>OX381677.1:5000000-10000000 GCA_947462355.1 Caradrina kadenii | reverse complement strand
TTTTAATTAAAGAACAAGTATGCCGTGTAACTTATTAACATAATGAACTATGTATTTTATGCAAATGTCAAGTTCTACGAACATAATTATTTCCTGTAAAAATAGATCCGTTTTATTATTTCAAAGGGAGATATGTAAGTTCACTACAAATCTTCTTTATTTATAACGACAGCAGAACTAGAAGCTCAGATGCTCTTCCTAGACCGACGACTGTAGTGATCAGTTGGTAGCTATATTCTGAATTAATTGGGGAAAGCGATATCTATACTAATATTATAAAGCTAAAGAGTATATTTGTTTGGTTAAACGCGCTAATCTCAGGAACTACTGGTTCGAATTTAAAAAATATTTTTGTGTAAGATAGTCGACTTATAGACGAATTCTATAGGCTATATAACATCACGCTGAGACCTATAGGTACGGGGCAGTAACTAAAGACGTAACCTAATGCGGGTGAAAAAACTACGCAGACGAAGTCGCGAACAAAAGCTGGTATAAGGTATATAAAATATTTGCAAAAAGAGTCTGTTACATTTTCCTTTAAAGAAAATATAAGTGGACTACCGAAGCCGCGGTACGCAGGAGATAGCGAGGCGAACTGGATTGATTCCTTCAAATCTGGGTGACGAGGCCCTACAATGTGAATGATGAAAGGAGTGGATGGAGGCCTAGGAGTTGGTTGACAATTAAGGTTGACATTTAATGGGGACACACGGAAGGTTAATTCTAAATAGTTCTAAAATACATACATACATAAACTCACGCTTCTTCCCCATGGGCGTAGGCAGAAACCACAGAACGCCACCTGCTACAATCCTTATATATTTCTTTCGCCTTGCCTCGTTCATACATCTAGTCATACAAACACGCCATAGTTCTAAAATGTTTTGGGAAACCTTAATTATGTCTGTTTGCTAGCTGTATGCCTAAACTAACGATGTTAATTAACTGTTCTAAATCACTTATCCTTTTCTTTGGCATGCGTCCAATCAATCGATCAACAAATAAAGTCTTGATTTTCTGCAGCCATTGTCCACGTCAATTGTCTGAAGTTTATTGTTCTTGCTTCCCTGTTCCCATTATTTGAGGAGGAGCCTCCTTACTTTCCTGCATAAGTTGTTTTATCTTGGGACCGTTTCAATTTATTAAAGATTATACAAACATTTAATTATTTTCTTTTTTATAAGTACAAGAAGTGAATCGTCGACGAAAAATTAAAATAATACAAACAATACATAGTATGGAGGATGTTTTTCAAACTTGCCCAATAATTCCCCACAATACTGTATCGCGATGCCAGAATAGGTACTCCATCATGTCAATATATGTTTTATAGAGCTCGTGCATCCTGTTCGGAGGAGCCGACGGTAACTGCCGTGAGCAAGGAAATGTACAATGTAAGAGGATGGTGCTGTTAGTCCGCCTACGTTTAAATATAGATCGGCGTTTGTCTCGGCATCTAAGATGGTCTTAGTACAAGAAGTTTAGATAACTGTTGACTTTGTCCAAAAATATGTAAAAAGCATAACCATGACGAGTCTGAAGTACTTAATTAAAATATTTTTAAATTTTGATTAAGATGTTCATAGCTAATTTTGAAAATACGCAGTTTGGTATTCTCAGTTCCTTAACCATTGTCTAAAAATAATGCATTTATTAGGAAATTAAATAGTTTTATTATATTTATTTTAACTCAGTAAAAACTTGCAGTTACTCAATTGACCTTTTAATGTTACATCTTACATTTGTGTGTTTATGTTTTAACAAAATAAATAATCCTGTGTCACATTTTTTAAAACCCTCGGTACAGATTATGTAAAAATTCAGTATCAGATTTGAACCAAATATGTATCAGGAAACCTTTTTGATCCTCAACGCTTTATACGATTCAGATCAAAGTGAATCCCAAATGTTCAGTTATGTATATCACGATACACGAATACACAAAGAAAAACATTCGATATTACATTTTGCGAAGGTGTTTTGCTGTATTTATCACTTTGTGCCATCCCTCAAAGGGCGACCAGCGATTTGCTTCGAACTCCTAATCCTTCGAATTTGCAAAGTTATTTCGATTCTATTTTTTCAATAATAAGGTTGAAAATAAAATATTGTGTCGTTTAAGGATTTCACAAGGTTCGTATAAATCGCATCGTTTAGGAGCGGACGGATGTATTCGTTACGATTTTAAGTGGATGTTTACATAATGATTTATGCAGTGCCGATGTCACTCATCCTAACACACTGATGACAGTTTACTTGATTCTGTAGTACATAGATAAGTATGTAGAATCTATGGTAGGTCTCTCTCTTTCTCTCTCTCACGTGGAAAATAATACTTACAAAAAAGTCATATTATGTCAATTTTGTTTTTATACAATGTTAACTAATTAATGCTAGCCATTTGTATTTAATAAATAATCAGCGAATAGAATTATGTGATGTAGCTTATCTCTTTAATTCCTTGAATTGCGCATGTGTAGGCAAACCGCCTATTAGTAAGTGTTGCAGTATAGATTTAATTCAAGCATGTAATGTTGTTAGAATTATTTGTAGTAATTTCGAACCATATTTCTAAACACCAATGTTTCATATTTCATAAACTTGGTATCAATTTAGACTGAAACACATCCCTTTTAAATCCCTAATCTACAGAAGTGTTGGGTCATAATCCGCAATTTATACCCGAAGCATGGGCTAGACGCCTCACGTACGAACTTGCTGCAAAACTAGCGCGGTACAACTCAATAAAGCGTAGCACACACGCCGCGCTCGAGATGTCTCCAGGGCCCTCAAGCATACAATGGCTGCCCGACACCCAGTCTGTCTACATCTACCTCTATATTGTACTAATGACGACCTACAAGCTAATTAGGTGTATGTCTCCTTAGCGCTAATTAGAAGAGCGTGTGTCTGATCTTTTAGAATTAATTAATTTTATATTTTTGTGCCGTCATTATGTTGGGACGTGACGCCTACTGCAAAGCGGGAGTTAATGAGATTTTAATCATTTTTATAATTGTTTTGACCGATTTTTACATTTAAAATATTTGAATGTACCTATATTATGAAGATAAATATTGTACCTACAATAGATAACTATGCATATTACTTATTAAACTACTTTAAACACAGGTTATAAGTGATCTTTGTATGTTTTTTATCCATTAATTATAAATAAATGTTAAATGGCATCACAGACATCACTCATTTCTTTCTCTGTTAGAAATTAAGAAGTCGGTTTGTCAAATACATGTTTTAAAACAGCTTTAAGCTGTTTATTTTAAAGCTATCATACATCATACCTACTTACTTCGCGTAAAACATATCAAAATTAAACAAACAAAGTTGATGGGATCCTGTTTGCGTTATTAATTTAAACCGTGTAACTCAAGAAACCTTTCAAGCGATACATTATTCCAACATATTGGTTCTAAAGTGGTTTTCACAACTACAAATGGAGGGGGCACCCCTTACATTTGTAGCTCGTATTTCACTTGATTTATTTTTACAGGCGCTAATATATCACAAGGACCAAAATAGACTAGCATCGAATCTGGTCCTGAGATCCGAGTATTATCTCCCTCACACGGTATTCTCTATTTTCTCACGGAAGGTCTGTCAAACACATGTGCGGACAATTAATCAGGTTCTCAGGGACGGCTAAGACATCTGCGTGTACCTTTGTCCAAATGTCAATTAGGAAATGGTAACAGACCTGATAACAGAAAGAGCAAGATAAATTGTCGCCAGCAATAAAAAGCACCTGACTACCGGAGATTTACGAAATAAAGAGCTTCGTGAAAATCAATCAACAGAATCTTGAAGAGATAAAACGTGGAAATTAAGGGAAATGTCGTTTTTTGCACCGGTTTCGCCACCTCAACCCCCCCGCGTGTTTGCCAAGCAAAACTTAGAATAAGTTTGGATCGTAACTTTAATTAAATTCTTGTACTTATCACTTTTAATTTATAACGAAAGCACCCTGACTTTTATAACAAATCCTTCGTAAGGTAGAAGATTCTAAACGGAGAAGTTTATAATATTTCAATGTTAACTGAATTAACTTTGACATGAACCCTTTTGTCACCTTTGTGTAATATTAAATAAATCTTTTCAAAAAATAGATAAATTAACCTTATGCTAACGACAAAACTTTTACTTGTGCTTAAAACGTCATAATGTCTTAACTAAATTAACCTTTTCAGACCCTGCGTAAATAAATGAAGACATGAAGTTACTTTTTAATGTGACTGTATTCAATCCAACAATAAAATAAAACACGCACGTGTGTTTAAATATTGCAAAATTTCAGTGTTCACAATCTCGATACCGATTAAGTCGATTCCAATTATCTTTAGAAAATTGTGTCGGAGCGCAAACGCAACGAGACCCGACTGAGTGTTATCGACTGTAATGTGAAGTGACATTGATTGCGCCAGTAACACTGTAAACCACTAACAGCGTTAGTTTTCAAGATCACCAACCCTTTAAACTTATGTGTTGATGTTTTACACCACACTAGAATGGTTTCAATAGAAAGGCGATTTATTTTTATTTATTTATTTCTTATAATAATTAAAATCCGTCGTATATTACAATAACAGTAAGCACCATACATGCTGAAATGCATCAAAAATATCTTTATTTATTATTCTTTAGTCTGGCCAAAAGGCCAGATATCGTCTGCGGATGAAGACAAAGTCACGTATTGAAAAGTAGCCTCTGTTCTGATCTCAAACTACCTCTTTGTCGAATTTCATTGTGACGAGGCCACACACAGTCAGACAGAGTTACTTTAGCATTCATTACATTACTAGTGTGAATTTATATCAATACCTTATCGTAATGCCATGTTCTGTCCAACTGTAAACATACATATTTAGTCTTGTCAGTTATCAGCTTTTAAAAGGAGAAAATAGTTTACAAGTTCACACCCCTCTGTTTCTCACAGATTGTAAAGTGTCAACACACTGCCAAGCCATGTCGTAATAATATTGTTTGTTTAGATTAGCCCGCCCTTAGCCTGCTCTCTTTGAAAGCTGTCAATGAAATAAAAATGAATGGCAGCCATAATGGTTCATTAATTCGTTTCTGAATGTTTCAGTGTCAACAGCAGCTTCATTTGTATCTGAAAGGATGCACTCAGTGTACCGGAAGTAATGAGTTGTATTGATTGTTAATGAAGGTAATATTTTCATAACGTTAATGTTTGTTATTAAATTTACTTGCCCACAACCTGATAAATATGTTATAATATATTATATGTAATTAAATAAATAGGCAAAGAAATAAAACTGTAGTTAGGTTTACTAATTAGTGTTTTCTTGCTTCCGAATCTCAAGTATCTCGTAGTTAAAATAGAAATATGACTTAATTATGAGAAATACTGTTTGCAAATAAATTTCAAATCATTTATTTGCTAACAGTATTTCTCATAATTAGGTATATATGTAAACAAGTTTAAGCATCCTAAATACATATACACCTACAAGTATGTAGGTACACCTAAGTTTACTACGAACCAACATAAATAAATACCGCTTGATAATTTTTACTCAACTAAGGCCGGGCGCATACATACAACTGTTGAATCGACTAAACTGTTTCGTCGAGACCAGTCTTTATTTAGCAACACTCGAGTCAAGGTTTTACAAACAATGTCAATTAACAAGAAAGTTTTATTTTGTGCTTTGCTTTATAGAAATTTTAAAAGAGATAAAAAAAGAAGATACGGTGTACATCCTGTACTCAGTGATAGATTATCTAGTGGAATATTTCATACGTTACATTCTAAGCTAAAAGAGCACCCAGACCAGTTTTTCAAATATTTATAGAATGAGTGAAATGAAAAAAGAATGAGTGCCGCTTCAAATGCTTATACGAGACTGGCAGTCGCGGTCAGACTGATTAGTCGATGGTCTGCGCACAGCAATACAATGCAATACACATTGAGCGCTTGATCGATAGTTGTCCAACTTTTAAATCAAAAGCAAATCGATATAGCTTTTTGACTTTTTTGTCGAGCAACTACCTATCGAGTTAACAGTATGCGCGCACTAATATATTCCTTTAGACATGATACACAACAAAACAGTTGTTCGACTAAAATTTGTACGTATGCGCTAGGCCTTACGTTTCAAAAATATCTGCACTCTTCAACGCGGGTTAAAAATTTTCAAGCACTGTTACGCAGCCACTAGTTAAGTGTCCTACGTAGATAAGTGTGGGAAATGAGAAGGAAAAATCTCTGCGTTTATGAAGGACGAGGCATTAATTATACGGATACCTCTGCGACCCATCAAAGTGCCCTCTGCCCGAAATTTTCAATTTAAATTCTACGGATTTTTGGGTTATTGGTAGGTAAATCCTGTATAATAATTATGTGGCATAATTAAGTACGTAATCTGTTTATCAATTCCCAAAAAACATAGGCATTTTGTATTATCCATTAAACGAATTATTCATATTTTTCACGAGTTTTTCTTTATTATTTTGTAATTATATTCTATCTTCCTGCCAAACGCTGCTTTTATTTGTATCTTTTGCGTGAGCGTTCGCACTCATGTTAGATATTATCCATTCCTTTGGCTAGTGACATATACGAGCTTGAACAAAAAAACACTGCTCTTGCTGTAGCTGTGTTATTTTAGCGCATGGCTGAATTTTTTGATTTTGGTAGTAAAACAAATCCTCATGTATAATTTGTCACCTCCGTCTGTCCGTTTTGCCAAACATTTCATTTGTTCGTCCCAAAATAGCGTTCGACCCTTCTAACTCTTCACTTGAAATTCTAAAAAATAAACATTTATTATACTAGAACTCTATCAAAATTAAATTAGGGTAATGTTTTGAATGATTCTAAACAATACCTGATATTTGAATATTTATTTATGCGTTGTTGTCAGCAGTGACAGTCATGTAATTCAATAATCTAATTAACAAATGATTCTTTCGTTTGTAACGACTATATTAGTAGACCAAATGGTTAGCACAATATTATTTAGAAAAATCCAGGTGAGTAATCGTATATTTATCCGAATCATTTTTGTGAAACGAAAGTAAACATTATGTCATCTATGTATACCTCAAGACATGTTATAAATGAACGGCACCCCCTTCGAAAAAATATTCCAAGGCATAGGCTGGTTAGGTTCCGGCTCACTGAACATGAAATCAAACGTCTCGTATCGTTCACATCAAATTTTTTTACATGGCCTCCTTTATTTTACTATCTACACTACACAACACTAAGTATGCTTTATTTTACTATTTATATTTTGAAGTGCAAAAAAATTAAGATCGGAACATCGTATCGACTCTTAAATAGTTTAATAATGCCTCTAATACCCACCCACCCAATGAATACAAACGAATAAGATCTGTAGACCGAAGCCACTTCAATGCGGACAAACATCTTATAGCATCCACTTTATCTCATTATACGAAGGAATTTAGTATCAAAGGCATTAATGGCATCTTTAAGTGCTTATGAGAATCCTTGTGCTCTTAATTACATTCCTTTGTTCAGGTGAATAGCTCGGGTATGCATCTTTTAAAATTATTCGTTGATATATGGTATACAAAGTAGATAATTTACGATCTACTTAAAAGATAAAATAAATTATGTTAGTAAAACAAAGGAGTTTGTTAAAAAATACGTATTTTCGATTGAGCGCAATAAAGGCATAACATTTCAAAAAAAGTGATAGAGCAGAGAGGGATAAAATATTGTGTAGACAAGTAATGAGGATTGTCACATAAAAATAAAATATAATAACAAGCTGAGATTCGTTAACCTTTAAACTTTATTAATGGAGATGCCAATACATGTAGGTATTCAAAATTTGTATTTCATAGTAGCATTTGATACATCCTAAAGACCTTTTATTGATCTCCTTCATCTTCAGTATGACATGTCGAACTATTATCATATAATAAAGTGTCAAAACGAAGAGTATTCGAAAGGTAATAAACTTTGATTGGCCGAAAACACGTGCTACCAATTTAATGCTTTGTTAACTTTTAAACTATTTATAATATGTAAATTGTCTACTACGCCCAATCATTTTAATCAAGTCAACGTAAAATTATTGTAGTGGTCCTTCGGTCCTAGCCTCGAGCTTCTAAATTAAAGGGTTTTCCTGGTCAACATACCTTTTTTTTTTTGGGGGGTGGGAAATCATCGAATAACTTCTCCCGCCCTGGGCGGGGTGGGAGGGAGTGTCAGACTCTTACTGACTAAAACCCACCCATGTTCCTTCTTGTGCCCTTTGCGTTCCGGGGGCGCGGTATCTCTTACGAACAACCCGCAGCCCCGGCAAGCATCGGCCCTCAGTGACCCCTTCCTTTGCTGACATCTCTTTGAGGCGCGCGTGGAACACGAACGCGCCGTCGACACGGCCTGTCGTTATGCAACGTAAGGACGGTGAGCTACCCATTGCTCACCGTCCACAGGCCCGTATCTACGGTGGCCGGGAGTCGTCTCTCGGCTCCCGACGTCCGGAGCGTCTACCGCGGCGGCTGGGAAGTGAGAACCGCTGTCTCAACCGTTCCTTCTCTAGCATTACTGCCTCACAGAAGGAGGCGACTGCATCCCATTCCCTCTCGCTCCGGACCATGGCTTGCACCAGAGCCGGACGCGAGAGTTCGCCGTCGCCGATGGCCGCCACGAGGACTCGGCGATGCTCCGCCCAAGCGGGGCATACCGCCACGGTGTGCTCCACCGTGTCTTCGCGGCGATCCACACAATGGTGACACCCGGACGTTTCCTCCCGCCCGATGAGGTGCAGGAACCTCCTGAAACACCCGTGTCCGGTGAGGACCTGCGTCAGGCGGTAGGTGAGGGCGCCGTGGCGCCTCTCCAGCCACTCCTCAAAGAGGGGACTTACCGCCTCTATTAAGGCGTGCCCAGCACGAGGTTGCGACAGTCGCTGTCTCTATGTCGCCATGAGATCGAGCCGGAGGTCGGCCCGTCAAGCGGCAATCTGCCGCGGTGGCGGACTCTCTCCCCGGCCTAGTACCTCCACGCGCCACTCATACAGGCGCGCGTGGACCAGCGCCTCCAGATGCCATGGCAGCAATCTGGCAAGGGTCAACATACCTTAAGAGATACTATAAATAGAATGCTGTAATTTTTGCAATTAAAATAATTAATAAACACATGTACGTAGGTATGAAAAATTAATGTCTTAGACAGTAATTTTCAACAATAACATGACAAAAACAATTGTGTCTGAGAATATAATTCAGACGAATCAACCAAAGATGCAATCGAGACGAAAGAAAAGCAGTGTTGGTTCTGTAGACTAAATCGATTTCTACCGGTCACGTGGAAAGCTCAGATAAGAAAGTGAGACAACATTGACCCAATCATTCCAAAGGGGTGGCTCGTGTCTCATTGTGACACCTTATCTATCGAGCCATCTCAAACGGGGGATGTTACGAACCAATTTGTCGTAGTCGTGAAATTGGAAAATTCAATTTCAGACGTATTTGCCTCGATCTGCTTTGCTTGTAAAAATAGCTCTTTGATTTTGAGTGGATTTATTTTTCAGATGTAAGTGCAGATATCGACTTTTAAAAGTAATAAACGGTGTCAAGTCAATTGTCAAATGTCAAGTGTGAAATGTCAAATGTTATTTAGAGATGGGACATGCGGAATAGGTATGTAAAGCGCTTCATAGTTATGCCAGAGTAGCTGAAGGTGCTAAATTCCAAGCCCTTGTTCAATAACACCTTCACATTAGCATAGATCTAAAATGCCTACTTCCGGATATACTCAAAAAAGATAATGTATTAACAAGTAAAGCAAAGTAATCGTTAAACTAATTTATTTCAGAGTTTCTTGCGAGGTAGGTACGTATCACAAGTCGCGAAAACAAAATCAAATTACTTTTAAGTAGGACCAACTTTTCTTCTAACAAAACATCATGAAACTTACAAAAGATATTTTTCTTTATAAATAGCCAATGTTCTAACAATAGAACATTGCCTATATCTCTATAGGTATGCCTTTTGCTATACCAATTAACCAGAAGTACAAGAAATTTCACTTTAGTTCCAATTTTTTTTATGATGAAATTATAAATTAAAATTAATTAATTAATGCTTATTTTCAGTTGTTTAACCGAATACATCATTTAAGCTATTCGTATAGCTTTGAGGAAACAGAAGTAGAAGCCATAAAAATCCCAAATGATTCACGTTTCAGCAATTTCTTTTTTCAAATCTGAACGTACTGTACCTATTTCAGCGGATGATGCTATCCTATTTGTAGTCGGAAATGTCGTCAGATATTGACAAGTAAGACGTTTTGCTTCAGAATATCACCCAGCCTTTTTCAAGGCAAATCATCAAAATGATTTTGTTTTCGCAACCAATTAGACTTTTTGAACTAAAAACAGCAATACTACAAATGGTATAAAAAACGATGGCATAACCCTGAAATAAACCTTCTGCATTCACTTTTTAGTAAAAGAACAATGTAGCAAAGTCGTGGGGCGACTCGGTTTCCGCTACATAAAGCCGCGAGAGGGCGCCTCCATCGATCGGTGAGGTTGGTTCCGTAGCACAAGAATGTTACTCGAATGTGATAAAATGTTCAGGTTTTATTGAGAGATATGAGATGTAGGAATTGGAATGGAATAAATTGGAATGTAAATACTTATTTGAATAATTTACAGCTGGTTTCTTATCTTATTACACGGAATACAAGCACGTATTAGCGAATTGTGTTAATAAGGGATCTGCGTATTAAAGAACAAAAATATCTACATTTTTGTCTAAAATTTTTGGGGAAGCGGATCCGAGAAGAAAGCTGGATATTTACTTAATCTTAGACAGGATTCCTAATTATCAACCCAAAATAATACAAGAACAGTCGCAAGTTAATACAAACCCTACAGTTCAAGCTCTCGACAAAGCTTTAATCTGTTAAGAAAGTATTAGCATAAACGAGATAGCCTGGCCTGGACGTGAACAATGCAGGACTAACTGTTACCACCCCCTTGTTTAAATTATACACAAAGCCAAGGTATTGTTCAAAGTGGTATATAAACCCCTATAAGATTCCATTATTATTTTTACGTTGTGTGTTTATTATGAAACCGAAGAAAAATCGCGTGATAAATATTCCTATAAGTAAGTCTTATAAGACAATCAAATTAATAATATCTATACCTACTAAGAAAGCATACGACGTTCATAGGGCAGGTTAGTAGGGCATATTTGTGAACATAGACTATAGACTTAAAATACTACATAGATCAAAAGTATGCCTTACTAAATGATTCATTTTAAATCTATTCTAAGCATAAATTTTGGATGTACATTAACTTATTTTTATTAGAGGATAGAAGAGTAACACATGTACATTTAATTAGCTTGATGTATTAAAAAACATTTTTTAAAAACGACTTTATTAGTCCGTAACCTGAATTAGCACGTAAAGTCCGAAATCTTTTGTGGAATTCCTCCTAAAAAAAGAGAGCTATTAAATTAACAAGATAAGGAAAACTAGAGTAGGTACGGTATATGCCAACCTAAGCACAGTTAAATCTTTATTAGAACTCTCGCATACAAATAGAAGAATAAATACTTAAGTGCGACAAATGTACACCATTACGTACAAGACTTTGATGACCAGAGCGAAGCCCTGGTTTCTTTCAAACAGAATAACCAAATTCCCAGTCGGCTTTTGTTTCAAGCGAGAAAAATCTAATAAGCGGTTCCGCGGCTCCAAAGACACCCATTTCTTAAGAAAGATTTATATGTAAATGATATTACAACGTGACAGGAATTTTATAATTTTTCTCAAGAAACATCAACGTCACTTGAATGTTAAAAACGAAACGTTAAGATAGGTTCAGAAGATTTATTATAGCGTAAAGGAAAACTTGGAAAGAAGTGGGAAATTGAATTCAATTAACGTATCTTTACCATTTGCTCTCTTCTTTAGAGTTGGTTTGTTTAGAACGTGATAAGTCTTTTTCGTGATTTTGAAACTTCAATTAAAAGCTTCTTAAACTGATTATACGTTTCCACGGATCTGCGTGAGCAATATATAAAAAATTAAAAATACAAATTTTGCATTCTTATAAATTTAACAAAAGACTGTGTAGCTTATTTTTCGAAAACATAACATCATTTTCTACTTATACTTTACCTATCTTTTAAACATATTTCTGTTAATTACGCCTCTACTTTCCTGCAAACCTTTTCATTGTCCTTAATATTCTTACTTTTGCAGTACAAACATACAGTAAATTTCAAGAAAAAAAACGTTTTGAATAACCTACATACTTATTCCGTTCGTCGTCAGGCACCTTATTCTATATTTTATTAAGACACCTACAAATTCACCACTTTAAGTTCATTTAAAAGTTGAAATACTTATATTACTTTCCGCAAGCACTGTCAATAAATGAACTTTTTAATTTTAAATAACATAAGGAAAATATTCACCTCTAAAAGTTTTTCCA
Organism: Caradrina kadenii; assembly: GCA_947462355.1. Taxonomy (NCBI): domain Eukaryota; kingdom Metazoa; phylum Arthropoda; class Insecta; order Lepidoptera; family Noctuidae; genus Caradrina; species Caradrina kadenii. The sequence goes on along the minus strand of OX381677.1, from coordinate 9,987,518 downwards.
ACTTCAAAAACAGTTACAGTTTTATTGATTTTCACACCTGATTGTTTGCGCAAAGTCGGGGCAACTACGATGCATGCAATTTATTGCGTTGTGTAAAATGTGTGAATCCCGTCTGGCAAACAAACCGTAAATAAATACAAGGACTGGTGCAACACAAATCGGTTACACGATTGGCTGAATTTACAATTTTGTTCATTAAATTGATTTGGGAACTGGCTAACCAATACTCACCATTGATGGTATTGATATTTCACAGTACAATTAATTATACCTACCAGAAATCCATCATTTAGCTGCCGTGTTTACATGTCTTGCTCATCATTCATTCTGCTAGGATATTGTATGTTGCACTTCAGGTGGAAAATAATCAAATACCCAAGACATTGGCACTTTTATTTGCGCCTTTATTATGATAGCAAACAGCAAACCCCTATACTAAAACCCTGACATAATAATGCAGTACCCGGCTGAAAACATAAAATAAGCCTAAATAAACATTTTATTGCGCCCGCAACTCTACTTTATGTTGTCCGTACCTAAACATTTGGTTCCGTGGATAAGTCGGTATAGATAACGGAGAGTTTATGAGAATATAATATTTTATATGATATTAATAGGCTACCCAAGGGTATTATAATAAATAGCAGTGTGTACGTCTCGGTACAAATTTATTTATAAACAGATTTAATTTTTTTTCTTGTTTAATTGTCTCATCAATGTTAGATGTTTTAAACTATTGTTACTCAACTTGTAACTCAACGATTTTAGGTCAAGAATGTTATTACCTAATATAAGAAGTAACAAATTAGATCTATCAACAATTATCTAGCAGCAATAATCCAGCAGCTAATCTAATTAAAACGTACATTAATTGAAAATATGTATAAAAATATATCGTACAATTTTATATAACGATGGGAGGATCCCGTGCTTCCTCAATTTGAGCATTAATTTGTGTCAACATTTAATTCGCAAAGTCAACGTTACTCAATCAAAGTTACCGCCTTACGGCAAATGTTTACCGGTAATTATCGAAGTAAAACTCGCTTCAAAAGAAGTCAACATTACCATACAAGGGACAGTTTCGCCTAGTCACTCGATATTATAAATAGATCGGAGCGGTACGACATTACAATATTTGATTTATGATGCCTGATAGCCTGTTGAGTAAAATATTTTGAAGGCGGTTGCAAACGACGGGGGAGGGTTGTACGTAATGTTAATTTTGACCGTGAAACTACCAAGTTTGTATTGACGGTTTCGAAAATAGTAGTCCGTAGATATCTTTTACATTTCTGGCTGGAAGGACCAAAAAATATTAGACTTCGTTTTTATAGTGTATAGCTGTAGTTGACAATACATAAAGGTGCCGAAAAGCAACTTTATATACATCAGAAAATTTATCGGATATCAAGCACATGCGTTATTAGAAACAAAGTACAACAATCTACAGTAAAGAAATATACTTACGAACTATTAATGGAACGGAACACCATCCGGTACGACACTTCCTTAAAGTTTCATAGTAATAAGTGACGTAATATTTTATTCGGATTTGATTCATCAACGATGAGTCAACGAAACCCGAATTTTTACACTCCGTAACGGGAGCCGTGTGTCAGCTTTTTTGTTACTAATTTATAAAATATACTAGCTTGAGACTTTAAGATTTTATACTAACGTGAAGAACGAAAAGGTTGCTAAGTTAATTTATCTACAATTTACTTTAAATAACTTGAAGACGGCGAGAAATCTCTGCACTGACTAAAAATACCCTACTCTAATACAGAAAAGTAAAAGCTCTTACGCCTTCTCAAATTTCGAAAGTCGAGGATCATAAAAATAGGATTAAAAATCAGGGGACTTATTCTACAAACTTTAAGGAAAAATCCCTATCTAATCTGTCAAAAATGATTAGATTTTTAATTGTTTTTAGTAGAATTTGCCTTCAGAATTCGAGGGAGTTTACAAGTATTACTTAATTGTTTTTTTTTGTGTGCCGGCTATATCGAGGACCAAAAGTATTGTCAGGTTAAAAAAGCTTCGAATTTCACAATTTCGCTACATATTATTGATATGAACCGAACACTCCTTTCGTATGTTAACGCTGCGCATTCCCAGTTCTAATAACCTGTCAAAAGCCAGATTTCAGCTTCCTGTGTAATGGAGAAATTGAATGTAGTAATTAAATGCACGTTACCATTTATCTGCCAGTCAGCTTGTATTAACGTGACTTCTAATATGATTTAGACAAATCGCTTTTGAATGGGATGGACGTGTGTGTTTTCGTAAATAGGAGCTTAAATGTATACATAAGTATTATGTATATTTAATCGAATTAGTTCGATGCGATGTCATAATTATCAGAAAATTTTGCTGATGTAACGATTACATGCTTGGGTCGATGATGCATGTACGATGAACTAATGAAAATTTTAACTAAGTTTGGAAAAAAATACGGACATCACAGCAAAAGGTGGAATTAATATAGCCAGACCGAAACAAATCCAAATTAGAATAGAAATTGCAAACATATTCAATTTATTCAGAGATAAATAAACCTGTGAGGCCTACATTTGGTTTTATATCTATTTATCTGCGGCATCTTGCAAACGACGAGCCGACGAAATTTAAATAATCACGACGGCAGCTGTGCAAGCTACGACCAAGAATATCGTTTTATGGTAAGCTAAGCTATGGTAAGATGAAGTCGGAATCCTAATGCGAGTGTGGATTGTAATGCCCGCGTTTGTGTGACAGAATCCTGCTTTTAATTTGAAGCTTAATTTCTGGGTTGAAACTGGGTTGAGCTGGAATTCAAATGATAATGACAGGGAAGGGTTGGATTAAATGGTACAAAAACTGTTTCATTGCACACCCGATTTGTATTGATATAAAGCGAGTACTTTAAAGTAATATTAAGGAGACCCGAGAGCGTTAGACTACTATCGCTAAAAGGGTAGCACCAAAAAAATACTTTAATCAGATCAAAGGATTGTCTCACATTGTAGGATGAGGTATGACTGTGTAAGTGTGTATATGTCTCAAGCGTAAAAACTTAAGATATATCCGTTCCTACACATTTATACTCCTGCAGCACAAAATACGTACCGAACACAGAGTCCATTTAAACAGGAAAGTATACGACATCTGCGACATAAACGATCTATTATTAATGTTGTCCAATAAAACGTCCAATATAAGGTAAATGTCTTGTCGGTGCAGTAGCAGCTGTTGTGATGTGTTCCTTCGTCTGCCGTCTGCCGGTGAGCCCCAGGCTTCATGCTCGGGACTTTATCAGGAAATAACAAGATGGAGAAGGTACACTATTTGCAAATCTTACTGTCTTAGTTGGACAGGGTTTTGATTGTAAACCAGCTTTACTCGTAAAAGCAAACGGGTTATCACTGCATTGTATTTTAGAGGATACGACCGCATTTTAATTGTAACCAAAAAAGTTTCTAAACATTTTTCACATTATACGTTGCATTCCGGAAACTTGGAAAAAATGCAAAGCAATAGATTGTTAGATATACTGAAAGCTGATATATTGATAAAAAGACCAAAATAATAATCGCAATGGATACGCAAAATAAATTGTGCCTAATTCTTGAAAGACTGATTCACGCTCCACCGAGATTTTTGGTTAGTCTACGCAAGTTCTTATTCACATAATACCAAAATGGTCCTTCTGTATTTATTATGTTTATGACCGTTATGTTCCGGAATAATATTCAACGCTTCCCTAGACAATCGTAGGACCGCACATTTGAGAACTTTCGGCTATTTGGGTACAGTGTTAAATGAAACAAATGAGATATATGACGCGGTCACGGCACGGCAACAAACTTGTTTACGCCACTTTGGCTAAAGTTGGCTTTATTAGCAAAGTTAGAACACTTTCGCGGATTCCTTGTTTTGTTATTTTCTATTATTCATCTTACTAGTAGGGTCTTGTGAGAAGAACAGCGAAGTAACGTTGGATTTATGTTATTTGTACTTTTTAATCCTAACTAAGTTTATATTTTGTTGAGCTGTGGATTTTGTACCGTTCTTTAACTTACTTTTCGTCGGTGAAAAGGTAAGAAAATCTAAGAGCAATGGCCAAAAACTTATAGTTTGTGCAAAAGTTTCCACCCCAAGTCAACTTCGTTGGCGTTTCGACGAATCGTGCAATGATTGAGATTCATTTGGCGGATTTTCTTTTTTGCTGTATAAGGAAAAGGTGGAAAAAAGATTGAGGGAGTTGAGAGTGTTTTTGTTGAACCTCTGCTTAAGGGACGCAAGCAATGTGTAGAATTGTTTTCGGGAATATCAAACCGTTTTAATTGTGTGATACGATTTGGTTAAGTTATTTTCTTTAATTATTTAAACAGAAAACCTATATGACTATAATATTGTGCAAGAATTCCAGAGTTTATCCTTATTTTCACCAGAAAGAAGCCCTAAAGTATTGTAAGCCATAAATAACTGCCTTTCCCGTTGACCTGGGACATAAAAAACAGACCTTTAGTGGTTCTTTCATCCCACGCAAATCGTAAAAGTCACTCGAGGGTATCGTTTCTGTTATATTTACTAACAAATAGACCATATATAAGCAACATGACTCGACTTGGTCATTTTAGCTACCAAAACATTGCAAAAATATAAGAGGTAAATAATGATAGGATAAATTGATAACACCGCAAGTTGGAGGAAAATACATAAAACTACTCTTCGGTAAAGTCACCAGAGGCAAAGCTAAACAACGATCAACTGTCTTACCTCTAAACCTACATAGCTTTACAGTTCCTTCAGGATCTAGTCTCTATGTATTGAGGTGTATTGTTATTGTTAATGTGACATTCATGATTTTGCTCCAAGAGCCATGAAATTATATCAGAACACCCGAAACTAGACCTTATTTCAATCTATGCAGCCCGCACTAACACCGCTTTCCACACGAGGCGTATATCAAAAGCAAACATCGTCAACCGGTCTTCAGAATATTAAACACATTAATAATATGTTCCAGGCTTGCAGGCTACAGGGTGGCAGAGCGTGGCGGTCTACCGCGACCGTCTGCTAAGCTAGCATGCTCATAATAAAAGCTCATTTTATGCTAATATCGACACGGGCGGCGGCAACTATTTGTGCAATTTGAGCAGTCCAAAGTGCGGAAGGCAAATAACTGCTAAATATTCATGCTGCCGTAATGTTGTTGGGTTCAGCAGTTTTTAATGAAGGAGAGTTTGTGGTATGGACAATTAGGGGACTGTTGCAAGTTTGTGATTTCTTAATGGCACGGTAAGTGCTGGCTACTTACAAGCACGGGGTTGGAAACAACTAGAATTAATAGTTTCTCTATCAATTCATAAAAAGGACAATGCTGGAAGCCAGCCAGCCAGCTGTTAATGAAAATCACCTAAGATAAAAAGAAAAAAGCTTTTCTAAAATTGTTTTGAAAGAAGCAATGGTATTAGCACAAGTATCACACGTGTGACCAAAACCCCAGGACCCAGAGCGGAGAATATGCGTAACTAAACGTATCGCAAAAAATGCAAAAGGAAAACCTGTAGGGTTTCACATAACAAGCGCCGGACCGCAATAAAACACCTGCAATCCCGAGCTTCTTTCTTTTAACGTCTAACCTTCCTTCCCCGCCCCCCTCAACACCCTCTACCGACCCCCTACTTCCTAGCGTGTCGCGTAAACAGGGGAAATTCGAACAAAGAAAATACAGGAGCAATTTGCAAGCTTCCACGACAATACGAAATTTTACGCCGTAGTTATTCCAAAGTTGACAACAACAATTATTCCTGTACACAATGTGAAATTAGCTCGTCATGTAAATTAACCTGTTCTCCCACTGACTGATTATAAAGCTCGGGTTTTGCCTTCCAATTTAGTCGGCGATACGCTGAAATGGATCGGTGTGAAAAAGCTGGCAGTGCAAACTGCTTGCATTTGGGCCCTAATTGCATATAGGTGTGGTGTATTGGATTGATTGTGTCTGTCTGTATTCTATGCGTAATTTCCATATTCCCTTTGTAAAGAGTTATTTATAATAACAGCGTAATGATAAAAAAACTGCGAGTGTATTACACACCTTACGTTTTTGTTAGAAATAAAACAGCTAATTTAAAAAAATAATAAGTAGGACTTCAATGGAGAGCTGTCTAAAGTTGAACATCAAACATACAAACAGTAAATGCTATAGTTTGTGCAACATTTTTCGTAGATAAAAATGACAAAAGTTGTGGTAACATAGTCCAAAACTTTAAAAATCCTTTGGACATTAAAAACAGTCTTTGACATCACCTAATATGATTCTAAAATGCTTCCAGTCGAGACAAATAGCTGCTACCCTTACCACGATGTAACATGTCACTTCTAATTAAACCCAGTGTGTAGCTCATATCAAACAGCAGCCGTAACGAGGTGATTTAAAGCGCACTCATCGATGCGGACCGCCGTGAAATTAGTCGCACGTCGAGCGCTCAAGTGTTTGTCGCGCGGATATTGACAATGCTGCGCCTATTCGCGGATATATGTGTCGGTAAATTGGTTTTGAACGTTGTTTAATCTTAGGTACAGACGCCAGCCATCAGTAGTAGTAGTAGAGCTCTTTATGAAGGAGTTTTTCCGGGGAAGAACTACCACCATACCTATTTCTGCCGCAGAGCAGCGTTGTTGTGTTCCGGTTTGAAGAGTTTGGGTGCCGGTGAAATTTCAGGCACATGTGACATTTCAACTTTGTTTCTGGTATAGCAACGCCTTTGCAAAATCTCTAGTATTGTAGCAGAGGTGACCACTTAATATCAGGTGGGCCGTCGACAAGTTTGCCACTCAACGATGTTTAAAAAAATAGGAATTGGGAAAATTTGACAGTTTGGTAAACTATCAAATTTTGTCAATTGAACAAGAATCTTATTCTTTTGTAATAAAGTTGAAAAACTTTCAAAGAAATTTGACAAATTGGGGTAGTTAGATGTGCTGGTCTTTGTACTACGTGTAGTTATAGACGAGAAAATAAATATCGTGGAAAAAAACTAAAACTAAAAAAAAAAACAATCTAATTCTGTGTAACTTGTCGAATAGACCCCGATTTACTGTAAAATATACAGAAGAACGTGTCGCACGTCTTTTGTTATTGTTAACAACGGCTTCCTTGAAGATAGGTGCATCAACACCAAAAAATCTCAAAAATTATTGGTGCTAAATGATAGCATTTCCAGTTTCCCCGATAACAAACCCAGTAGATGTAAAGTTAGATGCACATTGTCAAGTATTTGTCTCGCGGATATTGACAACATTGATACGTCTATTTGCTTATACATGTGTCAGTAATTGAATGTTGAACATTGTTTGATGTTAGCTATATCCTTTGAGCATGGCTACAATAGATAAGAAAAAGAAATGAACCTAAAGCTTCGGAACCGGAATAAGTTCACCCGCTTGTTTAGAAATGTATGAACACGGATTTATTTTACCGGCATCGCGATAAATCTTCATAAAAACTTCCAACAACACATCGAGACAATCGATTGTATAGAGGAATGGAATTGATGTTAGCTACGTGCAATGCAACCCACTTCATAGTTAGCAAATATTGACTTGTTAGACTTTTAGGTATGTACATACATAGGTTATTAATGAAGCAAGCTTTGTATCTACTACGTTATATTTAACTATAGACGGTGAGCATTGAAAACTTTACGTAGGTATTTAGATGCATTGCATGGTTTTCCAAAACTGTGGTAAATTTAAGCTTTTCGATGAAAATATGAACGAAGTTTCAGGAAGCTGTAAGTTTCACATTCATATGCCATTTATTTCTCATTGTAAACCCAGTATCTTAAAGTGGTTTGAATTTTGCGAAATTTCCTTTTCATTCATATTCATTTTAAATTTCATTGTTTCCATTTTTTGTCTACCCCAAGCATGTTGTATCTACCAAACAAAGTCCGTTGCATTTCCAAAACTACTCTTGTTTTTTGTCGTGCGCTTTTAAACTGTTGTGCCTTATCTACGAGTAGAACGAAAACTTACAAACAAAATAGTGTTCTTTATGTTTCCACTATGAGCCAAAACAAAGGCCTATTGCTCGCTGCCTGTCCATATGTCACTGCGCTGTGACTGGTTAACAAAATGAAAAAAGATACGTTAGTGCTTTCCAACGTCAGTAAATTACTTACTCGGTGTCTGTATGTAGAACAGATAAATGTTTTGTTCTATTCAATTTAAATAAATGTCTGATTCCTGAAAATGATGTTCATATTTCAATTCAGCCACATCCCAAAATATCTTACGCATTGGACTCAATAATAGGTACCTGAAATTTTCATATTAACAGCCAAGCCACTATAGAGCTATAGAGAAATCATACCGAATCCCAGCCACATAATGTTGTCATAAATAGAAAACTTTACATCACAAATTCCCAGAATCCGTTAAGGCATCAGAATCCCAACATGTACCCAGCTTTACAAGGAAATCCAACATCTGGTTCCATCCAATGATCCAATCCAAAGTTTATAGACTGTCGGGAAGGAACTTGGCTCTGAAATAAAACTTCGTCATGATCGCTCATCTATTCAAAGTGACAAAATAGATCAAACATTAAATCCGACAATTCTGCAAGTTTTCTGGGGACTACAGACTTCAATTTTATAGACTTGGAGTTTCCAAAGACCATTTGCATGAAAGCAAGCTAATTACCATAAACTGGCAGTTGAAAACACAAGTTTCATGCGGGCGAAGCCGCAAATAGAGACTAGAGAACGTCGGCGGTGCTACTATTAGCAGACGGTACACCACAGGCGGTAACGAACCGTCACTAATAAGTTTGTAAAAGGCGGAATAATCGTTTAGACTTCTGTTGCCGAAAGCCTTTGTAGCCACATTTCAGTACCCATTGCTTCTTTTGTATAAAAACTTTTTATGAAAGCAGAAAGTGATTTCTCAATGTACTGGACTAATATTAGTTTTACACAGTTCCAACGAGACACGAATCTGGAATATCACGATGCAGGGATCAGGCAAGTGACGGGTTGACTGACAACTGTTTGGCTTGTGTTGTGGTTAAGCGGTGTGTTGGTTAGTAAACTCGGAATGACCGAGCATGTTGTGGTAGCTACTATGTGGCAACTGTGACATCAATAATTACCTAGTCGAGCGTAGTGGACGTTTTGTAATTAATGTCCTGATTTAAAAATGTAAATTATGTAACTTATTTATGGGTATATAGTATGATTTGGCAAAGGCACTAGATAATTATATGAGGGCTCTCTATATTCTTCTTGATGAAGAGTTCAACTTCCATTTATATGAAAGACTTAGTTAAGTGGACACGAACTGAAAATAGCGCTCGTATCTATCAATTTGCACTTGAATATCATTACACTTGCAACAATTCTCATAGAGCCCTACACTGACGTGGAGGCGTAGGCAGAGACTCGTGTCTTTGAAACGTAGAGCGCATTAACAAATTTTTGCGCATTGTCATGCTACTAAACAGATTTATATGTTCCCCTGAACGTGCCCTCGGCGTTACAGACATGGTTTATAGCAAATGACGCGTATTTAAATCTACCCCTGATGAAAAGACTTGATTGATCAATATTTTAACAATGCAATCGGTAAATTCACTGTCAAGAGTCACTTGCTTTTTTCTACTGGACAAGACTTCCCTTCTACGATTCATATTCAAGTTCTATAGTATGCTCTGGTCAAGAAAAATTATAAGCAGATTAATTTTTAAAACTTTACGGTTGACTGTTGTCGCGAGCAGAGACTTCACTAAAAAAAGTTAGGTAGTGAACAGTTTTAAGCATCGTCGAGCAGCAAAATCAGTCAAAGGAGCACTAAAGCCTTATGTTTCGTGAACGAATATTCGAACGTTCTCAGAAGAAAGAAAGTATGTACCTATCATAGTTACACATATTTACGAGAGTCTAATGGCACTAAAGGCAGGTACACAAAGGCATAACCAGCTTTGAACTCGGTCTGGAACGAATACGGAGTGATATTTCATAGAGGTACTTATTGTTCATTAAATTCGTCCCTTTTCCATATAAAGAGGAGAAACACTGCAAATTGGTAGTTAGTATCCACCACTCCAAAATAAAATGAAATGACTCCCTAATAAAACCCTTCACGAATGATTGGAACGAAACGACGAAATTATTCAGTTCGAGTGACGGTAAAAAAGTCATTAAAGGGACGGCATTCACGCTTTTTAATTCCGACGACGACGCGACTGTGGTCTATTTTGGAGCATTGTATCTTTATTACTGTTCCGTACGGAAAGTGGGAATGAAAGTGTTAAAAGTATTGTAGCTTTAGTGGTGAGATTCTGTGGGGAAAGCCGCTGGGCATCGGAATGGAGAATGGAGATAGGACAAAGCTTGTAGAATATTACGTTAGTTGGAAAAACTAAAATAGACGCTTTATTTTATTTTCGTGACAAATTAGAAAAGCGGACATTGCTTTGCTTGCGTTTATAAAAAAATTACTCAGAATCAAGAGACTCCTCGTCTATTTTGTCTGTCGAAGTATTTTACCAACCTTCGTCACATTGGCTAGTGCCTACTCCAAGTCCCTACCACTTCACAATAGAAGGTACACGAGATACATTACATTATGATGCAGGCAATAAGTATATATTCCCGTTATGTCGGTAATTTGATGCCAAAGTTGGTGGTGTCGGCGCCACCTCCTGCCGTTACATTTTATAAAGGCTATTATATGAGTTTCTTTACGTTTTCCTTTACATTTAGAAGCCAGGTAAGTTTAGCGTTGATGCCACGTTGATGCGGACCCCATACCATTGTCAATTATTATAAACATTTTGAAAAAAAAATTAAATGTTAAATTTCAGAAGGATACTGTTTGTAGCCCTTGCGCCATTTTTATGAAAAGAATCAGTGCCTACAGGCAATCGATGTGAACTTCTGACAAGCAATAGCATAATACATATTTTAAATGTATGATTAGCATTCCTAGGCGAATACAAATCCCTGACAGCACCCAAATCATCCAAATCTCAAGACAATCGTCTCACTTTACGAACGTGACCAATTAAACAATAAAAAACCACAACGTAATCGAAAAACAATCCTATTTCTCAGTAACCACATAGTTGAGCAACTACTTCCCAGTTTCTAAGAACACGTTGCTTGACAGACATTAGTCAGCCCGGGTGCACAACCGCACGACATGTGGTCTGTTATCTGACCCCGGGGTGTTCGAGAGAAAGCCCATAGCAACCCGTCTGACGGGTCCCGTTGACACACATTTTATGTTCCGCTTCATTTCTTTGTACTTTACTACGCCGTGCTCGTAATATGTTTGACCCGCGAAATCCCGGCCCCTTTCGGCGATTGTATTTACTTGTAGGTAGATGTTCACCGATCGTGGAGGCAGCGTTCCTTTTTATTGAGAAGCATTGAATTTGGGACCAGTCAAGCATGGTAAAAGCTTTGGTAGAGTACGGCAGATATCTTTCTTTCTTTTCTTTTTTTTAAAACGTTGCCCCTCTCTAGGAATTTCTTCTGTATCGTGGGTACGTTTACAAACATATAAACTCACGTACACGACAACCAGACCCGGAATAACTACCCGTAGGTCATACAATGTTCTGTTTCATGCTGGAATCGAACCCGCGATACAGCGCAGCAGCCAATCGCTTAAACTAGGTAACCCAGGTATTTTAAAAAAATGCGTAAATGTAGACCATGAACATTTTAGCATAAACAATATGAAGGTATAGACAAAACCTTATTTTAGATACTTTCACTACAGATTTTAATGCAAATAAATAGCACCATTCATTTGGCTCCCTGCTGTTGCAAAGAGCATAGTGACAATTATTAACTCGTAAAGTATTAACGTTTCGCCATTTACCTAGTTAAATTAAATCCCGCCATGCTGATGCACAGTGCGCAGGCATTAGTCGATTATTTAAACATGTAACCATCTAGGTAAATATTGTTGAAGAAAAGTTAACTATAAGAAAAACCGTCCCTAAAAGGTAGTAGATTTCTTACGACAAAGGGAAAGGTGGGAATTACGTATTAACAGTTAAGGTCACATTATCTGTAGTAAAATAAGTATAGTTGAATTATCTTCAATTTCTCATTAGCTCTGAAAGATTATACTCATTGGTGGGTACATTGGCAGGTAACCCTCAGAGCAATTTGAATAAATAGAGTATCATTGATGCTCCCCAGTGTAGGTACCTACATAGTCTGTGTAGCTGGTATCACTGGCTAGTTATAAATGTTATGCAAGTGAATTATGAATAAATGTAGAAAGAAATATAAAACGAATAAAGACAACAAATATTTACATTCGTTAACAGAACAATAATAAAATAATAATTTAGAACATCGGATATGAATGTGCGTACAGTAATTATGATCACAGACTAAAAAGTTTTCTTATTACGTAAGTACATATTTTTATTTGATTTGTGCGTACCTACTTAGTTATTAGTTTCATTCGATTAAACTTTTGGTTACGAAGATTTATTAAGAAACTTATTTTTAGGTCCACCATAAAATTTTGCTGCAAAATTATTAAAAAGGATTTTTAATTTAACGGTTCTTCTCAGTTATACTTTTGATTGCCGCCATTATTCAAGTCTGGAACTTAATAGACGGAGGTACATTTAACTCAACTTAGATTAAGTGGTCCCATTCCGTAGATTAAGTGAATCTTATAATTATCGTGAGCGAGATTAAACTAGACGGCATTCCGGGCTAGGCGTCTGATGGCGGTTAGTAGCCGTCTAAAGGCAAACAGTCTCGGATTTCCTAGTGCACTGCTTTGTTTGCTGACGTCAGGGCGTGCATAATTTGTGGGTAGGTAGGCAGGTACCTAATAGGTAGGTAGCCATTTAGTTTATTAAGTTTGTAGTAGGTACCTACCTACTAAATATCTACAACTAGGTACAGTTAAACTATACTTATACCTACTGACTGTTTGATTGAGGCCTAAGTTTCTTCTTCTTCTTCCTTGATTTGCCTAATTAGATAACTCCTTAAAAATTTGTTTACATAATAATCCTAAATGCAGATGCGAAATTATGATTAAGCTTCGAATACACCCTTTAAACATTGTATCGTGCTGTGCCCCTGTCTACATCTGTTAACACAGCGTTAAGGTAGTCAGTCACTCATGATTATGCAAATGTGTCTAACAAACCGATTATAGCCGTGTTATTTTGCTGTCAAAATCTGGGCCAGTACATGACATTGTACTGATTAGTCTTATAAAATAATGCGGGTAGGTAAAATAGCTGGTTTTCCAAATTACCTTAAGTAAGGATATACGGAATACTAGATAAAATATTTTGAGCCCAACTCTTAGGTAATTTTATATAAACTTTTAATGGCCAAGACTGGGGAACTATTTTATCTTCACAAATATCTAAGTTGCAGTCATTATTGTTATTGACCTAGCACTTATGACATTTGTAAAAACAACTTAATTACGCCTTGTAATAGGTGTTGTTTTAGACCACACCTGTTACGTGTACCTAGGTATTTTTGCTCGTGTCTTAAGATAGCTACTAACAAATTAATCAATGTTAAATTAATACCGTTTATGCAGCATTCTTCACGTTGTTCGTCGCGTTAAATGTGTAAACAAAATGCAGGTTCTAAGGTCATGTGGTTTTAATTACGTGGACACTTCCTGTTCTTTGGTCCTGTGCTGGCGTTTAAGATAGGTACCTGTTGTTTTTAAGGCTTCCAAGTTCCACCTGGAGATCGAAGAGGGTATCGTAACTTGCTATATGTTATTGCAAAAAAATAAAATAAATAGAATCCATCAGGTAAAATATAGCTATAAAGTGAAACTCCCAAGTTGTACCTACTACAAAACTTGGCATTCTGCCTTACGTATCTAGTCACAATCAGACGGAAAAAAATGTCTGAACAATGCGCAAATTCAATTCAAATAGTTTCTAAAATTTTTGATCACGCCTCTGATTACGAGTCTAAATTGGATTGCAGCAGCAACAAATTGTCTAAATCAAAACAAAACAAACGCACCATTGCCCCAGCTCCTTGTTCTCCTCGAGACCAGACGGCGTCGCTAGCGTGTCGGCATCGCCCTCCGTCCTCCCGCCCGGATGCTCAGGGATCACACGCTCTATCGTCGTCACCTCTTCGATGTCCGAGTCGATACCTTGCGCGAAGTCCATGTAAAAGGACTCCCGAGAGTCGCTAGACCCCCGTCGCAATTTTAGCGACAGATCCGGTGAGCTGTCATCCATTTTTGTAACACTATTCCTTCATCCTTCACTTGAATAGTTAAAGAGTCAGTCAGAACCGTCTTTTCACTTTGTGCGACATTTCGAAAGCGCAGTTAACCCATTTTCGTTCGTTAAACTTGAAATTAAATTAAGAATTTATTCGTGGGCATTACTGTTATTGCTAACATATTTAGGTGTATACAGGAAATAATTAATGAAATAAAACTAATCCATCGAGACTTCTAAAGTAATAAAAACGTTCCCTATCTTCGACGCAACAAAAAAGGCTCGCACACAAACAATAGCAATTTATCTTGTCGCGCCACAAAAAGGCCGGTTCGAAGTAAAAAGAACAATGACCTGTGAACCGTTCCTAGTGTAACCTTCCCTAAAATCGACACCGCTTCCTGTGCCACTAATAACCGACGCACACCGACACATGTCGTTTAATACATCTGTGTGCGTCAGCCTACTCAGCGGTGAGTCTTATTCGCATTCGGCTTCTATTCAATGACTTATACGACCGCCGAAACTGCCGAAAGTACTATCAATCAAATCTCGACGCTTTGTACGGCGGGTAAGTCATGAATATGCATCTCCTGTAATATTTCTTGCCTCTTATTTTGGTCAGAGGTACAATAAACTATTGGTTCGTTACAAATACGTATTGCAGACCGGTTTATAAATATTAATATCAATCATATTTGGACCCCTCTTCCACGCACTACTGATCATATTGATAATAACAATAACAATTTTAAAGCTTTTAAGTACAATAAGATTCTAACGAGAATCTTGCGCCGAACAGAGGGTCCGTTCTTAGAGCATTCTATGATAACGATAAGGCACGTTTAAAATTATTATTAATACCACATCCGTGAGCGATATCAATCGTCGCCGATCCCTCGGGAACAACAATAATGCCCAAGAACAAACATATTCATTTACACACGACAGCCAATCGTGCGATACGTATGCTAGACACGCATCGCACGGCGGAGGCGGAGGCGTATTGACACGGAATAATTCAACGGGCAGTCACTCACACCGATACACGATAACGTTGTAGTAGGGTAAGCACGTGCGTGGTATAGGAACGCGACGGGCGTCGGCGGCGCCCTCCCGCGGCAGAGGTTGGCGCGCGATTGCCGCTCGCAGCGAACGCAGCGCGCTCGCGGGAAGGGCGGGGGATGCACCCTCGGCCCTCGCTCGCACCGTGCGGGATCAATCTGACACAGGCACCCGATATTCGGGAAACGGTGCCATTGACTACATTATAGAAACAGGAACTAAACGGGATTAGCGTTGTCCGACAAACTGCGGGACTCAATGAAAATGAAACAATTAGAGTAACCTATACAAGTTTATAACATACTTTCTATACATATCAAACAAGTGATTATTATACTTACATAATTCAATTATACACTCAATATCACAATACTTTTTAGTCTTTATTAAAACAATTGTTTACATGTTTGGTGTAGTATATGGAACGTAAGGCTACGGACCTCGGAGATACATGCTTATTAAATATTTAGTTTTTCTACTTATAATTTACATTAAAAACGCATGTGATGCCTTGTTCGATATAATTAACAAACTACAATCGCTTTTCTGTCATCAATTTATTGTACACTTGGGAGGAAATCAATTTCTTATGTTTTTGGTCTGTTTGAAATTCTAAAGTAATGTGCTCGTAGCAAAGAAATAAATTGACACAATAATTACTTAAATTAATATAACATTTTAGGTGCAAAATATCACACAATATTAATGTGGCATTTATTAAGGCGCGGTCACATCGAGAGCTATAAACTAGTAACTAATAACTATTTTATAGCTTTAAAAGAGCTCATCTGCAACTTTACTTACGAAGTTAGACAAAAATTATAAATAAATGCTGTGTAAATATAATATAGGAGATTAGCTACTTCCGCTGGTATAGTTCAGGACTAGCGTTACTCGCTTGGTATTCTACACTTTATAGCTCGCGTAAATTGTTTTAGTTGAATCCCTAAATCGCTTAATACTAGTTCACTAGCATATAATCAACTAGTTAATAGCTCACGGATTTGTCCACGCACTACTAGTGTAGATGATGTAACCTATGACAATACTAACAATTTTTTATTAACATTACCAAAATTTAACGACATTAGACATTAGACACTAGACCTACACGTTACAATTTTATACATGAATAATGACGTTTTTTTTTTCAGTTTTTTTAAACTTTTGAACGAAATTTAAACCACGATTACATTAACAAATTAAGACAGTTCTAGTCTTCGTCAAAATAATAAAACACATTCATTTATATTATTATGAGACACGATAAGCATTTATACTCATTTTTCAAGTTAACAATATCCATAATGATGTATTAATTAAACAGTTAGTAAAAGTTATAAACACATTTCACTTTTTTAAAAATGTTGTGCATAAAGTTTACAACACTTTATACACTGAATGAAAGAAAATATCTTGTCTGTATTGTAGTAATGCTTACTTACTTGTCAGTCTGTTGGGCACTTGACCTAATGACTGCGATGTGGACGAGTTTTTTGACGCCCTATGAACTTCCTCCTCTCTTTTTTTCATTTTATTTATTGTATATACTTTGCAATTTAATTATCATTTATAAGTTTTGGGTTTAAGTTAGATATAATCATTACATAACCTATAATACCGCAAAATTAACATTGAAGTTGAAAAATATGTTCTCCCATGCATTTGTTAATTATCCAGACCTCATGAATTCGCACGACGTATTTTTTGCATCTAAAGCAGTATAGTAGCCACCACGACTCGTGAGCACAAACGTCAAGTAATTTTTTGGGATTTTGTGCTCGTTTCTAGGTATTCTGGGGCGCCGACGCTGCACACCATCGGTCCGATTGACGAACTAATCGCGTGCAGCGTCATTGTCCCAAAAAACTCAGAAAGGCACCCAAAAACGCAAAAATTAACTTGACTTTTGTGCTCACGACTCCTGGCGGCTACTATATCGTGTTCTAAAGTTAAAAGACAGAGACAAGAAAGATGCTCAAAAACGCAACTTTAAAAAAATTACTATGTGTCGTATTTCCCGTTGGGTGCTATACTTCCATATCATTTTCTCGTGCACTAATCGTTTTGTCTGGCTAGCAACAAAACATATTAATCATTTGACCAGAAAAAAATGCAAAACAATGATATGACATGATTTTTTTGAATACATGAATAAAATAATGTTTATACAGATGTTAGCTGAAGGTATGGTTTAAAAGTAGACATAACGGATATTTGCATAATCAAGAGATATAAAGATAAGTACATAATGGGAAACACGAGATCTTTTATAAGTTTGGAATATTATTAAAATATTTTTGGGACTATTTTGAGTCCAAGTTTAATATTTTGATTGTAGAAAATGTTTTTTATAATAAATCTCAACACCAACTTTTTCTTCTTTCCTAAAATTGAACTAGCTTCTCGTCAGCCGCTGCCCGACGCTCAAACTATTTGGAAAAAATATACATACTTACATTTATTTATTATAATAAAATTGGCAGAAAATTCATATAATAATAGTAAAAAGTTAACCAGACATACTATTGCCAGGCACATTTTTATTATGCAGACTTAATTTTATTTTAATAACGAGAGAAAATTCTTTCATTTTTATTTTTTATCTCGAAAACTAAATTGACAGTTCCTTAATAATATGTCAAACATAAAAATAACGTGCTTTCAGCACACAAATATAAAGCACACTATTTTCATGTTGGAAATATAAAGCTGTCAAATTAATCACTGAGGTTATTAGATGCCCTTAGTCAAATCCATTGGCAAATAAGTTTATTGATAAATTATCTATGGAGGTACCGTGGGTTTGTCTACGTACTACACATTATTTTCTGATTACATGTCTAACAATATCAGATAAGAAGTCTTTGACTTAAGTCATGTTATTTTAAATACAATTAACAAATAAATGGAATTGCATATCACATGGACAATCTTAACAATTTTTTAATTACATTTTCAGGCAAGATAGAACAAGCAATTTATAAAATAATGATTTCCCTTAAAATTCACCTTAGATCGAGAATACAGATTGGGCGAGAAAAGTCGCGTTATAATTTGATTTTACTTTTTCAATAGGCGGCATACCTGAACGACATAGAATAACACTGTGCAGAAATAAAACTTTGTTCAACTCCAAACGCAGTCTCCGACATAGACAGGATCGTATCGCTGCTGGCAGCTATAGATATCAAGTGGATAATAATTATATGACGCAATTCAGTTTATGACGTCAACGAAATTTACAACCCTATATTGGTTTGGGCGAGCGCAGCACCAAACGGGAGTGGGCATCGGCGCACGCACATAGATGACACATACTCGGATAATGAGTTTCACTTCTACACTTATTCTATGGTAATATCCACACTACGGCACAATTATTATTATGTTCCTACATATTTAATTACAGTTCCCTATCAATCAAACAAATCTATACAAATATTATAAGATTAAAGTGTTTATTTGTTTGAACGCGATAATATCAGGAACTACTAGTCCGATTGAGAAATATATTTTGGAGTTTTAAAGTGCGTTTATCGTGGAATGTTGTAGGGTACCTATATAACTTCACGCCATGACCCACGGGAGCAGAGCACTCATCAAAGACGGAATATAGCAGAAAGATTTGTGATAGGTACTTGTGTAACAAGTATCACGTGGGTGTATTAGGATTGCTGTTATGTGGAGGCCTCTTGTCGCTGGCACATGATGTCCAACGGCGCCGTGATAAATACGTCCACTAATGGATTTCATTTTCACGCGCACTTAACAATTAACGCCGTTAAAATCGTGTCTCATAAAATGATAGTAGGTATGACTTCATTATGATCATGATATTTGATATCTGTTGTAATAATAAAGCTGTGTGTACATGTTTATCCGACGCATTTGCCCCACTTGAGGCCGCCGCAAGCCATTGCTCCGATGAGGTAGACGGCGAGGACAGCGACTCCACCCATTATGACGTACATCTTCACGTTCTTCCAGAATAGGGAACGCTGCAGGGTTCTTGATGTGTGGCGGTATGTTACGGACTGAAATAGAATTGTTATTAATAGTAATTGTTTAATTTTGTAAACTTCCAATTTAATATAGGTAGGCAAATTGGTTTCCTGTGAGATGAGATATTTTTAATCGGTAAGTAATAATTACGCATACGTGAGTGTAGGTGATGAGCCAACGCACCTTTTTAATAAAGTTACATAATTTCCAAATTTTTCCTTTTTAATACAATTTGTAAAATGGTAACAAATTCTGATTATAATATTTTTAATACTTACACCGGTTGCTAAATTGTCGGCCTTATTCACTAGTAATTCTAATTTCTCCCCGCGCATTGCCATGTTATCTGAAAGTAATGGAAAAAAACACACATAATTAATTCACCAGACCAATTTATTTAATGTCATGTACTTTACATAACTACTTGCATCAAAAATTATACACAGAAATTTAATTATTGGGGTAACCTGCAACATATGGTATGTTTTGGTAGAAAGATAAGATAAGTATTTATGCACCTTTCTACCACATGTAAAAAACTAATAGACCTATTCTACAAATTAATCTATTTTATCTCTTCTAATATTATAAAGAGAAAAGATTCTTTTTTTGTATTTTTTTTTACGAATTAAGCTCCGAATTTACTTGACCGATTTTAACCATTTTTTCACCAATAGATAGCTACAATATTTCTGAGACACATAGGCTATATAACATCACCCTAAGACCCACCGATGTGGAGCAGTAACCAGAAACGTAACTTAACACAAGTGAAATAAGCCACATACACAAAGTAGCGGGCGAAAGCCAGTTACAATATAGACATTATAAGAATATTACAGGAGCCATGAATACATAGTAGAAACATGATTCCTTTGGTAATTACATGAATTATGTAAAGTCATGAGTGAATCATTACATTCAATTATAGCCAGGCCTTGGAAGGTATAATTAATGTGTATTGAGAATAATACAACTGTTATCAAGGCCTAAACAGCATGCAATAAAATTTGGTGAACACTACTGAAGTTTTTTTGTTACCAAAAAGAGTAATTTATTTTATATTATTGTAAAAAATCAATAACATGACATGGATAACAAAATATTTTCACTCTGATCAAATGTAAAAATTAAAATTACGTATTTCATACACAGAGCTGAAATTCCATTAAATTTATTTAACCAACTGTTTTTAATACATTAATTAAAATATACTCAAGTAAGAAAAGCATTGGCCTTCCATGTAAAGTAAATAATAAATGACTAATATGGTTATGAATTGCATACAAGATCAAATACATCACTTTTACAAATAAATAAGTCTCTCCATTAGGTACATACACAGTCAATGACACATACATCGGTAGGTACGTAGTGCACTCAGTACGCAAAACAAAGATAAGGGCTGATAAGTATTAATTACGTGAAACAATTTGCTATCAAAACCAGAAGAAAAATAATTGATTGTTTTCAAACATACAAATTACGGTCATTTGTTGTATTAGGTCAAATTCATTAATGAATGGTGGTATAATGGGATTATTATAGTTGGTAATTAAAACGTTGAAGAACCGAATGCTTGATTGTTTGTAAATCTATGGTTTTAACAGGAAAAACGCAAGGATTTATAAAATTTATGTCGATAACCCTAAACAGCTTTAAAGAGTTATTAATGTTTACAAGTTGAAGACTTAACAGAAACTGCAAATTGAGTTCAAATATTTCATCATTAATGAGATATTTGAAGTTGTCTGTTGAACATGTGCATTTATAAAACAGTATCTGGAAATATTCCTGATATAGGTATTTTGTTTACCACTTTATTGAATGGTAAACAAGCAATATGAAGCTGTGACCATTATCAGTATGCAACAACAATTATTTAGCATTCACTCTTTTGTTAATGCTAACATTTAATAAAAGTAAGAGAATTTTGGGAAACTAATCGAATTATAGCTAAAAGTAAACCATGATTAAAGATAATATGTAATTATCATCTGTGAGAATATTGAATAACAAATTAACAGGCAGTTGCAGTAGGGATCCTATATTTAAAGAAAGTATTTTAGCTCTATCACCATTCACCATCATAACCCACAGTCTAACTTCACCTAGCTAGCTTTACAGGAAAATATTGAATTTTAGACAATGATGCTTACCAATATTTTTAACCATAATGTTCTTGAGTTCGTCCAATTCGCCATGTACTCTGGATATATTGTCAAGGTCTTTCGAATCACTGTAATGTTTCATCTCTGTGGCTAGTACTCGGGCAAATTCTCCATTCATTGCATAAGGTATGGCGGTTTGAGCCGTGTCTCCGAATGTTGTCGAAAATCTTCTCTTGATCTCATTGAGGAATAAAAATGCTCTCGAACGTTGGAATTTCTGAAGCAGAAAATAACAACATAATATGAAAATGTACTTGTAATATTGTATTTAAGGTTATTTGTATAAAAACCAACTGTACTCACATCATCGGTAATGCAGAAGTAAACCAATTTGTTTTCCGCAATATAATGGAATAGATAATTCCCATGAGAGTATGTCAACTTATCATCGTGGGGCGGTATCTTCGATAGTAGTTGTTCCGTAACTTCCGTAAAATTACCCGCACAAGTCGCATATTTAGCTAACACCACTGTACCACGGGCCACAACACTGAACAATATAGGCATTTTGGACAATTACGTCGGTGAATCGGAATAGAAACAAAGACGAACACGATACTGCACTGTGCAACTTTCACACACTTATTTTAATTATTATATACACTCATCAATACCACTACAGAAATGGTGAAAAACTTGGTAGACTTGGCAAGTCAATTAAATAATATTGAACAAATAAATTATGTGTATATAAAGTCGAAAAAAACAATGCGCGCATCAAGGTATTATCAATCAAACACGGAACACGTCAAATTCGGTCAAATCTCATTGCTGTAAGTCGAGTTATGAGTAACGATGTAAGTGATGGGACGTCACGATACTATTGGAATCGATGTCATGAATAGTCGGTATGATCAAGAGGCAAGAAAGTGCATTTTTATTACTGTGCTTGAGTGAAAGGAACTATATTTATTGCATAAATAAATATATGCAAAAAGTCCTATGTACCCTTCTGCTGCCGCAAAAGGGTGCACCCTTTTGCGGCAGCAGAAGGGAAATAGCATAGTTTGGCGAATAAATTATGAATGATGCGGTATTGACAACACTCTTTACGAAATTAACAATCGATGTGCGTTGTGAATTAGCGAGGCCTAAGAAACCCTAGGTCAATCAAACAAACAATGTGTTGATTTTTATAGTAGTTAACATCAATCAATGCCTATTTCATATTTTAGGATAGAGCTTTCAGTCCCTGTTGACAACTAACATCCAAGTTAAGGGGTATCTTCCAGATCATGCTTTTTTGGCCGTACCACTTGCGAGCTTCAATTTTTTTTTCTTTTATGTAGGTATATCAAGTGCTAGCTAAAGGAAGCAAATCAGATATCTTCATTGCATTTGACTGTAGTTGCATATACATTTTAGATTGAAAGCTGATAGAAATGCTTTTGTTTAAAATACCGATATTGAGTTTTTCCACAAGAGCTTATTTTTATACTAAACTTCTGAAATCGATTATTTAGTAGTCTAGATCCATTCGACTAAAATTATTGTAATTTTGACGTCATCATTCGATAATTTTATGTTGACAGGAGTTCCGTCACTATAAGTTGGCGTAGTATTTATTTGTACCGTACAGGCGAAATTATTTCCATTCATTAGAAATAGTCTGTCCTCCTATTTTCCCGACACTTATAGACCATGAATATAACAAAATTCCTTACCATATAATAAAATGAACTCTGTACTCCTTACTCTTTAGCCATACACGGAAACATACTTTAAATTCCACCCCTTCGCCAAGTAAATGAAAACACATTGACAAAACATAACAATATAATTTATTATTGAAGTATTTACAATGATTATAAATAGAACAAAATTAAATAAGCGTTTGTGTTAATCACAGCTACGTTTTTCATTATTTTCTTAATCAAAATAATCATCAATGTCAATATCTGGATCTAAAATTTGATCAGCAAGAGGTGTTAAGTCTAACTGATCAAGAATCAAGTTCTCACACATCTCTTCTAAATCTGTTTCTCCAATTAATATTGCACCTTGTAACTTTCCATTTTGTAGTACAAGCTTTATATATTCTTTATTAGGAGTCATGCGTAACAAAATTTCATAATCTCTTCCTAATCCTTGTGCATTATACTTACCTAATAAAATAACTTGGTACCCAAACAGTGTTGTACAATGTGTAAAAAGTTCAAAACAGAAGTCTTGTAACACTTCTTCATTCATAATTTTCCCATGCATAGATTTAGCAGCCATTCCTGCCATTTGTCTAGCTTGAGTCCATAGCCTTAATTGGAACCAATGTGGAGCATGATCCCAAGCTGCATGGGCAACATCACCAGCTGCATAAACATTTTTAATTGATGTCTCTTGAAATTCATTTACAGCTAAACCACCTTCTGGCCCCTTCACTGGTTCTACATCCCATGAAAAGTTGACAGCTGGTTCAACACCAGTTGCAGACACAACAAAATCACATTCAATAGTTCTATCATTTGAAAGCACTACTTCAAGGGGATACTCCTTGTCATTCATCTCTTGAACAGAGTTTATTTCAACCTTATAAATAATTTCAAGTTCCTGTACCCCATTATCATCTTTTACACCTTCTAATTTTCTATACCAATCTGGACCTAATGCAGCAGATTTTACGTCTTTGTTTAAAGAAACAACTTGGTCTTCCTCTGAGAAAACATGTCTTCTTAAAACAGTCTTTTGATTAGACTGTAATTCTTTATTTTTAAATGTGTTCTGGAAAAATTCTGCTGCTCCAGGATCAATAAAGGTAGCAGATATGTAGTCATCTCTGATTACCCATATTTTCTGTATTCCTGATGTAGCATGCACTATCTCTGATGCAATACCGCCATTACCAACGATAACCATTCTGCGACCCATTTTTAATTTTTCTTGAAATTCTTTCACTGATTCGGTATCTCTTATTCCAAGTATCCTTTTACTTTTATGTGAATCCCTGATAAGTCTTGGTATTCCACCAGTACAAATGCACATAACCTTGTACATTATTTTATCGCCTGCATGAGTATATGCTATTTGATTGTTTGTATCAACATGTTTCAGAGAATCAAACACAATTCTTAGATTTGGATGAATTCTCATCAAAGAGCTTGCTTCCGATTCGTTTACATCAAACTTTACAATAGTTTTGGCATAAAAACTTACATTGCTTACGTTTTTGACTAACGAGGAAGCTGTGATTAATGCAAGCGTTTCTTCAGGATGTAAGATTGCTAGTGTTTCCACACAAGTAACGCCGGCTATCCCACCGCCAACAACCAGATATGTAGCCTCTATTTCGGACATCATAACATATAACAACAATTAGACGATCGTCTTAGGGGCACTAAACACCCATGATACAACAATTTCCTATAGAAAATACTGTGGTGAAATATAAGTGTATTATAGACTCTGTTCAAAATTAATAAAATACATTGATTTCATTATAGTGAAATAATTAATAAAAAAATTAGCAAAACTTATTTTGATAATTTGACAAATACTGACTGACAGCGACACATCATGACATCTTGACATGGAAATATAATGTACAACTAACAAACTAATACAACACAAAAAAATACCTAGACTGGTTTAGTTTTATGATACACACCTAATATTAGACGTACATAATATCTATACTAATATTATAAAGCTGAAGAGTGTGTTTGTTTGGTTGAACGCGCTAATCTCAGTAATTCTACGGGTTTGAATTGAAAACTTCTCTTTGTATTGGATAGTCCGTTTATTGAGGAAGGCTATAGGCTATATAACATCACGCTGCGAACAATAAGTGCGGAACAGTAATCAAAGACGTAACCTAATGCGGGTGAAACACGGAACGTGTAACGCGGATGAAGTCGCTAGTTATAAATACAATAGTTTAATAATATCGATTTGATCCATACTTCTAGGTACATGTAGAATACTGTTTTTTCTGTCTGTTGCTAGTGACTTCAATAATCAACTAAATACACTTGCTCTCTGCTTGCATGCGTACCTCCCCACCAATCTAAAAATGTAGTGTTGTCAAATTGACATCTGTTGTGTACACTGACTATGATTGGTTTAACATAATGTGTTGTGTGTAGCTCTCAATTTTTGTGGTCTTCTTCACACACATTGCGCCATTGGTTTGATTTATATGCATCTCTTTCTAAGTATAAAAAGAAATAAAATGTTTTTTATTGACTGTATTAACAATTTGACAGCCAGATATTGAAAGGAAGGGGAATTTAAATGGACGAGCGAGCTAGTTTAGTTTTACGGAATAAACTATACACAAATCTTGATAAGGCTCATAATAAATAAAATAAACATGAATCGTAGACCATGTTACACGATCGTAAATATCTAAAGCTAGCTATTCGTTTTGCGAACTCTTTATTCCCGATTATTTAATCTTAGTTGTTTACTATTTTTGCGAAAATAATGTTTAGTTAAATTGTACGAGAAACATGTACAAGTGGATCTCAGTTTGTGTGGCACCCTTGTGTTTATCTATAGTGTGGTATTTTCCGATTGTATGGAGTTTGGTCTATTTATTATTTCTTAGTTTATTCATAGTGATAGCAGTTTTCGTGTTAACGCTTTGGGGTCATGTATCGTTATCTTCTCCGCACCAAACATCCTTGTTTTTATTGGATAAAGTTGAAAAAGATGTACGACAAATAGAGGAGACCTTAAAGGTAAAACATACAAATTTCAAAATATTTTTTAAAGCCCTATTCACAGTAATATTTACATCTGATTTTCTGTGTGTAGGAGGATCAGGCAAACTGGCCCCATGCAACAAAAAAGTCTCATTTGCCTGTTATATTTGGGCGCACTGTGGACAGCCAGTTACAGTTGTTAATTGACTACATACTCCGAGACTTTGTGGCCCGTTGGTTGAAGGAGTTAAGCCATAAGCCTGAGCCAGTCATAGATAAGTTCAAGGAACATGTGTGGGGAGGAGTGCAGAATTTGTACGAGAGGCTGTTGCGTGTTGATGCTGAGAAGCTGCTGGCCAGTGACATGGTGACTAAGATCACACAGCATTTTGAACGGATAAGAATTGCTAGGAGTTGTGCGTAAGTTATAGTGTATTATTATAATATATAAATCATTTTTAATTTAAGCTAGTTCCATTTGTTGAAAACAAATCATAGCATAGCTGCTAGGCTAGTGAGATAAAAAATAATACTTAAAAAACCACTAATTTGTGAAGATTATCCCAATTAGAAGTTGCGCTTTATAATCAAATAATTTTAAATTCTGTATTAAAACATTTAAATCTTACAGAAGTATAAGTTTTTTCTTATACTGGTTCAATAATTTCAGAGTAGGTATAGGACAAGAGAAAATAAAAATGTTGTTAATATTACAGATTGGAACTGAATCAACCACCAGTATTTGCCCTGGCCCCTCATCTGATGTCCTTTGAAACAGAACTGCACTACTTGAGGCAGATTAGTGAACTCATCATCATGTTCCTTATGCCTCGCTGCTATTCATTGGCACCTGCCACTCACCTTATGAGAGAAATACTGGCATGCAAAGGTATGTTGTGTAACCAGCAATTTTTTGAGGGTTTGAATACTGTGATAATAGATAATCCTACTAATATTATAAATGCGAAAGTTTGTGAGGATGGATGGATGGATGGATGTTTGTTACTCTTTTACGCTTAAATGGTGGGATAATACTAGCTAAATTTGACACGGTCGAAGTCGCGGGCAGAAGCTAGTCTTCTATAAAATCTATCAATAACCCTGCACCTTGATCTTTGCACATATTAATAGAATGTTCATTACATCTGTACTAATATAATAAAGAGGCAAGATTTTTTGTTTAGTTATACCCAATAAGCTCCGATACTACTAGAGCGATTTTAACCATTTTTTCACCAACTGATACCTAAATTATCAGGAAGTAACATAGGCTATATAGCATCGGGCTTGTGGATGGTGAGCAATGGATAGCTCACCGTTCGTACGTTGCATACCTACAGGCCGTGTCGACGGCGCATTCGTGTTCCATGCGCGCCTCAAAGAAATATCAGCAATTTTAGAAGGGTCCACTCAGGGCCGATGCCTGCCGGGGCTGCGGGTTGTTCGTAAGAGATACCGCGCCCCCGGAACATAAAAGGCGGGGGAAGTCATTTGATGATTTCCCATCGGTAAAAAAGAAAGGCTGTATAACATTAGACTACGAGATACGGGAACAGAACAGTAACAAAACTTAATTTAACGCAGGTGAAAATATTCATACCGTCGAAGTCACGGAAAGAAAAGCTAGTATCTAATACAAACAGCCATGATTCATTATAGAGTAAATTAAGAGAATCACCTGTTGTGGGTCACCTTGTCTAACTGAGGTCACTCGCATTATAATCCCGCTTGTCGTAATAAGGCGTACCTAAATACCTACCTACACACCAATGTTGTGTATGTGTGTAGTGCCACCAACTACAACTTATAAAGATGAAGGAAGTGGTTACAATTTACATTACAAAACGTAATTTCAGCCTAATTTTATATGTAGTTGGTTAATAGTGAAGGCAATTTAAAATGTATTGGACGCGTACTCACGGCGTAGCACCGTCGAAGCATAGTCACGTATTTTTCCACAAATGCGTCGCTAGAATTTAATTTTATTATTCCAATTTGTAACATATGAACCTATAATTAAAGTTCTATTTCCCCTGCAAAGTTTCTAGTGATTTAACGAGGGATTGTAAGAACTGCATGTATGTCATCATCATCATCCTCTTCTGGACATAGCCCCCTAAAGATAGCCACAATGACCGGTATGACATCTATGTATTATATTACATTTCTTTTCGATTCTAGTATTACAGCCAGCAATAGACCTAATAACAGAACCAGATTACATAAATCAGAAGATAATCCAGTATCTGGAGGCTCAGAAGGAGGTGGACGCAATGCACGTGAGGACTCACGAGTACGCCAAGACATTCGAGGACTACATTCGTCTGATAAATAGCTGTAACAATGTCGACACGCTGAAACGGTTGCGGTAAGTGCACACTGATAATGTTGTTTATTACTTTCACTGACTAATTACAAATATGTGTCAAGGACTCGTGTGATATCAGTGGTTGATAAATGTAAGTAATAAGTGTGCCATATAAATGATTGAAAAACCTGATATCAGTTAGGTATTTTCCGACCTATTATTTATGATGCACTTTCCGTTAATTAAAAGTAGTAGAACAATTACTGTTGACATAATTTTTTGCATATGCTGTCCAAATGGTAAGTGTAGGTATTGACTTAATAGTACAGGCAGCGTCATCAACTGATAACCCTCTTTTCAAACAATTTTTAATGCAAGAAGTTACCAATTGATGACGCTGTCTGTACAATAACACGACTTTTCGTAATAATAGAACTAAAATAGCGTTAGCTACCATGGTTTTACTGTTTTAGCCAAAGGTTTTAGCTTATCCCTATTTGGGGCAGTGGCGCTATGATTGTAAAATAATCCGCACAGTAGGTAGGTACAGATAATGTTACCGTATTATCCTCTCTCTAAAATAATAATGATAACCATTATTGTTTCGCTGAACTTCCTCATTCAAGCATTTATCTACAATAATATTAATCGACCTCATTAAAACGAAATATATTTTGTTTAAAACTAATAATCTGCTGGCAAACACGTCTGCCTTGATTTTAAAACAAAATATTTCTCGAATTTATTTACATTAATGCATTCCTGCATTAACTTTAGTTTCCGTCTGTAACACTTTGAAACCAGTTTATGGTAGGTATTTTTCTACATAATGAAATTATAAATTTTACCAAAATCTAAATCGAAACTATTGCTAATGCAGTCGCTATACCTAAAACTGCTTTATTATTTGTCGATATACTTGAATGCATTTGTTATTTATTTCGTATTTACATTCATGAACCTAATATTCCTGATTGATATATAGCTTAGTTAATAGTTACAATTCGAATTAGTATTCTCTAGATCTTTATACGTTCCTACATTCTGCTTAAAGTAGGTAGACTGTTGTTTTCTTTAATTTATTTCGAATTACGAATAGGTACCGGTTTGCAAGAGCGAGAGTTAACCAACTTATTATTAATGTACTGAAGAATACGTGCATTGGGCGTCTAACAAAACAACTTCTATTTTTCATTACAGATACGACATAGTCACCCAAATAATGCAAGCAACTACCCTACAAAACGTAAAACGAGCAAAGGGTGTAGACATAGAAGTCATAGAAAAAAGTGGTTCACAAAATGTTAGTCGACAACAAGTAGCTGATGCCAAAAAACTGAAGAGGTACATAAATCAGCTGACTATAGCTAAAGCTGAGTGTGAAACCGCCCTAAGGAAGCTTGGATGGGACGGAGCTTTCCCGACGGTGGAGTCTGACAGCAAGGTGAAGGTATTATCACCACATTTAATTAACTCAGATCATTTAATTGACTCTTACTGATGGACATCGAAAATAATTCGGGACTTATTTGCAGTTTAGTCATTATTATTACCTATACTGCTAACCAAATTTCTTTTTATTTTAAAAAGGTACTTAGTGTTATTACTTTATTACTTACTTACGCCTACCTTAACTGCGTTTACATGACTTAGCAAAACTATATAAGTTTTTTCTAATCCACACAGTAATCTTTTTATTCATATGACTCATAAAGAGGACTCGGTATTTTATTACCTATGTACTAGACATTATAATTATCTGTAATCAATACCTGCACATGACACAAGTAGATTTTACCTCATTACATAATAAGTATGATTCACCTTGACACCTGCAGTGCTATTCTGTCAGAATCGCGCTCAGTGAGTTTAGGTGTAGTAAGGTTGCTTGAGCTGAGTGTCAGTTGAGATGACAGATCACCTCAAACTCACTTCGAGATTTAACAGGATAAACTCGCCAATTACCCACGGACATTCCATCGGCGCGTTGCCTATCACTCATGCATCTGTGTATCTCTTATACGTCAAGGAATGCGCGAGTATGCGTCCAGATGCGGTGTCAAATGAGCTCTTCAGATGTGTAAAGCGCATGCAAAGATATTATGACTTGAATCATTATAGATTTAAATAAAATCTGTTTCGTTTTTTCATTAAAAATATAGTGACGCGATATTTTAAACCATTATTTTAGTTGTTTATTTATGGAAAAAATGCACTGTCAATTCTATTACAGACTCTACCTTTACACAAAATTATGGAGAGTGTGACGGGGCGGCGATATCTCTCCATGTTTCTGGAGACGATGTGCTCCCAGGGTCTGGTCGGCTTCTGGATGGCCGTCGAAGAGTTGAGGCACAGCCCCAGGAGTAGTTGGCATCAGCTTGGCGCAGAAATATTTTATACCTACATTAGATCACCTAGCGCTGAGATTAAAGTTGATAAGGTAATGTAAATTATCATTTTTTTTTTAATATTCTGTATTTAGCCCAATTTATGTCTGGTGGCGGCAATACAAACCTAAAACCTAGGTCCTTTTTCATGGATACCTCTCTATTAGCTGCCATCTAAGTATTCACCTCTGTCATAATATCATTCATAATTCATTGTTCTTACAAAATACAGTATTCCATTGAATATCATATCTGACTTGTATATAATTACAGGACACAAGAAAAAGAATGGAAGCATTTTTACTAGGAGATAAGGGTCCAGAAGTGTTCTATGAAGTTCAAGATACAGTAGTAGATACAATACAGGAGAAGTATTATCATTCTTTCCTACTGAGCGATCAGTACACGGCGCTGATCGCTGAACTCGCTACTGAAGAGGCTAACAAAGGTATTGAAAGTCGAATTATTGATAAGGCAAAAAGGAACCCTTATGGTGCCACTCTATCCGTTTTGTATTTTTAATTTCATTTATTCCAAGTTTTGGACTTATAATGAAAAATGTTCGTAAAAATAAAGCTTTTACCGCCGAAGTTTGCGAAGCGAAAAATCTGAAATAAACATACAGAAAGTATACGAAGAAGAAGTAATGCGGTACTATAGAATGGAAATTGACTTTTGAAAATGCAAAAATTGTACTTTTTTCCAAGGTTACGGATCAGAGTCCTCTGTATGTCAAACTTGCACTATGATGGTTTTTTTTTTCATCATCACACACTATTTTCAATAAAACCGCAAGCCGAATATCAAATATGCGTACCGACTTCAAATACATTTAGAATTAAACTCTGTTTTTCTCTCTTTCTTTCAGACATAACATCAGATAGATCGCCGATAGAAGATCGTCAGTTATCAAACGAGTCTGTATCATCTGCGGAGAGCGTGGCCGGTACTATACACCTCACAGAACACTCCACGTACGCCAGAAGAAAACTAGACGAGCTACAGGAGCGACATAATAATAAAATACAAGTATGTTGCTACTAATTTACTCCTTATTTCAACATC
This sequence comes from Caradrina kadenii, assembly GCA_947462355.1. Classification (NCBI taxonomy): domain Eukaryota; kingdom Metazoa; phylum Arthropoda; class Insecta; order Lepidoptera; family Noctuidae; genus Caradrina; species Caradrina kadenii. Next base: position 9,955,629 of record OX381677.1, on the reverse strand, counting down.
ACTTAAAGTTACATCGTATATATTATAATTATAATCGTATGTATATATTCCCCCATTTTTTTAAACAGTACTATTCTTATAATACTTTGCCTTGCGCACTATTGGATTTTCAATGCTCTGCTCAGCGCCGAGAGTTGAAAATCCAACAACAAAAATTACTACTAATTAATAATTATTAATGGTGCTGTAAGATGGTAGTAGGCCCCCTGTTCGTTGAATTTCGACTTTATCGGAAATCAAGCTCAATTTCTCAGTTTTCGCGTTTCAGTCCAATCTCACCTTGAATACGACTAATAGTAAACGTTACTAATCGCTACGAAATGAAATGAAATTTGCATAACAGTACGTATTATGTTACAGGCGTTAGCAGCTCTCCGCGCATCCTTAAAACCGGAATCACCTGCGCTGTCCATGTTAGCAAATGAAGTAGAGAAATTAGCAGGAGAACAGATGCGACTGGAAGCGCACCTAGCTCGCACTGACACCTGGGCAGAACACCTGGGGCGGTGGCGAGCCTCCGTGCATAGCGCTGAGGTATACAGGTTTTATTTTCATGTCATGCTTTTTGTAAAATATACCCAACATTGGCTGCTAAAGCAAATTTTGTTTTGCAATTTACAAATGCATTTTAATTACTATAAGGTCGATATTACCACATAATGAACCAAAGATACTACTAATTGTACTAAATATTCTTGCATCATCTGCACTTTTTCCAAATAGATTACATACATTTGTAGTTGTAGAATATTGTTTCTATAAACTAAAGTTAATATCAACTTTCTGGTTCTAGCTAGCACAAAAGGTGAGGATAGTAGACAAATTAAACAGTACATTTTAATGCAACTACTACAAGTTTGTTTTTTTCTCTACCAGGTCATAGACGAATCGAAGCCGCCTCAATTCGTAATAGTGGTACATATGGCGGAACAAGAGTCTATGAACGAAGATGATAGACCCGAACAAATAACCACAGGGTGGGTGCTGCTTAGGACTTTGAACGAATTTCAGGTATGTTCCCTTACGTTATATTATGTACGCCTACCAACTTTATTTGGCAAAGCATACAAGTTGACTTGCACAAGCTAGTGACAGATGACAACTTGTGCAAGACACTTGTCACTAAACGTTACACTTTTATGTATCATCATGTCAATTTATCATGTGAAACATTTTCAGGAGTTACATCGGAAACTACGGCCTATGTGTGCGGAGCTGAAAAATTTAGAGCTGCCAACGAATTCGTTCAAGTTTCTGTTTGGAAAAAACGATAAAAACTCTTTAGACAAAGCTAAAATATTAATACAAAAATACTTAGAGGTAAGTTTCTTTACTAGCGAGACTTAATTTTAATTTATTATCTCGGGACTTCTTAATGATATTTTTTTTTGTCTATCATGATGATAATTATAACTATGTGTAGTGAAAATTATAGTCGAAACGATTTATTTTCAGTTTGTTTTAGAAGATGATAGACTTAACCAAAGTGAGGCGTTATACACATTCCTTAATCCTAGTTCGGAGTATTTGAAGCAGGGTGACTTACCAAAGAAAAACAAATTCTCCTTTTCAACATTATTTAAGAGGTACGTAATGGGGTCTTCTTATTTTTAGCGTTTCTTTTTTTTGTTATTTTCAAATATTTTAAAAGACCTGAAGTCCGCCTAATTAGCATTAAGTTATTTATCTCAAAGAGGCATAATATAACACAGACCACTTATTGAATAAAGTCTATTATTATCCTGAATCTTTTTTCAATGTTACCAGCACGAGTAGTGAAGCAACAAACAGATCGTCACAAGAAAAGGAACAATTTACGCATTTATCTGCAGATGAGGACGAGATCTCATTATACCTCGATGGTAACGGATCTGACAACACTAGCAAGAGTATGACCAGTTCTTTGCGCGGTAAGTTTAATTGAAATACTTCCTACTGCTAAGACTCGGTCTCCTCTGTATTAAAGGAAGTATCCAACCCAGAATTTTTAGTTGTCAGGTTGATAAATATTCACAAAAAATCTTTAACATTAACAGGCGCGGGCGCCATAGCGGAAGAAAGAGACAGTATAGCGGAGCCTTTATACGCGTTGCTAAGTGAAGTGTTCGACATGCGCGGTGTGTTCCGGTGGCTCAGGAAAACGCTGGTCACCTTCGTGCAGATCACATACGGCCGGACTATTAACAGGTATGCCGGGAGATGGAGAAAAGACTAAAATAAATACCATATAGAATTTTAGAGCAAGTTAGAACGTTCAAGTTATAGATACAGGGTTTTAGGGGGTGAAAGTACTTATGAATACTAACAACTTTTGCTAAATGACCAACCCCGTAATATGAAAAATAAAGTCAGCTTTTCCATACATTTTGATGGTGTTGCAGTGCATTTTTGTAGAAAACAGCTGATTTTTAGTTCATATTTCAGAGTTGGTTCCATTATAAAAGTTGTTCTTATTTATAAGTACTTTCACCCCCTGAAAGATGGCAGGTGAATGAAAAGTCAGCCTGTATTTGATTAATTTTATTCAATTATGATCTTTATTTACAGACAAATCAAAGAAACAGTAACGTGGATATTCTCTGAACAAATGTTGCACTACTACATAAGCGTAGTTCTCAAGTCATGGTGGCCGGGCGGGACGCTGTCTGAGAACACTTCCAATAGGAACTTTCAAGACAAAGGTTAGATTTCATTGTCACTGTCATGTTTATTCCGTTATATTTAACCGTTTCTAATGTTAAAAATTGTTGAAGAGTCCCGCAGTCCAATGCTTTGCTAATCGAAGCCATGCAGCATTTAGCTTTTATGATTCTACACGCCAGGCAACGATGCGACTCTTCACATTTCAGTGTGACTTGGTCATTAATTTCTAGTTAGTTTCTAGTTGTTTATTATAAAGAGGAAAGATTTTTTGTTGGTTAGTACCGATTAAGCTCAGAAACTACTGATCCGATTTTAACCATTTTTTCACCAATTGGTAGCTACATTATTCCTGAGTAGCATAGGCTATATAACAACACGCTATGACTCACGGGAACTGAGCAGCAACAAAACACGTAACTTAATGCGTGTGAAATAAGCCACGCGGACGAATTCACGGGCGAGATCTAGTAATATAGAATATCATTAATTATGGTATGGTGGTAACTGCGTCGTTAGCCTAGTGGTCCTAAACGCGACTGCTACGCTAGAGGTCATGGGTTCGATTCCCAGGTCGAGCAAAGTGTTATTGGGTTTTTCTATGAAATTCTCAGTAGCAGCTCGGAGTTAGGATTTGTGCGCGGTTAATGGCAATAGGCGCGTCCCCTATGACATGGGACCTTAACATACCGGCGAACTGTGGGTGTACACTGGTAGACCTCTGCCTAACCCTTCGGGGAATACAGGCGTGATGGTATGTGTTATTAATTATGGTTTTTTTTTCCGTTGACCAGAGCATACTCGCACGTTAGCGCTGCAGCAGCTGAGCGAGAGCGTGCTGGACGCGCTGTCGTCGCTGGTGGGCGCGCAGGCGGCGGCGCGGGGCGCGCACAAGCTGTTCCACACGCTGCAGGACACCACGCACAACAAGCAGCTCTTCTATGTGAGTATACCTAACCGTCGTCGCTGGAGGAGTTAATATACCTACCTACTTACAAATAGTCTGTTTTTAAGTTCCATTGAAAACACAGGGGTGTTATAAGTTTAGCGTGTGCATGTGTGTCCGTCTGTGGCATTAGCTCCCAAAAAAAAACATGATTTCAGAAACTGAACGGTAAATTGGTCAGGAGTTTTCTTAACTATGATTCAATAATAATAATAATAATTTTTATTTGCGTAAAACATGGTGTATAAGTTGTTACAGACAATCTAGAGCATACATGTTTTGCTTATATCACAGCATGCAAATATTATAATATAAAATGTTGCACTTCGAAAAATTCAAGTTCAATGTTAAGTTGTTTGAAGATTATCACCTCTTTTCTAGTTAATCAATACTTGTGAGCATATTTCACAGGTTTGATTGAGTCGAAATTTCTTATTCCTTTAATGTAATGATTAATGGAACATATTTGATAATTACTATACACACATATTTTTAGAGAGCCTTGTGTAGTTGGAGTTTTTATATTTAATTTTATAGTGTAAGGAAGGCTGGTCACGTGCCGTAACTAGACGATCACTTATCATCATCATCATATCAGCTGCTGGACTTCCCCATAGATTTTCAAAAGGACCGGTTGGAAGCGGCCTTATGACGATCACTTATGTACTCCACGAAAGACCGGATAATTTTAATAATCGAGACATTGTGTGTCATCTATAACCAGTACGCAGATAATTGCAAGGATTCTTGTGAACGTGTGCGACGGAGCACCTCGGCTTTAAATAAGATTAATTATCGAAAATGTCAGACAGCGAAACAACAAAGCCACATATATTTTTAGCAGGACAGATATCCGTCAAACTTGACCGACTTAAGCCGGCGCTTTTGGCAGCTCTAGTTTCACACAGTCCGACATGACTGGTCTAAATACTAACGTAGACCATGCATAGGTATACAGATTTGTAAAGAAGTATGTAGAACATTTTTTTTTTTTTTAAACGTTGCCCACACTAGGAATTTGTACTGTATAGTGGGTGCGTTTACAAACATATAAACTCACATACACAAACAGCCAGACCCGGAACAACTATCTGTAGGTACAAATATATGTTCCGTGCGGGAATCGAACCCGCGACACGCAGCGCCGCAGTCGATCGCTCGGCCACTGCGCCAACCGTGTCGATGACCCCCTTTATTTTTCGCTTACATTAAACAACAATAAAATCTTATTTACAGTGCTTTTACAGGACTGAACTTCGCTTGAGAACTCACCAATGATTACATACAGTGTACAAAGACTGTACTAACGAATCCTAACATCGAGAAATAAAGTGCTTTTTACTACAAATTTGCAAAGTTTTGAGAACTAAATGCTATGTAAAGGTGTCCATGTCTTGTAACATACAACTTTCACCAGTTTACTTGCGCTACTCTACTCTGATTTATCTTTAGTACCCATATAAGATCGTAACAGCGAATACATCCCAATACCTGTGACAACTACACATGATATCGGTCCTAAAGCGTACACAGACATAGCTATGACCAGCATAATCATGCCTACAATAACTACGTATAACCTCGGGCTCATCATTGGTGTGCAATTAAAAATGGGTCTTACGGACGATATTCTTTCATGATTTGGACACAGAACTGATATGTTTTTAGATGCTGCAGTTCTGTCAGGTGTTGTCTGGACTGATATTTGTTCTGGACTCGGGTTTACAGTCGGACTTAAGACTGACATATTCCGTGGTGTTGTGCTTTCGATATTTTCTTCCGAAATTGCTGTCCCGGCTGATCTTTCTGGTGTTGGCTTCAAGACTGATATTTCCTCAGATGTCGCGATTGATAATTCTTCTGGAGTCGGGCTCACGCCTGACACTGATATAAGGCCCGGGGTCACACTTACTTGCGATATTGTCTGAAAGTATAAATATTCATATTCATTTATTTGCATACCATAATGTGTATAAAAGATGTTGTTTATGGCTTTAAGGTAAAGTACAGTTAGGGACCATGTTAGGGTACAACAAAGCATGGTGTTATATCTTCGATTTAGTATTCTAGACTTTTTATAAATGTAAAGCTTATGATAGTTGCCCTTCATGTTATGGAGACCGTGATAAGAATAAGCTTATGATGCTAAAATGAATGGAGAATTTTTTGACGTGCAGACAATTGACGATCGACATATTTAACAAGGACGATTTTTTATACAGCTTGTAAATAATAGCTACTCACACTGTATGAGATAATATCTGGATTATTGATGTATAGGATTTTCTCGCCAAGTAAAGTTTCTGTAAAATAAAAATAATTTAGGTTTCAACGGGTACGATGAGGAATTCCAACAATACCTGAGATTACAGTATTCTTACCACTGCACCCGACTCCTATACTATTGAGCTCGTCCAACTCTCCTTTCCTTATAACAATAGTGCTGTAGTCTTCACTGTATCGATACATCTCAGCTGCTAGTGTTGTTGTGAAATCATCGGTTTGTTTGCTGGTAGCAAACCTCCGTTGTATTTCGTTGAGGAAGAGAAACGCTCTGGATCGTTGGCATAGCTGAAGATTGAAATGATTCAATTTTAATCTATACGTACTAGCCGGTGTTAAAAAAAATTCTTATTGCCTTAACATTTTAATTTTAATGTGATGTTGTAAAGATTAACAAAATCATGATTTAAAGATTTCTCCTTACGATTCACTTAATGTATTTTTACTATTGTCAATAGATAGATCACGAGGAGCGGAGCAGTAACCAAAGACGTAACTGAACGTGGGTGACACCCCGGGGTATATAGCTACAGTAGTATTAAAAAAAACTATGTATATGCAAATATTTTACTGTCAATTGAACTTTAAAACTAGCTACACACGCAGCAGCTATTTTTGAAGCACCTTTTATCTTTTTGATGTCTCGATTTCATTCGTTTTTTTCAAGCAGCAGCCAAAACTGATTCCCCGGATACAATTCATCCTCATATTCAGTTAGCAACAAAAATTTTCGATACAACATTGTAAACATGACTCTTACAAGTCTTGCTTCGCTGAGCCGAGAATCGACAGCTGTCTTTTTGATCAACATTAGCGTACTACACCGCGAATGACAGATGACAAGATAATTACTACACTAACTGATACTTGGCACGTGCTACCGGTCAGGAGCGTCCCTTGAAATTAGGTTTATGCTATCTTTTATCTCTAATTTTAATATGAATAATGTCAAAATATCGAATGCAGCTAAATCGTATTATCTGGAATGTTCTAGAGGTCAAAAGAATAAGTTTTAGAAATAAAATCTATTAAGAAACCGGCATACTCATTATGAGAGAAGCGAAATATTATTATACTGCATGGTTTGCAATCAAAATAACATAAAACTTTTTTCCCGCAGTTTTTCAGTCTAGCGGATAGCTAGGCCGTAAATCATTGGATGAAGTATGTAACAAGCTTCGATAAAAATACCTTTAAATAGCACCCACTGCGGAAATATTCATCTCAAAAAATATAGACGAACTCTGAATGATAAATTACTAAAACTATATTTAAAATCGCTCTTACACCGACACAAATATTCGAGAGTATTTTTATGATATGATTAGGAGTGGGCGTTTGATGATAAACAAAATTAATTCTGTCTTGATGGTTATGGATGAACGAAAGTATGTATTAAAATATTAGATCCATCTCACACGTTGTAATGTTCGTTGACATTTATTTTTTAAACCGTGGAATTACCAACAGCTGACAGTTTGCCATTTTAATAGGAACCTTTTAATGGGACCTAAATATACCGGCGAACTGTGGGTGTACATTGTTACACCTCTGCCTAACCCTTCGGGGAATACAGGCGTGATGGTATATTTTTTTTTATTTTTAATAGGATAACATTAACAATATTTTAGTTCTTTATCTTAACCTATCGATGGCAAATATATATTTAGGTATATTAACTAATGTACATTTGTCAGTGGACTGCTTGACTCTGAGAAGGGCCGATTAGAGCTTAAATTTGCTATAGTGGGGACAGGATTAGCCAATCGACTGCCTAGGGAGCGCCAGACGTAATTGTCATAAAAACTAAATATAATATTCTAATTACTGATGCCCTAATAATTTGATTTCTGGGAACGTTTTTATATTTTTAATAAATAGTAATTGTGAGTGTACTTACTTTGTCTGTTATACAGAAATATAAATAGTTATCTTCAGCAATGTAGTGCAGTAGATATACTCCGTGTGAGTACGTCATCTTGCTGTTACATTGCGGCAACTTGGACAGCACTTGCTCTGCTATCTCCGTGAAGTTGCCATCGCAGGACGCGAATCGAGACACTATGTTTCTGTCTGAAGCTACAGCACTATACACTATAGGCATTTTCACTGAATTAAAATATAGTACTCATAAAAAGTATTCTTATAACAGGTTTCACTTTTGTTCCTAAAATTATTTTTATAAAACACTAACCTTTTTTAAATTGTTTAAAATAAAATAAAAAATGTAAATAGTAGATACTTGAGTTTTAACGTTCATATTTTCAGTATTCACAAATTAATCTTCATAGGAAACTCCAGACTTAACATAAGAAGCCGGACCTTAACCTCAACGTTTCGCAACAGGCTTGCAAACCGCAGTTGATAATACTGGCATACGCTCTACAGTCCAACGTGTTTCGCCTCCGTATCATACAAATACCGCGCGATCTAAAATTATTGGCGTGTCATTTTGTAGCTAAAAGCGCGTCTTCCACGCTAAAAATGTCGCCGCTTGTTCTTGATATATGTGAATTGGCGCGACAACTGTGCGGAAGACGTGGACGCCCCGTGTGTCCCGTCACATAGAACTTTGTGTTTAAAACGATCATTCTCAAAATGATGGCTGAAATAATTGTTTATCAGTTTATTCATACGTTATTTTTTAAACAATTATAAGGGAGATTTCGTAATACAAAATAGATTTAACAAACCTAATTAATAACTACATAAATATTCTCCCTGTAACAGTAATGTTTATCCTTTCAGGAGCTGTTTGAACTGGTACTTCTAGAAGTGTTCCCCGAGCTCAAACGATACCAGTAACTCTCTAGGTAAGAGAAGCCATGACAATAGATATAATCAACGTATAATTATAATCTTACAGGGATCATATCCAATGGACATTTACTTGGAAAAAAATATAAAGAAATACTCTTCAAGAGACATTTCTGTACGTTAAATCGATTTTCACATTGGATACTTCGAAATGACTGCACATATCTTTTTTTAAACATATTTAACACCTTTTAAAATCTCTAAAGCCAGTTTAAAACTTTATGGATCTGACTTTGCTCTCTACATTATATTTTTATGTAACAACATTTCGGTCAAAACTGATGCAAACAATATGTAATTATATAAACTTTTTTGGATGGTCTTACAGTATTTTTTCTTTATACTATTGCAATGAATGCTGTTACATTTAAAAATAAAGGCGTTTTACTTTTTGTAATAAATATTTCAATGCCACAAGGCCGTCTGTGGTCATTTAGAGGTAGATCAATATCTGACGTATTATATCGATAACTTTAAGGTTTAGTAGATAGTAACAATGTATTGATCTCATGTTTATGTTCATATACCTCGTCTAACTTAGAGATAACGTAGTGATAACATTTTTCTCTTTAGTTTTCGTACACTTAATTAATTTTACATACTCAGACGTCTGATTACTTCGTAGCTTTCATCGTAAATCGATCTTTTTCATATATTATTCATAGCTTAAACATTTCCAGTGACATACAGGCAAAAAAAAAACAGTATATACCAGCCTGAAATACGCTATGATTCCAATGTTAAATTGTAGTTTAGTGTATCTTAAATATAAAGAAAGCTTATTGCTAATATGTATAATGAATATATAAAAGTTTATATTTTTGTGAATGTTACGTTGTTTATTAGTATTGTGCCAAAGAATGCACGTTTGACGCGTTAATATAAGTTCATGCATCGAACTATAAAAATCTAGGTACTTAAACAAACTTATTTTGAAGTTCTGATCTGCAACTATTGTAATGTAACAAGTATTGTATGAACTTGAATCTCGGTCACTGACTCCAGGGAACTGTAAAATCCTTTAACTTATTATCGACGAGTTTGAAAGATTCAACAATACCTTTCGAGGTTACAACTATGACATTAAGCAGTAATGCAATGGCTGTCGTTTTTTCCATATTTAAGCTTCCAGAGCATTTCTTACTAAACATTAATCCCTTTATTATTATACTGCGAAGTACTGCTATTACCTCACTGGTTTCCCTAGCGTTGACAATAGTCAACGTAGTAGTATCAAGTAGATCATGTAGCTACACACTAATCACAACAATACTGAAAATTGGTTGAGTCATCGACAAAAAATAATTCCCGTTGTATTAAAAAAGTTCTAAAGAGCGTCTACACTAAGTACTTAGTTATTACCCTTTAAAATTCCTCAAAATATTTTTTATAAGAGCCCTGCATGCATAGACATATTGCGTTGCTATTGACTGGATGTAAAAGATGTTGCTTTAAAATATAAATAAAATCAGGTTAGTGAAATTTATTGGCAGCTTATAATAATTAAAGAGGAATAATTCCCCAAAGTTTAATTGACCTTCTAGACACTGAGACTAGATTGCGACTTAAATTTTAACGTCATTTATTTGTAGAATAATAATTGACTAATTATGGACTGTTCGCTCAGATAATTCCTTTCCTCATGCTCCGTCGAGTAGCCGCCATTGCGTATCTATGGTATACTTAAGGTATTGCTTCATCTAATCCATATAGATCAAATATTTAAATACCTCCCACTCCCCTTCTAGTCCTACTTTTGTAGTTTTCATTTATATGCTAATGTCATAATCCAGTTGAGATAACGTAGATAGGTATACTTATTGGAGTAGATATTGTACAGTTAAATGGTTTAGTGCTTACCTTCTACTTTAAAACGCAGTGCACCAAGCATTTGTTACGTACGCACTTGTAATATAACTTTTCTACTGTTTATATACGGTTCCTTTTTCAATAAAGCTGTTCTACGATTATTGCATTCCAGTACATAATTACGTTTACTCCGGGTAATACATTTTACATGGTTACCTTTTTATTATATTTAATTTTTATTAGCTTAAAACACCATTGTGACCATAAAAGTATTTGAAAATTATGAGATTATATCGGATGACAAAATTATTTATAATAATTATGAATTTATGGATAAGTGAGATGTTATTAATTTGTAAATAAACTACTTACATCACAAAATTAAAATTAATGTATCGAATACGTTACCAAAAATTTAAGGATGGAAAAATTAAGAGTTTAATAATTTAAGTATTATGATGACTAAACTTTGCCGTTTTAGAGAACTGCGTCTTGTTTTTTTTTCAACAAAAAAATGAAACTTTGTTCTTCTGGAAATTATGAAAGTACTTCATGTACACCTAAGGTTATAATGTAAATCTGTCTATTTTTAATACCTATTTATGTGGGGAATTTTGTTTTTCTGAAGTCACCTTCTAAAAACGCCATTTTATTGCTAGTGAATGTCATAATGTTGCTAACTTGTCACCTTTTGTGACCTACCCTTTACCTAAGGTGGCGTCAGACGAACAACCTTCTCGTGTAATCTGTGAACCTATTGTCTATATCTATTAAGTGTTATATTTCCTGTTGTTGACTAAGTGTAACGACGAGTATGTATGTAACTGTACGGTTAATATGAAATAAACTAGTACATGTATTTTATATTCTGTATTTTTATTTCATTTATTCATTTATCGAACGCATTTACTGTCACATGTTAATTAAGCGCGATTGCTACGCTGGTGATCTTGGGTTCGAATCCAAGGTCGAGCAGTGTTATTGGGTTTTTCTATGAAATTCTCAGTAGCAGCTCGGAGTTAGAATTTGTGCCCGGTTAATGGCAATAGGCTCATTAATGGCAATGACATACCGGCGAACTGTGGGTGTACTTTGGCATCTGCCTAACCCTTCGGGGAATACAGGCGTGATGGTATGTGTGATATGTAAGTATATATGTCACGTTTGTATAATATGGTAGGTATTACAAGGGTTTGGTCAAATGAAACACGTATATTATTGGGATAATTTCTATTTTTTAAGTCAGTACAGTAATAAATTTGACAACAGTTTTAACACCTCTAAAGGAGGCTTCAAAAGGTGTAAAAGCTGTTTTATTAATTAATTAATTAACTATTTAATTTAATTATAATAATTCCCGAACCAATTATATCTGGTAAAATACTGAAATTTAAAATTTTGGCACACATAGCACTTCTTTTCTTTATAAATTTTAGAATACTCGTTAAAATGTTAGTGACCATGGCCAGAAATATCTTTTACTGATTGATTTTATTGGTGTCTTGTTGCCCATATTATATTACATTGACATTAAAGTAAACGATAGGATATTTTAACGTAAAATGATCAATAATAATTAAAATTAAATATATATGTATATGTCATAATATTATATCCATCGCTGATTACCCACACTACAACTTTCAAAGCATCCGGTATCACAGCACTCACTATATTATTTCCCCATCCCTTACAGGCTATGTAACAAAACAATGTACATAAAATATATCTTAAAACTATTATGAACATTAGGTATGAAGAATCTGAAATAATTCTTTCAAGCCTCTTTAATTCGTTCAAGAATTGGAATGGATATTTATCGTCTCCATCTAGACATAAGTAATTGGAGATATATAAAATATTAAAGAAGTAACCAACGAAAAAGAGGATTGTAAGAGTCACAAAGAGTTTTATTGTGGTACACATTGTGTGTCGTGGTGATGTAGTAACTTGGAACAGGCCGGATTGTTTTCATGATATCGCCATCATATGCAGTTAGTACCCATAAAAAATATTAAACATACTATATTTTATTATTTATTGTTGATTAGTCTTGGACATTTTATAACAACACATACAGACATACACTTAATAATTAATAATAATATAATATAGTACTTTATAAATGATTATATAAATATTCTATATAAAATTAAATATTGTTGACATGATTGTGACTAGAAGTCTTTCACTTCAATGCATCGGACTGTAGTTATCATTTCACAAAGGAACTTTCGTTAATTAAAAGCTTAGTTTTCAATGCACACAAAAAAGTGTATTCGGACCGCCGTAAAATAGTTTTACACAGGTAGTCCGATAAGTTGTATTAAAAATAAAGTGGTTAATAATAGTTAAAGAGTTATAGAATAATGTTAGGATTTGTAATTTGTTTTTGCCGGATCTGTATCCGCTGACCTCCGTCCTAATTCTACCTTAGATTAAAACACCCTGTGAAACTTTTATACTTTTTTCCAGTTATTAGTAGGTATGTTTTCGTCTTGCCAGTTAAGTAACGGAATAAATATAAGTAGTTAGTACCCACTAATCCGTGTAAATAGAGTGCCTTTCAAGATGACGTTAGATGACCAGAGAGTAAATTAAAAACATTTAATCAATAATATTAATTCTAATTAGGTACTAAATGAATTTCTCTGATATGAGACGAACATGTAACATTTAAGAGGCGAGCCCGCCCGTCAGCAGGCTTTCATTAAACACAAAATCTGCTTCATTTTATATAACGTACAAAGGATACATAAACTATTATTTACAATATCATTTCGGCCGGTCAACACAATAGGTAATTAAAACTAACTATTTACACTGATACTTTATTGTCACCATTATAAACCTGGTGAATTTATTCTAAGATCGGATTGTATTAGAAAGTGATAAAAACTGGATTTATAAATATTATTTGAATGTTCTTCTTTGATAATATCTATAAATGTGCTGTGTTTAATACTAGGTATGTTTATAGTACAAACTGGTAACTATACTGAACCCAACTTAAACGAGGTCGGGATACCATTTTACGGCAGTAAAGAAACTTTCGGTCAGGCCCTAATACTTATAAACGTATGCATTAACGAGCCTTATTTAAATAATAACACGATAAAGTGGACAATAACTTTGTTGGGAGACCGTTTATAAGCAACGCGGACATGCACGTGTTCCCAAACCTCGGCACATGTAGATAACCTTACGATGTAACTAGATATAAGTAACTTCGTTCTATAGTATAAAAGTCACTGCCGATCTTCCCCGTGAGCCGCAGGAAACGAGCGACAGTTGACTTGTACAAAAATAATAAATATTAATGAATTTATTATCTTTCCTCGCACTTCGATATCATGCTGAGATTAGATCCTACCCGCGTTATGTAATACTTGCCTTCAGTGAAGGCGAGTACTGGCGGGTACTGGCGAAGGCGACAGCATGCTACCGCAGTTCTCTCACTTTACGTTCACCCTTTGGGTGGAGTCCAGCGATACATTACCTCGGGAATTTCCCTTTTTATTTATTACAATTAGATACATCTATTTACACGTGACAAGAATTCGTCCAGACTTGCTATGCATCTAAACATTTGTCTATCCCTATCAACTATAACAATAATCATATTTTATATAAATATTGTATTATGCATAAATTCCTATTTTATAACATCCATGACTGATCTGACAGATTAATAAATCTAACATACGCAATGTAGTTGACATGGGATATTGTTTCTTTACACATGTACCATCTAGTACTATACTCTAATCTAGATATAGATACGTATTGTAATCATAATCATTATAAATAGATCAGATCTCAATGTAGTACTTGTCCTACTTAGTGATCTTATAATACCTATAGTTGAGTTCCATTCATAATTAGCTGCAATTGACAAATATATATCTATGTGAATCATGAATGAAAAATCAACATATTATATTATAATCAACGATTTTTGTTTGTGAAGGTAATTTAATGTATTTACCCTATCTAACCTAATGTGTCGTATAGTTCAATTATAGCGTAGTCTAGATTTGTAATACATCGCTTGTATGTTTGCATAACCGCAAATACAATAATCTCAGTATTTGGGGCTGACAAGTTATTTGATCAATAAGCACATGAAGCAACAAGTCGAGATACCACCAACTTGGCATCAGATGGACAAGGTTCTAGCACTCTAATGCCGGCAGGCACAGTATTTACAGCGTAGGATTGTCACGTTGAGTTTAATTCATCCAACAGCGTAATTCAATCAACGAACCTGATGACGCAAATTGATGGTATGTTGATATTGACGCACCTAACATTAAATGTCTAATTTCGCACTTACATAGAAACGGAGGCACGCGGGTAAACACTTCTACCATTTGGTAACGATATGGAATGTCCCAAAGAGTTATTTTCTAAGCTTGCATTTCGGAAATCGACTCGCGTCGATGTCGCACGATCCGAATTACAGTATTGGAAAACTACTACTAAGTAACATGGTAGTTACAATCGTAATATCGTGTTGATGCTGTACCGCGCCTCCGTGAAATGTTGAACAATCGCAGATGATATCATCTTTATTAATTAGTCGTGTCCGCTACAGTGTCATGGTTGCGGAGATTTGTCTGATCTAAGCATACGAGTGCAGCGTGACGGGCTCGAAGTCGTCGTGCGTAGCGGGGCGAGGCGTGGGGCGCGGGGGCGGCGGCGGCGGAGGCAGCAGACTTGTGCCCTCAGGGATGTACACGTTGGTCACGCGCTCCTGGGAACACTTCTGTATTAAGATCGAGTCTTTCAAACCTACGAACTTTACAGAGTATTCATTAATAGATCTCGGGAAAACAGCGCGGTAGGTTGCGTCCTTCTTCTCATAATATACGCGTGTGTAGTGGTGGTAGGTTTCGTCACAAGTTCCTTGGGTGTGGATAATTGGATATGTCAAAATACTGGTCATTCGGACCTATTACCTGATTTTTGTCGTATTTGAAGATGCCCTGGAACCGGTTGGTGCGACGTTCGATGGGCTCGGCGCTGCCGCCGCTGGCGCCGGTGCTGCAGCTGTAGTTGGGGTTGTGAAACGATATGTGTCCGCCCGAGTCGCGGTAATTCTCCTTTAGGTCACCATCACGGTCTCTGTTCATTTTCACTGTGGAAAAAAGACTTTTGTAGATAAAGTTCTTCGTGCACCTACTGACGCAAAATTGTGACGTCTTCGCCTTGAAATCCAAGGCACTATTATTGAGTAGACAAAATTCAGGCTAAATTTATTATATTTTTTTGTAACTTCACGAGCAGTTTTTTTTTATTTAGGGACTTTTGGAAACACTATATATTCTTCGCTTTGCTTTTCAACATACCGCAAACGAATGCAATGACGACAATCCCGAGTATGATGAAACACATGATCGCAATCATAATGATGATGGCGCCAGTGCTAGTTTCCGGTATTGCGGTGGGTGGCGGAGGCAGACCATTGTCCTCTTGTATGTCCGTGTAGTCGTAGAACGAAGGGTAGTGCGACGGCATTTTGTTGTCAATACGGATCTTGGGCACTAGAACAAATACTTTGTGTTAGACTTGCAGTCCGATTTAGGGTGGAACAAGTTTCGAAGTTCAAGTTTCAATTCTTTTGCCACATTTCCGACAAAAAACAAAATAAACAATATCCTAATATTGCAAACTGCTTCTGCATCTCTTCACAACCTATTCTGTATGTTTCTCATTTTTGTGTGTTCTGATTTATGAAAAAAAACATAGTATTTAAATACACTGCACAGCAAATAACGATGCTTACCAGTTGAACAAGGCATCGGATCAGGGTTATCCGGGCAGGCGCAAATGTAGTCATGTTCCCTAAAGAAGCAGAGATGAGAACATCCGCCATTATCTTCCTTGCAAGGATTCCATCCGTGCTGCTTTTCAGACGACACTGCCTTTATTTCCATGGTCATCTCCAGGTCAGTCCTCAATGCCGTGACATTCTTTCCAGTTTTCTTATCTGCTCTCATCACAGCCTTTTTATACCAATCCGTCCAGTAGATGTAATCGTTAAACTGAAAATATAATTTTATTTTAGATGCAGAAAAATTTAAATCGAAAGGACTACACCTCTACTGGTATGAAGTACATTCATGAAGTACTTCTGAATGTGTGTAATGTTAATCTAAGAATGAAAGGTTAAAACAGCAATAGTGGATCTAGTTTTCATGGCAGAGGGTTGTAAAACATTTACTACTTTTGCATAGTGGCGATCCTTGCAGACGTACCTAATCTTTTTGTAGTTATGTTCCTTGTATAAGGAAATATGTACCTGAGTCATTCCGAAAGGATTCTTAGCTTCTGGTATAAGCTGTACTCGATGTTGCCCATTTAAATCGGATGTATCGATCCTATGCCTCAAAGCATCAGTCCAATACAGCCGCCTGTCTTTGTAGTCGATTGTTATTCCGTTTGGAAAGCCGACGTCTTGGATCACGATGATTTGCCTATGACTGCCGTCTAAGAAAGCTCGTTCAATGCATGGAGTTTGACCCCAGTCACTCCAGTAAAGGTACCTAAAAGCATTATTAAATTGCTCGCATTTAAAACAAGGAATTGACTGAATTGTTTTGGTTTACTTCTTTTATTTTATGGATACACACCCTTTAGCTGGAAACAATGCTAGTGCCCTGGGTTCACTTAAGTTGCTAAGTAAAGTTCTTCTTGAAGATCCATCCAGACGTGCGACTTCTATGACCTGCAACCAAAACATTAAAATATGTTATTATTGCTGTCCATTATCATTAACTGAAGTGTTCTTCATTGTGTACGAATTACCTTATATTCGTTGTCAGTCCAGTAAATATTGTTTGCGATCCAGTCTACTCCCAAACCGTTAGGAATGCCCATGTTACCTTTAATAACGTCCTTCGTATCACTCATATTCATCATATTTATCGACCTGAAATAAATACATTTGTTTTGTATTAATAGTTTAACGCTTATTACTCTATAAGAGCTAGCTAACGAAGAATTATGTTTTTTGAGGTATAAATAATGTATTCAACTATCCTTCATACCTGATAACGTCCATATCGACATCAGTATAAAACAACAGCTTCTGTTCCCAATGAAAGTCCACAGCCACTGCATTTTGAACCTTAATAGGAAAGGCAACGTCCCATTGTTCCGGAGTATCAAACGATATGAGGGCAATACTGGTCTTCGTGGCGAAGAACAAGAAGCTTTCAGGGTATTTCCTGCAAGTCTTAGGATTTGGATCACTAGCGTTAAAGATTAAGCCAGTGGGACAGGCGCACGAGTAGCCTTGAGGTGATCGAAGGCATAAGTGAGAGCATCCACCGTTGTTAGTACCGCAAGCGTTTTCGAATTCCCGTTCGCCCTGAGAAACGAAACGAAATATTGTACTTTGGCAAATATTCGAACTGCACATTAACAAATTATTTCAGGTTGTTCTATAACATACCTGGACTGCGCGGATATCCATAAGTCCTTCCAAGTTCTTCCTAATTATGATAGAATTCTTGCCATTGACCTTATCAGCCCTATGCAAGGCCTGAGTTCTCCAATCGGTCCAGTAAACGTGTTGACCCACAATTACAATACCGTAGGGATATGGAACATTGCTGAGAATAGTCCGACGGTCGTGTCCATTGAAGTCAGAACTTTCGATGGAGAGGACTTTAGCATCGTTCCAGTAGAGACGACCCTCGATTTTGTCGATAGCAAGACCGTTTGGCCACTTGATGTTGTTCTCAACGATGACTCGCCTACAGAACAAATATAGTTAATTCCAATAAAACAAATCGTGTTTATTTTAGTCAAGCAACGAATAATTATTTTTGTTCTAAGCAGCACAACAAATCACCTGTTCTTTCCGTCCATATCGGCTCGTTCGATTTTGGCAGATGTTCCCCAGTCCGACCAGAACATGTATCCATATTCATAGTGCAGTGCAATGGCGCGAGGAGAATCTGCAAGTATACATTGGATTTAAAACATTCAATGGATAAAATAATTTGTGCCTTTATAATCAATAAACAGTAAATTCATGAGTTGCACGCCATTGGTCCGACTGTCGGACTAATCGAGTGCAGCGTCGGCGACCTAAAAAACCCATGTTAACTTGAAGTTTGTGCTCACGACTCGTGCCGGTTACTATACTTGAAGATAATATATTGGCTCACCGAGACCGGTCCAAACAAGAACTTTTCTGTTACTGCCATCAAGTTCAGCTACTTCAACACTATTCCTTCCGCCATCAGTCCAGTAAATCTGTAAACAAATTCATGATTAAGAATACATTTACCAAAGATACAGAACTGTATCAAGCATAAAATTTAGTCGTATCATGCATAAGCCATGCACCCGGGGCAAAATTACTCGTGAAAATTGATCAACGAACCTTACGACCAGTAGAGTCAATTACAATTCCGTCTACGGTATGTAAACCTTTGCCGATGATTGTCTCGATTTCCTTACCACTCCTGTTAGCTCTTTGAATCTTCCTTTCACCAGTATCAGTCCAGTAGATGAGACCTGGAATGTGTGTATGTATAAGTTACGTAAAATTCTAAACCTGCGGATGATATATTTATTTTTCTTCAAACTTTTTTTCTTCTAACTGTTGATGGAAACCTCTTCTTACAAGTTTCCATTAGTTAAAAGTCTAAAAGGAATTCTTCTTGATCCTTTAGTTCTGTTGTAAGTGACATTTACATCTGAACTAAACACTAACTGCCTTCGATTCTTCTTAGTTACCCTTGTTAGTCACATGTGAATGGACACATAGCATATAGCGGTTCAAAACTTACTTGTCTTATGATCTACATCAACTCCGAAAGCATTCTTGAGTATAGGCAGCGGCAGTGGTACGTCAATAAGATAGGGCACGTCCAGAGACACTACCCGAATGTCCACGCGGTGTGCGAATATCAAGTAGTTTACGGGACCGCTAGCGCAAGTCTTACCATCCTTCTGTAAATGGGGAACATGAAATTTATAGAAAGAATAACTTGACATATGAAATTAATTAACTGTTGCACTAAGAACACCATCTTTTTATTTGTCTCATATAAAATACATATTATAGAGCAGTACTTACCCCGATCTTGATTCCAATAGGACAAGCACATGATTTTCCCATAGGTTTTAGCAAGCACAGGTGTGAGCATCCGCCATTATTTTTGCCGCATCTATTTAGAAAATGGTTTTATTAGTTCAAGAGAAGCAAGTTGTGCATTTGAAGTAGCTAATGCTACATAAATATTTAAAAGTATAATCATAAAGTTTTAAAAGAAGGAGTAATACGAAGCCTCGTTAGGCCTTACCGGTTGACTCCTGACACTCGTTCCTTGTGAAATACCCTCACGTCCATAAGACCGGCCACACCCGCGCCGAGCGTGCGTCTATGCTTGCCTGTGTACTTGTTGGCTGCCTGGATGGACTGGGTGTCCCAGTCCGTCCAAAACACTTCGTCACCGAATAAATCCAGGCCGAAAGGATGGGGCAAGTGTTGGCCTAGATAAATTGTTAAAATGGTTTGAATGGTGTTATACATGAGCAATAAACTTTAACCTGGTCACAATTCGGACATACTCAGCCCCGCGTTCTTGTTTTTTTTAAACAATAAATACTGTTTTCTTTGCGAATTCAGAGTTCAATGCTCGGTTTATTATATTTTGCTAGATTTTCTGCAACAGTTTCTAAAAAAAACTTATTTTCACTTACCTATCAATATAGTTCTTCCCGAGCCATCTAAGTTGGCGTACTCAATAGTCTGGTTCCCTCCGTCAGTCCAGTAAATGCGACTATTCTTAAGGTCCAGTGCCAGTCCATTGGGCCATGTCATGTTGCCGAATATAAGTCGCCGTCGGTTCCCACCGTCCATGTCCGCGCGCTCGATGCATGGGGAGGTGCCCCAATCGGACCAGTACATTACACCACCTAGGAAATAGATGGTACAGGTTTTTTACTGCCGTAATACTTCTCATAGCATGGTTGAAATAGCGTCCATAACTGACGAACTTAACAAACGAAAAGTTTAAACATAACTTGTGCCTTTCGATTTTACACAGTTTTATATTTCTTTACAAACCTTTAGGATCCACAACGATGTCCCTTGGTTTGTCAATATTGTCCCATGCTAGTAAAGTTCTCATGCTGCCATCTACATTAGCCACCTCAATCCTGTTGGTACCAGCGTCAGTCCAATAAAGTTTGTCAGTCAACCAATCGTATGCTAAACCAGCTGGCCAAACTGAAAGGGAATATTTCAATATAATTAATTTACCTTTTTTAAATTGTATGCACTTTTTACTTATCTCTTTTATTGTATAATATCGCAGCTATATTTCAATAGCTTTAACATTTGTCAAGCGTGATTTTGTATTTTTTTAAACATTAACGTACTTAAATTAGATCCCACAATAACGCGTTGCTGTGATCCATTCAAATAAGCATGGTTGATGGTATCCTTGTCCACATCGGTCCAGAATATGGAATTAGTGTTGTGATCCCAGTCCAAAGCTACGGCCGACTTTATCGTCTCTACCGGAATTACCTGAATATGAACAAAAACATGAATATTAGAAAATTGATCTTGTCAGTGACTCCACTTACTAAAGGTTTAGTGCTACTGCTGGTTAGTGACGCTTAGAATAAAATTTTGCTAAAATTGAATAGCGTTCTTAAAATCAGCCAAAAACGATTTGCCTAATTCACCAGGCCCTGAAGTTTACCGTTACTTCCTTTTCATCAGCTACATAAATGAGTCAAGATTTAGGCTACTTGTCCACAGAAGCGGAGCAAGGCTGCGGAGCGGAGAAACGGAGAAATATTATCCAATACGCATAACTGGAGCGGAACGGAATCTTTATGCAATCTTATTGGTTAAAATTTCTCCGTTTCTCCGCTCCGCAGCCTCGCTCCGATTCTGTAGACCGGCAATCTAAGTCTTGACTTAGGATGCAATTGTTTATACGAAATAACAGCTAGCAAAACAAATAACAATTTTCGACTTACCATATCCAAAGAATCAGTTTGTTTCCTAGGATTCAATTGTTTCAGTCTAATGTCTTTCTTGCGAGCATACAGGAGCAGCTTTTCAGGAGTTTGTTCACATGAACGGCTGTAACAAAAGGTTCAATTAAGAAATAATATTTCAGTATCTGTGTAAGCTCAAGTTTAAAGATTAGGCCGTGAAAAAATTTTATTTGCCATTTCTCATTTTAAATTTCTTAAAGTTACATAAAAGAATTACCCCGCGTTATAAAGATAAGGGGAGTACAGATTAATAGACTTGAACATAATAACATACCTATCAGAATTTATGTTAAATCCAACGGGGCATCGGCAAGTATGGTCGTTGCTGTTTGGAAGGCAAAAGTGGGAACAACCCCCATTGTTGGTACCGCAACGGTTCTTGTAGGATTTTATCTGCCTCAGTGGGTGGTAGCTGCAGAAATACAATAATTATTGGTAGATACTTAAGAGCTGACATAAATTTGATCAAGTGTGTTGCTAACACAATCATACAAAAAGTGTATGAATAATAATGAATTTCACAGTGCTTTGGGCATTGTACATGTCGGAAACACGGATACACACTTCACCAATAGTGTATGGGTACTGATTTATACCACTGTAAAATTTTTCACAGAACTCTCATTCCTCTCATCGTTTACACCGAGATGTAGAGTGAATGGCAGTTCTAATCCACCCACAATAACTCACCTATGAATATCCATCGGAACATTTAAACCTGCGTGAACAGTCTGTATCCCCATACCGGTGTTCTTGTTAACAGTCGAAATACTCTTGGTATGCCAGTCCGTCCAGTAGATAGCATCTTCAAATAGTGTCAGCGCAAAAGGGTGCGGAAGACCTTTATTGGTTACCTGTGGGACAGTCCGATGATTTTTAGGATAACCGAAAGCATATGACGAACGTATGTAAACATTTCATGACTTGCGAGGTATCAAATGCAATAGACAAATGAAAGTGACAGTTTCTTAGCTAAACAAGTTCAATATAATATAATTATGATGATTTATACAAATATTTTTGAACTGAATGACGTTGTTTAGACTATTGTAGCAACCTTGGGGCACAATAGCAAGGTTGTGTTCAAACTTGTAAATACATACCTTCTTCCGGTCTCGTCCATCAAAGGAAGACTTTTCAATGACGTGGTGTTTAGCATCTGCCCAGTATATCTTAGATTCCGTATAATCAATGGTCAGTCCGTTAGGCCAGAAGATCTTATCTACTATAATGCTCTTTCTTCTGCTACCATCCATATCTGCGCGCTCTATCTTGGGATTGGGACCTACAATTTAGAAAATGTTTTATATACCCATTGACCACTGCTATAAATAAAATAAAATAAAAATCATTTATTTCAGACAACAAAGTCCGTATAGGTACAAGGCAAGGTTGTAATTCATTGTAGGTTCAAGGTTGTAGTCATTGTAATACTTAATGCTACTTACCCCAATCAGTCCAGAACACTAATGCATCTCCAGGATGCACTGCTATAGCTCTTGGTTTATCTAAATCATTGGCTGCTATGACCGCTCTCTGAGTTCCTTCTAGCGTAGTAACTTCTACGCGTCGAGTACCAGAATCCGTCCAAAACAGTAAATCATGTATCCAGTCCACTGCCACTCCACTTGGTGTTTCTAGACCCCACCTTATTACATCTATGAAAGAAACTGGTAATTTAGTAAAATGCGAAGGCACATGAACCAAATCCTCAATAATTCCAAAACGTTGTTTAAAGATAGTCTTGGTCTGTTGATATGAACGGAACTATTGAAGTGTCATTAAGTAAAAAATGAGAGAACGAATTTAAATCCAAGTTTTTAAAACTTGAGAGTTCTATTACGGCTTCATCTTGTTGACTTACCTGTCAAATTATTGTTATTCATTTGAGCTACTCTGATGACTCTAAGATTGTTCTCAGTCCAGAAAACAAGCTGTTTCTCATAGTGGTAGTCCAAGGCGACAGCGTTGTGAAGACCTTTCACTACTGGCATGTAGTTGTCGCCAGTTAACCAAACCTGCGTAAAAGTATTATAATTATATTTTTGTAGACTTTATTGCTGCAGATATTATATTGTACATTGATATTTTTCTCAAATCCTTCAGTCTTTTGGAATCAGAATCCAAAGTTAGAAAGACAATTGTCTTATTACAATTTTACTTACCTGTCGTATGCCAACGCGGTTTGAGAAGAGCAGCGTAGGTGATTCTCCGGTAGGCTTACAAGATCTTCCATCAGGTCTCAGGACGTATCCAGTCATACAGCCGCACTTGAAACTTCCAACTGTATTTGAGCAAGTTTGAGAACAAACAGGATCTTGTTCGTACATGCATTCATCGATGTCGCGGCACCTAGGAAAGAAAAGAAGTAAAACATACAAATTTCGAGACAGTTGCTGTAAAAATGCGATTTCGCTTAAACAATAATAATGTAGATGTATTCAATGATAATTACGTGTGATTATTGAAATCCAAGAGAAATCCCAGAGGACAAGTGCAAGCCTGATGTCCCTCGTATGTAGTAATACACATTTCAGGGTCACATTTATCTTCTAAAGTGCACCTCCTCTTGACTGGGCATCTGTCTTCGTCATCTCCTTCAGGGCAGTCCTTCATTCCGTCACAAACGTGTTTTCTATTCACACAGTTTCTGAAAGCATTGCTGATGAGGTGATCTTGAGTTTTGCAAGTATATTGATCCTCTTCGCAATGCACTTCGCAGTTCATTTCATCTTCACCGTTTGTGCAGTCTCTGACAGCATCGCAGAGCCAGGTTTTCTGTACAAAAGAAGTCAGAACCTGAATATATATTTTGCAAGTAAAGGTCGCGATTAACCTTGAGGTCTTAAATTATTTTTCCAAAAGCGAATGTTGCTATCCCTCCTTTTCAAATGTACCTATATCTGTGTCGCGTTTTGAAGCTGCTATTTATACAATGTGATATTGATGTACA
This sequence comes from Caradrina kadenii, assembly GCA_947462355.1. Lineage (NCBI taxonomy): Eukaryota > Metazoa > Arthropoda > Insecta > Lepidoptera > Noctuidae > Caradrina > Caradrina kadenii. The sequence goes on along the minus strand of OX381677.1, from coordinate 9,931,144 downwards.
AACTTACCAGAATGCATCGTCGGTCAGCACATGTAAACTCGTCATCGGTACAGTTTCGCATAGAGTTTGGTTCGCAGTTGAGTTCATCGCCGCTGTCCGCACAATCCCTCTCGGTGTCACACCGCCAACGATCCGGGATGCATTTGCCGTCGCTGCATCTGTTTCACAAATATTTGTACTGATTTATAATTATTTAGTGAGTTGTCCACAACCAAATGGTATTTACTTTATTCAATAAATCCAAGTACCTAAATACCTACAATCAACGCAGATGCTATCTATTTTGTTCTAAATAAACATATTTCAGTTTTAATTTCTTCAGAGCACATGTACTATGTGTTGAAACTGCTATTGATTTCCTTATAAGGTTTAAACCATGTCGCGCAGGCTGTTACAACAAAGTAACCGTAAAACTAGACAATAAAATTTAAGACTAGACTAGTCTTACCTGAATTCTCCAGCATTGCAGCTGCCTGGTAGCATGGGACACGTGTCTTCATCGGTCCAGTCCCCGCAGTCATTATCACCATCACATTGGAAGTCCTTGCGAATGCATTTTTTGTTGTCGCATTGAAATTCGTTTTCCCCACACCGGATTAGATCCACGGCTGATAGAGCAAAATTGAATTTAATACAGAGAACATATATATATACATAAACTCACGTCTTTTCGTTCTGTAGTTTTTGCCTACCCCCATAGGAATGGGGGTAGGCAAAAACTACAGAACGCCACCTGCTAAGATCTTTACATACGTCTTTCACCTCATCCACATTAATACATCTTGTGTACTGCGCATCCGACTTTTCTGAAGAACCTTACCAATAATGTCAGAATAGGTCTTTCTAGGGCGTCCCCTTCCGGCGTTGCCACTCACATCTGCCATATAAATCCCTTTTGTTAGTCGCCTTTTACTCATCCTTTCAACATGACCGAACCATCTAAGCATACTCTTTCCAACTTTCGTCACTACATCATTCAAAGAAATTATAAGAAATGATTTGTAGAGGCGTTCCTTTAGCGTATACTCACGACAATCAGCCTCGTCGGAGCTATCGGGGCAGTCAGCTTCCTTATCGCAGCGCCAGTGCTTCGATATGCATTCCCCAATCGCGCACATGAACTGATTTTCTCGGCATCTATGTAGAATAAGAAGAACTGGTACAGTTCACGTCACTAAAAATATCTAATCTAAAAATATCATGGTTTTAAATATTGTTCTATCTTGAACTACATCCTATTGTAGGCAGCTTTGCAATTACATTACATACTATCACGCCTGTATTCCCCGAAGGGTTAGGCAGTGGTGTACTTTAGCTTTGCAATCTCCTCATTAAATGATAATTGTATAATAATTGAAGCAGTGGGTCTATGACGTGTTCGCACCGTAGCTAAATAAGTTTAAAGATACACCCCAAATACAAAACCTCCTTTTTTGAAGTACCTTAAGAATTAAAAAATATGCATCATTATCATTGAAAAATGTTGCATAAAGTCATGATTGTCTTCAATATTTTTCCCATTTGTAATTTAATTGAAACTAAAGATAACTGTACCAACAAAGCGCTCTATTTATTGTATTAAGGGTGTTTTATTAAGTTACGAATCATTTTGAAATAAAATTATTTAATGGAAATCTGACTAAACACTAGTCTAGATATAAATGTCCTAGGCATATTCTAAGTTAAAATAACATCGAGTTAAAGTACTTATTAAACAAAATATGATTAAACTCTTTTTAATGAATGCCTTTTTAAATGATTCTTTTAATAAAATCCCTTTAATTGCAGCATCGGTAATTCTAAATAAGGCTTATAGTTGTAGCGCTTGCATTAAATAAGCTTATTACATAAATATGTGACGGATACTGAAATCGAAAAGATTTCTCGAGCTTTTCGGGTAAACTCCATGTACAGCTCTAAGTCTGAGTTCGACTGTAAATATTCAAAGTATAACATCAAACATTATCTACGTAAGTCATTCAATGATTTAAGTAACTATTGCATTTCAATAAAGTACCTTAATTTTGTCATTTCGAGATCTATGTATCTGCTTACCCTACCTTCCTAAAAAACATTAAACGGCATAGTTACTTGGTCGTTGTCAATGACTAAAACAAGGACGTACTCTCGTTAATACGTCACATTAGCGTCACTAAGTTGCTGTAGGTGTATCAATAATCTTAATCACGTCGATGATTTTGTTCTATAATGAGCCCGCCCACGGAACTGGGATATATCGGGCGAGTCTCCTTTTTCTAGGGGCACAGCGAGCGTAGGCGCGTCGCCATGGCAACCTGCTCCCGGCCCCCAGCCCCGCGCCCCGCCGCCCCCGCGCACCCCGTCAGCCCCTACGTATTGATCTGCCGACCGCTACAACCCGTACCGCGCAGTGTAAAATAAAATCCAGAAAGTCCCGCCTAAACTTTTTAAATGGTTGTACTGTTCTAGACTAAGGTTTCGGGTTTCAATCTATTTCTTTTCCGTTTTTGCTGCTTAGGATTCATAGATTTGGCTTTGCCCTCGAATGACAAACAAAATCCACCGACTTAAATTACTTACTTAAAATAACGTAATAAATCCTAAACCTCGCAGGTCCCTATCACCCAGGCCCAGGTAATTATTATGCCTACTTATCACATTTAAAACGAACACAATATGTAAGTTATATGTTGGTTTCTAATGCAATCAAACGAGGGTAAATTTAGAAAGAAATTAAATATATTTTTTATAGCTTACATATACCTATGGAAAATGGTACTTATAAACAGAACTGATGTGCGCTATTTATTAAGAGCATCGTAATGCCTTAGCTGTTATTGTCAGGTACCAATACAAAACACCTGAACTGACACTGAATTAAACAGCAGCAAAAACAGATCTTAGAAAGCAATGTTTTGCTCTCACATAATGGGGACTAAGTGCGTAGCGAGCCTTTATTTACCCCAGTGCATAGAAAAAGGGCCTGCCATATCGTCAACCTGGGCATCCGCTTCGCAACTTATCAAGATTAATAAGCACTAAGGTCTACTAACAACCATTCCCGAAATCTAGAATCCATAGATTTTAATATAAACTATATACCACGCGGTCGCACCCGCGTTCAGTTACATCTATGGTTACAGCTCCGCTCCCGTTGGCCCCAGAGCGACGTTCTATACGTATAAACCATCCTCTTGAATCACTCTATCAATTACTGATAACTACATTAAAAGCCGTTGCGAAGTTTAAAAGATCTAAGCGTACATACAGCGGGAGCGACTTTGTTTTATACTATGTAATAGAGAAGAGTGCAGTTTCGATTCTTAATTCAAATATTCAACTACTAAACGTAATACCGTCTGCATTTCTCGGAATAAGACGTCTGCATAACATCATGAACGTGACGTTATCAACTACTATTACGTTCAATGCATCAGCTTAGTAGAGCCTCCCCGTGTGGGCTGCAAACCAATCAAGTGCTATAAATATAATACGTAGGAAGCACACACCGAACATCCTACCAACAAATCTACTATTGTATGAGTACGTTTACAAGTACTTATATTTAACACCCACTAACAATATATTAGATACAAAAGAAAAGAGCTTTTGATTAGTTTAAAAATATATTTCTGTAAATAGAACCGTTTTTATTGTATCTTTTGAAGGTACCTACGTCATTGGTGGAACGCCTGCCTGTTATTGTTTGGTAAGAACCAACTTTCGTTTTGTCTTGGGTTCGTGGGTATAATAATGTTGAAATAATTTCCCTAAAATGATAAACAACTGTTATTATATTATGATAACTCCAAAAGTATTTATTTGGTTCAGATAAAAAAACGAGTCATAGTGAATTTTTGTACATAATAGGAGCATTATGAAATGTATACAATGAACGTGTTCGTAGATTCGCAGAATTTGCTATAGGTAGTAAGTCACGTACCCTCGCTGCTTTCTGAGTAAACGCCGATGACGCAGTTAATTTGGCGTTTATACGATGTGACGTCATTTTCAGTAGGGGGTGCCATAGCCTTCGACATATAGGTACTGTCGGTATGTTTATGGGGAACGTCCTGAGCGGATTGTACGGCGTTGTTTGATCCGAAGTTACCTATATAATGCGTTCTGGTCTTCTTAACCTAAGTAGTACGGGTATGCAGATTGGTTCAAATAAATAAACAAACTTCACAGCACTTACTTGCCCTTGGTGCAGCTGGATTCATCGGAGTTGTCTCGGCAGTCATTGTCGCCGTCGCACACCCAGTCCTTGTGGATGCACAGTCCGTTTGCGCATGAGAACTGCTGACTTGTACAGTTTATTGTACCACCTGGTAAAATAAAGTACGCTATAACATTGAAACTTTAAACAGAAGCTTCAGAGATTCATAGCGGTACCCTAGAAAATAAAGATTAGAAATATTCGGGTAGCAAAGGAACAAACAACTTTTGCTCGTGTTTCCTACCACACTGGTTTGTATGAATCTGTAATGAAATTTTGATGTTTGAACTACTGCTCTTTCGCTTCTCATTTCTTCTTTCTGTAGGGGGTATGAGTATAGTGTTATGTTCAGGGATATCAGTGGCTTACCACAATGAGTTTCGTCGGAATAGTCGCCGCAGTCGTTATCACCATCGCAGAACCAATCGATTTTGATACAAACACTGGTGCTATGACAGAGCGTTCGGTTCTGATTCTCGTCACAAGCCGGTACGCAGTTCTTTTCGTCTTCTGCTTCGGCGCACTCTACTCTGCCGTCGCAACGGTTTGCCATTGGTATACAGGTGCAAGATTTCTGTGAGAAAGTTGTTTTTTTTTTCTTTAAAATGTCTGGTATTATATTAAATTGCGTTAAAAAAAAGCTGGTTACAGAAAGTTAGCAAAAGAGAGGACGCGTACGACAGGTTATGCCTATCCGTGGAACTGTAAGATACAAAAACGGAGTTCAGAATCTAAAAATAGTAATAGAGATTACTCAATATAATTGCTGCTAGAGTGTTCATTAAAACTAATTTAAGTACCTGACACGAGAATTGTTGATTAGCACAAGGCTGGTGACATCCACCCACTTCTTCCTCTTCTCCGGGGTTTGTGTGGGATACTGTGTGAATATGTTTGAATGCGGGACGATCTGTGAACGCCATTATTTCGTTAGCTCTATGATATCTAAATGTATTATTCTGCCTCAAATGCCACTTGCTTATTAAAAGAAACAGCCACAAATCATTTCCTTTGCAAATGACATCAATTATTAAGAACGCCTACGTCCTAGTCGACCTTCAATAGCAGTAACAAATTCTTGCTTATCTATTGGGCACCTTTTGTTGCTAAAAAAAACAGGGTAACTTACGGTGCCAAGTCTCGACGCGCGTATGTGGGTTATGGGGCCAAAAGGTCTGCGGTGGGGCCAGGCCCCCAGGCCCCATGGCTGGAGGCTGATAGACCGGGACCCGGCCCATGGAGCGTAGATCGGGGGGCTCCGCGGTACCATTGGCCGGCCTCGCACCCCTCAGCGCCGGCGATGTATCATCGGCTTCTACTTCTGAATGATGTAAAGTTAATGATTGTATGGTGAAGAGAAAGTTCGCAGGAAATACATTAAAATAAACGATCGCTTTTGTTTAAAAACACACATTAAAAATCGGTAGAATTTGTTGGTAAAATAAAATTTCACTTGTGGTGATGAACCTGACCAGTAATATTTATAACATACCATCACGCCTGTATTCCTCGAAGGGTTGAGCAGAGGTGTACCAATCTACACCTGTGGGTGTATATTCGCCGGTATGTTTAGGTTCCATGTAGTAGGGGGTGAGCCTATTGCCATTAACCGGGCACAAATCCTAACTCCGAGCTGCTACTGTGAATTTCATGGAAAAACCCAATAACACTTTTTGCTCGACCTGGGAATTGAACCCAAGACCTTTACCAACCGAGGCAGTAGTATTCAAAGGTTTAAAGAATGTTTTTTTATAAATAATAATAGATACATACCACGTAGCAAAGCGAGGGTCAAACAGGCGTAGGTCATATACGCTATGAACGGCGCAGGCATGGTGGAGGCGTCGGTGGTTAGCCTGACTCGCTTAGGTGACTTGGTTGGCCGCGCGGCCTGTCACCCGCGACGGGGCCACCATGACGTGCCGATACCCCACAGGTAGTCTGCATCAGAAACTCGTGGCGTTATAACTTCTTCTGACATGTATAGATATATTCAAAAGAAACTATAGAGATTATTAATACCATGAAGAAACATCGCATACAATTAACTCAATTACTGCATATTTTGGTCACATATAAAGATTTTTTCGAGTCTAACCAAGAGGTATCGTGTTGCCCACTAACTGGGTTATGGAGGTCAGATAGGCAGTCGCTCCATGTAAAACATTGGTACTCGGCTGCATCCGGTTAGACTGGGAGCCGACCCCAACATAGTTGGGAAAAGGCTGATGATAAAGATTTTTTCGAGTCCTTTATTAAAACGAACGTTTAGGCAGTTTAAATTAATATACAGCTGAAAAACGAAATTATGCATAATTCAAACAGATGCGGTGACATTCCTAATGATCAAGCATACGCGACCAGTACTCGGCGCGGTTTATTCGAGCGATTTGATTTTAATATATATACGTTATAATTAGAAGTATAAGGTATGTATTCCAATATCTCGGAGAAAGAGAGCGATAAGTACGTAAGTACGATAGGAGCGTGTTGAAGCGCCGATATATATCGTACTCGTCTGAACGCTCTAGGACACTGGCATCGTCACGCGTAAGAGAAACTATCTGCATATGATAGGTACTAGGCGAATATCTATGGAGTAGCTTTCTTCATTCACCTCATTTGAACGGCAAACAATTTAATCTCCTTAGCTTGGTGAAATAAAAACATAGATAACATATGTAAACACATGTCTATGCACGTCGTTGGTTCTTTTCCCCAATACTGCATTTTTTATGTCATTGGATGGCGAACAAGCCCACGGGCCACCTGATGTTAAGTGGTCACCGCTACCTCTAGACGTCTGTAATACCAGAGGCCTAGCAAATGCGTTGCCATCCCAGAGACAAAGTTAAAATGTCTCATGTGCCCATAATTGTACTTCTTCTTCTGGTTCTGCTGTGATTTTATTACTTTGCTTAGGCGAAGCAATAAGAAGGGTTATGATTTTGATTAACATCTTAAAGATTTGAAATGGAAACCTACTTAAAATGTAGACAAGACTTAGAATTATTGTACATTTGTGATACCAGTGAGATAAGATTGTCATTGCAGCCGACACTGAATTGCAACCCGAACTGGTGAGGCGGTTGGAGCCAAGAGGGTAATGTTAAATGCTCAGGCGTGCCATACGACGTTTTACATCACACTAGTGAGGAATAAACATTGTTATAAAGGCATTGATACAAGAATATGATAATAATATTTTATTTTAATCTGAGTGACGTTCACATAATATTTTTCTTTGTCAAAGTGTGAACACCAGACCAAGCGGCCAACAAAACTTAATAGGTGAAAAGTAATAAGTAACAAACAATAGGTAAAGAACGCAATTTAATATTAATTTAATAAGAAATATCAATAATTTGTCGTTTATTGTTTACTTGCTTATGCTCGCGATTAAGTACGCGTGAATGTTAGATTTTTTTATACGCATTAACCTATATCTTTTTCTTAAATAAATGTAGCCAATTTACTCCTTATAACAGCCAGTAAAACGTTATTCGAGCTAGCTATATGCTCGGAATCATATTTGAACATTAATTGCATTAAATTCTATTAAATAATAGGCCAGGTTTGAAAATTAGGGGTCACCTGGAAAGTATACCGGGAGTTTTAAAAATGAGCAATTTTATAAAGCTCTTTCCTAATGTCAACGCTGACACCACGTATCTTCGCAAATCGCGCAGGCATATTAAAAAAAATATATCACCTCTCCGTCTCATTTTCGATAAAAACAAAATTAAAGTAGAGAAAATTTCCCTCAATTTATGGAATGACATTTTTTTTGTAAAATCAATAGTTTTAGCGTACTAGGGAAGAAAAATGTCACGCGTTTTGGCGAAAAAAAATATTTAACTAAATTTTTATTAATCACTTCTATAAATAGTTATCCGTTTGATCTTAACAAAAATGATGTCATTGATGTTTATTTTTAAGTAACCTAAAGACCAATAATTGGTAAATAGTTCTACCAAAATATCTCCTGATTTTCAAAGCAATTATTTGGATATTCAATGCTGAATAATTTGAATCTAATAATAAGCATACATTTTTATTCAAGATTACGTATATAGGTTTTATGGTCAAAGAAATTCCTAATGTAAATGGTCACATTATTTATACATCGCAAGAAAACGGAACGACTTACGAAAAACACGTGTTAGTGTAAATGAAGAATAGTTTTGCGTCACTCATAATATGTATGTATGTTATTATTCCATAAATTACAAGAAATTTTCTCTAATTTCTCTCTTTAATTTTACGTGTTACGTCTTTATAGTCAAATGAGTCGGAAAGGAGATATTGTCAAGACTGCTAATATGCGATTTTTTTTAATATGGCAGTGCGAGCGGCAAAAATACGAGGTGGCAAAGTTGAAATTCGAAAAGAACACATGGAAATTACACATTTTAAATCTCCTGGAAAACTTTCTAGTTAAAACTACCAAATGCCTATAAAGCCAAAAATCATAGACATTAACATTGCTATGTGCTATGGTGCACTTGTTTGGGCCGATAGGACCTCCATAGGGGCTGTACGACGTAAATTGGTTCAAAGTCCACGGTTAGCTTTAATATTTTTATACAAAGCGTATAGGTCCGTTAGTACACAACACAAAATGAACGTGCTGAGATCTCTAGATTATTTAAACCGCAGTCTGACGCCTGGGAGGAACTTTTATCCGAATGGCAATGTAAGTGAGACAATTCCGTTATTAATATTATAACTTATATATTTCCTTAACATATTAACCTCCATCAGTTTGTGAACGGCTGACCAGAACATGGCTGGACGTAGACCACAGTGTTGCCCAATTTCTCACAGGTCACGGCAACTTTAAGAGTAAATTGTTTTCTTTCAAGCTTGTTGCTTCTCCCTTGTTTTAATATTCTACATCTGACTGTTAATGTGAACAATCTGCTCATCACATCTTATGGGGGTGTAATATTTGCCGAATTAATGAAATAATATGTTAGATAGTGTACACGTACAGGTTACATCCGGAGTAGTATTAGTAGTAGCGGACCTTGTAGAAACCAGAACTAATTTCCGTGCTTTCAAGCGTTTTTGCCATACCTATTCATCATCATCGTCGTATCAGCCGTAGCCACTTCCAACCGGTCCTTTTGGAAATCTATGGGGGAGGCTTATGTCCGGCAGTGGACGTACTACGGCTGATATACCTATTACTGGAATCAAATGTCATGCTTACATCAAGACCCATAAAATTAATGAAAATTGCTGTCCGTGGTGCTTGGCAATCTAGGCTCTCCCAGTTGCAACCATCCCTTTGTGCCTATTAGCCTAGTTCTGTTCTACCTTCTACTTGTTTGGAGGGAAGTGGAAATTATGTTTTTTCTTACTTCTGCGCTAATCTTTTCTGATTAATTTCCTTGCGGGATTCAAGACAGTTGAATCATTTCTCCGACACCCGTCGAGCTTCATTGTCTCGGTGCTTTTCTGGCGGTCTCCACTGTTGATTCTGGCTTTCAGGAATTGCAGTGGTTGGAAATAGTGTGGTAGGCTTGCCAGAAATCAACAATGTCATAATGAGTTTTAATTCATTTTAAATGTAAAAAAATAAACCTCTATGAAAAACACGCTTTAAGTATGGCTGATTTAACACATCGGTTAGAGGTAGCGCGTGAAAACAGTTCCTGGAGGGACTTGGGGAGGCTTCGGCCTTGCAGCGATACAGTGTAGGCGAAAAAAAAAGAAAAAAAACACATAGGATATCAATCTAGTTTGACAGATAGATTTTTATCCTGTTTTTCCGTAGAATAATTTCCAACAAAGACCGCGTAAAAAAATTGTTAAAATTATATGAATATTAGGCTCCCTTTACCACTGTACATTTTCTGTGACGACATGCGCAATATTGGTCAGAGCGCATGCGCGGTAATGGCAGCGCTTCACCACAACAGCAGCTGATATGCATTGTTGTCTTAATATATGCAGAAATACAAGCAAGTAGGTAGGGTAAGACTATCGATACAGTTGTCAATGGACGAGCGTCACATTTTACGATAACAATATGAGGTACCAATTATACTACAAAAAAACAAATACGTTTATCGAGTTTAGCTAAAGCAGTGTATAAAACTGTACAACTGCACAATACTAGTTATTAATACAGTTGAAGATTTTCTCAGTAGCTTTCCGAAATTTGAAAATTGGTGTTGTGACACCCCCGTGAATCAGAAAGCATGTAAATCTATGGGTCTCGGCTGAAATTCGTAGATGTTCGACAGACGTTACTAGTCAGAAGCCCAAAAGTCTGACAACCAAGGGTAATTATGAGGTAAAGTTTGTAGTGATTCCATGTAAAACTCCGGTTTCACAGCTGCATCCGGTTATACTAGAAGCCGACCCCAACATAGTTAGGAAAAAGCTAAGCAGAAGATGATGATGCAACAGTTTCCTGTTCTTTTTATATGTTTCTATTATGTAAAATATATAAAAAGGCTCCATAGATTACCTAGATCGAATTGAATTGTTGGAAATGGAAAAAGGGTTGTTTCTTAAATTCTACTTCCAATATGGCTTCGTCGACATGTTTATGATTACTTAATATGGCAATGTTTAGTCAATAGCAACTGGTACCACATTGCATACCCGTTAACTACTCAAACTATCCATGAATTTTTGCCCCATTTGGCAAAAATGATAACTGGGAAAGCACTTCTCTATGGTGCAAAAATCACTGTTTATTGGACATTGTAACACACGCAAATTATAGTCCTTAAAAATTCGACAACAGTACATGACTCGTTAAAAAAACAGGGTATTTCAAGTTTTGTTACAACACACAAAACGGCGTAAGAAACCACGACCATCACATACCATGACTCCTGTATTTCTTGAAGGGTTAGGCAGAGGTGTACCAATGTACACCCACAGTTCGCCGGTATGTTTTATGTCCCATGTAATAATAGGTGGCGAGCCTATTGCAAAAACACAAACACAAATCATAACTCAGAGCTACTACTGAGAATTTCATAGAAAAACCCAATAACACTTTTAGCTCGACCTGGGAATCTAACCTAAGACGTCTAGGCCTCTAGCGTAGCAGTTTGCGCTTAAGACCACTTAATTAACGAGGTAATAATTTACTTTGTATCTAAAATAAACATAATAAGATTTTTGATAAAGAGAGCATTTACGTGACACCTTGAAAAATATCTAGCACAAACTTCAACCAGTGCCTGAGAATACCTGTGTTCTCTTTTGAAACTAAACAAATATCTCGATTCTTGATTCTGACAAACATATGGAAATGAGTAGCGAAAACACGTAGCCAGAGTACTAAATACAATGTAACTATTTTCCCCCTTCACAGAACTCAGATAATGGAAGTATTATGTACTTTCTAGAAACAGGTCCTCGAGAGTAAACATATAATTGCGATAAGTTCTCTGTCAAGGGTCAAAAGAAGTAACTAATTTATTATTCTGATAATTTTATTCATTAATATTCAATAAATGCAGGTCACTAATAAAAATCTTAACTTCTTCAAATATGCTAGAATATACAAATAAACAATATTTTATTGCTTACTAGCTTCTGCCCGCGACTTCGTTCTCCTTTTTTTTGTACCCGCGTTTTGTCTTTGGTTACTGCTCCACTCCCGTGTTTCGTAGCGTGATGTTAAATAGTCTATAGCCTTCCTCGATAAATGGACTATCCAACACATAAAGACTTTTTTAATTCGAATCAGGAGTTCCTGAGATTAGGGCGTTAACCCAAATGTACAAACTTTGGGGCTTTATAAAATTACAGAACATCTTATTTATCTATATGTATATATTTACATGTATACTTAACAAAAATACATCAATTAAGAAACAAAATAAGCACCTTTTGGAATATGAACTTTTCAAGATGGTATAAATGAAAAACAGGCGACCGATTAGGTAAGTCGTATCGGTTAAGAATTCTGGTTTGTTTTTGTTATCAAATAGTATAAGTGTGCTCGACGTAAGACTTATGAAGTCTAATGGTATGTTCTAGTAATTTAGTATGAATGCACATAATCTTATGGTAAGGGCGTAGCGACTAAGTAAGCATAGACATACGACGTAAGCTTTTGCTATTTTCGTAGCAGTCATAAGATAGATACCTACTTATTCATAGTTAGTTACAATGTGTTTAGTATTTTCGGAAAATCTAAGTGGAAGTAAGTACAAATAACGTTTCTGTTTTCACATGATGTCGCTATAAGAATTAAGTCATAGTCCATAAAACGGCCATATTGGAAATTGTTAAGATTTTATGACACGCATGCGCGTTAGGAAGCCAATGTTACTAGCTACTTGTTGATCTGGTTTTCATTCACGACGCACGAAACCGCGCATTCTACGCAGTAAGTATGTCCTGGGCTTTGTTGAAAGCTCACTAAAGCCTAAGTTTTAATTTGCTATAGATTTTTTCAGACTGAGATTTAGTTACAGATCAGAGTAAGCAATTAAACCTTAGTACGTATGTATTAAGGCACACTCTATTTTATCTTAATACCTTATGGTAAGGGTCTCAAAGCTCCAGAACCTTCAAGCGAGTTCAAAATAAAAAGCAATAAAAAATTACACGTAGGTATGCAGAACCCACACAGTCTCACTAATTTAATCAACGACGTCCCGAAAAATGTCAATGGTAAAAAAAACAAAAAAATTGAATAAGGAATGTAAGCTCTTTTCATTAAGATTCATTAAATTTATTCGTATTGGATCTATAAATAGGTTCTATTGATGCCTCCTCGTCACACACACTTGAACGGCTAACGCGTAATCTGGCTAATGGTGGCGCATAAATCGTGCGATCAAACTAACGCGTGTAACTTGTATCAATCACGATGTAAGAACTTTCAAATTCAGGTATTTTTCTACAGCTTTTGAATAACAAAGTATTAATCTAGGCGAGATATATCGCCATTACAGCACCCTTGCCAAAATGAACCGTTTTCTACCAAAGACGTCGTGTATCAACACACAAATACTAGCACCCACCTGCCTTGCAATTCAACCTTCTAGATCCTTAGCCACTCAGCCTCTTGTCTAGCGCAGTTGCAATTCATGGATATTAATGTTTTATAGTGACAATATTTAGGAAATACGTTTGAAAATTGAGCGATCAATACAGGGAGGGGGTGAAATGCGCGGTGGTTTGTGCCCACGCCCGCCCCCGCGCCGCGCACCTCTCCCGCGCCCTCTGAGAGCTCGAAACTCAACACCTCCAACCGCCCACGGGTCTGACCATGAAACTACAGGCTACGACGTCAAATGCTGAATTTTATGATAAACCCTCAGATTTACATCAAATTTCATAGATATCCTTCAACGTCCTGTCTAAGGGCATGAACGTTAAACATTCATACAATAACAATAGCTTCCACATACGCGAAAGCTGAAATTGTATAAAATTCTTCAATTCACATCACAATCGAGAAACCTAGGCCTTTTGAATTAATAAAGCACATGCATCTTAATCTAAAATAAATAATAATAAAAAATGGGTACCTTAAAGCGTATAAGGATGGGACATATCCCGAGAGGCGACGCACTGTTACCACTATACCACAGATCTAAACCAAGGACCAATCGTGCAATCACAAAACAGTAACCAGAACCACTAAATTGTTTTTATTTTTGAATTTTCCTTTTGATACGCGGAGCTCTCTCCAGATGTGCTCTCAACGCGCGACTGGAATAGGTACTAGGTGATCTGGAGCCTCGTCCCCCCTCCGCGACCCGCGCTGGCGCCCCGCGCAGTCTGCGCCTCGTCGATGAATGGAACCCGCCGCCCCTTGCTACCTTGCCTATATAAAATCTCTTTAAACGCTCCCCTACATTTGTATTGTATCGCCTACTGTGAATAAAGCTCTGTGAAAATAAGTGCTTATAAATATAGTTGGTAATTTCATCACCCTCAAAGTTTTTCTGTTAACCCGTTTTAAGCTCGTTCGTTTTGATCTTGGTTCAATTTAGCAAGGTTAAATGCAGACAAAAAAATTAATGCGCAAATCTATTTTTAAGGCTTTCAATATTTGTCTTTGCGCAAAGTCAACCTAATTATATACGTTACAGCTACTTACATGCAAGGTTCTATTTGAACCTTGAAATTATTTTCTTATCTCGTATTTAGATAATTTTAAAGCTACCTATCTTTTCTGATGGCACGATAATCGCAAAGGTAGTCAAACACCCTTCTATATGCTGAACAAGGGAAACAAGAACTAGAGGTCTGGTTTGGTGCAGTTGGTGACATTAATTCTGATATTAACTACCAGCAACTAAACCTTGAAAAATGATGCTCTTGTGATATTATTTTTCAGTTGTATTTTCGTGTTAATATACCGATACCTTTTTTATAAGATAAAAAGTGTGTTCTGAAAAACCTTATGTTTCATATTACTTTTCTACTTCAATGAATGAATGAATGCAATGGCAGTAGGCTCGCTCCATATTACATGGGAGCTAAACATACCGGCGAGCTGTGGGTGTACATTGGTACACCTCTGCTCAACCCTTCGGGGAGTACAGGCGTGATAGTATGTGAATGAATGAAAAATCATATTCATCGAATCAAACATTAAACACAAAACGTTTTGTAATTAATATCAAATTCATAAGCTCTGAATATCATCGAAATACCGCTCAACACGAATTTGCATTGACTAGTGAAAATAATAAATATAGAAAAAGTATATTAGCCATCTATTCAGGTAAATAGGATAGGATATTTCATTGTTTATTTTTATGATTAACTAACTGACCCGGCGAACTTCGTATCGCCTCATAACCAATAAATGTTGTATGTTTTTTCGTACCTATTTCCCATGCTTTAACAGTTATTTTGCTTTTTTTGAAAGATCATAAATATCAGTCTAGCCTTTCTTGATTTGTAAATGGTGTAAGTAACCCTACTTTATTTTATTTATATAATTTTTTTAATGAGGAACCATTTCGTTAACTTTTACGTTTTCAACTTCAAACATAGGTAGAGATGTCAATTCTATACGTTTCTTTTTCCTGTGAATACATACTTAATAGGTTGCAGTTGTTGCAGCTTAATATCCCTCGATTTCCCAATTATTTAAATAATGGTACCTGCCATTTAACGAAAATATTATGAACGAAGTCTTTCAATCAATGTGGGTACGTTCGCAACGATAATGTAGATTTTTTGAATATTGAGCTTTTTATCTAAGATTTTCCGAAAAATGACTTGTTAATATTTTTGCTCTACACAATAATTACAACTCCCCGCCAAATTTATTGCTACCTCTCAGAATAATTTCTTATAGTATTTGTTTACAGTTCTTGCAGTACCTATTCATAATTATATTATTATTCTGGCTAGTACTTCTTTTTCATAAAAAATGGTTTCCGTTATACAGGTGAATCTTATTCATTTTAAGTAGGTATGTGTTAATAAATTCCTACGAAACTCAATCCTATTAGCATTACCTTTAGTTAAATAGATACCTAGTTGTAAATTCGCAAATCTGACTTCGCTTCTAGGGACATCTTTTATCATTCTAGTTCACAAATGTTAACCGTAGTGACATCCACACTTGAATTGTTGAACTATAAAACAAAGAGTTTTGCGAACCAGCAAAAGCTTTTGAAAGCTTAACGTTAGATGGCGATAGCTACACACCAACCCTTGGAGCTTTCGCAAGTAGTTTTCGCGAAAAACAGCAAGATGGCATGCCGAACTATTGCGAGGGCTAGCGCCATCATTGAATACGGTTACTCCGGTAGTAGTACTTTATTCTCTGCCAATAATATGCAGGTAAGGAACTCCTCAACTTAAAAGAGTATATGAAACCTAGAAATAACATAGAAATATCCGCCGAACGACGTCCACTGCTGTACATAAACCTCCCCTTAAGATAGCTATAATGACCGGTCCCGCACTGCCCGCTTGGGGCGATTTCACGCGACATTTTCCAGGTCGTCGGTCCTCCTCGTCTGGGGCCTTTCCAATTCCCACTCTGCGCTTTCCGGAGCGTGGTTGATACGATTATTTTAATTTGTATCTTGATTTTTAGAACTCTATAGAGTTATGAAATTGTAGGTAATGACAGAGTAAAGGTTTGTAGATCTATACTAATATTATAAATAGGAAAGATTTGTTTGTTTGTTTGCATTGAATAGGCTCCGAAACTAATAGACTGATTTGAAGAATTCTCTCACCAATAGTTAGCTACATTATTCCTGAGTACCATGACTGAACAACATCACGCTACGACCCACGGGTGCGGAGCAGTAACCAAAGACGGGATGGCGGGTGAAATAAGCCACGCGGACGAAGTCGCGGGCAGTTCGCTATTTTTAATAAAATAATTTGAGTATAAATTGGGGTTATGTTTTGTAAAATTAATCATCATCTACTTAGCCTTTTCCCAACTATGTTGGGGTCGGCTTCCAATCTAAACCAGATGCAGCTAAATATCAGTGTTTTACATGGAGCGACTGCCTATCTGACCTCCACAACCCAGTTACTAAACAACACGATACCACTTGGTAAGACTGGTCGTCAAACTTCCTGACTTCTGACTATTCGTAACGACTGTCAAAGATCTACGAATGACAGCCAGGACCAACGGCTTTACGTGCTTTCCGAGGCATTTATTTGCTTTTGTAAAATTAAATAAATATATTTTTAATAAATTTTATTTTACAACATTATCTTATAAGCTATAACTTGCTATCTCTTTCTAATATAAACATCAATGTTACTACTATATAATGTGCCACGTTCATTCTATAATTAATTTTATTTACAACGATCTCGAAAATGGCTATTTTACACATTCATTATTCTAATAGAAAAGAATTGAAGATAGGAAGTGACGTTGATAAAGTCTTGACATCAATAATGTCAATTTTTCAGTTTTCTTTTTCGAAAACATGTCATAATTTATTATGTGATTTAATTTTTATTACTTTATTCTTGATTTTTAAGCAAATTTAAAACAATGTAAATTAAGACATTTATATTTGTTTTTCTTAGTCATAAAATTGGCAGTTTCATTATAATAAAATGCGATATTCTATTATCTAGTTACATTAAAAACTACGATATTATTATTATTATTCTCAAAACACTGCACATCAACATTCGTACATAATTAATTAATTTAAAAGAAAAAGAATGATAAACGAACTTATGGTTCGCAAAATCGACACTGCCGGGATAAAGCAGAATGAGCCAACATATAGCAGTTAGGATATTAGTAACACGTTTGCCCTGACTTAGGTAGCTATTTCTTTGGCAGATCTAGGTCTCATTGTGGATCTTCTTCTTCCTAGCGTAGCGCGGCCTGTTGCCAGAGTCCATTTAGATACGACACTGAAACTACAGACGACAATGTCAAAATTTCACGTTCTTTTACTACAAACTAAAATTGCATGTTTGTCTCTAACTGTTGATGTCACATTGTATTAAAAAAACAATTACCTCAAAAACATTCATTCACTTAATTATTAACGATTAATAATTTCATATCGCATAAATTCGTTAAGAGTAATGAGTAGAGTGACAATATTTTTTTTAATTTGATAAAACACTATATTTTTTTTTGGAAAATTCAATCGAAAATATAAAAGACCCAGTAGACGGCGTTGAAGAGAAGAAAACAGACAGGGAAGATGACTCGCGAGTACGTGTCTATGACATTGACGTCACGGATCTTGGGCATAGACGCCTTGATGACGGTGGCGCCTCGGCGGAGGGCGTGCATTACTTTAGGCTTCCCTGTTGATCCGTCTGCAAGGAAACACTGTATTTACTATGTCGTAATGCACTGAAAAGTGAAACCCCCTAATTCGTAATCGCTTTAAAAAGATACATTTCAAATAAATGATGTGATAGTCTAATGCGTCATTTTGGAAAATTAGAGGGTTTATAAAGCGTTTATAAATGTAAAAAATAAGTGGTCAACTCATTTTTATAACCTAAAAAATATTAATACAAGATTTTTACAGCATTTTAGCTCAGTATGATCTTCCGTTCGTATATAAACGATTGTGTATCACCTCGCGTCAGTTCCCATGCACAGTAATTCTGCTTGACACTTGTACAGGAAGTCGTCATTTTGAAGCAATCTTTAACAATTTGTCACGACAGATTGCATTCAAGGTTGGCGTCCGATATAATCTAGGGTTCCTAGAATCTGATCACATTACGTACCGTACCTACGTGACCGTGGTCACGTTGAGGGGTATGAGAAGGTATACGAGCGTATGGACGCTACCAGCAGGTCAGTCTTGTTCAGATTAGCAGAACGAGTACCTACTACACTGACAGACATAACAGAAAGCATTCAACGCCCAACCGTATGGGGAAATTTACTAATATGGCCAGTGCATAGGGTGTGACTTATGGTCGAAGGGCCTAGCACAAGTGCACGGAGTTGTAAACGTTACGTAATAATAATACCAGCCAATTATATTTCCACTGTATAAAGGCCTCTTCATATACAGAGAAAGCACGAGCATTGATCACCACGCTTGCTCAAGGCAGATTGGCGATTTCAGGTTTATATTTAACTTTTAGGCTCATTAGTGATCAATACCCCAACTCGTATTCCTAAATTTTACATTCCTGGCTCCAAAACAAACCTAGGTCATTACGCCGCTGTACCAAGACTCTGTAGGCAGTACAATATATTGGCTAAAACCACAAGCTTAGACATTTGTGAGTCTCTGGCTCAATTTAAGAAGTCTTGTAAAGATTTATTATAAATTACTATTATTATTATTTCTCTCACTAATCTCATTTAATTATTAGTGTTAGTTTATGATGATCCATATTTAAAAAAAAAATAGGTTTATTGTTAGCTAGTTGTTAACTTTCTTGAGCAAGCTGTGGTCTCCTATAAGTGAAGGAGTACGCTAACATAATACTTTTGTTAATAATTATTTGTATGTCATGGTTTGTGTATATCTTTTGTTGGAGATCCTAAATAAATAAATAAATAAGTTTAGGTTACCTCACGATGTTTTCTTTCACCGATGTCAGAGTTGACCAAGATAAACTTAGAAAGTACATATGAAACGAAAAAGTCATATTGGTACTTGCCCGGCATTGAACCCACAGCCTCATGCATGAGAAGCGGGCCTCAACCATTATGCCATCACGAAATTTCCTAATGTTCGTAACGTTACGTAAATGCAATAAATTTTCAAGTTGGAATCACCTGTTTCGAACATGAAGTTTATTTAATTGATGGCTTTATTATTATCAATGGGTATAACCTATTGTGCTCGAACCGAATACTCTTTAGTGCACTCGTGCTAGGGCTCCAGACAATTATTTGCCTATTATAATTGAACAATTTTTAGACACTAATTTGTAAACCTATCAGAGATAAAGTTAATGGATGTGTTTGTTTAGATTCTGCATCACCCAAACATAGACTTGTAAAAGTTTGCCTCAGCCTAAATTATATGCTTAATAAATAAATAAGTGGAGTAAAGTTGCCAGTAGGTGCTAACTTCTGGAGTTCCTAGAATGTGGCCTTGTTCTATATCGGAGCTGGGTGTGGTCGCGTTGAAGTCGTAGGGACGGTGGGGCTCCGGTGGCGGCCGGCAGCGGCTTGGATCGGAGCCCTAACAGCGGAGAAACACGCCCTGTGCTCGTCGCGCATTCTCGAAGCGCTATTATCTCCTCAGGGGAACGTGGACCTGAAGAAAATATTTTTTTTGAATTAAGTGTTACTTTATACGACGAAGAGGCCTTTTAATCTGCGGTAATTAACAGATTTTGACCTGGTTTTTAAATTCTACGTATAATTTTCAATTTTGTGCCTAATGTGTGCGTTAATTACATGAGGAACTATACTAACGTCTTTCATACTCACCTGAACATTTTAATTCTTTTTCAACACTAGCGCTAGTGGACAGCTGATCTCTATTCTTTAACTTGGCCCGTTTCCTTGCACGTGCACCCCAGTACGTGTAGTTGACAGCGGCGTACTCCAGTAGCGCCGCAAACACGAATACGAAGCACATCACCAGGTAGATGTCGATGGCTTTCACGTAGGAGATGCGCGGCAAACTGCTTCGCACGCCCGTGCTTATCGTGGTCATCGTGAGTACCGTTGTGATCCCTGTACAGTTTAAAACGGCAGCATTATTTATATTTAATCAAAAGTAGATCCTCTACAGACTACCATATTACATAAAAACATGTGTACCCGTCATCATAGCTTTAATACCCCTACATAAATTACTAAGTCGGATAATCGGCTGAAACCGATGATTGACTATGGTTTATAAAATTATTATTTTAGAACTTTCTCTCCATGCATGGCGATGGGACGCCCTGTATAAAAATGACAAAAATATACTTATAGCATACCTAATGCCACTCTAGCAGATGTAGCTTCATGATTGATCCAAAAGGAGACCCAGGACAGCATTACAATAAGTATACTGGGCAGGTACGTCTGGAACACAAAGTAGCCGATATTCCTGCGCAGTTTGAAACTGAGCGACAACCGCTGGTAGATGCCCGTCGCCAACTTCTCCTGAAATGTCCGAACTTTAGTGGTTACGTGGTTACCTTAATGCAAGTTTGGCGTAGTTCCTCGATGCGTTGAGATCCTAATGGTAACAACTTGTTTAAGTTTCAAGTAATGGTTCATTTGGTTTGCTGAATTTAGTCTCAGTTTTCAATAAAATCTGTTGATCTTATTTTGGTCTCACAGAGATACTACCCACTTTCATAATGTTTTCGCTAATGCAATGTTTCTGGAGTGGCTTTAGATTTTTGTTTATCTAAATATTCTGAGAAGTCTGTCTGTGAGAACATATTTTATAAAGAATGCCTTGATCTATAACTCAAGTGCTTCTTTTAAAATGATAACGGTGGGGATCAAACGGAGATTTTTCAGAATAATAATGATTATCAAGTTGTACTTCAAAAGCCGTATTATTTTTATGCTTTAGTGCCTCAAGTTTTATGTCAGAACACATATTGTATTATAATATTGTGTATAAATGTATTTTTACCTTTCTATCATTAGTCTCATGTCCTAGTATAGTGAACTGTGGTAACTCAGCGTCCTCCACACCTCTGACTGGCGTTTCTTTCCAGTACATCACCACATCCGACACCGTGTACCCATCTGTATGCAGAAGTATATGTTAGCATACTGCCCCGGATTGGTCTGTCTTACGGCGACTTATCACAACTGTCAGCAACTTACTCAGCATAGGTACAGAATAAGTGGTCATAAACGATATATTGAAACGCTTTAAATGTTTACGATTAGTCCACACTGGACTGGACTGCACAAAAACGCTAACAGTTGTGATCAGGCCCAAACAGACCATTCAAATCGATTGTTACCGTATCCGTAGCTTTTCATAAATGCCAATGGAGTCATTCAATAATTTTGCCAAAGTTTAGTATAAAAATGTATTGCATCGCCAGGGAGTATGGTTTGAATGAACAAGGAGCATTCAGCTGTCGTTTGTTATGTGTGTTATACCACAAAATGTTTTATGAAATGTGGCAAAGCTCGAACATGTATCTACGGATAAAGACGAAGGAATATGACGAATGTCTGCGGAAAGACACGAATGTGGGACGAAGATGTTCGGGTCGAGCACGAAGCAGCAAGCTCAGCCTGGTGATGTATTACAAGTGTATGAGTCACACAGCTTTCAATCTCGACGGTGCAGTTCTGGCTGTCCAGCGGGTAGTAGTGCAGGTCCATCATGCAGGCGAGTGTGGCGGTGAACCGCATGCCATACGTGATACTGCCGTCGCCACCGAGGCGAACCAGCTTGTTGCGTTCAGTAACATCGTGCAGGAAACTACGGAAATAAATTGTTATGAGTCATACACAAATATCTCATGACCTAGAGAGGGTCGGCAGGAGCTGTTAAATCTAATACAGTATATTTGATAAATTACCATCTTACGATTCGTTATTAGTTGAACGGGTTGTTCACGTCATTTTGATTAAAACCATTCAATTAAAAGCACTCCGTGAGAAATTATTTACTCCTTTACTTTATTATTACTGAGAAATTAGTTAATTCTGTTATGTGCTTATACACTTGATCATTTTCTATGTTTTAGAATTTAGTTTCAGTTTGGTATCACTCTTCTCATTCCGAGTCGATTAGGTCAAGGCATCTGCGACCAACGTGGATGACGTTCGAAAAAGTCTTGACCTAGTACTAGAAACAGTGACTGCATAATATTATGCTAATATTTTAAGGATGAATGAAGGAAATATTAGAACCTCGACACTTAAAAAAATGGATTAAATACAGACGTATTCAATGTCAAAGTAAAAAAAATATTTCAAAAGGGTTCAAAAGTTACATAGCATAAAAGCAAACATGGTCCTTACCTATTCTTATCATTAGCGAAAAACGTATCGGGCACCCAAATTTTATCGGCGAAATCTCCTGACAGCGTCAAGACTTCGTCCGGAAGACCGAAGGCCAGCCTTTCATCCTTCCAGTATTGATTCAGATAAAGGGTTATTGTGTAATCCTGCAAGTGTTTGGGAATCCCTTTTAGATAATATATTTGTCAATCAGCTATTATGCAAGCTTATTTCTTGTCTATCAGAAATCTGAAGATATATAGGTCATTGTACTCAGCATTGTGAATTATCATAATTTTTATGAACCAACTCTCAAAGAAAATCAGTTGATCCATTAATTTTTGTTCACACAATTCGGCAAAATGTTTGGGTCAGCTGATTTTACTTTCGCGATTTCAGGGTTGGTCCCATTGTAAGAGTTGTTCATAATGATGGGCACAACAACACCTTTAAGGTTTCTTGTTAACGATAAATAAGGTTGTATTACAGAGTTCACACATATCGACGGGCGAGAATTAAAAAGCAGCACAGTATTACTGTATATTGAATACTGTGTGTCACTATTTCTCTGATCGCAATACTTACTACATTACAACATCATAGAAGATAAGACGGGTAGGCCATTTACATCCATTGTCATGTGGCGAGAGATGATCCGAGTGACAGATAATTTGGATGCAAAGAACTGAAGTGTGTGAACACACGAGTCGAGTTAGCACACACGGTGTTGACATTATATTTTAATAAATATGATGATAAAATGTGAAAAGTATGTATAAGATAGTGGTGAGTGGGCGGTGACCTCTGCGTCGGCAGGCGGCGAGTGGCGGTAGAAAGCAAAGGCGGGCATCGATTGGCTGAGGCAGCACTCCGCCCCTCGGTCACCGGCGACCCTCGATGTGTGTCAAGTGACCGCGGCCTTGCTCCCTTTCCGCAGCTATTAAAAGCTTAATGAATTACGATGGACGACCTCCTTAAGAGACAAGTCCTTGATACGACCCAAAAGTCATCCTCAGCTTATCTGAAGAAGTGCAGACAAGGTCGTCGTATCGCGAGGTGAACGTCTGCCGCAACCAATCCTCAAGAGGATTGCGTTATCAATCAATCTGTTGATGTCGGAGTACAAAAGCAAAACTCATGAATATAGTGGTATGTTATGTCATTTAATACATTTACGATATATGAAGACGAAATTAACTAATATGACTCGATTACAGTTGAACATTGATCCTCCTAAAAATATTATAGTTTTGAATGAGCTTACGTTTTCGTAGTTCGATCCAACTTGCTCAGAGATCAACTTACCATATTCACTTCTGATATTGCGTCAAAACTAGCAATAGTTAGATCCATGCCAACATACAGCGGGTCTCCTGAAAAGCAATAACATTTATGCAACGAACCAGCACACTGTGATGCAGCAGGAACCGCTGACAAATCAAGCCGCCTCGTCTTTACCGAGGAAATCCAATATTATATGGAGCATTATGGTCCAGTACTCTTAATATCTTGCAATAGGAGAGCGCACGTCTCGGAGCCTCTTATAACATTATTATTATGCATTATACACACTATGTATAATATATTACTGACTGCACGTTCTAAATTGCATTTCATTAGTTTGTATGCTCGTACAGATAGGTCACGTGCAAGTATAATAACGCGACCTATATTGTGAAGTTTCTAATACAAGTTGGCTCTCCCAGGAGTATGCACAGGTTTCAATCACAATAATATGATTTAAATAAATTTAAAAAAAAAGTTAAGTAAAGCTCGTGGATTCTAATTAATTTCTTAAACTAATTGCATTCTTACCACCAAAATTGGGCCGCAACCTTATGTCGTATCCGTCAAGAATCCGTGTGACGGTATGCGTCACGTTTTCCAGTCGGTCAATCGTGGTGCGGTGCTCGTTCCTGACACAATATAAACAACAGATGTTTATTACATAACTTACTTAATAGGCATTGGTGGAAAAAGACACACACATGCATTGACGATAGTCTGTCTGACTAAGTACCTAAGATTCACCGAAGCATATAGATAGTAACAGCAAAGGCAACGTGGTTAAGCTCAAAATTGTCAAGTCTTCTTTTTTGTACCACTGCAGGACCAAGACGCTTCTCATACAGAGAATGCACGTGTGTTAATCACCTCGTTAAGGTACTCAAGGCAGACAGGCAATTTCAGACTTATATTCATTATAAGTCCTGGTTTCCTCACGATGTTTTCCTTCACCGATGTCAGAGGTGTCAAAGGTAAACTTAAATGTACTGAATTTAAAAAGTCACATTGGTACTTGCCCGATATCAAACCCTCGCGCATGAGAGGCGGGCGCCTTAACCACTGGGCCATCACGATACATGCATCGATGGTAGGTACTTATATTTCATTACCTTGAACAGGGTTTCGGCAAGGTTAAGTGCGCTACCGGTACTGGTTAGATTATCATCTCATTTTTTTTTTAATACTTTTTATTTACACATTTCTGCGTTTAGTAATAAGCAATAACAAGTTTATTTAACTCAAGGATATCAAATCTTAATCAATATTAATGTGAAAGAGACTTGCAACAATCGCTAACGACTTAAGATTCACGGTCGACCTCATCGATGAACTTAAATTCTCGAATTTCAAAACTTCAGCACTTTACGAGGTTAGGGAAAGTTATCAGAGAATAACTCCATGAGTCAAGCGGACTTCAGATAGGTACTACTCCTAAACTACTTCTGCACCCTATCGTTTGTTGATTGAGACCTACTTCAAAAACAAAAGTAACAAAAATATGAAATTTACTGGTATAGAAGGATAAGCCTTTGCAGTAAACAGTTTCGTTATAGATCAAGAAACACAAACAAGCATCACGCCTCTTATCCCCAAAAGGATAGGCAGCGGTGTACCTATTACGGAGCACCAAAATGTCTGCTGTAATGGTATTCAGTTCCAATAATATGTAAAGGGAACGATACTGGAGTCGTGATGGCACCCTGGTTAAAGCGCCCGCCTCTCATGCACGAAGCTGTGGGTTCGCAACCGAGCACGGACAAGTACCAAAGTGACTTTTTCTATTTCATATCTACTCTCTAAGATAATCTTGGAAATCACTGACATCGGTGAAGGAAAACATCGCGAGGAAACCGTGACTTATAATTAATATAAGTCTGAAATCGCCAATCCGCTTCGAGCAAGCGTTCTCTGTATGAGAGGAGGCCTTTGCCCTGTAGAGGCACAATAATAGGCTCGTAATATAACGATACTGATATTTATTGGGCACAAGTAAACTACAACACTGGCCGCCTCTAAAGTCACTAGCTCCCCTTTTGATTCAATAAGTTTTACACTCAGATACATACCTACAACCTATTGAAAGAACGTTCTTAACATTCATGATTAAATTGCATAACTTTGCAAAATAGTAATATTAAAAATCACCCATCGGTTAATTAGCACTACATGATATATGTATACAATATGACAACTTGAAACCAATTTCAAGTTGATACCACAAGAAGAGATGACTAGTCTCCTTAACCGAATAGATGTGACGTAAACAAGTCAATTGTAGCACACAATTACCCAGTTAAGATGTTTAGACTCTTGTTGACTTGTTAATGCAATGATTGGTGTTGCTACAAATTGTATCAATAGCACACCGAACGAAAATGTATCTTTTTTAGTATGACAACAATCAAATAAAGAATGCCTTTTTTTTTTTTTTTTTTTTGGTGGGTGGGAAATCATCAAATAACTTCTCCCGCCCTGGGCGGGGCGGGAGGGAGTGTCAGACTTTTACTGACTAAAACCCACCCATGTTCCTTCTTGTGCCCTTTGCGTTCCGGGGGCGCGGTATCTCTTGCGAACAACCCGCAGCCCCGGCAGGCATCGGCCCTCAGTGGCCCCTTCCTTTTGCTGACATCTCTTTGAGGCGCGCGTGGAACACGAACGCGCCGTCGACACGGCCTGTCGTTATGCAACGTAAGGACGGTGAGCTACCCATTGCTCACCGTCCACAGGCCAGTATCTACGGTGGCCGGGAGTCGTCTCGCGGCTCCCGACGCCCGGAGCGTCTACCGCGGCGGCTGGGACGGGAGAACCGCTGTCTCAACCGTCCCGCCGCCTCCTTCTCAAGCATTACTGCCTCGCAGAAGGAGGCGACTGCATCCCATTCCCTCTCGCTCCGAACCATGGCTCGCACCAGGGCCGGACGCGAGAGTTCGCCGCCGCCGATGGCCGCCACGAGGACTCGGCGATGCTCCGCCCAAGCGGGGCATACCGCCACGGTGTGCTCCACCGTGTCCTCGGGGCAATCCACACAATGGTGACACCCGGAAATAAAGAATGCCTAATCTGTACATAGTATAAAACAAAATCGCTTTCCGCCGTCTGTACGCTTGAATCATTAAAACTACGCAAGGGATTTTAATGCGCCTTTAGTCACTAGACAGAGTAATTCAAGAGGAAGATTTATACATATAGAACATTACGCTACGACCAATGGAAGCTGAGCAGTAACTGAAAATGTAACTGAACGCGGGTGACTCCGCGGGCTATATAGCTATCTATAAAACTAACGATTGTTCGATGCGTGCAAAAATAATAAAAACATTGTTGGTTTCGATTAAGACACAAAACAATATCTCGGATTTAGATACGCTACATAGCCTTACCTCGAATATATTCGTAGCAAAGAATATTTGCCTTTGTCTGACACATAATTTAATTTTAATTTACATATAAAACCATACGGGGGTTCTCACCATCTTCCAGATATTTACATTGCTAAAACATTTGCCTATCTGCATGAAATTACGGGCACTAAGGCAATCTAAATGAGATTTGTGAGCGGGGTTTAAACTGAATTGGCATTTAGCGCGGGGTCGGACGAACCCGGCATTAAATTAATTCTGTAGAAGTACTAAATAACTGTTTTAGTTAAGTTTAACTTGAACAGTTACCACTCCATATTTCTGTCGGGTGGTCAATCGACATGCGAAAGTGTTTCATAGAGATCTATAGAAAAAGTTTTCTTTTTGTATTTAACAGATAATGGTTTACAAATCTTTTGGTTATAACTGGGTTGTGTACTTAAACACTTATTACACTGAAGATAATACAATAAGGAATTACGACTCACTTTAATACTTTACCAAATCATCCGTATTCCGACGACTTAATTCACCCTTACGTGAATAAATAACTACTTACATAAGCTTTGATTTTGAAATCATTGTTTTTATGAGAAGGAAAAGTTAGCTATCAACCCAAGTAAACATGAGCGGACGTGCACGGGAGATGCGGCCGACGGCTGCGGAATGCCTTTGTTCTAGTAATTTCCTAGTTTGCGGCTGTTCTATTATGATGTTAAATTAAAGCATGTTTGTGGCGGCGTTTTAGATAATAGATACTTTTGCAACTTTCAGCCGCTTACCGTCGGTAGGTTTATATGGCGTTAATCAAACTTCAATCTCAAACTTTTCTTTTTATTTTTCTGTCTTCTCGATGATTCTAAATTATTTAAATTACAATGATTTATTGATATAATTCCGGGATAAACTAATGTTTTATCTAATTTTGATTCTCATCCGTACAACACGCCACAAATACTTTTGTAAAGTTTTATAAAAACTAAGTTTTGTTAAGTAATAGATACTCACTGTGCGACCGCAAACGGCAGAACTTTTAACAGCAGTAGAAAAAACGCGTGCGCGTGCAGACAGCGCGTCGAGCGGGGCGCGCTCATCGCGCGACGGGGACGCGTGCACGCAAGCCACGCGCATCGCGCGCTCACCGCACTCGCCCGGCACGCGCCGTCTCCGCACTTACACACTTTACCACTCCCATACTTCCCTCAAACTTAGCATTGTAAAGTAGAACAATGTTTTATAAAGTAGCGAGATATCGCGATCGCGATCTGCGACGTGTTCGTGTGGCGTGAGCGGCCGCGGCGACGGCGGCGTGCGGAGTGGCGTCGCGCGTGCGCTTCCCGCCGCTACTACATACTCGCTATTGGCGCGAATTACTTCGCAACTTGGAGCTTTTTGCCACAAACTATTCTAACACGAAAGCACACAGAAATGTTCTTATAATTGTCGCTTATTGTGTTTGTTATCTACTTTTATTTACTGTCTTCTTGGGGACCCCTTTTTGACGTAACCGTCTTCATTACGCGCGCTCAGAACAGTCCATGCTGTTCTTGGCATGCGAGTGGAAACTTTATGCTTCCAACAATCTCATCAATAAAAATATAATGTATACTTTCTAATCGTGTTTTAACAGAACATTTTTGTAATGAATGAAAAATAAAAACCTATGAAGGACTTTTATTTTGTATTGAATTATAGTGTCGTGCGTGACCGTTTCGTTTGGTTAGACACTTAAAATGGGCCGTATAGGATACATTGTGTCTTAACTTTCAAGCAAAAACGTACCTACATGTCTTTAAAATTAGTATCATTGTAATAAATCACCACTATCTGTCTGATACATCTACATACGAAACAGCCTCTACATTAACATGCATACATATTCCTGCAATAGTATTGTCACGCGTGCATACTAACTAGACAAGGGTACACGTACACTGTACAGCTGATGCAGAAAGTGGCACACGGTGTCAGCAGAGCAGGTGGTGTGGCACGGAAGTTATTTGGCGAGGCCGGCTCGCGCGCGTCCGCTTGCAGATTACACGGCACACGCCTTCTCACCCGCGTACGATAAACACTTTGACGTTCACGTGTACATTACATGTGTTGTCATCATATTCATCATGGTATCAGATATTTTTTAAATGGAATATGTTTCTTAAATAAGACAAAGCTACAGAAACTATTTAAATATGATTTCAATAGCTAAAAATAATACTGATAATCACAGCTGCATTAGATGTATTTACGAGGAGCGTGAAATAAAAAAAAACATTAAAACCATTTTTGATTAACTGAAAAGGGAAAAGTAATCAAATTTAGACTGTTTAACCACAAGGGCTTTGTTAACAACGCCAATTTGTTAAAATAAATAAAAAAAATACCAAATTAAATTACTGACTCAAATACATCCAACATAAACTGATTGATCAAAACATCTTCGCAACCACATACTCGCGAGCGTTTATGAAGCAAACACAAATTCATATTAAAATATCGAGTAGGTATTTTTCATATTACATTAATGCCAAAGGTATTCCAGTCCCAATCTCGTTTGATCTCATCTTTTTTTCAGTCGAATAAGTACACGAATAAGGGATATCATGGATTACATATGAAGACTGTATTTACTGATATGTTTTTAGTATCGGTAATCTTATGGCGTTGTGGAAAGTAGGTATAGCTAGATATAGATGTTGAGGTGTCAATTGGTTGAAAGGCAAGGTATATTAAACCCTTTTTCAGCCATTGTGAGTGTTGATGAGTATTGTACTTAATGAAAACCGACTTCTACAGAATCCGCGAGCAATTAAAAGGAGTGCTACGAGGGTGCTACGGCGGTGCTACAAAGTGCTACGGTTGCCGAAAATTGTCCACGTCTACTAGTAAAGTACGAATCTTTATTGATCAGTCAATAATGTTAAGTGCTTTTCCAAAACGTAATTCAAGTGATAAAAGGGGTTATACCTACTAAATAAAACTACGTTTAAAATGTGCTCGTAATTAAAACGAGTGCTACGGTGTTGCTCCGAAACGCTACGATTGCCAAAAATGTTCTACGTCTGCAAATCTTCATTAGCCATTTAATAGAAATGATGCATCACGTTACCTCGTTGCTATTATTAGTACTGTCACCTAAAAACTTCAAGGTGAAGAAAAAATTAAAAGTATTATCTACAACAAACAATTAGCAGTCTTAATTTCTTATTAGTTTTATATTGTTTGACTATCAAGGATGGAATCCACATCATAACGAAAATTTGTACCATAAATTCAGTAAATAATTCTAAAAACACCGAAGGGGACATTTTGGTTTTCGAATATTAAAAAAAAATGTAACAGCTACTATAGTGTATTTTTAAATTTCGGAGCAGTCTCCGAGACATTGGACGGCGTGTATATGTGCCGAAAGCACATTATTTTATGTTTGACGTATGAAACTGTCAATTAATCTGAGATCAAAAAATATACGTTACAAGGTCACAAAGTAAGGAACAGCTGTTTTTTTTAGTATACTAAGTATCCTAACTTAACCAAGTATCTTTCAAAATTTTCCAAGCACGTGCCCCTAAGGTATGTCGCACGCCTTCCATTTGTGAGGATTGAATAATGTTTGAGTGTAGTGGCTTGTTGAGCCACGATATTCGGCGACGTAATGCTAGTGATTTAACAGGAACGTGTTCCATACAGCCGCACTGTCGCGCCACTACTAGCGGTTTCAGAAAAGTGTACGAGAATTATGCACTTGTCGAATTGAGCGCCGAAACACTTCTGTTTAGTTGTGATACGAGTATGTTAGAAGCGTGCATGAAGAAATCTAATATATATCTAATTTGATTTTTAAAGAATATTACTTTCGAATTAAAAGAAGGTACAGTTCTGCAGGCCACCTCTTATTATAACTTTTTTTCTAGAATATGCTGGTCTTCAGTCAAAATAAAAAATAAAACATTTTAAAATTAATGTACCAAATTATTTCGTTTATCTCAACATCTCTGTACCAAATCTGTACAGGGCCAAACGTTCTCGAATCGGCGTATAAAATGTTAATGTCCTATTATGACAAGTCCTTATCATTTTACCATATTTCTCGCTCAATGCACGTTTTGTTTGCTTTACGGTCGTGCATTGATAAGCAGAGCTCATTTATTCATGATAAGGCTAGTTTCTGTTTTATGCAGACCGGCTGCTGTAAAACCCTTGGAGAAATCAGGTTTTCACTGTATACATTCTAAGTTTAAGTTAGTGCGTATATAACAATCTGGTGATACCTAGGCCCAATTATAGGTACTAATTAAAAACGATCAAAATCTAGTCCAAACTCAATCGAAAAATATAAGAAAATTAGAGATATTTTTGACAGATTGAGATTGACATTAGATTGCAATCGTTACCAAAAGTTAGGAGAATCGCCCCTCTGATATTGGCTCACTATTATGAGACGTTGAAACGTTAACGTGAGATTAATTAGCGTTTAAACAATAAACTGTATAATGTATCGAACATTTATGTCTACTATGAAACGTTCATTTCCAAAGATCGCTTTCCAATTAACGTTTATTGTATCTCAAATGTAATTGATTCGATTTCAATTAATTATCCTATCCAAGAAGTTCTAGTTCGATGTTATTGAAAATGATCGATGTCGATACGTCGATATTTTATGGTACTGTAGTGTGGTTAGACTCTCGCGACACATTACACTCGGAGATGTGCTGGTTTTGTTTCAAATCGCCGTCACTTCGACCCACCGTGTATTATTTCTGAGGTCACGTGTGCAATAGCTGTCGTTTCAACCATTCGCCAAAGCCTCTGAGGTTTGATCCTCATAAATATATGTGTGCGAAAAACTATCGAGTGCGAATAAATGGAAATTTATAGAAGACTATTTGCTATAAAAATTGAAACTTGTTGAACGCGTAACACTTTTTTCAGTAGTTTGTATTACTTTGGTCATAAAAAAATTATATAATTACAAATTTCGACTTTTTCCGTAGAGCAAGAACGCTCGTAGCACCCGCGTAGCTCCGTAGCACGAGTGCTACGGTGAGATGATCGATAAGATATGTTCATGTTATAATTATCCAGTTTGAGATTTTATTATGTTCTTTCTTATACACGTGGTCCTAGACAACCGAAAAAACATTTGTCATAGGTAGTTTAAAAAGATATCAACTCTTTCATACATTTTGTTCGTGTAGGTGCCGCATAGGTGGCACGAAATTTTATCACTTCATGTTTTAGTTTCGGGAACTGAATTCATGATGAAAGTGTGGGTTATGATGTCTATTCCAATGTATAATCAAAACAATTTGTATAAAATGTAAGAGGAGCTATTTTCAACAGGCAGAATAACCTTAATCGTTATAAAAATAGACAACATCGTTCAGTTGTTTTCGTTACTGACAGCTATCACTTATGGAAACTCTAGATGAAGTAACATAATCTGAGTTGATCGTAAAAGACATAAGAGCTCAGTCAAAATAAAATTTTGATAAAGTAAATGTTTCAATACTTTATTCATAAAAATCAAGTCAATAAAAACCCGTGAGCAAAACGTATTTTGGGTTACGTTTTTAACCCAAAGTACGTATTAACCAGACCAGACCTGAAAAAAGTATTTGCGGAGCATATGACTAATTTGAAAATCCATAGTGAGTTAATAAATAAATAAGGTATTTTTGAATAATGCCAATGTCATTTGCATGCCAAAATTATTAAAGCAAATTAATTAATACGCCAGAACAGGGACAATGTAATAAAAATTCGGTTTCAATCAATCTTCACAATTGAAATGAAATTGGATCTTCGTTTAATTGAATTGTAAAATGTTTTGAAATTTTACGACTTTACAGGATTAAACTTTAGTAAATATTTATCTTGTAGTTTAACTTTGACAATATCTATTACTTAATTGTTATATTGAAGATTACAAACTCTAACCGAGATTCGTGTAACATCATATAATTTTTTCATAATAATATTAAACTCAATATGGCACGCATCCAAATAAAATCACAAACATAAAATATAAGAACACCGTATATGGTTTGAATCGAATAAATTTTTCAACATTTTCTATTTGACTGCTCATATCAAACCGAGGCTTTTCTTAATAGCAAGGCATCGCTCAACGGATTGAGAAATCCTATTAGCTGGAGGCGGCAAGAGTAGCGAAGCTACGTCGCAGACCAGCCTCGAAGCAATCAAGCAGAGCCTTAGGGATCGGCCCATTTGGACTCTATTGTTCTGCAGACATGAACGTTTTGCATTTTAGATATCTATCCTGGTGTGAGTGACGTATTAGATTGCTTACATGTTACATTGAATTTGAAACCGACTTGATTTGGAACCGACTAATTCACCAAACGTCGCGTAATTGAGTTATTGAAAAACACAGGTAGATTGTATTTTTATATAAAATTGACTTTTAATCAAATTATGATATTTTATCTCAGTTATTTGCCTCAGTAATATTTTCAATAAGGTGTGATGTTAAAGAATCCCACATTTGCCATTTACAATGAAAAGTTGATACATGCTCCAACTTTTTATTTCCTCACATGATACATAACATTCAGACCAAAAGTCCACACCGCAAACGATTCCCAAAAATCAGAAGTTATTTCGCGTGGTTAGTGTTCTGTTCAAAATCTGTGAAGACGCATGCGCGCAGGCTCTGGGAAGCTGTAGTGACGGCGGGCTGGCAGCACGCGAACCGCCAACAAAACGCTCGCGCTCGCCACCGCACGCCGCGCCGTGCGCGCAAACACACACGCGTATAAACATATACAAGAAAAATAACGTGTCGAAAGTTAACGTCCTGCAATGATGCTGATCACCGGCGTGTATCTCGTCGTCCTTACCCTCAGGTAAGTGGGCAAACAATTTACTTACAAAGTTCTTTTTAAGTTGTTATTGTGATGTGTTTACTTTATTCTGTGATATGTTATTCAATTTTTTTATACTTATTGATTTGTTTTACGTGATTAATCCGGTGTTTGTTGAATGTTTGATAAGTCTTTAGAAGTACCTACAACAAAACAACACATTTTTTGTGTAATGTAATGAATGCAAAAGATTCAGATTGTCTTTTTAACAAACAACCCTCGTCAAGTGTCGCTCTAAGCATGTAACTAATAACCTAGATACCTACTTGTTTCCTTGTAGTCTATTGATACTGAAGTTGACAGCTAATTACATAGCACTTTACATGTATTTTGTGCCTGTCATTCCGTTAGTAACACAATACCCATGATCAATGCAATATCAGTTGAACAATTAGAGTTCCTTGAAAAGTAACAAGCGGAATAACAGGAGTTGCGATTAATTTCAGGTAATATGCCATTTTATAAAGAATAAACAAGAACAAACCTAAAAAGATTAAAAAGCTGTACCTTTAAAAAAAACAATGCTTTTGTACTAGCAGCTTTTTTAATTACTAGCGAGCCGGCCCGGCTTCGCAAGGGTGCAAAAATCTGATATTCCGATTTTTTTTTCTTTCATATTAACCTTGTCCGGTAAAATACGAACACAACAAAAATAAATCAATCGCCTAATCGGTCTTGACAGTCCCGATATTTGCGCTTAACAACACATTTAGCCATTCATTTTTATTTGTATAGAATTAGTGAAAACCCTACGACACTACTTAATATCGCTCAAACACAAAGGTCTTATACCTAGAACGTGAGGAACACTAACTATGTTTAAAGTTATTTGAAGGCTGCTTGTCTTCAAGCTGATCCGCTCAGGTATGCTTTACTGAGCGACGGCTAAACTTTTAATTGCTTCTTGGTAACAATTAACGGCCTATCTTGTCGTTGGAGGATTTCGTAACTATGGTTAAAAGGGCAGTACAGAAAAACTTTGATCTCTTTGAAAGTATTAAAGGACATGATTGTTGTACGTGCTCCATTTAAATCCGGTTAGCGTGCTCTCAATTAATTTGAACCTTATATCTCTACATAGTATAAAACAAAGTCTCTTCCCGTCGTTGGTCCCTCTGTACGCTTGGATATTTTTAACTTCGTGACGGATTTTAATGCAGTTTTCATCAATATAGTGATTCAATACTAAGGTTTATACATAGAGAACTTCGCGATGACGTTTACCCGCTTCTATAGGATTTGGATGATTTTAAATCCAAACTACACCTCTTTCACCTACGCGACTAGTCTTTTAATATGAACATAAACACGCCTACGTATTAAACTAATTTATGTCAGTTCTAGTTTGGCGTCTTTATTCTCGTCTAAGTTCATTATACCACAACATACCACCACGCCTGTATTCCCCGAAGGGTTAGGCAGAGGTGTACCAATGTACACCTACAATTTGCCGGTATGTTTAGGTCCCATGTAATAGGGGGCGAGCCTTTTGCAACTGGGTACAAACCAAGCTGCTACTGAGCATTTCATAGAAAAACCCAATAACACTTTGCTCGACCTGGGAATCGAACCCAAGACCTCTAGAACTCAAGGAACACTAGGCTAACGAAGCAGTCTATTATAGTTAATTGTTTACAATAATACAGACACAGTGGTACTGCCCATACTTATTATGTAAGACATAATAAGTATGCTGTGAATCTTTGCGATACTTTTTTTTTCTTCAAAGGTAAAATTCGGTAGTTAAAGGAAGCCATAACTCAACAAGATAATATAATGTATGTATGTTTCTATCATCCGGCCTATTCCGCTTACCTATTGGGATGACAGACTGGGTAGCAAATAAATCTACAAATGATTAATAGAATACCAAACTTATTCATACATTTGTTATATAAATTACTTTGATCAGTACAAATTGTTACTGTTTTACTGACCACATACCGACTGATATATTTTTTATTTTTTATATCATTGGATGGCAAACAAGCCGACGAGACAGCCCACCTGATGTTAAGTGTGTACTGCTGCTTATAGACATCTGCAATACCAGAGGCTCTGCAAATGTGTTGCTATTCCAGAGACAAAGTTAAAATGTCTCATGTGCCTGTAATTACAACGGCATTCAAACCCTTCAAACCGGAACACAGAAACGCTGCTTTGCGGCAGAAATTAGGTTTAGTATATGTCTGATTGTTTGTTCATCTACAAGTTAAAAGGAATTTGTAAATACTCGTTTCGGAAAACTTTTTAAGCGGTTTTGATTCTCCCAAATAATAATATCATTGACGACGGATACTTCAAATGCCGACCTTACCATCGAGCTATTTGCTTTTATCCCTCACTTTTATAGGCCAAATTATTTTAAAACTATTCCGACAAGAGAGTTGGAATGCTTTTTAAAATATTTGTGAGGTAACCAAACCGTATAAATTGACGGTAGGTACGTATGTACTCTAAGTATTTTTTTACTTAAGTAGCAATACTTATATAACATTACTTATATATTCTCCGAAGGCGTAAGCAGGTGTATTACACCCACGGCCACGTTTTGCCAACATTTATGTAGGTATATTATAAATAAATCAAAGATGTTTATTTCGCTATTTTTGTTACTCCTATTGTGAAGTCTACAGAATAAAATAATAATGATTATATAGCGATGTTTAAATTCAGCACATTAATGTTAGGACGTGGGGCCTTTGTAAAGGTTTCAAAATATCAAATCCACAATAAGAAGGCAATACTTAGGCGTGACCTAACTGCCTTATAAGAAAGGTACACAACATATGTTACGGTACGTATAGGATAGGTTCGCAGTTTCTCTCATATACGTCTATATATCTGTGTTAGTGATTATAAAAGTATGTATCAAAGTCAAAGTCATATCATTTATTTCAATTAGACCATTAAAAGCCACTTTTGAACGTCAATTACATGTTAAATTAAAAATATTGAATCTAGTTGTATGTTTTTTTATGTACCTTTTCTGTACCAAAACATTTTTTTCAACGATTTATCACTGTCAATTCACAACAATTATCGATCGTTTATACTTTAGGTAAAGCTTAAATGTGTTTACAGTAAATAAAAAATATTTTACCGAGCAGTATTTTCCAACATTATTCTCACCGAAAGTTTTCTGTCTTTGAAGCAAATCAGACATCGAGATTCATCGTTAAAAATCCTTTGTGATTTTATCTAAATACCGTAGAGCGGCCGCTGTACAGCTTAGCACCAAACAAAAATACAAACTTCAGAAAGTGTTTGCAGATTCATTATCTGCTAGACTACCGGCTGATTTTGATTTCCCGTCCGTTGTATTTATTTATTTGTTAACTGTCAGCAGTTCGTTGTTCAACGTTTATTTTGTTTATTCAAGCGTAGTAGTAGGTATGCCTGCGTACTTGAACAGACCCTCGATGTTTGAGTTTTATTTCTATTTAAATACTTATTGTGTTTTGTATTCAAATCCTGGTACTTGAGATAATGTTAACTTGAAACCATCGTGTTTTATTTGTGTTTCAACTTTTTCAAATGTTTCAGACGTGTCTTCCAAATCGATATTAAACTTATCTTGAATACAAAGTAAAATCTTACTAACAGATTAATGTTGAGTGTGAAAACCTTCGAAAAATTCTAATCGTTTACTTCTAAATAGGTATTTCTATAATATCCATAAATCATTTTACAAATAATTCATAAAGAATTCCAAAAAAACAAACGTTTGATTAAAATAAATGTATAAGTAGAATCATATGTGTAAAATGATTACATTTCAACGAATGGATGCCTTCGGGGACTTGACCCTGCAACTGGAACGCATACCTTAACCGTAAAAAGTATGTTGGAAGGCACTAATTAAATAAATAATGTGTATCAACTTAATACCTCAGATTATTATAACAATTTTTTATTATTTTCCGACTGAAAAATAACGCTGCATTAGATCGAAATTGTACAGTTTAATTTATAGTGGTATGATTTTGAAAAACCGTATCTTATGTCTAATGTATGTGTTTGTTCTAAAGTGTAGTTCAGTTATATTTAGGTAATATTATACCTTATAATAAGGTATTGTCTTTTCCTTAAACAACAGAAAGGAAAACTTAAAGGAGGAGAAGGAAAGAAAATTAGTAATTAGTAGTTTTGTGTTCAAAATACTTGGTTCTGGGTGATCCTACGTTCATTGTAGCTGGATCACAGTGCGTGCCAAATTTCAGTTAATTCCACTCAGCCGTATAAGCGTCAAAGAGTAACAAACATTCATCCATCCTCACAACACTTTCGCGTTAAAAATAGGATTGATAGTAGGATATGGACCTATTATGGAACCATATCAAACTATGTCTATAGGTAGCGGAGATCATTCAACATCAGATGAGACGGCGGCTTGTTCTCTTCAATG
Source organism: Caradrina kadenii (assembly GCA_947462355.1). Lineage (NCBI taxonomy): Eukaryota > Metazoa > Arthropoda > Insecta > Lepidoptera > Noctuidae > Caradrina > Caradrina kadenii. The sequence goes on along the minus strand of OX381677.1, from coordinate 9,892,650 downwards.
ACATAAAATAATAAAACTATGTGCATGTCCTTGTCTATAGTAAAAAAGAATTAGCAAAAAAATATCTACTGCTACTTAGAAAAAGCATGAACAATGAAACTGCATAATTGTTTAATAGCGGGATGGTAAACTTAATGGTCACGAAATTCTGTCGGTGGAAACAGCGGTCACCCAACAAATCGGAAGCTATCTATCAACATGCATCATCGTTTGACCGATATGTAAACCTAGTACGGACACAACATAACTTTAGTAAACAATGATGTCAAACATCCTACCGTATTTCCACCCGAAGTTTTATTAAAAATGGCTCTTGATTTCCAAGAAAAAAAACTTGATGTAGATAATTAGCAAACATCATTTTCGCATTTAGAATTTGTTTTCGTTAATGTTCTTTTAACTGTCTACTGGCCTAAAGTATTATATTAAGATTAAAATTTTGCCTTTTTCTTGAAATGTTTTTTTTAACAATATAAATTAGCCTCTAAACTGATGTAGCTAAGGAGTTTGACATGTCATTTCAAGCAAGGCTAAACACAATTTAAGTGTTCCTTTGAAAATTCTATCTCCGGTATATACTGATACATTATGAAGCAATATATAAAATTTTTTGGGGTGGGAAATCATCAAATAACTTCTCCCGCCCTGGGCGGGGCGGGAGGGAGTGTCAGACTTTTACTGACTAAAACCCACCCATATTCCTTCTTGTGCCCTTTGCGTTCCGGGGGCGCGGTATCTCTTACGAACAACCCGCAGCCCCACTTTATGTGTTGCGTTAAGCGAAATACTTTGTAAATCACTTTACCCACTTCAGTTTGCACTTTCAAAATATTTTTACGAGCATGTTTACATACTTTAAAGTGAATGTGTGTAATGTCCTGGAAACTGCGATATCATGTATCATCTGTCACCTAAGATATTGACAGCTCAATTATTATGCCCAAAGTAGGTGCGCGCATGTCATGGACGAGTATATTTCCGAAAATAACGAACTTAGTTACCGAAATTGACGTGTAGGTTATGTGACCTGGATTATGAAGTCATGTTCGATATATCTGCCAATGGCTTCATTTAGATCTAGGAGGAGTCCACATCCGTCTTAGGCGGCGTTCACACTCCCTATACGTCTATCTAAACCCCGGGGCGCACGACCGGCTATTATGCTAGGCGTCTGTTTAATGATACAAACCTCCCTAATCCGTTTACTTGCCGTTAGCGAAGCAATTTAGTAACGATGCTCCTTAATCCCCAGCTCTGAGGGAACATAATTGCATAATAATATTTGAGCTCTTAATATACTAAACCTAATACTTAGTGAATTTTATAGAAAATGCTCGAATGTAGTAGTTGAGTACCAACATCTGGCACAGTAACCAATAATAATAGTGGGGAGAACGTTGTGGCAATATCAATTGAATAATTCGTCATTGGTGACGGAAATCTACACTAATATTATAAAGAGGAAAGATATGTATTTTGGTGTGTGTGTATGTTTGTAATGAATAGACTTAAAAACTACTGCGCCTATTCCAAAAAAAAATCACTATTATAAAGCTACATTCACCGTGAGTAACATAGGCTATATAACATCACGCTACGACACACGGGAGCGGAGCAGTAACGAAAGACGTAACGCGGGTGAAATTAGCCACGCGGATGAAGTCGCGGGCCGGCCGTCTAGTTATTTATAAAACGGCTACTATATTATCGAATCAATCAGCAAGATAAATACCCAAATGGACAAGAAATCAACAGATTTATTTGCAAGTATGTATGTATGTTATTGTTAGTGTGCACACTTACAATAATGTGAATGTACCTACACACGTGAAATAAAATAAAAAACCTTGCTATTGAAATTAATTCTATTTCACTTTTAATCAAACAATATTCACTTCAATACACGTATCCAATAAAAAATAAGTTATTTTGATTCATTGTCAGCGATCTACGCATTGTAGGAATCTACGTAGGTAGGTGTTACGCGCGTTGAACAGATTTCTTTATCACTGATGTATGTTCTTGCCTATGTAGGTATATTAGTACTATTGAGTATGTCTTGTGGTGTGGAAATATATTTCAGGAGGACTTTTTTTTCATTAAATGGCAAACAAGACTACATCCATCTAATTATAAGTGGTCACCGCTGTCTATAGACATCTGCAGTACCTACCAGAGGCCTTGCAGATGCGTTGCCATACCAGAAACAAAGTTGAAATGTGTCATGTGTCTGTAATTACACTGGCACTCATATCCGACATGACCAACATTCAAGTTGTATTAAGTTATTTTGCATAGAGATACAAACAGAAAGTTATAGTACGACAGAGAGGCAGTCGCCGCTATGAGCGAAAACTCATAGGATGATTTTAATTAATTCATAACGTATACTGCCGCTTAAATTTCTGGTGGTATCTCTCTGTATTATGCTGATTATTGAGCTAACTCAATAACCTTTTCGATGAGCATAAAAAATTAAAATAAAGTAAATTTTAATTTTTTTAACTTAAATATACATTTATTTAGATTCTCGCTATAAAGTATCTATTTTTTTATAAATAAAATGCTAAATTCTTTTTCTAATAATTATTTGACTCCAAAATCTTGCTTATGTCATACTCGTTTATTGTCGAATGTCGAAGCCCGATGTACTCCCCGCTGCCCGCGCCGGGTCGTTCCCCCATCGGACACAATACACGTGATAGATTGGGAAATAACATTACCCAAACGTACAAGAACACATCCCACTATAAGTTATGTATATCTTATATGTCGGTTCGTGATTTATTATTACGTAATTTGTTATTTCATTTCTTGTTGATTGCTCCGCGCTGTCAGAACCTGAGCTTAGAGGAAAACTCAAAATGTCGATCACATGAAAACTGTTCATGTTGTTTTGCTAATATTCGAATTTGTTTTGAATTTTAGAAATAAGTCCAACGATTTTATACTTAAAGTAATAATAAAATAGAGAGCTTTTATATAAAAGCTTTTCGAAACGGAGCCACGTTTGAATTAGAAACTGAGTCAATACAGGATTTAGACTTGCACAGAGGAGTGTACGGGGCTTATGTGAGTACGAACGTCGCCGCGGGATAAACGTAGTCCCTGAATTCTCCTCGCGGAACTCGGAAATATAATGGCTTAAAAATTAATAGAGCGGAATCCTGTCCTGATAGATTTGCTTTGAAATTATATATATTTTTACTAAATCTCTTCGTAAAGTTAAGTAGTCCGAGTTTGTATTAGCTATATGTGGCATTGACATAAAATGGATTGTTGAAAATGGAAGTTATGCAAAACCTTTGAAAAACATAAGCTCCGAAACAGCTAGATAAAAGTTTACAATCGACAAAAAATATGCAGAACTTAAAGTAAGTAAAGATTAATTATTTATTTGTGTAAATAAAAATAAACAAATGATTTACAAAAACCTTTATTCCAATAAAGAATTGTCTAAAATAGAATTGAATGGCACAAAAATGTCGTTAGTGTATATACTGAATACTGTTTTATTCTTTAGACACAGTACTAAAACAAAACCTTTTAGACGACGCAATTCATCATCGCCAAAAGGTAAAACAATTTTTTTATGAATCTGTCTGTAGTTTTGTTTATTGTTGGTAAAGTCTAGTTCGATCTAGACTTGGAATATTCGACGACAGTTAAATATACAGTATGACTTATAATTTACAACCGATTTTTCAGGGGATAAAAGTACAAGATTATCAACAAGTTTTATTATTGGACTAACTCTGAAATATGAAAAATTTGTACTGTACTATTACTCATAAAAAAACATACGTACGTATATTAAGATGCTCATACACGGGAATCAAAACTAGCACATTTGCTGGCAATTGCTATACAATCTTGGAATTTCTGTAAATGGCTTGGTGTTGACGAAATGTCATAGAACTGCGCAACTGAGTTGCTCGTGTAAGCGCACCATTATGATAGGTACCTGGAAGTAGTCCCAAAGAAAAGATCGGCGATATAATTTTGTTAATTGTAAACTCTTAGTCTCTTTAAAAGCAATAATCATTATAAATATTATTAATTATTATTGTTTTTGCAACGAAAGCAAAGACTTGCTACAATAACCATAATAATTTTAAAATGTAATGACCGGGTCGTTTGCGCGTTTTTCACGGCATACTAATTCAATTAAGCGCTTGCTATCTTCCCTCAGACGGCGCGTTATCTCCAAATGTCGTATGCCAACGTACTTATCGCGAGTCGCGATGCGTGCAGAAAGGTCCTTTCAAGTTCTACCTTACATATTTAAGAGCCTGGAGATTTACGAGTGCCCTTTCGATACCTGCTTACACGACACCGAAAGAAAGTCTTCAAACGACTTAATATGGATAGTTAAATAAACACTGGTGGACACTGGGAATCTTTACCTCTATTGAAATCTTTGAGTTTTGGTCAAAGTCTAGGCGTTTGGACCTTTATGCGGCTTATAGCCGGGTTTTGAGATACTTTATCGAGACTTTATCTATTAAATAAAATAAAAGGTTCTTATCTCAAACCCTTATTTGTCGATACTACTGAAACTTTACTCCGTCACTCGTTCTCTCTTCCCAGCTTCAGCTCCACATGATAGAACTTCTGTAACTACAAGGATATTATAACTTACAACTAGTTTTTAATGGAAATGGTCAGGCTAAATGTACCACATCCGTGCTACATAGAATGCATTAAGCCATCAAGCCAAGTTGACAGCTTAAAATAAAAGGTTCCTAGTACAACATATGCCAACGACAAGATAATGTTCAGAAAATATGAATCCTCCTCCCAAAGGTAACGTGTCATGCTGTCGAGGTTGCGCTGTATTATCGCAAGGGCACGAAGACGCAAACTTGACAGCCTGCCAACTATCGACCGATGAGATGATGTTAGTCAATGTCAACAAGCACTCCTAACGATTCATTATCACTTAGCAGACTTTTAACTGTTTAGACACTTTTTAGAAAATTTATATTTTAAAAACACAACTTTTTTTATGTATCTCTTAACATATTTCTGATTTAAACTACCATCCCCCATTTATCCTCTTGATTAAATTCTAATCGTGTGTCGCACATACACTTAGGCCCATATCACACTGGCGTTTTTCGGGGCAAAGCGAGCACGCGGCGGGCACGCAACGTTTTCGCTGCCTGAGTGTAGCGGAGCCGGCTGTCGAATGCGACTGTACGAAATGGCTTCGGCGGCGCTATTCACGGCGAAACCGCTGCACTCTCGCCTAGCTTTGAATTCGTTCGAACATCACTAGTGTGATTACGTCCTAAGATGATCGGTGCATTTTGAACATATTATAATTGTGTGAAAATTCACTCAACCGCAGCTGTTCTAGTAGCAGTAGAGCTCTTTATGAAGGAGTTCATCCGGGGAGACTTCCCGGACTGCTCTACCACCATATCTATTTCTGCCGTAAAGCATAGTTGCTATGTTCCAGTTTGAAGGGCTGGGGTGCTAGTGAAATTACAGGCACATGAGACATTTCAACTTTGTCTCTGGGATGCAAAAAACTGGTAAGGATTTACGATCAATTGTGAGTTCATGTTAGATTTCCAGAAATCGAAATCACGAGTCAGGCAATCGGGATAAAATACCTGTAACAAATTATTTTATTTCCAAACCGAAAATGCACGAGACCATTTACTTAACTTACTCTCTGCAAATTAGCGAAGTCAAATCAAAAACAATCCCAATATGTAAACTTCACCGTTGGTTATATACTTTAACATTGTAACTATTAGTTAAAATAAGTCTAAATGCAAAATCGAATCGACAGGTCGAGATAGCTGTTCTACATCGAACAACATTTAGTATAATCCAGAGACTTTAAAATCTCTTATAAATCCGATAGCGATGGCGCTCTAACGAGGGAAGCCTTGTTGAACTGCTCTTGAGAAACTCCCGCACGAGTTAACACCTCTCGGCTCAACCAGAATGCACCACACCGCTTATTTAAGTACGGGAAATGAATCTTATACTTATACAAGACCCCCAACTGCATTTTTCACACTTTTCCTACGACCCACCTCGTCCTTTGTGAAGAAAATAAAGTTTAGCGTAATATTGTGTAAAGTGAGGCTGTAATACAGCCAAGAGGAGATGGAAACAGTTTGAAAATGTGTTTAGATTGTAGCGCCTTAGTTGCACGTTTAGTTTTCCTGTTATTTACACTCTCGTCTGAAGAAAACTTTGTACAGATGGTAGGGGAAAGCTAATGAAAAATTTGACAAAAAAAATTGTGCTGGGTACATAAAAGTGCGACTGCTCTACGGATAAGACCAACCACAACAATCTTCAAAAAACTGAGAAGTATAAAAGAAGTGGATAAGCGATCAGTCAAATGTAATGTCGACAGAGGACGCGACAACAACCAACTTGCAAATTATCTAGCCATGAGCGATGGCTTTTATATCTTCTTCTACAAACATGAAAATATGGCAGATGCCCTTCATCCATCTTGTTAGTGACCAGTGTGTCAAGGTTCGAAGTTCCATTCTACAAAATGATTTTGACATACCATAGACTTTCTTAGTTTTCGCATTTTCGCGTTAACAGAACACCACGTATACCGAACTTTACCTATACTTATACGTGAAGGACATAAGTGCCAAAACACTAGTTAAAACCACGTTTGGCTTAAATATTTTGAGCTGAAAGTTTATAAAACCACGGTATTTTATGGCAGGTTGCCAAACTGTAGAGTGTACATGTACAACAATATATAGGTCCCTTTACGACAGAAACCCTCTGATATCTGAAAAATATTTAAGTATTTTTTTTTTTTGACTAAAAACAACATTGTAGTATTCAAACATACTAACAATTACTGTGGTGCAAACAAGTATATAGATCTTTCGATTCTGCATTGCCGATTAATTAGAGTTTACATATTATCTTACTTCGGTCAATGGTTAATATTACATTAATTGACAAAAATGTAAGTACTAAAAAAGCGCTCTAAAATGTTACGTTATTAGAGAAAATTCATAACCAAACCAGCGAAGTGTGAGTCGGACTCGCGCACGAAGGGTTCACAAAAAATCACGTTTGTTGTATGGGAGACCCCCTTAAATATTTGTTTTATTTTAATTTACTTATTTATTTTTAAAGTGAACATATAACTAAATATTATGTGAATGTTTCAAGCATCTACTTGTTGCCGTTATCAATATCGAGCAGAAACGAGCAAAAAAATCACGTTTATTGTTCGGGAGCCCACTTAAATATTTATTTTATTTTGTTTTTTAGTATTTTTTGTTATAGCGGCAACAGAAATACATCATTTGTACAAGTTTCAACTGTCTAACTATCACGGTTCTAGAGATACAGCCTGGTAACAGACAGTCGGACAAAAGGACAGCGGAGTCTCAGTAATAGGGTCCCGTTTTACCCTTTGGGTACGGAACCCTAAAAAGCTCACCAAAAATGAAGGTCACGGTTTGTATTAATTACAATTAAAGGATTTTAGTAACCAACTTAAAAAAGGTTAAAAATGTTTTTTCTTTCATCAGGCAAAGACGAATTTTTAGCCTATTTGCAATTCAACCCTTATAATTTGATTAAATAGAAGGTGTCTTGAGAATATAATTCGTTTAGAGATTTTGTTCAGAGCTATTACGTCTTTTATATGTAAAGACATAATTTAATATTTCTTGGAATTATTCGAGTTAAGTGCGTTGATGTGTTTAATTAATTGGCCCCAATTTTACTCCGGCTATTCCATTTTACGGCCTTTAGAAGTTTAAAAGCTATCAGCCAAGTGTTTTACTTTTAATACAATAACTTTCTGTGACCATCAATTCATAATTATTCACAATAATATTTCCCATATGTATGGACTAGTCGTGGATACATTCGGTGGATAACTGCTGTTGTGTTGTTCTAAAAAAAATACAAACAGCGTCATGGTATACACGTCACGGTGAACAGAGCGGCGTACCTGTACTCTAAAATATAATTTATTTTTCAAACCAATACTGTCCCACGTGTGTGCATCGAGTTTTATTTCTGAAACCGCGCCAGAGACACTCGGCTCCCCGAGGAATTTACCCTTTTCTTCACTAAAAACAAATACCTATGAGCGCCGTCTACCTGCCCGCCACAACTGTATAATATTCTAATAATATTTGCCAACGATGACTGCAGAGGTCCCGAGAATTTTCAATACAGGTATTCGTTTCTATTTGTAGAATTACCAATTTGTTTAAATATTCACCAGAAATAGACCATAAATGAAATCTACTTTATTCTATAGATCCCAGACTCCTTTCAACTGTAGACTTTTTTGACTCTTTATCGATGGAAAATAACTGACATGATTAAAGTCGTTTAGATAACCTACAAAACCAATTTAACCTACCTTGCATCTAGATTATTCGTAATATAGCCTGTTTACATGAAGCGCAGGCGGAAAATGAAATAAACGGAGTTGAACGCTTTGTAAAAAGACTGAGAATGTAGACAATAGGTATCTAATTTGAGCGATGGAGTAAAGGTGTAACACTTAACACACCAAATACCTTTTCCTGATCAGCGAATTAACACAGACCAGCAATTATGGTGCTCATTCCAGAAAAAATACTCATTCAATGCCACCGTATGATTGAACACAGTCGAGTGTCAAGCATTAGGTTTATCAGGTCAGCAATCGCCTCCTACCCTTCTATATTGGGTAATTGCTTGCTGCTGCTTGGATTCCTGACAAGTCAAATGTGCTTTGAAAACTTTAACCCGTACCTCTTGGCTAGTATGCTCTTACTACTCGGGCAGTTACTTACCACCATATCCGAAACATACCCCGGTTTAAATTCGAATCATTCTTTCATTAATGGCAACAATATTTACATTATCAGAGAACACCAGAATTTGAATGACGCTTTACAAGATTAAAACAATGAAGTGCTGATAGTAACAAGTCGTTTTTTTAATGTTTGACTGCAAATCTATGTCTATTCAAATTTATGTTCCATATGTTGGACACTTTTTGATGACTATAGGGTATATCTTGGAACAGCTAGAGACTTTCCGGCCTCCTTTCCCGAGCGGGATGGTGCTGGCGGGAAACCTACTTGTACTAACGGCCCCAGGCGCACTTTCGACAAGGAGATCTGCCCAGACCGCCATTAACATAATATTTTTAGTGACTAATTTAATTGTATTTTTTTACGATTTAATGATGTCTCTACAGTATAGTTCACAGCTGTTAGTGAACCATGAACATGACAGGGAACAGTAATATCGTGTTTGGGTATTAAACTGTACGTAATTGTTGAACTATGATCATAAATAAAAACGTTATCTTTGAAAAGTGTTGTTGTTATCATCTCGCGAGTAAATTGATGCTGGCGTAAAATTGAGGGGCAAGGTTCATCGTAGAACGAATTATAAAGTAATAAATAATCCTCTTGCAACGGGTAATTAATGAAAAAGGGTTTAGGTATTATAACAGAATTTTAATTGGTTACGTGATAATGTTGGTATAAGAAAATTAAAATTCTTCCTCGGGGCTGACTAAGCAAACTGCCAACAATGAAGTTTGTCACTTATAGTAGACTTAATAAGGATTTGAAGTTAAAACAAAAAGGAAACTTAATTAAACAAAAATATTTTAGCAGGTTTGTTAATTACAGATTCTTAAAATATTTTCAAGAAATTATCATAAGAGGAATCGTTGATTTTCAAATAAACTACAATTATAAATTATTCAGAAAAAAAAAAACACATGAAATCTCGTTTATTTCAAATCTCACACAGAACAATTTAAAGATTACATTTTTTAAACAATGACCTGATGTAATTACGGAATAGAATATCAGCCATTAGGGCAAGCGATGGCACTTACGGAAGCGACAGGCTTTAAGTGAAGCTTATCGCAAATGTATGAAGGCTTCAGTATCGCTTTATGTCGAACGAGCGATTTCAAACAAGCCCCGACAGACCTATTCAGTCTGAGATCCCAGTGGAATAAGGACGTACGTGTGCTACATAATGGAGATATATGAGATAATCATGAACAAATCTTAGAGAATGAAAATTATGTTACATCAAAAGCTTTTTAGGGTTCCGTACCTCAAAAAGGAAAAAACGGAACTCTTATAAGATAACTTTGTTGCCTTTCTGTCTGTCAAGACCCTTTATTTCGGGAATGCGTGGAGGCATCAAGTTGAAATTTAAACCGCATACTTAGGTCTACGGTGCCATGAAGTTGTGAAAAAATCTAACTTCTAAGTTTATAAGCTTCTTAGTAGATAAATAAATATACTATTTATTTATTTTAATAAACTATTTATTTAATTTTGTAATTTATAATGATCCTACGTACGGAACCCTCTGTGGGTGAGTCCGAGTCACACTTGTCCGGTTTTTTACTGTGAAATACATCAAAAGCTGTACTTTTACGTTCTTTGCGGATAGCCAAGTTGAAACTACATTTATGTGTAGTGCTTATGCACTTTATTTTTATTAAACTACGATTTCCTATTTGCATTTATAGACTTAGTTATTTTACAACTTTCCTTCTCGACACCCTTTACTCTCCACGTGTAAATACTTAAATATCATAGCAACGGCAGACAATAACCAAAGGGCGAAGTTCACTGCAATATCAGAAGTGCGATCGCGTCCTGAGTTGTCAATTTGGCACATTTTGTACCAAGCCGAGTGCCCTCCATCCTTCGAGCGCCCTTATAGCCTCCAATGACGCCTCGCAACCACTTTTTATCGCTGCAACAAAGCAAAAATAATTATTTAAGGTCAATTGATGTAAAACAACTTCGTTATTTTACTGAGTCCTTTATGTTGAAGGTTACTTTTTACTTAAGTTTACATAGATCATGTTAGTTATCATTTTTATTGTGTAATTGTATAATTTACGTGTATTCTTTCAAAAGCAAAAAGTTGATTTCTATAATTAAATTGACGTTACTTACTGGCTCATCAGTAATATATAATTTGTGTTAGACGTGTATCGTGTTAGACTGCCAAGCCTAAAAACTAAGTCCATTTACTTTGTCTATGTAATCTCTTAATGCAGAACTACCTATAGCAAAGAGCTCGATACAGATTAGGTTCAGGCCCAATACACCAGCTGTGGAATTTCGTGGGAATCACCACCTAGTCATACTCGTAAGTACTGGAACTACGAGAAAAACTACACAAAATTCAGTTGTAAAACAAAAAGTTGCAAAGTTTTCTTTTCTCTCGTCCTAATGATAGTTCTTACCGTATCTTTCTATTAGCGACGAGGCGGCCGCCATCGCTGTCCTCCTAACTCGATGTTACAGGGCATGAGTCGACGCTACCTAAGTTTTAACTCGATACATTATGATTATAGAACTGGCTGAGAACTTGAAACGGGATTTTTCAGAAGAAACTTAGAGAAAATAATGTTTAAAATATAAGTTTAAAAAATAATAGTTATAATAGATTTTTTTATGTTTTACAAAATCAATATGATTTATTATATCGTTTGTTTTAGTACCTAGAAATTGTAGCTTTAAAAGTTAGGTGATATTTAGAGTGCCATATTCTGCCAAGTAATTCTTCTTTTTCATGGAGAGGTAATTATTGTTCATGTGATGAATGTTAAACGAGCCAACATGTACTATAGACGTAATCTATACTAAAGTACCTATCAATTTTCACTACCACTATTACTACACATATACAGGTAGGTACTTAGTGGTGTTACTTGTGTGAGCTTGTAGGTATTTTGTTCAATCAATCGCCCTGAGTACCGAGCCTCTACATTGATAAGACGCTTCCTTTGACGCGTCGCCCTTTGAGGTGAACGCGCGAATCCGACAACACTGATACGTAAATGTATTCCAAGAGTTACAACCAATTTTAACCGTAAGTAGGTTACACAATACATGTGAATTAACTAGCTACTTTTTTTTTATAAATTAAATTAAGAATGTTATATTTCTTCTCATCTGTATAATCGAATGCCTTTAGACAAGCCAACCATCAGTTGTATACGTAACAGCAGTAATGGCGCATCTTACCTAAAAACATTCAAATTAAAAACTAATTACCATTTACGCCACGAGCAGCTGTGCAGAAAGCGCAGCGCAGTGGACGGCGCTGGTAATTTTACCGGTCTATTCAAAGCGCCTCACTGTCACGCGACTGACCTGACGGCTTAAATGAGCAAAGAAAATTAGAAAACCACTCCCTTCACGTAATACCTTCTTTGCTAAAACTTTACTCGGAACTGACAAAACTAAAAGTATTATCTCTTTGTTAATCATGATAGTGTTCTGAAGTTTCTCTGTAATTTACTCTTTATTTAAGATCGTCGTTGCATCCTTTGGGATTTTTTTGATAGGAACTATGTATTTTGATAATTATAGTAACAGATTATGTTAAGAGTTTCTTTTTTGCCCGTTTAATTGCAATATATGTAATCGGGCTCGCCCCCTATTACATGGGACCCAAACATACCCGCGAACTGTGGGTGTACATTGGTACACCTCTGCCTAACACTTCGGGAAATACAGCGTGATGGTATGTATGTGTGTGTGTATTTTAAACATTAAATAATATAGAGATAGAAACTATTGCTAAACAGTACACATTTTGTTTAGTTTATCAAATAGATGCAGAAAGGGTAGTCTTGGTTGTATACGGCGCGAAATTGCGAGAACGTGGCTCACCCGGGATCCCAAACCGCCTTTAGGCCCCAGGTATTTTCAACTCACTGAGAACAAAATACCAGTTTATTTTACAAAATTTTAGTACTTATGCTAAAAATAAATAGATCTGGGTAGTCCTTCGCAAACTTGCAAAATCCGAGGTAAAGTGTAAATACGAATTCTCCACCGGCGACAAGCCAAAATCGTCCAGTAAAGTAGAAAGATGTGAAAACCAAATCAAATTCGACTTATGAGATATATCTAAGTCGAATTTGACTTTATAACTTTGGCCATCCATCAAACAGATAATTCAAAGTAGAACGCATGATTGGATAGAAATCGATACGGAACTAAATTGGAAAAAGAATTTCAAAGGCACACAAAGTTATGATTAAAAATATGTTTGATTCGCAAATAAATAACAAACTAAACAGATATGAAATTCTACTATTTCAAGAACCAATACTTAGTACCTGTTTACTCCCATCGATCCAAATAATATTTCATATTGAATCGAATCCTAAACGAGGAATGGAGGCAGTAAACTAGCAATCAAATCAGTGCACGAGAAGGAGCAATCATTGCATGTCAGGCTGCAATTAGAGTCACATACAACCAGTTGACTAGGTCGCTGCTATACATTGGTATTGATTGCTTCGAGCATGGTACATACTAAGATTCAGTACAAGTTGGAGATTAGTTTATGACGGACGCAGAGCAGTGCAGGAAATGAGGCGTTTTCCGTAAGCATTTACCTGGTAAATGACATCTGATTGCCTCGATCAGCAGGTATCTATAAATTAATTATCTCAGCATAGAAAATTGAATACGAAAAATGAATTTAGTGTAACTGAAATGGAAACTTCTTTGCTATCAATATCTTATTTTTGTTTTACACACAATAGGTACCTAATGTCTATCTGAAGCTGAAACATGAAATAACCTTTCAAAACAAAACTAGAGGCCCCGCAATAAATATATCAGGTGTACAAGTTGAGAATCATGACGCTTAGGGAACCCTTTTTAACATAAAGTGAAACAAAAACAGCGATCTGGGCTAGGTGCCAAGATATCATTCTTAAAAAATCCGTATTCCATAGTAAATGGCGCTGAGTGAAGAGTCTTAACACGACCCCCGTGTTACTTAATATTCAAGCAATTAAACCCGACTAGATGTCAGAAAGGGTCATAAAATATTTATATAAAAATACATTTTCTTATTACAAAAATATCTATGTATCAATTAGTAGCGCAAACAAAATTCGAATCACATTAGCACAATAAAATAATTAATGGTTTTCATGAAAATTTTTATATTTTCCAGACATCCGTCTGTTTTACCTAAATAATTTTTAAGAGAGAAACAAGAATATAATTATTATAATTTCATTCGTCTACTGATGAATGGTGCTTATGATTTACTTTATTGTAACTATTTTTCATAATTTGCGTCTTTCTTTTAGTAATTATTATAACAAGTCCAGTAATTTTCTTTACTATGTTAACTTTACTGCCTACCATTTAGAATGAAATATCAGATTTCCAATCTCTGTACAGCATTTTACAAGTTGACGCGAAAGGAGCAATCTACTTGACGACTAAAAATGGAACGTTTCCAATATCGCTGACATCCCTGAAGTCTCCAGGCGACGCTACACCGCAACACACTCCAAGCATTCTGTCTGCGACCGCTAAAAATCTCTCTGACAATACCTCCGAGACACACGACTATTGGGATGCCTCTGAAATGTTGCTCTCCAATTATATAAACGGCACTTACGATGAACTTAATGCGTTCACGTTGAAACAAAACGCTAAAAGAAGCATCAATGATGCAGTGTCGAAGAACATTACGTCGGTCCTCGAGAATTTGTTAAAGAACTATGAAAATTCCCAGTTGCCTACACATGGGAAAGGTATGTTTGATAAAGATTTGCCAAGCTCTAGTAGACAATAGTCACTCGTAGATCAATTTTGCCGCCAGAACTTTTCCTTTTATAGACAAAACGTTAATCAATCTAAGTACAAAGTTATGTTTTGTATGGCACAGTTGTGTCAGCCTGTGTATTGGAGCTCCTATACATTTATATCTGCTATTAATATTGCGTCAAAATACTCACATTTATATGTTTCAGGCTACCCTACTGTCGTACAAACCAACATTCTTATAAGAAGCATGGGTCCCGTTTCTGAACTTGATATGGTGAGAATTAATTAAATATTCATTAAGTAGTCAAAAATATTTAAGAAACAATTATTAAAATACACATAATATGTATGTAAAACATACTTAAGGCCGTAATGACGAACGCTACGAATTTGCTACGGGTTACAATATTGTCTTAAGTGTTAATTTAAAATCTTTCAATAATAAATTACATTTTGTGAAGAGAAATCTATATCTTCTATCTATACTTATAATAAATCTGTAGAGAGGTCAATTCTGTACATGAAATATATTTCCAAAATAACTATCAGGGGGTGATTAGGGATCGATACTGATGCCAAAAATGCAATCAGTAAAATTTTTGTCTGTCTGTCTGTATAACCGCTATAGAAACAAAAACTACTCGACGGATTTTAACGAAACTTGGTACAATTATTTTTCATACTCCTGAGGTGGTTATAGTATACTTTTCATCACGCTACAATCAATAGGAGCAGAGCAGTGAAGGGAAATGTTGAAAAAACGGGAGAAGTTACTCCATTTTTTAAGTTTCCGTCGCGTGTGCAACCTTAATGGTTAAAGCTACACAGAAATCATGTATGACGGACATGTTCTACTTAAAATTATATAAAAAATATCCCACGATAGCATATGTCTATCTTTTATGGTTGACTCACAATATCACGTGTAACTCCCGGTAGCTTAGCAGTTCGAAGCTCTCTGATTATATTTGTCTACTCTTACTACACACTGACGGAGTCGCGGGCTCAGCTATTCACAATAATATTGTGCGGTTCCGTATTGCGATATTTTTCAACAGTACCTATTGTTTATTGACATATTATATTTCCCTACTAAAATATGAAAGTTAATCTGTCTGTTACATCAAAACCACTGAACCGTGAGGAAGGACATAGGCTACTTTTTTTTATGAGAAACGACGGAAACGCGGACGAAGTCGGGGGCTACAGCTAGTAGTAAATAAAATTAACTAAAATGGCACGATTACTAACTGCTCCACCGTCTTGAAATTGGTTACGTAAAGATTTTGCAATGTATACGTTAGAGTTCACATTGCTAACTGCTTTTAGTAAAAACTAGGATAACGAGCTGTAATTAGATATCTATAACCGTCTTAGACGGGAAATAAACACTATGCACACTACATTATATACAAAATATAACACTACGCAATGTGTCTGGTATGTTCTATGAAAAAGTCGTAGCAGTTTCGTAGCCATTTCGAGAAGCTTCTTAATGATTTTTAAGACATTTGTAGTGAGTTTTTTTATAATTATCATAAACAGAGTCGTAGCAACACTGTAGCTCACATTTCTATGTGATCTACGCACAACACAAAACACATATTTACAGAACACAACATTATTTACAAGACATTTATTTTCTGTAACAGGATTATTCAATGGACTGCTACTTCAGGCAGTATTGGCGTGACACCCGGCTGTCGTTCCTCGGTCCCATCCGCTCGCTGTCACTTTCTATCAAGATGCTCGAAAGGATTTGGCGGCCAGACACGTATTTCTATAACGGGAAGCACTCCTATGTCCATACTATAACTGTTCCGAATAAGTTGCTCAGGATTAGTCAGCATGGAGATATATTGTATTCAATGAGGTAAGGCTACCTTACGTACTTTCCCTGCTCACTCGTGCAGTGAAGAAGAATTAATTTTCGACCAATTTAACCAAATCTGTTATCGAATCAATGAACTACGAATGAACAATTGAATATCTAAACTAAATCCAACTATATACATATTGTATGTAATATTAATAGTTGGATTCATAACCCCTTACTGTGGCTTGGTCGAGTTAAACGCACCATACCTAGTCCTGTTTGTGAAAATTAGTGTACCATAGATTTAGAGAGTAATAAAGCCATTAGTTCGTCATATGGTAAAAACTTCACTGCACGGAAGTTCACAAATATGGAAATCCCAATTAACTTTTCAGAATAATAAATTTCATACCCTTTACACAACCAAAGCGTCCGACATTTTTAATTGGCAAAGTGAAAAATATTCCCTGATCCGATTACTCAGTGGAGTTTTCATCGAACGTTAATACTGGTGGGTACTCTTGTTTTTAAAAATAACTGCCATTAAGATACTGCCTGGATTTATCAAGATTCTTTTTCGCTATCTTCTCATTCATAGACTTTTTGTTAAGAAGGTTTATAAAGACTTACACAATGACCTATTTTGGCTCTTTTTTGATATACATGAAAGATGGCCAAGTAGGTTTATTTAGGCGTAGTCAATATCTACAAAGAAGAACTAAACAATGACTTTATTAGAGCGCTATAAACGACCCACATATTTTGGGGAAAACCGTGAATAATCCATATAAATCTGAATGGATAAGTTCGTCTAATTTTCGTCGGAGAATATGCAACCGTCCACCCGTTAATCGGTTTAGTTTAGACAAAATTCGGCAACAGAATTGTTTTGTTGAACGAGACACAGGCTCTGAGGATCCTTTTAGCAGTTAATCTAATGCCTTAGTTCAGCGTCCCGCACGTTTTCAGCTATTTACTATTCTACTTTGCAAACATGTGAACTATTTCTAACTAAAGTGTAGACCATTTTTGTATCCGTCTCTGAATCGGTTACATAAAACCGTTAGCCTACTGATGAAACTTTCGCGTAGTATTTTTTAACGTACGAAGAAAAACGGAGGAAGTTATCAAATCTACTCATATATACATACAACATATATATATATATATACATACATATATATATTTTATGTATGATTACGCATAACTTTTTACAGAGTAGTCCGATTTTAATAATTCTTTCTTTTATGATACTTTTATAGATGTATGATTGTTTCCAGATTAACCATCAAAGCAAAATGTCCTATGGAACTCCGCAATTTCCCGATGGACCGACAATCGTGCCCTCTTATTCTTGGTAGCTGTAAGTATTATTTACAGTACAAACAACAAATATGCTTTAAGTATTATGTATATTTGGTCTTTTAAAAACATAGTGTAACCTGTCTATTAGTTATTCCTTCTATTTTAACCTTGAACTTGAATTTATTTTCTTATAGATGCATACTCGAACCAACAACTGGTGTATCAATGGCAAAACTCTCAGAGTGTCAACTTTGTTCCCGGCATGACCCTCTCACAGTTCGACCTCATCAGTTTCCCTTACAGAAACTTCACGTTCACTCGACGGGAAGGTAAGAAATACTTATATCATAAAGTAGGTAAGTACATACTCCTGACACAAGTATCTATCCTACACACACATGTACATATAACTACGATCTGAATATACGCCTGGTCATGCATCACATTTATTAAGTTCTTGCTTTGTTCATCTATTACTTGTTCGTACTAAATAAGAACATTAAATAGTTATTTGCGCATGACTGTACGGATTAAGTATCTACAAAGAAGTTATATTCATTTAGGAAGAAAGTTTGTCTGGCGCAAACAAGAGTAACCTCCCTTATTACGTAGCCTATACAAATATCAATGTATTTGTACATACCGAACGTCATATTCTCGATGGGTTATATCACCATATTGCAAGTATGAAAGATTTCAATATAGGTTTTTTTATTTAATCGTATTAAACGAACATAACGTTTTAATACTTTTAATATTGGCGTCTCGCTTCCCGTAACACCGCTTTGGTCTCCAATATGGGATCTCGCGCACTACCTGGCCACGACCACTACGACTCGGAAGAAAATTAGGCCGCAGTCCGGGACCATCCGGCTAGTTGCTTTTCTTCTTGGCCGAAGCTTGTGCGGCCGAAATTGCGGTCACAATCGCATAGTGCGCGAGGTTCCTAATAACGCCAGGCTCACCTCCCACGACCCGGCACTTTATCCGCTTACCGCTTAATATGATTCCGCGCACATGGGTTTGGGTATAGAATGTATCTCCCAAACTTTATACCTATCTACTAAATTTACGCCAAACTGGCAAAACCATTAAAACTTCTGTTATGCAGCTCTCACAGGATTGCGTATAATATTTGGCCAATAGGTATATTATTAATTTGATGAATAAGTCCGTGACAACCGGCACGTAAACAAAGAATACAGGTAACCTGTGCCTATCTATAACTACCCACTTACCCAAATCCACGGGGAAACTCACTTAAGCCTAAATGACTTTACCGTCTCTTATTTACCGAAAATTTCTATGCTCTGAACACATCGCGCTTTAGCATTTTTATCTTAAATTGCTTCCCAAAATAGACCTCAAGTGCTTCTTTTATAAATTTAATATGATTTGCTTTCTTCGTCTCGAAGGCAAATACAAAATAATGTCAAACAAATTGTAACGCGTCGCGCCAATGACACGAATCTGCTTTTACGCGCCGAGGAATTTACATTCGCAGAAATGGCTTCAGATATGTAACGATATAAGCATAAGCGGTCATTGCTTTTTAGTATTTTATTATGTTGCTACTTATCCAACAAGTATTCTACAACAGAAATACCACCTCAGGTAGGTAGATAGGTATGTACTATCTTTGAGCAGCAAACTATTCCACTTACATCCACTTACATTTTAGTTTATAAATCTTTTCAGGCGAATTCTCCGTGCTTCAAGTATCGTTCAATCTTCAGCGACATACGGGCTACTTTCTCATACAAGTGTACGTGCCGTGCATACTCATCGTGGTCCTTTCGTGGGTGTCATTTTGGATTCATCGCGAGGTACATGTAAACACTTTACATTTTACTCAGTGGGCCATACAATGGATTGGTTGTAAACATTCGCTTTGCACTTTGCAGGCCACTTCGGACCGAGTCGGGCTCGGAATTACGACAGTGCTGACATTATCCACGATAAGTTTAGACTCTCGCACTGATTTGCCGAAAGTGAGATACGCAACTGCTCTCGACTGGTTCTTACTAATGAGCTTCTTTTACTGCATTGCTACGCTCTTGGAATTTGCTGGCGTGCATTATTTTACCAAGGTTTGAATGGGATTAAAAAAAAAGCGTTTGTCTGTATTACAAAAGCTTATTTATGTAACGCCTAATGGTATGCAAAATATTTCAGGTCGGTTCGGGTGAGATCGTGATCGACGATGCAGAATGGGAAGAACTGATTGAAGAAGTGGGTGGTGATGCTTTTGCAGCCCGGCAACTCGCAGTGCGCCGGCGTAGCTCAGCTCGGTCTACTACTAACTTTGTAAATATCTAGCTATCTAACTTTTTACTCTTAGTCATCACCTGCTTCGCCTTTTTCAAACTATGTTGGGGTCGGCTGCCAGACTAACGACTATACGTGCTTAAACGGCTTTACGTGCCTTCCGAGACACAGGGGTGCCACACTACCACCAAACTTTAAACTGCGGGCTACTACTGAGAATTTTTTAAATGGAAAATCCCAATAACACTCTTCCCGGCATATGAATCGAACCCGGGACCCCACTCTCGACGCTTATTATATCCTATCCCTTCCGTTTTATTATAAGTGCTAATTCACGCTGACTAAATTATAATGATCTATTCCAAAAGCTTTCCTTCATTATTTATCGAATGTTCAAAATGCAGAGCTTCACGCTGCCTGCGCAAAGTAACTCCGAGGAGAGCGGAGGCCCGACCGAGCAGACAGCTGTCCGATTGACGATGGAACGTACCACCCAGACAGAGCGGCGAGTGCCGCGTTGGCGCCAGCTGCTCTACTGTCTCGCTGGGGATGACCGCTACCGCAGGCAGAGGCAGGTTGAAGCTGGTACGTTATCTTGGTATCACTATTAGAAAGATGTCTACATTTCTATAACATCACTTATGTATTCTGTCTCCGAAAAGGTACAACTATATTCCACTCATCATCATCTACTTAGCCTTTTCCCAACTATGTTTGGGTCGGCTTCCAGTCAAAGCAGATGCAGCTGAATATCAATGTTTTACATAGAATTACTGCCTATCTGACGTCCACAACTCAGTTACTGGGCAACACGATACCTCTTGGTAAGACTGGTTCTGACTTTCTGGCTTCTGATTATCCGTAGCGACTGTCAAAGATCTACGAATGGCAACCGGGACCAACGGTACACCTATATTCCACGCATATACTGGAAACGAACCTATAGTCATCGACAGAGTAGATTCAGAATCTGCTTGATGACAACAGGCAACCATTGCGAAATAAATTCGTAATAGGAAATGCGATAAACTATCTGACCTGGGAATGGAACTCAAGACCTAAACCAGTTGACACGAGACGATTATCGTCCTGCAGTCTTGCGAGTGAGGTACGAGTGTCGCATGCCGCACTCAACGAGCCTTTAGGCCACACTTCAACACCAGCACTTTAGATTTCTGAAAGATCGATTGGATGAAAACCACTCAGGGTGTTAATTAAAAAACCATTCTATATTACAGGTAG
The DNA here is from genome assembly GCA_947462355.1 of Caradrina kadenii. Taxonomy (NCBI): domain Eukaryota; kingdom Metazoa; phylum Arthropoda; class Insecta; order Lepidoptera; family Noctuidae; genus Caradrina; species Caradrina kadenii. The sequence goes on along the minus strand of OX381677.1, from coordinate 9,871,428 downwards.
CCGAGGTCACATAAACAGCGTTTCCCACATCGACAGGGCTGCACGAGTCATGTTTCCGGCGTCCTTCGCTCTGCTCAATTTGTTCTATTGGATGGTCTACGCATTCTCCAGTGACGATTTCGCATGGAGTGACAACCCTATGAATACACTGTCTCACTAAAAATTGATCAGATTGATATTTTAGAAAACGATCAGTATACTTCAACGTAGTATACCAAGTTTATAAAGCTAGGTGCCATAATATATGGGTAGGTAGGTGCAGACGCCAGCACAATTGAATATGAACCTTACTCTTTTGTAATAAAATTGAATATCTATTAAAGAAATTTGACAGATTGGTTTAGCTTGATGTGCTGGCCCCCTGTACATAGATAGATGTCGACATAGTATTTAATAATATAAGTATCTACGCGTATAACTGCCTCGTTGGCCTAGTGGTCCTAAGCGCGACTGCTACGCTAGAGGTCTTGGGTTTGATTCCCAGGTCGAGCAAAGTGTTATTGGGTTTTTCTATGAAATTCTCAGTAGCAGCTAGGAGTTAGGATTTGTGCCCGGTTAATGGCAATAGGCTCGCCCCCTATTTCATGGGACCTAAACATACCGGCGAACTGTGGGTGTACATTGTTACACTTCTGCCTAACCCTTCGTGGAATATAGGCGTGATGGTATGTCAACGTATATTATTTAAAAGAAATATAGTAATATCGTTTGCTGTTAAATGTATAGTAATGGCGACAAGAATGGCGCAGTGACTGAACGATTGGCTGCGCTGCGTGTCACAAGTTCGATTCCGGAGCGAATATTTATATGTCATTGTTTGTGTATGTGAGTTTGTTTGTATATGCACCAACGGTACAGTAAAAATCTTACTTATAGACACCGTTTATTAAAAATATTGTTAATAAACTTCCTATGTACCCAATAACTGATTATTTCCTCTTAGTCAATCAACATTTCAAAAAGCGCGAATCGTGCAACAAGAAAAAACGGCACTTTCTAATTTCTAATTTTAAAAACCCGTTTTTGTTTGTTCAGAATCAAGCTCTTTTGTGTTGACTTATAGTTGTTTATTTAATATTACTATTTACGTCGTAACACCTTAATTAGGCCTTATTTCACTACTCTAATATAAAACAGTAGAACTGTATGTAATCTGTTATAATAAAACTAGCTTCTGCCCGCGACTTCGGCCGCGTAGTTTCTTCATCCGCATTATGTTACGTCCTTGGTTACTGCTCCGCACCTATTGATGGTAGCGTGATCTTATATAGCCTATAGCCTTCCTAGATAAATAAGCTATCCAACACAAACATATTTTTTCAATTGAAACCAGTAATTCCTGAGATTAGCGTTCAACCAAACAAACAAACTATTTAGCTGTGTAATATTATTATAGATGTGTCCAAGGTAGAAATAAATAGATCTGAATGCATTTCACGTGTTTTATTATATTCAAAACTAAAGCCGTTATAGGTATAGTGAATCTTGTTGAAGTCAGAACTCTTGAACACTTTGATCTTACTATTAATAAATACAATGCTTTTAAACACTTTTATTACAAAATATAGAAGTTTACGAAGTATAAAACATTCCTTAGTCTTGCCCGTAGGCCTATTATATTTGGAGGTACACTGCGCCTTTTTAGTGACACAGAAAACTTTTTATAACGATCTACCAAAGTGTAGGAAATAGGACATGTCTATCAAACAACCAGTAAGTAGCATTTCATTACTTCATTCTTCGATATGTTTAGGAAAAACTCTCTTCTCCGCTTCTGGTGGATCTCGATTGGGTAACATCATTTTGTCAAACATTTTTTAACGTCACTAAAAATGCACAGCGAATGATAATTTGCATAGCCCCGTTGACGATCACATACATAATTAGATCCTAGCTAACTTCAGTCATCTCGTAAAAATAATAACATAGAAACATAGACTTTCAACATTATAAAACCTGGTGCAACTGTTATTACGTTTTTGTTCTGAAAACATCAACTGTAATAATTGTCTCTTAGAATAATAATCACTTAATCCCATAATAAATAATAATAATCAGAAAAAAAACTTGAAAAGTACATAACATCTATCCATAAGTGTGAAAGTATCTACTAATAAATCCTTGTGCAATGGTGTGCCACAATATTGCATGTCGATGTTTCTATGCCATTTCGCCAGTCTATCCGTCAACGAGGATCGCAAACATCCGGAGTTTCCGCGGTCGCCTGAAATCACAAGCAAGCTTATCACGCATTGAAAATGCAAAATGGCCTTTCGACCGCCATATTAGATAGCACCTAAAGTGGCCTGTAAAAATATTTCATAAATATTTGAATTTCGAATCAGATGACCGCGAAAATAGTCATGTATGCAGATACTATTAGACGTCCGGTTATAATAAAATAAATAGTCTGTCAGCTGCACAAATATATGTGATGAGGTTACAATACATACAAGATGTGTGTTTGTCACAAAATTGCCTGCAGAAAGTAGCAGATCAAAATAAACAGGTATATATTACAATGTGTGTACGATGTAACCTACATCTTACTATAGAGAGAACAATCGATGTTACATTTTATATAATATCTGTCTAGGAATACATCATTATGTAACACTTCTCTAACAAATATCACAAATACCTAAGTTATCATAATCATCATACATAATTGAAAATGTATACAAGAAGAGGTAAATTTCGAAGAGAGCTATTTAGGCTAACTAGTATTCCTGTTGGTCCAACATTCTGTAAATATACTAATTCGCTTCGTTGCAAAACTGCCAACCTTTAGTACGCCATTTATAAGTAGAAAATAGACATTTTGAAGGCATATAGTTTAAATACATAGTGGAATGTATAGTTTTTTTTTTTAAGGCTTTCATCATAAGTGTGAAAATTACCTACTACGTCAACATTAAATGGCAAATATTGAATTGTGTAAAGTCGTATTTATATATATATATATATATTTAAATACATATTTTAGAATAATTCACGTAGAATTTATTGATTTATTAGGAAAATAAAAATAAATATAAAAATAAAAATAATAAATGAAAATAGTTCACTAATAATGCTATACACGCCGCAAATTTAACCAAAATATATTGTTTGCAGTTACATGAAATTAATGAATCCACTATCAATCCACGTAATGAGCAAACAGTATGTAGGTCCCGCAAGTACTTATTAATATATTATACAGGATTGAAAGGATGGTGCGTTATAGTATTGAGATAAGCTACGGGTAAGTTATTATCTGCGGAGCGACGTGTGTTCTAATTTTAAACCTACTGTATCGTCGCTCCGTCGTCGAAACTGCATTTTTCCTTATGAACATACTGAGAACATTACATATCGGCGACTATCGCTCGTCTATCCTTATGAAATAATCTGATAAATTAATTTCTGCTAATAATGGATACGAGAATCACATAGTAACTGCAGGTAATCTGCCTATCTGTTGATTATTATCTGAATCTATACAATACAATGCACTAAGTGCTCAGATTTATAATTTTCTTACCACACAATGTACTAGCTTAAAATTATTATAATGTTGAAAGATAGTCTTGTTCAAAAATATATAATGATATTGAATGTATTGCAACGGACCCTAACTCCTACGGAACCCGATCTATAAAATTGACAAAAGAGTTGTATAACGGTAAGCGATGCGCTACTACATACACAATATAAACATATCTACTCACTACAAAGTATTAGTACCATTTACTTAACGCTAAACACATCGATTCAATTACAATCATATAAATATAAAACTTTATTTACTAGCCCAAGTGGGTTAATATTCACTTTTATATACAAATATAAATTTATTCTCCGTAATATAAAGAAGGTAAATTTGAATATACAAGTCATATAAATGGCAATGATCCAATTTTTAAAATAAAAACAGCTGCCGTCAATCAAAATAAATGCTCTCTTTCCAATCAAGCACGGCTTACGTCAGCACTATACAAATTTCTAGACTAATACATCATAAAAACTGGACCACTTCCATCGAATTTAGAAGACTAGAACACTGGTCACAGATATTTCGGTATAGGCAAGGAGATTTTATAAGTTTTCGATCACTCATCCAAATTAAATATCCTCGTACTCACACTCTCACAACACGTCATCCACATAAGCTAACACAACAATAAATTAATAGCCTGTGCAACCCGAGTATTATCTCAAGCTCATTCATCTCACTTACAATGGACTGCACACAATAAATAAGAATTTCATATATTCACATCTCCAATATAAATAATTAAATCACAGATTCTATATTTCATTATGAATATTTTTTATCTACGTATCTTTTCTACCTAAGACGAGATAAACATTCATGTTATCTTTGCCTTTTACGTACACACTGCCTCGCTGCTCGAACTCGTAGCGAGCGGACAGCACTGGTATGCAAGCCTCTCCCACTTGGATCCTCTTTGGCACGCCTGTCGAGTCCATCCGAGACGCTATGTTTACAGCATCGCCCCAGATGTCGTAGAACAACTTGGTAGTACCTATAACACCCGCCGTAACATCGCCAAAGTTATACCCGATTCTGAGGATAAAGTCGAATTCGAGCAAGTCTTGGTTGAAGTTATCCACAACTTTCTGCATCTCTAATGCAAACTCCATCAGCTGGTAGAGGTGGTCGTGAGTGCCGCGCGACGCGTGCCTCAGGTCGGGGTTCAGCCCGCTAGCCGCCATGAAGGTGCTGCCTATAGTCTTAATCTTCTCCACGTGCTGAAACTCTGGCTTCTCTAACAGTTCATCAAAGTCTGCTATCAGTTCATTAAGTACCCGCAGGTATTCCTTGCCTTTCAAGTACGACTCGTCGTACATTTCATTAAAGTTTACTATACTGGCAAATATAATTGCGACATCTTTATGGTTTTCCGAATATTTTGCTGTGTTTTTGAGCTGGTCAGCGACGTGACGTGGTATTATATTGTGTAGCAACCAATCAGCCTGATTCCTCATATTCTGTACTCTCTGCTTGTCGCGGTTGGCCACCACGTTACTATAGAAACTTAAACGGTAACTGATTTCGAACTCTCTGTTCAAGAACCACACCAGCATCAACAACAACGCAATATCTAAATACAGCTCCGTCAGATGTAACTTGTGTTGGTGACTATCGAAGGCTATGGTGCCGTTGTTAATGTCCTCCCAGTCGAACATTGAACTGTTTACAAGGCCGTATTCGGATATATTCTGAGCAAACATTTGTGGGCTTAGCCTTAAAGTAATATCAGCATCTAACAGCAATTGAGTATTAGCTTCGTGACAACCTAGCACGGCAAAAAATAGGAACAAACCAGCATAAAGCGTCACTAGAGTATTTTTGACAAGCCAGTTCATCTGAGTGAAGTTGCAGAAGTGCACTACACTTATACACAACAGATAAACATAAAACGACTGTTCCCCTCTCAGAATCGTCATGGTGGTATTTTGGCAAGAAAAATTGAGGAGCACTGCCAATATCGGCAAACTAATGAGCAACCCACCGGACAGATGCCACGGGAACCAGTTCGAGAGCCTCCTGAATACTCTCACCGACCTAGAGATGGACTCCGTTAGTGCCTCGTGATTCGTCTTCCATTTTAGATAATGCCTATAGGAACAGAGTGCCATTGCTACGATTTCAATAAACAAGAAAAAGATGAACCATCCTATGGAAGATTTCCAGTCACTATACAATGTGAATATCGAAGCTGTGACCGCTAAGAAAATGATGGCTGAGACTAGAATGTCTAAAGCGGTGTTAAATCTTGAAGTAGTAAGCGTGGGCGGGAAATCTTCACTATCGTCACTTCTATGGGCTTTGTCTCTATAATGCCTTTCTATCTCGGAGGATTTAAAGAAGAGTGTGAATCTGTTGAGAGGCGGTTGTACGAAGTAATTGATGCCTGAGCGCGCGTTGTCTTGTACACAGCGGATGAGCTGGAGGTCGGATTGTTTGCGAAGTTTCTGCAGGGACTGGACTTGCTCCTCGTTGAGAGGCGCTGGCAGCCGGCTGCGCGAGTGCTCGTTGAGGGACGACTGGCTAGACGTATAGTATCCCGACACGCGGTGCTGCATCATGTCGGGGTGCGACGTCGCGATGTGGTTTAATGCGTAGATCTGTAAATACAAACCAAATATTTTAAACCTTCAACCACGAATAAAGAACGTCTGTTGTGGATGTAAAGTACGAATTCGAGCTAAGTAATACCTAATGCGCATTGGGTATACTTACGTCACTGATAGCGCGCATTGACGCAAGCCTAAAACGCAAGTGAGAGGCATCGTGTAATTAAAGGAGACACATTGACGCATGCCTATAAGGAAATCTGAAAATTCGTATTAAATTGCGCAATTATGTGTAAGTTGCAATTTATAATTACAGTTATTTTTATGGGTATTTCAAGTATTTTATGTAAACAATAAGCAGCATACCGATAGAGTTCGTTTTGTATTACTAGTAATCTTCTGTCCCCTATTATAATGATGTCCCTGGCGAAATAATACAGAAAGTACAGTGGTAAAAAAAAAACACGTACTTGGAAAGCCCTAAGCCTTGTACGCGGTTAAGCATTTTTTTTTTAAATCATGCATTTTTTTTTGTAACTTGGGTAAAACACATTACAAATTGGTGACACAAACTTAAATGAATCTTGACTATAACTACATGTTTGATATTGTTAGTAGGTAGATATATATTTAATTTAATATCGAGTTTTACTTAGGACAAAAAACTTCAATGGTAGTATTAGATGACAGCTCTATTTTCGTCATTCTTTTGACACGCTCCATCCCCTGACACGTAGAAATGCGACATTTGCTGTTTATACACTGATGACGTCAGCAGCAGCCATAGAGAGCGTAAGTGATTTGTAACCCGACTCCCGGTGAATGGAACTCGTGTGTAGCAGCTAAGTATTTACTCATATTTCACGTTTCCAAGGAAACGAAAACTATGAATGTCTGCCATTATATGATAAAGAAAAAAAGAATTCAAAAATCATTTATTCATACCCACAGAAACAACATAGACACGCAGTTTTGAACCCTAATCGCCGTACATAAAGCTGGAAGCTGATACAAATTACGTTGCAATGTGAATGGTATGACGGACATGCTTTATGACTGCAGTACACAGCTCTAGGGGCATATGTTTATAATTTATTAAAAGCGTGTTTACGATGCGTTAGCATTTCGTGAAAAATCTCCGCGCCAAGTTTATGTGGAAGAAAAAAAAAGTCGATGTAATGTACCTACCTACATGCATACATACATGCGGGTTTAATACGAAGCATGTTTTAGTTACTTACGTTATAAGTAATAATAGGAACATCAAAGTTGACCTGTTGCTGTATGCTGGAGCGTCGGCTAGTGCTTCTGATGCCGGAGTCTTTGCGGCTGTTGACCGACGGACAGAGGCTGATGGCGTCATCCTGGGGTCGAGACGTCTGCGGCGGGGGGAGGGGCAAGTTCAGTCTTCGCTCCTTCGGACGAATCAACTCGTCCTGTGTCGTGATAGTAGAACTGCGAGCGCGACAAACCGGCACCTACAATGTATTTAGAAAACCACATTACAACAATGTTTATCAGAAAATATGTTGTTAATAAGCCCTCGTTACCAGCTAACACGTGTTAAATGTATGTGTACACAAGTTTTCTCGCTTATGTTGTATGGGTGATAAATAATTCTCACACCGCTCTTCCAATACTCGATCAAACAATCCAAACACTTTTTTTTCACATTTTATTTTTTAGTGTTGAGAGACTGAAACGTTTCTGCATTTTTTTAAATATGAAACTACATAAACATGCTATTACTTTTACAGCATTTTTGGGGAGTTTAATAGAAACTCCCCAATTAAACTCACCCTATAGTTTTAATTTAAAACTAAAAAGAGGGATGGAATACAATTAATAATAATAGTTACAGATTAATTAATTAAGACGCTCGGGTTAGTAGTTAAAGTAAGAAATTTGATGCCGGTATAATTATGTAATCTAAGAAAATATCGTCATGATTAGTCTCGAAGAGGGGTTTGCTCGGAGTTTTCCGCGACCCTCGGTCACGACAAAACTAATTCAAATGATAAACATACAAATACTGAAAGGTATATAGCCGTACCTATATACTATAGGTACCCAACGTGCAGCAGACGGCGTTATTGTAAACATCGACTGGTCAACACATCATTATTATTATTATTATGGAAATAAATCATTATTACGCTACTCCACTCCCAAGTCCCCCAACCACAAATAGTTATTACAAATGAGTTGCGCAAACGCCAGTATCTCTTACGACTCACATTGCTCCAGAGTCAAGGGCGAGGTTATAAGTTATATTTCGTAACCAAAACTTTGATAATCTCGCAAAGATATAAACCCGAGAGATAAGATGCTATAAAAACAAATACCATGATAGTTCAAATATAATTCTATTAATATTTTCTATGTAGCGGAGCATAGCGCAGTTAATAGGTAGGTACGCGGCCTTGGTATGCAGATCTTCTTAAAACGTTTCTTATCAGAATCTGTATTATCAAAAGTGTATTGACTTGGACGTGTCCCAATGGCCAGTGTCGTTACAGTCGTAAGCAATACTAACCAAGATCCGTGACTTAAAACAAAGCATTTAAGTATGACGCATAAACACCTTTTACTCGTACTCTCGGAAAATATTTGTGGCCATTTCTAACAATGTTAATGCATGCAGTTTCATGCTGGACGATACTTTTGTACACAAATGACTTATATTTACCTCGATATTGTTCGATCTCCCATATTGAGAACGGTAGCTGCTACTTCGGGCGAAAGGCGACATGTTACTCCTTGACTGGCTCAAGTACGATCGTATGTCTATTATTTCCCTCTCAAAAGACGCCATGTCATGGCTCAGTGGTGGTATGTTCAGCTTAACGGTACTCTGCGCAGGCCTACCCTTATTGTCTTGAGATTCTATCACAATAGGCACTTGCTGGTAACCGTTACTAGACTGTACACCAGAACCCGCGTCTCCGCGCTCCAAGAAATGTATCGACTTGTCAGTCAACTCCTGCTTTTTAATCTCATGAAGCGGCGTATCCGAATGCTTTCGTAAAAATCGAGGCACTTTCCAATTTTTCAATTTTGTCGTGTATTTGCCGTAGCTCCCTAAAATAATATTATTTGTTATTTATTACAATACCAGAAGCATATATAAACTGAGCTACAGGTAACGTTTAGTTTATCCGTACGGTACATTGTATGAGTAAACGTTCTGTAGCTAATATTTCACGTTGTTTAAAAACGCGAAATGTGTTTTTATTCTACAAAACCATACATACTTTAAAACTGCAGTGGGTAAATCTAAAAATGGTGTCGCGTAATGTAATAGAAACCTAAATAAATAAGAACGAAAAAACAAAGATATTTTGTAGGCAGACATCATGAAGATACAATAAAAGATAATCTCAATGCTGAAATCAAATGAGGTTTCAATTTCAGACATACCTATCTTTTGTTATTTCTGAGCAATTTATATTGAAATCGCGCAGCAACATTAACATCGTTCTCGTTATACTACTACTATTTCTGTTTGCGATGAAAGCAGGAGAAATCTATAGTGACTTTAATTGCTCATTGCTCGACTATAAAATCGAATTTTGCTACATGTTTACAGTTTATTTGCTCGATATTACCGCCAGTGCTGATACTAAAAGCGTATTGTCGATTAATTCCGAGCATGCGACTGAAGTATTAGAGAATTAGAATTTCTGAGTGTTATTTTTTTTCTTGTAGATTTAAACTGAGAGCTGATATCGGAGAAAATGACTAACACAAATCATCCCACTCATGTCGTGATCTGTGACAAAGAGCATCACCTTCACGTAATGAAGTCACTTTATATCTTATCAGCTTTTGCCTTATTCTTGTGATAAATAAGTTTTCTACAGTTCAATACACAATATTATACTGGATCCAAGTAAAAATACGAACTGATATAAAATTAATTAAATATTATTATGAGCACAGCAGGTAATTTTAGATTGTTGCGTTTACAATGTAGATACTTAATCACGAGACAGCAGTTTTATAGCCGCGATGTTCCTAATTAGCGGCATAACTGTCTAGCGATCTTTGAATCCGTCAAATTCTTTGAAATTCCAAAATATTATGTAGCTTTAGATAAATTGAAACAAAAAACTCACCTACAGAGGTGGGACTCTTCGACGAGCTGTCATTAGTTTCAGGGAATCCCTTGTCCCTCTTTTCGTCCAGCTCTGTATCCGAATCCAATATACTGGGCAGTGAACTAGCTTTTGTTCGGAAATGAAATGCACTTGGGGACAGGAAGTTTTTAAGATCTTTTCTGGATTCTAATCGTTCGTCGCCTCTAGGTGACAACGGTAGTGGGGAGTGATTGCAGGAAAGGACGGATTGAGGAGAAGCTGCGGGGGATATAATCAGACGAAGGTTAATAGGATTGGAGGGAGTGAGACAGTTGTCATGGCTATAAGGAGAGTACAGCTGACGGCCTTCGATAAAATAGGTTTTATGACCTGGACAAACAAAATTGGATTTCAGAATGTGTCCACAATACAAATGATCGTGCAATCGTAAATCTATTAAAACATTCACTCACCAAAGACGTCATCGCCCTCTTCTAAGATATAAGAACCTCCAAGAAATTTAGCAGTCTCTTCTGATATGTGGACGCGACCTGGCTTCCCAGTTGATTCCATCTTGTTGGCAAAACTTACGTCATTACTCCAGACATCAAATTTAAATCGGCGGGTGCCCACAATACCGCACAGTACGGTACCGGTGTGAACTCCTACTCTCATATTTATTCCCTCGCCGCGCACTCTATCAAATTCCTTTATAGCATCTATCATTCCTGAAATGTTTATTATGAATTAGTGCCGGCTTGGTATCCGTACGCCGCGGAAGCGATTATTAAAACTGAGATTGTTAAACACGGATCACATGTAGAAGTTAGGTAGGTATAGTAGTCGCCACAAGTCGTAAGCACAAACGTCAAGTTAATATTTGGATTTTTGGATTCCGTTCTAGGTTTTTTGCTCAGGACTTGTGGCGGCTACTATAATTAAGTTTTGGCCAAATGCGCGATCGATGTTAGTTTTGTATCGCCCGAACGGTATCAAAAATGACAAAAAGTTCTTCCTTCAAAATGCGTAAAGAAGGTTCCATTTAATTACCAACACTATTGTCTGCAGTTTTATAAATGTACTTGATAGCTGCTCGATATTAAATTATATTTAGAATACACTTACCTAGTCCCATTTCAACACAGCATGTAGCATGGTCAGGCCTGGGCTCAGGGCAACCAGATACGCAATAATAACAATCACCCAAAGTAGAAATTTTCTCGCATCCATGATTTTGACATAACTCATCAAACTTCTCAAATAGATCATTTAATATATTTACTAATTCTTCAGCACCCTTGTTACTCGACATCTTGGTAAAGCCAACAATATCAGCAAATAGTATACTAACATTGTCCATTGAGCTCATGTTGAATGGCCTAAACAACGACTTGATGTCCGACGCGCCGGGGTTTGAGTGCCTAGGTTTGAGAGGATTGTGTGTTTTTAAACTAGTTTCCGTGTCAAGAACTTGCTCCTCCAACAACCAGCTCGCCACTTTCGGTGGCATCACAGAATGTATCATCTTCTCTTTCAGCTGCTTCTCCATTTCCAGCTGCTTTCTCACTAACAGACTTTGCCCTACTTTCATAAATGTGCCCCTCATTCTTACAAAGGTCATTAGGTATATATGTACACCAATTATGTGAACACAAAGCTGCAGTAAAATTCTCACAAACATTCCAGGGCACTGCCATTCTTGCTCTGACAAATGTAACACAATATTCAGCACCTCAAACACTATTGAATACAAAATTCCAATGATAACACAGGCATACAGTGGTAACGGTGTTAGCGTATATATAATCAACAGTATTTCAATGCACATGGTGAAGTGCCCTGACTGACTAATGTCAGCGGCCTGAGATAATGCAGTGTCTGACCGTGTGGTGAGTGTCACCAGTGACAGGCTAAGTGTGCACAGGGCGAGTGCCATGACCAGGGAGAGCTTGAATGTGTACACTTTATATATGTTTGTAAATGTCACAAATAGCATAACAGATGTTATCAATAGGACGCCAGCAAATATGGAACACAAAAATGGCCATTTTACTGTTATGCCATTCAAACCAAGAGCCACAAAGTAGACAAACCATGATATAGAAAATATCAAAATGTATAAAAGTGCAAATCTGAAAAAAGACAAAATAAAAAACATCAAATATGTTTAGTTAATGATAATATTTGTGACATCAAGCAATTTATCAGTTTACTGACATTCATGCATTACTGTTCCACACTTAAAATTGGATTAATATTTGCACCTACCTAAATCTTAGTCTTATTTGTCTAAAAGAACTACTTCTGTATTGGCCTTCAAGTATCTCTGAATCAAATTGAGGGTTCCACCAGGTTCCTGTTGCAGCCCTTTCGAAAGCGATAGGTATGGTGAGTCCACAACAGTTTGTGGTGGGGTTGTTGCGTGCCAGGTAAGCTTGCACATGTGGAGCCAGTCTGATCTGAGCGTCTTCTCCTTCAGAGCAGTCAGCATCATGTTTGCTGTCAAGCTGTTGCAGCCCATCCATGCAGCTTACGCACCCACTTGGAGCATACATTTTTTAATAAAACATTTCATGTTATCCATTGTTAAACCACAGCAGATCTGGCCATATTTAAATCTGTTTAGGAAAACAAATTATTATAAAGTTGTTTGTGGAAATATGATTCATACAATTCTTTGTTTTATTTCATAACTTATTTTGTCGTCAATACAGTGTATTTATATTTAATCTGATATCAAGATAAAATTTAAAAAAACAAAATAGAACATTTTTCTTACTCATGCATTAAACAAAGTGAAACAGCTGTTTAATACACACCAGCATTTTAAAACAGAAAAATAAAGAATTCTTGAAAATTAATTGATAATGATATTTTCTCTCTAATTCGCAATTTTTTTTTCACATTTCCTTACAGGTACAGAGATGAATTTTGATTCAAGTCTTGATCAACACTTCATTGTTAGCTAAAGCCTAGTTTTTGCAATGAATATAAATATTTTCAGACCTTTCACGGTCCAGGTTCCTGATACCTTTACAGATTTCAAGCACAACCAATTTAAGTATAAACTTCTATCATTTTAGGCAAATACTGAATATGTATATGGTATTTATTTAATGAGTATCTACTTTGTTAGTAAGATGTATGATTATAATTATGCTTCTGTGCTCTACAGATCAAGATAAGTGTTAGACTAGACTCAAAAGGATTGAGTTGTACAATGATGGTATTGTAAATGTTTAAATTTATTTTAATACCAGAATTAAAAGACTTAGGTACAACTTGTAAGCGAGCTGAGCAGTCATCTACAATTACTGCTCTCTTATTAAATCATATACAGTTAAATGAAATTGGTAATTTATAACAAACTTCATTAATTTACACATAAGACTACACTAGTATTTTATATTCAAAATAATCTACTAAGTGAGCTAAGTATTAAGAAAATTTAGTTTTTATTTCATAGAATACAACAGATGCATTCATACCAAAAAGTTAATATTTCAGTAATCTAAAGTGAATACTTGAATAAAATAAGAACACCAAAATATGTAAGTTTTACATTTCTGTCAAAGGTACTTCCTTATTAAATCATAACGCCATTCGCATATTACTATGTTTAAATCAATATTAACATTTCTAATATTCATACAAAATTGTCGTAGAGATTTAACATTATTTTATGTTATGTTCAGTTAAAATATATGTTTTTACTTACCAAATCATTCTCACATAAAATTCTTGACATCTATTGATCAAGGTTATTACAGATCAAATTAATGAAAACAAAAATAAGTATTTGATGTAAATAAACTCATGCTCACTTTACTTTCATGAAAAAATTAGTTTATCATAATTTATCGCAAAAACCAAATTGAAGAATAAAAAAATCACAAAAAGACACACAATCCTCACAATATGACAATACTGCAAGTAAATAAGTAGGTAGGTACCGTGTTAGAGATGTTCGCATTAGCCTGAATGACATGAAATGTCGATGTTGTAATCCTCAGCTAAAGTAACACAAACCCAGACAGAGAATGTACGCTTAGTCGATTTATGAAGTCCATGAATTCATCACGATTCTGATGAATATTATAAATATTAAAATATTGATTAGGTTGATTGAGAATTACAGGGGAGAATTTGCTCTATACATAATGTTTTAATAAAAAATCCTATATAAAAAGATATTTGCTCAAAACGCTGTCGTTTTAGTTGCAAAGATATGTTTAACTATAACCAAGTAGAGATGAGTCCGATATCATATCACATTTAAAAATCATGAGTATTTTAAAATCATTTCATCATGCAATGACAACGACAAAATCATCAATGCTTTTAAATCATTTATCGAATGAACTCGAACTTCGGTGATTCGGATCAGACGGGCCTTACCGTTACCGAGAGGTTACTAACACTAAGCTTTCACTTTGCCAGTCTTTGCCAATCCAAGGCCTGGAAAAAGCATGAAGGTATGATTGGAATATTACTTTTTGGGAAGGTGCCTATTTACGCTACGCGACCAAGTTTTTACAGCTATTTACTTACAAGAACGCCAGATTGCCATTATATACTAAATAGTCATATCTTGCAGTAAATATCACTAATAGAAACATATTGATGATTTCCATGATTTAATAATCATCATCAATACCTAAATAAATACCCTGGCAGGAATGTCACAAATTAAAAAAAAATTAATTACGCGGGCTAACTGACAAACTCGACTCATGCCTACAACTCATACTAAGTAACTAATGATAATTTCACTAAGCCCTTCCGCGATAATTTCAGTATCTACTCACAATTGAAGTGACGAGATCTAATACTCAAATAAAAATCATTGATGACTTTGTCATTGTTCCCGTCATCGATATTTTTTTGTCATTGTCATGCAGTCATTGATACAGAAAAATCATCACTCAGCCCATCTCTATAACCAAGTGGCGCGACATAAATTTTCCAATAGCAACTCGGGCACTAATTCGGGATTTGTAAACAGACTGTTGGCTATTTTATTATGAACAAAATCGCGTTGAGGCAATTATTTTTTTCTTTCTATTTTTTTTAACCAGTGAAAAGAGGAGGTTCTCTTGGCGATGCTTTTTTTTTTTTCATGTACCTATGACCATTTATTACTTTTTACATACTAGTCAGATTTTGATAATTAGTCTTATGTATTGGAAAGGGCATACCCCGATGTTGGTCCCATATAAATTAAAAAAATAAATCCTACCTAAGGGTGGGAAAATGGGATGATTTATTGCTCACTCATAGATTTTAATGCTGAGTTCTGTATTACAATAAAAGTAATCAAAACTTAAGCGTATAGTAATTAGTAAATTACAGCCACAAAAAAATAAAGTTTTCCCTTACTTATACTAGAAATGCATCCTGTATCGTGAATGTGTTTAAAAACTTAGAAACTCACTAAGACTCACTTAACTAACAGCCAGACTCGGAATAACTATCTATAGGGCATACAAATATCTATTCCGTGTGGGAATCGAACCCAGCGACCCAGGGCAGCAGCCAATCATTCAGCCACTGCGCCAACCGTGTCGTCTGTATGTTAAAAATTAGATAAGAGTAAAAAAGCCCCGAGACGTGTATGGCTTTTTTTTTTTTTTGTGTGTGGGAAATCATCAAATAACTTCTCCCGCCCTGGGCGGGACGGGAGGGAGTGTCAGACTTTTGCTGACTAAAACCCACCCATGTTCCTTCTTGTGCCCTTTGCGTTCCGAGGGCGCGGTATCTCTTGCGAACAACCCGCAGCCCCGGCAACGTGTATGGCTTAAGAGCCTCGACATAGTTAATCCGGTCGTCTTTTTATAGGCGTATAATGAATTAACTATGCAAAATAACCCGCCTACATATCTGAAAAATAATAGGTACTGTTGCCTTAACGAGAACAGCACATTAGAAAAACTGTGGTAGATCACTGCAAGGTAGTCGGAGCTGGTGGCAGACCTATAAAAGCACAGGCTTGTCATTGGCTAATGTGATTTATCTTATGGCCTATATTTCGCAGGGTAATCGGAAAGGGTAATCGTATACCCACATTTCGCAGTTTGTTATTGCCATCAACTGTGTAAAAAATACCAAACTTTGAGGTGCTTTTGAAATTATTACCAGAACAGGAACCCAGGGTGCCCTAATGTCCTGGATTCTCAGCAGTCCACGATCGCCTAAATACCATTGCTACGGATTTTTGTAAAGTGGAACATTTTTTAAATATGTACAATTATACTTAATTTACTATCGTGTGATTCTGTCAGTCGATGAAATGGCGCTTGATTAAGAATGGTCTACATTAAATAGAAAGGGGAAAAAACATACAACAGTCGTTCTGATGTGAATTTAATTAATGAAAAATAGATTACAAAAAAAAAATTGCAATGCATTATGACTACATTACATAGGTATAATGATGCTATGACAGTTATCACTAAAATAATTAGTAGTAATTAATACAATGCATCATCATATGATTTCTGCATACTGTTTATTTTTAACATGAAATCAGTTCTTCTAAATAACATTAATAAATTGACAATAGTGTGAAATGAAAAATATGACAAGCTGTAATGTTTTTGTATAAAACTGTTAAAAATTTGTAAAAAAAAAGGCATCTTAGCGAAATGCAAACTCATTTGAGACTGTATAAACTTAATAATACATTTATTTGGTAACTACAATAAAACCTTGTCCGCATACATCTATTTCAAGTTCAACAATGGTGTGAATTAAATATTATATTATTTTAAATTATCACAAAACATTCTAATTAATAACTTACATTAAAAGGAAGACTTTTTCACTTGAAAAAAATTTCATGCTACTAAAGAAACTTGCTCACATTGATTTTTATACATTATTTAATGTAAGGCACATTTCGAGCACCATTATTATAATTATTGTCATTTTCACATCAAACCAGCTTTTTATCAAAATATTTGTTGAAGACAACACTATCTGACAAATGTAAATAGCTATGCAATATACTTTATAACGTGATTTAATTATTTAACAAAATAGGTAATAACAATCAATATTATTGCCAATTACATAGAATATTTTAACATTTAGATGCAACTTCAAGAAAAGTTGATCTTTAAAAAACAGTAAAAAACCACTGGCCACTACTCAGATGTTCATCTCATAATAAATATTTAATATCTCTTTACAATATCATTAAGTAGCAATCCCTATCACCTAATTAATTTAGTCATTATACATCCCATCAAGCAAGAAGTCCATTCTTTTATAATGCCTGTTTTTCCAAGCTTCTTGTCCTCGTCGCACGGCCATATAGCCAAGAACTGCAAACATAGGAACTAACAAGATTGATATAACAAGAGGCATTATCATTCCAGGATGGCTATTGGCATTATTTGCATACACTTTTAACTCTTTGTTAGGCAACTGGATTTGATCAGCTACTAATGTTCCTGATGAGGACTTGACTGTCATGTTTGCTAGAGTATCATAAGATAATAATAAAGGCTTCTTGTGTATTTCAGTTTTATTCACATCATTCACACCATTGGATAATTTGTTCATCAAAGAGCTGTTCACCTTGAGCTCAGTTGTCTTATTTGTTGAGTCTGGTATATTTTTCTTGGAAGCATCTGTTTTTTCTAGTATGTTGGAAGCAACAGTGGGATTTTCGTTTATGGTTGATACATTATTTTGTTGAGGCTTCACATTATCATCTTCTATGTAAACAACTCCTTTCCGTGCTACAACAGGCTTTGCTTTACTTTTGCCCAATTCACTGTCTAGGCTCGTAAGTTTGTCTTTAGGTAAAGCCAAAACTGGAGTTCCAGGCAATAAGGAACCGCCTTCACTTAGCAGTGTTACTTTCGTTTCATTCGTTTCACTTGACAGATTTACCTTATGAGCATCAGGTTCAGATAGAGTTTTGTTTGTTAACTCCGGTTTACTGACTGTGGTATTACTGCTGTTAATAAACGGAATGAACAAAACATTACACAATAAAATATAAAATAATATCATTTTGTATACAACAAAAACTATCCAAAATAAAATATCTAGCACAATAAACTCATACACAACAAGTCACAAAAACATTAAAAAGAAAATATTTGACGTTCATGATCAGCATGACATTGTCAGACGACGGTACGGAACGGACGTGTTTCAAAGACATAAAAATAGAGAAAAAAATGCTATTTTTAGGGAAGGCAAGATTTTGGGTTTACCAACAATACCAATCATAAATTAGTTAGTCGATTACTAAAATGGACGAATGTTTACGTCATTAATCATAAAAACTGTCACTGAGTAAGACGAAAGTATGTGAAAAAATGACATTTGTTTGTTTGACAACTGTGACTTTCAAATGACACAAATTTTGGGAAAAAATCTAAATAAATATTATGTACGTCTAATTCAAAACCAATTTAATTACAATGAAGTAGAATATATGTTTTTTGTGCAGTGTAAAGTGCTACTATAATGAGAACTCGTAGTAATTCAGGGGTGCGATTGGATTATTATCAGCGGGTAGTGCACAAGTTAATTTTAGATCACCAGCAGCCTGTGACTGGATTGTTTCCCGCAAGTCCGCAGAATGACCATGCGTGGATTAGAGATAACCTGTACTGCATATTGGCAGTATGGGGGCTGTCCATGGCGTTTAAGAAAATTGCAGATCAAGACGAAGACCGTGCCAAAACATATGAATTAGAACAAAGTTGTGTCAAGCTTATGAGAGGTAATTCATAGGAACAGCTATTTGTATTAAAAAACTAGCTCATATAAGTCCGCTGCTTCTGTGTGAACTTGTACAAACTTTAACCTGTGTTTTTTACAGGTCTGCTCATGGCTATGATGCAGCAAAAAGATAAAGTCGAGAAGTTCAAGAGCACCCAGCATCCTTTGGATTCCCTCCATGCCAAGTATTCATCTACCACCGGCGGCTCTGTGGTGAAGGACACAGAATGGGGACATCTCCAGATTGATGCTATTTCTCTGTACCTCCTCATTCTTGCACAGATGACAGCTTCCGGTCTTCAAATTGTATTTTCTTTAGATGAAGTTTCATTTATCCAGAATTTAGTATTTTACATTGAATCTGCTTACTGCACTCCTGATTATGGTATTTGGGAAAGAGGTGACAAAACCAACCATGGCCTGCCTGAGTTAAATGCCAGCTCTATTGGTATGGCCAAAGCAGCTCTAGAAGCTATGAATGAATTGGACCTGTTTGGTGCTCGTGGTGGTCCTTCTAGTGTAATCCATGTTTTAGCTGATGAAGCTCAAAAATGTCAGGCAGTGCTACAATCAATGCTACCAAGAGAATCAAATAGTAAAGAGTTAGATTCAGGCTTACTTTCCATTATTAGTTATCCAGCTTTTGCAGTAGATGATCCACAGTTAATTGCTATAACAAGGGATACTATTGTCACTAAAATGCAAGGAAAGTATGGATGCAAGAGGTTCCTCAGGGATGGTCACAAAACACCTAGAGAGGACCCCAACAGGCTGTACTATGAGCCGTGGGAACTGAGAATGTTTGAAAATATAGAATGTGAGTGGCCTCTATTCTTCTGCTACCTGATACTGGATTATTGCTTCAAAGGAGACAAAAAAAATGTTGTAGAGTATACACAGATGTTGGAAAAGGTGATGTTAAGAAAAGATGATGGGATTAAATTGGTCCCTGAACTGTATTCAGTTCCAGCAGACAAGGCAGACTTGGAACAGCAGAATCCAGGGAGCCAAGAACGCATACCACTTGGCAGGTGCCCTTTCATATGGGCTCAATCATTGTATATTCTTGGACAGTTATTACAAGAGGTACATCATATGGCACCCTATTTTCACAAATTATTAATTGTTCTTTTTTTGTAATTAAATAATGCACCCTCTTTTAATTTTCAGGGATTTTTAGCTGTTGGGGAATTAGATCCTCTCAATAGAAGACTATGTTCAGAGAAAAAACCTGATGTGGTGGTTCAGATTGTGATACTTGCTGAGACCAATGATATTAGGGATAAATTGTTAGAGTATGACTTGCATGTACAGACTATTAGTGAAGTAGCCCCTATTGAAGTACAACCAGCCAGAGTTCTTAGCCATTTGTACACATATCTGGGTAAGTGGTTAATATATTTTAATATAATAAAAATGTGAACCAATAATAAAGCTGAAGAGCTTTTTCTATTTGTTTTTGTTTGTAAGAGGTAATGTCTAGAAGTATTGGTTCAATAACAAAAAATGTTTCACTGTCAGAAATGTACGTTATTGTCAAGTGTCATAGACAAGTTTGTTCACACGTTTACACTTGGTTTCCATGTAGACGAAGTCAAGTGCAGAAGCTAGTCTATACTAATATTATAAAGCTGAAGAGTTTGTTTGTTTGTTTGGTTGAACGTGCTAATCTCAGGAATTACTTACTGGCTAGAATTGAAAAATCTTTTTGTGTTGGATAGTGTAGTTTATCGAGGAACGCTATAAGCTATATAACATCACGTTACGACATACGGGAATGGAGCAATAACCAAAGATGTAACCTAATGCGGGTGAAAAAACAATGCGGACGAAGTCGCGAGCAGAAGCTAGTGTAATATAAAATGAATTTCATTATGAAATGGATTCATCTGATCAAACAATTATTTTGTCCCTTTAAAGTAACCATTAACTTTACTGTGTAAAGTTGTTCTTAAAGACAAAACAAACTTTAAATACATGTCTTAAAAGTTCTAATTTGTTGAGCATAAATACTCAATTGAATAGTAATTAGGCTGTCAAATTTGTGTAATAATCACTTAGTTTAAAATTGCAGGTAGAAACAAGAAATTGGGCTTGTCTGGCAGAAAGTCGCGTGATGTAGGTATCCTAAGTACCAGTAAGCTGTACTCTTTGAACGACCGCATATTTGCCTTCACACCACAGGTACCTACCTAATTTTTTATTCGAAAATAATCCAAAACCAACATAAAAGGTTTGGTTCATGAGACCTTAGCGAATTAAATGCTATTTTACATTCATATATTTTTTTTAAATCTTTTTGAATTTTATAATTCAACTTTTTGTTTAATTTATTCACTAGTTTTCTGACATGACACGTTTCTACATCGCCTCTGACTTCGATCTTATGGTTGACACCCTCAAAGCAGAAATTAATTTCTTGAAGTCCTCTTGGCAAAACCTTCTTGGACGACCACTTGTTGTCTTGACCCTGAATCAAATGCACTTAGGTATTGTTTTTTTTTTCGTTATTATTATGACAAGTTTGCTTGCTGGTTTTGCCCATCTATGTTGATATAATGTTTACAATGATTCATTCATGAATAACATTTGCCCTGTAATGTTAGTTTGGTTGTTGACATGTTTATTTATTTATTTCCTTATATTATCATAAATATGGAACCTATAGAGACATGACAACAGGCATATTTCATTATTATACTTATTGTCAGTAAAATATAAAAATCTTTTTGACATGTGGTGTTAGTGGTGTCTGTTTGCATTAATTTAGAGAAAAAAAAACCTGTTCATGGGCGTACCGAGAGAGAGTATGAGGGTAGCTGTTCGGCCCTCTTGCATCAGGACTGCCACCCCTGGGCCTGCCTCTCATACATTTACTGATAAATGAATTACGTGCGCCTGAGTAAGCAAATTCTTGATATACCCCTCCCCCCCTCAGGGTAAAAGCTAGGTACGCCCATGCTGCTGTTACGTCACCTAGATCCCGGTAGTTGTAGTAAACTGTAAAAAGTATGATATGGTTCTTAGTGCGTGTAGCTAGGTTGATACCTTCCCAACTTTAAACTGAATGAATAAAATAGTAAGGAGGTGAAAAAAGCATTTCGCGTTATTGGCGCCCTACCCTTTGGACCCTTTAACCCTAGCTATACCCACGTCCCTACGTTCCCTATTAAACAATAACCCTGCATGGGTGTGGTGTGTCATAGAACTTCGACTACGAAGAGTACTACATGTCGCGCGACCCGGCTCTGCTCGCCAGCACTTTTACGGCAAACGTCGCGTTTCTTGGCATGAGCTGGAAACAAATGCTTGGCCGGCCGACGATTACGTTGCTCGCTACGCAGTATCTGTTAGGTAACATTTAATGATTATTGTCTGTCTCTGGAAAAGGTTTTCTTTCTTGTTTGTTTTTGTGATGGTGCATGGCTACAATAAATCCAATAAGAGAACGCATATGTATATGAACTTAATTGTCATGTAAATTACGCTGTGTTTAGAATGACAAAAGGAAAGAAAAAAATTGTATTGGAAACTAAACCTTGTGTGTAGGCGTTAAGATTAACAATGGCAATGTCTGCTTATCCGTTAATTATTCCTATTCGCGGTGATTATGAATTTAATATTTATTTATCTCTACCTCTGCAACAAATAAAATTTAGCCATACATCAGTCACTAACGTCTATGGATAATTAATTCACCCGTAAAATTTGGTTTGGTT
This sequence comes from Caradrina kadenii, assembly GCA_947462355.1. Classification (NCBI taxonomy): domain Eukaryota; kingdom Metazoa; phylum Arthropoda; class Insecta; order Lepidoptera; family Noctuidae; genus Caradrina; species Caradrina kadenii. The sequence goes on along the minus strand of OX381677.1, from coordinate 9,848,801 downwards.
TAGAATATGATAGTTGAGGTGAAGGTAATCGTTTTCCGCAAATGCTTACGTCATACATATACAATGTTTTATGGAGATGGCTGGGTGGGTGGTTTGTTGACCAGTATATTTATATGTATGTGGTGTGTACGCATTAACAGGCAACCATTTACGGGTGCTGTATAAATATAAAATCCTAATTGGGTAGATGACACCATTACACAATAATTCCAAGACACAACTTCTCAAAAAAGCAGTTTATTTTAGCACTGAAAACCTGATGAATTTTAAAATAATGATAAAATTATATCATTTATATCATAGTTGAATTGAGATGTTGAAAAAGTGACGTCATAGTTTAGTATCGTCATACAAAACCTTTGGGGGAATAGCGTTCTGACGGTTTATAAAAAGTACGTCATTTGATTGGTGGTGTCATCTATCCAATTACCTAAAAACCTCCATTAGTAACAAATTTCATTTCACAATCATGCTTTCAAAGCTATGGAACTTCATGTTTAATTACTACAGAATAATGTATATTTATTTGTTAATATTTCAGACCAAGGTAAGATCCCAATGGCAATGATAACGACTATGAAGAAGCTCAAGTCTGGATATATCAATGGTACTAGAGTCACTCTTGGGAACCTTGGAGAGTTTTTGAGTACGTCCGCGATTACGAACTTAAGTTTCCTTGGCAGTCAAGAGGATGGATATCCCGACAGTAAGTGTTTACTTCACTTTTAGAAGTAAAACTTCTTTAAGCACACTTGACTTGGGGAGTAAACTGGTGAATGCTTGACGAGAGTGTTACGAAAATGAGTGTGATCGGGCGAACGGAAGTTGAAAGGAAGATATAAGTTAGTGAAAATAGAAAGAGATAGATACGTTTCGTATATTACTGTAGGAGCAAGAGAGGGCATTATGCGCGCGCCCATTTTCTGTCTCTGTTCCTCAAGTGACACGTACACTAAAGTACACGTGTGTGTTTTTTATATTGTCCATTAGATATTGACTGGGTTGCAAATTTATTTATATAATCATGGAAGACTTACAGCTAAACTAAACAGAATATAAAATAGTAGGTGAAACCGACAGCCAATTACAAGTCTTCACTTATAAAAACAGACTGGCAGAGACGGTGTGAACAACACACGCACTGCTCACACAAAAAATAAAAGTGGAACAACATCAAAACTTAAACTAGGAACACCATAACTAATATATGTATCAGAACATAAAGCTACCGAGTTTACATTTAAAACATAATATCTGTCATCAAACAGAGTTAAGCAAAAAAGCTAAGGTTTAGGCACCTTCTGGCCGCAGACACACTTGTCAAGAAGGGATCAAAATCGAACTGTTTACATAATTTATTGAAGTTATCGCTTGCACGCACAATGAACGAATTCTGCCTGTACTTAGTGGAGGCAAATGCAACACGTAGCGGGTTATACCAACGCTTCGACCTTCCGGGAACGTTAAAGTTAAATTTAGCCAGAATAAATATTGGCAAGTTTTCAGTTATCAACAAAAAAATGCGATTACCTTGCAACCTATAGTCATTTTTCAATACTTAGTTCAATGAAGATCATCTCATAAAATGAAAAAATATCCATGTCATGTACTGTATTTATTTCAGAACTAAACCCAGAAGTTCAAACCTACTTAGAAGAGCACTTATTAAAGTCGTTTAGCAACAAGATCAGCTTCCTGCCGCGGCCGGCGGGGGCGCGCAACGCCCGCGCTCTGCGCCGCCGCATGTCTGTGCGCGGCGCTATCAAGAAGACGAGGTCTATTAATGTGGACTGTACGTAATTTTTGTAATGCTATTTAAATTAAAAATCGACTTTTGGTCTCTTGATGTATGGTTGAAAATTAACTTTACAAAAGCACCCACTCGGATTCACGCATGTATTCTGCATTTTACTATCTTATTCCAATGTCTATAGAGTTTATTTTGGCTAGTCATACTGAAACAATGTCTCCCACGCTACTTTCGTTTTGAACGTAATCGTTTATTAATATTTGTTAAATTAAAGAAAATTTTCTGGAACCGCATTGAAAATGAAGGTTTACTCTACAGCTGAAACGCTGGGAATGGAAGGGGAATCGATCGGTCGTTCTTTGGAACGCAAGCCGTCTTGGCTCGATGTAGACCCTGCAAGATATGGCCGTAGCCCGTCGCCGGAGGACTCTAAGCGAAGGGCTATTACTAAGTAAGTCTAACTTGAAAAGAAAAAAAAAAACTCAATGCACATTTTCGTGAAGGTGGATGGTAGCAAGATTTAAAATCATAATGCATAACTTTTTAATCATGACATAATTATCCATAGTATTTATTTACTACATTCCAATCAGAAGTTGTAATGACGCAGTGGCACGCAAGTTACATACATACATTTGTGCAAGCTATTGGCAGGCGTGCATTTCTACCATTTTTTTCTATGGCTGCAATTTTTTCCTGTATGGCGTTTTTCTCTAATTTTCTTTGTTCTTCAAGTTTGATGGTACATATTTTTTTTTAGAGGAACTTCCACGACTTCTTTGTTGGCTTCTACCCCTACTATTGAAGTGACGAAAGAAAAATCTCCATCGCCACCAGAAGGTAAGCATGATTCGTTTTGTACTTACCATTCTTCAATTTTTTTTTTTAATGATTACCTAGTATTTATTTTGTACTTATATGATTGCATATAAGTCATTGTATGTTTTGTAATGCATAATGACTTCTCCATTCAAAGCAAATGAATTCCTGGTATAAATTTTATTATCTTACACACACACACATAACATACCATCACGCCTGTATTCCCAGAAGGGTTAGGCAGTGGTGTACCAAAGTACTACACCCACAGTTCGCCGGTATCTTCAGGTCCCATGTAATAGGGGGCGAGCCTATTGCCATTAACCGGGCGCCAATCAGGACTCCGAGCTGCTACTGAGAATTTCATAGAAAAACCCCAATAGCACTTTGCTCGACCTGGGAATCAAACCCAAGACCTCTAGCGTAGCAGTCGCGCTTAGGCCCCCTAGGCTAACGAGGCAGTTCTACTATCTTGTTTATTATCTTACTTTCTGTTAATCTTCTTTTAATCGCATAGCGTATCCTTACCGTAATATTTCAGCAATAATAAACAAGAACCTAGCAGGCATCGTCCGCAACCGAACGACCTCTGACTCCAACTCGGTGTACGCCGAGCAGGAGACTGACGAACTGATCACCATGTTGAGAGAGACTGAGAACCTGGACGAGCAGGGAGACATACTGCAGTACCTCGTCGACACACACGGACTTGATTTTAGTACAGGTACGCTTGAATTTGTTCCTGAGAAACTATCACTAAACTAAGGCGCGGTTTCTACCAAAGCGAAAAGAAGAAGAGATGTCTCGTACAACCAATCAGCTTGCGTTATTTCACATCCCATCTATGTAGTTTCAACACAACACAGTATCCAATTGGTTGTTTACGAGACATGTCTTCTCCGCATTGGTGGAAACCGGACCTTAGGCTGAAGCGGAGCTGGACAGGCAGCCTTAAGTACAGTTTTATATACACAAACTAATTTCTACAGGCATGCAAGAAAACAGCAAAATGGTTACAGTAAAAGACCTCTTAAAAGTCCTCTATGAGAAGGCTTGCACCCAAAAGCTCTGGGGCTTGGTCCGCCACACGGCCGGCATGCTCGGCAAGAGAGTAGAAGATCTTGCTAAGGCAGTCACAGACTTGCTCGTGCGACAGAAACAGATCACGGTGGGCATGCCACCTCATAATGAACATACTATCACTGCGCCGCTGCCCGAAAACGAACTTAGACAATTGATTCATCAGGTATGTTGGTATTGTCATATCATGTCTTTTTGTGGAGCTTATGTCGGGTACAGGGACTCAATATATTTGTATAGGAGTGCGTGAACGAAAGACGACGTAACTAGAAACATGTGGAGGGCTCAGATAAAACGTCAAATTAGGCCATCGTTTGGGCGAGTATGGAACTGTCGATTTAGGCTGCCTATCCACAGAATCGGAGCGAGGCTGCGTAGCAGAGAAACGGAGAAATATTAACCAATAGGATTTGCATAACTAGAGCGGAGCGAAAACTTTATGCAATCGTATTGGTTAATATTTCTTCGTTTCTCCGCTCCGCAGCCTCTCCCAGCTTCTGTGGACATGCAGGCAATCTTAGGGCTAGCGCGGACATAACAACAAAACGAGTAGGTAATTTTTTTGCTATCATGTTTTAAGTAAAAATATGTGCGAGCATGCTTGTACACACTCCGATGGAATCATCTCTTGCCACCATATTGTAGACTACTCTTCACTTGTGATCTAGTTTACGATCTCTGTCTGCGCTGACTCTTATGGGTTCGTCGTATGAATTCATGCGGGATGTCCACATTATTATAACTCGATTATACAAATATATTCAGTCACTTGCTTCTCGTAGCGCGTATCAGCCAGAATTAAACTTGCTGTAACTATAATATTGACATAATGAAGCTTAAATATTTGTTGCATGCAGTCATTTCGCCATGAAAATCAGGGGAATGAACAGAAAAAGGTAATAAAAACTGTTAATATAAAAATGACTAACGTTTATACGTACTTCTCTTATCATCGTAACTTTGTGAATGCTCTGTACTTTACGTTATAACCTTCACTTCACGGACTAAACTATAGTTATATACAGATTCCAGCATTGCATATAATACTTTTTGAAGGTTTAAGAGCACTCTAATTTCAATATGAAATAGGGAATTATCCCTTTTACGCCGATTCTCGTTAATCGTAATGTCGATTTTTAAAACAAAAAACAATTGTTTGAGTTCATGCTTGACACATACTCGAGGTAAAATAAGAAGGGTTGATGTGTGTGCCAATGAAGAAAGTACCATTCTGTAGTACACCTGCGCTGGCGAAATACTAAACAACGGTACTGGCTTAGTAAACCATACACCATAATCAGTGTGTTTAGAAGTCAGTTGTTGTTTGCAGTGTCGGGCGATTTTAGTGCCTGCATATTTTGATATGTACCTATTTCTTCATGCACGTATTATAAATAGTAGTCGCCACGAGTCGTGAGCACAAATGTCAAGTTATTTTTTGAGTTCCTTCCTGGGTTTTTTGGGCCGCCGCCGCTACACGCGATTGGTCGTCAGCTGGACCGATCGCGTGCAACGTCGGCGGCAAATTACCTGTTTTCTACAATTTCATATCCAATGTGTGATTTATACCACTGACACTGCTGCCCGTCAATGGGCTGGGGTGGCAAGTACATCATATACATACACCCATTGCGTATAGAATAGTAGCTTTACGAATCACAGTTTTAACCGCCAAACAAATGTCAACATTCTGAATGTTAAAATTAAGTCGAAATTTAAAAAAAGAAAACGTAACGCAGTACCGCTCCTTCGACCTTAGCAGTAAAATAACTACGCTGCGCTGCGATTCGCCAGAAACCATTTTTGATATTTTTGTGTTGTGTGCAGGCATATGGCGACGACGAGAGTACGGCCATGTTGACTCAGGAGCTGCTGGTCTACCTCGCCATGTTCATCCGCACCGAGCCGCAACTGTTCCTCGAGATGTTGCGCCTGCGTGTCGGACTTATCATACAGGTATTTATTCATATAGATTTAGAAAACCCACTTAAATATACGTTTCCACTTCACTACGTACTTAGTACACAGTCAAATACCCGTTGATTTTTTATCATAGAAAAGATACCGTAATAAATTTAAATAAAATTCTGTTTTGCTAATTTTCCGTTCAGAACAAGTTGCTTCTCGTTGCTGTCGTTCCGGAACGCCACCAACAATTCCACCTTCAAGCCCAGCTGGCGTTTCAAAACGCCAACTGCTTCAAATGGCTTTGAGCTCTGTTTTTTAATTTGAATACAGTATATTCAAATTAAAAAAAGTATATTATATTATATTCAGTATATTATAATGTGTATATACAGTATATTATTATAGTCTGTGCGTATTTTCGTCTGAGACCTGAAGGTTTAAAGCATATCAGCTATATGCAGAACAGACTATATGATAAGTCATTTATCTTTGGTAATTAAATACTTTTTTGTTCAGGTAATGGCCACAGAGTTATCACGAACATTATCATGCGATGGCGAAGAGGCGTCGGAACATTTATTGAACTTGTCGCCTTTTGAGATGAAGAATCTGTTACACCATATACTCAGCGGAAAGGAGTTTGCTATCAATAGCGGTAAATGTTGTTTCATTTATTTAATAGTGTTACACAGAAAAGCCAGTGTGGTGGATTACTCCCACTCACTCCCTCACACAGAATAGTCTTGTCCCAGCAGTGAACATTATAAACTGATAATGCTTATATTATACGGAGACTTAATAATAGAATTTTGCTCTCAAAATCATCATTTAGCTTGAATTTAGTTGCCATTATAGATATCCATTGCAATACGGTTACAGTTCAAAGGTCTATTGCGTTACACAAAATCAAATAGGCTGTGAGGAGATAGAATTTCATGGGCATAAAATAACACTATCGTACATTATCTTCTCTTTTTACTACTAACTGTTGAACATTTTACTTACTTACTCATTAATTTATGAAACTTTGGTAACTGTATACATTTTCGTCACGTATGAAATATTTTTTTAAGTCAAGGTTGGCAGAATTTACTATCTGAACGATTGTTTCCGTTTTGCAGCAACCTCGACAATTTTAATAAAGGGGAAAATCAGTAAGAGTAAAGGCGAGTGGTTCTGTGTCGGCAGACTTTTGCTTATGTTTGTGTCAGAATGCACCCTGTTGTAACCTTGTGAATACGTCCCTCTGCACTCGATTTTGTATTTGAAGTGTGATAGTGCTAGTCTCAAATATAATTCGTTTGTAAAATAGGCGTACGCATCGACATTTTTGAACTTATATAAAAAGCAGTGCTAGAAAAACAAAGCAACTGTCACGCAATGCAGTTCAAGTCTGCACTGCAGGACTATTATGTCTGAGACTGAATTTGTGAATGTATTTTTTTTTAACATCATTTAATTTTTTTTTTTTTGCGTATTTCATTTTTTCCTTTAAATAATGTTAGATACAACCATTATGTTCATTTATTAATGGGTTTGTGTCCCGATTAACTGTTTAATATAAACTATTAATGACCCTTGTGTTTGAAGAAGCAAAACTTCGTTCTGTTGTCAAATGTTTATGTTTGTTTACAGTTGGTCGCGGTAACTTCTCTATAGTGAGCAACAAGTCTCATAGATATGGAAAAAAGTCACAGATTGTTTTAGAAGGGCAAACACTACAGGGCGGGATCGAAGACTGTAAGTATATAAGTCCGTTTAGGCTTTATTTTCATAAGGATAGCTAACAAACTCATTTGTATATTTCTGTATGCAGCACCTACAACTGAGCCGGATCGGCAAGGCCAGTGGTTGCGTCGACGACGACTCGACGGAGCCCTTAATCGAGTGCCAAGAGACTTCTATCCACGCGTCTGGGGAGTCTTAGAAAGGGTATCTCATCCATTATGATAATAAGTCACTTACTACTTTTAAATTAGGGACCAATAGACACAAATAAATTAATTAATGAAACTGCGATTTCCCTCTCTTCGGTGTAAGGGCTTTTGGAAGCCTAATCATAAAATTGTGCAAAAAAATTGACAAACCTCAGTGCTTTGATTGTCCGTTGTAAAGAATTTGACAATTCGCAGCAAAATTTTGTATTTTTGGTCAACAATAACGTTAGCGCACTGCCTCCATTTCTAATCTAAATTCAAGATGCAACGTCCTTCCGAATTGAAAATGATCATTATTATGACGTTTGATTGATTAGATTTAAACCTCTCATACAAATAGTATCATGGCTACAGATTCGTGAACTTCGGACCGATATTTCTCAGATTGTAATTATACTCAGTGCTCGTACTGCTCTTAATTTTCTTTTTCTCTCTACTTTACCCTATAAGCATGACTTAATTATTGATATTTGAGATCAAACATTTATTTTCCAGTGCCAAGGCCTGATAATTCAGGGCAAAATCTTACAACCGAACCTTACCCAAGAGATGACGTCAGGCGAGTTAAAATTTGCGCTCGCTGTAGAAACTGTACTGAACTCGATTCCTCAACCGGAATACCGACAACTGGTGGTCGAAGCCCTTATGGTACTGACCTTAGTCGTGGAATATAAAGCCGTAGCACATCTGGGCGGGACGATCGAAGTTGAGAGTTTGGTTCATAGAGCCAACCAAATATTTTTAGATGATCAGGTGAGATGGTATTTTTATTTTGGTTTTTTCAGATGAATTTTTTGACTACTACGTAATCATTACATACACCACACTGTAGATTGATCTCTCCAACAATAAATACTGTCATAATGAATAGTTTAAAATCGTAAATAAACAGTCGATTCAATTCAATCTCATCTCATCAATCTTTGATGCATGTTGAAATGAATGAATGTGGCATTAAAAGTGCGGTGAAGCGTGTCACACTTGCTTTTATTACAATCTCCACGCTAAAAGGCGTATCAACAAGGCTGCCGGTTTGCTCACAGATGCGTTGCAACGGCGACGCGACGCTGTGCTGCGCTAAGGAGGGCGCGCGCGCGGGCGGCGCGGCGCTGGTGTGCGGCGGCGCGGCCGGCGTGTGCCAGCACCTGTACGACAGCGCGCCCAGCGGCTCCTACGGCACCATGACGTACCTGGCGCGCGCCGTCGCCGCGCTGCTGGCCGACACCATGCCGCTCGACTCGCCCATAGAGTGCACCATCACTTAGAACATGCGTACACTCTCTGTTCGACATATATCAACAATTGCAGTACCATGTCAGGGCTGTCCTAATCTACTATTCGAGATCATTAAAATATCAGATTGAAAGCTATTATTTTAAATTAACACTGAGCGAAAGCGTTTCAGTGCGATTTCGTGGTATTTTACATGGGGATGTGGTTTCTTTTGGTAAAAATACCTAGCTAGAGTAAATCTCTTTGCTTACCATATTCAATATTTAAATCTCTCTCCCGATTTATAGCGTTATAAAAAAACAGCTAGCAACTCGTTATAATATTATTATGTGTATCTTAATGTCTCCCTCTAATGCCAAGCCCCAATCTACAACCCAATATATAATCACTAGTGAAATATTTAGCTTTATAGTGAATAAGTACATTGTGTTCCTCATCACTGATAGATAGTTGGACCTATTTACAATCTGCATACATCATTTCTAGACACCATTACAGTTAACATTACCTCCAATTGTGTCAATAATGTCAACTACGGCTGTGCAAACACCTGAGTCAAGACTGTCTGTAGAGAAACTTGGCTTTATGGAAACATTGATCATGCACACACGATAAGTCCCATAGTCAAAATTATCTAAAACCTGTTTTAATATGACAGATCTGTTCTTTTTGTTGACACAAACGAATGCGTCCACAGTCTAAGAATATCCATAATCAAGTAGTGTAACATAGGTTGTGCAGCATTTTTAAATTATTTTATTAAAAACATTGCATTGCAATCTCAAGTAGTCTTATTAAATAAACAAGTATATGTAATTAAACCTCTATTAACAAAGCAATAACATGTATGTATTTGAGAATTATGATTTTTATTGATACCCTTGCAAAAACTTTGCTACTTACTGTATTCCGTTACAAAGTTTGATAATACTTTTGACCATATTTTTGGGTTTTATTTACAACAGATATAGTATAGGTATTATATTGTTATTTACTATGAAATGTTCATTATTTTCTGATATTAAAATTATTTCAAGTGCATCTTGAGTTTACTTTTAGAATTATTTAAGCAAGTTTTCCTGTTTGGCTTAATAGTTTGTGTATCATTGCTATTTTTCACTGTGATTTAGGTTTTGTAGTAATGTAAACATCTAAAAGGTTTATCAGTAGTGGGGTTTCCTACCTAACGCAGTTGAGTGCATTTTGCATCAATTATATAAGACTAGCGCCTGCCCGCGACAAATTTGATATTTATTATTCCACGGGAACTATACATTTTTCGCGGGATATAAGTGTTATTCCACATTACAATCTACTGCCAAATTTCATCCAAATCCGTTCAGCGGCTTAAGCGTGAAAGAGAAACAAACCTCCAACCATCACAAACTTTCGCAGTTATAATATTAATAGGAAGTAGGATATTGGAGCTATCCGAAGTATTTATGACAATGGGAACACACTGTTGTAAATTCATAACAGCAACATTTGATTTGTAACACCTACTTATTTATTCTAAATTAAACACTAATTCTGGCAATAAACACATCTACTTGAAATGTTACACTTTGCTAAAAACACAACAATTTTATTTATCGTCACATGACTAGGTACAATATTAAGCTTCGTCTTTTTTACCAAAGGGATTCATCTTTGATAGCCATGATGTTGTATTCCTGAAAAGAATAAAAATAACATTGGATTATTATATTATCATGTCAACTAAATATTAACTTTTATGTTTAACATAATTCACTTTTACACACATGTAAGTTAGTAACTGCACATTACAATTGGCTCCCAATACAAATTACAATCAGGGGTTGATATGTGTCACGTACGGTATTGGTTTTGCTAAGAACTAAACTGAATTAATAGCTTGTTAGATGACCTCAGACTGATTATGATAACAAATTTGAACAACATAACCATAACATTTAATAAAACAAACTTGAATTAATGATCGAAAAAAAAAACTTGAATTAGATGAAGCAGAATGGAAAATGTAATTTGGTGGTGATCAATGTCAATTGCATCCTTGCATTTTTGGTGTATTGTTGCCTAGTGGTCCAAGATCTACATCTTGAAAGTTCATGTATTTCATAAAACATGGTCGAATTCAATGGTATACCTAAAATTTATAAATTTGTCTACAACCAGCAATGAAAAACAAATAAGCCCGGCGCGCATTGGTGGTATGGCATGGCAAGCTATTTTTGGCGAGAAAGTATGGAAATAAAGTTTATTTTCCAGTGAAATTTATTCACAGCAGAACTGTTTTTACCTTGCTGACCTAGGACTCGATGAGTCAAAAGTTTCTGGTATTTTAATAAAATTAGTTCAATAAAAATAAAAAAAATTGTTTTGAAATAATAAAATATTGTAGACTAGGAAAAATATCTTGTGTCCTATAATGGTAAACACATTACATGTTGTGTTTACCTGTAATTGGTTGTGCAGTAATACTAAAAACAAATACATTACTCCGCTGATACGGCTGTTGGTAGACCTTAAATAAATACATAAAAAATAAATTATTCCTAATGATGTATTTATTTAATATAATACATATAATATAATATAAGCTAATTTTTAATTGGGTATATACTTTATACATCTGCTGTCACCTGTCACCAATAGTTTTGTATATCAATTTTTTGGGTGTAGGGCTGCCACTCCCGGACGGTTGGTTTGCTTTTATCACTTTAATTTATTGCTTATCTTTAAATGCATTAGTGTTCCCTTACATAAAAAGTGTTAGGGTTTCACCTGGATGGGTGGCAGCCCTAGATTAGTCGAGTATTTCTTCCTTACATTTCTATCAGTGCTCACTTATTCCCTTTTCAAATCATCTCGCATACAATCTACACATCTATTTTTATATTCATCTGTTTTATAGCTATTGCCAATATCAATCTGCAAACAAAATTTTTAGGAAAAATACTTACGATATTTCTTCAGGTGAAGTCTTGGTTGACTCGATTCCTGCAGCTTTCAATTTCTCAACTAGGTTTTTTCTGTACATGTTTTTTAAAGGAACTGGTCTATTGGCAGCCTCTTTCTGCTTGGCGAGCTTACATATAGCCTCATACCATGTCAGGCCATACCATTCTATCTCTTCCGGAGTATACTAAAAAAGTAATAACATTTATGGTCAGTTACATAATGCAAAGATGTAATGTTCATTTTAGATCTTGGGTAGATTTTTGTTTAATTGCACATACATCTGACATCTTGAAAAAGAGAAATGTGTAACCCCTCATATGCCGGGGGAACACGTACAAAATCCACATACAAAATGAGTCCAGAAAAATCTAAATAGAACTTACTGATGTTAAATATGTTTTATACTCCTCATACACCTCTTTCTGCTTCTGCGGATCATATTCATACCGGGGACACCCATTCATCAATTCAATCAGTATTCGTTTTTTCAACTTCAATGCTAACATGGACACTAAATCACATGCAGGTGTCTTCAGTAAATAGTGGTCAAAGCCATAATGGTCATTGATCAAACTTATTGTACGGTCAGTCACCGTTACTGACAAATGGGTGTTTAGGATCTCAGATTTCACCACAGTCCTCTTCAATACAGGTACCCAATAATGTGGTACCCTACGTCGTCGCGGATCACGTTTTTGGAAGCCTATAATATAAAAAGGAAATGTTCAAATCATCTTTAAGGCCAGTGACACCCTAACCTATGCACTATTATTTACATACATACCTTTTACTACAGCCTCGCCACCCCATAAGCCCTCATTGATCTCAGACGGATATTTCAATGGAATAGGGATGTTCTGGATTGGCAGTATTTCCCCAGTGAGGTCGTCGCGCTTCCATTTCCCTTCCTGAGGTATGTAGTGAACGGCAACAGGCTTCAACACTTTCCACTCACGCCAGAATTTCTTATATGCGACAGGTAATTCAGAGGCAATGCCTATTTCAAACCTACTCTTTTTCTTAAAAGTTTTTGATAGCTGACGAGCTGTAGCCTGAAAATAAACTACGCGTCAATTTGCAGCAAGGTAATCTCTACAAAGTAATAATCATGAAAATGAAATGATGAAACATGTGTCATATTGAACATTAGACTCATCCATCGTCTGGTTTACCTGAATTCTCGATGCCATTGAAATAATTTGTGATTAGAACCATAAAACTACTAAAAAACAAGTTTCACTTATGACCAATTCTTTTCAATTGACAAATTTTGCAATTTTTGCATTGACAAAACGACAAAATACTGTAATATATTATCAAAGAAATGACATCTATGCCAGAGTGACAAAGACATAACGTGACATAGACATAGTGTTAATTATGTCGGAACGTGGCATAGCCACCATATTTAGTTTCGGTTGTATGTTTTATATAAGGTTCATATTCGTATGAATGAGTCGAAACACATATAATTCGATGGCCATTTTGTGTTGTTTGACATTTCATATTTCAAGGCGACTGTTTTTTTTAAACATTAAGGTCGTCCATAGAAAAACACAAATGAAAATAGTCGAACCCGAAGTCAAAACGAAAAGCGAAAATACAGACTATGGCAGGGAAATTATGTAGCTTGTCCGAACAATGAGGTTGAGGTGCAAACAGTCTTCTTTGTATAAAACTACTTCTATACGAAGTACCGATTCTTATTTTTCACAAATAAATATCGTATTTACCAGTTAATTTAACAAAAGAAATCATTCCATCGGCTCTGTCTCTGTTACCTTTGACCTAGACCAGAAAAAAAGTTTTAAATTTTTAGTAGATAAAATCACATTGAGTTGATTGACCCTACTACTCCAACCATGAACGACAGAAAACACCGCGACATGTTGACAAGCTCATTTCGCCGAACTCCTACTTCTTGATAATTGATATGTCGAGAATATAATCTTGTGAGAACGAAAACTGTCATGATTTTTTGGCGTTGATTATTGTCATCTGTCATTTGTAACTTCACTTTATTTTTTAGTATCATTGCTGACGTGGATAAAAAATGTAATGGCAAGCTACATTGGCAATTAGTGCAGTACTCAGTGGTGGTGGCTAAATATTTTGATAATCAGTTAGTTATATTTTATTAATATTTCTGTTATTTCGTTGTAATTGTTTCTAAAAAGTGTATTGAGTAGTGATTGTGCACCGCGTACTACGTCTGTTATTCATGTTGGCAGAGAGCAATAAGCTATGTCAGACAATAAAAACAATAATCCTCCCGAAAGGGGACAAGTTGATACTGCAGACAGCCATATAGCATCACCTAGCGAAGTGTCTAGTGTCGTAGGAAGTGTAAAAACTTCCAAGGTAAGTAAATAACGCAACTTGAATCTAACTTTATATTTGTATGACACAAGCATTGCAAGGACGTTAGTGTTTCGATTTGCTATTGACTATTAGAATGCGACGTAATTCAATAAGATGTATGCAGTCATAACTATTATCGTATTACTTGAGTTTTAAAGAAGTTGAATTATTCAAAGTAACTTTGGCATGAACATTCTTACATGAATTATAAAATATCATATCAATTCACATCAGCTGGCGATATAAACATAAGCCATATTGCTAACAAACAACAATAAAGACAATTTTTTTTATGAAATTTTACAATAATATTCATACTGTTCAAGTAAAACTAATTTTCAATTACTATTTGTAGACATCTCAGCGTATTTCATCTGAAAGGCAAATCAAATTTGAACGAGCACAAAAGTGTCTTGAAAATGCAGCACTAGTATCAAAAAGGATAAAAGAACACCGCAAAGCAACAGCAGAACTCTTGGGAAGGCCTTTTGGTAAGATTATATAACGTTATTATTATATTTAATTTAATATAAAATGAGTGTAATAACTAAGTTACATAGTAACTAGAGTACTCATGGTTATTAATCCTGTCCTTTCAGCAGTATTCAAAATTTTAATTCAAGATTATTCATAAGATGGTAATTTTATGAAAGAAAACAAAATGTAAACATTGCACATTCACACATTTCATTGAATCAATCTGTCTCATTATATGAGTGTGCAAGATTTATAGTGAGACTTAGTTAGATGTGTTCCAAACATAACTGAAGAAATGCTGAATAACTGAAACTCAAAATGTTCTATTGCAGAAGACGATGATGTGTGTGACACAGCATCTGAAATGGCTTCCACCATGAGTGAGAGAACTGGCTACTCTGCAGCAACGGACACCTCCACTACATTGTCTGTCCAGGATGCTTTGAACAGTAATAAATCTTACTTTTAGATAATTATAACATTACATAAAATAGTAACATAATAGAAATTTTAAAAATTGATTTCAGCTTCAAAACTCAGCAGTAACTCAGTGTAACTACATACATACAAAAATATATAAAATAGGAATGTCTGTTTCCAATGTCAAAAGAACAGCTTTGTACTGATTGCATATTGTATAATGTTTACACAGAATCTAAATTATCAAAATTTTTTTTGTTAGTCTGTATGTTTTATCCCTCTAATCTCCTAAACGGCTTGACTGATGTTAGCGAGAAAATTGAAGCCCTGCAAATAACCAACATTTACACTGACAAACTGGCGAGCATAAATAGTCTAAAATAAAAAAATAACTTATTTTATGTATACTTGATACGTTAGTAACAATTTTTGATATTTTTTTTAGTTCCTGGCATTAGTGAGAGCTTAGCAAACACCTTAAAACAGAAGGAACTACTCATGGAGAGGATAAGACAATATAAGGAAATAAGTAAAAAACCTATGACTAAACCAACAACAATAAGGAGGGAATCTAATGTAGATACAAAGGCAGAAGTTAAAAAGGTATGTATAAAAAATAATATTTTGGAGACCATTTTTTAATGTGTTCCTTAAGAACAGTATTAATTATGGATTAGGTAATTAAAAGTTTTTGACTGGCCATAGCTGAAATATTCATTATTATAATTCCTTTTTTAGGACACTGAGTTCCAATTCAAAGTTTATTATTTAACGCATTTTAGGCTTCAACTGATCTGTATGGTTGCCATTTACTTGACACCTCCATAATGACTTTAATATTCACTTTTAACACAGATAGCAGATAACAGTGATGTAACTCAACTTATAAACACAATCAAAGACAAAGAAAATTCATTGAGTGTGATGCAAGTTAAAATGAGAGCAATGGAAACAACTATTCTAGACCTACAGGAGAAGATCAACGAAAAGGACCAAATTATTGAAGCGAAAAATAAGGCGACATCACTAATGTCAGATAGCTTGAGTAAAAAAGGTGAGTATTTTATTATTATTGTATTGACCAATGGCAATATAATATAGTAAACTCTTGTTAATCATATTACATATTTTAGAAAAGGATTCTTTGATCCTTCTTGAAGACACAAGACAACAAATGATAAAAATGCAGGAGAATTTTATTGCAATGGAAACAGAATGGAAAGAAGAAAAGCAAAATTTATTGAAAGAAATTGGAATAAAAGAAGAAAGAATCCAAAGCTTGGAAGAGGCCAATACTATTTTGGAGACATCTAGATTTGAAATTAGTGTTGCTCACTCTAAACTTGCTGAAGAATTAGAAGCAAAAAATCAAGAAATATTTAGACTACAAGAGAAGATTGAAGAATTATCTCAAATACCTATTGATGAACCGTCACCCAAAGAAAAAGACGATGTTGAAGAAGAAAAGGGTTCTTTAGAAATAGCTGGCATGGTTGAGTTAACTAAGAAAATCGAATTACTGGAGCAATTGAATTGTCAAATAAGGCAAACTAATAAGGAACTCGAAAATAAACTAGCAACTGTTAATGTTGAACCTAAATCACCGAGTAACAGTGCTGCTGGCAAAAAGGGAAGTCCCCTCCCTACCCGCAAAGGTGGCAGAAACACAGCAGCCAAAACTAAATCTCCTTGGAGTCAACTATCTTCTGAATCATTACCACAAGAAATTGATAAAAAAGCAGTCAAAAGTGAAATCACGAGATTAGAAATGTTAGTCCAATCTCTTAATAAAGATATTTTGGAAAAAGAATATGCAATATCGCAAAAAGATTCATTGATATCTGAACTCCAATCCGTTCCTGTAGTTAAAGAACGAAAGAGCTCTGTTAAAATGGTTGATATTGGCCTATGCACTGACATACCAGAAGATAAGAAACAAATAGCTCAGATTGATTTAGAACCTAAAAAACAAGAATCCACTCTTCTTGAATCAAAACCTGTTGATGGCGAGAACACATCTATAGCAATAAAAGAACTTGAAGAAAAGTTAAAATCTGCCGAAGAACAAATAGTTATCCTCAATAACGATATTGACGCGGCAAACAAAAATATGATCAAAGTAAAGTCTAACAATAAATTGAAGTTAAAACAGTTACAGAAGACTATCGATAACTTTAGCAAAGTATCTGATGCAAATGCTCAGATAGTTAAGCTTAATGAAGAATTGCATCAACTTTCTCAGAAAGTCGCCGAATTAGAAGAGGAAAAGGGCAATCTACAATTACATCTTGTTGATTACGATAGTGGCAGACGTAAGTATCATGGAGTCCTTATACAAAGTCTATTTTATACATATGTATAAATAAATATAATTTGTTCCGTAATTAATATTCTAAATCATATTTACAGTGACCGATTCCGACATTTACAAAAAGATGGTAGAAATGGAAAATATGGCAGAAACAAGGCTCAAGGCGATAAGTGTATTGGAAACACAGAAATTTGACCTAGTCCAAGGTATATTGTTAATAATTTATAGGGGTTCAACCAAATAAAATTAAGCAAGCAATCTAAGCAAAATAATAATCTTCTTTTTATTTTTGTCTTGTTATAGAACTACATGTACTGCAACAGAAGAATATTGAGATGGAAGATAAATTGGCGGATATATCTCAACTCCAAAACGAGCATGTTTGCACTGAAATGAAGTCAGTGCAAATGGAAGAACAGATAGATGAGCTCACAGCAACTCGAAAAGAATTAGAACTTGTTATTGAAAATCTGAAGCTCGACAAAGAATATCTAAACGGAACTATTAAAATACTTCAAGAAGAAAAAGATGAGATGACACATAAATTAGAAAATTACATTCAAGAAAACATGGAACTAACTGATAAACTTGAAAAACTGAGTGCAGAAAAAGTGAGTTCCGCTGAATCAATTGAAATTGTCGAATCTTTGACAACACAGGAAAAACTTGAACTCGAAGAATATAACAAAGGTATTGGTGAAGACAAAATTGACGACCAGCATGAAGAAAATGTAGAATCCCAAAATGATAAAAATATAGACAGTTTAATTGAACAAAGGGAAGAGTTGAACACAAAAATTGAATTATTTACGCAAGAAAGACAAGAAGTTATGGAAAAAATGACTAAAATTGGATCAGAAAATGAATCATTATTAGTAAAAATAACTGAGTTGACTGATCAATGCTCTGTCTTACAAAACAGTATAGATATGCTGAACAATGAAAAACATGAACTACACGATTTAAACCAAGACCTTATGCGTCAAATCGAAGACCTGAAACGTGAAAGAATTGAAATTATGAAAGAAACCGCTGATATTGCTAAGCCGGTTACTGAAGATACAACTGATGGAGTGCCGGTTGATTCTCACCATGACGACAAATCAGCTGGCGATAAAGGGAATAAAGGAGCCAAGACAGTAAAACAACTGACTAAGGAAATACTCAAGCTGAAAAATACAATCAAAGAGAGAGAAGATGAGATTGGCGATTGTCAGATGAAAATACTGTCCATGGAAGAGCAACAGCAAAAACAAAATGAATTATTACAAACAAACGCAACTTACGAAAATAAGATAAAATCTTTAATAGATGAAAACCAGCATTTGAAACAAGAATTAGAAGTAACAAAGAAGGATAAAGAATTTGAACAGAAATTGATCCAATTCAAACAGTCAAATGAAGTATTGCAGCAAGAATTACAGAAAGTGCATCAAGAATATGCCAATACCATCAGTTCTCGCGACGCTAAAATAAATGAATTGGAAAGTGTCTTACTGGAGTACGAGAAACAAATGTTTAATTACGGCAATAGCTTACAGCAAAAAGACAAAGAAATGGCTGAGTACATCAATCAAATCACTAAGCTTAATGATGTTTCCCAAAAACTTAAATCTACTATTGAATTACTTGAGGAAGAAAAAGCAAAAGATCAGAACGCAGAACTTGTCAAATCCCTTAATAAGCAAATATCGGTCTACCAGAAGAAGCTAGTAGATAATGAGGACAAAATAAAGATCTTAGAAGAAGAGAAATTGCAGTTGCATTGCCTTAAAGGTGAGTTAGTAAATAAAAATGCAACTCTTGAAGCGGAATTGAAAAAATTAAAAGAAGCATTCACTGAAAAGCAAAGTCTTATTAAAGAATTGCAAGCGCAACAGCAAAAACATTCCGAAGAAATGTCGGCAATATTGCTTCAAAGTAAAGAACGTGATGAAGAAATTCACGAAATTAAGTTACAACTTCGAAAGGAATCGATAGAAAACGAAAAACTGCGAAATAGCATCTTAGAGAAAGAAAACCAAGTAGATGAATTAACACAACAAATAGTGGATACCAAAGGCAAGCTTAACGACTTGTCTTCGGAGAAAAGTACTTCATCCGAACAATTCGTGGCTTTGGAGACCAAAAACAAAGAGTTGATGGAAAAATTAAAGAAGTTTGCTATAAGTATTAAAAAGAAGTCCTCAATGTACAGTGAACTTGAAACACATTATGAAGAAAGTCAAAAACAGCTATGTGCTAGAAATGACCAACTAGAGCAGCTATTGATACAAGTTGAGACACTGCCTGCATTGCAAGAGAAGCTGAAACATGCTGAAGAAGAGATTAACCGATTACAGTCACAAAAAATGTCTCTAGAACATCAGAAATCTCAAGATATTAACCTGCTACAATCAGAAATCAAAACTTTGCAGGAGAGGCTTGTGAAGTCTTCTCAAGAAATATCTCACTTAAATGATTCTGTAAACGTATTACACAAAGACTTACATTTCGCAAGTGAAGAAAATATGCATCACAAAGCACAGATTGACGGATTGAATAACAAGTTAGTGGAGTATGAAATAGAGCAGAGAAATAATACTAATTTAACAACAAAAATTGCTAGCTTGGAGGCTGATATTAATCAAAAACAAGTGCAGATAGCCGAGTTGTTAAACAAAGTAGAACATCATGAGCAACGACAAACACAAGTTCAATTTGGTTATGACGCTAAGGTTCAAGAACGAGATTTATACATTGAAAACTTGGAAACCGAAATAAGCAAATACAAAAACCGTATTTGTCGCCTCGAAGAAAGTATTTCTGTCATGGAAGACCGAAGACATTCACTAGAAAGAAAAGCTGATCAATTAGGTAGTCAACTCCAAGAAAAGCAAAAGGCTTATACGGAATATACTAGTCAGGAAGATGAGTTAGTTGGTCGATTAGCTGTTCTAATGGACCATGACAGGGTTCTTGAAAAACAGCTGTTTGAAATTGATAATGAAAATAAAGAATTACAAATAAAGGTTCAACATTTGAACGAGGATAATCAAAAATTAAGAAAAGCTCTTTCTGAAATACAAGAGCACTATAGCGCAATACTAGAAAAAGCTAATAAACTGGACGCGGTGGAATCTGAAGTATCGAAGTATCAAACTCAGATTCGTGATCTCGACGCAAACTTAAAAAGAATAACCAATGATCATCAGTCTTTAATAATGCAAAAGAAACATGAAATCGAAGAACTTGAATCTGAGTTCAATACTCAAATCGAGAATGCCATTAAAGAAAAGAAAGTACTAAGTGAAAAGTATGAGAAAGTGACTGAATACGTGTCTCAATTGGAGGCTACACTACGCGAAAATAAAACAAACATTGAAAATCTGAACATAGATATAGATGAACTTCATAGAATCAACCAAGAATTAGAAGAAAAATATTCCAAAAAAGAAGAGACCACAACTCCAGATTATACAGAACAGTATATAGCTGAAATAAACAAACTAAATGCTATTGTTAACAGTAAAAGCCAAGAAAATGTAGAATTAAATAATAAGCTACAATTCCAACAGTCAAACAATGTTTCGTTATCGTCAAATATGGAAAGCCAAATATCAGAATTAACTGCAAAATTGTATCAATCTGCCTCTGCAATAGAACAATTAACTTCTGAAACTCAGTCTTTAAAAGACGCTAATGAACAATTGCTAAGTATACTTTCTCAAAAAGATGAACAGATAAAAGAGTTGAAAGAAAATCAAAAACTAACATTCGAAATGAGCATACCTAAAACTGAAGGCTTGATTATATCATCTACTATTGAACAATTGAGTGGTGATGCGAAGAACATAGATATGTCAGCACTTGAATCACAAATTCTTGCAGAAATGGATGAACCACTGGTCGAAAGTAAACATGTCACTAAAAAAGTCACAGAAAACATACAAAAGCAGCCCGCCGGTGCATTGGGAATTGAAGAACCAATTATAGTAGCAAAAAAAGCATATGATTGCTATAAGAAAGATGACGAAGATATAGCGCCAGAGGCCGATCCTTTTAATTCAGATGAAGGTTGGGGATTAGGTGAATGCGAAGAAATTGTCGACGTAACACCTGGCTTTTCACATTTAAAAGACCAAATAAACCTACTCAAAAAAGAAAATGATTCCTTAAAAGCAGAACTCGAAGTTAGCAATAATAAACTACAGAAGGCTTTGAAAAAATTGAAAGAACTCAAAACTAATAATGTTTTGCTTACCAATGAACTTAAAGTAGCGAAGCAAATGTCTCAGACCTCCTTCTTCGACAATGCCATGGAAGATGAATTACGGTTAAATAATAATGAATTAGAGAAGAAAATTGAAGAACTTAACACAGATATTCTTAAAGAAAAAAGAGACAGGGAATCCCTGAGAAAACAAAACGAAATTTTCCAAAACGCTAATGATAGATTAACTGAAATGAAAGAGAAATTAGAAAACGAAATAGAATTATGGAAATTTAAATTCAAAGAAGCTAATGATAAACTTTCGACAATGCAATGGGGAGGAGACACGAAGGATTCCCAACCACAAAGAGAATCTGCTGTACTCAATATTGATGAAAATAAATTCAAAGAAGAACTCATGAAAGTCGAGAAAGAGAATGATGAATTACAGTCAATAGTGGAACAATTAAATTCTCAAAACAAAGAATACCAGATACAACAAACTTCGCTTAAGAATGAAATTAGCAATCTTAATAATCAATTGCAGCATCACCAAAGAGATATTCAAAACTCTGAGCTGCTTGAAACACAACTTAACGAGTTACATAAAGTTAATAGTGAACTGGTAAAAACAAATGAATTATTAACAGAAAAGTTGCAAAATATTGAAATCCAATACAAAGACTTGTCACAATCATATGACAAATTAAATACTATTTATGAAGAACTAAAAACAGAGTATTTAAATGAAAAAACTACACTGGTAGACAGGCATTCAGCTTTACAAGAGGAGTTATTAAACTTAAAACAACTGGATTCGGAGTCTAAAATCCAACTAACTTCTTTACTTTCTGAGCTAGAAAATGTGAAATCAAAATTACTTTGGCATGAAGAACAACAGGACTTGGATAAATTACAAAGTGCAGACAGTTTATCTCTTGCTGAAAAATGTAGTGCTATGGAACAGCATTGCGTACATTTGAAACAAGGATTGAATGATGCAAACACACAAATATTGCAATTAGAATCTGAAAATCGGGAATTAGTGCAAAAGTCCAAAGAATATCAGGAACAAATAAATGATTTAAATACCAAGATGGATAACTTGAATGGTGAAAATGATAATTTATTGTCTACCGTAGCTGAGTTGCGTTCTTCAGTATCAAGCGCCATTGATCAACGTGGCTTTGAAATAGCTGAATTATGGAAGCAGCATCTGTCTCAAAGAGAAGCTGACTTTCAAAAGATAGAATCAGATTTGAGAACTCAAATAAGTGCTTCCGAAGCCAAATATGAGCAGTTACTTGAAAATGTACAATCTTCCAATCAAGAAGAAACTAGTAAGCTGATTGCCATTGAGCAAGTCACTTCATTACAAAATAAGCTAGAAGACAAAGAAGAGCATGTTCGCAACTTACAAACGAAATATGCTGAAGTCATGAATCAATTAGATATGTTACGTTCAGAAATGGAAGATGAAAAAGTCGGCCATGAAAATAAATTATTAGAACAACAAGAGGAATACGAGAAAATGATTCAAGAACTTACTGTGAACAATCATAAATATAAAGAATCGTATGAAGAAACTTTCAAAAATATACAAAACGAGTTAATTATATTTAAAACAAATAATGATGAGTTGAATCAAGTTATTGAAGATTTACATGGTAAAATAAAAGAAGCTGAGGAGAAAGTTGTGGAAGTAACTAATCAGCTTCGAATGAAAGAGAGTGAAATATATCAAAAGACACATGACTACACCGTAACATTAACACAAAGGAACGATGAATTCGAGAATGTTAGGAAGCAATTGATTCAATATGAAAAAAGAGTAGAAGATTTGAGTTATGAAAAAGAATCCGAGTTAGCTATCTTGAGGTTAAAAATGCACGAAAATGATAGTCGTCATGAGCAAATAAGGAATGAAGCAGATGCGGAAAAGGAAAGATTACTAGAAACATTAAATGCTAAGATTATAGAATGTACAAATCTGAATAAAAAAATTGTTGACTTGAATCAGGAATTGGAAAGTCATTCAACAAAAGCAGCGGAAATGCAAGCGGCATTAGAAAACCAAGAGGTTGAAATAGTTGGCCTAAATGACGAGATAACGAATTTACAGAATCTAATGCGTTCGTCCAGTGCTAAGATACAGAAACACGTATCGTTCGCGTCTGATACTAAACCTGGTGCTGAAGGAGAACAGACTGAAAATGTTTTAAATAGGGACCTACTGGACGCTGTGCCCAGAGCTGAGCTAGACTTGGCATTGTACATGTTACATCAGAGAGATGTTCGGTGCGAGGAACTCACGATGGAGCTTGGACATTTATTGGAAGAACGAGATACGTTACAGTTGCGCTTGTCAGATTGTTTACGATTAAATGAAGATATGAAAAACAAGTTCAAAATTGCAGGCCTTGATGAGTCAATGAACTCGAGCCAAGAAACGATATCGGAACTGCCGAGCTTTACAGTAGAGAGAGAGTTGGTTGACATCCACCGTGGACAGACGTCGCGAAGCAGCAGTATAAGTGACCCGGAAGGAGAAAAACCGAAGTTGCAGGCCAAGTGAGTGTAGTATACCTTGTTTAATAGTTTATCAAATGTCATCCATCTTGTTTAAATGAGGAGAGTTTATTGAGCTTTGGAGTTACGAGAATAAGAAGGCGTTTATCATGTCTTTTATTTCACGCCTGAAGACTGCAACCGTTGCACTATTGCACCAGTTTAAAACTATTCGCACGGTATCGAATCTAGAAAAAGAAACTGTTTATTATTGCCGTACTTGTCGCAGGTTGACGGAGCTGCGCACGGTGCGTCACAGTCGCGACGTGCGGCTGCGACAGGAGAGCGAGCAGAGGCAACTGGATTTGCGGCTGTTACAGCGAGACGTCGCCAACCTACCGCCGGAAGCCGTCGACCAGCTCGCGCAAGCGCATCACACGCTCTGTGAGTATCATATCTTAAATAACTGTACTTTTATATTATTATTGTATAATTATTATAATGTAAAGATAAACACTACAGAAAAATAAAAACGTTTTCTAAGTAAAATTTATTTTGTTTCCAGCTCGAGATTCCCAGAGCACGTCAACTGTTCTACTGAACTGGCTCCGAGGGAAAAGTACGCCAAAAGTAGTCCACATGTGAGTCGCGCATTTATGGAGTTATGGTATAGGTTATATTATTAATGAGGTTGAAACGAGCCGTCCTCGAACTCGCCGACGAAGCTACGTAGTAAATATACACAGACAGACACTTCTCTGTGAGTTAGGTATTAAAAAATCAGCCACCACTGTTAAAATCCTCTCTGCCTTTACTTGCATTTATTAAAAGAGCCACCACTCTGCACATAACAATTTTCGAATGTTTCGCTAAACATTTAGTTGTAAATTGTGCTCTTAAAAATTTGCCAACGAAATAATCAATCAGTTATACCAGATCGATTTCTTCTTTTGGCAATTTTCCCGACACGAGTCTCTTCCATCTGTAACCTAGTACAATAAATTAGATAGTTACCTTTAAATTAATGGTCTGGTATTCGAGAATTGATTGGCATACGATTCTTATGTTCAAATGGGTTCGTTAAAAATGACCGGTACGGTAAAGCACAATATTTTAATATGCGTGGGCGAAAGGTCTAATGCGGTATCGAACATAAGAAAATTAGATTGGCAAGGACGAACGAACGACGAAATACTTCATTCCTTCATCATTCTTACCAGTAGCTACCTATTGTCTGTCTTACTTCCCCATTTTCGTTCTAGACAAAATTGTGTATTAATTAGTGATGCTAGACGCTATAAACTATCCTACTTATTTATTAATTTTATGTATTTTTCTCGTTATATCATTATTAATTTTTAAATTGGAATTGAGATGTCGCTGATTCCTACTATTACTGACATCATTTGTTAATTTGTGAAATTGAATTTTCCAAAGGATTTAATCGTGCCTTTTCATTCATAGATCATAATGTAAATGTTATCGTTATTCACGTTAGCTGTTCACACTTGTAACATGTATTATTAAAATTCGGAACCTGTATAATTTATGTATATAATCAACGGATTCTATGTGAATAAGGATCCTTGTATATTGAATTTGTAAATTTGTTTCTTGATTAAACAGTGTTCATTTTATCATTTGTTTCTTTGACATCCCTTGGTAACTTACAACGGTGCTTGAACCTTGCTTACTTTACTCAAATTTGTAAATTGTATTAGGCAATTATTTCTTCTCCCTATTGATATGAGCTATTAACCCCTCGTAAGCCGGGCGAACACGTACAAAATTCATTTTTTTAATGTCACATAATTACAGATATACGCTCCGGCAGACTAACACTAACTTATTTTGAGCGTTGATCTACGTTCCGGCACACGAGAGGTTAAACAACCGCTTCCAATTACAAGGTACTATCCTTGGGTACTGATCAGGCATTGGGCTATTTTTGTACTCATGTGTGTGCAGTATTGTTGAATTGCTGGTTTTAATCAATTACTGTAAATTTAGGGTATGGCTGCAAGGAATGTTTGTTTTAAATAAACATACTTGTGTATATTTTGAATTTTTTTATTACTTTTTCTTTAGATATTTACACTCTCAACAACTTAATGTCTACTATAATCCAATATGTCACTTAAATATAATAAATCACAATATAAATCAAAGTAATGAAAATGTTCTTGTCATAATTACTTTTAGAATTTTGGTCCTTATGATATTATTAAAGTATATATTCATATAAATCGCTCAAAGCTCACTTCTATTTGAGCTGAGTAGCTCTAAAGCATTTTCTCCTCTGTTATAAATCGCATCATAGGAAAATACAATTTTCCTTAACATTTTAATAATCTAAGTTCATAATAAACATGCTAAATTTCTTACACTATTTCGATAAAGCCAGTCCAAAAGCCAAATAGCATTTAATAAGACTAACTTCGTAATGCGTATGTTTTCCCACATAATTTTATATACAAGCTAATATATTAAGCATATATTTCTATAAAGCAGTATGTTCATGTCTGACACTGTATCTACTATTGAGATACCTAAACATTAGGTATGATACTACTCCACAACCAAGTTTGTGCATATAAAATATGTTTTGCGTTTAAGGCTTATCAAACACAGTTATTAATAAAATATTTGAAGGTATTGTATCAAGTCTCTGAGATACTAAATCAATATATATGAATACAATATGCGTTCTTTAATAAAAAATACTCGTTTAGTAGTGTAACTTATGGCACCACGTCATGCTTACAGCATATCTATGTAGTATACTATATTTACATGTTTATCTATAATATGTACATCAACACCAGATCCTAAATAGTTTATCTTAAATTCTGTACGAACAATCAGGCGTATGTGATATAACAAGAAGTACGAAAACTATAAAAATATAAACACAATACCTTACTAAACATATTTCACGAGACACTAGAGCTCGGCTTTCACATACCCTTGGAAGACATTGGAGTGATTTCTTGTTCACTTTATATTATAACTATTAGAAACTTAATGTGCACATAATTATCAGGATGCAGATATCTAACTTACATCAATATTAACTTATTTAAATGTTAACCAGCACTCACTGTTTACTTCTTCCCACCCGTACTTAAATTAATTAACAAATACGTATATACCTAAATATGAAGATAATTGTATCACAATTTTTAATTAAAGTTACGAGCGCTTCGATAATTAATTAGTCTAGTCGAAACATTAAGTACAAAATAGTGGAACTTGATGACTATTGCATGTATGTTTAGTTCAGATGGTTCAAACATAGGAACGATCGCGTGATTTAATAACTAAGTGCTAACCTAAACATCTTAAGCATGGATCACATTGTTTTTTTTATTTT
This sequence comes from Caradrina kadenii, assembly GCA_947462355.1. Lineage (NCBI taxonomy): Eukaryota > Metazoa > Arthropoda > Insecta > Lepidoptera > Noctuidae > Caradrina > Caradrina kadenii. The sequence goes on along the minus strand of OX381677.1, from coordinate 9,821,489 downwards.
CGTTTAGTAATAATCCGAAATGGTCTCGCATAGTACTTCTAAGTTAACATATTATGACTGGAAGTGACTATGATATGAAGTTAAATTAAAATGTATAACACTTATCACAATATTCTATGAACTAATATGTAAGGAACAAAGGTAATAAATCAATTTGCTTACATACATAAGTTTAAAAGTGCAATACCAAAACAAAAATATACAGCCCCTTGCCTACATTATTACCTATTTTATTTATTAATGTTGCACGGCTAGTTTTCTACATAGTTCTGACTCCGTTGTGTGGTTATATATAATTAGGTAAATGAACGTAATATTAGTTTTTACAATACTCAAGCGTAATTTATTGCCTTCCCCCGATACAATAACATAAATCTGATGTCATTTGTTATTCCTGCTAGAATTTGTCAAATCAAAAGTAGAAAAAAAAATTTGAACTTCAAAATAATTTATTGGAAGTGAGTAAAAGTTAAAGGTATTGTACCTTTGTTTACTTTTACTAATAGTGATTGAATCAGCTGATAAATATCTTACTAACATATGTTATATACTTGCATAAAACTACTATATTTTAATTACAAATTAACTGAAGGATTGAGTCAGTTCATGTTATAAAATAAGAAAAAAATGTGAAGCTAACTTTGGTCCCATACGAACATGTAACAAGGTAATGACTATTTGTAACAGCTATTTTATTGGCATACAGATTTATAAGAGCACTCGGCAGGTGAAATTGAAGCTTAAATTATTAAGAGGTAGATTGTAATTTCAAGAACCATATAAACTTGAACTGAAAGTTTTATCTAAAGTAAACTCGTTCAATGCAAAGTTCTAGTGAACGCACAGACTAGAGGCAAATTACAGTAGCACGCAGGGCTCACACTTATTTATTATGTATGCGCAAGTTGCGATTAGTAAGATACGTACAAAATTACCTACGTTAGAGACATATGATTGTCAGTCTTGGGTTCAGTCCTTGATCACGGGCATCTTGAACATGTTAGTTTAAAGTATTTTCGTACTAATGCACCGTAATTAAAGCAATCGTCGGCGCGCACGGCGCCAGCAGCGGCTATTGACGACAGCCGACTTCAGGCGACGCTGGGGTTGTTTAGAAGTGAACGTCGCGCACGTCTGTGGGCGTGGCCGCGTTACTGTGCGTCTTGTCCTGCGTCGGCGGCGGCGTCCAGCCCGCGGCCTCGCGCGCCTGCCCGTTTGGGGCAGACCCGCTACGCTCCTCGATCATGTTCTGCACCATCTCCTCGATCTGTTCAAGGCATGTCTGGAGGCAGTCCTGTAAGAACAACTAAACATTAGCTCATCATAACATACGTGACGAAGTACATGGTATGTCTACCATGTAAGCTCACACATGATCTCCCGTGTCTATGCTTATAATGGGACTACAACAGGGACGTTTCTTTTGTATCAGTTCCAAACTCAATTTATTGACTTGGACCTATGTATGTATGAGTAGTCAATTCAGTTAAGAGTCCATATTTAGACACTGGTTGTAAGTAGGAATTAATAGAAACTCACCAAATCGATGCGCGTGAGTTCGTGCAGTCGCACCAGATGTCCGTCGAGGCCGAGCCCGCGCAGCGCCGCCGCGATGCTGCACGACGCCAGCGTGCTCGCAGAGTACAACGTAAATTCATAGTCTGCAACAATCAAACGACACTCCATGAACATACTGGCTAAGTACCCTAACTCATTAATCTAGCTCTGTTGGTGTTGGTACATCAATTAAAACGTTTATCCGCTATTTCAGCGCTCTGATTATTTAATTAAAACAAGAGCCCGTTTGTTTACTAAAACCGCAATAGGATCTGGATCAGCTCACTATTAGCAGCAAATTTTAATTAAATTTTCCTTCAGTGCTTCCTCATTGCATTCACAACTGAATGTTAAATTAGAAGACGTGTATAAAGTGTAGCGCGTTAGCTTTTCATGTAGGCGACGTCTGTTGACGGTGCGAATACGGCGATCGTCGGCCGTAGAGGCTAGAGGAGTGGGGCATATCCGGCAAAAGAAATGTTCCTTTCTCTCTCTCGCAGGTTGTCAGTCTCCTGTGGAGAGTGCAGCCTCAAAGGAGCCGGCACCCGCCCTCGCGGCCGCATTCCACAGGCTCGCTCCTTCGCCTCACTTAAATATTTCTCACGGGCTTACTTTGGCAAAACCATTATACCAACATACATCATATATGTGCACGTATGTAAGCTGATATTGATGACTGAACTGGATGTGTTTTGTATGAAATACCTACACGAACACGAATATCAGACAGGAAAAACACACAAATTGTAATTGTCATCATGAAAAACAAACAATTCACAAGCATAATCAGTAGGTACTGTACTTATTGCCTCTTTGGCTCCCTATATCTACTTATGCTCATTTGTTTTATGTAAGTATTTACATAATGTTTTTTAAATATGAGCAAATCATGCAGCTACCTATAATTTATAAAATAATCTGCTCGTTGTCTAATTCTGCAGTTCTTCTACCTACTTCTTCAGGCAGGTATACATTTGTTTACGGTGATCTAATTGATTACTGGGTATCTAACTATCCGGTACTTACATTCCCGCGTCATCATCGTTTATTTACACAATTAATTATACAGGTTGGAAACTTTGAATGGGCCCTGAAGGGAAGTAAGTGTACCTACCTACTCAAATTATTGAAGCTAGGTAGGTACCAATTTTTGCCGAAACTATAGTAATATATAAACTTAATTATCAAACTAGAATACATAATTAGTTTCTTCCTATAATTTGTATACACGTTGGTAAAAATCCATTGTGTAGTTAAGAATAACTAAGGACTCGCACAGACACAAGAGTTTATTATTGTTTGAGGTTATAGAAAACATGCGTAAGTATCTTCCCAAAAAAGTTTAAGTTTGGTTGGCCTGCGAGAGAGCGGTAATCCACGCTTGCTGCCTACCTACACTACTACATGGCATATCATTCCAACGCATTTTATCAATAGGTAGTTACTGAGTTCATCGCACATGGCTAGCTACTTCACTTGATAGTGAAGCGGAAAAATCAGCTGCCTGACCTTGCCGACTTGTGTACCTAATAAGCTCCTATAGATACTTATGCAGTAACAGTAAGCTTTTACTAATGGTCGAAGCAAAATTTAAAAGTTTGTTCCCACACTATTGAAAGAGTGAGATAAGAAACCACAAATGCCCACTAACTCGAAGACGCAAACAATACGAGTGAAGCCTACAAGAGCCTCCATTCATCATTAAGTAGACTATTATACCAACCAATGTATGGATATCGAACACTCTTTCAGCTCATTTAAAAGATTTATTTTCATTTTTTTTATTTGCATGTCGGCATACCCAAGATAAAGGGAACAGGCAGAGGGAACGAATAAAAAGAGAGAGATGAAACAACGAAAGCGGCCGCTCACTCGAGGTATTTGCATAATCTGATGTTAATCAAACAGCGCAGTACCCGGTGCGCGTCCGAGCCGAGGGCTGCCGACAGCCGACCTGGGACGAGCAGACAACAGTCCCTTTGTCACGAGTGCATCAAGATCAACAGCCACTCTGATCACCGAGTGTGATGACTACCCAGTAGGTTCCTAGGCGTCCTAGGTGCAGCGGTGCTCGGCACAGGACACACACGTAGCGGAAGTGGGGCGTCCTTATTAGTCGTGGACGCGACTGCTGCGTCACGAACTATTATCACTAATGTACACTTTCTAGAGGAAGTAGCGCAGCGTTGGTCCCACCGCACTTTAGTGTGTAAGTACCTACTTATGTAAATTATACAGTTAAATACTTAAAATTGTGCTCAGTGTCGCCCTCCGTAGACAGCCCATGGCTAAGAAGGATGCATGTCTACACACGGATACTTCCGCTTCTCGATTCTGTCTGCATCAAGTTAAAAGTTCGTTCCTAGAAAACTGATGTCAAATACTATTCCTACATCAGCTGGCTTTAGAAAATTATCAATAGTAGGTAGGTACCTACATACTTACTTATTATATGCTAAAACAGATAACAGTAAATTAATTTTACATCTAAGTAGTGCTCAAATCGTCAGATTTTGCGGTTTTTTTTTTAAACTCAGTGTGTAATCCGAAGTTTTGGGATTAATGACGGTAGTGACATAATTTCTACGTTTTTGCCCTTGCAAATTAAGTACATACGTAATAGGTGCCATCGGCAGTCGGCACAGGTAACTTCTACTATAGTAGCACGCGCAATAGTCGATTCACGAGGTGAACGATCCTACAAGGCCGGACTACTCTTAGTTACTAACCTATTCGTTTGGAAGTGGACTGAAATGGCTCAAAACTATTACATAATCGACAACTACCTACCTATTCGAATAGACACTGGCGTGTTCTTTAATTACCTATTAGAAATCCATTCAAATGCAATGCCTAAAAGCACAAAAAGGCTGTCATAGCTGTGTGAACAACTGGTTATTTACTTAAAGATTTAATCGATTTATCTATAATCGGGCATCGGTAGTGCGAAGATACTACACGCGGCATTCATTGCCCACCGGAACAAATACCGCGCGGCCCCCGCAACATCGTCGGCGCGACGATTGCTATCCGATGCGAAGCGCTCACATGTGAAAGAAAACGTCTGACGCAGATAAGATAGGTACCTACCTGTCTCACACACTCACGCCGTCACACTTCGCACTATACCTACCTGTGAGAACTACTTTCCTATTACTGAGTACCTATCCAAAAATAACCCTGAACAAGACAGCAGATTTTTGAAAACAAAATACCATATGTACTTACTTATAACTTATCATCATCATCGGTAGGTAGAGGCCTGCGAGAATTGTCAGCATTAAAATAACCCATTAAAAATTTTATATCCCACGAGTTATGATTCCAGGAGTAAATTGTGCCATTCAAATAATGATACTTAATGCGGGCTCGCTCGATACCGCGAAACGACGTCAAGTCTACACGATCTCACCGCTGGAGGGTAGTATAACACACACAGCACACAACTGATACATGCATAGGTACGTTCTTTTATTAAAACCTGTGGAATTATTCACGAATATTCACTGTCTATCAAAGATAATGGACCTTTTGTAGTTATCGCTTTAAGGTCGCACTAAAACCGCGGTATTCCTGAATTAACTCGAAGTTTCAAAATCATCAATATTTCATAAATATGTAATGTTACATACTCTGCTGACTACATTACAGGAGGAGACTTCATTCGCCTCGGCCTCGGACTCACAACACAAGTGAGAGATGATATTCGAGAAGCAAGTGAAATAAAAGGGCTGGAGCGTGAACTTCTTGAACAAAAAACAATACGACAGCGGCGGCGAACAACAAAAACCGTTGCACAAAAACATATGATCCCATGAGGGTAGCGGGGGGGTGCAGGCGGCGTGGGGGCCGGAGTCCCGAGGCGTGCTGGAATGCGCTCAGGCGAGCGGCGTGGGAGGCGCCGGCGCGGCCGCAGCCAGGACACACACACGCCGCCCTCGCCCTCGCGCCCTCGCCGCGCATAGCCCTCACTGTAAACAAACCTATTCACATCTCGCTACGCTCTCTGCTAGCCGCCGGCGAACGATAACCATCTTCTCCACTAATAAATTGACTTACACCATAACCTAAGCATTCTACACCTAATAAATAGAGAATAGTTATCCAGTTACCTAATAAACAAGTTTAGCTTACGCATTTAACGTTATCTTTTTGTGTGTTCATTTTTAACAAATTCAGACTTGCTTGTACATTTCTAGTAATAAGCAGCTAAGCCCTCTTCGTGTATAATAAAACCTTAATTTTCATTTTATGGTATGTACGTACCAAATTAAGAAAACTAAAAATAATTTACATTACTATGGTTGGAATTCTTTAGTTGCGCAAAGTTCAGTGAGAATTGAAAAAAAATAGAGAATAGAAAGTAGAGTATTCTAAAGTAAAGGTTCAGTGACATGTGTCCGTCGTAGACCAACGCGATCCGCAGCGCAAGGCGACATTGTCGTGACAAAACGTGGTATCTAGATGCTAATTACTGTCTGCCGTTGCAAACAAAACGTTATTTCTCATTGAAAACAAGTGAACTATCTATGGAAGACACCCAGCCTTAACCTGACATTGTTACAAGTAAGCACCTAATATCTATTTATACTTAAATCCGTCTGATATGTTTTTATAAAGAGGATTAAGTGACCCTTCTGTTCATGTCTTTGATGTGGACTGGTTTTGACGGCCGAGTATCAGCTGACATCATCCGTATACTTATATTTAGGTGAAGAGCAAGGAATGCGTACCTCTGGCGGCGAGGGCGATGAAGGTCTGTGCATGCCTGTGCACCATCTCCGTGTTGACGAGGCCCCGCAGCGGCAACCGGGACAGCAAGAGCGGCAGAAAGTCGTGCGCCGTCACTCCCGCCACGTCCCACTTTAGCTTTGACAGCACCAGAAGCTCCCAACTCTGTTGACAACGAAGCAACACATTCAACAAGCGCTCTATTATAAATAGAAGATTTATCATAATACCAGAAAGGTCAATATCGGTGCGCTTGGATAATAAAATAGCATTCCTGTCGCCACATCCGCCACTATAATCACTAACTCGCCGAGTTTTGCTCGACTTCCCGGAACGGAGCGTAGGTAGTCCCCGGTGCTGTGTTGTGCAATCAAATGAACAATGTTATAGTTTTAGTTCGTGTTTTGTTTAGTCTCATTCGGAAACAATGTTACTTAACGTACCAACTGTTAGGCTTCCGTTTCATCAGCGCTTAGCTGTGAAGATAAGCTACGAAACTATGTGCCTATTTCCATTAAAACTAAGACGTGATACAGCAAGGAGGGTCGTGTCATGAAGATGCGCTTTGCGCCTACCTATATGATATAAAAACTTAGCTTCGTTGAACTCTTTTCCTAAGCCAAGCTGCGCTCACTCTTTCCTCAGCCAAGCTGAGAGTATACAGGGTTATTTGTAAAACAATGACAACCTTGCAGGACTGTATAACTATCATCATAAACAACAACTTTTGTTCTATATTTTTTTACAGAATCAAGCAACGCAAGCGCATTGAAGTGAATAACCGACTGAAGGATTTCCGTAAAATTGTAAATAGGTCAAGTACAAACAGCCCCGCCGCCCTAACCCCGCTCCCCTCGCTATTTTACTATCGCTTTCGTTTGCTTCGCATAGACTTCGTAACATTTAGAGCGTTCAATTGAAATATTTTTATTTTTGTAAGTATGAAAATCTGATGAACTAAAATATGAAAAAAATTTAAATGTCATAGAACAAAAGTTGTTGATTATGATGTTAGTAACATAGTCCTGAGAGGTTGTCTATGTTTTACAAATAACCCTGTATATATCGATGAGCTGAGCTATGAAAAAAATATTGATGGATTTTATGGCACATTCACCGCCATACAGCTTAGCACAGTTCTTGTATAAAGACACCTTTGCGCTTTGAATCGACTAGTTCAACACACATACCTCCATAGTTACAGCCCGAGACTTTAGCAAGCTTATACAGGTTCTAAGCAAAAAAACTGCTTTAATAAACGTTGTGATAATAGGCAAAATCTAATAGATACTTATACACGCGTGGCATGTAAATAATAGGTATGTATGTACATTTTGAATTATAAACATAGGAAGAGGTGATGTAAGTGACATTCTGGCTTTGTATCCTTATCATATCGATATGCAAAAATAGAGCTCCTTGTAAAGCGTAGCCTCTTACAAAACAAATGGCAAATCAAAGACGACGAACCTGTTTAACTTTATCAACTCGTTATCTTTCGAGAACCAAGCTACAGTTGACCTAGATTAAAAACAACTTTGTTGTATCAAGCTTGACGTATGATGTAGGTACCTTTAACTTAGTGCTGAATGTAACTATCTATAAGAATGTCAACGAGACAGAATATCCCTAATATTTGAACGGCCGTTTCATGAATAAGTTCATTATTTTGTGTACGTACACACTCGTACATGTACACGTTGTATGTCCGTTGACAGATAATACTCGATGTTTACTTAACTCAATCGGCGGGGTCGACCGCGGTGAAACGGCTGTTACTTTTCACTCGACCGACTATACTTCTCATTGCGATGAGCTTAGAGTTGGCATTTGTTCAGCAAGGGATCGCAGTTAGGGCATATAGATTCTCCGCGTATCATGTTTATGAATGAATGAAGCATCACTGGAAGTCGAATTAAATCGGTACTGTGTATGTGTGATAGTGTGCAGCACGACGTTACAATGACGCTATCAGATTTAATAAATAAATATGAATAGGAGCATTGCCAATGAAGAACAATAATTTATAACGCGTTGGCACAGAGGCTAAAAAGAGTAGGTGAGTAAGTAAAAGCGGTTAGCAACGACAGTATGCGGGTCGACCGCGAAATGAAAATATTCAGCTATCATTTAACTTGCGACTGGTTAAAAGCTCTTTGAAAACAATGCATTCATAAAATGTTCACCGCAAAAGTAGGCTGCGGAGAAGACGGACACGCGGATCCATTGGACGTTATTTTGAAAACAATAGTTATGATTTTTATGTTCTTGGCCCCTATCAGCTGATCTCATAAATTAGCTGAGCGATTTGCGTTTGTACCGGTGTGGCAGTGCGGCTGCGGCGTGCGCACACATCACACATGTGTGGAGGCGGTCCACCCGAGACGGATGGAATGCAGCTCGTAAAGTTGCAGGCGAGTGTTCATTAGAGTGGCGGAGGCCGGGCGGCGGCCGGGTGCGGCGGCCGCAGCAGTTATCGAGCCACGTTACAGCCAATAAAGCGAGCTATGCAAACAGCCCTCGTTGCCCGCAACACACTCGCTGAATTCCACACTCGGTTCCCATGCTTTATCCAATTTCATCGAACGGTGTGACTGCGCCGCTATTAGAATCAAACAATGAGCTCGGTGTCGCGTGGCCACTAAACTCATGAGACTAAACAACTTCGGAATTTTCCAGATGCGGATGGGAACTCGCAAACTTACCGGAGGTTATTAAAAAGTAATGATGAATTGAAGTATTTATGCGTAATGAACGTGAACTACTGTTTCAAACCCTGAGTGCTTGAACCTATAGAAAAACCCAGACAGGATTGGGATTCTCTAAGTACCAGTAATTCCTAATTGGAGACAGTCATCGATGAAAACCTCAGGAGTGCAGTATTGAATACGAAATTTGCTGTGAGCGTACAAAACGTGTTAGGCATATACAATATCGCAATTCTTACGTAAGACATTATAACCATCAGCGCATTCCTGTAAAATGATTATATTGACAGTTACAAGTCCCGGCGCGCGGCGTATGTACAACGCGATAAGGTGACAATATGCAACACATTATACAATGTTAACAAAGTTTAATAAGCTCATGTTTATTGAAAATAGTAGTAATAAAACGTCTTACGTGTGTCGTTAGTAAGACGAGAGTTTACATGGTGTTCATGTGGATACCCTAGTGACGGCCCCAGGCAGCACAATGGGCACGACTCCGGCTCCCAGGCCGCGATCCACATAGCGACGCTTCTAACCACAAAATTTTCATTTTTTCTTACCCCACGGCCACGACCCGCATTGGAAGAGTTGCTCAACAAGTACATACCTACCCAATGGATTTTTTTTACTGTTAAAGGTACCTTTTTATTGGCGAATCATACAATAATAGTAATTGCTGCTTAAACTATCGTCTTTATGCGGAATGGGTAGAATGTATCAAACAGACTATTGACGTTATTGGAGCAAGCTGACAGGAAACTAGTGGAGTAGGTACGTACAATCTGCGGCGAAGTAGTAATAGGTAGAAGTAGGCGACGTATGGGCGTGATGTTATTAGGCGAGCTAAGTGACACAATTTTGTAACGAGGCGACAGCCTGGCAGCGCGCTGCACCTTCACTCGCGTGCACTGAGGTTATCAGCGCACGCGCTCGTTAACACAATTTCTGTACTAGCCTAGGTGTCATACAGCATATGCAGTTATCTGAGTGACTGATCGTTTTCTGATCACAACGCTCAGGAGTTCGCGGCCTCCGGATAAAAAGTAACAAAGTAAAGCCGATCGGAGAGGCTTCAGTGCCTCACGGAGTTTCGAGCCCGGTGGAATGCGACTGGTTCTCCGACTTTTCAATAGCTTGCTGGATAAATTCAACTTTCGGTCCACAAACGATACAAGTTACTTTTCCAATCGATACACGGTAAAAATAGGTAAGAGTGTCAAATAAATAATTCTGACATAACAGTTGTCGCAGTTTATTGATGTCGCTCTGCAAAGCTAGTAGACTTTACTTCGAAAGTATATAAAGTTAGGTACAAAGGCAGTGCACACAAGTAGTCGTTTTGTTCTGTCGTATTAGTTCTTGGTTCGCGGGGGAAGTTGCATTTGCACCGGAAGCAAGCAGCGGCGCGCCGTGAGATCGGCAAACAACGCGCGCTCGTGCTAATATGCTCGCTCCTCATATTCTAAACAATAATTTCCTTTAACAGATTATTGCATTCCACGATTTATTATTAGGACTTGAAATAGGGTACCCCTTATAACTAACTCGTAAATTCCTTTTCTAAACTCGTACGGACTGCACCGACATTAAACATCCAATATAAACATGCAATCGAACGTGATTATGCCAGTAATAGATCTCGTTAAAGTTAAATTTTAACCGTAAACGCAATATTGAATAGTCTTTTGACAAACTGGCACCGCGGTCGTAAACTTATGCTTCAATTATAATAAACGTTTACAGTGGTAGTGTGGATGTGAGAACGCGCAGGTTTTATGGGCGAGCGCGCTAGCGGCGCGGGCGGCGGCGGCGAGCGCTCGACACCGAGAACCGTGCATTAAACGCCGCTCGGATGCCAGGACGTGCTCTTTTTGCTCCAGTCGTGCGCCCGCGAAGCCTCGCCGGCCAACCGCCAGCAACCTCAACAATCAAATCTCACCGATTGTTCACTCACACGGCTCTACGACACACATCGTCAACGCACACCTCTCGTCGAGAGATCTCTCCGAGGTTAAACACAATCGTAGACGTAGAAAAACATTCACGGGTGAATACACTAGCTTCCATCGAGTACACTAGATTTAGATAAAAACTTAATTAATTGGTGCAGATTTCCATTAGCTGCACTTGAATGAGTGGTTATAAAGATGAGCACATTTAAGTACCTACTCTACGTCCGTGTAAATATGTATGTGCAGGTACCGTTAATGCGATAATATGTGAGAGATTTCAAAGAATTGATAAAGCAATGATTATAATGAACTACAATCGGTCGTTTTTTTCTTTATCGACACCAAAATTTTGACAAAAATGTTGATTGTTGGCTTAATTGAAGCATCTACGATATTTCGTAGCGGGTCTACGAAAGTGCTACGAAGCCGATTTTACCTGCGCTACAAAGACTTGCTTCAACAAAATTACAAAATGTGAAGTTCATTTGCAAGCAATAAATTAATTTATCGTGTTTACCTATATTAATCCAAAAAACATATTTTTTTTTTTACCTTTATGGATTCGTTATTGAATTTACTGGCAGGTCAAGTATGTGTCGCTTCGCTACAGGACCGCGTGTAATTATCATTTATTTTATATTGTATTTATCGAGAACTTTATGGTTACCTGTAAATATCGTAAGTATCATGAACAATTTATTTATTATTGATACCTACTAAGACGCGATACATTTAACTTGTATGGCACTCATGGACGGCATGACTCATGGAATTAACATAACGCGTATATTGCAGACGAACATTTGCGGAGTTCCACTCACGACGGACGTGTAAAAAGTTCAATCGTGAAAAATTAAAAATACCTAGTCAATTTGAACGTGCGATCCATTTACGAGTGTGGTGTCGATCTGACGAGTTTCGTGAGATGAGATTAGGTGAGCGGTCGCGAGCGCGACTTGCACGGCGCGTGAGAAAAAATAAGCTGCATGCTTCGCCTGTAATTGGTCTGATTGAAACGCGAGCCTCGTTCGGCGGTTCTTCCGAGAAGTCCGTCGGCTCGTTAGGGGACAGTGTCCGAGGGCAGCCCTCTCCCAGACCGCGACTGCCGCGACCTGTCGCATTCCACGACCACCGCTCGCCATACGTACCTACGGTATGTCGTATAATTACAATTCATTTTGTATCGACGTTTACCAGCGCCCTAATTTAGAGAAAGCGTTGCTATTCAGTACAGGACATTATGTTAAAAGTACTAGCTACGAATATATAAATAATTTACTAATAGATACCCAATTGTGGAATTGTCGTCATTAAATACTGGTAAACTTAGTGCAGAGCGCGGAATGCACTTGCACCGCAGGCAGAACGAGTCGTGTATATTATGACGCGCAAAAATGTGGTATGCACTTATTATCTACGGGACGAGCGGCGACGGACGGGGCCCCGGCGGGTGGCCGCGCCGCGCCCGAAATGCAGCACACAGCCAACACGTAATATGTTATATTAAAAGCAAATACCTACTACACATGAAAGAATAACAGTCATCGGATGACAATGATCGCCAATCTGTCATCTTCGGTCGCGTTTTAACCTTGCATAACGGCACTGAGTTATTAAAATACTTTAACCTAAATGCCAATGCCAGATGCCCTTAATTAAGATTAAGAAACTTGTCCACGTGAATACAATATTGCTAGACACTGCACAAGACTAAGACCACAACTGATAATGGTTGGCTAAGAGAATGGTACGAGCTATGACAGCGTCATTTATTACAGCTGGATAATTAAAACGTTATATTGTACCATTTATACCGTACCTACATAATTATTGTTAATAAGATACGCGCCTATCGAACTTACACTTTGGTCTAAGTTCTAACCGAATATTACGTTAAATATAAAACTTATAATACCCAAACTAGTATTACATAATAATAACGTAATCTTTCTGTAAATACGGATGAACGGTTCGCATTTTGCGGTTTGTTAACGATTATTTTTTTATACAATGTAGTGCCAAGTTGGCGATTAAAGCAAAACAAGGAAAAGTAAATAATTAAGTTTTATGCTGGATGGGACCGCCACCCCGCCCAGAAAACAGTATCCTACAAGAACGCAAGTTAATATTGTACTTGATCTTTTAATTTATTTTGGATGCTATTAATAGGAGGCTATTTATATAGGTATAGGTTATTTATATCTGTAGAGTATCGTTTAGTCACCGATGTATGAATGTTACGAACTGAAATGTGTGTATTTTTAATTATATTAGTCACCTTACGCAGAGAATAGCTAATTTGTTCACATAGTCGTCAAGAGAAGAAGAGTACATGTGGTGAGATAAATCACATCATATTATAGTCGGCGCGGCTGCGGCGTAGCGCCTACAGTCGATCACTCCATAGATATAATTAATGTTCCGAGTTCCGACATAAAACTGGAATTCCAATCTCTCGCGGATGTTCAGAGCGCGAATGATTTAGAAATCAGCGGAGTGAACGACACGAAAGCACCTAGAAGAGCTAACTGCAAAATTAGTGCATGCGCGTGCACGATGCAAAAAGTCAGCCACACGAAACTGCATGATTAATGAGATCAGCTGTTTCCCGAGGCGAAGAAAGTTAATTAAATCTTCATAATACTTCATATGGCAGTGCGCGAAACACCGGACGCACCTACTCCGTGTGCTATTGATGTAATTAGCGGTACGCAACAAATAAGTTGATTGATACGTCGATGACAACGGCTTGCGGCACGTTGTGTTATCATGCGCTTGCGTGATAGCTCCTCATACCTATTGGATTAAAGGCTAAGTACCTAATATAATTGCTACTACTCTACTACTTACACATAGATCCGTGAGTGTGATACTGTTGGCGGTGTAGAAGACGAGCAGCTCGGCGGGCAGTGCTCGGGCGCCGGGCTCGCGCAGCTTGGAAGACAGCAGCAGGCAAGCTGTACCCAGCAGCTGCACCTGGCTTTTACTGACTGCACACGTGCTCAGGAACCGGTCCAGGTACGAGATCGCTAATGGGAACACCTCCTCTTGGCACCCCTGGTCTTCACATACCTGTAAAACCAAATAACGGTTAACAACTTGAACGGCGTCAAACGGAGCAACTGTTTTGTTTCTTAGAAACTACGCGCTGGAACCGCACCCAGGCCATTGCTTAGTTTATCATCCGGAATTCCTGATAACCTATATATAAAATGGAAATACACACTTATTGCGATAAATACAGCGCGCGTTACTTTCCTGCAGCAGTTACACGTTCCTTATCAACGTACTGGACTAGGGACGCGACTGTTCGTGTTATAAATCAATAATAGCGCATACATTAGTCCCGAATTTACGGATTTAACAATTAGATCATCTTGACGTGCTTTTTTATCAAAAGATGCTGCGCCGTTGAGGGCCGGAAAAAAGCAACTGTGGACCAAGCGTAGCAATACGAATGCTAGTGATATATTTTCCTTATTGTATATTTAAATGTATAGCATTGTGATCCCTAACAACTGTTGAGCAGATAACCTTAATTTTATACTCTTAGTAGATATAACGTGAAGGGTCAAAGTAAAATTAAATCGTTTCCATAAAGGTAAAGGTAACGTAAAATGGAAATCAGAAGAAAGCGAAAGGAGATAGCCCAAAGTAGTCATAAAGTAAATAGGTATTTAGATTGTCATGAGAGACGGAACGTCGCAGTTTGTTCCCGGCATAGTTTCGCACGGTAACGCGACTCGCGAACCGGCACGGATCTAATCGTATCACCGTGAAAACAAAACATGCACCTACTATAACGTACCTATAACCCGCTGCATACCGCTGAGACTCTCACGCTCTACCTCGCTCATAGGTACCTAAACTATCTCGACCGACTATGAGTCTCATGAGTTATCTATCTATCTAATAATATCATTGTCAATAATGGCCTATGACGAGTGCAGGAATAGAAACCCAATTGAACGTCGTAATAACCGATTAAGTAAATAAAAACGATTACCAAATGACACAAATAATCGTGTCTAGGTATACGGTATTTAGATAGGTACTGGAATGTAATGAATGACACAGGCGGTTATAAAACTATGTGATCATATAAATTTTACTGGTTATTATCAGTAGTATTTCGGATCCATACACGGCGACAGTTGCCGGTTCGCGGTCATCCTACGTTTTAACACACTATTTAAGTAGGCACGTGTAAAGTTGGATATAAAAGGATACATCGGACACTACAGCGGAATAGGTACCTATAAAGCCGCGATCGTAATTTAGATAGTGGGCATTACAAAATGTTATAACACGGATTCCGTGAACAATTTTTGAATCGTCATGCGATCGCGATCGTCTGCTTTTTGGGTGCGCCTGATGATTAAACTTAAAAGTTAAAGCGAGCACGTTGGAGATGTCATTGACCTCACAGACTGAGGATCGTTTCGGTCTGCTTGTGCTGAAACGGCGGTATGCGACTAGTTTAAGTGTAAGCACGAGGTGAGCCGAGGTGGCGACTGCGCAGGCTGCCGTGAGCTCGTGAAGCGCATGTGCTAGCAGTGCTCGCGCACCGTGACGTCAGCGCCGCGCCGGCCGGCCGGCTCCACGTGGCGCAGCCGACACTAACTACTCCATACTTCAGTTAGCAAGTTACCTAAATAACTCGCCCTACGCGATACTATCTACGATCACTTTACAGAAAATTTAATTACGACATCCGGAACTTTTAGTCAGTAAAATGTACTACTAGTTAAATTCTACAAACTAAATAAGTAAAGACCATAATAAATTACACGTCATGTAGGCCACTGACTACGAACAATGACGTTAGTGTGCGCGCTAGTAATTATTTTTATGTACATTTATACAAGCAAAGATAAGTGCGCAGCGGAGCGTCAGCTGTGTGCGTGTCAAAATCAGCTGATTATTCAAATAGAACGAGCGGAGTCTCATCGGTCGGCGACCGCGACCGTCCGCGCTCGCGCCGCCACCGGGGCCCCTCCTCGCACTGCACACGCTCGCCACCACTAAGTACCTAAGTACTCGTGCCAACTTACACAGAATAACTAACTAATCCTTAACTTTAGTCAAACACTGATCATGTTCTCGAGATATTTATGACGAACAAGTACGTTAGGTGGATATTGTTGTTCTTATTAGATTCTAACATGTGGAACGATACAGCAATCAGCTGATCGTGTAAACAAGTGTAACTTCTAGTTTAGAAATAGCTGCGTAAGCGCTTGAGGTTTTTATGAACTCCATCCTGCAACAACACATAATATGCAACACTTCCACTAGGTAGCATTTGGGAATTATCTCCGAGGAGCCGAGCAGTCACAGAGGCGGCGTGAAGGTGGCAAGGCGAGGGGGCCCGTCAGCAGACAGTGGCGAGAGCATACGAGGGCCACTGGTGCCGCCGGCGACGGCAGGGAGTACCTACACGTGGCCGGAAAACGAGACAAAATGGCGATCGTTCGGGTTGCGCGATCCGCGGATGGAGCGGTGTGGGTGCGGCATGCGGCGCGGGTGCGCTCACCTCTAGCATCCACTCGGCGACGAGGCGGCGCATGTGCGGCGTGACCTCGGCTTGCACGGTGCCAAAGTAGTTGGCGGTGACGGCGTAGCGCTCCTCGGTGCGCAGCAGGTTGTCGAGCACGCGGCGCCGCAGCAGCACTGGGTCTGGCGCGGCGGCCCGGTGCCCGCGCACCGCCGGCGCGCGCCCACTGTCGCCGCTCTCGGGGCTCACGCGCTCCGCGCACAGCAGCTCCATGGTACACCGCACTGCGGCTTATTGACAGCTCGCGTCGCGGCCGGTGTCGGCGTATTGTGTCAGACAGCTGATCGTGCGCGAGCGGCCGGCGTGGAGCGATGCGCGTGATGTTGCGACGACGGCGAGTGCCCGAGTCGCAGTGAGCCACCGGTAAGCGCCTCGCCGCCGAACATATGATCGGCGCGGTGCGGGGGCGGGGCGGGGCCCGTGAGGCCCGCACGCAGGTTTCTCCCATTCGACGTTCAAATAATAATACATAACATGTTTTCTTGCTCGCTCGCGCTTTGAAGTACTTCTCACTCGGTCTCGATTCTTGCTTCTCATTCTATTAGGTAAGTTAGGTACTAACTACAGATGAATTCCACGGATTTAATACGTATGCCTACCCTTCATACATAGTCTAATAAAAAGAAATGTAAGTACCCATTGTGTAATTTTTCAGGAGACCTGGGTAGGTAGGTACCTACCTATTTGTCTAGTTTATTTCGCAATGTTAGCACATCGTAATATCATAACAGAATGCACTGTCTCGTGTTTACAATATTCTAGCTATGCAAGATCAGAGTAGTCGGTGGGGCGGCCGGCGCGGCGCAGGCGCTGGTGGCGGCCAGTGAACTGCTGTGAACTTTTCACATCGCTTAAAGTTAGGGCGGCAGGTAGTCTGTCACAAGTCACAACGTCGTAGGCACTGTAACACTGTTGCGTCTGCAGCCCTAGGTAGGTAGGTACTTCTTTAGTGGTGGTGGTTCTTTAGTCTTTTCCAGTTTAGCTAGACTAACTCATTGTCTTGCCAAATGTCAAAGGTCAACTACAGACAACCTGTCGATAAGAAAGGTTGATCATTTAGGTAGGTACCTACTTACTTACCTTGTTGTTTACAAAATAACAACTTTTTACCCTTGAAAACCAATCGTAAATAGATAACATTTTATGTAGGTAGGTAGGTACCTTAAACATTACAACTTTCATGATCTATTTAAATTAAATAATACCATTATTTATTTTGTTGTCATAGGTAACTATGTACTCACCTACTTTTTACATACGAAAGTATATGTAAGCAAATTGAAGTTATTTACCTACTTATTATTTTTAGTTAATTATTCATAGTTCAACGTATCTAGGGCGCGCTTTGCTTTTAAAGAAAGACTGCTTGTCTTCTAGGTATATATTCATTTAATACAGGGATTCTCTGTTGCAAAAGGATAGGCAACATTTCTACGACCACCATTTATCCAAAGGCAGGGCAAGGTGGCCACTGCGGTGTTTTACACCCTATTCGTCAACATGCCAACACGACCGAGTATAGGCCGGTACAAATATGGTAAGGTTAAAGACAAAAGTCTGTTAACACGATTACTTTTAGATTGTTGCGCCCGGTTAATGGCAATAGGCTCGTCCCCTATTAAATGGGACCTAAACATACCGGCGAACTGTGGGTGTACATTGTTACACCTCTGCCTAACCGTTCGGGGAATACAGGTGTAATGGTATGTTATGTTTTAGATTATCATTTAAATAAACACGAAATTTATAAGATGCACTGATTTTTCAACATTTCTAAAACTAGCTAAGTACCAACTAGCAAGGAGCTCATTATGGTTTTATGTTGGTTTTACGTCAGTTCTGTAGTTCCTTTAAATATCGATAGGATTTAAAAGTCTGATGTGGTAAACGACTTTGTCGCTGATAGACGGTCCCACCTACTTATATTTTTTCAGGCTGACTCAAATACAAATAATATCTACAATATTTGGATTGAACAGTACTATCCCTGCCGCCGTGTGCAGTGGTAAGTAATATCTGATAATCTTAAAATAGACCTTCGTCTATTTTAGTATTATCAGATATCTACTAAATACATATACACATACACACATATATTTGTGCTAAATAAGAAAATTGTAACAAAGCTAATGCAATTCTAAATAGGCACATAATAATTGACTAGGTCCTATAGGTACCAATTTATTTTTCACTTGTTGTAGATTTAAAAAATAAATTTCTAAAAAATAATTTTCTTTAAAAAAGAAATTCTAGAACTATTGCTATCAGTTGTCCGGGCTGGCCATGGGACTTACAGTTAGATTACGATTACAATTTGGGGAATTCCCGAATTTCCTACACGACAATAATAATATCCAGGACAACGAAAATAATAATAAAATGTTATAGGTTGGTACGTACTTAGGTAGACACAAATATATATAAGGAAATTATTTACAAAAGCGACCGTTTCATGAATGTTTCGTTTTTAATGAGTTAAGGTTTCTGACCCGATAAAATCGTTAGAATGTATCACAAAAAATTTAATCGATTTTGCGAGTCTGTTGTGCATAAATACAATGATAAAACATTAAGAATTCGATAAAGCCATACTCGCAACTAGCAACACACTCGTATCAAGTTGAAAAGTAAAAAAGTTGGTACCTGTGCTTACGCAACACACACCTAGGTATGGTACAATCTAGATGAAAAAGTGACTATCTACAAGTGACCTGAATTCTTGGAAATGGGGCGGAAAATGCGTAGGTACCTAGGTATATAGTACTCGTTATATAATTAAACTTCGAAGGAATGCCATAAAGAAAATTATAATTTTCTTTCGTGCAGACATTCCTTACGTCATTCGTTCGATCGTGGATCATCCGAAATCGTAAAAACCGAGTGAAATCTGAAATTTTAATCGTCATGGTTTTTTGACGCAATAGCTTAGGTACCTACATACCTACTGTAGCCGAGGTTATCTTTGACGGGATGTTAGATTTTTAAGAAACAAACATTTCTTTTTTAAGCTGAGGTTTTCATAATAATTATATAGGTACACTATGTAACCCATCTAGTTGTTGTGGGTAACGTCCATTTCTGGCAGAACGTGTTTCTAATATTTCGCAGCTAATTACTGAATAACGTTAGTGATCGATCGTCGATTTGTTCTCATTGTTGAATGTCAACGGCCATATAAAAGCACTTGCTAGCAGCGGGTCGATCAACTCCTTCGCGGTTTTTTGCTAATTCAAATCCGAGGTGTGCAGGCGCAGGGCTTGGTGCGCGCAGGAAGCGCGCTATACTATAACCGTGCGTCATTAATCACCGCCTAGCCGGCTTCCTTCACTCCACTTGGCAAATGTGAGGGCGACACTTTTATTGTTTCGCGTATTTTTAATTTTTATTGCATACGCCTCGCATTACTTTCTTTCTGCGGTTGACACTTGACAGCTTCACGCTCGTAAAATGCTACTCTACTGTTTGTGCAAACTTGCAAAGTTCTTAAAATGATTTAGTGTTTTTATAACAATCAAAGAACTAAAAAGTTACAAATAACTTTAGTAAAATAAAAGCTTTGTTCTGTTTGGTGTTTTGTATTGCCACCGACTTCTAAATCTATTTTTCTGCTAGTTATTTTTCACTTTTTGGTTTTTGAAGGAGGTTGTCTTTTTTGGACAAAAGTTTTTATTTTTCGCTTTTTAGTATAAATTTTCTGTCATCGAAAACGAAATCCATGAAGAAACAGTTATACTACGTAAATTAACAAGACACCAAAAGTCACAAGTAAGCAAAATACGCTAATTCGTTTACTTCGATGACATTTTTTTTCTCAGTTATTTAAATTTTTTCACGAAACTACTGAACCAATTTCGGAAAAAAATATATGGGACCTTCTTTAAAGTATGGCCTATCAATTAAAAAAAGAAGATTAAAATCGATTTAAAATTGGCGGAGCTATCGCGTTATAACACACATACAAAAAAAAACAGCATACAGACGAATTGATAACGGAGCCGCCATCAGTGGGTAGTAATTCTTCTAGACCTTTGACCGGATACGCGCTTAGTTTCCTTACTTATATTGAAATGAGCTTGAGCGCAAACAATGAACAGAATTCCAAAACACGGCAATAATAATATTGAATGCTTAGTGCGAGCGGGACATCACTCTTTCTTGGAACCACGACACTGCGTAATGGAACGCGGCAAAATGGAATGCAACCGGCACCGGCACCGTAGCCGTTGATCGGCTGAACCGACGACTTTTACTAAAAGTAAATAGGTAGGAAGCTAAGGAATATCTATTCTATAAAAATCAAGAAATCATGTAAAAAATATTTAAAATAAAAATCACCGAGAATAAAAGAAAATCCAAAACTAAGCTCTTCTCTCTTTTAAAATAAAATAAAATTACAAACTATGTACAGTTTATAAAAACTTTTTTACAAAAAAGACAACCGCCTTCAAAAACTCAAAAGTGAAAAATAACTTTAGCTTTGGAAGTCGGCGGCTTTGGTTCTGTTTGTTGTTTTGTATTGCCACCGACTCCCAAAGCTTTTTTACCAAACTTTTCTACAAACATTTTCTTTTTGATTATTTAAATTCAGAATTATCACATTTTTTGAGGTTGGATAGACAATTTTGTCGTTTCGATGGTTCATCTTAATAACAGATATATTGCTATAGCAACCCTCAAGATTTTAGCCAAGCTAAAATGGACTCTGGGATATCAGTCCATAAGCTTTTATATTCTACTCACGGCCTTTCAACAACCAATACAAAAGCACTAGGAGTATATAGCAGTTATTACAATAGATATCAATCATACAGTTCCTAGACTATTATAGTAGGTACATGCTTACTTAGTTTAGACTTTGTTTTCATCCATTTAAATTCTCAAGACAGCGTATAATCTGCTCTATAATTAACGATTACATACTAGTATACCTACCACAGGCCTGTATTTAGAGGTGAAGTTAACAATCAATTTTTAACAGATTGAAAAAAACAAAAACACGTTACCTGTTCAATAGAGAATGACAAATTGGCAAAGGAATTCGAAATTGAATTTTAACGATGTCAAGAAGGTTTGCCGGAAGAAAATGCTCGGCACACTTGCAACATAGTTAGGAGAAACATAATTTTCTAACGGATTTTCTTTATGACATCCGTAGTCATCAATTTTATTGTTATTAACACAATGTGTCGTAGGTGGAATTATTAGCACATCAGTTCTGATCTTAAAATCAATTGCTCTGTACAAGTCCAATACTTTAATAAGATAGACCTTGTCATAATGTAAAAATTGCCCGCCACTTCGTTCGCGTAGCTATTTCGCCCGCGTTAAGTTACGTCTTTGGTTACTGCTCCGCTCCCGTGTGTCGTGGTATCATGATATAAAGCCTATGTTACTCAGGAATAATGTAGCTACATATTGGTAAAAATTGGTTAAAATCGATCCAGTACTTTCTGAGCCTATTCGATACAAACAAACAAACAAAAAAATCTTTCCTCTTTATAATATTAGTATAGATTTACAAACTGTTGTACTTTAATCAAAATCATTCGTTCGTAGCTAACGAAAGATAAAACCGTCAAAATTGAGATGAAAAATGCTGGAGGCCTCATTTCCGTCGCGCGTCGCGTCGTTCCGCTCAGATGTCCACGCTCCAGCTCCGCGGTAGGATCATGGACCTCACAATCACAATATAAAACACGTCTGTGCCTACAATGTTTTTCTCAGTAACCATTGGACAAGTACACCCAAGTTTTTTGGTCTCAATTACAATAAAAGTTCCGTCATTGGTTTTAGAAATCTTGTTTTCCTGAACTCTTTTTTCATTGTATTTTTTTCATTTTGTAGATATCTGATTTGTAGCTTAGCTTGAGAGACAGTTTTTGTATTAACTATAAACTCTACGAAAAAAGGCGTGGCATCATGTAACTAAGTAGAACCCCAAGGGTTTGGATCTGACTAATCATCAGTTCAGCTTCAAATAGCATGCATTGTAGGCATCAAAGCTGTTAGTGTGCCCCTACACGGACATGGCCCGGTAAAACTACGTCAAATAAATATGCACACAAAATAATCTACAGACTAACTCGTTGATTGTGCACATTAACGTTTTTATTCCATTAGCATATGCCTACCTACGTTTATCAATAAGGTAGATTAGATAACTACAACACTACACAACCTAAAAAAGCTAAAAGGCTACGGGCAGAAACGTATCGTGCAATTTAAACATGTCCAGAGGCCAGGCATCAACGCGTTTGTTTCGCTGTTTGTTTCGACAGACGACGCCCGACGGATTGATCAAAGGCCCGGAACATTGTGACAGGTTTAGCAGCCTTTCGCACGCAACCCACCGCTTTAAATTAGTAAGGCCACAAATTATATCGAAGCACACAAAATTGTTTAGAGATTGTCAACTTCAATTAATAATAAATTAATGTCATAACATGATTCTGTCCATTTGAATGTTCTGCTTGGATTCAGTACAGTCGGTATGTGCCTACACCGTCTACATTCTACATAGACCGCAAGATACTCCAGCGTAGCCCAGCGACTACTTAATTTATTTTCCCATCGGAAACCGTCGTCGGATCACTACGAAAGTGAAAAAAACGGCTTTATTAAACGTTATGGTTTTAGATAGAGTTTTTTATAAAGAACGTTTCGTTAATTGTTTCTTACTTATGTAATCAAGAAACAACTTGTAAACGTTGTCTTTGAATTCCCAGGCAATTATATTTTGGCAATCGAACTTTTTGTGGAGGTATCCGTTGTGATTTTGCGCTTTATAGATCATCTATTTAGCTTTATCTGCTTATTTCAGCGCAGTATCACTTGCATACAGCAATACTCGCTAATAGTTTCCAAATACTTATCTACAAGTGTCTTTGTTCTCTACTTCCGGGAGAAAATGGGTTTTTATTAACAATTGTTATTGTAGTACCTAGATAGGTTCTGTAATGGTTATCTATTAGTGGGCCTCTTTGGGAACGATTCTTCACGGCTGTTGGTAGGGCAGTCATGGCCGAATTGAAAAAAAGCGACTAGAGACAACGGCGTGCGTTGACCTGGTAATGTTTACTGTCCTTGATCGGCGCGGACGGCGGGCGGCGTCCGGAGTGACGTCACCGCGGAGGTGCTGATGGGTTTCAGCTACGAGCCGAGCGAGTGGTTCCATTGCGCGAGGCCCCGAAGCGAGCCGCTGCGCGCCGCCTCCGCCGCTGCCCCACGAGTCGCGGCCGCCGGCCGTCCACTTATTGCTCACTGTCTTCAGTTTCTCTCGTAGCATTCCTAAGTATACCTACTTAACCACCTAATTTAAAAGTCAATTAAACAAATATTTACTGCCAACTTAAATATTACCTGTCTACCTATAAGTTTTATAAACGCGTATCAACGATCATAATTTTTGTGAAATATACATAAATATTAAAACAAATGCTAATAATAGAAGTTCGACGAGGTTATTGAACTCAAAATTGTTGAGCGTAGCTAGTGAACAATTCCATGAAATACCTAAATCATTATTTGTTATGGAAAATCACAAAACTGAAGCTAACTTTTATAATGTAACATGGATTCCCAATTCATTTTGTCCATTAATTTTTAAACGATAATTAAGTTTTGCACAGTTCATTTGTACGAGTTGTACGACACGTTTTGATTTTATGAAATTGAGAGCTTATTGCTTTAGTTGCCTTATAAATATCATTGCCTTATACTATATATTAGGCACGTAATCTACTTCAGAAATTTTGAAGTAGGTAGGTAGTACAGACCTCTTGGCAATACATAAATATTGGTTTTTTATCTAAGGAGCTACGATCTACGGCAGACGGTAGTTGAGGGCAGGCAGCGAGTCGTGGTACTGTTCCCAGTGACTGTGATGATGTCATGCTCGTCCTTAACAAATGATAGCCATTCATTGGCGTGTGTTGTCGTTATGGTTCTAAACTTGCGAGCAATTTAATCTCGACGTATATCTGTGCTCGGTTCGCAGAATGCTTCATTTAGGTAGTTCTTAATCTTAGTGATCCGTGACGA
Source organism: Caradrina kadenii (assembly GCA_947462355.1). NCBI lineage: Eukaryota > Metazoa > Arthropoda > Insecta > Lepidoptera > Noctuidae > Caradrina > Caradrina kadenii. The sequence continues at coordinate 9,796,941 of OX381677.1, read as the reverse complement.
AACTAAGTAAAATAGAACATTGTTCAATTGATACTAGAAAAAATGGTTTAAGGCTCAATAACAGTAAACTGCTGTGTAGCTATTAAAAATTATAGTAAGTTACCCTTCGCGAAACTATCCATATAGACCTTCTCTGTATCAAATTTTCCCAAAATAAAAATATTAAATGTTTCTATTGCCTTTCAACCGTTTGGTTTATTAATTACTAGCGACCTGCCCACGACTCCGTCCGGGTGGTGGCTTATTTCACCCGCGTTAAGTTACGTCTTTCGTTAATGCTCCGCTCCCGTGGGTCGTAGTGTGATGTTGTAAAGCCTATGATACTCAGGAATAATGTAGCTATCTATTGGTGAAAAAATGGTTTAAATCGGTCCAGTAGTTTCGGAGCCTATTCGTTACAAACATAAAAACAAACAAAAAATATTTCCTCTTCATAATATTAGAGTAGAACTGTAGATTAGGGCACGTTCACCCGAGTGCATTGTCGACGTGCCAAAAAACACTTGTGTGGCTTCCCTTATGAATTTATAATACATATACTTAGCCTCTTCTGTTAATATCACTTAATAATTACCTATTAAATTAACAGGGAACGATTCAACCGATTAGTTACTATCTAGCTTTCTACGTAATAATGTTCTTTGTTTGGACGTTGACGGGCGAGCTAACGGGAGAGTAACGTCCTATGGGAGGTACGTTATGGTATGGCGCAGGTAAGGCACTGGACACTGGTACATCCACATAGTTGCGGCCAGATCACGGTGGATCACACACTTTTTGCCGGGCGGCCGGCGGCGAAGGTCGGCCGAGGCGAACCACGAGCGATCTAGCATTCCAACCGCTATGAATGAATAGTCGCTCGACTGGTCGGGTGGCGCATACTAAGTAACTTCAGATTAATTTGACAACAAACATTTAAGTTGGCAAAAACCGGAATGGCAAGCGGCGGCCCGCCCCGTGGGAACCGCAGACGAGCCCAAACGTTTGTCTCCGATGATTGTCCGATTAATAAGTACCTGCCCATTTAACGTTCCGTTTATTTCTCGCTTTTCATAGCGTGATGTGAGGCCAATTTGCCTTACGATTTTCTGACACGGCAACGTATTCGTTGGACACGCAACATGGCTGGTTATTCAAGGATGTGTTTGTACTTCAGCCTGTGTTGTACGCCGTAGTATTCAACGTACGTAAGAAGTTATTCATAGACATTTCATAGACCGGAAATAAGTATTTAGTTAGTTATTTTGGTACCGCAAAAAATGTGTCCTATTTTACATTTGGTTATATAAGAATTGTCGTTGGTAGTTCTGGCTGGTATCTGTCGCTTGCCAATTGAGCTTTGGGCTTAAATAACTACTATGCGAAGCACTGATAGTTCACGTAAACAATGGCAAGACGAGCTAGGTAAATTAAAAAACATAAATAGTTCAAAGTAGCCCTGGAGCGAAACAGCTGGGGGCCAAGTGGAAAAGGGCATTACCCAGGACTGGGGTAATGCACGTTGATAATAGTAGTTCATTACATACCGATAGAGCTACGAATACTTTGTCAAACATCTGCGCTTCCATGTTTCTCAGATGCAGTGTACAATGGGGGCGCGGGCGTTAGAAGACAGAACCTTTCCAAAGTGAACTGGTCTAGAGTAGCCTATTGTCGGAGCGATGGCAACACTAAACTGTTGGAATGTATCCGTTTGCATTACACCGACACCGGGCGCGTCGCCGGCGCAGGCTCTGCATTGACGCCCGCCCACGTCCCTCTCCCATCGTTGATGAGTTTTATTGCCAATTCTGAATAATTGATGCACTTCAAGTAGGATTTCCGTGAAGACTATAAATATTAATCAGAGAAATACTCTTCCGCCTGTTTAGATAACAGGATTTGATAAAAACTGATGCTAATGTCGCAGAAGAGATAATGGCTAAGGCATGTTTTGGTTAAATCAGGAATTACTATCTGTTAAGTAATGTACGGCGACTAAACACAAAAACAATGTATTCTTGGTAGGCAGGAGTAGTAAGGCACCTACTTACTAAGCAGAAGAAGTTGTTGAAGGTTATGACAATTTGTATTACCCTGACCATGCTGATCTAAAGATTGGTGCGTGAGCTAGATATACCCATAAAACTACTGCGTGTTCTGTAACATAAAAATAACTCGTCATTGTTATGGTCATGGTGATCAAAATGGATAAAGTTTATGATTGAGGTAAGGACAAGGACAATAGATAATCCTTATCTAGCTGTGCTCTGCCATTAAGCAGGAGGAAAGAATAATATCCATACATAGTATATCCTGCCACGCGGAGGATAAACTGAATTGGCCTAGGCCAAACTAGCTTGACCTGAAATTGGATTTAGCCGTTAACATATACAATATTGTTAAACTTCCTTCCTTGAACATCAACTGAAAGATTATCGTACAGTAAACAAAAGGTCAAATAAAAACTGTTAAAAGGAGTGTAGACAAATATGTCATTCTCCTGAAACTGGAGAATGGCATATTCTTCTAGGTCAACTGTCTGCCTGGAGTCCAGACAATTAATGTTGAACAAAATACTTACCCACACGCCATACCTGTATAAAAATATTGTATAATAATTGCTGAGTTGGGAAAAGATATTTAATTTAGTTTTTATGTTAGTAGTTTATATTTTAATAACTATTTATTTTTTAACTTTATGTTGAAAATTTCTGTTCGTGTTAAGCTAGGCTAGAGAGTTTAATTCTACCAATCAATTTATTATTTCGCTTGTTCTAAGCGCCTATCTTAGTTTTGTGTTCACTCATTTAAGTATTGATTAGTAAAGCAAAAAGGGCGTGCTCTTTGGGAATTAAAATCCTATGGATTTAGCTTAAAATATAGGATTATATTATCGAGTTTTTGTTTCTGCTCCCCTGGGGCATATTTTAGGACTTTGCCTAGATTCTAAAGTCTGTGCAGACGAAGTCGCGGGCAGAAGCTTGTACCTACTACCATAAAATAACTACGTTCTATTCTATGACAATTATTCCTAATTTCTAAGTAATTAAATGTTAATGGATCACATAAATAACCAAGATCAGATACCAGTTCCTCACGCCGGAAGCAAATAGTTATAAGCTTATAAATTCCCCGTGTAATGTTACCTATAGCCTTGATACTTATGGTGATTATGTCACGACCACCATGACTTATTCCGAAGCCGTAGCGCCATAAAAATGTGATGGTACCTTGATAGTTTGCGTTTTCCTGGCTAAGACGAGATGGGTTTAGGGATCAATTTAAATTCTGGAGCTACTGCATGATAATAAACATTATTGAAAGAACTATGGTATATAATTTCCATTAAGAAAAAAAGTGTAAAGTACAAGTGTACGGATACACATATCAGAGCACATGTCTTTATTTAGGAACATCCAACCTAGTAGACTTTAGTGTTGCCAACATCTACAAGAAAAAAAAATTAAACACAGCAAAAACACCAGAATATTTTTAGAGTAGATACCGTCTTTCAACACTTGTGGTAGTGTAGCACTAGTTTTGCTATAAGCTAAGCACCAAGTAACTGGTAGACGAACAATGTCACACTGTCGTTACGACCTGTCGTACGTACTTACCAGTCGTTAGCGTTGTAGACGGCGCTGACGTCACTCGCCGTTGGCCGTTAGGGCAGGTTCGAAGTTTAAAACTCGCATAAAGCCTGCCCGCCAGCATATCTTCGCTCGCTGGGTAAAAGCTTTAAACTATGTGGGCAAGTGCGAGCCGGATTTCAATTTAATTTTCGGGAAGTAATGAATTCCTTAATATATTAAGACGGAAAAAAAAATATTACATGCGAACGTTTATTAGCGTGGCATGAACTTAAGATGACGTTTGTATGTTTGAGTGATATGGTGTGTACAAACAGATTTTTAAACTTTGATCATTTGTCTTATGTAGGTATTCCCCTAGCCAGATACATTGATCAATTGCATTTCTGCGATAGCATTTTTAGTAATCGATCCCAATATCACTTAAAATTTACATTTACACGCCCGTATCTTGATTAGATAACATTTCAAATGTTTATACCGCACTATCTAAGATTTACGATGAGCCGCACCTTTTTCGTTGCAATTGCATACTGGGCTTAATTTCATTGGTTGTTATTTCCTTGTTGATATGAAAACGTGATAAATAGTACATGAGCTGACGTAATTCCGCGAAATTTTCCAGTAGGTGCAGCCTGAAATAATGAACAGGCGCCGTCGACTTGTCGAAAACAGTCGTTATTGTACCGTTACTCTACAAGTATGCTAGTGTATCTGTAGATAAACTTGTATTTATTTACATATTATTAGGTATATACCTAATATGTATATTGGTGTTAGATAAACTAACTTCCCTTCGTGTTAATAATGAACTGAAGTTTTAATTAGTCTTGGTTCCCAATTTACATTTTTTACTCTAAACTTTGCATTTTAAAGTCCACATAGCAACGGTCGGATTACGAAACCACATTATTTATTACCTTTACTATTCAAAACCATGTCCGTGTAGTTATTTCCAGAAGATTCTAATTCTTAGCAGTTAAAACCGGAAATCTTAAAGCGTTGCTACGGGACGTCACGTAAGCGATTAGATTCGGGTGCCCAAGCTTTTGAATCGTTGCTGTTATCAGGCTCTTTACATAACAGATAATTGCTATCCCGAACACTACAAGAAATGGCTTCAATACTTTAAAAATGGAGGAGTGCCACAAGGCCACACACAATGTTTAACATTTATAATACAGACAACGTCAAAAAAGCACACCTCCTTAAAATATTGCACAATCTTAGAGTATGCATTTAATTCGATTGAAATTAGTATTAAATGGATAGTCATTTAACTATTTTGAAATAAAATCAATTAATTTTAGAAATAATAATGGTCTCTCGTAAAAGTGTTGTTGAAAAGAAGTTGTCCCGTGGCGGCCGTGGCCCATTTGTTGCGCTATCTAAAACAGATAGAAAAATATTGTAAACTTTCGATTTTAAGGGCTTTTTAAACATAATTTTGTATGCATCATTTGATAAATCTTTTTGGAAATTAGGGTTAAGTAATAATGTTAATTTTTCCATTCTTGGCAAATCTGTATTTTATACTAGTAAGTACTAAAACAAAATAAAAATAATACTTAATTCCATGGAAAGGACATGGCCTTGGCCATGGGCTTGGGCATGGCCTTTGCCGAGCAGTTGGACATTATAGGCTAGATAAAAAAAATATAATCTTTCGTATGATACCTAATAGTTCTTTGAATAATGGTTAGAAACATAAGTAAAAGATGTGAGAGTGAGAGGGCACTTTTACAATAACAGGTGGTTTGTGCATGTGGTGTTAACCTGTTATTAGTTGTTGCACTTGTAAATGTAACCCTAGTCATTAAATCAGAAATGTATAGTGTAAACAATTGTTGGTTAACCTAAATAAATAAATAAATAAAAATAAATAAAATAAAACTGGTACGATTTTTATGACGCCCAGTATATTATCTATGCCATTGTTAGAAGTTCTGTGTTGTTGGAATCTAACAGTTTCTCTTTATATCGTAAGGATTTTTATATTTCTAACATTAATTCTGTTATGTAAATGCAGACCAAAATAGAAAAAGGTACATAATTGAATCAGGAATTCAGACCTCCAATCTGGTGGGTTCTTTCATTACGGCCCCTAAGATTACAGATTTCCACTAACAATTTGCCAAGCACGTCAGTTATCATCTCCCCGTTGTAATGTAAGTGGTGAATAGTAAAATAAAAGTTTCCAACAGCTTTGTTAAGCGATGGATTAGTATGGATTACATTTTACCAGGTATATTAAATTATAACAAAAGGTCGTTAATTTATCGGATTTTTGCTGGCTACATTATTGCGCGGGTGTGATTAGGTATCGCATCAAACTAATGTTATATTTGTAGTGATGTAACTACAGCACGCGAGACCAGGGAAAGCGATGAATCGACTATTCTGTTGTAATCTGATCTATCCAATGCGTCGGTACATTTAATTAGTCATATAAATTACATCTCCGATAACGCTACGTGTAATAGTCCAACGAAACTATTTTAGATTATCTGAGTTATGGCAACTGGCAAGCACATGCCTAAATGTTGAACATGTGACAAGGTTCAATGTATGCTGTGATGTGTAATAAAAAGCTCACTTTTTATACTAAAACTTGTTATAAAGAGTCCATATGTTACGAACAAGAGTACATTTACGCAGGATGATTGCTTTACAAACTGCTTGCCCCCGCGGTGCGGCCCTGAACCCGCAGGATTGCGTTTATCTGCGCTGGTATCGAGGCCCACGGTTTCGGCAGATGCTTGCCAAAACACCGCTGATAACTTTATGGGAGTAGGTACAACATTACTCGTTTGCAAAATGTTGTACAATGTATATGTGCTACCTAATCTGAATAACAAACGGATGTGCCTTTGTGTCCTTTACACTTCCTATTATAAGTATGTACTTTTTTAGCTTTCAAGAAGTTTGTCAGCTTCCCTTTACTGAAAACTACAATGTCTAAAATAGTCATGTAGTAAGGGAGTCATTTGCTGTAACAACATTTAAGAAAAAGAAACGAAGGATCGTATCTTTCAGCAATTTCTGAAAACAATAAACACTTCGTCTTTATGGCACACAATGGGATATGGAGTCGGATTCCAGGAGAAATTCGGCGGTTTATTCCAGATTAGACGCCCCGCACCCATCAAACCAGTTCCAATCGGTTCGTTGAATAATAAAAATGGCCTCTATTTTGGGAACGCTGCGCCTTATCGGGCCTCTCTCAAGTTCGCTTCATAGAGAGCGCCGACCCTCGGCCGTCTGGATACCAAGTACCTACCTACCTACGCGGCTCCGTATACCACTTCCTTACAAAATCTAATTAAAATAATGGTCACGGAAACCGAATTATGATGTTAGAAAAATGAACATAATCTTTGTTTTAATTTACGAGATGTGGCGCACCACGTTCTTCAAACCTTTGTCTCTTTCTTAGGACCTTGGCCTGAAACGGTCCAACGGATGGGATGACTGGAACTTAGAGAGGTTTTTAATTAATTTTTCTGATAATTAATTTCTGAAGGATTTCATTAAATAGTTTGCTTGGGAATTAGTGGAAATTACTTAAATACATCAGCAATTATTAGAGCACCGTTTAACGTTTGATGGACTTAAGTGCTGTTTACTTTTGGAAGTTGAGAATAATCGTTTGTTCTCTTCCGCTAAGTGGTCTAATACGTTCGATAAAACAGAAATAGAAATTTCGCATTCATGAAACACAGATTTTAATTTTTATTGTTTTTGAGTTCATGGTCTAAGCGCAAAATACGGCCAAGTGCGAGTCGGACTAGCACGGATTCTGTACAATATTAAGAATTAGCAAAAAACGCCGAATAGGTAGGTTAATTAAATGGGGTCTACAAGAAACAACCTTATTTCATATTTATTATTTCTTATTATAGAGGCTATAGTAATACATACTCTGTGACAATCTCTAGTGTCTATCTTAATAGAATGTGACAGAGGGACAGATGGATGAGCGAGAGCAAAATGGTCCCGTTTGTACCCTTTGGGTATGGAACCCTAAAAAGCAATGCTAAGTCCTCCTTGTTTATTTGTACCGACGATATAACATGAGCTCTCGTTGTGTTGGACTATAAATAGTTTAAAATATTTGCGGATTCAGAACAAGGTAAGTAACAATGAGTAAGTATTTAAATGTGTTACGAGTTTGATAGAGTTCAATCGTATTATGATAGCCCTATTATAAAGCATGTCATTTGGTGGAGGACGCGACGAGGCGGCGAGGTCGGCCGTGAGGAGCCGAGTAGCCTCGCGTCGTGCAATGACTCGCGGGCCTTGAGGCGATGGTAGACAACCGCGGGCCCCACGATCTCGGCCCGTACTCAGTGCGCCTCTCGTCAACGAAGACGTATTATTTAACGACGTGAATCGCGTAAGCTTACGAAATCCGGTTTATCTAATCGAGAAAAGCTGGGTCACATTACTTATTTTTACGCAGATAGGTACTTACCCACTTACAGAGAATTATGTAGAATGGTTTTTTTCCAGTGTGACAAGTAATTATAGTTTAATCAATTTTGGAATTCGTTTCGTAATTTATCAGCTATAAGCGCAGGGCGAGAAAAGTACGCCATACCTTGAAGGCTGCAAGTTTTATTTCTTTTGATTACCCAAAATGATGTGAGGTGATTACAAAAATGTTAAATTAAAATCTCACATGTCCTTGAACTCTACAATATGAATAATCTCCATTTACATGTAGATAATTATATAAAAGGTTGTCAAGTATAATAATCATCTCCATAATATTATCATAATAATTCAGTATTATAATCAATTCTGCTGTGCATAATATGACAAGATGACTCATATTCATTCATTAAATATTATAAACCAATGTTTTACGAAACAGCAATATCAAGTGTTATTAAAATTAAATTAACTTGTGTGTCTGCGGTTGTACGATGAAAGAAAAGCGTCGCCATTAGAGTGCCAACAAACCCGCTCATTGTAACGAATGTGTCGGCAAAATTCAACACTGAAATACTGCGAACGCTTATCAATGCTGGCAATGTCGGTCAAATACTCGACAGAGCAATATAGGGGCGTTATCGTGAGCATAAATTCGTGCTTTTGTAAGCTATAAATATTATATCCATTCTAATTAGTCCATCATGTGGCATTCAAAAAACAAAAACTGGATTTGAATATATGCCCTAAAAATATTTCAGATTTAGTAAATTATGGAACTTGGACTTTGGATTTGATGGACAAACCCTCCTTGAAGTTGGACTTGACTGTCATTTCGTGATAATATCAAAGTCTCTGTCGACTTATGTTAAAAGTCAAAACGATGAGTTTAGTCCGCGCAGGGGGTTCACTTTACATAAACTAACCACCCCAATATTTTGTGAGTCCATCTCGGTCGGCCTTACCCTTCTCAGAAGAACCACACAAAAACATTGTTTACTGATGTTTCAGATCAATAAACTTTTTGAACAAAGCGATTTATGGATTGAATATAATAAGGATTTTACTAAGAAATTGTGTAAGTTCTCAATGTCATCGTATAAAAACAATGCATGATTAACTTGGGAAACTGAGCGATGCTGTTAGCCGTGGCATTTTCATATGAAGTGTGGTAAATTACATTAAACATCGCTAGTTATTCGCAGTGGAATGTAAATGTTGCTGGTTTGGGTGTGTTTCATCTGCCTGCTGCGGCCTGCGATACTTCGCAAAAAATGAAGTCTCTATAAGATAGGTAATTCGTGCAAGGTAATTAATTAATTCTCCTTAAACATACTGCGAACTGGACTACGCGGTGTAGCTGAATGTCTGAGAATGTGTCTCGCCGTATTGTGACTATTGTGAGCTTCGGTTAATGATATTATTGATTCGGTAAGTATGTTTTTAAAAGGTGACATTTTAAGAGAAAATACTTTAGAAATTGTTGAGATAACCTCATGTAGTATGATGTGGACGCAATGGACGCATTTTATATAAAATAAAAGCAAACGATAATAGTGTACACGTACTGGGAGATAAACGGGAACTTGTTAATTTAACGGGTGGAAGAGGTGCAAAAGTTTAATTAAAATATGGCATGTGCAGTCAATCAATTATTCGTTCCGATAACTCCAATCCGTCTGTCAATCTTTAAGCAACGGTTATTTGATTAAAAAGTTGGTGTAAATTTTATTTGTAATTGTCAATGAATCTACGTAATTACCTACTTATGTCATGTTTCTAATCTGAAACTGTATACAATATAAAGTAAACCTCCGTTTATGCTGATAAGACTTCCCATATTACCGGGTTTCATTTATACTTATATCATCGATGATCGTTATCAGTTATGTATCATCTGTGTTCATCATAAGGAGACGACGCGAGCCCTAGGTTTATTGACCTAAGATTAGAAGTTAGGCAAGGAGTGTTTCCTGTGGGGTTAGTGCGGGCGCCATGCGCGGTCCCGACTAGCGCGGCTGCGCAAGCGGCGCGCGGCGGCGCACGATCAGCGGACGCGCGCTCGGTTCGCACGCCCCTGCAATGAGTTTTAATTGAGTTTGACCGCAGGAAGCAACGGTTACGGTCTACGCATAGGGTGACATTTCTGTACGACCAATATAGTACCTACGCGATGTGATGTGCACATGAATCGATTGCTTTAATTTAAGACCGTACCGTTTTTTACATCTTTGTTTTGTATTCTGCCTTTTGTTATGGGTAGACCGTATATTCCATTCGAGTTGAATGCATTCTGATGAAACAGTGAATTGATTCTTGAACGGTTACTTTTATTTTGTTCTTTTATCTTTTTTACTGGCACTGAATAGTTATTTTGTGAATAGATAATAAAACATTACGAAGTAATCGATGTAGTGGTTACTCCACGTCTGTTATAACACGATGTCTTTTCATTGAGTTAAATTGAAACAGACAGACAACTAATTGAATGAAATACCAACGCGTTGTTAACTCTCACATTGAACTCAGTTTTTATGGTTCGCTGAATGATACTGTTTCTTATGCAGTAGTGTTCGTCAGTATTAGGTTAAATGGGAAGTCTAAGAGTTTCGTTTTGTCGACTGTCGGTCCTGTCTTGTTTGATTTCGTGGTCACCGTAGCTCGGGCGTGGACGTCAAGCGTGCGCCTGCGCTGGTTCTGTCACCGCCAACAAATTGCTTTGTTTATGGCTTCTTATTAAAATGTGCCTAATACAAACTGCACGAGGTGGACGCTTCGGATCTGGACCGGACCTTCTTTTGAACACACGTTTCTCAAGAGGCCTTGTAACAGTTGCGCACACGACACCTTTAAGTAAAATATTAATTTGAAATTTAATGGTACTTAGCTGTGTGTGATTGGTGGACAATTAGACCCGAGATGTAGTAAGCAACTCAATTTGTTTTTTACATACCATCACGCCTATATTTCCCGAAGGGTTAGGCAGAGGTGTACCAATGTACACCCACAGTTCGCCGGTTTGTTTAGGTCCCATGTAATAGGGGGCGAGCCTATTGCCATTAACCGGGCACAAATCCTAACTCCGAGCTGCTACTAAGAATTTCATAGAAAAACCCAATAACACTTTTTTCTCGACCTGGGAATCGAACCCAAGACCTCTAGCGTAGCAGTCGCGCTTAGGGCCACTAGGCTAACGAGGCAGTTTGTTTTAATGTTTTAGTAATAAGTTATGCTATAAAATAGCAATTATAATTCCTGATGACACATGGTCACATCTAACAACATAAGTAGAGTGGTCAAATATTACGTTTACTCGTACAAAAGCTGCAAAAGTAAGCACGAGTACGTTTGATAAGTAGGTTACCTAACAATGTTTATGATTGGGAACTAATAATAACTAGTTGCAGTAATAATAGTTGTTTAGTCTGCTTTAAATTAATTTCCCATTTTTAATTAAATATTTTGATAAAACAGTTCAGATAGTGGTTGCTTTAATACCTACCTAAACTGAACCATGATTAGATATGAACTTTTTCGTACAATAAATATTTTCAATTCAATAATACTGCCCCGTTGGTCTCGTGGTCGCAAGCGCGACTGATGAGTGTGGGGTCCCGGGTTCGATTCCCAGGTCGGACAAAAAGTGTTATTGGGTTTTTCCATTAGGATTTGCTCATTAGTAGCCCGGAGTTTGGAAGTTGGTGGTGTGACACCCCCGTGCCTCGGAAAGCACGTAAAGCCCTTGGTCCTGGCTGTCATTCGTAGATCTTTGACAGTCGTTACGGATAGTCAGAAGCCAGGATGTTTGACAACCAGTTTAACCAAGAGGTACCGTGTTGCCCAGTAACTGGGTTGTGGAGGTCAGATAGACAGTCGCTCCATGTAAATCACTGGTATTCAGCTGCATCTGGTTAGACTGGAAGCCGACTCCAACATAGTTGGGAAAAGGCAAAAGCAGATGATGATGATTTTTAATTTATCATTGGCCAGCATAATCGTTTCAGTCCAAGTTCCCCACAAATCCAGCATGACGCACTTAATTCCTAGCAAGTAACAAGAGTAAGTATACTTTTGTAACTTAGGAATTGAGAATAAAAAATAATAAAAATCTATGTTAGTATTGTGAGTAGGTAACATTTATCACAGTAGCTGTACTTACCACACAGTAACTACTTACTATGTACCTTATCTTTTTACTAGATCTCACACAAGGTGTCTCCTGTCTTAGATGAAAATTGTTCCGTACCCAGCGTGAGGTAGTCTTCATCCCGATTATTGCCAACTACCTCGGTAGCCTAGTGGTCCTAAGCACGACTCCTACGCTCTAGCGGAAATCGAACCCAAGACCTAGGTCTTGGGTTTGATTTCCAGGTCCAGCAAAGTGTATTGGGTTTTTCTATGAAATTCTCAGTAGCAGCTCGGAGTTAGGATTTGTTCCCGGTTAATGGCAATAGGCTCGCCGCCTATTATATGAGTCATAAACATACCGGCGAACGGTGGATGTACATTAGTACACCTCTGCCTAACCCTTCGGGGAATACAGGCGTGATGGTATGTTGTGTCTTATTGCCAACTACTGTAACTCGAAGTACTCCGAAAAAGATCCGACACAAAGCTGGACCAGTCTCGGCGAAATGGTTAAACCTCCTTGAAATCAGTAACGAATTAAATCGGAAAATTGCGAAAGTTATTAGAACAGTCATGGTTACCACTTTGCCTCTATATCAAACAAAAAACAGATAAGAGCGGGAGATAGGCATTAAGGGATCGATTAAAACAGAGCAAAGCCCGGTTGCCTATAACCATGACGGACCATTTCTGCCACTGACTGAAATCCACTGTTCCGGTTTTTTTTTTTTTTTGGGGGTGGGAGATTATGTACTCTCTTTAAAAACCCACCCATGTTCCTTCTTGTGCCCTTTGCGTTCCGGGGGCGCGGTATCTCTTACGAACAACCCGCAGCCCCGGCAGGCATCGGCCCTCAGTGGCCCCTTCCTTTTGCTGACATCTCTTTGAGGCGCGCGTGGAAACTGTTCCGGTTTGAAAGACAGATACTACTAAATACTGACTAAAATACAGGCTTATAAGACATTTGAAAATAGTATAGAATGCCAGACCGCAAGAAGACGCTGCACACAGGCCGCTTCCAATCGGTCCTTATAGAAATCTATGGGCGAGGCCTAAGTCCAGCGGTGGCCTGCTGCTGATATGATGATGATGATGATGATATGCCCGGTTTACATTTCATTCCTGTAGCATTCCAGTCCCGCGATCAAAACCAGTGCTGGAATGCCACTGAAATAACGTGAACTAGGCGTAAGTACTAAGGTGCCACCGTTGGAATATTTTGATTCCGCTGTCTGGAAATTGAATTTCTATCAGACAGAAACCATATTCAAAATTTGTCTTTTTATAAGATATTTTGAAAGTAAGCAGCGAGGTCTAGCACTCAAAATATCGTTTAAAGGTAACCTAAGTAAATAATGTGTCTGAGCGTGTGTGGGTCTGTAACTAACCTAGGAGTAATAAACACAATCATAAATATTGCTAGCTTTCAGACCTACAGTACGTTGAACCGCACCCAGATGACAGATGGCGCCCAGAAGTATTTTACCTCTGGCAAGTATAAACATCTTGTAATAACTAGTGAGTACTTTAACATGTAATATGGTCGTCAGGGGATCTCTTTTGGGTGTACGATATTCATAAGAACCGTCGGCAAGAGGATTGTTATATTTGTGCGACTTTAACAGCTGAAAAAACCTTCCACAGGCGCCACTTTGTGAGGACTGAAAAGTTCATGCTTGTCGCTTTATGTAAGCGACTAATAAGATAAGGGCGAAAATGATGAGTACTTAGGTTGTGGTTGTGGTTGGTATATTCGTTGTCCTATTACATAGGACTATGCGACTTCAATACAACATATTAGTGTTATTCTACTAATTATAATCAAGTGCACGTTGCACTTTTAATGTGAGTTGGGTATTGATCATTGTTTGACTGACTACCCAATAAGGCGAATGGCGGTGACTAAAACTTCTTATTCCAGGAAACGGTGTTTAAGATGATTATGTAAAAACAGTAAAATCGAAGGTTTTCCGCAACTTACCAAGCTGCATCATGACTAAAATATGCTGTAGGTACCTAACACTACATGTACATGTAGTGTTAAGTTTGCATATTGTTACGCAACTCACTGATTCATTTTCGTTTGCGCATAATTATCTAGTTGTAATATTCCTTCTCCTAAAAAGACTAGTTTTAGAGTGGGTTTCTCTATTAGTGTGCAATGGGTTAGGTTCCCGCTCGTCACGGATATGCGTTTCTCGACTGCCATTGTCATGCGCTCCTCATCCAGGTCCTGATTTAATTGAGTCGTTTTGGAAGCGTTACGTTGAGTCGCTGCCACCTAATCTGAATATTATTTAGTAAAAATATCCGAGACTGATACGGTTGATAGCGGTGTGATTCCAGCGCGCGCTGCGCGACCGCGGGGAGCGGGGCGGCCGCCAGTGCGCCGGCCCCGAGTCGTGACAGCCGTTTGTTAAACTAATGGCGCGCAAAAAGAAAACCGCCTTCCATTCTTCCATTAACTCTGTCCAAGTGTGCGACTGTTGACTCGGCCAATTTGCACGCGCGAATAGAATTTGTCTAAGTACCTAATTCTATTGTACCACTTCTTATTTCCGCTTCAAATAAGCTTTGTCATTCTTATGATCACTCGCTTGTTCCTCGGTCTCTCTTTACAAACTCCACGTTCATTATCCGGCTCTATTACTAAATAGACGCCTCTATTCATAGATTAATTGGTGTTAAGTTTTTATAGAGCCACTTTGTTTCATGATGAAGAAATTAGCGAAGATGGCGCCATGTGCTACGTCGCGGGGGTCGAGGGATCCGCACATGTAGCCCACGCGACACATCGCTCGAAAAATGGAGCCGCGATAAAAAGCAGTCGGTGTCGGCAGGCGTGAGAACGACGACACGTGGCCTCAGCCAGACCGACGACGCGAGCTCATTCATGCATTTGATTCATAAATTGTATGCGTGTTGTAAGGGCACACAAACGACAGCACGACACCAATCCGCTTAGCGAGATTTGATGAAGTTAAGAGTTCAGTCTTATAAAACACAAACTTCTGTGGTCCAAATATAATAACAAAGGGAAGATTCCTCAAAAGCGCGCCGAGTAAGCGTTTATAGTTATTTGTGTGGGGAGTACAATCGTTCTCGGGCGATCAGCGGCAGCAACCGGGGCGCCCTGGTTGCTATAAATCAGGGCCGATTGAGGTCGAGCCGGACGCGAGTTATTTTTAAAATTGCGTGCACAATATTATGTGTTTAGGTGGAATATGATAATTGCGTCGGCGAGAGAGGCGCCGTAAGCCGACACCGACGATGGGATTACAGAGCGCACGCCGCCGCGCTGCGACCGCCGGCCGAGGCAAGCCTCAGGGGCCGCCTGCCTCGAGCCGCCCGGCCCCCAGGCCGAGACGGCTCGCCTCGCATCAACACGCCTCGTTACACCCAATACTACACATATCAAGTAATATAAACCTAATGCAACGAAATAATCTAACTTTGATACTTGGTTTCAGGATTCTACGTCATTAGGTATATTTTCATTTGAAACCTAGGGCTTCCTCTTCTGAATATCGAAGTCGATACATTTTTTTTCGGGCACCAAGATTTCCCTGACGTGAAACTTATATGTCCTAATTATGTTTACTTACCACACGCATGTACGTACCTAACTGTGACTATCAACGAGTTTGCAGAGTACCTGAATATGATTGATTTATCGATATTGATTGAGGTTAGGATCAAAAAGGTTATTTAAGTGCTGTTTAACTGGCCGTTTTTTATTCAAACTAAGTACATATTTTGGTATTCCGTTGTAAAGTGGCGATACAGTGATGAGCATGAAACAGTAATCTACATTCACAAATTACTAATATTGAAAAGTGGTGTAAAAAGCCTCACCGCTAATAATTAGGTACAAAGGAATCTTACCGAATAATCATAACAAAGCTATTATAATAACTATGAATAATGGTCTGATATAACAAATTAACATAATATTTTTTGTCGCCTCCTTTGGTGGTGGCCGCGAACAGGTACAAGCTATGAGGGTGCAGAATTCTTTGAATGGGCATTCTATTTAATCAGCTGTTTAACGATTGTGAGTTGTAGTGGACTTAAAATAAGTCTTACAATATATTGAACCAACACAAGCTTGTCTAGGAAGAATAGAATATGGTGGTCTATTGAAATTTAAACCTGAGCTGCGATCTTTTAAGGTATGCTTTAGCATGTAGCGAGCGAGGTGCGAAGGTCGACTGAGCTACTATCAATCAGTCAGGCGCCATTGAGGGTTGGTCGAGGCTCGTGAGAAACCGTAAACACTTACCCGCTTTATCTGATAGAGATTTTTTTCGCCCAGCAGCAGGTCCAGTCAATTAATGGATTGCGCCGTTATTTGGTTTATTTTTGTTACCGACGCTGCTTAGCATTAGGAGAGACTAATTTATCTGGAAGGGTTTGACAGGTAAGGCATTACCGCGATGCAGATCGCCCTCACGGCCTCTTCGGCCAGAATTAACGTTTTATCACTGATTTTATAATAAATGGAACGCATAATACTTCTTGCGAGGCTTGATATTGTGTGCGGCTCTTTTGATACATTGTTAACGAGGAACCACGTAATGAGCACGCCGAGGAAGCAGTCCAGATCGGTTTACATGGAAAACGTGCTCCCTCCGAAGAATTGAATTGTTCACTTTATTGATTTGTAGAGCCGTGAGGTTCTAAGCGTTTTAGAATTGAAGACAAATATTTGTCGGGGTTGTGGTCTGGGCGGTCTGTCGACGCACATGTGCGCATAAAAAATTGTGTGATGTGTGCAGTGTGTTCGGTGCTGTGTGTTGACAGTGCGCATAGCTGCGACAAAGCGTTGCGCCCGCGCCGTCGCCGCCGCCGGCGACCACCCCCCCCGAAGAATCCCTCGTTATCATTTGAATAACTTTAACTATCCAACGCAGCATAAAATACGTGAAACAAGAGCCTGAAATGGACAAATGTTTTAATAATCTATCCCATAATAGTATTCAACATTATGTATTCTAAAGGCATGTAAATATTCCTGGGATTTACGAGTCGATGCATGGCCTATTGTTTAATGAAATAACTAGGTACCTACATAATTATTATTATTGGAATGTTTGGTGAAAAGAACCGGTTGGTGTAAAAAATTCAAATCTTGTCAGATAGGGGCATGATTGTAAAGCTCGTGAGAGAGGACTCTTATCTAAAGGAAGTCTTCTATTTTACTAAATATTTATTTTGGGTGGAAATGTCTCGGTGTGGGGCAATCGTAATGGCGTGTAAATTCCTTGATTAGATACCGTCCTTGGGAACTACCAACAAAATTAATCCCGCCGCAATTTTCCGGTGTCGACTTGGTATTTTTAACAATCGAATGTCCTTTGTTGCATTATTTACAATGATAAGTATTTCAATTATTATTTCCATACATGAGTTTAATTATAACTTATACTAACCGATATCGTTAATACAACTAAAACAGTGTAGGTTAAATTATTTTTCATCAACAGTTATCTATAGGAAGTGGTTTATGCATGAAACAGAAATAATATATGTATTAACCGAAATTGTGTTGATGCGTGGATTGCTGCAACTATTTATCGGTAGGTAGGTACTTATAGGGTGTTATTTTTAGTCGTTTGAAAGTATAGCTCCGGCACTTTGATGTCTATTTATAACTAGCTAACCCGGACTGTTTCTTGGCTGAATGCCTATAGTAACTTAAATTTATTTATTAAAAATTGCACGTCAACTCGATAACATAAACACAAACAAGGACATTAACTTTTCAGTGAACTAGGCCTAGTGTTTATATCTATTACAGATATGCTTAATATTTGCTTATCCTCGTGTCAGTTCTGAATTCCAAATTGCGTAAAAGTAAAAAAAAAACCGATTCATCAACCAGTAACACTTCAATGTAATTATGAAAGAAACCAGTGACTATATTAAATTAGGTATCGTGTGTAGTTCTATCAATGGCGGTACACAAACACACTAATTCTGTTTACTTAATGAGATGTGTCTGTGGCTACACGCGATCCATTCTCACGACCCAACATGGAGTAAAAAAAGAAATTCCCAAAATTTTAACGCAATAGATACATTGTCTCTACATAAACAACGGTTAAATTTCACCGAAAAAACATTCGGCTGCGGCAGTGTGGAGACGGATTTTATAAAATTCTCTTATGGCCCATTCACTTCTATAAAGGTACCCAAAATTAAAAAGCTTGTATGTGAGATAAGAAAATTTTAAACTAATTTTTTTAAGTATTTAACAAAGTTTTAGATATAATGCTCTCAAGCCCCTTTGAAACACTATAAACACACATGATAAAAAGTAATTTCTAATTTGTGTTATTTTTATGTAGATTTAATCTCTTTTCATCAACAGAAGTGTTCTTAAAGGATATCTTGTAATTGTTGTGATTCCATCGAGAGTAATACCAGACTATTGTCAGGCACAAGTGGTCTCCGTAGCACAGCCGCCACCATTATCTATGGAATGCTCATTCGTCGAAGGGCACCGCACTTTACGCCTTCCTTCAAAATTGATTGCTTATTCTCCTTTTGGCTGCCTTTTAACAACTATAGGGCCAAATTGTTATGTAACTTATTAATTAACCTCCAGCCCGATTGATGGGAATACTACAACGCGTACTTTCAACTGGTTAATTGGAGATTGTCATTTTTCTTGGGCGGTTTGATGTGACCCGAATTGTACGATCGATGCTAGAGCACATGAGTCAGTCAGTTCCAATTAAATTGTTATGGTATGCCGTCTTGTAATTTTATATCATCAAAATGAATAACTCTTTTATTAGTTTTAAGAATCCCTATTTAAACCTACGTCTGTTATTTTTATTATTCTAACTTACAAATATACGTTTCGCACGCATTTGATTTTGTAACTGTAACTACATTATCGCAAATGATAATGTAGTTACAGTTACTTGCAATAACATTTTCGGTTACCATTAGATGCTAATTGGAAAATAAATATTTTATGTAGGACGGAATTTGAACTACAATGTCCCTTCTATATTTATTTTGTGTGTATTCTATAGTTATACGGTAATGTTGGCAAGAGCATTAGATAAACCGAGTTTTGTAATTCAGCTTGGATTTATTGTTTTAAATATATTCCTTTTCAAAATAATAAACGGAGTAGACTTTATTCTGTTTAATTAATGATAAACATGAAAGGGCAGTGTTGCGGTAATCTGCATCTGTGATATTGTCGCCGGGACAAGACAAAGCGGGTACAATTTCGCTCGCCTCCCGGTCGTGCGTAATGCGGCAAAAATGTCGCCGCCTTGTAATTAGCACTAGGCTTCCAAGACACTACGCAAATAGAATTGCTCTCTTTATGTTTCTCGTTACTTGTGACACCAAAGGGGCAATGGACTGAATGAAAAGTGGACACCGGCCCCGGGTGGGAACAGGCGCACCGTGCCGTGAAGCGCAGGCTCCCAGCCAGACCGAGCAGCCACCGCAATTATGTGTTCTGAGGGAGAAATTACGTGCAACGCGTCGGCCGATGCTGTGTTTATCCAACGAGTATTAACTTCATTATAAGAACCGTGAAAGTGCCTGTCCAGAGGATGCGCCCGTTTAACACAGCGACTTTGTCATGTCAGCTCCCACTTTCTCAGATCAAACATCCTTTGCGTGCCATGAGCGTGGATATGAGCGATGTTTATTTATTTACAAACGCAGTGGTTCACAATAACGGAACAACTAAGATCAATAAATAAATCCATTCCTTGTAATTCTCACAGTTGGGTCGCGTCGCCTGTGCTGAACCTCATTCCATTCAGCACGCGTCACGCTCGCGCGCGCGCTTGTCCACGTAAGCGCGTCTCCTTCGCCGGCTTTGTGTGGAACCGCCCTCGACACACACTTCTGAGAATCGAGCTCGTGGCATTTTTTAGAACGCATAATAATTTGATCGGGAAATATTTATGGAAGGGGTGGCCGGACGCGGACTAGTCCGACGAGTCAATTATCAGCCACTCGCACCACTGTCGGTCGCCTGAAAGACGCGCAATGGGTGGCTAGGCTGAGGTTAACCGATGTTAACTTACAATTTATGACGTAGATAGACGAAGGGTGGAATTTCACATGATTTCATTCCCTTTTTTTGTTAATGCCCTATATAATTATTATCGTGTATAAATAAAGTTTTTATACATCCGACAGTGAGAATGTATTTTTTGTGCTAACCCTAGACAGGTCAGGTACCTACCATAATTTGATTACCCACGTGAAAGTGAAACTTTAAATTTGTAAACAAAAGGTTCTCTTGCGTCTATTATAAAACACCTGCAATAAAACCACTAAACGCCTGAGTAATACTTGGTATAAAGTATAAATAATATAGTATATAGTAATAATATCCTAGATATTGATCAGTAACTTTGTATCAACGCAGGACGAATCGATTCGTAGCACTAGTGCTACGAACATTTTGCTACGAAAGTCGTAGCAGTTTGTTAGTACAAATCTCGTAGGCAATACGACATTGAATTGTCTTAGAACTAATTGTACATAAAACAAAGACTAATTACTGAAAATCTAGGGAAGTATCCAATGTAATAAATAATATCTACTATTTTTTTATTATAATTAACACACTAGATAAGAAGGAAGTTTAATCTGTAAAATTTGCAACCCCAAAAATGGTTGAGTATCAGGTTATTAAATATTATGTACTACTTGCTTGAATTTGAGTTTAAAAGATTTGTTCGTTGAAATAGTGTAGACGATAATGTAGGTGGTCAAGCTGTCGCTCGCTTATCTCACGGTGGTGGATCATAAAGATCATCGTCTCATCTCGGCTAGAACGGGGTGCAGACCACGTGCAGACAAGTTAAAGACCAGCGGTGAGTCTCCTAGAAAAAAATCCCTTCGCAAAATATGAACTACCACCAGCATCGTATTTAATTGCTTATTCGAAAAAGGCTTAGGAGAAAACATTATTCAAAAGCCATACTTAAAACCCCTATCGTAAAGGTTTTGTCATAAAGGTATCTAAAATGTTAATATTTTACAAATCACAATACTTGAAGATAAGCAACTGTGTAAAGTAAAGATAAGGTGCTCATTATTTGCTAGAAGCATAGAATTGAATACAAGGCGTGATAAACATCCTTTTGTAAGGACGTAAAAGCACCGAACTGATAATAAAAACTTGCAAAGCAAGCAAAGTAATTAAAGAGGGTGCAACAATAAAACAATGGTCGCCGCGCATGTTATCATGCGTACATAATAATCGTTTCTGCTAATTTGTCGCGGAGGCGGGGCGAGGAGACGTTTCCGGTGCATGTGCAAGACAATGCTGAATGGACCCATTAATAGCAGAAATGAATGAGCGCGTAAACACATGTGTCCAACCCGTGGGGTAGCACGGCTCGGCCGGCCACATGGCGCAATACATTGTCTTATGCAAAGGACATTACGTTTCATTCACTAATTTGTGACTTGAGACGGACTTCGAGGAAACTTTGTTTTATGCGCTGAAATGCTTCCTCGAAATGTTTCGTTTACTTCCGTTGTTTTTGTATTGTTTTTTTAAATACCTAACAGTGGTATACTTTTAGCATGTGCGACTATGTAAGCTGACACTTCTTTGTATCTGATTTAGTAAAAACAATGCAAATGCAGGGATCGTTTCCGTTACAAACATGAAGTAAAAGCCCTGTTAAATTAGTAGAGTCAGTTTGTGGATTTCAGCAATAACTTTAAATGCACTGAAACTTTTGTTTAATATAAATCATCACGTTCTTGTCTGGTTTAACTTAGTAGTAGATTTTCTTGAAGTGCTTTATTTGATTAAGAAGAATGATAAACTCAAAATATTGTTTATCACTGCTAGTAAATAGAAGTGGATATCAATGAATCAAGGACGTCATATTGAATTACATTCTCTAGGAGTCTAGGATTTTGATCGAAATTTATTAAAATAAAATATAAAATCAATATCCTAAGGGGGATCGGTCACAAAAAGTATTTATACACACAACAAAATCCGGCTACTAAACGTTGTACGTGTATTGACGTGTTACTTTAGGATTATTGTTCTGTTCTCCGAGAGACATAGTTTCGCTTCCTGTGCTTTTCACTGTTCGTTTGTTTAACGCATAACAAAGTACGGATGATACCTGCAGGACAATGGTCAGGTACCAGCTATTCACAATTCGTCAGCTCACTTACGGACAGTTAAATTTTTGTTGGCACCACGACTCGTTGGCGCCAGATATCTATTGTAATGTAGACCATTACTCACTTATTCTTCTGAACCAAAGATGATGGTCCATTGGTACAGGTACTTCCTGGGAGGCATACTTACAAACACTGTGAATTGGGAATTCCGCACGTTTTGTTTCGGTGGCGCTTCATTTAACTTGATTTTACGGTTCAGAGCCTGAGACATGCAGTATTTTCTTTGTATCTTTTGTAACAAACACTTGTTACGGATCGATTGTGTTCAAAATGTTATTTAATTTTCTTTATACTTGATTACATTGACAATTTACATTTTGTTTGCCATATTTCGTATCGAGTTTATCAATGCATCGGTGGCCGGATACGCATCGTCGCGCCGCCTTCTCCACTCTTATCTAAATACACTCAATAATATTAAATAATGTCTAAATTTTCTGTAGCAGCTAATAATTAGCGAACGTTGCTCCCAGTGCGAGACCCGCATCGTTAGGATTAGTACATAATAACTTAATTGGGTTATAAATAAGGTCAATGTAATGATCGGTGGTGATATTTTTATGCCAGCAAATAGTGGTCACGTGTCGGGAATTCGCTACAATTGGCTCGTCGTGCGGCACCCTAATCAACCAAATGGGGTCTGGAATGACGTGATTATTATGTTACATATCTGTAACACAAAACTGTTTAATTTTATAGGGGTGAAAATACCACGAGAACAGTCAAACTTAACAAGACAATATTGAGTTTCGATTTTTCGGAAACAGTCGATCCATTTCCATTGTAGTTGTATAATCGATAAGCGAAGTCATCGGAATATGTTAGCGACCAAATGGCGCCCCTTCCTTGAAGGACCGCATTAACTAAACGGCTATGCGCAATTCAGATTGCCGTATCGTGGGAACATCGCGGCATATTGACAGTGATACGTGAAACTGACAAATATATGGCGGGGCAGAGCCTCTTCGAAAGCATCCATCGTCTGCATTCAATACTATGTATTAACATTGATTACGCCGGACATTCATATCATTATCGACAAAATAAATTGTCAACGTATATGCGTTTCACATCACCTAGTTCCCATGGTCGTAGTGTTACTTTTCCCATGTAGTTATCATGGGCCGTCATGTCACTCCATAGGTCAGTGTTTCGATAAACAAGTGAACTCTATGCATTACATGCGTGCATCATGTTATGATATGGAGCTAATACGTCAATGGCATGACGTAACCACCGGGGCAAGCGATGTGTCACCAGTGCGCATCACAGCGTAGCGCAACATATTATTATCATTGGATTGGAACAGTTTCGTCCTTAAATGTGAAACATTGTATCCATTATCAACAAACGATTAACAGCTTACCAATGTCGTATTCGGATTCTTTCTACATTTACCGAATTGATAGATAAGAGTTCCGAAACTTTGAAATCTGTGTGTGTTTAATATGAAATCCCACTGAAATATCAGTAATAAGTATACCGTCTTACCGAAAAACAACCGCAAGAGAATCCATGGTTGATGCGCCCAGGCATACTAACAAACACGTAACGAAATAAAACGTTGGAGACAGCATTCCCGACAAGTGGCGCGGTGTATTACATGTATATTTGTGTTATAAATTTTATGGGCTGCGCACGACAACTGTTTGCATAGTCACATGGAATTTAGTGAGCTGAACGTCATTTATGCTCTATCTATTTGATACATCCTAAATACATAAATTATAAAGTCATTCCGACACTCCCTTTTATGGAACAGAAGTTATCCTCTAACTGCCATGTTTCTTTTTATTCTTAGAAAACTTGGCGAGATGTTCATCATTATGTTTAATTGAATAATCCCTATCGTTAACTCTGGGGCCATTTCGTCCGTAAAAATAAACACTAGCACTGCTGGGGGTCCCCTGTGGAGATCATTTTTCATACAATTAGTCGAAGTTTACACGAACATACATGCGAGTTGACTGTTCTCATAAACGTACAATAAGTAACCTAATACACAAAAGTATACTAGCTAAGCATGGCAATAGAAAATCAGATCCGAAATGCCTTCTGTTCTACCTAATTCAATTTATCAATTCTACCTATTTTGAATTCGCAAATATTGCACTTCTTCATTCGACAGAACGAAGATACAAACCATCACATTGTGACAGCACTCGATCTTAAATAACTTCTATACAAGATGTTACTTAAACAGGCGTAAATTTTAAAGTAGTGCTAAAAGGTCAGTCACGCGTTGCAATTGGTTACTTTTACTTTGAATCGAGCGTGGGCTATCGAGGTAAAGGAACCACCCCACCGGACAATTAGCGTGGGAGCAGTCGCGGTGGCATTCACTAATGGTGGCTACAATTGATTATATTACTTTTGTATGATTGTTCAAATTTTTTTGCCCCCCCGTACGACAATAAGATTACCCCCGTGCCGCACAAAGGCGACGTCAATACAATCTTTGCACTTTTTGTCATCTGGATAAGAATTTTTGGGATGTATTTATTGCCAGCAAGTGATACTTTTTGTGTTTCTCCGGAGCAATTATGGAGGTCACAGCAGTCATCATTTTAATAACTACTGTTTGCAACATGCTGCAGGAATGGGTATTTTATAACCAGAGAAGTTTTCTGGTCTGTGTTTATATGTCTAGTCTTGAAAGTAGAGAACCATTAAGCCTTCGTGGAAAATGGTAATCAGGATAATTTAAAGCATGATTTTCGTAGCCGTCGTCAACGGCAAATAGTTCGTTCGGTAGGGCTAGTGGTGGCGGCGGATAGTGTAGGGCGGGAGCGGCGTCGCGGCGGCGCCCAGGGCGAGGCGCGAGGGTGCAGGCAGCAGGCACCAGGAATGCGAGTTCGCCAACTATCACACGCCCAACATGAGTTGGATCTTTTTTAAAAGGGCGCGATTCCTGGAAGCATCTCTCGAGCGGCCGGAGGCTGGCGCTCGCCGGCCATTGTGGCGCGGCCGGCTAGTTTTGATCTTATTGTTAATGGGACGCCAAGTTTTTTCAACCGTGTTCGGAAAAAAGGTATCATAGGACCCCAGCGGAAACGTTACGGACCCTTGTGAAGTAAAATGGATATGTTCTACGAAGGAGGTGTTATTTTAATCGTAGGTCGGCTTTGTTGTTCAGGAATGTAGATGGCCTGTCATAATTTTAATGGGCAGTTTCTCAGACATTCTATGAACCTGATGGTGCACACGTCCTGAATATTCATCAGGATTCTGTACTGCGGCCAAGCTTATAATACATTGGAATGTAATCATAAGCAACCATCTAAATTATTATTTTTTACGGTAAAATAATACTAGTGAACAGCCAATTATGAAAATATTAAAGCTCAAGGATTTATTTTTCTTAGTAAAACTACACGCTGGCACGTTTCGAAATCGTAAAATTATTTGTAGATAATTGAAGAAGGTACCTTTTAAACTTTCACTGGCATTATACGTGAATCCTTAATAAAGAGAATATCCGAAAAAATATAATAATATACTGCATAGATATGCGGGTCTGAATGTTTACCTTTATTTTATTTATCGTTCCCCATTACTCTCATCAATAAACTGGCCTTTTCGTCTTATGTGCAGCGAAACAATAATGAATGCGCGGTACCAACGCTCCGTGTATCTGGTGGAGGCCACACACGATGTGGTTTGTAATGACATAATTGCTGTATGCTGCTATTATGAACATTTTAAGAGTCGCGAATTTGCTTTTTAATATAAAAAATATAGCGTGTAAATATATAAACTAGAACTGTTTCAGTGTTACCAACAACTCTCGGATGACATATCAAGATTTAATAGAGCTCGATTTCTGTGGGACATTCGTGTAGCTGTAGATAGTCGCCGCACTTTTGTGTCGAGATTAAATTCAATATCGTTGGAATTTAATTAACGAATGCACTTAGTTCGGATGTTATCAAAAAATGGCGCTCAGCTATCTCTTTTATTTTTTAAAGTAACCTCACTATCACATATGACATATTTTAATTGAAATAATTTTATTTGTTTTGTTATACTTCAAAGCTGATCTAGTAATTAAAAAAAACATCGATAACTTCTTTTATTACTCATAATACCGCACAAGACGTTAATCTGTTACATTTGGATTACAGGGAAAATCTAAGTAGGTCAAAAATAATAGTTTCTCTAACCGCGCGTATATTCCCACTGACTACGTTTCAAATTGCAAATGCAGTATGAATGCGGTTAGGAAGCAGTTCGTATTCAATTGTATTAGAGCCTTACAGTAACTACGAGACGACATGAATCCACTGAGTGCTTGCATTGCAATTCACGGAAGAAATAAATGCAACTGATAAGTAAGTGCCGTCATTTACCTACTTGAGTATCTACTTTACCTAGTAGAGAGTTGTAGAGTAATATGCAAGAAAGAAAGGGGAGATCCGAAAAAAAATAATTAGAGGTGATCAATTTTCAGTTTGACATGATTCCTGATGGACGTTTAATAAATAGTAAGTATATGGTTGCGAATGGGCAAACATTGAATTAAAATCGTTCCATCTGATTAGGTGCACAGTCAAAGGTTTCGAACAAATAGAGGGGCTATTTCCGTCAAGTCTGGGGGTTAAAAATACTCAAATGCACCAGTAGCACGACTCCGTGCGTAGCAGTGTCAACTCCCTACAAAGAATAAAAATTAAACCCTTCATGTAAATAATTAGTGATATGAATTACAGAAAACTTATGAATGCAATAATTAGAACGATACAGTCAAACGGGGTGAATAGGGACGCAGGGGTGAATCGGAACGAAATTTTAAAAGGGATTTTTACTTTGAAATAATATAGTTTGTTACCAGCAAGGACGTTACAATCTTAAATTCTAATTTAGTTAAAACAGAAGAGATCTCTTTGGTAACAAACTATATTATTTCAAAGTAAAAATCCCTTTTAAAATTTCGTTCCGATTCACCCCTGCGTCCCTATTCACCCCGTTTGACGGTACCTGAACTGATACAGCTCAAAGATAATTCTACTTACACCGTTACTAAAAACATGTGTGAAGATTAGCCAAATAAAGGGATTGGTACTTCAAATGAGAATCAAAAGAGAAGAAACTATGTTCCACATTTAGGTAACCCCAAAGACTCCGCACTCAAAATTAGAAATCGTGTTCATTCTGAAATTGAAGTCTAGTTCTAGTTGTAGTCTAGTCTATGGTTTAATTCAAGACCCATCAATTTGTACCTGCTGTATTAAAAACTAGCTTCTGCTCGCGACTTCGTCCGCGTAGTTTTATCACCCGTGTTAAGTTACGCCTTTGGTTACTGCTCCTCCCCCGTGTGTCATCGTGGCGTGATGTTATAAAGCTTAAAGCCTTCCTTGATAAATGAGCTATCCAACACAAAAAGAGTTTTTCAATTCAAACCAGTAGTTCCTGAGATTATCACGTTCAACCAAACAAACAAACTCTTCAACTTTATAATATTGGTTTAAATAAAATTTGTTTAAAGTCACAATGATGAGTAGATCACAGAGAAATAAGCGCTCTTCTTATTTATTCCACCTATAAATTCATTACACACAAAACATATTCTTAATATCAACAGTCTTTCCCAAATCCAGTCTCTTCAGGTAAAATGGTAGGAAATATTGGGAGATAATAAAAAAATGTATTTATCAATGACTATCAGAATATTGTCTTGAAATGGCAGTATATCGGTATGCAGTGAATAATATTTAAGCCTTTGTATACCGGTTTCAAAGTCGCTCGGAGGATTTGAATCTCTCGAAATACATAATAATGAATTCTCAACGTTGTATCCATGCGAAAACTGTGTCTTCTGCTGCATGCCGAACAACAAACGCTGCTGCAGCCTGCAGCGGACAATGGGCAGAAACATAAAATATTAGGACTATAACAAGGCCATTATAAGGACGGAAGGATCTATATCCTTAGTCAACATATTTATGTATCATATAATAAAGCGATTACGTAATACGTATTCTACTAGAAAAATACATAAGTCATCGTTGTGTTATGCCGTATTTTTTTTTGGAATAGCTCAGTCAGAACCAACACTACCCATCTCGCTCGCAGGCAGAGCATAATGAGCGGTTGTTAAAATTATGAATGGAACATCTTCTGAGAACCCTGCGAGTGTGCGAGAGTAAGCCGTTTAACAGTACACAGCGCGCACGCACACTAACACAATTCTTATCGCGGCGGCATGTTGTGTGTGAAAGCCTGCTCGGATGTACTATCTGATGCTTATTTGGTTTTTATTCTGGAATATTCTCTTACTTACCTGGGTACCTTTTCTCATCATACATATGTATAAAGGCTATGGTATGACCATAATAATATGATTCAGCAAAATCATTGTTTCTCCAACATTAATCCGGACTAATCTACTCACGATAGTTAACTGTCAAATGTCTTAAGAAGTGAATAGTAAAAATACATCTGCACATTTGGATTTAGTTTTCTACTAGCTGTTGCCCGCAACTTCGTCCGCGTTTCCGTCGTTTCTCGTAAAAAAAAGGAGCCTATGTCCTACCTCACGGTTCAGTGGTTTTGATGTAACAGACAGATTAACTTTCATATTTTAGTAGGGAAATATAATATGTCAATATTAGTAAGTATACTATAACCACCTCAGGAGTATGAAAAATAATTGTACCAAGTTTCGTTAAAATCCGTCGAGTAGTTTTTGTTTCTATAGCGGTTATACAGACAGACAGACAGACAGACAGAAGGACAGACAGACAGACAAAAATTTTACTGATTGCATTTTTGGCATCAGTATCGATCCCTATTTCATGTACAGAATTGACCTCTCTACAGATTTATTATAAGTATAGATAGATAGATATAGATAGATAAATTATAGTTTCTAGACAAAATATGCGTAATGTTGTAGAGTTGGTTCATAGAAAATATGAACCAACCTGAAACATCAACAAACATAGATTCAGAAATAATCGTATAAAAAGGATTATGTTGTCAAAACGTGCTAGTGTGGGTTTATTATATGAAGGAATTTGAAGGTCCAATTACGAGCCGCCTTCCATTAACAACTTTATTTATAGTGGGATGAATAACTTGCGGCTTTTCAATCAATCATGAGGGGTACTAAGACAAGTGGCATCCGGTGAGCAGGACAATTGTCCAATACCTGCTGATCACTACGTCACTACACAATCGTGTGTAACTATGATTACGATTTAAGTTACGGTTAAAATAAAATACTACGCGCAGGCGCACCTCGCCGCGCACTTGACCCAACAAATGGAATGCTGTTCCGACTAGCCCTTACAATAACAAAACAAAAAAAAGGATTTGAAGGCGAAATCAGTTAGAAACGTCGATCATTTATTATTACATAATCATATAAATGACTTTCGATAACTTTCTTGGCTCCGAGGATGGTTCAAATATTTGTGGTGAAATATTATTGAATGACTCCAAAAATATAATAATGATAAAAATATGTGCAGCTCACGCAAGGAGATCCAGAGGGCTGTTTTTTCGACGAATAATACGTTTGTATACGATTCCCTATCTCTATGTCTATTCCCTATTTCCAATGTCTGAAACGTTAAAGTACCTTCCTATTTGAGTATTTATAGTCTGCATAGCCAGGCTCACAGCAGCTTTGAGAGAACAGCGGGCTGTAGATCAGAAAATCTAAGTATTCTGATTGTATTCGATATAGGAATAAGGAATAGGTTTATCGTATGTCATTTTGAGGCAAATCCTGTACTATGTATTGATATAAATTGCAAATAAATGAATAAATAAATAAATAATTTATGGTTGCAGAAGAGCCGGGTTGCTAGAGCATTTTATTTTTAACTTTACAAAGAGCTTTCATTACCTATATAGGAAAATGCCAGTGTCATTGTGCCAGTGTACCTACCACAGTTTATACTTTATAATATTTAGTTAATTTATTATTTGTTAGAAAAAAAGAAAATTTTATATCTAGACGCTAGCCTGCATTTACCTTACCAAGACAACGTTAGGATTCCAAATTGTCGAGGTATGTTTATTTATTTTATGGCCTATTTCTATTGGCATTATTGGTTGCCTGATAAATTCAGATAACAGTAGATATAGTAACTAACAATCAGGTGCACGTTATTAGTAAACAATTGGAAAATACGATTAGTTATCATGATATCAGCTGGAAAATAAGATAATGCAACTGATTAAAGCCAAAACCATAGCATCATTGTAATAGATAAAAAATCTTGGTAGGGGTTTTTGTCGTTTAAATCAGGTTATTTATAAATATCAATTCGTAAAGTAAATATAGGAAGGTGATTCCCGTACCTATTCCACTTAAATTGTAAAAGTCAATCAAATGTATTTAATTATGGCTTAAGTTGTCATATAAGGAGTATGAGTGAGTTTTGATTACCATAAAACTGTGGGTTTATAGCAAGTGGAAGTGAAATAGCCTTTACAGGACCAACTCTGAAACAAAAAATAACAACCGGCAAAGTGAGAGTTGCAGTCGCAAACGATGAAATGCGAAATTCAGTTAACAACATGCTACAAACATTTCTGGGTCAAGCAAACGATCGGATCCGCAAAAATCAAAAAGATAATCTATTATGTTAACGGGTGATTAAGTGAGATAAAGGAGCAAGTAATCTGGTTCCACGTAGATAGTGAAACCCACCCCATTACGGGCTCGAGTGGGCAAAGGCGGCCGACCACCGCGCCGCTACCGCCGCCTGCGCAGCGCTGCCCAAAAAACACCCCGAGACGTAGACGTAACATAATATTTCCCAAGCAGCCTTTTATTTATTAGCCGGGCAACGCGACGCGGCGCCGGGACAACTCTACTTCCCAGAACGGAACATCGACGTGTCGGCACAAAGCCGTTACACTTATATGAAAAAACAATATTTATGTCGATGAAAAAATTGGGATACAGCGCGTATTTATCTGAACACCGTGAGCTATGCGCTTTTTGTTTAGACCCGATTTGCAGGAATCCGCAGGTACCGCCTGGCGTGGAGAAAAGTATTAATTTGTGAAATGGTGACCCAGTGGGCGTGGTCAATGGCTGTTAACGATAGTTAGCAAGCTCATATTTACACGCACTTATGGTTTCCACTTGCATGGCTTTAATAAAGGTCCTGCTGTGAAGGATATTAGATAGGTACCTGCTATTAAAATTATGTACTTCAGGAAATTCAAAATATACTGAACAAAGAGGCCACTTAGAAGCGATGAGACCTCTTTAACAATTGTAGTTTTTACTTTGGTGCAAGGTGATTACGTATTCCGAAGTTCAATACCTGGTCAGTAACAGTCCAGTAAGTCAGTAAACTTAGTAATAAACTTGTAAGTAGAATGCGGGTGTATGGCTGGTGCAGAGCAACAAACAAAATCCTTAATTAAAAAGAAGTTCATGTAGGAAAATAATATTGATCTAGTGCTAGCCTAAGCGGTATAGGTCTACGAAGGTCATCTATCGGCTATTGTTACCATAGCCATCCTCAGTACTGTGGACAATGTCTAGTAACTATAAATAGCAAGAAAAACACATTAATAAATAAAAAGGGTAAACTGAGAATATTAATTTAGCCAATCAGTGATGAGTTCATAGCTGAATGGAATGTTTTATCCTTTTGTAACTTTCCCATGTAATTGTCTGCATTAATGGGTTATACCTACGCATGCCATTAAAATCGTTTATCGCCAATGAAAGCCACTCGTTGAACCGGTTTTATAAATAACAATAAAAAGCCTCATCTTTGGACTATGAAGCTACGTTTCATTTTTGTGGACTATTTATATGCATGATGATGGCATACGCATTCGAATTGGAATATGAAGCATGTGCGTCCATCATACTACAGCTTTTGAACTAGTCAAGAAATATTTTTTGATGTATATGCACGGTTAATGGCAATAGGCTCGCCCCCTATCATGGGACCTAAACATACGCGCGAACTGTGGATGTACATTGGTACACCTCTGAACCGTACGTGAATACAGACGTGATGGTATGTGTTCTGTGTATATTATGTAGTCAGACGAACCAACACAGTACGGAAACGTACATTTAATTTCTATTTCAAAGGAAAAAAAGATTGTCTACTGCCCTCGTCCATCCATCACGACTAACAAAATTTGTCAGTAATGGACAAGTAATTATCAAAGGACAACCGATAATCACCACCTCTTAGACAGATTGGTGATATTAAAGCATTAGTAGTGAGAGGTACAACCCACCTATTTGCAATCCATTAATCCACTTTTCATGACGAGTCTATTTTTTGGCTTGTAACTGGCAACGTTGTGGTTAACCTCTTTACAAAGAAGTGGTTTGCCTTCTGACACCGCACCCTATAAGTTGAGCATAATAACACGAGAATATAGACTTATAGAGTAGTCTTATTCACATATAAGACTCTGAAAAACTTTACCTTTAGGTAAGGTTGTATGTGTAATGATTTGTTTTTGTTTATGATAGATTAGATTCTTTCCGACCTCTTTAGTTCTAAATTGCTCTAGTGTAGACGAGGTGTTATCCTACGATATATTGCAAACCGTATTATTCAGCAATAGTCAATTAAAAAAAACAAGACCTTGTCATACGGAAAGAAAAGGATTTTATTAATAGCTTTTATTCCAACAATCTCGAAATTCTTAAGCTCATTTTTTTTTTATTCTTAAGCTCAGTCAACATTTGTTTAATATCTGTATTCCATACGCAATTTAAAATATAGAACTTGAAAAATATGTAGGCGATCGATTGATTACATGCTGGTAAACACTACAAGTTTAATTTAGTCAAATTAAATAATGCTATTAAGTTACTAGATCTTAATAAAAGTGATTACATACTCAAAATATAAGCGGGCATATTTTTGAATTCCTTGATAAAATCATTATTATCCTATAACACCTATGCTGTTCCCAATCTCCGTTCATCAAATGCATTGAACGTCCTTTTCCAATCAATTAATTCCAAAGCCAGGGACCAAGTGTAAAAAAAGATCCAGCTACAGGTTGATCTTAAAGGATTTGTGTTCCTCTCGTGGTTGCGTAGGTACTATCGATTCTTACTGACACAATAAATATCGTTATTTTTAATTGCTAATTTATTTCTAAAATAAATGTAGATCAATAGACATTTTATTTAGATCTAGTTTTATGATGAATAGCATTTTTAACAGCGATATATGAAAATGATGATTAATTTTCAGTCTCTTAAATTATTACTGTAATATACTCGTCTGTATCAAGAGGGAATTATAAGGAGTTAGATAAAAGCATGTGAAGAAAAAAAAAAACTTTTTTTTTCTAATCGTATTTAGCATAATTATCATCGTAATTTCAATATTTTGCTATCAGCACATGAAACACGCTTTCTTTAGATAACGGTTAAAGATACGATAATTCATCTGATAACTTTTACCAGTACATGAGTTACTTTTTTATTATACTTAGTTCGTGCCGCTATGAAATAGAAGATTCATGTAAGTATTAGAAAATTTCGAAACAACCTGTATACAAATAGATCGTCAAATCACAATAAGAAAGCGCCACGTAAACTGGCCGAGTGAATGCACTTGACACCGTAATAAATAGAACGCGCGGTAACAAAGGGCAGCAACAGAAGTGTTTCGCTGCGCCGACGCCGATCATAAGCGGTATAAGCCGATTGTCATCCACCTAGCAGTAATCTGTTTTTGTTACATAGCGGGTGCCGATACATTATACTGTAGGTATACGGTTTTTTTACTTTCCCGGTTTTTGAAATGTCATCTTTTGATACATACTGTTTTTTTAGAAGCTTAACTTTAATCTTTTTAGGTTCACACGTGGCTGGGGGAGGGCAGAATGTGAAGATATCTTTTTCATCAATTAGGTAACAATACGTTAATTCAGTGATTTCTCTTAACTGGCTGTTTCTTATTTTACATGGACCCTTCAATCAGTATTATTGTGGAACAACACCAGAATTCTTTTAGTATTGTTACTGATAGTCTAAGTCTTTGGAACTGCACCTCGTGGCGCTCATGGGCTCTTGACCTTGAAGATAAACTAGGCACAGCTGATTACTGGTCGGTATTCGGTATCTTCGAACTTTTTTATCTGTTACGAAAACGTTTATTTATTGCGCAATCATTTGTAATCTGTTAACATTTACCTGTAAGTTTACTTGTATTTTGAGTAGGTAATATTTTACCAACAACCAGACCTTAAGGTAAGCTTGAAGCCGTGTCGACGGCGCGTTCGTGTTTCACGCACGCCTCAAAGAGATGTCAGCAATTGGAGAGGCCACTCAGGGCCGATGTCTGCCGGGGCTGCGGGTTGTGCGTAAGATACCGCGCCCCCGGAATGCAAAGGGCACAAGAAGGAACATGGGTGGGTTTTAGTCAGTCAAAGTCTGACCCTACCTCCTGCCCCGCCCGGGGGAAGTCATTTGACGGTTTCCCATCCGAAACAAAAAAAAAACTTTAAATAAAAATTAAATATGTAAATTCCAATCCTATATTTGAATGAAATATCATACATTAGTTCACTGCGAATCACTGTCGCTACCGGAGTAGCCCGCGAGCAGCGCAAGTCCGGCAGGAGCAGTACTTTTACTTGCATCACTCTTACTTGCTACGTCAGTACTTACAGTAGTCGACGCGACTTTCTCATTTTCGTTATCTTTCTTACTTTTCACAAGATTTGCTAGAGGGCGCTTCTTTGATAAAGCTCCTATACTTCTGTTCCACGACTGTTTGGTGTTTATACTTCTCTGCGGCATGAGTTCTATTCTGAGAGTCTTGGCTGGAGGTTCACTGTCTTCGTCTTTTACTTCTTCGATTATTTCTTCAGCTATCACCTTTTTTGATGAAGGATTGTTGAATTTGATGGATCTGTAAATAAAAGAGAAGCATTTCTTAATTTTCCGTGTATGAGACTTGTCGAGAGTGGGTGGTGTTCTAACTGAGTTGACGAGCCGTGAGGGCTGTGTAACGGTTAATATAACTATTTGCAAGAAAGTCTGGCACCAGTGCTTTGTTAGGTTTGCTATGAAAAATCCACCGATTAGTTCCTTTCGATTTTCTTATCATACATATATGCAAATGCTAATATTATAATGTCTGTAGACCCCACAAAATGCCAGTCTATTGTTGTAGGCAGTTCGCGCATGATGAGCAGAGTGGTTTTACCCCATCCTCCTATAATATTGAATTCTGCTGTCATCCCTAGCTATGTGAAGGATCTCGGTTTGTGTCTTGATTCTACGCTAAGCTGGCAAAGTCAGATTTCCAGTGTTTGTCAGAAAGTCAACGGTACCTTGCGTTCCTTATATATATCGCTTGAGGAACTTTTTGCCTGCAAAGACGAAAACAATGCTTGTGCAGACTTTAATTTTTCCTATAAATTGACTATGGTGACTTGTGTTACTTTGAGTTGAATGCGGTGCTGTTGGATAAGCTGGATAGGGTGCTAAATAATTGCATTCGGTACATTTTCAACTTGCGGAAGTATGACCACGTCTCAAGCTTCAGGGCGGAGCTTAAGTGGTTGCCCATTCGCCAGAGAAGAAGTTTGCGTGGGTTAACCATGCTTTTCTCCCTTCTTAATACTCCTTCTTATCTTATTTCTCAGTTTCAATATCTCTGTTCTACTCATGCTAGGAGTCTGCCTTTTACTAATAATCTTCTACTTAACTGTCCTTTTCAAACTTCTGATTTCATTCATTATTCCTTTTATATTTAGGCTATCCTTCTTAGGAATGCGCTTCCTCTTGATATCAGGACAGCCACCAGTCGGTACGCTTTCGAGCGGAAGTAACGGAGCTTTTTTCAGAACCAATAGTAAGAGTGTCTCTTAATTCTCCTTTTTATTGTTTTCATAAGATATGTATATACATACATACTTATATCCTTATATGCTGTATTGGTTGGTACTGTATTGGTTTAGTTTGTTATAGTTTAGTTGTAGTATGTATAATTATTAGTATGGATAATTTCAGTTATGTTGTACTTTTGTGTTTTCTTTTTTTTTTAAATATAATTGCACTGAATCATTATTTTTTTAAATTTCAAATTTTGTTTTATATTGATTTTATAATTTGCACCTGCCATGTTATCTCTTCACCTCCTTTGGTTGTCTGGTAGAGAATGCCTAAAGCATTAAGTCCTCCTTTGTACTTTTTATTGCATGAAGTTTAAATAAATAAATAAATAGTTCTGACGGCCACTTCTCGTATACTAAAAACCGTTTAAAATCTAGCCATTAATTGTCACTATCTCACCAACAATTAATGTCATAATCCTGTCAAAAATGCCCCTATTTTGGGATTTTTTGATAAATCAACACTGCGATTTTAATGTGAACACTCCATAAAGTTACCAGGAGTATCCACCACGTGAAATTGGTTAACTCGAAGAAGTAGTTTGTAGTGGTTTGTATACAGGGTGTATACAAAATATTTTGTATTACACCTTCTTCGAGTTAACCATTTTCACCAGGGGGGCATAAATCCTAACTCCAAGCTGCTACTGAGAATTTTATAGAAAAACCCGATGACACTCTACATGATTTGGGAATCGAACTCAAGAGCTACCATAGAGTACCAGTCGCGGTTAGGGCCACTAGGCTAACGAGGTAGCCTTTAATTTAGTATCAGTTAATCATAGTAATTATATTCTTACTATTTAAATTCCCCTGACAATTAATTACTAATACTGCCTCGGTAGCCTAGTGGTCTTACGCGCAACTGCTACGCTAGAGGTCTTGGGTTCGATTCCCAGTTCGAGCCAAAAGTGTTATTGGGTTTTTCTATGGAATTCTCACTAGCAATTCGGCGTTAGGATTTGGGCCCGGTTAATGACAATAGGCTCGCCCCCTATTACGTGGGACTTAAACATACTGGCGAACTGTGGGTGTACATTGGTACACCTCTGCCTAACCCTTCGGGGAATACAGGCGTGATGGTATGTATGTATGTATAGGTAGTTACTAATAATTGTGTATGATAAACCTGTTTTCATATATAAGCGTTTTGGTTTAATTACTGTTTGGTTTAATAAAGCCTATTCAAAAATAGAAGGATAGAAAGAGGAGGATTTGCTATGTCACACATTTAACATAAGCAGTCATGCTCAGTGAATTTTCTTTGTTGAAAAATATGTTTGTTATGACTAATGAGTAGTAGTAATTGTGGAAGGTTTACTTGATAAATTCGTCATCTTCCTTCTCTTCCCTGACTTTCCTCTCGATAGATGTCTCTGGTTGGTACTGCTTGAGCATGCTCTCAAAGTCGACTGCGTGCTGTCTTCTATTCAATTCCTTTAACTCTTCAAGATTTTCAAGAGATTCTATCTCTTGTTTAGACTGCTCTGTTCTGTATTCTGAAATCATAACAACAAGTATTTAAGTGCTGTGGGGCTGACATTAGCAACCTGCTTGATGAAAAGTTCATGGTTTGGTTTGGCAAGGCTGTCTCCGCTCCCTAGCCTCTAGATTGAGTCATAAAAGGTAGCAATAGAAGAACTTTGACGGCAAGATAAGCCACTGTGCCAATCACTGAACCACTGTGGCACATTGGCTGCTAGATATACGAAACAAATATTTGGCTTACAATTGTTTCAGGTCTGTATATGTATGTTAGTTTACATGTTTATAAACACAACCACAATACAGGAGAAATTCCTAGTGTGAGGCAATTAAAAAAAAAGAACTGTAAGGATATTTTTAACTTTGTACTATTCAATGTAATAAAAAGAGACACATAATGACGAATAATGTTACAACATAAAGAAGTACATTAATAAACAGAATTATAAGGATTATGTACCTAATAACTTCATAGGATTATTAGCTTCTTCTTCTTTTTGTTCCTCCTCCTCCCGCTTGGCTTGTTCCTCTGCAAGTTTCAGAGCCATGAAGTTTCTTGTGGCGCCTGCTTCAATTTCATAGTCTGTGTTTTTTGGATCTGTCTTAAATGATATCTCTTGAAGACATCTTGTGCACTGAAACATAATAAAATTGATTTTAACACTTGATAAGTTATTATATTATTTTATTTAAATGAGTGTTGATAGCAGTTATACCAATTTTTTGTTATTTTAAGAAGTTTTTTACAAACTACAACTGCCTTTACACTAAGTGAATTTGTGACCAGGGGCTTATCTGCTAAAACTACTCTGCAAGTCAGCACACCACATTCTGAACTCATCAGCTAAATTATATCTTGTGTATTATTCCAGCAGAGTAAAATTTGGAAGAGCAAACAGAAAGCTTTGAGAAGTGTTAAAAGAAGACTTATTGTTTATCTAAATAATAGAACCTATTCTGAGCAAAATATATGAAGTGCCAAGATTTTGTATTTTATGAATACCTCATACTCCTCATAAATACACTGTTATCATTTAAGCATATAATCGTAAAAATAGTTAATATTATTCGATTTTAAAATGCTTTTACTCCACACTCTGTGATATTTGAAAAGTGAAGTGTCCAGCACAAAGACTTGTGGAGAGTGTGGTTTTATGAAATGGTTTAGTTCATACATTTTCATGTATAAAATCAAGTGCATCTTTGACAACTACTCTTAGTGACATGCAAAAGGCATAGTTTCCCCCGCCTAGTTTATTAAGTATTTTATATCTTTTTATAACATTATTTGCATATTGACAACAAGACAGTAGAAAATCAATATCTACTTACTTTTATGTAAAACCTGTAAATTCTGATACCAAGATAGTCCTCATTCTCAACATCCTCCTTTCTAGCATTGAACTTCTTCCCCTTGTAAATGTACTCGCCGCAGGTTGCGCATCGCATGTTGAATGGTGCCATCAGTCGTACGGTGTACTGACGATTTTTAGCCAGTTTCATACGAGGGATCTTCGAAGGATCGAAGTCCGGGGGATAGTATTTCTGTAAACATAATCAACCTTTATTTGTACGTCACTGTAAAGAGAAGTAATTATTAAAAAATGTAGGCCTATTCACCATTAGTTTGTACTTACATTTAATACTTTTCTTTCCGACATTTTAAAGCACTAAAGAAACGACAATAAAGAATAAAGTTTTGTCAACACGAGGTGTATGATTGCCCGAGAAGCCAAGAAGTTAAGCGAATCAATTAGTATTTGTATGGAAAGGAAATACGATGAATAGTATAGCTATATTGAATCAGATGTCTGTCTATCTTACTGTTTCCTTCCTCTATGGTTTATTTTGATTGATAACGTCATTTTGACATTGACACTGACAGTAAAAACAAAATACCGCAGATAAAAAATAGAACCATAAAAATTCTATGTACTTTACATAGAGTGCAACTAGGACAACGACAAGCACAAACTCGGTCTTGGAAGAGAAACTTAGGGTGGCTCGTCGAAAATCTAGATAATCACATTGTCTGCACAATTTACTCATTATACGTAATGTCTAGCTAATATTAAAAGGTCGTTTATTTAGCACGTTGGTTGTAACACCTACACCATCATCATCTACTTAGCCTTTTCCCAACTGTGTTGCGGGACGGCTTCCAGTCCAACCGGATACAGCTGAGAACCAGTGTTTTACATAGAGCGACTGCCTATCTGACCTGACAACCCAGTTACTGGGCAACACGATACCTCGTGGTTGTCAGACTTTCTGGCTTCTGACTATCCATAACGACTGTCAAAGATCTACGAATGACAGCCGGGACCAACGGCTTTACGTGCTTTCTGAGGCCCAGGGTCGTCACACCACAAACTTCCAAACTCCGGGCTGTTACTGAACAAATCCTAATGGAAAAACCCAATAATACTTTTTGCCCGACCTGGGAATCGAACCAGGAACCCCACGCTCAACAATCGCGCTTGTGACCACGAGACCAACAGGGCAGTCAACACCTACATAGCTTATTAAAATCATAATTCCACCTTCTGGTTCGTTGTCGGGCAAAAACATACAGATAGATTTATTTTTTATACTTACAATATTCAACCCGCGATGCTTTATTGTTACTATACCAGGTGCAGTTTTCCATCCTCGTCAAATTCACGGAGCTAACATATGCTAGTGATTCTCAGCACGAATCAATAATAAAATACATAAAAAGTTTTTTTTTTAGTACGTTATTTTTAAATCCTAACTAGCCATCTTTCCGCTGAGTTAGGCGGGGTGATGCACCCGCACGCACACAGTAATACAGTTGCGCGACATTGCCTACCACATACGCATCGGGCGATTCGGTTTTTTGAAAAAGGTCTATTCTGAAATACTGTCAAACTTAAAAAACAACAAACAAGCATTCATTAATTATTAACCAGATGTAATTTTATTGGATTATCGCATTTAATGACAACTTTCTAATTATCACTTGCACTTTTTTTTAAATTCTAATAGGCTTGCGTGAGACCGCAACACACCTGATCATAAGTGATGATGCGGCCCAAAGTGGAATACGCTTGCCGAGGATGTATGTATTTACTACCTATGTATTTATTATTATTTTTATCTATTTGTATTTATTACATTTAAAAATATTTAACTGATTATATAAACAACATTTAAATTTTGTTTAAACTACTGGCTTTTGCTCAAGACTTTGTCCACGTGAATTTTCTGGGAGATCCTACATTTTTTTTATAGTAAAATAGGCAATTGCACTAGCGTAGCTTCCTATTAGCATATTTAAGATTTTTTAACAAACAACATACGAAAAAACTCTTCCGCTTTTTAGTATACAAAAATTATAGTTGTATAAGTTAAACATAACGCCTTATTTGGGTGTTGCTGGCATACAAACATAATTAATAACTTGTCAAAATTTTATAATATTCGGTAGTCATAATTAACAATGTTTTAATAATTACGAAAAAAATCACAGCAGAAAAAAAAAAATATTTGATAGTCGTAGATATAATAGTAGGTGATTGTGATTTCCTTCCTAATTTTGTAATGTTCCTACACAAATGACTGTAATAATACTAATTTAATAGATTCGCGAATAGTGCCACATTGTGTAAGGGGTTACGACTCCTAAAACCTTTTTATGGTGCGTCTATTGAAAGTATAAAAGAAACTTAATATCTGACACGTAAAGGTTATATTATCTACTATTTAGGATTTCAAATATATTTCTTGGCTATTATCCTTCATTGTGGCAAGACCATGGATAGACCTTTAATCACGGAAATTGTATGTATACTATAATACAATATAGTTCATTTTATTTTCACGGCATACACCGTAATACAATTGGTTAGTTAACTGACACCACATTGACATTGACATACTTTATAAGAGCTGTCAAACAAAACACGATTCCCCATAGATTTTCTATGGCTATAACAAATCGTGATGTCACTAACTTGCCAACTCAATAGATTTACTATTTGTTGATTTGACAAACAGACAGTACCTACGATTTCTATGACACCATGCATACGCGTCTTGTCCATATGACACTAGGCTACTAGAGACTAGCTTCTAGCTTATTACGGCTAAACTAACTTTACACTCGTCTTCGCTATTCACCGCTAGAACTTATAGCTTTTTTTCTATTTACAGCTAGGAGAAATAGGCGGTGCTTAGGACAGCTCAGAAACGTGGCACATCCACATCTTCTGTTATAATTACTTTATTGATTGGGTCAGCGAGCGTAGCCAGTTTTGTAAAAGAAGCAGGATACTTTCCTCGATAATGGGACATACTAAAAAAAAGTATATAAACAGTAGTTTTTAACTGCTTGTCCCTTTTATTTAAACTTCGCACAGAATATAGCTCCAGATAGCGAAAAGCGATACCTGTGCCGGTCTGTGACTGTAGGTCGTGAAGCGGAAACGTAAGGTAGGACGGCATCGGGCTAAGTGGAGCGGCGATCTTTGCAGGGTGGTTGGTAGCAGCTGGTGGCCGTGGATGGATTTAAATGGTGTGTGGTTAAAGAGACCTTTATTCAGCAGTGGACTTCTTAAGGGCGATGATGACACGGTAGGTACAGTACACCTCCTTCGCTGATAATAGGTGTGATGTTATGTATTTTTCGTCTGGATCTAGGAATTTCTCGCATTCATCTAAAAAAAAATGAAATAGCTATTCACGTGGTACAAAATAACAATTTATTCGCAAATAACGAATTAAAACTTTTCACATCTACTGACATTCACAATTTTCACTTCATAATTTTCCGTGACGACATTTTTCTAAGTAATTTTGATGAATGTTAGAAGAACAGGAACTTTCTGAAAAGAAACAATATCACTGATTTACGATTTATTTTGAATTAAACAGACAATAGCTTCGAGCGTCTGCCTAGTTATTTCGGTAGCCCATTATTTCCGGAATTGTAGATTAGCCCATCTCGTACACAATCCAAAAAGGCGGTTCTGAAACTTTTAATACGAAGCTAACTAAACATTCTACAATAATGCTACCTTTTCTAAAAATAAAAGGTTGCTTTCGTTTTCGAAGCATTTTAAAAGTACCAACTCTCAAAATGCTCACCGTTCTCGTCGATTTCCACTAGCAGCGAGTTCATGTTCTAGCGCGGCGATCTTTTCCTCGTGCCGAGTCCTTTGCGCTTGCGCACGCCGCTGTTGCTCCTCTAGCGCCAACACAATCTTCTCCAGTCGGTGAATCTGTTGCTGCTTATTCTCTAAAGTGGTGAACAACTCCTGAATTTCGTCCGCTTTTGCTGCTATTTGTTTGTTCACCTGTTAAAGACACTGAGTTATACTTGTGTTCCTATATACATTTTATTCCAACTTTGGTTTTTGGTCAAGATTATATTAAAAGTAGTCATAAATGGCACATATATCTTAGGCGGTTCACCCACTGGCAAAGCGTCCCGCCGCAGGGCGCGTAGACGCGTCGGCAGTGTGTGGGCCTAGGCGTTTCTTCTATACAAATTGAAACTTTTGTATACGTTTTAAAATCTGCCGCCCCGCGCCACGCGTCGGGGCGCGGTGCAGTGGGCTAAGCGCCTTACTTCATTGCCTTCAGGTGTCGCTGGTGGGTACGTTCTGTTCTCTTTTCACAAATTACTAATATTATCTCTAAATATTAAAATAATGATCATTTTGCAAAGAAAAGAAAAATAATGAAATTATTTTCTTGCAGGTATCGACTACTTGCATCAATATTCTATACGCGCAAATAAGATATATTTTCAAATATTTTGGTACTTTGGTAGCCGCCTGAGAGTTTAACCTTTGATCGACCTGAGAATCGAACCTCTAGCGTAACAGTCGACCATCACACCTTAACAGTTTTGGTATTAATTAGTAGAATTAGATGACGCATTGTTAGGTACCATAGACATCACAAAGAGCTGATTTGAAATAACTCCGATTCAAAATGATCATTTCCCCCCCATGATTAACAGATCTTATAATATTAGTAAAAAAATAAAATTAATAAAAATAAAGCGAGCGCTCACTTCATCAACGATTTTCATTCGGTGCTCAAGATCTTGCTGTAAAGCAGCCAGCTCGCGACTTTGCTCTGTCTCTTTATTCTTCAGCATATTGATCAAATCCTCGCGAACCTGCGTCACCGGCTGGTTTATAATCAATATACTTAAAAATAATTTTATTGAAACAATATCTCCTTATGTACCTACCTGTCCAAATCGCAGCCGAGTTATGTTGTATTCTACAATACCTGATTTAATAAGACAGTCTTAATTCCCAGCGATTTGAGCAGAAAATTCCATGGAACCACATGGAACTAATGTTCTGAGTTCGTATGATACAGTTTGGAAGAGCGTTCTGCTTGACGATGTTGGTACTTATTTCATATAACCTACTTACACCTACCTCTTACTACATTGAACTTTTTCCAATAGTTTGAATAGGTAAGAATTATAGTTGTAACGATCCAGTGGAGAAATTCGGAACGGGGAAGTCGTTTATGAGTTTAGGGTAAGATAGAAGTTGTTTCGTCGTTTGTATGTACAGACAAATGTTTCCATTTATCTCATTGATTTAGATATGGTCTTCTGTAATGGGTTCGCCATTCATCAGCAGTTTTTTAGAGGTGTTATACGGTTTTAACTCGG
Organism: Caradrina kadenii; assembly: GCA_947462355.1. Taxonomy (NCBI): domain Eukaryota; kingdom Metazoa; phylum Arthropoda; class Insecta; order Lepidoptera; family Noctuidae; genus Caradrina; species Caradrina kadenii. The sequence continues at coordinate 9,752,595 of OX381677.1, read as the reverse complement.
GGCCGCTGCAAAATACATTTACAAAATGAATTTTAACGCATTTCCCCGAGACTGCTTACTGATTACTACTTACTGAGACTGATTTAGATGCAGTTTCTTGTGAAATGCTTGAGATTTCTTTGCAATTCTTAGATAAGATTCGATTGTGATAAACCGGGGGTCCTGATGGAGCAGAAGATCATCGTCGCAGTCTGCCAAAGCACATAGCTAGTACACTGTGTGGGCTCTTTTTGTAGGTCTAGGTTAGTAGCATCTGTACATGAACTGCTGAGGGTATGATGTTGGAGCAAAACAACATCATAGGGAATTCTGCAAATGGCTAGTAGCATGGCTACATTTTGACATTTCTGGTGAGTAGATTCTGTGTATAAACTGTTGAGAGTTTGATGATGGACCAGAATAACATTGTAGGGTTGGGGGGTAATGCTACGCTTCCGTTGGTCGTAGCGTAATGTTATATAGCCATTACTATTCCTCATGAAAATCTGGCTGTCTTAAACAAAATATTAAATATTTTTTCTAATCCGACAAATGGTAGTCCCAAAGATTTGGAAGATTTGGAACTATTAACTAAAGCGTTAAATAAAAACAAAAACTAAAGCATTTAATAAAACGTCAAATGCAACGTTGATGACGTCGCATTTAAAATTTTACTAACGTCGTGGATTTATATTTAATTTAAATTGTGTCTCATAAAATTTGAGCTTCCTCATTTTGACAGTGCTTGGAAAATAGTGTTGAAAATATCTATTTTATCAATATCATAATTTCCTACATTTCTATGATTTGTGTTGATTTATTGGTATTTTTATCTCGACAAAATAAGTATAGTAGATAGGTTGGTACTTCATTTAAAAAAAAACTACGACTGTATCCCAAACATACCACCACTAACAACTACTAGTACAAGAAGGACCTAGTAACCTTTATGACTCTTGCCTGGGCACGCGACGTCTTGTCATGTTGCTCGAGTTGTTGCTCCTTTTGCAGCAATAGATCTGACAACTCATCATTTCGGTGTACCGCTTCAAGAAGTGCCATTTTCAAGTTCATTATCTGCGAAGAAGGAATTCCAAAGATATTTTCTATAGACTATAATATTGCTAAAATAAAGAAAAAATATTTGTAACTATTGACATACGCCAGGGCGCAGGAATGATGGTTTTGCTAGCGGGGGTCAAATTTGACAAAAAATTATTTCTGCATTTTTATTTTATTCTAGTTTATCTTCTGAAAGCAGACGTTTGCTTAGGGTATGATCATGATCCCTAATCACAAAACGAGTTATAAACTCAGGAACACGACACACACGATAGTTCCTGTTCAGCTCAACGTCGTTAATTCAATCACTGTGTACCATCTTAAGGGGCAGACTTTTTTTTTTTTTTTTTGGTGGGTGGGAAATCATCAAATAACTTCTCCCGCCCTGGGCGGGGCGGGAGGGAGTGTCAGACTTTTACTGACTAAAACCCACCCATGTTCCTTCTTGTGCCCTTTGCGTTCCGGGGGCGCGGTATCTCTTGCGAACAACCCGCAGCCCCGGCAGGCATCGGCCCTCAGTGGCCCCTTCCTTTTGCTGACATCTCTTTGAGGCGCGCGTGGAACACGAACGCGCCGTCGACACGGCCTGTCGTTATGCAACGTAAGGACGGTGAGCTACCCATTGCTCACCGTCCACAGGCCAGTATCTACGGTGGCCGGGAGTTGTCTCGCGGCTCCCGACGTCCGGAGCGTCTACCGCGGCGGCTGGGACGGGAGAACCGCTGTCTCAACCGTCCCGCCGCCTCCTTCTCAAGCATTACTGCCTCGCAGAAGGAGGCGACTGCATCCCATTCCCTCTCGCTCCGAACCATGGCTCGCACCAGGGCCGGACGCGAGAGTTCGCCGCCGCCGATGGCCGCCACGCGGACTCGGCGATGCTCCGCCCAAGCGGGGCATACCGCCACGGTGTGCTCCACCGTGTCCTCGGGGCGATCCAAAGGGGCAGACTGCGAAAGACCTTTTTATTCCAGTTTTAAATGCACAGTTTCACATTGCCTGCCTATGTGGAAGTAAGGTACTTAACTAGTTTCAGCTCTGATTGCAGAAGTAGGCATTTTAAACCAGTTAAACTTCAGTTACCTCCTGTTGTAAATCTTGATAGCTGATACCATTTGGTGTCTCTTGGCAGTTGGCCACGGCTCGATTGTGCGCTTGCAGAGTTTTAACATATTGTTCGTATTGAATTACTTTCTGTTCGCTGAAATATATTTCATAAAATAGAATTGGCATTCCTCTATCTATAATAAAGATAATAGCTAGCTAATAGCTAGTAGAAACATTATTGCACTTACTTCAACTTGATGTTTTTCGTTAATTCTCTTATTTGTATTTGCATCTTTCCTAATATTTCTTCTTTGCTCAAAAGCTCGGCAGCCAATTTTTGCTGCATGCCTACTTTGTTGTCGGGTTCCTGAAACCCAATAAGGTTTTTATACAACAACTTAAGGAAAATTACAAAAGTTATAACCAACTGTAATCACCTCACTGATGGAGGAAAAAAGTTATCTGGTACATAAGACTGAAAAAGAAAGTACATCTACTTGAATAGCTGAATTTTGATATTTATATTTGCACAGGAAAAATTACGTCTAAAATAAACGAATTAATAATAACGTTTTATCCCATACATTAGGCACAATAAAGAAAGCGCAATACTTACAGTTATTTTAGTCAGAGTTTCCAAAAATCGCACTTTTTCTCTTTTGCAGGAAGTCACTTCGTCCTCAGTCATACGCAAAGTATCTTTTGTAGCTTCTAGTTCTGCCCAGAGATCCAGTTCTCGTTCCGTTGGCAAATCTAAAAAAAAATATACAAGCGATGCTTATAGAATTCGTAAACGCAGCTAGTTACTAGCTAGAATGTTACTGAGTTAGCAGTTTGAATATTTATTTACCAGGATTAGGTTTATTAAGTTCCAGTTCGTTGACTTTAGCTTTTAATTCTTCGACGTTATTTTGGCTTTCTAGTAAGGCAGCCTCAGCTATCTCCTTCAGCTCCATTTCCTTTTGTGCAATACTACGTTGTTCTTCCAAATTATTCCTAAACTCTTTTAGCTGAAGAGATATGGTTGTCTTATGCTGAGAGGTTAAATTTTCTACTTGTTGCTTTAGATCGTTAACTCTGTAAATAATATTATTGTAGTTGTTAGTATCTGCTCAGTAAACATTTACATACTTACATAATACAATTTTATTTAATGTAGATTTGACTTACTCGTTTTGCAACGAGTCTCGTTGATGCAGTAATTGACTACTAGTAACTTCTCCGGTTTTTAAACTCTCTTTTAATTTTCTGGCACGAGCTTCCAATTGCACTTCCCTTTGACGGCTCTGAATATTAAATTGTCATGAATAACCTCAATGCATTTATAGTGATCATTGTATCCTAAATTGACCGAAGTATTACCTGGTCTTCCAACGTCTTTACAGTGCCTGTGAGACTAGAAATACTTGCTTCCGCTTCGCGCAATTGTCGGTCCATTTTAGAAATTCGCATGCGCGCTTGCCGGAGCTGGGACTCAGTGGTCGCCAACTTATCTTTGGTAGCGGCTTTTGCTGCTCGTTCTTCTTCTAGCTCCCGACGCGTTTCCTTTGTAATATGTGATGTTTTAATTAAGTGTTAAATTTATTTATATAAATAGTCATTTTTCGTTTCTTTCTATTTGTATGGTTTATGAATACTCAAAGCATGCGCAGCGCTTCAGTAAGTAAAAATTTACATGGGGAATGAATAATCCCCAACACATAGCTATAGAATACCATTTTTTAAAACAAATATAAGTACTAACCTCAGAAGACTTGGTGCGCTCAAATTCATCCTGGACTTCCTGCAATTCACTTATTGCGGCAGAACGCAGTTCTAGGTCTTGTCGAAGTCGTGCTATTTCTCTCACTAACGATTCTCCGACACCAACCAATGCACTGCGTTCTCGACAGGCTCGCCTAAAAGTAATATTTTTTATTTAGGGAAATATTATAATTTTGAAACCTATACTATGTATATCAGGCAGGCTCAGGTTAGATGTGATTCGCCCAGGCTATATTTCGCCGGTTATGTTTTTTTTTTTTTTTTGGTGGGTGGGAAATCATCAAATAACTTCTCCCGCCCTGGGCGGGGCGGGAGGGAGTGTCAGGCTTTTACTGACTAAAACCCACCCATGTTCCTTCTTGTGCCCTTTGCGTTCCGGGGGCGCGGTATCTCTTGCGAACAACCCGCAGCCCCGGCAGGCATCGGCCCTCAGTGGCCCCTTCCTTTTGCTGACATCTCTTTGAGGCGCGCGTGGAACACGAACGCGCCGTCGACACGGCACTGTCGTTATGCAACGTAAGGACGGTGAGCTACCCATTGCTCACCGTCCACAGGCCAGTATCTACGGTGGCCGGGAGTCGTCTCGCGGCTCCCGACGTCCGGAGCGTCTACCGCGGCGGCTGGGACGGGAGAACCGCTGTCTCAACCGTCCCGCCGCCTCCTTCTCAAGCATTACTGCCTCGCAGAAGGAGGCGACTGCATCCCATTCCCTCTCGCTCCGGACCATGGCTTGCACCAGGGCCGGACGCGAGAGTTCGCCGCCGCCGATGGCCGCCACGAGGACTCGGCGATGCTTCGCCCAAGCGGGGCATACCGCCACGGTGTGCTCCACCGTGTCCTCGGGGCGATCCACACAATCCGGTTATGTTGGTAACATGAAATGTCATAGGGGGGCAGAATGCTATTGCTATCGACTAAGTTTAAATTCAGACTGCAGGTCGCTGAGATTATTATGTTCACTTTAAACCTTATGACAGCGAGTCCGATGAAAGATCGAACCCATAGACACGCTACGCCATCCTTCCATGCTAGCAATCGATAATTTGTAAATAACAATATCAGTTCGTATTACTTGGAGAATTGTGTGACATTGCCAACAGCATCTTCAGCACGGGATTTCAGTTCACGAAGAGACTCGCAGAGTTCAAGTCCTTGAGCATTGTAACGAGCAATACGCTCTAACGATTCGCCACTACCACAATCCTACACAAATATTAAATGATATAAATTTTTCATATCTTGTACAGTCAACATTTATTATAAATACATAATTATCACTTACGCTTTTTTCGATGAGCTCCTTGACCCAATCAATAATTTCTTGGCGCGCTGTAACCGCTTGAAGACACAGATCGGCAAAGCATTTAGGCACGTTCGCAACTTTGTTACCCAGTTCCGCAAGAGCAAATTCATCTGTAGGTACAGAACATGAGAGACGGGTTATCACTTACATCAGATATATAACTCTCGTCTTGTGTGGGGTGTAAAAAGCCACAAAAAGCCCTTAACTACGCATATTGCCCATTAATCTAAGTAGCACCTGTTTGGGCCGATAGGGCCACCATAGGGGCGGTACGACGTAAATTGCTACAAAGTCAACGGTTAGCTTTAATATTTTTATGCAAAGCGTATAGGACCGTTAGTACTGAGGCCCTACCAGTACTTGCAGGTGTACTTCCAGTAGATCTTGAGGTGCAGCGACGTGCTGCAATGTACTATTCTGCGCGAGAGACCATGGACGCAAGCTTTCTAACACAACGGGACCGTGCTAAGATCTCTAGATTATTTAAACCGCAGACTGACGTCTGGGAGGAACTTTTATCCGAATGGCAATGTAGGTGGGATAATTCCATTAAGTGCCGGCACCTCCATCAGTTCTTTCCCTCAGTTCGTGAACGGCTGGCCAGAACATGGCTGGAGGTGGACCACTGTGTTGCCCAATTTCTCACATGTGACGGCAACTTTAAGAGTAAATTGTTTTCTTTCAAGCTTGTTGCTTCTCCCTTGAATGTTCTACATCTGACTGTGAATATGAACAGTCTGCTCATCACATTTTATGGGAGTGTAATCTTTGGCAGAATGAACGAAATATTATGTTAGACAGTATACTGGTTACATCCGGTGTAGTTTATTACGCGGACCTCGTAGAAACTAGAACTAATTTCCGTGCGTTCAGGCGTTTTTGCCATACCTATTACTGGAATCAAATGTAACAGCTCACATTAGGACCCATTAAGTTAGTAACAATTGCAAACCGTGGTGCTTGGCAATCTGGGCTTCTCCCAGTTGTAAATATCCCCTTGTGCCTATTGGCCTAGTTCTGTTCTGTCTCCTGCTTGTTTGGAGGGAAGTGGAAACAATATTTTTTCCTACTCCTCCGCTAATCTTTTCTGATTAATTTCGTTGCGGGATCCAAGACAGTTTTATCGTTTCTCCGGGACTCGTCGAGCTTCATTGCCTCGGCGTTCTTCTGGCGGTCTCCACTGTTGATTCTGGCTTACAGAAGTTGCAGTGGTTGGGAATAGTGTGGCGGGCTTGTCCCATAAAAAAAAAAAAATAAAAAAATAATCTAAGTAGCATTGAGCGAAAAATACTGCAGGGTTAACGATTTTTATTTGAAAACATGTTTTGGTAGAAAATCCTAAAAGAAGTTGGAACCTTCACTTTAATAAGAATACTAATATTGTAAAGAGGAAAAATTTTGTTGTTTGTTTGTAACGTATAGGCTCCGAAACTACTGGATCGATTTTAACCATTTTTAGGGTTCCTTAACTCAAAAGGAAAAAATGGAATCCTTATAACGTCACTTTGTTGTCCGTCTATCTGTCTGTCAATACCCATTATTTCGGGAATACATGGAAATTGATGGTTGAAATTTAAACCGTATACTCAGGTCGACGGTCCCATGGAGTTGTGAAAAAAACAAACTTCTAAGTTTACGTAAAGATACGGCCGTTTATTCAACAAAAAACGCATATTTCGACACAATCAAGGGAATCAAAACTCATAGGGTAGTTTCCGTTGACCTAGAACTATGAAATTTGACAAGTAGCATCGTTATAACGACCGGCGACCGACGAAGATCGTTATCGGTCTATAGACCACGAGTACAAGAAAAAGTCTCAATTTCTTATTTAGATATAATGCAAAATATAAAAAAAATACAGTTTCCCTCTGTCTCCGAAGTATGTGAGACGATTTTTTTAAAATATAATTTTTAATTTATTTATTTCAATAAACTATGTATTTAATTCTGTAAGTTATAATGATCTTACGTACGGAGCCCTCGGTGGGCGAGTCCGACTCGCACATGTCTGGTTTTTCTCCAATAGATAGCTACATTATTCCTGAGTAACATAGGCTATATAACATCACGCAACGACTCACGGGACAATTAACGGAAGACGTAACTAAACGCGGGTGGAAAAAAACATACGAACGATGTCGCTGGCACAAACTAGTAATAATATATAAGCAGAGGGTTCCCAAACAAAAAATAACTTGCAGTGATGGGAAAATCTTGTAACTTTCGGCTTTGTTAAGTGCTTTTTAACACCCGTAATTGTCTCCCACTTTAAATTCGGTCACGGCGGCAAATCTCAATGGAAACCAGCCAAGTAACCAGAGGATATTACAAGGCAATATAGGGGATGGCTATTAGACCGGGGAAAGATCAAGTGCAAGACCAACCGCTTCACGTACTTTTCAAGACTAGTCAAGTTCCTACTAAAAAAATCCTAATGGAAAAATCCTGTAACACTTTGTCCGACCTGGGCATTTAGCTGATTATAAATCCAGGACCAGCATGCAGCCGTTGCGTTTGCAATCACGAGATCAGCAGTCAATATATATCATAATGATAAATTTGAAAACAAACACTTTTTAAGTACCTACTGAACTAATCCTAAATAAAATGGAGAACAATTGTAAAAAAATAGTTACTAGTTCGCTTTAGTAGTTTACCCATCAGTTTACTAGGGATATAAAAAAAAAAATTGAAGATTTCGGAGATGAAAACAGTTACTACATTGATATTACCAATAGGAAGGGTGGTGTTAATGATTTCGGCAACGCCATCGGTGGTGCCTGAAGCAATAGCGTCACGACACAGCTGGGCAACCTCGTCCGAAGTCCAGTCCGCTACGTTGAATACTACTAGTTCTTGTAGCTGGACCCCCTCTCCGCAGTCTGAGACACCTTCCCGTGTCATGTGTTCTCGCAATCCACGTAAACTGTCAAACAGCTCCAGAACTGCTTGCTGAAAGAGATTTATTGGTCTTTAGAGGGCTAGTGAAGAAAACCGATTGCATGCAGCGGAGATGAGAATGTTAAGATAGATGTGAGGAGATCTTGTGGAGTAGGAGGAAACTTTTGGAATAATTCGTAACTCGAATCAACACACACACACACACATAACATCACGCCTGTATTCCCCGAAGGGTTGGGCAGAGGTGTACCAATGTACACCCACAGTTCGCCGGTATTTTTAGGTCCCATCTAATAGAGGGCGAGCCTATTGCCATTAACCGGACACTAATCTTTACTCCGAGCTACTACTGGGAATTTCATAGAAAAATCCAATAACACTTTTTGCCCGACCGGGGAATTCGAATCAAATTGGGCAAATCATGTACCTGTTTTAAATCTAGTTCCTTCTTCAAGCCGTGGAATTGCTTCTGCTTCGAGATAAATGTTGATTTTATATCTTCTTCGTCTTTCAACGAGCGTGATGGACTGCGCATGGAAACTGGTGACAGAACTCTAGAACTTGGCGGGACGTTCAAGGACGGTGTTTTAGGACGTGATGCAGCAGTGAGAAGTTGTGGCGTGTTGGGTCGGCTGTTAGACGAGCGTTGGGTAGGGTTCGAAGGAGTCGTGGGCCGGCTTGATACGCGCGGCGTTCGTGGACGACTCGAATGTATACTTTTAGGAGTCTGAGGACGGCTGCCCGTCGTTGGAGTTGGTGGGTGACATCTAGGTTCTAAAGAAACATGGACTTGAATAAAATTTTCTAGTGATTTAAAAATCACTTAGATCCGAAATATTTTTTAAATCTTACCGCTTTTGCGACTTAGATTGGGTGGTGGTATATCAAATTCACTTATTCTGTCTTCATTGGGCTCACCATCACATTTTTTTATGTCTGGGCAAAATAATATTTTTTTAGTCAAGTTATCTTTTACAATTCTGTTTTATTGCTGTTACTGAACTTTCATATTGAAAGTATTTGAATAATTACGATATAGACAGTATTTATTCTTCAAGAATGCTGAATGTGGGCAAAAAGGTCGACAAATAAAAAATCTTTTTTTTTAACAGTTGTCCAGCACTAGTAGTTTCTCCTGTATCGTGGGTGAGTTTACAAACATATAAATTCACACACACAAACAGCTACACCCGGAACAAGTATTAGAACCTGTAGGCCAAATATTTGTCCCGTGTGGGAATCGAACCCGCGACACGCAGCACAGCAGCCAATCGTTCAGCCACTGCGCCAACCGTGCTGTAAAATTCTATGTTTCTGGATACTGAATTTTTCTCCTTTAAGGCCCTTAAGGTCGCGGGTAAAAGGTGGTGAATACTAATAAACATAAGTATTATCATGACAAAACGAAAAAGTACAGAGATTTTGGAAGAGGCAGAATTATGAATAAGTGAAGTCCGCGATGTATGAGAAGGTCCAGAGACACTCGATTACTTTAACAATAGTGATAACGTAGTTCACTATATATCTATACGTACCTAAGGGAGAGTTTTCATTGATGTCCGGTAGGTTAATTGCACCAGCATCGTAAACAACTGGCACCTCAGGAGGCTGTTCTTCTATGACAGCTGTCGGAGCGCTCTCGATGATAAAATTGTCAGGCTCCACTTGTGGCGAAACCTAGACATAAAAAAATCTGTTAACAACCTTAAATCTTGCGTTTTGAATTAGAGACTCTGTCAAGTCCGATGGCTGTCACTGTTAACTCTCGAGTTCTACATATACAGTTCTAGTAAGATCAAATTTTGAGTCCATATTTAATAAATAACTTAAGTAACGTATAGAATTTCTATTGGTTTTAAAATAATTAAATGTTTTTTTCCAATGTATGAAATTATTTTTGACGTTTTATTGATACTACTGACTAGATGTATTATGAACACGAATGAATTGATCTGCCAAGTAATTCGATCTCAACTTATTGGAAAGTGGTGAAACAGGCTCACAGTGAGCTCTCATATCTATGAACATCAATAACCCTCCTTTCTCTACTATAACTAGTGTTTTTGATACAAAATCCACACAAATATCACTTACTGGAACAGTCTCTAATGGTTCGTTTTCTGGTGGAGTTCCGTTAACCTATCAATGAAATAGAAAAATGTGTTAGTATCTACACATATCGACGTGGCAGGGCACAGATTAATCAGTTAGAATTTTGCCAATATATAATACCTTGACTTCGGTCTTGGAATCAGATTTTTGAGGACGCTGAATAAGAGAACTCTTCCCCTGCAACTATTAAAATTATTAATTAGAATTTTTTTTCGAACTGTGATTCGTAGAACACATGTAGAGGTAAAAGGAATTTCAGATTTACGTAGTATTGACTGCAGTGATAAGACAACAATAAAAAGCTAGTAATACCTTAGGGCTACAGACAGTGGTCCGAGTCGGCGATTGCCTTGGATTGGAGGAGGTAGTTAAATTTCTGTTGGTGGCATTGCGAGCAGCGCGCGCGGCTGAGGCCGCTGTCGCTCTCGGGAGTAATCGAGGTGTATTGCTAACTGTTCCAATTAAGAAAAATTAGACAAAACTACACACGTATACGATACTACGATTTTTATTTACATGGATTAGATCATGCATTAATTAAGACTCTTAACAGAGACATTCTTAGACATTAATAAACTAGCAATTGCCAGCTGAATCTTTACTTTACACCAATAAGTCTAGCGCGGGAAAGAGTGTCTGCGACGAGATCACGAGAATCCCAATTAGCAGCGAACATAATAACCATGACACGGACGTCTGCACATCCTTTATTTTAAAACACTCATCAAATATGCGAACTAGTGTTTATACACATTGGGCATCCTCAAAATGTATATTAATAATTTGAGGTAAAGCAGTTGTTGAGTTTGGATTATATAAATTTACAATTAACAATACATTGATCATCAACGATTTATTGACAATACATTTCTAAAGATTACAATATGAAGTACAATAAAATTATACTCACATGGCCTATCCTTTTGCGATTTCGTCGCAGTCGTCATAATAAACTCTACAGCTGAAAAACGGTGAAAAGAAAAATGGTCGTAGAAAATGTAAAAGAAAACCTCTGGAATTTTGATATTTTGTTAAACTATTTGCTTGATCGGTGATGATGGACGGGAGTTCTAAATATGAAATTAGACAGCGACAAATGTTTTATGGCGATCGATTGCAAACATAAGAAAGAATCACTTTATTGTTAAACTTTTTGGTTTCTGACGTACACTATGTTGGACTCAGAATAGAGAAGTGCAGATTTTAGCATATGCTGTAGCTGGCTGTAATATTTGTCAGGTTTTCTTCTTCCTAAACTGGGATTGTGACATAAATAAATACTACAAGTCACAGGTCATTTACTTTTGGAATGCATTTGTTATAAATTTTTTGTGCTTTAGGTAATACTATTTTTTTGTACTATTTTAATTACAGAGATTACGGGATATAAATGTCTTTGATTACATGAAAAACGCCTACCAATGTGCGTTCCTTGTTTTGCAAAAAAATATAAGTTACGCAATGAATCATGTCACTGTCGGTGACCAGTGAAGCAAGAAGGCAAGGTAAAGCGGTCATACAATTTTAACAAACTGTGATTGTTGAGTACCTAGGTATATTTAAGAGAGATCCTAACCAATAGGAACAAAGGTTTTCCGTTAAAATAGAATTCATTAGAGAGCAATAACAGCGTGTACCTACTTAGTTCAAAGAACTGCCATTGGTTTTGTGATATTGTAACGAATGTTTCTTACTATTTCTATTGCTTTAGTGCCATAAAATAGATGTCTTTTTAAAATATACTCATTATACTGCCGGATAGAAATACCAGGCATGACGTATCAAAGGCACTGCAGGGTTTGTGTAGATTCTCTCACTCAGCGCTTTCTACCTCGTATCATAACTCAAAAAGCTATACAAACGATGCTGACTTTTTGTTACAGACTAATTATCATTAGATATTTACTTAAGCTTTACAAATAATTACCGAGCTTTGCAGCTGTGCATCACGGCGTTTTACTTGCACTATAGTGTGTCTTCGTTACAGTCCATCGTAAAAACTTATTGAAACTTCTTGATTGGAACATAACAACAGTCGCCGCCCTTTTTTGCGTCTTGTATAACGGCGCACTAGAGTTTCGAACACAACGTTGTGAATAATCCAAAGAGCTGGATTGAATAAAGACAAATTATTTTTACTTGCTTGCAGATGTAATTGAAGCAACGAAAGGGCCAATTAAGTGTCGTATTCCGCAGAGAATGCCCAGTGCACGGCAAAAAGTACAACCAAATCGACCAAAACCTCCTCCTGAAATATTGGTAGATATAATAATACATTTCCAAGACCTCTAGCGTAGCAGTCGCGCTTAGGAACACTAGACCAACGAGGCAGTTCGAGCAAAAAGTGTTATTGGGTTTTTCTATGAAATTCTCATTAGCAGCTCGAAGTTAGGATTTGTGCGTTAATAGCAATATGCTCGCCCCCTATTACATGGGACCTAAACATACCGACGAACTGTGGGTGTACATTGGTACACCTCTGCCTAACCCTTCAAGGAATACAGGAGTGATGGTATTTTTTAATTATTTTTACTTATAGAACATAACCCTTAGTTATGGGATAAAAAAGTAAAAACAGGATGAATAATTATTATTCAGAAATGCACATAAAGGGTCTGTTTTTTCCGGTCTGAGATAATATTAACATACTTTCTTACAGAGACCAAAGTTCGAAGCAGTGCCTGTTCAACAGCGAATTTCCGTAAGACACCCGGTACGACCGCGTTCCAATGAGGTAATCTTTTAGTTTAGTTGGCATTTACCGACTTAACATAAGCCATGCCGATGCATCAGTAGCCAGTAGAAGAAGAGGGTCTTCGTTACCGAAGTCGGCGTGGTAAATTTTCATTCATCATCACATCAAATAGTACCTAGGTTTGAAATAGTGATACCGTATTGGGAGGCATCAGGCCCAACTCATGATGTCTGTCACCCCCATCTATGAATAACATATTCATTTTTGGAGTACACGGCACCTTCAAAGTGGGTATTGTCGGTAATTATTCTAGATTTGAACTGAATTTCAACGAAATCACACGAATTTCTGGGTGTAGGTACTTTGAAACCCTACGAATAGTAGTTGTCCCAAACGGTACTCTAAATATGTTTATTATGTTTAAGATATTATTTTTTACAAACAACTGTTTATATATCATAATAATATTCATAGTTTACTCAAAGTATTGATAAAATACTATTTAAATGCTATCTAAAAATAACATCAATATATTCAACATAGTTTCTAGAAATAGGTACATTAGGTATAGTAGCCGCCACGAGTCGTGAGCACAACCGTCAAGTTCATGTTTGGGTTCCTTTCTTGGTTTTTTGGGTCGCCGACGCTCCAGGCGATTGGTCGGTCAGTGGGACCGATTGCGTGCAGCGTCGGCGCCCCAAAAAACCCAGGAAGGAACGGAAAAACCCAAAAATGAACTTGACGTTTGTGCTCACGACTCGTGGCGGCTACCATAGACGCAAAAAGTTTTATTTGAATATTAGCATATTAACTTAATTTTACTGTATTGGTGAAAATGTGTGTATCAGCAGTCGAGGCCAAAATCTGCAAATCGTGTGAAAGATGACTCGAGTATAGGAAGAACGGGGCACCCTATGCCCCGATCAGCAAAGCCTGAGCGCGACCGCTTTTCAATTGCAACCAAAGTAGGTATATTTTATTCTTATTTACTTAGATCACTTTATAAAGTTATCATAGTGAGAGTACAAAGTTGATAATAATGATTTTGAAATAAGTATTGTCGTTTTCGTAGAGGCCTTCCACAATACCTAGGAAAGTGGATTACGGACCACAAAGTAAAGCACTAAGATCAGTTATAACAGTACCCATGTCTGGATCACAGGTAACAAATATTAGTAATAATAATTGCTACATTTACATCTCTACTACTAGGACGGTGCAAAGACATTGTTCCCATTACGCTGAGTCTCATTATTATAGACTTTTTTTGCTAAGGGTCAGTTCACACCGAAACGCGACGCTGTGCGCACATCGACTCAAGTTATAACTTTATTTACTACACGAAAAGATACACATTTCATTGTGAGAATACACACGACGCAGCACCACCAGATTGCTGCCCGAGACATTATTTCTATAATAAACTCCTCCGTATTTATGTTTTGCATCGCGGATAATTCAACAGTATTTAATAAATACGCAGGACGCGCGAACTCGTACTATTTATTCCCTCTACTGCCCGCGGTCGCCTGACGCGCACGCCAGTCGCGCCCAGCCCGTAATATTATTTTTCCCGCTCATCGCAGACGCCGGACGCGTCGCGCCAGCGTGGCCTGCGACTAATATCGTGATGCTTAGGTTTCCTATTCCCTTTACATCCAGTTTGGCTCGCTCGTCGTTTATACTTTATATCTATATAACGTACTAATGAATATACATATATATTGTGTAATTATAATACAATCAACCTAAAAGTGTTTTTGTTTGTTTGAACTCACTACTCTCTGGAATTACTTGTTGGATTGGAAAAATATTTTGGTAGCTATATAGCTAATAGTAAAAATAGGCTATTTAACATCACGCTACGACACACTAATTAATAGTTAATTAGTAAAATATAATGAGTTATTTATAAAAAAAATGGTATTTATTTTATTATTAACATAACATACCATCACGCCTGTATTCCTCGAAGGGATAGGCAGAGGTGTACCAATGTACTTGTACACCCACAGTTCGTCGTTTTGTTTTTAGGTCCCATGTAATAGGGGGCGAGCCTATTACTATTAACCGGGCACAAATCCTAACTCCGAGCTGCTACTGAGGATTTCATAAAAAAACCCAATAATACTTTTGGTCGACCTGGGAATCGAACCCAAGACCTCTAGCGTAGCAATCGCGCTTAGGACCACTAGGCTAACGAGGCAGTTTCATTAATAAATATATAATTTTATATAAAAAATACTAATTATTAAAAAGATAATTTTACATATAATTTAGTCCTTTACCGGTTCTTGATCAAAAACTTGATTTTGTCATAAACGTGCGACATATAATATACTATTGCCGTTTACAGAAAGGTCAGCCCAGAATCACAAGTAGTGGCCTGCCCGATCAGGTAAGATTTGTTTGACTCCACTCAATAAACTTTTTCCGATAGTAGAATTGCACCACCAGTCGTACAAAGGGCTAATATCGCATACACACGTATGCGATATTATCTATTATGATATTATAGAAAAATAGAACCAAAAATTCAATATTCTCTACGATTACACGACTATTTTTTTATTTTTTTTACTACGGGTAGACTGAAAAGTCTTAAGAGCTCCCTACGATCAACCTATGCAATTCAAGACACACCATCCAATGAGAGGAGCAGATTGTGAGAAAAAAGTCAAAGTCAAATCATTTATTTCAATTAGACCATTAAAAGGCACTTTTGAACGTCAATTACATGTTAAATTAAAAATATTGAATCTAGTTGCCCATTCCAAAAGGTAGTTTCGTATGGAGAAGAACGGGCAAGAAACTCCATACATACTCTTTTAAAAAAAATTTATTACAATAAGTTGTACAATTCCATAAAATTATACTGATATCAAAACGATCTATTAAAAAAAGTCACTCAAAGTACTGCAATATGTACTCAGTGCCACAAATTAGAAATGAAAGCTAAGTTAATTGTAATATTAAATACATTTATACATTTCAAAGACAAAGAATCTGTGTGTGAGGCATACTCAAATGTAGAATTAATGTCGAAGAGAAAAATAATTAATCAAAACAAAGTACTTATATAATTAATGTAGCAACCAGTTGATTTTGTCAATACTTTAAATTGTCCTATGGAGCAGGACCAGCTTGTTCCCAAGCATTGTTATCTTGAATATAGTCTTCTAATTTGTAATAAGCTTGTTTACAAAGTGTACTTTTGATACATTTTTTAAATTTAATTTAAAATTCAAAGACCCGTCTAACACCCAGTGCAATTGCGGCGCTCCTGATTGGTCTATGTCCCATATGCTATAGTGTCCTAATTGTCCGTTCACCTGCATCCTCGACGATCTGATTAGCGACATAGACGTGGCCAGCTACTGGGCCCAAATAGGTAGTATAAATAATTTTTAGATGGGATACATCTAAAAACGATTAGAAGAAGAACTGGTGTATTAGGTATAATGCTCAGATCACTTTGATGACAGCAAAAACTGAATGGTTAGTGATGTCATCGCGCGACATTACTTATCTCTTTTTTTTTCAGGAAACAATTTCAAAACAAGAAAGATGTGAAGGCTCAGATGATTTAGGTTCACCGACGTTTGACAAAGGTATATTTTAAAATTAATTTTGTTTTATAACAAGCGTGACGCAAAATTCGTGAAACTCATTGCTTTTTAACTTTTCAGATTCATCGTTATGTTCCCAAAGCGACAAAATGATAAAAATTAAAATGAACTGGCAAGAAAATATGGAGCAATTTGAAAAGATGAAAAGTGATCTAAACGACCGTCAGGTATTGATTCACCGAAGAGCCTGTCCAGATGAGGCGATCTACGCGCGAACCCACCCGAGCGTAGTCACACGAGATACCAGAGCTACATAATATATCCCATCCAGATCAGCATCTCCCGCCCTTTACGTAGGCGTTAGGCGTTTTACACGTAAAACGCCTGCAATGAGCGGGACCCTCGACTCGCACGTTTTACGCGCGAGTGCCGCACATGTTTGGATGGATACGCGGGGGCCATTACTACGTCTAGTACTAAGCACGAGTCCGTGGCGAGTGGACGTGGCCGTAGAATTGGATGAACGATAAATCGTCAACTTTCTATCCGAGTCTATATTTATTACTGGATGGAAATCCCTCCTGCCGGAGAATCTCGCGTAATACGCGGTATCTGGACGCAATATGAGTGGACTCGCGCGTCGAACGCCTCATCTCGGCAGGCTCTAAAAGTTGTCAGTTTTATTCAACGCTTCGGAATGATTCAGCATTGTTGATGATTTATTATTCATTGTAACGGACTGTTTATGCGTTTTTTTGTTGTTGTAATCATGTTAGTAAGGTCAATTTTTGCATCAGTAAATAAGCGTTACCTAACACGTATTTTGGCATAGCTATGTTGCTATTGCACCTGTGGTTTGACAGTTGTGCGATCTAGCAGAATTGATATCTAGCCATTGCACATTGCTAATATTACAGAAGGCAATAGTGGAGCTCTATGCGTTGATGCGAAATACGCATTCAAAGATGACTATGTTGGGTCAGAAGGCGATCCTGCCGCCTTCTGAAGACTTACACATCATGAACGTGGCGAAACTGACCGCGGAACAGCTGCTGCAACTCTGTTACGTGCGACCTGATGAAAAATCTGAAAGACCCAGTAAGAGCAAAGGCACGTTATTTCCACACTTTTATAGTATTCCTAGTTTAACGAATGAATGGTGAACTTTAGCTTTAAATAACGCGCATTAACACATCCTTGAGTTCCAAAATGTATTATTTCAGACAATCAATTGACAAACAGATCCCCACTGGCCATTGACGTGAATAAACTGTATGCTATGCCATCAAAGCTAATTGCCACTTGCGAGCAGACTCTGTTCAAGAGAAAGGAAATCATCGATTGGTTTGATACTTTAAAATCGGAAGACAAGGTAAGGAACATACCTAGTAGGAACACATATTATATTAATTGTTTGCAAGATAGGTCGCATAACTACTTATATTTCTTTATAGGGTATTTGTATGAAAAAACTTTCTATGAAGATTAATGAATTTAACGCAGAGAACGAAATGTTAAAATGCTCCTTAGAACAAGCTAAAGAAGAATTCCTTAAGGAACTGAAAGATATAATAGAATTTATGCGGTACGTGTATTAAAAACATTTAAGTTTATAAATTATGATATTTGTCATTCTCATTTAACATGTGTCAAGTTATCGTTATCAGGAAAACCGTAAACGAAACAGTAGCACTCCAGCTCCGTACGGAAGAACTGACGTACACGTTGTCGGATCTGAATTCTCAGAATGCTGATTTGCGAAAACAAATTCATAACTCCGATCATCTCCGATCGCAAACAAATAAATTGAAACTAGAGGTAATCATTTAAAAACAGTGTTGTTTATATACAAGATAATTAGCGCATAATAATTAACAATACATATTCCCAGGATCTCGAAAAGGAGCTCAAGGAAGAAAGGCGTAAAAAATTCCATATCAAGGATCGTTTATGTCGAGCAGAAGACAAAATTAAGGTTGGCGTTGAAAAAATAACTCAATTAGAATCAGCTTTATCGCAAGCTCAATCACAGACAAGGACTTTAGAACGCACCGTCCAGCAACTACATGAACAGGTTAACATCTGAATTAGAATTAGCAAGAGATACTACTTTACTGCATGTTTGCATTTATTTTAAAATATCTCGCAACGTTTTACAGCACCAAGCATTACAAACTGAGTTTGACGTAGAACTCCACAAACTAGGAGAATCAATTAGGGAAAATACTGTGCATTTAGAAGAAATAGCAGAAGCTCGTGAAAAGTTACAGACTGAGTAAGTTCCTATAATAATGATTGAATTGTGTCTATTACTTGTATTGTATTTTGAGCTGCTTTTCAGAGCTCGCATGTTGAAAAGGATTTCCTTTTTTAAAGTCTGTTAAAAAATCAAGCAAGTAGAGTGATTACTCGATAATAGTAAGTAAAGTGTGTCATTGCGGTCGAGGTTGAATTGTAACGCTCATGCGTTCCATACGACGTTTATTTATCATAATTTATTAATTAACAGATTTGATTAGAAAAAATACTAATCAAAAGTGAATGTCGACTCAACGCGTGTTCCTCTATTCACATCGGACGGAGTGTATAAAGGAACCACGCGGGCGAAATCGTGGGCACAAGCAAGTCAGTAATAATTCATGATGGCTGTTTTTTTTTAATTAATAATAGGAAGGAAGATCTGGAAAATCGTCTTGGGGATCTTTCTAAGAACTATAACGACTCACTTCAGACTATCAAGCATAATATGAACGTTAACGTTGCTAAGCTTATCGAAGCTGAAAAAAAATACGACGATGTAACTGAAGAAAATCACATTCTTGAAGTTAAACTGAAGACACTATATTCCCAACTTATGGAATCTGAACTTCGGTCAACTAATTTAACGAAGGAATTACAGGAAACTAAAGAAAGTTTAAGTTAGTTTTTGTCTATAATTATAAGATTTGTTGAAGAAGTTGCTTAGAAAATTTTGTGTAATACTCACTTCATTTTCAGATCAATCATGCACGTTTGAAGAAGCATTAAAATCTACTAAACGAGATTTAGAAATTGCGATTTTTGAAATAGAAGATAACAGAATAAAGTTAGCTCAACAAAGTAAGACTATGAAAGAATATGAGGTACGTACTTGCCATATTTTGAATGAATAAGTAACAGTTAGTACTAATATATTGTGTTCCATCTTAATGTTATAAAATTACATACATATCATCACGTCTGTATTGCCGAAAGGTTAGGCAGAGGTGTACCAATGTATACCCACAGTTCGCCGGTATGTTTAGGTGCCATGTAATAGGGGGCGAGCCTTTTGCCATTAACCGGGCACAGATCTTAATTCTGAGCAGCTACTGAGAATTTCATAGAAAAATCCAATAACCTCTACCTGGGAATCGAACCCAAGACCTCTAGCGTAGCAGTCGCGCTTAGGACCACTAGACTAAAGAGGCAGTTAGTTATAAAACTAATAAATATTATGTGCAGAACAATATCAAAGAATCGATCACTTTGGAAGAAAATCTGAAATCTGAAATAATTAATAAAGAAAAATATATATCTGATCTTCAAAAGAAACAAATATTGCTAGAAAAACAGTTACAAGCAAAGTAAGTTATTTTTCCAACACATTTGCTCGTAAAGTAGCTCATATTGTACTGCTTTTAGTATCGTAATGAAGCCTATTACCCACACGTGCTTTTTAATTTACATTACACCACTAACGCGGTAATGGAACTTTTATTTTAAAAGCTTGCACAAAAAATGTAAAATTTTATGGCAAAATATTTTTTAGTAACCAAACTATAACAACAAAGCTAACTACATAAATTTACTATGGGCTGCGGGTTGTTCGAAAGATATACCGCGCCCACGGAACGCAAAGGGCCCAAGAAGGAACATGGGTGGGTTTTAGTCAGTTAAAGTCTGACACTCTCTCTCGCCCTGCCCAGGGCGGGGGAAGTCATCTGAAGATTTCCCATCCGGAACAAAAAAAACTACATATCTACTAACCATAATAATACATTACTCAACAAAGTCTAGGGAACAAGGGTATTTTAGTATTTATTTTAATTGTAACAATTTTTAGTTTTAGAGGTTATACGTGGTATAATATCCCACATCACATGCCTGTTAACTTGGTATACTGCCCATCAAACTAACACAACTTTGGGCAAAACATATATTGCTGGGAAGCGACTTTAATTTTGATTGTGAGATATCACTGTTAATGGTAGAGCGCAAATTATACTTAGGTTCCAGCATTATAGGCGGATTTACAGTTAAGTGAAAAGATTTCAAACTACGTTTCGTGAAAAAAAAGCAAAGATAAATTGGAACTTTGACCTCCAATATGTCCATAACAAAATGGTTCCCGGGTATCGACGACAAAAAAAAATATCACCATGATGGGAACAATATGTAACTTCTGGCTTAGAAGAGTCTTTTCATACCTTTTATGTCAATAGAAGCGTGGTTTAATATTCGTGTCACTTGTTTATTTAATTGAATACAAATCTTGTAAAAGAAATAATACTACTACATACTATACTTACACCAAGTAACCAACAATAAAAACTAACTACTAAACATAGGTACCTATACATTAACGAACTAGTAAAAAGATAAGTTGGTAAAATGCCATTTTACCAACTTATCTGTTAAAAAACACTTTCTATTTTAATAAGCTACCATTTTTAGTATTCCAATACAAAATGATACTGCAGTCCAGATCTTGCCTCAGTTGACTTGAACGTAAAGTCATTTGATTGGTTTAATTGAGTTTAAACGAGCTGGTTTTGTAGTACAGATCTTAATTTTTTGAATTTTGAAGTCAACCAACCGTAATATCTTGGTATTATGGGTTGACTTGTTAGTATTTGACTTCGTTGTTGGTGATCCGGACGGAATCCGGATGCATTGCTCTTTCAGTGTATAAACTATACGTACTTGTATATGAATTAACATATCGCGTTATAGTGGTTCCAAATCCGAGAGTGCGTGTTATTTTACTATTGCCATTGTTAAAAGATTTAGATTGCAATTATTGATGCACGCTCGTGGAATGCACATACTACTTAAAGAAGTACCTTTCAAAAAAAAATGTACAAACAGAGATTGGTGGCCTGGTGAATAAATTAATTAATGCGTAACCATTGTTTTGTAGTGAATGTAAAATGGGGACATATCGAGAACAGTTATCCTGTGTAGAAAGTAATATTGCAGAGATGCAGGAAGATTTTGGTGAATTTAAGAACCTAAATGACCTTCATCGAATGGTAAGTTCGTATGTAATCATAATCATGTCAGCTGCAGGACGTCCACTGCTGGACATAGGCCTCCCCTATAAATTTCCAAAATGATAAGAAATATGACTTATTATGTACGAATAAGGTTGTAAAAAAATAAAGATTTCTTGAGGAAAAAATAATCACCTTATATTTATGAATTTAAATTTTTTAGGTAAATCAACAACGAGCCAAATTGATAGAAACGACTAAACAAAATGAAGAACTTGTTGAAACATTGCAAAACAAAAATATGGAATTGGAGCAGCACATGGACACTATTGCAGAACAAGAAAAGCTGCTAAGACAACGTAATGACTTAATAAAGATGCTATCAGGGAAGGATGAAGAGCATACTAATATAATAAAACTGTTACGAACTAATTTAGAAATGAGGACTCAAGCAGATAGGGATGTAAGTTAAATTTCAAATATCTAACAATAACAAACATGTAGGCAATTATATAGAAAGGGTGTCACGTAGTGATGGACCAACAATTGAATAGATCCTATGTTACATATCTGCGTTCTCAATTTATTCACAATGTTTAACAGTAGATTCCTACTAATATAATATAACATTACGGCTGTTTTCCCCAAAGGGTTAGACAGAGTTGTACCTACACTATCTACCTATTAACATTCCGCCAGTTATGTTAAGTCCCAGGTAATACGGGTGAGTCTAGTCTGCTTTCAGCTGGATATTAATTTAGACTCCGCGGGCTACTATAGAATAATAACAACTGTCAAACATAGATACTAGTCCTTAGGAAACCAACTTTATTGACACTGGTGTAAAATTGTCTGTTTTAGTGGAAAAAATGTCAATTGCTAACAACGATTTGAATCGCTAATTCGCCAGCTAAGATGTGGTAGGTGTAGTAGGAGCCGGAAGGGTTTATCTGGAGAGTATCACATTAGAAGTACATGCCGAAATATTTATAATATTTCATTAATTCTTTTGTCGACAGTTGAACCAACAAATCAATGAGAAAAATGCTGAGATCGAAGCTCTGGTCACAAATGTTGAAACGAGAAAACAACAAATATCCCAATTAGAAAAAATAATATTGACGTTAGAAGATCAGATTCGTAAAGCTAGTATGCAAAGAAGAAAAGATCAAGATAAGCTTAACTTGCTAGAACACAAGATTGTGGAATATGAAGCGTACCACATGGAGAATAGACACAATGATTTGCCTTCAAATAATTTAGACAGTATAATAAAAATTCTAGAAGATGAACTGGGGACCTCTTTTGAACCGTCATTAAATAGCAGGGAACATGATTTTGTCCCACCTAAAAATAGGCGAGACAAGCTTGAAAATTTTGACTGTCTCAAGGGTAACAATAATAATCAGACCATGCACCAAAACGACCCAGAAGCACTTTCTACAAAAATTGAGATGGGTAATTTTGCTAAGAAAACATACAATTTAAGTAATGCTGAAAAATTACAAAGTGACAATCTAGGTCGCAAGAAAGCAATTACGAACATGGACACACAGAAATGGATTCCTTCTCCTGACCCAAATATTAATATGTACACCACCACCACTCCCATCATCAAAGACAATAACTATCCACCTTTCAGAGGCTTGCTGCCAGCTGGTAGCAACCTAACAAGTAACTTACTGTCTAGAAATATACAACTATTGACAAGTAATCAACTACGTGATGAAAAAAAATGCAAGATGTTTAAAATTGCTGGCCATAGGCTATGACTGCTGTAGTAATTGATAGTTTCTGTATTGTTTGTGTTGTACTGATTATAACAGTTGCTTCTGAAAAATGTCTCAATTAAGAGAAATAAAATTTCCTTACTTGCACTTTAATTACAATTTATTGACATTATTATAACATTGCTAAAACATTGATATAAAACGGTGTTACATAGCGTTATCTGTCGGCCATAAAATTCATATCCAAGAATGCCCACAATCTGAAAAAAGTAAAGACAAAATTAGCGGTGTTGTCTAAACAAAACTAAAAGTGGTGCTGTGTGTGGCATGCCCGCCTGGCATGTCACCGGCATGCGCGGCGGTTGAAGCAGTAGCGTATGGTGAACAAACTTTAAAAAAATGAACACCAAAACAAAAGTGGTGATAAGCATTGGAAGAAAACTAAACTTGAATTTGTGTTTGAAGGCCCGTCCTGCTGTGATCGCAAGATTTCTCTCTCCAGTATGGCTCTTCGCCGCTCAAGCTGCGTGCGCACACGGCCTTCGCGCTCGAGCTGTAGGCTCTGTGCGAGCACGGCACTCTCTAGCCGCAGAACGCGCGCGCGCTCCGCCCGTAGAGCCGTCCACGTATCGGCGGCGCTCGCGCACACCGACGTCAACGATCTCGATACCTATTTAATTTAAAACCACAAGTTTTTTTTGCAGCCAGATTATCAGCGTACTTTGGCTTGTCGAAAATGTTATTTGTGATATTTTATAACGTAAGATAGCTAAAGCTCACAACATCATATGATGCATCAGCATCACATCGTATGATGTGATGATGATGATATGTGATCTGCTTGTCATGGCCACCATTGCTTCCAAGTATTGCTACAATATCAATTTGTAACAGGAATTAAAAACAGTTTAATGGTGTGGTTTAGGACGCTATTTGCAACTGCATGTCTATAACATACGTACATGTACAAAGCCGCACATTCATTGAATACAAATTTGAGAAACCATTGCAACAAAAGCGTCTTTTTTGCCTGCTGCACTAGCAATTTGATGTCGCCTCGCTTTGGAAGGTTGGCAAGTCCAAAGCGAGGCGACAAGACAAAGGGAAAAAAAAACCACAACCAATACAATATAAAATGTTAAGTATGCATTAGCTAAGCTCTGATCAGTCACAGCGGGTAATTAACCCGGGTAAGTAACCTCGGCTTGGCCGGAATCGTCAAGCGGTGGCGGCTCGGCGCGGCCGTCTAGCAGCGCGGACAGGTCGCGGCGCGCGCGGACCATCCGCGCGAACAGGTCCGCCGAGCGCTCGTGTCGCTCCAGCATCAGCGCGCGCGACGCTGCGGCTGTCACCAGCGCGGTTCTCTCGCGAGTCAGAGTCTCCACTTGCATATGTAACTCCAGGAGCTATTGAAACCAACAGGAATATTTTACTTAAACAAAAACAAGAGCTACTAAAGTCTTTTTATACCTACGCTTTTTAGGGCCGATTTTTAAAAGTCTAAAGTTTTCATCTGTGGAATAAATATTACGACGGCTTGCAGTTTGACAGCTTTTGCATCTTTCTTTACATATTATAAAACTAAAGTCGCTCTCGCTGTATGTACGCTTACATATTTTACACCACGCAAATTTTAATGCAGTTTTCAGCAATAGATAGTGATTCAAGACAAAGGTTGTATGTTTCGAAATTAGCGCTACGACACACGGAAGCGGAGCAGTAACCAAAGACGTAACTGACCGCGGGTGAAACTGCGGGTTACAAATCGTCTCTTGATATTTCCCACTTGTGAATTTCACGGGCATAATAAATGCGTAATAGAATGTATACTATGCATCATCTACAAAGAGAAGTAGCGCAAGAGAAATCGAAGTGATTCTTCGTACGAGCTGAACATGAATATTGTTTGTTTACCTCTGTATGTAGATCTTGGTACGGGACTTCTTTTGAGTAACCTTCATAGTTCTGCAATCGTTTCACTTCGAGACGTAGTGCGGCTAGCTGATTCTCGTACTGTGTCATACTTTGCTCCCTGTTAAGATTAAATAGGTACCCATTTTTCACAATGTATCAAATTTAAATTAATAAACGTTAGGTAAAGTCAAGACAACGCCAACTTAATTTTATGAACTCAGACATACTTCATTTTAAGCAAGGTTATGTAAGGGGGGGTTTATTCAGTAGTTAATGAAAAAAGTATTACGCCTACTTACATTGATTTTTCATTTTCTCGTTGTTCTTCAATAATATGTTGCAGTTTAACAATCTTTTGTTCTCTGTCCAACAATTCTGTTGCAATTTTCTCTTGTACGGTGTCCGATCCTTCTTGCTAAAGCACAAAATTAGTAAACTCTGTAATATGCATAACAATGGAGGGCCATAATCGTGTATCAAAAAACGAATGCCATCAAAATCTACTTCCTTCCTACCTAGCCTTTTCCTATGTTGGGGTCGACTTCCAGTCTAACCGGATGCAGCTATATATACCAGTGTTTTACATGGAGCGACTGCCTATCTGACCTCCACAACCCAGTTACTAGGCAACACGATACCTCTAGGTAAGACTGGTTGTCAGACTTCCCGGCTTCTGACTATGCTTGCCGAGACACGGTGTGTCACACCACCAACTTATGAAACTCCGGGCTTAAGAAATTCCTATGGAAAAACCCCAATAAAACTTTTTGCCCAACCTGGAGGAATCGAACCCAGGACCCGTCGCTCATCAGTCGCGCTTGCGACCACCGGGCCAACGGGGCAGTTCCATCAAAATCCAGTTATTAAATTGAAAAAAATAAAATAAGTAGGTCAAGAAATCGGTCGTGTCCGGAGTCGCTTATGTGGCGAAATCTGTGGCGTGTGTGGCGTTGCCAAAATAATTAGACGTAAAGTTCTTATTAAAAAAAACAATCTTTGCGTCCAAATATCTTGACAATGCGACACTTTAAGACCCTATCCCGTGTAATTTTTTGATTGAATAAGACTGCAGAATAATCGCCGAAACTTAAAAAAAAAGACACGTGTGCCACGACCACCACATGAACTACAGTCGTGTCACTTGAGGAAGAGAGAAAGAAAATGAGCGAGCGCACTGCTCTCTCTTGCTCCTACAGGAATATACGAAACTTAACTCTCTCTGTTTCCATCTTCACTAATTTATATCTCCTTCTCAACTTCCGTTCGCCCGATCACACTCATTTCCGTGACGCTCTTGTCACTCATTCACCAGATTACTCCCCAAGTAAAGCATGCGTAAAGAAGTTTTACTTCAAAAGAAAATCAATATAGCGACGGGTGACTAATGTCTACTTTTTATATTTTGTCAGTATGTTTACATAAACATCCGTTCCGATACAAACTTTCGCGATGACTACAAGTTTTGCGGTTGTTTTTTTTATTGTTGAATGTTATTTTACTTAATTTGCTTACAGCTATTCGGGACAACGAGTTCAAAAAGCTGTCTTTATCAGCTCGACTCTGTCTGAGTTCTTCTTCTACACGGGATAAAGCTACTCGGGTCACTTGAAGTTCTTTCCATATCTCAGTTTCTCTATCAGAAGGCTCATTTTCTGCAAAAGGTGAACGAGTTTCATTAGTTTCCATTCAAACCTGTTGGTTATTCGTAATCACTCTGAGGCACTTACCTTTTGAAGGCACATTTTCGAGACACCGCCTTCGTTCCATATCCACAAGTCTAACAGAGCGTTCACGTAAAGCTTGTAACTGGTCTTCTAATTCTTTAACTTTGTTATCCAACTCCAATACACGACTTTCCGTCGCTGCTTTGGCTTTTTCCTGCATGGAAAGCTATTTTGAAACACTCATCATAAAGATTCTTTGAACGACTCAAAAGTTTATTATTTAACATGACCCGAATGCTTAGCACCTGTTCTGCTACCTTCGCGTGAAGGGACTCGGCGCGCGACCGTTGCTCCGCCGCCTTAGTTGCGGCCGCCTTTTCCGCATTCTCAGCCTGTTCACGGAGCTCTTTTACTCTAATGGGAATTTTTTTTCATTTTTAACCATGCCAAAAACTTACAAGTTTTATAATTTTTATAAACGCGTATTGATAAGTAGGTACCTTAGTTCCAATGCATCTCGTTGACGTGACAGTGTTTCAATCGTTATTTCTCCAGTTTTTGAAACTTCCATTAACTTTTTTGAGCGAGCATCATAGTTACTCTCGCGATGACGATACTGAAAGTAAATAATACCGTTCAAAGGTTTTCATTTGAATGTTCACAAAATTAACTAAATTGTTATCATCTGTGGTAAAAAACAATAAAACTTTTTTAATTAAAGATGCAAGTCCGCATTGTGCGCGAAATTGTAATAAAAGCCACTACCAAATTGCTTAAGCCGCATAACATTAATTGGAAACAGTACAAACAAAAGCAATATTGTTTATCTCGATTATAGAACATTGCCATAGCGTCAGCAATAAGTTTCTGAAATAATTTTGTGCAACCTTGTATTCCAATGAGCATAGGGCCTAAGGGTGCAAACAGACCGCAGTCGATCAATGACATCTTATGTCAGATGGTGCATAGCGACTGTGGTTCAGATTTTGCGACATTGTATGAAGTAAGATAATTTGAGAAGACTGTCGACGGCGATCGCTCGCGGTCTGAAGTCACCTTAACTGAAATAAGGGTGGAAATATGATATATTTTATAATCGATCCCTCAAAGGGGCATCGTAATGTAGTGTTACAACTTCACTGTCGAATTGTTATGTTGTGCGAGTCTGTTTACGAGTTGCTCGAGGTCTCTGTGCTTTTTGCGCGACGTCTCGAGCTCAGTGCGCGTATCCTTGAGCTGCCGCTCCAGGGTGGCGATGCGCGCGCGCGCCACTCGCAGCATGCTCTCTGCAGCTGACACCACTTCCTTCAGCGCTTCTCTTGCGGCTCGCTCCTTCGCCAACTCTTCGGTTAAGGCCTTTAAATAATTTATATAAATATACCATCTACCATTGATAATCTTTTAGAAATTTCACTAGATTGCCCCGAATTATGCCATAAACTCATTTTAACTAACACTAGAAGAAACCTAAATGTAATTGTTAGATAATCACGGTACTGTTGGATTATTCTGGACCATATCTGGGAACCTTCTAGTTACGGAAACATTAAATGTCAAAATTGCATTATTTTTTAGATTCTTTTTAACAAAATTTTCTATACCCCAACATAACCGTAAATGTTTTGTGTGTGTTACTTCGCGTGCTACTAAACAGATTTTACATCAAAATAAAAATATGTTTTGCCTAATATAACGTCGTTTGATGGGCAGTATACGTAGTTAATGGCTATGTAATGTGTCTCTCACACTCCGTTAGCTCAGTAATAAAACTTTTAAACGAACTGATCGAGTAGGCCTGACCATGCATGCCACCCACATAAACAAAACGACCGGACTGTTCAGTCTCAATGATTTGACTGATTGATCGATCTCTGGCAGTACAACTAGCCGTGCAGCCTATATATTGTTTGAAAGTTTCAGTGCAATTTTTTTTTTTTTCATTTAGAACTTATATATAATAAATAGTATAGATCAACGACCTGATACTGATGTAAACTTTCTGACGACCCTCCCTCTTTGCCATCTTCAGAATCTCTTTTCGAATTTTCGTCGAATTTATGTTGTAGTATCAAGGTCTCTTTTTGTAAACGCTCAATCTTCTTCGTCAGTGTTTCCCGATCAACCCAGGGAATCCTAAACAACACAATTGACAATAAATTTATTGTGCCGTTTAGTTTACAGGAAGAAGTTTTTCAAAAAGTCCGCCGATAAATCTCAGCGAAACCCAACTACATACAATTAGGTACGTATATGTAGTTGGGTTACGCCCTGGTTTGTCTACTGACGTATTTAATACGGCGTACGCATTTGATACTATACTGTTAAATATATCAATTAAACTCTAGTATCACTGCCTCGTTAGCCTAGTGGTCTTAAGTGCGACTGCTACGCTAGAGGTCTTGGGTTCGATTCCCAGGCTGAGCAAAAAGTGTTACTGGGTTTTTCTACGAAATTCTCAGTAGCAGCTCGGAGTTAGGATTTGTAGGCTCGTCCCTATTACATGGGACCTAAACATACTGGCAAACTGTGGGTGTACATTGGTACACCTCTGCCACCGTTCGGGGCTCGGGGAATACAGGCGTGATTGTATGGTATCATCTAAAAATGTAGATCCGTTTCAATTTTGGTGTAACAATTATATGGTAAATCCAACATTGGATACGTAATTTTGATGGAGGTGTATTGGATGACTAGGGAGGTAAGCTAGGGCAGCCTAACGTGACGCCGGTTCTATCCAACTTATATATTTAATGTAAAATTGGAAACGATCTAATCAGGCAGCTAAGGTGCTGGGATTTCTTTTTTTAAATGTGTTTACACCCTATGTTTTTCCACTGTAGGGCAAAGACCTCCCGTTCTAAGTTCCATTCCTTTCGATCTTGGGCAACTTGAGCAAGTGTTCGCCAATCCCGTCTGTAGGTCACCCTGCTTGTTATTGTTTCTGTTTCTATTTTTGTGTTTGTAAGTAGAAGTTCGTAATTTTATTGGTATTTAATAACAAAAACAAAACGATTATTATTTATAAATAGAAGAGATTCATTGTGTCGACGCCAGGGAATAGGGCATCAACAGAATATTGAAAGTAATGTAACTGTGAACTTACTTTGCCAATTCTAGAGAGTAATTTATCTTAGCTTTTAAGTTTTCTGCAGTGCCTGCCACCATTCTGTGTAATTTTTCCGTTTCATGATCAAACTCTGTGTTTTTCGTTTTCCATTCTAAATTCTAAAACAGAATATTTAAATGACATTTATAATCTAAATTATTCTTATGGTAAATGCAGGGAATTGAAAGACCTTTGCTCTGCAGTGCAATGGAACAATGCAGGCAATGATAAGGATAACATGGAAAAGAAAAAAAAAACACAATTTATTGGCCTCTATGGTGGTTACCAAACCAGTACCCGTCCTCGTGACGTGTTTCCTATAAACAATATTATTGCAATCGCTCGTATTTGGCGGATACGTCATTGGTGAACTAATATAGGCCTCGTCGTATTTTGTGGGCAGTTTAGAAGTACTAACAGTAAGGTAGGTAGACCGGTCGCTGCGGTGCTTGCCCCTTAGTAGATTGAGCAGCTCTATTCGACGGGCCATTAACTCTGCGCTAACCGCCAACATCTCCTCAGGAATAGGATTTAGTTGTGAGGTTATCTGCTGAAGCGCATGTGGACCTACAACAAACAAATTAATTTAGTATGTACTTTTAGGATTTCTTTTGATTTAATTTTGTTTAATTACACTGATTGATGATAACTTTACATTTTAGGCAAATAACTAAAGTTTTCTTCCGTTGCTTCTGGATTCGATACAATTACTTTAGGCTCTGCAAAAATCTGATGGATCTTACCTAAAATGCCACTTATTTCCGACTGAGGCAAATCAAGGTCATCACGGATGAGCATGAGCAGGTCATGCGCCGGCCAGCCGGTGATTGACAACACGCGCACTTCGCCCAGAGAGTCGTCCACGTTCGCAATGCCGGCACGAGCCTCCAGCTCCTTCAGCTGGGCGAAGCTCTCCAGGAAAGTGTTCTACACAACAGTCATAATAATAAATAAATAAAGGGAATAATAAACATTCAATATTCTTCCAACCGAATTCCGGTCACTGTCGGAGACTACGCCAACTACGAAGGAGATATTATAGAGCGTAAGAGTAACCATGAACATTTAACCTATAGAAATGAGAAATAGTATCATTCTATCTATCAATGTCTTACTCTGACGATATTTGGCCTGCCAATGCGAAGGTTAAACCTGGGTGAACTATGAAAGACCAGCTGTTTGGAATAAACAGAATGAAAAACTAACGTCTTGAAAAACCAGCCCTTTCGTAGCGCGTACGAGTATACTTTTAAACTTACACTGTTTTTAGCAGAACATAAGAGGCCTAAAAACCAAATTAAGTATGTGGCGAAACAATCCGTTCATAATGTTCCAGAAGCTCGTTGCGGTAACCGAGACAGTTCATGATGACTCAGTTCAGGACTCTGAACTCACACCAGGAGATTGAAGTATTCTGTGGCGATAGAGGTATTCCATATGAGGGTGATTTACTGGCTATACGAACGCCTATTATGGTAGAACGACACCGGCGCCTGGAATTTGAAACAGACTGTGCCGAAGACCTGTGAACGAGCTCTATTTGCGTGGCCGTCCTATTTATGTATGTGTGGCATACGTTTACGAAACGCATACGTTTTAAGAAATTTAAATAGTGCTTCACAATCGATTGTAAATTATTAAATCTATATCTATCTACTACATGCCTGTTTCTTATATATTCTTAATATTAGACTCGAAAAACATAACCAATTTAAATAAAGATGATTTTGTATTGCCTAAGGAACGGTTCGACGAATACGATCCGCATAACTTGAGATTATTTTTAAAAGAAATCATGTGTTTTTCGGTTTAAGCTTTCGACTGATATTTTCTTTAAAACGAAAAGCTAAAATTTCAATATTTGATGGAAATAATACATTGACCAATAATATAATATTATCATTGACATTGACAGTACTTACTTTCAGGATAAGGACTTACCTGCTGACTAATTAAATTTTTACGCAATTTTATGAACTCTCGCTTTCTTGTTGCTAAAAGCCGATTTACTTTGGCCACAACGAATTGTGGCATGACCAATTCTTTTTCTGTAATAGAAAACATTTAAATTTTTAGAAGTAGCGATATCTGCTTCGATAGATCAATATGTAATGTCTATGTTTTGATACGCAGACAACTGTCAATAGCGATTAAAATCAGCCATGGTGCTTTTTCTCAAAAGTCATAAGTGTACAGCCAGTACTACTCACCACGTCAATATGTATCTATTGACACCTCATTTGTTAAAACCCGTTATACGTTTAGCCTCAAGAGGCGAACGAAGACACAGACATACGTAATACAAGATCGTAGCTTGCAATGTCAAGGCTTTAGCCAGACAACAATTCCACTATTGACAGGGCGAAAATAGAATGCCAACTTTTAAGAACATATTCTAAAGAGTAATGGCATGTGAATCTAGCTTTTCTTATCACACATAACGTTTTAAATTAAGTATCCCTACATAAAATCATAATAATATTTTATTCAGTTGGTTAAATTGTACACAAACAGAAGATAAACCACAATAATCTAATCGTGGGTCTTAACCAAGTTTCACAATTTAGAAGGCCTTTAAAAAACTCTCTTTTTTCTTCCAACGCCCGCGTCGTTCAAATCTTATCATTTATTTAAGTATATTAAAGAAATATATAAATAAAGTTGTTACCTGGGTCATTCTCAGGCACGACGGGGTAGGGTTGGATCAGCTCTCCCTCTGGCACCGAAACACATGGTTGTGGTGCGAATTGATCTTGAGATTTTTTTAGTAACTGCAGAATAATTGATAATTAAATTAGGTCTAGACAAGAAAATTGCAACTAGACTGCGAGTCCGGAGTCTGGATTTTACAAAATAACAGGGTATTAAATCTGCTATTGTAATTATGTCAGAATGGTTGAATGGAATGGTAAACTCTCTTTATAGCTTTTGTTTATTGACATCGTCATGGTTGGTGATGATATCTATAGCCTGTCCACAGAAGCGGAGCGAAGCTGCGGAGCGGAGAAACGGAGAAATATTAACTAATATGATTGCATAACTGGGTCACAACTTTTACACCATGTTTTATGCAACACAACATAACATACCATCACGCCTATATTCCCCGAAGGGTTAGGCAGAGGTGTACCAATGTACACCCACAGTTCGCCGGTATGTTTTAGGTCCCATGTAATAGGGGGCGAGCCTATTGCCATTAACCGGGCACAAATCCTAACTCCGAGCTGCTACTGAGAAATTCCTAATGGAAAACCCAATAACACTTTGCTCGACCTGGGAATCGAACCCAGGACCCCATGCTCATCAGTCGCGCTTGCGACCACGAGACCAACGGGGCAGAAATAATATATGCAAATAATTCTTTTTGCATCCCTAGTGCGGAGCGAAGATTTTATGCAATCCTAAAGGTTAATATTTCTCGGTTTCTTCGGTCCGCTTCTATGGACAGGCAGCCTTAAGGAGATACTGTCAGCGTTTGATAGTCGATTTTCATTTTATCATAATGATGATTGCTGTCAAATTAAATAAGCCAACTTGCCCTCCTGGAGATATACATAAATAGGTACTGCAGCATCTTTGCATGCGTAAACTGTCTAATTTAAATGTATATTCCTAAGTATTTTGGTGACAATTTGAAACATGACAATTTAATTCTGATATCCCCAAATGATCGACGACCGTCTGAATGATTGCTCATAGGTCTATGCTAACCTAAGCAGAAGTGCTAAAAAAATACGGAAACACGATTTACACTATAAAATAGAAAACATGCGCTTACAGCATTGCTTGGAGATAAACTATGACATCTTCTCTCTGCTGACTTTTTTCCATGTGTGTTTGGAAACTGAAATTTACATCGAAATGTTTAAAAGGTCAATCATTTGCCTCAGCAGTCTTTGTACAGACTCTTTGCTAGGTATAAAGAATTAAGAAATGTAAATGTACCTGTGCCCGCGGTACGTTAAAGGCCATTTTTACCCAACTACGGCAAAGCCAAAGGAGGGTTATGATTTTGACAGGTTATGTATGTATGTATGTGTGTGTGTATATTCATCTGTTACCTCATAGATCTAACTTCTTATCGGAACTCGACAAATGTGGTATCGTTAGAACCCTCTTAATCGTCCGCTGAACATAGGCTACTAAAACTCAATGTAGCGCACAAAAAGCCATGTGTTAAAAAAAGTTAAGATAAATATAGTAGACGCCACCAGTCGTGAGCACAAATGTCAAGTTGATTTTCGGGATTTCGGGTTCCTTTTGGGTATTTTAGGCCGCCGATGCTGTACACGATTGGTCCGTCAGTCGGACCGATCGCACGCAGGGTCGGCGCCCCAAAAAACCCCGAAAGGCACCCAAAAACCGAAAAATTAACTTGACATTAATGCTCACGACTGGTGGCGACTAATATACACCGTGTTTGATATCGATTGAAAGGACTTTACTAAACATTAAAAATATCGCCAGAATTCATTTTAGCGCCCTCTAGCAGATATAACACCGTGCGCAATTATATCGAAATATTGACATAAGCTCCAAGTACCTCCACGCGGTGTTTGAGAAATTTAGCTTTTGCAAGTAAATAGTATAGAAGCATAGTGATTAAACACCAAAATAGTTTAAATAGTAAAAAGTTAAAAAAAAACTAAACTACTAAAGAAAAGCCGTAGTCACACGTTATTAAAGTATTACGGTTGGTACCTATATAACGTGCGACTACGGGTTTCCGTTTTGTTCTGTTCTAGTTTCTCCAGTAACCTCGTTTATTTCAGCATCCCAAAAATCTTGTTTCATACTTTTTCAGCGTCGTTTTTTTGTCGTAGTCGGGTTTTAGTTTTTTTACTTTTTAGGTTCACGTTGCATAACTTATTATTTTTCTAATTGCATACAATGTAAAGGATTTATAGGTCACTTCTTTAAGAACTAACCTTTAGATCCTTGTACATTAGTGGCACACGTACACTCTGCGAATACAAACGGGAATCATAAAAAGTACTAAAAAATTCACTAACATGCACATGCGTTCCGAGACGTCAACACAAAACAAAACGAATGATGATTTAGGTTTCGTTGCATTACTAAGGTTATGTTAGTTGTCATTAGTTTATTCATTTATAATGATAATATTTAGATAAATATTTTTCAAAAGTAAGAAATAATGGTAAAACGACTGAAAATAAAGTCAGTGAATAATACGGGTGAGAGGATCCTCTGCGAACACAGCTATTGAACAGTCAACAATAACCTTATTATTAGATATTAACCAGAAAGATACTTCATCATTAAATAGCTATTTATAATAACTGAGATAGCAACACCGTAGGATTTTAATGCAGTCCAAACTGAACTGACAGAACATAAGGTACTTTTTGCTTTTGCGCTAATCTTGCTTCTATATAATGTTTTTCAAAAAATGGCTTTCACTCGCTTTCTTTCAGTATTGTTAATTTTTATGATACAGAGAAGATTGTTTTGTGCCTTATACAAAAAAAATATATTTTAATATTACAATTTCGCTCTTCTTTCGTACTTCGCTCAGCGTTTCATTCCTATTGTTACCCGACTGCGCCAGAAGGAGGGTTATGTTTTTCGAGAGAATAATATGTTTGTATGTATAATTGTTTGGCACGCTCTGTATTGTGTCCCTGAACGGCTCGATTGATTTCGGCTTGAGAGGTATCGTTAGATTCGTATTAACTGTCAGAATGACACTAGGTATATCAAAATAAAAAAAATAAAATGACGGATTAAAACTAAAAAAAGTAAAAAATAAAAAACGATAATTTAAAGAACTAAAAAACCCGACTGCTTTTCTGCGTATTATTAAAAAAGCCCTAAGACAAGAAAGTCATTTTACCCGATTGCACTTAACTTAAGAATCACCAGTTAAGATATATTGTAGCAGTCGGGACCCATTCTAGAAATGGAGACTTAGTGAATTGAGGCACATACCTATATTACATTGCAAAATACTACAATCTGCTGGCTAGACGGCTGACTTTCTAGAATGGGTCCCGACTGCTACAATATATCTTAAACTGGTGATTCTTAAGTTAAATGCAATCGGGTAAAATGACTTTCTTGTTTTAGGGCTTTTTTAATAATACTCAGAAAAGCAGTCGGGTTTATTAGTTTTTTAAATTACGGTTTTTTATTTCTATTAATATTAGTATAAAGATTGCGAATACGCAGCCCTCAAAGCAAGTCTTGTCACTTGAACTTATCATTACAGAATCAAAACTTCTTGGAACAGAGAATTAACCAAAAGGATCTTAAAAAAAAACAGCCTCCTTCAAAAACCAAAAAGTGAAAAATAACTTTAGCTTTGGAAGTCATCGAGCTCAGAGGCGAAATCATTTGATGATTACCCATCCGGAAAAGAGAAACAAAACGCTTTGGAAGTCGGCGGCTTTGGTTCTGTTTATTGTTTTGTATTGCCACCGAGGTTGTTTTTTTGTAAAAAAGTTTTTATTTTTGGCTTTTTAGTATCAATTTCCTGTCATCAAAATCCATGAAGAAACAGTTATATTAGGTAAATTAACAAGACACCACTGAAAAGTCGCAAGAAAACAAAATACGCGAATTCGTTTACTTGGATGACCTATTTTTTTCAGTTTATTTTTTTTTTACCGATCTACTGAACTAATTTCGATAAAATGTGTATGGCACCTTTATAGTATAACCTATCAAACAAAAAAAGAATCATCAAAATTGATTCATAATTGGCGGAGATATCGCGTAAGAGACATACAAAACATACAGACGAATTGATAACCTCCTTCTTTTTGAAGTCGGTTAATGAATACGCTAAATGTTCACAACAATCTTAAAATTAACTGAAACTGGATAGCTGGATAGCTTGTTCCTTAATAGGTACCTACATAGTTTGAAGGTCCCTGAAAGAATCGGTTCTGTAAAACGGAGGACCGGTTATTTCGGTTCTTTCTTAAGAGATACCGCGCCCCCGGAACGCAAAGGGCACAAGAAGGAACATGGGTGGGTTTTAGTCAGTAAAAGTCTGACACTCCCTCCCGCCCCGCCCAGGGCGGGAGAAGTTATTTGATGATTTCCCACCCACCAAAAAAAAAAAAAAAAAAAAGCCACATGAGTGGAATAAGTTTTAATGTCGCATTATACCGGTCGACAATGTATTAATTTTTAACACTATAAAATACATCAAAACTACCGTTATTTCACTGTTAAGATAATAAAATTAACGTTATAATTTTAATATTATTGCTGTATCTTTAAGAAAATAGTGTGGATGCTCCAAGGTACCCAGATAATTCAAAATTTTGACAGCTTTTTGCAGTTTGCAGCTCAGTATCGGATAATATGGTAATAAACACTGTGAGGGACGCCCGGAGGACACGGTGGAGCATACAGTGGTGGTTTGCCCTGCTTGCGCGGAGCACCGCTGTGTCCTTGTAGAGGCGACCGTCGGCGGCGACCTCTCGCGTCCGGCGCTGGTTCATTCCATGGTCTGGAGCGCGGGGGAATGGGAAGCAGTCACCTCCTTCTGCGAAACAG
Source organism: Caradrina kadenii (assembly GCA_947462355.1). NCBI lineage: Eukaryota > Metazoa > Arthropoda > Insecta > Lepidoptera > Noctuidae > Caradrina > Caradrina kadenii. Next base: position 9,714,985 of record OX381677.1, on the reverse strand, counting down.
TGATACTAGCGACCGCCGCAACAGAACAAGTGGCCCCAGGCGTCGAGAGTCGCAGAGTGATTCCCGGCCACCGCAGGCGCGGCCCTCGAAGGGCAAGAGTTGTGTTGCTCGCCGTCCGATCAGAACCAGGCCCAGGTCAGCGACGCGTTGTGATCCACGCGCGCCTCAAAGACATGTCATCACTGTAGACGGGGCCCCTCAGGGCCAGTGCCAGCCAGGATTGCGAGATTTGTTAGAAAGAGCACCGCGGCCCTGGAACGCAAAGGGCATTAGGAGGGAACACGGTTGGGGTTTAGTCAGTAAGACTCTGACACTTCCCTCCGCTTCACCCTAAGCGGAAGAAGTCATTTGATGATTTCCCATCAATAAAAAAAATAGTAATAAAAGTTTTATTCGCGGTAATGACACATACTACCCGATACTGAGCTGCAAATTGCATAAAACGTACGAATATCCACTAACAATCTCTGGTTGGCAACGGTGTGTTTTATTCAGATCCTTTCTCGTTTATTCGTTTTGATAGTAGAAATTCTATATAAAAGATAGCATAGCTTATCAACTAGAATTTTTCAAAAAACCGAAAGAAACGAGTACCCGGTTCCGAAATGGCCTACTTTTGAGTAAAATATTTAGACTAATTTAAGAAAATGTACGTCAAAATTATGTAATAGTCATGAACCCAGCATTTATGTTAGAATGTTCATTTTTAACAAAGCATTATTTTCTACATAGATCAAAATATTTCAGCACCACGTCGCCTAATTTAAATTCATAGGTCAGGTTGTTATTGTGAAGTTTTTAAATAAATGCATAATATTTTTACTTGTCAGGCAGTCCGGATGTCCGACTTGTACACGGACATGGCCAGATGCTATAGTAAAATCGTAGCAAACAAACTCTCCAAGCAATAAATCCTCAAATAGAATCCATAGATGGTTCATGAAATTTCAGGCACAGAGATTTCCTTAGAAGTTTATAAGTAGCTACTTACTTAACTTCATAAAAAGTAATTTCCAACTCCTAATTCCAGTGTAGCTAATATATAGAACCGAGTATGTACATTTTCGTTGGATTTGGTCATTCTGAATCTGAATTCGGATACCTATAGAAAAAGAAAAAAACTCGAATACCGGACACGGGGCGTCCGTTTTCGGGTAAGTTTGCCTAGGTTCTTCAACCAAATTAATAGACTTCGGAATTCGGTCGTCAAAATTAAAGCTGTAAATAACGAGGCTGTTACCCGAATTCGCGTAAAGTAATTTGGATATTAGGTTACTAAGTGTTACGTAAGTACATAAATATTCGTTATGTCTTTAGGTCGTATAATGCTTGTAATAAATAACAATAGACTCACTTTTTCCCGGGGCAGACCAGGGCTCGCGGAATGTGCCCTCTTATTGATAGGTCTCATGGGTCGCTTCTTCAACACGTGCTCGGTTTCTGTCGCAAATAAATGCCGTTTGTTATCAGCTTTATCAGCTTCTTGTGTAGGCATTGACTTCAATGCCCTGTCTGTTTATTCGGCCATCATATAAAATATATATTTATCACCATTTTACTTTGTTCTTTACCCACATACGAGTAATACAATAGAACATTGACTTAAAGTAACAAGATTTCTGTTTCGGGTAAATTTAAAACCTACTTATCCGCGGAATATCTTCCGCTTGCGTCAAGACGTCATTCAATATATCATCCATCTGTCGCTGCTGCTGCATCAGCGGGCCGCGGCCGTTGGGTGAAGACAGATGCGGATGGGCGGGCATTGGCACAGAACCTGCTGTAGTATAAAGATTAACATAAAAAAACCCTGCATTAATTGGGTGAGTCTAGTGGTCTTAAGCGCAACTGCTACGCGAGAGGTCTTGGGTTCGATTCCCAGGTAGAGCAAAAAGTGTTATATATTGGGTTTTTCTATGAAATTCTAACTAGCAGCTCGGAGTTAGGATTTGTGTCCGGTTAATGATAATAGGCTCGCCCCCTATGGGACACATACATGGGACTTAAACATATCGGCGAACTGTGGATGTACATTGGTCCACCTCTGCCGAACCCTTCGGGTAATACAGGCGTGATGGTATGTATTAATTGGGTATACTGACAAACACAACAGTGGTAATTATTGGGGATTAAAGGGATGCTGGCAAATATGTTTTCACTAAAAACGGGTTTATTCAGAAGTAGCTTTTTAAAATATACAAATTCGAATCATGATAATTAAAAATGGTACGATAAGAATGAAGAAAGATAGCTAAGATAGCAAGGCGCAAGTCGACCTAGGCAGGTATATACTCGAGTCGCGCCTTGCTATCTCTGACCTTGGATAAGTAGATGTAATAAATATAGGTATCAGAGAAATCATTGAAAACCAAGGTAATTTAAAGATGACGACTTGCATTAATTGGTAAAAATCCTGCGATTTTTCAATAATTATTTCTTTTATTTTAGCTGCCCGCCCTGGCATTACACGGGTGAACAGCATATGTGACGCGACGGAGTACGCAAACTAGAAAATGTCTTTATATGATGCCCGTTTCGCTGCGAGCAATTAATCATTTTAAATCTGCGATATTATGTATCTTCTAAGATTTTCATTTTAACGATATGCTGCAAAAAGCAACATCAAATGCACAACGTATCTAACGTATATAACGGATCATAATTAATACTGTATTGTTAAAATACAATATAATGAAAAAAAAAATAGTATATTTAAAGGATAATTTAATATTATTAGAAAAATACTTTGACACCATTATTTTAATGAAGATAATATTTACAGCATATAATTTGGTTGTACAATTAAGGAGATAACGTAAAATAAGAAAACCTTAAACTAAATTTATTTATTCAGGGCCAACGGGGTGCTAGTGTCAAGTATGTCTAAATTGTTACGATGCTGGAGGAAGGACACAATTTTGCCACAGAATAAGAGTAGGTACGGTCAGCGTCATCTACTGTTTACCCCCATTTTCGAACAAATTTTAATGCAAGAGCCAACCAATTGATGACGCTGTCTGTACGTGAGTTTACTTCATAAGTTGGTACATGGTATCAAATATACCATTTTTATTTTCGACTGCCACACGGACGATTCCGCTGGCAGAAGTCAGTAATATTACCTAAATACCTTAAGCATAAAAAAATTGAATATTCTAACCTGATTCAATTCAAGAATTTAGAAATCTGGCCAATAGAACGGTTGTATATAAAAGTGTTTTTAGAAATATGAATGACCCAACACACCCTTAACTGAAAACTGCTGCTGTTTCAACATTTTATAAGATTTTTTGGAATTTTCGTGACTTTTGTAACTAAGAAAATTATACGTGAAAATTTTGTCAGCTTCAGCTTGACACAGCCAAAGAGATTTAGACTAATTGGCTACAAGAACGAATGTCAAGGAAAATCTCTGTGAGGCCCACAGAGTAAAATAATATACCCACACAGGGTGACGCCCATCCTATATCCCAGTGTACATACGGCAATAGTAATATTGTCTAAAGAAATTGAGAATGAATCGAAATGAGTTATAATTGCTGTTGAGACATTTAAATACTCCTTTTTAAAATAATTGTAACTTCTTTCTTGGAGATTCCAGTATTACTATACGGCTAATCGAAAGGGCACATTGACGAGTAGTGTATTTTCCAAGCCTGGAAAATAAAGTAATCAGGAAAGAAAAAAAAACAACTAACATAGTTACTATTTAGAGATTAGGAATAAAATTAATCCATTTTATGTTGGCATCTAATTTATTCGAGCTGAATTGCCAATCGTTAAATTTATATAATAGGAGAGTTTAAATAAAAATAATACACCTTCTTTTCTTTTTTTATCTTCTTTATTTAAGCAAATGTAATCTCAAAATTATTTATATTTTTATACTAACTAAAAAAATAAAGAGACGCACTTGAATATTGTTAAAATATATTTTCCAATTTTGACCATCAGTCTGGAACTCCGAAATTGCTGGACAGATTATAGTAGGACTTTTAATGGTAGATTCATAAATCAGACCAACATTTGTGGGCATAATCTAATCCTACTTAAATATACCTATGTAATACGCGTTATAATACATTATTGTAAAAAAAAAAGATTTCAACCTTGACAGAGTTATTATTATAAAACCTTGGGATAAAACAATCAAAATATCTTTACAAAAGTATTTTAACAGTTAGGTACTGCAATATCAATTTTAAGATATAAACCTTATCGAATCTTAACCTAACCCTTTTTAGGGATCCGTATCAAAATTGTAAAAATAAACCGGTATGGTGCGACTCCGTCTGTCGCTGCATCAGCTGCTGCAGTTGCTGACACTATTTCAACAACCTCTTCTATTAGAATACTTGTCCGTAAATATTACATGTTAAAGAATTAAAAAAATACTCGTTGTTATTTTTGTTGCAGGACCCGAAATGAGGCTTTATTTCCTCATTATGGATGAAAAATGTCTGCAAAAATATGATAGTAACTAAATAGGGTTATTTATTCTACAGAGATTTATTTACTGAACATTCCACACGAGTGTGAAAATGCGTACTACATACGCGTTGAATATATTACATATCTACAAAACTAATAATATAATATAAATATACAGGTAATCTCTTCGCCTTTTGTCACTTGTAACAATAAATAAATAACAAAGGATTATAATGCCTACTGTTATCTTTGGCCCAGTTAGAGAGTGTGGGTAGACACTTATATTGTATTTACCAAGACTTGTAAATACATATTACACTTTATAAATGGTAGGTACAGAGCGTTGCTCTACCAGTCAACCTGATAATACGAAACGAATCTGTTTTTTTGTTCAGATGGGAAATCGTCTAATGATTTCCCCTGCCCTGGGCGGGGCATGAGGGAATGTCAGACTTTTACTGACTAAAACCCACCCATGTTCTTTCTTGTGCCCTTTGCGTTCCGGGGGTGCGGTATCTCTTACGAACAAACTTACGCAATCCCGGCAGGTATCGGCCTTGAGTGGCCCCTTCAATAATTGCCGACATCTCTTTGAGGCGCGCGTGGAACACAAACGCTCCATCAACACGGCCTGTCGTTTTGCAACGTACGGATTGCATACTGTCTATCGGCCCAGGTCTACTGTGGCCCGGAGCGTCGGCTGGAACAGGAGACCCTCTGCCTCAATCGTCTCGTCGCCTCCTTCTATAGCATAACTGCTTCGCAGAAGGACGAAACGGGTATATGATACAGAATAGATTGAAGGCCCGCCTCAATGAACGCATGTCAACGATGGTGGTAAAGTTTGACGCGCGAAATCTCTTTACCCGACACACCATCAATGTGTTATGCCAGCTGTACACTAGCGAGGACACTCGAGGCGAGATCTCGCCTTGAGAGAGAGAGAGAGAGGTTGAGAGATGAGTGTTTTTTGAACAGTTAGTGCAGTTCAAACATTCAGTTTAAATATCACAATTAATTTAGCTTTTATTTATTAACTAGCTTCTGCTCGCGACTTCGTCCGCGTAGTTTTTTAACACGCATTAGGTTACGTTTTTGGTTACTGCTCCCCACCGTAGTCGTAGCGTGATATATATGTAGTTTATATGGTGTTATGTAACCTATAGCCTTTCTCGATAATTGAACTATCTAACACAAAAATAATTTTCCAATTCAAACCAGTAGTTCCTGAGATTAGCGCGTTCAACCAAACAAACAAATTCTTCAGGTTTATAATATTAGTATAGGTTTTTAGCAGTTGGTACGTATTGTAGTACAAAATCCTAAGTCCGAGCTGTTGCTGAGAAGTGAGATTTTCATAGAAAAACCCACTAACACTTTTGCTCGCCCAGGGAATCGAACCCAGGACCCCATGCCCCATGTATTTTATATTATTTTATGTAAATTACGTTCAAAATCTGTCAAGTCCTTTTAGTGATCTAATTGAAATTAATGATTTGACTTTGATATTAAAAAGCGAAAAATGTATTAATTTTTACAAAATACATTACCGCTGAACAACTCTGTAGACTCCTTTTCTAGTCACTGTATCTTTCTAATTTCAACATAGTTTAACGTTACGTTTCGCTCCATCATACTTAGTTTATAAATGCATCGTTACGGTCAACAGCCAACGCTAAATGACCATAATCAACCGTTTCGGCTACCCTAGTTTACTTATGAGTATCAGATTGTAAACAATCGGATTAATAATAGTGTTAAACCCATACGTGGATTACCTACTTATTAAACTCGATAAGCACATTTAAGGTAAGTCTTGTGTAACGCCATCAACTTCCAAATTATATAAAATAATGATAATAGGTATTATTTCGACATTGCCTAAAGAAAATAGTCTAAATGTCACAATTTATGTGGATAATGGCTTACCATTAATCCATATAAACTGCGACATTTGTCGGTGAGTGTTCTAATACCTATTAATAAAATGTAGCAATTCTATGTTCCAAAGAAGTAAGTAGGTGGTCTAGTTTTTTAATCTCTACTAATATTATAAAGCTGAAGAGTTTATTGGTTTGTTTGGCTGAACGCGCTAATCTGAAGAACTACACGTCCGAATATAAAACAATATTTTTGTGTTGGATAGTCAATTTATAGAGGGAGGCTATAAACTATATAACATCACGCTACGACCAATAGGTGCCGAGCAGTAACAAAAGACGTAACTTAATGCGTATGATAAAACTACTAGCAGAAGCTAATGGTTTATATTTAGACTACGATGTTTTATTGATAAACAGAGAAGCACATTTATACATTACATTTATTCAATCTGAAATACATCGTTTTCTGAACAGTTGCAGAAGAAAAAGAGATAACAATCAATAAGCTTTGTTCCGAACTAAGGAATATAGAAAAGGCGAAAAGCAAACAAAAAATATTGACTATGAAATATCTACAGAAAAAAAATAAAACGTGACGAGGTACGATCATGAGATAAAAAAGAAACGTGCCAACACGCTATCAATAAAAATACTTTTATGAAAAGAGAACAAGAGACAGAATTCGACATGGCAGAAGTCAACAGACTCCACTACTATGCTTTTAAATAGATTCTCTCTTTTAATACAAAAACCAACTAAAGTTTGTCTCATGTAGTTTGGGTATGTTGTTCGTTTAATTATTTGAATTGAATTAATGGATAGTAAACTTGAAAACAGATAATCGTAATAAATATCATCTGATACTGTTCACATTACCGAGTGTTGGAGAAAGAAAAGCCCGTTTACTAGGTACTTTCCACGTGTTTATAAGAGAAATTTGAGATATGTTTAACAGGCGGTAGCCGTGGAAATAACATATAGCATCGACGGCCGAGCATGGCCTTCTATATTCTTCCAAAGGTAACTATAAGGTATTTATACTAAAGTCGAAGATATGAATACTATATTAAAGAGGTAAAGTTCGTTTGTTCTTTTATTTTGCATGAAGTAATCTGACGTAAATGCTGGTTCGAATACAAAAACGTATCACCGATAGAAACTTACATTATTGATGAATGCTTCAAGTTATATTTTATGGTAAAATAAAAGTGTTCATCATAAAATTACTTTATTTTTGTCAATTAAATCAGGGATGAATGGGTTGAGGGCTGCTTCTTCGGTGTGCTTGAGCAGCTTAAAATAAATCAACACAATGTAGTGTAAGATAAACTAATTAATTCAGGGCAGCTACGTTTTTAGATAGTTGCGGGGCGGGTAGTCCACCATAACATAGCATCACGCCTGTATTCCCCGAGGGGATAGGCAGGGGTGTACCGACGTACACCCATAGTTTGCTGGTATGTTTAGGTCCCATGTAATAGGGGGCGAACCTATTGCCATTATCCATTTTTCTACGTAATATGAGTGCATTATGAATTTTAACTCATGTGTCAAATTAAGTACCTAAATGTTACTCCTACTAAATATAATACTTTTCTTCGATTTCTAACCTAGTACTTAATATAGGTGCCTAGTAATTAGAAAACAAATAGTTTTTCTTAATTGTAAAACCACGCGTAGTACATAGTATACGCTTATTAGTTAAATGAAAAAAAAAAATGCATGGCAACACTGCCCGTCCACGTCAGTAAATCGGTGAGCGATTTTTTGTGGGAAGTAATGGAACACATGAATTCTAATATACCAACGCACATGACCTACAAAATGTCGGTGCCACGAAACTATGGATCTATTGAATCGGTCCGATAATCGGTCCTACAAAAAGTCGGACGTAGGCGGTGGCCCTTTGTAAAAAGGGATAAATAACTAGATTAAATTACACTTTATTGTGTGTTATTTTTGTTAGTGAATTTTCTAAAGTGGTGACATCGCTTCTTTGGGAACGTTGTTTATTGTCAAGTACAATTTATATAAAATTTTATACCTAAGCGTCCGTCACTAATTACCAGCCACCCTGTATGAAGATGTAGGGAATTGAATTGAAAACTGCTGAAGTTACGAAAAACAGATAAGTATACACAAGAGATTCTTTGTTTACAGGAGAAGAGATGTAAGAAAGGTTTTCTGAAAATTCGTGCCCATTAAGGATTATAGGGGGATATTCTGATTGTGTTTAATGAAGCTCCGAGCATACTCTCTACTTATGAAATACTCTGATTCTACCCATAGCACATCAATAGCTGATAATGATAACCGATATTAGAAAACAAAACGATTACTTACTGATAAAAATGTAAGCTCCCATATTATATTAAACTCAAATAATCTCGCGGTTCTGGCAAGAGAAGTCCTCGGTTAAATCGTTAATGTTTATTCAACATCGTCGTTCCTATATCCTATATCGCGGAAAGACATTACCTCTAAGCAGACTGTTGCCTACTTAACAGTTCGACAGTTCGCTTATCGGGTGCGAAAGGTTTGTCGATAAGGCGGTGTGCGCGCGCGCAGCCGTCAGTGCCGCGAGCGCCGCCGGCGCACCTGCCCATCACGACGGAGGACCGACAGCGGCCGAATGCTGAAAACCGAGATTCGTAACGTGTTTGGAAACTAAACGCAACATTATACAACTGATATGTGCCTGAACTACCGCTACCGGCTAGTGTTTACTAAACTGAGGTGTTGTGACAAAGTTTGCTTTAACTTTAACTTGTACGGTTAAATCGAGCTGTGCTCCAGTTTCTTTAGGTAAGTTTCATTGTTTACTTTATCGTCAATATTTATACTATCACAAAAATATATTTACAGATACCGAATATTATTATTTTTTTCAAATGTCAACTACCTACCTAGCGATTTCTCTAGTAGCAATAAAATATTACAGCGTTATAGAGAAGGCTGAGAGAAAATTAAAAATAATAATGTTGGCAACGAACGATAGGACTTCACGCAGCTACGGAATGTTTGTTTGTTTATTACAGTATAAGCACAGAGTCACAGATTACTGAATATTTATGTCCGAATCACCGATGCCAAATTCCGTGGTAAAACAACAGTGACGTCACGACTACCGACGAAGACGGCGGAACAGCACGCGTCGTTATTTTCACTGACCTTTCTAATTTCACTCATCTCGGTCATGCACTAATAGACCGACAAATATGTAGATACGTATATCAGATCATTCATATGCAAGTAATTTAGATAAATTTGAATATATTAAAATTTAAATACAATTAATTATTACATTTATATTAATGCTATGTATCAAAACATAAATAAATAACATATAAAATTAATTATTATAAAAACTTTTAATTAAAAAAATATTATAAATAAATAAAATAAAAAATATAATTCGTTTGTTCGGTAATTTATAATTGACTATAATTAATAATTATTCAGCTTTAATTTTGGTGGAGACTAAATTCATTGTCTTTGTCACCGCTGACCTAGACTGGAGTAAAGAGCTAACACATCGGGAATAATGGAAGATGATGTTTTTTTAAATTAACTTCATTGAATACTAGCCTTATCTACGTTTATGTAAAAAGAGCCGTTATTCTGTAATAGCTTTAGGTAAGGAATTTATCAGAACTCTAAAAATAATAACAAACAAACAAATTACCTAAGTATTCATCATACCTATGTAGTGGGTAACAATGACGTGTACCTATTTTATTTACAGGAATTTAAACAAAAGCACCAATTAAATAAGAAAACAGTATTTCAACTATTAAAGAAGATAATATGGCAATTAGTAAATCACGCACTTTTTAGAACAATAACTGATAAGCACTAATTAATTAATAATATAATCGCTTCAGCAAATAACTTAGATGTTATGATTCGATAAAAGTAAGAAATACAATCAAGGCAATGGGAACATTGAACTTCATAAGTACCTAGATATTTAGGTGATTAGTACATACAAACATACCAAAATAATTCAATACGTGGGCGCTGTTTCTCTCGCTTTAACCGGGATGTCTTTTAGTTTGGCCTACTTTAGACCAGTACGTACAAGAAGGTCATGATGTATAATTTATTTTTTTATGACTATCCCAAAGATGATCTGGAAATTAAAAAATATAGATAATAGTTATCCTAACTAATAATATAAACGCAAAACTAAGTTTGTTTGTTACCTTTTCGTGCCTAAACTGTTGAACCTAAAATTTTGCATACACGTTGTCAGGTGTACAGAAACGGACCTTTTATCCCGAAAAAAAGTCCTGCTCCCGAGGAAAACAACAATAACGATCTATTGATAATAGATGGCGCCACGTGTATTTCAAATAATGATTGAAATTTTAAATATAACCGACATTTTACGCGGACGAAGTTAGTGGCAAAAGCTAGTTTTCTATAATTTCTTATTTCAAGATAGATAGTTGATCTATGATTGAAGTATACGTTATAAATTCCTGGGCCATTGAACTGTACGCGTGTTTACTTCCATTTAAAGGTAAATATTAGTTATTATGAGAGGTTTTATCATAAACATGACCGGAATAAAATCTAATAAGGTATTTACGGGTTATAACATAAGAATATTACGAAATTACTGTGAAATGACTCGAATTATAAGTGAAAGTCTATGGTCGTCTTGGTATTTGACTTCATAGTTAGTGGACCGCAAAGCTTCTCATAAAAAAGGTTGAATTCTAAACTATTAACTATAAATGAACTATACGTGTAGGCATGGGTGTAGGTACTATAGGCATAATGTCAAGTGGGTAAAAACTATAAAATATTCAGCAGACCATCTTTTTATGTTCCAATAATTTATGGTGGTTAAACTACTGCATTTTTGTCTTACTATGGATTTTATTTGAGATAAATGCTTAATAGTAAAACTGTTAATAGGTCTGTAAGTGTTCATTCATCTTTTCCAAGATAGGTACTTGTTATGAACCATACTTTCAAACGGTGTTATACATTGACATCTCAATTGACATATGCATATATTTCCTATCAAAATCATTGGTGTTATATTATTATTAATATGGTAGTTCATCCACACCCGGCACCGAGTACCAAAAAAAAACTCGTTTAACTAGCTACAGCATTTTTATGTTGGTTTTGGACCCTAGCTTTTTGCTCCTGAAAAGCAAACAACTCCAGTAGTAAAAAAATATTATTAAAAAAAAAATGTTTTATAATGAGTTAGAGGTTATCCTAATTTACTCATATATTTTTACAACCGAAGAAAGCGGTGGGCGGTGCCGGCTGCGGATGCACTCCCTAAAAATATAAGTCGAAATGATCAATGTCGTGTGATGTTCAGCGGTTTGGTTCAATTGCCGGAGGTGCTCCATTAATACTGAGTGCCATCTTCCGCAAGTTAGTATATTATAGCACAACAATGACAATGTTACTAAATATACGAAGAGCAGCTACCTATACCCATTCCTACCTCGAAGTCGCGAGGTGATACTTTCTAGAAAATAAATGAAACGAAAGGGAGCTGACTTTTGAAAACTGAAATACATAATTAGATAATGCGACAGACATGTTTTCTTTAGTAATGTATTAATTATTTAAATAAACTGAGCACCTTATGCTTAGGTACCTAATGAAAAATTCAGTTATCGTAATGGCTGATTGAAACAATTTTCTATATCTGATGGACAAAATTATGGAAAGAAACGTATATGGAAACATTTGAACCGTTCCTCCGAGCAACGCATCTAAATTATTATGCGTTAATATTGGAATGGACAAAATCGCTGTGAGTGAGGTTTTAAGAAATTACCTACTTACCTATGTGAACTTCAAACAAACTGTATTTGTCGTCCTCATAGCATCAAGTTATTTCATACTGCGTGTGTGTTTGTCGGGTTGTCAGCCGAAGCCGCAACGGTACCTACCCAGTCTAGGTTGAGTATGGCGACAAATCAACAATGCAACAAATGTTACTACTTATTGCTAATTTTCAAAACCAATCAAATTAATTCATGAACAAATTAACTGTTCTTCTTTTATAACAGTAACAGCCAAAACTAAATATTTGGCATGGGGAAACTGAAAAGCTTCTTAATAAACCCGAAATAATAGTTATGACTTGTAGATTAACTGAGCTCGTTTGAAAAAGTCACTGTATTTGTTAAAACTGATCATTGAGTTTATAAACACCAGCTTCAACACGCACTCCTCACTATGGTAAAGACCGTTACCAGTGGCATAACAACTTTCATTAGACGCTTACTGGACTTGCGCTATTTTCTGTATGTGATGCTCATTACAAACATCACTGTCACTCACTCCAGTCAACAGGCTTGCATTGAATCTAAACCTACTTAGAAAAGCGTTTCTTCTATGCTGTTGCTTTTTAAATATTTGAGAAATTGTTATGAAGGAAACAAAATTTAAAGGTCACAGAAAAATAGAGATGATATTTTACTGATTAGAAAATACTGATCACTATTTTAATTAACTCTCGACTGTCGTATTGAATTATTAACTGGTTTGTTTGACAAAAACTGTGTGCTACATTCTATGACCCACACCGACCAATTTGGAACAAGTTTGTTGTGATCTGACGCTTAACGTTACGAAGATTAGACATAAATATGATAAATCTTATTTGGATTTAACAAATAGATGTGTAATTATTCATAAAACAACTGTTTGCCATCAGATTCCGGTATAAATATTGTATGACACATTACTTATCTATTTATTAAAACTTTATGCACATAATATATAAAAAATACAGTGTATAAAGGCGGAAGGCGGAGGTGAGAGGCGGAATCTATAATCACTCATCGCCAACCTTTGCTATCGTACAAGATATTACCTATACGGAGGTGAACGTAATTAAAACAAAAAAGTAATAGGTAGATATTATAAATAGCAGAAAACGATTTAGTAGCCGATTCTGAGCAAACTAATTCATTTATTGTAATTCGTTTATATAAAAAAAATATGGCTGTAGCTTAATTGTGGTCTAAAAACTTTAATCCTTTTTGTTTGTGCCTGGATTATTCCAGTGTCGCTGTGTTTCGTTACCGGACAGGCTGTTGTCACCCATAGTAAATATTATAATTTACGTTGTGGTAAAACTTGGTCAATTGTCTTGCCACGAATATACTTTGAGATCATTTATTGCTGCTTTAATATCAACATATTTAATTATGAGATACCGAGTCCATTGTTAATTAATATCGTTCAAATACATATCAACATTAATTAAGATACATATGTACTTTGGTGATGGTGTTTGTTTTAAGCCATACGAATGACAAAACAAAATGCATACAGATTATTATCTGGAGCATGTGCTTATGAATGAAATGATTACGTTCTCCACTTTGTTTGTGCCATATTCATCGACTAAGATCGCGGGAATCGACTAACCGTATGGTATTCAGCGTTGTCCGGTGTACTTGGAACTAGTCATATTTGATAAAGATGCTTCGGGCCATATCAAACTGGGACCAATTTCTATGACGCAATGTATAGCGCTAACTGCAAGAGACAAAGCAACAAACGAAGAAGCTATGAATAAACATACATAATATAAATTGAATGAGTTTGGTTTAATTTAAATTCAGATGATGTGTATCCCCTACAGTTTCCGAGACCCATCAGAATGGCGATGAAAGAGTGGCTGCAGTGGCTGCCACCACCGCGGTCACTGCTAGCGCTGCTGCTAGCGGTGGCCGGCTTCAGTGGCCGGCTGTTCGCATCCCACTTCACGCACTCACCGACCCTCCTCGTGGACACCTGCCACTCGCTCTGTCGGCTTGTCGGACTTGTCACAACATTAATATCATACAAGGTTGGTGTGACTTGCTTATGACTTTTTAAGTTTATAAAGTTGTATTGTTATTTTCATTTTAATATTAATTAACTGCAACGAAACAACAAGAGAAGAACACAACTAAAACTATATGATATAGATAGTGATCCTCCAATATAATTCTCACTATCCGTGATATATAATAATCACTCTTTCATTTCATGTTCATAGTGCGCTTTTATGTGAAATTTTATGAGCAAGTAAAGGTATTGATAACTTGCGAAATTATGAATTCCACCCACCACCGTGGATATCGTGCGAAATGGTTCAGTAAAAGCTACATTTTCGGACATTAATTTTGGACTATAAACGACGAAGAAGAAAATTCATGATCTTTAGCAATATTTGTCTCTCCACTACTGAATCTGTTCGAATCCAAACTTAACATGTCTCTATTCTGGTTGTGTTTGAAGTTCTTGGGATGTTGATGATGATAGATGCTGATAGCATGTTGATCCCAATTTTGTTTACTTTTTCAGTAAGTTAGGGATTATATAATACTAAAAGCTATATTTGCATGGCTTTTTAATCTTTGTCTAGTACGAACGCGCGGACGAAGGCGCAGGCAGGGAGGGTCGCCTACGCAACACATTCGGCTGGGCGCGCATCGAGGTGGTAGGCCGACTGTCCGTGCACGTTCTCTTCGCCTCTTTTGCACTCGCCCTAGTGGTGAACGCGCTGCAGCTGGGTGTACACTCCTCACATGGACAACCGCCAAGATACCCTAAGGTTATCGTTGGTAGTGCCGTGATAGGACTGCTCTTGCACGCCATCAATTATATGCTGCTTGCTGGTGAGTACTTCTTACTGTCCCACGTCCGCTTCAACGCCTTTCGCCTTCGAACAAAGTAACTAATTGTTTATTTTATATATTAAAATTATAAGCTACAAGGTAATAAGCTTGTACTACACTTTAATTTCTTATAGGTAATTAAAATTACACCACAGATTAATTGGTATCAATGCCGCGGCGTGTAAGCATTGTAACTACTTAATCCTTAGTTACAATAGTAAGATATGAAACAGGAATGTTATGACATTGTTTTGTCTATATGTTTGTGCCATTAGCGCGATTGTAGAGTTCACCAAGTGGAAACAAAACAGTCGCTAATTCGCTATGAACCTAATTTCCATTATATTTTTATGTTTACCTATTTAATAACTAAGTACCTAGCTGGTACGGCCGATAATTCCGTGAATGCACCAGAATATTAATCGAATAATGCGTGGTGGAAAATAAAAATATCTCACATAATAATAAAACTTTCGTTGTTCCGTGCTCTGCTATCAAAGCTACAAGGATCCATCTTCCTGCTTATAAACCCACGCTACTGCCTTTCATTATAAATATTTTGCAGAAGAAAATGTTCGGCGTTGCGTGTAGGTACGGAGCTGAAAACAATATAACACATATGTAATGATTTTGTTCCATGCTATCATGCGGATAATAATAATGTTTAATCCGTATAAAAATATAATTCCTACCTAAGTGTAATGAACTCTAAGTAGGTACCTACCATACTTTTTTTTTATGGATTGGAAATCATAAAATTACTTCCCCCTCCCTGGGCGGGGCGAAGGAGTGTCAGACTTTTACTGACTAAAACCCATCCTTGTTCCTTCTTGTGCCCTTTGCGTTTCGGGGGCGTGGTATCTCTTACGAACAACCCCGGCAAGCATCGCTCTTGAGTGGCCCCTTCTAAAATTGCTGACATCTCGGGAGTCGTCTCACGGCTCTCGACGTCCGGAGCGTCTTCCGCGGCGACTGGGACGGGAGACTCTCTGCCTCAACCGTCCCGCCGCCTCCTTCTCTAGCATAACTGTCTTGCAGAAGGAGGCGACCGCTTCCCATTCCCCCTCGCTCCGGACCATGGCCTGCACCAGGGCCGGACGCGTGATTTAGCCACCGCCGATGACCGCCACGAGAAAGCGGCGATGCTCCGCCCAAGCCGGGCACACCGCCCCGGTGTGCTCCACCGTGTTCTCGGGGCGATCCACGAAATGGTGACACCCAGACGTTTCGTCCCGCACGATGAGGTGCAAGAACCTCCCGAAACACTCATGTCCGGTGAGGACCTGCGTCAGGCGGTAGGTGAGGTGGCGCCTCTCTATCAACTTCTCAAAGAGGGGACTTACCGCCTCTATTAAGGCAAGCCCTGCACGGGGTTGCGACAGTCGCTCTCTCCATGTTGCCATGAGATCGAGCCGGAGGTCAGTCCGCCGAGCTGCAATTTGCCGCGGTGAGTAGGTACCATACTTGCAAAGCTGTTTGTTGTACCTTGACAAAGGTACGTTAGGTACCTAGGTTATGGACTACTTATGTCCTGATTAAATTGAGTGTAATATTCAAAGAGCGCATTTTTACAGCAGTTTTATGAGATTCCAATTACTCTTGGTTACCTGTGTGGTGCAATATTTACACACTTAGGTAATACATATGTACTCAAAATAATGATATATTATAACAAAACACTGAAACAAAGTGGCATCCTATCAACTGCTAATGTGCTGAAGAGACTGCAGCATTGCTACGATGGGGGGCAATGCGTATTCCTGGCCAAAAGAGCCTTTGGGTCATGGGAAGTGTCAACTAAGCTGGTACTTCCACGGCGACGAGAGCACGTCTAATGATGTTGTATAAGCAACATGACTTTTAATTTGTTATATTTTCCGACCTACAATAAAACATGAAAAAAAAACAGCTTGATCGTGTTGTAGTACATTTTTGTAACGATATATTTTTCATACTTCTGAGTTAGGTCCTGTGATAAAAGTTGTTATTATTTATGAGTACTTCATTCCCTACAAAATATAGATATAAGAAATTACAAGTCATATAGTAATTGTGTTTTTTTTTAACGTCTTTGGACGGCAAACAAGCCTTCGGTCCACATAATGTTAAGTGGTCACCTCTGCCTTTAAACATCTACAATACCAGAGGCCTTGCAAATGCGTTGCCATCACAGAGTCAGCGTTGAAATCTTTCATGTGCCTGTAATTTCACCAGCACCCAAACCCTTTAACCTGAAACACAGCAAGGCTGATTTGCAGCCGAAGTAGGTATGGCGGTTGTACTTCCCCAGACGAGGTCTTTCACAAAGAGCTCTACTACTACTAGCGTGTACGTCCATGTCGCCTTCATCGCTATGCAGCCTGCACTCTGGCGGCACGACAGGCCGGGGTGTTTGAGGCTGTTGATAACTTCCCCACAGAGACAGCAATTTTTTGAGACAGCTATATTCAAGACACGGAGAAAGTCGTTAAGACAGTAAATTTGTTGATTAGATTACATTGGCGGTTTTCCGATAAACCATTTGAGTGTGCAATGCGCAATGTACCTACCTCTACAATGTGAAAGCCCATAAACTCGTTCATCAAAACATAACATCGTAAATCAATGGCCTCGCCGGAAAGTGGCTCATCTATTATGTTCACACAATAGATATTAAACAAATGAATGTTGAAAGATAATAATGTGTACCTACCTACCTATCTATATTAATAATTTTAACTATCTAGCTAGGGACACAATACCTTGAGTTATGGTTTCAAAGCATCTTCCTATCAAAATAGACTCAAACCTAGAGAGATGCCCACAGACAGAGTTTAAACTCGTGATGAATTTGAGCCCCAAGATATATTTGGTGGTGTTTTTATATCACATACTGACGTGCCAAACGAATAGGTGGAATTCCACGTCGAATAGTAGGTCAAACATCAAATGAATTCTGAAGTGAAAGTCATTGAGACAATAAAGGGCACAAATTAGCAAAAAATACAAAACCTTCCATTGACAAGGAATCAAATCAAAAATAAACCTAAACAACACTATACATCATTGTAACGTTCTGTGCAGACCACGTTTTTTTAACGCGCGTTTTGGTAACACTCGTCGATAGTGCGTTTTTCTTTCGACATAGCGGTTTGTTTTTGTCTGACTCGCGTGCGTATCGCGTCTGTACCGCTACAAACACGCGTTTAAAAATCGAGGTGTGCACAAGCCCTAAAACAGTTTATGGGAAAAACGGGTCATCATCTGGCTATGAACTGAATATGTATTCGGACTTGACTCCAGTTTTAATCTAATGGAGAATTATTGAACAGCACATAATACCTTTAACAACCCGTCTGGTAAACGTTTTTTTTATCAAAGTTTATTTTCAAATTCTAATTAAGTCGTTTTTAAGAAACTAATGTGTTTATAGGGCGTGAGCTGAGCTACAGCCGGCGCCTGAGCGTCACAGAAGGTGGAGGAGTGGTTTTGAAGACTGGCTCAGCAGAGCCGGTGCTTGCGCACGCGCCGACTGATATTGCTAGTAAGTCGCATTTTAATCTATGTTAATTACATAATATTATCACAAGCTCACACAAACAATACTGTTTAGGAAAGTTATTGGTAATTAGAAACTGGGAGCAATACACACCTTATTCCTACCTGTGTAAATCCAAGATTTTGAAGTCCTATAGGTAATTAGGTATGGTCAAGCTATATTAGCGATTAGTTTACTACCACATGGTTCACAAATCACATATTTACGTTTTCATTTCTTGAGTATCGTGTCAAAACGTTGTTTGGATTTAACATAGTTGTTAAATACAACTGAACAAGTTTTTTTAGGCACTTACACAAACATTTACTTGATTAATTTCTTGGACTTGAAACAGCACTGAATACGTATTCTAAGTCCAAGTTTATTAAGACTAGTTCTAAGTAGGTAAAAATCGTCTTTTGGATTGACCTTGGAGACTTACAGTAGTTATTGTCCTCGCAAACGATAGTACTTAATTAAAAATCAGATCAAAGAGGATTCTAATTTTTATATTTGAAGTAAATCGTAAGTCAAGCTTAAGATTAAAGAATCCGATAGATCAATACTGAATAAACTAAGTAAACTATATAACCACGCAGCCACATGTACTTACACAAACAGGTTTGTTTACATTTACAATATCATGCGCACGTCACACCTCAACAATGCATTTTCATATTAACACCTCTAGAAATAAACCTACTTAGGTATTTAAAAAAGGAAAGGTATTGCTCACATTTCCAAACACATGTACTTACCCATTGTTAAATAACTCTTACGACTTCTTACGAAAATATAACATCATAACAAATAAATAAACACTTCACCAGTTAATTTTATGTAAATATTGTACACGTGTTGTTTTATTAATGTTTCCGTTGTATTAATTAATGGATTGTGTGGGATATTGATTAATTTTACGACACAGATAATGGATTGGATGAATAAATTAGTGCGCTGAACTAAATGAAAAAGTCATAGACATAAAAAGTGATGGTAAACTCATGTCTACCTTTTCCTTAAGGTCGTTTTTGAATTGTCTGACAGCATATTAAAAGATATAACTTAAGGTAATAAACGATGCACTCACATCTTGGTGTTGGTACAAACAGCGTCATAAACTGATAACCCTCTTTTCGAAAAAAAATCAATGCAATTAATAACGCTGCCTGTACAAACGTAAACCAACATGAAGTTTACCACAGAACATATCATTAAAATTTTAATGTAGTTTGCTTGCAGCATGTATTTCTACAAAATAACGAACTATATGTGATCCTAATAACTAACTATAAGTGCATTATAAGCAACATAAAAAGTAAAATAAGTTAAATAAGTGGCGTCGTTATGTTAATACTCAGGCAGCCTGTTCGTGATGGGTGCTGGCCTGACCACCGAGTGGGAGCCCGTAGCGGCGCGCATCGCAGACCCTGCACTCTCCGCCTGCGCAGCCATAGTCCTCGTCATGTTCAACTACCCCTTTAGTAAGTAACTACTACCTGCTCTGTACCTACATCATGCACCAGATGATGCTATCTTAAATTATTTAGGTATACAGCTGATTTGAATCCACTCAATTACCCAAGACCTATCAAGGCCCATAAAAATATATATTGTATGTAAATTACCTTTTTACCTATCGGTATCAATTGTTATGCGTTACGTGATTAGATATTATTAATGCGTCGATATTTTTTATGAATGTGCACCTAATTTAACATCAAAGGACACTTACAATATTTAGTTGTCAACATTAGCTAGTTATGTGACAAGTAACAGTAAGAAAAGCCAAAATAAGTGCTCGAGTAGGCACAGCTAACTGCCCGTAATCTAAGATTTTCTATTCCAAGTAAGAGTAACAATAGGCAACTGAAGTGGAAACAATCGCGATACGAATGCGACGCAATGAAAGTTACGCAAAAGTTCCGTAACTGTGGGGAGCAACGGTCGGTGTTTCCATTATTTCATAAGGGCTTCTTCTCCAAGAAGCAACACCGTTTTTAAGCAACAATTCCGAATTTGCCTCAGGTTTCTAAAGACTTGTCATCAAATAAAATCAATTCGTACCGAAATGTAGCTAGTTATTTAATTGCAAAGATCAGCTTTTAATTGGCAATATAAAATACAATGAGTAAGCAATTTCACAGACAGAATTAACCTTATCGTCTCAGAGCTTAGTAAAAAACATTTGTTTGTAGATTATTGTTTCGTGGTCGCCCAACAACATGACGTATCATATCGTAATAAATGTTGCTAGTAGCTGATACAATATCAGATATGGACTTTACAACCACTTACTACAAATAGACAGATAATTATGTCTATAGATAAATAAACTATTTGCATGGAAAAAAGTGAGATTGATTAACTCTTCCCTGACTACTGTTAAGTACTGCGTGATACTAAGAGACTTTAGGCTCAAATAACCGATTGACAGAATCCTCACACTTTTAGACTCTACCCTACATCAGCCGTAGATGATTTTAATAGCTTATAGCTCAATAAAACTCTTACTAAATAAAGCACAAAGGGAAGAGACCTACCTGTAAGAAGTCATTTAATAGTAGGAATTACTAGTTATGTAGATTACGGTCTACGGTACGGTAATAGTTCAAATAAACAGTCCTTCAAAACTCATACGTAACTATATCACATTTGACTGATGGTGATAAAAAACCACTCTATCTCTCTCTCCTAAAGTGAGGTCAGCGGGTCTGGTGCTACTGCAGACCGTGCCCGAGGGACTGGGTACTTGTGAGCTGCGAGCCGCCGCACTTCGGGTTCCCGGGGTCCTAGCCATACATGAGCTGCACGTCTGGCAGATGCACCGCGACAAAGTCGTCGCCACCGCACATATTGCGTATGGATCACATGAGGTGAATAACAATTGATATTTTAAATAATTAATAATATTGTAATTAAACGGACTAATCCATGTTATATTTCAGGATTATTTGAAGAGTTCCGCCTTAGTATGTGATATATTCAAACGCCACGGCATCGGTCTAGTCACACTACAGCCAGAGTTTACACTCACATCTATGTTAGGTAAGTCATGTTTGTAAAAATAATTGGTCCTACGGTACTTGATAAATTGCATTTGTTCCAAAGGACAATCTTTTGATTGGAAGCTAGGATAGGTACCTTCGGTTTTATACACATTCTTAATTCACTGATGACTTTAAACTTTACGCTTATTTTGCACAGGTACAGAGGAAGAAAAAACGGCGTTAATAAACTTTGCAAACCTGGGTTGTTCTTGTCCGTGTGCCAAGGAGTGCACCGCGCCACGATGTTGCGAACCTCCTCGCCTACCCACCGTCACTCGCGTTTAGTTAAGTTACATACGTACACATGAGTTTACAAATAGTGTGCTTCCAAAAAATACTGTAAAATAAAATAATGGAAACTGTCGAGACTTTGCCCTCCACAGTTAGCTAGTTTACCTACGAGTATAAGCCAAAATGAAGATACCTTACAGTAAAAATGTTGAAATCACAATTTTAAGTAGAAACTGTTTAGAAAACACGTATCTTGCTGCGTTTAATGAAACTGCCTCGTGAATATTAGGTATACACGAAGCAATTTCCTAGGTTAGTAAAAATAAGTAGAGTTGGGTGAAACCAATTTATTGGTTTCGCGCATAACCACGCAAATTGGGGCGCGTGGCCGTAATAAATGGTCTTTTGTGTCGCATGCCTATGTATGAATTTTAATAAGCCTTCAATTCCATTAACAATAGGTAAATACACATTTTTCATACAGATATAGCATGTTTCCCCAACTTACCTACGTTCATGTTTTTTAATAAGAAAGTAACAGACAAGTGCGAGTTTGATTCGTACGCCAAGGGTTCCGTACAAACTAGTGTATAGATAGTTCGTTCAAAGAATTGAGTCTCGAAAAAAAAATTTCTTTAGCATACATCCATATACATTACAGTTAAATATTTAGCTGTAAATAAGTTTGTAACAGTAAATTATTATTTTTTATGTGATATAACTTCAAATTAAGTCCCTGTACCTACCTAGACTTTGGTTTATTTGCAAGTGTTAAATAATGCGGCAAAAGTGACCGTATTTTTTTATTGCGTTGAGCGTAGACCTAAGTATTTGATATTAATCCCTATACGAGTTCCTGGGAAAAATAGTCTCGAAAGACAGACGGATAATGGAGTGAACCTATAAGTTCCTTTTTCCTTTTGAAATACGAAACCTTAAAAACAGGGTATGGTAAAAGAAGCTATACCTAAATATAATTATGTTTTAAGAATACAACCAAAGAAGCTTGTCTGTGTCGCGATAAGCGGCGAAATTTCTAATAATGGTAAATAACAGAGTCAGCCTACACCAGTGAAAGTGTAATGAATAAAAACATGGTTCGCGAGCCACATTGTCAGTCGGCTGCAATCACGCCACTGACACAGACATCATCATAATACACTTTAATGACGAGGTTATTGTCGAAGCATAAAAAGGTACTGTTGTGGAGCTAGTACGATGACGAAAGAAATCTTTTTGTTCGCGGTGAAATTCTATTATTATGTAACCGATTCATAACGCAAAACCGAAACCGTTAAAACAGCAATCCGTTAAAATTTAACTAACTGCACAAAAAATATTTAGTGAGGTTTTTTCAAATATTTTGTACCCATATTTCTATAAAATAATGAGTCCAAAGTCATGGGTTGTTAAATTTAATTAAAAACTACGATTTTAATAAAAATGTTACAGTTTTACAATAAAAAATGCCAAATGATTTTAGATTTTTAATCATAACTTCTACAGTTGCCAGACATGAGGTGGCGTACAAAGCGACTGTGATGTTCCTTTACAGTATTATTAAGGGAAAGCTAGATTGTAATAAGGGATTAACCATTAATCACGTAGACCACGAAAGGGGGAAGTTTTTATGAAATCATTTTTTCGTAGAACGCGGGATTTCTAAGCCGTTGTGCAATTTTCCGGAAATAAATAAGATTATACCTGTATATAATTTTTAAGAAAGTTTGTGCCAAAAATAAAACACGTGATTTTGGGTAGGCGAAGATTACTCTAAAACCTTACCACCTTTAACCAGGTGGGGGTGAGCGGGAAGGGAGGGGGTAAAAGTTGCTAACAAAACATCACGTGATTAATGGATGACCCTAAGTTAGTTCATTACAATGTTATCGTGCAGTAATGGTTTTAACAAAATAATAATAGTTCGTAAGTAAATGTTTTATGTACAAAGTTTTGTTGACTATTGATTTGAAAACAAATAAATCATAATTGACTTTTATTGTGATGTCCTTTTACCTATCTACTTTAAAATTATAGATCCATGAATTCGACATATGTTATACTATTACTAATGAATCGCCTGTATTATTGTCGCCAATTATTTACATACATACACACCATCACGCCTGTATTCCCCGAGGGGTTAGGCAAAGGGTACCAATGTACACCCACAGTTTGCCGGTAAGTTTTAAGTCCCATGATATAGGGGGCGAGTCTATTGTCATTAACCGGGCACAAATCTTAACTCCGAGCTGCTACTAGCGACTAGGTCCTACTTATTTTTAATTATTAAACTATCTTTTTGTGGTTATCTTTATGTCGTTAGATACTAGATTATTTTAGCCTAAAAAAATATTAGAAAAAAGATTGGTCCTTCGAGTCATTCAAAATACTAAGTTACCTACCTACTTAATATAGCTTCTAGCTGTAATGAAGTCAGTTCTACAATCAAATAACAATAAAACAAAGCAACTTTTCCAACAACAAGACCTTTATTATACTGAGTAGATAGATATTTATTATGATTGTTCTGACAACTATGGATTTGAACGGACTAACATTAAACATGTTTCTAAAGGACATTAAATATGGGGTAATAAGTTAGACATTAAATATTACTATTGAATCAAATGTTTGATTTCTACTAATAAACGTTATAATAATGTTTAATCTTCGTCGTAATCAAGCTCGGTATGCTCAACCGAATTGCCTGCCAACAGCTTATGGCAGTGCGCCGGCCGACACGATCGACTTTTCATTAGACGACGACAACCTCTTCCAGGACGCTGGGGAAATACAAATATTATTAGTTTAAAGTCAAAGTCAAAGTCAAAATATTTATTTCAATTAGACCATTTACAGTAGCACCGGCTCAAAGGTAAGCTTTATATCGTTTGACGTACCTTCAGTAACATTTTCTGGTGTACCTACGACAAAGCGTCGGCAATGTGTGGTCCAAGCAATGGATGGTGGTTGTGATGTTAATTTTGTAATAGTCACTGTATGAGACACGACATAAAGCTCACTTTTAATTTTGAGTAGCCTTGCTGCCACTGACTGCAAGCGTGTTACAATGTACTTTAATTGCGGAAGTAAACTTGCGACTTGCGGAAATTTACTTCGTAATGATAGGGATTCTACATTTATAGCTTTGGTGGGAGCAGTAAATAAGTGTGCAGAATGCAGTCTACTAACCTGCAGGTTAAATCTTTGGTCAAATTAAGATTGCAACATGCTACTATAGGTATAATCTTGACCCCAACCCGAAGATAAAATAAAAATCTGATTTCGTTGTGGTGCGGCGGCGTGGCGTGCTTCTCTGCTGTGCTTTTGTTTTGATTCGTGCTGCGTATTATTTTACGGCAACAAAAGAACTACATACAAAAACACAACAGCCGAGTCGATAGCTTAGAATTTCTAAGAACAAAGTAAGTGAACATCAATAGAAAAGGCCACACTTACCACAACCAGTCTATAATTAAGTTTGATAGCGAAGTCGCAATCCCCGATGCATTCGCTCCACCCTAACCACGGGCCCGTCTCGCAGCTCACCGCCTCTACTGCTTATCAATAACATTTATTTGCTAAACAGCTACGAACATCAATAAATAAATAAGAACAGACAACAAAATACCGATGCAGAAAGCTTAAAATATAAAACAAAACAGAAGGCGCAAACCGCGCTTAAAACAAAAATGTAAAAATAACAAGAACGCACGCAAAAATAGTGAATAATGCTTGCATACGTATAACAACTGGCAAACATCTTAAGCTCGCGCAAAAAACAACAATACGACTTTATTTGAGAAACGAATAGGGTCACGTTTTCAGAGAAGTCTGAGGGGTACGTCATGACAATATGTATGCAGGCTATTATACCATGGTGCAAAGATGTGAATGTACCCGGCCGTAAAAATGGCATATATATATAGTTCTTGTAAGTTAATTTGACTGTCTTTTTCCATATAATAATGTGCCATATTACCGCCCAAATACAATACTTCCTTGACTGCACGCCGCACTCTTTTGTTAACTGCACATAAAAACATATATTTCCCTACTTTCATTCACAGCAACGTGCAGTCTATACGCAAAGTAAAAAATACAAGGTGGCCCAAGCCGCCAAGTTCAAAAAATTATTTTGGAAGCCACTCTCCAAAGTCAAAGCATTTATTCTAATTAGACCATTTACAGGCACTTAGAATTGTCAAAATGTCGGCCAGCTAGTCAGAAAGTTAAAGCTAGTTGGTCGTTCCAAAACGTAGGCAGGTCTCTATAAAGAAGAACGAGCAGGAAACTCCACGGACAATCTTTTCAATTAGGTTTTTACAAAATCCTGGTTACATTATTTTTGTTGCGTCTATATGTAAAACCAATGTAAGTAAATAGCAATATAAAACATTTAAAAAAATGTAATAAAGATGAAAGCCAGTGGCAATGGCAACCAAACCAAATCAATAAACCAAAGCCGCCGACTATATTGATGCTGCTTTTTAAAATTGTATAATAGAAAAATATGGCAGTTTTTCTTTTCGACTGGTAAATGAAGCAATTATAAAAATTGGGCAAAGCCAATAGGATTTGTTCTCACAACAAGATTAAGTCTCTATGCAATGTAGACTGACGCTTAATTCATTATAGTTCAAATATAACAATTACTTGCCATAGAGCGGTGGGCCATCATTTTGAATAACTTCATTATTCTCATGAGGCGGTGTTGGCTTCAACTTCTTAATCGCCGCCGCCGTTGCTTCGTTAGCAACAGTAGTTACTGCGACCAAAACAAACTATTGAAAGACACCCTCAAACATTCATGTTCCGGAATTGCAGAAACAAGAACGATCTTCTCAAAAAACTGGTGTGCAATCCACGATCCCATAGCCACTAATGGACAGTTTCATACTATGATGTTGAAAAAAACGGCTATGTATAAGGGAAAAACGTCAGGCGGCCATCCTGCCATGCCTATTGTAGGCACAGTGGGATATAATACGTTGGAGACAAGGAGAGACCTTACACTGACGTTGTATATCCTTGGAGTGTTCCGGTGTAACATATACAAGGTGCAATTTGACATCCTTCCATTAAACAAGGAAGGATGCCAAATTGCGCCTTGTATAATGGTGTGTATAATGTATGAATTTAAGTTGGGCCGTCACTCGTCAGTGCTGCACATACCCATACAGTACCGACGACGGTCTAACTTGTTCGCGGTGCCATGCAGTCGAAGTTGGCCAATGCAATTCACGCGAACAAGCTCGACGAAATCTATTTATTATCGTGCTTACCGTGACAGTTCGCAAGGGTATACCGTGCGCTGTGTTATCAATTTGTAAAATAATGTTTTATTGTAACTGTAACTAGTCACACTACTAAATCGGGAGACTGTAGAATCCTCAACATATAAACAGGCATATCTTCGGGGGAACGATCCGAATCCCTCCTGTCGTGAAGGATAGAAATTTATTTCCCTTCACCCTCGCAGTGTGTGACGCGTATGGGACTGATGCTGCTGTCCTCTATTTGCTAGAAACCTAACAAAGTTTATAAAAATCAGTATAGAAGGGTAGCAGACCGTTCTCCTCAGTTGTGTTAACCCTCGTCATGCAGGCTCGCAGGCAGTGATCCCGGGTGCGGAAGTTGTTCCCGTTGCCACCGCAGCCACTGAAGCCGAAGGGCTCGCACGTGCTCTTGGCCCACTCGTAGAACCATCGCTCTTCGTACCCACGGCAATGGCCCACTGACATTGGCTGCTTGCAAACCTCTGTTGATTAAAAGCAATAAATTGTATTTCTCTTTTCACGACTGCCCCTGAGTTTCTGTCTCATTCTCTATTGAAATGACTGGCTCGTTAACTATCTAATTATCGTCATACATGTACTAACTTCTCTGTCTAACTCTTAGGGGAATACGGGTTTTTTTTTTTTTGGTGGGTGGGAAATCGTCAAATCATTTCTCCCGCCCTGGGCGGGGCGGGAGGGAGTGTCAGACTTTTACTGACTAAAACCCACCCATATTCCTTCTTGTGTCCTTTGCGTTCCGGGGGCGCGATATCTCTTGCGAACAACCCGCAACCCCGGCAGGCATCGGCCCTCAGTGTCCCCTTCCATATGCTGACAACTCTTTAAGGCGCGCGTGGAACACAAACGCGCCGTCGACACGGCCTGTCGTTATGCAACGTAAGGACGGTGAGTTACCCATTGCTCACCGTCCACAGGCCAGGGGAATACGGGTGTGATATAGTTTATGTTTTAATCCACAGTATTCCACTGCTAAGTTACAGTTGGTTTAGCATGAAGGTAGAGCGCATACCATAAACAAATCACGAAAATTGAGAATTGTTAATTATTACTATCGAATATATACTTAATTTAAACAAAGTAATATACTTGTCATTTCCTAGAGAACACAAAAAATCTACAAAAATTACCAAGCGGGATGGTGTTATTGAGGCAACTGATGTCATCTCCGTCGCAAAGCGCCTCTTGCTGCGTGAGAGTAAACTGGCAGCGGTCGATATACTCTTGAACCTGGCTCTCTATTGCAGGATCTTCGACCGTTGAGTTATCTTGATGATACACCTATAATATATACTTATATATACTCATGCTGCTTATCTCAGAATTGTTCATACAAGTGCAGAATGTATGTGTGCCAGACTGAAAAAAATGCCGTGTTGACAAATAATTGTTATCTAACAATGTATAAATGGTATAGGATTAAAAAAGATATATACAATATGGTCCATTACCATAGAATCCTAGGGGCCGTGGGCTGCATCCCATAAAGCCAACCACAAAATGCACCCCTATGAGTCGACAGTCACTGTGACTAGGCGAAGTAAATTTGAAATACTTACGAGCGCCTGTAGCTCCATGAAGCGTTTGCTCCAAATGTCAAACAGTTTTTTCGTCATGGCTTGTTGTACAGTGGAGTTGTGCACGACGTAGAGGCGCGTGCGCAGGCGCCGGCCGCGCCCGCACTTGGCTGAGCACGGCGACCAGCTGCCCCATGATGTCACGCGACAGTCGCCGCGGGAATTGTCCTACAAAATACTTTTTAGTTTTTTTTGTTCATCCCTTTACTTATTGTTTTATTAGTGCCCCTGAAGCGATATTTTAATTTACTTATTTTAAGGATGGATAGTAGAGACAATGGCATATTAAATTCCGTTTCCGGTGCTTGTTCTGGTAGAGAGACTTACCACAAAGAACCAGTCAAATGCGCTTATGTTTGATTTTGGAGGAGGCCTGTAATAAACGTAAAACACTTTTAAAATAAATACATGAGATTTCAAAGAAGTTTACATATTCTTAGTATTTTTTAATAGTAACTAATTTAGGCTTGTCTAACGAAAGAGGTTTCTCAAAACAGTATATGAAGTAGTTGTAACTGTTAAGTTACCTTTCCTCCAGGTAACTTAACAGTTCCAACTACATCTATCTTACTTCTGGCAGGGCCCCATCTCGCAAGGCATAGCCTGGCTCATGATGGTCCGCGCTCGGTAGCCGATGTGGCAGCGCTTGTAGGCGCGTGGAGCCACATACTGCCGCACCCGCGCCCGCACCCCGCACCCCTCACACGGCGACCATTCCGACCAGTTGGTCACTGCGCAGGGACCCGTGGACTCAGCGGGGTCCGGCTCGTATTCTGATGGAGCCCTGAATAAAATATGAAGTTTAGTAGCGGGTTTTATGGCATTAAACTAACGTGCCAGCGTCTTGCTTTTTGGGAAAATAGTCTATTAAAATTCCAGCACGTTTGAACTACAACCATTATTCGATTAACAAGCTCCTGAGTAGTTGACAAAAAGCACCTAGGTATTACAAATAAGTAAGAACGCACCTGCAGTGCATTCTCGGTCCATGGCAACGGCGATAATCAGTGAGCGCTACCCGGCAGGCCTCGGCGTATGCCCTGGTGGGCCACATATAGTGTCGTTGCCTGGTTGCGCGACCGAGCCCACAAGAGACGCTGCAGGGTCCCCAGGGCCCCCAGGCGTGCACGGCGCAGGCCCCGCCGGCCGGCATGGTGCCATGTGTCTGTGCCGCCGGAGCGCGGTCTTGCTCTGCTTCTGGGCCCGCATAAGACGATTAACGTAAAGAGGCATAACATTTCCCGGGAAAAACAACACGATATTTATAACACCTATAAGCTTTCGTGGTAAGAATTTAGGCGAATATCGTGCTAAGTTTAATCTACTGCATCGTAAAAACTGCAATATTTATACAGGATGTCATAATAAACGGGATGTAAAAAGACACATTACATAGCCGTTAAATATGCATACTGCTCATCAAACTAAGGAACGTTAAGTAAAAATAATTGTTTGGAAACTTTTTTTGGTACCTATGGAAAATCTCTCTTTATGGTACGCAATGTAACGCACGGAAAACATTGTACTTTCGGAAACATGCAACATGATAGGGGTGGTGGCAGTTTTTAAACTGGTTTCGTAAAAACACATGCCAAATGCTCGCAATCGGGAAAGGATGGTATATATGCAACTTTTGGCAACATTAAGCATCGTTTTACAAACTAACCGTTATCCGTTATGTTATAACCAGTTCTTCTAAAGTTGCAACTTATACTTAACCAAAACTAGAAATATGGAGCCATAGACAGTTAAAAGTAAGACCTACAATTTCTGACACCAGCACGCTAATTCGCGTCTAAATGTTTTTAGCACATGAGTTCTTGCCTGATAAAATTCACAATGCTATCGACAAAAATAATCACTTATACATAAACAAATATTCCACTTTACCGGTTCCATCGCAACTCTTCTCGTACAGCCGCAGTCTTGTAAGCCGCAGTCTGGCAAAGGGCCTCATTTCTCCAGAGGTACTGTAGAATGGAGACCGAGCGTCGCGCGGCCAGTCCGGTCGAAGAGCGCGCACAGGCGTCGCTGGCATGGTGGGATTACGATGAGACTGACAACGAGAATACCAATATTACAACCCAAATATGCAGTTACACAAACAAAGTGGCATAAAATGGACAAAATTTTGTTTTTTTTTTTTTTAAATATAAAACAGTCTTGTATTTTGAATCTATTCGTGCATTCTGTAAAAATTAACTTAAAGCGACAATTATATCTTTACCATCTAAATAAATAAGGCAGAAAAAAAATAACACATTAGAACTAATAGAAGTAGCTTTATTTCAGAACTCACCGTATAGCTAACACCATTATCAGTTCCAGCATCATACGGATACAAAGGTATGGTAGCCGACCGACTCCAAGTGCAGTTAGCATTGCACAGTTCCAAGGCTGAAACCCCTACGATCCAATCAGGTGAGGGCGCTAGTTTCGCTGCCAATGACATCAAGTGATGCTTTGCGTCCACTCGGAAAACTGCGAATGTATTCGGTATCCCGGCCCCGCCCACTTGCTGCCACGATATACCACGTGCTTTGATTATCGTCCTAATGTGATCACTCTGTGGAACAGTTTATAAGTAGAATAAATTTAGGAGCACCATTACATTGCTAGTAAATATTCTATATCTGATGAGCGACGAGGAACTGTAGCTAAACCCCTTTATAACCAAATAGCCATCTGTAAATATTGACAGCTGGATGCTTACTGGCCAGAAGGCCCTAAGCATACTTTTATTTACCTCAGCTTTTAATTCCTTCTCCAATGCAACAGTGGTGCCATCATCAGCCAGCCGCCTGACTCCAGGACTAGCCACCCGACCCTCCTGCCACACTCGGAACTGCGCGGTGTGCGACGCGCCGATGACGTCACCGAAGTGTGCGTGAGCACTCTCTTGCGGAAACTCGCGTGGATGAGTGTTGCGTGACCATAGGCACTCGAAGGTTACCTGATGAAAGTTAATTTTTTTTATGTGAGCAGCAGTAATTAATAAAAAAAAGATTAACTTAGTCCAAATCATATCATAACTTTGCACAGGTTAATTCCAGTTCCTCTCCTTGTGGAGCACACCCAGGATTAAGTTTGCTATTCTTACCGATAGGTTAGGACTTTTGCCACACATGAAGTAACGTCGAAAAGTTTATTACTCCTGTTGACACGGCACAAATAGGCAAACTTCCAGTATTCCAAGCACAATGTCAAAGTGTCAGTATGCCATGTATGTACCTCGTACTTAGCCTCATCGCAAGCGCAGCAGGGCTCAAGAATGGGCGGCAGCTTGGCGGAGTAGTGCGGTGCTCTGGGTGCGGCACACAGCTCCCTCGCCAGCACCGACCAGCCTCCGCCACCGCCGCCTACGCCAGGATACGGACCAGCGCGCGCACATACACGCACGCATACTTCGCCCATTGCACCGATACCCGAAATAGATGGTGCATTCCATATAACCTGGGGCATACATCAATAACTCACTACACATTTGCTGAAAAATACCAGACAAGAAAAAACAGAACGGCCTCTGATTTGCCGTAACTACCTACTATATTTTATTTTATTTTATTTTATTTGGGAAAATAAACGGTTACACATTACAATATGGTTAAGAACTTAAAACTAAAATGGTAATATAAATGTATAACCAACAACATTTTCCACATAATATAAAAAAGTTAAACTAACATGAACATCGTGCGATATAAAGTACATAGACTATAAAGTGTGAATAAATGTTAAAATAAAACTAAACTGAAAGTTATACATGCAAAAAAAGAAAAAAAAAAGAATTAAATTATGGTTTTAAATTGTTATTACTTAATTCTGTTATGGCATTAAGAGCAATACTTCTAAATTTCCCAGCCGAAACAGCAAAGAACTTAATATCCTGGAAAATTTTATTGAACTGAGTGGTAAGACGTCGTAGGGGTGCTCGCGAGCCTGCGTTTGATCGACAAGAGGTTACAGCAAACAGCGGTCGCGCGCGCACACCCCGGCATATAGTTGTTCTGGGTACTACATAACTTATTTATTTTATTTATTTATTAAAACTTTTTGCACATAATGTAAATAATACATTGTACAAAGGCGGACTTATTCTATTGCTTATATCTATACAATCGTATTTATTGTTACATAAATCAAACAGAAACATCGATTCTAACATTATACGTCTAGATTTAAGATCTTGAAGTTTAAATTTATTTAGTAAGTCGCTATAAGATGCATACTTGCGAAAACAACGGTAATGCATGGACTTTAGAAATTTGCGTTGTACTTTTTCTATCATGTTCGAATATTTTTCATAGAAGGGACTCCACACCGGAACTCCGTACTCCAACTGAGACCTGACCAGAGTTGTATATAGGTATAAATAAGTACTAGGACGCCTAAATTCCTGAGCCGATCTCATTACAAACCCGTACATACGAAAAGCATTGTTCACAATTTTAGTAACGTGAGCATCGAGATGGAGTTTGTCATCTAGCAAAACACCAAGATCACGAACCACTGTTTCTCTTGCCAGATCTTTATTGTGCAAAGTATATGTATGCTTTATTAAGTTTTTATTTTTAGTAAAACTAATGCAATTACATATAATATATATACAATATATTACAGTTTATAAAATTAAATTAACCAGCGTGGGTTCATTTAATTCAACCTCCTGTCCTAAAGTATACAACTAAAAGACGTAGCGTCAAGAAACAGATGATCTACACCACTAAATAATTTAGCCATAAATATTGCGAAAACAGCCATTGTGACATAACACGGACAAAATGTGTTTCTTAAATAGGTTCCGCTTTTCCCTTTCGAGTAAGGAACCACTTAAATACGCTACAATTTTCAACATCTACACTAACATTTCTTCGTTTGATCATAATCATTTAAGCTCGATAAATTAAAAAACCAAAACATGAGTTTAATAAAAGAACGAATAATTTTTAAATCCTTCATGACTTCCGTCTCAAACCGGCCTAAAAATCATTACCTACACACGAGAGGCTTTCGCCGGCTGCGGGTTGTTCGTAAGAGATACCGCGCCCCCGGAACGCAAAGGGCACAAGAAGGAACATGGATGGGTTTTAGTCAGTAAGAGTCTGACACTCCCTCCCGCCCCGCCCCGGGCGGGGGAAGTCATTTGATGATTTCCCATCGGTAAAAAAGGGCCGACCCATTTTAACTTATTCAACC
This sequence comes from Caradrina kadenii, assembly GCA_947462355.1. NCBI lineage: Eukaryota > Metazoa > Arthropoda > Insecta > Lepidoptera > Noctuidae > Caradrina > Caradrina kadenii. Next base: position 9,681,143 of record OX381677.1, on the reverse strand, counting down.
GTTCAAACAAACTTTACATGCCTACAATTAGTATCCTTACCTGAACTTCTGTTTTGGGGTGAGCAGTAGCGTTATCGACAGCGGGTGAACAGACTTCTTGTATCTTCGCTTGTGCGTCATACGCTTGAAATGTACCCAGCGTCAAATTGGAGCCCTCCGTCACGTTTGGCTGACTGCCTGGCTTATCAGTCTTGGCCTGGTCGGCTTTTATCTCTACCCATATCTTAAAACCGATGAAAGGCGTTGGTCCTTGCCCGCTGTCTATACCTTGAAGCGACACTATAAGCAAAACATTTAAATCATATTATGGTAATCTAGTCTCATTATCAAGCTTGATCAGGGTGTTACATCACTTATACCAACATTCTCAGCTAAATTATGTGTACAGAATCGAAAGATCTTGCAATCTGTGATGTATAATTTTATTATTATAGGCCTAATTGATGTTGAGTAAGTCGTTAATCTGTTGTTTTTACTTTCAGCATGTTGGACTACTAACCGATATTAATTGTGACCGTGTGTAAGTATCATCTGCTATCATACAGTCATACCTCGACTTACGCGAATGTGAAATCTCGTCGATTCGCCTTTTGTTTGAGCGTCTCGCAAATCTTTCATAAAAACGTCAATACAAAAATCAGAATTATCAAAGAAGTTTGATCTAAGAATCGCATTGTAAATTTTGTGAATTCGGAGTATAACACACAGAAATATAGAACGCAGCTTTGGTACCTATGTTCTTGAAGGTACGCATCATTTCATTGAACGGACTAACTAATTAGGAATTAATGGCATTTATTTTTAATTAATCTAAAGATTGGCTAGTAAATAATACATTATGGAGTTATGGCATTAAACCCCCTTTCTTTATACTAGTCTAAATAAAGAATACTGTCTGCATTGGCAGTTACGAATACAATGAATACACACCTGTATAAAGTTCTCCAGGCAGGAACAGATCGGGTTCTCCAGAAACACTAATACGGTAGTGATCGTCAGCGGGTGGTGCATGCGCTGGCGCGCGTTCACATTGCGGCTCGGCCGTCCCAGCTACCAGCGCTACACACGCTACCAGTGTCGCTAAGAGACTATAGTAGGAGGCAAAATAAATAGTCAACAGTATTAATCACATCTCTGCATATCTGTCTTCTTCAACCAAGAGACCCTAGATTTTTTTCTTCCTGCTGAAATGCTTTAACCTACTGTCGTGAAGCCTAGGTATAGTTTTTGACATGGAGACGGATGTAGACCATATTTCATGGACAATTTCATGTCACCGACTGATGATTCAAGATGACCGATACGTTTAAAACTATCAAATGCAATATCATTGTAACTTCCAGAAGGCAGTAACACTTTTGGAGGGAAACTCTACATAGAACGAAGTTCTATCACTGTTATCTATCACTCAACTCATAGATGAAGTACCTACGTTCCTATTAACTTAATTATATTACGGATGCTCTCTCTCTCAAAGGATCTCTGTAATAACTCTTATTACGTCGAACTAAAAGCCAAAAGGCATCAAGTCATAAACACTGCATTAGCAATAATAATAATAAAATTGTGAAGTGACTAGTCATATTTCCTAAAGGCTGAAGAATAAATTTGTCAGTTTGATATATTTTTGCACAAAAGCTGTCAACCCGCCATATTTTTTCCCTCGTTATGAATTATGCGATGATTGAAAGCCGGCCAGATATTAGATAGAGATAGAGATATTAGTTAGGGGTAGAATTGTGCTATATTTTACAAAATTATTGCTTGTATTTTTTTTTGTATGTACCAGGTATGTTACATGTTTCATACTTTTGAAGTTAGTTACTTAGTTGCTAGAAGCAATATTTTGTTATATTATCAGTCAATGTACAAAGTTTACATAATTTAAAAAAAAATAACAAAAGTGCCAAAAACTGGGCAATATTAATTACAAATAGAAGAATAAGTAGGTACATCATAATTTTACGCATGTGCACCTGTGTACCAATAAGTGCAACCAATCGATTTCCGAATTAAACATTCATACGCGGAAAATGTATTTCGATGTAGACCTTTGTCATAACTAAACAAAGAGAGGAGAAAATTCACGAACAGAGTCCCCTTTCAGTACATCTAAAACGAAATAAATGATATGCTGATAAATAAATAAGTAATAAACTGGTTTTAATGAATGATACCTACGCTAATTCCATTTTTCGCGATTATTTTCGTCGAGCGCAATCGTTTGGAGCGCGTCAAGCACCCGCCCTTTATTCCCGCACTGCGAGGGCCGACTGAGTTGGAGCCGGGACACTACTACATACATACAGAGGGAGATGCGACCTTTCGCTCCTACTCTTGCCGGTCCGCTATAGGTGAGCCCGCTTACCCAATAATTGCTTGTAATTGATTTTGAACGCGCGTGTCTGTCCGGCGCGGATGCGCTCGTGTACCCTCGGCATTGTGCAGGGCATTAATCAATGCTGCACTACTGTGATATACCTACTCCTTGTACAACTTTATATTGTGTTGTTACAGAGTATGGTGAGCCGACAGATGTTTCAGAATCTAAATATGGTTTTCTGTTGAGAGCTCTTTCCGATTAGGTCCAATAAGAGCCTTGAACTTTAATTAGCCTTATAAAAAGCTCAAACATACCCCGCATTTTAGAAATCTAGTGAATTCCGTAGTTTTTGTATATTGGGCTTTTACTGAGCTTTCACTGGCATGGAATTACAAGAGAAGAAATTTAGAGAAAAGGATTAGTGGACTCAAGAAAAATAATGTTTTATTATGAATACAAACAAGATGTTTTACTTTCTAAATAAATTTTATTTCATTTAAATAAATATCAAATATTATAATTGTAATAACATCACATTAAAAAACATAATATTATAAAACACATTGGTGATAATAAAATACTAAGATACCTACTCTACATAGTTTCTGAGTTTAATACAGTCTACTAAGATAATTTTATCGAAAATATCTAACTTCTAAAAGTTTTCAAGTCAAATACAGCTACATATTATATTTTAGAACATTTTCATCGATGTTAGGTATTCAATTTACGAATCCATTAAATATTACTTTTCCATATACATAATATGCATAATATAAGCTACATTGCACTAAAGAAATACTTTGGTAAATCAAGTTATACATACATACCTATGTAAAACATTCTACTTATTACTAATGGCACAAAATATACGATATACAACTTAGGCCACTACAGCTTCTTATATTAGTAGCTAGTCACAACATACCTTCAATGGGACTATATTCAACTTCTACTACGACATTGCAAGTAATAAAATAAGAACAACTTTCTCTTTACAATATAGCCCACATTATGAGTATAAAATAAGTAATTTTGTTTCTAATTAGCTTAGCGTTTGCCCGCGACATCGTCTGGCAGAATGTTGGATGTCGTGGGTCTAAAAATTAAAACCCTCAATCGAACTGAGAGGCATGAAAGGAAATAATTCTGATAGCTTGAAATTCTTCTGAAATTATCTCACATGTATGATATATAATATTTACATATGTAAGAAACATAATCTATAAATATGCTAGGCATAACATTTTCTAGTAAGCTGTTCTAGCCGTAATATTCAGATTAAAAACATTATTTTGCACAACCCCTCGCCGTATGTGTTGTTACTAGAAAACACAAGTTCAATAACATTGGTTGAATAACATTAATCAAGAAACAATAGTTGAGCTCCCATGTTTCCATGAACATTTAATATTGCGGGCAACAATGTTTGTCATCTATGTTTCCAATGAATGTGGCTTTATTGGAAAGATAGTGTAGAAATCAAATTTTATGGAAATATTTAAAAAATATATACATAAGGGCAGTCGTTACTAAGCTATCTTACAGCTGGATAAAATGAGATTATTAATAATCTTTAAGAATTGGATTGCTTAGGTCAAATGATATTAGCAGATACGTGATATCTGACTCTAATTGGTTAGAGACAATCATTATAATTCATATTCATCGACACTAATGTGAAATTTATTACCTTCATCACATTACCACCTAAAAATGACTTAGCTTTCATTTGTTCTTAGATAAACTAGAATACATTATAAGCTATGGCTCAAATTACAATAAAAATATGTTTATATTTCCTAAAAGTCGTTTAAAATCTACTCACTATAGAATGTAAATTGAAGATCAAAATACTAACTTACTAATTAAGAGAAATCTTTACTTACTGATCATGCATCATAATCCTGAATTTCAAATAAATAATGGCTTATGTACTACGATTATTTTCCCCATTGGATTAATTCTAATACACTCTAATGCAGAAGTTAGAACAGCCTTGCTTCTAAACACCGTCTTTGTAGTTGTTGTAGTAGTTAACTCCGCACACTGAGTTGTCGTGAGGGTTTATTAGTTCAGCATAGAGAAGCATGTTCCACTAAAATTATAGTACTTGAGTGGAAGACGATAATTGATCTCAGGTGTGGATAGCTATGCAGTTATAAGTTCACTATATTTAAAATGGTCAGTAACGTTATATTTATCATACTAATTATGAAGCACGTGGTGGGCCTAAAGTAGGTCCCACAAAAATGTGTGGCGATGAGACCGCATTCTTACTGTACAGACATGGACTCCCTACAAATGTCAAATGAAATTCTAATCGAAACACAATTATAACCTTTTCTTTTTTCCTCACTTTGGCCATAGAAGAATCTTATTGAATTTAAAGATCTCTCATAAATGCTTTTTGACGTCACTCACTGATCGTTTGTTTAACAATCCGAATCAACAATAAAGTTGGGTCATGATGACATCCCCATCGCTCTGATATTACCTATACTGTACAGTATGTATTAAAGATACGGCAAGGTATCCCATATTGTTATAATCCTGCATGTCCTGTCTTATTGGTTTATGACTGCGGTCTGTTGGGCGGGTGCTCCCTCAGCTCGAGAACATGCTCGACGGCTTGCGGCCGGCCGTCCGGTCCGATGCGGGCCGGCTTCATCACGCCGTCCGATACCATTTTGTCAAATAGATTCACCAGTTTCATCGCCTCGTGCTCTTTCTGTAAATAATTTATTTTTTTAATGTATTACAAACTTATTCAATTACAAAAATAAATATTGTGTGGTTAATTGAATAACTTGTAGGTTCAGAATCGTATAATTACTTACTAAGGATAATTGGATTACTACTTAATGCTTAGCATCAGCCACAAATGAGAACATTGCTACAACACAAAGTGACTGAGCAAAGTTGAGTTTTATCAATGTATTATTATTATTATTATTATGTATTATTATTAGTTATGACATTATCAATTACCATTTACAATCATAATTATTAAGGGTTAATCTGACATTATATTTTATCTCTTGAACTGACATAGGTATAGCTTTGACTTCATTAATTAATTTTTTTTTTTTTCCATGAAAGTCCTAATGCATGAACCTTATTTGTTGTTGCTGTATTTTCTTTTTTATTTAATTAGCATTGTGTAGGACAAAACTAAATATTTGCACACCATAAGTAATGGTAGAATGTAAAGGGCCATTATAGTTTTAAGATCATACAATGTAAACCTACATTCTCGCAAATAAATGAATTTGAATTTGAATTTGAATTTATTCATGTTAGGTTCTTGTGACTTAGGTAGCTATTGGTAAAAATTCTCCTTTTTTTATACATATTACGGAAGTTCTATGTATAGTACTAAACTAAATAATGTGTCTCAATGCGTGAATAATAGATAAACTAAATAAGGACTTGACAAAAACTTGTTATCAACAAAACTTGCTTATCTCAAAATGACAATTGAACATTTTGTAGCCCACCTGTTCATCAGTCATTCCCTCGAACGGGTTAATACGGGGTGGTCGCGTGCACCCCACGACGGGGTCAATGTTCGGTTGTGCTTCTAAATACTCCTCCGTGTCCGAGTCATCACTACTGGATGAGTAGTCACCGCTGCGCCCGCCGCTGAGCAGTCCCTTCTGAGCGAGGTGACCTGCCGCGTTGCCAAAACCGGTGTATTTCACCATGCGACCCACTAAAAGAAAATATTCGTAAATTACTAAAGCTATTTATTTCGATTTCGTAGCCGTGGCCGTGGCGTGGCATGAATGTAAATACTTGTTGCAATAACAATAGATGATTAAAAATAAACGACTCACCCTTTTCCTTGCACAAGATAAACAGAAACTCTGCAACCAAGTCTCTGACTGACGTGACAGGTGTAGTCAGAAGCCTACATAGCTGGTTCCGCAGTGTATTGCCCTTCTCCGGCGGTCGGGACACGTCACGCAATGGAGGCAGCACCACTTGTCTTAGGTACTTCCTCTGAGCACGACAGCCGCGGGAACTCTTGTTTAATACTGTCAGAATTGGGGACAAATTCTCATATTGATTTTTAGTGCCCTGAAAAGGATAAACACAAAATTGAATCTACCAATTTTAACTGATCCCTGCTGTTTATCAGTTAAAAAAACTTTTTTACAAAAAAGACAACCGGCGGCATTGGTTCGGTTTGTAGTTTTGAATAGCCACCGACTTCCAAAGTCAAAGCTATTTTTCACTTTTTAGTTTTTGAAGTCTTTTTTGTAAAAAAGTTTTATTTGCTTTTCAGTTTTTGATGGCTGTTTAAATGTTTCGTGTTTGTGGCTGTTTAAGTTCTTATTTTATATTTTTTTGTGGCTTTACTCTACTAATTACTATATGCTTAATTTTTGTTTACTTTTATTGTAATACACAACTTAGCATTGAAATTTGTGAGTGTGTTTTTGATATTCAAAATATTATTACCAAATATTTGTTCATTATTCAGAAAGTTTACAGTGCTAACACCTATAGTAAATCATTTACCATAATAGCCACAATTTCGCCTGTAATTTGGGTTCCATGTAATAGGGGGCGAGCCTATGACATCTGACCTAACTAACTGGGTATGATGACTGTGGGTGTACATTTTGGTACACCTCTGCCTAACCCTTCGGGGAATACAGGCGTGATGGTAAGTTATGTGTGTGTAGGTGTTAAAATTTGCAATTTGTATAAATAAGTTCAAAACTTACTGTAGTTATGGTCAGCCTGTATTGCAACAACAGTATGAGAGCCTGCAAAGCATCCATGTTCCTGCAATCAAATTCGTACTGCGCTCTTTCACCTTTGGTCAGCTCTGGTGTCAAGAAGGGGTAGAACATTGGTGGGACACTAGAAAGAAAAATGCATGGTAATTAATTAGTTTTTAAGGTTAAATGAATGACTCAAATATCAATCTGCACTCAATAATATAATTACTATGTAGTCAACTAGTACATTTGTAAGTCGACTGAGTTGTATTGTTATTAACTAAAAGGAATTATGTATTTATTAAAAATTCACAGCTCATTAAAAAAAATCCATAATTAGTTTTAAATATAATAATTTGTCTAGAACATATTTCCAACAGTGAATTTAAACAAAAAACATACCTAGTCAACAAATTAGCAATATTACTGCGCAGCTCCATGAGTTTCTCTTCACTGGAGGTGTGTGCATACAATAAGGCAGTCATAACTGGCATCAGTTTCAAGTACATAGCCTCTTCCTCCTCATCAGCTGGCTCTTCTGAACCTGACTGCAGGATCAGGTTGAATTGGGTCTTGAGAATCTCACAGACAATGGCTTGTTGGTTGTCCTGGAAAATGGTGTATCTATGTATTTAAAGCGGATAACATGCATTTTATATCAGTTTGACCTTTATAATAACCTTTTAAAATTAGGGTAATAACCATTTTTTTATTAAGTCGCATTTCTTACCTGTAGGAAGCAGTGGTTGGCTCCGTCAACCAAGCCACTGCTGCTTGAAGCTTGGTCCTCAGCTTTGGTTGAAGCTTGTATCAATATTTCACCCAAACAATTTATCAAATACTCCATTCCATGGAGTTCATCCTTTATTTTAGCTTTTATGTCATGTCTCAAGGCAGTCAGAATAAATAGAAGCTTCAAATCAAATAACATAATTTCCTCTTTGAAGGGCATGTCTTTGTAAATTCTTAGCCTGGCTACTAATCCTTGAGCTATGGATGTGTGCGCACACAGGGCTCTGGCCACTTCACTGTTGAATGTTAAATTACATAGACATTTAAGTGCCTCAACTGCCACATCCTTTTCTATCAAATCCAGTGGCACCATAGACTCTTCGTCAAGAGCCTCAAAATTGTATAAGCCAGCTCTTTCTATTAGAGTTGTTATCCATCTTTCACATATCAAATTTTCAAGGTCAGATTTGTCTCGGCTAAAAATTTAATTATTTAATTTTAGGCACTTGGGAAAAACTATGTGAACAGCAATAATAAAATAATAAATAATTCTCACAAACCTCAACACCCTAACAGATGCTAAACAGAGTGCATGAATTGACACTGAGGATTTATCTTGTAGACGTTGAAATAAAGCTGTCCATAATAATACTCGTTGATTATTTTCAGCTAAACCAGGAAAATTGAATGAATTTTCATTCTGAAAAAGTACAACAAATCAAAACTTCATGTTTAAGAACATTGTCAATGTAGTGCATCAGATGTTGACACTAATTCAATTATACAAGCCTTACATTTTTTAGAAAGCGCTGTAATATTTGGCAAACTTCTTCTACATTATCATTAGTACTGAGGATTTCAATTTCACGTTCGTCCATTGTGACAGTGCCTTTTTTCTTTTTTATTTAAACAGATTTAGCTCCTAATTTAATCTAGGTATAATTTACTAGATTGATAACATAACATTGATTGATGGTAATAGGAGAACGCACGATGAAACAACCAAATCTTATATTTTTACACTATAACACCACTGAGACGAAAACAAACTAACGTGAACAGAGAATTAACAAAAAGTTAATATGCGTATACAACTCAGGCAGAGTCCAGAATAACGCGCAGTCAATACAAGACGGACAAAACCTGGCAATTATTGAGGACCTGGATACCTAGTACCCAAATATTGTAATCTTAGCCATAAACCAATATTTAGATTAGATCACCGAAAGATCACAGATAACTTTAACATTTATCTAAGAGATCACTAATGATTAAGTAAAACACCACAGAGTAATTTGGTAATTAGTATGCCATAAAACACACAACACTGACAGCAGTCACAGAATGACAGAACTGACAGACCCCACTTTGCAGAGATTATTGACTTCTAAACTTCTATCTATCTATGGACTAGAGGTGGGCAGAACCCTGGTGGACGCGAACCGCGCACCTGTCGAAGAACCACAAAAAGTAGGACAGCGCTTGTCCCGTGTGCCACAAGCGCTATCCACTTCTATTTGAATTTAAAAAATTGTATGTCTGGCAAAGCTGAGTGTACTTTAATTGTGAGAAGCATGCAGAGGCGCATGGGTTATAAATATAAATCTGAAAAAGTGAAATTTTAGTATTTAAATCTGGCAAACAACAGTCTAACCAATGATCTGTCAATATAATGGGTTTTTTTTTTAGATGCGTCATGAATACTGTGTTTTTGGTTTTTAACTGTAACAATAAAATTATCTGCTGACCTGCCCATATCTAGTACAAGTCTGTACTTGTAGTCCGTCGGCAAAAGGCATTTTGAGCCACCTCCTCAAAAAAAAATCGATTGAAATAAATCGTTATCAATATGTCTTTGCTTAGACTGGTTCATGGTTACTTTGGTGTTTTATTTTTTTATGGTACTCTGTGTCGGCCAGCTGTTGATGTCATTGTCAAATTTGGCATTTCTCTTCGATCGATTCAATAAAATTGTGAAAAGAATTACTCTTTTCCATTCCCTAGATGGGATTTGGAGACTTATATTTATAAAAAGCACAATACTATTGGCCTAATAATGGCAACTGCTGCTCTCTCAGGCCATTTCGCTTCTAAAATAAAGCGTAAGTTTTGACCAATCTCACAGAAGCGCAACACCATTGGCATAATAAACTCTTACATAATTAGTATAAAAGCTGTAACATGAAACAATTGTTAGTTACATTTCAAAATAATGACATGACCATGAGCTAATCTATCATTATTTCAGCTGGTGCAAATACTCTGAGCATTGTTTACATCAAGTCGGCTTCATACAGTTCGGGAGGCAACAAGCCTAATATAGCTGCTTATAAGCGCGGTACTGGAGGCCGGGCCAGCTTTAACGGCATCGTAGCAACAGTGTTTGGTTGCACAGGATTTGTGGGGCGCTATGTTTGCAATAAACTGGGCAAGAGTGGAGCTCAGGTGTGCTGTTTCTTTTTTTATAACATCAAAGTTACTGTAACAGTGCTCTAATCGCTATTTGAAAGAACGAGTTCCCATTATATTGACCATGCAAAACTTTTAAAGGTCATGATTGATTTCAGATGATCTTGCCCTACAGGGGTGATTTTTATGATGCTCAGAGATTAAAAGTGGCTGGAGACTTAGGGCAGGTACTCTTTACTCCATTTGACATACGTGATGAAGAATCTATCGCCAAATCTATGCAGTACTCCAATGTTGTCATCAACTTACTGGGACGTGACTATGAAACCAAGAACTTTAAGTATAAGGACATACATGTGGATGGTCCTAGACGTGTTGCAAGGTATATAATAACTGACAATGTGTGCTCCTTTATTTCAAAAAATACTACTTGTTTTCTGTCAAAATTTTACTATTCTCTTGTTTTTTTATTATTGTTTCTCTAAACTCATACAAAAATAGTAAATAAATAACTTAAACTTGATGAGAAAAGAAAAAGGATATTTGGAGGGGCATGGGAAAAGCTTTAGCCTAGTTGTGAGGCATTAAAGGCTAGATAAAAAAATCTATCTATCTTTGGCTTTTCTTCTGTTTTTTGCTTTGAAAGCTTTCATCATCAAATCAGCTGGAGGACTTCCTCTACTCTGGGCGGGGCTTAAGGGAGTGTCAGCGTTTTACTGACTATAACCCATCTATGTTCCTTATTGTGCCCTTTGCATTCCGGGGGCGCGGTATCTCTTACGAACCACCCGCTGCCCCGGCAGGCATCGGCCCTGAGTGGCCTCTTCGAAATTTGTTGACATCTCTTTGAGACGCGCGTGGAACACGTACCCGCCGTCGACACGGCCTGTCGTTATGCGACGTACGGACGGTGAGCTACCCAATGCTCACCGTCCACAGGCCCACTCCTACGGTGGCCGGGCTTCGGCTCACGTGGACATAGACCTGCCTCCCCCATAGATTTCCAAGTTTACTTGTTCAGAAAAAAGTCACATACCCTGTCAATAACAGATTGAGCAAATATTGATATCTCACAAAAAAAATATATTGTGTGCAGAACACATTTAAAAACAATTAAGGAATATGTTGTTAGGGTTTTTGTAAAATCAACCTTTACCTTGGTAAAGCTTGCTTTGATTAGATAACTTGGGAAAAATGACAACTCTTACTTATTTCTTCTAAACTTGAACTTGGCATATAGGTAAACATTATTATTTTTCAGAACTGAAGGGTTTATAGGGAAAAATAAAAAAGCACAGCTCCATTTAAAATTTCAAATATAAAGTTTCTTCAAATTAACAAATTATACTTTTTCACTCAGTGGAATATGATGACAAACACATTAGAATAATAAAAGTTCTCACAAAACTGCTTTTGTTTGTGATTTCTCCATAAGTATTATCAAATAGTAATTAAATACATCTTATTTATGCCAGATAAAAACAAAAGGCACTGGCTTCATGATTACTTGGTAATTTAGGGTTACATCTCTTAGTTTATACTGGTTTTCCTTAAATTAACTCATAAATCATGATTCATTACTATCATTACAGGATTGCGCGTGAGTTAGGTGTAGACAGATTCATCCATGTGTCTTACTTGAACCAAGGATTAAACCCTAAACCACTGGTTTTGAAGAAACCATCCGGCTACAAAATTAGCAAATTTCTAGGAGAGTGTGCCGTAAAGGAAGAGTTCCCCACGGCTACCATCATACGCGCCTCTGACATCTATGGTCCTGAAGATCGATTTTTGAGGTATTTACTTGTAATTGTTTTAAAAATACATAAAACATGGAAAAAATTCTCTATCCACCAGGTTGGACCAGACTGGTAAAGTCTCCAGCTCTGTGATAAGAACCAACACAAAATGCTTGTGGTAGGGAGGTTTAAGGTAGTGCTTCTGCTTGTTATATCACCTTGATACTTGAACATCCACGAAATCATATGCTGCAAATGCGGTAAATTCTATAATATTAATAATACTTGTTTTCTTTTTCTTGTACGCAGGTCCTTTGCTTCAGCTATACGTATACATGGACAATTCATGTCGCTGTACAAGAATGGCGAGGATACCATCAAGGCGCCCGTGTATGTGTCGGATGTCGCACAGGGAATTATGAATGCTATTCGCGATAGTGACACTAAGGGCCAAATTTACCAGGCAGTTGGGTGAGCAAATGATTACTGCAATATTAACGAGGACTGCCCGTCCGTCTGCACTAAACTTGACAAGTCTTAAAAATATGCTTTACTCTTTAGGACGCACCTAGCCATAGAACTACGTTATACAACTTATGCAGCTTTTTAAAGCCGCGGCTGACTCAGTTTAAAAACTTCATAATTAAGCTCTACTGATGAGCATTTGATAATTTTCCTGGTGAGCAAACAGGATTGCTTAATGTCTATATACATATGTAAACTAATTGTTTGACGCGGTTTACGCTAGAAGTGTTTGTACTGAAATTATAAAACTGTGTAAAATGTGCTATTTTCAGAAAAAATATTTTTATTTTCGACTGCTTACTACTTATTTTTTACAAACGTGACATTACTATGTGCATAACTGAACCCCTTGTACAGATTATTTAAATTATTGTTTCGTAAATACATATTAAGTACTGTCGCGAATTACATTTTGATCAACTTACACCTATAACTTGATGTTGAACTCCAAATGACAAAAAACATTAGGTAACTTTAATTTCAAAATTTGTCCCAAACCCCCATCTTGATCCACGATCCTTGACTGCTGCCGACTTGTGATTCGCCCTCTCCAGGATACAGAATATGGCAAACTCGGCCATTAACTTGTAACGAGCAAAGATCAAGATCAATATTAGAATTAAAATACATGATTGTAAATCAAATTATTATTTTTTAGACCCAGAAAATACCTACTTGCTGACTTGGTCGACTGGTTCTACGCTCTGATGCGTAAAGATGAGAAAGACTGGGGATACACACGCTTCGACATGAAATATGATTATTTTTTAACCTTGAAGGTTGTGTTGAACAACTTGATTTCGCCAGCATACCCGTTGGGCGGTTTGCATTGGGAATCACTTGAAAAGGTAATATATAATACCGATTTTTTTAATTCTTTCACCTATATAAAGCTACATTATCAATGAGAAACACAGGCTACACTTTATTTTCAAAAAATTAAAGATCCGAAAAGAAAATTCACGTGGACGGGCAAAAGCTAATTATTTACATATATTTTCTACCATGACGATGATATAAATTTTCAATTTTTATCAATCTTATGTTTTAAGTAACTTCCAAACAATTTTATTGCCCGTTCGTACAATGTTCTGTGCTGCAATCTATGAGGGCCGGCATTGACTAACGTTGTATCATCAAAACATCCCAAGCACCTGTTTTAAACCTTATTTTAATAAGTTTAGCTGTCATAATCCTGTGACCTAAGTGGCTCGCGAGACGGTGTAGCATGCCGATGGTTCCCACCACGGTATAATTGTACAGAAACAAAGTAATATGAATTCTAACTCGTTGAAATATGGATAAAAAGAACTTGATCAGAAATAAAATCCTTTGCCATGCCGTGCGATGCCGCGACGTCAGTCAGCAATCATCAATTAATATCTTTGGTTATCATTTACAGGAAGCTACCTCGGATGTTATAGACACTTGCTTCCCAACGTTGGAAGACCTCGGTGTTACTTTGACGTACATGGAGGATCAGGTACCTTGGGAACTGAAGCCATTCCGTGCTCACCAGTACTACATCGCTAAGATAGGAGAGTTCCCCACACCACCAGATCCTAAAGTTCAAGTATAACATCATCAGTTACGTAAATCAAACAAAAATCATGTAAATTTCAGCACCTAATACTGATTTTATAAACAGTGAAGAGTTTAGTAGGAGCCTTGTAGATTATTTTGAATAAATTATTTTCCGTTTCCATCGGTGTTTTATTAAGTCTGGATGTACATAATGAAATATTAAACTATTTCAAAAAAAAAACCTACCATGGTACTGATCCTGCGCAAACCTATGGTGAAGACTCTCGCCTATCTGGTTTTATTAGGGTTCCGTATTTCTGACAAGGACCCCCTTATAGTTTCGTCATGTCCGTCTGTCTGTCCGAGGTTTTGCTAAGAGACCGTTAATATTAGAAAGCTATAATTTTGTAGGAGTGTGTACCTATATCAATTACGCCGACAGACCGCACGCCGACGGCACGGTTGGCGCAGTGGCTGAGCGATTGGCTGCGGCGCTGCGTGTCGCGGGTTCGATTCCGGCACGGAACAATATTTGTATAGCCTACAGATAGTTGTTCCGGGTCAGGCTGTTTGTGTGTGGGGCAACGTTACAAAAAACGTTGCCCCACCCTAGGGGGTGGGCAACGTTTTCTTTTTATAAAAAAAAAGAGGTAAAATATATTTTTCATATACATTAGCTTGTATCTATATATTTATATATCGGTTTGCACTCACAAACGGCTGAACTTCGAAGTGTCTGGCTAGCTAAGGAAACCGTCAGAAGTGTCTGGCAGCTTGGGAAACATCTTTTAAGAGCTACCCAAGTGGCATATATAAAATTCAGCCTTTATACCGTGAGATAAAACAGGATCGATAGAAATCCAATTATTTATGATATTTTAGATTTGTTTTGCTGACTGTACATAACTAAATACATCCCATGAATTCACAAAAGCGTATTAGTATTTGCCCGGATCGAACCCGTAACCTCATTTAACTACTGGGCCATCGCATTATATTTTCACAATAAGTAGCTAATATACACCAGCATGTCTTACATGGAGGCTGAATACACTGGTAACAGTAGTAAGCAGTAAAAGTAAAATAACTGTTGAAGTTGGCGGCTTTGGTTCTGTTTAATGTTTTGTACTGCCGCATTTTTTAAATTTTAATAAAAACGTTTTTTATTTTTCGCTTTTTGGTATTAGCTTCCTGTCATCCAAATCCGTGGAACGGTAATACTACGTAATAAACAAGACATCGCTTAAAAGCAAAGACATTAAATTATACATTATTATATATATTATGCAAGTTGTATAAATCTCTTTGCTTAAAAGTCACAAGAAAGCAGAATGTGCAATTTCGTTTACATGGATGACATAATTTTTTAGGTATTTTAAATTTTTCACCAAACTGCTTAACCAATTTCGATAAAAAACAAAAAAGAATCATCGATATCAATTTATCCTTAATTGACAGAATTATAGCTTAACAAACATATAAATAAAAAAACCAAAACCCGACCCAAACCAGTCGTTTTTTTTTTACTTTTATTATTTAACCTTTTTTGGTGGTGTGTTGAATTTTTTGACCGTTTGAGGGCGCCACATTGAATTTTGATTAGTATAAGTGAAGCCCTTTCAAATGATATCAAACTCGGTGTATTTATCTTAACGGTTTTTTTTTTCAACACGACTTTTTTCCGCTAGATGGCGCCACATCAAATTGGAGCAATATTTTGGAAACGTACAAATGAAGTCCTTTCAAATGATACCAAACACGGCGTTTTTATATTTTGTTTTTTACTTAAAGCTTTTTGTCCGCTAGAGGGCGCCACATTGAGTTTTTTTGACACGTCACGTAGCCTATGGTCAGCAGACGATTAATGCTACGAACTCACGGAGCGATTTTCACCCGCGTCTGCCGCGGTTGCGGGCAGCTTCTGTAGAATACAGATATATATGTAAAAAATTAAAGCACATCTCATGCAAATCCCGCTGTACCGGCAAACAACTAGTAGAATCGCGCGGGCCGCGGTCACCCGCAACCTCTGCAGGTTGCGCCCGCGCGCTCTGCGATCAGTTGGCGGGCTACCGCAGTGGCCGGGGACGGAGCGGGGGGTACAGAAATCAAACGCCATTTTGCACCAGTGACTGGTGCCATCGTGATGTTTGTGCACGTTTAACAAACATCCGTGTTGCGATCATCGCCCGCCACGTTTGCGGGCAATAATCTCAACTGCGACGGCTGCGTAACTGCGCTCGTGAGTTTAGAAATAAAACCGCAGACCCACCAACGCAGCGGACACGGTATAAAATCGCTCCGTGAGTTATTAGCATTAGTCGGTTCTAACGATACCTCGTTCGTCGAGTTCCGATAGGTAGTTTAGGAGCTATAAGGGAACAGATGAAAATACACACACATACATACATAGCCTTTCATAATCATAACCCTCCTTTGGCTTTGCCGTAGTCGGGTAAAAAAATGAGAACCTCCTCAAGTCTTTTGAAGTCTGTTAAAAATTGATGTAAGCATAGAATTTAATAAATACCTACTATTATGTAAGGTGGATGGAGATGAGGTTTGTGTAGATAAATGAAAATACAATTAGATTAGAATTTTTTTTATTTAACTTAATTAAGGTGCAGGCCTGCCTCGTCCAAAACCTCCTCTCTGAAATGAAAACAATAACATAATTAATTATGTTTTAAAACTAATTACTTGTTTAATATTGACTGAAATCTTGCATTGCATTCACAGCAGTTATGGTGAATACCACAAGTTTTTCAAACAGTTTATGTGAACACTTGGTTCAACATGTACACTAGTCCGTGCAAAGGACTAAGTGCGGAAACTAAAACCTGAACATAGAACATGCCTGGTTCAATATTTTATGAAATATAATTATTTAGTGTCTTCACAAACATACACATTTGCCTGTTTTCACTAAATTAAGCAACTCTTAGGTAGTGTGGAGTATAAGGAGATACCTTAGCGATGTTGGTTTATCACTAGACAACCTCTAAGTTTCGCCATCAACATTTTTGCAGATTGCATGCAAAATTATTTTAACTGTTATCTGCTGTACAGCAAAGGTGTAAAATTGGTAGGTACCATTGTACACATTCTGCTGATACAGCAGATAATATATGAAAATAAATGCTTGAGGCTTATATAGAGCTGTTCTCTATATAGGCCTCAAGAGTTTATTTTTCAATATTTTAATCTGGTTTCCTACAAAATGCAGTTAAAGATCCCTCATCACTGAACATCACAATGACTGACAAGAGATAAAACTTACAAATTCAACATCAGCTGAACCAGGGCCAACATCAGCCTTCTTGTCGTGGGCAGCTGGCGTAGTAGGTGCGCGGCGGTACGCCGAGCGGTCCTCGGCTGAGCGTGCGGGCGCGTCGGGACGGCCAACTGCACCGCGGCGGACGGTCTCGGCGCGCACAGAGCGCTTGAGAGTCGCTGGCACGATTTCAGGGGGCAGATGCAAGAAGATTCTCAGGTACTCGATACCCTCGTTAGTAAGGTACCTGTTACATGGAAAGAAATAAGTTTAGGTCAGTGGGTCGTCTCAGGGGCAGTTGGAATTTATACGTTTAGCCACTCATATATAGCCAAACAACATGGATCACTATCGCTGATTTAGCCTACTATGACCAGTGAATAAACCTTAAGAGCTAAGGGATTGTTTTGATTTGTTCACAAAATCACAAAATCTTAATATATTGAAATAAGTCACCTACCAGTAGAAATGTCTCCAGGCGAACTGTTCCTTGACGTATCCTCTGGATTTCAAAGACTGCATAGCCTTAATAACTTGGAGGTTAGGAATCTTCTCAAGATCAGGGTGTTTCGGAGCATGATAGTCTTTTTTAGCTACCATAACCCCCTCTTTAAAAAGGTATTCATAGATCGACACACGATTCTGTTTGGGCATCAACATCTTGAAGCACTACCTAAAAACAAGACACACAATATAAGCACTTGGACCCATCTCAAATTTGATTTCCTTCTATATGACAATCGAATAAAATAACTATACCACACAATTTACAATTCAACCTAGGTTTTAAATTCGGGAGTAAAACCCTACAAATTCTATAGATTACATTAATAAATCCAGATTTTTATATCTGACAGTACCTTCCGCCTATTTTGACAAAAGAAAAGGAACCGGGCAGGCAAGTCAGAGTAGTTTGACAGTTGATGTGATTCTATCGTTCCAATCCAAGCTCTAAGCAAAATTGAGATATTGAGCATGTAATTTTAAACATTGCCGAATATTTATTGGCTCGTTAAGTTTGACTACAATAATTCTTGCTCATTCTGTTCCATAGAGACCTACGTTTTAGAACGAGCAAATAGCTTCAACTTTTTGTATGTGTAACTTCTTGACAATTCAAAAGTGCCTGTAATGTATGGTCTAATTGAAATAAATGCTTTGACTTTGACTTTGAATTTTTCGCTTATTTTAAAAAGTAGAAAATAAATTATGTATATTCATTTATGGGGCTACAAACGACGTTGGACAGGCCGGCGGGATTGATGGAAAAAGCAAAAAGAAATTTCAAACATAAAACAACGTTGACAACACAAAACAATAAACAGAACCAAAGCCGTTGACTTCAAAAACTAAAGTTATTTTTCACTCTGTAGTTCGAAGGAGATTGTCTTTTTGTACAATAGTTTATTTTATATTTGAAATTGAAATCTTTATTTCATTCTTAGTTACGCGGTTGTCTATTTTGTAAAAAGTATTTTATTTTTCACTTTTAACATCTACTTCATATCATCCAAATCCTAGAAACGTTAACACTACGTAGAATAAAGATAAACACCATAGAGCAGTCACAAGAAAGCAAAATCCACAATTTCGTTTACTTGGTTATTGTCTTTATAGATTAAAAAAAAATCAAGCTACTAACCCGATTTTGACAAAATTTCTGTGAGACCAATTTAAATATATAAGTAGGTATCAATGATATAAGTATTCTATCAAATAAAAAAGATTTTTCCAAACCGGTTGTTAAATGACGGTGTTCTGAGACCTTCTTTTTTGAAGTCGGTTACTTATAAACAAATTTTGGTGGGCACTGCAATAAAAACCAAAAGAGTATATTTAAAACTCTTTTTATAGTTTTTCTTTAAATTTATTATCAGGCTTTATCATCTTCATTTTCATACCAGTCGTAGGACGATAATCAGGCTCAAAGATATTCAGGCTTACTATTAAAGAATTACTTGTACTTTTGATCGTTCCAATATTTGTAACAATTCTAACAAACCCAAACACGAGTTAAATACGTTTTTCTGTTATGCAGTTCCACTGCCTATCTTCTAAGTCCATCATCATTGATCCATTTTATTGTAATATCGTGTGTTACATGTTTGCAAAATTTCAAATCGATAAAACTATAGAAGTTGGTTAAATTCGACTTACAAGATTTATTTATATTGTTAGTTACAGGTGACGCTACTAAAAGCATGTTAAAATAAAGAATAAACATATAACGATAAGCAAAAAAATAATTTTAAAGGGTGGCCATGGAAAGATGCTTCCAAAATTTTCTTAATTACGTTCATATTCGTACGAAACTCGCCATTTTGTGTTATTTGACATTCCAAGGCGACAGATAATTTTTTGTGCAAATCAGTAAGGCGTGTCCAAGAAGTATCAGAAGCTACCAGGGCGTGTCGATGTATCCATATCGGTCCATCATGGGTCCATCCGTCCATCCATAGATCAAGTCAAAATGGATTTTATTGAATTTCTTCATTTGCCACTACTGCAAAAATTATAAGTGCAAAGGTGATGAAAGCGACTTGATATCAGTCAGGTTATTTCAATACATTTATAGAAGTATTATCTGGATTTTACCAATTATGAATAATATTTTATCGCGTTTTGTGTTAAGAAACGTTAAAAATAAAAATATTCGTTTTATGGCTACTAAAATCGAAGATATTTGCACCCATACGGGTCAAAAATGGGACTGCCATGACTACAGGATGGCGCGTTTCATGCACGCTCCTAAAGTTGTGAATCCTAATTGGGCAGCTGTATTGATTGCTGAATTGCCACCAACACAAATTCCTGACAGAGTTGTATGGTGTGATGGAGGTAGTGGTGCTGAAGGTCACCCACGAATTTATATTAATTTGGACAAACCAGGGCCACACTATTGCATGTATTGTAGTCTGCCTTATATCCAAGTGAAATGTAAACATTGATGGTTGTATCCATTCTGATATAAACAGCCATTTGTAGTCCACACTCAGAAAACATGGGTTTTTTAAAATTTAATTATTAAAAATTAATACGATTGCATACAGAATTATTACTTCACTTGTTTGATTCTATTTAAAATAAATATTTACATTTTTTTACTTTTTCATTTTATTTTTACATGGTAAATAATGGTGGCCATAAAGGCAATGGACATTGACCATAATATATAAATAATTATATAAACTAATTGTCCTTGTCCGACAAAGTTTCAATCTCTAATCTACGAAAATTGCGGCACGTTCGTGTTCCACGCGCGCTTCAAAGAGATTTCAGCAATTTTGAAGGGGCCACTTAGAGCCGATGCCTGCCTGGGCTGCGGGGTGTTCGTAAGTAATTTAAGAGATACCATCGGTATCGGTATCGCCACCGGTACGCAAAGGGCATAAGAAGGAACATGGGTGGGTTTTAGCCAGTAAAAGTCTGACACTCCCTCCCACCCCGCCCAGGGCGGGGGAAGCCGTGTGATGATTTCCCAGCCTGAACAAAAAACAAACCGTTGCCAATCAACACATCTGGCCACAGCCATATGCCCAGTGAACTTCACTTCAGTACTCAATGTGACTTGAACCGAGTGACACGCGTCAATAAAAATCTCCAAAATCGGTAAATGCGTAGTATAAGAATGCGATTCAAGGTCACAAAAGCTTAAATTAAGCGGAATTACTTTCCATCTATGTAAATTGTTTATGTATCCATATAACGCAAAAAATAGAATAAAACATTATTTATTGTAATTTTGGTGCAGTGTTGCCACCTAAAAACATGGTTTTAGTTTTCCACATTAATGGGAGAATTGATAATTTATGGATTAATTTTGCAGGATACCCACACATGCATCACGTTGTGCGAAGTGGATGGAAATAATAAACCTACAAAATCTGTCATTTGCTCAGCTGTTGAGGCGTGAAAACGGAACTTAACGCACAAATTGTATGATAAACGCACTAATACGTTTAAACTAGATTAAATAAGAAATAAGAAAAAAAATACAACATAGCTAAAAAATATCTTCTTTTATATTTTGGGTAAAATTTCAGATGGTAAGTAACACCAACCTGCCATTGTATTTGTCTTTGTCAAATCTTAGCGACGGTATTGTTCTCACCATTTGTGTGAGTGAGACAGACATACATTAACTTGAAATGTTTATTAGTTCAAAGCTACACGTCGCCCTAAAATAGTAGCTACACTATTTTCAACGCGTGGTATAGTAGTCGTTGGTCCATTGATCTCGTGGTTGCAAAGGCGACTAATGAGCGTGGAGTCCCGGGTTCGATTCCCAGGTCGGGAAAAAAGTGTTATTGGGTTTCTCCATTAGGATTTGCTTAGTAGGAGCCCGGAGTTTAGAAGTTGGTGGTGTGACACACCCGTGTCTCTGAAATCACGTAAAGTCGTTGGTCCCGGCTGTCGTTCATAGATCTGTGACAGTCGTTACGGATAGTCAAAAGCCAGGAAGTCTGACAACCAGTCTAACCAAGAGGTATCGTGTTGCCCTGTAACTTGTAACTTGTACTGGGTTGTGGAGGTCAGATAGGCAGTCGCTCCATGTAAAACACTGGTACTCAGCTGCATCCGGTTAGACTGGAAGCCGACCCCAACATAGTAGGGAAAAGGCTAAGTAGATGATAGTAACCACGTGTCGTGAGCACAAACGTCAAGTTAATTTTTGTTTTTTTGAGTTCTTTTCTGGGTTTTTTTGGGGCGCCGACGCTGCTTGCGATCGGTCCGACTGACGGACTAATCGCGTGCAGCGTCGGCACCCCAAACAATCCAGAAAGGAGCCCACAAACGCAAAAAATAACTTGACGTTTGTGCTCACGTCTCGTGGCGGCTACTAAAATGACGTTTGCTTCTCTATATCTTTAACTCAGTGGTACAATATATATATTATACCAGGCGTTGAATATGCACCACCATTCGTTGTCCCTAGAAACTCTTGTAAAAAAAATACTAACATCGAGTCGGTGTCACATTCATGACATCAATTTGATTTGAGTGAAAACATTGTAGTTTTAAACTTTCAACATTGTGAATATTCAAGCATAGGAGCGATAAGTATATAATCTATGGGAGCGAGCATCCCTATAGATATTACTAAAGTAGTAGTCTATGGCTGGGAGCGGAGCATCCTTAATTACTTATTACAAAAAGAAACAAGTAACGTAACCTATAACTTGTGTATCTTTTAATTGTTGATAAATAAATTAGGTTACGTTTAGATTCATTTAACTAAACCTAGCATCAAATCTGTATATTAATTTAGGATAAAAATGGATTTCCAAAACCGCCCTGGTGGTAAAACTGGTGGTGGAGGAGTAGCGTCATGGTCGGAAAGCAATAGAGACCGGCGCGAAAGACTTCGTCAGCTCGCGTTGGAAACCATTGATTTGAATAAAGATCCCTATTTTATGAAAAATCATTTAGGTAAGTACCTATACAAATGCAATGCCCTTTTTTGTTTATTCTACTTGGTATAGTATACTAATACTTTCAATTATTACAGGATCATATGAATGCAAGCTATGTTTAACTCTGCACAATAATGAAGGAAGTTATCTAGCCCATACTCAAGGTAAAAAGCACCAGGCTAACTTAGCTCGTAGAGCTGCTAAAGAAGCAAAAGAAGCACCTCAACAATTAGCTCCAGAAAAGCCAAGGATTGAACCCAAGAAATTTGTAAAGATTGGACGTCCAGGATACAGAGTAACAAAGCAAAAAGATCCAGAGAATGGCCAACAAAGTTTATTATTCCAGGTTGATTACCCAGGTAAACAGGAGTGAAGAATGTGGTTTATCAATTTTGACATGTTATCTTCTATGTTGATTCAAAGAAATTATGGTTAATTAAAAATTTGTACGAAAATTTAACATAATACTGTTTTTTGTGATATAAAAAAAAATAAAAATTTAATGTCAGGTTACTGAGGTCCATACAAAAAATACACAAAATAATCTTTAACATAAACTAATACATATTAAAAACCTTATTTAACTATAATATACATATTTAAGGCATTGTGTGATTTGCAAATAAATTTCAATTTATTAATGCTACCATTACCACTACATTACTTTTTTGCAAGAATTATTATTTATTTCAGTCTGAAAACGAATGTAGTAGAAAGTACCGCAATTTACTCACAGGATACTGTCATTCATTTAGAATTTTAAAAAAATATTGTTTTTATTTTAGAAATTGCTGAAGGAGTTCAACCTAGACACCGCTTCATGTCAGCATATGAACAAAAGATAGAGCCACCAGATCGTAGATGGCAATACTTGCTATTTGCCGCTGAGCCATATGAGACAATTGCCTTCAAAGTGCCAAGCAGAGAAGTGGAGAAGCACGACTCGAAGTTCTGGACTCATTGGAATAAAGATACGAAACAGTTTTTCCTTCAATTTGCATTCAAAATGGAGCCATTACGCATGCCTCCACCTCCCAAGATTTGGGAGAACCATGGAATGCGTCTGCCACCTCCACCTGGTGCTCCTCTGATGGGTGTGCCTCCACCCCCTCCCTTATTACCTGTACCACCGCCACCACCTTCTATGTAAATTATGTGCAAAAAGGTGAAAATAAAAAAGTGTGTTAATGCACACAGGGTTAATTTTGGGCGTTTGATTTCATCTTAACCCTTTGAACTCCACAGTCTGATATGTGACAAATTAAATTCGTTCCTGCGCTTCCACAGTCTGATAATTGAGACAAATGGGTTACAACACGCCATTTATGTTTGAATTCAGTGCGGGCCGCGAAGCCCATCTCAACGCGTGACGCGCCGCGTCTCCGTAAATGAGGCCTTAGGGTCAGTTAACACCAAAGGACTTCAACACGCGGCCCGCAGTCACATAGTCTGCGGCCCGGCAACCCAGCCCGCCTTCATCGCCAATTTTTATTTATATGTTCATAATATTGTTCTAGCACATATAATGCAGTAAATAAACAATATTTTTATTTCGTTAATACATAATAAACCAAATAACCGGGCTCAAGTACCTTCTTATGCGCGTTAGTAGGTATAAATCGGTCGAAGATTTGTTTTTTGTTTAGTTATTTGTAGTAGAATAACAATTATACGTAAGTACTTATGTTCTCTTGAGTTACGGCACACGGAACCCAAGGAAAAAATTTTTTGGCCCTTGACATCAAGTTTGGAGACCCCTGGCTTACACCGGGGCACGATGCAGCGACCAAATTTTAATAGAGCGACTCAAAATATAACTTTATTTACTACACGAAAAGATACACATTTCATTGTGAGTTGCGAGAATTCAGCGCAGCATGGTACAACGTATTCTAAATACCCACAATGAAATTTGTATCTTTAAGAACATAAATATTTATTACTACCATTAATATTTATTTACTGCCTCGGTAGCCTAGTGGTCCTAAGCGCGACTGCTATGCTAGAGGTCTTGGGTTCGATTCCCAGGTCGAGCAAAAAGTGTTATTGGGTTTTTCTATAAAATACTCAGTAGCAGCTCGGAGTTAGGATTTGTGCCCGGTTAATGGCAATAGGCTCGCCCCCTATTTCATGGGACCTAAATATACCAGCGAACTGTAGGTGTACATTGTTACACCCTCTGCCTAACCCTTCGGGGAATACAGGCGTGATGGTATATATTTTTTTTAATATTTATTAAAAATAAGTTAACCGTGTACCTATTTCTTTCCATACTTATTATTTTGTAGAACGAAGTGGTGGGTATAAGCCCGAGACTTCGTCTGCATGATCATCGGCTATCACGGGGATTTATCTTTTTTGTGCGGAACTCTAATTTCTAAAATACAAGTAGCCTATGTTTCTTCATATAACATCAGCTATTTACAAGTGAAAATCTGAAATAAAGACGTTCCAATTATTACAAAAAGAGATAAACTAAAAGTATTATACCTAGATATCCCAAATCCCACGGTTTTGCTCAATTAGTATTGCCAATAAAATAAAAATGCCATCAGATTCTGGGAGACAACTGCGCAAACACGATCTACAACGATTTACCGAATAGATTTTGCAACTGTCGCTATCGTTCGCACCAACGATTAAGATCTGTATCGATTTTCGTCCACACGTTATAATAAAACTGCGCAAACGAACTATACAGTCAAATCGTAACAATAAATCGTTGTCGCGTAGACGGGGCACTATAATAGGTACCTACAAAGTAAGTTAGTTATAGTAGGATTACTTGACACCACTTTCATGTTTTTACTACCAGGCTCAAATTGTCTACTTTGTCCAATTGTGCGAATTTAGTTGCGTGGCCGTGGTTTCGGAATAACAAGAACATCTTGTGTGTCGTGCAAAGAGTTTGTTAACTATGTGTCGTGTCATGACGGGTGCGTGAATAGGATGCAGGTATTAATACACCGAACGTAAAATGGAACGTTTTATAACGGTCATCGTTGTTTGATCAGCAGGGCCTCTATTATTATGCTATTGACTAATAATAATATTAAAGATTTACGCGCGCATTCACCCATTTCACCCTAATCGCATAGTAGAACCCTACGCTTGTTCGTTATTTTATTTCATTTCAAGTGTGATCTTTGACGGTTACTTACAGAATATTTGTGCAAGCATAAAAGTTCAACAAGGTTTATTAGAAGCAAACCTATCGTTATTTCTCAAATTAATATTGCAAAT
Organism: Caradrina kadenii; assembly: GCA_947462355.1. Classification (NCBI taxonomy): domain Eukaryota; kingdom Metazoa; phylum Arthropoda; class Insecta; order Lepidoptera; family Noctuidae; genus Caradrina; species Caradrina kadenii. The sequence continues at coordinate 9,655,227 of OX381677.1, read as the reverse complement.
CATGTTTTCAAAAGCAAAGCGCTTTGAACCACTCGGTAAGTACGTTTTTGCAATTAAATTCCAAGTGGTTTTTTTTTATTTGATCAATTACCCATTTCATTTTAATTAATTATAGAACGTTACCTTGAAGCCTGCAATTCCAATAATTGTAAGTAATTCGCTTATTTAGAGCAAGTAGTTAGTTTTCCACATGGCTTGCTTAGTTCGTTTCAATCGGGTTAATAAGACATATTCATCAAGAAAATTAATCAAATTGTTATAGAAAATTTGCGCGGTGGGTAGTCTTCCGGGCGGAATTATAGAGCATAAACAATAGGTACCTACAGTCGGACCTATGTACAAGCGGAGACGTTGGCGGTTGACCACTATTCAACTTTAATACGCCTTGCCTTGGCTAAGGGTGAAAAGTGGTTCACCGCAATCCGCGATTGTACCTAATTTAAACAATATTTTTCTAATAATTAGATTTTGACAATTGACAGCGCCTTGTTTCGTAGTTCCAACTTATTACGACTAACTAGGAGACCCGCTCCCGATCCACACCATCTACACTAATAAAAATATAAGTAGGAAGGTTCAACTTTACAGATAGTTGATACAAATGATCGAAAAAACAAACCTTTGTTATACATTACACACTTTTCTTCCAAACACTTTTAAAACTTTGGTAATCACAAATTTAAACAACATATTTATTTTCAGCTCCTGGCTCTACAAAAAAAAGTCAAACTAAACCAAACAAACCAGAAAATGAGAAGCAAAAGCCATATACAAAAATTCCCACAACCGTGGCGAAGCCTAAACCATTTGTCGTTCCAACGTGTTCTAAAACAAACACTGATGTGCAATCTCAATGCAGCTCTGTTCCCAGTGTCAGATCATTTGCTACTGTAAGTGTATTCATTTAATTCCTACACCTTCTCGGTTTCTAAAAACTGGTAATAATTTTATTTTATTACTTGTGTTATAAAAAGGCTTATATAATTGGAACACCCCAATTATAAAAGCCTTTTAAGCTATATTTCACTGGTCTGTTCAACATTCAACTTGAACAGTTGTTTTGGTAGCCTTGACTTAGTGCTGCATTAATGAAACTCGAGTGATTACCTCATCAACTACTTATCAGCAAACAAGTGTTTGGACTCTTGAATTGGTCTCAATGAGAAGTTGACTTAGAGATGGAGAACATATTTTAATATTGGAGCATTAAGATGTTCACAGTAACTTGGCCTTAGTAGTCACAGACTGAACATGTTTCAACTTTGAATTAGGATAGATATGTAGCAGTCAAAGATTATGTCAGGTTTTTCTTTAATTTCTAGATTGATACTTGCACTTGTCCAAAGATAAAAACTTCACATACCATCATCACACCAGTAATCCCCAAAGAGTTAGGCAGAGGTGTACCGATATACACCCACAGTTTGCCGGTAAGTTTAGGTCCTATGTATGAGGGGCGAGCTAATGCCATTAACCGGGCACACATGTTAACTCCAAGCTGCTACTGAGAATGTCATAGAAAAACCCAATAACACTGCTCGACCTGGGAATCAAACCTGAGACCTGTAGCAGAGCAGTCACGCTTAGGAGCACTAGGGTAATAAGGCAGTCCACATCATCACGTCCCCCGAAGGGTTAAGCAGAGGTGTATCAATGTACTCCAACAGTTTGCCAGTATGTTGAGGTTCCATGTAATTGTAATAGGTGGCGAGCATATGTATATTGATATAATTTTCATAGCTATTAAAGCTAAATTATTATAATTACTTGGTAAGGTACATATATCCTGATTGTTTTTTTTTAACTTGCAATCTATACAGGTATAATAAAGATTGAGAGATTTTTTGGATTGTTTTAACATCTCATCTCTGGAACTCCTAGTCAGATTGGAAATATATTTTATATATAAAGGCTTTAAAAAAGCATGCTACGACTTACTGCTAGCACAGTTACGCCAAGCAGTAACCGAAGACTAACGTAACTCCTCTGAACGCGGGTGAAACCGCGGGGTATAGCTAGTTAGCTAACTAGTTCTAATACATTTTTATAATGATTTATTTGCAGCCAAAGCTATTTAAGTCTACATCTACCATCAAAGCACCTGCCAGTTTGAAGAAGGGAAGTGAACAAACTTGTCCCAAATTAAAAAATGAAATTACAAATGAACTTATAAAATCTCAGGAAGTGGAAATAAGGTAATAACGGCTTTTGATTAGGTAGTTAATTTTACTACAATTGGTACCACTTCAGGGGACTAAAATGTAGTTAACACTTGATTACAGAAATAAAGACCACACTATTGCTGAATATACAAAACAACTTGAGGAATTCAAACACAAAATTTCACACCTGGAAAAGCAAGTGCAGGAACTTTCTCACATTAACATGGATAAACAATTTTCCAAAATCACTTTAGAAGACCTGGAAAAGCAACAAGAAAATAATGGAACTATTGTTCAAACTGAAGGCAATTATTCAATTAATGATCTTAAAATCAAAATAAATGAGTTAGAGAAGCAATGTGAAAAGCTCGAACAGGAAATCACTGACAAACAATTAGAATTGAGATCTGTTGAAGAAGTTATTACTATTCGAGATAGTTTATGTCAGGACTTGCAACAAAAATTAACTAATGCAGAAACAGATTTAGAGGAAACCCGTCAAAGACTTGAAATGGTAAAAGGTCATCATGCTCTTGCCCTAGAAGCGAATGAAAGCATTCGCCGTGAATACAAAGTAGAGTTGGACACCTTAAAAACAAAATTGGAAGAAGAAAAGCAGTCAATCATAAATATGTCAAAATTAGATCAAGAAAATATTAAGTCGCATTATAAAACATTAATAGAAACACTAAAAAGTCAAATGATAAAAGAAAAAGTCGAGGCTGTTCTAGAACTTCAACAAGAATTGATGAACAAGGATGCTGAAATGAAAGCTAAAATAGAGCAGATTGATGAAGCAACTCGCGAAAAATTACGATTATGCGAGATACAATTTGAAGAACGCACCAGAAATATTCATGATATTTATAATCAACAGCAGAAAAAATTGCAATACTTAGAAGATGACATTAAGGACCTCAAATATAAAATAACTTTGACTGAAGAAGAGAAAATGAATCTTCAGAAAGAAATTAACAATCTAAAAAATGATAATGATTCTTTGAACAAAGAGAAACTGACTCTCATTAAAGAAAGAGATGAAATCAAAGAAGAGTCGAAGAGGACACTTATACATTTCGAAAATAAAATAAATAAACTTACAGTTGAAGTGGACAAGGCTGTAAAGGATAAGAATAAATTTGAAACATCTCTGTCTGTAACCAGGGATATTGTTGAAGTATTGACAATGCGCTTGAGGAAATCTGATAATGAACTGGAACATTTGGAAGATAAAGTACAAACACTTCTAAATACAAAGGAAATATTAGAAAATGAACTTGAAAGTTATAAATCCACTCTTAACAACACTGCCATGGAGTGTAATGAATACAAAGAGGCTTTAGTAAACATCCTAAAATCGAAAGCAGCATTAGCTAAGGAGCACAATCGCATTATGGAGCACAATGTTTCTTTGATAGAAAGCTTACAAAATGTTGAGAAAGAAGCTTATCGTGAATTAGGCTCAATTAAGAATGAGCTTATAGAAGATGTGGAGCTATTGAAAAAGGAATCTTGTTCCCAAATTCAATCACTTCGTGAAGAGGTCAGTTGATTTAACTTAGATTTATTTTCTTTTTATCCTTTTTTTAATGAATAAATATTAATTAAGTTTTTTTATAGGTTGAGAAGAAACGAAAGTTGTGCGAACTAGCCACAGAGCACGCAGGGCATGCGACCGCTGCAGCAGAGCAGTCGCGAGCGCTTCTGGCCCAAGCCGCCGCTGCGATCGACCGGCTTGAAGCTGAAAATCAATGCCTTCAACAACAGGTGATAGAATTTCATTAACATCAGACACAACTATAAGAATGATATTGTTGAACAATTATTAATGATTGTATTCCTATTAATTTTAGATCCAAGATCAGCAGTCTCTAGTAGTCGACTTATCATTGCTTCGCCAAGAAAACGAGGAGTTGACAATGACAGTAGCAAAGCAGTCTTCAATCATTGACAAAATGAAGAAGGATTCCGAACAATTACAATTTAAACCTAAGTCACCTTCAGTCTTACGGAAATCCACTAAAATTGGCAAAGAAAACCTGCAGACCATTATTTCTCCCTTGAGGGAACGTAATCATTGAGAAAATATAAAATTAGAGTAGGATTATATTTTTTTTGTGACTATTGTTATTTGAACGTGAATTGTGTATTTTTTTGTGAATGTTATATTTGAAAATTGTTCATTATAAAACCATGTTAATTGTTTCACTACACAAAACTATATTTTTGATCACAATTTCAAATATCTAGTATATGAAGTTGTACAATTCTCATGTGGGTTTTGTTTATTTTTTTCTAAATATTTTATAATTATTCTGGACAATAGTATTGTTGACATTAAAATTTCTTTACAATTAGTGTAACTATTTATTATAGTTTGTAAAAAAATAAATTATTTTCCAAAGACTTATTTTTTTATTTTATTTGGACTGCGTAAAAATGTAGCATAAAGCTTGGAATGCATGGTTAGTTGAGGGTAAAAAAAGCGACCGCCATGGTGCGGAATAATTACAATTAGATTTATTATCCAACTAGCTTCTACCCCAGACTTCGTCTAGGTCAAAATTTTATGTATTATCCTTCGGGAATCATATGTTGTTCCGGGATAAAAAAATATCCGTTATTCCACTCTTCAATCTATCTTAGGGCCAAAGGCCCATGGGCACGGAACGTTGTATGATTCTTGAACCCAATTTTCAACATTGCTCAACCAAAACACCATTTTCGCGCTAAATTTGAAGCTAGCTGCCATTTAATGAAATGGAGTACTCTTTAAGAGCTTTCATACGACATGGGTCTGATCACTGTTGAGCAATGTTGAAAAGTGGGTCCAAATTGTCGCATGCTCCTTTCATCCAGATCCGTTCAACCGGTTTAGCGTGAAAGAGTAACAAACATCAATCCATCCTCACAAACATTTATAATATTAGTAAGTTGTAGGAATAGGAACCTGCAGGTTTTACATACACTAAGTAAAAAAAAGCGTCAGTCTTACACCAATTTATTTGGATCAATAATTTACAAAATTACACAAAAATTGTACCTTTACTAAAATAGAGCTAGTGCGATAACTACCTACATAAAGCATTTTGGCAACATAAGAATATATCGATATGGAGGAAATTCCTTGCTTAGTAACAGTTTGTGTCATGTAAGTCAGCAGCTCTGAAAAAAGGCTTTCCAAAATACGTATAGCATAGCGCGCTGCAGTTTTAGAATGAAGTATGAGGGTAAGATTTTTAACTGCGCAGTCAATTTTAGCCTTCTTTAGAGCGTCATACAGAAATAACATGAACTGTACTACATTATACTTATTAATAACACATAAATAACTTAAATAAAACAGCAATTATAAAGCTGTAAATTGTTTTACATGGGTATCTTTGGGTTCACTTTGGATCAGACTTTGTAAAATAACTATAACTTTGAGACAGACCATAATTATAAAACTAAATAAGTACTATTTCATTTCGAAATTTAATCGCAATTATGCAAGTTACCCCTTATCTTAAATGCGAGGGCAGTAGTGAATGTTTGAGGGACGAACTAGTGTTACATCACCCGAGGCATTGTTGTCAATTCCCTACTTTTTTTTTTACCACTCGCTACAATACTGAATTATGGCGTCCACACAAAGCAAGAGCTGGCTCCTAATAAAAAAAAGCTACACGATATAATACAAAGTACTTAAATATCTTTGGTAAGGGAAGGTGGGTCTAAATGTGATACAGGTATGCGACTACAGACATTGACTAACATTATCTTTATAAAAGCATAGTTATATAATGATAAGTTCAAATTAAAAATAATATAAAATCTACAGTTGTTCTCATGACACCTAGTGAATGCAACTTACTGTTAGGAAATTATTACGACACTGATCTTGAGATTTCATATTTTTATAATTGGGAGTAATCAAGATTTTTTGAACTATTTTATGCAGAGATCCGATTTTTTTGTGCCTAGTGCAACTATTTTATATTTTTATACCACAACTTAAGTATTACCCCTACCACAAAAATTTTAAAGATTTTCCTCTAAATGAAATCTCAGGATCAATGTGCTTTATAATTCTTATACAAATATTCATCGTACATATATAAAAGTAGAAAAAAATATGTCCAAAAATAAAGGCAACTGAAACAATTTTAACATACATTACCAGTAATAAAATGAGTAAAAAAGAGACCATCTGATCAGATGAGATCAATATTTCATCAGTCTCACTTAATTTATCCTTAATATTAAATTGTTACTTATTCTATGGTGTAAAATGCTCACTGTTTTATTTCTTAATCTACAAGAGAAGAGAAAATTGATAGATTCAAGACGACAATTATTTAAGAAATTTTGTACTTAGGATTTAATGAATAGTGATATACACAGAAGGTATTCTATTTAGACAACATTGACTTCACAATTTTTGAGATCATAATTAAATAATAGGTACTTATTTATGAGACACAAACACAGACAGCGAGAATAATTATAAAAATATCAAGTAGGTACACAATATTGGAGCAACTATTATGATATCATACTATTAAATAACCAAATTCATTAGAGGGTTATACAAATTATTGCCATTCATATTAGTCAATGTGTGCATACCTTGGTACAATATCTTCCCTAATGAGTAAGTCACAAAGAGGCAAGCCATTAAGAGGCAGCAAATCTTGGCCAACTTGAATTAATCCACTTTCTGGTCCAGGTAAGTGACCATGCCACACATAATAATAGAAAAGTTGCTGCATAGCTGCCATGTAACGACGCTGTTCTGGCATTTCAGACTCGAATGTTCCAAGAATGGCTTCTACATCGGCATTTACGCCAGCTATGCCAGATCCCCCAGCACCGCCGCCGGCGCCTGATCCAAGGACTACATACATTGGCACAGCCAGACGCAGTCTAGAGAGACTCACCATAGGACACGTTGTGCGAATGGATGAAATCAATTCCACCAACCCTTCATAAGTTTTGTTGACATGTGTAAACACTGAAGTAGTCAAATTCTTTTCACCAATCACACTATCATTGACAATTTTTTCTACTATATCAGCTGTCCAATCAAGGTATTTTTTCTGTAAAAGATCTGAGTGACTAGAGTGTTGAGTTGTACCAAACACCATTGGTTTAAAAACTTTGTCCTTTCCAGACTTTTTAGCCTCTTTTTGAGTATCCCAACTTTCATAAGCGTGGACTCTAAGTAACTCTCCATCCAACACTAATAAAGAATGCTTTGATTCATCACTACTGGGTAGACTTCCCATATAATTTTCCAACCAAATATCTGGAGTTAGAATTTGTGTTGCAGAAATTTGTCGCAGGCAATCAGCATCATTACATTTAGTCATTGCCTTGAATCTGGTGTTTAACTTTTGGGATTGTTCTAATGATTCCCCGGGAAATATGACGGAAGGTGATGACAACCACGCTCGGGAGTATAATTTCTGAGCCTGACTAATAGTGGTCAACGCAGCGGTCAATGTAGCTCCCGCTCGATGCCCCAGCAAAGTTACTGACTGTGGATCTCCACCGAAATGTTTAATATTCAAGTGGACCCACTTCAATGCTATTAATAAATCGCTGAGTCCGTAGTTGCCTGACGTATGTGGGTACCTACTTTTCGATAAAATATCTAGGGCTAAAAATCCAAAAGGACCTAATCTAAAATTAGGACGTACAAAAACTACTTCTTTGGTGCGTGCATACAGTGCGGAAGGTTGAGCAGGACTTATTCCTCCAGCTAACGTATTAGCTCCAATCAGAATAACAACAGGTAATGGCGAGTCATATCTTACGTGAGGAGTAACCACATCGAGAGTTAAACAGTCTTCTTCACCAATAGTTGTAGCAGTTTCTAAGAATTGCAGGCAAAGAGAGCCTTTCGTCCGTGCGTCATAAGTTCCATTCCAGCATGTTGATAAATTGTTCAGGGGTTGAGCATATGTAAATCTCTCTTTTCCAACTGGTGGTCTGGCATATGGAATACTAAAGAATTTGTAAACTCCTTCATCCAGAATACTGAAAAAGAAATTTGCAGACTAAGAAAAAGTAATCTTAAACACATTACATCAAATAATATACTACCTAAACCAAAGATGCTTACCCTTCAACAGGCCCGCAACTGGTAAAAGTGGTGATGTAGCGGCCAAGACGTAGAGGGCGTTCAACTGGGGGTCCAGCATGAGCTCCGATTATGATACCAATGATAACGACTATCAGTACTAGAATTACAATTCCAACAACCACAATGTCATCTGAAATCAACAAGAATGTTAAATGTATGATAGATATTTAATAGTTATGCCGGCGTACTTTTTTTCACTTCTGAGAGTATAATAGGTGAACGGAATAGAAGCCTGTGGCACAGAAAGGGTATAGAACCGATTTGGCATATCACCCCGCACCGCCATTTTTATTTTTTTCGAAATCGCGGCGCACGAATAAATTGGTATGAGGCTAGAGGAGGAGGCGGAGGGATGGTTGAGGCAGAGTCTCCCGTCCCAGCCGCCGCGGTAGACGCTCTGGGCGTCGGGAGCCGCGAGACGACTCCCAGCCACAGTAGACGCGGGCCTGTGGACGGTGAGCAATGGGTAGCTCACTATCCGTACGTTGCATAACGATAGGCCGAGCCGCCGGCGCGTTCGTGTTTCACGCGCGCCTCAAAGATATGTTAGTAAGTTGATGTGCATAGTTGTTCGTAAGAGATACCGCGGCCCCGGAACGCAAAGGGTACAAGAAGGAACATCGATGGGTTTTAGTCAGTAAAAGTCTGACACTCTCTCCCTTCCCGCCCAGTGTGGGGGAAGCCATTTGAAGATATCCCATCCTGAACAAAAAAAGTGTCGTTACCGAGATATTTGAAGGTAAAGATGGACATCTTAGTATTACAACGAATATTATTAAAAATAGACTTATTACGTGTCTATAGGCGTCAGATTGTATCCAAATAATCGTTCCCAGGTTGATTATTTATTTTATTACTGGTAATTGGAAGAGAGTACGTGCATTACATACTACTAGTTTTCTCGTGCTCCTAGCAGTATGTAATGTCCATTATCCAGTAATACTAATAATCAACCTGGGACAGATTATTTAGATACAATCTGACGCCAACAGACACGTAATAAGTAAATTTTTAATTATTGTCGTTATACTCAAATATCTCGGTAACGTGACACTTTGGGGTACCATGTTACTTGATTTTTTTTTTTCGTCTATGTGTCCTCTACCCATACATACCACTTTCATCTTGCGCCGCGATTTCGAAAAATAATCCAAATGGTTATACAAAAAGGTTTGAACCCCTTTCAATTCTTTTCAATATTTTTGAATTTTGTTAACCTATCAATAAATACGATTACCGATTACGATACTTAAAGCCTAAAACCACGAACATAATTTTCATTTATATTTTTTTGTGTTTTAGTATAAAAAGTTTATACATAGGTACATTACATAAATTTAACATACAACACCATAGCTATAAAAAACAACAAAAACTGGAATAAAACGCAATTGAGTAATAGTGATGATTAATAATTAAAGTCTTACCAATAATAAATTTCTTCTGGCGAATCCTTTCTTTCAGTGGAAGTTTGGTGTCCATTTTACCTTCTTCTACTTCCTATAAAAGTTAAAAATAACATGTTATCGATCCTTTCCTTAAAAGCTTAAATGTACACATTATCACTAACATTAAGCAAAACTTACACGCTTAAATGAGAGATGATGGAGTTCAATAAGTGTTATATAGTCAAAAAATGTATAATTATAGTGCGCGTGGAACTAGTTGGCCACGCCTTAGGTGCGACAGGGGTGAGGGGGCGGGTTGCCTACTGCTCGCAACGCACATGAGATATGAGTGATGACCAATCTCGAGATATCGTGAACAATAATTATTGTTCAATTAATTAAAAAAATAAACAAAAAACAATTGAACTTTTCAAAGTTTATATTATACCTTTCTAATTATACATATTGTAATTAATAGTAAAATAAACCAAAAACAAATTAAGATATAAAAATATTCTGACATATGTTAATGATATATATAAATTCATTTAATTAAATATACTTATATGAAATTACTCTGAATCTCTTGATTTTGAACTCTCTGAACTTGATTCAGAATCATCTTGTAAGTTTATAATGATTTCGTCCATCATAGTATCAAATCTCATAATTATCATGATTTCAGTATTCTTGTTCGTTTTTTTGTACGTGGTCATCGCATTTTTGCCATTGTTCGGCAGAGAATTCGGAAAATAGCCTTGTATTGTAATTTTCTCGTAAAATGTAACATTAATGTGATCTCTGGCCAGGCAACTTTTAATATTTGCCCACACAACCTCGATCGGTTTGTGATCTGGATGATATGGAGGTAGTCTTAGAACAGTATGACCTGCAGCTTTCAGAAGTTCATCAATCGTGTATATTATTTCTGATTGAGTCGTATTAATCAACCTCAAGAGTTCGGCTTTGATCATCGTGGGAGAAAATGGCACGTTATGATTTTGCAACCAGTTCTGCATATTAATTTTCAAACTGGACATAGTCGGTTTCTTCTCAACTTGCACACAATGATAGGCAGCATTATCCATAATTATGATCGAGTTAGGTGGAAGTTTAGGTATTAATTTTCAATCAACTGAGTTGTGAAAATTTGTAGAGCTCTTTGGAGCTCTACAAATTTATTTTTATTATGGAGACATTTGTGTCTCCATAATAATCTCCCGTTTTTTAATCTGATTTAAAAATTAGCAAAGCATCGTCAACTAACCCGTTCCGGCTACCAGCGTGAATTATTATTAAACGCCTTCCTTTGTCTATATCTGTATAAATTTCAGGCTCCGACGAAGATTGCCAACCTTTTTGGACATTGTGACTTTGGTTAACATAAGTTTCGTCCAAAAACAATATATTTCGTTTGTCTTCTCTGAATTTTCTTTTGGCCCTCAAATATTTCACTCGCCATTCAACAATGTTTGGTCTCTCTATTAAAAGGGATCTCTTCGATTTACATTTTTTAAATGAATATCCCAGTTTGTACAAAAGTTCTCTAAAAAACGTTAATCCGCAATCTAAAATATTATCCTCTTTTAACACAGCATTTAATTTTCGTAGACTTGGAATTTTTTTCTCTACCGTATAAAACTGATTTATTTTTCTTCCTATCACTCCTAAATCAAAATAATTAACTTGTATTTTCTTTTTTATTTATTTTGGTCTCCGCGGCAAAATAAATTTTGCTTCCCCTGTATTTTGATAAGATTAGAGATGTTGAAAATCACCTCTATCGAGCCATTGATAATGTGAATGTCATAGAAGGAACCAGAAGCCATGGCTCAATGTGTAAGGCATGAGCTGACCTACAGAAATCTCTTAGAGTACACGCGTGACGCGCCGCATATGATAAATTTGGCAGAAAACAATGATGAAGAAAACTTCTATAAGGATTATTATATATTTTTGTAATACAAACGGCTCTTTTAAGGGCCGCTATATGATGTAGGTATGTACTTTGTTGCTTACACTTAACTTCCTTTCTGTGTATATGGACATACGGTATGCAATTTTTACGGTTTATACTGGTATTTAATTTAGTATCTTGTAGTCACTAATTTCATACTAAATTAAACGCACATAAAACCCGTAAATATAGTTTAATATCAAAACATTGTTAACTCGTTAAAGTTTATGAACAAGATACGTTAAAAACTGTTACTTATCAATACATTTATTTTATTGTTACGCCCTTCACTAAGCAGCTCCATAAGGCCCGCAACTGCAAGCGAGATAGGCAAAAGGTCTGGGTCTTGCGATTTATGAACCGACGACTCGGTTGACATGGCGCTTACTAAAGTATGAAATTGATCTTTAACAAATAGATAATTTAAATGAGTACCTATTACCATTAAACATGCTATGCGAATAAGACAAAGCAGATTTAACATTAAAAATAAAATGGTAGGTACAATGGTAGAATGATTTTATGATTAACATAAGTGTTTATAAATGCGTGTTAAATTAAGCGGAAAACTAATAAAACTACTTTATTAGGAACCTACTTCTTCTTTTCGTATCGATGATACATTAACAGCTATCTATACTACTTCGGCCCTATAGGTTGCCATGTTAATTGCCGCGTCAGGGGCGCTGTTCAAATTGTCAAGGTTGCATGTGAACAGACAATTGGGACACTCCAGCAAATGCGACATTAATATTATCTTTATTAGTGACCATTGACAAGACAACTGGCATGTCCTATCAACTATTAAGATATAAAGTGAGTGATCTAACATCTTAGGGCCTGTGCACACCACGTCTTTTAAACGCGCGTTTGTAGCGATACAAACGCGATACGCACGAGATTTAGACAAAGAAACTGCAATGTGGAAAGTAAAACACGCGTTTAAAAGACGTGGTGCGCGCAGGCCCTTAATGTACAATGTAGATACTTATCTAAGAATAAAAGATAACATACAATAGACAAGAACGAATGCCTTCCAGGAAGATTGAAAAATTCTAATTTTCTTATGTTTGTTGGATTTTGCAGTACAGGAAATTAATTTTGAATTTCACGGGCAACCTTAGCGAATCTCCAATAACCATTAAATACATCTCCAATAAATACTTACAACAGGCTCCAGTTTCACAGTTTCCATACCATCATTGGGGGTGTCCGTCTTGTCATCCAAAGTTTCCATAGAGGCAAGAGTAGCATCAGCATTGTTTGGTGCACTACCACGTTTTTGGAAAACCCTTGGATATTTTATGTTAAATAAGCCCTTCTTGCGATCTTTTTCCTCTGCAATTATTAAAAAAATACAATAAGAGTACCTATCGATATAACTAAGTCGAATGGCATAAGAAAATAGTTGTTACACTTACACAGAGCAATTTCTTACAATGGGAATTGTTAGGTGTATTATAGAAGTAAGGAAGGTTGCTTTTAGATTCGTTTTATCAAGGTAAGCAGCTTCAGCCATTGCAACTTTACATTAAACAACAGTGACACATTATGTAATGCACTTTTACATCTCTCCAATAGGTACAGTACAACACAAAATATAAATTATAAAAATGACAATAAATTTTGTGTCTGAACCAGTAGAGGCAAGACTTCTAGTTAGATGGATTGGTAGGATACGTTATTTAGAGATTTTAAGAAGACAAAAATCTTTGTATGGGGTATGTATTGGGGTAAATTATCCTGCTGTTAAATTAAGGTTGTAATGTACAATATTTTTTAAGCTTTATGGAAAAATAAATCAATCTCTATTTATTACGAGCTGACCCGGCAAACATTGTTTTGCCTTATATTTAGTCTTTTTTGGAGATATTAAAAATACTTAGTCTACAACCTATTTTCAGATCTACCGAATATACACAAAAAAAAAAACATAAAAATCCATCAAACCATGCATCCATCAAGCCGTTTAGGAGGAGTTTGGTTACAAACATTGTGATGCAAAAATTTTATATGTATAAATAAATAAATAAAAACATTAAAAACTCTATCAAATTCTGTGAGTACAATAATTAACTAAAATAGGGATTATTTCACTTTACAAATGCAAAATTAACTTTGTCTGCATGTTTGTAACATTTTAAAACCGGCTGTAAAATTTGCCCATCAGAGCACCACATTAGGGTACGCTTTAGGAAATATTTAATGTAAAATAAGAAAATAGGGAGGTAAATTAAATTATTCAGTGGTACATTAAGCCAGTGGTACACTAAGGTAGAGGTACATTTCAATTTTATGGTATAATTGCAGTGCAGGAAATACAGTTTTCCCTCAAAACTACCTGAATTTTAACTTACAAGTGTCTACATGGTATACCGTCTTTTCCCACAAGGACAAAGCTGCAGCATATAGAGGTTGAGTATTTAGACTAACCCAGTTAGTTTTGTGTTCAGTTTATTTAAAAAACAATACATAGTTATTTAAATAAGTACCTACTTAAAATACTACTCTATAAATGTAAAACAAAGATGCTTTTCATCAGTCTTTATGGCCACTTCAAAACTTATTTTGTATCTATTATACTTTATTTTGTATAAACTGAATAAAATAAACCTATACAAGTAAATACCTATAATAAAGAAATCTTGAAGTTCTGTCAAGTACTCAAGACACAAAACAGTGTGTCCATGCAAGGATGGGAAGCAAGTTTTTAATGAAGTATCTGTATCTTGTAACTCACCATTTTCATTATCAGGGTGTTGCAAGAATTTGGTAAACTTCTGCAGAAATTGGAAGCGGTTCTCCTTGACTTTAGAGCTCTCGTCAGCCTTTTCATTATCAGTATCCTTTTCAATAGCTGCCTCCTCATCCTGCATCAAATCAAATAATAATCAATTTAACTATAAAAAATATGAGAGCTGGAAAACCATAAATGCTTAAAAAATATTACAGTACCTTTGACTTATCCTTATCTGAATTCTTGGTGAAAAACCCTGGCATTTTGATAGCGCCAATAGGTATAAACTTGGGCTTCACTTCGCGGCCCTGTTCAGTCAGATCCCCAGAAAGGGCTGTCTTCACAGGCCCGTCGTCTGTTTTCAAATCCGCAGAGTCGATATTCTCCACCTCGGCCTTTAACATTACTTCTTTCTCCTCAGCTTCAATCTGCTTCTTGTCTAGGGTTTTGTTATCGTCTTCATAATCCATCTTGTTTATATCCATTGTGCTCATATCTGCGCGGCATCAAAATTGTATCGTTATATATATTTGTTATAGAGCCCGGTTCCATTAGGATCGGCACTAGAATATAGCTAAGCTCATCCTATTTGAATGCCCAACGCTAGTAAAATAGCAGGTGGTAACAAGACAATGAGCGAACATTTTATATCTAAATAATATGCGGAGAGATGCGCTTCACAAATTCACCACAAACTACGCTTTGGTAACAAACCACTTACCTGATTAATATATATCATATAAAACAATTTTCAACTAGTCTTCTAAATTGTTCATAATACAGACATACTAGTAGATACAAGTATTTTATGACAAAAATCGAAAAGCCGCCGTATTGTAAAAAGAAAATGCCGCAAGCATAGACTAGTTGGCCGCAAGTAGCACTAGTAGCAAGCGACTCTTTTTCAACCAAGCGTAAAGCTTGCCATCTACTAAATAAATTATTCCCCATGATTATTCCATATACCTTCTGCCGATTGGATGATAATCTGTGAATGTGATTCTATGTCTGTGGGCGCTGCTGGGCAATAAAGCAAAGTGCACGACGCTGCCTTTTCATTTATTTTCGAAACCAAACAAGATTCGATTTTCGAATCTGTCGATATTTTTAAAAATTAAATATAAAAATAATACGAAAAAAACCACTGATTTACTGAATTTAAAATGACACTTAACACAAAATGGCCGCCGCACAATACCTACGTATTTCAACGAATTATAATATTTTATGTAATTATGATCCTTATTTCAAACAGATAAATATGTAATAGTACAAACTATTTGATTGCAGTAAACTTTCGACTCAAAGTGGTGGACTTTCGCCTACTGCAAACGACAGATTTTTTTGTGTGCAGTCTGGCGGATATATCTTGACTAAAAACACACGACATACATCTTCAGTAATTTTGTCGGCGGAACTGTAGAATGGGACATATACGTTATGGAAACGTAAAGATTTCGGCAGACTACTAACAAGTGTGAGTGTGCATGACTTGCGTTTAACCCGTGTTGAAGCAAACGTTCTACTTTTTGTGCGGTGTGATCTATCAAAATAGCAAGGACACTTTTGTTATTTTGGCCAACCTTACCCCTAAACGCCATTCACACCGTGCACCGGCGTGGCTGTGGCTATGCACCTTGGCGGGCGAATCACACAATGTGCCTGGCAAGGCTCGGAACCGGTTTTAAAATACCGGTTTATTTCTATTTTTCTGCAAACTTTTCTTAAGAACGTAAACGTTTTATGAACTTTATTTTAACCTCGACTTAAATTAACCGGTTTATTCGACACACGTCATGTCGGCAACGCGTTGCAACTTGTGAAGTTGAAACTACTTGTAAGGATGCCGCGCATAGCGGCGCGACGTAGACGTAGTTACTGACGATGTTTCTTTTCATTTGATTCGTGACTTGTCGTATTAACTGTTTTCTTTTTGCTCTTAACCGTTTAATCTGAAAAAACCCTTATGAAAATAGTCTTTTAAATACCGGTCTTTGCGAACGAAACCAAATGTAAAGGTTTTGCGTCAAGTACATATGTTTGAAAATTTAACCGGTATCCGAGCCTCGGTAACCGGCGATATGGTCGGCGCGTCTATTTTTGCCGGAGCGGCGCGGGGCGGGGCGGCCCGAGCTACCGTTATGAACGTATTTAACAGGGCGTTTGGTATTAATAACGATTTTTTTAAAATACTGTCTATTATTTTATAGTACCATGACACTTGGTGTATAGGGACGCAGAGGTTAACCGGAACAAAATTATAAAAGGGATTTTAACTTTGAATTAATATTGCTTAGCGCCAACAAGAACACTAAATCGTAAATTATAATTCAAGTAAACCAGAGTTCTCTTTGGCAACAAACTATATTATTTCAAAGTTAAAATACCATATGCCGCCGCTGTTCCTGCTGCTGCTGCGCTGCCGCTGTCGCTGCTGTTATCAACTGCCTCGTTAGCCCAGTGGTCCTAAGCGCGAATGCTACGCTAGAGTATTGGGTTCGATTCCTAGGTCGAGCAGTGTTATTAGGTTTTTCTATGATATTCTCAGTAGCAGCTCAGAGTTGGGATTTGTGCCTGGTTAATGGCAATAGGCTCGCCCCCTATTATATGGGACCATAACATACGAGGTGTGGGTGTAAATTGGTTACCTCTGCCTAACCCTCCGAGGAAAGCAGGTGTGATGGTATGTATGTTTTAAAAGCTCTGCAGGAACAATGTTGTAAAGCTACAAAGCGCCCGACACGCGCGTGCCCCCTCTTCTGCTACCCGCGCAAACCACGCGTGCATCTTTTACTGTAAAGTTGTGATTTCATTATTTCGTATGTTCATAATATTATGCAAAACGTATAAGGCACTTGTCCCACCGCCAACGAAACGCGAGAAGCGAGTGGAGCTAGAAACGAGTCGGCGACTAGCAAGCAGCGAGAAGTGAATGTGTGGTTGTGGTAGTTTAGTCGCTGAGCTATAAACGATTATGACAGGCGATTACTCGCACCACTCGCTCTGCTACTACCATCACGTGTATGCGTATATACCTAGCGAGTCTCGGCGAATGTACGGCCGTTAAGGATCGCTGAGCGAGTATTATATTTGATAGCTCTTGTCGCTTAGCGACAATCTAGTGGAGCGATTACTTGCCGGCAGTGTAAACAGTCAGGGATCAACTATTAATATGAACATCTCTTTTGTTTACATGAAATGTATGTCTTGCTTACCCTGAACTTGGATAAAACGAAATTCATTACGTTTGGTCCAAGGAAGGCGTCACGGCGGTCTCAACCTTCCGTCAAATGCCGGCTATACACGGGCAGTTTGAAGGAGTCAAGATCAACTGCTTCAAGCTGCGACTGCATAGTGAACTACAGACTTCCACGTACGTACATACATGAACCGCTCAAGCAGTTGCAACTGCTTCGGGCGGTTGGCAGCACGGTGAAATTTCATCATTGACTGCTCGAGCTGTCGACTGGTCTCGCGCAGTTACCTCCGCCCGCGCTCTTCATTCATAATGTATGATGCTACGGATTTGAAATTGCCAACTGCTCGAGCAGTTATCAATGGCAGCCTCAAGCTGTTGACACTTGACTGCAAGAGCGGTCCGTGTATGTTGATCACTAGGTAACTGCTCGAGCAGACCGTGCATGGCGGGCCTAATAGCTCACGCGTGACACGCAGCGGGAGCTGCCACTTGTGGGTGCACTCTAGTTACGCGTGCTGATTCAATAAAATATCACGGAGTTTGGGTTGACAGTTCGTTGACATGGAGTGTGTAAATCAATTCGCTGGTTTTAAGGGTGAGAAAGTTAATTTTTGTTTTTAAAAATCTTAAGTCCCCCGCACATTATTTCTCTATTCTGAGAAATGTTTACTTTGCTCTTACGCATTCTATTTTAAAGTACTGCGTCACGGCCTGAGGCGGTGCTGGTAAATGTATTTTGCTGCGTTTGGAGACGGCACAGAGAGCTGTTCTTAAGGTCATGGCCTTCAAACCCTTTCGCTTCCCTACGACCGATCTGTATAAGATATGGAGACTTCCTACGGTAAGGCACTCCTTTGTACTAAGTGCTGTACTGCGAAAACACTCGAATCTTCTATTTAACACTAAGTTGACTGAACGAAAGCGCAGAGCTGACCGAGTCTGCTCGACTACCGATGTTATGCTAGAGAGAGAGAATTTCTATTTTTCTTATTATTTTTATTTTTGGAACGATGACATCTCCTTGTTGGAGGTGGGCGTTAATAGCTCCAACACAGTTTTCAACTAATGTGGTTATTACTGTACACAATGGTGTTTGTAAATTGTATTTTTGTTTCAATAAAGATTATTATTATTATTATACGTTTCTTGAGCGAGAAATTAGCCGAAAGTTAGTCGCTTCCTCGACGGCGGTAGGATTTTTGTAAAAAGCTCAAGTATTTTTATATCTTTAAAGCAATGACTTTAAAATTAATATTTTAAGTATCAGAAACACACGAGATATTGTAGGAACAAATAAAAAATCATTTTCTCCTAATAAAATATTTAGCAAAAATAATTATTTCAACAGCAAAGTCTAATGTTTTTCTAAAGCTTTGACCAAAAGTTCATTAATATGCGTAATCAAATTTCTGGGATCCATTAAAAGTCCTGCTGTAGTCATCGCGTTGGCAAATAGCTGCGTTGCTACCATTTTGGCCAATTCTTTATCAGATGATATCAGTTTGTGAAGTTTCTTGATTATTGGGTGTCTGGAAAATAATATTAACAAAATTGTATCAAATAGTTATAAAAAGATAGGTGCTTTTACACATTAGTGTTAGTTCGATTCTTAGCTATAAAGCAAGCGACTTTGTCTTTTTCCGCGGCTTATTGCGTAAACGAAGGAAAGAAAGAGAAGCACTTACTTGATATTTATTTCTAGATGTGGCCTCAGTAGGGAGAATCTGTTTTCTTCACTTAGATTCTGTGCTTGAGTGCGTATAAAGTGTCGTGCTGCCGCCATTTCTTGTACGGTAATAACACATGGGTGTGTTTCCAACTTTAATGTTGTTTTTACATCAAATACTTTGCCAGCTAGTTGAATCTTTAAGTAGCTTATAACTTCATCGACTTCATTTTGCTGAAGTGCATCGCTTCCTGTTTATATAAAAGACATTTTAAGTCAAATAAACAACATTTTTATCACCAAAGAATATGTTCTAACTCAAAGAAAAAAAAAACAAGAAGTTATACGCCTGGTAAGCAAACCGGCACATATCTGGAGGACCACCTCCAGAAAGCCGCCGGCGGAAACCTGTTATTTATAACAATAACAGGCCATAAATTTAAGAATACTAATTACTTTTTATATTAATCAAAATAAGATAAATGACATGTAATGACACTGTGACAATAATAGTGTATACTCACCAATAATTTCTTGCGGACTGTCTTTAGTTGCTGTCTGCATATCATTCTCTATAGAAACAAGTTTCCTGTTGTTGAACTCCTTCAATTCCAGTAATACTAGTTCGTCGTACATTTCGTAGCAGAACAACACTTCTACATCGCGCATCTTGAGCGACTCGTAGTAGGGCGACGTTTCAGCCAGTTCACGACTGCAATAAAAATTACCAAAATAATTATTTCTAGCCAGATTATATTATTTTATTGAAATATGTTTCTGTTACTAAGACCTACAACATTTTATACTGTATCACAGTAAAATAATAAGTACCACTAAAGTTTTAATTAAATTATACCTTGTGTAACCCTACCTTGTATAATCTAACAGTAATTTTAGTAAAATCGGTACTGAATTAATTTGGCCGAAAGTGCACACGCGCGAAGTTGTCCTTTCTGTGCTCACGACTCGTGCAGGCACCTATAAATTTGGTAAGAGGGAAAAGCTAGAAAGATGCATTCTACGGTGTTAAACAGACCTAGGGGCGGCTAAGTAGTAGATTGTTTTCTGATCTTCTTGTTGGCGAGAGGCATATTCATCAAGCGAAGTCCTATGCCCAGCTGGAAGCTTAGAAGATTCAAATCGTAGCAATTTCGCTACTTCTTCCTAGAATATTAAAAACATGGTTTTAAAAATGAAATATTATTCAGTAAACAATGCTTCGATATTAAATTACCTTTTCTATGGCACTCTGACTAGTAACAATGCCTTCTTTCAAGAAGATACAATACTCTTTGTAAAATGCTTCATATTCAACACGATTTTTTTTTGACATTTCTAGCAAGAATTTGATAAAACGGTTAGCCAGAACAGTTTTAAGTTTACTGAAAAACAAAAAAAAAAATTATAACATACCAACACGCCTGTATTCCCTGAAGGGATAGGCAGAGGTGTACCAATGTACACCTACAGTTCACCGGTACGTTTTAGGTCCCAAGTAATAGGGAGCGAGCCTATCACCATGAATTGGGCACAAATCTTAACTCTGAGCTGCTATTGAAAATTTGATAGGAAAACCCAACAACACTTTGCTCAACCTGGGAATCGAACACAAGACCTCTAGCGTACCAGTCACTTTTAGGACCATTAGGCTTACGAGGCAGTCAAAAAATTAATACATAAAATGTATATGTAAATAAATTATATCATTGGTATCATATTATTTGTAGCATTTACAAGGTGACAGCTACTGATTTTTGGGATGTGGGGGGAGAACAATAATGATTGGCTGTTGCGATGCGTGTAGAGGGTTCGATTCCCGCAAGGAATAAATATTTGTATGTCCCACAGCTACTGATACCTAAAGTAAGACACACATTTACAAGAGAAATATTTGACTTAATGTTTAACTTACACAATAAGAGCACTATTTTGCAACAGCTCTCTGCTAAGATTTAATGGAATGTCTTCGGAATCAACAACACCTGAAAACATTAAAGAACTGTTAAAAAAATTCTTAAAGAAACTAGTGTTTACTTTTCTGATTAAAATTGATGTCCTCAAAGGCAAAATAATCAACAAACCTTTAACAAATCTCAACCACTTTGGCAATATATTTTCAGCCTTGCTTTTGATCAGGATCTTTCGTGAATACAATGATACTCCCACATCAGAGTCCCGGGACAGTTCAAACAGGCCAGGTTTGCCTTCAGGTACATACAATACAGCCCTTATACTAAGAGGAGCATCAGTTTTGTAATGCAATGTATATCTGGGCTTGTCATAAGACTGGCTGATGAATTTGTAGAACTCAACATGTTGCTCGTGAGTTACTTCTTTTGGCTCCAACAACCAAAGAGGCTGTAATCATTTACAAAATAGTTAAGTACATACTCCTAGTATATACTATACACTAAACATATACCAGCACAATTTTAATAATAAAAAAAATATGAACCTTAATCTGGTTGATTTGCTCATCATTCAGGTAAATAGGACTGCTGACGAAGTTGCTGT
Source organism: Caradrina kadenii (assembly GCA_947462355.1). NCBI lineage: Eukaryota > Metazoa > Arthropoda > Insecta > Lepidoptera > Noctuidae > Caradrina > Caradrina kadenii. The sequence goes on along the minus strand of OX381677.1, from coordinate 9,633,474 downwards.
ACTTTTTGACAATATCTAAAATGTGATGACAAAAAAATATTTAATTAACTTTACAATTACTTTTTCATTTTGATGTACAATCTTTATAAAAGAGACTATTGATGACCACATAACATACTTTTAACTGTTTCTTCATCAGCATATTCTCTGCAGTCTGTTTTTAAATTAACAATAATTTTTGTACCAATAGCTATTCCATCTGCTTCTTGAATTTCGTAAGTGCCAGAACTGAAAAAAAGAACAAAAAAGAGTAGAAACAATGTTTTCTTTAATTTGTTGTCATTGTTCAAATATGAATAAAACTGAAACTTACCCATCTGATGACCATTTGTAACCTTGTGCTCCTTCTTTGCTACTCTTAGTGTATACCTCTATCCTATCAGCAACCATGAATGCTGAATAAAACCCAACACCAAACTGGCCTATGATTGAACTGGCTTGGTCTGCACCCTTCTTCTTGATCTCTTCAATAAAACACTTGGATCCTGAACGGGCTATGGTTCCTAAATTATCTGTTAACTCCTCCTTTGTCATACCAATTCCTGTGTCCTAATTAAAACACATATTGTTAAATTTAAAAACCTTACCTTTTCAAAAAAACATTCAAGAAATGGATGAAATTAATTATATTAAGGTTACAATTAATTGAAGTCACAAATTTACCAACCTGAAAGGTGAGTGTCCTGTTTTGCTTGTCAGTTATGAGTCTAATTTCCAGAGGCCTGTCCATCTGAGCCAGTTTTAATGTATCTGGGGCTGCACTCACTGTCAGGTAACGGAACTTTTCTAATGCATCACTAGCATTGGAAATTAACTCCCGAATAAAAACCTATAGTATGTAAAGTTGTCTACATTAATTAATATAAACAGTAATAATTGTTGTTTTAATGGAGATTAATGCTCAGCTTGTGATAGTCTTAATGCCAGCATGTGATATATTTTTATTTATAATTTTATGTTACCAAAAAGCTATGAATTATATTTTATGATAGATAAACTAACCTCTTTGTCGGAATACAGAGATCTTGCTACAATATCCAAAAGCATGCGGGTTTCTGCTTGAAATTCTCTTTTTTCTGTAGGACCTTTCAAAGTTTGATTGCTTGAATCTTTAACAGGAGAAGCTTTTGTACTTTCTTTCTGAATTTCTGCAGCAGCACTGCACCATCTACTTGAATGGTAATTTGGTAGGAATAAGCCTGCAGAATAAAAAGATAATTTTAATCTTTCATTACTTGAGCAAGTCTAATATAGTGTTTTCAATTTCTTTATGAGAATATTAAGTTATAAGGCCGCCTTAAGGACAGATTGTACCGGTCTTTGATACATTGTAAATAATCTTATATTGCAAATTATGGATGTAAAAAGCAAACTTTCATCAGAAGCTAATTATTAAACATAAACAATAGGAAAAACGCTTACCATTTGACTGATTTGTGATTATGTTGAAGGCGGAAAGATATTTAGCGTTACGTATCGGCTGCATGAATAACCTCTTCGCACATAATGTGGAATAGTGAATTTTCAATCTTAGGGCTGACATAGTTATAGAATTTCAAAGTGAACTTGTTTGAAAAAATCCAATACGATACAGTACTGTTTTACAAACTTTAATTGGTTCTATAATGGAGTTTGAGTTTATTTTATGCAAAGAATGCAAACACCTCTATCTAAAGTTGCAATTGTTTTGCAACTGTATGAAAACTGAAAAGAATAAAATTGTAAAAGATCTCTGGCAAAGTGTCAATGTCAATGTCAAGTCAAAAACCTGTCGAGTGTCAATTGTTTGCTTTTCATCGACATGGACTTAGTTTCTGTTAGTTTGCCCATGTTCATCGATTTCTGTTTGTTTTGCATTATTATTGTGGTGTCCCTTCCACAAAAGTAAATAGTACGTTCCCATTTTATGGCGGATCCACACTCTAGCAAATGCACCCGTGGAGACTTCACACGAATCGTAGGGAGCGAAGGCTGCAAGAGTGTGGCGCTAACTATGCTAGTTCCATGAAAGTGTTACATAAATAAAGTCAAACATTTATTTCAATTAGACCATTAAAAGGCACTTTTGAACGTCAATTACATGTTAAAATTAAAAACATTGAATTTAGTTAACCAATTATAGTTTGACCAATCTGTCATGATGATTGAAAATATAAAAATACGCGTCCATCATTCTTGTTTGAGGTTTATTTACGTATATCCTATTAATCCTACTAATTCTTACTAATATTATAAATGTGCAAGTCTGTGAGGATTGATAGATGTTTGTTACTCTTTCACGTTTAAACGGCTGAATAGATCTGGATGAAATTTGGCACTGAGATAATAGTGTGGAATAACACATTGGATACTTTTAATTCCGGAAAAAATTACAGTTTTTGTGAGATAATATAAGTATCAGTGTTTAATGTAAGATAAGTATCAAGTGTCAAGTTCATTTTTTAGTTTTAAGGTTCGTTTCTGGGTTTTTTAGGGCGCCGATGCTGCACAGTACATCCGACAGACGTACCAATCGCGTGCAGCGTTAGTGACCAAAAAAACCCAGAAAGAAACCCAAAAACCTAGAAATTTACTTGACGTTTGTGCTAACGACTCGTGGCGGTTACTATATCAAGCATTGAAAGTGCATATATTATAACGTATTCTTTATTTCTAATGTGTATAATAAGATACAATGGACAAAAGCTACTTTTAAACTAAACAAAGGAAATAAAACTAACTAAGCTAAGATACCACCAACACAAAATAAAACAATATATAAAATTGAGATTAACTACCACAGATTTGTATGTATATATATTTATTTGGCACGCTCTGTACCCCAAACGGTTTGATCTATTTTAGCTTGAGAGGTGCCATTAGATTCGTCTTGAAGTCGCAAATAGACTTATAACACCCGACGCATGTTTCTTGGCCAAAAGGTGAAGAATAGCTTCATGAAATGAAATGTGGCTAACACCTACGTGTGAATGATCCTGAAACTTCAGCTCGGAGTTAGAATTTGTGCCCGGTTAATGGCAATAGGCTCGCCCCCTATTACATGGGACCTAAACATACCGGCGAACTGTGGGTGAATATTGTTACACCTCTGCCTTACCCTTCGGGGAATACAGGCGTGATGGTATGTTGTTGTTCTTGTCTTCATTTCCTAGACTATTATAAAATGTTATGTATACTCTGTAGTATTTAATGATCTGGATTTTCGACTGGCAGCATGGAAATAGTATGTTCTGTATCTTTGACAGACAGCGACAAAAATAGTTTTATTCAAGCCCAAACACTCTGTTGATCCAGATTCATACCACCTTTAACAACCAACTAAATTCAACTAAATTTGCAAATTTTGGTTCTACACCTCATTTACTCAAGACCTTCGCGCGTAAACGCCGGCGGCAGTCCGTAAGAACGCCGGGCAAATATCGAAAACATAACCCAGAGCGGTATTTTGGGTTTACTGCAATTCATTATTATGATCGATGATCTCTCTAAGGTCGTGAGCAGTGCGAGGTGTTTGCTATTTGCAGATGACAGTAATAAAAATACAAAAGTCAGTGCTTGTTTTGCTGTCATGTAAGCACGTCGATGCACTGCCCAGTATCTATGGACGGGTCTCTTAATGCAATAAAAACTTCCGTGTAACACAAAATGGTCGCCGAAAAGTATGCACATTAACTTATTTCACAGAAATATAAATTTCATATTAATCGTGAGTTATATAAGTAAACTCAAGATGGCAGATATGTTTCGTTCTGATAGGTATTTTATTCATACATTTACAATAATTTAGGGCATCTTCATAAATAGAATTAGCGCGTTTACCGGTGGGTTTTAGAGGCTTTCATGATTAACGAAACGTATATTCAATAGATAATATTGAATATCATAAACGTTTTGGGAAAGGCGGTATTTTAATGGCAACCATAACCGGAGTTTTCTTTAGTAAACTAACGTGCATGCACACTGGTAGAGTCGTCTCTGCACAACATTGACTACGGAAACAAACATAATGATGGTTTTGATAAAGATCCCTGCCGCAACTAACAAGAGTTGCTAGATAACCTTGAAAAGGCTGTACCGATTTTGATAAAACGTATCTAAGGACTACCGCTCGGTGGTTCTTAGATATGATTTATCAAAATCGGTTTTTGATAAACGCAAAAACGCAAACGTATTCAAATTGGTTCACCGTTTTATGAGCCACGGCGCCACAGACAGACATACAGTCACACAGATAGACAGACACGTCAAACTTATAACACTCCTCTTTTTGAGTTGGGGGTTAAAAAATTGCTAAACTTTGAGTTCGGTGCATGCGAAAAGGATTTAGACATAATAGTTATTAACCCCTGACTCAAAAAGTAGGGTGTTATGCCATATTTAAATTCTCCGACTTCGGATAATATGCTATATATAGTTTAAATAAGCATCGACGCGACGTTGCCAAACGACCTGCTCTAAGTATACCTCTATGGAAACTAAAGTTCAGAATAGAGAGAGGTATATCTATTCCTACTCGAAGACTTGCTTTGCTTCTAGTTTTTAATAATCTGTGCTTTGCTTTGCTTGAGATTACGAGACTTTATTTAGTTATTTGATGTTTGGTCATTCATGTTAGACTTGGCCGACCCAAAGATTTTATAAATTGTTAAGAAGAAGGCAACAGTATATTATAAATTTGTACTTAAATATAATTTGTAGTTTTGTGCACCATTGTCTACAGTGCCCAATTAAATTATAACGTTTGTGACGATTTACACGCAAAACTGTTTTCGATATGTTGACTGCGTAACTTGTTCCAAAACATTTTATCATTTGACGTGTTTCTTTAAATAAATAATTTTAGACTGACGTGTAAGTGACAATGGTCTAATGGTTATTGAAGCAGAGTAATTTGAATACTTAGTCAAAAATCAGTGTGGTTAGAGAGACTTGAAAGTTGTGACAACATGATTAATAGGTTGAGGATGTTCAGGACGAATTGTGTGTTTCTGATAGTGCTGTCGCACTTGCGCTGCAGTACTTGATTACTAACGGAGGTACCTTAAAGACTTGTGAGGAATATGATGGAACAGAGGTGAACAGTGAGCAGGAACCGTGGAGCACCTGGTCGGAGGCGGCGGGGCGGGCGGCCTGCTGCCCAGCGCCGCGCCCGCGCAGCACCCGCCCAATATGCTACAGCCCATGGAGGAGATGATCCTGCCCCCTAAACGACAAGCTGTTGTTGATCGCCTGAGGTGAGCATGCCATGTTTATATTATAGAGAATATTAATGTAAATTGTAACACTTCTCACATCTTACATGAAATAATTCATTGGTCTGTATATTATGTATACCTATTTCATTTCAGTATCATAGCCTTTATGGGTGATAACAGATTAATTACAATTTTGCTATAGGGAATATGGAACAGTTTGCATACTTTTTTTTTAATGTAGCATGCATATTTTAAGAACACATTTATGACTTTGATGTCGAGTGTAATCTGCTTTCAGTTCTCATCATTTTCCTAACATTTTCAACAAAAACTGCAAGGCATTCATATTTACGGGAAGGAAAATGATTATTCTATTTAATTTACTTTTTTTTACATACAATAAATTATTTTAGCTGATAGGTTATTTTCACCTATATACTCATTTTAACAAAGCATTTATGTTAGGTACACTTAGGTGTTATGTAAATAGTTGTCAAGTCAAAATGGTATTTGGAACGCAATATAATAAAGTACAAATTTAATATTCTAACCCTAGGAGCTAGACCTTATACACCTATTATATCTAACAATGCTCTTACACTGGTGTAAAAGATGATTGTTATCTGTTATTATCATTATTTCTTTATTCTTTATAATAACGATATCCCAACCAACAAAGAGCAGTTATTCAGTGACATAACAGTAACAGAATTCTAATGTTTTATTGTTACTTTGGATAAAGGTATGTGGATCTTGTTGATGTTGAGCTTAACCCAACTTAATTTGTGAGTGACCTACATATTGAGAGTATAATGATGTATTGTATGTTAAGTCAGATTTATTATAGAAATCGGCTAATACGGGCGGTCTAGCTCAGGAGCCGGCATGGCTCCCTGATTTTTTGGGCGAGACAGACACTCTTAGACAGGGTTCCTTTGGGAAGTACCTGTGTCTTATTGGTTTGGTTTAGTTTTGCCGGGCTGTCTCCACAGTTATTCTCATTATGGGCCCATTGTAAGAATCTGTATATGCTATCAAAGTGTAATGCTTGGGAGGAGCCACAAAATCAAGTAAACTTCTTTCATTCTTAGTTTACATATAGAAAATACTTTTTTGAAACATTTCATCAACACAACTTACATAATTATAATTATTACTTCAATAAGAAAGATTGTCTTTAAAATTTAAAATATATCTGTTAAATAAATATTGTACTAAATTATCATTGAGTAAATAGACAGACATTGAGCAGGGTAATAGATTTGATTCATGTCTAACACCATGAGTTTAACAACGCAGGCAGTTTAATATTGCTTTTTAGCCAATAATGTGGCATCCAACTACGATTTTACCCTGGAAAACAATGCATCTATGAGAATATTCCAATAACCTTCCTTGATGAACAGGCTATAATAATGCTAATTTTTTTTCTAATCAAATTAAATTGTTTATTGCAATTCATATTCAAACCAGTAGTTCCTGAGATTATCACATTCAAACAAACAAACTCTTAAGCTTTATAATATTAGTATGGATAAGAATTTCAAAATGCAGTCCCTTTAAACCCCAACCATCTACGCCCATCTACGCCCATTCTAATGTTGTACAGTAGCAGCAGTACTTTATATTTACGATAAAAAAAGAATAAAAATAATAATAGGCTCGCCCCCTATTACATGGGACCTAAACATACCAGCGAACTCTGGTTTAATATTGTTACTCCTCTGCCTTACCCTTCGGGAAATACAGGCGTGATGGTACGTTGCTGTGTTGTGTTGATAAAAAAAGAATGTTTTGAGAAAGGTAGCCCGGATCATACTTTTTTGATATTTATAAATTGCTGTTTTATTCAGGTTCAATGTACGTTCTTTATTACAGTGGCTCATGATATTGAGTGAACATTGACATTAAGACAAGACAAGGGCATCAGATGGCATGATACAAAAAACAATCTCTAATGTCAAACAATTGTTTGTGTACGCGTGCCAATCTGAGTCTCATGTCCCGAAAAACGAATGTGGCCTTTTGGGACGTTAACCCCCGCCCTTTTGTTGTCAAGGGTTGTCTTCTCATCGATACGCCCAGTTGCTTCCCGGCGAAAGATATGAATAAACTACAAACTTACGAATTTCAATGCATTCTATAAAACATGAAGAAATTACGTAAATGATCTGTTCGCAATTTTCTGACAGTTTACAATCTTGTGAGATTTGTTATAAACTTACGGTACATATGTCGCAGGTTTATGATAAAATGTGATTATGAATCTAATTGAAATAAAAAAAAATATTGTCTCTAATAGTTTTATTTATTAAAAGAAACAGCAACCGACACGGTTTTTATCATAAAAGTAAACGAGTATCGGTGATTGATTAAAAAACTCTCGTCTTCTGCCGGTTCTTGATCATAAACCTAGGTTTTTGATCAAAAACCCGATTTTATCATAAACCTTATTTACGTTATATTGTATCCATCTGGGATTCCTCAATAGCAGCCGACGACCGAATAGTCCTGACAGAAAACTCAATTTCACCCAAACATCCGAGATTTTTGAAGTTTTTGTCCTGGGTCAGCTATTGAGGTGATGGCACCCCTATTTATATTACAAGATGAAACCTATCTCCCCATTTCATCATGGTACTTAACCTCATCTCATGGACGCATTTAAGTACACAGGCATGACTCCAATCGCCTGAAATCAAATAGAAGGTCGGGGTTTTTATTTCAAATAGCAAGTCCCTGCTATTTGACTTATGTTATTGAAAGGTAGAATGATTGATGAATTGCATTGATGGCATGAGGATGCCATGCGTGGGTTGCCATTACGTAATTTGACTTTGTGATGCCGCACTCATGATCCTTTTTTGGCAGGACGCTGCTCCAACTGATTATTTCACTGATTATTGGCTTCAAATCACAATCTCAACATTCGAGTAGGTATATCACAGACAAGAACGGGTGTGAGAGAATTTTGTTTTATGCAACATATGCTCAACTAAGTGCCAAGTGGATGCACTGAATGGATTATGTATTTATTCCTCTCTTCTGAAATTAGTATTAGTACCTTTTGAGAAAACAGCGACTCTAAAGTATGCAATGGCAAAATTAAGTAATAGGTTTCATTTTATCACAATCCTAGAAACCAATGGCGAACGTTGCTTCAAACACTACTGATAAACTTCCTGTTGATAGCGCTTGTAGTTTAGGTATATTTTCCTTTACCAAAAAAATAATAATGCGACTTTATCAATATCTAATAGGTAAGTCTGCTACTATTATCGATTAAAAAACATCAAAACTAATATACATACCTAATAGTGGAGTTGTTGTTGGTGCGGTATCGGTCGAGAGACATGGTTAGAAAAGTAATGAAAGTAATGGCTGGTACTGCTGGTACTCATATATAATTACTTAAATGCAGAAGTTACATTTTGCCTGATAACGACTACCGAAAGCGTTAGAGCGACGAAACCATCACTGCAACTCTTATCCTCAACAGATTCAATACTAGTCAGTACCCAAATCCGAAAGCCAAATTTGGCATGTCTATACAGTTTTATCCATGCAAAAACAACCCTCAATATCATACAGTCTACAAGAAGGTAGTTTAAGTAGATTCAAGTATTATTATTTTCTAGCAGATACCTCGGTGTTTCATTAGACAGAGCACTAACTTTGAATGTACATTGTCATAACACCAAGTAGAAAGTCGGGACAAGAAATAACCTGCTACGACTTCTTATTTTTACAAACTGGGGAGCAGCATCCAATGTTCTTCGTACAACCGGCATGTCCCTTTGCCTCTCTGTTAGCGATTTTGCATGTCCAGTGTGGCATCGATCAGCTCATGCAAAGCAAGTCGACAGCGCCCTAAACCAGACGTGTCGAAGTGTATCGGGCTGCCTGAAACCGACTCAGCTCAATAAACTCTTCCCGTTGGCTGGTATCGCTCCACCTGTCGTTCGTAGGGATGTCGCATAGTTGAGAAACAAAATCAAGTGTGCGATTCCCGACTTCCCCTCTATCAATATGTACACCAGCTCCGGGTATACTGAAGACTCGGAAAAGTTTTCTTCGATGCACACAGGCCATCTAGGACCAACCACCCACGAAAGGCATAAGTTGTGTGAGGAAGGACACCCACCACCACCCAATTTCGTTTAACCCCAGGAACACTTGCCACTAGTTTGTGATTCGCAGTGGCCTGTATGGAAAGTCCTCAATAAACTGTGCGCCCAAGTAAGCCCTTGCAAATTGCAAAAGTAACCTAGTAAAATGGGGGATTATAGATCCTAACGATATCCAGTTCGAATGCGGCGCTCCTGACCAAACAATGGCTCCTTTACTACAGTGCCTAAACTGTCCCTACACCTGCACTTAAGATTAAATTAACAACGCTATTGATGCCGCGATAAGCGTCGCCACCTACCGGGCCCTAAAATTTAAAGATTATCACCGACTCGAAAAGAAGAAGAAGATTATTTTCTTGTTTCTCAAAGTGTATTTTAATGGTCTGTATGAAATACATGATTCCAGCCTACTGCCACGTTGGTCTCGTGGTCGCAAGCACGACTGCTGAGCGTGGGGTCCCGGGTTCCATTCCCAGGTCGGGCAAAACGTGTTATTGGGTTTTTCCATTAGGATTTGCTCAGTAGCGGCCCGGAGTTTTGAAGTTGGTGGTGTGACGCCCCCGTGCCCCGGAAAGCACGTAAGCCGTTGGTCCCGGCTGTCATTCGTAGATCTTTGACAGTTGTTACGGATAGTCAGAAACCTGGAAGTCTGACAACCAGTCTAACCAAGGGGTATCATGTTGCCCAGTTACTGACTTGTGGTGGTCAGATAGCCAGTAGCTCCATGTAAAACATTGTTATTTAGCTGCATCCGGTTAGATTGGAACCTGACCCCAACATAGTTGGGAAGAAGCTAAGCAGGTGATGATAATTATGAAATAAATAATTTAACTCTGACTTAAACTTCACGTTCCATAAAAGAAGAGTAAACTTTTTTGTTTAATTCTGATTTTCCCAAGTTGCACCCCTACAACAATCTAGTCGGTGACTTAGTATTGATCCAAGAGGCCATCCCTGTAGTTAGTAAATACCCACGATATTGTGGTCCCTAGTAACATATTTTATTGACAAAGGATTGTAAACTTGTAACGATGATAATCTAACTTCTGAAATTAAGTAAATGTAGATATAGTTATCTTCGTACTTAAGTGCTCACTGTTCACCTTCTTATATAATCCAATTACCAAAATGTAAAAACAATAAAAAAATACCTATTCATCGTAAATTGAACCCTACTGAGCAATTGCATAATCCGAAAATTTAGACGTTGCTTGGCCTAAGTCAAATTTGAATTTCTACGTGCAAACGATTGACGCGGACTGTTGATAAACTAAGCAAATAACGTCGTTCAAGTCAAAACAGTCACACTTATGTATTTGCTTCAAAACTGGACTGAGAAATTCCAGAGTAGAGTAGCGCCTTACTAGTTTTGTTTATGTTTATATGTCTGAAGAGGTTAGTGCATCGCGGTTTGCACTCAGTGAAATTATGTCGGGGTCTCGGTGTGTATCTAACGGTACTGAATAGCCAGTTGGCGGTGCATAAACGCTGCGCTGTTTTATTTACATTGCAGCCAACTTGTAACTTGATATATCGATGCATACTCCTATTACTAAGTTACAATTTTAGAGATCCTTTTATAATGTTGGTGGCGTTTTTGAAAGTAGAAATACTGCATTTTGTCCTCCAGTGCAACTACCCTTTTGCACGATACTTTTCGGGTTATTTTTTAAGAAGAGAAACCACTGTATTTAGGACTACAGTGTAGGATAAACCTTCGTAGATTATCCCATATTACAGTTGTATACGGAGGTCGTCAACACTCTTTGCACTTTAGCTATAGACCTATAATAACATAGTATTCTGGGGTGCATATGGTGTAGAAAGTCACCTCCTAGATTAAGAGCTCTTTTATATCTAATTAGTAGTTCAGTCAGTCTTTATATTAATTGTATCATTAAATTGCTATTAGTTATTTTAGGCTAACCGATATGTGAAAATGTCTATCCATAAGAAATGTTGTCATCTTTTTTAATATACATTGAGATAAATGGAGATACTTAGTAATCGATTGCAAATCAACGTCTTGAATACATGACATTTGATCTATCACATATTCATATTGACTTGGTAGTTAATATAATACTAATCATGGCTTCATGGCGGTGGGCTCTATATTAACATAATTTTTAATTGCGGCATTGATATCGAGCATTTATAAATTACATACCAAGTCCTAATTAAATTAGAGCGGTCGTTCCTAGTGCATGTAAATATTTTATACTTTCACACTTACTCATTCGTGAAAAAGAGAGTTAGTATAACGATGTGGAAAGGTTTGTGACAACAGAGTTTGGTTTTGTCGTGATTACTTCAGTAACGCAACATTACGTATTCACTTTATACACACGCGTAGTGTTCGTTAATTCAAGCAGGCTAGTTCAATATGTTGCAGGGAAAAATGGCAGCCTAGTCTTATTATAAGTTATGAGGGCACATGCATTACGTTGGTCGTTCTGCCCGGATCGATATCGGCACCGCGGCTCGGAGGGACGATCCCCCGTGCTAATGGGATCATTTGTAGGGTATTAGGGATACACCCTGATCGGCGAGACGGACTCCTACTCCCACCATAAGGATACCCTATTTTTTTTAAATAATATACAAGGTCGCTTTCCTGTAGCCTTGGTTAACACAAGTTTATTTTGATGTTTATTTGTTTCGTCCGGGTCCCTGAGGCCCACTTGCACCAACAGCTTAAGTCTAAGATAGTAGTAACAAATGGGAGGTTATACAAAAAATAACGTAATTATCATACTCATGGGTTTGCGTAACTAACTCGGATTTAATAAGATAACTCTGTGTGGCGAAAGCAGACCTAACAATTTAATAGAGTGACCATAATAATTTTAGGACAAAATATTTGGATTAAATTGAAATAGTTTTTATATTATGTAATATTGTTTAAATTAAACTATAACTAAAATTACTTTGTCATAAACTTTTAATTTAAAGAACAATCTAATGTACACTGAGCACTTGACATGATTGTGTAGTAGGTATTATACTCCTAGTGTAAAGCTGGGAATATTATTTTTTTTTTAACATACTGTGGTGAAGCAAAAAGGTTATTATTTTCACTAAAATCATTGATTTCGAGTTACTAAAACATAAATCAAAATAACTGCCTCGGTAGCCTAGTGGTCCTAAGCGCGACTGCTACGCTAGAGGTCTTGGGTTCGATTCCCAGGTCGAGCAAAAAGTGTTATTGGGTTTTTCTATGAAATTCTCAGTAGCAGCTCGGAGTTAGGATTTGTGCCCGGTTAATGGCAATAGGCTCGCCCCTTATTACATGGGACCTAAATATACCGGCGAACTGTGGGTGTACATTGTTACACCTCTGCCTAACCCTTCGGGGAATACAGGCGTGAGTGTATATATAAATAGTACAGTATTCATTAACAATTGGTATTCATATAGTATGCCTATTCATCTCTAAGTACATCTTTTAACACCGTTGCAATCACACTAGGACCCTAATTTAAACCCTAAAAAGAGAGGGCTGCACATAGAAATAAAGCTCTTCAAAGACTTAAAATGTTCTAAGGCCAAAATTAATGTGTGTTGAAAAGGCTACATGGCGCAAATCCATACTTCGTCAGCCATTAAAAAAAAAATGCCAGGTCTAGCCAGGAGTAACATTGATGACATGGTAATACCTTGTTATTTTGTAATAATATCAGACTTTATCGGTCAAAGTTCGTAGACATTAAGGTATCCTTTTATTGTTTTGGGTTAGCAATAAAATATTCAATGACCCCATTCATGTTCTTGCTTGAATTTGAAATATAAATTATACACCTTCTAACTAGTGGCAATGTGTGTAGTTTGTAATCCATGTAATTCATTGAAATGCATTCAGGACACCCTAGTCGTTGTACTCCTAGGTAAGTATGCAAAATTCTTGATCGGTTTCGTACTTGCCATTATGGATTGTATGAACGTAGCGAAACCATTATTTTTATCTAATATGACAATAAAATACATAATTATTCCGAAGTTTTATAAATAAAAGTGTAGTTAATCTAATAAATAACAGTCACGACATGTTTATTTACGGCGTTTCATGATTATGACATTATGCAAATATTTGATAATTTGTTTTGAAAATCTGTAAAAAGGTGATTCCGTAGTGTGTGGGGATTGTCGGGTACAATGTCAGTGACATAGCGTGACACACAATCCGGACTTATCGAAGGCGTTGTTTGCGTAGCGCACAGCCGAGGCACGACGACTGGCTGGTCAATGAACTAAACAAAAACACCTACAAGTTTACACAGTGTACTGCCACACTGCGGCGTGTGCGACATTGCGCTAGGGATGCCAGATGCTCGGGATTCAGCTGGATTATGTACGGTACACATACTCAACACACTTAACTCACATTGAAAGCGTTGAAGTCTTGAGATGTGTTATTCGTTTTTTAGTTCGCTGTATCAGTCGTTGGAGTCACTCTGACGGAATGAATCATGGTTTTGTTGACTAAGCTACAACTATGGACATCCATGAATCGGTCTTGGATGAGATGTTTATGAGTAATGGTAATCCTGCAGTGCAGTTCAGTCCGCACGATACCGCGGTTTGATACACCAACTATGTATAACCTAAAGATTCTCAGGTGCCGATAATAGCAGGGGATCACATTCGCTTCAATAAATCTACTTCCCACTTAATGAGAACAGATATTTGCCTAACTAAACACCATACTCAATTGAGCAGATATGTGATTTTACTTCAGTAAAAAAAAAAGAGTAAAACTAACGCCCGACTACGACTTAAATCGAACTTAAAAAATGAAACGAGAACATATTTCAGTCTGATGGCCTGAAATTGGCCGGGCAAACCGATCGCCAGTGGTCACTTGAAATTTAAACATTACTGTTAAGTTAAAATGTGTGTGTGTGTACTGGTAGGTAGGTTTCTGCTTAACCATTCGGGGAGTACAGCCGTGACGGTATTTGGTATGTTATAAATATTTTACGCAAATATTTTTTAGAAGAGCCTTTTCAACCGCAATATTCGTACTTTTTTTGTTTTTAATGCATACTTACACAGGTAACCTATATTTTTAGAACGTAGGGAGACCTGGGCCACACCTAACATTATTTTTACTTTTAGTTGTAGCTTCGAAATGGTTTAATATTTTGACAATGTTTTAACGACCTAATATATTATGATGTTAAATATACTTATGTTATTATAATAAATTCTTAGTTGAACCATATTTTTTTAATAACGTCAACATTATATTACATAAACTTAACTCGGGAAACAAAACAACACTTCTGACAATTCCCTTTTTTTAATCCCCGACGCAAAAACGACGGGGTGTTATAAGTTTGACGTGTCTGTGTGTGTGTGTGTGTCTGTATGTCTGTGGCATCGTAGCTCCCGAACGCATGAACCGAATTTGATTTAGTTTTTTTTTGTTTGAAAGGTATATTAGTCGGGAGCGTTCTTAGTTATTGATGGAAATCGGTTCAGCGGTTTCCTAGTTATCAGCTTTTTGTAGCTACGGTAGTTAATATTTAGGTTCGTGTAGTTTAGAAGATATGCAATATTTTGATAAAGTAGTACTGCCTAGTACTACAATTTACATGTTCATTAAATTGTTCATACATTTAGCATTGAAATCATTGCTTGTTTTATCTGTGACGTATTAATTACACCCGAGAATTTTATAATTCTATTTCGTAGATAATAGTGTATAAGACACCTACGTAGGTAGATCGTGAAGAAAATTATCTACGTGCGTCCTTTTATGTAACGTAGTGACTTTTGTACCGACCTTTTATTGCTATCAGGTTGAGACAGTAATCAATAATGGAGAAGGGCACAGAAAATACAAAGAAGGAAGTATAGTAATACACACTAACAAATGAACACGGTGATACTGTAATATGGAAATTTTAATGATAATAAGAGTTAAGAGTAAATAAGATTTAAAAAAAAACATGCATACACACATACCATCACGCCTGTATTCCCCGAAGGATTAGGCAGAGGTGTACCAGTGTACACCCTCAGTTCGGTATGTTAAGGTCCCATGTAATAGGGGGCGAGTCTATTGCCATTAACCTGGCACAAATCGTAACTCCGAGCTGCTACTGAGAATTTCATAGAAAAACCCTAAAACACTTGTTGCTCGACCTGGGAATCGAACACTAGACACCGTAGCAGTCGCGCTTAGGACCACTAGGCTAACGAGGCAGTTATTTAAAAAAACGAGCCATTTAAAAAAAAGACGCCTGTTTAATATGTAAAAGTATTTTATTGGAGTTAAGGCATCAATCCATTTCCTTTTCCATGTTGCGAAGCGTACTAGTTATAACACAGAATGCATAACTTTAGGGAAAGTGAATGTAGAGTTGAGGTACCACCTACAAGTAGTTACATCTACCAATGACTTGTACTGTGGGCCGTGACGAAGTGCGATGTTCAATGTCAACGATTCGATAGTAGACACCGTACGAATCATACTGTACACGGAGTAACTAAATGATGATTTGTATACGTACCCATTGGTGTAATTAACAGTCTGATATCGATTCAGTGACGTACGCCGATTGTAATGCTTATGTAATAAATGCTTGCACATAAACTCCCTTGCATAACGGAGCGTCGACAGACTATACGTACTCTCCTACTTAACATTCTGATTTTAATGTAGGACTTAGAGCTATTGTGTGGTTTTGGGTACTAGCTTTTGCCTGCGCTTTCGTCCGCGTGTAAGTCAGAGTCCATCGATCTTAACTGACATCTCCAAACTATGCATTTCTACTATCTGCCATTCAATTTCAGCTTCATAGGTGAAGTAGTTTTCGAGATTAAGTGTATAGTTTAGTTTTAGCTTTCCTTTATACTAGTTGTTGCCCGCGATTTCGTTCGCGTTGTGATTATAAAACATAGCGATCTGCCCGCGACTTTGTCCGCGTGGCTTATTTCACCCGCCTTAAGTATGTTACATCTTTGATTACTGCTCCGCTCCCATGGGTCGTAGTTTGATGTTTTATAGCCTACGACACTCACAAATAACGTGGTTTTATATGGGTAAAAAAATTATCAAAATCGGTTCAGAAGCTCAAGAGATTACCCCCCTATAACCTCACAAACTTGACCTCCATATTATTAGTTTAGATCTGCTAATTTATTATTCGTTTATACAAGCAGTATTATAAACAGTATATAAATATCTCATAAATGGAATTGCCTATGATAGATAAATGTACATTCTAAAAATAAGTGATATCTAGTTTGGAGACTACAGTACAGTTAATAAAACATTTCATAAATTATATTACATAGTTGCCCATCTAAAGTAGTTATAATAGCATATAGGTATACTATTAAGTTCTTTTAAATTAGTTATATTTTGTTTTATAACAAAACAATGGAACAATAAAATTATTCTTACTCTAGTTTCCGTTTACTTTCTTTTCCAGTTACAGTTAATAGATGGCGGTGGCTGTCGTATGTTGTGTATTATTTAATTATTTATGGATGATTTATGATGTTACTACAATTACGTTTTATCGCGGCAAAGTATGACATAAAAACAAACAATTAAAAAACAACACGCCTGACACGACAAAAAGTGAACAAAAAAATTTAAATAAAGTTGTTTTTTGTTACCGTTTAAATTGAAAACAAGGCAACATTCTAATAAATGCGACATTATGCCAAGGATAAGGTAAAGAGATACCAAACTTTCATCCCAGTTCCCTAACCTGCAAGAAAATGCGTCACAGGTGATAGGACCATCTAACGAATGTCTACACAGTCTAGAACATGATATTTTTCGACGATACGTCTTACCTACCATGTTTTATTTTATCAAAACAATATTTGTTTTAAAAACAACAGTTAATCGCCTTTATTACCTCAGAGGAAATATCATTTCCATTTTCTGCACGTTTTGGCCGAATCTACTCGTACCTATTTACACACGCTATGTAAATTATTTTGTTTGTTAGACAAGTTTGTGATTTGTAATGAATTCTAGTAAATTCTGCGGTGAATATGAAATAGGTGTGATAATAAAATAAGGGTAGTTAGTTTGCTAGGAAAATGTTTTCTAAATGGGCAATAATGGCGACCTCGAGTATTTCATCGCCAGAGAATAATGCTGGTGAATAAATGAAAAGCTTGTAATGATTTTTTTTATAAAACCGACAGACTGTCCGCATTAACATTTGCCCAAGGTGACCGCGCTTGGGAGTTGCGGCTGACTGAGCATCGCTTGAAATATTGTTTGTTAGGTACTCCGTACTTGTAACCTACAGTGTCCCTCCACTTGTCTCGTACGACCAGGATATTTGTTTCTTGCATGTGCAAATTATCTGATGGTTTAAGCTAATGATACCTATGAACTTGCTTACGCAAATTAAAAGCAAAGTATGAATACGTGGGCGCTCAAACACATTTCGTTAATGACTTATTTAGTCACTTCCTTGGTTTACATTGTATTGGAATGAAAGGTGCTCTTGAATTGAATTGTATTTATATAAATTCTGACCGTATTCTGTGAACTATGATACATCATACTTACCCATACAAATTCATACAATACACAGCTTAACTAGGTAGGTACACACACACTTCCTGTGGGTGTCCTAAGAGGTGACTCAGGAATCATCTCGTCAACAAATTATTTGTAACAGCTGGTTGTTTCTTTAATATATTTTTTTTGCATTGCACCACTACCTTGTTATGATTGTCAATTAAATTTTAATCAAATGTATTTCCGATTAAATCAATCAAACAATTGATTTACATGAACAGAAACAAAATCTCTGAATGAAATGCAGATGGTATAAAAATAAAAGGAAATTATCCCAGGCCGTTCATTATAGTGGATGATGGACAAACACTACAAAAATCTTGAAACCTTACAACATATTAATCTGTCACATGTTAACAAACTTTTTATTGTTCTCAAGTCTAACAATTTGTTGTCACTCAGATAGGGAAATTGTGTCCCGTATTGAATACAATGTTTTCGGAATAAAAAACAACCTTCATCTTATTCAATTTGTTACAGACGACGGATAGAAACGTATCGAAGACGCCAATCAGAATGTGTGCCGAGGTTCGACCAATCGTTTACCGGTGCCTGTGAGCAGCAAAATCTGGAGACCACCGCTCTTCAGAAGCGTTTCCTTGAAGGGAAAGCTAAACGGCAGGCCAAGAAGAGTGATCGCAAGCCAGATTTACCAGCCATCAGTGGCAATCTGCACAGCAGTGTCGTCCACGTGGTAAGATGTCATGTTATTATTTATTTTATGTAGTCATAGATTCTATGGTATAGTTTATAAAGGATGAGTTTTCTAAATAGACTGAAGGGCTTAAACTGCTACAATTATGACATTCAACCTCTTGAACCTTTTTCAACTTGGATAGGTAACCTATGAATTCGAAGCATGGATGTAGCCCGTCATGTATCGATATCTTATCTAAAAAAAATCCATTGTAGATCTAGTCGTCTAGTACACGTCGACGTTTATAAGGCCACAAAAGAACTAGTATCGTATGTCTTGCGAGAATAAAATCGCCACACTAGACTAGGAGCAACATTTTTAGTTGTATTTAATTTTACGTTTTTGAAATGAATGTTATAGACCCCACCGACTAAGAAGACGGTTGAGTCATAATGAATAAAACAAAACTTACAGCAGACACTAATCTAGCCTGTAAGACTTGCAGTACCGATTCCGTTACATTTTGCCATTAGGGGCAACACAGCCTTCATAAACAAAAGGCCAGTTTTATACAAATTTGAATGTAATGCAAAATTTAATTACTGTCATATTAAACAATGTGGCCAAAAACAAGAATAACCACTTTGGAAACCGGTTGCGTTCTCATGTTAAATCTATGAATGTCTATGTTCACTTGAGGTTCCCGTTATTCGCCATTAAATATTTGGGCACAATACCGCAGTAAAAGAATGCATTTGAAACGCTATGTAACGTCACTAGCTTCGGCCCACGACTTCGTCCGCGTGGTTTTTGCTTGCGTTAAGTAGCGTCTTTGGTTAATGCCTTTACTAGTCTTCTTGAAACTGGTAATCACATACAAAAAGATTTTTTCCAATCTGACTGGCAGTTCCAGAGATAAGCGCGTTTTAACAGAAAAAGAAACAAAAATAACTCTTCAGTTTTATTATATTAGTATACAAGTATGGATTACCACTTTTACTACACGCTTCCGGTCAATATGATAACAACGATTTAATTCGTAAAGTAACCATGTACGGTTATACGTACCTATTTTCTTTTCTGTGTGTCAATTTGCTAGTTTAAATTGATTTCTTTTATTCAAGAGATCTTTGCGTACTCTACTTTAAAACTTATCTTACCTAGCTTTGTGATGTAAGATTACTTCCTCATTACTGTTATAGGTCACGTGTTTGCGTTTTACACGTGATTGTATTGTTCTATTACAATCACAAGCCCAGGCATTACGAAGATTGCTTTCGAATTCAGCTCCCCTTCATGGTTACATTTGAGTTCAACTTTCTTCTTCAAGTTCTTCCAAAGTTTCCACTACTTCTCATTGAGTTGGTTTAATAATGGTTTCTGTTGGTTTAATGCGTGCTCTGCGATGACTTTTTCATTTTCTTTTATCGGAAATAAATGTCAAGTGATAACTAATTTTTGTCGTTTACATATTTTTTAATGTAATCATTAGCCACTTATACAATTTCTTATTTTGGTTCCCAGTGGCATAATGTAAACTTTTCTTCTACCACGGTAATTGAATCTAGGTTGATATTGTTTATATATATTTTTTACATTGTAGCTTTAAAGCGTTAGACACAATTTATGGAGCATCAGTAGGTCGAGATGGGAAGATAATTAGTGGCAGCACGTGCTGTATAAGCGCCGCATCGCACACCGGATGTTGCCCGACGTCAATTGACTTGACCCTCTGGCACCGCATCCCGTGCCTCCGAGCGCTTCACTTTACTCAGCACGCGACATACTGCTTACTATTACAACATTATAGCTAACGATCAAACAAATTGGTACAATTATATACTCAATCAAACAAGTTTTCGACACTATGTTGCATTAGAAAACGACCTTCGTAAAAAAGCAAAAAGAAACGTGTCTTTAGCTATTTAGCAGTAAGCTCCTATCGAATCTTGCATTTAAATACTGCATCTGAAGGTTGTATGCGTGTTTGGACTACTACACTACACAGCTTCCTGATGACTATCTAGCCAGTAAGTTTACCTGCGCTAGATCTTGTACGTATAGGTACGGTAGGGCGGTCTGCGGTTGTGCAAACTGCGCGAGTTTCACAACAAACGCCTCGCATTGTCTCGCGCCGCTCACCGCGACGACCTCCGAGCGCCTGCGCCTGCGCTGTTTTCTGACACATTTTATTAAGTAACTACATATTACGTACCAATAGTTACTATAGAGCTGATGGTTTAACAGTCTAAGGTGCTAAATAGCAATAAATAACTACAGTATACCGACTTAATAGGATAAGCATAGTAATGAACGTAAGGTTCTTGTACGGTATGCAAAATCTCTAAAACATTTGTCAAAAGTATCTTTTGCCTTTTGAATGAAATAATTTTGAAATCGTGAAAATATCAGAAACTCGTCATGTTTTGGAAGTTCTGGATAATCAAACGCGTGTGTTATCGCCCATAAGGTGACCCTTAGGCCCCTAGGGCCTTTAAGTATAATTAACGACTAATAAATCTTGCTAATAACTTGTCACCTTGTTGGTTGGCATGAAACTATTCCAATGCAATGTTAGAAAATAGCTTCTCGAAAGTGTATCATAAATTACCATTATATAATTCAGAGCATGGACGTGAACTAGCAGAAGGAGCAAACCATAGCAATACTTGCGGCCTGCCGGCAGACTGCATCCAGTGACTAAATTCTATAGCATGTACGAATAGGTATTTTAAATTAAGTATCCTCTAGAATTCTAGATAAAGCCATAATTATTATAACTTGTCGCCGCTCTTGTATCCGTGTGTAAGACGAAGAATTTTTCTCTCTGTCTATTTCGTGGAGTTTAGGTATGAGTAAAAGAGATAGTTTTATTCTAGACTGACTAGACCGAGTAGTCTAACAATATCTATCATTGCCTGTCAAAACATCACTGGCTGCTTGCTAGTCATGTACACTAATACTGTATATAACAAAAAATGCATCCGTTTTTCTCTCAATGCTATGTCCAGAAGATACTTCGTCTATGACGAATACAGTTTGGTTCTCTTAGGCGGTGCCTTAACAAGAGCTAGTCGGCGCCACTGCGCTGTGCTCCCACAGTCCCTACATCACAATTTCACCAATGATCAATATTTACATACTTTGGCGTTATCGTGCTCATGCAATTACAACACTTGGTAGCGTGATCATCAACTCGCTTGCACTAATTACTAAAGAAATTCTAAGCGACAATTGGTCAAGTGTTATCTGTTAATTAGGCAAGACATTATTAAACAGCGTTAGTACTGTGAAGGAATTGAACATGGTCTTTGCATTTTGCACAGTTATTTAACTGACTTATATGGATAATAGTCAGTTTCACCTTCAGTACTTATAATTAAGTGGCCGGTGCCGGAACCAGACTTTTACATAACATAATAGACAGATTAGGATTATTGTGATACCTACCCATTTATTTGGAAATTTATCAAGAGTTTTCTTTAGTATAAAAATATAATCCTTTCATCAAATGGAAGGAATTGTAGCAGTGAAGTCAAAATAAACAGAAACCACGTAGAAAGCAACAAACATACACAAAACCTGATAAACATATTAATTACCCTCTACGTTTCGCAGTCGGGTAAAAAAGACGAACGCCTGCTGAGATCCATTAGATTAATGCGAGCACATTTAATTTGCTATCGCATATTGAACACGTGACAGCCACGCACTTGATTAAAGCATTTACCTACCAATATCTTAAACATTGTTGTCAAGTAAGGTATTCATACCTTTACTACTACTTCATTTGTAATTTTGTAATAAGTCTTGCCTTGTTTTCTATTACAAATATGTGTGTTAAGGCTGCCAGAACCTCAGAACCTATCACCTTCCTATTTTCATATTTCTTGTTCTGTACGCAGGCTCTTTTCTGACTAAAGTCTGGTGATTGACGACCGCCAGTACCTACTTATTTAGTCAAAGTAGGAATTCTTTACTTATCATTGTATGAAATAGCTTTTAAAAACTGTAAGGGTTTCAAATTCTACCCTGGCAAAATCATGGTGAATTGCATCGATAAGAAAATGTGGAGGTAAAATCCTGCGACAAATTATAGGTATTGAAAAGAAGCGCAGGTCAAAGTACATTTAGGTACACGTAGGTAAAATTGATTTCAGTGAATTCTTATCATTTTGATCGGAATTTTTATAGCATTTTTATCTCACGTGCCACAATATTTGCTTGTAGGTTGAATGCAATAGGGCTTATTTACATATATAATTATTACCACCACAACGCAGCAATAAAAAATGGGAGTGGAGAGGCACTGCGTGAATAACGTTGCCGCGATTTAAAATTACCTTTTCTGCTTGTTTCAGCAACAAAAATTTGGGTGTGGTGACTATGAACCGCCTGCAAAACTCCAATGTGGTGGAAATGGTAGTGGAGGGGTTGTCGGAGGCGAGGCTCTCACAAAGTTCTCCGTGGAAATCGTTCAGCAGTTGGAGTTCACCACCTCTGCGGCGGACTCACAACCTCAGCAAATTTCTACTAACGTCACGGTGAAAGCCCTAGCAAACGCCGTGAAGACGTCTAGTTCGCCGCCTTTACCGCAAGCACCACCAAGGGTGCCTACTCCTTTAGATTGCGAGCGCGAATGCAAAGCCGAATGCAAATCAGAAGTGGCTGATGATGATTTCGTCGGGCTGGATGAGTGTGCAGCGGCACTTGAACGTGATGCGGCGTCAGCGTTCCCCGGATTGGCTGATCTGATCGGCGAGGAGGACGGCGACGACACGTTCGAAGACCTTATCACGGAGATATCAGAGTATCCGGAGTTTATGAAAGACTTCGATATCGATGGTGGTAAACTAAATGGCGGCGGAATGGGGTTGGAGCCGCCAGAGGGTGAGCCAGCTCCTCGGCCGTATGGTGGTGGTGAGATGTCGCCGGCCGCGCAGACCCTGAAACACATGGCTGAGCAGCACCAGCAGGCGACGGGTGGGGACTGGGCGCGTTACCGCGGGTACGGCGGGTACCGGCCGCGGCCTGCCCCGCCTCCTATGGAACACCTGCATATGTCACAGCAGCAGCAATTGCATCTTACTCAGCCGCACCATAATTTACAGGTTAGTAGTTTTCTATTTTACTGTGAATTACTTTGGTAGACTGACAGTTGCGTTAACACGATGCTTGTATAAACATACGAACTCCACCGTTGCTGCAGAGTTGACAACTATCACAGCCAGAATATAGCCAACTAAAATACATAATGTATTCATCAAAACGTGAGTCATCTTATAGAGGCCCACTTTGCAGGCACACTATGCAAGTGCATTACTATATGTATATTTTATTTGTTTGTGACTCGTGTCAGTTGGCGTGTTTTTGAATCAGCAACAAATCTTTATCAAGAAAACTTCTGGTTAGTTATGTTTGCTTTCCATAATTAATCTAAGAACGACTATAACCTTTAAATACAATGTGTTTCCACCCCTGAATAAATGTAAATCATAACATGGCGCCAAACTGCTAAAGAACAAGTGACAGTATCTTCCCGCTCACATATTTCATGACATGGCTATGCGTCCATAAATGCACCAAAGTTGTCCATTAAAAGAAAATGTAGTTTAGTTAATTATTGGAAGTCTTTTTTGTTGAGCAATTCGTGACGTGAAAAGACATAAAAAACATGGAGTCTGGTGTAGTATCGACCGGGGGAGGGCATGCGCGCGCTGCTCGCCGCCACTCGCCTACACTTACCTACAACGGTCCACGGATAGTTGGAGGCGAATGTGACGTCTGTGCGACTATATTTCTAGTTGTATAACAAGTACCACTAGATAGAGATGGAACTACGTATTCATTTCAACACGGACTTGTATTGTATATTATTCTTCACATGGTTCATTAAAATGCTAGCTGGATAGATAAATGACTCAAACGCAAATTATTGACAATAATTTTGGTAGTTTCGCGTGATTCTTATTCGAATATTTCGACAAAAATGTTCTTTAGTGCGCATTAAGATACTCGTACACACTTTTTAGTTAATGACATGTAACTACGTAAGTTTTATGAAACACGTGCGTGTTGCGAATAAGCAGATGTATCGAAAGCCACATGTTTTACTTAAAGGCCGTCCATTGTAAACAAACCTCGATGTACAGTAGCAATGATGTCTTGCATTGCAACAATACAATGTTACCCACTTACATAACAATACAAATGAGATTTAATTGATGGCTATGCTAGCTAACTTGTTTGTTGTCCAAATAAAATAACTGATAATTACAGGTATTCTTTCTGTTTACATAATGAGATGTAGTGTTACGCAGCTGTAGGTGTACTATTTTTATTTTCTCAAATACGGTAACTTTTTCTAACACCCGCTGTATAGTTAGTTGTGTCGTCACCGACATATACGTACAGCAAATACTCGATCCTGCGAAGTTTCCAGAGTTTCCCAAGTTCATACAAGAACTATTGCAAACGATTATTCAGACGGCGTGTACTCGTACTTATACATATAAAAAGAACCTCCTCAGTTTTTCAAAGACGAATAGAGTTTATATCTAACAATATCTAAAAGAACCGTGGGTGTCTGATATTTTGTTACATTGCTATGTAAAAGGTTCTTTCGGAGATCAATGGCGTGACGATTAATTTAATAGCTGTATACGCTGTATAGGTACGATTTCCACATAGTGCCTCGCCGAGAATGGCGAGGTAAGTAATTAAACATTTCACGGATCTGCGACTTGAATCATGACCTCATCATGATTTTATCTAGTAGGTACTTAGTATTCATTTTAATCTAAGCTCATCAGCGTATTCTACTGAGAGAGATAACCCGCTAAGCTTGAAACAATGGGGTCAGTGTTTATTTACCTATATATTAGCCGTACCCATGCCGTGACTATGCGTGGCATCTGTTAAGAGTTAATTACAATTGATATTTCTATTACTTTGTGTTTTGACAGTAAAGAAACCCTCCTATCATATTTTTGTTTATTTTTATATTTTCTGACAACAAATTCCTACTCCCTAAACATGATGCAAAACATGCTTAAAAGTGACTTTATAGGTTTATATTATACAATGTGTTTTTGTATTTTACTTCAAACTGTTTTATGACATAACACTCCCACTCAAAACAAGGTCGGAGTATTCATGAGCCGGCTGACGCAGAATCTGGTTTCATGTGTGTTATTAGAACAATATGTATCACATTCAAATCTCAGTTGTTTCGAAAGTCGTGACGGCGACACGGCTGATGACACTAGAGAATGAATGAAATAATAAAAAGAGCACGGCCCAATGATGCCCCGATAGCTTCCTGTATTGAGTGGAGGACTGAGCCACGTGTCCCACCACGCCACCCCTCGACACCTCGGCTCTCTCGTAATTATAAGCTTTTCTCTTTCAAGTACAATGTCGTGTTTTACACTATATTTATGTAGAGATACAAAAAGCTCTTCCTGGAAACGAAATGCGATTTGTATTTTGATGTCTGAGCTCATTGTGTCGTGTTCAGTTCCTACCATTATTTTTTCATGAATGAAGCTTTGTATTAATTTAAAAATGATGAAAAAGATAATAATTATATATTTTAAAACCAATAATTTCAAAACATTAAACTTAAAAAGAAGTTATCGACTACCTATTTAAATAAAATTGAATTAAATTAACAAATCCTTTCAACGAATTGCTATTATACAAGATTGCACTTTTAGAAAGCTGCATAGATGCTATACTAAGAAAGTGTCTTACTTAACTGAAAGGTTGAAAAGACTAGATTGTAGCGGCATCGGCAGGAATTCAACTTAGAACAGGGACTGACATGGGAACTATACAACTACGCCATTAAGATCTTTCAAATTTCATTCAGCGTATAATTGCAATAGATACAAATATTGAAAAATTGGAGATGAATGGAAAAGGAAGGTTTAGTAGTAACTAGAAATGTCTCGCTTAGTACGCTACGTGGCGTGGGCGTATGTGACAAAAGCGCGTGGGCCGATCTATTTCCGCAGCTAGCGAGTACCGGTGACAGATACAGGGGCTTGTGACGTCATACTTGACTCTCCCTTCCCAACGACATCCTTTGGCCTTTAAAGCAATATCGGCGATCTACGTTTATTTAAAAGTTTAGCAGTCCCTTAGTAAAATTGTAAGAAATGTCAAAAGGAAATCAGAAATTGTTTCGAATGCTTTCTGGCTTTTAATAATTTTGGTATTTACTCACTAAATCAGAATCAATTGTGAGCAATGAGCAATCAATTTGTATATCATAATAAAAAAAAATCATTGAAAAATTCTCTGTGACGATACTAATGTTTTTTCCTATTTCCTCATCATGGCGCCGTGATGTCAGTTTAGCCTTTAAATGTAATTCTGAGAATATCAGAGGACATTGTGAAGGTTTTAACGCAAATGGGATATTATCAGAATCTACACACGTATTTAGATATATCTACACAGAGCATTTCAACGTAAAATGTACGTCGTTACATTTTTTTATTTTGTTGATTCAGACATGCTGCTAAATTTTAGTTTATGAGAAGAAAATGATTGAAATGTTCATTTGAACATTTCAATCATTCAGCGAATTCAGCGATTTGTGTTACTCGTGTTGTGCATTTGCACAACACGAGTAACACAAATCGCTGAATTATTCTTAAAACATTAATGTGCTTTGCGCACTCTTTATTAAGGTCGTAAAAAAGATTTTAGCTTTTTACATCTTTAATCTTCGATAATTGAAGTTTGCCGTTCACAAAATGACGAGTTCAACTTTTCATTAATTAATTTGCTATGAGAAAAGGCCAAAACTATTCGACTGTTTTATTAGCAAACCTTGCGGCTTCACCCTCGTTAAGTTACGTCTTTGGTTACTGTCCTGCTCCCGTGGGGCATGGTGATCTATAGCCTATATCTAACCTTCCTCGATAAACGGATTATAGCACGTAATAGGATTTCTTCAATTCAGATCAGTAAGTTGTCCTCGAGTTTTGAGCTTAGCAACACATTAATGCACTTAATAAATATTAGTGTAATTGTCCCAAACTGATGAATATCTAACAAATTCTCGAAGCGTGGCACATTGCTCTATTTACAGTGTCTCTACCTGCATTTTTGATAACAATCCCAGATATTATGTGTCATACGAAAAAGGAATGTACGCATGGATAAGAGCGGTGCCGTTGGGTCGTCTGTCTTGCTTGACAATAGTGCAAACAGCATACGGGTTAGCGGGCTTAGAACGATATGATATTGTTAGAGAATAACAAAAATCGCGGGTGGACGGACCGCTCCAAACAGGTTTGCCGTGCGTCGAGGCTTGAGCGCGACGGTGATGATGACGTGTTTTCGCCTCCGCTCTCCGTCAAAAAGGTAGCTGTCATCGTCGCTTGCGGCTCTAATATTTAGCCAATCGATCATCAATCAATCATCAATGAACTTATATTGAATGAAGACTGAAATGTTTTCTTCTTGAAAAGAAAATGTAACAATATAGTCATTCAGCGACGGCGTTGGAATTTAAACATCTTTAAACTTGCTTTTAAGGGTTTGTAAATTGGAATTACTTACCAAAATTGCGGACGTAGATTCATAATTACATACTTTTTAAAACTAGTACCTATTATAAAATATTAAAATTGTTTGCTTGTGGTAATCCGATGCCAAAAAATCCTTCACTGATAAAAAGCTACATAATTGCTGAAAGTAATAGGATAACCGAATCCCTTAGCGCCTCGCCAGGAGGTGTATGGTTGCATTTTAATACGATTAACGATAATATTTGTTGCATCGGGGGCCACGTTCCTGACTTATCCAAGTACGAATTAGTTTTATTTCACTCGGGAAGCTTACATATGTGCCAAAATGGGAATTCTGCGAGAATATCAATAGTCCAAAGTTGCATAATAGGGCTTGCATTATAAATTGGAACTAATGTCCATTTCCCGAGTTAGTTAATGTTTCTAAATGTCATTTCCATTGCTAGACTGAAGTCTATTACTTAGACATTTTGATTTAGAGCTGCTTTATCTAGCTCGTCCAATGTCTCCTCTCTGCAACTTTGGCCCAAAGCCCGCCAGGCATGCGGCCAACACAGTTCCGGTTTAATTAAATGACATTTTGAATAGTTCCGTCAACAATTTTTGTTGTGAAGCGAGTGTTTGGTACTTACGAACTTCATCCCTTAAAATAGTGTATTATTTCACTTACATGGCGTATGTTTAGTATGACCTATAGCGTGCTGGCCGGTGGTTGTAGGAGAGAACATTGCATGTTAAGATTTTCTGCTTGAGTGGCACGAAGATGGCACCGTAGGCAGGTGTAAAATTACCTTTATAACAATCATAAGCACTTTCAAAGATCTATTTCTTATATCTTATGTCAGGCGTGCATGTATGGCCAGATGTATGAACGTGGAAGAGGCGATAGGAGTATGTAAGAAACGTAACAGGTAGCGCGCTGTGGTTTCTGCCTACCCTCATGAGAAAAACGCGTGAGTTTATGTATGTCCGCAACATCATTTCACAGAGTGAAATAAAATGATTACCTAGTAGGTAAGTTAGAAGCTTTTAGAATTCCCATGACCATCATGATTGTAACCCAACCGAAGGCCTTGTTGCTATGCTGTTGTAAAAGAGTTTTCAATGTATCTACATAGAGCTCTTAAAAAAGAACGGCAACAGCTAGGCTATGACGTAACGCGGTCCCACTCCCATGGCCAATCAATATTTCATAATTATAATATCAAGTCCATAACTTTAATCATTTCATCCAACAAACATAATTATTATCTCGATTTATTATGCTAAGGTTTCTTTGGAGAGCCACTACTAGTATTCACTGGTTTCATGCAGATGTTACGTGAATTGATGCCCGTATCAGTCTGAAATGTACAGATAAATAGATTAGCATAAACGTAGGTATCTATTTTTTATATCTAAGTAAACAGGTCAAATTCTATACGACTAATCAATAATATTCTTACCCTGTGAACACGACCAATTTGTGTATCGGGCCAAATATGAAATGGAAAAAAATGGTTAATTTTCTAAGGTTTCAGTTACAGTAAGATATTAAAAAAGAATCTTTCAAACTTGATAAGGTTTCACGTGAAACCAATGAATAACGAAATTGTTTTGTTTTTCCTACCTTTTATTTATTCTATTTTTTTTTAAATCTGTTACGAAATTCAACACAAGAAATTTGAATCGAATGGAGTCGGAACAAAAATGATAACAATACTAGTTGCTAATTAATAAAAAATCATGTGTTATCTCGAATAACAATGACTTTATTATCGGTAAGCTACACTGGTTGGCTGATATACAAACTGCTGCTGTGAAAACTGTAAAATGTATCATACCTACTCGTGTGTAACGAGTCGAACATGAAACCAAATCTACAAACACTATGTTTAGACAAATATGGCTAATAAGGGTATGAATTTCTTATGCTCGTTTTCATTATGACACCGAAATGTGATGCATAATGCCATATTGCAATTTTATTAAGAAGTCGCCTAGTGTTAGCGAATTGATTAGCAGATTCATTTTAAGATTTAAATTTTAGAATAACGGCCGCATTAAACTGTCTTAAAGCTAGAAGCGATACTTTTCCATACCTTTAAGTTTTGTTTTAGACAAAATCTAACTATATAATTGAAGTAGGTTTTGGCTGCATTAGTTGTATTCTATTCTTCTAATTCTACCTTATTTTCCGATCATAATGTTTATTACCATTTCTATACTTTTGAGTGCAAACTGTAGGTACAACAACGAATAGTATACTTCTCAAGTAGTTACGCAATATTAATGTAGTCACGTTCCATGTATAGAAATCTAGCTGTAATTACTTACTCATTACTAAATTACTTATTGTAATTACATGAGAATGTCAGTTTCTACGACTTAGTTACGCTATAATGCCTCTTTTCTGATAACTTTTTGCCGAATACATAATCATCATCTTTCAATCTGCAAGAATAATAAAAACACATAGCTTTGTTTTTAATTTTAGGTACCTATTTTAATGACTGGCGGGTATATTTATAAAATTAATAAGTTTAATAAGTACTATAGTTTACAAACGAATGTGAAACATGAAACATTAGGGCGGTGCGCCCCCGGAACGCAAAGGGCACAAGAAGGACAACATGGATGGGTTTTAATCAGTAAAAGTCTGACACTCCCTCCCGCCCCGCCCAGGGCGGGCGAAGTCATTTGATGATTTCCCATCTGTAAAAAAAAGTGTAGTTAGAGAAAATGTTTTTCTGCCAGTTCTTTAAGCATCGGTTGATTTTTTCGCTGAAATACAGTACCTATTACTTAGATTATCTTTCAGAATGCATTGTGTACGATAGGATGCTGTTATTGCATAAATATGGTGAGTCCCCGTGAGTGTCATATCTTATAAAGTGTCTGTTTGTCTCAGGTGTCAGCAGCGCAGCACATGCAAGTGAGTGGCGCGGGCAATGGCGGGCACGTATCGGTGGCTGCCCAACAAGGCATGTACGCCAGCTTCCATAACCAGGGCACGCCATCGCCGCAACACCATCAAGGTTAGTTTAAATACAAAAAAGGTTCTGATAAAAAGGGGTTGAGAGGCTGAGGCGAGACCTCTCGCGGATCGATCAATTTGCGGAGGTTATACCCGGACGGGGGATTCCTACACTCCCGTGAAAATGTTTATTGGATACAATATGTTAGAAAAAGAGGTACTGTCAGGACAGAATACAGAGATTAAAATAAATGCAATATTATTGTAGTGTTTATGAAAGTAATTTTTTCTAGCGGTTGTATTTATTGTGTATCTATATGTATAATACGTTTTTGTCCCGTTGTAGCACCGTGTATAATATAATAATAATAATGAAAAATCTAGGTTAGAATAGTATCTGAATGAACGTATTAATAAGTTCATATCAAGCTTAAAGCACATCAGTATTATCGCTTTCTCAATCGCGGCGGAGTCATGCTAATGACACGCCAAAAATGATGATTCAATTCCGGTCCATTGATATTGAAGCGAGTCATTGAGTGCCTAATAGTTGATATTGTGTTATTTTTTATTTAATATTTACCTAATATTTTTATGTGGCTCTAAAAATGCTTTCCTTACTGTATTATTCAATAAATTGTCTTCTTCTAAATCTTATTGTCATATTTGAATTACGTACATTTAATTTTTGTAATAGACTGCTACAACGAAAAGAGCTAAGTATCGCTAAACGTTAAAATTATACAGGTTAACAAAATAACCGATAGCTTTCGGCTGTCAGTTGTTTTGTTAGCCTTAACCGACAACCGAAACAGGGGGTGCAGTTAGTAAGTACCTGCCTACAATCACTCAGTCAGTTCGGATTTCATGAGGTTGTATGTGTAAGCCTTTATACAATTAAAATGGTCTATAAACTTAACTTAATATAAAATTGTAAGATACTTGTTACAATATCTAAATAGAATCTGATTGGTAGACATATAAACTTTTATTGGTATTTTGTTGAGTTCGGCGTCTCTTTGTAGTCTGTGAAGCTTCTGCATCTGTAATTTATCGTAATCCGTGTGGTGAGTGGTCGA
This sequence comes from Caradrina kadenii, assembly GCA_947462355.1. Lineage (NCBI taxonomy): Eukaryota > Metazoa > Arthropoda > Insecta > Lepidoptera > Noctuidae > Caradrina > Caradrina kadenii. Next base: position 9,601,372 of record OX381677.1, on the reverse strand, counting down.
GGGGCGGAGAGACGAGGTTGACGCTCTGCAAGAATGCGCCAAGTCGCGCACCTCGGGATGACATTAGATTGACGTGTTTATTACCTACGCACTACGCTGCACTTGCATGATGCATCCCACTCTGCATATTTCATGTATGTAGAGGAGCGAGGGGTTCGTGTTATAGATATTCTAATAATTTCAATACAATTATAATTTATACTCTTACTCTTTTTTTTCTCTCTGCCCTGTTTTTATTTACAATAATTAGTCAACGTTGCTAGGTACTTACCGTTGTATGTATTAATATTTTCGGTTTCTGTTACCTGCGTTCTTCACATTTTTCCTGGTCGTTGTTAACGGCAACGGTTACGTACGAGAATATAAACCTCTGCTATATAATCCATCTACAGATCTCGTGTAGGGGCAGGTACTCACATACTGTGTTATTGTGTACCTTTTGTTTTTTACTCAATGTCCAAGTTGTGAGTAGAATATTAGGTTACGACTTACGATTAATCATCATAAGAATATTACATACCTACACCATGTCATTAATATAGGTACAGAGAATAAAGTTAAGGTTAAGGAGATGTACCTTCATCCTCCATTCATCCTTGTCAAGGATGAGTCGTTTTCACACGAATAGATGTTGTATCACCATGCATGTACGTTCTTGTAGAAAATACATTGATAGGACTGTTGTTTTTTTACATCTGTACATTTATTATATAAAATTGGCCAAAATAAAAACGTTTAAAAGATAAATATATGCTAAGCCGGCGCAAATACATTGGGATAAATGAAGAAGGAAGATCATGTTATTATTATTTTTTAAATGTTCGCGTCTTGTTTGCAGGTGGCGGGTGCGACTCGTACTCGGTGTCTCAGTCGCAGAGCATTAACTTCTCGCAGGCGATGCGCGCGCGGCCTCAGGGCAACCCACAGCAGCAGCAGTCGCAACAGGGCGGCCCACCGCTTGGTCAGTACAGTTACTGTATTCCACACTTGAACATGCCTGATGATATGATGGGCATAAATAAAGTATTTAGACTGGCTTTCCATTTTGGTAATTACAATGGTTAATTTAGTATCAATCCACATCATATAAATATTTTTTAATTCGAATGGTTAATTGGTTACAATGTCATCTGCAGGAAGTTGTCAGGTAAAGGCAACACCTACCGGATGATTAGCTGATGAAAAACAAATTAAAGGTTGGGTTATTTATTTTCATACGATATCATAACTTTCCACAACAGGCGTGGCCGCAGCTGGAATATCGCGGGAGCAACAAGCGAAAATGCTGCAACAACAGCAGCAGCAAATGTTACGCGCGCAGCAGCAGCAACAGATGCGCCCCCCACCTCCGGAGTACAAGGCGCGGTTCGTGGGCGCCGGCGTTGTGGGGGGCGCGGGGGCGCAAGCCGCGCTTGGTGTGCGCCGGGCCCCCGCGCCCGCGCCCCGCCCCTTCCCACACCACGCGCGCCAGTACACACCCGAGTGGCGACACGTGCTCATGCAGCAGCAAGCTTCGAGGCAGCAGTTCCCGCATCATCATCAAGGTGAGGCTTCTATACTAATGCATAATTATATTCCACTTTTCACATTGATTCCCAGAAAAGGAAGTATCTTTAACACATTTCCAGGGACAATGATTAGTTATGGTGAAAACTAAACATAATAAGGCATCAGCTATGCTTTCAATTGACCAAGATTAAGTACGGCGATGGTAAATAGTCCAGTTCCGACGTTTGGATGCCATGCTCAGGAAAACTATACCACCCCGTATGATTTCAGGCTTCAGTATGGGCACGATGGGTGGTATAACGCAGCAGCAGCAACAGCAAATGCAGCTGCAACAAGCGCGGTTGCAACAGCAACAGCTCTTGCAACACCAGCAGCAACAACGGTATACACAACACTCTATTCTCTAATTGCTAAAATTGTTCTCTTTCACAATTTTTATAAATCAGAAAAATAACAGCAGTAGACTGTAGTATTTTATAAAATAATAAATCTTAACGTTCTTTTTGTGTGAAAATATAAACTATTTCGTTTTTTCTGTGCGGTTTTGAAATGGTCTTTAAAAGCCCTGTTTTATACCAAACATGTTCAAAAATTACATTTGTGTTATTGTGTTAAATGTATCAAGCTGTTTAGGCTACAGAGTTATTATGTAGTTGCTCATAATTATGTTTACGTTGTAGGTCGAGCCAACAACAGTCGCCCATGTCTCACCTTATTATGCAACAGAACCAGATGATGAGCGTGCAAGGACAGGTAACATTGTCTTGTTATTGTTGTTACATTTGTTGCTATAACAACAAATAAATCCTTATTTTAAACACATTCTTTTTTTTCAGATGCCAAATATCCACATGAGTCAGTCTCAAAGCATGTCAATGCAACAAAGTGGCATGGGTATGGGCCACCAGGGCAGCCCAATGCAGAACGGACCCATGCAAGGCCAGGGGCCAATGCACACGCAGAACAATCCTATGCAACAGAACTCTATGATGTCCCAGAATGGACCTATGCAAAGTCAGAATGGAAATGTTGCGCAGCACTCGTTCCCGTCGCTCCATAACACGTCTTCCTTCACAGGACAAACTACAGACTTCAATCTTGACTTCCTTGACAACATGCCTTCCACGGACGCCAGCAATCTCACCGCTCAGGAGCTCCTCAACTCCTTAGACAATTCGTTTTTGAACGATATCCTTTAAATTATAAATGTCACAACTATATGTGTGCGTTTTTAGATAATTACTAATTGACCCAGTTTAAAGTCAATTGGACTTTATCATATTCGGGTTTTGTCTACATAATGTGTTTATTATACCTTCTAAAAAATACAAATGTATGACCAATATGGAACAAATGATGACCAAAGTTATAACACAGGAATTTAACAAGGCCAGTGTGGAGTATGGCCAGTAGAACCTACTTACTACTTACGAGTATACTGTAAGTGACCGACAGTAAGCCACTTTACATTTTGGACCACATTGTTTTTTGTAGACTATTTATTATGAAAAATATCAATTTCGTAGTGTTTATAGTTTTTACTATTGTTAATAATTCCTTTGTAAATATTTTAATTTAAAAAGGTTTGTAATATTAATAAACATAAGCTAAATATACTACTGATAGTCTCACGAGTATCCACGAAACTGACATTCTATTCTTCTTATGATAATTATTATTTAGCTGCAGAGTAGGCTAATGTATATTTATTGCAGATTTTATTGTAGTTTATAAGGTGAAAAGCACAAAAGACAATATTTTATTTACTGTAATGAATTTATTTATTAAAACAAGTGAAATAAACGGGGCAATAGATGTACCGACTTTTATGTTTAAACATAGTTTATGAAATATAAATCGAGGTGATTAGCTCCTGACCGCTAAGCGACATTCTGTGAAAAGGCGGGCATGGGTCATCTAGTTACTTAATTAATTCACTTAAACTTTGGAAATCACTACTAATTGCACTAGTAAGTGTGGCAAAGTTGCGATAGACAACAATTAACATGTCCGACACCCGCCTGTATACTACGTTCACTATCGTGTTGTCTGATGCCAAAAGGCCAATCACCTCGACTCTCACAACACGCATAAGTTTATTTACATTTTCGTCTGCTGAAACTTGGTCAATGTGCGGCTTTCCCACTTCAACAACTTCAATTAGACCAGCCACAGACGTTTTAACATTCGAAGTAATTTTTATTCCACAACACGTATTATGTAGGCTTGTCAAACTTGGGGTCAGCCCAATCCATTATAATAGTGCAAAATGTAAATTTTTATTAACTAAGAATATAATAAGATCATTCCTGTACCTAAGATGATTGTAGATTATACTGTGATGTCGGTCTCAATGGTCAATAGATTATAAATAGTATCAATTATTATACATAGATTATTGTTATTGTTAAGGATCTCATGGTATCATATTAGTTTGGGGTTTTGAGAGATTCTGGAATTACTAGATTGTTGGTTTCATTATTCAACTTTTTCAACGAATGTGTAGCATATTCTTTGTGAAGTGCATTTTCTTTTTATTATTTAGTATGTATTTGAGAATGCATATTCACCCAATTCGTTATTTTATAGTAGTGTAAATATTAAACCGTTGTTTAACAACTTTAGGAATTTTTGATCAATGTGTACCAGAGATGGGTATGAAATTAATAAAAATCATTATGTAAAAACAATCCAACCAATGAAGGTTTAGCTCTCTGATATAATTTACAGCTGTAAAACCAACTATTGTGAATGATAGCAACATTCCAGAGCCATTGTTAATAATGTTTTAACTTTAGGACCAATTTTTGAACGTTCTTTTGAAAATAATATTGCATATTGAGTGAAAGTGTTTAATTTATTTTTAAACTAACCGAACACATTTATGGGTACTAACTTAAAACCGGAGGAAGTGCTTTAGGGAACAAATGAAACTGAATTCCTTTACTCTTATAAAATAGAAAATATTTCTGAAAATATTTAATTTATGGCACACATTTCGTACTTTTGTTGTTTTTGACTCATCTCAAAAACTTAAAACCGTTACGAAAAAGAGCCAGCAATAATACAAATCCTGTTTCAGCTGGTAATCTGATCACCACATGATAGAGTCAGCTTGATGCTTGTACAAATAATCTGAAAATCTTTCCAATTTCTTCTCTAAAGCATTTATCTCCGTTGCTAATTCTCATACAACCTCATTCGGTTTGTTGTGGAAAATTCTAGGGTTCCGTATTCTTGGACTGTAGAAATTATTTGGCTGGATGTATTTCGCAGTAATCGGCTCTTCATGTACCGCACTTAGCTTACATTCATAGATATTCTCATTAGTGTTATTGTCTAGAGACCTCATTGAGAAAGCTTGTAGTATTTGTCTGCGTCTTCTGAGCCGAATACATGAAAACACTGTGCTCAATAGGACTCCCAGTTTGAAGAGAGCCACAATGAATAAACCCAGCATAAGGATTAAATACTGTTGCTGGTACCAGTCTTCTAATGGTCCGAGACAACCCTGTAATCAAACAAATGATTATTAAAAAAAATGAACTCGAGTTCGCTTCTTCTGACGTGCTGCGCTATTGCTATAAAGCGTGAGATAATGAAGAGCATTTAAATGAATGACAAAGCTCCGTTTGCAGCGAGTGTCGTCAGAGCCTCGGTTATTAGATAAGGGAACATCGCGTGTCACTTATATATTATTATGATTGAAAGACTAAGCGTATCTTACCGGCACATATCTAAACGCGGGATTAGGCTGTACTTCCTGGCATCGCGACGCGTTCACCGGAGCGGGGTTTAGGTACGAGACGTTATCTTCATATTGCACACAGCAACTGAGCGGCACCGACATTCCGCGCGGACCAAGCCGTCTCAGCTGCCAGATGGACATGTCGTAGTTCCGAGCATCCGTCATACCGCAACATTCCAACTGAAAATTATTGATCAAATCCGGTATAACGTAATGACATAACACTCCGATGGTTGAGTACCCTGCGATTGCAGACGTAGTGATTATAATATGCCCTGTCAAATAAAGCACATTCTTGTACAAAATTTCTATTACCATTATAATTTCTTTACGTGAGCGTTTGAAGCTTCATTAATTAAGTATTATACCTCGGTTTGCGCCAGGTCCACGGCCGCAGTAAAGTGTTCGAAGTCGGGCAACGCGTAGTAAGTCTGGAGGGCGCCCACCGCTCCACCGCGTGAACTTTGCAGGCCCAGACACCGCGGCCAGATAGCTGCTATCACTCCACCAGCGCATTCGCACAGCAACATTGATAACACCACCAAGAAGTACTGGAAGAAAGTCTTACTTAAACCTAATTGAAATTCTTTCTGTTTCGATTATTTGCAGTACAGAACACTAGTCACATACAGTCAGTTAGGGGCTAACTAGAATAGAGTACATACTCGTACATATATGAGCTATACTAATACATATTCTAAATCTGAAGAGTGTATTTCTTTGGTTGAATGCGCTACTCTCAGGAACTACTGGTACGAATTTAAAAGTTATTTTTGTGTTGGATAGTCATTTATAGAGGAAGGCTATAGGATATATAAATCACGCTACGACCAATAGGTGAGGAGCAGTAACAAAAGACGTAACCTAATGCGGGTTAAACAATTACGCGGACGAAGTCGCAAGTAGAAGCTACTTTATGTATAACCTACCTATTACATTTTTTTATTAGTTCAGTAGCTAAGTTACACCCAAGCTCGAAACTTCGTTTCGCCTTGAAGCTGCCGCGCTACATATATCGGTCAGTGACCTATGCTGCTCATTAGCACATTACAATTTCAGCAATAATATTACTTTACACAAAATAGTAGGTGATCGTAAAAGGTAACTTACAATACTTAGCACGGTGTAACTGGGCATGTAAGTAGCCCAGCAGCCAAGGGCTCCAGTTGCACACATAGCTAGCCCGGCGGCCAATAGAGCGAGGGATAGATAATAGAATGGTGGATGCGTCAGTATATCTTCGTCAGGCGCTGCCAGGAGCCGAGATAGAAGGATTCTTTTGGAGTCACAGAGTAATAGAAACCCACATATAACTTCCACAAAACCGCACGCCTGCGAAAAACAAATACGAGTTTCTCTAAATGTATGTATGTGTATGTAGGAATGTATTTAATGTCCAAAATAATACTTATTGTCTTCGCTCACTTAACACCAGGAAGTAAAAAAATATGCTAGCAACTGGTTCTTTATAGTACACAAACAGTATAGAGAATTTTAAACAGTAGAAAATTACTTACAAAAAATATGGTATTAAAACATCCAAATAGCACTTTAGCATTTGTTTCATTTTTACACATTTTAAATGAAGCTAAAACTAGAAAAAACACGGGAAAGCGCACAAGGATCCAGTGTAATACGACACGGAGAAATGTGGTCAAAACGCTATAGTTACAACTAATAATGTGAGTATGTGAATAAACAAACGGACGATGAATAGATTCGCCGGTTTTAGGGAGATACGCTCTGGTGAACAGGTGGGGTGACTGAGTATTAAGGCATTTTTGTTTAAAATTAATGCATGAATCGCTCATGCATGCTTTAGCATTTACACTATGAAATTACAGGTTCGTTATGGAGATACTTGTTGCGTTCATTGCGACATCACTCACAGTAACATCGGATTACAAAAATATAACGAAGACTTTAATTAAAATTCGTTAGAAACAGTTCATAATTGTATATTTCACATTATCACAAAAAACATTATTCCTTATTTTATTATTATCATATACTAGTAGTACAGTCTATTAGGCTGAAAAAAGGGGTCAACCCCGGAATTTACACGAAATAAGTTTAATATTTACATAAACAGTGTTTATAACAAATGTAAATACAAATACGATGCGAAGCAAAGGAAGCGAGACAATTGAATATGAACTAATATGTAAAAAATAATTAAGTTTATAAACCGTATTCTGGACTGGGATTCGCGATTGACCTTATGGTATGTACCTATGGCTGAGCGCACCGTACTCTTCGTGCTCTTTAGCAAAAACGGTTAAACGTATAAAAAATAATGTTTAAGACGAAAAATCGATTTGAGGTAAAGGATCCGAGAAATAAAATAAAAAACTGATTTTCGCGACCTTTGACGTTGAATATTTATGGGCGCTCACATGTAACCTTAGAAGACTTTTGAGACAACATTTAGAATACGAATATAAAAGTTTATTCAAATATTCTGCTTATTCCGAGGTGAAACTGCTAAGGTGACTGGACTATACTAGCTATAAAGATTTCAAAATTCAATGTCTCTTTTCTTAAATCCACCACAGTTTACACTTGGTTCACTTGTGATGTCATCTTGTTCCCGTTCTTTAGTTTCTTCAAGTTCTGAAACGTAATAGTAAGTTTAATGAAAACTGACGAAGGATAAGCTAGCTTAATCCACCTTTTTTACTTGGTATATAAAGTGAGGAAAGAAAACAAATCATATTAGAGACTCTCAAAAACATTGGTCGAATGTGGATTGGCAGCAGAGCGTGGTCATAAAAAGCTAATAGATATAGGGAATATATCTGCATAATAATTGAGAATTTATGAAACAATGTTAAACAGAAGCATTATAAAAGTATAAAGTAATCTTCAGTTTCTTCACCAGTGAGACAGTACAGGCTTGTTGTAACAATAAAAGAATCAGACAACCCACACCTACATACCCACACAAACACACCCACATCTTTCACTCAATCTACAGCAAAACTGCACTGTCCCTATTCCTACTCCTTCAACTTTTAACCCAACCGGTAAACACTTGGCTTAGGCCGTGCCATGACTTCTACTATAATCTATAATATTCTTCATTTAAGAATAATTGATACTTTAACTTGAATAAAAAAAAGTTTTACACACCTGGAGGCAAATGAAGCTTTTCTATGATAAACTTCTTCCTCTTCAGTTTGAAAGCCATGTCAAGACTGGGTGGCACAAAAGGCACAAGTGAGTAAATAGCAGATAACTTGGTAATATGGAACAACCCATGGTAATCTTTGTACACAGGGTTTGTTTCACGACTTGAGCCAGCAAATGATTCAATTCTGACAGCATTATCAACTGAGTACAAAAGTCTTTTCATTATGTGATCATCCTGTCAACAAAAACACAGAATTACAACAATTGTGTCATGCAGTGGTTAGTCCTTGATGTCTGACTTACAGAATGATATCTAAACTTTCAGACTCTCTTACAAAATCCATTCACTTATCAAGTGGTTTTAACTCTATGCCTTAGGTGAGATCTGCATTTAGTTTTATTATCACAATACAGGCCTAAACTCTCAATTTATTCAAGACACTTACATCAAATAAATGTGCAGGTATTGTAACAAATGCAACGGCATTAGTGTCCCTGAGTATGACTCTAAGACAATACATGAACTTGATCAGATCCTGTCCATATATCCCACTGACTTCCTCGTCACAGTCCATTGCCATCCACACTGGAGATCCCAAAGAGTGTATACCAATCCTTAAAATATTGCTGTTTTTCTTAACACTACTTTGATACTCTTCCTTAGAAACTAATTCTTTAATACTAGTCAGTAATTTGTGGTACAAGCTGTTTTTAAAACCTGAAATAAAGAATAAGATTAAAAATTAATAACATAAAACAAAATTATTATTCCGATTGCAATGAAACAAAAGCTGTACATGTAAGCATTATGAATGCTAAAAAAGTACTGTGGAGTGGGTCTGTGTGAACTCTTTTCAAATGTACTGAAGTACGCACTGAAGTAACTTTAGGTTTTATTATAATTTGTGACATATTCAAAAGTATGACAGCAGAGTATGACATCTTACCATTGACCTTTCCACTATCCATAGCCAATTTACAATATTTGATATTGCAGCTATCAATAGTATTGGCATCAATATGTTTGCTCAGGTCAAAATGGTGCCCAAAGCTAGTGTTGCTACCAAATGATGACTCCACCTGACTGAGCCCTTCATATCTCCATGCTATTTTCATCTTATCCACATCACTAGCTGTTGTTGTGACCTCATCATCTTGAGGAACTATGGTAGGTAGTGGTAATTCTTTAGCCTGAAAATTCATTAAAAGGGAAACATTTACAGGTATTTATAATAGATATTCTTTTAAATAATAGACGAGAGTAGGACTGCCCCATTGGTCTCATGGTCGCAAGCCCGACTGATGAGCGTTGGGTTCCGGTTTCGATTCCCAGGTCAGACAAAATCTGTTATTGGGTTTTTCCATTAGAATTTGCTGAGCCTGGAGTTTGGAAGGTGGTGGTGTGACACCCCCGTACCTCGGAAAGCACATAAAGCCGTTGGTCCCGGCTGTAATTCGTAGATCATTGGCAGTCGTTATGGATAATCAGAACTCAAGAAATCTGACAACCAGTCTAACCAAGAGGTATTGTGTTGCCCAGAGTCTGGGTTGTGCATCCGGTTAGAATGGAAGCCGACCCCAATATAGTTGGGAAAAGGCTAAGCAGACGATGATGTATAAATATAATTTACAAAAAAATATTTTTATAATTTTGATCTTGACTATGTCTGTTTCTAGCTATAGAAACATTTTTGATGTTGCTAGAGAATAAGGCATTTTATTAGTCAACTTACAATATCCACTGGATTGTCATCTGCAGATGCAATAAATAAGTCATGTTTGCATGCTACACCTTCAGATAGAAAATACTTCAAAAGAATTCTGCTATAGTTACCCAGGACATCTTCCTCTGAAAAAAAAAAGAAAAGTACTGTCAATGTGGTTTTACAATAATATTTCTGCTAGGAGGACAGAACAGGGCTACAATATTTTATTTATTCGTAAAATAATAAACTATTGTTTTGTATACATACCAACAGAAAATATACTCCCTGCCGGTAAACCACCTCCTGAAAAGTTCAAATGATTTGTTTGAGTAGATAGTTTGTTATTATAATAATTGTCACATTGTTGTCAATTTTAGGTTACAAAATGATATTAACAGCCTTTTATTGTCTCACTGCAGAGCAAAGACCTCTTCTGATAAAGAGAAGCCAGGAGCATTGATCCCATGCTTGCTGAAGGCGGAATGGTGATTTTAGACCTATATTTATTGTAGGTCCAGGTTTCCTCGCTATGTTTTTTTTCACCAATATCAGTGATGTCCAAGACCTGCCCGAAGCTTGCCCGGTATTGAACCCGCAGCCTCGTGCATTAGAGGCAGAATTTTAGGTTATACAGGCAAAATAATTTGCACTAATAACACTTTTACGTACCTATGACATGGTCCAAAGATGGAATACCAGATGATATTATCGGTAAACTATTTTTCACTTTTGTGCCACCAATAGTGACGCGTGAATCACTAGTTTTGTGAAAACTGCTCATGTTTGAGCAATTCGGGTTAAAGTCGCCGTTTTTATTAAACTAATTACATTACCATTCAAACAAACGCTTTTTAAATTTCACGTAGTTGTATATTATTTAATTTTCCAATAACGATATTTTTGATATCAGTTTTGACTCTTCATCAGTGTCAATGTCAACTGTCATATTCATCCATGTCCAATTCAGTCTTCAGTTCAGTCCAATGTCGCTGTCATTTTTTGGTATGGTGTGGCCACTTTAATTTGTGATCCATATTCTACACGATAGAGATGGGCTGAGTGATGATTTTTCTGTATCAATGACTACATGACAATGACAAAAAATATCGACGACGGGAACAATGACAAAATCATCAATGATTTTTATTTGAGTATTAGATCTCGTCACTTCAATTGTGAGTAAATACTGAAATGATCGCGGAATGGCTTAGTGAAATTATCATTCGTTACGTACGTGTAGTTAGTAGTTAGTACGAGTAGTAGGCATGAGTCGAGTTTGTCAGTTAGTACGCGTAATTAAATTTTTCTTAGTTTGTGACATTCCTGGCAGGGTATTTGTTAAGGTATTCAATCATGGAAATCATTAATATGTTTCTATTAGTGATATTTACTGCAAGATATGACTATTTAGTATATAATGGCAATCTGGCGTTCTTGTAAGTAAATAGCTGTAAAAACTTGGTCGCGTAGCGTATATATGCACCTTCTCAACAAGTAATATTCCAATCTTACCTTCATGCTTTTTCTAGGCTTTGGATTGGCAAAGACGGACAAAGTAATAGTACTTAGTGTTAGTAGTCTCTCAGTATCGCCGATCGCAACGTCGCAATTCACTCCGCAGTGCCCGAGACAGCAGGGCCCGTCTGATCCGAATCACCGAAGTTCGCGTTCATTCGAAAAATGTTTAAAAAACATTGATGATTTTGTCGTTGTCATTGCATGATGAAATGATTTTAAAATATCGATGATTTTTACATGTGACATGATATCGGTATCATCTCTACTACACGATGAAAAATACGTTTTATGGCTGAAGAAAACCGTAAACGGCTATCATTTAATCAAAACGAAATCTGTGGTGATAAACGTATGGATTAGGTATTCTGTGGTTCTGGTTGTTCTTTCTTTCTGTCATTTTGTTGAGCCGTGCTTGACTGCCGTGTCATAAACTGCTTGTGGCACATGTATTTCTATATAATATCTCTTCAAGGGAAAGAATTACATTGAATTAAAAGGAACGGACGTAGTTTGTATTATTCAATATGCAGGGGCCTGCAGTTTTTATGGATATATCTCTCGAAGATCAAGTAAGTTTACGTCAACATAACCTAGCTGTCGTACTCAGGAAAAGTTTATAAGCTTTCAATATAATAAAATTTATGAATATCGACGCTTTCAGGCTCTAGAACTAAGGAAATACTTCAAGAGTCTCGGTGCAGAGATAGCAGAAGAGAAGTCGCCGAAGGGTATTGAGGACGACTTGCATAAAATAGTGGGAGTCTGTGATGTTTGTTTCAAGGAACCAAATGAATCCGAGATTGAAGCTATACTCAATAGTATTGTCTCCATCATGGTGTCTGTAAGTAGAGTTTACTGCAAAATGTTAGTCTGCCTTTTTTAAATGTGCAAAGTGAATTAGTCATTCAATTTGTTCAAATGAAATTTGATAAAATCCTTAACCCAGAAAATAAACAGTGTTTGGATAATTTTGGCAATAAGTGATATACAAACATACAATCTTATTTATTTTATTTAGATCCCATTGGAGAGAGGAGAAAATTTGATTTTGGCTTTTAGTCAAAGGCTTACAAAGGCACCAGGACCCAAACTTGGCATGGTTGTGCTACAGTCGTGAGTTTTTTAATTTTACTATGTGATAATATTTAATTTGAATAAAAAGTAAACTACTAGTATATACTACATAAAATAATGAGTTAACATATTAGTATTTACTCTCTTACTTTACTGAATAGTAAATAAATAAACCTTTAAATTGGTGTCTGTGGTCCTGATCATATTAATAATAGGCTGGTATTGCACCCAGTATGAGAAGGCACAAGCATTGTTCACCACCCACACTCAATGCAAACAGGCAATTTCACTTATGTTATTACTTAGTGTTGTCTAACATAAAGTTAGATAGTACTTATGGATAAAAGAAGCCTAAATAATTTTTGCCCAGGTCTGAATCTAGAATGTCATGCATGAGAGATCACAGATCCAAATCACAAGTTGAGTTGTTTTTAAATATTGAAAATAATATTCCAAGGGTACAGTGAGTGGGTACTTAAATATGTGCAACAGCTGTTTTGGGTTTAGTTTGCAAGTAGAAGCACATATCAGAGCATATTAAAGTTGAATTGTACTGTTACAGGCTATGGCGTCTTTACAACAACTTGGAAGCTAATTCACCCCTGCGTTACCACGTATACTACCATGTCATTGAGCTAGCCGCTCGTGTTGGCTTTGTACGCGAGGTGTTCACCAGTGTTGAACAACTCAGGAAAGAGTTCTCTGGCTGCCCACCCACTAATGAACAAATGCAGAAACTCTATAGACTGTTACATCAAGTTTTAAAAGATCAGAACAGGTAACATTTTTTGCAACTGGAGAACTATTAGATAAGTTGATGTAGTTTTAATATTCCACAAACATAAATGCCTTTCTAGATATGGCTTACCAAAATCACAGGTACACAGATGTGTATACATATAGCTAAACACTCAAAAGTATTGTACTAAAAAGTATGTTTTAGACCCTGTATAATACACAGTCCTTTATTTTTTAAACATCCCAGTTTAAAGGACTCTTGATATGATGTTCTTTTCACATTCATTTGTATTCTGTAATCTAATTTAAAGATTCCAATATAAGGCAAGTCTTGTTTGAGTAGTTTCCAACAAGATTTTATTATTTACATTGTTTTTTTTTCTTATTGGTTTCAGTGAATTGGCGTCGAAGGTAATGATTGAACTGCTTGGCACATACACAGACGAAAATGCGTCGTACGCCAGAGAGGATGCCATCAAATGTATTTCCACAGCACTAGCTGATCCCACTACATTCCTATTGGATCCTCTGCTTTCCCTCAAACCTGTAAGATTCCTTGAAGGCGAACTAATCCATGACCTGCTCACCATTTTCGTATCAGAGAAACTGTCCAGCTATCAGACCTTTTACCAGAATCATAAAGAGTTTGTTCATTCTCAAGGTATGCACACTATACTGAAATCTGATCATTATAACAATGATTTAAGTTGTTGTTATTTTGAGAGCTGTTGTTTACTAATATTAACTGAAATATGTATATTACTACAGGACTAGACCATGAACAAAATGTAAAGAAAATGAGGATACTGTCCTTCATGCAAATGGCTGAAGTCAACCCTGAACTTACTTATGATGAGATTATCTCTGAACTGCAAATTGAAGAGCAAGATGTTGAAGCTTTCATCATCGAAGGTTAATTACGTTATAAATGTTTTATAATTGAAACATTGTTCTCAAGTAATACTATGTATCTCAAGTAATCAAGGATAAATATTATTATGCCTAATACGATTTTGAATCCCGTTCCAGTACTGAAGACCAAGCTGGTGCGTGCGCGCATGGATCAGGCGGAGCGTTCGGTGCGCGTGTCGAGCACGATGCACCGCACGTTCGGGCGCGCTCAGTGGCAACAGCTGCGCGACGTGCTGCTCGCGTGGCGCGGGAACGTACACTCTGCACACGACGCCATGAAGTCCGTCGCAGCCGCGCAGATCGAATACGCCACACAAAACCAGAAAGCATAAAGTTATTTGCTACAGATTTCTACATAACTTGCGGCTTATGTCTAGAATTTGCTTGAGATGGGGTTTTGTAACGTCTTACCGTACAGTCTAATGTTAAATAGAAAATGACGTGCTGCATACCAACCCGAAATGAATTCCACAGGAGATTGATGACGTCAAATATTTTACACAATATTTTGACTTTATTATAGTCGCTTTGTTTCATCATTGTCACATAATAATTATAATGATCATAATTTATTTAGGGAAACGTCGCGAGCAAATTCTAGGCATCAGAATAAATAATTCGATCTATCATCAAAAGTCACTTTAAATAAATTTATATTCATTTCGACAATATGTAACAATCTGCCGTTTGTAGCCATTTTGTATTAATATACGAAGTAAAATTTCAAGAGTATTTTATTTCAAGTAATGGCCATATTAGTATATCATTAATCATTAGGACTTCTTTTAGCGAGATTTTGGCAATACTTCTGAGGAATAAATGTAGACAGCTTTGCTTAGCTGTAAAAATCAAATTTTTCGTAGTTTTCATAAAGTTGTTGCACAAAACATAACGAAAGTCCTAATTTAACATTTTGTTGGATACATTTATAATAGCATCAAAATTGCATACATATGCTGTCTAGTGCAACGCTGTGCTGTCGCATTAGCATGTAAAAACGCTACACGAAAGATAGTTTCTGCATCAGGGTGGTAGGTACTTCTCAAAGTTTATCGGGACCATTTTATTCGGAATCAGTGCACTGGGCAAGAAACATGAAACCACGGGAACAAACACTTCATGGTGGATTACTCGAAGAAGAATCTAATTCACATCTGCCATATGACGGAGATTATTGTAAACCAACAGACAAAATATTTAAGTCAAATTGAAGTCTATTCATTAACTTTGTAGATGTCAATAAGCATTTTATCAGGTCTATCAATTGTCAGATTAGTAATAAAATAACTAACTATCAATCCATGGATTACGGATACAGGCGGGACGGATGCTTCCGAAATGTGTTTCGTTCGTTTGTATGTGCCGCACTATCTTTGTTGCTCGGGCTGCATGTTTACGCGTATTTCTGGGGACCAACTCAAGAGATGCTGGACGGAGACTTTTCTGACATCAAATACGTCGTCATGCAGCTTACTAGAGGACTGTCTGAGGTTACTATTCGTCATAAATCACAAATTCCTCCAATAATCAAACAAATTTTCGCTCCTCCAATGATCGTCTTCTACGATGTCCTTCTCACCGCTCTGGTTTTCTTAAATCTTCTTTTCTTGTCCAGGCGGTTTTCCTTTGGAATGCGCTTCCTCAGAATATCAGGATGGCTACCAGTCGTTTCATATTCAAAAAAAAAGCTCGTGAACACTTGCTTATGAAGTTGGCAGACTCGTCTCACAATTAGTTTCTTATATTTCTCCACCTATGTATTTTTTGGCTTTCTCTACTCTGTATATTTTGTTTGTATGTATGTATACATGTATTTATTATATTTTATTCCTGGAAACTTTCTGTTTCTTGCACCTACTATGTTTTGTCTCTGCATCACGCTAAGGTTGACTGGTAGAAAATGCCAAAGGCATTAAGTCCGCCTTTGTACAATGTATTATTTACATTATGTGCAAAAAGTTTTAATAAAAAAATAAATAAATTATCATGTACCATCTTTTTAACTTGTCGGCAAAAATAGAATAAATATGAGGCAGGTAAGGTTAAAACTCTATTGGGCCTGTCTCACTGTAGGTATGTAGCCTAGGTCTGTCTATGAGTATCTAAGTACCAGTAAAATTAAAAAAAAGTTTTTGTAAGACGTTAATCTGTTTGTTAACCAAAAGTTATGAGGAGATACTGAAACAGGATAAAGATATTTATAAACTTTTGCTTAGCACCTAGCTGACACAGCCTACCTAGCCATCAATTGGAATTTGTGTTAGCTGTGGACTATTTTTAATTTTGTTGCTTAGCCGATTGATAAGCCTCCGAATCTTAACTATGATGATGTACCTACTCCCGTTAATCGGAATCTGAAATATAAGTCGGAAGAGATGATATTATTTCGAGCTTTGAGGGTATTATTTTGAGCGTTATGGGTTGTTTGGTAACGTATTAAAACTTCCTAACCCAGAGGACATTAAAAAAGCAATAGGTACATTACGATTGAGCTACAGATTTGGGATGGTAAATTATGCTTTACAACACAAATTACCCTCTTATCCTCACCGCTGTCCCCAAGGCAGATAGTTCATGTTCTACAAGAAAGATGGCGTTGTATGTTGTATTGCTTTGCTACGCATTGCTATGACCTACGAAGTGTTAACTTAGTAGCTTTTTTAATCAGATGGCGTTAGTTGTTTCATAAAACTCGCAGTTTTTCTAAGTTTTGTAACTTTAAGCGGGACTATTAGCCGCTTACAGTCCGCTCGCTATACATAAGTCATGTATGTATGTAGAGTAGTTTGAAGATGTATAACACCTACATCGGAACCTGTGTAACGTATCTACATTAAGTTTCTTATTTTGAGTTTTTTCAGACAGACTTAGAAAAAACCCTATCACATAACGTAATCTTGGGTACAGAATTGCATATACAATTGGAACTGCAGGTAAAACTATCAGGGGAGATGACCGAGTAGAGTAGGCAGAATAAATCAAGTGATTTTGTAAAGGCTACATTACCATTCTATCTTTACGATCAGGTACTTTATCAATACTTATTAAGATCATAGTTGTTAATACTTATTAACAACTAAGATCTTCAGCAGTCTTACAAAGATGTATATGAGTACGTCTTTTGGTGAATGTAGGAAAGAGTATCATAGGCGTGATATTATGTTTTTGAAGGTAAATCGCAAGCACGAGCGGCTACAAACTGAGATGGACCGCATTTCGTCGGTATTACCCGCAGTAGCGGCGGCGGCAGGACGCGCTAAGGAGGCACTCGTTGATCCCGTGATTCGTTTGCGCAACAACCGGCAGATTGGGGATGCAGCCGATTATGACAGACAGGTGAGTGATGTGCAGACTAATACTATTGTATTGTTTATACTATTAATCAGGAACTTGTGGAGTTGTTGCAGAGAATGATTCAATAGACGACACGTTTGGCACAGTGGCCGAGCGATCGACTGCTGTGCTGCGTGTCGCGGGTTCGATTCCGGCACGGAACAAATATTTATATGACCTACAGATAGTTGTTTCGGGTCTGGCTGTTTGTGTATGTGAGTTTATATGTTTGTAAACGCACCCACGATACAGGAGAAATTCTCAGTGTGGGGCAACGTTTAAAAAAAAAAATAGTGTTTCGCACCAACCACCAATTCATTATTGGTTAGCCGGTCTAGATGATAATGCGTTGGTCTTGTGGGTTACAACTGTTAAGGTCTGGCTAGACTGTAGTACTTAAGTGAAGAACACTTACTTGCTTTTTTTGTTTTTAGTTTTATACTATAATTTTTTTAAGCAGTCAGAATATAGTTTTTTTTTTTTTACACTTGTTAGTTCTGGCTATTGGCGGCTTATGCAATCTTGTCATTTAATTGAGGGAGTTTATATCGTGGTGTTTTGTATTTAGCCTTTCTTATTCTAAATTTTATTTAAACATTGAAATTGTATATGTATATTTTTTTAACCTTTTATAAAACCCTTTATTTTTATTATTATATTTTTTTTCGCTGTCTCGTTAGCCTAGTGGTCTTAAGCGCGACTGCTACGCTTGAGGTCTTGGGTTCGATTCCCAGGTCGACCAAAACGTGTTATTGGGTTTTTCTATGAAATTCTCACTAGCAGCTCGAACTTAGGATTTGTGACCGGTTTATGGCAATAGGCTCGCCCTGTATTACATGGGACCTGAACATACCGGCGAAATGTGGGTGCACATTGGTACACCTCTGCCTAACCCTTCGGGGAATACAGGCGTGATGGTATGTTTATTTTGATAACCCACTCGATAGATTATGAGGAAAAAAAAAGGTATACCCAGTGTCTCTCACGATCAAGATAAATCTAACGACTCTCCTCTCCAGCTAAGAATCCATCAAGCCGTTTAGGCTATAAACCGTAAAAAAACAAACACAGAAAAACAAATAATACTAATATATTATTGGCTATTGAGGTTACTTACAATTTGCTATTTGATGCAAAGAACATACTTCCTTTAGTTAGGTAG
This sequence comes from Caradrina kadenii, assembly GCA_947462355.1. Classification (NCBI taxonomy): domain Eukaryota; kingdom Metazoa; phylum Arthropoda; class Insecta; order Lepidoptera; family Noctuidae; genus Caradrina; species Caradrina kadenii. The sequence goes on along the minus strand of OX381677.1, from coordinate 9,582,540 downwards.
GTGCAGGTTGTAAACAAGCAAATACCAAAGTTACCCCTGAAAACACGTGTCGTTGCTTTATAACCCCGTCGGATAGCGATGTTTGTGTCTGACGCCTGTTACATCTTTGTCAATCACCTCCTCATATTTTACTTACACGTGTTTCCGTTTTGTTTTGCCTCTGTACTTTATCATCCCTAATAATCTAAGTAGTTAACTATATCATTTTAAATTTATTATGATTGGTAACTGATTATTGTTATTTCTGAATTTATTAAAAATAAATCGCACGTAGAAAAAAAACACAAAATATAAATTAGATACTTAACGACGGCGTCGCATCGAGCAGTAATTATTCTAAATTGGAATATTAAAACTAAACCATATAAATATGAAAGAGTGTGAATATTTCTCAACAGTTAGCAGACTACGCGCTCGAGTCGGCTGGTGCAAGAGTATTGGATACGGGAGACACCATAGAACACGTAATTTACGAGTCACCAGTAGGTTGGGCGCTCCACTTGCTGAGTACGTGGCTGTGCCGTGGGTGCCTCGGCGCTCGGGCCATGATTCGGCCGGGGACCCTGCCCGGAGAGTGCTGGGCGTTCAAGGGTCCCAGGGGCGAAGCCACTATACGTCTGCTCGGCACCGTCCGGATAACGAGCGTCAGCGTTGAACATATACCGCCGCATATTTCATCGACGAGGTAGCTTACCTATATTTTTTCGCATACATTTGTTTTGTATATCTATTGAGAGTGTAACATCTTTGAATCGTTTTCGTACTGAGATGTGCAGGAAGGCTAGCAAAAACTGTTTTTTTTCGTCATAATTCTATCTGCAATTAATCTCAACGACTTTGAAGATTTTAGCAAATGTGCGTGTATAAATGCGTGTGTGTTACTTTGCGATTTTAAAGAAAAATTAATTGAATATCTTTTTTTTCTACACAGAGAGATATCATCAGCTCCGCGTCTCTTCCAAATCGAAGGTCTAGATAACCGCTTCGACCCATACCCTCACGACTACGGTAGCTTTGAGTATGACAAAGATGGCAAACCTATCCAGTACTTTGAAGTTTTGTACCCATTTGCCAAGGGTCATAGTCTCGTGAGGGTCCGGGTGCTGTCGAACTGGGGACACCCAGTCTACACGTGCGTGTATCGCGTGAGGGTTCACGGCGATTTGGTAAATAACCCGAGATCTGTGACTGACGAAGGTGATGCACGGATAGATAATGAATAAGTTCTGGTCCATACTTAAAAGTCTGAAGGAATAGCTTGTAAGTTGTGTCACTGATTTCTTTTTGATAAAACTGCTTAGTTTGAAATTTAAACACTTACATGGTTAAACAAATCGAAATCAGTATATTACTTGTTTTCTGATTACAGGAATTTAAATACAACAAGTCTGGGCCTTGTTCTCCTTAATATATAATAGTTAAATAAATAGTTTGCTATGACATTATGAATTATTTTAAATGAACTAGGTATATTTATGTTATAGAGTATAGTTTAGTTTTTATTTACATGTTATTATATAAGATGTTTTAATAAAGGTTTTATTTTAATATCCTACTAATCCTATCCTGCTTCCTGCTATATTCAATTATAAATGCGAAAATTTGTAAGGATGGATGGATAGAGGATGGATGGATGTTTGTTACTCTTTCACGTTTAAACGGCTGAACGGATCCGGATCAAATTTGGCACATAGAAAGATTATATTCCGGAACAGCACATAGGGAATTTTTTATCCCAGAAAAATGTACGGATACCGTAGGATAATATATTAACTTTGACGGACGAAGTCGTTGGCGGAAGCTAATGTATAGATATTATGATGTCGTGATGGCCCGGTGGTTAAAGTACCTTCCTCTCATGCAGCAAGAATGCGGGTTTGAAACCAGGTTAGTACCAGTGTGACTTTTGAACTTTTGAATGTTCTTTCTAAGGTAACCTTGGATATCACTGACATCGGTGAAGGAAAACATCGTGAGGGAATCTAGACTTAAAACAAATATTTAATTCTGAAATCGCCGAAAAGTAAGCGTGGTAATTAATGCTTATGCGTAATTCTCTTACACAACACACAATAATAGGCTGGTCTTTTTTGTTACTATAATTCGTATTTTTTTATTTTTTTTTTGGTGGGTGGGAACTCATCAAATAACTTCTCCCGCCCTGGGCGGGGCGGGAGGGAGTGTCAGACTTTTACTGACTAAAGGGCACAAGAAGGAACATGGGTGGGCATGTTCCTTCTTGTGCCCTTTGCGTTCCGGGGGCGCGGTATCTCTTACGAACAACCCGCAGCCCCGGCAGGCATCGGCCCTCTGTGGCCCCTTCCCTTTACTGACATCTCTTTGAGGCGCGCGTGGAACACGAACGCGCCGTCGACACGGCCTGTCGTTGTGTTAAACGTAAGGACGGTGAGCTACCCATTGCTCACCGTCCACAGGCCTGTATCTACGGTGGCCGGGAGTCGTCACGCGGCTCCCGACGTCCGGAGCGTCTACCGCGGCGGCTGAGACGGAAGAACTGCTGTCTCAACTGTCCCGCCGCCTCCTTCTCTAGCATTACTGCCTCACAGAAGGAGGCGACTGCATCCCATTCCCTCTCGCTCCGGACCATGGCTTGCATCAGGGCCGGACGCAAGAGTTCGCCGCCGCCGATGGCCGCCATGAGGACTCGGCGATGCTCCGCCCAAGCGGGGCATACCGCCACGGTGTGCTCCACCGTGTCCTCGGGGCGATCCACACAATGGTGACACCCGGACGTTTCCTCCCGCCCGATGAGGTGCAGGAACCTCCCGAAACACCCGTGTCCGGTGAGGACCTACGTCAGGCGGTAGGTGAGGGCGCCGTGGCGCCTCTCCAGCCACTCCTCAAAGAGGGGACTTACCGCCTCTATTAAGGCGTGCCCAGCACGAGGTTGCGACAGTCGCTATCTCCATGTCGCCATGAGATCGAGCCGGAGGTCGGCCCGCCGAGCGGCAATTTGCCGCGGTGGCGGACTCTCCCCCTGGCCTTGTACCTCCACGCGCCACTCGTACAGGCATAATTCGTATTTACGTTTTTAGTTTTAAATAATTTGGGATTATTATGTCGGTTCGATAACAAAATAATGAGAATTATTGATAATTCGAAATAATTTTTTTTCATTTTAGTTAGTTTGTTTCAATTAAGTACATAGCAAATGCAGGGTTTCTACATAAAAATCATAGGGGCATGATGATGATTAAGCAAGCAGTCTTTTTTGGCATAAAATCCAACATTAAAGCCATTATTGCCAGGTGGCTACCCGGTTATATGTATTGTGTGTGCGTTGCACAAAACGAGAGAAAGGCGACACCAAGCATAGATGTTAATCTGGGTGTCCGGCAGCCGAACACTATAAAACGCATGCATTATTAGTGGACAATGGGACAAAGTACATAAATTAAAGTAAGCAAAGTGATCATGATCCCCCGCGGCGCATGCGCTAATGGGTTGACCGGAGCTGCTCCGCTTTGTGCGAGGTAGCGCTGCGCCGGCGCATTGTTGACGGACAGTTTATTTAATTTATTGTAGCAAAAGGACAGTTTGCAGTTTTATACCTGCAGAAATAATATGCAGTCCTATTCTTTCGTTACGAAGATAGATCGTTATATAATAATGTTTAGTTACACTGACTTCGGGCAGAAAAAATGGTATAGTATATTTGGGGAGCCGATATAATAATATATGTAGGCAACTATTGCATCGTGAGGAAACTGACAGGAAGGTTTGCGTGCATTTATCCTACTCCTACTAATATTATAAATGCAAAAGTTTGTGAGGATGGATGGATAGATGGATGTATGGATGTTTGTTACTCTTTCACGCTTAAACGGTCGAACGGATCTGGATGAAATTTGGCACAGAGATAGAATATAGTGTGGAAAAACACATAGGATACTTTTTATCCCGGAAAATGTACGGTTTTTGTAGGATAATTATATCGAATTTGACCCAGACGAAATCGCGGGCAAAAGCTATTAATTAATATAAGTCTGAAATTGCCTATCCGCTATTATTGCTCGTGCCTTCTATAGGTGAGAAGAGGCCTTTACCTAGCAATGGGACATTTATAAACTGGCATTATTATTATATTGGTGAACTAAAAATTCTGACTTAAAACTAAAATTATCATTATTTCACCTATTGTTAGTTAACTAGGATGTCTATTCCTATTTGTAAGAATTACCGTCAAACGGGGTGAATAGGGACGCAGGGGTGAATCGGAACGAAATTTTAAAAGGGATTTTTACTTTGAAATAATATAGTTTGTTACCAAAGAGATCTCTTCTGTTTTAACTAAATTACAATTTATATTTTATGATTTTAACGTCCTTGCTGGTAACAAACTATATTATTTCAAAGTAAAAATCCCTTTTAAAATTTCGTTCCGATTCACCCCGTTTGACTGTAGTCTGTTTTTTTTTGGAAATTTTGTCTATGGGAACTTTGACAACCTAGATCAATACAATACTAGTGATGACACCTCAATGGAAATCAGTAGATATCATGTAATTATGCTGCACAGGGTACCTTTTCTCTTCTGGTTTTGTCGCAATTGAATAAAAACTCTTTAAAAACCTCGGTATAATTAAAAGTCCAGTCCAACTGAAAATTATGTCGTTACCTATAGTTACAGTAGTAACATAAAGACAAGCATGAAATCGGCATCGTTAAGAGGCAGTAACGTACGTGGTACGTACATTAGGGACACAATTAGGTCGGTGTAGAACCGATTCTTTTCTTTAGTTGCTTCAACGTGTTTCCTTTTCTCTGACAAATAGATTGGAGTCGTAAAGGGTGAAAGCACCTCTCCATGAAATTTATCCTTTTCCACCAACGCGGGCCAACGCCTACTTGTAGTCTCTCCTCAATATTAATGATGTGATCTTAGTTCAGTGTCTCGCTACTTGACATGTATTAATGGACAGTATTTGTGTCCAGATTCCTCCTGGCTGGTCACGTTACATGTAAAAAGTTAACAATTGAGTAATATTGCATTATTGTACGGTATTAGTAAAGTGTCCCGCGGTGCCGCCCGCATTTTTGTCGATACTCTAGTGATACTGAATTCTTTGGAGGAATAGTTTAATACTTTTGTTGGCTTAGTTATAAAACAATTCATAACGTAGCAAGTTTCGAAACGTTCTTTTAAATATATATAAACATTCATAATTATGTTTACAAAAACTTAACTACTTATACTTACTACTTAATGGATCTACTTGTACCAAAAAACCGGGTTTTTACTCAGGATTTTTACATTATCACGGAATACTTACCAGTGTGAGCAAGAATTTAAATGGAAAAAGTCACAATTTCTTAGTGCTTCAGGATCGAGAGAGTGGAAAAGAAAAGGGACAGCTCTGGTAAAAAATAAATAAATGAAAGATTGGGAATATTTTTTTTCTCAATTACCAACTCTATACTTAACTGAACAAAGAAAGAAGGTAAAACTGTATTTATATCTAATAACATGTTGTTTGTGTATGTGAGTCTATGTTTGTAAACGCACCCACGATACAGGAGAAATTCCTATTGTAGGGCAACGTGCTTAAAAATAAACAACACCCAAAGAACAGCTTTTCCGAAAATATTGTAGGTACAGATAGGTTATTTATTTATCTTCATAAAGACATCTCTTTATATTGATTGTTATAATTCTTTGACTATAACACAAAATTATATAAGAACGGCCGTGTAGCAAGACCACGTACCGGTTCGATGGCCGCTACTATTCCTAACTCTAACAAATATCTTTGTAATGGATATTAGACAACTTTTTTACTTGTGCTATTCTCCTGAACCACAATGAACGTTTTAATCCAGGACAAGCGATAAATCTTCAGAAAGTTTTGCGACAATATTCTCTTCTGCCTAATTGGGGATAGAGGGATAAAGGGTGCATTGTGAAAGCCGCCAAAATATTTGACAATATTAATAATGTTTCTGGTCTGTCGCTCGTGAAAGGCTTGCACTAGGAAAGGATTGCCGATAGTTAGACGGTTAAACCCATCGGAGCGTTCTGCGAGCATCCGATGTGTATGGTGCAGGTGACAGGAATCTGAGGTTTTGAACGTTAATCCGGTTTCGATAATAATAATATGACTTATTGTCATATCACATCACATTATAAAATGTAGCACTATAGTGTGTACACGGGATTTTTTAATGTTTTGTCGAAACATGATTTACCAATAGAAATTGATAGACATTCAAACAAAAACTATAAATGTAATTTTTTTGATAGCTTTTAGTTAGCTTCATAGATATGGTGGCGAAAATTAGAATAGTCATATAAAAAAGAATTACTGAAATAATCTAATAAACTATAATGTCGTGGAAAAGCTACAAGTTTACAATTTGAACCACACTCCAGCTTGATGCTGTGTGCGTAGGTGTCGTCAAGGGATTCGTTTTAAATAGTCTCCGGAGGCATTGTTTGGGAGACGCGCTTTGTCCTGGCACATTAGAAATACTCTCGTGTTCGCTTCACTGACTCCTATCAATGTCGCCTTCAGGAAATACGATTTTAACAGCGAAAACATCGGAATTACAAGTCATCGCGACACACTCTGCTGCCTCCGGGCAAAAGGGTTCGTTGTCATACAATTACGTATCCTCCAAGTTTGTTTTATCCAAACAATGATACATAAAACCCATTTCTAAGGAGCTCCTTTTGTCAGTAGCAAATGTTGTTTACTGTATTTGTGTTGTGTCGAACTGAATGGATTTAGGAGGTAGCTGCCTGTTAGGCGTAATACATACCAAGGTCTACACAGAAGCCAAACCTTGTACCTACTCATATCACTATGTTAGAAGTGTTTTGTCTTCGCAACATTAAGAAGTAAGTGAGTATCAATAAGTTTTACGATACTTTTGTTATACATATATATTTTGTTATTGGATCTAATACAGTGCCGCACTCATTATATTCGGGTGGCGAGTTATGGTCAACCGCGGCCACTTTCTAAACGATCGAACTGGGTTGCCCGGTGCCCACTCGCTAAACTCTGCTCTCATAAAAAATCCTGCAAATAAAAGCAATGAAGAGTTATAACTCATTATGTGAAGGGCGAAGGGTTCGCGGCAGGTATGTCCGTATGGCGCGATCAGCCCTTCATAATTTAGAAAAAGAGCCATTTATTAAACTAGAGCCCTTAGTAATTATTGGGACTCTATTTCGACATATTCGCTATTGCTACCTGCCGGCAATTTGCCATTCGGCCCTTTGTCTGGCGGTGTGGCGCCCTAAAGGGTTCTAATTTTAAATGCAGCGTGTAACCATTGGGGCTTTATTCGTAAATTTCTCTTTCGCGGTGGTTAGTGTTCGCTGGACGCAATATGGCGCGGTTTTTTGTCGCGCGGCAAGGGTGAGCAATTAACTGGATACAACATCGGCTTTGTTCACTTTTTGCGGTTGATTGATAATGAAATGAACGTACACCACAGACGGCTTATTAAAATAATATTGTTTCCTATTAAACTTAGCTCGGGCGGCTTAGTGGACACATAACTTCCAGTTGGAGGACTTGTGTACAAACATTTGCTATAGCACTGAAAGACTTTAAAGTATTTAAGAATATTTGCTTATAATCCTAATTGAATGTAAAAGTACACGTTGGCGAATCCAGCAGTGAGACATGATCGTTTAATGTCACGATGGTAAAATTACACGGTAGAGTCCTGATAGAGCAAACATTGTCGCGGCGTCCATCTCGCTAGTTTGTTCACAAACAAGGATCGAATGAATATAGACAAGCGTGTTTGCGCTGGTGGCTTGAGTTACAACAACAAATACACACGGTTTATTTATAACGGCTACATATATCATGTGATCGGCGATCGAGTGGCGGACTGGCGGAGAGGCGGCGAATCGCCCTCGCTCCTAATGCCATGCAGTCGTCATGGTAACGATGCATTCACCCCTACACACATTACACACGAGAGACCATAAAAAAACAGAAAAGCGGAGAACAGAAAAGTTGGTCGACGTCACCCCGGTTCCTGTCGAACGTCCGAGTGTTCCCTTCTTTCAAACATAATTTATGGTTTCGGGGAAATAAACATAAAAAATAGAAAAGGAAAAACGACAGCACGCACGATAAAAAAGCTCGTCGTAAAAGTGCGAGGGGAGCGGGGGGGCGCCGCCCAGCCGCCGGGCCGTCGCGGGCGGCAACCCTTCCGCTGCCCGCCCTCCGCCCGGCCCTCATACCCACCGCATTAAAGGGTTACGGCGACTAACCCTCGTCACCGTTACTATGTATGTGCTTAGCTATTGATGTAAGAACCCATACTATAAGTTCTCAAAGTAAATGCTCTTAGTTCAGTTCCGCTGAATAGAAAACCTAAAACTATCTTAGTTTGACTATACTGGGTGGCATTAACTAACATTATTCTAAGTTAATTTCATATAAATAGCTACTTTATTACTCCTTCTAGCAGTTATCACCTTGCTAAGTGTTAAAAATCGTGTGTCCGAAGGGAAACATTGTTGTGGCGAGTGCGAGCAATTGGCTAGCGATGACGACGTGGCAAACTTCCCGCAAAACGACAGTTTGATGTAAATGCGCTCCCCGGGCGATGGTGCAGCCCACACCGGCTTAGTGTGGCGAACAGCCCCTGATTTTCCGGGACTTGTCGGGATTCGCACAGGATAACAAGTGAAACGAAACGAAAATAGAGACACACGAGTTGTTTTTATTTTTCGGGTAAGGTACTTTGGTTGTTCACCATATTTTTAATCTTTGCTACATTAAGCTTATGCAATTGTTAACATCCAAAGATTTAATAGCGTTTGTTTGTCAGCATAAATAAATATTACTTTTGTTACCGTTTGTCCTTTATAACGATTACTAAACAAACTTCATTACTTGTGTTCAAGTTTAAACCTCAGCATCTCCCCATTCTGCAACATAGTGTGGAGAAAAGGGCTTTGAAGACATACGTACGTGGCGACCGTCCGTCTGCGCGGCCACCCTTGCGACCTGTCCTACATCACTCACACATATCAGCAGTAGTACAACATGTTCAATGTACACCCGCCATCATGAAAGTCCTGCACAGCAGTAATTTACGTTCAAAATTTTAGGCATAGTCCATTCAGTCTGTAGAGATCAATTTAAGGTTTCGGAAGGTGTGATAATATAATTTACTAATAATTTATTTATTGGAAAATCCATTGACCTAGCAACCTCGTAGATCTATGGACCGACGACCTTAAAGGGCAGCTAAGGATAATCCGTTCTTGTGGCGTAATCTAGGAGAGTCCTATGCCTGGCAGTGGATTATGATAGTATGAGTTGACCAACATGTTCAATATGAGCCCATCCGCAGCTTAACATTATATAGAGCATTTATTTCTGTTGTCTGTCACTGTTATCTTAAACCCAGTTATTTGAACGAAAATCCACACAAAAATGTTACAACTGCATGTCTTCTGTTGTTGTTGGCTGACTGAATCATCAACGGCCGATCAGATCACTTATTATCACCATAAGTTTAAGTTTAACACGTCGGTAATTTGCGTTACAGAAGTCGGCTGCTAATGGACTATAGAGGCTACAAGGTTGTAACCTGGAAATATTAGTGGTTTTTCTTCTACTTGAGCAATATTACACGTTGTTATGCAATTTGTGAATTTGTTATTGAATATGTTTGTTCTAAATAGAGCTTCTGTAGTTTCTGTATCGTGCACAGCCACACACACTAAACAACGACACCCATACCTAGTTAAGTTTCCATTTTTCCTCCAGTGAGTTCGACCATCAGTATCAAACTGAATGTCAAAACATTCAGTTTGATACTGATAGTCGAACTCACTAATAGTTCTCAAAAGAACTATGTAGGTACAGGCTATGGCTTATTTAACCATGTTCAACCTTATAGCAACAGTTTATGATCAAGTCAGACAAGTTCAGTTTATGAATCAAATTACAAAATTTGATTTATCAGATAAGTATAAATTTCTCCATTTTAGAAGGATGGGGATTTTACAGTAAGTATAGTACTTATTAATACATGTAACTTTACGAATTATGTTTTTTGGCTACGTACCTGAAGGGAAAATGGAAGCATTTTAAGAAAACGGTGTTAGGTTAGTCGTTAGGTCGTTACACAGACACAGATCGCCATTCGGGGACAGAATTTCTATTTTTTGTTACATATTGTTAATTATTACATTAAAAAAGTTTAAATTAATAAGTTATGCTAGATATAATTTGAAAGCGTTGTCTATTCTGTTTATGTCTGTTAGTGGTCTTAAATATATAGCTCGTTTGAATAAAAAACAACGCTGAAAAAGTATGAAACAAGTAAAGAGAAAAGCCACACTTTATTAAAGTGTTACGGGTGGTACCTATATAATGTGTGACTACGGCCTTTCTTTTTCTTCTGTTCTTGTTTCTCCGGTAACCTTGTTTATTTCAGCATCCTTAAAATCTTGTTTATACATCTTTAACGTTTTTTTTTGTCGTAGTCGGTTTTAGTTCTTTTTATTGTTTAAATTTTTCATTTAATTTTTTTAATTTCATTTCATTTTTGATAAGTACAAGTGAAGCCCTTTGAAATGATATCAAACACGGTGTCTTTATCTTAACTTTTTTTAACACAAGACTTTTTGTCCTTCAGATGGCGCCACTTTAAATTTGAGCAATATTTTGGAAATGCACAAGTAAAGCCCTTTCAAATGATATCAAACATGGTGTCTTTATCTTGTTTTATTTTTTGAACTTAATGCTCTTTGTTCGCTAGAAGGCGCCACATAGAGATTTTCTCACGTCACTTCATTTGTCGAGTTCCGATAAGAAGTTTAGGAGCTATGAGGGAACAGATGAACATACACACACAAATACATACATACATAGCCTGTTAAAATCATAACCCTCCTTTGGCTTTCCCGTAGTTGGGTTAAAAAGAAAAAGTTTAGTTCCTAAGTCCCTCCAGTGTAGTTGCTGAAATCAAATAAACAAAAACAACGCTTACTTACGAAGGTCTTGTGACCTATAAATATTAATCTTTGTTAAATAAAACTCTAATGATGTAGTGTATATATCGTTTGATGCATACTTTAGGAACTAGCGCAGGTTCATTTCGCAATATAGTAATTAGGGCAGACCAGAGTCCATTCTATTGACTACTCAGTGTAGTTTGGTTCGGATTCGGAACCCTAATTGTGCGAGCCCGACTTGTTCTTGGCCGACTTAAGTATGGACGACAGACTATGTCTATTCGATACCTATACTGAGAGCACCAGTGCCGTATCTTTTTACTCTAAAGATCTTAGAATAATTTATCCCTTCAGTAGATAGTGTGGTCATATTGTCGTAATGTTTTTTTACTCTTTTTCCGCCATGTTCAGCTGACGCGCACCAGTGCTCTGCATTGCCAATCTTATTTATTGCCTCTGTATCTCGGGCCGAAGGAAAACTCACATCATGTTAATTTCCTGTCCGAGTCCGTTAACTTGGTATTTTTCGGAGACCGTCAAGCGATCAATACAGATATTAAAAATATTAATATCGTAATCCTGTTACATAAAGATCTGATATGCCTTTCTCATAACTCCGTGTTCGTATTTGTCTGCGAGTTTATTTGCAAAACTATTATACCATGAAATAAAAAGGTGGAAGGTATAGTGGACACGTAAGTAATCACTGTCACCAGCATACATGTATGTTTTTGTCGTTAGAGGCCGGTATTAATAACGACCGCTTTTATGCGAAGGGCTCCGGCCAGTTCCCGGGCCACTACACTTATTTAAATTCCCGTTTTTGTACCAAATTTACATTACATTCCTTGCCTGCCAAGATGTCAAGGTACAACGGGGAGACGATGTCATGTCCCTTCTTGTGTTGTAAATTGAGGGTCACACAAAAACCGTTGCGCCCTTACCGAGCCCATAACGTCCAGCCGCCGTCCGACCGCTTGCACAGACACGATCACGTGAAAAACTACGGCGGCTCCACTTTTTTTTATTCTTTTGATGTCCGCTCGATACATTAACAATTCGCGTTTTTTTATCTCAAATACAGTGAACGCGGTAACCGGTGTACTGTATGGTTTAAAATTTGTGAAAAAATGTTAAAATTACGAGGGGACGACTATAAACACATGCGCGAGCGCGTCAAATCTTCAGCCGGCGCGCGCGCATCGTCAGGGACATATTATGGCTTTTTTAAACCATCGGTAGTACAGGGGACGAGCATTTTTTAAAAATAAAATTTACTTTTTAAGTAGAAATCGTGTCCCCGCAGTCGGATCCAATTGTTGCGTGTCGGATGAGCACGAGTTCGATTTTATGTGTGGAAGGGATTTTTTATGGCGTGGTGTGTGCCACACGGTGAGAGGCGGTAGACGCGGGGTGGAGTGACAGATAGCATCGTCTTGGCACCGACACGCGTCTGCACGCACAAACCCTTTGGCAGTGTGTTTTATGTGAAATAAGTAGCCGCGGGCGTGACTACCTTTGTACTAACACATTCAAACACTATTTTTGTTGTCTCTTGTGTATATTTATGTAACGGCTTTACGTCACAACGTTTTCAACTGATGTGACATCCCGATAATGGTGATATAAGGTTCAATACAACTTCTATTATTATTATGTTATCAAAACACGTAAGTAACTAGGTACATTTATTTTTCTATTATAGAATAGGATAACAGGTTCAATCTTTTTATTCTTCTTATCAGAACAGAATTACAATCTGAGATCAAGAAGTACTTGATTCTAAAAGGTCAGTGAATCATCAGAATCCTGAGTGCAATGCACCAAAGTTCTTTTTTTAAAGAAACTTGTAATGTTGCACTATTTTACTTGTATCATAGGGATAGGAATATATGCTCGCTACCGCAGACTCGTACTTTACGCTACTTGATTATATTAATTATTTAGAGAATTCCAATGATCACTTTTTAAACACTTGGAACACTTCCTTGACCGTCCTGTTCGACCATTTACAAAATAACATTGTTATTTCTTCCACATTTTATATTATAAGAGGAAACTACTTGGTCTATGAAGCCATAAGGACTATGTCGAGGGCAAAAGCTAGTAAGAAACTATTCCGGAGATCCTAAGATATTTTTAAGATTTTTGCCATTTAATTTTTTTAATATTTTAAGTTTTTAAGTTTCAAAAGAAATAGTTAATTCGCCGTCATGACATGATTGCACCTTGTAAGAAACAATCTCAACTTATATCGTAGGTTAGCTACGTAAACACAACATAATCATACTTATACGCTCGTAGGCACCCATAAAATTATTTACGAAGCCAGTTACCGATTTAAAGCGTGTAGGTATATAATAAAATTCGGTAATAAAAAGCTCACGAGTAAATCCAGCCGCGGTGGGCGACACCGAAAGAGGTGAACAAGTCACAACTACTTTTTACTCCCTTCGTGGGGAGGCCGCCCCTCCTCCCACACACGCTCTCCAGAGATGAAAGTTTCGTGGGGTTACACACACGAGCGTAGCACAGAACAACAAACGGCGTAGTTGCCTAACTCTAACTTTAATTGTGTCTTTTCAATCGATAGTTTCTTGTGCCCATCTTTCATTGAACGTTTGCTGTCTGTCCAGTGTCGCTGTCGTCCTGCCTTTGACGTCGCCATTTAATTTGTAAGGTGAGATGGGGAATTCGTAAAGGATTCTTTTATTGACGGGCCTAGTTCTGACTGTCGGCTCTAGCTTATATTTTGGCACGGAAAATGATTATATGGAATTGGCACTCTTTTTGAAGGCAAGAAGAATGTTGCTCGCGTTTGTAGATCATTCATACGTAAGATGCCTATAGATACGTTTTGACTCATGATATTAATTTAATATTGAACAAAAAGCTCATAGGCTTTCGATTCTATAATTTTCATATTCTAATTAATAATAAAATACCATCTCTGAACCCTATACGCACATGCATGTGTACAAGACATAGGGGTGCTATGGGGCCATCCCCTGCGTCCGTCCGTCCGCGTTCGTCCCTTGGCGCAAAAAGCGGACAATTGCATCCTTGCTCCTTGCTTTGCATAATCAATAGTACCGGCCATCACTGCGAGCTCACATGGGGTGAATTATATAAAGCTTAATTCTTACATACGCACAAAGAGTTCGGTTGCGATTGTAATAATTCATTTTAGTGAGAGCTTGTAGCCATGATGGTGTTTAGTCGCTGTGTTCATTAAAAACATTTTCCTTTTATTCATAGTAATAAAGACGCTTAAGAAGAGCTTAGGATTCTAGAATAGATATCTAGAAGGATAAAGTAGAATATAGATATTATGTTACATTAATAACAATTAACAAATCATTAGAAACTATTGACTGTATCTGATACGCTACGAGTTTTAGCTTAAACAAAAAACTCCATAGTTCTCAGGTGAGAGCATTTTTTTCTCGTGCCTAAATGATCTTTAATAATAACGATACCTACTGCATCACTGGGTAAATCCACCTCGTTTACCCCCACTTAAAAAGAACTTAAAAAGAAAGACATTTATCAAGCTGCCTGTGATACATCATATTAAAGTGTTTGTTCATAAGTACTAAAGCTATGTCGCCGCGTCTGTCGGTCACATTTTGGATAAGTTTGTGTTTTTAGATCCAATCCAGAAATCTAAAATGTGGTGATGCATTGAAGTAGCACAGATTGTAAAGTTTCTCTTAGCGTCTGAGATACACTTGTACAACGATTATACGTGTCAAGGGTATACGAGCTATCAAGACCAATTAGTTTTTGCTTCCCTTGGCTTTTCTTAATTTTTTTACACTTTAAGGCAGTCTAAAATAATACATATTTACATTTTTCTGATTATAATTGCAAATAGGTAATAGGTTCTTGTCTACCTGTTTAGATCGTATTAACAGATTAAACAGATCAATTCCCAGAAGGTGATCGGACGTTGCGATATACTTCACATATTTACACATATTAGAATTCCAAGATTTATTTTGATGACAGCCAATCGTTTACCAGCCAATCAGATTCAGTAGCAACGAATTTTGTTTAAACAATGCAATATTAACTGTGAAATCTGTATAATTTATATATAAAATATTTCATTCGATGACCCGTTGTTTTTGTCACAATGGATTTATTTTTCGAACCCGCCAGCTTTCGACGAACGATTTAGTATTCTCCAAAAATACGGAAATCATCGGGCGGAATATTTAGTTTTGTCATCGATTACGCAAACTGTTTCAAGGGTGCGTTGCGTTATACCATTGTGAAAAAATATGAGAGCGTATATAAAAACTGATGCAGCTGTCGGGTGGCACACATGCGAATTGTAGCGAAGCGGGTGCAGGCAGAAAGGACGTATGTGGCGGGTCCCAGCGGAGACGTTGTGGCGTTGCACGGCGCGGTCGCGTCATGTACGGCGCCCGGCGACCCTTCGCGCACATAGGAAGGGTTCCGGACTCAATCCGCGCGCTGGGAAGGGTTCGCACGGACGCGGACGCCCGCCGACGCGCAAGCGCACGCGAACTTGCAAAAAACTCTTACAATGCGTACAACATCGCTGTTTTTGTTGTTAATACACTAGATTGTTCGTAAATTTCCTTTCTTCACAAAAAATGTAATATCATCAACTCGTTCACGCCCGGCCTTTCAAAGGGAGCTCTTTGAAGAGGGAACACCAAAAATTGTTAAAAACTGGTAAAAAGTGGGTCAGAAAGGGGTGCTTTTGAAACTAGTAATCACTACCTCGCGTATATCGATTGCCGTTATTTTACAAAAAAATCCTTTTTTAGAATCGACAGTTGGGAATTAGGATCTTATATTATTACAGGATAAAATAATAAGTGAACTAGTTGAATTATTGAGAAGGGAATAATTAAAAGATCTGATTACGGTTGAGCCACTGTGAACACATAATAGGGAGTACAAAATAGTAATACAAAACTAGATGGACCATATGTCGTTTAACTTGGAATAGGTTCTAGGAATATGTTTATCAACATGCAAATTAGTGAATAGTAATCATCATTTCAATGTTTATTTTTATGTGGTGGGAATTACCAGTTAAATTAATAGTTTAAAATTGGACACATAGGTACATGTTTTGAATTCTAACAAAAAAAAAATAGTTTGAAGCAGTTCTTCTTGGACACAAATAAAACACAATAAAAGCGACACGACGATCGTTATCGAACATTTTTCCCCAAAATTGTAAAAAATGAAATCTCAATCATTTATAAATTAGCTTCGCGGACAACTAGTTTGTTCATCCCTTTATCAGTTTTACAATCGGCCACAATAAAAGGGTACGGATTGATTGTCGAGGTAGCTTTTTATACTTTTTTATTTATTGTCACCGTTCGATTTATGTTCCAATTTCTATGACAGCGACTATAGACACACCGAATTACGATAATGGCCCTTGAAACCGCTAATAGAGGGAATGTGTCTACTATTACAGTTTACTGTGCTGCCTGTATTTGGAGTTTCTAAAAGGTATGTGAGATTACTGGACACGGTTATTTTTAGGTTTTACCATACAATATGTACTTAGAGTAGCATGTTATATTTTTTTTTATGTCTTTTTATATTTCTTATTTTGTCAGCTCTTTCAACACAGGATGAAAGAGCCGACAATATAGGAGTATCTACCCCTATGTACGAACTTAATAGCTTTTTGCGATATTATGTATAAATGTAGACAAATATTAAATAGGCACATAAACGATCTTTTGTAATAGCAAAATATTTCCATGAATGACAAAGTCGATTGATAAATACACCAATACATTTTATTCTGCGAACATTGGGGGTAGGTAAGCTTTTCTTTGACACATGTTTTCAGAATTCCTTTTGAAAACTCATGCTCTGTACAATAGTACGGCTTATTTCTATTTTAAGCAATCATGGTGTTACAACTACTTAGGGAATCTAACACTCAAAGAAGAAATGAAAAGTAACTAGGCTGCTAAAAAATTTAATGCGCTTGTCCTCTTTACATTTGTAAATATGTACCTAAGTAGATCGTGTCCATTTGATATGTTTAAAGAAATATATTAAGCAAAGTATTCATGAATACGTAGTGCAAAGATGCTGATACCTTAGCTTGTTACTTGTCTCATTTGGTGACGTAGTTCAATTACTAGTTTAATCTATTTTGTACACATTATCTACAAAGAAGTATATTTAATAAAATACTACAAAGCTACGTAGAAGTATTGATGGTTTGAACTGCATTTAGGTAATTAAAATGAGTTCTGTTTATTGCTGAATATTTTTATTGGTACCAAAGCGAGGGCAATCTCTTCTTAGGTAAAGATTGCTACGAAATTATAACGCCTGAGATGTTCTTTTTTTTATGGGACAAGCCCGCCACTCTTCTCCCAACCACTGCAACATCTGTAAGCCAGAATCATCAGTGGCGAGACAATGAAGCTCGATGAGTCCCAGAGAAAGGGACTCGTCTAGCTTCTTTGCCTCGGCGCTCTTCTGGCGGTCTCCAACTACTATAACATACACATACGCGATACAACTGTCTTGGATCCCCCAAGGATCAATCAGAAAAGATTAGCGGAGGAGTAGGAAAAAAAAAATCCACTTACCTCCAAACACGCAGGAGACAGAACAGAACTAGGGAGAACGGGAGAAGCCTAGATTGCCAAGCACCACAGATTGCAATTATTATTAACTTAATGGGTCCTAATGAAGAAACATGTTGCTGACAATGAAACGAAAATTGAATGTCATTGGTTTTACATTTTAGCTACTTTGAAAATAGTGCACAATACACCCACTAGGGTAAACGGAATATGG
The DNA here is from genome assembly GCA_947462355.1 of Caradrina kadenii. Taxonomy (NCBI): domain Eukaryota; kingdom Metazoa; phylum Arthropoda; class Insecta; order Lepidoptera; family Noctuidae; genus Caradrina; species Caradrina kadenii. The sequence continues at coordinate 9,564,758 of OX381677.1, read as the reverse complement.
GAAAAGTTAATTTAAAGCGAACCCTTTTACCTGTTGTGTGCAATTACACGATGTTTACACGGTCATTATTCCTTTTTAACTCTTCCCCAACCCTTCTATTGTGACTTTTTGTGCGCGCTGCACTTGCAACCCGGACGCGTTCGCAATTGAGCTCGACTTAAAACATATGCACTCATAAAAACTTCAAAAACCTTGCATAGACGCATCAGGTGAGCGTAAAGTTTCACTTTCAAATATCGCTTTTTTATCATTTTTTTCTGTGACACGCGTGGGCCTTAGAAGATTATAATATACAACCCTTTCCTTTGGTTTCGCCTGCTATTGAAAAATGTTTTGTTTTAATTTTGAGATTTGAATAAGTTCAGTCGTTATTTTAACAAGGATTGGTGTAGATTTGAATGTTTCTGTGTTTATTATTAGACAATTGACCCATAAATCTGAACAATAAAAAAATATACCACCTGATACCCAGTTTTCTGGTGCTTGTACATTGGCATTGTACGTGATTTAGGCTACCTACGCTACCTAGGCTTCCTAGCTATTGGTCCTAGGCCATGGTCGATGATCACTTCCTAGAACCCACCATCTAGCAACCCGGATACATTATTTTATACAACCATTGACTTCTTGTAACATGATTGTAAGACAATTTGCTTACCAAAAGATAAACACCATTAAAGAACAGACAAACAACAGGTTTTCTTTATTGTTAAGTGAATATTGAACGGTTACGAATATTGTCTCGGGTAAGTTTTTGTTAAGCAAAAAAAATATCAGATAGGTGCGACAGTTGAGGCAGCGAACAACTTTCCGTGGACACGGTTAGTTTTTTATACCGACACCTGTTGGTCCAGGATTATTGAATTTGATAAAACAACATATTGCGTTAATGTAGCCCTACAAAAAAAGGGTTTTTATAAACAGTAGAAAATGAGTGCATCGGTCCTGTAATAATGTGAGCGACTTATATTATAAGTGGACGCTTAATAACTGTTATAAAATAAACTTTTTGCACATGTGGCTCTATTAAAGTTAAGTAAAAAACTAGTTTGTCTCTGCGTGGTACATTGCCAATAATCTAAAATATGCCAGCCCATAATTATGGCTCTCATCAAACGATTCACGCTGTAAAACAATAGGAACTACATCACTGCCTATTTATTTTAATAAAACTTGTATAATATTACCAAAAGTGTTCTAAATTGTACGAAAACGATAGCGTCAAAAAAATATTGTACCATATTTTATAAGGGCAGATGTAGAGACACATTGCTTTTCAGAAAGATTATCGATTAAACACGATCCAATTAATTGATATCGAAACAATCGCCTGTTTGAACGTTAACGGTGCTCAAATAGCTCTATCAGTATCCTTTCGAATTAGGGTTATACGATCCGACGGTTTTTTCTTAAGACGTACGTCTACCCCTTTTTTAATCGGATTTCAAAGGCGCGTGTGCGTTTTTTACTCGTCTCAATAAAAAGTTAAATCCACCTTATTGCAGCCGTTGGGGTCACGTTTTTTAGGTTTCCGTCGAACCGCGGTAGGTGAATGTATTAATTAGCCAGTCCTCCCGCGGCCCGCGGCTTAGCGCCTAATAATTGTGAATGTTCATTTATAACTTTGTTAGCATAATTTAACAGACCGTTGCGTGTATAGGCAGATAATATCATTCTCGGCTGTAGTCAAGGGGTTTTATCAATTAGACGTTCTTAGGGTGGTCATCTACCGGAGCCGAACTGTGTGAATCAAACGTAATGGGAGTCATTTTCGGCTTATGTTTTCAAATTGACTTTAAATAGTTAACGTTAAGATGTACCTAACTTCAATGTTTCCTTAGTTACACTTGTACTTATATTAAATACTAGCGAGCCGCTACCGTTTACAGAAAGTCGTTTATGGTATAATAGCCATGGTCGGAAGCACGTGACATTAAACGAAATTTGCTTAGAATGGATCGCTGGAAGGAAAACTGTGGAATGTCATTAATATTCAAAACGTAACTAGGAGGGATTATAAAATAATAGCAGTAATTTGGAGCGGCACGCGTCCCCGCGTCCCGCGCTCCGCTCCTCACCACCTTTTTTTTTTTTTTTTTTTTTTTTTTGGTGGGTGGGAAATCATCAAATAACTTCTCCCGCCCTGGGCGGGGCGGGAGGGAGTGTCAGACTTTTACTGACTAAAACCCACCCATGTTCCTTCTTGTGCCCTTTGCGTTCCGGGGGCGCGGTATCTCTTGCGAACAACCCGCAGCCCCGGCAGGCATCGGCCCTCAGTGGCCCCTTCCTTTTGCTGACATCTCTTTGAGGCGCGCGTGGAACACGGGCGCGTTCGTGCTCCTCACCACCTACGAGAGGAATTCCTTGATAAGATATGCATGAAAATATGTCCGCTTTATTACATTTTTTCAAGTGACTAACTTAGATTATGATGCCCCATATTTGACTCTTTGTCCTGTATTACTTCGGGGATGCTGAAAATATGCGCTTCGGGGAATTTAATTAATATTGCAAAATAAAAACGTACCTATGCATGTCTATAGACGATTTTAATTGAATCTAAAAGGAAAACTTCTTACATTCGTTACAAAAAACCATTGCTTCCAACTCGTGACCATTACGAGTTCGTCCTAAACAATTTGTCTGAAGTAACCCTATCATTAAATTCGATTAGAGCAGTAGTTTTTTCGGCAAAAGGATGTCAACTGCTGCAATTAGGCGCGTTGTAATTACACCTTATTAGTTTTCCCTTCTTTTTCGAGCCAACGAGTAATATAAATTAATTTCAGTCCCATTTTCTACTTTGACTTTCGAAATGTAATTATAGGGTGAGTCGGTGTTTTTTCCTCCTAAATGAATATTGTGTAATTCAGAGTACAATTTTATTATAAGGTTTTTTCAAAAATGTGTGCTGAGTTTTCCAGTAAAAAGACAAGCGTGGAAGTCAGTTGTTGTCGTTAGTTTTTATCAGTTGTTGTTTTGCATAATAAGGGAACAAATAAGTTGTGCATCGACAAACGGTTATGCAAACTGCGGAGTACGTATTTCTGCGAATTTGAATATTGGCACAAACTCTTTTGTTGAGCATAAAATGTAACAGAAAATACAAAGAGAAGTCATTTTGAAAAGGAGCAGTTTCAAATGATATTGCCGTATTCTCTTTAAAACGAGGCTGGAACTAAATTAGCAAAAATATGACGCATAAAACAAGGCTCCAATTTTTTTGAAATGTTTATTGTTTCTTTAGAAATGTCATTATAAAGTAGCATGCATTGTTTAGAAGAAAGGACTCCATAAACAACACGCACAGTTACAACTTTGTGTATTTCGTTTGGGATTTTTAGTTTGCATAATAATCTGGAAATTTTGAGGTAAAAGCCTGTAGAAAACTCAGGATGATAAGATAGTATCTCCTATTTCTCTGTAAAATTGAAACATTGACACCATTCTAAAAGACTGAATTACATTTTTGAAAATTTATATCGGGGCCAATCTCTCATACAGTGAGATTCCTTGCTAGCTATTTTCTTTCCAGTAAAATCGATGGTTACTAGAATATATACTACTGACTACTCTCCTCCAGGAACGCAGTATAGTCGGTAATCATAGTCGTATATTTAATCTCAAAATGGGAAGAACCAAGATGGGATTCACAAGTTGTTTGTGTTATGATAACTAACTTAAGCAAGTTACCAAAATGTTGTTTATATGTCTTTTAGCAGCCGTGCTACCTATGCAGTTTGATAATAATAATAATACCAGCCTATTATTGTTCCACTGCACGGCAAAGGCCTCTACTCATACAGAGAAAGCACGTGAATTGATCACCACGCTTGCTCGAGGTGGATTAGCGATTTTCGACTTACTTGTATTAATTTATAAGTCCAGGTTTCCTTACAATGTTTTCTTTTACCAATGTCAGTGATGTCCGAGTTTAAACTTAGAAAATACATACCTAATTATGAAATAGCAAAAGTCACATTGGTACTTGCTGATGCCGGTTGCAAATCCACAGCCTCGTACATGTGAGGCAGGTGCTTACCTTAACCACCTGCACATGCAGTTTGATGGGAATTATAATAATCGAATAATCACCAAAGAATTTGTATACATTAGTACCACATTTATTTTAAAGAACATAATATTTAAGCTTACTAATATTGAAAAAAAAGGCACAATATTTAACCTTGAAGACATAAAATTACACCAAGGTCATAATTGTTTAATAATTAACAAGTAAATTGTAGCAATTTGCGAAGCTATATAATAATGAGATCGACATAAAAGGTCTCACAAAAAATCCCTAAAATATGGTTCGTAAGTAGTCCAAATAGGTTGGTTACCAAGAAGCTCGTTTTACCGGGCAGCGGTAAAATAATTGTCGTTGCCAAGGACTCACTAAGTCCTCTCAGATAATTGAGAGCCTCTCCGTATCTGTGTACTGTTAAGTACCAATACGGACGAGGTTTATTTTCGTACGGATGAGGCTGTTTATTGTGGTAATTTGTTCAGTATTACAACTAATATGTATGTTATGTAGGCGTAGGTTTATATCGTAGCTTCTTTTTGTGTGACTGATGTGAATGTAAAAAAATTAAGAACACATTTCTGCTACTTCGCTGAGATTTATGGTTTTTCTCACATTTATATAATTGTTTAACTTCATTTTTTGCCTTATCATTTTCCAATTATACAATAAACTGGATACAAATACAAGACTCAAGAGCTTGTTATCCGCAGGAAAATGTGTAGCTGTAGGCATTCGGTGGCGGGATAGGCTGATCAATCATGAGCCTACCCCTTCTATCCCGCCCAGTGTCGGCGCGAAAACAAACGGTTGCCTAGCAACGGGCCGGGGCGGGGGCGCCCACACCGACCCGCTACCGCATCGCTGAACCCCACACACGACACATATGACTCACACACTCTCATACATCCCCGCACGATGCACAAACTTCACTTGATCTGTGAACGAGTGCGAGACCCCGTACATGATGGAGTTTGCAATGTCACGCATGACGTAGGTTGTGCGTAGGTCTTCATGCTTTTTATATAAGCAAACGTCACGCACATGATATAAATAGCTGTAAGTATAAGATCTGTTTAAAAATACGCATATTACGAAAGAACATTCGTTGCTGAAGATAATAAAAACAAAACAAGTGTGCTTATATCACAAGAATATAATAATATTGATCGATATTCACAGATACCTACATAAAATGGGCGTAAGTACTAAAATATACGCAAACATATCATCCGAAATGAGTTGTTATGTGTTGGTGTAATTGAGAACCGAAGAGAAGGTCGGTTGGCACGGCGCGCGGTGATCCATCATCCCTTCGCTGACCGCTGGCGGGAGCGCGGCCCCCACCGCCACCCTCTCTTACTTTTCACTTTCTCTACATATTTTAAGGAGAATAAAACTTTCCCTTCACCCCCGACGCTTTTATTTTCTTCGGAATTGTAATAGAGTCGCGGTCACAGTTCGTTTCCGGAGAGATTCGGCAGTTCGGGATTCAGGACACTTCACGAATCTTAGTTGTCTCGTTATCGTGACGATGACGGCTTCCTTCAGACATTCTAATGTAAAAATGTTATCTCAAAGATTGTAATTCTGTTGGGAGTTAACTTCGCTTACCCGTGTCAACTCTAACTTATCTTTTAAACGATTTCTTTGTAGCCCATTTAAAAGTTGCTTACGTAGGTGGCTCTGCGTAATTTGTACCAATCTATCAGTTACGAAAAATTAAGGTCGTATATAATGTTTAAGATTTTTTGAAATCGGTTGAATTCATTGGAATTTCGATTAGAAAGTCATGAATAACCCGCATACTTCTACCGACTAGATATTTTATGGTCAATGTAATTTATTTTTATTTTTTAAAGTATTAGGTTTTAAACAAAGGACTCAAATTTCATTAATTTCTGTTGCTATCAATATATCGATAAGATGCATTATAATGAACAGGCAAGAAAGTAAGTATCGTACCGAGTCGGTGAGCGGTGGTCCGGCAGGCAGCATCACAGTGTCTATAATAAATGAACGGGCGCGGGGGACGCTGACCAATGGTAGTCCCTCCCTCAATCAATATGATGGACTCGGCCGCGAGGGGACGATCGCTCACTGATTTTTTCCCTCGCTGACAGGGCTCGGGAGGACGCGTTTTTGCGCCCTCCGTGCGGCCACGCGAAGGGAGCTCGCAATTAATAAGTGCGTCCGAGGACCGCCGTGTCTCGTTATAGTTCTGTACCCGACTGATCTTATTGTTCCTCCTTACAAACATTGGACACTCCTTTTTCTTGTATGAGATAAATTGTTATTGCAAATCCCCCTTTATAATTATTTTTACGATTGTAAGCAATTAAGCATGTGAATGCTGCGTACATGGACGTTCTTGGTATTTAAAATATCATATAATAATATTGTAGGTTTATAGAATTTTAATGTTAGGTATCAGTTTTGGCATACCATCTTAAATACAAAGATATTTTAATCGCTTTCCTTCTACGTCTATTAGGTATTTCTATGATAATAATTACCTAATCTTTTCTTGTTAAATCTCTCATTTAAATAAGTAATTATAAGTAAACATCTTTTAATATTCGTCCTGAGTCTCTTATTCATGAAAAGCAATTAAAAAGCAATTAGACTAGATTGCTTAAAATTCATACTTCTCACTCAAAGTAAGCTTTCGAAAATTCTGTCGAAAACATCTCGCAGTTTCAAACATCGAAATCTTAATCTAAGTTTAAAATTTCTTCGAGAATCGGCAAATTTTGCACTAAGTCATTAAAGTATAAAACTTCGGTCATTTCGTTGGCGTTGCTTAAAAGCCTTTTTAGGCGGAGGAAAGTAATCTTTCATTAGGCGGGGGAGGAGCTAAAACGGAAGTTCTCTTTGAAAGGAAAATTACACGTCGGATGTGTCCGCCTGACGTTCGCTGAGATGGATTTTAATTATGTCAAACAAAGTTTAGAAAGTTGGCGACGTGACGTGGCCGCCATTACCGCGTGTGGCAATACCACAGATCGTTACACTACGAACACTAATGATCCTACACATCCACACAGTACACAGTTTCTCACGTTACAACTTGTGCATTAAGGCACCCGATCTGGTGAAACCAACTCAAAAGTCCATTAAAAGTATACTTCTTGTTAGATTAACTGAAATTTTAAAGAACAAGGTTTCTGTCGAGTGTTATTTATTATGTTTAACTGGATGAAGATTTAACATGGAATACGTTAGTTTTTCAATGATAATTGATAAACTAACCTACCTATTGCCTATATTAACATGAGTGATTAGTGTTTTGGCAAATCTTGTAGTACGCACAATTCTTTTGTAGGTACTTTCTTTAACTTTGCAAAGAATTGTATCCGTGTAATATAGTTAATTTTGGTGAAATGAATAAAAAAAACAAAGAAAATCACAAATATCTGGAACTAAAACTTTCACAACAGAACCCAGAATCAAAGTTATCAATTATTTTAACAGCAATGAATAAAACGACTGTATTCCACTGATAGCTATTTGAATGGGCTAAAAGGTGCGATAAATCGGCCACGCCCGGCAGTCGCGGCTCCTATAGAAATGTATGGCGCGACCACTGGCGTTAATCAGAATTCAGTTGCCATTAATTTGATTAGGGTTAGTGGGCGAGGGCCTATCAATCCGCCACATTACCATGCCGGCTACTAACAGGGCTATCAAGCTTGTTATACGGTAGTCACTGATAAGATTATGAACTGTTATTATACTCGGTAGTACTTTCTCGTAGCATTGTTTTTTAAGTGTTACGGCTGTCGGACAAAAGTTATACGATTATCAATCGTATAACTTGTGAATGCTATTTTAGTTTGTAGTTGTATGCAGTTAGGTGTAAGACACGATTGTTTTATACTGGCAGAAATAGCAGAGTAGTTCTTAAATATTTATATCTATAGCCCTTTCAGATTCGTTATCTTACCTATTGATGATATATTCATAAAGTTTAGCATAGCCTGCTGTGGAGTTTCGTACATAACGTTAATGGTTTTACGATTTTCAAATATCACATATTCAATTCGCCTTTTACAAAAGGTTTTCCTTGTTTCAGTGGACAGCCCTTGTGGCTTGTAATTTCGACCGATTCGTGTCCAGTACTTTTAGGTCAATTAGGCAGAGTCACACCCGCGGCGTCCGCTAACTAATCACTGGGCACGCCAAACTTTATGCCGTGTTAATTTGACTAATGCGCGCCGGATTACAACAGTGATAAACTGGCCTAACCGACGTAGAACCGCGCGTCCGTCATTCATTTATGCTTAATTTGTTTACACGAACGATTACTGTTGTTTGTTGTAATAGATATGAATTATGGTGTTGTAATAGTCATCTTTTTCATGTAAATACGGTTCTGAAACAATTTTTTTAAGACCTATATAAAATCGATTCCGAAATGACTTGGCATTGTCTTTATCCTCCTTTTTTTAAATGTCATTGGATGGCAAACAAGCCTAACGGCCACCTGATGTTAAGTAGTCACCGCTACCTATAGACATCTGCAATACCAGAGGCCTTGCAAGTGCGTTGCCATCCCAGATACAAAGTTGAAATGTCTCATGTGCCTGTAATTACACCGACACCCATACCCTCTAAAGCGGAACACAGCAACTTAGCTTTGCGGCAGAAATAGGTGTGGTGGTAGTACTTCCCCGGACGAGCTCCTTCACACAGAGCTCTATTACTACTAAACTTCGTAAATATGTACCTATGTCAAAAATGGGTTTAAGAAAGCTGTAATAGCATGGGGTTTCTTCCAATTTTGATGTTAATTTCGGTATTTGACTATCTGAGTGATATAAGTACATGTGTTTCTTATGTTTAAGTTATCTGTGTGTGACTATTGTCTGTTACTAGGTAGCAGGGGTGGATCAACCGGATGATAAATATAAATTAAATAATTGCGGGAGAAGCAATTAGGCAGCGGGTAGAAGGTGTCGTGTCCAACGACAATTAGGTCGTGCTGCTTAACCAATTAGGAGGAAACAATCGCCCTCATAGCGACCACTACAGTGTGAATACGCCCCTATCAGTGCGCGGACCGAACACCGCTTTATGACGTTTTAAAAGGCAACTCATTATTTACAAAAAAAAGGAAAATTCGTCCAAAACTCATTCGTAATTGGCCTGCACTCATAGGGGACAATTTATGCTTCCATATTACACTTATTGTTGTTCTGGGAGTATCACGCGTCCATGACGTGTGGCTAGTACATAACTTATTCAGCGTAGTTTATGTTGGCATCATGTTTTGTAACTATTTTAATTCAATCAAGTTGCCGGACATTGTTTGGGAGTATTAAAGTAATTTGGTGAATAATCCCCCTTTCATTACCATTGTCCGTGTGAAACACGACATGTGGTAGGCCTTGTTTATGTCTGAAGGCTTTCTGTCTTGAATTTTTTGTCATGTCTATAAAATTTAAAATAATTTACACACCATCACGCCTGTATTCCCCGAAGGGTTAGGCAGATGTGTACCAATGTACACCCACAGTTCGCCGATATGCCATTAACCGGGCACAAATCCTAACTCCGAGCTGCTACTGAGATTTTCATAGAAAAACCCAATAACACTTTGCTCGACCTGGGAATCGAACCCAAGACCTCTAGCGTAGCAGTCGCATTTAGGACCACTAGGCCACCGAGGCAGTTAAAATACTTTTAATAGTACTAACAAGGATATCGTGTCAATGATAGTAATATGTATCTCCATAAAAGGAATAAGTGATAATTTGTAAATACATGTTCTCAAATTGTTAGTACAGTGATAAACAAAATGGTTTTTAAATATAAAATTACACATTAGATTTATTTAAAATACAAATAGTAAGACGGTATTGTAGTGAAACTGGGTACCTACTTGGTATAAAATCTTTGTACTTATGGTATTTCATATATGCCTAGAATAATAAGTTTATCTGTAAAGCCCTAAACAAAAACTTTTGGCTTTAGTAGAAATATTGTGAAGAAAAAGAATGGTTTCTAAGTATTTTCGTTTACCCGTGTACCATAAAATTTGTATATTTAGCTACTTTGAACGATTTTTGCTTATTACTTCAAATAATTCATAGTTTCTCTACCCATATGATGAGATTGTTTAGAACTACCGACCCTATTAACGTAACAACGACAACCACTTTTCTTTTAGCCTGTACCTAACTAATATGGCCGGTTGTGTTCAATTGATGGGAGAGGGTGACTGTACTTAATTCATTTGTGGTTGCATGCGGGAACATTTTATACCACCGCGATACAACACGTCAAACTGCTGCCATTGCGTTTACAACACATCCGAATGTGTCGTTGTAGGTGGGGCACTGGCATATAAACATTACTCAACGCAAGATCAATTCCATCCACTAAACAGCTATGAGTATTAATTTGAACACATGATGTGAGAAAATAGAAAAAATATTCAGACATTTTAACAATAAAATGTCTGAAAATATTTTTCTGTTTCCTAACAAATCAAGTAAAAGCTTAATATTAACAATGTAGGATATTCCTTTATACTTCAAAGTAACAACGGTTCACAGAATTATCATTCATAACCGTTATTTTACAAACAACTATACATACAAGTTTTGATTCTCACAAACAGGTTTCTTGATCTCGTAATTTGATATCCCAAAAAAAGATGAGATCCTTAATCTTAATGAAAAGCTCGCAAGCTATTCAAAATAAAAAAGTGTAGAATTCACTTAGAGATGAGCCCCGCCTTCCACGGGATTGGTTGGTAACCCTACCGCTGCGAAAGGGTTATTATTAGACCCCTACCGAAGCCGCGCGCGCGCCGCCTCGCGCCGTCTTTTAAGTTTTTTACCGCTGCGGTTTATTTCGTTTTTTATCAACCCACGACGCGTTTTGATTGGGTGAAAGGGTTAGGATATAAATAAATCCGTTGCGGCATCTACGCGAAGCAACTTTACATAGGACGTACCCTTTGAACAGTGAAAGGGTTGGTTTAATTGTTGTTTTGTAAGGGGTCGTTGGATGGGGTTAAGTGAAAGCGTAAATCATGATGGTGTTTGTATATAAGCGTATATGCTCGTACAAGTTCGCCTAATATGCGATGCCTGGCTACGAAATGTCGCACGTAGCTCTCGTAGTACCGTATGAATTGAAATTAGTTATGCTACAATTGATTATTTTTAATAAGGGCATTTAAAAATGAACTATGTGTAAGTAAGGACACCTAAATTGATAAATCAGTCGGTAGATATACGATCAAATGAAGCATGTTATAACTAGGTTTGTCTATAGAAGTTCTGTATTCATAGCAGTAACAAATTCACCATTCATAGTAATTAAGCGTTACAAATGAAGCATATACGTGCGTAGCAAATTTATCGCAGTTGTTAATCGTACGAAACATTTGAACATGGACGCTAATCCGGTGACAGTTAAAATTGACCTTTGTTGATTTTACGTTTATGCAAGTACCATAAACTGTGCGTGAGCTTCGGGAGATGTGACGTGATGCTGGGACCTACACGAGGATTAGAGAGGTAACACCTTGCTCGTTTGTGAGCGCTCGAGGGCTTGTCAACGCGGTTATAATACTCTTCGACACATCTACATTGAAAGGGATTATGCTTACGCTATTACGTGATATAGATGTTGCGGGTTATGGAGTTCTCCCTCAATGGGTAATTTAAAATTAGATTGTAACTAACTTAAAAAAACAAGTCGTACATGTGTATTTGTCAAATCTAAGTACCTAAACTAGAAAACAAATGACAATCGTAATTTTTTCTTACAACATCAAATTGAAATCTTTGTTGTCCAATGAGCGATATGTTTTTTGCAACACTTTACACTGCCGTTGTAAAAAACGTACAGCAATCATTTATCATGTCCTTTGTACGAATAAATCGATTAAAGAAACAAAAACGGCAATTAAACAAAACGTACGCAGAAAGATAGCAGGTTGGCCACAAAGAGGCCGAAGCAAATTATCTTGCCAAATCTTTAAATATGAGATCCAAGATGTATGGTATGTCGCAGGACCCAAAACAACCCTAATATTTTAAAGTTGGATCATCTGAGGCGGACTGCGGCGGCTATAAATTATCTATTAGACGAACATCACTTGACGTGTCCACAATGGGCTAAGTTAACTTTTGTGCAACCGGGTTGAAGTCGGGGGCGAACAATGTGTCGTTCTACACGAAACCCTTCCTCACCTGCATTCCCACGATGCGTTCTGTAGAAAGTGCATCGACGCATTGCATAGAAAAAAAGTTTGCGCAAATAAAATTTCACGTCAAACATTCAAATTTTACGTAAGAAAGGGTCTGATTCGATTGGCTGTTTAAATAGAACATGTGAGCTGTTTGTTTGCGTGGGAACTAACCACTGACAATGATTACGTCGACTATTACGGTATCGACGGCGTTGGGTTATTGTAACTACTTTCATACTTTGTCTTGAAGGAACGGAGTATAAACACCTACGTATGGAATCGATTGGAATTATTAATATTTTTTTTTGTGCAGGAGCTGTCTCACACATCATGTTATATTTGTCGTTTCTTGTTAATTAACTATAAAGAAAACTATGAGTGAGATGCTTTAAAATGTTTTTATAGTTATTTATCTGAGACGATATTTATAATTTTGTTCCACCACCAAAGTATTAGCCACGGTACTAGCACAGTTTTTCGTAAAGAAGTTGTCTCGCGTAGATTCACATATCCCATTTACATCATAGCTCACCTTACCGAAGAATTGATAACGATCAGGATGTATACAAAATGATAGCAACCTTCCAATAGAAATTCATAGAACGCAAATAATAACGAAATCTCCGTCAATCTAGGCGAAGGGCGCATATTCCCACGTGTTTCTGCTTAACATTCGCCAAAGGATCAGTGTGGCGCATCTGATCGAACAAAAACCAAAGGCCCGAAGGTCAGTATCCGAGAGAAACTGGCGATGCCGTGCTCTCGTATTGCACAGACCCTTTCACTCTCGGTTATACCTGCGCTTTTTACTGCGTTCCCGGAATCGCCTCCGTTGCAGGGACCGACCACCGATTGGATATGTGTCTCAAAGTTTAGGAGCGTTACAATTGATAAGACAGTATTTTACGTCTTGCAAGGTCTGAAATTATAGAAATAATTTATTAGGGCGTATTTTTATATTTTTACAAACCTATCTTTGATTTTTATGATAACATATAGAATACAGGTAGTATTATTATAATATAAATTACTAAAAATAAAATACAAAATTACAATTGACTAAGATTGAGAAACATAGTTTATTGCGCCGAATGGGCTGTAATATTTCGCAAATTCTTCTTTTACGAATGAGCCTAAAAATAAATCAAATGTATATGGGATGGTCACAAAAAGTCGGGTTAATTACTTGCCTTTAGGATACTCCAAATAAAGGATGTATCGTTTTTCACTAAGATGTAGTAGTATCCATTTCTATCTTTTCTCTACAAAAACGAATTGGAACCAAATTTATCGTTTGAAAGCTTTAAGAATATTGTGCGAAGCTTGGGTGAGCTAGTTGCTATTTCCTTCTACATATGTCACAACAGCGATATGTAACTATGTACCTACATTTTTTTCTTGACTGTACTATTCCACTCCTGGAAAAAGGTCTCTCCCATTGCTTCCACTTATCTCAATGTTGTGCCTCATCTCACCAATTCTCTAGAAAGCCATTTAAGGCCTCCTGATATCTTCTCTTCGGCAGAAAATTACTAGAGTTTATGCATATTACTTTCATTGCAAGCAAGTTGATGGTACATATTTTTTTACATTTATTTTTCTTAATATCAGTCTTACCTTATGATCAAGGAATATGATTTTTAATCGTTTTGCACAATTTGATTGTATTTTGTTGTAAGAGAAATAGTTTTTGCTCGCAAATTTACCTAAATCTCTCCGTTGTATTCAGGTAAGGATTATTTTTTTGTCCTGCAACCAGGCCGAGAGAGGCATTTTAAACTTAAAAACTAGTACAATGAAGTCCAAACTCAAATGGTTTCCGTGTTTCGATTTGTTACTTATAGATGTAGTATTGAAAATCGATATCGCAAGTTTCGATCTTTTATAACTCGCGTCTGACGGGCAAACAAAACGAATGATAGAAAAAATATCGGAATGCGTAACTGGAAGAGTGGAAATGAAGTATTATTGCAACACTTGCACTTTCGATGGCGTCTTTTGTCGGATCGGATTGCGAGCGGCTCCGGTTTCAAAGCAATTGTTATCATACCTACACGTGGTTACATATGACTTGATATATGATGTCTATTATTCTTCTATGTACTATCGATTCAAGGAAATAAAACACTTGTAACTTTGACACGTCTATTTATAGGCTACCTGTGCTTGCCACTGTTGCTTTTTTTTAAATAAACCAAAATTTTAAAATATCAGGATAACATAACATACCATCATGCCTGTATTCCCCTAAGGGTTAGGCAGAGGTACAATACACACCCACAGTTCGCCGGTATGTTTAGGTCCCATGTCATAGGGGGCGAGCCTATTGCCATTAACCGGGCACAAATCCTAACTCCAAACTGCTACTGAGAATTTCATAGAAAAATCCAATAACACTTTTTTCTCGCCCCGGGAATCGAACCCAAGACCTCTAGCGTAGCAGTCGCGCTTAGGACCACTAGGCTATTTACCAACTGCCTTTAAGTTTAAACATGGAATAGAAATATAGTAAATTCAATAAACATTGCATGTAACATGAGGATCTAAATTGCACTATTCCATTTCCGCTTCACAATAAAACAGCCACAAACTCTTTCTATTATTTCCTGATAAATTATGTACTTAAAATTATGTTCAACCAAATTTCTTTTAAATTTATATCGTTTGGTTTCGAGTGGATAACAGCGGAGTGTTCTATTAAACATGTATCTGTTCATGTTCTTGTTAGTACAGTCAGTGATGCCTAAAAGGACTTTGTCGGCATGTGTACAAGCCCTTTACAATAGTACGTGAACGGGTGATTTCACACTCTAGTGGTCCCGAGTAACGCAAGCAAACTATCGCTTCGATGCACTGCGAGACCGCAAATAATCGTAAGCAAACGAGAACTTACAATATGTTAGTCAAAATACTTACAAAAAGTATTTTCAGCAAGTCTTCATTTAGAACGTTGTCATTTATCAAACAAAATAGAACCAAGTGTGCATAATAAATGTGTACTTAATATAGGATTTATAAATCAATCAAAAGGGTAATAAATGCCTCAATCTAGTAAGTAGTAGCTCTCTTAGCTTTAAAGTAAACTTAACACATCATATGAACATTGTAAGCTGCAATGTCAATAGTCAAGTCGTGACGTGTTGCTGGTGCATTGCACGTCGCACACGAAGACTTTCGCTCGCCTGCACTCGAGATCGCGCACACGTGCACATTATGCGCCTCAAAGGATTTTTTATAATAAAACATATGCCGCTTTTTGCTTAACCCACTTTAAGCTCGATTATTACCTTCTTACCTACATTTGCTCCTATTTTTTGTACAAGTTAAGCCGCGGTAAAAGTTACTTTTGACTGCTTTTAACCATTTTCATTGATAATCGCCGCTTTTTGGCCTATATTTGAATTAGACATTGAAACTTATTGACCTACATATGAAAAAGAAATGTAAAATTTATTTCATTATTTTTAAGACCTTAAATCAATTTGACAAGTTCTGCGTAGACCTATGCTATGACGTGCTACGCCATAACGCCAGTTACTAAACAATTCAAAATAAACAAAATTTATAATTTACAAGACGAAGTAAAAAGGTACCATAAAGTATATTATTTTCGTTGGTTTTATCATTGTAGGGTCTTGGTAGGTACGTTTCATATTTAAGTACAGTCGATCCTCCAACCGTGCCTCTTGTTGAACCATTAAAAGATCACTTAAAACACACTCGTTTTACCTTTGATCTAAAATAGAGAGTAAAAACGAACACATAAATAATTTTGAACTTGTGCTAAAATCCTTCCATCGGACAAAGTAATAATTTATTTATTTTACTTTAAGGTGCACGGTCATTAGATGGCTTGCTTGGTTCTCTCGGTAGACAGAAGGGAATCGAGGTGTCAACAAAAACCAATGTGTGACGTGACTGTGGTTTTTGTTTATACATTGCTAAGTGTGGATGAGACGGCTCGCATATGGACCCGCAGGAAGAACTCGCGGAATATCGCTTATCTTTTGCTTGTGCAATAATAACAGGGCTGGCGCTGCCAAAGATTTACCCAAAATATTTTTTTAGTATAATTATATATCTCTCCTAGAAACTTACTTACATTTGTTATGCACCTAAGGTGTACTAGGTGTTCGTTGAAAAGGCTCATGCCATGGTACAGTAAACTCATGTAGTGGTAGTTGTAGGTAACAGCGCTAGGTGGTGGTGGTGAGCGCTAAAGTTGTGATGTGAACATGTAAACATGTGATGAGATTTTTGTTACAGGGTTTTGTGACCATTGTATAAGGGAACGAGAAGCATACCCTTCTTATTTGTTGCTGCGGCTAAACACACCTAAGATATGCCATAAGTGTCAGTTCATTTATACTTGAATAGTAGGTAGGTACTGGCAGAAAGCAAACGCAATGGTCAACATAACTACTCTTGGCAAACATTTCATATTATGTAATATCAAACATGCGTCGCATCAACCCTAACATGGTTGTGTCGTCTCCCACGGTTGGTGTAACCTGAGTCGGGTGTCCGTGGCTTCCGTCCGGCTTTTAGCGGAGTCTCATCGGTCACCGCGCCCCGCCCGCACGCCGCCCATCCATCCTCGCACATATCTAATCAAACAATGTCTCGTGTGCGCCGCTACGCCTACGTACAAAGCGACACTCTCTTCCTCCTGTGAAAGCATATAAAGGCATCAGACAAAAATTAACGCGATTGTCCTATGTGTAGGTGTCAGATAAAGGAAGCTGAGCTCGAGGTGGCCGGTGCGGGCGCGGACGCGGCGCCTCCTGGGGTCATTAATATTAATTAGGCGCGGTGGTGCCGCCGCTCAGGCTCAATGCGCGGCCTCTTTGCTTCTGACTCGCTGCGAAAATTAATTACTCGCAATCTTTATGTTCCAATTATAAAGGCCTTCGCAACAAATTAAATCTGTCTGGAGCAGGCCTCTTTTGAGAGAGGTTTCACTCTCTTTGTGGGCTTGATAAATGTTCCTTTGCAAAAATTCTTTGAATTCAGCAAAATGTAGATATTTGACTTAATACGTTGAATTACGAATAGGTATCTGCGAAAACTTAAAAGTAATTCAATTATAAAGTTATAATAATAAGACGGCAATTATTGTAGAAGTTCGTTACTCTGAATGTGGACGTGTGTAATTGTATGTTATTTGTTGCTCGGGGGAATAAAAGCGAAACCGATTCCCAAATCCAGCTTTTGCATAAGTGTACACGACTTCCGCGTTCAGTGCGCAAAAACGAAATCTCATAGAAAAAACTACAAGTTTCCCTTTCATCGTGAGGCAAAATATTTAACGGCCGTAACCGGATATCTTGGCGCGGCTCTTGGAAACAAAGAAAAAACCACCAACGTGTTATTACGCGAAACCAACATTTAATAAGGCTATTTTTTATTTTGCATTGGTTTTGGTTATCCATTAATTCGTCGTGGGCAAAAAATATTTGGGTGTACGAACGCCTGTGTCGTATTTGAATAGTTTGTTGGCGCACTCATTGTTGTAGGAAGATGCGGAAATGGGATATTTTCTTTCGAGAGAAATATAATATTCTGTGGCTTTATGTTGACCCGATGCAAAAAGTTTGCAACTAGAATAGAAATAATTGCACAATTTTTAATACTTGTATGAAAGTTCATACAAGTATCAAAACGGCAGACGGCTTGTGTATAAGACTTTAACACAGCTTATATATCGATTGACATCAATTTAACTGACGAAAAGCTTAGAACTTGAAATCTATTTGCAAAAATATCGAGCAAAAGTAAAGCGTCCAAATATAGAAATGCTCAAAATAAGAAAAGTTAACCTCTGAGGTGGCAGGGCTAGCCAATTTATACAAAGGATTTTATCAAAACTAACTGACCAAGAACTTGATGCACGTGTTTACGCTTTGCTAATGTTCAACAATATATTTAATAGCTACCTACCTTTCTTGTGTTGTCCTTTTATGATTAAACTTCGACATTGATATAATTTTGAGTGACGTTTTCCAACACAATGGTAAATCTGTATTAAATGCTCTTTTTTTCTACAATATTCTATTTTGTGTCGTATTGGACAGGAAACGGTTATTAAAAACCTCAAAGGATTAAAATGTCAATTTAGTCGATATTTATATAAAAGTGGAGTTGTATAAAACACTTTTTTGGGTGCGTGAAACAGGCTTACGTGATTTAGGTAGCTTGGTATGTACAAATATTGCGAAATGTTTGTCAAGATACTAAATCAAAACAAAATTACGTTCAATTTAGTTTTTGTTTAACATACTTTATCACATTTTGCTTATCGGTTATTTACTTCTTTACTTGATCCGTGGGATAAGATAAATAATAGTTCCGTGAATTTAAAGATATTAAGTGTATAACTGCCTCGTTAGCCTAGTGGTCCTAAGCGAGACGGCTACGCTAGAGGTCTTGGGTTCGATTCCCAGGTCGAGCAAAAAGTGTTATTGGGTTTATCTATGAAATTCTCAGTAGCAGCTCGGAGTTAGGATTTGTGCCCGGTTAATGGCAATAGGCTCGCCCCCTATTACATGGGACTTAACATACCGGCGAACTGTGGGTGTACATTGTTACACCTCTGCCTTACCCTTCGGGGAATACAGGCGTGATGGAATGTTATGTTATGTTAAGTTTATAAAATTAAAATAATAATTATTTTCGTAATGAATTTTAGGAACTTGAATAATTAACAAGACAAAGATCTACTATGCTTTGAAAAGCAGTGAAGCTACACGTCAAAAGAAAGAAACAGAATAACTATTTAAATCCTTAATTACATAGGTACTACAGCTTACTTCAGTATATTATAACAGTTTCGCCAGTCATGAAAAGATCCCAAGACCCATCAAGCAGCCACAGACAATGTGTGACCAAGATAATAATTGTTCTGGGAATTCGTAGCTCTCTATTAATTTGTAAAAAAAAATACAAATCGATTTCCTGTCAACAACTGACCAGGCACAAGTGGCAGGAGATGTGAAGCTAGAGATTAATGAATTTACAATTAGATACGTCCGAATGGACATGAAATTGGACTTTTGAGATCGGAAGTTGTTGAATGGTGCAGTATTGATGGATTGTTGCGAAACGTAGAAAAAAAGTGCGGCGTCCGCAAACTGTCCCGCAGCTGGCCTACAATTTGAGTAATCCGATCAATATTTTTTACTACTTACCTTTTAATTTTTTTTCGAAAACATCAGATGTCAATCACGTTATGGGTACTTGTCCGAGGAGTGCATCCTTACGTGTGCATCTCACACACGATTTAAATTACGCAAAACTTGCAGATAAAGCAGATTAAAGCCCAACATTGCGACTATGTATTATTTATCAAATTATAATATTTTTATTGATCTCAACAGAAATCATTCTTGCGAAATCTGTAAATCACCGAATTGTAAATAGAAACGTCTTTAACAGTTGGTTGTTGGTATTGATTTGTGTATGAAATTGGACAAGAAGAGGGTTTGCGAGAGGTTACGCAAGGGCTGTTGTGTGGAGCGCGTCAAAGGTGTTGTCAGAGGCAGGAGGCGAGGGCTACGGAGGTCAGCTCTCCGCTATCCAGTGACTGGGTTGCCAGTCCTCTTGGATTTTTAGCGATTCTGTTATTTATTTGAAGTTGGCTCTTTTTATAAAAAGAATAATAATTATACATATTGACAATAAAGTTGACGCAATTATTATATGTAAGTATGGCTAGTTGGAACGTAGACCTAAACTTTAAACCCTGAAAATGAAAAAAAAATATTATTCGTTTTGGGGAATTTAAATTTCTTAATTTACATTTGATGAAAGTTTTAATACTAATGCAAATATATATTTTAAAGAAAGTAACTGCACATTTAGCACTTTGTATGCTGTTTATGTTTGTTATTTAGGTAATCTCGAGTCTACTGAAACTATTGGAGAACATAAGAATAGTTTTCGTTTTATTTAATTTTTCATATCTGGTCACACAGTTTCTCTTGTATAGTGCGTAAAAGTATCGGAGAGTGGTTATCGTATCACCAAAGGATTTGCTTTGACCGCGACTTTACGACGCGACACAGCTTGTAATGCTAACACTAAATACCTTTATTTCTGTCAAGTTTAATGACATTAAGTATCAACTTCTAAAAGTATGAACAATTTGAAACTTCAAAAGAAATGGTTTCTTTATTATGTAATGTAAGGTGATTGTAAAGATTTTTCACTGATTACTATTACTAATTATATATTTATTAATTTTTAAGATGTAATTGTGTATTTGGAAAAGCATTGATAAGAGTATTTTTCTTGGGATAAGAAAGTATAGAGAAAGAAACAAAATGTGGTGCTACATACTTTTAGTATAATTGTGTTTTAGATATCCGCATGATAGAAAATTGTTGCACTAGCGTGGAATATTATATAGAAATGTAAAATGTCAACAATTGGCATTTTGATCATTCAATTCCATAAATTATTGAGTCTTAATACTAACGTTGGTAAAATTTTTGGGCGCAAGCATGTACGCGGCCTTAGCACCGCAGGAAGCAAATTGCTTAGAGTACCCTATCGAACCCTAGGCTCGTGTGTGAGAGTGGGTTGTCTGACATGTATCCTGTATTTATTAAAACGTTACTCCTTCTAATTTTGGGAAACTTATATAAATAAAATTATTTGAAACATGTTGACGATATAAGGTTATCGATTTGTAAGTTGTAAAAATATACTCTTAAACAAACATCCCTAAGGATTATTGGAAAGATTGACCCCAACCGCGTACATTTCTGCAAAAAAACATCAAAATTCTAATCTTATTAACAATGGATAGTGTATATAATAATATCTTTTATGCGAACTCGCACCTGGACGTTTTATTTGTAGTCCACGTCCACGGGTCAAAAAATATTCAATAGATACCGTCCAACGGATTCCCGTTACATAGTCGTTGTGTAGGTCACTTTTTATCTACATTTTTTGGTAAAAAACGGCATGTGCTCACAAATTATGCATTTGGCTGCATCACAATAGCACGCGTCATGTCGTGTCGTGCGCGCTAGCACGAGTGCATTACTATTATATTTTTTAAAAATTGCGAATTGATGTCAAGCTAAGCACCTATTGTATTGTGCGGCGTCCTCACACCACATAAGATGATTTGCTTTAAGTTTTATCTTTTGAACTCTCCACGGTGTCATAATCTGACCTGCGATGTTTTGAATGTGTTGGTTTAGTGTTGCAATATTCTTTTACTTTTTAATGGATTTAAAATTTTTGACCTTTTCGTTATACGACAAAAGATATTTATCAATTTAAAGTGACAGTTTAGAGACGTACTCCGAATGTTAAAACATCATAATCAAAAGCAAATACGGGTTTCTAAGTTTTATGATTATTGAGATATTCGAAATGCTTTTCTAAGGAAAGGATACACGGAGTTATGAATCTTTGCTTTTCGGATCAGATATGCATTATTTTTTTAGTTTACCATCTTTTAGGTTTATGGCTATTCCATACCCATTCATGATCAATACTCACAGATAAGCGACAGGACACGTCCGTTGTTTGCATCCAACAAAGATCAACGCGAACTTATCTAACGTTTGTACAGGCACATTACAAAAAATGTATGTCGATGTTATTTTTGAATTTGTGCAAGGCGTTTGACAGCGGACGAAGAGTCGTGTGATACAAAAGGTGACAGTTTCGACTGGAAGGAGTGCGACGGGCTCACAAAGGGACCCAGACGTTTGAAAGACGTTATGAATAGGCTGAAAGAAGGAGTGATCGAGCAGTGACCGTCCGCCGCCCGCCGCTGGACCGCGGCTCACAATGCCCGCGCGATAGCATTAATCCTTTGTGAACGGGAAAATGCCAACATTTACAAATGAACGGTTTACATAATGTACACCGTCTTCCGATCACTGCGGATACGGTCCATCTATCTAAAGTTGTACATATCATAGTACCGTACCTTCGTAGGTACATAACTACCTCATACTAACTTATTTTATATAGGTTTTCAGAGCAAGTATCTATACTATAGTAAGTAATGCCATCATTGAGATAAGTATCAATCAACAATGATGTTTTTGATTCTCTAACTAGAATAATAATGACATAATTATTCTGAGCTTTATTTTTGAATTGACGAAAGCTGATTTATAGTTCGTAAACGACTTTGAAGGTCAAGTTTTTAGTATTATGCTTTGAATTACGGTAAGTTTAATTAAATTCATCTGTGTTTTCACCTTTACAGGATGAAGCGTAAAAGTACCTGCGTGTTTTTAAACCAATACCAATATAGACATCACACACATAAACAATCTCACAATACATAATAATAATACAAATAGTTAATAGATAAAGATAATTGTATAAATAAACATGTGATCTATTATATAACAAGAATATGTTTTGTCTGGTAGCCAAATAACACGTAACCGGTCGTAATGTTCAGTTGGGGGAAAACATAAATCCAGCTTTAGCGTTGAAATAAAAAGAGGACTTCTGTAAGTGGGATAGTGTAGGATATAATTCACATTTATGCGGAGCGGCCGACGGTGCGTATCGAGTCGCCGGGATAGTTCGCAACGACAATTCTCCCGGAGAAAAAGGGAATTATTCATCACACCCGGAAGGGGAGAGCCCGTGACGCAAGTATGGAATAGCCACCTGCCGCGCTATGAACGGCCTATCCACCGCTTCATATTCATTCATTTTTGGACCCAAGGTTGATGGACATAGAGTCTATATTTAAGTGGGTTTTGAACGCTGTCGGCTTTCCTGATCAATTCCGAGGGTCCAGTTGACTGTTGCCAGTTGCAGAATCAAAAGTTTAAACGGCCGTCGAGAACAAAGGGCAGTCGGACAGGGCTACGCGGCTAGGGATAAATATTCAATGCGAATCCTTTGGAGGCGATATTTTATACTTTATTCTTGTTCGATTGTCGCTCTCACCTGCACGATGTAGGCTCTCGTAAAAGCCGAGAATTTTATATGAGAACTTACTTTGTTGGGGTTGAGACGAATACATGTAACGGACTTTTAGATCTCAGGAAAAAAAATCAAAAGAATAGATTACTCACGTTGCCCTAAAAGCAATAGTTGAATTTAATTACCATCCATTGAGACTGAAATGGTTTGATAGTATGAAGTATCTAATGCCAATCACATTGTATAACTGATCCTACTGGTTTTACAACCAACAAAAAAGTAATTAATGAGTACAAAAGAACTTTGCAGTAGCTAACAAGCAGCTATTCCCTAAAATTGCAAAAGTCGACATATTGATTGTTGTGTTAATGAAAATCGATATAATTGTTAAATATAAAAACGTTGTAATTAACACAACGATCACTTTAAACTTTGACACGTTCTATTGGGGTGTCAATCTACTCAAACAAGTTTGTAATCAATCATAAGATTGTTGTATCGATATTGATTCTTGATCAACCGCCCGTCTATTACAATACAGAGAAACCAGATTTTTCCAAAACTTACTGAAAATGTACATCAAAATCGCACACAAATACAAAAAAAAACTGGTAGATATTCCCTTTATTGTGTGCGATTGATTCGTAACGGCCGAGCGCGCTTTAATGGGAATAAAAATATTCAAAATTTTTGTAATTTTGTGGCAAACGCACATCTGTCGCTCACACGGAAGGGATCAAATCACAATTGTACGCCAGCATTTATTACATTTACCTATGTTAGGCAATTATTCTAGGGACATTCCATCACGCCTGTATTCCCCGAAGGGTTAGGCAGAGGTGTAACAATGTACACCCACAGTTCGCCGGTATGTTTAGGTCCCATGTAATAGGAGCGAGCCTATTGCCATTAACCGGGCACATATCCTAACTCCGAGCTGCTATTGAGAATTTCATAGAAAAACCCTGTAACACTTTTTGCTCGACCTGGGAATCGAACCCAAGACCTCTAGCGTAGCAGCCGCGCATAGGGCAACTAGGTCACCGAGGTAGTTATTCTAGGGACTTTTGCCTAAAATATAATTTCTTGAAGGCAATGGTCGTACCGAAATAACTACCGGTTAACTTTTTGCGAGAAACAGAAGACTTTAAATGTGGCCTCGCTTTTTTATTGCAACCTGGTGATTTTTCTCGATATCCGATGTCTATTGTCAATAATTGTTAACTACTAGTGCAAAAAGTTTTGCAAGGCTTTATCTTATATGGTGCCTACAATGCGTCCGACGCGTCATAAAACGTCGTTGTGCCCCAGTTTGCAAAACGGGTATAAAATATGTATTGTTTTGAGATAACAACGCAATAGGACAAATTACTTGCGCATGTCGGAACACTTTGTTCTGGACCCTTTTGTTTATTAACTTTCGCTTTTAATGGACTCTTTATGACAACTTGCTAAAATTAGTTTTGCGCGATATTTTACTACTCATTCGCATCACTATAATACTAAATTACCAGACGAAAACATTTTTACTCTCAGTTTAATGGCATCAAGTGTGCTTTAATCATAAGGGGACTTTTAGTCCACGAAAACCTGATAAACAAACATAATATCTATACTATAATATTATAAAGCTGAAGAGTTTGTTTATTTGTTTGGTTGAACGCGCTAATCAAAAAATATTTTTGTGTTAGATAGTTCATTTGTCGAGGAAGGCTATAGGCTATATAACATAACGCTACGACACACGGGAGAGGAGTAGTAACCAAAGACCTAATTTAATGCGGGTAGAAAAAACCACGCGAACGATGTTGCTAGCAGCAGCTAGTAATACATACCTACTAGAATACATAATAGCGGCTATGAATAACCCAGTTAAGAATGTTGCATTTCATAATGACGTCCCTATACAGTTTTACTGCATTCATTACTTCATTATTATCAATATCATTGATAACAGTGACTCAAATAAAGTAAAAGGGCTAACTGAAGAACAAAGCTTGCGTCGACTGTGAAAGGGTTTCTTTGTTTACAACATTGAATAAGCCTTTCAAACAATACACGTTTGTGCGAATAACCCTGCGCTAAAGAAAAGAAAAAGTAAAAGTATTACACGAATACCTTTTATTTGCGACCAAAGTGATGCGTCCTTGAATTCACTTCGGCAAGGCTTAATTGTGGTTTCTCGTCTTCAAAGAGTTGGGTCCTTTGAAGAGCGCGCCGGAGGATGGGGCGCGCCTGCTCCTCGAAACAAAAGAATCTCAGCCTTCATTTTCACTCTGGACAGAGGTTTCATATGAATAAGTTTATAGGTAACAACGACACATATTACGACCATTTTATATCTGTGTGTAGACAAAACTCATAAAATTGAGAGCAAACATAAAATCGTAGATCAACTTTATGTCCAATCCCCCATCTGTCATTAGGGCATGTGCGGTAAACAAGAATTCCTAAATCAACATTAGCGAGATGGCATCAGCAAACTTAAACTATAATTCAGCATTTAGAGTATATTTACGTTAATTAACGATGTTGTACCGATGTTAGATAGCGCTTCCACCTGCCTCGTTGGCAAACTTTATAGTTTACTGCGAATGTCGAAGGGACAAAGATGTTGTTGTTACCCAATTTATAGTTACCCTGGTAAAACACGGCCGCCTGCCCCCGAAACCGAGGCAAGGTGGCAAGACGTGTGCCAGATAACAGACTTAAACATCCTGACAGATAAGGACCATGCACTATGCGGGAAAGGGACCGACGTATAGTTTTTTAACTAAAAAACTTAGTTGCACACTTTTCCTACAAGCATAACCAACCTTTAACTTCCTAATTTTAGGGCTGCTATTTGTGTAAAGCTTTTGGGCACGCGACAGCAGCAGGTGGGGAGCAATGCTCTTAAGAAACTTAGAATCTTTTTCGCCGTGCTTCGTATTGTTAAAGATCGGTGTCTTTAGTCTTGTTTGATTTATTGATGCTGATAAGTGTGTGTTGCTCCATAATAGAACCAGTTCCGGTAAAAGACATACCTACACTTTTATAAATAGAACTAATTAAAAGTGTTGACGTAATCAGTAATATTCCTTCTAGTCGTTAGAAAATTACATTTTAGCTGACCTTACTCATCCTATCGGTTCTGAATGTCTGATTTAGCCATAGCTAATTTATATGAAATTCTAAAGCTTGTACAAGCCAATAATGCAAATTAAGGTAGGAAAACAGGTGATTGCAAATACAAAAGTATGGGTTTCGAATAGTTTCACTGTCAATCTTTATAGGATCATATTTTTTTGTACATATAAACACTTAGCTTAATTAAAAGACGTAAGATTATTTTTTATTATGTTTAGATAGTAGTTTATCAAGATGGATTACCTCTACACCAGTTACCATACATCTACGACGTTGATCGTCTATTAAACCCATTTGTGTCTCTCCAAATGATATAATCCGAAATAACTTCACATAATGTTGCCTAAAAAATACAAAACTCTAAAATAGGTGCAGCCAGTCAGTCACTCGTTTATTTCCCTGAGTCGGGACAAAAAGCAACACCAGGGAGGCGCGTGCTCACTAAAATGGTAAAAATAAAGTGGTAAAAATAGCGGGTACAATAAAAATGGTAAATTTACGCGGTCCGCCGTCTATGGTCGACACTTATGCTTTTTATGCGTGTTGTCTTTGGCTAATGATTGCCTCGTGACTATGGCTGCAAGGCCGCCGGTAAAGTTCTTTGGAGCGGTAACTTGTTACGCCTACACATGTATTACCAAATTAGATGCGCATACGAAGCTAGCATTATGTTGTGTAATTATAGTGTATCGGTTCCTCTTGAGGTATTCTGAATCTTTATGAAGCAGTTCTTTCGTCGAAAGTAAACTATGGTGAGAGTCGAACACGATTCCATTCGTAAACGATGCGCCTTGTCGTAATAAAACATCTATTTGTACGGGTAATATACACTATAAACATAATGGACTTTAAATAACTTTTTTCCAACTTTGATATATTATTTTTTTTGCCAGTAAGTAGGGTACTACTTACTGGGAAATAAAATAATACATCTAAGTGACGTGTTAACATCAGGCTAATCGTTTCTACACTGAGGAATATACACTGACTGAATATTAAAAATGAATATTAGAATAAATTTAGGCACATGACTTCTGATAAATATCTCAATGTTACAGTTACACATTTCAAAATACTTTGTCGTGTAATTGTCTTATACTCATACAGCTAAATAGTATAAAGAACCAAAAAGACAGCAAGTATTTGTTAGAATTATTATTATTATTCAGGCAATTAACATTCCAACATATAAAAAGATAATTTTAAGAAAGCTAAAGAATTAATGAGATGTAATGGCCGTTTTTTCAATTGAAAATACTTAAAAAATGATTATTGGTATCCTAAAAATTGGCCTAATTAACAGTAATTTATTCTTAATCGATAAACCTGTTTATGTGTAAGTACACTTTTTAACCGGAAAAGTATTTATTATTTTATAAACGATCGCCACTATCAGTATCGTTAACTAATAGAATGTATCTTTTATTCTATGGTTTCAATAAATTGATCTTCCTAAATTAATTAAAACATATGTTTTTTTTTTAATTGTTATAAGGATATAAAAACATACGTGTAGAAATGAGAGAATAATGTCAGGATGAACTTAAAAAGTGTCTAGGTGAAACTTTGGAATAGTAATTTCAATCAAAATAAGTAAGTAATAAAGTAAGTAGTGTAAGTAATTGAAAATGTGCCAATGAGTTACAAGTAGACAGTACATATTTAGATAAACACAGGAAATGGTAGTATGTTGAGAATCCTTTTAGAAACAGAACAATATATTAAGTGAGGTATAATTATTATTTTTCGCAAAAAAAGAACTAAACTTATTTTAAATCTGTTTTTATTTTACAAAATAAAATCTTCTCAATAATTTTTGGTCCTTTTTATCTTAATCCTGATTTTAATTTATAAAAACAAACGAATGTCGATCATTCGACCCTGCCACCAATACATAACCAGCACCCATAGATATAAAAAACCACTGATGCATTTTTATTTACAAAATTGCAATTTAGTTTAAAACACTCAGAGACTTTTTAATAAAGTACATTTAAATTTGTACTACAAAATAAAACAAAATATCAAATAGATCTAAACTACATAAAAATGAATAAACAGAACATGTTCTATGAATGAATAAAATATAATGTTTAGTTACAACTCCAGTATAAATATAAGTATAATATATCTACTCATTGCTCAGAGTTCTAATCACGATAATTAAAATACAACCAAAGAACAAACAGTTCCGAGATAAAACTGAGTAGGTATGTTCTCAAATTAGTTGCAGTCAAAGAAAGTACCGGCCGGGAGCACGGGAGCCGCTCGTAAAACATAAAAAGTGCTTATGTGGCGCTCACTGCGAGGGCTAAAAAACAACGTCAGGAAGGAACATAATGTAGTAGCGGCCATAAAAAGTGAATGCATTGCGTGCACGTGGAGTGCACCGGGGGGGTGCGGGAGTCGCGGGGCTGCAGGGAGGGGCGTGGGGGTGTGTTTACCGCGCGGAGGGGCGGCCGGCATAGCGCGCGCTACCCGCCGGCCGCCGCTACTGCCAGTGTTGTGGTAGGTCACACGGAGCGCGCCCGCACCGCGTGCCCGAATCATTCACAATCGCGACTCCGCGCCGACATAACATGTAATCGCTCTCCAATAAACATCATCACTTAGTTTTTCCTGGCAATCATACAAGGACTTTGATAACAAGTTGTTGAACAACGATAAACTTTACAAACAAATTAGTGCAAATAAATGCATTTTGCGGTGACCCTGGAGTGAGATGGCCCTGTCGCTGCAGTCGACGCAGAATTCGAGAGGTTTGTTAAGTTTTTAATTGAGTGCGCCTCGCTGTCTCCTCGGTCCACTGAATCTGGAAGTGCATGTGTGTAGTAAAGTTTCAAACGTTGCCGGCGCGCGGCATGCGTGGAGCAAGCGATACGATTGGCCGCCCACACGCCCGCGCTCACCGCACACATGTTTATTTGCATTCAGCGAACTTTGCAGATTCAGTGAACCGTAGGCGGTAGCGAACGCGTAGCCGGGCGCTACGGCTCCGCTACGAAGCGCGCCGCGTAGTATATGCTACGAGATTTTGTTTATATTTATTGTTGTTTTCTGTGAAAACTTGCCAGTATTTTGTGATGTGTAATAAATTGTGCTTCTAGTAATTATGAAAAAGGATAGCCTACAGTGCTCTTGAAAAAGTTTACATGAATCTTGTATAAAATTAACGTAAAGTAGAAGTACTAAAGTAATTTGTGCAATTAACATTTTATTATCACTCACAAAATGCTGATAAACAAAGAAACAACAGTGAACTGGAACATGCTTTTCAAGGTAAATTATTTATTGTTGTCATAAAAATATAAGTTGCCTATAATTTTCTTATTCTCAACTGATTATCCTATTCGAGAAAATTCCTAGTCATATCTGTGTGTATCCTAAATTATCTGGTTCTTCAGCATTATTTATGGATTGAGTAAGAGTTTTTATTGACGATAATTGTATAAGTACTAATAACTTATTAATTGCGAAACTTTCGTTTCTAATAACAACATCGGCACACATTGTTAATATGCGGTAATTACGCGTCCGGTTAAATTCACGTAGATAGTTAGCCAACGTATAAACTAACGATCATTACTTTTCAATTTCTTAATTGTTTTCTAACATTAAGTTTATTTAATTTTGTAATTATCCTATTCCAAAGGATTTTGTTGCAAGTTTGAAATATTATTTACTCATTACCTAGTCTTGTCCTAACTACTAGCGCCATCTAGTAACGTTTACGAGAAACGTTTGCTCACCTAAAATCAAAGTTTATTTTAAGCATTTCCTACATTTAATTTAAGTCAATTTAATTAACGATTGTACCTATGGAAGTACATATTTTTCGTGATTATAATAACTAATTCAAATCGAAATAATGTAATAATTTAATATTTCAACCACTTAAATTAAAATTATTATTATCAGTTAAGATGAAATACCTATAATAACAAGCGACTTCACAATAACTATGATAATGAACAAAGTCAATTATGCATACATATGTATAATTAGTTTTGTTCTGTAGTTTCTGCTTGCCTCCATGGGAAGAAGGCGTAAGTCTATGTATGAATACCTATATGTAGAATTAGTTTTCCTTTACAATAATTTAAAGTTGACACTCAGGTAAATTGGCAGCATTGTTGACAGATAAAGACCAAGAGTAGATTGAGATCGTTTCTAAAACTGAGGAGCACTGATTGCATAGACTAGATATACAGCATCCGAGTTTTGATTGTAATTTGGCGATCAGTTAATTATAATAGAAACATTTCAAGCTACAATCGTGTACATGTTATCCGCAATCATTTAGACAAATGGCCTACAATGGAACTTTGCAAGACAAAAAAATACACTTAGAAAGCTTACAGTACATATGTGTGTACTGTAGCTACTTGCAACGACATTATATCACATATAAACCTAACGTAGGTACTAAAGCCAATGAAATATAAACTGTCACGGTTTCGCGACGTATTTTACATACATTTATGCTAATATTATAAAGAGGAAAGATTATTTTGTTTGTTTGTACCGAATAAGCTCCGAAGCTACTAGACCGATTTTAGCTATGTTTCACCAATATATACCTACATTATTTCTGACTAACATAGGCATAACATCACGCTACGACACATGGGAGCAGTGCAGTAACCAAAGAAGTAACTTAACGCGGACGAATTCGCGAGCAGTTCGCTAGTTGTAAATATAATGGTAGTTTGCTTATTTGTCTAAAGGTACTAAAGGCATAAACTTTAACTACAGCTTTTCTTTATTTATTAGCATAGTAACAATTTTTTTTTTAAATAAAACTTGCTAATTGTGCACTACCCTCTTTATTCATATTTATTGACATCATTTCGTTAATATCTTGTTAATAACCTATAGTTTATTGCAAAGTTGTAAGTTAATATATCAATGAATTATTAAATATGATTGTCATCAATCTATTACCGCCATTAGCTATTCGAGACTTCAATCTTTGTGTCTTTTTATAAATAACATAAAAAGATCTAAAAATTCGAAAGTAAATCGGCAGTTACAGTACAGCTCTGATAGTCTAGTGAGACTATCGGAGTATCTTTGTATAGTACAGCTACTATACAAAGGTACTGCCACTCCACCAATGATAAAGTTCTTCTACTTCCAAGGTTAATAACGTACTCAGATCGGCTAAGTTACTTGTTACGGCTACTGTTATGTCAGAGAAGCCATTACACGGCGGGTGTATCCCGCTTAACCCTAAACCGCCGAAACCGTACGAAGTCTGTAATCTGTGCGAGTGAGTACGTACCCAAGCCGACGGTAGCCGCAGGTTAATCCCATTATATGACACACAAAGTAATTAGGTTATTCTAGACATACGTGGTTTGGGAGGTTTCAAACTTTAATTTAAAAAAGCAAAGATTATAATAGTATTTTAAGCTTTAACTATATCCATAACTCGTACCTAAAAAATTACCTCCGTCCAACATTACATTGACCACGACAGACACTACCTAAGTCAAGATGTTTATCGGCACACCATCATTTCTGAAAGTTTCGCATCACTTGTGACATTATCGTGTAACAACATTAAAACAGAAAGCTAAAAAAGGTATTACAAGTTATTACATTAGTGTGAACCTGAGACGGGTTTATATGACATAACTACACATAATTTACATTAAAAATAAAATGTCTAATATTTATTTTTTGCAAGTGTGCGAAAAGGCTGATAGGTAGATGTAATTGCTGCATTTAAATTATCATAAACATCATCTTCAAATAAATCCCAAGCTTTTCTCTAAAAGCTCATATGAATATACCGCACGCGTAGCAATAAGGACGTCATTGACACGTCCGTTATCGGGCGAACCCTTACGCAATAATGAGTTATGGAGTGGCGGCCGCAGGCAACTCCATAAAAGTATTGAATATGGGTTATTGACAAATATTTATGGCGTATAAAGAGGGGATAATTACAACTCTTTAGCACATAAAAAGCTCCGTGCGGAAGGGTGCGGCACGCTGTAAAAATTTATCACCAACATTGTCACCCGGCGGGCCCGGCCGACTAATAAAAATGATACATTATGACGCTGCTCTGCACAAAAAACGTACTCAATGAGTAATCGATAATGTATAGTTGCCTTTATAAGATTATGTGATAAGTAGTTGTTAAATGACTTTATCAGAACGATTACGTAACAATATTAAACTGTTTAAGTGAATTAGTTTCTTCCATAAAAACGTCCACTTAGTTGCTAACGTCGATTCTGAAAAAAGTGTAAAATATGTTTATCGGTTGATCTGTTTTCAAACCTAATTAGATACAACGTCAGAATACAAGATTGTTTTACAACAAAACGTCGGTATTTACTTGTTTAAACTTTTACATTAAGCCTAGTATTATAATTCTGATCACATCACGAGTGCGGTTCGCTGTTCGTCCTCCAAACATAACGAGGAATGTTATTAAAAAGTTATGGGATAAGCCGGTACGTGACGCGCGCGACGCCTCCGCCTAATCACAAACTTTAAAATTATCTTATACTTACTACAGACTTTGTGTACTTTGCAATACGTAGTTTCTATAAGCAATTAGATTCTTCGTTCATGATAATTTAATTGTCCGTTTTAATAAAAAGTGTAAAGTGCCTCGTGTCAGCACTCGCAAACGACAAAATATTTTGCCTTTTTCAATTAAGCGCGATGGCTGAGTCCAGAGCCCGGCCGGGAATTAATTCCACGGCTAAGTAGATAATGTAAGGAGCTCCCTCCTCTTGCCGCCTCTTCACGCCTCGAGGAGAACTTTCAATTATGATTTTGTCTAATTTTAATTAAGTGCTCTCAAAAAGGCTTTTCTTCAACGAAATTAATATTTGAATATAATTTGGGCGGAGCGGGCGGGCGGAGTTTGCCGCTTGAGGAATAATTAATTCCATTATATAGGTAAGTGGTCTGGTCGCTTCTGCCCCCCTCCCGCGTCCGCTTCCATGCCTCGCCGCGACACTATACAAACTCGTCACACCAAATGATTGCTTTTCATTCCTGACATTTTGAAACTGACGGTTAGTCCGGAAATATTTATTTAGGGAGATAGGTATACATGTAGACCAATGATCAAGGTAAAGAAAGTAATTACATTGAGTTGGAACGGTAGCGAGTAGTGGTAGTGTGGCAGCTACAATTTGCGCAACAGGTCGGGGCGGAAGCGACCTGCAGCGGCGTGATTGCGACCAAATGTTTCCTTTACAACGTCTGGGTTAGTTTTTGCTCTGTTTTTTGTCCTCACTCGCTGATAAGTATGCTATCGATAGGTTCGACTTTGTTGTTTGTTTAGGTCGAAACCAACTCGTGACGGAAGTGATGGCAAAGAAACTATAACTTAATTTTTTAGGTCCTCCACCTTGACGAAAGTAGGCCAAGAGTAAGAGAAAATCTTAAAACTGACGAACTATTATAATACCTCTATCAATAATATAATCTTTCGAGAAAAAAATAATTTTAAAGAACTGGTAATCTAATCCAAAACTATTTTGTGCAGGTGTGTCAGTAAGACCGCTTTCGACCATGCGTCAAGAGTCCCTGCCGATGTTAGCTGAGCGACTGCTGGCGACGCGCGCGGCTGCGCTGGTGGCTGGGCTGCCGGCCGAGCTGTACTCCGGCGCACTGCTAGCAGCCTGGCCCCCCTCGCCCCCTGCGCCTCTGCTGCCCCCGCACGACATGGAGCGTGCGCGCAAGCGACGCCGCACGCCCAAGCTCGATGAAACAGCCACAGCACCACCCTCCCCACCGTCATCGGGCTCGTCACCCGGCGCCGCCGACCCGCCGCGAGACAAACTTTTCACCTGTAAGGTCTGCTCACGTTCTTTTGGGTACAAACACGTACTGCAAAATCACGAACGTACGCACACTGGTGAGAAACCGTTCGAGTGTGGAGAGTGTCACAAGCGATTTACGCGCGACCATCACCTCAAGACACACCTGCGACTTCACACGGGTGAGAAGCCGTACAGCTGCCCGCACTGCCCGCGTCACTTTGTGCAGGTGGCCAACCTGCGGCGACACCTCCGCGTTCACACTGGCGAGCGGCCCTACGCGTGTGCTCGCTGTCCAGCGCGCTTCTCAGACTCTAATCAGCTAAAAGCGCACGCTTTAGTACATGAGGGTGATGCACCTTTCGCCTGTCGGTGTGGCGCACGCTTTAGGCGGCGGCAAGCGGCCGCGCTGCACAGGTGTGCCAGCACAGGCTGCGAGCCCGACACGCCGAGCCCGCCCGTGGCGGCTGCAGCTGACTGGCGCTGGGACGAGTGGCCCGAACAGACCGAGCCCGAAGACCTGTCACTGCCGCGGAGGCCGGCCACGCCGGACTCCCCCACAGACCTGCGGGTCCACTCCGCGTAGTGGGCGCGCTTTCGCGCCCCGTGCGCCGCTGAGCCGGTATACGAGTTCCTCCCGCGTAGACCCGCGCTGCCGTCGGTAGCCGACGCCGATGCACTCCCACTCGCTTATTCTGGAGACGCTCGCCACCTATTCCATGATTCTATTCAAACTCTTTACAAAGTAAAAATAATAATTACAGTTTTTCTAAATACGGCAACGGTTACTTTTTATAGAGCATTTTTTTTCTTTTCTCGGTAAGACTACCGCCGTAGTCTCGTTAGGTAGTCCTCTATTCTTTTTTACGATTTTGCATTTGCAATGTTCGCCATAAAAAGTACTTTTTTCATCCACGTTACAG
This sequence comes from Caradrina kadenii, assembly GCA_947462355.1. Lineage (NCBI taxonomy): Eukaryota > Metazoa > Arthropoda > Insecta > Lepidoptera > Noctuidae > Caradrina > Caradrina kadenii. Next base: position 9,529,763 of record OX381677.1, on the reverse strand, counting down.
TTTAGAAGTTTATTGTTGTACTATTTGCATAATCGCAAGGCGAGGTGAGGCAAAAACGGCGACGTTTTGTTCTTTTGTTTTGCAACGTTGCTAAACACCTAAAAAACATAATTTAGCACAATAGATATTTTTTGATTTATTGGTATCGTCCATTGTTTAGTGATAAAAACAAAAAATATGTATCGCTATGCTTGACATTTTGTGATTTTCAATCGGTGTCCTCTCTCGCGCTTAACGAACGGAAACTGGAATATAGTCTAGCCGGAGAAGGTCGCGACATTGCCTCATTATTTCGGCGACAAAGGCTACTTCACAATCGGTAATTATTACGTATTGAACTCGATATCGAGTTCCGACTGACAAAGCTGTCGCTATTGTGCGAGCCCTGATCCGTAGCGACTCCCGATAACCGGTTCGTAATCACTCTTTTATACATTTCTTAAGTTTACATTCAATAGCTCTTTGAAAAGTTTACACGTTTTGGACATTTATTTTTTGGCAAAATACCAAATAACAAGTATACTGGTTACGAATACATGATACGGGATAATTGTATAGAATCATTGGAGCTTTTGTAATTAAGTATGAATGTGAGCGAGGCAGTCTCCGGCTCGCGAGCGGCGACCGGTCCAGCCGACCGCGCGCACCGTGCTTCTGTACATAATGCTGTCTCTTACAAAATTATTTATTATTTATCGATTAGTTAGTAGACGTTTCGGTATCTTTACGGTATCTAATCCGATTACGGTATTGTTAATATTACGTGTACATATTTATGTAGTGTTACATAATGAACGTTGTAGAGAATTTGGTGTCCCGAAAATTATATTTAAAATTATTTAAATTCGATACCGAAGCAACTCTCAACGGGCTGTGTTGTATTGATATTGAAACAAGTGAATATATGTGTTAATAGAAACGATGTTCTAAGTAGGGCCATGTGTACAATGACAAATATTTACTTGTAGTAGTAAGGCAACAGTCAAAAATATTTAAAGTGTTGTACATAATATTCTTAGTGTTAAATTATGATCATCTCGTTGTACACATGGCCTTTAGCTGTTATAATTGTGTGTTCTCGTTTGACACGAGAGCGGTGTATTGAGCAATTTGTTCTACGGGTATTAGTTTCCTACTAGATATAATGTTTTACTTTCCATGTTTTAATATAATTTAACGTCATAGTAGTTGTTCTGTACGTTTTAGCGCACATGATTTATAATTATCGTATGTAATTATATAATTAGGCTGTACTGTTTGTTGATTATTATTATTTTATTTTCTTTAGTCATGTTCGAAGTGTAGGGTCTGATTGTATAAGGAATCAGTGTAGGAGTAACGATGTATTTTTTTCCAAAGAAATTATTGGTACAAATATAAATGTGTACAAATTTAATGATAACTTTCGATTAGAAGTCGTAATTTCGTGTTGCAATGTTGTAATATTGGTAGGTAGTTAGTGTAAAGTTAGGCGAGTCTGCCATTATCTACCTCACTTGACTACGGTTACTAAGCCAGGGTAAAGAGCCAAAGTTCTTGGAAATATTTTCTATTGTTTATCTCTCCGGAGATAACGTACAAGTGACAGGATTGTAAAGCTATTGGCAAACAGTGTGTCGCGTAATCATTAGTTTGAGACTGATTTTTATTCGTTATGTTGGTCACCGGTGTTACGGTACCTGGTGAGCACTTCCCATGGAGTTAATATACCATTGCTCTGACATGAGTGTGTTCCTTCTTCGTTTACATTTGCTGACATCTCAGGCGAAAAGACGACAAGTGGCTCATTCATGTATTGCAGAAAGACAATGGTTGCAATTACTTTGAGTTCCTATTAAATTAAAGATTTTGAAATGTTGTTTTGCTTAATATGGTTTATAATGATTAGTTAGCGGTGTATTATTCAGTGCCATCACACTACACAGACCAATCCGTAGGATATCAATAATTAATATTAATGTCTACAAATATATTTCTGTATAAAGCCATAACCGATCTACCTCATATACAATCGAGATACAGGTATTCTTAAAACATTCATAATAAATTAATTCGGTATTATACTGTACTTGTACAAAATATTATAAGATATAAATGTGACATAATTATGGTACGACGATTATATATGTATTTCTTTATCAATGTCCAGTACATAATTATTAAAATAAAGAGATGTTTGTTATTTATTTTATTTTTTTCTTATTTAACACCCTAACACACTTTATTTATTTCATTGGTCTATTTTAATCTCGAAATCTACCTGCCAATAACTGAAAAATTATCCAATAGTCAACATAACAAATTAGAGACAGGAGACAAATTCATATTCCATTAAGTAACTAATAATCATAATATTATTCATTTTAATCTTGATACACACGTAATTTATAACTATTGGAATTAATCTAGAATATAAAAGATTATTAAAAAGAAAAAAGGTTTCGAAACTTTTTGTGTCCATCTATCTACCAATAATATACAGGGTAAGTGTTCAATAAAACTAATTTGTTGTTAGTGTGTGATAGGCTCGTAGTATCTACTAAGTAAGAAAAGTGTGTAATTTATCTAAGATCGGGCGTAAGTAATGAGTTGTCGCACTAATACACTCACATAGCGGCGCGTCGTACGCACACGACACGCACACAGATGCACGACGTCCCTCTTTTATGCTCAGGGTCGAGCCACCTTGTATGGAGGCGGCATGTTCATTTTAAGTAAATATTTTCGGTGTTTTTGATGATCACTGACATCAAATGAGGGCAACAGATATCACAATTTTAATCCAAATGCTGAAATCTTTGAAAGCAATAAGCAAATTTTTAAAAATTAATTATGCTTTTGTGATGGGAACATAAAAAACAAAGAAATCTTTTGGAACCAAAATCAAGACATTATTATATCTGGTGAGACAGATCCTGTCGTAAGTCTTATATACAATGTATTTGTAACCTCACACTTCAGAAGTGAATCTACACCTGATACAAGCCAATATGATCAAGATTATTTAATCTATTTGTACTCTAAAGTTCTCAAAGATCTTGAGACCAGCGATCCAGTGGTCTTACTGACTTGTCATTCTAAGAAGCAATATTTAAATTCATAGCATAATTTTAAGAGAGTAACATTACAAAATAGCTCTCAAGCACATAAGGGTGAGGGTGTAAAATAATGAATGCAAAAATACGACTGTGCTTGCAAAATAGTAAAATAGAATGGGGTTTTTTATGTCAACTGTACCAACGTAATTTTATTCAAGGTTTTACACAAAGTGTGAACGATTATTTTGATTGGGATTGTTTTGATTGGATCTCACAAGAGTCATAGTAAATTGTAGATATGCATAAATTGAACACTCTGAATGACATTGAAATGATTTCCGCGTGGTGATTTCAGAAGATCGAATAGATAGAGAGAATAAGCTTCTTATCCTAAACAATATATTGATTAAATTATTTATATCGACTATTTTTTTTTTTACCTCCAATGGTATGAGAATATTTACCAAGAGCTATTTAAAGTATCTTATTTTATTACTTTTTTAGATTCATCTAATTAGTGACAAAATAAATTAACCTTTAAGCTGCTACGTCCTACGCGCTACGGGCTACGAGCTACGGTTTTCGCTACGAGAATAACTTTCTCCTTGAAAGAGACTCTCCTTTTGCTCTGCGAAGTCGTTGTGGTGATGCTTGGAGGAGGGCTATCGCCAGCAGTGGACGATTTTTGATTAAATGACGAATGATGATCAATAAAAAGTAGAAATAATAGTAATAGTGGAAATAAGTATTGTGTGTAGTAATAGTTTTCACAAAAACTCATTTCACCAAGACGTGGTCATTCCTGAGTGATTAATAGTGTTTATGTTATCAGCTATAAATACAATATGTAGGGCAAGATAGAGTCGTAATTCAAGATCCGCCTCACGCCACCGCATAGCTGGGAGACAAACGCACCGGAATCCGGTTGGTATTTATTAAATTAATCGTTCACCCCGCACACCGCGACCTCTCCCCACCGTCACACTCCACGATTAGTTCGTGTGTTTCTTGCGAAATATCCTTTATATCTATTACGTGGATGTGGATATGGACTGTTTGATTGGAGGTCTTAACTCACGGGAGTCACGGTTAGGCCCGGTATTTTGTAATTTTTTCTACAATCGGAAAGGTAAATTGGGTTAACGATTTTTTTAAAGGACACTCATTTGCATTTTACTACTCAATAAAATTTAAGTAAAATCAGTTAATTTGGACACCACAGGGTAGAGATAACACTACGTTATCAGTGCTCTAAACTAAGTTGACGTTATCCGTGCTCAATATAATAACAGCCTAACTTCCAAACAACAATAAAAAGACGTTTTATCAAACATCTTAGTCGTACCTATCTGCTCAAAGAAAGTACGTACCGTCGTAAATTATCTATAAAGTAAATCAAGATTAATAGCTAAGTAATAGGCATGTTTGAAACAGTAGTCGCGAAATGTTCGGGTAGAGGACGAGCGGGCGAATTATAATTTATTTGGAGAAGTGGCAACGAACCCCGCGCTCCCCGCACAAGCCCGACCTACCCTTTGCTTTCGCCCTTCGTTACGGACGTACACTCCAACAGTTGTAACTTGTAAATTAACATTTCGAATTTGATAAACTTTTGATTTTTATTTTTTATTTACAAGCTGTTTTAATTGTAGTTGATTAGTATTCGTTTCTAAAACAATAGTCAGTAATTATTTTTCAAATATTTTATGCATAAATTTAATTATTGATTTAGGCCTATAATTAAAATTAATTAAGTATTGATTTACAAATATATATTTAATAGACATATAAGATGTATTAGTAAATATGATAAAAAAAATTGTTGTCCTGAAAGTAAAATTGTGAACTGCATTGAAAAAATAATGTTGAGTAAGTATTTACTTCAATATCCGTAAATACTTGAATTTAGAATCATTGAAGTACTGACATTTTCTGCTAGACGTATATATTGGAACATTGTACGTCAATATTTATGCATTAATCTAATCAAAAATTAAGTTCTGTAACTGTACCTGTTTTTTTATTTATCAATATGATTATCATGCATGATCTTTTTACTTGGCTTCATAATAATTAAATTATTAGAAAACTTCTAAAAGGTCACTATGGTAATAAACTACAACGGTAAAGATAGAGTGCAAGTAATGCAGCCCGTCAAGTGAAAATTGTTTCCAAATCTTTTAACATTTTTTTATTTTGCGTCATTGATGAAAAATTAATATATTTATGGAAACATAGTTAATCTTGCTCGTTTGTAAAGACTTTACATATAAAATAAAAAGGATAAAAAAAATACAATTAATTAAGCTGCAACGTTTGGGGAGTGAACTTTATACTTTTCTGTTTTTTCTCTAGGTAGGTTGCGTTCAAAGGAGCTGGCGGGGTGCGGGGCGAGGTGGCGGGCCTGCGGGGGGGGGACAGAATTAAGAGGGAGGAGGGGGGTGGCCCGCCCTGGATACTGAGAGGAGTTTTAACCAATTAATTTTGTTCCTCAACGCAAACTCCGCTATATAATAAGGTATAAGTAGGCATTAACTGAGGCGCGCCGATAGCTAGCCCGGCCGGGGGCGACTTGGTCGTCTCCTAGCCTCTTATAACGATGTTTTATTTCTTGTTAAGCTCTCTGTTTCTCCACTTTTAATATTTAATGGCATTTTCATAGCTCATTTTTTATAGCGCACTTACAAATTCCAAACATTATTGATGCTGTTTTATAGCAACGTTGTTGTGCTATTATCTAGCCAGAGATTTAAGTGTTGCATATTATTAACTTATTTACAACTGTTTACTCAAAAGCTGCAAGATTATGATTTCACATGTAGTTTTTATTTTTATGTTGACCATTGTCAATAAGTGAACAAGAAATTATAAGTAAGTATTTACTTACTCTTACAAACAGTAATATTTCACTTGTTCGTTCGTTTAATAAATTGACAAACTTATACATAACATTCACTGTACCATATGCAACACCTGCCTCTCGTGAAAAATATCAGCTTTGTCTAACGAACCATATGTCTCGCAGCGCTCGTGCTTTACCCACCTCCTTTCCGCTCCTAAGATATAAATACAATGTACACGTCTTACATAAAAAACAAAAGTCTTCCCCTTTACCAATCCGTGACTAAACACTGAAAACTTGTATACCCCATTTACCAGAAGCGATGAGATTTATAAATAAGATCCTTCACAAAAACACTAGCGATCGCGCCTTGAGCTCGCGCCTCGCGTCAATATGACGCACTTAAAAAACAATTCTTAACAACGGTATTGTGTTGTTAAAAAACAGGAACGCATCACCCGAAAAAACAAACCGCAGAGTACGGTTAAAAAACAGAATGCAGCACGCGAGTCGAGCGAGACACCCTTTCCCTTTTGCGTCGCGAGCTACGTTTTTTCTAAGTGAGGCGAGGGTTGAGTTTTTTTACCGCGATGCCACGTATAAATTAATAACTGAACGTGCTCATAATCTGCTGCTCGGAACACTTTCGGCTTTGTTATTATTGTTTTTTGTAATAAGTTATCATTCATTTGTTTTTGTGTGCGGTTGTGTGGTGGCGGAAACGAGGCCGTCTATTGATTACGTCCTCGGAGACAGGTGTTGCACATTGTTTCCAGAGAGCACAAGGCGCTCGCGCAGAAACAGATAACAGTTGTGAAATTAAAACGTTTCAAATACAGAAGCTTATTGGTATTCTTACTTTTATTAATGCATTCAAAATGAGGAAGTAAATAAGTTTATTGTAATATGCTAGTGCTTCGCTATGTTATGCTACGTAGAGTGCTAGTTGTTTTAATGACTATTAAAAAAGACTGATATTTTTCTTTAATATCTTTTGGAACATTCAGCCAAATGGCATAAATACCGGAAGACATCAGGAAGGATGGACTAATAATGTCGAAACCAACAAAATGGTTTTTGTTAACATTCCGACGCCAAAATTTAATGCTGTTGCATGGAAATAAACCGACACATTTTTACTCGTTAGTAAAAGTAACGCAAAAAGTTGAAAAAATATTCTTTAATATAAAGTTTTATTTAAAATTTGGTTCATTGGGTTGGTTCTATATTATATAATTTCAGAAAAAGAAACTCTTTTTATTTTCATTCATTATTGTTAAGATGAGTTATTTATTAAATATACATTTATAAATAAAGATATATAGGTATACCTACCTACCTACTCATGTTTACGAACACATACGTTCTACTCCTAGACAAAACCAAGTGCGAGTATTTTGTTTGAGTGGATAAAAAAACAATGTACAGAAAAGTAAGCTTCATTTGCTTCTACAAAACTCAACAAGAAGATTTTCGTCTGTGTCTACTATTCCGATTACATAACACAAGTGGACGTACTTTAGTTCTAACAAAGATGTCCTTTGCTATACTCTTTTTATTCTCTTATCTACCTACTAGTGAAAGTATTCAGTATAAGCCTACAATTTTTATTGACAATATTCCTTATGAATGTCACAAAGGACTATTTGAGTGTGAATAGAAAGAATCGTGTGAAGCTAAGCAAATATATGTGAATGCATTGGACACGCATTGTGAGATGAATCTGTGCACGTGTGCGATACATTCGAGTAGTTTTTTGCATAGATGACAATAAATTATTGCGCTCTGTTTACCCTTTTTGAGAATACTTGAATGTATAGAGTCGCGTAGGTGTTCTATGGCTATTTTTGAGACATGATTGTATACATTTTACGCTCAATCGAGTTTTAAGTTGAGCTCATAGTAGACTTACGTGACAACTAGTAGACTTACGTGGAAGTTAACAAGAGATTGTAGTTGATTGGCTTTTGGCAAATTTGTATGTCAATAAATAAATCAATTAGTGATATGTATGATATATAATATTATTACTAGTATTGTAAAAGAAGATTTCGCTTAGGTAATTGTCAGCACAACGCCAAGTTCATGCCTCATACAGCATGGCTATTTTCCCGTTTGAAATAAAAATCATGAGCATGGAGCTAACAACTTTGTCTTTGGTCAGCTATATGTCACGTGGTGGCCCCACATAATGTTATTGTAATAAGCAAAATAAACAACTTAAAATTACATGTCGCACTTAAGTTTACTTAATCATGGGAGTGAACAGGCATTTTAATTATATTCAACTTCAATTACAGACAAAGAAAACAATTACCTTTTACAATTCGATTATTTATTTCATTGGCAGTTCAAGTGTGGATGATGACACGGCTTCGACCCGCCACTCGAGTTTGGAGTAACCTTAAAAAAACTTCCACCCGCGCCTCGTCACGCAGCAGCATTTATTTTCATAGTCAGTTCGGGTAACCGCCGGCTATTGTCGCTACGACGTTTGATTATTGATTTTTACGCTAAATGTCCCCTTTTTGGAAATTTCTATTCAACACAATTATAGCTTCCTTTAACATTTTTGATGTATTTAATTGACAACAAAAGAACGTATCTGTACAATATCATTAATAACCCGTATGTATGGAACTTGTCGCGATTCACGTGATCCTCATTCATGTAGAGACTGGAGCGTCTCGCGGGGTTGGTTATGAGTTTAGGAAAATTGCAAGTCATTTTTATTTTATTTTTATTAAACCCTATTGCAAAGGGTTGACTATTGCACAGAAGACCAAAATAATATTTGCAGTGCTAACAAAAAATCAGTTTTACGTAGTCACAGCTAGGCACAAATTTAATATTTATATTAAATAGTGCCTTTAGACCAGTCGTTAAACGACAATCTCATCGATAGATACGAAGAAATGTAAACCTCTACTTTTCTAGCCGATTCCATGAACTTTGCGGCACACAGACCGATTACCACAATAAGAAAGGCGTAAAGAATACACACGAACTTGTTTACAACGAGACGTAATCCTTTAATCCGCGGAGTATCACTGGCTGCTGATACCCCAGAGCGGCATTTTAGTCCTCCACAGAACCTAATTGTCACTGAAATTGTATACAGGGTGCGTTCCGAAAGAAGCCTCACAAAAGAGTTTGTTTTCGTCCGCTTAGCATTAGTTGTTTGTGTTGCCGCACAGTAGCCGTTGGGACTGTTTGCATTTAATCTGTTTGTAATGTCCTTTCTTTCATGTTTTCATAATAGAGACAAAGGTCCGTCGCGTCGGCACGTTACTTCAGTGCATAGCAACAACACTACAATGTGGTTTGTCGTATTTCCTATTGAGATGTATTCAGAAAGGGTGCTGGACTAAGGTATTACGGTGTGAAATGTAATAGAATCTATTGTAATGCTTTTTATGGTTCTTCATTAAGGAAACTGTTCTATAAATGTTTACAGAATTCGTTTTGCGATGATTTGGTATAACCAAAATTATTACCAATGTCTCATGATTGATCGAATTAGGGATGACTTGATTTTTTTGAATCAGGGGAATTCTCATAATTAGGAAACTACTAAATACGGTCTAGGTACAAACTTAATAGAACATAAATGGAATTTGAAACTTAACTTACCTACATACTTAGTTAATCTGAGCTTACACATTCTTTAATTAAGATTCTAATCAAAACTAATTAATTTAGGAAAAGGGAGGTATTAAAGCGCCAGTATTCTCTTGGGTGGTTCTTAAATTCAATAAAAGATTTGTTTGAATAATAAACGTGTCACCCGAGCCGTGACCCGCTTTCGGGCAGAGCTAGAAATAATTAAAAAGAACTCTTAAAAACGCCTTGTCTACTGATGAAACTCTATCTTTGCGAAATCAGATCTCGGCCGGCTCACTCTCAACTTACGTAGAAAAACCCAAAGTTTTTTCTTTTTCTTAGTAAAAAGTAAGGTGTAGGTAAAACGGAGGCGGTACGACAGCTGCTACTAATTTTAGAATCGCGAATGCGGTGTGCTCCTAGATGGGTTGTTTCTTCACAAAGACCCTTTGAACAAACTAAATCACTTTAGATAACTAATTATATGTAAAAAATGCTCGGCTCATCTGGAACTGATAGGTAAACAGAGGTTGTCAAGTACCAGCTGTTTATAAAGTATAATTATGATTAACAAGTAGGTAGTCTGGCTGTCCAAGAATACTTCTCCAGATAGTTGTTATTAACGCTCTAATTCTATCATTAATTAATTCCCACTGGTCAACGTATCCTCAATAAGTGGTTACAAGTACCTACGAAGTATTATAATTAGTCACTTTTATACAAGTTTGATAACACTAGTTATGAGCCTGGACGTTTCCGTGGCGGCTTGTTGTTTTTTTTAATGTGTTTTTACCTAATTTAAACCAGAAACTAGAACTAGCTGTATCTTTTTTTTTGTGTCAAAGTTTGAAATTTTAATCAGTTTGACCAATAGATGACATAATATTTGAGGCTGGTAGGTACTTGAGGCTAATATCATAATCATCTGTCATTAGCAGTCCACTGATGAAGATACATTTTTTGTTGATTGTTCGATAGCGACAGAAATGACACCAACTCAATGAAGAACTTATAATTTTCACGATTAAGTATCGCTTTTCAAAAATAAAGAAAATAATATTTCAAATACTCTCCTTATAATAAGTACTTGACGGAAAAACGAAGGTTGTACTAATAAAAACATCGATTGGTATTCATACGTCAACAGTTGTTGTACAAGTGTGATGTCACATTATAATGTGAGTCAATTGTAATTTGTAACTACTTGTAGGAGTGTAACTTAGTTATTGTAAGCGAAATAAACCCATCAAGGTCGATTATTCACTTGAAGACATCGGTGCCTATAAATGAATTAAGGTTAATTAAATTAATAGTAGGTATTTAATTTTTTTTTATTTTTATAAATTGTACTTTGTTTTTTTTTATTATTATTTACAGGTTCTGTGTTCAGGTTACTTATCACCTATTATACAGTTGTAAAAGAAATAGTAATTTAGAAATAATTGAGACTGTCTTTTTCAAATAGCCATATGGCTAACAATCTCCGTATTCTAAAGTAACCTGATGACTTATCATACTTTGTAACGTGTACAAAATATAGACTCTACTTCATTCATATATTCTCAAAAAACTAGCGTCAGGTAACGTAAAGGGGCAACGCTTTTTTTATTTAAAAAAAGAGGTTTTAACAAAAGCGTGATAAACAGAATGCGTAACGGGCTGCAATTTGATAACCCTTAACACCTTGATCAATGTGGGTTACAGTGTTGGTGGGTTAAACGTTAAAAGTACCGGTGCAACGCTTTTTACTCCCAGTGCATAAAAATGTACGGCTGTTGCGCAGAAAGATGACACCATCCGCCCGCTTAGTGTTTACTCTATTGTCAGAAAGGATACTGTTGAGATGTATACAACATTTCGTTGTTTAGCTAAGCTATTTTCTGATTAAAAACTGAGAAGGGCTTTACCTATTTAAGTTAGTATTTTACCAATTAAGAACTATAAGTCGTGCAGATGGCCCAGTAATTAAGGGACCCGCCTCTCCTGCATAAGGTTGCGAGTTTAAAACCAGTCAAACAGGTGCCAATATGAATTTTGTAACTAATTTGTATTTTCTAAGTTTATCTCGGATATCACTGACAGCGTTTAAAAGAAAAGGGATGAACATAAATGTAAGCAAGACGAAAGTAATGGTTTTTGAAAGAGAAGAGGATGTATCGGTGTGTGATGTGAAAATAAATGATGTGAGTGTGGAGCAAACGAACGAGTTTGTATACTTGGGCAGTATGTTTACAAGAGATGGAAAGATTGATGCTGATGTGGAAAGGAGAGTAAATGCGGGAAATAAAGTGAATGGTGCTATACATGCGGTTGTGACCAATCAGTCGATGTCCAAAGAGGCTCGACTGGCTGTGCACAATGGTGTGTTGGTGCCTACACTTATGTATGGAAGTGAATGTTGGGTATGGCAAACGAGGCATGCAAGTAGGATAAATGCTGTGGAGATGCGTTCCTTGCGAAGTATGTGTGGTGTAACTTTGAACGATAGAGTGAGGAATGAAACGATACGAGAACGTTGCGGATTAAAAGAGGATGTAGTAACAAAAATAGAAAAGAGTATGCTTAGATGGTTCGGTCATGTTGAGAGGATGAGTGAAAGGCGACTAACGAAAGGGATTTATATGGCAGATGTGAGTGGCAACGCAGGGAGAGGACGCCCTAGAAAGACCTACCCTGACCTTATTGGTGGGGTTCTTCAGAAAGGACGTGTGCGCAGTACTCGTAACCGGCGTGTTTGTATGAACAGATGTATGAACGTGGTCGAGGCGAAAGAAGTATGTAACGATCGTAGCAGGTGGCGTTCTGTGGTTTCTGCCTACCCCCATGGGAAAAAGGCGTGAGTTTATGTATGTATGTATCACTGACATTGGTGAAGAAATACATAGTGAGAAAATCTGAACACATAAATAATATAAGTCCAGGTTTTAATTTACACCACACACACACATACAAAACATACGCGCATTTGTACTACAACCTTAGATAATTCTGTAACTTAAAAACAGCAAGTACTCAATTATAACATTTGTATCAGTGCTCAAGTATTTCATTTGAAAACATAAAAAGTGATATTCCTGTGATATATTCCATGTTTTAAATTGTTTGGGCTCAATCAATAAGCCTTTTCGGGAGACAATACTTACACAGTAACTGGAAAGAAACCTGCAAAAGGCTTCAGAAAAAATACGTTTTTATCATGTTTTTAATACTCCACGTAAATATAACATACCATCACACCTGTATTCCCCGAAGGGTTAGGCAGAGGTGTATCAATGTACACCCGCAGTTCGCCGGTATGTTTAAGTCCCGTGTAAAATGGGGGTGAGCCTATGGCCATTAACCGGGCACAAATCCTATGTCAAAGCAGCTACTGATAATTTTATATAAAAACCCAATAAAACTTTGCTCGCTCTAGGAATTGAGCCCTAGACCTCTAGCTTAACAGTCGCGTTTAGGACCACTAGGCTACCATAACATACCATCACGGCTGTATTCCCCGAAGGGTTAGGCAGAGGTGTAACCATGTATACCCACAGTTCGCCGGTATGTTAAGGTCCCATGTAATAGGCGGCGAGCCTATTGCCATTAACCGGGCACAAATCCTAACTCCGAGCTGCTACTGAGAATTTCATAGAGAAACCCAATAACACTTTTTTGCCCCGCCTGGGAATCGAACCCAAGACCACAGCTAATAGTTGCTTTGAGGACCACTAGGCTAACGAATCAGTTAAAAATCCCTACTCATTTAGCATTAGCATATACTAGAGAAACGTTTATGTAGGTGTCTAATTTCTACCTAGCCACCTGTGTACGCCACACCCGTCTAGACACGTGCATACATGTCGCCCTGTTCTATATTCTACTGCTTTAGCAAAATATGACGTTGTGTGAAGCAGCTTAACGTCTCCGAAACCATCTATGAACTTTTTTTATAAGGCTTTTTTATTTTTAACATTATGTTTAAATTTTTTTATTTCACAATTTTAATTAAAGTAATGTTTATAATTGTTTCTTTTTTGAACAATTTTAAGGCATGAACGTAAACATTTGCTTTTGGTATTTCTACTTTCTCTACCTTTTAAAGTGCTCACTATTAGTTAAAAATAAAAACAACTACCCTATAGTTAAATACTTTAAACAACTTTATTGATATTATCAATCACACAAGCATTCGTAATTAAATTAAATATCTTTGAAATAAACACTTAAATAAATAAACTTCAGTCTAAGTACAATACATTATCGTGATAATATTGTTGTGAGGTCGGCTATCCTTAATTACCACAGTTAAGATATCAAAGTATTAGAATAAGGTTAACCTATTATTATAAAATTATTTGAAACCAACCATAACAATATTGCGCCGTCTTTAAATTCATTTAAAGAAATCGAACATGACGACGCAATGTTGCGACACATGAATAAAATAGTGCGACCTTGAACGACAGTAAAAATCAATAACATGTGTTTGCAAGTGCACCATTATGCGTCAGCTGATCTCTTGTTAAAGGTCATTGCACTTTTTATTGTTCTCTACACGAGCTCCATACAGAAAAAACTGCATCAGTAAAGACGGCGTGTCGGTCCATTATGAAAAAACTCAACCCTACCGCTGAGTCGCGTGTCAGGTACCTACCCCATACAACCCTTTACAAAAACGCTTACAAAAAAAAACTCAGGGAAGCGAAAGGGTAAAAAAAGGGTTGATATTACGCATGCGCCCCGCGGGATCAGTGCCCTCGTTTCTTATTTTAAATTTTCGAAGTGCACATTTAGCTTTTTAAATTATTTTTTTTTTACTCGATTATTTTTTTTTTTTCTTTTATTCAGCCCTAATTTATGACAGGGTAGCAATAATGAGGGTTACTAATCGTGAACGGCGTAACTTATTACATGAATCGATCCTTAGACACTTTTTAGTAAACCCAAGTTAGTTTCAAACTCACAATACCTACCTTATACAATTTTACTGTTTCGCAACTCAATTCACTTAAGATGCACTAAAATATTTCTAATTTAGGATTTTTGAACGAGCTTCTCAATTTACGTTTTTACAACATAACACACCATCACGCCTGTATTCCCCGAGGGTTAGGCAGAGGTATACCAATGTACATCCATAGTTTGCCGACATGTTCAGGTCCCATGTAATAGGAGGCGAGCCTATTGCCAATAGCCGGACACAAATCCTAACTCCGAGCTGCTACTGAGAATTTCACAGAAAAACCCAATAACACTTTTTGCTCGACCTGGGAATCGAACCCAAGAGCATAGCAGTCGCGCTTAGGACCACTACGCTAACAAGGCAGTTTACGTTTTTACAGTCATTGAAAATTGATTATTTTAGCTAGAGTTCGTGTCTTCATTGTTTTATTACAATTTCACGTGATTTTCCGTTGTATGTAGGTACAACTTAAAAAAATAACTGAAGAACTGCAACAATAACAAATAGTTTATGGATCTCATGAAATAGACCTAACCAGAAGCATGAGGTTTCAAATACTCGTCATAAATCGACCATCATCATTGTCCTAATAATTTTAGAAACTGTCATTTAAAAACACATAATTTAATAACGGGTATACACATTTTAAGTAGTTGTGGTACATACATATTGAACTTAATACCAATATCAATGAAACATTAGTGTAAGTAGATATCTCGTTACACGATGTCCCAAAGTCTTCGTATCACAAAACACCTTAAAAACGTAAATTTAGATCATTATTAAGACACAGCCAGCGGCTATAATACGAACAATTCAACATTAACGACAAACATAGGTAATTCGATAATAACACAAACATTTGAAGCGAAAACACGCACCAAGCTACCAAACGCGGACCGAACCATAATTAACAAAGATAAATATCGTTTATTACTGTTAGGAAAGTCGATTAGAAAAAAACTACCCCTTTCACCCCACAATTTGTAACCCGTACAGTGGGCGCCGCGCCGAGCCGACCGACACGCATAAAAACTTACGACCGCTCACGAGCGTGGAGTGAGCTTTCTTAATAGTTCTGGTGCAGTTCGTCGTCAAACCTAATAACGACTTAATAATTAAAAAAATATTAAATTTATTATAAAAAGAAATAAATATTTTCTTAACAAAATTTAACCACTAATTATCGTCATGAAACTTTCCCTTAGAAAAATGTGTTACATATTTTTGCATATGTATTTTAATTAATTAAGAAATTCCCTATATTTACACAAACGAAAAACTTGCATTGCAATAAAAGTTCCGTCTCCTCACTAGTTAGCTAGGAATAAAATGTTACAGTTACATAACGCTTTTCCATAATAATAGAATCATTATCGAAAAACAGAAGAGCGGGCAGCTGATTTATTGGATGATAATGGCCGCTGTCATAAATAGCTTTTTTCTAATGAACGTTTTTTATGCGTGTACGCACACCGGGCTCAACACAGCTTTTTAATAATGCACTCGGACTAATTACGTATGCATGTTAGTTTTTTTTAGTTTTCTGTATAAAAAGCTAGGATTCACCTTGTATTGTAATCGAAAAGTAAACTAATAATCAAGCGTGAATTTTTGTGATAAGAGAATTATAAACTTGAAACGTATTGTTTTGTATAATTTGATATATAATTTTCAAGTACCTAGTTACTTACTTGTATTTTTCGTATCTATTAGGTGTAAGCTTTGCTGGAATTTCCATGAGTGGAGCTAAATTATTATAAGCTTACCTTAAATTATTGATCTCTAAAACACTCGTTTTGTTCAATATTTTAAATTAAATGTACAGTTTAAAAAAAATCAAAATAATGCTGCCGATTAGAATTAAGTTAAACATTTTTAAACCTAATAAGTTGTAGATTTGGTTAAAAACACAGATTAAGTGACATTTTTATCACTCACATATGTTGTCCGACCTTGACAAATTCATGCGAGCTTAATCGAACGGTGTATGAGACAGGACACTGTGATTTATGACGATCGGAACTTCAAATATTAGCAGTAGCACGTTGTGTTGCGTGAAGCGTGCCCGATACATTCAACACGCGCATAATTTCCTCAACATTGCGTCGTGACTTAAAACGACTTAAAAATTCAGCGTTTCCCCGTTGAAAAAAAAGAGTTAATATTGATCGTAGATTTCTCGTCGTGGGGTGCAGCGGCCGGCTGAGTCACCCCACGGTTTTTTACTCACCCTAAGTTATATTTTTTGTAAAGCCCCCCTTCCCCCCCGGCCCGCTTTAAAGGATGAGTAGTCTCTATGGAAACGGCTCGATCTAATTTATAGCCGGGAGAAAGTACGGATTGCTTAATTAAGAATTTAAAATGTGTCTGCTAAGTAATTAATTATAAATTTTCAGTTCGCCAACTTAGAGCGCCAGATAAAATTCCTTTTTTCTAATGACGCACATTTTCTGCTGTAGAGGCAGTGAGAATTTAATTAACGTAGAACAAAGAGCTTCTCTTAGATCGAGTATGACTACTATTTCGTGGGCCTTTTCTGAGTTTTACAATAGGTAGAATTTTTAATTTCGTTAATTCAAGAATTTTTTGGGCAATAGCTACCAAAGTCATACAAAAGAACACATTAACCCTTTCAGTGCTATACCTACTTAAAACTACACCAAAAATTGTCTAAATCTGTTATAATATAACTCATTTTAATATGCTATAAAATGGTTCAGTAATACTTGTGTCGAGACGTACCCCGACGTATGACGTGCGGGTTTATGAATACGCAAGGGTTGTTTAGCCGAGAGGCGAGGGCACGCGCGTTTCAAAAAACTGTGGGTCACGGCCGCGACTCGCGAGTCAGTTGGCGGGTTTTTGTGGCCCCGAGTGCGCGTCCCACGCAACGTGCAGCGCACGCGCATATTGCTACATGTAGGTAAGTTTGTATTACAGTCATTTAAACCTAGTTATTATATTGTTTGCAATAAGGTTATATTTATTTGAATAACAGATTAAAAACAATATTTACAACTCCATTAAAAACACGTATCATACTATTTTGGTTTACATTGCGGGTTATGCAAATTTACAATTTTAAGCATTCAAGGACAGTAGGGACCTACACATAATGTTTGTGATGTTTAGATAATTTTAACTGAAATTATGCAGATATGTATATTGACACTTTAAAGTGCTCATAGTATATTAATAGTATTTCGAAGAGAATATGGCTTAAAGTAACAAGTTATTATAATTCCCTAAATTAAGTAACAAATTTTGACTAGGTGGTCCCCCATCCTAATAATATTGTAGTGCACCCTTTTGCTCAACGGTTTTACTATAAAGAGGACAAGTACCGATGACAATTGTCGATTCTGCTCTATTGAGCAATTTATTTTTTACACGTTTTTGATACACTGAGGATTCGTTAATCTGTTCTCTTATTTTAACGATTTTATTAAAAGCAACAAACTTTTATTATGAAACTTATCATTTCTTTTTTAAAATATTACTGTCAACGAAATTATTGGAAAAGTATTAATAAGATATCTTAAATAGTCATTTTTTCATTTGACCAGGGGCATCCAAGTTGTAAAGTTTTGCTTTAGTATGACTATCACTAACCTAATAATATTAATATACAAGATTCGCTGATCATAATAATTAGATCTCGTGGGTTAGGCGAAAAAAACAATGGCGACAATGCTGCCTAATGAGCCATAAAGAAGAAAACGATACGTAGAGCAAGGCGTAGACAAAAAAGGGCGCGGCAGGGGGTGCGGGCGGTGTGCGGGCGGCGGCGCGAGGAAATGGCGGGAGAGCTAAATTAATTTGCGCGCTCCCGCCAAACAAAGGCACGCTAATGGAACGCGCCGAATGGAAAAAATGCCACCGTCCGCTCTCCGGCGACTTATTTTTTTTTTGTAAATACAACCTTTGACTTTCCCAAATGAATAACATTACACCCGTCGAAGTTTGCCAGCGCTTGCTTTGTCCCGATTTAATGAGGAAGAAGAAAACGCGATACTCACCACGCGAATTTCATAATTGTTCACTCAAAACAAACTTGGCTTCTGTTTTAATTACTTCGAGTGAAAAGTTTTGTCTAAGAAAATATTCTTTTGTTCCTTGACATATTTCTTAGAGCAAACAAACAATGAGCATTTCTCTATCATGAACGCGAAAGAAATAAATTATTGGAAAGAAAAGAACGTTGATTCATGAACAAAAACCAACAAAATAAAATTATTAAAATTGATTTGAAAATATGTGAACATGACACGTCTTGGTAGCGCGTAGCACTTTCGTAGCGCGTAGCAGCTTACGCCTACGACAACAAAGGCAACTCAAGTGTGTGTGTGTATTATCAAACCAACAATAAAAAAAAATAAACATTAAGTACTTAATGTGTATGTTAAGTACATAGTCAGGGTATTCTTCTAGGCGGATTCTTGTGTGTACGTGAGTTGATGTACAGCAGGACTATTTGAGTGAGCGCATGGTCAGTTATTGCCGCATAAACAGAGTTGCATATGCTACGCAAGCTTTCAGCAACAGTCAGTGGAGTTAATAAACTGAAGGCCGTTGCCTACTGAGGAACTGACGGTGATAGATGAGTTTAATACAGTCTGTCAGTTTAGATGCGAACTTGCCAAGTCCCAAAAACGTTTACTGAAGAATAATTTTGTGAAGGCACAAAGCGTAAACGACGCATTAACTTCTAACTAAAGGTGTTCATTCAGAGGTGTGATAAGATAATCGCATTAATCGTGCATGTCAGCCGCTGCTGGCGAGCAGGCGCTATCTCGAGTCGCGAGATGCCGGAAACAATGAGCGATGATTATCTAAATGTACCTGTTCAGAGCGGCTTTTTGTCGCAAGATGATATTAATGCGCGTGCCATTACTCCCGCCAGCAGATTTATGTGCTCCCAATTAAAAGTTGCCACTGCTGAAGACGTGAAATTAGTGGAATTCCCTTACATTTATCAAGACATCAACGTTGCCTCGCACCACGCGAAACTTCCCAAATTTAAATTAGAGACGATTTTTACAGCTACCTCCCCATGGGGGAAGGGGGGGGACGCTACCCTTTCCTTATAACGAGGAAGGCCTCATGCATTTTTATGTGCTTCTTTTTTCGCCGGCGTTTTAAACAAGGGGGTGAGCGTGGGGTGCGCCGGGGGGTGAACTTTTTTATTCGCGTCTTGATAAGTTAGGGTTGAAATTAGACGTTCGAGT
Organism: Caradrina kadenii; assembly: GCA_947462355.1. NCBI lineage: Eukaryota > Metazoa > Arthropoda > Insecta > Lepidoptera > Noctuidae > Caradrina > Caradrina kadenii. Next base: position 9,510,104 of record OX381677.1, on the reverse strand, counting down.
TTCGTTCGCGGAATTCATAATGACGAAAATTAATAAGTTTTCTTTCGAGGGTCCTTCGAACTACGGCGGCCGTCGAATACTTATAGATGCGAGTATAATATTGTATTCTGTCACGCTGTTTTACCCGCCACTCGTCAACGAAATGTTATATGTTTTCCATGTTTTCTTGTTCCCGGGTAACAGCTAGATTTACATATTTGAGTTTGCAATATGCGAAGAACGCATTCATAAAAGTGTAATTAAATAACAAAATAATAATCTAAATAATTAAATTAATTACCTTAGAGTACATTACTGTCCCACAATGATAACATAATGTAAGTCCCAAAGTTTTGCTTAGAATATAATTTAAAACTAGGTTCTGCCTGCGACTTTGTCCGCGTCAAAGTTGATATACTATCCCACAGGAACCGTACATTTTTCCGGGATAAAAAATAACCTATGTGCCAAACATACAGAACCGTTCAGCCCTTCTGGCATGATTGAGTAACACACATCCATCCAAACATTCGCATTTTTAATAATAGCAAGAATAATTACTTGGAAAAATGCTCAAATTGTTGACGTGGTTTGGTACGTTTCGGCAAAATTTATCCCAATTAGCCGTGTACCCTTTTTCAACTAGATTTGAATCGACTTTCAGTGACCATATTCGTATAACATAAGTACTGTTCACATAAAAGAGCTACCGCCATTTGACCTCCAAAACCCATCGATGTTTAACGGTTACACTTGAAAGCTTTTGAATTAAAATTTAAAACGAGTGAGTAAACTTTTTGGTTTTAACCAAAAAGTTTAAACGACTAGAGTGACGCCAGCTCTAGGTACACCAATACTAACATATTGTTTACTTATTTTTAATTAATGTAAGGAACCCGTTACAGCTACGAAAAGTTCTATCTCATCGATATGCAGATTCAAAATGTACGTAGTTACTGTATGTATGATTATCTCCAATCGTTCGTTATCTGACGTGTTATTCTAATCTCGGTTATCTTTTTTCTTCATGCAAAATAGTATCGAGGGTGAGTCGGGGTAAAATGAAACGGAATATAATAGATACAGTAATATCTCCTTCCAGTCAGTGTGCTGCCCTCGGTATACGTTCTCATTTTAATTATTCAATAAAATCTACGCAATCGAATATAATTTTATTTTTGTTAGGAACATGAGAATTAAAGACAAATTATTTGATAGAGATCGTTTGCAAGATATGGATGGAATTAGGAGTAACGGTTCATGTATTGGTTTATTGTATAATTACTTAGTACTTCTTTATTTTGAAATGGTGTATATTTGCGACACATTTGGAGGTTTTGTTATTTCCAAATCATAATGGATGTTTATTTACGAATATGTAGGTAGCAACTGTCATGGCGTAGCGGCAATAATAATCGTTATGATTATTATTTTCATATGTAGCTATTGAAATTATTTTCAGCGACATCAAAGAAGAAGCTTATATCGATGAAAATAGATGTAATGGGTCGTTGAGGTATTTTCCCCATGTCAAGCATTAGTGCGGTGACTAACGCGGTCGGACACCGTTGTCGGAGGCTGTCAGCCGGCACCGGACCACCGGACGGCCGGCAGGCGGCGGGAGGCGAGGACGTGAGCCCGTGTGCACATGGGGACACTTGTTGAGTCTATGTGTGGGCATGCGCGCCTCACCTCGCGACACATGACCGACACACACGCTTCTTGTTTACTTACACCACCACCTTACTTAATTATGACATTGAGTTTTGATGCTTCTTAATATGATATTACTTGATATTATTTTATGTCACAATAATACAAATATGAATAGATACGTAGAGAAACATATTTTGAGTAACGACTCCCAATCATTAGGTACCTACAGTTTATTTAATATAATGAGTGCGGAACTTGATCGACTTAAGTTTAATAAATCACGAGAAATAAAACATCGAAATTCTTTTCATAACAGCCTATTTCCGCAAATGAATGACTATTATATTTCATCAAAAGTTAGAAATTGGAGAAATCAACGAAGCACCGTGAAGTCGGATTTGTGCAATTATAAGAATAAAAGAAAGTCATTAGTCCAATCAATCTGGGCGGGAGGAGAGTGCGAGCGGGCGCGGCTGCTCGGACGGCTCTTGTATTATAATTCGCGTCTAATAACGTCGTTAACAACGCACATTAAAACAAAACAAACAGCGGTGACGGGCGCGGGCGCGGGAGCGGGCGGGCGCCATCCTTCCTCGAATCCGTGTCATTAATTTACGTAATGCGTAGGTACGCGCTATCCCCAAATATTTAAGAAGCCTCCTCCGGGAGCGCCCGCTCCTCCACTATCCCCCTCCCGCGCCGCCTGCCACCCACAACCCGCCTGCCGAGAATTATGGCGGCCGCCTTGTAATTATATTTTTTAATTTATCTTCCTTAGCGAATACAATGGAGGCGCCACCCCGCCACCGAAGCGCTTCTTTCTCATGCTGAATATTGTATCAGGCCGCTGAAAAAAGGAAAGAACGCTTTAATTACAAGCGAGAGAGCGACCGGCATTACGCGCTAAATATTTGATGTTGTCTCTTTCTTCGGCCGGTCGGCGGGCGCTCCGCGGGGCGGCCGCGTCCTCAATAATTAAAACGCCTATTAACTCATTCCTCTTCAGGTGACCCCTCATTACGTCCCAAATAAAAAATTTCGAACACACCGTATACATAGTGATTGCTGCCAAGTGCCACCCCACTTAATTAATCCCCAGTAAAGTATCACTATACATTCACTATTACGTTCTACTTGTGGTATTATCTATCCACCGTGTCGAACTTCCCAGGTGTACAATTCTCAAACTTACGTTACTTTATCAACCAAATGGCTTGAAATTTTAAATACTTTTTATCAAAATCGTCAAACCATGTGAATGGTTATAGGTACCAACGTCACATAAACCCTTTATCATAGCAAAGTAATTTCTATACTTTGAAGACGAATGGCTTATGACCAACAGTCAACCAACAGCCAACAACCAACAGTCTGTTAAATAAATAGACAATAATAATGTATAAATGTAGATTGCAGTAAAACCATAATAATAAGAACTACACACAAACAGTATTCGTAGCACTGTGCGTAGCACAAACAACATGCAATTTTCCAATAAGCCATTAATTTGATTGAATAACTGTGAACTCTTTAATTATATCGATCCATGTTTGTACCCCTATTCTAGATACTCTATATACAAAGTTCAAATTACTAAGCAGACTAAATTTTAATACGCGTAACTTGACAAATATGTCACGTAGTCCCTAATTTCAAAATAAATTCATATGATGAAAACAAAGACATGTGTACACGTATAAATCAACGTGTGCCCTCGTTGATTTATAAGTGAACAACAGTCGCAAATGAAGGCGGATTCCGCAGCGCGGACACGGCCGTGCAGTACTTAGCGCGAGGAGACAAAGTATAAAGTAGCACCCCAGCCACCCACTGAAAAACGTCTCTAATATTCTTTTAGAAACGGTGGCATTTACGGGCTATATTTTATCCTGAATTTGCATACGCTCCTTTTTCCTACCCGTCCTCTATTTTATGGGTGAGTATTTTTTTCATCCGGGGGTTAAGATACAAAAGGGTAAAGCGGGCCCCGCGCTGATAATTAAATTGCACCGGAGCGCGGGAGTGCTGCTAAAACTGTGGCCCACGGATACTTTGTAGTCACCCTGCCGATGCCGGCTGCGTCACCCACACTGGCGCGGCGGCGTTTCTATTATAGCCTCACGACACATTAAACTTGACGATTAAATCGTTAATATTGTAGAGCGATGATCGTGTCTTTGTTATTTTGTAACTGATTACAATTGTTGGATACAAGTTTAAGTTGGATAAGATAAGTTTTATACCGAGCAGCAGCCAGCATGCTAGCAAAGCATAGCACTGATGACCGTGAATATTACCTACATCTATCTATGTATATCTGCGCATATTAGCACAATAATGATATTCAAATTAGAGGAAATTTCTCATGTCCTAACAGTCGTGATAATAATTTAACTAACAAATTAGGAGAAATCTTACCCTGCTCTAAGTCAAATTACCATAATTGCTAATCAAATGTTGTAGGAGTAGCCGCGTCGGCACGGCGCTCGCTTTGTACTAATTACAAATTCTAATTCCCTCTCTTGTTTCATTGGCCCTTTGAATTTGTAAATTATTACTTTTGCCTTAAGCTATCAAATGAATTCTCTATTTTCGGTTCTGTAATTATGTCTTGGATCCTGGGGACGTCTAATATAGTCCTATACAAAGTACTTAGCTAGGAATATATTTCAAGCATGGGGAGGAGGCTAGGAATATTCCTTGAAAAATTATTTCTTTTTTGTACGTACCTCATTTTTAATTAAACTTAGTAATTAGAAGTATAGCAACGTTTTATCTCGAACAAGTTTGAGAAATGTCTTTAAAATTATTTGCAGCATATATCTAGTTGGCAGGTAGATCTGTAAAATAATTGAATAATTTTATAAAATTAATACGTGACCGTACACTAAATAAAGAGCTTTTTTACAACAACATTTTAGGACTGTTCGAACCACCTCGCTCCCTCTAGCCCCGCTACGGTCTATGGTCTTGTAAATTAAAATGTGATGTTGATATTTAACCTTTAGTTACAATGTTACAATGAAACTCTTATATTTTACCAGCAAGTTTAAATGTAACAAAGTTACAATTCTCATTTTGGCACTCTCGTAAAAGCAAGATTGTAAAATGTCCTTTTTGTTTCATAATATAAAACGTGGGAGAACAGTATCAAAGCATCTATTATACAGTTACAAGATATTTTGGGATATTACCATTCCATTCAATGTTGCCTAAGTAACATACAAATTCGTATATAACACCCTACATATTTCTATACAAATATCTAAGCATTTTACCAGGAATCAATGGCGCAATAAATAAAATTAAAACATGTAATATAAACTCACTGAATACCTATCAGTTATATGAGCTCACGAAGAGGCTGTAATTTGTTTGAAGTGCTATAAAGAGGATTTTCTTGAAAGGAAAAATAACTCGTCAAAAAACTTAATATTAAAACATTTTCTCTGTATAGGTATTCGAGAGCGACGTTGCGAACGATTTTAATTCTATCACAAGTCTACTTATAAATAACACTGGCTCCAATTAAAAGCGCGCGACAGCTTTGAAAGCGGAATGAAGGAAAGTATAAGTACCTAGGTGGGGAAATGTGGCCGTGTTTACGGAAAAGCTCCTCCGGCAAATATTATCGCGAGACGAGCGCGATCAAATATTCAGTCGGCGCGCGAAGGCGGCGGCGGCGCGGGCGCGGGACGCAACCCTCTCCAAGTTTCAAGCCCTTCCCTTTGCACGCCCTACACTAATTACGTTTAGAGTTCTTAAGCGAAATTACTTAGGCCCCTCGCCACCCGCGCCCGCACCGCCGCCTCGACCCCCTTCCGGAAATGAGGCGCGCTGGAAAAACAAGAAAGAGGAAAGCGTTATATAAGAAGGTCGCTGTCTTTCTGAACGTCCTAAATCTGGCCAATCTCTAAAAGATGTTGATGTAATGATTTTTTTCTTCATTCTCGCGAACCTTCTCTGTTCATGAGCGGTTGCTAAGTGAAAAGCAATTAAAGCACGGGCGAGTGATCTCCACCCCCGCCCCGTCCCGCGCGGCCACCCGCCACCCACCTCGACACTCATTCGATCAACAAGAAAGATATTATAATAAACACGATTATATGCATTTAACGATCATAGCTATCCAGCGTCAAACGAAATGCTACTTGGTGACACAACTATTCCCAACTCGTAAACGCTCATGTTGTGATGCAAGCGCACGTGTTTGCTTTTGTCATATTAGAAAGAGGACTTTTCAGAAGCACATGTCGGATAACCTGTTGAGCTTACAGAGCTACGTCAACTACCCACATACATAGTGTGTAGTGCAGTGTAACCTTAACCTACATTGGTGAAACATAACCATTTTTGCGCTAAAGTCAGTTTTAGTTTAACTATGTTAGGTTTCAGTATTAGAGTCAGCGCTAATTATTTCAAATAAATCCTTCATAAAAGTTTAATGTACCAATATCATCGGAGCGGCTATAGTCTTCGCTTGTTTGTAATATTGAGACTCAATTTTAATAACCGAAAAACATAGAAAATTAAGTATTTCATAAATAAAATCGGTGTATGGAAAACATAATTAATTCAGTTTGCGGCACACTGTGGATCGAGCCGGGCGCGCGTCAGCGGCAGCCTCGCGAATTGAGCGAACAACCGCCCGACCGCCCGACACCGCGCTTCCGCACCTTTCATGTGCCAACGCACAGTTTAATTTCCTAATTCTCAAAATAATATTTTCCAAAGACAAGACGGTCCTGGCAGACTTTATGATCTAATAGGAAGCCACCCGCCGACAAGAACACACAAACACTCGGTACGAAGCAACAACAACGCTGTATAATTTCCTGTTTTACTAAATAGCTTTGAAGCTGGTAAATGGATTTATATGACAGTTCCTTTCAGCTCGTCATTTCATTATACCTCCTATTAGCCTCTTTTGCATTTCTATTAAAGTGCTTGTTTTCGCCAGAAACTACTTATAAAAATTACATCTACAATGACGACATGTTCAGTCTAAGTGTTTCACTTTATAATTAAAGTGAAACACTTAGACTGAACATGGCGTATGTGTACATGTATTAATATACCCATAGTCAGATCGGGAAGTGCAAGTATAGTTTCCTGTCGGGGCTGCGGGTTGTTCGTAAGAGATACCGCGCCCCCGGAACGCAAAGGGCACAAGAAGGAACATGGGTGGGTTTTAGTCAGTAAAAGTCTGACACTCCCTCCCGCTCCGCCCAGGGCGGGAGAAGTTGTTTGATGATTTACCAACCCCCAAAAAAAAAAAATTGTTTCCTACACCGTTAAAGCTACTTTTTTCAAAGTCCACATTTCAGAATGATCTTCTGATTCAAAATCCAACGTCTAAATGTCTAATTCTTAGCATTAAATTCAAAATTAAATTTCTCTCCCAGCAATAAACATCAGCAATCTTTTCTAAGTCATCAAGAATGTTAAAAATTCGGACAGTGTTAAGATTTAACACCAATTTAGCTATTTTCGAGTTTTATTCTAAAGAAATTTCCTCGGTGTCCAACGGCTTAAATTAGGTAGGTAATGTAGATGGAGAATAGCGTCGCAAAATTACAAAACAAGAGAGGGAAACTTGCGGTTGTTTAATGAGATTTAAATAATTAATGAGCGTGCAAAATTGGTTTCTTTTTTCAGGCAGCAGAGTGCTTCGGGGCTACGATGAAAAACAAGCCATAATTGCAACCCCGACCGCCTCGCGACGGGGACAGGCGCTAACAGCGCCTCGCACAAAATATTGCCCAACGAGGGAGCTCTCCGCCGATCATAATTTATAAAGTAAAACTTTTAATTGCTATCGTTATAAATCTTGTTACGGCACCAATTAAACTTGTACGATACTGCTTAAATATCGGGAATTAGTCGTCAATTGTCGTAGCTAAACACCCTTTCAGGTACTTTACCTACGTTACGTTAGGTTTTACAAATCTATATTTCACCTACGTATCAAAGTATTAATTATAGTTTCCTTTAATTAATCGCTACGTCCATCATTATTATTATTTGCTACTTACCGTTAATAAAATAATAGTTATTTCAAATTCATTGTCAAATATTTACTGAACCTTGATCGAATCCTAATTCTAAAGAATCAATAGAAGAACTTACTATGGTATTTCGTTCTCACATCAAGTCTAACCTCATTGGGCACCGATTTGTATCTATGTATGCGCAAACGTATAAAGATCTTATCAAATGTCACATAATATCTATTGAACAGTAAAATTTTCGATGTGTCCCAAAAGAGAACCCTAGCACATTTACATACCTACGCTCACTAGGCTCACTCATACCAATTGGTTACAAAAGCGCGACCGTTACCCGAGATTCCGGATGATTGACTACAAAATAATATATACTTCAAAAAATTTTACGTTTTCACTAAAAATGTAACTTTCAGTTCATTGACTTTATTATAATGAAATCTTGTTATCGTGATATCTAACGGAATATGTAAACGGAACAATGTTCTTATTCAAATGTGTGTGATTGACATCTCGCCGGGCGGTCAGTGCGGCAGCCCGACGTTTTGCCAGATTTGCCTCCCTTCGCCCGATTCGCCCTACCGAAGCTATTGTAAATCTGACCACGATCAAAGCGATTGTGATCAAATCCAAAAACTATTTAAATTTCATTCACCACCAGAAGCTGTTTTCTACAATACGCTGGGAATTTCCGTTATAAGTTAGGCAACTGTTCCGATTCATTGCCCGTCTTATAATAACCAGTTTTTAATACAAACACATGATAGACAACTAGACCTTCGTTATTAAAAGTTAGGTGGATTGGGTAGGTGTACATTTGATGGACTATTAGCACCTGCATTAAACAGGTCTTATCTCCCTCCTACAAACCATTAGGGAACAATTCCTTTTTTTTTATGTTTGCATTCTATTACAAGAGCTCAATCTGTTAAACATACATATCCAACTCTAATTTACCTTCATTTTTGACATTCTATTAATTAAAAACGTTCAAAATCAATCATTTCATCTTAGCGACAATCAATGTGAAAACTGTATAATAAGGTCCTTTTGACAGATTGACACTGAAATTAGACGGCGGTCGTTCCTAAAAGTTGGTAGGCAGAATTGCCCTTATCTGAGCCACTGATCGTAACACCAGTTCAGAGTCCAGACGCCTTAGAAGTGGTATAGTTTGGGTTTTTTGGGCCCCAACCCAAAACCCAAAAATTTACTTGACGTTTGTGCTCACGACTCGTAGCGACTATAACTAGTGTTGGCTATAAAGTAGGTAAGTTAGGATACCATTCAGTATAAGGCTGCCAACCAATCCATTAAAATCACACCTCTAATTTATGAAGTTAACAAAACGAAGCCATGAAGTAGTGCGCTCATTACCAACTGCAGATGTTTGGCCCCACTCGCGTGCTGTACTTGTGCCACCCTACCCAAAACATTATTGTCAGCTTCACTACACAAAAAACGCGCCCAGATTGTTTACCTCACATTTTACCTTTTTTAAAACTACTGTTTAGCTTTTTATAAGTATTTTTGTCGCTGAGCACGCGGCGACCGCCTTTATAGAGATATCATTCAAGCGTTTATAGATAGGTGCACGATCCATTGTGATGAGAAACGCCAAGGCTATTCATTGTTAATGTTTATTTAAATACAGATAATCGGTGGATTTGTTGAAGACCTCGATATTTAGAATTTAATTTGTATCAATATTTTTTGCTAAGGTTTTTCAACAGGGGCGTTTTAAATTGGATATATTTTACGACCTTTACATGGAATTAATAATACCTGTTATGTATATCCAAAGGTAAATGAGCAAAAAGAAGCTATATTTCCCCTATGAAAATAGGTACCTCATAGCAATTATCTACCTACCTATAATTTATTCTAACAAGATTAATTAAGCCTTTTGGCGCTCCATGTCGAATAAACCTCTCACAATGTCATAATTTTCTTTTGAACCACTGTCTGGGACGTCCTGTATATTTAGGTAAGAGTACGCACCTGGTACAGCAACCTATGTAAATGTCGATTAACCATCTCTAATGCTCACAGATACCATATTTCTTATAGGTAATATCATATGCAATAAAATCTAGTAGATCATACAACTCGATGTGTCGGAGTGGTGATGATCTTGATTTATTTACTCCGAGTTTTGTTACTTCTTACTTCCTCTTACCCGTCTACTCTCTTGTTATATCCTAATTTTGTAAGTGAAAACTTGTAATTGGCCTTCTTTCACTTAGGTTAACCTATCTATAACCTAGCTGTAAGTTTCCTAATTAATAAAATAAATAAATAAATATGACTGTTTGACAGAAGAGCCTCTATTGGTAGGAGCAAGTAAGCAATAGGAGTACTTAGGTCTTACTTAGTTACTAAGATCAATCAGAGGATATTAATAGCAGGTACCTCTATTGGTATCAACCCTGCTAAGTAGGTACCCTATAGGAAAGTAACGACTGAGCTAAAGGCAAAGTGTTTGCAGGTTTTCAAGATTCGAGGAACGCTGCTACTGATAATTTAGGAAACCATAGTTTCTGAATTTAGGAAATCATAGTTTCTGGCTGGCAGCGGTGACTCGTCTTTTGCCTGTTCATACTATAGCTCACTCCATACTGATTGCTACTTTTACAACCTACCCAACTAAACCCAAGTTATAGTTAAAATATGGGAGCAATACAACTCTGCCATTCGGAGATAACTACAGGTGTAGGTACTAATGTAATTGGAAATAATTGACGTCGCTAAAATGTTGAATGCTAACGCTGAATGTCGCTAAATCTGAGACTGAGATGTTTAGAACTTTAAAAGTACAAAAACAAGATTCTTGCAGCGTATAAAAAACAAAAACTAGAGGAAGGATGGAAAAATATCATTATAAAGCCTTGTCGAGGCTACAATAACGGGTGTCATCCAATCAGGAGGTTTCGCGACTACAATGGTTTGTTTTTGTGTAATGCAGTTTTTACGAATCATTTTTATTAAAAGTTTGTCTTTTCATTTCAATGGCGACTTGACTGTTTATTTTATTTTCAGCCTTATTTCCTTAAAATCTTTAAAATATGTACTGTTATTTGAAAATTAATCGGGTTTTTTAGGGCTACAAAGCTACAATGAAGTACAATTTTAAAGAAGTTGTCTTGGAATTATTGGCTTATAGCGACTACCCAATTAAACACGTTATGTTCACACTACGGTTTAGGTATACTAATTTTAAAACAGAACCTTGATAGGTATGCCTTTTTTGCAGATTTAAGTTAGTCTATTGGTCTAACTAAGTATCGCGATGTGCAGTCAACTCGATCCGGAACAATATGGAAAAAATCTAGCCAATAGGCAAGCAAACTCTGCTGCCATCTTCACCTGGGTTTGCCGCGATGCCGTTGGGATATTTTCGGATGCTGTATTCTTTCTTGAGATTATAACTCAAGCCGTTTGATTGCATACACCAATGGAGTTGTTATTCGTTTTAGAACGGTTTTATGCTAAAAGTTTGGCTATTCTTATTATGGGTAATGCTAATACTAGTAATTAACATTAATTAATCAGGTTGGTAGCAGAATAAATAACACAATGCATACTCAAGGTTTATATTGCAAAGAAAATGCAACAGTACATAAAAATGAAGATTATTAATATGCATGATAATTATGTTTAGTATAAAAAGCCTAATACTGAAATATTGTTACTTTCCAATAAAACATTCTGGTTGTGACTTTGTATCACTCAAAATATTACTTTCCTTAAAATACTATCGAATGCGTTCAGTATTTTCCCACATTACAACTCCATGCGCACATAGAGAATCTTAAAAAATCAAACAATAAGGAAATATATTAGATAATAAAATGTAATGTGTAACCACGTGTAGGAGCCGCCACAAATCGTGACCACAAACGTCAAGTTAATTTCTGGGTTTTTTCGGGCGACGGCGCGCCACGCGATCTGTCCAACAGTCCCAATCGCGTGCAGGGTCGGTTACCCAAAAAACCCAGAAAGGATCCCAAAGACCTAAACATGAACTTGATGTTTGTGCTCACGACTCGTGGCGGTTACTATAACCGATATTGACGAGGAAGAAGTCGATATCAATGTTATTTTCTAACAATATTGATATGTACTGTGTACAAAAAGAAAAGACGCCTGAGTCAAGCAGTGGGAAATATTAATTATAAAATATATGTGCAAAGGACAAAACAAAGGTAGGAAATAGTATACATTTGGATAACTACTATGCATTTCTCCCGATAAACAATAAAAGCAAATAAATGTAAAAAAATGCTAAATTAACTAAACGATACACGTTCGGAATGTCGGTACACAATTCCATGGATGCATGAGAAAATGATGTTCATGAATAACCTAAATAAATAAGAACATAATACATTGTGAATTATGAAAGGCAAAATTCCAAATCCAGATTATCTTAAATTTAAACCCACCAACAAAATAATTTAAAGGCACTCGCACAATAACAGTATAACACTCTTCCATATATAATAAGTATAACTTAGAGTATTTTACCCTATGTATGTACAGCAAATAATTTGTGTTCTTTTAGAATTGTACTAATTTAATACTATTTATTATACAACACTATGTACGATACCCACTAGTAAGTTCTTTTGCGCAAGCTGTCTAGCACCGTGGAAACACTCGGAGCAAGTCGACTTCTCCATGATTTTGTTTAGCAAACATGCAGGCGGTTCTCCTGATAATATGTATCCGCTTGCCCCGCCTATGCAGTTTTGAAAAACTAGAGATAACACAAGTGGCTTCGCATATTGTCCTTCCTGAGACAAGCCCGTAATGTGTCATCTACCTATCATATGGCTCCAACCGGAATCTCAACCAAAACCTTTAATGACTCAACTTGTGCAATGAAAACACATCATCAGTAATCGGGACATCGGGCACCATACCAGAATGATAATGTAACATATCGAGCGTTAGAAAGAGGCTGTCATAAGTGTATGAGTAAAAGATACAGCAATATATAAAGCAGATTTTTTTATAAAACTCGATATGTTACTGCGATCTAGACGATGCGAGTCTAATGTGTAGACGACATAGTTCGTCAGCAAGTGTTTACGGATGCTAAGTACTCGTTGTATTTCTTCTCCTGTGCCTGATGCAGTTTCTGCAGCTTCTTCACGAGTCCTTTACTGAGTTCCTTGCCTTCATGGTCGTGTGTTGGTAGACCCTAGAAGAAAAATATCGAGTTACAAGACGCATGACGTGTTTTTTGTGATGGGGTCTCAATCATCTACTATTGAATATGATGCATTTATGATGTCGTTTCAATTGATCTTTGTAATTCACGAGAAAACGCTGCCACAGTGATTGTAAATTATTTGTTCAGTCGATCATTTTATCGCGATACAATGTAAACAATACATAACATAACACATCTAATGTCTTTGCAAACCACGAAACACATTTCCATTTTTTTATAACAGATTAGTGAGTATTTCTATATCGCCACAACACAAAATATATTTGCTGTGTGATTTAAGAATTATGTATGACCTTTAGCAAAAGACTTCATTTTAGAGGAATTTACCTTATCATCAAACTTGGAATACTTGTCGGTCTCCCGCTTGAACATTTCTCCAGGTGGAATCTTCTTCAGTTCTTCCTTAGCGCGCTGTGCTTCGAGAAGTTCTTGCTTCTTTCTCTGCTTCTCGGCCTCCAGTCGGGTTTTCTCTTCTCTCTCCTTCATTATCTCTTCTTTGCTCACTAATTTAACTACTGTGCGATCTAAGTGGAAAATATATATGATGATTGAAACATAATTTAATTGGAATGCCTGAATCAACCGCACGCGTGAATTAACAGTTGCTATAAAAAAATAACTTAAGATCTGGATACTCCCTCACTTATCCCAATTTTATAGATTAAAGTCACGCCAAGTATGGTCAGACAAAACGAAACTATTGGTTACTCTTCGGCACTCCTTATATTACTTCGTCTCACGTCTCTATGCCATGACTTATGTCTTCATTTTTATTTAATTGTTTTATACTCCTCTTCACTTGCATTGTTTCCACATATTGCATCATCAAGAATAATACTAGATTTGGTAAAAAAAATATTGTAAAGAGAGTAGTGGAGTTTCTTGTTCGTTCTCCTTAGAGACATACTTAGACTTTGGAACAAGCAACTAGCTTCACCTTTCTAACTGACCGAGTCCGTGAAACTTCAAAAATGCTATTCCATTGAAACAATTTTCAGAGTTAGATTGAAATAAATTCCTTTGATTTTGTATTCTTCGAAATATTTCGGCTCTTTTTGGGGATACAACAGAACAGCAAATGCTCCCACTCACCAGGTTTATCTTCCAACCGCACTCCCAACTCGGGCAGGTCGTGGTCGCGCAGCTGGTCGCAGAGCGCGAGCACGGCGGGCGCGGCGGCCGCACGCGCGGCGTCACGCACGCGACCTCGGAACGTACTCAAAGCTTCTAGGTATGGCATCACTGTTTCTTCAAGCTATCGTGATACGTAATAGAAATATCACATTATGGTACCAGCAGAATATTAATAGCGGACAAACAGGAGTAGGCTAACAGAATGGAGTTCGTTTAACATAAACAGGTCCGTCCAAAACGAAGGTGGCGGCCCATTATTATTAAGAGCCTTACAAAGATGATCCATAATCTATGTCTGCAGAAATATTTGATTATAGGTATTTAACGATTTCTTGTACTCTGAAAACACGATTACACTAAAAATCTATCCTCTGATATTGTTTATCAACAAGGAAAATACAACTGCTAATGCTAGTTTATAAGTTGTTGTCCCTTGTTTGTCTGTAGTATTAGCTGTAAGTCCTCCATACTGTAAATAAATAAATGAACAAATAAATAAGAATTCGAAGATGCTGTGCGAAATGATACTCACGCAGACACTATTTACATCAGCGACAGGGAAGCCGATCCCTCCCCGCGGCCCCTCCACGGCTCCGAACACGTGCAGTATGTCTGTGACGTACTTAGCAGCGGCAGCCAACAGCGGAGCGTTGCGTGGAGTAGTTTTACGAAGGTATATGTGCGCTGCTCCTACTAACTCGCGCAAAGAGTCCAACGCACTGCGAGTGTCGATGTTGTCTGTGGACAAATTGTCTTAATATGAAGGAAACATTTTACCCAACAATATAATGGAGATATTAGGAATCTAATGAAAGCATAGTTAGAAACCAACAGTGATCAAAATCATATCCTAAAATGCCCTTTGTTTAGGTAGTTTATCGGTAGGACAGCTAAAAACCGATTTAACTTTGTCTGCCTTCGTTTGATGCGGACGAAGTCGCGGGAAAAATCAAGAACTTACATATCTTTACACATTTTAAGAGTACTAACCGCACAACGCCACATGCACTTGTTCCTTGACAGCAGACAGTTTTTTGGAGAGCAGCAGTTCCTCCGCGTCCCACACACCGCCGCAGCCTTCGTCATACCCACTACGTAACGCGTCCTTCACGGTTAGGAAGAACTCCTAAATAAGAACTATTTTGATTAGCATCTATGATAGGGAAAATAAAATTGAAATCAATGTGTGTCAGCAACAATCAGTTCCTTTTTCAGGACCAACTAGATCTCTTTCTTTCTTTCGTTAACTAATTTATGTGTTACGATTGACTACCCATTCATTATTAAATGTTTTATTAGCTATTTTGAGCATGTGGAAATGTCTTGTACTGCTGCAAAGTGAAAAAAAAAAAGTGTCTTTTTTTCATTTAATTCTTATCGGTCAGGACCTCTGGAGCTACTACAGACCAAACCTATCTTTCAAATCAATTCAAGTTTTTATTTCTTAATCAAGCTTTATGAAGCAATAATTGCAGTAATAAACATATCCTTACATTAAACAGCTTCTCCGTCTGAATCGCCATATCCATGGTATTCTCAGAGTAGTCGAGGGTTTCCTTCCAGCCGTGCATAAGAAAGCCGATTCGCAGCTGTCTTGCTGTGTGGCGGCGCAGCGCTTCGGATATGGTGACGAAATTCTTGAGGGATTTGGACATCTTGCACCCAGCTATCGTCAGGTGACCAGTGTGGAGGAAGTAGTTCACCCAGCCGGCCTGATCGAAGTGGGCCTAGGATGAGCACAATAAAATATTAATTACAAATAGCCGAATTTAGGATACGTCTATCGCACGTGCTACCTGAGGAGTCCGCGAGACAATCAAGCCCACTTGACAAGACTACGTGATTGAAGCGAATATTGATCGTTTACCGCGTATACTTAACGTCAATTGTAAAAAGAAGCCAGGATTGATTTTGACGATAGAAAGATCATAATAATTTATCTGTTGATCATTGACAGATATTTTCAATAAGGTTGATAAAGTAGTACCAACTAACTTATAGTGACACAATGAACTAACCTCACTCTGAGCCAGCTCATTATCATGATGAGGGAACTTTAAGTCAACGCCCCCAGTATGTATATCTAGCTTATTGCCAAACACATCGGACGCCATAGCCGAGCACTCGATATGCCAGCCGGGCCGGCCGGCGCCCCACGGCGACGACCACGACGGCTCGCCCGCTTTACTGCGCTTCCATAGAGCGAAGTCGTTTGGAGACCGCTTTTCACTTGTATCGTCAGTGAGATCACCTGAGGAAATGCATGGGTTTTAACTATACAATATTATTATTAAAAGGTATTTTACTCAGCTGCACACAAATAAAATAATTCATCTTCAGAGTATAATTTTCTAATGATGACCATGTGACCCCATAACAATATAAACTAATTGCAACTCTGAAACAATAATTTGTGAGTCTGAGAAGCATAGCAGTTTAACAAGTGATTGATAATAATTATGGATAATCTTTACCTTCGCCTTCTTGTAATGACTTTGTATCCCCATAAGCTTCAGGCACTAGCCTGGCATAGTAATGCT
This sequence comes from Caradrina kadenii, assembly GCA_947462355.1. Classification (NCBI taxonomy): domain Eukaryota; kingdom Metazoa; phylum Arthropoda; class Insecta; order Lepidoptera; family Noctuidae; genus Caradrina; species Caradrina kadenii. The sequence goes on along the minus strand of OX381677.1, from coordinate 9,493,551 downwards.
TGTCTTTGTTATCAAACTCGCTCACACTGAAGTAAACAGAGCCATTTGATTCATAAGCAAGACCATTGTCTATTATCTTTTCAATGAACTTTATTATTTGTGGTACATATTCACTAACTCTTGTTAATACGTCTGGCGGTAATACCTGCATGAGGAAGAAAAAGAATATAAATTGAAAATCCATTTATGTAAGTATTAGAAAATACTATTGGATTACATTTAAATGTTGCCTGATTGTCCATTTATATGCTGTTTTCAGATATTTCCATTGCAACATGAACTTTTCTTATATTGATTTTCTCTCCAATTCAAAAATACTTACATTTAGTGCTTTCATGTCTTTGTGGAATTCATTTTCCCAATACCTTGGCAGTGCTGTGAATATGGCATTATCAGTGACTGTGGCCCCAAACTGGTTGTCCAGCCATTCTGATATGGGGCTTTTAGCAGACTTTAGTAGTTCACACTTAGCATTAGTGACGTTTGCTTCATCTTTACCCTCCACTGCTGCTTTCAGAGTTTTCACTGCTGAAGCAATGCTGTTAACAAATAAGTCTTAATTTATAATTACAGTAACAATACACTGATAATAATATTTAACTAATCTGATAACCAATATATGGTTATCAGATTAGTTAAAAGTCTTCATTGAGAATTCATGTTTTTGTTTATCACTTTCCCAAAACATTAATAGATATTGTGTATTAACTAATACACTGCAATGTGTTATCTTTTGTATAGGTACCTATTTAAATTTTGGGAATTCCTTAGTTTTGCATCATGCTTTAATAATAATTTTAAAAAGAGTGAGAGCAGGATGTGGATAAATTTGAATGTAAACTTGAAATTATTCACAGTAATAAGCAACATACTCGGGTGGAAACTATTACAACATAACTAGCACACATATGACATTCTATGCTGATAAGAACTATGCATGTACTTAAGAGGTGGCTTATCTAAAAGCAGTAAGCAATAAAATTGACTTCTGCACAAACCATTAATTTAATTTATAATGCATTGGCTAAGTCAAGAAATGTTGATAAAGCTTATTTTGATTCTTTGACCTGTTTATTTTGCTTATTCATAATAATAATACGTTACAAATCACTTACCAATCTAACGTCTTTTGCATAGCATTCTTTTTATCAGGGTCAGTGGCTTCTTTGACAATTGTTTCATAGTAATTCACTACCGATGTTGCATCATCTACAATACAATTAAGACTTTTGTTCTCTTCAACGTATTTCTCAAACAAATGGTGCTGTCTTGCCCTTTTTATGATTTTGTCATCAATGTCTGTGATGTTCATAACATACAGAATATCGTAGCCGAAGTAGTTGGCCATTACTCGCCTCAATATATCAAAAGATATGTACGACCTGGAATTTAAAAAAGGCTTCAAGTTTTAGGAAAGAATTAAGTTGAATCTTCTCGAAGAATATTGGGTATTCAATTTCTTTATTCATGATAGCAACAGAAATATAGACTAAAATAATTACTGGATATTTTTGTCATTGAAAGTTCTCAACAAGGAAATAATTCTGAAATAAACTGGTATTATGGTTTCCTGAATCAAATTTAAAACAAACTATTCTTTAAGTGCAAAAATAACATTGTAAACAATATAATGACGTCTCCAAGTTCCAAGTACAAATAAACAGTAAAATTATTTTATTTTTAAAATATAGAGACACAAGGTGTGTAAAGAATGAGTTGCAATATAATGTCATAAAGCATAAAAGACCCAAAAATAAACAACATAAACCTCAATAAACTGAATATGAACTGATGAAATACCTGGCATGGCCCATATGGGATGCGTCGTACACCGTAGGTCCGCAGCTGTACCAGTTGATACGGTTACCATTGTCGCACACAAATTCTTCCTTTTGTCGTGTCAAGCTGTTATAAAGCTTTAACACCGGCCTCTTCTCAGTTTTAGCCGGTGGTGACCAACTGAGTTGACTTCTTTTAGACATCGTTAGTTTCCTTTCCTTTACCTTCCAAGAATTGTATACCACTAGTGCATGCACTATAGTTTATAATTTGAGAGAATCTTCATCAAAATCTTAAGTTATAACTTAGAAAAAACGTTTTTCGCCACGTACTGAACGTATGATGCATGACTCTTTGACACTTGCAGCAACCCAACCATCTGTAGAATTTTGATTTGGAGGTTGACAATAGTAGTAAAGTCCATTCTAAAATTAGTATGTAGATTAAAATTACTAAGGGTAAATTTTACAATAGTCGGACTAAGAGAATTGTAACGAAGAAATCAAAATGGAGGTTTGAGCTTTTGGATAGGAAATATGTATGTTTAACAGTCATAATTAATAAGTTAGAGAAAAAATTACCTGACTATTGGAAAATCAACAACACAAAGCACTTTAGTTGTACACTAACACATTACATATCACCACGCCATCATCCCCGAAGGATTAGGCAGAGGTGTACCAGTGTACACCCACAGTTCGCCGGTATGTTAAGGTCACATGTAAAACGGGGCGAGCCTATTGCCATTAACCAAGCACTAATTCTAGCTCCAAACTCCTACTGAGAATTTTATAGAAAAACCAATAACACTTTTTGCTCAACCTAGGAATCGAACCCAAGACCTCTAGCGTAGCAGTCGCGCTTAGGACCACTAGGCTAGCCAGGCAATTATACACTAAATAGTGTAGATGGAATTAGATTAATTTCAGAGACCCACAGTAATAGAATGTTCTGTAATCTGCGCCTACAGCGACGATAGTCAGTCTGCGATGCATTATGAAAAACATATAAGTAACAAGCATGTATGCATCCTTGACAGCTGGTGCCCTTATTAGCTGCATTCAGCACTAATTTATTTTGATGATAGGTACCTACGTTACCAAATATAAAGTACTCGATAGAACAGTCGAAACTTTTGTGTATTTTATTGACATTTTGACAGATCGAAACGAAAGTTTACGCTAAGATATATGCCTATTCCTAGGTTAATATAATATATTAATTTGATTACATTTAGCAATCCACATTTTTTAGTAAAACAGTTTAGTTTCATGTCGGAATGTCACTCTTGATTTAAGTGTGAAGTAATGTTAAAGTTAAATCTGACTAGTGATCGATTTTGAATTCACATTAGTCGACTAGATTTAGTTGCGCAACACCGCTTTAAACAACCTAACAATGAAATATTGTGAATTTAATAGCAAAAGCTCAGGAAAACATTTTGTTTCTTTCGTACTCACACTGGAAGTAGTCGTATATGTCAATTGACAAAAAGAGACGACACTATCAATACCGTAGTGTTAATTTAGTTGCCTTGCCTGTGAAAACTCCTTGTTGACTTGCGAATGTGTGTGTAGTGAACAAAAATAACTACCTAATCTATCTATACGTATGTATGTGTCGTATTTCTACGCGTTTATCTGAAAGTTGCGACTACTGTACTCATAATTTACTCTTCTAATTTTGTGTATTTTTGTATTGTTTCGTCCAAAACACGCAATCCATCCGGACAACATGGCTCTCTGTGTTTGTAAATGCCTAAATGTAACGCTCGAAGGTGATAAACTTGAAGACAATGTCGATATTGGGAAACTGGAGTTATCATCCATGGAACAAAGGGATATTTTTTTCAGTGAGGTACCGTCAGTAAACATGTCTTGACCTTGACTTATAGGAAGGGGTTTCGTGCTTGAAATTTAAAAATATGAATGAAACCTTAACAACATCTGTGCGATCACATTTATTTTGATATTATTTTGTATCTATTTTATACATAACAGAAGTACATGTGCGTCCGGCACTGTATCAACTGTTTACGATCATACTAATGTTATATGGTAATGAAAAATAATATCCTCAGATATTATCTTTTATTATTTTAAATTAACACTCTATCCTGACTTACTAGTTTATTTTTAGCTTTTCACGTTCTAAACTCATCTTTTTGCTTTCCTATTTTGTGTACAAAACAGAATCGAAAAGAATGCAAACCAGTTTTACTGGAAATATAATTTATCATGAATATTTAGTACTTTATGTTTTAAAAATAGTTGTTAATAATCTCAAATTCTTGTTGTAGAAACTACTATCATGCTCCTTAGGCAGCCTTAAGAGTCAGGTTGCTCAGCCTGCACTGGTGGACCAGCGTCCACTGGGCAGGTGGACCATACACTCCTGCCTGGCTTGTGGCCAGGCCACTCACACCATATCACATGACAAAAATGGACCTTATGCATTGCTTGTTTGTAAATCTAATCAGGTCAGTGTCTAATTACATTCAGTCAGCTAAAATATACTTTGCTATTGATTGATCTATTAGAAATGTAAATTACTGGCATCTATTTTGCATCAAAACATACCTATATGCACACTTATGCCTGTGTTTAATCATTGAGATTGATTTTGTGGCCTTGCTGATTATCCTATATTGCAAACAAAAGAAAGTAAACATGTAATAAAAACAAGTTACTCACATAGTAATGAAAGGATTTCAAACTAGCTACCTAATCTTTGTCATTTATTTTAACTGCAATAAAGTTACCTCAATGTTTAAGCAACAAATATGAATAGTTTGTATTGATTGCACGCTTGAGGTAAAATTACAAAATGTCTTGCATAACGAGCCTGTATTAGCAACTAACCCTAATAGATATGACTGGCTGGCTCAAGTGGGCCTAATTGAATAAAAAGAACATTTAAGATCAACAAATAGAAACCCCCTGCATACGTATATGAAATGTATATTTGGATTGTAGCCCAGTGTTACTGTACTAAACTATGTTAATATGAAACATGTTTACAACACAATCTTATCACCAACAGAGATAATTCTCTGTCCCTGACTTATGGATTTACCTGTTTATGTTACAGACCACACAAGAGCGGATAAACAATTTGAAAAAGTCAAACAATTATTCACCAGTTTTTAACTTATTAGTGCCAGAACTTACAAGTGACATTGAAATGAAGGAAAATGTGGATACAAACAACTTCATAAATAGTGATAGGAATGTTTGGCTCCCAACTCAGCAGGTGATAGGCACGCTTGGAAAGCAGATGAATCAGACTCTGCAGTCACAGTTGGAGGAGGTCGAGGAGGCAGTCAGACAGTTCAGAGATCAGAAATATGCAGAGTTTGAGGCTTACAGAGAGAGGGCACATAGAGACCATAAAATTTTAGCTAGGTATGCTGTTTCAATATTTTTTTATATTAAAACTCATTTGAAATTACAACATGCTAATCAATAAAATCTCCACAATGTAGCTAACTGAAGTTATAACTAATAATCCATCTGTAACTGCTTGTAGAATACATAAAATAAATGTTAACAACTATGTTGTTACAGTATTATAAGCAAGGCGCGCAACAACGTCGATAGGGACGGCTGGCGGATCGACACGACCCTCGACAATGGACCGCCCTCCCCCCACCTACCTCCCCTACAGAGACGAAGACTGTCTTCTTTCAAAGATGCCAAAAAAGTTACACAGAATATTGTTAAGGTATTTATTAAAATTCATCCCCAAAAGATTGAGCTCTATCTGCCACATTTAGTTACTTTACTTTTATTTGTGTATCAAAAATTCAAATTTACTCATATTGAGCTCTCAATGATACTACTAAAATACTTCAATGTATAAAAGTGTTTTACATTTTCACATACCCCATGGCACATTTATATACAGCCGAAGAGCCTCACGTTTTTATTTAAAACTTGCTAGCAAAAGGGTTATTTCTAGATTTTTCTTAGAATACTAACCTTCCTAGAAACTGGTTACTATTGGACAATTTGAATATTTTTTCTCTGAATATTCTATTAACCTACTATGATAAAGATAATTGCTAATATAAGTGTAAATTTACAGCACTGTTTGTTTTGTTGGTGGATACCTAACCACCATAACAGAGGAAAAGTACGCGATAATTGATAATATTATGTTTACATACAATAGTACATTTTAGAATTACAGTTATGAATAGAATACATATGATCCAATACACATGTTATTATTTAATTTTGTCTTACACATGTGATTTCACACTGTTTTGTTAATTTATTTAGTACCAAATTAAAACTATTTTTGGTTTCGAAGTAATAGATAGAATTACTCTGTTTATGTTACTTTACACAAGCACTCAGCTAGCTACTACATTATAATAAAAATAAATCAGTATTTTTTTTGAGAATGTTAAAGCAGTTTTTTATAGAATGCTCTCAATATCGCAATAGTGTCTGTCGCCATTTCCTTGCTTTAAACCTTGTTCCTTATGTTTACAGCCCACTAGAAATATGCCGCCCGAAGAAGATTCGTTAGACGCTGAAGATCTTTTTGACTTAGAAGGTTTTGACTCACGGAATAACATGCTCTCTGATCAAGATGACTACGACTCTGATCGTAAGTATAATTTGTTTTTCTAGCCTGTAAATAAACTAGTACCTAACCTACTCCTGTGGATAGCAAACGCGTCTTGGATCCCAAAGTATTGTTCTCCACCTAGCTCAGACAATCCATACAATGCTATATTATTGTCACGCCTACTAGTTACTGGTTCTTCATTTATTTCTGTTGAGAAATTCATTGTCCCAATAATAAATGTTTCGCAGAAGGCAGTAACGACGAAGGCATCCATATCTCTCGGCCGCGCGGCGGCGGAGGCGTGGAAGTGATCGCGCGATCTCTTCCCATGAATATGCCAAAGTTCCCCAACGATCGCCCCACTCAACAGGACTTGGACGATGATGTAAGAATTCGTGGAATTTCTGCCATGTTTTCAAATTTTAACTGAATATTTTCACCGTTTCTGGTTTCGTTTTGCCCATGTCCATCGAATTATCCATTGCGAAAATAAAACAATAAGCAAAGGATTGTGTTGCAGCGTATTATAATGCCCATAGCTTTATCATTGCGATAACGTAGCCCTAGATTACATTATTATAAAAGTTCGTAACATTGGTTGCAGGAGGAGCCTCAAGACATAGCGGCAAGTATCAAGGCGCTGGCCCGCTCCGTGCACGGCGACGTGTTCGAGCTGCCGCGCCCGCGCTTTTCCACTCAGATCTAGCGAGGCCGCACACGCACCGATCTCTCGAACTGTCCGCGTAAGATTTGCTCCAAATGCTATACACGGACAACGCCCGCTTTACAATACTAAATCATTCAACGATATCTCGTCGAGTTGTGCATGACTAGTGTGCTTGAGTTACACATAAACTTGCCACACATTGGTGCTTCATTATGTGATCAGTGACCCTAAATCCAAATTATGAGTATTCATTACATTTTGATCTAACAAGTAGTGACCATACATGGTACATTAAACAAACAGATATTATATGGCAGCTATGTACTAAAATTATTAAAAGAAAGCCAATTTGGGAGCCCTTTAATATTATGGAATAAGATATAAATAATTATATGAGATCGAAAGTAGAATATAAGAGGCTATAAAATGTTAGTATAAGCAGAGTAACTATTAAAAAGATAAACACCAAATCGTTTCTAACTCAGTTTACTTATTTAATATAAACTCAGGGCCCGACAATACATAGTTGTGAATTATATAAGCTACGCCATTTTTTTAGTCTTGCAGTACATTTATATTAATATCAAAAACAAATCTATAATTGTGATTCAATGGGTGCAGTACGTTAATATATTTCAGTTAATATTTTCATGGCTAGAATATAATTCATAAGTGACCATCAATTAATGCGACGTCAATTAAAACATTTATTTAACAAATCGTGGGTTGAAGTATAGTGCTATATATCTGTTCGAACGCACGTTACGACTACATATAATCTAGCCATGTAAGAGTTTAATAATGAATAAAAAATAGAGTTGTGAAATTATGTTATTTTAAAATCAAGTCGACCTAAGATAATAATGCCATATTATTGTGAAATAATTCTTGTCGACCTTTGGTACCTATAAAACATGAATGTACGTGCTAAAGTGTCTTGGTGTCTGTGAGTATTGTTAAATGTATGTAAATATGATAAAATTTAATAGATGACAAGTAAATATTACTATGAATTGTTAACATCTAAGTCATATCCACGTTAATAGACTTTTCTATTATTTTTATCTGGTGTTATCTTAATGATAAGTGAAAAGTGTACAAAAATATTAATACCTTGCATTTCTTACTAGTCTTTTAGGGTCACGAAATAATTTTTCATTGTTAACATAACTTTCAGTAGGTAGTTTATAAATCACGTACATAATGAAAATCATAAATGTACATAAGACCATTGTTATTACGTTGGGTATCGAGACAATGTAAAACTTTTGAAAATTTATTTTTATACCCAATATTTTGAATGTTTATGTAAAAGGTTAACGGTCAGAATCAAGAATAGGCTTCGGTGACGCGGCGATGTCTCGTTCGTTTGTAATGTTTACTTTCTATAACTTGCGTAGTGTTTAAGTTAGGCTATATTACGTTTTCTTATCTCGTGTGTTAACTGAACAAGCGAATCATATTTTCACCGTCTTCCAATAGCACTGATTAATAAAAGAGAAAAATGATTTTTATGTGATGTCTATTTCAGTCAGTTGTTTTTATTTTAGCTAAAACTAATAAATTGTTTCATTGGTGTGACTTTTATGAGATGGACCTTGATTGTATGTATTAGAAGTATGTAATAAAAATTGGAACGTGAATATGGCTTATTATTTACTGCCGCCTGATACAAACAAATTCACAACATATTGAATTTGAACCTATTAACATTAATATTCATATATTTCATAATAGATTAACTCTGACTAAGACCTATTATCGTCGACCTCTATCGATAATGTGACAGTCGTTGCCATGGTTACGGCGTCACAACAAACGTTGCTAAAATTTTATAGACGTGTCGTATCATAGTATTTATCATATTTTCTAATTAGCAAGGAGAAAAATGTTGAGTTCGCGCTATTATAGCGCGTCGCGGCTGGGCACTGACGCGAAGCCACGTACTGCAATGGTGGTGGACGAAGATGATGAGTTGTACGCGGGGTTCAACGAAGTGGCCCCTGCACTGGACACACGCAACTTGCGAGAAGACCAAGACTTCCAGGAGACACTCCGGACTGCTGGCATCGGTAAGAAGGTTCCTAGCAGAATGGGCACAGGGGTGAGTCTGTTTTCCTGTTGATTGAAGATAACCTGTAATGTGCATGACGACAGTGCGTGACCGCGCTTAGTAATTCTTGTATAAAATTAATAAGAGTAATCTTGCTTAAAACATTTATAGAGTCAAATATCTGCTTATAACTGGAAAATGTTTATAGGTACCTTTTTATATTCTGTGATCTGTACCTACGCATGAGGTAATAAACTCTGAAACCTAATGTTTACATAGGTAACTACTCTTTGAAAGGAATACCATCATAATAAATAAAAGCTTTGTTCCTAGGACAATAAGTAATTTCTTGTTTCACATTTCCCAGTTCTCTAAGTTATATCGATTCTGCCTTTTCCAATCACTTTATGTCTGACGTATTTGCCTTTCATTTTATTTGTTTTGCCACATATCGCTTATATTATATTATCATTAGTCTACAGCAGTTTACTGTTGGTCATACAAACAAATGTGTCATAAATGTTGTTATGATGGCACAGATGGTGCGCATGGGCACAGTCAACGTCCGCGGCAACAGCTCGCGCGGTGCGACTGCCGCACGGCCAGTCACCGCCGTGCGCGCTGCCGGGTACACTTCCACCACCAGAGACATCCCCACTAGGGATGACGTCAAGGAAGACAGGTGCACCACTATCATATAAACTAGCAATACCCTGCGATTGCGTCTTTGATTTTGCTCCGCTTACATAGGATGTAACCAAATGTTATAAATGTAACCTTCCTCGTTCAACGTGAAAAAGATTTTTTGAAATCGGACCAGTAGTTCTTGCAATTAGTGTATCAAAACAAACACACTCTTTTATTGTTATAGAAGTTATATAGATGATACGACTCGCGCGATGTGGCCAGTATTGTTACTGCAAAAATATTGGTAATAACTGCCTTTAACTAGCATAACTTATATTTCTATCACACGGGGGCAGATATAGGTATTATTCTTCGTTTTTATTACATAAATAAGTTCAGTTTATCATTAAAACATAAAATACATTACTTAATACTCAATAGGTACTCAATATCTTTATTGATTTTCTAATTATGTATTAGGTGGTAACATTATAATTAAGATCATTATGGAGCCTGTAGGGCACAGCAACATAAGATTAAGAGAGAGGAAGAATTTAAACGCTGTTACTAACTATTACCTACAGCATTGAAGAACGGGTGAAACAAATGGAGGCGCGCATAATGACGCTAGTTGAAGAGTCATGCATGCTGAGCGCACGGACGGACCCTGATGACGATACCGCGCCAAAGAAGGAAGTCGATTTAGGACAGGTAAGTTTTATAGAATTCCACTTTTGCTGGGCCTTATGTTTTAAATTCGAGCGCGTGTTTGAAGGTGGTTTCCAACCGGCAAGGCGAGACGCGGATTGGTTTGAAATCACGCTGACCCTTTCACACCGAACGATGTACCGCACCGACCAGGACTGGCACGCCCTACTTCGCATGAGATTTACATACACATACATACCATCACGTCTGTATTTCCCGAAGGTTTAGACAGAGGTGTACCAATGTACACCCTCAGTTCGCCGGTATGTTTAGGTCCCATGTAATAGGGGGCGAGCCTATTGCCATTAACCGGGCACAAATCCTAACTCCGAGCTGCTACTGAGAATTTCATAGAAAAACCCAATAACACTTTGCTGGACCTGGGAATCGAACCCACGGCTAGCGAGGCAGTCTCGCGAGAATTGTGTATCCATTTTCCAATGTAATAAATACTCCATTTATGTAGCAATTAGTTCAATGTTTTAAAAACTAATATTCTCGCCTCGCACATCCACGCGCATTTTCATAACAATGATTGGCGTAATGTGAATTGTAATATTTATTCATACAACATTGAACTATATTATTGCAGGAATAGAGTATTTATTACTTATACATTTTTTTATCTCTCCCATCCAATTCACTCCTTGCGTCGCCTGTGTGAATCCATCATAAGGGCTTGAAAACAACATTCTGATCATATTATTGTAGGCTTTAGCCAAGGCGCAGGAAGCGTCGGCATTAGAAAGACAGTTGATTCGTATGCAAGAGCAAGCAAATCTTGGAGACACACACAATCTCGACCTGACCTTTGCTGTAAGTACCAACGTTACTTTTCACAATAAGATAACATTTAAATTTTCTTTTATTTTGAACTTTTGGACGTTGCACGTTTGCAGTATACTAAACATTCTCTTACAATTCTTAATCAAAATGTTTTCAGGTCTTGTGCAACTTGGCAGGGCAATACGCCCTCAATGAAATGTATACAGAGGCATTGAACACGTACCAACTACTTACTAGAAATAAACTGTTTCCTCATGCTAACAGACTGAAGGTAATGTACAGATAAAATGATAATACTTAAGAGGCTTTCTTTCCTACACCTACGCCTAACTTCGCTTCTATAAGCAATATATTATCTATTTTTTCAGTAGGGTTTAGTACCTACTTCATATTTGTTAATGGTTTCTAGGTGAACATGGGAAACATCTATTTCAAAATGGGAGAGCACCCAAAAGCGTTAAAGTTATACAGAATGGCGCTTGACCAAACACCAACAGCTGAGAAAGACTTGAGGTAAACCTGTTATTTTTTTGTCATAATACATAAAAAAAGCTGAAAGTGTTATTTCGTTCCACGTGGTTTTGGATGCTTTTGTTGAAATAGTCATATTCAGCATGAAAACGCCAATCCGCCTTGAGCAAGCGTGGTGCTCGTGCCTTCTCTGTATGAGAAGAGGCCTTGCTATGCAGTGGGACAAGAATAGGCTGGTTTTATTATTATTTATTAATATTTTTATTTAGAATGAAAGTGATGCACAACATCGGTCTGCTTCTGGTGCGCATGGGCAAGTTCCGTGATGCGGTCACAAACTTTCAACATATCATGCATGAACAGGGTGACTTTCAAACGGGTGAGTAACAAAATTGAATATATTGCACTATTATTAAATATGTGTATAAATTAGAAACGATATATTCCAGTATTTGATTTCAGGCCTGCACTTAGTGTTGTGTTCAGTAGCGTTGAACGACGCTGAAGGTGCCAAAGCGGCGTTCCACGCGATGCTCGATGTGGAGCCGCCCACATACCACCAAGACATCACTATAGATGACGTAAGCTACCACTTCAATATAATATAAATCTCGCCCAGCCTGCACTCGTCCGATACTTGAGGCTATTTTCCCTTGGCAGTTATTACATTATCATTCACTACCTGTCATTCATTTCAATCGCCCTTTGCGTTGGGTTATTTTATTTTTTCGAATCTCAATATCTTATACATTGTAGAAGTGAAATGGCATTTTTGCTGAGGTTTGGTGTAGGGTTGATATTCGTTAAAAAAACACTTCTAAGCGTATATATAGTAACGTAAGAAACTGGCTATGTTATACTGCTAATTTGTTTATGTATCAGGAGAACGATGCATACGAATGCGTAGTCCGCGACGTGGTCCGTGGCGACCGGTTGTCAAGGTGGTCACGTCGAGGTGCCGCGCATGCCGAGCGATGTCTGGCTTTAGCTGCAGCAGCTGCTGCCATGCAGAGACCTGGCTCTAGGGGACCTGACTCAGGGTGGATATACTAATTATCAATTATTGTTTTAGTAATGGACTAAGTGGTGAAGGTTTCAACTATAAAAAATCCGCTAAATTGCTTAAATACAGCTTTTGTTACAGGCTCGACCGAAGGTAAATCTCCAAATTCTAAGGAAGACACACCTTCATAAATTTGGATAGAGCAGTAGTGTAGTGCTGCAGTTTAGATAGGAACATAAGCTCTGTCCACCTTGCCCCTAAACTGCACGTTAGCATTGCAAAAACGCTAGCGTAGAACGTCTGTAAATATTTAATATTGGTAGACTGTGTCTGTGGTATATAAACATAATAAACAACGGTTTTACTAAGTTTACCCCAACAAAGACTGTTTAATTGTTTGTATTGTATATTTTGATGGCTTAATATTGTACATTGCAGCGGCATGTCGTGGTGCGTAGAAGCATTACGAGGCTACAGCGGCGGAGCGGCTGGCGCGCGGCTGGAGCTGGGCGGCGCACTGGCAGCGCTGCGCGGCATGCGCGCCCCCACCGGACCCGCCGGCCCGCCCGCGCCCGCCGGCCCGGCGGCCCAGCCCGCGCAGCGCGCCTTGCAGCGGCTGAAGGCCGTGGCGCGCGCGCACCCGCACGACCGCGTGCTGCGCGCTGAAGCTAATACTGACGCTGCGTTTGTGGCCTATGCAGTGAGTATAGATTAGTTGAAAGTCATTTTTAAGTAAGCAGAAGTCCATTAGAGAGACAAGTAGTACTCACGGAATTGGTTTACGTACAGACACCTTAAGTATTTAAAACTTGCCTAGTGGGCGGGGCTAGCGTCATCTTGTGACACTTGCGACACAGTGTGTTGCAAGTGTGTAATGTCATTAACAACCAATAGCAGCTAATGGTTGCGGTCAGAACATAAACAACAATAATGATAATGTATCTATTCAATAAAGCTGTAGCTATTTTTTTGAGAAACCCAAACCCAAACTATGTATAATTTATTCTAAAATACATAATCTAAAGTTTATCACAAACTCAAGTAACTTGTAAAAATTGTCCTAAAATATTCCCTCTATTCCATCAGTTGGGTAACTGGTCAGAAGCCCGCCAACTAAGCGAAGCAGCGTCCCGTGACGACCCGTACTCCTGCGCAGCTCGGGTCACCAGCGCGTTAGCTAGCGCTCGCACGTCGGACGCGGACCCGCTCGCCTGGCGCGACGCGGCCGACCAACTCTCAGCTGCCACGCATCTCGACCCCGCTGATCTTATTGCTGCACATGATCTAGGTAATTGTTTACAATACATTTCTCCTCTGGGGCAAAGATCTAACAATTAAGTCGTTTTGTCATCTTTGTTATTTTGATCCACAAAGAAATGTACCAGTGCGAGCCAACTATCCTCTCCTGATTACGCTGATTAGTCCTAAAACTCAGTGAGCAGAATATACTTAATAAATATAATATAAATAAACTAGCCCTGTAATGGACATCACAAACAATGTTAACCTAACCCCAAAATGAGTCCGGCTTGATATTGATGATCCTCAAAAATATGTGAGCACCTAGCGATGAAATAGGTACGTATTAGTCGATTGTGCCAAACTGTAGCATAGAAGCGTCTAAATTTAAAATCTCTCCCCCAGCATTAGCTCTAGAACGAAGCGGCGACGAAACAGCGATTGGTGGCGCCACGGCGCGATGGTCGTTAATACGTAACGCGAGCGGCGCGGGCGCCACGCTGCGCGCGCTGGCCGCGGCCGGGCTCGCCAGGCGCCACCAGGACAACCACGATGCCGCTGCTGCTGATCACTGGTAACCGATGCATTAAATGCAAAGTTGATGAATCAATACAAAAACAAATTGCCAACTTTACTCAGAGCGTTAAAGGTAGTAGGGCTGACTGCCTAAAGTTCGCCGACTTTACCCAAGCACATAGCCCACAAGTTCTTTTTTCTTTCCTTTTAGGTACAGCCTCATCGGCAACTGGGACGCGGGAGTGACCTGTGCGCTTGCGCACCTGCACAGCGAGATGGGTGACTCACAAACTGCCAAACACCATTATCAAGACGTAAGCATTTTATTTCCGTCAACACAGCCTATCACAGTGCACTGCTGGACAAAAGCCTCCACCAAGGTGCTCCGTCAGTATCTAGTCTGTCACAACTCCCTTTTCACGCTAATAAATAAAATTCAATTAGAGTTGACGTAGGTCAACTGGGGTAAAAAGTTAATAGGGTTCAAAAGTCGCAGTCATCGACTTGTTCATTTCGCAATGTACTCGCAAATCCAAGAAAAAAAGGTGTTCCAGAAACTATTAAAGTGTGTATACATTGTTTACTTAGTAAGTATAATGAGTCTAGCTAGAACGTAGTATAGCAATGACGACTATAGTAGAACGCGTCCTATATTAATACCAGAAATTCGGCTGCGTCGTAATTTTGTCAAGTGCGTTTCAAGTTAAAACAGACAGAAGTTATGAAACAATTTTGGGTACAAAAATCCCAGAATCTTATACATAATTTGATTTATTTTCAAAATACGACACAAAAGTGTTCGATTCTTATCAACATATTTAATATATTTAAAAAAAAACTATTCAAAATTTCCATCTTTGATGTCGAAAGTTGATGAACGTTATTTTTAATAGTCTATTTGTTACAACGATCTCCATATATTTACAGTGGTGTTTTTCAAATTATTTACGACCTATCGTTTTCTATGACTCTATTCCTTTAGTGCGCTTATATCCTCTCAAAAACTATAATTATCCGATATGCATGAGGGATTTTAAACGTATAGTTTTGTTCTCTGACTAGGTAGGCTAAGGCTAGTATAAATGCAACCACGCATGTGGCATGTGTTGGCAGAGATATTTAAAGATATAGGCTGCTATATTTGGTGCAGGTGGAAGCAGTGTGGCCATGTGAGCTATCGGCGCTGGAGTGGCTGGCCAGCGAAGCGCAGCCCGATGTGGCGCTACAGTACTACCGGCGAGCCGCGAGACTGCAACCCAGTAATGTGTGTACCTAGCTTTTTATTACAAGAGTTGTATTTTACTTTGATATTAGAAAACCTAAAAGAAATAATCCCATATATCACACTGTATTTTTCTGGACCTATTCTACTGCGAAAAAGACATGCTACTACTTTTACTACATAGCCTCATCTCTTTCTCGCACTAGAATCTCGCAATGATAGCTAAAGAGCATTCTCCAAAAGGGCTTTGGCGATTGTCAGTTTTTGCCAATTGAAGCGATTCAAGCGCTTGAATAATTCGGTTTGTTAAAATGACCCCGAACAAATATTGTTGGTGCTGTTAATTGCTGTTAAATAAATTCCTGTCTGCAAATCATGTGACTCAGCCACAGTACCGCTTGCGATTATTTGTTTTCACTAGAATTTTTGAAAAGCAGCTCGCGGTGTGGAACGTACACTCCATATTCTGTTCGGATCAGTTGAGTCGAACGATCCCGTTTGATTCGCCTGTGCGCCATTTCATACAATTTCTGTAAATAACTTGGGTCATACAAATAAATTCAAGCAGTTAGTATTCTATTTACTCGTTATCATAGAACATTCCATTTTCCAAATTATTGTGCGTCAATTCCGAATGATTGTATACAATGTAATAACAATGTATTAAAACAAAGATTAATCTTAGTTTTGACCGTATATTATTGAAAACAACGGTACTTTGAATACTTGAATGATTTTTTTAGAGTGATTGATCGTACCTAAGCGCTTGTTTTACATTGATAAATAACCAAAAAGTAGAGGTCAATATATTTATTGAGGTAATTGAAGTAGTTCAGGAACTTATTCTATACTAGCTGTTGCCTGCGACTTCGTCCGCGTTTCCGTCGTTTTTCGTAAAAAAAAAGTAGTCTATGTCCTTCCTCACGGTTCAGTGGTTTTGATGTAACAGACAGATTAACTTTCATATTTTAGTAGGGAAATATAATATGTCAGTCTACAATACTGTTGAAAAATATCGCAATACGGAACCGCACAATATTATTGTTAATAGCTGTGCCCGCGACTCCGTCAGCGTGTAGTAAGAGTAGACAAATATAATCAAAAAGCTTCGAACTGCTAAGCTATCGGGAGTTACACGTGATATTGTGAGTCAACCATAAAATATAGACAAATGCTGTCGTGGGATATTTTTTATATAATTTTAAAGAGAACATTGACCTCTCTACAGATTTATTATAAGTATAGATATTTACGGTATTAAAGGGAACAAAATATACATATTTTGTGATAATTATTATTAGCGGGATACCTTTGCAAAAGATTGGTAATAAAACTCCATATCAAATAATGTTTACGATTTATGATTTCACGATATGAATAGCAAGCCATTTTCTCTTAGCCGCAATGGGGTCTACTGACAGGAGCTTGCCTGCGTGCCAGCGGGCGGTATCAGGAGGCGCTCTCCCTGTACAAGAAGATGAACGCACGGTTCCCTGACAACGTTCAGTGTAAGTAGATGATGATGATGATTATTATGTTGCATGTTTAATTAAGTGGCCTCAAAAGAAAATTTTTATTTCAATCTATCTCAATAATTCCCTACTGTACTAAAAACACATCTCCTGTATATTTTACGCCTATACCTAGTCTTGCCATAAATATTGTCACAAAGAAAAAAATGATTTTTTTACTGCAAATATTATTTATTACTTTTACAGTGTGTTAATACATAAATATAAAACAATTTGAAATATAAAAAGCTTATTCGAAGTGGTCTCCATGGGCTGCAATAGTCCTTTAAACGTTGAGGCCAGTTATCAATAGAAGCACGCACTCTTTCCATGGGAAAATTCTTTACTGCCAATCGAATGGATTGTTTTAGGGACTCCAAATTATCATAGCGTTTAGAGCAAGCTGTACTCTCTAAAACTGACAATAAACCATAATCCAGCGAATTAAGATCGGGACTAGACGACGGCCAGTCTTCAGCTCTGATGAAGTCCGAAACGTTCACTTCCAACCGAGACTGCGTGGACCGAGCTTTGTGATCCGGCGCCGAGTCTTGTTGGAAGGGCCATACTTGGTTATGAACATGGTGTTATTAAGGAGCTTAACTGAATAGTATCTTGATACACTAGTGCCGATGTTTTAATACCTTTTACACAAAAATATGGCTCAGTCACTCCTTCATAGCTAACACCCCACCAAACCATCACTGAAGTCAAATAATGCCCACGTTGCACTCTGTCGACTAATTGGGAAGCTTCCTTAGTGCTTTGAGCATAAATACGGTCATTTTATTTGTTAAAATGTGGCTCAATTGTAAAGATTTTCTCATCCGTAAACAAAATTTTTCTGTGCCTTTGCGTTTCAGTAGTTATTTCGATTTTACCACCCTATTCTTTTTTTAAATTATCAGTTAAATAATGACCAGTGCGTCTCTTATAGGCTGCAAGTCCTAAGTCATCTTTTAAAATACGCGACATGCTTCTGGGTGCTATCTTCATCTCCCGAGATAAAATCTTTTGCTTTCGGACAGGATGTCTTCGAATTCTTTCCCTTACTGCTTTGACCACCTTTTTCGTACGAACACTACGTGGACGGCCAGATCTTTTTCTGTCACAAACCGAGGAGGTCTCATTGTACCTATTAATAGCCCAGTACACAAACATTTGACTAATACCAGGCGTGTGGAGAATTTTAAAAATTGTATTTGACTCCATACCAACTTTGTTTAATGCAATCACAGCGATTCTGTTCTCTTTCTCACCTCACTCCATTTTAATATGGCAAAATATTGTACAAATTATTAGCGCCAAAATTAGAAAACTCAATGAACAATCGTATAAAAATGACAGATTCCAAATTCAAATGTAATATCTTTCTTATTTTTAATTGTAACAGTATTTACGGCCAGACTAAGTAGTTAAATATTAATAAATAATTAATGAACGTTGGTGCAGGTTTGAAGTTGATAGTGAAGCTGTGCGGTGACCAGGGGCTTGCAGAAACGACCTCGTGGACCCGGGAACTGCATCGCGCACAAGCTAGAGTCAAACAAAAGGAACAAGGTTTGTTATTGATTCCCTTTTCAACTGCGTACATGCGACTTTGATCTCTATTGAAAACACATGAATTGATAAACTACAAATGAAAACGTACCTAAATAGAAGCCGCAGACACTGAAATGGCCTTGAGAAAAATTGATCGTTTTAAAATTCCATTAGAGGTATCTACGACGGAAAATACCGCTCACTCTAGTTTGTTTCAGTGTCAATGAAAATTTTAATGCGCATGTATCGTTATACAAGCATCGCAATATACGTATCTTATCTGAGAAATTAGATCAAGTCAATGCAGCGAATAACGGTTAACCTCAAATGTTTGTTTTATTTTGTTTCAGTATCGGTTACGTCAGCCGGAAGTGCCTCCTCAGGGGCCAGTCAATCACCCATCGACCAAATAAGAGGTCAACCATACGAAATTTAATGAACCAATTGCCACAAAATATTGCATAAGCTAACTACCGAGGCACCGTTATTTGTTTTCCTTTTTATCACAGTTATCTTTACAATTAGGTTAAACCGCGGAAATTCCAGAAAAAAAATCTTTATCACTTTGATTCGTTTGTTTTTAATCTATATTTGTAATATCAACGTAGTGCGTAGTGCCGTTTCGAAAATAGCTGTTTGAGGACTTGTTTATATTTCATGTGTAACTGTTTTCGATTATTGAACATGCTAAGCTGCGTTGACGCTGCGTCATGCGCGTGTCGTCACGTTTTCAATAAATGCCTACGACTATTTCTTTGAAACAACGCCACAATGAACGTGCATTCGCGTAATCGCTGCTTTATGAATTTTTAATGACAGGGAATTGAGGTATGACGTATGCATGTGTAGGTTCAGGCGGGAGTCGCGTGGACAGTGCCACCGCCGTGCCTCCGACAGCGGGATCGCGACGCTCCAGCGACGGGCGAGGCGACAGCGGGCACAGTAGACCGTACCTGTAAGTTAAATGACGCGTAATGAAAAAATATTTGCACCTGCAAATTTTAGATAACATTTCCGTAAGTTGGTACGTCAACTGTAAAGGTTAAAACAAATATGGAACGTACGGGTGACAAGTAAGTTACAAATAATGTATGTGACGTGGAATGATATTTGCAACCGTATTGTTCTTTTTGAAAGTATTTTGCTTTAATGTTGGCTTTTGAGTTTGCTTGTAATATGTTATTTGCGTTAAGTATAAAGGTGGTTATATATAGTGCCTAAATAAGTAACGTCTTTGGTGAATGTAGTGTGAGAACGACACTATCACCTCATTAACGCTATTGCGCACCAGACGTATACAAAAAAAACTGAGACTGTGGCGCCGCGGGGTCAATCGTCTGAATATTTATTGGGTTGATTCCTTAATCAATTCAATTTATACAGTGCGTACTTAACGTTTAGTAAAAGGTAGATAATCATTGTCACAGTCAAAGATCGTAGCGTTACAGTACAACATAAGTAAGTCAAAGACTCTATTTATAGCAGCTAATCGAACTACTTAAACCAGCCATAAAAATGCTTTTTTTATATATCTCTTGACTCTCAATTTACACATACCCACTCGTTTTTCATTTTACTCTGAGACTAAACAGTTAAAAAGGTTCTATTCCAAGTGGGATAGAAAAATAAAAAAGGTTTCTGTTTTAGAGGGTTTAAAAAATGTTGTCAATTCCTGCCAGTCACACAACTTGAGGTTGGCTAGTAAAATTATAGTTGATAAGTAATACGATTATTCCGTTGACCGACTTAACCGTATTTTTTCATCCAAAGGTATTCAACTACACCAAATCAGGATGGTTTGCAGCCAGTCAGCAGGTCCATAAACCGCTCGGAGACTAAAAAGAATTATATCGAAGAATTTGACGACGATCTACCTCTGCCACCAGAGTAAACGTGTTGTTCACAGTTGTTGTTATGTTCATAATTCTATTTATAATTTATAGTAATAAATTGCAATTTATACCGATAACTGTTTTGGACTATTCCTATTGATTCTGTCGCCTTATTATCTGTCTATGCCTGCAGTGCCCCCCCCGCCTCTTTCTAGGGATGATAGGTGATTTCTTCCAAGTCATCCAACAAGGTTTCTAGAGTGATTCATGTCTTATTTTTATGCCCAGATAAGCGTCATAGAAGCTTGATTTTGTTTATTTACTACTTATCGTACAAATTAACAAAGAACGTCGGTTTTTTTAATGCACAATATTAATCTGTAAACGTAACGTGTTGTGTAGATTTCTAGATAAAATAGAAAAGCGTCATTACCATTGGGTTTATTAAAAAATGGTTAACAACAACCTTGCAGGGCATAGAAGTACTAAATGGGATTCGATATCGCCATAGCGAAATATAGTGGGTATAACTTTATATTTAGTATCTTCGATTACTTGTTCCTTCTAGAGAAGGAATAGATCCCTTCAGGGAATACACATCTCCATTAGTGCGGACGTTAACTTCGATGCGGAAGCCATTTTTTTTTTGCTATCGACCCGGTAATTTTGTAATCTTATAGTTCTGTTCCTCTTCACGTTTAACCCAAATTAAGACCAATTATTTTTATCTTTAAGATGTCATTAAAACAACAATCTCCATAACTTTATTTTGAGACAACAACGCTGCTCGGCCAGGCATAATTTTAATTGTGATTAGGTACGTGAAATCCAGATTTTAACAGTACCTGCCTAACTATACCTATAATACTAACTACCTAAGTACAACTCATCCCGTTTTCTTGCAAGTTTTTTATATAGTGTCAAATGTTTGTTAATATGTATTTTTTTGCTGCAAACTAGTGTTTTTTTTATCTCGAGACTTAATTGACAGTTTCATGCTTCAAACAAACCTCATTGGGCGGGAGGAAACGTCCGGGTGTCACCATTGCGTGGATAGCCCCGAGGACACGGTGGAGCTCACCGTGGCGGTATGCCCCGCTTGGGCGGAGCATCGGCAGGTTCTCGTGGCGGCCATCGCCGGCGGCGAACTCCCGCGTCCGGCCCTGGTGCAAGCCATGTTCCGGAGCAAGGGGGTATGGGAAGCAGTCGCCTCCTTCTGCGAGACAGTTATGCTAGAGAAGGACGCGGCGGGACGGTTGAGGCATAGAGTCTCCCGTCCCAGCCGCCGCTGTAGACGCTCCGGACGTCGGGAGCCACGAGACGACTCCCGACCACCGTAGACGCGGGCCTGGGGACGGCGAGTACGTTGCATAACGACAGGCCGTGTCGACGGCGAGTTCGTGTTCCACGCGCGCCTCAACGATATGTCAGCTATTTTTTTTTAAGGGGCCACCCAGGCCCGTGCCCGCCGGGGTTGCGGGTTGTTCGAAAGAGATACCGCGCCTCAGGAACGCAAAGGGCACAAGAAGGAACATGGATGGGTTTTAGTCAGTAAAAGTCTGACACTCCCTCCCGCCCCGCCCAGGCGGGAGAAGTCATTTGATGATTTCCCATTCCTATAAATATTGTTATATTGCATATATATAACATTGTTTGTTAAGCGGACGACAGTTTTCTTCATTTGGGTATATACTTTATATAAAAATCAGCCATTACTCAATCAATTTGAGTAAGGTATCTTTTCTATCTAAAAAAGGGCCCAGCATTGAAGCTAGCCCGTTTGTATACAGAGTACAGACTTTAACGACAATATTCGTCTATCTTCCCAATATCAACCATGCTAAAATGATGTTCGTCTGGCGACTTCTGGGATCTAATGTTATGCATAATGTCGTGCAAAATAAAATTAAAGCACAAAATATAATTGTCATAATTATCATTCTAAAATAGACTTTATTTGAATGTTTTTAAAGATAGCATATTTTGTATGTTTGTATACATTTTGTTGTGTGCATCTGTTGAGAAAATTATGTTTTTGCAAAAATCGAATATAACGTTAAGTATGAGAATTAAAAATAAAAATATCAAATATAGTTTAAAAATATATATTTATAAATATGAAGGGATTCATACAGATTCTTACCTTAGACTAGAAAAATGCATGTTTTCAGTTTGCCTAATTTGCTCTTTTGTTCATCAAACTTTGAATATAGTTAAACGTGATTAACCATATTAAATGCACTGAATTAAATCTTGAAATTAATTTGCAATATTTCAGTACATAAATAGGTAATTATATCACAGAACAACTATTATACAGTAACCTTTTAGGGCGATTTTAGTGTCATGCTAATTTGCTCAAGCACGAGTGTTTGGCCCGCTTCCGTAAAATGTACGCAAACAGGACGTATGTGCATGCCTCGTGTTTGCATGGCACCTAAGAAAGACGTATAAAAGGTGGCCGGAGCCACGCATGCGAGGCTAGTTCCGCGTGCGTGAGCAAATCCTTATTTTAACGCCTAAACTTAACGATATGTGTTTTACAATTAAATACAGAGTAATCTTCGGTTTTATATTAAATTAAACGATAATATCACATCAATTTTAAAAGTCTGTCGCTGTCGGCGGTCATGGTTACGGTATGTCATTTTCGGCGGTTTTAAGTTTTAGTAAATCTTTTCTAGTCTGTTGTTTGCTTACCGCGAAATGACTAACTTAATGGGAAAACGGCATTCGTTGCCAGTTATTACTAATTTATATTTACAATATTCCTAAGTTCGGCTCCCAAGATTTTTATAATACAGTCGAAATTTGAATTAGGTGACTCATGTTGCATACGGTTTTACAATAAGACATGGCACCATACAACATAGGTTATTTAATCTAAAATTATCGCTTTTGTTTCACTTGATACTTCAATCGCATGACACATCACAAATAAGTGAAATAATACCTATTACTTACGCCCTCCCGAAGATAGCAGATAATGAATAAATAAATAAAATAAGCACGTACATACTGATAGCACCAACGATAACAGTATAATTAGGCGAGTTTTTGTGAAACCAAATGCGCAGCATTTATACATTCTTCGCCTGTCTGTTCAATGTAACCTTAACTTATCAATAAACGTTATCATTTAAATAATATAATTTATCGTCCACACATGTTAGGCACAGAAAGTTTTCTGATTATTCCTCAGCACAGGACAGTTTCTGATATGTAAATTCACAGTAGTCGTCTCTTAGTGACGTCAAAATTAAATAGTCAAACGTTTGTACGACGGCAATGCGCCCAATACTCGACACTATGAAATAACCTTCGCGTACGGGTGCTCTATGTGGCCATATTGTATCGCCAGCAACGTGTCCTTAACCCGCTGGTATACAGGTTGTGCCTGCGTCATAGTTGGGACTTGGATCTCATGGTCCAAGAAGCCAACCCTGCTGATAGGGCTGATCACCACAGCCGTACCCGCACCGAACATCTCTAGTAACTGAAAGCAATACAATTTATTTTATATTGGAAACGAATCGTGTGTGCCAAAACAAGAAATGTAAACTATAAAACTTACCCGTCCTTTATTATTTAAGTCAACAATTTTATCCATGGTAAGAACTTCTTCCGTAACAACTAAATCTTCCCACTGGCTGGCTAGCTCCAGGATAGAGCGACGCGTCACTCCAGGCAAAATGAGACCATTCAATGGCGGAGTACTCAATTGTTTATCTGCAAATATAACATTTCCATTGCATAATTCTCATCAAAGTTAAACAAAACACTGATCTGGAAAAAGCGTTGGAACTGATGTTACTGACCCTAATTGTTGCTTCAGATACGAGGCGAGAATTTACCGGTCAAAAGGTCAGAGTGCCACCGACGCACCAGATAACATGACAGTATCAGGCAGTCACACGGATATCCAACCATTAACCGCATGATCGTACGTTATTTTTTATTGTTACAGGAAAATAATAATGGAATGTTTTACAGTATTTATTATTACCTCCTTGTTCATTGATGTAAACTGCGAATATGTTCATGGCGCCGACTTCGGTAAGCTCATGGTTTGGTCCGAACAGCCACAACACTTGCTGGTGACCTAGTTTAGCTGCTCGAGCTGTGGCCTCTGTAAACATAATAAGAACATGACTATTCCCGATCACACTGGTTACATTCAATATTGATATTGTTTAACAAACAGAGACTATCATGAGTGCACAGTGGAGAAATATTCACAGAAAATAAATGGCAAAGAGAAGGAATACAAAATACGTGCCTTTTAGTTTATTTTAAAAAGCCCAACTTTACAAAAAAACAATTAATTCATAATTTTTTCCAGTCGTATTTGTTACTCGATGAAATTAGAGATATTTGCAAAAACAACAGGTTGTACTGAAAAAAAAATAGGATAATTGCCAGGTAACAATGTTGAGGTTTGAAGTAAAACTCACCAATCGTGGGTCCATAGTTAGATCCCACTTTTCGGTTACCCACTCCTCCGGGGAAGGCCCGTACTACATTAGGGTCCGCGTATATTGACACGGCGCCATCGGTCCCCGTCTTGTAGTATGCACTCACAGGACTAAGGATGACGAACAACAGCGCCGTCTCCGGTGCCATTATGCCGAACGTTGGCTGTGGGAAATATCAACGTTATAATACTCATTCAACTCTAAGCCAGAAGTGAAAATAGTAAGTGAGAGGTAGGTAGAGATTCGGCCTCCTCTCAAGATACCAGAAGAAAACAATCAAGATTATATAATGGTGATGTCAGTTGTTGAAAATTAATTTGTGCTTTTATTTTCAAGGCTGTAGGCCATTTGTGCAACTTCCACATTTTCATTTGATATTGCTCATAAGCAATTTAACTTGATGAGTCTTCTTTCGAATAACTTAATCTATTATAAGCAAAATACCATTGTGCTGGCTGAATCGTTAATTAAAGTTACCTTGAACCGATATCACAGGTACGCAAGCGATAAAAACACGTTGAAAAATTAATTTAGTTAATAACATTTGATCATTATCTAAAAGCGATTATTTCATAAAACTATCTTATAGAAGTAAGTACCTATGATTTATTTTCATTTATAAGAAGTAAAGCTTCAAATAGAAGGCTTGTTATTTTAAATCTTTATTGCCCAAAATACTACCAATAAAGCAGTATTAGCATTTTATTTATTATGTTACTACATGAATTGAAAATCAAGTGATCGTCTATTATATAGGATGTTAGGGTAAAATGAGGGACTCGCTTTAAGGAAGTGCAGTACTTATAAAAATGATCAACTTTTACTATAGTAGGTACGAACCGTAAAATCGCAAAATTGAAATCAACTGCTCCACACATTCATGTTCGCATAACTCGACAACATGTAAGGAACAGCTAATTTTCTTTCCCAATTTTATGTTTGATTTCTTAGTGAAAGTGGATTATTTACATAAGCACTGCACTCCTTTAAACTACGTCTCCTTGTTTAAACTAACACTAACTAAGATTAAAGCGTAAACGTTGAAAATTTAATGCGGTCTTAAAACGTGAGCCAAACTGAATATCTAAATAATAGCAACCGTGATAAGGTGAATAAGTCGAATGTTTGTTCTAATATAACGTGCACACGAAAGAACGTGTGCTATAGATAATGCTGTAATCTAAAGAAATATGTTTATAATTATCTTCATAAAGAAAAATAGGCATCGGTAAAAGTTGCAACACTTATCATCAATTAATCTTCTTAAAAAAGATCTACTTATTAGTCGGGCATATCTTTGAGAGTTGATCTCCTCAGCTGCTTGAGAAATGCGTTCACGCAGGTCGGCTACGTTTTCAGTGGGCTTTGAGTAAACTTTTTCTTTGAGAACTTAGAGCTAGTGCGAATCAAAAACCTTTTTTACTGAGATAGCAAAAACCAGGTTACTTGAGGTTTTAATTTTTTTATTCTTTTTTATTGTATGGAACTAACAAGTATTGTACCATTTTAGAATTCTGATTAAATGCGCCAACTTTTAATGCCACTTGGCAAGGCACTCTAGTACATTTTTTTTAAAGGAGGGCCTGTCAAAGTCGACGAATCTTGAAAATTTTAAATTCGTAGTTTAACAAATAGTCTCAATTCTCGGAGAGGCAATTGTGTCATTATTGTTTATTCTAGAAATGTTATTTAGGATTACGTTTCCAAAGTGAACAAAAATAAAAAAGAATAACCACAATAACCGAAAAATGGTACAGTTTGATCAAATTTCTAGGTTTTTTTTAAAATGCCCATAATTATCAAACTGCATGGGATAGATTTTTTTTCAGATTTTTCTCAGGATGGTTATGATCAATCCTGTCACCCAGTTTCGGCTTGACGTTGAGTTCTGGGACACCCTGTATAATAATGTAGTACTTATCCACC
The DNA here is from genome assembly GCA_947462355.1 of Caradrina kadenii. Classification (NCBI taxonomy): domain Eukaryota; kingdom Metazoa; phylum Arthropoda; class Insecta; order Lepidoptera; family Noctuidae; genus Caradrina; species Caradrina kadenii. The sequence continues at coordinate 9,466,616 of OX381677.1, read as the reverse complement.
TAAAAAGTAGGTGCACTGTATTTAGAAGTAATGTAATAAGTTTTTTGTAGTTGTACTTTTACTTTATCGCTCTTTGTAGGAAAATAGCTAAAATACTAAAGTATGTATAATATTATGTGCTATAAATATAACCAGTTTTTACCAATACCAAAAAAGACGCGATACAAACTTGGAGCAAAAATTAGTATCAAAACAAAAGTTAAATGTTCATTATACTTGATAACAGCGGTACCTACTTGACAACAATGACCGATCTGTTATATTATCGTCCTTCACTCTAGATAAACGAAATATCGATCGATACGTTTACGTACATATTAGTAAGTGAAGCGCCTTGAACATAATTCGAAAACATTAACCTATGTTCGTCTTATGACAGAATAAAATAAATAAATTGATAATTATGGCATGATTGATCAAATCTTTTCTTGATATCTCTGAAATTTTGCGATAACATTGTTATTTGCCAAATTTATCAATAAGAGGCGTTTAGCAATAACTAAAGATAAGAACAAGTGGGCTACATCATTTTCCGTATGTGCACTGATTTTATTGCGACCATATAAAAACTTGAATGTTACTTTTGATTGTGGAAGATAAGTTGCCTACTTTAAGTACTTACCTAAAAGCTTATCATTGAAAATATTTTATTTATTATATGCCGAATATGTAATATATTTATAGTCTTCGAAAGTTTAGATTTTGATTATGGTTTCCTTCTGCTATGTACGTTACCCTACTGTGGCGTCAGTTATTATTTTGAAGGTCGATCAGTATTGGCTTAGTTCATAGAAATTAATTTCATATTCAATCATCATAATGTTAATTAGTTAATCAGAAACATAGTAACTTTTCCTTATGGCTTACCCAAGACATGTAGATGTGATCTCATGTTGGTAACGGTATTTATTGATTTCCCCAATACATATAAGTATTACTAACGTGTTCATAAGAAATCTTTTTACTGATTATAATCGAACAACACATTGATTCAATCATCGCTTACCTCGGTGCCGATTAACGTAGGTCGCAGGTACAATGTGGAGGTTTCTGAATGTGGTACCCACTCCTGGTCGATTTGCACTAGTCTTGATATACATTTAATAAGTTCTTCGCCATCAAAGGTTGGCAGCCCAGACCTTTGAGCTGCTAAATTCATTCTTTCCATATTTAATTCTGGCCGAAACAATCTTATCTTATCATCGACCCCCCTGTACGCCTTGAGTCCTTCAAACAACTGTAACATATTTATAATCATTTTATCTCCTTGCGAACACACATGCAAACTGTAAGGGACCTTACTGTTTGCATCATTCGCATATATTAATGTGTCAATTCTGAGTTGATAGTACATGTAAATAACATTAATAAGAGCAATCATTCTAGAAACTTAACATTCTCTCTAATCGTAATAATGCAAATTGTTTACGTTTTTGCACCCTTTGTCTCTTTGCCACATAAAGGTTTGGTTTGAGAAAATATACGATATTTTTAAGAAGTAGAGAAGAACTTTTAAGAAATATCTACAGCAGTTTGTAAATTAATTGAATTTCATACAAATTAAATCAAAGTAGGTAATTAACATACTTGTATTGCATAATGTAGCGCTTTGGCAGCAGGGTGTAAACTTAAATTTTCAAAAGGCATTATCTCTGGTTTCTGCCATCCTCCTAGTTGCTTGAAGAAGTTGATTTTGAGCATGTGATCAGTGAAAAATTTGCCAAACCCAAGGTCTGTTACCTCGGGTTTTGGGTTCAGTTGGTATGGAGCTGCGAGCCTCACTTGTAAGTCCTCGTGCTGAAAAATATTTGAACAGTTAAACATTGAACTGAACACTGAACCCTGCTTACGTAATAAAAGTAACTTTAACTCGCATTTATTTACTAATTATGATTTATAAACTAAACGATAATTTGCAATATATCTTTATAATTCATAAGGAAAATTTATTATTCTTATTCATTATCGCCTCGTAGCATACTAAAAACCCCAGTCGATTACATCACGATTAATGTGTATCAATTAATTTATTATGATGTATGTAAACATTTAATACTGTAACAATATAGTGTAACGTTGCCAGAAGGGTACGTGGTCGGTCACGTGGCAATCGGCATGTTCGATCCAAGTCAATATATATCATGCAGTTACCTCCTGACAAGTAGATAGCCGTTTAGAAGTACAGTAGCATGAGTGCAAACAAACAAGATAAAGGTTCAAAACTGACATCTACGACTGTACCTACCAACATTCGATTTAAAAACAATACATTACTTAGAATTATCTGCTTTCATGTTATTAAATAAATTATGTACGTCAACAGCTGCGTAATTAAATTATTCCAAGAAATCATATACAATATACGTATTAGTTAAAGAAAACAAGTATCATCATGATTTACTTATTTAATAAAGGCATTATTACAGAAATTAAAGGATGTTTAAAAATCCACACTGTCTTACTGTTTTGACTGGATAGAAGAAAATTGTCGCCTGAAATACATAATTATGTAATAAATACAAAAGGAAAGTTGAAAGCTCGCTACGGCTTTTAACATAAATGTTCAAACTTACTGAGTCGCGTTAATTAGTCATTAAATCGCAGTCGAACTTACCTTGAACGAGATTTCAGGCGTAATATGTGGGCGGGGCTTGTCAGCGGGCGCGGCCGTAGAGGAAGCCACGTGCTCCGGTTGCGCTTGCGCCGCATTCTCTTCTAACTCCTTATAGCGCAGTGAAGAACTGCAATAACGTACCATTTGCAGCTTGTGCTGGTTCTCGAAGATCCATTTCACTAATACCTGCAAAAAATTACATAAATAAATAAAATTACAAATGTTAATTAATCAATTCTATATGGTTTTGCTATTGTGGCTTCCTACTTGTCTTTTCAACTTGCTAATATATATTATGGCCACATAGGTACAGCATAGTTGTTGCAACACTGGTATAAAATAATCTTGTTTACTTGAATATTTTATAAAGTTGTGAAATAAATGCAAGGCGTAATTGACGGAATATTTAAAATCACTTTGCTGATTATTGTATGAAACTAGTGTTATGTTAATCAAATCCTTTAAATAAAGTGTACAACATGTTTAAAATATATTTTTTCAACGATGTTATCAATGGAGAATTTATACAAAACTTAGATACACAACCGGTGACTTTGAAATTCTCATTGCAAAATTTCAGCCTAATTTATTTTTCTCGTTAGAAGTAATTTACTTTCTATGCTTATTTATTTTAAAATTATAATTAATAAACGAAAGCTTACCTGACTGCGTCGAATAGGCATCTTTTTTTATCACTAATTATTCACACTTATCACAATTTATTGTTTTAGTATATTTATCACAAAACACTTTATAAAAGGTAAGTACCTACTGCAATATAAAAGTTTTTAAATAAGTTTACCTACACTCTTCGATATAATGTACATTCACAACTTGCTTCAAGTTAACTGACTTCACTGGATCAAAGCACAAACATTTAAACAGCAAATGATAAGATTGTGGCTGACCTGTGTGTGACGTACTCATTCATAATCAACAGAAATTATTAAATGTTATTATTATTTGATAACGCAGTATTTGATCAAAATAAGGATTACGCACTGGGAGTTATTTAGGTATTTGGCGATATGATGTGTTGCGATTGGCGAGCCGTAAGGCGGTTCACACAAAACTAAGGAGCTCCACTGCGTAACTCTTTGCGGTACCGGTGTGAGGTCGAGTGAAATGCCTGTATTAGGTCACCGAGCTTCCATGTTCATACACATTTAAATGAATATGTTAATCCTCCAGGCAAATATATGCTTATTTACGCACGAAACTAATTTACATAACGAATTATTCTACATAATAATACATACACACTCGAACTAACAAAAGACAAAATCGTCCAAATATCTGTATACCATTGTAGAGGAAACAATCACAATACCAACATTCGTTCGGATTTACGTTTTTTTTCATGAAAGTGTAATCTGCACATTGTTACAATAAGAACTAAAGTAGAAGTATTTATAATGGACGTCATAAAGTGTGTTATTTATTTTTTGTAGGAATAATAAAGGAGTTCTGAATCTGTGACGCAAATATATTTCTAAAACAAAACAAACTTATTTGATATTATAAGCGTTATTTTATTAACTATTCAACAAATAAATTCACATTTAAATAATATAATCTAAAACTGAGTAGGTACCTTTCTACCTATTAAGTCTACGAAATGCATAGGTAGGTATTATGTCTAAGAATAATCAACAACTATTTCTATGTAGCTAGACTATTTCCATGAATTATTATTTTTAGTCTCAATATAAGTTTGGCAGCCTCAGGGAAACTTTGCTTTCATTTTTTGCGTGTTTTTTGAGCATATCCATAACTTCATTGTCGTATTCCTTTGGCGTGGGCTGCTTCCCAACCATCCAGTAGAAAATATCCCAGTCGTTGCTCACAGAATTAATGAGGCGATCGTACATGATTGTCTGCTCTTCATTTAGTGAGTCCAAGTGTTTCTTGACGAAGGTGCTCAGCAGGAGATCATTCTCCAACATGCCTCTCTTGCGTGATTGATACACGAGCCTGGAAGGGTAGAAATTGTTGGCTATAAAATTTACATAGTAAAGTCATTCCATTCGAATATTGTCAAATTCGACTCATCATTATTTCGCCCCAAGTAGCGCAATATCTCAAAGACTAAGTCTTTAATCAGAAACCTTTATTGTTGCCTACACTACACGCACATGAGAACAAGGGCACCGAATCGGTCACTCACGTGCCTGATAAAATGGCTCAAGGTTACCCAAAAGGCAAAGGAGACAAACATGCTTATAGAAAGAGAGTCAATGTAACCACCATACGTAGCCTGAAGAATTGCCAAACCTATGTAGCAGACGGTAGGGCATCTTTATCGTAAAACAGACGGTCGATGGGGTGCCCCGACACAGGCGCAGGAGTAATATGCATAACAAGGTGAACTGATGATCTGAAGAAACGTTGCTGAAAGCGAAAAGCATAAGACCGGCTGATGGGGCTACACTTGGGGGAGGTTCAACAGTGTTATGATATACAGAACTTTTTAGTTTTTACAAGGTTTTTTAACTCTTTATATTCGGTCAAAGTCATGTCAAGTTAGTCCCAAACTGCCAAACTGTTGTGACATCATTGTTAATGGTTATGCATTCTTGTCATTCAATTATGTAACAGGTAAACTGTAAAATAGCTTATGGATATGGTGTTACTGTTAGATTAAAGGTCACGTATAGTATGCGCGATAAGTTCAAAAACCTTTGCGTAGAAGACCAATTATTATCCAATTGAGGAAAAACCGTTTTATCCAACTTGGATATGCGTCGAAAATTCGAGATGGAACAGAGCCCCCAATGTCGCGCTGTGTCAGCTATATTTTTTAACCCTTTTTTTTTACCGATGGGAAATTATCCAATGACTTCTCCCGCCCTGGGCGGGGCGAAAGGGAGTGTCACACTTTTGCTGACTAAAACCCATCCATGTTCCTTCCTGTGCCCTTTGCGTTCCGGGGGCGCGGTAACTCTTTCGAACAACCCGCAGTTCCGGCAGGCATGGCCCTCAGTGGCCCCTTCTGATGTTTGCTGACATCTCTTTGAGGCGCGCGTGGAACACGAACGCGCCGTCGACACGGTCTGTCGTCAAGGGACGTAAGGACGGTGAGCTACCCATTGCTCACTGTCCACAAACCCGAGTCTACGGTGGCCGGGAGTCGTCTCGCGGCTCCCGACGCCCGGAGCGTCTACCGCGGTGGCTGGGACGAAAGAGTCTCTGCCTCTCCCGTCCTGCCACCTCCTTCTCTAGCATCACTGCTTCGCAGAAGGAGGTGACTGCATCCCATTCCCTCTCGCTCCGGACCATGGCTTGAACCAGGGCCGGAATATTTTTAAACCCTGTGTAGGGTAGGTAAATATTGACGTAACAAGCTGTTATATAACTCTAGACTTAATCAATGAATGACATATTTTTCTCAGTTATTTTAAATATTTTACCAATCTACTCAAGAAATTTCGATAAAATTTATATGGGGCCACCTCGGAAGCTATCAAACAAAAAAAAATCAAAATCGATTCATAATTGGCGAAATTATAGCGTAACACACATACAAAAAAAAACATACAAACGAAATAAAAACCCCCTCTTTGTGAAGTCGGTTAAAAAGTCAAGTTAATATTGAAGCACTATACACTAACTGTATATTTCTCTGTAAGAAACTGCAAATAGGTTAAAGTACGTCAAAATGCAATGTGTAGTTTAGAAGATTAAAAAGAACCTACAGATCAGATAGAAAAAAGTTATTTGCTTAGTGCAATTCTATGTTAATTTTTATAACAGAACCTGCTGCTACAGGTGTACCAGAACCTCATGGCGAAAGTAAAAAAAATGTAGTTTACAATACCGGGGAAATTAGACTATAATCTCAATATTATTTTATTTGTCTGCAGGTTAATAAACCAACATAAACATTCATAAAAAATAAATCTATTGTGTATTGCTTGCCGTACTTATTTATCATTTACTAGCTTATGCCCGCAACTTCATTTGCGTTATTGTCAGGTTTCACGGGAAATTATCTTTTTTTCAAGGAACCCTAATTTATTTTTATAAAATAGAAGTCAACTAACTCAGTCCTTATAACATCAGCTATCTGCCAGTGAAAATCAAAAATAAAGAAGTTGCAATAATTTTAAAAAAGGAATATCTCAAATTTTAATTAGATAATTACTATTGTGTTGCCCTATGGAAATCACATTTTTTTATTTTTTTAAATGCCATCAGCTTCTGATAATCCTATATCCGGCATTTTAAATCGTCATTATGCAATCTTAAATATCTATACTATACACATGTATTCTGATATATTTTACCGAATGTCTGGCTTATTGCCAGAATTTTCTGTATTTTTATTAAAAGGAATATGGCATGGTAATCTGCTACAGCATAAAGTTTACACTTAGCATCTAGTAATCACAATAACTTTTATAATTGCTGCTTCCCTAATTTTTGAAATGAGTTGTTTATTTGTGTCATGCACATGATGTTTTACCTGAACCTGTCAGTTAAGGGCCAACTAACATTCATCAAACTAGTTTCACATCAGATTTTTTATCTATATCCACTTCAAGCAGACAGCAAATGTTAATTACAAACTGTCTATTTAGCAGACCTACCAGATAGCATATGATTAACTTTAAAAACACTTCATAATACATTTTTCTTACCTTGCCTTACGCTTCTCCAGTGTTTGTGGTTTATCAATGTCATAACGAGGTATTTCTATATAAGAATAATCCAAATCCACAGGCTTATCACTCATGTGAGCAACACTGGGCAGATTCTTCACTAATTTGTAGGCCTGATAAAACAAGGAAGCAAAAAAATAATTATTAAATTAATGTCTTAATTAAATAAATATAATTACATAAATAATAAATGAATCAATATTATAATAAAATAAATAAATTAGTAGATAAATGGACATATAAAATAAATGTAACCTAATAACAAGGAAAAATAATAAAGCGCTCTTCCTCTCTTCGCTTATTTACAATTTGCTGTGCCCAACAGGGTCCATAATTATTTTTTTATTTACCACCTGTAAGTGAACATTATGGATTGCAATAAAGGATTTAATTTTATACAAAATATTGTAATTATCTATATTGGTATTTATTCAGTAAAACTGTTTGATACAAAAATACCTTACTCAGAGTAAATAAAACAAAAAAATATATGGGAAGGTTAATCAATTTATAAAAACCTGTAGCAATAGTCTTGAGGAGTCATGTTTCAGCTCTACAACTTACTTTATAGGTACGTTTACATAATATCTAAGTTTAAAAGATTATCATATTATTTTACTACTAGGATTGACTAATGTATTTAAAAACAAAAAGAACTGCATACTTTATTATTACTAGCTATTATGATACTTACAGTATTAAGGGATCTTACGGGTCGAAACATTTCGTGATGCTTTTATTAATTTATTTTGATACAACGTGAAAAAATAGATAGATAGGTAACTATCAGAAGTTTGATATTTTTATTTTCTCTGTTTTTTTGGTTATCTCTAGAGAAAACAAAAAATAGACAACGTAATATAAGTGAGAAATGACAGTAAAACAAAAGTATATTTAAGTATGACTATGACAGTTGACAGCTAAATAGTTGCTTACACAAGTGACTTCCACTATCGAAAATAAACCTTATTTCAAAGCATTAAAGGCTATCTAAAAACTTCTCTAAAATGTGAATAATAAAATTGACATGGATTTGAAATTTTCATCTTTTTAAGACAATATGATTAGGTTTAAAAATATTGTATTTAAGTTTTACTATTCGGATTATTTTTATAGAATGTAGTATTAATTTATACTTTCTTGCATTCGAGGTTTAGGACTTTATAAAATTATAAAACTTTCAGTCGGCTCTGGGTGACACTGACAATCATCTGGCATTACTGACAATCAGACGAATAGTTTATTTGTGGTTTTGGTTGCTATGGTAACGATGTTATGACACAGTGACATAAAAAATAACGATTTGAAGTTGAGTCTCGTGTTGTGTGTATGAAACAAACTTGTAATTTAAATTATTCTTTAATGGTTGAAAGTGATGTTATATGCATTTAAATAATTTTATGTTGTAAAACATGTTACCTATACGCGATTTTATATTTACTACTATTGGTAAGTACACTTTGCCCATTTGCACATCAAATAGAAAAAAAAAAATGTACACAACACACATACCATCACGCCTGTATTCCCCGAAGGGTTAGGCAGAGGTGTAACAATGTACACCCACAGTTCGCCGGTATGTTTAGGTCCTATGTAATAAGGGGCGAGCTTATTGCCATTAACCGGGCACAAATCCAAAAATATGTACCTACCTATAAAATGCAATAAGTAGTTATAAATAAATCTGAGCTAAAACTTAAGGAATAATTTGATCAAACCATCCTTTTACTTCATTGCTGAACTTCTGGTAAAGCGGGCTTATTTAAACAAGCCCGCATTAAAAATTTAAATAATTTTATAATTTTCAGTAAAGTAATATGTAGTAAGAAGTATTTTTAATTTTTTATGCCCAGGATCATCTCAGTTTCAAAACAATAGAATTCAAGTTCACTTTCTAGATTTCAAGCCATTATTATATTACCTAACAAAGAATGTTCTTGCAGAGCACTATTACAACAAATTGGATTTGAAATTAGATGAACAATCAGAAGATGCATTATCTGATTTTATCAACAACCCACAAATACTTATAATACAAGGCTATCAAGTTAATGAAAATATATGTCTTCATACTAAAGTAAGTACAATAAAAATGAATGATCAATAGACATATATTAAGGCTAATTAGGTAGGTATTTTTGTTTTTAAAGTAAAAAGATTGTTAATTAGCATGAGGAATTATGTATAAAGGTAAAATTAAAATAAAAGCTTGTGAAAAGTTAAGTAAGTAAGGAGTTATTTCTTTGTTTTAAAATATGTTGTATGATTGGTTGCTATGCAAAAGGTAACCTAAAGAAACTGAAACTGAGGAAATTCTGTTCAATACCTAGATTATACAAAGGGTCAGGATAATCTTTGTAAGAACTCTTAAAATTAGCAGGATACAGAATAGATGTTCTGATGCACATTTATTTACTTTTATATTTCTTAAAAATACATTCTCATTTTGTAGATCCAGGATAACAAAAACAAGTCTATTGTATTTTACAAAACATCTGCACAAGAGTTATTGAAAGATGACACTGTGCACAATATTAATATCTTGACTCTATCCAATAATGCAGCAGAGTCATTATATCAAATTTGGAGACAAGTCTACACTCCTCTTTTGGCTGCCGTAAGTGTACAATAATTATAATATGTAAAATAAAAAATAATAATTGTATACATACATATATTAAGATATATATATATATTATACCTAATTATATTTGTTGTTTTTATATGGTTACTCATTTTTGATAGTTGTTTTATAAAACACTGACTTATAAGGTAATCTAATTTATTTATCTAAAAGATTGTTTTTCAAAATTACTCTTGCATGCTTTCAAATTAACTTTTAATTTTCAGGGCAGTGACTTATATTCAAATAAACTCCAAAAAAATCTATCTGATCTAGAATGTAATTTAAGGATTTTGGCTCATGGCAAAGGGAACACTAACATAAATAGTAAGCAATTACAAAACCCAGTATTTACTGTAAGAGTGTTTACACACAAATCCAACCCATACTAATATGAGATAGTCTGTAGTGGCTTAAGTACTATCTATTTGTTCTTTAACCTACATGGTCTTTAACCCATATGGTGTGACTATTACAAGAAACTGTATGCTATATACCTACTAACTGTATACTTCTGAATTTGTTTCTGTACCAATGTTTTCTTAGATTAGCCAGCTAGGAAACCCTTGGTGTTGCCTAGGTCTTCATTGAAATGTTTTAATCATTTTCGAATGGTTGCATACTAGGATGTCTTTTCTCGAATTTGGAGAAGAAAAAGAAAACTCCCATTTCCTACATTTACAAATTTTACTATTCTGTTTTGTACAGTTGTACTATCAATCCAAGATGAACTAGAATATTGGAAAACAATAGGACAAAAGAAGGATGCTAATAAAAAGGAGAAGGAGGCTGCATCTACTTTTTGCGAGCTTTTCGAAGATGTAATGGAGGAAATAAGGTAATTAAGCCCGCGAGACTCCCGGCCTCCGTAGATACGGGCCTGTGGACGGTGAGCAATGGGTAGCTCACCGTGCTTACGTGGCATAACGACAGGCCGTGTCGACGGCGCGTTCGTGTTCCACGCGCGCCTCAAAGAGATGTCAGCAAAGGGCCACTGTGGGCCGATGCCTGCCGGGGTTGCGGGTTGTTCGTAAGAGATACCGCGCCCCCGGAACGCAAAGGGTACAAGAAGGAACATGGGTGGGTTTTAGTCAGTAAAAGTCGGACACTCCGTCCCGCCCCGCCCAGGGCGGGAGAAGTTATTTGATGATTACCCACCTCCCAAAAAAAAAAAAAAAACAACAAACTGCTAGGATTATGATTTTTTTTCAAGAGATTGAAAACCAAATTCATTTCTGTTCTTATCACAAAGAATGTTTCCATTTATATATTTTTCTCCTACATTTTACAGGACTATACATTCCAGCTCAATGGATGAGATAAGAGAGTCAGCAGAGAATATTGGTGGAATTCTCGATGATATTTGGCGGATCACTAACTCGCCATATGCACAAGATAGGATGGTCCATGTGTTTGATATTATTGGTATGTATTGATTAATAAGCACTTGGTTTGTCTTTTGAGATTGCAGCAATATCCTCTTCTCTTATCCGTTTTCGTTTCGATGCTTTGAGCAAAAGGGTTTACTGATAGTATACATAGCAGCTGTATGGCGGCAAGAGGCGCTTTCGGTATGAAGATCTACGATCCTATATAAGGATCATTATTTTTCAGTTAGTATTATTTCATCATAGATGTAAGATAAGTGTGAAAAAGTTACGTCTTAAAACTGAGATGAGATTACTCTTCTTCAACTAACTCAGGAACTCTCAGAACGACATTGAAATCACACGCTGTCTGGTTTCGGAGCTACGAATGCACACTCAATTCCAACAGACAGGTGAAGTTGTGTTCCTTTTTTCAATTTTGACGGCACGGTTGGCGCAGTGGCTGAGCGATCGGCTGCTGCGCTGTGTGTCGCGGGTTCGATTCCTGCACGGAACAAATATTTGTATGACCTACAGATAATTGTTTCGGGTCTGGCTGTTTGTGTATGTGAGTTTATATGTTTGTAAACGCACCCACGATACAGGGGATATTCTTAGTGTGGGGCAACGTTTAAAAAAAAAAACATGTTTAAAAGGTTTAATTTTGTATAAACTTGCTTTTTAAGGCCATGAAATATGTTTAATTATACAAAAGACCCTTTCTACCATCGATCTTTGGAAAGTCTACAATGGAGCTAAGGATAGTGAAGTCTTGAACCTCTTATTTGAGAGTTTCAAGGTGATTCAGACTTGGAACAGTGCTTGCGAATCCTTAACTGAGACATACTGGCCCAACTACGCGCTCCATGCGTGGAACGGGAAACCATATGTGCCACCGTTTTGTGTAAACTTTGAAACTAGGATGAAAGAGGTAAGAACCTTATGATGTTTTTTTTTTTAGGGATTGGAAATCGTCAAATGACTTCCCCCGCCCTGGTCGGGACGGGAGGGAGTGTCAGACTTTTACTAACTAAAACCCATCCATGTTCCTTCTTGTACCCTTTGCGTTCCGGGGGCGCGGTATAATTACGGTATAATTTATATTTAATTGCCTTAATGACTGCTGTTATTTTTATCCAACTTCAAAGAAGCGTTTTATTTTTGGAAAGGAAGTATCAAACATCACCTAAGAAGCATTACGATTAAGGAACCAAAATTGCAACTTTTTGTTTTAGATCCACGACATCAGGTCTACACACTCTCAGTTGAATAAATTACTTTCGAACAATGAAAGATCAGAATTGCAGACTGATCAATTGTTTGCACCCTTCGAAAGTTAGTATTGACTTTTCTTTCAGTTAAATACTTTTCTAATACTTATTGACTCTTGTAAAAATACTGTCGTATTTTTTAATAGGTATAAACATTTGGATGTGTAACGGTCCTAACCCTGGGTGGGATACAGCTGTTTCTAAGTTCTCAACAAGTTTGCGTCCCGCTGAAACGAAAGTAGCTGAAAAGTTAAAACCCAGATTGCATAACATGTCTACTAAACAGGTAAACTAACACTAGGAAAATTACAAATTTCAACGCAAAAATGTGCTCGATCTAAATGTCATTCAAGGTGCTGTTAAGGTTCCTATTATTTTCGTATTTCAACCCTTTCCAGATGCTGTATGAATTCATGAGATACAGTGCCTTAATAGAGCGGCCTCTCGTAAAGCATGCGCTCAACAACGAGCTAGAAATATTCGTGTCATCTCTTATTTCAATGCTGAAAAGTGTGCAAACTCAGATGGATGCTGACGAATTGGATGTCAAGATGTACCAGCCACCAGAAATGTCCACTGTCGTGCTACAAATACAGTGGGCTAAACTGACAGAAGCTAAGGTATTACCAAAACGCAGAGCGGGCCAGAATTTAAACTCCACTAAACTAGAATATTGACGATTTATTAAACTTGTAACTTTAATTTATTTCAGGTCAAAGAAATTCAAATGTGTGCTGAAAAGTACTTGAAAGAATTTGACGGCAGTTCTGAATTATATAGTCTCGCTACCAAAGTTTTAAAAGATCTCAAAAATATGTACACGCAATTGCACGAAGAATGGAGTCGCGATCTGCAGGTAATTGATAGGCGAATATGATTCGTATATTGCATTTTGTTATCCACTTGCCCCAGGATGCTGAAAACATACTTAACTTTGAGACGCTCTGTAAAGTTTTTCTTTCGATACAATTCACCATAAAGTGACGGAGATATCATAACATATAACAGTGTTATAAAATTATTTAAAAATATAGAAGCCGGCAAAGAAAAACTACCTACTATGTTTTTTATAGGCTCAAGCAAAAAACGGCTCCCTCCAATTATCTACAGACAAGCCGGTAGTGGAATTTAGCGGCAGCACCCGCCTGATGGTAGTGAACTTCAACCCAGGTCTGGTTCGCGCGGAGCTAGAGGCGCGTGCGCTTGCTGCCATGCGTCTGCCGACCCCACCTGCGGCAGCTGTGCTTGATACGCTTAGCAATGCGCTAGTGTATGCACGGCCGCTGCAACAGGTAAAATATTTATAATAATGGTAATAATTTTGCTTACAACTAAAACGTCAAGCCATGGTACATATCACTGTTCCATGGCCTACACATGGGCTATATAATTAACTTAGTATTAAGTTTAATTGATTTAGAAACCACTAAAAGTAAAGGACTTTTCATTCCAAAAATGCGATTGTATTGTACTTACAATAATAAAATACATAGACGTAACATTTGGGCGACGTTTTCGTCATGTTTTCAGGTGGCATCATTCCACAACACTCTGGGTGAGCGAATGATCCCGTCAACTCGTCCGATGATGTTGCAAGCAGCACTAGATCTTTCCAACTTAGTTCAGGACCAGAAGGCAGTGTACTGGGATGACGTCGAACAGCTGTCAAATTACACTGAAAAACTTAAAAAAATTGTCTTGAAATTGGAAACACAGGTATTTATTTTGGGACAGTAGTATGACAAATGTTAATGCCATCATTGTTCACTTGTGAAAAAGAGATGGCGCCATAGGTCATGTATAGTTTAGATTCCCTCAAGGCATTAAGTACCAATTCATAATACGACCCCTGTTTCTTTCTGTTTTGTGTGCTTCATCATTACAGCCAAGATCAATTTTTTTTTTCCTTACATAGGCCTCCCCCTGCGTGCTTAATTTAATCCTATATTTAACAACAGCTCCGTAACACTGTCGTAGAGAAGACAAAATGAAACTTCTGAATGTGTCTGTTTGAATTTAATGTGCAACAGCTAGTTTATTTTGTCTATTTCAGAACACTTATCTAACTGGTCAGCATGTAGCGATTAGAAATATTGTCCAGAAGCTTATAGAGACCGAACTTTTGGCCAAACAGTCAGAATGGAAGAAAGGTGTTAAAGAGATAAGAGATATTATAGATAAGGCGAGTATATTATTTAGTTCAATAAATTATTATAATTTAAAAATATCCAGTATTCTGTTTTATTTGGAGTTAAGGAGAAATACCTCTTAATACGTTATTTTTCTTTCCAATTTCAGTACATATGTTGCAATTCGCAAATAGACAATACATAACAGTAAAATATTGTTTTTTTTTTCAGGTTGAATCTAACGGTTACAAAAACACAGAGCTATGGCGATCTCATTGGGATTGGCAGTTGTACAAAGCTCTTGAGTACCAATACATAAAGACGCTGCTTTCGCTACATAAACATTTTCCACATGTTAAAGTTGATCTGGTTTTCCGGTAATTACAATAAGTTTTTATTCCACACCGCACACTTGTTACCGTCACACGAATTAATTGTAAAGCGATTCTATTTTATTGTAATTATACCAGTTTATATACAGTCCACATACATCTTTTTCCGAAAGGATCAAGTCCTACCACTATAGTGTTCTAGTTTAGTTATATTTCACTCCCATGTAATACCCCGGGTTTAGCAACATGAATACTGTAATTAAGAAAATTGTGCTGTAAACGCAAATATCTTAATATCATTTGCAATTTTAAAATTTTTTATCATTTTAAAAGAAGTGTTAATAAACAAAATCTCAGATT
Source organism: Caradrina kadenii (assembly GCA_947462355.1). NCBI lineage: Eukaryota > Metazoa > Arthropoda > Insecta > Lepidoptera > Noctuidae > Caradrina > Caradrina kadenii. The sequence goes on along the minus strand of OX381677.1, from coordinate 9,451,259 downwards.
GACTTGTTAATTCTTGGCCTTAGTTAAGCTTAGGAAGAGGAAAGATAGGAGTACATAGCAAACTTTCAAGAAACAACACTGCATTCTTCCGTGAAATGATCTTTAGTTATCATTGCCCTTTGCTATGACGCGTAATATGAATCTTGTGTCATTGACATAAGGATTAAATTGAACTAAAGCATCTTTTCTTTTCAGTGGTTACTCAGTTCGTGTTCAACCAGCTATCGAAGAGCTTCGAGTGCAGCACTATCATCAACTGCGTCGCCTTGTCTCCATGCCAGCACACTTCGTCGGCGTACAGAACAATATCACTGACAAACAGACTATCTTCGCTGCTATCGTCGAAAAGTAAGTGACAATGTTTCAAAGTTAAAGCATTTATTTCAATTAAACCATTTACAGGCACTTTTGAATTGTTAAGAAGTTACAGTTTAATGTTGAAGCTAGTCGCTTGTTCCAAAACGTAGGTCTCTATGAAGAAGAGCGAGTAAGAAACTTCACGGACACTCTTTTCTTTCAGTTTGGTTTTTACAACATCTTGGTTACAATTTTCGTGTTGCTTCTATATGTAAAAACAATGAAGGTGTGGTGACCAATGAAGGGTAGCTATATATATAGGTAGGAATATAAATTAATATTATTAAAGCTGTAAGCCATGGCGGTCAAGAGATGACCAATCCCAACTGACAGCGCCAGTTCACGAACATAACATGCGCAACAGCATCATTTAACTCTACCAGAATTTAATGAACCAGAATTTAATTTCCTGTCACTTATAGATCATTGTTTAGGCTACTTATATTGCTTTCTAAGTCGAGTAGCCTAGTAGCATTTTATTACATGTTTTAGCATTGATAAACATAAATTAGCAATGAATGTAAATGAAAATGTAAGTATTTTTTAATTCATAACTATTTTTTCCGCAATTTGAAGGCACAGCTGGCTAGGCAACAAGGCAGTACAACAACTCGAAGCAGCCCTATCCTCACTTGAAGCCTCATGCGCATCGTGGACGCGGCGCGCGGCATTAGCGTGCGTGACCGACCTAGATGCGTTATGTAAGGAGCATCTCACCGAGCCGATACATTGGGAGAACAACTTTAAAGCCTGCAAGGCGTACGGACAGGCGGTCGCAAAAATGACCTTGTGAGTTAATCATCTTAAGGTCCTCCAGATCCATTATTTTGTTTCATTTAAGATTTATCTTTGTAGAATCTGTTCCGTGACCGTAAGCTACCTTATAGTGGCCGGATCGACCACTTTTTGAAGCATATCTTTTAGTGCAGGTATCCGGCCAAGCCAAACTGCAATAGGTCGAACGTACAGCTATAGTACTGTTTATATCTATTTATGTTCTACGTATTACATTATTATTTAATCTTATTAACTTTTAGTGAGGACGAAAAGATAGAATGGATATCAGTTGGCACAACAACTTTACGTCGTGAGTTTGAAGCTCAAGCGCGAAGCCTTTGGGCATCTTTGATGACCTCATTAGTGGCCAGTTGTAGATCAGACACAGCAAAGATCGATGCATTCGTGGCCTCTGCAACCGTTATGTTAGAAAACCATGCACTGCCTAAGAACGCGAAGGAACTCGCTGAAATGAGCGCTACACAACAAGCCTTGCAGCAGCAAATGCCTGAGGTAAGTTAATGTAACCTCTGGCTCGGAGCTTACCGTTCACCCCTCTAACAGGACGATATTTGACAAAAACTGAAGTTTAAACGATATATACGTATCTTGCGATTTTGTACTTTACGTGCACAACTGTAAATTCAAACTGTTATCCTGCTAGTTATGGTAAATTACCTGAAATGTTAAGTACGTATAATATTGTTTGGAGCCATTTACTAATGTTGTGCTTCTTTACTGATTTATGTTCTTATAACCAACAATTTTACCATATGTTGAAAGTTTTCGTTACTCTGTAGATGGAAAATACAGTTGAAGCTTTGAAACGAAAAGGTCACATGCTGCGAACGTGGGGAGGCGACTCGTCTGTTGATGGGACTATGAAAGAATGGCAAAAGATACACGAACTGATGCTGAGTCAACAGAAGATGTTTGAACATCAGGTAAGCTTTTTTAGTGAGGGGCAAACATTATACTCCAATACTCAATTAGTTGCTATGTTCAAATGATAGGCTGTTAGGAAATATTCTTCAATTTGTCTTTATAAAACTCACAGGCTGAAATAGTAAAGTCAAGTTTAAGCGGGGAATGGGATAACTTGAACACAAGTGTAGAAGCGTGGACGTCTCGGTGGACTCAAGCTAAGCCACGTATGGACGATACTCACGGAGTGAACTACGCTGAAATGCTCGATAGATGTCGCTCCGTGTTCGAGGCGCACGAAAGTTTGAACAAGTTTTTCGCAGAGAGAGATGAGCTAATGTAAGTTTTTGTTACTTTAATTATATACATATATACCATCACGCCTGTTTTCCCCGAAGGATTAGGCAGAGGTGTACCAATGTACAGCCACAGTTGGCCGGTTGCTGGAATTATTGCCTTGAAATTGTCAAATTTAAATACACATATGTATCCGATTTCTTACAGGTAACCATAGCTCCTAGTAAAAAGGATGAAATAGTCGCCTTTTATGTTCTCTCTTTGTGTCTCTATTGACATTGTTATTATTGCCATTATAAATAAATAATATATCGGTTTATTACAGTAAAGAATGTGAAAAATTCCAAATGAAAGTGGAACTATCCGACACATGGGATCAAGCTGAAAATCTTATGGCTGAATATGTTAATTTATGGACTCCTTTAAAAGAGTACAATGAAGGTGAACCTTTTATACTGTCTTATATAATTCCTGATACTTTAGAAATCTTTGCAAACTGAAAAAGAAACCATATACAATTGCCTATCTATCTTTTAGAATTCGAATCCATCGCGGATCAAGAGTGGATAGTTTTTCAAAAAAAGATCCATTTGATAGAAGAGTTTTCTGTGAAATGGAAAGGACGGTTAGAACCATTCACTATGGTTACATTATACATTCAGCAAGAATTGGAGAAATATACGGTAATTTTTTTTTTTTTAGTACACCTACAAAAATAATTATGAAGCAATAAGTTAGAGAAAAGAATAACTGTTTTTTTATAATTTAGTTTTTCTTCTTTGTGTGATTTTATTTTACTCTAGAAAATATATTTGTAAACTTACTCTAAATGCCTTCTGGGCAAAATAAGATCTTATATAGACCAATATCCAAAATTAATTAAACTGCAGCCCTCACTGCAAATAGTTAATAGCTTTGCTTCTGCACAAAACCCGTTGTAACAAATCTTTTTCATGCTTCAATGCCGCTGAGTGTTACGTCAATATCCAATTTTGTAAAATTCCCTTTTGTATATTTCCCGTGCTTTTGCCTACTCCCGTATTGAGGTCGCATTATTTGCGTCTCAAAACCTGTCGTTTGTGTATGTCGTTTGTGTTTGAGCGTGATTACAAGTTTCCCACTATTGGGTACTGCCTAGTTATTTATATCACCTCGGCGTGTTGCAGTTCACATACATTTTGAGCTAGTGCAATGACATCATAACACATATGTTCAAAATGTAGGCTTGGTGATATCATCAGCAATCGTACACGTGAATTATATATCGTACGTAATAAGGTGATTATTAAGAGGTTGTTGGGTACTGGCAGTTTTGAGGCTGTTCTTGGCCGCATTCCAGCTGCTATGCAGTGTTAGAGATTTTCTTCTCCATACGAAACATGTAACATGAAATTGTACACGTATGAAACATGAAATTGTCGTTCAAAAGTGCCTTTTAGTGGTCTAATTGAAATAAATTATTTGACTTTGACTTTTCAAATGATTACCAAAGATGAATACTGATTAATATGAATATCTAAAGGTGTAGCCTAGAGCTCCTTTGCCAATACCAACACATTATAGGCTTCGCTAGACAATGGTAGTCTCACTTTTTGTACAGGATTTAGCTCCGTTACTAAAATGTCTTCGGGGCAACGAGTTTACCGAACGTCATTGGCGCGAGGTATTCAGTCTTCTGGAGATGGAGTATAAGAAACCAGATACCCTGCTAGTCAGAGATCTTTTAACTGCTGCGATGAACATAAAGAAACACATCAAGTCCTTACAGGTATTATTGTCATGACATTTTTAGTATTGTTATTTCAGTTCCATATGTAGAAGTAGGCCCACTGCAGATGCTAATACTTCATCTGAAACTGATAAAAAAGCACATGTTTTCAAGATGTTCTAGGCTCCGAAAAAGTCAATTTACAACAATAACGGCTTTGATTTATGTTCGTATTATGAAGTCAAACATTAGAGCTGTAGGGAATTATCAACTTATTTGAAATAGCAACTCGTACTCTATCAACAAAGTACGAGTACAAGTTGCCATTTTATAAGTATCTAATCCTCCGAGGATTATAATTTGTGGTTACATTATGCTTATAATTTTTATAGAAAATATGCACAGCAGCATCCAGCGAGTCTGCAATCAGGAATGCTCTAAACGAGCTTGAAATTTGGTTTGCGGGCGCTCGTTTTAATATCACTTACTACAATGATAAGGCCAAGCGACCCACACCTATAGTGAAGGACTTTAAGGAAATACTCAGTAAGGTGAGTTTTTAGGGTTTGCTTTTAATTAGTTATTAATGTTGAAGGATGTTATTGGCACGTATCGTATCATAAACCCATTTCGTATGTCGTAGGTTAAATAAGCGAACCAGAGGAACAAAGCGTATTTACATTACCTACAATCCAAAAACCAACTGACATATTTTTGTAAAAAAAAATCGCTTTGTATTTGTAGCTATATAATGAAAGTAAAGAAGACGAATTCTGGGAAAAATAATACCATTAAAGTACCTGCTTTGGTCCAAACTAAAGCGCCTTATTTGATTGATTGAAAAAGATATGTGAATGGGTACTCTTGCCTTTTGAAATAATGGTTCTACAGTACGCGGCGGCGAAGAACTTACTCTGCTGTCTCGCTCTCTCGGCCTCTCTCTCTGCCTAAACGTTTTTGTCTCATATCTATAAAATTCCTTGAAACCGCACTTTTTTTGCCAATGACTTATTTTGTTCCCAAGGCTAACCTTGCCCGATAAATGCGTCTCATTATTTTGTGGGACATCGTTTTAATTTCGGTCCAGTTATATCAATTTCAACGAGTTCTTTGTCTCAAGGACTGGCCGTAGCCGCAAGGCCATAAACGTAAGTACTATAAAAAAAAACCGGCTTAAATTGAAGTGCCTTGACTAAACCTGAACTAGTCACCTAATCAGTAAATCTGCTATCAAATCAATTCTCATGTTTTCTGTTATCATTGAGTAACAGTAAATAAAAACAACGAAACTAAGTTGAAAAGATTGTAATGAATTTATGATACTTGAATGAGAGACAGTTTGTAAATGGAAAAAGAAAGCGCTAGTGTTAGCAGTTTCAAATGCTTCTAATATTGTTTCAAATACACATTGTAACTTTTTCTTGTCTTGATCAGTATTTATTTGGTGATTTATTCACAGATTGAAGAACAACAATGGGTAGTATCATCACTCTCGGGCGGGGCTAACGGCTCCGACACATGCGGTGCGTGGGACGCGCGGCTCAGGGCTGCACGTGCACTACTACGTGCCACGCATCACGCGCAGCGCAGGTCTGTAACTGCCTTTATAAGTGAGATGCACTGCAAAGTGCAACGCAGAGTTTTACTACAACTTTTTCCCAAATTGAAAGGTTAGCTAAGTGCTCTAGGTAGGAGCAAGTAGTTTAAATTTTTTGTTTTTCAGTGAATACGATATTTTTATTTAAATTCGTATTACCTGTAATTTACAGTACTATACGAAATCTCACATTCCATCAAATCTCTACATTTATTTTCTTTTAATTAACTTAAACGCAAATCAAATCAATGTATTTGCAAAAGTTTTTACATTGTTTTATAATAGTAGCTTAACATAAACTTAATCATAACATAATGACATGCAAATTTTTAATTTAAACTGAAGGAATTCTTTTACAATATAGAAGGGATTGTCAATTAACCACCTCTTCTTCTTTTCGAGTCGACGCGACGATTTTTTTACTTGTTGCTATGATTTTTAGGCCCTGTAGGTGGCCACGTTTATCACGACATCACTTAGCGTTGTTAATGCCCTCTAAAGTTGCGTCATGCATTCGCTTTCAGAACAAGTTTTGTACGACCATCTGTACGTATTAGCTACTTGAAATAACAAAACTAATCTGAAAAAGGTATGCAAACTATTCATAGGATTTAAACATAAACTCTGACTGGTATTTATACAACAAAAAAAGTTTTAAAATAAAAGCTGAAACACGAACAGCATCTGAGGCAGAAAAAACAAATTCTCATCATAAAGATGGATAGGAAAGTTATAATAATTTACAGAAACAAATGGAGTCCATAATATTGTAATAGACAAAAACGAGCAACACGATTGGTTAGTGCACGTCTAAGGATTTGTTTCGCCGTAAACATATGGGCGACAGATGCGCCAGCTATTTTGACCGACTATTCTGCGTAGTTCCCGTTTGCCTTGGTTTTTTATTTTTGTGTTAATTGTGTAGGTACTTACTTTGTATTGTTTTAATTATAGAATACGTTATCGTTGAATTATCCCCAGTAGCATAAATAGTATATGTTTTCCTAACAAGCTTACGAATAAAAACTATAAAGAATCAATACAAGTAAATACGAATCACTAATCAAAACCAAAAAGTTTATAAAGTTTTCAAATTGATACATAATAATTAGAATTAAAAATAATATAATATAATAAGAATTAAAAACTGAAGCTGTAAATTATTTATTCTAGTAACATTATTATTATAAACAACGTGGATTCCCATCATTTTATCAGTCGTATGTTTAGAATAAAACTAACTGTGGGTAATATAATATGTATATATCCTATATCAATTCTCAGACATAGTAGCCGCTACGAGTCGTGAGCGCAAACCTAGTTATATTTTTGGTTTTTGGGTTCATTTCTGGGTTTTCGGGGCGTCGACGCTGCACGCGATCGGTCCGACAGACAGACCCATCACGTGCAGACCAAAAATCTAAAAATTAACTTGACGTTTGTGCTCACGACTCTTGTCGGCTACTATACTTACATACATACTTCGCTAATACTGCATTTCACAATAATTTTGTTATAGCTGTGTTAGGGCAATGCTTATCTGTGTATTTGCAACTGCTAACTTTCATAAATATAGGTAACCATAATAAAAGCCTTTGTATCTCGGCTTTGAAAACTTCTGAAGCATTATGTTAGAAATTAACTTAGTATCTTAGCTGCTAAAACGTAACATTTCCAAACCTAAGGCAAATTTTCAAGAACAAAACGTTATGAAATGTGGTTTCTCAAAACAAGACAAGCAAATATAGTATTTGGGTCATTCCTCCAAGAGCGAATTTTAGATTTCATCTTTTTTTTTTTCAGAAATCAGAATGCTTTATTTGTAAACATAGGTCAACAACAGAGTGTGAGATATTACAGATAGGTAGATCCTCTATATTTTGTCCGGGGGAGTACAAATATTTTGTATTTTTTACCATAGGTATATATTTGTTCAAATCAACAACCATAGGTAATTATTTAGTTGTAAATGATGAGATCTTATATGAAAATATTTTATACTTTGTATTGTTATATATTGCTTTGTATTTTTTATACTTTGGCGATAAATAGTTGCTGTTGATAGTTTCTAGGTATTTACTTAGAATGTAGGTAGTCGAGTCACTAGTGCAAGAATTAAGAATACCTATCTCCTGGCTAAGTTTTGTTCGCGAAGATAGGTGATCTGCGTGAACGTAAACCTCGAATCGGTTTCGAATAGATTCCTCAGAGGCAATACTAAAATACTTTTATTAACAAAATACATTGATCTCCAGTAGTTCTTGTATAGGTAATAATGATATCATGTACCTATTTTAAGTACCTATTTACTTTGGAAGCCGTGTCGTGTAGGCCTCATGATGAGTTTCACCATTGATACCCAACGACGTAATACTTAATCCGTATTGTAGAGAAATATAAAACCGACCAATTCTACAAATATGTATAGACAGCGTAGTATTGAAATGTGCTGACGTCGTAGAAACTCACTGTACGTCTACTAGCATAATGTGTGCCATGATAAAACAAAAGCAAGAAGATTTTAGTTAGTTGATACTGTAAGCTCAGATTAGCAATTGAGGATGTAAAGCTGTAAGTACTGATAACACGGGGTCGCTGTCCTGACTTTAACATCGTTGTTACGAAATTAGGCGACATTTTATAAAGATAGCGTGCGATTTAATTGCCTACCGAAAAAAAAATGATGTTTAATAAATCTCAATACACTTTATGTTCTAATAACAGTGCTTCCAAATCTATATGACTAAATACGGCTACCAAGAACGGACAGAGCAGTTAGTTTTTTATGCTACCACATTATTTTTTTTGTACCGTTTGTCCTAATTTTTGTACAAATTATTATCTAAACAAAAATGTTGCCACTAAACGACAAAACTTCAAAACTTGACTTTTGACTTTAAAAATAATGATGCAGATATTCATGTTTGAGACTTTGTCTAAGTTTGGTTAAATGACAGGCTCATTTGTTAAATAGCTCTCCCTGTACCTAGCTGAAAGTTGTAGGACTTTCAGCAAGGCTAGTCTCATTATAAGGCAAAAAGGAAAGGTAGAATACATCGTAAAATTAAATTGCGATACGCTTTGTTTATTATAATAATATGACGTCGTTAATTTTTATCGGTTTTTATTCTGGGACCATGTCGAAACAAACTTTAGAGGGATAACAATTTTAAAACTAATTCTGACATCATATTTTATAGGTCGTTCATGGTAGCACACCTATAATAGATTTATAATAAATTATGTGTTAACTCTATACCTATTCCAAGCCTCCTACGAGCCTATATCTGTAATATTATCTAATGAAAGTATTCTTGTATCGCCAGTGGAATGCGACACGATCCATAGAGCCCTTTCTTTAGCTTCGGTCAACGACGTACGCAGTGAGGTAATACGTCAAACGAGAATTTTATGATTATTCTCTTCCTTGCCGCACCATAAAGTCGGCAGCTAATTTTGGAACCTACCATCCTGTTTGATATTTAGATTAGAACTTGTTATGTGAATCAGAAAACTTTTTCGAGCTTGTGGTTTTTAGCCAAGGCTTTGTGCTTCAGAAATGAGCAGATGTTTAAAACTTTTTCAGTAGGTACTATTTGTGTTAAAAAGAATTTAAATTTGTTTGCAAACCTTCAAACTTACCATTGACATCAATGATTATTGATACATAGCAATCTTGAATTTTGAAAAGTATAGTGAAATGAAAATATGACTTTTCTCGTCGGCCTACATCTTCTACTTCACATCATGTCGATATGATGCATATTATATAGATTCCTAACTAGATTATTATTTAATTCATTTTAGCCAAGTTGGTGACTATGCTTATTAAATTGTCGGCACTATGGCATAATTAGGTCTAGGCACAGTCGATGGGTTTTGGTAGAGCTACCTAAAATAAAACAAAATAAAATACTAAAACATGACTATCGACGCAGGCAACAGTAAGATAATAGATCGGATCAGTAGCCAAGTGTTTATCTCGTGTGAACTTTGACATCATAGCCGCCTTTTGAGAATGAACTCTTATCGGCGGGAAAGCGTTCATTCACAGCGTCACTGTCATCTTCTTTAAGATTGTTAACCGAATTCCTGTTAACTCTTTATGTTTAATTACAAATAATAAACTAACCTCAATACAAGCTTATTTTTGTTCATGAGTTCCTAGTTGAGATATCCGCGAAGTTGAATAAGATGATGATTATAGACCTATTAAGTAAATTCAGATTAAATGAGGTGTTTCATGGTCTTATTACTTTTAAGTGTAATTTATACGTTGGCTATACAGACAAAAATCGAAAATCGTTGCGAGCTATTTATTTGCTATTCAGAATATTGTACTATTTAGTTCTACAATTTTAAATGTAATTTTTTGTTATATCGTACTTATTTCATCAAATTGATACTATTTGGTCTAATGGTGATATTTTTATTATTGGACAAAACGTCTCTAGTCTTGGCACTGATAATAGGGTTATCGTTGAAACTGTTGAAATTGTAACAAGTTATCTCTAAAAGGCCGATGGCTATTAAATCTAATTCTTTAGGGTATGACGTTATTTTATGTATCATATAATTTGAACATTGAAATAAAATCTTTATTTTTGAGACTTGAAATAGTTGCTATCGGAATTAAACTCGGCACCTATAAGGTTTCGAAGCCCAGATCGTTGATTTATGAAAGCTCATATTGACACGGTCACTCAGCTAGATAAAATAGGCTGGTAGGCATGTGCCTACCAGCCCATTTTATCATCTTTTTACATTTGAGGCAAATGTTTGCCTACCAAAAAGCCTCTCTACCAAGCCACTTAGCCTTGCATAAAAGACCACTTTAATCCATCATAAGGTTTGAAAACGTACACCAAAATGACGTCTGAAGTTCCACACAAAGTATAAATATATTTTAGTAAACTTTTATAAATTTGCGGTATGACATTCACTACCCTAAGCTCGTCTATTTCATCAAATGTCAGCCCAACATTTTTTCCTTTTTTTGCTCAAGTCGTTCCATTGTCTGTCTTATGTTCTTCAAACCAATTCATTGTGAAACACCTCTCTACCGATCACATAGATAATATAAAAAGTAACAAATTGAATGTCTTATAAATATGAAAACCTATTTACTATGAAATAGAAGGTAGATATCTGTATAAATAAAAAGCTCTAATAGATGATTACTATGAAGAAATCATAAAGTGATGCTAATAATAACACCATGAAGGTGCTAAGGTCCTTGAAGTTTTTAAGTAGCGCATACCTAGTTAACACCTTTTTTTCCGCAGGAACTGCATTGTCGCTATATTTTAGGAAACACATTATTTCTGCATAATTATGTACTTATTCTTGAAAACTCACATAAATTACAAATGATGTCATAAAAGATTATCTTAAGCTTTATCAATGCATAATCGTTTATTGTTACGCATAATTATGCTCTTCTCCGAAATGGTGGGTCTCTGTTCTATATCCGGCTCATAACATTCAAAGTTCAAACTAGAACTGCGGTCTTTTTCATGTCGTCATCTGCTGGACCATATAGCATTGGCTCCATCCTGGGAACCTATTAGCGGAACAAGCAGATTTGTCTGGCACAAGAAATAGACCAAAAAGTTTTTTTTTTTTGGGGGGGTGGGTAATCATCAAATAACTTCTCCCGCCCTGGGCGGGGCGGGAGGGAGTGTCAGACTTTTACTGACTTAAACCCACCCATGTTCCTTCTTGTGCCCTTTGCGTTCCGGGGCGCGGTATCTCTTGCGAACAACCCGCAGCCCCGGCAGGCATCGGCCCTCAGTGGCCCCTTCCCTTTGCTGACATCTCTTTGAGGCGCGCGTGGAACACGAACGCGCCGTCGACACGGCCTGTCGTTATGTTAAACGTAAGGACGGTGAGCTACCCATTGCTCACCGTCCACAGGTCCGTATCTACGGTGGCCGGGAGTCGTCTCGCGGCTCACGACGTCCGGAGCGTCTACCGCGGCGGCTGGGACGGGAGAACCGCTGTCTCAACCGTCCCGCCGCCTCCTTCTCTAGCATTACTGCCTCACAGAAGGAGGCGACTGCATCCCATTCCCTCTCGCTCCGGACCATGGCTTGCACCAGGGCCGGACGCGAGAGTTCGCCGCCGCCGATTGCCGCCACGAGGACTCGGCGATGCTCCGCCCAAGCGGGGCATACCGCCACGGTGTGCTCCACCGTGTCCTCGGGACCAAAAAAAAAAAGTATTGAGTTATGATTTTTTTATAATATAATTTACGTGGTAAGAGTAATTTAAGCACACTGCTATAAAATTTAATCAGCAAACGAACAAAAAAGTGCTCTTAAATTGTTAGAGGTTAGAAGCAATTCAAGCGTTCCTATTCTCTTATGTTTAGTTCACTAAACAATTTGAGGGCCCCTTTACTACCCGAGCCTTATTGTTTTGTATTGAGTCTCATAGCGGTCTATAGGTACAGCGCGCTATAGAAATCTTTGTAGGTGATATTATGAAACGCCCTTTTAATTATTAGTTAGGTATATTACTGTTGAACGATATAATTAGAGGCATTCAAAGTGCTTGTTCAGGGCAAATTGCAGAGATTTTTAAATAATATAAAATTTATTATATCTTTTCGGTCTGGGTGGTCGGTCATTTAGATCGCGAATGTATTATCAGCAACGGATGTGTAGGGCGGAAGGCCGGCTCTGATGAACCGAGTGGCCGTATCGGACGCAGTGTGACCTAACCGAAGGGATCTAATAAGTACGCATTTTATTGTCCATCGTATACTGAAACCGAAAATAAAATATCGACTGCCATTGAGGACAAGACAGTAAAACTTTTAAGTATAAAATCGAAGTTAACCAACAATAAACTACATGCGTTTACTATCAGGCGCGATTACAAGGAAGCTTGTTGCCATAATAATGACCAAAACAAAAAGCGCATCCCGAAATGCGATGTTATTTTTGTTGCTTAGTGCCCGTTTCGGAGAACGGCACGAGCGGGCGTGCGGGCGGGAGCGGTCGTCGCCTCGCACAGGGCCGCATTCCACACCGATTTGTACCTGTTTCAATCAGAGTGTGTTTTGCGATTAAGCTCAAAAACCACGAGTAAGTTTCATAAAACTTGTCATCTCGGTAAACTCTAAATTTCAAGTAAATCTACTATACATTGAATTAATGAAATTATAGTTGCCAAAAGAGGATGAAACATAGACAGGACGTTTTATTTAAGTAGGTATTATTTATTTTACCTATTCAGAACTCACCGATGACTAAATGTAGATTGTAGATTTACGCAAACAATTACAAAATACTAGTTGTAAAATGGTAATTAAGGGAGAGTACATATAAAGTTCTACTCAAACTTTTACGCTCACAGTCACAACAAATGTTTCGCTTGGCAGCCAAGTTCGGTCCTGCGTATCTAGGGCAGCGGGGCGGGTGGGGGGCGTGGGGCAGCGCGAGAGTGTCTCGGCCCAAAGCGGCCGCCAGTGCAGTGAGCGGCGCGCGGAGAGCCCGGACCGCGTCATGGCTCTGCGCGCTTTGTTTATCTTCTCGGCGCTTATCGCCGGCGGCGCCGCCGTGTACAGCAGGGAGCGCGACCGCCTCCGCGCCGACCCCCGCCTTTACGACCGCTCGTGTGAACTAAGTTCCTGCTATCCCGCCACAGGCAATCTACTTATTGGCCGTGAATCAAGACTCTTCGCTTCCTCCACGTGCGGAGGAATGGGACGTGAGCGCTACTGCATCGTGTCGCATTTGGAACCGAAGAAATGTTTTTGGTGTGACTCGACCAACAGCACTATTCACAACCCTTATCTTAACCACCGAATACAAAACATCATCTACAAGTACTACCCCGGAACACGAAACAAATCCTGGTGGCAATCTGAAAACGGCAAAGAAAATGTGACTATACAACTCAATATGGAGGCGGAATTCCATCTTACGCATTTGATAATACAGTTCAAAACTTTTCGGCCTGCAGCTATGTTAGTAGAGAGATCTTTCGACTTTGGGAAGACCTGGCGCGTCTATCGTTACTTTGCGCATAATTGCGACGAACATTTCCCAGGCGTTCCGAAACACACACAACGGTCTTTGACAGAAGTGGTTTGTGAATCACGTTATTCTGGCGTATCTCCATCTACGGAAGGTGAAGTGATATTCAGAGTTCTGCCACCTAATATAAATGTGACCAATCCATACTCGGAAGAAGTGCAAAACTTATTACGTATGACCAATCTTCGAATTAATTTCACAAAACTGCATACTCTCGGTGATGACAAACTAGACAACAGAGCGGAAATTCAAGAAAAATACTATTACTCTATTTATGAAATGACAGTGAGAGGTTCTTGTTCATGTTACGGTCACGCATCTCGTTGTTTACCAATGCCAGGAGTAGAGTCCAAAAACAATATGGTACACGGACGCTGCGAATGTACTCATAATACCCGTGGCTTAAACTGTGAATACTGTGAAGACTTTTACAATGATCTACCGTGGCAACCGGCTGTCGGGAAGACTTCAAATGCTTGTAAAAGGTGTACATGTAATAATCATGCAACAACTTGCCATTTTGATCCTGCTGTTTACAATAAAACCGGCAAAATTAGTGGAGGTGTGTGTGATAACTGTCAACACAATACCATGGGTGTCAATTGTGAACGGTGTAAACCTAAGTTTTATAAAGACCCCAATTTAGATATCCAAAGTCCAGAAATATGTAAAGCTTGCGATTGCGATCCAGAGGGCACTACAGATCAAGAAATCCTTTGTGATGATGAAACAGATACCGCTAATAACAAAACTGCTGGTCGTTGTCTTTGCAAGACGAATGTCGACGGAGCCAGGTGTGACAGATGCAGCGATGGATATTGGAACTTTAATCCTCTTAATCCTGATGGGTGCGAATCGTGTACTTGCAACCACTTAGGTACAATCAACGAAAGAGGGTGTGACCCTGGTACTGGTAACTGCTTCTGCAAACGTCACGTTACTGGAAGAAATTGTGATCAGTGCTTGCCAGAGTTTTACGGTTTGTCTGATAGTGATGATGGTTGTCAACCATGTGACTGCGACTTTGGCGGTTCGTTAGATCGGGACTGTGATGTGATTACAGGACAATGTAAATGTCGACCTAATGTTTCTGGTCGTCGTTGTGATCAACCTATACAAAACTTTTTTGTCGGAGCACTTGACTCTATTGTTATTGAAGGCGAATCGAGTCAATGTGATTCTAAAATTGATGATAATGCTATCCAAAGTCAATTATGTCACGTTGTCATTAGGGAAAATTATCCAGATGGTAGAAAAGAGACCTGGACCGGACCTGGTTTTATGAAGCTTCCCGAAAGCAG
Organism: Caradrina kadenii; assembly: GCA_947462355.1. Classification (NCBI taxonomy): domain Eukaryota; kingdom Metazoa; phylum Arthropoda; class Insecta; order Lepidoptera; family Noctuidae; genus Caradrina; species Caradrina kadenii. Next base: position 9,436,253 of record OX381677.1, on the reverse strand, counting down.
CACACTCGTTTTTGTAATAAATAACATTGAGAAGAGTATGAACTACAATGTATTAATTAGGTATGAACCGCAATCACCTCTAAGTTGGGAAGAAGCAACTATATTAGTGAAGAGACCATTTCCGATTGATTCAGACTCTCCATGTGCAAATGTTCGACCTGAGGAAGACACCATATATACCAACCTGCCAGCAAATCAACGAAGTGTGTTGGTAAAACCGGCAATATGCTTGGAAAAAGGCAAGGAAACTGAAATACGTATTGATTTGGGACGCCAAGACGGACGCTCTCCAAATTCCAGGGCTTCAATATTAATTGACTCTATTGTTCTTATTCCATCCTTTGATGACCTTCCATTTTTGGCAAATAATAGCTCAATGAGAGAAGAGTTTGATCGGTTCAATTGCGGTGATCCCTACTATTACAACCTGAATAGAGAAAATGTTCCTGAAATTTGTAAAAAATATCATGCCAGTATCGGATTCTACATAAGAAATGGGTCCCATTCTTGTCAGTGTGATCCTACAGGGTCCAAGAGCCATCAATGCGATCAATATACTGGTTATTGTCAATGTGTAGAAAATATTGTTGGAGCAAGGTGCGACCGCTGCGCCCCCGGAACATACGGTTTCAGCAAATTTGGATGCAAGCGTTGTGACTGTAACAGTATAGGGTCACTTGATAACTTTTGCGATGCAACGAGTGGACAATGTAAATGTAGAGCCAATACTTATGGGAGAGCATGTGACTTGTGTCAGCCTGGGTATTTTAATTTCCCCAATTGTCAGCAATGTGATTGTAATGGACACGCAATCGAATGTGATGACAAAACAGGAGCATGTAAAGAATGCAGAGACTACACTGAGGGACACCGTTGTGAAAGATGTGTTGAAGGATATTACGGTGATCCACGGCTTGGTATCGACATACCTTGTAGACCATGCCCATGTCCAGGAATAATAGGTGATCCGAATAAGAGCAGTCACGCAGACCGTTGTGAATTAGACCCCGATACAAAAGATGTTGTCTGTGAATGTAAAGAAGGCTATGCTGGTCCACTATGCGATGTTTGTGCTGACAATTATTATGGAGATCCAATCAAAGGTACTTGCGAACAGTGTGAATGTAACGAAAACATAGATATCACAAAACCTGGCAATTGTGACCCTTATACTGGAAAATGTTTACAATGCCTTCATAATACTGCCGGTGAACATTGTGGAGTATGTGCTGAAGGATACTATGGAAATGCTCTAGAAAAGTCATGTTATCCATGCAACTGTTCCGAGTTGGGTACTAATTTCACGATAGGAAACTGTGACGGGAATACCGGTCAGTGCCCTTGTTTCAAGAATGTAATGGGTGTCAATTGTGATCAATGTACTGAAAATCATTGGAGAATAGCCTTAGGAACAGGTTGTGATCCGTGTGAATGCGATCCTATTGGGTCATTATCACCACAATGTAATCCATATATAGGAAAATGTGAATGTAAACCAGGCCACGGAGGCAGACAATGTGATCAATGTCAAGAAAATCATTGGGGTGTTCCTAGCGTTGAATGTTATGAATGCGATTGTGATTTATATGGTTCTGTTTCACGCCAGTGTATGCGCGAAAACGGCTCATGCATCTGTAAACCAGGCATTGGTGGATATAAATGCGACATGTGCGCTAGGGGGTACTTAGGAGAGGCCCCACGGTGCTACGCCTGTGGTGAATGTTTCGATAATTGGGATCGACTAATCGACGACCTACGTATACAAACAGAGTACGCTATTGGCAATGCTAGTAAAATCAAAGTAGTCGGTGCTACTGGAGCGTACACAAGAGATTTTGATGAAATGACTAAAAAACTTTTTGAAATAGAAAATATGCTTGACAGTGCAAAGCAAGGACAAACTACTGTAAAAGATTTATTGTCTAATGTGACCAGCCTACAAAACTTATTATCTGAAGCTGACGAAAAGGTGAAAAATAGCAACGAAAATCTTAATGCCCTTACGTCTAAAATCAACCTTGGCAACGTTACTTTAGAGAGTCTTAGAGCAAGCATTGAAAACTTGAAGGGAAAAACTACTGACTTAAGAAATAACGCAACCAAACTACAGGAGGCTAATTTGGAAGGAGCTCTTAACTTGACCCGTGAAGCGAAACAAAGAGCTGTGAAAGCAGCTGACGACGCTGAAAATGTGCAAACAGTCATCGCAAATACTGATCGACAAATAAAAAATACTGACCGCCTCATTGAATTGCAATATGCTAACTTTAATAACACTCAAAATGATAACGATAAAAAATTAGATGATATCCGAAATCAACTGTCACAGTTGGAATCACAAATGCCAAAGTTAAATGAAAAAATGTGTGGTCAAGAAAGTGATAGTTGTGATATTTGCGGTGGTGCTGGATGTGGAAAATGTGGTGGTATATCTTGTGACCAAGGAGCCGTTACTAAAGCAGAACAAGCTTTAGATTTTGCAAATAAAACGGAATATCGAATTAAAGAACATGAACTCACTGCAGAGGATTTGTTTAAATTAATATCTACAGTAAAACAAGATACCGTTGATGTCAGATCAAGAGCAAAAGATCTTTTTGGTAAAGCATATGACTTTAAAACTTCTGCAGAAAGAGTTACAAATGAAAGCCAAGATTTAACCACTGAATTAAAGGAATTCCTATCTAACACTTCTAACACTCCTGCAGACGTTAGAACTTTAGCTAATGATATACTTAATTTATCGATAAGTATAGAACCCAAAGAAATAACAGAATTGTCTCAGCGAATCAATTCTTCAGTATCGCAACTAACCAACATTGAAAACATAATTGCTGAAACTAAACCAGATTTAGAGCGAGCCAAAGCTTTGAAACTAAATGCTACTACTGTGAATAAAGCAGCCAATTTAACTTTGGAGATGGCAAATAAAGTTTTGGATGCTTTAGATGAAGCACAAGCTGCTCAAGATGCTGCAGAAAATGCAATCGATAAAGCCAACAATGATATCGAGGCAGCCAAAAATGATTTAGTTCCTATAGCTACTGAAACAGAACAAGCACAAAAGCAAGCGAATGAGACGAAAGAAGAAGTTGAAGGCCTGCGTTTAAGACTCTCTGATTTACAGAAGGATATATTGAAGATAGAAAGTGATGCAGAACAAGTGAAACAAGAAGCTAGTGATGTTGTTAGTCGAGCTGAAGGTGCTGAGCAATCAGCGCGGTTGTTGAGACAAGATTTCAAACACACTAATATGTCTCTTGCTGAACGTGCTAGCCAGACTTCAAACTCAAGAGAAAGAGCTCAACTTTTACTAAAACGTGCCACAAAGCTAGCTAGTGAAACGCAAACGCAACTTAAACTCCTAGCTAACATGGAAGTATTGTATAACGACCACAATGAGCAGTTAAATACATTAGAAAAGGAAATAGGCGAACTCAACATGCAAATGAACTACTACCTATCTGAAATGACAAAACGGTCTGACAACTACAGGTCTTGTACAACATAAATAGGTCCTCTATAGTTTTTGTCGTCGGAATTGTAACTTAACTGGTATTTTCTGAATATAGTTACTGTTTCCATTTGTGCCATAATGCTGTGTATTTTGCAGTGTTAGTCATTGTTCGTTGTAATGAAATAATTATGTAGTTTAACTACATTGTGTCTGTATTATATAGCAAAGAAGTGTGGGTTGTAAACGAAAGTAAAATGACGCGTATCAATTTTTTCATAACTGTTCTTGCACCTTTGTCAATATTTTGTATGCATTTTAAATAGTAACAATGTGTTGACTACTTTATCTAAAAGCTTACAGATTAGCTAGTTTTTAAAATACCATATGGTTTCAAAATACTTTAAGCGTTACTAAAAGTCAGTTTTATCTAAAAAAAAATACACAGTTCCTGAGTTGTTTGAGACAGACATGTTCAATGTTTTATCCAGTCAGAGGCACTCACAAATGACACTAATAAATAATAGTAAAAACTCAGAATATATATTTCCAAAAATAATTAAGATCATCAATAAAAATTAGTGTTACTTGATTGTAAGTATAAATATATTTTGTATCATTATTTAGAAAACTATTCCAAAGAGTTACATTATAATTTCTAATGTGGTGACATAATGTGGATATAAAAAATTTAAACTTATAAAATTCAAAAGCAAAGAATAGGGTTCTCGACAACTATTGTTATTTATAGGTAATTTATGAGCATTATATATTATGTTTTGTGCTGTTTTGCCATAAAATATATTTTCTGTGTGTCTGTATGAACTAATTAATTTTATAGTTTATATTTTCTGTAAACTAATTGTACTGCCAGAGTAGATAATACTAGGTATATTGTACCATCATAAGTATTTTACGTAGGACGTCGTGTAAACTTAAAAGAGCTTTTAATACTTTAACTTCGCTAAATATCTTTATTTTTAACTGCTTTTTTTCCTTTTGTTAAGTATCAAGGAAAGCGCCATTTTTTTTCTAAAAAAAATGTTTCTTTCGAACATAATGATTATTACTTTTTGCCTTCTGCAATCTTAATAAAAAAAAATATTTTCCGTTCAAGTTTACACTTGTCCTTTTATTTTATATTGATAGGTGTCAATTTATGGCTGATAAAGCATGCATTTAAACACTGAGATTGATTTTTTGATTCCATTTATTTAGTCATTCTATCTATTGCATTGAGACGTTATTCTGTTTCCATAACGATATTGTAATATACGAGGCACCAATACTTAATTGTTAATAAAACTTTGCCATAAATTGTTTTAGTTTTCATCTACCTCCTACGCATTTAACTATTATAACCCTTCTTATATATACCTTCTACTCTGTAACAAAAAAAAATATCTTATCTTCAAATTATAAATAAATTGGTTAAATGAAGCATATGTAGGTAATGTCAAATAGTTGCTACATACGTTACTATAGCTGCTTCATACCCCCTTATCAGTATGAAACAATGTCGCAGGTCAGAATCAGAACATTAGTTATTTGATAATTATAACTTTTTTAACTACTACAATCTATGATCTATTTAAACTATACTTACTTCATTTCAATGAGCTATGTGTAATTTTGTTAAGTAAAATTGTTTAGGTACGGTCAACAAAAGTACGTCTAATATGGTTAAGTTTTCTTTGAAACCGGTGGTCGTTTTTAAATGAGATTCAATCTAATTAATAAACTGTTCATTGTATATTAATAAAAATAAATTTCATTCAAAAGCATCTATCGGATTTAAAAAAACTTTGAATTGATTGGGCGACACTTGTTACTTATCTCTTTTGCTGACTGTACATACAAACATACACACATAAACTCACGCCTTTTTCCATGGGGGTAGGCAGAAATCATAGAACGCCACCTGCTAGGTTATAGATACTTCTGATATTTTAACTGTAGATAGATACTAATGACCTACACATTTTGTGAGGTTAGTCGTCCTATAAGTACAAGAAAAATGTGTCAAAATCTTTAAGCAAACATACTAATTACAATGTCGTAATATCGCAACTAGACTACCTAACCTACCTACCTGTTTACGTACAACCTCCCTGAAATAAACTTGCTTCAGGGTTTGATTTTCACAGTTATTGATCATAAGACCAATAGATAAAAATATGGATAGCCATGACCTACAAACTGTCTTCATGATGGGAAACCTAATTTGACCTTAATCGTCGAATCATCGTCTGTCGTCAAGAAAAACAAACAACAAAAGTCGCGGTCATAGACTATTCAAAAAAGATAGCCGAAGTACTTTCTAAACATCATTACATAAGTAGGCATTTACTGTACTTGATAGGTACAACTATAAATTGATTGCAAAAGCACTGTCAGTCATAATTAAAAATGCCTTTACGTCGATTAAGTTGTCGCAAAGTACAAACAGCTGACATGCATTTAGAAGGTGAAGTTACATTTTATTTTCACTGTGGAGTCATGTCCTTGCTCCTTTGTCATCTGGCAACGGAGCACTGAGCATATAATTATGTAAGTTTAAAGTAGGTACTAGATTTCCTATGAAGTATTCTCTATTCCAGATGGTTGTATTTAGAACCGATACTGTCCAACGACGATGGTGAATTAGGTGTCAAGTTCCGGAAAGTAGACCAGGGATTCCGACAGGTGACTCGGATCTTAGAATCAGACCCCAGGTTGTCTGCGTTGCTGCAGTCTTCGAGACTCCAGCCTATGCTGGATTCTATATCGGAGCAACTTCTAGCATGTCAGTCAGCCCTAAATCTTTACATTGATGTAAGTAAAATTTATGTTTCAAAAAACAATGCCTTATCAATATTACCAGTGTCCGGTTTACATATAAACGTACAATAAATGAACATTACAACTAGATGAAGTTAATAGCCGAGAATCAGGTTTCGTTACCTGCATGGATTGGCAGTTTTTATTTTCATGATGTCATCTATTACGTTGACTCAATAGACTTATATTGTAGCTGTGCGTAAAGTACGCAAGTACCTACACAATTATATTATCAATCGAATACTTGGTAGGTAGCCATTGTTTAATTCTATTAATTTGTACACTTATACTAAAATGTAAAAGATATATACTATACCTGTAGGTATTTGATAAAACAGTGTTCTCGTAGGTAAGTAACGATGAAAAGAACTCAATTCCTTTAAAAACCTACTCTTTTCTACCAACAACCTTAATTCTTTTTTTTTTTTCATTTGGAACCTGTTTCTAGGAAAAACGCTCAGTATTCCCAAGACTTTACTTCCTGAGCGACGATGATTTGTTGGAACTACTTGGCCAAGCTCGCGCTGGCGCAGAAGGCAGGGAAGCTGTCATGCAAACCCATCTTAAGAAACTATTCCCAGGAATCACAGGAGTACGTCTCGGCCCCGGAGACATGTCTATTACAGCACTATGTAGTAATTACGGAGAAACATTCCAGCTGGACCACCCAGTTGATATCGACTGTCCGGTAGAGGTATGCTATATCGGGAAACGCGCTCTTAAAATCCAGTTAATAATTTCGACTAATCTAAATTCTACATATGTATCATTAATATTAGGAACCAATGAACATTTCATTATTTATGTTTTTAGGTATGGTTGAAAAATTTAGAAGCTGAGATGCGTTCATCATTAAAGAGCATGACCTTAAAATGCATAGTTACAAATTCGCTACATGAACAGGATCCATTTTCGCTGCCAACGCAAATACTGTGCCTCGCACAAAACTTACGCTTTACAGAGCAAGCAGAAAGGGCCATAACTTCTAAAGAATTACACAAATTAAAAGCCAATGTCGAAAAAGAGAATTTATACTATGCTTCATCCGAAATAGAGGACGAAAATGAGCGACGCAAAAGGCAGGCGCTCATATTACAATGTGCTCATTATTTGTCCGTCATCAAAGTTTTGATAGACAACAATATTGTGTCAACTAGCGACTGGCTTTGGCAAAAACAGTTGAGGTGAGTAACTTGATGTTTATGCTAAGTGAAAAATGATTTGAAGTAGTAGAGAAATATAATTTATATATCTACTATTAATCAGTTATAGTTATTATAAACGCCTTTTCTACCATATGTAGGCTACTGTTGTGGTTTTACAGGTTCTATTTACTAAGTACAAAGGATGTGGTAGCTAAAATGGGTCTAGCTCAAATATCATACTCTTACGAATACCTCGGAGTTAACACTGGACAGTTTGTACGCACCGAACTAGCTGATGATTGCTTTTTCATTTTAACTCAGGTAAGTCATAATCCTAGCCTACGAGCCATCTAAAGTCAAACATAGACCGATTTAGAAACCTGGAGGGATGCTGGCAGGATGCGAGCGAAAGTTCCGAACTTCCACCCGCTTCTGCCTATCTCAGATTCTGCTAATACCCGCGACTCATAAGTCACTGGTCCACCTTGTGAGGCCTTCTCAGACGCTGCTGTTTAACTTCCTCAAATTTAATTATTTTTCTTTCTGATTTCAGTCACTCCATTTAGGGTTAGTTGGAAACCCTTTTGGTCCCGCTGGGACTGGAAAGACAGAATCGGTGAAAGCACTAGGTGGCCTTGTCGGTCGCTTAGTGTTAATTTTCAACTGCGATGAGGTAACATATATACCTACCATTTTTTATTGGAATCATCATATAACATCAAAGCGACAAATAAACGTGTACACATAAATATAGTTGCTGACTGCCCCGTTGGTCTCGTGGTCGCATGCGCGACTGATGAGCACGGAGCCCTGGGTTCGATTACCGGGTCAGGCAAAAAGTGTTATTGATTTTTCCATTACGAGATAGGCAGTCAATCCATGTAAAACACTGATATTCAGCTGCATCCGGTTAGACTGGAAGCCAACCCTAACATTGTTGGGAAAAGGCTAAGCAGGTGATGATGACATAAATATAGTTGCTATTTACAAAACCAAATACTTTAATGATATAATAAACATCAATATCATAAACAAACAGATCCTATGAGTTGTAAAGCACGTGATTTCATTAAGTAGGTACTTTTTAGGGATCCCCGAAGTATTTCGTTTAAAGAGTTATGATACTTACACATAAGTAAGGGTTCTATTATTGGTCATCATAGTAATACCTTTTATCCTTTTGTAGATTTTTCTATAAAAAACTGCCAAACCATTACTCTTTGGCCTCGACATATGTGACTAAGCTTAGAACAACCGTGCGTACTTCCTCCTGGTCCGTTGTTTGCGTCTCTTTTCCTCTACTTGCGTGCGACCTGCACTTTTGTAAAAAAAAATATTCTCCATCTTCAGCACTCTATAGCAAATTCTTCTACTAATCAGATTGATACCTTTCCCAGGCATTAGATGCGGAATGTATGGGTCGATTACTGAGCGGGCTTGCTTTGTGCGGTGCTTGGGGCTGCTTCGACGAATTCAATCGTTTAGCTGCTCATACATTAGCTGCTGTGTCTCACCAGTTGTCTTCCCTACTCGCTGCTACTACTGAGCGGACGCCTGGGACGGAACCTACTGCACTGCTCAACGGGAAACATGTAAGGATATACAGCAATGTTCTTCCGATACGTTCGAATGGAAGGTGGATGCCTATGCATACGGTGTATTCTGTGAGGAATTCGAGGGTTGACACTTTAGTACACCAACACAAGCCTACCTGCCTTCTACAAAAATCAATTCACCACTTGAATATTTTTTTGTATTTTAACTGATGGCCTCGGCGCTCTTGCACCGTCACAGAAATCTTACCTTAAATTCATCAGCTATATGTGTTAAAATCATGTATATTTATCCTCCCGCTCTTATTAAATTCGACAATTCCTTTTTATGGATTGCTATAAAAATAAATTGTGTTAAAATAAGATTAGCAATAAAATTATTCTTAGACATGGCGTAGATTAAGTAGCGTGATTAGCATATTAATCTTCAAGGTGATTGTCTCCGAATGGTGCGGGGTAGCAGCCACAATGAACCCCGCTGGTCGCGGCTACGGGGGGCGCCGCGCTCTACCTGCTGCTTTACAGCGAGTGCTTCGTCCTGTGGCCATGCTGCAGCCGAGACCCGATGTGCTTGCTGCCCATCTACTGTCCGCGGCGTGCGTCCCTGATGCCGAGCTATTAGCTAAGGATCTGCACAATGTCTTCACTCTCGCTAGGTAGGCAGGTTATGTGTGGCCTCAAACTTGTGGATCGCCAATATCACAACAATGCGCTCAGTGTAAATCTGCTAAAATTGGCAAAACTGAAACTCATGTGAACGAAATATATGTGTGTGTGTGTGTGTGAGCTCATAATATTTTAAATAGATGACTCACGCTTAACAGACCTTAAACAACCTATCAGGACCAGCTCTTATTTTATAATGTGGCCCTGGACTTACTGGATGAAATCCTCAGCTAAACGTTCAAATTAGTTTATGTGATTATTCTCATAACAAACGTACGTACATGTGAGGCGTCACCGCATTGGTCAAGGTCAAGTATAGTGACGCTTAACTGTACTCGATCTGTTAATTAAAAACTACTATGCTATCTCTGATTCATTCAGCTCGCTACTAAGCGACCAGCGTCACTACGACTGGGGCCTGCGCGCCCTGAAGGCAGCAGTGGGTAGTTGTGCCGCGATGCTACAAAACCGCGGCGTCGACACCACTGCACGTCGCGCTGCCGCACGACGCGTGCTTACTCTTAATAATCTGTCAAAACTGACTAGATACGATGCTCACAGGTATAGTATTTTCTTGCTGCAGTACCTCGCTGCTCTTTTGCTTGCTTAAACTATTCCATTCTCAATTAGGTCAGCCAGACTTCCATAAGTACCTATGCAGTTACATAACTAGGACATTGAAATTTTTACTTCTTCTTTCTAAAACTCTGTATGTTTTACAAGTCTGAAAACCTCTTCGACAGACTCGTTTCCTCTGATATTGAAACAAAGATTTTTTTAAACGAAGATCATTTGCCCTTTGTAAATATTGGCTACTTTAAAGGACTCGGCTTGTTTATCATGAAGTGAAGAGATACACATACACATAAGAACCCGCATCCAATGTAAAATATTTTGTCTACAGATTTGAAAACATTTTATCGTTGGTATTTGCCGAAGTACCGACTGAAGAATCAGGTTCAGATCCGATAATTTCAGCTCTTGATGCTACCGTAGATAATCTCAAGCTGGTGCACAATAAATTACAGGTAATAAACAACAGTACTAATTTTTACTTATTGGAAAAGATAACTTAGAAAAAACCTGTCCCTGCTCTATGTACCTAACAATATTTTTTGTGTAATTATAGATACAAAAGTGCGTAGAATTGTATGAACAGATGCAGCAAAGAATGGGAGTGGTAATAGTTGGACCCCCAGGCTCTGGAAAAACGACAATCAGGCGATTGTTGAAATCTGTGAGTGAATCTTTTATATATATGTTTTAGGTTAACTTAATATTTGAGATATTTTATGGTAGGTTCATAAAACGAATGCTTTGTAAGTGTATTAAATTGTTAACATACTTTCTAAAGGCACTAGCTCACCAAGGCAAGAACGTTGTAGAATACATAATATGCCCGAAGGCGATGAGTCGCGAGTGGCTGCTTGGAAACATCGACCATGATACGCGGCAGTGGACCGACGGCGTTATATCTTCGACTGCACTTGAAATATCTAACCAATCGCCGGGTAAATTTTGAACATAAATTATTTTTTGCTTTTCCTTGTAACTAAGACCTAAATAAATCAAAACAAAAAAAAATACTGTATAACTTCGATAGTACACAAGTTTTGTACACTATTTTACACGTTTTAAATTCGGTATTACAAGTATTATTTAAAAAATCAATACTAATCTTACAATTAAAATATTTTAGCCTAGAGAACCTTCTCTAATACTCCGAGATATTTACCTAAACGGTACTGATTTGAGCGTCTCTTATTGCGGCTGGACCTTCAGCTTTTAATGTAACAGTTTAATGACCTGAAACTCGTATCGCCAGCTGATTAATAACCTTTTATTAATTTATTTGTTGTATATGTTCTTTTAAGACGTGTGGTCATGGGTGGTCTGCGACGGCGACATTGACCCTGAATGGATAGAGGCATTGAACTCAGTTCTGGACGACAATAGACTTCTCACGCTACCATCAGGGTGGAGGATACAGTTCGGTTCCAACGTCAACTTTTTGTTCGAAACGCATAGCTTGGAACATGCCTCGCCAGCTACTGTGTCGCGTATGGGGATAATATTGTTAAGGTCAGTGCCAAATACTAACCGACGGAGTAGACAAGACCACTGACACTAATATTACCACCACGGGACCAGGACATACTTTACTTCACATATAGGGTTCCAACTATATCATTTAAACACACGGCACATTTCAGACTTTTATTAATTCATTTCATTATGATGTATCTGACTTGAAGGTCGCTAAACTAGTGTCATATATAAAACATGTTTCTTTCCTATTACATTCGTGTTCCAAAAAGGAATTCGACTGAGAGTTTGAAAGAAAATTTTTTCAGCTAGGTTGTTGCGGTGAACAACGGTCACAGTACCTAATTAGCATTTTTTTAAGCCTTCGTAGAGCTAGGTTTTACAATCCAACTGGCTAGCCAGTTTAGTGGTCGTAAACCCTACGAGTTGGCTCCTAAGTTCGATTCCCATACCGGCCATAATGGTGTTATTGGGTTTTATGAAACATGTCGAATAGTGACGTTGCTCTGACAACCTTTAAGGTTTATGTAAAGTTCGCTGCTTTACCTTCATAAGAAATATATTATTAATATATTACAGTGAAGATGTAAGCTGCGATCTAGACGTGTTAGAAGCATGGATGCGCAAAGCTGATTTCGATAACGAAAGTGCAAAAATGGCGCTGCCATTGTTACAGCAAGTAATCAAGAAGTGCATTCAGTGGCTTACTGATCATAAGGCCGAACTTGCTCTGAAACTACATAATATTACTGTGGTAAGTGATATCAAACAAACGTAACGTAATGTATGTTTATATAATTGCATTGAGTTCTTTCTTTTTTTTAAGTATCTGATTTTGTTTTACATTGATTTTATAATTTGCACCTGCCATGTTATCTCTTCACCTCCTTTGGTTGACTGGTAGAGAATGCCTAAGGCATTAAGTCCGCCTTTGTACTTTTTGTTGCATAATGTTTAAATAAATAAATAAACGTATTAAAACTTTATACATCTATGTATATCTAATTATCCATAATAATATAATAAACTAATAATGTACTGCCTCGTTAGCCTAGTGGTCCTAAGTGCGTCTGCTACGCTAAAGGTCTTGGGTTCCCAGGTCGAGCAAAAAGTGTTATTGGGTTTTTCTGTGAAATTCTCAGTAGCAGCTCGGAGTTAGGATTTGTGCCCGATTAATGGCAATGGGCTCGCCCCCCATTATATGGGACCTAAACATACCGGCGAACTGTGGGTGTATATTGCTCTGCCTAACCCTTCGGGGAATACAGGCGTGATAGTATGTATATAATATAATAAAGATGAATAGATTTTTGTTTATTTGGTTAAACGCGCTATCTCTAGAATTGTCACTCGGATTTGGAAAAATCGTTTTGTTTATGATAGCTAGGAAATTCATGAGAAAATTAATTTTTTTCTACAGGTAAAACAAATCCTAACTCAGTTCGAGTATATAGCCCAAGATACAGGATTCAACGTAACACGCGTGAATTCTGAAGAAATGGTCTATCTTGCCATTGAGCGAAGTGTGGTCGACATAATCAAAGAAAATGCCATCGATAGTTTTCACGATGAGGTAAGTGGTTCCATATCATAATACATACATACATAAAACTCACGCCTTTTTCCCATGGGGGTAGGCAGAAACCACAGAACGCCACCTGCTACGATCCTTACATACTTCTTTCGCCTCATCCACGTTCATACATAAGTAAGTAAGTGATTACTGTTCTCACTTATGATTAATTGCATTTATTGTTATTCATCACTACTTCTTATTGAAAAATGTAGTGAACTATATCTTCCAAAAACTTGTCGCCCATTTTATTTTACTCTTATGTATATTAATTACTCAATTTTCGTTCCTATTTTTAAACCCAGCTAGCAACACTAATGGGCCCACCTGTAGTAGCACCTATGAGTATAAATGAGTGGGTCACCGATACATTACTACTGTCGAGGCGTCTAGTTGCTTGTGAGCCGACGCTGCGCGCTTGTGTGATGTCACACGACGCACATCTACTGGTTGTCGGACCCGATGCTTGCGCTAAGAAGTAAGTATTTTATATGTCATTTTAAAAGGGCTTTATTTATGTTATTGGATGGCAAATAAGCCGACGGCCCAACCGATGTTAAGTGTTCACCGCTACCTATCTGCAATACCAGAGGCCTTGGAAATGCGTTGCCATCCCAAAGACAAAGTTGCAAAGTCTTATGTGTCTGTAATTACACCGGCATCCATAAGTACCCTTCAATCCAGAACACAGCAACGCTGTTTTGCAGCAGAAATAGGTGTGGTTAGCATCATTATGTTGTGGGTATTTATAATCTTCTGACGACAACATATAAAATACGATATAATTTTCAGCCTTTTAGCGGAATACATAGTAAAAGAATGTAACTCGGCCGTCTTAACAATCGACTGCACACCGATTTTAGAACCAGCTGATATCATCGCAGAACTAAAAAGGGTAAATGCACTATTCCAAAATTAAGTTTAATTTATTTGAAGACGTTAATCCTCATGGTTATGATCATTTCTAGCAATCAGTCTCACTGTAAGATTCATATTAAACTAGTTTCTTCCCGCGAGACTAATAATAACTATTCTGTGATTTTCATTGACAGTTTTACATAATGTAGAGCATTAAAGGCGTCATATTGTATGTTAAAGAAAAACTACTCGCCTTGTAAACTAGCATAACTATAATACGGACCTAATCTTGCCCTATGTATTCTTGTGTCATAGAACAACATGGTCCGTTCGGGCGGGCGCGGTGCGGGCGGCGGCAGTCGCAGCACATTGTTGATTCGAGCGCTACACCGCGCACGCACTGATGACTGGAAATCGAGTCCCGTGCACTCTTTCTTGTTACAGGTAAATAAATAAAAATACTAATCGTTGACATAGTTTATTTTATCACAGAAGCTGTTAGCGCTATCTTGTGTATATTTCGTGCGTTTATATTCAGAAATGTTTCAGTTCACGCTACGCAAATTAATTCCTTCTGCGTGTCGTTCACGTTCATCTTTTGTTCAAAACTAAACGTTAGCATAACGAGTATCCATCATTAATAAAATTATTACAGTTAATCCAACACAACGGTTTCTGGACGCGAGGCAGTGACGAAGAAGGAGGCACAGGCACACAGTGGTGTCAGGTGTCGCGGTTACGTGTACTGGCCACTGCTACCACACTCAACGCCATCTCACCGCGACTGGCTGCTGCGCTGGAGCTCAGGGTCTTGAGGTATTATCATCTTTAAGTTCATCCGTATAAGGTACAACGCATTGAAATTATAAAGAAAGTTGGACGTGTATTTTGTTTACTGGAAGTGGTCTGAACTCGACCTAAAGCAAAATCACTAATACGCATAATTCCTCTGGAAACGGCTTAACGACATTTTATGTTCCTTACAACAACATGATTGTTAAATACTAGTAGGTAGCAGATATTAGACTAGACGCTAGGGATCAGTTGAAACACTGAGAGATGCTTGGCTTGGAAGACTATCTAGCAGCAGATTGTGTAACTCGGAGTGAGTTCGTTGTTTTATTAAATTTTCAATGATTTTCTTTTCAGCGAGCCGGATGATGAGGAATTGTCAGAAATAGCTACACATTATTTAAGAAGCAGCGTAGATAAGAACATTTCTATGAAAGAAATATCAAACCTAGCTGACAAGGTTCTCTCTATGTTTAAAGAGGTAAATATGTCTTGATAAACTCGTTATTTTCTACAAAAAATATAAATTTACTTTTGTTTTTTCCATATTTTTTAAGCCTAACGATATATTACAAGTTCCCCGTTTGCACAGGTGACAGAGACATTCTATTCTCAAACGCATTACAAGTGGAACGCATCGCATTTAAAAAGACTGTGCGAAAATATTAAGTGGTACACGCCGACTAACATTGAACAACTTATCATGGTAAGAAGCCCTTTTTAAATATTTTATCATCATATCGAAGTCAACCTACACACAAAACAAAACAAACCAACGCACTAGTATTAGGCTAATTACAATATATCTACGGTTGACTGGCGCAGTTGCGTATTTGTATGGCTACGATATTTTATCGACTAGATATTGCCATCAGAACGACCAACTACTCTACAGTTGGGACTGCGAACCAATGGATCAGCTAACTGTGTGCGTTCAAGTCGCGGTAAGCCAGCTACTCCGGTTAAACGCAAAGCAGCACTGGCCTAAATTTCGATAAAACTCAACTCGATTTCTGTGTTTATCGACAATGTACGTCATCTAAATGGAACTAGGCAAGGTATATTTTTTTTAAATTCGCAGGCTATGAGTGCTGAAGCCAACTTCATATTCCGAGAGAGGCTGGTATCGGATGAAGAAAAAGACATCTTTAACTCTATATCTAGAAAGCACCTGAAAGTGAACAACGAGGAGATGTATTTTGCATGCAAGTTACGCGGCGATGGCGTCTATTTAGAACATACCGATTATAACGACTGGCTTCGCAGGACAGAGCAACTCATCAACCAGTGTTGTAAGTATACCAATCCTTAAGGATCCTTGTTCCTTGAAATGCCTAAAGCAATAGAGGTATCTGATGCAAAGATTTGACGCCTAACGTTCCTTTTTTCAGTGTCGGAAAACGAGCACAATGTTTTTGGAGAAACCGGTGCCGAGGTTTGCTCTGAGTTAGCACTTCTGTGTCCGGCGATGGCGCGATCGGTAATTACTTATATATATATATTTATATATATTACCAAAAAAATTAAGTTTGATTCACATATATTAATAGCCTTGTCATAATAGGAAAGGTTTAAAAAACACAATTCCTCACATACGTACGTGAAATAATAATAAAATTAACGAAAAAGGACGCTCTTCCTCTCTCCTAATTATTTTAAGTTTTGCTGTGCCCGACAGGGTCCATAATTGGTTCTACTTTTAATATTTACCACCTGTATGTGTACATTATGGTTGCAATAAACTATCTTGTATCTTGGAACCTTATTAAACAAATATGTTATCATATAATTATCTATGGTATTTAACAGACCAATGGAGGCTTAGTGGTGTGTGTGGGCTGCGCGGGTGTAGGTCGGCTGGCTGCCGCACACCTCACCGCGGCTGCACTGCCCGCCTCCCTGTTCGTTATCAACCACAACACGCAGTTCAACACGCAGTTTAAAAATGTAAGTTGATTTTGATTTACAGCCTATCATTATCTCTCTTATCGGCTTTACTCCGTTAAGGGCAAATCATTACTGAGAAAACCAGCCTTCGTAGTTCTTAATGGACCTAACCTGACTGTTCAGACTTTATAAGAATTTACGTTACGTACCTTAGGGTCGCATTGAATCCTTATTTAAAGTGGCATCAAAAAACTACTGACCAATATCTCATGTATTTTCTCCAGGTGACAAAATTCCTTGAAAATCTATTAAAAAAATCATTAAAACTGGCTTATGTATTAATCATTGGTCAGGCCCTTACATCTGCCGGAGAAGGCAAGCGCACGCTGGCTTTAGTGTGCGAGAGTGCGGCCACACAGGACGCGTTGTCAGCCATTGAAGCTCTGCGGCGCGCGCGCAGCCCTCATGCGCTGCCCAGCCAGCTGCTGCCCAACGCTGAACAGTCAGCGCTCAGAAGTAACTTCCATTGCATTCAATATATAATCACTATACATTACAGCATAAGCTGTCTCGTTAGCCTAGTGGTCCTAAGCGCGACTGCTACGCTAGAGGTCTTGGGTTCGATTTCCAGGTCGAGCAAAAAGTGTTATTGGGTTTTTCTATGAAATTCTCAGTAGCGGCTCGGAGTTAGGATTTGTGCCCGGTTAATGGCAATAGGCTCGCTCCCTATTACATGGGATAGACCTAAACAGAGTAATTTACTTATGACAGATTGACACTGAGATATGTGATGAATATGAATGTTGCTAAATATAACGACCATTGAAGTTCTTGCAAAGCTATATGTCAAAAATGACCCGTTTCATAATGTTTTAGATTTAATATAGTTAATAAATGATTTTCTATCATGCTATTAGATCACTTTGAATTCACGTAACATTAAGTGATTAACTGCCTCGGTGGCCTAGTGGTCCTAAAAGCGACTGCTACGCTAGAGGTCTTGGGTTCGATTCCCAGGTCGAGCAAAAAGTGTTATTGGGTTTTTCTATGAAATTCTCAGTAACAGCTCGAAGTTAGGATTTGTGCCCGGTTAATGGCAATAGGCTCGCCCCCTATTACATGGGACCTAAACATACCGGCGAACTGCGGGTGTACATTGTTACACCTCTGCCTAACCCTTCGGGGAATACAGGCGTGATGGTATGTGTGTTAAGTGATTTAAGATGACATCACAACTATGTTGCCTGAAGGTCGGCAGACGTTTGGAATACCCACATTTCTACTTCACATTTTCGTACGATGTCGATATAATAACACAACAATACTTCGTCACTCACAGACATAAAAGAAAACCTCGGCATCGTAATATGCCTAGACAAGAATCAAGACAATCTGTCAGAACTAATGGACAAGTACCCATTGCTATACAACGATGGTAACGTGGTCTGGTTAGACCGCTGGTCTGAGGACACACTGCGCTCGACACCACGTCTTATCGTGCAGAGGTATAGGCGTCTAATGACAAGTGACTCTTTGCACTTAGACTTGAAACACGTTGCACTGTACACCTGGTTCGAGAAGGTAGGTAGTGTTGTGTGTTTAGCACTGCAGACAATATTTTATTGTTTTTTTTTATGTTGTGTATTACCCGGGGTCTCAAACTACTTTGAGATTGACGAAGATAAACGTACCTATAATTTGTATTTATTCACTAGCACAATAATGTAGACCGATATAATAATAAATTTAGCGTTTTATTTCTCATTTAGCTACTATCGTATAATCTATTTCATTAAAAAGATTAACATTATTTATATACTAAAACAAATACCTTGCTGCCTTTATGTTTAATCAAATCACTTTTCTATATTCTAGGTTATTAAAAGAGAATGCGGTAGAGACGTCCAAAGAGCAATTAGACGCATTACCTATAGACGGGTTTGTCAACATTCACAAGAGTATCGACGTGGAGTGGAAACGTGCGCCCTGCAGATATGTCAACTTTGTTAAGACTTATCACAACATCATTAGTAGGAAGAAAGCTGCGCTTGTTCAGAGGCAAACTATGTTGTCGGTGAGATTTAATTATTGATTGCATTATACCCAAACTATGCTTATCGCTGCTTTCCTTCATGAAAAAGCTAAGGCGTGATGTTGTGTGTGAATCTGTATGAGGCTTTCGAAAGCTCTAGCTTTAGTTTTGTGTGACGTTTGGAGCGCTGTTACTATATAAATGTGGATGCCAAAACGGAAAACTTAAAAAACGTAATGTATTTATTATAAGAAAATATTCTAGAACGGAAGCTAACATTTTTACATATTTTTCATTCCCCAGTCAGGCGTAGAAGCATTAACTCGCGCTCGCAGCGACGTGTCTCGCTTACAAGCAGAGGCAGCGCAACAGGAGATAGCTCTGCGTGACAAGCAAGCCGCTGCAGCGCATGCGCTGCAGCAGATCAGTGCCACCGTGCGAGCTAACACTGACCATAAGGACGAGATGCAGACCTTAAAGAGGAATATTGAGATGGAGAACGAGAAGCTGCAGACACAGTGAGTATCTTATAGGCCTAACTTTTTGTGGACCACCTTCCAAATACAGTTTTCGGCCACATCGAACCTTAGACAGAGAGTATGACAGAGGCGAGGTTGACGATGCAGATGTGACTTAAATTTTGTATTTCTGTTTCACTACTGAACTTTTTTTTCAGGAAAAAAGAAATAGAAGCAGAGCTAGCTGCAGTCGAGCCCATTATAGCAGCAGCTCGTTCGGCTGTTGGAGATATTCGACCCGAGTCTCTAAGTGAAGTTAGTATATTACTTCCAAAGGTTTTTTTGGAATAAAACAAGAAACTTTACGTAGATGCATTCAATATGGGTTTTGTGAAATTTTTGGTTCAAAGATTGTCAAAAAAAAATTCAAATCGCTAGGCTCTTTAAAAATTTTGTTACTTTCGTGGGTTGTTGTGCCAGCGGAACTGAATCGTGTTTTATAATTAATCGTAGGTACGTTCTCTGCGGGCCCCTCCAGAGGTAGTGCGTGACGTATTGGAAGGCGTACTGCGCCTAATGGGCATCGCTGACACATCATGGCACTCTATGAAGAACTTTCTATCAAAACGAGGAGTTAAGGAGGATATAAGGTTAGTACTAATAAGAAAGAAGATATTAGTAATCAAAGTCTTCAATGACATTGCAAAAAAGGTCTAAGTAATGTAGGATCAATTTTTATTAATGTTTTTAATCTAATAATGATCCTCAAGCTTGGTGGTGCGACGATGTTTGCCGGGTAGCTGATAGTTTCTAGATAAGGACAGCGGGCCAAATGGTGTCCGATTAAACAGGCGCATATCCAACAGAGGACTGGTATTGGCTGATGCTGAGGATAAAATTGACAATGTTTGATTTCTAGATGTATGGACGCTAGTCAAATTAGTCCAGCGGCGTTAGCAAACGTACAGAAGTTACTGGAAACGCGTGGCGGCTCCTTCGAGCCTGCTACAGCGAAGCGAGCCAGCGCGGCGTGCGCGCCGCTAGCCGCCTGGGTCCGAGCCAACCTGCACTACGCCGCCGCGCTGCAGCGCGTGCAGCCGCTGCAGGCGCACCAGGCTAAGCTGCACAAGTTAGTGCAGCGTCATTAATATGTATTAACCCTGCCGAAATGTTCCTGTAGACGAAACTATGTTATGTAGCGTTCACATGTTTTGGAATAATTTACCCGTCTACCTATATTCGACTTTACTTTTACTTTACTTTTTTTTAAAAACGTTGCCCCACAGTAGTAATTTCTCCTGAATCGTGGGTGCGTTAACAAACATATAAACACACATACACAAACAGCCAGACCCGGAACAACTATCTGTAGGTCATGCAAATATTTGTTCCATGCGAGAATCGAACCCTCGACACGCAGCGCAGGAGTCGATCGCACGGCCACTACTCCAACCGTGTCGTCTTCGGAACGTTTACTTTATGTTACACGTTACAATACTTCTACTATAAAACATACTTGCTGTTAGAAATCTGACGGACGCGGAGCAGCAGATGGCAGCACTGTCGAGCGGTCTAGCTACAGTAGAAGAACGTGTCGCCTCGCTACAGCAACAGCTGGGCCAGCACACGCGCGACGCCGCCGCGCTGGAGCTGAGACTCACACAAGCCAACGAAACCATCACAGCCGCCACCAGCCTGATAGACCAGCTCGCGCATGAGTACACTGCGTGGGAGAGCGACGTAAGGCATATACTTCCTACTACTATTATAATTTTTATGTTATGTGCGTCACGTTCGCGGGAATAATTGGTTTTTCTTTCTTTCTATAAATGCGATTTTTTGTGATAATGGTGGATGGATGGATGTTTGTTATTCTTTTACGCTTAAATCGCTGAACAGATCTGATCCGGATGAAATTTGGCATTAGATTATAGTCTGTTATAGCAAATAGGCTACTTTTTATACCGTTGTTGTGTCTCCGGTGGATATTTTGAGACATTGGCTTAATTCTGAATCTACGCAGACAAAGTCGCGGGCAGAAGCTAGTAGATAATAATACTATCGTGTGGGCTCGCTCGTAACTGCTTGACATTCACCATCAGAAATAATGACTTCCGAAATAAATATATATGAAATTAGTATAAAAACAAGACGTTCAATGGAACTTCTTGTTTTAAACTAATTTAATATCCATCAATGTATGCATACATTATATGATATGAAATGGTAATTTTGTTTTCAGCTGGAAAATATATCAACAGAAATATCGCAACTGAATCAGAGATCGTTGCTATCTGCAGCATACATTGTATACTTGCCAGATGTAACCGAACCACAAGCAAGGTATTATTATTAAAATTGTATTACATACAACAAAAGAGATCATAATTTTATAACAGTCTTAAACATAATATCATTTACAGGGCCTATGTAACGAAATGGAGTGCCCTTATTGGATTTGAAGATTCATCGTTTTCTATAATAAACTTCCTATGTCCCACTGAAAAGCAGTTGAAATGGGAAGCTGACGGCCTGCCTTCTGATACTTCAGCTATTAAGAACGGCGTTCTAGTAGATCAGGTAAACATTTTTATATCATTACTCATTTTTTCTTACTAATGTGTCGAGATAGACGGGGGTAACATACCTATATTTCACACACATCGAAAACTTATACTATGGATTCAATTAATCATTCAAGACTTGCCAAAAGATGTCATTTTTTGTATGTAACAGCAATTTTTTTTTAAACCTACTAACACATAATTATATCGTCACGCATGTATTCCCCGAAACCCGCTAACATATTACGGTAACTAATAGTTAATACTTAAAAAATAACTTTATTTCTATGCAGTTCTTGGAGAGCCAAAAGTGCGGGTTTATTCCATTAATCGTGGACCCTGACGGCGAGGGTTTAACTTGGCTCAAGAACACGCTCGCTGACTCACAGTGCGACGTCGTTTCACAGCGAAGTGAGAAGTTGGTGACGACCGTGCAATATGCACTCAGGTAATATTCTGAAACTGCTGTGCTGGGTGTTGTGTTACTTTGTGTATAGATTAAAAGAAAATCATATCGTATTTCTGGAAAAAAATAATAATAAAAATCTTCCTTATTTTATAACACTGAGTTAATAATGATACCTACTCCTATTCAAGTTATACATTCGTTTCTACTTGCCTCTATCATTGAAGTTTACAAGGCACCGCGAGGATTTATCCATCTAGTTGCACCAGGTTAAAGGTATCGCCAGTAAGTTTTGCCATATTGCGTGTCCTACAGACTGGGCCGCACCTTGATCATCAGCGATGTGGACAGCGTGCATTCGTGTTGGTGGGGCGGCGCGGGCGGGCTGGGCGGCGCGGCGCGGCTGCTGCTGCAGTGCCGCGCCGCGCCCGCGCTGCCGCCGCACGCCGCAGCCCGCCTGTCGCCTGTCAACTTCACGCCCACGCTGCATGCACTCACTGGTACGTCACATGGTAGCTTCGGAAAAAGCAGGAACCACGTTCATTACAAATCTACTTTACGACTACAGCTGTTTAAGGTTATGGAGTATTGAGTGTTATGAAATTTATTTAAGTGTACCGAACAATTACTGTCTCGGTGGCCTAGTGGGCCTATGCGCGACTGCTACGCTAGAGGTCTTGGGTTCGATTCTCAGGTCGAGCAAAAAGTGTTACCGGGTTTTTCTATGAAATTCTCAGTAGCAGCTCGGAGTTAGGATTTGTGCCTGGTTAATGGCAATAAACTCGCCCCCTATTACATGGGACCCAAACATACCAGCGAACTGTGAGTGTACATTGTTATACCTCTGTCTAACCCTTCGGGGAATACAGGCGTGATGGTATGTGAACAATTATTTTTTTGAACTACTCAATTTTCATAAAAACTAATAATAATATTTATTCTTTGGTCATGTTTTAGATCAACTGGTCCACTATGCTTTGCAACAGCAAAATCCAGAGTTGGATGAAAAGTCCAGAGAAATCAAACTGAAAAAAGCTACTCTACAAAAACAACAACATGAATTGCAGGTTTGCAACATGCACGTTTCATTAGTTTTATGCTCCATCAGCTCCCTCACCAACTTAATTTTAACTGATACTTCACAGGAAAATCTGCTCCGAGAACTATCAAACAAAAGCGACATCCTTAAAGACGCGGCGGTGCTTGCCTCTCTGAGCAAGACTAGGGCTACTAACGACACCATAGTGGAAGCTTTAGCGGCTGCCAGGGAGGTGGAGCAGGCGAGCCAGGCCGCCTGTCACATGTACGAGACTGCGGCTCTACGCGCGGCCACGCTGGCGCTCGCCACGAACGGGCTCGCTACACGCTGGACGCTCATCGCGCTGCCAGTTGACGCAGTGCTCGAAGTGTTTGTTGAAGCTGTGAGGAGACAGCCGGTAAGTTACAAGGGTTCAGAAAAGTCAATATAAAGGCATTATAGAGAGAGCCAGACTAGGTAGGAGTTTTGCTTATTGGCACTTTAATATATTATCACCACTTGATAGAAATGTTATGTGGATATGCAACCGACGCCTCCATAGTTGATAAATTATAATCTAGTATAATGTTACAGGATCAAACAAACATAAACAACGCCGAAGTTGTCAAATGTGTCACTAGAAAAATTGTGGAGAGAGTGTTATTGAGTCTACACAAGAAAGATAAATACGTAGTCGTTTTATATTTACTCAAACAGGTTTATGAGGATTTGATACCTGATGAGGTAAGATTCCTCTTTTTATCATATATATCTCTTTATATTTGTTTCCAATATATCTTGTATTTAATGTATTATTGTCTTTTCAGCTTTGGCAAATTTTCATAGGTAACCACGATCTAATAGAAGACGCTGGTGATTCTAACGAAATCAAAAGCCAACACTCGTGGATACCGCAGGATTGCATCAAAAAAATAGCTAAACTCAAGGTCAGTTCTAAATAGCAAAGACTTCTTTCTTCTACACTTGAGGAACAGGCTAAACAACCTTTCTTCTTAATTCCAGGTCATAAACGAAGATCTTTATAAAAGGCTGTCACTGCACAACGATGATGTTTGGACGGAGTTCCTACAATCAGGAGAAATAAATATAATAAGCAAACTAAAATTGAACGCTTTTGAAACAGTGGTAGCAGTGGCGGTCACTCGACCAGACAGCGCTTATCGAGCTATTGTGGCCTTCGTCGATCAACTACTAGGTATGCTCCGTTAAAATTACTTGAAAGAAACTATGTATAAGTAGATAAAAATAAATGTCTTCCGTCAGTAAAGTAAATATATATTTTTTTTAACAAAGGCCTCTTCTTATACGCAGAAGGCGACGAGCATTGAATACCACCCTTGTTTAAGGCGGATTTGCGATTTCAGACTTATGTTAATTATATTAGTCCAGGTTTCAGCACTGCGTACCAGTACAGCATTTATTTTCAGTCTTCCTACTTACCGGGCGTTATTAGGTAAACCACGTCGAATTTTTGTAATAGACTGTCCCTTTAGGTACCTATAAGTCACTTAGAGGACAATTTACAAGAAACAGCTTTTGTCAATCGAAACTGGATTAGCCGTATACATATACAAGCGTAAGTTTCAAAAAGCTATACCTCTGAAGTAGCCTTAATGGTTAAAGTTAATGTACACGCAATTTAACTGCCTGTTTTGTGCAATCAGTTAAAATTGCAAGTACCTAAACTCAAAATGTCTAAGTAAATTGAGCGCGTGTTTGCGTACAGGTGCAGGCGTGCTCCAGGGCGGCGACCGCGTGGTGCGCGCGGGCGCGTGCGCGGCTCGCTCGCGAAGGTTGGCGCGCCCCGTACTGTTGCTGGCCGCGCATGCGCACGACGCGCTCGCAGCCGCCGCCACTAACCGACAACTTACACATGTAATATAAACTTTTGTGTTCAACCAACTTTCTAAACATCTGTTCTGAGTCTAATCAATGTTTGTACCTGTGCTTGTCACAATGAGCACTCAGTTTATTGAAAGTCAGTGACAACCACGCTCTTTACCTTCTCATACCATATTAGCAGCAGCTATCTGTTAATATAATGAAGTATACCATAACCTAGCTAAATAGAGTAACCAGCCTCTTGGCTGGTTGTCTTTGTTCCCAGTCGGTTACGTACCGGACAGCCTGCGGGCTGACGTACTAAAGTATTTTCACTTGCTTAATTTTAGGTGGGTATTGAAGAAGGAAGAGTAGCGTGGGAGACTGCATTGGAAGCGTGCCGTAGTGGCAACTGGCTCGCTATCGTCGTAGGAGCTTCACCCTTCACGAACGACCTGCAGGCATTCATTGCAGCGTTCCTTGAATCATCGGTCTGTACATTTTATTAATGTGATATACTAAGTGGAGTTACCAAGTAACATCCCTAATTTAGTTAATTGTCAATTTTTCAGGCGGACCAATTTCATGAAGATTTCAGGCTATGGATATTATGCGAAGATCGAGAAATTCCTGCAATTATATCAAATGCTTGTGTTAATGTCATACTTGAGGTAAGAATTAACGTATCCTTAGTCGAAGTTGTAAAATTGGCAAACAATGCCAAACGTCATAATATTGGTAAATTTATTCCTACCTATTTCAATTGAAAGTAGTCTTTAAAATTAAGGGAAACTTAAAAGATAAAATTTGAATGCATTTTATTTTAATTTTAATGGCAGTTATTGATAACATTTATGCATAATCAGGCGCCGGAGGGTGTCAAAAATAACGTGATGGGCACTCTGTACGCGTGGGGCGCTTACACCGCAGACGCTAACACCGTGCGCATGCACGCTGCGCTCGCACTGTTCCACGCGTTGGTTCAGGAGCGACGTGCTTACATACCACAAGGTAAGTACCGGCATTGGCACTGCTCGTTTACCTGTCATTTAATCATGAAATTCTTTAGGCTAAATAATCACGCTCTTAGGCATTTTCTATCTAGTTCATCGAAACTACAATAAAATGTAGGTGTATGTTTACGGTTCTTGTGAATGTTGAGTGTCGAATATATGTACTATCTGTCTTTCATTTATACGGATTAATTTCAGTTTGTAAAACAAGGTGTATTGCGCAGGCTGGTCGCAGTGGTATGCGTGGGAGTGGGGCGAGGCAGCGGCGGGCGCGCGCGCGCTGCGTGCGGGCGCGGGCGGCGCGGCCGTGTGCGCGCTGTACGGCGCGCGCGTGGGCGGCGCGGGGGACGCGCGCGTGCTGCGTGCTCTGCAGCGCCGCTGCCTGGCCGCCGCCGCGCTCTCTGCGCGCTGGCAGCCCGCGCCGCTCACTGTGCCGCTACCGCTCTCCACTTCACTCAGGGTGAGGTCTCCGACTCCCGTATTCGAAGTTATTCGTTTTTGCATTCAACGTTTAGCTTCACTATATTACATCTATCCTGATCCGGCAGCTCTTGAATTTTTACCATCCTAGACACGTCCATTGCTAAATATAGACCCCGATAAAACGTCATTACATTGACCAGTCTTGTGCTTCCCGCAGTCAGCGATCCTCACCAGGTCTGCCTTATTGTCTTCAATATACAAAACAAATTACATTGCATTATAAATTAACTTTTCGTCGTACAGGAGTACACAGTAGCCTTCGATGCGTTGCCTGCTATTGATTCGCCACAACTCCTGGCTCTACCTGCTAATTGCCGCGTTGCTTGGGAAAAGAAAACTGCTAATGACATTATTACTAGACTGAAAGGTAATATTCTTATAATTAACTAACTCCTGCACTCAGGGACGTCACCTGACGTATATAATAAATAATTATTAGTTTAAATTTACAAACAAAAATAAAATCAAAGCAAATATGATATATGTCAGTGAAAATAAAATTATGAATAATTAAGCTAAACTCTCAATTGGTCCTGTTTTTGTGTGGCAGTGTTCCAATATCAAATACAGTTTATGGTTAACTATTTTTTAAATGTTTTCAAAACATTTGTTTTATGATGACTACTCAAATTTCAGAATTAAACTCGACAGTCAGTGTAATGAGCAAGAGTGATAACATAACGCCGTTGAAATCGCTCCTTTCTCTATGGAAGAAACTTATGTCGGGAAGTCCTTTTCTAAAGGGAGAGTACCAAGTTGAAAAGGTTAGTAATACTGTAACATTATTTCAGGATTTTTTTTTTTTAATGGGACAAGCCCGCCACGCTATTCCCAACCACTGCAACTTCTGTAAGCCAGAATCAACAGTGAAGACCGCCAGAAGAGCGCCGAGACAATGAAGCTCGACGACTCCCGGAGAAACGATATAACTGTTTTGGATCCCGCAACGAAATTAATCAGAAAAGATTAGCGGAGGAGTAGGAAAAAAAAATATTTTTTATTTGAGGATGAAAACCAAGCAGTTTATTGCAAATCAAATAGAACTACTGCCCCGTTGGTCTGGTCTTGCTTGGTCGCAAGCACGTCTGATGAGCATGGAGTCCTGGGTTCGATTCCCAGGTCGGGCGAAGTGTTATTGGTTTTTTCCATTAGGAATTTCCCAGTAGCGAGTTAGGATTTGTGCCCGGTTAATGGCAATAGGCGCACCCCCTATTACATGGGACCCAAACATACCGGCGAACTGTGGGTGTACATTGGTACACCTCGGCTAACCCTTCGGGGTATACAGGCGTGTTGGTGTATTTGTATATATAATTTAGGGAATGACGTGAACAACATTCCGGTCTCTCGCCTTCTTAATTTTTACACATGCTATGAAGATGAAATGAAGAGATTCTCGTGCAGGCCGGCGCGGGCTGGTGGAGCTGCGCGTGCGAGGGCGAGGCGCGCGACGCGGCGCGGGCGGCGCGCGTGCTGCACGCCGGGCTCGCCAAGCTCGCGCACCAGCATGCGCGCGCCATGCTGCAGGTAAGTGCTACAGTTCACAGTTCAGTTATATTATATTACTATAATAATATAATACAATATTAAAGAGTAAAGCTTTTTTAGTAATAATAAAGAGGAAAGTTTTTTTGTTTCTGTGTAATGAATAGGTTTCGAAACTTATAGACCGATTTTAACAATTTCTTCACCAATAGGTAACTACATTATTCCTGAGTAACATAGGCTATGTAACATCACGCTACGACGTACGAGAGCGGAGCAGTAACCAAAGATGACATTAAATGCGAGTGAAATAAGCGACGCGGATGAAGTCGCGGGCACTTTGCTAGTCCTAATTAAATACATACCTACATCATATTTCAAATGGTCTCTGATATTGATATAGGTACCTACTGTCGAGGCTCCGCGCTCTTGCAGTTTTTTACAGTCGTAAGTTGTCATCTCATTGTATCAAGCCGCTAACTACCTTCTTCATATAATGAAAGGCACACGACTACTATGCTATTTTAGTTTGATGACTTATCGAATCCATTTGATTCGACATGAGCTTATAAGCGAGTCTGTGCTTGTTGTGTGTGTTTAGGCTTCATTAGCTGGTTCATGAAAACACACTCGTGTACGGGCGTAAATTTTTTTCCCACACAAAATATAGGCGCGCTTCTAAATACGTAGGAATCCAAAAACAAGCTTAACATTATTAGTCGATTACCTATGTCAAGTAAAAGTTATGTACTAGAGATGCCACGAATAGTTAGTTGGCCGAATACCGAATATTTCGCAAGGTTCTTGGCCGAAGACCAGAATATTCGGCAACACTTAGTACTTTTCGCGAGAGTCAAGTCACAACTCATCCGTCGACCGGACTTACCCACGTCCAAAGGGAAGGGCGTGGGCAAAAAACAAAAAAAAAATTGTTATCTAAATCCTTGATTTTTTATTGCACGCCCAATAAATTAATGTTAATAATTAGCTACATAAAGACACGACTCGAAAAACGGTTTTGGTGGGTACCTACATCACGAACAAATATTATTCCAGGCACTTGTAGCATATTACTTGTGAATCAATCGAATACCGTATATAACAAAAGTCAAAACAACACGTCTGTAGACACCCTTACCGATCCTTATCTTACGAAGGTTTCGAAACAATAGAACGCACAGGTGCGGCGCGCCGCACTCGATGAAATGTTTTTAAATTGTATGGACGCACATACGCGCCGCGAGCACATGATAAACGTCCGAAAAACGCACATGCGCGTTGTCCGCACGGAATGCGTTAAGAGTTTAAACTTGCGTCGCTAAAGTAGTACGTAGGCGTCGGCATTTATTTTTCATTTATGATTAGGTCGCGGTCGTGTTACAACACGCTTTATTTTTACTATTATTACTTTATTGTTGGTGCATCATACTGTACGTACTGTATACTAAATATTATTTTGAATATGATTGATTAATTTAAGAAATATATTTGTTCGACTATTGTTCACTATTTGTTTGAGATATACATCTATATGCGTAATATTTAGCGTTCTTTTATTTCATGATTTGGTATTCGGTATTCGGAATACCGAATAGATGCCGAATATTCGTGGCATCTCTAGTATGTACATTTATAAAATTTGCCGAGTCTGACAATTACTAATGTGTCAAAACCAATGAAATGTCCTAAATCTTAAACTAAAGCAAATCGCTTTAAAATGTGAAGTGTACATATTAATTAATATTTGGTAACATTGTCCAGGTAAGCGAGGAGTGGCAGATGTTGTGGTGTGGTCCGAACGCGGTGGACGCATACGTGCGCGAATTTGGAATGCGTGCGCGCGCCGCAGCCGCACGACTTGACACTAAGCAACTGAAACCAGACTATATGCCCACAGGTAACAGCTAGAAAATTATTATAACATGTGTCATTGTATTTTGTTTTGTTTTTCGTGAATGGAGAATCGTTTTTATATGTCACACCGAGCACACTGGGCTTCGTATTCATTTATTTGCATACTATAATGTGTATAAAGATGTAACATAAGGCTTAAAACTAAAGTGCAGTTGTGGACCTTGTTAGGGCAAAATTTAATTTTAATTTAACACCTACAATGTTATAGTTATCAGCCTTACGCTTAACCTCCTCGACTCCTCTTTTCAATGGTATAATTACAAAGATGCTCTGTTAATTGCATTATAGCCATATTGAAATTGGGTAGATGACACCACTATCAATTGACGTACTTTTTATGAGCTGTCAAAACACTATTCCCCCATATATTTTGTACTACAATACATGATGGTGACGTCACTGTTTTGACATCTTAATTTACAAACAATTTATTGATTTCAAAATAACTACAAATCGTTTTTTATAATTATTTAAAAATTCATCGAGTTTTCAGGGCTCAAATAAACTGTTCTTTTTGTGAAGTTGTGTCTTGGAATAATTGTTTAATGGTGTCATCTACCCAATTGATACAGTCTTCGACAAACAAACTTTTTTTTGTTTTGTGTATGAACACTATCGTCTACAGAAGTGGACCTACGCTCATTCCTGCGTCCATCGCGCGTCATATGGGCACTGCGCGTGCATACCGCCGCACGCCTCGCCACCAGCGTGCACGCGCTAACACTGCACGTCAAGTGGAACTGGCAAGAAGGTAAGCTGTCTAGTGGAAGTATACTAGTTGGTCGGTTGATGTTGTGGCAGAAGAGTAGATACTTGTAGATTGCAGATGAGGTTATCATTATATTGAAATGCATTCTCCAGCAGTTCCAGCATTGGGCAGAACCCCCGTAAATTAATATGTTAATAGGTACACACGGCTACATATCAAGCTATACCTTTCCAGCTTATGCTGTTCTCTCATTGTATACAATTTCCATACATTGAGAGGTCAGCTTTTACTGGAAATGTATACCTTGATATGTAGCCGTGCGAACACAGCGATACTGTCAGACCGTAGTTAACGTGTGTGGCTAGCTTAAATAAGTACGTTACATTGACTTTCCGTGAAGGTGAGAGTACTCAAGACGGCATAGTAGTGCGCGGGCTGCAGCTGTGCGGCGCGGAGTGCGCGGGCGCCGCTCTAGCGCCGTGCGAGGCCGCCGCGCCGCCCCACCGTGCCGCACCACCGCTGCTGTTGCGATACGTGTTGCAGGTAACAAAAAGCGTTCAACATTTTTGTCACAATCAAAAAATTACAATAGTGTAGGTAAATTAGCGTTTGTTGACAGATGCAGACTAAGATTAGAATGTAAACGATAATAACATTAAGTCGGATTTGAATTTACATTATTATTTTTGTATTTTCATTAACATAGCTAGATAAGTGTTAAGTAAGAAAACACTAATGATTTATTATAATATAATAACCCGCATCTATATTATTTTCTGACATTTTTGGTTATTTAGATCGTCTAAACTAAAATTGGTACGCACACAACATGTATGTATGTATGTAATCTTAAGGCAAACTAACCAAGTACGCAGGAGATATTATAGTGTACAAGTGTGTGCGCAAACACAGGTGGAGCACTCCTTCTTCACTAACTCTCATAGTGCGATGGGACGGTAGTCCAACACAATCGGGAAGAGATCAGGCGCAGTACCAACGACTTTACATGCTTTCCGAGTGCGCAATTCCTAATGGAAAAACCCAATAACACCTTTTGCCCGACTTGGGAATCGAACCCAGGACCCCACGCTCAACAGTTGTGCTTGCTACCACGAAACCATCGCAACGGGGCAGTTTAACGACGCACCCAACAGATCAACGGGGTCCACAACATATACAGTGTATAGAGACGCTACACAAATAGGTTGAAATCATTGATGTGTCATGTAGATATAGGCGTCTGAAATTGGTGCAACTATATCTGATTTTACATACGAAAAAAAACAGCACCTCTATTTTTGTTTTTTCAAAGATACATTAGATATCAATCATACAGTTTAAATTTACACGAACTCTTAAATTAGATAAATGTAATAATTAATTATTAAATTTTATTTTAATTTTTTTTTTTATTTACTAGCAAATACTGTTTTAAACTGGACGACCTTATACTATAAGAACTACGTCTATTCCTTAAAACAAACCAGTTTAATCAACTTAGATAAACCGTATGCAGGACTCGGACAGCACTTGGGAGCGGAATGCCGAGGTGCCGGTGTACACTAACGAAGCGCGGGAAGCACTCGTGTGCACTGCGCGCGCGCCGCTGTCGCAGCACTACGAGCCTGACACCGCTACTCTACACGCCATCGCGCTTTTTATAGCCACAAACGATTAAACTACTTATAGCGCTAATAACTTATAGACGTCTAATTCACTGAGTAAATGATAGCGCATGCACATAAAAAAAGACGCAATTACACTTGGTCGCGTATTCGGGTGCGCGTAAGACTTTACTCGAATTCGGGCACCTAATGCATTAATTACACTGGTCAGCCAGCAGTTGGCTAGTTCCAGTACTATACTGGTACTGGCTAACTACTGTAAGAATTTTAAATGGAATCGAGTACCTGCGCCCGCATTCGGAAACAATGAATCCGGACGAGATTGCCCGAAGACGGGCGCACTCGACTTCATTCATTTACACATGGTCGTTTGCCCGAATTTCGTAGCGAATCGCAATCGAATTCGGGAGAACGACCTAGTGTAATTGCGCCATAACTGCTGGTAGCATAGTTCACACGATGCCGATGTCTATTATGCTATATGTACAGCACGGCCGACGTATCTTGGCGATCCTGAAGTTAGCTGTTCGACTGCGCAATGGATCTTTTAGGAACAAAATTGTCTACTGCGCAGCTAATCGGCTAGCTTCAGGACCGCCAACATACGTCAGGCGTACTGTACCTTTAGAAGGATTACGCTGTAATAAACTATATGTTAGCACTACATTAGGAATACGTGTGTGGGACAGCCTATATTTAGTACGAAATTTTTGAATATCTAAACTGTGTGTCGCTCATATTTTTATGACCGCAATTGCCACGAACTTGTGCGTTGATTGTAGTAGTGTTAAAGAACACAAATTGTCGCCATTGTTAAATGGAAGTTACTAAATGCTTATAAATTAGGGTTGAAACAGTGTTTTGCACGTTTGATATAAATAAAGATAAGTTTATTTTTTAAACAGGTGATCTCTTGAAATATTTTGTTTTATTTTTTAATTGTCAAAGCCTAGTTTTAGCGGATTTCTTCTAATAAATTATATTTACCATAGAATATATGTGTCATTGTTTATTCTGCCACCAGCAGTTAAAACCCGAAAAAATGTGTGAGAGAATTCTTAGGTATGTTGGCTTTAGAATGCTGATACTGGTTGCAATATTGAGATTTTTTCCTGTTGCGATTATGTACTAAATAGAAAAAAAACTACGTTGTCTTTTTTTACTGTGTATTTCTTTGGAAATGATATCAGGGTAACATATCGCAATCTTAAAACTTCAAGTAGGTACAGACGTTAAATTACACACTTAATGTGGATAATGTATTGAACATAACTTATCGCTATCTTATTTAAAAAATCAAATAAAAAACAAAGACCTCAAAATCACACAAATTAGTTCAGTTTAAATTTAGGGAAACTAATTTTCACCTCTTTTACTTAAATCAATAATTAGATTCAGCTTCATTCACATTTAATTATATTTTGTTACTTGGATTCTGAAACAATAAATATATAATGCTTATTAGATATTACAATAGATCATCATATTAGCCGTAGGACGTCGACTGCTGGACATAACCCTCACCATAGATTTGCAAAGGGACCGGTTGGAAGCGGCCTGTATCCAGCATAAAATAAGAGAATAAGTACGAAAAGGGTGCGCACTTGCTAGTCACACCGAGTCTACAACATGAATTTAAGGACTATCCGTTTAGAAGTGTTTTAAATACTTGCAAAATAATAATTAACAAAATTCCATTGTGCTATAATATATAATCTTAGTTATATTTGATATTTTCTTAGGTACTTACCTAGATTATCAAAACAAAGTAAGTATTTCACTGAAGTCTTAGCGACCGGCAGGTTTCCCGACACTGGATGGTCTGCAAATTATAATTGGGCCACTATGAAAATTAAATATTCTAATTATTTAGAAAAAGAAATATTGCAATTTTAAAAACAAGTAAAAATGTATAGCTTATGAGGGTAGGTAAAACCCTTTTCTTAGATAAAATCCTACGTCGCATCATCACCATTTTATCTGTGACCGACAGTCGGAAATACAAAGGCCTCTACCCCGCAAAATAGAAACACAGGTGCGTGTTTAGTAGTAGTTTACATTAATTTAAGTAGGTAAGTCCCTACAAAACTTACAATAAGCCACGACTGGAAAAACATCAGTGCGTTTTATGATATACATAAAAGTGACCACGATGAGAAGACCTACAACCGCAGCAGCTATACACACGTAAGCGTATTGTGATCCATTTCCGAACTCAAAATATCCTGGTTCTACGCACTTTCCTTTTATGTTATTTTTGTAGATATTGATAAACCTGAAATGTTTTTAATACATATTTATTTAGTAAACTATCTAAAAGGCCTATTACATTACACGATCTGCCGGGCCCTGCCTGCAGGGACAGTGTAGGGTAATAAGAAACAGGGACGCAGGGGCCTGCCTATGGTTGCCAACCGCACTATAATATATAGTATTGTACTGTATTTTGGGTCTGTGTACTATACAGGAGATTTTTTTATCACGCTCCTAATTTAAATATTATTATCTTCATTGAAAATAATTAAATACGTGTTGTTTCTTTTAGTATCACTCAGTACCCAAATATTAAGATACTAGCGACCCGCCCCGGCTTCACACGGGTGCAACGCTGATGTTATTATACATATAACCCTTCCTCTTTAAAAACCGCATCAAAATCCTTTGCGTAGTTTTAAAGATTTAGGCATACATAGGGATATAGGGACAGAGAAAGCGGCTTTGTTTTATACTATGTAGTGACGAATACGATCGTTCTGTTGGCAACACTGTGAGATAGGTAGGCAGGGCCCGGCAGATCGTGTAATGTAATAGGCTTTTTTACAAACCGTTGGCGACCGCTAATTGTAGCAGTAGCAACTATTTTACGCATATTGTAGGAGCTCGTTTCACCGCACACGTGGTGATTTGGAGTCTGTCTAATTGTACCCTCAGTATAATACTATATGCACTGGTAGTGGTTGCGAATGGCCTATTTTTAGTTAGTAGAAAAATTCTGATGCGAAAATAAAATCTGCTTCTGTTGAATCAGACCTTATTTTTGAACATTATCTTATTTTCATTTCTCTTTTTTGGAAGTTTACTCGTGAACAGGCACGCATGTTACACGCACACACGCATGCACGTACAGCAGGCGCGTAAGCTGTATTACTTAGTAGGTACCTGCGTGCCTGTTCACAAGTGAACTATGCAATCGCTATAAAAAAGCGCCAAAAACTACGGTTTACATCTTCTTCATCGGCAAAAAAGCCTCATTACGCACTGTTAGTTGAAAAACTAAATCTTGGACAGACTTAGACACAAACGAAATCATAAAAAACCCGCCTCGAACTTACCCTTCAGCACAAGGGCCACATCGGTTAATTGTCTTGATGCATACATTCGGTATATCTGGAATCGGTGGCTGCCGGTTCAGGTCCTGGCATCGCAAACATTCTTGGCATATATTTACTTGTGTTGCACAGAAGTATCCCTCCGAGCAATTTACATCCTCTTGGCATGATAATGGTTGCGCATTAGCGACCAGTAAACACAACATCGATATACACAAGGACCTGAAAATATGGAACCTCGAAAATCTGAGATCATAGCACCTACTCAGGTACATTACCTACTTATCGATATATAAATACTACCTGCTTTCAAAAATATCTTGAACGTTCCCTTTGTATTTCTATTTATACATATACATACCATCACGCCTGTATTCCTCGAAGGGCTAGGCAGAAGTGTACCTACCATTGTACACCCACAGTTCACCGGTATGTTTAGGTCCCGTGTAATCCTATTCCCATCCCATCCAATTCCATTTCCATATCAATATTATTTTATTTTCAATTTTTTTTTGGCATCCCATTTCTATTTATTTTGTTCAATATTATTCAGTTAATTTGTACCTGCGCACTCTTGTATCGGTACCTATACCTATTACCTAAGTACGGTAATGGGAAGCTATGCAGATTGAGAGTTTGATGACGGCTAGTACGTACCTTATGTAGGTAAGGTACCCAGGTAAGTACCTACTCAAAAGTATGTATTGCTTAAAGATACGTACCATATTTAATATTAGCTGTTTAAATTAGCAATATATTAGTCAAACGGCAAGGTACCTAGGAAAAATACTAAGAAATATTATTGACCTGCCATAGGTAAATATTTAATCTTACTTACCGAAACATTTTTAGGCGCAGACTGTCTCTGGATTTTTTTTCTCTTTACACCTTTATAATTGGGAATTTACTCACAATAATGTACCTAAACACGGTTTATAAAAGTTTTCTTACTTCACGTTCACACACATGTAAAGTTATTACTTTTGTAACTACATCCTAATAGGAAAGTGAGCACGGAAATCCAAGGCTTCCTATTCCCGTGACGATAACCATGAAACTGATTGATGATAAAACAATACATTCCTTGGAGAGTAAAAAAACAAAACAAGTAAGAACTTGTATTGAATAAGCACATTTCAAGCAAGTTAAGACCATGAAATGGACCTGTCAAGACATGTCGCTCGTGACAATGCTGTATATTTTCGTTTACAATACCTATTCAAAACAATGAAAGCTTCGAACAAAGTTTAATCCCTACTTCAAGGTAAAGTACGATAAATCCTCAACAACAATTAGGTAGGTACCTACCTATAGTTTTACCCATTTTGAGGTTTAGATAGCTACCTAGGTACA
This sequence comes from Caradrina kadenii, assembly GCA_947462355.1. Lineage (NCBI taxonomy): Eukaryota > Metazoa > Arthropoda > Insecta > Lepidoptera > Noctuidae > Caradrina > Caradrina kadenii. Next base: position 9,399,228 of record OX381677.1, on the reverse strand, counting down.
ATGTAATACCACAACAGACGATCAAACTTGGTAGGTAAGTACTTTATCCGGAGAATACTTATATAACCGGCCAGACAAATCCGGACAATAGACATGGTTATCAAAAACATAATGTAAAAAAGGGGCCAAATTCGGTCGACACGACCTTCTATGTAGTCGGTGTCACCGGTAAGAGTTGATTGACTTTGACTTCTAACGGGTGCCTAATTCCATAGCAGATCCTTAAAAAGAAAAAAAGAAGTGTGTTACTTTCTTTGATATTATTAAGTATTTCTTTAAGATTACTTTAATTTATAACGGGTTAAATTATATTAAATTTCTGTAATTAGTAAAATCAAGTGGCAAAATATAGTACCTAGGAAATTACAAATTGAAAGTCAAATTTTTTTAACACAATTTCCCCAGGCTACGATGAATGACATATCTGTTTTTAATTACGAATAAAAAGATACTGTTCTTTTACAAGAAAGTCTCGAGACCTAGAAACTTGATGATAGACCTTTTCCATTTTAAAATACGTAGGTACGTAAAAAAACGGGTCGCAAATAAATCTTTTTAGGGAGAGGCCATACGATGCGGTGCGGTGCGCCGCCGCATCACAACAATTTTGCTGCATCGGCGTGCACACGTAGTAGGTAAGCGGCGTCGCAACAACGTTACGATATCGCGGCGCCGCAGTGAGTATCGTCAACACTGAAGTGGACATTCTTCTCCGCTAGGAGTATAATGTTCTGTGTCAACACACACACACCCCGTAAACACATCTACGGTTTCATCATTGACATTTGTATATATTACGCCGCAACGGCACTGCACAGGCGCCGCACCGGAGTCGTGCCGGAGCCGCACCGAATAATGTGGCCTCTCCCTGAGTCTGGGTTGGGTGATTTTTTTTTTTTTTTTTTTTGTTTTTTTTTTTTTGGTGGGTGGGAAATCATCAAATAACTTCTCCCGCCCTGGGCGGGGCGGGAGGGAGTGTCAGACTTTTAATGACTAAAACCCACCCATGTTCCTTCTTGTGCCCTTTGCGTCCCGGGGGCGCGGTATCTCTTGCGAACAACCCGCAGCCCCGGCAGGCATCGGCCCTCAGTGGCCCCTTCCTTTTGCTGACATCTCTTTGAGGCGCGCGTGGAACACGAACGCGCCGTCGACACGGCCTGTCGTTATGCAACGTAAGGACGGTGAGCTACCCATTGCTCACCGTCCACAGGCCAGTATCTACGGTGGCCGGGAGTCGTCTCGCGGCTCCCGACGTCCGGAGCGTCTACCGCGGCGGCTGGGACGGGAGAACCGCTGTCTCAACCGTCCCGCCGCCTCCTTCTCAAGCATTACTGCCTCGCAGAAGGAGGCGACTGCATCCCATTCCCTCTCGCTCCGGACCATGGCTTGCACCAGGGCCGGACGCGAGAGTTCGCCGCCGCCGATGGCCGCCACGAGGACTCGGCGATGCTCCGCCCAAGCGGGGCATACCGCCACGGTGTGCTCCACCGTGTCCTCGGGGCGATCCACAGAATGGTGACACCCGGACGTTTCCTCCCGCCCGATGAGGTGCAGGAACCTCCCGAAACAGGTTGGGTGTGATATGATTGATTTAGTTAGCAAAGTTTCATAGTAAAACGGGGACGTTTCTACTTCTACCCACATTAAAGTGACAAGACCACTGGGAGATATTTGAAAAGGCAATATAAATCAAAAGACAAATTAATATTTACATACTTACAACTTTATTGACAAGAGACTAAAATCTCGTTTAACTCATTTATGAATAATGAATCTTAGTTCATTATTGGCATAACATTAACAATTAACAAAAGAGTTTGTGTAACTTTAATGAGTGCTTCACAGCCTTTTGTTACATCTCTTAAGTAATGAGCATAATATTTGATGTAGGAAATGTCTCAGGCAGTAAGTTACAATGAGTATTTCATAATAACCGATAAACGTAACAATCAAAACGGAATGATAAAATAACAATATTAAGATGATAAAAGAACATTATCGGAGTAATCAACATAATATTATTAATCAGCAGCCGAATTACGTTTTGATTATAAAATAAAAACAGTATATTCCCTAACATTAAACATTTTTCTAAAACAGAACTAGCGGTTTCAAACCCTAATCCCACGCATAACACATTGTTAGAATAAAAAACATGCAAAACAAGGAACTAAAAAATTAATGGAAGCATTTACGCGAACTTAAATCACACTCGAATACATTGACATAAATGATAATCACCAATTCTATAGGATTGGTTTTAGATAAATTTATGATAAAATGAACTTTAAAAAATTAACGATATTGTATATAAAAAAGCTTTTGCTAACTTTTACCACTGAATAACATTGTGTAGTTGGTAATTATTTATTTTTGCAATGCGTGTTAATTTCAGTTTTCTTTGAAGAAACGACAATTTATCTAAACAACGATAATAACATTTCACAGGAGAAGTAAAAAATTTATATTATTTTCAAATTATATCAGTCAATATAAAGAGTAATATTGTAATATGCAAGTAAAAAAATATATATATAACTAGGGTAATTTTGACCTTTGGTTCTTGATATTTAATTAAAAGATGGGTAGTCTTCTAATTAAATATCAAGAACCTGTTTTTTTAAGAATTGAACAACTTTGAAAATTTAATTAGAATTTTGAAGACTTATTTGAATAAAAATCTTGTTGCTTTTGCCATACTTTTTAATGCATGCTTCTTCCAGACTAACTAAATGTTTCTGAAATTCACTTCGACAATACCCACAATAAAAATAATAATATGCTTGTTGCATGATCGGACCTTTTATGCAGTAAAAATTGATACATACATGGAACACATTTTTTGCCTTTTGAAAGAAGTTGAAGCTATAAATAAGTTGAGCCATCCATATAGTGAATAGACGATTTAAATTTATTATATATTTACGCTTAAAAGGAGGCTCCAAACACCACTGATGTAAGATGAAAACTTGTTGATTCTAATAAACCCTTTTTCATTTTTAGGGATCCGTACCTCAAAAGGAAAAAACGGAACCCTTATAAGATCACTTTGGTGTCCGTCCGTTTGTCTGTCTGTCAAGACCCTTTATTTAGGAAATGCGTGGAGGTATCAAGTTGAAAGTTAAACCGTATACTCAGGTCGACGGTCCCATGAAGTTGTGAAAAAAAATTAACTTCTAAGTTTACGTAAAAATAAATGTGCGGCCGTTTATTCAGCAAAAAACGCATATTTCGACACTATCAAAGGAATCAAAACTCATAGGGTTGTTCCCGTTGACCTAGAACTTTGAAATTTGACAAGTAGCATCGTTATAGACCACAAGTACAAGAAAAAGTCTCAAAACTATAATTTTTTTATTAAATCTTACAAAATAGGGGCAAATATTTTTTTATAGGGATCAAAATTTTAAATTGAAGCTTCTAGTACAAATGGGGTGTCATTTAAAAGGGTTTTATGTGCACATTGCGAATTTTTTTTTTCCCGACACATAATTTGTTATTTATAATGAAAAATATAAAAAATACCGATCCCGCTGTCTTCGAGGTCTGTGAAATGTCTTTTTTTTTTATTAATTTTATTAATTTATTTTAGTAAATAATTTATTTAATTCTGTAAATTATAATTATCTTACGTACGGAACCCTCCGTGGGTGAGTGCGACTCACTTGTCCAGTTTTCATTTTCAAGTTACATATTTATAGCTTCAATTTATGTCATAGGCAAGATATTTGCATCATATTAATGGGCACAATCTATAAATTGACCATTCGACATAAGGGTCCTACGTGTAAAACAATACTTCAAATATTTACATGCCAAAACAAGTTGACAACCATAAGAGATAAAAAATATATTGGACCATACAAACTATCATGTTTAGTCTGACTGCCAATGAAAATAAACATATTTTAATAAAACACATAATCCAATATTGTCTATTAGATATTGATTAGGAATATTGTTATCTTATCTTTAAGCCTTGAAAGCATTAAAATTAAGATATTATGCGGAATAAATAATTGCATAAAAATATTATAATTAATTATTCAATGTGTCTTTAGCTCAAGTTTTTTTACAAAGCCACTAATTAACACGCTCCCTATCTACGGTGTCCGACTCGATAACAAAACTAAGTTACCCTGGAATATTTGTACCCAAAAGAGCCCATTGTAGCAGAGTTCTAGAGATTCCGAAAAATGCCAGATATCTAAGCAGCATCGTGTAAAGGGATTCCTCTTGAAAGATGCTTAAAAAAGCTTTAGATTTTTGTACAGTGTAATGTAATGTGATGCTCAGAGGTACGCATATGTCTTTATCTTAGTTCTTTTGTTCCGAAGTTTATTCTAACGGATATGTCGCAGGCATTTCATTGTACAATTCGTCATTATACAAACGGCTTCGTCTGTTTCCAAACTCTCAAAACTTGCTGATAAGTACCTCGGCAAATAGAAGTGCTATATTCTACCACCTTGGCGCCGCTTGACACAAAGTTTTTTAGGTTATCAGTCGGATAACCTCGCAAACAGCGGTGAAGCGTCCATGGAAAGTGGCGTCTGAACGTACCTACTTGTGTTGCGTGCTAGTATTAGTACCTAAGTGATGTATTCTAGAGCGAGAGTTTGTAAACGGACGTCGCCTTTCGATTTAAATCACATTGTACACTATAAATGCAACAAATACATTATAGAAACACATGCACCCTAAAACTAGAATTGCTAAAACACTCGATAATCTCTAGAATACATTCCAAATAAACAAAATACAATTAATACCGAACTTACTTATGAGAGACAGGGACCGTGTTAATATACTTTTCAACTCCCTATTATACATTTACGAATCGTATAAATACTTACAAGACTGGTTTCTTAAACGACTCATATAAACAAACCAAATATTTTTCTAAATTAATGTTACTTGAGCAACCAAGTATCAAATAATGTCTTTTCTCTCTCTCTCAATCGTTTAAGCTACCGACTTTTCACTTAGGATTATCTAAGGTTACATTATATTACTGAGATCATGAAAGATCGTAGGTACAGATCTCTTACATGACTGGTATATGCACAGGTATAAATGCACATAAAACTAGGTTCATCACAGTAAAATGGTAAGATTTCTCTTTATAGGCACCTTAGAACTTCTTTCGTGTCATTTTTTTTACTTTTACTATAAAATTATAAAATTAAATATCCACAAAAAGACTAAGTTTTAAGGACAAATTACTGGTTTTTTTTTAATAGAAAACCTAGACTACATGTCTGTATAGGTTCTGATAAAACGTTGTAATTTCTCCTTATAGTAAGCGTAGTCGAGTATTCGTTAAGGCGGAGTGACGTCACTTGTTGGTGTTGATCTGCACTACGTTGGTGATCTGAGTGATGTAGCTGTAAGGAGGCCCTCCTTGGTTCGGGGACGGTGATCGCCCAAAACTACTGTGACAGTTGTCCCCGTATGAGTTGCTTTCCCGGGACTCCTATAAAGGATGAATAATTCCATAAATTAAAAAAAGTGCGAAGTTTAGTGAGCACATGTTTTTTAATCAACATTTATTTCCCCGCCCAATCATCTAGTTTCCCAGTAATCTATGAGTTATGACTAGTAACAACAAGCACGTACCTGTCGGACACATCGTTTCTTAGCGGCGGAGTGTTCGACGAGCGTAGTGTCTCGCGCGGCAGACAGTAGCGCCGGCAGCGACGCGCCCGCACCCTCCGACTCGTGTGCATTCGTATCGTTGACAACACTACCGAACAAAGCATTCTCACATTATGAAAAATAACATATTTCTGATCAATGCACTTTGTAACAGCGATCTTCTAATAAAACTTAGTGTCGCAATACCAAATATAAAAATATTGCTACAGTTTAATATAACTCTGTAGAAACAAAGACTCGCTGATCAATGTAAATACTACTTGGAAACGACTTATACATGTCCATATCAGGTACGGTCAAGGCGAAATGTGTGTAAACTGCATCATCAAGTCAGCAGCTAACAACATTTACTCACTTTTAATTATTCAAATCATCTGTCAATCATTTCCTCCGACAATGTAGAAGACCTGAAGAGTCTACTTAACTTTCAGAATAAATAATACATACTTGGCATTAACATCCTCGTTGTTGGCTGTTTCACCAGACATCCACGGGCTCGGCATCGTTTCCTCGTCATGGATGGACGGTGTCATGGTCTCCGTGTATTCAGGCGCCGGAGACTCAGGACTACTAACAAATAATTAACACAATTATACACAGCTAGTCACAATAATGCTGCCTGTCCATTGAAGCGGAGCGAGGCTGCGGAGCGGACAAACGGAGAAATATTAACCAATAGGATTGCATAAAATCTTCGCTCTGCTTCAGTTACGTATAGATATGTTAATATTTATCTGTTTCTCCGCTCCGCAGCTTTGCTCTGCTTCAGTGGATAAGCAGCCAAAAAAGGATGATGGCAACACTACTGAACTATATCATTAAATTACAAAAGCCAGTGAACAGAAATGTGGGCAGAAATAATGTCTGATAATTTTGATAATAAATAAATTATCGTTATTATCTATTGCACCAAGGACAAGGCATCCGGCGAAATCGGAACATGTGTGCGTGTTATGATATAAGATTAGCGGATGTACAAGGTAGTGTGAGACGACTTATCGTAGGAATTTCTCAGATGTCGCGATTCCGTGGCCTCATTGTGAAACATGATGAAGCGTTTATATTGATTCCTCCGATGAGCTTCATTTACTCACAATTCATTCACCATTTCAAGAAAAAAGGCTACTTATAATTTAAAACTCATCCAGAGTTCTGTAGGTGTATTGCTCTATCGAGTCTATCTTGGCGCGCGGTAAGTGCCTCTTAACTAGTAGGTCAACGATTCAAGTTCACAAAAAACCCTCACGACACCCTCTGACAACAGGTACACGTGTACCTGTTGTCTCATGAGGGTTTTTTGTGAACTTGAACTGCTACCAAATTGCTATCCAATAACGTTATTGGGTAGCAAGACAATTCATTTGCAAAAGTGTAGCGTAGGAAATAGAAAGACTAAAGTATAAAAAACGGCGCTTACTCGTAAGGAATAAATGCACATCTATACTTAAGTGAAAATTCTTGAAAACCTTAAAAAACCGACACAATCCCAAAGCAAAAAAAAATGTGCAAAAAAGAATACAACAGGGAAGGAAGATTGGAATTTTGACGACTGACCTTTTATAAGTTCACTCCTTGAAAGACCTGGCGTACAGATATTTAAGTAAATAAACGGAGAAGTAAATATCATACTTTAAAAGTAATTTGTCAAACAAAGATATATATATTCCGGCTCATTACAGAACAAGGTCTAATTTGATCCTAAGTTTAAAAACCATCGAACCTGTGTTTGAGTTTAAATTTTATTCTGATAATGGCAATGTTCAGGATAAAAAAGGCTCCATTCTAAAGTCAGATATTTTATTTAATTTTAAAGCCTTATATAAATGGAATAAAGTTCAATAACAAAAACTGTTTCGATGGTTAAAACCTGGTCTTATACCAAGACCAGGACCAGGATAGATATAAGTTTATACGTTTTTTCAGCAAGCATTACCCAACATTATTTATTTTCTTCAGACAACAATTTCACCGAATTTAGATAGACACTATCTGCCATATGGAAACGGATCAGATATAGCAGTTAATTATCTAATAAATACATTAACTGTATTGTACACAAACGTGGCCATTAATACAGTGTGAACGTACCTGGGTGGTGGTAGATCTTGTTCATAAATGGGTTTTTCGTAGACCGTGGCTGCCTGGTTGCGTGCAGACTCCCGCGCATCTTGTGGGCGAGACAACGGCGACGGCTTGATGAATTGTTCATCTAACAACAAAATATGAACATATCAGTAGCCATCAACTCATGTCATCACTCAAAGACGTCAATTTTAGATGTTACAAAAGTATGCTAAATTAAAATCACCTTCAGCAAAGCCGATCCACTTGAGCTTATCGTTATTGAAACACAATATACATATATTGCGTTGATCCTGATTAGAATTCGTAGAATTGTAATGAATGTGATTTTGATCAATTTAGGTCATCTATCGATAAATTCGCTGACTACCTACCAACACGTTGGTACAATATCGGGATCCCTTGTGGGCGTCGTCAATGTTTTAACACTTTATCGCAGACGTTACGTCGTTGATGGCATTGATGTCGCCATTTGCATCGCATGATGATAAAGTTCTTGATTAAGGTCAAGAATTTCAGAGGCACTATGTAAGATACAATTTTGGCCGCTTGTCATCCAGGAACCGCTGCTTGTCAATAGGGTTTAAATTGCTTACCTTCACTGTAAACAGTCGGCTCCACATCCGAGTACGGCGATGAATTGTATGGAGACTGTGGCAGCGGATTGTATGGTGGAGGAGCTTCGGGAGCCGTCGCCGCTGTGATGCGGGCTGTCACTGTACTCGACTGGTTTGAACCTGAAGCAAATAAGGGTTTACAACTAAAACCACGCCGACTAAACGACCTTAGAAGCTCTTTGTATTGAGGGTTTAGCAGACTAGTCTATTGTTACGGCTTCTGCGATATTAATAACACATCCTAACCCATAAGCCAGTCGTAACATGTTAGATCAGAAGTAGCGGCGCTGCATAGCTTTTTGTTAAATATGTAGTTTAGGTATTGACTTATACATACAAGCATAATGGTATGTAACTACAGGTGCCTCTTTCAAACAGCTACTGTGTGTTTTACTTATCGGTGGACGATTGCACAAAATGGGAGTCAATGATAATACAAATTTTGTAGATAGGTATAGATACTAATCTACAAATATGACATCACGAAGACCACGAAGACCTTTCTGTGCACTTGTTTATTTACTCAGTTACCAGTCATTGCATTGAAAACATTGTGCTTATAAGTGCAACAGTTAAAGAATCATTGGGGTATCTGAAGTTTAGTTACAACATTTTAAACTGGTTTTCATAAAAATGAAACTTACACCTTCAATATCTCCAGAACTAGAAAGTTTCAAATCTACGCCACGCCATAGTCCAGAAAAAAAACAAAAGATCGCAATGAAAGGAAGAACGTGTAAATTCGACTTCATTAATTTTCTTTATACCCCAATAACATACACATTTTTCCTATGTATAAAAATAGGTAAATATTCAAATGGAACTTGACTGTATACTGTGCACTCTGCTTACCGTGTCTGTTAATACAACTGTGATGTTACGATAATATAAAACTAAAGGCTGTACATATAAAACTTACCAGCTGTCTTAAAGATCTCAGGGTAGCGCAGTAAGTAGGCGATGATGCCGACAACGAGAGCTAAAAACAGCATCACTCCGATGCCGATGAGTAGCCACACGTAGGAGGGCGTCGGCTCCAGTGGAGTGTCGGGCGGCACACATTTCGCGTTCACGTCGTCGCGACGGTTTACCACCAGTCTGGGGACGAGGACATGAATATGAGGTGATGTCATGAGTACTGAGCGAGGGCATGCATCATGTTGTAAACAAACGCAAAAGTCTGTTTCAGAAAACTAGCTTATTTTTCAATTGAAGAGATTATCATTAAAAACCTCCTTTTTTTGAAGTCGATTAAAAATAATCAAATTTGTTAAAAACAAAACCAAAATATACATATATTCTTAATTAATTTGGGTAGTCTTCTTATGGCACCTGGTTATCGTAACGAAAATACTTTAAAATAGGAGATCCTATTTAAAAATATTTCCTTATAATTTTATGTGCGGAGAAAGTAGTATAATAGACCGAAAAAATAAATGACATCATCATTAAAATGCGGATCTCAGTATGTGCATGGGTTTATCCAATCAATGCCGTAAACAGCACAAGTTGCGACCCCGGACATCGCGCTATGTAAAGGCTAAAAGTACCTTTACAGGAGTCTGATATTTTAGCTTCTTTGATACATACACATTATTAATATGCCAGTTGCTTTAATTACTTTTGATAGAAGAGGTATAGGTTTAAATAAAGAAAGCACACGCATGCAATTCAAGGCAATCATTTGATTCTAGACTAGACATCAGCAACCTCTTTTCTAGCAGACTGCTGGGTTTAGCACTTTCGATCAATTTCCACGCTTCTATCGCTGCCTGTGATGGCATATCTGCCGTTGATAAACCATAATTCATAATAATATATACTCGTATCGTATATTATATCTCTTCCAGCTCGTCTAACCGTCTTATAATAAAATCTCTACCTAAACTCATTGATGTATCGAAGTATGTAAGTACCCAGTCCTATATTTTTTATACAAACAAAGTACGTATAGTATAATTGCACAATTATTTAGATTATTATGTGCAACATGTATAAATGCTATCTACAATTATTTTCCTCATTTTGTTTTTGATTAAGATAATAAATATTCCTAGCGTCTACTTTCAATATCAGTTTGTTATCACTCCATACCAACGCACGTTTACACACAGTAGGAAGTTAGTAGAGTCGTCAGCAAATTAGCATGACTCATCTAACTGGCGACAAATTATCACATAGCCTCATAGGCCGATAGGTTGGATTATATACTTAAACAAACAAACAATATGAGGCCATAAGTTTCTACGTATAAATATTTTTTAAGCATTCTTAGCCGTCCAAATGTGAAGAAAATATCGTTAAAGCTGAGGGATAACAACTACAAGATTAACAATAGGGCTCTATCGGCAGATGGCGATTCTCAACTCAACTTCAAATTTAAGCAAAATCCCAGGGCATAGACCCTGCACCATGGGGACGTTTATAGAGTATTACAAAACTGTAGCACAACCATCATCATAGACAGTATAAGTCTAATATGACGTATTTTAGCTTTAAAGCCTAGTCTGAGGCGCAGATTAGAAAATGATTGTTGCTGCAAATCGCGCCGGCTCTGGGTCCCATAATGATTTCTTAATACGCGTCCAGAGATGGACTGCAAACTACAATAGTCATACTAAGGTCGATACTAACCCATTGATACAGGATCCACATTCAGCGACAGACTTAATGCAGCTGTTGACGGCCAATGGGGGATTACGCATGAGTTCCTGGCAGGACAGGCACTCTCTGCAGATGTGGACATCCGTTTCGCAGTAATAGCCGACCGAGCACTGTGCGTCCCCTTCGCAAGACACCGGCTGGGCGTGTGCAGGTGAGCATAGCACAGCCGCCACGAACAACACCAGAACCCTGTAACAATCAAATAAAGCTTTGTAATTTTACCCAGGAAGAATGATTTATTGGAAAGATAAAAAAGATGTGCACAATATCTGTCATGGTTTCTTCAGTGTCAATGTCGTCATTGTCGCTGATTCAAATTCTATACATAAAAAATCTAAACCGTGAGATCCAATTCGCAGAACGAATCACCAGCTCAGTCACTTGTCCTTTCCGCGAAATATTAATAATTTCGAAGTAATACTTCAAATATAAGTTTATAATGTTAGAACAGTTAAGCTTAGTGTACGACTAAGTTCTGCTGTCTTGTGTGTAGTACACGAGGTGTGTACTGTACTGTACATATTACTTTGTTATGTAGGTAATTAACGATTATGAGACAATCAAATTGTGAAACCTCAGAGTATTGACTCTGAGCCTTAACAGAATAATAAGTAACAGATTGGACCTTACATAGTTTTTAGTCGATTAACGTCACTGCCTCGTTAGCCTAGTTGTCCTAAACGCGACTGCTACGCTACAGGTCTTGGGTTCGATTCCCAGGTCGAGCAAAAGTGTTATTAGGTTTTTCTATGAAATTCTCAGTAGCAGCTCGGAGTTTGGATTTCTGCCCGGTTAATGGATTAGGCTCGCCCCCTATTACATGGGACCTAAACATACCGGCGAACTGTGGGTGTACATTGGTACACCTCTGCCTAACCCTTCGGGGAATACAGGAGTGATGGTATGATGATGATTAACGTCACCTTAATAATTCCTATAATGTATTTCGCGTATTATAAAATATACGTTTTTAACGTATTGTGTTGGTTGGATTAACATACAACCTAAAACATTACATGTTATTAATGTTATGTCATGTTATGTCATTAACATTACATTACATTAAACATTAGTTGTATGATATAAACTTGACGCAGAAATTACCTATAATCAAATAAAATTATCATTCATAACATAAATATAAGAACTCTCGAAATTATACATCTGCTCAATATTTCGCAAAGATTTAAATTGATGTTTTAAATTATGATTTTTCAATAATACCTTAATTACATTTTGAATTACGCGAGTTACATTGACGAATTCCCGTAGAATAGAAAAGGACCCAGAATGAACCCTGTGGCATGCCCATTTTGAATGTGGGACCTAAATTTTAAGCATTCGGATTTAACATATAAAATAGAATTACATATGTACGTAAGTTACATCAGTTGGTAATAGTGTCTTAGTGTCTATTTCTGACCAAGAGGCAGTCAACTTAAAAATCTCGATGGTTCAAACTAAACCTACACTCAAGGTAGAGCGAGAGATGCGGTACCTACGGGTGTGAGTAGCTCTGAGCGAGACTCGCTACCACGTCAGACGCTTATTCACCGGACTATTTTAATTTATTCTAAATACAAAGCATGCCCGCTACCGGCCGACCTGCCTCAAACTTCCAAATTGGAGATGATGCAACTATTATCTAAAACGTTGTGATAAATGGTATTAATACCTATTAAAGCAACATTTTCTACAGGTCATTGACGTATGGTAACAGAATCAAGTATTAATCAAAATAAAGTACCTAACATAACTATTTCTTTTAACACAAGATAATAGTACTATGATGACTTATTATCTAAAAAACTTAGGGTGGCTTAACCAGGATCTGTTGTAATCTTGGATATGAGATGTTTGCATTTCAGTGCTCCAAGTGAAGTGACCAATAAAAATTTTGAGTTCACATTACCACTACGCAATTAAACGATAGTACATAAATAGTTGCACACTACTTAATTAAATTAATTACATTAAAGTGACAACATATTCAATCCTTTACATGGGTAATGATGCGGCGAAGCGCAATTATAACAAGATGACAAGGGACAGCTCTTAAGCGATTTTATAATAGGTAGATAAAACTTGGATAAAATTATTATGTGGATCACCGAATCTGAATCACAGTGGCCTAAATATTACAAGATAAGAATAATTGCAATTACTAAGCTGATAAGTCGTCAATACATGCACCCATGATTTCCGATAGAATTGCAACGGATTTTGAAAAATCCTATTGTGTTACACTGCTTAGCGTTTACTTACTAGCTTCTGCCCAGAACTTCGTCAGCGTGTGGGTCAAGTATGGTGTCTATACTAATATTATAAAGCTAAAGAGTTTGTTTGTTTGGTAGAACGCGCTAATCTCAGGAAATACTGGTCAGAATTGAAAAATTATTACATATTTTGTGTTGGATAGTTCGGGGAAGGCTATAGGCTATATAACATCACGCTAGGACCAATAGGGGCAGAGCAGTAACCAAAGACGTAACCTAATGTGAATAAAGTACGCGGACGAAGTCGCGAGCAGAAGCTAGTAGATTATAAAATACATTCTACGGCAAGGAGTCGCAGCAGAAAAATGGGGAGACGAGCTAGACACATCTGTCCGTACAAGAGGTCAGCAGAAATACAAGCGTATTTCCATTTGGACTAGACGTAAACACCATTTCGGCAAATAATAAAATACAAGGGGGAAGCCATTGCGGACCAGTGGGACGACGCAAGCTGCCATTAGTAATAGAAGTATGGCAGTTGGCAATAATACATAATATAGAGAATTTTCTTATTGAATATTATACAACAGGATACACACATTGTTTTGAGGATAAACCTTTGTGAAAAAAGATTACGCCGTATCGTCGTTTGGCCTTGACAGTGAAAGCACCGTTGGACGGATGCGAGGTCGGTCTGGGTTTTTAACCATCACAAACAGTTATTATGTTGTATCAGAATTACTCACTCGTGACTGTTGAATACTTTAAATCGATTTGGTGAGCTAAAATCTATATGGCGACCTTGACGCAATGGACAAGTAGGTTGAACAAGTTCCTCTGTGGGAGGGCGATTGGCTTAATATAACACGCCCATATTAAGGTGGGCTGGTGCTCTTTAACTGGAACTACCAAAATGAGTAATAGATCAGTATGTTTACTGGAAATTAGTAGATTTAAAAGCGTTACTCCTCAACTCGTCACTCATATTCAACGTAATAAAAGCTAAATGTACGCACGGTGGTACCTAACAAACGAAAGTGCTGTCCGAACTTTGAACTTTCTTTCGTTTTGTGCCTGACACCTGTAAATCGGACGAGAAACGCTATTTAGATCAGATCTGATCCCATGTAATTCAATAATACTTGCTACATGGGTCAAATAAGTAGTAAGCATTATAAAACACTTAAAACACAAAAGACCTATAACACTGTTCTCACGTGTTGCCTTTCCATGTGTTCCGCTCCAATGGCTCCCAGAATAGTAAAATAACCAGTTGCTAGATCACTAAGAGCAGGCATGCATGGACAGCGTCATCAATTGGTTACCCCTCTTGCATTAAAATTTGTTCGAAAAGGGGGGTTACCTGTTAATGACGCTGTCTGTACCTTAACCGTTATAGTTACAGGAAAAAGTTCCTAGGAGACCATCCATAAATTTTTGTGATATTCTGATCTGCATTGACAGATTTGGGAAAAAAATTACACCCTAGTCCCTAGTGACCCGTCTCAAAAATCCACTTGTAATTTTTTTAAGTAACGCGGTGTCCTGAGTTGACTTAGATTACTTTTGCTTTCGAAAAAGATTTAGGGATCAGTGAAAAATTTAAATACCGTAAAATATTATATTCGACGTTTACGCGAAAGAAGTCGCGGGCATATTATATTAGTTGGAAATAGTTCGCAAAATCAAAATTTCTATTACAAAATTCATAATTTATTTAAAATAATCAAAATACCTAATGATAGAAAAATAAAATTGGAACCATACCAGCCCACCTTATTATTTTTACTTTGTAATGTGCTAGCCTTTTGCTTCCAGTAAGGCGTGTGAAATAGGTAGGGATTGAGTCATGGTCCAGTTTGCGAGAGCCAAGCACGATGCGATTGAAAACTAAAACGAGTATTAAAAATAATAAAACAAGTGCGAGAGCAGGATGGAGATGGCTGCCGATACTTGCACATCAGGTGATCGGGCACCCGCCACGCGTCACAGCGATAAAACGTATTATGTAGCTAGGACGAAGGATAATGAGACTTATGACAAGCACCCGAAGGTTAATATGCGGATGATGCAATATTGTGCAATACTTATTTTAGACTACAATAACGATAATCCTCATCTTTTTATTTTTGCGGAACCTGGTTTTGGATGTTTTGTTTTGAATTGGGCTTATTTGGGCCTAAAACCTTTTTTTTTAATGACAAAGTACATATATGGCGCTGAGAGACTTTCTGTCCGCTGAATAGAAATGACCGCTTCTACCCTTTGTTGCCGTGGGTATTTTCGCCGCGACCGCAACTTACAATAACACAGACAAAAAATGTAATTATTACAAAACACTATCGGTTTCGATATCCAATAAGTCAGCTCTTATTAAAAAGTTATAAAAAACCGCTTTTCTGAATAATTTTCTAAGTTTGATGGTAATATTGACGGAATTGTAGCGTCTCTTCCACAAAAGCCAGTTAAAATTGAAGTTGATTTTTGTCCCTGCAGCTCAATCACAAAATCTCTATATTAAGGTGTATAAAAAGGCTGCCACTCCATACCTAATGTAGGCCTGGAGTGGCGGTAAATGAAACGTTGCTGACGTTTAATTACTTATTATAAAAAAAAATTAGATCCTATCTTCGGTAGACTTGCAGAAGAATGATGCGAGTTTTCGAGCCACTAAAAATCACTACAAACTCAGCCCTTCAGTGAGCAGAACTGAGTATAGGTACTGCAGGAGGTCAAAAAATGGGTGTGCGACAGAACTCAGACTCACCATAGTTCGAATGCACGCTAGTGCGACATCACAGCTGTAGTGCGACACTAAGGACTCGTGTATCATAATCATTACGTTTGGCGGTTAACCTGGGTCAATCATATTTTTTAAGCAACTTGACCTGTTGAGTTGGAATAGCGAGACAGGCTTTTACGCCCTACCGCCCGTCTCATCAATGATGTGTCATCACTATCGAGGCGACCCGGCTGGTACTTGCGGACTGGCTCGGAAGAAGGCACGGCTCGGTGACGCTTCTCGGGCGACGAGGATGCCCTCGGAGCCGGACCCCACTACGTTGACTGTCGGGAGGACACGGGGCGACAATCGCAAGCAGTGCTGCTTGGGAGGAGCTGTGCAGTGCCCTCATCTCAGGAGGGATCTGTCGCCGTAGCCATTACCATGGTCAAATTTAACACTATGAACATATATAACCACATGACACATTTGGCGCAGTGGTTAAGCGATTGGCAGCTGCGCCGCGTGTCGCGGGTTTAATTCCCGCACGTAACAAATATTTTTGAGTTTATATGTTTGTAACTGCACCCACGAAACAGAAGAAAAGCATAGTGGGGATAACGTTTAAAAAATAAAAAATATTTTGCCCCCTGATGCAAAAACGACAGGATGTTATAAGTTTGATGTCTGTGTGAGCGTGTCTGTCTGTGGCATCGTAGCTCCCGAACGCATGAACCGATTTCGATTTTGTTTTTTGTCAGTTGTGAATTAGTCAGGAGTGTTCTGAGCTGTGTTTGATGGAAATTGGTTAAGCGGTTTCAAAGTTATCAGTGCTTTTGTTAGCTGCAGTAGAGATTTTTTTCTTTTGTTGTAGGTTTAATTTTGTGTATTTAACAAATCTATTTTACATTAGATCCTGTATATAGGTCTATATATATGGAATATTTATTGTCACACAGTTGTTTGTCACACTTGTTCGATGTTGAGCATCAGTTTGTCACACAAGCATGCATTCGAACTATGGTGAGTCACAGTACAGTTCTGTCGCACAAGAGTAAATCGCACATCCATTGATAGACATTATGTTGTACACTCTGCAAAATTGTAGTTAACAGGCCACTAGTGCCTAAAATTTGCTAGTGGACAACATATATTATATAGGATAGTAACACACTAAATATTCAGGTGGTATGATTGATCCATAAACGAAAGAAGTTTTTGTTGAATCCAAATTATGTATTGATGTTAAAATAAAACGGTTGAAAAAACCTTGGTTGATGAATGAATGCTGAAAAGTGAGCCCAAAATGAAGCCATGTTCCATTTCCAAGATAAATGGCCTGTGCTGGACCTACAGGGCATTTATCCTCTCTTCCTCTCCTCTTCCATTTACCCTCTCCTACATTGATTCAATTGATTTAATTTCAGAAACATTACTGTTGTTCAGTTTAAAAACATCAACTAGATGTGAACAATTACAAAGCATAGGTACCTTAAATTGTATTTTCGTATACAATAAATAAAATTGAAGTGTCCGTAATGTCAAAATAAAAAGTTCCTCCACACCGCAGTCAACAGAAAATGTGTCCAAAAGGCTGGCGGCATTGCCATGTTGGATAATGGATAGCAATGCTTAACCTCTGGCTAAGGTAAGGTTGAATTTTGTGTGTCATAAGTAGTACCCAAAAACTAATTAAGGTTGTGCCAACTAAATATATTTTGTTTGTTGAACAATGTTTCATGATGTGGATGAAATAAATATTGATAAAATGAAATATAGAAATACCCCACCAGAGGTATGTCATAAGGGTGGAAAGTAAAGAGAGGATAAATATTTTTTCAATTCTTACCGACTACCTATCAAAGAATGATAAAAAAATAATACCTACAAGATAAGAAAACCACATGAGAATGTGAACCATTTCAGAAAAAAATATTACAAAGTAAGATTGGGCTTAAATGTGATGTGATTGAACTTTAATTTACTAGAAACGCCTGTAGAATCATTTCGGTGTTTAATTGCTAGATTTTTGCTTATGTTATGTTTAATAATTCCAACCTTACTGCTTCTAGTCTACCTATTTATAGTTGTACTTATTCCAAGTAAGAAGCATAACAAATCAATTTTATATCTATGGAAATGTCTATATTCATGTATTCATAGGTATCGTAAATTCATACAATCGTTAATCAACATTACAAAGTACACAATAATTTGTATTTCAAAAACTCACCTTAGCATTTTGAATTTCACCTGTGATCCTGTCAGATCAAGTCTGAACAGTCTCTGACTGGCATTAAGTAGACATATAATAGAGCAAAAACACTGAAGTATTTTATTGTTCTACACGATAATTAAAAGTTTTAGATAATTGTTATAACAAACACTAAACACTACACGGCAGTAATAGAAACGTATGAGTGCAACAAGGCAGTCCTCCTTTTGAAATGAAATGAACAATCGGGTCCGATAGTTTCTGATACAAATCTTTGTTTGCTGTTTAATTAAAATAGCCTTGATTTCTCAACATAGTCGGAAAATACATGAGACAACCGACACACAGAACCGAAAACTTCAGACTAATTCGTTCGCATTACCGAAGGTTCGCACTACTCGCATGTGTTTGACATTACTTATTATTAAATATTCTAAACATTGACAAGTTCACAACAAGCGAGGATCGGACAAGTTCCGACTTGTATGTTTATTCTCTGTCTTTGTTTGTCTTCAAATGATAGAAAGAAATAACAAGTTACGTAGTGCGAAGGAGAGCTAGAGTGATGGTTAGTTTACCAAGAATTGGCCAATCAAAAGTCAATACAGTTTTGAAGTCTTTTTTGACAAGTGTTTTTGGTATTACCAACCACAAAAATATAAATAGTTTTTAAGAAAAAAAAATCTTATTATAAAATATAGGAAAATTACGCTACATTAATAGTAACTGCCTCGTTGGCCTAGTGGTCCTAAGCGCGACTGCTACGCTAGAGGTCTTGGGTTCGATTCCCCGGTCGAGCAAAAAGTATTAGTGAGTTTTTTTATGAAATTCTCAGTAGCAGCTCGGAGTTAGGATTTGTGCCCGGTTAATGGCAATAGGCTCGCCCCTTATTACATGGGACCTAAACATATCGGCGAACTGTGGGTGTACATTGTTACACCTCTGCCTAACCCTTCGGGGAATACAGGCAAGATGGTATATTTTTTTTTTATTAATATTAAAAAAACGTTTTAAATGTTCAGTCATTTAAGCGCTACAGAGTAAGAAACATCCATTCAGACATTCTCATAAACCTTTGCATTTGTAATTATTAGTAGGAGCCACGTACATACATACACACATATATTGTACAGCAGTACATACTATTTCCATGGTTCTACTCTAGTTCTAGTTTAGTTCAGTCAACTTCACTAATTTGCTCTTCACTTCACTGACAACACTGAAGTTGACTGAAAGTAAATAATCAATAAAAATCAATTAACATAACACAATACAATTTATTGTTCTCATTTGCATGTAAACGAACTAAGTAGTGTAGGTTCCACATACTATAAAAGCAGCAAGTTTTTAGAACAGTACAGTACTACCAAGTGTAAAAGCATTTATGGACCTAGGCGGAGAGGAAACTGGGTCTGGAGAAATGGCACCATCAGACAGAAGATCCGAATCGTCGCGCTTAGTAGCTCCCAATGCCGATACCTCGCCAAGTTACCTGAATCTCGTATCGAACTTATGCGGGCTGCTGTTCCTGGGTATCATCACGTACTCTTGTTTTAAAGACGGCGTCTCTCTGTTTTCGTTTCATCCCACTCTAATGACGCTTGGAGTAAGTTCAGTGTCCACAGTCACAAATCTTGAGAAACTGCTTTTCTTAGTGTAATACTTACTAGATCTATTGCATTTTTTCAGTGGATGATGTTCATGACATCTGCAATGCATGCTCTAACTCCAGGAGATTTAGCCACAGGATGGATGCCCATACGATTGAGAAGTGCTCGCCATTGGATCCTTCAAGTGATGGGTGGTATTATAATATTAACAGGATTTATTGTGATTGTAACTAACAAGTTTCTTAAGAATAATCCACACTTTGTCAGTTTCCATGCTAAATTTGGATTAGCATCATACATTTTTATGTTGCTCACTATGTTGGGAGGATTGGGTGCTCTTAACAGTTTGAAATTAAAAAATTACCTTCCACCTATTTACACAAAACTGATACATACATCGGCTGGTCTATTGACATACTGTTTGGGGATAACAACTATCTTGCTTGGTTTCTTTACTACTTGGTGGAAGAATCCAGAATGGTTGACAGTTCTTTGTTTCATTTTGGTCTTAGTGAGCATGATAGCCACAACATTGAGACCTCTTTTAAAGATATACATTCGTCTGAGGGAAAGACTGGACATCCAGAATTAATTAAAACAAATTAAATAAAATTATTGTTGTTTTACGAAAAAAATATAATGACAGTTGTATGTGATATTTAGTTTTGGTTACCAGAACAACTTGTTTATGTTGAGGTTCCTGTAGACTTATTAATGTTCGTTTTTGACTTTGTTGTTGTTATTGTATATTCTATGGTACAAAATTTAATTGCATAATTGTCTGTATATTGATCTATATTGTTATGATTAATCTATTTGTATTAACCTACATATCTGAGTAGGCACAGTCAGTAGAGTAGATGAAAACAATACTAAATATGTGATGTAGGTAATTATGATCCCATTATTAATAGTGGTTATTTACATCCTTTTAGAAGAAATCATTTATGGATTTTATAATTTATACCTGTCCTATTTACAATTTTAATAAATGTAGCTTTATAATATTTTTGAAATGAAATGACAGGATATCAAAAGTGATTTATATTATATCCTGCATATATACTTTTTCTAATATCTGTATTCAAAATATACTATCATTAAGCCTTCAATAATGTTATGCTTTCTATGTCAATGGGCACAAGTTTACTTAGTACTGAAAAAAATGGAGTTACAGTACCAATAAGATAAATAAATATTGTCAAATGAAGTAGGTGTGTCAAATACAATCTTTAAGGTTATCAAGTTTATGTATGTACTTAATATTGTGTAATTATTGCATCAATTGTAGATCTACTGTTAATGGTTCTTTAAAAGCTTCATTTAATTTTAGACATAAGAACTCTTCGTCCTGTAGACATGCTTTTATTACTATGATAAAAATCAAACACTACTTATTTATTGGTTTTTATGAGTTAATTCCATAAGCACAAATGACAAAGACACAGGAAAAGCCAAAAGCAGACTTGGTATGTTCTGAGAGGCCAAGAGACTGAAAGTTCAGAGCTTAGGAAGCACAGATTTTATCCCAATATTTTATACTTATTGCTTGATTTCTTATAATTCTAGTTTACATTTCCTGAATAGGTGCAGTAATGCCCATTACTTTACACAGGTATTTATTATTTAACAGCATAAAGGCATTATGTTTACATCTTCTCGAATGTGTAGTAAATGTCTTCTTTTTTACAGTACTTGGCCCCAGTAGGAGTAGATTTATGTATCTCAATGACCTACCTGACCGTAGTGTAAGTAAAAACGGGCCTATGACTACATTTATTATTTAAGTGCCAAATAATATTCTTCACACGTTAGTAACGTGATAAATGTAATACTTCTAATTCTTTTACCTATTTACAAAGATAATTATACTATGTATGTAACGATGTGTAACTGTAGCGCGCTTTACGTTATACACATCAATGCCTAATCATTATTGTATTAAAGATTGTAATCTTAGATAAAATGTACGTATATTTCTTAACCAATAAACAGTTGGAAGAGCAGGCATGTCTTGTGCCGTAATTATTTAGTGACAACCCACCATAGTATCTACTACTCTGCTGCTTTAGATCTAAAATATCTATAGCCGCACGTAAAACCAGATTGCTGGCATGGCGACGCATGCCGTAGCGACGCGTCGCGTCAGCGTCGCCGCGCTTTTTATAATGGTACATGGTTATATATTGTTTTACATCTACCAGGCGTCCTAATGGCTCACAATTTTCTTTTTTTGTGCCGACAAGAATAAAATCTATAGGTATAAAATGATTCGCTTAATAGTGCGACATCCGATGCCTATTCTTTCTTTTTGATCACCAAAACGTTTCCCAGACTAAGTACGTATATTCTAAAAGTCCAATCAATTTCCGTAAAAACGCTCAAAATCTAATCACAGTCCAACGTCGTGTCGTCCAGTATCGGCAACAAACAATTTAAAAAATTGGTATTTTAAAGATCTCCTAATTTATTTTTCCTATTTTTAATCCATATGCATATAATAGAAGTGACCATAATCCCTTTGCCCGCTTCTGTGATTCCATACTTATTGTTTGTTAAATTACGATAAAGACTAGCAATACTACATACTTTTACTTGCCTGGCAATATTACTTATTATCCGTCACGCTGAATTAGGGTTACTAGCATTAATCGTACCCCTTACACGCGGGCTAAAAATTATTATTTACTCTTTCCTCAAAATAATGTAATGAAATGAATATGAAAAAAACATTATGAATTAATATTTTTTTCATATTCATTTCATTAAAAAATCCTTAATAAATTATATTTCATTTGCGGTCACAAATCATGTCCGATATTGGTGGTTTTGACTTTGGACTGTCAGTTTTTGAACACAATTTCCGCTACTAATATTTACGGCACAAGTAATATCATTGCAAATAATCAATTGAAGTACTTTTTATGAGCTGTCAATATGCGATTTCCCCATGGAAATTGTACGAAAAAATGTTCAAAAAAGCAATTATTAAATTTTACTGCAAAAAAATTGCACCAGTGTGCGCGCAATGCTCTTAATAGTTACTTTTGTTTCGGCCTTTCCAGGCAAAATTTGTCGTTTTGGCCATTTAGTGATTCATCACCTGGTAAGACTAATAGTGATGAATGAAAGAAACACTTTGTCACTGACTCCTGTCAAGTAGTGTCAAGTCCTGGCTGTCAGTGTCCCTGTCTTGAGTGTCTGTAATTCTAGTTCCATGAAGTAGCCGGCTTAGGAAAGTGTGTACCTAATTGGTGTAATTGGAATGAATTGAAATTCGCAACAATTGTGATAGTTATGAAAATGTTATTGATTTGATTTATCGTAAAAGAACGTATGTGAGTGGGTTCTTTTTATAAAGTTTTCTTACAGCCGCCAATCGGCAAAATTTTCTGTGCACATTGGTGTTATCAGTATTTTTTAACGTGTTGACGAAACCAATACCATTTGTTATGTTATTGGTTTAACACTTTAATCCTTATTTATCGTCATTTAATTTAAACTTTGAAGTTATAATTTCCAACAATTTTGTTACAGGTTATGTTATGGTAAATTAATAGAAAAGCGTGTACCATGGCTCATTCATCAGGGTCCTCCGGAAACTTCAAGAATGGCATGATTGATTTCACTGCTGGTTCTTTAGGTAAGATAATATTTTTTTTTGTCATGTTAAGCATTTCTAGTCCAAAGCCTGGTGATCATTAAACAAAATTTTATCAGCCACAAAATACGTCAGAGGTTTCCTGTGTACAAACAGTAGGTTTTGTTGTAGTGTTAACTATGCTGTTCTTTTTTTCCTTTTTTATTTCAATTAATTTTTCATCACTAGGTGGGATAGCAGTGGTGTATGTTGGACAGCCTTTAGACACAGTGAAAGTTAAGATGCAAACATTCCCACATCTTTATAAAGGAATGTATAATTGTCTGAGGATAACCTTAAAGAATGATGGCATAGTCAGAGGGTTATATGCAGGCACTACACCCGCTATCATAGCTAATGTAGCTGAGAATTCAGTACTATTTGCAGCTTATGGATATTGCCAAAAGTTTGTGTGTAATCTTAGTGGAGTTGAGGTAAGAATATCTAAAATAATGTTTATTTTATTTATTTATTGTTTCACTTACTTAATAGAAATATTTATGTGTATTTAATTTCCTTGTTTGTATCTTATTATTTTCTTTATTTTATTAAAACCAATATACATATTGATTATCCCACAGGAACTGTACTTTTATCTATACTAATATTATAAAGCTGAAGAGTTTGTTTGTTTGGGTGAATGTGCTAATCTCAGAAACTACTGATTTGAATTGAAAAATCTTTTTGTGTCGAATAATAAATTTCTCGAGGAAGGCTATGGGTTATATAACATCACGCTACGACCAAAAGGTGCGGAGCAGCAACCAAAAACATAACCTAATGCGGGTAAAAAAAAAACACGCGTATTAAGTCAATGGCAGAAGCTAGTCCAGGATACAATGTAGACTGTGCTTCCAGACAATCTCTATGCAGATTTCTGTAGAGACATATCTGTGTGCCAATTTTCATCCAGATCTATTTTGCCATGGTAGCATGATTAAGTAACAAACATCCATCCATTCAAGCTTTTGCATTTATAATATTTGTAAGATTACATGAAACAACTTCCAACTGAAAATTTTGCTAGCCCCTCTCCAAATCAACTCCTAAGTATTTGTTCCAGCTTATAAAATGCACTTGGAAATCTACACTGAGAATGCCACAACACGTGTTTGGCCCATTAATTGCTTCAAGATGAACACATCATGTTTCACCAATTAATTTAAATAGGCCCTAGAAAAATTATTGCATAATTTCCCATCTATATTAAAATACTATCAGAGTGTAGTATGTATTAAAAGAATACAACATTGTTAATTTTATTTATAACTGTTACCTACTTGTGTTTCAGAAAGTTGAGGAGTTATCGACCTTGGGTAATGCAACGGCAGGTTTCCTAGCAGCATTCTTCTCTTCGTTCACACTGTGTCCTACTGAATTAATTAAGTGTCAGCTACAAGCCCTGCGGGAAGTTAACGTGCAGTCTTCACAAACACTTGTATGATGATTATTTTGGGTATTTCATCTCTCCTATCTGAATTTTTGAATGCAGTTACTTGTTCTGATAATTATTTAAATAAAATTTCATTTTTATTCTCGAGTTCCTCTCAGTTACATAATGTCTCAACAGATATAATGTTTCCTAATGCTATCAATAGTTTGCTATTTTTAATGAATCACATACATTATTGTAAAATTAAACTCTTACGCCTCATACAGATATGTATGTCGTTTATGAAAGCCATTTAAAACTCAACTCATTACTTATCTAATATTTATGTATGAGCATGTTATCACATTAAATCACCCATTTATCTTATTTGCGATATATTTCTGTAGTGACCTTCAAAGTAATGAAATATTATTGCAAAGTGATGTATACATAGAATTTCACTGGCAGGTAAAAGTGTCACCGTTGCAGCTAACGCAACAGATATTTAGGCAATATGGCCTCCAAGGTCTTTTTCGAGGATTGGTGCCAACCATCATGCGAGAAATGCCTGGGTACTTCTTCTTTTTTGGAGGATATGAAGGTAATTCATCCTCCTATGACAAGCACCGCAAAATTTACCAGCAGTCTTTTCTTTGCGTTATATTTGACGAAATAATTAAGGCTAATATAATATTTGAAATGTTATAGGAACAAGGGAATTATTAAAGAAACCAGGTCAGACTAAAGACGACATAGGTTTTGTAAGGACCATGATAGCCGGCGCGGTGGGTGGGCTCGTCTTGTGGACAGTTATATTCCCCTCAGACGTCATCAAGTCACGAATACAAATATCAAACAAAAGTCAGAAGTTTCTGACGGTCGGATACGAAATTATAAAGAAAGAAGGTATGTTATCATTTAGTTTATTTAAAAAGATTTGCGTGTCTTCGATATCTTGTTTTGTATAAATAAATGTTTACTTTTCTTCATACACGCACCACACGTGGTATGGGTAAACGCGTACTATATATAAAACGTTCATTACCGTTGGAGTTTGATCCGAGCAGGCTATAGCTTGATAGCTTTACCTTATTCAAGTATCAAAACATGTGTTACCAAAAGTCGGATGAAGTTTTAAAATTCAACTGGAATGCAACCAGCATACCGTAAACTCAGCGTAATTAACGGAGCTCAAAATAAAAGCTTGCTGATGCAGTTGCTGCCTATATGTAATCGCATGGCAGTAGCCTCAGCTCGCAAGAATAGTAACTCAGCGAGTGTAGCTGCCATGACACTGAAGTTACTAGTGCTGTGCGTAGTTTCACTGCAGTAACTGCCTCAGCCAGCTTGCACGCTAGCTCGCACTGCCTTAGATCACGACATGCTTGATGCCGAATTGATCAAACGTAATACATAACTCCAGATCAAACTATCTGGAGAGTCGTAAATTACGCCAAGTAAGGTGACAATTGTACATAATTTTAAATTAAAACAATACTAACAGATTTAATAATACTTGAGATAATAATTAACACGCAATAATAAGTAAAGTATCTCGTCATTATTTTTGACCTCGCCTGCCACGATAGCGTAGGAAGAGATAAGAAACGTAATTCATTGTACGTTTTCTAATAGGTTATTATACCTACAAACGTAAGTATGTCAATCCTACTTTTCTGCTAATATTATAAATGCGAAAGTTTGTGAAGATGTATTTATTTCTTTAAACTTTAATCGGCTGAACGGATCTAGATTAAATTTGACACATACCTAGAGATTATAGTCTAGAATAACACATAGGCTATTTTTTATCATGGAAAAATGTACGGTTCCCGTAGGATAATATATTAATTTCGACGCGGGCGGAAGCTAGTACTACTTACAATAAATTAATATACTGGCAGTGCAAAGAGGAATATTTTGAAACTATCAAACAAGATTATTAAATCTATTTATTTAAAATTTGCAAATTACAACGATAATGAAACTATAAAAAAAAACATTTAAATTCAATTAAATTAACCAGTACATCTGTTTTTGCGCACACTTTAACACTTATTGTGCACTATAATTTTTCCTGCGTAGTTGGCTTGTCTAGGTTCAGATTGGACACCTTTACTTATTTCATGTTTCCAAATTTTCAGGTACGCTGGCTTTATACAACGGACTCAAACCAACATTAGTAAGGACAATCCCGGCAACAGCCGCCCTCTTTGTATGCTATGAGTACTCAAAGAAATGGATGCATCAATCTTTTGGAGATTAATCCACAGTTGTTATGTTGTTTTAGTGCAATTACAATGTTGAATTTATTTTTGAACTGTTATACACTTAGTATTCTTAGGAATGCCAATCATTCAACAACATAATAAGCGCAGTCTTGGATCAAAGGACAGATTTTTTTAAATAGGGTACTGATAGGTATGTAATAACAAAAAGGCTTCATGCAGCAATGTATTGGCGATAGATTTCGTCGCGGGAAACGGAGTAAATTTTTTAATACTATTTATGGGTGCTACATGGAAAGTAATTATTGATAAATGAGTAGTTACTGTTCTTGGTTAACGAAACAATCATTCCATAATATTCATTGCATTTGTACTACGTAGACCTATGCCCGTAAGGCTCAATTGACACCGCCGCGGAATGGAATGGAAGCAACTTTTTACAATGAAATTGTACATCATTATGAACTTTATGTCAATTGTATTTCATATAAACGAACCAATAAAAGGTCGTGGGTGTTCCGGGGATTCCTCGCGGATTTTCGAGAATTCCCCTAGCTACTGTAGGTGCAGTTTGTGGAATCCGCGGGGATATTGCGCGAATTTGGTAGTGTGGCGCCAAGCGTCTACAAAACAGGTTGTGTGCGTGTTAAGCAACAATAAAAATTTGGATTCAGAGGAAAAGTTGATCTATTTGGTGCAAAAATATGATTGTTTATATAATGTAAAAGCTAAATGAAATGCGCGAGCATTCCCGCTAATTTGCGCTGCGAATTCCATTCCATTTCGCGGCGGTGTAAATTGTGCCTTACTGTGATTAATGACGATTGTGATACACTTTGATCCAGGTTGTATTTATCAGGTGTTGGAACGTTTGAGCAATATGCAAGAGCTAGGAGGGCTCGAAGTGATATACAAGTACGATAAATACGAAATAGTATGTAGAATTATACAAATAAATATATAATTGTTGTTATATATTAATGCTCTATTTTATTTTTTTACGAGTAAGCAAGTGTGTGATATTGATTTTTGATTGCATCAACAATAATTACGTAGGTACCCAAAAATTGAGACGTAGTAATTTCCAACGGAGATTATTATGATTATCACCTATCCTTCATATTACAATGCGGAGCTCGCATAGAAGTTGTCCTGTTCAATGTATCTAGGCTTGGTTCGCGAGGTTGTCGACATGTGTGATGCGAGTACAGCAATCATTGTGCCAATAGTCTTAACGGTCAATGGCATTATAACCAAGAGCATTGACCAACACCTAAGAAAGCTCTCGTTAGGCGGTTAGAGCTTGATTCAGAAAACGGACGATTCACAATACTCCTAGACACGGCACCTATTGTTAAGAGCTTCCTTTCTCAGGAGCCCTGACTATCGGTAGCTTTAACCCAGTTCTCGATGCCAGTGGGCTACTATTCTTATATTTTTATTTTAAAATTTAAAAATGTAATCCATACGTAATAATATCTAGTCTCTGTGGTTAGTAACTGACTGTCTGTCTGCTATGCTTTCAACACTAAAACGCTGAATCGATTTTGATGAAATTTGGTACGGGGTAAGTTTTAACCCTGAAAGGGCACGGGCTACGGGTTACGTCTGCGTACGTGATAACCGACATTTACGCGGAAAAAGTTACGGGCAAAGTCTAGTTTAATATGTACCTATTGTGAATGAATAAATAATAACTTGCAAACTGGTATTGTTGTCTACAACAACCGAAACATTATATTAAAGGACGATTTCCGACAGACGTCTATTTATTATCAGATAAACGCTTTGTTCGATACAATTATGTCAGGTGCGCAGTACCTACTTGCAACAGACGCGTGTAGTTTATGTAAGTACATATTAATTATATATATACACTCACTCCTGTATTCCCCGAAGGGTTAGGCAGAGGTGTAACAATGTACACCCACAGTTCGCCGGTATATTTTTAGGTCCCATGTAATAAGGGGCGAGCCTATTGCCATTAACCGGGCACAAATCCTAACTCCGAGCTGCTACTGAGAATTTCATAGAAAAACCCAATAACACTTTTTGGTCGATCTCGGAATCGAACCCAAGACCTCTAGCGTAGCAGTCGCGCTTAGGACCACTAGGCTACCGAGGCAGTTAATTATGTACCTATATGATCCCTAAAATAGTGTGACACGCCTGTGCCTATACGACTTTGGTATCTATACTATCTATAGATAATAATATAAAGCGGAATAGTTTTTTTTTTATTTGGTTGAACGCGCTATCTATATATCTCATTAACTACGATGAACTACTGGTTCGAATTCAAAAAATATTTTTGTGTTGAATAGTCAATTTATAGAGACTAATAGGTGCAGAGCAGTAACCACAGATAAAGTCACGAGCAGAAGCTAGTCATTTTATAAAGCTGAACACTGTTTCTTTGTTTGAACGTGCTAATCTCAGGAACTACAAGTCTGATTTGAAAAATACTTTTGCGTTATCTAGCCCGTTTATCGAGGTAGGCTACATTATTACGACACACGCGGGCGAAGCAGTAAATAAAGATGCAACTTAACGCAGGTGAAACCGCGAAGTATAGAAATAATGATGTCATTCTATAGGTATTCAAAAAGTATATTTGTCTTTGTTTAAATATCAACAAAAACATATTTTTTTTAATACCAATAACATTTGAATGTCGCCTTTTTATATAAAAGTCTAATAAAAAACTTTAATTTAGCAAAGAGAATATAACCCTCAGATAAGGTCACTATGATTTTCACATTAGAAGACAAAGACATTTTGAAGATGATTAAATTTTAGACTATACTTTATCAAACCCATCAAACCTATCAGCTTAAACAACCTCACAACACTTATACAACGTTTTATATATTTCGGTCTCATGTCATCAGACGATTATCAAGTACAGAACATTTATAGGTACTCAAGAAAATCGTTCAAAAAGAATAGGAGAGGCTCCCATGAAAACATTTGTGAAAACAATAATTTCGAGGCGACAGATACATCACCAAGAAGTGATATTCGTAGTGATGGAAGAATGGACAGTAACATCGAATCTCCAGGATGTAGTTGTGAAATAGATCCTGAAGGCGAAATTGCTAATATTCTCCATAAGAAATGTCCAGTTATTATACTGGCGCAAAGGCAACTATCAAGGCTCTTAGATGAAACAGATAAACTGCTGTGCGATAATTCGAGATGTTGCAGGTTGGTATGGTGCCAGGCTTTAGTTTAGCATCTTCTAAGTAGACGACAAATACCGTGAAAGTAGATAGGCAACAGCAGGTACCATCATACCTGTATTCTACAAGGTAAGGCAGAGGTGTAACAATGTACACCCACAGTTCGCCGGTATGTTTAGGTCCCATGTAATAGGGGGCGAGCCTATTGCCATTAACCGGGCACAAATCCTAACTCCGAGCTGCTACTGAGAATTTCATAGAAAAACCCAATAACATTTTATGCTCGACCTGGGAATTGAACCCAAGATTTCTAGCGTAGCAGTCGCGCATAGGACCTCTAGGCCAACGAGGCAGACATAAATAAAGATTAATAATTCTAATTACAGGTAGGCAAAGTATGTAGTGAGTAATGTGGTAACAAATTGTTTCAGATCCGTATACGACTTCATATGTATTTGCAAAGAAATTTTTTGGACTCAAGATAAGTATCTACTGGTTTTAGGAATGTTAATTGGTTTTGGTTTCATTACGGGAGTTGTTTTTGGTGCTGCATCTTGTGGATCATACCTCGGTCGATTCAACAGCCCAATCCTTAGTTGTGTCGACAATTATTTTGCTTCAGACAGGTTTTCCAATATTGAGGACACATTTCGTAGCATAGCATAGTTAGAGACTATTGTACTTTTATATGTACATGTAATTTTGTATTTCAATAAGAATATTATTATTTTAGACGATTAAAGAACTCCCCTAAAGGTAGAAAAGAAAAAAAGTGTAAATAATGAAAACCTGAACCTAAAAAAAATATTTAGAATATAACATTGAAACAAGTTCATTTTCCAAGCAGACTGATGCAGTTTGGTTGGAGGCATCAAGTCTGAGATTGGAGTTAAACAACTGCCAGATCAGTATTAACTACTAATCAGATTTCAGAAGATATCCAGAAAGCCTACCTTATTCATGGTAGGAGGAATGGTAAAAGTCAATTAAAATAGGTTACAGATTTCAGGAAATTTATTCTATTATTATTTTATATAAATAAAAGCATTTTGCATAGGTGACACTACTGGAAATCTTGCTAAAATAGTATGATAATTATACATATTTTGAATACATCAGTTATTTGGTTTTCTTATAAATTAGTTCCTTTTTTAGCTAAGCCCTGAAATTTATTCGTGTTCCAAATCGAGACAAAATTAAATAGCAATAAACTTACAATAATTACAACATATTTTTAGATACCAATTAAATCTAAACAGTGAAATTATAATACTAAGGCTCTAGAGTTATTTCTCCTCGCACCATTCATTCTCCTTACGAACTTGGTCTTCTTCAGCTGCTGTAAAATCATTTTTTATGTTGAATGTCTTGCGAATTTCTTCTGGAGTCTTACCCTTAATCATATTGGCTACAGTTTTGCAAGTAACATCCAGTAAACCTTTTATGTCTAGGTAGTTGGCAGCTAAAATTAGTTCAAAGAGAGTGCCTTGATCAACTTTTAAAAAATCTGCATCCCAAGAAGAGATATCATCTGTTCGTTTTTCTTTATTCTCATCATCTTCGGGCAATGGTGGATCATCTTTGTGGTATGTAGCCCATTGAATCACTTTCTTTAGTATCGCAGAATTCACGTTGGGCAATGGAACTACCTCTTCTTCATCATCTTCCATTCCTAAATCTTCTAACATTGTCTTGATTGTTACTGAGCATTTCGCAATCTCAACGTCAACGGTAAATATTTCACTGTCCGAAGACTGCAGTTTTATGTTAGGCATCTAAAACAAATATAAAATCTTATAAACATACCAGGGTAACGAAAAATGGGACGCCATTTTACAATGTTCCTAAGTATTTATTAATAGTTTCCTAAACACAACACAGCATAGAAACACTAATTGATAAGCATTATACCTTGGAATTTGTGATAAGATTCGAATGCCGTAATATTCACTGGTTGATTAATTTTATGTGAGCGAGAATCAAAAATTTTAACTAAAGTTGAAAATACAAAGGACGGGACCAAGACGGGACAGGAGGTGAACGAACGAATGGAATGCTTTCACATTTCGTTCACATCACCCGGTCATCCACCTCACAGATAAGCTATAGTACAGTATATTCATAGAGCCCTATCAAATCGATCATAGACCTGGGTTAAATTTTATTTCAAAAGAAGCATATAAATGATAATCAATAGTTTTTAAACGCTTGTGAAACCAAGACAAACACAAAGCATAGCTTTAATATATTATTTTAGCTTTATATCAATCAATTAAAATAAGAGAAGAGTAAATTTATTGCACAAAAATGTATTAGTTTCTTATTCTGTCTGTAACATATTTTTTGTCTAATTTCAAAAAAGATTTTTTAAACAATATATTTAAATACAAAAAATATAAATATCTCTGTTAGAGATATACCAGAAACCATTGCTGCAAAGGTTGAAGTGCCTGCAAGCATAATTACAAGATACATGGAATAGAAACGTAATTGCCATACATTTTTGCGCAGGCGCTTAAATATCTTTTATAACTTTACATGATGATTTAACTTTTTAAAATTACACAAAAAGTTGTTTAAAAATCTAATACGTTGTGAATAATGATATCAATTATGTTAAAAATACAATGCTAAAACCATGAAAAACAAAGTGATCAGCCTACCTCACATCATGACTGGCCACTCTATTCTCCTAGGATTAACGTTAACACAAAAATAAGTATAAAAGAAACGGTAACAATTACTAGTACGCATTTCTAGTAAAAAACAGTGGTTCCCAAACTTGGCGGAGCCTGTATCTTGGGGAAGTAGCAAATAGGTATTAAATAATTCGTATAGTTTGATTTGCATTCTTGTTTGGTCTAGTGATCATGATGGTCACCAATAGTCACTAAATGTGTACAGGTATAGCCATCAACAACTCGCCATGTTTTTTGCAAATATAGACAATAGTATATATTGCGACCATAGTGTTACCAAAATATAGATCTTTCCATATTTTCTTAACTATGACTGAGCCAAAACAGAGTTAAAATGCTATATTGTCATTTTTATGTAAACCAAAAATAACTTTTGTTCGTTTCTACATTTTCTACAGTTTCGAAATTGTTGGCATTAGGCTCGCCCCCTATTACATGGGACCTAAAAAAAAAACATACCGGCGAACTGTGGGTGTACATTGGTACACCTCTGCTTAACCCTCTGGGGAATACAGGCGTGATAGTATGTATGTCGAAATTGTTGGACATTTATACAAATAAATTAAATTGATGTGCCTGTTTGTAATGTCAAAATAACAGGCTTTATAGGGCTTCATGAATATTTACAAGGTACATAGAACAAAAATCGATTATTAAAAAATTTGGTTTATCTGTCAGTTTATTTTACTCAGCAATAAAGCTATCTATTGGTGAAAAAATTGTTCAAATCGGTCCGGTAGTTTTCATTACAAGTAAACAAACAAAAAAATCATTTCTCTTTATAATATATAGTAAAAGTAGTAGTGTAAATAAATAGTAATATTAGTAATTAGTATATAAAAATAATTTAATACCATGCAAAAAAAACCAACCAACCTACCAACCTTCTGACGAACAAAGTCGCGGGCATAAGCTAGTGCTTTAATAAGTGAATACTTCAGAAAATAATTATTTAAGTTAGCCTTATTAGAGATAATGTACTTTCATTGCTAATTCCGTCTCGCGCTGTCTCGAGGCGTCTTGAGGCGCAGTGCGGTAGTAGGTAGTTACGGGGCGAGCAAGAGCCCGCCAAGCCTTTGTTGCGCTTTCATACTTCAAAGTCGCGAGACACAGCATGTTTCACGCGGTTTCTAGATATGGCTCGTGGCATCGCGATGTGCATTACGGAGCCGATATATTGTAACAGATATATTCATATTGTTATCTAAATACTGAAACGCAAAATTAAAAAATTTAAGTAACCCCCAGCAGAAGAATTAAAGTCCCTACCGTAGTTAACAAAAGAGCTGAAAACTTTGACACCGATGAACAGATTTCCATCAAACATAGCAAAGAACAGTCCCGACTAATGCACCTTAAAAAAACTGGTTCACACGTTCGCGTTAAAATAGGGGTATTGTTAACCTATCCTTCCAAGCTCACGTAAGCCAAACAGAACCTAAGAGCCATTTACACGCTCGTGTGTGCTTGTGGTCTCTTGCCTGCCTACCGAGTCTTGGCAAGCATCGAAAAACCAATCTTAAGTATATTAGTCGCCACGAGTCGTGAGCACAAATATCAAGTTAATTTTTGGGTTCCTTTTGGGGTTTTTTGGGGCACGAACGCTGCACGCGATCGGTCCAACTGACGGATCAATCGCGTCCAGCGTCGGCGGCCCAAAAAACCCTAAAAGAAACTCAAAAACCCAAAAATTAACTTGACATTTGTGCTCACGACTCATGACGACTACTATACTAAGCACCCTGGCTGAACTCGCGACAGACGGATGTTTGGCTGTACCGAATTCTCAATCACAGAATCTCTGATCGATCGAGGACATTATTCCCACTATGCCCTTTCCGGAATGATAAGAGTTTTTGCTTTATTTTGTTTGTATTTCAAATAAAGATATTCTAAAGGTATCTACAACTCATTTGCAATTGTATATATTTCAAATTGAGCCTAGCGTCTGTTAAGTCTCGGACAAGGTTCGGGCCTTGTGGGCGCTCGCCAAGGCTTGGCAAGCACGTAATCCATAAAAGTTTAATCTGATTTTCTATTCTTTCTGCTAAATGTAACCAAGGGAACCATCGATAAAATAATTATATCTCGTTTAGTTTTCCTTCTCATGTTCGGTGATAGTCGTGATCGTGAATTCGACCGATTCGACGTAATCATAGTAGTCGTGTCGTGGATGGTATGAGTTTGGTACATCACTACTAAATGAATGGAGTGGTGCACGAAAACATGGTTGTTTTTCAGCTTTCCTTGGAGATTAATTTGAATATGATCAGTTTGCTTCAGTTTTGATTACTGTTAAATAATTATGAAATAATTTATTCGAATTTAAAATTAAACACTTAGCTATGTATGATTTAGGTAAATAACCTAGCGGTTAGCGTCTGAAAGTGCTTATAGTTAGTGAAGTTGTTATTATAAATAATCATGAATTTTACCTACATTCAATGATTTAAGTAAGTGTTAATAATAGCTGAATAGTTTTTCTGTATTAATTTGTGTTTTTTTTCATATTTAAGTATTTCCAAAGAATAAAAAACAGTGTCAACATTTTGACGTGTCGGTTTTTGGTTTTCGTGTTCGGCCGCCATGTTTGTCCTTTTATAATTTAGAAATAATTTGAGAGATTGTATGGGTAATAGCGTAATACTTTTACTCCTGATGAGTATGCTAGAATTAGAATTATAGTTTTATATAATTGCCTAACACCAATCCGTACCGTGATCATCAACATGAAAAAATTATGTGTGTAACTACAGCTTTCGCGTCCTTTGTTATTCAGGTATTCAGGATGGTTGTTGGATCAGCTACGTACCCAGGGAGGCAAGTGCTCCACAAGATGCAACCAATGGGCATGACTCCTCGTGAGTTGTCAGAGTACGATGACTTGGCTACAGCACTAATAGTGGACCCTTATCTTGGCATCACCACACACAAAATGAATATTCGATATAGACCACTAAAAACCAATAAAGAAGAGCTGAAGAGTATTATTAAGGAGTTCATCCAAACACAGGATTACAATAAAGCATACAATAGACTAGCAAATGGTGAATGGATGCCAAGACATTTTAGCAAAAATAAACACCAACAGAGCAAGCTAAGAGAACATGTTAGTATTTATTTTCGTAGACTTCCTAAGTTTATGTTTAAATAACTGATTCAGCTTATACTGTTTTGTCTTGTGTTAATCCACATTGACATATCAAAACCACAAATAAAATTAAATTGCTGAGGTCTTACACTAATTGAAGAGTTTTGAGGTATAACATTGGCTAAAAGCTTTATGATGACAATCTCATGCCAAATATGTCAGTTGGGTAGTAAATCTCATTATTGAGTAATTTTCTTAGCTGTGAAATATTTGATTTTTTCAATGGTACTAAGTATATATTATTAGTGGTGATATGTTATTAATTAGGAAAATTGAATTTTCAATTATTTTTATTATTTAACAGTAACTCATAACATTTTTTTTTTTCAGATTTATCGTTATTTACGAGTATTTGATAAAAAAGCAGGCTTTGTTATTGAGCCCTGTTATAGGTACTCCTTGGAAGGTCGAGTCGGAGCCAAGATATCAACTACCAAAAAATTTTTCAAGCATGAAAGAATTGATTTTCTTGTTGGCTGTATTGCTGAGATGACAGAAGAAGAGGAAAAACAATTACTTCATCCAGGAAAAAATGATTTCTCTGTAATGTATAGTTGTAGAAAAAATTGTGCCCAGTTGTGGCTTGGCCCTGCAGCATACATTAATCATGACTGTAGACCAACTTGTACTTTTGAAGCTACTGATCGAGGCAAGGCTTTTGTTCGTGTGTTGAGAGATATTGAAGTTGGAGAAGAAATAACTTGTTTCTATGGAGAGGACTTTTTTGGAAATGGTAACTGTTATTGTGAATGTGAGACTTGTGAAAGAAGGGGGAAAGGCGCTTTTTCTGTTCAAAACGCACACAATGATGAGCAAGCAACTAGATACCGATTTAGAGAAACTGATAATAGAATAAATAGAACAAAAGCAAAACAGTCACAAAAAAATGTTAATGGCAAAAACCCTGAAAAATCTCGAATATCTAGTAGGCAAAATTCTGACATCGTTTCTCCACTTAGTATGAAGGAAATGAAGCAAAAAGGTTTAACAAAATATGATGCTGAACTTTTAATAGCCCAAGGTTGTATTGCAGATGTTGTAGAAGGAACTTCTAGTAAAGAGGCACAGGGCAGTAGAGAATCTTCAGCTTCTAGTCGAGGTGAAAGGTTACGGCGGCGGACTGACAGCAATAGAGCAACGAACGGCATCACATTGGTATCTGCGGCTAATGTTAAGCGACAAGCACCTCCTTCTCGATGCTGCAGCACCACTAGTTCACGCAGTAGTCGCGACTCTCATACAGGCATAGTTTTACGAAGTCACAAACGATTACTTGATACCTGCACACAGTCTGCTTGTCCAAAACCTAAAAATACATCCAAACAAGGTACTGATGTTAAAATTGATAGGAATCTTACTACACCAAAAGACGAAACAGAGTTAAATGTTTTAGATAAAATAAATATTAAAACTGAACCAACACATGACAGTCAAAATGAGAATATTGATTCTGCTGATATTACAGACACACATATAGAAAAACCAGTGAACGACTGTGATACAAAAGAATCTCTATTGCAAAGAACAGAATTTGGTATACCTACTACTGAAGAAAAGATTGAAACTTCTGTAAGCACTTCCAATGTTCAAGAACAAATGATTGATAATAAATGTGTAAGTGTCAATGATAGTGTGAAAAGTGAAATATATGATTTTAGAGAAAATGTGAATCCAAGTGAATCTAAAGATAGCAAACAGCACAAGAATCCGAAAATAGAAGTTACGAGTAGGACTGAAGAGTCCAAAAAAGAAACTGACTCAGGACCGCCATGGTTGGCAGATAATTCTAATAAAAGTAGTGAATGCCCATGTACACCCCCACGGCGCGGACTAAAGCTCACATTACGGGTGAAAAGGAGCCCTGTAGTGGAGGAAGTAATGGATTGTGGTAATACGACGGAGGCGACTGAGTATGAAGTATTACGGCTTGAGGGCGTCGACCCCGAGACGGCGCGGCGCTTGAAGAAACGACGTCGGTCTAAGGAGCGCCACCGCAAGCACAGCCCCATCCGTCCTCTACCTCCAATGAAGCGCTTAAGATTAATATTTGGCAATGAAAGTCGTACTATTGATTTGCCAACTGCTATTTCAGCAGACTGACAGCCGCAACTACCTTATGGTTATTTTTCCACCGTTAATCAATTATTAGTTTAATTGACACTGATTAGGATTATTTTATCTAGTATTTATTTTGGTGACGTGAAGTTCTGACATTTGAGTAATGTGTGATAATGCATCAGATCAGATTTTAATTTGATGATTCCATAATATACCTATTTATTAAAGCAGACATTATTAAAGTTTTTATTGATTTCATTTACGCAGATACATTGCATTATATCCCATAGGTGTGTGTCAGGCATTTTCACGATCGTCAAATAAGTTGATCTAGACTTAGTACCTATCTGTTATAAACTAATGTTATTCTGCTAATACATGTACAAAACAGTGGGTTTTGTTTATTGAAAACCAGATACGACTTATTTGAAGTAGGTGAAATAAGTCCTGGTATATTATACTGCCAGTTAGTGTGAAAATAAAAAAAAATGTTACTGGATTTTTATAATTTGGAGCTTAGTTCTTACCATTTTAATTTATGTGTTGACATTTTGTTGACTTGCTGCAGGTAGATCTCATTGCATTGTATAATTTATTTGTTCTTGTATCAATGTTTTAATGAAATGTGTATATTGAATATGGTATGGATATTTCGATGAGCATAGTAAAATAAATTCTCTATTTATAGAGTAATAATTATTATTAGTAATATGTAGGTGGTAAATCTTGAATTTGAACAAGGGTGTAGTCTCGAGACAGGATTCAATCATCTCCAAAGTCAGTCAGAAAAACATGTAGGCATTATTGGAAATCTGTTGGATTAAGAATTGTTAAAATTTCACATTGTAGTAGAAATGACTTATTGAGCTGAATTGATAAAATAACCATTTAATCCAATTTGGTTCTAATATTTATAAATTTTCACAGGCAAAATGTGAATAATGTTAATATGTACAGTTTCATGTTGATTTTTAGGTATGGGAAAGAAATGTAGCCGCGACAGGTGTTACGCTTGTAAAAAGCTGTTCAGCAGTTGTAGGAAAATAGTTTGTAAATAACAGTAAAAGTAATGATTAAAATGTTGAAGTATTTGAAATACATAAAATTTTGCGACAACTTTAGAGTGTGGGTACGTTTAAATTCGTATGGGGTTAGTTGAGTAGGAAATGAAGCAGATTTTTTTTTACAAAAGATTGAAAAGTGGAAGACTTCATTTAAATAGATCTTACTTTTATCAGTTCTAAGTCTAGTTCTTTAGACGCAACAGACTGAATATTAATTAAAAAGTTAGTTTCGAAAGGATAAGGAATACAGGCTATCTATAATTAAATTAGAAAATTATCATTACTATGGTTGTTCCATGATCACCTGGAGGTTCAATAAAATATAAAAGTTTATCATTTTACTAATATTTTTTATTTAGTTTATCAAGCATATCTACTGTATTTGTTATTACAAGAAATTGTGAGCCACAGTGGGTCATTTTATGATATCCACAAATATAATGACAACACCCATGCATGTACCTACCTCTAAGAGTGGTCATTTTTACAAATTGTAGAATAATTTGTGTACTTTAATTTACAAGTATTGGCTGTTTTAGAAAAATTAAGCACACAACCATGTGGCTGGATTGGTAATTCTGCAGTTATTTGTGAATTGCTGGTTTCATGACTAGCTAATGTGATATTCCTCATTGGAATAGTGTATGTAAGAAATCTGTAATTTAGATAAAAACAAGTTGCATATTGTTGAAAAACATGAAATATTTTTCATTTCAATTATTATCACAATAAATTGCCTCAAGTTTCTTTCTAAAATTTTGTTTAATTCGATGAGATATTCAAGAATTTATTAGAGGACCCTTTTTGATGACAAAATCCATCATCTCCCTAAAAAATAAACATTTCATGGAAGAAAGGATTCTATTTTTATGGGTTTTTTATTTTCATTACAAGAGTTCCATAATCACAATTTACAAATAATCGCGTAATTAATAACGAAAAATTTAGTACTTTTGAGTTAGTTTATTATCAACATAATGCAATATTGACATTGGTATGCCCATTAAGCCATTATATGCCGAGACTTCTTGCGGGGTCGGGTGTTATTGACATTCTGCTTTAGTGTCCATACCTGAAACAATAATATCACACATAAGGCAATGGTCAAAATAATTTGGTGTTATGTTAGATTACCATTCTGTATTTTCTATAAATTCTGCCACTCGAAACTCTTTTGATTTATAAAATAAACTCAAGACTACTCTTGACCCATTTTCACAACAAAACAGTTTAGTGACAAAACTTTTACATTGAGAGTTTACAGAATTTAAAAACCTGATTATTGAGCTGATTTATTTCAAAATAAAGCAGAAGATAATACAGATTGCAATATCAACTGTAAAATATATGTCTAGAAATATCAAAAGGTGTGTATCTAATCCATACTAATATTATAGAGTTGTGTTTGTTTGAACACGAAAATCTCAGGAACTGTAGGTGCAAATTGGAAAATTATTTTTGTGTTGGATAGTCCATTTATTGAGGAAGGCTAAAGGCAATATAACATCACGCCATGAGACACGGTAGAGGAGCACTAACCAAAGAAGTAACTTAACGCGGGTGAAAAAAAACATGCGAACGAAGTCACTGGCAGAAGCTAGTGTATTATAATTATGCAGCGTCATGCACTTATGACACTTCATTTAGACACCCAAAAGGATCTAAGTATCCTTGCTTGCAATACAACTTATATCTAGAATTCCTATGTTTGTTGAATAAGAATTTAATCAGAAAGAGCAATACAGAATGGTTGAAGGTGAGAGGCCTATGGGAGAGATTACTAGAATTATGACAGTATAAGGCGAAAAAAGTTATAGGATCAATCCTATAACTTGATGATTTGTGTTTTAATATAAAAAACTGGGCCAAAGTGATGAGAACAAAAGTTATTTCTACTTACTTCTGGAATTCCCATTCTCTGTTGTCTAGAGGGCAAACTTGCCTAGTTTTGAGCCAACGTGAGATGCAATGGAAGTGAAACGCATGCTGAAATAAAAAAATGTATGTAAGATAATCTTCTGACACTGGAAAACAACAGAATTTAATAACTGGCCTTACATTACAGACACCCCAAGCCACTGTGCACTCCTCACTAGTAGCTGATGCCTGGTTGGCTTGGCATTCTATGCACAAATCCATTATATGGTTACGGCAAATCGCGCAATTATCGACCACAATATCTGCAACATACATAAAACACTAGTCACTAGGTACACACTTTTTAGGAACCATCAGTCGTTATTTCGATGTTAGCATTTTCCTTACCCCAAGCCCATAAAGCGACAGCATTCCACTGAAATCGAAATAAAATCGTTAAGAAACAAATAATTAAAATAAAACAACAAAGAAATTATAGCGCACCGCTACAATGAGTTTGCGTAAATGTTTAATTACCTTTTTGACTTCAAATCTCTTTTTATCGCCTTTACCACTACTGGAAGAAGCCATTTCGACTTCTTCTTCATCTACATCCATTACAGAAGCCATATTTTTTCAGAAATACCTTATTTTTTAGATCTAAAATGAGGATAATGTTGTACACAAATTTGACAGGTATGTTAAGTGCAGTCTGTGAGAGCGGTCGAGGTTATGATTCTTTTATTTTTTTTGTAGTCATTTTGTTAGGGGGTATTGGGCTTTATAGCCACCGATTTTGGTATTGGCCTTTTACTACCACAGAAACGAGATGCGGCGGACAGAATAATTTATATGCAGTGTTTGCGTAATTTATAAAACATTAGAAACATCAAATTACTTTTAAATCTTCTATAATAGATAGAGGTCTATCAAAATCTGATGGCATTTTAAAAAGTAAAAAAAAAAACACCAAAATAGTTTAAATAATAAAAAGTAAAAAAACTAAAACCCGACTACGACAAACAAGGAAAGCCATAGTCACACGTTATTAAGTTTAGTATGTTACGTTGGTACCTATATAACGTGTGACTACGGCTTTTCTTTTTGTTTTGTTTTTGTTTCTCCAGTAACTTTGTTTATTTCAGCATCCTGAAAATCTTGTTTCATGCTTTTTCAGCTTATTTTTGATGACAGATGGCTGATGTTATTAGGAGTAACTTAGGCTACT
Organism: Caradrina kadenii; assembly: GCA_947462355.1. Classification (NCBI taxonomy): domain Eukaryota; kingdom Metazoa; phylum Arthropoda; class Insecta; order Lepidoptera; family Noctuidae; genus Caradrina; species Caradrina kadenii. Next base: position 9,356,965 of record OX381677.1, on the reverse strand, counting down.
TCTATTAAAAAAAAAGCCCGATAATATATCCAACGATCGTGCAAACGAAGTTACTGGCTAGCTTATGCCCGTGAATTCGATATAGTAAATACCAACATTTATAATAACTGCTTCGTTAGCCTAGTGGTCCTAAGCGCGACTGCTACACTAGAGGTCTTGGGTTCGATTCCCAGGTCAAGCAAAAAGTGTTATAGGGTTTTTCTATGAAATTCTCAGTAGCAGCTCGGAGTTAGGATTTGTGCCTAGTTAATGGCAATAGGCTCGGCCACTATGACATGGGACATTAACATTCCGGCGAACTGTGGGTGTACACTGACACACCCCTGCCTAACCCTTCGGGAAATACAGGCGCGATGGTATGTTATGTTGTAAAAATAAATAGACGATTTAGTTATTGTTCACGAATATTCACGTTCGCTAATACTACAGACGAAAAAAAAAATCAAGGATTCTCCGGTATTGCAAACTACAAATTTAGATTTCTCTTTTTGCCATGAGATTCAGGTACTAAATAGTCCATGTAGAAGGAGGAATATGCAGAAGGTTAGTCAAGGAACTTTTATAGACGATCGATCGCGACGCACGAAGGGCCAGTAGCGAGAGAAATGAGGATACTAGGAGGACGGGCTAGGCTGTTTTGTATAAAACCGTTCCTGGCTCGTCCCATTTCTAATGGGCGCTTAGCTTTTGCTTTTATTAATTGATTTATACCTGCATTTTTTTGGAATCTTTGCCTTAATTTGACTTAGGTAGGTGCCAGTGCTGTGTCGGAGCCAACCAGTGGAAAAACACGAATTGGTGTCTTAATGGCCGTCACAAAATAAAACAGAATCTTAAGTTTAATGTTTTCAGTCAGTTTTTATTCGGTAAGTAGGTACATAATTATTTATATAAATCTAAGCAGTATGTGTGTGGTTTTTTAATTCCAGTTCTTCCGTGACAACGTTGGTGGCTCCCCTCGTCCTTTTGTACGAGTTCTTCCAGATTTCATAGAAACACACTGTGGCTTGAAATCTGTAGCACACGAGAAGCGGGACTGACACGTGGGTAATGAGAGTCCATGCCCACACGCCATAGAACTCCATCTGTAAAGTATACGCACATACCATCACGCCTGTATTCCCCGAAGGGTTAAGTAGAGTTTAATTGGACTTGGATATGGTCCCAGTTTTCACGTGGAAGGAATCGCATGCGTTTAGGAATTAGTTGCGATTATTGGCATAGGACGGCTCCTGCAATGATGCTCTTGAGCATCATTGCACCATAAAGAAGGTAATCGAAAATCGAACTGGCCATCACGAGAAGAATACAAAAAATATACTACGTTATAATAAATTGACGTGGTAATTACATCGATATCGCCGCCGCCGCTGCTGCGGTACAAAATAAAAATATTTCATTGGTTTTCACAACAGTGCGTCAAATATTTTACTATCCTGTTGATCTCGAACAAGCAATTTGCAAGTGCGACTGCTGAGCAGGTTGTGCTGGTCCAGGGTTCAATTACCAAGTCAGATATTATCATTGGGATTATCCAATAGGAATTTCTCATTAGCGTACCGGATTTTAGGAGTTGGCTATGTGACACAATACCTTGGGTATCCTGTCACATAGCCAACTCCTAAAATCCGGTACGCTAAATGTAGGTATAATGTGGTATTCAGACAGAGGCGGTGTAAGTACCTGCAGAGGATGAAATTCTGCTCTTGAATTTTTGACTCTGTTAATTAGCCAAAGAGCAAAGTTTCCAACGAGAAGGAATGTCACTAGTTGTCTGCCCGGTCTTTGTCGGCCAGTGCCCGCGCAGCGGCGAGACCAAGCGTCCAACACAAGCAATGTCTGGCAGGAACTTTGAATAACAGCGCATAGAGGTGATATAACTCTGCGAATATAAAATTGTTCATTAGAAAATTCCAGCATTCTAAGTACACTTACGTCTAAAAGGACTTGTTCCGAGTTAAGTCCAAATATAATGTGATACATTTTTACCTAGTCGCTTGCGATTCTCCGGGATATTGCTGAATTAGGAAACCCGCTCCAATAATTTGAAACAAGTAGTACAAGTAGACGCCACACTGCGTTACCAGCAGCAGAGCATGTTCTAGCGGCAACGTTGAGACAGCACGCTTTAGCGGCAGTGTTCGCATCCGTTGAATACACGCCCCTGATCCAATGGTCATTATCAGAAACAGGATTGATTCCCAAATGTTAATCTGAATAAGATGAAATATGATTACCTGCTGGTACAAACACTCTCAATTTTAAGTTTTGGTTGTAAATCATAGGTATATGGTGCGTATACCTGCAGTAACGCTAAATTCATATGTTCTGGCTTCTGGAATAGTCCATTGAACAGCATAAGACTGACAATAGTGCCAGCCAGAACAGCTACTCCCATGAACAGGCCCTTATGTGCACTTCCACAGTCAACAGAGAAATGGTTGCTTGATTTGGCTCGAGCACAGCACTGACGGTCTTTAGCAGTAATTGAAGAAACAGGCTCTTTTATAGGTCTCTGGAAACGAAGGCTTGAATTAATTCATTGACCTAATTAATGATCCGAGCTCTGCTGCAGGTTCTCGGAACTAATTACACACGTGAGTATTCCAGCCTTACAAGTAGGTCGAGGATGCAAATACTGACATGCTTCTTCCACATGTTATCTTACAATTCGTGTTATTGATTAAGGAAACTTTAAAAGACAAGCTACACTCTCAATCTTACTTGCACGAATCGCAAGCAAGCAAATAACTTACAGTCTGAAAAAAGGGATACCGTGCAAACTGTTTGCTATTTTTTGAATGATATATTTTATGCTTTTTTTTAAATATTGTTTGTGCAAACTTTTGTTCAAACTGTTTGTAGCAAGCCGTTGCGTTTAGCCGGGATACTAAGATACTGAAAAGAAAAGTAAATACTAAATATTGTAAACCTCGTCTAAGGTTAAACTAAAAAATAGGGCTGAAATCATAGCTTAGGTTGAGGTAATGGTAAAAGACATTGCGACCGGTTGGTCTCGTGGTCGCAAGCGCTACTGTTGAGCCTGGTGTCTTGGGTTCGATTTTGACCAAGGTCGTACAAATTGTTAGTAGGATTTTCCCATTTGGAATTTCTCAGTAGTAGCCCGAAGTTTGGAAGTTGGTGGTGTCACACCCCTATGCCTCGGAAAGCACATAGAGCTATTAGGCAATCATCTAATCTCTCCCCTGTCGTGTAGGTTTGATGAGAGTTAGCGAGGGAAAAGTGAGTACATCTGTGTTTGAGCACACACTTGTACACCTCAATACCTTCTGTGTACTTGAATATTTTCCGTTGAGTGACCTCCGTGACCGAGTTTAGGGCAGGAGGGTAATATTTTAAGTAAGAAAAAACTTACCGATCCCGGAACTGTACATATATCATTCCAGATTACGAGTAAGATGATGGAACACAAAAGGCTGTATTCGACACCACACGGCCTCAGGTACGGGTTCACACTCCGAATCAGAGGAGTGATCATATCAGAGACGTTGCAGGTCCAACTGATATTCTGGGTCGTGATATTTAAATAGTTTAATGTGAGATTTGATAAATAGTTGTCTTCGGTACCAAAAGGCAGCTTCTCCTCTCGTATGTAAGTTGTATTCTCCACATGGTCTCGTATAAGTATTTTCGAAGGGCCAGTTACGTTTGCGTAACGGATAAATGCTGGGCGATCGTATGCCATTGCGATGATGTCATCTCGTGTCTCCTGAACTACGACGTTCAGCCATTCGCATACGTTTGTTGCTATTAAGTGCATTAGCCCGAATCTATCGAGCACCACCCCTCGCATAGGATCCAATATCTGGAAAAAGATAGCTCGATTGAGTCATTACGTCATCTTATCGTTATGATTGATTCAGAGCGGCAGTGTACTTGTTTTTCTATCTAGCAGCTGCTTCTGTTACAGCAGTTTATAAATCGCTTCAATCGGTTCAATCAGTCAGCGATTATAAATACATAATGAAGGTGTTTTTGTATTATAACCTCAAGAAATCCACATGAGTCAAACATTATCACCCTAAAATTATATTTTTATAGAACTTTGCTTGGTTTTAAAGCCACGATGCGGTAGAGCACCAATTAGTAAGTGATTAGTATAATGAAGACTGTAAAATGAACTTAGCCTTCTTCAAGACTCTAACCACAAAACATTTCTCGTAGCTCACAGCCCAACTCTGAGCTCGCTCATCTATTTGTGTAGTAGTATATCGGTAAACACATAGGCGACTAGGTAGTTAGGTACCTGTTGTACACCTAGAATAAATCAATCTTAATCTATTCTTGAATTCTCGTTAGACGCTTGTACATATATCCTGTAAGTGGCAGTAGATTCGTCCACAACGTCTGTGTTTAGATAATTCATTTTTTTGTGACTCAGTTGTGTCCTATCTACCTGTGTGCGGTTGTGTTATTACAATAGAATCTAAGTCACTACCATATCAACCTGGTACATCATTTGTCAATTAGAGATATTTTTAAATCCGACACTTTATTTTGAGATACTTATGCTTTTTTCTGATGCTCAAAATATACTTCAAATCGGGAAATAGTGCACAAAAATGAAAACTGTTTGCTTGTTAGCGCTCAGCAAAATAAAATACTCCTCGTGATCTTCCAGTTAGTAGCTGTTGATCTGTCAGGTACTGCGACGGTCAAGGTCAGCAGACTACAACAGATATAATTCTTGCTTACTATTAAAAAGAATTAACTGTACTTATGATTTCTTTGTTGCTCATGTTTACAGGCAGGCACAAGCTATACATATTATAAAGGGTCATGATTCAGGAAGGTTAGCCATTCAGAGAAGTTGAAACCGAAGCTGAATTAATCAGCGACATCTCGGTTTTCGGTATTTCGGGTTCCTCTCTGGGTATTCTAGGCCGCCGACGCTGCACGCGATTGGTCCATCAGTCGGACCGATCGTGTGCAGCATCGGCGCCTCTAAAAACCCCGTAAGGAACCCAAAAACCGAAAAAGTAACTTGACATCTGTGCTCATGACTCGTGGCGACTAACATACCTACACGTATAAGTGAAAAAAAAAAAAAACATAAATAGATGCCACATGCCCGCATTATTATTAGTAATAATAATGCGGGCATGTGGCATCTATATCAGGTAGTAATCATTTATTACTATCTACCTGTAAACACTTTGAGAAAGTAGTAGGAGTAGAACACTTAATGCGTGAAAACTGGTCCGTAAGGATGTTTGCTAAATGATATAAAAAGGACACTTTTTATATCGGCTGTAAGGGACATCTATCCTTAAATCCAAACCATGAATTCTCTATTCTGAACTGAGTATCAGACACCTAGATTTTGATAGGAAAACCATAAGTTAAGAGATAGGGAGGTTTTTTATACTTTTGTTCTTGTTTTAGTTCAACAAATATAGTTATTGCCATTAGAGACGACTAACAAAGCAACAGGCCAATTTTTAAAACGTGATCGGCCAAAAAAGGGAGAAATTTCAAAATTTTTAAATTCAAGTCAGAATAGTGTTCTCAGTGCACTGGTGAAGTTAAAGTAAATATGTCCCTTACACCCCGTATAGGATTTAAATATAAAACCTCAGCTCGGTGTCCCTATGAATACAATGATCACGAAGTATTTACTCACATCTGTGTACGAAAATATGAAGACTGTTTGAGCCACCAAGTACAATATCCTGAGGGCTGGTTTTATGGCCACAATAGCAAGCTGGCAGTCTCCCGAGAGGTCGAAGTACCCCCCGAACTGCAAGCACGAGTAGATGATGGAGCCTACTCCAAACCCTGCCACACCCATGTGTAGGTAGAAACTGCCGTAACGGGTGCGTTTCACGTTGTCTATAAAGAATATTAACATTATTAAAGGGAACATCTGATTGAAATTCACTGATTAATTTTTCAAGTTAAGTACAATACAAGTAGATATTCAAAGTCAAAGTCAAAAAAGTCAAACCATTTATTTCAATTAGACCATTACAGGGCACTTTTGAACGTCAATTACATGTTAAAATTAAAAATATTGAATCTAGTTGCCCATTCTAAAAGGTAGTTTCGTATGGAGAAGAACGGGCAAGAAACTCCATACATACTCTATTAAAAAAAATGTATTACAATAAGTTGTACAATTCCATAAAACTATACTGATGTCAAAACGATCTATTAAAAATAAAAGTCACTCAAAGTACTGCAATACGTACTCAGTTCCACAAATTAGAAATGAAATTAATTGTAATATTAAATACATTTAAACATTTTAAAGACAAGGAATCAGTGTGTCAGGCATACTCAAATGTAGAATTAATGTCGAAGAGAAAAATAATTAATCAAAATAAAGTACTAATATAATTAAATTAGCAACCAGTTGATTTTGTCAAGACTATAAATATGATACAGATATAACATTTTTAATGTATTTATTTACTAAAAATGAACTTTACCTTAGGCTCATTTTTTTTCAGTGTCAAACTAATTCAACTCGAGGAATCAAAATCTATAATTGTTATATGTAGGTTTAAGTATAGCGCAGGAGCTGACAAAATAGAATACTCACCATCTTTCTCCCTTTTTGCTAATCTAAGGTGATAAAACGTGTACCCCAAGAAGAGCATACTGACTATGTATAAATACATTGTGAATACCTGAAAGATTAAATACAAATTAAATCATTTCTTTATTTTTACAACTTCAATTTATAGAGAAGACCCGTTGGGTCGTAGTGCGTAGCCCGTAGGCCCGTAGAGGCGTAGACTCATAACGTAGCATTAGCTACGGGAACGTCTTGGGCTTGAAATATAGGATGCTATTGAAGAACTGCTTGGTTAGCCTAGTGGTCCTAAGCGGCTACGCTAGAGGTCTTGGATTCGATTCCCAGGTCGAGCAAACAGTGATATTGGGTTCTATATGAAATTCTCAGTAGCAGCTTGGAGTAAGTATTTGTGCCCGGTTAATGGCAATAGGCTTGCCCCCTATTACACGGGACACCTCTGCCTAACCCTTCGGGTAATACAGGCGTGATGGTATGTATGTTATTCCAGAACTTAGTCGTGCATTGTGATACAAAAAGTCACCTTAAAAATATTCTCTCATAGTTGAATAATTACACGTACTTCAAGTATCCGATTTTCATACGTTTTTTGTATTGAAAAAAACCTTGAGTTTGTTTAGTTAGGCCAGTTGGCTGAGATGTACTACGTTAATACTCGTACATCACATGTTAATAATAGTACATTTAAGTTTACTTTGTGTATAATAATAGGTTAATAAAACTTCTACTAGAATGAGTCTATAAAATTAACATAACAAATGAGTAAGCTGTCGGCTAATGTAAATCTATGACTCTCACTAATTTGTTTGTTTTTCCGGCTCACAACTACAGCCTATCCGCCATGGATCATCATCTTTATTATTAAAGTAGTTTTTTTTTTAAGTTTCTCATTGGGAAGAGTGTTTAACTTGCAGTTATATGATAAACCTTATATGTGTTTTTTTTTTCTATAACTTATTTAAGAGCTGCACACATTTAAATAGATACACACACAGTTATAAAAAATATCCAATGCTAGGATATTTATTTTTATGGCTCTTGACGTACCTTTAGCATATTTATGATATTTCAAGTAACCTTTGATGTTAAAAAGTTTTTAGATACTCCCACCTCCATTACACATGCACATACTTACATCAGATATAACATTTGTATAAACTTCATTTTGAATCGTGCTTGTTACTGGCAAAGCTATTCCTAATACTATTAATAATTTAGCATAAAACGCTGACAGGACCACGGTCATCGATTCACTGAAACAATTTGATATATTGAACCAATTAGCTGTAAATAATGTAAAATTCAAAGCTTGTGAAAATTTATATGACGGTAACCAAATTAATGAAAATCGTCGAGGTTTAGCTAAAGGGTGCCATTACCTATTTAGGCTATACAGATTAGATATTTTAGTGAATGGTGTACAAAATTACCTAATTAATTACATAGTTGCTCTATTTTAGGATGAAAGTTTACAGTTTGACGCTATTTAAGAGATTTATGAATATAGATAAATTGAAAATTAAATTAAGGATGTATCTATGCATACTATTAAAAGGTAAAAGAATCTATCTTACTATAAATAATTATGTGAAAGGCTCTTGTTTGTCGTGTAAAGCGACCTCTCCTTCGGGTTTTTTAGGACTGTTTTTTTCGCTCAGTTACTATCTGGGTAGTGAACTACCTGCTAATTAAAACCTTAAAACCGTGGAAGTGCTCGTGCAGTTCTCGTCATAAAGAATGCAATCAACGCAGGTTATATGGAAAGTATGCATAAGGTTGTGATAAGTGTGGTAGGTAGAATATGAAAACATTATCGGGAAAGTATAAACTATGTTGAGGTGTGGGGGTCTGTATATGCAGGTATAACAACTTACTCGCCGTGTGAAAGCGGTTGTCTCCGAGGAACGGCTGTGGCGATATGCTCCATGCTGGAACTTGAACTGGCTGGCATCACAACGCTCAAGCGAGGCAGTGAGTGCGGTGGCTGCTCTCTGTAAACATACAAATTATAGCGCTTTAGATACTTATCTAAATCATAATGTAGGCATTGATTAGTTGATTGTAATGCGCGAAACTTATTATTTATTACGCACGTCGCTTACGCGACACCTACAGTCGATTAACACTACTACTTTAATATATAATCGAAATAGATATTAAATAATACGCTATGTCAGGTATGTAATAGAAGAGTATATTTTAAATTGATTTTACATCCACTCCGCCAACGTCCACTTCAGTATTGTGCCCAATATTAGGATAAAAAAATTGCAGTGTACGACTTTCATCATTGATCGGGCACTAAGGGCAGGTATGATCGACATTTAAAAAGGCACGAGTGATCTGCCAGATCTACCTAGAAGGTGATGTACTGCTACCCCTATATACACTAAAAATCAACTATTGGATACCAGTTTAAGATGTCTACTTTTCAGATGAAAAGTTTGTTAAAGCTGCAAGGGATATATCTAGATACGTGTACATACATTGTGAATTAAAGTGCTTCAAAGTTTAGTTAAATTGATTTATTATTATAATATTCATCAACCACTTTTTTTAATCATCTGAGAGATGATCAAAAGATAACATAGGTTAGCCAACTCTGCCCCTCGGGCATTCTTGCAGCTGTAAAGAGGCTGCATTTTGGCGTTACGGTGCACTGGGCCACCTTGTGGCCGGGCTGATGGCAACGATAGCACGGTTAACTGCGGTCTATTTTAGCGATGTACCGTGGCCGGACATGCCCAATATCCAAGCACTGGTAGCATCACATTGCCCTGGGTTAAATATGCATAATAGCCACCAATCGGAAAATGATAATATCAATACAACGTGACAGAAAGATTACTACGATGACTTTGGGATTACATGAATAATATGAGATTATACATATAAACAAACTATAATGAGCAAAAAAGTTTAGAAGTTATTCGATACATAAAATTGCTTTGCTTCCTATTGAAGCTAAAATAATTAATTTCAGCGAAACTATGATATAATAAAGTTCAAAGCAACTCACTATCTAATTACACGAAGCCGCTTACAAAATAAACACTGAAAACAAATTCCGCACATAATAACATTAAAACTGTTACATAAAGCGGTGCCGATTTAACGTTGCAGCAAGTTGTTTTGTTTGAGCCCGCGCTTATCTTCTAATAGTGGGTTTTAATGAACCTCCTCGCCACCCTTGCCGCCTTGCCTCACCTTTCATCTTCAGGCACCGCTATGAGAGGCTCAGACGGCCGTCGCCAGTCTCTCGATGCATTTTGATTGGATTTCTCCTTATTTTTCATCACCAAATCCTTTAAAATGAACCCGTTAAATATTCCACCAAGTTTTTCACGATCTTTTGTCTATCATAGATGTTGTGCGTTGTAGAGCTAATCACGAACTGTTCAGGATGATACAAAACGCAGCGACATCTCCGAACCGCGCGTGTGTTAGTTTAGTAATTAGTTTCTAACTGTGACAGGGTTGAACTTGTACTTATAAATATTTGGCACTGTATTTATGTTAGGATCTATCAAAAACTTACGGTCTAAATATTTTCTGGAATTTTCCGATAAGAAAACCAAAAATGACGTGAATCATGTTTTTAGCAAATTGCAAAGCGTTATGAAATAATAGCTTGGCCAAATAGTAACGTGAGTCTTTTAAATTGGCACTTTGCATAACAAAATTTATTTATAAAAAAAGTTATTTTGTGGAACAGAAATATTTTAAGAGTAAGTTAACTAACTCTACGATCCCATTCAAATAACGACAAGATTTAAAATTATGGATTCTGCCGTGACATTAATCTTCGAAGACCACCAAATTTTAAGAAATGGTGACACTTTTTTATTTACTTATCAATTGGTAACTGAAAAGTTATTTGTAACTTTGTCAAGTTGATGAGCCAATACAGATTAATAAAACCCACGAGCATTAAAATACGTGTAGAATAAATATACCATCACGCCTGTATTCCCCTAAGGGTTAGGCAGAGATGTACCAATGTACACCCACAGTTCGCCGGTATGTTTAGGCCCCACGTAGTAGGGGGCGAGCCTATTGCCATTAACCGGGCACAAATCCTAACTCCGAGCTGCTACTGAGAATTTTACAGAAAAACCCAATAACACTTTTTGCTCGACCTGGGAATCGAACCCAAGCCCTCTAGCGTAGCAGTCGCGCTTAGGACCACTAGGCCATCGAGGCAGTTACGTGTAGAATATATATGTTTTTTAATCTTCCTAAAACAAGCACTCCTAAAATACATACCAAACATTTAATTTATTATACCTTTGAACTATGAATGCAACTGACACATCTTTGACCTCGTACAGGTAATTTCATAACGGTCCCTACAGGTGCCTATAGCAAAGCGTTCAATTCATAGATATGCAACAATTGGCACGGTTCGTAACAATAAGCTCTGTCTATGTCTCTTGCACAGCCTTTGTATAGTGTTGAATCAATGCTGTAGCAGCTTTACAGGCTGGAAACCTGTCGTTGTAGTCTACCAGGAAACATGAACTGAATACATTTCTATAGTATAGATAGGACTCGTAGATTTTGGAATAGATTGTAGTATTGTTTGGAGAGATTAAAGAGACAAACATTGATAAAAACCACTATTTCCCTTCATTACAAGTAGCGGGAAATATTATTTTTCTTCTAACTTAAAAATTTATTTAAAATTCAGTCACATGTGGTTGATAAACGGTTTTCTAAGATAGTAAACGATTTACCCTGTCTTAAATGTGCCTAGAATAGTTACGGTTACTGATCAGACGTCATAAGTAGATGAAGAAAAATAACGATAAATAAAAGATACTGCCTCGTTAGCCTAGTGGTCTTAAGTGCGACTGCTACGCTAGAGGTCTTGGGTTCGATTCCCAGGTCGAGCAAAAAGTGTTATTGGGTTTTTCTGTAAAATTCTCAATAGCAGCTCGGAATTAGGATTTGTGCACGGTTAATGGCAATAGGCTCGCCCCTATTACAAGGGACCTAAACATACCGGCGAACTGTGGGTGTACATTGGTACATCTCTGCCTAACCCTTAGGAGAATACAGGCGCGATGGTATGTTATAAAATAGACGGGTACCAAATTGAGTCGAAAACGTTGTTCAAGATTCGTGCAATATAGGTTACTATGTTATATGAATATACACTTACGTACTATTAGTAGATATAAGTAAGACAAACGATAATTAGCAAGTGTGCTACGTGGCAGCGGTCGACACGTTTTCTTTGATGTAGCTAATACCTATTACAATAGGTAGACCGTCGTGACAGACCTAATGGTGATTACGTCATAAAAAATGAAGAGATTTGAAATAATTTTTAAAGCAAATTTAACTGCAGGTTAAATATCAGTCCTGCTTCTTGTAACGAACATATTGGTTCGGATCTTTTAAGTACAGAAGGACCTTTTCATTATGTAAGTATATTATAAATTAATTTTAGACGAAACATATAGTTATTTAACTTGGACTTGTTTAAGTGAAACCTCAAATCTTTAACACCCATCGAGCACCGAGACTATCAATAGGTATTAATTATGCTCTTACTATAAGTATACATACTATCACGCCTGTATTCCCCGAAGGGTTAGGCAGAGGTGTAACAATGTACACCCACAGCTCGCCGGGGGTCACAGGTCCCATGTATTAGGGGGCGAGCCCATTGCCATTAACCGGGCACATATCCTAACTCCGAGCTGCTACTGAGAATTTTATAGAAAAACCCAATAACACTTTTTGCTCGACCTGGGAATCGAACCCAAGACCTCTAGCGCAGCAGTCGCACTATAAATATATTATGAGAAAAGATCTTTAAAACTTAATCTTTCAGTCAGATAATTAAGCATGGACGGCAAAATTAATACTATCAGATGTTGACGTGAAGAAAATTTGGAAAAAAGAACTTTTTATATGATAGCCAGATTTATTAGAAATAGTTAAGGCAATATAACAGCTCGCTATTACTCACGGAAACGGAGCAGTAACCAAAGGCGTTAAAACATAATGCGGTTAAAAAAACCACAAGGATGAAGTTGAAGGGCTGAGAAGCTAGTATTTTGAATAAAATAGATATTTTCAATCAAACTGTACTTTAATCTACTCAAGCGTTAAATTGTATGCAGAATAAAATATTGTTGCGCTAAATATTTATATCGGTTAGAGTCGGTAAATAAGATGTTGTCCTCATGGGTAATTAGCGTTGGCGGTGTCACTTTCAGACGGTCCTCCTAACGAGCCGGCCGTATATATGCAGATGCGATGCTGCATAGCTACCCTCATCTCTAAGCGATTAATTAGTTCTCCATTTCAAAGCCACCTTACATACTTTTTCTTCTACGTTTTCTGACTACGATTTCTGCAGAAATCTCGATTATTCATAATTATGTTGTAGACTTAAAGTAAAACATGACACTGAAATAACATAACTCTCTTTCTGGCGCAGAAGGGTAAATATAATGCGTTGTTGTTCTTTTCCGGTAACTCCAATGAGTTAACATAACAAATTAAGTAAAAGTGGAATATTGGGATGAATAATGTTATTTTTAATTATTAAATTTAGTTTTGTGGACAGATCTTTGAAAACTGAATGCCGTTTCAAATTATCTAATACCATTATTCAAGACTTTGATGTAGAATACATCTAATAATATAGAATTGTCAAAAATCTATAATCAGAATACTGAAATGACAAGCCTTAATTAAGTAAAACAGATTATTATTAGAGGCCTTATTGAGAGGCCAAAAACACAGCAATTCTTCCGAAAGATTAATCTCAATGAAATACAATTACAATATTTAGGAACTACCTACTCATCTCAAAAGCAAATACTGGGAATGAAGATCCGTTGTTGTCAGCGCCGTTTGAGCGTTTGAAAGTTTAATTATAACAGTGATAATGGATACAAACCTGTTGTGCCGAAGTTTTCGTTCTAGGGTGGTGCTTGTCTGCCTGATGGGGTGGTAGTGATGTGACCCATGCTCGTAAAATGACCTCGAGTCTCGTCGGTCGGACGTCCTATGATAATTATAAAAAAAGCGTTTTGAAATTATTGTCTGTTTTAAGTCAAACGTTTCTTTCCAATTTGACTAGTGTGGTTAACAGGATGATAGCGTTTGTTGTCAAATAACTTCGAGCACAGTTTTGTGTTTGAAATGACAGAACGGCATCGACTACCTAGTACTACTGCTGATACTTGAAGAGTGTACTAAATATTGTGTAGCTACTCATTAAAGGCTTATCTAGTGCATATTTTATGTTTGTGTACACTTGTAATCTACATATACTATGGAAAACTAAACATCTAAAGCCAGACTTAGTTTCAGATTTCTAGAGATAATTTTCCTGCAATTTCTTGTTCATGGCGGTCTTACTAAGACTTTCAATCTGAATCATTTGTCTCAATACAAGCGAGATCGTAGCACCTACTAATGTAAAAAGCAATTTATTCATCTACCCACTAGGTAATAGATTTTTCCCTATGGTTGATATTTACAAGTTATTTTACTGTTTTCTTTACTGTATATATTGTGAGATAATAAACAAACATAAGATTTTCTGAGTAAGAACGAAGAAAAATGGCGTTCCAAAACTGAACGTCTTCATACATCAAGTTTATTTTATATAGATTGGGAAACAACAGGGAAAATTTTAATTGCACCAATTATAATATTAAACTGCGCGTACAGGAGCTTTGCTTTATTATAATGGCAAACTACAATCTTTGCATATGGCCCGTCTCACAACAAAGTAAATAATTAATCAGTAAATGAGTACAAACTTAACCGCTTTTTTAATTCGCATAAAATATCATACATTCATTTCATATGAAGAAAAAATATGCCTTTGAAACCTTATTCCGACGGATCAATATATAAAATAGCTGCATTCAGTAATTCGTTTATATTAGTTTATTTACGTACCATTCAATATCTTCTTCAATGACGTCGTCCATGATTGACAAACTAGCCGAATATCTTTAGCACTGAACACAAAGGCTGGGAAGTGGCTAAAACATCGTAACTATCTGAGATAGCCTACTTTATCTTGACACGAGTTTAGGCGACAGAATCTTATGCAGTGACGCTATAATACTTTTTATATGACTGGACTTAAAGTGTATATTTTAACGGTGACTCAAATAACGGTTTGTTAATTACACATTTTGGTGATAAATATCGTGTGATAAGATTTTTTATGACGAGGTTACGCTGCTTTATTTTGTACCCCTTAAAAAGTTAGTATAAATAAATATTTTTTGTTTCTCATTTTGTACGATGTGGGCAGCGCAAAAGTGTGGTAGGGGAGGACTATGTCCAGTAGTGGACGTCGTTCGGCTGATATGATGTTAATTTGGTTGTTCCGTACAAAGTTTTTTTGTTAGGCGCTTACTATATACTTACTAATTTTGAGCGACGTAAATAAGCCTAAACTAGCGATGCAGTGCTGACTACTGATGCACTCTAGTCTTCTTCACGACTGAGGTGTAAATCTTAATTTATTTACATTCTAAAACTGCATTTTGACCGAATCGCTTTTTATTATTGTTTCTGCAGTTACAATGCAATGTCTGCAAGTACACAATTAGTTTTAAATTTAAAATGTCGTAACTATAAATGAACTAATTTAAAATAATTAGGTCGTTAGTAACAGAGCTGAGGTAAACAAATTAAGTGCTGTTGGCTGATATTGGTTTATGACAAAGGGCGAACGGCATGAATTGCGTCAGTGCGGACAGCGGGCATTTGAATATGTCAACATGTCTATATATAAATTACGATTTATCTACAAACTTTATATTTACCTGACAGGGTAATTAATAGGAACCCAGATCGTTTATTGACTACGACATTATAAGACTATCCTTTAGAAAAGTAGGTTCTAAATCAAGATGGATAAATCCCTTGATGCACGTAGGCCCCCCGGGAGTTCAGCAACAATAAATTATGAACATTTATATAAGAGAAATACGTGTATTGTGTCACAATAATCGTTTCTGCTGCGGGAAAATAGACATCTAAGTTTAAATCAAACAGTACAGACGTACTGTTTGATTATAACTAGTAGTAGTAGAATTCTTTGTGAAGGAGCTCATCCGGGGAAGTACTACAACCGTCCCTATTTCTGCCGCAAAGCAGCGTTGCTGTGTTCCGGTTTGAAAGGTATGGGTGCCGGTGTAATTATAGGCACATAAGACATTTCAACTTTGTCTTTGGGATGGCAACGCATTTGCAAGGCCCCTGGTATTTCAGATGTCTATAGGTAGCGGTGACTGGTGACCACTTAACATCAGGTGGGCCGCCGGCTTGTTTTCCATCCAAATACATAAAAAAGGAATTAGATATATACCGAAGTCAGTAACTTCCTGCCATCCTCATTCGAAGTGGCCATCGTTCTCTTAATGACATTTCAAAAAAACAACGTTTTGTTTCTTTGCTTGAGTACCCACACACCCATGTATTTATGACGTTTACATAAATAACAGATTAAACCGATAAAAAATTGCAAGTGTATTTTTGTTCTTTTATCTAAAGTAGAATTTATGAATGAAGTGTAGCATTCTAATCTATGAACCGAATGTAACTATGATAACAGCGATGCATCATGTACAGTCGACATCGAAAATAAGTGATCATTGTTAATACTTTTAAAGGTTTTTTTTGAAATACTTTTTTTTATTACACTAAGTTGTGCAGTTAATTTAAATATTTTTATTTAATAATTAGATTACAAACTACGAGTATGTAAAGTTTACATAAAAAACAAAAAAGGGAGCTCATAGGGCATCAAAAAACTCATGCGATGCGGATGAGTTTTATAAAATAGTGTTTCTCTTTTGTTAGATTGAAATATATTATGCCATTACCTATTGAAACATGGCACTTTCGTAGAATATTAGAGGTCCTAAGTAAATTAGGCTTTAACTTTTAGTGCCTGAATTAAACCTAAAGTCTGAACTTTCATTGTAAAATTCATACCTTTATTTTATCATAATCAATGCCTTTTAGTATTTTTCTTAAGTCTTTCTTAATTTAAAATCTACAGGAAAAATAATAAAAAAGAATGTAATAATAACGTGACAAGGTATTTCAAAAGACATACGACCACGCCTGTATTCCCCGAAGGGTTAGGCAGAGGTGTACTAATGTACACCCACTGTTCGCCGGTATGTTTAGGTCCCATGTAATAGGGGGCGAGCCAATTGCCATTAACCGGGCACAAATCCTAACTCCGAGCTGCTACTGAAAATTTCATAGAAAAACCCAATAACACTGCTCGATCTGGGAATCGAACCCAAGACCTCTAGCGTAGTAGTCGCGCTTAGGACCACTAGGCTACCGAGGCTGTTCAAGGTATTTCAAATAATGTATTAATCGTAGTAGGTTAATAAAACAACAATGCAGATACAAAATATACATATTTAATAGGACCTACAGATATTTATTCCAGATTACAAACGATACCGATTTTGTTAAGTAGTTTATACGTTTAAGTAAATAGGTTTGTTCTTGAAGCAGTTCTTCCAAATCTCAAAAAGGCAGATGGTGGAATGGAATCTGTAGAAGATGGCCAGCGGCATTGACACATGGGTGATAATGGTCCACGCCCAGGGACCGTAGAATGCTAAGTGAGCTGGTCTAAACTCGGCGCGACTCTGAAAAGTAGTTGAATAATAATTAACACATGTTAGTATCCCCAAGGTAAAAGTAGTTTGTGGAGCAATTATTAAAAAAAAATGGCGTTGTATTTATAAAAATCCTGATAGAATAAATTCTTTAATAGTTTTAGTCGCCTTTTTGGGACTCAAATGACAAACTGTTCAGCACAACTATAATTCGTTTTGTACAACAACATGAACAATTTTAATAAAAGTAACGATATAATACAGATACCTTTTCTAGCGTGTTAATAGCCCACATGGCCATATTAGCGACTAGTAGAAAAGTGACGAGCTGTCGCCCCGGTTTATTTCTTCTTTGTTCCGAAGTAGTACTGCGGCGCCACCATGCGTCGATTATAAACAGAGTTTGAAGAATCGTCTGGAAACCATTGATATGCATAATCAAGACAAAACTTAATTAATAATGTGGAAGAATTTTATTACGAATTACAGGACATTGTAAAAGAAGCCTGTATACATACCTCGTGAAGAAAGAAAATTTTTATTTTAACATCTGACAACCTTGAACATGGAATAATAATACAATATTTATAAACCTGGAGTAAAGTTACACTTCAGTTGAAACATTCATGTTTCATGTTATAAGTTCATTGCAGATTTATTGTCAAGGGAGAGGAGAAGAGGTTTAAGAAGAGAAGGTGATTGACAACCTACAAAACATGGGTAATGAAAGAAATAACTAACCTGATTGAGAGACAAAAATTCTGAGAAAAATCCAGTAAGACCCACACTGTTCGTCTGGTTCTGAGTGTGGTGACTTCCAATGAGACTGAACATGCAGTACACGAACATTCCTGATTGAGCCAGAATCAGCAGGAATGGATCCAGACCTAGGAGAGCTATAAAAAAAGTAATAGTGT
This sequence comes from Caradrina kadenii, assembly GCA_947462355.1. Classification (NCBI taxonomy): domain Eukaryota; kingdom Metazoa; phylum Arthropoda; class Insecta; order Lepidoptera; family Noctuidae; genus Caradrina; species Caradrina kadenii. Next base: position 9,338,855 of record OX381677.1, on the reverse strand, counting down.
TAACTTTACGTCCAAAACAGGTTTCGAAAATAGTAATTATTTATTTAGTTTTATTTGATTCAAAAAAACAATCGTTGCACACACACGTCGGGCCGTTACGTTACAGTAAAATCACAGTACTAGAAAGAGGGCATAAAAATAAAACTACTGGAACATGATTAGTAAGAACCATGAAAAAAATTGAAATTAAAACGTTTAAGAAAATATAAAGAAACACGGCATACCCTTTGTTTTTCTTTTATAAGCTAATGCTCTCATTTGTAATAAAGCAGTTAAACATGCCATCAAGGATAACGAATATAAAATTAACTCGCATATATTCACTTCAAATATAGCGTCCTGCAAAAATCAAACACAACATTTATAAATGAAGAAACAAATTAACGATAAATATAATAAAGAAGTGTTTACATTACAGTAATAGAATCCGGGTGGTGAGCCAGTACGAAGAACATGATAAGGGAAATAATGGTAAAGACAATGATTAAGATTCCAGCGAAGAGACCACGGTGTGCGTGAGAGCAGTCGACAGAAAAGTGGTGTAGGGCAGTGCGACTGCCGTGTGGAGAACTCACTCCTAACATACCAGCTGAAAAATAATAAAGAGTTATTACAACTGAACACATTTTGTAAAAAATAAACGGAAAATAAGAAAACATTACCAAATTGCTGCAGAATTTTCTCAGGTGTCACTGAATTGTTACGTGATTTATTTTTAGGAACATCTAATTTCTTTTCAAAATCTTCAGGAGTGCATTTGACCTGTAATTTAGCTTAGAATTACTTATGGTTTCTAGTGAACAGTCGTGTGTCGGTTTTAAAATCACTAACAATACGTACCTCTTTCCACATTTCGTACAATATGACAGCACATATGAGGGAGTACTCAATCGTGCAAGGAAATAGGAAAGGTGCAGCATTCTGTAGCAGAGCACCCATCATATTAGATCTTCTGCACGGAATACCATCGGTTACAAGAAGTGTAATATTTTTTGGTGCTAGTATCGTATGTTCTAAATGATGTATTTCATGTTTCGTTTCTTCTACCAACACATATAACCATTCACATAAATTGGTTGCTACCATATGCATAAAACCGAAACGTTGTATCAGTTTAAAAGTGCCTGATTCTATGTCCTTGTTAGTGAGAAACATGAACTGCATTTGTGCCAGAGTGAGGGTCATTCGTAATGCCGGTGTAATCACCGACAGAATAGAACGGCATTTATCCGTCATTTCGAAATATTCACCCAATTCTAAACCGCTGTACACCATTGAACCAATACCGAATGCTAAAAAATAAAAAAAGTTTTAAAATCAAATGGACATTGAAAGGAAAATAAAATTGATAATAGAAAATGATTCCAATTTACCAATTCCGCCCAGCCTCAAATAAAAACTGCCGTAGCGAGAAATGTTTTCTTTTATTTTTGGTCTGTCTCCAGGTGTCATTTTTCCATTTCTATCCTCTTTCAAAGTGTCCTCTATAAAAATTAATTGAAAACATATAGTTGGTCGTTAAGCAACATACATAGAGTTAAATTTTCCGCTACATTTATTCGAATTGCTGAAAACGTTAGTGGAATGAAAACTGAAGAAGGTAATATTCTTTGCAGGAGTAATTATGCAAACAAATGTGATTTTAATGTCTCATTTTGTTAAGCAAATGTGGTTAATCACCTAAGCATGTTTGTAGTTCTCTTGTTTAGGAAGGTATAGTTTTGTTTGAATAAGAATAGAAGCTCTTACCGTAGTCGTTAATGATAAGGTTGACTGCCTTTTGACGCATTATATTCACATATTGGAACACTACGAATATTAGAGATACTAAGTAAAGGTATAAATAAAATCCCTGGAAAAGAAAAGTTATGATCACTAACAATTCGACATAACAATCCATCTGTTTCCTGCTTCATGTTGAGATTGTATTACTTTAGTGTAAATGTTAGTATCTAAGTATTTAGGATATTTGCAAAATATAATATGTTACTTTTGAATATTCCTGAAAAACTAAATAATTGTTATTAAAATAATAATCATTACTTAACAGTAAGATCTCCGTATGAGTAATATTCAAGAAATTAAACTACGCTTTGAATACCGCATTTTAACAAATAAAGTAATATTAGTAGGTACCTGGTAGTATCCATCAGGTACCCCGTCGGCGATGACCTCAGTGATGGGGAAGGCCAGTCCCAGCACCACAAGGAGCTTGCAGTACAAAGCTGAAAGCGCCTTGCTCAAAGCTTCACTTTAAAAACAATGCAATTTTAACATCTAAAAAAGGTTATAATGTACATATTGGAATAAAAAAAAACCTTAATTGAATAGGTCCGCTTGACCACTGGATGTTCATTAAATACCAAAGTATTCAAACATGAAATATATCAAATGCAAAACATATTGGAAACATCATTCTCTTTCTGTCAATTTCAAACAATTGACATAATTAGTTTTAGCGCTGATTTTGTAATTGGTGGTGTCGAGCGGGCCTAATTCCTGAATGTGTACATGTAAATAAAACTTGCAAAATCCAAAATATTTAACTGCTTAATTGCTGACTGCTCTTTCACAAAATACTATAAATAGTAGGTAAAGATTAAGAGAGTAACGCCACATAACGATGATTAGAAAAATGCTTGTTTTGTATTAATTTTGTTCTTAGTGTACTCATGATAGCACAAATATGTAAGCATTTAAATCTAAAGCAACAGTAAGACAAGTCCCAAACATAAACATTTTCACAACCTAATTACATTCATTCATATAGTGATGTTTGCGCTCAATGCTCACAATTCCATTGTACACGTGTCTATCTATTAACAAATAAAGGGTGCTTCTCAATGGTTTTGACGCGACAGAGGCTGTTCATTGTCTGCGGACTACATGACGCTATCCAACTGAATAATATTCACTTCTAAATAGGTCTCTCTCTGTGCTTGTGTTATATAACTAAGCGGTTGATGACATCATTCTGTGTCATAGGAGAAGACACGGGGTGCGTGGTTGCCAAACATGATTTGAGTCATAATAGAATGAATGAAAATAGATTTCAGGGAATTATAACGTGAAGTAAAAGACAATTTAATTTACCATTTATCGTTGTAAATAATACAGTCAATAAGCGGATATAACAATAAATGTAGGCGGACAAAACAAATCGATGAATAACATTTTACGAGAGAAACTCTCGGAACTTTAAAGTCGTAACTCCTTAGAACGTTATTGATTCACGATCAACGATAAAGTTTTTAACTACGGAAATTCTAAAAGGTGATAAGATTTATAATTACTTATATAAAATAGCAGTAATAGGTGAAATAGTGTAAGTATGCGGTGTGGAGGCCCATGTCAAGTATTTGGATCTTGCGGTGCGATGTGTGTGTCGGGGGCATGTGCCGGTGCCAGCTCGCCCTGATTTATCGTAGTGTGTATGTTCCAGCCTTACAAATATTTACTCAAGGATTTTCTGGTGTTTTGATTTATATATTTATGTTATAGCGGATATTAGAGATAAAACAGGTGTGGCTTTTGCAGGTGGGGTGCAAAAGTGTTCAATTCATGAAAATCGAAATAAGGCATTTTCGTAAGAATCTCTTACGTCAACATACTACCTTCATTAAAACTATAATGATATATAATTGAATCTACATCCAGCAAGACATGTGAGTTTATATTGGTACACCTCTGCCTAACCCTTCTGGGAATACAGGCGTGATGGTATGTATGTAAAAAATAGGTTTCAAATAACTTACTGTCCCAATATCTCAGCGGCAGACGGAGGGCTGTCGTGAGACGTGGACGCCACTGATGTCCGTGAGTGAGGGGACAGTTCAGACAAGAATTTACGTTGAGTAGCCGCGCACAACGCCAGCGCTTGTGATGGACGACGAAACGCTGCGATTATGGCTGAGGGCCGTCTGTAACAATTATCCGCTTTAGTATTATTTACAGCCAGTTATAAATTTAAAATTTAAAAATAATCAACAGGATCTGTGAAGGCTGTTTTACTAAATCTATACCTAATACCTATCGTAGTTTATAGCTGGTTCAATACAGAGGAATTTAGAATATTTGTATAGTCACCATCTACTATAGTAGTGGTAGTATTGTCTGAAGACAATAAAACAAAAACACAACAATTAACTGTGATATTTGGATTCGCAATCTGGTTTTCATGAAAAAGCCTAGTTATTACGTAAATGGGGATGTTCTCTTGATCATAAATGATCATTAAGTACGTACCTTGTGTTCAAGTTAGCAGCAAGTTTAGCTTCTATATCGGAGGACATTCTGCGACTGTTGGGTTGTGAGTGTGAATTTTGCATTAGGGGCTCCGCTGGCGTGCCCAACATGGCTCGGGTCCGCTCTCGCAGCTGGCCCAAGTCCGAATATGACGATTCATCACTAGATTATAAAGAAATAGAAAACTTAACATGTAAAAAAATTAAAAAAAAACAAAGAAAATTAAGAAATGAAATATGAGATTTCGGAAAAAGTGTTTCTTAGAGAAATTCGGCTGATATTTAAGGTTACTGTCTGTATCCGTTCTGCACATTTTTTTTAAGCGAAATACACTGAGAAAAATGTGTCGGTAGACCTACACCATTATATCATAGTTGAAATTTTGAGGATAGATAATAGTCGAGCGAAGTCTTTCTTGCACAAAGAAACCAGGAATATCGTCAACAGAGCTGTATTTATTTATTTGTCAGTATACACAGCAGTCAATCCTTCAGGATGTGTGCCCAGCAGTGGAGCAGACGGCGTATCGCGATACAAAGCAGTCTATCAAACGTCATAAATATTTTCGAAGCTCTTTGCGACTGCACCGAAATCCCTCTTTGTGTATGCGTTTCATACTTCTCACTCAAATACAGTGTGCTTGAAAATGTGACGAAAAATTGTAGCCCAAAAAAAAATGTCAGCCACATTGACAGCGCTTGTGTACCAAAATGATCATATTTTCATGGGAAAAAGATTATAAAAAACTTTGCTGAACGTATGGAAATTAAGCCGGTTTTAATTGTGCCTGTTTTCATTGTAAGGGTTTTGTTTGAGAGAAAAAGATTTTCCTGAAACTAATTTATTCATAGGAAATATGTTGTATTTTTTTCAATAGTTTTTATCGTAATTTATTCTACTTAAATAACCAAAACAAGATGTTGCAACGCGTCTGAAATATTAAATTACCGTTTTATCGGAACATACTGTAGTATGAATATTTAAAGAAACGTCTGAATTGCACTTGTATTGAACTATTTCGACTGGAGGGTTCTGAGCGCAAAATCTCCAAAATGTGCATCCGTTCGCCGGAAATGTCTTCCTAAGCTTCGTTGTATCCTCACTGAACCTATTTTGAATAACGTCCGTAGACTCAAAATATTGATATTCGAAAAGAATAATACACCTAGATTTTTATGTCGTCATACTTGCGTGTAGTATGTGCATCTAGTGATTGACAAAATAACCTAAGTTTTATTTAGATGTGATCATAATAGGCGCTACCTACTTTGTTACCATCATTAAAATCAACAAAGTTAAACATCATAATTAAGAAAACTTTGTTAATTAATTCGTTTGACTAACCGATCTTATTATTTTTAATACATAAAACACATCTTTTTAAAGCAAAGTGCCTGTAGCAGTCGCGGGAAGTAGAATATCTAACGTGTTCTTGGCATAAAGTACATGGGAGAAGATCCAGTATTTAGATAACAAATAAAACTGAGTCACGCGACAAAGGAAAATGCGGTTGAAAAGAAACTTTAATTAAATGCTTAGCATCTACCCTTTGTTTATGACGACTAAGGCCTGTCCAGCGAGCCGACGTATCCATTTCCCCGCGCTATTGAAAAAGAATGCCTTTTCATGTCCCATTCTGTACAATGGAATACTGGCTGACACACGTCAATAGACACTTGCTTGTTCATGGAATAGGAGTGGGTCAGATTTTTTGAATTAAGAACAGGGATTTATTGTTCGACTTTTCAATTCACTATTTTTGTAAAATTGTTTGGAAAAGGTCAGACTTTTTATTCCATTTTTTTTTTCACTTTGTATGACAGTTTTGACTCTGGTCTTCTGATCTTAGATAATTTGATAATAATTAATCAACAGTATTAGGAACTTTGAGTTCCTAATTCCTAATATCCTCTAAAAAACATGAAGTGCTACATTTTATACTTATCAAGACACCTTTAATAATAACTAGTAATCGCAGATTTGCCTGCTGTCTGCAAAAGTGAATACCACCTACAATTGACTTAGGTGCAGCAATAATATTCATGAACGGCTAGATTTTATATTGCATCCAATTTAGAATTTACTAGCATTTTATACCAAAAACCGATTCGTAAAAAAAAAAAACGTTTTTACAAAAAAGACAACCTCCTTCAAAAATTAAACAGTGAAATATAACTTTCGGACTAACTGGAAGTCGGCGGCAATACAAAACAACAAACAGAATCAAAGCCGCCGACTTCCAAAGCTTATTTTTTTATCTTTTATTTTCTTATTTTTCACTTTTTAGTTTTTGAAGGAGGTTGTCTGTCTTTTAAAAAAGTTTTCATTTCAAAAAAAGAATCATCAAAATCGATTCCTAGTTGGCGGAGTTACCGCGTAGCAGACATACAAATAACAAACAAAAACATACAGTCGAATTGATAACCTCCTCCTTTTTTTATGTCGGTTAAAAATAAAACAATTTAAACAAAAATCTCAACAAGTTTTGTCTCTGAACATAACCAATTTAATATCAATCTAAAGTGGTATACTGAAAACAGGGCAACTAGCATTGCACAAAGATTTTGTTTAAGTTTACACAAAAAATTGTAATGTTTTCTTACCTGTCGTTGTCATTTTCTTCGTGCACAGTGTCCATATCAGTGATGGTAACGCCTGGGTGTAAGTCGGTCGGCTCGCACAGTGGGCTTCTAGTGGGTGGACTCATCTACAAAATATCACGATTATCACGCGGCCTTGTTTCTTAATTACAGTTTCATGACCAAAAACTGTTCACACATATTTGAATGTCGTATGACAAGATATTTATTTAAGTTATTTATTTGTAAGACGAGTTCAAAATTATGATCTACATGATGAAGATTTTGAAACAGTAACGTCGGTGCCTACATAAGCAACGGCATAAAAATAAACACCTACCTATCTATTTTTACAAAATATCCGCTAGTTTTTTTTCTAGAATATGTTTTCATTTCCCTAATCTTCCACAACACTAGCAGGCTCGTAGTCAGTAAGACACAATATAAACAAATCGCTTCCAGTAAATGTGTTTTTTATTTATCCATTTTTTTTCTCGTATAAAAATCCTATATGGACGAGACGGACTGTCCTCGGTTAAGGCAAGCTTACACTGAGGTAAGTGAACAAGAAATACGTCTTTGTTTACAGTGTTCGCGTAGCATAGGTATTACTGCGTTACGTAGTTATCCGGTAATCCTTTAATGTTTGTTTGCTGATGGAGGCGAGTACGCTCCACTTGAGAGAGACACTTCTACTGTCAATTGACTGATTAAATTGATGTGAACGTGTTGATATATACGTGACTGTAAGATTATTTTCTCAGGCTATAAATAAATCACAATACGCCTTAATTTAATGGGTAACAGATATTTTTTGTCATAGTTCAGGAAAAGTACAGCAGATTTTCTGTAAAACAGGTTAATATTTACCTTCGAAAGATAAGAAGACCAAGACGGGTGGCATCAACTAAGTACTCTTGAAAAGTTGTAAGCGTAAAAAGAGTTTGGATTCAAAGTAATAAAAAAAATAGTATAACTAAAATCAGTAAAGCTGTCTGTTTTGTGCGCTCATTGGTTTAGTTATGAGCCCCAGCATGTGCGAGCTATTTATTCTATCACCTCTATGGTGAATAGCCGCTAACTACGTCTCCTTTGTGATTAAATTGCACCTGACTCTATTTGTACCTATCTGTTCTATTATAGACCTCGCGCAAAAGAGTAGGTATCCTACTATCCTGCTACCTATCCTAATTCCTACTATAATCCCACTATCCTACTAATTATAATATTAATGCGAAAGTTTGTGAGGATGGATGGTTGTTTGTAACTCTTTCACGCTTAAACGGCTGAACGTATCTGGATGAAATTTTGCACTAACATAGATTGTAGTGTGGAATAAACATAGGATACTATTTATTCCGAAAAAATTTACGGTTTCCGTGGAATAATGTATCAAATTTGACGCGGGCAAAGTCGCGGACAGAAGCTAGTACTTTATAAAATTCACGACTCGTGTGACAATTTTAATATAAATAACCCGATGCCGAGGCGATTGCCGGTGAGGATAGTATGATAGCACTGTATTGAAAATTATGTATTCCTTCGGTTTTTTCTTCTCATTACTAGTTTCGCTTTGAAGGTGAGAAAAATTTAACCACTATAATATAATGCGGTGATATACTTATTAGCCTTTAAATTACTTTCAGGGCCTCGAATACAAAGCAAAGGCTAGTTAAGAAAACCCGATTTTTATTTTAATGTAGTACAAAGTGTAAGATTAAATGGTGAGTTTGTTTGTCTTGTGTCCGCCGGGCGGTCCGCTCTAAGGTTGTTAGGTTGTTGAATAAGTTTCTGAATTAAGAGAACTGAAAGTTTTCTCATCTCGAGATTACAGCAAAGTGTTTACCGTTTGGCTGTAGGATGCGGCCGCGGCGCCGACACCCCTCCGCACTCCGCTAGTCACGAGCGACGCGGCACATCGAAAACGACTCGATATCGACATCATTTAGTTTTTAATTACGTTTTTATGAATCTCTTTAGTATGGTAATTATTAGCCTCGCTTTGTTAGTGAAACAAAGCATGCTTGGAGAGGCTTATTTCTGTAATAGTAAGGGGTATCGTGTTGCCCAATAACTGGGTTGTGGAGGTCAGATAGACTGTCGCTCTATATAACATACCTACTGGTATTCAGTAGGATCCGGTTACGTTATCGACCACAACATAGTTGGGAAAAGCCTAGGTAGATGATGATCTTTGTATATTTCATAAAAAACCTGCTGTTTGACATGTATGTTATGATAACCTGCTACAAATAAAAAAAGACACATCATCACATATCTAATGATGATTAAGGAAGATATTGTAGGTAAATTTAAGTACCAACATTTGATATAATACTGCCGTTCCAATTTCATCAGTTTGTTATAATATTAAAACCACATTTTGAACGCAATTGGCTTGTTGACGGCTAATTGTATTTCAACGACAATAATTATGTAAAAAAAATATATATAAATGTTTGTGTAGGTGTTCACCTACACATAACATACCATGACGCCTGTATTCCCCGAAGGGTTAGGCAGAGGTGTAACAATGTACACCCACAATTCGCCGCTAAGTTTAGGTCCCATGTAATAGGGGGCAAGCCTATTGCCATTAACCAGGCGCAAATCCTCAAACTCCGAGCTGCTACTGAGAATTTCATAGAAATACCCAATAACACTTTTTGCTCGACCTGGGAATCGAACCCAAGACCTCTAGCGTAGCAGTCGCGCTTAGGACCACTAGGCTACCGAGACAGTTCACCTAGGTACACAAACATTTATAAACAGTTCTTAACATATTGTTATGCTGATAAGATGCATCATGCGAGTTAAAGGCTTGCAACCGTCTGTCAGTTATATCTAGAGAGTATAAAAACCGACACTACTGTATGATCTATTCTTTAAGAGTTATGATACAAGGTTTTGCATCTTCGTCAAATTTCAGGAGATTGTCATAAAAGGCATAAATAATCAAATAGAATTACTACTTCTGGCCAGTCATAAATAAATACCTTTTTTAGTTGTTTATGTGTGACAGCATTCCAGAATACACCTCTTAAATTTTTATTAATGTGTCTCAATAAATTATTACTAACTACTTATTAAGTGCATCATCACACTTATCATTATAGGCACAAAAATACCTACTACATTTAAATACTATTCATCCTTTTTTACCTATAACTAATGTTCGGTTAAATATCGACAAAAGTCACGTCACTAGTGTTAATAATCTAGGTATTTTCATAAAATATTTGCGTGAGTGTATCGCACCTGATGCCAAACGATGTCGCTGCACTTTAAACTTGCCGAGATTCCCACAAACAACGACCACTAACTAATATTGAAGTGAAAAACTTACTTGGACGTGTGTCTTTAAGAATGGATTAACATTTCATGCTACGTTCGAGAATATATGGCTCAAAGTTTCTTGAGCAGAGTGAAAGGAAAATATGAAGACTTGTTGATATTTGATTTTAGTGAAACCACCCTTTCGTAATAGGTATTGATATCAAAGAAAGTTTGGGATACAGTCTTTGGGGACAGTAACTGAAGACGGATAAATATCCCGCCTAAAACAGCGTGGTGGTATAGTAGACCTTTTTTTTTTCGGATGGGAAATCATTAAACGACTTTTTCCGCCCTGGGCGGAACGGGGGGGGGGGGGGGGGGGGTCAGACTTTTACTGACTAAAACCCATCCATGTTCCTTCTTGTGCCCTTTGCGGTCCGGGGGCGCGGTATCTCTTTCGAACAACCCGCGGCCCCGGCAGATAGTAGACCATAACGGGTTAATGATTTAAATATTATCAAACTGTTAAAAAGATGACCTATTTAACGTATAATGCTGCACAACCACAAATTGCCTGATACTTGATACAAATTACGGTATACTTATTTAATTAAATGATCAATTATGATATAATATGGAACTAACCATAATATATTAAGTTGATATTGTATCCAATTAAACAACATTGACGTGAAGGTACCTATCGTCTTGAATATTAATAGCGTATCAGGAACGATGAAGTTCCAAGTATTGAAATTTATTGTACGTACATGTGCAAGGCAATGTGTATCGTAAAGCTACTTTTACGCGCGTTATTCCTGGAAAATATAATATTCTCTAAGAATCAAAAGGACAGATGTTAGTATTCAGTGGAGCATACCGTGGCGGTGTGCCCAGTTTGGGCGAAGCATCGCTGGGTCCTCGTGGCGGCCATGGGCGGCGGCAAACTCTCGCGACCGGCCCTGGTGCAAGCCACGGTCCGGAGCGAGGGGGAATGGGAAGCAGTTGTCTCCTTCTTCGTGGCAGTTATGCTAAAGAAGGAGGCGGCGGGACAGCTGAGGCAGAGAGTCTCCCGTCTCAGCCACCGCGGTAGACGCCCCGGGCGTCTGGAGCCGCGAGACAACTCCCGGCAACCGTAGACGCAGGCCTGTGGACGGTGAGCAATGGGTGGCTCACCGTCCGTACGTTGCATAACGACAGGCCGTGTCGACGGCGCGTTCGTGTTCCACGCGCGCCTCAAAGAGATGTTAGCAATTTTTTGAAGGGGCCACTCAGGGCCGATGCCTGCCAGGTCTGCGGGTTGTTCGTAAGAGATACCGCGCTCCCGAAACACAAAGGGCACAAGAAGGAACATGGGTGGGTTTTAGTCAGTAAAAGTCTGACACTCCCTCCGGCCCCTCCCAGGACGGGGAAAGTCATTTGATGATTTCACAACGGAAAAAAAAAGATGTTAGTATTAAATAAATGAATAGATAGACCGACTTGCTTTGTGTATTTAGTTGGCACGGAGTTGCTCTAATTAGTTTGTAGTTTATGACGTACACGTTTATGCAGTCTATGGTTATGAGCTTATGGCATAGAAGATAAATTTATATAAAGAGAAAAGACATATTTCTTGAAGGTTTAATATCTGTTTATAGCTTGTGAGTAACTTACCGGTAATAAAAAAAAAAAATAAGCTTATATATTACTGTCGGTTAATAAAGCATTTTCAGAATACATATTTGCAAAAGAAGTCAATGATTAACCCAAAAGCTTGATTGGTTGTTATACATATGGCGCCAACCAGCGGCGATTTGTCTCATTAATGTTTCGTTCTTGAAATCGCGGGTTAGTATTTTATCTTCAAAAAATCACATACATTCAATGACGTTGCTATAATTCCTATTTTTTAAGTATATTTTCTACGTAATAAATCTTGTTCCTACTACATCCAATTACATATTAATATTAATATGTTTTGATATAATAAGTGGTTGATAGAACGCCATGCACATATTATCGCCTTGAGTCGTGATGTGTTCCAATTTGCACCGTTCAGCTACATATGTCCTATGTGTACGCGCAAACTATTGGTTAAATGTTTGCCCATGTAATGGTGCTTATATAGCTAGGCAACATGTACCTACTTGTGTTGAACATTGATTTTTTGCACGCTTTCTTTATCTATCGAAGTCGCTGCATCTGCGTCGTGTGGCAGTAGGAAAATAAATACATTATTTGATGTTGTTATTTCGTTTTAAATAACTATGGGTGTCTACTTACTAATACAACGTGTAATAGCAATAACAAAAACCTGTAACTATTTTGTTCAAAATTGAGAATCCATTACATGATTACTTCAGTGCAGGTGGACATCTTGTTTAGCTATGGTTGTGCTTCAAAGTATATGTACCTAATTCACGAAACCAAAGATCAATCAGCTTTTTAATTAAATAATCTAGTTTTTAGAATCATCGAATTTATGTTATACTAGCTTCTGCTCGCAACTTCGTTCTCGTAGTTTACCTGCAATAGGTTACTGTTCCGTACCTTTTGCTCGTAGCGTGATGTTGTATAGCCTATAGTCTTCATCGATAAATGGACTATCCAACAAAAAATTTTTTTCAATTCAAACCAGTAGTTTCTGAGATTAGCGCGTTCAACCAACCAATCAAACAAACAAAGTCTTCAGCTTTATAATAATAGTATAGATAAATAAAAGTGTAAAAATGTTGATTGTAGGTACATGCGCAATAGGCAATTAGACGCAATCACTATTTCGACTTTGAATACGTTTAGGGATAACTAAACAAATAAACACAAATAAAACTGATTAAAAACACAAATATTCTAAATTAACGATATAATCGTGTACCTGACTATCGATAATTTTTGATTCAATTGCTTTCATTGAATGTCCCATCACTAATATTTGCGGAATGTCAACTATTTCAGGACTCAAGGGCCATAGGATCCTAATATAGGTTTGTTGTGTGATTACAAGAAAGGAATGAACCGCTCGCTATCTTCAACTGATTGCAGTAGACGAGACGATGAGATTAACGTTTTAGAGATTTTGTACTAAAGAAGTAGGTACTTTATAGTATCCATATTCTTTTCTGTACTGGTAATATACTATTACCAGTACGCCCAGGAACGAAGTACTGGTACTCCAATGATATACCTACCTAAAAATACTATCACTGATTTAGTAGTCAACAATTGATGATTTTTTTATTAGGCTCATTTTATGCTTAACTATCCGGTTGTCTGTGGTGTGTTTATTGAATATAGGTATTGTTTATAGATACGGAAAACCAAACTAAAATATTTCATTTAAAATAGTTCTTGTCAGAAAACAGTTATTAGTTTACAGTTATGAAAAAAAGCCACATGTTCGTTTTTCGACGAAAAGACGAAATATTCAAAAACTATGCTTGAAAATATCTATTAGGTAATATAAGTAGGTAGGTGCTATACAACTTTATTCAACTTACATCCAAAATTAAATAAATTTGAATTTTATTAATACCTAATAAAAAGGGAGCTTTAAGAGCATCGAAGATGTGTCCACATTGCTAGCAATGAGACAAGTGTCCAGTATTTTCCTACTTTTATAATAATTGGTTAATTTTAGAGGTGTGCTATGGAATAAATGCATAAATAAGGTCTCACCTTGGTCTTTGTCGAGCACTTCGATCCCGGGGGGAACTAAAAAAAATAACAAAATCCCCGAAAGATGTTTTAATTTATTATAAGAACATTATGACCACTGGCTTCGTTTGGAACATGCAACAATTTTGACAGCACTATCACACGATACCATCAACTAGGTAGCACAACAGACGCTCGCTAATTGCGCGATCGATTTATAAAACACGACCATCTACGTGTATTTACGTACAATTTATATTTTACTGTAGTATTCTCTAATGGTGTGTTTTCAAGTTACCATCACTTAATGTTTGCTCTATTTGTATCTAAAAAACCGGTTTGTTCTTCAAACAAAATAGTTATTAACTAATTTGAGTAAAACACAACAATAAAATACTCTTTCGTATGTTTTGCTAATTTTTCTGGCAGATAATTTCACACAAACCTAAGGCAACTTTTTGCTTATGACAGAACGATATATATTTACAATAGCAGCAAAATATTTTAAATTAATTTTGTGAAGTCCTACTTCTGACCAGAGGCCATTTTCCCTTCAAAACCTCTTTTTTATTGATTTCTAGTTGTATGCTCTGCAAAAGTGGCCAAATTATCACATCACCTTCTCAACCTCTAAGGTAACGTCGGTCCTCAAGAGTGCTGTGAGTGACAGTTTCTTCTCACTTATAGAGAGACGTTTCCAACTCACATTACATTTTATAATAGTAGTAATAACAAAAAACATAAAAAAAACACTATATGGTAAAATAATATCTTAATTTTATTTAAGAAAAAACTTTAGTGTTATCGGTTTTTAATATAATTGCTTTACACTATTCACATTTATTAAAAACTAGCTGCTCTCGACTTCGTCCACGTGTTTATCATTTGATAACATAATTATAATAATAATAATAAATGCCCAATGTCCTAAAACATATTTTAGGACATTGGGCATCAGGGATCAGACTTCCAGACATTACCTCTTACAAACAAATAAACTTTACCTCTTTATAAGTAAGATACTTAAGCAAGCCAAAATTCTGTACCTTACGAATACACACACGAACACTGAATTATGAAGGCAAACACCAAATAAAGTATAGAATGTAGGTAGGAAGACATACTCAGTTAAACATATAAACACAACAATACATGAGTAGAAAACTGTTTCATGACTGTAAAAACGGAGTATTCCTAAAATATAGAGAGGTGTTCCGTAATTAAAATTATTCGACAAATCTATTTAGACATCTAGTGTGAACTAAACCAATGTTACAAAGGTACAGATCCACTAGTATTTCTAGGTACTAGGTTGAGCGAATGTGTTCAAAGAGGCTTTGGTGTCGGCCACAGTGTTTGTGAGCCGGTCACGGCTCGGCGTTACACGCTGCCTCTCTGAAACATGATTGAAAACACCACCGACGTGTCAAAATGTGTTTTTTTTTTCTGCCGGGATAAACTAGGATTTTTTCGGATAGGTACTCCAATTCTACGGGAATTAGATTGGAAATACTGAAATGGTTTTTAAATATTAATCTAAGTGGTAATATTCCCATAGTATGTATGGTATTTTCCAATTGCTCATATTATAATCGTTGTTTTAGTAAATAAATATAGAAAAACACATATTTTTGCACATATTCATGGTAATCATGGTAAAATAATAAACAGATGACACAGGCTTTACGTAATTGCTAAAAAAAATGCTATAAAAGCCGGTCATGCAATCATGTGTATGTAAAAATAATTTTTATGTCACTTGACGATTTCCTTCAAACTACAACTAAAATTTTTATTCTAATAATTATTTAAAAGCTAAATTACAAGTTAAATTTGAATTTAAAAGCTATTATTTAATTTTAATGGTTTATTTGAATTTAAAAGCTATTATCTAATTTTAATGTTTAATTTGAATTTAAAAGCTATTATTTAATTTTAATGTTTTATTTGAATTTAAAAGCTATTTTCTAATTTTAATGTTTAATTTGAATTTAAAAGCTATTATTTAATTTTAATGTTTTATTTGAATTTAAAAGCTATTATTTAGTTTTAATGTTTTATTCGAATTTAAAAGCTATTATTTAATTTTAATGTTTAATTTGAATTTAATTTGTAATATTCCTCGTTACTTATGTTGCCGTGCTCTTACAGGGTCCATAATTGTACCTTAGCTTTAACCATGTTTGTAACACCTTACCTGACATTATGGCATGCAAATAAATGATTATTATTA
The DNA here is from genome assembly GCA_947462355.1 of Caradrina kadenii. Taxonomy (NCBI): domain Eukaryota; kingdom Metazoa; phylum Arthropoda; class Insecta; order Lepidoptera; family Noctuidae; genus Caradrina; species Caradrina kadenii. The sequence continues at coordinate 9,322,886 of OX381677.1, read as the reverse complement.
TTTTTTTTTTGTTGGTCTCGTGGTCGCAAGCGCGACTGATGAGAACGGGGTCCTGGGTTCGATTTCCAGGTCGGGCAAAAAGTGTTATTGGGTTTTTCCATTACGAATTTCTCAGTAGCAGCCCAGAGTTTGGAAGTTTGTGGTGTGGCACCCCCGTGTCTCGGAAAGCATGTGCAAGCATGCATGTCCCGGCTGTCATTCGTAGATCTTTGGCAGTCGTTACGGATAGTCAGAAGCCAGAAATACCAAAGAGATATCGTGTTACCCAGTAACTGGGTTGTGGAGGTCAGATAGGCTGTCGCTTCATGTAAAACACTGATATTCAGCTGCATCCGGTTAGACTGGAAGCCGATTCCAACATCGATAGTTGGGAAAAGGCTAAATGATGCTGCGGCTGATTATGATTTAAATAATTATTTTATAAATTATAATTTTGATTTATTGATTTAATTTGAAAACATCCACAATTTTTAACTATGGATTTATTTAAATATCTGCCATTTTAAATGTCCTATAAATTAATTTTAAACAATAACAATTTTTATAAATAATTTTTAAATAATATACTTAAGTATTACAACTTTGAATAATTATTAGGAATCGACTTAGTCTTGTACGTAGATTCGGTGAATAACTAACTGTGACCTAAATAACTTTAATAGTGCTAAGCTATTGTCAATCAAGTTTTAAACTAATAAATTTGACAAGTAGCATCGTTATAGAATACAAGTACAAGAAAAAGTCTCAAAACTATACATTTTTAATAAAATCTTCAAAAATAGTTTAAAATAAGCAAAATTTAATTTTGTAAAAAAATAAGTTTAAAACTGGATGTATTGTTTTTCTAAATTCCAAATGTTAATGTTACTGCTAAACATGCGACACTATGTAACGTTAATATTCAACCGTTCTAAAAAGTGTATTCTTCATAGTGTAAGTATTATAATATCTACATAAGTACCCGTGTACCGGTACCTTGGATATGGCTACTAACAATGGCTCAAGTAATTTCAACTTACTCCTTAATTTCCTGAAATACTACAGAATTATTCCTGTTTTGATTAAATTATTGAAATTGTTATTGCTGAATATAAGTTTCGAAAATATTATGTATTATCGGAACTTGATTATTTAACTAGTACATTTTCATCTAAAATACCTACTAATTAGTAATCAATCAATTACTTAGCAATCCTACTAATTAAGTCTAGTTAACTTAATCTTCTTTTCGAACTAAGTAGAAAAGTAGTTAAAAAAGTCAAGGAATTGTAAAAATATTCGGAGGTGTATTACACCCTCATTGTTTTCTTCGTAAAGTTTACTACGACAAAGAAGATTGAAAGTAATGCATATTAAATGCCACAAATGTCTTAATTATAATGACATTAATGAATTAATTAGGATTCTCCCTTTTTGTGGGTTTAAGGGGCACAGCTTTGCGTAAATATTTTCTAAGCGACACAAAGGGAGACGCTGATGCCGCGTGAAATTATATTCCGTAAAATGAAGTTGAATTTTTTTATTCTCCTTTGACGTTCAAAGTTGGCAGAGTTAATTCAATTTATTGTCTCTCTTAAAACGAGACTCCACCGTAATGTTATTTATAGGGTTCACCTACGGCTTGTTGACATGCCCCAAAAAGCGAGTGCAGGAGCGCACCGGCGCGCCTAAGTGATTCGATACACGTTCAATATGTTTCATTAGGGAGCCCGGTGTTCGCTTATTCAATCATATCAACGGCGGCACTGAGGCGCGCGCGCCGCATATCGGCGCAACCTTTCCGCACTCTGCTCAATTCCTACATAATCAGTTTTTCCGACTCAGTAATGGTATACACTCAATTTATACTGGCATTTGGCTAGCGAATACTTCCACAAATGTCTTTTCCGAAGAGCTTTTATTGGGATACTTAGTATGTTGTATATTGCGGCAGATAGTAGGTACTTCCACGGTTTCCGATTCCGTTGTCGTATGTGCAAAAGGTTGGCGGTAGCTAATTAGGAAAGCAATAACGTCGGAAGTTAGATAATTGTTGTTGGTAATTTTTCCGTCCTCCGGTGGCGTCGAGCGCGGTACGTCCTGCAGAGAAGCTGCCTCTTCTCTAGCCGTGTCTGCGTTCTGTGTCACAGGAAATGGTAATTACCGCCTAATCTCGCCTGAAGCGCAGGGCGGCGCGACGTCCGGATATGAACTTCCGTTATGAACAATTTAGCGCGCGAAATTGGACGACGGTACGTTCTGCATTCAGCCTATCGCGTCAGGTGATGCAGAGCACACGCCTATTCACTAGCAGATTTATATTTTACGGAAAGCTAACTAATAAGTTGCCTTGCTGCCGATGAATACGAATCATGAAGCTTTCAGCGAGCAGGGAAATTACATTTTTATTCGATTTTAAAAGTTAAATGTACAAAATTGTGTCTCCCAAGTGAATGCAAACCTGGACGCTTACAAAATGAGAGGATGAGAAGGCTATGTACTCGTAATAAACTTCACGTAGTTGTTTTCGTGTAAAACTTTGATAGAAACATAAGAACAGTGCACGAAATTTTTCATGCTGAAATACAGTATTTTAAATACATATATTGATGAAACCGACAACTTAGCTGTAGATGATACAACTACTGTCATAGTCATATGTAGATATATATGCTGAAGTCACCAGAGTACCTGGTAAAATGTAGTTTTAGTAAAGAGCACGATAGAGTCAAAATAAAATGTGGCAACTTCCACATTATCAGTCATATACACGGATACCCGGGTACTCAGCATCTTACAAAACTTATATAAACTATCGTATCATATCGTAGGCGTGACAATAGCCAACTGTGTCAGGTATCATCTCAAACCGCTTTGATGCGCAACAGTATATATTGCATGGCGCCAATTATATACAATAAATTACCAAGTGGTTGGAAAGATTTAAATACAGTAATGTTTAAGAATAGACTACGTAAATATTTGTTAGAAAAAACATACTACAGTGTAACTGAGTTTTTAACAGAAAAATACATTTATTCAGGATAGTGATTATATAAAAGCAATGTTATATTTTATTGATAATTTAATACTTTAATACATAATACATTAATTTAATACTTTAATTTTAATAGTAATGTGATATAATTGATATTTTAATAATATACTGTAATTTTAATAATAATGTTACACAATTGATAATTTAATAACAACGTTAATTTTAATAACAATGATATATAATTGATAATTTAATTCTATTGTTAATTTTCTAAATATTTGCATGCCGAATGGTAAAATATGGCTGAACTGATTTTGATTTCTAACAACTATTGTGTACCCATATTTGCAAATAAACGTTTATTCTATTCTATTCTATACAGTGTGTCGTATTATGTGTAATCCAAAAATCTTTCAGCTAACATACTCGTATTTATAATATTCGTAATTATGATTTCTATGGATTAACGTTTTTGCCAGTTTTTTTCTCGCTGATGAAGGAATCTGTCAAAAGTCGGCCCGATAATCGGTCGAGAAATCGGCCGTGTGCGGTTATAAAATATAGTAATCATAATTCATCATCTACTTAGCCTTCTCCCAACTATGTTGGGGTCGGCTTCCAGTCTAACCCGATGCAGCTGAACACCAGTGTTTTACGTGGAGTGACTGCCTATCTGACCTCCACAACCCAGTTACTGGGCAACGCGATACCTCTTGTTTAGATTGGTTGTCAGACTTCCTGGCTTCTGACTATCCGTAACGACAGTCAAACCAATGACTGAATGAATGAATGGATTTACCAATGACAGCCGGGACCAACGGCTTTACGTGCTTTCCGAGACACTGGGGTGTCACACCACCAACTTCCAAACTCCAGGCTGCTACCAAGCAAATTCCTAATGTAAAAACCCAATACCACTTTTTTGCCCGACCTGGGAATCGTACCCGTAACCCGTCGCTCATCAGGTGCGCTTGCGACCACGAGACCACGGGCAGTCATAGTTACTGTGTTTTTAATAATCAAGATTATGCCACAATTATGGACATTAGGTTTAATTTAGCTTAATTTAATTCATCAACACATTTGCTCTAAAAGTGGGCTCTTATTGCACCGCTTTTAAGGTCACAATCACAATGCAGTATATCCTATATGTATATAATTTATATGTGTATGTCATCAAAAAAGGAAATTAAATGTGATAAATAAAGTTTATAATTTAGTTTGTGACATATATAACTTTTCACGTCTTTGGTTCCTACTGGCCCCATGTGAAAGTAATTTTTTAAAAACTTAACATTTATAGCTTCAGTATAGAGTTTTGTATGTTTTTAGGCCTAAATATTTTGTGAGTAAATAAAATATGCTAGGTAACTATTATAAATAAACATTATAACCAATCAAATAAACAGGAATTTGATTTAAAAAAATAAAATTTAGTTTACTATTTTATCTTAATTAGGCAATTCGACTATTCTATGTCCGTGCCACTCCTACATCTGCGCGCGCCTTATGCGAACCATAAATGTCACGCACGAAAAAAGTAAATAGTTCGTCATTTTTCCAGCGGTATTTGTTTAATTAAAAACTATCATCGTCTTCTTGCCCTTATCCCATGTCACTTGGGGTCGGCGCAACACGTTTTCTTCTTCTATGCCGTCCTGTTAACCGTCATGCTAGTCATCATGCATGTAGGCGTCATGGAGTCAGTTTAAAGAAAAGATGGATGGATTGTGTAAAGAATGATATCATTCTTCACACAATCTATCCATCTTTTCTTTGGAATACCGCTTCTTCTCTATCCATTCTCATTTATATTTTGTACCTTTCTTTTTTGGTCACATGCGTCTCATCCCTCTTTTTCACATGCCATACACATACCAAGATAAACGGTTCCCTTTAAACTTTTCTGTCACTGACGCTACTTTCAAACTTCCTCTAATATACTCATTCCTTAATTTATCCATTCTGGTCACACCACACATCTATCTTAACATTCTCATCTCCACTCCATGCACTACATGCATGATGTAGGCGTCATGGAGTCAGTTTAAAGAAAAGATGGATGGATTGTGTAAAGAATGATATCATTCTTCACACAATCTATCCATCTTTTCTTTGGAATACCGCTTCTTCTCTATCCATTCTCATTTATATTTTGTACCTTTCTTTTTTGGTCACATGCGTCTCATCCCTCTTTTTCACATGCCATACACATACCAAGATAAACGCTTCCCTTTAAACTTTTCTGTCACTGACGCTACTTTCAAACTTCCTCTAATATACTCATTCCTTAATTTATCCATTCTGGTCACACCACACATCTATCTTAACATTCTCATCTCCACTCCATGCAATCTTTGTTCATCCGTCTTCCTCACGACCCAAAATTCCAAACCATACCGTAAGACGGGTCCTATCAAGGACTTGTAAATTTTTCCCTTCAACTTAAGAGGCATCCGTGGGGTGCAAGTTATTCCCGTGTTATCCTGAGTTGATCCGGTATATTACCTCTCGGTCTACTCCGCCATCTCCTTGGACAAGCGACCCGCGGTACAGAAAGTCGGGGTAGATTAGTATGGGCGTTCCGGCGAGAGATATTGGCACAAGACTAGTGAGACCGCCAGAATCACAAAACGGATATTCGGTTTTAGTTCTGTTCAATTTCAGGCCAATACTCTCTAGTCTTTGGCACCACACCTCCAAACTGCTTTGACCCTCAAAGCCACTATCAGCAACCAGCACAATATCATCCGCAAACATCGTCCAAGCGTCCATTATTACCTGGAAGACGTAAGGGCTGAGGGCCGACTGCCACATTGAAGTTACCAGTAGTCTCCACTGTAGATCGGACTTGTGTACTGCATCGACTGTATATTGCTCTAATCAACTGCATATACTTTCAAGGCACACCTTTTTCTTTAAGGGCCCACCACAAAACCTCACGAGGCACCCGGTCAAAGATATGCCTTTTCGAGGTATAATTAAAAACCGTTTAGTGATAATTTAAAAAAAATGTTGACTTCCAGTAATAGAGCAGAGGCCCATATAAATTAGACGCCGCGCCGCAGGAAAATCTGAGACACGAAATGCCAACGATAGCCTGTTGATATGATAATTAGATCTCGTGGAAAAATAATGAAAGTGCTCAATTATTTTTGGAAAATATATTTCTGGTTTATTTTAAAATAAATATAAGCCTTACTCGTTAAGTTGTATCTATCCTTTGCAAATAAGTACAGTTTGCACCAATTTGGTGTTGACATCAAAGCTGACGGCGTTACTAAAACGATAATCGGATGGTTTTATTGGTCGGAAATCCAAGATGATATTGCAATATGACGTCATTTTTAGGGGTCCGTACGTTTAAAAAAAACACGGAACCCTTATAGGCTCACTCGTGTGTCCGTCTGTCCGTCCGTCTTAGTCAATTATCTCCGAATCTAATAAACCAATTAAGTTGAAATTTGGTACACATATTAATTTCTGTGATCCAAACGCAGAGGTGTAACGTGAATCGAAACGAAATCTGTATTAGGGAGGCAAGATGGAAAATTTAAAAAAATATTTTGCGAACTGCATCGTGTGACATATCAAATGAAAGGGCTTGTTGTGAGGATCTTAAATATATTTTTAAATAAATAGTTTCCAAGTTATTCAAGAAAACAGACAAAAATTTAACATTCTCCCCCTTATCTTCGAAACTACTCAACCTTAAACTTTAAAAAAATACAGAAATTAGTTTTCTACTTATGGATTATGGGAAAACTTGTAAGAAGTCCATGATATTAAAATAACATGGTCAATCACTCAATATTGTGCGTAACAACTTACATTTGCAGTTTTGTTTTTAAAAACTTCTTTAACCGATACTTATTAAGAAATGCCAGACAAAATAGGTATTATAATTATGAAATTCAAATCATTTATTTCAATTAAAGGCAGTTTTGAACGTCATTTATAATAAAGAAAAACATATTAAATCTAATTGCCCATTCCAAAAGGTAGTTTCAAACAGTTCTAAGCATGGGCACTTACTTTAAAAAAATGTATTACAATAAGTTGTATAGTTACATGAATTCCATAAAAATATAAGAATGTCAAGACGATGTTCCGAATTATTATTATATATTGATTATTTAAGTAGTTTATCTCTTCAGGTTGCGTTATTATTTGGTATTACTTGATTACGTGATTTCACGATCATTACCTAATTACGATCCGATAGTAGATTTTGTGATTAGTAAAGAAATACGAAGCTCTTACAACGTTTATAATAAGCAAAATGAATACCAATAATAATAAAAATGTTAACAATAGTTTAATATAAACTGTGAAAATGTACAACAACAGCTGTTACGTTTCATTTTAATAAATTGTTGTTACGAGTATATTTTATTTTTTCCTTATTAGTATGTTGAAAAATGTAGTGTAACACACGTGAGCTTTTATAATAACGCCCTCGCGTTTAGCTCGGTCTACAATTCAGCCTCGGCCGCAATGATTAACATACCTCACTAGTGTCATAATGTACCATTATACGCCTACCTTCGTAGTTTAGTTTTCACTTTGTATGCACCTATTTTACACATGTTTTATACAAATAAACGCATCTTCTTTTTCTTAGCCTCTTGCCTCATCGGTCTTGTGGTCCTAAGCGTGACTGCTACGCTAGAGGTCTTCGGTTTGATTTCCAGGTCGAGCAAAAAAGTGTAGCAGCTCGGAGTTAGGATTTGTGCCTTGTTAATGGCAATAATCTCGCCCCCTATTAAATGGGACCTAAACATACCGGCAAATTGTGGGTGTACATTATTACACCTCTGCCTAACCCTTCGGGGAATACAGGCCTGATGGTGTCTTTTTCTTAGCTTTTAATTAAAATTGGGGTTGGTAACAAGAAACAAAGTTTAAAATCGATCTACAATCAATAGTAATTATTGTTAAATTACATCTGAACACAGACTCATATATACTATTACCAATGGTTATATATATAACAGCACAATCCCATGTAGGCACGCAAATGATGATCACAGCCCGGATGCTAATGATCCCATTCATAGTCATCTGCATTGATATGGAGCTATTATTACGTGCAACTACAAGCCTCTGCCATTCCCTCACCCACCATTTGTCAGTGAGAACCAGATAGTTACCTATTGACACAGACTTATCACCTAATTGTAGTGACAATTATCGGTAATTGATAAATGGTATATCTTGAGATGGGATGATAATGACTACCGTTATGGAAATAGACGACTTTTATGATTTGAACATTATTCTTGCGAAATGCAAATGACAATGACAACTACCAGGTATAGAAAAATAAAACACACACAACACAACATACCATGACGCTTGTATTCCCCGGAGGGTTAGGCAGAGGTGTACCAATTTACACAAAAAAAAAACAGAACAAAACATAAAAACAACACATATACAAAACAGAACAGAAAAAAAACACAAACACAAAATAAAACAGTTAAAAAAAATATTCATCAAAATTGAATTATTTTGAAATGGTCTAAAATTGATAGTTATTTACAATCACCGTTTCAGTACTAACTAGCTTAAATTGAATTAATATATAATAGCTGCCGAATCGCGTTTGAGTTACAACTAAATATTAAAAAAAGACATGATGAAACAAAGCGCCTACTTACATATCCAATAACAAAAGGATCAATCCTGTTTTCCATAAATACAATTCAACTTCATTATACTGTAATTAACTTTTCTTCATATTAATTAGTGTCTTAAGAGCTTTCATAAACAGGACTAATAAAGCCTTCGATAATAACCACTATCCATTGATACCACCTAAGAGATTGACATCTTCCGAGCACAGGTAAATGGGTTTTAGAGTGCTACGTAAACATTAACTTATGTTGTATAGTTATGCAACGCGGTTGACTCATTCAATTACATTGCACTGGTGTATGTAATATTAACTAATTAAACTAGGCATCCATCCATTAGTCCAAAACAATTGAATTTCAAATATCTAATTACAGAATGTCAGATAATGTTTACAATTTACATAACATACCATCACGCCCGTATTCCCCGAAGGGTTAGGCAGAGGTGTAACAATGTACACCCACAGTTTGCCGGTATGGTTAGGTCCCATGTATTAGGGGGCGAGCCTATTGCCATTAACCGGGCACAAATTCTAACTCCGAGCTGCTATTGAGAATTTCATAGAAAAACCCAATAACACTTTGCTCGACCTGGGAATCGAATCCAAGACCTCTAGTCTATTCCCTATTAGCGCTGTGCCTGCACTACACGCGGCCTGTCGACCGACGAATAGAAATCAGCGCTTGCCATTTCGACCAGTCAATGCAATGAAATCCTAAAAAAAATCATTTGGATATTCAGAGAGCGAGAAACGAATGACCACCCAGTTATTGTCAGCTTCCATACAGGCTCCAAATGGACAGCGCTCGTTCAATTTCGATACTTTTACAACACAATAGACGGGAGTAAGGCGTGTTCACTCACCTGTCAAATTAAAAAAGCACTTGCACATTCAAAATAAACTATAGGGCAGATATTCAGAACGTGGAAATGTAGGTACATGGAAAACCTTAATACATATGTGTTTCATTTCATCTGTCCTTACGTTATTATGTTGCATAAGATTTAATTGCATGATATCCAAGCGCTGGCCGGTTTTCCCAGGCGTGACGTGAACTCGATGTATTCTCTTTTGCTGCGTGATGTTCACCGCACATTTTGCAGGTTTCGTCGACAACGAACCAATTTAATCACGGTTTCGTCGTCTCGAAACCCGAATTATATGCGGATTCTTCTTAGGAAGTCTTCTTTTTATCTTCATTCAGTAAAATTCGCCAGGTAGGTACTTATTTTATAGCTTTGAACATTTTTGCTTTTCACCCTCATAGGACTTCTAAGTGAGAAGAAAATGATGATTACTTTTCTAAGAAAGCAAACTTACCATGAATTTAATTAACAAATGGATGGGCAATTAATTAATTAGGCAATGCCCTCGCTTAGTAAACAAACGACTTTAGGACTGACTGCCTTTGGGACCACCGCGTTAAAATGGTGGTTATATTTTAAGTTCCTTTACTGTTAATTTTCAATTATTTTAAGGCTTCGACTAAGGGTGAAAAGAATTTATGTCCAAACATATTAATATTACAATCATTGCCAAAAATAATTAAAATAAGTTAAACTTATAAAAAATAAAATATTACACACGACAAATGTACGAATAATATGCAATATAAGTTTCATAGATTTTGAATACAAAAAATATAAGACATTATTTCTGTGTCATATAAGATGTAACTAAGAACACTAAGAAAAAGGAGCTAATAATAAGTAGGGCAAACAAAGAGTTTGTCTCCCCTATCGTCTTGCGTCCATCTGTCGTACAAGATTAACGGACGTATAAGCATTTCCTCCGCAACAGATGACCAATTGTTCGTTCTCCCATAACGGTAGCTAAAAGTTTTCCCATTTATTCAGTGCTCATACGTCAAGTCGGCGCGGCGGAGGCGGCGGGGCGCGGGCGGGCGCCGCGCGGCCCGACGCGTTCCGGCGCGATAAGGCGGCGGGCCCATTGTCGCAGCGTCGGCGCACGTTTCCTCCGCTGCCGTCGAGCCTACCGCATTGTTCCCTTCGTAATGAACAAACTTATTCCCAAGCCTAATGCTGCAAAAGCGCTGCCGACTCCCAAATTCGCTCACTGTAACGTTATCTCGCAATTGTCAAGTTGTACCTTTACATTGTACATTACACGCATCACAACAATGTCTCTATAATAGTCCGAAACCCAGCGGCCTACTTTTGTTTGAATAGTGTTAGAGGAGTATTGGTATGTACTCACATTAGCACAATTTGTGAGGGGTTGTTTGACGAGACCCGAGTTCTATCAAGATTGAAATTTAGTTAAGTACTTGTGAAGTCTAATTGATGTCACGTTATGGATTATTGGGTACAGATTGTATATATACGCATTATATATTTATTTCAGGGGATAATTGGCGATTCTACAATTTGCCATCATAACAAGAGCTATTCGGTATTCTGTTGCCCTGACTACATGTAATCCTTGAATAAAATAAGTTATTACACCATTGGATTTTCAACTCTCAGTGTATTTAATAAATAATCTATTTATAAATAATAATTATATGTAAGTCCTCTATGCGGTCCTAGACCTTTGATCTCATTGTGACGAAGTTTAGAGGGTTGTTTTACGTACGCCCGTGAAGGTTCTTGGCCTAAAAAAAGAGCGGGAACGGCAGCTGGTAAAAAATAAAGCTAATCAAGGCGTCAAACTTTCATGTATCGTGTCGACGGCGCGTTCGTGTTCCACGCGCGCCTCAAAGAGATGTCAGCAAAAGGAAGGGGCCACTGAGGTCCGATGCCTGCCGGGGCTGCGGGTTGTTCGCAAGAGATACCGCGCCCCCGGAACGCAAAGGGCACAAGAAGGAACATGGGTGGGTTTTAGTCAGCAAAAGTCTGACACTCCCTCCCGCCCCGCCCAGGGCGGGAGAAGTTATTTGATGATTTCCCACCCACCAAAAAAAAAAAAAAACTTTCATGTATGAGTAAATGTGCGTAGACTCTAAAAAGAGTATTTGGTAAACGATATCAGTTCTTTATGATTGTATAACAAGTACAATCAAATAGAACTTTATTATCTAGCAACATCCACTAATTGATCATCTTACATTTCGGTAAACAATCTGTTCAAGATACAAAACAGAGCTTATTTAGCGAACAGATACTATTTGTGTATTTATTTCTGCATTTCAAAGCGCCAGTATCAAAGACAGTCTGTGCGAACAATTACCTACGTGTATATTTTTATTAATGGTCGTCGAAGGTCCCCGTAGAGCGGGTCGTATTATCTACCGAACGCTCGCTAAGATACAGCCTCCATGCCCCACTCCAAGTCTACGTATTATGCATTCTCCGTGGCGCCAAAATTTCTTATTCATTTGAATACATTCAAAAATATCCCATAGTAGTAGCTCCATTTTCAATGACGAAAAAATTCGAGACGAGCGGCAATAGCTCCGAAGGGAGAAAATCGTATTTCGATCGAAAAGAGGGGCAAATCTTTTATGTAATATGAGATTGTCATCGCGATTATTACAGGCAAATAGAATACGCCGGATCAGTAAGTAGGTTATCTTCTTGCTTCCTTTGGCCGGAATCACTTTATTGGATGTTGTCGGGTACTCACTTTATTTTTGCGATTGTCACCTCTAAGTAACTAGGAAGAAATGTTGTCGTAAAATGAGCGCAATTTGAATTCCACGTGGGGAAACGGTTTAAGGCAGTTGGGGGAAAAGGCGTTAAAGTAATGATTCGGATAATTTATTACATTTACAGGCAAACTCACTTCATTTTGTGTTTTATTCAGCAAATAAATGTTTGTGTACGTTAATGTTACTTTTGTTATATTTCCAAAGGCATTTAAATAGGGGAATGAACTACATATTGCTCGTTCTTTTTATTCTACAAGAATCAAAACTTTTATCGTTCGTGAAGTGACATCAATTTGTGAGAAAATGCTTTTCCGTCGCCGGTGACTCAAATTACTCCCAAACAAATGCCTGTCGAGGGGTTGTTATCTTGTAAGTTTACAAGAAAAGTGTGTGCCACGGAGAAAAAGTTTCCACTACGGGATGATTCTGTAAAATCATTCCGCACTAAGAATTTCCCGATAAAGTGAGTTGTAACTTATACATAGAAATGTGAATCACGTATTTGCAAGACTTTTATGCATCGACGCTTTAATTGCAACGTGTCGGAGGCGACAGTCGTTCGCTGTCGCTGCATTAAGGCACCGTGCATGGGAGCAGATGTGCGGAAAAATCACAGATTATTAGCTGGCTCATACGGAAGCGCCGGCAACGACATATTCATATTTAAATGTCATGTTGCGACTGCAGCCCCGGAGAGCTAACTCATGTGTGCGCGACGACGCGGTTTCCTTAACTAGGATAAATGTGTCGTGCTAAAGAATTGCATCGTTGTTTTTGTGCGGCTTCTTGAGTCTCCCTCTCTGCACGTCGTGTGCAGGTGAAATTAATTTTACCTTTTATATGAAACAGCTTTTTGAAACGTTGTAAAGACCGACGTATTTTAGAGGATTTTGAGATTACGTGGAACTTTTCTTGTAGACAGATCCGTCGTGGGTTGATGTAATAGTGCAGCACTTGAAACCGTATAAGAGAGACCAATTACTTAACGTAGAAAAGACGAAAGTCTTCCTTATTCTAGAAAATTTAATGATATTTTATTCTTGGTAAAATAAATATTATGAAAATAGGTGCGAGCGCGCTTTTTGGTATATAGGCGCCGAGATGTAAATAAATTTACTTTCTAGAGAAAAATTGTGTTCGTAAACTTAATTTCGCGCGAAGGGCCAACGTTTCTCCGTGTTTTCCTAGAAAACCTCAGCCAAGATGATAATTATTGGATGTACTTCTAATACCTTGGGTAAACAAAAAGCTTGATTCTAAACGTTAATAAGAATAGAGCTCCCAGGTTATTGATTGCAGGTTATTATGGAAGTATAGTTTTAACTAAAAAGCTACAAAATAATTGTTTGAATTAATTACATAATTTTTTATGTAAATTTGAATACATAAAAAGTGCAAATAAGGATTATAAACTAACAAAAGAGTGGTTTTAAAACAAACAAAAACATTTTGAAAGTTCCACAATAGACTTCAAAATGCTCAACCACAATGAAAATAATAGCTAACAGAGTGGTTTGCCGATAGACAATCAAAACGAGTTACAGAATTGCAAAGAATAGAGGGATCCTCTCTTAAATTTCCGAAGTACAAAGGGATAAAAATGTTGGTTGCAATTTCGCGGAGAGTCAGAGACTCAATCCCGCGCCGCTCCGGGGAGCTAAACTGAATTTATGCTTTGAAAATTAAACTTAAATTGTATATTGCTGGGTTATTTTTAAATATTTACATTTAGGCTTTCATAACAGTTTAATTAACCATCATAGTAATTTGACTTAGCCCCACAAAATACGAGTAGGTAACTTGAATTTTGAGAAGTAGTAGTAGATTAAGTAGAGAATATCTATGTATAAAACCCAATTAGCATGCATTAAATTCACAACAAGTGATGTGCTTTGTATTCAGCCACTTAGGAATACGAAAAGAATCCATCTTTTCTCAATTGTTAGAAATATCTGCTACGTGTAGCTTTCTGCTTCATGTATGAGAAGAAAGTTGCTCTACTTCATAGAATGTTTATTCATCGAATGTGTATTACAACGTGAATTTCACAACGTGTGCACTCGGCCTAATTGTGGTGGATTCGCACGGCACACCACTGCCGTGTGTTTGTGGCACTATGCCGTGACAGCCTCCGCGGCTTTGCTGCTCACTGGTCATACGAGTATGTTATCAACAGCATATTACGGTTTGCTGTTTTTGAATTTTTCTGCTCCTAATTATTGCCCCATTTATTAAATATGATAATAAGTTTGTTAAGCCCTTGGAACCAAAGAGCATTGCTAAGTATGTAGTTCAAAAACTGCGAAAATTTTACAAAAAGTGAGGGCGGAGGAAAACGAAGAAAAACTGGTGAGATTACTTTTGCACACCGTGTTGACATAGCAAGCTTTTATCACCCTTTTTTTGGGGGAGAAATCCCTGACACATATTTAAATAGGCAAACAATACCGCGGTGAACAAACAGAAATAGACGTTGAAAAGTGTTTTTTTATCTGAAGAAAAATATATCTTTTATCATTTAAACATTTTCGCTGGAAATTATTTGATTAAGTCTTATTTTCTTCTAAGAATAGTAAAGTTTACAGACACCTTTGTAAGAATAATACATTTCAAGTAATATTTTATAGTCAACATTACAGAAAATGCCGAGGTACAATCACGCGTGATAAAATCAACCGACTCCCTAACCCTCACACGGGTATATGAGATATGTGTCTGAGGTTCGCGTATGGGTTCCCGCTTGTTCAAATGTAATCACTTCATCAAATTATAAATACTGCGTAAGCATCGAATTACAGGAATGATTTTCGTCAAACAACCGTAGAACAAATCTCAGTGTACAAACGAGTAACCGGAGCTGAGAAAATGACACGCCATATTTTAAGTATCGGAGGAAAGTCGACACGAAGGCGACACCTGGAGGTGGAGGAGACAGGTGTTCACCACCCCTGTTCCGCCTTCCGTCGCCCCTCTTTATTGATATTACGGTCGGCGCATTAACCACTCCACGCGTTGTGTATTGGCTTTCACATGAGGGCACTACAATAAAACTAGATCGTGCGTTGAAATAAACGTGATGGAGACCCGTCAGCACTCACGACTATCTCTATTGTGAATCATTTTAAAGACCAACGTTAAAAGCACACAATAGCACCAGAATTCTCCGTGGGTACTCTATTGAGTTTGTATTAAAATATATCGAATTGCATCCAATAAATGCAATAAATGCTTATTGTTTCGTTTCGATAACTCGCACTCAAGTGGAAACAGAAGCAATTGGCAGAAGCGACAAGGAAAACAGATACTTTATAAAGGTTCAAATTGATAGAAAATCTGGAAGAGACAGTGTAGGGATTAGTGTAGTGCGGGATAAGAATAATAATAAAAGGATTTGAAGTATATATTCAAAGTGTGGTGTGAGAGGTCGCAAGCCGGCCGCCACAGAGCCGGCTGGGCGTAGCTTCACCGGACCGCAATAATGAGAGAGAGCCGCTCCATTACGGATAAGAGAGCTTATATTTCTACGGTACGGTCGCCGCGACGATTGCCGTCTGTAATTGTATCCGGTTCGTCTGCAACTTACAAATACGCAGCTCTCAGCTACAGCTTTTCGTTACCTTTGCGGTAGTCAACCCGGAAGCTATAATTTCGTTTAACGATTTAACTGTCAGGATAGAAGTGGATGCTCTATCATTTTGCGAATAATTGAAGTCTTTGACTGCAATATCAATTAGTTGTAAGTGAGAAACTACAATCTACCTGATGAATAGACCTATGTTAAATTAAATAGTCTAGAACTATTTCCTTGAATTGTAAGTTGGACGTCCACCAGGGATAAAAGTTTCCACGTAGATGGCTTCGTCTGCCCGCGCACACCACAACATCTGACAAACTTAGGAACACTTTAATTAGCATCTCCTACCTTTTACTACGGTATTTGTTTGATATGTACTTACAAGTTGGAAAGGGATTTATTTCTTCTGAACTTATATTGTCAATTTTTTAATACTTAAAGTTCGGAGTTTTAAAGGAAGTATGCAAAACATTTAGATCTTTGATTAAATAACAAAGCAAAAAGTTTGAAAGGGACCAGCTAATCAATTTGCGAGTAACAACAAAGTAGGTATTAATGATGTTATTTTATACTGTTAGAAGTCGATTAATTTACGTAGCGCGAAATTTTACCAAATATTATTCGGCCCTGTTTTAAAGAGAGCTTTGGTCCCTGACTAGTGATTTATAGAATATATATATACCCCATCACGCCTGTATTCCCCGAAGGGCTAGGCAGAGGTGTAAGAATGTACACCCACAGTTCGCCAGTATGTTTAGGTCCCATGTAACAGGGGGCGAGCCTATTGCCATTAACCGGGCACAAATCCTAACTCCGAGCTGCTACTGAGAATTTCATAGAAAAACCCAATAACACTTTTTGCTCGACCTGGGAATCGAACCCAAGACCTCTAGCGTAGCAGTCGCGCTTAGGACCACTAGGCTACCGGCTATATATACCATAAAAGATAAATTAACATTTTCATTTATCTTTACAGATGCCGTTTTAAACCTGAAAATTACAAGCAAATTGCAACACAATACCCTTTACCGTGTAAATCCTTCCAATAACGATGTTAAGCGGAAAGTTAAAAAATAAGTTGCGAGCAGATATTATTAACTTGAGCGCCGTCTACAAGCTATTCGGGATTTCCCTGTAAAGCCGTTCTCAATAGATGGCGACGGGTAATAAGCTCAGCGATGGGCTATTACGAGGCTGCGAGAGAAATTCGTATCGCAGGCAGCCTACGGGGTATCGGTGGCGTGCAACTTTTATGGTGCATCCGCCAGATTGAACCATGGAAGCCGGTCACAATCGAAATCGATTAGAAATAGCCGTGGACCGACGGTCCGCAATTTACAACAATTGTTCGCTGCGTACATACGGCGCGACACAGTAACTGTAATTTTATCTATTTGTGCGCTCTATGCGACGTGTTATTATTTTTTACTGCGAAATCATGCAAGCCAGTAGAATACCTTTGTAACACCTTTTTATTAGGTGCTGGTTTAGTAAGTCTTTGTATTGCCTGTGGGTTTTCAAGCGGTTAGAGGTTCTAAATCAACAATCCCCTTTTCTTCAGCAGGATAAACACGACTTGGCTAATGGTGCGTTGTTATTTCAAGGTTCCGGCTTCGGGTTTGGTTCTTTCTTAGCTGATCTCTCTATTCTTCAGTCATTTTGCTTAAAAGCTTAGGAACTTCACTTTTCGAAGTACCAATGGAGTTGATCTTATGTATATCGTATTGAATGGTAAGGTACATTAGAATACACAAAATCGGTTATAACGCTACCGTTTTTACTCTGATATTGTAATCCTCTTTGTTTTTCACTCGGTTTTTTATCTGTAATATCTGTTATTTATTAGTACAAATTGCCCGCACACTGTCTGAATACTTTGTCACAGCAACGATGATATTTATGTTGTGGCCAGCTGTAATGCTGGTTAGTGTATGTCAAATAAATTAACATTGAATTTCAGCCTAGCCAATCAAATAACACAATGAACAAAGCGAAGGCTGTCACCGCGTTATCCTCCTCTTAAATGAGCTGCCTGAGATTGCTATAATGTCGCCAAATTTAATTGAATAAGGCTCGCTTACATTTTACGACACGGCGGCGGCGCGGCGAGCTAAAGCCGCGGCATTAATCTCCTAGGTAAAATCAATTGCCAAAAATTGTATTTACACAGACATTATTCGTTCTATTTAAAACCTTACCTGTCGGGGTTAGGTTATCTTTTCGCATGACCGGCGTGTACGGAAGGAGAATCATATCAAAGTAAATTATTTTCTCGTTTACCGTCATTTATGAAAGTGCACATCTCTCTGCTGTAGGTTGAGGTCGGCAATGGGTTTTAGGTGGTTTCCTGAAGGTTCATTGTAGTGTGACTGGATATAAGGCAGACTTTTTATTGAGAAATTTATAGAGCAGCGTTTAAGAGCGTCACCGTACGAGCCGGAGCGGGGCCGCCGCGTCCTGGTGAAGACATCTCGCTGCCCCTTTATTGCCTGCCTCAAATTAATGTCTCGACCTCAACGAAGGATTTTCTACTTTGTGGGAACGTTTAACGGATTTTATTACGCAAATATTTTATGAGAAAAGGAAACAAGTATTTATTTTGATAAATCTTTGGGATAATCCGAACACCCACAGACTAGATTATGATAAAATTGTTTTGGTAAAATAATTAAAATGGTATGATCGTAAAATACGTGACGTATGCTGTAAAATGTTTATTGGCATATGAGCTTTATGAGTGGAAAGTTTGTGAACGTGTGTGGTTATCCTGGCACCTCTATGAGGTTGGCTACTGAAGAGGTAGTTTGTCAATGTATTGTTCGTATGATGGGCCGTAAGGACAGAGCTGGGGTGGGGTGCGTGTAATTTTCAGATTAGTTTGTTCAGCAAGCGAGGCGGCCGGCGAGCCGCAAATATGTGGCCAATAATAACGTCAGGCTAGCCGTGCCCTGACGTGCCTGACGCCGGCCACCAACGCTAACGAATTCTTCTACTAAATTGACGTAGGTATTAATTTCTGAAGTAATTAATTAGATTAGAAAAGGTGGTCATACGATACGTATGAGTTTGTTTGACATTTTACTTTTGAGTAGGTATACTTAAATGAGTGCTTTTTATGAATATTTTTCAGACATACTTGAGAATTTATTTTGGTCCATACCACCAGATCTGGGAAATAATTTGCTGCATTTTTTCTTGCCCAACTATTACGTATAAATAAATCTATTGATTTTTCAACTAGGCGGATGTTACTAAAAATATTCAAACAAAAGACGGCTTGTAAAATGTAACCGTTCGTAATATAGTTCTTGAAAAATAAATGGGTGCTCACCCAGATGTTTATTATCAGTTTCGCTGGCAATAAATAAAGTCGTATTATATTCTTGAGCGGACGATCTCGTAGCTCTATATAAATCATTTTTATTGTGCTGTCGAAGGGTCCTCGGTAATGGCGGAGTTCGACGCTAAATTGGGTCGACTCTTACAATAAATAGATAATGCTTTACACTATAGAGCATTAACAGGCAACATGACGTGGAGCTTTCTTGGGTAATTTATGAGCTGTAAATAAAATTTGCAATTTTCTTTTTAAAAAGTTGAAAGAAGCTTCAACATCGTGTTTAAGATTTCATTTTATCTTGAATAATATAAAATTAGTGACTTTTAATATAAAATATTCAACATAGTCATTAGTTGCATCAGGAAGTTGATTCAGGTCATCGCAACCAATCACATACGGTACAAAATTTATGAACCAAATCAATATAAAATTCGATCTACAAACTACTATTCGCGGTTCACTAGTCCTATACAATTAAAATTTGTTCACAATGTAAGAAAGAATGTTCATATTGAGAGCGGGCGCGGCGCGCGCGCCGGTCTCTGCCCGGAAACAATGAAAGCTTTGACGTTACTTCCGGTAGTTGCGTCGCACGCTATCCACCACGCCCCATTTCATCTTTCTCCTTTACGGTGCACATCGAAGGACTTTATTCTACGGAGGAAGGCCGTATATGTAAATAGTGATATATTATTTAGATGTATTTGATAGAACAACAACTAAATTGTGTTTCGAATAGTTTTAATTGTTTAGAGGAAAATAAAATACTTTTTGGCAATGATATTGATTAATCTTAAGAATTTTTATTTTGAGTTTTGTGTATTCCTACTCACATTGCTATACCGCTGTGTAATATAGGTGTCTATTATGTCCTAAAATAAATTTTAATTTAGTTCATAAATGTTAGTAGGCATAGGTAGTTTTCATTTTCTCAATCGTAACGAGGCAGTGAAATATTTGATGTTCATAAAATGGTTAAGGCGTCGAAACGGTCGCTTAATGGCCGCTCGGTCGCTCCGTGCACTCGCTATATAAATGCATACTCGTTTAAAATATAAAACAAAGTATGTTTATATTACGCGGTGGGAACGGAGATGTTAACGGGGTGTAAGTTATCGCTGTGCTACGTGCAACCATTAGACGTGTTCTTATAAGAATCTATAGATACTATAATATTCTTTTTTCTCGGTTAAGATTAAAAAAAGAACGTTGATATGGAATGGACTGGACTGTACAAATAGTTGAAATATATTTTACGATCACACGAATTACGATTGAATGTTAATTCAAAATTCGATTCAATTCGATTTTGTGTGGTATATTGACGACACAGATAATGCAGTGAGTGAGTGATTGGTTCTGTACTGTGTGTGTGTGTGTGTGGTTCGATTTCCTACAGGTAGTTATTCTGGATGGTTAGTTGTGTATGTGAGTTTATACATAGGTATACGCACTCACGATACAGGAGAAGTAGAGATAACAAGATAATGAGATAATAAGTAAATAAGTTCTAATAAATTACTATTTTAATAATTATTCAAACCCACGTCCTCTTAAAAATAAAACAAATATACCGAAAACGTAACAATAAAAAACAATATAGTGTACGTTATTGCTCTGGTTCGCAACACGCTATGGAAATGGAAATTGAAAAATGACCGTTGATTGATTACTATTCAATATAAAAGTGCTATATTACTATACTTTTTTACTTCTGATAGTGATATCAGAAGTACTTTTTGTACTTTCGGTTTGTTCTGGAAATGTTATTAAATTTATTTTATTAATCTTAATAAAATGATTTAAATTATTTTTCGCAGATGCAAAAAATGCCCTGATCATTGGATACACAGTTGGTAATACAGTGACAGCAGGATATATATTGTAAGTTTTAAATGAAATGACTACATACATGTAGTATATAATGTCGTCTTATTTTCTTAAATTGCATCCATGACACATTCAAGTAATCCCCACTTATTCCGTCTGTGAAGCGCAATAATAGCCAATTGCATCGCATCATGAACGTGTCTCATTTAAGAGAAACTTTACAACAGGCACGTGTTGTCACTGGAATATCCATTTCATTTATCGAGTGGCCCAATAAGCCGCTCGATATAAAACTGGTATAAAGGGAGGTTATTTGGTTCCGGGAGCAATAAAGTGGTTCCGCGAGGACAATGGCCACTGCACTTGTCGTCCACAAACGGCCGTTTAGTTTGGTCCACTTACTTCAAAATATTATATTTCCGATGTCTCTTTTATGAAGTTAACTGATAAAAGGTATTCTCCCTCAGTTTTAAATTTCTTAAAGTTTCTTTTAAATCGTGTTTAAGGTATGCATAACAATTACAGCATGTCTGTAATCTTAGCAGAGTTAATTAGAGCCTCACAAACCTTTCAAGGATCAAATGTATAATTATTTCCACCTTGAGTGATTGCTAGGAATCTGTTCAGTAATCCACTGTTGTGTAGTCAGATAAACTCGGGCAAGATCGAATTTTCAATAATTGTAGCTGTAATGTTATCAAGTTAAACATGATACTGTTACAATGTATCGAACACCTAATAGTGATTTCAATATCTCTGTCATGATAATATTTAACATCGATACAGGTAAAGGTATAAGTAATCCTTGAGGCGTCTTAGATAGCTGATCATGAAAGTGCAGTAAGACTGGGTCGTTGCGGCGTCACAAAGGGGCTAGCCTGACTAGCTCGTTAGTGCAGAGGTCGGCTCGACACAATCAATGCGACCTCAACAAGGCGGCTAAGATTTCTACCAACTACCGGATAAATTCGGCTATTCGCACATTTGTTTCGAATAAAATGAAATGATTCCATTTATCAAACGTCTAAATTGTTGAGTGAAATTAGTTACAATTTCAAGACTAGTTTGCATTGACATTAGTTTTAATGTTTTTCAGGTATATTTAATTAGTCAGTTTGTTCAAGTTTCAAGTTGTTGTGACGTGCTTTAATAGTAAGTCGCTTGTAGATATTTTATCAATTTTAAAAAGTAAAGTGATCATTAAAGAGTTGACATTTTAAAATTGACGTTAAGTTTGACATGCGCAACCACAATAATGAATCAACAAGCAAATTCTTTTCTTTATTTTGTGATTCGAAATATATAGTGGACGCAAACCAAATAATCCTCTCTATGTCCCATTTAATGGACACAAAAACCTCAAGTTGTAAAATAAAATCATATAAACGAATATTGCTCAGATAAAAACGGACAGGGCAGTATTTTTGATAAAGCAATTCCAATAAGCGCACGCACGATTACTTTTATTGAGGGGATTAAAGTGCACCGGTCGTGTAACGAAGTTCATTTATGAATGCTGCCGGCCATTGCGACGGGGAAATCTTAAAAATCCTCTAAATGTTTCTCTCAGGTCGCCTTATTAAGCGATCCTAGAAGTAATTGTGGCAGACTTACAAAGTTAAGCGGGCGAGGTAAGCCTCCCGACCGTGAACGCTCATAATCGTTATTTCGTCTGCGGACTTTACAAATTGTAACCGGCCTATGTCTGTGTTATTATTAGCCCCTTTAGTTTTAGATGCGGTGCGCTTTAATAATGTTAGTTAGCAGCTTGAAAATTAACTATAACATTTCGTAGACTTTCGTAGCGTCTTTGGCTACGAACGTGTAGCAGATTTGCTACATAAATCGTAGCAAAGTTTTTTTTTAAAGATCATATTCTTTCTTTGTTTTTCGTGACATAGCCAAGCGACTGGTCGACTCTTCACGTGACCAGGCTGGCCTTTTCTTGGGCCAAAGAATCAGCATTGCCATACAACGTGGCAACGCTGCCAGCCTTTTGGGCACTTGTCCCATTGACAGCGATGCGGATGAGCTTTTTGATGCCCTATAAGCTTCCTTTTTTGCATTTTATTATTATTTAAGTAAGTTTTATACTAGTGATTCATATTGTGCTTGTTGTATTAATTAAATAAAGTGTTCTTTCTTTGTGTAAGTCCTTTTTATAGGCTACATATCATATATTCTACACACATAAGTAATACTAAAATCTTATTTTGTTCATATTAATAGATGTTTACAATATTTATACAAATCTCATGTTCATTAAAAGAAACTTTTTCTACAAATAGCTCGTTGAGGCTTTCATCACAGACTTAATAAATACTCTTAAGTAAAAAACGGAATTGTTCGACGTTAACTTGGATATTAAATGTTCCGAAAGTTGTGATAATCCCAGGTGAATGCGATCGCGTTACGATACAATTACGACTGCTAATTAATGAATCTGGTGTATTCAC
Source organism: Caradrina kadenii (assembly GCA_947462355.1). Lineage (NCBI taxonomy): Eukaryota > Metazoa > Arthropoda > Insecta > Lepidoptera > Noctuidae > Caradrina > Caradrina kadenii. The sequence continues at coordinate 9,299,458 of OX381677.1, read as the reverse complement.
GAACAACTTTCATTATGTCGATCACTGTTTGTATCGCGAATGTTTTCACTCGTGTTTCATTTTCGTGTCGGTTATATGTTGTTAGTATATAATATTATCCTTATAACGTTATTAAATGTGGCTTGGTAAGATGTAATATGAGGGATACGATGGCTCTTGTTTGTAGATAACGTTAAGCACATTAAAATGAGTCTTACTTTGTTAGGTATAATTTTAAAAGATGGGGACATTTTTTTTACAATTATTACAGTTAAAATTAAATGACTAAGTACTTAAAACATAATTTGTAATGTCGCGAGTATTATCAAAACTTTAATTGAACTGGTATTATACATTCGGTTCTCAAATCCATGACTTTTATCAATGTCCGAAACGCAAATTGGCTTTACCGCTACAACTCAAATTGACGTTGTGTGATAAATGACTCGTTGAAATGGTGCAGTTATTGAATCACAGTACATTCGAGAGCATGCATGACACCTGGTGACGTAGCGCCGGCAGCCCTATTCACGCCGACGCGTCTCGGTGTGTGCCTCTAGCCGTACGTGTTCACAATAGTCATTCTACGGCAGGCAGGCAGAATTCGATCAATCTAGAAGCGAACTGCTTCCATATGCCGCCCGGGTAATGATTGTGCGACGTTCATTGTCCGCTCGTATTAAAATGATGACAATGTATGGGACTTGATAACGCCTAGCGCCTGTCAGTACGAAGTTATTTCGTAGGATGACTAAATAGTTGCTATGTCGTTATTAATAGAGATATTTATAAAGATTGTGAGCAGATATTTTACTTAGGAATTAATATTTTGATGCAATGATTTTCGTTGCATTTATTTAAATTGGCGATTACAAGTTCTAATGTAACTTAAAATAAAACGTCATAAGTTACAAGAAGTAATATAGAATTCAAAGTTTCAGTTTTGTTTTCATAATGATGATGTAATCTCTAAAGTCCCGGCTAACGTGAGAAAGTTTGATTGGTTTCAAAATCACACAAGTCGATTCGTCAAAACTCATTAAAAAGTAAACAGAAATGTCGCAAAACCAATCAAATGTACGAATATGAATATTTGTACGTTTTTCTACAATCCTGTCAATATTTGTTTAAGAGTGTACCTGCACCGTTGGCACCAAACAGGTAAATTATATCAATATACATAGAATTAATTTATGTTCATACAAAATACTTATTTTTGATAAATATAAAATATTTCTTTGTTATGTCCCAGAGAAACTTGGAAAAATATACATTATAATAGCGGAACTAACACATATAGGTACATATTTGTTTTTGTCTTACATATAACAATTTTAGAAAATGTTTAATTTAAATATTGTTTGGTTAATAAAAAAATTTAAATAAACGTTTAATTATAATTTATTAAGCCAAAGCGAGATGGTTTTCTAGTCACATTTATTAAAAAACTCTTTTACGAGTACAAACATAAGTACATGTATTCTGTGATAGAACTGGACCGTAACAATTTTCTACACAGCCAATTGTGGTTCTGAATGCATTTTATGATACCATAAAGCGTACATAATAAAACACTACCTAAGTATTCAGTGAGTGAAAATAAAAATGAGGACGGGTTTGTGTACTGTGGGCCGTGGGCCGTGGAGTGGCTCAGTTACAGCCTACTGTTTCATTACTAGATGACTCGGCCGATGGGTGAAAAGCTGGAATTTCTCTTTGTTATAAAGCATTTTCCAGCTGTCCTGTACTGTTAGATGATTTTGAACTCGAATCTCGTACGCAATAAGATCATTTCATGGTTACTCTTTGTAAATCATACCGTAAATCGTGAGAGATTTTAAAATCATTTTTTATTATTAATTAGATGTGCCCTGAGTAGGCCAAACAAACAGTAATCGTATCTTAATTGGATAATTGGTTCTCGGAATTTTATATCTAGTAAGAATAAATATGCTTATGCACTATGTTAGTTAAATGCTTACTCAAAATGTTTAGCTATAGGTACAAATTAATCTACAATAATTAATTTATGAAAGAAGTAATCAACCATTCTCATTCACAAAAAACGTATAACAAATTAGGTAGGTACTTTAAAAAAAATATCTTTATACAAACTATCAGTTTTAAGTTTTAACCGTTAATTTCATGCATACAACTTATGATATATTAATTTATACCGTAAAATGAATTTACAGGAACAAGTTTGAACAACAATTCTAGTAATAATAAAGATGAATAATAATTTGGGTAGTTATAACAAGTTTGGTTCGTTCATCACAAAGATTTAGGATTACTTTAACTGCTTAAGTTAGCTATGGATATTCATGAAGTATTGATTGCCGATTATCTTTCGTTGTATTTAACTATGATAATTATTTTAAACTTAATATACATACCATCACGTCTGTATTGACCGAAGGGTTAGGCAGAGGTGTACTAATGTATACCCACAGTTCGCCGGTATGTTTAGGTCCCATGTAATAGGGGCAATAGACTCGCCCCCTATTACATGGGATCGAAACATACCGACGAACTGTGGGTGTACATTGTTACACGTCTGCCTAACCCTTCGGGGAATACAGGCGTGATGGTATGTTATGATGGTATGTAAATCCTAACTCCGAGCTGCTACTGAGATTTTTATAGAAAAACCCAACAGTACCTTATGCTCGACCAGGGAATCGAACCCAAGACCTCTAGGTAGCAGTCACGCTGAGGACCACTAGGCCAACGAGGCAGTTAAAATGAATTACGATTTTATCCAAATTTTAATTTATGATTTTGGTTTTTATTATGTCGAGTTGATTTTGTTACTAAAATAATTACTGTTATTTAAAAAATTCAAATATTTAAGAATACTAAATTTATCAAAATACAACCCTTTCATAATTTATTTTGCTTAGAACATAGCAAATAAGCCGACAAATAGGATGTAATCCACGATTACATTATGAAATTGATTTTAAACGTAATCAACCGCAGATAGAGAGGGGAATGCTCAATAAATTGGATCGCAAAGTAAACATAATTAACGAGACTTATTGTTAATGGAAACGTTGTGTATTAAACACGAGTGATAACTTTATTTATTGGAAATATGTCTTGATAATACATTAAGCCAACCATTGTGCACGCAGCGGCTGCTTGATTAAGTATATCGTTAACTTTCTGTGCCGTTATGATTGATTTTACCAAATAAAAAATAAAACTGGATATACATTTTCATAAAAGCGTTATCGCAAAAAAAAATCGGTATACAATTTTTGCTTCAATTATTATTAAAAAGAGGTAAGGCTTTTTATCGCGGTGAACTCCTGCTATTGCCGTATAAGTGCCGGCTAACTTGTCTGTTAGATAATTTCATACAAATTCCGTGATTTCTTTATTTATTTTTTTCATCGAATTATTATGGGCACCAATATCATAGAACCTGAATGCGTTCAAATAAACATTAAAATGCGCTTCTTTATCTGAGGAAAATACTGTTCTTTCTATATCGCCGTCAATGGGGTAATTAGTAAAGCTATTAAATTATTTAAACTTTAATATTTTGCTTTATTTACTATTAATTGAATATTTGATAAATTAAAAATAAAACAAAAAAAAAATGTATTTCTTATTCACCCGAGATTATATATCCAGTAATCGTGAAGTACATAAGTGTATCGAATATCCGAAAAGAATCGCGAACTTCAGAAATTTGAGAACAGATTTATGTTTAAAAAATAGCGTAGAAATGGCGCGGCTTAACCCTCTAAAAATATGTACCCTCAACGACGAAGGAGAAGTGCTTCAAGTAGAATATAGCAATGAATAGATAGTAATACATTAATTAGTATTACTTAATTTGATTGTAATTTTATTTCAAAGTATGTGTTTGAAATTATTTTGCATAATGTTCAAAACATTAGTAAAGTGTCTATTTTGTAACTTTTGCTTTAATTTTCTCTTTAATATCTCAATTGTTTCTTGATATTTCTTTTTTTAAATTATGTTTTTGTAAAATAATAGTAGCTATGATTAGTTTATCTTAATACTCGTAAATACAATAGGTATAAAGATTTTTTTTTGCATTGTAAAAATGCTTTAAATGCTTTGCTTTTTTTTTTTAATGCTTTATTCAATTTGCACCTATGACGCGTCGTGACATAGTACTTATAATAATTTGTGTCCCCAGATATTAAAGTAGCCATTTTGCATAAAGTTTTTGGTTCATTAGTATATTATTTTACCGAATAGATAATACTAAGCATAAAAATACTGTAGCTAAAAGTCTCTGTATTGTTGAATTAATTCTATAAATAAGAATCTCTTAACCCTTTATATCTTGAAAATGATGTTGACGCAAAGAAAATAAGGGACAAATACTGTTTCAATATGGCTACTTATTCATCCATTGTTCGATACAGTTCCTATAAGTATGAGTAGGTAGTTTGTAATTGGTAGCTCAGTAAATGTAGGTCATGTTAAAACTCTGGGAAATAAACGTAGGTGTGCCAATTACGTAGATACTTCTGTTTCTATAATTTCAAGTATTAATTAAGCTGGTTGCGGGCTGAAGATACTATTTTAAGTTGTGTCTACTCAAAAACGTATGCTTTTTCTATAAACGGTTCTTAAAAATGTTATAATTTATTCAAATTAAATTGGAATTTCTTTGATGGCAACGTTAAAAATTAGTAGAATTTTAAGTTTTGTATGTAATACGTAGGAATTTCTTTTTTAAGTATGCTCTTCCGTAACAAAATGCGCTGATTGGAAAAAATCCGGAAAATAATTCTTTAAGTCTGCTATTATGCCGCGTCGATTTGTAACTCGTGAAACACCGCTTCTGAAAAACTTTACACAAACAATTTATTTTGTTAGAAAAAGCAATTTCAATTGTAGTGCGATTACATGATTTACTTAGAAAAGTTTTAACTAGAGCAAATAGCCCTTTTAACTTACGCAATATCAGTTTATCAGATTGTTTATGAGAAAGGTAATTACGGCTCGGTTACCTATATTTATTAAGGTAATGTTTAGCGCGAAATAATCAAGTTTATATTTTCCACCTTATCCAAATTGAAGTTAATAAAGCTTAGGCAAAGGTGTACGAATCACACTTCTCAGGAGAAATTGCTTTTTAATCGAATAAAATGTTCACTTACCCTCGAGGCGGGCGGCGCACGACGTGGCGACCGGTCCTAGGCAGCGGCACACAGCCGCGCTGTTCAACTCCGCAACCACAACTGATTTTCCAGCGCGAAAACTTCCCTCGAACGCGTCATCACTCACCCCATTCTAGCACCGGCCAATCATCTGTGGGCGAGACCGGCGAAGCTTGACGGGCCCACACGAAGGCCGCCGAACGTTGGGGTGGCGATTGGATCTTTTAATCTGAAACGTAAATGCATACAAAAAGAAAACGACTGAGCTGTAAGCCACCGTGCACGGGTTGCAGCCTGAAACGAGTCGCGCAACAGGTAGAGCTTTCAAAAGCAATCTGGTGGTCTGCTGCTTCAGTAACTTAGTGTTATATGTTAAGTGGCCCTTTTGGTTGCTTTTTATGTACTGACTCGTATCGCTACACACTTATAATGAGTTTTATTATTTTAACATTTCGTTCACACCACAACACCAATCATGTAATCGGGACTGGTTTATTTAATGCAGATTTAAAAGCTATCATTATGGAGCTTTAAAGTTCACGTAATATAATATTTTTATTTATACTTTGGCATCAAATATAGTCAAGTAATTTAAGAAAATATGATTTACCTTATTTACAATTCTAATTGTTTGAATACATCCGCGAGTTGGGCCGAAATAAATTATTATTTATTCCTGGAGAGAATTTTTACTAATGAGGTAGGAAAGGATTTGCATTATTTGTCAGTAGAGTCCTTGAAAGTTTATATTTATTATGATTCACTGAAACTAGTTTCAATTATTAATTACATTACCTCCAAAATCCTATTAGTCTGCACCGCAAAAGACGTGCTTTGTATGTTTAATTGAAATCCTTTCAATTACATTGTTTGTAGGGACACGTTACGCGTGCCATTAGATTACTTGTTTAATTCTTGACCACCAGGGCCGTAATCTAAGTTGTAAACTAAATCTTGGGCTCCGTCTCACATATCCCATAAGCCGGGCTCGGCTGCTATTTGAATGCTTCTCGAACGACCACGAATTAGTATGCGCGCTCCATTCGGGCCAGCGTCCCAATGGGCCGTAAGCGCCTCTATTCTATACCACTTAATCGCGGTCGCATTTTTGATTTAAGATTTATTGTTATTTAAACAATAAATGTTTTGTGGTCACATTTAAATGTGCTTTTGTTATTTAAAGTTATTAGTATTGTTAGCTAAACTGAGATTTGACTGAAAATTAAGACATTTTATCTTCCTACAAATATAAATCATTTTCAAATATGTATGTAAATATCAAAAACCCAAAATACGACACCACTTCTGATACGTGTTTAAATTAGTAAACGTATAAGTCATCCTTTTTTCATTCACTACTCTTTACAAACCTTCACTCTTTAGCACAAATCCTACAAGACTAAAATCGCAGAGAGTGTTGGTAATTTTAATGTGTTCCATACAACAGTAGAGGGTGTGCAGAATAGCCCACCGACTCGGCTCAATTTGTAAGTGGGATCTTGGGATACGTTCATTTTGTGTAATACACAACTACGGAATGATTCCGGCGGTGCCTGAATTATGTAAATATGGATTCGAATACATATTCGTGCAAATAAATGTCGCTACAACTTGTTTTGAAATGTCAATGTTTATTATGGGAAATGTTTTGGTAATAAATTAAATATTCACGTGTTTTTATTACAAATCAAATATAATCTTATTTAAAAGAAAGTATTTGTTTGTATTTTATTTGTAAATATTTGTTTAAAAAAAAACAATCTTTTGGCAAAACAATATTATGAGTCCATAAAAATATCACTTGATGAATAAAGATTACATTTCAAAACTTCTTTATCAGCTTCGATGCTATTATTGTTGCTTAAAAACTTACAAATACATAAATAGGTTAATTATATCTATCACGTAATGATTTTAATTTTTGGTTGTGGAATTAAAAATCTGACTTTCATACTTTTTTTAATTATAATTTTCACTTACTAATTTAATAAAAAAATTTAATAAATAAAAATATGAAATAAACAAAGTAAGCCTACACTAGTATAAACAGAAGTCACGGTATAGCACATTCAAAGTTCCGAAGTGGGCTTTCACGTATCTTGATGTAGTTTGCGTTATCTTGGGCCCGTAGCGTTGCTTTGTTTCCATTGCTTGTATCTCTGCTGCGAATATTTAGACTCAGACTAGATATGAGGAAGCACTTTATAGAAATATTTTGCGATAGGTTGAACTGAGAAACTCATGTATGTTGTTTTGATTTTAGAAGGCTTGTTGTGTGGGTGGCAAAATGAGCTTTTTAATTAAATTTGACAAACAAAAGTATTTAGTATGTATGTGGATGGTTTTCAAAAAACCACACTAGAAGAAATTGGATTGCATGAACTTTGGAAAAGATAATTTACTAGGAATATAGTGAACATTGAAATTACGAAATGAGAAAGGTGTGAACCAAAGCGGCGTACGGTCAGCGTCATCAACTCGTTAGCCCCTTTTCTAACGAATTTTAATACAAGAGGGGTAACCAATTGATGACGCTGTCTGTACCTAAAATTTAATTAAAATGAGTCAGGAAGACGATGATTATGGATTTAATCTTTATTTTCTCTCAAATGTATCGATAGTATAACAATGACCGTGGAGTATTTTATGTGTAAACCTCATTTAGTTGAAAACTTGAATGATCTGAACCGGTGAAAACGCAGTACACGTCACGGCAATAAAATACGTCGCATCTACATATGTATGTGCCGTGTGTCTCTTTACTTTTATATGTATTTTTGTATACATACGTACATATTATAAGTCAATTAAGTAGTCAGAACGATTCCTGATACAATTTCAGAAATAGCAATTTAAAACATTTAAAAAAAACATGGTTGATAAAATTGCGTGAGTAATGAGCGCGAAGCTGACCTGCCGTCAGTCGGTACTGTAGGGCCAGGAGGCAATTTAAAAATTTGTCCCAAGGCGTCGCCTAGTTGTCTATATTATGTGGCGAGATATGCAGGGCGCCCACCGCGTCGCCTCCGCCCGTGCTACAGTGCTACGACGCTACGAGAACTGCTACGATATTCGTAGCATGGTTTACTATTGGGCTTAGACTGGATAAATTTCAGTGAATTTAACAGTAAGCAGCCAATATCGTTATTAAAAATATTCTTTAGCAAATTCGCAATTCAATTTCGAAAATATATAGTTACTTTTGTTTACAATTGATTTAATGGATCACTCACGTATTTTTATATTACTAATTTAATATTTAAATCCGAGGTCTGTTCATATACCTAAACGCTTGTTGCTCAGAAACATAATATTTATCTTTTATCACCTTTATTCAGTGTAAACATTCATCGACATTGACCATGCTTTTTATCTTACCAAGCCTGTGTTAAATCTGCTTTTAATTCCTAACATATCTAACCAGAGACATGTTGTATCGCTGGTACCTTTAAAATGTTACTTGGTCTGTGTTGTTTCCTGCGCCGGGCGAGTAGGGGGGGGGGGGGAGGGCGCGAAGTTGACTTGATTGGAAACCCTATTCCATATTTATTATGGGCCTATTTTGTCATGTTTATTGACGCGCCTGTCGGGATATAACTCCGGCTTATTAGGTGAGTTTCAAAAATACTTTATTCAATAACATAAGCGAGATGTTGAAACGCCTTTTAATTTTAGTTTACAGTGGCTTGTAATGTCTGGATTTTTTTAATACAGAATCTTTTAAAATTTTGAAGATTTATCTTGAGCATTATATTTCGGCCTCTACTAAAATCTGAAAAAGTAAAGATGTTTTATATAGGTAGCGTGGTGTTATTATAATATGACGTCATAACTGTATTTATTTATAGATGCTACAGCCCGTTGTTCTGAAATAATCCTAAAGTCAGTCACGCACGGATCTTAAACAGGTGATCTATTTGGAGATTTAAAATAACGATTTTAAAGTTCATGCATGACTAATATGTGATAATATAGCTTCATCCTAATAATTTGTTAATAATATAATATATAATATTATTAGTTTTTCTAAGCATACCGCTATAAGAGTAAAGGTATTACATAGTTTGAAACAGATTCAAATGTGCCGAAAACACAGTGAAGATGTTGTGTAATACTTACCAGATGTTAGGGGCTTAGAGAAAACACTTAATGTGAGGTCGAAAGTCTATCAACAAGCGAACGGCATGACTCGAAGGCGGTACGGTCTCCGTGCCTCGTTCTGATCACTTGTTAGAAGATGTTTAGTTCCAAAAAATAATAATACAGTTTTAGATAATGTTGGTGGTATTAACTAAACTAATTATCCTACAAAATCCTACTAATCCTACTTCCTATCCTACTAATATAATACTCGTAAATGCGAAAGTTTGTGAGGATGGATGGATGTTTGTTACTCTTTCACGCTTAAACGGCTGAACGGATCTGGATGAAATTTGGCACTGAGATAGATTGCAGTGTGGAATAACACATAAAGTACTTTGTATCCCGGAAAATGTACAGTTCCCATACGATAACATGTAAGTATATCAAAATTGACGCGGACGAAGTCGCGGGCAGAAATTTGGAATTTATTGATATAATTTATTGCATCAAACATGATGATAAAATTTCTAGTATTATCATATTATTCCTATGTAATACTTATTCATTTACAAAGAAACGTAGCTTCCGTAACCACATTTATAATTGTTCGATTTTAACGAGTACCAGTGAATCAGGATCAAGTTGAATTCTGCCGAAAAGCAAATGATGTCCTTTTCCTTTCGTTGTTCCAAGAAATATAACGAAAATTTGTAGTTTACTAATGCTCAGTGATACACACCTACGGACATCGCTTTATTTATTATGATTGTATTGATTGTATCTTTCAAGATTATTCCCATAGATTATACTAATATCTGTCACATCTGTGGCAGAGTTTTCTAGAAACATTTAAACCGACATCTTTTGACAATTGCAACCTCTATCATAATAAAAAATAATCATATATTGCCATTTATGTAGGTACATCCATTGGATTTTGAGATATCAATTAACACGAATGAACAGTTTGTGTTATCATTCAACGTTCTATTTATCAATTTGTGAACTTAAAACAATGAACATAAAACTTTATTTTAATAAAATGTAAGGTTGAAATAAGAACTTATTTCATGATCACAAGTTGCAGGCAAGTCCACTGGCACGATAAAACGCGTCTCGGTGCGCCCAGAAGCGTTGTTAAAGGCATTATTATCCGGACGGTCGCGCTGCAAATAAATCGTCTGCCGTGCGCCCGCTCTTTCGATTATCTCCAAATCTTCATTACGCCGACATATGCTCTTACGCCTCTTGCACCTACGTTTTTATATTTAAGGGATGAATTAAATTGCGGGTTATGTATGACGCTTCCGTGTTAAGTCATATTTATTGGTAAGGTAGGAATAATTGTATTATTAGTTCTGGTATCTTTGGTTTCGATCGGGTCAATATAGAGGGGAAGCGAACGACATAAAATGTTGACACAAAAAAATATAGTACTCATACACCTATAATAATAAAAAACAATGAAAATCGATATTAATTCCGTTATATTCATTTATAAGTACCTATTTATATATGCTCACACATTACTGAGTGTGGTTGTACTCAGATAAAATTGAGCATGGGTATGATCACTTGAGTATTCGGTCAATCACGTACCACCAAAAAATTGTTTATACCATGAACCATATCTATATTTTCGCTATCGGCAATGTGACTAAAATACTAAATGTAACGAAATTAAAAAGTTATCGATACTTCAAAACATTAAAGTCGAAAGCAACTGACTGCATAAATGTTATTCTTACATCACTTCTTACATATAAACCAGGCTTAGCAAGCAGGGCTTTCTCCTATTACGAATTGAACATTGCAAGAAAAATCCACCCGACATGTTTCAAACTCTATGAAGCAATGAAACTTCAGTTCAATAACAAACTTTTAATGAAACACGGGTAGTTGATCTCTCTTCAGGATGTTTTTGATTAAGTTTAATAATGTTAATAAAAACCTTTCTATATGAAATAGTATAATATCGTATCATATTTGTAAGCGTTTAAGTACATATATTTTTAGGGTTCTATGCCTCATAACGATAACGGAACCCTTATAAGATCATTTTGTTGTCCGTCCGTCTGTCTGTCTCTGACCCTTTATTTCGGGAATGCGTGGAGGTATCAATTTCAAATTTAAACCGTATACTCAGGTCGACGGTCCCGTGAAGTTGTGATAAAATCAAACTTCTAAGTTTACGTAAAAAAAAGATACGGGCGTTTATTCAAAAAAATAATTTTTTCGACACTATCAAGGGAATCAAAACTCATAGGGTAGTTCCCGTTGACCTAGAACTATGAAATTTGACAAGTAGCATCGTTATAGAAAACAAGTACAAGAAAAAGTACCAAAACTATATCTTTAAAAAAAAAATCTATTTTAAACATTATTTTCAAAATATATTTATAATTTTTTTCAGACTCATAATTTCTTATTTATAATGAAAAAAAAATACCGTTCCCCCTGTCTTCGAAGTCTGCGAAACGATTTTTTATTTGTTTAATTTACTATTTATTTATTTCAATAAACTATTTGTTTAATTCTGTAAATTATAATGATCTTACGTACGGAACCGTTGGTGGGCGAGTACGACTTGCACTTGTCCAGTTTTTTTAAATGTCTTAGCTATGATTGGTTTTTACATAAAGAGGGGTCTACTAATGTGGAAAATAACCGCAACAGCATTATTTTTTATATATTCACCGCGATGTTTACGAAGATACAAAGGTGATTTAATTATAGCATTGACATTTTAATATTTATGAGCAAAAAGGGTGTGCTTTATTTTTACCTTAATACATCTCTTTATTATAAAAGCAAATTGACTTTAAGCATGAAGAAAACAACAGCTTAAAGAAGTACATAGTCACTATTTTAGTTGCCTTACTAATAATAAATCAATATTGTAGCTGAACGATCTTCTACAATACGTATATAAACCGTCCTAGTTTTGCCATTAATTGCATAAAGTAACACATAAATTGATTCTATTATAGTTGAAATATTTACAGGTACAAACTTGTTCCACAACAAAGTTAAGGGCATTGAACAACCCTTACTATGCTGCATTAAACTTGAGAAAGTAGTTAGTGATTTTATTGAAATGGCAGCAAAGGCCGGTGATAGGCGTGCTCACCGGATATTGATTTACCGAGCCAATGGCCACTTCCGGCTGCACCAGATACATCAGCTTTGTGCGTCATGTGCTGCCTAATTAACTTCCTCGCTGTTTAATGATGTGCCGCCAAGATCGAATGCAATTTTGTTCACGTTGGATATTTTAAATTGGCCGGTTAGTTGAATTACCTTGAAGGGCTTTGACGGAGAAACTGCTCGTTATTTTAAGTGTAAGTGAGTTACATTATTACATAGAATAACATCACGCTTGTTTTCCCTGACGAGATAAGATGATGTGCATACACCTTTATCTTTAGTATAAATCCCTTGTGAACGATTTTAATATTAATTTATTTTATTTATATTTGTGTTACATGCATAACTAAGGTAAAAGATAGAAAGTGTAAACGATTATGTGCTCGTTCGAATTTTACAACCATTACCACAGGAAGCAGAAAATCGGAGTGACCGAGGGTGACTTTTGGACGGGGAGAGTTCCCGTAAAATTAGATTTCCTTTTCGTTTGTGTAACATATTATTTACCCCAGTGAAGTTTAAGGTTAAGAATGTTGCGTTTAGTGACTGCTCTTTTAGAACAAATCGACCCTCCCGACACACCTATGCACAAAATTCAAATTTTACGTGCGCGCCATTGTAAAGTTTTATCACCAAAATTCTGATATGGGTAGATAATAAAATGTTTGATGTAATACATAGGCGGGCATCGATGCTTTGCATCGTCATTAACAAGAGGCGAGTTTGTACTCTTGACAGTCAAAGAACATGTCATCCAGTTCATGTAATCACTCCTGTTTTCCATACCTAATCAAATTATTCAAAGCAACATAACACACAATTCTCTAATGCTGATGGATATCAATCGACGATTACAAAATTAAAATAACATGGCTAAGCTTGACCATCAGGTAAATCCAAACAGTCGGAATCAGTATAATGCTCTCTAAACGTTTGATATGGAATGAATAACATCACAGGCTCGTTACAAATGGATGAGCCGAGCGAGGCCGACACACGAATCATGTTTACGTGCACTCTATTTGTTTCAAATCAGTGGATGCGGCGTTTCAATTAAGTAATGTGTCATTATTTGTACTGCTTGGAACATGTTTTAGCGTTTTGAGTGGGTATTATTAGAGCCGTAGTTATTATCAATAATATGTAATTTAAGTTCTGTTTTTGTTGTAATCAAAGTGATGAGAAATATTTAATCAGATAATAAAAGTTGATAATTGATTGTAAGTTATAGCAGATTCAAATCATTCTTTAGATAAAAAATAATAGAGATTTCAAGTTATTAATTTGTTAAAGAATATCCTATGTAAATTAATAAGAGTTACTTGTAAAATAACATAACAAAATCCAACAAAATATTTAGTAGTTGCAGGTCGCATGGGGCGAGCGGAGCGGGGACACGATTCTCTCACTCGACAGATCACCTGAAAGTGTACCACTTAATAACTCACATCCTCTCGCGGTTCACTGGGCAGCCGCTGGATCGTCACATATCTCTAAATATGGCCAGCGAAGCGTGACGTCGCCTGCACAGTTACAACACGGGATTAAGCCCACATGCCCACACGTCGGCTCCCGTATGACACCGTCACGTGTGCCTCCATCCTTTGCCGATTAAATACCAAATTAACGGGATGCTTTTATCTTTTATTTTGTGTTATACAATATTTTTGAACTGTAGGCCGAACTTTGTCATAAAATATTGAGGCTTTAAGCCATACAATTAAACTCTAAAAATGCCACGTTTAGAGTGTAATTGAATAACTTAAAAGCTATTGAAGTTTTTACAATGGTCGTTGTATGTGTAACATTTTCTCATATGTATGGTTTTTTAGCGCCCTTGTTTTGCGGGTCATGAACGATGTATAAATTTATAGTAAAAAATAAGTTACTGTTCATGTTATAGACGCTAACTTCAAGCAGTTGCGCAATATTGTCCTAACTAGAATAAAGTACGTGTATCTATTGAAGAGTATAATAATATTCATTGGGCTCGGGCAATTTTCCGGGTGAGCGGCGACGCGTCTTTGATCAGCGCCGACTATATCCCGAGAATGTAAAAATGTAAGGATTAACTATGGTTTTACACGTAATGAACTTTATCATTTTTCCTTTTTCATTATTTTACATTTTTCACTATCTAAAATTTATTTTTCACGAAACAGTTTGGTTTTCTAATAAAAAAATTACTAATATTATGGTTCACGGAAGACAGTCCACTGTATTGAAAGCCGTGTCAGTGTACATCACTAAAAGCATTTTCCAAAGTAGGTACTTGTTCCCCAAAGTAATTCAATTTTACACCCCAAATAAGTTGTTCGCAAGCACGTGTAGGTTGATCACTCGTCGTTTGTGGGCACAAAATGCCGGGGACGGGGCGCAGGCAAGGGTTGACTGACACGTCTTGAAAGCTACGCACCACCTTTTAAACATTACTTCCAGTACCTATGTTTACAAGCAATTATGCATACAACAATGGCTTGCAAAGACAGTGTAATCAGGTCGCTACCTCATTTTGTGATCATGTTATGGACGAGAAGATGAGCAATGTAAGCACATATTTATTACACTACTCTTTACAGCGAAATATCGCTTCTCTACTACACCACTGTTTCCAGTAAAAGTAAATAAAGTTACGTCATGAAAATAATCCAATGTGTATTATAATTTATTTGATTTTACCGGTCGGTCAGCACTTTGCTTTTAGTGAAATATGGCTGTAATATATTGAATCTGTTGAGAAATGTCACAAAAATTGGTACATTATATTTATTTAGGTAACTTTGTAAGTTATTAAGTTGTAATTCTTGTTTGTTTCACATTTTGTTTTAGATTTATCGTTTGCGATTTTATTACATTTATAATGTTAGTTATTTTTTGTAATTTCGATTACATAACAATGTTATTTATTGAATCTTTATATTAAAAACTTACCCAAGTTGGTGATTTTATTTTAATCGATTTAGCTTGTGAGTTACTTTTTACGATTAACTGTATTTAAGACAAATTATACCCTTCGAACCCTTAAGAAAGAATGGTAATCTCACCTGTCCGTGTACACGTGTTGAAGATCCAGGATTGCCTCTCAATGTCGAGAAGCGCTGAGCAGTAGTGGCGTGAAGTACTCTCCACTGTTACACTCCTAATACCATTGATGTAGTGGGCTAGTATCAGCGCCGACGTCGAGATGTGTTGGCGTTTGTTCTACCGCAAATTGAGAACACAGAGGTTCCGTTACTTATACAAGTAATCATTTTTAAGTTCTTTGTGTTTCAGTCTATAAAATGAACTACTCAAACTTTATTGACTTTGCTGTATCTTTAGAATTTTTTGATCCTTATGCTTCAAGCTTTGTTGCAACACTGAAGTTTAATTTTTATGTCTAGTTTCCACAGTTTGAGAGGAGATCGCGTGTGTCACTGGTGGACAACAAAGCGCGTGTGCACACGCAGGTCACGGGTAGTGGGGAGGCTTCCGCTGCGGAGTGTCGCACCCTTCCGGTGTGCGCCGGCGCCGCTGCCGCGCGACCTCGAGCGTGACCGACCACTGCCGCGCTCCATAATATCCTATTGTCATCTAATAAATGAACTCTAGCTATCTATAAAATGATTTCATGCATACACAAATAAAACACACATGAGGCTCTTTCGGGTAATGAACATGATCAAAAAGCTTTTACATGATTTAATTAATAGAGACCATATTTTATAAGCACTTAGGTTCCGTTCCGCCAATTGATGGAACGTTGTTGCGGTTTCCTTTCATTAGTCTTAAATGGAAACTCGTTTTATCTGTTGTTTATTACGAAGCCCGTGATATTAACCAATCAGTAGGTACGGGAAAAGCTTTTATGATGCAATTAATGCACACGGTTAAAATAACCTGAAAACAAAGGAGTATTAATTTAAATAGTGACATGATATGTAATGGCAGGCGGCCACCTGAGCAGCAAGCTTAAAATTATTTTTTCAGAATTGCAGTTAAAATGAACGTTTACATTCTGTCAGGCTTCAATCGAAGTATTGGTACAGCGAGTGAAAGATCATTGGAGCATTGAATACCTTTATCAGCCGTCAGTCACGTGTTCAAATTTTGTCTATACAACGCGGTGGTTATTCAGAAGAGATCGGAAACAATTAGACAACAGTGGCATTGGTCAGCCGAGCGCAGATCCGTGCGTCGCGCTGCCCTACTGATTTACTCACGAATATTTTCCAGTGCCGATTCAGAATGGAAACAAATAGACACTTAAACAAAATTGAACCTTAAAACTATACAATCTAAGCACGATTTTGCACTCAAAGTGGACGTGGGATGTTGTGTTTACTCCTTTTATAGATGAATTCGCCTTATTTTAATTCAACGAATGAATATGAATATCGGTCAGCGTGCTTGTGTGCGATGGCATTTAATCAATGCTCACATTTAATGAAAGGACAGGTACCGCAGACTCGGAATTTATTTAATGTAATATCAGGCGGTTGTTTATTTAACACTCTGGTTTTGAAGTAGGTCACTGTATTTCTCTATTTTACAGCGCAAAAAAAGGAAGTACATAGGTGATATAATGAAGATCTAGTGTATTGACATCTAGGCACATTAGACTTAAACATTTTGCCTATTTAGTTGTACGGTATTACGTGATTTATTAGTACTTGTATTTTTCTGTATTCCATAAATTGTTAACCTTTGATCTCAAACAGCTAACGAGCACAACGTTTGACTCTGATTTTAAACAGAAATTACTAGATTGACCCTGGCAATAGAAATCAAATCTGCTTGTCAACTATTTGCCTAATTAAGGGAAAGATTGGTATTTGTTTTTAACATTTACTGGGCGTAGATATGACTCGTGGAACTTTTGAAAGGGCCATAAGTAATACTTGGGTATGAGAGATAGTACAAAGTCGAACATTTCCTAAAATTCGATGTGCTGTACGGGACGTAAAAAGACACATTATGTTGCCGTTAATTATGCGTAGTGCCCATTAAGCTAAGTAATATTTAGCAAAATTGATTACTTGGAAACGACTTTTATTTTTATAGTTAAATGTTTTTTTTTTTTATGATAGAGCTATATGAATCGCTCTCACGAATGTAGGCAATAGTACAGAGGTCTTGCGGTAACTATTTCAAGTTTACTTATAAAATTAAACTTCTTGTTTTTAAAAAAAGCCTGAGTAAAAATTTGATAACCTTTAATAACTGGAAGATTCTCAGATACGGTCTAGAATAAAAAAATATCGTAGTGATGAAAAAAATATGTTATTTACGGCTTCGTTTGGTGTTCTTTTTTTTGGTGTTTAGTGTTTTTGTCCTGAATATTTAAAGTAAAATCTCATTTAATTATTTTGTACGACAATCGGTAAATGGGCAATGACATGTGAGGTTTATGTATGCATGTAGTGTCCGCTTGTAAGCGTGGCCGCAGTAACTAGTTTGTATCTCGGCCGTCGGCTAAGTGCGCTGCGCCTGACTGTCCGAGTACTTAACCTAATATTCGGTAATTGCGTTAGGGGCCGCAACATAATTAACAGGCTCTCTCAGTTGGTCAGCTAAGACGGTGTATAGATACGTGCTTTGTGGCTGCGAGAAACCGCGTTCACCTGCAGTGGTTAGTTCGATAAGTTATATCACATCGTTATTATAGTTACAGTATGTTTGGTTAAACGAGATACTTATTGAAGGAGGGTACTCAGTATTCGATTTATGTCCCAAATATGTTAAACACCTATAACCTTAATTTGTACCGTAATTGACCAATAAAATATATTATTCATGAACACTGAGCGCGCAAAAAGTGAACTTGTACGGAGAGAAGGAAAAATTGACTATACCTAAAGTCTTTGACCCGCGCACAAATTCCACAATAATATCTGTGGCCTGGTTCTAAAAGGGCCAAAGTACGTTTTTGTATGAAACGAGATTGTAATGCCAGTTTATTGTAAAAGTACCTATAATATTTTTTTGTTCTAAAAGGGCGTTAGTGTATTAACAATCTTTCAAAAGTTACTATGTAAAAAAGGCCAATGTAGTGTGCGCTTTCATACAGTTAATAAATAAACTAGCATTACAATCTCGTTTCATATAAAAACGTACTTTGGCCCTTTTAGCACCAGGCCACAGACATTAACCCGCTAGCGCAAGGGTATATACACGTTGTGAGACTTTTCCGAAAGTTTTGGTATGGTTCTGTCTGGTATTTAATTTTATCAGTGTTTTTTGTTCATATTTTTATTAGTATCACATATGCACTATTGTGGGATTAAATATGTCCCTCGTTTCAACTAATATACGGTATAACATGTAAAAAGTAAACCTTTACGTTACACGCACAAAGAAAAACTCGTATCACTGTACATTTATTATGTAATATATATTCAACGCTGTGTCGAATAATTTTTACTGTAAGCAAATTTGCTCACTGCTAAAAATAGGTTTTCTGTATTTATTATTTAGCTAATCGTCGCAAGTGTATATTTCAACAGGAGACAGACCTTTTGAAATACATACTTTTTATTAAATAAAGTTGACTAAATTAAATAAACTGCCTCGTTAGCCTAGTGGTACCAAGCGCGACTGCCACGCTGGAGGTCTTGGGTTCGATTTCCAGGTCGAGCAAAAAGTGTTATTGGGTTTGTCTATGAAATTCTCAGTAGCAGTTAGGAGTTAGGATTTCTGCCCGGTTAATGGCAATAGGCGCGCCCTCTATTACATGGAACCTAAACATACCAGCAAACTGTAGGTGTACATTGGTACAGCTCTGCCTAACCCTTCGGGCAATACAGGCATCATTGTATGTAAATAAAGTTGATTGTCTGCACGTTTACGATTTTCACCGTAAATTTTTTTTTTAATTATATTAATATAGAAGACTGACAGGTAAAAAAATAGACTAGTAACAGTAAATTAGTTGAAAAACGTAATTTATGAAAAATAAAGCCAAGCTAACCTTAGCTGCCGTGTCGACGGCGCGTTCGTGTTCCACGCGCGCCTCAAAGAGATGTCAGCAAAAGGAAGGGGCCATTGAGGGCCGAGGCCTGCCGGGGCTACGGGTTGTTCGTAAGAGATACCGCGCCCCCGGAACGCAAAGGGCACAAGAAGGAACATGGGTGGGTTTTAGTCAGTAAAAGTCTGACACTCCCTCCCGCCCCGTCCAGGGCAGGAGAAGTAATTTGATGAGTTTCCACCCCCCCCAAAAAAAAAAAGCCAAGCTAACCTTAGCTGATGTATAAGAGTATGCTTAGATGGTTCGGGCATGTTGAAAGGATGATTGAAAGGTGACTAACAAAAGGGATTTATATGACGCCCTAGAAAGATCTACCCTGCCCTTATTGGCGAAGTTCATCAGAAAGGTCAGGTGCTCAGTACTCATAGTCGGCGTGCTTATATGACCATATGTATGAACGTGGACGAGACGAAAGGAGTATGTAAGGATCGTAGCAGGTGGCGTTTGGTTACTGCCTACCCCTATGGGAAAAAGGCATGAGTTGATGTGTGTATGTGTAGGAAGACATTACGGCGTATCATATTGAAAATAGCCATTAGTCCCTTTTGTGACACCCACGTGAGCAGTGTGGGTGGTCTAATCTTAGCCGAAACTGAGCTGTGACGTGTGATGCCTGTGTATTTGTTTTCTTTCATCGGTTAACTTATTATTTGGTATTAGGTAGAAGAAAACGTTATAAAAAATAAACTTTCATCTCTTGAATTTTGTAATTGTTGACTTTCTTGTACATACCTTAAAACTAGCTCTAACAACTTAGTTTCCCTTAATCATCACTTAATAATTATTTACGTAGCTACTTATTAATAAAGGACTTACTAAAAATATTATAATCTCGGTTTATTATAAATAAACAATAATATATTAATAATAGGTTTGCACTTAACTATTTACAAACATATTTTGCAATTTCTTATCATCCAACTATTTTTATTGTTATTTATTAAATATAACATTCCTACTATATTATATTGCAACTATGTTTTATTATATATACCTACACACTTTCGATGCCTCAAAAATGTTTATAACTTTTAATTCCCAAACTTTAGTTTGTACGCAGTTCGTCTTACAAACCTTGATTCAAAGTTAAACTACTCTCTAAGTATCTGTCTATTCATTTTCAAGCTAATTCTATAATAACTTAGTGACAAAAAATATGACATACAATTTTAGTTAATTACTCTTATTAATGTTCTGCCCCGGGCTTGTACGCAGAATCCCAAATATCGGCGAAACATACACTGGAGTGGAATCTATAGAACATGATAAGAGGCAAGCTTATATGGCCTAATATTGTCCAGATCACTTTGCCGTAGAACTCGTATCTCTCGTCGAGGCTGTCAGGAGACTTGTAAGAGAAGGTGTTGAAGATCCACATGGCGACGTTAGCGATGAGGAGGAACATCAGGACCTCGCGGCCGGGCTTCTTTCTACGAAGCTTCTTGGTGTTACTGCAGCGGCGGAGGCCATCCATGATCAGTGGTGTCTGAATTAGAACTTGTATGACCTGGGAAATATAAAAAATAATAGAAATGATAAGTACGCTTTTTTGAGTTTACATGGTTATTTTTCTGAAAGTCGTAGAACCCCATTTTTTATTTATTTAATTAAAGACTAGCTTCTACCCACGACTGCGTCCGCATGGACGTCGAGTATATCATAAAACATCGCTTTATGGAATCCGGCAATAGTCTAGCTTTACTATCAGTAACAGATTTTTGAAATCGTACCAGTGCTTTAAAAAAATGCAAACAAATAAATAATTTTACCTCAATATAAAAAAAAATAAAATGTAAAATATGTGGCACAATATGAATATCATTTATAATTTTCCAAAATCTTACTTACCATAATAATAAAATCAATTGATTTCACAATATTTGAAAAAGTAATAGTAGCAACTAGTGAAAGAACCGTCTCCATGAAGAAGGCGGGCAAACAGATGAAAAGTAGTACATCGTCGAGGAGTGAGATTGGATGTTCATTAATGTCTAGCTGACGAATCTGGTTGAAGGCAATGACGACGGCGAAGAGTAGCAGGGAGTGGATGCCTAAGCTCGTGCAGGAGTTGAGAAGGTAACCAATCTCGACGAAGTCACTGGAAAAATAGATGTAATAAGATTCTGAGGATTTAAAAAGATTTAATGGTTTTATAGTAAATGACTAAAATTATGATAGTTTAAAATCTGTTTTTGAAATATAAAATTATAAAAAAGTATGCGTATAAATTTGCAAAAAATATTGTAAAAGTCACTGCAGCAGCTGCTTAATATATTAAGCAGCTGCTGCAGTGACTTTACCAAAACATTACAAAAATGCTTTTGTTTTTATAAAAAGAAAAGCATTTTTGTAGTGTTTTGGTTTGTAAAGATTTTAAGCAAGAAAATGTTAAACTTACTCTCCGACGCTGCTAAACACAAAGCCAATAATAAGCATGCCGGTAATGACGACCATCACGATGAGACCCAAGAACAGGCCACGGTTGGAGGCGTGACAGTCAGCGTAGATCACGATATTGCTAGTAAAGTCATTGTCTTCGTTTGCTGTTGGTAATCTGAAAAAGATATTTACTTATAAATGTATGCAACACGAAATAGGACACAAGGAAAACAATCCTTGCTTGTATCACTGCACTGGAAAAGGGTTAACATTTTGAATAAAGAGTAAAAACAGGTGTTCGAATTCTTTCTTTCGGATTCCTGATAATCTGACTAAAGTTGTTGTAGAGATGAAAATAAAATATGTTTAGAATTTGGCAAAAAAATTGAAAAAACTGTATATATCTGTATAAATTGTATAACTGCCTCGGTAGCCTAGTGGTCCTAAGTGCGACTGCTACGCTAGAGGTCTTGGGTTCGATTCCCAGGTCGAGCAAAAAGTGTTATTGGGTTTTTCTATGAAATTCTCAGTAGCAGCTCGGAGTTAGGATTTGTGCCCGGTTAATGGCAATAGGCTCGCCCCTTATTACATGGGACCTAAATATACCGGCGAACTGTGGGTGTACATTGTTACACCTCTGCCTAACCCTTCGGGGAATACAGGCGTGAGTGTATATATATAAATACTGAGACATCTAAGCAAAGCATGCTAATATTCTGTACCTGCACATATGGTAATCATCGTCGCTGTTAGAGTTGACATCTGAATTATTATTGTCCTCGTTATCGCAGTTGCCGATGTTACTCCAGATAATGTAGTAAATACCAACTGAAAATACAAAACATAACGAATCAACATACTGAAATAATAATATTACGAGTCAACCAAATTGAAAGCATTTCCAAGAACGTTTTCACACATGAAATTATAATTATCTTTTACATAGCCTCTTTCCTTTCCAATTTACCAATCAACGGGAATTTGTGATACGTACCAATAAGAATATTAAATTCCACGTTAAACGGATAGAGGTACGGCGAGAAATTCTCATATATCGAATTAATGGCTGCGGAACTGTTGCAGTTGGGGTTGTACAAATTGCTTACGTCGAGGAATCGCTCGTCCGGGGTTTTATCTGTAAAAATATATTTGAAATAATTATGATTACTGCAGCTAACATATCAAGGAAGCTTAAAAAGCTCATGAAAAACGATTATAAAATACAGCAATAATAAAATGCAACTAGTCGCAGGAAAATTGTTTTTACTCTAGAGCTAGAAAATATTATTTTACCATCACGCCTGTATTCCCCAAAGGGTTAGGCAGAGGTGCATCAATGTACACTCACAGTTAGCCTGTGTGGTTTAGGTCCCATGTAATAGGGGGCGAGCCTATTAGCATTAACCGAGCACAAATCGAGCTGCTACTGAGAATTTCATAGAAAAACCCAATAACACTTTTTGCTCGACCTGGGAATCGAACCCAAGACCTCTAGCATAGCAGTCGCGCTTAGGACTACTAGCCTAACGTGGCAGTTAAAATAAAAATTTGTACGTGTAAATCTTACCATATTCAGTAATAGTGGCGTTTCCTCTAAAATCCGAGTACCCGCTGTTGCCATACTGAGAATTGGCGTAGAGTGTCAATCCTAAGGTAGTTTCACGAACGATCGCAGACACCCAGAAGCACAGACTGCTGCCGATTAGATGCATTAACGCGAAGTGAGCTAAGCCCTGAAAATTGTTGGCATTATTTGTAACGTTTGCTAATACATTATTTTACCTAGTTCATTTTAGTAGTCTTGTGGTATTCGTTTTGATTGACAGCTAGTCAAGACATTTTCTTTAGGAGATTTTCAAAAAACTACGATACCGCTTTGATAGTCAATTCGCTTAGACACCGTACTTTCCAATTTGTTTTCTAACCTAAAAAGTATAATGGATTGTTTATCTTGGTCATTTTATTGATGTCAATTAGAAATTGACGTCAAACTGAAGGAATTATAATTTAGTTATTGCCTTATAATAAAATATTTTGGCACGATCAAATAATCTTGTACAATTGGTTTGTTTTAGAACTTTTTATTCCAAACAATTCGACGATGCGACGAGATTGCGCTTGAAATTATTCCAAATGTCTACAGGCGGATGATAGCCTCTTTCTTTTTGTTGTTTTGCTATTCTAGATAACAATCGTGTATAACTGATAAGAGCTTTAAATAATAATAATTTAATCATTCCTAGTCTGTAATTACTCCTAACTATGCGAGTATTTAATGCATCGTCTGATGAATCCTGTGTTATTGGATTATCGGAAGCTAATACTTTATTTGAGCAGAGCATGTCATACAATGGAGGTCAAATCATC
The DNA here is from genome assembly GCA_947462355.1 of Caradrina kadenii. Lineage (NCBI taxonomy): Eukaryota > Metazoa > Arthropoda > Insecta > Lepidoptera > Noctuidae > Caradrina > Caradrina kadenii. Next base: position 9,275,347 of record OX381677.1, on the reverse strand, counting down.
TACATATATCTAATAGTTACATGATATTATTTTTAATCGATCATTAGCCAACAGAGTACGGAGTTAGAGTCCTATAAGTAGCAAACTTTACAGAGCGCTAAGAGAAAATGTATGTGAGATTGTCGAAGTCATGGCGAGATTTCTTGTTTTGTGTTGAACATCTTTACCTGAGCTTTCAAGATGATGACATTAGAGTATTTGAAGATGAAGTACAACTGCAGGAAGCAGTAGAGCGGGAACATGACATCGAGCACCACTTGGAACATGTTCACACATTCATCGTTGTCAAGGTTCTCGTCCACCAGTTGTCCTATTTGCACTGCCAGTAGAAGGAGTGAGTGGACTAAATGGCCTAAAGCGAAACCTGCAGGAAAATATAATTTAAGGGTCTGAAATTCAATACAAATTGTATTTAAACACTCGTTCCCCAAATATAATATAGCTGATATAATATTACTGGTGATACGAGATTCAAAAACTGCTGTTGTTCTAATGTTGAATTTATTTACCAGATATAAATCAACTTGATATATATTTTTTTATTATTGTAATTATCTCAGCGAGCGTAGACGAGACCTACTATTTATAGTGCGGCGCCTAATTGATGTGTAGTAGGTATATCAATTATGGAAAATTTTTATTCAATGTACAATAAAATTAGATAACATCAAACTTATGCAGGATATAAAATAACTAGAATTTCATTCAAGCACTTATAAATAGATTTTGATAAAAACAATGCGCGTCACGTTGGTTACCATGCTTTTAAAGAAGGCTATCATTTTTATCTGATCACAATTATTTATTATCAGTCAATAATAAGTGTGCGACACTGAAGACTACCGAAATTTGCAAGAATTACACAACTCTTAAGCAATCAATAAGTAATAAACATTTGCAATAAAAATGGTTTCTGCAGCTGGAAACATGCTATTAAAAAAGGTTACTTTTTATTGTGGACTCTTAGAGTTCGAATTCAATTGTCTAATCAAAATCTGACAGTTAACCGCATAAAAACATAACATCAATTAAGTACCTACAAATAAAAATTTTAGACAATACAAAGATTTGTTTAATTTTTTCGTTAGCAAAAAGTCATGTCACAAATTGAGATCAGCTAAAGTGTATTTTTTTTATCTCAGAAACTAAATTGACAGTTTCAAACTTCAAACATAAAAATAATGTGCTTTCGGCACATAGATCTAAAGCACACAATTTTCAAGTAGGACACATAAAGCCGTCAAATCAGTCTCTGAGATTATAAGATGCCCTTTAGTCAGTGGGATTCATAATATCTAAGCTGACTGACAGGGTGCGCCAGACCACGACGCTAGACGGATAAGATAAGGTTTTATATATCATACATTTGCGGCTCCATTAAAGCAGTCTTGAGTTTATAGGACAGTATTTTTTCATTTACTCTCAGAATATTCAAATAAACAGTCCGGATTCTGAAATTATTATTCCCAGTTTTTCATTCCCTATAGTACATAGCTGAAGAAGTATACAATTGGGTTTTTAGGCTTTGAAATTCTATTTTGGCGATTTTTGGAAGTTGGTATGTGAGTTAGGCGTATCTTTAAAAGCGATTTATATGTTTTGTAACTATGTACATATACTAACATAATAATATATTTAATTTAATTATATTTGTCCGAAGATATTGATATGATGAACACAGGAGTGTTGTTATGTTATCGAGAATGATTTCTTACCAGCAGCTCCCATCTTCAGGTAGAAGCTTCCAGAATGCCTGCCCTGGCTAAAGCAGTACTCATGCTTAATAGGGATGAGCACCGGCGCTGGCATGCTGGGCATCCTGCTGCTGTACATGGAGTCAGGGGTGCGGTCACCTGGCGTTACTAAACCAACTTGTTCCTGAAATTATCGAAGAAAATTATTTAGACATTTTAGATTCTATTCTATATAAGTCTATCATTTTGCAGATCAGATAAAATAGTGACGAGTTGATGACTGAAAGAACCTGACAGTTGGGTTTGAAAAAACGAGTACCACTGAATATTATTATAACTATGATTTTCCCAGACAGTTACATCATATCATCATCCCTACCGAATTTCGGCCACGGCGGTCGATTTCAAATTTAGCCAAGTACACAGGAGATATTACAGTGCACAAGTGTGTGCGCAAAAACAGATGCATTCCGTCTTCCTCATACTCTCATAGTCCGATGGGACGGCAATCTGACACGACCGGAGAGAGATCTGGTGCAGGACCAACAGCTTTACATGCTTTTCGAGACACGGTGGTGTCATACTACCAACTTCGAAACTCCGGGCTGCTACTGAGAAATTCGTAATGGGGAAACCCAATAACACTTTTTGTTCGTTTCGGGACTTGAACCCAGGACCTCATGCTCAGCAGTGGCGCTTGCGGCCGCGAGACCAACGGGGCAGTCAAACAGTTATATCTTACATATAGTATCACCCACCTCTTGCTTTCTAAAATATTCCATAATTTTTTCTTCGTGTTGAGCTTTGATTTTGTGATTTCTGGCTGCAATACCCTTGTATTTAGTTATATCGACTATTAGAAATACGATATATAACATTCCGATTGCACACAATACTATGGAAAACATCTGAAAACATAAAATACTAAAGTTATTGAATAATCATTTAGAAAATATTTTTATCTACAGAAGAAAAATGTTTACCGCCACAAGTTCCGTAAGTTAAGATTTTTAAATTTATGTACGCATCTTTGTAATAATGGTGGGTACAGACTTGTCCACATTGATTGCAATATTACATAAGTGAAATTCTACACGATATCTATACCACAGAGATAAATCAAAATGGGTAGATGACACAATTAAACAATAATACCAAAACACAACTTCAAAAAAATAATTAGTTTATTTTACCTCTGAAAACCCGATAAATTTTCGATTTTTAGTTGCTATGAAATCAATAAATAGTGAATTGAGATGCCAAAGAGTGACGTTATAGTATAGTATTGTCATACAAAATCTAGGGGATAATCGCATTTTGACAGCTCATAAAAAGTACGTGAATTGATTAGTGGTGTCATCTACCCAATTATGTATTTAAGAAAAAACAAAACATCGTCTTGAATAGTTGTAGTGTGTCATGTGCATGCTTCACGTTTGTCACTTTTCCATAAGAAATATAAGATACTGAATGAGTGAAATAAATAAACTTTGTACCTATAATTTGTTCTTCATATTTGTATTTTGTTACAGATAAATAAAATAATTAAACGTTTATTAATGAATATGATAAGATAAATAACTCTACGTCAATGATTACCTACATATTTTTTACTTCATTGATAAGATTACTTGTTGAACTCATGACATCTGTACCCATCCTTAGGCTACCTGAGCTCTGACTAGAACTAGTTCAGTAAATAAAAAACGGATAAAGATAGTCAGTTAGATAAATGTAAGTTTTACCTCGGAAATAGACATGTTCACGAAGGAATCGCCCAAGTACACCACTAGACCGAGAGTGACCAGCAGTATTGCATACATGCAACTTATTATAAGGGTCAGGTACTTTCTGGAAAGGGAAACATGAATGTGTAAATATTTGGCCTGTATTATTTTGGATTGTATGGAACAGATCCATACAATCCAAAAACTTTTGGGGCAAATTTTTGACAGCTGACTAGTTCACTTGGTATCCAAATAACAGTTATTCCTATGTATTTACCGAATTATTTGTGTAATACATTCATAGTTTTATCAGGCACAGTTTTATACTCGAGTTCAGAGTACCTTCTGATATAGAAAATATAATCGCAACGACCGAACTTGCAATCGAATACTGGGTTCTGCAGTCTTAAGTGTAAAAGGTGCTTCTAAATTAACAAGTAAGTTCAGTTTAAAATATTTTGTATTCACTTCAATAGGTTTAAAGGACCTATAAATAGCCCATAAACAAACTTAGTTCCTGTTTACTGAAGGTAAATACTGCGTCTTCATAACTTACTTGGTAAGCCTCTTATTGTCCTCGGGACTGGTTGGTGGAGGAGCTTGAGTCTCAATTGAACGTAAGGACTGCGCATCCATCGTCGCGATAGACCGCTTGCGAGGTGTCGCACTGCCTCTTGACTCACTCTGCGGCATGTATAGGCGGTAACTGTCTGTTGAAATTAACATTTAAAGAATAAGTGAAAAATAATGAGTTCTCTTGTCTGTGTCTAAATAATGACAAAATTTGTAGTTGCATCCCTAGTATCTCGAGGGCTCTCACATTGCTCTCACTCTCTATTTTTTTCCCGATAGCGCTAGAAAGAGGGTTATGTTTTTTTTAATAAAATTGTTATAAACTGCCACGGTAGCCTAGTGGTCATAAGCGCAACTGCTATGCTAGAGGTCTTGGGTTCGATTCCCAGGTCGAGCAAAAAGTGTTATTGGGTTTTCCTATGAAATTCTCAGTACCAGCTCGGAGTTAGGATTTGTGCCCGGTTAATGGCAAAAGGCTCGCCCCCTATTACATGGGAACTAAACATACCGGCGATCTGTGGGTGTACATTGTTACACCTTTGCTTAACCCTTCCGGGAATACAGGCGTGATGGTATATGTTTGTTGTTATAAACGTAATAAAGTTGTAGTTCGTGGTTCTAAACGAAGGACAAGGATTATTAATAAACCATTGAATTGTGCGTTCCAGCGCCAGCTAAATACATGCCACCCTATCTCTATGCACCATGGTCTCGCAATGGACGCACTAGTAAGTCCATAAACAACTCTTTACGAAGGTATATACCAGTCGTTAGTTAGGATGAAATATAAAACTTGGTACTAACTAATTGAATAAATCATGATAGTATTAAATAAATAAAACGATAATATTTTGCTTTTGTTGGTAGCTAGCAATCACACTGCCATTATCTATAAAGGTGATGTAATGTCATAGTTGTGAATCGTGAAAATATTAAAAACACGTTTTACCATTTTTCACTCATACAATGTGATTTGAAAATAATCGCAAGGAATTATGAACGCAATAAAAATTAAGTCAGTATTTTTCCGTCTTGTGGCACTGTGTATTATGATTTAAAGACATTGTAATGCCTTAAAATACAGTGCGTGTAATTTATCGTGAAATCAGTCCGTCTTGAATGTAATCTCCTGTTTTATCAATTAATTTTCAATCATGGAACAATAATCCAACCTGGATAATTTGCATAATTATTTTCATTTTGTGATTATTATGACGTAGGATTGAATTTGTTTAGGTACTTAGTCGTGACGTGTATATGATAATAGGGGTATGCGAACCTGTTTCGTACCTATGTGTAAATACACGATGTGCATATATCTATAGGATGTGGGTGCTTCTAACCGCACATTGCATAATGCCTCCTTTGCGTAAATATTTATTTATGATTTTAATCATCTAAACATACCCTTAAATTCAAAGTAAACAAAAACATATTCATTTTAAATCTTGCGGAAGTCAAAAGATTTGCACTGATACCATGATTGCGAACCGATAGTAGGATTAGCACAGGGAATTTATTTGCTAAGATTGTCAGTTTTTGTTTTTTGTTAATCGTGTTTTTGCTAATCTTTTAAATCAAGCCATAAACATGTCGTTAATACATAGATACTTCTTTGAATAACTGCTAAGTAGGAACGTAAATTCCTAATTCAAAAACCATTTTTAATTTATTTTAGTACCTACATAATTAATTGATTTTGTCCATGCTATTCAAGTCTATGGCTTGCTCGGTTTGTAAAATTAGGACTATGGTTTAATACTTACTAAGGGATTTTGCGTCTCCATTTTTGAGGTTACCATTGTACAACATTGGACTGGCGCGATCACCTGAGAAACAAATAATGAGTTATTTTACTATGTATTATGTATTTCTTCTTTCTTTTGTATCTATTTCTTTTGCTTTTCTTCTTCTTCTTTTTGGAAGCCTAGTGGTCCTATGCTAGAGGTGTTGGGTTCAGGCCCAGCAAAGTATTATTAGGTTTTGGATTTGTGCTCGGTTTATGGCAATAGGCTCGCCCCCTATTACTTAGGACCTAAAACATACCGGCGGACTGTGGGTGTACATTGGTACACCTCCGACTAACCATTCACACAAATCCTAACTCCGAGCTGCTACTGAGAATTTTATAGAAAAACCCAATAACACTTTTTGCTTGACCTGGGAATCGAACCCAAGACCTCTATATGAAAATGTATGAATGTGTATGTACATATATCTTTATGTAGCTGCGAACTTTTGATATCTTTATAGGGACACGGCTATCTTAGCGCAAATAGCGTAATTTTATTAATTATACAACCAACTTTCATTAAATACTCACCAATGGGTGTAGCAGATCCCGACTCCTCTCCTCTACTAAGATTAAAAACCCTGGGCGATTGTCTCTCGTTTGCCGAATCCTGCGAAAACAGAAGAAATTAAGAAAGACAATAAAATCCGCGATCGCTTGCAAATGCCTGCCTGCAAATTCATATCTGCATAACAACGGAGCGGGCTAAAAAAGTGGCAAACATGCACATCGAAAGCCGTATAAAATCGGATTAATAACTTCATTAGCCGCTTGTTTCTCTCGATCGACACCACCCTGTATTTCACTATAATCCCATTACGGTGTTTCAGCGTTCCTCTGCAACGAATTTCGGCCCGCGCTGTAAACGCCCGGCGAAAAAAACGCTTTGTATGCTACGATACTTCCAATGAACTTAACTATGGAAATCCTTTGTAGAGGTCATATCTGTTATCATTGTTTATGGTGCCGCATATGTTCTGATTTTACTCAATTATTATTATTTTCGCTTGATTTTTTCAGTGCTCAATTAGTGTATAGTTGTGTGAAATAACAATAATTGTATTTATTTATGAAGTTTAGACTGTACGGGCAGCGTCTATTGGTTACCCCTCTTACATTAAGTCCAGTTGATGACGCTGTCTGTATCAAGCGTCAAGCGAGACTATCTACAAGTACTGTATGAGTTGTAGGTTCATTTACAAGCAACTTTATTCTGCTAGTATGTCATTTGATTACAAAAAAAATGATGAGTAAACAAAATAGTAAAAGGTACTTAGATTATCAAGTATGATAAAATTTCCAATTTTCAGTAAGCACGTGTCGATACGTTTGCCATTTCTGGCCTAGAGTTCATATCAATAGATAACCGGAGGCAACACAACTAAATATCGCCTAATTAATCGCCACTAGACAAAGGTTAATAATTAAACGATACTAACGACAATCGGCTAATGACATTTTTGAATGACTATGTTTTGTAAACCTTAACAGTGGCTGGAAGGGAAATAAAAAGTAGAGATCGAATTTTCATTAGGCGAGGCGTTGGGGCGGCACGGTGTGTCCGCACTCGGTATTAACAGGCAGGTGGGGGTGAGCTGGACAAGCGGGGTTGAGTTCAGGGGGCGAGGGTGGCTCGCGGCCGGCTGGACTCAAAAGGTTTACAGTTGGCTGCGCGAGAGTGACCCGCCTCACAAACACGGCCCGCGTTCGCCGCTCGACGCTATGGAAGTGTACCGGCGCTTTACAAACCTTTTATAAATTTTATTTTTGTTGCAGGAATGATCATTTTGATAGACAGCTTTCATTAAAACGTTCAACTGAATACATTGTGAACGAATTTTAAAAGACATTTTCAACTGCATTTTATTGGAAGTTTAATTAAAACTGTTGTTACAACACACATACATACCATCACGCCTGTATTCCCCGAAGGGTTAGGCAGAGGTGTACGTGTACACCCACAGTTCGCCAGTATGTTTAGGTCCATGTAATAAGGGGCGAGCCTATTGCCATTAACCGAGCACAAATCCTAACTCCGAGCTGCTACTGAGAATTTCATAGAAAAACCCAATAACACTTTTCGGTCGACCTGGGAATCGAACACAAGACCTCTAGGGTAGCAGTCGCGCTTAGGACCATTAGGCTACCGAGGCAGTTGTAACAAATTGTTATAATTAATGGAATTCTCTGGTATTTTTTTTTTCTTTAAATCTGAGATTGTAGGAACAGTCTTATTAGATTTATAATACTGAACGATCAATACATGATATCATCCTATGATATAGATTTCACTGCGATTGACGGCCAAACCTAACACCATTAACGACAGGCCGTGTCGACGGCGCGTTCGTGTTCCACGCGCGCCTCAAAGAGATGTCAGCAAAAGGAAGGGGCCACTGAGGGCCGATGCCTGCCGGGGCTGCGGGTTGTTCGCAAGAGATACCGCGCCCCCGGAACGCAAAGGGCACAAGAAGGAACATGTGTGGGTTTTAGTCAGTAAAAGTCTGACACTCCCTCCCGTCCCGCCGAGGGCGGGAGAAGTTATTTGATGATTTCCCAACCACCAAAAAAAAAAAAACACCATAATAACCTAAAAACCTTAATAGTAGTAGCTTGGATACCACTGCCATATTATTTTTTATATTTTCAAATATTTTATGTTACCTAATTAATAAAGGAAATAAAAATATATGATTAGGATAATTTTATACAAAAATGTATTCCACATCTTAGATACGACTAATTCCAGTAAAAAAACAAAAAAATCACAGATTAGAATTAATTTTCCCGAAGGCATGTCCATGTTTAGCTTTAGTAAAAATCATTACAACCCATTGGGCTCACATTTACGAATTCATTGTTTAAACTACGAACGACGCTTGAAATAACGGGTTAAAACAACTTGTTGCAAAATGTATTTTGAAAAAAATACAAATGTGTGTCGTTATCTTACGGACGACTAAAGAATTTTGTAACTAATACTCACATAATCGGATAATCTCGATAGGTTATCATAATTAATTAGTGACGACGATGTTTTGATTAATGGTTTTGATTTTTTTTGAGCGTATTTTTTTTTGGGTTTTACCAGTACAAATGAAAATGTGTGACGGTGTTTAAGACGTGATAGGCACTAAATATTAATTAATATTTTTTGTTTTTATTTACGCTGTAAAAATACAAAAGAAGAATACCTATTAAAAATTTTGAGTTATTGATAACTTTTACCTTGAACCGCGTAGAAATTTAGACAAGAAAAGATAATTCATTTTGAAACTTAATCTCAGTAACTATCTCTAACAAGAAACTTTGAGAAGCTATGAAGGTATGATCACAAACATTACTAAAGATTTGTACTTGTTATAATTGCTACTAACTGTAGCGGTACTTGTGTTCCAAGAGTTCTAACATTGTAAAGAAAAAAAAAATGCAAATAAGCACAGGTAAAATAACACCTATGTATTTTTGCACGACTGCCTAAAAAAGTACACGTAACATACTATCACGCTTGTATTCTCTGGAGGGTTAGGCAGAGATGTACCAATGTACACCTACAGTTCGCTAGTACGTTTTGGTCCCAGGTAATAGGGGGCAAGCCGTAAATAAAATTAATATTGTATTAATATTGTAAATAAAAAGTAAAAAAAGTAAAGTAAAAGTAGTTGTATTAAACAAGTAGTGAGTGTTATATTTCAGGGTTTATACATATATGTATGTGAGTTTATTTATCCCACTATAACTTCTAAACGCCTAAACCGATTTAGATGTGTAAGGTATCATTAGAATCCATCATCATATCTAAGAGGTTCCCAGACTACGATGAAAATTGATTTTTACTTTTTAATTACTATTTGTCATTGCAGTTGTGTTTCTTATGTACTTTAATCATCATCAACAAAAAGCATTGACCTCCGTTGCATTGATAAATTAATTAATTTTATCACTTCATAGTAACCTTAAAATTGGAAATATTGAATGATAAAAAAAGATAATCAGTCAAACTAATTCAATGGCATTACATTTTCCTCGTGTAAACTTTCAGTTTTGAAATCTATACTAATATTATAAAGAGAAAAGATCTTTTGTTTGTTTGTTTGTTTCTTTATACCGAATAAGCTCGGATACTACTAGACGGATTTAAACCATTTTCTCACCAATAGATAGCTACATTATTCCTGAGTATTATAGGCTATTTAACTTCACGCTACGACACACGAGAGTGAAGCAGTAACCAAAGATGCAACTTTACGAGGGTAAAATAAACCACGCGGACGAAGTAGTGGGCGGAAGCTCGTATTACAATAAACTGATAACCTTCAGTCAAGTGAAGGTTCCTACGATTTTATTTTTAGTGACAGACACGCGTAAAGGCCAATGAATCAGTTGTTTACATTCTCCGGGGCTTTTATTAATCTTAACTGGATCGCTACTGAAATTTTAATAAAACAGCTTATAGCACTTAAACAGCATTAGTAGAGATCTTTGTGAAGAAGCTTGTCCGGGGAAGTTTTACAACCATACTTATTTCTACGGCAAGGCAGCGTTGCTGTGTTCCGATTTGAAGGGTATGGGTGCCAGTGTAATTACAGGCACATGAAACATTTCAACTTTGTCTATGGGATGGCAACGCATTTGCAAGGTTTTGGTATTGCAGAAATCTATAGACAACGTAGACCACTTAACATCAGGTGGGCAGACGGATGGTTTGCCATCCAATGATTAAAAAAAAAAAATCTATGACACGTCAAATGTAGTTTGTATGCTTAATTCCGATGTCCTGAAAATGTGATGTATCAACTGATGTTTAGTTTTTTGCCAAGCTCGTACTTTTGCATAAGTACGTTTACGAAAGTTCCCTACTATAGGCGAAGAACTTTTTCTTACTAGTATGTGTAAAATATATTACTTTTTAGATAGCTATGCTACCGCCTGACGTCCGTAGTTTTATTATTGTTCGAACAGTAACATATTTTGTTTATTCCTAGATTGACGCCATAAACAGAATTCACTGAATAAATAATAAATCTAATCAGAATCTTATCAGTATAGAAAACCCCGAGTTCTAGATAAAAGTTTACTCATAAGCAATTTATTATTCACCTTTATTTCTTTATGCATGCGGTTCTTAGTTTATGGCTCTAATATTTTTTGGATTTTCCTTCAATTTGTTTATAAATAGTTATTTAAGTAGTAGGTACCTTGATTTTAGAGTTTGGTTGTCATATGCTAAATAGACTTGCCATGTCAGTTTATCCGTCCGTTTAACCACATGTGGACAGACACAGTTATTTACATTCAAATTGTAAAATTGCTATATCGCTTCAGCCACGCAATATATAAAGAAATATGATATAGTTTAAAAAAAGGGTATGGGCGCTTAAGAAATATTATTATTTAAATGGCAAAATAACGTGCCCGAACCGTACTTTAAACCTTAAGTATCACAATATTATCAAAGTAACTGTCTGTTAGGCTTTCACGACTAAACTACTGAACCGATTTTGATGAAATTTGGTACCTATGGACTATGGGTTAAGTTTGAACCCCATGTCCTTTACACGGTAAAAGCTAGGTTCTTATTAAGTAATAATAAATAGCATTATTTTCCCACTCCCAACAAAAACAACATCTTAACATACAAACAGGTAAAATTTATTGAAGAGTTTGTTTGTAATGTCAAAATAACAACTTTATACTAAATGTATATTAATATTTACATGCTAAAAAATCAATTTTTGTCTGTTTGTTTGCTCCGTCTAATTTTCTTTTGAAAATTAGACGGAGCAAACAAACAGACAGGTTGGACAAATTTTGACATGAATTTTATTGGCAGATAGCTAATGATAAATAAGAACTAACTAAGGCTACTTTTGTTTCAGAAAAAGGATCAGCGTCACGCGCAATGCAATAAAACCCCGCAGAAAATCCAACATACATACAGAGTCACGGGCATAAGCCAGTATTTCACAACAATAATAATCAATAACTGCCTCGGTAGCCTAGTGGTCTTAAGCGAGACTGCTACGCTAGAGGTCTTGGGTTCGATTCCCAGGTCGAGCAAAAAGTGTTATTGGGTTTTTCTATGGAATTCTCCCTAGCAGCTCGGAGTTAGGATTTGTGCCCGGTTAATGGCAATAGGGTCGCCCCCTATTACATGGGACTTAAACATACCGGCGAACTGTGGATGTTCATTGGTACACCTGGGCTAACCCTTCGGGGAATACAGGCGTGATGGTATGTATGTATGTAATAATAATCAATATACGTATATAATAATTGGCACCTAATTAGTTCCAATCAATCGAAGTCCCTTTTATAGATTTTATCATTTGTCATTTTATTTGATTGATTCAGCCAGGTAGATATAACTTATTCATTTCCTACTAAAATCAATGAGGCCTGATAATATTTTTTCATTGTTTACGTGTAAAATGGCTCACATCCTATGATTGATTTTAAAGCAATGGATAGTGACTAGCCCAATCCATCTTTATAAGTCACAAGTCATAAGTAATTTATTTCATAACAATATAACATTGTGTTGAAAGATTAAAAATAACATTATACAATTGGAATAAAATAAAATTCATTAAATACATTAGAAATTCAATAAAAACAATACGGCACGGTTAGCGCAGTGGCTGAGCGATTGGCTGCTGCGCTGCGTGTCGCGGGTTCGATTCCCGCACGGAACAAATATTTGTATGGCCTACAAATAGTAGTTTCGGGTCTGGCTGTTTGTGTATGTGAGTTTATATGTTAGTGAACGCACCCACGACACTGGAGAAATTCCTAGTGTGGGGCAAAGTTTAAAAAAATAAAATAAAAAAAAATAAAAAATAAATAACGGTCAATTAAAATAAAGTAACAATAAATGTCAAAGTAAGAAGGGAGAGAAAAACAATCGTATTACAATGTCATATAGCATCTAGAAATTCATTGATACTGTAGCAGCCTTTCTCCAACAAATAGGTCCTTAATTTGCTTTTAAATAAGTTAACACTGTATATAGTACACTGTATTGTGCACTGTGTATATGATCTGAAAGTTTGATATCGCTGTGGAGTCTTATACCCCAATGCTGATAAGGTTTATTCAGACTAGAAGTGACAATTATGAATCGTTTTCAGTAGCGAGTGTTATCTGGAGAATGTTTTCAGATATGTTCAATTTATGCAGTAAACATTTAAATAAATAGTGTGGAGTAAATAGCTGAAGGCCTCGTTAGCCTACTGGTCCTAAGCGTAACTGGTATGCTAGAGGTCTTGGGTTCGATTCCCCGGTCTAACAAAAAGAGTTATCGAGTTTTTCTATGAAATTCTCAGTAGCAGCTCAGAGTCCTAACTCTGAACTTGCCATTAACCGGGCACAAATCCTAATTTGTGCCCGGTTAATGGCAATAAGCTCGCCCCCTATTACATGGGACCTAAACATACCGGCGAACTGTAGGTGTACATTGGTATGGTAGCGTTGGCGTGATGGTAAACATACCATCACACCAACGCGAGGCGACTCCCGGCCACCGTAGACGCGGGCCTGTGGACGGTGAGCAATGGGTAGCTCACTGTCCGTACGTTGTATAACGACAAGCTGTGTCGACGACGCGTTCGCGTTCCACGCGCGGCTTAAAGCGATGTCAGCTAATGTTGAAGAGACCACTCAGGGCCGATGCCTGCGGAGGCTGCAGGTTGTTCATAAGAGATACCGCACCCCTGGGACGCGCTGCCGGGGCTGCGGGTTGTTCGCAAGAGATACCGCGCCCCCGGAACGCAAAGGGCACAAGAAGGAACATGGGTGGGTTTTAGTCAGTAAAAGTCTGACACTCCCTCCCGCCCCGCCCAGGGCGGGAGAAGTTATTTGATGATTTCCCACCCACTAAAAAAAAAAAAAACCCCTGGGACGCAAAGGGCACACGAAGGAAAATAGATGGGTGTTCGTCAGTAGAAGTCTGACACTCCTTCCCGCCCCGCCCAGGGCGACGAAGGCATTTGATGATTTCCCATCTCTACAAAAAAAAGGCTTGCCTTGCCAGAGAATATAATATTTTCAACATAAACTATTTCTGTGACTATATTCTACACAATGATCTATAAACACCGATGTCAGCTTGTTTCCAGTTAAATCTGCGTACAAATCTATGTTAACCCTCCGATTCCGCGGTTGTAACAGTTTAATCTAGTTGGCCTAAGTGAATTTATGACTTGTGATCCTGTGCGAGTAATAGCAGACGTGGTTAATATTCGTTACTAGTTGTTATAACCAATTTAGCTGCCATGGTTTAACGCAACCCATAATTAATTTACTGTCAGTCATCGCTGCGATTGTCTGACATTAGAATTTTAATGTATGCGTGCAGCTTCTGTTTGAGGATGCGTATTTCTGATTAATATTTTTAAATGTTTTGTAAATCGAAGCATGCACAAATGTAGTCATAAGTATCGATGATTTTCAACTTATACGCTGACATGGACGCTAATAAGGGGCCTGAGTGATTACGTAAATGGGAGTGGTAAATAAAATTATTTAATGGCGATTCTAAAACTATGCAACTACAATGGAATATTCCATTCCTTTATCTACTTATTCACAGTGATCAGAAAAATCTGATTAAGGCGACGTTGAAAGCCACACGCTGTACTACCTAGTTATGTTACGAATATTATTAAAAGATGAAGATAATCAACTCAAAATCCGCACAATTTTCATTACAAAAAATTTCTATTTGTCCACTCAAAAATAGGAATGAATTATAAAAAACTATATATAAATCTACTTACACTTCGCTCAATGTCAGGGTGATACATAACATTTCTCTGCGGTCTTCGGCGCGCCGCCCGGGCTGCGCTTGCGGTCACCAGGTTTCCCGAAATTGGCCCCGGTTGTGACATGGTACGCCTGCGCCCTTGCGTTTCCTCAGAGCTAGAGCCGTTACCGACTGAAGCATTCTGGACCTGGAAGCAGAAGTAAACTATAAGAAACTTTTCTTTATATATATGCTATGCTACTAACACGTTGCTAACTAAATGTAGAACAATGTTGACTACTTTTCTATTTCAAATGTCAATCTTATTTTATACTAACCATAATAATTATTATAAAAAAAAAAATATCAATCACTTCTTTACTTCAATAAACAAGTCTATGTTGGTTGATAACATTTCAATTACAGTGACATGTGATGATATTCTGGTTAATAAAATTATTGTTCAGTTTAGTATTAAAATTAAAACCATTGTTTCAGTATCGTCCAGGTTTTCTCACGATGTTTTCTTTTACCCATGTCAATGATGTCCAAGATAAACTTAAAATGTATATACGACTTGAAAAGGTCGCTTCAATAAGCAAGACTAGCTTATGCCCGCGATTTCGTCAGCGTGGATATTTTCAGCCGCGTTAAGTTATATTGTAGCATGATGTTATATAGCCTATGTTACTTCCTGACCATTTACCTTTCATAATCTATTGATAAAAAAAGATTAAAATCGGTTCAGTAGTTTTGGAGCCTAGTCTGTCCAAACAAACAAACGAAAAAAAAATCTCTTAATAATATCAGTATAGATTATTATAGACGTTGCTTATATATTTATCCATACTAATGGATATATAAATAAGCGACGTATCGTTATGATTAATTTTACGTTTTTCTCTCAAGAAAAGTATTGCGTGTTAGAACTATGCTATGTTGTTTTTTAATAGAACTATTTGATTTAGGTGCATGAAAATTAAATTGGGAGGATAAAACGAAAAGTTATTTTTTAATTGTAAGCTTATCAACTTTCTTTCGTGCTTTGTATAATATAGTTGAGTCATTTAATAACAGGCGCCATCAGCTTTGATAGCGGCTTTGTTATATTAGTCAGTACTACTCACGCGACTCCTAGCTCCAGAGGCTTTAAGGCATGACAGCATGGCACTGATTCTCGTTAGAATTTGAGCTCTTATCACCCGTGACGTCACGGTAGCAAATTATACTAAATTACTGCAAGATTTCACTGGTAGTCTCTTAAAACAACAGGCCAATAACACTATTCAGGTTCGTCGCATCTAAATTGGATGTTCACTAGTTTAAACAATGGGGACTCACGTTGAGGCATTGTATACCCATATGTACTTAACGTAGTCCGGCAGCTGCTATCACCAGTGTAAATCTCAATTGTGAGTAAGACGCTTATGGGCTCTGTGTGATAGGCAACTGACAGACAGCCCATCGTACTCTAACTATAAATGCCGTCGATTCACTTCGACAATGTATTTGGTTAAGATTTTTGCATTGTGATTGTAATTAGTGTTCTACTTCACTTTGTTTTTAAATGCTCGTTTAACAAAGGCTTTTTTCGTTCAGTTGAAGTTGTAACTCAAAACTTGAAATCAATGCCTATTTACAAAATGTTTGATTCTTTGACTGTAAGGAGGACAAATACTTTGCCATTAATATGACTTTGAATGTACCTAATATTTGGCACAATACATATCTTTAGAAAAATAGTAAAAAGAGAGGAGTGCTTTAATACCTAGGTTTTGATGTTAAAACAAAGCAACCTTTCAAATGTAGTTCCATTTTTTTATAGATACACTTAGATATTTATAACAAAATATAGGACAAATATAGGTAATTACCACCCTGTTAATATTATTATTTACCCTAATTTAATAATTAACTTATTTTTTTATAGCTACAAGAATACTAAATATCCTTACTTATCAATTAATAATCCGTTATTAATTGACAAGTATGCATATAGTAGTGTTTGGTTCTAGTGTCTGAAGACAAAACAATTGTCTGTACGCACCCCAGGATCGTCTCCGGCGCCAGTCTCCGCAGCATCCGCTCCCTCATCTTCACCAAATTGTTGAAGCGATGTCTCCGAGTGAAATTTCTTGTCTCCCAATTTTCCCCTATTTATTATTTGGTCTAAAACTTCCTTCCTCGTCGCGTTAGTGTCCGTCATTATTGAGTTTTTATTATCACTTTCTTTAAAAATATTGTTCTATTATTATAATTTTTAAGAAATAAATCACTCTCTGGACGACATATTTGTTGACACTAAGCTAGTACAGTGAAAAGAATTAATGAAACATGATCGGTTTCCTATCTGTTATCATGTAAAGACGTATCTATAAAGGTGTAATTATCGCGATTGTTTTACGATCGTTGCACACTTCCTCTTTGGGTGTTCTCGACGAAAAAATTGATATTTTCTGCTTATTATTGTTTATAAATAAAAATTTAAAAATAAATATACCATCACGCCTGTATTCCCCGAAGGGTTAGGCAGAGGTGTAACAATGTACACCCACAGTTCGCCGGTATATTTAGGTCCCATGTAATAGGGGGCGAGCCTATTGCCATTAAGCGGGCACAAATCCTAACTCCGAGCTGCTACTGAGAATTTCATAGAAAAACCCAATAACACTTTTTGCTCGACCTGGGAATCGAACTAGCGTAGCAGTCGCGCTTAGGACCACTAGGCTACCGAGGCAGTTATTATTGTTTATGAGTAGTTATTAGTCCTTCATAGTTAATTTTGTGTGATTACAGATTTGTTTATGCTTGGTATTTTGTTTAACGATAACACACTATTTATATAAGCGCCGCCGCGCTGCCCAGTACGATTCATTTGTTTTAAGCCGACTTAAAATTCGGAGAAGGCTATTTATTATTTAATGTTACATAAGTCTGGGTCGATTTATGTGAATCTTTTGCTTTTGGTAGAGAAAGTAACGATATAACATTTTTATGGTATAACAACCGGCTTCTATAAAGTTCCAATATAAAGTTGCCTTATGGTGCATACTTGTTGCATTCCTGTTGTTCAAAGATTGTACATAAGTAGTAGAATATCTTTGAAATGTGAACCCTGCTAGCCTGTTAGGGCTCAGCAACTGTGGTGTATAGCGGCCGTTAGTACTGTTAGGAATGTAGTCCTAGGTTTGATTTCCACTTCAGGCAGTCTTATTGGGTTTCTCACTACGAATTTCTCAGTAACAGCCCGAAATTTGAATTTGGACAGAATCGGTGGCATAAGGCTTGCCCCTATTGTATGGGGCTTAACATAACTTGCTAAATGTGGTATGGGTACCTACATCACATGTAAGAAATAAGGTGATGCAATATAATATGATTGTGTTAAATAAAATAAAAAATCTGTTGATTTATTTTTAGTCGTCGCAACTGCCTCGTTAGCCTAGTGGTCCTAATTGCGACTGCTATGCTAGAGGTCTTGGGTTCAATTCCCAGGTGGAGCAAAAAGTGTTATTGGGTTTTTCTATGAAATTCTCAGTAGCAGCTCGGAGTTAGGATTTGTGCCCGGTTAATGGCAATAGGCTTGCCCCCTATTACATGGGACCTAAACATACCGTCAAACTGAGGGTGTACATTGTTACACCTCTGCCTAACCCTTCGGGGAATACAGGGGTGAGGGTATGTGTATGCGTGTTATTTTTGCTACGATTTATGATTCGCCAAAAACATTTCATGATGACTACGTTCTTACTTTTCTTATTAGTTTTTAATCATTTTCGCACTTATTAAACACGCAATCATTGGTGGTATATCAAGATTGATTTCACGTGATATACGATGATAATAATCACAAAAATTAGTCATCAAGTCAATAATTGCTTTTATTGAACGTATTTTTTAACAAAAATGAGGATTTGTTATATCATTATTTATTATTCAGTCTACCTTGAGAATATGGATATTACTATGAGTAATTTAACCCAAATTAGGAAATAATATTTGGTTAATCATTCAGGTCAAAAACTAAAAAATGATTAAATAATACAAGATGCGTCATGAATGACTTTGAGATATAGTTAAATTGGCCAAGCGGGAGTCGGACTCACATAAAATGGTTCCGTATCACCGTACAATATTCATTATTAACTTTCATTTTCATTTATAACTTTATTTTATGTTTATTATTTGTTGTTATAGCGGCTATAGTAACACAGACACTTTGGAAATCCCAAGCTCTATCTGTTACGGTTCGAAAAATACAACCTGTAACAGACGGATAGACAGCGGAATCTAAGGATTCTGTTTTGCAGCCTTTGGGTACGGAACCCGTAAAAGATAATAAAAGTGACAGGATGTTTTCGGAAAAGTCTCTTCTAACTGCACTAATTAATGTCAGAACCATGAAAAACAAATTCAGATTAGACAGTTATGAATCTCTTGCTTCGTAGAAACCAATACTTTATCTAACTTCTCTTTATATCCTAACTGCGTCATTGGCCTAGTGGTCCTAAGCGCGACTGCTACGCTAGAGGTCTTGGGTTCGAATCCCAGGTCGAGCAAAAAGTGTTATTGGGTTTATCTATGAAATTCTCAGTAACAGCTCGGAGTCTGGATTTGTGCCCGGTTAATGGCAATAGGCTCGCCCCCTATTACATGGGACCTAAACATACCGGCGAACTGTGGGTGTACATTGTTACACCTCTGCCTAACCCTTCGGGGAATATAGGCGTGATGGTATGCAATACTTTATCTAGTGAGTAAAAATAAGTGAATTGTATTCAGTTACCACAGCAATAATAAATAAAAAGGTGGCTGTTCACTAACTTTTATACCGTTACTCATGTCCTAATCTATGTTGCATTTAATCAAAAATTATGTTGCGTCTGACAACATAATAGGCGCATAATACATTATAATGTCATGCTATTTATGAGGGTATGATTATCATAAGGAGAATTCACCTTACAGTTAAAAGTGCAGTCATAAAATTAATCCATTTATTTGTTTATTAATATAATATACTGTAGATAAATTTTAAATGCACGTGCAATGTTGACTATGACTGTAAAAAACATTGTTTTGTGTACAATTATATCACAAATCTATTTATTTATTTTTTATTGCATATAAATTCAAAAAAAGACTAGAATTATACCTAGAATTTCTCCTATATCGTGGATACAAAGAACTAGACCTCTAGGCCATATACATATTTATTCCATGCGAATGTTACTGGAACGGCGTCCAGTGCGTAGCATTGCATACCGTGGCGTAGCGTGGCGTGGCGTGGCGGGTAGTAGACACCATTAAACAATAATTCCAAGACACAACTTCACTAAAAAAACACTATATTTTAGCCCTAAAAAACCTAATGAATTATTAAATAACTATAAAATTGGATTTTTAGTTGCTTTGAAATCAATAAATAGTGAATTGGAAGACATTAAAAACTTTGCTACAAAAAAGACAACCGCCTTCAAAAACTTTAAAAAGTGAAAAATAACTTTACCTTTGGAAGTCGGCGGCTTTGGTTCTGTTTGTTGTTTTGTTTTGCCACAGACTTCCAAAATCGATGTCTTTTTTTTTGGAAAAAAGTTTTTATTTTTCGGTTTTTAGTATCAACCTTCCGTCGTGCAAATCCATGAAGGAACAGTCATACTGCGTAAATTAACAAGACACCACTTAAGTCACAAGAAAGCAGTATACGCTAATTCGTTTACTTGGACGACATTTTTTTTCAGTTATTTTAATTTTATTTACCAAATTACTTAACCAATTTCGATAATTTACATGGGACCACCTCAATTCATAATTGGTGAAGTTATTGCGTAATACACAAATAAAAAAATACACAGACAAATTGAAAACCTCCTTGTTGAAGTCGGTTAAAATAGTGACGTCATAGTTTCTTATTGTCATACACAATCTATGGGGGAAAATCACATTAAGACAGCTCATAAAAAGTACGTCGCAGTACGTAGTAGTGTCATCTAACCAATTTTAAAAAAGCTAAATTAAAAGATATGAGCACACTTCGGCCTGATTTAGTTGCATGGGTTCTATAGTTTATACCTCTAAGGGACCGCAGACATAAGTATCTTCAGCTTAACAAAAGTTCGTGAGGAAAAAACGGTCTTGACAGACAGAAAATGAAGTGATCCTTTAGGTTCCAATCCTAGAAACATGACTTTAAAAATTATTATACAAACGAAATACTCGACTGTAATAAGATAGTCAAACAGTTCTAGACATTTGACTAAAGACAGCCTTTTGATACACACGGTGACAATCATTTCAGTTCAATCACACATTTTATGCAGTATACAACATATTCTTAATTTTTTTCTCTATAAGCTTTTCATTTTATTATCCAACATAAGCAATAACTAAAAACGATAAATAACACACAAAGATTAAGTTTATTCAAAATCTAAATAATTCCATAAATCAGACATCAAATAAATCAAAATTAAATTTATAATATAGCAAATATCCTCTATGTATCCATGAGTTTACTGAGCACCTCCTTCAGTTCCAAAGAGAACTGTGAGACTGGGAGGGCGAGCTCTGGAGCAGAAGTAGCCGAACCTCCCTTGTCCTTGAGAATGTAGTCTGACGGCACTACGAACAGCTGCTTCTTGTCACCAGGAATATCCATTTGCTTGAAGAATGGAGGCATTGCCATGTGCGGGTGTTGTCGCAGCCACTCCTGGAATGCCTTTGTTGACCTGAACATATTTAGGACGATTAAGAACCGAAGAAATCTTTCTCAATTAAACTGTACTCTGGCGTGGTAGGGCCAAAATAAAGTATTGTTTTAGTGTGAAAATTATTTATCTTAAAATACCACTAATCTTGTGATGGCACTTCAGAAGTACAAAAGATCTGGTACCTAATGTATGTAAGCTAAACTAATATTATAAAGGAGTCGATAAAATATGTGTTTAAGATAATGTCTGGAAGTTGGTACTGACGATCCGCTTACAAAAATTATAAAAATAATTATAAAATATAGCGAACTGCCCGCGAATTCGCCCGCGTGGCTTATTTCACCCGCGTGGCTTATTTCCCCCGCTTCAAGTTACGTTTTTGGTTACTGCTCCGCTTCCGTAGGCCGTAGCGTGATGTTCACAAATAACGTGACCTTCTATGGGTAAAAGAATTTTTTTCAAAATCGGTTCAGTAGATCCAAAGATTACCCCCTACGAACTCATAAACTTTACCTCCTTATAATATTAGTATAGATAATAACGTTTATTAACCAAATGTAGGTATTATCATAGTCGATAATTGTTTTCAGTAGTGTTTTATACATCACTGTATTTGTAAATAAAATCGAAGAAAAATAAGCTGATGCTCGAGGATATTGCAGCTCTGTTTGCGCTGACCCTTAGGCGTATGTTTAGGTACAGTAGACCAATTCAATTCAATTCATAATTACTTAAAAAAATATTTATGACATCACAAATTTCCCTGTAGATCATGTAATTGGGGTTTAGGAGATTATGTAAAATAATAAGGTAATTATTTCAGGTTACATGTATGTTATGAGCACTCACGTGAGATGTTGTATATCCTCCCAGACGCAAGCCATGGTGCGAAGATCATCTGGTATCTCTACGCCGCGCCACTGCTTGTACGTGTTGTTCTTAGGAGGTATGTGCTTCAACTTGTGTGGCAGAGATGTCCCAAATGCGCCAGTATGTGCAGGACTGGTCTCTGCATGGATGTCGTATGCTATTTGCCGCCTAAGCGCCTTTATACACGAAGCCTGTAATAAGAAATATTTTTCATTTAAACAAAGCACAATAAAGTCAATGACATTGTGTATATTTATTGTGAGAATAGTGGAAAAGACTTCAAGAGACAACAACAGAGTAGTGACTCAGCTTTTTCAATTTAAGTTATTTACATACATACTATCACGCCTGTACTCCCCGAAGGGTTAGGCAGAGGTGTACCAATGTACACCCACATTGCTGGTATATTTTTTAGGTCCCGTGTAGTAGAGGGCGAGCTTTTTGTCATTGACCGGCCACAAATCTTAACTCCGAGCTGCTACGGAGAATTTAACAGAAAACCCAATAACATTTTGCTTGACCTGGAAATCAAACCCAAGACTTCTAGCGTAGCAGTCGCGCTTAGGACCATTAAGCGAACGAGGCAGACCGGGCAGTTATTTAGTTAGGTTGAAAAATATACCCTTTGTACGCCAGTTTTGACAGCGATACTTCTTAATACACAAGGTATTATCCGGGGATCCAGCATAATACCGCGTGAGGAATGCTCGTCGAACCACACCTGAAAATGGAACATTTTCTTTAAATAAAAATAACAATTCTAAGAAGCCTTTTCTGATATTATGTTTTACACTATTATATTGTCAAAAATATGATACTGCTGTGTGATATCGAGATACAAATATAAATAAGGTTACTGTACCTGGAACAGTGTTTCTATGTCCTCAGGTCTCTTGATTTCACTCTTGAATTCAACATTACCTAAGCCAACCCACCACTCGTAAAATTCGGCGGATATCTAAAAATGTACACGAAAGATTATAGCAAAATCTTAGTATAGAGCTATGATTTATATAAATATAAGAGATATAACTTATTTAAATGTTTAATTAAAAGGTAAAATTTCGTAATTTACATACAGACTTTTGTCTGTAATCGTTGTAATTTATTTGGGTAAACTCATTAACTCGTATGAGCTGGAGCTACCACGATCCACCAAACGCGGAGGATATCTGAAGAAGACCTACAAGCCCGCAAGGTTTTATCAAAGAGCTACACTATAGTGTTGGTCTTGTCATAAGCCCATTTTGCTATTTGTTCCACCGAATCGAAAGCGGTAGAAAGCAAGCTGTAAGATTTTCAGCAAGTACTTTATTTAACAGTACAAAAAAAAATGTTTACTAATTACTTTTTTCGTCAGGATTTCTGCTCTCTTGCTAAATTCATCCGAAGCTGACACCTCTACAGTCTTTTGTTTGTATTTGGAATTCCACTTTATCATGTCCGTTTCAGATTTATTGCAGTAAAGCATATCGAAAAATGGATTACTTGTTAGTTTGTGATGTTGATGCCTGAAACGCAAATCAATAACGTTGCGGCACATTAAGACGAATTCTGTTATTAGTTTGTGTCCAAATAGCATTTCTGGAAATTGATCAATTCGCTTGTGGGTAGTTTCGTGTGAAAATTGATAAGTCTATGATAGTTAGTGATGTTACATATTTGTTTTGATTATAAATACAACAATATGATTGATGAGGGAAAATAACACGATAACTCATG
Organism: Caradrina kadenii; assembly: GCA_947462355.1. NCBI lineage: Eukaryota > Metazoa > Arthropoda > Insecta > Lepidoptera > Noctuidae > Caradrina > Caradrina kadenii. Next base: position 9,251,516 of record OX381677.1, on the reverse strand, counting down.
CGGGTTATATGTATGGACTTTATCCGTTAAAGAATAGTGTAATGTCTGTGAACGTCAATATGACGTGTTGCCTGTTTGTCAGTGCTGCTGTTCAATATTATATATTTCAATAATTCACAAGCCTTTCATTTTTTATTAGTGGCGACAAGGATCAAAAATATAGTCGTTCGGGAAGATAGGAAAACTAAGAGATTGTGATATCAAGTCTGGAAACTGGATGCGGCTGTGTATGGCAACCCTTAGACAATATGACCACACATTTCTGATACACGCTGTATAGAGGCAATGTGTGATAATAAAATATAACATAGTAACTGTATATTCACTTAGTATCTGTGGCAGATCCCGCACGTACTTCAAGGTCATCAGAGCTAGTCGCACTCGAGTCTTCCGTCGACGGGGTGTTGAATGATTCTGGTACGACATGGGAGGAAGCCCTCCGCATTAACGAGAAAGATTTAGACAGAATTTTGGATATAGCCTTTGGTACGACTAATTTGGTGGTGGTTTTTTTCTCTTCCGGTGTTATGGTAGACTCGGTCCAGTTTGATTCCTCTTCGGCGCGCTCTTCACCTTCTTCACGTTCGGCCCATTCAAAATCCGTATGAGTAGAAAAACCAGCTTTTAATGCCACCTGAGATCACATAAAATGATTATCCTAATTGTTAAGTCTGAACCTACGAAAACGCTGAATGAGTTAAAAGGATTGCATTTTAGAAGTAAGTAGGTACTAATAACTATATTCTGACGATATTTAAACAACAATGTGTATGAGTTAACTTTTTAACATGAAAGTTAACTCGTTTTGCTAGGTACTCAATTATGTTACGTTTTTTATACTTACCACTTGAATTAAAAATGAAAGAAATTTAAGCTGTTAAAAAAACAAAACACACGTTGCTTTTACCTAGGTACGCTTTTTATCTGTGAAGAAAATATTATATTTAAACGTAGCTGAAGTTGCTGTTTCGTGTGAATAATTATTATGAAGCCAAGGAAACTTTGCGAATAAAAAAATACTACAAAATTGCGAGTAAGTATTAAAATACAGCGGGATTTTGCAAACTAAACTACCTACGTACATCATAATAACAATTACGTACAATGTTTACCGTTTGTTAAAACAAAGTATTGTTTAATTGCATTGCAACTAGATTCAATATTGTTAATTTTGACATGTAATTTACGTCCAAAAGTGCCTTTTAATGATCTAATTGAAATTAATGATTTGACTTTGCATTAAAAACCGATTGTCAAAGTTATTCGGTCTGCCAATAAAAACAATAGTTTCCTCGATAAAAATGGTTGGAGATCTTCTGTTATGGCAACAATTGTTCGTTCACAAATCATAATTTCTAAAAACTATTGATGTGAAACATCTATAGCCCACGTAAGACCGATTGCTGGCGTGGCGACGCATGCCGTGGCAATACGTTGCCACGCTATATGATGAAATATACAGTCTATATAGTAGTAGTGTGTACGGTGTGGCGACTGTGCTGCGTTTCACATCTGCTAGGGGTCCCGTGACGGCTTACAATATTTTTATTATTAATATGGTATTATCAATTGGACGATTACATGCCAATACTGGTGTATACTATACCAATCAATTGACATACTTTTTATGAGCTGTCTAAACGCGATAACTCCATAGAATTTGTATGGTAAGAGGCCACACTGACGTGACTTAATTTTACAGCTAATTGAAAATTAATCCGGTTTTTAGGGCTAGTGTTTTATCGAACAGTATCTTAGAATTCTAGTTGATTGGTCCATACTCGTATTATTTATATAAGGGTAATGCGTGTTAAAGGCTTAGGTGTTCAGTATGTTTGTTTAACAACATTATTTTTAGATTTACGATAGTTTGCGCCATTTTTAAGGCGTGTGCGTTTTCGTTCAGTAGAGATACAAAGCAATCCATAGTTTATCTATAGCTATAAAAAAAAAATACTTTTCAGAAGGAAATTACGTCAATTTTAACAATGATTTTCGTTCTTACATGGGACACCTGTTGCTCGGATGGCATTACGTCTAAGTATTGGTCTCCGGGCTCATATTCTGATGCGTCTGCAGGAAGTTCAAATATCTTGGCAATTCGCTGGAAGATGATAGGGCCCACTAGTTCTCGTACAGTGTCACAATTCGACTCCCAAAACTAAAAAAAAACATTATTGTAGGTAGTCCGTATGTGTATATATTTAGCATCAAAGTAATTAAGTAATGGCAAATGCAGCGTTGGACGTCCACCCACTGTCTCGCCGTCCGATTAGAACCAGGCCCAGGTCAACGGTGCGTTTTACTCTACGCGCCCCTTAAAGAGATGTCAGCATAATTAGACGGGGCTCACTAGGGCCAAAGCCTGTCAGGGTTGCGGAATTTCTTCAAAAGAGTCACCGCGGCCCTGGAACGCAAAGGGCATTCAAAGAAACACGGATGGGTTTTAGTCAGCAAGAGTCTGATACTCCCTTTCGCTCCACCCAAGGCGGAAGAAATCATTTGATGATTTAATTACATTATATTTTTCATCCTTAACTAACTTAACTGCCCCGTTGGTCTCGTGGTCGCAAGCGCGACTAATGAGCGTGGGGTCCCGGGTTCGATTCCCAGGTCGGGCAAAAAGTCTTATTGGGTTTTTCCATTAGGATTTGCTCAGTAGCAGCCCGGAGTTTGGAAGTTGGTGGTGTGACACCCCCGTGCCTCGGAAAGCACGTAAAGCCGTTGGTCCCGGCTGTCATTCGTAGATCTTTGACAGTCGTTACGGATAGTCAGAAGCCAGGAAGTCTGACAACCAGTCAAAAGTCAAGGGGTGTCGTGTTGCCCAGTAACTGGGTTGTGGAGGTCAGATAGGCAGTCGCTCCATGTAAAACACTGGTACTCAGCTGCATCCGGTTAGACTAGAAGCCGACCCCAACATAGTTGGGAAAAGGCTAAGAAGATGATGATATTTTTCATCCTTAAAAAAAAAGGTTGTCCACCCACAAGGTAGACGGACGGCCTGATTAAGACCGCAGGAATAGACGCTGGATGCAGGCCGCTGCCAATTGGTCCTTTTGGAAATCTATGGGGGAGGCCTAAGTCCAGCAGTAGACATCCACCGGCTGATATGATGATGGTGAATTATGTAATGCACTTTATAATGATCTGCCTCTACGATTAAACTGCTAAATTATTTAAACAGTGGCACGTCCAGGCCTCACACGCGTGTTGTCTACTGAAGTGGCGACATTGTCGAAATATTCAGACAGATTCCCGTGGTACAGGCAGGTATCCCCATTAAATATTAATGTATAAAGAATATATTACAGTGGTTGAGTTTTACCGGCCAATATTGTTACCGATAATTATTAATATTAATCAACGCAGTTGGTTAGCGTGGTGAAATAAAAATTACAAAAGGGGCGTAGCTTATCACATAAAATGGAAGTAATACTAAAAAACAAACTTGAATGTAAGTAATTCACATCATAATAAAAATCACTCATTCACTCACTGACAGACACGAAATCTGAAAAACTATTTGTTCTCCAGATCGATGCCTGTCACGGTAGCTACTCCTAATGCAGACTAGTCAAGTACGGAGGAGATATTATAGTGCACAAGTGTGTGCGCAAACAAAGGTGCACTGCCTCTTCCCTAACTCTCATAGTCCGATAGGCGACAATCAACCCGACACAACCGAGGAGAGATCAGGCGCAGGACCAAAGGCTTTACGTGCTTTCCGATGCACATTTCCAACTTCTAAACTTTGTGCTATTACTGAGAAATTCCTAATGGAAAAACCCTATAACACTCTTTGCCTAACCTGGGAATGGAACCCAGTACCCCATGCTCAACAGTTCGTGCTTGCCACAGCGAGACCAACGGGGCAGTTAAACGAAAACTGAAAGCTTGAAGGTAGGAGACGTCAGCTAGGAACAGCTTGTACAACAGGGCCGGGAGATCTTTGACTTCCACGCGCATGAAATAATATATATTGGTCTAGTAATATTTATATATTACTTTTATACATATATGTAGTTTTCATGTTAGGTATGGTGAGAGCAGGCTACACACTACAGTTTTTATCAACATATGTATTTTTACCTTTTCATCTTTGTAGGACAGCTCCAAATCTCTTAAAACTTTCTGCCAGTGCTCTTTAACGCAATCTAAAGTTTGTTCATAGGGAGATGGTGTGATAACCCTTAATTTTCGTGGTTTATCCCACAACTTGACAAGGGGACGCTTTCCGCACGGCATGGTGAATTATTATTACCTTACTTTTATTTCCAAAATCTATGATATTAAAAGATCTTAAAAATGTTTAAAACTAGAACAGATGACAGAAAATATAAGATAGAAGACTGATGTGCAAATACTTATTTTATTTTAAACATCAATCAATATCAATTAAAGTGTCAGTGACGGAATAGGAACTTGTTTTGAAAAAATATTAGTAAAAAAAAACAATATTTTAACAAACATTTCAAAGATTTAAAAAAAAATAATTAAAATGTTTAACTTCAACATTGATACATTGTTGATAATAACAATTAATAAAATATGCAGTAAAACAACGCCATCTACGATGATTTACCAACACTACTTAGACAGCTTGAAAATGAGTATAAAGTGAAAATCGGTGGTAGAAAACAACAACGTAGGGATTTTCACGTAACCTAAAACTCTAATAGTCCTAATGGTTTGAAATAAAATGTATAGATGGCGCTTTATGACATCATTGTTTTAGATCAGCAGATAACAGTTACAAATAATACTGAAGACACGTGGTACAAATTATACGTACAATATAATTCCAAGATAAATAAGTTAATAAATAATGTTTGAACATAATAATAGAATTACAATTATTTTACTTTCTACCTAAATTTTCAGCGTCTTCAATTGTGTCTGGTACCATTTGGCCAAGGGTTTCGGGTTGTGTGAGGACTAATAGAGCAGATATTATTGCTGTGCTTGCAAACATAACTGACGGTATACCCGACCAGTAAACCATTAAAGCAGGAGTTAGCGGCGCTACGACTGACCCGATTCGTCCTAACATTGAAGAATAACCTAAAAATGAATGCCTATATCTGGTAGGATATAGTTCTGATGTATATAAGTATAGAGACGTCATGACTAGACCTATACAATACTTTCCTATAAGGTATAACACTAATGATAATGTGTACATATTTTTAGGAATAAAAGCAAAAGCTAAACAACAAATTCCGCAGATCAGGAAACCACAAAATAATGTTACTCTTCTACCTACTCTATCTAACACTAAGACGGCTGTCCAGAAGCCAGGTATCTCGACAGCAGCAATAGCAATATAATTTAAATACATGTTTCCTGATAAACTAACAGAATTAATTGACAAACCGTAGTAAATGAACACAGTGGTCATCCACAATATGGGTGTCGTGCAACATCTCCGCAGTAGAACGGGGGACTTCAACACTCTAAGTAAGAGGTTTTCTTTGTTGACCTGTTTATTTTCTTCCATTTGGTTGTGTATCGCGGTCAATAGAAATTCCATGCTTTTGCCAGAGATTTGTTTTCCATTCAAACGAGACGCATATTCTAAGGTAGCCTTTCCTTCTTCCTGCTTGTTCTTACTGAGTAACCAGCGGAAACTTTCAGATAATATCCAATAGTAAGATATTATGAGAAATACTGGGATGTATAGCACCAGTGTGAGTGTCCTCCATGGGCGCACAGCGAATGCAAGTATGCCTAAGACAACTTGTCCAAGCGCGAACATGCTAGATATGGTGGCGCTCGTTCTCACACGATACTGTGGTCCCACAATCTCAGCCGCCAGTATGTAGGCAGCGCTGAACGCGCCTCCACCGATTGCTGTTTGCATGAATTGTAATGCCGTGTACATCGCGAAATTCACTGAAAATGCACGAATAACACCTGTTAGGGCCACATTGAACGAAAAGAAAACTATAGAGACTCGTCTGCCGAGACGATCAGATATGAACCCTGCGAGCACTAGCGCTACCATTGCTCCTGCACTGTTTAACGTTCCGGGCAAGGCTCTCAACCATTCCTGACATTCTATATTAAAATCATACACCATAGTGTTAGTTCTCTCGTATACGTAGCTGTCGCATGCCACGATGATATCTCTGTCGAATAAGCTAGCGGGACAAAGTCCGTCGGATGAGATCACACTATTGGTTGCATTGACGTATCGGTTACAGTTATCAAACCCGGATGCGGTGGCAGGCACGGCACTAAATATCCAGTCCGGTGAATATTCTGGATTTGGTCCGTCACATTCTGGTATCGCACATCGAGTAGGAAGACTGCCCGCGGTAAATATATAGTCTCCCGCCATGAATGCACAGATGAGCGAAGGGAAAGCCAATAGAGTAATAGTTAGTAACTGATATTTTCCGAATTGTCCCACTTCACGATATAACACAGAGTCAAATTCAGCGGCAGGCTCACGTTCACTTGCTTCTTTGTCCATATTGACTGATTACTAATGCATTTAAAAAAGAATCGTCAATATGGTAATCTCAGACTTCTTACTGTTTTATATACAGTATGATATGATCGTTATCAAAAAAGCAAATAAACGTTATCTGCTATCTAGCATTGAATCCTACACTTAGACGACAATATTCATGTATATCATAGAATAGAAACTTTGTATGTATTTATTTTATCTTAAGTATTATTATATTGAAGTAATAATCTAATACAATGAAATTGTTTCAGTCAAGGCAGACGCAATTTACTTGTTTAATTCACTGTAAAGATTGTACCAATTTCACCGTTTGTATTACAAAAAACTGTTTATTAGAAAGATCTGCATATTTGAGTTAAACGTCGGTTTTGATCTCAGTTGATCAAATCAATTTCAGCACGTTATTTTAATCCCATTTACGAAAACGAAGTTCATATGTCTTAGAATAATAAATGTTGTCACATAATGGGTATGTTATGAAATAACAGTAATCATTGATTTTTTGCAAACAAACAAACAATAAATAATTATAATAAGCATATTAGTCTACTCTTGAACTCGTTCGTCAGCTAAACGTGAAAAAGCGGACGTTGAGAACATAACAATTTAATCAGTTTGGAATTGCGTTCAGTTAATGTTGGTGAAATACAAACTGGAGTTCTGAACCTTTAGCTCAGACTGATCGTGTTCAAGCAGTGCGTTAGAATTAGCTTGTAAAACTTATAAATTTAAATATTATTATTTATACAACAATAAATAAAACAATTTATAATATACAATACAACATTATGTTTTCAGAATCGGTTGTTGCAATGAATTTGTTTGATGTCTATACTTTTCAGTGCTATTTTCTGCATACACCACGTTTTCTTTTTATTACGTTTCTGTGTTAAACCACTGCGATTAAATTAATTTTGTTGATTTTTCCTAGTACAATAGTAGTTTACCTACATTGTTTCAATCGATTTAAATCGAAGGTAATTCCGAGAGCATTCGTCTATAATGTAGGTAACAATTCAAGATTCCATTTTATGCATTACGTAGTAACGTACGCAGTATAGTAATACTGCCTTACTGACTGACGAGCATTTCCCTATAGTAGTAGTAGACGAGACACGATTATTTCAAGTGATGTGCATTGATGTTGCAAATTGTATCAGAGTGTAGAACACTCAATACATGGCAGTAATGTTGAAAATTGTATCATTCCAGGTTGCGCAATGTAATGCTCGGTTCTCCTCACTTACTAAAGTAATGCTCTAATCTGAGCTATTACATTACAAGCTAATGCTTCCGATGAGGTAGCGCCTTTAGGTTTTAAAGTTCTATTATAAGAGAGATTAAAGTTGATAACGAAAAATTTTGCTTCCTAGACCTTTTGATGAATCTGTTGTCTATTATGGATAAAATAATACAAAAGTAGATAATTTCGGACACTTTTCAGCAAACATGTTAGTTTTAGGTAGGTAACATGATTAGTAACGATCGATAGTGATATGACAAGTATTATGTGTTGTAGAGCATAGTGTGATTAATTATATTCTGATAGATAAGCGTTGATATAATCCTAAATATCGATTACGATCGTTTTATTCAGAATCTATCAAGTCGGATAATCTTTTGCGTATGTTTTCGATTGGCGCGGGGGTATCGTGAGGAGATCCGATAGGAGGGGTCATCTGGTACTCGGCTTCCATGGTTAGCCTAGCTTCTAAGACGGCGGGGTCAAAGAGACCCAGACTGTTCAAATATGGAGGTCGTCGGTGCTCAGGGTGGTGGATCATCCAACGACAGTACTCTTTCACACTCCTGTACCAAATAGAAATATTACTATTAATACGTTAGGAGGAACTTTGCTGTCTAATGAACTATCATTAGTCAAAGACCAGATGATTGAAAACTACTCTGCCAGGCATTCTCAATGTCATCAAACTCGACTAATATCAAGAGCGGTTTCTTGAATGCTAATCTTCTTCTCATGTCACCACAAGCTGTTTTGTAACACAGAAATAGCTCGGGATTTACATATAATAATATACTGCGATTGCTAATCCTTCTGGCCAAGTCCCGTAAGCGTTCATAGCTGTTTGAAATAGACAATGGCACCGTTAAACACAGTAATTATGTACCTTAGATTAGTGATGCCTTCCCATACAGTTTTAAGCGTGACAAGATCTCTCGGCACATGTCTTGCTGATCGCCACAGTTTCTTGGTGTGATTCCTTGGAGGATGGTACTGCTCCTGCATCGGCAGACTCTGATTGAAGGCCTTTATTTTAACTGGACGCTGTTCCGCTCTAATGTCTTTGGTGATCTCGCGATCTAACGTTGCGAAGCGGGATATCTGTAGCATATAAAATTACGGACTGTTATCTGGTAATAAGAATAATAAGCATCATTTAAATTTCTCCGAGTCAAAGTTGAACTGGTTATATCATATAGATTGACTTATATGGGAAAAAATACTTTACCTCTGGATTTCCTGTAGTAATGGCTATTTTCTCTTCAACACTTGGTAGTTCTTTCGGCACAACTCTGAGACTTCGGGCTACATGAGTGTCGAACTCGATCTAAAACAGTTCATTGGATACGTATTGTGTACAATTAAAATGATTTACTCTTATCGATGTGAACGTAATTATGCTGGAATTTAAAAATCTTTCCACCTGCCAGATAGACTGATTAAGCTGGTGGGGAAATAAAACTTGCCTCCTAACTATAAAATACTATCTTTACTAACCTTCACTAGGTAATTATAATTCATGGTTGATGGACGCCAAAACTTACTTGGAAAAGTTCCTTGATAGCTTTAGGTGTAAACAGTTTGGACTGCTGGTCGCCTCCCAGTTGTTTCATGTACTCGCAAAACTCATTTGCAATCTGTGAAAGTTTAACACAATTCATAGGTTTATTTTTGTTATAAAAAACGTTCAATGGACAAGCGATTGTTAGAATTTAATTACATGTTGTTTTATAATTGCCACAAAACAACACATTACATTACGCCTGACTTTCCCGAAGGGGAAGGCAGAGCTCTACGTGTACACCTATTTCCTCGGCTAGTTTGAATTGTACAAAATTTATTTCAAAATAGTGTGATAGGTACTTTAATAGTCTACTTAAAGAAAATATGAAAATTCGTAGCTCTTAACAATACCCTGTCTGTGAGGTCATCAGCCTTCTTGACGAGGCTCTTCTCTTCTTCCTTTTCGGGTTGCAAGTACCGCGTGGCCCACGTTATCTGTTCCCGCACCGGCTTGCTCAGCAAGTCGAGGTGAATGTTCGGTTGGTCTTCTTCATCACTAAAACGAGAAACGAAAGTACAAGAATAGAAAAGTAAGAAATCATTTAGTTCTTTGAATACTCGGATACGTCTATGTATTAAGACCAGTAGTATTTCAGCTATGTTAATAGCAGTAATGATATTTTAACATTACATTAGAAGCCTTGACTACTGGTCGTGTAAGTAGTTGGTTCACTTAGATCAATAGAGCAATGAGTGGGGTTCGAAGTTAAGACTCTTTTCTTGCCCGTAGATACCTTTCTATTTATTTCTGGAAATCTCAAGTTTCCATTTGAATTTAAAAAAAACACAGTGTGAAGCTCTTTTAAAGTTTTGTTGGTTTAGTAAGATGCTATTAATTACCTGGTGCAATATTCCACATCGGTGTCAGAATCTAGCTCTCTGTTTATATACAGGCATTTTCTAGAAGATATTTGCGGCTCCTTTACCGTACGCCTTGGTAGTTTCACTGAAACACAATTATTTTTTAACGATCTAAAGGAAATGTCTGATAACCGCTTCACAAAATAAAATGAGCGAAAACAATCAGTACCTAAGGAGATACAAATAATCAAAAATACATAATTACAAAAAAATATTTACCATTAATTGTATCCCGTTCTTCTTCTTCGATCTCTGTTTTAGGAATGTTCAGTGTAGCACAAACTTTTTCATATAATTCTTTTGGCAACACTTCAGCTAAAGCCTTACTTTCATCTTCCTAAAAAAAAAGTATTAACTTTACTTTCTCACCTAGATTATAACAATTATTGATGCTGTATCTACTTGCCGCTGACTCTTTATACGTATCCATTCTATGGAACACATCGTTCCAGTATTTTCTATTATTTTGCATATATTTAGATAAACATATGCTTTCATTAACTTTCATAAGCTTGCGTGGTTTTCTTTTCCCTTCTGCTCGAGCGCTGTCCATGTCTACAATCACTATTACAGCTTACGTGGTTGGTTTGTCAATAGGAACCACATAGATTTAATAAAAAAGCTGTCGTTATGCGCTCGACGGCCGCGACAAGTGATTTCAGTGTTCGCTACCGGTGAACAAATGCAGACAATTTTTCTACAGACTACTTTATTGTATAGACAAGGCATTTTTTTTTAAAACCTTAGCGTTGTTTTTCGGAGCAGCGTATATTGTGTGTGTATTATGCGTAACTGAATTAAATATATGTAAAAAAAGGTTTCCTTTAAAACAAGCTTCAACCAAAAAATTCTAACGATAATTGAAATACCTATGATAAGTTTTCTCTTAGACTAATTTTAAAAACGTAGATGACATCCTAGGTTCGTGTATCTAAAGCTATGTACTATAATTTTTGTCATTTTTATCAGTGTGAGAAAAATGAAGAACGTTGGCCTTCATTATTTGCAAAATATAAAAATAGATAATTATATTATACAGGCTAACTTTTACTTCACTCTCAACAATCAACCTGTTTATATATGCTTTATATTATCTTATACTCGTATTAACAATAGTGGAATGTTAATAAAAGTGGTTACTTCTGTATGCCATCGTTAAGTCTGTGGTTTATTGACTCGTTTCCATGGACACCACATAAACATGGGGCTCTGCCTATTCATATGCTTTTCGCTAAATCTTTAACATAGGTTTTTTTATCGTTTAAATAAATACAAATCAAACCATAATATGGACAAGTGTATTATAATTAAGTAATATGCTTTGTAGGGTCCAAAATAATTCACATGATGAAAACCAATATATTTCCATATTTTCGAAAACTTAAAGATAGATTTGTAATAAATTTGTAAAACGTGTACGTGTAGTTAAGGTTGTTTTGATTGGAGGGAAAAATAAACAAACTAACGTGTCTGGGTGTATGTTTCAACGTGTATGATTTAGTAGTTCAGTGTCGTGTAGTTTGATCAATACTCGCTACTCGTTCGCCCCCAGTTGCCCCTTGTTGCTACCAGTGTATTTATGTATGGGTTTTCCGAATTGTAATTTAATAATAAAATTATGCTACGTCACTTTTTATGAATGCTTCGCAACTTTTATTTGAATTGCAGTCTACATTGCAACGTACTTGTTGATCCTTTAGAAGTAATTTGTTCAATTTGGAATTGAACAAATTACTTTAATCTATTTCAATAACTTACATCATATAAAACTCGCATTAAAAAAGGACTCATTTAAACTAAATGCATTGATTTACCTAAAACCATTTTACCATTTCCTATCAAAAAATGTTGCCATATCGCACAACAAACCCAAAGTAAATTAACTTGAAACGTAGTTAATGTATAATATAGAAACAGAATCAAAAGATGAATGAACTCTTCGCGTAGAAGTTGGCAAGTTTATTCAGACTGTGCAGTTGTGTCAGATTTCACGGGAACTGGCGCTTAACACAATATTATGGAATGGCAAAACGTCAACTTAGCATAACACTGTTTAACTTCGCCCGGCGATAATAAAATTGGAATAAAAGTTACAGCCCGAACTACAATAACTAAGACTTAAATACTTATTCTGTAACAACTAGTGTCCTCAATTTGTCCTAATTATAATGAATAGCAATAGCACACGTGCATTATGTATTCAGATACAATTATCACCAGTTTATCGTTTCGTAAGACGCTTCAATAAATAATTTATCGTCTCGAAGTTCTTTACAAACTGAATTGCTTTTCGCTTGTATCGATAAGTTTAAAGTGAGACGCTTTTGCTCTGTTATATTGAAAATATGCATGTACTCGTTGTAGCTGTGTCGGTTACTGAGAAGCTTGTTGACGCCGACCAAGGTTATTGTGATTGTGAAATCGTACAGCAATTGATAAAGTAAACAATAATCTATGAATAAACGTAGACTATTTATTGTTGTTGCTTGTTTTGTCTTTATCTTGATTTTAAGAACCACTCCTGTCACGTTGGGACACTGAGCAAGATTATGTTTAATTAACTGAACATCGCTTTGTTTCGTGATTTGCCGATATAATTGTCTGAAGAAGCATCTTCACAGAGTTTGACCTATTTTATCGTCATTTTCATAATAATATGCGCCTTTATTCCTACAAAGATCTACTTTTCTTTGTAGGAATAAAGGCGCATATATATATATATATATATATATACACACAAACATGTCAAATGATAAGTAAGCAAGACAATTTTATTTAGCATTAAAATAATACTTTAGAATGTTCAAACTGTATATAGGTATCCCATCGCTACCCTGGGTTGAGTTACCTTAATTTCCGATCTCAATAAAACACCCAAACAACAGTAACCTATTAGTTCTTAAAAAAAAAATACAATCCACATACAGCATTAATTTGTTTTAAGCATTTAATAAAACAATAATTAAATTACACGGTGACACGAGTAATGTTATGCTAAATGCCGCCACGCAAGGAATGCGAGGAGTCGCGTCGCGTCACCGTCGCCTCGCCTCGCATCGTCACGCTGACGACTTAATAAGTTAACTTGTTACGGGACTTGAGTAAATTTACCTTAACACCCAATATACCCGAGCACACCCGTCCCTACATTATTCTTAGCTAACGATCTAATTTATATCATTGCTGAGTATATGTTTGTGATTTTCTATTTCATTTTTGTATTAATATTTGGACATTTTCTTTTTCTTTGAACGCTATGCTGTAAATTCTTATTGCATAGGTAATGTATATATAATGCAATGTAATGCCAAAATAGTCAATCATTTACCAGTTACAACTTCAATACCTATTTACCTATATCTTACTATGAATCTCTTTATCAACTTGCAACTACTAAAATCTAAAATCATTATTATTTTACAGGACATCAAGTGAATAGATACAAAAGATAAATAGATAGATAGATGAAAAAGTTTATTGTAAAATTTTACATATACTACATTCAAACTTTCTTCGTAAACAGATACCGTATAGCAAACAAGAACAAATGAATAGAGTTTAGCGAGTAACCGCACAGATACATCTAGTAATTTGTGATCTCCGTCAGCAGTTTACACCCACGCCTGGTTCAATTAGATCTAAATATTGTTTATATTGGCGCGGAGACGTAATATATTAAACATATACGAAACTTCAGTAGTTAAATAATCATTTATTCGAAACAAAATTGTTAGTAATAGTTTAGAAAATAATATATTAAATTAAGTAACCTATATTTTTATTTTATAAACAAAATCAAAATTTTCATCTGTAAACATTTTCAGTAACTTGGGATTTTCTTTTAATATTCTTCGTAGTGATTCCTCGCGTTTCAATAATATGTTTTGAATTTCCCTACTTTCTGAGAACTTAATTTTGGGTTCCGAGTCGACCTGAGTTGGATATTTAGGCTCAACCCCCATACATGGACACTTAAAGTCAATAGAAATATCATCTCTGCTCGAATATTGTGTCCCTACGGTATGATAGGGCTCCTTGGTCGCGGAAAAAGGGAACTCTTTGGTAAACATGGACACGGGATCAATTATATCAGGGAATGGGGCTTGTTTAGGCAGTTTACTTAGTATGGTTTTGACATACTCATATTTTTCTTCAGTGAAATCTAAAAAGGAAACCAACCACGGAAAAGTATTAATATTAGCCCAGTCTTTACAACGTCTTACGGGGCAGTCTTGAAATATCTTTATGTCATCCATAAGTAAAGGCTCAAAAGAGGAGTCACTTTTAACCTCTACTGGTGTTTGGAGGACAGGTGTTACTGTAGACTCAGTTGATTTCGAGGAACTTGCTGGAGATGGAATTGGAGTATCATCACACGTACATCTTTGTGATTTAATAAATGCCCTAACCTCGTCCATTCTGCCACATTTGGCATAAATAAACTTCCTTTGAATTTTCATATACGGTAAATCGACACCCGATCGTAGAGTTTCTGTACTGCCGTATACCGGTGGAGGTGTTACTGTAAGATCACCCTCGATAACAAATGGCTCTTTATCACAAACAGGCTCTTCTGGTTTAGGCTCTTGAAAGTTAAAAACATTTTGATCGTCTTGATCTACTAAAATAGAGGTCGTCTTCAAAGGTGTCTTTTGGATTTCATTTAACTGCAAGACAACCATTTTTTCCAGATCAAGTAAGAACGTTGTCTGTTCAGGTAGTAATTTTAAACTAAAACTGATAAATTTCAAAAATAACTGCATGACCTTTTTTATTTTTTCTTCCCATTCTTTATTTATGTCTTTTATTTCTCTTTCTCTGGCTTTGAATGCATCTATAATATCCTGACGTTCCTTGATTTTTTTAAGTTTTTCTGCTATTTCAGTGTTTTGCATATTTTCAAGAAGAAATTTTCGTATTCTACATTTTTTTCTTTCTGTGCTCATAATATACATTGTACTCGTAATATTTTGTGCTTCTATTTGTTTGTAAAACGCTTTGATAGCATCATTTCTCTCATAAATAGCACGATTAATAAGTCTTTCGTTTCTGTAATTTTCATTATCTAATAGAAGTTTATAATAATGTGTAATTTTTTTGACTTCGCTATCGTATTTCTTCTGTAACTTAGCTTCCAAAATCGCCCTTTCTCTCTTTAAATTTTCTTTTATTTCCAAATTAAGATCACTTATAATACTAGTGTGAGCAGAAATTAACATAGTCTGGACTTCTGTTCGTAAGTGATCTTCCAGCTCTTGCAAACTCTTTTCATAGAATATATTTATTTCTTTCATTAAAGTCTTACTTTTTTTTGTTAGAATATCATGATACAGTGCCTTCACTTTTTTAGCAGTTTCAGCTTTCTCATACTCTAAGATATAATTCCAAGAAGCATCATTTTCTTTAATTTTTTTAGTCATATAACTTAAAAACTTTGCATGCTCTCGATCCAAGATTCCATCACCTATATTCAGAATACCTTGATGTGTCGTACCTCTGGTTATTTTTGATGTAAAAGGTGGTTTCAAATGCAAAATTCCTATTAATAAGTCACTTGGTGATATCCATTTGTCTTCCTCATCTTCCCATGATAATATTTCATCATCTTCTTCTTCTTCTTTGGGTATTTCAGTTATGGGACTTTTGTAATCACAGTGTTCAGTAGGTAAGTAAGTCTGGGCATATATGCTAGTTACACATTCGCCTTCCTGAATTGTTTTAAAAACATTGGTTTTCTTCATAATTAAAAATATTTGTAAAAATATTCAACACAAATGTCACATTTTCATTTTTAAACAACGAGATTAGCAAATAGTATTTAATCATTTTTGTTATAGTATATTGCATATTAAAAGTAAATATAGTCGAGTTTATTTTTGCAAAGAGTTTGTATAAAAATTTTGAGGAGCGATGCCGTCACCGGAAGTATTTGATATACTATACATGCAAATTACTGTACATGCGGAGTTTAGACTTCACACTGTTTTGTTACATGACCCCAGTAACATTAAATATTTCCATGTATAACATGCTTCTTTTACTCACAAGTATATTACTATATATAACTAAACTAAGTATAAACTTAGTACAAGTACTAAGTATAAATTATAATAATCACATGGACGTTTATATTAATATATAACATTAGTTTCTTAAAACTCGACTCCCTTAAAAAACGTTAGTTACTATTTCTGAAAGGGTAAAGTCCAAGACTTTCACTTGTGGGGATCAGGATATCGCTACAGTGGCCACAGATTGAAATCAAGAGAGAACCGATTCCACCGCTTACGAAAGCACCACGCTGCCCCGTAGAGACAACTACCCATCGTGAGGGAACCGATACGTTCCACTGAATATCTCGAAGATGAACGTGATGTAAAACTAATTAAATCATTATATGTACAAAATAAAACTATATAAAATGTTAACGTAGATTGTTCTACAACTTTAATGAAATGGCCATAGAAAGCCTCACTAAGCAGCTGGTTAATGAGTTTTCGGGTACTTTCAAAATAACTGCTTGGTATTCAAATAGGCGAACGTGTCGACGGCCTACCTGTGATTAGCGGTGGTGATGTAAAGCGGCCTGGAGCCCCCGCCGCTAGATTTAATTAAATACTTCCTTGTACCACCCACCTACCTACTATTTCACTTTATCTACTGCTCGCTTTATTGCTCTCTGACGCTACATTGTAAACGTTTAGCGCTGCTCATGAATATGAGGTTACTCCTTCGCCAATACACGAATAAGCGCCGTAAATACCATTTATAGTGAAAACGGTCAATTATACAAAGCGGATTGCACGTTCACGGAGCATGTGATAATAAATTACGGACATATCTCGACTTCATTCTCATTACGGATGCGGCAATGTCCGTCGGAGTTTTGTCATAATTCAGTCTCGGTTGAAATTATTTCCGTTGGGTCTGATGAGAAAACTAGAGGTGGAGAGCTCGAAATGTAAGTATTCGCGCAACAAGCCGTGGAATAACGACGGGGCATATTTCATTCTTAACGAAGTTAAATTTCCGGGAAGGTCCTGTAAGAGCGTGCGTAACTCTGATAAAAGGCTACACGGCCACAATGCCGATTCCATGTTGGTATGACATTTTAGAAATGATAAATACACTATACACTAATAGAATATTAGTGATTTACATGCTCCACGGTCAAATATTGCCATGCAGAAGCTACACTCATATGAAGTTGTGGATGCTTATTTAATTATTTATTGATATAAGAAACACTGTAAATAAAGTTTGAGGTAGCTGTCCAAAAGTTGGCAAACGTTTGACGTGCTTACAATAAAACAACGACCATAATTCAGAAAGTGGGAACAAGTTGGATTGTTTTCTACACATCATATCGGCAAATAAATCTTTCGGCCGCTTATCTGCCGTCAAACTTAATTCTCATGCATAATTCATCGCGTCGATTTCGTGTGAAGACGGAAAGTTGCTCAACTTTGTACAACAACCGGTGGGCTGACAGCCGACTGATAGTCGCTCCTGGACTTACCTTACTTATGTTGAGTATCTTTGTACACAATTGACAGGCGTGTTTACTTATTGCGGGTTGCTGCTTAAATGCATGCATATTAATTACTGAACCAAAGCGTATGTTATTTATTTTCTCATTGTTGTCTAATATAACAGTTTATCACAGTTTTCACTATGGAAAGGCTTTGAGTAAATACTGTAACGTTTCATTTTACGTTCATGTTATTTATAATGAAGTGAAGGCAGTTTACAGACGGGTTACTATACTTTAAATAAAGGGTTGGGTTGGGTTCGATTCCCAGGTCGAGCGAAAGTGTTATTGGGTTTTTCTATGAAATTCTCAGTAGCAGCTCGGAGTTAGGATTCTCGCCCCCTATTACATGGGACCTAAACATTCTGGCGAACTGTGGGTGTACCTACATTGGTACACCTCTGCCTAAACCATCGGGGAATACACGCGTGATGGTTACTGTACTTTACTTTATATATTTAGTGTTATAATTCTACATAACCAACCGTTGCTATTACTATATCAATGCTTCAAACACATTTTAAATTTTACGAACCTTATTGTTTTAATATACTCGTATTCTTACCTTAGCTTATCAAATAATTAAATGTTTCCAGAATATATAGGTAAATAAAACACGAACTGTATCTAGCAGTAGATGCAACACTGGTCGTCGGCCAGGCAGAGCGTTGTGTTGTCGCGTCGCACAGCCATCCGGCACAATATTTCATACTTACAGAAAACAAGTTAGTGGAATAGTTGTGAGAAAACACAGCGTGTCGCTAGCAGATAAAGAAGCTCCACACGACGCGCGACGTCACCTTCGCTAGACAGACGCACAACACTTTTGATTTATTTATTTGTGGGTCTTCTTATGTAAATTGGCTTGCAGGGCGCTGTAGTTTTCAATTTTCATGGAATTATGATAAAAAAATATTTAAAATTAACTTAATGAAAGGCTAGATGAGTAGGAATCTTAGTAACTTTTAGTAACCACATTAATTGTCATCCTAAACAGACTTGAAGTTTAAAGTATTGGTTTTCCATCATCTATATTTTATAGCAATTCATACATTTGTAAATAAAAAATGTATAAAGAAAAATATATTTGAAAACGGTGATGCGTCACTAATTGTGTTTCACCGAGGAACCGGATCGCTATGTTTTGGAGTAGTTGCGACAAATTGGATATCGCGAATGAGTGATCAGGTGGAGAGCGCGCGAGGTGACGCCGCGGGAATCAATTCCACGTCACCACAACAACGCTATGTCACACTAAAATTAAGCATACTATGTAAGTACGTAACTGCACTCCACTATTGTAAGTTTTATCTTTACAAATATTATGAGAGGTTTGATCTATTGGACCGATTTTAACCACTTTTTTACGTATACATATCTGCATTATTTCTGAGTAACATAGGCTTTATACCATCACGCTACGACCTACGGAAGCGGAGCAGTAACCAAAGACGTAACACGGGTAAAATAAGCTACGCGGACGTGGTCGCGGGCAGTTTGCTAGGCATGTATATGTATTTCTACGTGTGAAATGTGTGGATATTCCATGGTGACTTTTAGTGAAGTGAGCTTGAGGCGTGGAAAGAGTAGGGACCTTTGCTTGAGGTGAGCTGTCAATCAATATTGATTGACAGCTAAACTAACTAACTAGCTAATCAATATTGATTGGCAGAAATGAACTGTCATATGACAGTTCATTTCTTTTATGTCACCCAGGGCGACTTTTACAGAATCCGAATAAATAGGCTGTCCACGGAAATAAGAATAATTGAGACCTTACGGGCCTCCGCCCATGTCCGACTTTTTGTAGGACGATTATCGGACCGTTCAATAGATCCATAGTTTCGTGGGACCGACTTTTGTAGGACGTGTACGTTGGTATATTAGAATTCATAAGCTCCATTCTCTCCGACAAAAAAAATCAATCACCGATTGTCTGACGTGGGGACAGCCTTAATATTAAACCATATTTTTTGTTTACAAGAAACCAGAAAAATGTCTATGTTCGTATTACTCGAAAAATGCATCAGTATATATTTTTAGGACTTCAGGATTGATCCCATAGCAAAAGTTGTTCATAAAAATGAAAAAAAAATGCCTGTTTAATTTATCTGCAACTCTTATGAAGCAATACTATTAAACGATCTACTTCGAAATATACTCCGTAAACATTATTTTCATACAGCATACAATCAGCATACATTTATTGTCTAGAGATTATCACGAGGTTAAAGGTACCTTTATAAACGGCACGACAACGGGTAGTCTTGGTAATCACTAGTTATGTGTCAGCCGGCGGACGCCACGCCGTAATTTACCGTGCCGTGCATTTTACAAATTCGGCGTCTGTATTTTCAAACAGCAGTTTATAATAATATAATAAAGCTGACTAACAGCCTCGTTAGCCTAGTGGTCCTAAGCGCGACTGCTACGCTAGAGGTCTTAGGTTCGATTCCAGGTCGAGCAAAAAGTGTTATTGGGTTTTTCTATGAAATTCTCAGTAGTAGCTCGGAGTTAGGATTTGTGCCCGGTTCATGGCAATAGGCTGGCCCCGTATTACATGGGACCTAAACATACCGGCGAACTGTGGGTGTACATTAGTACACCTCTGCCTAACCCTTTGGGGAATACAGGCGTGATGGTATGTATGTTTGTATAATAAAGCTGAAGAGTGTTTTTGTTTGTTTGTTTAAATGCGCTAATCTCAGGAACCAACAACCCGGAAAAAATACTTTTGTAAATGATAGCCAGATTTTTAAAAATAGCAAGGCTAGCTAGGCTACAACATCACTGTCAGACCCACTGATGCAGAACAGTAACCAAAGACATAATTTAACGATGGTGAAAAAACCACGCGTACGAAATCGCGGGCACAAGCTAGTTTAATTTACAATTTGTACAATATCTAAAAGCCTCTCGGCTTTGCTCGGTGTCTCTCTGCGAGATCGAATCAGAAATGAGGAGATCCGCAGACAAACCAAAGTTACCGATATAGCACAGCGAATTAGTAAGCAGAATGGGTAGTGGGCAGGGCACATACCACGCAGTGTAGGATGTCCACCCACAAGGTGGACAGACGACCTGATAAAAACCACAGGAAAATACTGGATGCAGCCCGTTTCCCCCGGTCAACATACCATCATGCCCGTATTCCCCGACGGGTTAAGCAGAGGTGTAACAATGTACACCCACAGTTCGCCGGTATGTTTTGGTCCCATGTAATAGGAGGCGAGCCTATTGCCATTAAATGGCCTTTCAATTGGTCCTTTTGGAAATCTATGGCGGAGGCCTATGTCCAGCAGTCGACGTCCTACGGCTGATATGAAGTAGTAACTATGGCTTAGAAATGTCTAAATCCTTTATATAATGCCGTATCAATGTAGAAAAATATTTTGTAATACAAATCGGCTTCATCTATTACAAACAACAAGTGATTATTTAAGTCCCGTAAGTTTATACAGCTCAACACTGAAATAACAATACTGTGTTTCGAAAAAACTTTCTAAACAATGTTCTGTATCTAAATAGTGAGCCGTGTATTGGTATGTATGTATTGATAGATGCGGCATGTTTGTTTGTTTACGTCATTTGAATTCAGTGCACCAACTCGCACGGAAGAGTTTTACTATTTGCCCTGCACCGGACTGACATACGGAATTGTAAATTTTATCGTCTGTTTCTTAACTTGGACTTTGCAGTCGCTATTTCATTTGGTGATTTGGTTGTGAACATACATTTATCCAGAATACTTACTAGAACAAACTTGTTCTCCTTTACAGTACTAAAAGACCGTCACAACAATATTAAAAACATATTTCTTTTAGTCGGAAAACACTGATTCCAGCAAGTAGTTGTCTCTAAACAAATAACAAGAGGTTACTTACACCCTATACGAGGGCAAGGCTGTCGGTCCCTCAACTTACGCCTAACATTAAAAAAAAAACACTAGGTAAGTACCAGTTTCTCAAATATAATATTAGTACCCTGAAATTAATCTTTACCAGTCACGAGCACAACCATCGACAAGGAACAATATGACTCATTTAATTATACTACGGCTTACAACCGCACTGTTCAATGTCTTCATACACTGTGCTAAAACTGTGCTGAATTCATAATTAACACTGAACCTCTCTTCTGATCCAGTGATAAAGTAACTTACACTGTATCACTTACTATCGCGCATACTTACCTATGCTACATTGTAGGTACTTTAGATACTAGCCTAGCGGTTTCCGTATTTACAGTTATTTACCATGCCGTGCTAACGGGGCGCTGGCTGGTTGCAGGCATTCGGCTACAACTCGTTACTACGTGTTTATGAATTGTTGCGGTTTCGCCTTAATATACGATTGCAAGATGAGTGCAATAAACATTTGATTGCAAATAATTTTATTCAAGAGCTTTTTAATTCAATTGCCTAGCTACAGAAGTAATGACTGAAGCATATACAAAAGATTTACAAAAATTGCCAATTATCATAATTTGTAATAAATTCACAAGACAATGACTTAAAAACAATTACGATATGATATTTTCGTCACAACGTCCGTTCACTGATTGGCTTCGCAATGTTATTGCCTCTAGGCACGGCACTAGAAGGTGTTGCTTATAATTTTGCCGGTGTAAGATTGCGCAGTAATGTAGGGTAAGGGCTGCTTGAATTGCTGTATTTCCTTAATAGTCTGCATTTACCCTCGCCGACAATTTGTGACAAGAGCGTGAGCTAAATTGTCGCCAAGAGGAAATAAACTAATTTACTTATATACGACATTCATAAACTAGAACGTTAGTTGAAATACAAAGTGAGCACTGAAAAGTGAATAATAGAATGAAACGGAACAATAAACATGGCAGCTCTTCTTAATTTATTTTTAAGACTGTGCATGACAAGGGTGGAAGTGGAGTAGCTACCCTTTAAACCAGTTTGAAACACTCTCCATAAACACGTGGAACATTTTCAATGTTCGTGTTTTTCTGCGATCGTAAAACTCTACTGTAGGTCCATACATCTACAACGTTCATAAGGAAAAAAATATTTTTAATTTCAAGGAACACGTACAGCGTCTTAAATCTTAGCTCACATTTACTAAGACAGTTGTAGTCTCAGAGGTATTTTAATAATGAATTCTTTTAGCAGTCACGTAGTTAATACCGACGTTGCCATTTTAATGAAGGGTGTCATAAAACGTGTCATTGTTGGTGGTAAAGTGTAGCCGGAGCAGACAGCGCGGCGCCCGCGCCTGAGTTTAATGCCTCGCATTAACACTATCGCTCGCGCGAGCCGGATTAGCGGTACACTTTATAAACTTGCATATGCATCGCATCGCTTCACGGACAGCCACACGTAATATTAAAGATACATCACCGATTCAGAACAAAAGTTTGGCAAGTGTAACCAATGGGCGGGATTTACCGTCTTTAAATGTCAGATTAATTTGGGCGCTAACGGTAAATTAATCTGAATGGCACTTCGGAATATTAATCAGTCCCATAGCGCACCTTGCGATTATGCTCGAAGTGGCGCTGCTTCGCTTGTAGAGGCATTTAGTTGCAGATAGATGTGTATGTAGAGATCAAACATCCGGGGCCCAAATGCTTGCTCGGAATCCGATTCTATCCCAGTGCCCACTGTCCGTAGTTTGGTTGCATTACATTAGATTAGACACTGCTCGCATTCCTGTTGCTCTAAATTCATCTGATTGTAACAATATGTCTTTGGGAATGATCTGTTGTTGTTGCAACTGTCACAGTGATTGTTATAAGTGTTTACTTAGGTCTATTGTTACAGAGATGTATTTTAGAAATACCTTCTTTAAGATATTTTCTTATCGTTTGGATAGCATACTATTTAACTAGGTACAGATTTTATAAGAAGGGGTGACATTTAAATGAATTGTTAATGCTTCGCTTATAATTTAAAATGTATCAGTATTATTTGGTTACAGAACTTAAAAGCACCTGAAAGAGAAAACAAAGCGACACTGTAAAACAGTAAACAACATCAAAGGTTTAACACATTTAAGTGAGTATTTTTAGAAGTTAGTAGTTAGCGTCGGAACGTGTTAATTATATTGGGGAGGAGGTGACGTCCGTGACGTTACCATGACGTGACGCAGGTCCGCTTGAAGACGGTCCGGTCACAGACAATTGAATCATAAAGGTACTCGTGACCCACAACATTAGGGCGACGCTTTATTTTGTCTAGGAAGCTCCTTTTTGTTGCCTTTACATTGTTGTACCAGTACCTACTGTCCGCTCCTTTTTGATGCGTTTATTCTAGAGAAGGAATGTGGGTTAAGGTTGTCAAGATAATATTTAGAGCTCAGTTCATATTCCGGTACAACTTTATAGTTATGCCGGAATATGAACTGAGCCCTTCCTTTAAGCTTTTGACGCTGAAACTGATAACCATTCATGGGAGTGTGGGCTGGAGAAGTTGAGACTTATCAAGATTTCAAATGCGTATGGAAAATGGTGTCAAACTATTTATATAATATGTTTAGGTACCTACATAAATTCTAGAGGTAAAGTTTGGCACAAAGGGCATCATTCTAGCAATAACCGTCCAACTGTTACATTTCAAATTTAATTTTCATCCCTTCCGCATATAATTTAATAGGAGAGATGCAATCAGCACACATGAAGTACATTCATCATAACATACGTGATATTCTAACTCGGCTTCCTGTAATAATCCCTACTAGCTTCCGAGTGTCGTAATCAAATCCTGTCGGGCCGAGAGTCCTAATCGAGGCAGACCACGCTCGACCTCCGTCAAATCGGGCTAAGGAACACGACCTGAGTGTCACAGCGACACGATAACTGCAGCCGACTGTACTCGAGTGTGCCCGATCTCATCCGACCTTCCTTGACCTATCGTCTCGGGTAGATTACAATAATAAGATAAAAACTAAATTTAAAAAAAATCATACCTCATTGCTACTAGTTTAATTGAGGATTTCATTAGCTGAAACATTGAAGCGCACTTAAATCAATTGATTCTGAGTAAACCGCTGCAGCGCTTTGAGATAGTGAGAGAAAATTACTTCCTCTGTTAACAGAATGTAAAATATATTTTGTAATAAGTTCCATCGAACAAATCAATATAAAGCTCGTAAATAATAAACTCGCTTACGCTGGCTACGCTTCTAAGCAATTGTCTTCTCGTTTTGCTACGAATTTATATTGTCAACGACAGGAGGTGTCGGGCCGCTTAGAGCGTTGGCCTCCCCGAAACATATTTCACTACATAAATCATAACTTTATTTCCTCTCGCTCAGATGCCGAGGAGCGAGGTGTCTTTGAAATGGCTTTAAGAGTTCCCGCACGGTTATACCACAACAAAGGACTCCAAAATTCAATTAGGTGTAGATGGAACTGGAAGACTTATTATTTCTAAATACTCAATTCTAAGTACATAACTTTATGGTGTTGCAGTGTGTTATTCAATTATTCTTGTCTGGTATAAAGGTAAAACTGAATATGCTTTCTTATAAAAATTCATCGTTAGTAACTATATGTCCCAGACCAAAAGCAGCTTACACTGAACGAAGAAGATTTATGTTCCGCCACTGTATGCTTGTAAACAACGCGCGCTACCTACTAATTTGCGATCATTTTAGCGGTGTTTCCTGCCAATTAGCCGCTTTAAAACATCGCGGCGCCAAACAAAGGGGGCTGGCTCATGAATTTATTGTTAGGTTACTGTCTTAAGTTATTTAAGTGTTCAGAACGTTATTCACGTGAGACGCCGCGCAGAATGCAGCTTCCTGCGACAATTTATCATGAATCTTTAATTAAACTTTAGCCGCGACTGTTCACAGTCTCATTGAGCTTCACAATAAATCCGTCGTATCGATTGTACATTATTAATTAGGTATTTGTCTCGGCGCGTTATTAAATAAGATCTGTGCTTAGGAACATTTCATATAGCGGTAATTAAGGTGTAGTGTGTACAAAAAAAAACATGTTCAACTTTATTATTTCTGTGCGTATAGACATGCGAAAAAACATATTCTATTGGTACAAAAGTACCGAAAAACTTTCGTATTCATAGCCTCAATAACCTAGGGCCCTGTTCTATTCGGATTTTCACAGACCATGCATCGTCAGACGTCCTCGGGGACCCACAAGTCAATAGACAATGTTGGTGAATGCCCCACTGCAGCCCTTTATACTCGTAAAAAGAGCATTATGAAAATACCATGTTGAATTAAATGCCACAAAGAATGCAGCTGAAAGGTAATTTCTTAGTGCCCTATTACAAAGATTGTATGTGCATTGTACATACAGGGTTGGTACACATTTTTTTGTAGTACGTGGTCGTGGTGTGGTACATTTGTGTGCCCAAAAAGAATAGCTGGTATTGTATTATCTTCAAACCGTATTTCATCTTGATATCACTAAATGCTTTTAATAGATTGTGCTAATGGAAATAATAATTATGTAAAATATAAATACTTCTATCACTTTTCAGTAACAGTCAGCAATACAGTATGTTGTTAACTCCAATAAATGACGTAGTATCCTTTAGAAACTTCATAGTAAAAGTTAACGACAATGTAATCTGTCCAGCTACAATAAGAGTGCACAGATCCAGTTAGCTCTGTTTGCGAAAACTGTCTTTAAAACCAAATTAAATGATGAAAGTTTCCAAGTTATTCCCAGTTCGTTTTATAATAAAATTACCTGTGTCAGTTTGCCGGTAGAATTCAATTAAAAAGTTTTTGAATATTTTATACTTGTAATAGGGATTTCTGGTTTAATTGATAGTTAATGTTACTTTTATGTATAGGCTGGTTCCTTTGTGTAAGTACAAAGGAGTGGGATATGTTGTTAATTAGAGGTTTCAAAGTAACGTAAGGGCTATTGTGTGCATAATGTTCTTGTGTGGAAATCTACATGCATTCGCAAGACTATGTTTTGTATTCTCAATTCATTTTGTTGGAACTACATTGGCTAGACTCTGTGAGTTTGCAATGCATTGAGAGTTTTCGATTTTTCGTTTTCTTATCATTTTTTAACACGATTAGATTTTTGGTTGATGATTAAATTTTTTGACTTAGTGTTAATTGTATCAGAGTTGTTCGAAAAATAAAGTCACATTGACATAATATCCATATTTACTTAAGTAATTCCATAAATTACATGTATTTACAACAATATCAACAAACGTTTACGTCTAATATACATTTTCCTATGCTTAACAGATTAGCTATACGTCATATAAATCTCTACACGAAGTCTATACATAAATGACTACTACAAGTATTGCGTATAATTGTTTAAATATAATGTTCCCTATGACACGTAGACCCGTCAACTTACCCTTTTAGCCGAAAAATAAGACTTTATTTTAAGTGTAAATTACATTTATATTATTCTCATGAAGGATTGTGAACCTTTGCTCTCAATACGTGTTACATGTTATTATCAAAATAACAAGCCCGTTTTTGCTATTACTAGTAAATAGGTACAGTATAGTAAAAATCAACGACACGTATTATTTAAGAGATATTTGAGTTTTATAATTATTTTTATGTAGCAGCAGACAATAGTACAAAGTTTTCGAAATTGACAATGAATGTTAAATGTTTTAACAATAATTATTTTGTTAATAAGCTTCTATAAACACAACAAAATTAACAATAACATTTCAAGTAAAGCCATACGTAAAACAAATTGATTTGTGTGTTTGCAAATCGTTTAGCAAACATCAGGGGTGGTAAACATTGAAATCAGGTGGAACTTTATTCACAACGCATAACAAAAATATGAATTGAAGTTCGTTCAGCCAATCGTTATTCTAAACGCGATCCAAAAGGCACTAGATTTTATTATTATAATAGATTTCAATTGATACGTTTCCAAAAGTCGTTGTAGTTGAAATTCATGAGTTCATAATATTAAAGTGATAAATAAAAACACATTTGTAAATAAAAAATAGAAGTTGCACGTTCTTTTGTACCTTGTAAGTTATCATTCAACTTAAAGTACACACATAAACATCCAGGCTCGGAAGAAACATCTGCGGCGATTGGCTATACTCGTACAAATATAATTTCTGATTCGGACACACAGTGGATGAAGAACAAGCCACTGCACCATTTCGGCAGTCTGTATAAAGTTTATATTACTTGAAAGGAATGGAGGAGTCTGCTTTCCCTTCAAGCTAAAAGCGTACATACACACATTCATTCGAATTAGGTATAATTCACTAACATGGGGCAAACATTACACCTATTTATAATTCGTTCTACGTTACAGTTGGTCCAAGACCCCACAGTCGCCAGACCAACGTCATTTTATTATTATATATTTTTTTTTAAATCTTAATTTATTTAAGGAGATTTGTTCAAATTTAAACACGTCACCTCTGTAAAGAAAATATTAATGATATAAACAAAAATAACAAATTATAGGACTTAACTTAAGGAGATCTGTTCTTAATACCTGTATGTGTTAGCCTAGACAATAATCTGGCCTTCACCGAAAGAGGGCAAGACCGAATGTTTATAGCTTTGATAATAGATACAAGAATATGTAGTTAAGGAGGTATGCAGCTATGAATACTGTTTGTCAGGAATCGAATTCGAAAGATAATAAAAGTCGGTATTTTAACCTACATTAAGTGTAAGGGAATAATTTATATTAATTTTTAACAATAACCTGTAAAATATAATTATATTTAAACCATTCAGCACGCTTACGTAGCCTACGTAGTTGAATAATTTCCCTTTTTGTAATACATATTCATCTATCTATTCAAACATTTTTAGCATTGACAAAATGACGTGGGTCTGGCTTCACTAGGATCTTAGTCCGAGTTATTTGACATCGGTATTATTTTATTAATCGTCTCTCAGGGTATTGTGTCCATCAAAAATGTTAGATTCACGTGTTTTATATATTAACAATAACATTATTCCGAAGCAAGTAACATAATTACAATTCGTAACGATAAGCACAACCGGCCTGAGACTTTACTAATCGTATTACATACGCGGAAAATTGAAATCATTGGTCGTTTCTAAAGGAATTGAAGACAATTAGACTTTTAACAGTATCGTTCAGTCAACGTGGATAGAATTTTCTATGATTAAAGAAATTATTTTAAAATCTGTTTCGATTCATTATATACGAAAAGATATAGTGCCATGATTTCAATTTCCAGTGTTTCTGCTTTATCTACATATCTCATATTATAAACATGGAAATCCATTCATAGCTATAACACAACGTTGATATTACCATAAACTATGACACAATAAACGACCATTATTATGGTACCTCGACTTTTAGAAAAATCCCGCTGTAGATCGTCCTAACTGTCATTCATAGCAGTGCGTGGGGGTGTGTGTCTCTTTCTAAACCTCGATGTGCCATATTAACGGGCGAGTACTGTCAATTACTTCTTTCTTAATACCTATCCATAGCGCATAAAACACCGCGAAAGTAATGAATAACAAGCGTCAATGAACAACAATGTCACAGGATCACAATATAAATTCATCATCGGCATATAAGGCTCTCTTCTCTGGCTGCGCAGACGCCGTGTGGCGGTGCAAGGAACAGCTTGCCGTTCGCGCATGCGCACAGCTGGTAAATGTTCTGATGGTGGGGATCGTGTGTGTGCGCCGCAGATGGCGGCAGTGGCAGCGCTGACTTTAGCTTTGGCATAAATATACTGGGTGCATCTAAACGAATCTGTAAAATGGAAATGAATAAGGTGTTTGTGTATCACAACTTATCACAACCTATAGTATTTTCAATTTACCTAAAGAATTGCGCGCCGCGATTATTCACGGGGATATTTCCACAGAAACTGCATATGTCTGGCATACAAATATCGTTTATCACCCGGGAATAGTGTACTGTGGTGCATTTGAACAGTAAAAACTTGTTTGTATTCAGATTACCTCTTACAAACAAACATACGGACACAATTTAGTTTATCAACGCCGCTCGTCTTCGAAATGAACACAACCACCCTATTACTACATACCGTCACGCCTGTATTCCTCAAACGGTTGCGCGGAGTTGTACAATGTACACCCACAGTCCGCCGGTATGTTTTAGATCCCATGTTATAGGGGGCGAGAATATTGCCACCAACCGGGCACAAATCATTAGGATTTTTGCCCGGTTAATGGCAATATTCTCAAGCTGCTACTGACAATTTCATACAAAAACCAACAACACTGCTCGACCTGGGACTCGAACCCAAGACCCCTAGCGTAACAGTCGCGCTTAGGACCACTAAGCTAACGAGGCAGACCACCCTATAACTGTTTAGATAAAACGTATAGCTTCATCCGCTTATTTTCACGTGAGACGCTCACCGAGCCGGCGACGGATCTGAGCCGGAACGTGGTGAGACAGCTGGCACTGATGTCGCCAGCGCGGGACTCCAGCGCTATGTTCTGTGCCGCGTGCATCTCTAGCGAACGCGTCGGCGACTCCAGCCTGCCGTGAACGGTATATAAATTACGTACTTGCTATCTAATAACATTATCAAAGTCACAAAAAGTCGAAGACCATTTATTTTAAACCATTTACCACCAATAAAAGCAATAAAACTCTGGCTAAAAGTTAATCTTTGAAAAAAAGGTTATAGTCGTTATCCACAGTATTTTTTTACTTTGGCAACATCACTTATTTGGAACTGTTCACGTGAATTTCCAATAAAGTTATGGAAAATTGTAAATATCAGTAAATTGATAAACAGCATGTTCCTATAAATTCGGTGAAACATGTGGTAAAGGCATGCTTCCGATCGGACAACAAACTTCAGTAGAGGTGCGTTTGACATAACTGTATGTTCAAACTAACGAGTTCTAACTTCCTCTGCGACGAGGACAAAGCTCGTAAATTTGCTGAAGTACAAGCACACAAATATACTTACACCAATGGTTTTGAAGGGGGGGCTTTGACTAGGGGTGTCTGCGCGGCGGCTCGTACGGTGACTCCGGCAGGGCTGACCACCGTCAGTGTGTCGGCCCCGACGGTGACCGAGTCTTGTCCGGCGCCAAGTAGCAACGCACCCCGCGCGTCGCGCACCTCTAGCCGAGCTACGTTCACTTCGAAACGATCGTGGCCTAAAATGTTTTATAGTATTAAAACTTACAAACTAATGACCTGCACCACACTCCATTGTAAATTCTAAACGTAGCTTTGCAAGCAACGATAAAATTAAAACTTACCTAGATATAATCTACTCTGTAGCATTCCGTGCGAGTCTCTAGTAGAAACGGTAAAATTTCTAGAAGCTTCCATGTAAATTGGATATCCCCGACGTGACTTGATGGTGGACGCGAACAGAGAGTCCAACATTAGAGCTTGCCCCAAAAGCTGCAAGCCTCCTGGCACTATGCGAAGTTGGCCCATTCCTTCCTACAAAGTACAGAAGACGAATAATTGATAAGAAAACCAAAAGAACAATATACATTGCTTAATAATAATACCCGCCTTTGTACGGTGTATTTTATTTTACATCTGTGCATAAAGCTTTAATAAATAAATAAATAAATAATAAAGCAAAAATTACAAAAAATTACATTCAATGGAAAATATAGAAGCCTGTCTAGTAACACCTTACCGAATTAAAGTCCAATACTTTAAGCACCCAGAGAGTCAATGCGAGATTGATGACCATCATCAGCATAAGTGCCATGACCAGGATGTACAGACATTTCTTCCTCCAGCCGTATATGCCTACTTTGAACTGGCTGTTGTAACTGTTTCTGATCGAGTCAGCTTTTGTATCCCTATTGCTATTGTTGTGGAGGATTGGCTCCGGGGTGATCTTGTCAGCGTACGGTATTCTGCAAAAAATGTCTGAGGTTAAAACAATACGCTATTAAAAGGAAATGTTAATATCTGTTTGCGATTGGCAACGAGTTTTGCATAAACAGGAATAGAAAAAAAAGAATCTCCTTTAAAATTACCTTTTTATTGTGAAATATCAATTAATAATTACAATAGAACTGGATTGCTCTATGGATAATCCTCATCGCCCTAACTATTTGATTCCTAACATTCTGTTTAACTTATCACGCATCAAGGCGTTGAAATAAACAAACCTAAATGTGTCTCACTAAATTCATAATATATATTAATTACAGCGCAAAACTATTTTATTAAAACAAAGGTAATTATTCCGTAACACAAACGTATAACAAACAAAGGCATGAGATAATGAACCTTTTTGCTGTTACTCCTTGTTTCTAAATACTTAGTCAAAGTGACTGGAGATTATAAAAAATTACTTTGTATATTTTGCCGTCAAAACTAGCTTCATTGGTTTGGTTTTACATTCCAATTTAGTGTATGTTGTCGGGTAGTCGCAGAGGGAACAAATACGGCTGGCGACACGACTTCCCGCGCGTATTGGTACCATTAAAAACGTCTGTTTTTACTTCGACAGCAAATAAAATGCAGTTTTATTTTTGAATTCGTTTTATTGTTTTTTAAAACAACGCTTTTATGACTCAGAATAAACATTCCATATCCTCGTGTATGACGTACTTAATCCGACAATCATAAAAACTTAATTTCGGCTATTTGTACAATAGCGAACTGATTTGTTACTTGACAAGTTTAAACTATGTAAATGTTGTAACATTTAATTTTAAAGCGTTGTAATTATTATGTACTTGGCTTGGTTGTTTCAGTTTTCACACATAAGTAATCGTTAATAAACTTTAATGAACTTGTGCTCAAATTACAGACAGTTAATTTTCTCTTAGCTAATTATCTCAAAATAACAAAAAAAATAAAATTTGATACATAATTATAGTTAAACTTTCATAATAGATTGTTAAAAAAGCAAAGTTGCTATTGTATCAGATGTCTCCTAATGGCTTGGCACTTTCTGTAACGCCGCCTTCGGCGTAGATGTTACATTTTCTTTCACAGCTTAAAACGGACTACAAAAATTTATATGTAGGTATTTAGGTGTGTATATGTGTGTGGGTATATACGGACATGAACAACGTCTTCAGGTTTGGAGCAAAATGTTTTACTTTATTATCAAACATAATGTACAGTGTAGCAGAACGTTGCAATTTTCGTGTTGAGATAGGAACGATGTAAATCAACGAAACTGGGCTGGTAAGTAAATGAAAAACAATTCCAATCAGATTTATACACAGAGCCGAACAAGAACAACGCAAGCAACATTTCAAATAACAGTTATGTAAATTAATAGTTGGATGCCCGGTATTTAGGTGCTATTACACGAAAACATATTTCTATGCGACGCATATAAAAGCACCCCATTCGATATTCGTGAAACTGGCCACCGCCAGCGAGGGAGGGTCATAAATTTACAAGGATTCGAGCACGACAGGGCAATGCACACTGAAAAATTCTAGTAAGCTCCCTCCAAGGATGTAAGGGATATATTTACAAGTGCATCACGGGAAGGAAAGGAATTACCCTCCTGTGTCTCGTCGCGACTGGCGACACTCATGTTGAACTACCCGAGATAAGTTGGTCTTACACTAAACAAACAGTACTTACTGTTATAGTAACAGTTCATTAAAAAACATAACACTTATACAATTGTCAAAGGAAAATTATTTTGTGGATATTATATTCAAGTTGTCACCCTCAAAACTTTTGTGTCCCTGAGAATAATCTAATATTATTATGACTCAGTTCTGCCACTAAGTGAAATCAAAATCTAGCCTTATAATGTACACAGGCTACTCACTGATATAAAGCGGATCGTGGCAGAGCGCCAAGAAAATTCTCAAAAGAAGAAGAAGACTTCATATTACAATACAAAATAACAAACTACTTAAAAATATCTGTTTCTTTTAGAAATACATACAGAACTACGTTCGTACAATAAGGGAAAGTCTGTCGTTGCATTTTATAACAGTGTCGGTCGGAGAGACAATGTTATTTATAATGCGAAATGTACTTAACTGAAAATACATTCTCACTGCAAACTTCACAGAGTTGACACGCAAAGTGCTCTGACCGCATGGGATTCCGATCTTGGCAAGGTTGCTTGTCTAGATATGTATGCTTTTAATCACCCTTGTTGTTCATGTTTAAGATGTTGGACACGGGTGATGACAGCATTATTTTTGATGACAGTTTTGCTAGCCATACTGGCATTTCAAAGCGGTCGTACTATATTTCTACTATTGTCATCACTTACATCGGTGAAGAAAAAAATTGTAACAAAACATGGACAATATATATAATTAATATAAATCTAAAATCACAAAACTGCTGATAAAGCGTAGTGAACAATGCTCGTACCTTCTCTGGATGAGAAGAGGGCTGTGCCCAGCAGTTGGACAATAATAGGCTGGTGCATTGATATTTATGTTTTATTTAAAATTTAATAGTACTTAATTAAGTTAATAATTTAGAAATGAACGAAATGTCCATGTAATTTTAGTCTTAGCACAATATTCAGTGACTTTTCAATTGAAACATCACATGAATTCTTTGAAGCGAGTGCTTCGTTCAGGATTTAGGATAAGCCTGATACAATAAGAGGGGAATCATGAAGCTCCAAAATGTATATTCATTCACTCGGCTGCCAATCTGAGACGACTGTGCGTACAAAAGTATCTAAAGCCTGCTTCACTCCCTATTATCTAGGTAAATACCAGGTAATCTGGTGAGATACTTTGACTACTATAACTACTAGGTTACCTTGCTTTAAGAACAGAATTTTATTATTAACTAGCGAACTGTCCGAAATTTACTCCGCGAGGCTTACTTCACCTGCGTTTAGTTACGTCTTTGGTTACTGCTTCGCTCCCGTGTGTCGTAGCGTGTTGTTATATAGCCTATGTGACTCAGGAATGATGTAGCTATCTATTAATGAGAAAATTTTAAAATCGGTCCAGTAGTTTTGGAGCTTATTCGATACAAACAAACAAAACAATCTTTCTTCTGAAGTGTTTAATAGTATTAGCAGTAAACA
The DNA here is from genome assembly GCA_947462355.1 of Caradrina kadenii. Classification (NCBI taxonomy): domain Eukaryota; kingdom Metazoa; phylum Arthropoda; class Insecta; order Lepidoptera; family Noctuidae; genus Caradrina; species Caradrina kadenii. The sequence continues at coordinate 9,216,889 of OX381677.1, read as the reverse complement.
TAAAAACGGTTTTTAGTTTCTCTTTTGTTTATGTAATTAAATTATCAACATCGATATTATAATACATTTTCCCGACAGAATATCAGTCACGGCAATCATTCTCAATAGAGACTAGACAAGTACGCGGAAGATATTATAGTGTTCAAGTGTGCAATACGGATACAAAGTGTACCTGTACTCTCTGTACTTCTTCCCCTCACTACATTCCCAATAACTGAACAAAGATATTTTAAAAAAAGTTCGAAAAAACATAACACCTTTTTATCATTTTAATGTACGCTATATATCCCAAAACAAAATTAAAGTAATTCCTTAAGTGATGCAATTATTGTAAAGCCGTAGATTTTTTGGCAAGACTTGGGAAAATAAAAAAGGTGAAATCTGTGCGAGAAGCTTCGTGCACTTTATCTCCCGGTCCACTCTCCCAACACGTTTGGAGGGTTTACGCGGCATTAGAAACCAATTACACGAATAATACCCAACGGTTGCTCCCGTCTTTATACTTTTTGCTTTAGATCAACGCTGAAAACATGATTATACAACTTTACAGGTTCCTTTTGCACCAAGATTCTTACATCTCACATAATTGCGCGATTACTTTATGCCATGAGAGGTAAATAATGTTAATACTGATTAATGCAGTGTTCCGCTTACGATTAGTTAACGTTACGATGTGTCGGGGATGTTATATTATTGCATTAAATACATAATAGAGATAAAAGGTAGAAATGGGGTGGAATCTAATAAATTCTCTGTGCGGAAGCGTAAACGATGTACGCAGAGACGGGCACGTAGCATCGCCTCGTAGCGCTCCGTAGCCCGTAGCCTCGTAGCTCGTAGCCTCGTAGCTTGTAGCCGTGCTCGGTAGCCGGAGGGGTGGGCACCGCAAATGAGCCATATTAATCATCCCCCATCACGGCAGCTCGACTTTTGAGCTTCCTCTGTTGCCAGATTCTCCTTTATAGGGCAACCTTTTCCTTCTACGAGGAATAAATTGAGATAATGAAATGGTACTTAAATGTAAATATTGCAATGGAATATGACATCAATGTGTACTTTTGGATGCTTATTTTATGTAAATGAGTCTTTTAATTAATTTACAAACAAAATGTGGTACAAATTACGCACCAACAAATGAATGTCTTTATCACTGCCTGTGTCAATCTTTTTCACCACACGTCATCATATTAGCCGAAGGACGTCAACTGCTGGACATAGGCTTTCCCTAAAGATAGCCACAATTACCGGTCCTGCGCTTTCCACCACTAGATCTAAAAAAAATATAACGCGTCAAAAATAAATTCATCTCGTTTTGAATGAAAACTAAATATGCAATAGGTTATTACGGTTCGTGATTTGAACTTTGTATAGTCTGGATTTCGATCGTGACTGTCGGTACATGCCGAATTTTAATGGTTTTATATTCGTAGTATCCATTTTCAGTGTGTCATTGGTCTATATCGTAAATAGTAGACAGATATGTTCTTGTTTTAGCAATGTTATTATAATAAAAATGTAATACTATATTTTTTTTAAATATATCTCGTACCTAATAAACATTTATTTATATTTATTACTCTACTTCATAGCCATAACCTAGTGCGCGTTTTTCAATGTTTTCGTAATATTCAGCAAATATAAACTTACTACTTGCCGTCAGAAGTGTTCAACCCTAATTTATAATTCACGCAAATCATAGTCAGACGTCTTTTGCTTTCTTAGCGTGTTTAACCTTGTCGACTACAGGTTTCAAGCTTCATAAAAGCTTTGCGGCTTGCACATAACACACACAGGCTGGTTGAGCATCCCTTACATATTGCATCATTTCATATTCGGTGCTCAATTTGGAGTGCAGTAATAAAGGCAAAAAACCCTCACGGCGTGAAATATATCGTATTATTTAAAGAGATTGATGTAAAGAAATAAAAATTTAACAACGAACAAGAGTTGTTTGTTGCCCTTAAACATTCTGATAGCTTAATATAAATAAACAGTCTTGGAGTACTTGGGACCCAGTTGGTAGATAAACATTTTTGATGTCTGAGTCAAAAACTACTGAAGATAGAAACATAATAAACACCATATGTTTCTAAAAAGATACAGAGATGTACTATCGAAGGATTTATCAAAACTTTTTCTCTGAGTTGGTCAAAACGAGATTTTAAGTTTGTCTGCCAAGCAACAAGCAACAGCTACACAGTGTTCTCAATGTTTGGTTGTACTACTGCTATAATCAGTATACAGCGTATATTGTTTGTTCGTTATGACAGATACAGTGGCTAGTTTGAAATTACTGGTATTTTATAGAAGCTGTAGGTGGGATAGTTTAGCAGCGTCTGCTAATTGAGCGTTTCAGCACGCGCCGGCAGCCGGAATGCGCGGCCGCCACACATTCGTTAGCAATATTCCGCTAACGAACCAAACTAATGGCTATTAAGTTGAATAACGTAGCACTTTGCGCTACGAATACCATACACACTCTCACTGACAGATGTTTCTAGAATCATACACAGCGGCCTTTTCAAAAACTATATTTTTCACCTTTTCGCACCACATTCATATTGGTAAAATATACCATTCAGTGACGACGAATATTTCACAGCGTACCTTTGTCATTCCAGAAGCGCGTGGAGCAATGCAACGGAATGTATGCAATGCATCTTGTACAAAACACGAAGCAGAATTTATGGCAGCTTGCTGTTGCACAAATGGATTCAAACTAATCGCAACTTTGTGAAAAAATCTTGTCTAGGTAGTTGAACATTTTAGCGTTACTTTTTATTTCTCAGCCAATAATGTGTCGATTGTTTAAAATAAGCTTACGAACAAAGCACGTTAATGAATTATCTAAAACGATAATGGTTAAATTACCACACACGCGAAAGCTTTCCCTGATAAAATCGAACTTCAATTGTTAAAAAAATGCGGTCATCGATGCCATTGACAAATTATATAAAACAGAAACTAAAACATAACATAAAACAAACATTTTATTGAATTTGTTTAGATCTTACTTGAAAACACGTGGCATAAAAAGTCACACGCACGCCATTACAATCCATGGGATTATTCGTCCAAGTTTTAACCAGTGCAGTAACACATTCATAACTAAAATCCGCGCAACTAAACTTCATTCAGAACCTCCTTCGTGTGTTGCTTTCCGCATAGAAAATGGTGGCAATACTAGTGAAAGAAGTCACTTAATGTTTTCCCTCAACATTTCCAGTGAGCGTCTCCTGTAGGCCGCGGCTTGGAAATAAGAAAATCCGCAGCACTCAGGCTGTCACCCCACAGTAAGCTGTGTAAGCTCAGACGATGGGAGAGCTATAAATTAAGTTTTCAATTTGCCAATGACGCATCGCTAAGACTGTGAACCGAGCACCCTTTGCTAATATATTTTACAGATGGTCGCTTTTGTGTTGCTCATGCAATTTTACACAATATTTCACATTTTTTAACGTTACTGTGAAAAAACATCAATATTAACACTAACAACAAATAAAATCTGAAGTCATAATAACATGCGTGAGTAGATGTAGTGTATCAGAGTACCTATTACGTATTTAAATGATCAAATTATGTTTAGTTGTGTACATTTCATAAATACAGAGGATGTTTAGCGTGGAGGGCCGACGCCGACGGTTGGTTGCATGCAGCAAAATGCAGCGTAGCGCTCCATTATGTGGGTCATAAATCAAGTGCATTGAAATCTCCTTCCTCCTTCGTGTCGGTGAGCCATCGCCGAGCGACGGATATTTGAACCAATGCACCGCCGAACCGACAGTGCTACACCGCTACACTTCGTAGCGGCTCGTAGCTGTTTGTAGCTACGTAGCTACGATGAAACTACGCGTCCTATCTACGCTACATCTTAAACTTTGCGCGCCCAATATTGACTGGACTGTAAAAGTTTCGTGTTCAGTCGTAGTGTTGATGTCAAAGTATTTGTTTTTACTTTATTTAGTTTGTATAAGATTTACGGGGTATTTATTTATATCCTTATCATTATTTTTTTAAAGTAACAAAGTAATTCTAATCCACATACTAAAATTGTGTAATATAATAATAAACATTTCACTAATCCGTTTCTCAACTAACAAGTCCACTCAACATTAGTGCATCATCGCTGTCAACAAACTAACTCCGCTCACATCGCAAACACTCGAGCACAAACTTCATAGATTTATGTTAGTGCATATTGTTTTATTTAAACAAGAATGTCGGCAAGTACAACAAAGTTATGTGACGGTGTATGGCGGCACAATGGTCGGCCGGCCGCCACCCGCGGTCCGAGGACACCCATTCACTCACTGCTACTCAATGGCTTTTGCATGTTGCATTCTGTACCGCATTCTGCTCTTAACTCGTGAACACTAATATTTCTAACGGCATCGAATTGTGGCCTATTGACTGCATTGGCCGTTAATCTGCATACATTATGAGTTTTTATTAGTTAAATATTTTACATTTCTCGCGTTTTTGGCTTAGGGTAATAAAACCATTTCTATGTCTGTGCTAAGTCATTTTTTAAGTTTTTGAATACTTAGTAGACTATAAGCGAAGGCTTTCGATGAAAATAATAGGTTTAATAGTATTCTAATTAAGGTTGTGTAAGAAGTGCATTATCCGGTTTATTTATCAAAAGCTCTTAATGAAAAAGAGTCCCACATAATATGTAATCTACATAGATTGGACCTATGGTTAAAAAGTACCATTCAACAAAACCCATCACTATATTTAATTTTTCCTCTACCAATACTAACATCGTATAATATTTTTGCACCAACAACCAAGTGCAGGCAACCCGCGTTTTACAACATCAGCACCCAGGCACAACGATGTGGGTGCATCGAATAGGCACCGCGTGTCATGTTTGGGGTAATACCTTCTCCGGGAGACATGTCGCCCGGCTCAGCGAAACGTCAAAGGGAAATTGAAAATTAATTTATGCTCCTAAACCTCATAGCAGCTCGGAGATTGTAAATCACCGGCTTGGAACTCTTCATGTCCAGAGTGCCATGTCGCTTGACGTTTAGGAAACATAATCACAGTTAATTATGGTTTACAAGTCAACAATATTTGAAAAGGAAATCTTTTTATGGAAAGTTCTATTGAAACTCGCTAACTAACAAAATTGACAATAAAATACTACTATAAAATCGGTTTTTCGTGTTAATTCACATTTGTTTTAATTACTTTTTTAAATACCATATTATACTACAAATAGCTGTATATTAATATTTCAAAAAATATATTATTTGGCAACGTGTCAGTGATCATATATTTAAAGCGGCTTTCGTGGAAACTCTGTGAAGTTCAATTTTTATTCTCATATAAGCCTGAAGGGATTATTTGTTTGTTTTTTGTCCGATCTATTTTTGGACTTAATCAAATAATATGAATTTCCTGTATTGTTCTCATTTCGCTTTAAATTAAATCATAAAATTCTCTTGCTACTGAAACAATCAATTATTAACAAAACAATTTAAATCAACAATTAACTTATAAAGACCAAACAGACGCGGTACACACCCACACCACTCACTACACCCCATTGAAACTTTTGACGAACGCATACAGACACGCGCCATTCTCAAATAGCAGTCCTCGGCGTACATGTAATGCGAGGCTGAACGCACTCGTGGGACGACTCCAAAAAGAGTCGTAAATACTCCCGACGCCGCTCACTTATAAATTAGGATCATAAAGCAGTTGCCGAACTTTGTTGGCGGCACGACGACCATAAAACAACGCTTACCCGGCGGGATCGGCGACAGTGCTCATGCATCGCCACTGATCTTTCAATTCTATGGATTATAATTCTGTTCGTTACACACAGATTATTTCTAACAGCCGGAGTTAATCGGTTTGTGGCTTTGATAGTAACTTGGGAGCCCGTTACCAAGGTGCACAAGATTTAAAAATAAACAGTTGTTTTATTATTCTGCTGACATAAACCAAAGATACCAAAGTGCATAATTTGTTGAGTATCACTTTAATAGTTCCTTTAAGGCATTGTTTTTGCTCGTCCCGACTCAAAAAAAAGAAACAATAAATTGTTTGTTTTAAACATTTCTTTACAGATAATAATCTGTAATGTTAAACAACATAACTTCAATTTGTTGGTGCTCTATCTATAGTCGAAATTCAGGAAGTCAGAACAACGCACCCTGTTGCCGTGGTACCGGGAACACTTCGCATGTGGAATTCGAGGCACAACCCTGACTGGGTCAATGGGGTATAGTGGCGCCGGTTGTTATTAGTTGGACAACTACCTACTACCACTAACTGAGCAACTTAAGTTCAATGATTTTATGACTATGCGATTCGGGCGATAATATGTAATGTATGAACTGAAAACTGTAATGCAGTTATCCATAAAAGTTAGATACGCACTTTACAGTATTTTTCTCCATATAGTGTTGAACACCTATTTATGAAAAGTACCTACAAATTAAAAAGTACAAGCCCTATAAAAACAGTAATAACATTAACAACCTATTATCATCCCATCGTAGGGCAAAGGTTTCTTCTGATACAGGGAAGGCACGCTTGTTCAAGAGGGGTTGGAGATTTCAGACCTATATTACTTATAAGTCTAGGTTTCCTCACGACGTTTCCTTCGTCGATGTCAGTGATGTCCAAGATATATGAATTAAATAAGTCACATTGATATATGATCAAAATCAAACCCGCATGCATAAAGGGCGCCTTAACCAATGTGCCATGACTTGCCGCCCACTACCTCATTGCGTCCCAACGGGTGATCGCCATAAGGGTCATCCGAGGATACCGCACGATCTCGGGGGAGGCGGCGAGCCTCCTTGCCGGATTGCCGCCGTGGGATCTGGAGGCGCTGGTCCTCGCGCGCCTGTACGAGTGGCGCGTGGAGGTACTAGGCCGGGGGGAGAGTCCGCCACCGCGGCAAATTGCCGCTCGGCGGGCCGACCTCCGGCTCGATCTCATGGCGACATGGAGACAGCGACTGTCGCAACCTCGTGCTGGGCACGCCTTAATAGAGGCGGTAAGTCCCCTCTTTGAGGAGTGGCTGGAGAGGCGCCACGGCGCCCTCACCTACCGCCTGACGCAGGTCCTCACCGGACACGGGTGTTTCGGGAGGTTCCTGCACCTCATCGGGCGGGAGGAAACGTCCGGGTGTCACCATTGTGTGGATCGCCCCGAGGACACGGTGGAGCATACCGTGGCGGTATGCCCCGCTTGGGCGGAGCATCGCCGAGTCCTCGTGGCGGCCATCGGCGGCGGCGAACTCTCGCGTCCGGCCCTGGTGCGAGCCATGGTTCGGAGCGAGAGGGAATGGGATGCAGTCGCCTCCTTCTGCGAGGCAGTAATGCTTGAGAAGGAGGCGGCGGGACGGTTGAGACAGCGGTTCTCCCGTCCCAGCCGCCGCGGTAGACGCTCCGGGCGTCGGGAGCCGCGAGACGACTCCCGGCCACCGTAGATACTGGCCTGTGGACGGTGAGCAATGGGTAGCTCACCGTCCTTACGTTGCATAACGACAGGCCGTGTCGACGGCGCGTTCGTGTTCCACGCGCGCCTCAAAGAGATGTCAGCAAAAGGAAGGGGCCACTGAGGGCCGATGCCTGCCGGGGCTGCGGGTTGTTCGCAAGAGATACCGCGCCCCCGGAACGCAAAGGGCACAAGAAGGAACATGGGTGGGTTTTAGTCAGTAAAAGTCTGACACTCCCTCCCGCCCCGCCCAGGGCGGGAGAAGTTATTTGATGATTTCCCACCCACCAAAAAAAAAAAAAAAAAAAAAAAAAAAAAAAAAAAAAAAAACCAATGTGCCATCCTACGGGCCTGTGGACGGTGAGCAATGGGTAGCTTACCGTCCTTACATTGCATAACGACAGGCCGTGTCGACGGCGCGTTCGTGTTCCACGCGCGCCTCAAAGAGATGTCAGCAAAGGAAGGGGCCACTGAGGGCCGATGCCTGCCGGGGCTGCGGGTTGTTCGTAAGAGATACCGCGCCCCCGGAACGCAAAGGGCACAAGAAGGAACATGGGTGGGTTTTAGTCAGTAAAAGTCTGACACTCCCTCCCGCCCCGCTCAGGGCGGGAGAAGTTATTTGATGATTTCGCACGCCCCAAAAAAAAAAAACCAATGTGCCTTTATTACATATAGTAATAAGATAGTGAAACTAGAATAAAGTCAAGAAAATAAAAAATAAGTTGTTACCTCAGCTGAGTCTGGCAAGTATCATTTTTCATAGACTTATTTTGCCAAATAAAGTTAGGCCATTTATTAAAAGATTTTTACATGACATTAAAGAAGAGCTACCAAATAGTCTGGTTTTCCTGTCTAATTAATTTTAAAACAAATTAGAGTAACCATAAATCTCGTTGCTTCTAAAAATTTTGTTTTGTTGAATGACAAGATTTTTGTGTTTTATGTAATTTCAATATTACGTACACTCTATTTTAAAACAGCAATAACATCAATAGGTAATGGATGTTGCCATTGTGATTCCACTACATAGTCCAAAAATTCTCAAATAATTCTGGGTTGGAAAACTCATACAGTTGTATTGATTAACATAATTAGCACAACCATTGTGAAATACTGCACCGAGCCAATACGTAACATCATTACACACTGAATGAAATGAATCATTAAGTCTGTCAGCATTCCATCAATTAGCATTTCATGGATTGTAAAATTGAATTATATTCATATTAACAGATGACCACAATTTTATAATTCGTTTCCCAAAACTTTGCTCTCAGTAGGTATTATAAGCTAGTAATTGATAAATCGAACACACTAATATTGTGGAATATGTTACTGAATTTATGATTTCAATATTCAATGTATGATAAAATATAAATGATGATAACACGCATTCAACACAGATAAGATTCCATTCTTAAAACCTAAGCTGTGTCGATTCATATTTTCAGTTAATACTATTTTTACAAATATGAGTAAATTGACATAATAAGATTTCCAATAAAAGTAAACTCCCAGTCTACAGTACACTGTAGATTATAACTAATTACCACATTCACACACTCCTGTAACCATTATCAAAACAGTCGCAAACCCACTATAGTAAGTAAACTTATCATTTTATTCGGCGGCGGCAGATGTGGAAGTTTAACTCATCATTTCGAGATCGCGAAATCGCTTGGAAGTAATTCGCGAAGGCGAGTTCCCCGCAGACGCTTTACTTACAAGCACTTGAAGTTAGTTGGGACCAAGTTGGCCGGCTTTCCACTCATACACTCCGTAACGACAACTTACTCACTTTTGCTCACTTGAGGCTTAGCGCCCGCAGATGTCAAGGGTAAAAATTTGTTTGTATAGCTTTGTTAATTATTTGGGGCACTAGTATATTTTTAACTGTTACATTGCGATTTGCCAGACTTATATGATTACTGTGCTGAACACAATAAAACATTTATTCCAAAAGATAAATCTAATTTATATACGTATTACAAGCTGTTTACCAGACGATAACAAGTTATTGCAAATTACGCCTGGTAATTACAGAACCAATTACCAAAACCAAATTTATATTTCTGTTCACGCGTGCACCAGCTGTACCTTCACAGATCCACTGCCTCTAAGAGTAACGTGAGTGTAAATAATTCAGTCGATGCGAAGCCTGCTCCCCGGGGCTTTGCTCCGAATACCAACATCTGATCTGTGATTGCGCACGATAAATCTATTCCTCTCAGCACACCGATTGTTGTTTATCCTCCGTAAATATTCTGTTGCACATCAATATATTCACATCTCATTTGTAGAACATAACATTCGTTCTGTTAAGATGTAAAGTTTGGTTAAAATTTTCACATATAAAAGTCAAAAGAGAATAGAAAGCGCCAAATAATGTCAAGGTATGGAATGTTCGGCCCGTGGCTGGGCGGGCAAACAAGCCAAAGCCGTGTAGGTACGTGACATGCAATACAAATCTGCTCACTGCACGCTAAACTCGCACGGTTCACACCTATTCAATTGTTATTTTGACAATTATGCTATTGGAATGTGCGAAATATTTTATGCAATTCGTTTTTGACATCGTGTAGATAAAAACCTTTACGTTAAAATTTCATAAACTATTTTTATATAGTACTGATGACTGGGCTTGACTATTCTAATGTAGTATTGACTTTTTATAACTTAACGTGTTGAGACATTTAATTCTCATTTATACCTTGAATCAAAGTTGATAGTCATATTAAAAGTGCTATGGTAGTGAGGGGGTATTTAAAACTACACGTGGAAGTGTTTATTTATATAATTGTTTTTGATGTTTTTATTAATCAGTGTTTAAATATAACTTTAACATAAAAGTATTGAATATATTGTGTAGGCACAATAAGCACTATAAAAGTAACCGAATCAAGGAAAATAATAATACACTGCAATTTGCAATCTTTTGTGGAGTTCGATTCGAGTAATCAAATAAACCGCTACTGAAATGATTTCGTGATTCCAAATATTTTAATTGACAAACAGAAATGCCGGGAAAATAGCGCTTAAATTGTGCTTGCATTTGCGGGATGTTAATTCAATGAATAAACATCACGTCAGAACAACATCAAAAACCACTTCCTACTAGCTATGCCGATGCCTCACTTGGCATGCAATTCTATTAAGCTCATTTTTTATGCAAACCGAATACGCGTACACAAGTGAATCTATAAGTCAATCTCACTATTATTACCTTCATAATCATTCCGTCGTAAAAGTATGATTATAGAATATTATTCCCATTACCACGTCTATTGTCCCACCAAGAAAATTCATTATCTACTAGGATTCATAACATCTAAAACACGGTTTGCGTGACTTTACATAATTATCATGAAAATGATCACGTTTGCTTGGATGCTATACATTCAGATTTCATAAAACAAATTGTTGGTTTTACTAAAACTTTCCTTCAAATGTATTAGTTGAAAATTGATCACTAATGTTGTTCGAAATTTTTGATCGTTAACCTAATTTAGTTGATCGACCGCGGTATGTACGCACTTGTACAAGTGCGGAGCTCGTAATTGACACGCCGATATGAGAGGTTCCACCGACTGTACCTACAGGCGTTTGTTTCAACGGAACATAAAATTTACATGTACATAAGTTATTTGCGACGGAGGTGCGTCGGCTCGTAAATCTCGCGACAAGGGGATTTCTGTTTGTGAAGTTTCTTTTTTATTTCCACTTTATCTGTGTAACGCAAAGGACTGTGAATACTCAGGCGCAACTCTGAACCCGCTCAACTTCAATAAATCAATTTGTGCACTTACCCGTACTTATAATGTTCTCAGAGAGTTCGGCACGTGTCGAGACCGACTCTGAATATGTTACACTTTCATCGCGTAAAGTATGTGAGCGTAATGCTATATTTTTTATATTAGAGGATACTTATGGAACACTTGTTTTACTTCTTTTCTTACTTTTAAATAACACTCTACCTACTTGTTTGATAACTTGTTTTTTCTACTCCAGTAAAAATTGCGGACCCTAAAATTATTCACGGTACCTACTTTGGGAAATTTAAAACCGTCGTTATCGTTCCCCATACCCAATTTAACGTTTTACGAATCACTTAAATGCTACAGAGCCAACTGAAATAAAATAAGCAGTCGAAACAGTTTGTCCGGTTCGTCGTGTTCATTTTGCATCACAAAGTTAGATGTGTTTGTCGTTCTATTTTAAACGCGATAACGCCAACTTTCCAGTCCTCGAAATGTGAATACCTTGTTGCGAAAATGTGACTAACGGAAACTGTGTACAAGTAACTCCGCTGTCCTTCGGTGGCTCACACCGCGCGCACTCCCTGCCACCCTACCAGCACTCACGGCACATACAAGAGCGCGCGGCGCCGCCTGCCGGCCACCGGCACTCGGCAACCCATTCAAATCTCTTTATTATTATAACAAACAACGTTATTCACTTCTTACACTACCGTTTTTTCACTATACATTTATACATTATACGCATACATACACAAAGGAAACTTGCCAACATTTGTATGTTGGCAACAACAGGTTAACGCCTGCAGTATTTGAATTTCCCTGCACAACATGTATCGCAACTAATCCTTTCTGAGGTTGACATTTAGATTTACGGCAGACAAAATAACTTTCCAAGTTGTGGAGTTCATTACCTAACTAAGATTTTCTGTAAAATAGAACTAATTTAATGTCACCCTTTTCGTTTGAAAATGTCTAATAATTATATGGTTAATATTTTTATTATTTGGTTGGCGTTTTTTCCAGGAGTCTTACGTTCAGCAGTGGCCGGGTATTAGCTGATATGATGATGAATACCTACTAATTTGTAAGCTGATTTGGAATCGATAAGAATCTTATCATGTAATCAAGTTGCCTATAGTATACAAAACTATATACAGTGATAACTTATTTAAAAGAAAATTAAGGACCTATTTGTTGGGGAAAGGCTGCTACAGTATCAATGAATTTCTAGATGATATATGACATTGTAGTACGATTATTTTTCTCTCCCTTCTTACTTTGACATTTATTGTTACTTTAATTTAATTGACCGTTATTGTATTTATTGAATTTCTAATGTATTTAATGAATTTTATTTTATTCCAATTGTATAATGTTATTTTTTAATCTTTCAACACAATGTTATATTGTTATGAAATAAATTACTTATGACTTACTTACTTATGACTTAATCTTTTTATATTATTTAAAGATCATACTAAAAAGCCTTACATATCTGTAGTTATCTTAACCCCAATTCATAAAATATCTTCCTATATTAGTTGACCTACATATTTATTCTCAACTCGAGAATTTGGATTCAGTCTAGCTTATAGGAACTCATCGTCGGAACTCCTACCTGATAATTTATGATACAATTCAGTAACTTATAATATACCTATCTGTAGGCGATTTCAAACAAAACGATATTCCAAATTAAATGACAATAAATTACTGTAAATTTTGCCGGAAATTATTTTATAAAATTATTCACGGAAATAACTAGGTAGTATAATATTATTCAGAGATACAGCTTGTTTGTTTTATTTGTGAGATAATGTCTAGAAACACTGGTCCGATTACAAACATTCTTTTACCGATAGAAAGCTGCACTGTTGTCGAGTGTCATAGAACGTGTTTTATGTTATATTCAACTTCCATGCAGACGAAGGTGCGGGGAGAATCTAGTTTATAATAAACAACTACAGTTATAATATAGAACAATAAACCTGTCAATGGTCTCACGGAGATTCTTTAAGAAAATTCGGTGCCACCCACTCAACAGTCGTCATGTAAGTGAATAACTCACAATATGGACGAATAGTGAGGGGATATTACTACTGAACGTCATAAAAAGAGCTACCAGTGAATTTAAATGTTTCAGCAAAAGTTCACTCGGTCCCGTTTCCTTATAGACCGCGGTTGCAAACTTTATACACTTAATTTAAATGAAAATTTCTTTTGTTACGACTTTAACATATGATCTGTTTAAAATGTAAAGGTAGGCGTGGAAGAAAGAGTTAAGTATTAGCATTTATGTATTTAAACTTTAACTTTTGACATCATTTGCTAACTTGTTATTACAATTATGTCCAACTCTGACATTCTTAAGGAAAAAGACAATAAACATAATTTGTACATTTAGCAAGTTATGCCTCCGTGCTCTGAATAAAAATGATTGTGAAAGAAGAACATAAACATTACACAATATTATTTTAAAAGAGTCGAGCTAAATTAGCAGGAACAAAAGTAAGAAGGGCGAAAGTTAACTTTCAGTTCAAATTAATGAAGATTACAAAATTCACGGCCATTGAGTTCCCCGCCTCGTCGAACCTTTGACTCTAAGTTGCTTGTTAGACTAAATTGAGAGAAATAATAGGACTCATTTGTTTGGTTTAAAGGTCTCCAGTCCCACCCGCCGGCGGAAGTTATTATTTTACCGCAATCCGAACGGCCAATAAAGTAATATTGTGAACCATTAATATGTCGATAAAAATGTGCACTTTGTACAAACTGATTGTATGCAAAACCACAACCCCAGGTAAATAAACGATATGTGCATGTATGCACAGGTAGGTAGGCATCTAATAATAACACGAATTAGGCTAGTGACAATAATAGAGAATATGCCAGTCCTTTTTTATCACCAATGACTAATCATAGGCCTAAGCCTAGGATTCATTTTATAAAAACAATTCCTAAAATTAGTTTTTTCTGGAACTATTTAGACCCTTATATGGAGTGTAAAAGATACATCACATAGCTGTTAACTGCGCATACTGACCAGTAAACTAAGTAACATTCAACAAAAATGTTGCTGGGAAACGACTTTTATTTTTGATCTGTAATATCTCATAGTAACGCGCAATGTGACGCACGCATAACATCGTACTTATTATCGCATTCAATAGTAAGTAAGAAAATTTGATTATTTTTTTTAACTTTTCAGAGCAGGAACAGGATTCTAGGTACGATTTAATTACCGCGGTGTTGGGAAGAACATATAAGTTTCGTCGTGTTAAAGTGTCTCTTTATATTCGCAAAATTTATCATCAAATCAAATTATATTTAATACTAGCTAGCAACACAAAAATATTTTTTTTAATTCCAACCAGTAGTTTCTGAGATTAGCGCGTTCAACCAAACAAACAAACAAACTCTTCAGCATTATATTATTAGTATAAATTTCGGCCACTGTTCTCACAACTTAAATTTGTTGATGATTATCTTACTAATCAATTTATTTAAGAAACACCAGCACCTGACGAAAATAAATGATGTCGTAAACTGATGACGAACCAACATTAACCAGCTTAAAAAATAAATTAAAATCTGCTACGATCCTTACATACTCAAGTATCGTAGTAGGTGGCGTTCTATGGTTCCTGCTCACCCCCATGGGAAAGAGGCGTGAGTTTATGTATGTATGTATGCAACGTACGTATGTAAATTCCTGCTGTTTTAAACATGTTGTTTGTTTTATGCAGTCGCAGTTTTTGTTTTTAATTTCTTTTATAAACTGATTTAAAAAATTTCAGAATGTTTTTTTTTGTGTACCTAGTCCGAACCGCCTTTATTAGGTTCAAAAGCAGCTGTTTGCAATTTGATTTTCGAAAGCCAAAATTTATAGGATCACAATGTTCAGGATACTATGATGTCAAAGAATACCTAACTTAAGATTCCTTTATGAAATTAGATACCTACATTTAATAATGTACAGCGACCAATTATTAATCTTAGACAATATTGTTTCTATTACAAAATGCTAAGCATTCACAGTACCTATTTATAGCCAGTATATTATTTTTTTCAAGTACTGTCCCGCCCTGTAAATGTTCAAGATCAATATTATTAGGTTGCGGGATATCCGTCTGTTTAGAATGCATGTAGGTAATAAAAAACAACAATGAACCTCTTTTTTTAACCTATTCAAAAAAAGGAGGACGTTCTCAATTTGTGTTTGTTGTGTTTTCTTTTTGTTTGTGTGTTACGCGATAAATCCGCCAATTACGAAGAGATTTTGATGATTCTTTTACGTTTGTTAGGTCATACTTCAGACGTGGTCCCATACTAACTTTATCGAAATTGATTAAAAAATTTGAAACCAAAGCCGCCGACTTCCAAAGCTTAAGTTATTTTTCACTTTTTTTCATTTTCATAGTTTGACGAAATTGACATGAAATAATAAGATATATTTTGCATTAATCATTATTGATCGTTTGGTTATTTGAAATTACTAATGATTAACATTTTGTAGATTTCAAAGTACATTTCGCGCTGTATCAGCCACGGGCCGCGGTGCTTTTTGCAGTTTTTCTTATGAAAATATAACAGAAATCATGGTACGTAGAGACTAATTTATGTAATCAAGAAAAAAACAAACATCTTGTTTCAAAAACAAGAGTTGTTCAATTTATGTTTCTATTTGGGGTTGCGTAAAATAATATGGTGATTGACTTCAATAGCCATGACTGTTAATTAAAAGAATGCCATTTTCGCTATAACCGGTTATATATTTCTTAAAATATAAGTTTTATAAATAAATACCATTTTGATTCAATAACATAAATAACATACTATTGCATTAGAGACCTACTGTTTTTTGAACTCGACGTTTTCCTTTGAACTATAAACTTTATTTATAATTACATTATTTTTTGTTAGAAACAAACAGACAACTTGTACTCTATGCCCATGATGGGTATTAAAAATACTACCTAACATTTATACTCAAACTTTTATATTTTTACATTACTATGACGGGGGAACTCTAAAAGATTTTGATAGGACTTTCACTCGTAAAAATCTCAGAGTCCCGTAAAAGAATGCTAAAAGATTTCGCTTATGTTTTAACAAGATAGGCAGAATAAGTCCAGAGGTATGAAAAGTATGAAAAAACAAAACATCAAAGCAGAAGAAAACGTTAAAAGATCATACTCACTTTCGTCCCTTGTGGTCGGTGTAAACTATGTGGTTCCTTGCGGCGGGAGTCTGCCGACCCCGGCCTAGCGAGTGCGACTCCATCATCCGCGGCCCATGCTCCGCGCGCCGGCTACGCTGTGGCCTGCCATGCAGAAACAAATCTGTGCTCTTAGCCTTGCCACACACAGCCGCGAACCTCCCAACTGTCTGAGTGTTCAGTTAGTGACCGCTTCGGTGAATTACTCCCCGGCCACGTTTAACAAGTTCGGATGGCCGGCTTGTTAGAGCTCGCTGCTCTCCACCGACATTGTATACACAGTTTCGACTTCTTAGCTGTGAAAGTTTCACCCGCTCTGTTGATTTTGTTTGTTAACATTGTCCTGTTCAAGAACTGTTCTAGATTTATCTCCTTTGTGTTTGCTCACTTTGTAAAATCAAGCGCAGCATGGACATTTCGTGTTGTTACGGTTTTCGTCTGTTATGTATTTATTGTACAAACTTTGCTTTTACTTTTATTATAATAAATTGTTCATCTGTAACGAAAGCCCAGAGGTAAAACTTTTCTTATTTCAAATGTTAGTATTAGTAGTATATGTTCTTATTTTTATTAAGTTATACAAATACTTATAAAGAGAAGCCTTCTAATAGCTAATACTGAATGCCGATTGTTACTGAAGTATGGTTTATTGAAGATACATAAACCATCTCATGAGACTTGTGCATAGTCTTGTGGCAGGTTACATAACCATTTACTAAGATGTATATTAGAGGACAATATACCTGTATACATAGGAGTATATAAAACTGTTTACATAAGCACTTATTTATCTTCTACGAGTAGGCGGAGCTTGGGATCGAGGCGGGCTTATTTGGAATCGACAAGGAGGTGGAGTGGAGGCATCTACTTGTTTATCAATACCTTCTGCGCTTAGATATAGACCTGAATAATTGTACAAAATACAAAAAAGATAAATTGTACCTAAGGGCCCATAATCAAATTAAAAAATAAGGCCGAAAAATGTGACCGATAAATTAAAGGATAATTAAGGAGCTACCTACTCACTAATAGGCATGGATATTTTCAGAACCAAATATTTCGTAAAGGTTAAATGTTTTCTCGTTTCATAAATTATATTTCGCAAGACAGTGTACAAATGGGCTTTAATTAACTGGGGAATGTTGGCGAAACAGCAAATATGCCAGGATCGGCCGGCCGCCCCGCGCCCGCCGCCCGGCCACGCTAACTACGATTTACATTCCCTCTTATTTATTTACAAGATACAGCAACACAATTTAATTTAATTTACAGACTGGGGTAATTTTATTTTGCAAACCGACTAAGGAATTGCCGAACATTAATCAATATGGAAATAGAATACCGAGAGCCTACCAGAAATTTTCATTTTTGCAGTGACTAGAAATGGAAATTGAAGAAAACTTTTTGTGAAATAAGACAAGTATAGAATATTATAAACTGGTACTTTAAGTCAAACCAACATATAAGTACTCACTTTTTATAATCCTCAACAATATTTTAATAGGCCGTACAACCGTGAAAAGGTAGTTATTAAGTTCACTGAAAAGCGATTGTACAATAGTTTATTTTATAACAGTATGTATTTTATAACTACAGATATTAAGTAATAGGACTGCCACTGAAAGTTAATTAAGAACAGAGCTATCTCTACATTCTCCCGCGTTACGAACTAAGTTACGCTCGCGGCGCGGATCCCGGCAGAGTGTTCAGTGCACTCACCTCCAAGGCTCACAGCCGACTGAGCGCTGCACTCTTTACTCTAAAACATTATCCTTCCAACCGAAATTCAAACGATCAAAAGTTCACCATATGGCTCACAACTTAAAGTCCATTTTCACTTCTATCCCATCTCTAAAAGTAATTTCGACTATGGAGTGAGAATTCGGGAGAATTCGTCACGAAAATCTAATTCTTCGTACGCGAACATAATGACGGCTTTAGAACTGAAGATGACGGGAGCCTCAAAATTTTCGTGAGATGACGAGCCTGCGAAGTAGAAACCTCTATGTTTAAGAACTGAGAGTTCATATTGCAGGTAATGTGGACACCAAAGAGGCGGTCGTAAGGCTTCGAGGGGTGGCGCGTAAAATAGGCGCATGCGTAAATGTCTTGAATTATTTCTCAAACTCTGAACTAAGTTCAACTGATTAGTGTTTGAGTCACAAGTAAAAAATATTATCGACAGATTGATGTGATCAAACATGTATAAGATTTGCGACAAAAACATTGGCATACCTTTTCCAAATAACTGTATTGTAGTGAATATAGTTATTTTAATGTTACTATTTAAGCCCAGTCGAAAACGGCACCTTTGTTCATTATTATTAACTGGAAAGCATGTTTGTGAACTACATATCATTTTCAGAATTATTATCAATTAAATACAGAGAATATAAAATTTTTGAACTTTGGTATTTTAAGCAGGAAATGTTTTCACTGTGTATTTACAACAACTTACTGGTACATTTTCTCGTTCACTATTGATACAAATATTTAGTATCCCTTATCTTTTGAATAAACATACACATACACATTTGCATATACATTTCCGTAGTAAGTTTTTTTATTTTACTGCGTAAATATTTAAATTACACTTAATTTTTAGTTGACATGTTACTTAATATTTAACTTTAACTTCTCTTAATAAATATAATTAAATAAACATTTCCGACTAACCAAGTATGTGTACCTACTTTTATTAAAAAAAAAAGTATGTCTTCTGTGTTACTCTTGAAATTCTGCAAGCCTCCAGCTTTTCTATCTGTCATTTTAAAATGAGCTAACTTATTGGTTTAGTTTGTTTTGGATATCCCTGACCTCCTGAAGAGAATCCTGAGGAAACCAATATTTACCATCCATCATCACACCTGTATTCCCCGAAAAGCTAGGCAGAGGTGTACCAATGTACACCCACAGTTCGCCGGTATGTTTAGGTCCTATGTAATAGGAGGCGAACCTTTTGCCATTAACCGGACACAAATCCTAACTCCGAGCTGCTACTGAGAATTAAGAGCTCTAGCGTAGCAGTCAGGCATAGGACCATCAGTACCCAGTAACCAGTATTTATTATGAATATATGTTTTGAATCGCCAATGTGCCTTGGGCAAGTATAGTGATCAAAGCTCGTGCATTCCCTGCATAAGAAGACGCCTTTACCCTGCAGTACGACAATAAAATGGTTGGTATTACATGTAGGCTCGTCCCCTATTACTTGGGACCTAAACATACCGGCGAACTGTGGGTGCACATTGTGTACATTGTTACACTTCTGCCTAACCCTTCGGGGAATACAGGCGTAATGGTATATTATGTTCTATCTAGCCCTCCTGTTCTCTGCTATTTTATTTTTTAAATCTTTGTTAGATGCCATACAAGCCGACGGCCTACCTGATGTTAAGTGGTCACCTCTGCCTATAGACCAGAGGCCTTGCAAATGCGTTGCTATCCCAGACACAAAGTAGAAATGTCTCATGTGCCTGTAATTTTACCGGCTTTCATAGCAGCGAACACAGCAAAATGGTTTGGTGGTAGTACTTCCCGAGCTCCGTCACAAAGAACCGTCGCTACTGCTAAAAATGATGTCGTTGTTGTTGCTTCTGTTCTCTGCTAATGTGAGCCAGTCCTTTCACATTGATCTGCCACGATGACGCCTAGTTGTCAATGGTACCGACAAGGTAGTTTTTCCCGTCCACATTTTATTGCTTTTCAGCTGAACTTAGCTTAACAATCTAGATTTCAGTGTTCAGCGCCGTGTTTTGTTACTATACTGTCTTTCGAATCTTTAAGAGGATACTGTGCTGCTTAACTCGCAAGTAACGTAACTGTTCCTTTAAGACACAATTAAAAGGCCTATCTTTAAAAGACTATCAATAGTCCTGTCGTATCTGGAAAGTAATTATTTTGCCCAGATATGTAGATATAATCTGGAAGTCTGACAATCAGTTTTACCTTGTTGCCCACTAACTGGGTTGTGGAGGTCACATAGTCAGTCGCTTCAAGTAAAACGCTAGTTTTCAGCTGCATCCGGCTAAACTGGAAGGCGATCCCATCATAGTTGGGAAAATGGCTGAGCAGACGATGAAATAGATATAATATTGTACTTATGCAAGCTCCTTATCTTCAAATACATTTTTCTTCTGTTGCTATTTTTCATGCGTGTGGTCTAAGAAATTGCACGTTCATTCTATAACAAGCCCATTAACAACTTTATGTATATATACAAAGAACCAAACTTGTATAATATTTACATAATTATAGAAAGGCTGCTGTCTTAGTCTTTATTCATCATAGCGTGAAGCTAACACAATTGAAAAAAAAAAGAAAAATCAAGAGACAGTCATGTGTCCCTCAGTTCAAAAACTACCCAGAATATTAAAAAGTAATGAGAGAACCCAATAAAGACTACGGGAAAGTCAAGTTTATAGTAGTTTTACCACAATAACGTCAGCAAACATACAAACAACCACCATCCTGTACACAACATTAATAAGAGATAATGAACAAGCACGACATCGACACGACTATTAATAAAATGTAAGAGGTAAAATATTAGTGGGGAGTCCGCGGGCGGAGTGGCGGACGCGTTCCACGTAACTCTCAATATGAGCTTTGTTACCGCTTTGTGCCGCCATTTCTTGTGTCACTGCATTGAATATATCGGGTGCTTTCCTTTGTGCACGGAATATTGCTCGTCTTTTGTCGAAATGAACGTTACCTTTCCTAAGAGTTGTTTCAGCGAAGAATTTCACGATTGCAAAGTAATATTTCCCCTTAAGAATTTCGATGTGTTTCTTTCATATCGGAGATGACTTTACTTCAGATTATATTGTGTTCGGAAATGTTGTTTCAAGTTCGATTTTCAATATCATCGGTTCTTTTACGAGTTGTTTGAAAATATCCGTGTAGAACTATCCATCATTTTCCTTTTTCTTTGAATGAATATTTTTCCTGAAAGTTTATTATATGAAGCGAAATATCCTTTAAATTAGTTTTTCATTGAGATTGCAATATTGTAAGGGAGATAAATAATTATTATTATAGAGTAAATCCTTTGTCCCAGTAATTGCATTGGCTTTGCCGTTTCAAGTCCAATAGCCATCTGACCACCAATTAGAGTAGGATTAGCGACGGTGGGAGATCGCCGTGTAATATACTCTTGAGATTGCTTGTTAATTATTTCAAAGTACTTTCTGACTTTTATTATCCCATTTATTTTATGGAGTTTAATTATAGTTTTTTTAATAAATAAACCTACTATTTACAGAAACATTGATTTGATAACAAAAAATCTGTTTTACTTTGTTTTCAATGAGTTAAGTTGCAGGTATTATCTTCAAGCTATCATACCCTTTTTTGTAAAGACATAATAGCAAGCGATAATAACTAGCGACACTTGCAAGCCCATCGATTATCGCTGATCTGTACCGATGGAACCAACATTTTTTTTGATGAAATGTCTTACTGGTTTTTAACACTAATACAATGTTAAATTTGTCTAATATTAATTAAGTTCAAACCAAAAAGAAACGAGATAAGAAAGGCTCAGTACAAAAGTACTATTTGATAAAGTTGTCATTGATCAATAGTAAGGTTTAAAAATAAGGTCTACGAAATGCTATGAAACGCTACGAGATGCTACGCGAGGTGCTACGAATCCAACCAATAGGTTTAACCCGTAACACGCTTCTAACTTACGCCCCAAAAGCCCTAAAAATTATACCGACTTAATCTGACCAACAATTGGATACTAGAAACAATAAACAATACGAAATCCCTATTAGTATAATTTGTTCTTAAAGTAATTATAAATGGGAAGTAGAAACCGCGTATGGCCTGATAAAAGCTGTATTTGAACCGTATGCCGTCCACGTTGGCCGTTACATTAGGGCAGTGACACACAACGTACAGTGCGGACGGCTCAGCCAACCTTACACATTACACACACGGTATACAAACTTACACGACAAATACGGTGTTGGTAATACTTATAGTCTACATGTACCGTCATGCGTTATTGGAGGAAATTTGAAGTGAAGAACTAAGTAATACAAAAATTTTGAGAGCAGTGGATCGAGAGCATTATAACAGACTAGCTTCTGCCTGCCTTCTGCCTGCTTCGTCTGCGTCAAATTTTATATTATTATCCCACGAGAACCGGTATAAAAAGCATCCTATGTGTTTTGCAAACTACAATCTATCTCAGTGCCATATAGCATCCAGATCCGTTCAGCCGTTTAAGTGTGAAAGAGTAACAAACATCCATACATCTATACATCCTCATAAACTTTCGCATTTATAATATTAGTAGGATAGTAGAATAGTTTCTTGTCTGTTGTTATGGGAGCCCTGTTTGTTTAAATATTTTCGAAGTGTTTATGTAAACTCTAGTTTAATACAAAATTGGCCATAGTCTAATCGGGTTTAAGTGTGTATAAAAATACAATTTGCATTAACTAAAATATTTTAAACCGTTAATATTCTTACTTATGTCTTTTTTTTAATTCAAGATAAGTAGATCAGTCTAATTCAGTTAAATAATAATTAAGGATACGAGTTTTTGTAATTCTAATATATTTTTAAAAACATTACACAAATGCACATACAACTCGAATTCAGAAATGTCGCCGCTCTTTTATCTCACATAGTTTGTCACAATAATGTATCGTTAGCGGTTCCCGCGCGGGTAGCTCACCGAAGTGTTTGCTCGTCCGTCCGTCCGTTCGCCACCGCGCTCAACCAACTGCTAATTAAGGCTGGATTACCGACCGGACCCGACCGCTACTTACTGTTTACAACTAGATTTGAAGACAAAGGAAATAATGTGCCGAACAATACCTTTCATTAACAGCAAATAGTTTCCTTCCAGTTGCTAATGCGTGCTTTGTTAATTACTGTTACACTTTACGCCTGCTGTATAATGTAGTGAGTTAAGAACTTAGATAGGGAATGCTAGTTGCACTAAGTTTTTATTAGTTAGCTCTTATCTGATTTAAGTTTTGAAAATAATTAAGTTTATAAAAGGTTCAAACTTCATTTATTGGGAATTTTAGAAGTCGTTAAAAAATCTTTGAACACGAAATTCTATCTTGCACAGGTAAAATGTAATAGCATTTTCTCTAATAAATGATTCGTATAACATCTGCCAAACTTTAAACGTTTCTGTAAAAAAACTTCGTAAAACTTATTAAACAAATGGAACGTTAGTCCTTTGAGCATTGAAACATAAATAAGAGTGGAATAAGGCGATAATATCGATATCGAACGTTAATACAGTACGCTACAGTGAATGTAGTTGTTTATTCTCGCAACGTCTGCGGTACTACCCGCAAATAACAGAAAGAGCAAGTCCTCAGGGCATCGCTTTAGCTTTTCAATTTCCCTTTCGGAATTATTCGTACTAATCGAATACGACCGCCGGGGTCTGGGGACGCGGTCGCAATGATTCATTCATGAGACTAATGTCGCATTCCCACTCAGATATCAGGTATTATTGTGGTCAATAGCACTTACGTCGCCATCGCTTGCCGCCCGAGCTCTTCAAAGATATGGAGTAAGGCTTTAACTTACAGTGGGCGATGTTTTTATGTGATTTATGTAACAAGTTTGGGCCACTAAGCTTTATTCAGTATTAAAGATTGTAACCAAAGTTCCGTATAAGGTAAGCTTAAAAATAAATAGTTGTATTTGCCCTCAATCGCATTATGGTGATAGTCCGTCCGAGTAATGAAATTGAATGCAGGTAATTTTATCAAGTATATTATTTACTGCCGACTGTTGACTGACCACGTTTTAAAAACAACAGTTCCAAGCTTATGTGAGCTTAGAATTTGTATAGGTATATCCATATTCTAAGCTTACAATAATTCATACTCCTCGTCCACGGTTTATCAAAATATAACTGTAATAACAAAACTACCCGATACACAAACAATGTCCATAGAAAGTTTGAACGCATTGTTCGATATGAGGGTATGAAGGCGTTGCATCGTCGCGTTGCAAATGATGAGGCGCGAGGTATTGTCGCAGCATTAATGAGCGGCGCACGCCCGGCGCCCGCGCCGCCCGCGCCCGGCCCGGCACCCGCACCCGGCGCCGGGCCGGCCCGGACAGCCGCGCGGAAGAGGAAAATTAAACTCCTGGGCCCCCGGCTCGTGTTCATTACTCCACACCCGATTACTCCACCGCTGTTTGTGAATGCAGCTGTAAAGTACCACTGAAAGAGCTGTATGGAAACATTGGAATTAGAAACTGTGATAATTAGTGCTCAACTAGAATAATATACTTGCCACTTTTAATGCGCTAGTGCTGCTATAACTTGTACATAAATACGTGGCTCGCTGTTTCGTTGTTGGTAATATGGAGACTGTTCAGAAGGGGTGGTAGCTTCTATTTGTTTTTCATTTTATTCTTCATTCAGAGCAGTGGTAGAAACATAAAGTCCGTGGGGTATTGCTTTAAGATTTCAATTTCCTTTCCGGAATTACTTGTACTCTAATCGAACACGCGTCAGGGGACACGGAGGGTGGCGGGGCGCATCGCAACCGCAAATTACTCCAGCACTCTGCGTACGAATGTTTAAAATGTATTATTAAGATATTTACAACGTCGCGCTTACTGCACGAGGGTTAATGTCTAATGACCTTTAATTATTTATTCTTTTCTGCTAATCGATTGGGCGTTTTGAGTGTGAGTAAGGTGTTTTTGTTACAATTATACCTTTGTAAATTACTTAATTATCTTGACCATCTGACCACCCTAAATAGATTTAGGTCATGATCATGTCCTCAATAACCATAAGTTATAAGATATGTATAAATCACCGAATGAACTATTGCAATTTAATATAATCAAGATAATAGAATTAAAAAAAGTAGGTAGTTATGCATGGTAACGTCAGTAAGTTATGTCGAGGCGGGCGGAGGCGCGCGACAGCCGGCTGCTGATTGTAAAGCGCTCACAGACGGAGCCTATTCGATTTCACGGCTCGCCGCGTCCGATATTTATTGTCATCGGTGCAGTTGTACGACACGGCGCCTACTGAACCGCGCTGAAAAATCTCCATTCCCGAAATCGGACGAAAACATTCCGCTGATACACGAACCATCAACTTCGACTAAAAAAAATTCGTACCGTGTAAAACGACAAAAACGACAGTTTTAACAATCGTTACTTGAATATGTTTGCAAACAGCTACACGACACCTTGTCTCGTTAGTAAAAAGTGATGTTACGTACGATTTATCACCTGCACACGACACGGAAGGCCCCCGGAGCCGAGCTTCCTTTAAAACCTGTCAGCACTGAGAACTGAAATGAAAACAAACGCGTGGATTTACACACTTGAAATATTATAGTCATAGTGGCGATGCCGAATGTACCGCCCGTGTCCGAGCGATCTGTACATTAGTTTTAATTTATTTTATTTAAATCTTGACACCGTCAATGAGGTCTATAGAACTGGATTGGGTTATTTACGATCAACACCATCTTGTAAATAAAAAAACGTCTGTAGCCTCATAATACAATAAGTTTAACTTCAATTTTTTTTTCTTTTTCTTATCAAATACAGCTAGTACATTCCACTTATTACCCTCTTTAGGACTCACAAAGACTATCCAATGCTACAGCTGACAAAATGATAATATGTCGGGAGCCCTATAAAGTTCGACAAACAATTTGCTAACTTATTATTCGGCGGATAGCCACCGCTCGCCAGGAAGGGTTAACTACTGAACCTCCAGCCAGGTTTGGTGGAACAATTAAACCGGTCAACCAGTACATTAAAAAGCTGCCAATGGCCGAACAAAACTGAATAGACTATAAAGTCATTTTCAGCTAAAAGCGTAAATTGTACGGTGGTAACTCAATAGCAGAGAGATAGTTAATTGGTACAATGCCAACTCGGTGGATATCTTTGTTTTAATTCAATTGTCTCGAAGCTAATGCACTCGGTAGAGCAATCTTAACCGTGTCCCGCCTGATTATGGTAACTTTTCAGGTTACATTTCAACTGTATATTTAGTTACGAATGCTGTCAATGTTCTGTTTATGGATTGCACTTATTTCGAACTCCACTTTGTTCATGTTGATAAATATTATATGAAGGGTAAAAATTGTGGTATCATGGTTTACCCGCATTCGTTTTCTAACTAACTCAAGAAAGTAGTTTCACGCCTAAATTTCCTTTTCCTCATTAGTTTTTTGTATGTAATTTTTTCATGACTATATTTTTTTGTTTAACTAAGACTGTATTTTCCATTACCAGTATAACAAAGGAGGAACCACAAAAATCACACCCGACAACTACGCGGAGCACGAACGATCGAATTCAGAGTTGAGATTCAGAGCTATTGAGCAGACAGCGACATCGGGTGTGTGCTTAGCTAGTACAAATGTCGACAGTTGCGATGCGTGGCACTGAATACGTTCTCCGCATCTCCTTATTGACACGCCGGCGGAATATGTTTAGGCCCATGATTACCAGGCTTAGGTTAATCATTCCCTTTATAACCGCCGCTGTCAAATACATTGCATCGCTGCACTGTGCTGATTTGTGCAAGCTCATTGGACATTCATTGATTATTGACTTGTATTCAATTATACGCCGGATGTTTAATGTTAACGTATCTTGTTAATTATGTTCGTTTTGCTAAAGTAAAGTAAATGGTGACAGACATAGGTAACATTCTCCTCTATTGCACGAGGCCGGGAGTTCGCAACCGGGCACGGACAATTACTATGATTTTTTTCATATGTACTTTCTAAGTTTATCTTGGGCATCACTGACATCGGTGCAGGAAAACATCGTGAGGAAACCTGAACTTATAGTTAATACTAGCTGTTACCCGCGACTTCGTCCGCGTTTCCGTCATTTTTCGTAAAAAATAGTAGCCTATGTCCTTCCTCACGGTTCAGTGGTTTTGATGTAACAGACAGATTAACTTTCATATTTTAGTAGAGAAATATAATATGTCAATCTACAATACTGTTGAAAAATATCGCAATACGGAACCGCACAATATTATTGTTAATAGCTGTGCCCTCGACTCCGTCAGCGTGTAACTCCTTGTGTGTTATTAAGTTAATGTATTGGTAATATTGTTTAGATCACGTTCACATGAGGCTTAAGTACCTATAGATCGAAAATACTTCAGCGCAAAGCTTCCGGGTAAACTATGTTGAAAGTTGACCCGTCCGGCACGTGAACATAAAAATTTCCAGAACTGCTAACCCGGGAAAGAGCGACGTACAACTGACGATGCGAGAAACAACTGACACCGAGATCTACTCCAGCAACACGAAAAGTCTGCCCTTGAGCCTTATTAATTGTCATTGCATAACACACCGATACTGGGAATTGTGTTCTTTTAAATTGGAATGGAAAATTATTTGGTATTATGGGAATTCTGGGAATAAAGACGGTTTATCCTGCACCGCAACCTGTTAAAATTTGAGCCTCGATTATATTTTGTTGCAACTGGGTTACTTTTAGCCGAGTTCCATTGCAAAGTTGTGGTGGTCTTAAATTTCGGAGCAGAATAATCGGAATACCAATTTTTAAACAAATTTCATGAGAAGGAAGTCCGGGCATATTTAAAGAATTTAAAAATTCTATCGGGTAATTAGTGGTTTCTTGATCATCGACCATTATATTTATTGAACTATAAACTTTGCTTTCCCCCTGTATTCACGCGCGATGGCTTATTATTAGCGTATTTCATGTATAACTTTGGTGTTTCTATACCGATTTCTATGATTCTTTTTTATGGAATAGTTAATAATGTTAACTTTTTTAATTAGGGATGAATGAGAGTGTTATAAACGTAAGAGTAGACAAATATAATCAGAAAGCTTCGAACTGCTAAGCTATCGGGAGTTTCACGTGATATTGTGAGTCAACCATAAAAGATAGACATATGCTGTTGTGGGATATTTTTTATATAATTTTAAGGAGAACATTTCCGTCATACATGATTTCTGTGTAGCTGTAACCATTAAGGTTGCACCGGCGGAAGCTTAAAAATGGAGTAACTTCTCCCGTTTTCCCAACATTTCCCTTCACTGCTCAGCTCCTATTAATTGTTGTGTGATGAAAAGTATACTATAACCAACTCAGGAGTATAATAATAATAATAATAATTTATTTGTCGCAAAAACATAGGTTACATTAAAGCAAATATACTGAACAATTTACAATTTTCATAATTATGTGGTGAAGGCATCTGTGTCTGAACTAGATAAATAATATCTGTATCTCAGACATCAGCGCTCTTCCTTTAAATGATCATTACAGTACTAGTTTAATTAGACGCATTAAAGAGAACGTATATTATTACTAATCGTTACACAGAAAGAAAAAATAAAATAAAATAAACTTGGCAAGTATGAAAAATAATTGTACCAAGTTCGTTAAAATCCGTCGAGTAGTTTTTGTTTCTATAACGGTTATACAGACAGACAGACAGACAAAAATTTTACTGATTACATTTTTGGCATCAGTATCGATCCCTAATCACCCCCTGATAGTTATTTTGGAAATATATTTCATGTACAGAATTGACCTCTCTACAGATTTATTATAAGTATAGATATAGAAGATATAGAAGATAAGTCTCAAATCGCCACTCCGCCTTAAGCAAGCATGGTGATCAATGCTCGTGACTTTTCTGTATGAGAAGAGCCTTTTGCCCTGTAGAGGGACCATTATAGACTGGTATAGTGGCCGCCACGAGTCGTGAACACAAACGTCAAGTAAATTTTTGGGTTTTTGAGTCCCTTTCTGGGTTTATTGGGTCACCGACGCTGCACGCGATCGGTCCGCAAACGGACCAATCGCGACTCAAAAATTAACTTGAAGTTTATGCTCACGACTCGTGGCGGTTCCTAAACTATTTTTATTAATTAGGTAACATTGGAAATTTTGAGATAGCGTCAGTGTTACGTAAACATACTTAAGAACCTAAATTAAATACCCTGTACATATATTTCTATTTCTTTAATAAGCTTAGGTAGGCCTCCAAAACCGGTATATCAATTGATTTCCAATTGATTTGATAATAGCATGGACTGAATGAACCTCTGATACATTTGTTTGAAAACAAAAGCCTTGCATTACATCATTTAAGCTGCGAAAACCGGCACACAAAGACTCAGGTATTGAAATGATTAAACAATAAAAGTTCAAAAACATAAACATGATGGAATGTTTGCCGGATTGACGCCAGACAATAGCAGTGCGACGTGTTTGAACTATGGGACAACGCAAAGCATGCACGGGTCATTCCCATTGTGAAGAACACACTGATCGGGAAGAATTTAAGTACATACCTACAACTGAGAACATTTTTGTCCGGTTTAAGTATCTGAGTTATTTTCGATCGAGTTTTACACTTGTATTGTTGTTTCGTTTTTATATTTTATTTAAGAAAAAATCAGTTCTAAACAATTTACTTGGTCAATGATACACATGTTTTCTTCTTCTTCAGTAACTATCAAACAATTGTACCTGATTGATTACCTTAACTCGACAAAATGGCAATTCACTTAAAGCTATAATAAAAAGTAATAAAATGGCACGTGCTATAAAACAACGCTTTACGTTACATAATCCGCAAAATTTATGACTACCTTCGAGACAATAATAAGAGTCGTCGACTCACTTACATCGTGATTAAATTATCATTGCAAAGTCAGACTGGCTACTGACAGTTAAAGTTATTTCTCGCTCATCGCTTCCACTGGATTAGTCCGAACGTTTTATTATGGTATTATTTAAAACTGTCTTAAATAAAACATGAAACTTGAGGGTGGATTATGATTTGGTTTGACAAAATATTCCTGACGCTTATCAAGACAAGTGTCAGGAATAAGAAGAGATAAAGAATGGAGTTCCTCAAGCGACACACACGCACACGTGTATTTTAGAATCCGCAGATTATTTTGATTGTACAACGTTTCAAAGCTGCGTTTATTTCATAAGTTGTGTTAAATTACTACAGTTAACCGGTAAATTGCTTCAGTAATAAGACCAAAATGAAATATTATGTCGTTTCAATTTGAAATGTAACGAAGCCCTACCCTGCGTATCCTAGTGGTGCTCAAAATAAATTATTTTAATATTTTAGCTGGCGCAAAATAATGTTGTTAGCTGTTTTCCGGCAAGATTACGAACTAATAACATTACAAAACAAGCTCTTTGCGGGTAAATTATGCATGCACTCTCGGATCATTACCGAGGCTCGCTTGGCCTCAGTTCAAAATCTTACGATTGCTTCGCGAACCAAATCTTTCACAGCATTTTAATGTGTACTGCTACGCTAATCTAAACCTACACTAATCGACTACATTAATGTTTTTGACACGGGAAATAATTAGATTAACGATACCTTTGCATTGAGCAGTGAGGTGGACATGAATGCGTTGATCATGGTCAACAAAAGCAAATACGTAAATAATTTGAAGTTACATTACAAACCTAATCATATTATGCACTTACCTACTAGAGTTAGTAGAGACTTGATAAAGTAATTAATCAAACATAATGTTAGCAATACAACATAATAACCTTGGTTCTGTCCACATTACCCAATCAATGAGTGTCGCAACAACACGAAAAGTAATTGTACGAGGGCAGATACCCGGGTAACATATCAGAAGAGATGCCCCTCCGGGAGCGGGCGGATTAGCGCGATCTTTTCCGAATTGAGGGTAAACATCCGAGAGATCCGATCCCCAGAGCCGACGCTAAGGTGAGCCTGTTTGTTATTTGAAAATCGCATTACTTCTCACTCGCTAACTATCAACTAAGAAGGAAAAAATATTATTGTATTTGAAAATATTGTAACAAAAATAATTTAATTACGATTAACTACTTTATGAAATAAACGCTTAGAGATTGGACCAACTCTCATTTCAATTGTTAGTTAAATTTTACTGACTGTAAAGTTTCATACCTATTTATAAACGGTTCTTATTTTACTTAAACGATAGTTAAACAAATCGACGCCAATTTGGCATACATCGAAGTTTAAAACAAATAATTTGCATTGAGATCGCTTACCATTCTACTCAGAACTGCTAAGATAAAAGCCAGAGAAATCCTCGTGAGCGCTCAAATTCTTGGAGCGCAGTGGCGAACCGTCTTTGCCCGACGGGCGGTAATAAAAACGGCTTAAATAGGATTTTAACCGCGAGTTCCTCGCCTTAATTAAATTGGATTTGCGAGTGAAAGAAATATACGTGAAAAATTCGTGTCGATTATGTCAGGGGAACGAGTTTTGAAATCCCTTTTAGTAAGCGGATTATGTTCGTCTCCCAGAAATTATTTTTGTATTACATTTGTTTCAATGCGAGCACTGTTGATAAAGAATATCTCTAGTTAAAACGATCTGGAGCCTGCTGTGAGCAGCTTTGTGCGCTACGAGAAGGCGTACGACAGGAAGTAACAGCCGTGGCGTCGCATGCCCCGACGCCCGCGGATCGGGGACATCCTCCCGCGCCTTCTTTAAAGCAAAGGTATAGTAGTCGCCACGACTCGTGAACACTATACTCTCATATACTCATAGTCCAAATATCATCCATTAAACAATGCAGAGGGTATATTACAAGAGACTCATAAAATATCACGATACGAGCTAATATTCTACATTATATGCACTTAATCGCTTTTTCATGGTATTGTACGTGGTGAGTAGAAATATTAAAACTCTGAAATAACGTCAGTAACAGCTGCAGTAACGGGGTTTTAATTATCACTTACAACGCCTTTCAGCCGCGGAAAATTACTGCCATAAACCATTTAGAACAGAGAATAGCTAAACGATTTAGGATGCCAGTTATTAGAATATAGCCGGCAGTTGTCTGGTTGACGCCTTGTGGCCGGTTTTACAAGCGTCGTTAACAAAGTTACATTGATGTCTAAGTGGCTAATATTTATTGGCTTTTTTGCTTGACTTGTGGCTAATTAAATCAGTGGTGGTTCAATATTGAATAACATTATCCCTCAATTAACATTCGAGGGTCGATTTTTAAAGCGGTTACAAAGGCGGGCCGGTGTAGGCAATAAAACGGCTCGTCCCTTATCCGTCATTCAGCCCTTGGAGATTTCTTCTGGGGGAATAATTTACGTTGATCGCCCAGAAGGGGAGCGTAACTGCCTCACTGAAACTTTAAGCTTTCACTCAGAATGGTTGCGATTCGCGGTGTAACTTTTAACTAACAAATTGGTTACGATAGAATAAGTAGCAATGTAACTTCGATCTTCAATTAGTTCACAAATTTTTTCACGTTATTTGGACCGAATTTTGAATTAAATGCACCTGCGCGGTTTTGAAATTTCATTCAAATATATAAAACAAACATTCTACGTGCTCACGTAATAACTCTACAGCATTTCCCCACAGCACATAGTTTAGTATTTAACTAGTGTTCAAAAGTTCTTGAAAATTTTGTTTTCAATAACACGTTGTGTACACAGGTTTTTTAAATTCCGTGTAAAGGGCGGCACTGGCGATGATGACGTCACGTGTCGATGAGTGTGAATAAAGCCTTTGACGCCTTTCGCCGCATACATTTCAAGCCAGCCGCTTCAATTCCAGTTTACACGCAACCCTTGCCAAGAATCACTTTGCCATAAAAATGCAAAGGTTTTTCAACCAATAAATTACAAGGGGCATTTTTTCATGAAATGTACGTAAGGTGCAATTTACAATTTCAGCCTCTGCGTGGTAAAGAAAAGTTTAGATTTTAGTGAAAATAATATTAAATGACAAGTTTCCCTACATTCTATGGTACAGTTCTTATTTGTTTACATTGCAGCGTTTATTTTCCACCATGGATTGGGAAGTGAAAGTAGCCAAAAGTTACTAACGAGGGAGAGTATTTAACATTCCGTGAGGCTCGCGAGGCCCTGAGGGACGTCTTGTTAAGAAAAAAGCTGCCCTCCGCGACATATCACTCGTAAAACATAGCCTGTGTGGACCTTCTGGCTGCCACTTGACGTTAAGGTAATAATATTTTATTACACAAATTAAAATGGTAATTTTTAGCATAACGAAATTTTTTTAATAAAAATATCTGTCTATGTTTTAGCACCAGCCACTTTGATGCAAATATGAATAAAAATAGCCATACAAATCTATTTATGAGGGAAGCGACTTGCTGTTATAAGAATTCATATTTTTAAACATGTTTCAATACAGTTAAACCAAAAATATACTCTGAGTCCTAAGCGCCTAGTGGTTCTAAGCGCGACTGCTACGCTAGAGGTCTTGGGTTCGATTCCCAGGTGGAGCAGTGTTGGGTATTGGGTTTTCCTATAAAATTCTCAGTAGCAGCTCGGAGTTAAGATTTGTGCCCGGTTAAACGCAATAGGCTCCCCTATTACATGGGACCTGAACATACCGGCGAACTGTGGGTGTGCATTGGAACACCTCTGCCTAACTCTTCGGGGAACACAGACGTGATGGTAAGTTATGTTATGTATATCTGCTCCTACCAAGTACACGTTCAGTTACGACAGAAACCTCGTGTTCCCACGATGTTCTTATTTACATGAATACACACTCTTTTTGCTTTTACCACATGTTCAGTCCCCTACTAATAGTTTTAAGACCCTCTTACTACACTAATAAATCTAACAACATATTTTTTCACCACGTTCTGTTATTACAAAAGACTGCAGCCGTTATCAAACCCTAGGTACTGGGGATGGTGTTATCGTTCGCCCATAAAAGGGTGTGCGGTTGAACAGAGAGCTCCACTAATTCCTCTTTACGAGCTTCGATGGGTCGATTCGATATAGACACGTATAATAAACTTTTTTTATACTGTTCTGGACAAAAGTTCATGCAGAAGTAAAGCCCGGTTTTTGATTGAGAAAAATAAAATTTTACTTCTCACCCTTGAGCGTTTCTCAACGCAGTAGAGCAGCTTATTGAGCAGAAGTAAGTTGTTATATAATTCAATAACAAATGGGAAATAAAATTAACTTGCAACAACTCAAGTTTCTAATCAGCTTTCGTAAAGATATATTTTTTTGTTATTTTATCCATAATACTCATCTTATAGTCATTGTGCTACTTACTACTGACTGCTCTCAAAGTTTATCTAATGACTTTTTTATACAATGTACGAGATTTTTATTGGATAAACCACACATACTTCAGGAGTATAACGTACGTTAGCTCTCAAAACGGAGAGCTTTTATCATGTCACCATAAAGGAGAGTGCAGTGGTCGATGCAGGTTTGGCGTTAATTCTTGTTTACGGCGAATCGCTTTTAGTGGCCCTGTTCAAAGCGCGCCGACCGACGCTCCGTGGCGCGTGAGCCGATAGATTGAATTCACGCGTCTGCTTGGTTAGATTCACAACACGACAAGATCAAAAACAGTAAATAAAATGATGACGCGTGCGCGTGCAACAGAGAGATAGTGTACTTGCAACATTGTCTCCAAGTTTACATTCCTATAGATTTAAAGTAGGTACCAATATCGCAGAGACCGAACTAACATAAACATAAATAAAACATTCATTTTAATACTTTATTTCTGAAATATTAATTTAAAGGGTTGGTAGATAGAAAAACAACAGCTGAAAATATTTTCGCTCCTAATCCGTAATTTAATATTAATTTATAGTCGAAAATCACCGTCTCGCCGTCATCGAGTCGGAAAATAACGGAAGTCTTTAAAAGAATAAGGCGGTGTTTTGAAGAGGTCGGAGAAACAATTAATCATTCTACTCTTTTATGGAGCTAAAGGTTGGAGGACACGATTGTTCTATAATACTAGGGTTGTTGTTTTGTTACCGTAAAACCGAATATATCACAATCAAACAGCCGCAGACGGTATAATAGTTTCCTAAAGACCTCTTGGCAGCCCTCAGCGCGTCAATGCCTATTATTAAATGCTGAAAATGAAAGTGACGGAATATACCGTCCGTGTTTAGATAATACCTCCAAATAATGGACGCCGCGATGCGCATTAATATTGAGGTAAATCTTATTAGGACCGCCTAAACGCCGCGATAATATCATATTGTTTTGGAACTCACCATCCGCGTTTCCTCTCTTATGCTTGGAAGGGTTCCATCCTCAGGGACGACCGAAGCCTCTGAATATTCATAGTATTATCACAAACCGACTTACAGAACTGAGCAGCGTCGTAAATACATAATACCTCTCATTTCGAGATAAGAATCATTTACGTTGCTTTCGCGATGTAGTGTGCGGCGTCGATTTGTGTGGAACAAAGCAATATTTCATGTGAGTGTAATAGGAGCACGTCGTTCGGTTTTTAAAGGTTTGGCGGGTGTTATTGGAAGTAGGTCTGCGCTGTAATTGTTGTGTTGATTTCCCCCGGGAGTGGCGGCTATCCGACGTAGACGCTACCTGTAGTGCCCACCAGCCCCCGTGCCCACTAGCGCCCTCAGTAAATAATTAGGCCACCAAATTATTGTTACTACAAATATCAAAACTTTATTGTAATTCCAGTAAAAAACTACTAAAAGTTGTGATAGTAAAAGCTTCTAAATCGCTCTGAGATCATTAAAAAGTTTTGAAACATACATAGGTAGGTACCAATAATCCATTTATATTTATGAGTTATTGTCGATTCAAATTACGCTTTTACTCATAAAAAATGTTCATATTGAATGATTTCCAACATTATTCCGCGTCAAAGTATCACAAACTGTTGTTAATTCCGCCTAATATCGTCGGCAACCTCTACGCGCTGTCACACCAGGGTCCGATATAAACATGATGGATATCCCCATATAAAATGAATAAGCTTTATGTACGAAGGCCGCATGTAAGTACGCCCTTGTTTACATACCACAGCACAACGCTTGTAACGAATGATTCCGATATTTCATTCATAAATACTTTACTAAACACGTACCGACTTCGCACCTGGATGTTTTTGTTAAAGAAAAAAAAAAGAATAACTGTCTACATATATTTAAATAAATATTAAACCTTAAAAGCTTTCGGTGTTTAAATTTGTCGATGTAATATGAAATCTTAATGAAAACAAACGGTAATATTCATTATAATTGATTATTATCTGATTTCCGTTAAAACAAACATTATACAAAAGATATAAAATATCAAATACGAAGCTTGTTTATACCAGATGCACACGAGGAATAGAACCAAGCAACTGCAGGATGCTTTAGGTTTCTCAAACACCATCCATAGGCGTTGAAACGGGAGGACTGTTTACTCTAGACATACGAGCTCCCATAATAATAGGAAGGTTACATTCGATACAAAATGTATTGTAGTCAGCTTAGCACTCTGTGATACTCACTTGTTATTACTTGACCATAATAATTATGATTTTCTACCTTCACTGTGTACTTAATTCCCTAGGTATACCTATGTATAGTTTTAAACGAACCTTAGCTCGACGAACTTCAAATTAATCGTAATAAACGATCCATTATTGTGCTCCAATAAGTTACCATTTGTGCGGTAGTGTGATCTCCAAATTATTAGTGTATGCGGCTTCTAAAACAGCCAACATTTTGTGTTGATGTCACTTGGCGCCCTGCCAGCCCTGTAACGCGAACAAAATATCGAAGTGATAATAAACAATATGTTAGCGCCTCGCTATACAAAAGGCAATCATTCTTTAACAAAAGATCTATGTTAAACTCGAGAAAAGATTAAAAAGGAAACGTTTGTCGGCTCGCTATCAACACTATCAATCATGCGTATAATAGCCCACGTCCCCTAACACACGTTCTTAAATAATTTGTCAAAAGTCGCTCCCTGCCCATACTGCCGACGTTTTCCACTACCTACTTATTCCCGTTTTTCTTGACACTTGTGTGGGTAATTTTTCACTTAAATGACACAAATACAATCAGAAAATGCTACTGTCATTACGTCGCTATTATAACCACTAAGTTACGAATAAAACTGTAAATTCCGGATAAAATCAACAATTAACGTTTCGGAGCAATAGCTACACGACATTGATCGATGAAAATACCCTAGCGTATCTATCAACACCTAGTAAATTGAAAAAGGAGTAAAAACGTTAAGTGGAACTTGTAAAATTAATTACTTGCTGTGTTAAATGTTTCGCATGTTTTTGTTTAGCAATACAAAAGACTTCCATGGATATGGCGTTCAAACAAACGCGGACAAATGCTGAATTCAATAGAACGAACCGTGTGTGCCCTCAATAGGCAGGTGATATAATATTTTTTCCAATTTAGAATCGGTCTGGATTCTAACTCATAGATCAAGCGCGCGCTAGCACGAAACCATTACACTTTGTTGACATCAACGAATGCCCTTTTACATATTCACCCCGAGCACACAAAGATTGAGCCGTGAAATTGAAAATGGTTTCTATGAACAAAAATTTATTCCACGCACGTCCGCGACATATCGTCACAACACAAGTGCAGCTTGTTATATCTATGTCAGTGTTACGTCATTATAGATGGGTTTATGTTGATCGATCTATTTCCGATAATATTTTAGGCTAATTACTCGTTAATGCACTTTCGCGTAACTACATTTCATCTACGTGTTAAGAGCAATTGCAAGGAATACATTGCCTTAACGTACATAGGTAAAAAAAAATAATCTTTAACTCACTTTAAAAGTGTTGCTCGCGCGCTATCGTGAAAATCAGAAAACTTTATAAATGTTAACGTTATAGTGTAAACCAAAGCATCGAGGTACATGAATTCCAAACGTGAGTTAAATTTCATGGCTATTTATAAATTTATTGAAATATTGGAATCACAACAAAGGCCGCGAATAATGCACAGAAAGCTGATTGAATGGAATGGCTGAAGTTTATAAAAGCGATTTAATTACGTTGCGTCATGATTTTATGGCTCCTGAATAATTCAAATTAAAGGCTTGTTTGCATGTAGGCAAGCAAGAAAAAATGAACAATTTATTATTAAAAAACTAATTTCTCACTCTCAGCTCGCTATGAATGAGCCATCATACAATCTAGTCGGTAGCCGCTGCAAAACCGGCCGGCATTTGGCAAAATTTTATAAGCGTTCCCACTTCATAATAATGAAGTGCCTACTATGTTTTTAGTTTATTTGCATTTTTAGCACCTTTGCTAGAACTTGCGCAAAATGTTTTAGGGGTACCTTATGAAAAGGTGGCAAAAGCTCAAATTCTTTCATTTGTTCAAATTAAATCAAGCCTTATGAAAGTAAGCAGTAATTCAACTCCTTTACTCTCGCTTCGTACTGTTAAATTAGGTACTCTATCATAGATTTTTTTTAAATTAGCCAAATGGACATCTAACTAGTTTACAAGTAACTAATGAATAGTGTCAACAACTAAGATTTTACCTTGTCTGAACAATTCTCACAAACATATTTCCATTGGTGTATCGGCTTGTTATCTCCTTCGGTAGATATGTGGGGCAGCGCGACGCGGGCGCCCAAGCTGTTTACCCTGTAAGTATTGCGAAAAGATCGAACTTAATCCCAGCGGGCCCCGCCATCCTGCGCTGGATGTGATAGATACTGAAAATTGCATAAAATCCATCAACACTACTACTTTGTGCCGAAGCTTAGCTTTTGGACGGGTACAAAACGAACGCGAGGGAAATAGATTTAGTAGTTAACATAATTTTCTTCCCTTAAACAGGTTTGAAGTTTTTATTTCGGATTTCTTTGGCGCGTTATGTTAATTTCATTTTCCTTTAAAGTTATGATAATACTGGGTGCTGCCCTTTTAGTTGCTTTCAATTGGCTTTGAAGATTAGTTATGAATTGCTAATATACTTCCTATGGTAACTGTTTGAAATATAAATAGAGTAATATTTTTTACAACTGTTATTTTAACATTAGGGACGTTATTATGATCAGTTTAAAAAATAATAGGCAGTTATAGGTTAGGTTAGGTTTTACTGCTGGACTTATTAATAAACATGCATCTTGTAATTTTTAAGTGACCAAATCTACAATATACAACTGTGGCTTTTAATCAATGTTATATAAATAGAATACATTGGAATTTATTTTCCATATACCATTACTTGTGTATACTACTGTACTTATTAAAGTTTATTTACTGGTTTCAATATCTAATAAACATCAGTTCTGTACTGTACTACGTAGTGTACGTACATTGTATTTGTTCCGAGAGGCGGATCAATAACATCATATTTCAGGAGTCACACTCCGAGAATAACATATTTTTCTAACCGCTTGAGCGGCAAAATAGAATCAGTATGTCAGCATTTTGCCGGAGGTCGAGGACTAGCGGCCATATGTGACCGTGTTGTGGCTTCACTTGCCTATGTAATGCTTTTATTTTTGTGTCATTAATAAAGAATGAGGTTATTTAAAAAAACTTTTATTTTTGTGGAATAGTAAATACCTTGGGTTAGGATAAATTTAACTACATATTTATTGGAACCCATTTAAGTATTTATTATTATCTTACACATTTCAATCTTAGAATTTTTATTATTAGACTTGACTTTCACTTTTACCTAATAAATGCTCACTTCAATTTACATGCTTTCCAAAAGTTTTCTGCTTTTCCAGACATACCACTTGTGATGCAGAAAATAAGTAATATGAAAATTCTATTTTGAAAACAATACAATGTCGAATACAACGAACACAACAGAAAGACAACAACAGTATAATATAAACATAAACGTCCAGGGTTTCCGAGTATGAATCTGAACTGCAAATACAAGGCTAGAATTCAGTTAATAAAAGATGATATATTCTCATAATACATCACGAATGCAAGTTGCATTAGCAATAATTCCCTGGCCACCAAAGTGAACCATTATAACTAAAACAACAGCAAAAGCAAAGTTAGAGGGAACACATTCAGGATTAAGCTCCTCTTGGAAATTTGGATTTCACTTACGTACAAATGGGCAGGTGAGGTCTGTATCTCTTCATTATTATATTTATATTTCAGAATGTTATTTCGGTCAACAGAAGTAGAGAAATTGGGAGTTAAAATAGTATCGAAGTAAGTACTTAATACTGTAGCAGTTTGTTTAAAACAATTCACAACAAATGAAAAAGAATATTACTAGATTCTGCCCGCGACTTTGTCCACTTGTAAGTCAAATATACCATTAAACATATCCGACACTGCAAGATTTTTTGTAATCAGTGTAGTACTTCCATTTCTTATTGGTGATGTTCTTCAGAATGGTCGGGTGCGATGTACTCGTAACCGGTGTGCTTGTATGACCACATGTATGAACGTGGACGAGGCGAAAGGAGTACGTAAGGATCGTAGCTCGTGGCGTTCTGCCAACCCGCATGGGAAGAA
This sequence comes from Caradrina kadenii, assembly GCA_947462355.1. NCBI lineage: Eukaryota > Metazoa > Arthropoda > Insecta > Lepidoptera > Noctuidae > Caradrina > Caradrina kadenii. The sequence continues at coordinate 9,176,152 of OX381677.1, read as the reverse complement.
GGCGTGAGTTTATGTATGTATGTACATATTTATTTATTTATTATAGGCTTCTCAACAATGAGTACACTATACTATATAATTTGTACATTTCAAACTTAATTCTAAGTGCCCCATTACTTATAGAGAAGCACAGCATGCACTATAACATTATGCGCGGGTATTAGAATAATTAATGTATGTATTTCCATAAATTACCTCTTACAAACAAACTTTATCTCATATATTAGATAGATAAAATATTAAAATCATCCAATTAGGTATCTTCTCTTTGATAGTAATGAAAACTTACTTCAATGATAATACAGTAAAGGAATTTGAGCTGGTGAAGTCGCTATTACTGAATTTAACAAAAGAAAATAAAAGATGTTTTTGTAGATGACTCTCAGTTACAAACAAAATTCCCCTGAGCACTTCTCAATTTGCCCTCTCAGTTCTGTAGTAGCTACCATTTCTATAAACAGAGTAAGAAATTAAAGTATTATTAATATGTTTAAAATGCTTTACAATTTTAATATCAACTTCAGTCGTCCTAACTTTTACACGAATTCGTAACGCTCAAAGTCAATAATTTAGTTTCCGTTCTCTTCATATAATACTGCGCTAATTATTTAATTATCTATGTAATGTTACTACCAAAACATTTGACATAATGTAATACACACAAAGAACCTGAACTATAAAGTCTAACACTTGTTCTATCCGCGTCTACGAAACTACCCACAACCAGTACAATTAAGTTAGGATGATTGATACCCTAACTTCACTCTGCTGATACACATTATTGACACTGGGCGTGATGGATAGTGAACAGAAACTGCCTTTAAAACTTCATAAATAATATCCTTTCGGGTCACCGCTAATAAATGGCCGATATTAACGACCTACCATACATAAAGCTGTAAATAACATGTTTTCTGTCAAAATATCGTTGCGATAAAAAGTAAAAAAATTGGGAAATATGTGTATTGTATAAGCATAAAAAATTAAGTGCGCAAAAGTTATTTAAATTGCGAATAAAAGCAGGGATGTTGTACAGATTAAGTATATTTTGCATTTCATTCGTACAGTATTTGGTATGATATGATTACCGCAAATCCACCAAATACATTACAAAATATAGTGACAAAGATTTAACTACACCGTAAGAATCAATTACTTCTCAGTGCCTGTACTAATAAATACAAAGCGAAATGTGTGTAACAGCGCAACCCGCACGACAGCGCGACGCCTCGTAACAATTCATTCCCACAATCCCTTACATCTGAATTCTTAATGAAACAAAAATTGCAAATGTCATACCATATCTCCACCAGACCCATGAATACTAAAGACGCTATTGTGGATCGTTCACGTGCGCGAAATTGAGTCTGCTGCTCGTACATAAATGACACTGATATGTCATGCGACTTCACGAAAAAAGTCATTACCGTATGAGTCTTCGGGAGTACCTACACCGTGTACGAAGCCGCAATAAATCATGAAATCTGATTTAAAAGAATGATACACGTCGTCAGAAAACAATTGGAAAAACGTGACCGGAGCGTCGATCCGGCGGCGGGGGCGATCGCAACACGTCGCGTCGCCCAATGCATACTAAGTAATGACGCCAGTTTCAATTTTTCCTCCCCTTCTCTTCATAACATATTTTAAAGAAAAAATATCCGTCTTCTTGCGAAGAACTAGACATCCTACTTATTTCAGATCCCGAAATTTGGACATAAACACCTCTGAGTACATGTGAACGTCCCTACGTTAAGGAGCACGTAGAACATGGGGCGCGAGCCGTCTAGAAGAGACTTGTTATAAATAAGTTATTACCGCCGCCAGATATCTGGCATGACTGTTAGTTAACCCGTGTCTTGATTCTGCTGCCAACTCAACACGATTTCACCGCCCTCTTACTTTACGTGATGTGCCACTGTTCCAAATACATTAGTGTTTGTTTACCGTGTTACACCCCAATGAATATCTAATATCAGTATCATAGCGACTGTTTGAAAGTTTAACAAAGATACCAGATGACCGCTAATAACCCCTAAATTAACAATAAAACACAAAGTAGAAGTAATAAGCATAAATCGAACTATTCAATTAAAGTAGCTTTAATCCATGACGTTGGCGGTACTTAGTATTCAAACGTATGCAAATTACAGACGTGCTATGCAATAAATGCCGACACACGGATCACAATTCGACAATTGACATTTATGTCGCAATCGCATTGTATAGGTATTTGGTGGTTACTGGTACAGCCCTAATTGTAAAATAACTTCCGTATGAACTATTTATTGCAATGTTCCGCTGGCTACAATAACCATCAGGTATAAATTGGCACTTTCATTTTAAATTAGTCACACGCTTCTGTTATTGCTAATTCGAATTAAATATTTGACAGCCGCGTATAAATCAACATTCTACAAATGTTTCCAGTCAAGTTTGTTTCAAATTGGAATTTAATAACACCTTTTAGTGACATCCTTACAATTTCTCAACTCTCTATTTGTGAAACAAGTAGCTTAATCGGACATAGTTATATTTCAGGACTTTTACATTTTATTCATATATAGGTTCAGGTTTAAATCAACTAAGTTATAAAAGTGCAACTAAGTTGCCGGATGAGATCTAATTTACTCAAATCAATAAAAAAAAATACAAATTAAGCTATCGAACGATACTTTAGAGTGTTAACATTTAGATGAAATATTATGAGGGCCGATGCCTGCCGGGGCTGCGGGTTGTTCGCAAGAGATACCGCGCCCCCGGAACGCAAAGGGCACAAGAAGGAACATGGGTGGGTTTTAGTCAGTAAAAGTCTGACACTCCCTCCCGCCCCGCCCAGGGCGGGAGAAGTTATTTGATGATTTCCCACCCACCAAAAAAAAAAAAAAAAAAAAAAAAAAGCCTTTATAAAATACATATATACCGAGAACACATACCTCGTCTACATCCTCTTTGTAGTAAGATTTTAATCAGAAAACATATATCGGAGTGGCTCTAGTATCGACGGCAGTAAATGTAGACAAACTTCTTTGATTAATAAAATGTTTAAATAAATAAAAAAGTAGAATGCAATTATTGACTGTCGAAAAACATTTATATGCATACGAAACTGCCTATCTACCAGATATGAGTCCAATCCAAGGTCATCCACGGATTATTTTTATCTGAAACATTCTCCTAGATAAGTCGATCAATTCCTTTATCGGTATGTCTCTAAAACAGCACACACTAGGAGTAAAACAGTGGAAACTGTTCGGTGTGTTCGCAGTGATAGAGCGGATCTTGCAAATCGCGCTGTGGCGTAGGCCGGCCGCACGCTCTGTCTATCTCAAACGGTGGCCACAAAACCAGCAGAGAATCCGTCAACTATTTGTTTTTAGAGAATTTATCAATGTCATCAATAAGAAAAAAATATTAAGAATTGAAAATCAATCTTTAAATATCATTTATTTCTCGTAGCAATAAACCTAACTAAAATATAATTCAATATATATTGAAATAAACAAGTAGTCCTTTTATTTCTAAGAAACAAAATAAGAAAGTAATAATTCTTAAACTTTTAATTTTAAATACTATATCATAGTGCAGTATCGTTTTATACATATTAGCACGCATAAATTCACTGTAAAGCAATTTATTTAAGATAAGTAATCTTCTATGATTGTATCCAGACAGTAGTGTACCAGAACGATATTCGCGACCGAGACGTTAAATATAAATACGGCTTTAAGCCGCCTGGTGGGTATTTGGGCGGTGTGGGCCGGCTACGGCGTAGCACTCCGGCTACAAGTGCTACGACACACGACCATTTGGATGCTACACATGAATGCAATTATGTTACATTTGTCCACATTAGACCGCTTACTTTAATCTTCTCTAGATTCTAGATTACGCATGAATACTTAGCACATTTCGAAAGCATAATATTTAATTAATGCTATTTTTTATATGACATAGACCTACACAAATACAATCACACTATAAAGGCCAAACAAAAGTAAAGATATCGTTCGTTGAATAAAACCCGCATGCTTACTCGGTTCTCGATTACAAAGTTAGTTATTACGGTTATAAACCCTGTCGTTTGAGGATTACATCTTAGCTTACAAGGAAAAAAGTATGGCATTTTATCAAGATTATATCAACAAATATATAACATAGTATACAAAAAATAAAGAGACAAGATTACAAAATGTCGAGTCAATTATACAAAAATGGTTTCGTTCCAATTTATATTGTACTAAATGTGTAGCCTAAGATCGTGAGGGTGTCTGAGTTTTATTACTAAACTATGTAGAAAAGCTCATTCTGTTACATAAATGTAGCACCGACCCTGCCCTTACTTTCTAGAGATTCTGGATAACAAGTTACAGCTTAATGTAGCTATGATTATTTAGATTGCAAAAATAAATAAATGCGTAGTATTTATATGAATCAAATAAACCGGTACCTACTGTTACCTCACCATAAGATTATATTGTAAAATCACAAACCTATCTATTCTACTCATTTTCAAAATGTATTCTATCCCGCTACCTATTTTGCTCCATGCACTTTTAAAGAAATTAATAACATGTGCAGTTCTGGAAGATTATGTAACAAGAGACATATATTTGTGCTTCATTCCTTTTAAAATGACTCTTACTAACCCCTATATATCTAACAAATTCCATTACTTACACTACCTACAATTCCCCCAGAATAATATTACATAAACTTAAGATGCTTATAAAATTAAACTCCATAAGAAATGAAATGGAAACCGTCAAAAAGACAACTTTAGAAACAAGTGCATAATCAGCTTTGGCTCGATTAATACCGCGATGCCCGAGGCGCAGCAGTCCGTCTGCTTACTCGATATTGCCAAGACAAAGAACTAAATTATTTCCTCCATTTCTTTAAGATCTCTTTGTTTTAGATACAACACGGTTTCTTCGGGCGTCCTGTTCTATTTAATACATTGGGCGAAGTTGAGTTGTTTTGTTTTTGATAGTTACATGATTATTTGAATTTCTTTGAGGATTAGACTGGTTATAGTCAACCTTGTTGGAAAAAATAGTTGAACAAAATTTTTCGTTGGTATTTTTTTTATTGTTACTTATTTTTAAAATATTATAATAAATCTCATAATAAAATATAAATTACTAAGCAATTAGTATCATTTGATACACCGACCTACTATTGAGGGTAGGGTGGTCAGATTTGAGCATTACATTAATTGCTTATGGTTACCAAATGACGATTCCCCACTAATGCTATTGTTAATAAATTGTCATATTTATTTATTTGTTCAAATACCTTACTTACAATGTATACATAAACATTAAACTAAACATCCACTTCGATCTCGAATTTAAAACACAAGAAAATCGTCACCGCGTTTCCATTCAGTCGCAACAACTTTTACTTTGTGTATCTCACCGTTCATCGTAAAATGGGTATCGATTTGCCAGTCGGTAAAGAGTGCCATAAACTCAAATTTAACATACAATAACAGTTGAAAATAGTCGGTCGTGTTCAACGAGTGGTAGTACTGGTTGGTTCCGTGCCAAACTATGCATGCAAGGGTAATGTAATTGTTTGCGCAACGTCTAATGCACTGGTAACGACGGAGGTATCGCGTCTCCGTTCCGCTCGAGCCAAACGAAAATATTTCAATAAATATTGTCGCCATGTGCCATTTGTGTAAAACTACTACTGATTTGTTCTGGCTGCTTTTTATAAGTGTACTATTGCTTAAACAAAGATATTGATTGTTATAAGCTTGAAACATACAACCAAACAATATCGCAGCGGTAAACAATTAGAAGGAAACCACAAACATTGTCGGACCCACCTAATCCATAACTCATAAAAATGTACGAGCAAATCAATATTGACCTCTTGTACAAACAAACACAACTGCACCGACATACCTACGCTGAACACTCGACCAGTAGGTACAGTATGATGGGCATTGTTTCATTTTTATCCAGATACACAAAGTAACAAGTCATCTTTAATAACAGTGTCTATCTTTTTAGCTGTAAAATTAAATAGCTTTCTTAATGAAATTGCTAATATTCGTTGAAGGTTTAAGAAAATACCTAATAAAGACTGCATAAACCAGAGCATCGCTTCCGAGTATAATTTATTTAATTTAGATAGGTATAAGTAGGTACGAGCACAAGCGCGACTGACAGCGCGGCATTTTCATTAGGTTCGTTGCAGTAAGTAAAAACTTAATAAAGTTTTACTAAAGAATTTCTAATTAGAAATTTTAGCTCTTCACGACATAGCAATATTTCAGGCCCGTAGAGGTATTTCCAATAAAGGACTTTGCCAAGTCATAATTCTTCAAAGTTACGTGTAATGAGATGTGGATATTACGGCATTCTTATGAGATTTAGATGCTCCCACACAAAGAGCCTGCGGGGCCAAGAACTTTAACAAGCTTGCAATAAAATACTCTGCTTTAAGTCACACTCATAAGACATACACATACAAAAATGTGTTAAATATAGTAAAAGTTGTACCTAGTTCGAGTGAAAAGAGGTATGGCGCGGCAAATGGCGCATAAATTTTGCTTCAAGAATAAGCGGAGGGCATTAAGAAAATATAGATTACATGTACAGAACGTAAAAATGGCCTTGCATTGGTTGACTTAGTATTGAATTTATGACTGTACGTACACACTTAAGAAGAAATCGATTTCAATAAATTACTAACATCCACCAAGAAGCGTATCGTATATTTGTGCCAAACATTTGAAAGTAGTAATTTTCAATTATATTATTTCCGATAGGCACTTAAATAAAACACAAGAGACAAAGTATACCAAAGTATTCGCGTGGTCTGTCCAACAAAACATTTCGATAGCGGTACCATCAAGGTAAGAGGATCACAGTTCCGTAATACCCGCTACGTTCACTATACGACCCTTGAATTTCTTATACACTTCTAGAGAATAAGTATTATCATGGAACAGTTCAAATAACTGTTGCAATCCTATCACTTTATAAATGGTAATCTGTGGGGGCAGTAAGATACGATACTGGGAACTGAATTTCAGAAGTGTACGATTGGAGGCGAAATGTCAATAGATAAGTAATGTTGCTCGATTGCTGGCTTTGGTGAATTTACATAATATTGTAGCGCATAGTGAGCGATCAAAGCTGCAGAGGACGACGCGGACGGCGCTCAAGTATGCAATCGCGTCACGAAAGTCGACATTTGGAAAGTGGTCACGTAAAATTTTACGTTTGAGCTCGGCATCAGCGTGCGACGCCGCTTCGAACCTAATCCAATCAGAGCCAATGGCGCTGGACACGGGTGTCAATTTCGCACATCGCGCCGCCAACACCACTTCGCCTGTCATACGCTGCCACTGTAATGTACTGTATCTGCATTTCATATGCATTTCGTGTGCGGTGAAAACGTTGCATTATATTTATGGTGATACACAAGTGAAGATTCAGGTAGGTAAGCTGTCTCTTGTATATTTATGTGGTCTCCGTGAGTCGTACACGTAGAGTCTGTAAATAAAACAGGGCGAGTGTTTTAATAGTGTGTATTATTTACGAGCCCTAATAACAGGCGCGGCGGACTGCTGGCGGCAGACTAGCCACCAGGAACTACCTCGTCGCAACACTGCCGCCTGCTAGGTACCCGTCTGGAATATTTAACGGTTATTTACTGACAACTTTACATAAATTAGGCTACAAGTATGGTGGTCCGCGAAAAACTTTCTTAAAGAACTTGTTTTCGAGAAAACTTCTTGCTGTTTAATTAGATTTCAGGCAAGTACAATAAAATAGTGTCCATCTTATACAACGCGGGTTTACGATGCGACTGGGTCAGTAGGAAGAAGATGATGACTTGGTAATTTAATTAATTAATTCTGGAAAGGCAACTCAAGATAATTGACTTATTATCCATTACGTGTAGAAATCTTCCGTTTACTAATTTAATACTACGCTGCAACATTCAAAATAATATTTAGCTACAAAACCAGGAGAAAAATATCTTTATCAAAAATCTGGTAAAATGAGCAACGAAGCGGAAGCAAGTGGCAGTTAAACGATTTGTCGGCGTATTAATAAAACGATTAAAGGAAGCTCTGGGTGGTAATCTGAGAGCGACGCGGCGCGCGGCAGATGGCCACAATTCCCAAACTTTGATGACGACGCCCGGCATCCGCAGACAGAACCAACGATTTGTAGACTTTTGTTGGCGACTACTTCGGTACATTTAAAAGGAACAAGTTGCGAAGACGCCTTTAAGTTTTCGTTAATCAAACTTGAACCGATACTCGTCAACTAAATGTACACCTGCTATAATAAAGCTACCGTTTCTAATTTGTCTCCAGGCGGCACCTAATGATAGAATGATGTTCGGCGACGTCAATCGGTGTCCGTCGTTTGATGACTCGTCAAAATTGCTTCCTGTGTTGTTAAGTGCAGGAAATTGTGACTCCTCCATCGGCACACCTACCGAACGCTAACTGCTTTTACTCTTCCATATACGGGCCTATCATCAACTCTGTAAATGTATAATATACTATTGAGGGGAGCGAACCTCTAAATGTACACGATACAAAATATAGCCTTTCAAACATATTAATGAATATGTATTCTCTTTAGCCACCACTAAAAAGAAATTTGCAAATCCCTTAATAAAACATAACCGCTTAATTTTTATCTTAACATGTAAAACTGTCCCTTCAGTATGTGGAAGGATAAATCCACGCCAAAACGGTAAATGGTGCTTGAGGCAATATCTCGGCAACAGCAGCTGTGAAGTAATGGCGCCGACACTTTACGCGATGCGATTACGACCACCTAAACATTCATTACAAGTAATGTCCGTCATTTATCTGTCCTAATCACTGTGTGAGCGCTCGCCCCGTGCCTGTGCCCATGCGATTATTTTAAAAATAGCCAACATAAACAAACTAACTAAATGCCAACTCACCCCTGCTTTATACCAAACAAGGATAATAATGAACAGGAATAAAAACTAATACATTTACAAAGGCGTGTTGAACCGAGTGGAGGGCTGTAAGCCTAGCAGGTGAACCCCGCTAAATGTTTCACGGTTTAATCAAGCCCCTGCTATCAGGCAAGACAAATAGTTAGCTCATCTGCATCTATACGAGTCGGAGCCGCCGCAACCAACAAAGCATCGATATTTTACTTTAACTTCCTTACGAGGATAATAAATGTATCGACTCGTAGCTTTCACCTAATCACATCAGGAAGTAATCAATTGAATACCAGAGTTCTTTGTAAAATAATAAATATCGAAAGCAGGTTTAAGCAAAGCAGAGGTCGGTCGGCTAGTGCTCAATCGCGCTAATGGCAAGAACCGCAAGCGCAGTCCCCGGGGACATAGGTACTAACTAAATATGTAATGGTTATTCGAAGCGGTCTTGCTACACTTAGGCCCCACTTCAAATTGACCAGATAAGGTTACGTGCATGCTTCAAATATACACTTACATAGTTAGCTTCTTAATTCATTTCTTATTCATGATTCCTAAATAAGTACGGGCGCAGAAAAATCCTTTGTCCTTTGTGTGTCTCGTCAATACAGCCACACAGAGCGTAACTAATCTGAACGCGTCCCGCCCACAAGTTCAAAAGAATTTCGAGAAAGTGCGAGTGCAGTAAAACAACTTTTGAGCCTTATTTTCTCGTTCCGAAATTGCAGTGGGTTTAAGCGAGATTTCATTTGTATGGAAGCCGGTATAATCTGGAATAATACCGCAGTAGCGGCGCGGGCCTTCAAAGACGCCACTCGTCCGCGCGTCGGTTGCCGCCTGTAATGAGTTTTTTTAAATGCGCAACACATTCATGCACCATGTCGAGTTTCACTGGATTTAATGTAGTGCAAGTGCAGTTTACACAGCCGTATGATTTTAGAATAAAGTCCTTTAATAAACGGATAACTTCCCGGCGGAATTCACTCTAGTTTTATAATAATTAAGTCTTATTTTATTAATAACGTTTATCTTTCAGAAATGAACCATAACAGTCGTCCGCTCGTCTGGTGTGCGGAATGAAATCCAGCTGAAGCCGTCTTGATTACTGCGACCCGGGCGCCGCTCGACGGTTCAGAATTGGACGGATTATGAGGAATTTAAAGGGCGATGACAATTTGAATATGAACAAGAAAAGTATCCTCAAAAATTAGATTAATTTTCCCTTTTTTGTGTCACAAAAGATCTTACAATCTCAACTAAAAGACAGTTTAAAACGTCTACTATGTTTGTACACAGAAAGCAGACTGATTAGAATTTCTTTGTTGTGTTGACGAATGACAATAAAATAAATTTCATTCATATGAACCTTCGTAATGCTTCGTCATCCCTTAACACAAAATATTATACATTTCATAAATGAACAAAGAAGTTTCCACATTAGGTACATTCATTTTGTAACGATGCGTCCTTTCATCAAACAATGAAGAAACGTGAGTGCAAAAATGTCTCATATGTTTGACAAAAATCGTAGGGTTCCAAGTATAATTGAGGTAAGAAGTAACGTAAGGGGTCCGAGGTTGTAGCGGCGGGCGGTGTGACAGGCTGAGCAAGCGGAAGGAAAGCGTTGCTAATTACTTGCGTCGCCCGGAGCAAGCCAGAGCTCGCATCCTCTTGCGAGGGAGACACGCTGAAAGCATAGGAAGTCTACCTACTGCGACTCACTCATAACGCACCGCATATATATTATAATGCTCTGTCATTATCGCAAAAACTAATTTTACACAAGAAGGTCAATTGTTTTTCTAATTACACTCAATATGGGAAAAATGTGAATTGCTCCCAGTCCCACTGTATTACATCGTAGAAAGACGTACGTGATGCCAGCTATACTAAATTGATGTTAAATCGCTTTTTGTTTGCGCATTCAATCCCAGAGCAATTTCTCAGTTAGGGAAACAATCTTATACAGTCGCTGTCTTTTATGTTCCAGGGGAAATAATTTAAAAATCATTTGCTCTTTACGATTCGTATGCATATGTTTAAAACGTCTGTTTCAATGTTGGTGTTGTCGGTGGCTTTCCTCATCTGCAATAAATTATTATATCATAATTTTTAAAATAAAGAACCATTGGTGTTGCAAAATTATGCATGAAACTAATTTTGATATCGTAGCTAGTGCTACGAAGAGCTACGTAAGGCTACACTGGTGCTACGGAGGCTCCAAAAAGTGTGTCTTGATAGAGTCTACGGAAGCGAGACGCGGACGAGAGGCGCGAGGGAAGCCATTCATAATATTGTAATAACGGCTTCCAGCAGCAGTTATTTCATGCTTAAACGTTTTACTGCGGTCATTATCTACCCGCTGAAAGGATATGCAGGCGATAAATTGTAGAGTGTTACCTACACGTACACGCGTATCTACGGTTACTTACTATCTTAAATCTAATCGCCATCGCGCATTCACAAGGAAACACTTAATGGCGCAGGTAATTGACAATTCTTGGATACGAATCTCGAAATATATGAGACAGGATAAGTATCACGTTTTGAATTGTACCCTAGCATAAGAATTCATGATAGTTACTACCTATCTCAGACACCCATTCTGCAAACAGATGTATACATGAAGGCTAATCTATAACATATAGCCAATTTCTTCAGTACAATAAACTTACCAGTATCACAACACATACCATTCGTTGGCAACGTATTTTCAAATCGTATCATATTTCCCGTATCTTTGTACTAAAATAGATATCTCAATGGCACATAAAGGGAACGCGCCTTTCCTTCAGCAATAAAGAGAGCATTTAATCGAAGCTTATCTGGCCGGAAGCATTCATTAGATGATTGCACCATTACTAGTGGACTCTTTTCCGAGTGGCTCCACCTTAGAACTTTTATTTATTTAGAAGATTCTCTGAAAATTACTCTGACAGAATTATACTCGTAGGGGTGATCAGAAATATTTACCTTGTTCTACAGTTCCGACAGACTTCTTTCTCAACGTATTAATGAATTTGAAATTGTGATTTTTAATAATAATAGTTTTTACCTACAAATTGTAAGGTGTCAGAATTTGGGCTCCTTAGACCTGCTCTCAATAAACACTATTGACCAGCCAGTCTATTTTGTAAGATTCTCCGTCGGTGAATTTAGGTAAAGTTACCTGTCAATCTCTGGTATTAGATGGGATTGACACATAAATTTACCGAGGGATTTTTTATAGAATAGCACTAAAGACGTATAGATATATTCAAAACTGGAATAGTCTTGCAGGAGAAGAACATGACTAATAATGTAATCGTAACTTACTAGAAGGTGGTGAAAAGTTTAACCTACGAAACGCACCCAAGATACAGGAGAAAGCCCTAGTGTGGGGACACTAGGACTTTCTCCTGCATTGTGGATGCGTTTACAAACATTTAAGCTCACATACACAAACAACCAGACCCGGAACAACTATCTGTAGGTCATACAAACATTTGTTCTGTGCGGGAATCGAACCCGCGACACACAGGACAGCAGTCGATCGCTCGGCCACTGCGCCAACCGTGTCGTCAAAACCAACCCAAAACTTATTTACTTATACTTTATCGTCGAGTTATACCATCATAAAAATATATGGATTAGGGATTAGCTGATTATTTTAATAGTAAAAATTATTCATAAGAATGAGTACATACAACAGTATTTTTTGAGGTTTCTGGTATTTTTTGTATACACAAACTCTACAGTAAATACACAATTGGAGAATCTTGTATTTGACCTTCGAAACCCAATTGTTGACCGTTTTAATTAAAGATTTTTAAATGATTTTCTTATGTGACTTTGCGCCCTCTTACAATAAAAGTTACCTATAATAAAAATAATATTTTTATTTAAAACAATAAACAACCAACTTATCCAATTACAATAAGAAGCTAATGAAGCGGAAATATTAACTAAAGAGGTTTTCTCACTCCCCGTGCCGGTATCGGACCTAAATCAACACGCCGGAGCACCGGTGTACACGTTCTTGTAAATAGATGGTGAGCAAATATAAGAGGAGACGATGGGGAACGAATCCGGGACCCCATTGTACACGGACTCGGAAAATATTGTTCAACGTACCCGATCGCTGTCTTGGTGTTTTTATTACCACTAATAGCTGTCTTTATTAGTGAACTTTGTGAATGTTTGTTGTGAAAGTAGTATTTTTGTTATTTGTTGACTTCTTATGCAATTATGCAGACAGATACCTAGACATACCATCATCACGCCTGTATTACCCGAAGGGTTAGGCAGAGGTGTACCAGTATACACCCACAGTTCGCCGGTATATTGAGGTCCCATGTAATAGGGGGCGAGCCTATTGCCATTAACCGGACGCAAATCCCAACTCCGAGCTGCTACTAAGGATTTCATAGAAAAACCCAATAACACTTTTTTGCTCGACCTGAGTATCGAACCCAAGACCTCTAGCGTAGCAGTCGCGCTTAGGACCACTAGGCTACTGAGGCAGTTACCTACATAGGTAGATAAATAAATAAGCCTAGACTCATTTATTTATTTATTTCACCATGGAACACTAACAGCTGGATAGAGAGGAAGAGTGAGGCCAAAGAACAGATGGATGGATGAAAGAGAAGGGAGTCAGTGATAGTATGACGTTTGACAGGACGGCATGGAAGAATGTAACGTGTTGCGCCGACCCTAAGTAACATGGGGTAAAGGAAGATGATGATGGAAGACTAACAGCTAAAAAACTTAACAATAAATAATGAAACAATAGTCGACAGGAAGCCAATGGCTAGTTTTCACGTTTAGACTTATGTTTGTATCAAGTATTCTTAGTAAGCTCAAATTATAGTTTGGATTGGACCTGCGACGAGGACTGCACTGAACGGAGCATTACCTATGTCTTTGATATAATTGAGGTCATCAAAATCTTCAATAACGTAAATGTTATCTCTGGGAGTTGTAACAGGCTTAGTCCAGACTGTAGCAGTGTCTACAGAATGTACGTTAAATTAATATAATTTGATCCTTTTATACCTGCGATAGTTCATATACAGAGTTACTAACTTACCATACAAGTTTGCCTCAGCGTTAAAACAGCTGTACCACCTCAGCGCTATACATTATCTCTCCTACCAATGCATGGTTGCATAGGATACTATGTAAAATTATTTTGCAAAAAAATCAATAGCTCTAGCAAAAATTGTTTCAACGTAAAATCGCAGCAATATGAGGTAAGCAGTTCAAAAGTGGTGCATAGCAGAGCGAGCGGAGCGGAGCGGCCACCGCGCGCCGGCAGGTGGCTTAAATTACCGCATTTGTTACACGTTTACACGAAACTGTATCAATATTTCATGCGGATTTACACGAGCTATCGCGATGCTTTGCATTTTGCTATCCTTAAAATATCTACGCAGCTTTTGATTGCAAAGTGAGCAATAAACACCCTCCCCTTTAATTTAGCACAGTCGGAACTTCACAATTTGCCAACTAGAAGTAATACGCTCTTATAGTCAACTATTATTTCAATAAGACACCGCGCTGAATCCCTACAATGACAACTCACTCAAATGTAAACGCGAACTATTTCCATAAGAAAGGCATTGCGAAAGTTTTTCAATTTTCAAGTGACGCAGGTATGATGGAGAACTTTGGCTTCGGACGCAACGCCGCCGAACCGCCGCCGCACCGCAACCGCACCGCCATCGCGCTGCCGCCGCTCCCTTCCAAGTGAAAGGTGATATTGTTTTACATGAATGCCACTCAACTTGTATAAAATTCTTAATGGTTTAGTTTAGAATGAGCAATAAAATTATAACTTTCCAAAACTTTTGCCCCTTTTTATGGAATACTTTGCCAAATATAAAACTGCTATTGAAACTTACCTATTTAAGTAAAAACAACCGCTCTCATTATATACTACTACCCACGTCGACATAATAAGCCCCTCAGCGAGTCACCATTACTTACTGTAAGTATTTTGTTAGTGTTGGCAAAACCACTAATATACTGTACGTTGTTATGATTATTGTGCTGTTATGATGATCATAATATCATGAAACTATGTTTATTTACTAAAATATACATTTATTCTTTTCAGTGATCGTTAATTTTCAAATAAACACCAAAATATGACTAAAGCTCTAAAATAGGGTAGAATTACACGACACCACGTCTTCTTTTCGAATATTTTATTTTTTTCATTGTAACAATGTCGTGGAGCGCACTTTTATTTAAATTGATAATAGCTTGTAGGTCCGGGGCCTGGCGGAGTCCGGGGGAGCGGCGACATTATGCAGCATCACGCGGGGATCACGGGGATTGTTTCCTAAAACAGGATCGAGTGGGAGCGGGGCCTGAATTAAGCGGGACTGAAACAAATCGCACTTACTCTTCTCTTTTTAAAACATCTCACTTGCAAACATTAAAATCAAGACAATTTATTATTAGACCTACAGACTGTCAATAAATCTTAAATTTTCTTTGTTTTAAAACTCTATCACAACACAAAGATCCCCAACGCCACATCAGGTACGTATTCTTTATCAAAAAAACAATCTGAGGACTTCACTAACATTGCCCTTTTCTCTTATACTTATCTAAAAATGCCGGCGTGGGTGTCCCCCGGGGCTGACATTTATCAGCTCAATAAAACTTCCATGAAAACATTCAGTGACATCCAATATGATTTCATCGCTGTTTCCAAAAATCCCAAAAAAAAAAGGACATGAAATATTCCGGATTATTATTCGCTCGCTACTTTGTTATGGACACGTAAACTTTTATGTTGAACCTAAGCAGTATTTGAATTCTCTTTTATATTGGAAGGCAGACAGTGGTGTGTGACGGTCGTGATCGTAAAAAATAAATATACATAAAATTTTGACTATCAAAATGTGTTTACGAATTTTTTACTCCAAGTGTTTTCTTTGACCGGTTGATATACAAAGCGGAAAAAATACCATGAATCATCTAGAAATATCTACTGTACCGTGTATTTTGGCAAGGAATTAATAATTCACACGTAGCTACCTAAATACATGGTAGGTACGAACCAATGATTCCGGCTGTATTCCAAAATTCAATAGTCATACCTCAAGAACGTTAGACCGGCCGTGGCGCGGTACGAGGAAGGTATCACAGAGGTAATTACTGTTGTCAGGGTCGTGTCCGCTTTAATTATTTACAAGTTTATATGAACGTGTCAGTTAATGACACGTTAACGTTAACTAGACTTGGTAATAGAGAGGAGCCCAGCTGTATCCAGAGCGTTGTCGAGTTATGTCCCGCGCGAGACAGGCGCCCGATTAAAAATGCAACACTTCAAAACGAGCTGGATTCGGCAGCGCCGTCGCTCGCGCAGCCAGTATTGTTATGACGCTGGAGCAGACAGCTCGCTTACACACTCGTATACGTATAGTTGTGCTTGATGCAGTTGTTGTGTCATGTGTCGTCTCCAAACGTGGCACTTATCATTATACCGTCCGAAGTAAGTTAAATCTGAAAAGTGCATTAAAATACAGTGTTAATACGTGCAGACGCTGAAACTTTTCAGCGAAAATGTGACACTAAAGCCAATTTGCTTAGTTTACAAATTCAAGCGTTGACGTGGGTAAGGCGCGCCATTTATTTTTAAACCATCGGCGCCAGATCGATCGCCGTGCTGGCTACTGACATTCATAAAACAGAAACGCGGCCAGCGAGAGACAGGAACGCTGCAAACGTCGGTATTTTATTTACGTGGAGAGCACAGCGATACCCGTTCCGCTTCTATTTTCGCACTATATCGTTTATTATGAGGGCCGACGGAGACGGCGGCGGCATGGGCGCACTGAGGGCAAGCCGGGCGCGAGTCGAGCGCAGGCCACTCCACTGCCTGATATTATATTCTGGAGCACGCCGCCTCACCTCGCTTCGCGCCAGATATTTCGAGTGTTGCTTCCACCACCTATGAATTTACCTAGTCTCAGTCACAGCACACGCCCGGTGCAGCCGGCCGCATCGCTCAATTAATATAAACGATATTGTTTTTATAGAAGACGATATCCGGAAATATTACAGTTAAGCGTGTAACATCATGGTTTTAATGGCCCAACAGCAAATGAAATAGTGAAAAGTTAACGTTAAAACAAAGTTCATTAGCTGTGTGTTTCATGTGTTTAATTAAGTGCGTAAAACACAGCTATCATACAATTTGCATACTCGATGCCAGGCGTTAACCACAGCGGTCAACGAGACACCGGTATGCCCGACTATGAACAGCGGGGTTTGTTTTTTATTTCACGCAATCCTATGAATTCGTGTAAATATCCTAAATTTTCTCTCTTTAAGTTTTTCAAATGAACACATAAGACTATACAAGGATGTAAAACGTATTTAAGTAAGTGTAAGTAGACTTCTTCATAGTTTTAGTCATTGTATTACCATCAAGTTAGTAATGGTCAGTCCATTCAATAAATAAACAACTAAATGATGATAGTTCATCATCACTCATAAACTGCTTACAAAAGCTCATGTCCCAGGTACGTTTACTGTTAAATAGGTAACATGTTAAAAGATGATAGAACAAGACAAATGTTCGTAATATCAATGTGTGGTAAAACTCAAATATAAAGGAATGTTCATTCTCGGCTAGAGTGGCCTATTGTACTGTGAAAAGCTTCCTCTACAAAGCCTGCTATGGCGACACTGACATAGATGCAATACCTAACGTACTATACTAACCACTGAACATAAGAGATTCTCACCAAGCTACACCTATAGCTGTACATGTTGATAGCTATATGTACTTGATACGTATCCAACCACTTTCCAAATGTTATACAACAATATTATTTCTACATCTAAAGTAATTTGTCTTATTGTAAGGTATTCACGTAGGTATCGAAAAAAACATCAAAGCTTTTGACGTCAAAACGCTATTTTTGTATGAGATTGCACTAAATTACTTTGATTACCAATCAGCTTTTGCAAGCTAATTGGCGATCAAAGCAGGTAAGATATATGAATAAAATAAAGAAGGACATATAGGCACTTAAACAACGCTACTATTAATAAATATATCACTTGAATATGCAATATGAAGCAATTAGTCTCATAATGTACTAAATTAAATTAAAATTGAACAAAGGAACTGTGATCTACTCTTATCTACTCTTACAATTAATAAGAGCAGCATTCTAATTATAAACTTCCGCAATAATATAAAGTATAAAAAGCAATTTTAATGGCCAGTTATCTAAACTGTAGGCTACACACTAGAGTGCAATGTTAAGTTCTAGCCAATCATAATTATGAGCAGAACGAATTTTGTTAAAAATGTAAGTAGGTCAGATGGGCCGAGCTTGCGCGCATAATCAATTCATCTACCTTTATCTACTAGGCACTTATTTATAAATGTATTATTCCCTATTTAGGATAACATAGCGACCACTAAATCAGTTGTAGTGGGGAAGTTGGTATTAAGAATCAGTGACGAAGAAAACAAATCGATACCTTACAGTTTTAGAACTGGGGCAGTCTATGCAAGATTAATTTAGATTTCTAATTCTAAAATCTGCTTAAACAGGAACCACATGAGCGTACCTCTCCTAATAGATATACAAGGTGTTAATTTAAACAAAGGACATAGTTTAAGGATACATCTATATACCATCACGCCTGTATTCCCTGGAGGGTTAGGCAGAGGTGTACCAATGTACACCCACAGTTCGCCGGTATGTTTAGGTCCCATGTAATAGGGGGCGAGCCTATTGCCATTAACCGGGCACAAATCCTAACTCCGAGCTGCTACTGAGAAAAATAATGAAAAAGGAAAAAAGGAAATGTAGTGCTTATAAAAAATCTGAGCAAAGGCCTCCCTTAAGTCCTTCCAGGCTCTCTGTTCCGTCATGTGGTACACTAGCTCAAATTATTAGAAAGGAGTACCTATATTTTCTTTAAAAAAAAAAAATATATATATAACTAGCTTCTGACCGCGACTTTGCCCGCGTGGATATTTTCACCCGTGTTAAGTAACGTCTTTGGTTACTGCTCCAGTCCCGTGTGTCGTAGCGTGATTTAATATAGCCTATGTCACTCACAAATAACATAGCTTTCTATGGGTAAGACGATTCCACAGATTACCCCCTACAACCTCACAAACTTACCTCTTTACAATATTTCGTATAGATAATCAATATGTGTAATTTCTCCTCAACCTTGACTGATAGATCATAAACAAACCTTTGTTCAAAGCAGACGGTATTTAATTATTATGGCTTTAGGTGATTCATTAATTATTATAAGTTACGATGAGATTGGCACATACCGATAAACGCTCACTGGCTGAGAGATTAACTGGTGCACTGCATGTAACGGGTTCGATTCCCGCGCAAAACAATCATGACCTACAGATTGTAGTTTCGGGTCTAGTTATTTGTCTACGTGAGTTTAAATGTTTGTAAACCAAGATACAGCTAAGTGTTGGCAACGTATGTTTGTATATAAAAATAAAAAAAATAGATGAAAAAATAAACAAGGTAAATGAAGCATCCATATTTTTTTTAATTTCTACATAAAATTTTGCATAGGCTTCAAAAGCTTCTTTAGTTCCAGTAATAAACAACAGATTTCAGTAAAATCTAAATTTGCATTGAGGTACTTAATCGCCACTGAACTACATTCCTACGTATCGACTATATGGCTAGACCAGACGACCAGTTGACCTCGAACAGTTCAGGCTTAGCTAATAAATATTATATTGCGCAGAATCCAGTGGATGCAAGTGAACCGGAACTATTCTTTGGAAAGATTCCCGGCAATATTATTCAACTCAATTCGAAAAGTAAATCTTATTAGTGTATTACTGACTTGAAACAGATCAGTAATACACAAACGTATCTTTGAAAAATACAATAATAAATCATTTAGACATAAGTATTTAGGCCAGTTTGTATAAGCGCTGTTTGTGTACTTCATATATTTATGAGTAGGTAAGATTGTGATCTTGACTATGAATAGAACACCCGTCATATCCGTTCGTTCTATAATGTCGCTATAAAATTATAACCAATCGATCGCAGAAAAACGTGAAGAATATATGTATATAAATTATGGAAATTTATGAAGATTTATACAGACACTGAAAAATATTGTCAAAAAATTTGGTCTCACATTTTACCATTTAGGCAATTAACATACTAAAAAGCAATATAAAATAAAGGTGTCAACTGTGCCTTCAGTTTTCGTGGCAGACGGAAATCATTTTAGCAAAATGATTCCATTATTGTTCACAATGCAAATATAGTAATTGACGAGGCGTTAATTATATTGTTAGTTCATATAAGTTATGTTTAACTTTTAATTTAAACCACATTATTTTAACATAAGCAAGTTTCAGCCTCACAACGTGTTTCAGTATTTGCATAATTCATGTCGATGCGCTCTATGACCTAAAAAAACTTTAACCGAAAACTACAGACAAAAATGACTATATGAGATCATAAAGAGTTTTAATCTTAGTCTCAATCTGTCAATAATGCGCCTAATTACCAATAAAACATATGTTATCTGATTTTTAATGTATAAGAATTAATAAAATTAACAATACTCGTAACCCTTCGATCGAAGCTAGTAACTTTATAAATTGACTTCAGTAAATGTTTACGGCATGTCAAGACTAGAAATCTATTTCTTAAACTTCCAACCTGACGAAAATTTGTCTAAGTTATTGACAACTTTAAAGGTCTTAAAATAAAGACGAGACTTAATAAGATCAACATTTCATTCACCTACTTTGTAACACAATGTGTGAAACGAGTTTAATATAACCAGAGAGCATGGAACTCAACTGAAATAAACAATACCTACAAGTCTGACTCCTTAGAGTCAATTAAAGTTGCAGACGTAATACCCACCGTATTACTGCACTCTATGTTTTACATGTGAATTACAGGCTTCTTATTCTGCTTTTACTACTTTCTTCTTTCTTTTTTTTCTTATTTTACTTTTTTTGCTTTAACTGCCTCGGTAGCCTAGTGGTCTTAAGCGCGACTGCTACGCTTGAGGTCTTGGGTTCGATTCCCAGGTCGAGCAAAAAGTGTTATTGGGTTTTTAAGTGGAATTCTCACTAGCAGAGCTAGGATATGTGCCCGGTTAATGGCAGTAGGCTCGCCCCCTATTACATGGGACCTAAACATACCGGCGAACTGTGGGTGCACATTGGTACACCTCTGCCTAACCCTTCGGGGAATACAGGCGTGATGGTATGTGTGTTATTCTGCTATCATTGTTTATTTTTTGTGAAAAATGTGTTTATCTTTTCCTGTTTATTTGTAGTGTTTACTTTTTATATAAGAACATAAGAGATAAGTTAGAACCTTCAGGGCTTTTTTTTTTTTTTTTGGTGGGTGGGAAATCATCAAATAACTTCTCCCGCCCTGGGCGGGGCGGGAGGGAGTGTCAGACTTTTACTGACTAAAACCCACCCATGTTCCTTCTTGTGCCCTTTGCGTTCCGGGGGCGCGGTATCTCTTGCGAACAACCCGCAGCCCCGGCAGGCATCGGCCCTCAGTGGCCCCTTCCTTTTGCTGACATCTCTTTGAGGCGCGCGTGGAACACGAACGCGCCGTCGACACGTCCTGTCGTTATGCAACGTAAGGACGGTGAGCTACCCATTGCTCACCGTCCACAGGCCAGTATCTACGGTGGCCGGGAGTCGTCTCGCGGCTCCCGACGTCCGGAGCGTCTACCGCGGCGGCTGGGACGGGAGAACCGCTGTCTCAACCGTCCCGCCGCCTCCTTCTCAAGCATTACTGCCTCGCAGAAGGAGGCGACTGCATCCCATTCCCTCTCGCTCCGGACCATGGCTTGCACCAGGGCCGGACGCGAGAGTTCGCCGCCGCCGATGGCCGCCACGAGGACTCGGCGATGCTCCGCCCAAGCGGGGCATACCGCCACGGTGTGCTCCACCGTGTCCTCGGGGCGATCCACACAATGGTGACACCCGGACGTTTCCTCCCGCCCGATGAGGTGCAGAAACCTCCCGAAACACCCGTGTCCGGTGAGGACCTGCGTCAGGCGGTAGGTGAGGGCCCCGTGGCGCCTCTCCAGCCACTCCTCAAAGAGGGGACTTACCGCCTCTATTAAGGCGTGCCCAGCACGAGGTTGCGACAGTCGCTGTCTCCATGTCGCCATGAGATCGAGCCGGAGGTCGGCCCGCCGAGCGGCAATTTGCCGCGGTGGCGGACTCTCCCCCCGGCCTAGTACCTCCACGCGCCACTCGTACAGGCGCGCGAGGACCAGCGCCTCCAGATCCCACGGCGGCAATCCGGCAAGGAGGCTCGCCGCCTCCCCCGAGATCGTGCGGTATCCTCGGATGACCCTTATGGCGATCACCCGTTGGGACGCAATGAGGTAGTGGGCGGCAAGTCGCCTTAACCCCTGCGCCCACACCGGGGCCCCGTAAAGGGCCATCGACCGCACGACTCCCGCGTAGAGCCTCCGGCAGGAGGCGTTTGGTCCCCCCAGAACCTTCAGGGCTAACAGTAAGATTTAGTTGAAGTACCCTACGTCTTATAAACTACTAGCTACTGGTCGCGTTTCCGGTGTTTTCGTTTTTTTCTTTTTTTGTGCCAATGACCTTCGCAGACGTACGCAGCACCACCCGCAATTTTGTATAACAATCGAATTAATGGTTTAAAAACGCATCGAGGACAAACATGCATGCATTCCTTTTTATTTATATATAGAAACCGTCTGTCAAGTGTCAACAACACAATCATTATTTTCCGAGCAATAAACTTTTTTAAGACACTCTGCTGTATACATAGTTATGCATCTTACAGCACTACTCACCAACCAGTAAAGTAAATTAACAGTGTAGATTTCAGTGAACAGTTAATAACAACATTCGGCCTACTTAATGGATGTTTTTCGAAAAGCTCCAGTGTTATATTCATTAGTGGGTGCTGGATGTGCGCCGTTCATTAGTACTGTGCGCTTTATCTGCAACTTTTGTCTCGCTCCTACCTTGTTTTTTATTCAATTACAAGCCAACTAATTGAAAAATCTCACTGAAGAGAATGTATTGTAAATGGGATATGTGGCAATGTTCACTGATGTATGCATCCGAAACGTTAGCAATAGGTATGTATCACTTGTTATACCTATATGTACCTGTATAGTGTCTGCTACTTGAGATTGTTATGAGTTCATTGCTGGTTTATTATTGATGAGACATTATTAATTACTAACGTAATTAGGTCCGTTGTTAGAAGCAGACACCAAAATAATTACTTTTACAATAACGAATATCTGGAAGGTTTTAGACAAAGTTTGTATTTGTTTTATTTATACACTAGCGAACTGCCCGCGACTTCGTCCGCGTGGCTTGTTTCACCCGAGTTAAGTTACGTATTCCGTTACTGCTCCGCTCCCGTGAATCATAACGTAATGTTATTATAGCTTATGTTACTCAAGAATAATGTAGCTATCTATTGGTGTTTTTTTTTTAAATCGGTCCCGTACTTTCGGAGCCTATTCGTAACAAACAAAGAAACAAAAACATCTTTCCTCTTTATAATATTAGATTAGATCAAAGTAAAGATAAGACAGTATTTAGAAATAGAGACCAAAATAAGTACTTTTAAATAACGAATTATCTGGGAGGTTTTATACAAAGTATGTATTTGTTTCTTTTATACATAGGTATAAGTGTGCAAGTCCAGCATTTGTGTAAAACAAAGACGTGGTGCAGGTGCCTGCACCGGGCCCCTGGGCACAACACTTGCATAAGTCCTACACCTGATGTATCGATCTTACATGTTTGGCGGTTTTCTCGATACTACTAAAATCACCTGGCTCGGTAGCCTGGTGGTCCGACTGCTACGCTAGACATCTTGGGTTTGATTCCCGGGTTGAGCAAAAAGTGTAATTGTAATAAAACAATAACATTTTTTGCTCGACCTAGGAATCGAACCCAAGACCTCTAGCGTAGCAGTCGCGCTTAGGACCACTAGGCCAACGAGGCAGTTAACGAGGCAGGTCGTTCGTGGAATACATGTTATATATACACATATATGTTATGTTACTAAAACTAGTTTTTTATGTATAATTTGTCTTTTGTTACAGCCTTACAGTAAATTAGCCAACTAAAACTCAGAGACCACCAATATGAGTGTAGAAGGTAGCAGCACGAACGCAATTCGCGGGTGGGGATGCACACCTACTGGTGGACCGCCATCAGCCGCGGTTGCCTCCGAGGACACCTCTAGTAAAAGATGCCTCCCTACAGCATTCACTAGAGGCTGGAGGAGAACCACTTTATACTGCATACTAGTGTTTTTAATGCTACTCGTGTTTATAAATATGGCGCTCACTTTATGGATCGTCGGCGCCTTGAAGCTGAGTATGGTAATTTGACTTGCTTATGCGTCTTTTTAATTGTATGAAGTACCGCAATAATTGGTCCAATTAAAAATAACATTTTTGTTACTTTTCCAATAGGCGACATCGTCTTGTACTCGCCTATAACCTCACAAACCGCGTTCATTTATCTATAAGTTTATTAAGCGTACGGAAAATAGGCCAGTTATGAAGTTAATCATTTCATGTCTTAAAATGTCCATATTTAGAAACTAAAATCTTACTGTCTAATCGATCAATACAAAATGTCAATTATTTTGTATATATTTGAATATATATACATAATTACAGAACGGTGTGGGACCTATAAGGATAGTGAAGGGCGGCATACACGTGGATGGACAGACGTGGGTGGTAAACAATCTGGTGGCATCCACCATCACCTCACAGGTGGCTCAACCTATTACCATTCACTCGCACCGCAACTTCACCGTGCAGGTTGCTGAACCTGACCACTTGGAACACTCGAAACTTTTTATTAGTTAGTATTAAGTATTCTAAGCTTATTATTTATTATAATAATAGCTGTTGCCCGCAACTTCGTCCGCGTTTCCGTCGTTTCTCGTAAAAAAAAGTAGCCTATGTCCTACCTCACGGTTCAGTGGTTTAGATGTAACAGACAGATTAACTTTCATATTTTAGTAGGGAAATATAATATGTCAATCTACAATACTGTTGAAAAATATCGCAATACGGAACCGCACAATATTATTGTTGATAGCTGTGCCCGCGACTCCGTCAGCTTGCAGTACGATTAGACAAATATAATCAGAAAGCTTCGAACTGCTAAGCTATCGGGACGTACACGTGATATTGTGAGTCAACCATAAAAGATAGACATATGCTGTCGTGGGATATTTTTTATATAATTTTAAGGAGAACATTTCCGTCATACATGATTTCTGTGTAGCTTTAACCATTAAGGTTGCACACGCGACGGAAGCTTAAAAAATGGAGTAACTTCTCCCGTTTTCTCAACATTTCCCTTCAACGCTCTGCTCCTATTGATTGTAGCGTGATGAAAAGTATACTATAACCAACTCAGGAGTATGAAAAATAATTGTACCAAGTTTCGTTAAAATCCGTCGAGTAGTTTTTGTTTCTATAACGGTTATACAGACAGACAGACAAAAATTTTACTGATTGCATTTTTGGCATCAGTATCGATCCCTAATCACCCCCTGATAGTTATTTTGGAAATATATTTCATGTACAGAATTGACCTCTCTACAGATTTATTATAAGTATAGAAGATAGATGACACCACAGGCATACGAGTTTTTAGTTCATTTTTTGTTAATTTTATGGATCTTTATTACCTGAAATAAGTTAAGTTAATTATTAAAAATAACATATTTTAAAAAGAGACACTCGACATTAATATTGCCTAGTAAATAATATGAGGCATCTTTCTGTTTCGTAACAACTACGGTATGAGCATCACATCATCAGCATCTTGCGGGTCACATTTAATTCGTAGCCAAAGCTACGCGAACTTCGGGTAATCATTTCTTGGTACAATTTTGCTTTACAAAGGTGTACCGTCATGATAAGGTATATGATATAGAGAGTAAGGTTACTTATTGGATATATCAGTATCCCGAACTTGACATTCCCGACCGTTCTAAAACTATTATTTCTAAAAATTCCAGAGCGCGATCACCTTGAGTTCAGCGGTCGCGCATTGCACGTGCGCGATGCACGCGGTAGTCCCGTGTTCTCGGCGTCGCGTGATGAAGTGCGCGTGTTCTCCGATGCGCTGGCAGTGGACGCGCCCGGCGGCATCAACGTGCGCAGCGCCGTGCAGGTCCCAATAGTGCGCGCGCCTCCTGCATTTGACTTACAGTGAGTATCTCGCATTACTTTACGATATACCATATTTTCTGACCATCGATGACCTTGAATTAGTCCTTATGTATTTTTTTGTGCGTATGCTCTCAATTTTAAATTAGTCGGATTATGCCAACAAACACGTAAAGAAAACCACATGTTTACTGTTTTTTTTAAAGGTTGGAATCTCTCACAAGGCGATTGGATTTGAGGGCACCGGAGAATATATTCCTCGAAAGCAGAGCGGGAAAAATAGAAATTACATCTCACGGGAACATCAAGTTAGACTCTGTCGTTGGAGCTGTTAGTTGAACTACTTTGATGCATTTTTGTCACTAATCTATGAATGTCATCATTTGATGATATGTATCATTTTTTTCTTACTTTAATTTCTACTGTATAATTGCAGATCAAACTCAATGCTCAAAATATAGTGATCACTAATCTAAAAGAAGCTGTTAGAAGTGACAAGCCTCATAAAAATGTGAGAAGTACAAAAGTTTACCAACTATGTGCATGTGCGTCGGGGAAACTATTCTTGGCTGCACCTGAAGCTCCGTGCATGGCGCACGACGACGATACCGAACTGTGCCGATGATGACCGAAGATACACGAACAGTGTATAGTGATGCACCATAAAGTAGCCAATACAGACCATAGTGCCAAATAGCTAAAGTGATATGTCAGTAGGTTAAATCAAAATTATTAAATTATTCCATAAAAACAAATGTTATACATATACATATATTATTGTTGTTACTTAAGAGAAATCTACACAGAAATATAAAAAATAACATTCATTTTAATGTATAAATATAATATATAGTACAGATTTTTAAATTTTGCACATTGGAATTAAGCCAAATAAAAAAAAAAAAAATAACTTAAAGCATTTACATGATCTATTTAAATATATGTAGTTTTAAAATGTATAGTTTTTGTTGCACTTTTAGTCAATTAAGTAATTCAATGTATGCCTTTTTACCAGCTCTTATGATAGCCGCCTTATGCATAAAAATGTAATGTAGGTATTTAAGAATGTTCATAGAAGTAAATAAAATTAATTAACATTACGTAAACAATAGTAGTAACACAATAGAGAAGGGTAATGGGTTCATTTACACTTTGCATTGTGAACACTCGCTCAATCTAGTCAGCTGAGTTTGAAACAAAAGTCAACATATCTGTATTATCTCGGTCGCTCCTCCCTATACATCGATGTCTAGCCTGGAGTCTGGGCGACATTGGAGCAAGTACAATAAGAGCGTGACTTTTTTTGGGTTATGGTAAAGTGTAACGTAAAAAAGTAGAAAAGCTTAAGTGCTTGCTCGTACGTCTAACTACTACATTACAGCGTTGTGATAGAATCACTGCCATAATCATTCTTTTTGGCAAGTAAATGGTGATAACAGCGACGTTTAAGCAGCGCACGAAATAAAAGTTGCTACCATCTTCTCTTGATGCCGGGGCTGCGGGTTGTTCGCAAGAGATACCGCGCCCCCGGAACGCAAAGGGCACAAGAAGGAACATGGGTGGGTTTTAGTCAGTAAAAGTCTGACACTAGGGGCGGGAGAAATTATCTCCTCTTGAAATTATAATAGTAATAACATCAGCATATTTATTGTCCCAATGCACGACAGAGCCCACACAGAGAAGCCACGAGGAATGATCACCACGCTTTTACAAAGCGGATTGGTGATTTCAGACTTGTTAATAAAAATCCAGGTTTCCTCACGATGTCAGTGGTATCCAAGATAATCTATAGATAGAGATCTCTATCTAGATTAGAGATGAGTAATCTAACAAAGCACATAATGAATTGAAAGTCATATTGGTAACGTCATATTGGTGACAAGTACGGAACCCGCAATGTAATGCAAGAGAGGCGGGACTAGGACATGACGACCGTGATAGACGCATTTCAAAATATTATATTAAAATCCTTCACTAATAATATTAAGTTTAAGTAAGTAAAGTTGCAATGTCTACACAAAATAGTAAAGAACCCCACCAAGAGCTTTTCCTTCTTTTTCGAATGAGACTAAATCTCATGTGATACGAACAAGCATTTACACTAGTCGTTTACCCGCGGCGGGACGAGGGCGTTGCGGTAACGGCGATTGAAACGCATAATGTAAATCGGCCGAAAAAGAAATTGCCCTAGCCATTGAATAAAATTGACAATTTGCAAATCACGGTGCATTTTATTTACGTACCAGTTTTGAAGTATTGATAAATATCTATATAGAAATGTTGATTTGCTTTCGTTTTATTGTGAAAAATCAAAAAAGTTTTCTTGATACGAGTATATTACCATTCAACATAAGAGACAAAAAAAAAATTACTATACCTATTAATGAAATTGTAAGCATTGTCATCATGTTTTTATTTAAATATGAATATATAATGTAATAACAGGTAGGTACTTTCATAACTGGAAAATCTGCAAGACCATCGAGCAGAATTCAAATATCATGAATGAGCTAATTCCTAAATATCTGCTCGGGTTAAAATCCCAAGCGAGTGATTAATGTGGTGAGCATCGCAGCGGGCGCGGCGAGTCGCGACCGGTCGGTGCCGCACCGCACCGAGCAGCACCGCACCGCGCCACACAGCTCCGCGTCCTCGGTAATTAGAGCTAGCCACCGACCACCCTAATTGAAACCGCAACGACAACGTTTTGTTTCTGTCGCTTTTTTCCCCGCGCTGTTAACGAGGGGCAACATTAGGATTGCATCTTTAGAATTTTGCTTACTTGCTACATGTCCTCAATTCAATACGGCGGAGGTCAGTTGTTTGAGTAATTAGCTAATTCCAACTAACAGTTGTGCTGTTTATACGGTTCCTTTAAAATCTGCTTCTAAAACTGTAAAATAAATGAACGTGGCAACGTTAATTTATTTTTGTGAAAGTTGAATCTGTAGTACAACGTTAGTTTAAATATTATGACGCATAAAGTATCTATTAAACTAACTTGCAATACACTAACATAAGTCATAACCATAGTTGTTATCACTTGCACTTACCATTGCCTGACGCATTCCCCGCTCTCTGCAATTAGCAACATGATACCCAATCACGAATGGCGCATCTCATGATCTGATATGTGTTAAGATCCTGATGATATTGGATAATTGCAGGCACTTAGGAGGTAATTTGTCTATGCGTCCTGTTTATGTATAAATCGTATCCAAATAATAACGCAACGGCGACGCATAATCAAAGAGAAGACGAGCCGAACGAACATACTCGTCGAGACTGAATTTTATTTGTTTACTTTATCCTCCGCGTGACATAAAGGGGCTGTGAACTGTTACGTTTATTTCACGACACTTTTTTTAGTTACGACTCAATAAACAAAGACAATCGAGTGCAAATATTTGTACACATTTTGATTTCTGTTTGTTTATCCAATCTTTTGAGCAATAAAATGTACCGGAACAATCGTAGAGCATCAAAGAAAGTACCTTCAGATTTTCTATGAGCCAACTTTAAAGAAATTGAATTGTATTTCGGTCATGTAGTGGTGTTAGCATAACCCAACGACTCGACTATTACGTTTGTTGCGGAATGTTACAAGTTTCCGTTATCCCCGTTGTTTCATTTGTCGCTAAGGGCACAACTTTCTTTACGACTCTCCGGATACCTTTTAAATGCGCTCCCTACAGCATCACGGCCTGCCGTTTTATCAGATCACCTCCCATTACACACGACATGCACATATGTTTCGTAGTTTTTGTTTTCGAGATCCTTTTTATTGGGATTATAAATAAAGATAATATCTATTTGGAATGATAAGGATGCTTGTATCTTTTTCACATGAAGGGTTACGTAGTTTTGAGTGAGTTTCTTAATCTTTTGAACATAATGGTTCTAATATTATATGTAATACATATTTGAAGTCAATCTGTTTTGAAGAAGAATGCATTTTTACAGTACTTTCATTGGTGATGCGAAATATTTGGGATATTTTCAGAATTATATTGTCTTTGACGTCGTGTATTGTAGAGCTGTATGGGAAAACATTTCTTTAATTTTTGTGTTCCTGCAAACTGATTAAAAATATTTTTATAAAATTTTACGATAGACACATAACAATATTATCCTTAAGAAAATTACTAAGAGTCAAAACAATTTATATTTTTATTTTGAAATCGAGTCAAACATATGGGCTACCTTTTATTCCGTGAAACTTATGACTCCTGTGGGGGGCATGAAAATTCAACTTTTACCTCAATGCATGTTATTTTGCGGTTTACACCTTTACTGTGGAAAAGTTCAGCTTTTCATCGCACCTGATTCTTAGAACGACGGAATGAGATATTGAGAGAACTGGTAGTCACGTTCAACACCTAATAAGGATCATTATTGAAAACTTCTAATGACACAGTTTCAGTCTACCGCCAAGGACCATGTTTAGAAATAAGTAAGTTGAATCCTGTACAAGGCTGGCAAGTTGCGGACTGAAGCAGAAAGTGTCCAGCTCTGAGTTCATCGACTTGTCCACATTATGTAGATGAGGCCGCAGGTGCTCGTTATGTGGCCAGGCGTACACAGTATAAAAACTTTAGCGAACAAAACGACCCTTACACTTACTATTTGTGGACAGCGCCCCCTGCCGTCATCTTTTGAGAAACTATAAGTGTTTGTGATGCGCCTCCAAATACATATATTTTATTTGATTGCTTTTTAATTTTGTTTCTATTTGAACAATAGTATATATAGTATTCGAATGGTATTATTTCGTTGACGTGTAGGTAGGTGTTATGCTCAGTTTAAATTAAACTATAATATCAATCATAAAACTATAATTACGATCATTGGGTCACATAACAGCTTCCCTGAAGCAAAAATGGAGAAAGAATGCATGAAGAAAACTGAGTTGCATTAGGTACTTTTCTCTTCTTCTTGTTTTCAATTTCAAAATAAAGTAAACACATACTGTTAGTCACATAATGTTTACAATACAAGAGACAGTAGATAAATATCAAATTTGTGATAAATAGGAACATTTCGGAGTTGGTACGCGGATGACAAATACGGCTGTTAAAGCCACCTGGCCGCGATACCTGTCTGCAACTAGTATTTACGTAATACCCGATGTTGACAGTACTTGTACCTGTGTACAGCAAAAAAAACATACATTTTATTGCAATAGTTTATTTTTAAATGCGGAATGATATACGTAAATTAAAGACATTTATAGGCTAACTACATTACGTATAGGTTAACATAATTATAACAACACAATATAAACGTGAAACATTTTTTATCCGGGAGGTATAAAAGTATAATGAGGACGCACAAAATGTAATTTTAATTTTATTCTTGCCACTTTTTCCGCGGCTGGTGGCGCTTAATCATAATCACGGTGCGCGTGATAATCTCACGGCTCGAGCCAAGAATGAAGAGGAAACGACACACGGATTATTTTTTCTCGTTATCTCCGAGTTAGCTCCTTTCTGAATCGTTTTTACATGTTGAGAAGCTATTTCTATCAGAGTTACCCAAATTATAATTTTGCAAAATCTACCAAGATTCCTATTAGCTTAATAGGATTATCAAATTCATATTGTGTGCTGGACACCTATACACATAAAACACAATGTTATAATATTTTTTTTATATCCATCCATTTGTCAACATTTGAATGGACATTTAAGAAATCAAATGTCCATACAGTCAAACATTGTTAACTCAAGATTTACACAGTTTTTACACTGCAACATTTTTTTGTTTTTTTTTTTTCAATCGACGATAAACTAAGGTAAGGAAAATACGAAACCTTCATAAGGTCACTTTTTGTCCGTCTTTTATAAAGGTTATTTAGTCTTATAATCTATGGGACCTATAGATTTGAAATGCATAGTGTAAGGTTATGATAACACACATACAGTTTCACAGACCAGAAATAAATGTGTTTGAATTATTAAATTTTGGGAATTATTACGATCCCATTAAACAAGTACAAATACATAAACCGTACAAAGATCATTTTAGAGCGATTTCAGTAAGAACTACAATTTTATCGGCCTGGTAAAAAAAAATACAATATTTATTTAAGGAAGTTAGGAAGGAGAAAAGCCAGGCCTTTGCACAACAGTGGGACACAAAGCTAATAAAAAAAGTTGATACTGAGCCATCAGGTAAATCATAATCATTTTCGCCAGTGTAATAGATATTTGACGCCACGATTGGCACAATGGCTGAGCGATTGGCTACTGATTCCCGCATGGAACCACAGACCTACAAATAGTTGTTACGGGTCTGGTTGATTGTGTAAGTCAGTTTATATAACTATAAACATCTCATGGTACAGGGGAAATTCCTAACGTTGAATAGCGATAAAAACAAAAAAAAAAGATGATACTTCAAAAAACCTACCTATAAAGTATTAATCATTATCAAATATAGTGAGATATTTTTTCTCCTTGGCGCTATTTCACTTAGATGTACACTTTAGGAGCAAGCGTATGTAGATTCAATTCGCAAATCGTAACACAGTAATTACGGTTTAACCACGACGTCTTTCAATGGACTGCTCAGAGTAATACATAATAATACTGGCCGTTTACTGTCCCACTGCGGATAAAGACCTCTTCTCATACAGAGAAGGCGCGAGCATTGATCTCCACGCTTTTTCAAAGCGGATAGGGCAATCCCAGACTTATATTGAATTTAAGTCCGAGTTCCCTCACGATGTTCTTATTTACCGATTTAAAAAAAACATCTTGGGTGTCAGTGATGTCCAAGACAAACTTATAAACTACGTTTGAACTTAAAGCTTCATGTCTTGCCCGATACCAAACCCACAACCTCACGCATGAGAGACGGGCGCCATAACCACGGGGCCTCACGACATCTTTACCACAAATATTCCTGAGCCTCGTCCAAATATATATTGCAAGAGTAATTTATAAAGTGACCGAAACATCCAAACCCATAGCTAAATATTCAAGCCAAAAAATAACAAAGCATCATTAATATTATGTCAATCACAACATTGTTCCCGCGTACTCCCTCACAAAAATCTATCAGTCTTACTTAGCCGAGTAACTTAGTTAAGTTTGTTTTTGAAAGAATTACACAGGAATGCTCAGGTGACTGAAGGGAACACAGGTAAAGTTAGAGCACATTACAATTTAATTAACTTAATGTCAAACAGAATTTCACTACCAATGGCATCTTAAGGTTGAAGAACAATAAATTGCACTTTACCGATCAACGATTTACCATCTTTCGCTTATGCAAATGTATTGTGAAGACAAGGCGCGCGGCGCTTCCTCTCCGGGACTCCGGCATTATATGGCAATCCCACTTTGTCAAGGCACCGACTTGGCTGTTATTGCGGAATGTTTCACCTGCAACACACTAACGGAACGTACTGTAATAACATTTACACAAGGGAAATTCAAACGTCGAACTATTTGCGCATTTGCCCCAAAATGGAATTTCTTTGTTACAGTACCGATAAATATTATATGAACGACGTGACAAAGAAGTCGAAAAGCAACGTTTGTGCTGCCATCAAATATTGAAAGGTGTAGACGTTATTATTCACGAAAAATAAAAAATGTATTCGCTGTCGTAGAAATAAATGGCAGCTTCAATGAAACTAAAAAGCAGCCGCTAAGAGTAAGAGGGTACTGGTAAATATTTTAAATTAATCAAGGCAAGACTACAATCGGCTGATTTGCATTTATACGAGGTAGTCGCGCTCGCGCTCGGCCAAACCGCATCGATATCTAAACGGTTTGTCTTTAAACACTGACAAAATTCATACGTTTCTTCATCTTTAGATGATTAGTTCATACTAATCACTACTGATATAAATTAAGTAAAAAAAAATAACATTTTTACCAAAAAAAAATATTTTTACTACCTCAAATAATTTCCGTTTAAAAGCATAAGAAGTATTAGGTTCTTATACATAAACTTTCTGAAAAGCCGGAGCTAAGTAACGTTGCTGCAAA
The DNA here is from genome assembly GCA_947462355.1 of Caradrina kadenii. Lineage (NCBI taxonomy): Eukaryota > Metazoa > Arthropoda > Insecta > Lepidoptera > Noctuidae > Caradrina > Caradrina kadenii. The sequence continues at coordinate 9,141,983 of OX381677.1, read as the reverse complement.
GAATTTTATTCAGGCTTGCATGTTTGTTTGTAACTAATTAGCTGCAGTGAAGAGACATTTCTCTTAATTACTAATTAGGTATGACACAATGGCGTGGCAAGCTACATAGGCATACGTAAGTACAATAGCTAGTGCTTCATGTAGCGATTAGATAATCTCTTAATAGCCTGCAAGCTGACATGTTTTGATTACTATTACGCCGTACACCTATGATGTACCAACGCATACTAAATTAACCACATTGATTAACTTATAAGGTAACTGTTTTGATAGAATGTTGAACAAGAATATTATAAGCTGACTAGAATTGTTCGCATCGTTAGTTAAATGTTAGATTCAAACAGAGCCATGAAGTTTTATGCGTCGTCGGTAATATCGTTACGCTCGTGTTACGTCGAACACTTATTGAAACTGTTCTTAAGTGTTGTCCTTTTATGTAGCTACTCCATAAATGTTTGATAGGGCCATCTCGGGAAATCTCTGTCTCCATTCGCAGAGGGTCTGCAGTCAAATAAAACTGGAATCCCAAATATTATTCGGCGACGTTTTCCCGTTCCTTCGATGTGAACTTTTATTTTTATGCTCTTACGTATTCTTATCAGAGAAGAGACACACTCCGGGAGAGCTTCTGACATACTGACTTAAATCCTTTACCCAAGAATGTAAGTTTGTCTTGGATTACAGTTTCTTCGTCTTTCTTTAATATTATTGTGGCAATTTTAGGATTGAACATAAAAAGGGACGATGATTCGATTATTTACACTGCTTTATTGTTTCTATCTGTATGAATGAAAGCTTTTGTGTCTCTGTAGCTATGATTTAAAATGTGTACAGTTGTTTTATTAATTCATTTTTTTTTTAATACTAGATATCTTTACAATTTTTTATCAAACATTTAATAAAGTAGGTATTCCATACAAGCATGCAGAATACTTGATTAACTATTCTCTAAATGACTAGGTACTTTTATTAGAGTCTCAGCCATTATAATAATAAACGATGTGTATAAATTAACACGGTTTACCTTAATGAGACATTTGGTCTGAACGTCTTGAACCGTAAGCTATATGGAATACCAAAACCATTAAAAAGTTTACATATAGAATTAAACGTAATTACAGACTTTCGATCCCGCAATCCTGGTGATGAATGGATTACTTGTGAACTTATAATAGGGAGTGATACGATTATTTATACAAAACATTGCCCGCATCAAGACTATTTCTAAGTACCTATGATAATTAGTTTATATAGTTACAGACACATGAGTTGATATTATTGTTACGGTTTCATTTCAAAATGTGCTTTGTATTTAGTATCATTAGGTATCTTAGTGTCGTATACATGAAGCAAGTGAAGTGTGCGAGTGACCTGAGAGTTCAGACTCCACTAGATCATGAGGGTGACAGGCGGCACAAATTTAATTTAGTTCTTGCCCACTGTCGGATAAGCTGAGTTATATCTCACGACACGAGTTTACACGACATAAAAACTGTAAGTTTAAGAAACACTGCAATTTAAGTGAGTAATTAGCTACACTGATATTTTTTCAAATTTGTGTCTAAAAACCTACTCGATGCTTATGACTGCTTTTTATTTTTTCATACAAGCCGTACCTTCGGTAAACATACTTATTATGCTTACGTTTAGTCACACTATAAAAAATGTATGGCGGCGGCTTGTAGCCACTGAGGCGTCAATTTGCACCGTATTCTTCAGCCGGTACGTTTATTACGTGTGGAGTATGAAATGAGAGCTGGTCCTGTGGTTTCAGCTCGTCACATATTTCAGCGGCGTCACCTACCTCGTATTAGTATGCCATGCCACAATAACCGAAGTCGAATCACAAAAGATTTCCGGAGCGCGACTTGCACAAGGGATGAAAGCCAACATTGTGTAATCAGAAGGGTCGCAATCTCACCTCACCCCCTCCCCCTCGCTTCGTGTCGAACACAGCTTCATCAACAAGGGCTCTTTCTACTCATTGTGACATTTGGTTCTCAATAGCAACGACTTTGCCGCGGCTGCCCCGCAAACACAAACATATGAATTAGATTGTTTTTAAACAAAAAAAAATTTAAATCACCGTATCGTACTGTCTTTTGTCAACTGTTGAAAATGCAAAGAGTGCTAAGTGAAGAGTATTGTTAATAGGTACCCACTCCCAAGCTAACGAAAATATAACTTTTCAGAAAGTATGAAAATTCACAAACATGCTTACCTATCAAAAATAACGAGCAAGATGGAATGTAGGTGTCGAGACGATAAGACTGACACACGTAACGACGGCGCGTGTAAATTACGATATTTTTATTGCGGCCAACAGTTTGACATCCTATCAAATCCATACGATTTGCCAAATCAATTTCCACACAGTTACTGTTATGTTTTCAAGTGAATGTTTGTGCAAATGCTTGGGCGTGTGGCGGTGTGACGTGTGGCGTGCGGCGTGTCGGCTCGCGGTACATCGGCACAATATCGCGGCGACGTTTCTGCCACGCCGCGCACCCCTCGAACGCGTCTCGCAATAGTTTCACGTTTGAATTTCTTGAACAAACGTTATTACTGCTCCAATAGCGGAATGTTCCGCTGAAACAATTCACAATAGCGGGAACTTCAATGTCAAAGGCAGAGGAGATTGGCTGGAGAAATTCGATGCAAGAATTTAAAAGAATATAGGTAGACAGCTGAAATCTTCAATGTGAGGAATGAATGCATGATATTTAGGTACTAGTTACATATTTTGTACAAAAACCAAAAATATGTTCGTTTTCGCGTTCTTAGAACAAATCTTTATGATAATAATATAGAATCAGTTGCAAAGAAAACTAAATGCAGGTTTTCTGACCAAACATTTACTTACATGCTCATTCTCTTTCATGTCTGTACAAAAACAAAGAAACTTAACTCGCCAAAGGGCACAAACAGCCCATAAAACCAGCAGGTATAAAATTGACAGTGTGAACGCAGCCTTATACTCAACATGAAAATACCGCATGCATTCCCCAAGTCGAAAGCTTTATCTAGTAAAAGCACAAATATAAACGTTCCCATATTGTGATAGATACGTCTGTTGTCATAATACGAGGGTCAGGGCGGGCGCAGACACGGCCCGTCACTCACGAGCTGAGCGCCGAGGGCCGAGGGTCAGCGTCGCCGTATTCCCACACCTCGTTATTGTTTCATATAAACCACGCCATGATTTTATCTTCACGTTAATTGGGTTAAAGGCTGCGATTTTGGTTTAATACTTATGGCAGGTGTTTATAATTTTTACTGGTTATTCAAAAAATGTTACCGGTTTATTGTTAAATAAAAACCAAAAATTTATTCGTGTGGAAATAAATGTCGTAATTAAGTTACCCCGTTTTATAAGTTTACAAAACGAATAAAACAACTGAACTTGACTTTCCGCGTAGTAACGCGAAAAGACATTTTTCAGTCATTATACTTACGTAAGTATAAGTTATAGCACACATTCCATCACGCCTATATTCCCCAAAGGGTTAGGCAGAGGTGTATCAATGTACACTTCAGTTCGCCGGTATGTTTTTAGGTCCCATGTAATAGGGGGCGAGCCTATTGCCATTAACCGGCACAAATCCAAACTCCGAGCTGCTACTAAGAATTTCATAGAAAAACCCAATAACACTTTGCTCGACCTGGGAATCGAACCCAAGACCTCTAGCGTAGCAGTCGCGCTTAGGACCACTAGGCTAACGAGGCAGTTAAGTTATAACTTTAGTAACAAAAAAAATATATATTGACATGACACATCACACCTTAATTGATTTTATTACAATAATTCCTCATCAACAATACAATTAACAGAAAAGTAAAATAAAGCAAATTATAAAAAGGGTAAGTTTTATATGAAGTAGAGCTGAAGGAACGGTTCTCGTACCTCGTTGCATTTAGCCGGCGGCGGTAATTAAGAATTCAAAATGCCTCTTTGTGATAGAGTTAAGTCGTTAACCCGCGACAAGATTTTACTCACTTTATTAAATTAACTAAGTTACGTATTGCCAAAGTACCTAACGAGGAATAAGTTAGGTTAGTAAGCCGAGTAGCGTTTGAAATATCTTTCTCACGGTTATCTTGTGATCCAATTAATAAAGCTCCCTTTAATTCATTTTCTTAATTGCTATTAGAGGTGTTATTGTGAATAAACCACGTTTGGCCTTAAGAAATTGATTAAAAAAGAACGTTACGTTGCATCGTCTCGGAAAAAAATTTGCACTTTAACTAATTAACACTTTCTTTGCTTCTAACAGAATATTCTCATATTACAATTTAAAAAAAAAAAAGCTTCTGTAATCTTAACTTTACTTCTAATATCAGACAATGTGTACGTCTATAACATACAATCATCCAACGACAAGAGAACCTTAAAAATCAAATCCTAATATCCATAATATGATATCGCCAATAGACACATGGATGAGGGTAGATAAAAACAGCCGTAAGCACGTAGCTAATGCGAAAGGGGCTCATTACATTGTGTTGACACCGACAAATGCCCCTTTACATATTCTCACTGAGATCCCGAAGATTGAGCCATGAAATTGAAAACGATCCCTCTGAAGAAATTTATTCCGGGCACGAACTGCTCTCCCACTCTGGCGAGGAGATTTGCTCGTTTATTTTTATGAAATTATTAAAGATACACTTCATTTTTCTTTGTAATGATCGATACGGAATTGGAAAGAGATGTGTGAAACTCAATTGAGTACGACAAAGGTATGCAAGACTCGAAAATGCTACTCATATTTTACATATTAGGACTCAAGGTAAGATTTTGTAAGAATAATTTAATTCAATAGATACCCAGTGATAAGTATATCAATCTCAGCAACACTTAAGTATTTATCTTTCTAAATAATAATCTAACAAACAAGAGCTTGTGAACACAATTTTTTTGAAAACCACATTTTACAAAATGGGTACATAAAGTACTTCCAGTCACTACCCTACTAATACCTACATCTAGTGGAATCATAATAACCCACTCAATAGCCAGCTCGCTAAGAAACTTCATAATAATAATAAAAAATCAAGAAAGTGCTCACTAGGTAGTTAATTTTAAGCTTTTAACTTGCATTTAAGTTTTAAGAAGAATTATGAATCGGAATTGAAAGGAAGTAAAAGTTGCAGCAAGTTTGAAGAACTATTCAAAGCTGAAAATAGCAAACTTGAAGTGTGTCGTAGTTAAAGTATCTAAGGGAAAAACAAACTACCTATTTGATAATTTTGAGAGCCATGATTATAAAAACAGAAAGGACCATAGAGAGATGTATTATTGCGGTATAAACACGTTCGCCGTTTGGTTCAACTTTTGTACTTTTTCACGCCGCCGCGCCACGGCTTGCCAACCACACGTTCTCTATTACTCGAAACTCGCGCTCTCCATTATCTCCACGACCGAATTTGTTTTAAATTTCCTCGCCACTTAAAAAAAAATACGCACTCGCGTGTATTTAACTCGTTGCCTGCTAAAGTTTTGTAGACAATGCACAATGTTTTCATTTCAGCTGTAGAGTTTTCAGCAGATATAATGGTTGATTTTATTTTTTTAATTTCAAATTTGTATCAACTACGTTATATCCGGAAGCCATTACTTTCCGGCCTTTCGCGTCGTAACTGACGCGTAATGACCTCATCGTATAAAGAAGCAAAAATATCGCGAGCGCAATTCGTCATGTCATTATGCAAGGAAAGGGCGAACTTTACGAGTATAATAACGCGAGATGTCTGACTCGGTGTGCCTCATGAATGGTGAAACGTTCTTTATTGTGCCGTGTTTTATGTGAACGATTAACCTTTTAATGTTAGCCGGCCGCTCGATATGAAATCCCCTGTCGAACCAGCCCACTCGTATCTATTCTCTGCTGAAAATTCATTATATGTGTGCAGGTCTCTATTGAGCTATAAAAATGTATTCACCATACCTGACCAAAAAAGATACAAAGGCGAGATTAAAGGCATAAAGAGTACCACGAATTTCAGAACGCTAGCTACATGCTATGATCCTAATATAACAATTTCTTAGCAACTAGAAGGCATAAAAATACCACGTAATAAATGATAATAATCAAAATATTTCCGTAATAAGGTTATAACGAGTCCTTTTTATGTCGCATTACTCGTATAACTACTGAAATATGAAATTGCAATTTACGCGGGAAGCATTTTATAAAAGCATATTATTTTCAGTTTACACGCGGCTAACATTGTGATTATACGGCGTACTTAAACAAATTTTCATGATTTTACACTGGTATAAATCCTAAATTGTCCTGTAAATTCCTCTAAGAGGGCAGAACACGGGAACTTAATTTGTTTTTGATGAATACTGCCTGATCACGTTGTTCTTGTCAAATCATGCGGCTAATGAAGTTTCTTTACCCTTTCGCAACGACCACGCTACGGACATTATACCTATAGATAGCCTTACACTTCTTTACTTTAGTCAGTTAAAATAAATTTGTCGAACATGGAAGTGCAAGTTCCCCGTAAAAGTTCTCATCAAAGTGCTTTTGAGATGTCACAATACCAGCAATCACGTTTTCAAGTTTTCTCACAACGTAGGTACACGTGGGTAAGTGGGTATCTAGACCAGACACCGATGAATGAATAGTTTTGAGAGGGTGTCTACTTTATTTTCGTTTTATTCGTTATCGATTTTATTTTATAGACTGAGTGAAGACATAGCATAGCAGACATAGAGCTTCTTATTACGGAAAAAATGAGAGAAGTAAATAAACCATAAAACCATAAAATATTTTCAATAAACGGCGTATCTTATAGAAAATCCTGTGTGATGTTTCTTTGCTTAAATTCAGGGATCAATATTAATAAGTATAAACATCATTATAGGTATGTCCAAATGAGCATCAAAACATCGACCATTGATATACCTACCGTCGTAGAGAGAAAACTTCATTAAGCCGAACATGTTCAATTACTGGACAGGGCATGTGTTGAAGCAGGTTATTGGCTAGAATGGCTGGATAGCACTGATACCGTGCTGCGTTCATGTCAATTCGCCGATACCGACAACACGATCCTCAATGTTAGAAATAATTACTTCCTCGTCTACGTCATAAAAACTTTGATGGAGCTTTCAGTGCACTGGTTTAACGATTTCTTCGCGAAACAAGTGACAACTAAACATTTCATTTGCTAGAACGCCGTACGATTCCTAAAGTTAGCAAACTCGTACTGCAACTTCTACTCCTTTAATTGTCCTGTCTAGTGCTTCGATAGGCATCTCCTCGTCTATGCCAACTTACCGAAGTAAGTTAAGTACCTAGTTAATTTGGAATAACTTTGAAGACGATGGATACAGCGACATTTATTCAAAATTACAATAACGGTTACTGTATGAAAACTAATTAGCCACTAATCTAATATGTATTATGTATTCATATACAAACATTAGTGCACCAGATTACCACAGATTTACCTACTCTATTTTTTCTCCATTGTCGTTTATAACACATCATAGATTTAAAAAATGATTATATTATTATTTAAATTATAACTTCTTGTCATGAAAACTTTAACGTTCGTTGAAAAACCTAATTTTGACTACCTCGGTATACTACAGATTTGTTTGGCGCTTTGCTTCGCCGTCATATCATATGGGGGACACCCTCAGTCGCAATATGTATATCATCGACATAGCACTGGCGCACTGGCTGTATGGCGGAGACAACTTGTTTATTCATAATCCTCAATTAAACGTTTTGATGGCTTTCATTAATGTTCACTTGATTACTTTGTTTAAAAATGTGTGGGTAATGAATCTTTACATTTTTATGAACAAGTGTTGGCGTTCCAGTAAAGGAAATGAGTTTCTGGCTATGGGTGTTGTTATACTTGTTATATTATTGTGCCTATATAGTATACTTATATTAGAATAATATTATTATCTACCAACATTTTTGAAAAATAAACGGTGCATGGGCCGCGTCGGCAGTAGGTTGCTAGGCGTTCAGATCAACATTTCCTAAACTATGGGTGGCGAGTTAGCGATCCACTAGTATAACGTCTGCAAATATTGAATGGGCCCTAAAAAATATCTGACAATGAGAAAATATAGGAAATGAATACTCGTAGGTACACCTTATTAAATTGCACTTCTTGAGTATAATTAGGTTTTAATTATTTTTTTTTCTTATTAAAGCAGTCTTCCATTTTACTATTTAGTTTTACCCTCCGAAGTTTTTGTTAGATGGGTCGCGGTTCAGTTAACTTGTGAAACACTGGTGTACACAAATTTAAGATATCAATGTATTATTTTTGTAAAAATTCAAATTGGCTCAGTTACCAGATAAGGCAAAGTCGTTATGTTGGCAAATAATAAATAAAGCACGTGAATAGAATAAATTATACCTACTGGCTAAAATATGCAAAATTTGCCCCCAACCGCATGGGACCTGAGACAATTGTTTGTTTAATTTAATTAAAAACACTTTCATTATTATTAGCTAGTTTCACTCCTTATCTCTACAGCTGTGTGCGTTCGAAGATTGATACAAGACCTTTTAGGTTAAAAGGAAAGATATCAGGCATCAGCTGTGCATAACCCTGGGCCATTTGTAATAGCCAACGGAATAATGTTAGGTCTTATTCATCCGTAGCTTATTTTTACATTGCACAAGTTCACCTCAGCATCTTGAGACGGTCGTATGTTTTCTAACAGGCGGGGAGTGGGGTAGGTACTTCAGGTGTCCTACTGAAGGATTAGGCCAAAAGACGCAATAGAACTGTTGATAACTTCCTACCAGCTTATTACAAAGTACCTACTAGGACGACCAATTCTTTTGACTAGCTATATGACATTTTGTGTACCTACCTTTTCAAGGAAAAAAGACGACCCTAAGTCATTAATACGTTTATATAGGGCCATTTCTTGTTATTCAAAGTCATAGTTGTTATTTATTCTAATTAGGCCACAGTTACAAGAATAAAAAATATAGTTGCCCCTTTCAAAAAGTAGTTATGTACTAGATAGCAAACCACCCCTTCTGCTCATCTGAGGGTAAGTGGTCAACGCCGTCTATAGACATCTGTAATATAAATTCTGCATTTCGTTCACATCCCAAAGATAACTTATAAAAAGTGTATGTTGCATCTGTCAGTAATTACAGCGGCACCCATATTTTGTACTATTATTATTATTTTTAATTCAATAAAGTAAATTTTATTTTACATGCTCAACTAGATAATGCTTGTCAATAGAGCTCCTACTCGACAGCTGCAGCTACTACAATAGCTCTCTCTATAATACAAAATGAGCGAGCAAAGTATCCCAATCCTATTTCTCATATAAAATAATGACTCCCAGTTAAAAGGTCAGTCCGCAGTTTAGATACTCGGCGCTTACGTCACAGTTACCTCTAAGTTAGAGCTAAAGAACTCCAGCTTCCGTCCATGCATTAGAAATTAAAGCGAAAGCACTAACTGCATTTTTCAATTACTGACACGTCGAGAGTTAAAAATTACTGTTTCAGTTCCAAAACTTAGTATAGAGCTACATACATAGTAGATATTGATGGCAAATAAAAAATGTAGGGCCTGGATTTATTGTCCAATTCTGCTATAGGTTCTGTTATAAGCGTGAAAGTTTGTGAGGATGGATGGATTTTTGGTACTCTTTCACGCTTTAAAAGGCTGAACGGGGTTCACTGAAACACAAATACTTTAAATATTGTTCCTATTAAGTTAACTTAAAGGACAATTTTTATTTTGTCTCGTTCCGTGGGATAACTTAGGCTTTGACCAAATTCTGAAGTCTATGCAGAATACGTCGCTTCCTAATACTGCCGTCATAAGAAAAAAGGACATAATTACACGACAAACGAAGCAATCGATTTCCGACTATAAGTTATTACTTTTAAAGGTCGGAAATCGGTTACTTTATGTTGTGTAATTACGTCCTTTTTTCTTATGACGGCAGAATAATAATTGAATTAGCTATCAGCGGATTAAACCAAAGCAAACATTGTGTCATTAAAAACAGCAGTCCCTTACACTGTAGAAAAAATATTGTGTGTAAAACATTGTATGACCCTTAATAAGTACAAAAACGTAAAACAAGATCATTAAAATGACACTGTGCTATAATGCACGAGGTTGCTGCCACTACGTATGTAATTGTGTGTAACGTATGTAAATCGCTCCCGCTACCGCCCGGCGCGACTCCTTCGCTCTCTTGTGTAGCCTCCACCAAGAGTCCCCATCGGATAAATAATTCTACTCGCGCTTATCCACTTCAACTAGTACTAAATTACGTTAGTAGTGGGTGTCTCACCGCTCGCCCTCGCCGGTGCAACGTACGATACGACACCGCGACCGAGCACTTTTTGCTTAAGTCGAGCCAGTTAGTTGACCTATCTGCAAAATAGTATTAAAGTGCACTCAGAATGTATGTGAATGTGCTAAAAGCTAACAGCGTCTGTATTATTTTGTGGAACAACAACGGGCTTTTGTCGCTAGTTGCAAAATATACGCTTCATAACAAAAATGCGGTTTTAATTTTGTTTTAAAGACACTCATCTCTATTCCCTTCTGCATTAAGTTAGGAATGATGGACACGTTTATACTGTAATACAGATAAGTAATGAATACGTACTCACCTATTACTGGTCAGGACATATAAGCTAAAAAATAAATCCTGTGGGTGCCTAAAAAAAACTAGGCGGGCCTAGAAAATGCTTGCGTGGCGAACGTTGGTTCATTTATAACGACAAACAGAAAATACAAAGATGAATAACATAGATAAAAATATGATAAACTATGAGGACGACCTTCGTCCAGGAGTAGCACTATTAACACTGAAACAATTTGTTTACCAATAGGTAGGTGATGATAGTACGTGTTTAGGGACTTATTATGAGAAATAAGTAAAGTATCAGAACAGTAGTAACAACAACATCTTATCGACTGCTTTACGTATCTACTTAATAACACCCCATAGCACAGACACTAGATGCTTCCAATCATAGAATACTTTTAAATATTTTTACTCGCTCGCCGCCGCCGTGGTAAGGTATTTCAATAACGCCAAGATGATTTTAGTCATTTATCTCATTGCGGCGGGGGTTAAAGGAGATATATGTTACTAAACCCGATTACCCCCTTGGAGTTTCCCTTGTGTTCAAAGTGAATGTATTGGAGCGGAATGTTCCACGTCAGAGGTAAAAGCAAGTATTCATGTTTAATTTCATCCCGTACGAGAGCACGTAAAAAATCTTTTATCTGGACCCGAATTCTTGCAAAGAATTGTTTCTGAAGTATCTACGTTGATCTTTTGCAGTGGCGTTGGTTGAATTCTTTTGACATAAATAGGTATCGATTTAAAAAATAATAATTATGTTTGACAAGAACTGACATTCCAAATAATCTGCTGAAACTCTGTTAGTAGGTACCTAGTGACCGAGTGTCGATAGTGAGTATGTATGCAGTACCTACCTGTAGAATTTATTGTACTATAACGTACTTAGTCGGTAGATTGGTATGTACCTACCTACAAAATATGAAACACAAAATATAGGACGCATGACCGGTGTTTTGCTCTTCTAACTAATGTCATTGTTTCCGAGCATTTGAAGTACGAAGTAGGTAGTGTCTACAAAGTCCCTCCACTCTTTTAAATAAATGTGTTAACCTCATTAGACGTATTTGACGTGTCTGTAGATCAAATTGTTTGTGATGACCTAACAAAATCCAACTAGGTATATATATATAAGCAAACTTGGTTCCTACATCTAACAGTGCTAAACATAGAACTCGGCAATCACACGATTTTATTGCAAAACAACAAGCAATTGTAATCCCGTAGGTGCGTGCTACGCTGTAGGGAATTAACAACTTAGATTGGTACACCCGCGCTAATAAGACCAACTCTTTTATCCCGCGAGACTTGCTGCCGTTTAGTTAGGCGTCACGCGTCGCACGCCGCTACTGCTTGCGACGACAAACCAGGCGGTGACGGCGACTCACGTCCTGATTTCGTGTACACGAATCACAATAACTATACAAATAAATAAAATATCAGTGTCTATTTGTGATGTCAAAATCACAGCTTTTAACTAAATATATAATTACGCATGTTTACACGGTAATACACACGGGTAATATACACGGTAAACACAGTTTTTCGATTTTTTGTCTGTCTAATCTGCAAAATGGCTTATTTTGACGGAACTTTCACTGATAGAAAACTGAATGTATAAGGAATAACATAATAATTAGAGCTCCGCGCAACATAAAAATAAAACCCCGTGATAACCGACATTCACGTGATCGAAGTCGCGAGTAGGTATAAGCTAGTTCCGAATAAGACTCCGATCGGTAAGCATTTCCTTTTTTTTGTGTACGTATTATTAATATTACAAAGAGGAAAGATTTTTTTGTTTGTTTGTACCTAAAAGCTCTCTTTTTTTTACAAGCTCCGAAGCTTATGGACGGATTTTAATCATTTTCACCTATGACCAAGATCCATGCTAAAAACGGCCTATAAGCATGAAATCACATGCTCCCCTGCAGAGCGTTAATGCGCAGTGCAGTGTAAAGTACTTAAAGTTTATTATCCATTGTTACAAAGGTTCTTTATAATTAGGTTAACATGCAGTATTAAAAACGGTAACAATTAGCGGTACCTACGCTTTTCTGTAAAAGCAAGTGTGACAACCGCCTTACCTTCTTAATGCACCTAATATGAAATATCGGTGATAAATCATTTGAGATGTAACCGCTGTTGAGACATTTAAATAGTTTAAATGCTTAGATGGTTCGGTCATGTTGAGAGGATGAGTGAAAGGCGACTAACGAAAGAGATTTATATGGCAGATGTGTGTGGCAACGCCGGGAGAGGACGCCCTAGAAAGACCTACCCTGACCTTATTGGTGGGGTTCTTCAGAAAGGTCGTGTGCGCAGTACTCGTAACCGGCGTGCTTGTATGAACAGATATATGAACGTGGTCGAGGCGAAAGAAGTATATAAGGATCATAGCAGGTGGCGTTCTGTGGTTTCTGCCTACCCCCATGGGAAAAAGGCGTGAGTTTTATTAATCCTTTTTAAAATATTTGTAACGTCTGTATTTTAGATTTTGCAGATAACCGATGATATATGGAGTAACTTGGGCTACTTCCATTTTAGAAAATATAATATAAGCTAGTAAATAATAAATAAGTATGGAAAATAAATAAATAAATAAAATAATACACGATTCATTTATTTTCATGAATCATGTTCGTTAATACTACACACAAAAAAATACAGATAAAAATAAAAAAAATCAAGATTGTATAGTTTCATTTCCCCGATATTGCAAACAACGAATTTGTTTTCCCTTTTTCCATGTGATTATGCTACATCTCTAATTGTATTATATAGTTATATAATATACATTGCTTCGGCACATCACAAAAAGACAACATAATTATACCATTCGTCATTAAAAAATTTTCAGTAGCATGAACTAAAGTTTGAAAGTAACAGTTAAATTATTTTGTCTCATTGTCACTTTATGTTTAATTCAAACTTAATTAACCAGCTCTGCCTTTGCTGCTGTTATTCTGGCAACACAACACAGTCAGTAGTGTCAGTGACAGATAGATAACCTCCCTCAAGGTTCTGAATATTGCTGATTATTGATGTAATAGTGGCAAATAATACATTCTTATTGGAAATAAAATATCATAGATTATTCATACTGAAAATATGCATTTCCAACGGTTGGCACTAATATTCTCAATTGGATTATTTAACTATGCGGTATACATTTTTCACTTATTTTATGAAATTACCTGCTGAAAACTACATAATGTAATTTTTAGTCTAACTTATTACTTACATTTCTTGTTTCTATTATAGGCTTGCATTGATTATGATGGTTGGTTGAATATTAAGATAGAGCACTCACTAAATTGTGGTAGTGAAAAGTATTGCTCAAGGGGGAACATATCACTGAAGAGTATCAGAGCAGGTGCTGCAGTTATCGATCAAATACAATTTAATAAACAACATATAAATGAATTAAAGGTATGTATCATTGTTAGATAATCAATACTTGCAAAACAGAACATAATCATATACAGGATATTATGTTAAAAGATTAAAAATTGAATTAAACAAAAGAGCCAGGTCAGTAACTACTGTCAACTTACCTTAAAGTGCCAATCAATTTTTCTAATTTTATCTTTTTCTACAATAATGCCAGAAAATAGAAATACAGTACCTAGTAATAGTTCTGTTGATTGTTCTTCTTAATCATAAAATAAGTAGAAAATAATCACATCTAATAAAATGTTTTCAGAGTCTTGCTGAAAGGAACAGTTTCTATACTATAAAGACACTAGTAACATCTGCTGATAATAGCAAAGGAACAGAATTCTACTCATCAGTCAAAGCCAAAGCGTTCCTTGCTAATGGTCTGTCAGATGTGATCAATGCGTGGGTATTGCCTAATGGGGCTGTGATTGCAGTCAGCTTCCAAGTTACTAATTCTTCACAGCCTAACGCAAGCACCAATAATAAAATTAATTCTAACTTCTATCTTCGTTATGTTGAGCAAGCTCCAGTGTAAGTACCATACAAATTTTTTTTAGTTGCATTGATATTATTTAAATATTTTGTTGACTTGTTGCTCTATTATTAAATAATTAACATGTGTTTTTTTTTCTCACAGGCCTGACACAGCAACTTACATCCAAAAGCTTGAACGGGAGAGAGAAGCAAGGGAAAAGGGAGATGTGAAAGACAACAAATCATTCTTAGCCAAATATGTGAGTTACAAATACTAATATTTACTTGTTTGGTATCCCAAACAAGTGTGAGTATAATGCGTTTATTTATATATTCTTTTCTAATTAATTCTTTTTATCTTCCAGTGGATGTATATTGTACCTATTGCAATATTTGTCATGATATCTGGAGCGAGTAACCCGGAACCAGCTGCCCCAGCTGCCCGATAAAAGTTGCACTGCAGTATTATAACAATATAGTTGATGTATAACTAGTAATTTATTCCAACATTACTTTATTATTTACTAATTACCTAAGGTGAGAAAGCAAACGCAAAACTTGGTCATTTATCATGACTGATTTTAGTAGGATCAAGGTTGGTCTTTGGTATAACTTCATGGTAAATGGTCTATTGGTTAACTTCTAGCCAAACAATGGTTAATAGTTCATACATGTTTTGTAAATCTTCAAAAGGTAAAAAAAATCAAATGCCTTAGAAATTTACCATATTACT
This sequence comes from Caradrina kadenii, assembly GCA_947462355.1. Classification (NCBI taxonomy): domain Eukaryota; kingdom Metazoa; phylum Arthropoda; class Insecta; order Lepidoptera; family Noctuidae; genus Caradrina; species Caradrina kadenii. Next base: position 9,126,714 of record OX381677.1, on the reverse strand, counting down.
CCTTTTCTAGGGCAAAGGATTGTCTTAAGGCTCTTACACACAGTGCTGCCCGGCCTTGACGCTAGGGAGGCCGCGGAACGCCCGGCAGGTCTCTGAGCGGAAAGCCACTGGATTTAACCCCTCGTATGCCGGGCGAACACGTACAAAATTCATTTTTTAATGTCACATAATTAAACTTAGATATACGCTCCGGCAGACTAACACTGGCTTATTTTGAGCGTTGATCTACGTTCCGCGGCACACGAGAGGTTAAAAGCCGCCCAAGGCACCGTAAGTTGCCCGTGTGCAAGGCCGGGTGGCATTGTGTGTTATCATCATAATGGAATGCCTATGTAAACAGGCTTCTTTTCCTGTGCAAAACATTATTATTACCAATAACTGTATGGTGTGCAACTAAAGTAAAACATTTGTAAAAGGGTGTGATTTATATACAAGTTAAGCTATATTTAAGTAATAAAAATTAAATAAGTTCTATGGTTCGTTTTTAATTCAATACTAAATAACGATGCTCTTGAGGTGAATTGGTCATTACGGTGGAGCCTGTAGTATATAGCCAGTAATGTAGCCAAGGGTGTTATCTTAAAATGCTCAAGCCTTTTATACAACGTTTTTCAAATCAATACAAATATAAAATTACAATTTAATGTATCATAGATTCATGAGTGCATTCACATCGAATTATTCACAAAATTTGCAGACAAAACAATCAAAATAAAACAAAAACCATGAATGTAATGTAAAATGCACATGTGCATAATACAGGGTATTGTTACCCTTAAAGCAGTGCAATAAGAGCCACTTTATAAGCAGTTGGTAATGTAATTGTATATGCCTTTGTGGAGGTCTGTAACTAGTACTAAGTTGAGTATTGTTTTGTGAAAAATAATTATAAGTATATAAATCTTTTTAAAATATAAACAAAATAAAAGGAGCAGGTTGATAGTAAAAAAAATACTACAAATTAATACAAAATTAGTTATTTATTAAAATACCAAATATGTGTAACTGTAACAATGTAGGACTTTAAACTTAATAAGAATCAAGCAACTATTATAGTCTGTGTGTGATTACAAATGCTCTAATTATTATGCACCAATTTTTTCAATTTCTTCTGCATCTTCTATGTCAAGTAACTGAATCTTTTTTCCAAAATGACCTTCGATTACTTTACAAATATTCATAGTTTGGGATGAATCTATTAAATTGATGGCAATGCCAGCTTTGCCAAAACGCCCAGTACGCCCAATTCTATGCAAGTAAGTTTCACAATCAGCTTTCTTGTCCATGTCCATTGGCATATCAAAGTTAACAACAAGAGTCACTTGTTCTACATCTATACCACGGGACAGCACATTTGTGGTGATCAATACCTTTTCTAAACCAGCTCTGAAACGGTCAAGTACTGCTATTCTTTGTTCAACAGTCAGCTCACCAGATAACACAGCTACAGAATGTCCATCTTTGGACATTTTTTCAGACAACCAGCTAGCAGTTTTTCTTGTATGACAGAATATAATTGCTTGTCCAATTGTTATTACACCATAAATGTTACAAATGGCTCTATACTTCTCTTCTGCATTCTTGCATTTGACATAATATTGCTTAATGTTATCCAAGGACTCCTCTTCACGTAGCAGTCTTATGATTATAGGATTAGGGACTATAACTTCAGCAAATTCCATCACAGCACTATCATATGTAGCAGAAAAGAACATCATCTGACAAGTTGGAGGTAAGCATTTATGAATGCGAACGCACTGATCTTGGTGACCTTGTCTATCAATCATGACATCAGCCTCGTCTAGTACAAATACTCTGATTTTGGTCATATCGAACATGCCAAATTTCACACCCCAATCAAGCATTTTTCCAGGTGTTCCAATTATAATGTGGTCTGATATCTTAGTACCTCTAGGCACCTCTTCACCTCTAACTGCATACTTTAGCTTAATCTCAGGACAGAACTTAGCCATTTTTGCAGCCACTTCTCCTGTCTGTATAGCAAGTTCATAGGTAGGACTCAGACATAGCACTTGTGGGTAATTTTTACTTGAATCTACTCTGCTTAACATAGCCAACACAAAAGCTGCTGTCTTACCAGTACCTGATTGAGATTGAGCAATCATATTCTGTGGAGGGTCAGCTAAGAGGGTTGGTAAAGCAGTCTCTTGAATTTTGGAAGGAGCATTAAAGCCCATAGCATACACTCCCTTCAGTAGATTAGGCTTCAAGTGTAAAGCTTCAAATGTCTTCACAGAATACAGAGGAGAGTTTGGATCTTTTCTCTGAATTTCAATGTCCAACTTAGACTCAACTAAGCCTTGCCTTATTATTTTCATTAAAAGAGAGGTGTCGGCTGGATTTGCTGCATCAGCTGAGTCATCTGATTCTGTAGACTGGTTAAGAGGTTTTTTATTTAAACCTAATCCAGCTACTTTATTTGATATCTCCAACTCCTCTGCTTTTTGTCCCCATTGATTAGCCATCTTGCCGTCTGAAATAACACAAAAAAACTTGAATTATATTTTATTCTTGTCGAAACATGTTTAGCAATACACACAAATTTGAATGAGATCAGTTTTATAACCTGCAATGTGTAAATAGATTTTAAATATTTTTTAAATCAATTACTTTTAGAAATTGGAGAAGGCGTCGTAAATTCCTACGTCTAAGTCACGAAAACTAAGTTTTGCAGTAGGGATGTCTTTGTTTTACATAAAGTTTGCAACTATTTCATAATAATCAAACGCTTTATCTTTGAAAAAGTAAATCCAGAGCTCTTGTTTCTTCGTTAGTCATAATAACATGATTTAGGATAGGTTCTTACCTTATTTGTTATTACTTGGGAAACAATGCAATAAACAAAACGGCGTACAAATCATAAAAGCCACACCAATGCGCCAACAAACTACCGCCGTCGTTCAACCCCAATCAAACCAATATGTCACTGTCAGTGTCAAAATTGCCAGCTCTGCTGTCATATACAAGTCCTACCAACTTATCTGTGAACTAAAAGAGGACGGCACCGTCTATTCAGTGTTGCTAATTAATATAAGGTGCCCAAAATTAAGTAAGTTTTCTAGAAGATGGGAAATTTCACAGTGGACATAATCGTTTAATAAGAATTCGTTTTTACAAATTAAAAACAATGATACCTATATAGAAATAATAAAATAAATAAAAAGAATTTGATAATTTACCGTTATGTAGGTATAACTCACAGTTTAGTCTCTCAGCAATAAACAATGGCTAACTATCTATCTATATCAAGAGATGTAAGACAGGGCTGTGTAGCGTCTCCTTGGCTGTTTAACTTATATATGAATAGTAGTTTGGCAGATTTGAGAGAGAGTGAGTGTGGATTAAGAATGAATGAGTTGCCTGTCATATGCCTCTTATACGCAGATCATCAAGTTCTTCTTGCATCGTCGGCGGAGCGATTGCAAGACATGGTACCGTTAAAGAATGCAGCGTTTAAGAGAAAAGGGATAAACATAAATGTAAGCAAGACGAAAGTAATGATTTTAGAAAGATAAGAGGATGTATCGGTGTGTGGTGTGAAAATAAATGATGTAACTGTGGAGCAACGTATTTGCATTCTTGAGCAGTATGTTTACAAGAGATGGAAAGATTAATGCTGATGTGGAAAGGAGAGTAAATGCGAGAAATAACGTGTATGGTGCTATACATGCGGTTGTGACCAATCAGTCGATGTCCAGAAAGGCACGACTGGCTGTGCACAATGGTGTGTTGGTGCCTACACTTTTGCATAGAAGTGAATGTTGGGTAATCTATGGCAAACGAGGAAAGGGTTTGAAAATAGGATTAATGCTGTGGAGATGCGTTCCTTGCGAAGTATGTGTAGTGTAACTTTGAACGATAGAGTGAGGAATGAAATTTTACGAGAACGTTGCGGATTTAAAGAAAATGTATTTACGAAGGTTGAAAAGAGTATGCTTAGATGGTTCAGTCATGTTGAGAGGATGAGTGAAAGAAGTATGTAGGGATCGTAGCGGTGGCGTTCTGTGGTTTCTGCTTACCCCTGTGGGAAAAATGTGTGAATTTATGCATGTATGCATGATAAGAATTATTTATTCGAGTTTTTTTTTTACAATCTGACAAGAACATCCGACGTACATATATTTATTTGGTTGATCGGAATAATTTGGTTGGTTTAGAATCAATCCACCATTCTGACGTTAGGGTGGCTCACTAGCGTTTTACAATACCAAAGCTAGTATAACATTTAAGAAGTTTTTTGGACAGTGTTCCCTTACTTACAATTGATTGACGTACATTTTATTCCTAGTGTCACATTTATAAAAAGTTAATTGAATTTAAATTCACCCGCAAACCTGATATTAAGATGGCGGCTCACTTTAAAATGATGTTTGCTAGACATACAAACACGTACATTTATACCTACTTATTTTAGTACAAAAACACACATACCATTACGCGTGTATTCCCCGAAGGGTTAGGCGGAGGTGTACCAGTGTACACACACAGTTCGCCGGTATGTTAAGGTCCCATGTAGTAGGGGGCGATCATATTGCCATCAACCGAGCACAAGTCCTAACTACGAGGTGCTACTGAGAACTTCATAGAAAAACCCAAAAACACTTCTTGCTCGACCTGGTAATCGAACCTAAGACCTCTAGCGAAGCAGTCGCGCTTAGGCTAGGCTAACTAGGCTAACGAGGCAGTTAGTTTAGTATACAGGGTTATTTGTAAAACAATGACAACCTCGCAGGACTGTATTACTATCATCATAAACAACAACTTTAGTTCTATATTTTTTTACAGAATCAAGCAACGCAAGCGCATCGAAGCGAATGACCGACTGAAGGATTTCCGTAAAATTGTAAATAGGTCAAGTACAAACACTCCCGCCGCCCTAACCCCGCTCCCCTCGCTATTTTACAATCGCTTTCGTTTGCTTCGCATAGACTTCGTAACATTTAGAGCGTTCAATTTAAATGTTTTTATTTTTGTATGAAAATCTGATGAACTAAAATATGATAATTTTTAAAATGTCATAGAACAAAAGTTGTTGATTATGATGTTAGTAACATAGTCCTGAGAAGTTGTCATTGTTTTACAAATAACCCTGTATAAACGTACATTTACATAGTTTATTTTTGATCTATTTGGAAGTCATACACTCGATATTCTGATGGACACTATAGCAGTACACTACTTAGGTATTTTCTTTCACAGAAGTAAGAGTGATTTATGATAGGTGGCCTATTAAGTGTGAGTTTGTCAACATAAAGGAGTTTGGAGAGACGATTCCAAAACATAAATTACTAAAAGGTTTTATGTTGTTATTGTAGAAAAGATTATTGAATAAAATAAAAAATTACAACAGACACAAGCATTTTTATTACAAGCATTAAAAAAAAACACGAGTAGCTCAGAATTCATACTTGACTACAGGTAACCATATTGCTTATGAATAGTTGGCGGGAATTTTGTCTTTACTCCAGTCAATGTCCACAGTTTTGCCCGTGCGCGCGCTCTCTTCAGCCGCGGTCGCAATTTTACTGACGGCGAGGGTCTGATAGTCGGTCACTTCCATTGGTACTCCAACTTTAAAAAAAGAAAAACATTATTCAGCAACAATACGAAAATCCAAGCAAACTGCAGATTGATTCAAATATGGCCAATCAATTAAAACTGGACTATAAGAATAATGAGCCTTAATATTATATTAGCTCTCTGGTAGTAGATAGATAAAAAAGCCATTGCAATAACAATCAATCAGTTTCATTCAGGGAACGCATTTAGTATTTACTGTGTTAAAGAAACATTACAAAGAGGCGCTGCTTTCTGCACTAATTAATAGATAATGGTATTTTTTTTTAGTTACTTACGTGTGACGACATCTAAGAAGTGCTCCAATTCATTTTGGTAACCTTGCTTGAATCGTGAGGGGAATGAATAGTAGATTGGGCTTTGTCTAACGCCTTCATGACCAATGATCACCTCCGTCGAGTGGTAGGGCCTCTCGTTTTCGACCTTGATCATCCCTAGAAAAATACAAAACATGTTATAGTGGCTGATGGCATGTCTGGTGAGCCGGAACCTAGAGATTGTGTGTGTTGACCCCAATCGTTGAACTCTTCTATGTGTAAATGAATTCCATCCATGGGAATAGCACTTAGGTACTATACCTATTTCTAACTTAAGTCATTCGAAGGAGGACAGGAATATGTTCTTCCCATTATTGCGATTTTTTGTTACTTATATTTGATAGCCAGATATTGCGGTCAAATGCAAAAAGTAAGGTAACTATTATTCAGTAATATCATTACCTTTATTTCCAAAAACTTCCAATCTCTGGTCGTAGCCGTATGCAGAGTAGCGGCTGTTATCGCCAAGTACGACAGTTCCAGACGGGAAGGTGAGAAGGAAGGCAATGGTATCGAAATCATCAATGGCCTTGACTTCGGGGATCAAAGCATTAGCGGAGGCCTGGACACGGCAAGGCAGCTCCCCCAAAACCCAGCAGGCCATGTCAAAGTCGTGTACAAGACAATCATGGAACACACCACCTTTAAAATAAACTTGCTTTATCAAAAATTAATTATTTGTGGATAAAACTTTGCAATTGTTATCTGTAGTAATAACAACATCATAACATTTACCCAAAAAACAAGGTCATCATAACAAATAACATTGTTATGTTTTACTTAATTAAATATTATCAGTAGGTATAGCACAGAAGATTAAATTTTATTACTATTACTCAGGTCCCCCAGAGTAATAGTAATAAAATTTAATCTTCTATAGTTATCATTATTTGCAAATGAAATGACGATATTGATAAGGTCTAAATTTTCGAAAATTTGTTGAGTACCGTGACCATGATGTACCTTTGACTCACTCACTGTCAGTAATGTAATGTCACAAATTTTTAATTAAATTCATTATTTTCAAAATGTTGGCTCACCAGATGTTTTCAGGTAGTCGATAGAGGGCAGAGGACTATAGAGACGACGAGATGACGGCGAGGGAGGAGAGGATAGGAGGCAGTGACTTTGACAATCTGCACGTGTCCAACTTCTCCGTTCCGTACTCTTTCTTTCAAAGCCCTATAGGAAGGGTCGAAACGGCGGTTGAATGCAGAGAATAAAACGCGACCCTTAGCCTTAGCGGTCTCGTAGCATTTCTTAGTGTCCTCAATGTTTTCCGCGATGGGCTTCTCACAGAACACATCCTTATTGTTGGCGATAGAGTTTACGACAATGTCGTGATGAGTCCAGGTCGGAGATCCGATAAACACAACGTCCACTCTGTAAATGAGAATATCAATACTTAATAGTTTTGCGGGTTGTTCGTAAGAGATACCGCGCCCCCGGAACGCAAAGGGCACAAGAAGGAACATGGGTGGGTATTAGTCAGTAAAAGTCTGACACTCCCTCCCGCCCCGCCCAGGGCGGGAGAAGTTATTTAATGATTTCCCACCCACCAAAAAAAAAAAAATACTTAATAGTTACGTTTTCGTTGCTTATGATTGTTTAGCAATGGTAATTTGTGAAATTTCATCATCTACTGGTAGTTATTAGGAAGGTATGAATAACTAACTAACATCACTACTGTATTTGACGTTGGTGGTGGTACTCACTCTTTGTCCTTATAGACGCGCTGCCCTTCACTTGAAGGTATCAAAATAACCTTATCGCTGAATTTCCAGTAATTCTTCAGGTCAGCAAATCTCTCCGTGCGGTCGTCAACGACGTACTTGAGTGTGATGCGAGGGTTGTTGACTATACTGGACAAATGAATAGAGCCAGCGCGACCGAGCCCAAAGATAGCAGCCACTAGCTGCTTGCTCGAGAACTTGACGGCATGATTGGTGGTTACGTTGTTCACGTATCTGTGGAAATATACAAATTAACAATCTATTTAATTTGTTTAGGCACATAAATTAGGTATGTGGAATTATCGATACTTCTATACTAATATTATAAAGAGGAAAGATTATTTTGTTTGTTTGTAACGAATAGGCTTTTAAACTACTGGACCGATGTTAACCTTCTTTTCACCAAGAGATGAAAAAAGGTACATTATTCCTGAGTAACATAGGCTATATAACATCACACTACAACACACGGAAGCGGAGCTGTAACGAAAGACGTAACTTAACGTGGGTGATATAAACCACGCGGACGAAGTCGCGGGCATGTTGCTAGTCTATACTAATATTATAAAGAGGAAAGATTTGTTTGTTTGTTTGTAACGAATAGGCTCCAAAACTTCAGGATCGATTTTAACCATTCTTATACCAATAGATAGCTACATTATTCCTGAGTAACATAGGCTATATAACATCACGCTACGACACACGGGAGCGGAACCTGCAGTAACAAAAGACGGAACTTAACGCTAGTGAAACAAGCTACGCGGACGAAGTCGCGGGCAGGTCGCTAGTATTAAATATACTTAATATTGTCTTACCGTTACACTTCTCTACTCCTCTTCGCTAAAATAAATACTTACCTAGTTGTTATAGAATGGTTCCAATGAAGAGGTACGATATCAATAGCAAAACTTCTTATCTCATGATTCACAGTTAGGAAGAAAATACCTAAGTATAAATATTTAGGAAAGAAATTTATAACTTACTCAGTGTGGAAATAGTCCTCTTTCGGATAGCTTTCAGTTAGTTTATAAGGAGAAGGTCCGCCAAACTTTTTGGTTGCCATTGCGAAAACTGAAAAAAGATTAAATGTTTGAAAATTCGATTCTAAAGAATATTTAATTTTCTTGCTCTTCTCAATGTCCTTTCTGTCTGCTCATAGCTTAATAAATTCTGTGATCACCTATTCGACAATTAAAGGGTGTATTAGCTGATAATACTACTTACTAAACTACTACCTTCTACGGCATGGGAAACCCGCTGGATCTAAAGTGGCCGGGGACCTAAATCCACTACGTAGAACATGTCCTTATACCCAAAAAAACCGACCAAGTGGGAATCAAACTGTACCACCGTACAATATTTAAACTACAATATAAAAACACGTTTCTTGTATGGTTAACCCCTTTAATTTTTATCTACGTATAATATTAACTGCTGCTATACCAGAAGGCAATCGAAACTAAAAGAAATACATATACCTTCTGTGAAAATTTTAACTCCTAGCATCAATTGATGGTGATTTTTAATGCTGACATTCAAACGAAGCCGAGGTGACGCGCTAGTAAGGAATCAATTGAGTGTTGAATGACCTAGCTTATTTTATTTATTTTATTATTGATTACATAAATAATGACAACAAGCAAGGCATTTAAAAAAACTTGAAAATGATGATTAACAATATGTTGATCTAAATTTTAACTCATGCTTAATACCAAACATAATAAATTTAATAATATCAACTGATGTAGCCGATAATAATTAAAAAAAACCGGCCAAGTGCGAGTCGAACTCGCGAACGAAGGGATCCGTAGTTCCGTACCATTATTTATAAAAACGCCAAAAAATCATGTTTGTTGTATGGGAGCCCCCTTAAATATTTATTTTATTCTGTTTTTTAGTACCTGTTTGTTGTTATACCGGCAACAGAAATACATCATCTGTGAAAACTTCAACTGTCTAACTATCAGGGTTCATGAGAGACAGCCTGGTGACAGATGGACGGAGAGCGGAGTCTTATAGGGTCCCGTTTTCCTCTTGGGTACGGAACCCTAAAAATCATCAGTTGATAACGTACGGCTTGAATCAACAACGACCCCAGTTGATAATAATACAATTTTTCCGGACATAAACGTGGACGAAGTCGCGGGCAAAAACTAATAAAAACCTACCTGTATTATACGTAGATGTTACCTACGTATGTCTCTTCTTACATAATAGATTTCAAGCTTATTCCATAATAAAAAATTAAAAGAAAAATACCAATTTCAAAAACAGTTTTCTAGCCTACATAAGCATGTTGGTAAGTTGATTACAATATTACTATTACTTATAGCTACTACCTACAGTAACTAATTTATTGCTTACCAGTATGTAAAGAAGGAGGATCTGATTGCCGCAGCCACACTAGTTATTGTGACATCCTATGTACCGCAGACATCTTTTTATACTTACCACACTCGCGATAGCCAGGTCACCATGGCACTGTGGGGAGCAAATCTATATCAAACTACGAGAACGCTTTGTTATTTTACAATATAAGAGCCAAGATATGATAACCTGGTGTTAACTTTAGAACCACCCTAACGTATTATTAATACCTACCATACCTAATGTATTATTAATACTACGACCCTAATTAATCTTAGCTACAATAATTTTCACCTATAAAAATAATTGATAATCTCGAATCACCGCACCCCATGTTTTAATATGATATGGCTGATTCTTTTTTTGTTGGGGTCATAATTTCCTGCACAAGGTTCACATTCATGAAAGAAAATTTTTGGAAGATCCACCGAAAAGTCGGACATATTATGCGCCCGTGCGGAGCCGGGGTGGTTGGCTAATCACTAATAAAATGTTATTTGTTTATGATTACTATTTTTTTATTTCTGTAAAGCGTAGATTGGTACCTACTTAAAAAAAAAACAGTCATTTGTACTAAGGTAGGTCATTCCAGGTAAGCTAGGTATTCGTAAAAGTATATTACCTAACATATTCATTCTACAATTGTCTCAAAACTTGGGTGCTATGCGTGTAACAGCCACCACCATTGTATTGTAAGCGCAAATTTTACCCAGGCCTGGTTCGATGTAGTTTCTGCCTGCAATGGCATCTTAGTTCGTAAATTCCGGCGCGGCGCGGCGGTCTTTACATCTGAAACTGGTCCAAGTGCCTAGTCTCAAGGATGGCAACGCGTTTGTGATGCCTTTTAGTAAGTATTGGCTGATTGAATCTTGTCACAACAGTTAATTAAATCACTTGACATGAGTTTAATTTTGACACATTGGTGATTCGCTTTTGAGAAAATTAAATAACAATTAGTTATAGGTATTCTGAAATATTATTATGAAGTTGACGATGTTTTCTTCGACCAATTTATGGTAGGTAGTGACCCGTACTCTACCACTTGACCTGTTAATTTAATATCATGATTGGAGGCTATAAAACATACCTACATAACACCATAGTACTGATTAGATATGGACTAGGGTTGCGTAAATGTAGAAATAATTACAACTTGAAAACCGAATTTAAAATAACGAAAACAGAGATTAATAAAACATACACATTAAAAGTAAGTAGGTACTAATACATAACGCCATTTCTGCGACATACGACTAGGTAGAGGTACTTAACATGCATAGGGTAGCCTACCAAAAAGCTTTTCTACCTCCCTATAGTAATTCTAGGTACAAGAAAGAAAGACACTACTACTTTAAAAATAAACCTTATGGTATCATGTAAATCAAGGTCAAGGAAAATTCGAATGATGGTGTAAGGTGCTATCAGTATCTAGTTACATTTTTAAAGTAGGTAATTGAATAGTTACAAATCTTGTTTTTTTGTTTCTTTGTATATAAGACTCACAGCACATTCTTGCCATTCATTAGAGAATGCCTTTCCAGTGATAAGGTATATACCTCTGTTATTTTTCGCTGTTTAAAATTAGTAGGTAGTTAGATATTAATTTTATTACTATCTCGAAGTTAATACCCTATCCTAATAAATAGTATAGGTAGACATATAGTTTGTTATCGGATAAGCAACAGTGCCTATATAACTATTGACGTAATAATAATATTTTTAATTAACCTCTGGCTTGCCTGAACTGTGTTTACGTAAATGATTTTGTAAACAACTCTATTGAATACTTGGGTACTATGGGAGACTCGATATCCTATATTGTTTTATTGGTTGCATGATATTATAATTTTCAATAAAATATGCCTAGGTACCTGCCCACCCTAAAGCGTAATGTATAAAAGGAATAAAACATAATTCGAGCCAATTAAACAGCAAGGAGACGTTATGACGTATGAATAACAAATGATATAAAAGTAGTCGTTACAGATTCATAGAGCTGGCAATCCACTTGGCCATTACAGGCAGAAAAGCTAACCTAAATACAATAATGGTAACGCTTATATTGAATAAAACTTTGTAACACCTTAGATCAATGGCCAAACAGATGAGCAGTGTTGGGTACTGCACGCATTATATTTAGGCGACGCATAAAGAAAAAACGAGTCATAAGTTTATATTTGTTAATTGCTATTTTTCAATTTAATTCAGCAGTGATCCATTTTAAATTTTTCTCTATACCTATTATGGAAGGACATGACGTTTGCGGCCAATTTATTTACTATTGAAACTTTAAGCAACAAAAAGTACAAAGGCGGACTTAAGGTCTTAAGCATTCTCTACCAGTCAACCAAAGAAGGTGAAGATTCATTAAAACTTACTTTATCATAATGATTTGAATCCTGTACATATATATTCGTTACTGTCGCGTCTAATTTTTTATTACTCTACAACCTGATACTAAGCTGCAAATTGCATAAACATAATAAAATTTGAATTTCGCGGACATGCTTAGCCGGAACGCTCAGTTCATTTTATTTGTCTATGGTTCTAACAGGAATAAAATATTTTTTAGTGTTTGCAACCTTTGGGTAATATAGCATCTTAAAGACCTATTACATTACGACCTGCCGGGCCCTGTCTATCGTGTGCCCTGCCTACCTCCTTGCCTACCTGTCTCACAGTGTTGCCAACCATACGATCGTATTCATATTTATAATTTCAATTACATTCAATATAAATAAAATGAAATAAAATAATACTAATAGATTAAAACACATTAAAACAATCAATACTCAATAATATAATCATACACACATGTCAGATAATACAAGGAGAAGCGCTAGTATGAAGCTGCATCCTCCTCTGTATTAGGGACAAGTACCACCGCTAGGACTACACTCTCAGGAGACAGTTAGAGCTGCTTCGTAGGCGACTTAATGAGGAACGCTCCGCTTTCTTACGATTGCGAAAAAGTCATCGGTCCGCGCCTCAGCAAACATAGTTGAAGAACTACAAAACCGCGGAAGTCCTAACAGTATCCTGAAAGCATTGTTGTACTGTACGCGCAGCGCGCTGTACACCTGCTGCGTAGTGTGGGTCCACAGGCTGCACGTGTAAAACGACTGCCAATATGCGTTAAATAAAGTTACCTTCACAGGTGTTGTACATCGCGCAAACCTGAGAGCCAACATATTACACCGGAGCGCCCTGTGTTCCCTCTCAATGTCCAGATTGTCACACAAGTCTTCAGAGACCCGTTATTAAAGTTGTTAAAGTGTTACAGTTGGTACCTATATAACGTGTGACTACGGCTTTACTTTTGTTCCGTTCTTGTTTATCCAGTAACCTTGATTATTTCAGCATTCTTAAAAAACTTGTTTCATACTTTTTCAGTGTCGTTTTTTTTTGTCGTAGTCGGGTTTTAGTTTATATGCATATGACTCAAAAACGCACAAAAGTTTACGTAATGCACTAATCGATGGGCTCAGCAGCACCATATCATCCATCATCTACTTAGCCTTTTCCCAACTATGTTGGGGTCGGCTTACAGTCTAACCGGATGCAGCTGAATGCCGGTGTTACCAGTGGTTACCATGGAGCGATTGCCTATCTGACCTCCACAACCCAGTTACTGGGCAACACGATACCTCTTTGTTAGACTGGTTGTCAGATTTCCTGGCTTCTGACTATCCGTAACGACTGTCAAAGATTTACGAATGACAGCCGGAACCAACGCGAACGGCCTTAGCTTTACGTATTTGAGGCAGGGGGGTGTCACACCACCAACTTCCAAACTCCGGGGTGGTACTGAGCAAATTCGAATGAAAAACCCTACCTGACCTGGGAATCGAACCCGGGACTAATTTGTTCATACACACTCTGTCTATGGAACATCCAATATTAGTGCTGGGCTGCTGCAATGTAATAGCCCTTTTACGTGAACGCACGTTGTGTACAGACAGTGGTTAGCTTTAGTTGGGGGTAGGGATGGCTATGGCATGTGTCATGTGTCACTGTCAATTCAACTCAATATAATTGTCAGTAGCAATCTGACATCTGAATTCCAAATCAGAATTCGCTTGTGTGAACAATTTAAATAATAACCTTACTTCTACCATAATTTATTGTTTAAAAAAGAAAATATATCAGTAGAGCCTGTAGCCATATATATATTTTAACTTTGGCAGCATGTTACGTAATTTTCAAAAAGTATATTTTAAGAAAAATGTGTGTCCAAATATCTTTCATAAAAAGAATTTCTTATCCAATGAATATAAATGTACAGAAGCTTGGAATAACACAAAATCTTCACCCGTATTTAATAAAATAAGTATTCATGATTTCTATAATGTACTAGACCAAAATTATACTTCAAAAGGCGTAATAAGTGCAATAGATGTAGACTTGTTTGCCAACGCAATTAAAGACCCCAGCCACCTTGAAGAACTAAAGGATCTACTTCATAAACTCAGGACTACACCAGAAACTGGCAACATGTTAGATTCGACACAACAAGCTACTGTGAGGAATTTTATTGAGTTTGGTGATGTCAAAGAGCTTGTAGAAATACTAAAGGATCCTCTAAACTTTGGTCTGTTTCTTGATGACTACACTGCAAATATATTATTGGACAAATTAGTAACTATACCGGATTTTGAACTTGCTGCAAGAGTGGCTTCTTTAATCATGTTACAAGAAGAATTCAATAATGATATTACTTGCACTTTATGCCAATATGCTTGTTACAAGTACATCAGTAGCTACACAGTCACACCACCAGAACCTACACCCCCTACCGAAAAAAACAAGAAAATTGAAGAAGTTAAGATAAGAGTTAAATATCTTCGAAATCCATTCTTTGATGATCATTTTGACATCAAGGATACTCTAACATTATCTGGCAAAACATTAGCATGGATTTCAGAAAGATCCCCCAACAATTTAAACAATAACCTACAGATTATTGGATGGCTTGTCTACAAAAAATATGATAAACTATCAGCCTTCTGTGCAAAATTGGGCAATAATAAGACATTTCAAGTATATAAAGAGGTTTTAGAATTACTACAAAAAGAGAATGCTAGTGCAGAAGCCGAGGCTAAAGCAATTATAGAAAACTGTATCACAACTTTAGGCAAAGCTCAAGAAAACTCAGAAGGTATATCCCTAGAAGACACACTGAAAGTTGCCATTGAGAATGCCATCAACAAATCACACAAGAACGATACGTCCCAGCAGAAACTAGTAAGTTATTCATAGTTACAAATATTATTCTGTTGTAAATCAATTTCACAGTAATGAATAGTTCCTATTCTAAGTTATCAATATTTAAGGCTTTAATTTGTATCTTTTTTAGCTTTTTGAATCCTGGACAAAACTAAGAGATGAAAAACTTGAAATACAAGCCCAAAGGCTAGACCGCGCACGACGCTTACAACTCATCCAACAAAAACAAAATGAAATGAAGGAACAAGAACAAAAATTATGGTTCTTTGATAATGAAGATAAAGTTGATCTACAAATTGAAGAAAAGCAAAAACTCGTTGCTAAAACAACCTCAAAGAAAACTACAACTAAAACTTCTGATGAGAATTATATTCCACCTGAGATTCGACCAAAAAGAAAATAGGATGTAAGAATAAAAAATCAAAATTGAAATAGTTATTTTATTGAACATTAAAAAGTATTACAACAAAGTAATCATAGATGCGTACAATTAAATACACTAAGCAGTACTATAATAATTGAAATAAATATCTGAATACAGGAATGATATTCTAATAATTTTATAAACAGCATAGGCTTAGAATAGAACATAGATGCTGGAAACTTTATGAAAGCTTGAATTTGAGCTCCGGATAAAAATTATGTAAAATCATTTTAACCCTCTTCCTGTATCTTAGTGAGATCGAGTTGTATTTTCCTCAAGGTATCTTCAGTTCTCTTAGCTGTCTCTGTCTTTATGTTTTCTTCCAAATCAACAATGTCCCTTGCTAAAGTACCAGTATCATTGACTAGGGAAACAATTGTATTGCACTCTGAATGTAGCAGAGCCAATAGTTTATATGCCTTCTTTGCCTGATCATCCTTTTTTGCATCCTAAAATGTTGAACAAAATTACTGTCTGTTAAATTTTGATTACCTAGTGACCCTCACTGACTATGCAGGGGTGCATATAATATTAATCAGATTTAATTTTTTGAGATTTCCTTATAAAAATACCACCAAATTTCCGACATTTCCGATGGATTTTCAGCAAATAAATCTTTCATACAAGTCTTGTGCTGACAATTAAGATTACAACAATAATGACTCAACTGATAGTTTCATAATAAAATTCGTATTTATCTATTAATACTAACCCTGAAAAGAGTCTCATCAGCTATAGAAAAACATCTATCTAGTTGTCCTTCCAATGTGTTGATTTCTTTTTGTAACTGTCTTGTATCATCTAAGATCTTCCTTATCTCCATGTTTTGCTTGTCAACATTACTTATTATTTCCAAAATACGCTTTGTGTATATTGACCTGTTAATAGAAAACTATAAATAACCAGAATTCAGTAAATACATAAGTATTTTTTGTTTATTAATTTTTGCAAACCTTTTATTACCACCTCTTAACTTTCCATAACTGTCCTTTAACTGGTTTCCTAATATTTCTTTCTTGTCATGTTCTTCTTTTAATGCCTTTGCAGACTCTTTCAAGCGGTTTAATATCTTCCTACACCTGCTTCTCTCAAACTGTAAAAATATGATTGTTTTACAAACTGATAATTAAAAAAAGTCATGTCAAGATAATAAAATAAACATACTTCCATCGAGTTCTTACTATTTGTAATTCTGTCAATTTCCACCATTAAAGACAAGTTCTTTGATGTTAATTCTTCACTTTGCCTGTGCAAACTATTAATGTTTGTTTGTACTTTGTCTATTAAGCCATCTGTCACACCTTCAGCATCAACATCAGTTATTCCAATACTGTCCAGAATGTTGTATACATTTTTCAAATCAGCATCTGCCCTTTCAAATAATTTTTGTGCCTGAAATACCAATTTAGATAAGTGCTAAATACATAGTAGTACTTACATAACTACTTACTACCATAATTTGGAAAATGGAATTCCGATTCCAGTAGGTACTTATATACTTATGGTTTACTCTACCTGAGAAAATTCAACTTCCAGCACATTCTTTTCACTCTCAAGTGCATCCAACTTCTGCCTTAAAACAATAGCCATTTCTTTTAATTCTTTAAGGCTTTTATTTGAGTATTGCTTTATTTCGGATTCTTCAACAGTTATCTGTTGTTCCTGAGGCTCACATAGTTGAGTTGGTAACAACAATGATACATTTGATTTGCTTAATTCCTTTATTTTTATTAATTTCTCTATTACTTGCTCATCACTAAGACTTGTTTGGCTCGATGCAGGAGTCACATCTGTAAAAAAAAAAGATTATGAAATGAGTGATATTTCCTTCCAATATATTGAAACTTAATTATTATTAATCAAAATGTATTTTTTAAACATATTGTTTATTAAAGTTTTACCTGGGGGTCTGAAATCTCCAATTTTATTTGTATTAGGTTTGCAGCATGGTGGGACCCAAATGGTCTTGAGTTCTTCTGCAATTTTATTACTTATATCTCGCTTAAGCAATGACTTTTTGTTAGCTGATGGCAAGCTTGTTAACACCTGTTTGCCTTCATTTGGTAATCTTTCTATTAAAAACATAAACACTTGCCTCAGCTCACATTCATTATGATATAAGAATGTTTGATAACCAACATCATTTTTGTATCCCAAATCCTGTAATAAAGTAATTGTTACAATGTCAAAAGAAGCAACATTGTAAATTATATGTATGAAAAAAAAAGATTTCACCTACCTTACAAATTGATGCAATCTGGGAAGCCACTTCTATTCTATGGGATATACCAGACGGTAAGTTTCTCGTTACCTTTACAGAAGGATTTATAGTACTTAGACAAGTAGATGCCGATTCAATAATCGTATGAACGGGTAATTCGTTAATACTTTTGACCCCATCATTAATGTTTCTGAAAAAAAAACCACACGGCTTTTATAGGAACACAAAAATGTTCAATAAATCCGTACATTATTCATTGTTTTATCCAATATGTATTTTAAGTACATACACATTTAACTGACGAAGAAAATGTAAAATAATGGAATCCACTTCTTCCATATTTACACGCTGATTACTGAAACCCAAAAGCCAATGGATTTTTAATTATTTACTGCCTATTCGCATTTTGTTTTTGTTGTTTGGAACTCGCTTATCTTGTTTGATGACTGTTGACTATTACGCTGCACTGGGGTCACTATTGGTGAGTTAAAGAGCTTCCAGTGTGTGAAATATTTTTTTAGATGACTCCAAAACAGACATTGTGACTTGTAGGATATTGTGATGATGGTGATTACCAGATTACCTCTAGTTAGAGAGCAAGGGATACGAGTACTTGTATTTGCTACTATTCCCATGTACTATTCCAAAGAGTATAGTAATATAGAGGAATACTATTCTATTAGTAATTTGGTGATGTGTGTGACATGCTGATGAATGAATGTTAGGATCCAATGTTAAGAAAGCATAGAGTAATCATCATCACCTCATGCATCCATACCTTTGAGAACTGAGAAATGTCAGTGCATGGAGTGCGTGAGACGTGCGACCCACTGAATTGTATTTGAACAATTCTGTGTTCAATCTTAACAAAATCTATTGTTTGCTTATTTATTTATTTATTAAAACTTTATGCACAAATGTAAAAAAATACACCGTACAAAGGCGAATTTAATTATAGGTATAAGGAATTTGTTTTGACTATTATTACTATTTTGTTTTTCCTTTTAGACTTTAATGCTACATTTGATGACGACTATGGCTCACATACTGATCCGTTGTCTTATGTAAAGTTAGAAGTGATCATCTACGATCACAATATTGGTATTAAATATTACAATTTAGCTTTCATTTCTTAATTTGTAGCACTTAGTACGTTTTGTAGTACTTTGAATGACTCTTATTGTTGACAAATCGTTTCGAGATTAGTACATTTTTTATGGAATTGTATAACTTATTATGATACATTTTTCAAAAGAGTATGTATGGAGTTTCTTGCCCGTTCTTCTCCATACGAAACTACCTTTTGGAATGGGTAAGTGGATTCAATATATATATATTTTTTTTTACCTTTTAATTGACGTTCAAAAGTTGCTTTTAATGGTCTTATTGAAATAAACTATTTGACTTTGACTTTGAACAAAATAATATGGAGTAATACGCACTTCCTCAAGTTACATACGCATATGAAATTTATTTTCTCTGCCACTTAAAATGGCAAACATATCACTGTCTGACACACAATAAAGATCAACCATTTAGAATTTTCTGGCAATTTACAGGTATATCTCTATGCGTTTCTAAGTCGGTGTCTCGTACCATAGTTTAGCTGTCATTGTCAATGTCTTTATTGTCATTTAATTTTGACTCACGAAAAATATTGTTCATTGGACATGCACTGATTGGGTTCTCAGTTGGTTATATAATTCAGTTTCGTGTTTGAAATTATTGAATAAAAATGGGGAAACATTTCGGAGAGCTTGCTAAAATTCGAGGATTGGTCACATATAAGTTATCGCCTCATGAACAACGCGCGTACGCTGGAGCCATTGCTAATGGGATCCCCAACATTTTCCGTAGATTCCGCGAGAGCGTGTTCAAATGGGCCCCACGTAAGTAGACAATTATCTATCTTTACATGAAATACTATGTGCATTTATACATGTACCCCTCAATAGATCAATGAGGGATATAATTATGTACATACAGTATGATAGGCAAGATGTTTGCAAATTATTGATTTGCATGAGAATTTCTCTGACACTTTTTTCTTTGGCACTTCAACAAACCCCCTTTGTTCAGTGTAACTGATGAGCTGTATATACATCAAAATTTACTTGTATAAGGTCTTGAGTCTATGTCAGTGCCACAAGACAAGGATATCATTAATTGTTTTCCACAGTACTACGTAATTCATATAAATTTAGTGGCATGTACAATGTTTGCAAGTAGTATACATGGGCTGCACATGGATCACACATTACAATAAAAGAAATAAAATTGTGTTTTACTACAGTTCTTCTACTTTGGTAACATTGTAACTACCATTTTTAAGGTCATCTTTTTGATACTATGTATTTTTAACTTTAGTATTGACTTTCAACTTCTATTATATTTTTCATTGTTTCAGCTTTCATCATTGGTTATGTAGTTTATGAAGGTGTCGAACGAGAACATACTCGTCTTGCACGCAAGAATCCTGCTGATTTTGAAAATGATCAATAAATAAGCGTAACCATTAGCTTAAGTAATCAATTGGCTAGTTGACAGTTTTAAAATGATTAATAATGTTCCTTGTGGTATTTTTTTATAGGAAATGTCAATTTTTCAGTAAAAGTTTACATTAAAAACAGACCTATTTTAAATTTATTTAATTTAATTTCTTTTTAGTCCCCAACCATTGTATAATAATTTTCTTACTGGCAACTAGCCTAATCTATTTGTTTTTAGATGTTTAATTAAAAGTACCCTAAATTATTATTATTTTATTTTTACTAACATCCCCAGACTCTGACCTTTAGAAGGGGTACAAGGTAACAAGGGGCCAAAGCCAACATGCATAAAGGCTTAAGGCAACACCGACACCATTGTTGATGCAAGTGCAACCAATAACAGTCCCTTGTTTGTGCAGGTAATTTGCAAGAACATGGAAACAGGATGTTGGACTATGGGTTTGGTTGGCTAAAGTAAGTTGGTTACCAGGGTCTGGTACTATACAAATTAATAGTTACACAGATAAGATGTCAAGGGATGACGTGCACTCGATATATGGACCACTGAAAATGGTTGGTTGGTCCTAAGCACAACTGTTACGCTAGAGGTCATGGATTTCATTCCCAGATCGAACAAAAAGTGCTATTGGGTTTTCTATGAAGTGAGAAGTGCTATTGGGTTTTCTATGAAGTGAGAAGTGCTATTGGGTTTTCTCAGTAGCAGCTCGGAGTTAGGATTTGAGCCCGATTAATGGCAATAGGCTCGGCCCCTGTTACATGGGACCTAAACATACCAGCGAACTATGGGCGTACATTGGTACACCTCTGCGGCTCTGCCTTATCCTTCGGGGAATACAGTCGTGATGGAATGTGTTAAAAAATTTGAAAATATAAAGAAAAGTAGGCCACCAGTTTTCGTTTATTGTGTTCTGCTACAGAGCCTCCCTTTCTTCTTTACATTTTATGCTGTATTTTACGACACGAGCCCCATACGAGATCAACTCGTTTCACTATCTTCTGGGCCTACCGCAACGCCGATTTCTGAAAGAACAGTGCTCCAATGCTGCCTCGAGCCAAATCATATCAAATACAGGTACCTACCTAGATTAATATTATGGAGTATGATGACTCTTATACCGCGACACCATTCATAACGTAACGCGAAGCTTCGTAACGATAAATACCGATGCGGCCCCAGCATTATAGAACCTAAACCTGAAAAACTTACCTTTATAAGTTTGTATGTTGATTATTAGTACATTTTATTCTTAAAAATATAAACAGAAATTTCAAGACCATTCAAATTTAGTGAAAATATGACAACATTCGGCAAAAATATTTTTTAAAGCAATATTGATGTTTTAATATATAATAATGTAAATTATGATCCTTTATCGTGCATTTTGATCAACTGTATACTTTGCCTAGGTACCTACCTATTTTAAACAGTATCGAATATAGCACCAATAGCCGATAATGTGTGTAAAGGACGAGAGCAGGGAAGGAGGTGACGTGCGGGAAGGCAGGTAGACAATAAACGTTCAAATTCAGCATACCTAATGATCATTACGCATAATATTATTAGGTAAAAATCCCTCGAGATCGGTTTTTGGCATACATTTCGTATCGAAGGTTTATAAGAACCTCGACGACAAAGTCACGCTGCGCGGGGCTCCCATTTCTGTCAGCAGGGCTTAAAGAACCTAACATGAATGGCATGACGGGTTAAGTTCGCTCGTCCACTCTAGCTGCTCCCGTCATACCATTCGAACCTAATCTATCCGTGTCGAGGTGCCCTAAGCTCCCTTTGGCCTATGTTCTGCTACTTGGATATGCAAGATAAAATTTATGCAACTCCAAATTAGATAAAAAAGATAGTAGCACAGTGATATTAGGCTAATAAAAGTTACGCAAAAACTTTATGCCAAACAATATTATGCCTTAAAATTTTATATACAAAAAGGACTCCCGCTTCATTCGCCCGTCATTTTATAGGTAAACCGGTCAACATTGATAAATAATGACCAGCATCTATCTATTTTACACATTGCCGGTGGACCAGCAGGTAATCTATACAATCCCTAGGAATTGTATATCCAAGGCAAAGTATGTAATGGACAATAAATAAATTTATAATATTTCATACATTGCCTGGACGCCCCAGGTATTCTATACATTGCCTAGGAATTTTATAGAATACCTAAAGTGCAGAGATTGCCGGTGCTCACGACTCGTGGCGACTACTATACTTACTGTTCTTTAGGAAAACGACAATAACGATTTGTTGATAATAGATAGCGCCACGTGTATTTCAAATCATGATTGAATTTTAAATATAACCGACAATTACGCGGGCAAAAGCTAGTATACCATAAAACATCATCATCATACCAGCCGAACAACGTCCACTGCTGGACAAGGCCTTCCTTAAAGATAGCCACAATGACCGGTCCTGCGCTGCCCGCATCCAGCGATATCGCCCGCCTTCCGACTATCATATGAAAATATTATCTGACTGGGAGTTTCAGAGAAAACTTCAAAAATACTTTTCAGCTTAATTATATTAAGTACTAACGACTTAGCTGCGACTTCGTCCGCGTGGCTTATTTCATCCGCGTTAAGGGACGTCTTTCGTTACTGCTCCGCTCCCGCGCGTCGTAACGTGATGTTATATAGCCTATGTTACTCAGGATTAATGTAGCTATCTATTGGTGAAAAAATGGTTAAAAACAAACCAATCCTTTCTCTATAAAATATTAGTATACATAGGTATACGATCTTGATATTTTTTAACAATTTTATGTCAGTTAACTAACGAAAATGAATATTCATGAGAAATAAATCAATCATGTATTACTTTCCATACCTATTTATTTACTAATTATACCTGCGACTTCGTTTGCATGATCGTCGTTTATTACGGGGATAATTATCTTTTTTGCACAGAACCCTAACATATTTTTCTAAAATAGATAATCATCATCTGCCAGAGAAAACCAAAAATAAAGAAATTGCATTTTTTACAAATTAAAAATATATTAAGTCTCAACCACAGATGTCTTTCGTTGGTCTCAACACCAATTACTATCGGAAATTCACAATATTTTCAGTTTTAAAAATGCCATCAGCTTCTGGTACACCAATATCACTGCAATTTTAAAATACGTAAAAGAACGTATTTCGCGGACTAGATAGCTAAAACAATACTATAGATAAGGCAATCAATCGAAGAAAAAACTTTTTTATAAAAAAGACAACCGTCTTCAAAAACCAAAAAGTAAAAAAATACCTTAGCTTTGGAAGTCGGTGGCATACAAAACTACAAACAGAACCGAAGCCGCCGATTTCTAAAGCTAAAGCTATTTTTCACTGTTTTGCTTTACAGTTTTTTCGACGAATAGAATTTTTTTGTGGCTATAATCTTCTAATTACTACTTATTTTTTTAATTCTTTTATTGTAATACACAACTCAGCATTGCAATCTGTAAGTATAGAATAACACCCCTATTTTCCCACCCTTAGGGTAGGATTATTTTCCAAATTTATATGGGATAAACTTCAAGATATACCCTATCCAATAAAAGAATTATTAAAATCGGCTTACTCTATAAAAAGTTATGCGTGGTTATACATTATAATTAGTAAGTAAATAATCAATCATCCCCTGATTTCCTTCCCTTAGGGTTGGATTTTTTTTCCAAAATATGGGACCACCTTCGGGGTATACCCTTTCTAATTAAAAAAAAAATCAAAATTGGCCTACTCTGTAAAAAGTTATTCGTGATCATACATATACATATATACGCCTCAGATATACGCGTCGAATTAATAACCACCTCCCTTTTTTTTCGTCGGTTAAAAATGCAAATTATCTCTACGAATGTCAAATAGAGATGAGTCCGATATCATGTCACATGTGAAAATCATCGATATTTTAAAATCATTTCATCATGCAATGACAACGACAAAATCATCAATGCTTTTAAATCATTTTTCGGATGAACGCAAACTTCGGTGATTCGGATCGGATGGGCTCGGTCCGTCTCGGGCACTGCGGTGTGAATTGCGACGTTGCGATCGGCGATACTGAGAGGCTACTAACACTAAGTACTATTACTTTGTCAGTCTTTACCAGTCCTAAGCCTAGAAAAAATATGAAGGTAAGATTAGAATATTACTTGTTGGGAAGGTGCGTTTTTACGCTACGCGACCAAGTTTTTTACAGCTATTTACTTACAAGAACGCCAGATTGCCATTATATACTAAATAGTCATATCTTGCAGTAAATAATAGTAATGGAAACATATTGATGATACCATCCATCATCACGCCTGTATTCCCCGAAGGGTTAGGCAGAGGTGTAACATTGTACACCCACAGTTCGCCGGTATATTTAGGTCCCATGTAATAGGGGGCGACCCTATTGCCATTAACCGGGCACAAATCCTAACTCCGAGCTGCTACTGAGAATTTCATAGAAAAACCCAATAACACTTTTTGCTCGACCTGGGAATCGAACCCAAGACCTCTAGCGTAGCAGTCGCGCTTAGGACCACTAGGCTACCGAGGCAGTTATGATGAGTAATGAGTGATGATATCCATGATTATTAACCAATACCTAAATAAATACCCTGCCAGGAATGTCCGAAACTAAGAAAGATTTAATTACGCGGGCCAACTGACAAACTCGACTCATTGCTTTGCCTACTACTCGTACTAAGAAACTAATGATAATTTCACTAAGCCGTTCCGCGATCATTTCAGTATCTACTCACAATTGAAGTGACGAGATGTAATACTTAAATAAAAATCATTGATGATTTTGTCATTGTTCCCGTCACCGATATTTTTTTGTCATTGACATGTAGTCATTGTTACAGAAAAAATCATCACTCAGCCCATCTCTAATGTCAAATTCAACTCAACTCAAATGTCAATAGTTCATTGGCATTGGCGTAAAATTCAAATGAATTCCTAGTATGGAGCTGCCCATCTAAATGTATCACGAAAATACTGCTGTCAGAACTTGGCATGTCGGCCATTTTAAGATACAGTTACCTGATTAAAATAAGGTTCATAATAGTATGAAACACGTAGTATTCGGTGGCAATATTGTGTCATTTGACATTTCAAAGCGGTAGCTTTTTTGTACCTATAGCCTGTCCATACAAGACAGTCAATGCGTTTTAGATTGCCGACACGTCAACAAAATAAATAATTAGATTCAGTTTCAGCAGTGTTTCAACTGTTTCAGTGAAGCAGGTACCTTCCAGCATTTATATATTGAATTCCAAATGTAGAGAATTCTGATCAGAAGGTGGTCGTTTTAGTGTCTGTGTATTTTATATTGAAGCGACATCAAATATCGGTAATATTATTGATACATGTTTATGTCAAATATTTATTTCTAAGGTGAAGGTGATTAATATTTGTATTTTATTTACCCAGATTTCTCCTATTTACAAACTCAAATTTGGTATCTGGCCAATGATAAAATATTTATGGTGTTGTAAGTACGTAGCTTCAGTTTAACACTGTATTTATAATATTCTTCACAAACTACTCGCACTTTTTTAATCAGTTCTATTGATTATAATAAAACAATTTTCATTCTGTTTTTATTCCACGTATTCACGGTTTCACTGTGATATCTATGTAGGTAATGACTTGAAATATAAAATCAGTGTTTAGTTATATCAATAGTAAAATCAAACGAGTATTGATAAAATCACTTAGCTTATCGGTAATTTAATGAGAACTAAATCTAATGTGAAAATTTCCTTATCAGATTCCTATGAAGTCAACTGACACAACACATGAGGCGTCAGTAAATACAGAGCCAGTAGTGAGAGAAGTATCTCACATAACTGAGCCGGCTGAAGGTCCAGAAGAGCTAACAACTGCCGCCACACAGTTAAACATTGCGGAAGACATGGACGGTGATGATAAAAAAGCACAATCCTATGCACACAACAGAAGAGTTAATAATTATGGTAAAAACCTTATATTGTATTCTAGCCTCTGCCACTACAGGGGAGATGTCTTTCTTCTGGATGAAGATACATTTGAAAATCATTTAATAAATGTCAACTATATGCTGGACAAAATTATCAGGAGGTGTTTAATTTATGGTGTTTGCAGGTTATATTAAATATGTAAGCTTGGTGATATTAACATTACAAAATGCAGTATTAGGTCTAAGTATGCGGTATGCTCGCACAAGAGATGTGGAAATGTTCTCATCAGCAGCAGGTGAGATTTTAATTATTTAAACAAAATTGTAATTAGTAAATGAACGGGTATAAATAGTTTAATGATTGGCTATGCCACTACTGTAACTAATTAATTGTATTGTTGTATTTTCAGCTGTTCTAATGGCAGAAGTATTTAAACTAATTATATGTGTGGGCCTTGTGATACAAGAGTCAGGTGGCGTTAAAAATGGAGGAAGATCGATGTACAATATAGTAATATTAAATTTCCGAGACACATTAAGAGTTTGTGTGCCATCATTTTTGTACATTGTACAGAACAATTTGCTTTATGTCTCAACATCTAATTTAGATGCTGCTACTTACCAGGTAACTGAAAACTTTGAAATGCATGAAACATTTGGAATATTTAAAAAAAAAAACATTTTAAATGGATGCATGGTAACAAAAACGTCAGCCGGATGTGAATAATAGGAAATTAACCACTGACTATGCATGAGTTTAGTTACAATAATAAGATAACGTAACTAGACTAACAATGTTATATAGTACACAGACAAAGAGAACCTATTCCACACCCAGCTAAATACTGCATTGACTGTTTTCAGGTGACATACCAATTGAAAATATTGACAACGGCATTTTTTGCTGTGCTTGTATTGAAAAGACGTCTGAAAAAGTGGCAGTGGTTGGCATTAGCATTCTTAGCAGTAGGTGTAGCTCTGGTACAATTATCTTCCACAGAAAAAGCCACCACTGTCACGTCACATTTACCAGAGCAATCCAAGTTATTGGGATTTAGTGCAGCTCTAGCAGCTTGTTTCATATCTGGTTTTGCTGGGATATACTTCGAAAAAGTACTTAAAGAATCAGACATATCTGTAAGTTTAAAAATCATTATATTGTTTAAAAAATAGACAAAACTATTTGCTTCAAGTAGCGATAAGAAAAACTGGAAGATGCAAGTGATCATAGGTACACATAATCAGTTCTAACTTCCGTTTTGTAGTTTTTAATTATAAATGCGAAAGTTTGTGAGAATGGATGGATGTTTGTTACTCTTTCATGCTTAAACGGCTGAACGAATCTGGATAAAATTTGGCACTGAGATAGATTGTACTGTGGAATAACACATAGGAATATAGGATACTTTTTATCCCTGAAAAATGTATAGATCCCGTGGGATAAAATATTATCAAATTTGACACAGCCGAACTCGCGGGCAGAAGCTAGTATTTTTATATTACCAGGTTAGGTAATATACAAAATATTTGCATGGCTGTCAGTAGTAAATACTTAAGTGTAACAGATGGTATTTACTATGCAATGATTTAAATAACACACTATTTATTATTGAGAAAGGTACTGAACTCAAAGACTTCTTTACAATGGACTTTACTCTGCTTGCCTTATTTACATAACAAATAAGCAAGACATTTTATATAAAACAAACAGCCTAGCTCAGGGCTAATGTGTTGTGCCTATTGTAAACAAAAGCAATGTTAAAATGTGTCCTGAACTAAACTTGTTGACTTGTTTCAGGTATGGATGAGAAATGTGCAGTTGAGTTTACTATCATTGCCATTTGGAACCATTACTTACCTAATAAATGAAGGAACTCAAAGTAACCTGCTAAAAGGCTTTGATGGTTTTGTTTGGTATCTAGTCCTATTACAAGCAGCAGGAGGCCTAATAGTTGCTGTGGTTGTAAAATACGCAGATAATATACTAAAGGGTTTCGCTACTTCTGTCGCCATTATCATATCCTGTATAGCATCTATATACATATTTGATTTCAACCTAACTATACAGTTTGCTATTGGCACAATATTCGTTATTGGTTCAGTGTTCCTGTATGGTTATGTACCTAAGAAACCCGAGGCTCAGACGTCTTTAAATGTATGATCATTTCTATGCTATAGGTTAAGTGTTCTATAAGTATCCATCTAATTTGCGTTTATCTGCAATACTCAAAGAAATATTATGCTATATTCTAAAGTACCAAATTTCTGACTGACAGCATTCTAAAATATACTTGTCATTAAAAGTTAATGCAAAATTAAGTTTAAGTTATGATTTCGAGTATTTGAGATTCAAACTTAATGGAGGCTCAAGGTTTGATTTATGTTTATAATAATGCTTGTCCATTTCCATGGCAGCAGCAGGAACTTTTAAAGTACTATCAGGGTATTACAAAGTAAACCTCAGAACTTGTTAAGGTGTTAGTAGTATACTAATTACAATATAAAAAGAAGGTTTCTAATAAATAACTTACTTTTATTATATTCTATTATTCTATTAGTAATTAACCCAACCCAGTAAATGTGTTTTTTAATATTTCTTTATTTTACACAAGGACCTGAAACTTAATGTTGTATTAAGTATACATGTTAATGATAAAAACTATGTATTCAGTGGGGGCCCATGATCAGCAGTGAATGTCCACAAGCTGATGACTTAAACTTGTGTTCATGAGATACAAAATAAATTAATGTAATTTATAGATCATGTAACCAACTCATAATCAATTTGAGGAATAATTATATTTTCTTTGGTACATAGCTAGTAAAATAGACTTTTATCAAGAATATGACATGTTATACTATTTAAGTTTTATTAAATGTCATATGGCATTCAAAACAATATTTTGATAAGGTAAGTAAATAATTAACAATTAAATAGGAATTTAAAACAAAATCGATGCTAGTTTATATTTCATAAGAATCAGGTTAATAAATGATTTACAACTTAATATGAATTTATAATCTTTCTCTTCCTCATTTGTTCCAGCCAATTATCAAGTTGTTCTTGTGGTGTTTGTGGATCTCTCTTATAATAGTCTGCAGGTGGTTTTCCTTCTTCCAATCTTACAAAATAATGACTGAACTGGTACCTTACTTCTCCCATACGTCTTCTGGCATGTCTTCTTATTCCTTTTATCACCATACCTTTCCCAGAAAAGGATTCAGCTGAAACAGGAAATAAGTGTATGATTATTATATATTTTTGCTATAAATGTTCTAAATGTAACTGATTATAAATAACAAAGGTGAAAGGGCATTTCTTAACTCTAGTCTAGCTTAGGGAAGCTTATACAGGATGCATTGTACTCTAACCCATAAGGTGCAAATGGTGTTTACAAATTAACAGTAAAGACATTTATTTGTAGTAGTAAGTACTTACCAACCCACAAATTGCTCCTAAATTCAACGTTATGTTCCTTCACAGCAAGATCTTGAGCTTCAAGTATGGCTTCTTTGACATATATTGCTCCTTTCTTGTTTACAAAGCTGAGTTGTTTCACAGCCTCATCTACTGTCATTCCTCTGACGAAACTGGCAATGTACCACAACTTTTCAGGACTGTATTTTATATTGGTCTTCTGATGACATATAAACTGAAAATACATAATTTAAATCATCAATGTTTGTTGATATTTGTAAAACCAATAAATATTAAGTACTTAATCTGTTTTTATTTGATAATACTTTTCATTTGCATACCTACATAGGTACCTTATTTGACTAGTCCAACATTTTAATTCTAATGACATTATTTTCATTTCAGAAAGAAGATACAAGTCGGTGAAGGCATATAGATAACAGATCTTCAAGATTGATTCAAAGCTTGATAAATGTTTTATTACGAAAATATTTGCTTAGAATAAGATAATATAGTAATATTTGCTAAACTATTAGATCACTCAAAATAAATGAGTGTTATTAATCCAGAATGATAATTTTATTTATCTCTGTATAATTTTGATAAGTTTAAGATGCTTGTGTCCATTGGAAGATGTATATATTAGATTAATTAAGTATTCAACAAATTTTACCCTGAAAATGGGTCTTAAGTGGGTTAATTGTGTGCATTAAGTTTTTTTAAGTTAATTATTATGACCAAAAACTGTTACATGCACTGGTTTTTTAATGATTCATTTTGTTCATTAGCTACTAGAAATTATAGAATGTGTCCGGATTTTAATAGAGACCTTATAGTTTTCTGTTAACTTAAAAATGCTTTTAACTCAAATCAACCCAGCTGGGTTCAAGCTTCAAACCCAAGTTCAGGGCTAAATTTGTTACAAATTAACTCGAATTTATCTTCTTTCAAGAGAAGTATTGAATTTCCAATTTCCCTATAATTCTGACATGTTTAATAAAACTAATAAATTTTAACACAATGTGAATTAGTTACGTTAGCAGATCTATATTGTTTTGTTAAAACAACAAATTTACTATATACTTCAATGGAACTAATACTGGGATGTAGATGTTGAATGACTTACAGCTGGTCTTGGTTCTTCATCAGGTGACTGTGGAGGATAAACCTTTTTATTATGCCGTAAAAATGTTTTGGGTACATTATCTGTTTTCGACCATGCTAAGGCTGATGAGCTGGTGTGTATATTCTTTAACTGACTTGCTTTTATATAAGTTAAACATAGGTTCTTGAATTGATTCATGTTATTAAAAATAGGTCGAATCGAATTATGCCAAGAATTCTACATCAATTAAAACTACCCAGCTTATATTATGTTATAAGTAACATATAACATAACCTAAATTATCAAATTCTCATATTGTCTGTTGACATAAGTTGTCTATGATTAAACATACTCGTTCCCGTCGTTGCCTAATTTGACGTTTCTCTGTGTGACTAGACTAAAATGCGGAGGCATCTCAAAAAGTACTGAAATACAGAAAATAAAAACTTAGAGGATCATCTACCTGTCTATATTTTCTCACACTCAGTTGTAATATGACCTATGTTTACAAATAAAGCATTGATTCGGATAAAATATATCAATTATAAAAAAATACTGATTTTCCTCACATATTTCAAGTAATAATATGGAAAAGCAATAAAGATATTGAATAATCTTTATTGCTTCTCTATGTTATTACGTAAACCTATTCATTCATCATCATCACAATAAATGTTAGAATGGTATTGAAACTAAATTTTTTTAGGGATAAATGTTAAAACAGCCTTCATCTTAATACCTTACTTAGTTTTTATAATTGCTAATACATTTCTGTGCATAAATCTCTTTCTAAGGACCATGCGACATTTTGGGCCCATTTTACAACATAGCCCAAGAGTGATGATACACAACACTTCTCACATAAAAGTTCTTAGCGTGCACTTCATTTCATTGTATGGCATAATGGCAAACCCAGCGTGAAAATGGTGTTTTGATATGTTTTGTCATTATTGTATATAACAGGCTTACTTTTCAACATTGCTCAACAGTACAGCATTAGTTAGATCATTATGTATTTATTTTGAGCTTAATATGTTTTGCTTATTTCCAGTAGAAGTAACGTATGTATAATAGTGATGTTCTAATTTATTCTAAACTCTTTTTACAAGCTTTTATTAAAATGTAAATTTACTACACGTTTTGAGCAGGAGTAGTCTCACATGGTGACAAAGGTAACGCCGAATAAATGTGGTTAAATCAGGGTAATACGTAATTTTGAGAGTCAATATAAAAAGCCCTTTATCCAAATAATTAAAATGAATGTTTAAAAAAATATAATTTGACACATCGCGACGCGCACCTGACGCAACCTTGACGCTTGACGCATTGTTGACGCGACACCGACAAATCTCTACGACAACTGACGACAACGTTCGTTTTCTATCTAGTGCTGTAACTGTCGCCAGTTGCTGTTTGTGATATAACTTTATTTGGGCTCGGTTCCCATCGGTTGCTGAACCCCACGATAAACAAACAAAAGAATTCCTAGTAATTCATGATTTGCTTGGCATTTTATCGTAGGAGCCTTGAAAATGAGCGGACTCTCATAATGCAACTTGTTGAAAATTATAGCTAAACGCAATGTCTTATTTTTCTTCGATACAAATTAAAAACGAAGTATAATTATCTAACAATGTGTGATATCTACATAGCGGTAGTATGTTCATCTAACATGAACCGTAGTATGGAAGCTCACGCATTTCTAGCGAAGAAAGGCTTCAAAGTCAAGTCTTATGGTACAGGAGAAAAGGTTAAGTTACCAGGTGCTTCTGCAGATCGACCGAATTGTTATGAATTTGGGGTTCCCTATGACGACATTTACAATGATTTATTGGAAAAGGATAAAGTATACTATACACAAAACGGTATACTACATATGTTAGATAGAAACAGAAGAATTAAACCCAGTCCAGAGAAGTTCCAGATATCAACTGAACGATTTGACGTCATAATAACATGTGAAGAAAGAGTATATGATCAAGTCATTGAATGGTTTGGTTCAAAGAGATCTGTTTATAATCAACCTGTCCATGTTGTAAACATGGATATTCAAGATAACCATGAAGAAGCTACCATTGGTGCTTTCTTAATAAGTGACATGGTCACTAAGATGGCTCAAAGTGATGATTTAGATAATGATATTGATGAACTATTGCATGACTTTGAAGGAAAGTGTCACCGGCCAATTCTAAATTGTATTATGTTTTACTAACTTACTGTAACAGCCAAACTAAAAAGAAAAACTGATGCTTCCAATATTTGATTATTGTGACCATATTCTTATTCTTAACCATCTAACAAAAGTTCTACTGAAAAGATGTATAGTAGGTAAATAGGCAATCTACTCGCACATTTCACTTAAAATGGTATCTACCCAAAAAAACACCCTTGGGACTTGATCTTGATCTTAAGACATGATCTTTATGTCATACAGTGTATGTACATTTATAGTGTCTAATTGAAAAATTCAAGCAATAAGGGAAGTTTTTACGAAGAAGGGTCACTCAACTTTTTTTTTTCATATAAGTGTTGCAAGAAGTCTAAGGTCAATATTGTTTTAAATTTAGAAAACAGGTTGATAATAACTGTTCTAAATACTCAAGTGACCAATGAACATATTTTTGATAACAATTTTGACCTTAGGCAGCTTGTTATCTATATTTATATACATATTTAGCATAGTGAACTGAATATAATTTTAAGTTCCACTGATGAAGACTAATAATGTCCATAATATTCATTAATGAATTTATTCTGTATATGTATAAAGACGGTGTTTTGATTTTTATAAAAAGAGAAAATATTTTTTATTGTTGTTTTATTTATCAGACAGATTTTTTTACTAGAGGAGCAATTCTACTACAGATTGAGACTGAGACTACATTGAGATTATTCCTAAATGTTAGTTTAATTGCACTTCTGAAAGGAAAAGTAGTGGTACTTGTGAGATACCCTACAGCGGAATAAAAGTGAAGTTGTTCGTATTAATTCAGTGTAACTACTGATTGAGCGTTCAAAAATTTAAGGTTCTATCATTATATCAAGACAAATTTTTACAGTACATTGTACCTATTAACTTTTATTGGACTATAATAAAAATAATAATACCAACCTATTATTGTCCCCACTGCAGCGCACAGGCCTCCTCTCATATAGAGAAGGCACGAACATTGATCACGAAGCTTGCTCAAGGCGGATTGGCGATTTCAGACAAATAATAAAGAACTACAATATAGTGTAAGTACCGATTTCCTTACAATGTTTTCCTTGACCCTTGTCAGTGACGTCCAAGATAAACTTAGAAAGTACCTACATATGAATTGAAAAGTCATATTAGTACTTGCCCAGATTTGAACCCAAAGCCTCGTGTAGGAGAGGCGAATGCCTTATTTAAAGACCGGGCCATCACGACTTTATATACGAATATATAGTACTAACTTTAAATAAATATTTATTTTAACTATATAATAAGAATACGCCTGTACGAATGGCGCGCGGATGTACTAAGCCGGGGGGAGAGTCCGCTACCGCGGCAAATTGCCGCTCGGCGGACTGATCTTATGGCGATATGGAGAAAGCGACTGTCGCAACCCCGTGTAGGGTTCGCCTTATTAGAGGCGGTAAGTCCCCTTGAGGAGTGGTTAGAGAGGCACCATGGCGCCCTTACCTACCGCCTGACTCAGGTCCTCACCGGACATGGGTATTTCGGGAGGTTCCTGCACCTTGCGGGCGAGGAAACGTCCGGGTGTCACCATTGCGTGGATCGCCTCGAGGGTCCTCGTGGCAGCCATCGGCGGCGGCGAAATCTCGCGTCCGGCCCTGGTGCAAGCCATGGTCCGGAGTGAGGGGAAATGGGAAGTAGTCGCCTCCTTCTGCGAAGCAGTTATGCTAGAGAAGGAGGTGGCGTGACAGTTGAGGCAGTCTCCCGTCCCAGCCGCCGCGGTAGACAATCCTGGCGTCGGGAGCCGCGAGACGACTCTCCCCCAATAGATAATGTTTCGTGAATCGCTTATTCGCAATGAAATTAACAAACTGCTTTCGTGAAAAGCTTGAAACTGCTTTCTAAAATGTGTTCCCGACACAACAACTGCTAATTTTCGTTTCGTTTCGTTATAATCGCGCCGGCCGCCAGTGAAGGCGGCCGTAAAACAGTTGCAACTTACTTATCTCTAGGATACACCACAAAAGCATTATAGAAATGTAAGTATAATTTATTTTAAGCGGGTCCCACATTACTATGCGCAACGCTCCGGTGAGCGGGGTCTACGTCTCCATGTAAATAATATCCCCGGTGTCTATACATCCAGGACCCTAAATTTAATCCGATTAAAAGTAAAATGTTAGCGTACATAGTATTTAGTACCTTCTGAATCGTATAATTAATTGTTACAGCGAAATCGTAAATTATTTTCCAGCAGGACCCTCCGCTGTTTGAAGGTGTACAGACAAATCTTATATGGTCCCATTTAGCGGTGTATTAGTATCTTAAAAATACCTTAGTTTAATTTGAAAATAATTAATATTTAATGAGGAATGCACTTGCAAAACTTTTTACCAATCCAGCAGGGCTCTATTTTGTTTTCAGTCCAGACCGTCATATTTCTTATAAGCATTTTATTAAAATTAAAACGTTAAATTCAAAGTTTGTTTTAAATTTTAGCTGAAAATTTGTTTTAAAACTTTTAGTACTTTTCAGCGAACGAACGTTTCGTTTGGTCGTTGTATGAGCTTTTAATAGGTTTTGTGGCGTTGATCAAAGAAATAAAGAAAGAAAGTGTAAGTATAGTCAACAAAAGAGATAAGTAACCAGGGTCTTAAATATTGTTAATTTTTTCTTAGGAAGTGATGGAAATCAAAATCAAATTTAATTGAATTTAAATTATATAAAAAAAAAAACAGTTCATTCATTAGAATAAATTTAATTCCGAAACATTACTCGGTTTCCAAAGATACTTCAACCAAATCTAACGACACTGGTTGCGCGTGCGGCGTGGTACCTACTTATTAAGAAATAGAATTCATTTTTTAATGTAAATACAGAAATGTAAATACAAAAGAAATACTATATATTTAATAAAAAAATGAAGCATATGAAATAAACTTTTAAGTAGGCCGAACTATCTGTGAATCTGCCCTTAAAAAATAAAGAGCGCGTTTTTAAAAAATGTTTCATTTCAATATTTTACGTTATTGGCGAAACAGGTTACGACCCAGCTCTACTTGGGTACGGAATCCTCAAAACCTACAGTTCAAAAAGTAGTGAACAGCTGATTTTTATTTTCATGTTTGGTCCCATTTGACATCCTAAGGGCTATAGGCATCCTAATACCTATATACTTAGTTCTTACTAAACTTACTGAATTAGATTCTGATGCTCACCAATACCCTTAACGATCGATAAGGTTATGTAGGTAGCTGTTTGTAATAATTTAGTCGCCTATTCACCATAAGGGTTAACTTGCACAGAGATGGTGCGGCATCATCGGCGGCGAAGCCGCGAACAGATTCAATAACGCAGCAGTCTTCATCACTAAAATACAGGTTTGTGAAAATCCTGTATCATTTCTTTTGGATTGTTTCGATAGTCTCGTAGGGCTAGCGTCATCGGAACATGAGTTCCTGGGTTTTTAACCCGGGACCAAATATTTCTCGATTTTAATTGGATTCTTTTTACTTTATGCTCGGTGTATGGAATGACACCTTCGTGCCTCAGAGAGCACGTAAACTATGAAGCTGTCAGTCATCTGATCTCTCTGGATTACGTGTGAGTATAGAGAAAGTGCATCTACTACTTAACTGCATCGATTACAACATTTGGACAGGACTACAACTGGGTTACATTCTCCCGTCCATTAGGTGCCCAAGTAGAGATGAATAAAAGTAAGTTATGCTGTTTTGTATGTTTAACATTTTATTAGGTATAATTATTTAAATATGCACAAAAATATGAATAACGATTAGGAATGTGTTTCTGATATCAATACAATCGCATCGCTAAGCAATACAAATTCAAACTTTTTCTACTTGATATTAATTATGGGTAGGTACTTTATATATGTACAGTTATAAGATAATTTTACAATCTTATCTACAACAACGAAGGCTAAAAATTGTCCAATCAACTTAGTTGCTTAAAGATTTTATCTTTCAACTCATAATATCGGTTTAATCTTATTTCAGCGTATCTGAAACAAAAACAAGATGATTATTT
This sequence comes from Caradrina kadenii, assembly GCA_947462355.1. Taxonomy (NCBI): domain Eukaryota; kingdom Metazoa; phylum Arthropoda; class Insecta; order Lepidoptera; family Noctuidae; genus Caradrina; species Caradrina kadenii. The sequence continues at coordinate 9,089,649 of OX381677.1, read as the reverse complement.
TGAATAATTTGTAATTACGATTTCTATAAGCAGTGTGGATTTACAAATTAAAGGAGATAATTTCTAATCATCATCTGCTTAGCCTTTTCCCAACTATGTTTGGGTCGGCTTCCAGTCCAACCAGATGCAGCTGAATACATGGAGCGACTGCCTATCTGACCTCCACAACCCAGTTACACGGCAACACGATACCTCTTGGTTAGACTGGTTGTCAGATTTCCTGGCTTCTGACTATCTGTAACGACTACGGTACGAGATGATTCCGAAAGTACTCAAAAAATTAAAATGACAGAAAAAAAATACTGGATTTTTAAAAGAAATATAACAAATTTTCACTACCTAGGTACTTCTTACGTGAAATTACGAAGACTTTCACATCAAAGTCAATTTTAAACCTTTTAGTAACGTGTAGGTACTTTTGGAACCGTCGACTCCAGCCGTTTATTTCGAAACCCAAATGGCCTTGGGCCAAAAAAATTGAATTAACAATTATTGAACTCACCTGCCGAAATCGAAATCTATATCGGAGTGTTCATACTGTACGAGTGACCATATTCCCCAGAAGAAATGAGACAACAATGACAACTGTTGAACTTCTCTATAAACTTTGTAAATATGTCCATCTAAGGGGTGATCCACATCCAAATATATTGCCAGGTATACTTTGATCCACTCCAGTTGAAACTCTTCGCAGGGATACTTGTCATAATCAATGTCTTCTATTGAAAGTCCTAAAAAGATACAAAAATATTGGATAGGGTATCAACAAACGACGGGTCGACGCGGCTCGTCTCGGCTCAACCGAAAAAGGAGATAGATAAATAACTCTTTTTATTTTGGGAAATATCTAAAAACAGCGCGAGAGCTGATGTGCGAATTAGAAGCAATTGAGCAATACATATAACGATTGGTTCAGTGGTATTGATGTTGCCGTGATGAAGTAACCAACAGGCAGACAACACTTACTTTCGCATTCATAATACATCTATCATCATCACACATATATTCGTCTTAATGTTGTAATTAATTAAGGACCTACAACTAGAAAAAGATTATAAATGATCAACTTCTTGCCTGTTCGCGCGGTAGGTAAACTCTCCGTACTGTCAATAACCTCGAATGCGCCGACAAAATTGGGATTCACGTCAAATTTTATAGTAGTGAATGCAGACATACTCACCAACAAATTCATTGAAGTGATTGGCTATATCGTACGCTTGGTAACAGTACGCTGCATATTCATAATCAATAAAAGATATTGTCTCTTCATCTTTGTTGTATATTACGTTTCCTAGAAGCAAATCATTGTGAGCAAACACAATAGGACTTTCTGTTTTTATTAAATGCGACTTAAGACGCTCGTACTCTATCCTTAGTTTTGTTATCGAGCTGAAACTATTTGCGAATCTATAAAAAAAGAAAAATAATTTTGTTTATTATCAACAATTTTATTTTGGATCTATAGTGTTTTAGTGTATGAAGCCACTATTTACTATCCTTATAAGTACTTTTTTTAAGGATGTTATATCATCAAATGACTTCTTCCGTTCTGGGTGCAGCGGACGGAAAGACTCTTATTGACCCATCCATCCGCGTTTCTCCTAATGCCCTTACAAATTCCGCAACCCTTTTTTTTTTTTTTGGAGGGGTGGGAAATCATCAAATAACTTCTCCCGCCCTGGGCGGGGCGGGAGGGAGTGTCAGACTTTTACTGGCTAAAACCCACCCATGTTCCTTCTTGTGCCCTTTGCGTTCCAAGGGCGCGGTATCTCTTACGAACAACCCGCAGCTCTGGCAGGCATCGGCCCTCAGTGGCCCCTTCCCTTTGCTGACATCTCTTTGAGGCGAATTCCGCAACCCTGGACTAACCTTTATACCTACAGATACCTAGTCAATCTAGCTTTAAGTGCTGTAAAATTGGCTGTTTTGTAAAATTTCTTTGATGATTCAGTTAATGAAATAAGTACCTACTTTAAAATAAATATGCTTACATTTAGTGCGTTCAAAGAGAACACAATACACAATAAATACACTATAATCCTAACCGTGGCACAAACATGGGCAGATCACTTACGAATAATGGACAGGTAAACATTTCTCTTAAATTAAACATGGTTATCAAAAATAAAGTGAGTCGGTTGGAAGACATTATACTACGCTATGTATTTTTTAACTCAACTTCTATTCGAAAGTGCCTGCAAATGGTCTAGTTGAAATAAAAACTTTGACTTTTAACTCATCAAAAAATTTTGTCAAAAATAATTTGAATAACTGACCAGCCCTGAACCCTAGACATCATTTAAAATTCAACAGAATTTACGAATTACATTGACAATAATCAGAATATTTAATATTTTTTGTAGACAAAATGTAGATTTCGTTACTTACTACATTATAGTAGAATGTGCAAGTATTTTACGTACCTTGCTTGCTTAGCTTCTGAAGTAAACGGCTCAGGAAGTAAACTTAGAAACTGTTCAATTTTATCCCATACAAACGGTTCTTTTGGCACCTGTAACAGCGTAAGAATAAACATTTTAAATACCGTAGCGATAATTAAACACACGTCCGGTGTCCGGTCCCTTTAATTAAGTAAGGTATACATAATTTATGACTTCTGTGGGAAACTAACTGTGCGTCCACCAAAAATTTTGTGGTGAAATGCAGATTAAAAAAAATACTTTTGTAGTTAAATATTACATATTATGTATTTGGCACAAACTATTTAGAAAAACTCACACTATGGTAAAAATTTAACTCATCTAGCTTCTGCCCGCAAGAAAATCAGTTATCGCGGACGCAGATCAAGCCGCGGTTTAAGGTTAGCCTAAGTCCTGTATTGGGGTTCAAGTTTTGTCTGTACCAAATTACTTCAAAATCGATTCAGTGGTTTAGCCGGGAAAGCGTAACAAACAAACAAATCAACAAACTCACTTCTGCATTAATAGGTACTACGAGTATTAGAAGGTAAGCCTTAATTTGCATGGTGGGACTGCCCAGGATGCACAAGAGGCACAGAACATGTGTTGGTTCGCGCTAATGGGACTGAACACCGCGAGTAAGGAATTTCTTGCTCATTATTTTTCATACGACTTTACCTTTTGGAAACCTAGTTCCCGAATACTTTCAATTCCTTTAACCTATTTACGGCACTGTTCGTTTTGGGTTATGATTTTACCAGTCTATATGTATTGTTTATTTGTGTGCGCATATCTTCTACAGTCCTACATTATTCGTCGAATATTAACATCGGGTTTGTTTTACAAATATGCCTTTTTTCGAGAACAGGAAACCTGTTAATATTAAGAACGTTGGTTTTCTACGAAAATATAAGTAGTTACGTATCTATGGGTACTTATTCAAGTAAACAATTATAGTCCCAATTTCATGGATTGGTTATTTCATGTTCAATTTGGTTCATCCAATGAACAGTAAATAATAGTTAATGGACACACAAATATTTCGGGTTACAATAACTCGGTAAGTCTGTATGTACAGTCAAACAAACTATTTAATATGCTGGCTTACAAAGCTTAAATTATTTGCTATTACTTTTAAACAATGTTGTGAGTGTGCTGAGGATTCAATTCTTTTACATCACTCTAGTGTGTCAAAAGCTTAAAAAGTTATGACGCATACAATAAAAAATAATATTGGCAGTATTGGTAGCCTTAGAAAGACGAATAACTTTGGCCGTATACCAACTAGTTTGTTCGACTGTACCTAGTTCTAGTTATATCTGGTATGGCAGACGCTGACGTTTTAACATTCTCTCACGCATTCATACATAGGTACTATAGTTTAAATAACATAATTGTACCAATAAAATATATTTGTGTTCGCTTCAGATAAGACAATCTTTCAAATGAAAGAAACTATTTTAAAGTTGATAGGTACCACTATCTACTTAGAGATAGATAATATAGTTATAACTTTGTCTCTTATCTGTAGAAGTAGGTAGGTAGTTGTATACTTATTTCTACATAGTAGATACAAAACAAAATAAATCAAGATTGTAAATCGTGATTTAAGAAAACTATGTCTTGTTTTTTATGCTGTGGTTTCTTTAGGCTATTTTATCGGATTATTAGTCAGTGCAACAAATCGGGTAGAGGATATAAGCTAGAGTAGCTATTACATAATATAGCCTTGACTAAGTGCAACATGCATGTGCATAGTCAAGGTTTTATGCCGCGCGCAGTTTGCCATAAGCACAGTACTTATGTAGGTACCTAGCTACAGTAAATAGTTTTGACATGTTTGGTATTCACCATGTGTGATCATTATTGTAGATCAATTATGTAATAAACATTTTGCGTTGCTCAATGACCCATTTAAAGTTTTCTTTCGATATAGCAATTGAAATAAATTACCTGAAGGGACGCTTGTACCATATGTTTTGTTGTACATTATATTAAATGTGGGTTTTAGATCGCGTGTATTTTATGTATATTTACCTAATCCCGAGGACTTGATTTGCACGTCATTGTTTGATTCATATTAGTGCTTGTAAATATTAGTAAAATGACACTAACACTTAACATTTCTATTAAACATGTTTTTAAAAGTTTCTTTATTTGTTGTCTAGCAGTCAGATAGCACGTATGGGCGTTTATGTCTCGTGTTTCCGTCAGATTTATGCATATTGCAAGCAACTATTTACCAAATATTCTATAGCACACTTCTATTTAAGACATTATTTCACTAGTAATATAACAACAATAACATAAGACACAAATTCCAAGGAATTTAGAAGATTTGAGCTCTGGAATAAATATGTCACTTATTCAAGGATCCGTAATTAGTTGTCCCATATATGAGGATATCAGTAATAATCGTGATTGGTAATAATTGCTTAATTAGGCACTTATTTACTGCTTGAGCAAAAGAATTTGAATACCAATTCGATTTTAAAGATGAGGGCTACCTATACCTAATCATATTATACATATTGAGACCTGAAAATATTTTTCCACAAATACTAAATAAACATGATATGAGTCATACCTTAGTTTAAACATGCTTGCAGTGATGGCAGGTGATTCATCTATTGTGGTTATGTTCACCACATCCATACCTGAATGGGTAACCATATATTTACTAGACACGCCCTATGCATTTTGTTTTAAGACCAATTCTTTTTTGGCTGATTTATTTTTGAATTATATTTGCTGTGTCTACCCTTGAATTTTAATAACTTTAATGAAATGTAAATAATGATTGAAATTCTACTTTTAGCCATAAAATAATAGCTAGGGAGACAAGTAAATACATACTTGTTTTCCTAGTTCCACTTTGTGCATTTTTGCCATTTGTGTTGCCACTAGAGGCCATATGTTGTTATTGGTAACTGTTTCAACATCCAGCGTATTTCCAGGGTAGTATTGATATGCCAGACCATTTTCAAATATTCCATAAATTTGAGGCGCCAACCCAAGAACATTCAATGTTTTAATGTTTCTAAAACAAACAATATGTTGAAATAACCTTAATGTTTACAATTTTATATAAAAATCTCCAACTTTTTCTCTCTAAATTATTTTAGGGTTCCATACCCAAAAAGTACCAATAGGAGTCAAATACTAACCACTAATTTCTACATTTTATTATTTAATTTGATGGCTTTTATTATAAAACACCTCCAATCCTAATGTTTTACAAACAATAATTTTTAATAGTGTGATGAGATATTATGAATACAGTTGAAACTTTTCAAATACAGGTGTTATCTGAGATTGTATGTAGGGTGTATGTTCAAATATAAATATTTACCTGATTTCAGCACTACGATCAATAAACAAATCAGTTTTGTTCCCGTAGATGCGAACAAGCATTATTTGTTCTTCACCATTTGACTCCGAAAATTTACATGATACTAGTTTATTAGTAATTCCATCTGTTAAAGTCTGGAAAAAAAAGTTATTAGGTACCTCCTTACCATTACCTAAAAGGGAGAAGCCTACATTAAAAAAAAAGGAGTTGTAACAATATGGAGTGTATCTATTGTTTAGATAGAATGTAGGCAGTTTTAGTCAAGTCAGTTAATGCATGTTTATTTATTCACCTTTAAATATTTACCTAAATAAAGCAATTATTTTAAAATATTTTACATTATGATAATGTAAAATAATTGCTGTATTTAGTAATAATATTATTCATACACACTGCACTATTTTAACAATTAATATGTGAAAGCAATTTTTTTTGTAATTAATTTTTGGTTTTGTTTGAAAATGTTCATAAATATTTCTGAGTGTAACATTTCTTTGAATAGTCACTGCCCCTAAGACTACTCCAGGAATTAGAATTATAGGTCAGGACCCATAATTCTTTTCCAAAGATATGAGTAAAAGAATACTAAAATATATTAACCAAATATTTACATTCATGTACTTATAAAACATTAATAATAAAGCGCAAACATACCTTTAATTTAATATGTTCTTGAGTCCAATTGGGTCTTATCTTTTTAAGTAACTTTAAAACTCCAGCATAAAGATCATTTTCATCAATTTTCACTGGAACGAATATGTCTCCAGCAGTTATGCAAACTGACGACATCACATTTACCGAAGTATCACCAATAAAGAATAGTTACACAGCTAACTACCGGCTTTCGCAGTTTCCTTTGTCGCAATGGTAGAACCCCGGCAAATAAATACACATTTATGTTCTGTGTGAGAATCGCCAAGATAGTTTATAACTTTGAGATCAACATTCTAGTGTCAGTGATCATTTATTGTCGTTCTAGATAACTTGACAACTTCATTACTTCAATTCTTCATTATAGGCTTTTATCGCTGGAGTCCTGGAGAATGGAGATTATTCAGTAAGAATAAGAATTTTTGGAACTAGGTATGCTTTTACAGTTCAACTCTCTAGACATCAAAATGTACTGTGTGCTCTAGTTTCTGGACTAAATGGATAAATAAATAATGTGTGACTGTGAATAGACAATAAAATATAGTATTATAAAAAAAAATATTAATTTTTGACCATAGAGATAAAACCACTATGAATACTTTTAAGTTTTTATTATACTAAATTAAGAAATGTGTAACTGTGTTTTCCCAAAATAAATAAATAAATGAAGAATTGATGTTGAATGAAGTTTGTCCATCGGCACGGAGTAATTTTAAACACAATTATAAACTTTATAATTATGTGGTTCAGACGACCCAATGTTCTGAACGAATTTCTCCTTTATAATATTTTTAAATGTCCCTGTCTAATGTTTGTCTATGAAATCTGACGACACATGCTTATTGTACATCAGCTTCTCCTTAAGTGACTGGATCCTTTATAGTTATTAGACTCATTGCTCTATATTGACGTATCAAAAGCTTTTTGTTTGTGCTGGAACAAACAATATTTAAGAGAATTGCTGTAAAATTTTATTGATATGGGGAGACATTTTGGTGATTTAGCTGTTATTCGTGGAATAATATATTATAAACTGTCGCCCCATGAACAAAAACCTTTCGCCACAGCATTTATTCATGGGATCCCTAACTTCGTACCAAGGACCTTATCAAATATGTATGCCTGGCTGCCAAGTATGGTGATATTGATAATGACTTAGAATTTAAAACCTAAAGACGTAGGACTAGTATTTTTTGTTAACACACAATAATGTAGTAATGCCTTTAACAATATCTTAGACGTTTGTTGCGTATCATGCAACGCAACTTTGTGTGTGCGTACGCCAGTCCACATGATGCGTTGCGCTTGCGCCGACTGTGGCGGCATCGGCACGGCGCGGCGGGAGTGACGCCTGAGCTTGCCGCTGCGGCATTCTACCTACGGCGGCCGTATCTTGGCGATCCTGAAATCATCGGATTAGCTGCGCATTAGACAATTTTGTTCCTAAAAGATCAATTGTGCAGCCAAAGGCCTAATTTCAGTACCACATAGAAATCTATGCATGGGCATCGAGAGCTGCGGCGGTCTTCTGCCATCGCATTAGTACAGCGCTGGCTATGTGGTGAAATACTTGCGGTGATGCGCCGAAATGTATCGTGTGAGCTGGCTCTTAGACGTGTTCGTTCGATTTGTTGACACTAACAATATAATGCATAATTGCTGTTGGGTTAGAATCATCCTCGGTAGGCGAGTACGACCAGCAACAAAAGTCGGCTCTAACACAGCTTTTCTTTTTTCTTGACAGTGTTCCTGTTTGGCTATTGTACGTTTGTGATGGTAGATGACAGTTATCGTCAGTCCAAAAGGAAGAGTCCATTTAAATTCTTGCACGAAAAACCGCCACCCCCAGTGGAGGATGATCCTTGTAAGGACAAGGACGACGACAAAAAATGATGTAACGATGTATTTTTAAATATTCCAGTAACGTGTTTCATCGTTATTATTATGACTCTTACTATTTTGAAATAAAACGATTTTTACGTAAGGTGTGGCGTTTTTCTGGTTTTTTCCGAATCTGACCCGACAATCCTAATCCGGTCACGGGTTAAGTTAAGAATTGACATACCATCACGCCAATATTCCACGAAGGGTTAGGCAGAAGTGTAACAATGTACACCCACAGTTCGCCGGTATGTTTAGGTCCCATGAAATAGGGGGCTCGCCCCCTATTTCATTCCATGGGACGGCTCCTATTGTCATTAACCAGGCACAAATTCTAACTCTGAGCTGCTACTGAGAATTTTATAGAAAAACCCAATAACACTTTTTGCTCGACCTGGGAATCGAACCCAAGACCTCTAGCGTAGCAGTCGCGCTTAGGACCACTAGGCCAACGAGGCAGTTAGGTTAAGAACTTGAAAAAAATTATAATATTTGTTCCGAACGTAACCCTCTTCCTAACCTGACCCGACGTATCGTCCCTATCGTAACTACAATTGCGATAAAGATAAGCTTTCCTCTCCCCTTCTTATAATAAAAAAATACCCACGTGTCAAATCAGAGTTTAATATTTACTATACGGAATCGAACTATTAACGAAAATAATTATAAGTACCCTTAGTAAAAAATTAATAACATTTCTAATAAGTATCATACTTAAAATTTTCTTGTAAAACAGAAACTCAAACAGGGTAAGTATAAGTAATGTTAATGAATATATAAATATAAAAACTCTTTTTCAAACTACCGTATCTTTTTTATTGCTATAATTTGTGGAATCGTGATGTGCTGTTGTCGTTAAAAAACTGCGAGATCAATAAATAAAACAGTAAGTCTATTTGTTGGTTGCATTATAAGTACTTATATGTAATTGGTAATTAATTTTTCCGATTTTACACATTTGTACTTTTTTGATCTAAGGAAGAAGAGAGGGGAAAGCCTGTCTTTACGATAGGGATGATACGTCTGGTGTAAGTAATCAGCAGCCCACCACATACAGCACCCGTTTGGTCGGAGGATCCTCCCAATTCAATGGAGTATGAGATACTTTACACCGTTTCTCATCACTCCACAAGATCGATAGTCCAATTTCAATGCATATTTATTATACAGGGTGTTAGGATAAACGAGGGACTTTCTTTAAGGGAGTGCAGTACTCATGAAAATAAACAACTTTTACTAAGGAACAGCAGATTTTATTGCAAGTTTAAGTTTGATTTGGAAGTGGTTTATTTTCATAAGCACTACACTCCCTTAAAGTATGTCCCTTGTTTAAACGAACACTTGTATATTAGAATGCCGGTTTTATGTTTCAGGCATTTCGAAAATCAGATCTTTTCTGAAAGAATTTGATTTAATCCCGTCATGCACCCTCATGAAAGGAGCTTCATAAAAAGAATGTCAATTGATTCATCACCAATAGATGGTGACCTCACACTACTGACATGTTGCAAGCCACGTTGCGCACACGTTTACACACGGTAACAATGGCGCGACAGTGACGCGGGACATGTTGCGTGTTACAGTCCAATGTTGCAGCATTACGTAGATAAAGGCCAAAGAAATTTAGCCCTTCCCTGGAAAATTATTAAGTTTTACCTCTAGCAAAGACATTGTAGTATACTTCTTTTAAAAATTTTAGAATCTCATTCATTAATGCGTGGTTTTATTGAAAAAGAAAACCCAGTAGTTGTTAAATTATCCATTTACTAAGCTTTAATGCACAAATAACATAGTAATGGTTGAACCATTTATTTGCAAATGCACAACATAGGCCAGAATAATAATAGCTATGATATAAGGATATGGTGTGTTTGATAAAATAATATATCATCTTGCATACATAAACACATTTTGAAGATAGAGAGTACAAACCAATAAACTTGTCAAAAACACCGACCGCATGCCCGTACTCCTAATTTAGGAAAAATCATCATAAATAATCGCGTTGCACAATGTAAGAGTTCGGTGTCACGGTGTCAATTTATACTTATGCACAGGAACCCAATAAGTCTGAGTAACAATTTTAATAGATCGTCAATCCTTACGGTACAAAATGTTTATTTGACGTATGAGGACGTGCAGCTATTGACCAATCGCATTACCTACTTGAAATCCACATGGTTTCTCTCAACTCGCTTTTGATTGGTCGATTCCTGCACAGCTTTGCTCCGCTCGTCTCAGTAAACTTGAAACGCATCCTTTAAGCCTCTTCGCCCACGACCGACTTTTGAGATATCTTTACGCCGACATAGAAATCTGTTAAAAATCGGTCGAGGGCAGAAAGCCTCTTAACATAAAGTTGAAAATTTATGGTACTTCTACACGGCATGCGGGCGCACAATATGCGCGTTAAGTTATCTGCGTACGATATATACATCGTGCAAACACGACGGCGCAGCGCAGGGTCGACGCGTTGTGACGAGCCTGGCGTCAAGTTATGTGCAGGGAGTAGTAAGTAGTGACTTATGAACTGTTCTCCAATTTCAACATGTACCTTCAATATTATTAAGAATTTGTGTTGGTTTACAAGATGTGTCTACGAATTCAATAAGTTAGCAGGGATCGGTAAGGCTATGCTCTGAGAAACTCGAGCTGTGGCATCGAACCAGAAATGAAGAGATCCGCAGATGAACCTAAGTCACAGGCAGGTACAAGTGATAGTAGGGTAAGGGCTAGGCACATTTCCCCATCGTCTTATGGGGCACAAAAATCCTAGTATGCGGCACTGCACCGGTAGACGCAAGGTTGGCAGGCAGTCCCTACAAGATAGGCTGATAACCTAGGGGTCAGTACCGCGAAGTAACTAGATGCGAAGCGGCCCAGGAACAAGTCGTTTGCAGAAGTTATGCTTAGTACTGGGCGTCTTCCGGTTGAATGATGTTGATACTTGAGACTGGAAGCTCGCGCATGCGACTTTCTCAAGTACGGTACGTACATAACTTGCGCCGTGTACAAGCACCAATAGGGCTGGTACGCCCGACAACTTTCTAAACACAAAGAACGCTATAAACATTAAATCATCTCTACATTATTTTATTTTAATATAGTTTGAAGTTGACAGATAGAATTATGTATTATTAATTCATGAATCATTTATTTGATTTTTCGTACTAATTCATACGCATTCCGAACAAGAGATAGAACATTTAGTTGGCTCTAATTAAATTATGTAAAGCGTGGTCCAACCCTTAATTCATAGTTTAAAAAAAAAAATCTATTGTAACATCGTGTTGCGTGAGGCTATTTTTTTTGTTAGTTCGTGATGGCTCGATGGTTTAAAGCGCCCGCCTCTTATGCATGAGACGAGTTCGAAACCGGGTAAATACCAGTGTGTCTTCTTCTTATTTATACTTTCTAAGTTTATCGAGGACATCACTGACATCGGTGAGAAAAAAAAACACCATATGGGAACCTAACTTATAATATAAGTTTGAAATTCGCAATCCGCCTTGAGCAAGCGCTGTGTGGTCTATGCTCATGCCTTCTCTGTATGAGAAGACTCTTGAACAATAAGCTCAAATAGTATAGTAGTCCATTTTTTCCCCCTAGTTTTGATTTTCCGTACACAAAAAACAGTGTACATATTCTTTATATAAAAGCGAAAGGTCACTTATTTACTCACTGAAACACGAAATCTTGATCTATGAAGCTGAGATTTAGAAAGATCTATGTATTAAATAAGAATATATTTTGCGACGGTGTCGAATTAATGAGTCCTTCCACTTCTACACGAAACTCACAGGAAGGAGACAAATAATGCATTTGTAATTGTTTTATTTATAAATAAATTATTTTGATGTGCAGCAAATAAAATACATTTCAAAATACTAAGAAAACCGTGCAAATTGTGAAAATTTAATCATCGATTTTCAAATAAACCTGCAAGTATTAATCACCATGGTTTCAATATGCAAAGTACACGCAGCACACGGCATAATTTTAACTTTTAACTGAGTAATGCGCTAGGTTTCCGATTTCCGTTCTCTTTGCTATATCTAACGGGTGTAGTTATGTATTTATTAGGGATCCCTATACATGCATTTTTCCGAATTTAATTTAATTTATTTTAATAAACGTTCCAAAATTTACCTTATCAAATGAGTTTCTTTTTTTTAAATTAAGCATCCTTATGAGATGATTTAAATAAATGTATTTTTTCGTCCCTTTTTTAAATACTTCATTTCTCATTTTTAATATTTTTTTTATATGGCGCTAACCTCGAAATTCCGCCCGATCTGTGTGGAATTTACTTGTGGAGTTTTATAACAAATTGATTGTGGAGACGATCAATAGCTACCATTTGTACGGATGTTTATCTTGTATTATGTGACACAAATTGAAAGTATTCTGGAAATTAATGGTTTATCTATTTATATAAACAAATTCTGAGATCGGCCAAAAACTACACATGTATAATTTCTTCGTAATACAAGATCTTCATTATTCGAATCGAATGATCGATTCGATGAAATCATCGAATCACTCATTATCGAATCCTACTACAAAGACATTGCTATGTGTAAATGTCACAGAATATATTCGTTGATAATAACGAAGAACAATGACATCTCAACTCTGTCCCAAAACAATTTGATGAAAATTTAAATAAGACTGGTCAGAATGCAGTAATACCTGTTGGCAAATTTTACAGAATGAGTATTTCAATTATTTTAATACTAAATAATTGTAATTATTTTAAGTCACTTTAAGATGTTTTTCATTTCAAAGTTCTTTTAATCTTAATTTCTGTCAACGAATATTTAATGAGGTACAATTTGATATTATGTTAATTGTTTGTTTTGACAAAGTAGAGACATATAAAGTTGAACTTTCTTTACGTACCTTTAGTGAGCGATTGCGTAAAAGAATTTAATCAGAACAGGTTTTTTTTAAACAACCATCAAGTTTTGGAACAGGGTGTACAACAAAACGGCTACACCATGAATTCAATTCCATGGTGCGGAAGGCATTTTGATGGACACCAGTGTTAGGCATGTGTGTAGCTATGTAGCATTTGTTCATGTCAGTATTGTTTTTTTTTTAATGTTATTATCAAATAAACAAATAACACAAAAAGCCTTAAATTAGTCTAAGTATTTTATGAGCATACAGATGAAATTAAAAATCTATGTAATTTCAAGTACCATTGTAATCAATACCAGTATAAAATACATAACAATTGACATAATACACTGATTTCAATTTCACCTTTAGACCGCTTGCGAGGTGCATCCGATCCGAATAACAGGGCCTAGACAAATTAGTTATTTTGAAGACTTTTGTTAGCGATTAGGCCAAATGCTAAGTATAAAATGTATAGCATGACATTACTTGCAGAGACGTTACGTGACTTCACGCTCAAGTAACGTCAAATAGCTGTTATTGTTCTTTGCTATCGTTCAGTCTATAGCGTGTGCTATAAAAGAACGGATGAACTTTATCTAGGCCCTTATGTCGTGTAAGCTGCAGTTTTACAGAATGTGTTAATGGAATAATAGATGATATCATGAATTCAAGTTATTCGAAATAAGGAAAATACTTAATAACATAATATACCTATTATTTCATAAAACAGTTTGGTTTATACGATCTTTGTTATTTAGGATAACTGGGTAACTTTCAAGTTTCTAAATAAGATATTTCATATGTATGAAAGAACATGTATACGGCATACTGGGTTGATTTTTGAGAAATCGTCATCTAATAAGTATGTATGTACTTGCTACTTAAGTAGCGATTCCCGTGAACGCACCTTACAATTTCTAACCGACAGCTTCTCATCAAATGGTTGAAATGAAGATCAGAGTTCTGAACCGAATTGGAAATATTCGAAATTCGCGAGGTCGGATTTAGTTCGTACAGTCATTTTTCGGATTCGGATTAGATGCAATGCGCAAACGCTCGTACATTCGATGCGTCCATTCGTATTATGTATTGGCTATTCATTATAATTATTAACTAAATTCAATTTTATCACATCATATGAAATAAAATTGCAGTTACCGCAAAAAATGCATTAAGAAGGTGTACAAAATGTAACCAAATTATAAATTAAGTTAATGCTATTTATTACTCGGGTTAGACGTCTACAATTTGAAATGCGCCATTATTAAAGTTATTCGCCTGAAGAAAACGATAAGTAAAAAATGTAGCATAGTAGAAAATAACATCAAAATTACCGCCATTCCATCATTTGAATAAAAATAAATATTCACTATAATTTAACCGTGTGTTCCTTAAGGGTGGACATCGCGGTTTCATCATAAAACCAAATAATAACACTGCATGTACATGCATGCACTTTGCCATATAAATACAGTTAATTCATACAATTTATCTGTTGTTTATTTGTCTCCCATACAGTATAAATGTGAATGTAGTGTAATTATTTGGTACTATGATGTAGTATTATATGTGCAGGTAGTATTAAGGAGTGGTTTATATTCATTCAACATCCATTTGTTCTTGTGACTGTTGCGCATCACTGGGTGCGGTGCCGGCGTCGGGCAGGCCGTCGCCGGCCGTGGGATTCGGCGGCGGTGGGGTCTTCTCTTTAGGTTTTGGTTTGTTTAACACTGGATTCACAGAATTCTCAAAGTTCTAGAAAAAACAACAAGAACAGATTAATGTGGCGCAAGCAATAGCTACGTGGGTGTCAATAAAGGATCAGAAATATCTTAATCAGTATTGGGCTTAGTATTGTTTGATAGAACAAACAATGAAGAGTGTGTACCTGTCGTTCCTGGCGGATCTGATGCGTGGTGTGTGGCGGCGCTTGGTGACGAGGCGTGTGCGCGAGAGCCTGGCGAGCACTCTCCAACCAGTTCAGCGCGTTCTTTGCAGCTTCAGCCACTTTCTGCATGTCAGTGTCTGACAGGTGGGAATACTTTGCATCGCCAGCTCTGAAAATTATAACAAGGCGTTAAAATTTATCAATGTAAGAATTGCTCAATATTGGCAAACGGCACATAACTCTATAAACATATCTCTAAAACGTCAAAAGGCACATACTTGAAGAAATCCACAGCTTTGTTGGCTAACTGGATTGCTCTTGCGAAGTCGTCTAAAGCTCCTGGGCGCAGTTCAAATTCTAAGCGCCGCTGCTTGATAGGCTCGCCTTCTGTTCGCAACTCCGTCAGTTTATCACTGTACACCTAGAACAAATTAGGATAGTATTGTAACATCAGTTACTTGACCTAAACAACGTGATGGACAAGACTAAGACGAATTGGGGCATCCTGAAGATGCTTATTCGCTATTCATTTGGAAGGTTAAACACAGACGCCGTTGGGGAGTTTTATACTGGTAAAAAAACTTGTTCTGTACGAATTTAACGACATCATGCTAGACTCCTCGGACAAGGGACTGATGAAATGTGTATACCCTAGACACCACCACACTTGCCTACCCTTGTAGGGAATGCAGAAATAATGATAATGCTATGTTATGTGCCTTACTTGTCTGTGCTGATCTTCACCTTCGTCGTACAGCCATTGTTCAAGAGCGTCCAGCTGGTTAACAAGCCGGTTGCGATTGTCCTCCGCTATGAAGTCGTGCAGAGTTTCGCCCTCGGACAGTTTACCACGCAGTTCGTAAACATACTCCTCTAAAGCATTACGAGCGTCTGCACGTTCCTTTTCCTGTCTATCTTGTGCTTGCATCTTACCCTGGAAATAACAAATAAAATAAATCAATAACTTTTTGAAGTTGCGATTGTATTATTAACTCCAACTCAATTTTATAGCTGTGAATAGTGAAGCGTCCCACAAATTCATATAAATATTTTGTGTAAAAGGTTAATGCGAGTTGGACTCGCACACAAAGGGTTCCTTACTACTGTACAATATTTAACACTACATACGTAAAACACATTTAATGAATTTGGATTAATTTAATTTTAACATTTTTTGTTTTGTTCTGCCATACATTTTTGTACGACCTGTTTGGCGTAATAAAATGATGACCAAATCCTATTGAATTATTTACCAACATCACTTGAACCATCATGAAAGTATGACCCGTTATAAAAATAACAACAATTTTTGGAATACATATTTGAAATAATTTTGCTTAGTTAATGTTACTACTTTAATGAAATATTCATATTCAGAGTAAAATAGACAACAAGGAATGTTATTAATTGGTTTTTCAAAAATTGCCAGCTCGCCTATTAAACTTAATATAGTGGAACACTATTAAATTAATGTTCAACAATGAAATCATAATCATTACCTCTTGTTCCATATATCCATTCAGATCATGTTTACCAAGTCCATGTGTCTGAGCATCAATTGGCAATTCAATGGTTTTAACAAGAACTTTTTTGGTCTTATCCTTGGATTTATCCTTTTTATCATCAGCATTCTCCTGCAAATAAGCACGCAAGTTCAAATCTTATAAATCGACAATGTTTCCCCACTACCATCACTGCTTGGCTACTTGCTTTTAAAAATTATCTATTGCATAGTAGCTCAAATATTAATTCCAAGCAGTGAGGTGACCCATTTGCATTTATTTCATAATTAAATTCAGTACTTTAAACTTATCATTTAATTATAATATAATAATAAAAAAACTCAAACTTTGTAAATCCTCCACACTCCAGTTTCTGCAGAACGAAAAAGCGGGAAAAACGAAATAATCAACTTCAAGCTTGACAAAAACATGCGTGGACACAGAGATAAAGTTTAAAAGAACAAAAACAAGAAGAAATTGCATGAGGCAGTGTTTGCCTCATGACACAAGAAATTTGTGCAAATGGACCTCAAAATGAGGGTGGGGACGAAACAATGTTTTGTGATGTCTGCTGCCAGAAGTTTGCAAAACAGAGGATGTTTGAATAGCGTTAGGATATAAAAAAGAGCGTTATGAAGAGAAGGCGGGCAACAAACAACACGGGACTGGACACACGCGCTACCGACACGTACCCCGCTGAACCACTGTCCTACTTTCTGTGTCCACGACTGTTTTTGTTGAGGCTCCCCCTTCATTTCGTCGTCTCTCACCTCTTGGTTGTCGGGACCATTTTGTTGCTGATCTTGGGCGGCGCCGTTAGTATCCATAGCAGCGTCTTGTCCCTGAGAATTTTCAGGTGTATTCTCCATTTCTATATTGTCATTTTGAGCAGCGTCTTGTTTCTTTTCGACAAGAGACGCAGAGGCGACAGTTATAATGCCATGAATGTTCACTCTAACTTTGAGTTTTACTTTCTGCGACTCTCCCTCAGCGGTTGGCTGAACATCTCTGATATGCCATTGACCTGTTTGTAATTGTTGATAGAATATGTAATGCATTGATTTTCAATATACCTGTCATATTGACCTAGTTAAATCTTTTAAATTTTATTACATACCAATAAAAGTGTCTGGGAAAGGCACTTGATCAGAGTAGTAAGCACTGACAGAAAAAGGTTCTTTTCTATAGAAAGTCAGCATCTTCGAGAATGGAGCAGCATGGAAAGCAGAGAACACCTGAAATGTTATAAATATTGATTAATAATGTCACCATTCAAAAAATTTTAGGGCTTCATGTAAAAAAACATCTGAAATAAATGAAATGTAAAAAATCCTCCTTACTATAACATCTGTTTGGACAAAATGACAGATAGAAGCTAGAAGTATATGTACATTTTGTTGTCATAGCAACGGCAATTACATTAAATATTCAACACCCACTACACGATACGATACTGATCAATATACTAAGTTATTGTTGTCTGCTGCAGGTAACATAAATTGATATTATATTATTTCAATTCGTTTTAGTTTCATAGTTTATGTCTATTGCCAATATAATCAACATTGTTAACTAAGAGAAATGGTTTTTAAATATTATTTTCTTGGTGTAAGCTAGCAATCGCCTAATATTTATTTTTGTTTTCTAGTTATTTATTAAGGCAATTTAAACGCTACGGCATAAAAGGTGATCTGCACGCCAAGCCCGAAAATTTGAAGAGGTTTTGTCTGCTTTCGGTATGTTTTTTATTAAAAAGGAAAAAGCTACTGCACTAACCTCCATATCTCCATCTTCTCCCTTGGTGGCGTCCCAGGCGAGACGCACGGCGTACGGCTGCACGTCGGTGACGCTGAACTCACGCACGCGCACTGCTGGGCTCAGCATAGCGCATTGCAGCGCACAGCCGCGGGACACTGCTTCGTCCTGGAATTTTATATGCACATTCACATAAGACTCGAATGTAAAGCACTGCGTTAAAAGCTTAGAATAGAATTACGTTGCAGCAGAAGAAAAGGGAAGGACAAATAAAGAAAGCGAAACATTTTCTAATTTAATTCCATTCACATACAAATTAAACATGGGGCAAATACGGGGAAGGGGAAAAGGAAAGTGTCCCTTCTCCAGAATTCTGAGCATTCCCGCGACGTCATCCCACGTCTAAGATGACCATAAATAATTAAATTGACACTTTTCTGCCCATTTCGCAACATAAAGTGAGAAAAAAATGAATATGTTACCTGGTTTAAAGTGGTTGAAGCATGCTTGTTAAAGACTTGTTCAATCAAGTTTTTCACTGCTGGGATTCTGGTGGATCCTCCAACAATCTCCACGGAATGAATGTCTTCAGGTCTCAGCTCTGAAAATATGATGCATGATATGAAAATGCAAAGGATTCATATTAATCTGAAAACATTAGTGTATTAGTAGACATCTAATGCAATGCAAGAACATATATCAATGTATTACTTACTAGCATTATGCAGTATAGCTCTCATAGTTCTTTCAATGCGTGTGAAGGTCTCAGCACAGATTTGCTCCATTTGGGAGCGCTGCAAGTCGCTTGATACATCGCGTTCCTCCATGAAGCATTCAATGTTGATGGGTAGGCGAGTGCTGTTAGCTGACATCTGTTTTTTCAGTTTTTCTACTTCTTGAAGAAGTCGAAGGAAAGCCCTGGTAAAATATTTTTTTTACATGTAGATACCCATTGTTTCTAATGTTGGAAACTTAAGTGGTAATCTGCTACAGTTATAAGTAATTGCACAATAAGGATGTGCTATGTTACCTATACACTGATTAACATTATAATAATTATTATACTTTCAAATCAAGAATATATATTTATGATAAGTATTGATAATTACTGTTTATTAAAATATTATGATCATACCTTTGATTTTTCCTAGCATCCAACTTTAATCTAGTAAAGATGTCTTGGCAGAAATACTCAGCCAGTGCCATATCAATATCCCTTCCTCCGCATTGGGCATCAGTTGATGTAGCCAGAACACGCAATTTACCCTTGTTGAAGGCACATGCAGATACCTGATGACCACATATTTATAAAAGTTAAGTAGTTATTACTAACTATACCAATATTTAAGAGAGATTATTATAATTAATTACCTGAAGTGAACTATGTCCAAAGTCAACAAAAACTACATTCTTAGGCTTTTCCTCCGGTGCAGGCAAGTCTTGCTTATAAATACCATAAGCCAAAGCAGTGGCGGTTGTTTCATTCATTAGGCGCAATACATTCAGTCCTGGAAAACCATGTGTTTACAAAATCATACCTTTATATAAATATCTCTGAAAATGACTACAATAACTGCAAACCAGTATCTGTAAGTTTGTGGTAAGCAGCCTACCTATATGGTTTACTGATAAACATTATTATAACATTTTTACAACCATATCACAATAAGGCTGCTATTAAAACAGCAGAACTACCGTTTTAAGTGATACCCCGGTCCTCCAGGTACTCTGATCATTTTCATTTAATTTTGTTTTTTTGAGCTGTACAAATTAAAAAGTCTCACATACCTGCAATACTAGCAGCATCCAGTAGAGCATTTCTCTCAGAATTTGTGAAGTAACTAGGCACAGATATCACACAGTCATTAATAGGTGTCTGTAATGCTATGGTTGCACTATCTTTCAATTTCGTAAATAGCATAGCTGTTATCTGCAAATGACACAAAAATATATAATGATGATGATGTTAATATTGCATATTATGTGATAGTAATTCATTAGTTATTTGTAGAGAAATAGTAGATAGTAATATGACATACAACTATCACACATTGCCCTTTGTCAAGGATAGTCAACTTATGCATGATTCCTATTACTTAACTGTTGTTAATATTACCTGTTCTGGAGTAAATACATTATCTTCACCCAGGTAGTTAACACGAATGCCAATTCCATCATCAGGTCTTTGTTCAACCTTAAATGGGAAATGTTTCAGCTCTTTCTGAACATAAGGATCAGAAAATTTTCTACCTAACAGTCTCTTGAAACCAAACACAGTATTCTTCATATTTGTAACCATCTGGTTCTTTGCAGCCACACCTAATATTCGATTTTTCGACGAAAATGCAACACATGATCTGTAAGTACAACAAATGTCTCAATTTTAAATAAATCCTTATCATAACAACTTCGAACAAACCAAGGATTCTTCTAACCACATGTGTTTTATTTCTTATCTCATAATCATTTTTAGGACACATTCTCACATAAGTTACATTAATAATGCAAATTTGTTTTTATTTAAGCTGGCTCTTAATATTAAAACATGTTTTTAAATTCAAATAATTTGGTAGCTTTATTTTTCAGTGTCTGTGATAAATATAATGGAAAAACACATTAACTTTCATTTTACCAAGAAATACAAAAGGATCAGATATCAGTTTGACAATACACTCATACTTGGCTGCACTAAACTTTGACAATACCTCACCTAACCTACCTGGTATGTATATTACAGCCTATAAATGTTTAGTATATGTTGTCCTAACTTTATAACAGAGATGACTTGCTATGCCTTTGATGTTTTGCTGTTAAGGTGATTCTATCGATGTAGCTCACAAATAAATGATTATGTATTTTAATAACTATTTTAGAGCTGTTTTACATTGTTTGATCAAAACTAAAAATGTGGCAATTATGATGCTATGTTTATTATATCATCATTTAAAAAATCAGTAGAGTTTGCTAATGGCAAACTATATTTAGCACAAATTATAATATTTTGATGAAATAGTTAATTTTCTGCAAATATAATTTCGTAACTTAAAATTTATGTTATGATAAATGTATCAAGACAATTTCAGTGTTATGACTTTTGATCTATATAAAATCAGTGATGCAATTTATAAAAAACTTGACAAATCCCTAATTTCATGGGCTACTTTGACAACTACATTAGGTTATGTTCAAGGCATTTAGATAGCAATAAATGCAATCTCAAAATTGTGTACAGAATAGCATGCATATTTCAAGTTAAACTTATAATCAATTGACAATTAATTATTATTTTTCATGTAACCTACCCAATTTTATTTAAAATACCATTATTATTGACTCATAATTAATAAAAAAGGTTGCCTAATTTTATAGATGTTTGGGAAGCTTGAAAAACGAGATAAACTAGAGAAAAAGATTTTTGAAAAACTCTACTACTACTACCCACTGATCCTTTACTGAAACATGCACATAGAACTTAGTGGAATTTATTAGACCAGGGGGTATAAAATTATCCACTTTTATGTCTTCAGTTCAAATGATTGAAAGAAAAAATGTCATAGATTTTATTTCAGTTATGTATTTGAGTTATTCATAGACATGATGACATTATGGTGATTTTGTTTCAATTTACAAAGCCTATCAGATTACAGTATACTTATTTCTTCACACTCTAAATAATTATGATTATTATAGTAGCAGGAAAACAGAAAATTTATGTTTGTTCACATCTGTCTGTTTAAAATTAGGTCAAATTATCTTTTTATACATTAGATGTATCTTAAAAAAACGCATGTGAAGTGGGCTTGAGGTGAGCCATTAATCCCTAGCTTCAGTAGGAATGACAGATCACCTCAAGCTCACTTTACTTGAGTTCACCAGGTCAAATAACATAAGAGAGTATTTTATCCTTATTCTTAGGAAAAATCATGTTTTTATTATTAAGAGTCTTCTTCCAGTTCAATATTTTGAACTTCTAAACTAATTAAGTTACTGTTACTCTAAATAATAAAATTTAACCAATACAGATTTGTCTAAGATAATTATGTAGTGTGTATGGTAATAACTATATCCTCTATTAAATTGCTGAAATGTAAGTGTGACTAACCTACAATGAAACATCAAAATTTTGCAAGGACATAGAAAACATGAAAATTTTATAAAAGTTCACAAATCTGAAATAAGTCACACAATCTTAAATTGCTTAGAATTACTATGCAAGGGTATTTCATGTTCATATTGAATGAAGAAAAGAATTGAAGGTTTGAACATGACAAGCAAATTAATCAGATGTTATGAGGTTCTCATGATTTGTCGATGGGCGAACCATGATGACAGAAAAAATACAATATTTTACTGTAAATTTGCAAGAATAACTGCATTTCTCTGAAAATAACAAGAATAACAATGTTTTGTACTTACGGGGTACCGCGGAGGCTGTAATCGTTGGCAATTGTCTCAATACCACCTGCTTTAGCCACAGCGATATAACATGATTCATTACCGAAATCAATCCCAATGACGGACATAGCGGCCATTGTTAACTAAAATTTGTCTCAATTTAATACAAGAATAGTTAAATCTTGCTTATCTTCCGAATCACACGAACAGAGAAACACGTTGCTGAACTCGACAATCGATCAATCTACCGTACAAACGCCGGTTTATTGCCGCATAGTAGTTACTTCATTCGTGCCCGTACCCGAATTTTCTAGAAGTATGGTCAGTCTCAGTAGTGCAGTCCACAATGAATGAATTTTGAAAAAAATAGTCGATTTGTTGATTTCTTGGACCCATTGCACAAAAAAAATTCATACGTCATAAATATCCACTGCCAAATGCATATATCGTTGTTATTAGTATTTTATCAGTATTCATAAATAGTTTCCCGCATTTTTATCTTTGTAAGTTTGAATATGTGACGGGCGGCTAGACTGAGCGTGGTCTTGGAAGCACTACTCTATAGCGAAATTGTTAGTTAGTGAGTCGTATAGCTCGATTACAGCAAATAGGCGAGTTCAGTAAAAGGCATACACGCATAGGCCTGCTAGAATCTGATGGCATAAAAAAATTAAATGTGATTTTCATAAAGGCCGCTCCACACTTGTAACACCCGACACAACCCCACGCATGCTTAATGTTGTGTATCAATATTTGTAACTATGTATAGCGTTAAGTATTAATGTAAGCAACCAACAGTCTCGCATTAAACATTGTATCGAGCACACGCGTCTTTAATTTAACAGTGGCGACGAGGATAAAAACGCAGGACGTCAAAAGTTAAGTGTTTCAAGTGATTGTTGAAGAATAACAAAATGTCGATCGGTAAAGTGAGTGAATTTACAATAAAAACGGGGAACTGGACCGCATATATTGAGAGACTGGAGATGTACTTTTTGGTGAATAAAGTGGAAGCAGAACTACAACTACCTACACTAATATCAATTATGGGTGAAGAAGCATACGAACTTTTGTCGACGTTAGCCAGCCCCTTAAAACCTTCTGAACTAACCTACAAGAGAGCAGTGGAAATATTAGCAGCACACTTGCAACCTAAACCTTCGATATTAGCTGAAAGATATAAGTTTCGACAGCGACGTCAACTGTGTCAAGAGTCAATAGCGGACTATGTTACTGAGTTAAAAAAATTAGCAAAACACTGTGATTTTAAAACTACCCTTGACGATAACCTCAGGGACCAGCTAGTATGCGGCCTAAATAGCGAAAAGATACGTCAGAAACTTTTTGCAGAAGAAGAATTGTCGTATAACAGAGCCGTTAGTTTAGCATTGTCGCAGGAGGCTGCCGAGCGCGACGCCCACGCAGTGGAGAACCATACTACGGGAATGACTGAGGGCATACATAAATTAAATATTGACGGGTGCTACAGATGCGGAGACGGAAAACATCGACCTAATGACTGCTCGTTTAAGGATTATGTGTGCAGTTGGTGCCGAAAAATAGGGCACCTAAGAAGGATGTGTCCGAACAAAAGGACAAAGAGTCGGAACAGCGAGGTGGAGCAGGAGGTGTTGGCGGAATCTGTCAGAGGTGGTCGTGTTACAGAGCGCGGGAAATACCGCGGATACAGCGGGCGCAACACGGGAAGAGGCACGCGGCGCGGTGCGGGACGAGGCGGACGGGCTTCGTTGAATTCGTTACATAAACAAGAGGACGGCGAAGCGGGCGACGGCGCCGTTTGTGATAACCTATACAATAACAGGAATTCTGATGACGGAGACAGCGACAACGAGCCGATCTACCAAATGTCATTGAGTAATTATAAACCGGTACGTATAAGCCTTAAGGTTCATAATTGTACGCTTCCGATGGAGATTGACACAGGATCGGCCATATCGTGTATTGGTAAAAAAGTGTATGAAGAATTATTCAGCGACCTGCACTTAAACAAATGTTGTTTACATTTAAAATTTTATGACGGCTCAACTGTTCAACCCTTGGGTTTCATAGAAACTATCGTTACTTATAAGGGCCTTGTTAAAACTTTAGACTTGTATGTTTTAAGTAGGGGTACTACAAACTTATTGGGTCGGCAGTGGTTAGCCGAACTGAATATACCAATAAAAATAAGCAAAGTAAATTTATTAACTAGCCATACGAACGAGAAGGGGTTCAACAAAGATGAATTAATAAACCAAATTGTTTCTAGGCATGAGTCACTGTTTGACGGCACATTGGGTACTTTCACGGGGGGCATAGCTGAGCTACATGTGCGCGAGGGAGCTGTTCCCATCTATTGTCGTGCGCGCCCCGTACCGTACGCGCTGCGCCAGCGCGTCGATGCGGAGCTAGACGCCATGCTGAGCAGTGGCGTCATCGAACCGGTTGAACGTTCCGACTGGGCTACGCCGCTGGTTGTGGTACGCAAAGCAGACGGAGGATTGCGGCTATGCGCCGATTACAAGGTAACCCTCAACCGTGCTTTAGCGATCGACAGATTTCCGATACCAAAAGTTGAGGATCTATTCAGTAATCTTAGCGGGAATACGTACTTTACGAAATTAGATTTATCTCAAGCTTATAATCAAGTTCTATTATCGGAAAATTCTAGGAACTATACAGTGATCAACACGCATAGAGGATTATTTAAATATAGTCGTTTAGTTTACGGTTTATCCTCTAGTCCAGGTATTTTTCAAAAACTAATGGTCCATCTGTTTCAAAATAAACCGGATGTGTTAGTTTTTTATGATGATATTTTGATTACAAGTAAGGATTTGCATTCACACTTGCAAACAGTGGAGGACGTCATGCGAATATTAGAAGCAAACGGGTTGAAAATAAAAAAAAATAAATGCAACTTCCTAGCTCGGGAAGTAAAGTATCTAGGGTTTGTAATCGATGAAAACGGCATACGTGTCGACCCGGACAAGGTGAAGGCTATTGTAATTATGCCACATCCCAATAACGTTTCTGAAGTGAGATCTTTTATAGGAATGGTCAATTTTTATGGCAAGTTTATAGAAAAATTAAGTACGCATTTAGCACCGCTTTACGCCCTTTTGAAAAAGGGCACACATTGGAACTGGGGTCCACAACAAAGCGCAGCCTTTTTGAAGGTTAAAAAGTTTTTATGCAGCACAAGGGCATTAGATCATTTTGACATAAATAAAGAAACAGTACTGACGGTAGACGCGAGCGCCCGCGGGCTGGGGGCCGTGCTGGCGCAGCGTGAGCCGGGAAGCGTCGATGAGCGGGTTGTCGCGTACGCCTCGCGTTCGCTCACTACACACGAGTATCACTATAGTCAAATACACAAGGAGGCCCTAGCTATAGTTTTTGCGGTTGAAAAATTTCATCAATATCTTTATGGAAGAAAATTTGTTCTCCGTACAGATCACAAGCCACTTGTTAGTATTTTCGGGCCCAATGTAGGCGTTCCTGGTGCAGCAGCAAGCCGTTTACAAAGATGGGCAATTAAGTTATCGGCTTATGATTTTACGATTGAATATGTCAAGACGGATAAAAACACTGCTGATACACTTTAACGATTGATAGATTCGCAAAAAAAAGAGGTAGTTTCCGAAGAGGACGATTTGCCAGAACAAACTTATTTACATTTTGCAACAGACGCCCTATTATTAGACTATAATGTGCTGAGGCAGGAAACAAAACGAGATCCAATTTTAAGTCGCGTATTAAGTTATGTAGTAGATGGATGGCCTTCAGATATTGAAATGAAAGAACTAAAGCCATATTTTAATAGAAAACAAGAATTATACTGTGAATTAGGCTGCATTATGTGGGGTCACCGGGTTGTCATACCATCATCTTGTCATAAAAAAGTAATTTCAGAGCTTCATGTTTCACACATGGGCATAGTGAAGACAAAATCACTAGCACGTAGCTATGTTTGGTGGCCAGGTTTAGATGAGGCGGTGGAAGCCACTTGTCGAGCTTGTGCGGTATGTGCCGCAGTGGCCGATGCCGCTCCACAAGCAGTCCCGCACTCTTGGCCGTGGCCGTCACGGCCTTGGTCCAGACTGCATCTAGATTTTTTAGGGCCAATAGACGGCTTAACCTATTTAATAGTAGTAGACTCTTGCTCTAAATGGATCGAAGCTATTAAGATGACTAGGACGACCGCACAGGCGCTTATATCAGTTTTACGAAAATTATGGTCGCAGTTTGGTCTTCCAAGACAAACTGTTAGCGATAATGGACCACCTTTCGCAAGTGGGGAATTTCAAAACTTTTTACGACATAATGGTATTGAGCATATTTTTACGGCCCCTTATCATCCTGCCTCCAATGGCGCGGCTGAAAGTGCCGTCAAAATCTGTAAACGTACTATTAAGAAAGCTTTGAAGCAAAACTTAGACGTGGAGATAGCTCTGTCTAGGTTTTTGCTAGCATATAGGAATACAAAACATGAGACCGTTGGAGATAGTCCAGCTAGCATTTTACAGGGGCGCAACCTACGCATGAGGTTAGACAATTTAAAACCAGAGAGAGAATCTCGCGTTCTGGCCCGCCAGGCAAGTAGCGAACTAAACGCTGGTGGTTCACAGCGCCTGTTCGAATCAGGAGCACATGTTTGGTTTCGAGACTATAGGGGACCCGATAAATGGCAACCTGGGACTATACTTAAATGCTTAGGCAAAGCCAACTACTCCATAAGAACCAATGTTGGCACGGAAATCCATAGGCATGTCGATCAGCTGAGGCAGAGGGTTGCGCACGACGTTGACTGTAATGTTCCGAACAAAATAATAGGTTCAGAAATATCGAGAAAATTAGAAATTCATAAACGGTCTCGCAAATCTTTAGCTATTCCCTCAACCAGTGGCGGAGAACAGGATCGCACAGGCGAAATGGGGGAGAATAGTGTTGAGAAGTCTCCTACCCCGAGAAGCCCGCACCCGGATTCTGTATCGGCACAAGATGAGACTACAACGGAGCCATGTAGCTCTCCACCTCATTTACCTAATGTGTCGGCGAACGTTGAAGCAGGCCTTGGGGAAAATAGTGACGTCGTAAACACTGGTCGGCCAGTAAGACGTCGTCGGCCGCCCATACGTTTTGAAATAGATTAAGAGAATTATTGTTTAGTTAAGCAATGAGTGCTGGTGTTTAATAATAATATTTCCTTTTATTTTTAATTGTGCTAATAGGTATTAAAAAAAAAAAATTAAATGTAATAAGTAAGTACTAGTTAAGGCAGACCCGTATCTTGTTCGTGGTTTAGGATTAGTAAATAAGGGTGGATTGCATATTGGCCTAATAGCGAAGAGTAGTTTCACAAGATGAAAACTCGCATCATTAATGTGGTGTGGCGTAGCGCGTTATAAGTCTGTTTCCGCCTTTAAAGTTTGACCTAAAAATCTAAATATGTCAACCTAACGAGTATAGATAACTAACAAAAACTTTTTAGTATCAACTTTCTGTCAGCCAAATCCATGAAGGATCGGTAATACTGCGTAAATTAACAAGACACCACTTAAAAATCACAAAAAGCAGAATACTAATTCGTTTATTTGGATGACATATTTTTCGTGGAGCGGAAGGACTCTTACTGATTAAAACCCACTCCGTGTTACTCATATTTCCCTTGCGTTCCAGAGTCGCGGTGAGTCTTTCGTACAAATTCCGCAACCCTGGCACCCTACCTACCTACCCTAAGAACCTACCTATTCTACCCCTACATATAATTACATACCTACATTATACCTAGCCTACCATCCTACTTTTTTTTATTTGCATTTTTTTTTAAATATTTTCTGACTTAAAAGGTCACCTTCCCTATTTTAATAATAATATTTCGAGTTTTAGCGAGACTAACTAACAGCAATTCATTTTTATATAGTATGTATATATATAACAGATAGAAGAAGAAGATAGATAAATAAAGAAGCGGCACCATTTATGTATAAAAATGTATGAATCGTTTTTCATCACCCTGAAAAAGTCGGCCTTATCGACGGCACGGCGATTATGCCCGCCGGTTCTCGAACTATTTTATTTATTATACTGTCTTCTGCCTGTGACGACGCGACGTCTGCCTGAATTTTCTAATAGTTGTTTTATTTTTGATGACGAAATATTACCTAAAGCACTAAAGGATAACGTGGCTTCTTATTGGCGTTATTAAATGAGTATGCTTAGATTGTATATACTGTAATAGAGAATAGTAGATATTTTTTTGGGAGACGCCCACCCCAACATTTTATTTATTTATGTATTTATAACTAGTGAATAGAGAGCCGAAAATTAAAAGGCCTATTACATTACACGATCTGCCGGGCCCTGTCTCATAGTGTTGCCAACTGTACGATCGTATTCATATCTTCATATATGATATCTTAATATTTTAGTACTGATGGATGCTAAAAGAAACAACATGTATTTAATTATTTTGAATAAAAATCATTTTAGACGTGTTAAAAATATCTTTCTGACTTTTTTTTTCTTTAGACCCAAAATACAGTACAATACTATATATTATAATACGGTTGGCTACCCTAGGCAGGGAGCGCTTGTCAGGGTATTGTAGTAATTGACAGTAGAGATGGGCTGAGTGATGATTTTTCTGTATCAATGACTACATGACAATGACAAAAAAATATCGATGACGGGAACAATGGCAAAATCATCAATGATTTTTATTTGTAGATCTCGTCACTTCAATTGTGAGTAAATACTGAAATGATCGCGGAACGGCTTAGTGAAATTATAATTAGTTACTTAGTACGAGTAGTAGGCAAGGCATGAGTCGAGTTTATCAGTTAGCCCGCGTAATTAAATCTTTCTTAGTTTGTGACATTCCTGGCAGGGTATTTATTTAGGTATTGATTAACAATCATGGAAATCATCAATATGTTTCCATTAGTATTATTTACTACAAGATATGACTATTTAGTATATAGTGGCAATCTGGCGTTCTTGTAATATTCCAATCTTACCTTCATGCTTTTTCCAGGCTTAGGACTGGCAAAGACTGACAAAGTAATAGCACTTAGTGTTAGTAGCCTCTCAGTATCGCCGTTCGCAACGTCGCAATTCACACCGCAGTGCCCGAGACGGCCCGAGCCCGTCCGATCCGAATCACCGAATTTCGCGTTCATTCGAAAAATGATTTAAAAGCATTGATGATTTTGTCATTGTCATTGTATGATGAAATGATTTTAAAATATCGATGATTTTTACATGTGACATGATATCGGACTCATCTCTAGCAGGCAGCGCACACTATACACAGGGCCCGGCAGATCGTGTAATGTAATAGGCCTTTAAAGGAACTATACTATCGAATATGCTGACATCTGTAGTGAGCGATTGGCGCTTTTTATCCTTATTGATTTATGTTTTTTTTTATTAACATGATCATAATTTTTTTGATAATAAAGCTAAAGAGTTTCTTGTTTGCTTGTCTGTTTATATACGCTAATCTGTGGAACTGCCAGTTGGATTTAAATAAATATTATTGTACATGATAGCCAGATTCATGAGGAATAGTTTATGTTATAATAACGTCACGCTACGACACACGGGAGCGAAGCAGTAAGTTACTGCTCCGCTCCCGTGTGTCGTAGCGTGTCGTGCGTTACTGCCAGTAACCAAAGATGTATCTTAACGCGAGTGAAAAACTTAAGACGAACCACTGACCAAAAACCTCGCAGACGAAGTCGCGGGCAGAAGCTAGTATTATGATATAACTCAATGGCATAAGTACTACGCTCGACGCTGCCTGTTTGTTTTGTAATTTTCAACTTTCAACTGCATTTGTGTCACTAACGATAAGGTATATTATACTTTATTAGTTTTCAGGTACATACCTACATTAAAAGTTGTTTTTACTACATTAATATATTTTATAAGTCATAAGGTTATCATGTCAGGCAAATCGTGACGACTATTCCATTCCAACTAATCCAAGTTGATTTTTAAAACTTCTCGGGACGGCCGCGGCCGCGAGGTCACCTTCAGCTACGTGACGTTTAACTTCAATCGTATTCACGCTCTACTTGTTAGAGTAGACGTCGAGTGATTGTAATAATTAACACTTTCAGGTTTAACTAAAGTCAAGCAATCAGTATGAGCGGTGAACCCCAAGCGAAACGTACCAAAATGAGCGCCCTTGAGCAACTAAAACAATACTGCACGGTGGTGGCTGATACCGGCGATTTTGAAGGTTAGAATTAATTTATTCTGTTTTTAATATCTGAAAATGTTACAAGCCTTGTTGCCAAAACGCCCTTGGCATGTCCATGATCATGTAACGACATAAGTAGATGACCTTATTATGAATACCTGATACATAGGTACCTGCTACATACGATACGGTACTAAGTTTCAGAAACTCTAAATATTTACTTACATTCCTTGTAAATGTTTTTATTAGTAGCTTTAATTAGACGAAATATTGAATTATTTAATTATGTTTCATTACTTAACCATTATTTTATGCTTTTAATAGAATGTTCAATTTTAACTAGTGACTTACTGCTGTTCACTGTGACAGCAATAATTTTAAAGAAAATGAATAAGATGTTTTCTATTTTGACCTAAAATATATTAACAAAAACATCTGTTTTGTTTGCAGCAATGAAAGAGTATAAGCCAACAGATGCCACTACCAATCCTAGTTTGATCCTGTCAGCAGCTGCCATGGAGCAGTACCAGCATATAGTTGATAAAGCCATCAAATATGGCAAAGAGGCTGGCAGGTATTATTACTTGCTTGTACTTGTAAATCAACTTCAGCGTAAGAATAACATTCTTTCAACACCATCCAAGGTGTTTGCATTGTTCTATATGATATTGAGTGGTTTAAGACCTAAGTTGATGCTGATTGATATACTGATTATTGATTGATTTATGATTGTTGGTAAAACTATGATTTGGTGATAATTACTTTTCATGAAATAAACTTGGCCAGCTTGGCATAGGTAAAGTGCTGTCTTATTAATAGGGGTTTTTCAATTGTCATTTATTACAAAAAAAAGTGCATATGTATGCAATTATTAATTTTTATTCATAAATATTGTATTTGGTATTTATTATTTCAGTACTGTGGAGGAACAAGTAGCCGAGACTCTTGACATGCTGAGTGTTTTGTTTGGCTGTGAAATACTTAAGATTATTCCTGGCAGAGTATCTGTAGAAGTTGATGCTAGGTGATTATAGCATTTATTTCTTTTTTGTAGGTTTCTTGGTAACTATGGACTGATTTTGCAGTTAAAAATTCTAATAAAAATTGTTTATTTAAAAGATTTAATGAGTTCCAGAAACTATATTTAATCCATTTTCAGAATAAGTATCTAGTTGCGTTTTTAGAATAAACTATCATTAACATTTTGCCTGATATCTAAATCAGGCTTGTAAGCTAAGTAAAATAGAACCAGGAAATAAACAATATTCCTTATTTGAAACATTATCATACTTTTTAATTTTCTTTATTTAACATTAAGATAATGTCTTTTTGAATTTCAGATTGTCTTTTGATAAAGATGCAAGTATATCAAAGGCTATCAAATTGATTAACATGTTTGCTGAGTATGGAATCAAGAAGGAGCGCATTCTTATAAAGTTGGCTTCAACTTGGGAAGGCATCCAGGCCGCTAGGTATGGATTTATACCACTTATCCAATTTATGTAAAAAGTTTAACTCTTGAGTTCTGCAAAAGGAAGGTTAACTAGAGCAATTTTCTTAGTAATAGCTTGCCACCTCTTTTTTAACACCTATGAAGGAAAAGTCTGACAAATGTGGCTTATCAAATTAAACTCTCCCAGGAATTACTAACATACAAAGTCCTAGTATAATTTAAGGTATAGTATCAACAGTATGGTCACTTAGCTACAATATGAGGCAAATCAAGTATAAGAAAAATGACAGTTTTGTCAACTGAGACAATAATAATATCTTCTTAAACTTCGATTTGCCAATAATGTATTTGATTATGATTTTAGGGGGCCATGGAATTTAACAAAATTATTTTTTATTACATTTAGTTTATAAATCTTATGATAATAATATCTCAAATAATAATATCTTACAGAGAGCTGGAGAAAAAACATGGCATCCATTGTAACCTGACCTTGCTGTTCTCTTTGTACCAAGCTATCGCTTGTGCTGAGGCTAATGTCACCCTCATTTCACCATTTGTTGGAAGAATTTTGGATTGGTGAGTAATATTTATTTCTTTACTTAACAGAAGGCAAACAAACAAACAATAATTATATTGACTACTAGCTTTTAACCGCGACTCAGACGAAGTTGTGGGTTAAAAAGTAGTTATTGACCTTATTCAGGTATCAAGCTACCTCTTCTCGATTGTCTCTGGTTTTGCCATGATAAGGTAACAATCAAAGTTATTTTCGCCTTTATAATAATTTGTGTGGATTGGATATCAATTGATTTTTCACTAAATAACAATGTCAGTGTTTCGGACTCATATAATGCAGACTATGTGTTACAAGAAGTAACCTATGATATAGTGAAAACCTGTTGAACAATTATATTTCTAATAAGTAAGAAAAAGTTTAATTTAATTATTATGGAAGCTTTTTCACAGCTATGTTGGGGTTGGCTTTACATCACATGCCATCCAGAAACCCAGTTACTGTTGAAACCGAGTATTGAACTATTTAGTCCTATTCCAGGTATGTTGAACACACAAAGAAGACTTACGAAGGTAAAGACGACCCGGGTGTTGTATCAGTGACTCGCGTGTACAACTATTACAAGAAATTTGGTTACAAGACCCAGGTGATGGGCGCTTCTTTCCGCAACACTGGCGAGATCCGTGAGTTGGCCGGCTGCGACCTGCTCACCATCAGCCCAAAACTGTTGCAGGAGTTAGCTGCTAGTGAACAACCACTGAAGAGGGTGAGCCTACATACTTGTCATTTAGTTGCCATTCCATTTGTCGTGATAATAATCGCGATAATAACGAGGCACAATGATTTGGAATCTTTTCTTATTTATATATATAATTCTCGCTACAATATTATCATTATGTATTTCGTCTTATTATGATGAAAACGTACTATTCTGCTTTGAAGTTTGCCTGCTCCTAATTTATTAAAAGTTTCCTTGAGCAACTCAGAATAACATACATTTATGTACCACATATTAGGTAAATCTTGTGAATATGGTTGTATAGTGGTTTATCGTGCAGTAAGATTGTGTTGTAATTATATTAATATAATGTACAATGATATTAGCTGATAATAAATAGGCTATCTACGATCAATCAAAGTTATTAGTTTTATGCTGATTTCCAGTTAATGCAGCATTACATGACTTTGTAATCTATCCAAGGTTACATGTTGTTATTAGAATGTATAGAATTAAATGTAAGGACAAATAAATGGCTGCATTCAAATTGTGTAGGTATACTAAAACTAGCTTTATTTATGATTCCAGGTGTTAGACCCTAAATTGGCTGCTCAGTGTGATATTGAAAAGATTTCCCTAAGTGAGGCGCAGTTCCGTTGGCATTTTAATGAAGATCAGATGGCTACTGATAAGCTTTCGGACGGCATTAGGAAGTTTGCCGCTGATACCAGAAAACTGGAGACCCTTATCAAGGCTATGCTTGCTAAAAAATAAAGAAATTTATCGCTCTCGGTAACATTATTGGGGTTTAGTGGCACAATTAGGCTTAAGCTCAAATTTTAACTTAAGGAAAGATTTACAAACTGTTTTTTAATATTTTTTCTGATCATATTTTGATATTATGTCGTTTTTTTTATTGTTAATCAGATACTTACTGTATTGTAAAATGGGGACCACAATTTTTTGAATTATATTTGTACATATTGTTTTATACAAAGTATATTGGAGGGTTACAAATATTAAATGATTTTCCTATTAATGTTTTTTTATTATTATCCATAGGTACTCCTACAGTGCGAAATGTAGGTAATACCACCAGGCCCTTAGTGTTTTGGATATCTCAACTACCTATAAATGGTTCTCTGGCGGTATCATCGTAAACTAAGATAATCAGCTTTAGTCGTGCTAAAAATATTAGTTAGTCAGCGAGTTGTCCTCTTCCTTCCTTCTTACCTTTTGACAAACCTAACGTAATGATGTATTTGTATTACGAGATCTATATAATTTCATCGTTCAGTTCACAGTTTCTTGTTTGTATAATAACCAGTCTTTCGTGCACATACACACATACGTTATAGTTCACTCACACCCACAAAGTCTCCAACAATAAAGTAGATTGAGAAGAGGAAATTGAGAGTTCACGGATATTGCGTTTACTTCGCGATCATGTCTGTTGTTCTGCATCCGCTCAAAGACAAGTCGGTAGAAAATTGTAGGTCTTCGGAGCCGAATAAACTTAAAAGTATGTTGGTATTTTATTTGTCCGTTCGTTCATTTAACATGTCCCTACACCTCTTAGGAATACTAATTCTGGAGCCAGAGTTTTCTTGAATTACTCACAGTAGATTAGTTATATCATAAATGAGTAAATGGATACAGCTTACCAATTGTAAGACATCATTATTTGCAAGTTATGCTGGTAGGTATGTTGTATCTTAAGACTTGTAGTCCACTGCTTGACCTGGTTTTTCAAAATCAAAATGTCAACCCAAATCATGTATCTACTCCATCTCGTGCTACAAGCATGTAGCTACTTACCTCAGTCGTCGTATCTATAAATATATCTATTATAGCCCGTCACAGACATAGCTATAATAGATATGCATAGTACATATATTATTATTTTGGTCCTCATTGGGTCTACGGTTGTCGTAATCGAATACCTTGACCAGTTAAACAGGGTAAACATTCGATTGCCAGTTAAAAAAATGTCCATACATATACTTAAGGTGTTTACCTACTTTTAATCCCAATATGAAAATATGCATAGTAGCATAAAAACAAAAAAATAAATTATTAGTAGGTATAGTTGCCCTCAGAAAAGAAAGATGTAATTACCTAAAAAAGTGTCAATTAAGCGTCTACATTCATTAGAGCTGACGAACGAAGCTTAAGAAGGCGTATAAAGTATTGTCATCATATCTGAAGACATTCTCGTAGTTCAAAACGTTTCGCTACAAATGTTAAAATAAAAAAAATGGAGATGGTATTTTGTTCAATTGAGATTATAATACGAACGTACCTGAAAATTACAACAATTGCCTCTTTACTCGACGACGTGTAACTCATAGGTATATTTATCACTAAAAGGTTGTGGGCGCAGGTGTACTTACTGCTTAAACGATCTTTTAGAATAGGCTCTACCTTGCTTTTTAGCTGTTACTGTAAAAGCCCGAACAACGGTCAATTCTAAGATTTTCGAGTAAAACATACGATTTACTAACTCTTAAAAATAAGCACAAAAATCCCTACCGAAGCTAACAAAAAAGCTGATTACATGAACCGATTTCCATCAAGCATAGCTAAGAACATTCCCGACTAATTCACCTTTCAAACAAAAAAAAAACAAAATCGGTTCATGCGTTCGAGAGCGACGATGCCACAGACACACACACACACAGAAACGGCAAACTCATAACACCCCGTCGTTTTTGCGTCGGGGTTAAAAAAGGCCAAAATGCTCTGTGATAATCATTAATTTCTACTTTTTCTGCCATTTACTTGGTAAATCTCAGTGAGACGGTAAATGTCGAAATATAGATGTGTTTGTAAATCTTGGGTTTAACTGATGAATCTCAGGATTTGCCGTAGTTCGGGCTTTTACAATAACATACCTATACACTCAACGCCTCGGACTGCCTCGGTAGCCTAGTGGTCCTAAGCGCGACTGCTACGCTAGAGGTCTTGGGTTCGATTCCCAGGTCGAGCAAAAAGCGTTATTGGGTTTTTCTATTAAATTCTTTGTAGCAGCTCGGAGTTAGGATTTGTGTCCGCTTAATGGCAATAGGCTCGCCCCCTATTACATGGGACCTAAACATACCGGCGAGCTGTGGGTGTACATTGTTACACCTCTGCCTAACTCTTCGGGGAATACAGGCGTGATGGTATGTTATGTTATACCTATACACTGAAAGTTAGCTCCTGAAGCCAATCCGATTAAAACCCTGCTTTCTACTGCTGGTCTACCTAGGTTGTCGTCGCGACTGTCGATCAAAGGTTCAGCAAGATTTGGTTTTTTGAGAACGATGTTATCAAACAGTGTCCAATTATCTATTTCAATTTGAATTCAAAGGATTTGAAATTATTATTATTAGGTAGTGAGTGATGTTTAAACAATAACAATTTTCTAAGAGAACATTTTTTAGTTTTCTACTTTTTAGAGCGTTTTTTTTCAGTAGGTAGTCGGGTTTATTAATTTAATTTTTATTTAAATTATTTTGTCTTTGTACACATTTTTGATAGGTGCTTATTATGACCTTTTTTAAGACACTAAACATCAATGTAATTACTTTAATTTAATTTTCTGATTAGGACGGTTTTATGTCCGCTGTAACTCGCCATTTAAGGTGAAGTCACCATAGCCTATAACCAGCGGACCATCAAGACGATTTCAACTATACCTCATTTGTCGAATGATATGATAAGCAGTTTAGAAGTTATAAATAGGAACAGATGAATGAATATACATCCTACCGATCAAAATCATAACCCTCCGTTTTGCTTCGCTGTAGTTGGGTTAAAAGTTAAAATATAATTGAATGTAGTTGCCCTTTCTAAAAGGTAGTTTCGTATTCAACAAGCTTTTATTTACTTTTACCAGTCCTGAGATCTGTGGGTAATCAAATCTTACACTTCCCGATGTTCGAATTAGTTGAAAATTTTCGTAAATGTGCAATTTGCATGACAATGCAATATAATAATGTCACAGAGCTGGTTTAATGATGTGGAAAGTAACCATTTTAACTTAATTAAATCTCACAAGTTCAATTTGACCCACTTCCCAGTGTCCGATTGAGCAGAAATGTTGATAAAACCTTGTAAAAAAAAGAATTAGATATAACTTTTTATACATGTCTATCTTTAGTTGATGTAATTGACTATCTGAAAGTTTTTATTGAAAAAGCGGCAGTAACTTCCATTTTCGTAGGAAGGTCTACGCCGTGCTACGAAATAAGTTAGGAGAGCTACGAACAGCAATGTGATGGAATACTCTATTAATATTTTCCTAGTAACGACTTAGATAGTTTACATAGGTTCCTACCAAATTTTTTATAGTACCTAACTATCGTATAGTTGAGTACCTAGTAGTAATAGTAGTTTCTAAAGATTTCATAAATAATGCGTAGCATTTTTGAGTTGGTCTGTGATTATAAATGTTATAAGTGATAAAGACTTAATTATACAATTTTCAGATTTAGGTTTGCGCTTAGTGCTTATACGCTTAGGGGGTTTCGCATGATTAGCCGAAAAACATAATCTTGGATGGTTTGATATCCTCTCTTATAGTCATGTTAATACCGTGGCAAATAGGTGTTAACTATGTTCCTGAAACGGTAATCACCATATTATGTAGTCGTGAAGAAAATTTTCACAACGGGGTAAAGAAGGGCGCGGGGGCGGCGGAGGCGGAGGCTTGATATTGACCTAGATGTTCATTCAGAGTTCGGTCGATGCGAAACTTGACATCTGCGCGTTCCTGCGTTTTGTATTTTTCGATTTAATGTACATTTAACTCGCTTGCTTTTTGATTAATTTCTTATAAACCACTTCGTTTTAGTGTCCACTTTGTTTGTAAAGTGATTCAGTGGTCTTCGTAGTCTAGTTGTAACGAGTGTGATGTCCAGTGCGATACTCGGTGTTTCTTGTATCATTGACGAGGTGGTGACTACCGACATAATGCCTGAGCAGCAATTTTTGATCAAATAGTTTTGGTTGTACGTTAATCTAAGATGCCAAAGACATCTCAAACACCAGAAACTCAGGTTCCTGCAGTGACAAAGGATATTCCGGCAATGGACACAAAAATCGCTGATGTGAGTATCGACTACCCTTTCACTAGATTTTCCGAACAGAATCTCTGTCTAAAATTAATGTAAAATGTAATATATAATTGCCAGTTATTTAATTATTTGCAATCCAAAGGTGAGGTTTTAAATAGGTATTTTTGATATGTAGGTCACATGGTACATGAAATAGGTAGATATAGTTATATCTTTCATTATACTTGTGTCTCGTAACAATGTCGATTTTGAGCCGTGTCGACAGATTGTGCTTCGCACCAGCTGATTCACGTACATGGCATGAAAGATTTTGCCTATATGCTGAATGTGACTCTTTTGTATTGTGGTAGTTGATTAATTGATTAGATAGGATTGGATTAACTGAGCATGTATAGTCTGTATAGTTAGGCACTGCCGAGGCTGATAGTCATTCCACAGTGCATTTTACTTTTATATCTTAATGTGTTACGTGGTTACCCATATTTTCCTATCAAATTTCTGATGGTCCTTATATATTATATAGATCCAACGAAATCTGTGTAAATAGGCATGGGGAAGTCGAATACCAAGTATTGATGCAAGTCACTTTTCTAACTTCTACTGAATAAATGAGCAAACCTTTTAGTTCTAATACAACATTAAGAAGGTTTATGTATGAAATAATTTCGTCTCTGAGTAAAGTACCTATCTACATAGGCTATGTGACTCTCGGCGAAAAATGGAACACTCCATTACTATCCGTGTAGCTAATACCTGTAGAAATAGGTAGGTACAAGAGACAGTTAATTGGATCCATTAGCATTCACTTAGCACTAATACCACACCATATCGCTTATGAAGGTCATCATTACTGATGCAAATAGTAATTGGTATTATTTTTATATTTATTCAATAGAGTAGGTACACCAACAGCATAGAGGTGCTTAATATACCTACTTATTTAATTATATGGAAGCAATTATTTTGAGTTCTCGATGAGGACCTCGTAGTTTGTTTGTTATCATAATACTGAATTCCCACCCTGCAAACTTTAATTAGGGAGGGTATACCTAAAGATGTTAAGCACGAACACCATGCAGCCAGGTTGCATTTTCTAAAGAAACCATGAGCTTAGTTACCGATGCAATTTCTTTCAAAATTAATCATTGCATGGATAAGTTACTTAACTACGTCTTATTCTTATCCAGAGTAAAGATGAGTTGAATCCAGAGTCAGCGGCAGAAGACGCGGAGCCAGCGCGTGGTAACTGGACTGGACGATTCGACTTCTTACTGTCACTGTTGGGCTACAGTGTAGGCTTGGGCAATGTGTGGCGGTTCCCTTACCTATGCTATAACAATGGAGGAGGTAAAGTATATTCCTAGCACTATATACATCGCAGCGTGTAAAAATGCACGTTTTCTGAAAAATTGCGTGAAATGAATGTACGTAATTAGAGCAGTTTGACCTTTTGGTTAAATAAACGTGAAACCGGTAACACAGAGATTACAGACCCGCGTCTTAAATACCAGATTACGAGTTCATCAAATCATTGCACGTACAAAAGTGAACTATTCAATGACAGGTATACACATAACATAACATACCATCACGCCTGTATTCCCCGGAGGGTTAGGCAGAGGTGTAACAATGTACACCCACAGTTCGCCGGTATGTTTAGGTCCCATGTAATAGGGGGCGAGCTTATTGCCATTAACCGGGCACAAATCCTAACTCCGAGCTGCTACTGAGAATTTCATAGAAAAACCCAATAACACTTTTTGCTCGACTTGGGAATCGAACCCAAGACCTCTAGCGTTGCAGTCGCGCTTAGGACCACTAGGCTACCGAGGCAGGTATACATTATTCTTAATCAATCACAGACTCACAGTGCAAACAACCTTGAAGTCCTAAGTAGCGAACAAGTGTATTTCGCGATCAAAGCTTGTTCATTATTACAGGTGTGAAAAGACAACACCAAGCTATCCATTTTGAACATCAAACGAAGTCACATTTAGGAAAAAAAAAATTATTGGATATCGATACATATATTTTTGATGTGCAATGCCGATGTTTACGATAGCGCGGAATGTAATGTGTGGACGAGATTTTTTCTTAGGGTTGCTATAGGCATACATATGCGGTATATCGGTTCATCATTTTTCGGAGGCTCAGACCGAACTGAATAGGCGGAACCGATTAAGTTGAGAGCAACCCTGTTTTCCGGCTTCGTGACGCTTCTTTTAACACCACTTAAGTTAGAAGTGGCATTTATCCAGCAGTGAGACAAAAGAATAATATAATATGTTCTAAAATGGCGCGAAGCTTTTACTATTTTGAGAATATCTTTGAGTTCTTATTTAGTTCTCGGGTTTATTAAACAAACAATGACATTAACCTTTTCTTACAGGTGCGTTTCTTATACCTTTTACCGTGATGCTTATAATCGCGGGCTTGCCTCTGATGTTCATGGAGCTTTCGTTTGGCCAGTACGCCGCGTTGGGCCCAGTGGCCGTGTACAAGAAGTTCTCTCCGCTCTTCCAAGGACTGGGTTACGGCATGGTGATAGTTTCCAGTATCGTCATGTTGTACTACAACTTAATCATAGCTTGGACGATTTACTACATGGCTGTGTCATTCATGAGTATTTTCTATCAACTGCCTTGGCAGAACTGCGACGCAGAATGGAGCACTGAACGTTAGTAATATTTCATATCATAAAACCTTTTATAATATACCCCCTATGACTACTGGTGTCAATTTGGAAAAATGGATGAATGGATAGATTAGCCATTTAGCCATTTTAAAAAGAACGAAAACATTCTACTGTCTGCAACACCTACACTGTTTATAGTGTATAATCAGTAATCTATACACTAATAAAGTAAAAGTTAAAGAGTTTTTGTTTGTTTGTTGTATCTTTGGAACTACCAATCGTATTGGGAAAATTCTTTATGATAGCCAGGGTCATTAGAAATAGTTCAGGCAATATAACATCACGCTACGACACACGGTAGCGGAGCAGTAACGAAAGACATAACGCTGGTGAAAAAACATTGCACTCGGACGAAGCCGTGGGCAGAATATAGTGGATATATATGACGGATTGTAAGTAAGTACGATATCTGTTTTTTTAATTTCAGATTGCTATTCTTACGAGGAGGCAGACAACTGTGATGCGATCAACGGAACTTACTATCTGAGAAAATGTTTCAATCAAACGTACGCTGAGTTGCACAATATCAACGCTTTAGCTGACGTAGCACTTCGACGGCCTCCAGCGGAAGAATATTTCACGTAAGTACCTGCCAATGGTATGCTCATGGGCAAAATCAGCTGTTGATCAAAATGTCTGAGGGCGTGGGGTGCGGGAGCAAGTGGCTTCGAGTTCCGACTAAAAGGAAAACTACATAGCTTGCTTGATATCCTGTCACAGTAGAATAGAATCCGTTGTATGGATGTACACAAAACCATATATTTTGCTTGCAGAAATCAAGTGCTGGGACTATCATCGGGTATTGAAGAAATAGGCCAAATCCGTTGGGGCATGGCTCTTTGCTTATTAGCAGCTTGGCTCATCGTGTTTCTTTGCTTGTGTAAGGGCGTTCAATCTTCGGGCAAGGTAAGGAATAAGTCTTGTTAGGTTTACCATGACTAGGATTCTCCATAGCGACTTATAAGTAAACAAACAAGATATTGTACTGTCGTTAGAAATTGATAAAAGAATTATAGATGTTTGTTTTTGATTAAAATTGTGTTAAAAGAACATTACAAGAATCATTCAACCGACATTCTAGTGTACCTTTGTTATAATTGTCATAAGTTATAATTTTATACTTACCTAAAATAACAAAACACAATTTATCGTGTTACCTTTATCTATTCTGGGAAATAGTGACATTTCTCCAATTTTTTTTTAAACGATTACGCTATATACTTTTTAAATGATTCTCTCTTCTGACAATTATTATAATATTCTTTGCGAATCAACTCGAATTCTATGAATCGATGAGAAGACTTCTAAGAGTCTTCTACGCGGGCGCTACGAGAGTTTTACGAATCGCCTACGAAACGCCTACTTGACAGCTACGAGATTTCATTGAGCACACTGATCGAATATGAAAGCACTTGATAGACTTTGTTGTTACGATTGCTCATGTAAAAAGCAACTATGTTTAAACAGCTTATGTTTATTTTCATTGTAGGTAGTGTACTTCACCGCTCTTTTCCCGTATGTGGTGTTGGTTATTCTATTTTTCCGGGGAGTAACTTTACCCGGCGCATCGACCGGAATACTTTTCTACTTGACACCAGATTTCAGCCAGCTTCTTAATGCTCAGGTATTTGTTACTAAGGATCAAAAAAGCTATGCTTATCAGGAAATAAGCTTAAGGAATTAATATTCTATTGAACTTGCAGGTATGGGGTGACGCCGCTGTACAAATATTTTTTGCGTTGAGCCCCGCATGGGGTGGTCTTATTACACTTTCGTCATACAACAAGTTTTCTAACAACTGCTACATGTAAGTAGGACTGCTCAAATATTCGAATCAAAGCTAATATATATAAAAATTGGATGAAGTTTAATGTGTATTTTTCTTTTGCAGAGACTCCTTGATCGTTGCCGTCTCTAACATCTTGACATCCTTTTTCGCGGGTCTGGTAATATTTTCCGTGATAGGTTTCTTGGCACACGAATTGGACGTCGAGGTTGACCGAGTAGTCGATCAAGGTGCTGGTCTTGCCTTCATCGTCTACCCTGAAGTAGTCACCAGACTACCGGTGGCACCACTTTGGTCCATACTATTCTTTGTCATGCTGTTAACGCTCGGACTTGACTCCCAGGTACTTATCTACCTTTGATTTGTTTTGTGACCCATAGATAAGTATTGAAATTAAAAATGTTATCTATTTTCAGTTTGCGCTCATGGAAACCGTGACAACTGCCATTTTGGATAAGTTTCCCAATTTCCGCCAGAAGAAAGTTTGGGTTGTATTGACCGTCGCAGTGTTTGGATATCTGGGAGGACTTATCTTCACAACAAATGTAAGATACACATAAATTATTAGTTTCTTTAAAATGATATTTGTAGTAAGTACTTTGTTTTCATTAACAACGTTTTCCAGAGTGGTATGTACTGGTTGCAATTAATGGACAAATATGCAGCGAATTGGTCTGTCCTGATCATAGCTATCGGCGAATGTATTCTTATTGCGTGGATCTACGGAGCAGAGAAGTTTTGCGGAGACATCCAGCGAATGATCGGCCGCCAAACCAAGCTATGGGTGTTTTTCTGGAGTGCTATGTGGCGAATAATTACACCAGCTGCTTTAGTAGTAAGTATAATTTAGACCTATATGGAATAAAACGTATAACGCGTTTTACATAGCTCTTGAATTTACGTATTATGCAGGTTTTTACATTTTCGTGGTTTTCTTAACCAGTTCATCTTGGTGTTCAACTGGATCAAGTACAAGCCGGTTTCGTATGGGACCTATGTGTATCCCATGTGGGCAGACGCTGTCGGATGGATTTTAGGCGTGCTTCCAGTAGTCGTGGTCGTGCTGATGGCTATCGATCAGATCTGTAGCGGTCCCGATGATCTCACCATTATGGAGGTATAATATTCACGTGAAATTTTCACACGTACCGAAACTCAGGGTCCTTTTTACAGTATAAACCTTGAGATTGTGTAAGATGTGTGTTATATGACTTACATGGAATGTTTAAAAATACATACAAATAAAATAGAGTATTCTAATCCTTTCATTAAGAATGAAAATTGAAGGACATTTACGAATATTGCAGAAA
This sequence comes from Caradrina kadenii, assembly GCA_947462355.1. Classification (NCBI taxonomy): domain Eukaryota; kingdom Metazoa; phylum Arthropoda; class Insecta; order Lepidoptera; family Noctuidae; genus Caradrina; species Caradrina kadenii. Next base: position 9,045,149 of record OX381677.1, on the reverse strand, counting down.
GCTCGAGCGCTGTCGCGTCCGACAGAGGAGTGGGGCCCGTCGGCATCGGCGGTGATGCGCCATGAGTCCGAGCTGTCGCCGCCCGTGCTTCTGCTTCACGGCCGCCCCGTGCTGCGCGAGCGAGGCGTATGACCCCCGCATACGCATCCGCTCGTTGCTATGCGGAAGGTAAAATATTCACCAATATTGTTGTATGCTATTATTAGTAGCCTCATCAACTAATATTATGATCATTTCTATAACCAGGCTTGTCTAACGTAGGGTGACTATGAGGATTTTTAAACTTATCTATCACCGGTTAAAAAACGTTTTTCATTTCAGATTTTTTTTTTTTAAAGAAACATTTTTTAATTTCTGTGTGGTTTTTAATCTTCCCGTTACATTTAGTCGCTGAAAGAATAACTAAGAGTTTAAATCAATTACATTTCACAGACATCACATGATGGTGGAGATTCAACGTCTATTACTAGCGGAATAGAAAACGAAATTAAAAAACCTGGAGCAATAATAAAAAATAAAAGAAGTTCTTTAAAACGAAAAGTTCAGAATTTCAGCCTAGAATCCGACGATGCGGTAATAGAACCTCTCCTGCAAAAGGATAAAGAGACCACCACTAAACCAGGTGCCAAATTTAACCTTTTGTCAAAAACTAAGACTGAAACCACCATTGAAAGAGAAACCGAAAAAGACAAATTAATATCAGATGACAAATCTCAGAAAGCAGCGCTGTCTAATGCGTCTGATGCCACTGATAGAATTTTGCCTGATTCTAACTTAAAAGAGAATTCAATGTCTAAATTAACAAGTGCTAACGCTCCTTTACACAATCATATGAATACTAATGTGTTCAGCAATCATGACAATTTGAAAACTTTTGTCGCACCCAAAAGTCAAATTCTTGTCGAAATTGATGGATCTAAGCATGTTGGATATAATCCCAGTCCATTAATATTTACAACAGCCAAAATACACACTGATGGTAAAACAAAACATATGGAACCAGTTCAAATGACACCCGTTCCGATATTATCAACCATCGAAGTAAGTGTTATGAAAAGTGGAATTAATACAGGGGAAACTTCTGGCCACGTCACATCCAATATCAGTGCAGTGTACATCCCGCAGAGTAAAAATAATATCACAGAAAATGATCCAAAAGTACCTTTCAAAACTGTCAACAATACAACGAATCCACAAAACAAAGTCGCTGATACGAACGATCAGATCCAATCTGATAAAAAAGATGTCAAAAACTTAGATAAAACTTCTATTCCATCTACTTCTAATAAAGAAACAAAATTAACCCAGTCCACTTTCTCCCCAAACAGCGTTAACGACAACCCGACAGATATAAAATGCATTAATAAAGACAATAAAATAGAAAAAGAAGAATATCATTTAAAAACTCTTACAGCGCAGCCTAATAATTTTTCAGCATTTGGAAAAAACAAAGTTCCACAAGATATCAAATTCAAAGCTGCTTCGGTCACCACTACAAAAGGGACAAACAGTTCTCACATAGAGAGCGGAATTTTTAATCAAACAGTTACTACAAAACAGGATAAAGTGGATACCAAATTGTATCCAGAAAACAAAATCGATTTTAACAAAACTGTTAAACCAGACAGCCTGGAATTGCAAAGATCAAAACCATCGGATAAGGTTATTAATACCGATCAAACTAGTAAGGAGAAAAATAAAGACCCAACCTCATTCAGTAACAGACAATTGCAACGCCAAAACGTTGTATTAGATAAAGAGGATCCTATTCCAAAATTGAAACCAAATATTATTTCTCCTACTTCAACGAATAACTCTAGAGGCTTTGATAAGTCTGGTGAATGTCAGAAATCTTCTACTGTAATACATGGTTTAAGTGATAAAACCAAGTTGCCAAAATCTAGTGCCAATAGCTTTTCAATTACTAGTGTAACCTCAACAAGTACGAGTACGGCTTCCGTAACTACCACAGTGGGTTTAAACAAGAAACCTACTACTACACAAATAACTTGCATAGTCGGTAACTCTGCCGTTACAAACAATTCATCCACCGCTATAACTACAAGTGTAACTGCAAACAAATCTTCTTTCCCAGTAACGTCGTCTGGCCACAAAATGCTTGATCCAATAACCACCACATCGAATGCCAAGAACATTCCTGCAGCCGCCATAAAGGTATCTGCTCCTGTAACTACAGCCGTTGCTATGAAAAACTCATTTGATCCTATAACTACCGCTGAAGCTGTCGGTAAATCAGTTGCCACATTTTCTCCATCAACTACTACTACCACTACAGCTAGCTATAAGCAGTCTATTCCATCATCTACTGCTACAGCTGGCAACAAAATAACTTCATCATCAACTACTACTGTTGGCAATAAGCAACCTGTTCCATCATCTACTGCTACGGCTGGCAATAAAATAACTTCTCCAGCAACTACTACTACAGTTGGCAACAAGCATTCTTTTTCATCATCTACGACGGCTGGCAATAAAATAACTTCTCCATCATCTACTACTACAGTTGGCAATAAGCAATCTGTTCCATCATCTACTGCTACATCTGGCAATAAAATAACTTCTCCATTGACTACTACAGTTGGAAACAAGCAATCTGTTCCATCATCCACTGCTATGGCTGACAACAAAATAACTTCTTCATCAACTGCTGCTACTACGGTTAGCAACAAGCAATATGTTCCATCGTCTACGGCTACAGTTGGCAACAAAATAACTTCTCCATCAACTACTACCCAGTCTGACAGTAAAATATCTGGTCAATCAACTATTACACCAGCCGGTAAAAATAAATCGTCTTTACCAACCAGCACTATAGCTGGCAATAAGACTTCTTCTCCATTCAATACTGGCAACAAGATATCTTCCCCGTCAATTGCTACTGGCAACAAAATATCTGTTTCATCAACCAATAGCAATAAAATAGGCAATCCAATCACTGTAACCGCAACAACAAATAAAATATCTGGTCCCATAATAACTACAGCAGCTACCAAACTGACATCTGGTTGTACAACTACCACTACAGGAGTCGACAAACCATCTACATCTAATTCTTACTCATCAGGAAAACCTTTACTAAACTCATCCAGTACTGTATCCACCATTTCAAAAACACCAATAACGAAGTCTACCACTACTGCTACTTCTTCAGCTTCAAAGCCATTACATACTGAAAAATATTTAAGTAAGGAATCAACCAGTGGAAATATCAAATCAGGACCTACAAACGAAACTTCTACGACTAAATCTCAAGCAATAAGTGCATTAAATCCCAAGCCTACTACTACGAAACCAGCTAAAGTTACTACAGTGGCAACTCCTACTACTTCTTCTCAACAGACTACAGTAGTCAAGTCACCAACAGTAACGGCAGCGAAGTCTGCATCAACAAAACCAATATCACAACCAACTGTTGGAAAGTCAACAGAAATTACTCCAAAAAGCTCAACAAGCAACGAAAAGCCCTTAACAGTCAAAAGTAACTTAACATCAATAAGTTCAACTACAGCGAGTGGAACACCAAATGTCACATCTACTGCTTCTGTAACTTCATCCACTTCAGCTTCCTCTGGATCGTCATCAAAATCGGCGGAAGTTGCTAAGCAAACTGACTCAAAATCTAAAGCAATCAGTAACGGCGGCAAGAGTTTTAACGCTTAACTGTAATTTTGTTTCAATTTTTAGGAGATAAACAAGTCGCTCAATCCATAGTTGTAATGATAATAATTAATTTATGTAACGAACAATTTCAAAATTAATCACAAGGTAAAATGTACAATCTAGCCATCAAGATGCTTGAACCCTAGGTTGCACAAGACACTTCTTCTTATGAAATATAAAATACCTTACTCCTCGCTCACTGTAGTGGAATAGTATGTTATAAATAGCTGTAAATACTTATGATAGTACATTTTGTGGACTGAATGGTCAATGTGTCTAATCTCCTGTATGTATGAAATCATACTAATAATAATTATCTTAGGTACTTAGAGAAAGGTGCGTGTTGAAGTAGAAATATTAGTAAAGGTTCACCTGTGTAACAATTGTTATTTGCTCATAGTAAATAAATTAAAGGAATTGAAAACAAAATATATAAAACTAATTATATTTTAAATAGAAAAGTAATTACTTTAATAATTTTGATTGTTTTAACCAGAATATATTATTCCAAGTGCCATTTTAAAGCTTGTGCAAAAGCATGCATAGCAATATTACCGACTAGTGATCAAAACATGGAATGTTTTAAACGTTGCCGGATATAAGGATGGTAGGCTAGTGGTGCTAAGAAAGACATATTTTTCATAGACAATATTATTGTTATATTTTCGATACCATTTAGAGATGATTACCTAGTTTCATCTCGCAGTGTCAATTTATATCATTATTAAATTGATGTGTATCAATCACTGAAATCCAGAAATGAAGTAATTAAAAAATATAATATTACCTATTCCTATATATAGGTAATCTGTAAATTAATTTATCAGTGACGAGAGAAAAATATGAAATCACAGGGTAGAAACTGATAATACAAGAATTCTTTAAAAATAGCAATCTAAAATTCATTGATGTGCTTACTATTTTGAGAAACTGACTATTTTTTTTAGTTAGAAAAATAATTCGAGGCGAATAGTACCTATAAGTTATTATATTTATTAATTATAATAAACATTATCATTCATTTTAAATAGAAGATTGAAAATAATCAGATCAGGCAGTGATCAATGTTATTTATAATAGAAATTTCTCAGCAGGTCTGGGATTTTAAGTTGTGTCCGAAAAAACGGCAATAAGCCGAGTCCTTATCCCAAATAAAATAATTTTATAAACAGCAGGTGTCAAGCACCTCAGCCTTGTCCTCGAGAGCGTAGGTAGATCGTCGGTTGCTTCCGTATGCTTTCAAACATTTAGAAAAACAAATCATCCTCACAAAATACAAAAGAAGAAGGACAATGAATGTCATAGAAATGGGCTAAGAATTGTGTATTTTAATGCATTTCTGACAACACTTTTAATACTTAAATGTAAAGGATGCACAAACATGTAATACACAAATACAAAACAAATATGTAATGGCGTGACAGAAAACTTTTAGACCCAGTTGATACAAGTTTGTATTTACTCAACCAAAAAGCCATAGATATAATCGATTTCGAATATTGTAAATTTAAATGGACTAAAACAATAATTAATAAACACCAAAGTTCTAGCACAATTTTATAGTAAAGTAGATCGTCCACTTTACACTGGCAAAAAATAATAACTATTACTACAATGGATTCCGTCTATATATTATATTTGCACAAATATTTCTTTTTTTGTAGCCATGCCAATATTACATAAGCCTCTCATAGGTTTCGAATGCAGTGTTGATCATTGTTAAATGTACCTACAGAAAAAAATATTAGATTTTTGCAAGATATTCGGTGTAGGTGCAAGGAAAGTCGAGCAGAGTCACAGTTTCAGAGGCTAACCCACGGTTCCTAAAAGCCTGAACAGCTCACCTAGGTATTGTTGAATCTTATTGAAACTGCAGTATTTCGTTAAAATCATAATAAGAGTTGATGCATGATGCGATTTGACAACGTTATTGCATTACACATATTAAATTAAATAGTTTTTCAGAATCGAGTAATCTAAAACCAAGCAGGAATTGCAACTCTAACTTTAATTAACTTTCGTTGCGCCTGTGTCGTGTCTACTAGACCGATCTAGTAAACAGTTAGTTATATCTTCATGACCTACATTTACATTGGCCATAAATACAGACCGTTTATCAACAGTCCTGAGGGTTATAATTTAAAAAAATGAATTTTATAGTTATGTATATTGATTGAGATGATGATGATTACGCCCAGTTCATCAATTTCATATTTACACTTTAATAAACAGAACTTTCATCCCTCACCCCTTGGGTTATTACGGTCTCAAGATTTGTTTATACTGAACTCAAGCGAAGCTCTCGGTTTGTTGAAGACCGAATTTTATTCATATTTGTTTGGTAAACTGTTACTAAACCAATATTAGTAAGATTGTAACCGTGTTGAACTTATCAACTTACATATTATTATCCGCTGAGCACTATTCCTAAATGTGTATTGTTTTAATTGTAGAAAGCTGTAATATGTAACTTTACATAATTACGTACGTGGCCAAAAACGATGAAAAGACAAGAGCAGAAAGAAATTCGTCTTTCTTAAAATTCTAGAATCTAACAACAATTGACATCCATAGTTGTCAGTTTCTAGAATAAAGGTTTTATAACATTTGAAAACTATCCACAAACTATTGACGTAAATTCATTGACTTAGAAATTCATATTAGTACATACATATATTTATTGAAACTTAGGTACATTTTAAATTAAAAACATTTTTTGATCGCCTGAAGAACTGAACTATAAATGACTGATTTCGTCAGACCAGGTTTTCTGATTGCGAGCAATTTGTTATAGCTGAAAAATTGGCAATTTGAGGCAATCAGAAAACCAGTGCAAAATTGAAGTTAAGGCTAATATCAATGTAGGTATTTGTTTTAATTAATAAAGGTATACTTTATTTATTAAAATTTACGTCAGATAAGCATTTGCCTCTAGCAGTAATCCAGCGCAGTATATAAAATACTTTTTTAAACTGTAACGGTTAATCAAGATGAATTCAAAATATACTTATAGAAACGCTTTCAATATTCGTGTGATGGTAACTTTTGTCTTGTATTATAATAAATAAAGTAATATACCTACATTCTGATGGTATTTAAAGCAATCACTTAAACATTATCCCTGCACTGTAACCTGCTCCGGCATTTATTTTAAGGTACAAAGTTTCAGTCTAAATTGTACAGCAGTAAAACAATAAAGCATCTGTTTAATAAGCTTATAAATTTTACAATGAAATATTCGATAACAAAGTTAAAAATGAAATGTGTAATTTCGTAATTTTGTTGAACTATATTATTTATTTTGTGATTGTGATTCCTAGCTAATAGTAGGTAGTAGATAAGAGCTATTCAATATAATTATAAAAAATAAAATGTAGTTACTAAATATTAGCACCAACCAATAATAAAATAAACTTAAACAAAATTTAATAAACTGCCATAAAAATAGTTACTGCACTAATGTATGCTGTTTATTACCGGAGTGAAGTAGTTTATCTAATAATATGGCATGTGAGAGTTTGTTTCTTTATATCTTATATCTACCTAGCAAGTTTTAATTTATTAAAATGTGTACTAAATGTTTACATATCTCTTTCTTCTTGTAATAGTTGATATAGCATATAACCTACCTGCAATTCTTTTTTAGGAAATCTGCGTGTTCTATCTTCCTAAATGTTGTATACCACCATTTTGCACAAACTCGTTATGTTGCACCTAATCTTACAAACTTAAATAAATATCTACCATTTCATGTAAGTAGAATATTTTGTTAAGTAATTAGTGATTAGAGTTAGAAAAAGTTCACTACAATTTTACCATTAACCTATAAACTTGGAAGTAGTCGCATATTTTATTTATAATCTACTTCTCTGTATATTAAATATTTATTGGAGAACGATATTGTATTCGAAAAATAATTATTTATTAGAAAACAGTGAGTAATGGTTCGTTAGTAGATGCTTTGACGTATTAAGGGTTCTTTGCACTGTTGAAGAGTATTTAAATTCAATTATTAAAGAACGATTGTGTAAGTAGGTACCTTAACTTAAACTGTAGATATCAATTTAGTAGATTAGATTTGTCGTTTAGATACTTTACTTAAATTGTAGGTTTATAGTGTCTAAGAAAATAATATTATATTTAAATTAAGTTGTTATAATTTTTTAGATAACTTTATTTTGATAACTATCATGTTTTATCCCGTAGGCACCGAATTTATAAATGAACCTCCCTGATATTTGTATGATTATTGGAAACGTAGTTCACCTATTTGTTTTTGAATAGGTACCTACCCGTTTAGTTGTCCAAACATACATAGGGGTGTTGTGCTAGGTTCACATTATCGTGTAGAGGCGGGCGCCAGCCGCGGGCGCCGGGGCCGGGCCCCGTGGCCGCGCGCTGGCGGTAGGGTAGCTAGATGCGTTGCGGCGGGAACCACGGTGACGAAAGATACAGATACTACTCACCGGTACAGGGCAATATGTATATTGTGTATTTCCAAAATACGTATGTTTCTACGTGACAATTAAACGCCTAAATTGATTAGCATATTGTTGTTGAACTTGATGTATTTTAGAGAATTATTGATCAAATCGATGTTATATAGATGTTTATTGTAAATATTAGCTTTAATCGAAGCCAAAAGAAGTATGGAATGGTCTAGTGTGTTATAGAAGGCTGTATTTTTGGGTGATATTTTAGAAGGAAGGCATCATATCTTTCATAACATTATATAAAATAACACGATATACCTAATAATAACAGATATGAGATGGAAAAGGACGGACATAGAAAAGGTAATGATGTGATATATGCAAATGGATTTTAGTTTTAGTGTTGTTGTGCTATTAATAAAATATGTTCAAATGTGGTTGTTGGCTGTTTTCTTTACCCGCTTCCAATTTCAAAGAAGAACAGTAACGGATTTCCCTAAAAATATTTTAATTTTTTGTTTGTAAATACTACAAAAACCCCGATAGGTACTTATTCAAATCGTGTCTAACTAAACATCAATTATTGTTTCGTGGAATTAATAAGAATAATATTATTCTTATTACTTCCACGCATTGAGCCCACTCGGCTTCTACGGCTACGCCTCGCCTACGCCGGGCATACGTCGGGCCTTCGCCGCGCCTACGCCGGGTCTACGTCGGGCCTACGCCGCGCCTACGCCGTGCTTACGCCTCTCCTACGCTTGCGCGGAGCCTAAGCCTACACTGTACCTACGCCTGTACCGTGCCCACACCTAAGCCGTGTCTACGCCTGCTCCGTGCCTACGCCTGCATCGTGCCTACGCCGCCTTCACACTGTGTAGGTATCCGGCTGCGTACGTTAGAAAAATACCCAGTTCTTTATTCTTATATCTTAATGGGGTTAAAAGATGTGATTTATTTTGAATGTATTCAGAGGGTATAAGAATACAACAATATCTAAACTACTTTCCTACTTTTACTATACCTACATAAAATCACGACCATTGTCCCCGGCGCGGCGTGTTGAGCAGAATTTAAATCAGAATGATCGAAACTTGTTATACTTAACCGTACATAATACCCATGTACGGTTAAGTATAACAACTTAAATATGTAATTTTGTATTATAACTAGGTACCTAATCAAGTTTTTTTCTGAAAAAGCGAGATCTAAAGGCTTAAATAAATATTTTCCATAACTTTTGATTATGGCAAAACCTCAATTGATATCAATTCTAGAATGTTTGGCTCGACTTCTACTTCATTGTCAAAACATCGGGGACACGCAGTTAGGCACTGCTACACGCGCAACATGAGTTATTAGCTTCGATTTGAGCAGCTACGCAAAGGCTTTTATCGTGGTGACGTCGAACTTTCTTCAACTGCTTTTATTTTTGCTGACATTCGTGTCGGTGAGCCGTCGTGAGCGCACGCCGCGGACGCTCCGGTCCCTCCCTTCGCAACTCCGCCAGTACAGAACTCGTCGCCAGCGCGGCTGCCTCGCCAGCCACTGACGTTGCCGCCACAAACCAACCGTGAATACATTTTAAAACCGTAAAATCTTCATAACAAGTTTCGTGTGTAATATTTTGTTAAACAGTGAACCAGTGAAGTAAATCCATTCAATTCTATAGACTCAAGTGAAATGAAACTGAACGATGCGATAATGTTTCGTTGTTTTAATTTTGTTCGAGGTGAACCACTGATAAATTAAACTTCGGTCAGTACACGGGTGAGTTCCAATCAGTTGTTATTTTTTTTCAAATTGTTACCGTTATGCTAGGCGAGGGTACTACTTTATTTTATCTTTATTCACAGATCAAATTGATTATGTTGATGAGATAAACAAAAGTATTGATAAAACTGTCAATCTTCATAATGCTTCTGGTAGGAATAACACTCTCAATCATCGTGTCATGTTATCCACTGTATGTCCTTGGGTCAACCCGTGCTCTGATATCACTCACTACTTGATCAATCGTCGAGATTAACAATTGAAAACAAAAGGTTTTAGTACATACTGTGTCTGCCTGTAAGTAATCACGGTAAGCCCAAAAAAGACTTGATGTATCAAAATAGTTACAGTTAAGGTGGCTTTTTGTAACTAGTTTTACTTGATAACTAGTTTGATATCCTGGTTGGTTAGGCATCCTCTCCCATTTACCAAACAAGCTAATAAACTTACCGTTATTAGATAATAACATAAATCACTTCTGTTTGCCTCGGAAAAGATTGGATATCGAAATCCTGTTGGAATACTTTGGAATATTTGTTTGAATACAAATGTGTACGTATGTATATTCTGTGATTTAATTATAATATCTTTCGGAGAAACTAACGTAGTACGAGTTGAAATAGAATGAAAAAATAATTAGCATTAGATACAAGGTGCTTATCGATAGGTACGTTGGTACGGTGAGTCAGTAAAGGTATTTGTAATTTCAGTGTTCACTCTATCTGTACGCCTGGTTTCAAATGTAAGAAACTAGTTTGAGTTGGTAGGTAGTGCACCGCTTATTCTACAGCATACTGCATTCCTGGAAATAACAAAAGATTGTACCTTCGATAATGTAAAATAGAGTTAAACGTAAGCGTGAATATTGTATAAATGTAATCATAAATATAGTGGACGGCAATGAGGTGTGGTAACAATTATAAATATTCATTTAGAAAATAAGCCGAGCATCTTGATCGGAGCGTGTGAACTGAAACCTCGGCAGCGTCGTCTAGTCCGTCAGCTCACTTTCCATCCATTCATGGAGTCTCCAACTTTTTCCAATGATTTCTTTCACCCTTCTCTGTTCATGTTGGATTTCCAGCTTTCTTCTTTGTTTGCGTCGTTCACTCAGCATGTGCGATATTAGATAGTTGATGCATTGGTAAAAAATGATTTGCCATTGCATCTACCTAGGTAGTAGGTACTGGTTCAATTGAAGTGATTGTAAAAATACAAAACCGTCATGTCCATTGTAAGGACGTACCAACAGGATACTTTACGTTTGTATGATAAAAGGCTTTTTATTTATGAAACTTTTAAGTTCTAGTTAGGAAGGTCGAAGAGTTCATACAATAATACCAATAGTACCTACGTTATTCAAAATATAAGACCCGACAGCCATTTGCTGGTAACTTCTACATAAGAAGAGTGTCATCTTAATTAAGTACATAAAACCTACTTTCATTTAATGTTGAAAAAGCACTAGAATTCACATTCAAGAAATAAACGCTCGATTATAGAAGAAGAGGATTGTATTTCACTATTAGATAGAATGACGATGAACCGATTTAAACTGGAATAAGATGAATCTGATTGTGTAACATTACACGTTGGGTTTTGTGCTCTATAGTCGCACCTATGTATGATCTTTCATACATGGCTCACGTAGCTTCTTACATCGTCAGTTTAGTTATTAGGCTGATTTGAAATTTTACAATAAACCAGTCCGTTTCCTACTCAATGTTGAAACACTGGTCTTCGTAGTGTACCTGGATTGATCAGTAGCCACTTATGTATCTATGAGGAGTATCGGTCGGAATAATCGGTCAGGCATGCGGCCCAGAGGTCGGAGGCGGTTAATTGGCGAAGAGTCGCCACGGCCGGTTTGTCCGCCGGGCGTTGTTTTACGGCATTCTTAGTCTTGTAAGCGAGCTGCGCTACACTCCAGCACCATTGCTAATTTAGTTAAGTGGCACATCCTTTTCTTTGTTAGAAAATATTTAGTTTTATGAATATTGAACGCACCGATAGCCTTCGTAGACGAGCAAGTTGTTGTTTATACATGTGCTTTTATAAAAGCGAGGGTGTAATACTATACAGTTGCGTGTAAGCCGTATATAGTGAGGCTTCCCGGTTTAGCCGGAAATTAAGAATCCCCTCGCCTGTGGGCATGCACCGACTCCCCAAAAGTTTCGGTTGTGTCTCCTAGCAATATTGATCTGTTATATTTGATATTCAGGAAAGTTATTATTATGACTTTACATCAACTGTGAAGTTTTTATAATCTATTGATTTATAGAGATAAGTATTATCTAGCGTTTTATGTTTGCGAATGTGCGAGCCGTGGTCACGTTTAACTTGTTTAGTCTCAAGGATAAACCCGTAATAAAGGTAGATTATCCGTGATCTTATATTGCTTACGTGGATTCGATCGGCCATTGATCTCGAGCTGTTAGAAAAAACGGGGAACAGTTGTCGGCCGGGGCGGCGGGGATTCACGGTTGAGCGCCCTCGCCACCTGCGTCACTCTGCCACCCGCACCATGACTTACCTAGCCGATATTGCGCACGCACTACACTTACTCTATTCCACTGTTACAACAATGTTATCTACGAAATTAAACAAACACCATACGAAGTCGGAAACACGATTCATAAAATATTGCATAATGTTACCTACCCCTTATTTTAACAAGGACTGCAGAGTCTTTACGTATTTTCATTGATGTAATGACAAGTGGTTAAATAATCAATAAAGGAATCTATATTTAAATTGTCACTGCGAGAAGCGAGCGCTTAGAGTTATGATGTTAAGCAGTACAAAAATCTTCATCTAAATTACATTCTTCCTGAATGGGTCAGTTTTAACAGTTCCGTTATGCCGTATAGAAGGTTACGTGGATAAAACATTTTGTGGCAAGTGTACCTTTATGCAATTCTATTAAACTTTCACTTGCACGATTCTGTCATATTGTTGAATAGTTCGCTCTGTCAGTTGTAATTGAGGAAGACGGTGCTAGATTTTTGCTTCCATACGATTACTTAATTATTAGTCACCGAGAGTATTTTAGCTTGTAATTACAAAATGAAACTCGTGCATCGATCTGTCAAAATCACGCCAAAAATCTAAGATGCATTGATTTTGACAGACTGAAGGATTAGTTTACGCAAAGCCTTCGATTATCATTACCGTTGATTATCAAGTTATTTACATAATGTTTCCCGTAGGGTCAGTTTATTTCGTTCAACAGAACCTTTTGATTGCCGTTTGAACTGAGATTACTAATTTGTTGGTTTATTTTGCAAGAAGTTGTTTTAACTAATGACTTTCGCTTGAGACTATCCGCATGTAACTAAGTAGGCCGAATGTTTTCTTATAACTTTCGGTTCATTTTCGAAAATGTTTTAAGTTTATTACCACAATTTTCCACGTTGAGCAGTAAGAAAATAATAAAATTAATTAGGTTAATAATAATCCTGTTCAAAATTTTGATTTTCAATAAATTTAAAAACTAAAAGAACTAAAAATATTGTGAACGTTGCTATTGAGCTGTTTGATAACAAAAAGCCGGGTCTTACTCAACGCAATTTGCGAACGAAACTTAAACTAGAATAAAGTCAGGTCTAAAGTCAGGTGTTACTCTAATAAGCCACAATATAACGGAGAAAACTAGGGATAGTATGTGTGCTAACAATTTGCTTTTTATGCATAGGACAAGTTAATTAAGGTTAATATCACTTGTGTCGCAGTGTCAATGAGTGTGGCGAACATTTGCAGCGGAGCAAGTTGCTAGAGGCTGCGCGGGCGCAGGTCATTGTACCGCTCGCCCGAGGAGGCTGCACTCGCCCCCTGCCCCTCCTCCCACCGTGACACCCGCAAACCCGCATCCTTTATAACTCATATAAATAACAAGGACACTGACTATTCCCGCTGTTAAATAACAAGACGACTAGTTTCGATAGTACACAGATAGACACATAATGTCATCACGCTTATCATTTCTTAAACATTTCCTGAGAACGTGTTTGGCATAACATTAAATAAGATGGGTACAAAACCCGTTCAAGTCTTGTCCGTATGATGTAATATAACATCCCGTCACTTCTACTACACGAACGGGAACAAAGAACTTGACTTGCTCGATATGTAAGAGCAGTCCTTCTGCTATGATAACTCATCCCCGTATATTTATATACAAATCTCTTTGTGTTGCTCTTTCTTAAAGTCAGAAGGAGCTAGTCTATCATCAGGTCATCAGGCCAGAATTTCCCTTGCTTCAGTAAAATCATTATCTTTAGGCACAAACAGCATGATGCATCTTAGAACAGTTAACAGTTAGTTCTTTTTAACCTAATCTACATTTAAACCCACGGAAACAGTTAACCTAGCGTACACAAATTGAGAAGTCATTTTTTTTAAATGCCTGTTTATAACTTTGACGTGCAAAATAGAATACAATTTGACCTTTGCTAAGTTCTATTGTTGTATGATAATGTCAAGGGAAATACCGGAGTTCGTTTCTTAATGCCCTTAACTGAGGATGGGATTTGTGAAACCCGTTTTAACTCAATTTGTATCGTGAGAAGTTAAGCGGTTTGTAATTGTATATTTTATGATTAATCGAAGACTAACCATGTAGCGACACAGATACTTAAAAGTAAAGTTTAAGGTTTACATATAAGATTAATGATTTCCGTAAGTGTCCGTCATGAAATAATTAATAAATAGTACAAATAAAGTAACACAATATAAATAGTACTATAGATATGTTAATATTTCTCCCTAGGATAAACATTTTTTTTTGGTGAAGCTAAGTACAGCAATTTTCAAAACACAAGAAACTGATTTTTACTACAGAACTACTGCTAATAAACACCTGCAAATTATTTATGGCCTATGCATGTATTGGTTTCACCACAAAATAAAACAAATCTTTTTTGGTTATGGATATTTCAGTAGTTAACCATGTTCATCAGTTATTTTTCTCTTTTTACCTGGCAAACCCAAAAGCTGGGTAGGTATTTAACTTTGTGAGACCATTAGAATAATTAATTAGCAGAGAACGCCAAACCAACTTCTGTTTTTGGAATAAATGACTATATTAAACGCATATGGTGTACGTTCCACATAGTTGTTCGATGCGATGATCAGAAACTTGACCATGCTAGCATGATATTGTAACGACTTAGAAAACATATTCTACGTTATAAATGTTCATGTAGGTAAATAAACTGTCTAGGTAATGACCTAAGTAGGTTGTTGTTTAGAGTTTTCATCAATGTTTTATTAAAGTTATTCATTTATATATCATCTGTGGAGTAATATCTTTATTCTTCGTACCATATAAGTTTTTAAAACGCTTGGAGAATTGAAAAATGATTGTATTATACCCGATGTAACAGGTGTCGTACAGAAATAACTAAGACGCAAACAAATCAGAGTTATGTTCTATGTCAAAACGATTATGAACGCTTTTCATCATTCTACTGTTCGGTAAGGCTCACATGAATATATGAATAGGAATGTACGAGTACATCGCAAAATAAAATAAACGGATACATTCATTCAAAGGGGTTTGCACCCTTTTAGACTCTTAAATTTTCCAGGTGTTGCTTCATCAATTCTTCAAATCATACAAAAAGAGAAAATATAATTTATATAACTCATATTAATATTTATATATAAATCTAGCAGGAATTTAAGAGCAGAATTTGTGAAAATGAAACAGAAACTCGTTTGGCTTGGTGATCGGTTCGGCATACCATTTCAATACTTCAACTAATTAATAACAATTCTGCATAATGCTGCGGGCATTAGGCAGCAACATAATGGTCAGTTATGTTTATTTATCTGAATATTATGAGCGGACAGTATTCTACAACGGTACATTGGCATACATAGTATGCTAGAATAATTATTTAATGACCAATGCTGGCTGGCAGTGGCTTACTCTGTTTAAGGTTTTCGAATCCGCTATGAAATTTTTTTTTAAATTTTAATATGTAGGTAACTGCCTCGTTAGCTTAGTCGTCTTAAGCGCGAGTTCGATTCCCAGATCGAGCATAAAAGTGTTATTGGATTTATTCTATGAAATTCTCAGTAGTAGCTCGGAGTTACGATTTGTGCCCGGTTAATGGCAATGGGCTCGCCTCCTATTACATGGGACCTAAACATATTTGCTAATTGTGGGTGTACATTGGTACACCTCTGACTTACCCTTCGAGGAATACAGGCGTGATGGTATGTATGTAATATGTAGGTAAGAATGTCTCTGTAAGTCACTCCTGTAAGATTTACATTATGTTGGAGAAACATTTTTGATAACGCAAAATTTTGTTTCGGTTGTAACTTTTTCGGTAGTTTTTTAAATAAGAAATCGTTATACCTACCAATCGTCAGACTAGTCTATTGATGAACTTCCGAAGTTATTTTTAATACTAATCGTTTTTATGGATAAAAGTTAGAATACGTAACTACTCATATTTTAATTTTATGACTTTTCAGTCTTCACGTTTATAGCATCCTTATTAGATTTCTAGAGGTGACACTATTTCTATAACACTACTAACACCATTAATTTGTGTCAGCACCATCAGCTGTGTTGGTTAATGATAAATGCGTGCGTTAGTGGCAACAGGTTGGCGGTCAATCCAACTATAATCTAAATCTAAGATGAGGCTATTATTAAGGTCAGGCCACTTACTGTAGATTAGCGATTGGTTATAGAGAAAATAGGTACAGAAGAGAACATAATTTGAAAAAAATCTCCATCTTAATTCTTGGCTGGTTAAGGAACCTTTTTGAGCTTCTCCCTACATGTTTAAATCCTAGCTGACGTTCGTAGCTAATTACTTATACAAACATAGAAAGAGAACCAGTAAAATATTTTAATAACAAAAGTATTTTCTTTTCAATTAATAGGGCAACAATGTACGCGACATCAACAGCATCTACGACGACGTCAGGGTCTGGTCGCGCAGCTGCAGTACCGGGCGACCGGCGCGTACGCGCTGTGCGGTTGGTGCGCCCGCGCAGGGCTGCGCCTGCGTTTGGTTTCGCGCTCAGAGGCGGCAGAGAGTACGCTACCGGCTTCTTCATCTCCAAGGTCGACTTCAATTCAGAGGCACACGTTCAGGGATTGAAGGTTAGTTTGTTTTCTGCTTATCCATGAAGGGTAAATCAGTCAAACCCCCCCCGGGTTAGACTGCCCCGTTGGTCTCGTGGTGGCGAACACGACTGTTGAGCGTGGGGTCCCGGGTTCGATTCCCAGGTTGGGCAAAAAGTGTTTTTGGATTTTTCCATTACGAATTCCTCACTAACAGCCCGGAGTTTGGAAGTTGGTGTTGTGTGTACACACATACGTGTCTCGGAAAGCACGTAAAGCCGTTGGTCCCACGCCTGATATCTTCCCGGTTGTGTCGTATTGCCGTCCCATCGGCCTATGAGAGTAAAAGAAAAGGGAGTGCACCTGTGTTTGCGCATATACTTGTGCACTATAATGACTCCTGCGTACTTGGCTAGTCTGCATTAAGATTAGACGCCGTGGCCGGAATCCGTGTGGAGAATACATACATGAAGGGTTACTAAAAACTTGGCTAATTTACTATATTGTAATACTAAATTAATTGATCGGTCTACCTCTTTAGTGTAGTGGCCATAAGTGGAACTGTTGAATATAATTTCCCAGGTTTAAATTCATATTTTTACCCAGTTATTGATAATAATGAACTTATTAATAGCTGGGTAAAAATGCCCCCTACCCTCTATTATGCCGGGGCTGCGGGTTGTTCGCAAGAGATACCGCGCCCCCGGAACGCAAAGGGCACAAGAAGGAACATGGGTGGGTTTTAGTCAGTAAAAGTCTGACACTCCCTCCCGCCCCGCCCAGGGCGGGAGAAGTTATTTGATGATTTCCCACCCACCTAAAAAAAAAAAAAAAAAACACCCTCTATTATATGTAATTTACACATAGGTAAAACATATATATAGTAGCATATATGTAGTAGTATGGTATAGTGTACATAGGTGCATACTTTTCGCTCCCATCTTCTCGCCTATTTTTATCCTCTACTAACTATATATAATCTTGATTTCTGATAAAGTCTGAATGTTGAAGTTATAAGATGTCAATAATGTTATAACACAGCTGGGCTGAAAATCACAGTTATCTACAAGAACATGATTATTCCATCCTGAGAATAATCGAAATATTTTATAGTCGTCGTGAATACTTTGCATTGGATGTGTGCAACTGCGTCGGTTTATAGTTCATGCTCAACGTGAAAAGTGGCGTAACCTATGGGAGCTATTCTCAGGGCTCACGTTCGTTATTTATTATTATAGTGCAGTTGTAAAACATTTTCAACTTAAGGCAAATTGTTATGTAAAGTGCAATTAAGTAGTCATAGAAACATGCAATTTCGCAAAACTTGATTCTATTTAATAATATGAGTAACCAAAGAACCATCACTCAGAGGTGGCTCGGTGATTTGGCTTATGCAACAACAATAATTATTTAGTTATGGCATTTGATGGTAGGTAGTAACACCATAGGCTTGGTTATCCGCAAAACAACCAAATAACCGTAGTTACGTGGAATGCCACAATGATCAATACGTGGACACATTGTGTCAGCGAGTTCTTGTGTCTACTGTAAGAAGTTCTTTTGTCTATTAGGCAATATATTATTTCATTGTTTCGTGTGTTCCTTTCGTTCTTACATGAGCAAAGGGAAGATTTAATCTCTATTGACATTTTTTGTCGCTGTTACCTATTACATGTTCTCACGGTCCCTAGTGTCCCAGCCGCTGGGCGCGTGCGAACAACTCCGCTTACAATTAAACCAGCAAGCTGCTTGCTTCTGTGCAATTACCCACATCCGAGGCTGAACTACTGTCGCAACATGCATTCTATTCTTTCCGAGCGCTCACGTAACCACTGTTGGTATCTTTTGCCACAATTTAATCTCATGCGTGAGTCCATTTGCCATGATGATCACCTCGTTGTCTCATACATGTGGGTCAAACACTTCATTGCTTTGTTGTCGTGAGTCGCACTTGATTCATTGGTCAACAGGTGATGCAGCAAATTACATGACGCTTTATTGTGTCGAGTTGAAGACATGATTATGCTTGATAGACTTGAAAAGAGCTCGTGACAGTTCATTTAAAAATCTGTTATGTTTTTTGTGTATTTTGTTTCGGGTTTTGAAATACGGAACCGTATCTTTAGAGTTTACCTAAAATATTGATTAACGTTTACTCGAGAACAAATTAACATTAATGTTTTGGTTTAATCAATCTGTTTACTACTACCAAGTGGGCTACGAAAATCAGATAGACAACAGCTGCAGCTCTGAATGAATTAAGTAATATTCAGTTGAATTTGCGAAGATAATATTGAGAAATGGATACTGTGAGCTATAACTAATAATAATACTTAGTATCTCTAAAATCCAGCTCTTATGTACTTTAGATCTACATTACATAGGTAGGTGCTATAGTGTAGATACATAGTTTGAAAATGTATGATAATTAAAAAAATATAGATTTTAAAGTACTGGTTTTGTAAAACAAGGGCTGAAATTAGTTGCCTGTATCTTACCATGCAAAAATTAGACGAATTCAATACATACATTATTTTATTATATTTTATACAAATGTCTACCTAAAGAAGAACTTTTTTGATAGACTGTGCTACTTGGCCTAGTCTACGTGAAACGTAGTTGTTACATACCAAAGTCATAATCATAATACAAAGAAGGTCCCAGATCGGCTGATCTACTAAACCAACCCACAATCTTTCTAAATTCAGTTACCTAATTACGTCAAACTTGCTTAACCTGTGTTCTAAATGTCGTATAAAGTGGTAGTGTGACACTCCCGTGACTCGGAAAGCATGTAAAGCCGTTGGTCCTGCGCCTTACCCTCCCCGGTTGTGTCGGATTGCCGTCCCAATGTACTATGAGAGTTAGGGAAGAAGGAGTGCACCTGTGTTTGCGCACACACTTGTGCACTATAATATCTCCTGCGTACTTGGCTAGTTTGGATAAAGATTAGCTCTCGTGGCCAAAATCAGTCTGGAAATTACATTACATGATCGTGTTATAAAGCATTTTTATTATTTCGGTTATACTTAGAATAGAAAAATTAATAATTCTGAAAACATTGCAAGATGTCATTAAAACTGCATATGATAACCGCCTATCCACTTTTTCCCCTAGAATTTTATACACATTTAATAATATAAATGTATAAGTATATTCACTTCAGCAGTAACTAACATAACATAAGAGATAACATAGTAGGCATTTAATTAGCCGATTCTATAATAGGTATAATTTTAATAATTTTCTAAAACCAGTGGTTTTCTACGACAACGGCTATGCCCATAATATAGTCAGAACATAACACAAAACGGAATGTAAATACCTGCTACTTTCTACTTAAGTTTGACATGGGTAAAGAATCTTTTGAAGTTTGGTCGGCGTCTCGTCGTAATTAAACAGACAAAAATGCACATATTATTTGCTGGCGTTACAAAACTTTTCACACGATTACTTCCTCGACAAAGAAGTTACGAAAAATTCACGTACATCCGCTATTATTAAAATAACACAATAAGGTGTTTTGAGATGATGGAGATTCTTGAGAAGCGAACAGAACTATTGTAGCTTAGATAAACTGTATCTGAAGTCATTGACATGTGCTAAACACTGATACAACACGAACATCAGTAGAGCCACGGCAAGTCAACAAAATGTGTCAATAAAAACTGATGGCGCACACTCACTAAATTGACTCCCTTCGTTAGAATTTATAAATTTCTATGTTACGGCAAATACATTTCTTTTGAGAACATCTTATCATCCTATTAACTATCTGCATTGTTAATAATTACAATTATTTTCATTCCAACTTGGGTGCACAGTTTGCTACTGTGCATGCGACAGGATATGAAACTCAACTAATTACAAATATTATATTGAAACATATCCAATACTATGTCCAGTGGCATGCTAAGTGCAGGAAGGTGGCAGTAAATCGGTGCAATTATATGACAATTTGTAAATAGTCCATGTTCCCATGAGGCGGGTCGTATACGTGTCCAGTGCGTGAGTCACTCAATTACTCTGTACGGCGACTTTCTACCGCTTTCCGTTCGCATGCGCCTCTTCGGCTTAATGCTTCTTGTATAACGTTTGCTAAAATAGAAAAGCGCTAATGCGGTCCTTCAGAGAAGACCATGCGGTCAATGTGATACTATTAGTCAATAGTGTTTTTTATCTGATTTGAATGCGTGCATGTTGCGGTTATGTCACAAGTATTCAAATTATGTGTTTTGTAAAATTGAACCGCCGATATTTTAAAAGCAACACGGTAAAAATAAACCTGGTTGTGTAGTAATATCGTTTTTTTGATAAATGTAAAGCAATATTGTATTGATCAACAAGGTCACGCAGTAAAAATGGACTAGCTTTGTATTAAAAATACAAACGGTATGACTCACTTGATTACTTTTTGAAATATGAACACTTCAGACAGTTCAAACAAGTGTGACGTCATTCATTATGTAGCCATTGTATAGCGCACATTACAGGTGTACCTGCTAAGCAGCACCACCGTTCTAATTAAATTGATGGCACAGTTTTTATGTTGACTACAATGGTATTTGCAAGCCTGTAATTATTTTTATAACGATTAAGTACCAGCCCACAATGCCACTTGCGTAAATTATAAAATGTTCAAGACAATTCAATATAACAGAAAACGATTCGTTCAGATTCGTTTTTACGTAAACATGCACGTGTGTCTGGTTGTGCACCCATCCACAATAAAGTAAAAGACATCAATCACATCCATTCCAAAAAGAAAGTGAATTCATTGGGAGGGCCGGGCGTCGTTGCGTCTGGCGTTCTTTTGCGTCACTGGCAAAAAAGACGACTTGTATGTAACGAAAGTCTGATCGAAAGTTGTCCGATATGTGGGGCACAGAGCGACCTGTCCGGCTTCTTTTGCTGCGCTCACAACTACGTGATGAAACTGACGAAAGTTCTACTCTATGCTGTGCTACTGACGGATGATGCGAAGTGTCAGCCAGTGAAATGCAATAATATTTGCAACAGCTGCTATAGTGAACGTTCGAAATACAGTCGATTAGACTCAGCAAAAAAAGACACGAGCATTGATTATTTGATAAATGATTATTTCAACTTGTGTTGATATTAATAAATTAATTTTGTACGGCGATATTTTTTGTGAGTTAATTTTTATAACGGGGATTAATGACTATAAAGTTCAAAGAGCTAAAACATGAGTTATGTAAGTTAAACCAATCATCAATGACTGACTACCTTTTCGCTGTCTCACCCACTCGTGAGGTTGCTGATGCCTAATTTATCAATTTCAGCATTTACTTCTACCCTATTTAGTTACCTACTTTACAAAATATATTCTTTTCTTATAATTCTCTTATTAATGAAATCACCCATATCCCTCAGTACAATTGGCGATGGCGGTCAGGAAAAGTAGGCCATTGCTTTTGTCCCTGAGTTGTAAACCGAACTTTACATAACAACTTACGCTAAATCAGGCGCTTAGAAACTCGGAACTGTGATTATTTTAACTGTCTTTAAAGTTTCACCTATGAAATAAATATAGGATTTCCGATATTTTGAATATAGGTAATTACCGTTAAAATGCAGTTACATTACGATGACAATACTTCAATGAAATTGGATAACAATGACTAATACATTGCAAGGTTTACTTTTCTTTACAAACGTCACAAACGACGTGTTGCTTTTCTTTTTGTTGTAAATAAATTGTGAGCAATTCTTAAACAGGTGTTTGTGAATCGTTAAACTTGTAAGTACATAATTACTGGCGTACTAAATTAAAGTGCACATACCTACACCCCTTATTAGTATGTCAAGGAGTTTTTAAGGTAGGTTGTCCATTTTCTTTTTTTTTTATGGGGTGGGAAATCATCAAATAACTTATCCCACCCTGGGCGGGGCGGGAGGGAGTGCCAGACTTTTACTGACTAAAACCCACCCATGTTCCTTCTTGTGCCCTTTGCGTGCCGGGGGCGCGGTATCTCTTACGAACAACCCGTAGCCCCGGCAAACAACCCGCAGCCCCGGCAAAGGTTGTCCATTACGATCTTCTATTATTTAGGGATCTTCATAAGGCAACGAAAAGGAAACATCATGTTCTTATAAATGATAATTATTATCCTAATTAGGAACCAATTGGAAAAGTACGACCTACGCTGAGTAGGCAAAAGATATCGCGTTTCTTTTATTTGTGCTAGAAACATTGCGTTAAGCTGCCTCACGCCCAGGCCGCCACTGTTCTTTGGCGTCGTGGCGCAACACCACTTCGAAGCAATAACTACATGTGCCTAGTCCATTGTTGTTTCAACACCTGAGAAATACTTTACGAACCTGCCACAATTTTCTCGGTGCTCATGTAAATTATGTTTTCACGACTAGCGTCTTGTTATACCTAGTTATTATGGGTCAATTGCACTGAGTTTTGTTTATTAGTAACAAAGTTCTGTCTCAAATAAATATCAGGTGGTAGGCGTTTCCTCGAAACCTTATGATTGGTTCTAGATAATTTCAAAACTTACTCAAAGGTTTTTTACTACAACTGCCCCGTTGGTCTCGTGGTCGCAAGCGCGACTGAAGAGTGTGGGGTCCCGGGTTCGATTCCCAGGTCGGGCAAAAAAGTGTTATTAGGTTTTTTCATTAGGATTTGTTCAGTAGCAGCCTGGAGTTTGGAAGTTGGTGGTGTTTCACCCCTGTGCCTCAGAAAGCACGTAAAGCTTTTGGTCCCGGCTGTCATTCGCAGATCTTTGACAGTCGTTGCGGATAGTCAGAAGCCAGGAAGTCTGACAACCAGTCTAACCAAGAGGTATCGTGTTGCCCAGTAACTTGGTTGTGGAGGTCAGATAGGCAGTCGCTCCGTGTAAAACACTGGTACTCAGCTGTATCCGGTTAGACTGGAAGCCGACCCCAACGTAGTTGGGAAAAGGATAAGTAGATGATGACTTAAAGGTTTTTTTAATGAAAAACCTGGGAGGAGAGAAGTTTACGTTTAAGATAAGTTAAGTTTGTAATTTTTATTACAGATCCATGACTCTGAGCACGTTCGATAGCTAGGTCATTCATAATAAGTACCTAGATCTAAATTAGATACTTTTTCTTTTTACATTCGGTAGAAATAAACTAAATGGTAAAATTTACTGCCCCCTGTATTTTAATTAGTGCGAAATGAATTATTTATAAAGAAAGTTTTTATTGCCCTGATTGCAGGTGGGTGATCAGCTGGTGAGCGTGAACGGGTACCGAGTGGACGATGCGGTGCACGCCGAGCTGGTGCACTACCTCGCCGCGCAGTCACGACTCAAGATCAAAGTCAGACGTGAGTATCATACAATCTTCTCATATAATCTCCCATTGTACGTGCTCGGAAAACGTTTTAGCAGCTAGACATAAAAATATTCTTTAAAATTTTTGTGTACCACCAGAAAGAAAACATCTGATAAATGGTTAGTCTTAAAAAAATAATGGACTAAGACCAAGATATTTCATCCTACCTGTCCTTCCTAATTTATTCTATTCGTAAGGCGTGTCGATAAAAACACCATTAAAAGGTACCAATTAGACCATGGTATACAATTAAGAAACCAATTATTTAAATCATTGCAATCAATACCAAACGATTCAATCATTGCTATTATGTAATTGAGATAAGATAAGAAATTATACCAGTAGTACAGGCAGCATCCAACTACGAATTTATACGTAACATCAATTCACCTGTCATGTGAGGTGATTATTTTATAAAATATTATTTGTTGTAGACAGTTGTAGGAAATATCTATGTAATATAGGAAGGAGGACATATGCGAGCTGACATGATAAAATATAATCAAACGATCAGTATGCATTTTTATACACGAATACATAGGTGTTCATGTATTAAAATACATAGATAACATAGGTATCTATAGTGGTAGGTACCTATGTAATCTTCTAAGTTTTGTGACATAACACTATTAAAAGTTTTGAAGTTTTTAGTTGATTAAAGAATAAATTAATATTTTAGCAGCGATTTCTATACCTATAACAATAATTAAGATTAATTGAAGGTATTACGCAACTGAACGCACACTACCAAGAGTCTCGTCACGTCGTAGGCGTTTCGTCTGACAATGTAACAGTGAATAAAATTATGATAATTAATCAAATCGTATGAGACGCAACCGGTAATAGAACCCGCGGAGATTTTATAACTCTCGTGAAAGCTCGTGGGCGCGTACCTATGAACATTGTCTATTAGATAGAGTTGCGTAAAACGAATTATGACAGATGAAATGAGGCCCGCTGCCCAGCGATTGTTGAGAGTTCCGAAACGTTTCATAAATGACCAGTTTTGCTATAGACTTGCAACATGTTTATAGCAATCATGAAACTGCCAACCCAAAATATTTCCTTGGATATTATTGACTCTATTATTTCCTTGCTTGTTTATGCGGTTAGCGTAGGTTTTAATGTACCTAGACCTTAAATACACATACCATGACGACTGTATTCCCAGAAGGGTTAGGTAAAGGTGTAACCAATGTACCGCCAATATATCGCCACTAACCGGGCACAAAAACTCCGAGCTGCTACTGAGAATTTTATAGAAAAACTCAACACTTTGCTCGACCTGGGAATCGAATCCAAGATCTCTATCGTAGCAGCTGCGCTAAGGAGCACTAGGCCAACGAAGCAGTGAAAAATTAAATAAAAATTAGGATATTAAATATTATTTGAAATATCCTCGAGATGTCTCACATTTACCTATATTGTTGCAGATGTGGGGATGCTACCTGTTAAAGAGTAAGTAAACACACCTAACCGTGAAAATTTGGTTGTATACATAAGTGTACAGTTGTTTGATCACGTTGTCGCATTTCAGCAAGGCGCATGAGCCACTGTCATGGCAGTTCGTGTCTGAGCGGGCGTCGCTGAGTTCCGACGTGTCGTCGTCCCCGACGCTGTGTCACGACAATGAGAGACTGACAGACATGAGACTGTCTATACTCGTGCCTCCCAGAGCCAAGCTTGGCTGCGGGTTAGTTTATTATTATTATTTAAATCTGAAAACATTGTCCCATTTGTAGTAAGATGTTTTATAAGCAATTGATAAACTGTTAGGAATGTTTTGAGAATGATGATGAATTAGTGATTTGATGACCGTGAGAGTCAGGGCAGACAAAAAACGATGCATGGATTGCGTGAAATGTGACTAAAAGTGATGTATGGAAGAAGCTGCTGCGCCGACCTTAAATAAATTGGGACATGGCTAGGATTATCCTATTGTAAGAAATGTGTTTTCTATAAATATGTGACATACAGGGTGTTACAACATACATCTTTATCATCATCAGCATATTAGCCGCAGGACGTCCACTGCTGGACCTATGCCCAGCCTTCTCCATAGATTTCCAACACACATCACATAGTATAAACCGGTAACTACCCGTAAGACTAAGAGCAAAAATAATTGCAAGGAAACGATTTATTTTGTTGTGTGAAATCCTTATTTTCGATAGTGCGCAATGTAAAGAACGCAAAATATCACACATTTTACGTATGCATGCACATGCATGCACTTTTAATACCCTCACGATAGTTGACTATAACATTATAGTTCACGGTCGTGAGGGTATTAAAAGTATAGTTATAACTTTTAAAACTTGTTTTTGTAAAAGACTTATAAAAACTTCGAACCTTCAATATATCCATATGACATCAGTCATACTAGATATGGTCCAAAAAAAAAGGGAAAATCGCAACGATTGGACGAATATGTTTCTTTTGGCTTCGTTGAGTTTTTTTTTACAATTGTTAATCACCATTAGTTTTTAAAAGTATATCCAAAATTAGGCTACATAATCATTTAATATGATAGAAACTGCCCGCGAATTTATCTAGACATAGGTATGTACATAATTATGCTTTGTGAAACTTCAGCAATGCTCTGTTTTCATGTCAACCTACATATTTAATAACAAAACCTGTTTGTTTCAGAATTTGTAAAGGTCCGGAGTGGAAGCCAGGCATTTTTGTGCAGTTCGTGCGGGACGGAGGCATCGCGCGCGAGGCAGGGCTTCGGCCGGGCGATCAGATCTTATCATGTAACGGCCTGGATTTCTCCAACGTTACCTTCAACGAGGTAAATATCCTTCGACAGTTTTTGAATCAAACGAATATGTATAAACTACCATAGTTTATAAATAAAAATGCGTAAGTAATGCAGAGACAATTTTAGATAACTATTTTATTATAATAATTTTAAAGCTTAAATATCCAAAGGTTTTTGATGTTGCAGTTTAATCTGGATGTCAGTATAGTATATTTTGTATTCACAGTTTGATCTGAACTAGATGTTTCTTTTTACAAGTTTATTGAAGTATCTTATTAGATTTTTTTTTTGCCAAATCCTATCTCGTCTCACGTTGCTGTCATAGATGTAGCTTATTATTTATCTACGCTGCATTCAGGTCCTGGCTTAGCCAACAATTCTATGACAGCACGTTCCAACTGAACTTGGAGGAGCCATGTTTAAATTCAGAAGTTTCATGGCACCTTGCACATCATACGTTGATAGAGCTCTAGTTTCGAATTGCAAACGACAAACATAATGAAATCGATTGGTTGGCAAAACATTTGTGGCTCTCTGCGAATGCACTTTTTCCCAGTTTGTAAAATTTTAAAACGTGACAACTTTTAAACTTGTTTTAGTGACACGTGTTTGCTATAATCTAACGTAAATATATTCGATTAAATACTGTACGGTTTATATGAAGTCGTAAAGAAACTCATTACAAACGTGACTGTATATGAATGCATTACATATACCTCCGCATTTTACTTTCTCGTTACTAGTGAATGTTCTCATATGTGAAAAGATGTAAAAAAACTGCGATTGTTTACGTGGGGCGTTGTCAAGTAGAAATTTCTTTTGATGGTCTGGTTAGCTAAACATGTTCATTAGCTGGGTCTTACTAACCTCCAATATGATCTCTCCTGTTTTTTTCATTACCTGTGTGCTGAACCTGATTATATAGCAGCCGGTACCCAAACCCATTATTTGACAAGATACTCATGCATGGCGCATGTCCAAGTATAAAATTACCTACCCACGCATTGGCTATACCCATTTTGTTGACTACAAAGTGCTGCTGACTTTTTAATTGTATTTCTGAAAATGAATAATAAGTCAAGTATCTTAAAAAAATCTCATTTTTTCCGCAGGCAATAACAGCAATGAAAGCAACGGGTCGCCTTGAGCTGGTCATACGGGAGGGCGCAGGCACGGATCTGGTTTCTCCGGAGAGTTCAGGGTACAACAGCTCTGCGTCATCAGCTGCGGGTGAGCGGAGCCCAGCACCTATTGCACCGCATGTGCCGTTGGCTCCACCTGCTGCGCTGCGCAGGCGCCTCGCTAGTGTCGCCGAAGAGGCTGCTGACCGCGCTGATAGGTAAGATCTTGAGCCTTACTGATTAATGATCTAAAAATCCTGTGGAGTTTTCCCTGAGTTTAAGCTAAATTAACCAAACCTACTTCAATTAATCAATTCGACAACCTATTTGTCATTCTAATTCGAACAAATATTTGTTGCAGATTAACGATGAATAGGCTGAAGAGAAGAACATGGGATAGTTTAGATTTTGAATGGAAAAATAATGATATCCACAATTTTGATGTACCATCTGACATCGAACCCGACTACGACTGTCCTAGTATACCAAACAATCCTCACTCATATGAAAGTAAAAGTAATTTACGATGCAAAAATAAGAAGGAGTACATCACTAGCCCATCGAATAGAACCATAATTAATTTGACTGAAGATGGTGCTACAATACAATGTAGTTACGATAATCAGTCGCCTAGGAAATCTGCGTTTACAGCAAATCATACGAATCGAGACAACGATAAAAAAACAATAGTAGTGGAAGTTCATCATACTAGCACAACGACGTGTGGAAAAAATGCATGTAACTACCCAGCACCACCTTTGAAAAACGATTTCAATTTGGATTCTGTAAGTTTGTCGAGTTCAACTACGTTATCAAGTGCCATTGCCGAGGAAATACAGCGACGTAAGATGGTAAGTACGCATAATAAATAAGAGATAAGCACGGTGAGATGAAAATGATAAAATTGAGAATATGCGCATTAAAGGATTACCTATATTATGTACACTTTCTTTTCGGAAAATTTGAGATTAGATTGAAAGTTGAGCCCTGATTATGTCAGAACATATTTAGATTAGAATTTGTGTAATACCTACCTACTCGTGTTTTAGCTATACGTAAACACGTAAATACCGTTGTATTACTGTTGTGATATCATCCAAATCAATCGCGTATACCTCATATAATAGTACAAATTACTTTGCCCTCACTTTGCGCAGAATAAGAAGAAGCTAAATCCAGAACCCAACGTACCGCCACCTCCGCCTAAAAAGCCGCCACCACCAAAGCCGACAGACGACAAGAAGAAACAGCACGATGCCTTGATGGATGAGTTTAAAAAAGTGCACCGGAAAATGTTTGCAAGTTTAGACAACAATGATAAAGGTCCTAAAACACTAATGAACGAGGAAGAGCCATTGGTAAGTACCTACCTACAATTACTTAGTTCTGTACTTGTTTTGTACCTGATTAGTAAAGCGGAACCTATGAAGCCATTTGCTTATCGGACATTAGCAATTATGACGAAAGCATCGTTAATTAAAAAGATAACAATCTATTTGCCAATGATGCACAATTCAAAGAATTTGGTTCGTTTACGCCGGGTTTTCTGTTATGATTAATATCATCGAGCGTATTGATTAAATCAAGTATTTACTAATGCTATTATACATTATCTACATACCACATCATCTTGTATTTTTTCACTTCTTATTTTCCTGGTTGTCTATACTACTCTTTATATTATACTTATACATATATACTAATATTATAAAGAAGTAGTTTTTATTTTATTTTAAGATCTTTGGAAGACATGGTCCATAAAAAAATATCTTTCACTGATATACATTGCCAACCCGCCTTGAGCAAGCGTGGTGATTAATACTCATGTCTTCTGTGTATAAGAAGAGGCCTTTATCTTGCAGTGGGACAATAACAGGCTGGTATTTTTTTTTTAATCATATAAAGTTACACTATTGCTAAGTGTCATAATATTTTAATTAAACTTTCGGTAACAAAAAAGTACAAAGGCGGACTTAATGCCTTAGGCATTCTCTATAGATTTATAGAATACTGGACTTCTACGCAGAAGAAATCGCAGGCAGCAGCTAGTATTAGATAAGGAAGAAGGTAAATAGATAAACTCGGGTACTATTCGAGCATTTTTCATACTTTGCTTCTTTACGGGAATTCCCATTCATTAAAAAGTTGTTAAAAAAACATCATGTGGTTATTGGATGACCCCAAAAGGAAAAATCGTTTCTCAAACGTCGTTATGCTCGTCCATAGGTATCTGTAGAATCAAATCCCCTATTGCAAAACTCCGAAGCAACTAAACACCTTCCTTAACTTAGAAACACGGACTTCCTGATAGTTCAAATCATACATTGAGTTCAATGTAGTGAATAGTTAATTCAGCTATTGGTCACAGTCACGAGTCACAAAGCAAATCGATCTTTAAAATCTCCTGATGAATTGTAGAGCAACTGATGTTTCATTTTCTGATATTATTATAACAGTTAATTGATACAAATCATAACATTAGACACCGTCACGTTCATTTCAACGTAATACATTGTGTTTTTAATTGGCAATCATGTCAAGATGATTGTCGAAGTTTTGAAATGAGTACCTATAATATTCGTACAAATCCTGTTGGTGTAAATAATATCACTAGCTACACCTCGCAGTTTCACACACGTTTAGTTAAGTCTTTGGTTACTGCTCCACCTCTGTGTGTCGTAGCGTGATGTTATACAGCCTATTATACTATTCCTCATGACTCTGGCTTCCATATACAAAAATAATTATTCCAATCCAACTGGTAGTTCCAGAACAAACAAATAAAACTTTTCTACCTTATTATCTATACTAGCTGACCCGGCAAACGTTGTTTTGCTATATAAATTACGAACTACCCGTGACTTCATCCACGTGACTTATTTCACCCACATTAAGTTACGTCTTTCGTTACTACTACTCTCCTGTTGTTCGTAGCGTGATGTGAGCCTATGCTGCTCAAGAATCATGTGGCTATATATTGGTGAAACAATGGTTAAAATCGATTCAGTAGTTTCGGAGCCTATTCGTTACAAACAAACAAAAAAATCTTTCCTCTTTATAATATTAGGATAGATTACTATAGCACAGATTAATTTGAAACCTATTTCTCGTATTCTAAATATAAATAGAATACAATGATAACTCCATAACGAATCCAATTCTCGAAGAACCCACTACTAAAACTCCATAAGTAGAATCTAATATTAGCCGCTAAAGCAGTAAATTAAAGGAAGATATAAATGATGTAAATTATAAAAAAGTCTGAGAGCCCTCATAGATCCGGTGTTTTTTTATTATTATCTATTGGATAGTTCACGATAACTAAGGTTTAACGATCTCACTCACGATCCTACGCATGTGCATATAATTTGCTTGACATTCACATGTAAATAGGTCATCGTGTTTGATGTTACGTGTATTGGTTTTATGATAATGTTCATTGTATACTGATGGCTTTTCAAGTGCACTTTATTCTTGCGTGGGTAACATCGATTGGTCCTTTGGCAATTGGCATTTAAATGGGGATTATATGGGGATATATATATTATAAGCCAAGCGTCATTTACATTTCTGTATCGTTTTTTTTTATTTTGCGTAGGCATTGCCATTAAATCGCTGCTAGTAAGCTATCATATGTTATTTTTATCAACAAAGCCAAAAATTGTGTCGCCTTGGATAAACACAGGTTTCTAATAATTGTACATAATTGACTGCCCCTTTGGTCTCGTGGTGGCAAGCCCGACTGTTGAGCGTAGGGTCCTGGGTTTAATTTCCAGGGGCAAAAAGTGTTATTGGGTTTTCCCATTAAGAATTTCTCAGTAACAGCCCGGAGTTTGGAAGTTGGTGGTGTGACACTCCCGAGGCTCGGAAAGCACGTACAGACGATGGTCCTGTACCTGATCTCTCCCCAGTTTTGTTGGATTGCAGTCCCATTGCACTGCAATCCCACACACTTGTGCACTATAATGTCTCCTGCGTACTTGGCTAGTCTTCATTAAGATTAGCCGCCGTGACCGAAATCGGTCTGGAGAATACAATAACATTTTTTATTTTTGCAATACTTTAAAATGCTACGCACTTACGCAGTGCCATACAACGCTACATCATGCTACGCCTGCACGGCAACAACGGCGCTATATCGCCTGCACGTCACAAACGAAGAAAAACTCCCAGGAAGACGATATACAAAAAGTTATTATTAATTACGTAACTAAAAAGCAAATGTGAATTCTAGTCTCTAATTAAGGCATATTTTAGTCTGTTATGTTAAAAGTTCTCTCAGTAAGTTAGCCGCGCAATTTATTTTGTGTAAAGTATCTAGGTTATATAACTTTAAGTTTCGAGACAATTGTCTTACGAAATTAATTGGGTCACTTCGACACGAATCATTTATTACTGCATGCTTACGTAAACTAGAAGCAGTTATTGGAGCGTTACTATTATTTTTTTATAAATACACACGATAACAATAATTAGGCATCAGGGTTCCATTAAAATAACTTCCAGAAATAACTTTAAAAGTAATTAGGTAACTACCTAGCCATGTGTCATTGAAATATTTGTTAATACGTTTATTATCTTTCATAAATTAAGCTAAAACTTAAGTCCTTGCTTACACCTTGAAGCGGCAAATTATATAATATTCTCGTGACGATCTTGTTTTTGAGAATTCCAAGAAAAAATCCCTGTAAGCAAAAGGTAGTGCTGCAGCCAAATCTCCTCGGAACGGTATTTCTCGATTGACAATGTTATGTAAACAGCGATTAATGCACTCTATCAATATGTGTTTATGATGACATTGACAATCGCCATTTTCGTTTCGGGAGATAACATAATAATATTCATGTACACAATAATATACATTTAAGAACTTTGTGATATTCTCAATCAACTTCGAAGGTGTGCCTGAAGACGCATCTTGGTAGATTAATAAAAAAAAGTCACTCACTTCACAAGAATACCTACTTTTTTTGTTAGTTTATTACCTAGGTATAACAAGTTTTACCCTAACGGAAAGCCGCAGGGGTCGACTGTCATAAGTATAATAGGATTTTTGTGTTTGTTATTGTCATTCAATTAAATAATACATTTTCTATGAGATGGTTTAAACAGGCTGGATAGTCTGGCGTTAGTTCCAGTCACGTTACGTTTCAATCTTGATAACACGACAATAGCTTTTGTTGTAAGACTCGGGTGATCTGGAGATATTTCGTGCTTATCTAATTACACGGACAATAGTTAGCTGTGATCAAAATCAACGTTATTTTCATACACTTTCTCATAAATCGTCTATTGTTAGCCCAATCAATATGCTATCGACGGAATTGGATAAAGCAGTCAGTAACAGTTAGCAAAGCTAGGACCACCTAAGACCTAACAAAACAAAGTTTTAATTACAATGAAATATACAAATTAGTCACGGCTCTACAGCCATCGTTTACGTCTCTGATTTGGTCTAATGATCTTGCCTAAGTGGCAAAATTGTTGCTGCACTTATTATTATAAACTGGACAAATATCTCGCGTAGTTGCCGCTTGCCGGTTGAAACGGAGTTTTTATGGATTGAGGTATAAGCACGCCAGCGTCCGGTGCGGCGCGGCCGGTGTTTCGCTAGATTTTGCTTTGCACTGATAACGGCAATGAGTAAGCGATCGGCGAGGGAGCACGCCATCGCTGCTCGGCCGCACAGTCTCGCTGCACTCCGCCGGCTGCACACCGCGCGTATCTCGACCGCTACTCACAATTAATTTTTCTTCGATTTTCCACACTAGGGGAAAAATATATGCGACCTTGACGTGCTCTTTAACCATTATTTTCGTGATTTTCACGGTTCGTTCAAATACGAATTGTAATTTCGGTAAAATTTATTTCTGTGTTATTCTTTAGTGAACGTTCGAACTCTGTGATGTGGTGATTTGTGTAAAAACTGTGTTTTTATGAACTATTACTAGAAAGATGAAGAACATTCGGAAATCAAAACCTTTGGTCATTATACAGTGCTATGAAGTAAGTTGAGTATGGATAAAATGCTCTTATTATTATTGGAGCGAAACAAAATAAGTACTTATGTACCTACTCGTACAAAGTTAGGAGTAAGTAGAATATTATAGAACCTTTGTGGTGTCTATATTATGATTTTAAATGTATACCTACACTATACAGTGCAAATAACAGAAAATCTGAAAAATATTTATATTACGGTTGCAAGGTGCTCATAATTTGTTATTGTCCCGTCCTATTGTTCACCTTTTCATTTTTCTGTAGCAACGCTTTCTGACGTCATCGTTGTCGAAAATATCAACAAACTTAAAATGAAGTACCTACCTGCGTACTTATAACAAAAAATATATATTGTAGTTATTTACCTGTAGCCTCGAATATATACCTATCACTCATGTTTTTAGGAGTTATCTCTCCGAGTTGACTGATTGCTGGGTACCGATAACACAACATTTTTGATTACTGATGATATTATCTCTTCGCCTAATTTGATCCATCTATATTATTCTAGTATCTACAACAGCACCAAGTATTTGTACGTTAGAACTAACTGAAATGCCGTCGAACATGATATTCTTTGGGTACTCTCTGTTCTTCAAAAGCTTCTCAACCAAACGCGAAAATGGGAACTCATTTTTCATTTTCAAACCCAGATAATTCTCCATTAATTCTACGAAATATAATAAGATCAAAAAAGAATTTCAAGGGATTACCAGTTAGCGATTAGCTTGATGCTCCAACTGCCAGTTAATTACAAAGGATATCCTCTAAAAACCAATACGAATAATTAAGGCTATCAAGTCAAAACATAGTATGCCTACATTGGTATTTCCACAACACACTTATCATTAGATGATCTCATCATGTGTGGTTGAGGCTTTTTTGCAAATGTGACCGAATGATTTAGGTACTACCAAATATTATGTTGTTCATTATTTACATGTAAACAGATAAGATGCATGTCATCATAAATTCATATAATATGTTATACTAGCGAACTGCCCGCGACTTCTTTACTTACGATTTTGGTTACTGCTCCGCTCCTGTGTGTCGTAGCGTGATGTTATATAGCCTATGATACTCAGGAATCATGTAGCTATCTATTGGTTAAAAAATGGTTAAAATTGGTCCAGTAGTTTTGGAGCCTATACGATACAAACAAACAAAAAAAATATTAGTATCGATAAATGACTGCAATAACGTATATCTCTGATAATACACACACATACACATGCCATCACGCCTGTATTCCCCGGAGGGTTAGGCAGAGGTGTACCAATGTACACCCACAGTTCGCCGGTATGTTTTAGGTCCCATGAAATAGGGAGCGAGCCTCTTGCCATTAACCGGGCACGAATCCTAACTCCGAGCTGCTACTGAGAATTTAATAGAAAAACCCAATAACACTTTTTGCTCGACTTGGGAATCGAACCCAAGACCCCATATCTCTACTAATGTCCTTATATTAGTATTATAATGTGTTTCTGTATACATTACATGTGATGAGTTGATATTCTATGTAATCTGCATCTAAGTGCTAGTTGGAAAAGCAAACAAGGCCACAAAAGCGTGCACCTTGTCCTCTACACACGTTTGTAACTATGCATAGTATAATTTTTGTATCCGTACGACAGAAATACTTTATATATTCATAAATCCATAAGTACTCGGTCTATTACAGTATAATAGAATAATGTTTTCTCTAGTTCCGAAATAATGTTTGTTTATTTATATATTCCTTGAGGCCTCACAACTGAACTTATAATTATAATTCAATGATATTAGCAGCAGCTTACCTTTCAAATTTCAAACCAATGTCAGGAACAGCGCGTTTTTCCCTACCGATTTGATATTTTCCTTAATTTTAAGAAACGGAACGGTTAATAATCGGATTTAGCTGTCGTTTTAACGGTACCACGGCTCACAAGAACAGAATTACTTTTCGCGGCTCTATTAGGTACCTACGTATTATCTTAGTTGACACAAAAGGAGCAAACAGCTAAACCGTGCCGGGCATAGTTCCAGTAGTAAGACTCTGAATTTCTGAAACTGGTAAGTCGGCTAAGAAAATTTAATAATAATGCTTGACTTCATAAGATTGTTGGATAATATCGATAGCTATCTGCGCCTAATAAGATATGTAATTCACCTCATCAATGACTTGCAGTCTAATTTCACAAAAAAATAAGACGATACATTATTCACACCTTATCTGTAAATCCGAAAGTG
The DNA here is from genome assembly GCA_947462355.1 of Caradrina kadenii. Lineage (NCBI taxonomy): Eukaryota > Metazoa > Arthropoda > Insecta > Lepidoptera > Noctuidae > Caradrina > Caradrina kadenii. The sequence goes on along the minus strand of OX381677.1, from coordinate 9,008,726 downwards.
ATAAAATTGTGATTAACGCCACTTAAAACTTAAGGGAGTGCCGACTCCATGATTCATTATTTATATTTAATTAAACTAATATTATTATGTCGATGGACTAACAACCTTCACGCTAGGCTTAACACGTTATCGTTCGCGTGATTTTAATTCAGTGCAGATTAATTACTACTTATATCTTTGGCATCGGCTCTTGGGGTTAAGCCAGGTTACGTTTGGCTCATGCAGACGACACTAAGAAATAAGAATCGTTGAATAGAGCAATATGAAAAAATAATCCCAAAAAGCAAGGCCGAAGCTCGCTTTTCTGAAATATTGTTATGCATATATCATTAAGGATGACACTAAATGTATCTTTCGAGTTCCGCTTTCAAAAACTTTATCCATGGAAAGGCAGTTGAAATCGTAGAGCCTATTGCGAACGTATACAAACTATACGTATAGCCTATTACGAACGTATGTAGGCTGTTATTTTATAACTATGAATGTGCATGTGATGTTTACCTAGAGCTTATCGTGTACTATAATGCGAATGTAATGTAATTACCTAAAACATAGCCTTCGTTGTTGTTTACGTTTATCGTCGGTAATATTTTTTGTATTCTCCTCTACTTTAACATTAGCTACTTCCTTTGGCTAATTATATGTTTGGTCAAAGTTCAATGTCAATGTCGATTAGTTGAGGTTATTTGCTGTAGTTTTCCTATTTCGCGAAAATAGTGAAGGTTTTTGCCAAAAGTATAATATAATGTCGTTCAAGGATATCATTCATTCCTTTAGCTCTATCTATGTCTCATGTCGATTGATTGTTGATTGATTGATTGATTGCTGCCTGGTTCGGTTTTCATATCTTTATTAAGAGAAATAATAATAAATTGTATGTACCCTTTTAGTGTGGATTTGCATATCCAAGCTTAGTTGTAAAACTAGGCGTATTAAGACGATCAGAGAATGATGGTCTTGTTCTCGGCATAAATTGTTTTGCCTTCTGACGTCGACTGTTGCTAAAACTACAGTACCTTATATTATTTCGTGTAGGTAACTAATACAAAAAAAAATATTACAAGCTGGCTGTTAGATTGTCTCTGTCGTGTTCAGATAGGTATAGTCAGTTTGAAAAAATCACATAATATTCAAAAGTCTTAACAGTCTGCATTTTATATTTTCACAGGACCGTCAGCAAACATTGCCTCTCAGGAAAGCAGATCAACCTACAGAGATAATCAACAACAACCATGCGCCGCTGAAGAAGGAAGCTACGGATAATCCACCTCCCCCACCGCCAGTGAGTAGAATAAGATATGTTCAAAGGCATCTTTTATATTTATTTTTCAAGGTCTGTAATTACATAATTGAACAAAGGTCTCCTTCAAAGCCTTCTAGGTTTCACTGCGTGGTGCTTCTTTCATATACGCCTTCAATAATCATACCAAAGGTGATTTTTACTGACCTTTCAAGCCAGCCTAGCCAAATGCAGATCTGAAAACTACAATAATGATGTTATGATGATTCTTATACGTAATGAACTAATGACTTGATAGTAGCACAAAGATATACGTACCTACTTATTTCTATTTCCGATAGGCACACATGTGGGTAGCGTTGATAATGAAAAGAGAGAAAAAACGTTGTATTTATAAAATACATAGTATTGTTTTTATCTAAACCAGTTACAATCAAGGTGCAAAGTATCAGTAACTTACTTACCTAAGAGTACCTACATAATTTGAGGTTGAGGTCATAGGTACACAGTAAATAAGTAAATATAGTAGGTATAATTTATACCTATGGTTTGTGGAAGTATAAATAAATAAAACTAGAAGTTTAATTCTTAGATCGCTTTTACTACAGTCATAAGAAGGCTGTAGACTTTAGTTACAATTCTAAAATCTCAAATTGCTATGCTTTCAGATGCCTGTTGCAAATAGTCTCGCTGAAAATGGTCATCAGTTGCCCGCAGCAAATGGTCATCAGATGCCTGCTGCAAATGGTCATCAAATGCCTGCTGCAAACGGTCATCAGATACTAGCTACAAATGGTCGTCAGATGACGGCAACAAATGTTCACCAGAATGGAAATCATAAAGTCATAGAGAACCAAAAACCCATTCCAAAAACAATGACCACTGAACTTCTAACAAACCCAAATTTTAGAAAAAATGGAACTCTGACAAGAACTCCTACTCCAGATTACATAAAGAAAACTGAACCTCCTCAACAAATAAAAAATATAAAAGACGAAAAGGCCGACATGGAGTCACTAGAATCTTATAAGTTAAAGAATCCTTCGAATGTACTACCGAAGCCGCCGTCAAATTATTTTGTGAAAGCCCCGAACGGTACAGCAACCATGAAGAAGCACGCTCGTCCCGTGTCTGTAACGATTGGTGAATATGCATACGGAGGTGGAAGCAGACGGGAACCAACGAAGCTCGACTTCCTTAATGGAGATAAAACCGATGGCCTTCGTGATGCCGACGAGGAAGTCTCTATTTCCAATAGACTACAATCAGAACTGGCGCTAACACTATCTAGATCGAATTTACGTAAGAAGACTGAAGCTCTGGTTAGTACTGTTATATATAAGTATAATAATTATATATGACTATCATGTCATGTTTATCTAAGAATAGGTAATCATAAAATTGAAAGTAAAATGTTATTTAAATTTTGTGTATTTCAATTCATAATTCAGTATCTAAATGCAAATAATGGCCCAAAATATTTGTTGATGATGTAATATTAATTAATATAATATAACATTGTTCCTACCTACATCCGGTAATAAATCAAAATACGAATATATTTTTTAAAGTTACATAGAGCCTCTCATTTAATATTCGGATAGGTCCTGTGATTAAAATTTATTCGTTTAAATTATTAATTTTACGTGATGGCCTTTATATGCAACTGATAACATTGGTTTTTTTTATAATCGGAAACAGTGCAGTTTTCGCGGTTGTTTTTATGATCAACATACGCGGCCATGTTTTGAAAACAACAATATTTGTTCTCATGGAAATGTTATTGACATTTTCGTTGCGGCTGAGACAAAGGTGTATTGATTAAAACATGTATTCGAATTCTCTAAACACCAAGTCACCATTTTTAATTATATTTAAAAATATAAAACTAAAAATTTGGAGCAACAATAAAAAACAAACATTATTTGCTTAGACTGTTATTGTCTATAAGTAATAGGTAGCTATATGGATCTTCTTTAACTAACATAGTTGAATCATCGTTTCAAAATTTCAGGATCATGGAAATATCAATAAAAGTTTCAATAATAATGAAGACAGTGACTGTTCTGTTGATAAAATTTTTCACGCTAGATATGGACATAATCTTTTACCGTTACCACCCTGTATAACGATTCCAAAAGTCGCCGTTTCAAAAATAATTTCAAATCAGGCAGTGAGATTATTTAACTAATTATAATAAAGACAGTACAATAAAAAATACAAAGAGCACAATAATGCAATGTTGTTATTGTAGTTGCATGGACACGCGTGTTTTCACTAACAAATCATTTAGGTGATGGTGGATCTTTCTATATTTTGTCCTGTGTACTGTGTATCTTTAAACCTGTTATTTAACCACATATATTTTTGTTTACAGGCGGACGCCAGTCGATAAGGAATCAAGCAAATTTTTAATATCAATCATTTAATATATTACGATTTTAAATTTAGACGTCTAGTGAAAATTAGAAAATTTTGGTTAGAATTTAAATAGTCGACCAAAGTTAGTTACGTATTTAATTTATGAATTGGAAAACTTTAGATTGTAGTGTAGTGCCACGTCTGATATGTAAGGACTATGAAGCTACGATTACGTGTGTAATTTTATCATAGGTGTTAAGAAATGTCTCGATATGTAGGTAGTTAATGTTTTTAATCCCGAAACCATGTGTAATTATTATGGGTTTATTATTATGTAATATATTATGTATATCTGTGGAATGCCTAAGTCATAATAAATGCTGGTTTAGACTGAAATGGTTTTATTTTTGACCAAGTTTATATTTACTGTATGTAGAAAAGAAGACATTAACCACAAAAACATTTTTTTGCCTCATTGTATAGTTGTTCGGGAAGTCCAGGAAGATAAGGGGTTCGTTGATGTAACAACGAATACTCATAGCAAGAAGAATTAAATATATTTTGGCAAAATAGCGTTCCTGCAAAGATGGTCTGAAGTTAAACTCCTAATTCGTCATTAAGGAAGATAATCTTTCTCCTCTGAAGAAGAGACTTAAACGAAATGTGGCTGTTTACCCGGGAACGGATGGCATCGCACGTGTTACTGACATTCGGACGTCCACTGGAGTCGTTCGGCGGACATTTAACAGAATCTGCCCGTTACCCGTATCTTCAGTATCTGGTTTCCAACGCCCGGGGCATGTTGGAGCGCCTGATCGACACAGCATAGCAGCAACTCAATTACCTAGAAGCTAAAATTTTAATGTGTCAATGTCACTTTCTCTATATTCTCTTTGGTGTGTGCAGTTGCCGCCATTCCGCCAAAATATATTTAATTTTTCTTGCTATGAGTATTCGTTATTACTTCAAAGAACCCCTTATCTTCCTGGACTTCCCGAACAATAGCCAATAAAAGCTACAAAGAAAAAAATCGATTCTCAGCAAAAACAATACGTCACTAACTCGCACAAGTTAAATTAATTCTAGTTTTAGTTCTGGTCATTTTGTTGGCCTGTTTTATACCATCCTTACATTAAAAGCCAAGATGGCGGCTACGCATTGTATTTATAAAGTTTTTGATACCGCGTAATATAATAAAATCATGTCATATTTCGTTAGACCACAAAATAAACTAAACAAACTTATAAGCCCAATCTTGCAGTGTCTTGTGCTAGTTAAAACTGAATATATTATAGATCATGGTGTAATCATTGTAGTCATGACCACATTTCCACGGAAAATTTACTAAAACCTGTTTTATCATTCACACATTTTCATACACACATACACCACTTCGCAATTAGACCTAAAACTAGTCCATTCAGACCTGTAAGCTATACAAATATTTGCTCTGAGAGGGAATCGCACTCGATACATGCAATGCAGCACTCAGGCAATCGCTAAACCTTAGCACCAACCGTGTAGAAATACATAGTAGACCTATAAATCTTCATCAACTTAATAACGCAGAAATTGTGAATAGCCTGCCATAATAATAATAATATCATAAGAAGTTTCCTTACTTAGACATTGATATACAAAAAAACCTTTTTGTACAGCTGTATTAGCTAAATACTTTTAAGTTTGTTTTTAGCAAGGAACTTATAAAAGGTTTTTAGGCATTGGGATTAGTTGTCAGTTGTCAGTAATTGCTGCTGTCAGGATCTGTCTGCTGTTGTCTCGGATCTGTATATGTTTAATAAATTACTCTGTATCTCGGATTTTCTCAGAACCGTAGTCAACAGAACTGTTTCAAAATATGAACAACAGCCATATGTATAAAAAGTACTGTGTGAATCACAGCAATATCTATCACCAGCTATTTACTGCAGAACTGTGTATATTTACCAATAAAAGCTTGTTCATCATTAACCATGCTTTTTGGAACGATAAAAAAATTACTATCTAGTGAATATAACGAATTTGATGACACACTTTTAGTAGAAAGTCCATTTAGGGAGATAACGAGGGATGGCACAGTAACACTGCGTTCAGTACAGCTTGGTACGTTGATAATACGTTTTTGTATGGTTTTAATACCTATAGTTATGTTGTACTATGATTTGAAGTAGACTAGTTAATTTTTGCAACTGCGATGACGTTACAATATGATTTTATGAATCATCTTCATTGCCAACACGATCAAAAAGCGCGTGGCCCGACAAACACTTGGCCGTGTTGTAATTTAAACTTGACAAGATGTCTATAACGTTATAACTGTTGTATTATGATTACAACAGTTACAGCGTGCAAACAATTCTTACTTTATTTTTATTAATATCTTAATAGGCATTGGCATAATAGCTCCCTGTATAATTACTATGCAACATTATTCTAGGTTTAAGTTCAAGAGCTTTTATAATTGCTTCTGAACACGATGCTAGAAAAAATACCAAGAAAAATGACAAAACCCCACTATCAAGTCAATCGAGTGTCATAGAAATACTTTCATTACATCCATGGGAGTCTATTAAATTGAGTGTATTTAAAAGAAGTAATAAGCAAGTACTGAAGGCCTCCTTCACTAACAACGGTATAAGGTATTTTGAATTGACAGACATGCCAAAAAGGAAGGTAAGGATCTCGAGTTCGATAATTATAGTCAATAATATACCCGTATACAAATAAAGTACAAGCATTTGGGCTTAGGCTACTGTGCCAGTCTTCTTTACTAACCAGTAAAGAAGACTGGCACTCTATTGTGCTAGAAGTCATAACCCTTTTTTAAGCAGACTTTTAACAAGCTTTAAGAAACTACCTAACGATTCCTTGTTTACATGATAGTAAAGTTTGCTTCACAAGTTAACGAGTTATACTTACTGGCAATCCTGGCAATGCGACCCTACAGCTTGCATGGGCCGACACACTTGGCCGGTTTTTCATCAAACTTTTGACATTTTTGGCTTAAGGGCTCGATGTGAATCTGTAATTTTTTTAGTGTTTCCGGATTTTACCCGTTGGTGGTGGTTTCATAAGTGACCAAGACCATTAAGGTAGCAAGCAGATCGTTTTCTAAGAAACCATGACCGACATATAGTACTTGCCTAGTTGATAAATGTAACTGTTTTGCCTGAGACTAACAACACATACCATAATGAAATATTTAACACCTATGGCACCACTAAGTAGGTACTATTACTTGGTGCCATTGTACATTGGGCCCATTGGTGATATTATTGATGGTCGCCTTTGTGCGTTTGTGCTCATTTAAACTTTGTCTTAAGGGTGTCACTCACACAAGTTTCGATAAAATCGAATGTAGGAAAAGCCAAGTGCGACAACAAAACAGTCGCAGTAAAACGACTAACCCCTCCATACGAAACGATTATCCTAGAGCTCCTGTGTCGAATTGCCGACAGGCAACGTGATAAAAGATGTAAAAAGAGCCGTATGTACATGCTACTTAGGTATCACGTTATGGCAATGAACGAGATCACCTACTGGGCCCAAGTAGTATAAACAGTTATGGATGTATCATCGACACGAAAAGAAGCCTACCTATCACGATCACGCCACGTTCTTTTCACTTTTTATTTAGTACTTATGTTAGAAGGACTATTATATGTACATAATTATCATTCTCAGATATTTTGGAGTCTATGGCGAAGCAGCATAGAAGAACTAAATGGCTCAAATAAAAAATGGCCTTTCCTATTCGCAACTCAAATCATAAGTAAAAAAAAAAAATCAGAAAGCGGCACCTCAAATTACATCGAATTACGTTTTCTAAAAGATACTGAGAAGGTAGATATTATTAAAACTTAATAAATTGATTTTTAACTATCGTGCTGTTAAAATATGTGTATTTTTGAGTACCTATACATATACAGATAAATATTTAAAATGTATTTTTAAAGCAGGAGGCTGAAAGGAAGAAATGGCCAGACAAATATTTATATTTAGGGTCTATTAGAGAAGAAGAAGACAAAATTCGACCTGCACCTGTACTTGGAATGGGGCGCTCTGAGGAAATCAATCTTTATTATTTAAAACCGAGATATTTCGGTTGTTGGGAACAATCAGAACATTGGGTCCAATGTGGGGACAGCTCATTAAATACTTTACCAGTTATTCAAAATGAATGACAGTTGTGTAAATTTTGAAAAGTTTTATAAATCTAATAAAAACAATATTTTGCGTAAACTATTTTAGCGTTTTTTTTAGTAATCTCGAGTTGATCACCTTATTATTCAATGATTTCCGTGATCAATTTAGGTTTTTTTTTAATATCATTTGATGATAAATCTCAATGATGAACCTTGTAGATGGTCTTGGTCTTGTAGATGCGTTGCCATCCTAGAAATAAATTTGACGTTTGTGCTTACGACTCGTGGTGACTACTATACATAAATCTTGTTAGTACAAATACGAACTACTCGCGAACATTGCTATAATTTATAAATAATAGTGATCTAAAATCATAAATTAAAAACAATAGTAAAGTAATAATTTAATCATCAAATTCTTAGGTAAAATATCGTTTGTTAAATTGAAATATAATTTATCATCTATCTGTTGATGACTGATGATTAGTTTTTGGTTTAAATATTTGTAAATAATTTTAACAAGGCTATATAAAAAAAATAGAAATATCCGAATTGATAACCTCCTCCCTTTTTGAAGTCGGTTAAAAAGTGAAAAATAACTTTAGCTTTGGAAGTCGGTGGCAATACAAAACAACAAACAGAACCCTAGCCGCCGACGTTTTGAAGGCGGTTGTCTTTTTTGTAAAAAAGTTTTTATTTTTCGCTTTTTAGTATCAACAACTTCCTGTTATCCAAATCCATGAAGGAACAGTAAAAATACGTAAATTAACAAGACACCACATAAAAGTCACAAGAAACCAGAATAGGCTAATTCGTTTACTTGGATGACATATTTTTTTCAGTTATAGATAAAATATGGGATTACCTCAGAAGTAAAAACTTTTAAAAATCGGTCCGAAGTTGACGTAGTAATCGGTGAATATACATAAAAAATAAGATAAATAAAAACTTTTTTACAAAAAAGACAACCGCCTTCAATTCTAAAAAGTGAAAAATAACTTTAGCTTTAGAAGTCGGCCGGCTTTGGTTCTCTTTGTTGTTTTCTGTCGCCACCGACTTCCATAGCTAAAGTTATTTTTAGATTTTGAAGGCGGTCGTCTTTATTGTAAAAAAGTTTTTATTTTTCGCTTTTTCTGTGTAACCCTGCCTCGATCTCATGGCGACATGGAGACAGCGACTGTCACAACCTCGTGCTGGGCACGCCTTAATAGAGGCGGTAAGTCCCCTCTTTGAGGAGTGGCTGGAGAGGCGCCACGGCGCCCTCACCTACCGCCTGACGCAGGTCCTCACCGGACACGGGTGTTTCGGGAGGTTCCTGCAAGCGAAACGGCCGGAAACGTCCGGGTGTCACCATTGTGTGAAGGCGCCCCGAGGATATGGTGGAGCGCACCGTGGCGGTGTGCAAAAAAATTTGCAAATCCGCCGAATTGATAACTCCCCCCTTTTTTAAAAATACGGTCGAACATAGAACCTCCTCCTTTTTGAAGTCTGTTGAAAAAAAGTTATTTCGATTTCCAATTATAATCGATTGCCATCCATAATACACTCTGAGTCGAGTGAGAGAACAACGTAGTAGATACTTAGATAGTTATACTCTGTGGTTAGAACGTGGTTTGCTATAGGGATGCAAAATTCAATGCGCGGTACATGAAATCAAAACACGACGTTACTAATACAGTGAAAAATATTGTATATTTAACAAGATAATTATTATATATAGTTAATAGACTAAAATGTCTTTTTTGAAGAGAATTGTAAGTAATTTGACATTTCCAAAATATCGTAATAAAGTTGTGTCAATAAATTTTGTCAATGGAACACAAAACTGTAAAAGAAGTTTTCATTGTAATTCATACCTGAGTGCAAGAATGTTTATGGAACATGAGAATAAATACGCTTATAGTATTTTAGAAAACAAAGGCTATGCTATTAGCTTAAACTGCAACGTCCAGCTACAGACTTTAAGTGAAGAACAATTTGAAGAAGCACTCCAAGCGGACTGGTCAAAGAAGTCTCACTCTGAAGTTATAGAGATTTTTCCTAAATTCGGTTTATATTGTTCGGAACACAGCTTGTGTATCTCTAATAAAATATTTGATACATATATAGACCATCTTACTGACTGTTTAAAATTTGCCACTGATAAAGAGTTGGAATCAGTATTTTATGCCTTAAATAAGTGGCCAGAAACGGAATCAATCAGAACTCGAAACTTCATAGAAGTCTGGGCTGCTTTAGACGATGAGTGTTTAAACAGAATAAGAAATTGGACTCATAGTGAATTACTGTCATTTATAGCACTATTCTATATGACAAATGTAACAAGATATAGTGAGTTTTCTACTAAAAGCATGCAGAAATTAGCCAGTAAAGCAAAGCAATTAACACCAGGGCAAATTGTACAAACATTGTTCTTTATTGGAGTATGGAGAAAAGCCCCTTTTGATATGCACAATTTAGAAACTGAGGTAAACAAAAAATACTCACTATTCACTGTTGACGATTTGGCTATTATGTGTATGGGATTCTTTAAAAGTAAAACACCTGTAAGAGATATGGACTTAACACTAAAAATTATCAACACTGTGATCGACAACTCAAAAAATATTCATGAAGTATCCTTGGCAGCTTTATTGAAACTAATTAGATACTCAACAAAATCAACCCTTGACAACAGAATATACAGACTGCTGGAAGCATTGCAGCATGAAGTGCCTCGGTTATCAGTGATGTGTAATGTACATGTAGCTCTAGTGGGAACATCTACATTAAATTTACATGAAAGGTGTTTACAAAAAGTTGCTGAAACTGTAAGCAAATCCATGGCCCAAGCCAGGGTAAAAGACCTTGAAAGATTAGTTTTAACCTTTGGAACATTTAACTTAGTACCTCAAACAGAAGGATGTTTCTTCTCCAAAGTTTTGGATGAATTAAGAAAGCCTGACAGAATACCAGAATTAGTCACCCATGGCAGATCATTTGCATGCTGTATAGCATATTTAACTCTTTTAGGCATATATCCGGTGGACTTAATCAATAAAGTTTTAAGTCCAGAATTTTTACAACAGACATATGGGAAATATTGTTATAACTATGGGAGAGAAATACTTGTATTAAACAATGTAGCAGAAATCTTTTGCAGTGGTGATAATGTTAATTGTCTTCCAAACAAGCACATTCAAATTATGGCAAAGAAATATACTGATTATGTACCAAATGAAGACTTTGAGAAACAGTATAATGTTACTGAAAAAATGGTCTTAGATGTTATAAAAGTATTGAAAGTAATTCGAGGTGGTAAAGAGTATGTAGTTGGTGAACATATCTTATCACATCATCAAAGAGGAGGTACATAAAGAAATATTATTTAATTTTATGATTATTTCAATAAAATATCAACTAAAATGCTATGATCAAATTATACTGCTTCTTTTCCAGATGTAGTAATCTGTAATGATGTTAGCGGAGCCCCAGTAGCAGTCAAAGATTCATTTACAACCAAGGACTTTGGGCTATTACGAAGGCCTCCTGATAATAATGTCTGGATTGCATTGGTGATAGCTGGCAGAAATGCAATAATATATGATACAGACAATGCAACTGGCTTCTTTATAAGCAAAATTAGAGAACTTGAAGCATTGGGTTATCATGCAACACTGGTAAACACATTGTAACTAATCTTATAAGTGACTAGTCTTTATAGATTTTCATTTAGTTCTGATTGTATCCTGTCAATATCATTTGTATGAAGCTCTGTAATATGAAGAAACATCTTAACTCTGGAGTAATAATACAAAATTATAAAAAAAACATAATAATTGTGGTAACCAAATAAATAATGAAATATGATAAGGTAAATAAATATTTATAACAAGGTAAAACAACTGCTAACCAATTTTCTTCATGTCAGGTACCCTGGAGTAAGTACTCAAAATTGAACACAACAGAAGAAAAAGCAGGTTACCTTGATGACTTAATTAATAAAGCTATGAGCAAAACTAAATAAATGTTTGTACATAAATATTCAATATTATTATTTGTATCAACCCACTAGCTCGCGACCTTGTCCGCGTCAAAGTAAGTAAATATTAACCCACTGAAACCGCACATTTTCCGGAATAAAAAAAAGCATAGGTGCTATTCCAGACTAATTTATCTCTGTGTTATCTTCTCAATTATAATAGTAGTAAGATGAGCGTAAAGATTTATATCATTTGCTTGTGCTGAACTAAAATAGTCTGCGTAAACGCCTCTCGGAAAGACCAGATATATATTATTAAGTTAGGCCTGATGATAAGCAGGATTTGCAGTATATGGGGTCATGTCATGATGTCTCACAACCTCTACTGTCAGGTCAATAGGTCATTGCCTCTCTGGTACTGACTCGTACTGCTAGTACCCTATCGCTAAATGTGCGCCGAGAAGATAGTAATTTATTAGTCAAGAAATAGACAGTTTTGTAATTTTTTTTCTACTTAATTTTGTCTATGGACATTAGTATTTTGGTTGATTGGTCGGGGACAATGAGCAATGCCGATCTTTTTTGGTTTTTACCGTGGCACTTAATGGTGTAACGTAATTTTAGTATTGTAAAACGCTTACGCCGCGTTACAGTAATACTGGGAACAAAATAACAAACTTCTAAAGAATACTCGCAATCTAATTATGTGCTGGAGCTGGCAGCATTGTTTGAAATATGTCCACCCGATTTGCGATATCTAGTAAAAGGCCTATTGCGTTACGCGATCTGCCGGGCCCTGACTGCAGGGACACGGACAGGGTAGTGTAATAAGAAACAGGGAGGCAGGGCCCGGTCTAGGGTTGCCAACCGTACTATAATATATAGTATTTTGGGTCTGTATACTATACAGAAATATTTTTTTATCACGTTTCAAATTTAAATATTGATCTTTATTGAAATAATTAAATACGTGTTGTTTCTTTTAGTATCACTAAGTACTAAAATATTTAGATATGATATATTAAGATATGAAAACGATCGTACAGTTGGCAACACTGTGAGACAGGTAGGCAGGCAGGGCACACGATATACAGGGCCCGGCAGTATACCTCTATGATACTACCAACAAAGAAAAGATGCAAAGCAATTAATTTTACTCTATGGTAACGCATCAGCAGCTTGCAGACATAACGGGTGGATAATTTTCGCGCCCGGTTTGTGTCGCTGAGTAGAAGATAAAAGAAAAAGAAAGATATTGTTTCACTACGATATGTAAAAGCCCTCAAATCGAGCAATTTAAATTATTCATTAGTGATATTTATTCTGTGTCATCATGGCTCAAACAGAGGAAGCTATGGACGTTGTTGCAGATGTTGGTGAAAATTCAGTAGGTTTCACTAAGCACACTCATGTTTTAAAATTATTTGTGAGGATTGATGTTAAAACAAACTCATTTATGTAACAGAATGGATCCTCGAGTGATACTACGTCCTCGAGGGGAAAGGAAGGTGATTTCGAAAGTAAAATTGAAACTGATCGTTCGAAGAGATTTGAGTTTCTGTTGAAGCAAACGGAAATTTTCTCTCATTTCATGACAAATACTCCTAAATCTGGTGCCAGCCCACCCAAACCGAAAGCTGGTAGACCTAAGAAGATCAAGCAAGATGTTGACCCGGGAGGAGGATCAGCAGGAGAGTAAGTACTTAAAAAACCAACCTTCAACTGGCCATTACAAATAAACAATAAACATGTGCTACTACACTAATGTTTACAAAATAAGAAAAAAATAAAATTCATGAATAATTTTAATTGATAAATAACAAGTACCAATTTGTCTACATATTTTGAGCAGTTTTGTACATTGTTACTAAGATTTGGTTGTTAATAATATTGTCAATACATTTTTGATATCATTATTACTTAAATTTTGTCTAGCCACCGCCACCGCAAGACTGAACAGGAAGAAGATGAGGAGCTCCTTGCGGAAACAAATACTAAAGTAAAATCAATATTCCGATTTGAAGCATCTCCCCACTATGTCAAAAATGGAGAAATGCGTGACTATCAAGTAAGAGGTCTTAACTGGATGATCTCACTCTATGAAAATGGTATTAATGGCATCTTGGCAGATGAAATGGGTCTTGGAAAAACTTTACAAACTATTTCTTTGCTTGGTTACATGAAGCATTTCAAGTAAGTCATTTCAGCATTTTAAATAAGTTACTCCATTATATTTTTTAAATAGCACTTAGCCATCTGATCTTTTATGGTAGTGCTTTCAATATTATCAACAACTGGTGTAATTATGCTACATTTATAGTATTATTAATATAAAATTCTGAATGTAACAGAAATGTTCCCGGGCCACATATTGTTATTGTTCCAAAATCAACCCTGACAAATTGGATGAATGAGTTCAAGAAATGGTGCCCATCTTTGAAAGCTGTTTGTCTAATTGGTGACCAAGAAACAAGGGTAGGTTTCACAGTTAATTTAAATTCAGTTGTGTTTGCCAGTGATTCAGAATAATAATGTTCGTTTTATCCATTTCTGGAATTTTTATGTAGGTTTTATTGGTAATTCAATGGAATTTTAATGTTACTTAAATATTATGTTATTGTTAAAAAGGAACTATTTGTTTTATGTAATCTCCAATTGTTCTACATTATATTTTTATTGTACCATTACATAACATTTTGTAAATTTTTATAAACTTATTTTTATTAGAGCACATTCATCCGCGAAGTCCTCATGCCTGGTAACTGGGACGTCTGCATCACATCTTATGAGATGATAATTCGAGAAAGATCAGTTTTCAAAAAGTTTACCTGGAGATACATGGTGATTGACGAGGCTCATAGAATCAAGAATGAAAAGTCAAAACTTTCTGAACTGCTTCGAGAGTTTAAGAGTATGAACAGGCTGTTACTAACTGGTACTCCTCTGCAAAACAATCTCCACGAGTTATGGGCACTACTCAATTTCCTTTTGCCGGATGTATTTAATAGTTCTGATGTAAGTGGCACTATGAAGTTGAAAATGCTATATTTAAATCTGTAGACTAATTTGCAGTGTATGATTATTTAAATAATAAAAACCTTTCAGGACTTTGATTCTTGGTTCAACACTAATGCGGCACTTGGTGACAATCAACTAGTGTCTCGGTTACATGCTGTTTTGAGGCCATTTTTACTTCGTCGTCTTAAATCTGAAGTGGAGAGAAAACTTAAACCGAAAAAGGAAGTCAAAGTGTATGTGGGTTTGAGTAAAATGCAACGAGAATGGTACACTAAAGTTTTAATGAAGGATATTGACGTAGGTATGTACAAAGATATCTCAGATATAATTTTATTTTTGAAGTGCTGCTAGTGAATATACCAATATTATTAAAACTGCCTCGTTAGCCTAGTGGTCCTAAGCGCGACTGCTACGCTAGAGGTCTTGGGTTCGATTCCCAGGTTTAGCAAAAAGTGTTATTGGGTTTTTCTATGAAATTCTCAGTAACAGCTCGGAGTTGGGATTTGTGCCCGGTTAATGGCAATAGGCTCGCCCCCTATTACATGGGACCTAAAACATACCGGCGAACTGTGGGTGTGCATTGTTACACCTCTGCCTAACCCTTCGGGGAATACAGGCGAGGTGGTATGTGTTATGTGTGTATTAAATTTGTAACAACTAGTGTACTGGTTCTAGTCAATGGCGCTGGAAAAGTTGAAAAGATGCGACTGCAAAACATTCTCATGCAACTGCGTAAATGCTGTAACCATCCTTACTTGTTTGACGGGGCAGAGCCTGGTCCACCCTACACGACGGACTTACATCTCGTGTACAATTGTGGGAAACTAGCCATACTTGACAAATTGCTTCCCAAACTACGTGAACAGGACTCGAGGGTGTTGATATTCTCACAAATGACCAGGATGCTGGACATCTTAGAGGATTACTGTCTTTGGAGGCAATATAAGGTTTGCATAAACCTGTTTTTCATGATCTTCATAGCAGACTACATTAAGGATCGTAAACACACGAAATTAAAAAAACAAAATGATTTCAGTATTGCCGTTTAGATGGTCAGACACCTCACGAAGATAGGAACAGGCAGATAGAAGAGTACAATGCTGAGGGGAGTGAGAAATTCGTATTTATGTTGTCGACACGGGCCGGTGGTCTTGGCATCAACTTGACGTCAGCAGATGTCGTCATCATCTATGATTCCGATTGGAATCCACAAATGGACTTGCAGGCTATGGACAGAGCGCATCGTATTGGACAGAAAAAACAAGTAAGTAGACAAAATATTGTTACTAAGGTTTATCAAGAAGCTGACCGTAAATGGATTTTCTGGTTCTAATATGCTATTAGGTGATTAAATGATGACTACAACCACATATTCTGTTGAAGGTGCGGGTTTTCCGGCTAATCACAGAAAATACTGTGGAAGAAAAAATTGTTGAACGCGCCGAAGTAAAGCTAAGGTTAGACAAACTAGTGATACAGTCAGGCCGCCTGGTCGACATCAAGAGTCAGCTCAACAAAGACGAAATGCTCAACATGATCAGACATGGCGCCAACCATGTGTTCTCGTCTAAGGATTCGGAAATCACTGAAGAAGATATTGATGTCATTTTAGCTAAGGGAGAACACAAGGTGAGCTTCAGTGTTTGTGTTCCATTCCTGTTTCTCGATAAACAATAAAACATGAATATATTACTCATTTGCTTTTTATAGACTGAAGAATTGAAGCAGAAGCTGGAGAGTCTAGGAGAATCTTCTCTACGGGCTTTCTCGATGGACACTCCTGGGGCCACAACAGACTCTGTGTACCAGTTTGAAGGTTTTCTTCTAAAAACTAGATGTCAAATATATTCATTGTGTAAATTAAAATACTAACTGACTTTGTTTCGTACAGGGGAGGATTACAGAGAGAAGCAAAAAATTTTACCCATTGGTAATTGGATAGAACCGCCTAAACGCGAGCGTAAAGCTAACTATGCAGTGGATGCTTATTTCCGAGAGGCACTCCGTGTTTCTGAACCAAAGGCGCCAAAGGTACAGGTAAATAAGTGTAAAGAGCTAAATGCGGAGGTCAGCGCAGCAGTCTCCATTTGGTGGTGGTTCTATGGCAATATAATTTTCATCTTATTCATGTATTTGTATTGTGTAAATTGATTAGCTCTTTATACTGGCTGTGGTAAATACTTGTATTTCTGCTGTTAATTATGTGTTTAGTCTAATTTTTTATTTCAATTAGAACTAGAATATTAATTTAAATTCTCATACTATTCATTTATATATATTTTCACGTACTATAATATCTACACATGCTTGTAGTTAGTTTGGGACCATGCTTACGATGATCGTAGAATAATATTTACTTTCCCCATGTTTAGGCTCCGCGTCCTCCAAAGCAGCCGATTGTACAAGACTTCCAGTTCTTTCCGTCGCGACTTTTCGAACTTTTGGATCAAGAAATATACCACTATCGCAAAACATTAGGGTAAGATATAAACATAGGTAAAAACACAACATTTAGTAGAAGACATTATTCATAATATTTTATTGATTAGGTATAAAGTTCCCCGTAACCCTGAATTGGGCCCAGATGCTGCCAAGATTCAAAGAGAAGAACAGCGGAAGATAGATGACGCTGAAGCACTTACCGAGGAAGAGATACAAGAGAAAGAGCAGTTATTAACTCAAGGTAAAGGTACTAAACTGTCTACAATCAGAGCATCACTCTAACAATGGTATTAGCATTATATATAAATCTCTTTATCAACAGGGTTTACTAATTGGACAAAGCGAGACTTCAACCAATTCATCAAAGCCAATGAAAAATATGGCAGAGATGATATTGAAAATATTGCTAAAGACGTTGAAGGCAAGACTCCTGAGGAAGTAAGTAACGTTTTTGTAGTTTAACTATTCAAAATTATTTTAAAGACAATTATTATAACGCATTATCTATTTATTCAGGTTATGGAATATTCAGCAGTATTTTGGGAGCGATGCCATGAACTTCAAGACATCGACAGAATAATGGGACAAATTGAAAGGGGAGAAGCCAAGATACAGAGGCGAGCATCTATCAAAAAAGCGCTGGATGCAAAGATGGCGCGATATAGAGCTCCATTCCATCAATTGAGAATTTCTTATGGAACAAATAAAGGAAAAAATTATGTGGAGGAGGAAGACAGGTAATTAAAATCTAGAATTCATCTCAAAAGCTTGTATTAATCCATAAAAAGCTTTGTGTTTAAGAAACGCTTTTTTTTTTTCAAGATTCCTGGTGTGTATGTTGCATAAGTTAGGCTTCGACAAGGAAAACGTGTACGAGGAACTACGAGCATCTGTACACGCTGCACCACAATTCAGATTTGATTGGTTCCTCAAATCAAGAACAGCTGTTGAATTACAACGCAGGTCAGTTTAATTCCACAGATTAAGTAGTTATAAGAGATCTAGTTAGCACATACATAATTAATCTACCTTTATATTACGTAACGACGCTATCCTTGGCTATTTTCAGATGTAACACCCTCATTACATTAATTGAGAGAGAAAATCAAGAACTTGAAGAGAAGGAACGGGCTGAAAAGAAGAAAAAGAGTGGTGCCGCAAATCAAAATACACCGGGCGGAAACGCGACAGGCAAAGGCGCTAATACAAGCAAACGCAAAGCCGATAACACACCAGACACCGCGCAAAAGCACAAAAAGAAGAAGAAATAAACCTCACACGGTTTAACATACGATTAGATGATCATAATTTCTTATGTAACGATTATTAACAATGGTAAATAAACCTACTGTCGTGATTATTTTATTACTTTTTTTAGTCATCTAACTGGCTGTTTTGTCCATCCAGGAAGTACGAGGTTAGCTCTTTTTATCCTGCTGGCTTTGCTCTTGGACGTCGTCCATTTAGATTTAGATTACAGGATTATGGCAGCCCAATTAATAGATATAAGGTTTAAAACGGGTGCGGCGGTGTTTTGATGCCATAACGTGCCGCGGCATTCCGCGACGTAACTCAGCGCACGTCCTTACACAGACCCGGTACCCAACAACGCTATAACAAAGCTAGTCTATGTACCTATAATTGACGGCACGGTTGCTGGCTGTTTGTGAGTTTATGTTTGTAAACGCACAAAAGGTTAAAACACGAAATCTTAAAAAACTACTCGACTTAAACAGCTAGAATTTGGCTTGTAGTGGTAGGAGACGTCAGCTTTAGGGCCCTATTAACCTCTCGAGTGCCGGAACGTAGATCAACGCTCAAAATAAGCCAGTGTTAGTCTGCCGATGCCTGAGCGTTGATCCGTAATTATGTGACATTAAAAAATGAATTTTGTACGTGTTCGCCCGGCATACGCGGGGTTAAGAGCGGTCTTTGACTCTCACTGTCGCTGGTAAAAGCTAAAAGTATTTTATATATAACTAGCTTTTGCCCGCGACTTCGTCCGCGTAAATACCATCACGCCTGTATTTCTCGAAGGGTTAGGCAGAGGTGCAAAAATGTACGCCCACAGTTCGCCAGTATCTTTAAGTGCCATGTAATAGGGGGTGAGCCTATTGCCCTTAACCGGGCACAAATCCTAACTCCGAGCTGCTACTGAAAATTTCATAGCGAAATCCAATAACACTATTTGCTCGACCTGGGAATCAAACCCAAGACCTCTAGCGTAGTAGTCGCGCTTAGAACCGCTAGGCCAACTACGCAGATAAACGTCGGTTATATTTAAAATTTAATAATGATTCGAAAGACACGTGGCGCCATCTCTTATCGTAAGAATTTTATTGTTGTTTTCCTCGGGAACAGTACTTTTTTTTTTTTTAATAAAAGGTACCCTATGTCCGTTTCGGCACACCTGACAACGTATGTCCAAAATAACAAAACAACGTATGTCTTTATTTATTTATTATTATACATTATATTAGTATACTAGCTGTTGCCCGCGACTTCGTCCGCGTTTCCGTCGTTTTTCGTAAAAAAAAGTAGCCTATATCCTTCCTCACGGTTCAGTGGTTTTGATGTAACAGACAGATTAACTTTCATATTTTAGTAGGGAAATATAATATGTCAATCTACAATACTGTTGAAAAATATCGCAATACGGAACCGCACAATATTATTGTTAATAGCTGTGCCCGCGACTCCGTCAGCGTGTAGTAAGAGTAGACAAATATAATCAGAAAGCTTCGAACTGCTAAGCTATCGGGAGTTACACGTGATATTGTGATTCAGCCATAAAAGATAGACATATGCTGTCGTGGGATATTTTTTATATAATTTTAAGGAGAACATTTCCGTCATACATGATTTCTGTGTAGCTTTAACCATTAAGGTTGCACACGCGACGGAAGCTTAAAAAATGGAGTAACTTCTCCCGTTTTCCCAACATTTCCCTTCACTGCTCTGCTCCTATTGATTGTAGCGTGATGAAAAGTATACTATAACCAACTCATGAGTATGAAAAATAATTGTACCAAGTTTCGTTAAAATCCGTCGAGTAGTTTTTGTTTCTATAACGGTTATACAGATAGACAGACACAAAAATTTTACTGATTGCATTTTTGGCATCAGTATCGATCCCTAATCACCCCCTGATAGTTCTTTTGGAAATATATTTCATGTACAGAATTGACCTCTCTACAGATTTATTATAAGTATAGATTTATTGTTTCCGGTCAGGAATTGAAACTTGATACAGCACAAGACTCCTAGCCGCTGCGCCTAGTCAGATTATATCGCTAAAATTGCAGCCGTCTTCAATTTTTACTTTAGTGTGGTGGGGAGAAAAGGATGTTCAAATCTTAATAGAACTTTGCTATTATAAATCGGACCTTTTCGTCAGACTTGTACTTGACTTCAACTTTTTGCTTACTAAGTGTAAGGGCAAAATGTAATTTTAAAGCCACTCTATATAGACTTTAACTGTAGTAGGTACTGCCAACTAATAGGTCGGTAGTGAGGCTTGTAAAAATAAACTCATAGATAATTTAATAATTTATTGAAGACTTTTATGGAACACTTTAGTTGGTTATTTTTTTTAGACTAGTCATGGCTACCACAAAATTACTTATACATAATAGTATAGTAATAGACAAAATAATAAAACTAGTATGTATTTGCAAACATGTTGGTTTTTAGTAATCAACGGGTACAAATTGTTTGTAGATACAACCCTTATTGACTTAACCCTTAAATGTTATATTCGAAATACACTAAATGCAGTAGTATTTGTATAAAAGTAACAAAACTGCTTTACTAATGCTTTTGAAGCTATTATTATCTCTATAGTATTTTAAATGATTTTAATTCTAGTTTTAAATTGCAAGCTATTATTATAATGAAATATGTCAACAAAGATATTTATGTCCAATATCATGAAGGATTTCAAATTAAAAGTATCAAACCTAATAATAATAATACTTTCTAAGTTTCTACTCTCATTAAGAATTACGATTATGACTCGAGTCATTTCATACATTTTCCCTATACTATAGATTTGATTAAAAACATTGATTAGTAAGCTTTGGTACCTTAATGTACGTTCTAAATAAGAGCTTAAGCAATTTTTGAAATTGTCTACGTTTAGGCTTGCTGGTTTTGTGGAGGGGTATACAATTACTTTAAATAACTATTTTTAAAACAATTCCACTTTTATTCGATTAATATGTCAGACTTTTTTGACCTTTTATAAACCTTACCAGTGCAGTTAGATACTACACGCAGATATCACAGTTTTCGCTCTATATTTTATATCTTTTGCACAAAATCAGGTACTGTTAACATAGTATGCTTTGCCTAAGTATCTCCATAAAATGAGACAATAAGATGAGAGCTGTTTTTAGTTCTCCACACACGGCAATTCCTCATCAGGGTGAGTTGCCATTCTCCATACCATCCTGGAAATTGTTGGCGTTACTATTAAATGGTGCTCCAAGCCCATAAAGATGACCACTAGTGCTTTCAATATTGCCATCAAAGAAAATCTGAAAATATTTTTTTTTCTGATTAAAACACCAGGCATATGACTTGTACATTTCGTGCACATGGTAAACGAACAGAAATATACCTCTTTGATTTTGAAAAATGCCATTCCTGTGAGATGTGAGTCAGACCCTGCTTGGTGTTGTGGTCCTACTCGACGCAGTTCCAACTGGTCAGCTACTTCTTGCAGACCACCTTTTAAGTTTTTGCATAACTTCATCAAGTACTACAAAGCATTCCCAACTTTAATGAAAATAATATTAGACCATGATAATGTATTTGATGATATTATTCATACTTACTTTCACATCATAAACTGTAGGAAAATACAATCGAAGACTTTCGAAAAAGTCATTTTCCTCTTGTGGCAGATTCTGATCTGTTAAGATTTTTAATAAATATCCAAAATCATAACCAGAATGAAAACTCAACCAGTTAATATTGTCCATTAGCACAATACCTAAAATTAGTATGTTGAATTGAGTAAAGAAGGTAAAGAAATACAGTATTTAACATGGAGGACAGAATTTAAAATGACCTGAAGACATCAGCAGTTCAGCAAATTCTAAAGGTTCAATGCCATGCTCTTCATGCTCTCTGAATTGAAGACCAGAATTTTGCAAAAGATCAATTGAATCTTGTGCATACATATCTTCTCTGAAAACAAATTAAATTCAAGTGATTCTTTTTGATGGAAGTGAACCATTGATTATCACATTTTCTTGGCCCTATTGAGTATTTTGTAAATCAAAAATTGTATGCTATGGTACTTACTGCAAGTTGAACTTAAAATTGAATTGCCAAGTAGTGCAGCCTGGTGGTGTTTTGCCATTTTCATCCATAAATGTAAGACCTAACTGTATGATTCTTAAAAGGTCTACATTACATCTGAAACATGTGATAGTTTTTTAGAATTCGACCGCGCAAACTATATGTATATTATTACTATTTCAATTTTAAGAATTAAAACTCTGGAGTAATAGTTTTAAGCAATTAATTAATAAAAATAATAAATACCTCAACAACTGATATTGATAATCAGCAGTAGATCTAAATTCACCTATTGGTCTTGCTACCACTCCAGGAAATTCGGTATCCATGGCCACCCAGTGAAACTTCTGCACAATCTAGTTGTAGAAGTGAGTTTTAGCTTTACTTTTAGGTTATTATAAGTTAAGTTATATCAAATGTAAACTAACCAGCTCTTTCGTAGCGTGCAAATCAAATAATATTCATCGTAGATTTCATTTTATGGAATATACTGAAATAAATGCTGAAAAAATGATTTTTTTGTACCTGTCTAATAACATGAAACTCTTCATGAAGATTGTGATTCCAAACATTTTTGATGGAACAATCATCTTTTATGGAACTAGCTAAAATGGATCCAAAACTAGCTGCAGGCATTTGTGAATTTATTATATATTTATTCCGGAAAGAAAGAAATCTATTAATTTTTTAACAGTCGTATCTGTTTTGCTATGTTTGTAGTAACAACACTATCAACAACTGGTAACAACAATAGAGGTGGCAACTAGTCTACTACACACACACCGTTCACCGTAAGATGTCCTCTGCCGTGATGTTGGCACTATTGATTTACGTTTTACAATACAACGTTCAACAGATTGACAAGATAAAAGTGTGACGAAAATCACGGCGTTCATTTTACGGTGAACGGTATATAGTGTGTCTGTGATTTGATTTTGGTTTTTCGAAAACGCTCCAACAAAAATAATCCATTCCATAGACAACGAAACTACAACAGAAAGAGGGACCATAGAAGGACTTCCTTTTTAACCCCCGACTCAAAAAAAAAAAGAGTGTTTGACTTGTCTGTGTCTATCTCGTAAACGAATGAACCGATTTGAATGCGCTTTTTTATTTGAAAGCAAGTTCTTAGATATGTTTTATCAAAATCGGTTCAGCCGTTTCAAGGTTTTCAGCTCTTTTATTAGCTGTGGTTGGGATATTTATTCTTCTACTTTCTCTTTCTCTTCTTTCTTACTTCTTCTTTCTTTTACTTAAAATTTTCTAATTATATTACTTGTCAAACAGAGCAATTGTGTGATATTTTATGATGCGACGATCTCGGCTAGATAAAATGAAGTCGTACTCGAGTGACAGATCGCAATTGTGTGTTAAAATATGTACTTAAATTAAAATAATCAATTTCTCAGTCATTTATTTCAAATAGGATTTAAAAAAAAATCTATTGAGTTAAATATGATATTATTATCATGAAATTTCTTTTTTGATCAAAGATCCGACAGTCGTTTGCATTATTTTAAAATGGCTGAAATTTCAAGAATAGTTCTATATATGTACGAGTAGTTAAAAGGTACCTGCATGCTGGCGATAACATCAGCTAAACGTTTAAAGCGCTTGGCCACCATGATAAGACTTAGGGGTCTAGTAAACTGTCTGGAATAAAGGTTTATCACAATATCTTATAATATCGGCGGACTGTGGGTGTACATTGGTACACCTCTGCCTAACCCTTCGGGGAATATAGACGTGATGGTAACAATATCCTCTAAAACATATAAACACCTATTGTTACTTGCAGCAGACTTCCGTGACAAACTTTTTAATCTGTATAATTAGTATCTATTGAAATATCATGCAGTAAAGGCGTGTTGCGCAAAAAGTGCAAAGCAATAAATTAATTTTGTTAGTTTGATAGAACGCACCGCATAAATAGTGCACGAAAAAAGTAGACCGTTTACTTCAAGTTTAATACGCGCTAACGGACCCATTCACGACCATGTTGCTGTGGGACCCACCCCCACCCTGCATGCAGGACGGGTACACTACCCTGTCCTGCATGCAGGGCCCAGCAGATCGTGTTATGTTATAGGCCTATAAGCGCGGGGCGACAAGCGGTAAAATCAAATGTATCAAAATGTATTAAGCACGCCCCGACTCGCCGCTCATATCGATAACGCGCGCGGTTTTGTCTGAGGGATGCGGTACAGCGGCGAGCGGCAGGAACAAAAGTACTAGTGAACGAGTGCGACGACGCCGACGCCACGAAACACCGACACGGCAGCACTAGCAGTATTGGAGTGACGAACTCAGCGAACAAAATATTTTAGACGATTTTGAAGCGGGAATGAATACCGAGGTGTTTATTACGGAAATTTTTAATCAACCGCCTATACGGATGTCAAAACATCCTCAACATACTTAAGAGGCAGTTCACCCACTGGCAAAGAATAGTACAAAATCCCGCGCGTAGACGCGTCGGCAGTGTGTGGGCCTAGGCGTGTTTTTTATACAAATTGAAACTTGTATTCGTTTTAAAATCTGCCGCCCCGCGCCACGCGTTGGTGCGCGGTGCAGTGGGCTAAGCGCCTTAATGTAGAAATGTCGTTAAAATGTTGTGGGAAGAAATAAATAGGTACTTAATTGTTTTCAGAATATCAAAAGTTTTGACACTAATTCCAGTGTACTCATAAAACTTATCTGGATATTTCCAGTAATCTTCTTAAACTTTTGTTTATTTAAAAGAAATCTGAGTATAAATCACGAAATTCACCAGTTAAATACCGATCTCTCTACAGTTCATACACTCCTTCCCTCATATTAATATCTTGTTTAGTAGGGCACAACTATATTCAATGTTTTCGAAAGAAAAGAAGCTTGTAAAATTTTTACATTAATTATATTTAATAATTACAAAAAATAAATATTACGACATCTTAAAATGTATTAGGATGTTTAAATAAATCGATAAAACCTTAGAGAGGAAAGAATAGTCTTAAATCTATAAAATATACGAAATATGAATAAATCAGAGTAAAAATTATTTTGACATTATGTTTTGTAATATCAATCTAAATTGTATAATTGCTTAATAGGATGTATGGAATTTATTTACATACATAATTTTGATTTAATTGCTGATTTGTAATTTATAGTTTTATATGTGTATAATCAAATAGTAGACAAGAGAGGTTTATTCACAGATGTAGGAAGTTTAGTGATCACTAATATAATGTTCAATTGTCACACATAGTTGAATTTTATGTACACAGCACACCTTGAAACATTATTTTCACTCTGAGATATGGAACACTCGAGGTTGTGGAGTCAGGCTTATAACATGCCCGTTTTCTAAAGATCAAGAGGAGTTTCCGTTTTCGCCGTTGTCTTGGAAATTGTTGACATTCACAGAGAAAGGTGCGCCCAATCCATATAAATGTCCACTCGAACTTTCGATATTGTCATCAAAAAATATCTGTAAACAGAAAAGTGTGCTTTGTCTGTATTTATAGGTTTTAAATTCTTCATTCTGAATAATTATTAAACCCTATTATTAAAATAGAGTTAGAAACAAGAAATTAAACGCCTGACTTTTCTTAACAGCCTTTATATTTGATTTATAACAACTTTAATGATATAGTTACCTCTTTGATTTTGAAGAAGGCCATTCCTGTGAGATGCGAGTCCGACCCAGCTTGGTGCTGTGGCCCCACTCTACGGAGCTCCAGTTGGTCTGCCACCTCCTGCAGTCCACCCTTCAAATTTTTGCATAACTTCATTAAGTACTGAAATAAAAAATAATAAATAAACACAAAAGCATGTTTAAACTAAAAATAGCAATATAGTTTAAGGGTACCAGTACCAACTATGTATGGAAAGATAATATATATTCTACAGGTCAGAGAGAGTAAACTTTGTTAAAATCAATTACAAAAACTTACTTTTACATCATAAACGGTTGGGAAATACAACCTCAGGCTTTCAAAGAAATCATTTTCATCTTGTGGTAAATTCTGGTCAGTTAGCAGTTTCAGAAGGTAGCCAAAGTCATAACCAGAATGAAAACTGAGCCATTTGATATTGTCCATTAGAACCAGGCCTGTAAAAAAGACAGATTATCAAAATAATTTTATGTACAAACACATGAAGATGATGTGGAAAACTATTTAACATTGCAAGTATACAAATTAAAAAAAGATACATATTATCAAGAATATACCAGATGACATCAACAATTCTGCAAACTCTAGAGGTTCAATACCATCCTCTTCATGTTTTCTGAATTGAAGGCCAGAATTTTGCAGCAAATCTATTGAGTCTTGTGCATACATGTCTTCTCTGAAACAGGAAAAGAACATAAAAAACTAATTAGAACAAAGACTTTTAGGCAATTTATTGCCATAATAAATTTATATTAAAATTATGACATCGATTATACATGAAAAAAAAAAACTCTCTCTGCAATCCGTGTTAGCTTGTTAACATAGGTTTTTATTAAAAAAATATATAAAAATTATTTTAATTAAAATTCAAATAAATTAACATAATTTCTATATTGTCAGCCTCTTTATAAAAAACTAGCTTTTGTTCGCGACTTCGTCCGCGTGGATAATTTGACCTGCGTTAAGTTGGTTTATTTGTTACTGCTCCTCTCCCGCGTGTCGTAGCATGATGTTATACTATATACCTATGTTGCATCCTGATAATTTAGCTATCTATTGGTGAAAAAAAATTGTAAAAATCGGTTCAGTACTTACGGCGCTTATTCAGTACAAGCAAACAAACCAAAAAAGATTTCCTCTTTATAATATTAGTATAGATAAATAACTAACGAAAATTAATAATAAAATATTGTAGTAAGTAATCATAACTAACTGTAGGTTAAATTTAAAGTTGAATTGCCATGTGGTGTAACCAGGAGGAGTTTTGCCATTTTCATCCATGAATGTAAGCCCCAACTGAATTATTCTCAGGAGATCAACATTACATCTGAAATGATAAGAGAAATGGGTATAATAAATAGGGTTAAAACTACTTCTTCAATAATTGATTATTTTGTTTTCTTAAGTACCTTTTCCTGCAGAGAAATGGTAATTCATATAAAGTAAAATTATTTTTAAAGAGCTTGATAAGACATTCTCAACTTTTAGCATGTCTTTTTGGAGCCTAAAGGTCTTCCTTTTATTACTTTTAATATTAAGAATTCTTGATATTTAAAGGCCAATTTCTACTAATTAATAAAAATACCTCATTTGTCAAGTTCCAAAAATTAGTTTAGGAGCTATGAGGGAACAGATGAACATACACACAATGCCTGTCAAAATCATAACACTGCTTTGGCTTTGCCGTAGTTGGGTAGAAATGCTCAAATCTTAGTCACACTCCATCTCAGTGGCAATCCATTTCAAAAAATGCTGGTACATAAATTAGAGGCATTTTTAACAGATTGAAATTGATATTAGATTGTGTTTGTGCCTAAAAGTTAGTAGAATTGCCCCCCAGTTCTGCTAACATTTTTGCTTATAACACATTAGAATTACTTTAATTGTTCCTGCCGGGGCTGCGGGTTGTTCGTAAGAGATACCGTGCCCCCGGAACGCAAAGGGCACAAGAAGGAACATGGGTGGGTTTTAGTCAGTAAAAGTCTGACACTCCCTCCCGCCCTGCCCAGGGCGGGACAAGTTATTTGATGGTTTCCCACCGCCCAAAAAAAAAATTTGTTAGGTTTACTAGGCAGCTATGATGTAGAAAAGGGTAAAATTTAATTATGAAAATAAGATTACCTCAGTAGTTGATACTGATAGTCAGCAGTGGATCTGAATTCTCCAATTGGACGAGCAACAACTCCTGGAAACTCTGTGTCCATTGCTACCCAGTGGTACTTTTGGACAACCTAAAAGTAAGAATTAGACCATTTGTTTTATAAAATTGACTTTTATTGTACAAAAATAATTTAAACATTAAAAAGTAATTACTTGTCTTATTATTTGAAATTCTTCATGCAGGTTGTGATTCCATACATCCTTTATCCCACAGTCTCCGGTTCCTGGAAGCTGGGCCAATCCAAAACTAGCAGCTGGCATCTGAGGGGAAAGTATTCTAAATTATGTATAGCTGAAACATTTAGGAATAATGACCTTCAAGAAATGTAGCACATACCTACTATGCCCTAGAAATAAGAACTTTCTGAAATGTTTATTTATTGAATATGTAGCAGTAATTACCATAATTACAATAAGAATGATGACTGTATTCTAAACTGAACTATATATTGCTGAATACTCCATATAAAAGAAGAAATTCCAAAGACATTACACTTTATGGCAGGCTTTACCTTGTGATCAAACTGTTTCATAACATTGTTGTCTTCAGTGGAAAGTAGATCAACATTTTAAAAGTAGTCATGGTAGTCTCATCGGGACACGGGTCACGCCTATGGCGTCTCCAATGTATTTTGATTCAATATCATTGTTTGTATTATTTGCCATATATTTCCAAAATTGATTAATTTGTGTTAATAAATATAAACAAACTTATAACCTTGTATCGATTATCTGCTTCCAGATGGGCAGATTCTTCAGTTTTTTTCGACGCCGTGGTTTACGATTCGTTGCGAACTTCAAAAAATTGAGCGCCAGCGCTTTTGTACAATAATGCTTGTTGATGTTTATAGGTTACACTTGATTTGTAAAAACATCTCAGCGACTTCTGTCGCCAAGCGGATTGACAAGCAATATAATTACTAAATATATTTGTAATTAACCGTCCTCTAGTAGTTTGCACTTTGTTCGATAATATTATTTGTTAGTGAATTTGTACTGAATAATAAAGTCTACGAGTCTATGGAAACAATGAAGGTTTTTAGTGGATCTGAACCAACAGCGAGAACTTGCAAACAACGCGCTCCATTTTTTTTTGTATTATTTTTGCCTTGAGAACAGGGCTTTTAGCTCCTCTAACTATTTTGAGTAGTATTGCTATAATACAAACAAACAAAACTGCTACACGAAATGGTAAAATAGTACAAAATGGTAAAAATAGTAGAATTTTGGATCTACCAGAAATGCATAAGTACCGCCCTAATACCATCTGTTATCAACCTACCGAGATATTGAATCTTTTCGACAGATCCTATCGTAACATAATTATGGATGTTTGTTCACCACAGCCGGCGCCGCCACCGTTACCGGGACGTCACCGACTAAGTGAAACTATGGCGACCGAGGTAATGTTTACAAACGCCCTTAAGTTAGGATAAGATTTATTATCGCAGGATCTCCTGCGAGGCGTTCTGCGCATTGGCTAGTTTCCCGACCTAGGACCTAGCGCTAAAGGTACTCGCGTTACTGTATCGGTGGCGCGATTAAATAATGTAGTCTATCTATACTATTCCTCATTAATCTAAACTACATTTCATCATCAGCTGCTTAGCCTTTTCCCAACTATTTGGGGTCGGCTTCCAGTCTAACCGGATGCAGATGAATCCCAGAGGTTTTACCCAACCAACTCAGTTACTGGGTAACACGATACCTCTTGGTTAGAATGGTTGTCAGACTTCCTGACTTCTGACTATCCGTAACGACTACATTCTACGAATAGGTACGAATCTAAAGTACCTACATTTGTATAATTTTATTAATGTGATGATATTAAATATTTTTATATTGTTATTATTTTGTCTTATATTATGTTAAATGGTGACGATGTGTGCCTATGTACCTATGGTGGTCATGGTATTCATTTTAACAAGATGTAGCTATTGAAATGTAGTGTGATGAGTCATTATTGAGGTTTTTTGTTTTTGTTTTTCTGGAGCATCTATCTACTAACGTTTTCAAGGCGACCAACCTAATTAAATTATTAAAGACTGAAAGACAAATAAAATCATTATTAAATATACATAAAGCCTAACTGCGAGCTGCTACTTATCAGTATATGTAAATATGGTCGAAAATCAAAACAACAACCAAGTAGAGGCAAGTATAAATAAAATTGAGCTTAACTTTCCTTGTTAAATAGCTCTTAATCCGAAATTATTAATGTTGTCTCTTCGTAGTATAACCCTCAACGAATTAAACTGCTAACTTTATATTCCCTCGGACTAATTTGCGGAGAAGTTTTAACGTATGCTGCTTAATTTCATAAATTATTTTTTAATTTTGCCTAATTATGATTTATATGCTATGAGAACTTATTAGTTGGTTAATAATGTGAAAATATGCAATTTAATGAGAAAAAAAAATACCAACAGACCCGCACCGAAAGCTTATTCAAAAATAAAACTGGCTGCCACATAATCGCCACGTTGCTTATGTAGGTGCCTATTTAATTATTAAATTATTGAGGGACTCCGGGTCGTGTTTAAAATGTAACTTAATTAATGTATCAAACAATAAGTTTTACCTGCTTAGTAAATAGAGATCGTTTTGAAAAAATGGGGCAAGTAGAAGTATTTTTTCGTTGATACCCTCGCGCTTAATGCAGGTGCTTCCTTAGTCACATAGGAAGGCAGAATAAAATGCCATCTCGAAAAAAAAAGTACTTATGGCTCCGAAAAATGTAAGTATGGTAAATTCTTTTCATTGTCAATTTATTTTCCGTTTACCTATTATAAACGGAGTCGGTGCATAATCGACAGTATTAGGCTCTGTAGTTTTATTCTTTATTGTAATCAGTGTTACTTTTAAACGGTATTCTGTAAATACCTACCGTGACAAACCATACTCCATTTAATTCCAGCCAAATGTTAACTAAGAGAGAACAGAAAGGTTTAAGTGTTTAGCCATTTCTCAAATTCTTCACCAACATCCTGATATGCTTAAAACTACGTGAATTAATTTTACTGCGTTTGTCCCAGCGACATAAAATATGCCTCTATCAAGCTTATATCATGAGTTCGTCGCACTATGTTGGGGCTGTTTACAATTTGTACCAACAACCTTGTACTCACAGGTTACACTAATTTGAGCTTAGGCGAGAAGTCTAGATATAAGCAGTAAGCATACGGTCTCACACGTAACAGACAATTATGTTGGTAATTGGGCAATAAAGTTCTATAAAAGACTTATAAAGATGTCTTAAAGCGTTGATAAAATTATGTATCATATCGGATTAAATACGTATTATGAGCTCAAGTTTAGTGCTGTATCTAGATTGACTGAAAATACTGGAAATGTATATGCCATAGTTAGACGAGCTAGTCAGTTGCGAGCTCCCGCGAGAGGCGGTCGTTTCAGCGTTGTTTCAGAGCGCGCCGACGACTGGCGCTCGGTAACTTTGTCATCGCGACACCCGCAACTTTTCATGAAAATGTGATTTTGTGGACATTTTTATTGCTGTTTCGGTGACTTATTTTTACTTTTTATCAAAAAGTTTTGCAGCGAGTTTAAGTTAAACTTAGGTAAGTTGTACTTATAGTAAGTTTTGGTTGTAGAATTTAACGTTTGGAATAGTTTTGTTACAGAATTAAAAAAAAAGTAGTCAAATCAAAAATACAGAATTTACTGAAACGAATTGGGTTAGTGATAGCTTTTGTTGGGTAGGTACTTATACATGAATTTCTTAGGTTATAAGAAATTTGTAAAGAAATAATTGTAGCTAGTATGCACCTAGTTACCTAAAGTAGGTAGGTACTGTATTTTAAGTAAATGTCAATTCTGCGGATTCGCAGTAGATTTGTATTTTTGTTACTAATTATTATTAAATTAATATAAAATGTAACATATTACCTACTGGTAGCTACTAGTCAAAACAAAAAAAAAAAATTGTATGCTTATTATACTTATTTGCCCATACCGAAAATTTTATGAAAGTCCAAATCTTTTTTACATACAGATTTATCTTTTGTGCTGTTTGTAGTGTCTCACCTAAAGATGGCGCACAAAATTAGGAAAACAGTAAGTGAGAATTAGTACAGTGTATGAGGACTCTTCGGCCATAAGCTAAAAAGGAGCAAATGCATTAAGAAATTATCCTTCTAGCGTCTTTTTATCGTATCAATTCAATACAAACAAATACATTTTAACGGAATTTAAAGGGCAAAATAGTGATTTAAAAAGTCAATCTGAATAATTAAAAGTTTCAGGTCCGACAAAAGTTCACTTTACTGTGGTGTATAGCTTTATAGAAAAATAGTAGGCACATTTGTGGAATGTTTTACAGAATTGCTCATAATGACAGTAAGGTAAGACGATTTTGCTTTTTTTACTTGACTCTATTACCCGTCATCAATATTATTACCTGAGTAGAGGTACCTATTTAAGTTATTGTTGATCAAATATAAGCCGGAAAATTAAATATTGAGCCCATGAGATAAATCTTCAGGCACGGAAGCTGTTGCTGTTATTATCTTAAATATTCTGCACGCAACATCATGGTCCTCACTTTATTATCCGTAGATATAATGAGATTCCGCAGCAGGTTATTATTACCACTCAATGTTGGCTTTATGGTTCTATAGATTTTATGTATTCCTTTACTTTTGGAAAAAGTCCGTCCTAATTTAATTTAAATACAATCACACTTCAGGTGTGAGAAAGGTTGAATTTAATTTAGGAAAGGTTCCAACTTTCTAAGTACGAACCTCTATTTGCTAGACCTTGGCTTATAGGTAAGTTAATTGTGTGCTTATTTCTGTACTATCTATATCTGTTGCGTAATATAGCCAAATTCTACAGCAATGGCAGAATAAAAAAAAAACAATTACATTAATTTATTTTTACCAAACAAATTATTATCAAGTCCAAAATTGGCAAATAGTAGGTAGGTACCAGTTTAAATATATTTTTACTTTTCTTTATATTTTCTTGTTTGTTTTTTTCATATAATTTGTGATGTTATTGTGTTTTCCTCTATTGCGGTTTATTCCTTTAAGTGTCACAAAAGCCCGAGTGAAAAACGGTGCTTCGTGAATCGTTTTGAAAAAATTGATTATTTTATAAGAGGCTACCTACGTTCAAGTTAATACTTTGAGTTTGAGGTACACCGAAGTCCTTGAACAAAAGTTTGAGGTATTTAGCAGTTAAATTATTTAAGCTTACAAAGCTCAAATCATTTCAAAATATTATGTTAAATATTTATTGATACTACGTAATCTACCGCTCTTGATATTGCGTGTATTTTTATAAGTAGGTAGATTCAAATGATCACTTTGATAGTAAAGAAGGTTTAGTATACCTACTTTACTATCATACACTTACAAATAGAACATAAACTGTTAATCTAATAAACAGTTGACAGTCGGCCCCGAGTGAGTCCATGCGCCATGCTTGCTCAAATATTTATTGCCTGTCCACCATTCTCAGCAGGTAGGTAGGTAGGTACCTATCTATATTATTATAGAAAATGAAAAAGCATAAAGGATTTGTCTAGGAAAAACATGTATCTAAGGGATTAAGCTGAGTTTTCTTTTGAAAAGTTTAATATATGTTTCGCCTTACCATGAAAATTCTGGTCACGGATTTCATTATCAAGCGCACGAAAGGTTTTGAAAGTCGAATTTTACGAAAAGGAACTTTTGTTTACCATTAGGGTACCTTATCCAATTTAAGCAATACGATGTTATTCATGTCAATTTGTATGTACGGATGAGAGATGACTCTCATGCATTCAACTACTGAGTAAAATTCGCGTTAGTTGAGTGGTAGAATTTAAATTCCAAACTGATTTATTTTTAAAAAACATAAAAATATTATCGAGTTTAATATTAGCGAATAGTACCTAATAATTAGAAGAAAAACAAAAATGACCTTTTATTCCCTTTGAGTTTACATTATTTTTGTATGATTAGTCACATTATTGCGTTTTCCTTTATGCGGTTTTGTACTGTAGCCGTTGACATTTGACATTGTCATTGACTTGACAAGCTTTTTCAATGTATATTATTGATCTGAATATTGTTTCACTATTTCCTTGATATTGGTAAAGTGGTGACGATGTGATACTTAAATACATATAGAATATAGATAGATTGAAAGAGCTTGTCAAGTCAATGACAATGTCAAATGTCAACTGCTACAGTACGATTTCAAAATAACCTTCAAAAGTGTCACAAAAATCGGAGTGCAAAACGGACATTTTTAAAAGCTGAAATTTTGCCTTGTTTAAAACAAAACAGCCATTCCATAAAAAAGTGCACGTATTGCCTACACAGTAAAAATGTATGTATAGAATAGCAGATGTTTTTTTTTATAACATGAATCATGTTAAGCATCATGGTCCTAAGCGCGACTGCTACGCTAGAGGTCTTGGGGTTGATACCCAGATCGAGTAAACAAGTGTTATTGGATTTTTTTATGAAGTTCTCAGTAGCAGCTCGGAGTTCGGAATGGTGCCCGGTTAATGGCAATAGGCTCGCCCCCTATTACATGGGACCTAAACATACCAGCGGACTTTAAGTGTACATTGGTACACCTCTGCCTAACCCTTCGGTGAATACACACGATGCACGATGGCACGATGGTATGTGTGAGTTCCAAGGTATGGTCTCGAGTTATAGATTAGGTAGGTAGGTGCAGTACAGTTTAGATAATAAGTTAGGTAAAGTGATCCATATATACACTTTTTGGTTCCAATCTAACCACCAATAAAAAACAACCCGCTAGAAAAAACATAAAAATGCAAGCTGCAAATATAAAACATTCATGAGCATGATAATATTCATTGACTGATTTATGAAGTGATTGATAACCCGATATATTAATTTGTTTACTTTTTCTAACTCCAACTCCCACTATGACATTTAAATAAATAAAGAAACAATAACTGTAAATAACGGAACTAACTATTTACTGAAGTGTGCAACTGAAATGAATATTTTTAAACAATGATACGCAGCAGCCTCGCTGTAGCATATTATTTAACAAACCGTTGATTGGTTTATGCAGCTGAGTAGGCATGCAATTTCCAGCGTATTCCAGAGTCAATTTGGAACTTTATAACTAACTTATGTTTTCATTAAACGAAATGCTTTCGTGCTGTAGTTATAGTTAGATTACTCGGTTCAGAATCTCGTTAGCACATTGATGAGACTCCTTCCGGCACTCGATTGTAGTTTACTCGTAAACCTGACATTGATACTAACAGAGCCACCGAGTGTTCAATTATATAATTCTACTTTACGTTGGACTAGAACAAAGAACGATTGCAGTTTTAAAGGATAATTTCATTATTTGCCTTTTACTTCGGTACGTTTATAAAAAATAAAAAATCTATCTACTATGTACTTAACTTTATCAAACAATTATGTTTATTCATCATCATCCTTCTTGGACCTTATCTTAATTTATTTGGGGTAGGCGTAGAACGTCCATTTTCATACCAACATTTCTAACAGCCGACATTTAACTTAATATTTAATATGAGATAATACCTAATGTGTGCTAAAACTACATTACACAAGGAGGCGCAAGTGCACTGCATAGCTAGACGATGAAAATTCACAGAAATCAACCATCCAAAGGAAGGTAAAGCAATTGAAGTTTAAAAGTTGAAGTTGTAGTTTTCTTAGAGATAAACTTCATGAAATGACGGCGAAGCTTTGCTCACGGCAAAGTAAACGCATTTGTAGAATACGGCGAGGATGAAAGGGTAAGAAAAACAACACACGAGTGTGGCTTGAATGGCGGTGGCAGTAAAAGGATCTGTGGATAAAGTTCTCAACAAGACGGGAGGGGTTTATAGGTTTCAAGATGACTAGAGCTTTAGTAAGGCGATTGTTCGTAGACAGCAGTGTCGAATACTATAGGTACCTATGAAAGGTGACGAGCAATTTTTTAAAGACATTTTTTATTATAACCGGTGTTAAAATGTTTGTTGACACATTCATAACACATTGTCAACAAGTCGTTTGTTGACAACAGTAATAGGTAAGGTAGTAGCTATATTTATGAAAATAGCAGAATAACCGAATATTTCAGTCATTGTAACACATCAATATAACATGATGTTGTTTAGTCTTTCAGCACGAATTATGAATTATTTATTTACAGAATTTACACAGACAGATAATTTTGTACCATGACCAAACGAGAACCATTTTAGAAACAGTCGAGATGTTCTAAGAAAACATTCTTATGAACGATGCTTTCATATGAAATCCATGAAGAAAAAATATATGGAAACAATGATTTATTATCATAATGTTTAGATAATAATCCGCAAACAGAAGTTCAGACTTACAAATGCTCATTAGAATAATAACATATTTAAAACAGTGTATCTAATAAGCACGAACACGCGAAATATGATTTTTGCTGAAAGTTTTATTTTGAAAACATGTTTATATCTCAGGTACGAAATCAACTTGACAGATTCGATGTATATTTAAAATCTATTTATATTTTGTTATTTCTTTATTATTAGTTTAGCTCCATTCGTCGAGAACAATTAAATGCCGAAGCACTCGCAGGAGTGACCGTTACGCTCTTAGTTATAACAGTAATATTATTATTGTCCAAATGTTGTGTTGACGGCACGGTTGGCGCAGTGACTGAGCGATTGGCTGCTGCGCTGCGTGTCGCGGGTTCGATTCCCGCACGGAACAAATATTTGTATGGCCTACAGATAGTTGTTTCGGGTCTGGCTGTTTGTGTATGTGATGTGTTGTTTATATGTTTGTAAACGCACCCACGATACAGGAGAATATCCTAGTGTGGGGCAACGTTTCTTAAAAAAAAAAAAAAATGTGGCACTAATAAAATATAAATAAAGTTATGGGTTTCAGTAACGGCGGAATTATTATCGTTTTCTATATTAACACGTTATATTTGGCACACCCATACGGGTAATTTATTGTATTAATCGAATCGCAGTACACAAAATGTATCTGTGTCTAAAAAATAATGGAAACCGTTCGAGCTTGCCTACTTGACTGTAAATCACGTCCTCCAATATGGAAGGACTGGTAGAATTTTATATCAAGCAATTGTGTAAACTTAATATCCTTTGAGGTATAATATGCTTCGACTTTTGATGGTGATTGAGCTGACTGGCAAGTTTGAAAATGTGTTTAAATAATGAAATAAAGTACTGACAAGACAAAGTTGGCGTCCGTTTAGCAATTAGGGAAGGGATACCGAAGGGATCGTGACAAATCCAGAGGAATCGCTTTGTCCCTCCTTTTCAAAGTACGGTTAGGTGATTTCAATATGTTCGACAATTTTCAATACCTACAATCAGAGAAATGGTAAAAATTCGCTGTTTGGAAAACTTGCACATTTTTATTAACGTTACTTTGTAATAATGGGACTAGGTCTGTGTTTAAGAAAAAACATTTGCTCTTTGGTATAAAACTAACTTTTATTGTCTATGTAGGTATCTACATATTGATTGTTTAATGATGTGTCATGCTTATTTTCGCTTTCGCAACAATTGTCTAGAGTCCAACCATTAAGTAATTAACAACTCAGTTTCTATGTAATTCAATTTTACAAAGTAACATAAGTAAGTATTTATTACTTTTTAGCAATTCAAATCCCATTGTTATTGACCTAGAAGCTTTTAGAAAACTTGCTTAATTAATAACGAAATGCTTTTGAATAGATGACAAATCATGTACTTAGGCACTGTTCATTAATCTCGAAAAGATATTTTGGTTGGTGTAGCTCTTTTGTTGGATTTAAGAATCGAAGACGCTTCTGAATATTTTACTAATCTATTTTACACTATATTATTTCAAGTTATAAATAAAATTGGTGTTGCAATTTTGCTACTCCTTTTAAAATGCTTCACACGGTAGCCTGGTTTGACCAATTTTGTTATCGCGTCAACAAACAAGTTCATTCAGAGGCAGGAAAGATACAAGCTTTTCAAAACTTTCATACGTACAAATAGAAGCTACAACAAGTCTGTGCACAGTTAGTATTTTGTTGTGTACGTAAATAAATGAAGATCTAATAATTTTATGTACGTATTTAAGTACATAATCTATTATTTGTTTGTTGAATATGGCTCGTTATTATACTTTATACTAACATGATTTTCTTTAGTATAACATTAGGTACAAACGATCAATTTTTTTTTTATTTGACGTTACTTTTCTTACTTGCTTTTATTTTGTTTGTTAGATATTTTGAAATTTATTTTTCTGTGTGCAAATCATTGGATGGTTATAAGCAACGGCGTCAATATGTATTTATGAAGGAGTAAACAAGATTCCACATTCATTGCCTGCAAAAGTACGGGCACTGCTTTATATTCGAACAAGCTTAGAAAATATTGCGTTTGGTACAGGCGTCAGCCCTAGAAAAAAAGCCAAAACAACTATTACAAGCAATCAGTGCACGTTTGTTCACTATTTAATTTTTTAATTTTAACGAAGTGAGCAAGATTCGGAAAATAACGCTCGCTCAAGTGGGAAATTTTAGCTTGTACAAAAAGACAATTGGTTAGATGACACAACTAATCAACTGTCGTACTTTTTTATGAACTGTCAAAACGCAATTTCTCCTAAGAACTATGACGTCAATTTTTTGTTATCTCAGTTCAAAAACTATTTATTGATTTTAAAGAAACGGTAATTTTAATTTTATAATTATTTAAAAATGAATCGGGTCTTAGGGCTAAAAGAAAGTGTTTTTCTAGAGAAGTAGTGTCTTGGAATTATTAGATAATGGTGTCTACTACCCAATTGGGACTTAAACGATGGAAGTGAAACTTGGACGTGGACTACAAATATTTTGAGAAATAGTGGGACGGCCGGCGTTTTGTATAAGTTATGTCCGTGTCTAAATGTTATTTTTCGTTGACCAGAAGGCAACAATTGTTAATTTATAGTCAATTTTTTGACTCATATCAATAGGATTATTCGTATTTCATCGTGCATTTAATGATTTCAGCTTGCTAATTTGATAATATGTTCACATCATTTTTAACAAACCTTGGATCAGTCATTCGGCGTTCCAATTTCTTTATATCATGGGATTGGATCTAATCTGAATCAAAAGGATTTGTTGTTTGTTTTGATGTCGATGTGTCTGTTTGTCAACCTATACGACAGCACTTATCTGTGTTATGTCACGTTGCCTTGTTAGTAGCGGCCATTAGTGACCTAAAGGGTATGGACGTGGACTGATTTCTATGTGATGTCACTCGCAGTAGACGGTTGAATATATGTGTTAAGACACTCTACTATCTATCGAATCCTGAAAATATATTTTTAATATTAAATATTCCTTTATTAATAATCGCCTTGTTTGCCATCCAACGAAGATTAAAAATAAAACAAAATCTGCTTCGACACACATTTTGGCCTGGACCGTATCGTCTTATTAATCAAAAGAATAGTACCAACTCTCAATTCCTTAATTTTGTTTAAATTGCTCAGGACAATACGTCAGAAGATAATAGCGTAAAATGAAGGCAAAAGCTGCAACTTTCTTGACCATTTTCTTTAACTATTTATTTAAGCCTTAACTAGGTGTAGGCGTTGAAAAGCTAATTACTTAACAAAACTGCGGCTGTCAGTACCATTCAAAACCTATTGAAAGAAGTTTTGTCTGAAGAATTAGTTTGTTCTTTGGTAAACTTAGATTGAAAAGAAATTATTTGCTGCCGAAATTAGCTTTGAAGTAACAACATTTGTTCTGCAACTCAATAAAACAAGAGAATATTGAATTGTGTTCCCTGCCTTGATGTAACATGTTCATTGTTTTATCTGTGCTACAGGCAGCTGACTTTAAAATTGGATTAACTCGTCATGGCCAGTAATAAATAAGTCGCTGTAAACAATGCGGCGGCTGTACAGCTTTATAAAATTTTACAATTTTGTTTGTAGAAATAAAAACGGTATTAATGATGCCGTTAACTGTCGGGATAGATACCGAAAACATAAGGCGTAAGCGATGGTACACTAGGTTTTCAGTTTTATAGGTGTCATAACGCGGAGAAATGCATAAAATGGAGTGTGTCTGACATGTTAGTGCAGTAACATTCCTGTGGAGTTAGTGCTAATCAATAGTGTTACGAGACTTAAAGTGACTCGTTCGACGATTTCTGTCAATGCCGGGGAAGTTTCAAATCGCTCAATGCCGTGGTTGTGACAAATAAGTGCTTGTATTGGTTTGCAGAAATGTTCATTTGTAACATTAGAAAATTGCTGAAAACATATTATTAAAAGTAAGAGAATAAAACCCTCTGCCTAGTAGGTCTGGTGGTCGCAAGCACTAGGTACTGCTGAGAGCGGGGTACTGGATTTGATCGCTAAGTGCGGGCAAAGTGTTATTGAGAATTTCCATTAGGAGTTACTTAGAAGCAGCTCGGAGCTTGGACTTGTGCCCATTTAATGGCTATAGGCTTTTCCCTATCACATGATACTTACATACACACACACATTTAAACAAACAAATTAAGCCTTACACAAACAAAAAAAAAACAAAATGGGTATAGGTACTACATGCGGCTCTGCCTGAACACAGGCGTGTTATGCGACAAAATAAAATTTTAAAAATATGGGACCTGCACAAGTTTCGTTAATTATAATGCTTTGGCAGTTCGCTTTATTCAGAACGGTGGTGGCGTAGGCGACTTCTCACTGTTTTACGCTCTATAGACGATGGACGTTTCCTTTCATTCTCGCATCACCTAGGTGACAGAGTAAGGGTTTCCACACGCTAACTGTTACATAGATGTATAGAATATATTGTTTATGCATCAAAACAATACAGAACAGTGTAACCACTCTAAAACTATGTTACGTCAATGTAAAGAGGAATGCAAACGATGTTAAGCGAGCACCGTAGTCGTTAGTGTTAACTGATGTTTGCTTTCCGGATTTATGAACTGGAGTTAGACCGCTGTTAACTTGATACTTCAATGAGCTGAGTGCGAGGCTACTCTGTGATGAGGGGGTTGTATAAAATGTTTAATGCCCAATCTATACTCATATTATAAAGAGGTAAAGTTTGTGAGGTTGTAGGGGGTGGTAATCTTTGAATCTACTGAACCGATTTTGAAAATTCTTTTACCAATAGAAAGCCATATTTGTCAGTGTCAAAGGCTACAGCATCACGCCACGACTCACGGGAGCTGAGTAGAAACCAAAGACGTAATTTAATGCTGGTGAAATAAGCCACGCAGACGAAGTCGTGGGTAGTTCGCTAGTTTTATTATATTAGGATAATTTCGGACATTCCTCAGTAGCGTCATTCTATCGATTTGTCACTCTTTATACTTAAGTAAACTTTCCATAAGTCTGGTTTTACCGTTTTTTTTTTTTTCGGGCGTTCTCGTATTTTTAAATCTAAAACAAAAGATCGTAAAATATCAAGCACCTGTAAAAGGAGTTATAAAAAACAGCATCGGATTCTGTTTTCTTTGGATAAAGTAATGAATGTCAAAAGTTTGCTATCGTATGTATGTAATTATTAAATTGAGCCAATGTTTCAGCAAATGTTTGTATTGAAATCGAGTTACTTTGTTATTGTATGCCCTGCCTCGTTTATTTGATGCTACTCGAATTTGCGAACACAAACAGCTTTATATTAAGTTTTACAATAATTGTTTGTGTTAAAACGATTCCTGGCAAATGGAGCAGA
This sequence comes from Caradrina kadenii, assembly GCA_947462355.1. NCBI lineage: Eukaryota > Metazoa > Arthropoda > Insecta > Lepidoptera > Noctuidae > Caradrina > Caradrina kadenii. The sequence continues at coordinate 8,966,723 of OX381677.1, read as the reverse complement.
AACACATCTAGGTTACGTAATGGCTTAATATATGTAGGAAGTCGTTAATTAAATAATTATCCTAATTGGATATAAATGTATTAAACCTATCGTCGTTTATGCTAAGAATATCTCATGTTGTATTAACAGGGTAGTTTAAGAGAAACCTTACACTATCCGCTAAAGATTCAAGAATATTGTTAACGTGTGGCTACAATATTATTGGGTGTTCAATTAAAAGGTATTTGTTCAGTGCTTTTTTGGCTTCTGGTAAAACTTCAGGTTTTATATATTTCGAGGGTCTTTCATTAAGGTTTCAGTATTTTCATTCTTGCTATAAATTTTATGAGATGAAAATATAAGGTACATGACAGATAAGGGCTAAAAGAAATTGCATCTTTTCTGTGGCAGATCTCTATTACTGTGAATCGGATTTTCTCTGATATAACGTAATACTGTCTGCATCTTTCAGAACGCTGCCCCGCCCACGCATTTGACGCGATGTCTCGCTGTAATTCTGAAGAGTCTGCGGGTTTTGATTGTTGGTCATCGCAATGATATTTTTAGTTAGTTTCCGGAGAAAGAATTAGCTATATGACATCGTGCGACTATATCGAGTGGTGACAGAGACACTAAACTGTCGTCACGCCACTTTATTGACCGATGCTATTCAATAATTATAGTTTGCGTAATAGGGTAGGTAATTGAAAAGTGGACAATTAATATTGATGAATTAAACAATTATGTACGTGTTTAAATAAATGATCGTTTTGTATTTGAATGCAGTTTGCATATGCTGCATCTTCAAAGCCCAATAATTGTAGCAGTTATTGTTGCTATTTAGAACTCGGTCGAATATTGTCGTATTCGCGGGATCGTTTATTTTGGGTGGTAGAGCGACGAGAGCGTTGACTCAGTAAGATTACGATTTAAATATAGGCGGGGGCGAGTTGCCAAATCATTGGGGAAATGTTCGGACCCAGCATCGTGGCACAAGAATTTCATATGCGATTGTTTCATTAGGGGGCATGAACTCAATCTTGATGTCAAATAGATGACATACATTCCTTGACGTCACAGTGGATTCTTGGGCGTAAACAATATAGTGAATGAAATAGAATTATGGTGTGTGTTTATAAACACTTTGTACTTGAAAGACCTAGATTATTGTTTGATCCATGCGGCTAATCGACAGTAATTCATTGCAGAGTGGTATAATAAGGACATAAAAAATGAAGAAAATTTCATTTTCATATCTTGGGGAATTTCCTGGGAACAGAAAGACTGTGTAAGCTACACTTCGATTAAAAACTTCATAGCGGAACGTACGTATAGGTACGTACGATAGGTTTATATCCAATCATGTTGGATTACACTCGGGATAGTCAATGCAAACTTTACAACTCCTTCATTTACCTATGCCTCCACTTTTCTGAAATCCATGCACCTTTTTTAGATGGAAAGTTTTTACACTTAAAAGAAGTTTTTAATTTTGACAAGTAACATCCATAGTGTATTAGAAAGCAATAATGTTATAATTATGTTAGTGAACCTTAATATTGAATATAAATCGTGACCACGTTATAGCGAGATTTTGAAATTTTGATGTTCTTTTTAATTGAATGTCATTTTAGTCAAAATTACCAGTCAAATTTCTCCTCATCTTGACTGGCCATGGACATAAATTATTTTCACTGCGATTCGTTAGTTCTCGCTTGTTTGACTCATTTATACAAACAAAAACTAAGTTAGTTACTTAGCTAAGCATGCAAATTGGATAGCGAATTGAGAAATGAAATTTCGGAGTGCTTATAAGAACAGGACAATGATATTAAACAGATTAAGTAATCTAATATTATACACAGTGATGTTCTTCTGTAATTTGTCGTTACCTTGGTCTTCCAAGATCTGCTTTGTTTCCAGCAAATTAAAGACAATTAACATAATTTTGTATCATACAAGTAAATGTTGTTTGATTGTTCTTTATAAAAATTATAATTTTAGTTGTATGCAAGAGTTCTAATCAAATTGAAATAGGGCTTAGGTATAACACCAGAGGGGTGGCATGGGTATGTAAGTAGCTACTACTTACAAAACCTTATTTTCTGTTTACCAGAAACCTGATAGGTTGGTCAGGTAATTTGGTCGAGTTACACGAATATCAGCATCATATCAGCCGAACGACATCCACTGGACACAGGCCTACCCTTAAGATATCCAGAATGACCGGTCCTGCGCTGCCCGCATCCTGCGATTTCCCCCGACCTTAACGACACGAACATTAATGTATGGATAAGCTGACTTTTTTTCACAATTTCAGCATTTGTCCGTAATAAAAGGCGTTCGTAATATACTTGTAATAAAGCCTTTTCAGGGATTTTGGTAAGCATAAAATAAGGTTATGTAATGAGTATGCTAGAAACAGTCAAGTCACGCTCAGCTTGCACTTGAGCATCATAACGATGTTGTTTCTAAGTTTACTTCATATTGCGTGTGAACAAGGACAATGTAATAAAATCTATTTTCTTTGCACTTGATTTATGCAGTACTTAATGGTTTTTCTACATGTTTAGATAAAATTAACTGATGACGATAATAGAACGTTTTTAGGTACCTAATAAATATGCAACATGGTCGCTTGATGTTATGACTAAGAATCTAAAAGAAAAGTGTACCTAAGCTTTTCAATGGCATTCGGAACATGTATGGTTTCTAAGAAGTCTATTTAAAGTTTATTTTATTTATTAAAATAATTACATACATATATTAACTCACGCCTTTTTCCCATGGCGGTAGGCTGAAACCACAGAACGCCACCTGGTACGATCCTTACATACTTGTTTCGCCTCGTCCACGTTCATACATCTGGTCATACATGCACGCCGGTTACGAGCATTGCGCACCAGACCTTCCTCAAGAACCTCACCAATAAGGTCAGGGTAGATCATTCTTCCCGGTGTTGCCACTGACATCTGCCATATAAATCCCTTTTTTTAGTTGCCTTTCACATGCATACTCTTTTCAACCTTTGTCACTAATCCGCAACGTTCTTGTATAATTTCATTCCTTACTCTATCGTTCAAAGTTACACTACACATTCTTCGCAAGGAACGCATCTCCACAGCATTAATCCTACTTTCATGCCTCGTTAGCCATACCTAACGTAGTTATGGTACTAATAAAATATGATATGGCTGGTGCTAATGATGGGATTCCTTCGTTCGTGTTCATTAAAGCCAGTTTTCACATTGAACATTCCTCGGAGTGAGGTGCTCGATTTAAATGGAATGTAGTGAAAACTGTTACAAAGCCGCTACCTTATTTAGGTTATAGTTTATTCTTATACCTTTTATGTTTTGCAACCACATAAATCGCTGAAAAAACTTAAAAGACAATTAAGGATCAGCTCTAATTTATCGGTACAATATTTGGAATTTCTATAATTATAATTTTATTGCAATGCTGTATTAGAATCATATAGGTATTACTTAAAGGTGTTACTACTCTTTTAATAAACGCCAATCATACCCTGTAATTGTTTTGCAGAAATCAAGGAAAAGTCATTATACGAAAGACAAGTTTAGCATAGGATAGCATTAAAACTCCATCCGTTCCTACACATATGGGCGGGCCATTATTAAGATTTAATTTGCAGGATTATTCTCCGAATTTTATTATAATGATGGTTAAACTTCGTCGCTGACTGGAAATATTACTTCAATTAAAATGATTACCGCGTTAAGCCTACCGTTTCAATATTTCAGAGAGAGTTTCCCATTTAGTTCGATAAAAATATGCCTATTTTTGTGTTGTAGATTAGCTTTTGACAAAAAAATGTAGTAGGTATATTTCGTTGTGGTAGATAACATATTTTGTATTCTTTTAATTAAAACAAATACATTGTGGTTTAGACAATTTCTATTTTGGTAACATGTTGCGCTAACCACTTCCTGTGTACCGTGATGGCTAATGTTTGAAATACTACTCACTACATTCTATATTCAACAATAATACGCAGTTATATATTTAAAACAATGGTGAATACATATATACAATAGTATTTTATTCTACGTTGATTACGTACCTACTTACTTACAGAAACTTTGTTAGGTATGTTAATTTTGAATTTTTGACAAAATTCGACAACATGTCAGTGTATTTTGTCATTTTATTTAAATCCGCCATAATATCTATAAAACAATTATAGTTAGGTTAGATGGATAGCTTGCAGTGTTCAACATCACTATAATGACACCATAGATACCTACTCTATAGTGACCTGTTTTAACGGAGCAGAAGACAGAGGCTAAGTGAACTTTCCACTACTGGATACCGGATAAAGAAAACTGTCTTTGTTATTTCTAATGAGCTCACAGCCATATTCTGAACGGAGCTTTTGTACATCCCCAGTTTTTACAAACGATATTTATTTTGAAAATAATTCGCGGGAACTTTCATGGAATGAAATTCAGTTGAGTCCTTATTTCGTGTAGAAACGACTAACTATGGCCACCAATCAAGATTAAATGGTATTTATTTTAGTAACATAAGTAAGTTGCTGCACTCGTTAGTATTCGGCAGTCGTGCATAGGCCGTCGCTTATGTAATACGGCACACGCTATGATAGCTTCCAATTTAAAGTTTGGTGATTATGATATATTATAGGTACCACTCTAACCGACTAAGTTAGCGGTTAATGTAATGCAAATGTTTAGCAATTAGAGTTTTTGTGTAACCAGCACTTGAACTGGAAAAAATCTAAAAGTTTAATAATACTTTGCTTGTAAAATCTAGTTTCAAAAGTATATTTTTTGTAATCGTAGCCAATCAGACCTTGACAATGTTGTACAAAGAAATAGAAAAATTGCCAAAGTTCTGAATTGATGTCGCCACCCGAGGGTGGGAAATAAGTACATAAATTAACAAACTTCGGTACAACACAGGTGATTTATAAACATTTAGCTTGCAGACCAAGTTTCTAAGTTATGTACACAATGTAGAAAAACAAATTGCTATGGACCAATCGATTGTCGTTCCAGCACTAATGATCTTAACAAAAAAAAACGTTTAAAAAGCACATCAGTCTTGCATAACAGCATCAAAACAGCATATTTCAAGAAGTGAGACATAAACTAGTAACATTTCTTTGATGTTTTGTAACTTTATTCAGTAATCAACAGAACGAGCCATACATACCAGAACGCTCATTTTAGATTTCAGTTTATAGTGCACTTAAAGTAGACACGCTTCAGAGAAAGAAAATAGAAACGAGCTAGTCCATTACGTGCCTGAAACCACGCATCCATAAATTGTTACAGTATTTATTATTCAAGCCATAAAGTATTACACATCTTACACGGTTCCAAGACTATTTGGATTCAGGTTAGGTACCAAGGATGACCGGCATTATGTACTAATAGAAAAGGGATGAGATTATTTAGTAATGTTATCGTAGAACAGATGTTACTGGGAATTTTATGACAACGTTACAGTGGGAACACTATGAGCTTGCTTGCTTATAACGACAGTAGGTACACTACAGCAAACATCCACCAGTTAGCCCGCTCTTGCATATTCAGTGAATGCAAAGCGGTAAATTCGCTGAATAGAAAAAGTCGGGACCGGTTGTAGTGGATTTATAAAATAGATATTCGGGCCACGTTTTTAATAGCTGATGCTGAGAGAGAACTGTGTATTGCTAGTTGAGTCATGATAACATACCATCAATCCATCATGACTGTATTCCCCGAAGGGTTTGGCAGAGGTGTACACTTACAGTTCGCCGGTATGTTTAGGTCCCATGTAATAGGGGGTGAGCTTGTTGCTATCAACCGGGCACAAATCCTAATTCCGACCTGCTGCTGAGAATTTCATAAAAAAATCCAATAATACTTTTTGCTCGACCTGGGAATCGAACCCAAGACCTCTAGCGTACCAGACGGGCTTAGGGCCACTAGGCTAACGAGGCAGTTATGATAACTATTTTAAGGGGCTATACGAACACAAGGCACCGTAAAAGTGTAAAACACATATTATAACTCAATATTGTCAAGGGTTTAAAGAAAATACTTACCTATAAATATTTCATCAACGTATAATAGAATTATGGTAAAAAGTAGAGCATAACAATTTTTTTTCGTCGCATAGATCTCGGAATTTTGTACAATACTGTAAACTATATAATGTTATGAAATGATATTATAGGGCATTTCATGAACTAACGACATACCTACAAAAATTGACTACTGAGCCGTGTATTTTTTTCACAATTTAAAGAAAACTTCAAAATTACTGTTATTTTTGTGGATATCCAATTAAACTAACATAAAACGTATCGCTATTTTGAACCTTATTTGTTGCCGGGATGCGTTATTGTCAATTACCTAAACATTTCCTTACGACAGGGCCTTAAAATAAACTTTATTATTCAAGATAATATCACATAAAAAGACCACAGCCGATGCTTTGCGTGCGGTTTTTGAGTCTTACTCTAATGCTACAAAATTCGTATTGTGATATTTTCAAGAAAATCCAAATTTCGTTCCTAAGATTGTGGGTTTTTCTTGTAATAAGTCCTACTTTTGATATTTCTATTAGTCCTTGAGATATTAAACCTGTTGAAATTGCATGATTTAATTTTTTAACTGATAAAAAACTATTCATCAAAGCCTTCTTCACATAATGGATTTTGCTTTAGGTATTTTATTTTGGCAAATTAAAAAATTTGGTGATGATAACACAGTTTCCCGAATACATGTTTATACCATTATCCATTATCACGCCTGTATTCCCCGAAGGGTTAGGCAGAGGTGTAACAATGTACACCCACAGTTCGCCGGTATATTTAGGTCCCATGTAATAAGGGGCGAGCCTATTGCCATTAACCGGGCACAAATCCTAACTCCGAGCTGCTACTGAGAATTTCATAGAAAAACCCAATAACACTTTTTGCTCGACCTGGGAATCGAACCCAAGACCTCTAGCGTAGCAGTCGCGCTTAGGACCACTAGGCTACCGAGGCAGTTAAGTTATAGTAGTTATTATCGTCATCAATTTAAATTAAGGTGAGGTGGACGGCCTTGATTTACAAAACAATGCCCCGAAAGGAAATGCCTATAAATCAAACAGCAGCTTGGTTTTAAATAACTTTAAGGAAAATGTGAGCACATAATCGGTTCGATTTCACATTGTGAGCGAAGTCGGTGCTTACCTGTGATATATTCTTTGGGCCCGAATCTCGATGCCGAATTCCCACAGGTTTAAGTTCGCTTAAGATTCCTCAAATGTATTTTGTGCGTTCGCTAGTACTTCGTCCTCCGTAATCCTTAGATGCTTTATGTATGCGAGGTAGAATAAAAAATGAGCTTCATCAATAAAAATATTTTACTTCAGTTTTTTTTTGGTTAACTTATTTTTATTTTTGGGGAGTCATCTGGTTTTCTATTAGTCTAATTATGAAAATCGTGCCTTCTGCAAAGTTCAGAAAGTCCGCGTTGTTGTTTTATTTCATTCCTTTATCCTCGCAAAATGATGAATATGTAGATTGGTCTCTAGTAGAATAGGGGCATTTCCTCGTAGGAAGTATGATAAAATATTCCGTAAATTTGATTTTTAAGAGTTCCGTATTCTAATTGAAGAATTATAAATTAATTACGCAAAGTAGGTGGCAATTAGATTAAATAGATGCTTTTACTGCTTTTGCTCTTTAGTGTCGCGGGGAACATTTAATCAGCTAATTAATTCATGGTGTCAGTTACTTACGCGTAACTAACTTACGTTTAAGTTCTGTCATACGTTGGTACGATATGACTCTGAGAACTGTGTAAATATTATAGCGAGATGTTTCGGCGTCTGCCAAAGCCTTAAGTAAACATAAGTGTGTTATGAAGGTCGCATAGTTTGTCCTATCCCTTCAGTTTACTCCCACTTACGCAGACATTGGGTTAAATCCCCGAATCAACATGTAAATGATCTAATTACTAAATGTAATAGTGAGTGTGCCACTAGATAAGCCCTTAGCAATTTACATAGTTAATGGAACTTCGATATCTTTATAATCTCTATCTGAGATATAAAATGAATGACGATGCAGCTCGATTTCGTGGATTTAAATGTTTGTTAACACATTTTTTCAGACCTATTGGACACCATCCAATAAAACTAAAATTGTTTTAAATATTGGCGACTTTAGCTGTGAGCTAGCACGTAAGCGCATCTTTAAATTTAAAACGAATTAAACCATATCATCAAGAAGTTTTTTTTTAGGAATGAGAAATCATCAAATGACTTAATCGATTGAGTTGGGAAAAAGTGACGTCATATTTTACTATTCAAGTCAAGTCAAGTCAAAGCGTTTATTTCAATTAGACCATTTACAGGCACTTTAGAATTGTCAAGAAGTTACAGTTTAAAGTTGAAGCTAGTTGCTCGTTCTAAAACGTAGGTCTCTATGGAGAAAAACGAGCAAGAAACTCCATGGACACTCTTTTCCTTCAATTTGGTTTTTACAAAATCTTGGTTACAATATTCTTGTTGCTTCTATATGTGAAAACAACAAAGATGAATATAAAACAATAAAAAAAAAAAATATTGCCATGCAAAATCTATGTGGAAATCGCTTTTTGACGGCTCACAAAAGGTATGTCAAGTACCCAATGAGCCACATTTACGTCTTTCGCAATTTTCTTTCTTAGGTACCCGACTACGGCAGAGCCATAGAGTGTTATGATTTAAGTTGTAGGTCCAACTAAAATCATAACACTCTTATGGCCCTTTGACGTAATGTAAAAACTAATGGAAGACTAAGCGATTGTAAGGCAGTGGTTGTAAATATATACTAATTACCTTGTTTTTACGACTACTCGAAAAAGATTTTGTTATCCCAGCATTTCCCAGCTGGCGCTAACGCTTCCAGCACTCCTCATTTCCTGTTTAGCAAAAAAATATACGATACGAAGTAACAATTTTCCACGTAATTATGTCAGCCTTGCAACCCAAAAAAATGATTTATGTTCGACGCCTGGTACTTATGAAAACAAGCAATTAAATCTATCATTAATTAATTCTAAGTAAAATGAAGCTGTATTATAAATATCATAATTGGCTTGAACCGACGTATTAAGCAGTGATTAATTGCCATTTCGTCTCCCTTCAGTTCTCGTTCACTTTACCTAATAGGTCTTGTCGGGCTTAAATACTATGACATTGATCTTACTTTATGCTCCAACTTCAAAATTATTGCCGACTTTGTCATTTGAAACTATCAATTAACTTTAAGTGCTATTCAGATTTTGAGCTCTAAAATAGATAAATGTGAATATATTTTAGGGTCAAATATTTTAATGAATGTAAGTAACTTCAAACAACAGGCTTATGTTTGCCCAATATAAAATGAATAAATTACTTACAGAACTGAATTATAATTGGTATTCGAAGTTAAACCATTTCCAAAAGAGCACAGAGATCTCCAATACAGATTTAGTAATAGTCACAAAGATAGTAACTACAGGGGCCAGTGCATCGAGCCGCCTCAATCTGTCAAATTTCTTTGATAGTTTTTCAACTTTATTACAGAAGATTAAGGTTCATGTTCAATTGGGAAAATTGGACAGTTTGGGATATCGTGATGTGCTAGCGTCTATACATTGTTCTGACTGTTACTCAACTTTGTGGAGTAGTCGCCCATAGTAACTTTTAGCTTCAAGTGTGGTAAACATCAAGTTGAACTTTGAGTTTAGTTTGTTTTCAAATACCAACATAGTTACAATTGTATATTGGAATTATAATTATATGAACTACAATACGGATGTAGACTTTAGTTCAGAACTTTTTAACCGACTTCAAAAAAGGAGGAAGTTTTCAATTTGACTGTACATATATGTAATTTCTTTTTTTGTGTATGTGAATCAATTTTTTAGTTTGATAGGTCATACTTTAGAAGTGGTCCCATATAAATTTAACGATATTGGTAAAGTAATTTGGTAAAAAACATCAAACTGAAAAAATATGTGATCTAAGTAAATGAAATTACATATTCTGCTTTCTTGTGACTTTTAATTGGTGTCTTGTTAATTTACTGTTAGTATTACAGTTTCTTCATGGATTTGGATGACAGGAAGTTGATACTTTTTTTAAACATATTACAAAAAAAACCGCCTTCATAAACTAAAAAGTGAACTTCAGCTTTGGAAGGCGGTGGCAACACAAAACAACAAACAGTACCAAAGCCGCCGACTACTAAAGTTTTGAAGGCGGTTGTCTTTATTGTAATAACGTTTTTTTATCCCTGTGACTTTTATCCTAACCTACTCAAGGTAAACGGTATTCATGGTAGGTAGTTGTATTTACATAAACGGAATTAAAAAAAAGAACTATAAATTATAAAATGAATTCTAACAGATTTAGAATACACCTTTTATCTTGTGAAATCCGAGAGTTCACTTGAACATCGAACTTCTTTAAACGATAAATCAAAGAGATAAGGTGAAATTGAAATAGACAGTAACTCAAAAACTTATGCGAGCACTCATACTGTAAACGATCATAAAATATAAATCATTGATAAATATAGACCGATGATCATATTGTTGGAACTGCTGTTTGTTCATGGGAATGGCAATGACAGAACGATGGTCGTTATAATATTTTATGCCAGCACATTGACAAGCAGACAGATGACGCGTCCGAAAATATTATTTTGTCTCTTTTAATTGCTATTTGAGCCTACAAAATATATTTCTTATAGTTATTTGTATCTTTGTTATTTATCTCAGCTCTTTTAATTGGATGAGGAAACTTCACTCTTGCGTCACTAGCTTTAACTACCTAGGTATATGGCACGTAGTTGGCCAGACCAGAGGTCTGGACGTTTGTGTACGTGTTTGTAAACATACACAAGAAACATGAGACGATTCTAGTGTGGGATAATGGTTTGAAGGAAAAAAACAAGTCGAAAATAATGAAAACAAATCATAGGAAATTAAAAGTAGAGTGTGATGTGATGAAAGAGAGCAGACGATAACAGTTAACATTTTCATTATCTCACAGTTCAGGGAAAAGCCGATCAAAAAGTAAAAATCTTAGAAAATGTGATGTGAAAGGGAACATTGTAATAACGTTTATCGTGGGTGACATTTCCAATTGATCAGTTTCACGTCCGTAATTTGAACAGATCCTGTTACCCAAGCCATGTATTCCTAAATATATCTGACAGCTCTCTGTATACATACAGTTCCGTGAATTAACGACTTTGAATACCCCACTGCCTTGTCTGATTAAGCGATAGTGCATTTTCATGTAGTGTGATAATTTCATTTGCGTCCGAAATACACTGAAGCGTACCTACCGTGGCATTGCCATAATAATATCACGCGATTTGAATTTAGATTGAACATTACTTGAAACTTGGTCACTCAGCGAATATGTCTACCTAATGTTATGTTGGTACAATTCAGTTTGAGAAGTTAGTAAAGCTTGATTGCGGAATTATACATAAATGTATCCCCCAATAAGAGCTTTACAAAGTTCTTGATAGGATGTAAACTAGGGACACTAAAACTAAATTATACAATTTAAGGTACCGTATCGAGTTATGTGTGAAATAGAAACGGTTTTACTCTTTTCTTCGGTTTTCGGAATGTATATTTAAAATTATGCGAAATATGTCTTAATGCAGGTAGTTTGCGGTTAACAATATATTTGTATGTAAACAACCAATTTTTTATTCTATTTATTTCATCTCCAACAATATTATTGGCCACATAAATGAAAGCTTCACAGCTCTTTATATTGAGAAATATTTTACAGAGAGACTCGTTTAATGGCCTTCCTAAAAAAAATTCTAAAGGGAATCGTTAAAACAGGGCTGTTCAGTGTCTGCTGCATCTTTACGATTGATGAAGTGATGAAAACTGCCGTAAGTCCGTGTTTTTTTAGATTCTATACTATTATGCCCTAGAAGATATCTGGTAGGTACTAGCTTCTTCTTGCGACTCGTCCAAAAAGAACATACCTACATACTATGATGCCTGTATTCCCGTAAGGGTTAGGCAGAGGTGTATCAATTTATATCCACAATTCTCCGGTATGTTTAGGTCCCATGTAAGAGGGGGCGAGCCTATTGCTATTAACCGGGCATAAATCCTAACTCCGAGCTGCTCCTGAGAATTCCATAGAAAAACCCAATAATACTTTCTCGACCTGGGAATCGAACACAAGTACTCTAGCGTAGCAGTCCTGCTTGGACCACTAGGGGTGTAAAAAACGCACTCGGAAATAGTGTAGCTTTCTATCAGTAAAGGATTTTTGTTATCAGATCACTACTTCCAGAGATCACCTCTAAAAACCAAACGAACGTCACCTTGTTATAATAATAGTAACGTCTATACGTTACGGTATCTATATACCGATTGAACTGTCACACAAATCATAAATGCAGAATATTTACTAGTACGCTCTCACAGCACCTTACGTAAACATTTGTGTCGTTCTATTAATACAACTATGGAACCATACATAAGCCCTTTTGTCCCTCTGTCACGTTTACTGACCCGACCTAACGCAACCGCAATACAAGGGGCTATTAATTATAGCAATCCAGTTAAAGCTATGTTACCACGAAATGTACGTATTGGAACGTACACAACCCTTGGTCCTTTATGACTATTTAAACTTTTGCAGAATGTTATTGCTAGGGCTCACTATGGAACTACTGAAATGATTTAAAGTCGAACTTACATATGAAATGACTGAGTAACAATACTACATACAATAAACGATTTATTAAAACTACAATCCATAATGACTTTATATGCTATAAAATATTGTTACATGATCCAGATGTATCAGCGCCACATATATTGGCAAATACATGAATGCAAATACAAACTGATGCATGCCAACAATAATGGTGGATAAGCAGAGTAAACAGGAAAATTTATTGTTTGTTTAAAAGTTAAGGGAGGGGTTCATACTAAATTGGATTATACGATCTACATAAAGGTACAGCCTAGTCGAGTTACTACAAAAGTTTTTCTTGAACCGAAGCTACGGTGAGTCACTACAAAATAAACGTATGAGATATAGGTATTTTTATTACTGCAGATATCGCCATCCTCTGTTCTCCAACGAGAGATGTACTAAAGATAAATGATGATTGTGATAAAATGTTTCATAAAAGCTCCGGTGTAGCGTAACTCACACCCTCGTATTGTGTACAAATTCAGCGTTCAGTACAAGACGGAGCTTCTAGAAAAACTCAGGGGAATTCGCGTGATATAAACATGTTTTGTACGTGTAAGTGCGGCGATATATTGTTGTGATTCAACTGCCAAAATCGTGTAGATGAAACTATTCTTCAAATATAAGTAGCTGAGTGAGACATGTCTCTCAGATTGCGTGCTTGACACTGGCATCTATTGAGATGACTTATGTTCGTCTGTTTGCCTTAAAAATCGTTGATAAATAACGTGCCTTAAACAAGGCACAATGAAGTAGCTATGCATGTGTAGGCACGCACTTTAGTTAAAAATATTGTAATGGGTTAGGAACCTACGTAAGTGCGTTGGGCAATTCAATGTTCACCTTACGAGAATGTTAACGTACTCTTTAACATTTACAATGTTCAATGATTAATGTATCACAGGTACATTCCCATCGTTTATTTTCATTCAACGGGATGTGAGTACTAAGTAATACTGGCAGTGGTTGTGATATGACTCATTACACTGTTCTTGAATGGGATTATTTTAGTAACACATTAGTACTAGTAAAACATTACACTGTACCTTTGTTTGATAACAAACCTAAGTACTTCTGTAACCAACGGCGACTGCTTTCAGAATATGATTGATTGCCGATTCACCTGTCGACAACACCAATTTTACAAGAGTATATGACTGATGTTTTAATATTTCAATAGTGTAATGATACGTATGAGTTGTGGGTACATACGTGTCAATCAGTTTGCTCTCTTGTTGGATGTTGGTAACTTTACAGCGATTTTTCCTCAAAACTTTATTTGCGCGTTAACATAAACCATAGTCTAAACAGTATGAGTAATCCATTAGAACGATGTAACTCTATAATTTCCAATATAAACATCGTAATGGAATTCAAGAGTCAAATAGTTCAGAAGTGGCTAATACCTGTCGATATCGAGTACCTACCTATAAATTAATAACAAGCTAATGGAAAGGAAAATGTAGCGGTTCCATGAATAAATACGAAAAGTCGTACTCGTACAGGTAAAGGTGTTCGAATGGAAAACAATTAATTATTGTGTTATTATTCGGTGGTCGTTTGTAACCGCCGATATTTTATCTGCTTGTAATGACACATTCATTACATGAAAAAGTATTTTTTATGGATTACTGTGACAAATTGGCGTTTGATGACCGTTTCTGTTTTTAGACATTATTTGTGAGTAACTTATTGCAGTCCTTTACTGGACATTTGTCTCTCCCGAAGGAGTAATTCTAACCAGCTGAAATTGAAAGTATGTTTATCTAGCTTGACTTAGTTCAAATGCCTTGCTTGTCGCAATTAATCTTAGTTAACAAGGTTTATCTTTCGGTTTCATGTTTTGCTTTTCTTCGGTTTTGTTCTTGTTGAAATACAATCGTTTTACGAGCCGGTTAATGATGTCTAGATTTGTTCAGTTAGAAGATAGAGGTCATCTTAAGATAAGCCGTAACAAAACCACCTCACGTAGTAGGCGATATTGTGTTTTTATTTTAGTGCTCGTTTATAACGTTGAACGCCTATATGATATGATCTTACGTTATTTCATAAATCTTAAATTGTTCATTTCGGAGTCTGGTCACTTCTGATGGCTGGTTTTTATCACTTTTATCCTATTAGGATCCTTTTATAAGGTCATCCCTTACATTTACTATACTTTAGTTTGACCCACTTTTTATTTTGAGCTTTGGACTTTGCTCCTGTTAACTATTACTGGGTTCAGATTTGTTTAAAGTGGGTTTCGTTAGTGCATTCGATGTGTTATGTCAGCTGGTGCTTGGTGCTACTTTAAACTGTAAAGTTCTTAATTAATTATATTTACTACTGCACTACGATGTTACGAATAAAAATATTTTTATTATTAAAGTAATTATTTATCTTAGTAATGAAAATAATACGACTTGGCGTCGTGCCACGCAGTATCGTATTACTTTAGAAACATGACGTATTAGTTGGTTCTATAATGGATTTCGTTGCGGAAATCCAACAGAATCTACGAGTTTTCAAGGAAGTAAATAAAATAATCCCGGGACGAACTAACTTCAGACGTAAAAACTATTGAAGACAAAAAAGAGTTTGCTTTAGATATGGAGTTTGTAGGAATAAAATAGATGTAACATTGGGTCTGAACTGTTCTACAATACATAATTCCACCTGACCGTACCCCATCTTTAACTGACAGGGTTCGCGTTTATATAAGGACATAGCGTCAGCAGGGGTCATGGCGATCGTTTCCTTGACGTCACCCAAATTCACTACTTTATTCCAGGCAGGCGAGTTACTGGCACACCGAGGTATTTTGTGACTATACCCGAATCCCCGAATGTCTTTAAGTATACCTACAGTTAGTTAATTCCGCTTTATGGGGGGGGGGGTAACTTGTCCATTACTGTGACATGCCAGCATAGCGGTCGCGGAGAATATTTCAGTCTCGTTTACGAGTAATAATTTCACTTCTTGGTGCACAATTATACGGGAACTTGGTTAGCAGTTATTTAAATAAAGAGGTGACGGTGTCCAGTGTGTACTTGCCAATGAATTACATTTGTCTCGGACACACACGAGTACACACGAGGCATGTAGTTCTACGAAACGTGTGTGAGTTACTGTGAATTGGACTTGTACTCCACAGGTTTATTCTATTTTGTTTTTAGTATTTACCTTGTGAGTTCGTGTAAATTAGCGGATAGATAGAATATGCTTTATTGTATAATTATTATAACATACCATCACGCCTGTATTCCCGAAGGGTTAAGCAGAGGTGTACCAATGTACACCCACAGTTCGCCAGTAAGTTTTTAACTGTGCGAACTGTGGTCGCCGGTGTTTAGGTCCCATGTAATAGGGGGTGAGCCTATTGCCATTAACCAGGCACAAATCCTAACTCCGACCTGCTACTGAGAATTTAATAGAAAAACCCAAGAACACCTTTTGCTCGACCTGGGCATCGAACCCAAGACCTCTAGCATAGCAGTCGCGCTGAGGACCACTAGGCTAACGGTGGCGGTTAATATAAATAATAATGTACCTAAATAATACCAGCCTATTGTTGTCCCACTGCAGGGCAAAGGTCTTTTTAACCGACTTCAAAAGAAGGAGGTTACCAATTCGTCTGTACGTTTTTTTTTGTGTGTTAGTCCATAACTCCGCCAATGATGAAGCGATTTTGATGTTTTTTTTTGTTTGTGCTTCAAAGTTGGTCCCAAATTAAATTGATCAGAATTGATTTAAGTAGTTTCTTAAAAAAAAAATTATGTCATACGTGAATATGTCATTCATATAAGCGAATTAGAGTATTCTGCTTTCTTGTGACTTTTAACTGGTGTCTTCTTAATTTACGTAGTATAACTGTTCCCTTATGGATTTGGATGACAGGAAATTGATACTAAAAAGCGAAAAATTAAAACTATTTAAAAAAAAGACAACCTCCTTCAAAAACTAAAAAGTGATAAATAATTTAATAAAACTACTGGGACCAATTTTGAAGTATGATGACCCATTAAACAACAATGCATATTTAGCGATGGCAGCAATCACGGTTGATCTGGTATATTTTTTACAGAGTTCTATTTGCGAAATTTTAATGGGACCATTTCGGAATAAAACCCCTTTCAAACAAAAAAAGAATTTTGCTACAAACACAAACGACGGAGTTATGCCCGAACATACCAAAAAAGGAGAAGGTTATCAATTCGTGATAACCTCCTCATTTTTGAAGTCGTTTAAAAAAAACACGTTGGTACTTGCCTGTGCCGGGTTGCGAACTCGCAGACTTGTGCATGAGAGGCGGGCGCCCATTACGGCTAAAAAAGAAGAATAATAAAACAGAAGTAAAGGTCATTTAGATTTATGAGCAAAAAGTGCATTAAATAAGCGTACGAACTGCAGTTTCAGTTCTGTGTATCTACGTTCTTGTCATTAAACGAACAGTTTACACAATATAAAAACTGTAAATAGCTCCATAAAAGTACAGTTCTGCATTATTTACAGTTCATTTCCTAGTATCCAAGAGTCCTCTTTATTTATTTTCTGCATTGGTAGCTGTATCCACTGTGAAGGTTACCCCTTTCATCCGATAACTAAGTTTTGAGCCTCTGAACTCACTAAGAGCAAATTACATCTAGCTATGATCGGTCGAGACCGCATGAACTTTGACGATCGATGGCTGATCTAATAAAAACGGCTTTGTTCGATCCTCGATGTCTTGATTTTGTCAGCGAAATGTTTATTAAACTTGATACGTTAGTTTTTTTTATTAAGACTTGGTAAACGAAGTGATAAAATGTTTCAAACATTGCATCAAATTCTGGTAGTTACGAAAGCTGAAATTAATATTGCCTCGCAGAAGTGAAACCAAAATCAGACGACGAAAACTTTTTTATAAAAAAATGTAGAATCGTGGGCGGAGATTTATTATCATAGCTGCCCAAATGCTCTCTCTCGCCCCATTCAGTTCCCTGCCTTACATCGTATAATCTTTTGTATCACGCGCTGTGATAAAGGACTTCTCATTTATGATACTAACTGCGCTACTCGATCTTTGGCTTAAGTTAAAGAGTCCGTGAGTAATGTCGCTATCTTTGTGTTTCACTCGATTTTGTGAAAAAGTAAATTGCCGTGGGTATTGTGTATCACGTAATTTTGATTGCGAATCACGTCACAATCGTTTGCCACGTTTTATGTTGGGAACAAGGGTGGCTCTATTTGCTTTTCGGTGCGTGAGATGGTTTAATGAGAACTGACAAAATTATGTCTGTCTATGTAATATCATCATCATCTACTTACTTAGCCTTTTCCCAACTATGTTGGGGTCGGCTCCATGTAATAATAATAAATTTATTTACTCAAAAAACTTAGTACTAGATTACAGAAAATAGTTTGGCATTAGTTATGTCTAATAAATGGATCTAGTCACTGCAACCGAACCAGTCAATGCCTGTATTTCGGTTCTCAGTACCTTTTCCCTCGATATTGAATAATTTAAAAAAGCCAAAGCAAATGTTGTTGTTTTTACTACAAAATTAAATTGCACATGTAGATGTGGCAGACAGACAGACATAGTATTATGAAGCCTATTTTTGCAGTCACTTTATTATTTCTACGACTGTGGAGTGACAAATACATAAACATTAATTAGCGTTGTAATTATCGCTCTGTTTCATGTTTCTTATAAATGTTGTTGAGTCTGCTTTGTGTTAATTTGCATTCATTATTATTTTCGTATTTAGGTACAGGTGAGGTTGTAATTCACTTCATTATTTTCAATAATCTAATAACACAGCCATTTTAAGATATCCACGGCAGACGAGGGGATTGTGGTGAGGGTTGACCCGTTTCAATTTAATTTGTTGACGTGATATGAGCGTTGAAAACCCTATTAACTTTATATTCACGAGGATTTTATAATATAAACATATTTCTTAATGTCCCAGCCCGGGTTTGTAACAAGATCGTAACTCATATCACACGTTTATTAGAGTTTCAAAATTGGGTATAGTGCAGACTTTTATAAAAAAAGTTTGTCCTTTAGGAGGGTGACCTTGACCTTCCATTATATCTTGCTATCTCTTTTTTTTTTGCGATGGAGATATCTACAACCAATAAACAAGACCTATCTATACCAATACGTTTACATTTTTTTCAGTGATATATTGTTCGTTTTCATTTTTTCAAAGCGTTTATTTATGTGTATTGATACGTCTAACTACAGATAAAAGATATTACGTGGACGTAATGTATGGTAATGTTCATATTAAACAATAATGGAGTTTCAGATGTATTATAAAAGCGCTGAAATTGTGGGCAATCTACTGTAATACCGACCGCGAGGAACATTATTGCAATTTTGTGCAATAAAGTCAGCAAAGCCTTTTCGTTCCAACAGCCGCGTGCTGCATATAGTACCTACTGATTTTCTTCTTTCAATAAAAGAGTTTCTTTATTTTGTTCCACGTTCCTCATGTTGTTTTATTAATAGAAACTGTTGGTTTGATGTTTTGTAAGTAAGCGAATTAACTTTTCTAAAAATAATAGTTGTGCATTTTTCCTTTTCTTCAGTCGTTTTCGTACCTGTTTTTCATACTGCCTACTAGAATATTAGTCTCTGCTAAATGTAACAAAGGACGAAAAGACGTGTGTAGGTACTCGGGGCGAAGCATCACATAAGATAAAACTCAAGGGAAATAAAAGTAAATCGGGCTCATGACCGACATTCAAACCGGCTGTCTCAGATAAAGCCAATACGTATAGCAACCTTTTTTGTGATTGGCCTATTTTTGTCCATTTTATGAGCTACGTTGACGTTAAAGCTATAAAGCAGCCATTATTTGATTAGCACCTCACCACATGGAACAGTGATGAGGTAATCCATTATTATAGTGGACAACGATCAAATATTAATATTATAAGATGAAAATGAAATAGGTACTTATCTTGTGAAAATTTTAATGACTACGTAAGTCAAAATGTTGCATTGCCTCATTCATAATATTTCAGTTGCGGTAATTACGCTTCCCGCAGTGCTATTATGAATGGTGACATCTCTGTTTTCTAAATGGAAACGTAATTTGGTTTTCACTTGTTTGTATGCTTTTAGCCCTTTAACGTATTTTCTTGAAGTCTTGGAAAACCTTTTGCATTTTTTAAATGAATGACAAGTTTTCATTTTTCAAACTTACCTACATAATAAATAAGCAATATAGGTATATATGTAGAAAGGTATTGCTTGGGGAGTTGGTATTCTGCGGATCATTAATCAAGTGGCACCCATTGTGCTTATGACTGACCTATGCCATTCTAAAGTTCCTTCCAGACAATAAACTAAATGAATTTCCCAACACTTAGGGGCGTCAATAAATTTTCGAGATGTTTTGTCTTCCACGAGCTTAGTATTTAGGACGCTTCCGACTTTTATATCCGAAGTTTCTTTGTTTTGACATTTTAACTTACCATTAGCGGATGACAAGTCAGGCGCGGGATGATAAATCTACTTATATCTTCAATTTATTTTCTTATGTATAATGGACATAGTTCTAAGCTTTAGGTAGGTAGGTATTATCTCCCTTATTCTACAAACTGCACAATAACTCAGTCTATGTGTCACATGAAGGATTAAGGATCACAGCAGTACACAACACAACTACTGAAAGGACTGGATCTGGTTATGAATACACTGAGAACATAAGCAAATCAACTCCAGTGATGAGAGCCTTGTAGCCGAAGGTTGCATAGTACGAAAAGACTAAATTAATTTTAGGAGAAATTAAAATAGCTTAACATTAACGTATTTAAATGATACGCTGAAAAGAATGGGATTTGTGGTACTTATATATGTAACTAGGATTAATATTTAAGTAAAATGAAGAACCGTTTACATAGAATCCTAAACTAACTTGTTCCGTTCCAAAGTGCGAATTTAGAAAGTTTAAGTGAGCCTTTAAAAGGACAATTTATTACGTGTAACGCGCTGGGCCTTAATTACTTATATTTTATTAACATAGGTGTTTAATTACAGCGTTTACATTAATAATAACAGCCTCGTACGTCTGTTGTCCATAAAGCAGAACAAAATGGTTCGCATTAATTCGTCAGAGTGCTTATTAAGTATGTTCATTTATTTTTGGCGTTAACTTTACTTTAATGCTACTATTATTCTGCTGGATCCGCACTTAACACGAAAAAGGAAAGCTTCGGATCTTCTGTAATTTTCAGGCAGTAAATAAATGACTGTATTATTTTGTTTCAGGTACACCAGTCATAAAGACTGGACCATGGTAACGTGTGTCGTACTTGCTTGTGCACAAGACACCAGCCACCATTCCTAAGTCGCGCCAGAAAACACCAAGATGTTCGCGCCAGCGGAAAGATAAGAAAACTTACAGAAAGGACAAGAGTCCCACGATGTTTTCACTCGCTGAAGGATGTGGCTGCGTTAGTTTCCGAGGGGGGCGACGACCTCGCTCCCAAGGGGATGACTCGTCGTCATGCCGGAGCTCCGAGATAGAACAAGAAGTTCCCAAGAGGCTTGGCAAGAGAATGCTCAATGGGGAATGCACCATCAAAGCTCTCGCCCCTTTCCTAAGGTTTTGGAGGAGAGATGACGTCAGCATGACTAAGGCGGAAAGAAGTAAGTAAATACATATTTTCTAAATCCCATTTTTAGTAGTCCAGTTTCCTAGTACCATACTGTATACAAATAATAAATTATAGAAGACGTAAATGCTCGTATGAAACTAAAACTGAAAAATGGTACCTGCCAACGTATCCGATATGAATTTTGAGATTTTTACATTATTCACATTTAAATGTAAATCTTAGTGATACAAACACACTCACGGCTCGACTTTGCAAAGAGTGGAAAATAAGTCTATTTTCACTTAGATCCCTTTTCACCCACTCACATAGTTTTACGGTCATTGAATAAGTAAGATTTCGGAACCAAGTAAGGTCCTGAAAACTTTTCCTCTGGTATGTTTTTACGATTCATGAAATATTTGAGTATAAACATACTATACATTTTTACATAAACATAAATTAAAGCCGAAATCAAAATAAAAGAAGAAGTTTCAAAGGGTACTTGTAACTTTCTAATCTGAATCTTCACTTGATCCGTTCATAACTTTGTGTCTAACGAATTAAAGAACAGAACAAAGCTGCTGAAAAGACAAAATGTGCTGTGATCCCAGGAGTAACCAGTACTACGCTATTTTAGCATGGTTCAAATTTTTATACCTTATTTACTGACGTTTAACAATAGTTAAAACCAGTTGTCACATTTCAAAATATGTGAGTAAACTTCTTCTTGTACATGAAACTTAAAAAAAAAACCCAGCATTAAAACTAGCAAATACGCGTATCTTTATAACTTCATATTCCACTATCTCTTTCCAAAATTTCAGCCTCGTTAAAGTGACGTAGGTCTACAGACTTTGAGATCTTGGACCGACTTCAAATTATAGGGAGAGTCGATATTGATTAACAATGTAAACTGCTTGTGTTTCTAAGAACATTGTTTATTTACGAGATTTGTTTAGAACACGTAAGCGTATGCTTGTTCTCAAGGTTGACTAACGTAAATTGGATCTCAGACTCTCAGTCTTACCTGTTAATAAACAAAGGGCTCAGGCGACAAGTTAAGGTTTCAGTTGTGTGTATAACCGCACTACATTTATAGGTCGTCTATATCGTAGTCAAACATAGGGGAACTGGTTATTGAGTCGTTTCGTCTCGGCCACGTTAAGCTTTTGCTTCATTTAGCTATTTCAAGACTACGATCTTCGTTGGAGTATCACAAATAATTCGTGTTAAAAAAGTCATTACTTAAGCATTATTTGCACTACTTCATCATATTGATATTACTATTGTTCGTATAGCGTCCTACAAACTTGTGGTAATGTCATTTGAATATTTTTCAAGGACACATTTCATATTTGCCTGCATTAGTTGAGTCTTTTGAAGTACGTCGTTCAGTGAAAGTATAATTTAGTTTCGCTTCTCTCTTCAGTTTAATATTCTTGGCAAGATTATCTGGCGCCGGGAGTAGTGTATTATCGCAACCTAATAATGAAACCTATAACTACTTATATGGATAATGGCGGACTGCTCTTAAGATCTTATTGTGTTACGTGAGGTTGAAAGGGTAGAAACATGACAAATGCTAACTAAACTACATTCCGGCTCTCCATGAGTGGAGCACTCTTCGTATTTTCGCAATATTGCTTTACGCAGTTCTTTGGGTTAGCCGAAATCATGCCTTTGCTTAGTTTTATCCCAGATAATACAAAGGACTTTATGTAGAGCAGGCTTTTTGATATCGTTACGCTAGAATTCCATTAGGAATTTCTCAGTAGCAGCTCGGAGTTAGGATTTATGCCCGGGTAATGGCAATAGGTTCGCCCCCTATTACATGGGACCTAAAAACTTACTGGCGAACTTTGGGTGTACATTGGTACACCTCTGCCTAACCCTTCGGGGAATACAGGCGTGGTGGTATGTATGTGTTACGCTAGAAGCATACTGTAATTGATATATTTTTTGAGTTCTCTTATGAAAGTTTGTAATACCATATTGTCCATACTTAACTAGTCTTATAGTTAAAGGTGCCTTCGTACTGTGCGGTAATAATATTCTGCGTAGGTGTATGTATGCACGAGGGGTGCGTGGCGTAAACGCCTACGCTGTATCGTGTCGATACAATCATTAATCATGGATGAATAACCTACGACTGGCAGATATTCCTGGAAATTAATATCGCCTGCTTCAAACGGTTTTCGGTTTACTGTTTCATAGCCATAATTAGAGAACCAAATTCTATTTTTTTTCGTAGAAATGTGAATGTCATGCTAACTCTAGCTGCATAGGTTACGTAGGTACATTTGCCCTGGCACATGTTGTCATTCCTACGTACCTTTACCGTGACTATATAGGTATGTATATTGCAGCTGCACCATATTAAAAACTTACTAATTAGCAGCAATTTTCCGGTGGACAATGTTGTCGTTCGCCAGCAAATGATTTGACATACCTACTTATACTTTACATACTCGTTATACATTGACCTACATTATAACGTTTATGTATGTCCTGTCAACCGATAGCCGGTTATAGAGTGGTGTAGGATTAAAGTTTAGAAAAGCACTTTCACGGTAATCGTCGTTCTGATTACATTAGTTTGCTATCAGTTTGTGGTTTGTATTCTGACACTACTGCACGGCCATCACTTGTCTTTCTATCAGATATTTTTAGCAGGTTTCACCATCGTTGGACTCTTTCTATACCATTTATTTTGAAAGAGGGAATCTCTGGAAGTTCTAGTCTGTTTACAAACATTCAAAAGTTGGTAATGTCCGCTTGTATCGACTCAGGGCAAGCTTAGTGGTCAAACTCTTTTATCAAAATTCCTTAGCATCCTTTCCACCAAAGTCAATATTTGTTCACAAACTTAGTTAATTTTGAATATTACATGTTGCTGGATTTTGCGGTGAGCTGTTAATTATACAGGCTTAAATTACTTCTTACCAAGAAATAATATTGATCAAAGTACTGTTCTCTTTTAATCATAGATAGTACAAACGTACACGGTTTTTCAGAACAAATATCCTCATTATTATGGTGTTTTTGTGTGATGGTTTTCTGTTAAATAAATCACAAAATCTAAAAAGAAGAGCATTAAGAACAAAAATATTTCTTTCATCTTAACAGTAAACTGTATTAGCTCAAACATATGTTTGTAATATTTAGACTACTTTTTCAGTGTATACAGGCTGACTTTAAATTCATTGGCAATCTTTCAGGATGCCAAAATAGATAAGAATATTTTTTTTTTATATATATATATATTTTAATAGCTTTTTGACGAAAAAAAAAATTACAAATAGGTATGTGCATTGTATGGGTTTTACAGTTTTGTGCGAAACAATAGGTTATTTTTTTATTTTTTGAGATATTGGATAGAGCCAAAGTTTTTGTTTTAATTTTCAAATTTTCAGCCAATAAATTCTCCACCTGTATATTTTACAAGAAAACTGAAACTTTACTCCAAGTATAGACGAGTACGAATTAGTGTTCATTACAAAATTGTTCTGGCCAGACAAAATATAAATCTTCTGTGTTTTATTTTTACACATCTGTCAATATGATTGGCAGTTGTGTAAATTACTTTAGTTTTAAAATACAATTTATCGACCAGACTAAAATCTTGATATTCACTGACCTTGATTATACGTATTGTGCTACATAAAAACATACACAATATAATATGTATCCTTCTACGTATGCCACGTATACATACACATTATATTGTTTATGCAGATATGAATAGAGTTGACACACATACCATCACGCCTGTATTCCCCTGGGGGTTAGGCAGAGGTGTACCAATGCACACCCACAGTTCGCCGGTATGTTTTTAGGTCCCATGTAAATGGGGGCGAGCCTATTGCCATTAACCGGCCACAAATCCTAACTCCGAGCTGCTACTGAGAAATTCATAGAAAAACCCAATCACACTTTTTGCTCGACCTGGGAATCGAACCCAAGACCACTAGCGTAGCAGCCTCGCTTAGGACCACTAGGCCAACGAGGCAGTTAGGTAGAGTTGAATAGGGGTGAATTTAGTTATGGTTAACCAAATAATATGTTTAATAATTTTGAAATATCTTTTTGATGTTATGTTTGAACATTGTATTTCACTACCAAATTTCAACCAGATCCGTGCCGCCGTTGAGGCGTAAAAGAGAAACTTTCCTTACAAACTTTCGCATTTATAATATTAGTAGGAAGGATTAGTAGGAGTAGTTTGCCTTAAATGAGGATCAATATTGGATAGGTACTAATGCAAACACCAACCACTTTTTATTTATAATATTTCACAAAATAATAAATAACCTCCGACCTTAGAAATGACAAGTATGTATAACCATTAAAGTTAAGTCT
Organism: Caradrina kadenii; assembly: GCA_947462355.1. Taxonomy (NCBI): domain Eukaryota; kingdom Metazoa; phylum Arthropoda; class Insecta; order Lepidoptera; family Noctuidae; genus Caradrina; species Caradrina kadenii. The sequence continues at coordinate 8,941,073 of OX381677.1, read as the reverse complement.
CGATTGTGAGTGCAAGCGACTTGAATTGAAAGTCAATAAATATACTAAGACTTGTTTAAATAATGGTAGTAATAATACTTAGTCAGTTTTCTTTAGGAGACCATTTTCCACAAATGGTTAATGACCATGAATCCGTTATTATTGTGATGACGTCATGTTACTGAATGATTAGATAGAGATATGTATAATACAACCTAATAAATGCGTGAAAGGTTGCCCCATTTTATGATGGTCGTCAAGGATACACTTAGGTACATTTATATGTAACTAGCTTTCGTCCGCGTAAATATTGGTTATCACAAACATAGACGAAGTCGCGAAATATGTCCTTTATCGGGGTTCAAACTTACCCCGTACCAAATTCTATCAAAATGTGTTCAGCGGTTTAGTCGTGAAGCTTAACAGTTAGACAGACAGAGTTACTTTCACATTTATAATTCAATATATGCACGTGAGCATGCTGTAGGTCCTGCACAGAACACGTGTATATCATATAAAGTATCTTTACCGAATATAAACGAAATTACTTTTAAGTAGCTACCTAGCTAAGGTATGTTAATAATTTATTGCTTCACTTAGATGTTATTGACAGCTTAATCTTATTTTGGACTCACATTATACATATAATAGATTAAGTGTATAATGGATAATATTAGTTTAGATGTGGATATAGTGAGTATCATGGTCCCTATTATTCACGTAAAGTTCTACTAATGTATTAACAAATCTAATAATGAAACCTTTTGATTTAATGTCAAAGAACATAAGTACTATTGCATAAACGGTAACTTTTCTGATCTTATTATATGTATACTTATGTTCATATATTAAGTTCAGTGAAGAGCTGCACTCCGTACCTGTGTTTGCGCACACTAGTGCACTATAATATCTCCGCCGTACTTGGTTAGTCTGCATTAAGATTAGTCACCGTGGCCGTAATCGGTCTGTAGAATATATTACATATTACACATCCACACTTACCATCACGCCTGAATTCCCCGAAAGGTTTGGCAGAAGTGTACCAATGTACATTTTACACCCACAGTTCGCGGTAGGTTTAGGTCCCATGTAATAGGGGGCGAGCCTATTGTCATTAACCGGGGCATAAATCCTAACTCCGAGCTGCTACTGAGAATTTCATAGAAAAACCCAATAACACTTTTTGCTCGACCTGGGAATCGACCCCAAGACCTCTAGTGGAGCAGTCGCGCTTAAGACCACTAGGCTAACGAGGCAAACATACATACACATAATATTACATATTAACTCTTGAAATAACTTTATGTAATCATTCTATGCAAATAAATAAATTACTTGTTCACTTACTAGTACTAACGAGTTCATTGTGACATTTTAACTGTTATCAATTCTTTCAATTCGTGTTTAATGTTATTTGGTAGATAACATGGTTCGCTTGGCCCCATCTCTAAGCGAACATTAGTAATGTAGCACTTTGGGTCCAACGAGCACTTGTTCGGCGATAACTTCATGCGGGCTCTCCTAATACCTTACTTTAATTGTACGAATAAAAGGTATCCACCCGTTTTTGTGTACCCATCAAAAGGATCCTAAATATAAAACCCTTGCTGAGATCTGCGGTTTTCACTTGGCTTGAAGTTCTACATAACTTATTTACAATGATGTCCTACATACGTTTAGGATGTAATAAGCTCAACGATACGATGCGGGTGTCGCCGATAAAAATGCGATGGAAATTGGGTTTGTGAATTTGCAATTCAGAATATCGTATATGTGCGGCTATGTTCGCCAAGATGACGGTTGACTCGATTGTGGGCGGGTGAAGCTCAGTGGAAGCAATATGTGTAAAATATTCCTAAATACACGAATATAAACATGTGGTAAACTGATTGTTAAGGCGTCTTAGCGCGAACTAGATTTGCGATGAGGATTTGATTTAAATTCATTATAATAATCTTATGTTGTTGACTTCGTTATTGGAGATTAAAACTTAGCTGTTTATTTAAATGCTAAGTAGTTATTTTTTAAATATAGCTTCTGCCCGCGACTTCGCGCAAGTCAAAGTTGATATATTTTTCCACGGGAACCGTGTATTTTTCGGAGATAAAAGGTAGCCTATGTGCTATTACAGACTATATTTTATGTCAGTGCCAAATTTCATCCAGTTCCATTCAGCAGTTTAAGCGTAAAATAATAACAAATATCCATCCATCCTCACAAACATTCGCATTTATAATATTAGTAGGATATTTTTTTCTGCTGTCAGGAAATATTCATGGTTACCCGTTACTCTCTCTGTCTTAAAAGACCTGGGGCTCCGTGGGAGATATTCGTACCATTTGCGATACCAAAAATATCCTGAATGATAAATTAAAAGATATCTATTTCTATTTAAACATAGTGAACAGACAAATAATACGTAAACTAACAAAACTCATACGAGTAGCATAGTACATGTTAGTACTGTAAACCGTAAACCGTGGTATTGTAAACGAACAATCAGATAATACTAATGTATCAACAAAAAACTCTAAAAAAACACGAACATCGTTTAGCGTGGTCGAATCGATTAGTAATTAGCAACTCAGTGGAGTTCCGTAGTCAAGGTACTAAAAGAATATCCAATTCCCGTACAAAAGTATGGATAACTAAATGGCTTACATAGTTGTAGTACCACTAATGCTTGATAGGCGAAATTTTAATTTGTTACGTGACGCGCCACTTATATGGAACAAGTTGAATTTGCATGTTTATCTTATGTTGGAACTTGTTTTGAATGGTATGGCTATCAATTATGACAACATTATAGTAATAGGTCTGTCTAATAGATGTCACAGTTAAACAGACAATCAGGCATACATTGAAAATATTTTCGCTCTAATTCAAAACAATTGGTGACAATGTAAAAATAGGTAAGTAAGTGTAGCGTGGTAAAAAAATATGTATCACTACTATCGTAAGCTAAAATGTTTCATTGACTGAAATATTGCTATTTCGCCAGATTCGTTGTAATTCAACAACTGCAAAATATTAGGTCAATATTATCATGTTTCTTTTTCTATAGATACAATAATGTTGTTTTTCAAAGTAAGTAATTTGTAAAATATATCGGCTGCTAACATTCCCACACTTCCCACGTACGCCGTAGGAATCAATTGCGAAGGAGTTTTCCCTTAACGACTAATGTCTTGTTGTACTGCGTTGTGTTGTGTGGCGAATTCTGTTCCGAGAAATCATCAAAAACATATTTCTTTTGTATGCAAAAAACTATGTACACAAGTATCGCTACATTTAGATGTGTTTGTTTACCTACTTATGAATAGTTTTCCTTATTTTTATTTACTCTTCAATCATGTTTGTGTCTGCTTATTCAGTGGGATTTATTTGATCTTATTATTGGATATTTTATTTTTTCCATGAAATCAAACGCCATTTTATGTGACGATCATGATAAAGTTGTAAAAAGCTGAAACAATGTTTCCAATCACAATGAAGATTTCATTGTTTTCACATTTTCTATAAGTATTTTAGTGGCAATCTAAAAAACGATTCCTCGACGCTCTGTTAAATTACATTCTGGCTTTGGGCTTATCTTGCCCCGATAGTCCGAAGGTTTCTTTAAAACTGAAAGAAAGATACGATGATAGGAGCTGTTTCCCCCACAGTGTGAAATACTGACCATAAGATATTGTTTCAGCAATGAAAGCTGCTATCTTGATCCAGCAGTGGTACCGGCGGTATCTGGCTCGGATGGAGGTGCGCCGGCGGTACACGTGGACAATATTCCAGAACATCGAATACGCTGGAGAACAGGACCAAGTAAAGGTAGGCAACCTAATGAATTTAATTTTGTATTCAGGGCAATGTGTAATCCTTTCTAAGATAGAAATAGATTACTTATCCTTCGTGAGAGGGTTCTCACGTGGTCCTCACTGTCGTGATTGTTTAATTCTACATAATGGGATTGGGATAACTCGATGAATAAAATATAATGAAATCATTATGCATTATTCTCTCCAAGAAGTGGTTTATTCATCAGAGATAGTATAAACGAAAGATGGTTTAATCATTCCTGAGGTTCTATCGAAGATTTTTTAAAAGTTTATGCTTTATGGAATGGCAACAACATCGTAACAAAAACTTACACCATGGATTCACTACATGAAACTAGACCCCTGTTCCATACATTTTCTTCGTGTAGTTTAGCAGGTTTGTGTAGAAAATATGTTTTTTTTTTATACCGGCTAAATATTTCGTCGCTGAAGGGTCTACAATGATGTATTGAAGCCATGGTAAGAGTTTTTGATACTATTTGATTTCTATCCCGTTATTAAGGATAGCCATGGTAATATTCCATCCACCCTAACAAAAAATACATTCTAACAGTAGTAAGTGATCATAAGCTTTAGGGCAAGGAAGGATACGACAACGGCTATCCTCTGAATCACACTAACTATAACAATTTCATAAGACGATATTTTCTTGTTTCATACTTTTTAGACGTGATTGTACAGTAGTCGGACTTTGCTTTTAGTTTTTGAATTTGCTTTTTATTTATACCTCGTTAAATAAACGAAGTAATCTACTTTCATACGATACCTATTGGTAATAGTGTACAAAACGTTTCTGCCTGCTGCTTGTAACAGCGTAGCGGGCGTAACGTAATTACTAATTTAGGTAGCACCAACATTTCAGAAGCAGACGCCTGAAGACTTCATTTCGTAACAAAACTAGAATCATTTTGAAATTGAATTACCGCTTGTCTTAAATTATTCTTCCTGCAGACTGTTCACCCTGACAATAATGTCAGAAGATATTAAATTACAAACAATATCAGTAAGCTCCGCTAAGAGCTGTTCGTTATCCTTGATTTATAATTAAATAGATAAAGGAATAAATTATACTCTGAGGCGATTAAAATTGTCGTTTAATTTACAATCGTTGTAGATCTTCCAGCGTTCTGACATGGTGAAAATATTAAATGTCTATATTTTGGTTATCAGTTATTTTGTCAATCTTCAGTCAACGTTATGAAAACTGCACAGTACTCGATTATTCTCCCGTCACATTTTATCGTCGATGTCATATTAAATTAAGTCTGAGATGAACGAAGCAATCTAGCCCGAGGCAAAGAGGCGTCGGTTCCATTGAGTCAATGTGCTCACTGAACATTTCAGTGCGATCATTCGGTTTCAGTGAACAAAGCCACGCACGGACAAACCACATTACTATGTTATTATATTTCGTCGGTTTTCTTCATATTTTTCTTTTCTTCCCATTGACTGATAAAGTTTGCGCAATTCCACAGAAAATTTGGCACGTTTATGAACTACATGGCGTGACCGGCAAAATGGGGAATACGTATTATATTGAAAATAATTTTAAGCTGCATTTGGGAATCGTGTAATGTACGGGCGGGAGGGGTATGTAATCAATTAAAGGATGGGTTAAGTGCTTAACCTGATTTAGCTCGACGTCGTTTCATAACCTCAATTTTCAATATATATGATGAGATTATTCAAATTTTATGGGTGCTCTAGGTAACGTAGGTAATTATCTCATTGGGGTTATTAGTCTCTTAAATTAAGGTTGTGACACGAGTGTGACGGTTGAATGCGTCAAGGCGGTGCAGCAGCGGCACCTACACGATTATGAACTATTCACGCGAGTGCACAATAACGTACGCATGGTACGCGTGGTAAGCGTGGCCATTGAATAAACTGGCTAGCCGCTCAACTAGGTTAAAATTAAAATAAAGAAAAAAAACATGTTTTCAAAACGCCTAATTTAATTTACCGACTTCAATTATTTATTTGACCTGGACCTATTCATCAAGAGCACAAAGGTGGGGACAAACCACAATTCGTAAATTGGCAAAATTAATTTGATTTCCTGCAAAAAAGTTATACTCTTTCAAGATCAGAAGATTGTAATGGTAATGTTTTCACAGAGTTTTCGCTTATCCTTAGGTAGCTATAACCTTTTTTACGGCTTTATTTTAAAGCTGACTTTATTGACGTACGACCTGCAATTCATTAGCGATGTTATTAACGATGTCGTGTTTTAATGGCTGCACTAAAGTCGTGACTGGATGTCTAAAGGTGAAGCTAGGCATTAAAGTAAATGACAGAGCACTTGCAGGTCATGTCGCAGCTAGCTTGCGGTCTTATTTAATGGGAAACTTATGAGTAGCTACATATATTCCCTAGTTAAATTACGTTTACACGTACCTGTGCACGTCTGTGTGCAGTAGGACGCTTTTCCGGGCTTCTTGAACAAATAGCGGAAACGTTGTTTAGCATAGAAGTATGTTTACTCTGCATGCGAGCTTTCTAATTTATTTAATTAAATTTAGAAAATTTGAAATTTGGATGTGGACACATTTTCGAACATGAACAGGAAATCCTTGTGGCGTAGGGTTGCTTGCGGACACAACCCGAATGCGAGTCACAATTTGAAATAGACTGTACCTAGGTATCTCATGTTTAATCTAATTAAAGCTGACATTCCTATATAGTTTCTCCAAAAAAAACCATTTAGGCTCGTAATTGTATTAAACGATGGTAATACAAAAGGCCATTAATGACACACAGTGGAAGGTCTAGTAGATACAAATTGATATAAGACATTATGCATTTCATTAAATAGATCCTAGTTAAGCTTCTAAAGGGCATTTTCAGGGTTACGTCTTGTATATTTTTATAATTAAATTGTTAGAACATTTTTTAATTTATTGTTATTAATTCACGGGTCGTCCCTTCAGAATGTTGTTAATTAATTAAAATGTAATGCTACTCGTACATATCAGGTGTGGGTGTAAGGTATTTACTTGATACTTTTATTACAGCTATATAACTTCTTCAACGCCTTGCTGAGTCATATGAAGGACACCAGTGGGCGCCCCTCCTCCGAGCGAACTTCGAGGACTGCTTCCGTTTGTAAGTCACTTCACCTTGGCATTTTCACGAGCTGAGTAGATTATATCTTAATGATGACTGGCGCGAACCCGCTCTGAGGAGTCGGGAGTACGTTACAGTAATCATGATGATTACATAAACGCGTTTGGGAGCATGATAAACATTTATAATGGAACAACAACGCAAATAACATTACGTAAGTTTGTTTTGAGTTGGAATATCAACATCTGAGGTTTCTCCAATTGGACTAATGTAGACACTTGAGCCGTGAGTTTCTGTGGACCGCAGATACTATAACAACAAAAGTTTTAATCTGCGAGTGACACAGATATCGTCTTCGGCTCTACGCGCTAGTTTCTCTACTTTATGAAATATCTGAATTTTATTTTGCTGACCAAGTTTCGAACTATCCTTTGTTATATTGTTCAAAGTCTGCTATTATTTATATAGTTGGGAATTCAACACGTTTGAAAAACTTCTTTGGAAATAAATGATTCAGTTACTTTTTGTTCGCGCTTTTCGTTGAGAAAACAAGACTTAACATTCTAAATATAATAATCTTAAACCACAAAAACACTTGAAAGTGCTTTTATCTAAGAGAAAACTCATTTAAAATCACTCACACGGTCTGCGTTTAGATTTTAAACACATTCTAGTAAGGCGTCGAGGTAATTTCATTAGGTGGAAGGTATATACCCGCCGGTTTTTCCATTCTGTTCATTGCTTGCGTTCCCGTTTTGTTTTTTCTTACTCAACGGACTTCGGACACGCAATGTTGCGGTATCTTTACTTTACACATATCATGAGCTACATAATTCAGCTAACTGCAGTGACCTCTGCCGCCGATGCAAAACAAAACTAGGTCTCGGCTATTCTCGGAGCGCTCTGACATAAAATCTCTGTGATCTCGTGATGAATTCATTGGTTAAGTAAAATCTGAAGTCGAACCTATTCCCGGCAATATTCGTCCGAATCAATAAAGACTTGAAACTTTCAGCGAATATGCTTGTGTAAAATATAACTCTTTAGTGTGTTATTGTTGTATGTGCTTTTTAGAAATAAAAACAAATTGTAGCTTTTGTAAATCATCCACTTGCGTTGCTCACAATGCAGACAAATTGTGGTGTGTTGCGTGGGCTGACTCAAAATATAAAGCTCGCTCACGTATTGTGTGCACGAAAGCACTTGCACCAACGTATTCAGTCGCTCGAAGTATTAGCAATTTCCAACTACGAACCTGAAATTAATATGTGTATAACAATGCATGCCATACGTACACAAAGATTTTTGAATGAACCCTAATAATTATGTAAATTGCAAATGTTGTCTAGTACCTACTGAATATTAGCTTTCATGTTTAGCCAAATGCGAAATGCCAATATCTAGGGTGATGCTCCCGTCTACACAGTAATACATTGTTAAAAATAACTCAGTCACTGTACTATATTGTGCACTTTACGTAAGTAAATGTTTTCGCAAAATTGAAGTCGTGTTTGCAATGTCTAATAACTTTGTAAGCCAGCTCAGTGAGTGGCTTACGAAAATAAAGTAATAAGATGGATGTATGTATTACAATAAGAAGCTAAGAGGCTACAATTATTTTTGTAAAGAAAAATATTCATCTCAATTTTGTAGTGGAGCAAGTATTTTCCGAGGAGTCGGACGAGGGAGGGGGCGTTGACGAGACAGCTCCCCCGAAGCCTTCGCGTGGCCCCGACATCGAATTCCCGCTGCAAAGGAAGGATATCGACCTACTGATTGAGGCATTTAGGAAGAAGAAGGTAATGTCAGATACGTGATAGGCACATTTTATTATACCAAACCATTCTACTCTGATTGTTTATTTGTAAACAGTAATCATTTTGCCATTTGTGAATAGCCAATCTATCATTGTCAAGGACAGTGTACTACCAGTTTTAGAGAAAGCCAGAACATCAAACTTCATTTAAGGTTGAATCTTAGTACGATACAATCTACGACGTTATCGGATGCGTGGTAGGCGAATGTCGCTGTTCTAGAATAATCCCTTAGTACCCTTTTACGACAGACATCAGTAGAGATGGGTTGATTGGACTGATCGGACAGATTACATTTGTAAACAACAAGTAGAATATATATTCGCCAATTACGATTGTTTCTGATCAGTTTTCTTAACAAGCGCAAATAGGGTAAAGGTATACAAGTGTACAGAAGCCGCCACGAGTCGTGAGCACAAACGTCAAGTTCTTTGGTCCGTCAGTCGGACCAAAACCCAAACATGAACTTGACGTTTGTGCTCACGACTCGTGGCGGTTACTATACCTATTCGTAGTTAGCTAACACTTATTTATTCACTTCAGTGATAAAGATACTTCATGTTACGTTCTCGGATAAGAATTTTACTCTCGAATTCATGACATCAAACATACGGAAGGAAATGACAATTTGCTGAAGATTCTTATTTTCACTTTCAAGTTACGTCCATGAGACGTCAATCACAATAAAATGTGCTTTTGTGATTTCTTACACATTCCATAGCTACATTTAGAAAAATCCTGATACAGTCAACTAGTGTTCTATTTACGAAAAACATTACGTTTATTTTTTGTAAACTTTTTATACCTACTTTACCATTGTTGTAGTCTAAAAACCAATTTATTTTTGTAGCACCGTCTTCATCCGAAACACGTCGGGCAGATATTAAAAGAGGCCACTCAAGTGCTGAAAAGAATGCCCAATATCCACGTCGCGACCACTTCCATCTCCAGTCAGATTACTGTGTGCGGTGACTTGCACGGGAAGCTAGACGACTTGCTGGTTATATTTCATAAGGTAATAAATAATACACACGTATTTAACACCCTCGTCCTTTATTATTGTTTTGTTTTTTATTTCTGATAGCCGATTTTCTATTGCCTTGATAGCGTAGTGGTCCTAAGCGCGACTGCTACGCTAGAGGTTTTAGGTACGATTCCAAGGCCGAGCAGTGTTATTGAGTTTTTCTATGTAATACTCAGTAGCAGTTCGGAGTTAGGATTTGTACCCGGTTAACGGATTGCCGTTAACCGGGTACAAATCCTAACTCAAGTATAAGCATATTGATGCTTGCCCCCTTTTACGTGGGACCTAAAGATGCCGGCGAACTGTGGGTGTGTGTATATAAGTACACTTCTGCCTAACCTTTCGGGGAATAAAAAGGTTATGTTTTTTTATTTATCGTTGGATGGCAAACAAGCCGACGACCTGCTACTAAGATGTGATGTGTGTGTGATGTGATGTTAAGTGGTCACCGCTGCGTATACCAGAGTTCTTGCAAATGCGTTGCCAACCTAAAGACAAAGTTGAAATGTCTTATGTGCCTGTTATTACACCGGCACCCATACCCTTCAAACCGGAACACGGCAACGCTGCTTTTCGGCAGAATTATGTATGGTGGTAGTACTTTCCCGGGCGAGCCCCTTCACAAGGAGACTACCCTATTTAGTTTAAGCACGAGACTTTAATTAGGTTGTGTATGAGATTGACCTTTCACAGAATTATTTTCTTTTTTTTACGACTATATACCCTCTTGCATACTTTGTATCTCTCAAATAACATTAAAACTTACAACATATAAACGACTTGAGTAATCAAAAACTTCTCGCATACGCCAAACAAAGTATGTTGTCGTTCAGCTTGCTGGTATAGTAATTTTGTTTTAACCACAGGTTTAGCGACGTTTTTATTAACCCTACGTACACATTTTGCCTAATGGTTGAAAAACTAACCCTGTTATTATCGTAGTAAGGGCTATTGTACTCTTGATAGTCATTACTTTCTATCTGAATGACACAAAAGCCCAAAATACTAGTAAATATTGACTATACCATAAATGAATCCACGTATCTATCAAAAGGAAATGTACCGGCTTGTGTTGATAGTCAACAAAAACGCAATGGATTCCCAATATTTCACTGTTGACAGTATTTGGTAAAGCTGGCCTTTCGGATGTATGTTACCTGCGATGTCGACCTGTAGGTATCTTAAGTTTTGGTCTCTATAAAGTTTAGAGTATGGTTTTAGCAAATAAGAACATCTGGTTTATACTGGGTTCTAATTTTAGAAAAATTGTTAAATCCACAAAGGGAAAATAAAAATAAATCTAAACAGATTGTTTCCAGTTTAGCGAGGTCGCTAAATATAAATTTAAACTAGAACAAGGGTCCGGTTCTGCGCGCACCACTTAAAGTAATGATTTTAATCGAATGCTTACTTGAACGAACGATGGGAACGCAAAGCCAATTAATCGCAAAACGTTGCATCTAGAGCACTGGAGCGGTTTCAATTTAATATTAAGTAAAGTGAACCTTTTTCTCAGTTTTATCGGTATTAAGGACAGGTATGGGTAACCCAGTTTAGTTATTTAATTATTTAGTAGATTTACTAAGTTGGACAAAATTACATTTTAGTTCTTATGATATCAGAACAGGTAATGTTAACCTTTGTTAAAGGCATAACCGACACATTCAAAAACTCAATTATCTACTCCTTTCTCAAGTTGCGCGGGAACACGACCAGCTGACACGCTGTTTTTGCTTCCACTCCGGGATCGGCAACAAAGTGTATTTTATGTTTGTAGTTTGCGACATAAAAAGTTACAAGTTAGGGAACCCTTCCAAAAATGTTGCCAAAAATAAATAAGCGGCAGCAATGTAATTTTTGCTTACGTTGTGGAAAAATTGTACGTGGGGTGGTTAGGCAACGTCACGTCGGATATTAGTATGGTTTCCTTCAAGTTCTTTTTCACGGCTGGTCATTAGAGGTGTGACGTCAGGAGGGCGACGGGTCGGGTGCTCGGCGGTCTGAGCCGCGGTAAACACGGCAGGGAGCGGCGCACGCGTCATCTAATTGGTGCCACCGTGCCGCCGTGCCGCCGCTGGTCGCTCCATGGTTTGATTGATAGACCGCCTGTTACGCCGGACGACCTCGTTAATTTGCAGATATTGTTTTCCTGCTGGTTATTTCCGTTTTACAAGCTTATAACCCAATAGTCCACTTAACAACTATTAAGTAACGTTTAGTGACGCAGGACGTTCCATTACAACCCTAACTTGTTCTCATTTACTGCGTGATTACAACCAACCAATGTATTTTTATTAGGGCCTTCTAAATTGATGGCATATTTTTAACAGCTTTATATTTAGTATTATTATTTGGTCTAATCTCAAAAAAATTACAATGAAATCTGTGAGAATAAATTTTCATATGAACATACATGGAATATTCGTCGCACCACCATACAAACAACCCGGGTCTATTGGGAATCGTAAGGGTTGCCTAAATTGAGTTTATAAAAACATGCGGTTTGTAAAAACACAAGGGTCGTATCACAACAACCGGTGTTTGCCGTAATCCTAGTTAATCGCGTCATAAAAAACAAAAATACAACTGACAAGTGAGTTATGATTTAAGGATGCTAATGTCAGAGGTAACGTTTTTTATTTTGTATGGGTATAAAGTCATGATAATCACCAATTAGGTAAATGAAACAGATGTGCGCTATTAGGTCGTGGAAAAATGAAATAGCGATAAATAAAATTTGCTAAAGGATAATGATTATGTAAGGCTACGTAGGTATCGATTAGCAGTAGACATATTGCGTAAGCGACCTTCGTGGCGGCCACTGCTGCAGATGTAAGGATTCACAAAATATATCCCTAGCCTGGGACTCTGGTTTGTGATCAGTTTTTCTCAAATTTATTATTTTATCGGCTGATTTTCTCGCCTCGGTAAACTAGTTTAGTCTGCCGCTTAATTTAATCAATTTGCACAGATTGATAAATTAAATGTTCTAAATCAATTGAACTAATTTTGTTGCCAAGTTGTGGCTCGTTAAAATGTAATTTCCCGGAAACGTTATTTTATTATTTATGGGATTTGAGATTGTTGAATGTTTTTCACAAACATTGCAGCTATTTATTCACGTGGACCGTTAGATGTAAAAAGCCTAGAGTATGAAAAATATATTCTGCCGATCATTTGGTTCACCTTTTATTTTTGTGCGCGGTCTTTATGTCAATGTGTTAATGGTTCTTTCTGTTTGCCTCCCAGGTAAGGAATGGACGGTTTTTGAAAGCATTCATTGTAATTTCAATCCTCATATACCTATAATTGAAATCTGATGTTTCTTGCACAAAACTTACAGAATATGATAAATGAGCATAAAATGTCCTGTGTCTTCAGTTTACTTTTAACTGAATCTTAGGTTGATCTGACCTATCTCTTCTTTTCTATTAATGATGGAATGCTTGCGTGTTAACATGTAGACTAGTATGGCGACACGGAATGGGCGTGGCATAGCACGGACAATGTTTACAAGGGTACACTTCTCGTATGTCGGCAATATCGGTCATGTTCAGTGTTGATGCCGTCACTACCAATGTCACATTGCACATATAACCGCCATTAAACTTGATACTTGACACAGAATGGGCTGCCGTCTCCTGAGAACCCATACATATTCAACGGAGACTTCGTGGATCGAGGCAAGAAGGGGTTGGAGGTGTTCCTCTTACTGCTGGCTTGCATGTTGGCCTTCCCAGGAGGAGTATTCCTGAACCGCGGCAACCATGAAGATCTCATTATGAATTCTAGGTTAGTCACACAAAGTGTATGAGCATTGCTCTTTATGTGGGATCCGATTACGCCGCCGTGTGGTGTTTGTCGGCAGTTTTTTTCCTTTGTAACAATGATACTTGATCGTTCGTCTGATATGGAAGATGTCTAACATATATATGTAAATAAAATGGGTTACATGGAAATAATCAAAAGAGTATGAATAAACAGTTATGCTGTGACCCCAATACGTTTTGGATGAATAATGTTATTTTTCAAAGAGATTTGCTACTTATTTACAAAAATTATTCTGTCATTTCATATTGAGAGTCAATTCAGTGAATTATTTGCTTCAACTCTTTTGGAATGGAAAAACTTCAAATTTCCAATTTTGAGCTGATTTTAAATCTTTCATTGAGAGTTTGTGGCATTGCATTTTATATGACGTGGCGTGTCAAGGAATATTAATTGATTAAAAGCCGTATTTAATTTTATTACTTGCAATTGTGACGACACGGTTGGCGCAGTGGCCCGAGCGATCGACTGCTGCGCTGCGTGTCGCGGGTTCGATTCCCGCACGGAACAAATATTTGTATGACCTACAGATAGTTGTTCCGGGTCTGGCTGTTTGTGTATGTGAGTTTATATGTTTGTAAACGCACCCACGATACAGGAGAAATTCCTAGTGTGGGCAACGTTTTAAAAAAAAAAAAAAAAATTAAAAAAAAAATTAAACCTATTTTGTACATTGCTTTAGTATCTTAGTGCTTAAGATAACTTTGCTATTGGTCGATTAGTATTAATATTTTTTTTTCTTAAATAACAAAACCACTACTTATATGGAGGTAGAGTGTAGCCTCAAGATCCAGACATGGCTTTCATAGGACCGACATAAGATTGCCTCACTAAAACTCATCTAATAACACTTGTTTTCTGTTTAGGTACGGTTTCATAAAAGAAGTTCAGCAAAAATATCGGGTGAGTAAAGCAATATTTAGTCTTTATATAGGTACATATCCTATAAGTAAAACGGCAAAAATATGAGCTTCGTTTTATTATATACGGCTATTGAATACAAATCGGTGATCATAAATCCGATAAAAGGTGAGCCGAACCGAAAACTAATTTGGAGTATCGAAAATCCAGATCAGTTATATTTTATCCTTATGGAATGGATGCTGTTGAGCTCTGATTCAGTGACAATGGAGACAATAAAAGCTTATAAATCCACACAATTTATCAAGGATTGGAAATGTTCCACTTTAGTATAAACAGACGAAACAAACCCTTTGCTCGCAATGATTTTCCGATTGTAGAATCAACAGTACCTACAAAGCAATAATGTAATCTCCATTCAAAGGAAAGCTAAACAATGTTCACACAAAGTATATTGTGAAGACATACTAACAAAATCTGAGCTTCGTAACCTTGTATTTGTTCTTACGGAATAAGATTTTTACAGCATCCGCAACACAAAGAGTGTCCTGTTTGTCTTAGAAATCACGTTTAAGAAGATTTATTCCCTTTGTATCTGAAGTGTACGTCCGTACTTATCACCAGACGCCTTTTATCCAAATACAATGTTATTAAAGTTACACTAGCGACTGAGCATGGCTTCGGGGACAGATGATACATCATTTCCTCGAGGATTATAGCTGTATCTATGATTGTAGTTACCATAAAAGCTAAATCCTACTCCTCACACACACACTAATAAGTTTAAGCTATACCTACAAATGTTGTTACCTCTACAATATAGTTCGTGTCATTTAACTCAAAGTTGTCTTTTACCTTGTTCAAAGCCTTAACCAACTTATTAAAATGTCGAAAGCAGAAATACATTTTATAAAAAGTTTTTTATAGAAAGCGTCAAAGCAGCGCCTCGTTGGTATTACTGTGTAGAGAAAATACCTTTGAGAATTATCAACAAAATGTAGGATGCATTTTTTATACACTGTAGGATGTTTAAATAGTTAGCAAGTCGTGTCGCGACTCCGAGTGCTGCAAAGCGTTGGAAAACTTAAGAAAATGTAAAAAGGCATTACACACAGAGGAAAGCATTGCCAGAGCATTTTATGAGCATACATTTTTTGACTGGAACACTTTTTGTTCATAAAACGGAAATGTAACTTGTGTAAGCTCTATAATGTTGTTGTTATGTTATGACTCAATTTCTGAAATGATAATCTAGGTGTACAATAGGGACAGGTAAAACTAACACTTATCATATTGTATACTCACGTATAGTAGCTGTTATAATCTAGAAAGGTCTGGGTTTCTCAAGAATTTATATTTCCACCAGCATAACGCAGAGCGGTTGCTGAAACTGATCGAAGGAGTATACCGTTGGCTTCCTCTGGGCACGATCATCAATAACCGAGTGTTTGTGGTCCACGGTGGCATTTCAGACACTACAGATCTTGACATGATACGAAGTCTCGAACGAGATAAGGTATGTCCAGGGTTTTCTTTAATGTTTTTGAGCTTTTCAGACTACTTTAAATACATACCTAGCCTTTGTCACACCTTATAATGATTTTGTGTTAACTGTTATGCACTCATTGACATGTTAACATCGAAATTAAATGTAGAACAGAGGCTAGTTCACTTATAAGGTCGAATTTTACTTCAAAAAGCTTGTAAGTATTGAAAGGGTTTTTTCAAAGATTGTAGCCCTTTTCAAACTTCAATACTAAGTTTATAAACTTGCTATTAACAACATATTGAATATTTGCAACCTCTTTCCAGTACGTATCTCTACTGCGGCCGCCAGTGACCGAGGGCTCGGCAGCGGGCGGTGAAGCTATAGACAAAGTGGAGTGGAAACAGGTTAGTCGTTAGTAATCAATCATTCACGATTCAATCTAAAGGTTATCGATCGTTTCATTGCCGGCTTCTTGGCATCACGAGTTTTTATCTACCGACGAAGACGCCTCAAGTCGTTGCCAATTTCTTTGATATAATGAATGCGATGAATGAAGCACCGCGCACAGAATGCTTGAATGCCTAATATACATGATCATTATCATATTCAATGCGATCGATAACGGTATCGTAAACAATATTCTATTCAGAAGCAATTTCTGTTGAATGAATTGTTCAGGCTAATCTCTGCACCTGGCTCGGGGACCGCCTGAACATTTTCCAGTTGAACGTGTATTCTACTTCGTGGACTGATCTAACATTCAGCAACTAATCAAAACTTTTGCTTTCAACTAGCTTCAGACCGTCAAATCACGTTCTATTTGGTGTTATGAGTTATTACAATAACTCATAATACCTCATAATATCTGTGTACTTTGCCTCGCTCTTCTCTTTCTTTGTTTTTTTTTGCTTCTAACTGCCTCGTTAGCCTGTTGGTCCTAAAAGCGACTGCTACTCTAGAGGTTTGGGTTCGATTCTCAGGTCGAGCAAAAAGTGTTATTAAGTTTTTCTGTGATTTGTACCCGGTTAATGACAATAGGCGCGCCCCCTATTACATGGGACCTGAATATACCGCGCTGAACTGTGGGTGTACATTGGTACACGTCTGCCTAACCCTTCTACTTTAAGCTCTTACGTATATACGTGTCTCATTCTGAATTTATAATGTTTGGAACAAAATTAAGCTCTGCGCTTTCGAGTCTGAAAGAGCGGTAGATACTCACCAAATTATAAATGGTTCCGGTTCATATTTAGTGAGGGAAAGGGCGAAGGTCGTTCTTTCAGGTATTAAGTACGAAATGAGGTTTTATTTAAGAGCTATATATCTATTAATTTTCGTATAATTAATGATTTATTATTAATGTAAATAAAAGTTTCATTTCTGGACGTAGCAATTCCCCAACTCACTTTTCTGCTTTTGTTCATACTTACCTTTCTTGGAAGTTGTAATTATGAATCAGTCGGAGCCAATTGGTTTCGTGTTATTGCATGTCATGTTGTTGCCCGTTTTGTCGGAAAAGCTATTTCGTACTAAAGCTTATATTTGATAGGGTAAGTTGACATTTGAAGTTGATTAATTTTTTATTCACTTTCACAACCTATTAATGAACAAATTAACTTTTATTTAAAAGATGAATACATTAAATTAAGGGAAAGACAATTAATAATAATCTAATGAAACCCTTCGTGTTTTTGACTCGTAACAGTCGTATTTAGATGTATATTGTAAAAGATATCTGTAGATCCTAAAATACGTTTTCAGACTGAATTCAACCCAGAAGTTATTTAAAAAATGTTCATTGATCATCGAATGAACACGTTTTGGCAAATCAATTGGAACAGTTCCGTCCAACGTGCGAAATGTTTGAAAGATACGTTGAACAAACTGCATATTATCATTCTATTAGTCTATTATTGGCGATGGCTAGCGTGCTATTAGCTATGTCGGTATTGTCGATTAATTTCGAAAAAAAATTGTTCATTCTTGTGCGGACTCGACTCTAATGTTATTATAATATTTGGATATTTTTTTTCCGCCAAGGTAATGTCATAGGTGTAATATGTATTTAGAGGGATTCACATGACTTGTTAAGATTGTTCTAGCAGTCTAATTCCAGCTCTGTTGGTCCACATCGTAACATTTAACATAAAAAAAATATAATTTTTTGCCGGTTTCTATACAGACGCTGCGCAGTAAATGTATCATCTTCTTTTTTATAAGGGTTAATTTTTACTTTTATCGTCCACCGCACGATCATAATATTACTTTATCTCATATAAAGGTCGTTGAGTGGTTTGTCTCCCTTATTAGGTATATCAATGATGTAATCTTATTTCTTACGCTTGAAAGCAATTTCAGCCACCACCATCCATGTCGTAATACAATTTGCTCGGGTCGGACCCCCGCGGATTGTCACGAGATAAACTTGGCTACGTATCGCGACCGCTTTATGAAGTTCAGTCCCAAAAGGATGGTTCTTCTTACAATTCGTCGCCTGCTCCACATATTTTATACAAAGCAACGTTACCTACGTATCTTTGAAGATGTTTATTTTATATAAAAATTGTTAAAGCACAACTAACAAGCAATGAATAAACGGAAACGACAATACTTCACGAAATAATAAATTAACATTTCCCAACCGGCTTTTAGGTACAATGTTCCGCGCCGCGACTGGAAAGCAAAACAATGAATATTAAATCTCACAGAGATTTTGCACCAACCCGGTAATTAATAATATGTACGTTTCTTTTATCCTGCGATACGTTTGTAGGAATGGAATATGTCACGCAGAGATCTATTGTACTGCTGTGCCCACCCGAATATCGTGGTCCAAAAGCAGCAGTAGGTACCATAAAGTCGAAAATCAAATGTAGCTGAATCCCATCTTGTAAATAATACAGAAAAATTGACATAATCTTAAAGTATGTATATTTAAGACCATATATTTGTTATGAAATATTTGTTTGGTGTGGAGAACCATGGTTGAGGACTGCATGTATTAATCTATACATTATATCTATACCCTATACAAACGAATAAAATTGAAGTGTCTGTTTGTAATTGCAAATTAACTGCTTTTCACAAAATGCACATGAAAGTATATACGGTACTAAGACCAAAAAACCAATTTTTAAAATGTTTGTCTGTCTGTCTATTTGTTCCGGCTATTCTCTGAAATGGCTGGACCGATTTTGACAGGACGTTTACACGCAGATAGCTAATGTTATAAAGAGTAACTTTGGCTACTTTTATTTTAGAAATTTTGATTAAAAAAAGAGGGTTACGCAAAAACAAAATTGAAACCAATGAAACAGATAACGCGAGTGAAGTCGCGGGCAACAGCTAGTGTACAATAAAGTCAAAGTCAAAGTCAAAGCATTTATTTCAATTAGACCATTTATAGGCACTTTTGAATTGTCAAGAAGTTACATTTAAAAGTTGAAGCTAGTTGCTCGTTCCAAAGCGTAGGCCTCTATGGAGAAGAACGAGCAAGAAACTCCATGGACACTCTTTTCTTTCAATTTGGTTTTTACAAAATCTTGGTTACAATATTCTTGTTGCTTCTAAGATGGCTTGCTAAGAAGGCTTCTTCTTCAAAGATGGAACTGCAGAGTAGGAGCTTTGTGTACGATATATAATCCCAAGTACATAATTCCTTTGATGCTACTTTACGGTATACCGACTCAATAGATTTCAGGTAAATACTGCAGCGCTGCACTAGATTGAGCGATCGCAGTATTGTATGCATGCACTGTAAATAAAAACATAACCATCCGTCTGACGCAGTCGGGTAAAAAGTGACAGGTTTAGATTGGGATTCTCCATCGTCGTCTTTAGTAGTCTTATTATTTGCTCCCTTATTACTTTTGCTATTATGAGTAGTAAGTACCAATAATTCACATACAATGATGACTATTTTATTGTATTTTTATTTTAGACAGTGATGTATTATTTTGTATCCCTTTAGCTCATAATTAAGCCTTAAAAAGCTGAATGGATGAAATTGTGACACGGAAAGCATATTAATTGACTGCATCAATCGTAACGTAATAAATAGCTCGGTTCAATAATTACAAGCGAGTTGGAAACGCGAATCAATTTATGCTTTAACCATTCGTTGGAATGCTTTGTTGGTAATTATTTCCATTTCCTCCTATATTTTACTGCGATAGTTGAAAGTTCTGTTTCCTTTTATTTTCCTTTGTACGATACGATCCTTTTCATTCCATACAGTCGTCTAGTGATAGATACGATCGCTTCGTTTTAAAGTGCAGTTAAAGGTACGGAGTGCGATAAAGCACAGAGTCATTTGATTTTGTGTTATTACACATTGGGGTGTATTCTATATAACTTCTACGAGAAATTCATGTTCATTACTGACTGGCTCATATTCCACTATATCTTGTACTATTCCAATAATTTGTTGCCGGTACAGTAGAAGATAATCCTACTTGTCCTATTATTATCATACTAATCCTACTTTATTAATATTACAAATGATATGTGTGAATATGGATGGATGGATGTTTGTTATTCTTTCACGCTTAAGGGCTGAACTGATCTGGATGAAATTTTTCACTGAGATAGATTGTAGTGTGTAATAAAACATGGGTTACTTTTTACTCCGGAAATGTACGGTTTCTGTGAGATAATATATCAACTTTGACGCGGACGAAGTCGCGAGTAGAAGCTAGTTTATTAATAACTAGCGAACTTCCCGCGACTTCATCTGCGTGGTTTATTACACCCGCCTTAAGTTACGTCTTTGGTTTCTGCTGCGCTCCCGTAGGTTGTACCGTGATGTTATATAGCCTATGTTACTCAGGAATAATGTAGCTCTATTGGTATCTATTGGTGAAAAAATGGTTAAAATCGGTCTAGTAGTATCGGAGCCTATTCAATGCGAACAAACAAACAAATAATCAATCAAATCTTTCCTCTTTATGATATTAGTATAGATTTGATTATTTCAAAATGTTTCGAAAGCATATATGAGTAAACTGTACCGAGTAAAAATACAGTATACGAGTAGTAAATAATATCGCTCTATTTAACAAACCTTAACTAACAACATGACACTACTGAGCGGCATTTTTTTATTATCCTTTCCTAATATGGATATTGCGACTAATTGGAACATTCCAAGTAAAGCTAAAGGTGTGCACACGTCCACGAATAGACCAATTAATACTTTACATATAAATGTAATGCGTGTTTGTAGGAATTGTAGGTTGCCGGTAATTAATCTGCGCTTTCCAACTAATACTGGGTATATTTTTTAGGTTTCTAAGAACTACTTAATGCTATACAAGTAATTTGTTGAGCGCCATTGTATAATTTATATAATTAACTTTTCCATCCATTTTCATTGAAAGTATACCTTACAATGAAAATGGTAAAACGCTGAATGGGAAAGTTTTATAGAAGTTGTTTGGTGACGAAATAGTTTTGTTTATCTCGTTATGGTGAATTTTTATTTGCACTCATAAATACTCCATTTACTTTTAGTATTGAAAACTAACAGTCAAATAACGGTAGTTTTTGTGACTGCATTTTAGTGACAATTTTTTTTTATAAATACCATTCTACATTGCTTAATATTTATCGTGTAATAATTACATCTTATACGCTAACATTGATATAACGAAAGCGTTATAACGTTATTTTTGTAATTTTATATTGATTAAAGTGTAGTTAGTAGCGCTACCTACATTATTACATTTATAGTCTGAAACAAAATGCGTATTTATACTTACCTCAAAATATATATTTTTTGAAATTTTCTCAGTTTCTACATACGTATGTATATCAGTAGATATTTTTCTATCATTAAACGTTTTATTGTCACATTGTCAATATACACGTTGCGTTACTAATTGGATTTAAATCCTACCCTTTCAAAAATTGCGAAAGCTTGAAACATTTCTTTTATTTTGTTTAACCAACCACTAGTTACCGCAACCATAGTTTTAGGGTTGCGGCATTTCTATACCCCAACCCTTTCGCAATACTTCTCAACGACGTTTGTATGGTTTCCTTTTCAAAACTTTTCAAATTATTGTTAAGAAAGGAAATGTTAAATCGAAACGTTAATTAATGAATTATTTCCTTGAAATTTCACGTTGAAAAGTGCCTTTTATTGGTTTAATAGAAGTAAATGATTTGACTTTGCCTAATGCAACCTAAGTAAACAAAAAATGTTTAAGTGGTGTTAATGGAAACCATTTATGGAGTTTAGGTAAATAACGAATCTATACTTATATTATAAAGCTGAAGAGTTTGTTTGGTTGAACGCGCTAATCTCAGAAACTACTGGTTAGAATTGAAAAAATCTTTATGTGTTGGATAGTTCATTTATCGAGGAAGGCTATACGCTATATAACATCACGCTACGACCAATAAGTGCTGAGTAGTAACCAAATACGTAGGTAACTTAATGCGGGAGATAAAAACTAACCGAACGAAGCCGCTGGCAGAAGCTAGTTATTGATATAAATACAAAAACTGTTTATAGTGGGTACCTGTACTGCTTAGGGTCCTCTATAGACTTCTTTATCATGGTAAGTCACAACAACAGTACTCTCTTAACAAAATTTCGTCAGCTCATAGGCACCTTTTGCTTCTACCCAAGTTTTAATAAGGTTCCCGTGATTAGTTCAAACGCAAGTCAATAACTTACCTCCTTACCAGAGCAGCTTCAGCATTTTTATAAATACTTACATAATTGCCTCATTAGCCTAGTGATCCCAAACGCGACTGCTACGCTAGAATTCTTGGGTTCGATTCCCAGGTCGAGTAAAGTGTTATTGGGCTTTTCTTTGAAAATTAGAATTATGCTCGGTCAATGTTAATAGGCTCGCATAATAGGGGTATTACATGGGACCTAAAAACATACCGGCGAACTGTGGGTGTACATTGGTACACCTGTGCCTAATCCTTTGGAGAATACAGGCGTGATGGTGATGGTGTATGTATACAATTCTACCCATTTAATGACAGAGTAGATTTTAATTCTACAGTAGATATGATTTCCGAGATCGACTAACATAAAACGCGCAGACGGCAGATCATTAAAGCGACAGGCAAGCCATTAAACTTCGCTCCATGATGTGTTCCAGAGATAAACAATTAGAGAGATGCAGCTCTACTAGGGTTAAATCGTTTTTCCCGTAATTTTAGGGTGCCTACGTTCCAGGTATTTAGGTCACCAAACTGGAATTGATTAAAGTCTGTGGTTGACAAAATAACCGTAACAAGGGGACGGCAGCCAACCTCCGCACTTTGTCAACTTTATGGGGGTGTAAACCCTTTCAATATAGAGAGCGCCGAAAAATACGATATACCTAACAGTTTTTCCTTTAGTTACGAGTGTACTTCATTGTCGAAGAAACCCAAGATTAATAAAGTTCTTACTATAAAATATTCACGTATTTGGTTGACTTGAATATTTACTAAGATATTTTATCGATGTACACCATGCATTAATCTTCGTTCAGTTAATGGTCTTCACGAATTTCAATAGTGCGATATTGTCTTCAATAGTACGTAGATTGCGACGGAATTTTCAATAAATCATTTATAGGGACGGTGGCAATTTATTTAGAGTGACATCTTTCAGTCAGACTAAAAATGTCTTTATAGATTATTAGAGCAAAGGTCACTCAATAGATAGGTACTTCCTATACTGGTAAGCACTTGTAATACTTCTGATCTTATAATCATGTCAGGACTTTAAAGTGACAGCTGCGTCCTTTGAGTTTGTTTCGGATTTTGTTTTTTTTCTCAGAGGTCTCATAACGAACTTATCTATTAACTAGCCATTTTGTAATATCACTTTAGTTTAAAAATATCACCGTATCCCTTAAAGGCCTCTCCACACACGCGTGATATTATCGCAGGGCAAATAATTTCTCCGGTTGCGTACGTCACCTATGTGTGAAGGGTCGCGAGAGATATCATAGAAAATGTCTACTAGATATTACAATATCCTCCCTGTGATAATACCGCATTTGTGTGAGGAGACCTTTAACATTATGTCTCGATTAATAATACTCTTTAGAAGTTAGGATAGTATTAGATCTAACTTGATATAGTATTTTTAGTGCCAATGAAAGCTCAACACACATTCCGGCGAACTGTGGGTGTATATTGGTACACCTCTGCCTAACCCTTCGGAGAATACAGGCGTGATGGTATGTGTGAAAACTCAAAAGTTTATGTACGGTTGTAATGTAAATATTACGGTGCGAATGTTTATATACATGTGGGATAGTTTAACGAGTTCACTCATAAACTATATTTTCTTTTATGTTATAAAGATCCTATTAATATTTATATTAAATTTATGAAGTAAATCTTCATTTTTAATGATTCTTTTGGACCAAAGGATAATCCAAAATGTTACCAGTCTGAACGAGATTTTCGTCGTTGTAAATTCGATTTCCAATTTTCGTGGAATATTTTCCGTAAATACGCTTACCTTATTGAATCACTTCGGAGATAAATACTTTGAATAATGTAAAAGTTTTTAGATATTTTTTTTTGGAAAACACACAAATAGGCAAAGAGTACTTAGATAACCAGCTTTCAAAAGCGCTTTTCAACTATTTGCCGCTTTTTAAATTCATGAATACGCAAAAAGATATTGCTGCCGTGTTTTATGAGTTTATTCATAGAGGTAAGATTTTGGTGTTAATGATGCCTTGATGCCCTTTTATACAAAGGGGTTTAAGATTCTTTATTTGTTTGCGTATACAAATACTGTCAGTTATGGAGTTTCTCTAAACGGGCCG
The DNA here is from genome assembly GCA_947462355.1 of Caradrina kadenii. Classification (NCBI taxonomy): domain Eukaryota; kingdom Metazoa; phylum Arthropoda; class Insecta; order Lepidoptera; family Noctuidae; genus Caradrina; species Caradrina kadenii. The sequence continues at coordinate 8,916,384 of OX381677.1, read as the reverse complement.
TATTTTCCGTTGCAATATACTGCCAGCAATGTTTTAAGTGTGGCCCGGCCAAACTTCAAATGTTTCTGAAATATTCGGCAATCATTTCAGTGTACTCTGACCACACTGACAGTATTGCTGAAACACTTTATACGATCACCCTACGCGCCATATTTTTCAAGGAACCTACAGGGGCCATATTTTCCCCTCAATGTGTGGCTGCAAAACATTGCCAGAAATGTTTTGAAGTATTGCCGGGGTATTTGAAAATGTTGCAGCTACACATTGCAGTAAAAGTACATCAAATATGTATACATCAACAATTGAATTGAATGGCTTAAGTAGAGTTTAAACCAATGACCGACTTTTACTTTTTAGAAATACCTATTATTGGGCTGAATCTACACCATTAGTGTAAGTAAATAAATGTGTTTGCTCAATCGTCTATAAGTAAAACTGCGGTCGATGCTAGATTAATTAACAATTAATAGCCACAAGCTTAATAAACGTACCTACTTGCGTGATACGGGGGACATCGATTGTCGTTCATTCAATCCGACGTCGCGCCGCCAGTGACAGGCTGACGGTTATTCGCCCCATATATTTGCTACATGATGACGGCAAATAAAACTATAGACTAGGCGGCTTTCCATAAAGGTTTTAGCTTTAATTAACAATCGGAGTTCACTGAAACCAATGGGGCTGAATTAACAGCTTCAACGGAACTGTGTTTACGTAATTACTTAATGCTCCGTGAAGAAAGCAGTTACTGAAAACTAATTAAGACCCAATGCAAGGCAAATACCTCTGTTCGTGCTGACGAACATTGCCCACGACTTATTTACCATTTTTAGGATGAAAATTGATTGCATTTTATTCATTCCCTTCGTGATGGGTTAATAATTAATTTTGTTATAATTATTATTAATTAGCTACCATATTTCAGGCACCCAACTCGCGACTCGTACTCTATTTACATTTGTACGTACTTAAGTGACGATGGGAAAGTTTATACCTAAATATTATACATTTGTATTATACATTGCTACATAGATACACTTACTATAGGTAGCTACGTAAAGTTGTATGTACTTGCCCTAAAAAAATATTGAGTGAGGAAAAGTCAAGTATTTCGCTAATTGAGGGTGAGTTTCAATGGCAAACTACAAATTAATCATGACAAACGTACAATGCATCACTTTTATCCCCCCAATTAAATTAAAACAAGACTTGCAATTTCAAATAAATCCTATCGTGCTGAATACACTCCACCAAATAATAGATTGATTCACCTAATCGGCGAACACCCGGTGAATGAAACTGTGATCGAAGTTGGTTAATTAATACTTAAACCTTCTGACACGAACGACATTGATTGTCGTTCATTCATTCCCTCGGTGACAGGTCGATGACCGATTGTTTTTCTTTAAGGAATATTTAATGGACCATATAATAAGGGTCCCTTAAATAAGTTCATTATACTTTAACTTAGCAAAGAACAAATTGCAAACTATACATGGTGACCTATAAGTATTTAAAGAACAATTTCGTTCAACTTTGATCACAAAACTTTAACTATGTTGAGTGAGATGTTGACTTTAGTCATAAAACTTAAAAATATAAATAATAGAGTAATAATAGTTAATAATAAGTTAGTTAGTAATAATAGTTTAGTCATAAAACTTAAAAATATAAATAATACAGTTTGCTTAACTTGTATACAACAGCTAAAATAATGGCTGAAGCTAGTTAATTAATGAACCGAAAACTTAACGTATCGCTGACAGATTGATAGTCATTCACTCAATCTACCAGCGACAGCCTGACACTTATTTACACCACATTGATTATCGCGACACCGCATTGCTATTTAACGATCGATACAGTAAAATGTCTGTGAGTGAGTTTGATTGAAAGCGAATGCTTGTAACTCGAGCTTTTTTTGGTTGGAGTAATTTAATTTGTACATATGAATTGGTGATGTTCTATATGTAGGGTTGTATGCCTATATGTTTTTTGTTTGGGAATTAAATATTTTAGGAAATAAAACATTATTTAGAAGTTGTACATTCGGATACAATTAAGCTTTATTATTTTTACCCTATGCGATACAGGTGTTTACTGGACCTAAGTGTGTTAACACATCTCTATTATTATTTGTTTATAGGTGTTTGACATCCTATGGTCAGACCCACAATGTACTGTTGGCTGTGTGGCTAATGCTCTGCGCGGCGCTGGAACTTACTTTGGACCTGACGTCACTGCAAATTTCCTGCAGAAGAACAAGCTGAGTTTCCTAATCAGAAGCCATGAGTGCAAACCAGGTGGATACGAGCTCCTGCACAATGGAAATGTAAGTTACACACAATCGAAAATAATATTCGTAAATTGGCGGTTAAATATTTTCGAAATGAAAACAAAGCTCAAGGATTCTCTATTTATTATCAGTCAGTATTCTGTAAGTATACTTAGGTACTTACCTAATTAATTACGAATATTAAGTTTATAAACTGTTAAAATTGGTTCCATTATCACTAAACAGTTTTCTTTTTAACGTTACTCAGCTCGAAGTCTTTTAGATCATTAAAACCAATTTAATTTTCCTCAAACTTTGGGATTAAATCTTAGATGGGAAAATAGATACTATCTTTTTATAACTGTGAGAGGTTTGTTTTCGTCCTAAAAATGCTGACAAATTTTGTTGCTGAGCGCTTCGTTTGTAACGACTTTTGTTGTAAGTAGATACCGTTCCAAACGAAATTGGCAGATCTCACATTTGCATACTTAAGTACTGACTTCATTTCAGTCTTTAGCCGCACAATGCTTAAATATTACATCAGCAAGTTAGCTTGGTTTATAATAGAATGGGTACACCTAGTGGAAATGTTCATCTGGTTTATGTTGCATGTTTCATCATGGAACAGTATAATCATGTGCTGGCTTGCACGTGAAGAAAATTGGAAAACTAAATTTGTTTTAAATATTTTAACTTTCATGGTGAAAAACTGAAAACTTAAAGGTCAAATTATTACGCCATAAAACAAATAATTACGTGTTTGCATGTTAATTACTCTCATTACTAATTCAATGAGGTATATTGACTGTGTCAGGGGAAATGTTTTGACATTATACTTTGTCTTCAAATATAAAATAATTATTCCTTTATTTATGTTAACGTTACGTATGTATCATAAGCTCAGGGTCACAATAGCAACATATGTATTTTCTTGTGACAGGTGATAACTATTTTCTCTGCATCGAACTACTACGAATTGGGGTCCAACAAAGGAGCTTACTTAAAGTTATGCGGGAATTCCTTGGAACGTCAGTTCGTCCAGTACACGGCCGCTGTCTCCCGCACCCGTCGTCTCACCTTCCGCCAACGCGTAGGTCTGGTTGAATCATCAGCCATGAGGGAACTACATAACCAGATTATGATGGTCCGAAGATCCTTGGAAGCAACCTTCCGCAGCCTGGATTTGGATCAAAGTGGTTCGTTTCCTTTGAATGACCTTTGTGTTTAAAGGTAGTCGCTTCGCTAATTCATTTTTTACCGCATGACTGATGTAAGCGGATTTCTCATTCGTAAAATTAGTACTTCATGAAATACGTGCGTTTTCTTTTAAAATAAGACAGCAAACTCCTCGTGATTTATTTAATGACCTCCTGACGTATGAAAGTAAACTGTCAGAGAAAATATCGTTGTTTCCACATTTTAATTAATGTAATGGAAAATAGATTACAATGTGTAAATCAGTTTGCAGCTATAGAATTTGAACGAGTTGTAACATAAAACTTTATTGACGTACATAAATGTTTGTAGGTTACATATCGATCAGTGATTGGTGCCAAGCGATGGAAGAAATCACGCATTTAGGGCTTCCCTGGAGAATGCTGAAGGATAAGCTGGTACGAACTGACCCTGACACGCGGCGCGTCCGTTACATGGATACCTTTGATCTCACCACCAGCGTAAGTGTCACTAGTGTACAAGTATCTACTTACAATTGTTTGGCTAGAAATGCTTATATTCGTTAGATTTTTCAAATATCTTGAGATTACATCGCAAACCTAACATTTATTTAGATAGATAACAAAGTAGGAAAATACCTGCTCAGTTAAAAACACAAACTCAGTAAGTTTCGATAAACCATAATTCATAAACAAAAAGCTTTATTCCTATATGTAAGATGACAGGATAATATAGTCTACAAAACAAAGGCATCGGCTTTTACGAACATGAGTGTCACACTAACAATCCTAATGTAGCGATAATGTTACGTTATCGAATTTCCCTTTCAGAAAATTGGTCGTAAAACTGACTCCTCGAATGTCGTTGAAACTTTATACAAAAATAAAAGCAGTTTGGAAGCAATTTTCAAAATATTGGACAAAGATAATTCAGGTAAACAGTGATTCGATATAAATTTATTATGCGAATATTTGATCAGTCCTAATTGAAATATTGATTACAGGTTTTATTACACTTGAAGAATTCTCTGAAGCCTGTCAGCTGATTGGTAAGTACATGCCAAATCCTATGACGCAGGAGCAGTTGGTCGATATTTGTAGATTAATGGACATCAACAAAGATGGACTGGTAGATCTGAACGAGTTTCTGGAGAGCTTCCGTCTCGCTGAAAGGAGTTTACAGTACGAAGAGAACGAGGTATCTGAGATACAAGCTACCTGACAGGAACTAGACCGCCGACCCAGCAGGACGGCGGTCGATAAAGATGAGATAGGTGTTCAAATAGAGATTCTTAAGTTGGAAGATGATGGTAAAAGTAAAACTGTTAAGAGTAATAAAAATGGACAAGCGCATTTGATGGGGGAGAGCGTGGCGGCGGCGCAGATCGCGCAGCACATGGACGACATCGAGTTGATCGACTGCGAGGAGGCACCGCGCCGCAACCGGCCGGGCCTGCTAGAGAGCGATATCTAAAACTTTCATGGTACATTACACCGCCTGCCGGAGTCTAACGGGATTATTGGAATATACATGTGATGTTCCACGGCGACATTTTACCACTCGTTTTGTAACTGTGCTGTATTGTCAATCATATTTCGTGTTTAGATTTGTTTTGTTTACGTGTAATGTTTGATGTATACCTATTCAATTATATTTGGAAAGTATGACTTAACTTTTTTATAAGTACCTACTTAATCTGATTTAGGATAATGATAATATGTAATTTTGATCATGTTAGCTACAATTCGTATTTCATTGAAAGAGCTCGTATCGACCTAAGTAAATGTAGTGTTAGTCCACCAAATCAATTATGGGAAAATTTATGTTTGTTATAAATATGTCGAAAAACATATAAATTGGTGCCAATATAACGAAAAAGTTTTGTACTTGAACTTACTAATCGGGGATAATTATACAAACGAAAATTATATTTAAGCGCATTATGGGAGTTCATGATGTGATCAATTAACGAATGGGAACAATGATACCGATGACTCTACAACGTTATATTGGTGTATTCGCTATGGCCACAAGTATTGAATATTGTCTTCTAATACGTAGTGTAGTAAAGTGCTATTTTCTAATTATCGCCTGCATCAATTTTAGATTGGAATACATTTGATCTTATTAAAATAAAGTTCCTTACTATGATACATTTTCTTCTTATATAGGGCTACGATTAGATATTATTGTATCTATATTTTGTTATTGAAATTGCAATTAATAAAATAATCTGTCTTAGCGTGTTTCTAGTCATTAGTAGAGCGATTTCGTAAACATATCTTTATACTCAATTATTAAGCATTCCAATCTATCTTTACCAGAAATGACGCATTACATTATTGAATATCTAATGTTGTATATCTTACGTAGTCGGAGTCTATCTGTTCGGCAGCATTAGTCTGATGTCTCAAGATCTTCATCGGTCTGCGCTAGGCAGGCCTCGTATTTACTAATCGAATCTAAACTTTAAATAGTAATCACTATATATTTTATTACGACCTATTATTACTCGTAACGTTGACTTATAGAAATCTATAATAGCTCCAAAGTAAAGGGGTATACTGACTTGTGACATTTTCGGTTTACATTCCGTGTGGCAGCGGAATTATGTTTTCAGTGATGCTATTTTCATAGCTGTGTCAGCAGTCCGTTACTATTATCATATTTAACACCGTGCTCTCAATTTTGTCTAATAAACAAGTCAGTATGCGCTTTTATAAAAATATATTTAAAAAGTACTTATATCGCTATTGGAATTTACGAACTTCTAAAAACTTACTTTATATCTTATGATAATTAAAAAAAAATGCTATTTACGAAAAATATTATGGCTAATATTCTGTATTTTTAATAATTGTCCATTAAATTGTGATATTGCAAACGGTTGTTTAATTTTTATCACCATTTAGTTCGGAGACTGCATTGCAGTATGCAAAGCGTGGTTGCAATAAAACCATGTTAGTGCTCACCTACATATTGTTTTGATATCGCCTTTTGATAGTTATAGCACTTAATCATGTAAGAAAACTATGCTAACTACTTAGTGTCAAAATTTTGAAAATTATGTGAAATAAAAAAACAGTTTGATTTGAAGGCTAAGATTTTAATAAAACACAACTATTGAGTATTTAGATTGTCAAAACCTCGTTGTAGTGATCTGCAGATAAATTACTAAATATTTTACAAGGGTGCACATGCCAATGACATAGTGCCCCCAGCAGGTTCCCGAAAGCTCATATTAATATTACATACCACACAGCCTATAAAATAATATTGGTATAGCTACGTATCTCCGTATCGGAAAAATCTATTTTCTTCACACTTGCGGAGATATTACGTTTCGCCTAACAACAAAAATAAGAGCAGTAGGTGCATAAGGGATTTCTAAAATTAAAACAGAGGTGAAAGTTTCCAAAAGCAATGGAACCCCCTATTCTAGTTCCGTTTAAGAAAAAAAGTATTAGCACCAATACAAGTGATGCTACGAGTGCTACGAGATTGAGGTAAGTTAAACATACCTACTATTATTGCATACGTACATATTACGGCAGAATTTCAAGTCCACGCACAGTAGTGTGTGGACTTGAAATTCTGCTGTTATTTCTATTTTGGTGGCGAAACAATTTATCCCGGAATGGCTTGCTAATGAAAGTCAGGAAGATGAGGACGAAAACAACATTAAATTGGCTATCTGCAAACAAATAGACGCCACTTGTCTTGTGGAAAGAACTTTGAAATACGAATAAAAAAAATCTGCTGTTACCTATAAAATTCTTCTTATTGTACCACCACTCAACAATTGTTTTAATACCTACATTCTTTTCCTCATTAAAAAGCAATAAACAATAACTTTTCTTAATTGAACAAGATTATTATTTTATCTCATATTTTTCATACTTGAGAATAACAGTACGAGCTCCAGGCTTATCGCAAACGTTTAAGCCAGCATTCAGACGATGATAATCCGCAAAAGACACACAGGATAAGAACTTGAAGTAGTTTTAATTAGTTCCCTCTTATAAATAACATTGTCTAGGAGAATTTAGGGATTCTTGTTGATGTTGTAAGTAATAAGATATCTAGAGGTCGCCATTTAATAATTGAATATGGGATGTGTGAAAGGTCACGAAAGCCATTAACGAAAACATCCGAGCTAGGAATTGAGAATCACTCGTCAAGAATAGCCATTTCTAAAAAAAGCTTTTTACCGTGAATTTTAGATGACAAATTGTATGGCGCCTAAGGTTATATTTATCTTTAGGTATTTACTGGACGGCGAAGCTATAACGAGGATTACGTCTGTCAGTATAATGTGGGGCTGTATATGTTTATATAAAACTAATACTTTATAAGCCTACGCAGAAGGGTACGATACTATTACTCGTGACTAGGAATTAAATAGATACTTAAGTGTCTCTATATTGTTATAGCAGTTCATTTATTACGATCAACATTAAATGAAGTAGCTCCATTCGCATGAAGATAAGCACTTTCGGGATCTTTTACGAGGATATTTGGATAATGACGGGATTCTACCTTAATACAATAAAATCACTTAATATTTCTGGGAAGGATACACTGTCATTGAGTAATAATTGTTTACCTTTGTCGCTGATACTCATTGTACTGAATATAATTATGGATCATTTATGAATTTATAAGAAACTTGTATAGCTAGATTGTAACATTATTATTCTCCTACCCCCATTAAAGTAAAATCGGGGTTGTCGCTGTTCGTTTTTTAAGCCCTTAAGTGTTAATTTCCCCCCTTGTCAAAACACAAGAAATCCTTACTTTGTTAGGGTGCCACTCTACTTACCGATATTCATACTTGATTTTTCATTCCCACATCATCCATGTTACTTAATCGGTATAATTTTTCTGTTTATGGTCTCATTGTTAAAGTTTATACCTCACTTAGTCCTAACTCTATCCATTCACATAACTACAAACATTACATCCATAATTCTTTGCTCAGCTAAACTTATTACATCTGCATACATCTTTATTGTTGCACAACATTCCAAATTTAAAAAGAAAGTTGGGCCCTTTACATCCTCAGTACAATATTCAGAGTATGACACAGTGAATTACATTTTGTTAATGTTAAGGTGTTTAACTATCTTGACTTGAGGCAAGTTGAGTCCTCAAGCGTGATCACAGGTGTCTTCTGCGCGTCTAAATGGACCATCAGTAAAGAGAGTACCTACAGCAAGAAATTATAGCAGCTCTGATGAATACAGCGAAAGCGGGAGGCACAATCTTACTTTTGGCTAAAAATCCGTTTAAATATTCTTATAGAAACAATAAATCATGAGTGACGCTTATTAAATAAAAATATTTGCATAGAAAGCAAAAAACTAGTATATCGATTCCAATTATAGCATTACATGAAGCTATTTTCATTGTTTCTACGTCAATTACGTCAAATCTGTCTAATAAAGCTTCACAGTCATAGATAACAGGATATGTGAGATAATATACATGATAGATGTGCTCTGATAACTCCTGCCTCAACTAAGTCACGTCACGACCATATGACGCAGTTTTTATACTGATTTATGTAGCCGCCATGAGTCGTGAGCACAAGCGTCAAGTTCATTTATGGGTTTTTGGGTTCCTTTCTGGGTTTTTTGGGTCACCGACGCTGCACGTGATTGGTCCGTCTGCCGGACTGACAAACAATAAACTTGACGTTAGTGCTCACGACTCGAAGCGGCTACTATACTAACAGTCAACAAATACAATACATTGAGGTAGTTTTAAAACGCTTCTTTTTACTTTTTCCAAGTATAATAATATGCTCAATGAATTAGGCGCTTGCAGAAGAATATTTTATATTTTTTTTAGCAGTGGCTGTGTCATTATCTTCATTAACTATGGCGGCGGCTTTGATGTGCTTATTGTCCCCAAGGTAAGAAAGTCCATACATCAAAGTGGGTATTAGTTGAAAATTTACTCAAGGATGAATTCAAGCAGTTCCGTAGAGTATTAGAATCAGCGGTGTAATATCCATTCACCTTATTACAATTATTGACTTTTTTGTACATCTACTTTTTTCCAATGGACTACTTTAACGACCGTCCAAGAAAACGGTGTTTAAATTTTTAATATGGAGCGAGCTTATTGTCATGCATAGGGCACGATTCCAAGCCACGACTTGCCTGTCAACTGTCTATTTGACCTTTGGAAAGAAATTCAGAACGACGAAGATAAAAAAAGCATTTTCTTAAATCCAAGACAGATATCCTAAATTATATTATTCTGCCTGAGCATAAGTAGTTTTTTTATACGAATTTTGCCATACTAAATGTCTAAAACATAACACAAAAAATTATTGTAGGTATTTGATATTCAAAATCGCCTTAGTACAAACACGACATAATTAACAAGACCGTTATTTACGAAATCCCTCATTAGTCTGGTTTCCCAATCTACCCTTGCCTTACAATGTCGTAAATAAAAAAGGAAAGGTTGTTGGTGTTTATTTATTGCTTACACTGTAACCAATTTCCCGTCTTCTTTTAGCGGGTCTGCTGAAATGTTAATTAGTCTCCTAAAATAAAAATAACTCAAACATTTTCTTAATTTGACTATATAAACTTGCCTACTGTAACACAGTTGAAACACACAAAAGGAAACATTTTTGAAGCATAGCTATGCTCACAAATGTTTCCTCTTCACGGTGAATATAAAAACATTTGCCCATAGTTAAGTTGCGGAAAGTTTAAATGGTAGGTAGTCAGTAGTCAGTAATTTTTAATCATATTTACCGTAATCACCGTATTTTACCGTACCGAGTTTGAAGTAATAATCACCAAAATAAATTATATAGTAGTAACCAGCATGGAGAATTTAATGATAAACAAGTCAGTAAACCCCATCTACTAAAAAAATCAAAGAGTTTCAATAGAGACATCTGTGGAACAAAAATAAAAGTGCCAGTTTACACCAAATCCATCTTGATAGTTGTAAGAAAATTTAATCGGACTGCCATCTGTTGCAAATACTACGTAATGCTCTAAGTTGTGACTGACTAACGTGAAATGTAGTTTGACGTTTATTAATAGATGGCGCTGTTTCTAGTTGTGAATCTAGTTAGTACTTGTTGGGGAGTTGGGGAGATGGCGCCAGTAGAGTTTATTACAAAACGGTTACTGCCTTTTTTAACATGTCCAACACACTCATGCTGTGTGTCTCTAATTGAACATGATTAAAGCAATAATAAAGAACACTGTTTTGTGATCTGTCCAAAGCTTTTGATTGCATGAGTCACAATATAAGTAACTTATAGATTATGTAGTCAATAGATTAGATTCGAAAATGAGACCCTAAATAATACTAGATGTAATTTTTTTTACGTAGCAAGATGTAACATAGATAGCGCATAAAATCAATTTTAATGTAGTAATGGGTATGCCACAAGGCTTAACGCTGGGCCCTTTCTAATTTGATTTAGTGGTATTTTTTTGTTAATCTTTATTTAATAAATCTAACTCTCCTAGTTAGATTTAGTAAATAAAAATTAACAATTCTAGAAAATGTTAGTGTTCTTACAAAATTGATTAGATAGTCCTCCTCTAAACTTGAGTTCTTGACCTAACAATCCAGAATCATCTATTACTCCAAAGAACAGGATCGAAACCAATATACTCCTAACCTAGACGTAAATTGACTATTAAGTAAATTACAGTCATATTATACCGTTTACGTAAAAACAGCTATTTTAAGACATAATAACCTGCTAAATATTTGGACCCATCTTTAGTGGTCAACCACTTATTACGCTACCCTATATTCGCGCCAATCCTAAAAAAATATATTTCCAAACTGGACAAAGATTCTAGGTAGGTGCTTACTCAATAATAGTTTGTAGCTATTAGGATAATTTATAGCCGTTTAATATCCCACGAACTCGCAGAGATTTGATTATCGATGTAATATTTTTTTCGTTGGCCGCCGCAGATCGCGTGTCGCGTGCTCCTAAGTTTTTTTTCGGTTTGTGTTTCGGGGGTGTAACGCACAAAAAATATTATAACTGGCCAGCGACTACCGGAATATAATTTTTGACAATTTTATAAATTATACAGCCGTATCGCTTAATAATGGGTAGCTACGGGCATGTTTTTATTGTTCCTAAGACAGTCAGTAGCATTTGGGTTCTTATTATGTTAGAATGAATATTGTACGCTCGGAATATCTTGGAAATTATAACAGATATAAGTAGGTATAGCCTTAGATATTAACTTTATAAAATTACAATCTATGAAATACACTGATGGACTAATAAAGCCCTTATCATCTTACATGACTGCATTGGTTCATTCCAACACGTTCAGTAATAATACTAATTAATCTAAAGCTATACTAAGAAACTTATACTAATAGCCTAGTCTAGTGGTCCTAAGCGCGACTGCGATTCCCAGGTTGAGTAAAATGTTATTGGGTTTTTCTGTGAAATTCTCAGTAGCAGCTCGGAGTAGGATTTGTGCCCGGTTAATGGTAACAGATTCGCCCCGTATTACATTGGACCTAAACATACCGGCAAACTGTGGGTGTACATTGGTACATCTCTGCCTAACCCTTCGGGGAATACAGACGTGATGGTATGGTTATCCTCATATGAATTAGCATTCCAATTATGCCTTTACTTTCTTCCCATTCCCATAGTGAGTGTCATAATATCAGCGAATCGGCGCGGGCGCAGCGTTGTGGCAACGAAATTGCGCGGTCGCGCGCGCCTTAGCTCCACCGCGAAACTTGAGCCCCGGCGCAGCAGCATGCACTTTACAAACACTACATGACGTCATGATTCTGTATTGCTAACGTGACATGCGCTTCGAGGGCAGGAAAAAAAAAATTAACAGGACTTTCTTTTTCGTAAATTATCAAAGGAGCAAAGTTGGACTAGCAAACGCAAATATATCATGACCTTAGGATGGCCACTTGAATTGAATTTGAATGCTTTTCGGGGGTACCGACATAGGTATCATAATAATGTGGTCGCTTTCCGCTGGGGCAAACATAATCTTTCAACTGGCCTAGGTTGAAGCTCATCAACAAGTGTCAGTAATATAAAGGTAAGGGGTAATGTAAGGTATTGGAATGGAAAGGTTAGGAGATGAGGCACTAACTACATTAAGTATTTAATGTAAAGAAGAATAAAACTGATTATATGTATTTCGTCGACTTCTCTCTTTAATTGTCAACTAGAGTCATCTGTATTTGGCAGTTATTAAAAATGATATCAGTAGAAGAAACTACAGGTACCTCAACATTAGTTTTTGATTAAATTTTCTCACAATCAAAACAATTGGAATTCGTATGCCGTGATCACGTTACGAGACGGTCGGCGCGCCCAGTAGCGATGCCCGCCCGAGCCGAGCATTTTTTGTCTCATCTCTGACAGATCGAATTAAAATAAATGCTCCGATAAAGCGTCCTATAATATCATCCTGTATTTGGTTACGTGGACGAGTGACGTGCAGTGGGAACATACGAACGCCGTAGGAGGGACCATGGACTATTTTTAAAGTTGCTCTATGTTTTTTATGATTAGGATTGGGAGTATATCAAAAACGTTTAATCGTTTTGATTGTTCGGACTGGGTTGTGTTGTTCACGGGTAATTGCTACTGCTGTATTTTAGTTCATCGTCTGTTAGTTTGTTTAGTTTTAGTAGATTTTCCAAAGTAGACGGGTACTTATGTCCGTACCCGTCTACTTTGGAAAATCTTGCAGACGATAAACTAGGATGATAAACTAAACCTTTCTTCAAAAAAATGTAACCAAGTATTGCAAGGTTATGGTGGCATGTTTGGGTGTACGAATGTATGTTTTATATCCTTACAAGAATACTGACAAAACAATTTTAAAAAATGAAACTGAGTGACTGACCGTTCAGACAGTCTTTTTCCAAATGACACCCAATGATTATCATTGATTAAGAAACTATTTACTACCCATTACTTTGAAACTTAACTGACAATGCAATAGTAGCAACTGCGAGGAAAATTTACATGCAAAAAATGAACAACACATAAATGTACAGGAAAAACTAACAACAATTTCACACTAACATAATTATATTAAATGCTCCACCGGTAAAGTGTTACAACAACGTGTAAACAAAATTTCAACCAACAGGTACATTAGATAACAACAGTCAACAACAAACTCACTCAGGCATAAAAGCTACTGAATTCAACGGAAAAAGGTTTGCCTTTTTTTCTGGCAGACCGTTACAAATAGCCAGATGGTCTATGTTCTTGTTTCAACACTTCCATAATAATTATGGTCGACACGTATGATATATGCTTCAACGAGAATTGGGAATTCAGTAGCAAAGCACCAAGAAAAGTAAACATTTGGCTGTTTTGTAGAGCATAAGAATATGTTTAATATAATAGTATTGCAGTTTGGTCCCCAAGATACAGGTTCCGCCTAGTTTGGGGACCACTGTTTTTACTAGAAATGCGTACCGCTAATTGTTACCGTTTTTTTACTGCATGCTAACCTAATAATAAGGAACTTTTGTAACAATGGTTAATAAACTTTTACTTACTTACATTACTTAGTTTGACGCGCTATGTGTATACATAACTATAATATTTCTATTGTGTCATTCGATTTATATTTGCAAATTTCCAAGACTACAAAGAATATGTGTTGGTACTTATTCAGTATTTGGTTAAGGTATCTGGTAAAAACTTTTTGTTTTGAGCGACATTGGAGTGGGTACGTAGCGATCTTTTCATCCGTAACTTATAGTAGGTAAGTAATTACATCCTCAATTAATTTGATTAAACAAACTGTTTCACTTTAATGTTGAGAATTATGTCATTCATATTCGAAGAACTCTGCGAAAGGGTGTCTTGCTATGTCATTGTTTATCAGCAGAATCCGAACCAAACAGAAAAGCAAGCAACAAATTAATTTCAAAAGTTCATCGTACAATATGAACATCTACATGCCCAAAATTTGAAAATAAAAACAAAAGTAATTTCATCTTAATCGTACGAAATACTTGAGCGGAGGCAGACCGATATCCACCTTATCGAGTTACCTAGGCTACTGGGCATCTCCGAGCAGACGAGGGAAAATGATCTAACCATAGCCTTGATTAAAAAAAAGAAGTCTTTATTGGTTCACGCTTAAAGTTGAATGTTAAATGAGGGCATGGCTTCGACTTAAAACAAAGAACAAACATACAATAATAGTCGCTTCGTTGATTTTATGGAAACGTGATATCGTGTTGGCCTGCTACAAAAAGAATAAAGCGAATCTCGAACGAAATTGTTTTAATCGTCGGAAGCCACGGTGTACTCTTTATTATTTAGTAATTATTTCAACGATTATGCAATGTATCGTATTATTTAATCGTGCTGCAATAAAACTTTAAATACACATGTTTGACGGTTTAACAAAAAATTGAATCTACAAATTAGTTTTTTACTCAATGTTTAAACGCATCATGTGTTAATGTTGCCATACGGAGGTACAAAAAAACAAGATTGCCCAAACAATTCATTGTCCATGGCTCGTTGTAACGAGTTTATTCATCTCGATCGTGACCGTTGACGTAAAAATAATGACATGATGCGATGGGACACCGTACGATTTGTTTGAACTAACTTGCGCATGAAATATCGGTCGGAGTCAGCTACCGATGGTTCGCTGGCTTACCTACCGCGCCGCCGCAGCCACAGAAAAAACTCATAGCTCTATCTTAAGGCATCCGAATTCCTTCGAAGCAAATACGTGTGTGTAATCGCACGTAACAATTTATTTAATTCAGCGCAAGTTCAAAAGCTGAGCGAGAATCACAATGTCGATTTTGTAGTGCGACAGGATTATTCTTACGTTGTGATTTGTGGTGGCGAGTTTCTTTGTTTATTCATCGAGCGTCAAGTTTAGCATTTGCGTCGGCGGTGCCTGCCTACCTGAGGTTTCCATGAAGCGCGGATCGCGTGTCCAATACAACGGTGAACATTCACGAAGTGGATTTTTAATGGAGCCTGATAACCTAACCAACGTTACATATTTCGTTCATTACCTACTGCAAAATCATAGCCTAACTAGGTAGAATCCTTTTTTAAATTGGTTCTGATTAAAGAGCGAAACGTGAGCGTTTTGCAAAACACACAGCTTGTAGGATGTATAAAACTTTCTTTTAAATTTCAAAGCACATGACAAACGACATATCAAAAAGAACAGGTGACAATGAAACAAAGCCCTAATAGATTTGCAAAGTTGACATCAAAAGGGTGAAAAGCGTAAGGCGTATCTTTTTACGAAGTTTCGGAAACCACAATAAAACCGCATGCCTTTTAAACGGTGTCGCGTGGCTGTTACTAAAAACTTTTACCAAATTATGCTCCGCCATTCAAAGCATTTTGGCACATGGCTTGCTTGCTTAATAGCCTGGAAAAATACCTCCATAAGTTTTATAGCTAACGAATTAATTTAAGAAGTTTTGGGAGTTGTTTTTTTTCCCAATTATTTCTAAAGTGTTTTATTAGATCAATAAACAGATCTTGACAAATGCAACTAAGGGTTTATCAAACACAGTCCAGGAGACAAAACATCTATAAATTAAACTGTCGGTTTATAATAGCAGTAAACTTGTCGCCTCTTACCGATAATGAGGTCTTATTAACTGCTTTGGAGGACTTTTATAATGTAGCTATGGACTAGTTTACAAGTTTTCGTTATCACATGGCGTTTTATAAGGGTCAAGATAGAGTCTATTCAATCAACTCATCACTAAATATATGATGGACATTTTCGGTCCTACCCCTGCGCCACAATACCCGGTTTACAATCATCCGCGTCTAGTCTGCCCCCCCCGAGAATTTATCTATCTAGGGGCACTGAGCAGACTTAGCCAGCACACCGCCTGCGCCTCTTCAAGTTGATAATTCTGCAAGCAATGTCGGGACTCCAGTTCTTTTCCGGATTTTTTCATTTCGGAAGTCGTGTACTACGATGATGTTTACACAAATTGCGTGAAGGTAACCCGGTCTATCGTAGTTAACCTTTGTACAATTGTGCGTATTTAGGGTCTCCGGCCTTTGTAGCAAACAGCTTGTACATAGTTAACCACAAAAAATAAACAGTGGATTGTTATTATCGCCTTACTTTATTTTACCGCTTCTTAAAGTCTCAAGCAACATCCTTTATGCATATCTTTGTAACATTTATGATATTTCCCATAGTCACAATTGCGAGTTGCTCTCATTTATTATTAAATACAGCAGTTTTTGTTGCATATCAAATATTATACCCACATAAATATTCGGTTTCTCCGTTCACGAGGAATTGAATAGTAGGAGAAAAAAACGGATATAAGTTAAATCATGTCGCAGGCACGTATTAAGAGCTACATTATTGCTACAAACCTGAATCAGTGGGTGAGCAGGCGATGCATCAATTGAGCGCCGCAAGGGGCCGCCACCGTCCCGTCACTCTGCCTTCAAGAACGAACAATGTTTACCACGCCGAATATCGATGTCCATACGTTCCTTTATACAAAATCATCGACTGTCGACATTTTTAATGTAGATAATATTTTATAATTATATGTCCTTTTGAATGTAAAGTGTCTTACATTCGATATGTGATATCATTCTGTCGACTGTTTGAATTAAGTTGATATACTTCTAATTTGTGGTTATAGGTATGGAAAGTTGTGATAATTATTAAATTGAATCGATAATGTCCGTTTTACATTACATTATAGAGCACATCTCTCGAAGTGAGGTATGGTCAGTGATGCAGTTCGGAGAAGCTGCGGCGCGGACGTCGCATTCCCGCGCTCCTTCACGGCGCATGCGCGAAACGCCGCCGACACAACTCGATCGTAGATAAAAACCACTTATGACATGAACCATGCCTTTATTCCAACAAATTGATTTCGAACATAGAAGTCATATCGACGATTCCGATCTCTGTAGCGTTGGAACAAACGCAATGTTATCGTTTAAGAATTGACACGTTAATTCAAAATGCACCTCACTGTGAGCCAATGATTGATCGCACGGTTTTATTCGATTATTATTATACGGGCCGGTAAATCGAATTGCCGAAAATTAGTATGTATTTAATTTATGGGAAGGGATCGACAATCACAGAAGAAAGTCGGAATTCGTAATAATTTCTAACAGAACACGTTCAATTACTATGCTATCCGAGCCCGTGATCAAGATAACCGATTATTAATCGTCTCTAATTACTGCTGGTGTTAGTTCGACCTTTATCTGGACACCATTTACCTATGGCTAACAAAAAAACCCAACAAAAAGTGTAAAGAAAAGTTGATTTGTACCACGACGTGTTCCGCCGGTGACCGTTTCACCTGTTCATTGTTTGGCTGCCGGCAGTTAAACAAAAGGGTTCAAATATCACAGTTTTTGGGATATAATCGCCGTGAATGCAATAAATCTTATCGGTAATAACTGCACTTGCGAAGGTTTAGATTATCACTGTAATGTATGGGCGAGGAATTTATTACTTACTGGATGTGTGATTTATTGGAAGGATATCCTTGTTTTAGTTAACATGTGAACGGCCACGTATTGGCACATTGATGGATTTAATTGGTGGCCCGTGTTTGATTAAAAAAAGTAAGGTTATTGTTAATACCTTTATTATTTTTTCAAAAGTTTTTATTGTCTTACAAAAATTTAATTAATATGTACGAAAAAGTAAACAAATAATAAAAATACCAGGCCATTGTTTTAAAACTGCTGGGTAAACACCTCTTCACATAAAGCATTGACCACCATGCTTGCTCAATGCGGGTTAGCAATATCCAACTTATGTTAATAAAGTCTAGGTTTCTGCACAATGTTTCCAACTTTGATCAAATTATCAATAAAAAACCATTATTATGCATATGTAGGGATATTTTCATAATGCAATTTGGGTCTTGGCACTCAAAGATTTTAATTCTAACCTCTTACATAGGTCATTCATAGCTTTAACATACCATCACACATGTTAAATGTTTCTAAATGTCTTTAAATGTTTTAATAAACATTATGGCTGTCACTGTATTTCAATACAATAGCAAAAGCTAGCTAAGCTTTCAGTTCCTGTAAGGTTCCTGTGTACCAACTGAATCTAATTTAAAGGCAATACAAAAAAAAATTAGTTCAACTTTGTAAGTAAAACTATTTTTTGATAATTCAGTTGCAAACCACATCACATCAATAAATAATGTTCATACATCCTCTATCATCTTCCTCGTTCACTAATCCGAGTACCAACGTAGTGATGTAGTTACATACGTCGTACGTGTCGCATAGTGATGTGCCACGCGGCCTCGGGTCCCGCACATCGGATGCAAACGTCGGAGCTGGGAGTCGCGCGCATAAATCCCGGGATCGCCGCCGGCGCGGGATTCGGGAGCCATTAATCATTATGGAGGAGCAACGTCGCTGGGGGTTCGATAGAGCACTTTGTGAAACAGATCAAACTGTGGTTAAAACGTCTTGTTTATACGTCGGGTCAATGCATGTTTTAGAGGTTTTTTAGAAGAGGTCTTAATAGATATAAATATTTTGTGTATCTAATCGCTTTGAAATTTAAGATGTTAGAAACAACCTCTTCATTTTGTGTGCCTTTATTATTTTATTTTAAAGCTAAGGTTATAAATATTCAGCGGTCAACTCTTAATGCACCTTCATAATCTTTAAGGGTTCGTCATGTTTAAAATCATGAGCAATCAGCGCTCAATGATAAACGCATCAATCAGCTATAGTTACTATGCATTACAATAATGAAGGCCAATTCTCGTCATTAAAAATCAAGTCGCACTCTCATGTAGTGACAGTCAACGTCAAAATCTTGTTAGCCAGGTAGGTAAAATGGAGGCATTTTTGACTGATTGAGATTAGAATACAAACTTCCCCGAAAGGTACTAGAAAAACCTCTCCGATCTTGGTTACTGCAACAACTTAGTAATTTATACCGATGCAGCGATGTATGCAAACTTGGCAGTTATCGCGTAGCCTCTGTACATAAACTACTCTGTGCAGTCCTCTAACGACTCGTTATTAAAAGGTAAGCGGTGGTTAAGGACGTCAGACACAATGTGATGCATGATAACTAGAGGCAAAGTCACATTAAATCGCGTTGCTTGCACTAACCGGGCAATTCACTTAATTTCACTTATACGCTTATTGGTGTAATACCGCCTTATTAAGGATTATAAACATCATTCAATTCTCGTGGTTGCTGTGATAAATGGTCGATATGCAAATGTGAGGATAAGTAGCTGGATCGAATAAAGCATTCGCGTCTGAAGCTAACAATTTGCATGGAAACCTTGGGAGTTTTATACATTTTTGAGTTGGAGAATTGTGTTACTTAATTTCGTATTACTAAAAGTATGCTAATAATTGACGGAAGATTCAAAATAAACGTGGTGGGGAAAAGGTGGCTCAAATCAATCATAGAGAATCAATCATGAGTTTGTACATTGATCATGGAAATGTACCAAATGACAACCGACTTTATAATACGTAGTTGTTATTAGGTCGAGTTTCAATTGTCTGTCATGAAACTACTCATGAAGCTCTTTACTGGTTTCATTACCTATTTCAAAACTTAGAAAAAGGAGTCACTTCTACATATCACCGTCTACCACCAGCCCCCACGTCTCGCTTAAAGTCATTTTGCCTTCCAGATAAAGCCTTTATCAGCCATTTGTGAAGAACAAAAGTCAGCGCCAAGGTGCAAGTCATTAAGGTCAAACGAATTACAGTAAAGAGTGCGATTTGTAAGCTTGAGACCAACAAAGGAACATTTCGCGCGCAAGTTTGATTGATCTTGGGATAATACTCACCCACAGGATATAAACTTGGATCTTACTCCTCCAAAGAATATTATCTTCTAAATCTAGTTCTTTAAAGTCGGTTTTAGTTTGCAGTTGAATTCAATAATTAATTACCATTGTTTGAGAGATTCTATTCTTTATTAGCATGTGCATAAGGTTTTGTTTTTGATAATGGATTAGCAGGTGAGGCTGGATGGGTGCGAAATCATCGCTCGAATGAAACGCTAGCCGCGAGCTGACGATTAGAGGGTATTGCGTTTTCTTGCACAGACCTAGAAATCTAATAAAATAGAGCAGTGGCTGTAAATTAATATTTATGCAATTGGTGTTTTAATTTCAAAAGTAGACCAGAACGTTCGCAGCATTGTAAATTTGGGTAATGTCCTCATACTTTGTAGTATTAATTTCGTGGTCGAAGCCTCGTAGAATATATCAAACCAGCAAAATAGGTATAGAAATTCAAGATTTTACTTAAACCAAGAACCTCTAGCACTTCCATGGTTCACTTAGTTCGAAGGGCCCACAGCCGTGAAGGAGTCCACCTGATGGTGTCTAATGTGTTTGTTATTTTGTCCTACAGGCACTTATTAGAGGCTCTTTGGCGGCGAGTTTATAACCCGCGGCAGCCCTAACGCGCTCTCATTGTGGTATATTATCCTCTGAACATTTTGAACCTAATAATAAGGATTATCAAGGTGCGGCGCAGTTCCGATAATATTTTAATGTTTTTCGCATTATGGCCTTCCCGTGGGTGATGAAATTGTAAGGATAATTTGTAGATTTGCACTTGGTTGTGACTGTTCTGTTCAAATGTGGTTGTGTTTTTTGTTGGTGCATTACTCTAAAAACTTATGAAGTACAGTTGAGGGAAAGACAAAAATCAATATTGAACTAAACATTCTCTTCAAATCTTTGAAATACATTGAAAAGTTAATTTACTTGAACTCCACACCTTTAACATAGTATTTCAATGTCCAGCGTCTAATATTTAACCCAGATAAGAAGTTCACGTAGTGTTTGACTAGACTACATCTAAGTTACATGTTTTACTCGCTCAGAAATTGTAGCAATGGTTGGGTAACCCCAGCATTACAGCGGGCGCGGTAACAGATCACCGCTTGGCTTTTGAACTCGATGAGTGAGCCTTCAACACAGCCTTTAGTGTTGTCTCTTGTCGACAAATAATAAACGCTCTCGTTCGATAT
The DNA here is from genome assembly GCA_947462355.1 of Caradrina kadenii. NCBI lineage: Eukaryota > Metazoa > Arthropoda > Insecta > Lepidoptera > Noctuidae > Caradrina > Caradrina kadenii. The sequence goes on along the minus strand of OX381677.1, from coordinate 8,894,886 downwards.
GATTTAAAAAATACTGGAATATTTTTTTTAATACTCAGGATTTCTCTTGAAATTACTTGCATACCTAAACATAAAAATATGGTGTACAGTTTTGCTTTTAATTCAGAACTATGACAACTTCTTAATAAACTTTGCTGTGCGAACACAATTTACGAAAATAAATAAAAAAAGCCTATCATTATTTTATGCCCAAATGTAAAGACCTTTTTTTTTTTGGGGGTTGGAAATCATCAGGGAGTGTCAGACTTTTACTGACTAAAACCCACCCATGTTCCTTCTTGTGCCCTTTGCGTTCCGGGGGCGCGGGTTTCTCTTACGAACAACCCGCAGCCCCGGCAGGCATCGGCCCTCAGTGGCCCCTTCCTTATGCTGACATCTCTTTGAGGCGCGCGTGGAACACGAACGCGCCGTCGACACGGTAAATGTAAAGACCTGGGGTGATCTTTCCCGTCCAAACCCATATCACTAATAAACTTTACTTAAAATTATTACAGCATAACTCCCAAAAAAAAAAAACTTCAAATATCAGGCAACCACGAGTCAAAGTAAGGTTCCACTGGCACCACTTAAAGGTATGAACTGCAAAAAGTAGGACAGTAATCAGCAGACCATCAGTAAGCTGTCAATTTACACTCTCGACTTTTCGAGCGATGCATGGAAGTCACCAAAGAAATGCAATCGGCGAAAAAATTGAGGCCAAGATTGCGATTGGAAATATACTTGTGTATTTTAAAATAAAGACTAAAAAGCTTAATATAAATGTTATCTACGTGTGTTGTAATAATTATGTTGTATTAATTAGTAGTTAATCTATACTTTTCTATGTAAATCATAGTCCCGTTTTTGTGTATCAATTTTGTGCAGGTTATCTTTTTTGAATCTGATTGTTAGTAGATGTTGAATAATTAATTGATGATGATGACTTAAATTTTACGCAAGGAACATGCTTTATTAAATCACTAGATACGTTTGGCGGTTTGCTGTAACTTAAATTAGTTTATCTACATAGAGTAAATCAATCGGTTAGTTCGGGTAGTCTGGTTTCACACCGAACGTAACGCTTGATGACAGTCAGCCGTCGCAATCAGCTGTTAGTTGGCGGTTGACTATTATTGTTCATACATTTTGAATTTGAAGCTTACTGTTGGCGACCGACTATAAAGTTTGGCATCAACGTGGCCTTGGCTATGCGGAATGTTAGGACGATTTATCTTTTTTTTTTTGCCATATAGGTAAACAACTTATCGACATCGCCTGTAAGTGTCGACAACACTTACATCCGTGTTATCGGTAATCGATACGATTAATAAAGTTGTGAAGCGATCGGCGCTAGATGGCGGTGGTGGGGTCTGTTGTGATCACCTCTATTATCCTGTCGATACCGCAACTCGTGCGCACGAACATCGCTGAATTACACCTCTATTTACTGTCAAACTTAATTCCTCGCTCGTGTCGTTGGCTTTCATTGGCGCTTTTGATGTTTTTCCTCGTTATTATCATGTTGCTCAGTAATAATGACATGAGAACTTCTAGTACACGAGGATATGAATTCTTAATTAGATAAATACTAACTATAACCGATTTTACTCAGTTTTGAAAATTCTAAAAATAAGAAGATGACAATCATGTTGAGACGCTATCTAACGCTACTACACCATCAGTTGTTAAGCAGCTATGCCTGTGGGGCCACTCAATAATGTTCCTTTCTTATTACTTTTTTTAATTGCCTCTTTATTTTTTTTTTTGTGTGAACGCGGTCTTTGTCAAAAAACATTTTTTTTTCCTTTCAAACCCTAGATTGCAAAAATCGTAGAAGACCAAAATATTAAAAAAAAAACAAATATCAAACAAATAAATACAAATACCAGTTGACTACAATATGCGTCGTTCAACCTAAAGGTTCTCAAAATAGACCAAGAAATATCACTCGCAGTTAACAAATCAATATGAATAGTTAAATAATAGATCTTGTTAGTACCTCGCAGATAAAGTTAGAGTATAGTAAACTGCGAGTGATTAGTTAGGTGTTATAATTTAGGATTAGCGTCAGTGAGATGGTTTGTATCGACTGCTTGTTAGTTTCACTTGTTATTGCGCGCGCGCTCATCTACGGACACATTATGATGGAGATGGTGTGTAAGAAACTTTGAACGAATTTGGGACAACTTAATAATCTATAATTTTGCTAGAAATACTTGATTTACTACCTAGGAAAAAGCATAGGAAAATCGAAATTTTAGCGCTGTTGAATTCGTTTGATTAGACTAGTACACATGCAACTGTATATGCTGGATTTAGAGTTTTCTGATGTTAACCATTATCATTGGTACCTAAATCTATAAAAACACAATTTAAGCATAATTTTACAAAGATCGAATTATGTAAGCTTTTGATGGAGTTTTGAGACACAGAGCAACAAACTGGTAAATCGCATTGAAATATATTCAAAAGCCTTCTCCACACAAACCAAGCCCGGTGCAGACACTAACATATCGATGACCATTTATTTACATTAGAACCATTTCTTTATCAGTTTATCACTGATTGTCTCGAGGTCCCTATTGAAGTGCAGCATAACTTGTGTTGATTAATAGCCAATGACTAAATGTAAATATGATTGAGCTTTTGTTACACCTCTCCACAAGCGTCTGCTCATGATTTTGTTTGGCCACAAGAGCCAATTGCACGATTCTATTTAGTGGCGGGAGATTTTGACAGGACAAAAAATCTTTATTGATGATCACAAAACTTGTAGAGCAATGAAAACATCATTTGTTGGTGATAATGAATGGCTAAGAGTATTTCGTTTTGGAATGACTCACTGATTTGTAGAAGACGTGTAGACGATGTGTGATTAAACTTAATGAAGCATTTAGATAGTGAATCTTTTTCATTTTTTATACGTCAGACAATGTCAATATTATAATATTTTATATTTAACCTTTTGTTTTAGCATTGTCGTAATATTTAATGATCCACTGTGACATGATTACGAGAAACCCAAAAATAGTTTTTTGATAGAGTAAACCCTTTGAGCGTGGACACACCTTAAAATATGAATTAGTAGGTCGACTTCATTCAAAGGTAGTACCACCGCTGTGCTTTTGTCGTTCCTATTAACTGCTTCAGAAGTTCATAGTATTTTTTATCCCCACTCACCGGTGACATCTATTGTTAGTTTGACTTATAAGTGGGTTTCTTTGAGTTATTATGAACACTTCGACCGTCCTTAGGCGTTGATCGTATTATAGAGGAGTATTTTGACATATAGCTTTACATTGTTTATGATTTTTTGAGGTAATAAATTATTTTTTTGGGCGTCGTGGTGATATTTGACGAGGATTCAATGGTCTGATTTGGAATTAACTCGACTTTATGATTTATGAGACAGATTTATTGTGGTGTCGCTTTGTAAGCTCAAATGTTAGAATTTTTAGAACGTCACTATAGGATTGACTCGACTAAAGTACCTTTTGTTGTTGATTTGGCTACATTTCGTTTTTAATTTAAAAGCAGACCTCCGAAGCTTCTATAATTAGATACAAGTAAAGTGAACCAATGTTAACTAGATTGCCACAAAAACTACGTCACCATCACTTAAGGTCGCTGTTGCGTCTAGTGTAGACAGGTGACAATGGCGCGGCGTGCCTTTGATGATGTCTCGCGTAACAAGTGTGGTAAGTGGTAACCAATTGGGGAGCGGGGGGAACAATGGACGCGCACAGTAGCGGGCTTCCGTGTCACCGACAGCAGTAGTGCTTAGAACACACACAGAATAGGTACAACTGATGTACGCAATGTTTTATTACACACCATCAGGACACAAGGGAGTAGGTATTTTTTGGGCAGTGGCATAAAAACAGAGCACAGCCACGTTCCTCTAGGAAAAGAAATATTTTATAAAACTAACAGAGATAAAAGAAAAACGAGTCGAGGCCATCGACCTCTACACGTAGAAGCCATGGTTTTCCATGTCGTGATAAAAAAGCTAGTCGTTTTCTAACTATTATATATCTAAGTTAATACATCAAAATAATGTGTGAATTAAACTATTCGTATTATTTTTTTTTCAAATTGCCAGTAGTTCAGTTTCTACTTTGTTAAAAGTATATTGAAAATATCAGGATCTATCGAATGAAACCTATAATTAAACACTTTTTAGGATGATTGTGCGTCTAGGGTTGCGGAATTAGTTCGAAAGAGTTACCGCGGGCCTGGAACGCAAAAGGTATTAGGAGGAGCACGGTTGGGTTTTAGTCAGTAAGAATCGGACACTCCCTTTCCCCCACACAGGGCGGAAGAAGTCATATGATGATTTCCCGTACTCAAAAAAAAGGATGATTGTACGTTGTACTATGTTGTATAATATTGTTCCTGTGGCCGTATTTTTTTTGTGGCTCGAAAACGTTTTTTTTTTAATTATTAAAGACAACAAAGACAAAATTGCTAGGTTAGGATTTACCTACTTAAAATCTTTGTTTTAGATATTCAAGTCTATGGTCAGCGTTGTTATTGCGACATAATAACTTGTGGCGAGGCGCTCTTAGGCCACGGTAAACAATTAGCATAATTTTAAGAACTTTGACTTTCAATGCTGCCGCCTGCCGCTTGTATTTACACCAAGTTTTGGAAAAAATAGAACAATATAATTTGGTTGTTCGTAATTTTTTTTTTTAGTTTTTAGGATTCCTTATTGAAATGGCACAAACGAAGCCCTATTGCTCTCAGTAACTGTCCCTGAAGCTTGTTTCACAGAGTATGTGCTAATAACTGTGAGTAGCCGATATAACAACAAATAATGAAAAATAAAGTTAATAATTAGAGTAGGTCTCGTCTTAATATTGTACGATGATACGGAACCCTTTTTGTGTGAGTCCGACTCGCACTTAGCCAGTTTTTAGTAAGCATGTGCATACTGGGATTTTTAGATCCACCGAAGGAGAACTTCTCTGAGTTAAACTTAGTAATCTATTAAGGTGTTAACTGCCTCGTTAGCCTAGTGGTCCTAAGTGCGGACTGCTACGCTAGAGGTCTTAGGTTCAATTCCCAGGTCGAGCAAAAAGTGTTATTGGGTTTTTCGGTGAAATTCTCAGTAGCAGTTCGGAGTTAGGATTTGTGCCCGGTTATTGGCAATTGGCTCGCCCCCTATTACAAGGGACCTAAAACATACCCGCGAACTGTGGGTGTATATTGTTACACCTCTGCCTAACCCTTCGGGGAGTACAGGCGTGATGGTATGTTTTGTTATCTTATGTGTTAACAAAAAAAGAGTGGGTACTCATATTTAGTGTATCTTCAGGTTACAATGTACCTTCTCTACTCTTTTCTTATTTATAGGTATACTAGTACGAATGACTATTTTTTTTATCATTTTACCTACAGCGTACTTACCTAGTGTTAGTCAAATTAGGCTATGTCAATTTCATACTTTGATCATTAGCCATGAAAATGTTTGTATATATATTGTAGTTTTTGCTTGTAAGGTCTATAATCTTAAGGCATCGTCACCACAAAATCTACATTCCACACAACAATTATATATTCAGTACGAACATAATAATGCTCAAACTTCTTATATACAGTCTTATTTACTCGACCCTAATGCTCAGTCATTGGCGAGCTTCACCGAGCATTCCCCTTCGAGCAATTAACAGTTTTATTGCTGCCCCCATTGGTTAGTTGCGAAGCTTTGAATACCATATGTTTGGATTACAATGCTGGTAATGACTTTGCATGTATTGTATATTACTTATGTGTTTGGTATTACATAGTGATAAGAAAATAAGTTGTGTGTAAAAAGTGAAATAAAAATTGACATCTCTAATGTGTAACTCCCTCGCTAGCCTAGTGGTCTAAACCGCGACTGCTACGCTAGAGGTCTTGGGTTCGATTAACAGGTCGAGCAAAAAGTGTTATTGGGTCTTTCAGTGAAATTCTCAGTAGCAGCTCGGAGTTAGGATTTGTGCCCGGTTAATGGCAATAGGTTCGCGCCTATTACATGGGATTTAAACTTTCCGGCGAACTGTGGGTATACATTGGTACACCTCTGCCTAACCCTTTGAGGAATACAGGCGTGATGGTATCTCTAATGTGCGAAATTAAAGAAAATAACACATTTTTTTACTAATATGTTAATTCTACTTCCTACTGCTACTATCCTACTTCGTACCGCCCCTATGGTGGCCCTATCGGCCCAAACAGGTGCACCGTAGCACATACAACCTAGGTAAGTAACCTCATAAATAGTTTTTAGAGTCGGCCTCGGCGCTCTTCAGGCGGTCTCCACTGTTGATTCTGGCTTACAGAAGTTGCAGTGGTTGGGAATAGTGTGGCGGGCTTGCTACTATCCTACTGCTTTCTACAAACAAGTTTGTGATGACGGATAGATGTTTGTTACTCTTTCTCGTTTAAACGGCTAAAGGGCTTTAGTTGAAATTTGGGTCATCTTAGATATTGATCTAATTAGGATCATTTGTTGACCCGTTTTCTATATTCTGGCTTAATTTTGAAGTCTTTCCTGACAAAGTCACGTGTAGAAGCTACTTCTTTAAAATAAAAGGAAATTTCATGAAACTTTAAAGTTTTACTTGGGATAGATTCTCCGAACTTGGATACTTATTCTGTTACAGGCTATTTAAATATTTTAGCCATCTTGGTTGTATCATCATAATTCGCCAATATAATTTTCTTTGCATTTACGTTATTAGGAAATGGACAACAACCCACATCTTTACAATACACCGCTGTTAATATATAAGTACAAAAATATTAACGAATGCTTGATGCATAATCTCACGGAACTGAAAAACAAAACACTGTTTTTTTTTATCAAATCACACAGTTAACAAGAGAACAAGGCTTTAAGAAAACATTCGCAATGTAAAACAAAAGATAATCATAAGCCTTCGTAGATATTACCATAATGATAAAACTGTAGCCATCAAGACAATGTACGAAAATCTCATATCTAATTAAATTCTAATTACACAAACCGTCCATATTTAATATCTCCAACGAAATGAAACATATTTTCACATGTTAAAACAATGGCTACCGACAGTTGCTCCGTATTTGCTTATCGGCCACATCAATAAATGCCTTTCTTTGAGCCGTTCAAGAACTTTATATACAATTTTAATTTTTATATCCGTTCAGTTTAAAAAGACCTTCGATTTCGATGTATTTATAATTTATAAAAGGTCTTGCAATATTGGCGAAGAGTTACTAAAATAACGTATGTGGAATGTAAGTAAGTATAGTATTAGATATGGGTGGTGATGGTCACGGGGTGATCACCATGTGGTTCCGTTGATGGCGTTTTAATTGCAGCGGGGCAAACACTCCGCCCTTGTGCGGCCTGCGTAGCATTAACAATTTGTACCGTTTCCTTACGATTATTCACTTATGTTTAGATATAATTTTAATAAAATGATTAGCATTTAATTAGCTTAATACATCTGCCATGAAAATGAAAAAACTAAATTTGTTAATGTTTTATTTATTTTTTTATTAAAGCTTTATGCACAAATGTAAAATAAAATACACTACAAAGGCGGACTTAATGCCTTAGGCATTTTCTACCAGTCTAGTTTCTATCACCTTAGGGTGATCCAGAGACAAAACATAGTAGGTGCAAGGAAGAGGAATTGAAAATTTCCAAGAATAAAATATAATAATCAATACATATATATATACATACAAACAAAATATACAAAGTAGAGAGAGATCAAAATACATAGGTGGATAAATATAACAAGTTATTTGTGGGACGAGTCTGCCAACTTTTTATGCAAGTGTTCGCGAGCTTTTTTCTTATGTTTTATGTTATGTTTCCTTGAAAATTATCTGCCATAGTTTACTCAAGCATACAGTTTCAGAGTCGAAGTAATCATGAATTTTATTTGCGGAAATGGGACAAGTTTGTTACGCTATCTTTATCACTGCAAGTCTTGTCAGCTAAGCGGTAAGTAAAGCGACTATCGTGACGTTGGTCGCTTAACCCTCTCATTATTTCAGGATTTCTTAGTAATCCATAATTATTGACAGAATTTAACGATACATCAGTCAAGTATGTATTTAACCCTTCAAATATTAACACACCTGTCTATGCACATTGTTTTGGTCAGATTCTTTTTAGTCCGGAGCCCTCCGAATGCGCCTTGGGTCTTAATGCTTTAAAATTCTAACAGTCGACCATCAGAGCAGCGCAAGGTGCGCGTTTGAATATGATTAGCAGCTTGTCAAAAGTGAGTTCAGGGTATAATGTATTCAAATTTAATCAGCAAAGGGTTGAACTTATAAATTTTGAAATAATTAACGAAATTTGAATGTGTTTTTATTATTTTGGTATCAATTAGCTAGGAATATATTCCCTAAGTATCAAAATTAGAACAGTTAGGTTTGAACTTTTTAAGATAATTAGGTACTTTAAAGTGCTGAAATTGAACTATTCTTCAATCAACATTACTAATTATGATACATATAACTTATAGGTAACATAACTAGGTTTCCTACAAAACCCTTTATATACATACCATCTTTTAAATTACAAGCTATTAAAAAACTTTAGATCATTCAGAAAGATCACAAATGCCTCACTTGAAATATATACTTGGAGTCTAAACTAATTGTATCAATGATAACAAAGCCAAACAATTTACAATATCTATTAGCATATACTTAAGTGTTTCGGATCGATGAAAAGAATGAGTACTGATATGTGATGGAGATAGTGATAAGCCACCCTCACTGTACAACTGTCCGATACGTAGGGGTGCTAAATCGTCCCGACAACTTATTAACATATAAGTTTTACATTGTTTTGCATAATTACTTGTCTTGTAACTAAGTAAACGTTTGTTTGATCTCTGCTATAAAACGTTTAATGATGACGATAATTTTAACGCGTGAAAGTCTAATAAAGTTTTCGAGCGTTTCTTTAGCTGGACGAAAGTTGTTTGGAGTTTTGGATCTTTCGGATTATGTAGATATCATTATTTTATTTTTAGTTATTAACGCTAATCACACTGCGTGACCCACAAACCACGTTATTGCAGAGGCAGGTAAGTGGTTGTGGGTGGCTCAGTCATGAATTATTTTGCCCTACTAGCTTCTGCGTGCGACCTCGTCTGCGTAGACTGAAAACACAAAAAACCGGACTAAAAATATCCTGTTTTAAGCTGGATCAATATAGTTAAATTTGTGCAGCCGCCTAAGCGTGAAAAAGTAACAAACAATCCATTTATCCGTCCAACACTTCCTCTATCCTCACAAACTTTCGCGTTTATCATAGTTAGCGCGCCACACTATTCTCAACTACTGCATCTCCTGAAAGCCAGAATCAACAGTAGAGAATGCCAGAAAAGCGCCGAGGCATTGAAGCTCGACGAGGCTCGGAGAAACGATTTAACTATCTTGGATCCCGCCACGAAATAAACCAGAAAAGATTAGCGGAGGAGTAAAAAAAAAAACAACAATGTTTATGACAGTAAGAACGATAAACGAGTACTTACTACGAATATGAATTACACGACCGTATTTTACCACCTTCGTAGTTTTACATGCTACGCTGAAATTCCTAACATTTCAATAACATTTTACTATGAAAACAAGCAACACCATTGAATTGTCTCGCATTGTCACCTCACAAATTGTTAAACGTACAAACATGTGCGAGTTTTGTGTGCAATGTTCGTGTTTCCTCATCAAGATAGGGAGCGTAGTCAATTGTTGGAAGTGCACTTCGTTGTTACCGAGGTAAATACACACTCCGAACGGTAATTTTCCTATGACGCGCGTGTTTTACGATCTGTTTTGTTCAACACGCGAACAGATACTACCAGCTATTAAGTTATGTCGTACTCACACATTTTATCTGAACATGCTCAATTAACAGTCAGATATGGATTCTTTATTACTTCTGAATGACAATGACCTTTTCTCTACAAATGTAGTTTGATGGGGATTCTAGTGAGAATTTACTACATTTTTACATCAGGTTTATAATGTCAAGGACTGATAGCAGATAAGTAATAATATCGTCGATCGAAAGATAAAGTCTTTTAAATACTGTGATCCTAAATGAACAGGTTACATTATTAATGCCGATAAATACACGTCTTGAGCACTCGTAACATAATGACGATAAGCCTCTATAAAAATGAAAGGAGTAGCGACATGCTCGGGATATTTATCATGTAAAACCGTATAACGTGTCTCACCCTTCCCCTCAAGTATTGAAAAGTCAGTAAATTAATAGCTATAAAGCTCCATCATATGCAAATAGTGGCATCCCCTCGGCTTAGCGTATCTAGCACATCACGGCTCCCATCGTACGTCTTGTTTAAAATTCGTTCCACCACGACTCTGATATGCAAATGGCGGGCGACATTCGAATACAAAAAGCTCGAGCGCGGTGGCAGCGAGTAAATCAATCGATCAACGCCGGATATACTCGTAGGAATACGTCTTCATTGTGTTCATTAGCGTCGTCGAGAGCCGCGAGCCGGGCCGGGCGGCCGCACCTGCCTCCACAATGTCCTGCATTCCGCAAAAAGCCCACGAAATTAAACACCCCTGTCGTTTAGTAAAATGATCTTGTTGTTACAGAAATAATGTTTTTAAGTGTTCTGTTTGATCGAGTGATGTATGATCATATGTTTTGTATTGATCGTTGTGGAGTGTGGACTTTTCACAAATTGCTTACGTCATGTCACCAGTTTATTACAATTGACTCATTTGTATGCAGATTAATTTACATAATATTTATTGTAAATGCAAAAACATCGCGCAATAAGGACCAATGTATCGTCTACATATCTAGTTTACCTTACTACAATGTTGATGTATTGTATGATTCACAATGCGTTTCCTTTAATGCAATAATAAAAATTGCTACACATTAAATTGTGTTAATCTTCTGCAAACGATCTACATTTAATTATTTGACCATCGAACTAACCACAGTGATTTTTTACCGAAACGAAAGTAGAAAGTATCAAAATACGGTTAATTTAATAATATAACACTAGTTATATCATTAGATAATTATCAAAAAAGGACACGCATTCACCGAAGTTTTTTCCACAGTTCCAATAACAAGTTGAGGTGCTTTAGAGGCTTACAAAAAACACAATGCTATTCGATTGAAAGCCGTTACGAGCTATTATGCTATTAAACACCCTAATTACAGATCAAACGCTGTAACCACAAAGGCTTCATCTCGCATCGCATTTTCGACTTTTGTGTCGTAAAATTCATGGTGGACGAGCTGACTGTATTTAAGCGGTTTTTTTTAATTACTTCTTATGTCCCGTTTGCTGGTGCTATTTGAGTGACAACGAGGAAGGTTCACCTGTTTATCTACTGAGCGCATTGAGTTTTATTAGGTGATGCCTGATTAAAAGGTCTGATATTTAATATGGATTCCGTGCTTCCAGTTTGAAATTGCAATTCCATGAGCAACGGTAATTGGTGGAATATTAGGTATGTTCTAAGCTTTTTTTTTTTTGGGGGGTGGGAAATAATCAAATAACTTCTCCCGCCCTGGGCGGGGCGGGAGGGAGTGTCAGACTTTTACTGACTAAAACCCACCCATGTTCCTTCTTGTGCCCTTTGCGTTCCGGGGGTGCGGTATCTCTTACGAACAACCCGCAGCCCCGGCAGGCATCGGCCCTCAGTGGCCCCTTCCCTATGCTGACATCTCTTTGAGGCGCGCGTAGAACACGAACGCGCCTTCGACACGGCCTGTCGTTATGAAACGTAAGGATGGTGAGCAACCCATTGCTCACCGTCCACAGGCCCGTATCTACGGTGGCCGGGAGTCGTCTCGCGGCTCTAGAGCGTATTGTAAGAAATGCGACGCCATATTTGTTTATACTTTATCGCCTAACGATGGATTACACCAAATTGGGTACCTGAGTTTTATCCTGTGTATAAATTCTCTGTTTATTCTATACGTATATGTTTTATTTACAGGATAAAATTTTGGTCGAACCCATCATACAAAGAAGGTAGGCAATTTACAGCAATAGATCATGGTGCAAAAAAATCACGTAGGTACGCAAAGAATTTGTTGTAATGGGTACGATGAAATAAAACAAATGAGTTTATGAGGTGTTTAGCTGCTTATATAAAGCTATGAGTACATCCTCGTTTGAAAATTGCAAAAATAGAAATTATTAGGTGAGGAGATTAGAGCAATGATAAAAAATTAATAGTAATAGTACTTGTAATGTTAACAATAGGCGAGTATTGCTCTGCCCCGCAAAATGTAATAAATAAAACATGCATATTTGTAATTAAATCCGTAAACGAATACCGAATCTGTTCGTTCGCAGATGTTATCCAATAAAAACAAATATTAACTTAAAAAAGGGAATATTAACGGTCCCGGAAAGGAGTACGAAACGTACGTAACCGCATATTATAACCAACATGTAAGTACTGCTATTGTGTTAAAATGTTTCAGTATTCAACAAAAGCTGAGCTGAATAAAGAACAAATAATATTCCTTACGTTATGTATCCATTGTAATGTTTCCATTTCACATTATTAGGCCGTTTCATGTCATATCATAAACCACAAGCCACAAATACTTTTAAACATTTTTGTTGTGATTTTTACAATTACTATTTTATGTTATTTTTCAGTTCCCACGTAGCTGGCAAGCTGTTCGAAAACCTTGGGTTTTGTTCTGGAAGCTAATTACTGTGCGTCATTACCTCAATAGCGTGCGTTAATTCATATTTTTAAGTAAGCAATGCTCTGCTTTTCGGCTTTATAGTACTTTTGCGTTGAGATTTCTCGAATGTAGGTATCGTCAATTGTTGTGGTTACTTGAATGAGGTACTAAGTGAAATTTTTAGAATACTTACATTCGGTTGTTAATGGATAACTATGGGATAGACCTATTTTGATATTTATCTTCCACATTTATTTATCAGGATATCCGTCTTTGTTATTTGTGAGGTTGAATGTCATGTCATACCATCACGCCTGTATTCCCCGAAGGGTTAGGCAGAGGTGTACAAATGTACACCCACAGTTCGCCGATATGTGTAGGTTGAATGTCTCACTTCATTTTAGCTATCTATGGAGAGATCGCTGGAGATTGGAGACTGGATTATGGTATTATCGACACTCATAGTTTATCAGTTCATTCACAAAGATTTTTTTATGTCATGCTATTTTTGTTTATTAATTATTCTATTTTTTACATTCCTATGTATTGTCTTACGAACTGACTGAACCTCTATTAAGATTAAAATTGAATGTCGAAGAATATCTGGAAATAAAAAATATAAAAATGAATGAGAACACAAAATACCTACACCCACACAACCATATTACTTATTAAATTGAGAAGACACCTATGATTTTGTTTTTATATCATAATAAACGAAACCATTGCATTTCTTCTCCGACGTTTAAGAATAGAAAGACTATTTTGTTTCAGTAAATTTCTTATAAACGATGTCCAAAACGGTTAGGGTCGTAAAATCCAAGAAAACGACACCAAACTGCGGTTGTTTAGAAAATAAACCTTATTAAGGCGCGTTATCGCACCATAGCTACGTGTAGTGTATTTACGAGCATATATAAGCCTTAAATCGGAGCACAAGCGGGTAAGCCATAAACGTAGTCAACCGTCCATTTTCCCGCTATCGCGCCTACAGGCGGCCAACACGCAGACCTCGCTGAGCATAGTCTAAACAACAGTCGTAAGGACCATACCAAGCTCAAGAACAAGTAACTTTAAGATTCCTTAAATAAGCTTGATTTTCCAGTGTCGTATAAAGTGGTGTGTATGAATGTTTGTCTGTCGGGTGGTCTATTAGCATAACGACCCGCGCGCCCCTTAACGCCGCATGCTTGGTCACGCTGCCCCCTGACGTTGGTCGCAATTTCCACAGCGGGACTTTTCGTGAAAAGTGGCGCGATGCTACCTACGTTTTATTTTAATGAACATTATAAAATAATGGCACAGAAATGGGAAATAACACGACGAGGTATAAAAGCATAAGAAAATACGTATGTATTTTATTTTTGAATGAGGCTTTGGTTTGAAGCAGCATAATAATAAGTTATAATTTAACTGTCATTAGTTTGGTATAAAATAATTGATTGATATAATTATTAATTTTATTATGCAGGAATGTCTTTGAACTTTATTCTTTTGTTCCAAGGAATAGCGTAACAAACGTCATTTCTTATCAAAAAAGAAAAAATATCGACATCGACTTAAATGAGATATCATCAAAATATTACTTATACATTCATGCTTGGCATATCACCCCAAAAATACATACATCAAGCCGTGTCGCGGGTAAAACTTGCTTTTCACGTAAATCCAATTTGTGTGGTTCGTCCGAAAGGGCGAGTCGTGGCTGGCTGTAATTATTCACGTGTTATGACATCTCATTTGCATATAATCGGTGAGCCAGTCCCCGATGCGTGAGGCAAGAAAGGCAGCGGAGGCAAGCGGCAACCGTAGGCCATTCACACGAACGCGAAGGCCTATCTTGATCGACGCTGGCCTATGAAAAAGCGGCCACTAATTAAAAAATAAACTGTAGCTAAGATCGTCCGTAAATACACGGAAGCCGCCGGAAGAGATTTGCTTTCACGTACTTCTATTACTTACGAAACTCAAACGAATGTTGGTAATTATATAGAAAACTTATGGAATATGTAGAACGATCGATATGCATCAAAGTGTTTCTACTAATTCGTCCGCTATTAGTTTTTTTTTTAGAAATTAGTTTTATTTGGGATTGGTTTTATTTAGTGATCATTATCATAACGTGGATTACTTATTGTCGTATTTGTCACGGATAACTTTATTTGCGGGATAAGAATGAGAATTTGGTCCTTTTTACAAAGTAATCAGGATATATATAATAAATGTTAGGCATTACAAAGTATGGGCAGTACCTCCTACATTCTACTTATAACTAAAGATACCATTTTTATATATATAGCTGTTCAAGCACTGGTGGCAGAGTCACCGGTGACACGAGAAATAATAATGCTATTGTACTCGTAGTAATTAGTAATCCTAACCTAACCTAACGTTTTTGAAGCAAATTAATCTATGTAGGTACCAGCGCAGCGAACCGTATTTGACTAATTATGTAATTAATGGGTCAGTGATAAATCAAATAACCTTTATAAGGCATATTAAATATAAAGTAAAAAATAAGTGAATCACATTGCTGACTTCTTAAATAAGTGAGTAAAAAAATCAGCATGAAAAGAAATAAACGAAATCCAGGATGAATTTTGAGTCCTTAAAACTGTGCTTCCCTAAAAACCACTTCATCGAATTTTAACATAACAAAAACTCACCTCGCTCTTACTTATCAGTATATCTGATCTAAAATCAAACAGACGGACTGCGCCAACAGTTCACAATGTAAATGATGAGACGAGAGGCAATTTCCCGAGGCAGCACAATGGCCAGCAATTGGAAAGCGTGGTGTGATGTGTGTGTGAGCGGAGTAGCTGCGTATTTGCATGACCTGCATCGTTTAGCAGTATCTATGCATATCGCCAGCCCATTGTGCCCGCCCGGACCGCGAAGCGAGCAAAATCGCCTCCTTTATTTGCGAAATGGTGTACACTTGTACAGATACACACAATGTTGTTGTTGCAGTTAAAGTGGATCTGGGTTGGGTTTGGACCGGACCTGCGACACCTGAGCTGCACATTGCTGAAATTCCTGAATATGTAGGTGGTCATTAGGTAGAACTGGAACAATTTGTCAATGGAATGCACTTATGCAAAACTAGTAGTAAACTTGGAAATAAATTTATAGGTACTTGGGCTGCTAATTTGAAGGGAATCTCATAATACACAGGTTGATTTTTAATTTACCACGGATCATTCAGGGGCGGATAGTCGTCAAGAATATGAATGACTTTTACTATGGGACCAACTCTAAAATAAAGTCCTGATCTGTACTATAATAAAAGTTATTCATATTTATGAGTAGGTACTTTCACCCCCTAAAAGATAGGTAGTGAATAAAAGATCAGCCTGTGTAAAAATAGATTCCCTTCAAATCAGCAGCAGGAAGTACCTATAAATATATTTGGGTATGGGTATTTCCAAGCCATTTTGTATTATTGACAGAGAGACCAGTTGTCTTTGCAATAATAGAATTTAATTATATGCAAATAACAATACATTGCTTAGTAACAGAATGAATGATTGAATTTTTCTTAGACTATTATTCGTAATAAAATGTCTATAACATGGCCTAATCCCAACAACATCATTGTTTCAACACCAAAGTAGATCATACATGTTACGAAATAATAATTTTCTAATAACATTAAGTTTTACGCGACTGTACTTGTCGCATCGCAGTAGTATAAAAAGTAAGTGCAAAAACTTCAGTTTCTCCCCAACTGTACTTCATAGTCTGAACATTGCCCCGGTACTTGGTTTCAGGTTAGACTAACGTCTCATGTCAGTGGAGAGCGTATGTGAAATGACGATTAAGAACAGTTGTAAGTAGCTTTTGTTTGATCGCGATGCAGATAACCGCAGCCATTGTGGCGGGCAACATTGCCTCTATTCAAACAGTATGTAGCTGTACACATTGCTTGAGTCGGATCTGTTTATTAATCTGGAATGATTGTTAGGAAAACCTTGCTAAGAAAATAAAAAATCATATGCCTAGTGTCCTGAAGTGCAACATTATGGTAAAACAAGTACAATGCAATTTATTATTTATATAATTCCATTTCTTTCATACTTTTATTTCACAGGCAACGATTTCACGGTGTATGAACTCATTTCATTCCACGAAAGATGGAGTCGTATATGGAAGTAAATAATTCAACCCATATTGTCTATCTATATCAGATTACTGTCATTCAGTAGACATGATTATGAAATTGTACAACAGCTAAACAGCATGAAACCGTGTCTTTGAATAATAATTAATAATTTATATGTCAGTATTTAGGCAATTATTATTTTTAATTATTTAGTTTAATGACTACAGTTAACTCTCAAAACTAGAGCAAATGACTAACTAGAGAAAAAGGCAAGTTACTGATTTAATAAAGAGATCGTGAGCAGTTGATATATACGTTCGTATGCATATGTAAAGTCGGTATACGTCCCAATGTAGGCACTTACACACAAAGAACAATGAGTTTCTCCCCAGCAATCGACTACGGATTTCACAAAACGTTCGACGTTGCGTCCATTATACATTTTGGAGCTTAATTTAACTTGCTACTATCTATTGTCAGTTTTCGGTTCTCACCATCATTTAATTACCTAACGTTTCGTAATTAGCGGCTCATAATTGAATTGAAAGGATAATGAGAGGCTATCCGTCGTCTTTTCTCAATAATAGATAATATCCGATAAAGTAGCGTTTAAACTATTTACAATTGATATTTCGACAATGTAGAACGGTCGTTACGTTTTAGTATTTCACTGGCACATTCCCATGGACAGCGCACAACCTGTAATTAGACGGAGGCATACGGCAATTGATTTCCGTTATTAAACTTGGTAATTTATATATCGGTTTGGTCGGTGCGGTTCTCGGCATAATGGGTTCAGATACATAGGTTTGTTATTTACATAGCAGCCTGGGCGTCAGTTGTGGACGTTTTTTTCTGTTAATGTATGTAAATGGGAAGCAATTAGGCGAGTTAAAACACGGGGTAGGCAGTCTAGGCAAGTGCGCCTCGCGCCCCTTCCGACAGCGGCCATATGCTGGGGGCGGGCGGCTACTATATAGCGTGTTACAAAACTTTCATTTATTTTCGAGCCACGTATAATAAAATGTTTTAATTGCATTATAAACTGTACCTAGTTGAAATAACCTTCTTGAAGGTGACTTCGAAAACGAATTACATATATGAATCTTGTTCATTTACGTAATTAGTTTTTGAAGTAGGTAATGCAGTGTTTTTATCAAACGTTATGAATAAATCTGTGCGTTTAAATCCCATATTTAAGCAGAAAACTGCCTCGTTAGCCTAGTGGTCCTGAACCCGACTGCTACGCTAGAGGTCTTGGGTTCGATTCCCAGGTCGAGCAAAAAGTGTCATTGGATTTTTCTATGAAATTCTCTCGGAGCTCGGAGTTAGGATTTGTGCCCGGTTAATGGTAATAGGCTCGCTCCCTATTACATGGGACCTAAACATGGATGGTCTGCCTAACCCTTCGGAGAATACAGGCGTGATGGTATGTGTTATTTTAGGCAGAAAAAATAAGCTGGCACTATTTACTTATGAGAAAGAGAGTACTAGAGTAAATATACGTATTAAACAATAACAGCAGTATCAATCTCTTGCACAACATACTAACCTATTAAGTAGATGCACTTACCTAATTAGGTATTACAAAATTACATCACCAACTTTAACTCAAAGTGGTTTTGTTAATCTACCATGTTCTTAGTTAGGTACCAATAAGATCGACTGGTTTACTTAAACAACTTTTTTACAAAAAACACAACCTTCTTCAAAAACTAAAAAGTGAAAAATAACTTTAACTTTGGAAGTCAACGAGCTCAGAAGAGAAGTCATTTGATGATTTCCCATCCGAAAAAAAAACAAAAAGCTTCGGAAGTCGGCGGCTTTGGTTCTGTTTGTTGTTTTGTATTGCCACCTTATAAATTGCTCACCTTTGAAGTATGACCTATCAAACAAAAAAAGAATCATCAAAGTCGATTCATAATTGGCGGAGTTACCGCGTAACACACATACAAAAAAAAACATACCTACAGACGATTTGGTAACCTTCTTTTTGAAGTCGGTTAAAAACCTGTATTAGGTTAAAGATTTCTGATATAAGCAAAATATTTTCAAAAGAGAGAAACCGTAGACACTTTTCAAAACAAGGTACCTACTGATTGAAATATGAAGAAGATGACCAAAGCAATACGGTCACACATAGAATCAATTATTATATAGAGGCCAATTAAACTCTTTTAATGTTTATGGGTAGGTATACTGTTAAAAATAAATGTATCCGTTATCTATAATAATTTTATAAAGAGGAAGGATTATTTGTTTGTACCGAATAAGCTCCGAAACTACTGGACCATTTTTAACCATTTTTTTATCAATAGATAGCTAAATTATCAGGGAGTAACATAGGCTATATGGCATCAAAGCTAGTCTGAAGAAATCAAAAGCTAGTCTAGTATGAACACAATACCTAAAAACTTTTGAACGAAGGCTAGAAGCAACAATGGGCGGTGGGGATGGCGACCTAATACCATTCGCAATTTCATCTACGAGTCTTCCTTTAGGTATTATCGAACACTTAAAAAGTTCCAGCTTTTCAGAGCAGAGCTAAATGGGATGTAATCAGGCCTTTCAATGATTACAATACGCCGTAGTCTACAGCAAGACGCAGTGTGGTTTGGGTGACACGTCATTGTTGGTTTTAAGGGAATGCCGTTTCCTCATGAGGGTTTCAGAACATGAAAACTGCCTCGTTAGCCTAGTGGTTCTAAGCGCGACTGCTACTAGAGGTCCTGGGTGCGATTCCCAGGTCTTGCAAAGTGTTATTGGGTTTTTCTATGAAATTCTCAGTAGCAGCACCTCGGAGTTAGCATTTGCGCCCGGTTAATGGAAATAGGCGCGCCCCGAATTACATTGGACGTAAAAACATACGCGCGAACTGTAGGTGTACATTGGTTACACTTCTGCTTAACCCTTTGAGGAATATAGGCGTGATGAAATAAACACGATTCTGCTGTAGCGGCCTTACCCACGTGAATTCTTACAGGAATAATATGGGTTTATTCGTGGATTTGGCAAAATACATTGTATTAATTTATAATACTTTCTAGTTCTGAGTTTTCTTTGGCTACCGTAAAAACCTCAGATACCTAGATCAAACTGCAATGTCTTTGACCATATTGAAGAACTGTAATCTACCATCTCTCACACAGCAAGTTAAATCTTCGATTACGATTGTTCTACACGTGTCCTAATGCCTGCAATTAAATCTAAAAATTATGTACGTTTGTCGGCCCACTAAAGTTATTTTTAGAATGTAGAAACTCACTTCGTCATCCAAGAAGGACCTTACACACACTCATAAATGCCTCGCCGGGAAATAGACATGTGAGACAAAAGGATTAATAAGAATTTATTGTAACAAGAAAAGTGTAACCGAACTATGAATGTAGGATGCTAATAAAAAAAGAGGCAGACTAAGTACGTAAAGAGTAGGAACATAGATTGATTGTGTGAAAAATAATTTGCTTAAATATGGTGATGCCTTTAACAATTATAACTAACAAGACGCTTGATAAAGGTGTTGGAAATTAAGAAAAAGTTGTATAGTCCCGACCACAAATAAATTAAGGGTAGAGCACAGACGATGAGGACTTGAAGCTCGACAATCTTAAGTTTTCCTATAAAGTCTACCAAAAATAATCTCGGGAATGATCACTGCTTACTCTTTTTGGACTAGTTCCTACC
The DNA here is from genome assembly GCA_947462355.1 of Caradrina kadenii. Lineage (NCBI taxonomy): Eukaryota > Metazoa > Arthropoda > Insecta > Lepidoptera > Noctuidae > Caradrina > Caradrina kadenii. Next base: position 8,874,415 of record OX381677.1, on the reverse strand, counting down.
TAGAATTTAGAATATTGATGTGTTAAAGAATCAAGGTTTCGAGTGAGAAACACAAAATGAGTAGCCATTCATTTGCTAAACTAAACAAATGGGTTTTTATCAGTTCATCAGTTTTATCAGTTAAAATTCCACGGATGTGGTGATATTTAGTATAAATTATCTTATAGTTCGTTTGCTTCTGTCAATCCCCTTGGGTACAAACAATAAAAGAAAAAGAAAACCTAGGGTAGGTACCTACTTGACTAATGGAATTATCCATTATAAACTTATACGCGTGATTTGATCACATAATACAATTACCTACCAATGTAATACAATATTTTCACATTTGTACTTACAATTACTTAAAAAATCATGATTGATAGCAATTTACGAAAATAATTTTGTTATCAGCCTGTATGTGAACCCTCCAAATTAAAGTTATACAACAAATATTGAACTTTTTCGTTTCGGTTCCATTTGGGACACACTTAAAAGCTCTACACAATGATTTGGAGAAAATAAATTATTTGATTTTTTTTAACTTCTTAATTATTATGAATTTACATTCAGAATACCTAGTGTTCTACCAAATAAATATGTTTGATATGACTTGTTTTTTTCATCAGTATCAATCCTGTATTTTTATTATATTTCAGACATGAAAAAAGAACTGCAGGTATATTCTAGAAGCCAATTATCGTTTTAAGGATAGTAAGGTTAAATTCATTTACACATCCTATTATTTTTATTGAAGTTTGTCTGTCATTTAGGTCAACTAATTTATAATTTAACTTATCATTTGATTCATATTAACTATTTATAATTAATTATACCCACCTATTCATTCTCTAAGACACTCAAAATAATCTCGTCATTAGGTAAGTATAGGTAAACGTAAACATTAGGTATATTTTTTGTTTTCATTAGCAGCTTTTGTTTTAGCAGTGAATAGCGTATTGTCGGCACGGCGTGTGGGGTGGGGCTTAGCGCTCCGCCCCGCATGCAAGCGCGCCCATTGGGCAGGGCGACGCGCCGGCATGGCATTTGCCTTGACAAGCATCACTGAGATCGAAAACGAACTCAGGTTATTTGCACCGAATTTTTATTGAGTAAAACAAAATCTTTATTTTTGATTTTGTTTCTTGGTGTTTGATAAAAAAATGTAGATATATTTTTATAAATAGGTAATTTATTTTCTTAAGGCAAAATAAGTATGGACAAAAATTACACCAATTAACTAGCAAAGACATACACATTATATTTATTTTCAAGTTTTTATTTTCGGCAATGTTAATTGTAAAAAATATTTTTCTATTTTAGTTTTAATTAAGTTTTCATCTAAACCTAACTATCAAGCGTTATTTAGCGGCATTGTAGCGGCTCTATGAGTTTCAGGAGATACCTATACTCAGCTTGAACTACCTTGGTCACTTATGTTAAATTATAGATTTTCTAAATCAACTGTTCCAATCATATCTATAATTTGTAAAAGATAAAATTATATGAAAACTAGAGTTGTTAGGTTTATGCAATATGTTAAGCCTATGTAGGTCTACTTACTTGTAATATCAAATCCATGCTTCATCTCCACCATAAGTCCCTTAATTTCAGCAGGTAATCATATACAAAATCTCTACCATTTATTTTTTATTTATTTGGTTCTGTCCTATTGCTTTTAAGCAAATACAACTGAGAAATAACGAAGAATTTTTGTTACATTTTCACACTGAATAAACAGTAAATTTGAATAATACGTAATTATCTGAGCATACGATTGAATATTGGACAAAATCAAAGGTTTCAAACATTTTAATATGCCCTTTTTTAAAAGCAGTTTTTTTTTATAACGTTGTCGTATCAAAGTAATCGAGCAGAAAGGGAACGAAACGGAGAACGTCACCCATTGTTCTAGCAGGTACCTTCATAAGGCACATCCAGATCATGTGTCACCTATCTGGGTGGTCCAAAACAGATAGCACAAATATTTTGTACACATTATAATGTTAATGTATCTGTCTGTGGAGAAGCCGCGCCTTTGTCGTCGCGAACCAGGACGAATGACGAGCCGTGTTTAGTAACACCCAACCATTATACTCTGACCTGTGAGAGACAGAGTGTTGAGAAGCTTTACAAGGAAACTATTACGCAGGTAGGGACCAAGGTACATTAGTTGTAAGACTGCGCACGCGATGTGTAGAATCCTGATACCGTATGTGCTGTGGGTGATGATTCGTTAGTCCATTGTGGCCGGTCTTATTGTTCGTTCGGGTGCTAATGCGAAAGGCATATAAAGAAAGAGCTGCTTGTATTAGAATATATGTTTTTTGCTGCTGTTTTCTAAAGGTATGCGAGTGAAAAGGAGTGGAAAGGAAATCGTTTATTATATTAAGTTCCAAAAAATATTTTCACACGTGAGTCTTATCTATTCCAGATTATAGATGCTGGGTATAGGTAGGTTATACCCATAAGAAGTTACGAGAAAAAAACATTGAAACAAAACATCCAATGAATATGGTGGATATTTAAAATGGATGGATGGATGGATATGGTGGATATCTACACGACGGTTTTGGTTTTTAGGAATACTCCATTGAACCTTTAAAAAATTAAATATCTTTACCACACTTTTAGAACAATTGTCGATAAACGTTTTCCAATAAGTATTTGAAAAAGTAGTTTAAGAACTTGAAAAGGAGTTAGAATAAAAAGGACTCTACCACTACTGATAGGAATAATATGTACATATACTTGTCATTTTGTGGGTGATTAGGTCAAAACCGAGTAAAATCATATTTATCTGATAAGCCTAATCTAAAAATTATAGTATCTAGATACCTGAAAACAAAATTGTGATAATGTACCTGTTAGAACCTTAATAGAAGTAGATATGTAGAACTCTAAAGATCAATATTATTGTCTATGTTTAAAAATTGAAAAGAAAAGTGTAATTACTCCAAATTCCACCTAATTACATGAGTTGTGTCATTGGGTATATCAACAACGTTACGCCGATAAAAAATAACCGAATAACTCACATTATCGGGCCACGTATTTTGATTACCTACAGCCATATTTATGGGTGCTAGTCCAATTACAAAATAATCACAAATAACGACCGCATACAGGATAACGCTTAAGTAACAGGTTAATCGTAACTGGCGTGTAACAACAGCTCGGTATTCACCTTCGGCCAGATAAAAGTGGCCGGGTCCACATAAATAAATTTATTCATTAGGTGACACCCACACCATATCGACGCACTAAATCCTCCTTGTCGGCCTCTGTCTGGCTGTACGTAAGGTAAAAAGAAAAATTTGTCATCATTATACTCTTACATTTTATAGTTGTGTTTGTAAGCGCGCTCTGAACTCGGAGAATTGATTTTGTTGGTTTAACTGCATGAAATATTATGAGTAGATAGAATATTGAAGCTGAAATATCGATGACTCGATGGGTACTGTGGTTACCTTCGAGGTGTGACCGAGATACCGAGTTATGCTTGCTTCACTTTATGTATAGGGCTGCAATTACATTAACTGATGGCCGACGTACTTTTTAAATTATTTGTCGAAACTAAAAGTACTATTACGTGCAATTGTGCATGATTTAAGTGTGGCCAAACAAGTGCCCCATAAAAACCTAACAGTTTCTTTTTATACATTTGAATTTCAAAAGGAATTCGACTGAGTGTTTGGAATAAAACTATTTCAGCCAAGTTGTCGCGGTTTACAACCTTCACAGTACTTACCTACATGCTATAAAAAAAATATTTTTGGAAAAAATTGTTTCTAAAAATTATTCTGGAAACGTAAAAGATTTTTGCTTGATATTCCGCAATATTCTCTACTGTAACAATGAAATATACATTTTCTTAATCATCTTTAACGAGAAATAAAAACAAAAATGACTTTTATTTAATCCTTTTTACAAAAAATAAAAATGCAAAGGAGGTTGACTGTGTGTTTTATCAATGCTGCAATGGCAAGTGGCCAGCATTATTTTGTGTTCTCATACTTAATTTTTTAAATAGTACCTACTGGCTGATGTGGTATATTACAAAAAAAAACATGATTAAAATCATGTTTCTTTTAAAGTTAGTTTTATGTTGTCCACGTAATTAAATAATTGACATAAAATATATGAACCTTAATTTTAATATTATGTTTGGTGAAGTGAGTTTGGAGAATATTAATTAGGTTTTATTTTCGACCGTATATGGAACACAAAAGTAACATAATATTTTCATATTTAACATATTATTTATAGTGGTAGTGTGTATGGACTTTACATTGTGATATAAATAGGCACTATTTGACTCCTCCATTATTTGTGGTTAGGCGTAGAAACTTTTTTTATATTTAAACCAATTGACTATAGGAAAGATTTTTTGTAGATACATTTAAAGGGTATCTTCTATGTTAATACCTCTATGTCTGCAAATAATGATTATAGTATTACTAAAATAAAGGAAAGGAAGCTTTAAGCAAGCTAGAAATAAAGTAAGGGAATACGAACTTTATGATCATCTAATTTGAGTCTTATTAGATTGTGTGTCTGTTATTTAGATCAATTATTGTTACATAAATAATTTCCAATTTGTGCGATGCCTTTGTTACCTAAAACATGTAGGAATGTGAGGCAATTACAAATTTTCAGTATTTGTCAGTGGTACATAAATAACAAGAATGGATTACAACAATATCCTAATAACAATATTAGATATTAATACCATTTTAATCTCTACATAGAATAAAAAAAAGTGGCTTCTCACCGTCTGTACGCTTAGATCTTTTAAACTACACAACGGATTTTAATACGGTTCATAAATAGATAGAGTGATTCAAGAGGAAGGTATATACGTATAGAACATCACGCTACGATTAACGGAAACGGAGCAGTAACCAAAGACGTAACTGAAAGCGTGTGACAGCGCGGTGCTAAAAGTGTATATAGCTACATATTACCTACGACCTAATTTTAAATTTGTTTTTGCTCAAATAAAAAACATAACATACCATCACGCCTGTATTCCTCCAAGGGTTAGGCAGAGGTGTATTAATATACACCTACAATTCGCCGGTATGTTTTAGGGCCCATGTAATAAGGGGCGAGCCTATTGCCATTAACCGAGCACAAATCCTAACTGCGAGCTACTGCTGCGAATTTCATAGAAAAACCCAATAACACTTTGCTCGATCTGGGAATTGAACCCAAGACCTCTAGCGTAGCAGTCGCGCTTAGGACCATTAGACCAACGAGACAGTTAATCAAACAGAAAATAATTATGAAAATAATATAAAAGTCAGTCAGAAGTACAACGCAGGTACCTTTGTACCGCCGTAGTCGGCGCTGTGTAGAACATTCAGTAACGAATGCCTTTGCCACTCGTTTTATTTAATATTTAATTATTTTGACATTTTCAAAATAGCTCAAGACCTCTAGCGTAGCAGTAGCGCTTAGTACCACTAGGCTACCAAGGGAGTTCGAGCAAAATGTTATTAGGTTTTTCTATGAAATTCAAAGTAGCATCTCGTAGTTAGGATTTGTGCCCGGCTAATGGCAATAGGCTCGCCCCCTATTACATAGGACCTAAACATACCGGCGAACTGTGGGTGTACATTGATACACCTCTACCTAACTCTTCGGGAAATACAGGCGTGATGGTATGTGTACTGTAATTGATATTATCCCGAAAATAATAAAAATCATTTAATAAGTGGCAGTTTAAATAAAAGTTGATTAATAGAGTTTTTTTTTTTTAACCTGAATAGATTTTATGTGACGGTAATACCAAAATTATCAAAAATATCGTTGATATTTCAAGGATTATATATGGATTGCAATTGAAAAGGGATTTTGTAAAACAAATTATTTTCGTACACACACCTTACAGTACCTTTTCTATTAGCTAATACTAGAAACATATATTTATTGTTACGTATAGTTCATTTAGTAGAGATTCGCTGTAATTATAAACACATAATTCTATTGAAATAAGTCCCAGGGACTAACATTTTTACTATATTATGTTAATTAAGTTACGGTTGTAGGTACTAATTAAATACGTCGGCTTTGTTTACAGTAACATGCTGCAAGTCTGGTGTCTTTGTCTTAAAACTCTTTCATTCTTTCAAAAACCTTATGGTGTATTTTACGAAATATCTAGTTAAGTATACTTAATCTCAGAAATTACTAAAGCCGAAAACTAATAATTAAACACAAAACATCAGGTATTTTTCAAAGAAATTTCAATAAAGAGACCCTTTCAAAGTCCCAGCATAAAACGTATTTATCTGTGTACAGGAAACCACAACTTCGGACGAGATTGATACAAGTTATTGAGTAAAGAAAACTTCCAATTAAATTGTAAAGAACGGATACAGAGATATGTAGTCGAACAGGCGCGTCAGTTGCTCTGCGGCCCGCACCTTCCACTGATACATTTTTCCCTATAATTATAGAAGGTACAAAAATAAGTCAGTGATACAATCCACATGTTTCGAATCTAGCGATTTATTCAAATGTACCTACTGTATTTTGCAACTACAATTACCCACTTCTACATTATTTTTATTAAAATATTTAAAACCTCCCACAATATTCATAAATAAATATATCCTCCTATACATAATGAATGAATGATAAAGTTTTAGAAATAGAGCTACTCTTCAAGTTTATAGAAGATTAGAATGGGACTAACTCACTACAGTCCTATTAAAACGGATGCTAAGCATAGTCAACTAGAACCAACTTTAATTAAGACGCTAATCGGCACTATACTGTTGTCACAGCCTGCGCACTCTAAAGTATATAAGCTAGAGCGAGAAAGGTATACATTAACACCTTCTATATGAAGAAATGGTAAAAGATCACCTGTGCTCACTACCGTAATTCTACCGCGCGGTAGAGCACCTGTCCCTTTCATACGGTTCATGCTTAAGCCGAACCGAACGAGTGCGAGTAGGAGTAGTTTCATTTGTGTGTCGTGCGAAAACGTCGTATGAGACATTTTAGCGCTACAACAATATAGTCATTATATGTATACGTTAAGGGGCATATTGTTTTAGTATTTATAAGTTTAAATTTTAAAATCTAAGAACGGGACGGAAGGTTGCTTTGCAATCGAGCTGTGTCGTAATTTTGACGCGTTCGGAAATCGAATTAAGAGCGTTAGAGTGAGAGGTGCGCGGAGGTTTGCTCGGTGGAGGTAGTTTTTTGTTATTGTTTGGCGGCGGAGATTTTTTCTGAGGCGTGCAAATGGGAGTAGGCGCGCGAGTGGGCGCGCCGGCACGACAAGCGCGCTCTTCAGTGTTCTGGCTGAGCTTCAAGCGAGCGCGTGCGAGCCGGGCCGCCGTCCCATAGGTGCTCATACCTTATCACAAACTAAGTTCTTAGAACCAATCGAACTGTTGAATAACGTGGACTATTTGAAGTGAACTATTTGGTTGGTGCCGCATGCTAACGTTGCAGAAACTCGTGAGCTGAAGGTGGCTCGACCATGTTGATATCGGCGGGCAGTGGCCCCACGCCCGAGTTCTCCCCCGTCTCGTGCTGCGCCCCCTGGAAGATGGAGCCGGCGCCTCCAGCCCCCGCTGCCATCACCCAGTCGCTCAACATATCACCCAATGGTAAGCTTTATGCCCTTAATTTTTTTGTTTAGAATTAAATAAGATTGTTTTTTAAATGTAATGTAGGTATTTCTACTGTCAAGAAGTTAAAAAGTGTCGAAAATATTAGCTGCCTGAAATATACCTTGTAAAAGTTGGAAAGCTTTTCTGAAAACTATCTTAATCAAGTTTGCGGAATGGCACTACACTACAAAAATACACCTATTTAAATGGTTAGTGGCATACATAGGTAAATAGTACTTAAAAATACCGATAAGCAGTAGCAATTGAAAATTCAAGTCAATAAAATAAGTTTGAATATGTCATTACTGGATTTTTGGAACTAAAAAGTATGCTGATATATCTACAAGAGAAAATGGAGACGGATACAAAATTATGGATTTCGGACTGCCGAAATAATATTAGGTCAAATCAAAGTAAAAATCAAAATAAATCAGACCATGAAAAGGCACTTTTGAATATCATTTAAAAGAAATAAATAAAATGGAGTTAAATCTAGTTGCCTCTTATTAAATGTAGTTTCGCATGAAGCAGAAGAAATAGAAGAAAGAAAGCCTTAAAATGTATTCTTATTCATACCATCAAAATGGGAGTTTTAAAGGTTTTCATTAATAATAATACAGCATTCTACACAATTAATGAAAATATGAAACTTTTGAGGTTACTCAGAAGATTCTAAACGCCCAAATATGACAGTCATTTAGAGTTTATACATATGTAATCTTTAGTCAATAAATGTTCAAAATCTGTTCCGTAAACTCATCTGACAAATCTATTAAAGTCGGTAGGTATCTAAAAATTATGTAAACAGTTCAACAGGTCTATTTAAGATAACAATGGCAGTTTTTGTTGGACTCAATATAAGAGTCAAGTGTTTAATGCTTTTTTCAATAAATATCCATCACACATACTCAAAGTTTATAAAAAAAAAAATGGAATACTCTTTACTAGCTGTCTGTTTTTTCTTTATTAATTAAAAATAATTCAATAATATGTTACAAAATAATATTGAACTTTTTCAGCAATTGTCTGAAAAGAGAAAACTGGTTTAAATAACATAGCAAATTAGAAAAAAAAAATTAAGTTCAGTAATTTTTTTTCTGCGTAACAATGGACTGTATTAAATTTTGTCATAAATATTTTTATTATGCTTAAATGCTACGCCTGTTTTAAAGCTTCCTTTTAATTTATTACCAAAGTACAAAGCAAATGTTATTGAACCATTGATTCGCATCAATCGGCGTAGGTATTAGTGACACTAAATTAAAAATAACAACGAAGAAACAAATTAATGAAATATTTACATAAATTTACTTTTTATTAAGCTGATTTGTTTGAATTTACATTTGATATTTTGTATTTTTAATGAAACAGTAAAATATACCTATTTAACGCACTTTAAAGTTTTGTAATGTAAATTCAATAACCCGGCGGCGACGCCGACGGTCTAGCAATGTCCGATTTTTACACACTTTTTGCAAACTAATTGACTATGTAGATGCTTTCTTCTTTTGAATGATAATGGCGGAAAAACCCACGAAGAGCGAGTTAAATATTTATCTTTTTGTTAACGACGATTATGAATGTAATTAAAACTTTTATTTGTTATTTTTAAAAGTTTGATAACTTAAAGCTGTTGTCCATCAGCTAAATAAAAGTCAAATGAAAAACCATAGATGCCATGAAAAAGACTTAAATATTTTAAAGATCTAAAGCATCAACAAATTTGAATCTTTTTGACACATTGTGCCTGCAGGTGGCTGCAGAAATGTTATTATGACTATAAATAGGCGAGTGCTTATCGGTCTACAAGCATTCTCTTTTGAGAGTCTCATGATAAGAACCTAATTAGAAGATTTAAGCAGGTACACAAATTCTGCAATCAAAATGCATATTTATGTCTACCTAGCTTCTACCCGCGACTTTGTAAGCTTGTTTTTTTTACTCGCGTTAAGTTACGTATTTGGATAATGCTCCGTTGCCTGTCATAGCATGATGATATATAGCTTATACTAGACCTCATGAATCTGGCATATATAAAAAAAAAAAAATCTTCAGCTTTATTTAATTATTTATAAACAAGGCCTCTATGCAAAGCAATCCAAGACAATCAGTGACACTTAACATGAAACCTGTGTTTTAATCCTGAAAATACACAGAACAAATATTGGTAGCATTATGTACTGACATTAACAAAGGTAAACCGATTCAGAGAAAAGCGTCATGTACAACTACAATGTTGAAGGGTTTCAACATTGTAGTGGAAGAACTGTTTAGCTTAGGTTTACTATGTTGCAATTGTTGCCTAACCCGTTATGCCTACCACCGTTTCCTAGTTAGATTTGAAAAAGTCATCAAATTGGCAAGTTAAGCATTTAATTGTCTAGTACTCTATAAGTATGAGCCATTGACATACAAAAATTTAAAAGCACATGCTGAGCACCTTAGAATTTCCCCCTCTGCCTAGCCAGTAGGAAGCTAGGCAAGTTTATTACTATACAGTACATTACGTCTGTTGTTCGACTATTAAAACTACTATTGATCACTGGAGTGTAATTAACGGGTTTGTGTTAAAAATTAAACATTATTATTCACAATAAAATAAACTTGCTGTGCTTAGGCAATTCAAGCAGATTGTTCTTAAAGCTAATCAAAGTATGATATGCAACACCAGCAGTCCTATTTTTCAAGTAATATTCAAGTCAGCTTACAGTTAATGTAACACTTTATATAACAGTCATAAATATTATGATAAGATTTCTCTGTAAATTAGTATTTTAATTGCATTTATCTGATCTTGCCAAGCCTTTTGAGTAGCGCGTACATTTATCTCATGGGCGCAAACAATCTACTTGTTTTAATGAGACGGATAAGAAAAGTATAATGTAATTTGATAGTATCTACCTGTTTATATCTCAAAAAAGAACCTTAATAGGTAGGTATTATGACTGCGTTAGTAATGTCGGTTTCATATTCGATATTCATTGATGTTTCCAGGAGTGCTAGTAAGGGGACTAATTTATTTTCCTTTAATTTGAAGAAAAATTAAATCTATTTCAGTCAGTAAGAAATAATAGGGTAATTCACTACCCATTCCGACAAGCATAAACTGTAGAACTTAGAAAAATTACTCAGATTTATTGCAATGAGTCATAAAATTCAATTATTTGCAATGTTAAAGACACTTGTTCTTATATCGCTTGTCAGGGAATCAGTAGCGCTAATTAATTTCTATAATTGTTTTCCACTATCAAGAGTGTAGGAAGCATTTGATTAAATAAAATGCAATTTTATATTACACGGTAACATTACATTTCCGTTAATTGACTACGTGCTAAAGCTTTAGCGGTATGATAAGCTCTACTATATATTCCCTATAAACTTGATTTCTATTAGGCATACTATATTTTTATTGTAGAAAATATGACAATGGCATTTTAACTTATCGGCATAGTAGCTTACAAAAAATTAAATGAAGGACTATTTTTAAGGAATCTAAAACTAGTAGGCTTTTTTAGATTCCTGAAAAATGGTCCCACTTGATGTAGAATTTAGCCATGTGGTGAATTAAAATAAAAGTTTATCAAATTAATTTGACATTATTAGTTAGACGAGTTCATTTCAGTGACTTTTTGGGAAGCCTGACATACCTATATCTACATTATACCCATTTAGTTGAAAGATGTTTAATTTGGTAAGCATTTGTACTAAAAGTCCTTGCCATATAACGGCGTATTTACCTTTCAGAGAGCAATTTGAAAAATGAGTAGGTAAATAGGTACTTGTACACATCACGAAGCTGATCATTCATATATAATTATGTAATTAACTTAAGATAAGTGGTATGTGCGCGATATTTGTCACGTCATTGGATGCGTGGATGTGTACTGTAGGTACTCTGGCCACATCGACTGCCTGTCATTTGTCATCACTGCAGCCAGCTGCCGCGATGAGTGAGCGAAAAGTGCCGACCATCGCACAACATTGTCCGCATTGTACTGCCGATCGAACTAATTAATCGATAGATCGGTCGCTAGATTGCCCAGTAGCGTTTCCGGTGAAGGTTGCTCAATATTCACCCGCTGATTTGTATGCGATACAGCATTCGAAACGTTTTGATTGACGATAGCAAATAATTGGACAAACAGAATTGGTTACCCGTTAATAGATCAGAAAAACTTAATTATAACAAAGTGACAGAATGTGCAGGTCATTTAGAAAGATACGTACCTACCTAATTAGATAGAATAGTCTCTTAAGTAGTCATCAACGTCGGAACTAGTTGGCTAACTTTATTTGATTCAGCCCTAATTACATACTTCACCTTTAGTAATGTTGACAAAATGTAAATAGGTGAAATAAATTCAATGATGAATGATTCAATTGGCAAGACGTTAATATATGTATGTAATTGAAAATATAAAGTATTTTCACGTCAATTACCTGACTCATAAACGTCGAATAAATTTTCATTCAGCACAATACATCGCAGGGAATGTTTTTTTCACATCAACGTTTATATCGAGACGCGTTTGATCAGGTGCTTTAATAAATCTAATTAACATTTAAATGGTGATCACGCATAATAATCAGGTGGCTCTGTAAACTGAGACGATGCTCCTTAATTAGTAGACAATAGCAACAATGTATTAATGAGCCATTAAGTCGGTTAAAACATTTAATACATGGGTTTATGAATAAACAGAAAAGCACTTGTTCACACCAAGTGGGTGCCGTATGTATGACGCAAGCGCTGGGTCCGCAGTGCAGCATGTGCCGCCTATGCTGTATGCCGTACCGAAATGCACAGAGGTGCCGATGGTGACACAACTGCCATTCCATTGAAATGCACCGCCAACAGTAAACAGAATTTCTTTTAATTTCAATTCAATTTAATTTTAAGTTATGGAGTTTCTTGCCCGTTCTTCTCCATACGAAATTACCTTTTGGAATGGGCAACTAGATTCAATATTTTTAATTTAACATGTAATTGACGTTCAAAAGTACCTTTTAATGGTCTAATTGAAATAAATGATTTGACTTTGACTTTGAATAAAGGCGGAACTTCTGACTGTAAGTTGCATTCCAGTTTGAATCTAAAAAGCAAAACTTCTACTGTTTATTTCTACTAATGCTGTTGAATTGTTTAGTAAAAGCTTTTATTAGCAATCATCAGATAAATGGATTTTCATATCTATTGCAATATTCAGATTTATTCATCTTAATTAACCAAAATCGTATGCTATTTTGTGCACATCTGTATCTAAAATCAATTATCTTAAAATAAATTATACTGGCCATAAATAAGTCCAGCAATTTTTGAATGTATTCATGTAACAATATGCATGAAATTAATATAAATTCCGGATTTCATTAGTTCCATGTCAAACTGTAATAGCCGCACATTGTTGATACAAATCAGTCGCATAATGATTCTGGATGTAAATTAGGTGAGTACAATATGAATTTATTATAGTGCCGATGAGATTTTAATAAGACGATTGACACGAAAGATCGGCTTTGTAGATTTATATACGTAATGTAGAGCTGATTCCTTATTTTCAGTTTATTATTATTGATATAAAAGCCCGGTGTAAGCTTTAACTTTTTTTACGTCCATTTGTGAAATAAAATGAAAATAATAAATATTGCATTTTAGTACAAACAGTGATAACCTGTACTAACATTTATTTGCCTGGTCAGTACACAAAATCTAAAGAACCAAAATATGGCTGCAAAGCGAAACCGGATTTTCTGTCTAATTAGATACGGTCTATATAACAAAATCAATCAATGTTACACCTATTAGATGAAAAGATTCATTTTTAAAATTGTTAACTTGTTATATTGTACACTTAGCTTAAAAAACGCAAGAAAAACGTACCTAAAGAATTGCAATAGTTAATGAATTACAGTAGCGTAATTTGATAAATTTAGATGGTATATCACGTAACATCCTTAGTCAAAATCCTCATTTTCTGTTCACAAAAAAGCTATTATCTAGGTACAAAAAGAAGTTCTCAAATAGAACGTCTCGAGTTTGGATCAGGCGGAGTAAATGAGAACAAAACATTGGCGATGATGAACGGAGCAGTGAGAAATGTTTGGAGAGATTTATCGTTTTTATAGCAGATACAAAAAAATAAAGGAAATAGTAATGAGTTTGAGAATTTAGTCTAGAAAAACTTTTATGGGTGTACCGAGGAGATAATCTAAACAATCAGTTTTCGGTTCCTTTTTGATATTGGCGATAACCATAATCGAAATGCTTAAAAAAAAATGTAATATCTAATTTAGATAAACCCACGTCATAACAAACGTTAATACAATTTTAACACTAGTAATGACTTGCTTACCTTCTTTAAATTATCTAGACTCATTAGCCAACATCATTTCCATTTTAATTACCTTTTGCTTGCCAAAATTTTCACTGCAATAATCCCGACATTGTGAGGACTTAATTGTTCTTTTATGGCAATAAGGCCTTGAGGATGTAGAGGCAATATTTTTTTTAGTTATGTTATAAAATATTAAGTACTAGTTTAGAACCTGAATACGAAGCTTTCCAAAATCGACGCTTTTAAAGACTCATGGCTGTGTACATTGTGCTTGATCGTAGGCTAGGTCCGTCCGCGAGACGACTCCCGGCCACCGTAGATACGGGCCTGTGGACGGTGAGCAATGGGTAGCTCACCGTCCTTACGTTTAAACAACGACAGGCCGTGTCGACGGCGCGATCGTGTTCCACGCGCGCCTCAAAGAGATGTCAGCAAAAGGAAGAGGCCACTGAGGGCCGATGCCTGCTGGGGCTGCGGGTTGATCGTAAGAGATACCGCGCCCCCGAAACGTAAAGGGCACAAGAAGGAACATGGGTGGGTTTTAGTCAGTAAAAGTCTGACACTCCCTCCCGCCCCGCCCAGGGCGGGAGAAGTTATTTGATGATTTCCCACCCCCCAAAAAAAAAAAAAACGACTAGGTCCGTTATACTTGCCTTTGATACTCTATTCATAATTAATATTCAGAGATAATTTATTTTCTAATAAGGCGCTCATTGATTGTGTTCTACATGAACAGTATGAACACATAAGAAATACAAATACTGACAATATAAATTATGTATAAACCAACTCTACAAGAACTTGATATGTGAACAAAAGCTAAGTATAAAGCGTTCATTTATTATCTATATTAAAGCTTACTTCCGCTGCGGATGCCGTCTGAACCGACTATTAAATCTTCGCGAATCGAGCGCATTGAATATGCAACGAAGTCGAAACACACAGGATAGCCGCGTTACGTTTGTCAAGCATACCATCCAACGTTATTTATGAACAAAACACACATTTTCGACTTTTTAAAGTTTTTATTTGGTTACTGCATAATTTTATCATATTTTATACATAGATTAATTTTATGATATGATGATTTTTTTAAATATTTCTTCCCTGAGCTTTAACTACCGCTATCCGATCAGACTCTTGAATGCTACGTTAAGGGGATAACTAAGCAAGCTTCTTCAATATCATAAC
The DNA here is from genome assembly GCA_947462355.1 of Caradrina kadenii. NCBI lineage: Eukaryota > Metazoa > Arthropoda > Insecta > Lepidoptera > Noctuidae > Caradrina > Caradrina kadenii. The sequence continues at coordinate 8,859,276 of OX381677.1, read as the reverse complement.
CAGATACAAGGCGATCGGGTGATGATGAACCTCGTGGTCAGTTACTAAAGGTTTGTCTTTTTGTTTTCTTTCCAATTGATTCTTTAGAGTGGTCTAAGTCCATGTGTGAATTTTTGGTAGGCCTTACTCTATAAAATACTCCGCTATTGCAATAGCTTACTTTACCGATCCGTCAAACCAGACTTACCCTACCCACGTATTTTAATGATAATGAAATAGTCATTATCCCCCGTCAGTACTTGTATAAGATACATCCGTGTATAATTGGCCATAAACATGTGAAGTTGGTAATTATACTTGCCCATTAGGTAGTATCCATCTACAGATCAATTTATGAGCAGGAATGTTGGATGTCCTTAAGTATATTTCTCCCCCTTTTAAGGAAACACATTGTGCTTAAGATTAAAATTCTTATTGTTATTGTTGTTTATGATATAATTTTCCCTTTTGTATACTTAGTTCTTTCGTACTACCCAAATAGCTAACATTGAGTTATTATTACCAAGCTACATATTTTAATTTAAAGGTCTATAAAAATACTTAATTATTAGCTTTATAACATTACAACCATGGGTTTGGAACTACTATTGTATAGTAATGTAAACATAATGTAAAGCTATTCTTACATTTGAATATTTTAATGAGTTGTTTCGTACAACTCATTAAAATGTAAATATTTAAAGTCTAGTTAAAAAGTTCTACTTATAAAAAAAGGCCTTTTTGGTAACAACTATTGCAAGATGGCTGAAGGAAGGATAGAGTGTCGTAGCGAGTGTTGAGGGAGACATTTCGCTTCACACTGAAAATTCCACCTGTATTGTGGGTTCGTTTAGAAAAATGTAAATTCGCACGTACAAACTACCAGAGTCGGAACAACTACTCTTATACCATACATGTTCCGTGCGGGAATAGAACCCGATGTAAGCAGCGCAGCAGTCAAACACTCTTTCCCTGCGCCAACCATGCCGTTACAAATGTGATGGTACAATAAGCTGAGTTTATTTTGTAAAAATCTACCTTAATGCATTTCGGTGAAGACATCAGCTTGAACTGACAATCTCTAGGATTGTTCTCTTTAAGCTCATTTCACCTATATACACCAAGGGATATTTTTATAGAATAGCACCGTGGTGTAGAAAGACTTGTAGAAGCAGCGTAGGCACTTCGTAGACCCGCGTAGACACTGCGGCTACGCTGCGCGTTTGCATGTCGGATGATGCACAATGGACCACCAACCAACGCTCAAAGCTAATGTGTACCATGTAGTAAAAATGCCTTTTTTAAGACCGGTATACCTTTTAGCTTGTTTACACACGATAAAGAAATTCTAGAATGTTCATATTGGATACTATTGGATACGCCAGATTAATAATAATTAACAAAAATACATGAGAAGTTGGATAAACTAAAGAGCCTTGTGTATCAGACTGGCAAACCAACCTCGGTACACACGGGTTGTCTCACTTAAGTGATACAATTCTTACAAAACTGTCATTGGTTCTCCATGCGCCCGCGCAAGAAAGTCGTTTTAGGTTGTTTTTGTTAAAATGGCTACTTTTATTGTACGTCCTGCAGTGTAACCTTTAACAAACTTTTGTCGTTCTAAGTAAATATAAAAGTAAATTGCATATCTATTGAATTCCTTATGGGTATTTTTTGTAACAGTTTTATAGACTGATATTAGTTTCGCAGTAAGTGTTCTAAGGGTCAACCCAAACAGAGCAGGAAAATGCTCTGACAATTTTTAATCGACTATAAAAAAGAAGGAGGTTAAGTATTCGGAGCTTTGGTTCTGTTTGTGTTTTTGACAAATAGATTTTTTATCATTTGTTAATTTATTAATAATAAATAATTTAATAATTCAAATTTGTGTAATTATTAGTTTGTTTTATTTTAGGTAATTTTCAATTAATTAATTAGACCTTCTCGAACATATTGCAAGTCTGTCTGCGTTAACCATGTGGCATCTCTGTAGATGTCATACTCATTAGTTACTGGTTCTAAATAGTACAAGGTGTAATTATTTAAACTGAAGACAGGTCATTATGGATATATTATTATTACTTTAGGGCCAACCATAAATTAAACAAAAAACAGTGGATCCATACATTCTGTTGAGCTTAGTAAACATATGTTTATATTTCAGCAATTGTTTTCATGATTTCAAAGTCAAACCCATAGTAAAACTTGTAGTTTTATATTAAAATCATAATGATAAAATAGGTCATTGCCTAATGCTCTGTTTTCAGGTTTTTAGTTGATGCAATTACACCTTGTATATGTCAAGCTCAAATGTAAAAAAGTTGCTATGGGAACGCCAGATTGATTAACACGAGGTTAGTATTCGACGAACACGATTGTCGATTGATACAGACACCGCACCCACCGTGCAATAATTTTATACCAATAGGTACATTATCAAATAAAAGACGTAGAAAAAAAACCTTAAACTTGTTTCTGTGAGAACTGATTCAATATCTCAATTCACACTTAAACAATTGTCGATACCTACTTTAATACACCGTACGACTTTATTGATTTGTCATACCCAAATGGAAAAACAGTTTGTTATGCATTTATTTTGATTGCTTTCAATCTGAGTGCAATTATTATTAATACCTCACTTCATATCCGTGATATTTATTATTTACCGTATTTAGTTCTTTTGAGATCATTTTACGGACAATTTAACTCAAATAACTGAAATCGCCATTTTAATACAGGAGCAAGTAACAACGGTCTTTAACCCAACTCATATCCATAATTCATGCGTATCTTTAAACAATTTCAAAAGAATTGTTGTTGCATGTAATTCTTTGCAATCATAAAGGGGTAATATCGAGTATGTACACTTTCGATCTCGTATTGAAATTTACACGAAAGGTGGTAATTTTCCGCCGCGTGATGACAATAATAGCAGCGAGACGCGCGGGCAGAACAATATTTTTTGCATAAAACAGTTTTACATTCAAAAGAAGTCGGCGCTCATCGCGCGCTCCCCTCGCATTACTTTACATGTTTCTACGACGCCTGCGCAGGTGTACCGATCGAACTTACTTGTGTTTGTTTATACAATTAAACTATTGCTGCAGAATATATTGCCTACATGTATGTTAATTGTAGTTTTCATTCCAGTTTAAATTCACAGATAGCGCCTTATTAGTTCCAAGTTCGTTAATTAACGATGCGTTTTACGATAATTATCTAATTCTAATCGCTTAAGAGAATTCACTTAACCAAAGGACTATAATTGTAAAGGTGTCTTATTCGTAGTGCCCATCACCGGTGACACCCAACCGTCGCATTTCCATAAGTAATTGAAAACTAAGTTTAACTACGCACATCCAATAAGATAAGCAAATCACAATTTGCATTAGTGGCGGAGCTAATTAAATAAACAAACTGTCTAGTTGGGATCGTTAAACATTAACAAATAGATAAAATGAGGCCGTAAAAGCCTAAAAAAGTTATGGTCAATAAATAATAGCGGCGGCCATGCGCCGGAGTCAACGCCAGTCAATACATTCTAATCAGTGATTTATTGCCACTAATCCTCAGCTCAGCACAAATAAGCTATCTTGTCGATTTAATGTTGTATCAGCTCAGGCGTGAAACTCCCGCGCACCACTAAGTGGTCCTTCCAGTTTCCACTCGAAATATTTTAATAAGGCCTCACTGCTCACGCACCCTAATAAAAACACACACACGCACTCACCAACACGAACGATCTCCTTTAAAACCTCTACTCGTTTGAGTCCAATTTATTTATAATAGTAGCGACACTAAGAATCTACATTTTTGCTCTAAACGGTGTTAATTTATTGACCGTGGGCAGATAATATCACTTTTTTTCTCCCATTATTAAAGCGATTACACGAGGAATTATACGTCGTAGTCGAGTCCCGAGCGCTCCATCGGAATGGGTCTCTACTATCTAAAGTGTTCCTTACTTCTCCACGACAAGTGTCAATTTTCTTTGAAAGCTATACGAAAGCTTGATAAAACTTTCGTTGACGAAATCGCCTTATTGACTCGCTAATAAAAAGTGTTAAGTTATGGACAAGTTATGCCACTTGCATTAATTTCGATGCTTAACCTGATAAACAAATTATGGTATATTAAGTTAATAGCTTAATTTATAATTGAATGTGTTACGATGTGTTCATAAGAAAGCATTGTTACGATCGGCCTTTAGCATATCTGGTTGCTGTTAACGACAAATTGCGTGGTTAAAAATATGTATGTATACGTGTTGAGAGATCGAAACTTTAGTGCTTGAGAAACATTTTAATTTTGTATTTATGCCATCGACGGATCCAGTTTGTCTGCCTATAAAATTTTATTTTTACACCATTCTGTCTGATTTTAAAAATTGTATTTCTTAATCTTATTAAAAAGTTATTTATTTTATTGCTAGATTTACACCATATTTTATGAAATGTGAGGAAGGGTTTATGACGACGATCTACTATCATGGCGAGTTGATTACGCGTAGTGAAGTTTCTATGACAATTCACACAGAGTATATGGTTAGCGTGCCGTGGCTGGTAATAAAATTGGTTGCTGAGCCTTTGACACGGTATTGTAATGACACGGGGCGGGACATAATGAGCGCGCACGGAGTCACCGTTTACGTGGAATCAGGGCCGAGTGTTTCGCCAGAGGCACTCCCATCACGGTCACATGTAAAAAACGAATGTTTCATCAAGGAGGACCATAAAGTCTGCCAAATGACTGTTGTTATTTGTTTTGATAACTTAATTTTGTTACTTTTCCTGACGAGTTTTATAGAAATCGTAAAAGCAGCTAATGATTTTAATTGCATCTTCTTATTTTAATTTTTTATTTATTTGAAAGCTGATACTGAGCTGATAAAAATGCCGTTTTAAAGGATTATGAATAAATGAATGCAAGGAATATTTTAGTAATTTCACACTTCCACAGTGAAGCTTATCTTTTATGCAAGTCATAAAAGACGACTGTGGAGAGGTGTCGATATAGTTGTAGGGCCTACTGATAAACAGGCTGTTTTTATGCTGTCACTGTACGCTGCAAATCTACCAACTGTTTATATTTAATTCATTAAATTGTAGTTACGTAAGTGAAGTGTGCTCAGCGCCATTTTCAACCTTTGGCAGCATGCGTTCTACTGACTTTCTACCACCTAAAAATAAATTATACAAATAAAATCCCAGTAAAATGGCAGGAATGAAGTATTTAAACAAGTGTTTCGAAGATACTAAGAACCATAATTTAAGGGCTCATAATATTTATGCTTAATTTGAAAACTTGTTGTACTGACACACTTTGGCACAAAGAAATAAACTTGATTCTTTACAATGATATTGGCATTGACATTTAGTCTTCATAGTGCATTGGCAGCATTTCATTTGTGCAAGCTTCAATATTGTAATGTTGAATAATAAAGGTAGACTTATGCAGACTTTACGCTCTGAAAATGTATTCAGACTGTATTTTATAGATGTTTACCGCTTTATTATTTTAATCGTGGAGTTACGAAACTTACAGGGATAATTGTACTGCAATACATAATTATGGTTATTTTTTGTAGGTATTAAAAGCGCAGGAACCACACAGTAGAGGTTCCGTAGACTAATATAGCTACAGGCTGTTACAGCACAGCAATAGCCCATATGTAGTACAGTCTTAGACTAACAGATAAAGCGATAGAAAGGGAACTAAGAACGGCGAGATTGAGGAGGCAGCTGCTATAACAATATTCATTTTTATTTCCAGTACCTGTATCCCCTTCATCATCTGGCGGAGGCGCTGGCGGGGGGTCGGGAACCCCCCTGTACCCTGGCGCGGCGTCTCACCCCCTCTCCTCCCTGCTGTCACAGCAGAGGCTGCTGGAGTTATCCCGCTTCGGACTTCGGCACTACGACATCGCTCACCATGTGCTGTCACAGCAAGGTGCTGTAACCAAGTTGCTTGGTAAGCTGTTACGGTTTACTTTTAAGTTGATGATGCTATTATCTGTTAATCATGTTTTTCAAGTAGTTGTAGTATAATGAAGGAGACAATAAATTAAATTAAAATAAAATTGTCTCAATGAAACTGCCTCGTTGGTCTAGTGGTCCTAAGCACGATAGTTACGCTAGAGGTCTTGGGTTCGATCCTCAAGTCGAGCAAAAAGTGTTATTGGGTTTTCTATGAAATTAGAAAACCCAATTATTATTATTATTAGTTTTAGGATTTTTTGCCCGGTTTATGGCAATTGGTTCGCCCCATATTACATAAGACCTTAACATACCGGCGAACTGTGGGTGTATATTGTTACACCTCTGCCTAACCCTTCGGGGAATATAGGCGTGTTGGTATATTATGTTATGTCTCAATCAATTAAAGAGAACTGTGACAATTAAGAAAAGTCTCATTTTCTTTTATTTTACTTAAATGAACACGACTATTGTTGCTAGGACTAGCTGCAGGAAGAAGGACGCAGCTGCTTATAAGTAAACATTATTTGGTAGATCAGTGTTAGGTTGATAATATAAGGGTTCACATTTATTGTAAATCTGGTTATGTCAATCCAATTTAATTGAAGAGAAGTGATAAATGTACAGCCTATGTACACATTCAAAAGGTTTTTGACATGGAATAAGAGATTGTAGAATTATATCAGACCGCTGTCATTCTCTTGGATGTATTCGTAGAAGGAGGGGCACGTCTTTGTCCCTTTCTTAAAAAATTAAATCTTTCACATATATTTCAGAAAAAATTACGATTTGTCCACCTTTTTATGAACATCGGGTACTCCTCAGCTATGTCACAGGCGCTACTTTGAAAGTCACTTTTATACGTAAATACATTTTTTTTTGTCTTTTTTCGGATGGGAAATCATCAAATGACTTCCCCTGCCCTGGAAGGGGCGAAAGGGAGTGTCAGACTTGTACTGACGAAAATCCATCTATGTTCCTTCTTGTGCCCTTTGCGTTCTGCAGGCGCGCTATTTCTATCGAACAACTCGCAGTCCCGGTAGACAAAAACAGTATAAGCTGAAGAGTTTTTTTGTTTGAAAGCGCTAGTGTCTAAAACTATTGGTCCGATTCCGAAAATTCGCTAGGAAGGGAATAGGAAATTATGTTACCTCACAGTGGTAAAAATTGGGATCCCTATAAAAATTCAAGCGTAAGATGGGCCAAAACTAATCTAAAATATTATTGTAAAAACTATTCATGTAGGCAACTCACTAAGATTACTTTAACATAAGTCAAAGAAGGACTTCCATACACATTAACCTTGGCAGTAGTAATTGATGATCTGAGTAGGTATGTTGTTTATTAGATAAGTATCAGTGTCTTTTGCTGTAAACCCTACGTACTAGAATTAACTACTTAATAAACTTGACTAGTGTGAGTGATTAACTAAAACACGTCGCGTATTATGTGCTAATTCAAAAAGTGCAAATGCAACTTGTGTCTATTTATATAACTACGTTCGACTAAAATGAAGAAGGAGTAATTTTTGTATATTATTTTTTACCATAATTTACTTTTATTATTATGATACTAAACATAAAAGCGAGGTATATTGAAAACGTCAAAGCAAAACTTGATTGGTAAATTTTTGTGTTAGTAACGCATATATAGTTCAGATTTTTATGTCCTTTTGATGACTCGGAGGAGGCGCGGGTGGTTAAAGCTGTATCTGACACATTTTATAGCTTTAAAAATACCTTCATTTTGTGTTTTAGACCGTACTTTGTTATTTCGTCAATTTAAAACACCTATGTTTTGAATATTTTGTTGTCTTATTATGTTTCCATAGCTTTTTGTAAGCTTTTATTTAGGTTCACCTGTTCCGATGTTTGTTTGTTTGTAATCATACATACATACATAAACACACGCCTTTTTCTCATGGGGGTAGGCAGAAACCAGAGAACGCCACTTGCTACGATCCTTGCATACTTTTTTCGCCTCTTTCACGTTCATACATCTGTTCATACAAGCACGCCGGTTACGAGTACTGTGCACCTGACCTTTCTGAAGAATCTCACCAATAAGGGCAGGATAGGTCTTTCTAGGGCGTCCTCTCCCGCCCACTCACTTCTGCCATATAAATAAATCTCTTTTGTTAATCGCCTTTCACTCATCCTCTCAACATGACCGAACCATCAAAGCATACTTTTTTCAATCTTTGTCACTACATCCTCTTTTGTTCATAATCAAATCTTGGAAATATTTTTTGTAATAAACTTGTAACTATGACATCATTTAGTTCACTAAAAACAACAGCTTTATTTCTAAAATGTGTCCTACACGTATAGCCTATACTTGACTTATAATATTGCAATCGACATCAAAGCGAGCTCTGCCATTACCTTCTTCAATAGCTCTTTTATCACGGCAGGTGTATATGAATATTTGATGGGTGCAGTGCGATACTTCCATGTGTTGCCCACAAACAGTCAATAAGTGGGTGTTGAAGAAATAAAAAGGTAATTTACATCGAAGAGTGTGTTTGTTATTACCAGCCTTATAATTTAATCGTACGTGTAATGGTTTAATAGAAGACATAGGGTGTTGCAGAAATTGTAGTGTCATGTAAACGTAGCTTAATTAAAAGGAAAAAAGCGTTTGTTTACGTTCTTCTTTTTTTCTGTTGTGGGAATTAAAGGAAAAAAACTGCTTATTATCGCGCCGTAGGGGGAAAGGAGAACTGTTGACGATTATCCTATAGGTTTCTACAGAACGAAAATAGCGTTCTGGCTTTTCTATTTTCCATAACATTGGTGCATACGTGACTTTAAATGTTCGTATTATGTAGGTACAGTTTTGATTTGTTTTTCTAAAACATTATTTTGGCTTCTTATTTCTTTGACTGTTGTTTTTTTCGGAGTGAGGCTTGTTCTTGTGGTTTCTGTAACATTTATATTTGCTTGTAACTGACAGTATTCAATCGTGAGTACCAGGCCAAGCCAGGATCAGGCCCAAGGCATATTGTTTTTGCATTTTGTCGATTAGGCCCTTTTTCTACAATAGTACCTACCTACTTAGCTATTGTTTTATTTTAATACTATTCTCTCACATTACACACTGGAAAAGATTATTGATTTATATATAATGGAAAAAAAAACGTCAAATGGTATAAATATCACATAATAAGTTTTAACCACACTTTCAAATGCCAATTACACATTCACATCGATTTAGTTGACCGAACAACCTGAATAGTCCTGCCATACAGTTAGAGGGCACACTTATTTCTTACTATTGTCCTTTAGAAACACAGCTACGAAACTGAACTTTAAGACTTTGTAATACAGTTGACGTTATTATCAAAGTTTTGTTAGGAAAGTTTAATTATACATACTCCAAGGAGGGTAATTGATAAAGCTAACTTATGCCTACTGGGTATCTGGTTCATTGTAATTAGTATAGGTAGGTATAAGTTATTTTTAGTTTGTCGTAGTGGTGTGTGTCGTGTGTTCTTCAGCGGTGAATGTTGATTTATACGTGCGCTCTTTACAGAAATGCCCTGGGCATTATTGCCCGCAACTTAGTTATTTGTGATAATTGCTTCACTAGCCCGCATAGAATGGTCAATAATATTGCCGGTTAATAACTCTACAGGTGACCTAAAATGCTAACTATTGGCTTGCTATGTTACCTTTTTCAGATCATGAGAACTGGATTTTACATATTCTGTTAGTGGAATAATTACCTACTGCTTCGTTTTTTTGGATTTCCGCAAGTAATCATTGCTGCTACGACTAACAAGAGATACAAATCATCATTTTATCTATAGCTTCTTTTTTGAAACTGTATCGTCTCTTTTTAAATAAATTCTAAAAAATACTGGTTCAAGACCCCAGAGCCACCAGACTTAAATCACTTTACAATGCCTGTTTTGAGAATAAATCAAGAAATATGTAGTTTTAGTTTGAATGAAGGGGCTTTTTATGTAGGAATCAGGTAAAACAGTTACCTTACCTAGTCACTTAGGTACATTCAAGTGTGTTTTTTTTTGGGTGGTAAATCATCAAATAACTTCTCCCGCCCTGGGCGGGACGGGAGGGAGTGTCAGACTTTTACTGACTAAAACCCACCCATGTTCCTTCTTGTGCCCTTTGCGTTCCGGGGGCGCGGTATCTCTTGCGAACAACCCGCAGCCCCGGCAGGCATCGGCCCTCAGTGGCCCCTTCCTTTTGCTGACATCTCTTTGAGGCGCGCCGTCGACACGGCCTGTCGTTGTTTAAACGTAAGGAGGGTGAGCTACCCATTGCTCACCGTCCACAGGCCCGTATCTACGGTGGCCGGGAGTCGTCTCGCGGACGGACCTAGTCTACGATCAAGCACAATGTACACAGCCATGAGTCTTTAAAAGCGTCGATTTTGGAAAGCTTCGTATTCAGGTTCTAAACTAGTACTTAATATTTTATAACATAACTAAAAAAAATATTACCTCTACATCCTCAAGGCCTTATTGTCATAAAAGAACGATTAAGTCCTCACAATGTCGGGATTATTGCAGTGAAAATTTGGGGGCGCGGTATCTCTTGCGAACAACCCGCAGCCCCGGCAGGCATCGGCCCTCAGTGGCCCCTTCCTTTTGCTGACATCTCTTTGAGGCGCGCGTGGAACACGAACGCGCCGTCGACACGGCCTGTCGTTATGCAACGTAAGGACGGTGAGCTACCCATTGCTCACCGTCCACAGGCCCGTATCTACGGTGGCCGGGAGTCGTCTCGCGGCTCCCGACGTCCGGAGCGTCTACCGCGGCGGCTGGGACGGGAGAACCGCTGTCTCAACCGTCCCGCCGCCTCCTTCTCAAGCATTACTGCCTCGCAGAAGGAGGCGACTGCATCCCATTCCCTCTCGCTCCGGACCATGGCTTGCACCAGGGTCGGACGCGAGAGTTCGCCGCCGCCGATGGCCGCCACGAGGACTCGGCGATGCTCCGTCCAAGCGGGGCATACCGCCACGGTGTGCTCCACCGTGTCCTCGGGGCGATCCACACAATATTCAAGTGTGTTGGTCTAGAGAATTTGTTGAAAACCATTATTCTTTATTACCAAACACTTTCCCTAGGCTATAACTTTAGCCGGACGCTGACGCTTTAAAATGTTGACCTTTAAAGCGTCTGGTTAAGGTACTTGTTATACCCGATACTTGATAAAGTAGTTCAGCAACCAACCTAGCAAGTTACGCAAACCTTCTAAACCACATATGCCTTCAACCATTCCCAAATTTTCAGCCATGTTAAAATGACGTGGGTCTAGAAACTGTGGGATCTCTGTCCATATTGGTATCGAAAAAAAACAAAATAAATTACTCTTTTTTTTAAATACCCAGTTATTAACACTATAAATGATATCGGATCATCCAATGACAAGTCAGTAATTATCGAAAACGACGCGGCCGCGGTCCGAGTTTAACTCGCATCTAATAACACGGTTAGGGCAAAAATCTCAATCGCTATTAATCATCGATAAGGATAAGGCATCGGCAGAGTCTGCCGCGACGAAAGCTGCTATTGACGAAAGCTTAGATCCTAATCGATTCATAAAACTTGCAGCGTGTTAATTATAAGCCACCGGGGTGCGGATGAATGCGCCCGCGCTGCCGACGCGCCGCCTCGCCGCGAGCATGCGCTCCCGAGATCTCGATTGTCGATGTGAGAACTATCGTATCATCGACGATTTTTCATACCGACAACCCTTTATTTGACTGTTTCCTTTACAATTATCACAGCTGCCTTTCTACACAATCTCCATCTTGAGCCGCAACAGCGAATCCCGCGAAACTTTTGTACCTACGCGCTACAATCATCTTTAATAATTTTGTAAACATAAAAACATAACAGGAAATATTAAATTAATGCCCGGGAGCCTGTCAACCGGTCATAGTAATTATTGCATTCGTTGATTAACGTAAACAATGTAGATACAGCTAATTGTAGTGCTATAATAGCAAGGTGAGTTGGAACCGAAGCGTGAGTTTTCTATGACATTGCAGACTCTGTACTCAGTTAATTTGCTGAATTAGTTTTGTGTGCGGTGTGTAATTAGGACACGTGAGACACTTTGTGTATGCTCAGGACTCGTGAACGGGTGGTTTCAAAACCACTCGACCGTTTACTGCGCGCACTGTGTTATTTTACGCCGTTTGAACATTCATACTTCTTACCAAAAGTGTAGGTTTTGTATTTAATTTTATTTTCATTTTTCTTTGAGCGTTTTTCTGCTGGTTTGGATTAGTGTTATTATACTATTTTTTTGCAATGATTATGTTAGATGTTATGCTAGATATTGTCACGTTCTAGGAATCAATTACCTGCGAATGAATTTTAAACGTAGTTACACGAGAAGACTGAGTGGAGTTACCTAGACACGTTATAATTTTCTTATATAAACGCTTTACACGGGAGGTGACGTACGTCAAGGTATGAGTATAAACGGGTCGTTAAAACGATATTACACAAGGCGATAGTCAAATGTGCAAGAATACCATTTACGTACAGATGGTATTGAGGTGAGCGTATATTATGAGAACAGAGGAGTGTAGTGTCAATCAATTTTTGCCGCTGGTGATTTCATAACGTCACGTGTCGGGTTCCCACGGAAGCCCGGCTACAACCCGCCCAGGGCCGTCATGTCCAACCACTTAAGTATTTAACATAGGTACATAGCCTTAGCTTAAAAGTTATTATCTAGCCTAAACAATTTCTAAGCTGACGGCATGGAAATGGGCACGCATAAATAACGTTTCATGGCCGAGTTTGAGTATTAAATTGTTGGTTGCGATGCGAGCGGAGTGACGAATAAATTGCCCATACACTGTCTAGTTTGCTGCCTCTTACAGATTAACTTGAGCACATGGGTTTATGCGATGGCTCAAATTGCTAGCTTGAATTATGTGCGAATCTTCTAATTGTCCATAAACTATGGAATACTCTTACATTGTAGGTAGTTAGAGTTCCATTTGAATTTCTAATTTGATGTGAAGCAATATAGCGACGGATGTATGTGTTTGTTACAAATAATTTAGGAAGTCATAGAACCACAAAAATCATAGACTGAGTAATTTCATATTAAACCGGTCATTTTATTTCGTCGTACGTAAATTAGTTGGTAGCTAATGATACCTACTCAAGATGATTGTCCGCGGATCGCCGCGGCCCGTAATGAAGCCGTATTTAGGCTTTGGTCCTATAATCAAAATTGAATTATCCCACTTGACATTCTTGCTTCAGAAATCATGCTTTTTCTTTTTCCGCTCCAATTCTCTTGGACAATTTGAATTTTTAATGGTCTTTGTTGTCAATAGGATATTATTTTTAGTAAATTGTCATACGGATCTACGATTTTCCCTCGGGTAATCACATAGTAGGTGACATTATTGAGTCTATCTGTTTCCAACATACCTTCTATAAAATCCATTAGTGAAATAATCCTTCAGTTGATTTTATTTATATAGGAAAACCGTGTCAAAATATCGTGATTTGGCAGCTATAATTACATATAGGTTAATGGACAATGGTCGGATTATCCATCACTGTTACAGTTGACTTACTACGTGGCCTGAGTGTACTAATACCTTCTCATGATACCTATTGTTTAATGTCAAAGACCTTACTGATTCCACTTCAGTAACTTCGGCTTTTGAACTGCTTTTTGTTACAAAAATATTATCTAATTGCTTCCGAAGGAGCAAGCGCGAACTGATTCAAGTTTCATATAAAAAAGTCGATCAATCACCGAATCAAGGCGTCGTTAACACGCGTTGCATTATGTTCAATAAATCAGGCCATCCAGACCCACTTCGCCGCTAAAGATTTTGATCTATTAACTGGATGACAGTGCACTACTGAGCCGCGGTTAACTTTAGCGCCAGCCAATATAAAGAGCCACTTCTGAATACTTTTAATACAAATTTAATTAACTGGATTCAGACCTTTTCTGTGTCGTTTAAAAAGATCTTTGTAGACGCACCGTGTAATGACTTAAAGCGTCCATAAACGACTTCTGTGTGGAAATTTATTAACAGACGTTTTGAGTGTGCATTGTCCCTTTGTGGCTCTCACTTCCTTAAGCGTACCGCTGATGATTAATTGCTCATCTTTGTTTTGCAACATGAGTCCTTTTAAAAGGAAAATAACAAAAACTTGAAGGGATTATTCGACACCTTGTTCGTGCATTGTGAATGTGTTTATGTAGTTTCTCTCGCGTTTATGGTGTAGTGTTAAACTTTCAATTGATTCGTGCCGATCATAGTTATGACGCTTATTATCATAACGAACACGGCGTTTAGTATTTATGAAGCAATTGAAAGATGGTCAGGTTAATTTATTGTTTTATTTTTATATATAACAACACCAATACGTTATTATTAATAGAAGCTTCTGCATTTTAAACGCTATTCAATTGACGTAATACCTACTTTGATAGACGCAAGTAAATAAATGTTTATATTCATTAGGTATTTAGCAGTTTATAACAGAGAGCAATTTATGTGTTTTGTGTAATTTCCTTCACTCGCCCCATTTTTTAAAACTTTGTAAGTCTTCTTTTCAAATGTCACAGCTATAAACATATGCCAGAAGAAACTGTTTTGAACAAGTGTGTTAACTGAGTGCACTGTAATTGCATACCCATGTTAAAATATAATTTTCCATTTACCAGTAGAACTTTTAATATAATTATTATAAAAATAACAGAAAATGTGGATCTAGTTTCCTCGTAGGTCGTGCGTACGCGCCGGGAGCGCGCTTGAGTTTCACGCAAATAATACACATTTAGCAACAGTTTCAGTGGCTCACACGATCCGCCTCTGCCTAGGCAACGCCGAGTAATTGGTCCCGGTCATGCGATTACGTTTCTAGCCGATTTAATTATCGCGAAATGATCAGTGTGCCGGCCTCCCGCAATTTAGCTATCAATCAAGAGGAGAATGGTTATTGGCGTTCTAAGGCGGCCGAGTGGCAATATGGGTTTTCAATAGTTACAGCAAAACTGTAGTGAAAGGTACTGTTGGATTTCATGCACGTACAGCGTAATGTTTGACGTTCCGGTGTCGCCTCGCCTGCGCCAATGAACGTATCCGCTGCAGGCCAAGCAATTATATCTAACATTTTAAACGGTTTCCATTTTCCGTAATTTTTTTCATAATCTGTAGATTCACGTATTACTTTTGCGCAATCGTTTTTTGTCATCATATTGTGATATGCTTGTATTGAAAGCATGCATGAAAGCGAATGAAAACATATTGTGTCAATAACATGACAGTTAAGTTGGTGACGATGGAAAATATTAAATCTACTTTGGCTACATAACTGAATTATACAAAAGACTGAGCAAAATTATTTGTATTAAATCAAACCAAGCGAATGGAAATATTATGTGACGCGAATAAATATTTTGACATTATAAATGGTAGCGGTTTTTATAACTTACTGTATGGAATTCATCACAGCTACATTGTGAAGTTTGCTTTGATTAAAATTAATTAGGGATGTGAACGCCTTCATGTTATTAGGAAGGTAATACCATTGCTGCATTAGGTACCTACGACTGTTGGAAAACTAACTTATTTTCCACTTCGTGTATGTAAAGGGTTTAATTTACCATTAGGTACCGTTTTAATAAACTTATGAATATTATCGCAATGTTCTAAATCTATGTTGAAATAATTACACAAAACGTGGCGTTCGCATTTTACGATTTTGTATCACGCCACGCTTGCTTAATTACCTATACTTACCAACTTTCTATGGCCAATACCTACTACATATGAAAACACACAATTTTCTACATAAATTCATATCGTGGTTGCAATGTTAAAATGGGTTTCACCTATTAAGGCGATGTGTCGCGGACCTCATGTAAACTCGAAATTGTGTTTTTGTTCGGCCGCGCCATTTTGGTCGGTAAGCTTTAGTCTTATCAAGACATAAAGAGACTTATGAATTCATCTTGAATGGCGTTGACAAAAATGTGAATATAAATAATGCGTTGAATAATTCAGCGTGTTATCGGTATGGAAGAGCAGTGTGCGCGTAAAAAGCGAGCGGTCCGCGCGCTGCCGCCGGAATGCCACTGCGCTGTTTTTACGTAATTGTCCTGAAGCACGCACTCATCCATTATCTAACTGACTTAGGCACCCGAGAATACGTTAGTTTTTGCCAGCCAGTCTAATCATAAGTCACTCCATAAGTCTAAAGTTGCAAGAATATCCAGGTTCACAAATACTTGACGTTTCAGGAAATGTGAATTTTTCATTACAATATTTTTTTGTATCTAATAGGCCTCCATATATTATAACATTCCTTTGTTCGTTTTCCAAAACATCATTATATAAATATCAATAAAAACACTAACAACAGCTCGAGATAAACAATAATTAAAAATTCACGTCTCGTCACATGCAGGCTTCATTTAGCCGATGTCAATGATTCCGTAATTATTAATACTAATTTAAAGCTTTCATTGTTATTCTTACCGCCGTGCTCGATTATCAATTTTTTGTGGGGACGCACGTCCACTGTCCTTTTAAAAGTTAAAATACAAATGTTGGTGTGCAGTTTTTAGGTGAATTTGAGGTTTATTACTGATCGGATAAGGGCTAAAAAGTAAAACTACGGATTGTGTTGCAAGAATTGATTCGCGACAAGTAACTTGCGTTTACTCACGTTTAGCACTCAATGAAATTGCATCAATCGTATCGTGTCGCTATTACTGGTATTTTTATTTGAGTCTCTAATTTGATTTTGATTTTTCTTTTATTTCCTTTACCGAGCAGCAGGTGACAGTTTGTTCAGTTCGTTTTTATCTACAAATTCTGTGCTATACTAACCGGAGTTGTATTTTCATTAGAATCACAGCAGTGCGCGGAACTTTTTTGTTTAATACATACCTGTTTGGAGTTGTATCAGCACATAATCTTTATTGTTTATTTTGGTAACCTATGTATATACATTCTCTACTATGGTAAGTGATTTTAATCTGTTTGTTTCAGGCACTCTCCGGCCGCCGGGTCTGATTGGGGGCAGCAAGCCTAAGGTTGCAACCCCAGCAGTAGTTTCCAAGATTGAACAGTACAAAAGAGAAAACCCCACCATATTTGCTTGGGAGATCCGGGAACGACTTATATCTGAAGGTAAATAACAAGAATTTCATGGGTTTGTTTAGAAATTAGGTATGTGCGTAATGTTTTTAAGCCAGAAAAGGAATTTATAAAATGTTTATAATACAATACATAAGAATATATATGAATATATCGGTATCAACATTTTATTGACAGCAAATAGAATAAGAAAGACTTTTTGAGTTGTTGTAATTATTTTTCACTTTAAAGTAAAAGGAAAACCCGGGAAAATCGATATGAATGTAGGTACTTATTTACTTGTCGTAAAATTAAACTCCTAAGTTATAGCCCATTGCTGCATTTATACGCCAATTACGTACGGGAAATAGCAACAGTATTGCTCATATTCGAACCGCAAACCGGTAAAATGTCTTAACTTGGTGGCGCATTCACACAATTTTTCAATACATTCAATTTAATATCATCAAAGCTAAAATCGTTCAAAATGCTTTAGGCTTATACAGGCAGGAAATGTGACATACTAACTTCAATAAGTACCTACTTATCTATAATTTATATTAGTAATAATCATAAACAGTTATTAATAAAACGTGCCTAATTGCTGTCCCAATAAATAACTTAGTTTTACAAATTAATTAATTAGGTAGTGATTTTACAGTAAAAGTAATAAATTGGTGGTTGTTACATGATTTACTACGCACTATACATTATAATGTTTTTAAATACAGGTATATCCACTGTTCAATTCCTAAGATCATGCGAACAAACAAACAATTACGGCGATCAACCGTAGTTCTATGGCCGTTTCCTATGCGTGTGCCGTGAATGCTGTGGGCTATCACGAGGTGGACCGATGTAACTGTGCTTACCCGGCGTGCACCCACTAACGTGACGCACACATTGTTAGGCCATTTTGTGCTGGTATTATAATAGTCCTGCATTTTGTATTGGGTTTTATACGGCAAAATGTATCTACGTTCGTATCTTTGAGCAAGTTCAACTCTTGTCAATTTTTTTACTTTTTAATTTCTAAAGTAGTCGTTAGTAATTAACATATACAAAGAAAAGGTAATGGTCATAATATTACTCAAACTAATTTTAGGTACATTTTCTTTAGGTAATTTTAAAATTAGAAGCAGAAGGCGAATTGTGCTAATTAAAAATGATCAAAATCTAGTCGCAGGTCTTCTCAGCGACAATAAGTTTTTACATCAATTTGTTGTTATTGATTGTCGCTAATTTTAGTGACATTTTTGACGGATTGAGATTGAGATTAGCTCGGGATTGTTTCTAGTAGTTGACTTTCAGATGTTTTTTAGATATTAGATATTAAGAAATTTATGAATTTTTTATGTATTTGTTTTCAGTTTACTTTATTGTTATAATATTTTGTAGAGGAATATTAAAAAATGTTGGCTGTAAGTTATTAGAGACTATCTTTATTTCGTTGTATTTTTGTTTTTATAGCAATTTGTTAAATATTGTTAACTGATTTAATACGATTGAGCTTCATAAAAGATGTAGTGACTAGGTACGTCTACCTATTGACAATTGTCATGCTGCATCAGTGCGGACCAAAACATTTAACTTTAAAAACCGTTTAAGCTTTTTTAAAACTACATTATTTTTTGTAATCAGTGACTTTTTTAATGCTTATTTATGAAATTTATTAGTATGTTACCTACATAATTTTTCGTCGAAACTATTTTACGGCATTTTAGACTTCCTGATATAAGTAGATAAAGGTAAGTAGAGAAAAATCTCTTAAAGAAAAAACTAGTAGTAGCGAGTTATAAAATAAAAAAATCTCGAATTACGTACAATTCTGTCAATTATTATTATTTAAGTAAGTTTTACATATGTTTGAAAAATAAAGGACATAACGACACATTGAGAGTTAAAAAAAAAATTCTGTCAATCAAAATCAAAGTGTGTTCAAGTCTATCCGAAGGATGTCTAGTTTTAATAATATAATAAACCGAACGTCGCGTAATACCGGTGAGCGACTCAAGTTACAGGCATTGCGTGCGCGCATACACGATATGGAACCGTCTGATCATCGAATCATTACCGAGTTACCTTATTAAAATAATTTATGGCAATTTACAGATTGTTATTAACTCGATGAGGAACGTTCTTGAGACGTGTTTTGATAAATCACGGCTGGATGACGTGCGAATTGTGTAGCTCGTCTAATTGAGATAGATTTGTCGAGGAATTAGTTTAAACAAACCAGTAATAGGTAAGTAATTAGACCCAGCGTGACTACAAATATTACCTTGTTTATTGTTGGTTTGCTATCTTAGTTTATGACTACATACGTACCATTACGCCTGTTTTCCTCTAAGGGTTAGGTAGAGGTTTACCAATGTACACCCACTGTTCGCCGGTATGTTTAGGTCCCATGTAATAAGGGCCGAGCCTTTTAGCATTAACTGCTACTGAGAATTTCATAGAATAACCCAATAACACTCGCTCGGCTTGGGAATTGAACCCATAACCTCTAGCGTAGCAGTCGCGGTTAGGACCACTAGGTTACCGAGTCAGTTGTTAGTTTATGACTGCAGTACATAAATAGTTTATCAGTTTTCAGGATTTTAAAAGTGTAAATATTTTGCTACATTAAAATTGGCTAAGTTAATTTAAGGAGTGTTTTTTTGTAATGATAAAACAAACACTATGCCAAATATTTTTTGCAAAACAAATTATGAACACACATACCATCACTCCTGTATTCCCCGAAGGGTTAGGCAGAGATGTACCAATGTACACCCACAGTTCGCCGGTAAGTTTAGGTCCCATGTAATAGGGGGCGAGCCTATTGTCATTAACCGGGCACAAATCCTAACTCCGAGCTGCTACTGAGAATTTCATAGAAAAACCCAATAACACTTTTTGCTCGACCTGGGCAAAACAAATTATGAATACCTAAACAAAAAACGATACCATTAAAAATAAGGTCACTTAGCCACAAACTGCGAACCACTCTGTTTACCCAGTAACCAAACACTTATCTAATTATAGGATTAAAGTATTTGAGTAATGAACTTTAGATGAGTGTCAAACAGTTTCGGCAGGGTAATAGGCAAAGCCATCCAAGTGCGAGCCCGAATATGGTCTCTTAGTTTTGTAAATGGCCGCCGCGGCTGACAGCGGATATAACGTAATTTGAGAACATCTATTGGATTTTATGTCTATGTGCGAGCAATATAATGCTTTAGGTATCATTATATTATATAAGTTCGTTATTGAAATATACTTGAGATATACTATTTGATTGTGGCATATACATTGCGCTTGTATTTCGAATATGTTTTTCTTACATTCAAAACTTGTTTGGCTTTATTCTAAGGAAAATTGATCTTATGATGAATTAAGTAGTTGCAAAGTAATGAATGAAAGCAAAGTCATTCCTACTGACCATTCCAAGGCACTACTGAAACTTCCTTATGAAGCTAAAGATCATTATTTCCATAGTTGTAATTTATACTACAATAACATTTTAAAAGATTGTTCGTAATTACGTGAATTGCTACAGGCCTATTCGTCCTAAGAGGAATGCAGTAGTGCATTATTAATTCATTAATCTTCCTCATAAAACCATAACCATAACTCGTTGTCATGAAAATTACAACAAGCCTCATTATCTATGAGTCACAGAAACATATGATCTGAAATCAAAATAATTCCTAAGTTTAGTCGGCTAATCTTGAAGTTTAGTATGCGTTAACCATAGCATATATTAAATCGAAAATTATGTCAATCTGTTTTTCTTTGATCTCAAGATCAAATGAAGCAATTTTGACAAAATTTCTACGCAATAAAGAGTAATAAATAAAAACGTCGCGTAGTGCCGCGGGCCCGAAGCCAACTGCACAATAAATGTGTCACTATAGCCGAGGGCTTTGATTATAAAGATGTCGTTGTTACACATATGCAACTATATTTATATATAATGGTATTATATTAAAATAAAAAGCACCAATTTCCTGTAACGAAATGTAAAATTTTCACAATTTTGAAGTTATTATTCGGTTTCTACTCATTATTTTTTATGTATACACGGTATAATTCAAATTATTTCTTATATTTTTTACTGATTAAAACAAACTAATACAAATAACTGCAGCCTGAGTCTGTTCGCAAATTCCTACTTTGTTAGCCTCAGTACAAACACAGCGATTAGAGTGGACATTCACTGAAATGTCTTTTCCTATAATGTTACCACGACACACAAACATGCGCACACATATCTTAGAGTACGATGGGCGTCTTTAGCTCAGAGGCCAACGAGCCAATTGCGATAATTGCACCAACGACACCTCTCGTGCCCATGCGTGACGTTAAACAGCGCCAGCTGAAACAAAAGACGGCTGAAGCGCCAAGAAACCATACAATCTATTTGTATCCAACTGCACCGCATCTTAAAGTTCAAAATCGCAAGCCTAATTAAACGTCATTAAAGCGTTCGTCGTCAAAGGACGTTCTTCGCCTTGATGTTTTCTCTAGTGCAGTTCAGTTCGGTAGGGTGCGTGCGATCGCATTGGAACTGGTTTTGCTTACAAGACCACTTCTGGTTTACGATATCAGTGGGGACCGGATTAGGAGACGATAACATTCTTGATGGGAAACACTGTGCTAAACTGAGTTGTTAAATTGGTTCGCAGCCATTAAATCCCCAGGGGGCGCCGTAACTTCAGAGCACATGATTAGGTTAACGTCTATATAAAACACGTTTTATTTACATGATATTATAATACTTGGAAAATTTCTTGTAGGTCAGGCTAAAAAATATTTAAAAAGTAAAAATATGAAGAACAAAAATATTATGCCTAATGTAGAGCCATTTGTGTACGGTCTAAGAATTTAAATATTTGTGTAGGAAGGAAGTGGGTACAATTTTCTTTAGATAAGGGCCTCGACAAGTGCAAAATGAAGTAATAATTTTGATTATGAATATGTGAACGGGTTCTTATGAACGAGGGGTCGAACAATTGCTCAGTGAACGCTTTTATTTTTTATGTTTTTTTTGTTCTTATCTCTGCGGCCGGCTGACATTATCGTCATTTGTTGAAATGTGTTTAAAATAATTGCTCGAGCGCAGTGAGCGCTCATGCCTCCGTTGTATGCGAAAATTGCACGCGATCCCACGTCAGTCGGTTGTTTTGCGTAAATGCTCACATATTTGTCGTAAATGTTGCTGTATTTAAATAAATTCTGCTGCATTTCGACTCAAAACATTTAAAATTTACCGCTAACTTTGCGGTTACGATTTAATACAAATTGAACCGCTTTATTGCATTGGGAATGCTTTGTTCAATTTGGACGGTCCGGGGTTGTAGTTATGATTGATTCCATTAGATCTGTCGATGGTTTCGGTGTATCAAAGTGTGTTGACCGGCGCGGACCACCTGCTGACCAGGGAGCCCCGAATAACTATTTCTGTTACAGAATTAACAATCTAATAGAGCCGACTTTTAACAATATTTTGTTTTACAATTTTCTATGTTTTGCCAGAAACTTATAATTTATAATATAAGATAAGTTTTTATACATGGAACCCTGCTAGGGCACAGGAATTAAATCTAAACTAATTGCCCTTGCTTTTAGAAATTGAGTAATATCATTGTGTGATGGAATTCTTATACCTATAACATTTACACACCTCATGACTGTGTTTAGATATTTGTGCAGTTGTCTGCATTATTAAAGGCCAAATAAAAAAAAAGAAAACAAAAACATATTAACGTATAAAGCAATGTTATACAACTTTTCACTATATTATAAATAGTAATATGTAGATACTACTTTCATTGTAAGTCTGGTTTGTGGTATATTTTTATTGTGCCGAAAAAATATAAGATACCATAAAACGATAATTGTTTTTTGTTTCTTAAGTAATGTATTTAAATACTTTCGACTTAGTCCCTAAATTTTTATGACACAAAATCAAAAAATCAACAGTTTCTAACTCTATAGCTTGGTCAGAAATATGTCTAAGTAATAGAAATTTAATCAAATTATAACAAAATGATCACGCTCAACAGTCGAGGCTTTTGTCATAAGCGCGTGCCCGAGCAACGCTCACCTATTCCACTTGGCTGAATTGATTAAAGTTACATCTGCATTGTCGGCACGTAGGTCTATCTACACTCAATTTAATTTCTTTAACGACAATATTTAGTTCAGAAAATATAATAGTCCGCTGTTGATAACAATCAATCAATCAAAATATTCTTCATACTCGAGATTTTCGTTGTAAAAAATCCATCTTTCATATTATATTTATAAAAATATGAAACGTTCCGAACAGCCCACTTTATTTTAACTTGATATTTATACAAACGGTGACTACAAAAGGAATGTGTCAAAAACGTAACCACTCGAAATCGGTGCGCGTCTGTCGATCGTATTCCGACGAGCAGTTATTAAAACAGAGCAGCTCATCGAAGCCGGCTAAATTTTAATAAGGTATCCACTACCGTCTTTGTTAGCCGTGACAAGGCAGTTTTGGACAATGGCTTGCGCAACTTATCGACTAAATCGATATCGGTTTACGAGGCGTTACGGGCGGCTCTAGCTACTGACCATATTTTGATTAATTGCATTCTTAGCTCACAAACTGTATAGGTTACGTGGAGGCCCAAATTATTGGCTGGCGCCGATTAATTAGCGAAACGGATGACGAGTAAGTTTACGGTTGGGGTGTTAAAATGTTTTGGTCGGCCATAAAAACACTTTTATAATTTATAACTTCTTGTTAATGTTGTTTTTTATGATTCGCGTTTAGTGATCATATTAAAAACTTACATTTCCGATTGCCGTCCTTATTTGTTTCCAATTTCTCCAAATCGTTATGTATACGGTACATGTTACTACGAGATAGACGGAACGCTTTTTTGTAAGTCTTTTGACATTTACTAACAAGGTCCCACCTCGTTTGCCGTTATTGTACGGTCGAAATAAATCAAATCGATCTCTACACAGCTTCCAATAAACCGATACATTTATTGATTTGTTACAGCATTAAATTGGTTCCCAGCAGTGCATCACATCAACAGTGTTGCCCGACGTCGGGAGGGTCACGGTCATGATTTCGGATTTCGGTTTTGGAGAACCTTTAATCGTCGCTTGTACATGGCGCTACAAAAACATGTTTTGATCGGTTTTTGCTTAGCTATTGTCATGTTATTGAATTACCTAATAGGCTTTGTGAGTTTTGAAAGCGACGAAAGTTGCACAGAATGGTATCTGTACATAAATAAATCGTTCCGATTATCTTTTATTGTAATGCTATTGGCAGCGATCGAACTGTGAGTTGTCATTTTGCTTTTAATTGTTGCGGGACAGGTTGTTATTCAAATGATACGAGAGCTAGATAGTGCAGGGCGATTATTCATTGCGGGTTGGCACATCTTTTGTGACTTTGGCCATTGAGAGCTAATTGAAACGAGTGGACGCGTGTGCGTAGGGTAGGCGTTTAGCGCAACGGTTGCGCGAGGCCCCCTGGAGGTACAGACACCTTTTTACTCAGTCGACGCGGCGGGTGCCGCTTGATTGCATCCGATCTCATCGTTTTATGTTCCCCATAAAGCCAACAATAATTCATTTAGACGACGTGACGCCACTCATTCGTTAACTGGTTCTAGACGTTCGATGAGGACGTGATTTTTATTTTGGAGCGACAGCAGTGAAGGAAGCGTCTAATCGTCTTCAAATTAGAATTTGAGCTTTGATGGAAAACTTTTCAACTAAGAAACGATGACTTCAAAAGAAATTATAATTAACTGCTTAATAAACGGCAAAACAGGCGTCTACAAGTCTGATTGGACTTGCAACATATTTTTATAGAATTTTTTATTCAAGCAATTAACATGATTTATCATTATCTTTAAAATGATCAAATTACACAAATTTCTCGAAATATTAATTAGTAGAATTTGAATCGCCTGTGTCAGACAGATCTACAATTTATGATTTTGTAATAAAAAAATGTATTCGAACAACATTTCCAAACTGCAGTACCTTTTTTTTTTCCAGTGCAGTACCTAAGTAGATATTATTTCATTGCACTTTTTAAATCAATTAAGTATCTCGCTGGAAGTTCTCTATTATATTTAATTACCCACTGTGTTAGATCAGATGAGTTAGACAAACCTATTGTAGACTACTACAATAGGTTTGTCTAACATTTTCTTTTTAAAATCATAAGTGGCATAACGACTACGTTATGCCACTTATGATTTTAAAAAGAAAATGTAGGTAATTAATATACTTACTTTTTCCATATACTATATAACTAGCCTTATAGAGCAACCTAAAGAATAATACTACTAATTATAAGCGTTTAAAATCTAGTCGCAATCTCTTCCCAGCGGCAATCACTGCACATTATATATGATGGTAAATTAGAGGCATTTTTGACTGATTTAGACAAAGATTAGATTGAAATTGTTTCTAAAAGTTTGTAGAAATGCCCCCTGGTGTCACTTTGGTACTTACGTTGAGTAAAAAGCGTCTGAACTTAAATATCTGTTTCGTGTCTAGGCTACAGATAGACATAACTTTAATTAGATAACAAAACTTAAACGTTAAAATTGATTAATTTATTGATAGTAGACTTGCAGATCGAGATCAAACAAAACCCTGTGGAATACAACCACAATGGTTTATCAAAGTCTACTTGGAATTTAATCATCATTCTTGAATAATGTTTATCCGATTAGAGTACTAAATAATATTGTAATTCGTATCCAATACTACAAGTTACACTAACGATTTCGCCAAATAACCGTCAAGCTAATTAATTACAGTCGTTTGTCTAGAACTAAGTAATTAGCGTGGTTCGATAGAATTCGACATCCGTCGCGTTACCAGCCGAACGTATCGAAGAACCGGTATAAGTAAAACAAACAAACAAATTCATTCCAAACCATTAGGCACGAGATCCGACTGTTAATGTCTCAATTTAGAAACGAGCGTAAATCTTCAAAGGCGTGACAATTACTGTTACTTCCCGGCATTACAAACAAAAAGGTTTTCCGTCAATTATCGATAAATTAACCCGATTAAACAGTCTATAGCCAGACGGCGCCGGACTGCCTTATCTTTGGACATGCCACGCTTTTAGGCAGGTACCAACTAACAACACTCGGACGCAGAAACATTAAGATTTTTGAACCAATTTGCTTTTTATTAGGATGCCATGGGAAACTGATTCAGTTGCCTGATATTCCATGTAACACTGAACAATTTGTGTGCTTTCATTAAAGAAGTACGCAATAAACATAACGCGATAAAATAATTATTGTTACATATCAACACCTAATTATACTGCACTAATTGCAGTAGGCTTACTGCAAGCTCTTTCGTAAAGCTCGCACGTATAAATGTTGTTAATTCGATAATTAATCGCTTTCCGCCGTATAATGATAGAACAAGAAAAAACTACACCGCTTTTAGAAGTGCCGTTACCGACAGCCCCTGCGTACTGATGTATAAGATGCTCTTTATGTTATAGACATGTAACCTTTTAATAGAAGCGGACCCTATTGTGACTAATCATGATTAAACGACTTTAGACAAATTGCATGACCGTGACTAAGCATGTAGGATCCGGGCCCGATCCCAAATCATTAAAAGAACAATTATAGATATCGCATTCCCACCTGCAACCTGTTGATGGATAATGATCTGGCTCTAAACAAATAGTAGAACCAAGACCACTGATCGTCGCTCATTGTCAGCGAAGTCTTGAATAAAAACGCAATTGATATTGGCTAACTTGTTTACTCATTACAACCGATACCTCACTCGTCACTTGTAAGATGCAATCAACCGCTGAAAAGTGAATGATTTCGCACCACGCAAACTGTCGAAATAACATCTTATCAGATCATTGACAGTAACGCGTTTAAAGATACGTTTTTTATAAAGAAATTATCGACTTATCCAAATTGAAAACACGCCCGCGTAGAACGTTGTCGATCGAAACTATCGATAGGCTACGTGCTTGTTACTAGACAAAAACCAATTTAACTGTTCTGTTAAAGATCATTGAAGTTTTTTGTCATTTAAAAGAATAGAAAACGTAGTAGATTAAGTAGCGGCGACGCGTCGCTGAGCTCCCACAAAACGTTAAGAGATTTTCAACGGTTTGTTTTATTTCTGAAAACGGCTGCTTCCATTATAATTAGAGATCTTGACTGGTAAGTGATGACTAGTCACCATTATAGTGTTCTCAGCCCCATCAAACTTTTGACGTCCAGAGGCACAGAAGGCGGTTCTATCGAGCCTTCGTCTTAACGCACCGATTACGAGCCAAACAAATTGTGTAGAGGGCACCTTTTTATGCTTTTCGACGTGCTAACAATGAACCAAGCCGCGCAACTGATCATTACCATTATACTGTATAAGGCTTTGTGTTTTGAGTAAATTATAACAGGTACGTTTTGTGTTTTATTTGATACGTCAAGCGGTGGCTGCGCTGAAGCGCGCCGGACGCCTCACAATAGCGCTTCATTATCAACGGTGACCGCCTTTAAAACCATCTTTATAAATCGCGATAGTCTCAACTCGTTATTATAATAATTATTATGCATGTCTGTGAGGTCTATCAAATCATTTCCTTCTAACAAACAATTTTATTGACAGGGTGGCTGGCATATTTTCAAACGCGGTGGTGTCAGTTTGTTTATCATGACTAGAAAATGTCTCTTTAACCGCTCACGTCAACAGCGATCATTAAGCAATTAGGTTCAATTATTGTTCCTGGATATAATTGTTTGAAGTTAGTACGTACCTTTAAATGATAGACTTGCACATAAATGGATCTATTCCACGTAAATGCAGGCAAATTGCCTTTGAACATTGGTAGGTACGATAAAGTGTGAGTAATACTTACTGAACAAGCTGTTGTTGTACTTATTAGTTATGAAAATTGTTTGGAATTAGAACCGTTTATTGTCTTTAGTAAGTTATTTCGAAGGTATTAGATAGCTTCGAATGACAACACGATACGAACGTCGTAGGCTCTTTGAATAATTATGCTACGACTAAGTTACAACCTAGCGATAGGTAAAAGTCGTCCCTATTCTTGTTATTTATGTCAGTTCACAAGTCATGCACGGCCTGTAATTAGCAGAACAATATCGATTAAGTTGTTAAAGGTTGGTATCGGCGAATTAATAGGCACATGGGGAAGCTATCAAGGTTTCCATTATTAAATATGCGTGCTTGCAACATGTTGTTTATGTGTAACAAGAATAAAGTAACTAGTTTTATTAGTCTCTTTGTGAGGGATTTGAATTTTATTTCAGGGTTAGTTATAGGCATTTCTGCATTGATTTGTTTTCAGGTGCATAGAGGCTATTTTCTGCTGTCAGAAATGTAATATGGGTTAGTTTAGGTACCCCACATTTTGTTTGTATCTTAAAAATGTTATATTCATAAGGGTGTCATATTTAAGGTGCAAAACAGATTTAAAACTTAGAAACAAGTTTATTAATAAAGTATGAAAACCGGAAAATGCTAGGAAAAGAAAGTTACACGTATTAGTATAAAAAATCTTAAACACCAACTTAGATATTCAGGTTCATCATCATTTATCAGACACAGTTAATGCTTTATCCAACAAATTGCATGAATAATAATTATAAAAGAGCAATCCAGCGCGAGTTATTTAAATCATCGCAGTTCAGTGGCTGTGCGCTCGGAAGCTCAACAACGAATCCTACGACAATTACACTCGGACAGGCTATGATTAAATTATGGCACTTACTCGGAGTGTTTCCTGAAAATTACATGGGATGGCTCTCCAAGGCTGCGCCGGCACGCGATCTCGGCGCACGCAGCTAACTCGCGCACACATTTAGTTTACGTTGCGACACGTTCAGTTCAGTTCTCGATAGCATTGTGGCATAATGACTAACGTGCAGATCGAGAGTTCAGCTAAGGATTTGTTTTTAATGGCTATTTTATACTACTAACTGCCTCGGTAGCCTAGTGGTCCTATGCGCGACTGCTACGCTAGAGGTCTTGGGTTCGATACCCAGGTCGACAAAAAAGTGTTATTGAGTTTTTCTATGAAATTCTCAATGGCAGCTCGGAGTTAGGATCTGTGCCCGGTTAGTGGCAACAGGCTCGCCTCCTATTACAGGGGCTTAAACATACTGGCGAACTGTGGGTGTACATTGGTACACCTCTGCCTAACCTTTCAGGGAATACAGGCGTGATGGTGTGTGTGTATTTTATACAAGCTTTTATCCTCGACTTCAGTTGCGTTGACTTGTTCTAAATTATCCCACGGCAATACGAAAACGGTATAAAATTATCCTTTATATTAAGCTAGATCAATATGTGCCATATTTCAGCTCATTCAATTAACAAATAGTTGCAATTCATAAATCAAACATCCATCCAGTTTATAATAATAGGAAGAAGAGTAAGATGTACCCTCTCGGGTTTCATGTCTGAGCTAAGCAATGGGTATGGCTGTCGGATTTACAATGGATATGTATTATTACAAAAGTTTATGTAAACACCCTCAGGAGTCTAACATTTCCTTTCACAAAATACCTAGGCTGTATACATATCAGTATTCCATAAGAACTTTCCATAAATCACAATTAATAATAATTTTGTTACACATTGATACTTGGCTATAAAATTATTTTTTTTTTTATCTGTGTTTTTCAAATAAAATAAAGAAAAGCCGGTCTTCGCCAAAAATATCAAAAAAGTCAATGAATGACAAAGAAAGTGCTACAATAATGTAGTACAGAAAACTCTTACGTTTATTCTGAACTATATATGCTACCTACACTAGAACTAGGCTATCTTGTTAGGCAAATATCGTAACCGGCACGAGTTGTGAGCAAAAACTTCAAAATCATTTTTAGGTTCAATCTTCCAAAAACCCAAGAATGGCCCCCTGACCCCTGGCTATTTACTACTAGGTTGCTGCGACATTACTGCCGCTGTGGTGACGTCACAGTGGGATTATTCACAGTTCGCCTACGAACTCTAATTAGCTATTCATTATGGCGTTACCGTGCAACCTTTAAATTACAGAGAAGGCTATGTTGCTTACGCAATGTAAACGTGCCGTACTCCAAAAGTAAGATAAACCTTATTTTTAAGATTCAAGATACTGTAAAATTACCGTATTAACATTCGTTCGTTTTCTTTTGTTTTTGTTCAAGATGAGAAATCATCAAATGACTTCCCCCGCCTTATGTGTCAGACTTTTACTGACTAAAAACCACCCATGTTCCTTCTTGTGCCCTTTGCGTTCCGGGGGCGCGGTATCTCTTACGAACAACTAGCAGCCCCGGCAGGCATCGGCCCTGAGTGGCCCCTCCAAAACGTTCGTTCATTAAGGACGTGATTTTTTTTTTACCTCCATTATATTTGCAATATTATTTAATAATGAAGTTTTTAATAGCTTAAGCGTCCAACACGTCGACACGGCCTGTCGTTATGCAATGTGAGGACGGTGAGCTACCCATTGCTCACCGTCCACAGGCCCGTATCTACGGTGGCCGGGAGTCGTCTCGCGGCTCCCGACGTCCGGAGCGTCTACCGCGGCGGCTGGGACGGGAGAACCGCTGTCTCAACCGTCCCGACGACGTCGACGTCAACGGCGCGTTCGTGTTCCACGCGCGCCTCAAAGAGATGTCAGCAAAAGGAAGGGGCCACTGAGGGCCGATCCCTGCCGGGGCTGCGGGTTATTCGCAAGAGATACCGCGCCCCCGGAACGCAAAGGGCACAAGAAGGAACATGGGTGGGTTTTAGTCAGTAAAAATCTGACACTCCCTCCCGCCCCGCCCAGGGCGGGAGAAGTTATTTGATGATTTCCCACCCATCAAAAAAAAAAAAAAGCGTCCAACACGTAATATAAGCTGATTGTGCCACTTATATAATGCTATAAGTACAGGCGATTTAAAAACGCGACCAATGACGCATCGGTTGTAACTCGCGCCTGTAATTTTATGCACATTTGAACTGCTCTAAGAGACATCGAGTTTCAAAACGCACACATAATTGCTATATTCGTGCTCAAAGCGAAATGTTTCTAGCAAGGTGTATATTACCACTAAATACAGCCCACTGACAGTAACCATATTACCTGTATTACTTAAGTTGAAAAACAACATTCACTGGTGCACGTTGCTGTAATTTTAACGTTTTCTTCTCAATCTTGCTGATTTTGGCGAAATGCTTTTGTCAGAATGGCAGCTAAAAGAAATCAATCAGGACATAATGAATATAGATTTAATGAGCATATCGTTACGTTACGAGTGTAAAGAACGTGTTATATAATGAAAAAAAAAAAGACACGTGTTCTTTAGACCAAACATCACTCTTGACATGTCACTTGAGGAAGAGAGGAAGAAAATGAGCGTGCACACTGCTCTCTCTTGCGCCTACAGTAATATACAAAACGTAACTCTCTCTCTTTTTATCTTGACTAATTTATACCTTTCTCTCAACTTCCGTTCGCCTGATCACACTCATTTCCGTAACGTTTTCACCTCGCATTCACCAGCTTACTCCCCAAGTCAAACGTGCGTAAAGAAGTTTACTTCAACAAACATTTTAGTTGCTCAATCATTTAGAAACCCTTTAATATATGATTTTCCCTTGTTCACAGGTGTCTGCACAAACGCCACAGCTCCTAGCGTATCTTCCATCAACAGGATACTTCGGAACAGGGCTGCTGAACGAGCGGCTGCAGAGTTTGCGCGGGCTGCCGGCTACGGGTTGTATGCCGCTCCTCCGCCCTATGGAGCCTTTCCCTGGGGCGGCGGCGGCGGAGTATGGCCCCCCGGCTCTCTGCCGCTACCCCCTGGAGTAGGGGGTCCTCCGTCAGGAGTACCACATCCCGATGTCAACCAAGGATTTCTTACCTCTGGGCGAGGACTAATCGGTAAGTTGATTTTTTATTACATACACAAGCTCAAGCCTAGTGATTTAACATAATTATACAGCATGTTGAATCTTCGGATAAATACCGTGACATTTTTTGCCCTGAATTCCTACTCACTCGTGACTGTTTTTGCCGAAACAGACGTAGACGGCGACGACTCCGGCTCTCTCGACGGAGAACAACCAAAGTTCAGACGAAACCGCACGACTTTCAGCCAAGACCAGCTAGAAGAACTGGAGAAGGAATTCGAAAAATCCCACTATCCATGCGTCTCTACACGAGAACGACTGGCGTCCAAAACGTCGTTATCAGAAGCGCGAGTTCAGGTAACGATCTCTAATTTACTTGACCTCTTGCATAATTACATAAATTCATATTATTTGAGACAACCAAAGATGTCAAATCAAAGTTGCCACTTTTTGTCAATTTGCATTAATTTGAATGTATTAACACTGTGGAGACAGAATACTAATCATTTTTATTTACCGTTACTGACAGGTTTGGTTTTCCAACAGACGAGCCAAGTGGAGACGCCACCAGCGCATGAACCTCCTGAAGCGCGGTGGCGGCTCGCCCCCGCACCGCCTCCCTCACTCCCCCTCCCGCTCCCGCTCGCGCTCGCGCTCCCTCTCCCCCACGCGCGTCTCCTACCACACCCCGCAGATGGGCGGCGAGAATAGTGCCTTCAAGGCCCTCTCGCACCAGGACACCAACGCCCTGAAGGCCTTCGCGCACCAGCAGTTCGATGCCAACGCACTGAAAGCGCTGTCGCAGCAGAACAACTTTGATGGTAGTGCGTTTAAGCCCCATCCGGCATTAGAGAACAGCGCCTTTAAATCGCTCGTCCCTCATTCAGCGGCTGCAGCACTTTTAGCGGCGCAGTCCATCCAGTTAGCCCGTGGATACGAATCCAACTCGGACTCCGACGAGGAGATAAACGTCCACGACGAGAGTGACAACGAGGACAGGAGGACGCGGAAGTCGCGGTCGACGAGCCCGTGCCGGCAGCGCGCCACGTCCAACGACCTACCACTACAGCTAACAAAACACGATCGTTGATACAGTCATTATCATTAATTTATTTACATTTTACCTACATAAAGTATTACAATTATCATTCCTATCGAATGTCCATGTTCCGAATAATTATGTAAATTAAGATTCTAGAGTGCTAATACTCCAGTTAGTTTGTAAATTAATGTAAATACCTATGTAGATATTGGAGTTGTTAATTAGTGTAAAGAAGACGAGAATGATTAATTTTAATGATGCACAAATTGTCCCATTTAGTACTTACAGAGAATAGTGGTGGCTTGTTGAACTGTTTTGATCTGGGGTTACACATGGCAAAATATTAAACTCGATTTCAATGGATATTGTAATGGTTAAGGTGTATAGTTGTAAATAAAGTTTCTTCGCAACTAAAGTTGTTCCGTGGACCCTAGCGCACTATGGATTAGTAATAAACATGGAAACTAACTGGTTTGATTTTAGTTGTTGTGATACTTCGAGGGAGTATACCAAAGTATTATTATCAATGGTTAAAAGTACGGTTTCAGGAGAAAAAAAGTTCCTAACGCTTTTTATATTATCTTCCGAATAATACAAAATTTAGACGTATTTACATCAATTTCAGATTACTACAAACATTTTAAAAGTATTTGTTAGACAATGAATTATGTCACTAAAGATTTTTGGCACTATATGGTTACGAGAGTAAAAAGACACTTAACGAAGGTGAGAATCATCATCATATCTTATTTTTTTGTATTAGACCATACCTATGATTCGTCTGGATACGATGATATTCAAGGTCAAAGTTTTAGCTTTTTTTTAGTTAAAAAAGAAACAAGTTTTAGATGTTATAACTAAACTTTAAATATCTCCTCGACCCATGTACCGTTGCACCCACAGTTTTGCATGCGATACATTGCACGCTATAAACAAAAAAAAAATCACATTAGAAATAAAAGTTGTTTCTTAGCATTTTTTTGCTCAATGTTGCTTAGTTTGATGTACCTACATAATGCGTAGGAGACGGCTTTGTAATGTGTCTTTTTACGCCCTGTAGATTTCATTAATATGGGCACTTTGCATTCCAACGATCGCTCAAGTTGCCCTTATGTAGTTATTTTTGTAAATATTGTTACAATCGTTGCGTTGTATACTATTTATTGCTTAAATGAATAATTATTATTGTAAGATATAGGAGACAGTTTACATACGTACCTAAATATTACAAAAATATGAAAATAAATAATTAAATACATGGACTTATTTTTCTTTACCTTTTGGATAAACACACGGACCTACCTATACCTACTCACAATCTCTAAGGGAATATAAACTAAATGGCTTGAAAGAGAGAAAGGTAATAGTGGCAATAATAAAGGTTGTAATAAGGCAAAAGTGGGTAAATATGGTCAATATTAATTACAAGAAGTATCACGCCCTTTTACTAACCGGTTCCCGCGAAAGTTTGAATAGCATGGAATATACGAAAATAAAAACCATGAAAGCCTAAATCATACTATCTAAATGATCCTGAAATCGTCAGAAGTTCGCGGGTTTAATCCCTGCGAGGAACAAACTTTTTTTAGTTTCTAAAACGAGAATCGAGTTACGTATATTGGGATATGAAAGAAATTGAGATCGAGGATAGAGTAAATATATGCTAGAAAAACGTTACTTATGAAGTTTTTAGTCAATCCGGTGATATTGTTGTAATAAAAAGTGCAACTTTTATAAATTCTGTCTACATAGGAATTTTGCTGAAATATTTAGGGTATATCGTATACATATGAATTCAATGCTACTTGTACGATACCTACGACAAATATGACCTAACAACATAATCGCTGTCTCTGCTAAGCTTCGGCACTGAATCAGAAAATATCAGGAAACAAAGGTATAAGACCGTAACCTACAAAAGAAATTTAAGACAAAAGAAAGACAAATTATTGAAAGTAGGTTAAAGGTAAACACTCTTAAATAATATTATAATTATTGCATCCTTCAAAGGCATAAAAAACTCACTTTTCTCAAAAAAAGTCGCATCAAATCCGGCAATCCGTCGGTTATTAAGTCCACGAACGATAAAGTTCTGATTCTCAGCCCTTTGTCCGTATTGCAGCTACAATTATCCCTTTTTTCCGTATTGTTATTAAACCGATTCACTTCTTCCCGGATATCGACAATCATGATGGTGAAAGCTGATTGGAGTTAGCTGAAAAACCTGGTTCGAATAATAATGGACGTCATTAAGTACGTTTTTATCTACCTACAATTCTCTATTTTCATTCATCAAACTAGTCTACACCTTAAAATTGATCAGCTTTTAGTAGGTAATAATGAATTTAAAACTAGCTTTTGACCGCATTTTCATCCGCGTGTAAATTGGTTATAACGAACTTAGATGGGGTTGCAGTTTAAAAAATAACATATAGTGTGCTTTCTTGGGGTTCAAGTTTACGTCGAACCAAATTTTATCAAAATCGGATCAGTGGTTTAAACGTGAAAGCTTTACAAACAGTCAGAGAGACAGCAGAGTTACTTTCGCATTTATAATATTATTAAGTATGAATTATATTTACTTACTGGTTTAGTCATCAGCGGTCATAAATATGATCTACAATAGGTATAATAATGATTAAATTCTACTAAAAATATATAGATAAAGGCGGAAGACAATCCCATTAGATGTTTTTTAATTAATTGGTAGTCTGAACAGGTATTTTTATCTAGGTTGATTATATTATAATATTGAAACAGAAGCTCATCCACTGTTGCCAAAGAACAGGAACAGTGGATGATTTGTAGATACCTACCTATCTTAGCTTGAATCTGTACTAATATTATAAAGCTGAAGAGTTTGTTTGTTTGGTTAAACACGCTAATCTCAGGAACTATTTACTGTTTCGAATTTAAAAAATATTTTTGTGTTGGATAGTCAATTTATAGGCGAAAGCATAACATCACGCTACGACCAATAGGTGCGGAGCAGTAACCAAAGACGTAAATAAAACTATGCATACGAAGTCGCGAGCAGAATCTAGTGTACTATAATTATCAGACAGAGGCTTCGACTCTTTAAGCGTACGTATTCATAGTCTTGATCAGAGGTAAGTCAGGATGCAATGACGTCAACCATTTATGTGATATTGCAGAAAATGTAATAGAGAATAAATACTTATCAAATAATAATACTCTGTACGGAAAGTATACAGCTCCAAATGTTTAGAAATCAGACGTTGTTGTTCGACATAAAATGCCCACTTGACCTAATCATAAGCTAGACAGTAGAAGTATATGGAGAAATAATATCTTATATTTATATTGTATATAATGTAGTTTGCGAGTAAATGTGCATATTATGTAGATGTAGTATCATTAACAAATTGGCGATGGCGCAGAAACTTTATAGCGTAGCAAGAGAGAACGCTCACATCCTTATTCTGGAAGTGTTTTAAGACTATTAGATTTATTTATAGTCAAGTCAACGGTTTCGATAGCTATTCTTCTCAGTTTGTAGGTTTAGAAATACAACCCGAGTAAAGAATTGTAGGTAATTTTCCAGCAAGCAAAACTTTTTTATATCGAGCCTTTTTAGAGAGTTTGGAATCCAGCTTTACTTTTATACCCAGTCGCGTAAATAGACTTAACAGTTTTATAGATAGGTATTGATTTAAATGAGAGTATATATTGACTATATATAGACTATTGAGTATATATTGATTATTAAAATAGAAAACAGCTATTAAACTTTTTTATATGTATTAACACAACAAATCATCATCAAACAGATTGTCAAACAAATCAAAATAGCATATTTTATGTGTGTCGTAAAATCACGTGTACACGAAATAAAGTCGTTACGTTTATTTGGAATAGTGAGGTGCTTCGATAAAGTTGTAGCGCGTGATAGCCGCGGAGTGAGGATGCATGTACGCGCGCCGCTCCAATAACAATAAATTTTGTGCGTCGTTTGAAGCGCCGAGCGGACAAGACGCGACACAACCAACTATACGCTGAGATTGGTAGTATTTTTCGTGAAGAACTTTGAGCTGTCTGAGACGACAACCGCTTATATGGCTTATAACCATAATAATAAGTAACGAAATGAAATAATTTTCATAAAGGTTTTCTGTCACAGCGTAGCAGCTAAAGTAATCCAATGTATACAAAGCACGCCTTAAAATGTAATCAAATATTAACTATCATTGACAATGACAAGTATATCCTAACATAATTATTATATCAAAATTGAAATGTTTTCAATATGATATATTGATAAATGAAATAGTGAATGATTAAATAAATAAAATTAGCCACCTTTTGAGTAGCGCCATTGTACATTTTCAAGCTAAGAAAGCTTGTAAAATTAGAGGTAAAAAGTGTTTTTTTCCACTCGTACTTACATAATGGAACCGACAGATAATAAATGTCAAGAAACTAAATGAAATCCTAAAACAGAATAAAAACCGTCAGTAGGTAAAAATATTTCATTTTAAATCGCTGGATGTTTCACAAATACGCGTTCCGTGTGCCTTGCTGCTGTCACCCGGGCACAGATTAAGAGCGCGGTGTGAACCGCTACACTATCTCCACAATACTTTAACATGTAAAAAGTGCTAATACAGCGATATGAGCCGGATTATTACAACGCATATTTATTGTATTTTACACCATTTCATTATTCTATCTATTTCGTAGCCCTGTTTTAGTACTAGAAGCTGGATTATGATTGGTTAAGTGCCGATAGGTACTTTGTTTTTACTGAAATTTTTAGTATTTTATGTACAATTTATAAAGTTTAAAAAGTACTGCTTAATGGGTTACGAATTGCCTTTATAATTAAAGTTTTTATTTCGCTGAAACCAAGCGTTTCACAAGAGTTTTCCAATGCCTTTATATACTTGTTCTCAACTTGGTTATGCCCAAAAACCCACAAGAAACATTATTCTTAGTTTACTGTTCAAGACAACCTATTGTCCTTAGCTTAAATTTAGAAGAGTCGAGACTTTTTTCAATATGACAATCTTTGAAAAGTACTGCCCACTTTCGGCTAACAATCAGCATCGTCATTGATGATGGCTGTCTAAAAGGTGGGGGACCAGTAAGAAATGTTAAAGTATAATGACAGGCTCTTACTTGACGTGATACAAAACACGTAATCCTTACAAGTATTAAAGACATATACCATTATCATCATTATCTTCTTATTAGAGTTAGGTTATAATACCTCATTAGTTTGTAGTGATTTGTATGTTAGTAGCTGTTTGTAAGTGATGGATTTGAATAAATTAATAACATTATTTTAATCATAAATTATCAAAATAATTTGATAGCTTTATGATGATAAGCAGTTATTTATATTACAACCATTTGCCTATGCGTTAAGGTTACTGACACGCTTTATCTAAAGGTATAGTTTAAATGAGATTGGTTTTATCCCATATGGAAAGTGTTAATCCGATATATTTTAACGGATTGCATTATCATTATTTTTTATCGTCAGCAATCAAACTTTTCCAAAAAAATAAACTCATTCAATTTGTAATCGCTTTACACAAACAACGTTTATCCATGTTAATTTTTTTCACACATTTCTTAACACAACACAGGAGGATATGACATCATTCGCACATAAAATTCCCATTATATTTTTATGCAAATTGACTGAGCAATCATAACATAAATTCTTTAATATACCCACTCGGGACGGAGCTACATCGAAGGCAATAATGTCCTCCCATAAGGAGCGCCGAGAATTTTGGGTTGACACACAAAATTAGTTCTGCACTCAACTGCAGAAGCAAATCGCTGCATCACACAGAATAAAATCTTATAAGGATTTTATCGTAAAATCGGCGCTGAAGGCTGATTAATACGTGAAATTTAACTTATTAGGAATTGAATGAAGAACAGAATAAAGTTTTCCACATTTACAAATAAGTCCGTAAATAACAAGATTTTACCAAAGCTTCAAAATTTTGAATGCCTATTAACCTTATTTTAGCCTAGTTCTACAGTATTGATGAAATAAAACGGCAATTAATTTAATTGCTTTCGAAATAAAATCAATAAAATAAAATATCTTAAATTGAAACTAATCGAAATATCAAATTGAAAGCAAACAAGACGACGGACACATAAAATGTAGGCAATTCAAATTAAAAGATTAAAGGGAAATAGTTATAAATTTTCGAGTGACAAGCCACTCATTCTGGGCACAACATAAATTGATTTTAATTAGTCATACAAAACTTCGATGATCGATACAGTAAAATTATAATGATTACCGATTTAAAATGAAATTAGCATATAAACGAGTGTTACTAACGATGTCCATCGAATCACGTAGGACGATCGATATGTACTATTACTTGTTCACACGTGTTATGGACGAAAATACTATATTTTAATAAAAAGCCGATACCAAATCGACCATTTCCCAACACTATATAATGAAAAAATAGTAAGGCGTGATAGTTTCCCATAAAATCATGAGCAGATTCGAAATGTAAGCACATTAAGTTATCGGGCAAATTATCTCGTAGTGTGCTACAATATTTATTTGTTTCTCACTAAGGACGGCCCGGCTGCCAGAGTGTTCTTTCCCAATTAGGTGGTTATTGACGTTTTACTGTTATCAGGTTAATCTTGAAATGAGAAGCCGTATTTATAGTGCTATTGGATTTTGTGCAAACGAAATACTTTCACTCTGCACGTTTGCAAATATTGTCTTTTATTCAATACTAGATTGGCTATAATTAATCACCTTTTACAATTAATTTTCATTTAAATTATTTTTCATTATTTATTAATCTGGTGTAGAAACCACTGTAAAGGTGATGAATGTTAATT
The DNA here is from genome assembly GCA_947462355.1 of Caradrina kadenii. Classification (NCBI taxonomy): domain Eukaryota; kingdom Metazoa; phylum Arthropoda; class Insecta; order Lepidoptera; family Noctuidae; genus Caradrina; species Caradrina kadenii. The sequence goes on along the minus strand of OX381677.1, from coordinate 8,819,412 downwards.
TTTATTACAATTTTAAATAATTTACATCCTGAATGTCATTATTCGATTTTTATATTAATTTCATTGATTTAGTAGTCCTAATACGTGTCAAGCAATAAACCTGTAAGTTTAGAACAGCTGGTCATCCCACACTATAGATAAGGCTGCACTACGACACAGCCCAAAGTCGACATTTATCCCAAAAAGGGAAGCTGTTAATAGAGTCATTCAACGTTACCGGCCGAATTATCTACAAAGAGAGAAGTCAGGCCGGTGTCGGTCGGAAATATAAATTTATTTGGTGGTTGTCGCCGCGACACGGGCGCCCGCACCTCTATCTCGCCGCGTAATCTTGAACATTGGCGTTAAAGAATTTAAATTATACGCTGATACAAATGAACGGTCGAACGCGCCTTATTTATTGCCTTAATCCAAATTATATTGACTAGGTTTCTTCGATTCGAATACGTCGTCACGTGATCCACATTATGTATAAAACGTCCACTTATTAGATTATTATAAACTTGGATTATCACCTGTGTGCGTTGGGAAATCTTACACCTATTATCATTTATGTCAATGTTACAAAAGTGTTATGATGTTTATGAATTATTTTATATCAGGAGTCGTTGCTCTGTCATTTATCAAGTCAGATGTTATTTCTTCGCTATAAATTCCAATTACTAATATTTCTGTTCAGGCGCACTAATTAAGTGCAGCAAGCAATTCGCGCGTGCGCATCGATCGGGCACCGCCTGGAGACACCATTAGTCTTGCTACTATATTTCTTCATTGCCGCAGACGTAAACATGTGTAAGATATGAATAATATTGTGAAATAAACAAATTGTTTTAATGAATTATTTTGATTAGTTTTAGGTAGTTGTACAATGTACCTTTAAGACTTTAAATATGTAATGGACTGGAAAAAGTACTATAAAAATTATTTAAGTGTGAAAATGTTGGCATTGTTTACAACTCAAGTTTCCCTTTTTATAATCATATACGAACAAAATAAGCACTAAGGCAACGCGCAACGCAGAAGAAAAGTAAAATATGTGCACATGAGAACGACAGACTATGGGCGGGAAAAATGTGATTGTCTAAATGTTCTTAAGTCTGTGAATTTGCGTAAATTTATAACATGACAACTTCATACCAAGCTTTTATGCTAATTTGAACGGTGTTGCGATTAACTAATTTAGACTATAGTAATGTACAGTCGATCATACCTTGTAGTGTAAAAATTTTTAAAAGCGATGCTTCTCGAGGTTCCGCGCATTGTAACCGTGATTGTTACTTTTCGTCTCACAATAAAGACAATCCCGTCTTCGTGGCATGAGGACCTACCTATACAAAATTGAAAAGGCATATTATTGTTAATTGTCTCTTTATTTTAAATAAACACCACATAATAGGAAAAAATATAAAGATAAATAAGCATTTAATATTATAATAATGATTAATGAGGCAATCAATTATTCAGGTTGATTCGCATCTTACGTTTCTCTTCTAAAATCTTTTTCAGAACATTTATTTCTTTAGAGGATGAACTAACTAAAGTTACGTTCGATTTATCATTATGTTTCCGTAACAGTGCTCGCTCGGTCATATAGTTCTTGATAGACGCTTTTGTTTCTTCCAGGTTTTGTTTAGTGGCTTTTTGTTCATCTCTGATATGCTTCTTTTTTATTTCCAGCTCTTCGTTTAAACATATCTTCATGGCATTTAGTCTTTCTTGCAACTCGGCTAAAGACATTTCACAAAGCAAACCCATTCCTGCTGTTTCTGTGAGATCAGTTATTTTAGGCACTTTAGCTTTTTTGGCAATCATTGCTAATATTTTAATTTCTTTGATCATATTGATCCTGCGCTCCAATTCCTCTTGTTTAACTCGAACGGCTTCTGCTAAAATCATTTCCGATTCATTCCTTAATTTAATTGCCGTTTCTTTTTTTTTATTAATGATTTCGTTTTTAGCTTGAATAATTCCCAATTCAGTCAGGGATAGCTTTTCGACTTGTTTCCGGTTTTTTTCCATTTCAAATTTCTTCCACCTTTCAATTTCTTCATCCCATGACTTTTTTTCGTTAAGAAATTCTTCGTATTTCTTTTTATTCTCTTCTAAGAATTTCTTTTTCGCTAGTACAGCTTCTTCGTGAGATATTTGGCCCAATAAATGTTTCTTTTCTATATCCAACAATCTTTCTCTTTCCCTTTCTTGCCTATCAAATTCTTGCAGTTCATTAATTTTGAAAGAGTTCTTACAACATTTCAATGCGTCTTGGAACCATAGGACTTCTTCTTCTTCTTCTAATTGTATTCTTTTATGAATTCGTTTTACAGTTGCAGTGTTTTCTTTGACTGGTAGAGCTGCTTTCATTCCAAAATTTTGTTTTAACTTCGGCTTTTCATATACGGCTTCATCTCGATTAATGGAGATCCTTTTATAATATTTGTCTGACTTTGCTTGAGCATAGTGAACGTCTTTATTTTTGACTTCATTCAATAGATGTAAAGCTTTCTGTTTATTTTTTTCATGCATTTGTTTTAATTTGTGATCAATCGTTGATTTTGTTAGCATTCTTTTCTTTCTTGTGTTAAACATTGAGTTTGGAGGCGTTACGGGGAAAAAAGTAGATGGGACAGGGGGGGGCGAATGTTCTTTAGTTTTTCGGTTTAATACATTCGGTTGCACGGGTATTGTCGGTAGTTTTAACTTACGACTCTCCATTTTCTTAACATGCTCAGCATAGGAATGCGCCATATCGCTAATATAAGGTTGCCATTCAAAAAGTGGTCGGATAATTTTTTCGGTGATGAAATTTGTGTCGTATCTAGTTTGTGCCACTTGAGAAATAAATGTTAGTACTTCATTGTTACTCAGAAACTTTGTGAACGTTTTAAGCAGAGGCTTACTTAAATTGAAGAGACACTTATAAAGTAACATCATATCTTTTGGTTCGCACTGGAAAGTGACAGCGTGGAAAATGATCATAAAGTAATCTTGGTCTTCAATCGTGAGTTCTTCAGATAAATGCGATGCTAACTCCTGCAAAAACGGTATATGTCTGTGATATCCAAGGAAAGATTCCGCTATCCATGATAGTTTCGTGTCATCAATAGTTTCCGGACACTTTTCTATGTATGTTTTCATATATTCGTAAGGTGATACTTCACTGCCCGCCCCATGATCAATTACAATGTTTCTTAGCATTTTTACGTTTCCGGATGTGTGGTAGTAAACCATTTTTCAATGGATTACGTTTTAGGGCGATTAAAGAAACGGAATGAAAACATGACACAAAATACAACCCTACAAATAATTTTGTTGACGGACAGTAAGTTTATATATTGGCGAATATCTATGGACCAATCATATCTGCAAAAAAAAAATGCCGCATGTCGCCTTTTATTGAGATAATGCAAAATGGTCACTACATAGCACGCATTTCGACTCATTTCATACGAATATATACCCTTTTTTTCAAACAGATAATTTTAAGTCAACATGATGGACATCAATCTAAATGTGGCGTGAAAATATAGAAATGATGAGCTAACAGAATTGTATGTACTAGACCTATAGTACATAAACGGTATCTGTGTAGGCATTATCTCAATGAGTTGACATCATTGCAATGTCAGTTCTTTTCGGCCAGTTATCATGTCATATTTGCGTATTTCATGTGGAACTCATTGATTGCATGTAGCTTACGTTTTTCCAAAGTATTTTAATAAATTTTGTAAAATTCTTCTAATTATTTTTATACTATGTAGGTAACTAGTACTTATAATTAATTAATATACTCGTATTGTGACGGAAATACCCATTTTTCTGAGAAAACTAATATCTCTGAATAAATTAAAGTAGTAATTTGTCTGACAGCATTTCTTATTACTAAATCGATGAACGATTTGTATAATTATTACCTTCTATATTTTGTTATCTTTATTTTTATTTGCAGAGCGTTTCCTTAGTACTTACCCATAAAATAAAATTCTTTTAATAACTCTATGTGTCAAGCCAATACGCATCCGCGTCGTGACCGCAGCAATTAGTGTTTTCCTCCTAACAAAATAATTATTTAATCTAATGTCATTTTCTTACTAATTATAATAAGGCGTAAATAAATCGGATTGCTAGATCGACTTTGATTTAGATTGATTATAAGTAAAAGCCTTAGATGATACATTTACCTACACATAAAGCTGATGAAAGAAGAATAAAGAATACCTAACGATAAACATCAGTGTCGATCATCTCATACAAAAACGGCATGTAGGTAAATCAATCGTCAGTCAAACGTTCAGTTCATCATACATTCCTGTCATCCAGACTTGCCGACGGGAGTATTTAATTAGGTAGTCGGTCTGTTTTCGCCGGGTGCGTCATTAATCAATCAGTTTGGACGCGCAGCTATTATTCGACAGCTCGACACCTTAGGCCGCTCCGATACGCGCAAAGTGCAAGTCATATACTCCCTCTTAAAATATAATAATCGTGTTAAACACGACCATAAAAGCCATATTCGATTAGAGGTATTTTAAATAGGTTCCTGTCTTGTTATCTCGAACCATTGTCGGTGTAACGACGTATCGGTTTTTGTTCTCCCTCTTTATAATTACTCTCGCCTCATAATGACGTAAGTAGAAGTTAGTATGTTAATAGAAGTTCGGGATTTCTTGTATAGGTTTAGTTAAGCAGTTATTATTATAAATGCGTGCAAAAGCTCTTTTATGCGTTTATTTTACTATCATTTTTCAAAAGTGAGTTTGAAGAGCGATGATTGATAGAAAAGTACAAAAAGCCACTGAAATAAGTAGGCCATTTCGTGTGTTGGTGAGTACCTATTTACTGGCAATTATTTGGTGGCCTAAACTTACCCGCACTGGTATCTTTTTAATTATAATTTCCGGTTTTATTTTTAGCTAATACAAGAGTTAATCTGAAGCTTTTCAGATGTTTTGATGAATATTCGTAAATCGTTTATATCACGCCACAGCAAAGGCGCGAGTCGCCGCCGTGTTTCAATAGGGATGAACCAAATTAAGCAACACATCATCTATAAACTCAAGGTTTTAGATATTTCCAATTACACATATTATTACCACATTATTAGCCTCAAAGCAACTACGATCTCTCTGATCATAAAAAAAGTGGTGGCTTATTGACTCTGTCAAAATTAATTCAACTTTGAACACAAATCAATTTCAACATAATATTAACTGTCAGGGCATGTCAAATTACTACCTTTAATTAACGATACGGCTCGCCTTTCTCACGTCATATAAATGTCTAATGATTCTCGATTGTACGTACTCTGTATTGTTATTTTTAAACCTTTGTGCTTTATTTCACTTTTAAGTACTATGCTTAGAAACTCGAGTGCTGAAGTGATATTGAAGGGTCTTATGAGATGGGTAGTTAATTAATTGATTATTTTTATGACTTTAGTACTTATCTGTGTCTTGATTGGATTTATCTGAGTGTAAATATTTGGCTGTAACAATCTGGATATACAGTCCTTGTCTTCTATTGATTAGGGTCTTATATAGACGTACAAAAATACGTATTATGTAATCTACATACCGCATATTTTGGGATTCGGGTTCTGTAATTTTTTCAGTAGTTTACTTAGAAGATTAATCTGCCTAATAATGTGGATAGATACACATTTTGTGATAAGTGAATCGGCTGAAAAAAACGAAGACAAAAATTGCAATGAGTTAAATGTTACATAAAAATATTTACCAACAGTACACTAGAGTGACCGTCCCGACGGCGTTGATCTTGTGGTCGCAAAAGCGACTGCTAAGCATGGATTTTCGGTTAGATTCCCAGATCGAAAGTATTAGAGTGGCCGCCACGAGCGTCGTGAGCACAAACGTCAAGTGCATTTGTGGGTTTTTAAGTTCCTTTCTGGGTTATTTGGGTCACCGTCGCTGCACGTAATTAGTCCGTCAGTCGGACCGATCGAGTGCAGCGTTGGCGCCCCAAAAAATCTCAAGAAGGAACTCAAGTACTCAAAAATGAACTAGACGATTGTGCTCACGACTCGTGGCGACTAGTATATTGAGTTTTACCCTTAGGAATTTCTCAGTAGCATATACCACTGGGCCTATACCATCATCTCTTAAAACTGTACCGTTTTAATATTACTTTGTAATTTTAGTTGGTGGATCTTCTACTCTCGGTGCGGAACCAAGCGTAAGAATATCTCCTGAGGACTTGGCTAGTCTTCATTGGGACTAGTCGCCATGACCGAAAGTCAGGACAATATTAATAAAGTGAAACTATTCTTTTACAATATTTTTATGATTTATAACGGATGTACTTAATAGCTCCAGGATATTTATAACTTAAAAGATATAACGACAGCAGTTGAAACGAAAGGAAACAATTAGCAAGGTGAGGTGGTAGGTGTACCTGTAACAATAATGGCCGCGATTTTTCATCCCGCATTGTGAAGACACCTTGTTTTCGCAGGTGTCGTAGAACAATACTTACACCCGAACTTGTCATTCACACCTATAACTTGATGTAGTCATATTTTAACACTAGCTTCTGCTCGCGACTTTGTCCGCGTAGTTTTATCACCCGCATTAAGTTACGTCTTTGGTTCTCCGCACCTATCGGTCGTAGCGTGATATTATATAGCATATAGCCTTCCAAACCAGTAGTTCCTGAGATTAGCGCGTTCAACCAAACAAACAAACAAACTATTCCGCATTTTAATATTAGTATAATCTATGTAGGTGAAGATAGTGGTGTTACTATTAGAAAACAGTCAATTAAATATCTAAATGTGGATGAAAAAGGAAAGAAAGGCCAAAGATGGATGGATTTTTTTTTTTTTTTTTGGTGGGTGGGAAATCATCAAATAACTTCTCCCGCCCTGGGCGGGGCGGGAGGGAGTGTCAGACTTTTACTGACTAAAACCCACCCATGTTCCTTCTTGTGCCCTTTGCGTTCCGGGGGCGCGGTATCTCTTGCGAACAACCCGCAGCCCCGGCAGGCATCGGCCCTCAGTGGCCCCTTCCTTTTGCTGACATCTCTTTGAGGCGCGCGTGGAACACGAACGCGCCGTCGACACGGCCTGTCGTTATGCAACGTAAGGACGGTGAGCTAACCATTGCTCACCGTCTACAGGCTAGTATCTACGGTGGCCGGGAGTCGTCTCGCGGCTCCCGACGTCCGGAGCGTCTACCGCGGCGGCTGGGACGGGAGAACCGCTGTCTCAACCGTCCCGCCGCCTCCTTCTCAAGCATTACTGCCTCGCAGAAGGAAGGATGGATGGATAGTACGAAGAATGATATGAAATAAAAGGGAGACATTATAATCGCTCGACGATTGGCAGGACGAAATGGAAGAAGAAAATGTATTGCGCCAATCACAAGTAACATGAGCCAAGGGTAAAAAGAAGATGATGATAGAAGTAAGCTATCAGCTATTTTGTGCGACATAGCCTTGAAATGGCACCTAAAGGGGACTTTCCAGATAGCGGGCTTCGTAAAATCGTAGTGTTGTCACATTTTGATCTATTAGTTACTAAAATCGATGATATTTTGTAAATAGAATAAGGGCAGTAATATTCTAGACATGTGGTTAGTCAGTTAAAGTAAATTTTTAAAATTATACATAATTCATAATCCTGTGAAAATAAGAAGAAAATACTGTAGACGCTCTGGTTGTATAAAAAAAAAACAACACAACACTATTTAAAATTATCAAAGACTAGCTAGTATTGCCCGCAACTTCGTCTACGTCGCTTATTTCACCCGCGTTATGTTACGTCTTTGGCTACTACTCCTCTTCCGTGGGTCATAGCGTGATGTTATGTAGCCTATGTTACTCAGGAATAATGTACCTATTGGTGTATCTATTGGTGTGGTAAAAAATGGTCAAAGTTGGTTCAGTAGTTTCGGAGCCTATTTGTTGCAAACAAACAAAAAATCTTTCCTTTTTATATTATTATTAATTAATAATTAATTAGAGGTATAGATCTGTTTGTCCGTCACGAGGGCTAACAGCTCATATTAACTAGATTAAATATAATATGCCTACTAGCATAGTGTTATTACATAATAATATTATTGATTCGCGTGTTGATTTTTGTATTGTTTTGATTGTTGTTTTGTGTGTATACTGGTACACCTCTGCCTAACCCTTCGGAGAATACAGGCGTGTAGGTATGTTATGCAGTATTGATTCAATATACGTCAATATCAAAGTGTTTAAATCATCGTAGATTGATTATTCCGTTTCCACAAGGGGGGATCCCTTGTGCTCTTGTTCCCTTGTGCTCTTCTCTTGTGCCTTGTGCCTCCAGAGGTTACTACAGTACTTACTTACTGATGATTTATCAATAACAGAAAAAAAAAACCAACAAGAAATGCAGTAGGCAAAAATAGTGTTTAAATCAAAGCTAAGATAATGTTAAGTGGGCAGGGCGCTCGGTCGCCGGTCGTCACGAAAGGTCACGGATCAGTTAAGTTATTTATCGGCGCCTGCGTCACGACTTGTGAACACAGTCGAAACTCAACCTATTATGTGTATGATCCCTTATAATAAGAGCTTACAAATCACATTGTACTGTTAAATGTTTAGTGATAATCTCGTTCACCTTCCTTGTTGTGTTATTTGTTCCAATTGCGTCGACAGATCAATAAGTTTTATTCCATTATATGGAAAGTGTAGCAGTTTTCGTGAACCTATTGGGAACTGTTGATTACTGTTTATTAGTGTGTCATAAGGAGGGATCGGCTAATCAGATGCACATTTTTCTAAACGTCAGGTGTTGGCTTAGTGTGGAATACAGATATTATGTATCAAGTTAATCTGTGATTGGCGTTGTACATATGTAACAGTTGTATTTCTTAGTGAAAAATAATATTTTGGAAAATGTGTGTCGATTTTTTTCTTCATTTATATTATTTCCCAGGTCAAAAGAGACGGAGCGTTGTGTTTTAAAATGACCGCATTTAGTCCGCTTTTTTGTCATGTCATTTAATATTTTTTCCATACTACTAATGTACTGCATCCTTCTACAGAGTGTTGTAAAATTTTAAAGGTGTAGATAGTCTGAATGGTAATTGTTCACCAGCATACACATGTATATTCTGATGACATAGTGATACGATCGCTTCTGACTTCTGTGTCATTTTGTATGTAGGATCACTTGTTATTCAATGCTTGGCAAAAAGTACTGGTATCTTATAATGTCACCTTCATGATGATATCATCTTTTTTCATGATTATTATAAATTGCAAATTCTATTTATTACTCGGCTTATTACTCGGCTTATTACGGAGGGCCACCTAAGGAGAGGTACCATCAATCTCCTTAGCCAGTTACAAAGGAACTTATAGCTCTTTATGTATGGTCGCTACTATGTAGGAGGATTATTACTTCAATTTAATGACCCTGTGCCGTGATTAGACATCGCCTATGGGTACTTACTTTCTGTAACTTTATTACATAAATCTTGAAACGGGTAATAAGGTGAATGTCTTAAGCTCTAATGTCGGTAACGTTCATTAAAGGGGCAGTTAAAATGTTAACTAACCGTCGTCCGTGTTGCCAGCTTGATGTTTCAGATAAAGTAATGAATTTCTTCTTGGTGCTCATTAGATGTTCGAAGGCGGAGGAAAAATATTCTTTTATTTGATTTTTGTTAAATTCTAATTTTCATATTCGGATCTGGACAACCATTTTTGATTTATAATCTTGCCTATACTTAAATGTTAACATTTTTGGGTTAGGTAGACGTAAGTGATTATTAAACTTTAAGTAACGTTTTAAAAAGTGTGGTAGTCAGCAGGCTCCTAAAAGCTACTTATTGTTCTTTTTTGTGTGTTTAATTTTATTATATGTACAATCTTGTTTGTGTATAATATTTGTTTGTCATTAATATCAAAATATAGCGCAAGACTAAATTATTTAAGATTAGGGATCTTATATTTATTAAATAAATAATTATATTCTATTCTTAGTATATTCGGCCATAGTTAAGTGTCTATAACATTATTTTTATCAACAACTTGTAAATTACAGTGCTGGGTTGCTTGGTTATTTGTGCTTTAATTACTAAAGGCGCGTAATTAATGGTAACTAGATTTACCTTGACTGTAAATCGAGTGTGTGACTGTCAGCCTCTTGCTCATGTCAAGTAGGTACTACGCGTCTACTGTATTTTATTGTGAACTTGTTTTACCTACTATGTACTTTACAAAAAGGACCTCTTAAGAAGGCTAAAAAAATATGAATAGAATAAAAATTTTAAAGAATTGATTTCCACAGATAATGTTCCTGTATGTTCAAACATTTTTTGAACAAATCAAACAACATCTTAATTAGAAAAGATCCAAAAAAGAATACCTACGTCAAATAAAATGTCTACAAAAAGCCTATAAGGAAAACTTAATTAAATCATAAACCACTATCGAATCCAGAATTGTTATAACACAAACAATGTTAAAAATGTTGATGCAATCACCGTCAGAGATAAAGTTTGATGACCAACGATGTTATTTATTTGTTTAGTAATTTATATGAGGTTAGTTACTGTTTTATTGGGCGTATTAAATCAAGCCCCAATAAGGCAGCCATTCATGTTTATTTTTACGAAGTTTCTGCTCGGTATGCCCAATAAATTATTAGCTTGGTCACTTTTATCACGGGCCCATGGTAACGTTTATCGTACGTTAATAGTGTGTGGATAGACCCGTTCGTATTATATGTTTTTTTACACGGCCGACTTCGAGCAGCGATATGGTAGGTGTTAAAGCCTCCTTGATTATGTTGTCTCTTTTAAACGCTTTTAGTTGGAGATTAAAACTTTGAAAATGTTCATGAAACGATGGTATTGAGATTACGTAAAATTAAAATACAAAATAGTATCTAGATACATGGATCCATCTATTTAAATAATATTCATATGTATCGTTATACATACAGTGAAGAGTAGGGAAAAATGTAAATTACACTGTAGTAAGGAAAGGGCATACATTATTCGTGGTATTTTTAACCGACTTCAAAAAAGAGAAGGTTCTCTATTTGGTTATATTTTATTAAATATAAAATTCCTAAATTATAACAAACCCCGCGGTAACCTTACAACCATACCTACTATTACCTACTATGGTAGTCTTAGAAACCATAATGTAGATATGCAACACACTAGAACTTTACAAACAAACCTAAATGTCAACTCATAACAGAGCTGATTGGATGAACTAAACGGTATCATGAAAATAATAATATCCACACTAATCTTATGTGGTCCGCAAAGTGGCTCAACTCGTTCGAGTTTATTGATTGACAAGCGCACAGTTGGATTAAATTCTCGCAACACTACACACACATTAGCTTTACACTGGCCCTTCAGATATATCTGCATCAAATTATTCTTCTCTCGATTGCCAATCGGAACGCGTGAATAAATGCCTCACGACGTCATAGAAAAATTGGCGTTAATTCTGATATACAAACTTGTGGTATTAACACCTGTTGTACAATCATGTTCGGCAAAAATGGTACATAATTGTCAATCTATTTAAGCAAATTAATTGAGGATTTGGAAAACTCACAAATAATCACGTAGGTACTTTTATTTGATTAGCAATTTAATTCTGTTTTTTTAATTAAAAAAATGTAATTACCAACTGGCAACACTAATAAGATGAATTTGAATGTGAACGGTCACTTCCTAGTGGGAACATAAATCACAGAGTAAGTTTTTATTGGATCCCAAAAATGTCTGATCATGACGAACCATTCATGTGTAATTGGGATCAGCGGCTTCACATAAAATATGAGATGCTGGCTTCAGAGGGTTTTATAGAGAACATAAACACTTTATTGTGTTTTATCCACGTCGGTTCAGACTTAGGTACACTGTTTGCCGGTTTGCTACTTACAATACTGTTATAAATGTGTATTTTGTAAGTCTTTGATCATGCATTATTATAATATAATTATAAAGATGTAAGTTCTTAGGATGCTTCAGATACATAAATAATGAAAAGATATTCCAGCTCAAATTTATGTGCCAGTCAAACAACGCATTTTTCACAAAATAATAGGAGTAACCTGCAAACATTTATATTTACACAGGAAGTCATTGCCATTTGAAAGGACACATATTTACATCATACAAACTCATAAAATGCGCCGTTATATAAAAATATACCGAGACGGTTTCAAGTTTACGGAAATTAAATTTCACATGGGCGAAGTTGTAAGCCAAGCGGCCGAAATGTCAGTCATTAAATAAATGTAGAGCAATTCATATTAACGCAATATTTCTTTGAAGTATTTAGTTGATAAATTAAGTGAACGACATAAGTATGTCATGAAAATAGGTAGTAAAAACAGTCTGAATGCTAGACTAGATGAGAGAGAAAAATAGCTTTAGAAATAGGTAGACGTCGGATAATTTACTACACAAAAATACAACATTAGAATTTGTTGTGTTCACAATTAAGAAAATAAGAATAAGCACAACAGGTATAAGGAATTTGAAAGTTCAGGATTTGCAAGTTTTTACAAAACAGTTAAAATACAGTATTTTCATTCAAATGAGCAGACGACACTGGAAAGTTGTCACGCTCCTGTTGTTATATAAAGCATAACTGCAATTCAACTCGAAGACAAAGGTGTGCGACACAGAGGCACACCAAAATTGCCATTCAAAATTTTCCGAGCGAGTTCCACTTCAGGTGAAGTTCATTAAAGCATAAAATTACATTGTCTCCCAGACATTGTCTGGTGGCAATGAACTGCACTTTGACATAAAATCGTAGTGGAAGCTATAAATCCATTTCATTGCCTTAATAAAGGATGACTAAGGAATTCGATAGGAGCCATCAGTCTCGGGACATCTTTCATAGGTCACAGTCATTAATGGCCTTTTGTTTCTTTAAAGTAATTGCAAAGGCTATTTACATTGATGACAGAGATAAAACGTGATGTGGGTAATCAAATTTCTTGAACTCCTATACCTACCTAGTAAGGTCTAGTTAGGTGGAAAGGATAGACAGACCCAAAAGTAAATGTTTTCTGGCGTTAGCACAAATTTTGTAATAAGTTAGCCACGTTTTTACGCTTAAAAACTATAATAAAGGTCTTTGATTTTCCAGTTTGAATGCTCAGAACCGCATTAAGATGGTTAAAAAATAACAATAACTTACGCATCGGTAGCAATTTCACAAATTATGTTTTCACCCAAATTGAGCGCGTTAGCTTATTGGAAATAAATTACTTGTTAACAATTGCTAATAAGGTGAAAATGTTATGTGGACCATCAACAAAAACTGCTTTACATAATCCTTTATTATATTCTGCCGTTGCTTGTCAATCAGAAGCAGTTAAATCCACATTTTGTGGTTGAAATAATAACCCTCGTTAGGTTCAACGAAGAGTTGGGAGATATGTAAATTCGTGAAAGGTTCGACCACAAAAAATCCTTGCTCATGCGTGTAACAGGTGTGCTTCTGATTTCTAATAGCAGCATTCGTATAATTGTTGGATGAAATCTGGCCTTAAATATCCCTTTTTTAATGTTACTCTTACTATTGAGCGACCGCAAACTTTCGATTTTTTAAAGGACACTTCTCGATATGATTACATGCATTACTAGTTTGTTCCTTTCAATATTGTCGTAAGAATAACTCTCGGCAGATGTTTTCCATTTGCCTTTTTTGTTTACGTTATTCCTCGCTTGGCTTTGTTTACCTTTCAACTTATTATTATTTATATTGTTTTCTCATCATATGTGTAATAATTCTTTTGTTGTATCTATACAAAGCAACAATATTGTTGTTACGATCAGCCTTTTGAAATAATGTGAGCTGGTGAGGTTGAAGAAACTGTTAAGTTATCATAGTGATCCGACGTAATTTATTAATTATTGTTAATTAATTAGAAATAAATATTGTATCATAAAAATTATTAGGTAATTTTTAGAATAGACTGCACAACTATATCTTGAAAAGTTCGTATATCACAAGAATAAGAGAATTATTTCGAACTTGCTCCACACTTAATCAAAACAAACTTATGCGAATCCAGCTATCGCTTCAATAGAATATCGCATAAACTGGTTCCCATAGGAAATGGTTTATAATAAAGAAATGTGATATCAAATGTTTGACGCTAGTACCACGGTAGCTTCTGAAATGCGCGCGAGTGGGTGCTATCTACACAGCGTGGATTTACGAGCCGTCCCACCACTTTGCGCCTGCGCAGGGTAAAATAAATATGGTACCTTATATACTTTTATCGGTTATATTATTATGGATAACTTTCTTCGAAAGGGACGCTCAGTTGTAAAAGTTTTGTGATGATAATGTTGCGTATTCATGCATTATTAACTTAAACACTTTTAGTTTTTGATATAATTAGTTGCACGGTGCTAGCTTTTGCATTTCGTTTAGTTATTGTCGTAGGTATGTATCTGTAGATAACTATTTATGTTGACACGTTAAACTGATAACGTACTTCTTTAATGTTTCCAAATCAAATCAAGATAATTACCTATATCTAAAACAGTTTTCAATCAGAAGTCATTAAATTGTATTCTCTTATCTAGAAAGTAAAGAACTCTTCCTTATGGTTATTTCGAAAACATGTGACTATAACTCTAAGTATATATTACAATGACAATAAAACTCTGAATGAAATGCCAGAATACCGATGCTGTCTCCTACTGTACTGTATTAGAGATTAGAGAGAAACTATGGCTTCATCTTAATGGAGAGAGTAGATAATGGTCATTCATTAAGGTTTATTGTAATATTAGTAATCGACATTACATTGTTAGTCAACATGAGCCTAGATTTGAGATAAGGAGAAAATTATGATGGAAAGATATAACCCTAATCTGAACATTGAAAATAATAATACACTTTATAAAGAGTACATTGAAATAGCCTTTACGAGTGACAAGACTAAGATATCCAACGCACCTTTTACCCGACTGCGCCAGAAGCAGGGTTATGTCCTTTCTCATAATAATTTTTGACAATAGGTGAGAAGAAATACTTCATGACAAATTGCGCTTCCACCCTCTACAACAGCAAGGATTAGGTTAGTGTACATTAACATAAGGAAATCGCAGTGTCTGATTATGCCAAGCTCGCAAAAAAGACACTCCGTGTGAAGGAGCGCATCGAATCTGTGATGTCGTCAGTCTTAGTCCAAAAATGCATAATTTTGTGATAAATTTAATTTGATTAAGGAATCGTTTTAAACATTTTTACCATTCTTACACCTACACTCCCATTACGTCCCGTACCCAACAGAACCTTACCTATCTGAAACATATGCAGATCACAGTCTACTTTACGCAAAATAAATCACAGATTGATTACAGTCTATTGTAGAGAGCGCGTGGACTAGTAGCAACTCGGCTGAACACGGCCATTCTGTGGGCTTTCCACGCAATGAGCTGGCCGCGCCGACAGACGTGCCCCGCTGATATTTTATATCTATTCGAGTGAAATGATTTATAGGAACCGGTGCAATTGCGATACCTGCGTATGAATTGTCGCCTTACTTCCTTTTGACTTGCCAACTTGTTATGATTTCATTTCTTGGGAAAGAACTTTGCTGTGTAGGTAAAGGGGTTTACAAAATGTTCTCAATATAAGTAGGTATTCATGTTGCCGTTAGTCTGGCTTTTAGCACTTATTATGACATTACTATATCTAACCATATAATTAGCATTTAAAATGAATCAATTATTTTACTTTATTAATTTATTCACGAATAGCAACAAAGGATGCACAGATACGTAACAGTCGGCACAATTAGTTCAAGTTACGTGTGCTCCTTCAATTATATGAGACCACATCATGCACTTATAACTAGGTGGATAAATATATATAGTGATTAATTATTTATATCAAAGTGAAGCTATGACATTTTCAAACAAGTTACAAATTATCTAAAACCAAGAATCACAATCAGACTTCTAAAATATTTAGTTTAAATTACGCAAAGAATTCAAATATAATTCAGTCCAATAAAACTACCTAAAAACCCTAAAACAATGATTCAGATCTGAATTAGGCGCATCAAGGCTGTGACCTCTCTGCTCTGTTCCCGGCGTGCGGTGTGCGGTCGCCGGTGACGAGCCGCGATTGATCGATGATTATGTCTTCATTCCGGCTCCGACTCCCAGATCTATGTCCTGAACTTGAGGAGCTGTGCGTTTGATTGACCGGGAACGTTTTGATACTTGACGTTGCTGCAGATTGCTTGGAACTTCTTACTGTACAAGCTGTTCTATTTGAAGGATTACTTGATAATAAGAATATGCTCATGTTCACTTTTAGTCTCTAATTTCTTTTAGAATTCTAGTAATTACTTAACTAAGAACTATTGGGATAGATGTGGAATGGAATGACGCTATTAATAGTTAAATCATTGTCAAACCTTTGTGAAATTTTCTTATCTATGTTAAGGCAGAAGAAATTTTTTTTTGTATCTATACTCCAACTTCCTTATTGAGGCTAATTACTACTTGTCAAAACAATCCTTCAAACCTACCTGTTTGTTCACCTCCGTCCTCGTAGGTAACATAGAACAGCAACGATCAAAACGTTGTGATCGTAACGTGATCCACTCTACCTGTGTCATTCACCGTGTAGTTACAGGTTGCTCCGCTACACAAAAAATGCTCCTTTCAAATGTAAATCAGCACAAACCGACAAAGCAAATTGTCACAAATAAACACTGTTACGTTTAAAGTTTTTTGTGAAAGTTTATAAAAACCCGGTCGCATCGGTAAAGGGTCAGGCAGGGCCAATCAATCTAAGATAAAAATTTCTTTTATTGATTTTTTGCTGGGCCGTCTCTTTAGTTATTCTTTGTGATCCTTGAGTTGATTGTTATCCGTGCGACCTGATCAAATACAAATGTTTCATGTCAAATACTGAGATGTTAAGGATTTGTTTTAATTGTAACACAACATGTCTATGCACCGTTTTGACCTTTTTATCTAAATGAGGAACTTTTAGTATATAATTTATAATCAGCTGTGGCATATCTCTATTGTGTTATATTAAAAAGTATATTAACAATGAAAAATAAAGTTAAAAGAAATACATATTTTTATATTATTATTTATTTATTTATAACATCTTATACTATCCTTACAAAGGTTTACCCCTGATGCGACGGTTAAGAACTAAAAAACATTAAACTATTTACATTAAATAACACAAAAATTGACACACAAAATAAAAAAAATAATAATAATAATATAAATACCAAGTTGAAGATTTACTAGCACAGATTTTTAAATTCTTCAGTTAGGTTAACGCTCATCATTTTTACGTGACCTAAGATGAAACTAATATATACTTACTAACAATAATGCGGCCAATTATTATCCCAATACAGGACAAAGGCCTCTTTTCATGAAGAGCAGACATGAGAATTAATCACTAGATTGGTTTAAGATGTATTGGCAAATGCAGGCAAATATTTATTAAATAAAGCCCAGAAGCTCAATTCTACTAATCACAAACATTCAAAACCTAGTCGCAATCTTATTTCAGAAACACTCAATGTCAATAAATATTTTAAGGTAGATTGTGGCATTTATGAAAGATTGAGACAAGACAGATTGTTCTCAAAAAATATTATAATTACCCTACTGCGGCACTGGTGTCCTCTCGATGTTTTCCTTCATTAATATCAGTGATGTCCAAGACAAATTTAGAAATTATTTTTTTACGAAATTAAAAAATTCTCATCTCTTACGCGGTAGGTGGGCGACTTAACATCTAAGCCATAAAGACATTGTGTCTACAACATAACCTACAAAATCCTACTTATTTTATTAATGACCGGGCACAGATAATCCGGGTAACTATAGGGAACTAGTTCACAATGATTACCTAACCCTCAAGTTGTCATGTTGGGGTGTATTGCACCCCTTCATACACTGCAACTCATGTTTCTAGCCTCATAACATATTCAAAATTGAATATAGGGCTCTGGTCTTCTAGCTTTATAAACGTGTGTGATATTAACAATTTAGTCGCGAGGGGTTAGTCATGAAGGGTTAAGCTTGGAGAGTGTCTTTGGGGTGCACAACAACCCAGGTGACTGTAATATACATATCTAAAACTGGGCCCAATACACCCCAAAGAGTATTTTTGACGTGTCTGGTTGTCGATTAAGTCAAACCTCACTAAATATTAAGAGCCAGCTTACCCACAGTACTTCCCAAAAGCGACTAAAAAGGGACCATGTAAGTCAGGACCAAGAATTGGTTTCCGTTTGCAAAAGATATAATTACTGCATTTAAAAAATAAAATAAAAAAGGTTTAAAAGTTGATTAATGTATAAAATAAAAGTCTGATTTTGCATTTATTTCGTATTTTATTTGAATTAAATAATTCGGAGTGTTACACACCATACGCGACCACTTATGTGACTTTTTAGATATGCCCAATTAAGGGCTAATGAAGGAGAATCAATTTGACTCCTTTGGTATTTCAGAAGTTAGGGCTAAATGGACTGTTCACTAATTCAATTTATTTATATTAGATATAAATCCACTTAAAGTTTTAACACCCTATTTTAATAACTACTATGAAACGCAAACCACATTAAAAGTCATGTCATTTTACACCTGACACCATCACTGAATCCATTTTTTATCAAACACACTCCCGAAGTCTAATGTAATTCATAACAAAAAGACAAAAGATTTGAATACGTTAGTCCAAATATTGATTTAACCCTATCGGCGACGGAAGCAGGTGCCATGCGCACGCGCTCTGCTTCGGAATCAATAAGCGTTTCCCAACTATGAAATTAAATGATAATCACGACTTTTTTCATATTTATATAAGCAGTTAATCAGTACATTTTGACTGTGAGGACAGGGGTCGTCGACATTTTTCTATGCGTTTAACTAATATTTTGTAGGTTTTGACTTTTACGAGTGGAGAAATAGTTTATTTTTTAATGCCTTTTTTGTTTTTTCAATTCTAATTTTGATATTATATTTGAGGGTAAAGTGTTAAATAAGTGTTTTAGATTATGATGAATTTAGTTGCATGTAATGAAAACATAGTATCTAGGTATGTCTTAACTTAATGTCTTCCTATAGTTCAGGGCCATGCGTCGTATCTTGACTGTCACATCAAACAACCGAGCAGGCGAAATTATTAGCTGTGACATAAAACAAGCTTATAATGATAATGAAACAACAATATAATGTGAAATTTATAGATTATTTTAATGGTAAAACATAATCTGCATTTACTTTTAACACAATTTATTATGGTAATAAAATGGTAAGGCGTATAAATAATAAAAGGGTAGGTTACAAGTTATAATGACAAAAGTGGTTAAAATGTGATAAGTAAGAGATAATGGCTTTATATTGAATTTAAATCTTTGTGATTCACTGGCGGTTGACTGAACGTTACAAAACTTATAGTTTAAAAGTATATTTTACAATCATTATGCTTTTGGAACGTTTTAGAAGAACCTTTAAGTGTAACGTCAATTAATTGTCCTCGTGAACGAGAAGCTTCACCAAATACCATTTTCTTTTTTATAATCTGTCAGTTGTTAATCCTACGTGTCCTTATTATAGGTAAGGCAGTCCACTAATATCCTAAAAGGAATAATATTTTCAGAAGCAACGCCTAGCTTTCAAAATTACCCTAATGTTGATAACGTCTGGCCTACTGCCGCCATTACTCATTTTAACGGTTAACCAGCACCCCGACACCGGCACTCACTCTGCATCAAGAGGGTTGCCGTGACGCGTCATGCTCCGATGTTACGGACAGATATCAAGCCTTTACGGGCAGATGCATGCACCTTATAATTGGAGCGTATCAAAACATTAGTGGATCATCTTTAGAACAGGGTGGATCTGACGAACGTTAGTAATTATAGCTTCATGCGTCTGGATTTTTTTAACTATGTAAAGAATTATCTGTTTATCAAAAATTACGATTTTCTCTGATATCTCTGATATTGCAGATATTCAGGCGGCAGTAGGTTGGACGTTATTTGCCATGTAGTAAATGGCATAACCTTACAATAATGTTTAATGGACTGACGATTATTTTTCTAACTCACTGAAAAATATTCGAATCTGAACTATTAAATTACAGGCGACTCATGCTCCCGGTAAGGTAGCGCTTTTACAAACAAAATATCGGCAATAAATTCATTTTCATTAACTGAAACTTATAAAAATTAAAGCTTCAGGCATAACCATATTAATAAAGTCAATGCTAGGAGATCTTTGATCTAGACTCTTTGGGGTCCCGTAAGTTTATTTGTCAGCTCCGCTATAACCTGCATCATCATTATCATCATTATTATCTTCCTGCCCTTATCCCATGTTACTTTGGGTCGGCGCAACATGTTTTCTTCTTCCATGCCGTTCTGTCAACCATCATGCTATCGCTGACTCCCTTCTCTTTCATATCATTCTTCACACAATCCATTCATAACCTGAATATTAATCCAAATACCTTATCTTCAAGCCTATATTGCCCTACTTAATTAATTAGTTAATTACGTATTAAAGGACTTCTCTTATAAGAAAAGGCATTATTGTTTTAATTGTGGAGATTCTTCTCAATAATCATTTTTTTAAATCTAAAAAAGTTTTTTCTTCTATAAATCTTAAAAAAAACATGAGGCTTTAACTTTTACCCTTCCGAAATACTATCCTAAAAAAGAAATCCCTATCGTTTGCGTAAATCTTTAATAATGGAGTAATTTGTCAGAGAAGAGCATTTTGCATATGAAATCGTGTAGGAGGGCGATTGATGACTTATGAACATACACCTTATAGGCACACGTTCATAATCATGTAAAAGAGCTTATCAAAAGCTCCATTTTCATGTAGAGACATGAAGAGATATTGAGACATATTGGAATTTTGGTCTCTTTTTAAGATCTAGGCACAGTTTCTTATTCAGATTTCTAACAAGATACCAGGTGGAATGGAACTATCAAATGCCATAGTTATATTCTCTATGCTAGTATATAAAGTTTATAATTTCGTTACCAAAATTTTTGGTGGGAAAAAAAAAATTGCAATGTATGAAAAGTACATAATACCATCTCAAATATCACTTTGTTGCTGTTGACGGAGACAAAAATGTCGATAGCTTATTTTTTGAAACTTGAAAGGTCTAGTAGCGCCATCTGCCCTGCAATATTTCAACTACAGTAGCTGTGAGTAACTAAACTTGAAAGACTTGCGTAAACTTGTGTAGTTTGACATTGTGCAGATAGATGGCGCTTCATGTGCTGCTATCTAGTACCGAAAAATGGAATTTCTGATGAAGACGGTTTTCAAGGGGTGATGGTACCTCAGTCGCGACGAACCGCTTTGTATTTATTATAACAGATGGCGTTTAGATGATTTGTGTTATTTTTCTTACTTTTCTTTTCGGATATTGGTCAGAATAAAAATAAATGAATCCATTTATTTAGCTTACGCAAACCGATGCTAGAAAAAACTGACTGCTGGAATTCGTTTTGGAGAATCGCACCAATCAATTTGTGGCCATTTGCACCTTTAAAAAAACCGTTAGGTGGCATTTCATAAACGACCCTGCTGGTTTGATCAGAAATATTTTAGAATTCCTCACATTAAATGATCTAAGTTTGTATGTATGTATTCTCAAGACCGATTCTGGTCACGGAGGCTAACCTTTATTCAGACTAGCTCAGTACGCAAAAATATTATAGTGCACAGGTGTGTGCGCAAACACAGGTGCGGACTATAAGAGTTAAGGAAGAGAGACTTCCCTAACTCTCATAGTCCGATGGGACGGCAATCCGACACAACCAGAGAGATATCAGGCTCGGTACCAACGGCTTTACGTGCTTTCCGAGACACGGGGGTGTCACACCACCAACTACCAAACTCCGGGCTGTTACTCGAAAATTCCTAATGGAATTAATCCAATAACATTTTTTGCCTGACCTGAGAAACGAACCTAGGACCCCACTCTCAACAGTCGCGCTCGCCACCACGAGACCAACGGACTACAAGCGTAACTCTAATAAATGATCCGTTATCCGTTGTTAAATTATGTCCAATACTCTATTTCTGGATTCAAAATTAACAACGTGTCAAAATTAAACTTATTCTAGTTGCTTGTTGGTACTATAGTCAGCCAATCAAAGCGTTTTTAGAATGCATTGGACAGTGCGATTGATAATGCTTTTGACAATTTGTTTTGATTTTAGCGTCAGAACATGGGTGTTAGTGCAAAAATAGTGAAAGAATATTATTAGTAAGTTGTAGGCGTAAGAACGCGCTCAACGGCTGCGGTTCAACCCCTTCAGGGATTACGGGAGTAAGGGTAATTTTATTTATTTTTAGCGTTTTTGTTACAGCAACGTTAAATTTATTTGTTTCAGCATTTACGTAATTCTGGGGATAAAATCTAACATAGTAAACATTATAGCTTTTTCTTTAAAATACAATCTCGTAAAACTGTAGAGGCATCCGTTACGTTGATTCAGCTCGGTACCTATCATTGACATGTAAATTCACACATTATATTTGAATACTTGATATGCAATCGCATCCCGAGGGGTTGCTTCCAATATCTATAGAACCATTTGCGTTGCGTTCTCTTTAAAACGTCGATTCGGCTGTGACCGGTGCAGGTCGATTAAACGATGTCTTGAATACCTAATAGGAGAGGAGAGGCGGCATGCTCATTCTCGATTCACTCGCCGGCGCATAAATTAGCGGTGCGGCCACACAACCGCAGCTATTCCGCAAAAACTCCAATCGTAGGGGAAAGTTTGGCGATTAAGCCGTGAGGCGTGGCGTGGCCAGGTCTGTTCGTGACAGTTAGTGCCGCCACTTGTTATAATCCGTTAAACTTTCGACCCTCGTCAAGGTACGCTGAGAATTAATGGAAATGCTTTCTTTTCCAGATTTATGATATTCTTTTTTGAATCCCCGATCTACCTCCAAGTTTGACCCTGCCGCGGTAAAAGTGATAAAAGCCTACGTGGCGCTGGCATTATGTAATTACGTAGCGCATACAACGCTCATCTTAATAGAATTAATTTGCATCCTCTTTAATACGAAACCCTCTTAACTAGTTTGCATAAAATCTCGTTTGTTTATGTAATTTTTAATCAGGTCAATTAGCGCTCTGTACTTAGTCAATTTCCTTTATTTTCGTTTCATATTTTACATGAACACAGGAAAATAGGTAGGTAAATGATATTGGTTTTGTCTATATTGCAACAGGTATATAAGTAATACAGTATAAAAAATACCACTAGGAAAATTCCAATCATTTTGAAATATGATTTGATAAATACGAATACAGCTGTACGACAATAAATGTCCAAAACTTGTCATAAATGAAGGGTCCCTTTTTATTCTTGATCTTTAAATCTATTAAATTCAGGATCAAAGGGTGAACTAGAGGTATTTTTGACAGATGATGAGATAAAAATGTGAAAACTCCTTAAAAATTCGAGAATTACCTCTCTCATAGAATAACATATAGCTGTTATAACCATAATCTTTGTTCGAAACCTCAACCTAAATAGATCTAATGACGTACCTACCTGGTTGCCATGTGATGAAAATAAAAATACCTACATTTTTCGTTTACGTTTTTATTTTTGTTCAACAATCAAAAAAAATATTTTTGGTATAACGTCACGTATCTAGTATCAACAAATAAGTAACAGTAAATTATCTTTATAAGCCGACACCCACGCCATCACTCACAAAAGCCGTCTCTATAATTTTCCTATCGATACAAACCCCTCTTCTGAGAAATTCCTGAAATTATCACAGAAATACTTGAAATAAGTACCTGTCTATTTGAGACGCTTGTAATTTTCGGAATTCAGCCGATGATAATAGAAATAGATGCTTTGAAAATGATGTTTTGTAATTTTTTTGTAAGTAATAAAGTGTTTTTTACTTACCTAAATTTCGCCTGCGAAGAATGTACAGGATATTTATCTTATCTGAAATTTACGTAAAAACCATATTTCTTATTTTTTTTCTTTAAATTTCTAATAAAATTTATAGAAGATTAAAAAAATCCAAATTTGAAACTAATTTACTGCAAAGAATTAACGACTGATTTTATCTTCCATTAGATGAGTATCAGTTGCTGATTGGGTCAGGGTGTCTTAAAAACAAAATTGAATAGGAATCATTGATTAGGGAATTTCAATTGGACACTTTAGACGTTAGGATAATTTAAAACATTTGGTAAAGATTTCTTATCAGTTGTTCCAATGCTGTCTGATAATAGGGGTAAAAAAAAATATGGTTGACGAATCCACGTATACAAAATGGATATAAATTTTCTTTATTAATAAAGAATAAAAAATACCTTTTGTTAAATTACATACTGGTTCAAACACGCCAAGTCATGGAACACAAACTCATCTAGTTAATTGGTCCGTGTTACCTCACAAAGTAGCCGCTAGTTGGTTATTCGGATTGCAACGTCCACCCAATTAAAATTGGTCAAATTCCTAGAACCTCGACTCACAAAATTAGACCAAACTAGTCGCCAACACAAGCTGATTTGGTTACATCACGTGTACGAACATTCATAGTGAAACTTTGGTGTACTGATAAACATAAAACCTTCGAATAAGTAGCTAAAATAGCTGAAGCAGAAACAATCAACGTGTAGGTATACGCAAAATCGAATTCACAATACCGACATTATGATAATCACAGGTACGGACGAAATCACAATAGGATCGGATATATTATAAGAAAGGCGAATTCCCAAAGACGATAACATGGCGGGAAAAACGCTACCGTAAACCGTGCGCAATAAAGACTGGCAACAATTTATTTATATGACGCTTCAGGGAGAAGTTATCCGCGGATCCGGGGTACGAACGAGGTGGAATCAAGTTGATGCGTGCCGAAACACGAATGAGAAAATGGATGCGCCTGTATAGTAATCACGGCTAATCTTCCTGGGCGGCCTATTAAGTCGCAAGCGAAGCAAATATTGACTTCGTTAGTCTTCGAAACTTAATATTACAATCAATCGGATTCGGTCCTCGTAACTATACTTTATTTGATAGAAGACTGATGAAATATTGTTATTAAGTAGATAGGTACTTTGTGGTTATATTGACGTATTATTATCCTAATATCCATCGCCCCGTTACGGCTAAACATGATTAGGAAAATAAACTGAAAATCAGCCGGCTATACAAAATATGTGTATAATTTAAAATTTAATTTCAACCCTAATTATGTTAAGAGGAACTTTGTTAGTAGTTACTAATCCAGTTACTTAGTATTCCAAAACCTTAACAATGAATGTTACAGAAAATACAGATAATAGCTTCTCCACATTAAATATTTCAAACTAGATAATCCTAGAGCCCACTAACAATTAAGATTCGTTTCAAAATAATAATAGTTACCTAATGATATTGTATGAATACAAAACGTTCGTAAGTACCTGGTGCTAAATTAAGTGTTTAAATTCTTTTCACAGACATTCAAGTTGAAGAATCTTGAAGATTATTGATGTAAGCTCGATTGAAGCACAGAATGCCTTTGTTGGGGACTTTCAAACTTTATTCATTCTTCGTCTTGATATTATTAACTTTACTATGATCAAACTCTGCTAATAATGCTATAAGAAATCAAACGTATATAATCGTGAACATTTAAATTGTGTAACTAACTTGTCATCTGTCTTTAGTTAAAGCACTTTTCACTAATAGTTTTTCATGTACATAGTTATTTTTTAATCATTTTATGTTTATGTCATGGGTAACACCAGAATTTTGTGTTTTTAGGATTCCGTTACCAAAGAGCGCTTTCTTTTTTAAGCATGGTTCATCATCAAATGACATCTTCCACTCGGGTGGAGCGTAAGGGAGTGTCAGACTCTAACTGACTAAAACCCATCCGTGCTCCTCCTAATGCCCGTTGCGTTCCAGAGTTGCGGTGACTCTTTCGAACAAATTCCGCAACTACCAAAGGGTGCTTTACGGGACCCGATTACTAAAGCTCTGCTGTCTGTCTGACCGTCTGTCTGTCGAAGGGTTGTATTATTTGAACCGTAATAATATTTAATATAACAGGTAATAGGGGCTTCATATTCAGGTTTATACTGAACATCTTAGTAGAACAAAAACGATATTTAATTGGTGATTAAAGAAGCAATGCATAAAGATTTGAAACTCTACGCTTGAGACTAAAATAAACTACCACCGATAACAATTAGGTACCCGTCCAAGTATACTAATTTGGTAAAATACCATTTATTATAAAAATAAAAATCAAACAGCGCAATAAAGCCGGTGCACATGCACGCGATATGAATGGTCTAATAAAAGTCGCGTGCACACAAGTTGATGATGCGTGGCGTAGCGCCGGATTAAACAGTCAAACTGGAAATACCACGGCTTTGCCTCCATGGCTAGACATCAACGTGCTGTCAGCGTTAACATTCGGATTTGCGCGGATCGAGGATATTAAACAAGCCGGCCCGCGCCGCTCAATGCGCTTCAAATACGTAGAGGGATGCGTGGATGGATATTTCGAAGCTTGACCGAAAGTAATTCTACATATCGATGTTCCTATGGGTGTAGCTTATTCACATGTATCATGGTGTTATGCAATCTATGTCTTGTCTATTTAGACACGACATAGATAGGCATCAGATTACTATGATATACAAGAAAAACAATCATTAAATAAATCAACCAGCCCTCACCCACACTTTATTATATACACTCACGCCTGTATTCCCCGAAGGGTTAGGCAGAGGTGTAACAATGTACACCCACAGTTCGCCGGTATATTTAGGTCCCATGTAATAAGGGGCGAGCCTATTGCCATTAACCGGGCACAAATCCTAACTCCGAGCTGCTACTGAGAATTTCATAGAAAAACCCAATAACACTTTTTGCTCGACCTGGGAATCGAACCCAAGACCTCTAGCGTAGCAGTCGCGCTTAGGACCACTAGGCTACCGAGGCAGTTATCAGTTAGGCAGTTACTTTATTATCTATTGTTACAAAAGTTCCTTATAATTAGGTTACAGTATAAAAAAAAGAGGGTAACAATTAGCGGTACGCATTTTTAGTAAAAACAGTGGTCCCCAAACTAGGTGGAGCCTGTATCTTGGGGAAAACTTTCTACAGATAATACTCGTAGTAAGAGTCACAGTGAATAAACGGGCCATGAAATTAAAAATGTTCGATAGTTGGTTGTAACCGCATCCGTTGCGACAGACAGCAGGCAAATAGGAACTATTTGTTCCGAAACGTATCAGGTAGGGCCACGTGCACGACCGCGAAATACTCGTACGGAATCTAGACGAACGTGGATACACGGAAATCCAATTTTGTGTTTTAGGCTTGGAGTAGTTAAGCCTCGTTTTGTATCTGTTATTAAAGACACCAGGTAAACAGCTTTTGTACTTCTTGAATTCTTCTAGAATCGTTGACTTTGTTAACTGGCGCCCAACTGGAACAATTTTGTATTTTCAAGTGTTGCAATGGTAACGTTAAGTAACCTTAGAAACATTCTTTATTTTTAATTTAATTTCCGTTCTAATGTTTGAGTTAACTTTTTCCTCAGCTAGATTTTTACATTTTCTTTTCATTGACATCGTTATTTTAAGTCCCTAGATACGGAAACACTATAAATATCTCGATAAGAAAATGTAAGCTCTTGTATTTTCTAGATTATCTTTAAATTGCTACGTAAGATCCGCCTGCCTACGCAATAAAAATAGCTTCCTTCTAATAACATTATCAAATGTAAGCAATAAGAGACCTCATTTCTTGGTTATGATTGTGTTTTCTCAGCGGGATTATGAAACGATATCCCTTTACCGTTAACGCGGAAAACTCATTAGCTCATTGACTTGGTGCGGTCAGTTCTGCTTACAATATGGAAGCAATCAAATGTTATACGAAAGGTATTGGTTTTATTTCTTATGTTTTTTCTCTACAAGTAAGTATTATAATTAAATGAAAGACAAATTTGTAACAAACATCATACTAATTATTATTCCTTACCTTTGTATGTTTTATTAAACCTCAATAGATACCTACGTAATTAAAAAACATGTTGTATCTTTTACATCGCTAGAATCCCTCTTAATCTCGATCAAGATCGAGTTAATAGATATGTCTTGAAATATAAAACAAACACTAAAGAAAGAAACTCAGAAATCTCAACTGTACGTTATGAATAATACACAACCCTGAACCCATCCCGTTTACTCACTCACGGAGGAGTAACAAAAACAGTGAACGAAATCAAAAAGAAGCTTAAAAATTGTCGGACTCAATTGTATGTAGTAGGTGTCAGGTCGCAGGCACGCGAGCCGAGTCCCGGAGTCTCGGCGGAGTTGCGAGTCCCGGGTCCCGGGTCCCGCGGTCACGTATAAATTACTCTGAGGGGAATGGTTCCTCTTTGTTGTCCCGGCAAACTTACTTTCTTCTAAGGTTTAAATCCTGACTTGAATTACGGGGGTCGCAGTTTAAAGAACTCTTTAGTGCGCATCCGTTAACGCCATTAGGGTAAATCTGTGGAGAAAGTCAATAAAACTTTAGGGAATTAACTTTAGTTTGCATAATTTATATTAAGCGTTTATTAAGAGGCTTGATGAAGGTAAAACTTCGTCGTAGCTGACGTTTCTCCAAAAATATTCCAAGCTCCATTTTTACTAACTGCCAGGGCTTAAAATACACACAGTATTAACATTAAGATTAAAATTACTGGTGTTTTAAAATTATGATCATAAAATCCACATTGACATTTAGTGAAAATGACTATTCCAACGATTGGCGAAATCGTTGGCGACCGACAAACTCATATCCCACACCAAACATATTGTCAGGGGAGCTCGAAAAAACATTAGCGTTGTAATTTGACACTAATTAACCATGGCCGTTATGAAAGCGATACATCAACAGTGTTGCCTCACCGCGCCTACCCACCTATTACCTACCATCATAACGTGAGCTCTAACACCCCTCCAACAATACTTAAATCAGTTATAATGAAGGTAAAGTGTACGTCGGTCAGGGGTCTTCTGAAGGTGGTTGTGTGTCGCAGCGCATTCATCAGAGCAGTTAATTTGCGAGCAGATGAGTCACGACATCATCGCTCATTCTGTACCTATGATACACTCATACGTCGGGAACATTTGGCGCGATTTTGTGCGACTATGACTTAGTGGCTGTTCCGGCTGGTAAAAGGACTCGTATCAAATATGAATTAGGGTATTTCATTGCAGGTAAGAGCTGTATGCACTTTGCATGCCATTGTACACAATAGGCAGACCAAGAGTGCAAGAGTGCAAGGTTCAAAATATTGAATTTGATACTTTTTTTAAATGAGCTAGCTCGCCCCCTATTACATGAGACCTAAAACATACCGGCAAACTGTAGGTGTACATTGGTACACCTCTGCCTAACCCTATGGGGAATACAGGCGTGATTGTATGTTGTGAGCTAACTTGAGCTGAAAGCAACTTTTCAGCTTTATAATATTAAATAAGTTAATTAAGGACTCTTCTTTCTTTTTGTAACGTTTAAGAGTGATGACGTATATTACTTACAATATTTTCTAATAATCCATTAAGAAGTCGTGACCGTCTTCTATGAACAAGTGCAACTTTAAGGGATCTATCTTTTGCTTAGTCGACTTTAAAAAGTATTCAGTACTACTGAAAAAAGATTCAAGCAGTGCTTAAAAACAATTGACATCGAGTTTTTTTTAGGT
The DNA here is from genome assembly GCA_947462355.1 of Caradrina kadenii. Classification (NCBI taxonomy): domain Eukaryota; kingdom Metazoa; phylum Arthropoda; class Insecta; order Lepidoptera; family Noctuidae; genus Caradrina; species Caradrina kadenii. Next base: position 8,789,650 of record OX381677.1, on the reverse strand, counting down.
AAATAACCATACACGAACTTTAAGAAACCAACTTGAAGAACACGCTTGATTTCGCAATCACATAATTTCACAGAAAGAAGAAAGTGTTCCGAAGGTTCTGTTTACACTGGTTTAACATCCGTTTGATAGCTAGCAACGTGAGGCTCTTATGCTACATTACTTCCAAAACGCGTAATGGTGGTCACTAGTTTCCAAATTGTCGATACAGCCTACATTTTCACATTGAGAATTATTAACAGACGACTGATTATTGACTGCTGGCCATTGTGGCCAATTACGAGTAGGCGCTTTTTAATTGATGGACTCATTAAATTGACTTGCTAGACTGGACCTAACATGCATAATTGGTGACAGCACATAATTAAGTCTCTGTTAAGAATGTGTAAATCTCGCTCCAACATTAGTTAGTGTATACGACATTTACAGAGTAGTGTATGCAACATTGTTATTTTGAGCAAGGAATACGACAAAGATGGAACTGCCTGGTTAGCCTAGTGGTCCTTAGCACGACTGCTACGCTAGAAGTCTTGGGTTCGATTCCCAGGTCGAGCAGGCAGAAATTCTCAGTAGCAGCTTAGAGTTAGTTGTGTCCGACTAATGGCAATAGGCTTGCCCCCTATTACATGAGATCTTAACATACCGGCGAACTGTGGATGTACACTGGTACACCTCTGCCTAACCCTTCGGGGAATACAGGCGTGATAGTATTTAATACGACATTATTATTTATTAAATATTTTCTACAATCGTTTGCCATCACTACTAATATCTCCAAAATTGTAGGTGCGTATACAAACATATAAACTCACATATATAAATGAACAGCTGTTTATTTTTCCCCAATACATTGCCGAAGTTTTCAGTTTTTGAGCTACTGAAGCATGTGCAATCTTGCAGTGTTTGACAACAATAGAGTCATACTCCAGTTTAATATTAGATAGTTACAACCTTCTTAGATCTCTTATCTTTAAAAGCTGTTCCAACAAACAGAGTTGCGGCCGTGGGTCAGCCGTATTACATAACCTGATGTTATTTGCATTGTCCATATGAAAAATTCAAAAGAATTAAGCAGCTGCGTCGGCTAGCATCGTAAACATTTCATAGTGTTTTTACGACAGTGCCCAGCGGGCCTCGGTCTTGTAAACGAACATGCCTTTAGTTCGTGTACGAAACAACGTTTGTCTACATTTGTTGGCTGGTTTGGTACATGTATTTTTGTATGAAACAATAGTATCCTGACAAGAATCGTGTAAGTTTTGTAATTTGTAGGGTAATAACTGCGATTAGGGTTCGGTAGCGTCGTTGGCGGGTAGCGGTAGCGGAATGTGGAGGTGTAGACCGAGCCTGTGGAGAGTCGTCATCTTATCTAAAACTGAAGTAATGGTTTTTGTCATTGTTTCTTTTTTTTTTTTTTTATAAAAACGTTGCCCCACACTAGGAATATCTCCCGTATCGTGGGTGCGTTTACAAACATTGAAATTCACATACACAAACAGCCAGACCCGGAACAACTATCTGTAGGTCATACAAATATTTGTTCCGTGCGGGAATCGAACCCACGACACGCAGCGCAGCAGCCGATCGCTCAGCCACTGCGCCAACCGTGCCGTCATGTTTAAAATATTATTCTCGGTGTTGTGTCACATAGACACTAAAAAATCAACAGTTGAAGTTAAAAACACAAATCTTCTTATTGGGAAGTTGCACTATTAATTTTCCGATATTTTACAGTAGATGCCCGATGAGGAAGTTCTGAGGGACAGGATTCAGAATTTAGATCTTAGCTGCTGAAATCAACCACAATTTGAATTCAATATTTTCAAGAACACAATTCATACAGAAATTCTAAATGGATGTCGATGGTATTCTTATTTATAGATCTGAAGACTGTTTGTAAAATATGAGGTATAAATTATCATGCTGCAATGGGGTTGGGATACAATGGGGATGAACAAAAAGACTCCCGTCCCGATTTCGTCCACACGACTGGAGACGCGGGCAAAACCTGGCAGCGGAATATTATTAAAATAGCAGAACCTACATTGTTTTGTTTTCATGCAAGGTTTTTAAAGGATTTTTTTTTGTTTATTTTTTTTTTGCGGTGTTATGAATATGAAAGCTGGGACTTCAACATTAGTTATTGGTACAATATAATTATAATATATATATATTTTGTTTTGTTGAGAAGATTCTGAATGTCTTCTGATCATCTAATTTGTTGTAGTTATTCGAAAGAAAAAATATATATATTTCTGATTTATAAAGATGAGTATTAATGATGTAGGTAGGTACTTATCTATTTTACTTTTGATTTATTTTTAAGCTCATAGTCTAAAAGTATTACATACCTCCCTTATATCCCGCACCCCCGACCAAAGGCAAAGGTCGAACACCGCGGTTTGTTTAGCCGGTAAGAGCCCGGCATCCCAAGACGGAAGAAGTCCATGAGGACTTCCACGGCGCACAAAAAAAAAGGTTGTATCTTACCCTATCTAGTGTAACATTATCTTTTAATTTTGTTATATTTGACAAGCGATTCCCAAAACAGTAACCTCAGTATAATGATAGACCTAATTAACTTAATTATATGTAAACATTAATTTGATCGCTTTTGTTAATGTACTGAATCGATATGCAAAGTGAACAAATAGCGGTGCCTACACAATGTTTATTAAAGGCAAACAATGAGCTTGTAACTTGTAAACACGAAGAGCGAGCCCTTGCGGCGATTTGCAATAAGGGTGCGACCTCATATAGGTAACAATTAATGACGGCAACCTGCTCTTAGATCAGTTTATCTTTACCACTGGCACCCAGTGCGATTGCAGAGCTCCTGCTTAGTCAATGACCCATAAGCTGGATGATGTCGGCGTTTTTTCCCGAAATCTAAATTGTCCAAGTTCGTGTCCCAATAGTCCGTTCATCTCCACCTTTAACTATCTGACTAGCGCCTCTGACGCGGCTATAAACGTGGTCACGTACTGGGCCCAATTAGTACCTATAAATATCTATGAATATATATCATCTACACGAAAAGACGAAGAAGCAGTAGATCGACGTACTTAATTCTCAATTTATCTTGTTTGATTTTTTTTTCGTCGATTGACAGTGTAAAAATTCGGTAATGATCGCTTCTTATGAAACACACTCGCTATGGCCGAACTCAAAGAGCATCTCCGACTACAAGGTACGAATATACCTAAAAGTAGGTGATGTACTTACGGGTAATTACAAATAATTAACCACTATTTTTTTATATATTTTTAGTAGCAGCACGGAGTTAGGATTTGTGCCCAATTAATGGCAATAGGCACGCCACCTACAACATGGGACCTAAACATACCGGCGAACTGTGGGTGTACATCGGTACAACTCTGCCTAACCCTTCGGGGAATAAAGGCGTGATTATAATGGGGTATTTTAAGATACATGTAATTTGTTTAGTATATTAATAAGGCCGCTTTAACAACAACTAGGGAATAAAAATAAAATAAAGTAATATATTAAAGGGGCTCCCATATCGCATAATTTGCATATATTGCATATCGATTTGATAAATAAAATAGCGTACAATGCGTTCTTTAGATTGCGTCATGATCCTTTACCATCAAAATCCTGACCATGACCACTACTACAGAAGTCAAATCATTTATTTTAATTACCTGCATCATGAAAAGGCACTTTTAAAAGTCATTTATATGAAAGAAAAAGAAACGGAATCTAGTTGGTTAGTATCTAGTAAGTTGGTAGTCCACGTAAACGCAGCCTAAGCTAGGATCAATCGGGTCACAGCCTAACTTATATTTAATGCCGGGTTACAGTTGAGAGTGACGTAAACCCGAATATTATGCTAAGTGTACACGAAACGTAAGCGTATGATTGCTTTAGTGAAGTTACAGTTTGAATACTCTGTGGCTTTCAGCAGTACTTGCCTTCCTATAGGTATATTTAGAGGTTTGGGTTTCACTTTAGGGACTTATTTACTGTTCGTTAACATGTCGTAGTTTGAAAGGTTACGAAGTATGTAGGCATTGCGTATTCCATTTATTAATTACCTGTTCTGTAGTAAAGTTTGCCCGTGTTTTCTATTTCTGAGAAAAACAAAGGCCACTTATAAGCGGTTTATAAATGTTTTCAATGTAATGTATATTATTCATATCTACTATTTTACAACACAATTTTACAAAGTTGAACCAAAATGTGTCATATTGATAAAGAAAATGTTTTGTACCGTTTACCTCAGGATTAGAAAATAAAAAAGGGCGGAAAGTATCTTACTGCATCTTAAATAAGATATAAGCATTTGTGTTATTTAACATTTCGTTTGAAATTATTGATATAATAATCCATTACACTATACTATTATTGGTGAGGTTCTTCAGAAAGGTCGAGTGCGCAGTATTCGTAACCGGTGTGCTTGTATGACCAGATGTATGAACGTGGACAAGACAAAAGGAGTATGTGAGGATCAAAGCAGGTGGCGTTTTGTGGTTACTGCCTTCTCCCATGGGAAAAAGCCGTGCGTTTGTGTATGTATTACACTAAATTAGTAAAGGTATCTTACTGGGTAAAGTGTTTTCTTAAATACTAGACTTATTAGCAGTAGCTTAAAATATATATATATATATATCTTTTATATTATCCAACCGTAAAATATATTTATTCCGTACTATATTTTTCACAGTTAGTTTATAAGGCTGAGTATTGAACTCCGCTTGGAGTCCTCATTAATTTTCACTAGTATGTCCCGCGGCACGGCCTTCGTGCGGCCCTAACATAAATTCCGAGATAACTTGAACAAACAAGTGGAAGTCCAAATAAGTAGAGCCCTTTAGAATGCGCCCCAAGTGACGAACTCGTTTGTGAACTCAAATAAATAATTAAATTCTCTTTTCGTGTAGTGGAAAAATTTCAGGGATATTGTTTTTTGTGTAAAAGAATGGTAATGGAAGAACTTTATTATAAGTACCTACGTATATATATATATATCTCAAAATGTTGCCCAATAGTTTATAATAATAACTTAAACTATTCAATGAAGTAAACGTGAAGTTGTTCCAATGCACAAAGTCAGTGGGGAGCACAAGTGTTGAACCGAAACACTATTTACGTAAATAAACTCGTTCCGTTAAGGCGGTCTACGTCGTCGAGCTTCGTTTAAACTTTTAATCGGTTTCAAGCCGTGATAAACAAATTTTAATTAAGTTTTAAATATCACCACGTAATTGCCGAGCCGAACGGATATCACAATATTATTTACGTTTATGAATAATTTAGTCAAGTTGTTATTCAATGTTTTGAGATTTTGAATAACAATTGGTTTGATTTAATTTACTCTAGATTACCTACAGCGAATGGAATGTGTTAAATAAGACTTCTGTATTAAAATAATACTCTTCTTAGCTTTTGTTGAATAATTATTATTTAGTAGGTTTGTTTACACTCAAACGAATAATAGAATGCGATAAACATAAACAGGTGCAGCTGTATAAACAAGATACATTCTTTGTTTGATTGAAAATAGTACATATGGTTTCTCATTTTAGAGAGAATTTGTAAATACCTCAGGTAGGGTATTTAGTCAGTGAACTAATTAACCATGCGTCTCAAGTCCTATTATGTGAGTTAATCGTGTGGTTGTTTACACTCTTCTAGTCACCTTGAGTTACCTTAGGGGTAGACCTTTACAAACTTATTGTCTTTCAAGTCCAAAAACAAAATAAAACAATACTTTTTGTAAATTAGTGTTCGCAAGGATTTAGTACAAAACAGGCGAAAAGCCACAAAAATTACCGGGATTTTTGTAATTTTTGTACTTGTTCCCCTCCATTTGTCCCTTGGCATATTTTTTATTTATCAACTTAGGTGCTTTCTTTGTTTCCACCGAGCTTATTGTTAATTTCATTGTGTAACGGTCTCACTGAAGAAGTTTCCACGCTTAACATTGGCTTCCGTGCGAAATTGTTTATGGCTCGTAAAAATTGTGCTTTGTTATTTCATTTGCATTGTTTCGGTGAACAATTTATTTGAAAACCTTTTTTTTATATTTTTTAAATTTTGCATGGAACTGTTTGTAATCAAGTTTTAGTTTGATTATGTTATGATTTATGTGTGCTGTTTCTATACAAAAACCATAAGTTTTTTTTTTACAATGTTTAATTTAAAAAAATGTTTATGTTGAATGATTTGACGGTGTTCTACGACCGAATGAATTGTTTGCAAAGATCTGTAGATAGCTGAACTAAATAAGTACTAGCTACAGTAAAACCTCTTTTTGTTCACTTGACAAGTGAAATCGAGATAATGCCACCATTTTTCATCTCGGTAGGAGTGTGGACGATGCGACGTTATTCTGAACGAATTGTACCTCGGGGTATGAATTTAATCTCAGAATTCAGCGTGTCAGATTCAGAAGAAACGTCTCTTCGGCAATATTTTGAGTTTTATACGAACATCTTATAAAGCATCTTGTTTTCGTATGAACATTTATTGAAGCAATAAAGAATGTGAAGGTTTTATTATTGTTTGTTTAGCTTGTTAGGATGTTAAAGCTTTCTTTTATTTGTTAATATCATAAGACATGTTTGTACAAGGTTTTATTTTTGATGGGTATCCACTTAATATTTATATCGTACAACATTTTAATAGGCATGTTTTATGGTACATGTTTCTGTTCATTATAAATTAATAGTTCCTATTTAGTAGGGCGGAACCTACCTACCACAAAAATTCGCAAACCATTTCGAACTTGTTTTGTGGCATTTAACGAATTCCCAAACACCAACAAAACAGCGACTTTTCATTCCCTTACCATCAACCTAAAGTTCTAAATAAACTCGTCAGTTCGCTGCCGCTGGAGCATCCGACTATCCCACAGGGCAGCGCTACCCTAGCCTTGCTTACACAAGTCAAGTAAAATAACAGCAAAAATATTAAAATTGCCGGCGCAGCGAGATTCTGATGCAATAAATCATAAGTGCATTATAGGGAACCGTCTCCAGCGCTTCGTTAAGAAAAACAAACCTGCCTGCTACGGGTCCGGATTAATTTTGTATCAACGTGCTAAAGTGGAGTGTTTGTTTATTTATTTATTTATGTAATTATATGGTATTCCCCTAAAGGTTAGGCAGAGATGTACAAATGTACACCCACAGTTCGCCGATATGTTTGGGTGCAATGTAATAGGGGGCGAGCTTATTGCCATTAACCGGGTACAAATCCTAACTCCGAGCTGCTACTAAGAATTTTACAGAAAAACCCTATAACACTTTTTGCTCGAGCTGGGAATCGAACCCAAGACTTCTAAGCGCTAAGGACCACTGGGCCTATGAGGCAGTAACCATAACACTACTACTTACCAATTACTTATAAACATGTAAAGTGCAGAGTTATCATAAGCATTATGCTATAAAGTTTTAAATACGTTGCGATGAGTGCGACTTTATTATACCCAGCCACGGACCTTTCACTGAAAATTTCCTGATAGAAACTCCATGATAATTTGCTGGATCCGGCCTCGAACACATGGATGGAACCACTAGACCGATGAGGTAGGTGTTATGCCTATAACCTTCAGAGCCTTCGCCCACGTCCGATTTTTTGATGCACAGAATGTGACATAATGAATTCTAATATACCAACGCAAACGTCCTACAAAAAGTCAATCCCACGAATCTATGGATTTGTTGAACGGTCCGATAATCGATACTACAAAGAGCCGGGCGTGGGCAAAGGTCTGTATTGTTATGCAGTCACAATAAGAGCCAAAACACTAACAATAACCACGGCTGGCACAGATATGTTGGATTAAAAGTTGATGTTGTTCACCGATAAACCGCACATACTAATGAAAGGTTGCCAAGCCACAATATCAATATTATTCAGCAGTTCAAAAATATACCAAAGATACATAGGCAGTTGAGTATGTTTCAGCCTTAAAGCCCTATTTGTCGATTTATACCGCACTAGCTTTTGTCACCGACTTCGTCCACGTCAAATTTGATATATTGTCCCACGGGAACCATTTCTCCGGGAAAAGAACATCCTATGTGTTTTTCCACACTACAATCTATCTGAGTGCCAAAATTTCACCCTGATTTGTTCAGCCCTTTAAGCGTGATTAAGAGACAAACATCCATCCATCCTCAAAAACTTTCGCATTTATAATATTATAAGTAGGATTATTAGGATAATAAATAGTTAGAAAACTGTCCAATCCCAATACCTTCGATTAGGAAGTCTCACAAATTCCAAATGTTTATTTTTGTGTACACTCTCCTTCCGCTTCATGAAGTAACGAAAATTTCCAGCGTTACGCGCTGTTACGCGAGTTTACTATTTCTATTTCTACAATATTCGCTGGCAGCGTGCGGACAGCCAGATTATAAGTTGTAGTTACACTGCCACTAATGAATGCGAGCGGGATTACCTCCACGACCCAAGGCCAATTGCATAAAAGTTGGCTGACATTTTGAATCCTGCGCGATACATTATCCCACTGCTCGGCCTTTGAAAGCTTTTAATATTGATAGCCAAATTAATTGTCATTTTCCTGTTTCACTACTTTTGGTTTCTTTTTAAGTTGCCGTTCAGGTGTACAACAATATTTTTGGTAGGAACACTTTAAGTGATTGCTGACCTAGAACAATTGTTTACGATGCAGTGATGTTGAAACACATATTAAAGTCTACCGACTACCAAGCCGTTTCTAGTGGTTAAACTGTTATAGAAACAGACGGAACTAAGAACATCCTTAGGGTGTAAAGAAACAATAAAAACGTTTTTATTTAAGACTAGTGACCTGCCAGTGACTTTGTCCGCGTGGCTTATTTCACCCGCGTCAAGTTACGTCGTTACTGCTCCGCTCTCGAGGACTGTAGCGTGATGGTGTATAGCAAAAATGGTTAAAATTAGTCCTACATTTTCGGAGCCTATTCTTAAGAAACATAAAATTAACAAAACAATATTTCCTCTTTATAATATTAATGTAGATATAGCCAAGCAAAATAATCTTAATGATGGCACCATTTTAATTTTTTTGGTTGGTATAGGACAGGTAAATTCTTACTTGTTCTCAACTATCATCAGTACTGGTACAACACAAGCACTAATATAAAACATTCCCAGCGTGACAGCCCTAGTTTACACCAGATACTTTTGTGTACTACGCTTACCGTTCCCAGCAGATATCGTTATGTCTGTTGGGCCACTAAAAGCTTTTTCCGTCGACATGTTATATTGTACACATAACCCCGTTATCCTCTATAGATAGGTACTTACATCACTTTATCTATACTGTTAAATATTATTTTGAATAGGTTCTTGTAACTACAATAATATTCTGGAAAAAAAAATACCCAGGTGGATTGAGCGAGGGATTCCGGGAGCCGAAGCTGTCTGATGTCATTCAAGAAAGAACATCCTGTATGATAAAACCACAGGTGTTTTATCCTTTCATTTCTAAAAAATTCATCAAACACAGTTTACTGAATTAATAAAAAATGCTATATAATAGCGATCACCTAGAAGATTTGACATAAAACAACCCTGTGAATAGATCGGAGATAAAAGTGAAAGGTAGCACAGGAAAACCAAGTAAAAAGAAATGCCCGCGAGAAAGGTATTCATATTCAGTCAAAGTCTGAATCAGATTAAGATAATTTAGATACTCCTACGCTTTTTTTTTTTTTTTGGTGGGTGGGAAATCATCAAATAACTTCTCCCGCCCTGGGCGGGGCGGGAGAGAGTGTCAGACTTTTACTGACTAAAACCCACCCATGTTCCTTCTTGTGCCCTTTGCGTTCCGGGGGCGCGGTATCTCTTGCGAACAACCCGCAGCCCCGGCAGGCATCGGCCCTCAGTGGCCCCTTCCTTAGATACTCCTACGCTGAATTATATTTAAGTAAAGTAAGTAAGTTAAGTATACAGTAAACTTAGAGGTAGCTGTAACGAGATTATTTTAAAGTTTTCAGCCTGAATGAAAATAGCCAAATAATGAACCTGAACTTACCTACTTGCAAAATATCGTAAATTCCATTATTTTCATATAAACGCTGATCGCTTGATTGCCAAGAAAAAAAAGTTTAAGCCCACACATACAAACTTAACAAACCACAAATCAACAGTAGTTTACCGCAACATATAAACTCCTAAACATACTCGTATCCTTGAAATAAAACCGCCACAATTATTCTTATCTCAGTTACTTCCCAGTATCCCAATGCGGCCACATTTCACGGCATGCCAGCTCTGACCACGCTTCACCCACACCTGAGACAATGGCTGGCATCTGTTCGTGACGTAATCCGAAGCTTCCTTGTGACGTCACCTTGCATTGCATTACCTGAGCTAGTTAGCCGTGGTTAGGTTTAATTAATTTCTGGTGAGTGATGATTTTGAGTTAATTTTACAGAATTTTCTATAATTGTATTTAAGGATAGTTTCTTTTTAAAAGCTAAATTGACAGGAAAGTATTGCTACTACAAAAACAAAAAATTAAACATTTTAAGTAACCCCCGACAGAAGAATCAAAATCAAAAGAGTTGATAACTTTGAAACCGCTGACCCGATTTCCATCAAACATAGCTAAGAACACTCCCGACTAATACAACTTTCAAACACAAATCAATATCAAAATCGGTTCATGCGTTCGGGAGCTACGATGCCACAGACACACACACACACACGGACACGTCAAACTTATAACACCCCGACGTTTTTGCGTCGGGGGTTAAAAAAGGTGTTGGCCAATAAAAAAATAATTATTGGATTGAAAACTTGAAACCTCTGTAGTTTGTGTGTGTCACTTAAAATATTAATTCGCATACTAACTAGATAAAAATACATGAGAATACATAATAGTTAGCATTAGCAAAAATATGCCTACTTACAAGCTCCAAGATTCCTATAGATTCCTACTGAAATCCCATGAACCGTGACGGTTAAGTTATCGTAAGCTATTTTCGTAAATATCGTCTCATTCTGACAGCTCGTCTTCTATGATCGTCCTACAATAAGAGACTGCTGTCTATCTTCTCCATATTATGAACTATAAATCAAATTTATTTGCAAAACATTAACCCTCTCCCAATGTCCAATAAGAGCTTAGCAATGTCTAATCAGCACTTGGTCACCGAAGACAACAAGATTAGTTCCGATTACGAGTAACCACTAAGTGTAGCCCTAAGTAGAGAGAACTGTCCCGCTAAGTACTTATTATGTAATTAGTGGTATGTCCATCAATAGTAACTGTTTGTTTGAAATTGATTGACACACTAGTCATTGGCATAGGTCATTACCCCCGGGACTTTGTTCCCGTGCATAATGTGACATTCTGGAAATTATACCTGCATTAGGTAGCTACTATTAACAGCGAATGAATACTGTACCGATTGACAGATTCAAAATCAAATCAAAATGTGAGCGGTATTGACATAGTTCCAAAAGATAGGTTCTAAATAAACCCGTTAATGTTTCTACTCTGCTAGCAGGAAATCGATCACAGACAAGTTAAAATTTAAAAATACGGAGATCTCAATCCTAAGTTCCATATTATCTGCATCAAATCCCGTCTACGTGCCTTCGTATAATCATCCGGATAAAAGAGGCGTGCTCACCTTATTCCGACCAAGTTTATCTACTGCCATTTCATAGCACAATCATATTTATTCTTATAGTCTCAAAACTATGTGAACAACAGCTGGCCGAATGGAAAAAGCGAGTACAAAATGTCACCGGAACTGAAATAAAGGTTGAAAGCACAATTTCGAATGATTTAATACTTTTTACTACGACGCATTGTGCGGATGAATTTATTTGTGCTTGTGTCACCTACGTCAAAATCACATGCAACTCTTTATTAAATGGTATTGAATTGGGCTTCTCTGGACTAAGGTACGTGCATGAATTATAGGATTAGGTTTTAGACGTATAACACCAGCTTGAGAAAATTCTTAAGACGATATGTGAAGGATACCTAAGAGTGAACATGGAGTACTACAATATTTATTAGCAAGATGATTAATTACAATATCAAAATAAAAATGAAGAATGGCGCAAATATGAGGAGACTTCTGCCTTGCAGTGGTTGCCGAAAGCTATGTTTGTTGCTCATTCGGATTAAGGTCACCACAAATGAAAAGGTACACACAAAAAAACTGCTTTTGCAGCTTTTCCTATTGCCATTGTATCGGTTTTTCGCCTCATCTTAGAAACTCACCCTATATAAAAGTAGGGTTATTTCCAGAGATTTGCCCCCCATGTGTTCCGTTCCGTTTGTGATCGGAGCGGATCAGTTACGGGCCGGAGGAAATTGCCGCGTTATGTCTCAATGGATTCTCACGACGTCAACTGTTGCTCTTATCGATTATTATGTATCGGAGTGGTCGAGTGGTGAGTTATTGCTAATGAAAGTGTTGCCTTCTTGCGGAGTTGAACATACAATTATGTATTTTTACCCGACTGCGCCAGAAGGAGGGTTATGTTTTTCGAGAGTATGTATGTATAATTGTTTGGCACGCTCTGTAGCCTGAATGGCTCGATGGATTTTAGCTTGAGAGGTGTCGTTACATTCGTATTTATTCTTTCTAAAATTATTTAATCGAGAAGTTTGTCGTTCATGAAATATCCAACGGACAAAACTGAAACTTTAGTTCACTAATATTTATTAGCATGATTTATTTATTAATGTTTGTTACATTTGTTTTTAAATTTCTTCAAACAATGATTAGCATTCATTCTTTACCCTTTTCATGGTACCTACTGCGTGATTCTGTTCAGGGCTGCCAACTTATGTATACGCCAACAAATTGATAGGTATTATATTTAATATGACATTATTTTTCTTGGTTATGTTCGTCCTATAAGCCTATTGTACATTATAAATCTAGAGGTACTATTTACTATTATTTGTAAAATATATCGAGAAAATAAGAAGTATTAACCTATACATAACTATATAACTTAAGAAAGCTTTTACCCAGTTTACAGTAATAATGTAAGATATGCTATTGTGTGAGTATCGACGATATTTACAAGTTTAGTTTTAAGAACTGATCCTTCTAAAATATTTAGCAACGAAATATTGTTTTAGTACAAATCCGCGATTTTGAGAGCTGACAACCCTATATCCATTGTATTTACATTCTTGTCTTATAGTGAGTATTAATTCATTAAATGTTAACGACTTTGGGCGAGTGCCCGCTTTTACCCTTGTCAAATTATCGCGCAATGGATGAATCCTCGTAAAGACATTCCACACTTTTGTTTGTTTGTTTTCCATGTGTATTGGTGATTTATTGTTTGGTATGTCATGTTTGTTATTCAACTATTTGTGAAAAGTGAATATTAAATTCGAGATTCAATCAGAATAATAGACAGCTGTTATTAACGTAGTTTTCATGTCAAACAGATAGTGAATATGCTAGTTAAATTACTATGTTATATCTTTATAAAATTATTACTTATTGTAATTTTAAATAAATAATTTCCAAGTACAGAAGAATTACTACGATCGCTCAACATAATATTAATTAAATAAATAAGACACAACGATTTACCTAATGATTTGGTCCTTTTGCATAAAAAGTAAAAGTATAGCCGTTTATATTTAGAACAGTTTACATTCGGCTAATGCACATTAGTATTGAATGAACACATTACATTTTCAAAAGATCGTTCCACCCATTGTTCGAGGAAAACCGATCATGTGCTCAAACCCTTAATATCGATTCAGATTCGCGAGGGTAACCCTTCAATGAGTTACGCACTACACGGGGGAGTTGAGTCGTAAACGAGAATGACTATGTTATTTACATGTTGGTGTGGAATGTAATGAAAATATACATCGTATCAGCTGTTAGCTTCTCATAGGCGTGAGAGTATTTTGTTCAGACATTTGTTGGTAGTAGAGCTACTTTCTTTTTTAACTGTTAAGTTCACATTGTTTATCATTGATATGTTCTACCCATGCTATGTGAGTCAAACTTAAAACCCGTTATCCGAAATATTTCTTTGAAGTTACCACTTCTTTCTTTTTGTGTAATAATGATACATTCATAGCTATTTATACAACTTGGGGCCAGTATGTGGCCACTTTTATTGCCTCGTCAGAGGCGCTGGTCAGTTCGATAAGAGTGCGAGTGAACAGACAATTGGGACACTTCAGCATATGAGACATTGTCTGATCAGGAGCTCCTTTATCGCACTGGGTACTAGATGGGAATATCCCACTGAACAGAAGTTACTGTTGCTATATGATATATTCTACAACAACACAGACTTTTCGTAATAGGTACTGAAATAACCATAACACTAAAACCTGAACAAATACCACATAATTATTTACAATTCACCGTGAAACATGCGAGTAATGTAAAGATACGTCCAACATTAACTATTGAAGGTGAAAACACGCATTCTGAACTAATGTCCATTGTAAAGGCAACAAACTACCCCCAATCAAACTAACGCCCGACCGCAATTTGTTTGAAGGCGAGAAATATTGTGTTCCTTAGTGTTGGCGGACTTGTGTGGGTTACACACGCTAATGTTGCCCACCTGGAGATAAAGCGAGCTAGGAATTGTGCATCCGAAATTAGAAGGGAACAGCTAGTATTCTAGCAAAAAGATAAAGCATGAACAATCTCACGATGTACCCAGAATTTAGAAAAAAACGAATTTTGACGGACTACCTAACTGCACGACTTTCTAAACAATAAATTACATGCAATGGTTCACTAAAAAAAAAAAAATTATTAGGTGATTTTGTAAATGTTTGAGAAATTAATAATATTTTTAAAACCATAAAATGTGTGGATTCAATTACAAAATATTTAAAATCTTCATAATTTTCATAATTTAGTGATAGACGACAATTACTCAAAAGCGATCTGTTTATGACTGGCACGCGTTTGTCCGTTCTCTAAAAGAGAACATTTACCTAAAATAAAGACAACTTTGAACTGAAACATCTACGAAATTACCAATGATCTTTATTTGTCGGAAACTAGTTTAAAATAATAAATAGTTCTGTGAACAGAGCGACCTTCAAATTATTTTACATAAAACGTGGGAAGTAATTATTATTCAGCTTAGAATATTTAGAAAATAACTAAACCAAGAAAGCTATTGTTGTTCTAAAAATAAATATCTAGCTAGTATTAAATACTTCAGACTTAGTTTTACTTCGTTGTACTACGAATACTGAATATTCTGATTGGAAATGAGTCCCTTGTGTGTATCATCCAGTTACTGGGCAACACGATACCTCTTGGTAAGGCTAAAGAAATTCCTATGGAAATATCCAATAACACTTTTTGACCGACCAGGAGACTTTACGCTGATCAGTCGTGCTTGCGACCTCAAGGCAGTTCCACGATGCTAGCGGTTCAGGGGCAACGAAGGATTTGAAAATAGGTAAAAATAAGAGATCATTACAGACCCGTTTCACAAACATTCTTCCAAGCCATACTTATAATTAAAGGGCACAGCTATAATGAATAATGAATAAACAGCAATCAAAATATAATCATTGGCGGCGCGAACTTACCAGGGTTGCCAGTCTCCAAGCCGAGGAAAGTTCAATCGTACTTTAAACGAGTTAATCCCCTTTTATTAAATGTTGATGCTCTCTGCGGCCGAGCCGAGATCTCGTTCCTTTGTAACTAGTTAAAATTCGACTTGGATTGCTAGCTTTTTGGTAAATGTAGGCGACGAGATTATGCATGCAAAAAAATCGTACTTAACTTATTTTTATTATTAGCAGGACTTGTATTGTATTGATTGTTGGGGAAGGGCTTCGATTATATTAAGATCGAAAACCTACATAGACTTATTGTTACTAGACGCAACTAACTTCTAAATAATAGATAAAAAATGGTTCTCATCACTTGGGTACCTAACCTACAAACAATAAAAACAAAAACATGAACAGCATTCCAATAACTGTTGTATCGATTTGGTCGAAGCTGCAATTCATACTCAACTCGGTACAACGTGATTACAGCATTTCCATACAAACACGCGTAATGTTGAGGTAGGAGAACGTATATATAAAAATAATCCAATCTCGTAGAAGCCATCTTTCTCTATGCTTCTCATCTGAAAATATATCAGTGGAACTCCACGTCATATGAATTTACACGAGATAATAACTATATTCTAGGCTCGCACGGTACGTAAGCCCATAAAAGAAAATATAATCTATCGGGTCCACAAGCGGCTCGTATAAGCGTTTAATAAAGCTGTCTATCATAAGCGAAGCGTGTTTTTTGCGAATGTGGCCGATCGGATTAATTTTCACGAAATCGTTTTACAGATTTCCCCACTTGCTGTTACTCTTTATTTCACCCTACGGTATCATCTCTAGGAAATTGTTTCCATGGATCCTTTTGGGCTTTGAGCTAACAAAAAGCTTGTTGGCTGCCGTGTTTATAGTTATTTGTTTTAGGAGCTGATGAAATTGTTTCAAATTGGATTAGCGTACGTTTCTTTTATGAATGTCATGTTTGGTTTTATATGTTTTTTTTTTATCGTATTGGTACTTGTTTACGAACGTGCTCTGAGAGTAGTTACTATAGGTAGTTACTAAAACTATTGAAGCTTTGAGTGCTTACGTAAAATTATGAGTTGGAATATTGTAGGTTGTGTCGACTACTCAATTTGCCTGTTACCGCTTCAAAATTTAGTTTTCATTCAAAAACTTGTAATAGAGCGGTTTACAAATAATTGATCGAGCTATCAAACTTATTCGAGTATTATTAGAGAGTAGTATTAAACAAATTATGATTAACTGCTACGGTATGTTACGTACAAAATGTAAATAGACCACGTTGTTTACGGTATCATGTATAAATATCAAATATACTGAACAAATGAGAGGGTATTACCTTTTGAGAGATAACACCGGCGCCGGCGGCGGGCGAAATCATTTCCGTTGCGTCAATCACACGTCGCTCTCGTCCTGTCCGTCTACATACGTCCACTAATGAGTTCGCGAGCCAGTTCAAATCGCATCTAGATTGAGAACTCGCCGCTTGATTATTTTTTGTTTGATACTCTGGAGTTGCGTAAATCAATAAATTGCGTGTAGTGGTAAACGAAGTTTGAAATAGTTCTAGCGTTATGAAGTTACCAAAGTTCTCGAGTGTACTTAATCTAAGTTACTTGTAATAGCTTGATAACCTAATTCACTTAACCTTTTGGGAAGTTTAAACTAACATTACAGAAAAATTTGAACTAAGCTTATCATATCATCATAAAACAAATAAAAATGTACCGAACGGCACGTTGTAGCAAAACGTTACATCACATCACTATATCTTTATTGGGCCAAGTTTTATAGGCATCGAAGGCTGTCGCCGCTGACCGCAAGTAGCGGGGCCAAGTCGGAAACATTAAGGTCCCATCAGCGTCCATATTTTCCGGCGGGCGCTGAATTTTCACGGAGCGGAGGCCGGTGCCGGTCGGCATCTCGACACGCCTTTGCACTCAGACACTGGCGTCGGATGAAGTGGAATTGTGTACCCTAGTGCCTCTCTTCGCCAATATTTTTACACACTTTTACAGTTTAAGATGTGGATTTTGTCCGGCAGTTACTTTAGAGATCTTGTGTAGGCGTCTTATGTTGCAAGAGTTTTAGAATCACATTCTAGCGAAACTACTAACCTACTCGTATGTGTTTATTTTTTGTGTTTACTTCATTTCTCCGACATTCCTTAACTGAATTAGATGATTCTTTTATTTTTATTTAAAGTAGTATATGATCCTATATTATTTTGTCAAGATCTGGTGTACTTTCGGAGATAGACCATGTAACTGCTTATGAACAAACAGTATCTAGTAATGTGACTTTTTTTTTTTTTTTTTGGTGGGTGGGTAATCATCAAATAACTTCTCCCGCCCTGGGCGGGGCGGGAGGGAGTGTCAGACTTTTACTGACTAAAACTCACCCATGTTCCTTCTTGTGCCCTTTGCGTTCCGGGGGCACGGTATCTCTTGCGAACAACCCACAGCCCCGGCAGGCATCGGCCCTCAGTGGCCCCTTCCTTTTGCTGACATCTCTTTGAGGCGCGCGTGGAACACGAACGCGCCGTCGACACGGCTAGTAATGTGACTTGGGTTATAGTTCTGAAGGTCAAAGAAAATTGCTGATTCTACCAGTAGTGACATTGAGCTTTGAAAATACCCCATAGTACTCCTTATCAATGAACAGTACTCCTTCAATGGAAGCGGTGACGTGTGGAAGATGACACATTGGCTGGTTAAGTTTTTTATTTACTTTGTAGTTTCTGGAGGCAGTTTTCTTATTTGTGTAAAAGTTTTTTAATCTTAACTTACCAACTATTAAATTGGTTATGCTAAGTTTTGAGAATTTAGGGGACAAAATGATTTGTACACCAATTAAATACCTACCTACAGCCAACCGTATCATCAATCTAGCAGACCGCGTAATTTACTTACAACATAGACTGGAAAAGAAAACTTTGCTCACGGCCATAAAAAATAAACATCTTATCTCATAAGTTCGGGCAGCTCTCTGTGAAATGACACCTTTGGGTATCTTTGTCGCCCAACAAACGCCGCGTGAAATTGAAACAGTCCGGTCCATACTCCAGAAAATTTCACGACGTCAAATTCCTCCATTTTGATTCTTTTTAATCCAGCTAAAACAGTGTTACGCTTTAGGAGCAAATGTTCTATTTAAGTATAGCTACTTATTATATTTTATATTGCGTGACACTCCAATGTCTTCTATAATAAACAGAAATCTTCAAAAAATACTCAAACTCTTTTTTTGTGCAAAGTACAACATTCAGCGTTACCGACAAAATAAAACATTGGCTAATATAATCATCATTCTATATCTGCCGATCGTTCAAAATTGACAGAGACAGAATAATAATTTTAACATGTTTACCTGTTACATATTTAGTGATTAGTGATATTTAGGTATAAGTGGGCCAAAGTTTAATAATTAGCCAAACACAGCTTCAACTCTAAAGTTTGCAAGAAAACTAATTCTAATCTTGGATATCAAAGGTAAAATATCCTTCATCCAAATTAGCGCAATCTTAAACCTTAGTGTAAAGTGCATGAAATAGCTCTCTACAACACTAAACAAATTACGAGGTCGCATGTAATGAATATGTCTACGATCTATCAGAATTAGAAGACCCTTTCCCTGTCACTCGTATGATCGATGTGCGGAAATGAACACCATCTTTTTCTAAGAGTGTGTGATATAGCGCGGAATAGTACACACTTCATCACTACGAACAGACGTATGAACAAGTTTTACTTGTATGTTTACAAGAACTTTTAGTTGTAGGAGGTAATGGTGGCTTTTGAGGTTTTGAATACTCCACTAATAATAATATTCAAAGTGCAAATTTTGAGATAATGTAATTCTACGATAAATAACATACTATATATCATCAAAATACGGTGGAATAATATAGTAGTTAATGCCCACAAAGAACAAACTGTCCCACATGTGATAAGTGGCAAAAAAATCCTACAAATGCATCCGACACCGACGCTCAGAATAATTTATTACGGAAAGGATTTTAAAAACACACATCGCCCGAATCCTCGGATAAAGCTGTTTTAAGAATATGTGGGAATTCTTTCAGGTGATCCTGGGGAAAATATATATCATTTCTACAAGCCGAGAATAAGAATTCATTTGAATTTATTTTAGCAATGAGAATATGTTACACTAAGGTAAAATTAAAATGTACAAATTATGCTCTAACTTTAATTTCTATTTCAGATGCAAAAATACTACAATGTCGTCAAGCTAAATACTCATACATATAGTTATGATTATAAAATAATATTAAACTACCTTTACAAGGGTCAGATAAATCTGACCGCTGCCATAATATCACAAAGTGTATCGATAATACATATTACAAAGACAACGATATTATTTCGATAAACATTCCAATGAAAGCAACAAAATATTGTTTACTCGTCTCTCATCTTTCCACCCGCAGTACAATCGGTCCCATTCAAGTTCCATTGCAATAGCTATTGTATTTGCTGAAGGCTCTACTGCTCATGTCGATTGCCAATCGAACGGTTCGCGAGCGCCATTTGCTAGGAATGAAAGGCTGCTTGATTATTTGCTAATCTTGCCCCTACTGTGTCCCGGCTATACGGGTTCACAAATGCTTCGCTAAACTCATGCAAAACCATTTTCATTTAGCTCGTAGGTAGTACTATTTATACATAATTTAAAAGTGCAGACGACGTCCTATGAGAATACACCGTGACTACTAGCAGAGTAATTGCCGCCACATCGTGTAGGATATCTACGTCGGATTAATTAGCTCGCTTCCAGCACGAAACTTTTAATCTTTATAATGTGTGCATACCTGTGTACGTTTGTATGCATGCATCGAAATATACAACGACATTTTTCAATCCACTATTCGAATGGAAAACCGAAACATATCGGATATTTGGTGATCGGACTGCCACCGCGAACGCCGCATGTAATCGAATCCGTTATTGAAACGATCACTGTCTCTGTATAGAAATGGTATAGAATAACTAAATTATTTGTATTGCTCGTCGGTTTGCTGTCATATCGTAGAATATAGTACCTATTGTATAATTTATAGCATTAATAGAGTTCGTAGTACGTCATATTTGAGATCGATCGTACCTACAGTGATAGGAGTAATGATTAATGTGTAGTTTTTAAATACGACAAAAATCATATCTAATACTCATTGTTATGGTTTCATTGTAACCTCAAAATCTGATACTTCTTTTTGAAATAGTTTCTAAATTGTATTCTATATAAATAAAAGAATCAATTGCGCATCTTTGAAAGATCATCACTCGTAAACGGCTTGACTGATTCGACTTTTTTTTGTGATTGGAATTTTGGAAAATCAACCGGAAACGTCAGTTTGGGTGGTAAATTATGAAAATCAAAACAAAAAAAAATAAGGCGTTTAGTAAATTAAAGCACACGTTTGAAGTCGAAGCTTGTTTCTAGTTTTCAATAAATATTTCATGTCGGTATTCCTAATTATAACTATATTTAAAATAATGAAATGACAAACTAAATAGTTTTTGCTAAGTGGTGATATTTACAACGGTTCATGTGTGTCAATGGCATCATTCAATTCCCTGGCTAGATTTACTTGAGTGGTTCTGCAATACAGCTAATGATTCCCATACGGACAATAAGTAGGGGAGCAGGCTATATCATTGCCAGAGAGGGGTATCTGTATCAGTTATAGACCGTTACTTTACGGACGGATTTTGCTATTATATAGGTACTTTTATTATATGCGTAAAGTAAATGTTAACGAAGTCAATCATTAGATTATTTTTGCTTAAATATGACATACCATCACGCCTGTATTCCCCGAAGGGTTACGCAGGGGTGTACCAATGTACACTCACAGTTCGCCGGTAAGTTTAGGTCCCATGTAATAGGGGGCGAGCCTTGCCATTAACCGGGTACAAAGCTTAACCCCAAGCTGCTACTGAGAATTTCATAAAAAAACAATAACACTTTTTGCTCGACCTGAGAATCGAACCCAAGACCTCTAGCATAGCAGTCGCGCTTAGAACTACTAGGCCAACGAGGCGGTTTTTGTTTAGAGTATGACTATTATTAACGAAGTCCGATTTGATTATAAACTTAAATCACCGACTGCTTGCGAAGAATTTCAGCCGTACATAGAGCTGAATATAGGCCCCCCCATATATCTCCAAAAGGACTGGCTGGAAGCGGTCTTAACAAGAATTTGCACGGTCAAAAATATAGGATACAGTGATAAATTCTCTACCCATCATTATGGGTGCTCTTTGAATACTAAAACCTCAATAAAAGCTTCGGATACAAAATATATTCAAAGCGCAAGACCTCTAAGCGGTATGTTCACCCTTATGTGAAGTTTCTAAAAGATCCACTAGTATTTCTTTTCTAACAGTCGAGCAGTAGAGATAAAGTAAGTAATTTATACAAAGGAAGAGCACTAGTTTGGAAGACGCAACAACTAGCGCCCCTACGTCTCCCCCCGGAGGCTTCTCGCACATAAATCGTGGATACTGCCCTCTGCGGTGCTCGGCTAACTACCACCATTTATTTGCAGCATCTCTGATTACACACCTATGTACGAAAAGTAAGTAAGTATCTTTTAACATAAACTCTTGGAAATCAAATCATTACGAATTACCAAAGTGATTATTCGATAAAAACTTGAAGATATCTGTAATAACTTAGGTGTTTTTATGACAGGTAAATTAATTGAGATTTAAGAAGTCTGTCCACTACACCGTACTATACTATGATCGTGTTAAGAACGTATAAGACACGGTAAAAAACCTGGACCAATACGCCATAACATATCAACCGACAATTGTTGACTCTCCGTGCATGACACGCGACGGTGTTGGTCGGTGACGGAACGGTCTAGTGGGCTTTGTCTCATACCTTTCAAAATGAAGAATATTTTTTGCATGTCACGTTCCCAGCACGGTCATAGTATGGTACGGTGTAGTGAACAAACTCCTTTAGTAGCAATTGAAAAGTCCTTATGAGTTTACCGCATGTAGTAAGCATTTACAGGAAATCCCTTTTATATCCAACCATATTCTGCAACTCCATTTTAAAAAGGCAAATGATTTGATAAAATATATTTTACTTTTTGAAGATTTTTGTTACAACAGATTTTTATACAAAAAGTTCAAAAATAACGAGAGCATTTGATTCCGCACAACGCTACCACTGGGCTTTGCAGCCGGATTATGATATTTGAACCGCAAAAAATCTAGATTACTGGAAACGGTATTAATTTTCAGAAAACCGAATAGGTTATGTGTTTTTATTATTCACTGGTTGGGAATAGGAATCTAGTTTTAAAAATAATAGAATAGAATGGAATGGTTTATTTATTATCTCCTCTCTTCAGATTACAAATTTCTCTTAGTCTATCAACAAAATTATGGCAATGATTACTATACTTATATAGTAATCATTGCCATGATTTTGTATAGTCTCTTAAGACTAGCGAACTGCCCGTGATTTCGCCCACGTGGCTTATTTCACCCGCGTTAAGTTACGTATTTCTTGCGCTCCTGTGGGTTGTAGCGGTATGTTATATAGCCTATGTTACTCAGAAATAATGTGGCTATCTACTGGTGAAACAATGGTTAAAATCGGTCCAGTATTTTCGGAGCCCGTTACAAACAAAAAACACAAAAAATCTTTCCTCTTTACATACATAAACTCACGCCTTTTTCCCATGGGGGTAGGCAGAAACCACAGAACGCCACCTGCTACGATCCTTATATACTTCCTCTTTAAAATGTTATTCTTATATTATTATTCTCATTTATTAATCACTATATACATATAAATTACATTTTTAAATATTAATATAAAAGTAAAAACATTTAAAAATATAAAAAATATATTATTATCATTATGTTATTATTAGTATACATTATGTTGACGGCTATATTAGTATAAACTGTGTCATAGTCGTCCAAATGAGTAAGTACTGAAGTTTAATTAAATAAATAAAGTTGGTCCTACTTCCATCGGTGTGCACGTTTGTGTGGCATGGTTATTTATTGAATAAAAATTATTTTTATGTTTAGTGTGTTCTTATTATAGAAATGTATAAAGGTTTGCATAACTATGCTATACATCTGAAAACTTTTTTATTCAAATAAATTAACTTAGTAACACTACCCAAGTAGGCCTTCGATGCGTTCATGTTCCACGCGCGCCTCAAAGAGATGTCAGCAATTATTGGAGGGGCCACGCAGGGTCGATGCCTGCCGGGGCTGCGGGTTGTTCGTAACCGCGACCGCAGAACGCAAAGGGCTCAAGAAGGAACATGGGTGGGTTTTAGTCAGTAAAAGTCTGACACTTCATGCTCTCCCGCCCAGAGCGCGAGAATTAAAATAAGAAAACCCAAGTAGGCTAGACACTCGGTGCGAGAGCGGTGCTCCCGAACAGAAGATGGCCCACCTGCTGCAGTGCCCAAGGTGTCCCTACACCTGCACCTTGGATGATATAAGAATACCACTGTGCCGGAATAAACGTGGCCACGTACTGATGCCAGGTACTATGAAGTAATTAAAATAAAGAGGATTTACCTAAAATCGATTTGAAAAGAAGAAATCTTGGTAACGTTTTCACATTTTCGGCTAACTTTTCAATACAAACAATTGAAAAACCACTTTCAACTCCACCATGAAAATAGTGATTAATTAAACAAAATGCGTCTTTGTTTGTCCTCCAACTGAAGTTAACCTTTCAGAATGGAGCGTGCAAATAGAGAGCGGTTGGGGTTGACTCAGCTCTTGATTCGCCGTGTTGCAAATGCAGGCCGCTCTCTCAACGTTGGTCCCCCGCTCCGCATGCGGGGAAAAATTTGATCCTCATTGATATTTGTTTATGAAATGGACGAAAATTTCGTGGTTGAAAACTAGGTTTTATAGCTTTTAGGAAAAAAGCAGAGATTTACGATGTCAATACTATGCTAGGGAGTAATTAAGATATTTGATATTTAAAGTTAATTTGTGTAGATATTAATTATGTACTGGGCGATATTTTTCTTAAATCCATATAAAAAGTAATATTCTGCGTTTATTTTGCTATACTTGATATTAATATTAGGTACTTACCTCTTAAACAAAACTATTGGCCAGTCCTAAGAAACAAACTAATAAAAATATATTAAATATTCTAGTCCTACCTTTTGATTCAGCATGATTGTATTATTGCTAACCAGGCTTGTCCTTCAAGAATATCAATATTATTTCAATCTCTTCACGACACATTAATATTTATTTGGTGCTGAATTTATCGTTACAAAATTCAATTTAGTCGACGACTGTCGAACCTCCTTTATCTATGCACAGAAGGTCCTTTTATTTGATGGGCTCTCTGGGATACCGTGTCCCTGTGAACTACGGCAAATGGTAAAAGTATGGACATCCTTAATGTTTCCGGGACGTCTCCATTTTCTTTTAAGAACAATCCTTAATTGTAAAGTATGAATAATAATATTTTGAAGATAAAAATATTTTCTAATGTGAAATAAAAACATGTCCAAAGTGTTAATCTATAAAACTAAAAACCCATTATTAACTAAATAAATAATAAATTAAATCAAAACACTTTGTTAATTTCTTTATTGCAAAACGACGGTGAGATTTAGGGGTTTATTCCCACGAAATAGTGAATAAATTGTTACTTCTACTTTCACAATATGGTAGTACACTTGCCAATTGTTTTTTCTTTACACACTTATTTTAGAACCTATCTTGTAAATTCTGAAAAGAAAAACTTAGTTATGAAATATCTATAATTGTTTACTAGGTAGGTACTAAGAACTCGATATTGAAGTTTTTTTTGTTACAATTCGTTTAATTTACATCCATAGATAAGTAAAGTATCCATAGGTAAGTATAGTAAGTCGGTTACATACTATTTAAAAAAAAATCAAGAAGTATATACGTTAAAATTTTTCATACAATAAATCATTTACTTTGTTTTAACTTTTTACAGTCAGAAACCATTTAACTTTATCTGACTAAGGGTCGATTTTCAATCGTCAGATATCTCTTAACGGAGGAATAAATATGGCGGTTTGACAGCTTTTGTATACCCGTTAAGTCAAACTGTCATATTTATTCGTCGGATAAAACTTATCTGACCATTGTAAAATCAGCCCTAATAGAAATTAGGTACCTAATTAGATACATAATATAAAGCAAGTCTATCTAAGATCGTATCTCTCATAAACCAACGTTGAATATTCATCACATTTAGATAGCAGAAGGCCGATAGACCCACATCAGAAAAACATCAAAAATGCATCAAGCGGAAATATCCGTCGACATTGTACGAACAATATTGCGTCTCACGCGCCGCGCCCAGGGTTAGCCCGAGATCTAGCTGTAATTCATAACTTTGAAATAAGTAATTTTACCTGTACATTAATAGAAAATCTACATCAGTTGGTATTTTGTTAATGATTGTCTGTCTGACATTAATTTGATAGCATGTTTATTCAACCATATTAATTTCCGAGCAATTAAATTTGTTTTGTAACGTATATTTTACAAGCACGCTACAAACTGCATTCACATTCCCCATGTAAACATTCATGAAATTGCCCGCAATCAAATATCCTCCTAACTCTCGGCGCTCATTTACATGGTAACATTCATAACACAATGAGGGAAAATAAAATTAATTTTATGAAAAACATAACTTTGGCGAATTCGTTAAGGGCGAACAAATTGCCGGGCCCGGGCCGCGACGTGACAACGAGCGTTCAGTCACAGTTAATGAGAGGTCACCGCAGACGCGACGTGGAGCCGCCCCCCCCCCCCCCCCCGCACACAACACCGCCTTGTTTGCTAGCATATTGTTTGAAATGGCGACCCGTCTACCCCTCTGAAATATTATCGGCACTTCGCCAACTTTTTAATTATGATCCCTAACGCAAGGTGTGATTTTGTCGTTTTTTTAACCGCTTCCAATTTTACTCCGGGAAATACAGAATCAAGTAGGTACCTGTCACAATATTTATTTTCATGAATCGTACAAAACCATTCACGATCCATTTTACAATGTACAACTTACCTCCAGTATCGTATAGCAACAAAATGTTATTTTTAATCATACGGAATCCGTTTTATTTTCTCTTTGGATATGTACCTACATGTTTCTGCTCTCAATATTGTTTCGCGGGGCAGCATACACAATATCATCCTGCTACCCGACGGCGGTGTACATTCGAAGCATTTTCTTCGAAACACGTGTGCACGCCCCAATGATTATTACTTCTTATACAGATTCGTATAAGTTGGGTGTGCTTGTGGTCTGAACAAATTTCATGCCGTGAGTAAACGAACTTGTTCATAAACCGGTGCAGTTTTCCAATATGTTTTACGGAAACTTTACATATCAAGACTGAAGGGAAGATTAAATGTTATTTTTTTGTACTTCTTCAAAAAACTATGAATATATCTTGCGACTTAAGTACATTTACAAACATATAACTTCACATAGACAAACAGCCAAACTCGGAACAATTATCTATAGGTCATACAAATATTAGGTCCGTGCGAGAATCAAAACCGCGACAGGCAGCGCAGCAGCCAAACGATCAGCCATTGCGCCATGTCATCAAATGTATCGGTTTGAATATTTAAGCAGTGTAATAATATGTGACGTTCGAACTTGTGTACCTACAGGCCACAGCATTTACGTAAATCCCACCTCGTGCAGGTCAGATAAGCAAAATACTTGAGTAATAGTCTCAAGCAGGTACCTATCTGTAAATCTTGTACACAATGTGGCGAGAGGGTTGATAAACTAATATTAACAAGCACGTATCACAAACCGCAAGATCATGAAAATTTAGCCCGATCCCTCTCGGCATGGCATGGATAACTTCCATGTTTGGCCTCCATACATTATTTATTACATTAGGTTATACCTTGTTTACATTGGTTGCCTTTTGG
This sequence comes from Caradrina kadenii, assembly GCA_947462355.1. Lineage (NCBI taxonomy): Eukaryota > Metazoa > Arthropoda > Insecta > Lepidoptera > Noctuidae > Caradrina > Caradrina kadenii. Next base: position 8,762,134 of record OX381677.1, on the reverse strand, counting down.
CAAACTACCCAACCCACCGCAGCTAATACGGACAAATTAATTTCCATTCAGTGTTTACCTATTGATGTGCTTGTGTAATTTGTGTCAATGCTCCTTTGTGCATTTATAACGAATTGTATGCTTGAATGCTCATGCTGTTTTAATATTGATGCCAAGTTTGCTTGAGGGTTGTGTTTGAAGAGCAAAACTTATGTTGTACTTATGTTACTTTACCCTCCAACTTTCTTAGTAGAAATAATGTATATTATTACAGAAGAGTATTGAATTTACTTCACGCACTTAAGTACGTAAGTATTTTAAGAAAGATGTAGATAAAAATACAATCCTTGCAAACTGTTAAAAACTTCGCTTTCAACGCTTAGAGGGAAAACGTGGACGCGTTTAGCGAGGAACGCCCATTGCACTTTTATAGCTCTTTACACACGATTAAACCAACACACATTTAGAGATAAAGCTTTTCGATGTAAACTCTCACTTCACGTAAATGTATAGGTATCTACGTGAATTCTTTTAGTAATTAAAATACTTTCTTATCGATCTTTGTTATGTTATCGATCGATTCCCAGGTCGAGCAAAACGTGTTATTGGGTTTTTCTATGAAATTCTCAGTAGCAGCACTTGTGCCCGGTTGATGGCAATTGGCACGCACCCTATTACATGGGACCTAATCATACCGGCGAACTGTGGCTGTACATTGGTACATCTCAGCCTACCTCTTCGGGGAATACAGGCGTGATGATGATATACTTTGTTACTTTTAAAGAAATAAATAGTCTCTATTTTAACGATACAATGAAAATTGCACCGTTAAAACATTTTCATTGTAGGTTACATTTTTTGTTCTTTCATTGTTTTGGTATAGGGTTCCCAATATAGATAATTATAGATAAACGAGTGTTCTACGCAGAAACATATACACATCGGATCAAATATCTGTAGACACAACATTATTTTCGATTAGCTGTGGATTGAACTCATGACGGCAAACAATACACACAAACACAACGTTTGTTCAAATATCGCTTAATATCGAGAAAATAGTGGTTTTTTAATACAATTTTCATATAGGTAATCATTATAGAGACTACTTTTACTAGCGTTATGCAAAAATAATTGAAACTCAGGTTTAAAAACGAATCAACAGCATTTTGTGTGGGTAGGTATGACAAAAGCAAAGATAAATATGGAAATTTACCAAGTAAATCATTTCAGTAACGAACACGGCCAGTTCTAAATAGACCAATACGTATAATTTAGGGGGTCGTATGAAGTGATTAAAGTAACATTTCCAACTAGTTGTTGGTGTTGGTGAGAATTATAATGTTGTTATCGGTCAAAACAGCGAACTCTGTAAATTACTACCAAATTGGTGACATAAGGCGTGAAACTAGTTCAAGTTCAAAAGGGCAATTATATTCGCGTAGGCTTCAATAGTTGAGATAATTGCGAGGTGGAATTACATTGAAACTTAGTTTCAAATAAACGCAATTGACTTACTTTTTACCTGATACCTGAAACAGTAAAAAGGAACCATTATAGGGTCACTTGGTGAGTCTATCTATCAAGACCGTTTTCTTCAGGAACGCGTGAAGGTAGTTGAAATTAATCTATACCAATAATATAAAGAGAAAAGATTTTTTGCTTGTTTGTTTATTTGTAACGAATAGGCTCCGAAACTACTGGACCGATTTTAACAATTTATTCAGCAATAGATAGCTACATTATTTCTGAGTAACATAGGCTATATACCATCACGCTATGGCTCACGGTAGCGGAGCAGTAACGAAAGACGTAACTTAACGCGGGTGAAATAGGCCATGCGGACGAAGTCGCGGGCAGGTCGTCTAGTATCGAATACTCAGATCTGTATTACCTTAAAACTGTAAAAAATAAACAAACTTTTAAGTCAATGAAATCAAAATATACGGCGTTTATGCCGCATGGTTTAACACTCGCAAAGGAATCAAAGCCTAAAAGGTACTTTCCGTTGATCTAGAATCACGAAATTTTGTGAGAAGCAAGGCCCTACGCAACTACGGGAAAAAAACCGAAAGTGGTATTTTTTGACGTATATTAATGTATGGCGGGGTAGTTTTAGGACAGAAAAGTTAAATTTGTCTTTCAATCTGATTTGTTTTCCGTGCTTTCATAATTTATGAATTAGGGTAGTTAATGTTTTTTGTATGTAGTGTCAACTATTGTATGATCCACGTGTTTATTTCTACTAATATGATAAAGCTGAAGAGTTTGTTTGTTCGTTTGGTTAAACGTTTGTTGGATAGTTCATTTATCGAGGAAGGCTATAGGCTATATAACATTACGCTATAACCAACAGGTGCGGAGCAGTAACCAATGATGTAACCTGATGCGGGTGAAAATGCTACGCGGACGAGTCGCGAGCAGAACCTAGCATGTCATAAGCAAGGCTTGTGTACTTTATCTTTTTTTACTGAGTCGTAGTGTGAAAATTGCTCACCGCCGTGTAAGTACATTTAAGCTAAATTGTAGTTAAAAGTAATTTGAAAAATCATCCACCCATCACTCCATACGTTGCAAATTAAAAGAACAGCCTCTAAACTCATCAGAAATGGAGATAAAGCTTCAGGACACATTAATTGTAATTTATTAGAGTGTTGTTTTCCATCGACACGCTGTCACTGTTCTTTTCACAAATACAAAAGGTATTATATTTATCATATTTCTTCCTGGCAACAGCCACGACGGGAATATTTCACTTGCTAAATACAATACGCCGGTGATGTTCACTTTTTATATGTATTTACAAAACAAAGCTGGAACTAAGGCAACGAACAAGGTAGCATTCAATTTATGGTGGAGTGAGGAGGTAAAACTCGTAAAAGTGCCTCATATGTCAATACCTTTTGAAATACGGTAATGGAAATACGAAATAAAACAGAAAGCAAAGTATGATTAGTGAGTGCCATATGTCCCATTGGCGCACTTTACGGCGCTCGCTCCTGCAATATCCATTTCAATACGATATATATTTAAATTTTCAACTCTATGGATATTCCGTGTAAAAGTTAGTTTTATGGGTTCACTGTTTAAATACTCCGTTATCTGTTTATTACGTATTGTTAAAACTTTAATCTGTCTTAATTTATACTTTGAATTTTTTATGAGACTTTTCAGAATATTATGTATCATAGAAAGAATTATATCACATTTTGACGTAGCAGATTTATCAGATACTTCATAGATATAAAGAAAAAAAAAAAATATTATTTTACACTTTGGCAAGCAGAATTATATAAATATGATTGTATTTTGCATCGTAGAGAGTAACCATTTATGAATCTTTACCTACCCATTTGATGTTTATTATACCAACAGTGGCTCAATAAACAATTTAAAACTAGCGTGTCTATTGTTATGTATCTGTTTTAATTTTGAAATCATCATTATAAGTTACAACTTAATCAAAACGCATCCTTACAGTTCCACAAGAAATCAAAACAACTGTATTATTAAGTTGTTATTGTTCTACGAATGAATATGGATTAGTAGATTTCTCAGCAACATACAGTGAATGTGTTCGTTGGAAACAAACAAGGCTCCAAGTGCGGCCCGACCACAAATGTAATCGAATAGGAAATAGGAAATGTCTAGTTACAGTTATCTGCTGCTTCAATCTGTTTGGTCACGCAAGAATGAAGACAATTTAGAATTTTGTGTTTTGTTTACGCAAGGTACGTGAGTTGGGAAAATAAACCACTTATCACACGTACAAAATCAGTGACCTACCTATATTTATAAGTACTAAATCAACGATTTGTCTTGGTCTTGAACCTGCTAGGAAGGTATTACACATAAGAAAAGTTTAATCACAAGTCGACGTGAGCAAGTTCTTCAGAATTGTTATGTTCCTGAATGTAAATAAATTGAACCCGAATGAAACGTGAAAATTATATTCTTAGTTAACAATTATTGTTTTCAACTTTCATTCCATTAACAAACAAGCATCGGCATTACCCAGACAAGTGAGAAAAGACGGGTGTTCCAGCGACCGCAGGACGCCCATAAAATTTCAAAAGCCTTGCAGAAAACAGATAATCTGTCGAGTAAGCTTTGCAAACAAGAAATATAGAATCGTTTATTAAACTGCCCATTAAGAGGAGATTTATACTTGCGATTACATAATTCAATTTTCTTTGGACTTGAATGAAAAGTACGTAACACAATTGCTGTTTTTTATTTGTTAATGTAAGTGCAGTGTAAACATTACAAGGGGAAGTCACGGGAGTGTGTGATCACGGCCGTAACCGCGACTGTGGCCGTTCGGTGCTCAGGTGAAATTAAAAGTCCGAAGCAGTTGTTTGCGGTGGCGTGGGGTCGGCTCTCAATGCACATGCACTCGCTACACTGACGCCAGTGCTCGCTATGATTAATGTGCACACCATTCACCTACAAATAAATGTAGCCCACACCAGGGAAATATTGCAGCGTAATTTTCAGGTTTCATATTCATTTGTCCGTTTTGTACTAGATCAAAGCGTGCGGACGCTTTTACGTCGGATGCAGGATTGCAATATGTTCTATCGTACGTGTCTTGCCGTTATAGGAATATTAGTATTGGTTAGTACTACTTGTATTAAATACATAATCCATAGGTACTAATATTATAAATATAAAAGATTTTTTATTTGTTTGTATCGAATAAGCTCTTAAACTCCTGGACCGATTTCAACCATTTCTTCCCCAATATATAGCAAAATTATCAGAAAGTATTATACGCTATGTATCATCACGCTACGACACTCGGTAGCGGAGTAGTAACAAAAGACGTAACTTAACGCGGGTGAAAATATCCATGCGGACGAAGACGCGGGCAATACCAGCCCATTGTTATCCCACTACAGAGAAATTTTAATTTTCATACAAAGAAGGCACAAGCATTGTTCAACGCGGATTAGCGCAATTCAGACTCAATTTAGTTTTAAATTCAGTTTTTCTCACAATGTTTTCCTTCACTGATGTCAATGATGTTTAAAGAAATATAGAAAGTACATACATATGATTTAAAAAAAGATAACATTGGTACTTGACTGGTATCGAGCCCACCACCTCATTTTTGAGAGGCGGGCGGAAAATTGGCTTCAAAAATCACACCTACCTTTCATTCATCATCTACTTAGCCTTTTCCCAACTATGTTGGGGTCTGCTTCCAGCCTTACCGGATACATCTGAATACCAGTATTTTACTTGGAGCGACTACCTATCTGACCTCCACAACCCAGTTACTAGGCAACACGATACCTCTTGGAAAGACTGGTTGTCAGATTTTCGGGCTTCTGACTATTCGTAACGACTGTCAAAGATCTACGAATGACAGCCGGGACAAACGACTTTACTTGCTTTCCCAGACACGGGGTGTGTCACACCACCAACTTCCAAACTCCGGGCTGCTACTGAGCAAATCCTAATGGAAAAACCCAATAACACTTTCTGCCCGACCTGGGAATCGAACCCGGGACCCCACGCTCATCAGGCCAACACCTACTTTTCATTATGGTACACATAAAATATCAACCTAATCAATTGAAACAATGCACAGTGTAATACGATGAATTGCTGATAAATGCAACATGTAAGCACCTAGGTACTTGTAATTCTAATCAAGATACTCGGAGTTAACTTAATAAGTTATACATACTTAGTAGAAGCGATCGGCGAAGGTTCTCAAGGTGGCGCAGAGATTTATCGCTGTAGGCTTTGACCACAAACGGGCGCACGCGGCAAGGCTGCTCGCTGCCGCGCCTAGCTGACTGATGCCTTACATTTGTTTCAGCTGATTTACTTTACAGACACACGTTTGCACGACACTGATTTGTTTTGTTTATTTTTTAAATACCCTTGATGACGTCACGTCGGCGGGATACTTATACCAAAGAAACAAAATAATAGTCTTGATTTTGAAGACAACGCTCAAGACTAGTCCAGTGACACAGATAAATAGAAAATAAATGTTAGTTTGAGTGTGATTTTACGGGATACATCGCAATAAAAAGGTGCGTTACTGTATTCGTATAGTAGCCGCCATGAGTCGTAAGCACAAACGTTAAGTTCATTTTTGGGTTCCCTTCTGGTTTTTTTGTCACCGAATTTTTTGTGCTCACGACTCGTGGAGGCTACTATAGTACATTACTTACAACCAACAAAGAAGTATGACATATATGCAAATTATCATCTTTGCACTATGTAGAAAATATTCATTGTTATTGAATCCGTGTCTCTTGTAGTCTGTACGTGTCTCTAAAGTTTGACGTGATAATAAACACATAAACATGCTCAGCTGAAGGTTAACCCCACCATAATTAAATATATAATAATATTGGTATAAAATTCGGCAGTTCGCGTTCACCTCAGACAAAGTTTTCATTAGGAGCGAGCGTAAGTTTGCGGCGAGTGTGCGAGTGGGAACGTTTGGCACGATGCTGATAACACAACAAACAACTTGTTACAAACGTGTTTAGTTTTAGTTATTGCTTCGAGTTCGACGCTTTAACTCATTGCTCTAATAATGAAGAGGGTAGGCAGTAATTAAGCTCGGTTTTGTACGAGCACTTTGACTTTGGTGATGATGTTATTAGATTAATTGATAGGTCCTGAAATTTGCTTCAAAAATGGTCGTGATCGTAAAAAGTAAAGTATCGATTGTGTAGGTTATTGGGCAGGGTACTTGATTCCTGCCGGGGCTGCGGGTTGTTCTTAAGAGATACCGCGCCCCCGGAACGCAAAGGGCACAACAAGGAACATGGGTGGGTTTTAGTCAGTAAAAGTCTGACACTCCCTCCCGCCCCGCCCAGGGCGGGAAAAGTTATGAGACGATTTCCCACACCCCAAAAAAAAAAAAAAAGGGTACTTGATTGGTGTGATAGAATAAGGGAGCCAAAGCTGTATCCAAAGAACCAAAATTGCTCAAGACAACTACATTCTTAAAGTACCAGCAGCAATAAAAGTTTAATTCATAGAAAAACCGTCCATTCATACCGTATTCTGCAAACAGATATGCAACGCAAAAGGGGATCCGTTAGTAATGACTAGTGTTTACTTTTAATCCGTCACAGAGCCGGTGCAGTGATGAATTTTTACACAAGGCCTCGTCAAAGTGATACAAGATTAAATTACGTGCGGGCGCGTGGACTGGTATTTGGATTCAGGCCAGTCTAACAAATTTTTGTGTTGTTTTTTTTCTCGTACATTCGTTTGCCGGATGTCAAACAGATCTGTAAACCGAAATCAAATTGGGAAATTTGTGTGGATTGGAATTTGTGGAGAACGTCAGCTACCTATATTGACGTTTTAGGTGTGGAATAAATTCATTTTTTATGAGAATCAGATTGCCAATTTGTATGTTACCAGTCTTGTTTGCTTTTACTCGGAAAAATCGGAAATGAGTTAGTTTTCCCGCATTTTTAATCGTATATAGAGGTGCACGCGCAGTACGGTGATTGATAGGGGGGCGGCATAAGAAACTTTAGAAATTTAAACGTATTTGACAGTAATGTTTGCGTACGGATATATATACAGATTTCTTCCCGCCGACAAAAAAATCTGTCGAAAATCGGTTTAAAAATCGGTCGTGGGCGTAGAGCCTAACAGTTGGAAAGTTGATAATTACACTATTTCATAATCAAAGTATATAATAGATATATATCAGTAGATAATAGAGAGACTATTAAAAAAGGTTTATTGTGACTGCAAGAGTAACGCCTCTACATTTATTTTTCGTACAAACATAATTTTATTTTGCCAATTAAACATAAAGTGCATCAAACAATCGTACTCATACCAAAATATAGTTTAATAAATTTTAAGTAGGGGTTACTTAAAATTTCGACAGAAGATTAAAAATCCCTACTACAGCTAACAAAAAAGCTGATAACTTTGAAACCGCTGAGCCGATTTCAATCAAACTAGCTAAGAACACTCCCGACGAATTCACCTTTCGAAAAAACTAAATCAAAATCGGTTCATGCGTTCTGGAGTTACGATGCCACAGACCGACACACACACACACGCATACACATATGTCAAACCTATTACACCCCGTCGTTTTTGCGTCGGGGGTTAAAAAAAACTCCAAACATGATCCACACGATAGTACGAAGGTGAAAACTGGCACATTAGACGTGTATTCTACTGGCCGTCTTTTGTAGTGTGTCCGTTACACCATGTTAGGTAAAGGGGCAGGAAGGGGAAGCGGTTTATCTGTGCTCCGGAACTCAGGAAGACGAACGCGGGCGGAGGCTCCGTTGAATTCCTTTAGGCTTTACATTTGTACCAAATTGCGATTGTGTTGTACACGTATGGCGTGTGGTTGGTAAGAGTGTAAAAAGTTTCGTTGAGTGTTTTTGTTTATTTATGTTGTTTAACGTTTTCCTTATTTTTCTTTTGGTGCCAAACAAAATTTTGCAAGTATTTATAGGTAACTATAGCTTTTGACCGCAATTTGTTTCTTTTTACTGGCTTTAAGTTTCGTCTCTCCCTCGTTAGCCTGGTGGTCCTAAGCGCGACTGCTACGCTAGAGGTCTTGGGTTCGATTCCCAGGTCGACCAAAAAGTGTTATTGGGTATTTCTATGAAATTCTCAGTAGCAGCTCGGAGTTAGGATTTGTGCCCGGTTAATGGCAATAGGCTCGCCCCCTATTACATGGGTCCTTAACGTACCGGCGAACTGTGGGTGTACACTGGTACACCTCTGCCTAACCCTTCGAGGAATACAGGCATGATGGTATGTTATGTTAAGTTTCGTCTTTAGTTACTGCTTGGCTCCCGTAGGTTGTAGCGTGATCTTATATAGCCTATATAGAAAGGCAATATAACATAACGCTATGAAAATTTATGACTATTCCTCATACATCCTGTTATTATATACTATCAGATAGAAATGAAAAGTTATACTTAAGTATAAATGTATTGGTCTTAATAACGTCACTGACTACTGAAGTTGTTTTAATCATTCACACAGAGAATACTGTACCACTGTTGTTATCAGCCTATAGCAACGCCTGCCGGGGCTGCGGGTTGTTCGCAAGAAATACCGCGCCCCCGGAACGCAAAGGGCACAAGAAGGAACATGGGTGGGTTTTAGTCAGTAAAAGTCTGACACTCCCTCCCGCCCCGCCCAGGGCGGGAGAAGTTATTTGATGATTTCCCACCCGGCAAAAAAGAAAAAAAAGCCTATAGCAACGAATTTCCCTTTCATTTTACAGTTGAAATTATTTCTACCAAAAAATCCGGCACAATTTCTTTACGAACTTTCATAAAAATAAACTATTACACAAAGGGTATGTAACGCAGTATTTTTGAATCCCCGGATTATTTCAATAACATTTTCTTTCAGAACGTTTGCCCAGTGCACCGTTTTATTTCCTTATCTTAAGGAAATGTCTCCTTGGCTTTGTCTCCTTTGCAACAAAGCGCGCGCATCAGCCGTTGGTGGACCTTTAGGGACCGATTTTAAACGAAATACTAGATTCCACCCCTGTTTAACCACTTTTAAAGAATCCACCCTACTAAGGGAGGATATATAGTTATTTCTCTACAATGTACGTGTATATTAGGTTCAGCCTGTATCGTAAATTCTGGTAAAAAGTGTCACGACTTGTGAAAGTTAAGAAACTTGGGATACTTACTGCGGCTGTTCACTTTGTCGACAATAAACTCTTCGAAATTGAATAACATACATCAAGTGGAAATAGTAATTGAATTTCAGTTCGAGAAAACTTCGCATTGGTCGGGGAAATAAATAAAAAATGTGCACACAGTGTCGTTATTTTTAATGGCTAAAAATTCTAAGAAAATGTTATTTGTCAACATTACACTCGTTTACAATGGACATTCAAAAACGTTCTCAATGCATTTATGGCATACTTAGATGAGTAGAAGGAATGTACTGTTTAAAATGTCGATATCATAAAAATAAAGTACTGCAAGAACGTAGAATAAGTAAGCACTTGTAGCAAAATACAACGCAACAAAATACGTGATCCAGATACTTTGCTTCTCATAGGTAGTTTGATATAGCCATTTCGCTTTGCTTTCTTAGCGATTATGGTAACTTACAACCATATTTCTCTATGTGCTGATGCTATGCACTGAATCAGTGAACCTTTTACTTTGCAAATATATAAAAAAAAAAACATTTAAAAAACGTAAGGACCATATTGTGTACAAACAGAACCCTAGAACAGTGAATTGGCGCAACACTTACAAGGTGAACGTAAACGTCTGCTCACAAGAAATACGAGAAAAGCTAATGACGCTATTTCCTTTAACCCCTACCGCACTGCAGCTACATTCCAAATATAATTTTCAAAGGTGTTCGCCGTCGATAGGTAACACATAAATTTAAACGGCGATAGTAATAGGCTAGTGTTGCTACAGCTTTGATTTAAGACTGGAGCGAGCTGAAAATGCAGACTATATCCAATTGCGGATTTACGTTCAACTATTTATTTTATGCAAGGAAATGCCACGTCTTTTTACGTGAGATTTAGTTAATTGATTACAGGAGTAAACGAGGGTTGAAAAAGTTTAGTCGCCTTCATTACGGGGAAGTGAGCATTTTACACAGTTTACAGTGTAAGTTGGGAGACAACAGACGTTTTCCATCATTAATGTAAGTACTAAAAGTTTCTATAAAGCCATGTTAAGAGCTCCAACGTATCCAACATAATTTATTTCCAAAAACTTTTACAGAACATTTCCTATGAGTACCTATGCGTAGTACGATGTATGCTGGGGAAAGGTCTAGTCCCTATAGCGGCTAGCCCCTAATACAGTGAGCTCTTGGACGGCCGTAAGTGGTGTTTTGCACAGCAAACAAATACTCCGTGAAATTAACTGCGCCCGCCGCGCCCCGAACGTTTCGGACGCCTCGATTTCGCTTAGCATGGATACAGAGCTGCTAGAAAGCGCATAGGTAAGAAAGAAAACCTATAGAAGATAGCTTTTATCATTTCAAAAATGAAACTAATTCTGAGATATACATTGCTTGCTTTGACTACTCTCGAACTTAACTGCTTTTTTTTCAATGAATATGTCTATTTTCTTTTCACTATTTTTTCTTATACTCTAGTCTCCATAAGACTATCCGATACAGTTACAAATAATCAAAATAGGAGTCACAAATTAGAAAATGCATTTAGCGACTCATCCAGTATCTTCATGGGATCCTTTCGAGGGCGCCTACTTATCTTGCTACTGTCGGCCAACACTTTTACAGAATCTCGACAAGTTTTATGTTGTTCTCTGTAGATTTTGTCTTACCGAGAATAATAAAAAATATATTCCAAGGAACGAGCAACATTCAACAATGTACCAATTGCAGTTCATTATTTGAACAAAGGTGCCACTTAAAATCACAAAATAATAATAACTATCTTCTAAAATATCTTTGTTAAAGTAACCTTCATATTCAAATAGAAAATTCACAGTAGAAAAAAAACAAAAGCTCAACACAATTCAATTTATACAAAAACCGCAAGATTTGTATGAAATTGAATCGAAGATTTGATTTTCATACATAGCGACAGATTAACCATTTCGATAACATTTTCTGCAAGGTACAGTCGCGCGGCAAAGAATACGACCAATGCAATAAATTAAACCACTCAGGGACTGACCCGTCTACGGGTTTAATTAACTTTTCACCAGGCATTTTTAAATGAAAAAAAAAAGGTAGAAGGCAATATGGTTGCAGAATCACATTGCTTGATAAAGTTTTCTACGCGCGACTCGAATGGCAATCTCGGCGGCTAAAAATCATTAGTTTCGATATTACTACATATAATGAATAGCGATAAATCTAAGGATGCTTTACCCCTGCGAGTTATTAATTAATACTGTAATCTGTAAGCACAGCAAGCATTATTGAGCATTTATGTCACAATAAAATCATTTGCCCGTGCAAATTTAGTAACAAATAATTTTATGTTACTTTCTATACTAATATTACACGGAGGATTGTTTTTTTTTGTTTGTTTGTTTGTACTAAATACGCTCTGAAAATGCTGAACCGATTTTAGGCATTTTTTTACCTATAGATAGCTACATTATTCCTAAATAACATAGGCTATATAGGTATAAACAACACCCACGGGAGTGGAACAGTAACCAAAGACGTAACTTCACGCGGGTGAAATAAGTCACGCGAACGCAGTCGCGGGCAGTTCGCTAGTATTTAATAAAAAGAAAAAAAATATTCAATTTAGAACTGACATGCAGATACACAAATAAACAATTCTAGAAAATATCGCGAGACATGTCCATAAAAATGTGACATAAAAATAAAATGCTTGTAATATTGCACCTGGCTGGTAAATTTGACATGGGTCTTCTTGCATGTATCACCTTGACAGGGTGAGTAAATTTCTGTCGCATGCCTGAATAAATAATCACGTCGTTTATGTTACAAGAATCCATTGAACACACGGATAGGCTCATGAATATTCAAGTTATATTATCATCTTTAACATTGTACGTTCATGTTAGGGACATGTTTTCCTTATAATATTTTAGATGTATAGCAACGCATTTTTAAAGAACCTTGAGCTTCTAATTATATGGAGGGGGAGGAGAGGTTGCAGAAATCGCCACGCTTGACAAACGCGTTGGCTACCGCAGGACCGGTCATCGTGGCTATCTTTCGGGGAGGCCTGTGTCAAGCAGTAGACGTCGTTCTGCTGATATGAGGTTGATGATGATGATGATTGTGTCTCTAGGTGCTCATTTAGACACAAATAACTACCTGAGCATTAGCGCGTACGTAATTTACGGGCCTTTGATTTGTATTTGTAGTTGGACTCGAAACAAACCTTTACTTATTTAAATGCAAAACATAGCTGTTTTCAACCAAACCTGTCATACGTAGCGTAAAAGTCAACTGAACAACCATTGCGCTAATTGATCCCTCCATGAATCGTTAATGAATGGACAAATACATTTTATTACTATAATAACTATTACTATAATACAAAGCAATGAAAATGTCCATTAACTACTTAATAGGAGTTTTAATTATTTATTTTTTTTGCGTTTCTAAGAAGCTTCCAATTCCTAACATGAACATTTGACTAAGAAATTAAAAAGCTTTTATTTGTTAGTAAACAAAGCGGTATAGTGGCAAACAGAGACGTTTTGGCTAAGGCATAGTAATATATTAAGTGCTAGCACGCGACCTCGCAATAAGTCTGCCTCGCCTACTTCGCCGCTAGATAACAATTATAAATCTTACTAATACTTCTCACTGTCCACACCGAGCTATTGTTTCGTAGTTTTGGTTTTATAAAAAAACACTTTAATATGTAATACGAGAGAGCTTATAATGCAATGACACATACCATATGATAGTAGGTAATATCGGATTTTAGCAAAGTACCTATATATCTTCCTATTGCTATAGTTTGCGATATTGAGCGCTACATATTGTTTTCCTTTAATTTATATCCTAGACTTTAAAATGAACGGTATACGAACAGTTTGTAGATAGATATGTACACGTACTGTAAATTCAGTTGAAATTCACTCAAACGTTGTTTAAACTGCAAGCACTTTCTAGAGTCCTAATCTGAGTGCAGCTCAAATTAAGAATTCTGGTCAAGCAATCCAAGTATTAGAACTTAAATATATTTGCTACCAAAAAAGTTGCAGTTCAATCTAAAAGTTCAGCCCTTAGGGAGCTGACCTTTTAGACTCTTATAAAGAGACTTGATTTATTTCAATCATTCAATCCAAATAAAAAGAAAAACCAATACATTTTTTTTATAGTTTATGTTCGAGATGTTTTACATCCCTTGACTACTAAACCCCTTCGGCGCGCGGCGTAGCGAAGTAATAAAAAACTATGTTATGTTCCAAAATATTCGGCTCCGTTGTCGTGGACAGGACATCATAAAAGCATCAAGAAACCATCAGAGGTAGTAACAGGTTGTCCCCGCATACAACATTCTTTACATTTTTACCCATTTGTGTAAGATAAATGGTGTGTTTCGGCAGTGTGACATTACAGAGTGGTGTAATTTTGGCTAGAATAAATCCTGATAGATTAGTACGCGCAATATAAAAAAGACATTAGATACAAGGGATGATTTGAATAGTCTGTCTTTGTAATAACAAAGTTTGCAAGAAAACAACGTCTTTGACCGCTCTACTTACTATTTGATCGGTTGACTCTTAATGTCGGAAGACAATGTGAACAATTAAAAGAAACGCACTAAAAATAATATAGACACACACACATACCATCGCGCCTGTATTCCCCGAAGGGTTAGGCAGAGGTGTAACAATGTACACCCACAGTTCGCCGGTATGTTTAGGTCCCATGTAATAGGGGGCGAGCCTATTGCCATTAACCGGGCACAAATCCAAACTCCGAGCTGCTACTGAGAATTTCATAGAAAAACACTTTTTGCTCGACCTGGGAATCGAACCCAAGACCTCTAGCGTAGCAGTCGCGCTTAGGACCACTAGTCAAACGAGGCAGTTATAATATAAACAATAATAATATAGACAAATTAATATAACTACTTTACAGAAATAGGACTGACGATGGTCATCTGATAACCAGATACTAAACAAACTGACACTGGTTTGTTGCACCAAACGAAGTTTAATTTACTGTTAGAAAACTCCAGAATAATTCTTGGGTGGTGGGAGGGTGTTATTGGGTTTTTCTGTGAAATTTTCAGTAGCAGCTTGGAGATAGGATTTGTGCCCGGTTAATGACAATAGGTTCGCCTCCTATTACATGGGACTTAAACATACCAGCGAACTGTGGGTGTACACCTCTGCCTAACCCTTCGGGGAATACAGGCGTGGTATGTTATGTGTGTGTGTAATTCTTTAGTGTACTTAATATAAATGACTTCAAACCTAGCAATTAATTCACGTCTTTACTTCCCAGCAATCAAAACAAAACTTTCATAATAAACTTTCGCAAAACATTAATTTTATGTAGAAGTGCGAACTGTCGAGTGTAGGCGACTTGGTGCAGCGGAAGTGTTGCCGCGATGACTCGGCAGGTCGACCGACACGATGCAACCACTAACAAGATAGGGACAGAAGTTCGATTCCCTGCACGGCTATAACAGCACGCATAGGCAACAACTTAATGTAATAAAATATATTTATATACCAGCCTATAAATTGTAGAAGCTCAGCGTACCATAAAACATAGACTAAGACGCGGCAATAGTGTAACATCCAGTTAGTGTTTTTTTTTAATCGGACTAGAAACTACTTCCAGACCAAACTAAGTATTACCCCGGACGATAAAAATCATTTCGACTTTATAATTTTGAATAGATTTAGTTATTCATCAATGTATCAATGAGAAACTACTCGAGCAATTTACTACTATGTCTGAGCTAACCCTAATCTAAGTGCATGTTTGCATAAGGGGGCGTGCGTTTTCGCTCGTTGTAAGGAGCCAACCTTTTGTACCTATTTATCTTGTGACGTGACGCGACGCTCCTCACGATGTTTATATCAGTTTAAAAGGCGACTGCACCGATCGGAGCGTTTCCTTTTGCGACAGCATAAAAGAATTTCCAAGAAATAACGGTTGTATTTGAATAGCGGTATAACATGTTCCCGAATGCTTTTCTCCGGCTTAAAACAGCAATAGTATTGCTCTTTTGAATTTTTCTGTGAACATTTTTATATTTTGTTGACTTCGTTGCACTTTCGGTAAGCAAACCTGTTGTTTTTTTGGAGTAAACATTTCATTTTGTGCAAAGATTATTGTTTTGAGTCTAATGAATAATATATCAATCTTAACCTAATAATAGTTCACTACATTTCCTTTTATTAATTGGATATTAGTATACCTTTTATCTACATCCGAATCAACGGAGCAAAAAAGAAGTATATCCTGTCATATATAAAAAACAAAGAATTTTCCAAATCCATTGATAAATGACGGAGTCCTGAGTTAACAAACATTACAAAAAATTGAAATGAATCGATAACCTTCTCCTTTTCTGAAGTTGGTAAAAAAAGTAAGATATTTGCATTAACAATTGAAACAAACGTAAAATAATTAAAATTAAAATAAAATATATCTTTAACAATGTTTGTTTACACAACAATTAATTGGTTTTCAACAATTTAAAGAAAAATTCACACTTGTTTGAGTGTAAGTAATTTGTACAATGAGAATAAAAGTAATCAGTTTTTATGTACAACAGAACAAACGACAGAGTATTTTCTCAATAAAATTGTTTTACATTGAATAAACCGTTCGTATCGTTGTAAATCTTTAAGAATTGCTGTTTTTTGTTCTACGCTGTCTACGAGGATTATTGTACTTACTTGCAATAAAATGTACACAAAGCGAAACTGGGCTACAATCTTTGTAAGATTTATTTAAGCACTTTAACATGCTTCGCTATTCTTCTTTTAAGGCATATTTAGGGATAAGAAATGAATAACTAGATAATAGAATTCTAAGCACTGACCTTTAAAATAAACTAAAGGGCATCTAATAATCTAATCTCAGAGACTGATTGTCAAATCAGTCTCTGAGATTAGATTAACGGCAACTAACCGTTCCATACGTCCAACATGTCAATGTTGGACGTATGGAACGGTCAATTTAGTTGCCGGAATTAAAAAATTAAAAATTTTGGTAACCCCGACAGAAGAATAAAACTCCCTACCGCAGCTAACAAAAGAGCTGATAACTTTGAAACCGCTCAACCGATTTCCATCAAACATAGCTAAGAACACTGCCGACTAATTCACCTTTCGAACAAAAAATAAATTATTCGGGAGTTATGATGCCACAGACAGACACACACACACATGTCAAACATATAACACCCCGTTTTTGCGTGGGGGGTTAAAATAGATATCAGACTATACGTATTGCATTCTTGGTGCGTTCTTGTACGTACGTTTAAAATTCTTAATTTCTACAAATTCTATAAACTAACTTTATATCCTTAACACTACTGGAAGCTTTTTATTTCTGCAAAAAAAAACAAACGTAATTTCAAAGAACGTAATATTGAACAAACAAACAGCTATAGTATAAAGGTAAAAGCGGCTGGTTTACTTATTAATTTTAATGATATAACCAAAATATCGCTGAGCACGCCACTTGATTGAAGTGTGCTTCTTATAAAGGTCGCCGAAGTGCAAGCACAAAGTTCACCTGGAGATAATCACTCAGAGGACCCCACTTCAAATGGCACGCAAGATAAACGAGAATTCCCTCATTTTTTTTTACAAGTACGGTGGGAAACAACAGGCGTCTTTTGTGTTTATATTGCCTAGAGAGCTATGCGAGCAATTGACGGTTAAATCATAATAGATGTATGTGTGTTCTTCGTATTTTGTGTGGAACTTTTCATGGATAAGAAAATGAAGTAGAGAACTAAGAACATGAAGTTCTGCAGATTTTATCTGGCGCCATATCAATAAGAAGCCAATTAAAATATTTTTTACTGTTAGCAATTCTTTCAATTTAATTGTCCCACTAATTTTTCAACATGCCTGTAGTTCTAAAAAATCTGTGAAAAACAAAATGCGAATCGAATTTGCACACGAAGGGTTCCGTACCACTGTGTTAACACTATACACCAAAAAGAACATGTTTCTTTTTCGTATTCATTTTTAATTTAATTTACTTTTCATTAAGTGTTGCTATAGCGGTCACAGTAATACACACTCCGATAATTTCAACTGTCTACCTTTTATGATTCAAAATCTAAAGCCCTGTGACAGACAGACAAATATTCTGCGGCACCCTTAGAGTACAAAACCCAAAAAAGATTCTATTGTCGTTATTAAAACAATATTCTTTTCCTAAGCTCGCGTAGAATTAGAAATTAAATGTTTAGACGTGTAGCAACGCCATTTATCAGGAAGAAAATATAGATCTAGGTTATTCTCTAAGGATATGTTCGAAGTTGTGAGAAATATACCGCGTAGTATCCTACGTAGGTTAAACCGGCTATAAATAAAGGTGCAAACATTGTAACGTGTACAGAATTTTTAAGTAATCTTTCTTGGCTTAGTTGTTAGAAGTTTTCAAATATTACAACAATATGTTTACCTACATGGTATCTAAGATTGTGAAAAGTTGCACGCTAGATATTTAATGAGGAAACTATGCTTGCGATGCAAACTGAATTCGTCTGTCCAGTTTGTTTTCAGTGTAGGTAACAGTAGAAAGTTGATATCCAAACAAGTTCTGTTTTTTTTTATTAAAACTAGCCTTTATAATTTATTGTCATGCAAATTACACATTGACTCAAAATTTTAGCTCAATCGAACATCGGGAAGTGGCTCAAATTTAACTTGTAAGATTTGATGTGAAAGTTAATAAATAGATTTTAAAAAGTCATTTGCTTTCTGTGACAGTGTTCAAGAATCTCCAAAAAACATTTTTCAATTTCAATTATAAAATAACCATCTACTGTCATTGCCTACGGCTTTACTTAATGTCACAGAATAACTCACCCTTTAAAAAAAGTACCACCAAGAACTCGCCAACTTCTTTTGCAAACGGTACTCGCGCGGGAAGTGAAAACATCAGTCAGGCCAATATTGAATTATTTATAAACAGACAGTATTGAATGGAGTTAAGGAGTATTCTGACACCAGCTATTGACTGCATGCTTACGATGAGTTATGACTTCTGAATGATGGAGCCTTTTGTATTCCCAGCCTTTGTTACTCTTTATAAATGATTCTTTACGTCTCTCAAATGGCTTTCTTATTTAATATCTGTATTTTGGAATATTGGGCTTTGATATTGGTTTATATATTGTGATTTGTGGGTTTACATTTATATCAGCAATTTCTTAATTTTTTATGGCATTTATTACAAAAACTGAACTGACTCGGTAGCCTAGTGGTCCCAAGCGTGACTGCTACGCTAGAGGTATTGGGTTCGATAACCAGGTCACGCAAAAAGTGTTATTGGGTTTTTCTATGAGATTCTCAGTAGCAGCTCGGAGTTAGGATTTGTGCCCGATTAATGGCAATAGGCTCGCCCCCTATTACATGGGACCTAAACATACCGGCGAACTGTAGGTATACACTGGTACACCTCTGCCTAACCCTTCGGGGAATACAGGTGTGATTGTATGTTGATATTACAAAAACTCGTTTACCATTTTGAAATAAAGTTTTTATAGGAAACTGACTAAACACAAGCCTTTATTTAGGTGTCCTTACTCTATTTACATAATGTCATATTGACCACAATAAGACTATGTTTTATACGTAGCGCTCTCTCAATAAATTCCTCAGCGGGCACAACGAACTGCGTAGCCGAATCGTAGCTGACGCGCTACGAAGCTACGCTTTCGTAGCGGATGACAAGCAAGGTAAGACAATTTTTACCCTTATAATGTAATTTAATGTACTTCGTGTATACAGCCAAACCTTTGAATACTAAACAAACAAGATTAATTTTAGGTACAAAATATTGAAATGACTATTACTCAAACAGCATCTTACTATATATTATTCCAGCTTATGAATTCAAATACCTCCTGAAAAGATCCCTATTCACTTGGAACAATTCATCTTTTAAGTGCAAAAAATCCGTTCCTTGTTTGAGTGCGAAAGCAATCTAGCAAAAGCGTGTGAATGGGAGCAGGTGGTGATTCATACTTTTTTTTTTTCTTTCGGCATTTAAGGTGTGTATTCAGACTCATTCATGTATGGGAAGCATTCTTAACTGTACTTCTTTTCGTATTGTTCTTATTTAGTTTTCAAGGAAGCTCGATTTAAGGTAAACAATACACATACAATAGTAAGTGAGTCAATATTATTGTTGTAGAGAATAAAACAGATTTTGTATTAGCTTAAGGATTCGAGGATGTTGTGGTGGCCCAGTGGTTAAGGTGTTTCTAATACATGAGATTGCAGGTTCGATACCGGGCACGTACAAACGTGACATTTTCAATATATGTGTATTTTCTAAGTTTATCTCGTACATTGAGAAGACTTAGACTTAGGTATAGTTAATATTGACACTCCCTTCCGCTTCGCCCAGAGCGGAAGAAGACATTTGATGATTTACTATATTTAAAAAAAAGGTATAATTATATAAGCCTGAAACCGAGGATCTGCCTTGAACAAGTGTGGTAAGCCTTCTCTGGTCGAGAAGCTCATCTCTAACTTGGCCCAGTAGTGGAGCAGTAATAAGCTGATATTATTATTATTTAGATAGTCCTTGTTTAAATTTTCTTGAATAGTGCATCTAATTATTTGGGAGCATGCATTCGCATCTACGGAACCTCTACCGAATCAGCACCACGTACATGCAGACCTTAAATACAAATGTCTGTAGTGGTTTAATGTATAATAAACATCACACTCTACGCAACTTTAATGCATTTCCGCATCACTTGGTATACATACCATCATGCCTGTATTCCCTGAAGGGTTAGGCGGAGGTGTACCAATGCACACCCATAGTTCGCCGGTATGTTTAAGTCCCATGTAATAGGGGGCGAGCCTATTGCCATTAATCGGGCACAAATCCTAACTTCGAGCTACTAGTGAGAATTCCATAGAGAAACCCGATAACACTTTTTGTTTGACTTGGTAATCGAACCCAAGACCTCTAGCGTAGCAGTTGCGCTTAAGACCACTAGGCTACCGAGGCAGTTACAGAGAGGCAGAGTACTTGGTATAATGCCCGATAAACCTGGTCATATTGAACTTATCGCAGTCATCCCGCTAACAGAACTACACGAACATCAATACCAGTACAATATGAACGCGCAACAGTTTTTATTGAATACTAGCTAATGTGGAACTCAAGTATGTTTGAGTGTCCTATGACATTGTGTAATAGTGTACCTTTTTAACAGTGAAAGTTTATTCAATCAATCATTTATTTCCAGATAAATACAATCCAATACTGTTAGTAAAGACAAAAACAACTTACAAACTAGTATTAGTCCATATACCTAAGTCATAAAATAAAATAAATAAATAAAATCAAATGCAATACACATGTCAGAAATAAAAATAATTACACACAACAATCACTAAAACAACACGCACTACTTCTGGAGACTTCTTATTGTCATCGGATCAGTATTTCCAGAGATAAACTCTTACAAAACGAAAAAAAAAATCTTTACTTTATTTTTTTTTTCTTTTGAAATTTACTGAATTTCTCCTGTATCGTCGGCGCGTTTAAAACATACAAACTTACATACAAGAACAGCCTTTATACTCGTAATATTAGAATAGATTTATATTTCAAAGTTTAAAAAACAAGATCAAATATGCCTAACGTGGTTACATTGACGGAACTCCAGGGGATTTAAAGTGCACTTTATTTGAGAAGTATTTACATACCTCTCTCATAAGCCACTTTATTTTTTACTGGTACGCTCTCAGGATCTCGTATATGCCCTTACGTTTAGTTTACTTTGTGACGATCTTGATTCATTTCAGTGATAAACTTCAGATGCGTCGTAAGGTAATAATTAAAGGTTAATTAAAGGGTTAAACGAGTTTTTGATTAAAACCATTATTTATTTAAAATTGAAAAAATCTATCAAATACATAGAAGATAGAAAAACTAAGAGATAATAATTTTTTGCAAAAGATAACAGAAGGCCAATTCTACTAATTATTAATATTTGAAATGTAGTCGCAATCTCATCACAGCGATATTAATATTAAAAAAGAAACATAAATAAAATTAGAGGTAGATATGTGTAACAGACTGAAACAGAAACTGCGATTGTTTCTAAAACTTATTAGGATTGCCCCCCTAATGGACATCCGTGGTTACTAGCCTTAGTTCAATTCAGTTGACCTTCGTAAATATTTCATAACTTTATATTTTTCCTAACGTAAAAGCCTGCAGAATGGATAATCGTTGCAGGTTTGACTTCGGGACATTTGCATAGGTACTTGTAAACAAATCTAGCTCAAACCGACGCTCTATGATCGTAGCCACCACAAAATTCAATTACGTGGCAGACAAAATAAAAACGTTTCAGGCAGTAGCGAATCGTTGATTTGTTTTCAGTTTGTAGCTTCTCTTTCTACCAACAGACAACACACGGATTCGTCACCAACAGAACTAGACCTCTCCCAACCTTAAGTCTTAACAAACACAGCCTAAATAGGTAATGAATCAGAGGCCAAGTTGTCTGGTCATATGAAAGGCCGAAACGCCTCGACATGAGACATGACACTTTTGTCCAGATTTCATGAAGTTTAATTAAACATCTCCCGCGAGATGAGACTTTGTGATACAAGTTGATTGGTAGCATTTGATTGACTAGGGGAAATTACGTAAATAAGTTATTAATGTTTACGTAATTTAGAACATTTATCGGTGCTTGGAAAGCCACCAGACGACATTCGGAATATATGTTTATATGAGGTTAATAAACAACGAGTTACTAATTTCTACGACAGCTTTGTGTAAATTCAGTAAGGTTTTTGATAAACATATATTCCGTATAAACTGCTTTAAATAACATTGCGTTTTATTTATTTTTAGGGTTCCGTACCTCAAAAGGAAAAAACGGAACTCTTATAAGATCACTTTGGTGTCCGTCCGTCTGTCTGTCTGTCTGTCAAAACCCTTTATTTCGGGAATGCGTGGAGATATCAAGTTGAAATTTAAACTGTATACTTGAACTACGGGCCCATGAAGTTGTGCAAAAATCAAACTTCTAAGTTTAGGTAAAAAAAGATACGGCCGTTTATTCAGCAAAAAACACATATTTCGACACTCTCAAGGGAATCAAAACACATAGGGTACTTCCCGTTGACCTAAAACTCTGAAATTTGGCAAGTAAACTCGTTATAAACCAGAAAAACAAGAATGAATCTAAAAACTATACATTTTCAAAATTAATCATAAAAAAGAGGCGTTCTATATTTTTTAGGGAGTCGGAATTTCAAATTAAAGCTACTAGCTCCAATGGCGTATCATATAAAAGGGCTTGATGTGCACAGTGCAAAAATCAATTTTATTTATTTTTGGCGACACATTATTTCTTATTTATAATGAAAAATATAAAAAAATACCGTTTCCATTTGTCTCCGAAGTTTGTGAAACGAAGAATTTAAAATAATTATATTACCTAATACTCAGATATCTAAGTAAATTATAGTTAATAAAAAAATATAATATTTATTTATTTAATTTAATAATTTTACTAATTTTAATAAACTATTTTTAAGTCATGATTAGCTGTCATTAAAAAATTCGTCACATATTCAAGTATGAGTAACTAATAAACAACCAAGTCTACAAAGATCAAAACAGAACCATAACCTTGTATACGGAAAATGCTTTCTCTAAACGCATCGTGAATTTTGTAGTGGTACACCGTTGGTACGCCATTCTGCTATTGTGAAATATGTCATGAAAATAATGGCTGACATCTTTAGCGGGGAAGATGCTGTTCCTTCTTTCGGATAATGCTGGGAGATCAGTGCTGAAATTGGTATCTGAAGTGCAGGAACTTTCTGTAAACATACGTTACTTGTATAGGTGGATAAATTTTATTGTATAGACAGTTTTTAAATTATAAAATATGTTGATTGTATAGATATAAAACCACCAACCTTGCGCTCATTAGAAATTTTAGTCTGTTGAAATTACGTGGTAGCTTAAAATTTTCTTCCTGTGCAATATGTTTTATGTAATCGCTATTTATTTATTACCTTTAGATTTTAATTCTTGTTTATTTTGATGAAAACGGAGAAGGATCCTTTTTTTTCTTTTTTTTACAAATTTTTGCGTGTTGCGCCTACCCCCAAGTAACATGAGATAAGGGTATAAGGATGATGATGATAGGGTACAATTTTCATCATTACCCAAGCAACACACACATACATACATTTTACATTCAATCTGTGTACGTATTTACCCAGCTCTAAAAGTACCCCATTTTCTTACACGACTTTCTACAACCCAACCTACTTTCCGAGTACAAAATTCAACTTAATTTTTCGTCGCAAGGTATCCTAACTTAATACCACCTACAGTGCTTCAAGAGGAAATGAATTAATTCTATTTTACACAAGAGTGCTTTAAAATAAAGAGCCGCTTTCTTGCAGTAGGAGAAATACCCCGTGAAATTAACTTCAGGATTCAGTTCACACTGGACACCTCGCAGGTACGAGAGACAAATGGCCGGAGGGGCCACACCGTATAGCATTGTTACTTTCATGAATAGAATCTAAAAATATAGTTTATATTTTATCGAGAAATTGGTAAAGACAGTTTTTTTTGAAGATATTTTCGCGTGGTCAACACGTAAGGAATTGGGTAGATTACACCATTAAGCAATAATTCCCAGAAAAAGAACAGTTTATTCTAGCCTTGAAAACCCCATGAACTTTTAAATAATTATAAAATTCGATTTTTAGTTGCTTTGAAATCAATGAATAGTTAGTGAATTGAGATGTCAAATCACGTTTTGACAGCTCATAAAGTACGTCAAATGGTTAGTGGTGTCATCTACCTATTCTTCGCTAATAGAAAATTTCGTTATACGTGAGCGTTGTTTGATATTCTAGAATAAATTAAATAGGGATCCGTACGAAAATTCATGCGAACTAAGTCGCGGAAAAAGCTTGTTTGTACTAAAATGCAAGTTGATAATTTTGATCGAAAGTACCTCAACATAAGGTACATAGATGTTTAAGGTTTGTTTAATCAAATATAAGGGAAACCATTGGCATTATTGATTAAATTCTAAAAATATAGATGCAAAACCCGCAATAACGCATCTAACAACACATTAACGGCTATACATTTTATTAGGCATTATTATCAGTTATGATTTACGCCACACGCCCGAAGCACGTATAATTTTAACGCGATAAAACCGATGATACATTAGCAAGATTGCTCTAAACCTGACCTGGGACCGTTATTAGTGGCCAGATCTTGTTCCATCCTAAGTGACGGTTCACGTGAATACTTTACGTTGTCGTGGAGGCGTTCATAAAAAAGACAATTTCCCTTATTGCCGCAATCTGTGGCACATGTGCCGTACAGCGTTATGTGCCGTACGGGTTATGTCTGCACCCGCCCTCATAAACGACAAAGTAAACCATAATTTATTGCGCATATTTAGGGTCAAACACATGACTCATAAATTGCTTTAGTATATTATTTGCGATAACTAGCCTAACTAATGGTAGCATTATTACGGTGAGCTTGTGGTCGCTGTGTTTTAAACTCTAAAATATATTGTTGAATAAATAATGGCGCATGTTCATATTTTTGGGCATATTATATTGATGTTTATTCAAATTACAAACAAACGGTACGTGTAGCTTCTTTTTATGTAGACGTTTTATTAGCATGATACTAAATGTCAATTTTCTCAGAAACACACCACGCCACGTACCAGCCTATTACTATTCCACTGCAGGGCAATGGCCACTACCTACTCATATAAAGTAGGCACGAGCATTAATCACCACGCTTGCTCAAGGCGGATTGGCGATTTCAGACTTAGGTATATTCATTATAAGTCCAGATTTCCACACGATGTTTTCCTTCACCGATGTCAGTGATGTTTAAGATGTTTCTAATTTGTCTCTCAGAAAACGGTCAAGAAAATGCAGTATTTATTTTCTTTCATTTCTAAAATATAAAATACAAAATGCGACGTTCCCGATCACGAAATGAATAAAGTACTGAAAACCAAGATACACGTTTATTGATTCAAGTTTGCACTAACGACCAAGTTCCTACATGAAAAATGTAGGTATCGCTTTGAAAATACTGACTGAACTTTTGAAAGTCGTCTGAAACATAGCTCTTCTTTTATTCATGTTCTGACATGTGGCGCTCTCCGTTGTGTACAGGCTTTCTTCCTTAACAAAATAAACAACATTTACTTGGAGTTAGGTCCTTTGAGAGGCTGCCCTGTACTTATGTTTTATGAATGAGCTCTTATGCACTTACTTGTATGTGTTGGTATTGGATACTATTTAAATAAAATGAGAAAACGAAGATGTTTCACTGATTTCGAAGTACTATATACCTAGAAGACTAAAATATATAACAAATCACATAGACACACGTACCAAAAGACTATATTCTTATACGGATTCTAAGAACATTTTAAGATCACCCCCACCACTGTTTCGTGTAGGCAGTTCCCTTTATCACGAAAAACTATCCGTCTCTGTCTCGCAAGGAAAAATTTCACGCGTTTTCTGACGTGCCGCATGGTTTTCATACTTTAACAGCATTGCAATATTGAGCTCTGCTGCAAGGTTCAAACGATCCAATATTCTCTAAACAGAATATCTCCACTGCATACCTTTTATACTCCCGCAAAAGAGCCTGCTGTTCACCCACGACTTAAAAGGTAGTACAGAACTATTTTACAATCTAAAATAAATTCTCTGCTTTTTGCTATATAGTTGATATTCCTGTACATCGAATTTTGATTTTGGAACCTTTAGCATCTGGAGTTTCAGTGCAAAACTTGTAACGTAGGCAAGTGGGTATGTATAGGCTGTATCGAAACAAGGCTTCAGTCGCAGCGCGCACATGCTCGCGTGAAGTCGGACTCAAAGCTAGGCCTTGCGCGAAATGGCGGGAACTTTCCGATAACTTTCGTATCGTAACACGCAGTAACATATCTTTGTAAATCCTAGATAAACTATTAAAATAAAGAGTGTTAATGATCAGATTACTCGGGTTTTGTTAAAATAAAAATAGTGCGGGAAGATTTGCGAGAATTTACTGAATTCTATTGACAAGGCAAGACTAAACTTTTTGCAAGTAAGTACGTTCAATTTGAATAAAATTTTCAGAACTATAGCTTCTTATGTTGTCTCCTTTAAGTATGTAGGTACATATTTTATTAAATAGCATACTTACTTGAAACTTTAGCTAACTAATTTATAATGATTTTGTGTAATGCGGGTACTAAAAATTTACATTCTTCCTTACACGTTACGTTCATTATTCGTTTATTAGAAGCCGTATTGATCCCGCAGGAATTGGTTATTTATTTAGAAAAAGCTTCTAAGAGTAATTTAAAACTTTATTTTATATAAATTTAAGGAAAAAAACTAAATTTTATACAAAACTAGAAAAGAAACTTTGAAAGTTTCAAGACGTTGTCGAAACATACCTGCTAACTTTTATCATAAATACAACTATTTTCAAGTCACAATAATATTTATTTTTGTTAAAATTTAAACTGTAGAAAATACGTGTAATCACAGACATAGGGTAAGTATAATCATATCAAATTCCACTAAAAGTACGTGGTTACTCGAGAACAGACGCAACAATTATAATTAAATGCTGGGTAATTATGAAATTGCCTCCCCTCAGACCTATATTCAATTAAACCATTGTTATACAGGGAGGGCTTAGCCGGAGCATTATTATAGGATACTTTTACAAGCATAGACCCAGTTTACACGTATAACTTCTGTTACTACAGGTTTATTGGTTTTTAATATATTAAGTTTAAAATATTTTGATAACAAACAATATTAAAGAAATTGTAGTTAAAACTATAATTATTTAAAAAAATATTGATATAAATATCAGAAAAAAACTCAATTATTATTGCAATATTTACGTGAATTATTATCAAAAGGTAAACCAGTAAATCTTGCATAATTATTTTAATCTTTTTATTACACATTAAGAAAGAAAGACACACGCTCATACCATCACGCCTGTATTTCCCCGAAGGGTTAAGCAGAGGTGT
This sequence comes from Caradrina kadenii, assembly GCA_947462355.1. Classification (NCBI taxonomy): domain Eukaryota; kingdom Metazoa; phylum Arthropoda; class Insecta; order Lepidoptera; family Noctuidae; genus Caradrina; species Caradrina kadenii. Next base: position 8,734,407 of record OX381677.1, on the reverse strand, counting down.
ACCAATGTACACCCACAGTTTGCCGATATGTTTATGTCCCATGTAATAGGGGGCGAGCCTATTACCATTAACCGGGCACAAATCCTGACACCAAGCTGCTACTAAAAATTTCATTAAAAGCCTAATAAAACTTTTTGCTCGACCTGGTAATCGAACCCAAGACCTCTGGCATAGCAGTTGCGCTTAAGACCACTAGGCTGAGGCATTAACTAAAAAAAGACCGATAAATCCTTAATAAATAATAATAATTAAGGCTCAGGTTTAAATATAAAACAATTGAATATTAAAACTACACCAAGAATTATTGATAAATTTTTTCAGCTATTGTCATCAGGTTATTCCAGTCACTACATCTTGAACTTATTACAATGGAGATTGAATACATCTAAAGGACTTTTAATATTTATTTTTAATGCAGTCGATAACTGCACATTAAAATCAAGACACCCATATTTTTCATAAAAATACTGGTTGAATATAGGGTTTCTTTTATAAAAAAGTATAGTTGTAAGTGTACTAGTATTATAATAAATAATAATATAAATTTACTTTATTACAACTTACTAAACATTCCAGGACTGGTAGGTACAAATAAATCTGCAGTAAGCAACTAATCCAACCGTTAATCAAGCGAAATCAGAAAACGAGGCAGTCATAAATTTAAACAAAATAGTGCCAGCAGAATTCCCCGTGGAAATAATATTCGGACAAATGAAAATTCCGACCGATGCATTCGGGATCGCGAACGGCGCTCGGAGGTTTTAATTCCCTTGACTGTTGCGAATCGGCGCATGTTTTTTCATTAAAACGCATTCAATACGACGACGACGTGGCTTTTGAAAAAGCGGACCTTTTCAAAAAATATTTTCCTGACATTCCACTGTGCACTGCGCTCGTTTCATTCACGGCCTTTTGTAAAGAATTAAAAAATCGACGCTTTTAATGTCTACGTTGTGACAGGTATGTCGGAACGTACCTACGCGTAAGCCAATAATGCAGTCGGCGACTCGACTGCATTTATTTTTTAAGTTCAAAATGTCCTACATCAGTATTTCTCAGATCCGCATATACGAGTTCTTAATTTAGGGTACTTTTATATCAGAAGTAAGATGTCTCAACGTCTTGTACTAAAATGGTAGATAATTCATTGACGTACAATCGTCATACTTAGCAATCGCATTGGTAATCATATGTAAACTATTTTTTCCCCCGTTGATGTAGTTTTTATCCGTTTACGATATTAACCTATAAATCCCATAACGGTTATCTAACCCTATATGTCAATAATATGGAAAATAATTTCACCAAACTTAGGAACATCTTCTACCATCGCAGTGCTGGGACCATTTTTAACACATGACTTATTTCAGGACGTCCTGTATTTTCTCTCCTTTTTCTTGGACACCGTTACGACAAGCTAACGGTTAAATGTGCTTTTTTCTAAGTAAGCTACCATAATTTATACCGGATTAGTATGATTAGTTTGTCAATATAACCCTAATCACAAATAAATATAATCGTAGAAAATATCCAATATCTTCATTTCTGGTAAATAAATGTAATAATAATATGAATACACGTTACATTTTATCAAGTGCTAATTACAGTCCTTTCTTAGCTGTCATTCGGACCGCGCTGAAGTGGTCGTGTTGTGGTCTCAATGACACCCTCACCTCTCCATTACTGCGCCTTGGAGCAGGGTTAACGACTCGTTCGCGTGATGCCACACAACTTTATGCTTATTTATACGATGAGGCGAACAAACTCGACACTCGACATTCAACCGTTACAACATGGCCGGCGACATATCAAATCTCCATTATCAGCGGCCGCCGGAACAAACGATGGCCTTGCCGAATTTTTAAAACTTCCCTTTCGGTTTCATATTTTACGGTTGAGCATCGGAACTTTCAAGTTCCAAGAAAGTCGATTAGCACCTAGTAAGTTCTTTTTAATTTGAGTTAAATGGAAAGTTGTACACTTCTAAACTCAATTGTCTATTGTAATAATGAGAAATGCATGAACTTTGTTATGTGATAATGCTCGAGAATAAACAAATAGGTTCCTTAAAAAGGCATCCAGTTCCTAGTCCCTGAAGAAGAGAATCGACCAATTATTTGATGGCTCATTGTTTGATTGAAAGCCTCTAAGCACAGGGACATTTAGGAGCGAACAACTATAGTCGTAAATGTTCCCTACTGAAAACAGACACCCGACCACCTTGACATACAAATATTTAATTTTATCTGAATAATACAATTCGACTAAGTATTCACTGAAATAATCTGAAGTCCACCTAAGTGTTTAGGTGGGTATATCACATATGTATATTAATAAGCCATATTTCATAATACAAAACAAGTTGGCGACAGTTTAGCGATTGCAAAAAAAAACATTGCTATATATGAAAGGTATAAAATAACAACAAGCGTAATATTTAAAATTGAGTATATATTTTTGTTACACACATCACGTCATTCAGAGTTTCACATGGATCTAGACCAAGCATTTAATTCTTCAGTAAATGACAACGACAAATGGGTTTTTTTTTTTTGGGGGGTGGGAAGTCATCAAATAACTTCTCCCGCCGTGGGCGGGGCGGGAGGGAGTGTCAGACTTTTACTGACTAAACCCACCCATGTTCCTTCTTGTGCTCTTTGCGTTCCGGGGGCGCGGTATCTCTTACAAACAACCCGCAGCCCCGGCAGGCATCGGCCCTCAGTGGCCCCTTCCTGACAAATGGGTTGCTATTATTTTTTATGTCAGGCTAGAGCTGAAAAAAATATATAAAATATGCCTTTACGACTTTACCACTGGTCAGCTTTTCGGAAAGCACGACAGACCTAGTAACAGGCAGTAGGTCGTCGCACAATTTCCAAATGTTTGCATACTGAGGCAAATGGGTCGTTGCGGTCCGCATAGGTACACGATAGACGAGCAATCTGCTACTATGCTACTTACAGAGTTTCGTTTAACTGGACTCGTAATTGCTACTTTAGAGCTTAGTTACGAAATTGTTGACCAAATCAAAATTGAAAAAAAAAACTTTTAAGAAACGAAAGGTCTGTGGTAGATTTAAAGAACATTTAGGTGGCAGGAACTCAAAATAGATAGATACTTATTATAGTCTATGTGACCTGACACAACTTTTTATTAACAATAATTAAAAAATGTATTTATATTAATTCTCGTAAGCATTTTTTACTAATTGAATTTAAATGGCTCGTTAGCCTAGTGTCCCAAAGCGTCGCGCTTACTATGCTAGAGGTCTTGGGTTCGATTCCCAGCTCGAGCAAAGTATTATTGGGTTTTTCCATGAAACTCTCAATAGCTGTTCGGACTTAGGATTTGTGCCCGGTTAATGGCAATAAGCTCGCCCCTTATTACATGGGACTTAAAACATTCCGGCGATCTGTGGGTGTACATAAAGTACGCCTCTGCCAAACGCTTCGTGGATTAAAGGCGTGATGGCGTGATGTTATGTGTCAATTTAAATGGGCAGCCTTCTTTATTATATTTTAACCGCATAGCGCGTGTCCATATTCAATATCTTTAAACAATATAAAAAATAAAAGCAAACAAAATTAAAACTTAATCATGTTCTCTTGTTTCAGGTGCAACCATGAAATCGAGTAAAAAAGAACGTTCAAAGTTTTCCCACTAAGGGCTATTCAACGTTTTATTTCTACCATGAAAAAGTTAAAGAAGGCAGAATACTTCAGCGGTGAAATGTAAACAAATTCCAATGCCGGGTCTGAAAGAAAACGTGTCATAGACAATGCACAGCCTCCTTGGAGCGGCTGTAGTGTCGGCATTACTGCAGATACTGCTCTCTTACTCCGGTAAATATGAACTATTTTGAATAACATTTCAAGTAAATAATTTAAATATCAATATATAACAACTGTGGTCATGGCAAAATCTAAATAATTATTGAAAATTATGAAATAAGTCTAGATTCTCGCGAAACTATTAACTTGATAAGAAAAGTACCTATTCTAGCAGATAACTTTGTGTTACCTAAATGTTTCTGTCATTATAACAAGTACCACCAAAAAAGAAAATAAGCTTTAAGTCAACAAAAACAAAGTGCAGGTTCGTAATTAGTGTTTTTATCGTGGCTTCGTCTCCTCCCCTTGTGGTTAAGCAGCAAGTAAAATATTTCACCATAAAATAAAAGAAAACAGACTTTATGAGTCTGATAATAAAATACCTTTCCGTAGTTTCGGCTTTATGGATGTTACAGTAGAGCTACACTTAATATTATTGTATGGTAATCTCGTTTCAAATTGAAACTCAAACTTTAGAACAAACTTGGGGATTACTTCTCTAGTATCTACGGGGTATCACTATTGTGAGTTTTCAACAAATCCTGAATAATGTGCAGAAGTGAGCTTTACGAGAATTGATGACGTCATACTTTGTTGTTACTTGACGTCAGTTGTCGAGATAATGTTATTCTTTTCATGGGGTGAGCATTAACCGGCGCCGGCGGCGGGTCGTAGTCATCGCGGAGACAGGCCGGACCGGGCCGGAAGCAGCTGTGTCGTTCGCGTGCTGTTTGCCAATTTATCACTAAGCTGATTATATATAGGATCGTCCTTGTGACGTGCTTTATGACCTTGTTTGCTCTCCTCCCATTGTATCGCACTCCCTTATTTACACACCTTTTAAGCCAAGACAAAAATTGGCGGAGAATTTCTCGTGTCAACATCCGTTGTCGCCTTTTGTTCTAACACATGTGTGTCTTTGTTATTACTGTTTACGTTTTCTTGGCGATGTTGTTACTAGACATGATTTTAGAAATGGTATCGTTACTGCCATGCTCATATTTGAGGGACTTATCAAACATTTAAAAACTTCTAAACTCTGTAGGCACCCTTTTCTACCACAGGATTGTTTTTAAATTTTGAATAATTTATTCACTTTAAAATAAAACTTAAAGATAAACTCAAGAATTAGCGGAATTTAATTCTTAAGTCTTGAATTACAATTAATTTCGAAGTTAATAACACTTCAGCAGCTATCCAACAGTGCCAAACTTTGACTCACACACTCAAACAGTCGTAAAGTCCTAAACTTAACTAGAAGTGCTAGAAACTTTAGATGTATCTTCCTAACATGAAATACGGACACAGATCATAATGTCATAAAGCCTGAATGCAACTGTTTTGATATTCCCTATTCAGTTCGCATTCCCTAAAACAATGGAAACAAATAAGTGACCAGTGAGAGTCGGACTGCTGCTTAACCAAAAGCCTAGTAGTTGTCTTATTTTTAAATGAAATAACCAAGTTCACTGCACGATCTTTATTTTAAAACAAGTCTAGGTTTCGCGTACATGTTCTTCACTGTCATTCTTTATATGAAACCTAGCTGAAACTAAATAAAAAGCATTTCATTAACGCTCACGTATAAATAAAACATCATCATTCTTATGGCTCATGTTTCTTCGTTATCAACTGTTCTCTCAGTAGCTTTTTTCCATCATTGTCATCTCGTACACAATCCATCCTTCTGTCCTCAGTTCTGCTTTATTTATTTTACAAAGATATAAAAATAAAATCGTTTAAAAATAAGATGCATAAAAGTAAACAAGAGTACAAAAGGCGCGCCACAAATTGTGTTTTCAGTGCTAGGTCTGAGCGCAGGTGGCACAGCCCGCCTTAAGCTTCGGCGGACCGCATCCAAATCCGCATGTGACTTTAATTTAACTTTGCTTCACTGAATATTGTCCTTACATTGAAATTTGAATTATGAATTTAAGCTAACATGACGCTTGCTCTAAGTTTCTGCTCAATCTCGAACAAGTTAGACTTGTAAAATGTATGCGGATTAATGGTAAGATAGAACCTGATGATAGTTGATTTACCTCGTTTATTTTGATATCAAAATACCACCTTAAGGTCACCCTAAGGTTGACTGGTAGAAAATTCCAAAGGCATTAAGTCCGCCTTTGTACAGTGTATTATTTACATTATGTGCAAAAAGTTTTAATAAACAAATAAAATAGTAATGCATTTTTTTTGTACCGGAATTTCATCTGATGATATAGGGAGATGACGATTGGCTTTGATTAACGAAACACACATTTTATTTTTTTGTAAATAACCGCCTATTTTGGCAAAATTTTTATTATTTTAAACATATTCTGAACTTGACATTCACAAATGAGTTTCTAAACAAGACGAACATAATGGAAACTAGTAGAAATTTTTCAAAAATTTCTACTAGTGTATGAAACGTACAAACGCAATAGTAAAGAATTTGCATAGGTAGACGTTATGCCGCATACGGTGCAACCCGCGATACCGCTTGAATACGTAACGCGGTTCATACCGCGAATACAGTTGGAAACGCAACGCACCATAAGTCATTAGACCTATATTATCTGTCGGTACACGAAACAGATTCTCATTCCAATTAATGTCAGCCAAAATTCCAATGTTCGCGAAACAAGAGATTTCTCAAAAATGCCCAATGCACTAAAAAAGGAAAATTAAGCCATTTACTAAAGCTGTATCTATATATCCATAGATATACAATAAATTTGTATCCATAGTAATATTATAAAGTTGAAGTTTGTTCGTTTTGTTTGAACGCTTTAATATCCGGAACTGTTGTTCCGATTCTAAACATTCTTTTGCTCATAGGAAGCTACGTACCGTAAGTTTGCTATGTATAGGCTATAATTACAGAAAGACTCTCCGCCCAAGATCGATTTTTGACAGATTTCTTCTCGCCGAACGCCGACAAAGAAATATGACAAAAATCGGTCAAACAATCGGTCGAAACAGTCAAACAAACGGAGATTCTAAAAAAATTGAGGTTCTTATAAAAATCATGCGGATAAAAGCTAGTGCATTATTAATCAACTTGAACTGAACATAAATTAAATTAAGATATTAAAGTTGAGACGCACATTTTGTATGACGTTCAAAATTTGTGTTTACAGAAGTTTTGTAGCAGTCATTTAGATTTTCCGTAAATTCATAATGAAATGATAATAATTCGAGCTAGAAAGTAAAAGAGCACAAGGTTCTACACATTTAAAAAAAGTTGAATTTATTTTATTGACGTCCCATGTCTTATTCAGTAGACTAGCTTATGTCTGCGATTATCGGCAATGTATTTTTCTTTTCGCGCGAAACTATTATTCCTTTTCTAAAATAGGAGTAGCTTACATTATTTCTTATGATATCAGCTATCAGCCAAATTCCCATTAAAATTGGTTTAGCCGTTTAGAAGATTAGCCTGAACCAACAGAAAGACATACCATCGCCTGTGTTCCCGAAGGGTTAGGCAGCGGTGTACCCAATGTAGACCCACAGTTTGCCGGTATGTTCAGGTCCCACGTAATAGGGAGCAAACCTATTGCCATTAACAGGGTACAAATCCTAACTCCGAATTGCTACTAAGAATTTCGTAGAAAAACCCAATAACACTTTTGCTCGACCTGGAAATCGAACCCAAGACCTCTAGCGTAGCAGTCGCGCTAACGACCACTAGGCCAACGAGGCTGTTCAAAAAAGAAAAAGAAAAGGATTCTTCTCGGTTTTGATAACAACAAACAATAATTAAAATCTGAACAAACTTCAATTTTATTTATATGTACAGATTACATGATATCACATGGTCACCACAACTTCTAGATAAAAGTAGACTCTCTAGAAGTCTAGACCTTTCACTAAAACCTGTACAATGTCATGTGACTTTGTATGTTAATCTCATTTAAAGCCCAGGTTTCCACCAGCCACCCACAGAAATAGATTGTGCGGCTATTTCTAGCCGAGTATCGAAAATCGAACGTTTAAATATGGAATCCAAATAGATTAGTCATACAAACCGAATAAGTTAACTCCCGGTTTTCTAAAACCATTTGAATACTAATTTTATCCTAAATTGACACTAGCCAATCAAATGACTTCACAATAATTTGTTAAGTCATTTAATTGGCTAGTATTTATTTCAATAGATCGATCACAACAGCAGCGGTCCTGTGATGTGTCACTAGATTTACTTGGAAATTTATTGAGGCACTCGTTGTAGGACTTAATAGATGTTTTTTTAGGATACATCGTCTTCACATTTCTATAATTATTGAATTTATGTACCTGTATAAATTATTGTAAACATTTTAATTTAAACAGGCTAAGTATGGAGTTTCTTGCCCATTCTTCTCCATATAAAATTACCTTTTGAAATGATAATTTTTTTTTCTTTGTAAATGACGCACATAAATGCTTTTTAATAGTTTAAAAAAAAAAACAAAAAATTTCTTCGAGTTGACTTTGAATGAGGCTTCATCAAACAGATGTAAGGACTACTATAAAAACCCCTAACTTGATAGTTAATTTAACATAACTTGGTGGAATGAGAAATAAACTGAACAAAATTTTAATCAAAGCGACAATAACTAAGCTCTTGAATGATGAGCGAGAAGCATGTCTCCACCTAACATACATATGTATAATTTATGTGAACCCATTAGATACTAACTTCATCAAATGGGTTCATATAAATTGTACATAATTTTATTATTTGATGTCTTACGAACTTAAGTACTATTTACTAGTAGAAATGCCCACATATCATCACGCCTATATTCCCCGAAGGGTTATGCAGAGGTGTAACAATGTACACCCACAGTTCGCCGGTATGTTTAGGTCCCATGTAATAGGGGGCGAGCCTATTGCCATTAACCGGGCACAAATCCAAACTCCGAGCTGCTACTGAGAATTTCATAAACAAACACTTTTTGCTCGACCTGGGAATCGAACCCAAGACCTCTAGCGTAGCAGCCGCGCTTAGGACCACTAGGCCAACGAGGCAGTTAAAAAAAATACCTTTATCCATAAATAAAAGACGCGGCATTATTTAAAGCTCATGAGATCACTTTGCAATTTCACACCCGACCCACAGTGCGATTAATTAAGTAACGTATTGGATCCGGCCAGTAGTACTATGGCAAAGGACTTGAATGCCCGATACACAACGACCTTAAATGATGAGTCAAACAAATATTAAATGAATGGCCATATCTGTTGGTTAGTTTGTCAGGATTATTAATCAGGTTTAAAAAGACACTGAATGAAGTCGAAAGTGACAATCGTGTTCTTGATGAATAAATTAATTTAACTTTTAACGATAAAACTATAAACGTTGAACAAGTGTCGAACGTTCAGGCTATTCTTGTAAGTTTAAATAACTAAATCCAGGTTACTGATAGGTTTCGTTAACCCCCAACTAGTTAGATTTATTAGGTATAACATGAATCCATTATTTTCGAAAAGATAAAGTAATTTGTTTGTACTATAGAGAATAAAATTTTAAGTGACCCCGACAGAAGAAAAAATTGATTAACCTTTCAAACTCAAAAAACAAAATCAAAATTGGTTCATGCGTACGGGAGCTACGATGCCACAGACAGACACACACACACACACAGACAGACACGTCTAACTTATAACACCCCGTCGTTTTTGCGTCGGGGGTTAAAAAAATTAACTTTGATTGTTAAGAATCAGTTGAATAACGTAAATAGGCACAGTGTCTATAGCTAAAGGTTATTAATGTAGTAATACTACTTTCAGTTCAGTAGCTTAGTATTTATTTTTAAAATATTCTGGCTTTAAAAATAAATCTAAAGAAAGATCTATGACAGAGAAAGAAAATTATAAGTTGAATCGTGTTTTGTTTGACAAAATCAATGAGTGGATAAATCTAGGGGACAATTCTACTAACTTTTAGGAACGATCGCAATCTAATCTCAGTCTCAGTCTGTCAACAATGCCTTTAATCTGTACGAATATTATAAAGAAAAAAGATTTTTTTGTTTGTTTGTATTGAATAGGCTCCAAAACTACTGGACCAATTATTTATTTTTTCACCAATAGATAGCTACATTATTCCTGAGTTACATAGGCTATATAACATCATGCTACGTCTTACGGTAGCGGAGCAGTAACCAAAGACATAACTTCACGCGGGTGAAATCAGCCACGGGGACTAAGACGCGGGCAGTTCGCTAGAGTTTACTTATATTTTTAAACATTGATTGTCGCTGAGATGAAATTGCAACTGGATTTTAAAAGTTTTTAATTAGTAGAATTGGCCTTTTGAGATATACTTGCGCTTGAAAACAAATATAAATAAAACAATCGATCAATGCAACCAAACCACGTATAAATATTGATAACATATTGATTAGTGCAATGGAGCGGCCACCCATATTGTCGATTTAAACCTATCTCACTAATGGGAGACACACCACTCCGGAGTTTGGACACCTAACCTGTTTGTATCCTTTTTTTTTTTTTTTTTTTTTTTTTTTTGGTGGGTGGGAAATCATCAAATAACTTCTCCCGCCCTGGGCGGGGCGGGAGGGAGTGTCAGACTTTTACTGACTAAAACCCACCCATGTTCCTTCTTGTGCCCTTTGCGTTCCGGGGGCGCGGTATCTCTTGCGAACAACCCGCAGCCCCGGCAGGCATCGGCCCTCAGTGGCCCCTTCCTTTTGCTGACATCTCTTTGAGGCGCGCGTGGAACACGAACGCGCCGTCGACACGGCCTGTCGTTATGCAACGTAAGGACGGTGAGCTACCCATTGCTCACCGTCCACAGGCCAGTATCTACGGTGGCCGGGAGTCGTCTCGCGGCTCCCGACGCCCGGAGCGTCTACCGCGGCGGCTGGGACGGGAGAACCGCTGTCTCAACCGTCCCGCCGCCTCCTTCTCAAGCATTACTGCCTCGCAGAAGGAGGCGACTGCATCCCATTCCCTCTCGCTCCGAACCATGGCTCGCACCAGGGCCGGACGCGAGAGTTCGCCGCCGCCGATGGCCGCCACGAGGACTCGTCGATGCTCCGCCCAAGCGGGGCATACCGCCACGGTGTGCTCCACCGTGTCCTCGGGGCAATCCACACAATGGTGACACCCGGACGTTTCCTCCCGCCCGATGAGGTGCAGGAACCTCCCGAAACACCCGTGTCCGGTGAGGACCTGCGTCAGGCGGTAGGTGAGGGCGCCGTGGCGCCTCTCCAGCCACTCCTCAAAGAGGGGACTTACCGCCTCTATTAAGGCGTGCCCAGCACGAGGTTGCGACAGTCGCTGTCTCCATGTCGCCATGAGAACGAGCCGGAGGTCGGCCCGCCGAGCGGCAATTTGCCGCGGTGGCGGACTCTCCCCCCGGCCTAGTACCTCCACGCGCCACTCGTACAGGCGCGCGAGGACCAGCGCCTCCAGATCCCACGGCGGCAATCCGGCAAGGAGGCTCGCCGCCTCCCCCGAGATCGTGCGGTATCCTCGGATGACCCTTATGGCGATCACCCGTTGGGACGCAATGAGGTAGTGGGCGGCAAGTCGCCTTAACCCCTGCGCCCACACCGGGGCCCCGTAAAGGGCCATCGACCGCACGACTCCCGCGTAGAGCCTCCGGCAGGAGGCGTTTGGTCCCCCCAGGTTGGGTAGGAGCCGCCTAAAGGCAGCCCCGGCCCGTTCCAGTTTGGGGGCCAAACGTCGGAAATGCTCCGCGAAGTTCCACCGGCTGTCGAGGACGAGTCCCAGGTACTTCATCGTCGACCCGACGCCGATGTGAACCCCTCCTACCGTTAGTTGGGATCCCGACGGTGGCCTATTCCGAGGCCCATGAAAACACATGGCCTCAGATTTGTGCAAGGCCACCTCGAGACCCAACCGCCGGATCCTCTCAACGACTATCGCAACCCCGCGTGTCATTAAGTCGGCCGCCGCCTCGTGCGACCTTCCCTGCGCCCAGACCAGCGTGTCGTCGGCGTAGCATACTACGCCGACGCCCTCAGGGAGGTCGGCTCGCAGCACCCAGTCGTATCCGATGTTCCACAGGAGCGGCCCCAGTACCGAACCCTGTGGGACACCGCACGACATCTCTCGCCGGTTCCATTCTCCTGTGCGACCAGGGTAAATCACGGCCCTATCCGTCAGATAGGCCCCGACAACTCGACGGAGGTAGGTCGGCATCCGGTGGTACCGGAGTGCCTCCCTAATGCAACTCCAGGGCAGGGTGTTGAAGGCATTGGCGATGTCAAGAGACACCGCCAAGACGACCCCGCCCCGGGCCACTGCATCCCCCGTCGATAGGGCTCTCACGCGCATGATGGCGTCCACCGTAGAGCGCCCCCTGCGGAAACCAAATTGGTTGTCCGCAAGGTCCGGCCCCATCCCCACCAGGTGCCCGACGAGGCGGCCCGCAATCACTCTCTCAAAGAGCTTTGCCACCTCGTCGAGCAACACGATGGGCCGGTATGCGGACGGCGAGTCCGCAGGGCGCCCCGGCTTCCGTATGAGGACCAGCTTCCCCGTCTTCCAGCGACGTGGGAACTGGCCCCTCTCCAAGCATGCGCTTAGGAGCCCCTCCAGTCGAGGCCCAAGGGCCTCTGAGGCCAGGACCCAGGCTTTGCCAGGTAAGCCATCGGGTCCCGGGGCGGTATTCTTGGCTTTCAGCCTTCGTACCGCCATCCTCAGGTCCACCCCAGTCTCTTCAGGGGTGTCGTCGTCGTCGTGGTCCGTTTCCGGCATCGCAAGAGGCGGAGCCATGGGCGGGGGAGGGTGTTCCCCCCGCGAAGGGAACAGAGCGCTCACCACGTCCTCAACGAGAACCTGTTTGTATCCTTGCCGTCCGGATTTTAGCATAGAATAATGTTACTCAAAGCAAACGGATTTCGGCTGTAATGTTTAAGAAAACGAATCGTTTTAAATCAAAATAACATCATGTCGATGCGCATATTATAAGTTACGTAAAAAGCACTCGGAGTACGATTAAAATTATTCGCGCGAACGAAGCTTTTGTTATGCGGACGTTGGCACTAGTTTGCGAACGATGCGATCGCAGTCTTGCACATCCACGCAAAGAACATCCAATGCACCGTGAAATTGCCTATTTTCCACGTGATTTTATTTATTTATTTCATACATCGATGACATTTCCATTCGTTCTGTTACGGCTCAATGCATTGGAAAATCGTTACGGAGGTCTCGAATCATTCGTGTTTGTTCCTAGCGCTACTTCAGCACTCCTTAATTTTAATTCTTGAACATTCTCGAACTTTCACTATGCATTTAAAATGTACGAAAAGTACAATGTGTCTACAAGTGGCGCATCCTGTTTAAATTTGTTAAGCCTGCAGTGCATTGAACGGTACCACGTAGACAGTAGAGTCCCGTTTGGAATGCAAACGTAGACACATATATATCATTTGCCTCACTCGAAACGGAAACTGATTCATTTCCGATGCATGGTTGAAGCTCTTTGTGGAGTTCGTCGGCTGCGAATTGCTCACGTTTTCAACATTTGATTGCGACATCAATACCTTTGAAATGTTGTTGATTGTAAATTACTGTGCTTATAGGTAAAGTTGAAATTATAAAGTGTGTGAAAATAACGATAAATCTTGTACTAAATAAACAAGGTTACCCTTACAATAGTAAGTAGCTAAGTATTTCCCGCGGGGTTACGTAGGAAGGTGTGCAGACTTCTACACTCTGCCGAGCCTTAAAGCTAAGCAGACGCTGACTGGCGTCTCCCGCGCGAGCACTTTCCTACTTCACGTAGCAATCGCGTTGCAAAATGCAACAATGCATAAGAATTCAATCTCACATTTGTTTCGATATACTTACTCGTGTAGGTACTGTCGGCAATATATATTTTCTATTTTCACAGGAGACGTGAATGGAGCTAAATAACATTTAAATTAATTTATGAAAGAGAATCTATCTTTAAAGTCATAATTATAAACGCGAATAATAATTAATTATAACAAAACAATAATTATTAACTAATAATGAACTGCCTCGTTGGCCTGGTGGTCCGAAGCGTGACTGCTACGCTAGAGGTCTTGGGTTCGATTCCCAGATCGAGCAAAAAATTTTAATGGGTTTTTCTTTGAAATTCTCAGTAGCAGCTCGGAGTTAGGATTTGTGCCCGGTTGATGGCAATAGGCTCGCCCCCTATTACATGGGACCTAAAAACATACCGGCGAACTGTGGGTGTTCATTGGTACACCTCTGCCTAACCCTTTGGGGAATACAGGCGTAATGGGATGTGTGTGTTATAAACTCGCTTCAAGGATTCATTTGATCAACTTTTAAACTGACATATTTATGCCACAGTAAAACTTTAACCACTTCCAATGTTAATATGATGGTCTGATAATAATTATTTCAAAGTTCAGTAATTCATAGATTGAGCAGGACGCGCGCGTAGCCTCAGGTGTTGTTTTCGACACTAAAGTTGCTCTAAGCCACACTGAGCTGTACTTAGTGTCCATGCAGGCTTGCGAGCTCACTTAATATTATCTCTGTTACCGAAGTTACAAAGCAATCATTATAGTTTGCTGGATATAACGAACCTTGTCGAATAACTAGAACTAATAACTTGTACGATTCTAAAAGCTTAGAACAGCCTATCCAAAGTAGTAATAAATTTTATATCCGCAAAAGGAAAATTTCATATGCATTATATATTATTTCAAATAAACGTGGGTGTACTCCGCAAGGCTGAAGTTTGTTGAGTAGCATTAAAAGATTAAAAGTCGACAGTTCGCTCAAGCTGTATCGAATCGAAACTGGAAACGATCTCTCGACTCGACTGTAACATATATTTGCGATGCAGGCGGCGCGTCCGTGGCGAACTTCGCCTGGCGAATGCAAAAATTTAAATTAAAAACATAAATCAGCCGTGTATCGAGTAACTTTCGAGATTGGTGTATATTTCGAATGCACGTTTCACTACACGTATTATGGTATTTTAACTGTGTTGATTTTTAATTAAACTGAGCGTTCAATAAATATTAAGATGATAATTATAACAGCTTCGTGACAAAGGCATCACACGAGTGCATACTTGAATGAGGGACATCTACTTAGTTACCAGGAAAAGATTCCCTCGCAAATAATTACGCCAAGAATCTCTACTGAGTATTTTTGAATTAATTGCTTTGAAATTATTATGAGTATCATAATCTCATAATCTTAATTAAGAGAACTTTAGCCAGCTCAAATTAGAAATTTTAATCTTCTGTAAATCCTTCTCTCGCTGGCCGGTGGTGTTTATGAAGTCGGATTTTTTAGGGTTTGGCATTAAAAGTATTAATTTTATAAATATAATAATGTTTTCATTTTGTCTCGTCGTGTTAAAGCTGTCGGCACTTATGAGACCACTCGCAATTCATGGATTAATAAAAGTACATATTTCCAAAATAATAAATTTAACTACTGCTTTACGATGTATGAATTTTCTACTTACGAATTGTATTAATAAAAATAGGTGATAAAAGCAATACGACAAGTGAAATTTAAGTATAGAGCAATAGGAAACTAAATAGCAAGAAACAAAATAATCGTATTGAAACAGACAAAGTTCACGGTGCAGGCGTCTCGAAGACGGTACATAGGTACTTAAAACCAAACAAAAGCGGGTGTCAAACATCGCACTACGTCAAGGAAAAACCGTTTTGTTTCAAAAGAATAACGCTTTTCTGCTTCATTGGCTCACTCATTTCATTTCCATTGATTCGCTTGAGGAAAACAGGATACAAGAAAGATAAATATTGAATGTAACAGAAAACAAACGATTTTGCAGGATTTTTATTGTAAATTTGTGAAGGAAAACTTTTGATATAACTCCTAATGACAATTTAAAATTAAACGTTTGGTTGTTTAGTTCAATATAATGTTATTTTGGAAGAACGATTTTCATTTAGACTGTGTTCTACAATTTCTTCTTATTTAACTTGAAGGAAGGTGGTATTTGTTATTCTGAGATTTCAGAACGTACTTTTCAATTCTAATATAATAAAAGTTTATATATCCGTTTAGAATTTTAAGACGTAGATAGTCTGACAGATAATCTTAAAGTCTATAACGATTAAAACCGTTCCAGCCAATATCAAGACCAATACTTTCATACCTCAGGTGTCCAATCTCGCACGTATGTTAGATAAATCATACTTACATTTACTTGCCGAGGTCGACAAACTGGGAATAAAATCACTCAAGTTATAACAAGAAGTAGTGTTCATTTTGTGAATAGTGCAGACTTAATTAGAGTCGGTGTGATTGCAGCCGTAGACGGCGTCAGCTGGGAGGAATGGTGGACCTACGACGGGATTTCAGGTGAGAGCCATTTATTGTTCATGTCATTGTGAAATTTTATCGCGTTATTTAATATTTATGAATCGTTTGCGAGCACTATTTGTATGCGGGTCTAGAAATGAATAAAATCGTTGTGCATTTTTAGTTTTAGCTGCAGTCGTGTTTTGTTTTTGTGAAAGACTTTTATGGTGTTTGGCTTACGTTTAGAGTTCGTTTTGTTTTATTATTAAAATGTTTCCTTTCCATGTTTCCTCCTTAGTTACTCAAACATTCATAACTGTAACTGATATATGTAAGCCATACAGAATCGAAAACATGACCGATAGTTCTAACGTCAACCTGAGGGGCAATTCTGGTAATTTTTTGGTACGATCGCAATCTTATCTTAGTTCTAATCTGTCAAAAATACTTCTAATTTACATACATTTTGGGCATTGATTGCCGGTGACATGAGATTGCGACTGGATATTGATCGTTTTTAATTAGTAGAATTGGCTTTCTGTTAGCTCCTCCGCCAAACAAGCTGGTTACTTGGTTAGCTCATAGATTCAAAAAGGATTTTGTAATTGTGCTTATCAGTTGCAAGATTTTCCTATAGGTAGGGTAATTCGTTGTTGTAGTATAAAAGAAATCCATAAAAATACATGGTTGATACATAAGTTACATAAAGATTTAACAGAGTACGAGGCTCTTATGCATTTTGTTAAAATAATTATAATTAATCAGCTATTTGTGATTAAACATACGTGCTCCCAATTGTATAATTTATTTTATTTCATGATCATTCTGTATTTTAAATAAAAGGTCATTATGCTCGTAGAAATATATTGTGAAATATATATTTAATTCATAGATCATTTATCACTGATTGCTGGATATGTTGTAGACCTAAAATTATTGCTAGAATAAAGAGTTTCTTACTAGCTTATTCAAGATAATAAAATTCCGTTACGTTATTCAAGTTTAGCAGTAACGTATTGCTTATTTAATTTTGTATAGTCTACTATTTAGAAACGAGTTATTATAGTATTAAACCTCACCGTACCAACCATGTTTAATTGTACAAAATTGTTATTACTTATTTCAGCCAATCGACGACTATTTCATGTTTTTTCACGTTAGACTTTTTTGCAATAAGTAAAAATGTACACAGTATAGAAATATTAATTCATTGACCTACCGCAAAACATTTGTCCTATGTGCCGTATCAATTTCTCTGTGCCGATAAAATTTTTGCTGGTTTACGTGACACGCAATTTATACGGGCGATTTATCTTGTATTCATATTACGTCATTCGCAAAATTGTGAGGTGTGTTATCGTGTGTTCGGGAACTGATATTTTCACGATAACTTCCGTGCATTTTATGTTCGTCTAATTTTTTTCCGTGAGTGGTGTCTCGGTATTTGCGAGTAGCATTTGAGTTATTTTCAGTGACTTTTGTGCTGCTTTTGTTTGGTTTTAGTCAGTAAAAGTCTGACACTTCCTCCCGCCCCGCCCAGGGTGGGGGAAGTCTTTTGATGATTTCCCATCGGTAAAAAAAAACTTCCGTGCATTTCGTCAATTTTTTTCCGGGGCACGGGGATGTCACACTACCACCTTCCAAACTCCGGGCTGCTACTGAGCAAATCCTAATGGAAAAACCCTAAAAAACTTTTTGCCCGACCTGGGAATCGAACTCGGGACTCCTCGCTGATAAGTCGCGCATGCGACCACGTGACTAACGTGGTTATTCACAATCAATAATCAAACACATAATCATTACTTGTTTATTAACTTAACATCGAATTGTATTTCAACTAATAAATATTAAAATGAGTAAATATCTATACTGACATTTTAACTGAATAAATAGAACAGTTTAAGTATGAGGTAATAGGCTCGCCCCCTATTACATGGGACCTAAACATGCCGGCGAACTGTGGGTGTACATTGTTACACCTATGTCTAACCCTTCGGGGAATAAAGGCGTGATGGTATGTATAAATATGAGTAGTATTTTTATTTTATCAACAAGGGTAACACTACAAAATGTATGATTATTCTTAGTAACTACTTATATTACTGCGTCTGAAATCGATTCGATCATAGCCGCGGTCGATCGCTCGTCCGCAAGCGATAGGCTGGTCACCCCTGCCAATGGGGGATAATTTACGTAAGCATCTCATAAGCGTAGCCGAATCTTAATAAAGTTTTCACGTTAAATTTGTTACGTTTCTAGTAAAAAAATGCTAATAAGTTTGCTTATTCTAGTAATGTTTTTTTACACTATACAGTCAGAGATTTCAGACTTCCCCTTTTGATTCGACGGATACCATTATAGTCGAACTAATTAGGGCACGGTACAGTTTATGCATTAAAAATGTATCGGGACACGTCGGGTCCTGTCTAAAGTTAGTAACTCAAGTTGCGTGCTACCACGACAGTAACACTATCAGCCTCATCTAATATTCAGTGACGTTGGTGATCACCACAAACATTGATTATCGGAAGCATTATAATTGAAACATGATCAAACAAGAAATCTATACTAATTATAATAATGTTGAAGAGTTTCTTTGTTTGTAGGTTTCAGGCCAGATTTATAAGAAATAGTATTGACTATAACATCACGCTACAACCTAAAAAAGCCCACGCGGACGAAGTCACAGGCAGAAGCTAGTATGTATTATATAATAATCATAGGGGGCCACTCAGGGCCGATGCCTGCCGGGGCTGCGGGTTGCTCGTAAGAGATACCGAGCCCCCGTAACGCAAAGGGCACAAAAAGAAACATGGATGGGTTTTAGTCAGTAAAAGTCTGACACTGACATCGCCCAGGGCGGGGGAAGTCATTTGATGATTTCCGATCCCCAAAAAAAAAGGGTCTACGAATCAGTTGCTGAACATAATTATAGATATATTATAGAATAGTAATAAGATAGAAAATGTATTTACCTGGAACTTGGTAAGCTTACAGAGTTGATCATAATATTACATTAATTTATATAGATTCTTGCTAAGTGTAAAGTGTTATTCGCTTTGAGTTTTAGTAATTTGGGTGAGTAACACGAATTAATAACATACCATCGCGCCTGTATTCCCCTAAGGGTTAGGCAGAGATGTACCAATGTACACCCACATTTCGCCGGTATGCCGCCGCGGTAGACGCTCCGGACGTCAGGAGCCGCGAGACGACTCCCGGCCACGGTAGATACGAGCCTGTGGACGGTGAGCTATGGGTAGCTCACCGTCTTTACGTTGCATAACGACAGGCCGTGTCGACAGCGCGTTCGTGTTCCACGCGCGCCTCAAAGAGATGTCAGCAAAAGTAAGGGGCCACTGAGGGCCGATGCCTGCCGGGGCTGCGGGTTGTTCGTAAGAGATACCGCGCCCCCGAAACGCAAAGGGCACAAGAAGGAACATGGGTGGGTTTTAGTCAGTAAAAGTCTGACACTCCCTCCCGCCCCGCCCAGGGCGGGAGAAGTTATTTGATGATATCCAACCCACCAAAAAAAAAAAAGTTCGCCGGTATGTTTAGGTCATATGTAATAGGGGGAGCGCCTATTGCCATTAATCGGACACAGATCCTAACTCCGAGCTGCTACTGAGAATTTCACAGAAAAACCCGATAACATTTTTTGCTCGACCTGGGAATCGAACTCAAGACCTCTAGCGTACCAATCGTACTTAGGACCACTAGGCCAACGAGGCAATCGACGAATTAATGATTCAATAAACTTATCTTCGCGGTAATCGTTGCTGAGCTTTATATATAATAATGTACCCAAAAATATCAAAATACAAAACCGCATTAATTAATTAATTAATTTAAAAAGGTAAAAGCAAATTACAGGGTAATTATTGCCTTCGTCATTATGATTGTAGGCACCGACAATTAAATGGGGAACTTATAACGTAATCTGCCTCGGTAAGTTACAATAATTACGTTGGTGTTTTTCTCGTGTTTATGATAAAACTAGGTAACTAATAATCGGAAGCATATTTACCCAAAGTTAATTTTTCGCTAAGAATCTTTGGATATGACTGTTTGTAATTTGAAGAAAACTATCTCGGGATTTCGAGACACAGAGCAATTCAAACCCATATTTTTTACCTTAAACGGTATAGGTTTGCAGGCTTATACGTGTTTTTTTTTCATTTATTTATATGAGCACGCTTTTGACCTAATTTCATAAAATGAAATCAGATTTGTACAATCTCAGAATCGCGGGAATTTGTGAGTACAAAAATATATTAAGACACACCAGAAGGTTAATATGCAACCAATTGTCCAAATTATTATAATAACCGTTAATATAGTGAGAATGTTTAACGAAAGTTAATCGACGGAATTGTTTTGTAGAATCACTTCGTTAGTTATCCATGAAATTATGAATAGCAGCCCACATAACCATCTACGGTCGAGTCAAGATCCAGGCAAGGCAATAAAATAAAACTACGTGCGTTACATTATGGAGTTACATAGGCAATAACATCATTTTTCTACAGAACCAATAGACAATTCAAATTAAATTAAAATTAAATCGGTTTTGTTACCGTTTTAAACTCTTGTCCCTTCGTAAATATAAAATTTATCTATCTATTAAACTGCACCTACTCGTATGTATTTATGTAAATTGTGACGGAATAATATTTTCGAAAAAAAAATTTTTTTCCTAACAAGTTAAAAACTGCCTCGTTAGCCTAGTGGCCCTAAGCGCGACTGCTACGCTAGAGGTCTTGGGTTCGATTCCCAGGTCGTGCAAAAAGTGTTATTGGGTTTTTCTATGAAATTCTCAGTGGCAGCTCGGAGTTAGGTTTTGTGCCTGGTTAATTGCAATAGTCTCGCCCCTATTACATGGGCTCTAAACAAGCCGGCGTACTGTGGGTGTAAATTGGTACACCTCTGCCTAACCCTTTGGGGACTACAAGCGTGATGATGATGATTAGATAAAATAACTGTTTTAAAAAATTTACATTATAATCGCAAACGTTGACAAGTCATTAATATAATCCGACGTCATATTAATTAGTATTGAACTATTGACACCGTTTGATCTCGTTAATTAGAACGATCTATTAATCTGTGATAATTACTGTAGCTATTCCTCGGTAAGTTAGAGAAGAAAATTGATTTTCACATACGTAAAAAGTCACGTCTTTCCCACAAGACGATGCATCATCATCTTCCTGCCCTTATCCATTTATTACTTAGAGTAGGCGTAACACATTTTCTTCATCTATGCAGCCCTGTCAACCGTCATGCTATCACTGACTCCCTTCTCTATAATATCATTCTTCGCACAATCCATCCATCTTTCTGTGGTCCATCCATTCCTCTTCCTCTCCGTCCAGTGCAATCACATTTAAATTCAGAACTCTTTTGGTCACATGCTTCTCATCCCTCCCATAAGACTATGCAATAGTCCAGATTTGTACTTAAACTGAAAAAATAAATCCTTTTTGGCAAACTTTATCTGAGACATCGCATGCCGCATACAGTGCCAAAAACAATAAAAAAATGCATGCATTAACCGAAAGTTCACTTAACGCGTGGCCATAAAGTGGGCGTGACCGCAACCGCTGCGCCGGCTTACTCATGCAATTTTCAAGGTCATAAATAATAAAACCGTGAATACGATCCAAAGCACTTTGGCTACTTTCACGCCACTCCCCGCCAATATTGAAATACCTTGGGAAAATAAATGTTTGCGGTTTTTTCGGTACGTTAATCCGTGTAAAATAACTCATGTAATAATTCTAGGTTTAACATGAAGAGGTTAATTGGGTGTTAATTATTATAAATTAATATTATTATCATTAGCAGTCGAGCTTGTTTGCAAAATGATTTGAAACGGCTTTCATAATTATATTCAGATCGATCTGAAAATCCACTGATATTCACAATGAAAATAACCATTACGTAAGGAAATTGGTAATTCATAAATAAAATCTATACATCTTTACACAGTCTATAAAACAAAATATTATGATACATTCGCCAGATTGGTACTTCAAAAGTAAGCCCATAATTTCCGAAGACTCCATTGCAGTTACTAACGATATTCTCCGATTTCCTCGAAAACGGCGAGCGCAGGTGGACAAGCAGCTTAAATCCGATGTAAGGCTCAAGCTAGGGCTTAAAACGGTATTGGGTCCGACGGATCTGAACCTGCTGTTGATTATTTAGGAACATGCTAAAAGCTGGACTCGCCGGCCCCTGATATTAGAAAGGAAAGCGACACTATGGTATAAGATACCTAATAATTTAAGTTTTATACCTATATCTTTACACCTGTATTCCCCGAAGGGTTAGGCAGAGGTATACCAATGAACTCTCACAGTTCGCCGGTATGTTTTAGGTCCCATGCAATATGGGGCAAGCCTATTGCTATTAACCGGGCACAAATCTTAACACCTAGCTGCTACTGAGAATTTCATAGAAAAACCCAATAACACTTTGGAATTTTGGCCTGGGAATCGAACCCAAGACCTCTAGCGTAGCAATCGCGCTTAAGACTACTAGGCTACCGAGGCAGTTTTATACTTTTCTGCTTGTATAATCTTAATACTATGATAATAATATATTCTTAAAGTGAAACAGTAAATAAAAATAATTCATTATTTATCATAGGGTTACGGAACTAGTAAGTACATAAGGTACCTTTGATTTGATTTATTTCCAACTAGCTTTTGCCCGCGACTTTGTCCGCTTAATGTCGGTCACCGAGGCCGCAGACAAGTTCGCGGAATAAAAAGTAGCCTAGATCCTTTCTTGGGGTTCAAATTTACCCCGCACCAAATGTCAGTAAAATCAATTCAGTGGTTTAGGCGTAAAAAAGTAACAGACATACAGAGATACTTTCGCATTTTGGTATGGATTATTAAATATGCGGTAGAATTCAGAACTGGTAAGTATGTAACTTTAACATACACTCATAAAAAGAAGCCACTACAAGAATTGGCTCAAATAAAAACTGCTATCAAATTGAACGAACACAATATAATGCATGAGGAAATTGAAATAACAATATGTATGATATAATACATATGTATGATATTTGCATCAGGCACCAAACATTTACAATAAGGCCTTTGTCATTTCAATAATTAACACGGTTCCAACTGTCGGTGGACATTCATAAATATACTTACACGTTCAATGTGTTACGTACGTTTCACATAACTTTTAGTTAAAATTATTGTTAAATAAATTAACTTCATTTTTAAGAACATCTGTTATTTTCAAATAACACGGGTTATTCCATAAATTAAAAACAATAAAAATCTATTCGCAATCTCGTCTGAGCGACAATCAATGTCAGCAAATGTTGGTAAATTAGAAGCATTTTTGTGGATTGAGACTAAGTAAAATCATGCCTATTATGTTAGTAGAATTGACTCTGTAGGAGACTATATATTTTTTTAATAAGTAGAATATTATAAACATCAAATACTTTCTCGACACCCTAACGTCTACTTTCATACAAATATTTCCATTAACACAATATTAAGCAATATCAAACCTAACCAAACCTTATACAAACCTTGAAATACATCTAAAATCTTCAATAGATACACCTTAACCGATTAAAAATCAATAGGAAGATCTCAATTTATGATAAAATTCCTTATTTTATTTTCGTCGTAAAACAAATTCAATCCAATTGAGTCTGTGCTAGTTTCAAGTTGATCTGAGTCAACATTTATTGAACTGGGTCTTGATTCCATTACTTTTAAGCTGCGTGCTGACTGGGAGCAGTCGCGTGTAATGGACGAATCGACAGCGAACATTTTATGCAACGAGGATGATAAGCCGAGTATAATAATGTCCGCTTGCAAAATGGATTTAACGGTTTATTACATCTTATGCTGTCTAATAATATTGTAGAAATTCCGGAGTTGGGCGTTTGTATGAATATGTTTGAAAACTCAGAAGAAATTCGTAATAATAATGTTATATACAATTTAGAAACCTGTGCGTCACGACCCTTTAATTTTATTTCACGAAAAAACATCTTAATATTTTACATAACACAACATACCATTACGCCTGTATTCCCCGAAGGGTTAGGCAGAGGTGTAAAAATGTACACCCACAGTTCGCCGGTATGTTTAGGTCCCATGTAATAGGGGGCGAGCCTATTGCCATTAACCGGGCACAAATCCTAACTCCGAGCCGCTTCTGAGAATTTCAAAGAAAAACCCAATAACACTTTTTCTCGACCTGGGAATCGAACCCAAGACCTCTAGCGTAGCAGTCGCGCTTAGGACCGCTAGGCTACTGAGGCAGTTATATATATATATAACTGCCAGTATGATACTGATATTTTAATATCTTTGAATACTTCTTCATCATAATTTATTTATACAATGCACTTCGATCTGCTTTGTTTGCTGCTTTTATATTAAATAGATTGCTTACAAAACCTGTTTCAATACTAGGTCATAACTGTTTGTCAGAAATCCTGCAAGAGTGGCCTGAAACCAACAACTTGAATCGTGCTTATGTGCATCAGTAGTCTATCAATCAAAATAAAGGTTATATTTGCATCATTTTATTTAGGTCCAGCATTCTGGGGGTTGATCAACCCAGAATGGTCGCTTTGCAACAAGGGCCGGCGACAGTCCCCGGTCAACTTGGAACCGGACAAGCTACTGTTCGACCCCAACCTACGGTTTTTACACATAGATAAACATAGGGTAAGTGATAATTAGCTGATGTATAACTTATAACTTTGTTTAGTGATCCGCTTAGCCTTTTAGAATCTATTTCAAAGTCGACATTCAGTGTAAAACTAGAAATTGAAACATTGGTCCATTGGTCATCCATAAACCAATAAAAAAGGAATTAAACCAATAGAGGTAGACTTGCATTAATACAATGTAATGTGGTCATAAATTATCCTCAAAGGTAACTTATGAATAAACTTTGACCGAGCATTTTCCTACAATAGTGCTGGAAAATGTCGGTTTATGAAACTTTTATATCCTTAACGGAAAGTTATGCTGTGTTTTTTTAAGACTTGTAATAGTGTTTGTATTGTTTCCTAGATAAACGGCCTGATAAGTAATACAGGCCACTCTGTGATCTTCACGGTGGAGAACGAAACGCGGCACCATATCAACATAACGGGAGGGCCACTATCCTACAAGTATCAGTTCCACGAGATACATATACATTACGGCCTACACGACCAGTTCGGATCAGAGCATGCCATCAATGGATACACCTTCCCTGCAGAGGTGAGTTTTCAAAGAGATTTTGTTTTACAAAACCTCTCTTATTATGATTTCTGAACCACGTCTGCTCTGCAAACATTTCAGTTTGACCTCAGTGGCGTTGTCGTCGGATCAGGCATCCAATGAATAGCCATATGAAGATTTTACATTGATTTTAAATATCATTCATGATTTTTTCTTGTAATGGAATAAAAAAGTAAGAAAATATGTTTACTGCATCTTATTATAGGAAATGAGATCTAAGCTTGAAGTTACACATTAAAAATTCACCAGGCTTAAGGTACACAGTGACGCAGATTCATATCCTCATAAAGTCAGAGATTCGCAACACTCATGATACATTATGTAAGCAACCGAGGATAAAACCTAAGTGAAGCGTCGAATAAACATGTAACGTAGATAAACGTTAAAATGTTATCAGGGATTTCTTCGGAAAGGTCTCAAAAGAAAGCGTAACAGATGTTTTCACACGCATCCTCGCGCCTTCGTCGTTGAGACGTTCAAATCCCAAATGTAATCCCGACGAACGACTTGACTGCGAACCAACTCAACCATGCCTCCTGTTTATTTATGTGACAAATTCTTACGTAGCCATGTTAAATCCAAAATCAAGTGTTCTATCTTGTGGAAGTGGCTTTAACACATACATATTTATTCATTTTATATAAAAAAAAAACTCGATTGCTTCATTACTGCTGCATTAATTACATTTTACTATTTCTGTGTGCAATGTTTTTTACAAGAAGTTAATGCTAGTGTTTTGCAATTAAATTATTTATTACAAATAATTAAAATGTGAACACTTTTATTTCTCACGTTCACTTAATTAGTTCTTGTAATTAAAAATATATATTTTTGTAATCAGTTTATCTCATAAGCTTCCTATAAAACAGGATTTTTCTGACGCCAATCATAACTTAATAAAATTAACGGCAAATTTAAATAATGTACTTCAATAAAACTTTACTAGACCTTTATAGAAATAACCGTGTACCAAGTAACTGTTATAATTTCATTTGTTCCAGATTCAGATATTCGGTTTTAATTCACAACTGTATTCTAACTTCTCGGAAGCTCTGCACAAAGCTCAAGGAATTGTTTCCATATCGCTATTGTTACAGGTAATTATATTTAATAAGTCATTTCAAAATGTTTCATACAACTGGTTAGTATTGTATTTTTGACCTTTGGGTTCAATTGTTCACTGGCTTCATTAAGTACATCATCAGCGTTACCGACTGCTGGGCTTGCTACGTGGAGAGAATGAATATACTGGTTTAATAACCAAAAATCTTTAACTAATAGAAAGCTACACTATTGCTGAATGTCATATGCTACGTTTTATGGTATACTTGACATCCACACGAACGAAGTTGTGTGCAGAAGAGAGTCTCATATTTTTTTATTTCTTTGGATGCGAAACGAGCCCACGGGCCATCTGATTGAATTTATTTAAACTTTATGCAATAAAAAGTACAAAGACGGACTTTTGGCCTTAAGCATTCTCTACCAGTCCACCAAAGGAGGTTAAGAGATAACATGACAGGTGCAAATTATAATTTTTTTTTAACAATGTATAACAAAATTTTATACTTATATCAAATATCTACCTACTGCATAGTAGAAGAAGAGAGAGTTTATATACACGTGTGAAAGTGCAAGTGAGGCGCGACTTAGTGAAAAGTTTCAGTTCATTTCAGCTCCTTTACATGTATGTAATGATCGCGTTTTGTTGAACGCGGGACTCGAAATGATTTACGTTCTAAGCAACAAGCTGCTTCCGTTGACGTGCATATAATACTCGATATAAATTATCGGCTTATTCTTAACGTCGTGTAACTAAATTAGTGGTGAAGTGTACTTCCTTCTCCATTGATTAACATGAAAATAATAAGGTAGATTTATAAAGCGATTATTAATTATTTGTTTGTGTAAGCTTCAGTAGATTACTTGTGAGAAAATTTTATTAACCATAGGTCATTGGGCTTTCTTAAGTAGTCTTTTCTTAACCCAGTTTTTATCCTTCTGTATCTAGTCTGATCCAGCTGCCTATTACAAGGTAGTCAGTCTCTATTTACGTCTGCAACTAAAAGTTTTTTTAAATTACCAGCAAGTTGAGAAACCTAAAACAAAGTCAAAGCATTTATTTTAATTAGACCATTTACAGGCACTTTTGAATTGTCAAGAAGTTACATTTAAAAGTTGAAGCTAGTTGCTCATTCCAAAGCGTAGCGCAAGAAATTCCATGGACACTCTTTTCTTCCAATTTGGTTTTTACAAAATCTTGGTTACAATATTCTTGTTGCTTCTATATATGAAAACAATAAAGATGATTATAAAACAATACAAAATAAAAATAAAAATGGTACTAAAGATGTAAGCCATGGCAGTTTTAAAGATGATAGAGTTATAACTGCCATATATATCAGCTACCAGTATCTTTAGGTACCATAAAATGATTTTCTAATTAGGAATAATGCACAAAGGTGTATATTTAAGTACTTTACCGTAATTGTATCCATCGAAGTGTTACCGGCCGCACCTCTTATGGCGTCGAACTAAGCGCAGTTAATTAAGGAAATTGGATTTTTCTGTGCGCCATTGGATTAGCCAGTAAAGCTATTAGTTCAAATTAAGTAACTGTCTGAGCTGTGGTACGGCCGTCAGCTCGTCGACACTCGGGTCAGCGTAGACGCCCTGTGCTTTCAATTAATTGGTGCCATTTAATATAATCTACTTTATCAATATTTGGATAAAGGTCGTTTTACAACAGCAACCATTCTTAATTCTAAACTAAGTTGCTAAAGAAAATTCGTGTCATAATTTAACTGATTAACTCTTAGCATTTTTACCTGAGCTTTTTTAAAGTAAAATATTTTTAATTTGTTTATGCGAAATGTTTAAAATATTTCTGCAGGTGCTGTCTTTATGACTCGCTGCGTTTTGGTGAATTATTTTTAAAGTAAACTCAACCTAATTCGCAGACAGATCCTTTAGTGTGCAAAGTAAACCAAATGTTTGCCCGATTTTCTTACACCGTCATCTTTAAGAGAGGTTATTTTCGATCGTTTTATGGTTTTCCTTAATGAAGGCCAGCGCCTGTGTTAGCACATCCCATCCGATGTTGTCCCAAGGGGGAACATGTTTACCGACACGTTCATATTTCGCTTGTAGTCGCAGTTAACTGAAACTCTGCTAAAGCAAGCTATTTCCCCACACGACAAACAATTAGCGTGCTTTCTCCGGCTTTTCTTTATATTAGGAAGACAAGTTATCCGTTAACACTTGATTTTGATTAATTAATCTCTCTTTCTCTCTCTCTCTCTTTCGCTCTCTCCTTCTCTGTATAATCTTGATTTGATTAATTTCTTTTACTGTAAGTGGCAACACTTGGAGGGGACGCCTTAGAAAGACCTTTTTTACACTGACCTTATTGGTGAGGTACTTCAGAATAGTCGGGTGTGCAGTACTTGTAACCAGCGAGCTTGTATGAACAGATGTATGACAGTGGACGAAGCGAAAGGAGTATGTAAGGATTGTAGCAGGTGGCGTTCTGTGGTTTCTGCCTATCCCCATGGGAAATGTGCGAGTTTATGTATGTATGTAATAATATATTGTCGCATTTACAAATATTCAACCATTATTTAAAGAGTCAGATTTTACAACTGTGTATGTCTTAAAAGTTAGGGCCTCCATGATATTCTGATAAATATTGTTGCAGCTTGGTGATTTATCAAATCCCGAACTCAGAGTTTTAACAGAAGAATTAGAAAATATCAAATACGGCGGTAAGTATGACTACATAGTTAAATTACTCATCGTGTTTCTAAGATTCATGATTTACTTTTTGACCATGTTAGACATAAATTCAAGAAAAGATAGTGTAAGAGATTTGCGATCTTAAAATAGAAAAGTGGAGGAAGCTTGAAAACGTATTTATTGTAGAGTGCGCAACCGATAAACTACTTTCTCTATTACGTATGTTGTAAAGAACTTTCACGGGATTAAATTCGTTCGCTCTTGTAGGTACATTACCTACTCAGCAATACTTTTATTAAAACAGACACATATAAACTTGAAGTTTTCTGACGGTCCATATTTCAACGATAGGTAAACGTCTTTGACGTTCTGCCATACCGCATTCGGAGGAAGCGTGATATTTATGTTCTATGTTTATTTTCATCTACAAAGGTGCCGAAATGCCAGTGAACAAGTTGTCAGTCCGAGGCCTCCTGCCTGATACGGACTACTACATGACGTACGACGGATCAACCACTGCACCTGCCTGCTATGAGACAGTCACCTGGGTCATCGTCAACAAACCCATCTACATCACCAAACAACAGGTAATTATGTCATTTTTATTTGGTACTAACACACAGCACTTACACGTTTGTGTTTAACTACTACGAAGAAGAGGGTTTTCGCACAGAGTGTTTGTCGAAGTAATGTAATGGCTTTCAGGCTCGAAGGCAGCGTCTACGCAGAGTCATTTTAATAGCAACCTGCGCCAGATGTCTATTCCTAGTTCCTGGTTTTTTTACCGCGCATTTAATTTTCAGCTCCCTTACGTAATTCATACTGTCAATTTAATTTTTCTTATTGACAACTCACACGTTCATAACATAGTGTAATTTTATATATCTACTATGGGTCATATCCTTTGACACTGCGCAAAATGCCGACTGACCACTAGGATAATAGCAAGCTATGTAATAATAATTGTGTATTTAACACTGTTTCCGAGTCCACAATTACCATTTTAACAATTTCAATCAAGTATTTAGGTACTTATAGCAATCCTTACTAGTCTTCGATTGGTAGAAACTTGAGTAACAGCTGCATCTCATCCCGCACAAGTTCTACAAGACAACAACCAACTTATAGAAAAGTTATAACTGGCTGAGGTTTCATGTGAAAACTCAACCAATTACTATCGCAATAAAACGCATACAAACTTTTGCAGCTTTTAAAAAATTAACTTAAGTTTCAACATTCTGTCAACGCATTTAAAACTATCGCTCGTGTTTTAACTTAGCAATTCCAAATAAAAGTCAATTAATTCTTAACCCCTAATTTCTCGAACAAAATAACGTAAAATTAATGTAACAAATTTTCGAACTGTGATTGGTTGTTGACCATTTAAGCAACCAATCACAGCGACTTTCACGCGTTTGATAATTTGTCACATCAATTGTGCGTTCGAAAAACCGGGTGTTAGTCTTCAAAGCTTACATTATAATCAACGACCACAGGTACCTCTATTGGTAAACTAAAAACTCTTTCAACAAGTCATCAAAATCACATTAGTGAAGAATGCTCACTCAACAGTGGCTCAGTACTCAACACTGGGTCAGTGCTAACAATCAATATGTGCGGTAACTGCGACCGTTCAAGTTCCCCGTTTGCATTATTCGCCTCCCTGCCCTCTTTGCTAAACTACAGATGTAGGAGTTATGGAATAGCTTCCTAGAGGATTGCGGTTTTATGATATTAGGGACTAAAATTCGATGTATACTTTTATGTTTGTAAAAATTACTTTAATAACACGTAGCTATCTAAGTAAACGCACACAAACGAACGTAATAGTGCTTTAGAGGTCATACATCGAGGGTTTAACCATTGTAAAGCTACTTAATAACACAATTTTTTGTATCAAATCAAGCAATTTAAAGCAATTTAATCTCGTATGATATGATGTTTACGATCTCGGTTGCATCCAAGAAATCTTTTTTAATATCCACGTGCAGAAAGCACGCTGTACTGTCAAACATAATTTATTAAACTAGCATAAGTAGTTCCACACACATGAATAACTCAGTGAACATATTTCACGGGTCCACTTAATAGCCTGACTACAGCAGTCGTCCCGCGCTCGCGTCCGCCGCACCCAGTCGAAGACAAGTATCAGTGTATTCAAGCGTGGTTGGGGCAGCGTAATAACATTTTCATTTGTGCCCACGCTACAATAAACAACTCACGTCCCTCGCCTTTAGACAAAGACTCCGCCGTGAATTATGTACGTGTTAAAAGTAAACTGAAAGTGCCGCGTTGTGTGGCTGTTATTATAAATCATTGTTTATGTTTTCCGTTTGTGTTGGTTGGAAAATTAAGTGCTAGTGGAAACTGCTTGCAATCTCGCGGGGAGTTGAGCGAACGCCATGTGGTCGCTGCTTGAAGCGCAATTTACAACACCACTAACGTGCTTAGTTTTATGCTAATAAAAATCCCCACACCTTTATGGTGCCAGGAGTCATAAAACCTGAAATAAAAGTAATAATACGTGTGAGCTTAACTATCCAAAATAAACTCTTGACGTAGATGATGCCTATAACGAGCGTCAAACAGCTATTTGCCAAATGGCCCATAAAGGAGAAACCACGACAGAACATTACTACACATAGGCATACTTAATACATATATTCCCCGTTCCAAAGGTCACTAAGTTTCTTATATTTTGCCGCACATTTTTATATTGTTTAATTAACCGCTTCAAATCATAACTCACCATTGAACGACTACACTAAATCCAATATAATGTTTAACAAAATCAAACATAACCTTCGCACCAAACACCACAAAACAAACCAAATTACAGTTGCTAAAATCAAAGTTTAGGCGGAGTCTATAATCAGAATCAAATTGTTTAATACAGCGTAAACAACGATGCGAATCAGATAGCCGTGGTCGCGTGTTTAGAGCCAGTTAATCCGGCCGTGGCAACAACATACCTATACGTACCCCGTGGCAGTCACCCAACGTTATAAAAGGAAGAAATTTCAATTTACCTGAAATAGCTCTCCACCTAAAACACTTGTTTATGTTATAATAGAAACCGAACCTAGTATGCATTGAATTTTCGAAATTACTGCTACAGGTCTTAAAGTTCTAGTGCACCCATTTTCTACGTTCACTATTCTGTTAGAAACATTTTCTCGTAGCCCGGAATGGTCTTCTAAAATTAGAGAGAACGTACTGATTTTTAACGTTATACTTCTTCCTGTTGAATAAAATTACTCCTTCCCTAGAGCAGTTTTCTCTCAACGTGACCTCAACAAAATAACCAGCGCATCTCCCGTATAATACTTAGCAAGGCTTCATAAATTCCAAAATAGGGTTAGTCATTTTACTTTCAAGAGCTTTAGTGTCAACATAATTGAATTTCATGACTGTAGCTGCACGGCTTGAGGCGGCTGATGCAAGGCGACGCAAGGCACCCCAAGGCTCCCCTCGGCAACAACTTTCGGCCGCCCCAGCCTCTCCACCACCGTGCCGTGCGGACCAACATTGACTTCGATCTCAGCAAGGTAAATTACACCTTAAGGGAAATTAAATTAAG
This sequence comes from Caradrina kadenii, assembly GCA_947462355.1. NCBI lineage: Eukaryota > Metazoa > Arthropoda > Insecta > Lepidoptera > Noctuidae > Caradrina > Caradrina kadenii. The sequence goes on along the minus strand of OX381677.1, from coordinate 8,701,717 downwards.
CATAAACTCCTCTGGAGACACGCTTAATAATTCATATTGTATGCTAAGCTGGGTTCCTAAGCGATATACTCATACTTAGTCGTTGCATTGTATTTGTTCCTGTAAAATGGTTAGCTATTAGTGTAGCACTAATAAATCATGTTTGTTTAGTCAGCGCTTGACACTGTTAATTCTAATTATTTCTACAATTTCCAGTATCCTGGGAAAACTTGTCCAAGCATGCATCGAGACATGCATTACAAAGGTAATTATAGTCTTAATTTCTTTTCCGTATCACCTAATAAGTATTTTCATGAGTTTTCCAACAATGTTTTCTAACCAAGAAAGAATGTTAGGTAGTTATCCTATTTTCCAGGCAAGCCTACTACCATTACTGACATAAACTATCTCCACAATCACCGAACAACTGGTGTTACTAACAGTAACCTATGTAGCGATAACGATAATTTCCCAGTTATCGCGATTGCAAATTACGTAATTGGCGCAGTTACATTTCGTGATCAAATATGAGGGCTTTTGTGATATCAATAGCGGAAAGCATTGCCTTAATTAATATGGCAGGGTTGGGCATAAGCTTTTTACAAAGTAATATGGGATAATAAAACATAATAGTAACTTAACTAAAAATCTCTGCCGCCTTTGCCAGCGAAATTGGGTAGGTGACACCAGTAACCAATGTTTCAAAGAATTTATTTTAAAATCACTTTATTTTAGCCCTGAACAACCGATTAATTTTCAATAAACATTAATATTAGATCTTTAATTGCTTTGTAATTAATAAATATTCAAGAGAATCGCGATTTGACAGCCCCTAAAAAGTATATAAATTGATTGGTGGTGTCAAGTAACCAATTGTTCATAATGTAATGGGTATTGTTAGGTCTTCCAAACTTTCATATCTTTTCTGACCGTCATTTACATGTTATTATTTCATATAGTTGCTATTATAGTAGCACCAACACAGTTTGTATTCATTTTGTATTTCATAGATCAATTTTAAAGTTGCTTACGCGGATCCCTTTTGCGCTCCGCGCATCCGACCCGCCCTCAGTCCGACCCCAGCTTCCACACGTTATCAAGGTTTTCATTTCTGTTGCAGCCAAAAGCTGGACACAATATTGAAGCTAATTCCACTCCGGTAGGCATTCACATAGCAGCTACGTAGAAATATACATTAACTAGTATATAAGTTCGTGTATATAACTCTTGTACAGTCTTATTTACATTCCGCTTATGATAAATGGAGCTACAAAATATATTTTAAGTGTAATATATTCAAATATCTTAACTTAGCGCTGATGTTAGACTTAGAATAATGTAATGAGTGATTTTTGTTGGGTAAAGGTTACCTATAATATTTTATTACGGCCTCTGATTAAGTAGAGTATTGATAGATATTTTCGGATAGATTGTTCGAACCACGCCATCGGTTTTGCTGTAGTAAATTGTATACTTATCGTAGGAAAATTTATCCATAGTTGTAATTAGGTATATCGAATTTATATCAAATTATTTATTGAAATTCTTACATATCATTTGAAAAGTCCGAAATTTTAATCATTTTGTTGTAATTATTGAGTACATTTTATCGACTTACTAAAACAATCTGTTGTAAATTGTTACTTTTGTAAAATGTTTGTATATTAGTAGTTTCCTAATTAATTAGTATTGAAATCAATTAACGAATGAATTTAGATACATCATCATATCAAATTATATATGTACTAGTTGTAAGGTCTTGTTTGGTACTAGGTACTTTAATATAACAATATCTATCGCTGTAAGACGTCTATAGCTTTAATAAACTATATTCTAGTGTTTATATTTCATTGCGTATTGTAAGATGAAAACTATTCCATGATTATGAAATGTATATCGCCTGGCTTTCTTGTAAGATCTATTAGAAATATTATTTGATTAAATGATATTCACTTACGTTTAATTTCTTATTTTATTTACCAACTATTTATAAAAAATAACAACGTTGTAGATTTTATATTGGCCGATAAATATTACAAAAGCTCAGTTGTAATCTGCTTGAGCCTCTGTAATTTTTCGTGGTCGATTTTAAATCTGCAAATGCACGCATTCCCATATATTCCGATACCCATTGGCAATCCCAGTAAGCTACCGTACGATAAAATGCTTATAGTGCACGATCGTGGTAAATGTAACATGAAAGGAATAATACAGCAATGCTTTTGTAAGCCAAAGTCATGGTTAAACATCAGACATGTTAAAAACACGCAGGTTCAACTAACGTCAAATGTATTAAGCTTTTTAGCTAAACACATTTGACGTTAGTTGAACCTGTGAGTGCTGATTTTTCAACAACATCAAATTTTATTAAATATAAGCGGGAGGTATATGTTGCTACATTTGTCCCGATGCAATGGAGTAAAACCGTCTGTTTTAGTGTTCCTCCAGTCTTGTGTTTGAATAAAAAGCTCATTTGAATTCTATGAGAATCGAAATTGCTCTCCTTTTCGCTGTAGTAACTTAATTTAATCGAGTTCCATCACAATGTCTTTTACCTTTAGATTAGGTACTAGCTATAATGCTGATAAAAGTGGAAAATAAAATTTATAATACTTTTCCTTTTGTTATCTCCAGACGTTCTTTTTCCCAAGTTGGTAGTCACGTATATTTTATTGTACAAGAGTCAAATATAAATTATTTTTCCACGCGATAACGTGAGGATTAAGATTGCAAAGTAAATTACTTGATTTTCCGCATAGAGGTCGAGTTTATTAGTAAAATTCCCGTCGGCGGGTGTTGATAGCCTCACAGATTAATTTCATTGAAATTTTATAATTATCGAGTTTAACGTTGATGTTTTAATAGGTTATCTAGATACATGATTAGGGGCGTCCGTTGTTGCTAATTTAATAGCTTAAAAATAAGTTTACTTACTTTTGTGATAAATAGTTATAGACAATGATTGAATATAATTACAATCGTAACAAAATAGATTGTATTTTACTAGATTTTAGGTGGGTACAGAACGCTGTATTATAAAAACTTTTATTAATTAAAAACGTAAACAATCTCCTTTGTCAAAGCTTTAATTAATTTGAAACGATGTTCAACTTAATTATCCGTATCAAAAAACTCGTATTAACTTATAAACTCGACGCATTTGGGAAGCGTAGTGAACAAAGTTGAGTGTTGCAATAAGCTGTTTATTTCTTATATTCCTCTTCGTCGACGGGGCTGCGAATTAAGATCCCTCCTACGTGCATGTCGACGTTACTAAAATAACATATAGCAGTTAAAATTATACCTGTCCGGTAGGAAATAGGTAGGTACCCACTACAATATGAGCAGAATATGTTTCATTTAAATTATTAAAATACATTATTTAAAATTTATAAACATACATCTGGGTAAAGCAAATTTACAAGTTAAAAATATGTGTAATTAATGTTGGCCAAAAGCACGTGATTTTAAAAGTAAGTAAACAGTAAAAGGAATAGAAGCCCTATTGCTTAGTAAATAAGGTTCAAGTACCGATGAAAGGTAGCATTTCATTTGACTTCCCGTTTTCGCCATTCATAGCGACTCTACTGAATTCGAGCTTGTTCTCGTGTGCGGCTGCCATCTGTCGCGTGCCGTTTCTTCTTTTCTGTGTCAGTTTCCGTTGACATATGTCTTGATGTTGTCTTTTTATTCTACTCCTTACACAAAACTATAACCCTCCTTTGACTTTGCCGTAGTCGGGTAAAAAAGCTTAAGATACAGTCGCAGCCTCAATAAGGCCTGTGGACGGTGAGCAATGGGTAGCTCACCGTCCTTACGTTTAAACAACGACAGGCCGTGTCGACGGCGCGTTCGTGTTCCACGCGCGCCTCAAAGAGATGTCAGCAAAAGGAAGGGGCCACTGAGGGCCGATGCCTGCCGGGGCTGCGGGTTGTTCGTAAGAGATACCGCGCCCCCGGAACGCAAAGGGCACAAGAAGGAACATGGGTGGGTTTTAGTCAGTAAAAGTCTGACACTCCCTCCCGCCCCGCCCGGGGCGGGAGAAGTTACTTGGTGGTTTCCCACCCCCTAAAAAGAAAAAAAAAAGCCTCAATAAACAGATATTGAGATAAGATAAAATATTTAGTATATGAGGTAGATATTTTTTTCTGAGATAGAAAACATTTTGTAAATAAAAATAAAAATTATTCATACAAGTAATAAATAATGTTAGTTCTGGAATAGAAATCAATTTTCTTACAGGCAAGCAATAATAATAAAAAAAAACAGGTTTACCCAATCCATCTAACATAAATCACAAGATGGTATTGTTTACACAGTTTGCTAAACACTCGACGAGTGCCGCGCCTCGAGAGCTCGCTTCAACACGAGTGTGAGCTTAAATGTACTCGAAACTCGAGTTTATTTGCTCTTTATTGAGCGAGTGACAAGATTTGACGCCGCGTCTCGCGTGTGCATTGAGCTTTACGTTACAAATTGAGTAACATTATGTATCGGATATTTAGAAAGAATAGTGTCGTATTGGAATGAAAATTGCTTTTATTGTTAAAGTGATTAATGTTGTTGACAATATTTTTTTTTATTGAAATTTGTTGGTATGTTTTACCTTGGACAATAGTGGGGGCAAAAGGATACCCTGTGTCGTTAGGTCCAGATACTTCCACCACATGTCAAGAATATTTTTACTAACAAACGTCAACATAAATTCCATGTATAGACAAACAACTTAAAAAGTTATCTTCGGAAACGCAGAGGAAGTTGCGGCGTGTAATGTCGAGTCAGATCTAGTTTAAAACATGCATTACAACAGTGGCATACACATCGTTGAAGCCAATTCGAGTTTTATGCAAATGTGTGTTTTGTGCGGCGCCTGGCTCGAGCCCCGACCGCACGCCTTTTGTTAGCTTGTTGGCAAAAATACTGATTTTCACATTGTACTACTACATTTTGGGCATTGGTATTTTGACAGTTATTAGTAGTATTATGGATTTTACGCTTTATTATTTACTAGGTTCTGCCTCGTTAGCCTAGTGGTGCTAAGTGCGACTGCTACACTAGAGGTCTTGGGTTCGATTCCCAGGTCAAGCAAAGTGTTATTGGGTTTTTCTATGAAATTCTCAGTAGCAGCTCGGAGTCAAGATTTGTGCCCGGTTAATGGAAATAGACTCGCCTCCTATTACATGGGACATAAACATACCGGCGAACTGTGGGTGTATTGGTACACCTCTGCCTAACCCTTCGGGGAATACAGCCGTGATGGTATGTGTGTGTGTGTAGGTTCTGCCCGCGACTTCGTCCGCGTTAAACTTGATATATTATCCCACGAAAACCATACATTTTTCCGATATAAAAAGTAGCATATTTATGTTATTCCAGACTATATTCTATCTCTGTGCCAAATTTCATTCAGATCGGTTCAGCCGTTCTGTGCGCGATTGAGTAACAAACATATATCCATCCAACCCTTCGCAAGTATAATAGTAATTAGAAAATCAGTTTTATAAATATTAGTATTCAGGCGTAACAGATTCGTACCACTCAGTCTTTATAAATATCGATAAAGGTAGTGATTTTTGGGTATTTTTCTGGGTTTTTTGGGTCGCCGACGCTGCACGCGATCGGGCCTACTGATGGACTAATCAGGTCAGCGACCCAAAAAACCCAGAAAGAAACCCAGAAATAAAAAAAATAACTTAACATTTGTGATCACGACTCGTGGTGACTACTACACCTACAGTATTTCTTTACTAATTACTTGATTGAGTACTAACAATTACAATAAAAAAGTAGTGCTCTCAGCGTAAAGAGCGGATATTGTAATTACTATTTTCGCTTACTAGTCCGCCACTCCATCAATCAGTAAGTCAATTTATTTCCTGCTATCACATTGTGGAGTAAAAGTGTGCAAGTCATTGAATATTAAAATTTGTTTGTCCCTCTCTGTGTAAATCATAACCGAAAATATAATATCAAACTTGTATCCACACGGGACTTCATTCCCAAAGATTTTATGTACTTTACGACAGTCAAGTTTCTAAGGGCTATTCGATCATGGATTTTATACGGATTGGATGTGGCATTATATTCTAGTCTTCTTTTATTACCTGTGTATTTTCTTCATTTTTGTATAAATGCAAATAGTCTGGGTTGGCAAATATATATTTTTAAATCTGTACGGAAAATTTAAGCTTCCAACTTTTTAAAAATTAATTTAAATTATTTTTTATATCAATATTCAGGCTACGGACAATATAACGTTAAAGTACATATCACGAAGCCATCAGCTTGGCCGCCTGCCCGTAAAAACCTACATATAAAAACAGAAAATTTACTTAAAATGGCAAACAGCCAAGAATGTTTTCTAAAAGTTATTTCGGAAAAAGAAATCCGCTTTCATATCGGAACTAACTCTTTATTTGTATGGGTGATCCCTCGCGGGTACAAGTTAAAAACAGCTTTCACCGGCCGCCGAGTTTGAATAAGTTTCGCTCAAGTTTTATTGAAGTTGTAACCTTCGGCCCGGTTTGATATATGTACTCCCCGCATCTGTACCGAACGGGCCCCGCCGTGCCAAAGTTAGTGCACTCGTAAATTATTCAACCCCTCTGTATACATGTGCTTGTCGTAACCGAATGGTGTTCAAGTCACAATGTCACATTGTATTTTTTATTTATAGATAAAACTTTATTTATTTTTTGTTTCGTACACTTTTTATCTATGACTTAAAATAATGTATGTTTGAGAATTAACTCAAACGTTTACACCTTTCAAGTAAATTAAATAGGCGATCATATTATGATAAAGTGGACACACATAATTGCATATACCTGAAAATATTCCCTGAACGTTGCCTTGGTCTCGTTAAAGCCGAAAACATTCACAATTTGTTTACGAACACTTATTTGAACGAACAGCATCAAAGTGTGTGCTACAGCTTATAACGGCAATTGCCAAACGACTTACACATAGCAGCAAATTGCACTAAGTCTAACGACATTGCTTGCTTAGTGCTACGAACTGGCTACGAAAGTCTACACTCCGGTCTACGGCGCGCCAGACGGCAGGCTACGACGTATTAAAATAAAAGCAAAGCGGAGTCACTTTAATTCTTAGAAGCGACCCGCCCAGGTGATTCCAACACAGCAGATTTACTTACGCCGCTCAGTTAACTTTTATTACAATTACTAAACCTAAACAGTGTACCTTAAGTTCTTGTTTTTTAGAAAAAAACATAAATCTGTCATTTACATTAGATGTTCTCGTCGTCCTTGCGTGAGACAATGGAACGTAAGTTTTATAAGAAAACAAGAAGAGATTTTGCTCATGGTAGATACAGCCGTGGGAACATGCCACATGCAGTGTTCGCCTTGGCAATATTAGTACGACGCCACATAATTTTATCCAGTCTCGGTCATAAATATAGCACCTAACCCCATTATTGTTGCAAGAAAGCGAACGGTAGAGGCACGGCACGGCGTTCGTGAAACCGCTACTTATTTGTCTACGGGTGCCTTGCGAAATGAAACAGTTGTATTATGAGCCGCGAACAGCTGGCGGCGGGAAATGTTGAAGAACAAAGTGCCACACCAGAAAAACAAATAAATAACTAAATAGCCGGAAAAGTCAAATCATTTATTTAAATTATACAATAAAAATTTTGAACGTCAACTACAAGAAAAATTAATTCTAGTTACCTGTTCCAAGAGACAGTTTCGTATGGACTAGAATGGATACCGCACACTTCCATTAATTTTTTTTAAAGAAGATTAAATAGTCAGAGATTGGGACGAGGCTGACTGTCAAGGGTGCGTCACACAAAGTTAATACTAATAATGCCTATTATTGTCCACTGGCTTCTTTTCATACAGAGAAGGCATGAGCATATAGTAAATTAGTGATTTCTGGTATATATTTATCATAAGCTCAAGTTTCCTTACGACATTTTACTATGACGATGTTAGTACGTAAAAGATAACATTAGAAAGGCCATGCATAAAATAAACAGCACACAAAAAAAATGCAAATGAAATACACAGTCTTCTGTTGCTTGCTTAGATTTCAAATCACAATCACGCACGAGAAGCCTCCGCCTTAATCACTAAGCCATCACGATACTGCAAACAAAAAGAAACTTCGACGTAAAGCGTTTATTCCAAAAAAGTAACCGATAATAATAGATAATTATTACTCTCCATTGTATAAGTGACAACACTTCATTCAACATAAATAAACAAAAAAGGAACAATACCACGCTTAAAGTTATAATAAAATTGTTTAATTATTCAAAGCGATTGAAAGAATCAAGAGTAATTAAAACGTAATTAAGGACAGCAATGGTTTCAGGTGTCCATTCTAATCTCATGTTCCGAGGGAAGGCAGGGCGATCCCCGGCCGGTATATTCTGACAGCGACACGGCTAATTTTACAACGAGATTACAATAATATTAATCTTTCCTCTTCTTTATCATGTATTTCATTTTATTTTTTTTTAAACTCAAAGTTGACTCATCGCTTAAGTAATAAAATTAAATATAATAATTAAAAACAAATGCTGCAAAAAATAAGCCTTCTTTTTGTGAGAAAGGTGATTTTTGTAAAAATATAAAAAAAATATTTTCATTACAGAACGAGTTACTTTAAAATGATACGTCATACTATAAAAGTTTACCGGTATCTATTAACACAACAACCCAAAGGTCTATTACACGAATAAAACAGCCCATTCCCCAAATTACATTGCACAGAGGGTCATCTAATACTCTAACACCAGTTAATGACCCTGTTAGACACAGTTGCCGATGTCCTACAAGTTACATCTCCGTAATGGATCCGGCACCGCTCCTACAAGTTACACCTCCGGACATGATCGGACACCTCCATGTAGTCCGGAATAAGGATGCCCCGCGTGTGCTCTTTCCCACGCTCCTCCACAAGCATGCGACGTTTATTAAGCACTTCACGTTTTTGTTACCTGCAGAGAGATTTATTACTTTTAATTATTTTTCATTGTCCGCCACCGTTATTCGTCTTAGAGGCATCGCATTAAATTATTATGCTCGGATATGATTTACCGCTGAACGTCGTGTAATTTATGTATTACAGGTTGATAGCGTGTGGTTTGTCTTACCTTATGAAGAACCAATACGATGAATGGTGTTTACGCTCAAATTCTCTTACTTAATGTAATGAAAAAATATTCACTCGAGTCTTTACATTTGAATCATAAGTACTACAAAAATGATATCCTAACTTGTTAAATTTATTAAAATTGTGTAAGTTCGGGGAGATATCGGAAGGTCGGCGCTATTGACTCGCAATTTAAAACGTTCAAAATCTATTCGCAATCTAATTTCAGTGACAATCAATGTCAAAATTTTGTCGAAAATGTAGGCATTTTTGACAGATTGAGACAGATTATAATACGAACGTTCCTAAAACTTAATGCCCCCTGTAATTACCATCGACATTAATACGAACCTGTTCTGTGTCGCTTGAGTAGCTTATACAACCAGCAGAGCTACCATGACGGGTGCTATCAAGGACTTATGGTAGTAAATTTGATACTAACGAAATACTATCTCAAGCCATCCGGCGAACATACCGCCGAACTGTAAGTGTACATTGGTACACTTCTACCTAACCCTTCAGGGAATACAGGCGTGATAATATGTGGTACTATCTCAAGGACAGGACGTAACTGAACATCTTGCAAATATAAGTGCTGTTGGAAAACTCAATGCGTCATTTTGAAACGGCCACAAAACCTAAACATCACGCACGCCTTCCCTAAATTATTAAATTAATATTATAAACAAGTTGTAGGTACACAAAATAGAAAAGTTAACTGTAGGCCCTTCATCGGTATTCACCTCGGCCATAGCAGGGTTCATTAAAATGCGTTGAACAATAAACGGTTGCCCGCGGGACCTTTTGTGAGTGCGCGAGTTTTAACCGCATTTCAATCTGTTCGTTATTATTTCCTCATTGTTTATGGGTACTGTACTGTGAGAGGTGCTCTTTTGGCTGGAATACAATTTAGCTGTTGTCTGGCTTGCATATGTATAGTTATGTAGTTCAAACGTAGCTTTTGTTGCAGTTGGCTGAATAATGTTTGTTACCCAGCTATTCAGTTGTTGTTAGTTAGATATTTATATCACACTGAACAAAAATAAATTTAAATGTTTACGATGAACAATTTTGTATGCAAGAACTCTGCTGATAGCTCCAAGGAAGCATTAGGAATCATAGTTGTTATTTTAAAATAAACTTGGTTCATTTACTTACATAACATTTTCTAAGCCAAGAATCTTCATGGAAATTGAATGCCCACTAATTAAGGGTTACATATGACCTTGTTCTTGCAGTGTATGGGTTAATTTATGTGGGGTGACTTTAGCCACGTGGTCGCGACAAACGCCCAGGCTCTGTTCACCATATCTACGGGCCGCCCGCCCTCCGCTGCCGTCCGCCCGCCTAGCGGATTTCCATATGCGCCTCGCCGTGAACGCTCATAAATTAACTACAACTATTACAGAATAATGTTACTCGGTTATATATTATGTTGCTTTTGATTCACGTTTTAATAAGTTTAATATACGATATTGTGAGAAGTGATAACTTTGTTGAAAACTTTATGCTAGTATTTTTATTCGATAGTTAGTTAAAGATAAAATGAAAGAGAATTAATTTTTAATTTTATTTATAAAATCACACAAACATAATTAAACATACTTCTTGCTCGGACATTAAAAAAAGAAAACATTGCTTTAATACTTTATTACATAAATTTCTTAATGTCAATAGAAACGGTATTTTCAAAAGCCAGAATGTAAATATAGTAAACTAGTCGATTTCCTAGCGCCCGCGCTAGCTGGCAACATATGGGTTAAGATATTCGAGTGAGCTCAGACACGGCCCATTCAAAAGGCGCTCTAAACGGAAGGATACGAGCCGTAAAATAGGATTTCATGCATGCGTAGCTTTGTGTGAACAAATATGTACGGTTGACAACGCACGACCTTTGCCGATAACCCCAGTGAATAAAAAAAAATGATTTCATATTCCGTGTATTTTTCAAAAGTTGAATGTTTTTACATTAACCTTTACAGATTACGAGGGAAGTTGTGAATGGATTTTTAATTATTTTTTGCTAGCTTCTATCCGCGGTTTTAGCGATGACTTTCGCATTTACACATGCCCATCATCATTTTCATATATTTGAATACACAGAAAAAAATGGTGTTATTGGGTTTGTCTATGAAATTCTCAGTAGCAGCTCCGAGTTAGGATTTGTGCCCGGTTAATGGCAATAGGCTCGCCCCCTATTACATGAGATTTACAAACATACCGGCGAACTGTGTGCCTAACCCTTCGTGGAATATAGGCGTGATGGTATGTATGTAGATCTTTGAGAGACGTTACGGATCGCCAGAAGCCAGAAAATCTGACAACCAGTCTAACTAAGAGGTATCGTGTTGCCCAGTAACTGGGTTGTAGAGGTCAAATAGGTAGTCGTTTCATGTAAATTACTGGTATTCTGCTACATCCGGTTAAACTGGAAGCCGACCCGACAGTTGGGAAAAGGCTAAACAGAATAAGATGGAATTAAAAAAAAAAATTGAAATAATAAAACTAGTAATTAGATAAAATTTTACGTAAAGTGTCATGCTGTAGGTTCCTTTGGAATTTATTTTAATAGAATCTAACGCCATTTGCACTTATCAGTCTGATCACATTGAAACTAACCGAGTAAAGCTTATTTAGTTTTCATGACTGTGTGAGTGTTTATACTAAAAACTAAAAACATTGTTATTCTTCTTAAAAGTATTCTTAAAATGTAAATATGAATCCGAAGAAGATATCCTTTTGTATTTATCTAAAAACTTTTGTATCTATTCAAACCTAACATTTAAAACACAAGTCATGTTATCTTTCACTAATTCCAAACCAACTTATCTTTATACACAGAACGATATTTAAAATCTAAACCACTTCATGCACAGTAACATAACTTTATTCACACAAAAACAGCGAATAACACACGGATAAATAACACTTTTATGTTAGCTTCAGTGACCCTCACAGATTCATACGGAGAGCACTATTCTCAGAGCAATCAGCCACTCATACGTGTGTCTGCTCGTCCCGAGTGCCCCATTGCACACCCGTTTTGAATATTGCATTTAGCGCTACTATCTCTACGACTTTTAGAATCGTTCCCTGCTTATGCTTTTAGCTGACTTTTTTGTGACGTACAGTGTTTCGCTTTTTGAATGCGTGAGATGTCGTGGTAATTTATGTAGGTCTATATTCTTTATAACCCCCGACTAAAGAAGAGTCTGTGTCTGTCTGTGACATCTTAGCTCTTAAACGGGTAAACAGATTTGAAAGCAGGTTTCCTAGCGATGGTTCTTAGGTATGTTTTATCAAAATCGGTTTAGCCGTTTCAAGGTTATCATCTCTTTTGTTAGCTGAGGTAGGAATCTTTATTCTTTTGTCAGGGGTTACTTAATTTTTTTTTTATTTTATTACTAGTATTAGGTTTGTTAAAGCAAATTTTGCTTTTTATTCAGAAGCTACACATTTTTATTTAGACCTGTGTGGTCCTCTGAGAGTTACTCTCGATCCCCACCCGTTGATCCATTGACGTGATTATTTCTTCCACATGCATATTTAATTTAGTTCGAGGGGATAACAGTACCTTGTAACAATGGCGAGAACTCCATACGACTCGCTCCCAACCGGCTTCGGAACAACAGCTATTCTACCTTCATTGAAAATAAACACAATCAATCGTGGCTATTTTCAGTAAAAGTCAATTGATCGGTATAGAGACACAGTAAGTGTTTTAAAACCACCATCAAATTAAAATATTATGAAAGATTTGTTTTTGCCGTTAACTTTAATTACCCAAATAAAGAAATGAAATTAATGACAAATGAAAAAAAAATAAGAAATTTTGTTTTGGCTACCCTCTTACGACCTTCGCCACTGTCTTATAGTAATTACTTACTTATTACTAATACTTCATTATCAGCATATCTCATACTGGACATAGGCCTCTCCCATAAATTTTCAAAAGTACTAGTACTTAAACCTTTTTATTTTAATAAGTTTTGTGATGATGTGTATGCCCCGTTGGTCTCGTGGTCGCATGCGCGACTTATGAGCACGGGGTCCCGGTTTCGATTCCCGGGTCGGGCAAAAAGTGTTATTGGGTTTTTCCATTACGAATTTCACAGTAGCAGACCGGAGTTTGGAAGTTGGTGATGTGACACCCCCATGCCTCGGAAACCACGTAAAGCCGGCTGTCATTCGTAGATCTTTGACAGTCGTTACGGATAGTCAGAATCCAGAAAGTCTGACAACCAGTTAAGACTGGTTGTCACTGCCTATCTGACCTCTACAATCCAGTTACTGGGCAACACGATACCTCTTGGCTTACCAAGAGGTATCGTGTTGCCCAGTAACTGGATTGTAGACGTCAGATAGGCAGTCGCTCCATGTAAAACACTGGTATTCAGCTGCATCCGGTTAGACTGGAAGTCGACCCCACCATAGTTGGGAAAAGGCTAAGTAGATGATTATGTGATGAAGTGTATACAATTAAAATTTTCTGCATAACATACTACATAGGTAAACAGCATAGAGACTATTATTATAAGCAAACCGAGCAATGGACGTTATGTTGTCCCCGTAACCACCAAACAATATTTCCCTCTTTATAATACCACCGGCAATATATTGTTGGTAAAATGCATTAACATGGACGAACTTAATGAATATAGTAGATAATAAATAGCTGAACTAAATCACTAAAGACAGACCAGTAATTAGTATTCATTGTACTTCCAGGAAAACAGAATAGCAATAAACGGATCGAAACAACAGACAATGGGATCAAAAGATATTGTCAGGAGCATTGACATTTCGTCTCGCTATGGACATTGTTTGCATTTCGACTCAGCAGTAGTAATCTAAGTTACTGGTTGGATTGTGGAGAAACTTGGACGGAACTATAGAGCTAAGCGTATCCATTTAACTAATGCACTGTCCGACTATTGGTCTTGGTGCAAACGAGGCACTTTGTTCCCTGAGTAACATATTAGCTGCGTTACTTACTCGCGTACTTAGTCTTTCCAGTGTTTACAATGTCTACTACTTCGTAACTTGGGCCGTAGACTTAGACGAACATTGTGAATTTTGTTTAAATAATAACCGACTTTGTTGTAAAGTTGTTACAGCTAAAAATCAAGTGACGTTAGAATTTAGAAATAAATCTCGAATCTTAAGTGCGAGTTAAGAAATACAGGTGAGTTTACTTCACTAAGGACCGACTTCTTACACATCGCATTGTTTACCGTGAAAGGAGGTGACTTTCAAAACAAGGGGTAACTTTGATTATTCTTCAAAATTCTCAATTTTATGGAAATTTTGCCGAGAAAATAAAGCGCAGTCAATTTTTTTTATGCAATTAATTTTTTAAGGCACATTTAGCAAAGGAGATGAAGTTAGTTTAAGTGAAAGAACGTTACAAGGTTACCCCTGACTATTCGTCTAAAATGTGTCTTATGACTATAAACAGCTATAAAAAAGTAGGTGTAATCAAAGCATCACCATTTTCGATGGAAGTAAAATTAATGGTATATATTTTTTCTCCTAAATTATAAATGTTTTAATTAAGTCACGTTTTCAGTCATCGTCAGTTAAGTAACATTCATCATTGAAATAGTCGTATACACTACCTTTTTGGGACCTTTACTCCTATTTTAAAATAAATATTTCCAAATTAATCAATCTTACCCCAAAACTGTAAACAAATGAGCTACCAACGCAACACATAAAATTGGCAACATACCAAAGGCCCGGACTTTTTTTAAAACCTATAATATTGTCAACAGGAACAATGATTAAATTTCATGGTAAAGCAATTTAGGCCGTGTAGTTTGAATGCGGCACTGGCAACGTTATTAGTTCCAATTAACGTGGTAACCTCAGCACATATATGGGCAATTAAATGGAGTGATACCTTACTTCCATTAGTACCCCGTGTGTGTTGTTTACATCAATTAACAGCCATGTTAATTTTAATGCTCGCATCTGTTGCCCGCTTTGTGTGGCGTGCCTTCACTGACTCCCCGACTTACGATAACACAATTAATTGTGTCGCACAATTCATTTAACTCGTTGTTTGTCATTTACAATTAATTTGCGTAAATCACAATTAATTTTTGCTATTTGTTTGAGTGAGCAGATGGTCAATGTTCGTTAATGAAGCGGGTCGGTTGTATTAATACACTCGCCTCAGTTACTTTGGTTGGATGCGCATTTAATTAGTTCAGTAGGGCCTGTGAAATGGTTTAATTGAAATAAATGCTTTAACTTTATTGGAAAAGAGTTAGTGAAATCACATCACATAGTCAGCAAAAACTCCTTAAGTGATAGGCGCCCTGTAAGAAAAATCTTTGCTTGGGCATAGAATATCTACTAAAACAAAAGACTCAGCATTTCGATAATATTGTTTGCCCATAGACATTATTAGCCCTTACGTAAGATAACACAGTATCCCCAATACACACATAAGGTCTCAAATAACAGATAAAAATGAAACTATAAAAAACCGGCCAAGTGCGATTCCGTACCATTATCTATAAAAATAGCAAAAAAAACACATTTTTTGTATGGGAGCCCATCTTAAATATATGTTTTACCTATTTCAATTTAATTATTTATTTTTAAAGTGAATATATAACTAAATATGTTGTGCACATTTCAAGCGTCTACCTGTTGCCGTTATCAATATGGAGCAAAAGCTAGCAAAAAAAAATTACGTTTGTTATATGGGAGCGGAGAGGGAAAATATTTTTTTTATTCTGATTTTTAGTATTTGTTGTTATAGCTGCAACAGAAATACATCATCTGTGAAAATTATAACCGTCTAATTATTACGGTTGATGAGAAACAGCCTGGTGACAGACGGACAGACGGACAGCGAAGTAATAGGGTCCCGTTTTACCCTTTGAGTACGGAACTCAAAAAACAGAGATCCCATATAACGTCCTAACAAACAATAGTTTAAAATACATCAATAAAAACGTTCACTAATATATCTTAAGGTTATATAAATGTGCGGTATGGACGTTAAGCTGGAATGCAATGCCACAGGTCGTCGTTTTTACGCTCCCCTTTAATGTTATTTCCTCGTTTATGACACTATAAAGACGATACCGGCCACTACGCGTAATGAAATCTTGTGTTCAATACCTCGCAGACACGGCTAACAAAGGAATCTTTCAGCCGACATGAGATTAACATTATTGTTTTAAAGACTTTTAAGTAATAAAACGGATTTCACGAACTACATTGCATAAAGTGTAATGTGGAATAAGGTACTGCATGAATTATTTAAAAAATGCCATTGTTAGGTATAGACTCTTTTTGGGTCAATTTTCATTTGAGCCCAGTAGATAGTCACATTTATCACAGCATCAGTAGCGTTTTTAATGTTCTCTAAAGTGCAGGTAAAGGGACACTGGGCTCTGTAGTAAGTAGGCCATTGAATGGTAAGAAGAGGCATAGATTAGAAAAAATGGATGTCACTACACAATGATTTCACGATAACGATAACCCTTAAACATATAAATAATATATTTTGAGCGACTGAGCTAAACATTACACGTCACTTTGTAGGTTTATTATTACGGAGACGCGTGTAGGTGGTCCATCGTCATCTTGTTTGATGTTATTAATTTCAAGTTCAGTTTTCAGTTATCAATATTGGCAATTACGCCTACGTAGATTATATATATAGACTAGAAAGTCAGCTCGTGTGGAGAGTCTCGGGAGTCTCGGTTGCGCATAACCAGCAGTGTGGGTGTTTCCACGGAGTTGGTATTGGCAGTTGTGTTACGTCATAATTATGTGAAAACAATAATGAAAACCGCAACGAGCCCAACGCAGCTGTGCTACATATATTCTGTAACTGAATCTTTTAATAGCTATTTAAGTTAGGTACTCGATAATTCCTTTAGTTTAAAAAACGATAATAGGTAACAATACCTAAATCTGTCAACCAGGCCAAGTATTTTCCTCCATCCGATGCACTGCGTACGGACACGCAATATACCTAACATTATCACACACATCATCTTTGCACTGCACCCGCATACCTCCTAATCTAACATTCAGGATACGATAGTTCTACCTAAGTTACAACAAAAAGTTGTATAGAACAGAAGTACCATCCATTTCTCGCGATAAAATATAAAGATGCTCTGGTAAATAAGAATCGATCGGCAACACGGTTTCCATCGGTTCTGAACTGTTTAAACTATACGATCTGATTGTATGTTATATTCCAGTTTTAAGAAGGAAAAATAATAATACCAGCCTATTATCGTCTTACCGCAGGGTAACAGACAGTTGGCAGACTCGTCTCACAATTAGTTTCTTATATTTCTTCACCTATGTATTTTTTTTTTTTTTTGGCTTTCTCTACTCTGTATATTTTGTTTGTATGTATGTATATATGTATTTATTTTATTTTATTCCTGGAAACTTTCTGTTTCTTGCACCTACTATGTTTTGTCTCTGCATCACCCTAAGGTTGACTGGTAGAAAATGCCAAAGGCATTAAGTCCGCCTTTGTACAATGTATTATTTACATTATGTGCAAAAAGTTTTAATAAATAAATAAATAAACAGCCTTTTCTCATACAAAGAAGAGACTTAAGGCGGAATGTCGTTTTCAGGCTTATATTGACTGTACCTAAGTTTAAAGCCTCCGGAAGTTTTCCTTCCTTGTAAAGTATGCTACTTCCAGAGGCAAATTAGACGAATCTGTGGAAAGCTAGCTAATAAAGTATTTGATGTTACCTGTTATTTAAAACCTCAACCAATACAGAGACATCCACCAGTCAAAATATAATGTCAATAAATGTCTATGTCTATGGTCCGCTTCTCAGTGCGTGTTGCTAGTAGTACTTCTGTACATTTATATTACATGCAAGTAGCGCCTCTCTCCTATTATTTACCCATTAGTTACTTAGGGGTATTACCTAACACTCGAACCGCTGTATTACGTATTGATATTCAATTAATGGTAAAGCTTGAATATCAAACGTTGGCGAGCTTAGATTCCAGGAAGTTGTTATAGTATATTATATGGTCATTCCAATAAAGCAATATTGTTATACGAATGAAGGTAATGGAACTTTAGAGACAAAGGTTTAATGTTTCGTGTGCTTGTAATTACAATTACACAAACGAATTGAAGGCTTTTGCGGTTCAATTATGACTCAGTAACCTTAATCCACAAACAAGCCTAATCCACAAATCTTACTTTACGAATTTCAAGAATCGCTTTAAAATAATTGCTAGTCTAACCTTCACAACCCTCAAACGAAGTAATCTAACTTGCAAAAGGTTCAAGCATAAAGTACTAAGAATATTTTGTTTAACAACTTGACAATTTGGTACTTAGTAAAACTGTGTATAACATCATTTGATGTAAATTAATACAATCATAATGGTTGTCAAAGTATCGCACGACGCCCTGGAGGCTGTGGTAATGTAACAAGGTTACGAATTTGTTATCCCCCTGAGACGTAACCCACTGCCGGCTCACCCCCGGTTTATCCATAGAGGTTCTTAATAATATTTCTTCATGCTATCCCCCACTTGAGGATAGGAAGCTGCTGTTAGATTTGTTAAGTTATTTCGCGCTTGTCTACACGTTGGTATTTTATATTTTCTTTTTTTAGGGTCCCGGAGTCAACACGGAACCCTTATAGTATCGCCATGTCCGTCTGTCTGTCTGTCCGCGGCTGAGCTTAAAGAGTCTTAGTAAAAGGTGTTATTGGATAGGATATTGGGTGTGTTATGCTTTTTGTGATAATTTTTGTTGGAGTCATGTGCCCGCTAAACAGTTGTTTCTGGATACGTAACAGAATTCATGGCAGTTGCTTATCTGTCACAGTTAAGTAAGCTTTACGATTTGACGATACTGGCAACGACGGAACCCTATACTGCGCGTAGTATGACACACACTTGGTTTTTCTGTTTCGTAATTAAACGTGGGAAATTGGGTTCTGGCTCTACGCTTGCTATCCTCAAGGGGCAGAGGTGTAATCTGGTAAGTTTTTGTGTCGTACGGTCAGAAGTGCAGACTCGCCTCGTGTTAATAACACAGGTTAGGCAGCATTTTTTAGCGCACGTGGACTTAGACTTAGAAAAAAAAAAATTTGTATGACCTACATTTACATTCCGGGTCTGGCTGGCTGTTAAAAATGAAGGAAATTTTCAATTCGGATGATTGTAATTTTTGTTAAATGTATGTTCGGTCAACAATAAACAAACAACCAAACCAACAAACAAATAAAAAAAAACCGTCAAACACTCGGTTTGGAAAAATCGGTTTATTTAGTAGCTTGGTTTATAAATCAAAATAGCTAAAATAAATATGTTATCCATGTGAACCAAATTGCGTACTCTGCTTTCTTGTGACTTTTTTGTGGACTAACAACGAATCCCTTCATGTTTTCTCTTCAACTACGTCTATGTAAGTACTAAATTAATTGGATAGGCACTAGAAACTGTACCTAATAGTTACAACAACCATTTCATTCTAGATAGCCGGCAATACAGTTTTGGCATACTCAATGAGAACTAAGACTTAAGGGGCTTTAACATTGTTGCTTTATGTGAAATACCTTTAGGTAGACGGTCTGAATATAACCAAAAGGTTACTAGTATTCGTTTAAAGTTATTTTGTACTTAAAATAATGATTGTTAATTGGAATTACATTAGGCTACAGAAACTGAAACAGAATAGTAGATGTCGAAAAGAGAATTTATAAAATTTATTTATTCCATAAAGTACACTAATGGTATAGCATCAAGTTGGCTTATTGGCTTATTTGGTTGGTTTGTAGACTATTATTGTTATACATCATGATGTGCAAACGTGTGTGTGTGTCATGTGTTTGTGTATAAAAAAAAGTCTCCAGACTGATGCTTGCATAAGTCACTATTACTAAGTAACTTGGCAGAAAAGAGAAAATATTTTCTCTGTATAAGTCTTGACACTAAATCCACATAGTTCAATAAATAAATAAGCATAAACATTGACATAACTGCAACCAAGCAAGTCTCGAATGCGTCTCTAACATATAAAGCAGCACTTTTAGATTCTTAAAGTCATTTTATAGTGTATCGGAATAAAGTCGGAGGTGACATCGTCGAACATGTATCTCCGCTAATCCTTTATCCGCTTTAGGAAATAGTGTTGGTGTTTATATGTAGTTGACTGTCAATAAAATGGGTAAGTATTTTTAAAAGTGTCAAACATTTTGTGAATTAAAACTAAAAACTTTAGTAGGTAACCGCTACGTTGGCTACTGGGCCAATAAAATCACGAATTAAACTAAAAATGATCATAGGTATACCTCGGTATATGCATAATCTTCGTACATTACCTCCAAATTTTTGATATGTATAAATTACTGGATTTTTTTTTCCCCCGCGTTACGTTAGTCCTTTGGTTACTGCTCTACTCTAGTATGTCGTAGGGTGATGTTATATAGTCTTTACTATTCCTCATAAATACGGCCATCATAATACAAATTAATGCGTTTAAACAAAGAAACAAACTCTTGAGCTTCATTAATATAGAAAGATAGATAGATAAATTACTTACATTTTACTTTGTTACTGATATTACTTTAGCAAAACAATGCGCTAGGGTGCATTGTGTTTGGCTGAAATAACAAATAACAGAAAGTCTTAAAAAATAACAAAACCAGTATCGAACACATTTTGCTAGCAACATCTCAGCTCGCAGCATCCACATTCACAGTAAAAACTTACCATCTAGCAACCCTTTAGGGGGTAACAGGCAAGTTTGCCGCGCCAGCGTTTCGTAGCGTCGCGCAACTATTGTACGATTTCTAACTCGACTTTCCTCCAGTGTATGGTGTATGTGTACGTTTTTCACTTGTTATGTATGAATGATAAAAACGTGCCACGAATTCGAATGTACAATGGAGTTACGAAACGAATGTATGTGAAGAATTGAAGATCAAAACGCGCGTTTTTTTGTATTATTATTCTATGTATGTTAACTTTTATCGAATTTAGATAACATTGTTTTAGAATATAATAGTCTATAGTAGGTACGCAGCTTACTAAGGTAAATAGTCACATTATAGTACACCAAATAGTTTGACTGTACCTTTCATAAAAATATTTTCGTGAAAATCACCAAAGGTCGAACGATATTCCGTGTAATATTTTATATTTTAGTCAATGTGGCAATTTAAAATGCCTTTTAATACAGCTCGCCATGCTTCAGAGTTCAGTAAAACATCGCTAAAAAAAAACACAATGTGCATGATTATTTATTTTACAAAACTTATTTCAGTGCAAATAATAATTTTAAAATGTTCCGTACAACATATTTTTAAAAATGTTTTATAACCGAAGCATAATTGCCATCCCTCAGACTTACAAGACACAGTAAAAATTAAGTACAAATACGTTGGCAGTATGTACCTCCGGAAAGTTTTGGGCGGTTAACTTTTCTGCTCTCTTACCCATGCCGGGATTAAATTTTAAACTTTTACTGACTATCCTCATGAAGTTGAAATGAGTTGAATTTATAGACTGTACTTACGAATTTAACTTGTGCTTAGTGTGACATTTATTTAAAAATACCGCAACGGCCGGCCGGCTACAAAATCGGACTTCTAAGCGGGGTTGGGTAATCTACCCCAAAAGTAAACGTAAGGGGTGTTTCTGTATCTGTTTGTATGCAGTAAAAAGTTTTGGCTTTTTAAGTTAATTTAAAACAACCTTTGTTCGAGTGTAAGTAAACCCACTTTCTGATATTTTTCAACAAGTCACTTTAAATTCAAATACGATTGCTTTCAGTATGTCTAGAAAAATAACAATACACCCATTTCTGCTCACAAATATTCACTAAATCGAAAAAAGTTAATGTAGACATAGGACTAGTGCTCTTCTATATATATAATACTTTAGTCTGAATTGAAAAAGCTATGAGCACAGTAGCTACAGTAAATAAATGAACAATTTAACAATGAAAATTTGATTGTACTCCGCTAAACACAACCCTGTCAATCAAACGTTATAATGTATAATTAATAAATAATGGGAATTGAAAACCAGCACGCAAAGAAGTAGGTAAGTACTAGGTATACGTATAAATTATATTTTAAAGGATGTTAAATAATTAGCAAGTACAATAAGAAAGGCGCGTGCGCAGCACAGCAGACAACTAATAAAAACTAACATATCAAGGTCTTGTGATCGATTCAAAGGTCGAGCAAAAAGTGTTATCGGGTTTTTCTGTAAAATTCTCAATCGGAGTTAGGATTTGTGCTCAGTTAATCGCAATAGGCTTGCCCCCTATCACATGGGACCTAAACATACCGGCGAACTGTGGGTGTACATTGGTACATCTCTGCTTAACCCTTAGGGGAATTCAAGCGTGATGGTATATAACATTAAGGCGCTATCCGAAAGTAGGACATAGTTAAACGCTCAGGTTCTTGTCTCACAGTTAGGTTTATTTGTACATATTACAAGTCAGAAAAAAAAGAGCATCATAATAATAAATAACAAAAAACAACTCCCTTTTTTTTATTATTTTATGTAATGATTTATAGGAATTCAATCAACTAAAAACAAAGCTAAATATTATTCCACTGAGCCGTGCATGTCTTTTTCAAATTAATAAAAACTGCTTTACTTTATTTAGTTGTCATTCGATTCAACTAACATCAAACGCATTCCTATTTTGAACCTTATTTGTTGTGGCGATGCCCATTGTCTAATTACCGAAATGCGCCGTAGGGTCGATGTAGTAAGTAGTTAACAAAGTACCTAAACAAATTAACCAACAAATATAATTATACAACAACATAAGTAATATCACTAACAAAAATATAATACATACGTACAGATAAACTAGCAGAAACAAGTGTGGCTAGCAACTGGCAATCTTCCCTCTATTATGTAATCGATTGGAGATGTTATTGCACAAGTTCGCGACTTTATTGATAGAGTTGCCAAAGTAATTCCGATAGACACTGCTGTATTCAATATTATTTCCAGGGAAAATAAATATTATATTATATTTGTAATATGTTAGGGATGAGCGTACTTCAAATATAACTTGTAATTCAATGTTATTTAGGTACATCATTTATGTACCTATGCGTAATAACAAAATTAACTAAGTCTTGTGCCAACATTTTAAAGTCTTTTAAACTACTTTGTACACACACATACGTTGTGTTTACACACTTGTAGCAGAAGTTCCGCACCCAAAATACGGGAGTGTTCATCATCTGCTTAGCATTTTTGGCAACTATGTTGGGGTCGGCTTCCAGACTAACCGGATACAGCTGAATACCAGTGTTTTACATGGAGCAACTGCCTATCTGACCTCCACAACCCAGTTACTGGGCAACACGATACCTCTTGGTAAGACTGGTTGTCAGAATTCCTGGCTTCTGACTGATCCATAACGACTGTCAAAGATCTACGAATGACAGCCGGGACCAACGGCTTTACGTGCTTTTCGAGGCACGGGGGTGTCACACCAACTTCCAAACTCCGGGCTGCTGCTGAGCAAATCCTAATGGAAAAACCCAATAACATTGTTTGCCCGACCTGGGAATCGAACCCGAGACCTCACGCTCATCAGTCGCGCTTGCGGCCACGAGACCAACGGGGTAGTTGCGGGCAGCCAACCTAAAATACGGGAGTGTTGTGCTCATTAAATCCAGCTCAGCAATAGTGCCTACCTCCACTTACTCCACTGACTCAATACAAGTCGTGACTATCGACACTGGGCATACTACTTTGTACCTAGACAGATAAAAATGTTCCTTAAAAAGTTGTTAAATTCTAAAAAATCAAAACCTGAAAACCTCCTTGAAGTCAAGTCATTATAAGCATGGTTGGAAAATTGTCTGGAATTGTACGAGAAACGTAGAAATGGAGCGTCACTATAATATTGACGATAAAGTAGTTATAAAAAGTGACGTGTGTACTTCGTGTAAGGATCAGGAAACGAAACTTTATCTAGAATAACGCGATCTCACAGAATTCCAAGTCTCCCCTCGCACTTCGTAGACATTCTTGTCATACCAGACAGAAAATGTAACTTCACACACGAAAAATGTTAAACCTTTAATAAAGTTTTTACTAAAACGTATACACATAATATTATTACACGATGTAATATTGGCAGTCCTCTCTCGGCTACAGTGAGGAGCATTAGCAAACAGCTTAGACTCTCGACACATAGCTCGGCAAACATAATTAATAGAGAGCGGCCTCGTTATTACAACGAAGATAAAGTTTGGGCAACGTAGCTCAAAGTAAAATTAGCAAAAGTATTGGAAAAAATCGCAAAGGGACAAAGGGATTTGTCCCCAACAGTACTAGGTACTATCGACGACAAATCACTACTGCCTAATCGTCTTGAACAAAATGGCTTCGGTGCATTTCAACGGTCGCTCTAAAGAATTTCTCTTTTTAATATGAGCATCGATTCCAATTACAAAAGATCAAAGAATCGCCGCGCGCGGCCCACTTCGTCTTTGTTCAAACGAAAGATGAATTATTCAGAGACCTGGAAACGTTTCAATTGGCCAGCTATAAAAAAGGAAACGGTTCGTTGCCTCTTCCACTAAATTAAAATTTTTCTTTATTTTCGTTTTTAATAAATGTTCTCGAACCATTTTAATTCGAAATGGTGACATATTTAATTACATATAATCACATTTATTGTAATTTGTATTTTACTATGCAATGATATGAATAACTCAATCAACTGAAATATCTCTAATGTGACGTGATGAACTATTTAAAGTGTTTTATAAGCCAGTGGTTTTAACATTAGTGCCTAATTATTATTGTCTAAAAATTTGTTTGTGAAGTTTTGACTCTGAAATTAAGCTTCATAAATACTGCACCTTGCCAACGACCTGCCTAGCAATTACTAAAGCTGTTACTGTCTCAGCAGTAAAACTTTAATTAGCATTTGTTATAGCTAAGTTTATAACACTACCGTTAATTTTTGTAATTTTTAACCAGCCTAGATTTATGAGGGTGACACCTGGCGGGGCTTATGATTGAGAGAGCGGACAGGCTGTACGGGAAATTATTAAAACGTAATAATTTATGCTCGCAATTTGTACGTAACTTGAATTCGTTCCTTGTGTCATTCATCACTGTGGGTCCTGGGATTAATTTCAACAATCATCTGTGAAAAGGTTTTTGCCGATTACACACGTCGTATAAAACCGTTTTAATAAATTATGTTGGTCCTGTAAACGTTAAGAGTGGGGGAAAAAGTACGAAACCTATGTGTGTGCCTAAAGTATAGTATATAAATTTCAATTTCACAAGACATGTTGAACAAGAATAATTTAACAATATGCTGTGAAACTTTGTTTCTTTAGGGATTTGAAGGGCACATTGAAACTTGAAAATTCCAGAGGAATATTGGACAAAGAAAACATGGTAGATAAAGACTAGAATTAGATGAGAACTATTAATATTTAATAGTCATTTTTCAATAATAAATTAACTAATAAGTTCGAAATTGTTATTCGTAAATATTATGACTGCCTCGTTCGCCTAGTGGTCCTAAGCCGGACTGCTACGATAGAGGTCTTCGGTTTGATTCCCAGGTCGGACAAAAAGTGTTATTGAGTTTTTCTATGAAATTCTCAATTGCAGCTCGGAATTAGGATTTGTGCCCGGTTAATGCCAATAGGCTCGCCCCCTATTACATAGAACCTAAACATACCGGCGAACTGTGGGTGTACATTGCTACACCTCTGCCTCACCCTTCGAGAAATACAGGCGTGATGGTATGATGGTAATGGTAAATATTATGACAGTAGATACCAGTAAATATGCTTCCACTGGCTTCTAAACGTACCAAATTTAACGTGAAAACTTTATTAAGATTCGGCTGTAGATATAGATAACTTTTCCGTCAGTGACGGGGCGTCCGCTTCCGTCGCCTTCCGCCGGGGAAGCCCCCTCGTTAATTTTATTTTTGTTACGCTTCACTTAATCTATTACCGGTTTAGAAATGGCCCGAAATTCGCAAATCTAACTATGACTGTAGTTACGTTTGCCTTTAAGGAAAATGACAATTCATCTTAAATTTAGTCGACTTTTATTTATCTCCGATGGCCTTCTGCTACTTGCGACTACTTGGGTACTTGACAGTCATAACCTAGCACCGGCTAGTGTACAATAAAACCTAATTATTATTCAAATCAAGCCCCCTTTTGTTCATTCATGGACTGCAATAAAAATTAAATTATACCAAATTTTATTATCTTCCTCTTCGGGCCCATAACTCAGCGAAAATATTCATGAGGAAACTTTTTAACTAGAGATTTGTAATTGTTCTGCAGTTTTTTGTGGGCGTAATTTCACATTGTTGAATAATATTAGAAACACAGACGTGTACGGGAGCTGCAATAGGTCTATAAAATGGCATTCTAATGTTAAATAATGTTGTTATGGTACTTGTGCGGTCACACAGAAAGCGGAGATTGACTCGTTTTTAATATCTTCCTGTTTTTCAATTACGGAAAAAAGAACTTTTCAAATAGCATGTAAAACCTCACTTTTTTAGAGACCCATCTAAAATTATGTTTCAATAATAAACATAATACATGGAGTCTGTTCAAAAATAGTTGAAACAAATGACAATCATAATACTACCTAATCGCTTAATCCCCACCTAATTAATCTAAATAACTGTAATACCTACGTACAGTGATTGGGATGACAACGTAATACGACACCACTTTCAAACCGCAGCCCGTTGTATACCGCAGTAATTTTGGTAATTAATTCGTATACAAATTAATGACTACATTGATTTAATACAAATCCTTTGGTTTAATCATCATTTACGACTATTACTGGGGTATTAGATAAATAGAGTTAATATTTTATGGGATATTTAGATAATTTGCCTAAAAAATGTCTCTTCATAATGTTATGGTAAATAGAAACTACTTACAACTGAAATTATTTCTTAGTAAGTCAATGGATTCGTTCTCTTAGTATAATGGTCTTGGGTTCGATTCCCGGGTCGGGCAAAAAGTGTTATTGAGTTTTTCCAAGCACGTAAAACTATTGATCCTGAGCCATATGCTCTTCTTGGTATAATGAACTCATGACTTAACTAATTAGCTTATAAAGCCTCATAATTGAGATTGACACCTACATAATGGTTCTGACATTATGCTTTGATTCAATTGATAAATTCTCAATAGATACAATTTACCACGTAATTGAATAATCATATTAATGTGAAGGTGCTGGCGCTGAATGTTTATCTGGCGCAATGAAACTTGGTCGGTAGGTAAAATTTTCCCAAGAAACTAATGTTTGTAAAGTTTGGTTCACGTCTGGTAAACATGTAAAATTAATATGTGTTACGGTAAAAGAAAAATACGTTTCTTTATTAAGAATAACAAAAAAGTTACATTCTCGACTGACTTCTATAAACATCATCGAAATAAAAACGTTTACTATGATGACGAAATATGAATAGTATTAGTTATTCTTTATTTAAATGGAATTAATAATACACTGAAAGCAATTTTCTCATATAAGTTGCCTCAACACGGCATAATAAGAACCGCATAATGCCGCAGGAGCGGCTTGCTACGCACGTAGCGCTAGTCTACGCCGTAGTTTGCACCTACGCGCGTAGTCGCGTGACTACGGAATTCTTGTTGGTAGTGCGTTATAATAGTACGTTATGGACAAAGAATATTAACTATTTCTATGGATATCTACGAAGTGCGAATGTATTGTACAAATTAATAAATAATGTATTACAATTACAGGACTATTAATCAAGCACACATGCTCATCTTAGTATTAACTCTGCCTTAAAACTTACAATCAGTTTATTTTCTCCTTTCAACACGGTCACCTTCAGCTTAGAGCCGAGGCTCTTAAGTTGAAGGTGATCTATGAAAAGTCGGACTTTTTGTAGGACTGATTATGGGACCGTTGAATAAATCTGTAGTTTCGAGGACCGACCATTTTGGACGACGTGTTCGTTGGTATATTAGAAATCAAATATATATAGTACTATTTTGTTTTGTTTTATATTCATCTTCATTGTTTTCACATATAGAAGCAACAAGAATATTGTAAACAAGATTTTGTAAAACCAACTTGGAAGAAAATAGTGTCCATGGAGACCTACGCTTTGGAACGAGCAACTAGCTTCAACTTTTAAATGTAACTTCTTGACAATTCAAAAGTGCCTGTAAATGGTCTGATTGTAAATGTTTTGACTTTGACTTATGTTTAATTCTCACGGTAAAATAAATCGGCCGTCGATTGTCTGACGTGGGCGGGCAGCGTTATAATAAACAGAAAAATAATACACATAAAAAAATCTCAAGAACAAAACGTATTAAACAGCTAGATTAAGACTTGGCGCTAACACTTTTAATTCGCTTCAAAAGGCTAAGTAAAGTCAAGGGTCGGTTAACACCCTAAAATGGCGAAAATTTTCCAATCAGCCCCTGTAAATTGGAAAACTTTTATATGCGTTCGAAAGTCCAGGTGTATTTCTATCGTTGGCAAGTTGACAGCAAGTTTTTGTTCCAATGATGGTGTCGAAAAAAACGCTTTAATTAATTGCGATTGAAAATTGCTGCCGTGAAAGTGAAACTCATTTAATACACGTAAATTAGCTTTTAGGTTTTGTTGAGATTCTGTGGAAAAAGTACTTATTAGTTGGGTTGCGAAATTTGTTTTGGTACCTATTATGTGCTTACACGATAATTCCGGTAAAGGAAGTCCTTTCCTAAAGATGAGATCGACAAACTTATCAGATAGTTAGATATTTACAGCAAAATTCATTATCATGCTTACTCTTTTTCGTTTAAAGGAATTTCACTGCACCGCCACACCTTATTGGAGATCGGTAATGGTATGGTACGGTGTAGTGGCCAAACTGTTTTTTTGAAACAATCGTATTTATGGAATCAAATTGAACAACTACTTCAAAGTAATTTGAATTGCCGCACAAAATCTTATATCGAGCTTTTTAAACTTCATGCTTAACGAGTGCCTATAACTTACCCTAAGACTAGGTGCTCCTGATCAGACGATAGCCCACTTACTACTATATCCAAAGTGTACCTACACCTGCACTTTAGAGGACATTAACAACGTTACTAATGCCGTGGTAAACTTGAGCACCTACTGGGCCCAATTTAAAAAAGGATTATACAAAATCAACAACTCGAACTAAAAAAAAATAAAAAAGCCTACATACAAATACAATGATAAATTATAGCTAAGTGACTTATACTATGCACAAGTCATTGTAACCCTGATCTCCAAACTAGGGGTGACCCTGTATCTAAGAGATCAGAGAACAGAAGAAGAAGCCAAGACTACATTCTCTGCCAAAAATTCTTCAACTAAGATACAAACTCCGAACCTTTTAATGACACTCCGCCACCTCAACACTTGAGCTGTAGTCAGTTCAACTGATCGGCACAACAACGATGTTATTAGTGTCACAAATTGGTTTTTGGCTCGGTTCAGTCCGCGACCGCACCCAGCACGCGGTCATTAGCCATTTTGGCAGCTACATGAGCGTCTGACTTATGACTTTATGAGATTCCAACGCTTTGTAAATTGCTTTCCACGTACGGTATTATTTGATGTGATATTAAAAAGGGCTTGAGAATAATTTATGCACCTAAGATTTTTATTTGTAATTTATTATTTTATGTAACTTTTTATTTAGTAGAGTCAACTTCAAAAAGGAAATATGTGACAAATGTCACGAAGCCAAAAGCAATAGGATGTTCGAATCTTTGCAGCCTCTTTAGCCTCGTGGTACTAAGCGCGACTGCTACGCTAGAGGGTTCGTTCCCAGGTAGAGCAAAGTGTTATTGGGTTTTTCTATAAAAATCTCAGTAGCAGCTCGGAATTAGGATTTGTGCCCGGTTAATGGCAATAGGCTCGCCCCCTATTACATGGGACCTAAACATACCGAACATTGTTGCACCTCTGCCTAACCCTTTGGAGTATACAAGCGTAATAGAATGGATGTGTGTATCTCTGCGGCCATTTTTTGTTCTGAATATTTGGACCATACTTGTGGACCTTCTGGATATGGTTAAACTTTTTCCAATGTTCATTGAGAAAATCAAGCTTTTACTTGTGCTAATTAAATTTTAATAACGGCGGCTCTTATACAGTTCTTGCACTGTTCAATGCACCTGTAAGCGTTGCGTGCGTTACATTACGCACTACCATAGACTGAGATTTTTCATACCAAAAATAAAAACCATTTCCCAGCTATCACTCTTGATCAGTGTTACTTGGTTTATTGGGCAGCAGGCGTAGTTGATATATGTATATTTGAAAATTTGAAAAGAGTGTCCATGGAGTTTCTTGCTCGTTCTTCCCCATAGAGACCTACATTTTGGAACGAGCAACTAGCTTCAACTTTTTATATGAGTAACTTCTTGACAATTCAAAAGTGCCTGTAAATGGTCTAATTGAAATAAATGTTTTGACTTTTGACTATCCGGTTGGACTGGAAGCCGACCCCAACACAATTGGGAAAAGGCTAAGTAGATATTGATGATGACGTTTTTTTACTAGCCATATGTCATTGATAAAACATTCAACACCTGTCAATGTAAAATGGACCATATTAAGCCCACATAATGTCTATTCTCAGTAATCCATAGGTATTTATATCTTGATTGGCACAGTGCATTAGTAATAGCGGTTCGTGATCAATCAAGTACATGTACTCAAGTCGGATCACATTAGATAGTCATTCACAGTTAGAATACATCATTATAGGTAATGTTTGGTTTAATTTACGTGGTTACACATTACCTAATTATTTTCAGAGTTAATTTTCTTCATCACTAGATTACTTACCTGATAATTTGATAATATTAATTTTGAGTTAAGTCATAATTTATTTTTCAAAAAACTCCCATTTTATTTAAAATCTTTAAAAAAAAATCTCATCTATCATCAGTAATTCCTAGAACTCAATACGACTACGCCACTTGTATTCAATAGAAACGCCTCGAAAACCTTATTTCGGTAGTCAAAGTAAAAATAAAACAACATTACTGCCGCTTTTCATACCACGTAGGTAGGTACCCAACTAAAAGTGCAAACTACCTTCTAAATGACTAGAAATACAGTTACCTACACAATAAATACTAACGAAGCAACTCAACGTCTGCGGTTTGCTGCGACGAGTATTTTTAGAGCTAATCAACATTCCTGGCACATACAGCGCCATGTCTCATTAGCACACCTTTGTCTTTAATTAACAATGTAGCACTAATTATAACACCCACAATAATTATAAGGGCCGGTGGCTATACATTGACGCGTAGATGCCTAAGCTCTATTCAGACCCTCATTTGATATTGCATAGTGAATATCTCCATTGTCATCTAAATTATATTATCTTGACGGGTTCTCTGGTTAGATGAAGCGGTGATGTGTGGAGGGGACTAGGGGTGAGTAAATACAAGCTATTTGGTCTTTAAATCTAATTTTAAGATATCTTTCAAAATTACGAAAAGCTAATCTTTTTATCACTTGTATTTAAATTTGTATGTGCCTTTGGTCTAGACAAACTATCAGAACAAGAGGATTTATAAAAGGAACGTACAATAATATACACAGAACATTCAAACACTTCTAAACATAATTTGGCGAAATAGAGCATCATAGACCCATCTCAAACCCAGTGCGATTGCAGAGCTCCCGATCAGATTATGTTCTATATGCTGGAATGTCCTAACTGTCAGTTTACCTGCACCCTTTTTTTTTTTTTGGTGGGTAGGTAATCATCAAATAACTTCTCCCGCCCTGGGCGGGGCGGGAGGGAGTGTCAGACTTTTACTGACTAAAACCCACCCGTGTTCCTTCTTGTGCCCTTTGCGTTCCGGGGGCGCGGTATCTCTTGCGAACAACCCGCAGCCCCGGCAGGCATCGGCCCTCAGTGGCCCCTTCCTTTTGCTGACATCTCTTTGAGGCGCGCGTGGAACACGAACGCGCCGTCGACACGGCCTGTCGTTATGCAACGTAAGGACGGTGAGCTACCCATTGCTCACCGTCCACAGGCCCGTATCTACGGTGGCCGGGAGTCGTCTCGCGGCTCCCGACGTCCGGAGCGTCTACCTCGGCGGCTGGGACGGGAGAACCGCTGTCTCAACCGTCCCGCCGCCTCCTTCTCAAGCATTACTGCCTCGCAGAAGAAGGCGACTGCATCCCATTCCCTCTCGCTCCTGACCATGGCTTGCACCAGGGCCGGACGCGAGAGTTCGCCGCCGCCGATGGCCGCCACGAGGACTCGGCGATGCTCCGCCCATGCGGGGCATACCGCCACGGTGTGCTCCACCGTGTCCTCGGGGCGATCCACACAATGGTGACACCCGGACG
Organism: Caradrina kadenii; assembly: GCA_947462355.1. NCBI lineage: Eukaryota > Metazoa > Arthropoda > Insecta > Lepidoptera > Noctuidae > Caradrina > Caradrina kadenii. The sequence goes on along the minus strand of OX381677.1, from coordinate 8,669,209 downwards.
TTTCCTCCCGCCCGATGAGGTGCAGGAACCTCCCGAAACACCCGTGTCCGGTGAGGACCTGCATCAGGCGGTAGGTGAGGGCGCCGTGGCGCCTCTCCAGCCACTCCTCAAAGAGGGGACTTACCGCCTCTATACCTGCATCCTTGACGACCTGAAAAGCGATTCTAACGCAGCAGTGAATGTGGCCACCTAGTGGGCCCAAGTGCTGTAAATAATTATTAGATACATTTGCTTATTCGAATTTGAAAGACGCCCTAAAAAAATAAAATATTTATTTGACACACCATCTACTGATTACTATTTATACTGAAATTTTTGTTTTTTAAGCAGGTGAGTTACTCAACGTCATATAAAGCACCGTTCAAGTCTCTGAGTAGTCCTTAAGCTTGCGGCTTTCACAACTTTTTCATTTATTTTTCTTTAAAAAATGTCGTCAAGAGGTTTCTTGGCAATGCTCATTAGTAGAAAATAATGAGTTGCCTATATACAAGTAAGTAGCGATTTTGTGAGTATTTTTAAAGAAAAGTTAATTTTATAAATCAAAAGTCCGTGTAGCTTTATTATTTATCCTAATGAATGTCTTATTCATGAAGAGACTTACTTAATTCAATTTCTGATGTTACTAGTTCCTGCTATAAATTGGTCTGTATTTTCAAGTAGGCTTAATAGGATTCGCAGTTGTCCTCTTGTGAATTATTACATTGCCTACCTTCCTGGTAGAACTACAGCCGTCGCTGTGATATAAGAGAACCGTAATGTAGTACAACTCCGAAATTAAGGTATCCGTGATTTCCATAATAGAATGACACTTTAGTCACTCTATAAAAATACTCACAATAAAGTATGATTGGTTGAAGTATGGTTGGTTGATTGGTACAGTGGTACAAGACTATTGGTTCATATATTTCAATTACCAACGTCTCTTTAAAAAATAACTTAAATGTCTGTGACTTTGCGTAAACTAAATTGCTAAAATATATTGTTTACACTATAATGTAATATTATATATATTATCTCGTTAATCCTCTCTTTTGTCAAATCTCAAGAAAAACATTGTTTACCCAGAGATAAAAATAATTTAAAATTTCAAAGTTATTTTCCGTCACTGATGAAGTATGAATGACCTGCATAGTAAAGAATGAAATACTTCTCACAACCAAAGGAGAGCCTGGCATTGGTCCAGAAAAAACATAGTCATACCCAAAACTGCAACCGGAATCCTTTGCAGGAAGACATTTAAATAAGAATGGTCAATTAAAATCCCCTCAGCACAGAATTCATTGCTACTCCAAGTCCACATCACTCGAAGTGTAGAATATTTAGAGCAGTAATATTATAAATTCTGAATATAAGTACTCTTACTGAATTCTGAGTGTGTACTTCAGAAAATTACGGGAAGGCGGTCTTATCCTCTTGAACTGCCACTCCCAAAGGTTTGAACTCAAATTATTATCTGCATAGCTCTTGTACAAAATCGTGCTACAACCCATAAGCCACTGATTTCCTCTTTTGATATTTCAAATAGGAAATAAATAAATAAATTATATTTTTAGAATCTCCGCGTCCATATTTAATCTGCAGAATAACCTTTTGTTTCTTTTTGTAGGTATTTAAATATTTGATTTTCAGGTCATAAGTGGAGAAAAAAAAATGTTACACCAAAAAACTCAGATAAAAATCTATGAATGTTAGCCATTTACAAAACATGTTGCTGAAACAACGTTGCACAGCCTTGTTGTATGTTTTTATTTGCTCTAATAAGGAATGACACTAAAAGCATCAACAATTGAAAGAAACTTATAGATTAGTAATTATCACTGGCCGGCTGAAAATCTTCTATAACTAAACATAATTTAAAAAGCAAGATTCTAGTGTAGAAATTCATTAAGAGCATTAAACTTGAATAAACATTAAAAGAAGTGAAAACTTAGCGAAACCGGGAGCACCGCGACATGGCGATAATTATTCAAATCGCCTCTCTTTATATTTTTATTCGGATGTTATAATAAAAATTTAATTTCACGTAATTTAATTCTTATCTTCAGCGGCAAGACCATATCTGTGAAGAAAATTCGTAAATTATTCATGAAGAAAGTTTTAACGGGGACATGATTTTAAAACCGACATTTGTAAGCTCCGCGGCAATAACTCTGTAGGATTTAAAACGATTGCTGGAACTAACTTGCAGTATTAGTGATATTACGTACTTTTATGACTTTTATGTATGGAATGAGAATAAGTTTGAATTGTTACGGTTCCTAATGACCCTGGCATTTTTGTAACTTATACTTTTGGGTCTTCTGAACCACTTTCAAGGCCTTGACTTTACTATAAAATATGGCAATTTTTTTAGATCATAATGTATAGAATGTACATGTATGTATGATCGACTGCCTCGTTAGCCTAGTGGTCCTAAGCGCGACTGCTATGCTAGAGATGTTAGCTTCTTGTTATTGGGTTTTTCTATGAAATTCTCAGTAGCAGCTCGGAGTTAAGATTTGTGCCCGGTTTATGGCAATAGGCTCGCCTCATATTAAATGGGACTTAAACATACCGGCAAACTTTTACAGCTCTGCCTAACCCTTCGGGGAATACAGGCGTGATGGTATATATGGTATGTATATAGAAATGTACATTTACGTTTAATTATAGAAGACCTACGGACCACTTAGAAAGATTTTACAACCGTTGTTCTATTCCCAACCACTGCAACTTCTGGCTTACAGAAATTGCAGTGGTTGGGAATAGTGTGGCGGGCTTGTCCCATTAAAAACCGTTATTCTATCCATCTTACTTTTAGTTCATTAGCTACACCTGCAGAAGTTCCGAGAAAAACCCTTTTTAACCTATTTTTGGAACAAACAAAAAACTTTTTTTGAAAAAAAGTTTACCACGAAGCCTCAGTGACTTAATTAGCCGTGCTGACGTAATACTTACTCACTAAAACTCAAACAATGTAGTGAGCAAAATATCACACGCTAACATTCTTAAAGACGCTAAGCTACGAACAAGAAATCAAGTCGGCTATGAGTTGTTCCAAGTTTCGCTTGTGCTTTGTTATTACAAATTTACAAAGCGAAATAAGAAAGCAAACAAGTAAATGGAGAGTTGGAGTCATCGTTTACTTATACACGAACGTTTTAGTGTAAACAGTTAGCTCGGAATACGCTTACAACCGGCGTCGAGTTGAAAAGTTAGTTTCCAGTACAAATAGCTGGCAGCGAGCCGGCCCCTACCTATGTTGTTGCGATCTTTACAATGACGCCTCATTATTGTAGTTTAAATCCATATTTTCAAATATTCAACTGCCAACTTGTTTTGAATTTCTGTTAATATAACTCAGAGTTATGGAACAGTAAAATTGAATGTGTATTCAGAATGTTGAGTTTATGACAATAGATAGAGAAACTGTTGAGTTACATAATTTAAAATCGGTTCTCGTAAAAAATATTCACCTACAATATCTCCTCCATAACCAGAAGATTCCCAAGTATGGTCCAGAACAGAAAAAAGATCGCAATAATAGGGTTTTTACTATTATCTATACTAATATTATAAGCTGAAAAGTTTGTTTGTTTGGTTAAACGCACTAATCTCAGGAAGTACTGGTTTGATTTGGTAAATTCATTGTCTAAGATAGTTCATTTATTGAGATAGGCTATAGGCTATATAAAATCACGCTATGACCAATAGGTGCGGAGCAGTAACCAAAGACATAACCTAATGCAGGTAAAAAAAATTACGCAGACGAAGTCGCGAGCAGAAGCTAATATAAATAATATGTAAACCCAACCAAACACAAAATTAAGAATAACAAACTAAACATGCGAAAAACATTTCAAATCAAGAAATAACAGATATGTACACAAGCAACAAGTTACAAGAAAACCTAATTCATAATTCATACGAGATGAACACATGATACGTGGCCTAATCGCTGAAGCCAGAAATCACGCACAATTCATAGGTACGATGATTTATATGCAAATGTACTTATGGTACAAGCGATGCCTATTGGAGCAACCCGCCGGCGTCAATTGAAGACTAATTTGTGCGCCAATCAAATTTGTGTTAATTATGACGTTGTCATTACGTATGTCTCACTGTTTGTGCATTTATAAACAGAAGATGAATTTACAATGGTACCTTTATAAGAGAGAGGTTGAAATAGGGACGTTTGGGCATGAATATGCAGAAGTTTTATCTTGTAACGAATTTATGAATAAATATTTTATTATTATGTTATTCGATACAAGTCGGAACCCTGTAACCCGGGGCCTTTGGAAGGCATACAAGGGGCCGAAGCTAACTCACAGAGGGCGCCTTAGACAACTATAGGTGAAATGACACACTAAACGACAATTACCCGTGTATGCACTATGCAAGTGCACTCGAAGACAACCCACAGTTTGGTGAAGGACTATTGCAAGATATGGAAACAAAGACAACAAGCAAATCAACGGACCCATTAGGTATGTATAACATTTTGCTATTAATCCACTTGTAAGCAACTAACTATGTATTAGTTAAGATTGTTGCGCAAGTGGACCCTAGTAAAGTAAAACTCTTAAAACAAATATTATAAACGTTTGAAATTAATCAAATGATAAACAAACACATTTGTTTGTTGATCGATCAGTATCAATCACAAAAAATTGAGCCAAGCATTGAACATCCCTATGTTACCTAATAATTTGAAGTAGGAATGGAGACTTTATAACAATTATTAGAGAATAATTTTATAATTTAGGTCAGATAAACAACAAATTAATTGTTTAAGATACTTTGCAGGAAGTTTCGTTTTCTCGTGAACTTTTCTCGTTACATAAACAATCGTCAGTGTTATGATTCGCTCTGCTCTATTTACATAACAACAGGAGCTCGTGATCCGTTCAACTGACTTTAATATTACATTACAATTATATTTTTACAAGCTTCTACCCGCGACTTCGTCCGCGTCAAATTGGATATATTATTCCACGGGAACCGTCCGTTTTTCAGGGATAAAAAGCATCATGTGTGTTATGCCACACTACATTGTATGTCAGTGCTTAATTTCGAGATTTGTTCAGCCGTTTAAGCGTGAAAGAGTAAGAAACATTCATCCATCCTCACAAACTTTCGCATTTATAATATTAGTAGGAGGATTACATTTACAACCTTCATGAAAATGCATAAAGATTTGGTGATGAACGAACAAATCTGCAAACATGTCAGCCGTTTTTTTTTTTTTTGGAAAGCCATTTGCAGGAATCTCGCACTTTCAGTCAGTCTCGATAATCTGTTTAATATGTACGAAATAATTGATAACAGATGCATGGAGCAGAAAACATATTTTGTATCTCCATTAAATTTTAAACATTTGTATGTTATTTTAAGATTGTCTAGTCCCGATTCCAAAAATAAATAAATATGAGGCGTTAGTCACTGACAACAATGCTTGCACAGTAAACGTACAACTAGCGACAGTTGTACAAACGGCCGATTGGATTTGAAACAAAGCTAACGAACCGTTGAATCATGTAAACAGGGGCAAGACGACCGTCTTGTTTATCCAAAGAGCCTTTGCTTCATTAGGATCCAATTTACTGTCAACAAATTAATCCCCCTTCAGTGCTATTGTATAACCGATACCGTTTTACTGTATCTGACGATAAACAATTGAACAAGAGGCATTTAATTTCAGGTAATTTGTGATATAAGCCGGGTTTAGGCGGTAGGCTAAGTGCTAACTATTATAATATTGAGATACCTTGATTATAGCTTAATCGCGCGTGGTGTTGTACGAGAAATAATGTCGTTCAATAGTAGGTAAGTAATCCTATTCAGATCATGCCTTTTGAAGGAGGATTTCATTAGAATCACGATACCCTGGCATACAATATACCTGAGAATGAAAAGACCATTGACAGAGCAAATACCACCTGGCTCACGAACCATTTCTAAAGCTAATTAAACTTCTCCTATTATTCGGAAAGCTATAAGATAAATACGGAATTAAAAGAAATACAAAATCCAATACAACACAACCGACTTCAAATACGATAAGCAAATTATATAAACAAAACAGAACAGAACAAGTCTATTCTCTTATTTTCAATAGTCGGCTAATAAAGGAAATCATTGAATAAGTGGAGCAGTTCAAGAAAGCAAACAGCTAAAGTGGAACACAATGCATCACAACTGGGAACTTTTCTATTGTTGACTTAAAATTAATTGCTTTTCACTGAATTTATAAATAGAAGTTAAGAAGGAATGCTTCCTCCACAAAGTGTGCAATCGGCAAAATGGAATTTCAAAACTACTGAGATAATTACTTAGACATCTTTGTAAGGAAATGCTCTTGTTTAACGTTGCCCTATTTATAAAGTGCAATCGTCGCTGTTTAACTGTTTAAACTTGCGATCTGATTAAAAAATAAACATAGATTTATTTGCTTGTTTTCATTCTTTGTTGAGCATAAGGATGCAAAAAGAGACAGAAGTCCCGGCATTTCTTAACGAATTAATTAATCTTGATCTGTTTATCTTTAAGATTTTACTCACTTCCTTAACCAGTAACTTAGCAGGTATATTAATTTATAAGAATTTTCACTTATTTTTTGACTGCCCCGTCGTCGGTCTCATGGTCGTAAACGCGACTCATGAGCGTGGAGCCCCGGGTTCGATTCCCTGGTCGGGCAAAAAGTTTTATCGGCTTTTTCCATTAGGATCTGCTCAATAGCAATCCGGAGTTTGGAAGTTGGTGGTGTGACACACCCGTGACTCGGAAAGCACGTAAAGCCGTTGGTCTCGGCTGTCAATCGTAGATCTTCGATATTCGTTACGGATACTCAAAAGCCAGGAAGTCTGGCCACCAGTCTAACCAAGAGGTATCGTGTTGCCCAGTAACTGGGTTGTGGAGGACAGACAGGCAATCACTCAATGTAAAAGACCGGTACTCAGCTACATCCGGTTAGACTGGAAGCCGACCCCAACATAGTTGGGAAAAGGCTAAGTAGATGATGGAGTAGATGATATAAGAATTTTTGCTTATAGACTAATTTTAAATTGCTAATGAAATATGATCTGAGATGTAACAAATAACAGCACAAATAAAAATAGATGCATAAATAAATGAAATTGAAGTTTCTACTTGTAATATAATAAATATATTTGTTTACACGGTAGTTACGCAAAAACCGATATTAAAATGTTGGGTATGTCTGACTGTTTGTTCCGGCTTATCTCCGAAACGGCTGGACCGATTTTGACGGGACTTTCACTGGAGATAGCTGATGTTTGAGTAGTAACCTAAGCTCCTTTTACAAGGAGCAGGATAAAGAAAAATCCCTTGATAACCGATACTCACGCGAACCAAGTCGCGTCCATAAGGTAGTATTAAATAATATTAAAGTATTATATTGTAACTTTATTCCAATTGTGTTTGTTTTGTATGTTTAATTAAGATCTATCATAGTCTCGTAGATACATTCAGGACTTGAAAATCTGCCAGACTATATTATTTCCTAAGAAATCTGAATATCTCCAATACAGATTGTTCTTCACAATAAATCTATTTAAAACCTATCATCACAAGATATAATACAAGCCTGTATTTCCAAATTAATTTAAAATACGTGCACGTTGGTACAGTCTTGTTTGCAGTACCTGCAATAAATTGCAATTAGGAAAGCTGTTGTGTCTTGTTATCGAGTTAGCTGCCTTCAAGCCTCTCGTCGCTTCACGAACACTCCAGCATAACAGTGAACGAATTAATAACTAACATTGTTATAACATCGAACATTTCCATACGATAAATAAAAGGATAAAATTTCAAGTGGTAATTATAGCCCCGTTGGACTCGTGGTCTAAATCGATTGATGAGTGTCCTGGGGTCGATTCCCAGGTCGGGCAAAAAGTTACTGTATTTTTTTACTTTTGCTACTGGGTTTTTCTATTAGGAATGTTTCAGTAGCAGCCCGGAGTTTGGAAGTTGGTGGTGTGACACTAAATTATTGCTTAGAAGTATTAGCTAAAATTATTATTTTAATTTAAATCCCCCTCTTAAGGCTAAACTGTTTATGTTCCTATGAATTGTACTTTTCGTATCCTTGACAGCGTGTATGCAAAATTTCATGATGATCAGTTAAGGCGTAAAAACATTACAAGCACACAAATAAATAAATTAATTAATTGGTAAGATCTTGTTCGCCTTGCAGTCCAGCTAACCTTCCTATACCAAATTTTACAAAAGTGATTAAGGCAGTAAAGGTCGGGATGAATAAAATCATAATACATCTCCGCAGCATCTATTAGTAAACTGAGCCCCGAAGAACAACGACCGCATCGGTCAGCCCAAACATGACAGCTCCCTTATAAATCATAAAATGGTCGGCGATATTAAATTTGTATTCAACGTTTCTGCAATCAAACTTGCCTTCCTCAAGAATGGAAAAGTCACAGATAAAATAAACGCCGAATCTTTCCTCGTAAATCTGTCAGCAAAACAATTCGTACCCTTTCACGAGCAATAAAATGCTACCAAGAAGAGAGGAAAGAAAAAAAGTATCATAAATATAAGATTCATTTATATTCGTTCAGCCGACCCTTGAGGGGGAAACGGAGACCGCCAGAGTATCGAAAAAACAATGTGATCAACATTTATGTCAATAGTATAAAAGAGACTGTACATATACTCGCTGAATCGAGAAGTCGTTAAAATATAGTGTTACGGGATTTGCGAAAACTTCCATAACAGGTTTTGTTATGTGAAAAACAATGAAATATTAACGTGGTTAAGACAGAATCTACGTTTCAACTTGTCAATATGTTTCCTAAAGTCATGATTTATATCGATCTCCATAAGATATATTGCCATAATATGTGTAGCAATAAAAGCACTGGTCAACAACAGTTATATTTAGGGCCCAACATTAATTAAAATCTTCTGTCGAAGCTTTCAAATCGAAACCAACGTAAAGCAAAGTAATTTTAAATTAAAATCCACCAAAAACCCCAATCCCTTTTTGACCACCGATCAATTGAATGTTTTCGGTTCTTTACACCATTGATTTTTCATGGCCTTTGATCTATTCTAATTTATCCGAGTACTTCGTGTTCATACTTTGTAATCGATATAGGAATGTCTCTATTGTATCGTTTGTAGTGACGTTCTTTTTCGTGATTTAATTCTATTTCTGAATATTTGGAAGTAAAAATTCAGAAGCAAGCCTTTAGTTTTAACTCATTTAGAGCCGATTTTTCAATCGCTAGATAACTTTCATCTGAATAGTATGTTTTACGTTTTCACAGCTTTTGTATAGAAAATATGTCAAACCGCCATATTTATTCCTCAGATAGAAGTTAACTGATGATTGAAAAATCGAACTGCCTCGGTGGCCTAGTGGTCCTAAGAGCGACTGCTACGCTAGAGGTCTTGGGTTCGATTCCCAGGTCGAGCAAAAAGTGTTATTGAGTTTTTCTAAGAAATTCTCAGTAGCAGCTCGGAGTTAGGATTTGTACCCGGTTAATGGCAATAGGCTCGCCCCCTATTACATGAGACCTAAACATACCGGCGAACTGCGGGTGTACATTGTTACACCTCTGCCTAACCCTTCGGGGAATACAGGCGTGATGGTATGTGTGGTATGTGAAAAATCGGCCCTTACTTAGCTGTATTTTTCAGCAATGTTTAAGGCCTATTACACATCCTTGTTCTGTTCCATTTTTTAATATATCTATTTTAAGAACGTGAAACGGGCCCTTTTGTATTTCAAGAATTGATTCAATTATGATGAGTATAGCAGACTACGTCGCAAAGTGAATATTCTACGAATAACTGTTATTCTATGTAGTATAGTGCTCTCGCAAACAAAATTGGAAACCTTTGAAGATAATATGGGATCTTAGTACTTAAGCTTAGGTACTACTGAGAAATGGTTTTTATATGTTTACCATTGTTATATGTTTACTGTACTCAAAGAATTTAGAAAATGGAATAAAAAGAATATAAAAATCTTTGAATACCTATTTCATTAATGACAAAAATCGGCAACTCGACACTACCGGGAAGAGATCAGGCGCTAGACCAATGGCTTTACTTACAGTGTCACACCACCATTTTTAAACTCCAGCTTGGTACTGAGAAATACCTAATGGAAAAACTCAAACCTGAGCATCAAACCCAGGCCTCCAAGCTCAGTAGACGAGCTTACGACCATGAGACCAACGCACACAGGACTAAGTAAACGTGAATGACGCATATGTTACAACTCAACTGGTTTGTTAAACTTTTCATTATTCAACGGTTTATCCTGATCCATATCCACGAGAAAGTACTTGTTAAAAGACCATAAGTAACTAAATCCACAACTAACATGCAAAGAATACGCACACGCACACACGCACAAACGCAAGTACACGCGTAACTCGTCGTATAAAATTACGTCCGCTTGCGCGCTCCGCCCGATGCGACAACATAACAGATGAGAGGACAAATCCGCCGTTAATTACCCATTCGTGTGTAATCTTTTAATTAACTAAGTGTAAACTTATTCGCGTCGCTGACAACACTCCCTTTATGTTTCTTAGCTCATTCTATAATATTGGCTTTTGTATGTTTACTGATCTGTTTATTATTGTGAAGGGCGGTTACTTTTGTTTAAAAATGTGCGGTTTTTTTACCACTATCTCAGACTATAAGAAAATCTTTCTTATAGTATGAGATAGTGTCTGTGCGTATTTGAGAACTGTAAGTAAACAATTTCTTAATAAATTATTATCTATACCTATTTTATAATTTACTAAATAATAAAATAAATCTATTGCAAAGTAGCATGCGACTCAGAGATACTTAAAATAACTTCACTAGCTTTGCTTGCTTCTTTCTCTAATCTGTGAGCTAAAGTAGCTGTACACTATACAGATAGGTATTTTAAAAAACATAACCGTTAAATTTTGTTCTAATTTACCCTATTAAAACCTATGTTTACTCTTCATTTCATGGTCACATCTCAAACATATCAATTTTAATATCTATTGCGTGATCAAAAACTCTCTTATCAAACGACTCCATAAAATTCTATCCAGTGATCTTTATTTTCCATTTCCTCAACGACAATCTCAACAAATACAATTGACTATTATAACATCCGTCTTGTGTGAATAGCGAATGTCGTTGCTTTATTGGCTTGCTCGTACAATAATAATGCTCTTTGGTAGGCACGCTGGCTCGGTGGAGCACAAAGAGAATCCGCATGTCACCGACCACCGTCAGGTGGCGCTAGCAGATTCATGATAGGCTTTGCTCATTGTCCACCTTGTAAGTGCATATATTGACATCGGTATCTGAGGTATACACAGAGATGGAGTTACGGCTGTAAGTACCTATGCATGTATTTTGATTGGAATGTCATCTTGGAATTGGCCTGTTTGTTGAAATCATTGTATGTGTTTTGTTTGTGGAGGTGTGACCGACGACCTGGTAAAGGTCGCTGGAAATCCGTGGTTGCGGCCGCGCAGGACTGGTCATTGTGGCTATCTTTAGAAGACGTCCAGCAGTGGAGGTCGTCCGCTAATATGATGATGATGACGATGAAGGTGTGACCGGACAGTCTGTTGCCATGATTTCTTTTGTTACCTCCAATTACATGTTCAACAAGGATGTAAAACTTCACCTAGAAGCGCTCTTCCTACGGCGTCCATAAAACGGTTTCTACTAAGCAATTTTCTCCGTGTTTGAGACGTGATACACAACATTCATTATCTCTTTTATTTATCAAAACAGAAATCCACCAAGTTATAATTAAGAAATAACTATTTTAATTTAATAAAAAACTGTCATGAAATCCCTTAAATAATACGATTTGAAACGACCTAATAAAAAATCAGTTCCACGTACAGTGGTCGATACTGTATCGAAGCTGACGTGTATTCGATATCTGAGCGGGGTCATTACCAACAGGCAATTTATAGCCGAGTCACGCGCGCCCCCATCGCCTCGCCTCGAGTCGCTGTCTAGACACACCCTCTTAATTTCATCAAAATAAATACCACTCGTAATTATAAACAATCTTTTATCTAACTAAGCAGTTCCTGAGGAGTTAAATAGTTTAGATTTTTTTTAGATATGGGTATTATTTTACAGATATTAAATTGTCGTAGGTTATGTATACCTACGACAATTTAGACAGCCTGAGCAACAGTTCATGTAATAACATTTAGAATCAATTCACCAGCCGACGTTAATACATTTAGTAGCAGAATAATAGCCAAGAAGATGAATGCGAGAGCCTAAAAGTTTCCTTCTTAACTACCAACCTACATAGTGACAGTCCTTTTACAAAGGTCCACATAAATGGACTTGAATATTATACTTCAAAATGTGTCCAACATAAGCCACCCCGTTCAAACAAAGGAGATTTTGATTAAACTCCAGATAAAGAAATTCCCAACACAGTATTCAATAAAACAAAAGTTCGAAATCAATATTTTATTCTACAAGAAGATTTCCTTATTGAAATGAATTTTTATTTAAATTAGAAAAACTAAAGAATCTCCGTTTCCTCGGCTGATAAAAATAAAAAAGTGAAAGAAATGCATAAACGCGTTCAAGCTCAATTGGCCTGCCGAGGAGAGGAAATCGTGCCTTCAATGTTCTTTTAAATTTTATTGCTATAGGTAAGTATTACTTAATTTCAAACGTTTCGTAATAGGACAGGTATTTTTTATTGCATGCAAGAGATTATGCTAGTTATTGACTTTTAGTTTAGGTGTTGCTGGCTACTGTTGGCACCGTGTACATACCATATAATTATGGCCCGCCAGCCACAGGACTGCATTATGTATTCTTTATGTATTCTTGATTTTATTCTTTCTCACGTAAGGCACACTTACTGCCTTGTTTAAGAAAGCATCACATTAAACCATAAGTACAACTTTCATTGCCTATTTTTCTTTTTCACATTCATAAATAAAACATATTAACGATACTAATTCTCGAGTTCGCTTTAAAAGCCTTGAATAGCTTAGAAGCTGTATTCCTAAAGCAGTTAGGGGACAATAAACTCATGACGTGATCTCAACGTCTGTCACCGCTGGTATAGGGAACCCGCACTTCATGCACCGGGAGATCTACAAATCTACAAATTAGGAATCTAGAGACGGAAATAGGAAGCTACGTAGTGCTGAATAATTGGTGTGTTTCATTGAATAGAGGATAGGAAATGGGAATAATTAAAGTAAGATGATTTAAGCAGTTTACTAAAAATTACAGGTAATCGTTTACGGAGCAAAGCCCTAACTAAGTTAAATCCTTGTATATGCAACAAGAAAAAATCATCATCTTTCAAAATACCATAAAGAATTTTGTGATCCCATGTGCAACGTGTTATAAATACTCACATAAAAAGTGGAGGTGGAGTTGAATTACTACACCGTTTCTATGGATATAACAGTGCAATAAAACACTACCCAAGACGCTGCAGGCACGAACTAAGTTCGTTTACAGAGCTAATTAGAGCAGGTACAAATCAGCTGGGACACCAAAGTAGTACACACGCTGGGCCACTGTAATTCTGAACATTTAAAACTAACAATACAATAAAGAAATTAGAAATCGCGCATTTTGCGAGGGCCCTTAGCTTGGGACTGCGTGTCTTCGATCAATTACGTGAGATTACACACAAACCAATTAACAAACAGGCAACTATAAAATTGATGGAAAAAAAAGATATTATATGACTCATGAATTTATTGGTCTAGCAGAAAATACAACTGAACTATACATCCGCACGTCACTCCGAAGGTCCGGTTGAAAACCAGAGACAGGCCCAAGTGGTCTGACATTATTGCTGAACTGGGCCTGTTTGCCGCAGCGGTGGGGCACACATCTATATTACATATTTCTTTAGTTTTTTTTTTGATAAGCTGTTTTTTACATTACTTTTTTTATGTCTCAAGTTGTGCCAATAAATGGTTTTTCTTTTTAAAAATTAACGCAGCTCCTACAGTTGACGGTTTTGAAGGCATTCCCGAACGTTCTAGGATTGAATAATCTGTGCTGATGTATTCTTCTCATATATAGAGTTGGTAAGAAAACTCCATTTTAAATACATATAAACTCTGATGATTACGAATTAAAACAGTTTTGGAAAATAGGTGGTACTCTTTTAACGTTACGTTAAGTTACGGAAAGATGAGATAACTAAGAAGTGTAAGTTAATGACCAAAAGAAAAAGACATACCTAGCACACCACAGTAAACTTAGGTAAAACATTTGTAGGTAAGTATATCTATACTAATATTATAAAGTCTCTGGTTTTATTTTTGGATGGGAAATCATCAAATGACTTCCCCCGCCCTGGGCGGGGCGGGAGGGAGTGTCATACTTTTACTGACTAAAACCCATCCATGTTCCTTCTTGTGCCATTTGCATTCTGGGGTCATGATATCTCTTTCGAACATAGCGCGGCCCCGGAAGACATCGGCCCTGACTGGCCCCTCCGATTTTCTGACATCTCTTTGAAGCGGTTGTGATACTAGAACAGTACAGAGTCTGTCATTATGCAATGTACGAACGGTAACCTACCCATTGCTCACCGTCCACAGGCCCGCGTCTACGGTGGCCGGGAGTAGTCTCGCGGCTCCCGACGCCTGGAGCGGCTCCCGACGCCTGGAGCGTCTCCCGCGGCGGGTGGGACGGGAGTCCCTCTACCTCAACCGTCCCGCCACCTCCTTTTCTAGCATATAACTGCTTCTCAGAAGGAGGTAAAGTCTCTAGATGGACTGGTCATAAGTCAACTTACTCACTGATCCGCTTACAAAAATCTTTCACTGATGAAAAACTACACTATTGCTGTGTGTCTTAAGATTGTGTTTTATGGTATCTTTGACTTTTAAGCAGCCGAAGCCGTGAGCAGAAGCCAATATTTTACAAAAACAAGTAAATAATACAAGCAACAAAACGTACAGTAGTTATCTACCATCTAATAGCAAGTAGTGTAGGTTCACTCAACAAACATATCTATGCACACACATTTTTCACGCCAGTACCTACTGGAGTGTTAAAAGCTGTTTTGAACTTGCAACCTTCCGCCTTCATGCCTTGAAGCAAAAAGCAACAGAGTTTTAAAAACAGGAAGCCAACACTTTAAAGAAGTTAAGTGGAAAGTTAGCCATCTCGGTTTTATTTATGAACTGTTTAGCAGTAGCTACGGTCACTACGCTGTATAACAACCAACAACACTTTTTGTATTGGGGAGGGAACCTAATTAGTACAACAGCTATGTACTATATATACTAGGCCCAATATACTAGGTTCCGTTTACAGACGAACGCTAGCATGAAATTAGTACAGATATTGTAGGACTAGGTACTTGGTAAGAGATTCTTCATAAAAACACATTCTTTATGAACATAATTAAAATGTTTTACAACAGACGAAACTGTTCTTGAATCTATAGAACACATATTCTATACATTTGAGCCTAAACTGACTGCCTGTTTGATCTCGTGGTCGCAGGCGCTATTGATAAGCGGGGTCTTGGGTTCATTTCCCAGGTCGGCAAAAAGTATTATTGACTTCTCCAATAGAAATTTCGCAACTAACACCAAAAAAAACATAAAGTACGTTGGTCTTGCGCCTGATCTCTCCCCAGTCTTGTCGGATTGCCGTCCCATTGGACTATAAGAGTGAAGGAAGAGAGTGCACCTGTGTTTGCGCACACACTTGTGCACTATAATATCTCCTACATACTTGGCTAATGCCGAATAAGATTGGCCGCCGTGACCGAAATCGGCCTGGAGAATATTATTATTACATATAAGGATCATGATCAAAAGTAAGAAAAAGAAAACATTACAAATTCAAGCCATGTCGCAAAACCTATAAGGGAAACAATTTTCTTCATGATAAATTGAAAATAATCATTTTATAGGCTCTTTAAACTCTGTGTGAACTGCTGTTAAAAGTAGGGCGAACACGTTTTATCGGAAAACGCAGAAGCGATGATAATGGTCGCTCATAAAGAACTGGCGAGCGATAGATTTCGCAAGTTACCAACTTTTCGGGCACCTACAGCCATTAGAGGGGCACTAATGCGGTTGCCCCCTCAACTGCCCCAAGACCACATTGCCGATGTCATTACGATTTTGTACCCGTATATACAATGTAGGTATACCGTTTTTCTGGCGTCTAATGTGTTTCGTTTTTCGGTGTAATTTGTTTGTGTTCTTTATGGAAAGTGGATTCAACAGCACTTTGGAGCTAGTAATGAAACTATCAGCAGACCTTTACTGCTTACACCTCAAATATATAACAAACTAGCTGATGCCCGCGACTTCGTCCGCGTTCAATATTTTATTGGTTTCAATTTTGTTTTCGCATAACCCTCTTTTTTTTTAATTAAAGTAAAAAATATAACCTAAGTTCCTTCTTATAACATTAGCTATCTGCGACTGAAAATCTCGTCAAAATCGGTCTAGCCGTTTCGAAGATAAGCCGGAACAAACAGACAGACAGACAATATTTTAAAAAATTATATGCAGTTAGTGAAAAGCTTGTAATTTAAAATTACAACCAGGCCCTTCAATTTTATTTATTTGTATAGATGGATAATCGCTTACCTATAAAGCCTTATCTTTTTAAAAAACAGATAAAACTAAACCGATATAACCATCCCAACCCGTACCGAACGGTACCAACAAAATGTAACAATCTCATCTGATCCATTCAAATTTCCGTTTTCTAGCGACGCAAAGAAGAACATCCGTCCGCTTTGATTCTGTGAACGTATTAGCATTGGATTTGAATAGAACAAACAAAGGGTTTGCTCCAGACAGTGTGCTTTCGTAGGCGATTGTAAATTCAACGTATCGTAAAAATCCCAGTTCCCCTCACTACCCTGCCAAGAATAAAAAAACATGTTCGTTAGCATTTTATTTTTATAACAGTACAATCTGGCACAAAAACTTGCTACATTTATCCCATTTTTTCAGCTTACTGGTCATGAATGCTTAGATCTGCTCAAAAATTTGTCATCGCATTATGACGCAAAGAAGCTGATTTATGAAATAAAAACCGCGTACCCGCTGCAGCTTGACAAATACCAATGACAAAAGTATAACAAGGGCTTTTGTTACCACGAACGATACAATTTAGAATAAGCTTCTAATAATATTTATAATATTTCATTGGTTATATATCTAATTATTATTTCTTAACCACAGTAATACGATTTAACAATATCTTTGTTGGGTATAAATACTATATTTTTAGTACAGTTTAGGTTCCTCTAAAATTCATCATGATAACTTAATCTTTTATTTATCAACTATTTACAAAATAGATCTATTATATTAAGTTTAAAATATAAACAAATACACCTCATACTTTTTAACAACTCGGTCACTTACAGTAAATCTGTTAATTAAAGAGGTCAATGACCAATGTAGGCTAACATTGCATCATCAGCCGTAGGACGTCCACTGCTGGACTTAGGCCCCCCCATAGATATCCAATAGGAGCGGCTAACATTTATATTCACGCAAAACTCAAACCAAATAATCAACTTTACTTCTACGTTTCATATACCTACAAGTAGTTTTCTTCGAAGCAATCTTGTAATCAAAAAGAAATATCCACAAATCTTGTAGTGGTATCTGCACATTTTACTAGGCGTGTAGTATTGCCGATTGCCGGGTGGATCTGCCTCCCATATTGATAAATCCTCACAATCGTTTCGGCTTTGCGAATTGCACGCCGCCGCCGCCGGTGCAACTTGTGCCTTGTATTACATTATCTTTCCTCCTTCTATTGCCAATGTTGTGAAAGCAAATGTAAGGATTCTAGCGTTTTGCATAAGCCCTTAAATGTTCATGACTTTTATTTAGATAGGTAGTTTTGCTGTTGTAAAACCATAACATATTTGCAGATAGGCTGGTAGATCAGCGGTAAGTATGATAGTATGATTATTGTGGGCTTTTCTAAGTACCTGTATAAGTTCTGGATTTAAATAATTAATAATACTGCCTGGTCCTAAGCGCGACTGCTACTTTAGAGTTCGTGGGTTCGATTCCCAGGTTAAGCAGTATTATTGGGTGTTTCTATGAAATTCTCAGTAGCAGCTCGGAGTTAGGATTTGTAACCGGTTAAAGGCAATAGTCTCGCCCCCTATTACGTGGGACCTAAACATACCGGCGGGCTGTGGGTATATATTGGTACACCTTTGCTAAAACCTTCGGAGAATACGGGTGTGATGGTATATTAATAATACTGTCAAAAAAATATTAAATGTACAAGCCCAAAATAATAATACCCTAGTTTTACCGAATTCGGTTTTAAAATAAATATTTGAGTAGTAACAAACAATTTTTTGAATTCTAAGTCCGAAACTGAAAAACCGAAGTTGCCCATAGTCGTTGTAGCATAGGGTTAACAATCACCCCTTGTCTGCAGAAGCGACAATAGACTCGCTCCCTATAACATAGAATGTAATAGCTATCGGCAAAATGTGTCTACATTTTGGAGGATTTGCAAAAAAAGGTACAACAGTACGAACAGTGTCAATGACTTTCGTAGCGGACGACCTGTCTGTCACAGGCGATTTTTCGAAAACCATTTAATATACTCGTACAGAAACGAGATTGGGCGTTGTTTTGCAGATAAAGGATAGTACACAGAGTTTTTGATGAAACTATCGAACGTAACCTGAACAATGAAAGCAAAATATTGAAAATAATGTATTGTATTGTACACACAGCGTCATCAATTGGTTAACCCCCCTTGCATTAAAATTTAGTCGAAAAGAGGATAACCAGTTGATGACGTTGTTTGTACTTATCAACTTACTGTGTGGAATAAAGACGGAGATGTCACGCGCAAGAATTTACCCTAATACGATATCTTGTGTCATGTAAATAATAGGATAAATCCGTTCATCAAATATTGTAAAACATTAAAAAGAAAGTATTCTTAGAGGAAGAAATACCAATAAAATGACCTAATAGTGTTATAATTAAGAGAATCCCATAACTAATTTTATAAAATCCCAGAACTGTGCTGGTTCATTCTTTGCTGTAATAACATACCATCACGCTTGTATTCCCCGAAGGGTTAGGCAGAGGTGTAACAATGTACACCCATAGTTCGCCGGTATGTTTAGGTCCCATGTAATAGGGGGCGAGTCTATTGCCATTAACCGGGCACAAATCCTAACTCTGAGCTGTTACTGAAAAATTCATAGAAAAACACAATAACACTTTTTGCTCGACCTGGGAATCGAACCCAAGACCTCTAGCGTAGCAGTCGCGCTTAGGACCACTAGGCCAACGAGGCAGTCAACTAGGCTTTGCTGCAATGTTACACGAAAGTGAAATAATTTAATGAAAAAATATTCGAAATCAATTAAACCCAGTTTGAGAATAATGCGCATAGAAGTCTGTTTGGTCTGATAGAAAAAAATCTAGGCACGCGTTGCATTCGGTAGTAACACGTGTTTAGCCATTATTTATTAGGTTTTGACATTTACAATGTTCCGTAAAACTTCCGCAACTACAAACCTTCTGGTAAGTAAATAAAAACAGGATTTTAAGGACAAAGTAAAGAAAGAAATCCTTGGGAGGCTTTTTACGTGATTATACCTTTGGTGACGGTTTCATAGTTCGGGAGTCAATGGCGAGCTTAACAAAAGTATCACGTTCTAACAAAACGGGCATTCGGTCACACGCCCTCTCACCTTCCCAGTGCCTCCTGGGATCACCGACGATCTTCTGCAGACGCTTGGTATTAAAACTTACCTTTCTTTTTTTAAAGGCGGGTGGAATTAGAAAAAGTTGGTTCTACTAGGTACGACGTAACGATCTTATTCCCAGCACGGGAAGACAATAGTACTGCTGTAAGCACATTTATTTATTTTATAAATTAGGTACCAACCGCATGTTTTTACCTATATACTTTTGACAGTAGCCTACGTTCACAACTACATGTTTTAATAAGTAAGTATAATTTTTGTCAAAAAACTTCTTATAGAAGTTACACGTAAAAATTATTAGCCACAATTGATAAACAAAGTTTGCCTTCAATTGCAGTCTGAACAATTATAATCTTCTTACCGGTATAAAAACTGAGTAGTGGCTTATATTTGATCACCAAGAAGTTGTCTTTTTGACATTCCATGGCAATTATGAAGGAACTTAGTCCACTCACTAAAGCCAAATGCATTAATCACCTAAAAAAGCAACCAAACAGCACTTGAAAAGCGACTTTGTTCCATAATTATATTAGATTATACTTAATATTTGACTGAACAATTTTGAATTCTACGTTCCATACAGCATCATTAGTCAATCACACAGCAGTTAATTTTCAATAGATTCCGCTCCTAACACATTTCTGCTAGTTATACAGCCAAATGGGAAGACTTGGACAGTTTACACACATTAAGAGGCTTTGTCTCCACAAAATGGGATACGTGAGTCCAATTTCTCACTCGAGCAGGTTGCGTCTCAAGTTTGGTCCTGAGAAGTTATTGGCCCAACTAATACTAAGTACGTAATAGTTAGCGGTTACCGTTTATAATATTAATGAACTACCTCTTAAGTTCAGGTATGAGTCATTCTCGTTTTAACTATCATGTTTATGGAAACGTAGAATGTATTTTCAATATTGATCAAAGGTTAAAATGAGGAGATTTTAATGACGAAGAAACTTCTGTAGTTACTTACATTATTTTATTATTTTTGGTTGTTCAAAAAGTTCTTTACATATTGTCCTAAACTAGCGATAGAGGTTTAATCTACCATTAAAATAGTTGAATAAATAAAATTAAATAGTTTAGATTACACTATACACTTTGTGACTTCACCTAGACTGTTCCCAAAACCACTGTCCCGTAACTTTTTAAACTGCTACCCGAAATGCGATAATTAACGTAAGTACGGCCCAAGCAATCTGTCAAAACATGCTCCCAGAGATTAGCGGCATAGCTCGGATAGATGAAACCCAGCGGCCGACCGCGCTTGTCACTCGGGGTATCAAATTTACATTGCACGCATATTTGCGGTATCTGCAGTAAACCCACTTCGTGAGCAATGTCTGACATCTGGGAACTTGCTGTGTGCTTGTATCCGTACTATTTGTGCTTAACATTGTTATTTTGGTAATTGTGGTTGTGAGTGTTTGTGGTATTGATGTCATTAGGATTGCTTGTTCTTATTTTTAATCCCCGACGCAAAAACGACGGGGTGTTATAAGTTTGATGTGTCTGTGTGTTTGTCTGTGGTATCGTAGCTCACGAACGCATGAACTGATTATGATTTTGTTTGTTTTGATTGAAAGGTGAATTAGTCGAGAGTGTTCTTGGTTATGTTTATTGGAAATCCGTTCAGCGGTTTCAAAGTTACCAGATCTTTTGTTAGCTGCGGTAGGGATATTTATTCTTCTGTCGGGAGTTACTAAAAATTTTAATTTTCTGTTTGTATTTTATTAATTTTCGTTTATTTTTTATTATCTGTAAAGTTTAAACAGTCTATATTTTAATGGTTGCAAAATAGACAACATATTACACTGACTAAATATTGCTAAAACACTTTTATGATCACTGTACGCGCCACATTTTCCGCGCAATATATCGAAGCGATAATGTTTTAGTTGCAGCTACATATTGCAATAAAAGTATAGTCGGTTCAGAAACATATTAAAGAAAATATTTATAGATCCCTACACAAAATTAAGGCGAAATATATTATCTTTTATCATGAGAATGTAATCAGATCACAGAGTAGGTATCAAGTTGTTACGTAGACATAACATTATTGAAAACAGTAACTTATCTCTGCTATAGGTGCTCGAGAGCTTTCCACACTTATTTTTATTTACTCTATCTAATTTATTTTTATTATGGATCACACAGACGGGTCATATAACATGCCACACGACATTTACTTTTCATAACATTCCCCCAACCTTGCCAAATCAAAACACAGCAAACGTAAACTAATTATTTAATTAACGAATGTTTATTCAATTAGCGCACGTAACGTATGTACAATGGTAACATACTTACATAATAAACACGCGCTTACATACGAGTCTCACAAGGGAAGGCAATGTTAATGGAGATGCTGATTTGCATAAACACATTTGCTGCGATTTTGACACCCTCACTATGGCTGACATTTGAAATCTTGACATGAATATTGCTCGGCATTCCCGACGAATTACCATTACGTCTTGACATATAATATGTACCAACGTAACGACTGCCTTGTTCTACCGTTTAAACATTAATAAGTTACATCGCGTCTCAGAATTCACACGGAGCGTTGCGAAACCATCTCTAGACGTCTGATATTTCTTACGAATATTTCTATGTGCCGGCTCAAATGTTGAAATATTTTGTCCAAAAATAGTTTACTCTGTGTCCTTTATTAATAGATCAACAATATATGTCGAGCTTAACCACCGTCATTATATTCATAATCTAAAATATTCCAGGTCATAAATTCAAATAACGTGCCGCTACTATAATTTGAACTAAGAACGCGTCACGGCATCTAATTGAACTGTAAATAAATAACAAATTAAAAGCACCTACAAACGAAAGTAATATTCCGCTGGGCGACTTCATTACAAAAGTTTGTTACCCTCAAAGCCTAGTCCCCACCGGTATTAATAAAGTTTTGTTACCAAGTCGTCCGTTGGAAAAGAAACGTGTTAATTATCTGTTCCGAGTACGGGCCTGGCCATCTGTCACGTGGCCGCAACCCTACGGGACTAGAGGTGTGCCATGTTATTGGAAATTCGAATCTGTGATCTTGTAATTATTATGTTAACCATAATTTGTTTCTATATTTAGTTAGAGAAACCGTAATTAGTGACAATGTTAGTTCTGATGTTAACATAAGGATTAATGATGATCGTCGACCTCGTAATTGTTTTAGCAAAGTCAAGTATAGAATTACAATTAGGTTAGCTATTTATAGGAAAATGGTAAGATGATAAACAATTCTATTAAGAGATATTTTCTTTAATAACTGAATCTTTTCTTTGAATGTATAGGTAGAACGTGTTTTGCCTGTAGACATAATATTATTATAATATTCAAAGTTATTTCTCGGGAATTCTATTTTCGAATTCAGGAACCTACCTACAATGCGAAGCTAATTAAAAAACAACGCGTGATATGCACATGGCAGCAAAACAGATTTATTTTTTTATTTTTGACGAAATATCAAGAGTTTGGTCACTGAAGATTTCGTAAATATATTTTTAACAGCCTCGAACGAGAACTTGCTACTAAACAATTTTTAGTTTTGACCTAATCACGTAATTATTTATCCATCCAGTGCGAGTAGCATCATGTATCACAAATTCACAACCCAGGACCCCATGATGTAGACGCAGTCTAGTTTGAGGACCACCGTTGTTTTATAAATGCCGACCGCCAAATGTTACTGAGCTAAATTATGTTGAATTCTATTTTTATTTGTTACCATTGTTAATAATCTTTATTATTTATTAAACTGTTCATTACATAAAGCGAGTCTTAAAAAAAAAAGATTAAGACACTTTATGTATTGTACTAGGTACATCAAACTAACTCAGACTTCAACTTACATCAGGTACCTACGTAAAATTGAACACACATACCATCACGCTTGTATTTCCCGAAGGGTTAGGCAGAGGTGTACCAATATACACCCACAGTTCGCTGGTATGTTTAGGTTCCATGTAATAAGGGTCGAGCCTATTGTCATTAACGGGCACAAATCTTAACTGAGAATATCAGTGAAAATCCCAATATTTTTTTTTTACTTGACCTGAACCTAAGACCTCTTGCGTAGCAGTTGCGCTTAGGACCACTAGGTTCTATGAGATAATCTATCGAGGTTAACTGTTCATTTAATAAAGCGAGTCTTAAAGAAAAAGTAATTTAGACTTTATGTCCTATAGTAGGTACATCAAACTAAATCAGAGTTGCCTTAATCTTCAACTTACATTAGGTACCTACGTAAAATTAAACATCATCATCTGCTTAGCATTTTCCGAACTGTGTTGAGGTCGGCTTCCAGTCTAGCCAAATTCAGCTGAATACCAGTGTTTTACATGAAGCAACTGCCTATCTGACCTCCACAACCCAGTTACTAGGCAACACGATACCTCTTTGTTAGACTGGTTGTCAGAGTAGCTGGCTTCTGACTATCCGTAACGACTATCAATGATCAACGAATGACAGCCGGGACCCACTCACGTGCTATCCGAGACACGGGGGTGTCACACCACCAACTTTCAAACTTTGGGCTGCTACTGAGCAAATCCTAATGGAAAAACCCAATAACACTTTTTGCCCGACCTGGGAATCAAACCCGGGACCCTGCGCTTATCAGTCGCGCTTGCGACCACGAGACCAACGGGGTAGTAACGCTACGCAAAATTAAACACACAATAAATTAACCGATCGTTAGGAAATGTACTATGCCGTTGAAAATTTAAGTAAGGGGTGTTAAAATGACAACAGTACGGCACACGCAGGTGATAAATTTCATTGTTCAAGCCTCCGAGCCAAAAATGAAGCAATTTGTTTTCGAAACAGAGGAGATGAAAAACATTATTTAGCTGAAAGTTTATTAAGTTAGTAAGGCAAGTCACCAGGTATAATGCGAAGCGCACCTACTTACCGGCTTTTTATAGGTGTCTGTACGCGAGGTGTCAACCCTATTTTTAAAGGAAATTAACTGAACATGGATATGGTACGAGTAGGTTTAAAATCGCCACTTTACATGTGAATTACACCTATAAAACAGCACCTAGTTAAAGCGAAGTACTACTAAAACTATTTATTTCAAGCTGATTACACTTTTAACTTTTTTTATTTTGTCCTCACGGCCAAGCAATCAGCAGAGTGTTCTAAAACAGTTAAAAATCTATAAAAAAAAATTACTAACATAATTTTATACTTGTGTTGTATTTTGTATTTTAATTTATTTATGTAATGGCTTTCAGTTTCTATTTTCTAATCTCAAATGTTCTTGTTGTAGTCTCGAAAAAAAAATGTGCATCTGACATGTTATCTCTTCACCACCTTTGGTTGACTGGTAGAGAATGCCTAAGGCATTAAGCCGCCTTTATACTTTTTTATGTTGCATAACGTTAATATAAGTAAATAAAAATCGAACTGCCTCGGTAGCCCAGTGGTACTAAGCGCGACTGCTACGCTAGAGGTCATGGGTTCGATTCCCAGGTCGAGCAAAAAATATTATTGGATTTTTCTATAAAATTCTCAGTAGCAGCTCGGAGTTAGGATTTGTGACCGGTTAATAGCAATAGGCTCGCACCCTATTACATGGGACCTAAACATACCGGCGAACTCTAGGTGTACATTGTTACACCTCTGCCTAACCCTTCGGGGAATACAGGCGTGATGGTATGTATAAAAATCGAACATTAAAGTTGAACAAGCCACGTATGTGTATACTTTAGTTCAAACAAAAAATATTTCAGCCCGTAAGCTGCAGAGAGAGAGAGAAAACAACATAATTCTCGTCAATATTTCCTATGACAAGCTACGGGACAGGTAGCGTAGCATCGTCCCTAAGACAAATACCTACCGGTGTGGCATTGCAAACAACGGGAAATTACACTCCTGTTGTTTCTATTACAACAGACGTCAAACGAATTGATTTTGCACAGTCAACTGAACCCGCGGACCATTTGTAGAGACAGTTTAAGTTTTGTTATTATGGTTCACTCTTAGCTGCGAACGAAATAATGATTTGTGTAGAATTAAATAAAATTGTCTTTGGCGTTGGGGAAGGTAATGAAGTAGATGTCAATTGATTTGTGTTTAAGGAATAGAATCAATTTATTTTCACAGTTACAAAAATGTCATTTATTTAATTAAATACATCAGTTTAAATGAGGCTAACTGCCTCGTTAGCCTAGTGGTCCTTAGTACGACTGTTACGCTAGAGGTCTAGGGTTCGATTCCCAGGTCGAGCAAAGTGTTATTGGGTTTTTCTATGAAATTCTCGGTAGCAGCTCGGAGTTAGGATTTGTGCCCGGTTAATGGCACTAGGCTCACCCCATATTACATACCGGCGAACTGTGGGTGTACATTGGTACACCTTTGCCTAACTCATCGGGGAATACAGACGTGTTGACATGTTCCGTTTAAATGACGGAGATCCACAAACGAGGTGGGTGTACCTGTAACTTGGGGATATTGCCTATGTAACGATTTCCAAAATTAGCAAATACCAGTTTTAATTTTTGTTCTCGTTATGAAACATATTTTCTAAACTAAGAGACTGATCATAGTTAACTATTGGACTCGCTATGAATTTTTTTTTTTTTTTTGGTGTGTGGGAAATCATCAAATAACCTCTCCCGCCCTGGGCGGGGCCGGAGGAAGTGTCAGACTTTTACTGACTAAAACCCACCCATGTTCCTTCTTGTGCCCTTTGCGTTCCGGGGGCGCGGTATCTCTTGCGAAGAACCCGCAGCCGACTCGCTATGAATGCTGTCACTGCGGGTAGAATGGTAGGCGAAATCTCCCACAATTCAACCCACACTGGTGAAAATAAACAAAGTTACACCAGAAACAATGTAAATAAAAAAAATATAGCCTGTAAAACAAGATCAACATTAGAAAGAATATCGTAAAACAAAACTAACTACCCCAAAACAAAACACTACCTAAGTACCTACTACATAAGAATTAGCTAGAGCTACCCGTAATTTTTTGTACCAACCTTGCGAGCGAAAGAAATTGTAGTAATTTAGTTAAGCGTAACGGTGGCTCAGGTGAGCTGAACATTTGGACCAGGCGGTGCACTGATGACGGTAATCAAAGAAAACACGCTAATTAAGTTTGCTACCCCCGAAATATTTCTTATGGCACCCTTGCGCAATACTTTTGCCGTTTTACGAGTAAAACTGAATTAGTAGAGTCGATTGGTGTGATTTTGTATATGTAGTTCTTGATTTATGCTAGGTCTTCTAATAAGAGTATGTAAAATTGTTTTTTTTTTTTGGGAGGTGGGAAATCATCAAATAACTTCTCCTGCCCTGGGCGAGGCGGGAGGGAGTGTCAGACTTTTACTGACTAAAACCCACCCATGTTCCTTCTTGTGCCCTTTGCGTTCCGGGGGCGCGATATCTCTTACCAACAACCCGCAGCGAGGCTGCAGTACACATACGGGGAGATATCATTGATTCTCAATAGCACATCCTAAAACGATTGAGATTCGAGAAAGTGTTACCCCATGAAGTTTCCGAATACCCTTAAAGGTTTTAAAAAATATATAATTTTTAATAACCCGCCTAAATTGTTAACTCCCGTAAAAGTAAATATTTCAGAATACTCAGGTTTAAAACGTTATGCACCAATATATTGAGATGCGGGCGGCTCTCCCGGTCTACGGCAGTGTTTGCTCTCAAATCAGTCGTTTAAATAAAACTGTTTCTTTTTTCTCTCGCCTCTGCCAATTCAATTCCCGTAGCACCTGAAAGGACGCTCTGTACGTTTACATTAAATTAGAGTGATTTTAAATAATTGTCTTTAATACATTTTGTATTAAGGTTGACATTCCTGTTTTAGTTGGATATTAATGCAGATGCAATCATTACCTTTTACTGCAGTTTAAAAAATGTTAAGTAGTGATAAACAGTCTAATTTTATAAGCTTTCTGTTTTCTGTGCACGAATTGTCATTATTTTTAGCATATGAAACGACCAAAGTAGATGCACGGTAGTACACTAGTATATCTATTGAAATATAACATGAATATACAATTACGAAACATAGCTTTGGAGCGAAAAAGTTCTTTCGAGAAAAAAAACATCGCGTAAAAATAAAATAATCCGCGAATACCAAAATAATCACACAAAAACCTCACCATATATTTTATCCACGTTTACAAGCCAAGAATTCTCTCTCGCCTCTTATTCGCATTTTTTCGTAAAAGTAATCGTGTCAATCCGTTGTAATCCGTGAAAGATGGCTCGAGATTATTAAGGCTTCATTTGCAAACTCTCGTACGGAAGATTAACTTGTACGAAATCTTCGCACTTAATACTTGTTCATGTTGGCATGACATGGATTTTATCGATAATAATATTACATGTCAGCATTTTAAACATATTGACATAAGAACAATGTTCTTAGGGTTTTATCGGATTTATATATCAACTTTGCTAAAAGACGAAGATTAATACACAACTTGAACTAATCGTAACTTCATTAACGTGATAATTGCCTACTAAGTCCAAGACACTATTCCAGAATTATTTACAAAAAAATTCAACTAATCAAATATAGTAAACTAGTAAAAACATCACACAACTGAAAATTATATTTCTTGTAAGATTAAGGACAGCAATGAACAAAGACGTAACACGAAAATACCGTTGTAAGAGATTAGAAACGAACACAGAAAATAAATCCGGTACTACATAAATTAAGGCATACATATACGCGATAAGCTTGTATGGGTGTGTAGCGTGCACATGATTGCATGTTGACGTGGCTTCGAAAGAGCTTGATATCAAAGCGCAACGCTGCGAGCGCACGGGTTTAAAAACCCAGTCCCCTTTACCATGTCCACGGAAATAGGCAGGCGCAGATACACTTTGCTATGAATTCTCTTTGTAAACATAAAGTAAATACAGAATGTGTTCGAACTGAACTGTTCGAATATGTAAACTGTTAACGTAAAATACCAAAATTTGCTAAAGGATAAGCAAATCAAAATGTAACGTAAAAAAAAAAAACAAAAAATAATAAGCCTAAAATTGGAAATATATGCGCCCAAAATCTAATTTATTGCACCTAAATGTTAAAAAGTTACAATCATCTAAATTGGCAGATGGATCGACAGTCACTATTTTGTAGTAAAGTAGATGTCGCTACACTTCCCGTAGATATTACTCTTAAGTCGTCCCCTATGACTCTCATGGGAAATTATACGCTACTTTGTCCGTAGCAAAGACTACGCCAAGACAAATTAATGTCTATCCAATTTTAAACATAAAAACTTAAAGCTATTGTCCTAATTTCTACACAATTATCAAAAGCATTCGCAAAACCATTATTTACTTGCTATGTTTCGATTTTCCGACGCCAAAACTACGGCAAATTAACTAACATTGTGAACAGTAACGTTCTGAAAGCAACCCCACACTAGCGTAAATTGCCAAATAAAAAAAATCCTATCAATCGCGGAACTAATTTCGTCTTGATAATCGTGATAAAGCAACAAAATAGCAATTTGCCCCACCATAAAAATAATTGAGTTCAAACTGCGTTCAGGCAATAAAAAGCGTGAAAGCAGGCCCAATAACCTTTAGCAGGGGAATCGTGGGAAAACAGGCAGCTGGCAAATAGTGAGGAATAGAGAGGAGGGCTATTAGGTGCTCACACCACGTGAGGCAATGTAACGACCTGCGCCGTTTCG
The DNA here is from genome assembly GCA_947462355.1 of Caradrina kadenii. Taxonomy (NCBI): domain Eukaryota; kingdom Metazoa; phylum Arthropoda; class Insecta; order Lepidoptera; family Noctuidae; genus Caradrina; species Caradrina kadenii. The sequence goes on along the minus strand of OX381677.1, from coordinate 8,639,777 downwards.
GATGCTCCATTACTAGGATTTAAAAAAGAATGATTGCCAGTCTCTCGTTTCTCTTTTCATGGGAATAATGAAATTCATTTCGTTGTTAAATGTGAGAATATTGAAAATGTTACTTATTGAATTCGGAGACAGATCTGTTATTCGAGTGGCCTGAAAACATTTAATTCAAGTTTCATAGTGATGTATGTCCGACTGCTCCGTTGGTCTCGTGGTCACAAGCGTGACTGTTGAGCGTGGGGTCCCGGGTTCGATTCCCAGGTCGGGCAAAAAGTGCTATTGGGTTTTTCCATTAGGATTTGCTCAGTAGCAGCCCGGAGTTTGGAAGCTGGTGACACCCCCGTGCCTCGGAAAGCACGTAACGCTGTTGGTCCTGGCTGTCATTCGTAGATCTTTGACAGTCGTTACGGATAGTCAGAAGCCAGGAAGTCTGACAACCAGTCTAACCAAGAGGTATCGTGTTCCCAGTAACTGGGTTATAGAGGTCAGATAGGCAGTCGCTCCATGTAAAACACTGGTACACAGCTGCATCCGGTTAGACTGGGAACCGACCCCAACATAGTTAGGAAAAGGCTAAGTAGATGATGATGATAGTGATCTATGTCTAACTCTTATAACTACTATATTTATATCCAAAATAAAGTCACGTAGCTACTGTTTTTTCACTAACAGTATCGACCAAATAATAAAGAGCGGTGGAATTGGATAGGAAACGAGCTAGGCTTAGTAATTTAATGTTTAAGAAAAAAATGTCGGCTATTTTAGAAAATCCTTAAATTTCATGTACAGTTAAATAACATATTTGTTATGCCTACAGGCAAACATATCCATCCTTCTACTTCACTGACAATATTGTATCTCATTGTGTGCGTAATAACTTTTAAGCTTATGGCATACCTAATAGAGTAACGTAATAGATCTGGAGGGCAATTCTGCTAACTTTTATGAACAATTGTTATCTAATACTGAGATTAGATTTCATTTCATTTTCGACAGATTGAGACTGCTCAATCTGTCGAAAATGCTCTAATTTGCAAACAGTTTTTGACGTTCATTGCCGCTGACTAGACATTGCGATAATCAGTCTCAAGTGTAGGTGGTGTAGAAGCATTTTTGACAGATCGACAGAGTTTAGAATGCGAGCCTTCCTTGAAGTTTTGAAGAATTGACTATCCAGAATACTTACACCTTTGTTTAAAAACAATTGCCAGTGTGGGAAAAGTTATTTGATGATTTCCCATCCGTAAAAAAAGAAGTCAGCTGACTACATACCAAATAGCTTGCTCTACTTGACTTACATATAATCGTGGGCTCAATATAATTGCAGCGTTACCTACAAACAAATCAATGAATACCCTCACGTCCATCAGAATCAGCGTGTCTGGCATTTGACATAATAATTTAAACTATGCATAGTTCATACAAACAGAGACGTTACACAGTTTAACTTGACAGCGATCATACTGTGTATGTACGTTTAATACCAGAGATGCGCATTTCAATCATGTTAATTGAATAATCACATATTTGCGTATTAATTGAAATCCATCCAACTATGAAATCGATGGAACAACGATCTTCGCATGGCAGATGAAAATTCATGAGACCCTTCAAGCCCTTTAGGTCCTTCTCGACTTTAAGTTCTCCATTATACTGTACTTAAAGTAAAGGTGGCACGACGTTGTAAATAAATAACATATTATAACTTTTAATGGCATCCGTAGCACAGCGGTATAGAGTTTCACTTAAAAGTCTGCCTACCCTACGTTAGGAAATTAATAATTTAAACAAAGTACCTATTGATTAAAACGAAAGGCTCGATAATAACATACACATATAGTAGGTATCTACTACTATGTTTTCCACAACCTATACCACAAAAAGTGATGGGTCACACTAGCGGAATTTATGAAATTAATTATTAAATCATCAACCCTTTGTGTAACACAGGCCAGAAATACTTGAATAAATACAGTAGGTATACGATGCAATATTAAATTTTAAACCACATAATAGTAGCTTGAACTACCAACACTGAATTTCCACTGTAGATGTTTTTGTAGATAAGGTCCATATTTTTAAGCGAGCTGACTTTACAAAGCTTATTTCGACTATAAAATCCGAAGCAGAGACAAATGCACCGTTCCCACTAGAAAATGAAGACTAGTGTTAAGGGCGTCTTTACAACACGCTAGGGAGACGGCTAACCATGAGTTATGACGGCCTTTTCTCCACCCTTATGAGGAAATACGACAGTTTCAGCAGCGAGACGGCGAGGGTCGACTCTATGATTGCCTAAAGTTAAGCTAGGTGACCGTAGTCTATAAACATGCCCATTTTTGCGTTCCGTGCCGAAATTGTAAAATAATACGCTCGCTATCAATTGTCATTTGTATCTCTTTGGGGAAAGTCTTTTCCTTTTCTTGCTCAAACAAAACTACGTGTGAATTTGAAACGAATAAAAATGACTGAGTGTAATATAAGTTATGTGAACAATGTGTTGTTTGTCACACTATCTAAACATATTTCTTAACATGCTAACATATACTATTCATTCTTAGTTTTATTTTTTGTTATTCAAAATTAATACTAATGAAAGTATCATAGTAATTTGTACTCCCTAATAATACACATTAAACCTAAGAGAAAGCTATCCACATGAGAAGCATCCCCCTTCCTAGACATTCATTATGCGTCGTGTGTCGTCTGTACTTAACAACACTACGCCAACACTTTACCGGTCAGATTTAAACCATCATACATGATTCATATTTGGAATACACAGATTATAGAATACCAGAAACTGTAGAAAGCAATTAGGGCAGCGCGTTGCTTCGGTTGCAATATCAAGGCGTATAGGCCGGCCATGATCTAATATTCATCGTCGACAGACGTGCCTGTCTACATGGCAAAGCATAATACGTAATTAGATACAGCAAATGCTCCCAGGGTCTGTGCCCGTCCGCCAGCATGCATTATGCACGAATCTAAATTGAATGTGCAGTTAGTTGCGTGGATTAAAGCCCGACATACGCCACATGACCATTGCACTTTAGTTAATGCCCTTTTTATAATGTTACGCGTTGTTAAATTTTAATGGCTAACCGTGTTGGATCATGCGTTTAATTAAAACATGTAGGTACTTGGAACGGTTTATAGAGGACATTTGAACCAGTTTAGTGCAGTTCTGTAAATAGACTAACAGCTCACTTTACGTGTCTAAAGCTATGTGTTCAGTGGTTGCTAAACAAGCTTATCTAGCTCTGACACCAAGTGTCGCCAGGAGTGGTAATTAGGACAGTCACACAGTCCATGGGAATGACTTATAAGCCTGCTAAGTGACACATTTCATTTCAAATACTCTGTTTATTTTTGCCAACACAATTTACATCATTATAATGAAGAAGAAAGGTTCAAACAAAGAGTTAACTCCCTAAACAATGTAGCCAAACATATTATAGAGTTCGTCCTACACAGAGGTTTATTTTGGATAGACTTAACGAACGTATAAAAATTCAATAACATGTAAATTGGTGTGTCTGTACGGAAACTTTTCAAAGGAAGTTCTTGACAAAAGCAAGTTGATTGAGCAGCTTAGGAGCACGGAAAGTCAATATAAATGTGTAAAAGTATTGAAACGGCCAATAACCTGCTAGAGTTGAAATAGAATTCTTTTGCTATTTATCATTCTTACATGGTTTTTTTTTTTGGTGGGTGGGAAATCATCAAATAACTTCTCCCGCCCTGGGCGGGGCAGGAGGGAGTGTCAGACTTTTACTGACTAAAACCCATGTTCCTTCTAGTGCCCTTTGCGTTCCGGGGGCGCGGTATCTCTTGCGAACAACCCGCAGCCCCGGCAGGCATCGGCCCTCAGTGGCCCCTTCCTTTTGCTGACATCTCTTTGAGGCGCGCGTGGAACACGAACGCGCCGTCGACACGGCCTGTCGTTATGCAACGTAAGGACGGTGAGCTACCCATTGCTCACCGTCCACAGGCCAGTATCTACGGTGGCCGGGAGTCGTCTCGCGGCTCCCGACGTCCGGAGCGTCTACCGCGGCGGCTGGGACGGGAGAACCGCTGTCTCAACCGTCCCGCCGCCTCCTTCTCAAGCATTACTGCCTCGCAGAAGGAGGCGACTGCATCCCATTCCCTCTCGCTCCGGACCATGGCTTGCACCAGGGCCGGACGCGAGAGTTCGCCGCCGCCGATGGCCGCCACGAGGACTCGGCGATGCTCCGCGAAAGCGGGGCATACCGCCACGGTGTGCTCCACCGTGTCCTCGGGGCGATCCACACAATGATGACACCCGGACGTTTCCTCCCGCCCGATGAGGTGCAGGAACCTCCCGAAACACCCGTGTCCGGTGAGGACCTACGTCAGGCGGTAGGTGAGGGCGCCGTGGCGCCTCTCCAGCCACTCCTCAAAGAGGGGACTTACCGCCTATATTAAGGCGTGCCCAGCACGAGGTTGCGACAGTCGCTGTCTCCATGTCGCCATGAGATCGAGCCACTCGTACAGGCGCGCGAGGACCAGCGCCTCCAGATCCCATGGCGGCAATCCGGCAAGGAGGCTCGCCGCCTCCCCCGAGATCGTGCGGTATCCTCGGATGACCCTTATGGCGATCTCCCGTTGGGACGCAATGAGGTAGTGGGCGGCAAGTCGCCTCAACCCCTGCGCCCACACCGGGGCCCCGTAAAGGGCCATCGACCGCACGACTCCCGCGTAGAGCCTCCGGTAGGAGGCGTTTGGTCCCCCCAGGTTGGGTAGGAGCCGCCTAAAAGCAGCCCCGGCCCGTTCCAGTTTGGGGGCCAAACGTCGGAAATGCTCCGCGAAGTTCCACCGGCTGTCGAGGACGAGTCCCAGGTACTTCATCGTCGACCCGACGCCGATGTGAACCCCTCCTAGTTTTTACATGGGTATGACCACAATTTTTCTGTAAGCGATACAGTTCACAGCATTAGATCTGAAAATAAGATACTAACAAAAAAAAAACAATTGTTGTTTCTTTTTTGTACAGGTAAAACGAAGCTACCTACTGAAATTCTCACCTAAACTATTAATAGGATTAAAATATTCATACTCAATATTGGTTACAAAAATAGACGGTCTCTGAAGCAACATAATTTCTCAGCAACGGGAAGGCGAGATAGTATTTACAAAACCGTGTTGGGGCAATAAAAGCGTCAAAAAGCACCTATAGAGATTTACCTTGATGTCGTAATTTTCCTGCTTTTTAATATCGTCTCTTGAAAATTGATTCTTTTGTTTATACCTCATTGTTCTCAACGTAAAGGGCGTTTATTAAAATAAAATTATAATATAACTGTCAAAAATGTTATGAATACCGTGGAATCATAACACTGTTTCGGCACAATAATGTCTTAAAATTGGCCGCTGGTTAACCAACTTCAAAAAGAAGGAAAATTTCAGAGAACATTTTGTTTCCACAAAGGTGCAAATATGCAAACACCAACAGGTACTTCTTCAAGTTAGAAGTTACTAGTCGAAATACCACATTTAGTGATAAACATCCACAATCTATACAGATACCACGAAATGATTTTTTCGGTATGAAAAATGGTCTTCGAATGAAGGTATTTCCGACGAAAATATCATTATGTGAGTTTGATTCCGTCTGTGTATTAGGACCTTGATCGTATCGAGGTAGCGACGATGTCTTTATTAGTGAAAGAAAACATTTTCGATACAGAATTTAATTAACTTAACATTACTACCACCTTCTTGCACAAAAACATCACTGTCTTTTTAAACACGCCAAAATATGTAAGCACATATATTTTAATAATTCAACATTGCAAACAATAAGTTCAGAGGGTTGTGATCGAGTCAGAGGCACACGGAGGCACGCGAAGCCACGCGGAGTATTCCGAAGGCCCGCTAAATATCCGCAATCTTATCACCCGGCCAACGCGTCGTCGGCGTGCAGTATTTTCTCATAGACGCCAACAAGATTGAACCAAAGTAAAGCTATCATAACTCACGGTTAACCGTAGCCAGAGGTAATCTGAGAACGTGGACGCCGTGATAATCCCAAGCCGTCCATTCTATAGGTGAAGCTTGTAATTTTTATACGTTAACCAAACAACTATTTACGGCGTCTTAGCCGGATTGCGGGTTCGGGGATATCTACACAATCATAAGTTACTACAGTATTAGATCTTATTTCTTTATAAAGGAAGCTGCCGTGTATGGTCCTTTCAGGGAATAGGAGACCTTGCCAGCATATCTTCTTTAAATCAAATTATTAATCAGATTCTATTGTGTCAACAGTGCGCGTACGTAGTAATGATGGATGTGATACCCACAATCATCGTTACCTTTGCAGCTAGATAATACTCTCATCGAAGGTCAATTCGATAAAACTCAAAAAGCCCATATTTTAATTTTGTTTACAACAAAAATATCTGACAATATTTTACCGAAAAATCAAAACAACTAATTGGATTTCTAACAATAAAATCGTCGTTGCAATTGATACTCAAAGTATGAAGTTAAATGATAACAGCTTTTGTCTATTCTAAGTGATTGCACGGCGCCGCAGAATCCGTCGATAGTCCGCGTGGCTTGCAATAATAATGAAAGCAAAGCAACATGTTCTGAATTTATTTTCCAATTCAAAGTTCATTCAGAATTAAGTTCCGTGCAAGAGAAGCGCCCTGCAGCTAAATGGAATTGCGTTGCTGCATCTAGACTGCGAACTTCCTGCAGGAGTATCCGATTAAGTGCATAATATGTGTGTAGGTACGTATTGTGTTTTATCATTGGATGTAAGCAGACACCTGTCTACGTTCAATAGGCCAATAATATCTTGATTTTGATGAAATCGAGTACATCAATCTGATTCTTGTCTTTTCTCGTGCATGTGATTAATTAAAACAGACTAATTTTGGACCTAAGCGAGACCGTTTGACTTACATACGACCTACGACACACCCCTAGATGTGATCAAACTATTGGCGTAATCTATCTAGATACAATAACTAACTGAATAACTGCCTCGGTGGCCTAGTGGTCCTAAGAGCGACTGCTACGCTAGAGGTCTTGGGTTCGATTCCCAGGTCGAGCAAAAAGTGTTATTGGGTTTTTCTATGAAATTCTCAGTAGCAGCTCGGAGTTAGGATTTGTGCCCGGTTAATGGCAATAGGCTCGCCCCCTATTACATGGGACCTAAACATACCGGCGAACTGTGGGTGTACATTGTTACACCTCTGCCTAACCCTTCGGGGAATAGAGGCGTGATGGTATGTATACAAATATCTTTAGAAATATGTAAATACCTACTCTACTTTTACAGCACCCACACCATAAATCTAGGTACACAAACTAACAGGTATATAAATACATTCAGACTTTAAATAATTTGTCAGCTTTATAAGACGGGGAATACTCCTATTCTTCTCTCAGGTCTTGGCCGGTTTGTCATTTTATCATTCGAAATGGTACCTTCTATGATATCGTATTGTACCGTAAAATATTACGTATAGCATATGAAAGAGCACCAAACCAGCTTATATGAACAGAGATGCTGTTGTTCGAGCCACATTAATTAAGTACATGACCACGTATGCACAGGCAGTGGAACATAAAGCCGAATTTATAGGAAAACACCAAATGATCGCCTCATTGACCTAGTACTAACAAGCACTGCTTCACGTAGTTTACTGAAATGCTTCAATATTATTCAGTTTATTGGTAAATTCTACTCTATTGAGTACCTACCTCATAAGAAATATCAGCTGCTTTAACGTTTGTTATCAGTAAATGCTATTTCTGAATTTGCAAGATAACCCCTGAACTGATTTGTTACTAAAAGAAGATAAAGAAACAAATACGTCCAATTCCAGATACAGCAATCAACAGAATACCTATTACGTAGACGTCCTCGATTCGTTTTAGTGAGAACTTAGCACGAACGTCGTTAATTATCGTCGAATAACACTCGGCACGGAATTTAAAGCGTTGTAGCGATCGTTCGTCGCGCAACACTTTTATCTGGAGTGACGCTTAATAGCGCAACAATTTCACTGGAATCTCGCGACGCGACGCCTTTGTTTAAATATGCAGCATGTCACCAACGGTGACGTCACTCCACTATACTCAAAATATTATAACGTTCGCCCGTTAGCATAATAAAACGAGCAACGCTACGGCGCCGCATTAAGCTGCACTAACGAGGTGTGCGAGGGAATCAAATGTCATTCACTTTGTTTTATAGTAACACTGTAACTTGTTCCTGAAGACTGTTGAAAAATGGTGGTGTCACTTTTTATAATTCATAATTTCACCTTATGTCTAAAATCAGTTTTTGGATTTAAAAAGCTATTTGCTTTTTAATGTGATCGTATCGAGAACGGATTTGCAGAAATTCTGTAAAAAAAAATGCAAATATGAGCAAGGGTGGAAGCTTACTTGAAAGGTACTACTAGTACCTACGACAAACTATATAAACGAATAGCAAATCGTCAAGGCAAAAAATCAACAGACAACACTCGATACAATCTGTGTTCAAAGTGAGTCAAGTATGCGTTACAAAAACACACGTAATAACTATGTAACAAAAACAAAAGTGTGTTTGTAATAAATTTCCCCTTCATCAGTTCGAAAGTGAAGCCATCATTGAGAAAAAATCGGCAGAAGATGTATTTGACCCGGCGGATGTGTTTGACAGTCGGGCCACATCGCGACCTGAACGATTTACATATTACGTGACACTTTTACGGAACTCGCCATTGACTTCTGCCTGATAGACTGAGACATGAACGTGATATTGTTTTTCCAATGTAGCCCCCCCATTCCGGCAGCCCTTCAAGACAACTGTTTTTTTATTGATACTGAAAATTCTATGAATGTCTTACACCCTTATGCTGACGAAATCGAATAATACACTTTATCTGCCCCATTTTGTGAAATAAATTTTGTTACGTTAGACAAAGATTATTGATTAAATTACCTGAAAACATGTTGCGCTCCGCGCCAGCGGTAAGATTAAATTATTTAACATAAAACGCTGGCAAGATTTTGATACTAAGAGATTTACACCTTTGAGTCTGCGTTACGTGCTTATGTCATTACAAACAACATTATTTGGTTTTAGCTATTCACTGTGGGCCTTTGATGTCACAACCAGAGTGTATTTAGTACATAGGCAAATTGTTTGATGTGTTCGTACTGTCTGAATAGTTAAAAATGTACACATATTTGCCATTATACGTTAACCCGCAAGTTTGAATACTTAGTATTTGATAATAGCAAATGTTACCATTAGTTCCATCTACTGAGCTAAGCTAATATATTTACAAATTATCAATCAGGTTACATAAACTAAGATGCCTGTAAGTATTCGATTTAAATCTTAATCTTATTAAAAGTTGCGAAGCGAACCAAGCCAAAGCCAGTGTATTACAACAAACTACGACTATGCATTCCGACTGCATTTGCTTAAAACTTGTAAATATTAAGCGCAAATTCTAGCCAATTAGGCCAGTGGCTGTGCTGCAACTGAAGAAACTTTCTGTAGTCCCACTTGTTCAGGAATACAATCGAGGGCTTATTGGCTTTTGATTTATACAGGCATAACTTTAATAATATTACAACTAACTTGTTACGCCATTAATATCTCTGTAATTGGAGTGGCTACGCAATTAGTGATACTACTTAAATCACTCGAAACATGAGCTTCAAATTATTGTAGTACCGTCTGAAACCTGTTTGTCTAATTATCACTAGTTTATAAATTAACATTTAGTTTATAGTCAGTTTACAGTTTGTATTTCGTTAGCTACGTGTTTTCCTATCTAGAAAGCTTTAACGCGTTGCTTGTTAGCTGACGTGTTTCGATGTCTGAATCCTAGACAACTAAGGCCAATAAAATGAAATTGTTAATTTGCTGCCATATTGGATGTGCAACAAGGAAATTAAACACAAACACGTACACCACTGCAATAAAAACAAAAAAAGTCAGGCTGACTGCAATATAAGTACAATTGATTGCTCCTATTCGATATATTTTAACTATGGCCAAAAAACATGACGGTACGCAACCAATTTAGAACGTGACACCGTACCGATACGTGGACAGATGACTCGTCCATTTGTTGCAGCGATGTCCGAACACATCGGCTCCGTTTAATTGAGCTATTTGTGTTAGTCCGCCGTGACAACGCCGCAACGTAACTTTATACAGCGGCTTTGTTTACCTTTGATGTATTCATTTTTGATGCGCTTACGCACACACTTAGGCCACAGATACACCCCCTTGTGATACTCGTGGTTTTAAGTAAGTTGCGTTTAGAATTAAATAAGTGGACGTAGAAGATAGCACCTTGATATTTACTGATTATCCTCATTTTTTATGTTAAGGTATGAGGGAGTGAAACGTAGGTAGTTTCAATTAAGCGCTGACAATAAATGGGGAAAACCCTTCGATCTCTAACAGATATTTCACGTAGATGGTCAATGAATAACAGAAAGTTTTTTTTGTTTTATCGAATGCTATTTCTATTTCTGAAGATTCACAGTTGCCTTTCTGCATAATCTATTTAAATAAAGAACATTCTGACATTCTCAGCTCCTCCTTTCCAGGAACACAGCACTAATACAAGGAAATGCAAACTTTTATTTTTAGTTTAATTTAGAGTAGAGTAAAAAACTGACTCTGCATTTGATTGAAAATGTTTAGCAATCTTTTGGCTTTGTCCTCATATCATTATTCAGTTTATAATTGCATCAAACAAGTTCGCCGACGCCAACTTATATTGCTAAACGAGTTGCACCTTCATTTATTTCGCCAAGCGAAGGCCAACTATTAGAACTTCCAACTGCCGAACGAAGACGTCGGGACTCTTCGTCTGCTGTCGGAAACTTTCCGTTCATTTGCTCTGAGCGCTCTGAACTCCAATAGTTTTCCGCCTGATTTCGGATTGTTGCAAATTTAACACAGAGTCAAAGCAAGCTCTTCTGATCGCAAAGGCACTAAATTAGCTGTCAGTTCCAAAACTGTCCGTTGAATTAGAATTATTTAGAATGTTGTAAACTCGCGGTACGTAATACGTACTTCCGTGACTTGATGTTAGGGAGTCTCTAGAACTGTTTAGACAGACTTAATCGACTTTAAATATCATTATAACATAATACTTCTCTTATTTACCGACCTTTCTGTTTTGGTCATCTAATGTTTACCGACATTGGTCAATCTAATGACAAATAATATAAAAGATATAAGATATGTTAAATTAATAAAATAGAACAAAAATGAGCTCAGTGAGATGCTCATCTTTCCTGCGAATTACAACTCATCTGCAGAAAATGAGTATGCGTAGGATTTCGAAACCAATACGACGCTGATACGCGGCTGTAATGTTTGATTAGTACACCTCTTCGAACGAGTTTAACAGCACAGTAAAAAAAAAACATAAAAGAATAAATACATAAAAATGTCTAAATAGGTAAACTTAGCATCGCATAAGCCTTAAAGTGTTTTACTTTTAATGAAGTATTTAACAATTGGAAAAAAATTGCATTCACATTTATTTTACTTTAGAAGAAAACACAAAATATAAATTTGAAATAACCTCCGACAGAAGATAAAAATCACTCCCGTAGCTGACAAATGAGCTGGTACCTTTAAAACCGCTGAACCGATTTCCATCAAACAAAGCTAAGAACACTCCCGACTAATTAACCATTCAAACACAAAAAATCAAAATCGGTTCATGCGTTCATGAGCTATGATGCCTCAGACAGACACACACACACAGACACGTCAAACTTAACTGCCTCGGTGGCCTAGTGGTCCTAAGAGCGACTGCCACGCTAGAGGTCTTGGGTTCGATTCCCAGGTCGAGCAAAAAGTGTTATTGGGTTTTGCTATGAAATTCTCAGTGGCAGCTCGGAGTTAGGATTTGTGCTCGGTTAATGGCAATAGGCTCGCCCCCTATTACATGGGACCTAAACATACCGGCGAACTGTGGGTGTACATTGTTACACCTCTGCCTAACCCTTCGGGGAATACAGGCGTGATGGTATGTTATTGTGTTATGATTTTCATCTAACGATGAGGTAGTTAGGTAAACATTTAAACACGTGTAAGTCTATGAAGTTAAAGTTATTCCTTGATTTTCCTAAAACAATAGTGGTTTATCGGAACGAACTAACTTGAGAATTCTATAAATAAAACAGTCTTTGCCTATTTGATTGGCAGATGTTAATTGCTATTTATTTATACATAATATACAAAATGATAGTGTAGTAAGAAAAGTGATAAAAACGATGTGATGAACTGATAAGTATATAAGCCATCTTTCGCAATAAAAACAGGCAAAAACTTTTTGCGTTGGAACTCTTTAAATTGAACACTATTTTTATTTCGAAAATGCGTGAAGTACATAATATGTAGGTAGTATCACCAACGAATAAATACTTAAAACTTGCCAAATTAAAAAACATCACCGAACACTATCAATTTATCCCTACATACATACCACCACGCCTGTATTCCCCGAAGTTCTAGGCAGATGTGTAAAAATTTACACCCACAGTACACCGGTATGTTGAGGTCTCATATAATAAAGGGCGAGCCTATTGCCATCAACCAAAATTATAAATCCTAACTCCGAGCTGCTTCTGAGAATTTCATAGAATAACCCAATAACACTTTGATCGACCTAGGAATCGAACCCAAGACCTCTAGCGTAGCAGGCGCCCTTAGGATCACTAAGCTAAGCAGTTCATATCTATTTTTTTTTTTATTAATCGTCGCATCCAAAAAGCATATACAATGTATTAAGTAATATCTGAATGTCTGTAGAACTCACAGTGCTCAGTATAAATGCGGGGGCTATTACAGTGTCAAGGGTAGGCGACAGTGAGGTTTAGAACGGGGTTTTGGTCGCCCGTGTTAGAGGATACGGGGGAATTGCGGACACTATTTCGAAGCATACGTTTTATATAGAAACTCCAATGAGATTTAGTGACGATAAAATGTAATAGGAAAAAAAACGTCTATGTTATTATAGAGTTTTTGATGGGAATCGTGCATTTTATTTTAAATAATGTAACAATATGTGTGATTATAACTGCCTCGTTGGCCTAGTGGTCCTGAGCGCGACTGCTACGCTAGAGGTCTTGGGTTCGATTCCTAAGTCGAGCAAAGTGTTATTGGGTTTTTCTAAGAAATTCTCAGTAGCAGCTCGGAGTTAGGATTTGTGCCCAGTTAATGGCAATAGGCTCGCCCCCTATTACATGGGACCTAAAACATAGCGGCGAACTGTGGGTGTACATTGTTACACCTCTGCCTAACCCTTCGAGGAATACAGGCGTGAAGGTATGTATGTAATTTATCCTGATTCAAAAATTCAGAGCATTTACTTTATTGTGTTTGACTTTGCTACTCCACTGCATGCAGGATAGATGTCATATCAATTTGAGCCACGACAATTAGCTAATATCGGCCATTGAGGTCCACTACGATCTTCGAAAGAATTCTCAGCCATGAAAACTGAGTTATTTGTTATTGTTTTTTTATAAAAAAAAGTTGCTCCACACCAAGATTTTCCTTTGTATCTTGGATGCGTTTACAAACATTCGAACTCACATACACAAACAACCAGGCCCGAAACACTACCTGTAGTCCATAAAAATATTTATTCCGTGCGGAAATCGAACCCGCAACACGCTTCGCAGCAGCTTATCACTCAGCGACTCCGGTAGCCGTGTCGTCGTGAGTAAAAATCTGTTAAAAAATTAACGAGCACCGCAACACAGTACGAGCTGTCCGTCGAAATAATGTTTTGGAAGCCAATTCCGGCACAAATTTCCGCCTAACCGCCAATTGGGTAACAATTCCAATCGAATAGCAACATACTTACCGCATACTTAATAATAAGTATGGTCGGAGTGTTCCACTTAGCGCGACTCCACCTTACGCAGGACACGTGTCTCGGTGTCTGCCACAATAAATAGCTATTTACCAGCGAATGCGGCCTGCGGCTCGGAGCTACGGAAGGTGTTCTCAATTTGTCGCCGGAATGAGATTGTCGCCGCTTTCAGTATTAGGTAAGTGGCTTTTACATTTCACTTTATACTAGCGACATTGATTTTGATTCTGCGAGTTAATGGTAACCGACGGTGTGTAGTGGTATTATAGAAATATTGAGCATTGGAAGGTGGATAGTGTGTTTATGCTGTTTGTATGCTTTTGAAAAAGCTTGTTGTAAAGTTCAAGTACATTTTTTGGGGTTCCGTGCCTCAAAAGGAAAAAACGGAACCCTTATAAGATCACTTTGTAGTCCGTCCGTCCGTCTGTCTGTCTGTCTGTCTATCTAAACAAACTTCTAAGTTTACGTAAAAAAAAAGATACGGCCGTTTATTCAGCAAAAAATTTATAATTCAACACTATCAAGGGAATCGAAACTCATACGGTAGTTCCCGCTGACCTAGAACTATGAAATTTGTCAAGTAGCATCGTTAAAGACCACAAGTACAAGAAAAAGTCTCAAAACTATACATTTTTAATTAAATCTTAAAAAATAGGGTTTTTTTAAGACTATAAACGGGGTATCATTCAAAGGACTTGATGTGCACATTGCATTATATATTTTATTACTTTTTTCCGACGCATAATGTCTTATTTATAATGAATAATATAAAAAAAATTGCGTTCCTCTCTTTTACCCGATTTGTATGGGTGCGTTTACAAATATTTCAACTTACATGCAAAAATAGCCAGACCCGAAACGACTATCTATAATAGGTCAATAAAATATTTGTTTCGTGTTGGAAGTCAAACCCGCGAAAAGCAGCGCAGCAGCAGTGTCGTTTTAAAAAGTCATATTACAATAAAGTCTACCATTTATCTGTTTACATAATTTAACACTTTCTGAGCTTCACTCTTTCTCATGCTAGCATTAGCTGCACATTTTTAGTAACCCTTTGTAAGTCTCCTTGTAAGCCTGATGACATTAATTGTTTTCAATATCTTTCAGAACTAAATTCATTATATTTTGCACAGTAAAATTGTTTGCGGTTTTTCTTAATAGTAGGCACTGTTATCTGCGGTTAATAACAGACATAGGGTTGTGAGTACCTATTAATTCTTTAATATAATATTACAGTAAGTAAGTTACTTCATATATTTTTTCACACAAAACATCTTCTATTTAATTATTTGGTAAATCTTTAGGCAAAAAACAATATCATCATCACGCCTGTATTCCCTGAAGGGTTAGGCAGAGGTGTAACAATGTACACCTACAGTTCGCCGGTATGTTTAGGTCCCATGTAATAGGGGGCGAGCCTATTGCCATTAACTGGGCACAAATCCTAACTCCGAGCTGCTACTGAGAATTTCATAGAAAAACCCTGTAACACTTTTTGCTCGACCTGGGAATCGAATCCAAGACCTCTAGCGTAGCAGTCGCGCTTATGATCACTAGGCTACCGAGGCAGTTAAGCAATAAACAAGTACTTATCTACACTAATATACTTAAGTAAATGAGGTTTTTTGTGTGGTTGTTTAAACACGCTAATCTCTAGAACTATCAGTGGAATCGGAAAACATATTTTTACATAAGATTTATGAGGAATAGTAAAGGCTAACATCACGCTACTACCAAATACGTAACTTAATGCAGTTGAACAAAATTCTTAGGAATAACCTAGTATTTGTATTAAAAAAAAAAATTAATAAAACATTCATATATATTAATGCATATTCTGACATTATAACAGAGAAATTTACCATTCTGACCTCAGAGTTGAAAAAAAATATTACCCTACATTTCACCTCCAGACATACCGCTCAATCGCAAGATATCGCCATCAGCTTGTCCATTAAACGTCAACATAAAAATAAAACTGAGATCGGTATAGTAACCGGCACGAGTCGTGAGCACAAACTCCAAGTTCATTTTTAGCTTTTTGGGGTCCCTTTCTTGTGGTTTTGTGCTCACGACTCATGCCGGTTATTATACTATGACAACCTTACAAGCAATGAATCTTTACTAAGTAAATAAGTACACATTCTGCGGTATCTACCTGTTTTTTTGCAATCTCACTGATGACGTACTTACGACTAGGTATATGGCCACTAGAACAAGTATATCCTGTATTGGTCATAACAGCTGCTTCACAAACCGGTTTCAAGGTTTATCAACATACTCATTTTCCACAAAATAAATTGAAGATGGACGTCGTAGAAGCCGTGTAAAGAATAATCAGTAAATAATATTTATAAAGTAAGGCTTCAAAGTTATTCAAGATGATGAAGTGTTCGATCTTATTTTTATGTGCTGTTTCTCTAATAACTATGGTTTTTTGTGCACCCGGATACGAACATTTTAGAGGTTAGTATTCAATGCCTTATTTGACCATTATGACTCAAAGTTTTTGAACTGCATTACTGTGAATGTTTTGTTAACTTCTTTATGTATAAAATTCTTCTGTACGTGTGTTTGTCATTGAACTCCTAAAAGGCAGGACCAATTTCAATGAAATTTTTCGTGTGGGCCCCTAAATGTTTTAAAAGCGCAATTGGACCCGGTTGACCGCGCAGAAATTATGAACATAACTGGTTACCTAGTTGGGTATTTACCCAACTAATAGCCTTTGCTTATTTTATGCACCTTGTCATTGAAGATTATTGAGGATGAACCGTTTATTACTACAATAGAATCATACTTATTCTTAGAATGTAATGCGTGTTGCTTGAACTTTGACTTGACTTCTACTTGTATTTGAAGCAATTGACTTAACATGTTTTTATGTGGAACTATGGAACTAAAACATGCGATTGTATAGTCAGTGTCTACCTTATATTCACAATATCTTAATAACCTTAGTATTTGTGTCGAAAGTAAGTATCTACAGTTAGCTAGGAAGATCAATAGCGGTGCCAACGGATAAGTAAAATATTCCCGTTTTACATGATTTTAATAATAATTAATGTTAAAATGAATTATGGGAACTTGCAAATCTCTTAGAGGTCACTGACCTTGTTTGTGTTATGCAAACGAGTATTTAAATAAATACAATCAACATTTTTGATGAGTAAGTTTTTACCTCCTCTTAGTCTGAAATATGGATTGGTTATGGTGTATTTGCAAGTGGCTTTGTAAATGAATATAAAACATCGTTAATGTAATTGGATTTCCCCAAAATTAACCTACTGGTTCCAGTATCAGCAAGTCTTGTTACTAACAACTAACTTAATTAACTAAACAAAAACACGTAAGTAATGATAGTACAATTACTGCAATTGATACTCTTTGACATACTTATCTTTTTTTATCAGAAAAGCAGTCAACGCGTCAAGATGTGACTGGCCGGTTTAAAACTGATGCTGCTGCAAGAATAAGACGTCAAAGTGTACAAGCAGTTGATATAGTATACATCGACGCTGCATCAATAGACGCTTTAAAATTAAGAGACTTGCAAAGTAAAGAAACGTCACGTCTAGCACCCGTCAATAACGTGGCTAATCCTGTTCAAAATTTCCAACAACTACCTGAAAGCAATTTAGAATTGGTAACACAAAATTCGGATTTCGTGGTATACAAACTGAAGAGCGGTTCTCCTCTTAACGGTTTGCCAGAGGAAAAACAGGCTCAAGCCTCCGACAATCAGTATTATAGTTATGATGGTAAAAAGATTTCTGGATACTCAGATGTAAGGAATCCGCCACCGCCATCACCTCCGGATGCGGGAGATCCTCCGCCACCACCTCCAGATCACCCTCCTCCGCCACCACCACCGCCACCACCCCACCATCCACCGCCACCTCCAGATCATTATCCACCACCGCCGCCACATCATCATCACCCGCCACCACCAGATCACTATCCTCCACCCCCACATCATTATCCACCTCCACCACATCACCACCATCCCCCGCCCCCTCCTCCGCACGACGATTACAGGTCAAGTTATTATGATAGATATAGCTATTATAACAGGCCTCCTCCACCTCCACGTTCATCTTATGATGATAGATCTAGAAGAATTTATGATGATAGACAAACACGGCAATCTTCTTATGAGAGACCGCCGTATGGAAGACCACCACCACATCATGGAGGTCCTCCTCCACATGATAGGGGTCCACCTCCAGGCCATGGTGGACCACCAGACCGTTTTGATCATAGACCACCTCCACACCATGATGGTCCACCAGACCATTATCATGATAGACCACCCCCACCCCGTGGAGGACCACCAGACCGTTATCATGATAGGCCACCCCCACCCCGTGGAGGACCACCAGACCGTTATCATGATAGACCACCTCCGCCCCGTGGAGGACCACCAGACCGTTATGATAATAGACCTCCATACGACCGAAGACCTCCACCCTATCCTTATGATCGTAGACCACCGCCTGATCAAGAACAGCGTTACAACCGGGGCTATGAAAACTCCCAGTATGACTATAATTCGCCCAAAGAAACATCTTCAACCACAGAAGCTGGTAAAGATGACAATCAGTATCAGCTCGACATAAGATTTTCTGATGATCAACAAAAAGCAGCGGATACCATGAAACGGGATGAAACATCTGCTCGACTATTGTCTCCGTTTATATTTCAGGCCGCTCCTGTTACTCCGGAAGATTGATTGTAACACTACTAGATTTTATAAAAAAATTCAAGTTTCTTTTTCATAAAAAGTTGGAAAGTCGTTATTTGTTTTATTACATGTGCCTATTGTAATTACTTGAATAACAGCATTCGTTCTGGAATTCTTAATTTTAAAAATTGAAAATATAGTCAACTATGTTTCTTTTTGTTCATGTCTCATGTACAAACAAAAGGAACATTGTTTAAATTTTGAATTCCTGCAAAGACAATTATTGAAAGCGACAATGACCGCTATTGCCATGCTTAAACACAACAACTATAGTTACTTATATTAATCTATACTTAAAGATATAAAAAACCATGACACAGCTAAAGTACACAGTTCTCATGATTTCCATTATGAACAACTCATAAGTTTTGGCAAAAAATATTTTTACTATAGTAACGATATTTTTTGCAGTTTGAAACCATCATTATAAATTTTGATGATTATGAATAAACTAAATCGCAAATGCGTATTCAGTACATACTCGTATAGCTGTGTGATTTAACTTAATAAAATTAACGTGTATATTTGCGTTATTTATAGAAAAACGGTCGCCCCAAGGCTGGGGACAACAAAATCGGGGACAGTCTAATAAGGGACGGGGACCACCTGCAAACAGAGGCCCTCCTGACAATAGAGGGCCCCCAGATAATAGAGGACCACCAAACAACAGGGGACCACCAAACAACAGAGGCCCACCAGACAACAGAGGTCCACCCAATAATAGAGGGCCACCAAACAACAGAGGGCCACCAAACAGAGGGCCACCAAACAGAGGGCCACCAAACGGAGGATATCCAGACCAACCTGAACAACCTTATTATGAAGACAATGGCCCCGGAAACAATTTTAATAACGTACCAAATAATAACGTCATACTCGATAAAGAGAAAGAAAATACAGATAATGAGAAAAACAAGCAGCAACTTGTAGCTGTTCTTCATGAATATTTTGGTAATCATGTTAATGATAATACAAGTAAGCGGCCACCAACACAGCCTCCAGTTCACTATCGTCCTATATATCAGGCAGTAGCTGTAACTCCAGAAGCTTAACCATTGTTTAACATTTGCTATTTAGTCTCAGTAAAAAAGAATAAAATATTTAAACAATTTTGAAAATGAAATTACTAGCAGTCACGGCTTATGCAAGCGGAATTTTTTAATATGTTTTTTTATGACATTTATAATTAAATTTGCCATTAGTATAATAAAATTATTAGGAAGGCTTAACAAACATTTCTTATTTTGAAGACTGAGACCGAAATGCTTGCTTGATTTTGTGTATAATTGACAAACAAAAAGTATATAAGTAGAAAAAATATTACTTTAAGTCCTTTTTACTGAGAACGTGTCTTATCTTTAAGTATAAACATAAGCTTATCACTGCAATCAACAATACGCAAAAGGAATGATGATAAAACAATAAAGGAAATAAAATAATTGCCATAATAATACCACAAAAGAAACTAATTGTATTAAATACAAAAAGGGAAGAAAAATAATATATCATAAAAACTGATTTTGAAAATTAATTTTATAATTATATAATTTTATGATAGATTTACTTTTTTTATATTGTAATATAAAAAGAAGTGAGATGAGAAGTGAAATACAGGTCTTAAACATTTCAAATAAGTAACACATTTCATTTAATTTTACTTTTTTATGCATTTATTGAATGAATAAATGAATTAAATTCTGTCCAAGTATTTTATTTCACGCATAACATTGTAAACTACAACAAAACAATAAACGTTTCTTGTTCTCATTAATGGTTATTTTAAAGACTTACATTATCAGATGCTTACATTTACACACACATATAAGATGGGACCGTAAATTCCTAACAGTACAAAAAATGTTTACGAGAAATAAAAAAAAAAGAAGGTACACAATGATACGTTACCTAGACACGTAATTATTAAGTATTATTTTCAAAAGGTGGGTTTGCATCTTCCATCAGGGGTTCGCATATAACCACTGACACATGAACCCGAAAAGTTCTCCCGGCCATCCTTTTCTTCATCGGTTTCGTTCTTAGCAGTAGTTGTTGCAGGTGTGGACGTACTAGTACTAGTCGTAGGAGCAAGAGTTACTTCGACTGGTTTCCTAGCAGCCGCAGCAGCGGCAAAGTCTTCTTGCGACTCTTCTTCTACAAAGTGAATATTCGTAGATTCATCCTTGCCTCCCTGTTGTTTTTTCTCATCGGGATGAAATAAATTATGCACATCTTGTTTCACCTTGTTTACTGATTCATGGATGCGTCCGAAAAGATCCTTCGGTTGCCCATCAGCGCCGTTATATTGCAGAGTTAAAATAACACAAAATAAAATGGAAATTGTTAATTTCATTTTGTGAAATTATAACGTTCGTGTCACGTCTTGTCAGATAATTTTCTCTTGACTGAAGTCTCGAGAATGACTTCGGGTTAATAAGATAACTCGATTGACCTTTTAAAAATTATCTTGCAACTTATTCCGAGAACTGATTAAATACCTATTAGTTAATACGTCAAAATATGTTCCTTAATTATTCGATATTTTCCTGTAGGTGGTGGTTAAATGGTTCTTCATTTTTATTTTTTAATACGAGCACCATCTGGAAAATAAAATATTTTGGTGTCAAAGTATAACTAAAAAATAAAAGTACGTAATTGTTCTCAACTACTTGTAAACAAAGATATTGTTATTATTGGTAATCAAATGACAATTAAATCCTATTAACAGGCCTGATCAATTTTCGAAATACATATTGTTTATAAATGGGTTTGGATAATCAATGCCACAGGTTACGGTACACATAATATGTCTAAATCGGTACATACATATTAATTACAATTTCTTTGATAAAGGCACAACTCGAAGCTTTGCAATGTTGTGACTAATTATATCTAATGATAATAAGGACAGCAAAATAATTAAAAAAGTACCTCTAGAGTCTCTGCCTGCAGTTTCCTAGCTGATCACGCCTTTGCCCCAAGGGACATTCTAATTCTGGTACTCGTATAATTTGACTATGTTGCGTCAATTCCTCAACAGGTGTCGTAGTCGCCATTCGAAGTTTTTCGTGAAAATTAAAAACAACTCGTGCTTCGGCCCGAAAATACATGCTCAAAACCATCACTATTAGAAACAACACACATTTCGCGTCCATTTTATTGTAGTGCATTGAGCATACTACGTCGCTTCTATACTTATATTGTAATTTGTGCGACTGTTCACCATGGTTGTCTGCACACTCCGTTCACGTCCATAGTCATGCCAGCACCACACCTCTCAATGTTAAGTGGTACGTCTATCATTTTAGGTCGAGAATTGTCACCATTATTTGCAGATAAATCTTCTCGTACACTACTCGTTTTAGGAGCTTCAGGTTTTACAGGTTTTACAAATGTATTCTCTAGGTCTTTAATCGGATTACCGAAAATGTCTAAAATGAACTGTCCAGTGAAAGAAGGGCTAGTGGCACAAACTAGGAAGCTGAATAAAAAACTAAACACAATAAAACGTGTCGACACAGAAGTCATTTTACAATACTAAAACATTTCTGTGCCCGCTGTTCGTTTATCAGCCAACAATTACCAGGCCGCTACACAAATGCGATAACATTCGCCAACATGATGTTAATTTATCGCTATTGAACTATTTTGTTTATTTTACTTTACATATTTCCGAACACATTACCTAATTAAAAAATCAATAATATTTAAGAGTAGCAGTAGCAACACACCACTTTTATTATCTTTGTGTAAACCAGTCCACCAATAACAGTCATTTGTATGAGCACTCAATAGTATAATACTTTGTAACACGCACGGTCCACCAGCAACAAATATGTACTGATCTTATTTAAATCATCAATTCATCAAAATGTAGGCCAGTCCTAGTCTCGAACGCCTGGGTCGGCGACTTCGAACCCAAATGATAGGACTCTTTATAATAATAATTATGTTTTGGTAACACACACTCTTAAAAACTTATAACAATTTAATAAGGATCATGTAGGTAATGCTGTACAACAGTCTGTCTCAATTTATTTTTCCTTATCGGGAATGTGTATTATGAGTACATCGTTGTTGTTCCCACCGTACTTAAAGTTCTAAATAAGGGCGTACCTTCATCAGTTCTTCGTTTAGCTTATTCTTGTCACAATCCGGATGCATTTCACAATACACGTTGAGCCACTTTACCATTTGTTTGAATTTATCAACACGTTGAACCAAAGAATCGAGGTCAAGTAATTTTGGTTTTGTTTTGATTATGACATATTTATTGTAATTTTCGCTTTTATCCAGTAATAATTTATATTCTTGAATATTCCTCGGCATAAGTACAATGTATGCAAACTCAGATTTGTCTTCACTATTTTTCAAGTAGCCTATTTGAGGGTGTTCATCAGCCCCCTCTATTGTATCAACTTCATAATAGTTAGTAAGATCCTCTATCGCGTTTTGCAAAACAAATCCTTGATTTGAAAATGCGAAACCGAATATAAACGCAACAACCAAAACTAAGTTATCCATCACAGTACTTTCGCAACGTCTGTCTGAACCTAGTTTCAGAGAAAGAATATGAAGAGATACTGAGTTTTAATCAATACCGTTCGCACCGCAAGATATTCACATCTGTGAATGGGCCATTTGATCCTATTACGCCAATTGACTTCTATCATTGAGTCTATTGCCAATTGACTAACAAAAATGCATGCCTACAGTAATTTATGATTGGAATAAATTATATTCAAGGTCAAATGCAAGTCACTAGTTTCTTACGTGTTATGTAATTCTATGGAATATTTTTTTACAATCATGCAACCAATCATCTTAAAAAAATATACTCATCCCTAATACATTTAGATAACAGACTGATGCCACTGATGTCTAAACGGTACTTTCATTATGTAATACTTACAAAAAACGCGTTGTACGTTATCCCCTTCAACAGATGTAGGTACGGAATCACGCTCCGCAACAACTCAACAGCCACACGTCACTACGTTAGTACTTACACTAGCGACGAAAACCACCTTTTAGTAATACGTATTCTCCAGACCGATTCCGGTCACGGCGGCTAATCTCAATGGAGACTAGCTAAGTACGCAGGAGATATATTAGTGTACAAGTGTGTACGCGAACACAGGTGCGGATTGCCGGACTATGAGAGTTAGGGAAGAGGGAGCCCTCTTCCCTAACTCTCATACTCCGGCAATCCGACACAACCTGAAAGAGATCAGGCGCAGGACCAACGGCTTTACGTGCTTTCCGAGGTACGGGGGTATCACACCACCAATATCCAAACTCCGGGCTGTTACTGAGAAATTTGTAATGGAAAAACCCAATAACAATATTTACCCGACCTGGGAATCGTAGCCACGACCCCACGCTCAACAGTCGCGCTTGCGACCACGAGGCTAACGGGGCAGTTACCATTACTACTACGCGTACAATCAAATTACTACCATGGAGAAGGTACCAAATACGACCAAAAACCTCCTTCGAAACCAGGTGCTTCAATACTTGTAACTCAAATAAAACAAACAGAAGCACGTTATTCCAGTAAGTAATAACTACCTAATTGATGATTACGCTGGTTGGATAAAGGGCTCTCATACTTCATCATGCTGAAATCCTCGTTAGCCGCTCCCGCAATACAAATCCGCTTCAGCGATTTCATTCGTTTCGTTTCGGAACAAGATAGACCTATTTTTTGCTGGGAAACTGACCATTTGAATTAAATTTGAAGCCTTTGGTTCGAATAAAGCTACTTTGTTGTTACCAACAAAGCGGGAGTATTCATTAATGCTTTAATGAACTCTTTTCTTTGCTGAGCTGGTAGCGAAATCATTATTATTGTACAAATTCTTTGCTTATTAATTACTATTTAACCTCGCTTTTCTTTATAATATCGTTTTCCGAGTCATTGGGTCTGATTTGTTATAACAACTGGTTGGGCTCGTTATCCAATATTCGCTATTTCACTGTAGCTTTATTGATTATCGGTTTTATCTGATAGCGAGTAGTTAAATTCATTTCAGTTCTTTAGAGGTGATTTCTAAGTGTAATTATACAAACTTTTAGGAACAATAGCAATCTAATCTCAGTTTCAATATGTCAAAAATGCCTAATCTGCCTCGTTGGCCTAGTGGTCCTACGCGCGACTGCTACGCTAGAGGTCTTGGGTTCGATTCCCAGGTCGAGCAAAAAGTGTTATTGGGATTTTCTATGGAATTCTCAGTAGCAGCTCGGAGTTTGGATTTGTGCCCGGTTAATGACAATAGGCTCGCCCCCTATTACATGGGTTCTAAACATACTGGCGAACTGTGGGTGTATATTGTTACACCTCTGCCTAACCCTTCGGTGAATACAGGCGTGATGGTATGTGTGATGGTAAAAATGCTTAATTTTTTTTCACAATCATTGTCGTTGAGATGAGATTGTGACTAGATTTTTAAAGGTTTTTAATTAGTAAAATTGCTGACCACCACAATATGTAGATTATCTATCCAACAATACATAGCGTGCAGTTATAACAAAGGCCAATTTATATACCAGCTACAATATAGGACGCAATATAAAAGAGTATGTCATGTCCTTTGACGGCAGAACTGACGCTAGAGAGTGAAAAATGCCACGCACCGGCCTCACGTGCAAGGCATTTGGTTGATTAAAATACCTACCTCCAGCAATGATATTTTAATTAAACACCATCATGTAAACATGTATACGTAATGATGCAAAGTAAACCAAAATAATTGTATAATAAAACGTTACAATGCAGTGCCAATAACTAAACCATTAATGATTACGATGATGCTACAAAATAACGTGTTTAAATGTTTATTACTACACATACCATCATGCCTGTATTCCCCGAAGGATTAGGCAGAGGTGTAACAATATACACCCACAGTACGCCGGTATGTTTAGGTCCCATGAAATAGGGAGCGAGCCTATTGCCATTAACCGGGCAAAAATAATTTCATTGAAAAACCCAATAACACTTTCTGCTTGACCTGGGAATCGAACCCAAGACCGCTAACGTAGCAGTTGCGCTTAGAACCACTAGGCTATCGTTAATCCTACTACTACTACTGGGTTACTAGTTAATCGTAATAACATGGATTTATTTTCTGTGTCATAATATTAATAACTGGGACCAGGTATTTCACAAAACCACATAAAATGCCTGTGTTTAGTATTTTCCAGTGATGACTGTTGTTGACACGTATTCAATCAGTGAACGGACAAAGCAATGTCATTTTAATTATTATTCACTCGGGTGTCATATGGCATCTTCAATTACTATCGTTAGCTACGGTGCAAAGTCCATTGGTAGATGAAGCCATTATAATGAAGATCGTAAAGTAAAACGTATTGTTGTAAGGCTCCATACACCAAGTGCGATGCGGTATAACTTTTAGTTCTATATATAGTACCCGCCACGAGTCGTGAGCACAAACGTCAAGTTAATTTTTGAGTTTTTGGGTTCCGCTGGGCCGATCGCGTGCAGCGTTGGTACCCCAAAATACCCAGAAAGGAACACGGAAACCCAAAAAATAACTTGACTTTTGTACTTCGACTCGTGGCGGCCACTATACACGTAGGTAACGATATAAAGATTTTTACTTACATACTGACTCGGTGGCCCAGTGGTCCTAAGAGCGACTGCTACGCTAGAGGTCTTGGGTTCGATTCCCAGGTCGAGCAAAATGTGTTATTGGGTTTTTCTATGAAATTCTAAGTAGCAGCTCGGAGTTAGGATTTGTGCCCGGTTAATGGCAATAGGCTCGCCCCCTAATACATGGGACCTAAAACATACAGACGAACTGTGGGTGTACATTGTTACACCTCTGCCTAACCCTTTGTGAAATTCAGGCGTGATGGTATGTCATGCCCTGTCATCTGTACTTATATACTCTCACATACTCTCTTTACTAAAATTACATTTTTTTAATATTTCGTCTATCTATGTTTTATAATAAAGCTGGTTCATATTCGTAATACGTCACACACAAAGGACTAATTGAAAACCAGCGTCAGGCAGGTTTGGCATTTTTGCTGAACTGAGCCTGTTTGGCTCGGCCGTGTGGGACACAATATATTTTTGTGTGCATGGTATGTGTTAATTTCTTTTTTCTTTTTTAGTACGGTGCATCTTTTTGAGTTTTCATGACCATACTTCCGATTTCATATGAAAATTATAGATACAAATCACCTCACCGCACTCCGTCCTCTCATACTAAAGGGACGAACAATACACGACCAGTTTAGCTTACTGCCTTAATCCATAGTCTTGTATCAATCTGTAAAGGACTCAACATAACTGTGCTTGCTTATTTCAGTATTGCGACAATCTTGTAAAAATATACTTACCTTTTTAATAAAGCATTTATTCAACATTTCTACACAAAAGAAAAAAAAAAATATTTTGTAAAATAAATCACAGATAATTAAGGTTACAATTTGTCTCACGTTGACTCTTGTCATCTAATTCCTGGAATGTAGTACAAGAAACGTTGAAGTAACATTATTAGCGGCCATTATGAATTTAGTTTTTGGTGCCGCCGCAGCCGCCGCTCTTGAAATGCCTTGACTTTTTAGGCTGGAACAAACAAGACGTTGTCTTAATTATTAAATATTATTCAGGGCTAGTTTTATTTTTCATATATCATTGGATGGTAAACAAGCCGACGGAACAGCTGATGTTAAGAGGTCACCGATACCTACAATACCAGAGGCCTTGCAAATGCGTTACCATCCCAGGCACAACCACCAACACCGGCTATCCAGCAAACTACCCCCTCAAACCTCTTCAAACTAGAATACAGCTACTTAGCGGCAGAATTAGCTTTGGTGGTAGTACTTCCCCGGGCGAGATCCTTCACAAAATGTTTTACTACCACTACTAATTTAACTTGAGAAGGTTATTATTTATTACATTTTATAATGACTACGACTTCAGCCTGTCTATTCTCCCTTGGTGAAGTTAGGCGTAGCGAGCTTGAGGTGAGCTGTCAGCCAAGGAATTGACAGCTCACAATAAACTCACGTCACCAAAATTCACTGAAAGAAGTTTTACAAAATGGGACTGCATTTCATAGTTACTAGAATGTCTGATATCCATTAGTCTGACAAATAATAGGTTAAAGTTTGCAAAACTTTCAAGATTGACTAAATCAGACACGTATTCTGCAAGAGTTACTGGCCTGTGGACGGTGAGCAATGGGTAGCTCACCGTCCTTACGTTGCATAACGACAGGCCGTGTCGACGGCGCGTTCGTGTTCCACGCGCGCCTCAAAGAGATGTCAGCAAAAGGAAGGGGCCACTGAGGGCCGATGCCTGCCGGGGCTGCGGGTTGTTCGCAAGAGATACCGCGCCCCCGGAACGCAAAGGGCACAAGAAGGAACATGGGTGGGTTTTAGTCAGTAAAAGTCTGACACTCCCTCCCGCCCCGCCCAGGGCGGGAGAAGTTATTTGATGATTTCCCACCCACCAAAAAAAAAAAAAAAAAAAATTCTGCAAGAGTACCTAATACCTTTAAAATAGTATTCATAACCCCTGACGCAAAATCGACGGAGTGTTATAAGTTTGACGAGTCTGTGTGTCTGTCTCTGGCATCATAGCTCCCGAACGCATGAACCGATTTAGATTTTGTTTTTCTTGTTTGAAAGGTGAATTAGGATGGAAATCGGTTCAGCGGTTTCAAAGTAGTGTAATAGTACTGAACATTTTTAATCATGTGTTTTTTATAGTTTTACTTAAACAGATTAAGCTGAAGTCATAGCGATATTCTCACGATACTAACCTCGTAGTCACATATTTTGTTAGATTCATCCTCTTCGGAAGATGATGATGACGACGATGAAGATGATGAAGAAGATGAAGAAGAAGATGAAGATGAAGAAGAATCTTTATGGTTGTTCCTCCCCTGAAACATAAAAAAAACAATTGAACAAGAAAACAATGCTGTCAGCCTTTTGGGCATTAAGCCAATTGACAGCTATGCGAACGAGTGTGAGCTTCCTACTTTCTTTTTTATAAATTATACATTCCTCCCTTGCTATGTTACTACTATTTCTAAGTTTGGGTTTAGGTTAACGAATTAAACATGTATAAAAAGATAAAACATAGCTAAACAGGTACACTAAATCGAATGGGGTTCTATTCTACACATACTATCACGCCTGTATTTCCCGAAGGGTTAGGCAGAGGTGTAACAATGTACACCCACAGTTCGTCGGTATGTGTAGGTCCCATGTAATAGGGGGCGAGCCTATTGCCATTAACCGGGCACAAATCGTAACTCCGAGCTGCTACTGAGAATTTCATAGAGAAACCCAATAACACTTTTTGCTCGACCTGGGAATCGAAATCAAGACCTAGAGGTCTTGATTTCGATTAGGACCACTAGGCTACCGAGGTAGTTAGTTCTCCTCTAATGTCTGTTAAAGGGTAAATAAAATAAAGAGCACGTTAAAAGTTGGGGAACAGTTTCATCATTATTGCTCATTACAGACGCAATTGAGGCTCGCTCCAAGAAACTCGTAACGATAACATTCTACTAACAAATTGAAGTATTTCACGTTTTCTCTGTGTATTCTCTGACTGCGTAGGATTTACATTAATACACGTAGAGTCTGGGTTTTATAGCGTGCTAAGTGGATTTTAATTCTCAAGTTTTTTTAAGTTTTGACTAATCGTTTGTACCTACTTTAAATTTGTTTCCTTAAAGACTGCAGACACAGAACATAAATATACATAATTGTTGCATTTTAAAACGATAAGAATTAAAAATCTGTTAAGACATAACACAGTCATCAGCAAAATAATTATTATTGTATCATCCCTCTGATAAGCAAAGGTCAGCTTTCAGAATATTTGGAACTAGCGAACTGCCTTCGACTTCGTCCGCGAGGCTCATTTGACCCGCGTTAAGTTACGTCTTTGATTACTGCTGCGCTCCCATAGGTCGTAACATGATGTTATATTATATAAAAATGGTTAAAATCGGTCTAGTAGTTTCGGGGCTTATTCGATACAAACAAACAAACAAAAAAATCTTTCCTCTTTATAATATTAGTATATAGGAATGTTGTACCTACTTATATCTATTTACTAAAACAGGGTATGACGTCAATTAAATTACGAGTATTACGTTCTAGTCATCAAGGCAATCCCCGTACAATCGTTACGAGTCCTAGCACGTTATTGTGTATGGAGAAACCCAATTACCTACACATTTTTAATTGATTGTTTTATTAACAACATAGTCAACATATAGCAACAGCTTTATTAAAACGAACTGCTCAATAAATCTACATTATAATGTCATTTTTTTTTTATTTTGGTGGGTGTGAAATCATCAAATAACTTCCCCCGCCCTGGGCGGGGCGGGAGGGAGTGTCAGACTTTTACTGACTAAAACCCACCCATGTTCTTTCTTGTGCCCTTTGCGTTCCGGGGTCGCGGTATCTCTTACGAACAACCCGCAGCCCCGGCAGGCATGGTTCCCAACTAAACAAGAACCAAGAAAATTCATGAATCCTTGCAATACTTTCAGCAATACCTACTAATTACTGTTCAAATACTGTTGGTTTTATTTTACTTTTATTCAAGATGGGTTTATCTCTTGGCTCGAGTGTAGGTCAGAGGTGAGAGAGACAAACTCAACGATGGAGTGAGCTTACCCAGAAGATTCCTGTTCACTCTAACTTTGAAGAGGTAGGGTTCAGTGCGGAATTCGCAAATACAGACGCGGTTTGAGAGTTCCACAATCACACACACACAATCATTTAAACCAAATCGGTTGAGATGATTATGTCAACCAACCAACTACGCAGTTTCGTATATCGTATATAGGTAATCTACAAACTTACGCTGCCACCACAGCAGTTACCGCAGCAGTCACAGTCTTTGTCATCTTCTTCGGAGGAAGATGATGATGACGATGATGATGAAGACGAGGACGATGATGATGATGAACTGGAGTCGCCACCACCACATCTGTTTTTGGACTTCTGCAATTTAATCAATTCATCATTTCAGCCATTGAAATACTCGTACTAGCAAGTGCTTGGCAAAAGGCAAAGTTTTGAATTGTATAGAAACTTACTTACAAGTGACAATGTAATGTTGTGTGAATATTTCAGAACTTAAACGTAACAAATAATGGAAATAACCCAATACCACGCACATTCAAAATTCCATCGATATGATATCTATTTGCCAAAAATATTTACGCGAACATGATACCAAACCAGATGGTTTGTGGGTTACAATAACAACCTATATATAAATAGATATTACTGACATCAATATCACATCCTTCACCCATGATCTGGTCTAAATTACTGCTAAATATTATCGTAACTCGCTACGTCGTCACTGGCTATACTTGTATAATTACACGATTAAAAATTATTACACAATTTTGGATTGAAGAAATAATATTCCCTAGGTATGGACAAATTTCTGATTCCTCATAACCTTGAACTCAGTGGTCTATCAATCGACATAATTAAGGAAAGTCAAATTCAAAAAACCCGCTTGTCTATAAAATGCTGTGCCAAAATGTATTTAAATAATAACGAAGGTCAAATTACTAAAAAAATATTTGATTACTGATTTCTGTCGAACAAAACATGTTGTTGACAACGAAAACATTGTAAACACAATTCATATTAAATTATATAAGAAATTCAAGAAAAATAATACAGATAGTATGCTCCTACACATAGCTGTTATACTTACTACGTCACACCGATGATGTGGTGTACTACTGAAACAAAAAAAGACAAGAAAACAGGTCAATTGTTGGTATATCAATACAGACAAGTTTCTATGGCTCTTCTAAACTAGCCAATAAAACACGGCCAGAAGGCAATGCTTTAAGTATGGCCCGGCTATACTTAAAATGTTGCTAAAATACATACATAAACTCGCGCCTTTTCCCCATGGGGGGAGGTTCCACGTCCCAGCCGCCGCGGTAGACGCTCCGGACGTCGGGAGCCGCGAGACGACTCCCGGCCACCGTAGATACGGGCCTGTGGACGGTGAGCAATGGGTAGCTCACCGTCCTTACTTTGCATAACGACAGGCCGTGTCGACGGCGCGTTCGTGTTCCACGCGCGCCTCAAAGAGATTTCAGCAAAGGAAGGGGCCACTGAGGGCCGATGCCTGCTGGGGCTGCGGGTTGTTCGTAAGAGATACCGTGCCCCCGGAACGCAAAGGGCACAAGAAGGAACATGTGTGGGTTTTAGTCAGTAAAAGTCTGACACTCCCTCCCGCCCCGCCCAGGGCGGGAGAAATTATTTGATGATTTCCCACCACCCAAAAAAATAAAATAAAAAAAATGGGGGTAGGCAAAAACAACAGAACGCCACCTACTACGATCCTTACATACTCCTTCCTCCTCGCCTCGTCCAGGTTCATATATCTGGTCATACACGCTAACAATGTTTTAAGTATTGCCGGGCCAAAATCAAAAATATCTCTGCTATATATTGCAATTTTAAAGTTTAGCAAAAAAAATAGTGTGGAGTAATTATTTTAGTAATCTTTGATGACCTATGTTTTGAGGTAACCTCTCAAACTACATGTAGGTCTCGTCTAAATATCGTACCAAATTGCCTCATAATAACCTAACTCTCCCAAAGCGTTGAAAGCTATAATCACCATTTATTGGGTGCAATTCCAATTCCAATCTTAAACTGGGAAATGACACGTAGAAGTGTAATTACACTTCGCTTGAAGTGGGAATAAGACCAAGCCTTAAGAATCGGGAGTGTTGCAAAAGTCTTCGACGGTTTCAGTGAAACTAAGAAAAAGTTTTGCTAAGAAAACGACACACTGGGGTGATGTTATGTTTTCAAAGTCAAAGTCAAAACATTTATTTACTTTGAATATGGTAATAGAAATACAATACATTATTTTGTTAGTGCAAGTGCAAATGTTAGAACAAAGTACCAATTCAATAAGCAATTCTTTTTATGAAATAATGTTCAAGAATATACTTGAACATTATCATAACAATATTAAATAAAGAAAACTAACATAACATACCATCACGTTTGTATTCCTCGAAGGGTTAGGCAGAGGTGTAACAAAGAACACCCACAGTTCGCCGGTATGTAATAGGTGGCGAGCCTATTGCCATTAAACGGGCACAAATCCTAACCCCGAGCTTCTACTGAGTATTTCATAGAAAAATCCAAGAACACTTTTTGCTCAACCTGGGAATCGAAGCCAAGACTTCTAGCGTAGCAGTCGCGCTTAGGACCACAAGACTAACGAGGCAGTTAAAGAAAATTAAGTAGTAATCTATCAAATTTGAGTATATTGGTACTTACCAAGTGGATCTGGCTTCCGTAATTGCTACTATGGCAAGTGTTGCCAACAGTAATAATACAGCTTTATTCATTTTGATGATGTTTCTGTAATAATAAAACGTGCTAATTAGCATTAAGATATATGTATATGTATATATATTTTATAGATACAATTTTAAATATTAAATTACTTCTTTTATTTATCGTAACCTTAATCTACCAAAGTTCATTGAAGCATATATTAATAAAATGATATTACTATCCCCTAAAGACAATAATTAAGTCTTTAATAATTAAGGGATTTATACGGTCACTTCGCTCAGTTAGAAACTAACTAACTAGCTATCCAAGCAGTTTTTACTAACCTTTCGTAACTTATACGGTAATACATAACCTATCCATCTATATAAATAAATTAAATTGAAGGGTCTGTTTGTAATTTTATATATCAAGCCTTTCACTAAATGCATATGAAAGTATATACGGTACTAACATAACAAAAACAATTTTAATTTTTTTGTCTGTTTGTTCCGGCTACTTTCTGAAACGGCTGGACCGATTTTGACGGGACTTTCACTCGCAGATAGCTGATGTTATAAGAAGTAACTATGACTATTTTTAATTTAAATTTTTTATTTACTTAATTTAAAAAAAAAGAGGTTTATGCGAAAACAAAATTGAAACCAATAAAATAGTGAACGCTAACGAAGTCGCGGGCAACAGCTAGTCAGATATAAAATTACTGATACTATAGAAGTTTAAAATTATATTTGAGTAACATAAACAGAAACTTATCAGGTTATGGTAAAGTAGACTATAAGTCTACATAAAAATAAACAAGAAAATATACTAACAGAATCCAAACTCCCGAAGAACTTTGATACAGGTAACTTGATGTCTCACTAAGCGTCACTTATTGTTAACGTATGCACTCAGTCCCAGAGATTTGTATCGACTGAGTTTTCGTATTTTATCACTATCATCAAATTTGGGTCAAATTTACTTAACTTTTAGCTCGATTATGTAAGGTCAGCAAGATAGCAATGATATAAACAGATGCTTGCCCTCGGAAACCAATCTAACTATTTAATAAATTGACTTACATAACCATTTTTTTCTGAATTAGTTATATACGTAGATGCTGCGTTATCAATATTATTATATTATGTTGATGTTTTACCCTAATTCGTAGTTAAAGTCGGACGCAGATTAGACCTTTAATTCTTTACTTTTAGCGCGTCATGTCTATAATTATGGTCTTTATCGAGTAGCATTCATGAGTGCAAGCTAAATACGACTTTCTGTGTTTGACAAAATCTTGAATTTTTTAAACAATTAAATAGACAGACAATTCGTCTCAATAAGAACTGTTATCAATAGTTCAAGTCAGATAGACTTGTACTTATAAATATGTACCTATATAGGTACCTACTTATCGAAGTTGCTTCGAAGAACGCTCTTATCAAAACAATAACACAAGGATTCTTTGAATCTGTTCATTTTTAACTTAAGTTTGAGTTAATTAATCTGCAAAGTGTAAAACGTATGTTGTATAATTTAACTGAAGTGTGCTGGTTTAAACTGGATACGACTACATATCTATCAGTCTTACCTAGCCTTTTCCCAACTAAGTTGGGGTCGGCTCCCAGTCTAACCAGTTGCAGCTCAATACCAGTGTTTTACATGGAGCTACTGCCTACCTGACCTCCGCAACCCAGTAACTGGTCTACACGATACGTCTTGGTAAGGCTGGTTGTTGCCGTGTCGACGGCGCGTTCGTGTTCCACGCGCGCCTCAAAGAGATGTCAGCAAAAGGAAAGGGCCATTGAGGGCCGATGCCTGCCGGGGCTGCGGGTTGTTCGCAAGAGATACCGCGCCCCCGGAACGCAAAGGGCACAAGAAGGAACATGGGTGGGTTTTAGTCAGTTAAAGTCTGACACTCCCTCCCGCCCCGCCCAGGGCGGGAGAAGTTATTTGAAGATTTCTCACCCACCAAAAAAAAAAAAAAAGGCTGGTTGTTAGACATCTCGGCTTCTGACTATCCGTAACGACTGTCAAAGATCTACGAATGAAGGCCGGGAGCAACGGCTTTGCGTGCTTTGCGAAACACGGGGGTGTCTCACCACCTATTTCCGATGCTACTAGGATATTCCTAATGGATAAACCTAATAACACTTTTTGCCTGGCCTGGGAATTGAACCCGGGACGCTTGCGACCACGAAGCCAACGGGGCTACTATTTCGGCATATCCGCAGTTTATTTATTCTATGTCAGTATTGTACACGCTCAATTCACTCAGCTTTATCAGGATTATTCGATAAACGCTCCACAGTCAGCGAGAAAACAAGCTCCTTACACAAATAGGGGATTTTAATATCCTTAAGTAGTGATGATACTGGCCTCTCGTATAAAAGACTTGCAAAGTAATCCACAGAGGGCGCGCAGCTATCGCGCGAATCTGCTTGAGTCATCTCATCCTTTTCAAATAAATAGGGTCCGAAAGATGTCTGAAAAGCAACGTTTTATTTTTTATCCATAATTCAATTGCAAACAGATTTTTTTTGGAGTTATGTTGATGTCTTCCTTGTGTTGTTTTTCAGATTAACGTGACAATGTATAATTGTTTTATGTTTAGAACGCAATAATGATTTTATGAATTATTTACAATAGAAAACTTAATTTTTATTTTATATTAGCGAACTAAGTTCGTCCGCGTGGTTTATTTCAGTTACATCTTTGATCACTGCTCCGCTCCCGAAGGTCGTAGCGTGATGTCATATAGCCTATGTGACTCGGGAATCATGTAGCTATCTATTGGTGAAAAAGTGTTTAGAATCGGTCCAGTAGTTTTGGAGCCTATTCGGTACAAACAAACAAACAAATAATCTTTCCTCTTTCTAATACTATTATTATTAGTATAGATTCTTACTACGACCTACCCATAGCAATCGTTTATGGACCCTAAAGTTTATCGTCCAAATTACGACTCTCAATTTGCATACGTAAAAATATTAAATGAATAAAATATGTTTGTGATTTTTCCAACAAGATAAATCATTTCCAACCCTTTCCAACCGCTCAGACACGGAAACAGTCATTTGGAAAATTCAGCAGTACAGGAAGCCATACGTCACATTAGGCACGGCGTACACAGCGCAGAGTGCCCCGTGAACGTGTTGTGTGTTCTGTTCCGCTCGGCGCAGTATATCAAATTCATTATCAAACGCCCCCATGTACGCAAATAAATCGTTTTTATTACTCAACTCCTACTTATTGAATTTACCTTTCAATACTAAACGTTACGTACTCTCAAGTAAAATTATGAACCGGTTTAAAACTTCTCGATGAAGTGGAGTTCGAAAATAGCATTATAAATTCACCGGTTTACAATCACAGCGCTACTTGGCGAAGGCAAAAAACCTTGGCGGGAAACTCGTTCTAACTTTTCCTATTTTTCTGCGTTAATTTCACCTGAACCCATTACACTTTGCAACAATTCTTAGTGAGAACGTTTCTATTAGGCTGTTCAAATTGCATTTTAAATGACTTTCGGAGACTTTGGAGAGGACATCTTGGAGCCCTTTCATGTCAGCTAAAAAGTTGTTATTGGTTGGGATAATAAACATTTATTTTAATGTGAATTCAAAAAATAATTTTATTTTCTTTAGTAATTCGCACGTACTCTGACGTGAATCTGTAACAATTATTGAGAGCTACGTTAATAAACCTTCGAACTTAATAAATGTTTAGCGTTGTTACTTTAGTGCAGAGATCTTGCACCTTAGTTGTTGTAACTCAACACCAAACCCAAGTCAATCTCTCCGCACAAAGAATCCGTAGCACCACTTGAAAGTATTTATGTTATGCAAATTCTAGGGCAGGAGTTAACGGCAGGTAATCATACCGTACCCATAAGGATGAGACGTGGAAAGTACCTAAAGCGTAAAAGTAGTATCCAAGTTGAGCAATGAAATGTTAAGGATGAATAAGTTAATTGGCCCCCGGGGCGTATCGGCGGGCCCTCCTGTGGCACAGAGGAATGCATTTAAATTGGATTTTAAGAGTAGAAATCACCGGCGTTCTCTCCGCCTCTCCCAGCCTTGTTAGAGCCAATCTCAAAGTTTACGTAAACGAATAAACCTCCGCCGTGAAACCGAATTTATCGGTACCCATTCAAACTATATTTATCTATGATCGTTCGCTCATTTAAATGAATGCAATGTGTTGTACGTTTGGAGAGGCTATTCGTCATTAACGTTGCTTTCAATATTTTTTTGTAATCTAATAATTGTAATATAGATTAATTAAACAATGTAGAAGACTTCGATATATGACCTCTCCGACTCGGATTCATCATCATCATCAGCTTACAACAGTCCACTGCTGGACATAGGCCTCTCCAATTGCAGGCCACTTAGCTCGATTCGCGGCAACTCTCATCCAGTTGCTACCAGCTACCCTGTGAAGATCGTCGCTCCACCGAGCCTGAGGGCGTCCCACCTTACGCTTGCCGATTCGCGGTCTTCACTAAAGAACATATCTAACCCAACGGTCATCGGTTCTACGGCTAATATAGCCGGCCCATTGCCACTTCAGCTCAGATTCCGATTGTAGCACATATTTTACCTACACACTTAGAATATCAGGCCTACTGAATTCGCAACAATCCCAATGTCTTCAAACATTAACCATGCAAGAAATCGCCCGCAAAAACATGAAACACTTTACCATTACTGATTTTAGGTTGTTCACAGACTCAATTAAAAATTGTTTACATATTAAAAACATTGGCAAATAAATACGCAGTTAGTACAAAAATAAAAAACATAATAATTGAGTACCATGTCATATTTTGTACATGAGCGACAAGTACATAATTTCAACAACGTTTAATTACTTCTGCTGCAAATATTGAAATAATTAAGTGTTGAGAAATTAACGCGAGTGCTCTCGTAACATAGCGTTATGTGCTAAGGACTTACAAGCGTTTATTTATACGTAATCATTACAGGCTTACTGGAATGAAGGATTAGATAGAGGATATTTTGTAGATTTTAATGCTGAAAAAATATTTGAAATGAAAGTCAGTGCCTCTCGGTTTCCAATATGTAATAGTTATTCAGCTGGCATACCATATTAGCACAGGGCGCTAACCTGTGATTGTCCCGTTAGTCTCGTACCGCAAGCACGACTGCTGGGTCCTGGCTTCCAAGGGCCGGCCGGATTTTCCCAATAGCAACCCGAAGTTGGGAAATTGATAACATGAAAGCACGTAAAACCGGTCTCGGCTGTTATTCGTAAATCTTTGACAATCGTTATAAGTAGTCCGAAGCACAAAATTTTGACAACCAGTCGCACAAATTGTATCCTGATGGACACTAACCCAGTAGCTTAGTTATGGAGGTCAAATAGGTATTCACTTCATGTAAAAACTGGTGTTCAGCTGCATCGCGTTAGACAAAGCCGACCATATTCAAAATTATTTTATTATAGAATAGTTGGGATTAATGCTAAGCTAACATTTCGTTTTGTTTTTAATATCTTGTGTCATGTTTATTTTCGCACGAAAACCTTACAGGATCTATAAATTTTGTTCACCCCACCATACATCTGAATGTAGTGTAACATTTTGAAGGGGCCGTAAGTCGAATTAATGAATGTATCCCCAATGTACATAATTAACATTTGCGAGACATTACTCAAGTGACCTCGCCTTCTATAAATCTCGGCAAGGATCTATCTTCTCGTTTGGGAAGGTTCTGTATTTTTATGTAAACTGTAACTTATGTAAACTAAGTAATTTAAAGGCTTTTTATAAGTATTTTAATTGAACTGTTCTAATGGAAACAGAATACACAAAAAACAGCTGATGTTGTTTTACGTTAATTATTTTAAGAGTCCTTATCTTTTTTATAACAAAATGTAGTAAAATACTCAGGGATAACGCACCTTCATAATAGCAATAGGTTTTTGAGAATCAGACCAGTAGTTTCAGAGATTTACGATTAAAAAAAAACAAACATATATAAACTCTTCAGGTTTAGATTTTACTGCTTTTTGAACCCTTTTCGTATGGCGTCGATATCATAAGGCCCTTATGGCGTATGTTGTACGCCCATTTCGGCATCATCAATATTCTATGTTGCCAGACAGACATCAAACTGATCGTTTAATTGAATGGCTGTTTGGACGACAGGTTGTGAATTCTAGATTATTAAAATATGATAATAAATATTCACCAGACTAATTTTGATTGACATCTGTTAGCATTTACGTTCTAATTTGAATGTTACGGAGTTTCACACAGTGAAATGATTTACTATATATATGTATCTATAGGTCTTGCATAGACACTATTTTCTCCAGAAAAAATGAATAAAATGTATGTAAAGTAGGCTCGCCCCCTATTACATGAGACCTAAACGTACCGGCGAACTGTGGGTGTACATTTGTACACCTCTGCCTAACCCTTCGGGGAATAAAAGCGTGATGGTATGTGATTTATTTACTTGTAATACACATTAAATACATTTTTAAATATTGATATAAAAATAAAAACATTAAACAACATTATCGGGAACAGAGTCCCAGCCTCCGGTTGTCAGAGCTCCTGAGAAAAGAATTTCTGAGAGTACTACTATTATTATTATTATCTATCCGGTAAGGTAACTGTAACATAAAGGGAGAAGATTAAACACTAGGGCCATGTGGTCCGAGCGCTCATCTAGTTTTTCGTGACATAGCCAAGCCACTGGTCGACTCTTCACGTGACCAAGGGGCTGGCCTTTTCTTGGGCCAAAGAATCAGCATTGCCATACAACGTTGCAATGCTGCCAGCCTTTTGGGCACTTGTCCCGTTGACAGCGATGCGGATGAGTTTTTTGATGCCCTATAAGCTTCCTTTTTTGCATTTTATATTAACTGTACATACTCGTAGTTTGTAACCTTATTATTATTTAAGTAAGTTTTAGTTTTTACTAGTGATTCATATCTAATTAAATAATTATTTGTAATTAGTAAAATTTTATGTTTGAAAAATAAGACGTAAAAAAACAAAACTCAAATCAATTTCCGTTAAACCTTACAAATAGTGCAATTATATTGGATCCCCTTTTTCTGCATATAAATATAATCTCGCAATAATATTATCTGTGATCGTTCATTTGATGCTCAGTAAGTTAATTAACCGATCACATAGTATCTCCGTTCATCCAGTCCGACATTACGGTAATGACCCACTATCAGCCTTACGTTCGCGGTACCTTATAATGACACATTAGGCCAACCTCGCACCTTATTATGTTTCATTAGCAATTATTTTTCTGCTTGATATTAATATTGGCAATTTTATTTTCGGTAGAAGTTATAAAAGAAGAAAATTAATCATATTACAATTAATTTCTATAGTTCACTCAATACTCAATATTTTATACTTATTGGACTTGAAATACTACGAGTGAATCAAGAACGTATAATCTCTCGGGTGCATGGTTAGGTCATTAAACGACACTTTCAGGTAAGTTCATTTCACTTTCTATTAAACTGCTTACGGTAAACATTCAATGCTTTTTCAGCGAAATAAATTCCCACGGATATGACTTAGGGCTGATTTTTCAATGGTCAGATAACTTTTATCTGACGAATAAATATGACAGTTTGACTTAACGTCTATACAAATCTGTCAAACCGCCATATTTATTCCTCCGTTAAGAAGTATCTGACGATTGAAAAATCGCCCCTAAGTCAATTGCTGATATGTGCTTGTGTTTAATAGTAATCTAAACACATACACATACCATCACACCGGTGTTCCCCGAAGGGTTAGGCAGGGGTGTACCAATGTATACCCACAGTTCGCCGGTATGTTTAGGTCCCATGTAATAGGGGGCGGGCCTATTGCCATTAACCGGGCACAAATCCTAACTCCGAGCTTCTACTGAGAATATCATAGAAAAACCCAATAACACTTTTTGCTCGACCTGGGAATCGAACCCAAGACCTCTAGCGTAGCAGTCGTGCTTAGGACCACTAGGCCACCGAGGCAGTTTACGTCACCATCATATTCACAAGTTTATAACTAACCGTCATTATGGTACTATTGATCACAGACCGACGTATCCACGCTACATCTGCTTAGCTTATTATAGAGACGGTGAGGAGCGGTCTCAAGAGAAATCCAATGGTATTGTTGAATTTTCGCAAATGGCCTGTGCCGTTCACGCCGCACGAGCCGAGTCGTGACAGCTAGGGGATCTGGGACACTATTACTTGTCTCATGAATAAGTACTTGATGCTATACGTACTAGATGTTTACTGACTTCTTGTCACGTGTCTTTAGTGTCTGTTTAGATGGTAAATTGTGCTCGACCATTTATCAGTTGGTCAGTTTTCGGGCTACAACAATACCTTTAGTTAAGTCACAGTCAGCGTCAAGGCGACCGGTATTAAAATCAGAGGTAAACAATAACTTTCTGTAATATCGAAGTGGTATAAAATAGGGCATTTATAAACCTTCATAAATCCTTCATCACAATGACAAGCTACACGTATAACAGTAAAACATACATAATTTGTAACCCATTATTCTGCATCAATCTCAAAATATAATAAGAAATTCTACCCTAACATATGTGTCTGACCTTTCATGATACGATATTCCGATTTGTGTTCAACCCCCTGAATTTTTGTTACTCATCCACTAACCTGACCGGGGCCTGTCCACTTAACTTGAATAATGATGTGCGAGGAAAAAGGATCGGTGAGCCGAACCGGCAAAATGCGAACCTCCGTGCAATCCGGCGCCCGCCGCCATCGAACCAACCCCGCGATTGAAAAACTAATGTAGAACTTTCTTTTTAATCTCTTTTTAATCTTGAACAGTTAATTCTTTATGTAGATCTCTTTCTCAGTGAAAAGATAAATAAGAAATGTAAGAGCGTTTGTATTGTTGTACTTTATATCCATATTTTGTATGTGTACCTAATTAAAAAATGAAATCTCGTGTGACATAAAAGCTGGATGAGGCCTAATAATAAAATGTAAGCAGGAGGCGGCGATGTAGTTGCGGTGCGTAACCCCGTGGAAAGAAAACGGCTTTCTTTACGAGCTATTCCGCTGAGCCAATATTTCTCCGCGACAGTGCTCGGCATCATAAAATAAAACGAAAAATTCCAGCGCACTGCCTCCAGCCGCCATGAAATCATAAGAGGCAAGATTTTATGCCCTATCGGCCAACACACTTCGTCAGGTGATTAATATCATAAATAATACTCAGTTATGTGCTTTATTGTTCCTTTGTATAAATCATTATTAACAGAAGGTGTTGTAGAGGTTATGAATGAAATCTTAAGTTAGGGATGATGGTTTTCTAAGATCGTTTTCCTGACCATCACCCTTACCACTTACCTATATGTACATTGGCATACGTATTAGAAGAAATCAGGAAATACAAAATGTTTCTTTTCCGAATAAATTATTTGCAAATCGTTAACAGAAAGTTATAAGAGCAAACAAAAATAAATATTTTTATTCATGCCTCCAGTTCCCGTTCTGACTAGTCGAATGGGCGTGTGGAGTGCACTTATTATGTTCTGCGCTCGAGTCTCGTACGACAACCGCTTGACAAAATACTCTGCCAATTGTGTCGGAGTACCGCCCTCAATTGTTCCACATGAAAAATGGCCTATTCGGATTGTTCCCGAACAAATGCGTGCCGTGCGGGTCATTACGCTTTGTTTTAGGTATAAGTACGACAAAAAATTCACTGTGAAAAAGCTGAAATTTTCGCTTCCGCCCTCTTGAGTTGTGAGCAATGTTTAAACTAAGGCCAATTGTTTCGTCTTGAAAAATAATTTCCCGCAAAAGAACAAACATACCTATTCTTTTATTTAGAGTACAATAGAGCTTTCATATATTAAAATTATCCATTACGTAGTGGTAGTTCTCCATTGTCAGTAGATATCAACATTTCGTGAAACTGGAAGAATAATATTTAAAGATGAAAGTCGACGATGGAAATCATAACAGAGATTTTACTGCTCAACGAGCGATTGGAGCGCGAATGCCAAAGATTGTTTCAGAGCTCGAGCAGGATTGAGGCGATAATAACAATGTCGTCACTTCCTCAATCTAACTTCTTCAATATTTCCTGTCGAACCGATCCGCTATAAATTTTTATCCGTCCGGAATATTTTTATTCGGCGCCGTTTCGGCCGTACTCTTTTAAATATAAAAATAGAGTTTTATGGGAGACATGTTTAGACGAAACATCTTTTGGAATGAGCTATCAAATAAAGATGGGTGTAAAAGATAACCCTACTGTAACTTATTTTTCAATGGGATCAAGCGTTTGTCAGTTAAAAAGGTAAATATCTAAATAAAACGGTGTCATTTCGCCACACATATAAACATAAAAACTTTCGTCTTCCCCATGGGGATAGGCATGGGGATAGAAATTATAAAACGCTACCTACTGCGATGCCAACAATGCCTACATACTCTTATCCTTTCTCATCTTTCTGTTAATGAAGACAGATTAAAAAAAATACAATGATATCAGGCCAGACGCAGGGGAGACGCTATTAAAAAAACTTGAACTAGAAATTTCTGCGTAATGGCCCACCCGAACGTCTTGTCTCATGCAGAAATCGAACCCATGATGCATATCATTAAAGCTCATCACTCGACCACTACG
The DNA here is from genome assembly GCA_947462355.1 of Caradrina kadenii. NCBI lineage: Eukaryota > Metazoa > Arthropoda > Insecta > Lepidoptera > Noctuidae > Caradrina > Caradrina kadenii. Next base: position 8,596,123 of record OX381677.1, on the reverse strand, counting down.
CCAGACTAGTCAAAACAATTAGTTAACATACCACAGACTGACTACAAATACCTGTAAAACGGTTTCGATAACTCAAAGGAACGACCAATTTCTAGTAATTAATGCTTGGAATCTCGACATGTTTACATGTCAATTTACAACTTGCGTAATTAAACTAATCGTAACAATTAACGCCGAGGTTTACTGTAGATTAATTGAGCTTCGTTCTACCAAAACAACCCAACCCACAATCTCTCAACAATTCAACTAATTACATCAAACTAATTAAATATGCCAAATGTGTTACAGCAATAACACGTTACAGTACCAACACCAAAAACTTATGCTAAGAATATATTTTAAATTAATCAACTTGAAATATTCAAATCCACTCCAACAATCCATGGACTCCATGGGAGAATTTTTTACTTGGATTGGTTTGTTTTAGCAGAATAAAACCCAATTTATGTAAATAACTGAACAGTTCGCATTATTTAGAGTAAGCCCTAATTACTTTAATCATGTAGTTGTTTGGGAAAAGCCATGTCCAGCTGCGGGCGTCTTTTGGCTCAATAATGGTGACATCATTATCATCATGTTTAGTATGGGAGTAACTAAAATAAGCCTTGTTGCAACGCAATAAGGACACAGTAGAGACATTACGATTGTCCCCTTCAAATAATTAAATATTTATTTGTAAAACATGGGTAGAGAAATGTTTTCTCGCATTTGCGCTGCGCATACATTCCGCTAACGTCTACGCTAGATGCGAGGATTGTTAAAAGGAATTGCCAATTAAGATATTGCATTAAAATCTTGGACATTACTGACATGGACAAAGGTAAACTATATACTCGTATAATAATTAAAAGTTGACGAATCCGCCTTGAGCAAGCGCACTAATCAATGCGAAGAAGATGAAGACACCTTTGCCCTGCTGTGGCACAATATGGATATTTTTATATCACACACAGAAAGCCCTGTATGTTTAATCTAATAGGAATCCCGTGTCTATCTTCATAAAAAAATATCTGCACTAAATAATAGATTAACCATTGAGTGGAACTCCCGTCATTTCAAACCATCAAAACCATCAAACGTAATAGCCATCAATACGACGTAAAAAAAGGCCTTTTATCCGATTTAAGACCCATAAACGTAAGATATATCTTAGCTGTCAATATGATTTTTCTGTGAACCAAGTCTGCAAAGTAAGACAGTCTTAAAGTTTCAGTGTCTTGTAAAATAGCAATATTATATAACATACACTTAATATTTTAAAGATTCATTGCATGAATAAATTAAATTAAATCATTTTATTCAAATAAACCATTTTCAGGCACTTTTGAATTGTCAAGGAATCAATCAGTCAGAAGGTTGTTGCTCGTGCCAAACAGTAGGCTTCAATGGAGCAAGAAGTTCTATTAACAATCTCGATCAACTTTCGATGTGAGATCAACCCAGAAATATTAAAAATTAAATTAGCTGTTTCCTATAAAAATTAATTATTGGTCCCTTAGTGAAATTTGGTCGTATTTATAAGTACAATGAACTTTTAAAATAATGTCGTATATGTTCCTACGTCAACACCTTATATATTTGATTGTGATAGAAACCAACTTATCTTTTTCCATGATTTGGTTTAGTAATAAAATTTTGAGGATTTCTTTGGATGTTCCTAACCTTAGAACTTATTAAAACATTCTACCATCATAGCTTAACTCGCTTGCTAGTCGAAACAGAGAGGATATTGCTATAACCATCTGCTTAGCCTTTTCCCAACTATGTTGGGGTCGGCTACCAGTCTAACCGGATGCAGCTGAGTACCAGTGTTTTACATGGAGCGACTGCCTATCTGACCTCCACAACCCAGTTAGTGGGCAAAACGATACCTCTTGGTTAGACTGTGGGATATTGCTATAATCATAGAGCAATATTGTTTTCAGGCTATTTATTGCAACGATTTTTGTAAAGGCACTTGCGCGACTGAACTGGAACGTATGATGACCTTAAAAATAAGTATGTTGGTCATTATAGGGTTTTCGTAGCAATGCGTAGCAAAGCGTAGCCTGCCGTAGAATGGCGTAGCAAAGCGCCTACGTTTGAAAAATAATAGGAAAACTGAATCAAACAATCTTATCAGGTATAAATAGAACGACTGTCCTGAAAACAACAAGAACAGTTGAAAAATAATAGACCTTTTCATATACTACTACTAACTACTTAGTAAAACATCTAAAGGAAACGGTAAGGCCACGAAAGTCATATATGTATTGCATTGTATAATCCAAGGAAAATGATAAAGGTGGGGAGCTTGGGTTCCAGTTTATTATGTCATGGTGTTTTAAGGGAAAAAGTTGACAACATACGAATATAATACAAAAAGCGGAGCTTTACATATTTCCGAGCGGTGGGAAACTGCTAAAATTATTTGTACTTCTGACATTAATTCCTTTATAAAATTCCTCCGCATTGCCGTCAACTGGTAAAATCAAACGTGCCTAAGCGATGGATGGCTTTGCCAAGTTGGATGGCATGTTGCTAGCCTTTGGCCAAGGTAGAAGCCAGTCCTCGGGTCACGGGAAGTGTTAACTAACCGTTTTGTCATTTTTAATTTTAAAAGGAGATATAAATATTATATTACGTACTCTAAGATTGAATTAAATAAAATGTACCTGTTATTTTTGTATATCGGTTTGTAGAGCCAACATCATTATCAATTATCTAACTTTAGAAGATCTCGTAGTTACCAATACCATTTAGAAACTACTAAACTAACAAACTCGCACGTCTCACACCTTTAAAACATTATCGCTTCAGGTTATCTGGAGGAATGAATGGTCATTAATTAATTAAGTGAACCCTTTGCGATGTGTCCCCAAAGAGTCGTTACTTAATTAGCATTACTCATGGGCTGGTCTCGACCTCTACTAGACGCGATAAGATAAATTACAACTTACTTTAATTTTTACCTGTGTGTTGATAAAATTGTGGGGACATCGAACTTTGTAAATCTTTAGGTAAACTTATTTAGGGTTTATAGTACTGATTATCATGCAATTTACCTTAGACTATTATTTATTATTTGTTCAAGAGACAAAGTTTCAACGTCGTAATATATTAAAGCTGGTGAAATGGTATTATAATCTAAAATGCGCGCAATTGAGTTGCGCTAAAATTCAGATGGATTTTGCTGAACTAAAAACATGAAAGTTTATACTATTTATCTCTATCTCTATGCGTTTCTAAAGAATTGATTAAATTGTAATGAAGCTTTGGAGGGTGGTTACATGTAAACCCGTGAGAGTTCCAGCAGCTACTTAAATATCAATGTCATTTATCGTACAATAAGAGAAATCAAGAAGAGATGTCGTACAAACGAAGAGGTGGGTTGCCGTCACTAGAAACAATATCCAAGAACTACTTAGAGTAGGTGTTCACGTAACAGACATCATAGTAGGTAGTTTAAGTGGGGCTCTACCCCCACGCGGAGTATTTATTTTTAAACTTCAGTAGACCGTAACAGGTAACGTATGACCTTGCTTTATACTGCTATTTTCCTCCACAGAAAAGAACGCGGCGCTAGCATTATTCAAAGCCAGACTTTACTAATGCATTTTATGGTCGAGGGTAATATTTACGAGACCCAGGTGAACGCAAAAAACGTACGTAAGCACCTCATCGGGGCCGATTTTAATATTAGTTTAACGCAATATTACTACGATGCTCATCCTTAGCTTAAAAATAAAATTTAACTTGTGAATATAAAAGGCAAAAGAGAAAGAAATAATTGAAGGTCCGCAATAAGACCATTCCACCTGCAAATAAGTAGTTATTTATTTTTATCACCGCATCCTAATTGCTTGTTATCTTTCTTTTAGCACCCAAGACTTAAGAAGCCATTCTATAATCCCTGTATTAAGAGTTATACGTGGCGAGGGATTTGAAACGTGTTTTCCCCTATTTTCGGAGGCCAAACCGTCGCGTCCCGGTATCCTTAGGGATTTCATTCCGAAAAACCTCCATAAATATTTCTTACAGTATTTGTATCTTCCTTGGAGTATCGTTAGCACAATGTTTCCCTTTTTCCTCACAACCGGGTAAGCATCTGCTCCCACAAACTAGATTGTCTACACACCCACAGCGAACTGTTGCGTAATAAACTGCTAAAACTATTATTAGCAGTACCATCCCTCAAAAAGACCAGCATTTTGTATCAATTAGTAGGCTGTCGAGAAAAATATGAAAACAATTTATTTCTGTGGGAACAGCAGTCATTTGTTTTGATTATGTAGGTATTTATATACACACTGTAATCAACATTTTGTTATGATCTACGAAATTTTATATATAACTCTGACTGAAATATAATGTACAATGTAATGTGTACGTAGAGTATGCTGTAGTGAAAAGCTATAGAATTAGTAGTATGAGGAATAAGTTGACGATAAGGTAACCGTTGTAAATGGTGGTCTTAAGCAGAGATTGCTCGGGAACGTGTACCAGTGCACTTATAATGGCACCTGGCAGGGAATGGACGTGACAAACAAAAACGCTTTAATACATTTGCTCCAACGTCATTACAGTTTATCGGTACTTTGGCGCGAACCCGAAATAAATAGCCGCTATCAAACAGCGATTACACAAACTGTTCACAAGCTCATAAAAAGACAAACATTACGAAATCTCTGATGTCAAAGAAAAATAAATCGGTAATAAAGTTTAACTGCTCGACAATAATGTTATAATGGTTGTAGCAAAACCGATATTTTATAATATTGACAGTACAAATTGGAACTGATGTCTATATTCTTCGAAGGCCTACTTGGCTTTTTCTTCATCTTGTATATACTTCAGGTTCAGCAGTGTAGCAAATTTTACTTAGGTAGATACTTGTGCTGTGTCTCGGCTTTAGATAGACTACTTCGTCACACTTCCCGTGGGTATCGTAAGAGGCAGCGCAAAATATATATCAAAAAGACGGACAGCAGTATGCATTTTTGTACAGTATCGTATAATTTCTTAGTGCCTATGATGTCTTTTTTTTTTTTTTGGTGGGTGGGAAATCATCAAATAACTTCTCCCGCCCTGGGCGGGACGGGAGGGAGTGTCAGACTTTTACTGACTAAAACCCACCCATGTTCCTTCTTGTGCCCTTTGCGTCCTGGGGGCACGGTATCTCTTGCGAACAACCCGCAGCCCCGGCAGGCATCGGCCCTCAGTGACCCCTTCCTTTTGCTGACATCTCTTTGAGGCGCGCGTGGAACACGAACGCGCCGTCGACACGGCCTGTCGTTATGCAACGTAAGGACGGTGAGCTACCCATTGCTCACCGTCCACAGGCCCGTATCTACGGTGGCCGGGAGTCGTCTCGCGGCTCCCGACGTCCGCAGCGTCTACCGCGGCGGCTGGGACGGGAGAACCGCTGTCTCAACCGTCCCGCCGCCTCCTTCTCAAGCATTACTGCCTCGCAGAAGGAGGCGACTGCATCCCATTCCCTCTCGCTCCGGACCATGGCTTGCACCAGGGCCGGACGCGAGAGTTCGCCGCCGCCGATGGCCGCCACGAGGACTCGGCGATGCTCCGCCCAAGCGGGGCATACCGCCACGGTGTGCTCCACCGTGTCCTCGGGGCGATCCACACAATGGTGACACCCGGACGTTTCCTCCCGCCCGATAAGGTGCAGGAACCTCCCGCCCGATAAGGTGCAGGAACCTCCCAAAACACCCGTGTCCGGTGAGGACCTGCGTCAGGCGGTAGGTGAGGGCGCCGTGACGCCTCTCCAGCCACTCCTCAAAGAGGGGACTTACCGCCTCTATTAAGGCGTGCCCAGCACGAGGTTGCGACAGTCGCTGTCTCCATGTCGCCATGAGATCGAGCCGGAGGTCGGCCCGCCGAGCGGCAATTTGCCGCGGTGGCGGACTCTCCCCCCGGCCTAGTACCTCCACGCGCCACTCGTACAAGCGCGCGAGGACCAGCGCCTCCAGATCCCACGGCGGCAATCCGGCGAGGAGGCTCGCCGCCTCCCCCGAGATCGTGCGGTATCCTCGGATGGCCCTTATGGCGATCACCCGTTGGGACGCAATGAGGTAGTGGGCGGCAAGTCGCCTTAACCCCTGCGCCCACACCGGGGCCCCGTAAAGGGCCATCGACCGCACGACTCCCGCGTAGAGCCTCCGGCAGGAGGCGTTTGGTCCCCCCAGGTTGGGTAGGAGCCGCCTAAAGGCAGCCCCGGCCCGTTCCAGTTTGGGGGCCAAACGTCGGAAATGCTCCGCGAAGTTCCACCGGCTGTCGAGGACGAGTCCCAGGTACTTCATCGTCGACCCGACGCCGATGTGAACCCCTCCTACCGTTAGTTGGGATCCCGACGGTGGCCTATTCCGAGGCCCATGAAAACACATGGCCTCAGATTTGTGCAAGGCCACCTCGAGACCCAACCGCCGGATCCTCTCAACGACTATCGCAACCCCGCGTGTCATTAAGTCGGCCGCCGCCTCGTGCGACTTTCCCTGCGCCCAGACCAGCGTGTCGTCGGCGTAGCATACTACGCCGACGCCCTCAGGGAGGTCGGCTCGCAGCACCCAGTCGTATCCGATGCCTATGATGTCTGAAGTAATCTTTATAGCCAAAATACAGGCTGACTTTTATTTACACTGCGCATTTTTCAGGGGGTGAAAGTTCTCATGAATACGAACAAATTTTACTATAGAGCCAACTATGAAATGTATATGAAAATTGAGATCAACTGTTACATACAAAAATGCTCTTCCAAAATGTATGTATGGTCCTTTAATAGTTTCACCCTCTGAAGAATGTGTAGTAAACACTAAGCTACATAAGAACCACTAGCTTTTGTCCGCGATTTTGTTCGCATCAAATTTGACATATTATCCTACGGGAACCGTACATTTTTCCGGAATAAAAGTATTCTATGTGTTATTTTACATTACAATCTATCTTAGTGCCAAATTTCGTCTACATCCGTTCAGCCGTTTAAGCGTGAAAGAGTAATAAACATCCATCCATCCATCCTCACCGCGAGACGACTCCCGGCCACCGTAGATACGGGCCTGTGGACGGTGAGCAATGGGTAGCTCACCGTCCTTACGTTGTATAACGACAGGCCGTGTCGACGGCGCGTTCGTGTTCCACGCGCGCTTCAAAGAGATGTCAGCAAAAGGAAGGGGCCACTGAGGGCCGATGCCTGCCGGGGCTGCGGGTTGTTCGCAAGAGATACCGCGCCCCCGGAACGCAAAGGGCACAAGAAGGAACATGGGTGGGTTTTAGTCAGTAAAAGTCTGACACTCCCTGCCGTCCCGCCCAGGGCGAGAGAAGTTATTTGATGATTTCCCACCCACCAAAAAAAAAAAAAAAATCCATCCTCACAAACTTTCGCATTATAAGTACGAGTAGGATAAAAAAATATTTAATATGTTTGCCACTTGATTAACTCCATGTTAATCAAGTGGAGGATACCAACATGATTATTAGATCAGTTACAAGACGGTTTGTGTACTGAAGAGTTAATCACAGTTCAGTGTCCATTTGTCCAACAATGAATTGTTAACACTGTTAATGTAGTTCAGCATGTGTGATTAGGATTCCAATTTAAAAACTTGAGTTGTTTTCTTCATTTCATTCTTACTCTAAGTATAATTTTCGTAACAAACTTGAGTTTTAGCAAGGTAGGTAAAGGTCCCTAAACAAGTAATGATAAGAAGATCGAAAACCAATAAAAAATCATTCGATCTCACAGCTTCCAATATCTACGAGTTTAACGATTTTAAGGTAGGTACCTTACTTTCGTATTATGCCGTTTACCTACTTTTGCAATAGATTTTGTTCGGAAAGGTAGTATAAATTTTATTGCATATATTTTGAAGGTATCGAAACTCGAGCTTAATTGCAATTCACGCCATTCACGTTTATGTGCTTGGCAAAAACATCTGGCCCCTTGATTGCTTACGTTTTTATGTGCACTTAGAAACTCAAACACCACTCCCGGGGAAAATGTATCCAGGTACCTAAATAATGCAATCACAAAGCTTCACATTTATTGCCATATCGTAATTTATTTTTGAATTGCGAGTAAAACCTTTTTCAACACAAACGACATATTATAAGCCCACGTGATGATAATGTCGAAGCTATAGAACAACTATTTCATAATATTTTGGTTGTAAAGAGCTACCTACAGGTTGGGTTTGCCAGATTACAATCTTCTCAGAGTTTACACCACCTTGGCTGGCCCCATTAGCAAATTAGCTGTATTTCTGATTACATTAATGTCCCAATAGCTTTCATCACTTCTGTTGGTTCGAGTGGTAAATTTTTTGGCTTCATGGGTAATTCGAAATTCATCAATTAGGCTAAAAACCTTTAAGTACCTACGTACGGCGCGTTCCATCGGTATTTGTCTATACCGCATGTTATGTTAAAAGTTAGTATCTCTAATAACGCTCTCGTGAAAGCGAAACCGTGTATCTCGATCCTTTGGGGGATTTTAAGTAACCACATCGTAAGGGTCAACTGAAAGGTTTGACCATACAACAAGCATTTCGAATTGGAACAATGGATGTGTACCTACACAGATCAACTTGAAATAGCAGATCCTCGTTGTTTTTTCTCGAATATTTATGTATCTCTTACTTGAAGGGAAGAAATAGTTAAAATTTTATTCAGTTAAAATATTTTCACAAAATGAACATCAGTCAGTGCAACACCTACTTATATTTAAGAATGATTACACACAACTTCCAACTGAACTTACCATTCCTATCCACAAGTAACATTTCAATATCATTTCGCATTACACTTCGAACGAACTAGCAAATGAAATATGAATTTTAGAGAGTCGTACCAAAAAGTTAGTGTGCCTATAAATTCATTTTTATGACACCCACTAAATAAGTTATCCATACACATACGCCGTTAGTAATAAATACAATGCAGACAGATGGCCACACGGTACGCATGTGCGGAGCGAGCTTTTTATTCAAAAATCTTGTTTCATTATTTTAAGGTACAACATTGCCCAACATTTCCAACATTTGTTCCAACATATTTTTTTCTACTTACATTATTATAACAGGCCAGGCATAATGTCCCAGCACTTTGCTTTTTAAAGTTTATAAAGCCAACATTAAATTAAACACATTAAACTCAAACAAAAGCCAACATAACGCAAATAGTTTCCCAAAACTAAAATAATAAGATGTTGAAGTGTAACAACAGCCGGACACGGGATAAGGGCATTTGAATAGCCCCTAGGTGGCGTTAGTTATTCAGCTCGCGACTCGCCGGCCGCCGCCGCGCGCTCGTAAATCAAACTCGCCATTCGCTTATGCATTATACAGTTTTATTTGTGCGAGTCCGCTGAATAGGTAATAAACTATGGCAGGTGAAATGCCCTGCGTGTTCGAATGCGCCGAGAATTTGAAACGTAGGCAAATATACGTCTGTTTACTACGCCTGTGGAACAACATATAGTGTGGGTGATTGGATTACGTGTTTTGGTGGTTTGGTGACGATTTGCTATGTTTTATTAATGAAATGCATGGAATGCTGTGTACCTACTGGTGAAATGGCAAGTGAATTAAAGCGAGACAGAAACAGCACCAGGTTAATAAAGATGTTTTGAAAGCATAATTAGATAAGTGTAAGAAAATAGCAGTTTTAATAAGGTAGGTACAGACGGCATCAGAAATCACAGACGCTTTTAATTTAATCGTGATAATCTTAAAAACCTAATAAATATTTTCAACAAGCTCTTCACCTAAAAACTTCAGCCCAATACCTATTAGCCTACTGATTAAAACCACCATCTCATTTGCTAAACAGCGCAGGTTATTAGGCATTTTCGAAGGTCCCTCCATCTCTCGGCGCGACGGAGCAGAAAATTCACTGCGGTCCTCATTCCACACGGGCCTGCATACTAGTACGTACATCCGAGGCCGGCCTGCGCTAATCCTCTTACTAATTTCATTATTTTAGTATCAACTTTTAGCGTTTTTTATTCATTAAAAGGATTGTAGCTTGAATTTTGTAAGCCGTTCCGTTTAGTACAGAAATTTCTATTCGGTTAGTTTGTTATTTGGTATTGTGTTGTTAACATTTCTATGATGACGTATTCGGATAATATCAAACAACTAAAATGAGACTATTTTAACTCAGGTATCTTGGCATAAGCAAATTGAAGGCTGTAACTTTGCGTTACATTAAAAACACTCTTTATTGCATGACAAAAATATGTTATGAATCTTATTTGCACAGAATTCGGTATTAGTAAAGATCTGCCAATCATCTACAATGACTTTGGCTTTGGCTTTGACTTTCTAAATGTCTATAAGCAGCTGTGACTATTTATATTAAAATAAGTAAGGATATATCTACAATTTCACGGTGAATTCACGAAAGCATAAGAAGTTTAAAGTACCAAATACATTCAGTTTTCTAAGCTTTATACGTGATGCAGTTGCTTTGCCATCCTAGAAAAAAGTAAAAAATGGACATGGCCTTTGTACGGTGTATTTTGTTTTACATTTGTGCATAAAGCTTTAATAAATAAATAAAAGTATAGTAACAAAAACACCCTTAATTCTGATCAAAAACACCGGACACGACAAAATAAGCATACTTTATAGGTTGTACTGATTTTATTATTATTACACAACAGATACAATCCGGACGCCGATCACCATTCATGTTAATGAAATAGCAAATAAAATGATCGTAATTACGGCAACGTTTTTACGGCATTGTTGGGAGCCCGTCGCCGAATCACCTGACATTACCGTTGCGACAATATTTCCAACGAATTGGCCATTTATTCAAGCACCAGACATAATAACTTTTGTAATTACAATATCAACATTTACGTTGCATACCCTCGTTCGTCACACCACCTTTCAAGGAGGGGATGTTTGACGGATAATTTTGCGGGATTTTAAACACAGAGGTAAATGGCGATTTTGCATGTAAATTGGTAGCAACTGTTGTTATGAATATTTATTAGTACCTTTAAAACTATATAAAACTAGCGAAAAGCAAATGGAAAGTAAATTGTAGATATTTGGAGAAAAAGGATATGTAAACTAGAAAGTAGATTATAACTGCCTCGGTAACCTACGGGTCCTAAGCGCGACTGCTACGCTAGAGGTCTTGGGTTCGATTCCCAGGTCGAGCAAAAAGTGCTATCAGGTTTTTCTTCGAAAGTCTCAGTTGCAGCTCGGAGTTAGGATTTGTGCCCGGTTAATGGCAATAGGCTCGCCCCCTATTACATGGGACCTAAACATACCGGCGATCTGTGGGTGTACATTGTTACACCTCTGCCTAATCCTTCGGGGAATACAGGATGGTAAAGTAGATTATAACCTAAATCGCATCTAAAAGTACTTATTTAATCATGTGAACGTCTATTCGTTATATCTTAAATAATTTGCGTGGGCCCATTCTCGCCATAATGCTTTTGTGTAGTTTTTTCGCTTGTTTTAAATCACAGCGAATATCAAAACCAAAAAAAAATCTAAACTTACACCTACGCCTACGACTACACCTACTAATACTAAGATATAAGGTATATAAATTAACGAGGATATAAAAACTATAAGAAGCAAGCATTTATTGTGTGACTAAACAGGTATTTATAACTCAGGTATCGCCCGAAGCATCCAATGGCCTTTGCTATTTACAATTTGTTCATAACAAAAGCATTTGTACATTGTATGTCGAATGAATACGCAAGTTAATATAATATAGGTCAATAAAGATAATAAGTAAATCAAAGGTCACACAGTGGCCATAAGCGGTAGCGATTTTGAACCTATTACAATGTTGACACGTTTTTTATTTAATAATAATTGTACGTCAGTAAGAGATGTCAGCAATTTTAGAAGGGGCCACCTAGGGCCGATGCCTGCCGGGGCTGCGGGTTGTACGAAAGAGATACCGCGCCTCCGGAACGCAAAGGGCACAAGAAGGAACATGGATGGGTTTTAGTCAGTAAAAGCCTGACACTCCCTCCCGCGCGCCCAGGACGAGGGAAGTCATTCGATGATTTCTCCCGCCCAGAACGGGGGAACTCATTTGACGATTTCCCATCCGTAAAAAAATAAACTAAATAAACATACAGGATACAGGTACATAATATTAAGGTATTTTTTTCTTACCTTTTACTCTAGTTAATGGATAGGTAGATATGGAATGTTACAGACTAGAGACTTTCCGCTGCGCTGCTAACTTGTGCCACAATCGCTTCTCACTCCTGTTTGTCTGGAGCTCACTTAAAGTACGGTGTAATATGATATTCAATGCGAGTGACAGGTAGAAACAGGCTATCAAAAGGAATTTAATTGAATTTCACTTTGCCTAGCTATGTGCTTTACATACACACATTAGATTACAAACTCTGAGAAGACAATGCTTTGTTGTTTCAGTATCTAATTATTTTACCTTGCTAAGAGTTTCTTTATATTTAGAATGATTTTTGAACTTTAAATTTTATGAAGTTCACATTAAAAGCTAGTACAGAACACTACCTTTTTATTATAATTTGATTTCTGATTCATTGGAACCAAAGGAAGCGTATGTCTCCATTGACTTATATTTAGAATCTAAAAAAAATAAATTAACATGGATAAAACGTGTACCGTGTACACATTTCATAAAACAAGCTTGGGGTCGAACTGTATCTTGAGTGAGGTTTATATTGAAAGTTTGTACCGGAGCCACGCGGGCCCTAAGGACACACATTCTACTTTGTTCTTACACACAACTTTAAGAAGTTGCTTAACAGATGTTCCGCCTGACTTTTGTCCCCAAGTAAGTCATGTATCCTTGTTTGTAACATACGCTTTATGTGCGACGAAAATAATGCCTGCTGTCGATGTAACATACGGTGACAGTGTTAGGATGTCTTGGAGAATGTTAAACCTTTTAAAAGTATTTTCATGTTTTTTTTTTTTTGAGAGATTTTTTTCTAATCCTGTAACAGAATTGCAGTCAATCATTTCGTAGTTCTCCGTTAGCAAAAAAAAATAAATTCCATGTGTCCCACTCATTATTTATTTATTTACAGGTTTGCACCAATACACTAAACTTACAATCACATCTGCAATGAGTATGTAACTCACCTATCTAATTGTTATAACACAATAATATACTAAATGGACGGCGAATTCCAACTAGCTATCTTGCCGCTGGGTTTAGCCAGGCGGGGTGCTGAACCCATACATATACGGTACACAATATCAATTGTTCTAACTTCCATGCCAGGCACACTAAGACCTGATTACGAGGAAGTATACAATAATTTTACAATAATACGTGTTGCAGCATCCCATTGATTAATGCGGCACCAACACGTTTGTCAGACAGGCAAAAGCGTATTTTCGAAACAGAAGATACTCATTGTGTTCCAGGCGAGACCAAAGTGGGAGCCCAAAATAGTGGCTAAACGTGACTTGCCGATATTGCATCATTTGTACCACATCCGACCGCATGTGCACGTACTCCTGATCTTGAACGTCGCACAGTATCGTTCACAACGTTACGTACGTCCATGCAGGTACTACAATACGTTGTCATTCTTGCTCACATAGTAATTATACACATACGGACGTGATGTATCCAAGAACTAAGTTTAAATGCAACGAATTAATCATTCCAGTATTGAGTATCTGATTGGATGTCAATATCTGTTAATAATAATAATATTCACATCTAGTAGTGGGCGGTTTCGATAGCGAACTGACTAATGATCCAGAATAGATAGATAGGGCTGTTCATTTGAGCTGTCAGATATGGCCATTTACTGATATCAGCCATATCAATGTTTTTTGGAAACATTTACGCAATTGCTGCTGTGTGAGAAGTGTGAGAAAAAGCCATGGGTATCCTATTTCGCTATCAAATACCTCATACTTACATAGATGGCCGGCAAGACCGGAAGCCATGGGCAATTAACCTTCCTGCGGGGGAATTTAGGTGATTTATTAACCCGCAACCTTACAAAAACATAATTGAATCTAGTGTAAAATTTTCGAAAAGCAAAGACCTCTTCGAAAAACTCTCTCGTGTAATGGAAATCGTGCCCCTCGGCCCCCAGGGCATCGCGGATTCTCTGCACAAAAGGCCCAACAAAAAGGTCCTGCCGTCACATGAACATTGTAAAACTCGGCCTCGTATTCACGTCTCCACTTACAAACCAATAGCGTCTTAAAAACTTCACATGTAAGATTCAATTTTGTTCTACCAAGATTGTTTTGTAACAGTTTTTTTCAATCCGATAATGCGACCTTAGCGTCGGGATCATGGTTTACTACAAATTGTATTAGAGTGGTAGATTTAACTATTTACGCGGTGTACGGTCCGGCCGAGCGGTCGCGTGACTTCTCTGTACCTTGTGGAATGCTGATTCTTTTGTTATCATACACATGGCATAAATTCTTTAGAACATCGCGTCCCTGAGAAGCTAAAATAGAATTAATGTCGTGTACAGATATTACAGTGTGCGGAACACTGTAACATCTGTACACGACACTAATTTACAGAAAGGATTTACATCCCCAGATTCATATTTCTGAAAGTCCAATCTCTTTTGACCATCAAGCAGACGATCCTCCTTGAAATGTATATCAGTATCAAGGCTATCGTAGTACATAGACGCGGAACTACTACGTCAGAGTAGAATACTCAGCGTAGCTTCATCTCGAGTGCATCTCTCACGATCACGGGAGCTTTTGCCTCTAAGGAATCGATTATCCGTAGACGTCTCGCATTCCTCAGATATCGTCTTCATCTCAGCGTCGATATGACGACGTGCATTAAAATATCAATGTATAATGTTGTGATGCAATCGCGTTTGAATTAGTATTTACTGATAAGTTATTTAAGTAACATGATGTTAGTAAGCTATGTAAGTAGGACATAATTGTGCATAACGAGGGCTTATGTCGGTATAGAGAGTATAATAAAATTGGCATCAGCCGATGAAACGGCGATTTAAAGGTATACAAATACAATGTTTATTCGTTTTAGTTGCTTTGCTTTTTTCCTGCACAACGTAAAACTGTTGTGTAGTTGTTCAATATCAACATGTGCCTGTCAAAGGTCGGTAAAAAAACACTTTTTTATATGTACTTACTGTGTGTAATAGCTCCTGTTTCGTCTATACTTCATCGAATCGCGTGCTCATAAAGTGGGTAAGTACATTTAAAATGTGTGTTCTTAACAATTAATTTTGTATTTTGCAGCGTTATCTTTGCAACTTGATTGCAAATAATTATAAGGTCCAAGAAATAGTTTTCCTATATGTAGCAACCCGGTTCCGTTCAAGATCCAATTTCCGTATTTTCCTACTTGTAGGTGGACTTCACGTTCCAACTAATCACAATAACATAAAGATGAAAAAAATATATAGAAATAAGCTCACTTCCGAATCAGAATCTTAGCGTCCAAGTAAACATAAAGCCATGAAAATACAACAACAAGCATTATCTCGCCAAAATCCTTGTATCGAGTTTTGGAATCGTTCGCATTGTTGTCTTTTGTGTTCGCGTTCGCATTCGTTTTCCATCGTACACCATTATTCACATTAAGTGGACAGATCTCGGGTCAGATCCAGGCACAAGAAAAGCACAAAAAGTGCCCGCTTTATCCGAGCATGATAAATCTACTTCAAATCCGAGAATAGCGTCTTTTATGAACGAAATTGAAATAAACCGACCGTGCGGATAACGGCTAAGTAAGAAGATCGAGATCCTTTTAGAATATATTGGTGAATCATTTTCATTCATCAAGCCTACTTAGAATACCGTCTATCTACGTTCTTGTGTAGGTGAGCCTTTTAAAGTAGTTTTCTTGTTCATTTTTCGAAGAAATCTTTTCAACTAATTCTAGACCGTTTCGTAAAATCATTTTATTCTTTAAGCACAATTTGTTAAGTATTCTTAAACTACCTACGACTACCCACTCTTTGCGCTTTGTATTTACTCAATAATACATTATCTTGAAGAGTGAGAGAATTTATAACAAATCGTAGCGAACTATGTTTTGCTACATATACCACTACAAGAGCTGTACTTTTTTTTAATGTAAAGCAAATAGCTATTAAAATAGCGTCAATGTCCATTTCAAACATGCATCATTCAAGGCGATCTCTTATTTTTATTTCTCACTAAAACATTTATTTTCGTTTTCTCTTATTCCACATAATAGATCGTTCGGAAGATATGTCCCTATTTTTAGTGGTGGAGATGAAATCGAGCGTGAAATGGTTACCACACGGAGCGGTTGTCTCGTGAACAAACGAATACCGGATCGCCGTTTGCCGCCGGGGCGTTTGCCGGAAAATTGGCTGGCACACCACTACGCTCCGGCTTAATAATAACAATGTATTGAATGTCTGCCCTGTTCGTGATGGGCAACTATCTGGTACCTACAATACGGTACTGATAAAATTAAACAAAAATAATAGAATATATAAAAACAACCTAGGTAGGTCCAGGTACAAAAGGAACGTGTCACGGCAAGTCAATCATTGCGAAAGCGACCTGGATTCTACGTAGCACCGGAATGCCCTGCGTGGACTTCTGTGCGGCAGATCCCGGTCGCTAGGATCGGGTAAGACCGACTGTCTCTACTAGTAGTAATCAAAGCAATACTGACGGAGGCAGAGAACTGGAGGGAAGTGGCCTCCTTCAGTGAAAACGTGATGATTTTCGAAGGAAGCCGCAAAAAAGGATCGTGTATGGGGCGATCCCGTTATTTAAAACAACAGCAAATACGAAAGATATTTATAACAGAATATATAATACCTACTTAAATTCTACATCGCCATGCTGTCCTTACACTTCTCTATGCCAACAATTAGTCTTTTTCTACAAAACTAACTTGTATCAAATGGTCTGGCCCTCACTCCAATTAATCTTTTCCACTTTGAAACTAAATATGGCCTCCAAATACTACGCGTTTTGACACGTCTCATACGAATATGAACTTTATTTCTATCGACAACTGATACTCAAAATGGCGAACCACGTTCTGACAGATATTTGTTTCATCTTCTGTTGCATTATGGTCTTATTGTTTTATTGACTTTTCTGATGCCTTCAGCCTTATAAATTCACTCCTTTTATAATAATATGCAAATCTCTCTATTTTGATAGGGAGTAAGTTTCAACGGTTTTAAGAAGCTTACTTCTTAGACCACTACTGAGATATCAATACCTTAAGACTAACAAAGTCAAAAAATCTGGCCAATAAGTGAACTTGTTCCGATTACCTTTAAAAGACTTGGTATTACTTATTTCTAAATATATTAATGAATCGAGTTTCAGAAATGAGTCATTGTGGCACTGAAAAAGAAGCTGATGGAATGCGAAATGCTCTTAACGCTATCGCAAATGAAATACAAATGTACGTAGAAACCTATTATTTTTATATTGTTTATACCTATACTATCAAACTCTGAACTGAGAAATGCTGGACAGCAGTTCCAAGATATTCCTTTATATTGAGTCTATACAATATTCATAGGTAGATACCTACAGTCAGCAACAAAAGTGGTTGGACACGTACAATCTTCCACAAAGCGCTAACACCTTAAGCAACAAATGCCACTGAATACTCATTTATCATGGTGAACTTGTTAACAAATATCGGGTATCGTCGGCATACAACAAAACTAACTATGTACCTACATACATTTAAAATACGTTAACGTTGCCCGCAAAATTCAAAATTAGATTTTTCAGCTCAGTATTAGATTGTTTACGGTAATAAAAAAAATAGATGCGACAATACGAATATGTACCTCTAAGTTTTAATTGGGCTGCAAATGTCATATTTTATTTAATAGGCACAATTACTGGTTACACTGATTTGGACATTTATATTGAAAATTTTAATAATTATAATTGTGTTAGTACCTAATATATTTTAATGTCGCGCCTATTTTGTTACTATACAACCCGATGTTGAGCTGCAAATGCAAAAAACCTAAGAAAATTAGAATATCACGAGCTTCCTAGTGCTTAGAATATTAATCCTGGTTCCGGAACTTTTGTTGAATAGACGTGTTCAGTTTTTGTTGCGCTGTTTGATCTATGTAAAATACATCAAACAGCGCAACAATAACTTCTTTACACTAAAAACCAAGATTGTTTTCGAGCGTGCTGATGCAGAAAATGAGATCGAAATGCAAATGTAAAATGGCGGCTATAAAATTTTTAAAAATTTCGTGTTTTAACCAGCTCATTGGTTCTATATTCGCAGGTTTCAACAACAATCCAATACAAGTAATAACGACTATGAAGATAATGTGTTTAATAAACTAATTAGATACAAGACCACTTTAAATTTGAGAACGCTTCAAATAAAACATCTAAGATCGAATCTAAAAACCGCATGCGGTAAGTGGGATCACGCATTTTTACCATAACATGTTAACTCACTCATTAGTTAATTTATAAAAAACTTAATTAATTGTAATTTAAGTTTTAAGGCATCATGTACAAATGCCCTGGAAGCAACAATTCCTACTTAAAAGTTGTATTTTTTCAGCTTTGACTAAAATAATCTCATCAACAAAGAACACAGAAATAGCAACACTTAACAAACATTTAAATTATACAAGAAAACAATATTTGGATTTGGAAAAAGAACAGAGTGAAAAAAATCAAATAATCAACAGCCTAAAGAGTGAAAATGACACCCTTCGTGACCAACTTGAATTTTTCAAAAACGCTGTTCAACTAGGTTATCGGGAATTACAAGGTATACGAAATGAAAGCGTAGAAAATATTTCCGCACTCGACCAACTGAAATACATTATTGTTCGCTGTGGAAAGTATCACGCAGATCATATTAATGAACTTGAGAGGTGCGTTCGATTGCAGCAGAAGAACAGATTTCTAAGCACCAAAATGACCATTATGGAAAATCATTTAGAAGCAGCAAGAGATGAACTTCGAAGTCTTCGTTGGAAGGAAAAAAAATACACATCAACAAGGTCACTACATCGACATTGTTTTGGTGTCGTAAGCTCAGATTACAAACTAGGATCACATCAAAAAAACTTTACAAAACTTACTATGAGAAAAATTGAACTGACTAAATGTTCATCACTTGCAAACATTAGAGATTTAGACCTAACTGTTCATTTAAAAACGGTAAATAATCTTCTCGTGGATCATGATAACTTGATAAAAGATTTGAAAATATTATCGAAGGTATAAAACTTTATAAGACCATATTTTTTTGTATGTGTCTTAAAGGGGTTGTTGAACTTCGAAGGCATACTGGAGGGACAAGATCTACCAAAAAAATAACAATAATTAAATAATCTAAAACGTTTTTCTTTATTAATACCCATATATACTACTGACTGTAAATTGTTGCAAATTATGAATTATAGTCGCCATGTAGATAGAGGAATACCTATATGTTATATATAATAAGTACTATTGTTCAAGAACTTATCTAGGTACTACAAAATCTTTCTGTTTTGCTGGGCATTTATCTGGTTTAAAATGTATCTTACTCTCTATGTTGAGTGTGTAACGCTTGATTCTAAAATTAAGATCCAGGATATTCTTTAAAATCAAGAAACGTTATGGCCCATGACAATAATAACTATGACTGGCCCATTTTGATAAGTTGCAAATGGACGAACTATGTCGGTCAAATTTGCCATAACGAACCAGCTTCTTTGTTAATTCGCAAAATCTTAAAAAGTTTCTAGTTTGATGCCTATACTGCTACAATTTTAAGTTTACCGACAAGCGATAATAACACATCTTTCGAATATTTCAAAGTACCGATTAAAATCAAACTTGACGTATTATTTATACTTGCGCCATCTATCGAATTTGAGTAAACTACTAGATACTAAGATAACTGGCGATAAACTTATGATAAAAACAAAAAAAGGTTTGAACAAAACAATGTCAGTGATATTGAATAAAGTTTATTCTATTAAATACATAAACGTTTTTTGTCAAAAAAGCTCAAAAAAGCAACCCAAAATCCCAAAAATGAACTTGACGTTTGTGTTCATGACTCGTGGCGGCTACTATAGTAAATCTATTTTATATATTTTTTTTATCTTTGGTTATTGCTGAGGATTTTAGTTTGACGCTGTCTCACTGTTTGTCATTCTGTCAGTGTCAGTGTGCCATAGCTAGCTGTCATTCGCGTGTGATTGTAATACAAAAGTCGTAACGCGGTACGTTACACCGCTGTCGCCGTTGTCGTTTCGCACGTCTGCTGTGCGGTATATGTACTTAGGGGTTTTTATTTACTTGGCTTGCTATAATAATTATATTTATTCATACATACATTTTACAACATTCGTCTATTAATAACACTGATGCATGTTGCTTAAAGTGTATGCAACGGCAATATTGGAACACAGTGCCGCTGTTGGAAAATTGAGACGGTATTGTAAAAGTGTTAGCATGTCTTTAGAAGAAGCTAAACAATTCGCCGCACACCGGGCGGTGGATGAGTACGTAACAAAAGATTGCATTTTCGGCGTCGGAAGTGGATCCACGGTTGTGTATGCAGTTCAACGACTAGCAGAACGTGTTGAAAATGAGAATTTGAAGGTGACCTGCGTGCCTACATCATTTCAAGCAAAACAGCTGATCATCAAGCATAACCTTACATTAGGCGAACTCGATACAAGTCCCGTTATTGACGTGACAATCGATGGAGCTGACGAAGTGGACGCCAATATGACGCTGATTAAGGGTGGCGGCGGTTGCTTATTACAAGAGAAAATAGTTGCCTCTTGTTCCAAGAAGCTCATAGTTATAGCAGACTACACTAAAGATTCTGTCAAGCTTGGAGACAGATATAAAAAAGGAATACCGATTGAAGTTGTGCCAATGGCTTATGTTCCTATTCAGAACAAGATAGCGACTATTTATGGTGGAGAAGTTAAGTTACGCAAAGCAGTTGCCAAGGCTGGACCTGTGGTGACTGATAATGGTAACTTTATCCTTGACTGGATGTTCACTAACCAGGACTTAAACTGGAGCAAAGTCAACAATGTTCTAAAGATGATTCCTGGTGTTGTCGAGACTGGGTTATTTGTAAACATGTGTGAGAAAGCATATTTCGGGCAGCCGGAAGGCAATGTATTAGAGAGGATTGGTGTAGAACAAAATTAATTCTCGCATCTTGATAACTTTAAGCTCAGCTATTATTTCATTTACATATAATGTTTTTGTATAAGAATCAACACATCAAGCTTTTGATGCTTTATATTTCTTAAAAAAATGAAGCATCTAAAACTATAGAAGAAATTACCAAATAAGTTCTATTTTTTAATATCTACTAATGCTACATATTTGAAAATTATTTATCTTCATGAATTTGAAGGCAAATGTTGTGAAAAAAAAATGAAAGCCATTTTCATTTTAATATTCATAAACTGGAAGTTTGTCTGTGATATTATAAAATTCCCTAAAATTATGTCAGGGATGTTTATCAGCACAAATACATTTTTATCAGTAGGTAAGTAACTTTGAACTATTGTTAGTTCCACAATCAAATTCTTCACAGAAGCAGTTAAAAATTGATAAGAATTGGCTCCACTAATATAAGTAAGGCAAAATATAATTATATTTATGTGACATACTTTTAGCAGATCTGATGTACACATTCATAACATATGAATCAAAGAAAATACATGATGAAATAGATGTAATTCTATTTTTACTAAATTTTACTCTGAATGTAAGTGTAATTATTGTAATCTTTAAATCTCTTCATCTTTGTATGTGAATGTCTTTGAATGTGTATATTACATATAAAACAATATATTTATGATGTAGGAGTGTAAATCCAGTCACTAAGCATTTGTTATTTGTAAAATAGTATATTAGCCGCCACGAGTTGTGAACACAAACGTCAAGTTTGTTTTTGGGTTCCTTTATGGCTTTTTCAGGGCGCTGACGCTGCACACAATCGGTTCGACTGAAGGACCAATCGCGTGCAGCGTCGGCGCTCCAAAAAACCCAGAAACTAACCTAAAAATCCAAATATTAATTTGACATTTGTGCTCACGGCTCGTGGCAGCAGGTAAATCTATATTCTTCGTGTTGATGGCACAGGAGTTTTTAAGATACCCAGCCAGATACTGTTCTCTATTAGTTTATTAATGTTTTAAGTGTATAAATCTAGGTAAAGACTGCAAAAAATAAAACAAAACAGGTTTCATACTTCTTCGATGTAATCAAATAATAATCACTTCTAGGTAATTATAACTTTGGCAAGTTAAATATTGAAGTTCTTGATAGATCAAACTTTTATCAGAAGTAGAATACTGATGACAAAGAAAACATATTGTGATTAGGCCATAAGCTTACTTATTAAAACTTATCTTTATAAAATGTTTTGCTTGGAAAATAAGAAAAACAGTGTTGTTATCCAATTAAATATTAATTCAGATCTTGTAATACACAGGGCTGGTAGTTTATATTTACTATTAGAAACCATAAAAGAGCATGTCATATTATAATAATAATACATATTTTCAAATGTAAAAAAGACGCTATTTTAATAAAAATCAAACTATTTTAATTGGTTATTTTCTGAAAAAATATTTAAGAAGAAATCATTACGCATCTGAAATCAATTATTACCAACTCCCAAAATACTCAATTTGTGCAGTTTGATTATCAACTGGCATTATGAGTAGTGACCCTAAGGCCGCTTGTACACACACCGTTTTTCGGCGTAAAAATCTATGGTTAATTCGCCGTGTGTAGGCACGGTTGTCAGTGTTGTATGGATCACTGAGCTTTGCCGTGCTGTACAGTTTAGAAAACGTGCTGTGTACAAGAGGCCTTAATTATTCATTTAACCTATGAACCACATTTAACACTTACAACAATACATTATCTTATCCAGAAAAATAAGTACCTACATAATAACATCATGCCGGTTTCTTTTCAGGCCAAGCAGTGCTACTTTAGCTAAATCAGCAAAACCATTGCTATGAATCCTTTGAAACTCCCATACATCTATACTTATGTAATATTATAAATGCAAAAGTTACTCTGCCTGTAAATGCTTCCACAACTTAACCACTGAACCGATTTTGATGAAATTTGTTACAGGGTAAGTTTGAATCTCAAAAAAGGACATAGGCAACTTTTTAGTCTGATATTAACTTTTCCAATACCAATCACTCAAAAATCAACTTTTAACCACATAATGCTAAAGTAGTTATTTGACCAAGCGGCAGAATTCTCATTTCTTTTTTAAATCCCAGCACATAAATTTTACACGCAAGCCACTTGCACACAGAGAACATTCCTGAAAAGTTACACTGCATAAATATAGTAAAGTGACGTGATCCTCTATTCTCTATGACAACAATAAATTGACACACCTGCGAGTGTAAGAGAGAAAGGATAGTTACTTAGTGTTGTTTTAAAACTGGAACTACAAATATATTTATGCCTACCTACATTATAATATAACATTTAGATATACTTTGATAATAATTGTGGGCTGAGAGCTGAGATAATACTGCCATAAACACAAAATTAAAACTTGATACAATACCCTGTGAAAATTTTAGAAAAGAAAATATTTGGGCTTTTAAAACTCATATTCTCTTTGTGTACCTTAAAATAATTGCATTGTTTGTATCACTAAGTATTCAGTTGCAGTCGAGGATAGTTTGAATATTGGCATTTACCAATAGACTTTTGTAAATATCTAATAGAGGCTAGTTTTTTTCATGATGCGCAAGAACTCTTCTTGATTTATTTCCCCATCACCATCTCTGTCAGCCTCATCTATCATTTCATGAAGCTCTTCATCTGTAAGATTTTCACCAAGTTCCTTTGCCACCCTCTTTAGATTTTTAAATGATATCTTGCCTGAAAATATCAAGTTGATTTTATTTACTAAATGTTTCCAATTATAATTTTAGAACAATCAATATGTTCAAGTCCCAACCTGTTCACAAAATAAAATGTTGACTCAACATTATAAAAAATTATTTCAAAGAATCCATTTGTGTCATGTCTCAACAGGTTAGAACTTGAACATGTTGATTGTACTAAAATTTTCATCATCACAAATGCAAACCCTGAACTGCCACAAAATATCTTCGGAGATCTCTAGCTTCAACATACACAATCATGATTATGTCTAAATGTACATAGGAAGACAAACACATTCAATTGCAAAACTTGCATTCTTTTTCATATAAAACTAATATTTGATTGGGTCAGTGGGTACTTTTAGGAGTTAGTTTGGAATGATGCTTCAAAATACTTGTACTCACCAGTCTCATCATCATCAAATAGCTTAAATGCTTTCATAATCTCTTCTTTGGTATCTTTTTCTGCCATCTTGACAGTCATCAACTCTTGAAAGTCTTCATATGACACTTTACCATCCCCTTTATCTATTTCTGCAATCATCTTTTTAATTTCTTCCTTTTTGGGTTCAAAGCCTAGAGCACGGATAGCTACCTTCAATTCTTTTGTATCTATTTTCCCTGTACTTTCTGTGTCAAAGAGATCGAATGCTTCTTTTATGTCTCTCCTCTGCTCATCCGTCAGCTCAAACTTCGGTCCTGACTTCTTACGGACGCCTCCTGTGTTGTTGGAGCCCACAGATTTCTTTTGAACGTTAGCTACAGCGGTTGCCTGTAAATTTTGAACAACACAAATCAGTTTCTGAGAAGTTGTGTAGTCCTGGCGGGTGCACTCGAAGTTTGATATTTCTTCAGGACTCTTTATGAATAAATAATATACGTTAAACATGTGTACAAGAAAACCTTAGTGATAAATAACAAGCGACAGTTATTTACATAAATCAATAGATAGGTGCAAACATTCACACCACTTACCATTATAATCAGGTAAATAATATATTCTGGGAAGTGTTACATATAAATCTATGATTCTATGTACGTATCATATCTGTAGTTCAAGGAAAGAGGAACAGGCTATTCAATTTATCGACCCAACTTCTATTTTTAATTCTAAATCAACTAACTACAACATTAAATTATAAATCGTGCAGTCGACATTTGACTATTTGATTTGTGACATTGACAGCTATGATCGTCATGACATTTGAGTTTGACAGCTGTCACATCTTTATGCTAGGGTTGGACATTAACAGGCTAGGGAAATAAAATTAGGCGAATGAAATTATCAGTAGCAGCTTGTAGTTAGATTTGTGCCCGGTTAATGGCATTATTTTCACCCCCCATTACGCGGGACCCAAACATGCCGGCGAACTGTGGGTGTTTCTTGGTACACCACCACCTAACCCTTCGGGGAATACAGATGTGATGAGATGGTATGTTATGTGTGGTTTCGTACTATTTGTTCTAAGACCTAAATAATACTCGTCGTTCGCCCTAAAAACATAAAGAGGTTCACCAACTGAAATGGATTGAGTGTACTGCATAATAATAATATTCTGATAGCAACGGTCGAAATAATAACTAACCTATTTTCTATGCCATAACTTAGTGATCGAGTTACACTCATAGCGCCATATCGTTGATGTTCGCATGTTGATGGACTTAGATGACGTTCGCCTTCCGCGACGTCAATGCGAAGCTAAAAAGGCTCCAAAGCCTAGCTATTGTTGTCTACATGGGATTGAATGACCAATGACTGGACAAAATAAAACTAACAAATCGTATAAAAACGTCAGTGTAATTTATTTCGATACGAATAAATTTTATTCAAATAACAACATGGAAGAATATAATAAACAATTACTAGACTACATTTTTGATCTTTAGGCGGAACACCACTTTTAGGGTGCAGAAGGCATGGTTCCTATCGACTTCATAAGGTGATAGCAGTGGGGTAGTCGGCTTCTGTGACCGATTTTCTGTAGGGTAGCTGCAGCTTGTGCGAGCATGCCCGCGCGCTCGCCTGGCGCGGCTAGTACTGCAGCTGGTAGGTGCTTGCACGCCATGTATAGAGCTACTGCGCGCTCTCCATCACCGCCACCACCTTCCAGCGCACGTTCTGTCAAGTATTTACAATGATTATTTATCCGTGTTTAAAAAGAGTAATGTGACCATAATGGAGACAACTGCCCTTCGACGTAAAGCACCAGAAGATTACAAAGTTTTTGTCGGTAGGAATCCGCTATAACCCTAGTTTCTCCAAGAAATAGCAAGCGATTTTTCCACCGCGAAGATTTCAATAAAATAAATCGATCATCGCGATAAAAAATCATGAGCCATCCGTTTAGACCTTTTCTAGTTCGCACATTACGACATAGACTGCAACATTTTATTACCTTTCCCACAAATGATGGAAGAGCGATTAAGCCTCGGTCTTAGACTGCCGTCCAAAAGCTGTTGAGTACGGCGCGGCGCCGCCCCCGCCATCATACGACACACCGCAGATTGCAGGAACACGCGGGAAGTCACCCACTGGAAACATTTAAATACAATTTAGTACTGAACTGTGAGGCAGTTGGTATAAGAAAGGATCAGGGCCTATACCACCATCTTTAAAAACAGTACTATTTTAATATTACTTTGTCATTTCAATTGCTGGATTTTCAACTTTCGGCGGTTAGCCGAGCGTTGAAAATCCAACGGTACGCAAAGTAAAGTATGCAACATTAAAATTAAATTGTTTTCAGAGATGGGGGTTGGCCCCCAAGATTACAGCGACAGTATAATCGCAATAATGAAACGAGGTGCAGATGTGCACATGAGTGAACCATAATCTTACAAAGACCGACAGAAAAAAAGATTCTGTATGTCCAAAAACCAAGGTTATTCAAATTCGTTCACCCCTGACCTCAGGACTTTTACATTTTTAATATTAGTAGGAAGGATTGTTTTCGACAAGAAAATGTAAAAGACAAACAATAATACAAGGATTGTATGAGAATGAGCCATGTTCATAATTAAGTTTTAATAAATTATTAAATTGAGGTTAAATTGAAGGAAAAGTGAGTCAAGAGCCGATCGTGTAACAAGTAGGTAAGTATATATAACAGTAAATATTGATTTTAGCCAGATGTGCTTGTGAAATATATTTGACCTCTATGGCTCCAATGCTAACCTCAAATCCGTAGTCTGGAGTTATAGGGCTCAATGTCCCCTCCGAATTCTTTTTGTGATGAACAAAGAACATTATTAGCATTAAACATTTGGGGAATAATTATAAAATGTCGCTAAAATTTTAGGTCTGTAGTGGAGCCGAAAATAAGTACTGCGATATCCTTATCTTTGTAAATGCACAAGAAAGGTACTCTTTTACACGGGGAATTAATTGCCCCAAAAGTCAAACACGTGGCACCTATCAAACTGAACTGTAGTGGTTTGAATGCATGTGTGCATACCATAACCAGGAAACGGGTATGATTTTGTCTGAAGTGTGAAATCAAATACCCACCGGCAAGTTCTGCGAGATCCTTCTCAATGAGTGCAGGTCTCGTTGGAAGGCACGCAGCTGAGCGTGCGGCGCAGGCCCGCAGAACGCGTCTGCGTCACCCGCGCATACGCGGTCTGCGCTCGCCTCCCACACGCCCGCGCGCACCTCGAGCAGCCAATCGCAGCATAGGACTTGCATGAGCTGCCAAAATTAATTTATATTTGTGTCAAAAATTGGCTATGTTTTATTTTATTACGTTGTAATTTATATATACTCCCAGGGAGCAGTTAAGGTTATTAAATTTGGTGAGCACTGAGCACAATATAAAAGTGAGAAAAAAATAAGTGTTAAACATAAAGTGCAAGTCAGTATGCGGTCGGCACACCAAGTTTTCGAAAAGAGTCAGCTTTATAGAGCGTCGTTCCTGCTATTCTACCCGTGCTGTGTGACTAGGTATATCTCAATGTGCGACTATTTGTAAAGCTCAATGTGCGATAGCAATGCTTATACCTAATCTATGCATAAATAGATTTCGATAACAAACTTTAATAATTTTCAATTTTGGATTGGTACAATACATTGAACAAGCAAAATGCTATCAAAATATAAACGCCATATACTGATTTATTATGAAAATATATGACGTCACAAAGGACTATTACGTTACTGCAATTCAGGCGTGGTAAAGCTTTTTTGTAAAGCTTCTCTGTCCTAATATAAGCATTGTACTTGATCTTGAATAAAAAAAAATGTGAATTTAGTTGAAACGACTTTTCCTTCTTAACTCGGTATCTTCATCGTCTTTGTTAAAACCCAATCAGTAATAACGGGACATAAAAAAATTAAACAAATGGAGTCCAATTCATGCAAAATAATAGGACTTTTAAGCTGCTACATTTTACAACATTTTTTTTTACCAAGATGTAGTTTTAACTACCGACACAAAGTTAAGTCTAAAAATACAAACTATTATCTACAAATTAAATAAAAAGCAATAAAGAAAAAAATAAACCATGCAAGAGACACCTTCGATGCGATGAATGCAACTAATGCGAGATTTGCCTTGTAGTAATATTGCACAACTCATGTAAACCAGTGCAATGCAACTACAATGCACTCCCGTAATAGTTATTTCTTCAAGCTCCTTCTAAATATGATTCAAATAATAAAAACTGAAATGAGCATAAAAAATAACGAGCAAAAAATCAGTTGAAAATGAAATAATATTAAAAAAAATATTTATTCGAACCTTTTTTGTTGGAACTTACCAACATGAGCTGTGTGGGTTTCCTGCAACAGTAATATGCCAAGGAATCAGCTAACCTGGTTCCAGCAATGTCACACACCTAAAAATAACATACATGTTACTTAGTTAGTTAGAAATACGAAATATATTTGACACCCCCTATAGCAGGGCTGCGGGTTGTTCGTAAGAGATACCGCGCCCCCGGAACGCAAAGGGCACAAGAAGGAACATGGGTGGGTTTTAGTCAGTAAAAGTCTGACACTCCCTCTCGCCCCGCCCAGGGCGGGAGAAGTTATTTGATGATTTCCCACCCCTCCAAAAAAAAAAACCCCCTATAGCAGGTACTTTTTAGTACAATGATACTGCTCTAGTATGAATACACTAAAAACACAGCTATAGTTTTTGGATTAAACAAAAGCTACAGCTACATTATTAATATTTAAAATTAGTTTAATTGCCTCGATGGCCTAGTAGTCCTCTGCGCGACTGCTTCGCTAGAGGTCTTGGGTTCGATTCCCAGGTCGAGCAAAATGTGTTACCGGGTTTTTCTATGAAATTCTAAGAAGCAGCTCGGAGTTAGGAGTTGTGCCCGGTTAATGGCAATAGGCTCGCCCCCTATTACATGGGACCTAAACATACCGGCGAACTGTGGGTGTACATTGTTACACCTTTGCCTAACCCTTCGGTGAATACAGGCGTGATGGTATGTGTAGTTTCTCACTCTCACAAGACGACATTTCGGGGCCATAAGGATTTTCTTTTATGCATTCTGGCATTGCAATACCCATTTTTTTTTTTTAATAATTGGGGAGGCTCAGCTCACTGTCGAGTAATTAACACGTTACAGTAACAATAAATAGAATAACTGATATTTCACAATCAGTATCCCAATATTTCAGAACACAGAACTCAAAACCCTTTATGAATTTTCACCAATGAAAAAATGTACGCACTCGCGAAGTTTTCGGTTAACTTACAATCAACACTTGATATAAGAAAAAATACACACACCTTGAGTATCGTCTCGGCAGTCCTCTCGAACGAACGTTCATCTCGACACTGAGCGAGGCTCAACAGGCCGCGCCTGCTTTTGTACGCCATATGCAATGCCCTACGAATAATAGTACAATAGCTATATTTTCATCAGCACATGTTTATGCTATGAAAGACAATAGTTATTAATACAACAACTATAAACTATACACTTTTGTTTTATAAACACCAGTGCGACTAGAATTTCCAAGTTTTCGCGTGTATGAGAATCTTCTCATTGTTAATTAGACTCTTACTGAATTATAATTTATTTTAATTTACATGTTATTGCATTTTACACAGAGACAATTTACGTAAATTAAGAAATCATTGTGGTATTCCAGCAATATTAATTGCATACTTCCAACTGCGGGCTGTGAGAATCGGAACCTGATTTTACGAAGATAATTAAGTGTACTGAACAAAGACAGGTACGAAAAATATAAACGAATAAAAAAATATTTTACAAATAAATCAATCCACACTAAGCTACTATGCTGCACAATTAGCATATGCCGCAACTCCATCCGTGTGAATGTCGGTTATTGGGATTTAATTTTATTGCGCAGTACCCTAACCCTTTTTCTAGAATAAATTTGCCCGTAAATGTCCTGTCAAAATCCGTCCAGCCGTTTTGGACATTACCCAAAACAGACATACCAAATAATGATTTTTAGGTATAAATATCGTGTACACATTCCTATACATTTAGTAATAAGCTGTTATTTAGACTTTACAGGCATATTATTAGAATTTTATTTATTTGTAAGGATTCCCGAAAAATGTACTGTCACGCCAAGATACTTGTTACTTTTACATACCCAGGTAATGGATCTTCGCAGTTAGCAAGCGGTTCGGGTAGCATGTTCAGACGGTCGCCAATTTCCACGGCCTTACCAGTGTCAGCCAGCAACCACGTGGCAGCCACTCCCACAATGTTGGCCCACCACTCCATCACAGGGTCCCAGCAACCTGGAAGGTTAGTATTGTGTTTAAAAGTATTTTCTTTTGTTGGAAGGTGGAAAGGAAAAAGGCTTTGTAATACTAATCCATGTCTACGGAACGGACTAGGGTTAGTTTTATGTTCCTCTCACATACAACATGCCCGAAACTCGTTTTCGCACGGATCCGTTTAAAAAAAAAATCTTTTAACAAAATTATTTTACGTATATGACTGGCTGGAGTGATCTTTGTATATATTGAAAAGTGCCTGTAAATGGTCTAATTGAAATAAATGTTTTAACTTTGACTTTGACTATAAAAAAAACAAATATTAGGCAGCAGTTCTGGAGTAATTATAACGTATTTTACAATGAGTTTAAATCAACCTGTATAAATTATTTTACTTCTAGCTTATGACCGCGACTTCGTCCATGTCGATCACGGGAATCCTACATTTTTCCGGGATAAAAAGTAGGCAACTATGTGCTATTCCAGAAAATAATCTATCTCTATGCCAAATTTTATTCAGGCCCGTACAGCCGTTCTAGCGTTATTGATTCACAAACATTCATGCATCCAAACTTTCGCATTTATAATAGCACCAAGATAAACTGAAGCTTATAAACATACATATTACGGGATTAACTAAAGCAGGGATGTAAGGACTTACCAGTATGATGAGGAGCATCCGTGGAAACATCATCAGTAATGAGCTTGATCAGTTCCAGTACATCACGCGTGTTGCTTCGCTCGTCGGCACACAGTAGCATCTGTAGGCTCTTTTGAAGAAGCTCCAAATGATAAGCCTGGGACAAGAAACTTAAGGTAACCATCAAGTTGCTTATTGCACGTAAGGGTTTAGGCTAGTTCATGACCTCGAAAGTATAAGAAAAGGCGGTGTCCTAATAGAACGTGATTACCCGTAAATCGCAAGTTCGCGCGAATTTTAGTCAGTCAAAAATATTGATGTCGAATAGGTGTCCTAATTAACATTCGCGCGATGCAGTCGCACGACTATAGCGTTTGTTATCTATTCGCGATGGTCGCATCGCATACTCGCGGGATGTTCGCGTATTCACATTCCATTAGGGCAAGGCCTAAGTGTTCCAATGTTTAAGTGTATATTATTATATTTTACTAGTGGCTCCGATTGCAAGTAGATTTCCATAGATATCGTACAAGGGACCTGAGGGATTACATCTGGGTGAAGGATCGAAGCATTTCCATCATGACCACTTCACGTAACATTGATATAATCTTTTGTACTTGATTAGCGTAAAAGCCTGATTTGAGTAATCCTTTTACATTGCTGGCAAATGTTCTCAATGTAATAGTAATATTCTCCCGACTTAATAAATACTTGCCAAGTTTGCAGGGGATATTATAGTGCACAAGCGTGCGCACTGCCATATCGTGGTCCGATGTAACGGCAATTAGACATGGCCGGGAAGAAATGAGGCCCAAGATCAACGGCTTTCCAAGACAAGGGGGTGTCACACCACCAACTTCTACTCCGGGCTGCTACTGGGAAATTCTTAATGGAAAAAGACCCAATAATGCTTTGCCCGACCCGGGAATCGAACCCAGAACGCTCACCAGTTGCGCTTACGACCACGAGACCATCGGGGCAGTCAACATTATAAAATTGTGCTATGGTGCATTAATAATTAATAAAATAAATATGCATAACAATTACATTATTATGACAGGATTTGCAGGGATCGCGGGCCTTTTAAAGATTTACACACAAAAACATACCATCACGCCTGTATTCCCCGAAGGGTTAGGCAGAGGTGTACATGTACACCCACAGTTCGCCGGTATGTTTAGATCCCATGTAATAGGGGGCGAGCCTATTGCCATTAACCGGGCACAAATCCTAACTCCGAGCTGCTACTGAGAATTTCATAGAAAAACCCAATAACACTTTTTGGTCGACCTGGGAATCTAACCCAAGACCTCTAGCGTAGCAGTCGCGCTTAGGATCATTAGGCTACCGAGGCAGAAAAAG
The DNA here is from genome assembly GCA_947462355.1 of Caradrina kadenii. Classification (NCBI taxonomy): domain Eukaryota; kingdom Metazoa; phylum Arthropoda; class Insecta; order Lepidoptera; family Noctuidae; genus Caradrina; species Caradrina kadenii. The sequence goes on along the minus strand of OX381677.1, from coordinate 8,563,524 downwards.
ATTACCTTGATTTAAAGATTTACTTCATAAAACATTTATTATAGTTTATTTACACCAGGATGACTGCCGCCTTCGGAAGACTTTGGCTAGCGGAAGGCGGAGCATTCAAAGCGCTGCTTACACAATATTCTAAAAAGGGATTATATTCTAAATGTTCTAATCCCACTATGACAATCAGCCTGTTCATCTAATTACGTGAACTTGGCAGTCTTTGCAAGGCGTGTTATAATTCATAATATATGTAATCAATCGATAAAGTTATTATGTCATAATATTGATAGCTCGAAGGGAAACTATGCAGATCGCCGAGAGCTGATTCATTAACACGCAGTGTAACAATAAGATTGTTTAATTCATTATGTAACACAGCTGTCAGTGATGTCACCTTAATTACAAATAAATGATACTAGTTAGCAAGACTGCCGTTACTAGTGTGCAATTTTTCAGTGACACTGTATTTACTTCATATGTTTTGAGCTATGAAGGAAGTGGTTTCGTTGACAATAATTTCTGTCTGCGGCACAGTAGCTCTTAAAAGGGTGAACCGATTTGAATGCGGTTTTTTTTATTTAAATGCAGGTTTTCTAGCGATGGTTCTTAGATATATTTAATCTAAATCGGTTCAGCCGTTTCAAGGTTATCAGCTGTTTTTGTAACTGCAGTAAGGATCTTTATTCATCTGTCGGGGGTAACTTATTTTTTAAATTTTGTTATCATTTTGTATTCAAACTTATTTAAATGAGGTATGTAATATCAACAGTGTAGGCAGTGATGGCCCAATAGTTAAGGCGCCTTTCATACATGAGGTTGCAGGTTCGAAACCGGGCAAGTACCAAAGTAACTTTTTCAATTCATGTACTTTCTAAGTTTATTTTGGATGTCACTGACATTGATGAAGTAAAACATCGTAAGGAAACCTGGACTTATAATTAACGTAAGTTGGCGAATTCCGCTCTAAACAAGCACGGTGATCAATACTCGTGCTTTCTCTTTATGAGAAGAAGCCTTAACCCTGGAGAGGGACAATAGTTTATATGCTTGTACCTGTGTATTTTTAAGTTATTCGTGCAAAATGTACCGGTTTTTTCTTCGGATGAGACATCATCAAATAACGCCTGACACTTCTCCCGCCTTGGGCGGGGCGGGAGGAAGTGTCAGACTTTTACTGCCTAGAACCCATCCATGTTCCTTCTTGGCCCTTTGCGTTCCGGGGGCGCGGTATCTGTTTCGAAGAACCCGCAGCCCCGCAGGCATCTGCCCTGACAGGCCCCTCCAATAGGTTAGATAAAACCACTAATCAATTGACGTACTTTTTACGAGATGTCAAAACGCGATTCCCCCATAGATTTTGTAAGACAATACATGATGATGACGTCACTGATTTGATATCTCAATTCACTAACTATTTATTGATATCAAAGCAACTAATAATCGAATTTTATCGAATTAACTGTTATTTTTGTGAAGTTGTCTTGGAATTATTGTTTAATTCTGTCATCTACCCAATTGCTGACATCTCTTTGAAAATGTACCGGGTATTGCCGAAATGGAGTAAATAAATTGCAATGCAATGAATGTGCTGCAAAAAAGTGTGCCAGAAAAGTTTGAAGCGTTTGTATCAAGCTATGTTTTGGACAGACTATGATAGTTATTCATATAGATTCTCAAACATCTATAAAGAGTTCGACTCGCGACTTCTACTACTACCTAACCCTAGAATAACTTACCCTCATAGCATAAGCCAATGGATCAGCAGGGTCAGGCAGGCGACAGAAGAGTGCAGCGGTAGCTGGGTTACGTTCATAGGTCCAGCGGCGCGTGCGCAGGAAACGCATACCGCGGGCGCTCCCCACCCAGCGCAGCCGCACCGGCCACTCCGACAGAGAGTCTGCGCACCCCGAGCGACACAAGCTGAGGTAGTATCTGGAGTTATTGGAGAATTGATATTTGGATGAAAATGTAATTTTCCTAGAGTACTAATATTATTTTCTTTTCATAACATCGACAATTCCATTAATCAAAAAAGTAATTGTGAGTAATTAAACACAAATCGTACTTTGTTACCGCAACGGCCAACTTTAGTTAATCTGGTCGTTACGGCCACTGGTCGTGGTCGTGGAACTCTAGTGCGCGAGGTGCCGTACTGCACCAGTACAAATAAGCACTATTTTTACTTGACGCGAACTTTACACTTATAATTAAATACTTTTTACCAATGATGCACTCACCCACACAACCAATTCCCGATCTTCGGCATATAGTCCTTAAAGACCAGCGCTGCGGTAACATACGTATCAGCCAACAGATGCCTGTTGCCGGTCACTTCAGCCAGATTTACCGCTTGCAAGGCCAAGAGGACGCGTTCACTCCTACCGCTGTGGGTTGACAAGATCTCCAGTTGCGCAAGTCGATGGGATACCGTCGCTACTTCGGCAGCCCAATGCTGAGTGGCTCTTCTTGCAGGACTGTGGAATAAAAACATATCATAGGACTTATTCATTACATCTGCCAATCCGCCTTTAGAAAGTGTGGTGATCAATGCTCATGCCTTCTCTGTATGAGAAGAGACCTTTGCCCTGTAGTGGGGCGGTAACAGGCTGATATATATATTTTTTTTTTACATCTTCATTATTAAATTGGAGTTGGTTCTCTTTCTCATTTTTAACCTGATGCCATGCAACGGTGAATTTAATTAATGGCTGATCCATTTTTTGCTGTATTTAATTCAGCTAATAAGTTACTGGGAGTTGTTATTTATTTGTGATATAAGACAATATTACTAAGTAACATTATTGTTTACATCTCCTTCCAAACCTTTGACAGCACGGTTGACGTGTGGCTGAGTAATTAGCTGCCGCGCTGCAAGTCGTGGGTTCGATTCCCGCACGGAACAAATATTTACACGGCCTTCAGATAGTTGTTCCGGGTCTGGCTGTTTGTGTATGTGAGTTTATATATTTGTAGACGCACCCACGATACAGGAACAATTCCTAGTTTGGGGCATCGAACAAGTATCTCTCATAATTTTTAACAAATAATACCTGTCGCTCCACAAATCCCCTGCCCGGCGAGCGAGGAAGGATCCAAAGGGTAGTCTCTGCAGCATCTGCCGCAACACTGCAGCAATGAGGGCTGGATACTTAGCGTGACCCTGACCCCCTCCCTGCACGCTCTTACCAGATACCGCTAGACTTCGATGTAGTTCTAATCGAGCATTTGTTAAGTCACCCTACAAAGAAAATGACCAGTTAGTTATTGAAAAAAACACAAAATTATAAATTTTAAGTGACCCCCGACAGAAGAATAAAATTCCCTACCGCAGCTAACAGAAGAGCTAATAACTTTTAAACCGCTAAACCGATTCCCAACAAACATAGCTAAGTACACTCCCGACTAATTCACCTTTCAAATGTAAAAAAAACAAAATCAAAATCGGTTCATGCGTTCGGGAGCTATGATGCCACAGACAAACACATACACACACACACAAACACATGCACACACAGGCACGTTAAACTTATAACACCCCGTCGTTTTTGCGTCGGGGGTTAAAAATCAAACGTCTCGACCGATTTTGACGGACTTTCACTGGCATATAGCTGATGTTATAAGGAATAACTTACATTCCTCGTCTTTTACGAGATAAATGAGGTTCCGCGCAAAAAAAACCCCGTGACAAGAGACATTTACGTGAACAAAGTCGCGGGCATAAGTTAGTACTCACAAATTTAGGCTAAATACAAAGTAAATGAAATACGTACAATGCTTACCTTTTTCAAGAAGTTGTCAGCTTGTCGTTTATGTTTGTAAAAAAGTCCAGCTTCTTTAGATTGTGATTTCGGTACAGAGTCTCCATATACTAACAACTTTATCAGACAACCTCCCAGTACGAAAAAGTTTATCAAATATATGAAGAAAGTACTAAAGAGCCACATTCCCCATGATACTCCAGAAGAACCTAGAATAATGTAATAATCATTTATTAAAAGCCTAGACAACTTGATACTATTGAAAAACCAGTCAATCTTAATTTTTTTTTATTGGAAACAGATTTTTAATTTGTCAATCAACTGGAAACAGATTAATCCAGTTAGCCCCTGCTACCCTTTTGAGGAATACAGTCGCGAAGAAATCTTTTTCAGAGAAAATGATACCAATGGCGTTATTAGGGCACAATTGCAAAAAAATATTCTCTACATACAACCTTAATGATAAAAGATACCATACAAAAGAAAAGTAAATACTTACTAAAGTCATCATCAGCCAATATTTTTCTTTGATCCACTCTTGCAGAGAAATCGGTGACGGATGACTCCAACATATAGTTTCCGAAGAACGTACTGAATGGGTTAAAAGTAATTAAACCAACCATGAAGGCACATAACGCTAATCGGGAGGAATCGCCCATACCCATGACGATCTTGTTCGAGTATTTATCTTCAACCTGAAAGTGAAAGTTAAGTTACGAGTTTCGAAACACATTTCCATCATGGTGTTGTTCAATGCCTAATTAATGAAATCTGTTTTCAAATCGCTTGTCAAGGCACTTAAATTGGATATTTTTTTTAGTCAACCATTGTAACATGAGCTGTGACATTTTTACTTAATTTAGCAACCACTACACACCATACAATTTTCAGTGGCTAAGGCCTAAGTCTATCTTAGCACTATCATAAGTTCAGTCAGGCCTGTCGACGGTGAGCAATGGGTAGCCCACCGTCCGTACGTTGCATAACGACAGGCCGTGTCGACAGCGCGTTCGTGTTCCACGCGCGCCTCAAAGAGATGTCAGCAATTTTAGAAGGGGCCACTCTGGGCCGATGTCTGTCGAGACTGCAAGTTGTTCATAAGAGATACCGCGCCACCGGAACGCAAGGGCATCAGAAGAAACATGGATGGGTTTTAGTCAGTAAAAGTGTGACGTAGCGTCACACTTCGCCCCGCCAGAGCGGGGGAAGTCATTCGATGATTTCCCATTGGTAAAAAAAAAGCCTGACTTCAGTAATTTTCGATAGTTTCCAACTTATTCTGATTACAGTTGTAATACCAACCTTATATTCAGGTGATGAAGGTGAATCACTATCAAACCCATGTTGTGAACTGGACGGTGATGAGATATCACTGTGTGGAGGAGTGTATGTAATATCAAACTGTGGCTCTTTTACTCCAGCCTTCTGGAATGTGAGCTTCAGAGCCATATTTTCTTGTTTTAAACGAGTATTTTGATTCTGCAGGTACTTGATGTATTCTATTGTCTTGCGTAAAATAGCTGATTTGTTCAACTGGAAGATAGTACAAATAGTTATAATTAATGGTTAATATTCTCATCATTTAAACCAGTAATTTAAATATTTTAATTGCAAAGGTAATATAAAAAAATATCAATGCACATTATAGAAATAAATAATAAGATCAGATATTTTTTATTATTAATGTATTTCAGTCTGTAAACAAAGTTTGTAAAATTATCCTTAAAACAACATCAAACTTTAGAGCTTAAAGATTTTTGAACTAAATATGTCCTGCATATTGTTTTTTTTTTTTAATTAATTAACCTATTTCTTAAGACAGTATAAGTAGTAGATCTGTAGTAGTAAAAAGTATATCAGATAATGTTTATCACCTTACATGAAAAAATTAAATGTCATATCAATGTTGCATCATGCCATCTAAAATGCTGATGCAACATTTTTATGTTATGAGAAATAATAATACATACTTTTGCTTCTTCTCCGACAAGCATATTCTTTAGTTCAACTATCCTATCATTAATACTAGTTCTGTACCGCCTTTCAATAGCATTGTGCGCACTTCTTTTAACTTCTTTAACTTTTGGTACTCCCAGACTCGGAGCCTGACTTAAAGTTATCTTTTCTCCATCAAGAACTACTGGTATTCCTGTTAAGAGTGTAGGGCCATTGTTGCTTGTAAAAAATGTATGAATGGGCCGGTTCTCTGTATTTGCTTTAGTGTTTGTGATGATGCCTTGTGTTGTTCCTGGAAAATAAAACTTTCTTAACAATTTCTCTTCAGAATATTTTAAATAAATAAACAGCAATTATAATAAAAAATATGTTTTATATGAATCATATTAGAATTTACCTTGTACAGGGGCACTGGTGTACATAAAAGTTTGAGTTTCAGAATTAATAATATTTGACTGTAACACAACTGGAGAAAAACTTGCATCAGATGTTTTCAAAATAAGTGGAGTCACTCCTTTGGCATTGTTTTGTATTAACAAAGGTTGACTTGTAGGCTTTGCTTTTGCAGGCTGGTTTATTTGTGTGCTGCCATCCAACTGCATCAATGATGCTCTACCATCCGGCAGTTGTTGCACATTTGGGGCCAAATTCACATAGAGTGGACTCTGTACAACTTGTTGCACAAGCATGGGAGTCTGTGCCGGTACCCTCTTGCGCCCATGCTGTGTGACATCAGGCAGGGGAGCGCCATCATTGAGTGTCAAATTATAACTTTCTTCTCTAGCATACACTCCTTGTACAGGACTACTCTTGGCTTGTGGAGTGGTTGTCGGCTTTGCCTTAGCTCTGTGCGTGTATTGCGACACCATAGGGTTTCCAGTAGGGGTGTAACATGGCGACACTTGAGGTTGAGATGTAACTTCAGCTTTAACTTTCGTATCAACACTGAGAAGTGGATGATCATCGACGCGAGCCAACTCATCTTCAAGTGTTTTCATAAAATCTCCATCACAACCACTAAGAAAGTCTGAAATGATTTAATTATTACATAAATTATTAATCTTTTACGACGTAAGAGTAGTACCCTTCCAACGAAATTGAGCTAGTCTTACCTTCTATTTCTGCAATGTCATGGACATTAAACACATCGGAATTTATAAATGGATCATCCTGCTCCATTTTGAAATCCATTTTTTACTAAATAAACCATTAAACAGTTGTTTTCCACATTAAAAATACACTTGTTTACGTTTTTTGGCATTTGATCACTATTACTCATCTGACATTTGTCTGATGATTCCATTCAACCAATCAAAAGAAAGAAAAATAGGTGGTGTGATATGACGTCGTAGACTTAGCTGCGTTCGGAAACTCTTTAGATGTTCCCAAAAAAACATACATCATATTTAGATGTAATCTCGCTATCCACTATGTTGTTCGCTGGTACTAAACGGCGCAACACTATTTTTTTAATTATTATTTTATATTTATAACATTCTCGTGTTAGTTGCCATACTACTCCGAAACGGCTTGACCGATATTTATTAATTACTAGCTGTTGCCCGCGGCTTCGCTCACGTCGACCTAAGTGTTACTTAACTAAATAAGTATTGAATACTATGTTATCAAAATCTTCCAATCAGGTCAAATGGTTGCTAAGGTGACTGCTAATAGTTACGACTGTAGGTTTAAAGAATTTATCTGTAGTCGCTTGAAGTCTGGATTTGTGCTCGGCTGGTAATAGGCTTACGCCATACCTTTTTTTTTTTTTTTTTTTTTCTTGGTGCGTGGGAAATCATCAAATAACTTCTCCCGCCCTGGGCGGGGCGGGAGGGAGTGTCAGACTTTTACTGACTAAAACCCACCCATGTTCCTTCTTGTGCCCTTTGCGTTCCGGGGGCGCGGTATCTCTTGCGAACAACCCGCAGCCCCGGCAGGCATCGGCCCTCAGTGGCCCCTTCCTTTTGCTGACATCTCTTTGAGGCGCGCGTGGAACACGAACGCGCCGTCGACACGGCACGCCATACCTGGGGCTAAAACATAACTGGCGTAAGGAGAGTATATGTGGCTTTACTATCCCTTTAGATAATACTATGATGTGGTTTCAAAATTTACTTACTTTTCTTTCTCAAACCATTAAACAGCATCTTTAATAGGCACTGCTTTAACATTATACCTCACATTGTAGCTGCGATCTGTCTAGTATCAAGACCGAAGAAATGAATCTTATAATCAGAGCAACAGCCAACAAAATTTGAGCTTCGTGTTAGAACCAAATTAATGTAAAGTTTTTGGGAGAAAGTATGGACAAAAAACAGTAAGCATAAGATTTCTTAAAAGACTAAGCAAAGTTTTACCTCACAAATTATCCCTTATCTTTGGAAGCGTAAACTACACAATAAATTTCCATTTAAAGAAATTTTTTAAGCATATAGAACATCTTCTGTTTATAGTACCTACCCATAAGAAGAAATTTCGAATGCGATGCATAATTCATGATTGATGCTTGATTCAACTTGCATCCTGAAAGCGTGAAGTCTGTGAGACATTCAACGTCAGAAGAACGACTGTCACGGAATTTTTCTATGGGTGAAATTGATTTTGGTACAGTTTCTGTTGTTGCTAATCTATTTCTGTTTTGCCATTTGAATATAAGTACACTTTTTGGTGGCGTGGCTCAGGACAGACGTTAAAATTTTGGACAAAAAACGTTTGCACATAAATCGTTCAACACTTGTATGAAGTGTCGAAGTTGGGAGGTCCCTTTTTTAAGCATGAGATGTCGTCAAATGATTTTTTCCTTTCTGGTGGAAAGGAGTGTCAGACTGTTATTGGCTAAAACCCATCCGAGTTCCTTCCAATGTCCTTTGTGTTCCAGGGCCGCGGTGAGTCTTTCGAACAAATTCCGCAACTGTGCTGACATCTCTTTGAGGCGCGCGTGAAACACAGTACGTCGTCGACTTGGGTCTGATTCTGGTTGGACGGCGAGCCGCACAACGGTAGCCGACCGCAAGTCCACTCGGACGGTGGTCTGGAATCGCTCTACGACTCTCGACACCCGGGGCATCCCCTTCTGTTCTGGCGGGCGGGGTGAAAGGTTGACCTCTCCCTCATGCGTTTCGCCTCCTTCTTCGTTGGCATTACTACTTCGCAGAAGGAAGCGATTGCTTCCCATTCTCCCTCGCTCCGGACTATGGATGAACCAAGGCCGGACGCGAGATGTCGCCGCCGCCAATCGCCTTTATGAGGACACGCTGATGTTCTGCCCAAGCAGGGGCATACCTCCACCGTACGCTCCTTTGTGATCCTACAGTGATAACCCCAAGGCGTGTCCTAGCGCCGAAACCGAAACAGTTAGATCCCGAAACAACTGTGACCAGATAGTACCTGCGTCAGAGAAACCTTGTGGTGCGGCGATCCTATCCCCATCGAAAATAAAAACAATTGAATTAGGTACCAATTAAAATAATGACAAAAGTAACAATCAATTGGGATCGAACTCACACAAAATATCTTACATGGCTTTAATTAAACACCGAAGCAATTCTCTAAACAAAATAAATAGCGTAATAATAATAAAAAAATATAGCAATTCCCATACCATGTTATAATTGACTGCTTAACTCCTTGTGGCTAAAGACGTCACATTTTTTATTTCATAGGATAAAATATCTCCCACTGTCTTTCATAGGAACTGCCTCGTTAGCCTAGTGGTCCTAAGCGCGACTGCTACGCTACAGGTCTTGGGTTCGATTCCCAGGTCAAGCAGAGTGTTATTGGGTTTTTCTATGAAATTCTCAGTAGCAGCTCGGAGTTAGGATTTGTGCCCGGTTAATGACAATAGGTTCGCCCCCTGTTACATGAGATCTAAACATACCGGCGAACTGTGGGTGTACATTGTTACACCTCTGCCTAACCCATCGGGAAATACAGGCGTGATGGTATGTGTAATATGTACGTAATCTGCAGTATTGTGTATATTTTATAGCAATCCAAAACATGTCCAAGAACAATAATGCTTACCTAACCTCATTATTTATTACAAATAGCGAAATAGCTATTAATTACAAAGCCCACCACCCAAAGAGCAAAGCAGATTGTGTGAAGGAAGATATCCAGCACCTCATGACTACTTGAATTAGTGAGACTACCTACCTCCCGGTAGTGAACTTCAGTGATGTATCTGGAAGGCATTGAATAGATTGCGCATTTAAGTAGGCCGCTGCAAACATAATTTGGTAAAAGAGGGCATCATATACCCGTCTGAAACTCAGTACAATTGACGCATCAGTAAAAGCGGCCACCTACTTTTCTTAACCGGTGTAAATTATTGTTAGGGGTATCATCGATCCCGGGTCCACGTGCGCCTCAAAGAAATGTCAGTACTATAAGATGGGGCCCGCCAGGGCCAGTTTCTAACAGGGTTGCGGAATTCAAAAGAGTCACCGCGGCGCTGGTACGCAAAGGGCATTAGGAGGAACACTTTGTGTTTTAGTCAGTAAGAGTCTGACACTCCCTTCCGTTCCGCCCAGAGCGAAATAAGTCATTTAAAGATTTCCCATCCTTAAAAAAAGGGGTATCATTGATGTGAAAAGAAGAATTTAAATCGCGCAATAATACAGTCATGTGTTGGCCCGACATTTAAAGACTATTTTGTCAAAATTAAAGAGTCAAATAGACATAAATTCTTTAACAATACGCATATTTTCCGCTCTGCTATCGTTTGCACACCTATCAGTTTCTATTTTTTCGATGAAAATTTTTGAATTCAATTTGCTGTTTTTTAGTAACTATGTATTATAGACAGTCTTTTCTGCAAAAATAATAAAGAAAAAATAAGCAAGCTAAGCGTTACTGTATAAGAATGACTACTTCTATTTTATTATTGTTTGGAAATCTTCTAGTATTCAAAAGAAATATTTCAAAAATCACAAAAAGTAAATCATTATACCGAGACCGAACTCAAGCCCTGCGATTTGAAAGGCGGTCATCGAACCATTAGACTATTTAATTCAATAGAAAAAGATTTGAAATTGCCGTTCTGTTTTGCCATGATTGACTGTTTAGCTTCTTAAAGGTATAGCGTGATGATAATTATTTCAGCAGTTCAATCCTCAGCCATCTAAAGTATTGTTATATTTTGTTATATCTTTTTTGAAACCCGTCGTAATCTGTATCATCAATGTTCATCCCCCAAAGTAGATAGCGCGATAATTTATAGCTTACGACCAACTTTGGCCTATGATGAATATATACAATACAAAAATTGAACGGAATCTGTCCGGCAGTATTTGCGTGATGCTCTAACAAACAAACAGACAAACAGACAAAAATTTAGAATCGCTTCCCGACCCCGTAGCAATCACTTTTTTTTAAATATATTAAATGTACAGTTTTGACTTCGCTACGATTTTATTATAAGTATAAATAGACTATGAACAGACATTATTTTCTGCTTTAATATTAAAAGATTTAAAAAAATAAGTAAGCAAATCAATGTTACGGCAGAAGTTATGCATACTTTTATTTTATTATTGTTGGGAATCTACCTGTACGAAAAAAAATGTTTGAAAAAACACAAAAAGTAAAACTGTTATTGAGGACCGAACTCACGATCAGCTATTTGCAAGGCGGTCATCAAACCATTAGACTATTTACTACTTCGGAAATATCTCTAAAATAGCCGTTCTAGTTTGCCATTATTGACTGCTTAACTCTTTGAAGGTATAGCGTGATGATAATTATTTTAGAAGTTCAATTCCGCAGCTATCTACAATATTCTTACATTATATGTCGTTGTTTTCAATCCCATGAGAATCTGTAGAAGAACTCGGACATAATGCAACATTGCTCATCCCCCAAAGCAAATAGCGTGATAATTTATAGCCTAAGTTTTAAGTGGAGCTTTCCGCAATACATTAGTGAAAACCGCATTCAAATCGGTTAAGCCACGGCTGAGATTAGCGTGTTCAAACGCACAGACAAACAGACAAACAGACAAACAGACAAACAGACAAAAATTCTAAAAAACATATTTTCGGCATTAGAATCATTACCCGACCTCGTAGCAATTACTTTTTTTCAAAAATATTAAATGTACAGTTTTGACTTCGCTACGATTTTATTATATGTATAGATTTTGTGTATATTCGGTAGGTCTGAAAATAATTCGTAAACTATTTTTTATAACCGTAAAAAAATACCTGGCAAAACAACGTTTGCCGGGTCAGCTAGGTATTTTTCAAAGTTTATTTCCTTCAACATATAGGCTTCATGAATTTAATGATAAAAGTTTACCTTCTCGGTAATTTCTAAAGACACCAAAACGCCTTAAAATTTTGTTACAAATCTTAATAATTTCATAGATAATATGCGCCATCTGCATTTGTATTTTGGAATTACTATGAACCGAGCCCGGCCGTAGTGTGCCCGGTCGTAGGCTACAGCCATTAGTCGTGCGCCTACAATTACCGTAGTAAAGTTTACGTTCGTAGCTACTGGATGGCACTGGCGTAATACAATTTTGTGTATAATATTTTTTTTTAAACCTATGCAATATGCAAAATTATTTATTTTCATTGTTAATTTAAGTTTAAAGTTTGTAGAAGGCAATAAAACTATATAATTTAAAACCTATAGCATTATATATATTGAAATTGCAGCTTATCAATCTTAGCGTAATAAGAACTTGGTTAAACATCAAGGCTGGTCGAATCTTTTACGTACTTAAGCCGGTTCTAAGTTACAAATTGAAACCTTTTTTTGCTGGTTCCTTTACGTTTCTAATTTTATTCGACTATGCTTACTTTGTCCGTGTGGAAAGTTAGTTTAATTTTCATATAGGTATGTAACAGTTACAGTACAAGCTTTTTGCTAGGTGAGTTGAAAAGTACGTCTTTTAGCTAAGTTCAAGGCTTTTTGGTTCGATATGTTGTGAATAATTAATTGATAGAGACTAATGTGTACCAATCCAAATGCTCTGAACGAATAAATAAAACCTATTTATTTATTACCTATTCTAAAGTCACATTTCTGAACGAAACAGATCGCTAACTCATAACATCTATTACCCGCTCGCTTGAGTTTTATTTAGAGATTATAATACCTTTCGTTGGTAGCTATAACTATAGCTAATTTAATATCTATAAGATAACTATCCTATAGATATTAAATTAGACGTTTTAGGTAATCTTACTCTGGGTAATGAAATCTTGGATCAATAAAATTATTAGGTAGGTAGATACTGTACCTACTCAGTTGAAGGAGAATAAAATAATCATTGATATTAAACGTTTAATTTATATTTGTAACATTATATTATCTGTAAATATAGAGTTCTTACTATAATAATATGTAGTTACGAGATAAACAAACTCGATCTAATATAACTTAAGTGTATACATACAGTACAACTACATATTAAAGTACATATGATATTTAAAATCCCAACTTAATTGATGAACTATAGTGCAATAACATCATACTTAATAACATATATTTATAGGCACAAAAGTGGATATATAATAATTATATTATAACATTCGATTTAACAAAAAATGTGAGGTATTTTATTGTAATTCCAGGCAGACACCTGCAGGTATCAATAGGAAACCTGGTCCTACGCCTGATGATCAGCCACAAAGCACAAAGAGTGCATAAGGTACACCTACTGGAATGTCCTAACATAGATAATGATTTAATTACAACAAACAAAGGCACAAAATACTTAGTGAAACCTACCAAAGTGTAGTTTCTACACACACCATACGTGATTTAAATTAATTAATTACACATTTGCGTTTGCAAAATTAATGTAGATACATTCGTAGATATCTATGGCATTTTCAAACTAGACTAAAGTAACAAATCAGTCTTCCAATCAATTACCAAATAATAAGTAATGTATTTTTTAACTTAAGAATATTATAGAAATAATATGTTTACTCTTAGGACTTTAATATACAGGGTATCTACTTAAGAAACCAAGTTTTAAAAGATGTGATAGTACACGTACCTACAGGAATTACTGAGAAGTGAAAATGTGCAGATTTGTCCATTTGGATATTTTTCTAATAAGAACAAGAGCTTGTACAACGAGTGAAACACACGGTATTACACTCAAAGATCTAAAATGAAAAAAATAAACTAGAATTTTTTACGTATAACAGCGCATCGCGACGACTTTTTTATATGTTACCACAAACCTAATAATAACATTGAGCATTCTTAACTAAGTGTTGTTGAAAACTCTTAACTATAATAATGAACCACCGTGCTTGTGCAAAACATTTTATATTGAGTATAAGGTGAGCACAACTAGATATTTAACAACGAACATTTATGGCAATCGATGAACAAATTAATAAATTAATCTAACCCGTAACGTAAGGAAACAATATAGAACGATCGGTATGTAGATACGTCGCTATCCGCGGTGACATGTGCGTCGCACGCAAGGTTTGTTTAACATGCATTGCTGTCAATAAAGTAAGGATATCTTATTAACTGTTTCACGTGGATAGTATGGCATGGTGCGACGCGGTGGACTAGAGTGGCTGTAGCGAGCGTGAGGTAGTAGCGGCATTTCAGTCTATAAACATCACAGTCGCGGACAACTAATTGCACAATAACTTGTCTAGGCGAACCCGCTGAAGCGCGGCGGCGTGGCCGGCGCTGCCGTGCTTGCCCTTCGACCCTATAAAGTTACCAGTCAACTAAGACAACACTACATGCTAGTTAAAGCTAACTTATTCTGCTATTCATTAACAAAGACGTAAATGTTATAAAACAAAAAACTAAAGAAGAAAATAAACAAAAATAAAAATCACAATAAGGCGACGTCCAGCATCAAACGGAAATTTTATTTCGTTTTCTAGCTTTGACGACACTTTGAAATAAATAGAGAAGAAGAGGGGTAGAAGAAAAGTGGCCGCGGGGCCCATTGCAATCGCCCGGCCGGAGCGCCCGGTCATCGGCGGCGTGCGCACGCGGCACGGCCTACCAGTTAGCCTACCAATAAGTGCCTTACTCCTAACTTTGTACGCCTAAGTCAGTCTTTTCGAATGTACATTCCACGATGTGTTATCGTTCAATCTCTCTCGCTACCACAATCTAACGCAAAATTACGCGGCGGAACAATAACCCCAGGCGGCTGGTCTAAGTCACGTCGACGAGGTACTGACAAGTCTTCGACGTGATCATCGTCCTGCACGGGTGACCGCGGTGAATGCGGTGGCGATCGAGGTGGCGTACGGGGAGCTAGAGCCGCGTGAGCGGCCGCAGCTAGAGCCATCGCGTGTAGAGCCTCACGCCCACCATCTCTGGTCGCTCCCTCTAATGCTTGCTGTAGGAATGATGGATCGATAAGGGGTGTTGATGGATTTCCATCCTCACCTCCACCTCCTGTTCCACTTAAACCATATGGGAATGCAGCTCCATTCGACTCTCTTTTGACCCCTCGACTCATTGGGCGACTGGTCGTTATTCCGAGTTTCTTCACTTTATCGTATAATGTACGTGAAGGAACGCCGTATTTACGCGATGCTTGTAATGCACTCATTCCATTACGCACACATTCAATGGCTGATAAAATATCGGATCTCGTGTATTGTTTATATCGCTTCCATTCGGGTTTCTGTTGTGGTGGGACATATGGTGCTAGTCCGGCTCTTACGTCTTGTTGGAAATTAGTAGGCGGAGGTGATGGGTGGAAAGTACGTTGGCTTTCATCGTCGAAGGATCTTTCTGTGTACGGAGAGTGAGCATCTTCTGACCGATCTGATCTATTGTAATGAGGTGACGAAGCTCGTGAGGAAAGTCTACGAGGGCGGTAGTCGAAAGCACGATGTGGGCTCGTAGCGCGTTCAGATTCATGAGCTGACCCATTCGAGTGAAGGCGAGGTGGTGCGTGCTGGCTAACTGGGTGACACACGAGGGACATCGGTTGCGAAGAGTCCACAGGAGAGGTTTGAGCGAGAACATTTCTTAAAATAGGAGTGTCGCGGGTAGCCAACATGCTAGACAATTTTTTACGCTTGAGAGGGTTCATATCAGAGGAGTCGTAGGCGGCGGAGAGCACGGGCGCGGCGGGTGGCGGCGGCCAGCGCGAGGGGGGAGCGGGCGCAGGAGGGGACACGCTGGAGGGCGCAGCAGGCACCACGCGCGGTGGTGACGCTGCCGGGGCCCGCTCCGTGCTGCCTGGCCGCCGTCGCAACTCCGTCATGTCGAACAGGCCCTTGACCTCCAACTGCTCGGCTACTTTCATGATGTGTGGGATATGAGCCTGCGTCACGTTCACCTCACCCGTGTACATGTACTCGAGAAGGGCGCGCATCTCAAAATCCTTAACGCCAGGGAAGAGGATGCTGCAGTGGTCCATTGGGACATCAGCTAATATTGACTGAAAGTACGGGGAGTTGGCAGCTAGGACGACTCGGTGCGCCTTGAAGGTGACCTGGTCGTCGACTACTAGCGTGCAGTCGACATAGGTCTCCACCTTGATCAAGGCTTCTAAGATCTCCACTAAGTTTGTTTTGTGGTGATTCCATTTCAAACAAAAAGTTTGCGGTCCTTCGACGCTCCCCATTTTTCTGAGTTGTGATTCTGTAAAGAAAAGAAAAATCTGTTTAGCTACTATAATGTTGAATCCACACTTTTATAACGTACGATCAACTGCACGTGTTTAGTAACACTTAAACAACGAAAACCGCTCCTACTGCTACGCCATAAAGCAGTTACCCCCGCGAATTGTTACTACAGACAGATGTACAGTTGATTGTTTTTGCAATGTAGAACTCTATTAATAGAAAATAAATGTTTATACTATTGTTGACAATCATAATATAAAAAACCCAAGGCGTTTTTAAGAAATGTACATAATGTACGAAAATGAATGGGAAGAATCAGAGAATTTTGCTCGTTTGTTTTATTTTCGTTGACTTTTCTTCAAATACGATTTTATTATTTTACATTTAAAACTGACAGCAGTAAGTAGTATCAAAATGAGTCAGTTTTTAAACAAAAACACAGAACGCAAGCCTGCAATGAATTTTTTTTAACATGCCCAATCTCGTTCTATTTACTCCGAACACAGTAGATACTCAATGTTTCGAAAAACTAAAGTTACTGAACCGCAATGAAATTATAATAAAACAATAAATAAGTAAACTAACTTGCATTAATTATGTGTTTACATCTTTCAATAATTTCACATCAAACATATACCTGGTAAAATATCGTAGTTGGTAGAGGCGGGATACATCGTAGAACAATATTCCAAGTCACGCACTAGTCGGTCAAAAGATAATCCTTACGTACACAAAGTTCATGCAACCTGTACGCGATGCGCATCGCTCTGCGACCAGCACTGACTGACGATGTATGCCGCGGCCCAGCGCGACTGCCCGACTGCACCGCCCTTCCCCATTTACATATTACGCTCTGTAGCCCTTCCACACTGCCAAATTGACTTTTTACCTTTTATTCGCCAGGTATAATCGAAGTTAGGGGACCGATGAAAGCAGTTACGCCGGATTCCCTTCTGTTGTGTTCTCTATAAATTTTGCACCGTACCAGCGTACCCATTTTCATCTTTATTTCCACAGAATTGTACACAAAATGCGATGGCAAAATTATGGCACTTATTTATTTTATACACACCTTGAATACAAAACAGGTCCTGCGTTATCAGCCGGCTACGAAAGCGTAGCACTGCTACGAAAGTAAAATTAAAAACAATTAGTGAAACTTACCTCAAAGAAAATTAATCCAGCGTCTACACGTGATCAGGATTGTTGTAGAAAATGTTTATATCAGGAAAACTCATATGAAAATGTCCGCACTTGCACTTAACAAAGTTCGTAGCACGTTCGGGGTTGTTTCGCGCGAGTGGATAAGTGTCGGCTACGCCCTGTGTGGGGGCGGCGTGCTCTCGCGAGCGTCTGGCAGTGACTGTGTTGGTGGAAGGCGGCCGGTCGCGGCAGGCCTGTGTGCCTGTTCACCTCCTCCCCGCGCCTCTTGTGTGCGCTTTTTACGCACGCAGCGCAGCGTGCCAGAGTGCAGTGCAATTGCGTGCGGGCAGAGGACTCGAGGAGCGGGGGCCGGCGCGCCGACGAATTGCAGCGCGCTGAGGAGGGCTCGCGTGGCTGTGTGCGTGAGTGCGCACGCGCATGTACACAGTAACTGTAGTAGTGTGCACCGCGAACGCTGCCGCTCGGCGTCAACACGATAAAATAAAGCCGAAATCAGCTTATAAAAAATTAATGCTGCGGCTCACTGCGCCTTTGTATGTTAACGTTGAACTTCGCGTCTTGCCTTCGGAATCAGGAACTCTATCGTGGTCTTATAGACATTCATTATAAGGTTCTAATGGACACGCGTTTGTTATATTATTTAAGACATTTATGTCCGCGTAGTTTTTAGTGTGGTAGTCTCCTTACTTTTTTAAATACTTTAAAACCACTGTAACAACTAACACCTAACAGACCTAGTTCCTTGACCCAGTAAAATGCATAGCTTCCTAGAAAAACATTTGTTAAACAACTTTCATATAGGTATGTCTTGTGATGATTGTAAGTCACATGAGTAGTTCACAAACACCACCCACAATACAAAACATAAACCGTCCGTCCCCACTCATGAAAGTCGCTGAAAACGTTATAATAACCAATTAATTCGAGCGCGCAATGCTTAACATTTCGATACAAACATGACCGTCCTAAAAATTCCCCAAAAGTGAGTGAACAACGCCACCAAACGAGGTCATTGACACATTACTCGCGTAGGGAACGCCAAAATAGCGCGAAATGCACTCAAAAATAGACCAAGCAGTGTGTGCAATATTTTTTGTTAAGCGAGGCTTGTCTTCCGCCAAACTTTGGGGGACGCATCTTTGTTTAAACGTCATTCCTATTATTATAAGATGTGTTTGAACCTAATTTTAGAGAAATAGAGGCAAAGTTTTCTTTGTAGTCCGTATTTGAATCACCCTTAAATACAGAAGTATCTACAGAATCATGATTTCTTATAGTTGAATTGTTTTTTGACAAGATCAATACTTTTAAAATCGTGAACATGTTACAAGAAGTGTAGCTTAGTTAACCACCTAGCACCTACATATTTTTTGCCAAATGTTTCAGATAGTAGGTACGTTACACTTCAGGTTAGGCAAGTAGGTAAATAGAGCTCCAACCTCGTATATCAGAAAATAAAAACTCAAAGAACTACGGAAATTCAATGCTATTATAAGTAATAATAAATGATATTGTCCTCGTATGAATTCACCACACATTAACAGAATAAAACGTCAATCTTCATGATCGGGGTTAAACATCCCATAATCGAGATGATACGGGATGCGAGAGCATCCCTAAAGATACAATGAAAAAATATTGGGAACTTAGGTATAATTAATGGCATTTGACGGCATTGATAACTACAACAAAGTGGGAGAAAGGGAACTTGCAGTTTTTCATTGTATTTCATTTAGGTTGTGGTTCAAATTAATAATGATTTTTGAATTTTATTTTCGAATTTAAGACTTATTTTTTCCTCCAGGGGATCGTCAACAATAATTAACATTTAAGTGCCAGCATTTTTTCAACACTTATGTAATGAAAACAATCGAAGTGTAAACAAGTCGAATAATAATAAAGTGAATTCCGAAAATGTTTTTGATATTAGAATAGTGTTCTCATTAGATGTGTCACGTGCTCACCTAGAAAGGTCCCAAATCGATTTTAGCAACGAAATATTCAACAACTTTTTACTTAAGTCTATAATTTTCTCACGAACTCATGCAAAACCCAAATTCCTTGTTATAAACAATGGCAGTGAATGTCAGAGCAATTCTCTCGTATCAATAGCGAAGTGTGGAGTGCACTTGAAACCTTTCGACAACCATTTGCATATCGATACTGGCCTCGGCTCTAAGGACCAATTATTATTAATTCGATTAGGTATGTACCTACGCGAATGTGGGAATATTTGGGGTTATGAGAAATATTAAAAGATTTATTGTTCCTTTTGTAAAGAAAACTTCTTTGGTTTTTCAGTCACATTTAGACAATTCGATGTTTTTCGAATTTCTAGGTGTGTTACTATAGCGGGTTTTTTAAGTTTCTATTGAAATCTACACACAAACCCTCCCTTACCATAAAACCTTGAAAAGTATCCAATAGACATACTACTGCTTTCCTCGAAAATCGACTTTACTTCCTTATTTCAAAAACAATTAACTTTATTAACTATTTATAGTATCAACAAAGTACATAAGGTCAGTACATTAAATCAATAGACAAAATAAAATAACAGATGGTTGAAAATACCAATTAAACAAAAACATTACAAGTACTTATATATATGTAGGTTCCTATTTGGACTTCAAAAAAACGGAACTCAAAACACAGGAAATAAAAACCAAAATATTATTATTATTCGTGTACTGAATTAGCAACTACAATGTTATATCATATTTGCAGACAATGGTTTGCGCCAATTAAATGCACAAAAAAACATGTTGTAACGTCAGCGGTCAACCACACGACCATTAAAATTTCACGATAATTTGGCTATTGCTCCGGAACACGAATGCAAATGTGCCATTGTCAAAACTTAACAGTTATGACCTTTGATTCGGACGGCGGCGTCAGTAATTAGTTTAGCGATTCGCGGAAGATGTCTCATGCGTTACGTACCCACGAGGCGATTAAACTTTTAAAAGGTCCACAGTCTCATTTGCAATTCACACCAAGAAGCCGATGAACTTACATACATTTTAGCGACAATTGATGAACAATGGATTTGGTGAGGGATAAGTGCATTATGCTAATACCAGCATAAACAGAAGCGCATCGCGACCTATCCCACGAACGCACGCGCAACAAAAACTGCGAGACAGGGGATAGAAAAAAAGCTAATAAAAAAGCAATAATGCGATCCCGCATGGTGGCTTGTTGAGATCCGAAATTGACGAGACTGATGAACTGTAAGGGACAATATTGATGTATGATAACTGAAACGTCATAGGAGAGGTCCAATTAAAAATATATTTCTTTAAATAACACAGCGAATCGAATTCTATTGAAAATTGTCTATTTCAAGAAAACATTTTAAAACTATTGGTATTTCCCAGTGGCATTTAATACGCACATTCGCGGTTTATAAAAGAAGTTCCCGTAACAGAAGCAGTTAACGATATGAATACCTACTTCATAAAATAATTGTACTTAACTTATACATTAAATACGTTAAGTTTGCATAATGAGAGAAGGGTTGCCAGCATAAAGAGATAATTGTAATTTTACGCGTCCTCGTCATTTGTCACCAGCATCCTGCCACGCGCCGTGGCCCTGAATTTATTATTTTATATTATCTGGGGTGCTTCTACCCTTATCTACAATTAACTATTAAGAGATATTAAATAATATACTGTACACAATCCTTGATTCTGCACACTTCATTATTTTTGTGGTAATTATTGTCTTGTTAAATTATTATTCAATTCAATAATTATAAAGCAGAAAAAAAACGTTATTAACTTAACATTTTTAGAAGTTTAAGCAATTTCATTTTGTTTTTCTTTCTTTTATTTTTAGAGATTATGAACTGCATGAATCTAAATTTAAAAATGTTGGCATGACCTATTTTAAGGTACTTTTTAATTGCGTATCTATAGCCCGGCCGCAGAGGCGCGCGGTGCAAAGCACGGTAAATAAGCCGAGCGGTGGTTCACTGAGCAGTCCACAATGATATCAAGCGACATGATGGCATACCTAATATATTCAGTTTGGGTCTGTGATCGTCGTCGTCCACGCCCGCCGACCCCGGATGCGGTTCATTGTAGCGAAACTCCCCGGACCCCGAGGTGAAACAATACACTCTTTCCTTCTATTGTCTATTGCCCGCCCGCACAAGCATTCCTATTCATATTTTTATGTTTAATTGTATACATGTACGTAAAATGCGAAATTATATTCAAAAGTAAATGTAATATTTTCTAAAACAAATACTTTGGGTACACGGTTTCTGTTCTGAAAATACCAACCCCGCTACGTTATTTTTGTTTTAAATTAGAAAGATATAATCATATTAAGCACCCCAAAATATAATAAACATAATTTAACTCGTCAAGTGGAGAGAAAAAAAGTATTAAATTAAAAAATGGGCGGTTCTGCTAAGTATCGTTGTCAAAATATCGGCGAGCACCTGCTTGAAGTAGACAGAGCGGCGCGTAACGAACTTATGAATCTATTATATAGGTACAGTTACTAATACTATTTGGACTTCTCACCTTCATGCATTATCTAAAAAATATGTAAAGTAAAAATTAATGAAGTACTTAAACTTTTAAATATTTTCTGTGTAAACCGTCATACAGTCAATTAGACGCCCAAGTCAAAGCTTTACCTATCTCGCATTTTACGACACTTAAGCTTCATTTATCCGGCACCGCGTGATAAGCATCTTATAAAGTATATCCAGAGATAATTCGCTTCTCTCGCGGCCATGTTGCCTTCGACCGCGGCTCGATAAAATAAAACAACCGCGAGCTCGATGCTTTTTGACTTTTTTTATACAGGATCATTTTTCTTGCCGACTCGACCAAGGGATTATCTATGATGTACGTCAATAAAAAATGGTCTTTCGGTACATACAAATAAGGTCGCATAGTTTCTGGAGGCTGTGGAGTGGACGTCCTTGGGCGGACTCGATCTGCTAGGCGAGAGATCGTCCCATCGCGCTGCGCTGGTCGTTGCACCGAAACTATACTTTTGAAATGCATTGGAAAGTAGAAAACTTATTCGTGTGATATTTTCGAGAAACTTCTGCCCAATTACTAGTTAGTGCGGGACGTCGTATCTAAATATGTAGGTACTGAGTTAGTTAATAAACGATGAAAGAGTTTAGTAGCGAATTATTAGTGCTCGTAGAAGCAGTATTTATTTCTATATGTGAGATCAAGGCGCGTGCTGTTAATTAACAGATTTCTCCCCATTAGCGCGACATACAGTTGTTGTAAATATACTTATTTAAATATGCAAGGGAATGTTTTGTAACTGTAGAGCAGTTTGTTTTAGTTCGCGCCCATCGCTAATGAGACAAAATGTGTTGCCCTCGAATTTACGACTTGACGATGTCGCTAAATGTTGAAAAAACCGCCTCATGTCGTAACCACGAACCTAACTGCCATCATATGGGTTGTTATCTTCTGTTTTAGAAAACAACTTTCGCAATTCACTTTGTTAAAATACTTTGAAAACTGAGAAAATGTTACGTTACTCGGTAACTGCCAAAACTGCAGTCATATGGGTGAGTTTCAACAAAGCCGCTGATATACATCTGAACATATGTGGAGTTCGTCATTATAAATACAAACTATTTAAATAGGATAGCCCTTGCGGTATATCATCTTTTATTAGAAAAATACCTGTAATTGTAAAACAACGTATACATTTTCAGGGAAATCTTGAAATGCGCTGTAGCCTAATGATACCTTTTCTAATTAATAAAGTGGAATATAATACACTTCCGACATTGTTCATATGGTGAAGATTCTACTAAAGCTGAAATATTATAAAAGCAATTTCATAATGGAAACTTTACCTGGACTACTTGCATAGCAGTGTCACCCAAATGTGACACAATAATTTCTAGTTCAGCCACGCAAAATTTTAACACAAACAAAAGGGTGAAATAAAATAAACAAACGACAGTCACCGATAGGGTTGTGAATAGTAGGCAGTGTGTTTTAACAAAATTTGGGTGACACTGCTATGCAAGTAGTCCAGGGACTACTTGCATAGCAGTGTCACCCAAATGTGACACAATAATTTCTAGTTCAGCCACGCAACATTTTAACACAAACAAAAGGGTGAAATAAAATAAACAAACGACAGTCACCGATAGGGTTGTGAATAGTAGGCAGTGTGTTTTAGCAAAATCAATAGCATGTTATGAGCTTCCGTTATTTCCGTCGTGTATAATAACTGCATGGAC
The DNA here is from genome assembly GCA_947462355.1 of Caradrina kadenii. Classification (NCBI taxonomy): domain Eukaryota; kingdom Metazoa; phylum Arthropoda; class Insecta; order Lepidoptera; family Noctuidae; genus Caradrina; species Caradrina kadenii. Next base: position 8,539,825 of record OX381677.1, on the reverse strand, counting down.
GTTGACGGTGCGAACAGATGGACGGTGCGATATGCGGTTGTGGGGACTAATTACGGGTATCATTTGCAATAAACTCGTCCACCCTGTACAACGGTCACGTGAACGCTGGTATGCGAATAGAATACACTAGCATTGTATGGACAAATGATGGGTAATTACTGGGTTTCATGTAGAAATTTTACTTATTGAGTTTTTCTGTTGAATGTGGAAATTATTAGATTGTTTTCAGTCAACTTTGTTGTCTACACAACGTCTTAGAGCTTAGTTGTGACACTTAGTATTATGTAAGAATAGATTAGAATCATACATGTTAAAAGTAATTCATCAAATTGCTATGAAAACTCAGTCACCAAGGACTACGTTGCGTCATCGAAATGTCATTAAAGTAGAAATTTATGTCCATAGGCTCACCCTAAAGAAAAGGGTTTAAAATTCATGTTTATAAGAATTTTAAACCCTACTCGTTTTCCTCTTCTACTATTTACAATTGTAAACAAAACTGCAATTTGTGTCCAAATACCGATCAAGCGCCAATAACGTATGTCAATACTAAACCCTACAATGTTTACGGGTTTTATGCTCGCTTTATTCGCAACACCCCTCGCCGGTTGCCATGGGGTTGTGGTCAAAATTGTATTTTTATTATAATTGCTTCGTTTTATTGAGAGCCCGTAGAGGGTAAACATAGTACAGTTCTAGTTTGGTTACAAAATTATAGATATCATAATGATTAATTACGAATGTTTTTATTAAAGTGTTTTAATTGTGGTATCTAGTTGTATTATTGTCAACTGATGTTCTAACGTATATTAAATTCAGTTCTTTATATTATTTTTTTATGAATATGAACAATATTGTAACAAAAATAAAAACATCAATGTAGCTGTCGTTCGTTTTAGTTATCCTTAACTGTATTTCGAACCACATACAAATTGAAGTTTATCTCCATTTACAACGATTGCGCAGCAAAAATACAAAATTCGAAAAACAAAAAATAAATATCATTTAAGCGTAAGATAAAAGTGACAGTTTTACTATTCATATAATAGCAAAAAAAGCGAATACGTCCGCCTGTCCATACTCAATTGGACCCGCATCAAAAGGCTTAGTATAAACCCCTTTTCTCATTTTTATATCACGAAAAGATTGCCCATGACTATTTTGTTGGCAAATATGACTTGATCCTATTGTCCATAAGAAAACTATTCATGTCGAATTTAAATGTTGTTGCTAGCGCGTTGAAATTACTGTTCAATATAAAAGAAATAAACCGTTTGGTTTACTCTATCCGCATCCACCTACTTGGTAGAGGCAGGCGTTAGCTTTGTGTTTTTTTTTAAACTTGTTACATTGTTTTAACTGCCTCGGTAGCCTAGTGGTCCTAGCGCGACTGCTACGCTAGAGGTCTTGGTTTCGCTTCCCAGGTCGAGCAGTGTTCTTGGGTTTTTCTATGAAATTCTCAGTAGCAGCTCGGAGTTAGGATGTGTGTCCGGTTAATGGTAATAGGCTCGCCCTCTGTTACATGAGACCTAAAACATATCGGCGAACTGTGGGTGTGTATTGGTAAACATCTGCCTAACCTGTCAGGGAATACAGGCGTGATGGTATGTTGTTGTTACATTAGGTCGTCTGTCTATTTAATGACAAAATAGGTCTGAAGAAAATATTCCGCTACAATGCAATGGCAATGCCACCAGTCTCTCGCGCACATTACCAGGTCACAGCGATGCGGATGAATTTTTTTGATGCTTCTTTGTTTTTGTTTACTTAATTGTTTTTCTTTGTGTGCATAATAATTTTGGGGTAAATACTTACTGTATGTATAATGAGCTTAATAAGTTTCTATAAATACATTTTTCATTTGGCCTTCTGCATTTATAGATCAATGGCAGAAATTGTGATTATTGGCAATAACACTTTTTTTTTTTTTTTTTTTTTTGTGGGCTGGGAAATCATCAAATAACTTTTCCCGCCCTAGGCGGGGCGGGAGGGAGTGTCAGACTTTTACTGACTAAAACCCACCCATGTTCCTTCTTGTGCCCTTTGCGTTCCGGGGGCGCGGTATCTCTTGCGAGGCAATAACACTTAAGGTACTTACTTTAGTGTCAATGAGTTACTCTAGTTTAGTGCCAATGCCAGTAGGTATTTACTTGAGTGGCATTGCCAATAATCACAATTTCTTCATTATCCTACTCCCTGTTCCTGCGATAACATCTAACTTTTGAACACAAACGTCCAAATAGCCATTTATTTAAACGTCATCACGAGGGGCTTATAAATCACATTCGTACGTCGTTTTTGTACCAATTTCACCATCGATATTGCAATTTGTCATTTCGTTATCATCTATTATCGCAATGCATTAGGTTCTGAGTACAGATAGTGTTATCTTTAACTAGAATTCGCCCAGCTTGATTACAGAATAGAGGCGACGCACATGTAATGCAGATTTCTATGCTTTAAACTTTTTGAAATAAAATTTTAAACACAGCTATTTCATAAATTATCGATAACTTTAAATGGATATTATCCATTTAAAAAAAAAACATTAATAATCGGTGGTTTGAGTCCACTAAGATATAAACAGGAGTAGTTGTCCGCTATGTCTTCAAACCCCAAGCAAGGAGGAGAAATCGATGTTGAAAAATGTTGTTTCTATTTTTCCTAGCAAGCACCTACTGCAATTCTATTACCTTATATTATATTTATAGTACATTTCTAATGTGCGTGTCGCCTGTTTATATACGTGTACGTGCTTATTACTGTAATTGCATAGGTACCTATTGGCATGTAAGTCTGTCGGTATCTAATTCTGGAAAAACTATACCATAACATTTCGATGAAGTATGAGAAAAATATTGCGAATCTTCGCTCATAAAATAAATAACTTTGATATGATTTGACTAAAATGCACCACGTTTTGCATTTGGTGATAAAATATTGAAAACGTACAAACTCGTATTTCTTTACTGTATAGGAAGATTCTATTCTTTCGTCAATAAATTTTACTGTTAACAGTTATTTTATCAGAATAGCATGTTAAGTATCCAATATCTATTAATTATGCTATTAGTCAACGTGCAACTATGCCTCGTATCATCAGTTTTACAAGTGCGTAACGCATGGATTTCACAATCAATCTCACGTATTGTAAATTCTATAAAAAAATTGGTAATTTGTTTGCGAAAGTGGCATTTTTATGCAACGCACATAATGTTGTTAGGAACGTGTGACATGACCAAGTGCGTATCGCGCAAAACGCAGGCGCACGCACGATTCCTACGCGCAGATACAATGCGTACGCCCGATAACGCAAGCCTACTGCGATAACACACTGTCCGTGTTGATACTGCATATAAATTTGCTCACACAAATACCCCGCTGGACTTTTACCCGCTTATCTACGTAGATTCTATTCATAACCAATCAACCATTAACCCTACGCATATTTACAGCCAGTGTAACCGGCTGAACAGTTTCTCTCTACAGTCACTAGACATATAGTAACCGCCAAGAGTCTTGAGCGCAAACCTTAAGTAAATTGTTGAGTTTTTGGGTTTAGTTCTGGGTTTTTTGGGTCACCGACGCTGCACGAGATTGGTCCTTCTGACGGAACGATCGTGTGCAGCGTCGGCGCCTCAAACAATCCAGAAACGAACTCAAAACTCAAAAAGTAACTTGCCGTGTGTGCTCACGGCTCGTGGCGGCTCCTATACGTACTTACTAGATATGATAAAAGCCATGCCGTTCACACACGCGAATATCCACGCATACAAACAAGTAATTACATACACAAGGACAAAGTCTGTCTAGAGAGATTCGCACAGCTCATGAATCAAGGGGTATCCCCGACCTACAAAGAAATGCAAGCTCGCATAAATAATGCGCAGTCCACTTTTGTGGTGCAGTCACCGTAATGATGACATAACAATGACGAATGTCAGGCGCGTGCGCTTGCAAAAAAAGTGTACCTTGTTGTAGGCGGGCGTGAAATTACGTCAATTTCGCACAATTGTACCAGGAGATTAGGAGGTTAGAAGAGGTGTCTTTGTTGTTGTATACAATGGTCAGCCTTGTGCAAATTTGTTGCCATTTTACAGTAATTGCTTTTTTAGTTTTATAATCAGCTTTATTCAAGTCAAATAAACTATTTTGAATGCTAACAAAAGCTTCTGATTTGTCAAAATTAATTTTTGGTTGTTAATTTACAATTTGGTAAACAAGCGTAATTTTGATCAAATCTTAAGTTTTCCTCCGTCTTGTTGTTTTACATTGTGTAATATGATCTTTTAGTTGCACAGTGTAACTAATTGACATTCGTTATCGTTCTTTGCCTTTACAAGACGAATGACACATACAGCTCCCAAAGAAAATTATTAGTTTAGTTACCAGCAAGTTGGATTTTAAAATAAATCACAGTGGAGATTCGCGTAATTTCAATAGGAGAACATAAATTGAAGAAAACTATCAGGCGTCGCGGCGTCGTCGTCACACATTTTCACAAACCTATGTAATGATTAGGATTTACAATTTTATATCTACTATTACGCACAAGGATTTCTCAATACATATCAGAATGAATAATCCATGAAATCGATAACGTATCAATTCATAGAATTTGTATTTCTTTAGCACCTATTAGATATTTTCAAAATGTTGCCATTTACATAAATGTAAAATATTCGTATCCATTGTACAGAAAGCATTGTGGTATAAAAATATTCATTCAGTATTAGTTCGCAGGTAGAGAGCCACTATAATTTCTGACAAACATAGATAGTAAATCTATGAAGTAGAGTAATTTTCTTCATAAACCACAAAATGTATGAACAAATTTCTACCAGGGTATTAGGACATACCAGGAGATGGCTAACAGGAGGTATCTTATAGTGATATAGATGTTATGTATACATAATAGGTCTGACGCATATACAGCGAAAATTATAGCTATCAGCCGTGACGAGTGATGATGATGACTCATTTTGGCAACTGGTTGGCGAGGAGGCGTTGCCAATTTGCTATCTCACATATACATGAATTCACACACACTAACAATTCTGCGATAACGAATTCTGATACCCTAGTATTTAGTATACCTACTGTTAATCGCAATGCTATTGGCTGGATGAATAAAATCTTCATACATTAAAATTTATTATTCATTCATTTCATAGAATTGGTACTCGTATGTAAAGCTATTTGCTCGTTTTGTAAAGTGTTTTAGAAACTGAAGAACCTGCGATAAAATCACATGTTATTCAATGTTTTTACTCGTGAAACCAGCGAATTTTAATGTTGTTTTGTACTGAAAAGTGCTTTGTGAAACATTTAGAATGAAATTAATTATTAAAAAATACGTAAATATTTTTTTATCTATTCCGTTGCGATATTTTTAACCTAAACAGATAGTTAAACATCGCTGTCGAGGCTAGTCAGATTTTGAGGCCAAGGTTTAACTGCTAATATGTAGATATTTTATGTTAGATAAATATATAAGTATATCTGTATTTTGAAAGGTTGAATAACTGGTTTATTCACTACTGGTTGATTCATTTTAATGTTTAAGATAATGTTAACTGTGCATAAAATTAATGATAGTTTAGCATAATGGCGATGTTATTTTACTTTGAATTATTGACTTGGTAGTAAGCGTGACACGTCGTCCCATGTATGTTTTTAGTTCATTAATTCGTAAATCAACCCCTTGAATGTGGAATATATTGATAGTTTGAGTGAAGGGACGGTTGTGGGCCGTCCACGTCGTCCGCGGCCTCGTGACCAAAATACGCGCTTTGAATAATTGAAGCATAGGGCCACTACTACCACCTCGCCCCCCTTCCCCCAGACTCACCGGACTTTTAGTTTTTATCGGTTCATTATAATACACCGCGAATTATTGATGATCGTAGGTACGTGTTGCTACGGTGAGGAATCTTAAGTTAATTAAATTATTTAACCATGTCAATGTCTTTGCTTGCGTTTGTACGTAGGTCAATAATAGTATAAGGCAAGATATTGACAAGGTAGATAGCGTTACTTCTTTAATTAGGTATGTCTGTACTACCGAGATAATATCAAAGTAGAAGGAAAAGTAGCCTTCAAAAGTCCAATGTAATGTCTAGTCGCTTAGACCCAGCTCTACCAAGACATTCAAAAACAAAGAGTCAAAACGAATTTTTAATTTGAATTCGGAAAAGTCCTTTAACATAAAACAAACAGAATATTTCAGTAGGTACCTACAAAACAGAAAGTCGTAAATTGACAACAGTCACCCACCAAATAATTGAGGATACATTTGTCTATCAGTAATTACATAGAAAGATTCGGCTGTCGTAGGCTCAGCCACTATTTGTCTTCCACACGCAAATGTGGCGGGGAATTAGTGTGAATAATTGATACGTGTCATTTGGCAACCACCCTGACCCACCACCTCGTGTCACCAAATTTAACATACCCACGCTCCTCTAAGTACTTGTGCGTCAAAAATTTCTTTATTGGGTTTTATGCTGGGGGGATATTTATCGGCAGAATATTTTTTGCTGGCACTAGCCTAGGTTAGATTTGTTAAGAATATAATTGTTTTTAGAAAAAACACTTGGAATTTAATAACTTGCTTATAAAGTGAGAATAACATAGAAAGCAGCACTTTGAAAGATTGTATAATAATAATTAAGTCGCTAAAATAACAGAGGTGGGTCTCCGACATTTTGGCTACTCATTTTTGTTGGCAATGTAAATGGCTTGTATCCTTGCAGATGTGAGAAGTAGGTACTGAAGCCTCCAATTAAACTAAAATACAGTTCGTTTGATAGAACACGAGGTCGATGAAGATGTGGTGTTGTCCACGCACTTTGGTGGTGGTATGGTGGTGATGCCCCACATCGATATTTCGTGCATTATTGAATAGTCGCGTGTGGCCTCCCGAATTTCCAATGTTTGGCGATTGATGTGTAGATTGACTTTTGTCATTTGCCTCGGCCATGTCAAACAGTAAAATGTTTTTCTATGCCTTCTCCACAAATTGTTGGATCGAATCGTAATGGGCTGGCGAGTGATTGAAGTATATAAATATTTTTTGTCCCCCCTCTATCTGATTGGCACGGCGATGGATGAAAGCTGTCTGTTGTTTTCTTTATTCACGTGATCGATTAGTCAGTGTTTTGTGGGTGTTACGAATTTGTTCGCGATCGATGATAACGAAATAATGAGGGGTAGTAACAAACAATACCGAGACTTTACCTCCATATACCATGCGTGTGATTTTTCCACAAAATCCGTATAGATTTTCAGAAAGGATTTTCAAACATATAAGCAAATCCTATTCTTTGAACTTGTTTAAGTTCATCCAAAGAACAACACATGGCCAAAAGGATATATTTTTACATAGAACCTCAGGTATATTGTTTATCGAGTTAACTGGCTATTGTCTAAAGGTGTTGAACACCGCTATGTAGAGAGATTAGTGATAGCCCTCTCCAACGTTGTGCAAATGTAGTGGGTGGTCGGCGAAAAGTATGAGATACTCAAAAAGCGGCACCTTTGCAAGCAATTATATAAAATTGCGGCACCTTTGTGAGTAAGCGCCAGTACGAAGTCTTTCAAAAAGAAAGTTTTATTTCAACGAAACAGTTACGTGGTCTTTTGTGGAGCCGCTTTGTTAATTAGCAATCATAGAAAAGGATTTTTAAGAGAAATGTATTAGGATAAAAGCTTGCATACAATTGTTTAGAATGTGCCGTAAGTTTAGGTTTTAGGCATCGAGAGACGCAAGTATTCGAGATTTCTAGTACAGCTATATGAAATGAATATGCATCGATCGTATTGTGATATTTTTCAAAGGAATGAAGGGATTTCGTTTCTCAGGGGTTACGTAAGATATCTTAATGGCTCAGCTATGCATAAGTGCAGCATTTTCGTGAAGACCTTAACTCATACACTTACCATAATACACTTAAACCATTTCAACTCCGACTGCAGTACTTTCCATGATAAATATTACTCGCGTGAAACATTTGAGTTATCTGCCGAGTATAACTTTACGAGCCTTCCATTAGATTCATGTAAAGGAGAAATGCTTTCGAAAAATACCGTTACGGTCCTCGCAGCATCAAATAAAAGAGAAACCCGCAACAATTAACCCTTTTGCGCACGTTTTCTGCGGAGAATAGCGCAATTTTATAGGTTTACAACTCGACTCAAATGTTGCAGAACTGTCCGCAAAGACGCCGACACAAAATCATAATAACTAAATAAAGGGGTATAATAAAAACAAACGGAAAGGGTTTACAACAATGCGGAAAAATTACGCAATAACTAGTTTTATGATTGCGTAAAAAAAACTTCGCAGGTACGAAAAGGGTCTTTTGTTAGTCCAACTTTGAGTTGACGTGAAGTTTAAAAAAGAGGTCCGTACTGCGAATACTAGTGCCATTCAATAGCACAATGATAGTGTATGCAAATAGATGCAAATGTTTTTACGATGGTTCTTTTTATTATGACAATGAGGGTATTGTGCGATCGGCCGCCGCTACCGAATTCGATTATGAATATTGTAAACTCATTATTGATTCCGGAAAGTAGTTGCGTAGAGTTGTGTAATTGTAACTTCTTTCATATTTATCGATTTGTTTGATTCTCTTACACTAAAAATGGACATTTCTACTACTGTATCTGTGTCCGACTGATGCTGTTCTATGTATCTCTCTTCCTCTAAGTCAATAGGTTTCGCTTATTTGTTTGAAGCCAAACCCGTAAATGATTTCAATATCATATTTTTAATAATATCTTGGAAAGTGCCTAGCCTTCTTTGTTTAAAACTCCTTTCACGACAACAACGTCTAAAACCCATATCAACTGCATGATGTTTGCCCCTTTTGAACTTGATCTTTTTATCAAGTGTGGCTTCGAGCCCAAAATTATATCAGCGCGTCGTCGCCGCATTCCGCGTTCACAAACTCACACATGCTTGCACCCTACTTATATTAACAACAGCTATGCACACATATGCAGCGTAGTCAATATCATGTATGTCGAATTAGTTGTCGATCTAGGAAAAAATATTAGGCCGTAATTTATAGTTTTGTATGAGGAAAACATTGCGGACATCGAAATATCGTTGGTTGTGAACTGGTGGCCGCTGTCAGAATAATCTTGAAATTTAATTATTTTTCTATGGCTATAGACTGTTTTCAGATGATGAAATGGCAAATTATTGTCATCTTATTCTTATTTTTGCTTTATTGTTGTTATACATAGTCCCGACGTCAATAATCGATTAGACTCTAATAAAACTGTATGATACCTAATATGTAGACGTACGACGTACGACGTACATAATATTGATATATAACATCTTTATTCACTTAATGATTCTTATTAGTGGAATATGCTGTCTCATAAATCGCAATCATGCTTTGCAGGCAGGTTTTTGATGTCTTCGGAAATAAAACGATAGATTCTTTAATGTGTAAATTTATGAATAATAAAATACACCGCCAATACTGTTCAGAGACGTTCAAAGATGGTGTGCGACAGCATTTTAATCTATCAGTGTAAACCAACACATGCTTGAAACTGCTACAAGACGATGCAGGCACGTACGCACACATACGCACGGTTCGTAGATGTTCGTAGCACTTACTACGAGTTCGAAACTCAGATTTTCTCACAGACGCGGTTTTCCGAACGAGTTTATCTAAAATAGCTATTGGAGTAAGGCAATATGAGTGTACATATTGAGTGACTTGGAGTGTTGTAAGTGTGTTTAGAGTGCGTGGTAGGGTGTCGTGCATCTATACGCACACAAGGGGATTGGCTAGACACGAATATTGCTCGCTATGCTAATGCAGCGGAGATTGGGCAGGTCGATGGCCGCTCCCGGACGCTACGAAGTCATTCGGCAGAACCCGTCGGCCACCCTCGCTCGCCCTCACAATCATTTAATCGTCTCCTTGATATCTCTGCCTAGAAATTCTTGGGCATTTTCTTTGGATTTTGATTTAGATGTCAAAAGTCTTGTTGATAAGATTAAATTACTTATTAGTTGTAATTTTACTTGAAGTTTAAGTTATTGTTTTAAGGGCTAGGGAGTCAATTATTTTATTTAAATCTACGAAGAAATACCTAAATTATTTTTTATAATCATTGCAGACAGCTGACTTTTTGAGTCAATCTAAAATTAATTTCATCAGTAAAGTTTCTCCAAAACCAGTCTTTTAGGGTCTATTTCAGATAGGAAAGTTGCTGTTCATAATTGCCTTTAAAAAATCTAGGTTAAATGGTGTGTTTAAAAAAAAAGAGTTTACCATGCCTCTTCTTCGAGAGACTTTTTGTCTGTTTAGTGTCAAACAAAAGTCCCCAACAATAATGACAAAGTTAAAATAGTGTCCGGGCGTCACTGGCCAGTGACCTTGAGTGCTGCGCGGGCGCAATAGATTAGTCAGGCACACATGCCACACATACGCACCACCCTATTACGACACGCGGGTGTGTGTGTGCGAGTAAGTACTTGCATCTAGTTGGGGTGAAGCTTGCATGTTTTTTAAATCCAGATGACTTTGATAGCATGAGAACTTTGATGTTAAAAATACAGATGTCTGCCGCATTGGTAAAAGGAGCCTACCCCAACACACTTGAACAAAACCTAGGTTCAGCACACAGGGCAAGAACTGAAGGGTAAATAACTAAGAGTCAATTACCAACACTTTTATTGCGTAAAACATTACTTTGTTACCCCATTTTCTACTAAAACCAATCGTTTAAATCCATACCTTTATAACCATTTTTCTAAATTATACTAGAATCAAAACTATACTAATTTACCGCATATTATCTTAGTACAGTCAGAAAAAATGTTCGTTGCGTGGGCGTTTTGACAGGAGAAAAGACAGCCGACGACGCGGCGCATAATGGATGCATAATAATGGTGTGCCACATCTCGTGAAAGTGCATCGCTGCAGCGGCTGCAGCCTTGAGCGGACCCTTTCCCTCGTCCATCAAACGAGCGCGGGTCTCGCCTCTTAACATAACACCGTACATTAGGCTATCGAACGACATTTATCGCGCAACCGAGCTTCATTAGGCGGCAGGCAATGAGCCGGCACACAAACTACTTTGAGAAATATTTTAACCAAATATTTTCTCGTCTTATATCTATGCAAATTAAATTCATGATAGTTTGAGTCAAAACTTATTTCAAGATATAATCCTGTATTTTATTTTCAAATACAGCCATAAACAGACAGAGCTTGGTATAAAACATGACTAGCTTTGATTCTGAAAGGGTTCGTTGTTTACAAAGTTACAAGTAACAGAACTCCCCTTGCGGTGGTGTGATAGGCGTGCCATGCATGGCTATAAGGCGAGTACATCCTGGAGTGCGCGGGGGCGCGGGAGCGTGGGTGCGGGGAGACACACAAGCGGTTATTTCGGTATGCACATTGCATGCGGCGCGGGCGACGCCGGCATAAGCGCAGCAGCGCACTTGCCACTCGAAATAGTCAGGTCAGGGACCGCGACTATCGCCTCGATCCTGCCCCAAGGTCAAGTCTCTGCAGCACCGACACCTCCCACCCTCCTCCCCCCACGACGCGTCTATGCACATTAATGTAAACGCCTCACGAGTCACGCCTGGCTATGTTCTGTAGGTACACCGAAATTCGGTTACCGGGTCCATTTTAACGCTTCATTTCACTATTAGACACGTAGAACTGATATCAGTTTTATAATGAAATAATTAGAACCTCCTAGACCGGAATACTTACACGTTACGTATTGCAAACATAGGAGATAAACAAATAAATGCATTTATGAATTTGTTATCGGAACGAATGTTGCTAAACGTGACCCGATGAAGTTTTAATCGATTCTTAATTGCGAAAAGTCAATTAAACGTCGCGAGATAATACCGCGAAGTGCGCAGCGATCGTTATACAGGTTGGGGTCACAAGACTTGCGATAAATGTCAATTAAGTTTGATAACAAAGTTATTACGAAATTGCAAAACTTCTTATTGTATGTAGGTATCATATAACATAGAACACTAGCGATCTAGGAGAGCCCCTATAACGTATTAATTGTGACTATGAAATTATCTCAAACTGTGATTGTTTTAAGAAACAGAGTATTTTTACAATCAAACTACTAGTAGGTTCCTAATATTTACCTAAACCGAAGTCATTAGTAATAATTGATTGGTTTCAAATCACAAAACTAATTAATAACTATCAAATCCTTTTGCAAAATGAATGTCACGTGTTTGATCTAGATCGAATCAAAATAAAATATACTTGTCACAGGATAAAATACCTACACTATTAAAGTTATATTTAAATCCAATGTTCTATTTTCGACGATATTCGCTGATTTTTCTGGACAAAAAATCGACCATATATAAGGAAGAACAGGCAAGGAGTAGAGAGAACAGTGAGTCCGTGTTATATACCGGAATACCTACCTAAAGCACTATCGACAAAATGATGGTGCGGCTACATAAACAATAACAGGATTCACCCTCATGTCAGCGGTCATTATTATGGCTTCAGCTTCCCTCAGGTTTAGTCATCGACACCATACTGTATAAGGAACCCTCAGGCAAATGTCCTTAATTACACTGTGACACCTGAATGTTTATAGTGGCTTCGCCATACTTAGGGATTTGCATGGGGAAGGATGAAGTCATCGTAATTTGAGTTCGAATTGTCATATCCGCAATGTGATTCGTTAGTCTTGCCTAAGATTCCAATTTTATAAACTGTTGGAATCAGGAATGGTCATATCACAAATCGCTAACTTGCAATTTTGTACATTGGTAGGTAACTACTTCATAACAGTCATCGCTTGCTTTGTTATAATGACAAATAACATCAACACCTTATCAAAGTCCATCAGACATGACATCATTATTCACAAATCAATTAAATTCAAAACAATGTCATCAAAAACGCACCGTTTCCATTATCATTTCAATTGTCGATCTTTGATCCAATCTTGGCAATGATTTAATACAGGAACATTTTATTTAAAAATGTCGATGTTTCTAGGCGCAAAGGCGAGATCAAGGCGTCCGTTGGCGAGGACATTGCACTTCGTACCCTCCCCCCCGGGCCCTTTGGTCCTTCCCCCCACTGGCCCTGCCGAAAGTCGCTAACCAGTGTTACTAGCCGACCGGATTAGAGTGTTTAGTCGCCGTTGCATTTGGGATGTTTGGTTTATGTACAAAAATGATCCGGCCCTGTGTTGGGTATTAAAATAATATTAGTTGTTATGAGTCAAGCATTGATGGCATTCTTTAATTGGCTGCTAGATAACATGTATTTATTATATATTAACTTTATATTGGATTAAATGACTAGAAACATCAGGAATATAGCTAATGATTTGTGTATATAGTACAACTACTAATGATGTGTCACAGGTTTTTGCTGAATATCATAACATACCCTTAACTTCGTAAAATGAAGTTCGTAATGAATCAAGACGTATCATTTTATTGATGGTCTAACACCAGTAACTCGCCCAAAAAATCGTAGTGACCAAACAGTATAGGTCCATTTATTTCTTAACTTTTTAAAATTACCGAAAGTTACTGGCCATTAATTTCTCATCTTTGTCTTCTTAACAAACAACACACATACCATCACGCCTGTATTCCCCGAAGGTTTAGGCAGAGGTGTACCAATGCAAACCCACAGTTCACCGGTGTATCTTAACAAACAAATGCTTTTTCAAAAAGTTAACTCACTGGTCAGTTCTCAGTCAGTAAAGTATCTGGCATTGAATGGAGGATTGCATCAACATCGTCGCATCGGCGCAGACGCATCGCTTCCCGTTACTTGCTATGTAACAAGTATATAGCCGGTATGTACTTATTACTTGTACTGATGACAAAGAAAGTTTCATTAAAATTAAATGTAGTCAGAAATTCGTCTATAGTATATTGTTATGGTTATCATTTTGGCATTTGTTGTTATGAAGTTCTCAACTTATGGTTTTACAAAAGTTTTGTCATAGGGCCTGCAGAAAATCATACAAATATTGTAAAAACCGTTTTATTTTGAATGATTACGTAGGTAACTACTAATTATACTCTCAATCTTCCATTACTTACTTTGTAGGAGGTAATGAACTTGTGTTGATAACGACTTCCAAATTTACTCCAATATTTTACTCGCGCTAATAACGCGCAGGAATAATGTAGATAAATATGAAATTGGTGAAAAAATTGACAAAATCCGTCCGCTTCGGAGCTTATTGTTTACAAACAAAAAAATCGTTCCTTTTTATAATATTGGTATAGATAGGCATGAAACCCATTTTTGCTGACGCTACGTCTGCAAGAGATGCAGCAATGAACGCGGAGAGTGCGGGGCGCGGGAGGACGTTCGGCCTGCCTCAACACGCGGCGCGTTCTACGATGCGCTTGCGCCGCTCGTGACGTTGGCGTTTCCTGGATCATGAAGTATGTACTTGCATTTTACTTAGCATACATGACAGAGAAGGTAACATTCCTTCTGGTATTAAGGCTTGAGGTTGTTGCATAGAACGTGGAGAAACACTTTAAATAGCTACAAGATTTATGTCTAAACTAATTCTAAAATTAAATAGCCAATATATTTTAGTAGCGAAAAATTTCCATGGAACCCTGTAATCAGACAAAAAATAAAATAAAAGAGTACATATCGACCTACCTAAATTCTACAATGGAAAACGGTAGATACTACCACATATTACTACTGTCCACCTACTGCTAAAAAGAAATGAAAGACAAAAAAGGCCAGATAAAAATAGAAAACGGAGATGTCCCACTTCGGTGGAAGTGAACCGTTCCCGAAACAAGACAGAAGTTTAAATGTTTACCGAGGCTTGTCCAGCTGATTGAACTAACCTGCTTCACTGCCGTACTGTTTTAACTACTTATTAAGAACACAGTGTGATAATAAGGTCCTATTGTCACAACCATTGGGCAGTCACTCCATCCTTTAACGGTTTACAAAAAACGAAGTGGGAACATTCACTTCGATCGGCGATCTGGGAATGGCAGTAAAAAAGATATAAAATATATTATTAGGTAGCTGTTTGTCATTCCAATCAGGTGGAAAATAAATACTTGGTGGTGAGGGCAACCAATGGTCCAATAGCATAGATAATACAAAAAACTTTTTTACAAAAAAGACAACCTCTTTAGCTTTTTAGTATCAATTTCCTGACATCTAAATCCGTAAGGGAACAGTTATACTACTTAAATTAACATGACACCATTTAAAAGTCACAAGAAAGCAGAATACGCTAATTCGTTTACTTGGATGACATATTTTTTTCAATAATATTTTTTTACTAAACTGCGGAACCAATTTCCATAAACTTTATACGGAACCACTTTTGAAGTATGACCTATCAAACGAAAAAAGAATCATCAAAATCGATTCATGATTCAAAGTCAAAACATTTATTTCAATTAGACCATTTACAGGCACTTTTGAATTGTCAAGAAGTTACTCATACAAAAAGTTGAAGCTAGTTGCTCGTTTCAAAACGTAGGTCTCTATGGAGAAGAACGAGCAAGAAACGAAAAATTGGAAGATATATCGCGTAACGCACAAAATAATAAAAAAATAAAAACATACAGATGAATTGAGAACGTCTTTCTTTTTGAGGTCGGTTAAAAATATAATGCATCTGCATGATACCTACTCAGACTGGACAAGACTACGTAAGTATTGGAAACATCGGATTTATAACCTATGTTATAAATCCGTGGACGAATGTGGACGAATTCGCGGGCAGAAGCTACTATTAGCTTCTGCCCGCGAATTCGTCCACGTCAAATTAACATATTATCACACGGGAATCGTACATTTTTACAAACATCCATCCATCCGTCCATCCAACATCACAAACTTTCGCACTTGTAATATATGTATATTTGTAGGAATTAGTAGGTTAAGTAACTGTCATTTTGTTTTTTTTTAACTGGTTAGATAAACTGCTTAACGAATAATTTCATATTGTTAATCTCACTGTGCCATAATAGGGACAGTTTATATTCATTTATTTACCTACCATGATGTGTATAAAACATGTTACATAAGGCTTAAAGCTAACATACAGTTATGGAACTTGGTAGGACACAGCGATATTGTATTAACTTATAATTAAAATCCTACTATCCTACTAATATTATAAATGCGAAAGTTTGTGAGGATGGATGGAAAGATGAATGGATGGACATTTGTTATTCTTTCACGCTTAAACGGCTGAACGGACCAGGATGAAATTTGGCACTGAGATAGATTGTAGTGTGGAATAACACATAGGTTACTTTTTATCCCGGAAAAAAGTGCGGTTCCCGTGGGATTATATATCAAATTTAAATTTGAATTGAAATCACGGGCAGAAGCTAGTTCAACAATAATGCTGCTAGTGCAGCTAACACATAATCCTGTTTTTAGATTTCGCTGCAGTAGGGTAAAACCACCACGTCTCTCTCGTATACGAATCAACATACCAAGTGAATTTGTAAAGTCTAGAAAATTAGTATAATACAATACAAAATATTGTAAATAACAAGTAATTGGATCAATGTGTGAATGTTAACAAACATTTACAATAGATTAGTTAGTCAACATGACTTTCTTTGTCTGCAAAATGAATATAATCTGTTTGTTACTGGACCTGTATACTTGACCTTATTATTTATCTATTTGGCTCATTCATACTTCATTATTAGTTTTGCTTGGTGAAATTGGACCTAGAACATGTTTGCCTGAAAACGGCTTCTGAATATTTATTCACTTTAAAAAAATACTTTTACGTGAGTGCGGAGGTTTCCACCCTGGTTCTCTAACCACCTTTAGATCGAGTCTTACCACCTCGTTGCGGTCGGAGTCATTTTCTTTTATAATTTATTTTTTTTAACTGCCTCGGTAGTCTAGTGGTCCTTAGCGCGACTCCTACGCTAAAGGTCTTGGGTTCGATTCCCAGGTCGAGCAAAAAGTGTTATTGGGTTTTCTATGAAATTCTCAGTAGCAGCTCGGAGTTAGGATTTGTGCCCGGTTAATGGCTATAGGCTCGCCCCCTATTACATGGGACCTAAACATACCGGCGAACTGTGGGTGTATATTGTTACACCTCTGCCTAACCCTTCGGGGAATACAGGCGTGATGGTATGTGTGTGTTTATTTTTTTACATATAAAAAAAAATACAATAAAGAATACTTCTAAGTAATCAAAATTAGGTAATATTCTGTATAACTTTATTGTGTGTTTTTGACAAAACAACACACGAAAAACTACACAAATGCTGCAATCCAATACCCTTTTTTATTACCTACCTAAAATTGTGGTAGATACCGTTACCAATGGGGTTTACCAGACACGGAATCTTGAACAAAATATTTTATATAGCCATACTCAATTTATCATCTATTGTCTAAAAGCAAGAAATGGCTGCAAAGTGTCAAAAAATGTGCTCATACTTTCCAAACGGATAATTCAAAAGATTTTACACATCAAACACTAAATGAGGTCACACAATTAAATTATTTACAATTACCATTAGCTAACAATTTGTACATTTGATAATGACAGTTGGTCCTACGACAACAATGTCCCATTTATTTGTTTGTGGAGCAGTTACAGTGATAGCACTATCACTCAATGCAAATTGTTACTGTGCGTGGCCAAATCGCTAATTGAAGTGTTTAGTAAATTATTGTGTGGTAATTTGACGATGTTTTTATCAATTTGATCACTGCACATATCTGCGCAAACGTAATTATGCATTTATAAATACCTGAATAATCATAACGGGCTTTCGAAAGGCGCCATTCGTTTGTTTAGTTTTTTGTAGAATTTTAATTTATGGATTTGAATACCTAATGTTTGTGTGCTTTGGCAACATAAAAAAGTAAATGAGAGGCTTAACAAAAACGGCTTTGATTAAAATACTATTAATTTGGGTAAAGTACTTTTAACATTCGCATTCAGATTTATTTCGAAACAGAATGTAATTAATTGCTAGTATTTAACTACTTATAATTATATTTCCCGTTCATCTGAAGGTAAACTTAGTTTTTTAATAAAATATAAGCCTATGTCCCCCTCACATTTATAAACGGATGGAGTTGTAAAATCAAAAAGGAAAGAGTTCAATTATATTTAGCAATCTCCCCTGTAATTACAGAGCAAGTTTCCTTAATTACAGTCCCCCAATAAAAGGATAGATGCTTCCTACTTCCCACGTATGGGGGTGTGCGAGGCGCATGCGCGACATGTGAGCGATGCGGCTTATTATTAAATAAATATAAAACAGTATTTACCTGCGTAGAGTCAAGAATAATTACCAAAGGACAAAACACGCGGTTTTAACTTCGACGATCCTGGCTGCTAAAGACAGCAATGATGAGTAAAATTAAAAGCCTTTTTTGTTCTTTTAATACTATGAGTCTTATTGTCGTGGAATCAATGATGATCAAACGTTTTTCCAATATTGGGAAACAACCAGCGCGAGTCCTAGTTCGTTTTAAAATGCGAAATAACCATCGCGATTTCCCACTCAGTTGAATAATGCAATTACAGATTTCATCGTCGTAACTGAAATTCCATTCATTTCCTTATACAGCAATACAAAATAAAGTTCCGTAATTTATTCATGCATTAATTTCAGGCAACTCTATCGGTCTTAAGTCTACATTCATACGTATAGTGCGTAAGTTGATATAAAACAAAAAGACGTCCTACAGTTCCGGCTGCACATTAAGACCTGCGACAGACGGTCTCCTTCATCCGACAATTAATTGATGACGTGTTAAATTACTTAAAATAAATTTATTTATAAACAAAACATTGAACATAATAGGATATTAATAATTAATGTACTGCGGTGTTAAATATTATTTTCGTATTGACTAAGGTTATGGTAATAGCTTGTTCTCGTCTTACGTTGATGATTAATAGGTACTTACTACCTTATATTAAAAGATGAAATGATAAAACATGCAAAAAATTCCTAAACGATTGTGACATACTTTACCTACTCATTCGGACGTAAACTTCAACTGCTGCAAAACTAAAAACTGATTATAACTTTAGCTTTGGAAGTCAACGAGCTCAGGGGAGAAGTCATATGATGACTACCCATCCAAAACCAAAAAGATGCTTTGGAAGTCGGCGGCTTTGGTTCTCTTTGTTGTTTTGTATCGCGACCTCCTTCTTTTTGAAGTCGATTAAAAATGGGCATCTCATATACTTATTGGTATGAGGCGGTATTTGCAGTACGACACGTTTTTTAACACTACACTGATTTCGTAAACCTCTGAGTTTTTTTTAAGATACACTGAAGTGTACGCCTTTATTCCGTTCACCTACTTTATTACATAACTAGTAAATATACATTATGTTAAAACACATTTCATATAACCATTAGACCACTTTTACATACTGACCGTCAAACTAAGGAACAATAAAAAAAAACGAATTCAATTTTTACTGTGAAAAAATAGTGTCATGGTAGCGATTGATATGATGAATGACATATGCACCGTTGGTCTCGTGGTGGCAATCACGACCGTTGAGCGTGAGGTCCTGGGTTTGATTCCCAGGTCGGGCAAAAGTAATGTTGGGTTCTTCCATTAGAAATTAATCAGGAACAGCCCAGAGTTTGGAAGTTGGTGGTGAGACACCCCCGTGTCAGCACTTCCTATCGGACTCTGAGAGTTAGGGAAGAGGAAGCGTACCCGTGTTTGCGCACACACTTGTGCACTATAATATCTCCTGCGTACTTGGCTAGTCTGCATTAAGATAAGCTGTCGTCTGAAAAATATTTTTTTTACATAATTGTCATAAATACGCATATAAGTATAAGTATTTTTTCAGAGAGGTAGAAAAGCAAACAGCAACATGTGTTCTATTATTCAAATGAAGACAGAAAATTATGATTTCTGATGTTTGCAATCTAGTTACCATGTAAATAGGAATAATACGGAAGGGTTGATATGATAGGGAGGGATAATTAACTATAACTACTCGATATTATTGAAGTGTCTATAATTGCTAACTAAATTACGAAGGAGTGCTAGCTAACTATGGAGGGAAAATGAGTCATATTTTATATATTGATCATACCCCTTTTAAGTAGGTACGTACAAAATTTTAAAGGTTTCACTTTCAAGTAAGTAAATTAAATGTGGGAGTCATGAATTACACTCGCACAGTTTTTAAAATACATAATTTTATATCATATTTTACAAAAGAATCCATCACGCCTGTATTTCTCGACGGGTTAGGCAGAGCTGTAACAATGTACACACAAAGTTCGCCGGTATGCTTAGGTCCCATGTAATAGGGGGCGAACCTATTGCCTTTAACAGGGCACAAATTCAAACTCCGAGCTGCTACTAAGAATTTCATAGAAAAACCCAATAACACTTTTTGTTCGACCTGGGAATCGAACCCAAGACCTCTAGCGTAGCAGTCGACCAAAAAAAATCTGCCTGCCGTATAATGACTTTTTAGCTCTCAATGCTACTTAATGAAATTAAGTTCCTCCAATGCCGCCATTTCGTTGAGCTCTCTGTAAAAACGAAAATGAATAAAATGTAAAACACCCAGTATTAGTTTGAACAGGACAATAACACTTTATGCTAATGAATTGTTACGAGTTAAAGTCCAATATCACCAAAAATGTTAGTTCATAGCTAAAGCGGATTTTCTTATGACAAACAAATTTAAGTAACCCCAGACAGAATATTAAAGACCCCTACCGCAGCTAACAAAAGTGCTAATAACCTTGAAACGGCTGAACCGATTTTGATAAAACATATCTAGGAACCATCGCTAGGAAACCTGCTTTTAAATAAATAAAACCGTATTCAAAATGATTTACCCGTTTAAGAGCTATGGTGCTACACACAGACCCGTCAAACTTATAACAACCCTTTTTTTGCGTCGGGGGTTAAACATAAAAAAATATCTTGACATATTTCATAATCATGCTACGTATAAAGGCTCGAAACACGCCAGAGGCTACTGAAATGGAAGTCGTATAAATTATAAAGTAATCATTGCAAATTTGATGTATCGTTGCCGCTGCTGCAGCTTGGTTGAATCGATCTGTTTCACTTTGCCTGTGTTGATTTATTGCAAACAAGGCCATCGTACTAAAATAAGCAAAGGTTCGTTTAGACAGTAATTACCAAGGTAATAGTAGGTACTTTTAATACGTAATCTTGACGGCACGGTTGGCGCAGTGGCTGAGCGATCGGCTGCTGCGCTGCGTGTCGCGGGTTCGATTCCCGCACGGAACAAATATTTGTATGGCTTGCAGATAGTTGTTCCGGGTCTGGCTGTTTGTGTATGTGAGTTTATATGTTTGTAAACACACCCACGACACAGGAGAAATTGCTAGTGTGGGGCAACGTTTAAAAATGAAGAAAAAAAAAAACAATCTATTTAATAACAATATGAATAAAAGTATGACAGATTGACTCTAGAACGGCTCAAACGATTTGGCTGATTGTTCTTGAGTGTGTTCGTACCTAATTGTCAGGACAAGGTTTGTTAAACAGATGGTTTTTGGTGAGTGGCAACGCCGGGAAAGGACGCCCTAGAAAGACCTACCATGACCTAATTGGTGAGGTTCTTCAGAAAGGTCGGGTGCGCAGTAGTACTCGTAACCGGCGTGCTTGTATGAACAGATGTATGAACGTGGACGAGGCGAAGGAAGTATGTAAGGATCGTAGCCGGTGGCGTTCTGTGGTTTCTGCCTACGCCCATGGGAAAAAGGCGTGAGTTTATGTATGTATGTATGTTTTTTGGGCAATTTTACCGCAGACGTAAAAAATTTGAACGGCATTGGTGTATAAAAAAAAATGACTTGACTTGTAAATGCGAGTCTCTATATAGATATATATAATAAACAAATGCACATCAGAGTCAGAGTGGCCGATGACATTAAGTAGCCGGACTCAAAGTGTCATGTCGATCAATGAACCTCATTGTTGTCACTTGCGAAACTCTATTTAACATGCTCACCGTCTCGTATACGCTTATAAATTGCGAATTTCATTAATTTAAACATTGTTACAATTCCACTTATTCAAATAACTTGTGATTTGAATAAGTGGCCTGCCTTTATGCTGCGTGTTTCGCGCACACTTTCATAACAAACAATGCCTTGTTTATAAATAGATTAATTAATTTTACCAATTAATTTAGTAGTTTGAAAAAGTGTAAGGTACCGTAATGATACAAATAATCCCGATGTTATTTTTGTTAAATTCTCATGTAACGTGGATGTGTTTACAAACATATAAACTGACATAGACAAACGGACCCGGAGCAACTATCTGTAGGTCATGCAAATATTTGTTCCGTGCGAGAATCATACCCGCGACACGCAGCGCAGCAGCCGATCGCTCAGCCACTGCGCCAACTGTGCCGTCACACTTCGTTTACATACCTTTTAAATAATGTAGAAGAAGTATTAAAAAGGCACTGTTTATACCTATTTAGCATTAGGAAAATTAAGCACCAACCTCCACATCCTAAATCTACAATAAAGTACATTCCTTCTAAATTGAAAAATATTGTTAACTAGCGCCTACTCGCTAATTCGTCTGCATGCAAGACTAATGACCATAAAAAAGCCAATAGCACTCAGCAATAAAGTAGCTTACTTCAGTACTATTTTTGTAATCGTACCTGTAGGTACTTTTAGAGATACGAACAAAAATACAGACAAACTTTACCTCTTATTAGTAAAGATTATGCTTTCCCTTGTCGCCTGTAGTCCACCAGAAAATTATTTTCAAAAACTCGCTTTCTGAAACCTGAAAAATACATACGTGCACCTTTTTATGCACTTCTAAAACTTCAAAGGTACAAATAATAGCGTCTCCCTCAAGCAGAGGGATGGTCAAGTCGTTGGCGGGTCAGAGGTGACCAACGTACGGGCCGGACCCTGCACCCTTTCGCACTTGCATTCTACACAGATGGCCAAGAGACGGATTTACTGACCGTTTTTTGTAATTTTAATAACAAAGAAATCTATTCAATAGTTTTTCGATTGATCGCTGCAACTTTTATGTGAATAAATTTTATGGGAAAATAAATAAAGAGGTGAACAAGTATTTTATCTATCTATCGTAATGTAACGTAAAATCCATTTAACACAGACTAAGTGCTGAAATCGAACTAAATGAACCTTTTTAGATTGAGGTAATTTTATGTTTTAATTTTATTTTCGCTTTACCGTTATTATTTTTTTTTTTTGCCAAAATTCAATTCTATACAATTGGCACTGACTAAGTTAGCAGACCAAGTTCTGTAATAGACATACAAACTATGTTAAGTTCAATGTCAGTGTTAGCGAGTAAGGTACATTGTGTAAAGCAAGCAGTGGATCCCATGAGGTCACCGGTCATCGGTCAGGGGTGACCAACGGCCGTCCAAGGGGTTGCGAATAAAACTGTTTGACCGTGACCAAATACATCTCGTTGGGAGTATTTTTATTTGACTTTTTTTTTGCTTTTTATTTCAATCAAGATCTGATTATATAAAATATGTTTTAGAATTTACAAAGTAAGGAGCTGTAAACGGTTCTGTTTAATATTTAATTTATATTATATATTGTTTAAAAATAAACGAAAAATCAAAGTTAATACTTCCTTTGTTTTTGCTTAGGTATATGGATAGAACATGTAATGCAATTGAAAGCAGTCGTTCGTTACAAAAAGCGAAAGTATTGCTGACATTTAGAATCAATGATTTCCGCACAACGACATTGCTGACTTGCATATCAGATTCGCCGACTAAACATGTCTCACATTGTTTATATTACATTATTATGTAGACTTGTAGAGCTATTAGTCATCTTTGCGAAGTTCAATGTCAGTGCATGGATTAAGTTCAAGTTCTCAGTCCCATAGGGTCAGCGGTCAGCGGTCAGAGGTGACCAACGGATCGCGAATGTCCGAATGGGTTCGCCAATCCCTTCGCTATGCAATATTCACCCCACCTGTTCCCAGACACCATTGTTACAATACAATAACATTTTTCAAAGTCCTTCAACACGGTATCAGTTCGCAAATTGTTTTTGCAATTGTGTTATCAGTACACCACGTTTTTTAGCAAAACAATGTGAATACAAATGTTGGTATGCGAGATAAAACGTATTTACTAATCCCGGAATTCGTAACAAAAGAACGCTCCGGTTACCTCATTGCTAAGAATTTTGACGTGCGAATAGGTAGAAAATTACCTACTTTTAAAAAAATATCCCACAAATTCCACGTTAGGTGAATTTCTTTGTAAAAATAAATAATAATTTAACAACAAGAGAGGGAAGGGAACGGCTCGTTGATTATAGAACCGGGTTTGTCTGTCCGTTCGTCACCTCTGACCCACGCTTGACCGGTGCGTCCCTAAGACGGTCCGCCAATCTTTTAGATTAGCAAGTTCACACCAGCCGTGATGTTGCTTCTTATTTTTTTTTTAAGTAAAATGTTTATAACGAGAGTTGGGTATTAAACAAGTAGCATTGTTTGTTTGGTTTCGTAATATTAATTTTCAGCACTGATAAGCGTTATCTGTTTTACGCTTTTGATGAATCGGAAGCGAACATTTCGTCGCCGTCAAAACATTACGTTTATCACGTAGGTATTTTGGCACATATTGTTTTTAAACATTTTGAAGGAAATAGACTTTAGCATTAAGGACGTCTACCGATTATTTATATCACAGTTTGTAAACATTTATTGTCCGCAATGATTTCCAAAATATGTAGTAATTATTGTACCTACGATAACACTGATAGTGTTGAATGATATCATTTCGAAAAATTCCATAAAATGTCAAATGTAATCCGTTTGTAAAAAGTCTCAAAAATAAAAATGAAGGCCAAAAATAATTGATCTTAGTAGATAAAGCATATTTTTCCAGCCGTGGAAAAATTATTTGGGGAGATCGGACTGAAATCTATAGGTACTTTTAATGCTAAGAAAGGTGTTCGATTATTTATTTTCTTTTATTTTTGTTCGTGAATGAGTGAGTAAATTTTTAGAAGTTCTGGTTCGATTTCAAAAATTCTTTCACTGATAAAAAACTATCCTATTGCCGAGTGTCATCAGTAAAATATGGTGTGACTTTGATTCAAAATACCTAATGCATTTTGTCTTCACTGCGTTTACCGAAACACGATTCGTTAAATCACTACAATACCTTTTTCAATCATCTAATAATAAACGTCACATCAAATTTCACAGTTTTGCACAATATGTTATGTGCAGTGGACAGCGGTCAGTCCGATTTACGGTTCTTTTATTTACTCTAAGCTTATTAAACCCCATCTATTGTGAATATTTTGAGGGTAATTAATAGTGGGCATTGTGCAAAATATTCTTTGTTCATCGGTGTTCGGGCTTTGTGTTTGGCCCTTGCGCATTGTCCGCAGTTTTGTTTAGCCGATCATTAGCCCAGTGGGCAGTTTGGCACTGACCACTCATGGTTATTTCTCACAGATATAAACTACCACGACCGTTATGTGTGATTAATTATAATAGTGCACTTTTTGAACGGTAACGAAGAAAATTTCTTTTTTTTATTACATATTGTAAAAGTCGATGTTAGTGGTAATTGAAGGTCAGTTATAATTTTAACTGAATTCTGTTCCTTTCCTTAGGTATACCTATCTAACTAGACACGGCATACTAAATTTATCTACGCAGAAGAAGACGCCAAAATACGTTAAAAACAACTGGGTTCATTTTATTACATTTTTACTACAACAATAGGCAAACTGCATTCACGTAGTGCAACTGACCAATGCACATACACACTCGGTCCGTGATGACCTCTGAACTGAGCGTTCTTCACCCAACCGTTGAGTAATTGTGCAAAGACTGGTTCTCAATCTTCATATAAAATGCGTGTGAATCGATTGATCATGAAACGGTCGTATAATAAACTAATAGCATAATAGAATCGCAGTAAAAAACCGGATGGATGCTGCGATATTAACATACCTACCCATTTTAGTTTGAAAACCTGTAGGTAAACTATGATTCAAGATAAAGCGCGTTCTTTGTTGCGGTAAATAAACACAGACGCAAAAATAATAACAAACATCTCCTCGATACATAATGTGTTATGTTCGCCTGATACTACACTACTACATACACAATTATATATAACACACAAACGAAGATAACGCAAAAACAATTCATACGTAAGAGACACTTGCGTTTGTGTGGGTGTGTAGGTATTTGCGCAGGACGCAGACGATTTGCCATGGTCGTGTATGTAGTGGTTCGCGAATCACATCAAGCGAGAGGCAAGAGGATCGCCCTCCCACGCCGCCAGCCAATGGGAGGACTTCCCGCTGCGACCGAGCTCCGTATCAACTTGTACCGATATCGCGAATATATTAGCACATGTACAAACTTCCTTATATACCCACTATCTTGTTTATTGTAAAAAAGTGTTTATGTACTGTTTAACGATACCTCATTGGTTGATTAAAGGTTCAACGAATACATAACATTTATTTATTAACCAAATTAAATACCTACGCTGTCAGTGACGCAACTATGATTGAGACCGCTTCCGTATTATGCGGCCTTGGTACAGCGACGCGAACGCAAAGTTTTCTACACGGCTGTTCTGAACAATAGTTTACGTCAAAACGTCAAACATCTCTCAATTCCCGACCGGAAGCACAAAAACAAAAGGCGAGGGGTGAATTCTATTAAGAATTGGGAGGATTACTTCTAATGAGATTCAAAAACGCGGCAGGGATTGGACTATGTTTAGCAAAGCAATGTGCAACCCTTCTCTGTGTAAAATATCTCAATTTAAACGTTTAAAACACGTGTTCGACCGAGCAGTGATCCCTGGGGACGCGAGCGGGATAACACATTGCTTGTTGTAGCAGTTAATTATGCTGGCTTCAAAATATTAAGCGATTAAGTGTTTTTATAATACCTATCACACACCCATCAAACAAAATGTTGCATTGTAGTAGCTGTGATACATTGATGAATTAAACCGCATCAGTATGAATCAACGACGTGTTCAATAAATCGAATGAAGCACACTACGAGGTTTCTCTAATACTTAATAATATTAGTATATATTTGATATTTAATTTATAATTAGGTACATATGTCATTGTTTTCTTTTTAAAAACATCTGTTTCAATTTTAAACTATTCCAGCGTAATTAACCAAAAATGGCATTAACAACAACAAATATAGAAACAATTATGGCATACCTACAAGGTATACCGCAACCCCTTCATAATTTATGGCAAAAAAAAAACCTCAGGGGATGTCTTTGGATTAGCCCTCTGTGTCGCAAGGCAAAAACTCATTGCACATGGGCGTATTTCAATTAGCTGTCAGTTTGTCAACTACACCGCTATTCTTTTTCGGAAGACGTTGCGAGTTACCCCTTCCCTGAGATGCGTTTTATAAATAGTCTCAAGTATCTTAAAAGCTCTGTGATACTTTGCACCAGTGTCGAATTGAGCTTTAGTTCTACATTGTTGTTAGAAGTAAGCGACATAAAACGCCATAGTGCTTAAAGAATAGTTTTTTTTAACTTCGTTAATAGCTTACGACTCCGATATCTGAAAAAAAATACGTTCATATATATTATCATTCAGTGTTTCAACTAATTCACATAAGATTTTAAATAAAAATCCATACCATCACGCCTGTATTCCCCGAAGGGTTAGGCAGATGTGTAACAATTTACACCCACAGATCGCCAGTATGTTTAGGTGCCATGTAATAGGGGGCGAGTCTATTGCCATTAACCGGGCACAAATCCTAACTCCGAGCTGCTACTGAGAATTTCATAGTAAAACCCAATAACACTTTTTGCTCGACATTGGAATCGAACCCAAGACCTCTAGCGTAGCAGTCGCGCTTAGAACCACTAGGCTACCGAGGCAGTTAAGATGGCAGTTGAGATTTTAAATATTTAAATGAAATTGTTGATTATTTACATACATAACTGAAATTTAACTAGCTAGATCATTGATTATTCATCAACATGATGAAAATGAACATGATAACTAAGGTGAAGCAAATTAGGAACTATAAATGGAACAAAGGAATGATTCACAATGCAGTCTTCTATAGGCCCTAGGGTCTTGAATACTCAACCATTTAATAATACCTATATGCTTGCTTTTTATACCCTGTAATTAAATATCCCAAAATATAAGTTCGTATGACGGGTTATTTTTTTTTTAGTACAATTTAATCACAGCTTCCTATAACGATTTCACATCCTCGAAAACAAATCTCTGTTGATTTTTTGCCGATCGCGGATATTCCATTTAACCCTTTAATGCAGAGGAAGTGTAGGTAAGTAGGTCAGATAGTACATTGCACATGTTGTGAAAGCGGGGTAAAAAATACCCCTTTATTGCGCTTTGTTTCCACACGTGAAAAAAAACTTTGATTATTGCCTGCAATTTGTACCCTCGATGTCGAATAGTGGGGTTGTTTGATATTGGCCGCTGAATTACAACGAAATTTAAAAAAGAATAGAAAGTAGATATCGATACAAACTTGGCATGCACCTAGCAAAACCTTTCATAATCAATAATGATGAAATGTTTATAAAAATCCTTTTCATGAAAGTTAATTCGTCTATATCAATCACCGCACACATCTTTAACCAATACCTGGCTTGATGCACATACGTTTAATACATCCTAAATAATTAAACAAGCTGAGTTACCAATGCTACATAACGTCACTATACGTAACCAACCAGCATTTTATCTCTTTTTTTTGCTCTCTCTCGCATACGCCTCAACCCTTCCCGCGATCTTGGCAGCCATTCTTTGCCTACCAAATATTTTTTTGTTCGTTCCTTTTTAAATGGCACATGCAGTGAGAGCCTGTTTTTTAGACACGTTAACCGATTTTACTAAAACGCAACATCATCAGCCTACCTGGACTGGCTCGGTGCCTATTCTTTTAATAGATCATACTTAATCGATTAAAGCTTGACAAAGGTGGACTCGCTCCTCAAGTTCGTACAAGGTTCTTACTGTTTTCTTATAGGATTTTAAAGATGAGTTAACGTAAGTAAATTACATTAGTGACCGTTCTTCGGGGTCGATTCTGTGTATAAAATGCAGCCAGTGTTTCGGTAACATGAGAAACCTTTCCCAAACAAACCAAAAACAAAGTATGAAGAAACCCCTACATTGCCAGTAAACGTTAGCCTCCGTCAACATTTTTTCGTGGCAGCTAACAGTAAACCCAAATCCAGCGATATCTTCACCAAAACAAACGGTCTTGCAAAATATTAGATTCGTTGGATTCCGAAAACGGGAACAAAAAATGGCAGGTAAAAAGTCATATACCGGTATAATTGTCACAAATTAAAGCAAAAAATATCGAACAAAAGGTATCAAAATTCTGCAAGCCACACGAGCAGGTAGGCGAACTTTATAAAATAAGGTTTTTTTGTGAGGAAATTGTGCAAAAGCGTGGGACGGGTCGTGGAGTTATAACTGTACTCGGCAAGACATCGCCGACTCGATCCGGAACATAAATCTTCTGTCTGATTATACAATGAAGAAAGATCTTCGGCTATACATCGATTTTTTTTTTGTAAAATACCTACACATTTACCTATATCTTTTATCCAAAGGGCAAGTGATTCCAGGCGTATGTGAAGAGTAAGTCTAGCAGGCAAGTAGGTTTACTGCTAACCTAAGGTTTATTTAAAATGAACTGAAATCCAAGAAAAGTGTGGAAAATGTGGCAAGTTTCATTTCCATATGGAAAATCGCAGCGGTTTCTTAATTCTTTCATATTTAGACCAATCCTGTGGAACCTCTAAACAAAATCTTAATTGGCAACACAATATTCACCGTCACGACCCCTTGCTTCTAAAAACTTGCCAAGTTTACTTTTATCATAAAAGTAAACAATTCGGTCGCGGCGAAAAGTGCCTTAATAGTTTTTTGTTAAAAAGAATTTTGTGCAAAAACTTCGAACAAAAACCAATTTCTGCTCGCGCAGGGTTCGTAACGTGATAAGTTTATTTTGAAATGGAGATCGAAGTTTATCGGCTTGGCAAAAATTCGTATATTTTTAACCAGAATAACCAGAACCATATTTATATAAACAAGAACCATGTCAGCATGTTTCACGGTGTCTGTCTTAAAATAGCGTACGTTATAATAAAACGGGCCTAAACCTATTAGAAATAAATGTTACATTCGTTTGTGTCGTGTATCAGTAACAATTCATATCACAAAATTTATGTAATCGAACCCATTTAGAAATACCTACCCATTGATTAAAAAATTGTAGGAGATTACACAACACAGTAACGAACAAAATATAGGTTAGCAATTTCTATTTCTAACATAACACATCAACTTTTCAATAATCGCAATAAACACCATGTGTAAGTAATATAATCATATTCAAACAACATTTTTGTTAGCAGAGCCGTTGGTGAGGGCAAACGAGAACATTTGCGTGGAGTCGATGAACCCTCCTGAACAAAAACTCCCCCGAGTTTCAGTTGCGCGGGCGCAGACGCGGCTGTGTTCTCACGCCGCAACTGAACTCTGACACCGGTAAAAAGTTAAAGTTGCTAAACTATACATACAAATATAGCTGTGGTGTGTGCATTTCTAAAACTGAAATGCAATGGTTTCATTAGTTTTGAGATAAAAACTCATAAATACTTTTAATCCAGACATTTGCTCTCAACATGTGAATTTCAACTGTTATTAAAAACAGCTATAGGTGAAAAGTAATGAAATCTTTTTTCTTACAAGTTAAAAAGCTCATTAGAATGTACAACTTACCTAAAACTTTATATGTATATACAGAGGCGACTTTATATGTTTTATTAAAGTAGTTTGTTAACATCTCTCATCTTGTCTTGTGACATCTCCGTGAATGGTAGTGCATACAGAAACTTGCCCGACTTTCGTACAACACAACTGTAAGGAACAATTACTGTCGTAAGTGATAGTTTAGTTTATTACTTCGGCGCAGAACCATCGATCTATTAACGTAGACAGGATCAATACGGATTGCCTCTTAAATAGGAAAAACTCAGAGGCAACTGGGTACATTTTAGTTAGTAGGTATTATTATAATTAATTTTAATATTATTGGATGGCAAACCAGCCGTCGTCGGCCCACTTGATATTAGGTGGTCACCGCTGCATATAGACATTTGCAAAACCAGAGGCCTTGTAAATTGCGTTGCCATCCCAAAGACAAAGTTGAAATATCTCATTTGCGTGTAATTACACCCTCACCCAAGTCACCCATATCCTTCAAACAGGGACACAGGAACGCTGCTTTGCGGGTGAAATATGTATGGTGGTAGTAGTTCCTCGGACGAGCGCCTTCACAAAGAGCTCTACTGTTACTAAATATGGTGAGTGCGCCAACTTAATTCTTATAATTAGGTTACAATATAATAGTTAGCATGTGGCATCACAGGAAGTAGTTGACTGCGAATGCCATGTTTCCTGCGCCCTGCCGCGAACTCTCATTATTCTTTCAGCAAATATGTTGTGACTACCCTTTACTTGCCTGGGGCGGACGTCGCAAATGATCTTCATTGCCCTCATAATGATTGTATCATTATCGATCATTAAAGGGTAGACAGTCGCCACATGGCGGGTAGTTTGACGCCACAAGGTGAATTAAGAAATTTATCGGTTTTATTTAATTTAAAATTTATGATATAGAAAGTACCTGAAATGGAAAAAATATGATTAATGGAACAAATAGGATAGCAATGCTTAGTTGTAGATTTAAACCATGGAGGCACGTAATTGCTATTTGAATCTTATATGAAAATTATGTTAGGATCTTCTTTTCGCATACACCTTACTCACTCATTATATTTACATATTCTTTTTAAATTGCATTTTTATAATTGTCAGTTTCCAAATAAAACTTTATTACGTTACTGATTATTTGAAACGAAGAATATTTTGCAATATATGGCCATAGGCTCGCCCAATATTACATAGGACCTAAACATACCGGCGAATTGTGGGTGTACACCTCTGCCTAACCCTTCGGGGAATGCAGGCGTCATGGTATATTAATATTTTAAAAGTATCTTATTGTTCCAATTTCCAATAAATCAAAAATTCATTCTGAACAAAAAAAGTAGAAATAGAATAATGCCTAACCCGTTAGATGCTTTTATACAAATTGCAATAAAATTTGTGCACCTTGAAAATATATTGTACGATATCGCGATACCATTCATTCGTGCACAAAACATAACGGTATTAATCTATTGAACAATCTATAGCTGTCATCACTTCCCCAATCCTACAAAATTGTGGGAACAAATTATCGCAAACACTTTTGTCATGCGCAAAAAAGTGTTGCACAAAGTACTGTCGGCAAAAACTCAAGACTCCCACGCTATGAAAGGGTTGAACATGCACCTGACCTATATTAAATTGTGTAAAAAAATCTGTGTTTTCTTTATCACATTTTTTGCTCATTATTCACATTGAAGATATCAAGAGTAATA
This sequence comes from Caradrina kadenii, assembly GCA_947462355.1. Classification (NCBI taxonomy): domain Eukaryota; kingdom Metazoa; phylum Arthropoda; class Insecta; order Lepidoptera; family Noctuidae; genus Caradrina; species Caradrina kadenii. The sequence continues at coordinate 8,507,275 of OX381677.1, read as the reverse complement.
GTACTGTCGCCATGCTTTTGGTATATTGTGATACAAATAATTATCTATTTACTTATACTTCTTTTAAATCTGAATGATTTTGCACACGTATTTTTATCTATTCCTATTTAATATGAATAACAATTTATTTTATAGACGTACCTAATTGAAACTGTTTCAAAAATCATATTTATTGTCTTTTCCTATTTATGTATTACAAGGCTGATAAACATGGGCACAGGTTGCATAGATAATAGATCAACGTTTACAATATTTACATAACAAATAATAACAAAATGATTTGTCCAACGCTACTTTACATTATACTCACCCCACTTGCGCAGGAGTTGCGCACAATGCGCGCATTGTTGGCGCGCCGCAGGTAGATGGTAAAGGGTTATCCGCTTATGCAAAAAAATACACTAAAACTATCCGATTAACACCACTACAAAACACGACTTAGAATTAGATCTCATATGATGACTTTGATAATAGACGTAACTTTCCTTTATATCCTAAACGTGTGCAATAGAAAATGAATTTTTTTCTGTTATAAAGCCGAAAATATCAACGCTTTAAAGTTCAAATCCACGACGTAATCGTAACTAACCAATATTCAAATTTATCACCAACTTTCGCTAAAACAACAATGACGCAATTGCAATATTCAAAAAACTTTTATTTCGCTACCTTTTGACGCTCGATTATCGACTTTCACTCTAAAGCGAATAATAAATAAATTGCCGTATATGAAACGGTGTGCGTGTCTGTATTTTGGTTCACGCCTCAACAACATGGGGTTTCGTGAATTTGGCGGCCTTTAACGAAGGTGCTTCATTAAGAATTCATTGACGAGAACGCGTGAGCCGACAGGGGAGGGTGAAAAGGCCGACAGGCGATGTGTTGCAAAACGAATAAATAGTGGCGAGAAATAGGGGCAGTTCGCTAAGGTAACGACCGATGTAACTCAATAATGCAGCCAAATGTTCAATTTCCTACTGAAAACCCCGACTTGCTGACCGAGGCTATGAGTGTAGCGGTCTAATAACACTGGTCCTGAAATTCCAACGTTGAAACAAAGCATCGGTAATAATGAGAAATGCTGACACGATAATGGTATAGCAAGCAGTTGCAATCGACAGTTCGCAACCACCCCCTTCACGTCATTAAACTATTATGTATGTTTTAAGTCGCGTTTCGTCGTTGTTTAACGACTTCATTGTTAGTTTTGAAATGCGACGTTTATTTTATGTTGTATCTACATACCTATGTATAATAAGTAAAAAAGCTGCACTATACAGATATGTGTGCGCAAATGTATAAAAAACTCAGTGTTAGAGCACCATGTGCAGTCGCAGGTGCCCTCCGTTCCCACACAACCCTTTCAGCGACCGACCTCTCTGTTCGCACCGCCCCCGTCCCGCTGTAGCCCCTCAAAAACTGGATAAAAACTACTAATACAAACAAACAATATAAAACACACCTAACCTCTCTAATATAAGGTTAAGTTTCAGTTGTCGAACCCTATGATCCTTAGACCTTATTCACATGTTGCAGTCATTAGTTCCAAATTCTACCTGTTCCGATTTATAGAGGCTGTCGTGTCATTAGATTTATTGTGGATATAATGCAATCCTCTTCATATTTTTTGCTTTTGATTCAGACGAAGTTATATGCAGTTCTATGTTAAAAAGCTATCTCAAATGCCTGTAATTAAATATTATTAATTATTTTCTTATTGGAATGAACCACGCATTTCTTTTCGGAGATCTGTAACATTTGTCTGGAGGTTTCAAATTTTGTATATTACACTATGTATCTATTTTAAAGGTTCATATTAGCGGAAAATAATCCTAACTTTAAGTACACAACGAAATATGTCTTTCTATGTTGCCAGTACCAGATCCGTTTATTCCAATCCAGATTGCAACCAAAGTAAAAAACAATCAGTGATAAAATATAAAAAAAATCCCTTTGTCCCGTTATCTGTGCCTGTTTTTGTAAATGGGATGTGTTTTGTAGCCAATTAAAGGTAGAAAAGACCCGGCTGTTGGTCCGCAATAAATCGCACAACCCTATACACGAAATGTTTCCGGCGCGACGAGTGGCCAGCCTGTTCCGTTTTAAAAGTGATCATTTGCATTGGAAATATGTACTTTTTAGCCTGTTTGTATGTTATGTAACTTTATTTTGTTAATATGTACTTGGGTACTTTTGTGGGTAGTAGGTACTCTACTCTGCGCTCTGTAGTTTTACTCTTAGATCCCATAGTTACGTTACTAGTACATTAAGCTAAAAGGTGGTATGAAATTGTGCAGAATCAGCAACAATCTGTATTCATATAATCCAGAAGCTCGGTAAACCGATCCTAAATGTAATTAAGCTAATCTTCTAAAAATGAAAAGCTTCGCCCATTTTAGATTATCCTGAATTCCAAAAATGGACATTCGCTTTTATCTTTATTACTCCATAGATAACTAATTTACAAAATGCACATATTATTCTTTAATGAAAAAAACACAGAAAACGTGTTATCAAAAGCCCCTAGATACTTATAAAGAGTGGTGAATTAATTCGGTTTGCGTGACGTAACGCGTCCCCATTGGTCGTCGCACACAAGCTGCGCACGATTGCAGATCATGACGATATTCAGCCTTCACATCTGCCTAGCTAGCCTGACCCGTAATTACTTATTGATATTTATTGCCCTCACACAACTAGGGTAAGTTTGCATGCCGATCGGAGTTGGTAACTTCCTTGTTTGGACCTTAACAAAATTAACTGAGGTACATAAACTTAGCTTGTGTACAAAATTAAAGTATGCGCAGGCCCTGCCCAAATAACTTTGGTTTGACCGTTGTTAAATTTTACGAGGTTTTTAGCATTACTTTACTCCGGGTTAAGGCGGATAAGGCGAGAGGGGTAATGTGAGCACCAAATGACGTTTTAAGTAGGAATCCCTATAAACAAGTATCTATGCTTGATGATTACCTCCAAAATCCTTGATAACTTCTAAATAATGATATATTGATAGTTAATTCATCATTGCTTTAATCAAGACTAACAAAATTACATCATACTAGCTTCTGCACGCGAGTTCGTCCGCGTAGTTTTTACACCCGCATTCGTTTACGTCTTTGGTTACTGCTCCGCACCTGTTGGTCGTAGCGTGATGTTATATAACCTATAGCCTTCCTCGATAAATGAACTATCCAACATAAAAATAATTTCTCAATTCAAACTAGTAGTTTCTGAGATTAGCGCGTTTAACCAAACTAACTCTTCAGCTTTATAATATTAGTATAGATTCACACTGGTTCTATTTATAACAGTGAACAGATTAGATTTGTTGCAAATAAGTAGGTCACCAGGATTCTCGTAGGCGATAAGTGGAGATCTGAACTAAACTATAGTCATATGCTAACTAGAACGTATGGCTTGGTCTTGTAGAAGTCGGTCTTACACACGGGTTTGAACCACGTACATCGTCAACTATAGAATTATATTCTAATATATAAAAAAATGTAGGCACCTTTATTTTCTTCTATCATTTAAATTATCATAAATATACGAGAAAATTAAAATGCACGCATGTGTAAATTATTTGATTACGTTCTAATTCTAAATTACACGAACATTTTGACAATGTCATTGCAAACGACACAAATCCACACGTATGTTATCGTATATCTCCCTAGACTAGATATAAAGCGAACCCTGAAACGAAGGCCGAGATACGAACGCAGAAAAGATTATTCACAGCAAGCACTACAGATATACAGAGGAACCAAAAGCCAAAAGGGTATCAACAAATATTTGACAATACTACGAGTAAATGCAGTGGAGTGTTTCCGTAACCGATATTTCTCATTAAAGCAGTTTGTTTGACGTTCGATAAAAAGCTGTGGCCGATGATGGCCGGTGGCCGCAGGAAGGGTTAGCTATCTCAACCCTCCACCGCTGAGGAGGCAAACAGCAGATGTTCGCAGCTACAATTACACAATCAACAGTTATCGTATTCAAATGGGCTCGCATTGATTTCGACCAAAAAATAATAAAAACATTGGATGCGAACCCAAATGTTTTATACATTTCTACCTTCAACGAACTGTCTGCCCCGATAAGATTAGGTTTCCAAACAAACAACGATTTTGTTAATTGTTTAAACGAGTAGCATATCAATCTATTGATCGTTGGCTATCGTTGCATCTCATCGTTCCGATTGAAATGTGTTACCCAATAATTGAAATTGAAAGTCATAAAGAAAGCAAGAGATTCATATTATTGTAAAGTCACTGGAGCACCGGGTAACGATTGTTACATTCGGGCGGCAACTAGCCAGTCGGTTTTGGGGGTCCCTACCACCGCGTCGCCAACGCAACGACGCTAATCATTATAAGAGTTACATCGCCGTGTTTGTAATAGGAAGTTTTCTAAGATGCGTTGAGGAGCCTCGATGGAAGATAAGTTACTTGATTTTTCGTTGGTTTGAGTGTATTGTATTAAAAGTGGTGATCACGATGCGCTCTGTACGTAACGGTGCAGTGGTGTCTGAGTCACAGGGAACTGACCTACGGGCATGCAGCCGAGTGCATTGACGCCGCAGCCGACGCACTTATCACTGGCATGCCTCTTAAGAGATAATGTTTAGAACATGCCCTTTACGACTGATGAATAACACATGTTTTATAAATACATGTCTGACTACCCTGAATTATATTTGAAGGCCAAAAACACTGTATTTATCAAATTATAGCATTGAACAAAATGTTTACAATGTCTGAACGAATTTTAATAACTGACAGTCAAAAAGTAGAGAACAATTTTATGAAATGAATGACGAAGTGGGATTTACTGTACATGTTTTCCTCAAGTTATCTCGATATTTTAACCGAAATAGTAGTAGGTACTAGTCACATTAAATTGACATAGCTATTACTTATAACGTTAAATCCTGTTTTTGAAGTCTGATTCATATTGTTATACAATACCAATGTATGTAAGTAGGTACCTATTTTTAGTATTCCATGAAATTAAAATAACAATAAGTTAATTACGACAAGGGAATTAATCAACTAAATAGTGTTATTGTATCAGCAACATTGTGCGTAGGATTTGCGTAGCGAAATATTGTACGTAGCAAAATTCGCGTAGAAGGTCGCGTAGTAGATTTTGCGTAGCACCAAGATTTGCACAGAAGCTACGTGCAAACAAAATATTCACATATGTACTATTAAACTTAAGTAATGATTGATTCATACCAGCTATAAAATATTTACCGTAACGGAATTTTTATCATGAAATACAAAATATTAATCGTGAAATCGTCAACTTGACCGTAATTCGTGTGATCTAGCCAAGGCCCCGCCGGATGATAAGGCGTGTGTTTCACAATAGCAGAATTATTTGCGGCGGAGGGCCAACCGTCGCCTTGAGATGCGCGCACAAACAACTGTAGCGAACGACTCCGCTGAAATCTTATACACTGAGGCGCACAAGTGATTGAGCGGAATGATAGTCTTTTATTTCTCGCACACATGTAGGAAATTTTCATGACTTCAACATTGAGTGGGTACAGTTTTGATTACCACAATTTATTGTTTCAAGCTCAACATTAATTAAAGCTAAGTTGGGGTTTCCAAGTGTCTTTTAAGTAATTTATTTACTTATGGCTTTTCCCTAGGATATCCTGTTGTAAGAATTGACGTCCGAAATTGTATGATATGCAGGTATATCAATTAAAATAAACGCTAAAGTAGTATACGTGACAAGCGAACTCGCGAAGGGCTTTCATTGGCGATTGTACACGGTGCGCACACGCAGTGTAGGTATGTGTAAGTGGGTCAATGGCGGCGCGTGACGCTGACGCGGCCCTTTGCGAGCCGCAGGGCTTGCCTTGAACCGTCCCACTAATACCGGCAGCTTCACTGTATTAATTTGCGCTCGATTTTCTGCTAAAAATAAAAAAAAATATGAGTCTAGGCCACAGTAGAGACAACATCCGCCATTTTTAATTTGTTGATCGTCGTCGCCTTGATTCTGCGTTACTAAAATCTATTGTTAGTCACTATTGTTTGATTTTATTGTAGTCATAACGCACAGAGGAAAATAATACTTTTGAAAATGAGTAGGCACCCATGATCACAGTGCGTTTGGTTTTTTTCCTGTCGACCATTTTCGGATATTTCCAGAAGCAGTATACGTCAGTTGTATAAACAGGGTCAGTGGCCTACCATGTCGTCGAATCTAATAAAGTGAATTGGATTATGATCCTGTGCTATATTTGGGGACGGAGACATGCAGTTTAATGTCATTTTTTAAGCAATATGGAAATAAATTACCCAAGGATGCCTTCTATATGACTTGAATGAAATTTTATTATTGTGAGTCTCGTAGTTAGCTATTTAATTAAATCATTACTGAACTGTATATTGTAGTGAAATAAGGTCTATTTTATACTGATATAAACCCAACCATTTAGGTTACTGTCATATTCTTTGCAGTTTAGTATTTTTATGTTAGAAAATCAAGTGGTTGGTTCTTTATGCACGGAACATGAATACTTACCTACTAAACAGTTTTTTATTAATTATTTGATAATTTATTTCATAAAAGCTTTTCTTTGTTAAAAAACCAGAACCTATTTATTACGAGTTTAATGAGAACCAGAAGCTGAATAAAATTATGGAGAGATTCGCTCATTTGTGCATAAACTGTTAATTAATTAGATATTCAGCCGTTAGTAGGTACTTGGTACCGTTTTCGAGAGTGTTCTTTCGCAACGTCTACTAATTTTGTAAATCGTTTTCGATTCACGTCATCAACTTGTTGCCGAGGTCGTGCTCGTGTAGTGTAGTTGTAACCTGTGTATTTTTTAAATACCAGCATAACAGTTTTGAAATTAATAATCTTTTTTTTAATGGGTAGAAGTATCTATAAAGTAGCCCTTTGCAAACAAAACGTAGTAAGGCAAGGCAACACAGGTTCAACAAAAACGTGTGAGGCTTTTTTTAAGTCTCAAATAGACAATTCTCAAAATAAATAATTCTATAATAATATTTCTATATTAATAAACAATTCTCAAAGTCAAACTCTTGATCTGCTTAACCTTTAGCCAACTATGTTGGGGTCGGTACCACCACTCCTTACAACAAATGTCGAATCCTTTTAACTATAAACTACCTCTTGCATTGCCCCTGAACCCTAGAACCCACCTGAATTCAACTGCAACAGGGTTTCTGGACTTTGGACCAATTTTATTTGCAGCCATCAAAAACAACATTTGTTTTTCACGATTCTCGCCTCATTTTTTTGTTGTCTACGTTCCTATTTCACGTAAATCTGTTAAGCAAATTGTCTTTGGCAATTTTCGCAAACATCCATTTTTCGCCGTCTGACCTCATACATACCTTAATATTAATTCGCAAGACAATTTGAATACTCGTGTTCCAATATTCAGGAACGATTAGGGTGAGTATAAACTGGCGTATTTTCCTGCGCCTTTCTACTAAGGTTTAGACCAGGAAATCGTGCTTAAACAACGAATAGTCACGGATTAAGCGTCCGAGTTGAAGGTTCCTTAGTATGACTGCAGTACAATAAAGTACAGCATTGAGTTAGAGTAGCGGCGTACCGGTAGTATCGTTACGAGTAAAGCAAGCACGCGCAAAGACGATTTGCATAAGGGCCGTTGTCAATGTTAACACCGGTGGGCAATGGACAGAAGGTCTTATCGACCTTCCGCCGCTGAAGCAAGGCCCTTTGATTCGCCATGACGGCACTTAGCGCTCCGATATTTTGATTGTGGAAACAGCTTTATATTTATAAAATAACGCTATAAATAAGATTTAAATAAATTTTGCAATTGAAATTCATAACGGGAAGCAGCAATGTAAGAATAAGAGGATATGCTCTATTATCAAGAGATAACATAACATTAGGTAGAATTGTCTACTTTTTTTTTGTGGGCTGGGAAATCATCAAATAACTTTTCCCGCCCTAGGCGGGGCGGGAGGTAGTGTCAGACTTTTACTGACTAAAACCCACCCATGTTCCTTCTTGTGCCCTTTGCGTTCCGGGGGCGCGGTATCTCTTACGAACCGGCAAGATTTGTCTAGTTACGAGTTTCTTTTGAAAACAGAATCTGAAATTGTTATTTTCATATGTAAACTAGTTAGCGCTAAAACACTCATAGGATACGCAACTATAAAATTTTGCATAATAAGGAATAATAATCAATCACAGAACAAAGGGATACAAAATTATGTACCTAAAAAAAATATGTTAAAATTGAGAATATTCGGAAGATGACATGATGGTAATAGAACATCGTCGTTTATCCAACAAGATAACTCACAATATTTACATAATATTAAAGCAGAAGAGCTCATACGGCTTCAAAAATCATGTTTAAAATAAATAAAGCCAAACGTTTAAACATTAACATTGAACAATGGCATAAGTAAACATGGGCGATCAAGGTAATACTTATCATTAATAGATTACAGTCTACATTCAATGTCTCCAAACAGCAAGATACTGGAAACTTCGATGATCATCATTAGCGATCGGTATTCTGCCGACAGATTAGTACAAGTCAAATAATTTCTTTAAAAATGGCGAGATTGTACTAAATCTATTGGGTACAAAGATCTTTGTAGAATAGCGGTCTATGGATCCAGAATTGTACAGAGGCCAGCACATCAAGCTACCAAATATCTTTTATAGTTTTTCAACTTTATTACAAAAGAATAAGGTCCATGTTCAATCATTTCATCTTACGATTGGGGATTTAAATAACCGGGTCATGTCCACTATATCCTGGCTGGACGACTGTTCCATATTCGCGACTGCAAGGTTGTATTACACAACGCGACACGTTTACACGTGTGGTATTTGAGCACGACGACCTCAGCCGAACACTTCCGATTCGCATGCACAACTTCGAATATTTTGAAAGCCGAAGGTGATCATCATACGGAAACTTATATCACGAGGCTGTGCGGCATAAAGATTAATCACATCTTAATTATGTACCTACTACGTACCTCATTATTGTTTTTTTTTGTTTTGCCTATTGTTGTGCGTATTTGAATTTAAGTGTAGAGGTTTTCCTACTCATGTGTCCTTGTTTTATTTATATTTTCAGTCGAGTTTATTGACCTTTTTATTTTGTAATTTAATTAAATAGTTATGTGTAATTTGATTATGTTTTTTTAAGTATAATTTTAATCGTTTATTTGGTTGTGTATACGTAATTTAAACGAATTTGTCTACTTAGATATTCATTTCCGAATGTAAGTACCTAGGTAGAAACTGATATGACCTTTCAACCTTCAGCACATACGATCGATCAGTTGAATATAAAAATAACTTGCCGTTTTCATTGGTTAAGACAGGTCTCCTCGTTTTACTTGTCTTTCTGAGTTAATCGTTACGAGGAACTGGATTTTAAATGTCTCAATAAAAACCACAATATGTAATACGAACTTAGAAGAAATTCTCTTAAATGTGTAAACCGATCGACAGACATTAACAGCTTTTGAATGACTGAGTATGCATTTAGGTTAAGACTGGCAAACTTGATTTTACATAAAATATGAGATAAACGAACATCGTTAAATAAAAATTATTACATCGAGGTGTTGTCGACATCTGCGCGAGAGTCGCCATCTGACGGGTTGCGGCATAGTACGGGTTTTATTAGCGCGCATGCAAATTCGAGTGCTGCTGGTGACCTGAATAGGGCGACACCGCTATAGCTCGCGCACGCGTAGCGCGTAGCACTGCGTAGCAGAGCGTCGTAACCGACACCAGCCTATTACTGATAACGCGTAGGTGACCTAAAGACTTGCTACGTCGGATTGGCCAACCCAACGTGCGTCCAATTTATCAGTCAACGTGTCTAGCCTGCTGTGTTGGCCAGTTGCTGTGCGTTATCAATCCTAGACCTAGCGACAGAACTATCTAGCGTAGGTACGTGTTTCTGTACAGTTACAAAATATTATTTCGTTTAATAAAATTAGCAATCATTTATGTATCAATTTATACATTCTACACCCACATTAACTTAAAATGTAAAGCATGTAAGGTGAAAAATACGAAGACGAATTGACTCCCATCCAAATAGTTTAAAAGTACTTGCTTCTCCGGTACTACTTTTTTTTGGTAGTAGTTCTAAATGTTTTATATTCACAATTATGAACGTACTATTTGCCTGACACCGTCTGTATGTAACGTTATGTAATTAAACCCTCTATGTAGGTGTAGATACTCCATGTACCTTAAAAACCTTAGAACGCTTAAACAACAACTCCGCCATTGATATTTCCACTAACTAATTCTCGACGAATCGCTGAATATTTATCAGTCATTAATTTCTGGACAAACTACAAAAACGTTTCTCACATTCCATTAGCGATCGCATTGAGCATGTGGCCCTCCGCTTTATCGAGGTCTGCCAATGTTAAGTCGCCGACTCGCGCATTCTAAAGACTTGCTATACAGTAACGGGACAATCCACAAAAATGTGAACGTGAAACCTACTAGTTCTGCACTACGTGATCCAGTTTACGTCGAATATGTCGACATATGGAATCAGCAATGGAAAATACCGATTTGAGACCTCTCTAGTGCTAGTGAGTACTTGATAATCGTTTTACATAAGTACGTCGAGATAAGTCGTCGATTATTGCGCATTTTATATTCGATATGGGTCAGGTAACCGTACTCCATAAATTGTGGCCAAAATAAACTTTTTGAATTGGTCATAATTGAATGTAAAGATGTATCTAGATTTCTAGACGATTTACTCTGCAATCAAGTATTTCTCTGCCTCAGTTTAACAGCTGTTATTGTGGTAAATCTAAAACAGCTTGTTCTATTGTTTCAAACGAATTTTATTTACCTAATCTTGAAACATAGGGACAAAATCCTTCACTGCATCAATTAAGGAAAACTCAAAGCAAACAACTATTTATCATCAAATTAATCAGCATTGCGGTCAACTGCTATACAGTTGAAGCCCTTCAATAACACATACAACAGCGTATGCGCACACAGTAGTTTACCCACACCGATACAGCAAGCGCAGAATCGACACAAACAATGTCTATGTACGTGTGTAGGTTAACACACACATATGTGAGCCGAAGACTTTGTTTTGCTGTTGAGATTCGCGCGTGCAGTTGCGCAAGCGCCGGTGGAGGCCATTGACTCGCGTGGCGGCCATGTTGGCGGCGCGGGCGCGGTAGTGGAGCGCGAATCCAGCGACTTCTGTTCCGCGGCATGTCGTAATCGTGTGTTTACGCCTCACCGACGCCGATGCCGATCGTCGCCATTTGCTAGATAACAAGCTGAACTGCTAAATATCTACTGTCTTTGACAGAAATTCTCGGTAGGGTTGAGTAACCTAGTTTAATGCCAATTACCTAAGTACCTACTTATTTATGACGTCATTGAGTTAACTGGTAACATGTCAGAAAGTAGATATACCGTAAGTACCTTTTTACTTACAGTTCTCATAACTGGAATACATAGGTAAATTCAGTCTTAACTACCAAAGATTTTCAAGAAGGGGCGTAGTTTTTGGCCTAATGTTTCCTGATTCTCCTTTATGACCTCACATTTTAGGTTTCATATGCCCTACCCATACCTTCAGCAAAATATAAAGGTGAAATAGTGTCACATGTTATTAAAACCATATTGTGTGGTTTTAATAACTGAACTTGTACTGGGTACCTGCGTTTAACTAAATCGTAAAGTTGGTACCTAAAAAGCTGATGGATCATTAATTATCATGAAAGTGGTTTTTAATGTGGGTCTAAGAATTTCACAAATTAATGAAGTAGGTGTAAGGTAGTTTTTTATTGTAAAACGCTGATCTATTTTCTGGACCAATAAAAAAAATACGATACGATATTAGGTTTAATATAAATAAGTAAGAAATATCTACATAGGTACTCTGAGTAGGTACCTTCCTAGTCTGAATCCACTTTTTTCTATCAAAAAATGAAATATGGAGGATATTTCATTTCAAACATCTGTCTTGTCTTTTCTAAACTCTGAATAATCTATTCCCTCGCACTAAAAAAAGCGAAAACTACGAAATTTACAAAATTTCCACCGCCGCTTACAGTGACTCAAACATATAATTTAATAATTCGTGTCGCATCGATTAAGCCGGTTTTCAAGGCGATTTGTACTTCGACGACGAACAGTCAACGATGGGCTTCGGAATCGAAGGAAAATTCGACACAAATTAATGGTCATTTTATCGATTTGAATATTTCAAAAACGTTATTTGTTCGAGCGAAATAGAAACTTATTTCGCCCGTTGTACATTGCGCAACTATATTCGCGAACAGATAACAAAGTAGGTATGTATTACCCCTCCGTCCTCCGTCCTCGCAGAATCCGGTCTCGTATCAGTCCCTCTCGCTCACGCTCACGCTATCAGCATATCTTTGTCTCGCCATCACTATGACATAGATACCATTCGCGTTGCGAAACAGCGCGGATTATATAGCAGGTGGATTGTGCCGTAAACGAGTTTAAATAACTGCTTTCACATGCCTCTGAATATATAAGCACACATATCATGCCATTTTTATATTATAAACAACATAATATACATAAATGCAAATCTGACAATCAACTAGCAATCAATAGAACCGCATTTAAACGACATCTTTTATGCACCAATAAAAATGATAATATATTTGTTTTTCAGCTTTAACATAAACTGAGCTGCAGTAAATCACGAATTATAATTGTAAATTGTCAATATCCAGAGTATTACAAAGTGTTTTTCTTTTGTGAATTCAGCTCTTGGCATGTACCAGGCACACAGAATTCTATGCGGTATCGATAACAACCGGTAGGTAAAGATAAAGCTATAAACTACACATATCAATAATAGTATCATGGAATGTACATAAGCGTCGTTTACTTCACTGCCTCAACCTACTTGCTGGAAGCCTACTGACATCGGAATTGCAACGCAATTTGCGAATAGTGACATTGGAGGCGGAGTTTGCGACATCCAATGCAAGAGCTAACAGGACGCATGCGCCATGGTGGCATAAAATAGCGCTGAGCCGATGCGTGCGTTTTGATTCCCATTTATTCGAGGCGACACGCCACCGATAGCCGGCGATAAGATAAGCATAATCGATATTTTCGCGCGATTTGCCGCCCGCCAGCACGAAAGGTCACTCACGTTGCGAAATAATGTAAAGAACGCCGTTGTTATGAGCACACGAAACAAAAACACGAATGCTGATAATATCGCGGAGTTATACAGCCAAATGCTCAAATAAATATAATATGTTATTTTGTTAAGACAGGAAAATGTTGTGACGATTGAGCGATTTCCTTTTGACCTACATACAAGACCTTTAGGACGGTATTGTTTATTGCGTAAAGCACATATATTACTTTAAAAAAACCCAGTGCCTATGTACGTCATACCAAACAGTACACATATTAATGTAGGAAGAAATGTATAACATGCACAATGATAGTACCTAACATACTTAAAAGTCTCTTCAACATAAAATAGCTCGGCTTATTGACCATACCATCACGCCTGTATTTCCCGAAGGGTTAGGCAGAGGTATTTTTTTAAGTCCCATGTAATAGGGGGCCAGCCTATTGCCATTAACCGGGCACAAATCCTAACTCCGAGCTGCTATTGAGAATTTAATGGAAAAACCCAATAACACTTTGCTCGACCTGGGAATCGAACCCAAGACCTCTGGCGTAGCAGTCGCGCTTGGGACCACTGGGCGACCGAGGCAAAATGACTGAATGAATGAAAATAAACACTTCTTGAATGTTTTCGAGTAGCATTGCTATGAATTCAATAAGTACTGAGTATGCAGAATTTGACTTCTCTAAATAATTTGAACGATTGGAATATTTATTGCGCGTATTAAAATTGTTTACAAAAAGTAAGATTCATCATCCCCACCATGGTACACAACAACTGAAAATGGCAACAACTATTTAACAGACCAATCACCGAAAGCAATATACAATTCAAATTGCTTTGTCAGCACAATAACAGCTATCAAGTACGACCCTACAATCTACATTATTACATTATTAATAATAAATAGGGTACATTACAACCTTGTCTATTTACTTAACTATTATGGTAATGTGCCTAATAATTCAAAACCGCAACCACATTTTCTATATGTTAGCGCAAATCGTGGTGAATAACCAATGAGTGATAGGCACTATTGGTTCCATGAAACGTAGAGGCGAACCATTTCACTTGTCTTAGCCGCTGACATTGACAAGGTGCATAATAGATGAGGTAATCACGGTAAATAGCGTGCAATGCTTTCCTAGACTACACTATTTCAGTTCATTGGACATGGTTAATGTGAAGCTACTAAATGGCTATAATGGTAGACCCCTTTTAGTTCTATTCTATATATGTATAGTTGTAGGTACCTAGCTTTTCGTACATTTTCAGGACTAAGCTTACAATTAAATGAACCGTAAAATAAATCTGTTGGTACCTTGTCTGTCCGCTCTCTAAGTGAATATGATAACCAAAGTGAATTGTCACTTTTCTCTTCAACAATGCTGTTCCCAAACTTTTTGTGTTTTATTTTAAAGGTACTTATAAAAGTGGAATTTTAGTAGTAAGCGTAGGGTCATGCAACTGTAAAAGCATCCCTTGAATGTCTGTGTTTCCCAAACATGAACCATCGTCGCATCCCAATCATTAGCGCTACCGAATAATTTACCATTTGTAGCCGAAGTCGGGCCGTGATTAATGACCGTTGTTACTTAAGCGGGATTTGCGATATTTTTTGTTTACTCACAAACTTATAATTGAGTGATTTATGAACTGGAAACCATTACATTTGACACGGCTTGTTGCCGAGGTGTCGAAAGAATCCGTCCTTTACAGATGCTTCGGGTTTGCTATCATTACATTTACTAAAACAACATCTCAGCCAACAGAGCCCTACTTTTTTTGTAGACTATGAGTATTTTTAAACCCATTTGTTGTTTGAAATTTTGCGCAAAACGAACGCATCAAACGAATTTTCTTTTATGATATTTTAAATTTGAGTTAAACTTTTCGTAGGTACAATGTTCCTATGTAAAACATTGTATGTAAGAAGGTACTGTAGAAGCTCTGGCTGAATGAGCCGAAAAGAAACTCTTTTTGGAAGTACATGCTGTGAGTTAAACGCCATTTTAAAATTAGGAAGAAAGTGCTATCACTTTCCTCTTAATTTTAAAATGGCGTTTACTACGTTTACTCTTTGGTCTATACCAAAGAGTATAATAAATATAAAGGTATATCGTGACTTCGGCTTTCAGCGATATTAAAATAGATATAAAATATAACAGAACAATAGTTAGTACTTAGGTAATCAATTATAGGAAGTAATGACGAATATTGATTAACCAGCTATTTTTCATAAGGCTAAGCAGAGGGTAGGTTGGTGATACCTAATACACCGTCGCGGCCTGAAAAAGTACAATTTAAAGATAGTACCTTCTTAAAAATGTATCATTATTGTCCATTCCATTTCGATAATGTATTGAATGGCCGCTGATGGTAGAACCGATGCCATGCCAATATGGAAATAACAACAAAACATTGATTGTATCAATACTATGTACCTACAATGTACTGAAAGTACGTACGTTAAAGGCAATACATGCTTCGATATTTGGGTTCTTATTTCTTATAGATCAATAAACTAGCTTTTGTTTGCGACTTTGTCCGCGTGAATTTCTTTACTGATCCGTATTTTTTTTATAATAAAACAGCCAATTGTACCGAAGGATAACGTAGCTTTCTATTAGCTAAAGTATTTTCAGAATCGGTCCAATTGTTTCATAGATTAGCATTCAAATAAAAAAAAAAAAAACAAAAAAACACTTCAGCTTTATTATATTATTCTGCCACGTAGTTATTAGGGCTGTAAACATTCGTTCATTGTTTAAATACTTTGTTGGTACTTTTTGCTGCCCTCTTCGTTGGAAGCCATTAAAAGTGGCGACTGCCAGAAAACCGCTGTGGCAGTCTTCGAATCCCGGAGAAACGATTCAACTGTCTTGGCTCCCGCAACGGAATTAATCAAAACGTTCTATGTACAGACAACGTCGTCAATAATAGGTGATTAAAATTTATTCGAAAAGAGGGTTATCTGTACGTGTAAATGACGCGCACAATTCCCCAATCAAGAGGCTAAGTGCGGAGACAGCCCGGCTAAAGTAAACTATGTGTAGACGTGGTTGACCAATGAAATGTTTCAGATCTGTCATTTATTGCTGAACTAAAGTTTACTGACCCTATATACCGTGCGTGACACCTACTTTGCCAGAAATTCAGAATTATTAAAATGAATTACCAACTTTTTATAGAAAATCTGAAGTTGTATGATGTGCCAGCAAACTTCTTTTGTAAAAAGAAACACGACGCCGACACTGCACGAGATTGCTACGTCTCGCGTCTGTCCGATCGATCGCATGTAGCGTTGGCGCCCCAAAAAACCCACAAAGGAACCCAAAATCCCAAAAATTTACTTGACGTCTGTGCTCACGACTCGTGGCGGCTACTATACCTATAGTAGTAGTAAAACCTCTTTGTGCTAGTAGTAGTAGAGCTCTTTATGAAGGAGCTCGTCCGGGGACGTACAACCACCGTACCTGTTTCTGCCGCAAATCAGCGTTGCTGTGTTCCGGTTTGGAGGGTATGGATGCCGGTGTAATTATAGGCACATGAGACTTTTCAACTTTGTCTCTGAGATGGCATGTATTTGTAAGGCCTCTGGTATTGAAGCATAGGTAGCGGTCACCACTTAACATCAGGTGGGTTGAGACGGCGTCGGCTTGTTTGCCATCGAATGACATCTAAAACAATTTTTTTTTGTACTACAGTTTCTTCTCCTTCTTCTTCGTGTGGCTGGCACGTCAGGCTTTTAGATTTGGGTTTCCCAAAACATTGCCAATTAGACGGCATCGTTTGTGGCAGCACATAGATCACTTTGGCTACATGTTTTGGAGCACAGCGGGCAAGATAGGAAGTGGAACATGTTTTGTGACTACAGCTAATGTAGACATTGTTGCAACTAATTCGACAATGCTCTACAATATTAATGTTTATATTTTTTAAGGAAAACTAAATTAATAAAATATAAAAATTATAGAATGCCACAAAAAGGTGACAAATATGGCTCATAATTATAATCTTGCCTAATCTTGCGTGACAGAGTGGCCGAAAAGTTTGTACTTACACACAAAAAAATATTTAGAACGCACATTTCCCTAACAAATTTAAATAAATGCATACCTAAATGACCATAAGTATTTTGAACGAAATCAAACCCAATATAAGAAAAATTACAATTATAAGAATCTAAAACTTTTTCTGTTACTTACTTACCTGCGTTCTACTGACAAAAGGGATGAATGCATAAAGATAAGTTTTCACTGTCTAAAAATACTCTTAAACACATCTTAACTCTAATATTGTTCACATAATTAATGTACCACGTATTAATTCCGCATCACAATGTGTACAAACATCGTAAAAAATAACTGCTCCTTCACCTTTAGTTATAATGGCATGGCTTAGCTCCATATGTTACCGATAAAATTCAAAACAATTAACGACAATAACTAGTTACCCTTATAGAATTTATTCAAACAAAACATGCTCTCTTTCGGCGGTTATTTAGTTATTAAAATATATTTGGTAATTAATAAGATATAGAAACTTTTAGATTTAGCATATCGAAAATTATTATTGTAAGTTTTTAACTGCCTCGGTAGCCTAGTGGTCCTAAGCGCTACTGCTACGCTAGAGGTCTTGGGTTCGATTCCCAGGTCGAGCAAAAAGTGTTATTGAGTTTTTCTATGAAATTCTCAGTAGCAGCTCGGAGTTAGGATTTGTGGCCGGTTAATGGCAATAGGCTCGCACCCTATTACATGGGACCTAAACATACCGGCGAACTGTGGGTGTACATTCTTACACTTCTGCCTAACCCTTCGGGGAATACAGGCGTGATGGTATGTTATGTATGTTGTGTGTGTATAAGTATTTATCGGGGTATTAATTTCCTTGCGGGATCCAAAAGAGTTCAATCGTTTTCCGAGACTCGTCGAGCTTTATTGCTTCGGCGCTTTTCTGACGGTCTCCATTGTTGATTTTAGCTTTCAGAATTTGCGGTGCTTTGGAAATAGCGTGGCAGGTTTGTCCCATCATTAAAAAAACGGGATATAGGTACTGTAGAGCCGTAAGCCGTATACAAACTCATTTTGTATATTTTGTGCTATGAGATAAACACTAAGTATTTTAAATAAGGAAAATAATGACAAACCGTCACTACGACTGACGGATAGGATTGATAAAAATTAAAAATGTATTAAGAATAAGTATTATTAATTCAATACACGAACTTAAAATATAATATAGTATTTCAATCATAGTAGACAGATATTATTCCCGGTATAAGTAGAGATCCCACGTCATAGACCTCTAGTACATTCATGCAACTATTAATTGGTATTCTACCTAGCCCTGTATAAACTAGGTAAAAGTTTCTGAAAGACTTTACATACAAAGTAATAAACCTACTGCGTTTGAGTATTTTTCCAATGAGAAGGTTTTCCGAATAATTTTCTTTCAAGCCTTACCCGTGGATGACGTTATCAATATGATCTAGGTACCTGTTGACCGGATTCGGACCGCAGCCACTATTTACTTTTTAATTTTATTCGTAAATCACACACGAGTTGGCGGGAAATCTCGCTGTCGTAGCATCTAATACGGAGAGCGAGTTTTTATCACGTTTTTTCACCGTCTGTATGCAAGCAGGTTGACAGAGACGAACTGGGACGGGGATCCCTATCCACATATCGCTCCACATATTCCCATATTTCTGCCGTTTCATTATTTTCACAACTAAGTAGCAAAGGATACAAACTTACATTAATGCCACTGAAATATTGAACAATAAAAGTCAACATTCGAATTTTTAATTGGCATACTTTAATCGCACGGCAAATCGCGCTGGACAAAGCAGGTTTAGTATAAAAACATGTTAAATTTTTGTCGCTAACGTTAATTAAACCGTAGGTATTATAATTTCAGCGGTATCACGATCACGAATCCGCCCCGCGGTTCTGTTGAGTTATTTAATAGTGTTTTTTGTGCGGTGGCGGGCGATTGCGCTCTGCCACCCTCGGGCTTCGCGCAAAAAACCCTCTGCTTCACAAATACTTAGAATGTTGTTTTGTAGGAGTGCGGGGTGCGGGAGGGGGGCTCGAGGGGCGCGCGAGATCGCTATCGCACGCACCCAATGCACGCACTATCCTAAAGCTAGCCACTTAATTGTTATGTATGACGCGAAGCCTAAATAAAAATTCGCCCTCATAGTTTCGGACCGAGAACTCTTTAGAGAACGTTGACGGAAACCGAAAGTTTAAATAAAAAAGTTAAAGAGCCATGAGCAGACTGTTTGTATCAGATGTAGTATCAACCACTTTCTTAATCAATCACGAGTAGATACTTCCCGGGATTACGGATCTCAGTTAACAGTTGTTGTCAGTAAGTACTTTGTAAGATTTACTGCGTTTGCATTTTACTTGTTTTCACGTAAGCACTTCACATACTGTCGTATGAGTTGTCAACAAATTGTAACTGCCAATGGCTATGGACATCTCGACATAATCCAATAAGAAATTGGTGGCTATATTTTAAGCACATTTCGTTATGTCACCATCTAAACGACAGGTTATGTTACATCAGCACACATGCTGTCATTCGACATTCACATAAAAAGGAGCCGAATATCATAAATTCACATAAAATACTAACACATATGAATAGACAGCAGGCAGCACGACAGGTGGGTGCATAGCAACCTGTTCTCCCCAAAAATTACGGCAAAAACTCTCACTAACCCTTTGGATCTCAAATTAGAGATGTCTCTACGACTCTGCCATATTGCTGTGTATCGCATCATGTTCTTTTGTATATGCAACTGCCGAGAAAAAGCGGATTGACAAGAAGTTGTTAATTAAGAGAAAAAATGCAAACCACTGGGTATTGCACTTTTTACTTGACATTACATGTTCTCCATAGATGGCCATCTAGATTCGTTTTGGAATGAGCAACTAGCTTCAACTTTCTGACTAACTGGCTAATTCAAAAGTGCCTGTAAATGGTGTAATTGAAATAAATGCTTTGACTTTGACTCTGGTATATCGGAAAGAAAAGTTTTCGATACCAGTGTCTTCATTAATGCATTCAATGAACCGAAAACCGAATTTACAAATAGAAATACTAATTTTGTATTGCAAATGTTTTAATCGTATCGCATTGTATGCGTATTAGATGCACGAATTGTACCGGTGCTGACTGTATACCGGATGTAAGAAGACCATCAGTCTACGGAAGTGTCACCCCTGGCCACTAATGCCCCTTCGGCATTAAGGTGGAATTATTAACATATTATTTTTACTTAAACTTTTTGTAAGAGTTCGTTACCCATTTGCAACATTTTTTCTAGCCCACATTTGTATCCTTGACGTTTTTCGTGTTGTTAGGGGTAGCTGCACAAAAATGCGTATTGGTGCGTGCGTGTCGCGAGAAGCCAACGGGGGGAGCTCATTAAGGTAAAAAGCCGAGTGCAAACGGCGACTAATGGCGAATTACACGAAGGGGAGCAATAGCCGACGACGTTTGACGACCAACGTGCGTATATTTGACTGTTTCCCTGCGCTTTTTGGGCGAAAAGGAAAATTTTATTCGATTATTCGTAAAACTTTTATCTACTTGGCCGGTTTCATACAGTATTTCACTTAGCTACTTGTACAGAATTGCTAAGCCGTAGATAATTAAGAGACTCCATGGGCAAGTAGGTACTATTCAATATTCCAAAGTTAAAAATAGATAGGTAACAAAACAATATACCTAACATTATTTTGCACTTTTTGTTTAACCTACACTAGACTGTCAATCACTAAGTAAATTTCCTACTCTTTGAACTAATAATCGTTTCACAGAACTGTTTGTTGTTACGGTGTATATTCTGTTAAATTCTAGGCTATAACCGTTTATTTGCATTCTATAACCTATCATTATAAAGCTATAATTAACATCCAGCTAACCCTCAATACCTTTTCGAAAATGCATAGAGCGCGCGAAGTGTCAGCTAGATGCAACAGCCAGGGTGCAGCGACTAGACACTTAGACAGGAGTGGCGGGGGGGCCAAGCGCGCGCGGGGGCGGTGAGCTATCAGCATTTCGGCGCGTCCGCGCTCTCCGCCCCCCTCTCGCGCCCGCACCGCGCCGAATTCGCCCTGCACTACCCGCCACGTTCCCCTCTAACACAACCTAACCTTGAAAATAGTTTTTACCGGCTCGAGGGTATTCACCCCGAACCCAAATTCCGGGGCCTGTTGCACACTAGCCCTATTCTCGCTAACCGACCCATTCTCCAATAGGATTCACGTTGCTTTCTCACAAATCGCCTAGTGTGGAGTGCTTGCAGTGAGTTTACGCGGACCGGCAGGCAAAGGATATTTGACTATATAGTTTTTTAGGCAAGTCGTGAGCTCGCTGCTTGTTGGCGGGATTTGTTTGTGACTCGTTGTACCTTTTATTCGTCTAAGGAATTTTGATGTGATCAAAATAGCCAATCATATTTTGTTTTGACAACGATGGTTAAGGAAATTTCGAGTTGGAATGTTGGATTCAGAGACGGTCTTTATTTACGAGTTGTGCGACTTTGAATGCAATTTGAAATAGAATGTCGCCAGTCAGGAATACCTCGTATACTTTAACTAAACAGTGTCTCCATGCTATTTATAACAGTTTTATACGTAATTCAAATTAACATAAAATAGAAATCGCTTTCATTCACTCATGCGGCTTCCAACATCTTCTCCAGCCAGATAACCAACACTGTTATGGTTCCAATTTCAGCATAAAATGACCCTTCAATCCTTTAATCAAGGCCTGATAGGCGTGGACAATATAAAATTCATCCGCGGCGAAAGAAACAAGAAAACGTGGGTCACTATTTACCTGCAACTTGCACGGTTGGAGTAAAAAAGGCGATCGGCTTACATAGTGAGGGAAGGGTAGCTGGCTCGCGGGCAAGCGGCAAAAAAGGCATAAAACAACCGCGCGGCCGAGCAACCGCCTACGCGAACCGGCCGCGGAGGCGAGACCGGTGCCGCCCTCGCGCGCTTCATTATAAAATGCAAGCCGTATAATGCATCTTATTCTGGAGAGTATGTAGGTATTGGGTATGTGTGCTTTCACTTTACATAGGTATATTTCTAAGATTAAAGAAGATAATGTAGTTGGTGGAGGGAAATTAGTTTGCGCAAAATATGGCAGAAAATATTAGGTACCTAGTTACTTAGAAAATGTTTGAAGTTATTGATATGAACTTTACAGAAATATTCTCGAAGTAACGTTACCTGACACGTCTACATACGTAGGCTCGTATATGTATGTCGTAGACATCTATTTGTCCAAGCGTCCAGTTATGTATGCTGAAACTAAACAGCCTATCGATTTATAACCCAGCTGTTGATATTACGTTACTTTAAAATTTGAATACGTAGCTAATCGAGTATCAAAGCAAGCCAAAGCTATTGAATGCTTCTGATTCGAACAACGTGCACGTGCATTTCGCGCATTCACTTCTCCCCATGCAAACACTCCTTGTCAAACACTCCTTAAACATACGGTAGACGTACCTAAAATATACCTAAACAAAGTGTATTAAATGCGGGTTGTATACTCATCTGATGATAATAAAATCAATAGATAGGTATGGTTGACATATTCTAACTAGGTATCGATTTATGCAAAATCACATAGCTATGTTAGTAATTTTAACTGATAAGCAGACAGGACCTGGGTTATAAAATCTAGTGGTAACTAACTAACTAGGTACTCTTAGTCAACATGATAAGGTTTAATAGCTCAAAGAATACGCACTTAAAAAATCACTCAATCAAACACCAAACAAATAAATAAAATCCATGAATCGAACTGCCAACTTGAGTCGACCTCAAATGTGAATGGTCAAAGGCGAGTTCTTTTATCAAAACATAGGATGGTCATGAGTCGGCAATTAAGCACCAACCCTCACTGCACAATGCACATTTTGATTGGTGGCCAGCTGCCCGTAGCGGCAAAAAACTGCTTTCTAAATGACTACTATCAACCGCGCTCGCATCTAGTGTACACCCGCCTTGCTTAAAGATCATAATCGGCGTCCAAAACCATACTTCCGTATCAAATATACGTTGGCAAGGCGAAGAATTAACGAACTTTGTTATAACTATTTTCGGTGAATTCAAATGGAAGCGAATTAGAATCTAACCAGAAAATGTAATCATTATCACTTCCTTGAGCAACAGTCTCAAGACCCTGCGCTTGCTCATTATTATTTGACTCTTTTATTTTTATGCATATTTATCACTTCCTGCATGTTGAATGGCAATGCTGGAGTTAATTTACTCAAATGGTTTTACACGCATCGCGAAGTACCTGTATAAGGTAGAAACCTTCATATTTTACCCACCTACCTATAGGTCAAGAAATAACCTGGTTTCCATTGTAAATAGGTAGATAGATACCTACATCATACTTCGCTTATATCATAATATGAGTCTATCCACTAACTACAATTTTGTTTTAGATAAAAGCTGCGAGTGACTCGCCGGCTTCGTTGCAGCGAAGCTCGAGATAAGGAACTGTTTACACTGCTTGAGTCAATGTCCTCCTCCTGTGCACACACAAGGAAAACCTTGGAGTAGACGGAATAGTCTTCCGCGTTTACAGCGAACGTCTGAGGGCGTTGATCTATCATTGCCATTGATTGAACATTAATCGCTGTGTGCTGCTTTTATAAATACGCAATTACTATTACAATTACAAATGGTAGGGCTATATAACTACCTGACATTAGGTCGCCAGGCCACAAACAATGCGCGTATCGGCGATTATGTTGATAAAGGCGAAACGACTTAGACACGACCATTTGGGTTAGGTACCTTTAATGTTATTGAATACATGGTAATACCATATATGTACCTAGGTATAAATTTTGTATACGAAAACTGCTATAAATATAAACATTGGCTTCGCAGAGCAGTTACGGAACAAAAAGTTAAGCGCACCTCGGATTCCAACAGCTATAGTAGGATGATGGGGAAAAATCAAGTCTTCTATTAAGTTTGAAAAGAAATAATCTATTATTAATTCCCTTAGCATTCAGACACCTTCAAAAATTTTCAAGAAAAATATATTCCAGCTAAAAAAAATACATTCCGTGCCTACTCCATCATAGAGCATCGTCTGTGTTCCCATGCGCCCCTAGCGACTGACTCGTAAATAAATTGAGCCTGCATTAGTGGCAATTGTTCGCTATTGCCGCCGCCGACGCTGAATGCACCTTCCTCGCCATGTACACGTCACTACAAGTTATGGCCGAATAAAACTAGAACACGTCATCATTTAGTTCTGTCATATCATACTGTGGATACATATGTGCTCAAAGGCTTGAATGTACCCAGATAAATGCGTGATGTCGTGAAGATTAGTCAGCCCAAGAGACACAACATACCTAGAGAATAAATCGATTATTCATCGACACTCTATTATTGTCATATGCTTTCTATTAAAACATTTAGAACCCGTCATCTAAAATTCATGGAATCGTCATCCTAATACTGTGTTTAAAGTTTGAACTTGCTGAAATAGAAAAACTGCTGGATTATACGAAACAACTGTACTTTTATAATTCACACCGTATTAATTACGAAGCAGATGCAAGAGATTGGCATTAATTATAAATACAGTAATAGAACAATATTGTGTATATTAGCGTGCTGTTTTAAGATAAGGACTTAGGTACGTCTACACTCAAGACGTGAAGTGCTAAAGGTGCAGACCACACTATCTCACGAACTAAATCAATTCACTACTCGCTATTTAGCTGCATTTTTAGATATGACGGCATTTTCAAAATGTATAAGTATATAGGTACCAAAATCTAAAGTATTACGTTTTGAAGTAAGTAATGCGTAGCCTATAGGATGCGTAAACAAAACGCGTCAATCAATCATAAGTAGAAAGAAAGTTAAGTACTTACCCAATTAAGTAAAAACTTAGCGTGACTTAGGTTAAGTTCAAACAGTTCCATTTTCTTACCTATGTCTTCAAAGTTAAAAAAAAAGTACGGTCTCAAAAAAATCCGCATCAATCGAATTTAATCTGATCCTACAAAACTGCCTAAGTCATTGTTTATAGCGTTTCCAATCTTCTTAAGCCCCTACTGGGCCCAATGAACTTAGACAAAATGATAGACCGTCGCAAAAAAAGAATTCTTTCGTCAGAAAGAAATCGCAGATACACTGGCCATTAACTTTTTTAGATATTAAAAAAACGTTTTCAGATATAACGGGACCGGCTAAATTATTGCGTATAATCTTCTGCCTTTGTTTTTTACCTAGCACTTTTTAAAAAAAAGTTTGGTTCCCACACTATTTTATGATTTGACTTTGTATTCGTTTTTGCTGAGTGCCTAATTATGTACTTATTATCTTTGTGCTACCTTATCCTGGCTACCAGGTGGTGAAGGGCATGTTGACAAAGCTAATACTTAGGATAATGCAGAAAATCTATTGTTTAAGGGGTATTCAATGAATGGAAAGCAAAAATGTAAGTATCTCATGATCCTTGTACCTAAGTAGCCTAACCTATCTACGGAATACAACTGTTATTGTTTTTATTATCAGTGCCGATATTTTTAAAGCGACAGCGTTAAAAGCCATACATGCATATCAAAAGCAAAATCTTTGTGACATGATGATATCCCATATGTAGTAGTTAGGTAAAGAAAATAATAAATATTATGAATAGTATCCCGCGATCCCACGGCGTTGCACAAAGAATGCACAAGTCACAGCACCTGTGTCCCTGCTGATCAAAAGGACACACGAAATCTGAAAAGATAACAAGCGCCATTCGAATAAAAAAATTGTCAAAAGCCAACTGGTACAAATTCGGAAGATATAATTGATAAAGCACTTAATTTACAGGTCTATTACGCTGGAGTATCTGTAGGGGTAAGAAACAGGTAGGTACCTATCATGCGAAGGTAGTAAACCATTCTTAATTAAGAATTTGAAGGATATTTAAGTACCTACCTAGAGTATAAAATCATTAAATAAAGCAACCTGGTAACCATTTCAATAGTAGTCCTTACCAAGAGTTATAGAAACTGCTGACTGAAATAAAAATAGCACTGACTTTTTAATTGAATGGAACTAAGTCGTAAAATGACTGACAATCATGTGCGATCGAAATCATGCTAATCATGTGCAGTTTACATATCTCAAATATTAGCAACAAGTAAATTAAAAAACATATATATTTTGATAAATATCTCGCCAGAAATTCGAATTTAAATTTCCAAACGTCCTTTAAAAACCAGGACGTGTCCCTTTTATGTTAGGCGAATAAAGTTTATTAGGAAAGTGGGATAAAGGTTTGATACAAAAAATCTATATTGTAAAAGGTCGCCTTGTGTCGCTTCACAAAAACCATTGCGTTATCGTAGGCCTCCGCTCATTTGTGTTTTTTCTACGTTTTGATAGAAATGTGAGGGCAGGTAGATGAGTAGACTCGCAAACATTGTTCATTATCTATAGGTATACCTATAGGCAGGGATGTTGTGGATAATAAATTTCGTATCTGGATATGGATAAGGATATATATATGAATAATATTAGTTATACCGTTTACAAATGCGGTTACAGATGTAAAATTATTGCAGGTTAACCGATAGTTTCGATAGTTTCAGTAACGAATATTAGATTTTTAAGGCATTATAAGCGGAAAATAGAAATAAATAATTATTTGACTTTATTTCTACGTTAATATTTTGTTAAGTACTGTAATCACAGTAGAAAAACAAATTTTATATTTGTGTTATTTACCTTAAAATGCAAAAACTAAATTTTAATAAACACTAACAATATTAATTTTAGACCCTGCCTCATAACCGAAATTAGGCTAAACTTTTATATTAGATTTATTTTTCGATTTGGTTCGGATAGATTTTTCCAGTATCCAATAGTTTTGGTTACAGATGCGGAGCTCCATAATATCCCTGCCTATAGGTCCACAGTTTACCTCGTGATGTATAACCTAGACCTAAATAATGATTTTTCAAGGAATGAAAAATTAAACTGTTCTACATAAACACTGCTCTAGCCGAATTATTTATTTGAGGCATAAGAAAAATAGGTGCTTTGGTGTTCCTTAAATCCTAACTATTGTGTACTTACTCAGATGTACTCATACGTTACATATTACCACAAAATGAATGACAGTACAAAATTATTATAGTAATGAGTATATTTGATAATTTTGTACCTAAGCAAAAGAAAATGGTAGGTACCCATACAAAAACGATGAAGATTTTGATCATAAGTTCTAGAAAGGGATTCATTGATGACAAGAACAGGCTTAGGTGTATACATACATTATCGATCCCAAACGAATTCGACGTGAACGCAGGGATAAACGGACTGTCAAGAGTTCAAATAGTAATCTAATTTGTAAATAAATCCAATATTTTACTTCAGTAATTAATCAGCAGTCCCTTTTTGAATCGAGGTAAGAGCGAACTTAGACCGCCATCTGTAGATTGTGAAATGAACTATATCAGACGTTGCTGATTGACTTGGAAATCGTATTCATACTTCATGACTGAAATGAGTTCTGAGTAAATAAGCCTTTGTCATATAACTTGATTTTTCATGCTTTATTCTAAACCGGCTTCAAAACAATACATAACTGAGATATAAAATTACCGGGCGAAAAACTGAAAAATGCAGTGTATTTTTACCGTTCTGGTAAAAATACAATAATTATTACTTTTTTCACGACTGCGTCAGAACGAGGGTTATTTTCTCATAAAGTTGTTTTTGTTAACTAATTGATATCATTGTACATATTGATAATTTTAAATTGATAGAATTAAATATTATGTGAGCATACGTGTTTATTTTATATTGATAAGATATAAGATCATCGACTCATCGCATAAAATTATTATTTTTGCAGAATAACACTGATAGCAGTCTGTCAAGAGTCAAATGACAACCAAATCTGTCAAATGACTATCGATTTTCCAACATTGAGATTCACTGTGCGGCTGGCGGTGGCGAGCGCTATTCAGAAGATCTTCAATTAAAACACAATAGCTCAAAGTGAAGATATTGTAGTTCAATAAAATACTGTTGCTAAGCGAAGAAATACCTCGTGAACAGCTCTGAACAGCTTCGTAAGTCCTCAGAAAAATGGAGGATCTAAACCCTGAGTACATTCCTGAGGTATATTAATAAAAACAATATATTCTATACTAATTTAGGTAATTGTTATCTATTTTTGTTGAAAATACCATACTAACTAGAAAAACTTGAACAGAATTTTCCAGAAATGAAAAATAATAGACTGCTTCACGCTGCACTTGGAAGAGAGGTCGACAAAGTGCCGGTTTGGGTGATGCGGCAGGCAGGCAGATATCTTCCAGAATTTCAGGCAGTCCGGTCAAGCCACGACTTCTTCACAGTCTGCAGGACTCCCGAGTTGGCGTGCGAAGTAACCCTGCAGCCACTAAAAAGATACCCACATTTGGATGCTTCAATCATATTTAGTGATATCCTTGTGATTCCACAAGCACTCGGCATGACTGTAGAAATGCACCCTGGTGTGGTAAGCATGCATGAATAACAATGAATTACAACCATATTTACTTATATACAGCAGTTTTATAAGTAAACAAAATTTTCAGGGACCAGTATTTCCCACTCCACTCAAAAATACAGGAGAAATTGATAAGTTGCTAGAGAGAGGTGCCATAAGAAGACTGGCATATGTTGGACAAGCTATCAC
Source organism: Caradrina kadenii (assembly GCA_947462355.1). Taxonomy (NCBI): domain Eukaryota; kingdom Metazoa; phylum Arthropoda; class Insecta; order Lepidoptera; family Noctuidae; genus Caradrina; species Caradrina kadenii. The sequence continues at coordinate 8,478,324 of OX381677.1, read as the reverse complement.
TTTAACTAGGCATAGAATTGAAGGCAAGGTGCCATTGATTGGTTTTACAGGAGCGCCGGTAAGTTACAAATAAATCGACAGAAAAATTATGTCAAGTCATCATTACATCTGAAAGTTATGTTGTTATTGTAATATAAAAATTGTAATCTTATGTTCAGCAAGAGTTTTAGGTTCCGGGTAGTATTATAAGTAAATTGTTTATTTTAAAATTTCAGTTCACATTAATGGGATACATGGTTGAGGGTGGTGGCAGTAAAACAATGTCTAAAACAAAGGAATGGCTAAGTAAACATCCAAAAGATGTTCACAAGCTATTGACACTGCTAACCAGAGTCATTATAAAGTATCTACTGATGCAGGTAAAGTGACAAAATCTATACTTAAATTGAAGTTTGTTTGTTTGGTTGGTTGAACGCGTTAATATCAGGAACTACTGGTTTGAATTGTAAAAATATTTCTGTGTTGGATAGTTCATTTGTCGAGGAAGGCTATAGGCTATATAATATCACGCTACGACCAATAGGTGAGGAGCAGTAACCGAAGACGTAACTTAATGCGGGTGATAAACTAAGCGGAGGAAGTCGCGAGCAGAAGCTAGTATGTATAATAAAACATCACAACTATTCATAAAGAGTTGTAACAGAAATCGAAATTATTATACAGAATATTATGTAGAATGATTCCTGTATTCCCTCTAATAAAAGATGGCAGGTGATAGGCAGATGGAAGACTGTGTAACTATACACAGGAATCCCATTTCCATTCTTTTTCAAACCAATGAAAAAGGAAATAAAAATGCTTGTCCAACAATAAGCATTAAGTCAGATATAAAATCAACTCCTTACATAAAATAATAATGTAATATCTCCTTTTATAAAATTGACCTTCATGATAAGAAGGTTATTCTCAGTTTACTATTTTAACTTTGTATTATTTTTTAACATTTATACTTAGAACACCAGCTGAATAAAATAAAAAATTTTTGAATTGTAAATTTTGCAACAATTACGTCTACAGGTAAAGAGTGGAGCTCAATTACTGCAAGTTTTTGAGTCAAGTGCTGATCACCTAGACAGGGAACAGTTTATTGAGTTCTCTGCACCGTATCTAAAAGACATTAGAAGTGGTGTCAAAAAAGGCATCCTTGAGAAAAATTTAGAACAAGTTCCTATGGTAAGTTGTCTTTGCAAACTGATGAATGCAATGCATAAGCAAAAAAAGAATAAGCATAGTATGGTATAGACATCCAAGACACTTAATAATTATTTATTTTTACAGACTATATTTGCTAAAGGTGGTGGACCTGTCCTAGATGTCCAAGCTGGCTTAGGATATGAAACTATTGGGTTGGACTGGACTGTAGATCCAGAGGAAGCCAGAAAGATTGTGGGCAATGATATTACATTACAGGGTAACCTTGACCCACAGGACTTGTATAAGACACCTGTAAGTATTTATTGTATTCCTCCAATCTCTTAGAGGCCACATACACCTGTATTCACCAAAGTAATATGGGGCAAACCTGCTACAAAGAAAATCCTAATAAGAAAGCCACCAGAACACTGCCAAACCTGTGGAACAACCCCAGTTCCCCAAGATCAGCAGTCGAGCTTGCGACTACTAGACCAAAGAGGCTAAAATGTAGGTTGTTTATTTTTTCAGGAGGAAATTACTAAGATGACAATAGAGATGGTCCAAAAGTTTGGTAAAAAAAGATACATCGCAAACTTGGGTCATGGAATAACACCGCAAACACCTTTGGAAAGTATGAAAGCTTTTACAGAAGCAGTTCATGAAGCTTTTTAAATTTCGTTGATTGTTTAAGGCGCATTAATCGCATTGGGTTAGTCTGTAATATTAAATGTAAGTAAAAAAAATAAAAAAAAATTGTTAATGTTTTGCATTTATGGTGTCTGTGGTATTAGATTGCATTTAAAAATTATTTAATTTTATGTTTGCTGTTGTTGCTGATAGTATGTGGAATAAGAATTATATCGTAGTGAAACTGCAAGAGTGTTTTAATTACAAAACTATTTAATAAAAATGAGTATCTATAATGATTACATAGAATAAGTTGTCTTGGAGTTCTGACTGGTGGCTGGTATATCTTCGTCGTGGCTTCCAACAGACTTCTTAACGTACTGGAACAATAAAATTAAATTTTATTTTTTTAATATGAATGGACATTGACGGAGCGTGGGGGATTTGATTTTTCTAGGCATGGGTTCCTTATGTACTAACCCAGATGTGGGTCCAGGGAGAGGATATCTCCCCCAACCCCCGAAATGTCCCATGAATAGAAAAAGAAAATCCCTACCGCAACTACCAAAAGAGCTGATAACTTTAAACCGCTGAACCGATTACCATCAAACGTAGCTAAGAACACTCCCGACTACTTCACCTTTCAAACAAAAAAAACACTAAATCAAAATCGGTGGATGCGTTCGGGAGCTACGATACAGACACACAGACACGTCAAACTTATAACACCCCGTCGTTTTTGCGTCGGGGGTTAAAACTCACCTGAGGATTAACTTGTATTTGTTCGTCCATCTCTTGGATGTACTGATGCAGTTTTGTGCAAGCTGCCATCTGTTGTTCTAATACACATAAAGTTTCAGGAGATGCATACTTCTCAGGGCTGTCCAAGAACACCACCATACCATCCTTTTGATTTATCATCGCATATATTTCACCTTCTTCAATCTATTGAGGCAAAAAGTTACATGCTCTGTTAATGATTGGGTTATTTACACTGACATGTTGCTAGGTACCTGGGTGAGGAAGTATCTGGATAATGAATGATAAATTCTAAGTGAGCTGAAAAGGTAATATTAATATGCAATAATAGTTGTTGTCTTTTATTTTATAAACATGCATTTGTCTAACTTGCCAGAGTAACTGACATAATCATCTGACTAAAATTTGGTAGTTATTCAGATACCCAAATGCGGTCTTTCGACCAAGTGTAAATACAGATGGTATTCTTTTATTATTAACTTACCATATTGAGTATATAACTTTCAGCTTGTGTTGGACCTGCAAGCTGCACTCGAGCAGCTACATCACTTAAAGACAGTGTTAAGAATGTCTTTGTTAGCCTTTGTATGTTCTTTTTATACATGGAACTTAACACCTATAAGAATACAACACAAGAGTTAGAAGAAATATTTATATGCCCCGCAGTGGGATAATACCGATTAATAAAAAGAAAGTCGAGATAGGTATTGAAAAAGTACCTATACATTATTTTTTACTTATATCAACCCCTCCAGCAAAATTATAACAGCAGTGTAAGCAAGAAGATAGTTACTTGGACACAGCTCAATAGATCAAAAGTTATAAAAAAAATATGCAGTTCTACAAAGTCCCTTACTTGATTCACTAGTCCCATATTTTTATCCCTAACGAAGGTCTCGCGATGTTTGCTAGCTGCATGTTGGGAGGTAGCAAGCTCATGGTAAGCCACTGATAAAGGTTTCAGGAAGCGGCACACTACTTGTGACGTATATTTTGGCATTGGTAGGATCTGAAAAAATAAAATTACTTTAAGAGTTAAAGGTGTAAGAAAAACACCTTTGGTTTAGGGAAGACCAGAGAAAAAAAAAATTCTCATGCTTTTTGTTCAGAGGATCTAAAATGAGATTTATGTAAGGAGGATGGGTAAGAGTTCATCATAACATACCTTTCCATGTAGTATAAATGATACCAGTATGTATTTCTTGTAAGCTTCTAGCATAATATGGGACACCACCATAGCTGGTACTGTCACTACCACTTCAAAGAAATATAAAGCTCTGTCATAGTTCTTCATAGCGGTATATATCATGCCTCCATAGTAGTAGTACAGGAGGAAATGCTTCGAGTCATTATTGCCTCCAAGCTGGAACAAGATTTTTAAGGTATATAATTATTGAGCTGAGTTTAACAAAGAAAACTTGAATGAGTAGACTAGATTAGATAAAAAAAAATATATAAAGCACAAAAAAAAGGATGCTTCTTAATTTATATTTAAAAAAAAATATATATTTGTGAATAGAAAACATTTTTTTTACAATCTAATAAACAGCTCAGCTTACCTCAGCTCCAATTCCTGTGACATCCGTATCCAAGAACTCTAGGGCAGGCTTCATACATTTTGAGAGCAAGCAAAGTTGGCACAGGTCTGCGTGAATGGATGTCAGTTGTGAATCAAAGAGCTGTATCTTTCTGATGGCTTTCTTCAGTATCTCTATACCTCTAATTGGTTGCTTATTATCTACTAAGTGGATTGTTAGGATGTGGCAAAGCTCAGCATCTGTGGAATAGGTTTTTTGTATGTTAAATGTAGTGTAATATTAATTTTCTGTGATAGATAGATACAATTTGATCTGTAAACATGATACCTGTTAGACCAAATTAAGTCTTGAATTTAAATTATTAATTTATAAACATAATAATGATAACATACATAACTCTGGTGAGAATCTGACTTGTTCGCCATTGCAGTTTGTAATGAAGTCATGAATTTGTTTGAACATTGTAGACTTGTCAATTTCCGTACCCTGATTGAAAAAAATAGTCATAAAAATATAGGAAACAAAGCTAAATGTTAAAAGTAGACAATTGTCTTTTTTTAACAGACTTTAAAATAAAGAAGAAGGTTATAATATAGTAATCTAATAATAATAAAAAAAAAGATAATAAGTTTCCTGAATTAAGTTTACATAAATTCAGTAAACATCACCAGTAATAATACCAGCCTATCATTGTCCCACTGCAGGGCACAAGCTGCTAGTACAGAAAAGGCTTGAGCATTGATCACAATGGTTGCTAACGGAGCATTGGCAATTTCAGGTTTACATTCATTAATTAATTTATAATCCATGTTTTCCTTCAAAGATGTCCATGATGGCCAAGATAAACATAGAGAAGTACATATGAATAACCATCACAACACCACTACTATAGTGGAGGTTTGTATCAATATTAATCATTTAATTAATAAATGTGCTCTTGCCAGAAAGTTCATAGACTGATTTTTTTAATAGTTATTTAACATTTATCTGAGGAATAAATAAAACTATTAGACAGCTTTATTGTATTATAGAAAACATGCAAATATTATTCAGATTAAAATGTAACTTGACAATTTAAGTTATTTAAAATTATTCACCTGTTAGGATAAAAGTATTCGACTAGGATCAGGCTAAAAACTAATTAGATACAGGATAATGTTCGTAACTTGAAAAAAAATGCTCAATAGCACTCCTATTGTTGAGCATGATTAAGAATGTATAACTTAGACAATACCTGAGGCAAAGAAAATTTAGCAACAAGGACTGCCAGGACGCCTAGAGAATGCTGTTGAATATCAAGTGTTTCCAGAACTGTAGGGAGATGAGCAGTATTTCTTTGTAAGACCTCGTCCGACTTGCCAATAACCTCGCATAGCTCACGAAACGATCCTGTAATAAACACCAGTGTTAAAACAATAAAAAGGTCAAAACAGAACAACCGGAAGAATATTAGTTACCTGATGCCGACATGGTCCTGACATTGTCCACGAATTGTTCCAAGGGGGAAGCCATTTTACACAAAGTACTGAATTTTATGTGTCGAATACCTATTAATGTAGCTTTAGCATAAATTGATATTTACTTTCGTATCTCGAATATTTAAAAACGTATACCCGCAACTAAAACGTGCAAAATATTGTATTGTAGTTCATAAGTTCACATATCCATCACAAAATCTTTAGTTATGTCAATTGTTGACGTTCGATGTTCTTTTTCTTTTTTTTTTTAATTTTATGGCCTGTACACTGAGGTCTTTAGACAACTTATGAGCCAAGGGTAAACAACTGCTCTAAGCTGTAGAGCTAACACATACAATTACGTAAATATGGCATAGTTGCATTGTGTTGTTGCATTTGTAGCATTTTATGTATCTTTCAACCACAGCCATCTCTCATCTCTCTATTGTAGACTTTTATAGTTAACTACTTATTTTACTTGAGTCTTCCTGTTAATGTTGAAGCTGACATCATTAGCATGAGTGAAGACCAGGATGACAACTAGAGATGTGTAGGTCCGGATGGATACGGCTCCTCGGATCTGTTTCCATTGAGCTTTTGTGTTATACAAATCCAACTTCAGGTCAGACACGTATCATCGGACATGTAACAACGCCACCGCTCACAAGTCACAACCCGCGAATAGATTCCGGTTCAAAAAGATTTTGCGCGAACACAATTTTATCCGTTATGAAGTTCCAATAAGCAGAGGAGCTGTCCCAGGTTCAACAAGACCAACAGACACGCAGCATGACCCATACATGTCCGTCGGACATAGTTCCTGGATCCGTTTCCGCTGAGCCAAATCTGCATCGGGATCCGGCTCCATTAAAATCACGGACTTACCTACTAATGACACACTCGATAGTGCTTGTCAGCTGTCAGCAGTGGCCAGTTGGTTCGACCAACCGATTTTTCGGTATCTCTACCGATACGGGCTCTGTCCTACCGAAATGCATTTTTTTCAGAAATTCAGAGAATACACGGAAATTAATATTTTGGCATGAAGTAAGTTTAAAAAAGCATGGCGATAACACTCAAATGTTGCTTTTGTTGCCTACTTTCATCTTTATATTTATCACTGCCCCAACGTTAAACGCATATTTTCGCATTTTAATCTTACGAAAACCAAAAAAAGCGAAATAGGCTACTTACTGAGTCAATCACTGGTCTATTATAAATAAAACGACTCTTTAATGACGCTAATTGTTATGACTTGGAATTTAATTCGAAGATGACCGCGGCTATGGCCAAAGAATATCGGTATAATCCTAAAGACCGTAAAAAATTATCATATTTAAGTGTAAATGTAAATTACACTGTTAGTTTATTTTTTGACTTGGAATTTAATTCGAAGATGACCGCGGCTATGGCCAAAGAATATCGGTATAATCCTAAAGACCGTAAAAAATTATTATATTTAAGTGTAAATGTAAATTACACTGTTAGTTTATTTTTTGATAAATAAACGAATTTATTTATTTATTTTATTTGTATTTTTTTGGCATATTCAGATTTTAGTGGGCAGCTCTACGGATTTCGCAGATTCGAAACCACAGGCCGTCACTGTCATGTCATTGTCACTCACGGTGGTGGAGTGTGGATCGATTTGATGATGTGCTTTCTAGTTTAGTGCTAAAGTAGAAAATCTATTTTTAGTTTCAAACAAATAAATTCCTAGTAAAATGGCAATTTTACATAGGGCTCTATTTACTTGGTTTATTTTCTTAGTTTTCTTAATACTACTATGCCTGAGACTAGAATCCAGAACCCACTGGAATTGGTTTATCGTTTTCATACCAATGTGGGTTTACGATAGCATTTTACTAATATATGTGTTATTTCACATGATTTCTCACTGTAGAAATGGTATCGAAAGATTTAGAGGAACTATTAACAAAAATGTATGGTACATAGCTGCTATAGGCTTAAAAATGGCAGCACAAATTATAATATGCATCAAATTGGAATACACCAGAGTAAATTTGCCAATATACGTCGTCATGACTCCTATTTGGATGTTACTGCCCGTACTTTGCGTAGAAGTGTTCATGCATTTAATAAAGCATTCAAGTGGGAGCAGTAGATACTAAATCTACCTGCAAAATATGAAATCACTTTTCTGCTATTTTGGACTGTAATAATCTGAAGGTGAAACATGTGACAAAGAGTGGTGTAGATAATTTTAAACTTGGCACACATTCATCGAGACTGAGTATGTTTGCACATGTCAAATCATTTGTGCCTGTGTTGAAATATTGTGATATAACAGCTCCTTTGGAGGTTTAACTGGAAAAGGACAATTTCAAGATGTTTTCCATGGGCAGTAGTATTCCTGAGATAAAACAATTAACAGTACAAGAAGTGCCGGCTGGTAGCACAGCAGTATTGAATTGTCACAGCAATGATGTGGACCATAACTTTATGTTCTGGCTCTTCAATGGTACAGATGTTATTGGCCCCGGCAATGTTTATAATGAACAGAAGTATAAATACAATGTCCTCTCTGGGAAACTCCATATTCATGTAAGTGTAATTAGTGCAAGAAATTTCTCAAGGTTAACAAATGTCATTGGTTAAATTTACATTGTTTTGTTATTATTTTGGTAACAACATTTGGTTTGTTTTGTTAAAATGTAATTTATTTTACAATTTTGTTATTTTCCAGAATGTGTCACCCAGGGAGTCTGGGTACTATCATTGTGTATCCAGGAAACTCAGTGGTGATGGTTACACAGTGGGACAAGTTGACATGATAGTTAGTGGCTCAACTTTTACACCCATAGATGCAGTGAAGATAACAGCTATAGTGATGTCTATCCTTGTGATAATTGTCTGTGCTGTGCTATATTACAAGATGAGAAGGGACTGGAAAAGATATGAAGGCAGGGTAGTCATACCAGGTAAATAGTGGTGTCTTGTTTGTTTGAATATAAAATTCGTGCACATTATCTTATCTATGTAATTTGTATTTCACTCTTGTCTGTGTTATTTTCAGTAGATGAAGTAGAGGAAGACCAGGATGATGGTGATGAGATATACAACCGTACCACCACCCCAACACAAGCACGGCAAGTTAGTCAACCCGCTCCAGGGCCTAGTAGAAATGTATCATCTGAACATCTTCTATATGGAATAGATAATCAGGGCTTAGACACAGACTTCAATTCAGTATTTGAAAACATACAAATAAAGTCACCACAAGCAAGTCTGATTTAAATATAGTAAAATAAATTTTGTTAAATTCTAATATTTGTGATAAATTTATCAATATTATAGTTTAGAAAATATGCAATCTTTTTTGTTAATATTTCTTATTTGTAAATATGTAAGATGTAATCTAGTAGTAGGATTATACTCAGTAGGTAATAAAATGATTTTATTTTAGTTTGTTGTGTTTAATGATTTTATTGAATTTTATTAACTTATTCTTACTTATGTGTTTAAATTACTGGTACAGATCAATATCTTAACATTTTAGAAAGTAACATCAGCAGCAGTTGCATTTTGTTTTTCCGATGTGGACTGGTCATTAGTGCTCTGAGACTGTGTTGTAGTGTCCAGTGTCTCATCCTCTTCATCATCTCCGTCAATTTCCATCTCAAACACTCTTACTTTCCTGTGACTTTTCGAAAGAACAACTGCTACTTTACGACCCCCAGAGACAGCTACTCGAAAACCATCCATTTTATCCAGCACTTTGAAAACACCAGGTTCTATCAGAGGTGATATATTCTTCTTAGTAACTTTTTCATTAAACAAAAACAGCTTTGGTTTTAAAACAAATTCAGTTGCATTTATCTGAATGATTCCTATTGGCACTTGAATAAATATAGAATTTTCTTCAATGCGAGGATGCTGTGCTAGCACAGATAAATATTCAGGAGAATAGAACTCTAAATCCAAAACAGGAATAATTTCATCATTAGGTTTTTTATCTCCTAGTATAACAGTTGAAAAACTGTATTTCATTGCAGTCAGTGAAAATGCGTTTTCCTTAATTTTTATGGACATAAAATGAATCCCATCATTTATATTTGTAGAATCTATAAATGCCATCATAAAGCTTTCTTCAGTCTCATAATAAGCTTGACAAATCCTCAAACTATCACTAAGGTTTACATTTGATTTGGCTTCATAGCATTTAATATTAAATATAGCAGAAAAATATTTCTCAGTTTCTTTTTTCGAAACATCGAAGACTTGGCTTATAGCAGTTTTCAAATGTTTTTGTTGTTGCACAAGAGAGAATTTTTTGAATTCGGCCAGCGAGAATATGGTGTCATTGTCTTTTAGTAAGCAGGAGTTTTCTTTGAGAAATTTATGCCACGGATTGTCTTCATCATCAGGCAATATTGTTAGCTCTTGGTCTTCCAAATATTGTCCTAACCTCTCAAGGTTAAATTTCACGGGTTTTTCAGGTAAACTTTCGCCACCGTCAACTTGTGCATTGTCAAAATTGTATAAGAATTCAGCAATGTGGCCAAGTTCTTGTTGAGTGATCTTTACTATATCACTTGGTGTTTGTTCACCTAGCAATCTGACTATAACAACAAAGAGCCACCTGAAGAATCCTTTATAGTTGCGCATTGATGTGTCAATGACCTGCTGTAATTCAAGGCACTTATTCAAAAATGCACAACAAGCTCTTATTGCAGCAGTCACTGTGTTTTCTTCAATGCCAAGTACCTAAACAACCAAATATAATTTTACATAGTATACTATGCGCCAATACTTTTTTGCTTAGCCCTTTCCTTTGTGAAATGTCATGCAATTGGAATGTGGTATGTTATTTTGGATCCAGATTTTGACTCGAATCGATGTATAATAAAAATAAGATACTTGCACAGACAAAAGAGAACCCTATAATTAGCAGCAGATGGATAACGGCTGCCAATGTTGATTAGAATTGTAAAATCTTACCTTATATCTATCTGGTATCCTGGTCAAGCCTCTCAGTTCAGAGAGGTAATAAATGAGACTTTGTCCTACAATATTTAATTGCTTCAGGACTAATTTCTGTATAGTTGAATAACTCAACTCAATTGAGTTACTACACTTTTTCAAATCATTTACAGTTAGCTTCTGCAACAGATAGAGTTCTAACTCATCTGATGGTGTTCCTGTAAATATAATAATTATGGTTTTAAGTTCTGATGGCATAGTGGCAAAGAAATATAATTAGATTGGGTAAAGCTGAAGTACAAACCCAACATGAGTAGTTCTAATAAATCAGCTGAAACTCCACCCTCAGGAACTGATGCAGCATAATCTGACATTTTTGTGTCCATCTCCAATAAAATATGTTCCCATGCTTCGGTAATTGAAATCATGGTCTGATCAAGGTATGATGTCAATCTTACAATTTCACTGTGCTTCTTAGCTACTATATACATTTCTTCAGCAAATGCTGACAACACACTAGTGTTTATGAGTGATATAAGAAGATTATTGGTAATTCTATCTACATAGAGAACTTGCATGAAGCTAAAGTCCTCAGACATACAGATATCAAGTACTTTGTACTCTCCAAGATCATCTTTGACCACTTGAGCAAGATGTACAGTGCCATAAGGATACCTTCCAAAGATATTCAAGTAAATATAGCCTGTTCCATAGCCTACCATTAACATATTTAACTGACTGGGAGCCTGAACTTCTTTAAAATCTTTGATGTTCTCGTCAGTGCCTTGGTTTTTATATTCCCCAGTTGAAGGTAGGTTTTGTAAAAATATTGAAGCATCATCCTGAAAATGGGAAAATTTCATGTAGTAGGTTGACTGTTTTGAAAAAGTTGTATGTAAAAGTTTTTGGTGTATAAGTTGTATGTAACTAACTAATTTGAATTTGCAGAAGTATTTGTGTAGAAAAATAAATACTATAGATTTCACATAAAAAGTAAAAGCTTCAAAAAAGGGCCAGTTAATAGTTACGTACATAAATGTTTGGATCTATAGCACTCTCCAATGTATCAGTTCTCACTGCCCAAGTAATACATGTAATGCCAAACTGTTTTGAGTTGTCAAATTCGTCAGTTTGCTCTTGCTCCAAATCATATTTGTCGAGAATTTCTTTATCTTCAATATCTACAATGTACACAGCTCCTGAACTGTAACCAATTGCTAATGCCTGCAAAATATATTATAAAAAAAAATGTGATTAACTCTGGATCAGAATTTTCAAAGTCAAAGAAATGCCACCTTTGCTTTCTACATAATCACTGCAGAAGTGCCGAGGGCTCCGTACTAGGACTAGTGTTATACACAATATTTACAGCACATCTGCCAAATACTCCGGATATTACATCAGCAGCTGTTTTGGCAAGCCACAAATACCCTGAAATCGCCTCTCTAAAACTTCAGAGCAGTCCTGATGACATAGACAAATGGAGAATAAAAGCAAGTGCGCAAAATCAATCCAAGTTACTTTCAGTCTGGCAAGGCATTTGTCCACCTGTTAAACTAGGTGAGCATGCTCTACTGCAAAATGACTCTGTGAAATACTTAGGCATTCACTTAGACCGCAGGCTCACGTGGCGGAAATGTATTTAAGCCAAAAGAGACCAGCTGAACAAGTACAGAAATCTTTTCTGACTCCTTGGAAGAAATTCTGTTCTATTTGTAGACAATAAGCTATTACACACTATACAACAATACTTCAAAGGTATCAAAATGTTATCCTTAAAACCATCATAAATGCACAGTGGTTTATAGGAAACTGAGAGGTTCATCAATATCTCAACCAAAGCACAGTGTGCTGGGAGGCAAAAACCTGAGCAGAATGCTACAGAAAATGTCTTGAACCTCACCCAAATCCCTTAGAAAAAGCCCTTATGAACCCAGATCATAAAAGGCGGTTGAAAAGGTTGGCTGTATGGACGTACACAATAGGACATGATGTCATAAAAAATAAAAGAAGGAAATTTAGCTGGAGAACTACTCTTCATCAGCATATCTTGCAACAAATCTGCTCATAGTCTAAGGTCCTACAGTTGCAGAAAAAAGAAAAAAAAATTAAAGAAAACTCTGGATTTGAAACTCAATTCAAGTAAATAAAATTCATCTCACAATCTCATCTCAGCAACAATCAGTGTCTTAACATGTAAATAAATTAGTGGCATTTTTACCAGACTAAGATTAGATTGTCATTGTTCCTAAAAGTTAATAGAATTGACCCCGTGATCAAAATCACATGTTATTTATGAAGGGATGCTAAAAAAGTGTTTATGGTAGGTTTCTATAACTATTACACTTCATCAGTATTGAAATTTATGGGTAATATTTGAATACAACAGAGAGATAATGTGCAAGAAAAGCAGTGTGATCCTAATAAACAAATTAAACTGTATTGTTAACAACTAAACAAGAATTCCTAACTCGGGCTTCTGCCAGGGTATTCAATGAAAAATTGTCACTTGTTAATCTTTTACCAACAAATGTGTTTAACTAGAAATCAGTATTGAATATAAAATCTCGGTCTACCTTTCCATCGGGCCTCCATGCCATTGCTTGTACAGTAACATTTTCCTTAGGGGGTGGCAAATTCCAAACTTTTTGCCAATGAAGTCTATGTATCTGCACTTCACCTGAAAGTAACGACAGTAGTTATTATATTTACTGAATTACTAAATTGAATTTCAGTAATAGATTGATTTGATAAGTTACTCTATTATTTCAAGAAACCTTTAGAAATTCTGTAATGACACTTATTTATTAATCCAATAAATCGTATAACTCTTTTACCAGGTAGCAGTCATTAGCGATAACCCATTGATCGTATAACTAACCTTTGAAATTACTGAGAGCTAAGAGATCAAGCCGGGTGCTCCAAACCATTAAATCCACTTTGTAAGCAACATGCCTTTCTCCAACCTGACGCATTCCACAGTGGTACATATTGATACGCGTTTGAATATTTACGTTAAAATAATCTGATCTGAATGTTAACACAAAAAGTAATCGTTAATCAACATTTTCTCGGTCCACCCATCATAATTGATTGTAAATGTAAACAGTTTGTTATATTTGGATCAGTTTTTATTTTGACATAGACTGATAGTCCATAGACTATGGAAGCACTAAATAGGGATGGTGTCGGAAGTGACAAAAAAATGTATGTACTGATATTTATATAAATATCAATATCAACGTCAACATCTCAAGAATAAAATAACGATATATATCGGTCCAATTTCAAATAACCGTGTTCCCGACGCCGCCGGTGGCTATTATTTTTAAATGTTTTTATTGCGATTTTCATATTTAAAATGTAATTTATATGTATTTACAATGAATAAATGAGAATAATAAGAATGAATAAATAAAATAATTCATCATATCATTCGCAGGACGTCCACTGCTGGACATAGGTCTTCCCCATAGATTTCCAAAAGGACCAGCGTCTTCCCCCGGTTTTAATCAGGTCGTCTTACGCTGCGCTTACCAGTGCGTAGTCTCTATTCGAGAACCTTGCTGCCCCATCAGACGTCAGCTCTGCGTGTCAAGTGCCCTGCCTACTGCCACTTAAACTTGCTGCTATTTTTGTTTTAAATTAACTTGCTTGCATGCTTATGTATATATATATATACATATTCTGTTTAGTATGCAATATGACAAAAATATCAATATAAAAAGTGACGTACAACTGCCGCACACATGTATATACATACACGCAAAACGCAAGCAAAACATCTAGCGACTGTAATTACACAAATAAATAAAAAATATATCCTTTTTGATTCAATTTTCGATATTGGATATTTTGTATCGATATATCAACTAAAAATATCGATTTAGCGATACTTTTTCAACAAGCCTACCATAGACAAAACCGATACACTATTACTAAATAGTGAAACTTACTGATCTAAAATATCTAGACTTTTTTTTTTTTTGGTGGGTGGGAAATCATCAAATAACTTCTCCCGCCCTGGGCGGGACGGGAGGGAGTGTCAGACTTTTACTGACTAAAACCCACCCATGTTCCTTCTTGTGCCCTTTGCGTTCCGGGGGCGCGGTATCTCTTGCGAACAACCCGCAGAAAATATCTAGACTTGTGCTTGACATTTAGTAAAGCTAGTCGATTTCCCTCATTATAGACAACTTTAAGTTGATTTCAAGTGATTACCACACATAGAGATATGCTATACTATAATAATGTCAACAAATGTAGGTAAACTAGACCTTTTTTTATATAAATAAAGTATTTAAAACTAACTTTTAAACTGCCTCTTTGATTGGCGCACGAAACACGGAAACAGGTTCATAGGCAAGTATTTTCAATTCTGCCGCCAACATACTTGCAGAAATGGATTCATGTTGCTTTATGTTAACAACTATTAAAAAGCATGATTGTAACAGTGACAAAAACCTTGCCGCAGTTTTTAATTTGTAAATAAAATTTATTGTAACTCCATATTTATAATGGACATGCTTCTATTCCTGAGGCAAGTATTTTCCGGCTCTGGGCCGTTTTTTCCTACTTGCGAGTTTCGTCCTTGCACTGCCTGTACCAAATAGCCATACTTCGAACCAAAGCCCTGGTTTACATACCTTATATGTTAAGTAATACGTGCAACCATGGTGCAACCCTAATACATTCATGTCATCAGATCATGTCGGATAAATTGTCAATTTGTCAATTAAAGCATGAAATTAACTTATTGATTTTGCAAGTAATTTAACAATAAGTTTAAGAATTTATGCGAAATATTACAGCTTGATTTAAGTACCGTAATAACCAGGGCACAAGTGTGATATGGCTGCGACTTCGAAAAATACAATGAAAGATGTGTATGCTGATTGCTTAACACAACAAATAGATGAGTTCGAATTACTCAAATCTATGTATCCCAATCATGGAGAAATTATCTTAAGTGATAAAGATATTATAAAGGAAATTAACAACTTTTTAGAACACAAAACTGAATACATTCCTTCGCATTTAGATTTCAAATTAAACCTTGTCATAGATGGACTGAAGTTTGAAGTTTTTGTTAATTTGCCTAGCTCTTACCCAGAGGAAGAGCCAGACATATATGTAAGATGTAATAAGATGAATCGACACAGCGAATCAAGCTTAAATTCTGAACTTTTAGAATATGTCAAAGAGAACCATATCGGAGAAGTATGTCTTTACACTGCAATTTCATGGTTGCAGGAAAATGTTGATAAATTTGCAACCATTGCTCAGGAAAGCCATCTTCCTGACTCTAATCCAACCCAGGAAACTAAAGATGAATTTGCAAGAATGTGGATATATTCTCACCATATTTACAATAAAAGAAAAAGGGAAGAAATCATTAAAAGGGCTAGAGAATTGAAATTAACTGGGTTTTCATTGCCCGGAAAGCCTGGTATTGTATGCATTGAAGGTCATCATAGTGATTGTAAAGAATGGTGGAAGGATATCAAATCAATGAGTTGGAAAAAAATAATGATTAGAAAGTTAGAAACATTTGATCCGAGTGAAGAAAAGACTTTCAAAAAGTTTTCAAATTTTGAAGAACTGTCTTTAAAGAATTCTGTGCACACTAAACACTCCAACATGAGCGAACTATCAAAATTAATGAATGAACTTGGCCTAAGCCAAACTTTTAATGATTTATTTGGGTTGTGCAATGATGAATAAAATTAAAATCAATTAATCTGTAAATACTCTACTAACACTAATCAACTTGAGGCCATAATCATTCTTTATAATGAATGTTTTTTGCTGTATATAATAAATAATGTATGATTATTTTTTATTAATTGTTAATTTGTGCTTTTTATATATTTTATTACAACTATGTTTTTCATTTACCAATTACATACATTTGATACATATGGTAATTGCTTATAAGCTAGTCATCAATTAATTGTATAGTCTTGAATTATTATCAATTACTAATGACCTTTTTTTGGTGTCTTGTCATTTCTGTAAAGAGTTGTTGTTTGGTAGGTACAAAAGCACTTTTGGCGCCTTAATGATTAATTTTTCAATTCTTTCATAAGAAGGAAGGCTGAGGTACGTGTTGCGGAATTGTGATGGTCCATAGAATAGCAGACTAAATTACATTAAAAAAAACTGAGCCTGCCTATCTTGATCACCTTTCGTAAACATATACAGTGTCCAGGTATCCTTAACATAGGGAGGTACATCACTGCCTTATCCTTTGGGGAAACACGCATGATGATAAGTGATGTGAGGGGTGTGTACCATGGGTGATACAGAATTCAGTGTGAGAATCCCATTAGCACAAACCCTTTTTGTAAGAAGCACATTTTTCCGAGATAAATACTAAACGACTCCAACTGGCACTCATGTTGTTAAGGAGAAGTCTCAGTATAGTAGTCGGCATGAGTCGTGAGTACAACGACGCTGCACGTGATCTGTCCGACTGATGCGCAACAGCGTGCAGCGTCGACGGCTCAAAAATCCCAGAAAGGAACCCAAAAATTAACTTGACGTTTGTGCTCACGACTCATGGCGTACTATATCATAAAGTGTTCAGTGTAGTCAAATGGAGTTCATGGAGTTGAATTGTTCAAAGCCTAGGGAAGCCGACTCAATTATCTATATTTCTATACTATACTATAAATAATATTGTAAAGAGGAAAGATGTTTTTTTTCTTTGTAAGGAATAGGCTCCGAAACTACTGGACCGTATTAACAAATTTTTCACCAATAGATAGCTACATTATTTCAGAGTAACATAGGCTATATAACATCACGCTATGACCCACGGGAGAGGAGCAGCAACGAAAGACGTAACTTGACGCGGGTGAAATGTCACACGGACGAAGTCGCGGGCAGGTCGCTAGTAACATAACACGAATTTGATCAGTCAATGGTAGGTATTTTGGGAACATCACATAAAATTTTTATCCGATACATACATACAGCAATACATAATCACGAATGCTTTTGCCTCACCCCCACCCTTTTTTTTTTTTTTTTTTTGGTGGGTGGGAAATTATCAAATAACTTCTCCCGCCCTGGGCGGGGCGGGAGGGAGTGTCATACTTCCTAAGGTTGCGGCTGTGGCAGTTGCCAATTTCTTAGAACAATGTGTCAAAGTAACTGTCAATGTCAACAAACAAAAGAAAATGTCAAATCAAAGCTAGTGGAACCATGGTGGAACTGGAACGTATCAACGTACTTACGTTGATCAATCCACGATTCTTTTTGCTGGCATGGCAATCAAATGTTTACAAGTAAAGTCAAGATAAATATATGCCTCATACGCAGAAGCATTTGTATCAAAATAAATGTACATTTCTGTGCAAGTTCGCTGTAAGATAAGTTGCAATTTTTGTGATATAAAGTGGAATAAAGACTGCCGGCTTGTTTACAATGATTTCCCAGATTGTCGTTATTATAACGACTGTTAAACTACTGTTTATTCCACTATAGTAAGTTAAAAGAACCCTCAATATTATTCTATTTTAATTTTTCTAACGTGTGTCTAATAATCGCCTTATCTACTGCTTATTAAATTCGTAATCTTACAGACGTATTCTGATTAACAAATAATGATTAACTGTGCAAGTTCCAAATGTATCATAATAGTTTCTAATTCAATTAGACCTATGTTTGCCGTGAAATCTTTTCGTATTGATGACAATAAAGCCTATTTTCTTATTGAACTGTAAACGCCAATTTCAAATGCCCATTTTTTTAACTTTTCAGTCATTCAACAGACTTTGAGGTACACCGAAACTGGCTGGCAATCACACATAACTTGACATTAGACAAATGGTATTATGACAATACCTCAGAATGGACCTTGGATTATCCACCATTCTTTGCATGGCTGGAATTTGTTTTGTCATTTATAGCAAAATACTTTGACCCTGCAATGTTGTACTTAACTAATTTGAATTATAAATCTGATATGACTATACTATTTCAAAGGTTGTCAGTTATCATACTGGATTTCGTTTATATTTACAGCGTAAAAAGGTTGGTATACCCAAAAACAATGTTCATGCTTTTTAAACTTGAGACCTCTGTCCGTTTTGAGGGCTGTAATAATTGAAGGGCCTAGAGAGTAGAATAAAGACTTAAACAATAAAAAATAAACAATTTAATAAAAGCCACAATATTTAAAGCTGTAAGAAATGGATGGACCATTTTATTCTTTTGTTGTTGTGATAATGTTTTGCTTTTCTATTAGCGTTGCTATACACAAGTCGGTGGTGGGGACATTCGCAATTCAACCTTTGATAATTATGTTGTATTGAGATTGTTGAACTGGATGTGCAAACTAGCTTCTTTGTGTAGTAACCCTTATAAAACTTAACATTCAGTGAATTTTTTTCTTACAGGCTGTCAGGTTTTGTTGGTGATGGAAAGCTTTTGGTCTTCATATTATTGGTGACTTGTCCCGGTCTGCTGATGGTAGATCACATACATTTCCAGTACAATGGATTTCTGTTTGGAATACTTTTGTATTCTGCGTCACATATCATTGAAGTAAGTTGATTTTTGGGATTGGAGAGAAACAATATTTAAAATAGAAATCATAATACATATGAGGAAGTAAGAAATAAACATATCACCCAGTACAATGTAATCAATAAAAATGCTTTTGTTTCAGAATAATTATCTAACAGCAGCATTTTGGTTTGCAGTGCTGTTAAATTTAAAGCACATATTTCTGTACATCGCTCCTGTATACATTGTGTACTTATTAAGGGCATATTGCTTCACAATATCTTCAGTGGATGGTGTCCATACTCCGTGGTACTCATTCTCCCTCTCAAACCTGTTCAAACTGGCGTTTACAGTACTTTCAGTGTTTGGACTTTCTTTTGGACCTTTCATACAACATCTTCCTCAGGTATGGATATTGTTATTGAAAATAAATACCGGATTTTAAATACCCAACGGGTGTCTGAAGTGGGTTATGATATTTTTTTTAGTATAGGACAGGCGTTTGATCTTTTGTATTTTGTTTTCAGGTGTTATCAAGATTATTTCCTTTCAAAAGAGGTCTATGTCATGCTTACTGGGCGCCTAACTTTTGGGCGATATACACCTTTATTGATAAGGTGCTGCAACATCTGGGTCAGTAAAAATAAATATTTTTTTTTTTTTTTTTGGATTTGTGCCTGGTTAATGGCAATAGGCTCACCCCCTATTATATGGGACCTAAAACATACCGGCGAACTGTGGGTGTACATTGGTACACCTCTGCCTAACCCTGCGGGGAATACAGGAGTGATGTTATGTTTTGGTTTTTTTTTTTTTTAAATATAGTCACCAAAGATTTAGCAAAGCGACATTTAGGACAGTTTCTACTGTCAAACCTAATTCCACATTGCATTTATTAAAATAATTAAAATGGAAAGAAATATTGATTAAGAAAAAAATTTTGACTTGTTAAGAGTATGTATAAAGCAACCAGCAGTACATGTTTATATTATTTCGACTTTATATTTATGGGATGAAATGTTAATGGTAATTTGACAGTGGAAACCGCACTGATATGGCTTTCACGGTCAATTTCTGTTAATATTCACTAGTAACTTACAGATATTTAGTTGCATTCGGTTAGATTGGAAGCAGCTAAGCAGATGATGATGATTGATTAGTACCTTTACGTTTTTATTTTAGCGGTCAATTTGGGATTACTGCAAATGCCGAGGTCTGAGGCGTCAATGACAGGTGGTCTGGTGCAACAATATGACCATGCAGTGTTGCCCTCAATCACTCCAACTGTAACAATTGTGCTGAGTGTATTGACAATGTTGCCTGCACTTGTCAAACTGTGGCATTTGTGTGCTGATAGGAGATACAGGGTGTTAAGTTTTATAAGGTATGCTTTCAATTAAATAAATCCCTGAGAATGTTGTATTTTCTTTGTGCAAGTTCAATGAGAGTTTTTGTCAATTATTCTATAGATGTGCTACAGTAATCACCACGACTGGTGAGCAGAAACGTCAAATTATTTTTTGGGTTTTTGGGTACCTTTCTGGCTTTTTTGTGGCGCCGACGGTGCACGCGATCGGTCCGACTGTTAACCAATCGCATGCAGCTTCGGCGCCCCAATAAACCCGGAATGGCACCCAAAAACCTAAAAACCTAACTTGACGTTTCTGCTCACCACTCGTGGCGGCTACTATACGTCTGTTTTTGTCGGTTATTTAATTTGCCGCGATCGGTTAACAAATAATGGACACATGTTTTCATTCACACAGTTTCACATTTATAATGTTAGAGTGGATACAACATTAAGTAAATGTATAATGTTATTTTTTATATTTTAACAGGTGCATGGTGATTTGTGCTGCATGTTCGTTTCTGTTTGGCTGGCATGTTCATGAAAAGGCCATTCTTTTAATTTTGGTACCATTGAGGTTAGTAAACATAAATACTTAATTGTCAACCTTACACATATAGATTTATGTATGTATACAAATGACTACCAAGCAGGGGTTTTTTTTAAGAAATAATAATTGTAGATGGAAATTGTGGATGAAATAACCTTTTGTAGTTGAAGCAAACAAAATTAATATATTTTTACATTTAATTTCAGCTTCCTGTCTGTCCTGGGCGACGTCGATGGAAAGCAATTTTTAATGTTAACAACAGTCGGGAACTACTCACTGTTCCCGCTGCTTTTTCCGAAGAATTTATTTTCTATTAAGTTTTTTATATTATTAACCCACGTAGCTTTAGCCTTTGTTAACATTCGTACTTTATATGAACCTGCTAAGGTTAAAGGTGGTAGGAGAGTGAGAGTACTTCGTTTACCAATGTTAAGGCAAACAGAGTCTTTATATCTCTATGGTCTGATAGTTCTATGTGTCTATGAGAACGGAATCCACGTTCTCTGGGGCCTAGACAAGACCTTACCGTTTCTACCGCTAATGCTAACTTCTGTATATTGTTCATTTGGAGTGATGTACGTGTGGCTTCGCTATTACTATTATTTCTTAACATTCAATGTTAGTCAAGTTCCTACTTTATGTTCAGTTAACTTAGCAGAAAAATATAAGAAGACGAGTTAAATCTGTTAGTCCCAGATTAAAAAATTGCTAGAGTTACGTCATTTTAGCAACGCCAGGCCGTTTAAAGCCTTACCATACTAGGACACAGTGGCGGCGCAACCAGCCTATCTGCCAACAGAAGAAATGTATGATTGGCTACGTGACCAAGAGGCCGCCCGGTCAGGTACCCCCCACCAAAGACCTATATACATTCTGTCGGCAACGCAACCTGGCAGAGTCCCGGTTGGGCAAACCCTTTAACGTCAGAACTTAAAGTTTAAGTTGAAGCTATGGCTCCTGGATTTTTTTTGGCAGTAACAAATAATGGTTTTGAACACTATCTTGTAATACAATATGAAAATCAGCTTTGTCACTTGAAGGTAAGCGATTAATAAGCCATGCTAAAATGACGTAAGACTGGCGATTTTAGGATCTCAGTTCAGAATATGTTACACCTGAGGCGCTCCCTCACCGGGACCATTTGCCTGTAATGTACCTTATGTAACAGTTCAAATTCGAGCATTACATCAGTAAGTGATGACAACCGAGGCTTGAAAACTTGTAATGATACAATCTGTAACATAAGCGCTCCCTTACCGAGAGCATTCGCCTGTAATGTAATAGGCCAGAGCTCAAAATCGAAACTTGGATTATTACATAACGGGCGAATGCTTCCAGTGAGGGAACGCTTTTATATGGACAAGTAGTGAAGTCTTGTCGTTACCGCAACATGTGTGACGTGCATGAAACGCGGAAAACATGCTAAGACAGATAGAGATAAAATAATAAGGCTAAGTTCACATGACCGCGCGGTGCCGTGTATCGCCACGCGGTGGGACCGTTCACATGACAGCATTGTACGCGAGCCGGACTGGCTTCAAAACATCGTTACTACTCATTTTTCTTCAATCCGTGTATCAGTCTATAACAAAACGCGCAGATCAAGTGAACGAGGCGGATCGGAACAAACCGAAGTTTATAGAAGTTTTACCGCGCAGTAGGTACAGGATCTTGCGCACGGGACGGAGCGCGCTGCGTTGCGCCGCCCGGTTCCGCGCGATGATGTAGACTGTAAGCACTATTTAGTTTGATCTTGTACCGCACGGTTTATATGAACTTAGCCTACAGTGATGTTGAACGAAAGCAGTTGGTACCAAACATTCCGGCGACTGTAGCGCCGCGTGTCGGGACTCCTTTCGTGGAAAGAACTAACTTAAACCGAATATTTGTAAATAAAACAAAATAAATGTGTGTTGGCTACCTCGCTTTACACAATGCATTTTGCACGCGCTGCGATGACTGTAATCATTCCACTAATAGTTGACGGAGAAGTTACGCGCCTCTGAAAACTTCGTTTCAAATCGTAGGTACGTGTCTGGTAAGAAGTTACGAATTAAAGTCAATGCAGCAGTAATCATAGAAATATGGTCGAACAGTTTTTTGTATAGGTATCACAAATACAATTAAAAATTGTGTGCAAGTTATCACAATTGCGAGGTGTTCATTATTTTCCACGCAACTACGTAATTTTCAACTCTATTTTTATTGCATTTTAGTTCATTGTCAATATTGTAAGTAATAAAAACTGCTCCAGCGAGAGAATGAGTATGATTGTATTTAAAAAATAAATTACGAAATTATGTAATCGAGTTGCATAATCTACTTCTCACTAGGTACTGTATGTAAGCTTATTCGTAGTCAGAACTGATGATTTTAAATAAATGTTAGGTACTTAGATTTAAGCTAAGTCAAAGATTGCTTGTAAATGAAATAATAATATAAGCGTGTAAATATTGCTGTCTTAAGACACAAAGAGGCATAATAAACGTTTTATAAATGACGGTTGTTTTATACTTTATTACCTACCTACAGTTAAAGGCAAATAAGCTTATCAACAGCAACGTTCACGTGAATTGATTCACTATCGGAGTTTGAATTTGAACTCGCATAAGCACCTACAGTCGCTGGTCAGGATGGCAAATTATTATATTTCTAAACTATAGGTATTGGAGTACCTAGTAGTATAATTCTAAATAAATAAACGTAAATAACAAATAAATAGGCTACGGTCAGATGGTGGCTAGGTATCCTATTTGATATTTTCATGTAGGTTTACGATCAAAAAAGGGAGGTCTTTAATGTATGTTTGGGCCGTCGTATATAGACTTGCAAAATTATTTTTATGTTTGAAAGAGGTTTATTACGAAATACGAAATACGAAATTAATTTTTATATAGATCTGATGATAGATTCTAGAGACAGACAACGGAACTCTTCAAACTAGAGACAGTCATTCACACGCACATGACCATTTCCATTCGATTTTGTGGTTAAAAATAAAAGGAACGCAGGCAGTTGTAAAGTGCGCACCATCATGGATCCACGTGTTCTACTTGTTATTTTTTTACTTCCTAACAGTGACAAGAACAAAAAAAAGTCCATACAGGATACGGTAAAACATATTTCTCGAACATAGGATTTCTCTGCGTGGACTCCACGTGATATTAAGCTTTTATGTTGCCACTGCTATTTGATAAAATCTCTTCTTTAATCATGGTACACGGGGAAAAAATTACCGCCTGACCGTAGCCATTTTAAATATACTTCATCCTTTTCTACATCTGTTTTCCAAAGATGCAAATTATGTACGTTAAGTAAGAACAGTGGGGATGTCTTGTATTTGTCTAATACAAGACAAACGCGAAAGGACACGTACGCGTGTTTACACGGAGTAAAGTGAAGGCGTACGTCGATCGTGGCATGAATATTCATAGAAGCCTAAACACCCGGCGCGCACCTTATTACACGCAAATTCTGAGGTGCGAAGTAACACTTATGTGTTGTCATTGATGCTAATATCTTCTGAATTTGTTTAGGATGACATGTATCATAGTATTATCTAACTGTACGAAGAAACCGCCTGTGGCAGTTGTGTGGAAAACTGAATACGACGCTACCAAAGTTAGGAAAGGTAAACGGAAAAAGGATGAACAAACCAATGAGAAATGCTAAACATTTTGAGATGATGATGATGCCAAAAGAACCGACAAGTATCGGAATCCAGTAGTAACAAAATGGTCAAAACAAAATACAATAAATAAATATTTAAATAAGTTAATCTTATGAGTTCCTGGATAAACATTTGTTAGGTTACGTTTCGAAATAATTCATGGTTTTTAATAATCGTCCAGGAAACCTGAATATTTTTCCCGTTCACGCATGAACAGATAGGTAAAGTTATTCGTAATAGGTTCAATCGCTCGATTCATTGGATTGGAAGTTTGAAAATAAAAGGGAAATGGAGCGGAAGGAGTTGTTCATTCAGATTGTGATTCAGCAATTTGTTACTTAACTTACTGTTAGTTATTGCAATGGAAACAACGAGCTTAATAGATACTAGCTTCCTACCTATTATTTATTTAAATTTAAACAATAAAATCTTCCCGAACGAGTGTCCGCCGCGTAAACACAGTTACACTTCTTCCCTCAGTCTCATAGTCTGTATTGGACTGCAATCCGTTACGATCGGTGATCAGGCGCAGGATCAACGTCTCTGCATGCTTTCCGAAGCACCAGGGTGTCGCACTACCAAAATTCTGGGTTGTTAATAAGAAATTTCTAATGGAATATCTAACGCCATAACACTTTTTGCCCGACTTGGGATTCAAACCCAGTCCCCCGCGCTCAGCAGTCACACATGCGACCACGAGACCCACGGGAAGGAGGTACTTAAAGTAGGTACGTATAATGGTGGTATAGTAGCCGCCACGAGTCGTGAGCACAAACGTCAAGTAAATTTTTGGGTTTTTGGGTTCCTTTCCGGGTTTTTTGGACGCTGCACGCGATTTGTCCGTCAGTCAGACCGATCGCGTGCAGCGTCGGCACCCCAAAACACCGTTTAGGCGTGAAAAAGTAACGAACATACTTTTGCATTTATAATACCTATTAGTTAGAAAGTTACAACTAGTTAGGATTGTATAATTAATTTGTTAAGAACACAATTTTTTTTACAAAAAACAAAAACTTAGGGAATACACGGGCTGTGTCTATAAATAGAAACCTACAGACCTCTAAGATACAGGAGTTTCCTAGTTTGGAGGTCAGCAAATCCTTGCTAACGGCGCCTAAAAAATTGCCTAGTACATAAGTGAAAATTAAGATTTTTTAAATTGTATTTGATGGCTGATTAAATAAATTATTAAGTATACTCATTCATTTATTTATTATTATTATAATAACATAAAGTAAATTTGTACAATAATTAAAATAATGTAATATATTAGGTAAAAGTAAGTGCCTACTTACCCATACAAATATACCTAAGGTAAAATTAGGACAACTACATACAAAACATAATGATAAATTAAAAAATAACTGTTTACTTTAAATTGATAGAGACTATGTTCCGTGCTATCTACTCACCTCCAAATTAAAACTTATAAAATTATAGAACGACAACCCCAATTAGCTATTGGGTTAATTTTGCCAATCTGGTTAGCCAGCGTTGACGCTGGATCTGGCTTATGGGTAGAACATGTTCTGCTTTCTCAGGAAAATCTGATGGAAAGATCGGGCTGCAATCAAATACAATATTTTCTTTAAAAAAGTGATCTGCGCTCACATTCTCTAAGCTAAAAGATCTGGAACAAGGATTTTAGTCCTTCATTTGTTTTAAAAATAGAAAAATTGGCTATAAATACGCAGGTCAGATAGTTCAGAAGACTTTCCTTTTTTTTTAGAATGGCGACTTCATGCAGGGCGATCCATACCAAATAGACATACGAAATAACGAGACGTTGCTAGGGTCGCGGAGAAGCATTTGATTTTGTAAAGCACAGAACATAAATAAATCAAATATACGAACTCAACAGTGCTTTTTTGGGGTATTTCAATATTAGGATAGAACTTCTGAACCGCATGCGAAGATTTTGCCCCGGTGCTCTTCGTGCTAACCCGCGACGACTTGACCTGTGACTTGGACCTGTGCGAAGGTAAAGTATTTCATTTAGTTAGTACCTAGGTATACATAAGATATAATTTACAAATGGACTTTTTTAAGCTGCCAATATTGGGTCTTTTTTTTTTTTTTTTTTTTTTGGTGGGTGGGAAATCATCAAATAACTTCTCCCGCCCTGGGCGGGGCGGGAGGGAGTGTCAGACTTTTACTGACTAAAACCCACCCATGTTCCTTCTTGTGCCCTTTGCGTTCCGGGGGCGCGGTATCTCTTGCGAACAACCCGCAGCCCCGGCAGGCATCGGCCCTCAGTGGCCCCTTCCTTTTGCTGACATCTCTTTGAGGCGCGCGTGGAACACGAACGCGCCGTCGACACGGCCTGTCGTTATGCAACGTAAGGACGTGTTACGTCTTCGACTACTACCTACTTAAAAAAGAGCAAAGTGTAGGTAGGTATAGTACCTAATATACTGGCAAAGACTTCCAAACGCTTACAATTTTGCTATTTTATGAGATATTAAAACATTATTTTTTACTATGATCCCTTCTCTAGCTTTGATTGAAGGGTAGGTAAATACTGTACAAATTTAGTACACGACTATTACTTTATCTACTAGATAATACCTATTCAAAATTTATAAAGGCTAGTTGAGTTTGGTTAGCGTTATGTTAAACGTGATGGGTATCGTGTCCATGGTTTAAGGGGTGCTATATACAGACTTTTCGCTTCTCCCCATTTCGTTTCAAATTCTAGCTCTATTCGGTTTTCGCTTATCATCGGCCGTAGCACAGGTGCCTGATGCATCGAATTTAGGGAGTATCACACAGGTAGGCAAGTGTGGCAGGGACAACGGTCTACCAAGATTTTTTTTTTTGAAATTCAATATCCTGTAGTAACGGCCGAGTAACTAGGTACCTACTGTTTTAACGCTTAAGTTCCTTTTGTGTGCATTGATACTTACAGACTACCTTTAGATTTGTCAGTTCCCGTTTGTGTCGGGATGGGGCGTAGCATTGTGTCGAATGAACTCCGTGGCAAACCAATGAGACCAACTGTCAAATTCGATTCTTGCAACTTTTCCTCTGGGCCAGCCACAATGAGATAGAAATAAGAAAACCGCTCGCTTAATCTGAAAAAATGAAACATGCTGATTGAGTAGAAAATTCTGTAGATTTTAGGTAAGCAGAGAACCTATTTATATTATAAATGTACCTATGTACAATCCTAATAGGCAAAGGCTTTTTATGCCGAAAACTGCACGATTCCTGCGAGAATATTTTTTTATATTTTTAAGTCGTTGCCTCACACAAAAAAACTCTCCTGTGTCGTGAGTGCGTTTACAAATATAATTCAAGTAACAAGCAGCCAGACGCGGAGCAACTACCAGTAGGCCATACGAATACTTGTTCCGTTCGGAAATCGATCCCGAGACACGCAGCGCTCCAGCCTATTGCTAAGTCATTCTGCCAAACGTGCCGTCAAGTAAGGTCTAAGTAGGAGTAGTAAAGTATGTAATTCAATGTTCCAAATGAACAGTTGTTTCAAAAGGTTGGTATGTTGTGCCTGGGATGTGGCGACAGGCTTATCCCTGTTACGTGGGACTTAAAGATAAGTGGCCACCACATTTAGGGGGTGGATCCATTCCTAAAGTATTTACTTTTTTTCAAGCATTCGAAATCATGATATGACCTCTTCCTCTCTAGGTGCAGCGGAAGGGAGTGTCCGGCTCTTACCAACTTTGACCCATACGTGTTCCTCCTAATGCCCTTTGCATTCCAGTGCCGCGGTATTTCTTTCGAACAAACTCCGCAACCCTGTCAAGCACTGGCCCTGGTGGACGCCGTCAACTGTGCTGACATCTCTTTGAGGCGTGCGTTGAACATAACGCGCCGTCAATTCAGGCCTGGATCTGATCGCAGGTATGCGCCTACGGTGGCCGTGAATCGCCCTGTGAGTCCCGATGACCGGGGCGTCTTCTTCTCCTTCGCTAGCATTACTGTTTTGCAGAAAGAGGTGACTGCTTCCCTTTCCCCCATGCTATTTCTAGGTACCACCACGCGGACACCTGGTCCGCTGCTTGACTGTACAGATAATACAGTCATGATGTTATGTTAATATTACACTGCTTAGTTCTATACCTAGTATATTTATGTAGTATCATGTTGGTTATGAACGTATTGACTAGTTTTGACGTACCTACTTATATAGATCTATAAAATAGAATAAATAATTTTCCCTTACCCATCATACTTGACAAGTCCTAATCCCATCAAACGAAAATCTATAGGTCGGAAAGTGAACACCTCGTTCATAAGTGGAGAACGAGTGTTGAGTTTTTTCTCGTGAAGTAAGCTAGTACCCAGCAACACTTTGCGCTCTTCTGTTGTCATTTGTGCCAGGTATCCCGTTTTATGCGTGTGCTCCACTGTGTTAAATATATCAGACTTAAAAATGCGATGGCATTCCAATTCTGGAAAATGACAAGTTTGATATAAACTTATAAAAATCTGATTGCTAAAATAACCGATAAACACTTACCAATTTGACGAAATTGTCGTCGTCCCAGAGCCAAGTAAACTATTTGGATGGCCATGTGTATGAACGTTTCAAACAATCGTGCATCTTTGTCGGATAAAGACCGTCGTTTTTTATTTGCACCCATATGATGGAATTTTTTCATATCACCACCACCTACAGTAAAAAATAAAAACCTACAATAAAAAAGTATAGGTAGGTACCTATAAATAGTAACCCCTAAGTTTCTGAAGCGAGGTGTTGGTTAGAACCACTTACCAATGAGCATTACACAATATTCCTTAGCTACTAAAACTCTGAGATCGGATAGGTTTTCTTGGAACTCGTTTTCCACAATTTCGCAGGTCTGGGTCCTTATTTTTGTTTTACGCTCTAACATGCGATAGGCCATTTCTTCTGATACCTACGAAATTAACAGGAATGTGCAACAAACAAAACATCATTTATTGTGGGCTTCATTTTGAGAGTGCTATCTCTGTTTTTACTATTCTGAAACATACAAACGAAACAACAAAACAGTACCTTCCTACTTCTTGAACTCACATTTGAACAGCTCAGAAAGTGGCCCTATGGTCAAACCATAGGGAGGGAGTGTCAGACTTTTAACCAACTAAAACCCACCCATGTTCCTTCTTGTACCCTTTGCGTTCCGAGGGCGCGGTATTTCTTTCGAACAACCCGCAGCCCCGGCGGGCATCGGCCCTGAGTGGCCCTACCACTTGCAGACATCTCTTTGAAGCGCGCGTGAAACACGAACGCGCCGTCGACACGGCCTGTCGATATGCAACTTACGGACGGGGAGCTACCCATTGCTCACCGTCCACAGGCCCGCGTCTACGGTGGCTGGGAGTCGTCTCGCGGCTCCCGACGCCCGGAACATCTACCGCGGCGACTGGGGCGGGAAGCTCTCTACCTGCGGCTTGCACCAGGGCCGGACGCGAGAGTTCGCGGCCGCCGATGGCTGCCACGAAGACCGATGCTCGCCCAAGCGGGGCACACAGCCACGATATGCTCCACCTTGTCCCCGGGGCTACCCTTGTTTCCTCCCTCCCGAAGATGTGCAGGAACCTCCCGCGGATCAACTCATGCGCACAGCAATTATTGAATGTACTAAAACTATATGTAAATATAGTTTTAGTACATTCAATAATTGCTGTGCTGTCATCAGCAAAGAGAACCATTTTCTGTGTTATCGCTTTTGGGAGATTAACGATCTCGATTAACGATGTATATTATAAACAATAACGGTCCCAATACACTGCCTTAAGGCACACAATATTTTACTTGTTTTTCAGTTTTGTTTGAAGCTTACTCCGACTTTGTATTTTGTGACTATATCCCAGAACAAACTCTTTTCTCGAATCTATGTATACAAATAAATAAAATTTAAGGGTCTGTTTGTAATTTCAAATTACACGTTTTTCACTAAATGCATATGAAAGTATATACGGTACTAACATAAAAAAAAAACAATTTTAAAAATTTTTGTCTGTCTGTTTGTTCCGGCTTATCTCCGAAACGGCTAGACTGATTTTGACGGGACTTTCTCTCGCAGAAAGCTAATCTTATAAGAAGTAACTTCGGCCATTTTTATTTTTTTATTTGAAAATGAAACCAATAAAATAGTGAACGCGAACGAAGTCACGAGCAACAGCTAGTAGATAATAAAATTAAAACAAAATATATAATATAATAGGTATACCTGTAAGTAGTAAGCACAGCAAAATATGAGTGCTCTTAGAAATCTTTCTGTGGATGGTACATGCAGTAAATCAATTAGCATTGGACTCAATATGGCCACAGGTGCGGTATAAATGACTAAATCTTTAACATCCTGAAAGTTAATTTAGTTAATTATTAAGACATAAATATAAATAATACGACTAAATAATAATACTACTATAATAATAAAGTGCCTCGGTAGCCTAGTGGTCCTAAGCGCGACTGCTACGCCAGAGGTCTTGGGTTCGATTCCCAGGTCGAGCAAAAAGTGTTATTGGGTTTTTCTATGAAATTCTCAGTAGCAGCTCGGAGTTAGGATTTGTGCCCGGTTAATGGCAATAGGCTCGCCCCCTATTACATGGGACCTAAACATACCGGCGAACTGTAGATGTGCATTGTTACACCTCTGCCTTAACCCTTCAGGTAATACAGGCGTGATGGTATGAATGATAAATATAAATAATTAGTATTGAAAAAATTAAACATGCACCTGTAAGGTAATCAAATCTTCTTGCCCCGGTTTCAGTTTTCTTTGATAACGCCGCTTATACCGTACCTGAAAAGAAACAAATCAAAGTCAAATCATTTATTTCAATTAGATCATTAAAAAGCGCCTTTGAATGTTTTATACAAAAAAACTAAATTGAGTCTCGTTGCCTCTTCCAAAAGGTACTTTCGTGTGGAGAAGAAAGGGCAAGAAACTGCAGACTTTCTCTTTTTAAATAAATGTTAATTGCCTATTTACATTTTTTCAAACATTAGGCGGGTAGTATACGTTTTTATTTGTTTCTAACCTGTTCAATTAAGTCAATATCGTCTCGAAATTCGACAGCACCGGTTGGTGCTTTAGGTGCTAGTAGAATGGCTTCTACTTTGACCGGAGGCAGATCACTGAAAAATGTAGGTAAAGAAATAATGCCAAAGATAGACGTACGCTAACATTATATAAAAAATAAAGAAATATACCATCACGCCTGTATTCCCCGAAGGGTTAGGCAGAGGTGTAACAATGTACACCCACAGTTCGCCGGTATATTTAGGTCCCATGTAATAGGGGGCGAGCCTATTGCCATTAACCGGGCACAAATCCTAACTCCGAGCTGCTACTGAGAATTTCATAGAAAAACCCAATAACACTTTTTGCTCGACCTGGGAATCGAACCCAAGACCTCTAGCGTAGCAGTCGCGCTTAGGACCACTAGGCTACCGAGGCAGTTCACGCTAACATTCTAAACAATATATAATATAATATAATATAATTATATATAATAATATAATAATTAATATAATTAATTAATATAATTTCGCCACCACCTGCTCGACGACGGGGAGGACGCCGGCCACCGACGTGCTTGGGATCCCGAGGCCCACTGGCTTCTGATAGGGTCCCCGCTGCCGGTGGAAGTGTGCAGCGCATGAGATGGACACAGTCTGTTAATGAGAACGTCATGCGCTCATACTTTGGGGCTACAGAGGGGGGAAGTAACCTGACTGCGTACCGTGGTCGGATGCTCTCTCTGTTTCAGGTGCTTGAACCAACTGTCAACGTGTCGGCACAGCGACTATCGGATCAGGTGCGGGCTATACAACGTAATCATATGTTGAATAACACTGTACTTGATCGACTTCGGCTCGAATCACGGAGTAGTCATGTTACACCTGCTTCGTCACAGCACACGGTTGTGGTCCAACCGCAAAGTTTACCTAGTACAATGCAGTCGCCGCGACCTGATCGCGTTGATGAAGTGGATGATGACGTGGCTATTTCCGTGAGTTCCCAATGCAATGAACAGTTGAGGAGTGCTTTGGAGGATGCGTTCCGGGAATATCGCTTCACACCACCGGAGCTTAGACCACGACTACCACGTTTGCCGATGCACAACAAAAATAAAGCGTTGATGTGTGCTCTAGATTCGCAGCTGTCAAACTCTTTTGACAGCAGCAAGGACCTTGTCGATACCCACTCAATCTTGTATTGCGCGGCTGTTGCGGCATGTCGTGTAGCTCATGTCAAATTTCCCAACAGTGACGGAGCTGCACGACCAAAACCAGTCGTACCAGCTTGGCAGTGCAGGATTGAGCTTCGTATCGATAGGGCTAGAGCACTCATCGGCAAGCTAATCTGCTTCAGGGAGGGCAATATTCGCCCTAGAGTGATGCGTTTTGTGAGGCGGGCATTCTCGGGGACTGATATTGATCCTCGAGATTATTTATCCCGCGTCACAGAACGTATTGACTTCCTGAAGCAGAAGATATGTGCATGGGCAAACCGTATTCGTCGGTACAAGCGGCGAGTGGAGCGATACACCCAGAACCGCACATTCCAGAGCGATGAGAGGTGGGTCTACAGGGCTTGGGAGCGGCCAGACCAAGGTGTGACTGATGCGCGTCTGCCGGATGATGATGCCATGTGTTCGTTTTGGCGCAGCATCTGGTCGGTGCCTGTCAGTCACACTGAGGGCGATTGGACTCGGGAGGTTGAACGAGTGTGTGATCCCATACCACAAATGGGGGCAATTACGATCAGCCCCCAAGACGTAGCTCGTGCAGTTCGTCCGTTGCCTAATTGGAAATCTCCAGGACCGGACGGACTGCACAATTTTTGGATTAAATGGCTACAAAGATCGCACGTTCGCTTGGCTTCTCAATTCCAGTCAGCCTTAGAGTCTGGATCGTTACCCCAGTTTTTAACAACTGGAATGACCCACCTGCTCCATAAATCGGGTAGTACTACGGAACCCAAAAATTATAGACCGATCACCTGTTTGCCGACGGTCTATAAAGTTCTTACATCTATCTTGAGAGTTAAAATCAATGAACATATTGATAATAATTCCATTATGTCTGTCTCTCAAAATGGATGTAAGAATGGGTCCCGTGGTACTAAGGAGCTACTCCTCATTGATATGGCCATTAACCAGCAAGTTCGTCGTTCTCGAAGGGATCTATCGGCATGTTGGATAGACTATAAAAAGGCCTATGACTCGGTGCCACATACATGGCTCATGAGGGTGTTGGAATTGTATAAAGTGGATACAACTCTGCGCACCTTCTTGATGTCGTGTATGGGGCAATGGAGGACGGTCCTACGCTATCCAGGATGTCGGCAGTGCCGAGAGAACAGCGAACCAATAAGGATCGAGCGTGGTATATTTCAGGGCGATAGTCTGAGTCCACTGTGGTTTTGTTTAGCCTTGAACCCTCTAAGTACACTGCTGGAGGGCTCGGGGCTGGGCTATCGGTTGAGAAGAGGTGGTCAGGTCATATCTCACCTCCTTTACATGGATGATCTGAAACTGTTTGCCCCCAACAATTTGCAACTGATGGAGCTACTGAAGGTAACAAAAACTTTCAGTAGTGCCATCAGGATGGAATTTGGTGTGGACAAATGTGCAGTCATGCATGTGAAGCGAGGGGAGATTGTGGAATCTGTGGGAACCCAACTCTCGGATTCCATAAACCTTAGGTCCCTTTCCTCAACTGAAACCTACAAGTATTTGGGTATGACGGAAGCGTTGGGCATCAATGCTACCGACATGAAGCAATTGTTGAAGGAACGCTTCTTTGGCCGCCTTAATAAAGTTTTAAATAGTCTTTTATCAGGCGGAAACAAGGTGCGCGCCTTCAACGGTTGGGTCATGCCGGTTTTGATGTACTCTTTCGGCATACTTAAATGGTCTCAGACAGAACTTGACGCCCTGGATAGGAGGGTCCGCTCATTATTGACCGCAAATCGGATGCATCACCCACGGTCATCAGTAATGAGACTGTATATCCCACGGAAGTGTGGAGGTCGAGGCTTCTTAAATGCTAAAACCCTGCACAACCGTGAGATATGCAGTCTCAGGGGTTACTTCCTGGAAGTTGATGTGGGGATGCACCGAGATGTGGTCTCTGTGGACAAGGGCCTCACCCCGCTCTCTTTAGCGAACGAGAACTGGCGCAAACCTATAGTATTAGACACTAATGATCGCAGGGAGGTATGGAAGAGCAAGGAGCTTCATGGGCGCTACTACCGGGTCCTACATGGGCCGGATGTAGACTTCAAGGCGTCCGTATCTTGGCTGCGCTTTGGTGACCTCTTTGGGGAAACTGAAGGTTTTGTCTGTGCTATTATGGACGAAGTTATGATGACGAACAATTACCGAAGGTATATTGTGAAGGACGGCACGGTTGACATCTGTCGGGCATGCCACCGTCCGGGGGAATCAATCCGTCACATTATATCTGGGTGTTCTCGTCTGGCTAACGGAGACTATTTGCATAGACACAACCTTGTAGCCAGGATTATTCACCAGCAACTTGCTCTGAAATACAGTCTTGTTGAATTGGAAGTACCGTACTACAGGTATGTGCCCGACCCAGTTCTTGAAAATGGCAATATCACATTGTATTGGGATCGATCTATCATCACCGACAGGACTATTGTTGCCAATAAGCCTGACATAGTGGTGGTAGATCGATTAGAGCGTCGCGCAATGATTGTTGATATTACGGTCCCACATGACGAGAACCTCGTGAAAGCTGAGAAAGATAAACAAATTAAGTATCTTGACTTGGCTCGCGAGGTTGTCGACATGTGGGATGTGAGTACAGCAATCATTGTGCCGATAGTCGTGACGGCCAATGGCATAATAGCCAAGAGCCTCGACCAACACCTCAGGAGGCTCTCGTTGGGTAGTTGGATCAAGGGCTTGATTCAGAAAGCGGTACTCCTAGACACGGCGCGTATTGTTAGGAGATTCCTTTCTCAGGAGCCCTGACCACTGGTAGCTTGGACCCTGTTCCCGATACCGGTGGGCTACTATTTTTTATATTTTTAAATGTTTTTATGTTTTATATTAATATTTAAAAATGTATTTAATATGTATGAGAAATAAATAAATGTAAAAATAATATAATTATATATAATAATTATATATAATATAATTATATTGTATAGAATGTTAGCGTACGTAATTACGTGTGATTATTACGCATACACCACTGATTTTGTCTACACTCGTTCTGCATCTTGTGTAATGCCTAAGGATTTAAATAATACACTGTCAGCACTATAGTATACAAATGAAACCAAACTGTTGATGTCCAAACTCTTTTATTTAAAATATTTTTAGGTACTTACACTATTGGACGTAACGAAACCATAGCTTGAATTTAAATAGGGCAACGCCATCTAGGGTGCTATGGTGAACAAACTATATCAAATATTTAGGTGTTTTTCTGTCTGATTACAATTAAACAACACTACTGAACTGAAATAAAACTTTTTGAGGAATATTCAAACAACATCCGGGTACATAGAAGGTTTCAAACATTTTATCAAGAACAAAATGATTTAAAAATAACGTGATTGTCACTAAGACAAGCAGTACATTAAAATGGTCGATTATTTGCACGTCTATGCAATTTGAGTTTTTTTTTGCATACGGCCGTAGTATTAAAACCCCGTATTCATTGGAAACAGAGTTAAACAACGTTTGACACAACATTGATTCCTGCAACATCTAATTGACGGCACGGTTGGCGCAGTGGCTGAGCGATCGGCTGCTGCGCTGCGTGTCGCGGGTTCGATTCCCGCACGGAACAAATATTTGTATGACCTACAGATAGTTGTTCCGGGTCTGGCTGTTTGTGTATGTGAGTTTCAATGTTTGTAAACGCACCCACGACACAGAAGATATTCCTAGTGTGGGGCAACGTTTTTTTTTAAAAGAAAGAAGAAGAAAGAAGGAAAAGAATTGTAATGCTGCAGTACTGCAGTCAAATATGTTGCGCCAGCAATAATTGTTTGCCATATGTTTCTTATTACATAAAAGTTCTACAACTTAGTTTCATAAGTGTTACTTACGTGTTGTGCTGTACAATAGGTATTAAAAAGAATATTTACCTCACAAACACTAAGGCTTGTGTATGATCATCCCAAACCCAGTGTCCATCCTCATACAACCCTCCGAAAGCTTCATCTTCTTCTTCAGCCATTTTTATTGAAAAGGAATAAAATAGATAACATGAAGTAATAAACAAACTTTGGTACTATTTTTTGGTAGATGTGCAACACGCAACGATGTTTATTTTTGTTTCTTAGCAAGGAAGTTGATTAATACTCAATGTCTTCAACTCTTCTTTATTGGGTTTTGTGGAACAGACACCACAATTAGCTCCATACTGTTTACCCTGTGTGTACGAGATAGGATAATAGTGTTCTGTCTCTATGTACATACGAGACTAAATGATAATTAGGCAGCTAATGTCAATTTATGTCAACGCCATTAAATATGTTAAATAACCTTAGCAATTAATTCCAAAAAGTTTGTATCTTGGTGGGTCCATGCTATAACCTATGGCTATGACCTTTCACAAACGCCCTCAGTTGATTATGTTTCTCAATAAGGCTGCCTGTCCACAGAAGCGGAGCGAGGCTGCGGAGTGGAGAATCGAAGAAATATTAACCAATAGGATTACATAACTGGGGCGGAGCGAAGATTTTGCAATCCTATTGGATAATATATCTCCGTTTCTCAGTGGACAGGCAGCCTAAGTTTTGCGCACGCACTGAGACGTGGAGTTGCGGACACGAGCCCGTTATACCAAAACTTTTGCCGTAAGAAAGTCACAATATTTCTACTTTTATAAATGCCATCAGAAGAATCTGATCGCATTTTTAAAAGTAGAAATATTGCGACTTTCTTTGCTGGTCTACCAGAAGGTAGACCTATTACTAGAACGAGATAATCCAACTAAAAGTAAAAGAAAAGCCGAAATAGAAGGTTGAAATTTTAAAGTGGAGTGTCACAAGGGTTGTTATGTACGCGTTAGAAAACACATTGATCCTCATTTATGCTACATAGTTTCTTAGAAATCACCCAATACCCTTATAGACGAACTTAGTAATGTGGTCTCAAAAAATCGTAAAGGAAACTTTACAAATGGAAAATACTTTTCCTTTAAAGTCTGACTCACATTTGCCGGTTTGTAACAACACATACAATCACACCTGTATTCCCCAGTGGGTTAGGCAGAGGTGTAACAATGTACACCCACAGTTCGCCGGTATGTTTAGATCCCATGTAATACGGAGCGAGCCTATTGCCATTAACCGGGCACAAATCCTAACTCCGACCTACTACTAAGAATTTAATAGAGAAACCCAATAACGACGGGGTGTTATAGTTTGACGTGTCTGTGTGTCTGTCTGTGGCATCGTAGCCCCCGAACACATGAATGGATTTTGATTCTGTTTTTTGAGTTTGAAAGGTGAAATCGGTTTAGCGGTTTCAAATTTATTAGCTCTTTTATTGGCTACGGTAGGGATTTTTATTCTTCTGTCGGGGGTTACTTAAAATTTTTAATTTTGTGTTTTTATCTGATAAAGCTACGGAGTTTTTTATTAGAATGTACTAATCTCCGGAACTTCTGGTCAGATTCAGATAAATAATTATGCTAAGAGGAAGCTACGGTTAACCCGCAGTTAAAAAAATAGGGATCCATAAGAAAATTAACGTGAATAAAGTCGCAGGCAATAAGATAATTATAAGGAATGTTAGGTAAATTTATACAGCAATTAAAATAAAGTAGTTTATTAGATTTATTTATTTATAGTTAATTAAAACGGTACACGTCTAATTACATTAATTAACATAGAATTATGAATATTCAAATAAAATAAGCATTCTAATAACATACAATACAAAAATTCAATTCAATTATATACAATTTGTGGATAAAATTAATAATAATTATTTGAGTAAATGGTTAAATGATTTAAACACATCACAAACTAACATAAACTAGCATATAACAGTGGACACCCTCGCATACTGTCTCTTACAGAACACTGGTGTTCTGTAAGAAAGAAAGAAAATAAAGAAAATAATGCGTGCTTGTCCAGACAAGCACAAACTAACATAAACTAGCATATAACAGTGGACACCCTCGCATACTGTCTCTTACAGAACACTGGTGTTCTGTAAGAGACAAGCACGCATTATTTTCTTCCATTCATCAGCAAACACATCACATTCAGGGTCGGCAGTCAGGAGGGTGATAAAAGTAAGTGTCTACCTATACTTAACAGGATAAATAAGGACAACTGCAAAATCAATTAATAATAAAATAAAAATATGTGTTCACTTTCAATTAAAACAAATTAAAACTTATAGAACGGCAATCCGGAACGCTATTGGGTTAATTTTGCCAACCTGGTTAGCCAGCGTTGACGCTGGATCTGGCTTACGGGTAGAACATGTTCTGCTATCTCAGGAAAATCTGATGGAAATATCGGGCTGCAACAAAATACAATATTTACTTTAAAAAAGTAATTTGCGCTCACTTTCTTCACGTTAAAAGATATGGAACAAGGATAGTCCTTCATTTGTTATAAAAATAAACAATTTGGCTATAGATATATACCTACTCAAGTCTTCTCAGATTGTTTAAAAGACTGACGACTATTTATCATACCATGATTATCTTATTGTGTCTATTGAATGATACTTTAAAGCTTATGAATGTGATGACCTAGAAATAACAGAAAATAACTGTTCGTAATTATAAATCTTTATTCATCTTGCTGGCCGGGTAGAGGCGATCCTCACCAAGTGGGCACATGAAATAACGGAGGTCTTGCTAGGGTCGCGGGGAAGCATTTGACTTTTTAAAGCACGGAATATAAACAAATGAGATACGTACTCAATAGAACTTTTTTCTGGTATTTGAATATCAGGATAGTGCTTCTGAACCGCTTGCGTAGATTTTGTATCGGCGCTCTTCGCGCTGCCCCGCGACGACTTGACCTGTGACTTGGACCTGTGCGTAGGAAAATCAATTCAATTAGTAGGTACTTAAGTTACAATTTACAAGTGATTTTTTTTAAGCTGCCATATTGGTTCTCTATTACCTTTTAGACTAGTACTGAAAAGAACGACAAAGGACGCTTACAATTTCACTATTTTGTGAGATATTAAAACATTATTTTTTACTGTGATCCCTTTCCTAGCCATTTCCGAACTATGTTGGGGTAAAGACGTCCACGACCCTGTTGCTGGGCAACACGATTCCACTTGGTAAGACTGGTTGTCAGATTCCCCGGGTTCTGTCTATTTGTAACGACTCAAAGATCTACACGAATAACAGTCGCGACCAGCGGCTTTACGTACTTTTCCGAGGCAAGGGGGTGTCACACCACCAAGGTAACAAGAGTTGATAATGAGGCACCCGTCCCATCGCTGAAGAAGAAGCAACTAGCAATTGATTTTTTTCTCTCTCGAGACACGTACAATAGGTGTAGATGCCGTGTCAATAAAATAAATACATGTATTAATAGTTAATCGCTTACTGTTCACACTGTCATATCGACAAGAGCTATCACAGAAAAAGCTCGCGCAGCGATGCTCGTTTGGTGGTCAGAATACCATCAGCTAGACTCTTGTTTGATATATACGCATACAAGAGTAATCGCCTATCGCACTCGCTCATAGTCCGGTGACAAAACTATCGGAACTATAAACCCGCTTTTCGCTTCTCTTCATCTCGTTTTTAATTCCTAGTTCTACTCGGTTTTCGCTTATCAACGGCGGTGGGACAGGTGCCTGATGCACGAATTCTAGAAGTACTTATTATACAAGTATGCAAGTGTGGCACAAACAACGGACTACTAAGATAAACTTTTTCTGAAATTCAATGTGCTGTAATAACAGCCGCATAACTAGGTAGGTACCTACTGTTTTGACGCTTAGGTTATTTTAGTGTAAATTGATACTAACATTAGACCTTTAGATTTGTCAGTTCCTGATTGGGACGGGATGGGGTATAGTATTGTGTCGAATAAAGTCCGTCGCAAACCAATGACACCAACTGTCAAATTCGATTCGTGCAACATTTCTTCAGGGCCAGCCACAACGAGATATAAATAACGAAATCGGGTGCTTAATCTTGAAAAATGGAAAAGAAATGATTGAGTAAATAAATCTGTAGATTTTACACACAGAAATACCTACCCTACTTGCATTATACGGCACGGTTGGCGCAGTGGCTGAGGGATCGGCTGCTGCGCTGCGTGTCGCGGGTTCGATTCCCGCACGGAACAAATGTTTGTATAACCTACAGATAGTTGTTCC
Source organism: Caradrina kadenii (assembly GCA_947462355.1). Taxonomy (NCBI): domain Eukaryota; kingdom Metazoa; phylum Arthropoda; class Insecta; order Lepidoptera; family Noctuidae; genus Caradrina; species Caradrina kadenii. The sequence continues at coordinate 8,437,463 of OX381677.1, read as the reverse complement.
GGGTCTGGCTGTTTGTGTATGTGAGTTTATATGTTTGTAAACGCATCCACGATACAGGAGATATTCCTAGTGTGGGGCAACGTTTTTTTTTAAACGAAAAAAAAAAAAATTATAAATGTTTGTATGTACAATAATAATGATAAATGTTTTTTTTTTGCCGTAAATTGCACGATTCTTGCGAGAAGCTCCGCCTAGCGGGTCCAATGAATTTTCAATAATTTTCGTATTTTTTAAATGGCATACAATAAATCTCCTGTGTTGTGAGTGCGTTAACAAATATAATTCACGTAACAAGCAGGCAGGCAGAAAAAAAAAAGTAAGTTTGTATTTTGTTTGTTTGTTACCTTTTCACGCCTAAACCAATGAACCGATCATCCTGAAATTTTGTATATACGTTGACACAGAAACGTACGAAACGTGTACAGAAACATAGGGTACCTTTCATTTCCAATTAAGTACTGCTCCCGATAAAAACAATAATAACGTTTTTATGGTAATAGATGGCGCCACGTGTCTTTCGAATCATTATTGAATTGTAAGTACGATCGACATTTACGCGAACAAACAATCGCGGGCAAAGAATAGTTCTATCCTATTATCGTAATTATTTGTACTAATCATACTATCCTATCCTTCAACTACCCGACTAATCCTATTAATTTATACTAATATTATGAAGCTGAAGATTTTGTTTGTTTCTTTGGTTGAACGCGCTAATCTCGGGAACTATTGGTTGGAATTGAAAAAATCTTTTTGATTTGGATAGTTCATTTATCGAGGAAGGCTATAGGATATATATAACATCACGCTATCACACACGGCAGAGGAATAGTAAGACCTAACTTAAAGCGGGTGGAAAAAACCAATCGAACGAAGTCGCAGCTAGTAATATTATAAATGCGAAAGTTTGTGAGGATGGATGGATGGACAGATGGATGGATGTTTGTTACTCTTTCACGCTTAAACGCCTGAATGAATCTGGATAAAATTTTTCCATTGAGATAGGTTGTAGTGTAGAATAACACATAGGATACTTGTTATTCCGGAAAATGTACGGTTTCCGTGGGATAATATATCAAATTTAACGCGGTTGAAGTTGCTGGTAGAAGCTAGTACTACATAAAATATGAAGTATAGAATTATGCAGTCGTCATGAACTTATTGACTGGTTTTGACGTACCTACATAGATAGATCTATAAAATGGATTAAAATATAAAATATTAATAAAATTTCCTTACTCATCATACTTAATAACCCCTAATCCCAGCAGACGAAAATCTATAGGTCGGAAACTGAACACTTCGTTCATAAGCGGAGAACGTGTGTTGAGTTTCTTCGCGTGAAGTAAGCTAGTACCCAGCAACACTTTGCGCTCTTCTGGTGTCATTTGTGCCAGGTATCCCGTTTTATATGTGTGCTCCACTGTGTTAAATATATCAGACTTAAAAAGGCGATGGCATTCCAATTCTGAAAATGACAAGTTTGATATAAACTTATAAAAATCTGATTGTTAAAATAACCGTTAAACACTTACCAATTTGACGAAATTGTCGTCGTCCAAGAGCCAAGTAAACTATTTGGATGGCCATGTGTATGAACGTTTCAAACAATCGTGCATCTTTGTCGGATAAAGACTGTCGTTTTTTATTTGCACCCATATGATGGAATTTTTTCGTGTCACCACCACCTACAGGTACAATACAAAAGTATTGATAAGTACCTATCACAGAATACCCCTAGTTAGTGAAGCGAAGTGTTGGTTAGAACCACTTACCAATGAGCATTACACAATATTCCTTAGCGACTAAAACTCTTAGATCAGATAAGTTCTCTCGGAACTCGTTTTCCACAATTTCGCAGGTCTGGGTCCTTATTTTAGTTTTGAGCTCTAACACGCGCTGGGCCATTTCTTCTGCTATCTACGGAAGTAACAAGGGGTGTGCAACAAAGAACATCATTTATTTTGGGCTTCATTTTGAAAGTGCTTTCTCTGTTTTTACTGTTCTAAAACATACCAACTGAAAACAGTACCTACTTTTCGATCGCATATAACAGCGCAGAGAATGGCTCTATGGATTTCCATAGTAGAAAAACCAGCCGAGTGTGTGTCGGACCATACGCAATGTAGGGTTCGGTACTAGTCCGTATCTACTGACTCTAAATTATATAAATAATCATTAACATAAAGGTAAAATAATTAAATTACTGGTAATCATTTTCGTAATGTTTTGTTTTTCAAACATTTAAAATTCGTCATCTATACTTACCTGTATTTTCCCTTACAAATTTTAATAACCCTTCCTTCCACCCTCTTTGAAGAGTGGTTTTGGACAATGGATGATTGGATCTTTATCTACGAAAGTAAATCCGTCTGCTAAGCGTTCACGAGCGAGGCGGTAAGTCCCCTCTTTGAGGAGTGGCTGGAGAGGCGCCACGGCGCCCTCACCTACCGCCTGACGCAGGTCCTCACCGGACACGGGTGTTTCGGGAGGTTCCTGCACCTCATCGGGCGGGAGGAAACGTCCGGGTGTCACCATTGTGTGGATTGCCCCGAGGACACGGTGGAGCACACCGTGGCGGTATGCCCCGCTTGGGCGGAGCATCGCCGAGTCCTCGTGGCGGCCATCGGCGGCGGCGAACTCTCGCGTCCGGCCCTGGTGCGAGCCATGGTTCGGAGCGAGAGGGAATGGGATGCAGTCGCCTCCTTCTGCGAGGCAGTAATGCTTGAGAAGGAGGCGGCGGGACGGTTGAGACAGCGGTTCTCCCGTCCCAGCCGCCGCGGTAGACGCTCCGGGCGTCGGGAGCCGCGAGACGACTCCCGGCCACCGTAGATACTGGCCTGTGGACGGTGAGCAATGGGTAGCTCACCGTCCTTACGTTGCATAACGACAGGCCGTGTCGACGGCGCGTTCGTGTTCCACGCGCGCCTCAAAGAGATGTCAGCAAAAGGAAGGGGCCACTGAGGGCCGATGCCTGCCGGGGCTGCGGGTTGTTCGCAAGAGATACCGCGCCCCCGGAACGCAAAGGGCACAAGAAGGAACATGGGTGGGTTTTAGTCAGTAAAAGTCTGACACTCCCTCCCGCCCCGCCCAGGGCGGGAGAAGTTATTTGATGATTTCCCACCCACCAAAAAAAAAAAAAAAAAAAGCGTTCACGAGCACTAACTGACTATGACTATGACTAGTAACTGTCTGTTACTATTTCTGCCGCAAAGCAGCGTGGCTGTGTTTCGGTTTGAAGGTGCCGGTGTAATTAAGTACAGGCCCATGATATAATTAAACTTTGTTTCTGGGATGGCAACGCATTTGCAAGGCCTTTGGTATTGTAGATTTCTATAGGCAGCAATGTCCCTAAAACATTAGGTGGGCCGTCCGCTTGTTTGCCATCCAGTGGTATGAAAAAACCCCCTGAACCGATTTTGATGAAATCCGGTATGGGGTATGTTTGAACACTTTTTTTAGGGATGGTAAATCATCAAATGTTCCCTCGCCCTGGGCGGGGCGGGAGGGAGTGTCAGACCTTTACTGACTAAAACCCTTCCATGTTCCTTCTTGTGCCCTTTGCGTTCCGGGGGCGCGGTATCTCTTACGAACAACCCGCTACCCCGGCAGGCATCGGCCCTCAGTGGCCCCTTCAAAATATCTAAGGAAGGATATAGGCTACTTTTTATTCCGAGACTTTGTTTTGCGCCCGCGATAACCGACATTAACGTGGACGAAGTCGTGGGCCAAAGCTAGTGATAAATAAATCTATAATATTCCAGAGCGAAATATCTCAAACGTGTTCTCAAACTACACGGATTTCATTACAACTAATGTGATAATATAGGTTGGTACCTGTAAGTAGTAAGCACAGTAAAATATGAGCGCTCTTAGAAATCTTTCTGTGGATGGTAAATGCAGCAAATTAATTAGCATTGGACTCAATATGGCGACAGGTGCAGTATAAATGACTAAATCTTTAACATCCTGAAAGTTCATTTAGATAATTATTAAAACATAAATATAAATAATTTATATTGAAATAATAAATCACACACCTGTAAAGTAACTAAATTTGCTTGTCCCGGATTCAGTTTTCTTTGGTAACGTCGCTTATACCGCACCTAAAGAGGAAAAGAAAAAAAAAAGCTAACTCCAATCCTGTGTTTCATTTAGAAAAATTAAAGTAACTTTTTAACGACATATATAACCTACCTACAAGAAAAATAATTTAATCTAGTTGCCCCTGAAGGTACTTTCGTGTAGAGAAGAATGAGTAAAAACTCCACACTTATTCTTTTAAATAAATGTTGATTAACTATGTATTAATATTTTTTTAAATCGGGCGCCTTTTGAAGGTTCCCCTCCCTCGAAAATAACAACCGGCCAAGTGCTAGTTGGACTCGCGCACGAAGGGTTCCGTACCAGTATCTATAAACTGCAAATGTAAGTTGGTACGCACAATATTGAGTGATTTACCATGTTATTTTAATATCATGAACTTCTTATAGGTTTTCCTATAATCTATAAGTAGAAAACTAATCTCTGCATTTTTTTCAAAATGTTAGGTTTAGGAGTTTCGGAGATAATGGTGCTAGGTAATGGTGATAGGCTCGCCCCCTATTACATGGGACCTAAACATACCGGCGAACTGTGGGTGTATATTGTTACACCTCTGCCTAACCGTTCGGGGAATAGAGGCGTGATGGTATGTTATGTTATGTTCTTCAATAACTTTGAAACTATTTATTTTAAAATTACAAAAAATATATTTCAGATCCTCACAATAAGCCCTTTCATTTGATATGTCACACGATGCAGTTTGCATTTTTTTTCCAACTTGCCTCAATGAACCCCATATACAGATTTCGTCTATTCACGTCATAACTCTGCGTTTGGGTCACAGAAATTAATGGTGTACCAAATTTCAACTTAATCGATCTAGTTTCGGACGTACGGAACCCTTAACACAAGTAAAAGGTAGGTACTATACGGGTTTGTTTGTTCTAACCTGTTCAATTAAGTCAATATCGTCTCTAAATTCGACAGTACCAGCCGCTGCCCTAGGAGCTACTAGTATAGCATCGACTTTCACCGGAGGCAGATCACTGAAAAAAATGGATAAAAAAGGACATAAATAGACATGCGCTTACGAGCTATGGAGAGGGCTATGATCGGAGTCACTCTGCGCGATCGAATCAGAAATCAGAATTTCCGCAGACGAAAGTTAACGACATAGCTCAGTGCATCAGCAAGTTGAAATGGCAGTGGACAGGGCCACGCATGCACATGACCAATGCAACCCCGTTATGATTGGAAACAGGGTTAAACAACATTTGACACAAAATTGATTCCTGCAACATCTAATTGTAATGCTGCAGTACTGCAGTGAAAAATGTTGCGCAAAGAGTTACTTGCTTGTCATGTTTCCTACAACATAAAAATATGTTAATTCGAAACAAAGTTCTTCAACCTTTATAAGTGTTACCCACCTGTTGTACTATACAATAGATATTAAAAAGGATATTTACCTCACAAACACTAAGGCTTCTGTATGATCATCCCAAACCCAGTGCCCATCCTCATACAACCCTCCAAAAGCTTCATCTTCTTCTTCAGCCATTTTTATTAAAAAGGTGTGCTTGATAACTTAAAAGCTAAATTCTCAAGTTCTTTAACTCTTCCTTGTATTTTGTGAAACAGACACAACAAGTAGTTTTATACTCTCTTTGATGTAAGTGGACGAGTCATACGAGGTAGGTTAATAGCATAGAGTACATTATATATTATGGGTATAGTAGCCGGCAGGAGTCGTGAGCACAAACGTCAATTCATATTTGGGTTTTTAGATTCCTTTCTGGGGGGCGCCGACTTTGCACGCGATTGGTCCAACTGATGCACCAATCGCGTGCAGCGTCGACGATCTAAAAAAACCCAGAAAGGAATCTAAAAATGAACTTGACGTTTGTGCTCACGACTCGTGCCGGCTACTATAGTTAATATCGTTCTGTACTTATGATAATAGCGTTTATGATAATTAACACAAAGTAATATATATAATGTACCTATAGATTATTAGGCAGCTGATGTCAATTAATGTCAAACGTCATTAAAAAAAAAAACATTTTCAGAATAATTTAAGCAATTGATTCCAAAAAGTTTGTACCTCGGGAAGGACCTACGTTCTCTCTTCACCACATCAGATAGCACTTTACAAGCATAGGTAACTGAAATCGGCAACTTTTAAAACAGACGTACACAACACTAGCATCCAATGTCTTTCCCATCCGCCTTGCGAGCTCACGTAGCACAGTTTACATCCGTGGAGCACCGGTTTATGACCGTGGAGTAGATTGAACATCGCTCCCGGCGAAGGATTATACCCGCTTGAAACGTGCTTTCCGACGAATGGGTATACTTCATCCCTGTATCAACACCGAGTAGCTTTTGATTTCAACGAATGCAATCGACTCGCTCTTTATTAAATTTCCTTGGCTTTTAACCTAGATATTCTGATGCAATCATATCTCGTTCATCAGCGGGAAATGCTAAAGGTACCTACACCTAGGTACTGTGAACATTATATTAGGAACAGCGGTGGTTGTTTTTATATACATAGTGTACGGGATCGGGGTGTAGTGGGGGGGACTGCCTCGGTAGCCTAGTGGTGCTAAGTGTGACTGCTACGCTAGAGGTCTTGGGTTCGAGTCCCAGGTCGAGCAAAAAGTGTTATTGGTTTTTCTATGAAATTCTCAGTAGCAGCTCGGAGTTAGGATTTGTGCCCGGTTAATGGCAATAGGCTCGTCCCCTATTACATGGGACTTAAAACATACCGGCGCACTGTGGGTGTACATTGGTACACCTCTGCCTAACCCTCCGGGGAATACAGGCGTGATGGTATGTGGTATGTTATGTACGGGATCGTTGTTTTTGTCTTGAATGTTTACTCGACCATCCCTTTGTTTGTTTTACCTGATATTCTTGTCAAACTGTAGCGCTTTACATGTTCTTATACAAATGCATTTTCAGATTTTAATACACACTCGTGCTTGTTCAGTTTATAATATGTACAATCGCGTGTTCCTAACTACAATTCGGGATGAAAGCTATTGAGCTTATATCTCGAATTGGAAATAACTTTAAGTATTTTATAAATTTTAAGGTCTCGAATAAAATAAAATAAATTTATTTTAATGAATGAAGAATTATGGGAATAATGGGAGAATAATGGGTGAAGTGCGGCCCGGGCTGTAATTCACTTTTGGCCGTAATGACAAACTTACCTCACTAGTATCATAATGTACTATTCTAAAAAGTAAATTTTACTTAACGTCCTTTAAAAGTGGATCTAACGAACGTAAAGTCTTGAGTTCGATACCCTGGGCAGGCATAGTGTTTTCAGGAATTTTTCAGTAGCAGCTCCAAGTCTGGATTAGTGCCCAGATGATGGCAATAGGCTCACCGCGTTCATAAGGCAAATATGGTTGCACTAAAGTACTGTATACCCCTGCATAAGCGTTATGTTTTATTACAACATGTTTCGAAATGTTGTCCCTGCACCATAGTTTATTTTGATGTCATAATAAATGAATGAAACTACAGTTGAGTTTCCATTTCAGTGGGAATGAAACAAGCGAAATGAAATTGGAAAGAATGTTCGTCCAGTTAGAAATATGTTCGGTTTACCAGTTACACGTTCGCTTTGTTTGTCCCGCTAAATGTTAGTGGAGCGACATGCCACTACCTGAATGTGAATAGGTACTAAAACTAGTGGTTTATTACTTCATAGCTTTGAGCTTTGCATAAAATTGTGACGATTTAATGAAACACAAGACACTTTAGTGATTTCACTTAAGGAATCCTTAGCAAGCGAAGGTGGTGGTCGTGAATCAGACATTGTACCTACAATTTACGTCAAAAATATTGCACTCTCCAATAATTTTGCTTAGTCTCAGAATATGCATTTAATTTAATTCTGTTTTAGCTAGAGGAACAAGTGGGACTCACTTGTTCCTCTAGCTAAACGCGGTGTAAACGTATTGTTAAATATAGATATTAAGACATTTTGAACATTATAATGTATCATTGAGTTAATTAAAATTAGGTGATGATTATTTTTCTGTTTACAGTTAATCTGTATTTTTATACTGGTAAGTATCTAAAAACATATAAATTATAATTGAAAATGCTTTACTTCCGTTTAACAGTTTTAGAAGGTATTTTTGCAACAAAAGTGCGATTTCTATGTCGCCGAATGTATAAACGTTGTCCTTTTGAAAAGGTACTTTTATGTATCATAATATACCGAAAATAAGTAACATGAGGATCTAACAGCATTATACATTTTCTTTTAAATAAAATATAAAAAGGGTAAACAGCCGGACCTCGCATTTTGGCTTCTTAACTTATGCTTGAATTAATTACTTTACTCTAAAAGCTTTGGGTGGCGAGCAGTAAAACCCAATGGGCCGCAGGTGCCCGCTAGGCGACTACAAACTGAAATATTTCATATTAAACAGTTTTTATTGTATTTACTAATGAACTGCCGTCTTCTAACATTCTAGAAGTATGTACTTTAATAATAAGGCATGTTATTTTAATTTCAGCTGAAAGTTTAAGGAAGTGGAGCGTAAACGATACATAGGTAGAGAATTTACTTTGAATGTTTTAATGTTTCCCTGTTAGTAACCGCGCTAATCCCCAACCGTGTGCTAAACTAAGTAGATACTCATTTGATCACATGGCAGAGCGCACACGATCAAAGCAGCGCATCGCAGCCTTATGTGCGATCGTGTGTGTCAGCCAATTCAATGAATTAGTTACACAAGTGACATACATGCTCAAAATTTTATATTTATTGAAGTAAAGATGTGTTCGACAACGTAGGTTATTCACTTACAACTTTTGGACATGTTTGATACACTTTACATGTCTGAAACTCATTCTGTTTTTCCAAAGTTTCCGTCCAAATACGGATAAAAGTTTGAAGTGATTTTATTGTCCATTCTACAAAGAGTATGGACTGATAAGTAGAGTAGCACTATGCACTTATTTAGTTTCTAACTACTTTTGTACCTAGGTTCACTGAGTTGTTATTCTGTTTTACAAATTACAGTTTGCAATAATCAGTTCACTCACACAATGTTTACTCGGCCATCACTTTGCTTGTTTTACCTGATATTCTTGCCAAACTGTACCGCTTTACATGTTCTTATACAAATGCATTTTCAGCTTTTAATACACACTCGTGCTTGCTCAGTTTATAATATATAAAATCGCGTGTTCCTAACTACAATTCGGGATGAAAGCTATTGAGCTTTTATCCCGAATTGGAAATAACTTTAAGCATTTTATAAGTTTTAAGGTCCGGAGTTGGGTGCACTAGTAACATTAACATAACTTTATATTCAGTGAAGCCGAGAGTAAACTTACTAGTGACGTCGTAAATTCAGCCAAACTTACAAACACGCTGGATGGAGATTCCGATTTGCAAGTTATAGCTGTCCATGAATTATAATCATGAATAAGAATTTGAAATATGGAAGATCATAAGTCGTGCGGCGATGAATCTCAAAATTTTTGAGAATATGCGAGTTCTTGAGTTGTGGTAAATAACTAGAATTGCGTTAGTCCAATTTTTTATAGCATGAACCTTTGTTACGAAATACAAAACAATGCTAATCTAGAAGAAATGCTTTGTCATAAACTGAATAAGTACGTGCAGCACAAATTTTAAAATAGTGGATAATTGAAAAATATGTATAATTGTAAAATAAATACGTGTAATTTAAAATATGTATAATTGTAGGAACCATGCGAGCTATAGTTGTCTAAACCTTAATCTGCCGTGCGTTGTTATGTCCACTGTAAAAACATACTTTATAATAATCATTGCCATACAACGTGGCAACACTGCCAGTCTTTTGGGCACTTGTCCCATTAACAGTGATACGGACGAGTTTTTTGATGCGCTCAATGCTTCCTCATTTCTTTATTTTTTAAATTGTAAGTACACACTTTGTAATTTCATTATTATTTATAAGTTTTAAAGAGTTATGAATATGAATGTGGATGGATGAAGGGGAAGAGAGAGGCCAAAGAAAAGATGGATGGATTGCGTGAAGAATGATATGAAAGAGAAGGGAGTCAGCAATAGCATGACGGTTGACAGGACAGCATGGAAGAAGAAATCGTGTTGCGCCGTCCCCAAGTAACATGGGATAAGGGCAGGAAGATGATGATGATTTATAAGTTTTCTGTTCGGATTTATTATTTATTTAAATCATGCATCAAGGCCCATAGAAAATACATATGTCAGTACATACAATAACATAAAATACTACACATATATAATATAATTATTTGAAAACTAGTTCACACAGCAGGAACTTCTCTTCGGTTCACATGTAGATGGTTTCAAGTTAAATAAATATTCAAGCTTGCTTTATAATAAGCTCTTTAGATTTAATGAATACAATTTAAAATAACAAAAAGATTTTAACAAAAAAATTGAACCCTCGAAAAAACTGAAAAGTGAAAAATAACTTTAGTTTTGGAAGTCGGCGGTTTTGGTTATGTTTGTAGTTTTGTATAGCCACAAACTTCGAAAGCTAAAGTTATTTTTCACTTTTCAGTTTTTTCGAGGATTTAGCTTTTTTCGGTAAAAAGTTTTTATATCATAATTTTTTGTGGCTATAATCTTCTATTTACTATAATAAATATAATTAATAATAATTATTATAATTACATACATAAACTCACGCCTTTTTCCCATGGGGGTAGGCAGAAACCACAGAACGCCACCTGCTACGATCCTTACATACTTCTTTCGCCTCGACCACGTTCATACATCTGTTCATACAAGCACGCCGGTTACGAGTACTGCGCACACGTCCTTTCTGAAGAACCCCACCAATAAGGTCAGGGTAGGTCTTTCTAGGGCGTCCTCTCCCGGCGTTGCCACTCACATCTGCCATATAAATCCCTTTCGTTAGTCGCCTTTCACTCATCCTCTCAACATGACCGAACCATCTAAGCATACTCTTTTCTATTTTTGTTACTACATCCTCTTTTAATCCGCAACGTTCTCGTATCGTTTCATTCCTCACTCTATCGTTCAAAGTTACACCACACATACTTCGCAAGGAACGCATTTCCACCGCATTTATCCTACTTTCATGCCTCGTTTGCCATACCCAACATTCACTACCATACATAAGTGTAGGCACCAGCACACCATTGTGCACAGCCAGTCGAGCCTCTTTGGACATCGACGGATTGGTCACAACCGCATGTATAGCACCATTCACTTTATTTCCCGCATTTACTCTCCTTTCCACATCAGCATCAATCTTTCCATCTCTTGTAAACATACTGCCCAAGTATACAAACTCGTTCGTTTGCTTCACACTCGCATCATTTATTTTCACATCACACACCGATACATCCTCTTCTCTTGTAATTAATATAATTCTAGGTACTTAATTTTTTATTACTTTTATTGTGATAGACAACTCAGCATTGAAATCTGTGAGTAAACAATAAATTAAATAAATTTTCAAGCTTGCTTTATAATAATCTCTTTAGATTCAATGAATACTATTTAAAATAAAAAAGAAAGAATAACACTTTCTTTTGACGTTGACACAAATGACTTTTGCTATGATTTTCCATAGAAATATCCTTATGGAGATCCTCATTTCAAAATGTATAATACAATTATCTGTCAGAACGTGTAATGTCCCTCATTTTGAGTTACAATTATCGTATTGAAATAAGGTTTACATTCGTATGAAATGCGTCAAAATGCGTACGTTTTATCGGCAAGTTTTTCGTAGATATTACGGGTCCATTCATATAGATTTAATGGCTGTACTTTAGAAATATTTTGACAAAGCAAATCTTGCTACCTATTTTATAATAATTTTATTTTCTATTTGTTTAAAATATGGCAGATGATGACGATGAAGGAGGTTTAGGAGGAGCGTTTGAGGACGGTCACTGGATTTGGGATGACATGACACAAGCATTACTGTTTGTGAGGTATGAATTGCCACCACATCATTTTTATCCTGAAGCAAAGAATTTAATTAACTTCAGTTCTTCTTAGTTGCGGTAGACGTGTTGTGGAGTCCTTAGGATATGTAAAACTGGGATATTTTCAGGGTGTCTGGTAGCAGCTAGGTAAAAGCAGCCAAGGATCTAATTGAAGAGTTAAGTATATGTCCAGTGGACGGCTAGATATAGACTATTGACAATGATGATTTTATTTTTAAACAGAAATGAATTTATTTATTCTATCTATTTTTTAAAAGAGTGTTCGTGAAGTTTCTTGTTCGTTCTTCTCCATAGAGAACTACGTTTTGGAACGAGAAATTAGCTCCAGCTTTCCGTCTAACTTCTTGACCATTCAGTTTTTTTGATCTTGTTATAGTGACCTGCCTCCCATACAAGTAGAAAATATACAAATCCAATCAAAAGCGCCAACTGGCACTATAGAATTTAGAGACGATGTTGATTTGATTGAACAGGTGATAACTTTTTTTTCTATACTATTAGCGGAAATTATACTGTATATGTTATGCCAAAATATGTACTGTATATATATTCTAATATAAATAATTTGGGTGTCAGAGTTGGCTGGTTAGGCTGCTGCATTGCATATCTAGGGTACGATTCCCGCACGGAACAAAATATGAAATTGTATGGCCTACACTACAGGTAATTGTTCCGGTTCTGGTGGGGTTTGTAAGTGAGTTTATATGTTATAGCAATATTTCTACAGTGGTTTATAATATTCTAGGCTCCGTCTACGTGATGTCTACGCAAAGGTTAAGCAACACTGAATTTGATCCATTGTATGGACACTTAGCCATATCAAGCTAGATTAGTCTGAAATGAGTAATTTCCGTTAGCTATTTATGAGACGCTCATAGGATGGTTACGTATTTGTTGATGATTAATACATTGCTATTATAGTTGTTAAAGAATTATTTATTTTTAGGTCCGCTATCGTCGTCGCTATCAAAGAAAGTTGCTACCAGATCAAGCAGACGTTATTACTCTACAGGTTAATATTTCTGTTGTTGTTTCTTACCTCTTGAATGCGACTTCCTTCTTTAATGTTCGTGAAAATATCATGTGCCTTAAATTCACATACTTAAGTATTATCTATGTAGGAAAACGGTGTTGTTCCCGCACCGCATGTACCTTGAAACGTAGGTATCTACATGCATTACCACCATATAATAATCTTAAATTAGAATTAGATCAGATTAGATAATTTCAGTTTAAATAATTTATAAAATGTTTTCAATACACACATTTCACATGCTTAGCGCTAAGTCGGGCAACATAAGCACAATCCACGTAATATTGTTGTTAGTTTAATATGTTGATAATCAATGATGGATTCAAATGAATTTATATTTTCAGGACATTAAAGATATAGCGCTGTATACTGCACCCCTTAATATTTTGAGCCCAATGCTTATAAATCTGCTACACACGCCGACTACAGAAAGATTCCTTCGAGCACTCATTTTTTTCTGTGCTTATTATTTACAGGTAATAGTTTTTTTATAAATTGCTAGCTACAAAACACACTTGTTCATCTCAAGTTTTTTTACACTTTTTGTTGTAAGTCCATGGCTAGAACGCTGCAGAAATTGATGGATGTGACTAAAACTGCATAGCAGCCTTGTACGCTGTCAATTCAGATGATGGCGTTGGTTTGCTTCCGTCCTCCAACTTTCTCACTGCAGGCAAAAGCAAGCGCGTGTTTCGTCCTAAGGGTGTTATAAGATAAGCGCGCGGTTCCCTGGTTTTTTTTTGTCTATCATCAGTAAAAGCAAAATGAAACCGACAAATTGGCTACAGTAGATACATGATCACCGTCACATGGAATGTGAGTGTGTGTCTACTACGACCGAACTAAGATTATGATAGATAAAACAATAATCGATGTGCGGCGACGGCAGTGTGTGAACAAGATCAAAAGTGTTTTATATTGCACATCGGTCCGTCACAATCTCGGACTACCGAACTACTCAAAACCGCCGGGGCCGGGGTCTCAGTGCTCAGGTAATGGACGTGCGGTGTACACGCGGCCATTGTAAATATTTACCTATATCGTTTCTTTGGCGTTGTCATCTCGTTCTCGGTGATTTCCCGGTGACGGTGGGGGATGATAATGACCTTTAGTCCCATTGTTATAACGGAAAGAGTCGTAACAACAAAGGTTATGAATGTTGTATTATTATTTAGATAGACTTTATATTTATATTTTTTTGGCATTTTACCAGTCAGCAGATGAAATGTCTGAACGCATGCTAGAGCTCAATACAAAAGTGAGAACTCCAAATTGTGAGCTAATAGAAAATGTATTTCGTGATGACCTGGCTGACCTGAGAGTCATGGTTGCTAAAGAATATTGTACAATGCTTATTGGTAAGTGAATTGCTGTAATTTGGGACAACCCCAATTAGATTAATTTACTGAATTGAGACTCTTAGGTGCTGCTAATCGATACCTAGAGTCTGTGCGGGAGGGTGTACTGCTGCGTCGTTAAAAGGCGATGTCATTAATTTGATATAGGTAATTGTAAAATGGCCTTTTTTATGGGACAAGCCCGCCACACTATTCCCAACTACTGCAACTTCTGTAAGCCAGAATCAACAGTGGAGATGTAAAATGGGTAAAATGGCCTATTACCAATACTAAAAGTATCGTGTCAGATATAGCTCTTATTAATGTCAGATTTTATTGATATTGTTATTATGAATTAATGTATGTCGTAGGCGGATCTGATACGAGGAAATATCATCACATGGGTCCCACGAAGAAACGAAGATCCTTATCGGACAAAGACGCACGATTGTTTGAAACGTTACTACGAGTTAGCGTACAAATTGTTTGGTTGGCATTAGGACGGAAATGTTTTAATCAAATTGGTGATTGTATAATATGTTGAAGCAAGTTTTATAGATATTTCCTGTTCCCGTAATTGATAATCCAATGTTCATACATTTTCAGAACTTGAAATCAATCGTATATTTAAGTCAGAAATATTTAACAATGTGGAGCACACGCTGAAAACTGGATACATAGCAAAGATGCTGCCAGCAGAGCAATCTGTATTGCTGGGACACTGTTACCGTCGCGACAAAAAGCTTAACACTTGCTCACCGCTCACGAATGAGGTGTTTTGTGACCGGCCAATTGATTATCGTTTAGTGGGACTTGGTGTTGTCAAGTATCCACAGTGAGCATTTATATTATTTTGTCAGTCTGCTTATTGTCAGGTGATTGTGCTCTTAACAGATTATTTGGTTTTGTTAAGGATGACATCCCGACTTCATTATTTACGTCTCGTTGTCGCTGGTGCAGAAGAAGAATTCCCGAATTATGATTTGACATTGGGCATCATTGGACTGCCGCGTTCAAAATTTGATACGATGCTTAGGCCTATTATATTACAAGAGGGTACAACTAAATCTAAAGCGTCGAGTATGTGAGTATTATGACAATAATACCTCTTTTGTATGCATTTGATGCTCAATTACTTTCTAGGTGTATTAACTTTTTTGTGTGTGTAGATCGTCGCATAGCCAAGGCATCAGCGGCCCCTCTAAAAGCGCTTTTCGGAAGTCTAAGAAACCCTTGTACCCACCTATTGTAATACCCATAAAAAGTCAAAGGGAGTAAGTGTTTCGCTTTCATATTTGTAATTTTACCGAAACAGTTGACGATCAAAAATGTATATCCACCAGCCTAATTACATACTCACTATCCCTTTATTTTGTTAATACCACAATATTTATGTGTACATTGTTTAATTGACGAGTTTTTCAAATATATTTTGAAGCAATGAATTATAAAACCCTTTTAAAACAAAGACACTCGTTATTGCCAGCAACAGACAAAAGACTCTGAAGGGTACTTAAAGTCGTACGGAAAAAACTTAAGAGATGTTACTTCATTATCGATTTCGCCACTAGCCTAGCCGCAACATCTGTAATGACATAATCGTTTCTGAGAAAAAGTTGGTAATAATAAATTGAACCACTAATCTAACCACTAAGTCAACCGCTATTATATTTATACGTAAGTATATTAGAATCTTCACGTTTCAAGTTCTGTTTTTTGTTCGTAGGATATACTACCCGCCTGCATTTCCTGATAAGATTGAAAAGAGTAACCCAGTGAGTGACATCCAACACAAACGCTGGCTGAATAGAATTTTAAAACTGATGAACCCCCCTGTTCACCACCGCTAGGCTGTTTTGAGTAATTTAATGTCATACAATTTTATTCTATTTATGTTCTTCATGTGTCTCGGGACCATAGGGTCGCGGACCTTTGAAAGGCGTACGAGGAGCCGAAGCCAACTTGCAGGGGCCCCTTAGATGGCTTTAAAATTAAATAAAAACCAACCGACAATATCCCTGTATGCCTGCACTATACAAGTGCACTCAAGGACAATTCCCGGCTAGGACAGGACTATTGCAGGATATGGAAACAAAGAATAGGACTATGGGTTTGAGTGGTTTAAATGGGCTACTTTCCTGGTGCTAATGAAGGACTATAGCCCCTGCCTAATCAATGTTTTTATGACACGGATAAAATAGCAGGGGGTGACCTGCACACTCGATAAATGGGCCCCCGAAAACAGTCGCTAGCGAGTAGTGACGTAGCGACAAGGGGACAGTGGAGAGGTATTTCTCGGCTATTAAGACAACACCGGAAGGACGGTCAAGATTCCTACCAGCACCTTACTGAAATACTTCCTTCCCCTAAGCGCGTTTGCTCTTGCGAATCTCCACTCAAACGGGCCAATGAAGGCAAGGGGGAGGTGGGAGCTCTGTTCCTCGCCAGCTGACCAATAAAGGCAAGCCAGAGATGAGAAACAAGACTTCTCCCGGGAGATCAGGTCCATGGCGTCTCTTACTGTCCAACAGCTCGCCACAAGCTGCCCTTATTATTATTATTTTATTTTTAAACTGTTTATTATTTATATACTTTTTGTAATTTTGAATAAATTTTTATTATTTATTTATTTTAATCTTTTAATTACTTAAATACATTTGTTTTTAGCTGAGCCCTAGAAAAGGATTTATTAAGCTTATTGATGCTGCTCGTGATCTGTTACTTCTATTAGTGCCATTTAGATTATATTACTAACTGTCTCGTTAGCCTCGGGTCCTAACCGCAACTGCTACGCTAGACGTCTTGGGTTCGATTCCTAGGTCGAGCAAAAAGTATTTATTGGGTTTTTCTATGAAATTCTTAGTAGCAGCTCGGAGTTAAGATCTGTGCCCGGTTAATGACAATAGGCTCGCCCCCTATTACATGGGACCTAAAACATACCGGCGAACTGTGGGTGTACATTGTTTCTCCTCTGCCTAACCCCTCGGGGAATATAGGCGTGATGGTATGTGTGTACTAAATGAACCACTGTAAGTTACGTACGTCATATATGTTATATTTTTATTGACCATTTAATAAATTCCCGAGTATTTATATTGATACATCGAGAGCTGAGTCAATACTATCTTTTTTATAACGATTAAATAATTACCTAATAATAAACAGTAAATGTATATTATTTAATAATTTACTGCCTTGTTAGCCTAGTGGTCCAAAGCGGGACTGCTACGTTAGAAGTCGTGGGTTCGATTACCGGCGAACTGTGTGTGTACATTGGTACACCTCTGCCGAACTCTTTGAGGAACACAGGCGTGATGGTATGTTGTTAAACTTAAAGTATATGATAGTACAATAATGGAATAAGCACTAATGTGACATTTAAGAATATAGAATAATACACTTTTATTATAATAGTGTAATTAGTGTATCAGTAATATTATTTTGCTTTTGCAAAATATCTAACTTATTTTTCTCGATAAATCTAAGTTTTACTGCTTCTCTTGGTTTCGTATGACTTCTTACGACACCTGGTTGATCAGGCCAAGTGCTGTCAGATGTAGTACTACACGAAGGGCTTTGCAATTTTCTTGCCTGTGCCGTAATTGTTACTTTTTCTAATTGATTCACCCATATTCATTAAATCTTCACATGTATAGGAAATTTAGCACTTGTATAGGAAATTCTCCTGAATTTTACTATACAAGTGAAGATTCACAAAGCGTCTGCAGCTGCGTTGTCCGAACCAGTTACATACTCTACAAAATACTCCTCTATACTAATATTATGAAGCTAAAGAGTTTGTTTGTTTGTTTGGTTGAACGCGCTAACCTCACGAATTACTAGTTCGAATTTAAAAAAAATTGTGTTCGATAGTTAATTTATCGAGGAAGGCTTTGGGGCTTTATAACATCACGCTATGACACACGGGAGAGAAGCAGGAACCAAAGACGTAACTTAATGAGGGTAAAAAAAACCACGCGAGCGAAGTCGCTGGCAGAACCTAGTGTTAATCTAAATTTCATAAGCCTACTCGATGGATCCTGCATTTTAAAAAAGTAAATAGATTGATGATCCGTCAAAATTTTAAATTTCCTACCACACGGATATGGACAAAAATACTCTACTGTCCAAACTAACCAATACGTCCTTCTCGATTGTTGGGTATCGCTATTCTGCATTATTTAAAGTTCTACTCGGTTAGGCAACAGGCTTTTTAGTTCCATTACTTGAAATAGCACTAATTGAATAACCTAAAGCGTCTGTTTACTATAGATTGATTCGTTTCCGTAATATCTGGATAATGCCGAACTGGAGGATAGACTAAACACTGTCTTACATACCGTGGAAATTTATTATTATTATAAGTTTTGTGTTTAGGTTAATTGTTAGATATGGTTACATAAGTAGATGATTTTCAAATTAAATAAATATTCAAGGTTGCTTTATAACAATGTCTTTAGATTCAATGAATACTTAAGATACAATGAGTTGTGTATTACAATAAAAGTAATCAAAAATTAAGTACCTACGTGGTAAATAGAATATTAGAACCACAATTTTTTTTTAAATTCGACGGTTCAATTTTTTTGGTAAAAGGTTTTTATTTTGTGGTTCTAACTTAATTTTTGATTACTTTTATTGTAATACACAACTCAGCATTGAAATCTGTGAGTATACAACAAATAACCACTACTTTCGCACCCTTAGCGTAGCCGTGTCGACGGCGCGTACGGCGCGTTCGTATTCAACGCGCGCCTCAAAGAGATGTCAGCAAAAGGAAGGGGCCATTGAGGGCCGATGCCTGCCGGGGCTGCGGGTTGTTCGCAAGAGATATCGCGCCGCCGGAACGCAAAGGGCACAAGAAGGAACATGGGTGGGTTTTAATCAGTAAAAGTCTGACACTCCCTCCCGCCCCGCCCAGGGCAGGCGAAGTTATTTGATGATTTCCCACCCACCAAAAAAAAAAAAAAACCCTTAGCATAGGATGTTTATTTCCAAATTTATGGGGATAAACTTCAAGGTAAAAAGTTAGTTAGGTTAGGTAAGCTCTGTAAAAACTTATGCGTTATCATACATAAAAAAATACGCGTCGAATTGGTAACAAGAAAGAATAACACTTACTTTTGACGTTGACAGAAACGACTCTTTGCTATGATTTGCCATAGATATATATCCCTATGGAGATCCATAGGGATATATTTGTATTGTTAGATATTTATATTTAACAAATAGCAAAACAACACAACAACAAAGCAAAACAATAATAATATTTATTTTATGCAAATATCTGTCAGAAGGTGTAATGTCCGCCATTTTGAGTTACAATTATTTTATTGCAATAAGGTTTACATTCGTATGAAATGCGTCAAAACGCGAACTTTTTATCGGCAAGTTTTTCGTAGATATTACGGGTCCATTCATATAGGCTAATGACTTAGAAATATTTTGACAACTTATGGAAGTATTTTGATCTTAAGACAATTTATCTTGGTACCTTTGTAATAATTTTATTTTGTAGTTTGTTTAAAGTATGGCAGATGATGACGACGACGGAGCTTTTGGAGGGGCGTTTGAGGACGGTCACTGGATTTGGGACGACGTTACACAAGCATTACTGTTTGTGAGGTATGAATTGTCACCACATAATTTTTTTCCTGTAGCAAAGAATGTAATTTACTTCAGTTCTTTATAGTTGCAGTAGACCAGTAGACGTGTTGTGGAGTCCGTAGGCTATGTATAATGGCGATCTGTTCAGGGTGACTGGTAGTAGCCAGTTAAAAGCAGCCAAAGATCTAATTGAAGAGTTATGTGTCCAATGGACAGCGAGATATAGGCTCATGACAATGATGATTTTATTTTAAACAGAAATTAATTTATTTAGTCTATCTATTTTTTTAAATAGTGTCCGTGGAGTTTCTTGTTCGTTCTTCTCCATAGAGGTCTACGTTTTGGAACGAACAATTAGCTTCAGCTTTCCGTGTAACTTTTTGACAATTCAGTTTTGTTTATCTTTTTATAGTGACCTGCCTCCCATACAAATAGAAAATATACAAGTCCAATCCAAAGCGCCAACTGGCACTATAGAATTTAGAGACGATGTTGATTTGATTGAACAGGTGATAACGTTTTTTTCTAAACCTACTATTAACGGATATATTAACTGTATATATTATGCCAAAATGTGTTCTGTATATATATATTCTTTTATAAATAAACACTGCTTCGGTAGCCTAGTGGTCCCAAGCGCGACTGCTACGCTAGAGGTATTGGGTTCGATTCCCAGGTCGAGCAAAAAGTCTTATTGAGTTTTTCTATGAAATTCTCAGTTGCAGCTCGGAGTTAGGATTTGTGCCCGGTTAATGGCAATAGGCTCGCCCCCTATTACATGGGACTAAACATACCGGCGAACTGTGGGTGTACATTGTTGCACCTCTGCCTAACCCTTCGGGGAAAACAGGCGTGATGGTGAATAAACAGATGCCTACTCAAATATTTGGGTGTCAGAGTTGGCTGGTTAGGCTGCTGCATTGCATATCTAGGGTTCGATTCCCGCACGGAACAAAATATGAAATTGTTTGGCCTACACTACAGGTAATTGTTCCGGTTCTGGTGAGGCTTGTAAGTGAGTTTATATGTTACAGCAATCTTTTTGCAGTGGTTTATAATATTCTAGGCTCCGTCTGCGGGATGTCTACGCGGAGGTTAAGCAACACTGAATTTGAGCCATTGTATGGACATTTAGCCATATCAAGTTAGATTAGTCTGAGATGAGTAATTTCCGTTAGCTATTTATAAGACGCTCATAGGATGGTTACGTATTTGTTGATGATTAATTTATTTCATTGCTATTATAGTTGTTAAAGAATTATTTATTTTTAGGTCCGCTATCGTCGTCGCTATCAAAGAAAGTTGCTACCAGATCAAGCAGACATAATTACTCTACAGGTTAATATTCCTGTTATGGTTTCGTTGTTATGTTAAGTTAGGAACTACCTCTCGAATGCGACTTCTTCCTTTATTTAAAGTTCGTGAAAATATCATGTTCCTTAAATTGTTATCAGGACACTTGCACGAAAGACATATCCGGGAAAGACTTTTGCGCGAAAACATTTCCGTGAACTACTTTTGAGCGAATACACTTGCGCGAAATATAATTTAATTTTTTTTTGCAAAGGACAATGGGCAAATTTCTAGAAATGAGATTCCATACAGACATAACGTCGCGCCTGTTTTCTTAGAAGGGTAAGTAGTAACCTACTTTATGATCTATTAGATAATTATTCAAAAGTTAAAGGCTTATATTTCGCGCAAGTGTCCAATCGCGCTAGTGGACTCGCAGAAATATCTTTCGCGCAAGTGTATTCGCGCAAAAGTAGTTCGCGGAAATGTCTTGTCGCGAAACTGTTCATTTGCGCAAACGTCCGTTAGCGCAATTGTCCTTTCGCGCAAAAGGACTTGCGTAAGGTTCTTTCGCGCAAGTGTACCAGACCCCTTTAAATTCATATACTTAAGTATGGTCTAAGTAGGAACGGTGTTGTTCCCGTACTGCATGTAGGTACCTATATGCATTAACCTCCATTTAATAATCTTAAATAAGAATTAGATCAGATTAGATAATAGGCGATTTTAGTTTCAATTATTTATAAAAGGTTTAATTAAATACACACATTTCGCATGCTTAGCGCTAAGTCGGGCGACATAAGCACAATCCACGTAATATTGTTGTTAGTTTAATATGTTGATGATAAATGATGGATTCAAATGAATTTATATTTTCAGGACATTAAAGATATAGCGCTGTATACTGCACCCCTTAATATTTTGAGTCCAATGCTTATAAATCTGCTACACACGCCGACTACAGAAAGATTCCTTCGAGCACTCATTTTTTTCTGTGCTTATTATTTACAGGTAATAGTTTTTTTATAAATTGCTAGCTACAGAACACACTTGTTCATCTCAAGTTTTTTTACGCTTTTTGTTGTAAATCCATGGCTAGAACGCTGCGGAAATTGATGGATGTGACTAAAACTGCATTGCAGCCTTGTACGCTGTCAATTCAGATGATTCAAATTGGTTACAGTAGATACATGATCAAGTGTCTACTACGACCGAACTAAGATTATGATAGATAAAACAATAATCGACGTGCGGCGACGGCAGTGTGTGAACAAGATCAAAAGTGTTTTAGATTGCACATCGGTCCGACACAATCACGGACTGAGTGGTAGACTACTGAACTACTAAAAACTTCTGCGGCCGCAGCCGGGATCACGGTGCTCAGGTGACGGACATGCGGTGTACGCGCGGCCATTGTAATTGTTTACTTATATCGTTTCTTCGGCGCTGTAATCTCGTCCTCAGTGATTTTCCGGTGACGGTGGCGGTGGACAATCCCCCTTAGTCCCATTGTCGTGACGGAAATAGTCTTATAGTAGCCGCCACAAGTCGTGAACACAAACGTCAAGTTAATTTTTATCGGTCCGACAACGGACCAATCGCGTAGAGCGTCGGCGACTCAAAAAACTCTGCAAGGAACCCAAAAATTTACTTGACGTTTAACAACAAAGGTTCTGTATGCCGTGTCAGTATTTAGATTTTCAGATAGACTTCATATTTATATATTTTTTTAACATTTTACCAGTTAGCAGATCAAATGTCTGAACGCATGCTAGAGCTCAATACAAAAGTGAGAACTCCGAGTTGTGAGCTAATAGAAAATGTATTTCGTGATGACCTGGCTGACCTGAGAGTCATGGTTGCTAAAGAATATTGTATAATGCTTATTGGTAAGTGAATTGCTGTAATTCCGTACAAACCCAATTACATTAATTTACTGTACTGAGACTCCTAGGTGCTGCTAATCGATACCTAGAGTCTGTGCGGGAGGGTGTACTGCCGCCATTGGATCCGTACTGGCGCGTCGTTAAAAGGCGATGACATTAATTTGATATAGGTAATTGTAAAATGGCCTTTTTTATGGGACAAGCCCGCCACACTATTCCCAACTGCTGCAACTTCTGTAAGCCAGAATCAACAGTGAAGATGTAAAATGGGTAAAATGGCCTATTGCCAATACTAAAAGTATCAATATATATATATAGCTCTTAATTAATGTGAGTTTTTATTGATATTGTTATTATTGTGATAATGTATGTCGTAGGCGGATCTGATACGAGGAAATATCATCACATGGGTCCCGCGAAGAAACGAAGATCCTTATCGGACAAAGACGCACGATTGTTTGAAACGTTACTACGAGTTAGCGTACAAATTGTTTGGTTGGCATTAGGACGGAAATGTTTTAATCAAATTGGTGATTGTATAATATGTTGAAGCAAGTTTTATAGATTTTTCCTGTTCCCGTAATTGATAATCCAATGTTCATACATTTTCAGAACTTGAAATCAATCGTATATTTAAGTCAGAAATATTTAACAATGTGGAGCACACGCTGAAAACTGGATACATAACAAAGATGTTGCCAGCAGAGCAATCTGTATTGCTGGGACACTGTTACCGACGCGACAAAAAGCTTAACACTTGCTCACCGCTCACGAATGAGGTGTTTTGTGACCGGCCAATTGATTATCGTTTAGTGGGACTTGGTGTTGTCAAGTATCCACAGTGAGCATTTATCTTATTTTGTCAGTCTGCTTATTGTCAGGTGATTGTGCTCTTAACAGATTATTTGGTTTTGTTAAGGATGACATCCCGACTTCATTATTTACGTCTCGTTGTCGCTGGTGCAGAAGAAGAATTCGAGAAATATGATTTGACATTGGGCATTATTGGACTGCCGCGTTCAAAATTTGATACGATGCTTAGACCTATTATAATACAAGAGACTACTAGTAAATCTAAAACAATGTAAGTATTACGATAATAATAGGCACCTCTTTTGTATTTATTTGATGCTCAATTACTTTCTATGTGTGTCAATATTTTTTTTGCGTAGGTCATCGGTACAAAGCCAAAGCATCAGCCCCTCTAAAAGTACTTTTCGGAAGGCCAAGAAACCCTTGTACCCACTCATTACAATACCTGCAAAAAGTGAAAAGGAGTAAGTGTTTCGCTTTCATATTTGTAATTTTACCAAAACAGTTAACGATCAAAAAATGTATCCATCAGCCTAATTACATACTCACTATCCCTTTACTGCCTCGTTGGCCTAGTGGTCCTGAGCGCGACTGCTACGCTAGAGGTCTTGAGTTCGATTCCCAGGTCGAGCAAAGTGTTGTTGGGTTTTTCTATGAAATTCTCAGTAGCAGCTCGGAGTTAGGATTTGTGCTCGGTTAATGGCAATAGGCTCGCCCCCTATTACATGGGACCTAAAACATACCGGCGAACTGTGGGTGTACATTGGTACACCTCTGCCTAACCCTTCGGGGAATACAGGCGTGATAGTAGGATAGTACTATCCCTTTAATTTTGTTAATTCAACAATATTTATTTGTACGAGTTTTTTCAAATAAATTTTGAAACAATGGATTATGAAACCCTTTTAAAATCAAGGGTTTCTTTATTGTCAGCAACAGACAAAAGACTCTGAATGGTATTTAAAATCGTACGGAATATTTAATGTGACATAATATTATTAATGTTATGTCACTATCAAAGCCACTACAGTAGGTGCATATGCAATGAGAGAGTCGGTTCTGAGAAAAATAGTTGGTAATAATAAATTGAACCAAAAATCTAACCACTAAGTCAATCGCTAATATATTAATACGTAAGTATATTAGAATCTTCACGTTTTAAGTTCTGTTTTTTATTTCGTAGGATATACTACCCGCCTGCATTTCCTGATAAGATTGAAAAAAGTAACCCAGTGAGTGACATCCAACACAAACGCTGGCTGAATAGAATTTTAAAACTGATGAACCCCTCTGTTCACCACCGCTAGGCTGTTTTGAGTAATTTAATTTTATTTCATACAATTTTATTCTTTTAATATCTTTTAAGTTTAGAATGTATTTTGTTTTTTACTTGAACCTTAGAAAAAGATTTATTAACCTTATTAATGCTTCTCGTGGTCGGTTAGAGCCACTAAATAGAACATACTATTTAATGAGTCACTGTAAGTAGTTACACGGTACCTACCTTATATTTTCATTGATCCATTTAATAAATTCCCGAGTATTCGTGGCTCAAGGACTCCTCATTCTCGTATCCTGTATTATGTATTACAAATCATTCTACTTTCGACGCAGTAATTGTATCTTGAACAGCCGTCACGCTATTAAAGGTTTTGACGGATTTGTGAAAGATTGACATTTGGAATCAATCGTTTTCGGATATTAAAAATTAATTTAATAATAATTTATGATTGTATTATAATAGGTAATGATCGTGAAGTCCTGAAGGTTAAGGAGCACGAGGGTTCGATGTTCAGGGCTTTTTTAAGATTCATACTGTAGCTTTTGTCTAGAGTTTCGAATGTTTTTTTTTGTGAATTATTGTTACCCTTTATTTTTACCCTTTATTGTTTCCTATTTTTATCATTATTTTAGAGTTATATGTAATCTAGCAACTTTTTACTCGAACTATATTACAACGCAATTGTTCCTACCTGGGGTTCATCGATTAGGTAGGTAGTCCGTTGTCACTTGGTAAGGTTCTTTCTGCTTTTATTAACAGAAGGAACTACAAATAAAATAAAGAATTATTTGCTTTCTTTTTATTTCTTTTTTATTGCGTTTACAAACATATTTAGAAGTCACATACACAAACAGCCAGACACGGAACAACTACACGTAGGTCATGCAAATATTTGTTCCGTGCGGGAATTCAACCTGCTATATGCAGCGCAGCAGCCAATCGCTCAGCCACTGCGCCAACTGTATCGTTATAAATATATATTTTTTTAAATAAAAGTTAACATTACTCGCTAAGTGTGGTTTAGGGATTTCATTGGAAGGATCTCGTCAAGATTTTAGCACACAATAAATATAAGCCGGCTATGATATGCGAGGGTGAGGGGCAGGGCTAAGGGTGCACTTTGAAAGTGTTTGTTGGACCGTAAGCGAGACTCACTCGGCCGTCTGTGAGCCGCTCATGGGTTCCTAACGAATTCATACACCACCGATGTAGTGGAAACTCGGGCAAGGGCGAAATCATATTATTAGATACAAACAAGAGTTCCATGAAATTAGATTATGTTTATAATTTACGGCATGAACAAGGTCAGTAATTTCTAATTGAAATGTACGTTGTAAGGGCTTAATTAACGTTAGAGTGAGAGTTTATTCACCTGATCAGTGGGACAATAATTTAGATTACATTTTTAACCGACTTCAAAAGGAGGAGGTTCCCAATTCGATTGCATGTTTTTGTATGTTTGATACTTTTTTTTAGTTGATAGGTCATACTTAAAAGGTAAATAAGGGAGATAGGTCTCATATACATTTTATTGAAATTGGTTAAGTAGTTTGCTAAAAAAATAAAATTCACTGAAAAAATATGTCATTCAAGTACCTAAACGAAATTGCATATTCTGCTATAGTCTGACTTTTAAGTGGTGTCTTGTTAATTTACGTAGTACATATTACCGTTCCTTCATGGATTTGAATGACTGGAAGTTGATACTAAAAAGCGATTTTTTATGAACTGTAAAAACCGTTCAAGGAAGAAACAGTTTAAGGATATAATTCAAAAGACTCATTATGATTTTATAGAATTATATCCTTTATTTTTAAACAGAAAAAGTACATCAGTTGTTCGAATTAAAGAGAGAGATTAATTAACATACGACTAGCGAGACTATTAATAATGCGACAAATAATCTTTAACTGCATCTTGTCTTTGAGCTTAGGCATTAAGCCCGCCTTTGTACTTTTTGGTGCATAAAGTTTAAATAAATAAATAAATAACAAAAAACAACGACGTCTACAATTTTTATTACATCCATCAACGGCTGATGCGGCAGTTTTGTGATTGAGTTATTCTGATGTATATTTTATATATACCAGTGTTTAAGCCGGCATTAGGGGCACTAAACATTTACGATATGTCGCTTGTCCTCTATCCTGGACAAGTCCAATCAAAGTTGCAAGTCCGAGGACTTAGAGCAGCGATATTATGTATGACTCTGGATTATCAGATGGCGTGTTTATGAACTGGATGCAACTTTTGCCAATTGCTTTGGTCATATTAAGTTATCGTCTCGTGTATTGACAAAGTATTTCACATTAATAACTTGGAATTATAGTTAAGAACCTGAACAGCTATTTTGATCATCGGATTTAAAGTGTGTCTGTGTTATTTATAAGCAAGAATATTCACGGAAGTACGGAGGCAGAATAAATGACGAGGTATCTAAAATGCCAGGCAGAATGAAAAATGGAGCTATTACCTACATTCCTAGTTTTCAAAGATATGTTTTTATTAAATATTACTCGAGTGGTTTCGAACTGGGGCAATGGACGTCAGTGAACTTAAATATATACGAGAAAAATGGATCCTGCAGACGAAAACGTGGCAGAGTAATTCGAGCGGACTAGTTAACTTTGGAAACGGTTTAGTTTAGAGAGATAGCGCAGCGGGTGTATGCTGAAAAATCTCCCTCATCCCAACGATGCCAAGGAATGACAGCTCACCTTTAGCTAACTTCACCTAAATACACCGTGGAAGACTTAAAAAAAAATGTAAGCAATAAAAAGATTGTTTTTTTTTTTTCATTTAATTGCAGGAATAAGTAAGTATTATACTCGTAGTTAATAAGTTACCTGATTATTTCTTAACTTTGACAGAATATGAGACATACTTAATTGTGTAGGTACCTGTACATACTTACTCGTATTATTATTTTCCTGATTTATAGTTAAACTCAATTGTAATAAACAGTCAGTTTTATCATACGTTAAATAAAACAATAAGTAGGTACACAGGGCAAACAATCAACCCGATATTTTTTTTAAATTACGTAAGTATATCAATAAAAATCATCATGCCAATTTATTAAGCAAAAAAATCCAGAGCAGACTGTATGAAAATAATGGTGAGCGACGAATGGCCTTGCATTTGTGTCAATAGGCACATTGACGTTTTAGGAGCACAAAGAGACGTAGTATTGGTCCCATTTATGAGCCATTAGCTGGCAGGCAACTCACGAGACAAACACGCACGTTAACACTTTTATAAGAAAACAGAATATTTTTTTCTAAACATCAAAACTATAGTGCTAGTGAAAATGGCAGTGGTTTCTATGTGTGTGGAAAAGGAATATGAAAAATTAAAAAATAATGTTAAACGAGAAGATATTCAAAATTTGATGACATGGCTGGGAGAGCAGGCGCATCTTCCACATCAATATATCACTGGTAATGTACTTTAGCGCTATCATTAACAAAAGCTTTTGTAAATCAAGCTAACCTATTTTATAACGATACAATTGTTTGTAATGGTATTAACCTAGCTAAGCCTAACAGCATGATTTAATAACAGCATAAACATATCAATTAACCAATAATAGTTTAGATTTCCCGGAACATAGCAATAAAATGTGGCATAAATGGAGGTGTAATTTTCAGAATTGGATGTGATATTAGCATATCATAGTTGTGCATGCAACACCGATTTGACCAAGCGGGTCATTGATGTCAATTACACTCTGAAAACACTGTTCCCGTTCTATCAGAATAGAAAAATTGATGATTGTCTGGAATTGGCATTTCAGACTTGGTATGTACTTATTTCTTTCTAAATTATGAATGTGTTTTAAAGTTCAGATTATTAGAAGGAAGTGAGACAATGCATTAAAATTAATTTAAAATTCTAGGAATCCTTTGTTGTCATGCGAAGATATTCTTGTATAAAACTAATAATAATACCATCCTATTACTGTCCCACATCAGGGGAAAGGCCTCTTCTCATATCGAGAAGGCAAGAGCATTGATCACCACGCTTGCTCAAGGCGGGTTGGCAAATTCAGACTCATAATAATCTATACAATTAAATCAAATTGAAGTGTCTGTTTGTAAGTTCAAATTAACAGCTTTTCACAAAATGCATATGAAAGTATACACAGTATTAACATCAAAAAATATTTGTTTTAAACTTTTGTCTGTCTGTCTGTTTGTTTTGCCTAATCTCTAAAACAGATGACCCATTTTGACGGGACTTTTACTCGAAGATAGCTAATGTTATAAGGAGTAACTTAGGCTACATTGATTTTAGAAATTTTAATTAAAAACAGAAAGTTACGCGAATACAAAATTGAAACCAATAAAATAGTGAACGCGAACGAAGTCGCAGGTAACAGCTAGTTATACATATAATCTCCAGGTTACCCCACGATGTGTGATATTCTCGAATCTTATTTTCGTTATACATACCGTAGGTATTTTGAGACTTACAAATTGTTTGACTCTTTCCAGGTTAATCTTTCCACTGCCGACACTAACGAAACAGGGTTTCAGGCCAATATATTGTGAACTCTTAGATGCAGACCCAAAAAAGTTTGTCTACGGCGACGTTATAAAGTAAGATTAAGTATTCATTGACTTGACTTTGAAAAATAAACTATTTCATTGCGATAAATTGGTACCTACTTAGGTAGTAGACTGCCAATATAATTTTGTTAGAAAGATATGAACTAATTTAGTAATTATAATTATAATTAAATGTACTTTTTTAATGTTTAATGTTTTAAATAATCCGTGTGGTGAACGAAGTCCATGAGAGATTGGATATTATTGCGTGCGTTTTGAGTGAATTCGCAAGGGTTCTATTAAATGTAGTTAGTTATGTAAGGTAATTAGAGTAAAACATTGTGTTTGTTGTTATTTTTATTTTTAAGTTAAATAATATTGTTAGTAGGTAGGTAATTAGTATTTAGAATTTTCTCTTAACTATGAATTAGATGAAAACTACACTGTCGCATTAGGTTAAGGCCTGTAACGATAGTTGTAAGGAAATAAATAAATAAATAATAAATAATTGACATTATTTTCAGGGCATTTTTCATGGTAATGGATCTGTGGCAATACGAACAGGGCACAGTGTCAGGTGTTGCTCTTGTCGTGAACCTGGACACAGTGTCACTAGGTCACATATCGAGGATCAATTTGACCGTGGCTCAACAGTTTTTCTATTTCTTGCAGGTAGGTTTCTCACGAAATAGTATTTTTTTGCAATCCAAATGGTAGGAAGGATGGTGAACTCGGAAACCTCCAGGACTACCTCAACAATTGTTTTGCAACTATAATAGTCTAGTAATCTTTTCCATGTCTAAGACAGAGATGCTGACCTACTTTTTGCGCACTATATCTATTCGCAATCTTTTCATAATTATTTTTGTTTGTTAAGATACCAAGAACTTATATTAATTTTGAAATGCCTGCAACTGATTTTCTGCCAGTTAATCTTTTGCAAAAACAATAACTTTATTACTAAAGTTAACGTTAGAAGGAAGCTTACAGCTTTTATTTTTAGTTGGAAACTTATTTACTCTTACAATTGTTTCCAGGAAGCTATGTTTGTGTGTCTCAAAGAGTTTCACTTCATCAATGCTCCAGTGTTCGTTGACAAATTACTTTCCATGGTCAAACCATTTATGAAAGATGAGCTACTTGATATACTGAAGGTTCACAAAGCAGACTCCAACACTTTGGAAGAGTACATCTCAACAGAAGATTTATTTAAACACAATAAAAATGATCTGAAAGGTATAAATGAAATATTTTTTGTTATTGTAAGCACCAAGTTGCTTGCTTGTTGAAAATTAATGTACATATAACTGTAGCTTTATTATTCCAGATGAAATGTGCAATAAACTGAAAGCATACCACAAGTTCTTTGAAGAAGAAGCACAGAAAAGAGTTGACGAAGCAAAGAGGCCGGGCGGTCCCAAAACTTTGAGCACGTTCTTCCCTGGTATAGAAGACTCTTTCAAGAAACTAGAAATAGATTAACTGTGTAATAAATTTGTTGTTAGAAACAGTCAAGGTCTAGCCGATGTTAGAATGCACCAATAAAATACATGTATAATAGATTTAAGGACAAAATATAGCCGTGTTGTGTCATTCAACTTATTAAATAAGTTGAATGACACAACAAACCCGTATCGTACGAACATTTTATTTGTTTATCTTTCGACTAAGCGCTTTAAGATCGCAAAGAACAGTGATTTTAGTACAAATGTAGATATAATAGCATGTGTATTGACACTGGAGCGTGACAACACGTGCAGTTCGCAGCGCGGGTAGCAAGTGACACAAAGGAAATTGCTTCTTTGCATAGCGGTGTGCTGCCACCTCCTGCAAAGCGACCAAAAATTCTACTACACGTAGGTAACATTCGATGGACTTCGCCGGGAGCTTATACTCATATGCCTAAAACACATAAGTAAATACTTATATTTTCAATCTTAGGTATTTCTTAGTCTCTAAGTATAGGTAAAATGCTGTATATTTGTATATATATAAAAAAACAGGAAGGAACATCATTTTTCTTGTTTTAAAAATTTAATTTAAAGTTATATAATATTTAGTCGACTCGTGTAAAAGTTAGTTTAATTTCCTCTTGCAGTGTATCGGAGTTTTAAATCTTAGTTTTGACGCTCTTCATAAGTTTGCGAATTCTTGAAAATTGTACAATCTTTAGTTGGCGAGTTGGTATCCAACGCTTTTGTCTGGAAAATTGAGGTCACACAACGGACAATGTATCAACGTTTTCGTCGCATTCGCATTCTATTGATACAATCATTTCGTTCGCAATGGCGTAATGGTCGAAAATAAAATACCTAAAACTGGACTGCAATCGGTGCACCATTGTCCCTAAATAGTGCACAAAAGAAATTCGCTTTTAGCGAAAAGCTTCTATTCTCTTGTAGATAAAAGAATAACGAATTCGGTTAATCCCAAATAACTGTTTTGAACAAATGACTGTCTCTTTTGTAAACCCTTTCGTATGGTGTAGTGATAAAAATAATTATATCGTAGTAAAAAATGGTTGGCAAGCCTACAAATCATTGGAGCCGTATAATATTTACTTATCTGTTTATGTTAACCCTATGTACTATACCACTATAGTAGGCAAGTAATAAAAATATCATTATAATCACCACCGTAGATACGGGCCTGTGGACGGTGAGCAATGGGTAGCTCACCGTCCTTACGTTGCATAACGACAGGCCGTGTCGACGGCGCGTTCGTGTTCCACACGCGTCTCAAAGAGATGTCAGCACTTGGAAGGGGCCACTGAGGGCCGATGCCTGCCGGGGCTGCGGGTTGTTCGCAAGAGATACCGCGCCCCCGGAACGCAAAGGGCACAAGAAGGAACATGGGTGGGTTTTAGTCAGTAAAAGTCTGACACTCCCTTCCACCCCGCCCAGGGCGGGAGAAGTTATTTGATGATTTCCCACCCACCAAAAAAAAAAAAAGCCCATAGGTCTATGGACTGATTTCGTTAGTTCTTTGATACTAATTATATCTTTAATTCGGTTATGTGAAAGTATTTGCCGAGGAGCTTTGTTTTTATACTTATATACTATCTTTGCCCTAAAAGATATTTAAATCAAATTAAACTTGAAAAAGTAATTTAATCTACGAGATTTTTACTCAAGATAAGAGTTGTCTCTTTCGAGCCCCCTTAACCTTGACCGACAATAGAATGTCGGTCAAAATTAAGCTTTTTCAGGATCCCATTTCAGTTCAGGCGCCAAAGTAAATTGCTGTCTAGAAAAAGTCTAATATTTTCGACCTAAATATTTACCGAGTCGGTCGAATCTTTTTTATTGTTTCCGAAAAGAAAATTATCTATTTCGCTAAGACTTGTTGTAGTCTAGGTACCCATTGTGTCTATAAGATTACTTTCTATCCACTTTGACACAAATAGTGGTTAACTCAATGTAGTGTTATGCAGACTAATAAATTAGTGTCAAACCCAATTTGCGTACAAGTAAAAGGTGTTACCCTACGCCTGTCAACTTACGTATACAAATGTGCCGTGACCTAGTCCAGTACATCATCATATAGGCCATAACGCGAGGATGTCATGAAGTTAGTTGCGTACCTGTCTCATTAAGTATCCCGTCTGAAATGAACCCTTGCGTGATTCAATTATTAATGAGAAGCCACGGTCACTTAGTTACATTAGTTCATTAATGTGGGTGGAACAAGCCACCGTCTTCTTACATATAGCATAATGCGGGACCCACCTTGGAGATTGTTGGACATACTTCGGATCTACATAATTGACTTGCACCTCATACAAATGTCATCATCATCATACCATCACGCCGGTTTTCCCCGAAGGGTTAGGCAGAAGTGTAACACTGTACACCCACAGTTCGCCGGTATATTTAGGTCCCATGTAATAGGGGGCGAATCTATTGCCATTAACCGGGCACAAATCCTACCTCCGAGCTGCTACTGAGAATTTCATAGATAAAATCCAATAGAACTTTTTGCTCGACCTGGGAATCGAACCCAAGACCTCTAGCGTAGCAATTTGCTTAGGGCCACTAGACTAACGAGGCAGTTAAATGTAGTGTCTTCAAACATTGTATTGTATCATTGTTTTGTAAAAATACTGTATTCCACTTGCTTACTGTTATATTTGTTTACGAAGTTTAAGCGCGTACCTCTAGTCTCTCGTATTGTGGCGTGTGTAAATACTAAAAGAAAAAACAAATTCAACACGAATAAAACGAAAGATTTCAATACTAAAATCGACGGATGGAATAAAGTGCATGTGCTGTTACATAGTAAATAATTCTGGCGAGAGCTACGCCATCCGCACTTGCAATAAAACGAACAATGCAATTTAGCTAGTGCTGCATTCATGCGATGGTTTCTCTGTAAAAGTTGGTTGTTCCAACCGTGCATGGCTCTCGATTACCGACACGGGTAAATATAAACCAAAATACCGGGAATCACAATACGCGCTGTGACATCCGACTACGTTTAGATGGTAGGGAATCTAATAACAGTGATCCGATTTGGATCAATGGTATTGGATGTGAAGAGTTAATACTACCTATCATCCTATCCGGCAATGTTATGCTAATCGAAATCGTTTAGAAATGTTTATAACAAAAATTGTTGTTAGTTGCTGATAGAAATAGTGGGTAATAATGAACATAAAATACTTTAATAAACTTTGTAACGATTCTCGCGGGTTCCACAATCAGTGCTTTTGTAAATATGTAGATATTTATTGTAAAACAACAGTAAAGAACGCCATAAAACTCCACAACTCAGTTACAGAGCGCGCTTCCTCATAAAATGTAGCGATGTCCGATTTGTGGGAATAGCATATAAAAATTTCAAAGAGAGCCTGTATGCGCGTGCAGTGTCCGCGGCGGCATCACTCGCCGCTTGCATAAAACATGCAAATTGGACCACTTCACTGGTGTGGTGTACCTAAGTTCACTCGCTTTTGCACTTTTATGTAAAATTGTGGGCCATTAGTCATGTAAATATCGTTAACTGCAACTCTAACGCACCTCTATAGCGTTATTCTAAAAATTATCTTTTATTCTTATGCAAGCGGGGCAACAACAACTAAACTTTTGTTTTCGAATCTCATTTGTTTTAATTATCATATGTGAAAGCATACATAATTTAGAAAATGAGCACCTAAGCAAGCCTTTGTTTTGTATATAGTCATGGTACCTAGTTTTTCAATAGCGTTTTAATTGGCATTGTGGTGCAAAAATGATTTTAATTATAATTGGGAATGCACAAACACAATAGACCGTTAAATGATGACGGATTGTCGGCGGCGATTGTTTAGCGTATGCGACTGAATAGCGAACGTTCGGTGCAGTAATGAGCCTCTGAAGTACTTAATGAGCAGGTATCCACTTTACGGTTCTTCCATTCTAAGCAGATACATGATGGTCTTTGCCCTCTTCGTCCTCTATGTTACAGTAATATATGCTAAATAAACTAACATCGATGCATAATGAAGTGCGGATACTATGGCTGCAAAACTAAGTACTTATGGTTTTGGATTGGCGCACTAAAGCTTTATGTTTATTTTTATCTACGTTTGGTACAGGTTGCAAAGGACAGGAAAATTGTTGCATGAACGGTAATAAAGAGTGTTAATACTTTTTCTCATTCTAAGAAAAAATTAAGAGTTGACCTCTGCGTCGCCTTGGGAGTAGATAAAGTTTGTCCTGTCGAAGGTGGCTGGGTGGAGATTAACCGCGGCGAGGTCTTGCGTCGACTTCATCAATTATGTCCCGCCCCCCAACTCCCCTCGATCCCTGCTGGCTCGTCCAGATCTGAAGGCACGCCTCCTCACATCTGCCTCGTGATGAGACCGTTTGCAGTTTGTGAATGATTGATCTCTGCACAATAAATAGTCGCGTATCTTAAGACAAATGTTGGGTATCAGGAAAACTGCTTACTTGGCTTTCTTCCGGTTTTTTGTGGTAAGATATATCAAAAGATAATGTGCATATTTTCGTAATGGTTTATGATCTGTTTGTTAGAGACTTACTCGGCTGCTTCATTTTTTTTCATAGTTATAACTTAGTCTATCAGACTCTTCAGAATGTTCATGACTAGCATAGACTTAGTACGTATCCAGCAGTATTATCAGCTCTTGTAATGTTAACTAACCTTTACCCCCGGATAGAACTGGAACCAGCGCATACAGTAGTGGATAATGTGCGCTATTTAACAACATCGTATATCTAACAGGAGCGTATGCAACCGGCAGCAGTGATCATTGTTCCATTGTTTATGGTTGCACAATTATGTCGGTATTGGCGTTCAAACCACCGCTGAAAACAAATTGAATGTATTAAACTCGCAGTACAACTTTATATACAGTTTATACAGCCTGTTTTACGATATACGCGTGTTATTTTGCTTTATGTTCGTATTATGTTGTACGTAGACGTGACAAAATAACAAACGTGTAAGGACAACAACTAGTCTTGTAAGTTTGCTACTAGTAACCGCCAGTGTAATGTCGATAGCATACTATTATTTATAGTACCAATTTAGCATTCAACAACTATTTTTTTTGTGTAGTAATGGACTTGTTGGAGTGGTGCTAATTTTCCTATCTAACCTAAAACAGATACATTACTGTATTGTATTGCATTGAGCGTTGATTACCAAGATGTTGTGACTCGTGTTACACTGAACGTATTCTTGTTTACCAAAAGTCATGATGCCGTCAAAAGTTAATGCATTTCGAAACATCTTTCGGCACTAGGTCGTGATGTTGGCCACTTGCAGTAAAACAGCCGCGTCGCTACTGAAAAAAAAACGTCCATATAACAGCTTAATTTACATATAAACGTTAAGTTGGTACCTATTGATAATATAAGTATGTTTATTAGTTTCTTCAAATATTATTGCAATTTACCTTTTGGAGTAAAACATATTGATGCAAACTTATTCAAGTTTGCATCAATATGTAACCCAACGTATGTCCAACTACATGTATATCCAACAACATGTATATCCAACTTTAGCTATGTTTAGTAAAAGTATTCACTTTTACTAAACATAGCTAAAGTTGGACAATGTATTTTTTGTAAAATCATCCATTTAAAATCTTTAGAATCGACGCTTTAGTGTGGTCAATATGTAACGAAACTAAAGCTTGTATTTTTTTAAATAGTTTAGACTGTAACGAGATTTTAGTACCTATTTCTACATCAATAAATTGTTGGCGACAACGTAATTTATAAATTGAAACCATTGATTCAGGAAGGACGTTGAGGAGGGAGCTGAAGGTTTTATCAAAAATGGCATTTAAAATATTGTAATTAGAGTGGCCGATGGGCCGGTGTGGGGCACTTGGTGGGAGCGACTGGAGTGCGACCTTTCTCCTCTAATGGATACCAAAAACCTCCTTCACTTTTACGCGAAAAATCTTTTTGGAAAATAAATGAATCCATACCGTATGTAAATCGGCCGCCTTCGAAAGTTTTTATTGAAAAACTTGAAGAACTGATGAAAATGGGGCCGCGACGTTTAAGATATCTCCGTTCATCTTATGAATGTACCCGCTGAATCCCAAATGTTCTTACTTTTGCATAAGTTATTTTTATATTGGCGGGCCACTGTACTTTGTGAGGTATACCTAGCTAAGTGGTAAATAATGTGCGGTGTTGGGTGCAATAGTAGTTTGGTGAGACTAATAAAACATTAATCGAGTTATGTTAAGGGGTTTCTGGTATAATTAAGTTATTTAAGATTAATTAAAGGCGAGTCGGGCAGCACTCTCAGGCGAGCGGAGGGCTCACAGCCTCCGCAGAGAGCCTGAGTAATTGATAAAGCTAACCCTACCACCCTTAATCACGGTCAGCTGAAAGTTAAACTCGATAAATAGTTATTTATTAAGTTGTCTGAAAACTTATTACGAAGTCTCCACTTGAATTTATGGTATTTAAGTTTATAAGTATTGCCTTGTGCTATTTTAGCAGTGCTCTTCGTACATATCTCGAGATATTTTAGACTGAAATTATATTGTTTATCTTCTGGTTTGTCTTTTTGACAGGTTAATATTCATGATTTATAACGTATTATGGTTACCAATGGAGTTAAGTATAGTGAACAATTAATTTGAATGATCTATTAGATGAGCATCTAAAGTTAATCTGCAGTTGAACATAAATAACTGACTAATTACATAAATAATGCGAGTTTCCAATCTCTGAAGATTTCGTGATGACTTGTTTACAGTTCTCTATTATTTATGCCACGCGACGTCGTGACTCATACGCTCCAGTAGGCTACTTATTAATAAACATACAAAAAATAAACTGCTGACTTCCTTTCGCGTGCCTACAGACATAAAAGTTCTTCGTGCGTATCCTAACAAAAACATAAATTAGGTAAATTTATATAAGGGGTCATCCCTCCGTTACAATATGTTCGTAACGACACTGAGGGTCAATGCGCAGTCAAATCTCCCCCGCAAGAATTCGAGCGGCTCCGGATCGGCGAAATTATCAAAACTTTTTAACTTACAACTTTTCCTTAAACGAGTGGAGCGGGCTTTTTCATTCGTTTGGAGCCTTCGCGGGTCTGGCTGTTCCGTGCTCGTGCCATCCTTGTTGCTCGCGGTGCAAGCCGGCGCTGGTAGAGGCGGCGGCAAGCCTCGGCTCGGCTGTTGTCTCGCGTGCCGGTTCCCGCCGGGCCGGTCTGTGTCGACCACGCGAAACATTTTCAGTTCTCGTCGCTGCGATGCCGGTGGCGCACGTCACGCCTGTCGCCCGCCGACGACGCTGCGTTACCACGATCGTGGCGTACTTCTTTACCAACTAATAAATCAAGCGAACCGAACGAAGTAAACCCTCACGAACAGATTATAACTCGATATGAGATAACAGGCTCGCGGCACGACTGCGGTGATTAATCACAGAAGTCCGTTCAACTCGAATGATCTGAACGGAAGCATAATCTCTCCGATTTCGGTTTAGGTGCGCGTAATGTAAACAGATAAACATTGTTGAAGTTTTCCGGAATCGTTAGTTGACTTGAAGATTACAATAGTCCTAGGTGCATTGTATGGACTGATGCGAGGGATAATGTTGGAGTGGGAGAGTAAGGTGTAGCAGTGAGTGTGGGTTGGATGTGGACTGCGGCGTGGACCATGGGTAGTGGTGGACAATGGACAGCTGGGGTGCTGTGGACGGTGCTGGCGACAGTGCTGGCAGACTCCTGGACTACGTACCAGGAGCAGCCGTGCTGCCGGCCCGTGTCGCATCACCGCGTGAGGCACCACAGAGGTGAGTCATCAGTTGTCATCCATCTCGAACTTTTCGTAGCAAACAGTCGAAATATTTTTTTACAGATAGCTAGACATTAAACAGTTCATCGGCCGAGACTGTTAGTTACAGTATTCCTTAGGACGGACAGATATGGCATCATTACATGTTCAAATATTTATCTATGATGTTTGGAGTATTCTGTAGATAACTGTTGTAGGTAACTCTTATGTATTTGAGTCACATAAGCAGTATAAACTTATTTAGATTATTTATATTTGTAGCTAATTCAAAGTTTTTGTAGGCCCTGTGTGGTTATTAATAAAAAACTTTTAATCGGACCTTGGTCAAGGCAGGGTCTCACTAGAAATAAAACATCAGGTATAACCGGCAGTTCCCAATTTATTTCGCATATGAATTGAGGGGATAATCGGTAATAAGCTCATCAGTAAATGTGAGTCGGAACATAAAAGTTGTACCGTGTTCTGTGCACGATAGAGTCGCACGCAAACTTATGTTTATGCGCTGTCGATCTACCGTGGGCCCGCCCGGCCGCCGGCAGCAAACGGGACGCACACACGAACACTCAAATAGAACATTTACCCTCTTCGACACTCGTAAAAACACCATAAATGAATAAAAAGATACGAAACACTGTAAACAAACCTATTCCGAGGAAATCCAGCTGGAATTCTTTATATATCAGTTTTTTTATCTATTGAAATTCTTGGAATAAATAAGAATAAAGTAAGGAGTTTACTTAAATAATCTTTTTACGGGACATCGCAGAGGATTTTTTATCTAAATAAGAAGAAGGTTAGTTATCGGGGCATTTATCACACCTTTGCCCAGCTTTTTTGACACTTTTTATTTCTGTAAAACCTTGAAGTATTTTTAATTTAATTGCCTATCTACAGCTATCTATAGCTTTAAACACTGAAATTAGCCATAGTTGAGATACAACAAACTGCAGAAATTGTAGCGAGCCTATAGATAGTTTGTCTAATTATAAAACAGTGGTGGAACTGTATCACTCATTCATGTATTGTAGTTCAATCAATATACGCCCATGTTAATTTTGTGTAGATAATGGGTTTAATTCCACATACTATAGAAACGCAGACTTATTTCATGTTCAGTAAAATATTTAATTTAATGCGAACACAGCCGTTTCCGAATTCTTTTCGGACATTGGGAGACGCACAATTGGCGTCATTAGAATGAAGCAAACATTCCTTGTTGACGCGTCAACGTGAAGAATGCAGTATATTAAAGCTTGGTCTCATCTATATAATATTTAGTCTATTTTTCTAACTAAAAATAT
This sequence comes from Caradrina kadenii, assembly GCA_947462355.1. Classification (NCBI taxonomy): domain Eukaryota; kingdom Metazoa; phylum Arthropoda; class Insecta; order Lepidoptera; family Noctuidae; genus Caradrina; species Caradrina kadenii. The sequence continues at coordinate 8,397,045 of OX381677.1, read as the reverse complement.
GTTCTGTAATTACCAGAAAATATAAATCTATCAAAAATAACAAAGAGCATTCAACGAATTGTAGGTACCAACAATTTCATTTAGGAATTCGAGAAGTAAACGGCTGCAATCAATGGATTTGGTTCTAAAGCCGTTATGTAACTACAACGGATTTACTTTTTTTTGTAACGGATTTTGGGACTAGCCAAGAGGCCACTGAGATATTTATCTTAACTACCTTTTGTCCATCTATACTAATATATAAAGCTGAAGAGTTTGTTTGTTTGTTTGTTTGGTTCAACGCGCTAATCGCAGGAACTACTGGTTGGAATTGATAAATTCGTTTTGTGTTGTATAGTTCATTTATCGAGGAAGGCTATATAACATCTCGCTACGACCAATAGGTGCGAAGCAGTAACCTAATGCGAGTGAACAAAGTACATGGACGAAGTCCCGAGCAGAACCTAGTCTCTTATAAAATAGTTAAAGAAATAGATATACAATTGTGTGCGTTAGTGGACTAAGAAAAATTTTCAGCCATATAGAAGCCTCTACTGATTAACTTTAGTTTGCTAGATACAAAAATAATGCAGCAAAAAATGTAATCACGTTGAGAATAATAGCTGTGTACATTATATTTTACATTTAACGTCGCAGTGTTAATTGGCAATAAACTCGTATTCATTGAGAATGATTAAGATAATTTTCCAATTATAATCGGCTCATGCGATTATTGTAATAATCTGGTTGGTTAAATACATACTAATTTTTTAAACGAATGTTAATTACATTGGAACTTTGTGATTTTATTTTATACTAGCTGTTGCCCGCAACTTCGTCCGCGTTTCCGTCGTTTCTCGTAAAAAAAAGTAGCCTATGTCCTACCTCACGGTTCAGTGGTTTTGATGTAACAGACAGATTAACTTTCATATTTTAGTAGGGAAATATAATATGTCAATCTACAATACTCTTGAAAAATATCGCAATACGGAACCGCACAATATTATTGTTGATAGCTGTGCCCGCGACTCCGTCAGCTTGTAGTAAGAGTAGACAAATATAATCAGAAAGCTTCGAACTGGTAAGCTATCGGGAGTTACACGTGGTATTGTGAGTCAACCATAAAAGATAGACATATGCTGTCGTGGGATATTTTTTATATAATTTTAAGGAGAACATTTCCGTCATACATGATTTCTGTGTAGCTTTAACCATTAAGGTTGCACACGCGACGGAAGCTGAAAAAATGGAGTAACTTCTCCCGTTTTCCCAACATTTCCCTTCACTGCTCTGCTCCTATTGATTGTAGCGTGATGAAAAGTATACTATAACCACCTCAGGAGTATGAAAAATAATTGTACCAAGTTTTGTTAAAATCCGTCGAGTAGTTTTTGTTTCTATAGCGGTTATACAGACAGACAGACAGACAAAAATTTTACTGATTGCATTTTTGGCATCAGTATCGAGCCCTAATCACCCCCTGATAGTTATTTTGGAAATATATTTCATGTACAGAATTGACCTCCCTACAGATTTATTATAAGTATAGATTTGAGTTGTCGGACAGTAGATGTACTTACCTACATACGTGAATGAAGTTTTGGAAAAAAAAAATAAGATTATAAAGCAAAAAAAAAAAATATATATTACAAATCGCAAAACGGCTCAAAGTCTTTAATAGGTATCTTTACAAAGGGCAGGTTTTGTAATGTGTGTTGTATCTTATTGTAAGGGGCTTACTTCTCACAGTTAACGAAGGGGCCGCTTTATGTGGATTGTGGAGCAAAAAATATTATGCACGATGGGTGCCATGCCAGGGGCCGCGGTGCGAAGGTGAGGGGCGGGAGGATCATGCGAACCGGTTCAGCGTGCGCCCGCGCAGGTAATCGACTCGCGCTCCTTTTGACTAGGGCTGCTCACTGCTTAGTGTTGCCTCTCTAGATTTTTTTGTTCAAGAAGCTAATGGTGAAGTCCCTTACTTTAGTCAAAATTTAGGGTTTTTTGTTGTTTGTTTAAATGAGAACAATACAAATATTTAATCAAAAGAATTTTATTTTGATGAGAAAAGTTTAATGTTACTTAAAAAGTACCAATTGTAAAGTTTATGATTAAAACATTGTAAAGAGTCTTGAAAAACTGGAAAATGTCGTAGTCAACCATGAAAAACAAGACATCCTGATCTTTTTAATTTGGCTCATCACTTAACAGTTGGCAACCCTACACTTGGCTAAATTAAGTAATAAACGAGCCAACATAATCGAAGCATAAGCTATGCCCAACATTTTTTATTATAACGTGCTACATCATTCCAATAGAATGTATCTTAATGGTTGTAGCTATTAGGCTAGCTAGGCACGCATGTCTGAACTCGCCGTTTTTTTGTTTTATTTATGACTTAATTTACATGTTACGAAGATTATTATGTAGTGGTTAACGATGAAGATAGTGTAGCGAAATTTGTTAGAGGTAAAGTGTAGTGCGCACTGACACCTAACTTAATTTATCGTTTATCGGGAAAGTTAAGCGTGGAGGCATGGAGCGCATGCTTAGTACCTGGTGCTTGAATTTTAACGGTAAAGTATTGTTACACAATTTTGTAGCACAATTTTCCCTTGTTTCTGTGATGCAAGCTAAGTAATAATATGAACGCTCTAAGTACTTGTAATGATGTTTGGAAAAACTAAGCGGTTCGAAAGTTTATTCAGGGCTAAAATTACTTTAATATTACAATGATTGATAGTGTGGATTTTATATACAGTTCGTAAAACATTTACTTTCTAGTGGAATTGTTATTTACGTAGATGCCGTATTTCGTTTAACGATTCTGAAAACGTAGCATTTCTGTTATATTTCCCTACACCAAACTTTCGCCCGTTTACTTTTATTTCAGAAGCATAAACAGGTACTTTTAAGCCACAATTACTTTACGCAGCATTACACGTCGTTCAAAGGGCGATTTTAGCTAAACAGAGCGCGCCAACAACAATAATGTTCGCGTTAGTCGGTCGCCCTCGCCTGGCGTGTGGTCTCATCGCCGAGAGCCCAGCAATCGTTCTGACAGCGAGCGATGTTATCGCTATTTAATATAAACCTATTTACTAGCCCGCATTCAGCCGGTACCGCTATACCGCTTGGAAACACCCACAGGTATCGCTTACCGAATTATCTTGGAATAGCGGATCATGCTCGTTGCTTAGAGCATATCTGGGTGTTTTGTTCTCACCGTTTGGTTGTTGACAGACACTTTGTGTGGTAAGTGACGTGAGTTAAATGTAGACTTAAGGTAAGCATTTGCAGTGCTGTTAAATTATTCTCTGTTGTTACTATGCTGGATAATTTTACGAACTAACTACGAACTTTAGTAGTAGTAGTAGTAGAGTTCTTTGTCAAGGAGCTCTTCCGGGGAAGTACTACCTACACTATACCTATTTCTGACTCGAAGCAGCGTTGCTGTGTTCCGGTTTGAAGGGTATAGGTGCAATTACAGGCATATGAGACATTTGAACTTTGTCTCTGGGATCATTTGCAAGGCCTCTGGTATTGCTGATGTCTATAGTTAGCGGTGACCACTTAAGCTGTTAAGTGGTCACCGCTAACTATAGACATCAGCAATACCAGATAGAGAGAGGTGGGCCGTCGGCTTGTTTGCACTGCAATGATATAAAAAAAACATTGCCTGGTGACACTTAAAGTTTTAGTTAAGTATCTACCCGTGTAGTTTCATACTCAGGGCATACTGAAGAAAATAAAGCATGAAAAAAGAGGTTAATTAATCAAAAACTTTAGCGTCATCTCACAAGACACTGCAGAGTATTTCTTTTCATCTTTTATTTTACAGTACAGCTTGTAGGTACACTTCCTAACAAAACTGTGAAACGCCACAAAATATTTGAGATTGTTTTGTGTCATAAACAGAAGTTGTTGGTTTTGTTATCGTAAAACGGACGAGTACTTCAACTAAAAATATGGATTAATGTATTCCGGAAGTGTAAAGGTTTAGCTTTGAACTCGTAAAGAGTTTGCGGTGCACAGAATACAAAGCATCTGTCAATAGCGGGATTATTATTTGAGTTTATTTTTATAATGTCCTTTTTTATTTGTTTAGTTGTAGATATTGCGCCTAAAATGGTAAAATATATTTGGACCGTATTTACTGCAGGGCGAAGGCCTCTTCCCATAAGAAGAGGCCTTCGCCCTGCAGGACCATAATATCAGGCTGGTATTATTCTTATAAATATTATTATTTAAAAGTTAACTTTCAACACACACACACTTTTATTGACGGAAACTTAGTATTTATTTCATTTTCTGCATCGCTTAAAATGTTTCTATAGCCTTAGTATATTCAACATCGGAACCTCATATTGATATGCCTTTTAAAAACTTAGGTAATAAACACCTTCGTTTAAAGCTCAGCTGATGACTGTAAGCATCAGAATCTAGGCTACTACTAACCCAGTTCCAGCATTTCCTCTTAAAAACGCCGACAATTGCGCTGAATTGAAAACCTGACGCTTTCCAGCAAACCAGTAATGATCCCGTCGCTGGCTGGCGTTATAATCACTCTAATTAAGTTATCTAGACAACACGGTTTTACCTAGGATTTAACGAGTTCCACGAAACGGGCGATATTAATCGTTATGCACTTCTAAACGTTTTTGCTTGTTCTACTTTAAAAGTAGTTCTTGGAAAATAAAGGTTTGTGAGTTCTACTTCTAAGCAGATTTCTCCAAATATAGGGGTACTTTTATTTATCAGCCTATTAAGGCACACGTGTGATATATTCACAGGGAAGATAATATCATAAGTTCCTTACGCCCCGTATGTGTAATGGGTCGCGCGAGATATCATAGAAACTGTTCTACGGATAGATTGTACATTTACTTAATCAGACTTAATAGTCTGATTAAGTAAATGTAATGTCGTGTGCCTTAATAGGCACACGAGCCTGCCCCACTATTCCCAACCACTGCAACTCCAGAAAGCCAGAATCAACAGTAGAGACCTCCAGAAGAGTGCTGAGGCAATAAAGCTCGACGAGTACCGGAGAAACGATACAACGGTCTTGGATCCCGCAACGAAATTAGTCAGAAAAGATTAGAGGAGTAAGAAAAACGTTATTTCCACTTCCCTCCAAACTATTAAGGCACACGTGTGATATAATCACAGGGGAGATTATCATAAGTTGCGTACGTCGCCTATGTGCGATGGGTAGCGCGAGATATTATAGAAATTATTCCATGGATAGATATCTCAATATTCCCCCTGTAATAATATCGTACCTGCGTGAATAGTTGAGATGAGTCCGATATCATGCCACATGTAAAAATCATCGATATTTTAAAATCATTTCATCATGCAATGACAACTACAAAATCATCAATGCTTTTAAATCATTTTTTGAATGAACGCGAACTCGGTGATTCGGATCGGACGGGCTCGGGCCGTCTCGGGCACCGCGGTGTGAATTGCGACGTTACGATCGGTGATACTGAGAGGCTACTAACACTAAGTACTATTACTTTGTCAGTCTTTGCCAATCCAAAGCCTGGAAAAAGCATGAAGGTAAAATTGGAATATTACTTGTTGGGAAGGTGCGTATTCACGCTACGCGACCAAGTTTTTACAGTTATTTACTTACAAGTACGCCAGATTGCCATTATATACTAAATAGTCATGTCTTGCAGTAAATATCACTAATGGAAACATATTGATGATTTTCATGATTATTAATCAATACCTAAATAAATACCCTGCTAGGAATGTCACAAACCAGGAAAAATTTAATTACGCGGGCTAACTGACAAACTCGACTCATGCCTTGCCTACTACTCGTACTAAGTAACTAATGATAATTTCACTAAGCCGTTCCGCGATCATTTCAGTATTTACTCACAATTGAAGTGACGAGATCTACTACTCAAATAAAAATCATTGATGATTTTGTCATTGTTCCCGTCATCGATATTTTTTTGTCATTGTCATGTAGTTATTGATACAGAAAAATCATCACTCAGCCCATCTCTAGTAAATAGGCCTTGAGCCAGTCTTTTTGAAGGTGCGTTGGTATTTGGCGCTTAAAAATCAAGAGAAACGAGATTTTATTGTTATTGTTTTGTGTCTTTGTGTATTAGTACCTATTGTTTTGAGAAAAAAATGTACTGTATATTTGTAAAATATTTATTTTTACTCAGTTGCCTTGTTGAAACCTTATACCTTTTTAAATATTTTTAGCCACATGTGAGTAATAATCAACTTAATCAAGTTCTAGTGGTTCTCAAAATCGTCTGAATTTGTATTCGTTGCATGATTTTATTGTAACAAAGGAAGCTTTAGAATTTACGTTAACTTTACCTTTTTTTACGACTGTATCTAAATTCAGAATTGAAATAGCAATTTTCCAAATAATCCTAACATTTATCACATAATAAGACTGAAAATACCTCTTCAGCATTTGAGATAAATACACGTTACAACCAGGACACCTTAAAACCGTTCAAGAAACTCGTATAGTAGTGTACATTACAGCTTTGTTATCTTTATACTATCGTATATCTGTAATGTCCCAAGTAAAGTCTTGCCAATATCGTACGGAGTCGTGTAGGGATTTCCTAGCAGTGTTAAGCGAGGTTTATTGGGCGTGTAGCGTCGCTGGCAAGCCGGGCTTGTGTAAATCGAACTGACAGACCTGTCTCAGATTGACTGACGTTGCTTTAACTGCGCTGTTCAAGGTAGATTACCGTAGGTATACAACTGTAATTTGAAATTGCTATTCATTGGTTTTTTTGGTAGAGGTTACTTTTTATGTTGTATTTCAGATGACGTTGGGCTTATTAGTTTTATGATTTTTGGTTGCTGCAGTAGTGAACAATATACTATACAACACGATAAAGGTATTTAGTTAATTGAGGGTTTAGAAATTTTCTAAACCGAAAATTTTCTTAAAAACATTTGGTAAAAGTGCAAAATTATGAAATATGTTTTTCTTGAACTGTATCTCGTATCTAGATTTGGTAATTATTTTTATTTTTCAAATCAGAATACAAAGGACACTTTATCACTATTCTTTTAATAGCATTTTTCCTAATCTGGCACATAGCTTCGTATATATAAAGTGCACTGAGAACAGGTGCACTCTGCCTGTATGGATAATCTATAGCTTTTTAGGATTTATGGCTGCCCGTATAAAATAAGAGTACATTCTGGTCCCGTTCGCTTTTGTGCATTTAAAAGGGAAGATTACTATGTCCGTGTAAATTGTAATAGAAGTAGTATTTAGTACAAACTTAGTAGAAATAGCTTTGCGTATGAATCTTATATCAGATCCTTTTGATGTTCTATCAGGTGTATGAATGAATACCCTCGAAGTGGAAGCTAGGCTTAGATTTTGTGATTTAGGTCGTTAATAGATCAAGTAGCTTTCGCACTAGATAATCTCGCAAACTACTTATTGCATTTTGGTATTATATTAGCCACCAAGTTACAAGTTCGCTAGTTTTTGCTACTGCCATGTGTTTGAATTTTTTTCTGAGTTCGAAAAAAGACCGTCGCCGTAGCGCGTTTTAGCCAACTTCCGAATGCCGATCCGGGAAGCTATAAATGACAGAATTGACAATCTGTCATAAAAACTGGATCGTTGTGTGTAAATCAGTGTGCGACTTGCTTTTAGGAGTCCTGTTAAGTTCTTAATTTATTGTTTATTAAATTACTTAATAAATTTAAGTATAATAAGTATTAACAAGCAACACCTTTAACCTAACAACACTGATTTCAAACTAGGGTGTTATCTATAATTTAATAGATGCTAAAAGCTCTGGACTCCTTTAAAATGCTTGTTTAAATATAGCGCCAATACCGTCACGTTAGAGTTGTGCGATTATACGTCGTATTTAAAGTTTTAGAACTCATCTAAATTGTATGGAGGCGGTGGCGGGCAGGTGGCGTTTCTCGCGCAAGGCGTAAAACTTGACGGACGGACAGATTGCCATCTCGGGGCCGATAGAGTGACAATATCAATTTTATGCTTTATTTAGACGTTAAAGCCCGTTTTAGTATTATATCTAATGGAATTATATATAAGCTTTTAGTAGTATGTGATCCTCATCTATGAATAGACCTCCTTAAGTCGTCATCTGAGTTCCCTTTCTGTAGAAGTTGACTTAAGGATATCAGCGTTGAGCCGGACGTTGATGTCTTAACATTCCTTTCAATAATCGACGTACTTATTTAATGAATTCTCCCTAGATTTTTAATTAATTCTTTTTAACAATTCTTCGTATTTTTTGGTTCGTTAACACAGTGTAGTCGCGGCGCGGCCTAAGTGCCTTACTTGGATAGACGTAGCGCGGCGTAGACGCATCGTAGGCGCAGCGTAAACACTTCGTAGGCGGCTAGGCGTAGACAGTTTAGATGCAGTGTAGCTACACTGCGTCTAAGCTGTCTAACCATACCATCTCATTGTACTTTGCCAGTGTAGGTTCTGGAAACTACCAGAAGCTACAATGTATGCTACAAGTAAGTACAATGAGATGGTACTACTAGATTATCTGCCGCGGCTTACCGGGGGTAAGAGATACCGCGCTCCCGGAACGCAAAGGTCACAAGAAGGAACATGGATGGGTTTTAGTCAGTAAAAGTCGGACACTGACGGTAGGTGGTCTACTGACGTTTCTCCTTATTGCAGGTCACGTGTTCGACTGATAACCGCTGCCTTTGAACAATTTTAGTGTTATTTTGAACACCTCCACCATCACAGATATCGTAACATTTAATTATTTCTATAAAAAATATAATGTCACATTAATAGATGCTTATCTATCGATTTTGATACCGAAACCAAATCGAGTTAATCTAAAACGCCTACGTGCCATAAAATCGATCGTAATTGGGTATCAACATACCGAAATAAAAACCATATCGATTCTCTTACATTGTCACAAAGATGTTTATCAACGTTACAAATTACAATACGAATGTATTTACTTTCACTTTATTATTGACCCTAATGGAAGCGATAGCGTTTATTTACAAGGACGGGTGACTATTGAGTGTGGTATTCAAATATTCGTCCGCTGTCTAACCGATAAGGCCGGTAACATGACGCTTTACCGGTATTCTAGGGACAGTGCGAGAGCGTCGGTCGACGTCGAGACCTCCACACAATCCGTGCCCGACACCGCACCAACAGGAACGCTTTTATTACTAAGATATTCAATAGACACTATCTATTACTGTCAATACTAACAGTCTCAATGGCTGAGTCGGGACTTATCTAAATCGCTTTACATGTAAGTAGTGTTCGTGTTTTGTGGTAAGCTGAGGCTGCTTATCTTCGCGTTATGGTTTGGTTGCTACACTTCGGTTGCTCGATGGTTGATGGTCTTGTAAGTGGTAAAAACTAGAACTTTTACAACCTGTCTGTTAATTTCTAAAGATTTCAGAAATAATATAAAGTAACTATCCCTGTGAAATATAAAATAAAAGTAAATGTCTTTTATGCCGTCATTGTATGTCTATTTGTGAGAGCAAAAAAGGCAAGATATTATTTTGTTGTTATACTCTTGGCGCTCTGGATATGTTCATGTCGCGCCTTCGCGCCTGTACCTCATGTCAGGTAGCGATACTTATCGCACATTCTCGGGGTATTATACTCGTAGGAACGCGTTCAACTTAAGTATGAGCTTGTATGTGCCGACGCTTGATAAAGGCAGACTAAATAGATGAACAACCGAGGGGTATGAAGCTACTACGACGAGGCTTATGTACCTATTCAGTAGAATAAGATAGGCAATGACGCGACCATTTGTTTAAACGTGATTTTTATTGTGTTTGCCCATCTTTCTTTACCGTTTGGAACTAGTGATAAATTGACACTTTCCTACAAACCAAACGCGGTATCACTGTCTGTTTTATCAATTTGTTTTATGTGATACTCTACACGTCATTATTCATTGTCTACCGCCAATAAATTGATATTGTCAACACAAAGTTGTTATACGTCATGATTTTTTATAATAATTTTCTTTCTGTCGTTGAATTTTTATTCATCGAAGAGAATTTATTTGTTACTAAAATTACTGGCTGGACTGCTCAATGGTTTGGTCGTTACAATAATTATAATTTAAAAGCTTAGATGACCCCGATAGAATTGGAATGTTTTGATTTATTCCTCTACTAATATTTCTCTGCATTAAACATATAGAATCAACATTCAGAAGATTCAGATAATGGATGGGTTTATTATGATTTCAATGAATAAAACAAATCGATAGGCGTTTAACTTATTTATCGTTCAATTAAGTAAGTGATGTTAACAAATTCCCGGAGTGTCGGCGGCGGATGAAAATTAAATGGCTGAGTTTCCGTGCCACAAATATAGACATAAGTCCCGCCGCCAGACGCACGCATTCTGTATTCGCGCAGCGTGCGTGTACGCGCACTACGCACTACGCGCATACGTTTCACATTTCAGCCAAATGAATTAAATTTCGATATGTGTAAAAGCAACACGAACAATAAATTGGCAATTATTTGCAATTTTTTGTGCAATTCATACCCGCCGGGTTGTGTTTATGGGAACGCTTAGTTGAGTGGAATGATTGTGTAAAACTGTTGGACGGGCTCCAACCAGCGGGCACGCGGGTGCGCCGCGAGAAACAAACGCCACAAATAAAGTCAAATAAGTGAGCCAAGCAGAACGGGTGCTCCGCGCCCGTTGCAATTGCAGTATCGAGTGTTTTATTGGACCGTGATGAAATATCGATATGAATCATAGACGCGTGCCCGAAACATTCCTCTGGAACATAACAGGAACAGCTCTAATAGCCACAAATGTACTTGAGTTTTGATGCAAACGTATTGTAATGGATGGTAATGCATTGCACTTTTTTCTCTGTAAGTGGATGTGACAACACAAGTTCGAAGAACGGTCACCGAGTTATTTCTGTTGCGCCGTCCTTTATTCTGAGAACTGGTTTGTGTATGTAGGTATGTATCAATGTGCCATTCCGCATCGGGTCTTGTTGCTTTTTCGCGGTACGATAGGGGCAATCTGACGGAAATAATAGAGACGGCTGCGGCTTGACAATATCTTATTACCTGAGACATATGCTAGAAGATACGAGGGAATTGTTCAAGATTTCCAATCAGGAACTAAAGATACTAAGATTTCAGCCATATCACGTTGGCTAATTAAAGCTGAACTCGTTACCGTTTCCTATTTATAAAGGGACATTTAAAAATGTCCTGTTGACAGTCCACAAATGAACAATGATATACAGTTCAAATGAAAGTAGTTAGCGGTTCCATTAAGTGTAATATTGTGTTTGTCTCACATGTCTATTGAGGATGAATTGTCAGGAATCCCGAACAGAATAGTTTTATAATTGGCATCAATTGTCTGACTCGTTTTATGGTTATTAATAGCTTTATCACGTGTCTGCAACCGCTTGTTATCTTTGATGCTGTTCGTTATTCTCACGCCTTGTTGAAGGACCAACTAGTTTTTATTGTTATTAGTCGTGAATTGTGATACTATCAGAAAATCCTTTATAAAGTGCTGTAATTAACACATCTCATATCATATCTAATCTTTTAAATTCTGGCAAAGGCGTCTATAAGCATAAATTCTAACAAGAAATTTGTTTTCTTATTCATTATATTAGTTTTCAACACATTTGCTCGTAAAGTAGCTATTATTGAAGAGTAATTTCAAGAGACAGAGTGATGTATGTATTAAAAATAAAATAATTCATGAAGCACGCGTGTGTAACGCGTGCTTTATGTATTATTTTATTTTTCACAAAGAGCTTTGATTGTCTGAACTAATTATGTTAATAATAAATAAAATTTGATAAATAAGCATTAACAATCAAGTTTATATTATTTAAAACAAATAAACCTAATATTTTTTTGTGTGCCTTTTACAAACCTATTACTTTTTACCTCTTTTGTCAATTTGGCGGCGTGTAAAAGTGTCTTGTTGAAACCTTGACAGAGAATACATGGCGGGTAGGTCAGTCATGATTAGTTAAATTGTAATTCCATTTTTGTATCAATGATTTTATAGCAATGTTTTTTTTCACTAGTGTGTTGAAAATAATGTAGGTACTATGATGACATCATAAATTAATTGAGTTTCACTGAAAAATGCTTCATATTTAGCCTATACTAGACTTCTCCCGAACTTACATAATATAGCGCGTGGACTTCTGGGCTAGCCTGGCACAGCTCCAGTAGTTTCAATTTGATCCCGCGGGCAGCCCCGCACTGTAAACATCCCTAAATGATAAACGCATAATTTAACGCCCCAACGAAACACGAAAAATGGTGCATCCATTTATTTTCTCGATCATAGGAGCGTGAAGACGTTCATATTTGAAATTTATGATATCACGATCCGACATAATAGTAACAATACTATATTCTGTATTAATTTTACAGTTTGATATATTTTTAACTTGGCCCTTACAACAGTTCACGTTTTATGTTGTTAGAAATGGATTATTAACGCTGTTTGAAACGTCAAGCCTTGATTACTAAGCCAATAAAACCAGATAGCAGCAGTTATATTACCCGCCTTTATGAAGTTTTTTATAAGCAGTTAAGAAGTTTATTAATCCAAAGAGAGATGTAAAGATTTTTAAGATTATTAAAGGGAGTTGAATGCAGTAAGGAATATTTTATTACTTACAGTGTAACGGTTAATTGAAGGTTTGTTCAATGAGAGGTGGTTGCCCTTAAAACTAAAAAAAGTTAAATAGTGGAGATCGATGTACCTACTTACATTAAAACTAAGCTTAAATTACTATATTTTAAATTAACCAGCTTTAAATACTAGATCTTAAAGTTCCATAAAAAACACTTAGCTATCAAAAGTAAAATAGAGAATAAAATATGACATCAAATACAACTTGACAAAAACTTGCGGAAAGTATTCTCGAACTATCAGGCTTCAGGAATATTCAGTGAGTATTGTGCAAGAGCCTTTTGCCGCGCAGCGAGGAAACCATGCACGTAGGTATAGCGGATACACCGCGGGAACGCAGCGTGGTCGCAGCGGCCCGCCGATACCATCGCAGCCTTCGTCGCAGCCCCACATAAATCTAGCTTTGATACATTTTGGTAAGGAGCCAAGAGCGGTGCATCGGCCGGCCCACGATCCACTCGACCTGTGCATCGCGAAATAACATTTGCTTTTATTTGTACCGCACCTCACTTTTTATTACATTGTCCGAACCAGGAACAATATTTTGTCTTTTTTGCTTTACATAAAAGGCACAGAAACTGTATAGAGAATTGTGTATTCATCTGGAAAGACCTAAACTGGTCTGGAATTTAAAAGCCTACTTAACAATAAGGCGGCATTCACCAAAATGTTCCATTTTACGAATGACTTTTATTAAAGCTCTTATATTAAAATAAATTACATGAACGACATTCAGGTAGGTAAACACGGTTGAATGGAAATAGAAGAAACTGTACATGTGTACAATCTGATATGTTTAGCCAGGTTCTTCGCTTCATTGTTCAGTTCCAAACAAGGTAACCCCTTTTGTCTTCTTGACACACGTACACTTACGTATGTATTTTTGCTTTGACCCACTCAATTAAGTTTCACAATGAAACTTTTGTATTGTGGCTGACAACAAAATTGTGGTATGTAATCGCTTGTTGGAACTCCAGTCTGCTGAGTGCAGTAATACTGCTGTTTCACCGCTGAACGCTGACTCACCCCGAGTTGTTCATTCGATATTCATATTAAACAAATCCGATTGTAACAAAGATTTATCTTGCGCAATAAAGGTATTGTGTTTCCGAAGCTCGGAGCTTTCATACTCAAATAAATACATTGAAAGTTACTTTATGAAGTGGCTATGGCCATGCAGGTGTAATGAATCACGTGCAAGCATTGACTGATATTATCTGTGTCGGCCCCTACTGGGGCGCCCATGTTTCTACGCGAATATCTGCGAACTTAATTATTATACAAAGTGGGTCATTTTAAATACACGAATAAATTATTTTTTATTATGTTTGTATATAAAAATAGTGTCGTATTCTACTAACTTAATAGTTCTCTCAAGTTTCCCTATAGTCTGATTTTTGGATGTGTAGACGTAGAGTCGGGTTCTATTCAGAGTTTAGGTTAGTGACTGTAGTATGTGTTAAAGTTACAACAATAAGAGAGTCTGTAGGTAGGGTACCTGAGCCCTAATTTGTAACTTTCTAAACTGCTCTCTGAACCTGGTTTATAACTCTTACCCGAAAATTAAATAGAAAGCTTCCAAGGTCGTCTACCTGCCCAAATTACTGCGCAGACAGAATGTTTGACGTACCGCATTCATCTCCCTAGCGATATAACTGTTGTTCATAATTAGGCGCTAAATTCTCACTGGCCGGGTAAAGGTCAGCAATTAGAGAGCTTACTTTTCTTGGGATGGACGATAAGTTAGTTAAGTAATAGGGTTCATTTTCAAGTCGGCGAGGTTCGCTCGTTAATCACTGAGTTGCGCGTTGGCCGTGCTTCCGTCGCCGACCGACGCCGGAACACAAGCTTATTTTTGATTGTTTTTGATAAAACAAACAAAGACAAATGAATAAGCCAAATCGTTAATCATAAACGGTTTAAACTGAACTTCCTTTCGCAGTACTTACATTTTTCTCAGCGTATATGTGGCTGTTTCTCTTGTGTCACAGATAATTTATGAAGACACATTTGTTTTATCACAAAAAGCAATCAAAACATACTATCGTATGTATGTATAAATAACATGTATGTAATAGTATGTATGTGTTTTTGTTATTTATATGTCGTTACCAATTCACACGTTTGACACTCGAATGTCTTAATAGCTTTATCGCAGTCGTATGAAATGAAAATTGAATGAAACCGTTTTGTAATTTATTAAGTGCATATCACGAGTGAGCTTGAGAGAATTACTCGAGGGCGGGTCGTATGAGCGTGTTATGAAAAAGCGATCACCGGCGGCGGGAGCTTTGCTCGCTCCGCACCCGTCGCCAAATTAATGTGTCACAAACTGTATCGCCCTATGATATTGATGTTGAAAAATGATGCCATTTGACGTTTGATTGCAATCGTAAATCTCTAGCGAGCTGTTGGAGTATTGCGCTGCTCTATTCGTAATTGACGGTTTAGTAAATTTTCCGCGAAGGCCACTTTCAATCAGCCTGCTGACCCCCTTCCCCTTCGCAAAACTACGTAAGGGAGATGTTAATGTACTATCAAAAAGTAGATATGTAACTTTCAAGGTCTATTACGCTTCGCTAAGATAAATGGGGAGGATAAAAGTTGCGCTATAACGATGTAGATAAAATATACTTGGGTAGCGCTGAATCAGTTGATATGGATACTAATTCGGTTATTATTTTGTATAAGCCATAACGTGGCTAATGATTAATAGTGGCATTATTCGGCGAATGTGTGGAGCCGAGGCCGAGATCGGAATGATTATCGTGAGGCTCACGCTCCGCTGATCACAGCACAAAATTAATTTACGTATAAGGCGGGCTACGCTATGCTGTGCTATATCAACTGTGTATCTGCATCTTTACGCTCGTTTTCACATGCGGGGTGAGCAGATATGTGAAGGGTACCGTCATTAATTGCGGTTGCCTCAGTAGACTCAGGCACAAGTAGGTATAACTACATTATATTTATGTGAACTTTAACCCATATCATCCCAGTGTTCCATTTTTGAAACGGTTACTTTTTTATTTTTTTATTATAATTTTTGAACGTATTTATAAATTAGTGTTTTTCAAAAATGGAACACTGGGATGATATGGGTTAATGACAATAGGTAATGGTTTATGCACATCATCCATATTAACACAGTATTGTGTAGTGTGGGTCCCGAAAAAAAGTATAATCTAAGCCAAGCGAATGTTAAATGTCCCTTTCCATCACCTTGTTAGAGTAGTAACTTCCAAATATGCCAGAAATATACACAAGAGTTATATTCCGAGCGCGGTCGTCAGATAGTGATCCGGTAACTTGTATTCATACGCCGGCCTAGTGGCTGTCAGCCTGTCGAACTCGGCTCCACTGGAGTTGATCTGTAAAATTGATTTCCATTCGTGCTGACGAACAAAGGCATCGCGACTGCCTCGGGCCGGCGCTGCCTCGCTGCGCTGTCACACAGATAGTGTTCGACCACCTACAACAGTAAACGCATTTGGTTTATTTGAATAACGTTGGTTTACATCACGTGTGCTTTAACTCACGCATATTTAAGAAATGGTGAAACTGGGGAAGCGTATGTAAACATATATAGAAAAATGATGTGATGTCTCATCGAGACTCAATTGTCATCAGAACTAAATAGTTATTTTAAATTTCAACTAAATCAGATAACAGGAAATGGCTGAATAAACCTCTGTCATTTTGTAGACAGGTGTGAAACATGATTACCTAAGTACTCATGTCACCCACACCTTAAAATAGATGGTCAATTTATACAAATAGATATAAAATATGGAGTTAGAAGATTGTAATGCCAGAAAAGTAAAACAACAGAAATAACTTCAAGGGTTCTCACATAAACTATGATATGTTATGATTATTTTGGAACATCGATGTTAGAATAAGAAATGTATGTCGTTTATATTTAGAATGCACTTCACATTTATGTTGATCGTTTGAATTTAGTTTTATCTCTTTCAAAACAGTGTAGTGACTAAAACATTCTTAAAATTTCTGTCAAGCAGTCATTTTTATAAAGAAAAATTCAAATTATCTATCTATACATTTTTTAAATGTGTGGATAAAGTATGTCGATAAGTTCTAACAGAAATTGGTTGACTTTCCAATATTTTAGATAACAATTCCTTTCCAATATCAATTTTATTTTTCGATGTTTGTCAATGTGCGAATCGATTGGCCGTCGGAACGTAGAATAGAGCAGGACGCAATTTTAGAACAATGAGGTGGGAAATTGGTTTCGAGCATGAGTAGGTAGTGGGTAGTTGTGGCGGGTAAACTGGCGGTATCCTCAGAGTTTCTGATGGCGGTCGTACAACAAAACCTAATCTATCCACTGTGGCTTTGTGAATATTTGTCAGCTCCGAATAGTTTAGAAATCGGGACGCATGATTATGATATTTTGCTGAGACTTATTCATAGATTTGGTTTCCGAATATCTAAACCACTTTGCGACTATGAATATCTCAATTCCTATATTTAAGTGATTTGGAAACCTTTTGAAACTTATATAAAAGAGGATAGAAAGCATTATTATAACAACTGTAATCCGAATGCTTGTGAGATAACAACAAACATTCTTACTGAAGTTCTCACTGAATAGAAAGAACGATGTCTCAAAATATTATAAAGTTATTCCAGTATATTTTTTTCGTATTTTAAAGGTAAGATCCAAAAATTCCAATGCCTTATTCAATGACGTGGTTTCAGCTTTTTAAATTAAGTAACCAGCGGAAGTTCAAGCGCTTTATAAAGCATACAAAACAGTTGGAGTCATAGCGCTTGCTAGCCAATCGCGAGGGAAAACCACAATATCCCATTTTCTCAATCGGTTTTTATAAATTGTGCGATAAACAAGTAGCTCTGGCTTTGTTCAATGTTTTTGATTAAACTTCTGATAATAAGCTGCCCGTCATTGGGTGGGCTGGCAGAAAGTCCAGCGATTCGTTTCCCAAGCGGAAAGTCTACCAATTCGTTTGTCAAGCGTCTGGATTGTGGAAATGTGGAAAGTAATGATTTTCCATGTTACTGTTGTATGTGTACTGTGCTGGTGCATAAACATGTATACACTTAGCATAATTTTAAAGCGAGTTTCTCCTAAAGGATTGATTAAAGTGGAAAACATGTTACTAATGTCATATTCTAGATCCTATATGACTATGAAATGGGTTTAATAACAAAATCGCAATCGTTTATAAAAAAAAAAAACATTTTATATTTTGCCAAGTATCTAATTAAAGACTCCGAATAAAGTATCCGTTATTTAATTAAAGACCTATACTTTCTGCACGACTCATAATATACAGGTTTAAAATCATTTCAGCAGTCCAGATCACCTAACAGCCTCGGTGGCCTAGTGGTCCTAAGAGCGACTGCTACGCTAGAGGTCTTGAATTCAATTCCCAGGTCGAGCAAAAAGTGTTATTAGGTTTGTCTATGAAATTCTCAGCAGCAGCTCGGAGTTAGGATTTGTGCCCGGTTACTGGCAATAGGCTCGCCTCCTATTACATGGCACCTAAACATACCGGCGAACTGTGGGTTCATTGTTACACCTCTGCCTAACCCTTCGGGCAATACAGGCATGATGTTTTGTTAGGAGATATTGATTAACAATTAAATTAAAATAAAACGCGTTCTTAATAATCCTTTCATAATTAAGTCACACACTGTTTAATTAAATATTTTAAGTTTCAGTATTTTGGCCTCGTTTAGGCGACAGACACCTATAAATTAAGCTCCGTATGCCATGTCAAGGCTCTTTACTTACAAACTATAACTATGTCACGAATATTAGATGTAGAGGTATTATATTATAACGGTTATTGGACCAGTAAGATGCACTGCCTACGTGAATACGTGCCGACAATTGAATTTTGTTAGTACTCGAATGAAATACCATTATGGAGCAATTAGTTCGATGGCGTAGGCGTGATATATAGTTACACACCATGATCGCTTATAGCTATCATTATGTTTTCTAATTGCAATACTCAACGGGATAATGACTTATTTAAGAATTACCATAATGGGCCACGCTTTGATTGTATTATGAATTTATATGTAGCGTATAATTCCAACATTAATAAACAGTTAGGTGGGAAGTACATTTTGAGGTATTTCAATGAGTAAACGGTAACGCATGATGTTGGTAATATTTCAAGTAAGGGTGTCGCTACATTTTTTATTTATTACCGTAGCGAGGTGAATGTGTTATTTTGTATATTAAGCAGAAATGTTAAACCAGAATTTCGTAAGGTGTAGGTAAACCAACGGGGTTTGGTTACATAAACCACATTTGTCCCGAAGCCACATTTTACGACGGCTGCGGTGTTCTTAGAGGGATTACTCTCAACGGACTCTATATCATCATATTATTATCAACGTGTAAAAGTCTACTGGTGACTTAGGAGCCTTACTGTAATGCTTCAATCTTCTGTGAACAGCCACATTGTGTAATGTAGTGGTGCGACAGATGAGATCTTATTCATTATTATCAACACTAAAGCTGTAGCTAAAGGTACCTACTAATCTTTTGGGGTTTATGCCGGAAGTGTAAGCCCCAGCACGACAAATAAACAAATAAATTTCAGTATTTTGTAAGGTTTAGTTTGAATCCATGTTTTATCATAAAGGCACCTGTAAAGCAACATTAAATTGATATTCTAACATTCAGTTGACATGTGTGATAAATGGTAGAACTTTAACGTTGTCTCAAATCGTATCACAGCAATAAATTATGACATTTCTTACCTGTACATACTTTGTACATGCAAGTAAAATTCGTGACTTGTTTATTAGATGTGACCGCGTAGATGCTCGTATTCGTGAGGAACTGCTGTCGTAAATCTGCCTGGACCGGAATGGGTTACAGCATCGAAACCATAAATTGGCCATCCATAGTTTACGATTCGGTGTGAAAGGAACCCGACGGGTCTCGCCATCCATACAGATGGGACATACACTTAAACTTTGATGCTAAAATATTTGCGGTTTTTTTCATACAACCTAAAAGGTAACATCAAGAGGAAAATTTGCTCGTCTTACCTTGGAATGTTAATGTTACAAGGCGGCAAAATTCTCGTTCGCGAACTTTTAATCTGAACTTAAGCTTCATCAATATAAATTGACGTGAAACTTGTCAACCAGGTCACGTCGGCTCCAATTTTAGAAGAGTGACAGTTCTTCTAAATTTAGATGACTACGATATTGTGATCGTTGAAGTCGTTGGGGGACGGCCGGGTGGCGCCTGTGTTTACTTCAAGTGCTAATTGAAATGTACCCGAGTGTTATGTATATTTCATGGCATTAAACGGGCTTGCGGGCCCACAATTCCAACGCGATGCCGCCTGTTCATTAAGAATACATTAGTTCATTAAAGCTTTTACACTAAATTTCTTTCCAGACCGTTTCGTTTCTTAACCGCAAAACTTTCGAATCAAAATACTACAAGCACTATGCTCTATTGACCCACTGAATGGAGTTTCGCCTTGCATGGTGGAAATTTATTTTACACTGTATCAACCTTCGAAATACTTTTGAAGCTTGCAATATATTTTTAAATCCTCTGCAATGAGAAAATACCTTTATTTCAGGCACTAAACCCCTTATGTTATGGGCGCTTACCGTTGAAACCTTTGTGAATCTGATAGCGATGGATTTCATTAACAAAACAATAAGAGCAAATGTTCACACAGAAACAGTAAACGCTAACAGCCAGAGTGATCCTTTGGTGAATCGGAAACAGGCTCGAAATAATTCCAATGCGACGGAATCAATCAAAGCTAGGTGTGCCTTGAACGCTCATTGATATGCAAGGGATCCATTTATTACTTCGCATTCAATTTGCAAATATTTTCTTAGGAAGAGTAAGAGTATTAACTGAAATATTTATGATAAAAATATGTACCTATATATCCATCTATTTTATTCGTTGCCAAAAAGTAGTTAGGGTTTCCACATTTTTTAATAAAGCTGTACGTTTTGTTGGACTAATAACAGTACGCGTGCCAACAGTTAGCGAAACATATTCAACATTTCGCTTTTGGTATTTGCAGTGATACAAGGGTTGTTTATTTATTTGTAAGGATTAAACCAGAACCGAGTCCAACTAGTGAGCGAGGCGGTAGTGGATACTACTTAAACTTTGCTAAACGGCCAGTTCCGGTGAAAGCCTTCTAAACTCCCACTGCGTTTACGCTTCCCATTCTGTGTGTCGAAATAATATTGGCAAGGATTACTACACAACTCACGACTACTGTTTGCTTGTTGGGGCACAGTCGGCACAGATGTGACAGTTCGGAAAGTACACTAATTATAATGCAGACGACATATAAATTGAGTCTGAATAACGTGACTGAAGTAAGAAAAGTTCTACTTATAATTCACGGCCTTATTTAAATTATTTAGAGCCAAGCACGGTCTTTATCATGCAAAGAATACATCAATTATTTATTCGATGTCCATAGTAAACATTTACTATACTTATGACTGGCATTAACAGTGACTGTTGTTTGAGAACTTGTCAAAAGTTTTCTGAATGATCCTGGACAAGTTGCGCTATTCATGCAGGCGAGACTGCGCCCGAAGCAAAACTGACTGCCCACTGTCCAGATTAGACACTACCCAGCAGAAAACTTTTATTTATGGCTAGTTTTGAAATTAGAAATACTTTGTTGCTTGCGGGTACAGAATTTTTAGCAGTTGTAAAGTAACAATTGCCGCATTTTCTTATATAAAATCCTACCATGTTTTTTTTAGTTTCCTTATTTAAATTACTGTCCTTTGTGATTAGTTCTTGTCTCAAGTTTCCTTTTTTCATTCTTCCGGTCATGATTATTCATAAGTTCATAACCAAGAAGCATAAAAAATATTTCTACAACCGAAATAATTCCTTTCTCGTTAGAGCCTCGTCTACTTGATTGATTATTTATTTTTATTACTCCAGACATGCGTGAGATAGTATGGGAACGAAATGGATGTAAAGAAATAGATACAGACATCAATAAAATTTAATTTAATGTCGATCAAACCGTCACTTGCCGATACTGTCATGTGATTTATTTCAAAGGTGAAAAATGATCCTGTAGGTAATCAGGACAGTGTTGCGTATGTAGTGGGTGTAATAAATCATTGAAATTACTTCGTTCAGCGGCGTATGATATAGTAATACTGGGGCATGCATTTTAATGATAGTGCGCCCACATGTGGCTTTGTCGACCGATATTTTGTTTACTTGATTGGAGTTTGAATGTTGACAAAACTGGTGAGCTGTTAATTTATAGATAGGGGCTATAAGTTTATATTTGTGTAAGCTAATATAGGTACCTACTTATGCGGTTTTGGTAAATTATAAGCATTCTCTGTACAAAGCGAATTGTTTTTTGTTCCATCGTAATTCTTTACTAGGTGGTACCCAATACAGAATTATGTATAAGGGCATGAAAATAATTCACTTTTGTTTAATAATATTTCTTGGAAACAATAATTAATATAATTATATTATACTCCATTCAGGACAACATAAGAAAAGTAACGGCGAAATAACGACAGTAATTACGCTATATTGTTGAAACGACTGCATTTTACGGTTCAAATTTAAATAATAAAGGGATTACATTGCTTTGTATTTATCGTAAAATAACCCAGCTTAATACACGATTATAAATATCGAAATGACGTTCAAATTATAAAGTTATCTTGAAAGGACTATAGGCATTTGACCATATAGATTAAGGCTCGATCTTTCCGAATATTTACAGGAAGGGTAATTCTAACATCTACTTTCTAAATCTTAGAGAATCTTATCACTGGAATCGGTGAAGGAAAACATTGTGAGGAAACCTGGACCATATATATTTATATAAGTCTGAAATCGCTAATTCGCCTCGATCAAGCGTGCAGTACTCGTGCATTTTTTGCATGAGAAGAGGCCTTTGCCCTGCAGTGGGACAATAATATAGCCATATTCCACTTCTATTCAAGCTGTTTTAGTAAAAAGAGTTACAATTAAAGTGCCAAATTGATTTACGTGAAGTATTTACAAGTGAAAAGGCGCTATCATCCAAGGTTACATTTGGGCCACTTGCACCAAAAAATAACTTAAAAGTAGATGCTAGAATGAGCTTAATTTACAAATATGTTTACTGACTAACTGAGAGTTATAATAGAAAGTCAAAAAGTCGCTTGTCATAAAGTAAATACGATGACCGAGGCTAGTGCAAGCGAGGTTGTTGTTTTAAATTGTAATGTTAATTAGCCAACTGGTTTAGAAACAAAACACACGTCTCTTGAGCAGACTATTGTTGGTCACTTTCAAAAGATATTTTCTTCTTTGCATAAATACGTGTCAGTATAATGAATCATGGCGAAGTCCGCCTATTTGCTTGTAGGTTCACTTCAACTTAACGGGTTTTCATAGGCTTTCAAAATTAAGTAGGTAGGTACCTATCTACTTTGTTTATCGTGAAAAGTTTTAGTAGGTTTGCTGCGTCTACAAAAACTTTAAGACATGAACACACTGGGTATAAACAACTTTACAAATAAGAAATACCTTCTGTTTTACGACTTTATGAAAAACAAACTTGACAACTGAACAAATTATTTTATTCGATTAGAGATCAACTAGAAGAAGGTATTGGTATTTGTTTTTCACTCAGGTATAAAATGTAGTCAAAAGTTTTTAGTACTCAGGTAGAGGAACCTAAACAAGATAAACGAGTAACAAGAATAAGAATAATTTATTGGTATATTGTTACAAAACAGTATTTTGTTTTGTAACAATATACCAATAAATTATTAAACTTATCAAAAAGTACCTTTAGTCATTTATAAAATGTGTTAGTAACTGTAACTGAGGCCTAAATCTACTTGTCTTTTTGTAACCAACTCTCTTCTAGATTAGCGTAACGCCGACTGTATTTTGTATTTTTTGACAGGTACTAAAAACAAACACACATCAATTAACCATGTCACCAAGATCAGCAGTATTTATTTCAAGATACAACGTCAACATAATATAAAAATAGGATTACTTTCTCAAAGCTCTCTCATTTCCCCGAGACACTACCCACCGGACGTCTGACTAGGTAACGTATTGGATTACCACGAATAATAAACGAGAATATCTAGCTACACAACATACCATGGCCACCTCGTTTACATAATAACTACCGAATCAAGTTTATTACGTTAATGTTTGAATGCTATTCATGTTATCTCATTTACAAAATTATAATTTGTTTATTTATCGTTAATCTGTAAGCGTATAAATCTTGTGTTATTAAGAAATATAGGTAGGTACTTCAAATTTTAAAATGCAAGCAGAAATATTGTCATTATTGGCTAACTGACTATATTAAGCAACAGCCGTGATACAAGTTACAAGAATGCATACTGCTGTGTGTTCGTCAATGCAAAAAGCACATAAAGCTAATTGTGACAACAGCTTAAGCAAACGCCCGAGGTGTGGGACATTGTCGGCGGTCGTAATCACCGCGCACCGTTGACGGCCCTTCCTTACTTTCATTAAAGATACATTACTCCTTTTATTCTTGTTTAGATTGCAAATTCTCTCTCAGTCCTTTGTCTCATTTAGCATTTATTTACGGCGTATTCAATTTAAATACCGCTCCTTTCGCGTTTTATCGCTGTAGAAATTGCCTGAGTTGGACCTCGCTGTTTTATTTATTTGTCAGTTTTGTTCTTGTTGTTGGTAGGCTCCGATTCTGTTTAACTTCGAAGGTTGTCTTTACATTAGCTACATTATTTATTACTGTAAGTAATACTAAATCTTCTTTAAATCTCCCGATCCATAATTCATTTGACAATACAATGAGCCGATCTAAATTATTAACATTGTAGCTACCTATTGTAAGTGTTCCGAAAGAGAGGTATTGAACTTAAAATTCGTCGAAAGTAAATAAATTTAAACCTCCTGAGATGGAAACTAATGATAAAGAATGTTCGGGAGCGAAGAAAATCAGAACTAATTAACATTACAATGACATCGACATTTTCACGAGCGGCCGATCATTAGGGTTTTTTATAAATACAGCGTTATGTCGGAGCGTAGGTTTGCAGAGGCGTAATTAAAACTTAAAACTTGTATTATGGGGAAAGCGCGGCGGGAATGTGAACTGTGCCAAGTGTCGGATTTGGTACGTGCCGCGAGTCCGCAATGCAAGCTAGTGCGAGGCGAATCCGCCATCTTCCTCCGCAAGCCACGCTTTACTCACTTCCCGGCTTTCCGTTCATCTTAAAGTGAAGAATTTTCCGAATTGTGGGTGAAGGTTTAACGGGTAGACATTCTTCATTTCAATATTTTTCAATATTTAATATTTATTTTTCACACAACATTTTAAAGTCGGAACCTCCGTAGATAGGTAAAGGCACATTGATAATATATCGTGATTTATTTCTAGGTACATATATAAGTATATTTATACTAACTTCTGCCAGCGACTTCGTTCGCGTAGATTTTGACTCGCATTAGGTTACTGCTACCTATTGGTTGTAGCGTGATGTTATATAGCCTATAGCCTTCCTCGATAAACGAACTATCCAACAGAAAAATATTTTTTCAATTCCAACCAGTAGTTCCTGAGATTAGCGCGTTCAACCAAACAAACAACTTCTCCAACTTTATAATATTAGTATAGATGAACATTAATTAAATCTATCTACTTTTATGTCTAGTGAAGCAAATTTTTTTTTAATGCTTAGCACCAAGTGGACTTATATTTAATCCAACGCTTCTTGCAAATATTCAATTAATAATACTCCTTACCTTCTATCGATATATCTAATCTCACCTTAATGTGAAAGCTATGTTATAGTGAGAAAGGGTATACAGTAACCTACATTACCAACATTACTAGCTAGGCAAACACAGATTAAATTATTTATACGGTCGATATGTACGGGTAAGTCAAATACTGGATCAACTACAAAATTATAGTTGATTGTATATTTTTTATTGACTGAGCTCTCTGATTAGCCAGACCTATGTCATTGTAGTATGGTTGAACTATTAAGAATATATACACATACCATCACGCCTGTATTCCCCGAAAGGTTAGGCAGAGGTGTAACAATGTACACCCACAGTTCGCCGGTATGTTTAGGTCCCATGTAATAAGGGGCGAGCCTATTGCCATTAACCGGGCACAAATCTTAACGCCGACCTGCTACTGAGAATTTCATAGAAAAACCCAATAATACTTTTTGCTCAACTTAGGAATCGAACACAAGACCTCTGGCGTAGCAGTCGCGCTTAGGACCACTAGGCTAACGAGGCAGCTATTAAGAATAATATAGCTAAAATAATTTTATTGGTTTACTTTAAAACATCATGTCACAAGACACACTTCAATGTACTCGTAAGTTAGAAAAAGTTCCTTACTGGAACTTTTTGTGCCTGATACCTGAAAAATTATCTAATTGCAACTAGCTAGGATACCTTCTCAACTACTTATTTCGATATTTATTCTTACAACGGGCATGCTAAAATGACGTATGTCTGGCGACACTGGGTTGCTGGACCATTAATCTATATATTTTCTATCTTTATCTTTCATAGAAAACCTCTTTTCAACAAGGTCAAATATAATAGAAATCCTCTTACGTAACATATTTTATTTTCTAAAAAACTGAAGGAAATTGAATAAAAAGCAATGTAGGTATTATAAAAAGCGTTGTTATTTTATTACACAGAGTAGCCCATAATTTTTGTTTGAAATATTACTGGGTATTTTCTTTCGGGACAATTTTACAATATTTTCAATTACAGGTCGGTATGAATGTAATTGAACTGTATTCATTAACCCTTGTTGTTTGTCGTCTCAAGGTGTTAGAAGGTTGAAACGTCTTACTAATCACTTTGAATTGTCCCTTTAAATTGGAATGAAAAGTGATAATTACACGGTGTTATCCCCTTGTTATTAAAAGTACTTAACTAATATTTTAATACTCAATTTCAAATCGTAATAAACTGCTATTTCTTTTTCTAAGTCTTAAAAAATCACTTTGAATGTTAGGTGCGGCAAGCTGACAGAAGGGCTAATTAAAAAAACGCACACAGCGTGGCCGGGCCGACGACGGCGCGAGACGCCTCCGAGAGCTATTTGCCCTCTCTTATTGCCCTTTTCAGCCCATAGTCGGCACCTACAATGTTCTAGTACTCCGTTTTGAACTTTGAACCGGTTCTCCTTTTGTGCAGCCAGTAATAGGACGCACAAACAGCTTACGGTATGTAGATAGATTGTGAACGTTAGTTTGTTTTGTTGTTTAGTCAGATATGTGCTCGGGGACAATATTTATTTGGGATTTGTTAACGTACAATGGCTTGTTCAAGAAAGATGACAATTCAATGACATAGTGGTTACCTACATGCTTTTTATCCTATAACGTATTAGTGTAGGTCAAAGGTATATCTACACTAATACAATTATAAAAAGGAAAGATCAGTTTTTTTTGTATTTATCTTTATAACAAATAAGCTCCGAAACTACTGAACCGATTCACCAATAAATAGCTACATTATTCTTGAGTACCATCGCCTATATAACATCGCGCTACTACACACGGGAGCGGAGCAGTAACGAAAGACGTAACTTAACCCAGGTGAAATAGGCCCCGCGGACGAAGTCGCGGGCAGGTCGCTAGTAAATAATAATGCGTGCTATATAATTAGTATACTGAAATCGGCTTGAAACCTAAAAATAATACGCTGAAGGTATTATGTGTAATTTCAAACTTAATTTAACTTATATTTTAGTAGATTCAGATAGTTTGTGTTGTTCGTAATGAACTTTGTAATTATAATAACAGTTGTCTCAAAACCGGTTCTCTAGAATATGGAAAACAATGTCACGAACATTAACTTAAATCCTGAAATAACTGTACGATCGTCTTTATTTTAGGTATCTACTTAAAATTAATTTCCGTGGCTAAACTTGTTCAAACTTCGCGCAGTGTACCGACAACTTATTTCAAGATTAACAATATGCTCGCAGACAGGCGTGGGAGTCTTAAATCCTGACCTTAATGTTTCACTTAACAAAACCTTGTTCTTTACGGATAATACTGGAATACAAGTAGGTACGAACTTTCAAGTTAAATTCGAAATTATTCAACAAAGTGCTCATGTAAATGAAATATTAAATTCATTTCTTAAATAAAGGTGGGAAATCCGCCGCGTTTTGAATAAGAACGTATTATGTTAACTTTATGCTAAAGTATCTAATTGTATTATGGGTTCAAAAGTTGTGACATTTTAATTAAAATTACAACTCGTTTTGTGTCCGTCCATCGTACGTGTCCTGTGTACGTGACATCCATTGTAACTAACTTGTGTGACCTACTGCTAGGAAATAATATAATTTGTTAATATCACGAATAACTCGGAGAATTATGATTTAATTTTAATTAAGAAGGGGTTTAATATAATGCATTTGTTTAATTAAAACGAAAGCTTTACGTTTTGGTAAATTGTAAGGGTTGTAGCCAATATTATTCATTGTGTAGGTAATTTAAGTGTTTATAAATATAGAACCTACGTAGAGAAGGTGACAGTTTAATGAAGTTTTTACCAAACGCTTAGTTATCAAATACTTTAGTGGAAGTCCATGGAGGATAATAAATAGTTGACAGTTCACTAAAGTCACCACAAAAGTGGTCTGTAATATCAATCAATTTTCGTCAGTGGCGACGTAACAGATCTACCATCTCGGTCCCCCGGGAGGCCAGTTTGGCTCATCTAGAAAAGGAAAGTCACGAATTCATGACGGGACCATTCTAACTCCCAACAAAATAAGTATATTTTGCTGATTCGAGACGAAATTTGCAAGTCTGCCAAGAATATTCGTACCAAATCGTTTTCCTATAATTGGAGTACATGTGAATTTGTATTCAGTGGCGCATCCACGGCGGATGGAATTTCGCCATTTCGTGGGAACCTCGTCCTCCATCATGCGTGCTTATTGAAGTAATTTGTGTAGCCCTGCGTGTATCAGACTGTGTTACTTGAATTTTATTGTGGGTAGACGTATATTTGCTGTATGTACTAAGATATGAAATTGGCCAACCGTTCTCCTAAATGTTCAGCGCCAGCAAATTATTGATAAGATGAACGGTAGTTTGCAGAAAGACGAGCAAAGTGGTGAAGATTCAGTTAATAGGGTTCCTTGAGATTAGGTTCCGAGATTCGAGAACGCTAGCTAAAAGTTTTAACGATCGTAGTTATGATCTGTAACGAGTTAAGTAGACTAGCAATTAGGGAGAAAATCGTGACAAAAATGTCATGTCTAACGTGCTGGATTAAATAAAATAAAAAGCACTTGGCAGAACTGCACAGAACCAACTGCTGTAGCGGCAGGTTACCCCTTTCTATTAGAGCAGTGCAACAAGCTCCATATAAGAACTTGATAACCCTCAAGTCATAAGCTCTGACTTATCTAGCGGGTGACGAGATCATAGATTCCACCCCTTTTTTACAGAAAACAAAGGAGCATGCGATATTTGGACCCACTTTTCTCAACATTGCTTAACAGTGATGAGACCCATGTCATATGAAACCTCCTAAGAAGTACTTTATTTCATTCTTTGGCAGCTAAGTTCAAATCCAGCGCGAAAATGGTGTTTTGGTACATTTTGTCATTTTCGTGTAAATCCAGGGCAAAGATTGGGAATCTTTGCCCTGTATTTACGCTGTCCAACAGTGACGAGCACCAAAACACCACTTTCTGAACTTAGCTGTCATAGAATTAAATGAAGTACTCATTAAGAGCATATGACATGTGTCCCATCACTGTTGAGCAATGTTGAAAAGTGGGCCCAAGAAGGAAGGTTAGGTCAGGAGTGAGATACCCAAATCCCAAATAATAGATAGAAATACATTTTATTAATAATCCCTATTCCAACACTGACAAGAACAAGCGAAAGTCAACGAGCGCTACGAAAAACGTAGACCATCTGCTACGAACGTAGCAGTCGCTGGATGTAGGTCTAATAATAACAATAATTTTCTTTAAACGATTTATTATAAAAATATAAAATTGTATACACCCCTACGCTGTGGAAATGTCGTCTAAATAAAGTCAACGATCTCTACGAAAAGCGCAGACCTTCTGCTACGCACGTAGCAGTCGCTGATTGTAGGCTGCATATTGTACGTGTGCGCTTTTGAATGAGCTGAATTAAATTACATGCATGTGTACCTATATAGGTACGTGTGGGACGCGTGCTACGCATCCGCTTGGCGGCGCATTGTTCCCGCTACGCCTCAACACTTCTGTTATTTAGACATACGTCGAAAATGAAAAAGATATTGTAAACAAGTGAAATGTACTTACTAAACGTGCCTATTTATTTTGCGTATTTTATGGAGAGCATTTAAAATGGAACATATGAACGTTTCACACAGCATTACACATCTATATTCTTCGTTGGCGTGTGCAGAGCTGTGTAGTTAACCCTCATTTCGCATAAGCGGATTGCTGGTTGCTAATTTAAAAAAAATATTGTACGATCCGGGACCCAAACTCATAATCTCACGCTTACCAGATTCACCTTTGACCATTAAGCAACAAAATATAAAACTTACATAAAACACAATCAAAACAACTGTATCCAAAGAATATGTCTGCCACCACTTAATGAATTCCTATCGACCTTTAATCTTAGTATCATCACCCTTCTTCCTCGAGGGAACACAACTAGACAGGGGACTTAGTAATGATCATTAGGGAATGGTTCAGTAGTGAGTCAGCGTGATTTGATGTCTCTTTTATTTTTACAAACGTATTTCATCAATATGAATGATATTTTGGTAAACTCTGGATAACTTTCAGCGAGGAGGTTTGGGGTACTTAACTGAAACACGATCGTTTTATTCAAATTAGTCTTCTACAGTCTGTTTAACTGTCTCACTAATAATCGAATCTAGAGATTGAAAATTTGCTCATTACATTCAATAAATATAATTAATAATAATTTCGGAGCCTATTCACACAAACATGTTTCCCCTTTATAATATTAATATAGACTAGCGCAATTAGCCTCCTTTAGTTTCGTCCTCCATAAGAGACGTCCCTCAGTATTTGTTTGCACTACCGCATCGCGAGCGTGACGGACCGCCGGCCGCGGGCACAAGGGACTGAAGCTATCAGTGACATGCTTCGCTAACCACGTGTTGTCGCCCGCATCCGCACATGCCATATTTAATTCCCCTCCAAACTATACTTGGACGTTTTGTTAATTTTGGTATTATTAGATGTAGCGTCACAGTGTAAACTATTTTCTGGTAGTTATTGGAAAAGATTGACACACCATCTTGAGTAATTGGTTTAATTTATTGCCCTGAGGTGTCCCGCAGAGGCAGGCGGGGACCAGTCAGGAATCGCGGAAGGCGACGTTTCCGGATTCTCAAGTGTAAGTGTGGGGTAGGAAAGAAATGCCAGGGTTGTTCTTTTTTAGTCAGTAAGAGTCTGACTGGGGTTGCGGAGAAGTCCGCCCCTCCAACGGTGAAAAAAGAAAAGAAAAAACAAGTTTTTAATGTCTGAACATAAACAACCATCGTTAATATCTGGTAAAACCTAACCTTAAATTCACTGCAAATAGATACTTCTGGATTCTTGCAAAAATCTGCTGTCCTGCGAGCGCTACAAGGCTTGCATAATCTAAATTCTCATCAGAAACCAACCTTGTCCGCACGGCCCTTATGAATTTATTAGCTAATGGCTAACTGTAACAAAATTGACACCTGCGTAAACTTCGATATCTTCTCAGATAGATTTTCCTAATTGAGTAGTAAGCTATTACCACTATTATTGTATTTAATATCTTTTGTTAACAATCCTCATTTATTTTTTCATATGGTGTTGATCCTTATGTTTTTTCTTTTTTTTATGTATCTTTTGCTATGTCATTACATATACTTATGAATTTATTAAGTAACTTTTCGAATTTAGAATCACGATTGCGTATTTATTCTGGTATAAGTTTATAGGTATTTGGAGTATGTATAAAGAAATAAATAAAGAATAACGGTAAGGCCCTTCTTACTAACGGACCTTTTTATTAAATTATTGTAATACGATCAATAACCAATCTCGCAGCGCGGTATCAATCCACTTATTTTTTTTATATTTTTCATTTTCAGTTTTGTATTCAAGCCTTTGCTAGGTACAGTCAAAAACTTTTACAACGGTAAAAAAAGTATTTTTTAAATTGCATTTTGGTAGGAATAAAAGTGTTGACACGACACTCGCAAAATAAAATGATCAGTGAATTTGGCGTTATTTTAAGTGCTAGTCTTTCACGTGTGTGCAATGATATTATGGTGGAGTTAACCAAAATATCTCGCGTCCGTCACGCTGTAATTTTAACTGACTTTTTTGGGGCATCAGCGTGGGAATAACATGTACATAAATCATCGATAAATAAAATAAATTGACAGTAATATGAATGTGTGTATTAATTACGCCAATCAACGCCAATAATGAAGCGATAACACTCACCTCCATCCTCATTATCTATAGCGGATTAATTCGATGCTTTCCCGAGTTGACGAAAATTGCTTTGTACAAAATTCAGACGACAGCCGGCGACGCGGGCTGACAGGAGCCCAAAGCTCATTTCACGGCGGCCGCACTCATATTTTACACTATCCAAAAGAGGCATTCTAAATAGCGAGAAAAATCTTGTTTGCTTTCGAGTATAAACATTCTATACAGCTTCGTTTTAGAGTACAATTTTGCTTGAAAAGGGTCACATAGGTGAATATACGAAGCTTTTAGTGGTATCACACGGCGAACTAGTTCGGTTATAATGTATGCTCGCTAGTAAACATGTTACAATTCGTGGCAGAAGCTGCAAAGAATTACTTGGTACTGCTACACGAGCTTGGAGGCATAAACTGGGTGTTACATAGATAATACTGTTTTCGAATTAATCGAGACCACAGGGCGTAAGTGTTATACGAGATTGAATTAATTAAGTAATTTATTTAGTTACATAATGTAATCGCTTCTGATCCCCAAGGATTAGGCAGGTGTTCTGTCTCACATATCGCCGGTTACGATATTTAATCTTTGATATGTGATAAGGGGAAACTCGATTGCTATTTTACTATTCATGACGCGCAATTATAATCCTGATAACTTTTTTTTTACCACAAATTAGAAATAGCGTTTTAAACCCATAATTTTATTTCCAATCTGTCGATCGAATTCTGGATTAGACCAAGGTTCATAGCGCAGAAAAAAAAAACTAAATTTGAATGGTAAAATACCGTGATAACTTCTTCCAGTAGGGTGACGGCTAGTTTATACAAATATTTTAATCGGATTAGAATCAGGCAGGCACATGTTATGTAACGCATAAAGTCATACTGTCAAAGAGCTCGGATGGAGGACTACGACATAACGACAGACTTAAAGTCTTGAAAATCTTGCATCAGGGGCCACGCTGTATTATATGAGTGCACTAAACCGCCTTATCTCCCCTTCTTGTTTAGATAGACGCCAGCTTCTTCCGTAGAATGCATCTTTAAGAAGTTCATAGATAAGATTTTATGTCGAAAGTAATGTAGATCAGCTCGAATGGGGAGGGTGCTGTGTTGTATTATATTGTAAAGACGCTATTAACTGCAAGTTCAAGAGTCGTTTCATTGCATATGTAGAAATAGGGGTGACTGTAATACAATAACAAAAGTTTAGTATTTGGGGCGCGAGGTGCGTTGCCAAAGCGGGCAGGATTGTCGAGGTCATGACACGGCGTAGTTGAATCTGCTGTCACCTTAGTGGTGCGGGTCCACTCTGCACTCACTGACCTACATCCGCTTTGGCACCGTTCACAATCGCCGCTTCAACTTAATTGTCCCGACACTTTGGCCTTCCTAACGACTGTGCCGCAATCGGCCGATTTAAGGGGCGCTCTGAACACTGCGACTGCAACCCGCTCGGCCCGGCGACATCCATCCGACACCGAGTCAAAGGCCGCATTGGAGATGACGTTATGCAAATCATACCTTTGTAGCAATTCAACGTTTGTTAGCCAAACACTTGTTCCTTTCGCAATAATAAAGTAACACTGCAGTGGCATGTGTACCTACATAATGCATGGTCCTGTCGAATAAAGTAAAAATACGACACATTGTGTGAGTGCCACGTTACGGGAATATACAATGAAAAGAGGGAGGATTACAATTTGCCTTTGTGATGGCGTCGTCGAATTACATTAATCTGGCGTACTTGTGCCGAGGCGGCGCCGCAACCAACTTGATTAAAAATTCTATTAGTTGAAAGGCACAGACATCTTCTTAATAGATAAAGTGCACGCCGCTAGTTGTGGTGACTTGCGGTTACGATCCTTGTTATGGGGCACCCGACATACTTGTACTAACCTTA
The DNA here is from genome assembly GCA_947462355.1 of Caradrina kadenii. NCBI lineage: Eukaryota > Metazoa > Arthropoda > Insecta > Lepidoptera > Noctuidae > Caradrina > Caradrina kadenii. The sequence goes on along the minus strand of OX381677.1, from coordinate 8,362,941 downwards.
ATTAGATTTTTCTATGCCATTATCTAGGTTGCTAGTTAGTTGGTAGACTACTTACCTACTATATGTAGTAGGAATGGGTAGGTAACGTGAAATGTTTGTAATGTGGAATGAGTTAAATGAATACTCGTCGTATGCCAACTTTTTGTTGTCCCCAAACTTTCCACGGCCTATTGTTAGGCCCTCCCTGGGTAAAGAAACTGGTCGTGCGTAGTATTCCGATTTCGTTTGGGTGTAAATTCCATTTGTGACCCAATTATTACTTTCGGGACTTAAGGGGAAGCTTACACATATGAATAAACTTCCTGTAGCTAAAACTTTTTTCTTTGACTTTTTATTCTTTTGTATCCTTCGAAGCCGTACGAGAGGAAACGGAGATAATGAGATTTTGCATAGTTAAGTTACAAAGTTACATTTTTTAATAGTTAATTTCTGGCACTACAAAACAAACTAAAATCTTTTAATGTGGCAAGTTGGGTTATAATCTCACGGGTATTAAATGAATAATGGGTACCGCCACTCCCCAGCTGCAACATAAAAGACTAAGTTGAAATCTGACGGCAGAAATAAAGCCGTAGAAACAGCGAATACTTTCGTATTATGCCTAAAACTCAACAACCTTGTGTTGTATAGCATAATGTATCTGAATTTATAACATTTGTAACTGAATTAAGTGAAGCATCGTCACCTTACCGTAGTAATTGTAACAGCGAAATCCGTGTAAAAACAACACGGCATCGGGCGCCTCTCTCAGCCTTAATGAGCGCCCCGGGCGTCCGCTCGACACTTCAGGCGCCATATATCTGTATTTTTTGCCTCCCCCCTTTATGTAAAATACTCAATTGAAACATTGAATCGAATGCGCAGTAATGTTTTCTCATTATGTTGTTTTTGTTCAAATTAATGTCAATGTTGATTACTTCAGGGTCCATATTTTTTTATTCTATGGAAGTGTATGATATTATTATATTATTTGCAAAATATCTGTATCATAAAATTATTTTAACGTAATGGAGTCCTAAATATAACGTAAGTACTTACAATTTATTTTTAAGACGCTTGCTACTTTAAAACCATACGTCCCATCAACATACCCTTAGGATTTTACCCGTCTCCAAATGTAACTGAGATTTAGACCGTAGCAATAAATGTGCCAATTTTCATACCAATCCTTGGAGGATAGCGGCCTTCAGTTACGGAGATACACATACAAAATTGTATAATGTTAATGTACCTACAGGATTATTAGCATGGCTGTTTGAGATAAAACATTATCTCCCAAATGTGTTTCGTAATAGTTATGTACGGTTCAAAGACGCTTTCAGTTAGATACATTTTTCTAAAAATCTCGCTTAAAATTGTGAAACGAAAATAAATCACGGTATTTTAGCAAAACACGTCAGTGCGGTTTCTCTCGAGTATTTTCTTTTAGATATCAATGTGGAGTACAGAGCCAAACGCGGCACAAAACAGCGACGACTCGGACAGCGCAGATTTACGAAGACTGCCTTTATCTCGAACCGCATCTCCGACCGGACGAACGCGCTACTGAAACACGCAAAAAGAATGCAACACATCCCTAACCATTGAAAGAACGAGCGGCGGAATAAGTAGGGAAGTGAGAACCGCACTAGCTCCCACCGCAAACTTAACTTACCTGAGCTCTGTGCCCGAAGCCGGCATTACTTTCGAGTTTAAAACTTTAAACAATGATAGGGGACACTATTCCAGACGCTTAGTAAAACGTTTACTAGAGAATTGTTCTTTTTAAGTACACAGACAACTCTCTCTGCAAGTCGCCGACATTCGTGTGAGCTCTTTGTAAATACGTAGACTTTATTTGAACTGCTGGTGTCTGATTTACTTTCGGGTTTCGTGTACTGGGACGTTAACCGGGAGTTATGGGACTGTTTTATTACCTATGTAAATTCCTGCTGCGTACGTACGTATAAATACCATTGCTTTTTCAAGAGCAAAATGTTTTTTAAATTCTTAATGACACACTTCTTCACTGAAGTTTGTGGGGGAGGTAGGTGCATGACTCTTCTAGCTGGATTTTCTGATATTTGCTCTGCATTCTTCTTTGTTAGTTGTTTTGAAGCTTCCAGCGTTATCTAGTATCGTAAATTCTATCGAACATGCTTACAAGGCACCAGTTTCTCAAATAGATTATTTTAACGGTTCGGTGGTTCTAAAATATAGAATATTATTTTAAAACTTATCGTTCCAATATTTTTACTTTTAAATATCCGGCAGCTTTAAAATATAAGAGAATTATTGACGCTTAAAATTTATCCAAACAACGGGTAGTGAAGCTGCGGGCAAAAGCTATTTAGTTTAATGCCAGCACGCATGCATAATGCGCTTAAAGCGCTAATTCTCTCATTTTCGAATACACGTAAGGATATTAATACACTGACGTGAATGTAGGGCCGTCGCACGCCACTTACAATTGCGTTTGAATAAAAAAGGAAACATTCTGTACCACAGCTGCTGCGGTTTGCAGCAACATTTAGTTTGCAAACAATTCCTTTTCTTATTTTAAAACGTTTTGGTTGTTTATGCTAATATACGGAGTCATGTTAAGTTGTTAACAACTTAATAAGAATAGTATCCGTGAAGAAATAAATCGTCTCGCGGTCATTTCTGAATGCAACTTAATAAGCTTTTACCGACTGTAATTTGGTCGATTTGGTTACGAACTTTTAGGTTGGTATGTATATTTACATAAAGGGAATATTAATGTTATCTGGTAAAGTTGACTCTTTTATTGCCCACGTTTAGCTTTTTAGTCTAAGCCGTAAGTAAATAGAAACACGGCATTAACTAATCGCTAAACTTTTGAAAGCATATTTGCAAATACCTGTGTTACTTTTCCCTGAGGACTTGGTTGAAAATAGAACAGTTTGTACCTCTCTGTGTGGGAGTTAAGATAGACTAGAGCATATCAGTAAATAATGTGATAGCAGTATTCATTTGGGTATACTGATACCCAAATTAATGTCACTAGACATCAAACTGACACGTTTTGTACTATGTTGTAGGCTGTCTTGACCTTGCCAATTTGTAGAGGTATTTTCGCCAAAGGACAGAGAGACGTATTTCTTTCTCTATCTGTCGTTTGTCTAAGCAGGTACGAAGACTATTTCATTTGTCATCCTTGGTGATTGCGACAAAATCCACTTTTTGTGAATATTCCACTTTAAATGATAAAGGGAAAACCATAACAATTGTTATAGTATTAGGACTAAGACTTGTCTTACAGAGCGACACTTTCCGATAGGTTAAAACTAGCTTAGAGTAATACATAATAGCTTACAGTAAACATCGAGTTTTTAAAGTTTAGGTTAGATTTTTGCTCTATAATACGGACCTAAGTCTTAAGTAAATAGAGTATATTACGTATAACATGTTAGAGAATTATGTATGGCATCTACTCGGTTCCGCGCGTACAAGGTTTTCATTGTGATTGTACTTGAACAAAGAAAATACAGAATGTGAAAAAAATAGAACGTAAAAATGAGAGCGTGTAAACAAAATAATACAGAAAATCTGGAATATGTAAAAATAATATTTTGGAAAAATAAGAATACGAAGGAACTTGGAAAATTTGAACTTCGGAAAGCATCGTTGACACCGATAAGCTACATCAAACTCCTACAACCGACAATTATTGAAACAACATTTCAACGTAAAAACAACAGCACGAATTTCAGTAGGAATACGAGTTAACCAGCGCCGGCACGTTTCAGCAAACAGTCGTCCGCCCGTTTACTTGTTGCGGTATTTAACCCTCCGATGCGATGGTATCAGCATAATGCGGTCGTCATTGCTGCCGTCGCGCGATACCTCACCTCGTTATTATGGATTTACATTTTAACCGCACTTACCCGTATTGCCTATTTGCTGTAAATTAATTTAACATTATTACGTCACATGATATTTTAGGATGGGATCAAGTATGTGAGTTGATGCGCAATTTGATGTTTGTCAATTATTCTGTACCTACTTTAGACACACCGTACCTACCTTTTTTGCCGCCTTCATCGGCTCTACAAATATTGACGATTAAGTTTATGTAAAATAACAGTGTTCAGATAAAATTGATTAAAGGTTCAAGTTTCTATTATAATAAGGAAATTGGTTTTCGTTCCGGGAAAAAAACGTTTGTAAAATAAATCCCCTGTCCTCCCGATACTGTATCAGGAAATGTATTTGAAGGTTAAGGGCGTTAAGCTCAGCACGCGCCGGTTCAGGATTAAAAAATAATTATGATGTGATCATGTGTAGGTACTGCAATGGCAAAGCATACGATTCATTAGACGAGCAAACAATGAGTTCATTAGTGCTGTAAATGCCGCGGTGTCCGGTGGTGTCAACATATCCATGCTTATCACGTGATTCACTGAGCAAATCATCACAATGCGATATAATTAGCCTTCATTTATTCACGATGGAATTTACAACCAACCACATTAACTTGATCTTACGCAAGTCTAGTGTAGACGTTTGCAGAACGTACACGCAGCGAAAACGCTGTGCAATCGCCGCACCTACGCTCCGTGATTTCGATACAATCAGCGTCTACTCGCACCGCACGCACCACTCAGTGCGTAGACAGTTTACTAAAGCAGACTACGCCTCCTTTATAATCAACTTGCAGGACGAATAAGTAATTGAGGGAGGATCGGACTAAGCCTTTTGATGGAGGAAATAACCGTCCGCACTTACTTAACTTTGATTCGATGGCCATCGGGCGGCATCGGCCCTCCAAATTGAGTGTGAAATTAGGATACGCATATGTTATTCTTGTTTTCGATTTCTTCTTTTCGTATGTATTTTATCATTGGCTTAGTTTTGTACATTGATTTGATGCTCTAGTCATCTAATTGGTGATCGGTTAACTGCCCTGTCGATCGTAAGTCGTAAGCGTTACTGCTGAGCGAGGGGTCCTGGTTGCAATTCCCAGGCCAGGCAAAAAGTGTTATTGGTTTTTTCCATTACGATTTTTTCAGCAATTTGCGTGGAGTTTGGAAGTTGGCGGTGTGACACCCCCTGTGCTTTGCAAAGCACGTAAGCCGTTGGTCCTGCATCTGATCCTCCCCGGACGTGCCGGCTTGCCTTCCCATCGGACTATGAGAGTGGGGGAAGAGGGAGTGCATCTGTGTTTGCGCACAGAATTGTGCACCATAATATCGTCTGCTTACTTAGCTAGTGTCCATTGAGATTAGCCACCGTGACCGAAATTTGGTTGGGAGGATAGTATTAACCTAGTTTGTATTAACTCTCTCCAGAATATGTGAAGTGATATGGTATCGTAGTGTGTTATAATAAAACATTTTAAATGGAAAACATTCACTAACGTATTACAGACAGTATCCTGTATATACCTATGCTCCTTAAAGTTTAATTATAGTAAAGTAGAGGTCGTTGTAAACGTGACGATGGAGCGGGCGCGCACGTCACCTTGCGTGCGCGCCGGTACGACCACCTGCCAATAATCACGGCCTTCTTACCCCGCACTTATAATTACTTGCTTTCTGAAATTGCATACATATACATTGTTTTGTTATTAGGAATATTATTTAAATGTTAGGAATTATATGAGTGCAGTTGGGTTTTATTGCAATTTGATTTTGTTATTGGAACTCGTAGAATTGTGAACAACGGCATTGATTGTTCGGATGAAGCCGACTTATTACAACATTATCTAAACACGAATTTTAAAATAAATAAGAAAAACGAAAATTTATGAACCAAGCGTATGTTAAACCAGTCATATGTATTTATAATTATTTTTAAATACATACATACATATAAGGACGTTATTTTAATACTTAAGTATGAAATCTCTGAAAGTCATTTATAAGCCTTGATGTTGTCAAATATAGAAATTCATGTTCGAGGATTGTTAGCAATGACAATATGGGTCTAATTACCTAACACTAAACTATGTGCCTGATGTGTGAGGTGCTTATTTAATTGAAATAAGTTCCTCGTTTTAGCGGATAACTTTATGTTCTTTGGATTATGATCATTAAGCAGACACCACCAGGAACTATTTTATTATGTCACGACATAACGACACACTAGCATTACTTTTGATATATTGTTATAAGTACCTCTTTAGATTTGGTTTTGTACGTTGACTTGTTAACAAACATAATTTAATATCTCCATAATACATTTTATATTACCATTTACATTATATACTGCACAGTTTGTCTACATGAAATACTGTTATTATATTTCAATAACCAATTCTTATGCAAATGATGGAATACTTAAAACTCCATTGCATAAACCAGTCATAAAGTGGCTTTAAAAGTTTATGGATTTCTGCTGTTCGTCGAGTACATTATGATTTAAAAAAAAACTAACAAGTTATTTTCGCTCTGCTTTTTTCAACCCCCGACGCAAAAACGACGGGGTGTTATAAGTTTGACGTGTCTATGTGTGTGTGTATGTGTATGCGTGTGTGTCTGTGTGTGTGTCTGTCTGTGGCATCGTAGCTCCCGAATGCATAAACCGATTGTGATTTTGTTTTATTGTTTGAAAGGTGAATGAGTCGGGACTGTTCTTAGCTATGTTTGATGGAAATCAGTTCAGCGGTTTCAAAGTTACCAGCTCTTTTGTTAGCTGCGGTAGGGATATTTATTCTTCTGTTGGGGGTTACTTAAAATGTTTGATTTTGTGTTTTTAATTATTACTTAAATTTTTTTAAAGTAAATTTGAGTATTTTTTTTTTAGTTTTAACATTATGTATTAATTCCTTCGTGCGAGCACACACACCACCACTCTGACATCGGTAATAATTTGCATTTCAAAGTAAGGCTTTAAATCGTGTGCATAAAAGTTAATTTTATATTGTCAAGTTGATAACTCGCGGGCGGTGCACTGGCTGCTAACGGTTGGACTTGGACTATCCGAGGCGGTGTCGGATCTATACAGTCACACTGAGCGATGACCATATATGCTAAGGATAGATGTTCATTAATACTAAAATATGACTTAGTACTATGCGGTCATTCGAATTAACCGAAGGCAAAAAAACACGTGAGCAAAGAAGGGTTATGTTTCTATCAGTCTTTTGGGCCTAGTGTTTCATAAGCAGCTTATCTAGATAAACACCGCAGTGTACTAAAATTTCCTTTTCTTTGTTACAGATCATATAAGAGAATTCTCATGCGGCAGTCTCTTCTACCGCACTTTGTATTTGAATGAGGAGAGAAATACACTCTACGTTGGTGCTATGTAAGTACTATGCTACACTACAATGCAATTTTATAACATAACTTCTGAACGTGGTTGTAGTATACATAAATGAGAAATGTTAGCTCCGAGCTCTGTGTTGAGTTTTGTTTTATTTCATAATTTTAAATAAATATAAACAATGTTCTTAGGATAAAAATATGATAACGTAGAAAAGTTAACGTTAATGTGACCTCCATTCATAATAACATTTGAAAAATAACGTTATAACGATATCGTTATTTTAATGTTAGTGTACAATAAGCTCTGTTTTTTACGATAAATATAAAAACAATGTAGACTTTTAACCATTTACAAAAAAAAATACTAAAATGCAGTAATTTCAACAATATAATGAAATAACTGCCGCTATTTGATCATTATTTTTCGAATGCTGCAGTAAATGGATTATAGGGCCTAGCACAAGTGCGCGAAGTAAACGTGACGTAAATTTGTAGTAAGATTTGTTATTGAAAATATCCGATTCGCATATTACATTTATTCAGTTTGAAGGCTTATGAATAAAACTTTGAAACGACGTCATGCGACAGTTACATCTCCCATTGATATGAATCAATGGCTGATATAGCTGTCACATAAAATTAATCCAAAATGCTTTAAGATAGACGTATTTCCAATTTGAAAATCGGCTCGAACCGATTCATTTAAGTTAGCGCACTCCGTCCGTGCTAGGCCCTCTTATCTGTATCTATCCATCGAGGGTCTTAAAGTAAACTAAATCAAACAAACAACGCTTATAGATAATTATAGGATTTAAAACTAAAATCAAGGTGCTTTTGTAACCGATTAATTCAAACAAAACATCCCCTCTATATAATTACTCGCAGTTATCAAAAATACCTTGCATATTATGTTGTTTCAGTACTAATTATTTCTAAAAATACCCTGAACTTTTTATCAGAAAGCACAATATAAATACGAGGTTACAATTGTGCCTGATTAGTGCTGTTACCACAACCACTCGCCGTCACTGTAATGATTTACATGGGAAATGGGCTTGAGACACGAAACCGAATTATTCACCAATTTCTGTCAACTTTTATTTGTTCTTGCTGGGTCATATTTCTTGACTCTACATCTACACTGTAACTGTATTATGTGTGTGCTTTGCTTTTTTTTCTTTTTTTTTTTTTCTTTTTTTTAAAAAACGTTGCCCCACACTAGGAATTTCTCCTGTGTAGTGGGTGCGTTTACAAACATATAAACCCACATACACAAACAGTCAGACCCGGAACAACTATCTGTAGGCCATACAAATATTTGTTCCGTGCGGGAATCGAACCCGCGACATGCAGCGCAGCAGCCAATCGCTCAGCCACTGCGCCAACTGTGCCGTTAACAACTCAACGTCGTCAACTGAGCCGTTGCTCGTGGAACTAATATTGTTTATTTGACCTTTTATACATTTTGATAGAAATGTCTAATGGTTCCTTCATTTAAGACAATCAAAAAATCTTCTTTTAAAATCGTTGCTAGTTTCTAAACTTTAAAACTTCATTTCATTAGCTGGTCAGTTGCCGGTGAAGTTGGTCTGGATGCACAGCATTAATGAACGTATATAAAACGTTAATTAACTTATGTAAAGACCGCCAGGAAAGCTCTCTAGATATCCGTCTGGCTTATCGCTTTGTTTGCTCGTCTGTCTATCAGTTTGCTTTTGTTTTGACAGCTATCCGTCACGTGTCCGAATGTTCGCAATTCTTTCTCATTTCCCGTGAGAATGCTTTTTACTTCATCCAAATGTGGCCGCGAGTAAAGTAATGCACATTTATGGAATTTTTTTATATATTCCCCCGTCCAATGTATATTTCCCTTTCATAGGTACGCGTGAACTTTTTGCTTACCTCATCAAGTAGAGTGTAGGTTTTAACATTATGGTATTTAAAATATCTGAATGCTAACTTTACGGAATTTTTGCTAACTTTATACGTGTAGTAAAGTTTTATATACCTGAATATAAATTTGCTGCAAACAATGAATATTTTATTATTATTTTGGCTTAATGACCACCTTGAAATATTCAAGAACTAAGGTGTTTTATTTATCTTTTGAAAATAAAATAATATAGAAGCGTACGTGGGACTTTTAAAGTATAAAAACTTAATAAAATTAATACAAAATAAAAACTTAATGAATTAAGCGTTTAATAAATAATTTAGTGCTGCTTAGCAATTTGAACTGGGCTGCATTTTTATTCGTTAATCCTTCATTTTATAGATCCTTTTATATTGATTTGATTGAGAAAAAGTAACAACATTATTTTATGGCCGACGTTAACACATAATGTTGGACTTTACGAAACTCGTAACCGCTTCACGCAAGTACTAATACAAGAACATCTATAAATGTCACACTCTCAACTACGATACATTCTCAAATTCTCACACTAACTTTAACAAATACGATGTGAAGTTCCATTTATTTTGTTAACAAGCCACAACTACTAGTTGTTATAAATTAAGACGTATGTAAGAAACGCCACAACTTACAACTTACATTTGTAATAAACTTTAATCAAAGGGTTAATAAATTAATTGCTGCAGGAAGACTTGCATTATTAAAATGGCACTAAAACTAGACGTCCATTTTACTAACAAAGCATTAATGTTAAACGGCTAACAATTCTGCATAATTTATACGATTCGTTGCGCAGATAGTGGGCAAAAAAAAGAAAAAAAAGGAGGTTGTCTGTGCATATGCTACCCGCCCACTAGGACCGAGCTCATTCAATTCCAACGTGGATTGTCTTACTTTTGTTATTTGAATACGTAATGCAGCTAAGAAACTATTATTATCTTGTGCTTCTACTACTGCATTACGGTTATTACCATAAACAATTTCATTTAAGTGGCCATCTTTGTTACAGGGATCGTGTATACAGATTAAATATGACAGATATTAGTCAATCACATTGCGAGGTAAGTGGAATATAATCATGTGTGCTTATTATTTAGGCTTGACAAGTTTAAAAATGAAAGAGTAACATAAAACCTGAAACATTAAATGTTCAGTTGAAGCCGATGAGCTTGCCAGACAACGAATTTCATATAAGTTCGCATATTCTTGGATTCAGGCAAATAAGCCATTAAGAAATTTCATTCAGCATGCAATAATAAAATTCAACAAATTCAGGGTATGTAAACTCAATCTCTCTGGCTTAGAATTCCTATGCTATAATAGTGTCATGCTACTACTAAGCTTTGTCTCGGTTACCGAGACTTGACTTTTAACGAGTTTTAAGCCGTGGTTGTAGTTTTATTGGAATGATTGATAGGAGTAACAGTTAAGTAACCCTTCATATTTATATGTTACTTCAAGTGAACAATTGAAATTTTTTGAAGACACTACAGTTATCCCAAAACATTTTATTTTTTGGCAAGTAGATAGATACACGAGATTGCTTGGTTAAGTTTCAATTTGACTGCAATTCAGAACCTCACAGTAACACGAACACTCACAAAATATCACCCTAAAATTAAGTTCTGAAACTTTTTTATAAAGTAAAACGAACCACTTGCTTACAGTTGGTGTATTTTGAAGAACACTTTCATGGCACTACACTGGATTTTTAATGCATCTTGCTTTCATTTATAAGCTTTTTTTCTACATTCTCACACGTAAGTGTCATACTCTTTTGACATTAAAACCCTCATATTCTGTTGTAAAAGAGGACGTGTGCGTTTTATTTGCTACTTACGTGAAGTACAAGTAGCAAGTATCTACGTGTAAATAAAAATAAAGCGTTATTCGTTGTCTATAAAACGACGGGTTTCTAGACTATTTTCAGGGCGTTGAATCAGAGCAGACGGGTATTCCAAATGTGCTTAATATATTGGAACTGGATTATTTCTGTATTCCTCGTCAACTACTGTATCTTTGCTCGACGGGGCGGATGAAAGCTAATTTATATTGTTTTCGTTTTTGAAACATTTATAAATACAATTTTAGTTTTTATTTACCGTAGTGTTCTGAAAAGGGGTCATCGTATGTATCCATAGTTCTTAAAAACTTTTACAGAAGAAAACCGTAAAAAAATCAATTGTGCTGTATATTTAAATTAGCACCGTTAGCCCAAAATAAATACATCACCTAAAACAATTTCAAATTCTACAATAATTTCTAAGACACACACCACCACATGCGCGAATTGAACACGATTACTGAATTAGTAAACACATGTTCCCACGAATTATGTGAAACATGTGCCACAATTTATCTTATGGGTATGTTTTGCAGAGAGACGCGTTGTTGCTGGAGGCTAGCAACGTGGCCAGGTGTGTTAGCAAGGGCAAGTCGGAACCCTTCGAGTGCAGGAACCACATCCGTGTGCTACAGCCTTTAGGAGACGGAGAGAGGTTATATGTGTGCGGGACTAACGCACACAGTCCGAAGGACTGGGTTGTCTATGTAAGTAAATAATTATCTCTATTTTATAAAAATCTTCATTTAAACAATATATATAATGTTAGTTGTTGTTAAAGATTAAAACAAGGAAGGAATTATAATTACACCGGGAAAGGGGTTTTTAACGAAATAGTTTCATTACACAAAATAGGTATCATATTATTTTAGAAGCCTGAGTTTTAAAGGGATTATTAGCTCGGTTTATGTTCTCGTTGCAATAACTTTGTTTAAACCCTTTTAAGAATATTATTTAATTTTGTAGAACTCATTTCAAAGGGGTCGAGAACCTTATCCCTAGTATTATAAAGTGTTTGCAAGATAATCTTAATTACTTCACTAATTAAAGGTTCTAATCGTAATTAACGAAGAATCCGTTAGTAATTTAGTCTTTGAATGTAAAGGCTATCAGTAACATTCTCTTAACGATAAACCGTAAAATGTTTAATAGCTACTATCATCATTAAGTAGTTCGATCAGTCGGGTTGTTAGTAGTTACTAGCCCCAACTAGTTACTCCGAAATGTAAGATTAATCTATCCTTTCTCATGCTCATTTATCTTTACTGTTAAGGAGAAGTCTAAATTAGGTACCACATTTAATCCGACATTAAGACCAGTATTATTCCATACTATTATGGTAAAAGGCCCAGTTCACGAACAGGTTTTTGGGGCGATTATTAATTGAATAAATAATATGTTTAAGCTAACATTATAGATTTCCTTGTTTTAATTTCTAAAACTCCGTAACACGTGTCGTTTTTGAATACATTAAACCTATCTATAGAAATTAATTGACTCTTTCCTGAATTTACGTCTAATTCCTTAATTATTATAATTTAGCTCAACCTCACACATTTGCCCCGACATGAGTACGTGCCGGGCGTAGGGCTAGGGGTGGCGAAGTGTCCTTACGACCCGGCAGACAACAGCACTGCCGTCTGGGTGACGGATGGCAACCCTGGAAGCCTTCCCACACTTTACGCAGGAACTAACGCAGAGTTCACGAAAGCAGATCCTGTTATATTTCGCAACGATTTGTATGATTTCCGGACGGGACAAAAGAAGTATAACTTCAAAAGAACTTTAAAGTACGATTCGAAGTGGCTTGACAGTAAGTTCCTTTTGTCTTTGTGGCTTCAATACAAACACACCAAGTTATTTAATATGTCATGAATGCTAAGCTAGAATTCGATGTTCAATGCTTCATTTTCGAAACTTGTAGTCTCTAACTTATTATTCAAGTGTCAATGTAAATCAAATATTCGAAATAGTTGACCGTTATCTACTCGGGCATTATGTAGCGAAATGACGACCGTAGTTAACAAATCGAAATTCTCTTCAAAGTTTTCCAACCAATAAGAATGATTAATACGCCATAATATGGCCAAGAATGTTTCAGTGAATGTAATTACTTGAAAAGCTACGTTTTCTCATTCGGAGTTAACTTACAGGTCATTATTTTGCAGTACCTAAGTATATAATCGGAAAATCGTATCTTACTTTCTTTCCAATTATTATGATGGACATATACAGGAACTTCAACGATTTTTAAAAATCTTAATCTCACGTTGACCGAATATTCCCGCGTCAGCTAATGAATACATTAGAATTAATAAATACATGAACCACACAAAATTTTATGAAATTCACAATATCTAAGTATGCAAATTTTAAACTTTATTGAATAAGGAAACCTAGAAACGTTCATTATATTAATCGGGATATTGGGCTTTTGTCCCTTATTCCGTACTTTCTTTTACGAGACTACTAAAACCTATAGGTGCTTACTCTTTATCGTAGGAACATAAAAGGAAATAAAGAAGAACCTTGTACAATGTCTGACCTGTCAGCTAAACGAGCCGAAATAAAAGCCTACATTTTTATTAGTTATTGGAAATGTAAAAGAAAAGGCATTTTATTCGAGAGCGATTCAGGATTTTCACAATACACACATTTGCTAATGAAATCGACATTTATAAACGATAAAACTGTGTCGCTTGGAGTAAGTAATTAAATGGGCGTGTTTTGAAACTCTACGATGTTTTTATTTTGTCGCAGAAACTAATTTCGTGGGGTCCTTCGATGTTGGAGAGTACGTACTGTTCTTCTTTCGAGAAACTGCTGTGGAGTTTATGAACTGCGGAAAAGCGGTCTACTCAAGAGTGGCGAGAGTCTGTAAACACGATACCGGTGGAAAACATATATTAAGCCAGAACTGGGCCACATATTTGAAAGCGAGGCTCAATTGTAGTATACCGGGCGAATTCCCCTTCTATTTTGATGAAATTCGTAAGTATGACCTCATATTGTGTAACTTTATGAATCATTTAATTGTACGCTTTTTAAAAGTCGTTTTGTGATTCAATCTTTTATAGAATTAAACATTCCAGGCTTTCATTTCATTGCAACGTAGTAAAGTCGGATTTTATTTAGGACGCAAGTTTGTAGTCACATTTTAAGTATCTACATTAAATTCTCTGAAAGACTGGCGAATACCCGTTTTGCAACACCTTTATGGTTCTTTAGTTTCGCTTTAAGTTAGCACTACTCGTATTTATAAAGGTTGAATGCATGTAGGATGTATACTGGACTAATGATGACTTTTTCTCCATACTAAAACTAAAATGCGTGATCCAGAGAGCGTGTATCAAATGCCGGGCGATACGACGAGGTTTTACGCAGCATTCACGACTGGAGCCAGCGACGGACTGGTTGGTTCCGCTATTTGCACTTACTCTATGGATGACATTCAGGAGGCGTTCGCTGGACGATTTAAGGAACAGGTATACTATCTAAACCGTCTCATTGTTCTGTTAATTTATTTATTCTAGGAAACCAATCAAATTCCCATTTAGCAATTAAGCTGATTGTGATAACTTGGGTGTGTGTAATAGAAAATACAGATGAACATATATAAAAAAAAACTTTATTTTTGACACATGTTTTAACTAATCTTAAACCGACACAGGAAAACCTAACTGGTGGTTTATGACAGACGTATACTTCAAGTGTCGTATCTCTTTCGTGTTTAATTGAATGATCTGCGAAGATTAAATATAATGTTTCGGAGAAACCTGCACTTTAACGTTGTATAATATTATAGGTGATTAAAATGAGTAACAGCTGTAATTTCTTGCCAGCTCTGCGCAGAGGAATTAAGCTTACGAGTGCGCTAGTTATGAATAATTACACTATATTTTGCTCTTAACTTTAGCCACTTTATATACATGCGTTCTTTTCAAAGGATTTCTATGAAGATATTACTGTTTCGTTTTACTACAAAATAGCGCCATTTGGGATTTATTTGTTCCTACTTAACCTATACTCAACAACAAAGCCTCAGTATTTATTTAAATCAAAATTTATAAGTCTTTCGCATGCTTATGAAGTAAGAAAATAATATAATAGACTATAGCACCATACTTAGACTTAAATGGCACGTGTTTAACTCAGGCGTCGTCAAGTTCAGCATGGTTGCCGGTGCTAAGGGCACGTGTGCCCGTCCCTAGACCAGGCACATGCGTCAACAACACCGAAGCCCTCCCCGACAATGTCCTCAACTTCATCAGGTATGTTAAATCCAAGTGTATGTATGCTCACCGTCCTTACGTTGCATAACGACAGGCCGTGTCGATGGCGCGTTCGTGTTCCACGCGCGCCTCAAAGAGATGTCAGCAAAGGAAGGGGCCACTGAGGGTCGATGCCTGCCGGGGCTGCGGGTTGTTCGCAAGAGATACCGCGCCCCCGGAACGCAAAGGGCACAAGAAGGAACATGGGTGGGTTTTAGTCAGTAAAAGTCTGACACTCCCTCCCGCCCCGCTCAGGGCGGGAGAAGTAATTTGGTGATTTCCCACCCACAAAAAAAAAAAAAGTGTATGTATGTGTGTTTCAAAATTAAAATTAACATTAATTTAACCTATGCAACTACATCATTTATTTCTTTAATAAAGATTTATGTGATACTTAGTCTACCTGTGCTTTTACTTTCATATCTTCGCCAACCACACTAAAAATAAATAGGAGTAATTTACAAGTCTGCTTGACTAACTAGGTGTATTAAAGTCTTGTGCACACTCAAGATATTGGTAATGTTGGAGTTTAATCTTGCTCTCAAGAGACTAATCTGAGCAAGGTTAGAGGGCGGTAGTTCAACGCGTATCCTTTAATTGGGTCACACACTAATTGATGGCACGTTGCGCGAGATTCCTACTCTATTCTAATTTGGGCAACTTAAATGGCTTTCGGATATTTGGTAATTGACAAAACTACTGAATGTGGACCTCAGGGACTGTCTATGGGGCGGCTGCATTAAAATAGCCTAATAGCCTCTACGAATGGCCGAAGAGACAAAGCTTAATTAATAAACATCTGGCGTACTCTGGTCAGTCAACCCGCACTAACTAACCTAATAGATAATATTTTTACCATAGTATAAGTTATTTCTGTGAAACAGTTTGTGTTGACAGGGTAAAAAAGGGCCTGTAAACTAGAAAATTTGCAGGCTCTTCTTTAAACAAGAATCTGATTATTTAAGTTTCAGTTAGTTCTTTGCATTTTTTTTTGGTTGGTAATTTAGTGGTAAAATACACTATGTTGTAGACTGCGTTGTACTTTAATTACTGCGTCTGCGCCTATACTAGGACGAACTATGACCGAAGCGACTGGATTAATTGCCTAGGTCGTGCGCTAATGGACAGGAAATCCTAGTGTTGATATGAGTCGCGATATTTATGTATTTTGTCGGGACTCTCATCCGTCTAGTGTTCGCAACCGCAGCTCCGTTACATGGTTTAGCATTAAGCCCATTAAGATAAAAAACTCGTTCTCAATCAGAAGCTTAACAACTTTCTAAGCTTAACATTTGTCACCATTAGCTGGCGAAACACTACCTACATTTCTGTTAATGCTTGACGGGGATAAAGGCTTGAGGATTTATGCGGTGTATTTTGTAGGTCTCATCCACTGATGGACTCAGCGGTGCGTCATGAAGGCGACGCTCCCGCCTTCTACAAAAGGGACCTAGTCCTCACCACTATCGTGGTGGACAGACAGTTCGTTGACATGCTTGGGGATGACATTACTTACACTGTCTTCTATGCTGGCACAAGTAAGTCCAATTTTCAATCACAATCTTGAGTTATAACTGGAATTCTTCATAATCTAATGGAGATGAGAGCCACCATCATTTTTGAAAGCGTAACTCAATTTTTTTTTTATCAGTTTGATTTCTTGGAAGGCTTCTGCGCTTTTGTAAATAAGTAATGTTTTGAAATGATTCAGTCAGGATATTTAAATATTGTTGGATAGGTGTTTTGATCGTCAACAAGCAAACTATATCTAGGCCTTCAAATGCTCCTGATATACGGATATACAAATTTGACTTAGTAATTTGTGACGTAGGCGCAGGCGAGGTGTACAAGATAGTGCAGTGGGCGGGAGGTGGAGGAGGTGGATCACGTGTGGCAGACGTGTGGCGAGCGGCCGGAGACGAACCCGTGCGAGCGCTTGCAATATCGCGCCGGCTACACGCGTTGTACCTGGCCACTGATAACCGCATTCGACAGCTGCCATTAAGAGCTTGTGCACACCGGTGAGTTATCTATATCTTATCATAAACAGGGATTATGAGGAGATCTGCGGGGAATGAATGACCGTGTGTGTACGGGCGCGTTGTTTGCCCGCATTGTATTGTAAGTACCTTGCACTGTTAACTATCTTCAACAGCTGCAGATGGGTGGGGCGCGTGCATTATTATATCAATGATGACTGTAACTACATATCTGGTCCTTCGTGGCGTTAGTGGGCATGAAAGTTCTCTTGACGTATGTCACACGCGTAGCTTCTCACAAATAAATATCTTTGACAGTTATGTAGAAGGTTGTGGACATCGGTAATTACATTATTCTAAACAAAAATATGTTTGGAGTCGTTAGTGAACATGTGGTGGGCGGAGCAACTCTTGCGCCCGCTTGCATTTTAGTTCGCCTGCTTGTGATCGCACGCGGCATCTGCTGCTGCGTGCTTGCACACTAGACACAAAAAAACTACAATGACACTAGATGCATGCTTGTAGTTGCGTCAGTGTTTATGGACATTATTCGTGCTATTGTAAATATAAATATTGTCGTATCTCAAGGTTCACCTACTAAAGGCGAACCTTGACCGTGACTGCTACCAAAAAAATAATAGATTTTTATAGATACCTACAGTCTTATATTCTGCCAGTAAAAGTATTATTGTTTACTCGTCTGTGAACGATCCAGATTTTCAAGTGAATTGCTAAATGGTTTTCATTATCTCGAATGGTTTATATCTCCGCAATGCAATGTTTGTTTCTCTTCCAAAAACTGGTTTCAAAATTTTGTTGAACAGCTACGACAGCTGTGTACGCTGCGTCCTGGATCCCTACTGCGGTTGGGACAAAGAAGTGGGGGCCTGCCGTCCATACAGTCCAGGGTTACTCCACGATGCGACCAACTCGACGCCTTCAATATGCGAAGCCAGTGCGCCTCTGAAGACTGTCAGAGCAGGGTATGGCCAGAGTGTCCATTTGGCCGCATATGGGAAGACACCAGAAGCGCTGAAAGACCAGCACGTTATTTGGTATCATCATTCAAGAGAGAAGGGACGGTACAAAATTAGTTATAAGTAAGTGGACTTGTACTTCTTCACTGAAATAGCTTGACGATCCTAGGATGTTTATGTTTAATAATATTGTTATGTGTTCGTGTTTCTATAGTTGGGAGCGAGTTCTGCAGACATCAGAGCGCGGTCTGGTGTTACTGTCAGTAACAGAATCTGATCGAGGGCGGTACGAATGTTATTTCGGACCCACATTGATCGCATCTTATAATTTGGACATCGATATTCATAGGTAACCACAACCCGTCTATGTTTAGGTTAAAATATATGCAATTTGAACAAAATTCGGATTGTAATTCTTGCTTCATAAAGAGCCTGTGTGCAAAACCGGTGTGCAAAAATCTCTTCTCACACAAAATAGGAACGTGATTGATTTCACAAATTGTCAAAACTAACTATGACAAACTTGGTTTAATCTTCCAAATCAAAATATATCATAAAATGTAAAGGCTACGCAAGTTTCAGATGTAAAAGAACAAAGTTAGCATGGTTTGTGACAGTGTAAACTTCTAAAGTATATTATTTAAGTAACATTTTATAACATGCATGTCTTTACAGGTGTACGCAACCAAGTAAGTCGCAGGAATACAAGCAAGTGTATTCAGACTGGTGCCACGAGTTTGAGAAATACAAGAGCGCAATGAAAGCTTGGGAGTCGCGGCAAATGGTAAGACAATTAACATCTGTCAATTTTTCTTTTACGAATTCATTAATCAAGCATAAAGGTTGAACGACATTATAAATGCAGTGCCGTGTCCGTAAAATAAAAGCGTTTTTACACTGAAGTTTTGAACCAGAAGCGTTTTGTAAAATACCGTTCCAATTTGCAATATTTTGGGTCAAATCTAGCCGTTCTTTGTAAACGGATCATTGGTCATTCTATAAAGGTACTCGTCTACCAAACGTTCTTCTCGCCATTTTTAACATATCCAGACTAATGGAACATGTCCATGTTATATCGAACGCTCGTATCCCGACCTCGTTAATCTTGTTTTCAGGCTCTTACAGGGTTCAGCACACAGCTTTGTAAGGCTAGTTGCACTTCAGACCTTACGTGGCTGAATATAAACTCTCTATTTAACTCAGTCAAATCCTCATCAAATCATTCACCCGAGTATTTTGTACAAAAAAGCGAATCGATACGGCGCGACATTAATTTGTGATTGCTCTTAAAAAGAAAAATTGAAAGTATATGTTTAATTATGAATTACAAGGTTTTTCTTTCCTTTAGTAGGGTATAATTAGTTAAAACATGTAGCAATGAAACGATCTGTCCATTAATCGAATTTTGCTAACTTAGACTAACCAACGCTTGAGTATGTCGGCCACAAAAAGACTTTGAAAAGAGCAGTTAACTTGAATCAACGTACTAAGACAATTTACTCGATGAACGTTTAGAAACTCAATAAGTACCTAGCTAACTTACAAATGCTTCTTCAAATAAGTACTTCAAAAAATAACTGAGAAGGTTAACATTTATTTTCTATTCAATATAGTTCACTTTGTAAACGAAAGACTTAAAAACACACATACCATCATGCCTGTATTCCCCGAAGGGTTAGGCGGAGTTGTACCAATGTGCACCCACAGTTCGCCGGCATGTTTGGGTCCCGTGTCAAGGGGGCGAGCCTATTGTCATTAACCGGGCACAAATCCAAACTCCGAGCTGCTACTGAGAATTTCATAGAAAATCCCAATAACACTTTTTGCTCGACCTGGGAATCGAACCCAAGACCTCGTAGCAGTCGCGCTTAGGACCACTAGACTTAAAAAGTTCCAACGTATGTTTTTTTGTATGTGTGATTAAAAATAATCACAGGTCAAAATTCAGTTGTTGCTAACCATTGTTATCAAATCACCAATCAAACGGCACGTGTTTTATTTCCAGAACTATAGTGCTTTATTACGGCCAATTTACTAGTTTTAACTTAACAACTCTTGGTATGAATAGTTAATAATATTATGGTGCGTAATTACTTACATTCGTGTCGGCTCAATACAAAACATTTAATAGACCAACCTATGAACATATATTAAAGGCTTACTTGACCTAGATCCGGTACTGCGAAGTAGGCGTTAAAAGTTACAAGCAAAATGGTCTAGATCTGTATCTTTAGCGCCAAAAAGTTTCTTATCGCGGATGGAAGACGAACTGCTTCTCTCCTTATGTTTTTGAGGGTGATGTAATCACAAAAATTAGTAGCTATCCGAGGATTCAGTAGGTAGTACGCGGCTTTTGTTAAAGTTGAGTTTATATACAATATGGGTTAGATTATAGTGTCTTATTAATATTAATATTTTCACTGAACTAAATGTCTCATTGGCCTAGTGGTCCTAAGCGTGACTGCTTCGCTAGAGTTCGTGGGTTTGATTCCCATGTCGTGCAAAGTGTTATCGGTTTTTCTATAAAATTCTCAATAGTAGCTCGGAGTTAGGATTCGTGCCCGGTTAATGGCAATAGGCTCGCCCCTTATTACAAGGAATCTAAAACATACCGGCGAACTGTGGGTGTACCTACATTGGTACACCTCTGCCTAACCCTTCGGGGAATACAGGCATGATGGTATGTTGATGGATGGTATTTTCACTAAAGAGTTTTTTTGATGAAAATGACTAAGTAAATAACATAATCAATCTCTACAGAAGAAAAAAAATTAGTAACAGATTGCAATATTCCAATTTCAAGTTTCTTCCCAGTTCAGCTACTACAATTTCCTTATTGGCAACGATTTGTATCCAATCTCTCACCCAAGACGTTCTCTTTTCAGGAAAATTTGTTGATAGATATTGTATATTTCAGCAGTGCTCCAAAAGCCTGAATGCATCGAGCCAGCAAAACAGTATGTCCAACGAGATCGTGGCTTCGCTGCGGTGATAGGGCACAGCTCGCTAGTGATTAATGAACGATTACACACACCGAGCCACGCTAACGTAAACTAGCCGATATTTTGCAGACGCAACCCTCATGCCCTTACTACTGTACTGTTTTCACAAAGAGTATTGAATATTATACAAGATAAATGTAACAGACAGGATTAAATTTTAACATTTTCTTGTAACTCATCCGTAAATTCCATGTTTTACCTAAAGCAAAGTAACTAATATTGTAAAAGGTTCTTCATAATTTTCTCGTCAGAATGAGCGGCATCAGTGTAAGAATATTTAAACTTTACAAAACATTTCTCACATAAATTAGAACTGTCAGCAAAATAAGCCAGTAACATTTATTCAGCATGAGTTGACAGTCGAGATTCCGTAGTGAAGGAGCCGAACTAAAAGGGGAACAGTAATGTAGTGAGGGGATGATCTGTTAAAATAGATTTGTTGTCCGTTCCGAAGACTGCGCCCTGATGGATGACTGACTTCTGTTCAACTTTCGCCCACAAGTTTTTCTTTGTTATCAAATAAAGTATCGTATAGTTTATATTAGACATAAGTAATCGAGAATAAAATAAAATATAAACGAAAGCGACTGAGTAAAATATAGTGAGGACAATGGTCTCGTCGAAAATGTTTAGCGCTTCAATGAACGAGTAGTTGTACCGTTCGCCTTCGCAATGAAAATCTACTGTAAATATGTCAAAATTGTCAGATTATTAAGGTGTAATTTCACCTATATAAAATGCTGTGATATCAGTTCTCATTGGATCATTGTGCTGGCGCATAAAATTGTACGTTGTGATAAAATTATTTGCAAACAAAAATATTAGATGGTATTGAGTCTTAGCTTAATACCTTAAGCACAAAATTAGATTGCACCAATATTCAACAAATACATTTACAAACTTTACACGCCAGTTTATTTAACAGCAATGAAAAATGTGACAGTTCCTTGTGTTAACTAAGTTCATAAATAACGTTTAAGTTTGGTGCAGTCGATGCGAAAGCCCGTACTTGACAAGTGAAGTACCTAAACTTATTTATAAGGAGGTCGTGTTCCCTAACTTTGGGAGAATTTAAAATAAAGAGCAATACAAACGCCAACTTAGATGTAAGATATTATATAATATTATAATGATGACATGCTTATTTGTACCGTATCAAGCGTCGATGCGTAGATTTGTAGTTCTATCATTGGTTTTGTATGAGTTGTGTTGAAGTAGCAGCTGACTGTTGCGTGTTAAACAACTGTTCCACATTGTAGTTATGCGGTTTGTGTTTCAAAAAGTTGTTATTGATTGGTTGCCATAAAATGTAATTTTAGGCCCGACTTCGGACTTTGAAACCGAATTTAATAGTTGGTCGTGTTTTTGGTTGAGTTTATAATAATCTCGCTAGAATAGTGCCTTGTGAAGCATGCTTACATTATAATGAAAAAAAAAACTTATTAAAATTTATTGAGTAGATAATATTTTTGTGTACCGTGTAAAGAGAAATTAAAGAGGATACTTAGGTGTTAAGCGATTCATTCGTAAAATAAAAGCAATAACGTTCTACTGAATTATAGTCACCAGTATTATATTATAATGATCTGCAGAGAGTAGATAGCGATTGTATTCGAGAAGAAGTAGTGTTTAAGATAATGAGGACGTACTATTTACATGTCGATGTTACGGCTACACAGAGCCTTGATTAATTTGTCCTGCCTTGATTAATGTTTCCTCGGACTTGTTATTTATTGTTGTGTTAGCCAATGATGATTGGGTTTTATTTAAGCGAAGGTGAAATAAAAAGGATGTTATTTAGATAGCCAGTTAATTCTTTACTAAAATAGATGTTATTCTGTCTAATGCTGCCGTGTATAAAATATCTATCGTACGTGTTGTATATTGTCATTGCAGTTCAAATTATACAACGTGACATCGGTGATCTTTGCATTTTTATTTATATTAATTACATTATTCGTTAAAAATTACAGTAATCCACATTACTCAAATGTTAATGTATAAAAATTTTGTAAATAATTACAAATGTAGAAGAAACGCTATGAAATATGTTTATTGTAAAATATATAATTAAGTTAGATTTTAAGCAATTGTTTTATAAAAGAAACAAGAAAATAAATTATTTTAGATCTAAACCGGTGTTTTTTTTTTCATTATTATTGCATAAGGAAGGATACTTTGACATAGCTAACACTCTAATTACGTGATAAATATTTCTTTAAATATGAAAAGAACAAGACTGCATCTTTGACGTGCTGTCGCTAAGATGAGAAAACAACGCTAAGCGCCAACTTAGGTAGCTTTGCACTGTCAAAATTGAGGCAAGGGATTTAAGGGTTACCCATAAACACCAAAGAATACTTTTTAAAATCCACATGCTGTGTCAATGTCGGTGCTCTGTTTTGTATTAGCAACGCTTTCGATTCTCCACCACTAGTCCAGCTTAAATAAATTACTTAGAATATAGCTGAAATAAATTGGATTTAGCCAAAGTGTGTCACAACAGTTGGTAGCCATTCTGTAATTTTCTTAGAAGGTCTTTAGTGGTTGGGAAATTATACGTAGACAACAACCTAAGTTTTTTTTTAATGTTTTTAGTAATATCTCCTGTAACGTGGGTGCGTTTACAAATATATAAACTCACATACACAAACAGCCAGACCCGGAACAACTATCTGTAGGTCATACAAATATTTGATCCGTTCGGGAATCGAATCCACGACACGCAGGGTAGCAGCCGATCGCTCAGCCACTGCGCCAACCGTGCCTTCTAGAAAAAAAAGATGAATAAAACAAAAAATGTTATCCGTCTTTTAACACTAAGTAATAGTAGTATCTAACTGCATTAATGACTTATCAAATTTACCGGTTCAATGCTCTCAAATCAGGTTAAATAGATGTTACCGAACCAAGTGCTAGATACTTGAAAGATCGTATTGCAAATTAACTTAATTAACGTTTTCGTTACAAGTGCACCATTCAGCCGGTACGCTAAAAAGAAGCAGAAAGTTCAACCGTCTTTTATTTCTGTCTACCCACGAAGTACTTACTTACTAATTTCTTAAAAAAGCAGGCTAAGATTTTACGGGACGCTCACAAATCTCGGACATTGTATAATAAAAAAAATACTCGATCAAAGAGTCAACAATCAACTGCTGACAATGCAAAAGACCGAGTGGAATGGTGGGGACTTATTCGGAAAGCGGCCACTGCCAATAAGCTGGAATAATTCTAGGAACAAGGACAAAAAATACGTTGAACATTCTCCATTCAATTTCATAAATCAGTTTCGGCGCGTCTGAGCCCCTTTTAATGCGTGTCAACAGCCGGGACATTGATGACATAAAGGCTTACAGCGGCGGCACCAAGTGTGTTCAATACTTCATAATACCATTTAAATTACAAACGAGACAACTTTAAAGATAAAAATTAATTTTAATTAATATGCATAATGCCAAAACTTAAATGTTCTTTCTCAATTATGGCTCTACGAAAAAATTATGCGCGATTATAACTGGAATTCTCAATAATAAGCTATTCTTATATATTTTTACGGGCAATGAAACCGTAATTTGGGTATCGTAAACGGCGCCTGTCTTAGATTGGCGAACATCATAGAATTTAATTACTGAGGGAGACTGAAATAATTGGCGACTCGCCTGTAATGGCCGCGCTTTACGGCCAAATTAATAGATTTCCGCAGCGGGACCCGCTGAACCTCTACTGAACTCATTTTGATATTAATTGCTGACCTAAAATCAGCCCACTAATATACTTTAATAATTGAAATGGTCAATTAATTATAAATTGTCCCGCTGATACTGATGTCCGCGGTTATTGAATCGAAGGATAGCGATGTCCAACCATTGATAAGATTAATTATTATTGCTCTCAATATATTTTACTGGGCATAGAACAAATCTAGGTCGAAATCTCACATAGATGCCACGGCCTATAAATAATTGTATTGATGGGACAATTGGCGTCAGTGTGCCGGGACTTCGTCGAACATATGTGTATACCTACGTAACTACATACAAATCTGTGGATATCGGAAAGTTAATTAATTACGAGGCACGCTTGGGTAAACAGAACAATTATGACAACTGACTGACTTGAATTTATCAAAGGGAACGGAACGTATGTACCTTTACGTCTAACGTCAATATTGACAAGATAATGGCAGGCTGGAATTAATAATTTCATATCAGTGATTAATTTATTTACATTGTTAATCAACGTGTCTAGTACGGAGTCCCTGTTAGGTTGTTTCTAGTAGGTAACTACGGTGTTGTACCTAAGGTTTCTAAGTAACACTTCCATAGCGCTAATTCGACGTATTGACCATAAAAAGTGGCTAAGCAATTAGTAAAAAGTCAAGATCTATCACAGCTGGTTGAGGTTGCCAGATATGGCAAATAATACACGAATTAAGAATGAACGAGGAAAAGAATTATACTCGTATGTAATTAGAAACTGCCTCGTTGGCCTAGTGGTCCTAAGCGCGACTTCTACGCTAGAGGTCTTGGGTTCGATTCCCAGGTGGAGCAAAAAGTTCTATCGGGGTTTTCTATGAAAATCTCAGTAGCAGCTCGGAGTTAGGATTTGTGTCCGTTTAATGGCAATAGCCCCCTATTACGTGGGACCAAAACATACCGACGAACTGTGGGTGTACATTGGTACACCTCTGCCTAACCCTTCGGGGAATACAGGCGTGATGGTGTAGGTATATATGTATGTAGTGAGATTTCACGGAAAGCAATTTGAAATCAGCCATACCTATAACTGCCGTCTAACAACAGCTTGAACTATTATATTAAAACAAGGCAAGGCATGTCAAACTCATTCCAAAGTTTTAATTTTAATACAGTATAATTAATTCTCATTCCGTATGTTCTGGTTTGATGCAGTATGCAAACTAAACGCAACGCCTATTACTTGAATTACCTACTGTGTTGCGAGTTTAAAAAAAAGTTCAGCTCTCTTTTAGATTTATCGTTTTTGTTATAATTTTAATTATTATATTACACTGACACTTTGGCAAGTGGCCAAGAAGAAAGTATAAGTAGCAAAAGAAAGGGGTGCTCTTTCATTCTTTTGTCTCATTTTATTTTTATTCTGTTATATTTTATAACCTGTGGCTATGGGCTCTTTACAACATTTCTTTACTTAAAGAATTTTATGTGAATTATTGATTACTTCTCTTCCCTGTAAAGGTCACCTACAGGGCAAAGGACTTACTTCCCTACTTCTGTGTTCTCTAGAAGGGACTCTTTAGACGGATTCCGGTTTATCGAGTAATGTCCACCGTGGCATCACGTTGGCGCTGTCTAAATTGCAATGTGAACTGGAAAATGTTCATAAAATTATTATCTAAAGTCTTAATCAAGATGATTTTGTGTAAATACTTGAAAAGGTTACAAGTTAATAAAGTAATACACATAGATTGGGTCCTGAACATCGGGAACCAGTAACCTACGGAACAGGATCAACGAGACGAGTTGTAACTTGTACTAGTACCTAAAGCATCGGGCTTGTGTCGCAAAATACAGAGAAAGAAGGGACATGCAGTTGGACACAACTAGGTCCTTAATAATAATATCTAAATAAATGATGAATCACGAGACAAAGACAGTCCATTTCCACAAGTTTCAACCATCGGCATCGTGTGAAAGTTGTAATTAGATTTACGACGAAACCAGTGTTTATAGTTAATTTGTACCTCTGTAGTAATCAGGAACTTTCCTTATTTACAACCTTTATGTTTAGCCGACAGATACGGTTCCTATTATCTACTAACTGGTTAAGTTTGGTTCGTTATTTTATTAAGTTCGCCCAAATTGCTTAGTCACTGCCATTCGTTTTGTTATATGTTGGAATTCTATTACGTGAATATATTCAAATAAACAAACGGTTATTATATTTAATTTGTAAGTAAATGTTGATTCATGAATAAACAATGATATATTGATATTATCGTTAAACAATACACCAAACTACTGAGTTCTCGGTAATCGACATTCGAGCAGTTTCCCATAACTTACTCTTGTGCTCTTAATCCGTTAATAATATCAATCATTCTGCCATAATCCGTATTAAGCTGAGCCTTAACTGTAGGTGATTCTTGTAAAAATCGGTAATAATAATTATCTGCTAGAAGCCACACCGACAAACTTTCTAAGGCAAGTATTATAAAATGATACTCAAACACAGAACTTGACCTAAGTATAAATTTAAAGCTATTTGATTGGTTGAAAATATGTATTTTTTTACTTAAGGCAACCATAGCCTTTAGAAGAAAATATTACATAAATATAAACAACACCTATCCATAAACTAGTAACATAATAAATATGAACTTAAAAATGACTGCACATGAAGTGACGGCGTCGGGTTGTGCTGCGGGTGTCGCGCAGCCGTTTATAATAATGAAAGTAATGAGTCTAGAGTGTGGTTCAGTAATACCACCCAAGACTTGCCTAGTAACCTAATTTTATTGAAAACAGAATCCGTGGAGTTTCTTGCTTGTTCTTCTACATCCTCCTCCTATTGAAATAGGTAACTAGCTTAAAATTTTCTGACTAACTGGCCGACTCTTTGCCTTTGATTTTGACTTTTGCCTAGCAGCTACTGAGACTTCACTCTTTTTATTCGAGAAGAGTCTTTGAGTATTTTAGTTATGTAGATATAATTTTTTGGAATGGCTTATTTAGTAATGTGGAAGTATTTGTAATTTGTTTATATTTATATACCCGAGACATAAATTAAACCAAATGTAGAAATCATACGTTATCCAATCTTTTCTTTAATTTAATTATAAAAATAATGTAACTTTAAAAACCGTTAGTTACCCTTAACTGGGTAATTCGAAACGGTATCAGTATCAACAACATGTGTACCACAAACACATTGCTTTCTTATGTCTCTCAATGCCCAACGAACCGCATAAATTACCGTTTTCTGTGAGTCGTTGAATGTGACTTTGTTTTTTTTGTTAAGTCCGCCAACAAATTTATAGCACTGTAGAATGCACTGAGAAAATATTCTGTTTGAAAGTATTGTCACAATATCAAAATAAACCTTTACAAAGCCGTCTTAGGAGTTACGACTCGAAGGCTGTGTCATCATAATAAAATGCAAATTGACACAGATTTAATCCGGACTTATACCGCGGAGCCTAATAACTGTTAATAATCCGAGGGCGGCGACGCGCAGCCTCGGCCGTGTCATGATATCACATACTAACACGTACTATCAGTATTTACTTGATTGTATTCCCACTATGGCTTACACGGCATTCAATACAAAACAATTAATCATCACCTACGATAAAATCTTTTTCAGTTATTTTTCGGAAGCCGATAGAAAAGTTCTTCAATGAAACTTTATGACAAAACAAGTGCCTACTGTAGTCTGCCAAACATAAGACTGTTCGTGAAATTGTTTTCTCTCAAACTAAGTTAAAAGCCAAGACACGAATGTTGGCTTTCTGAAAATTCAGCATTGTTATACGCCTCGGTATATAAATATTTTCCAGGAGCTCAAAGTTAGCTTGTAGCGTTACAAACTGCGCTTAATGTTCGATTAGGTAGGTACTTTGAACTGACGCCGTCAATAGATGTACAT
Source organism: Caradrina kadenii (assembly GCA_947462355.1). Classification (NCBI taxonomy): domain Eukaryota; kingdom Metazoa; phylum Arthropoda; class Insecta; order Lepidoptera; family Noctuidae; genus Caradrina; species Caradrina kadenii. The sequence continues at coordinate 8,334,117 of OX381677.1, read as the reverse complement.
AACTACTTGCTAAGTAGTTCTAACTTAATGCTCTTTCACGAATAATATATTGCTTGCTTTGATGACGTAAGTTAGTTATACTTAGAAGGCAATTATTAATAATACACTCCAGCTCACATGCTTGTTACAGTTAGTTTAGTTAGAATAATCGAATGACTGCCAGCGATATCTAACAGACATGGGAACATTCGGTCCAAAAGCTCCAAACCGTCCCGGGTAGACCCGATCGTTAGCAAGGGCTAAAATAATGAAATGTAAATTAATACGTCATCTTGGATTAGCAGAGGATCGAGTTCTTTAATCCTATTAGCCCGACTTGTCGTTAACGATAGGCCTCTATTACAATATGCCGACAATTATTCAAATCACTACGATTTTTAATTGGGTCACTTTTGATAAAGTGAGAAAGGATCGAGTGAAGCCGAATAATCTAGCAGATGTTTGAAAGCAAGATGTTGAAATTGTACAAACAGATATTTATTTCTGTGCGAAGTTGAGCGCTTTCATTTCTAATGGATATGTAAGGCCTACTAATTAAACTTTTTTAATCTGAGCAGCGGCAGCAAGGTGTCGACGCCTCGAGGCCACTCGGCCTCATCGAGATAGCTCTTTCTCAATTTAAGGATCTCGGCCAAGCCCTCTGATAAGCCCCAGATTTAGCGCTGAGCGAATTTGTTCGGGTAATTTACTTTCCAAGTTGCGAAGACAATAAAAGTTGGCGTCGGCTTTACTTTTGAGTAGCTTTATTTTGTTTTGTGTAATGAAGACTTATTTTACAAGCGATAAGTTTCTTTTTTGATGAAAGACTCCATGTAAGTTAGTATAGATAGTTTGTGTAGATAGTTGGGGCACAATAATGAGATTTAGCAGACGCTATACCTTACCGAGTCGCTTTGTAGATATGTATTCGTAGACTGCAGGTAAGTGGGCAATCTCCGTTTGTGTTACCTTGATTTATAGATCTAATTAAATACCTTTACGCAGACCATGAATTGTCTCAGAATCCCCGGTATTTCGTTTCCGTTTACCAATGTAATAAACGTCTACGTGTGTAGTAGATATATTCATTCAGATATGGATATCATTCTTGTTCCATTGCTGTTATACCTAGAATATAAAGTATACTATGCAAAGATATACCTACTTATATGAGATAAAAAAAACGATAAGTTAGTACTATAATCATAACGTATTTTATATTCTTCCCCTTAAAAAAGCTTAACAAAGAAAATGCGGTAAACAACAATTTTGAATAAAATAAGATCAATCTACTTACGACTTTGTATTTAAATCACGAAACATTTCGTAAAATTGGACCGAACTGAAACGGGCAGCTGACCGAGAGATGTTTTCGTGTTTCTGCTCAAACGTCAACCGACAGATTGTCGGGTATCGCAGCATCTTCGTATACTAAGATTAAGGATGCGTGTCACGGACCCTGGACTTGTCAACGACGACCTCATCCATCAACCCTTTCTCACTACGGGTAAAAAGTAGTAAAAACTTCGTTTATATACAGTCACCTAAACGGTTGATTTCAGCGGCATGATCTATATACAGTTTACTGCGAGAACCAACTTTTATCTTAGTAATATATAGTCACCGTTATTGTTTCGTGTATAAAATGGATATAATATATTTACTTCGCCGCCTACATGTTTTGAAAAATGCTCATGTGTCGACATCAGCTATTGAAGTTGGGCATATTTTCAGAGTTACGACTACGTGAGTAAAGTTTTATATTAAACTCATATTATTTTGTAAACCAAGTTTTAAAAATATTAACATGGCTAAAGGTTAAAAAAAAGCTTAAACTGTTTGCTTAGAAATAAAACAACAACAAAAATACAATATATAAACTTTAAAATGAATGTTGTAAGTACCCAAAAATCTCCATGTAGTTACCCTAATTATCCGCTGTTTAACTTTAATAAGGGAAATTTAGGGGGACCCCTACTTAAAGTTGATGTTTTATATCACCACACTTAATTTCACCGAGCCTACAGTGAGGTACAATGTTAAGGGCGGGACGGCCGGTCGGTCCCCTGCTGACTTGACACATCTCTTTTGGACCATGTACATAGTACCATGTAGTATATATTAGTGATATTCGACTCCAACAAAATTAGTTCGGAAACGTCAACAATACAATACGAGTCAAGATAATCGTGTGTCATTGAATAAGTTTGTGATCTATTAAGCTTTATTCACATTTGCAATGATTTTACTGCTAGAAAATTCAGATTATGTTATGCGGGTGTAACAAGACCCATCAAATAGCTGTTATAACTACTGCCCATAAACTACGTAACATTAGGCAAACGTACTGTTGGGGAATCACTTTTATTTTTTGTTGTTTTCGTAAACAGATATGAAATAGGTAATGTGGAATTTTGATCTTCAACATCTCTCGTACACAAAAAAATGATCGCAATAATAGAAAAAGCAAATAACTTTTGGCTTCGTTTGTTTTTACATACTTTATATAGTTATGTAATGTACGGATGTACGGAACTGCCTCGATAGCCTTGTGGTCCTAAGCGCGACTGCTACGCTAGAGGTCTTGGGTTCGATTCCCAGGTCGAGCAAAAAAGTGTTATTGGGTTTTTCTATGAAATTCTCAGTAGCAGCTCGGAGTTAGGATTTGTGCCCGGTTAATGGCAATAGGCTCGCCCTCAATTACATGAGACCTAAACATACTGACGAACTGTGGGTGTACATTGGTACACCTCTGCCTAACCCTTCGGGGAATACAGGCGTGATGGTATGTTATGTTATGTAATGTACGGATCCAACACAGAGCATTTTCTATTAGATGCCAGAACAACTGTTTATATCATTGTGTATCTACGTCGCCCCTAAAGACGCCGGTGGCGGCCGTTAATTGTCACTTTAGGCGTGACCTACTAAGCAGCTGTATACCTTTACATGACCTACTAGATTCTGCAATATCTTGAGGCAATTAGAGATATATACGTTACTACTAAAGCCAGAATATTGGCGAATAAGTTGTACTTGGAAATCTTAAGATTAGCAACATGAGCTGGTAAATGTAACCTTTTAAAGAAAATAAAGGACCTTTGACACATGCAAGGTTTTACCAACAACGATTAGTTTCATAGTAACTGTGTTCAACTTCATTGTAGAATGGTTGGTCATAATTCTAACTAACCTAACTTAGCCTGAGGTCGAGGCAACTTAGCTTACATATTTACTGCGACTAAAGATCAGAAAATTTTAATATTATACCTTGATATTTACCGTGTCTCTGAGGTAAAAACTAAGATTAATCAAGTGAATGCTAGTAAAAATCCAAATTATCAATTATTACAGAAAAAAAAATTGTACCATCACCATCACGCCTGTATTCCCCGAAGGGTTAAGCAGAGGTGTACCAATGTACCTACACCCACAGTTCGCAGGTATGTTTAGGGTCCCATGTAATATGGGTCGAGCCTATTGTCATTAACTGGGCACAAATCCTAACCCCGAGCTGCTACCGAAAATTTCATATAAAAACCCAATAACACTTTTTGCTCGACCTGAGAATCGAACCCAAGACCTCTACCGTATTAGTCGCGCTTAGGACCACTAGGCCAAGGAGGCAGTTACTAAGTACATACTCGTATAATTCTTTTCCTCGTTCATTCTTAATTCGTGTATTATTTGCCATGTCTGGTAACGTCAAACAGCTGTAATAGATCTTGATTTTTTACAAATTGCTTAGCCACCTTTTATGGTCAATACGTCGAATAAGCGTCATGGAAGTGTTACTTAGAAACTTTAGGTACAACACCGTAGTTACCTACTTGAAAATCTTTGATTATATGGAAGATTGGAAATTTTCCCGTAGCTCGAGCTTTTATCTAAAATATTTATACTCAATAAGTAATGTCGCATTATCCAAGTTATTATCCAAGTTTAAGTCTGGCGTGCAGAAGTATCGACAACAAAAGTCTCCGTTTACCTCAACATTATTGTTTTAAGCATACTTCAGCAGTTAGGCAACTTTTATATGGTAATGAATACGCTTATGCGAGCGGAGTAGGGGTGTCACAGTCACGTGATGTGCCGTGCACTCGCCCGTGGATAACTGCCAATAACAGTATGTTTTACCCTACTATTAAGTTACGCTATGTTATATGTCTACGTGGCTCCGAGTCTGCGTCAAACCTGCAGCCGCATTTAAAACAACCCCTTTTACTGTAATTACTAGATACCGACCAACTTTGACTCACGAACACACGACATTTGTGATTTCGTTCGTTGGAACCAATTTAACACGCTAATGCTATTCCGCCTCGCAAAATATTACGAACATACCGCTTCATTACTTTTATACTCGTATTTGTAATAGAGCTGAAAACTTAACGTATCGACCGGGCAATAAAATATAGGGTTGGTCGTAAAGAAGCCAATACTTTGACTAGCAGAGGCTGCGAGGCGAATGTTTGTGTGTATCTGGGAGCGTTTCCCGCTATAAATCACCTCATGAGTGTGGGAAAATAGTTAAAGCGGAGGATGCGGTCTGCAAGTGGGCATCGGCGATACGCTCCGTGCACACAGCGCGCGCTTTACATACTCTCGCACAAAAATGCTATATTCACACTATATTTTCCTGAAATATGACTGCATTTTTCAAGCACTTATATAAATATATGTATTATAGTAGACCCATCTAAAATAAACAGGATGTATTTTTCAAGCGTCCATGTTGCAGGTAATCGAAATGAGAGCCCAAGTTTTCGTAGGCACGAACTTTCTGAGTGTCGTCTCACAGCTAAGGGTTCAAAATGAATTATTATACTGTCTCATGAAAAAAATCACTTCCCCAAGTAATGAAAACTCGAGCTGATGCGCTCGAGTGCTGGTACTCCAGTCCGGCGGATATTACGGCAATATATTTCAATTACACATAAGAAAAAGAACAAGTCGTTTGAAGTAGCTGAAAGGCCAGATTACAGTCGTGGAGGAAATAATAAGGAAGACCCCGCTAACGAGCCAGAGACGGCAACTTTTAAAAAGAAAACGTGTGGGGAGGCAAGATGCTTGTTGAGAGTGATTAAATTTTATAAGTATTATTATTTCCAGGCACTCCGCGCGACTGCCTGAAAAAGGTAAAAAATAATTTTGCATTTTTTATTTTTGAAGCAAATCTTTTTTAACCTCATTTTGTAACATTTTCCTGGTTTATTTTACCATGGTCCTAGTTGGAATTTTTAGTATCACTTTAAGCTTTTTCATTGGTAGACCACGGGCTCACAGGAAAACAAACAACTTTTTAGCAAGGCTGCGTATGTATTTTTGGTGTGCAGGGAAGTTGGGCGCGGACGTAGGGCGAAGATTTGTGCGATTCAATGGAATTTAATTACTCGCTAGCGGCCCAGCCATAACGACGCAAAAATATTTATGTTTATTGTCGGAGCTAATACCGGAATGAGACCGCATATGGACCGCACGACGAGATGCACTTAATTATGCCTTTAATTATTAATGTGCGCAATTTCACGAAGATAGGTCATCAAAATAAAATAATGTAGAAAAGCCGGAGAAACACAGATAATTACGTTTAAATAAATATCCATATAGCGTGTTCTAGCATTACTTATATAAAAAGAAAAAGCCCGTGTCAAGTTGTGAACTGCAATATACTTTTCTGTCAGGAACAGAATATTGTCGTGTTAACCATGTGTCCAGATGAGAATAGCCGAAGATTCAGTTAAATAGCGTGCGATTCTAGAGGCCCAGGTGGCCTATGTCTAGCAGTAAACTGCTGTTGGCTAATGACGATGATGAACGTGCATCACCTTGATTGAATGGTATTTGTGACTTTTTAGTCATACAATACATAATTATCCCTCAATTTTTTTTTAAACCACAAGTTTTGTTAATAAAACCAGTTTTAATTACAGATGGTTTAACGACTAGTGGTTAAACCATTGTCAATCTCAACCACATAGCTGTTATTGTACATTCGTTCACATTATCAATAAATAAAATAGACGAAACCATTTAACAAGCCACAATAACCATAAGTCTTTAAAATCGAACAAACGTCGCACAGGTCATATTTATTTCCGGACTCGACAATTACGGTCATTGGAACTTGAGCGTGATGTTTCCACTACATTTCTCGTAATAGCACGCTTTTATAACCGAAGCGTAATGAAATTCGTTTAAATATTACAAAAGTGGTTGGATTACGGCAGCCAAGCACTTTATACTGCTTAATTACAGCCCTCTACAGAAATAATTGGGAACTTGGGGGATTATAGCCGGACTTTACAGGAATTAAAGATTTTGTGAGAGTGACGAATTGAATCCGATTGGCTGGCTTCAAGTAACCGATTAGAATTCCGTTTGTCAAGTGATTGGTGAATTCTTTCGAGGTAATTAATGAATTACTTCCTTTTAATAAAAACCTTTTTAATAAAACAGGCTTGGTTATTTAACAAAATCGTGATTGTAGGTTCTTTGTTGCCATTAGTGCAGAGTGGATCATTAATTCTCTTAACTGAATCCCTTAATGGCCTTTTACGGCGTTCATGGAAGATGATAGGATGCTTCTATACATCGCTTGTACTTGTGACTGCGATAATAAATTAATCTGATTTAATGTACACAATAAATATAACATTCAATTAAAATAGTTATAGCTTCCAGCCGGCCCTTTTGGAAATCTATGGGGGAGGCCTATGTCCAGGAGTATAGGTCCTGCGGCTGATGATGATGTTGAGATTTATATGAATATATATATATTTAGAATTGTATGAAAAAATATCCGAAGACTGCCTATTTATTTCAAAATCTGTTTCAAATCATAAAAGGACAAATTCCTTCAAGATTCAGGTTTTTTTAAATTGGTAGGGGTTGTTCTAGCTCCAATAGCCATACCCATATTGTTATGAATCAACACTGATGTAACTGAGCATCTTGGTCGAAAAATTATTACTTAAGTAAATTATTTTTTTTTTTCATTGAATTAATTAATTTTATTTCTTTGCTCGGAAACTGCCTCGTTGGCCTAGTAGTCCTAAGCGCGACTGCTACGCTAGAGGTCTTGGGTTCGTCCCCTATTAGATACATAGGACAATACAATAGAAATTACAATTTATGTCCAAAGTTTTATTTGTCTCTTTTAAATTCTGTAAGTTCTGCTTTTTACCAACTTGCAATTTTAGTCTTGTGTATCTTATAGCCTTAGCCTACTCTTCAACTCAGCCAGGTGATCTGTAATACAGTACTTATCTACCATTACCACATTTATATATTTTAGATTGTGCATTTAATTATCCAGTATCTGTAAGTACTATGATGTTGATATGAAAATAAGGATTTATGTTTACGATAATTATGGTTCCGTGATATCTTTTATGTTTATTGAAGGAGAAAGTGGACCACGTCCGCCTTTCAACCTGTTGTTCTTCATTTAATGCGTACACATTCTTGAAGATAGTAAAAATCAATAAGAGACGACACGAGACACACGAGACACGAGAGTGACGGCACGTTTGGCGCAGTGGCTGAGCGATTGGCTGCTGCGCTGCGTGTCGCGGGTTCGATTCCCGCACGGAACAAATATTTGTATGGCATGCAGATAGTTGTTTCGGGTCTGGCTGTTTGTGTATGTGAGTTTATATGTTTGTAAACGCACCCACGACACAGGAGAAATTCCTAGCGTGGGGCAACAACAACATACCATCACGCCTGTATTCCCCGGAGGGTTAGGCAGAGGTGTACCAATGTACACCCACAGTTCGCCGGTATGTTTTAGGTCCCATGTAATAGGGGGCGAGCCTATTGCCATTAACCGGGCACAAATCCTAACTCCGAGCCGCTACTGAGAATTTCATAGAAAAACCCAATAACACTTTTTGCTCGACCTGGGAATCGAACCCAAGACCTCTAGCGTAGCAGTCGCACTTAGCACCACTAGGCTACCGAGGCAGTTTTTAAAAAAGAGAAAGAGAGAGAAGAGAAAGAGTCTATAGTCATTAGTTATACATAGAAAAATGTGTTTAGCGAAGAAGCAGCAATTTCTATCTTACCTACTTACCTACATAATAAATATACCTAACACAATATTATTTAATGTGTTGTCATCCATAAAATATTCTATTCCAATAATTTAAAGGACTAGGTATACGTTTTACTTACAGTGTGTAGTGAAGAATGTCTGTTTGATATGTGGCCCAGTGGTGACGGCGGTCGCATGAGGTTGCGGGTTCGATACCGGAAAAGTACCAATGTGACTTTCTTAATTAGGTAATATAAGCCGTCTTACTTGATCTTTGATATCATTGATATTGATAAAGGAAAACATCGTCAGGAAACCTGGACATATAATTAATAGAAGTCCGAAATCGCCAATCTGCCTTAAGCAAGCGTGTTGATCAGTGCTCGTACCTACCTTGTATGAGAAGAAATCATTGCCCAGCTGTGGACAAATAAAGGGCTAGTATTGTACAGCTATCCTTCTGACTCAAACATACAATCTTTGAAATTCATTCTACATTCAGAAAACAAAACAAAGTTCTAAATTAACAATCGATCGCGTTGTCAAAATAGCTTGAGTTTAGCTAGATTTAGTTCGATCACGAGCTGGAACAATAGATTGAGTGAAATCCCAGTAAGCTGGCTGAATCCATGGCCGAACGACACGACAGGACATCATTTTGTATTGTTCGTTAACTGAATGGGAACAAATGAGTTCATGATTTAGCATGCGATGTGTATCACATCTGAATATCGAATCGCGCCGAGCTTCGTTTGCGCTATGAATCAATAACTCTGTTAAGCTGTGTTTTCATTAGGGATTATTCAGCATTACGAACGTCGGCGGTGCGAAATCAGTAGCTGTTTTATAGCGGCTCATTAGTGTGCTTATATTGGGATAATCTTCACCAAATTTTTATCAGTTTTTTTTGACGACACAGTTAACGCAGTGGTTTGTGCGATTGGTTGCTACACTGCGTGTCTAGTTCGACTCCCGCACGGAACTAATATTTGTAAGGCCTACGCTACGGTGCAGGGTCTGATTGTTTGTGCATATGAATTTATGTAGGTTTGTAAACGTATTTACGTTAAAGGAAAATTGCTAGTGCGGGCAACGACCTTTAAAAACAAAAGAACATCTTTAGGCCTTTGTTTGTTTGTTGTTCATATCACTCCTACTGTGGCCCAGTTGTCATCTCCTTTCTAGTTATTTATTATTTTACATGTAAAATGAATTTTTGTGTAAATCGATTGTGATCGGTGCATCGTTTTCTTGGACGTCCTCTAGAACCTATAGTCATCCTTAAAACTAAAAACTTACTTATACTTAAAACATTCCTCACGTTCTTGATTCCATTTGTTTCAATAAAAGTGAACTATTTCGTAGATTCCTACATACACACATACATAGTTACAATCAATAATATCCACGAGGAGTTTGTCTCCTACCGACAAATTGACAAGTTGTTTTCATTACTGTCTATTGTATTCCATGCTCGGCTTTCCTATTTTCATTTTCATCAGGCGCGAACAACAAGCCTTCTCAGTGATATTTAATTGCGTATATTATTGCGTATCACCCCGTATTGCGTTTCAGCACGTTCGGTTCTAATTGCGTCGTTAAAGATAAAACTAGGACGCAATAACGTACCTAATCTCAATAAAGCGCTCCCTTCTGTTCACTTTACATCCTGCATAGTTACATACACTGAAAATACAGCTATTATTGGGATGAGTAGGGTTTCAATACATAATAAAGATCGTATAGAAATGTGGAAAGTTTGTGTAACGGTCCACACGTTCGCAGGTTTTCACAAAAAAGTTAAGCTATTATCAGTTGCAATTCTGTTGGCACCTCTAGTTTCATCGTTACAGTAAAAGTTTACGCGGAAAAATATGCTGAATGTCGATGTCACGTTGTGGTTATGTACCTGCCTCCTAGTTAACGTTTTCCACTACAAGCAAGACAACACATGTTTCCTACCACACGTCAATAATTGATATGAACGACATAAAACAGTTACGAAGTTTTCACGTCCCTTCTCGCTGTTACCACCTTTTGTTTTATAAACTTTGCGTGTAGGAAATGAGTTTTATGCTCAATAAATCTGTTATGCTTATGTAGTCCTTAGTCAAACGGATACAGATGCCAATTTTGCATGAACTATGGATCATAATGTGCATGTACTTAACGTCGCTGCATTGGCTGCTAATACTCAGGTCAGTGTTGATCATTTTTATGGGTTTTATGAGGTTGAAACGTTCACAGGTAATTTAAAGTTTTTTATTGTCCTAATAACTAAGATTTTTTTTTGCAGTCTACGTAAAATAAGAGGTTATTTCCTGGGGCAGTAAATGGAAGATGTAAATATAATAAGGTTTTTAATCTCATTCTGCGCAAAAGATGGGGACACTGACATTTTCTCGGAGTAAAAATAAAATATGGAAGCAAGTCCACGTTTCAAGGTGACCTAATTACGCGTCTCGAATCAACTGACACCCGTGTAATCCAATGAGTCCTCGTTAAACGTGGCCTATATACATTATCGGTATACTTTTAAATGCAACTCCAAATAAATAATATTTAACATAAGTAAGGTAGGTACTTGACCTTGAAGGTTATATTTCTGACCTTAACGAAAGCTATAGAATTATACGATATTATTAAAAATATTCCTAACGTTAAAATATTATTATACAGCAGAGTACTTTAGTTATAAAAAATATTGCTTATAAACTTAATGATTTTATAAAAAAGTATATTAGCAAAGAGAAATTATTCGTGCGGCTAGTGGCCAGCGCATACTGATTAATTCTCGGCCGCTGTGCGAACTCCAGAAATATTAGCTCCACGGATATGAGATTGCTAATTCCACTAATGCAGCGGACAAATATCGCAAGTTCCCCTTACTCCACACTTGAATTTCAGCCATTTTGCCAAATCTATTTTGCCAAGCAGTCAGAGGAAGCCAGACAAATTCGAAAATTAAAAAGCAATTGGATTATTACATTTGAATGGACTGATTTCATAAAATGATCATTGAAAGAACCCAGTCGGCCCACATTAATCGATAAAGTTACGGCAACAACAGGCAGTACATTGCGTATCATATCAAACTGGTAAGCAAGGAATTTAATTTAATTTTTTTTACGCTACAGGCATATAAGTACTGATTTTTTGAATGCATGCGAATTTCGTTTACTTTCAGTTTTCATATAGTAACTAAAGAGGGATATAAAATTGGGCAGGTAGACGTATTGTTATTGTACAATATAATACGCATCATGCGAACTTGCGTGTCGCATTGAAACAGTCAAAATCTGATTATGATGTAATAATAGGAATAAAACATATAATTATTATTGCCCACAATAAGGGGACAAAATTTTGTAACTGACGCCGTAGCTGAAGCTTAAACAATTTTCGGCGGTAGGAAAGGCATTGTAGGAATTGAGAAGTCGTGTAATCAAAGGATTGTGGTCCATGTAAAACTTATTTGCAGTTTAAAGTTGAAAAACATCAGTCATATGGGGGTCGCATTCGCACCCTCACGCACAAGTGCAGTCTATTCATTTGTCGGATGGATTAATTTCCGCCGTGAGATCGTTCCGAAGGGAAATGCGATTGGAACAAAGTGTACGCGACTGGTATAGGGAGGGGTGCCGATATACCGGTTAATATTCATTTTTCTTTGAAAAGGGTTAAATCTATAGGCTTTTTTTATACCGAAAAGTATTTTACTCCGAAATTCACAACAACACATCGTTTGTACGTGTGTGTACCTGTAATATTTCGTTTCAATGGACGGCATTATTGGTAGGGTCTTATTATTTTCCCATATGATCGGCGTGTAGCGGGTATTGTTCCGGCGGAGCAGCGTCATAACAAGTTCCTCGCCTTATTTTCCGCGTCGGGCCTGTTGCCCACCGAGATTTAACTTTATTGCAATGCCGGCACACTGCCAAAGCTGTACTGGATGATTATTATGAGACTTTTCTTATTCCTCGAGGAAGGAAAGACATGTTTATTTTTTCAAATTATTATTTTATGAACTTGGAAGATTTTGTTCTTTTGTATTTTATATAGATTATTTTGCATTCGTATTTTATTTATGCCTTGTATCCGGCACACAATTTCTATTCATTTTCCAAGTCACTTCGATTTTCTAAATTTATGTGCGCAAGTTTATGATGCATTTTACGATGGCCTCTCGGTCAAACACGCGACTGCTAAGGTTTATGGTACTCACGCAGAGTTTATAACATGGCTAAAATAAAGGTTATTACTGACAAAAACTCCACATAGTCCATCATAATGATGAGCGGGATACACAATTAAGTTGGTGTATTATTTATTTCCGCGCCATGTACTGATACATATTTTCATCCAGTTCGTCATCAAGGGGAACATTAAACAAACCACTTCGTGTTATGGTAATTACTTGTGTAGAGTTTCTTTAATGGACTAAGTTACAAAAGTATTTACGCAAGGAACGTCTATTTGAATGGTGTAAACATAATTTGTGGACAAAGTTGTAGATGTAATGTTTTGCGTGACGATGTTGCCAACACAAGCGACCGGATTTAATTAAAACTGTCACATGTTGTTAATTTTTGTAAGGATTCAGAAAATTACACTTTGTTGTCGCCATTACGATTAAAAGTTTGAAACAAGCATTTAGAACGTAAGGTGTTCTTGAGTTTCGGTGATATAATGTAAATAGGATTATGTACATTTGAGGTCTACGTACATGAATAAAGAAGTACCTAAGTAGAATTTAAAATATATATATAATTTTCCTGGATCAGAAAATGGTCATTCATTGAAAATATTTAACTATTATCCTCAACATCTTCTGGGCTGGAAACAAATTTAGTACTATGATACACATATTCAACATTACTTACAATCTAAATGACGTAGTCATTGCTTCAAGACATTAAAATAGCCAATTGTACTCATCCCCGTCGGTGATTTAAAGTGTACAAAATTAGCAGGTGTATTACTGCTAATTTTAGACAATGGATACATCTGAAGGTTTAACAACAAAAACACATTCCCTTAACTGTCTTACGTTCAAATTGAAGCGCTGTTCAATTTTAATAGTTATCATCCGTAACGCTTGGTCCCGGGAGTTGCGTTGGACACCGTGTCTTTGCTAAAATCACGCTGATAGATGACATTTAGTGCAGACATAGTTGTTCCCCGGAGTACCTTTCGCTTCACGCCGTTGAACAAGTGCCAATGAGGACCAATCTCCGGGAAAATTTGTAAAAATAAGCTGAAATCGACTAGAAATGAGTTCGTGCTCCGGATTCCTTTCGAACTGAACACTCATGACTCCCATTAAAAGTTTGCCTTGTTTTTTATTATTTTTTTATTTTATGATAATTTATGTACGAGTATGCACGCAGTTACATATTCATAGAATAGATTATATACATAGTTTCTTTTTCTTTTCAACAAGTTTTTATTAAATCATGTGCGTCAGTATCACGCACATAAATATATTTATTTCCTTTTTAACTTCATGGTGGTAACAATTTTTTTCAGTTGAATTGTTGTTAAAGTTTTAGTAAATAATTACTTCAGGTACGCTGAATTCATTCACCTATAAAGAAAAAATAGTTCCAGATTTTTATGTTCAACTAACTATAAGATATCCTTAACTAGAAGATTACCATTACCCCGATTACATTTTTCAAGTTCGTTTTTGTTTTTAAATAACCATCTAAAGTACGTTTAAATTGAATGTATGTTCTTTTAGTTGTAAGGAATTCTTACTATGGAAATCTAGGTTTTTAATAAAACTGTCCCATTTGAAATTTAAAAACTTTTTGCTTTTTTTCAAGTCTCGAGATTCTCAGTTCGCCATTCAAGGTCATTGGCATTGACTAGCACCTTAAATATTACCTAATTTCAATGTTACGAAAAACCAACGAAAGTAACATTTGCTTATTGTAACACTTTTTTTTTTTTTGGGGGGGTGGGAAATCATGAAATAACTTCTCCCGCCCTGGGCGGGGCGGGAGGGAGTGTCAGACTTTTACTGACTAAAACCCACCCATGTTCCTTCTTGTGCCCTTTGCGTTCCGGGGGCGCGGTATCTCTTACGAACAACCCGCAGCCTTATAGTAATACTACAATATTATTATTTTTTTTTGTCGTACCCTTTTTTTTCGTTCGTACTTCTCTTCTGTCTTCTGATTCCTTCTGTTAGAGCCGTTCTGCACAACCTTTGATGGTCTGCGATAAGCATTAAGCACTTCTTCATTGTCGATAACGTTATATTTATACACATTGTTTTTAGTAACTGCATTTTCATAGGTACGGGCATCAAAGTTTAATGTAATGCTCTCAGTCGTGGTCGGCTCTAATTGCGACAGTTTATATTTATCTTCATAATAAGATACCAGCTTCATCATAAGGACATCCTCAAGAATAGCTTTAGGCGTATCCTGAAATAAAACAACTTTTAAATAGGACGACATGCCTCAAATTGTATTCAAGTAAATACTAAAAATTCATCCCAAACAATTAAAACTAGTTACAAACATACTTACTCATTATAAGTAATCTATTATTAAGCTTCGTTTTTATTAACAGATAGGTTATGTAGACTTTATTAGTAGGTATTATAATTCTGTGACCACATAAAAAGATTCATAATATTCTAACCTTTTTTTTCCAATATTTTACAGGCGACGGCGGCGTTGCTATGACACGCCGGGTTTTAACTTCACTTTGTCTGTCTTCTGTTTTCGGAGCTTTGTATACCATTGTTCCCATGTCTTTTAGGAAGTTGTCGAAATCACCATCGAAGCGCTCCGTATATTTGTTTAGAATCTGTGTCATATAAATGTATTAAACTTGTGGTCTAGGTAACACTCAATTCATACAAAATTAAACTGTGCCTGTACCTGTGAATTTGTAGCAACATCCAACTTTAATACGAAAACGAGAACAACACTTATCCACAGTCCACGCAACGTCCTGCTCATAAAAACAGTCGAACTGAACAACATGTAGCATCGAAACTTGCACAACCTTACACTATACTTAATCGTATTCAATTGATAAGGTACTATATTTTCTGCTGCGACTTTACGATCGGTGTTAATCTTTTATTTACACTCTATTATTTTTTATTTCTGTTTTGAAGAAAATGATTACCGCGCGAGGTAACATTTGCATTATCGAAAGAATTTTATTGCGAACACGTAGAGCCTGAGCGAACCGTCATGTGTGTATCGTGTGACTAAATGCAAGTCGAGTCAAGGCGAAATCTGAGCGTAGGTTTAATGGTTTCGCCTTGATCCTGAGCGAGTCGGGAGCGCGCAGTTACACAGCTAGATTTATTAGTTCAATTACCCAGGCCCTGTTCGGAGCCGCCTCGCTTGCTTGAGCGCAGACGCCAACAACTAAGTTTTGCTCAGGTTGCAACACATTCTATGTTCACCTTCTTTCTTTGCTTTTTGCAACGATGTTAATGTACAAACCTACATTAGGAATGCTTTGTTGGTACCGAATAAATTTATTGTTTTTTTGCAGGAGTTCAGCCATTGTGAAAACTTTTTGGAGATCGACAATGTTTTGATAGCATCGGGTAGATGTCGGATGTTTACCATTTATTTTTAAACATTCACTATGTAGTTTGAGTTGGTGAAAAAAAGAACTTCGTGTAGTATCGCCTCGCCGTCAGTTAGAAAACAATACAAATAGGCAGGGTTAGATTTTCGACTTGCTATTAGCCTACAGGAGGTTGCTGCCAGCCTACTTTATCATAAAATCCCTTTCACGAATTTCCCCGCACTAACAGAAAAGCGAGTATTAATTCGACTGCAGAAAATTAATTATGCAACCGACTCAGCGTTAATAGTGAAGTATTAAATCTTGCAGCAATAAGCAGCCATAGCGTTACATGATTTGATTTTTACTGTTAGTACTTAGTAATTAACGTACAATGTTGTATAGCTGGTGCAGACCGGCGGAGCGACGAGCGGAGCGGGTTGCGACCACAAACGCCCCCGTCGATACAACTTGGCCAACTTTCAAATTTGTGGGTTGGCACTTTCAGTGTTCGGCTATATGCACTTAGCTTTAGGTACATACAAATTATTTAAGAGATTGCCGAAGTTCGGATGTGTCCAGAAAACATTTGTCGTTTATCACTCTGTAAACTATCTGAACCTTGTTAGACAATTTTTCGTAACTCTATTTGGTTTGCATACAAATTTTCGCAATCATTTGGAAGTTTGCCCTTGTAATCTTCCTATTGTAAGGTATGCATGGGGTGCATAATAAATATATGCCATGACTGGCGCCAATACACCTCCTAATTGGCACGCTTTCACCACGCCACCCAAAGATTTTTTTTCGTTTATCTTCCTAACAGAGAGGATTTTTTTTTTTTTTGGGGATGGTTAATCATCAAATAACTTCTCCCGCCCTGGGCGGGGCGGGAGGGAGTGTCAGACTTTTACTGACTAAAACCCACCCATGCTCCTTCTTGTGCCCTTTGCGTTCCGGGGGCGCGGTATATCTTACGAACAACCCGCAGCCCCGGCAAACAGAGAGGATGACAATCAGCAGATGCATTTGACATGGAACTGGAAAATGTGCATGGACTTTGTTTGTCCAGCATGATGACCATGACCCATTCTGTATTCGTAATTAAGTAGATAAATAATACATTTCTAACATTACCGAAAGGCGATTAATTGAATTGTTGACGGCAATTAAGTATTATTTGGTTTATAACTAGTATACACGACTGCGATCGCGTGTTAAAAGTGAATATAAAACGATTACATTGTTTTATTAATTTTCTGACATTGCTACGGCTTTTTTAGCCTATTTAAAGTCAAATAATTCTACTTAAACAGCATTAATAATTAATAGTAAGTAGACGGCATTTGAAATCTTTAGGTGATGTCACGGCAGCATCGTGTTGTGATTAGGTACATACTAAGTGAAGGACATCCATGAGGATTCCCACTTCGATAAAAAAAAACTAATATTTTAATTATAATAATTATGTTATACGGATGCCCCTTAAGTTCTCTCTTCTCTTTTAAAAACGTTGTCCCACACTAGGAATGTCTCCTGTATCGTAGGTGCGTTTACAAACATATAAACTCACATACACAAACAGCCAGACCCGAAACAACTATATGTAGGCTATACAAATATTTGTTCCGTGCGGGAATCGAACTCGCGACATGCAGCACAGCAGCCAATCGCTCAACCACTGCACCAACCGTACCGACAATCATAGTTAAAGGGGAAAATCTACAAGACCGTGATAAGACCGTATTGCATGGATCGGAATTTTGGGCCGTGAAGAAGACGGATGAAAAAAGATTGCATGTAGCGTAGATGAGAATGTTGAGGTGGAAAATGGTTTGAAAATAGCGCCAGTGACAGAAAAGTTGAAAGGGAACCGTTTGTCTTGGTATGGGCATGTGCACAGGAGGGATGAGACGCATGTAACTAAAAGAGCTAAGAATATGAATGTGGATGGATGGAAGGAAAGAGGGAGGCAAAAGAAAAGATGGATGGATTGCGTGAAGAATGATATGAAAGAGAAGGGAGTCAGCGATAGCATGACGGTTGACAGGACAGCATGGAAGAAGAAAACGTGTTGCGCCAACCCCAGGTAACATGTGATAAGGGCAGGAAGATGATGATGATTTTTTTGGCAAAAGAAAGTACAGTCAAACAACAATCAACAGAATCAACTTCCTTTATTTTTTTCAACTTCTTTTATTTTTTTCCGCAATAGTTAGATAATAGTTGCCTGAGGTAATTTTCTTTGAAACAATCTGAAATGAAAACTTTAAAAATTCAAAAGCGGGTTACTACTTTTTTATTATGAGAGAAAATTAATCTGGCGGAATTTTTCTGAAGGGTCTGTAGGACTACGTACACCGTCCCGACTAAAAAATAAAACCTAAAGAGGGAAGATTACATAACACATAACATACCATCACGCTTGTATTCCCCGAAAGGTTAGGCAGAGGTGTAACAATGTACACCCACAGTTCGCCGGTATGTTTAGGTCCCATGTAATAGGGGGCGAGCCTATTGCTATTAACCGGGCACAAATCTTAACTCCGAGCTGCTATTGAGAATTTCATAGAAAAATACAATAACACGTTTTGCTCGACCTGGCAATCGAACCCAAGACCTCTAGCGTAGCAGTCGCGTTTAGGACCACTAGGCTACCGAGGCAGTTTAAACCAATCAAAAACGATCTTAAACAGCTTAGGTTAATGAAAAGCTAATTTTAGTTTTACACCTAACGTAACAACGAAACACAAGTTTGGTGTAGATTAGAAACCACGTATATGCAGCAAATAGCTTTCAGCAAAGTTAATAGAGCTATCCTATCCCACTGTCATTGTTGTCAGTGTTCGTCGGGAAAGTTTTACAGCCAACAAGCCCCAACTTCGCATCTGCAATTAAAACAACAATATTACGTGAGACTAAAGTGTTCGCTAAAAACATAATCCAAGTCTGTTTAGTGGCACTTACCACGAGGAACGTAAGGAAATACCAATAAACTTACAAGTTTACTCGTTTCGCAATAGCAAATAAAATATCTTATTCTCGTATATATCTTGTTGGGCGTGAGAATTCAATTTGTTTCCAGCTTTAAATAAACTTTTACCTGCATGCACATTGCACATTAAAATCACGCGACTCAGGTATCTAGGTACCTGTGTCAGGAAAATCTGCCTTAATGTCTGAATTGATTGCTTTAATAAAACCCAGAGGGAAGTTGCATCACCGGATTAAGTGACTGAGAGAGCCTGGAATTTATTGAAGTAGTGAAATATATCTATAGTGTGAATTATTTGTCCATACGTAAGTAGAAATAGGTTTTTCTGGCAATAATCGTATTTTCTACTTTAGCGAACAAAATATGTATAAAGGTGGTCACTAAACAATTCAGGTCAGCGACTCGTTATATTGATGGAACGGGTCCGAATGTGAGATAGTGTTCGCGGGCTGTGCCGCCCGATAGCCGCCCGCGCTCATGAATATTGTAGCAGCACGCGCGTCCGCTGGATCCTCCAGATTCCGAGCCTGTATCAGGAGCTTTATATACCTACACCTTTACATTGTTTCCCATGCAATCCCTAAATATAAGTACGGATCGCACGGACCTCAGTACTTCACCGCTTTTTGTTTACGCAAAAAAGTTACATCTATGAATATTTTCGACATCGTTTCGGGATAGTAAGGACTTAGTTTATCTTTTTCGCTCAGGAATGGTAATATATTGCGGCGAGAACTTTTTGCGGTTTAGATATTTGGCTGACGATGAAATAGCGAACGACCCTTTCGGGAATGACGATACAAATACGTAGTAAAAGTTAAAGTTAAAAGGTTACAGTTGAGTACGTGAAGAGTTAGATATATTATTCAGTTCGGGCGTGCAGCGTGACCGCGGCGCGGGCGCGGCTAGCAGCTCGCGTGCCGGGCGCCGCCGGGCGCAGGCACTAAGTGGTGTGGCGCGACGATAATACGTCAAACCGCCGACTGCGGTTCACCCACCCCGTCCTGCTAAAATTTAATAGTACTCAACTGTAGCTAGCCTACGAGGCTACGCTGTTATCTCTACGGAGAGGCTAGTTGCGTCATGTCGTCGCAATGATATCTAGAAGAGGTAGAAGAGGTTCACAGGTGAACTACAGTAGGCACCTTCACACCTCAAGACTGTTCAGGCTTACCTATTAAGTAACTGCGGCTATTCATTTTTATTTCCTAGCCTCAATCTTCACATAATAATCGTCAGTAAAAGTTAAAGGGAAGCAAATAACAAGTTTTATTTTTGTCAACTAGTATAAACGTCCCATGTAGAGTTCGTAAATTATTTTGATCACATGTGCGCAATACGCTATAGAATCGAGAGGTTTTTTTACTTTTATTCTATTAAACTTGCGCACGTATACAGTTGTTATGTGACTATGGGTTTAATGGGTTACAATTCCCAGCTGTAAACCGGCCGGCATCGACGGCCAAAAATTTAATCTACCTTTCAAATCCACTCAGATAAATTTTAACAGCGGACGCGTTTAGTCCGATATGTCGGTTGAAAGGTTTACCGACGCTATTTGACCGACAGTTCTATTTGTCCGGAGTATAGACTGCAGGTCATTCGTATGGCACGTGACAGATATAGTATGCAGCTGAAACGATTGGGCTCTTCTAAATATATTCACATAAATACTTCAACTATTTTGGGGTCGGTAGTCGTAGTATTATGACTAAAATAAAGTTTTTAACTTTTTAGCTATTTGCTTTATCCATGAAAATGAGAAAGACTCTCTACTCCATGGTATCATTATAATATTAATATTAAACCGGTACTCCTGGACACGGCACGTATTGTTGGGAGATTCCTCTCTCAGGAGTTTTAACTAGAAATAGATGGGACCCTGTTACCCGGTACCAGTAGGCAACTTTTATTGTTGGTCTAAATATTTAAAAAGAAATGTGCCTGTTACGTGAAATAAATGGAATAATTATATTATAACATGTCGAGAAACGCCAACAATGCATACTACTATTTATTACCACTTCAGGGATTACAGATGTAGGCTAATATGTCTTCCCTCGAGATCCTCAAACCTGAGTGGATCAACTCGTGCTGAAAAGCTGTAATGATTAACCTTTGAGTTCGAACCCTTTAGCGTACGATAAATGAACGCCGTTTGCCTTAATTAATCTGTTCTCAGTTGTGGCTTGCCCTTAACAAGATGAATTATATCGTGAAGATTGCATTCCGGCGATATATTGAATTTCGTGTAATGAGTGATTTGATCCGTACGTGCGTTAGCTATGATTGTGTGTTATGAACAGGGCGAAGACACAGTGAGATCTTAAAGATATTTAATACAAAGTGTGTTTCAGTTCCTTTATTTCTTTATGCTAAGCCGCAAGGTAAAAAACAGTCCACCAGAAGCGTTGATAACTGACGACTGAAGATTTAAACAATTCCAAGTTAAAAAGTAATTGCTAAATTGCTTTGACTAAGCAATTTGTATCTAATTAAGAACTTGTAATGAACATTTAAAAGCTTCAAGGAATTCGGCCATTTACAATACGAAGAATTCAATTTAAGCCTGGAGAAATAAAGTTCGTGATACAAATAAAGTGATTTTTTAAAACCAACTCAGTCGTGAATGAATAGAGTGAGTTTCTGGGACTTACGGAATACTAACTAAATAATAATAAAACATTTTTTAATTCAGTTACTGAAACTGTTCAATGTATATAACTTTCATCTATGGGTTAAACAACTTGGTTTATGTTTAACTGTTGCAACCCACGCAGATTGTGCATGTATAACTATTTCAGTTTCAATGCAAGTCCGACCTGAAGTTCAAGTTGAAACTTTACTTGGCAATACGTGTACTGATTGCTTTCCCCTTCTAGTTGTAAAACTCTAATTAAAGTAATAGGCCGGTAAGTTGCTGGTAATTAGTTTGTGAGCAGTGCTATCCTGTAAAAATCTCCTTTAGTGAGTTTAGGTGAATAAGCTAGAGGGTACTTGTTATCCCATCATCATTTACTTAGCCTTTTCCCAACTATATTGGGGTCGGCTTCCAGTCTAACCGGATGCAGCTGAATACCAGTGTTTTACATGGAGCGACTACCTATCTGACCTCCACAACCCAGTTACTGGGCAACACGATACCGAGTGGTTGTCAGACTTCCTGGCTTCTGACTATCCGTAACGACTGTCAAAGATCTACGAATGACAGCCGGGACAAACGGCTTTACGTGCTTTCCGAGGCACGGGGGTGTCAGGTGTGGTGGTGATTTTAGAATAAATATTGATTCTTTTAAATTACAAGATTATCATTAAAATATCGTAGATAATCAAAGATTTGGGAACGAAAATAAAAAATCAGAATTGTATTTCTTTGTTTCGTGCAATAATAAATATAGCAATCTAAGTTGAGCTGACTAATTTAAGTTTTTGTAATGAAACCTCCCAGTATTAGCCGTAGTTCATAAAAACCTACTTACGTATGTGTGTGTAGGTACTTATTTGTTCTTAGCTTATGTGAACACAAAAGTAGATAGTTGGTGTAGTTTTGTGCAAAATGTGTCCTGAAATACCTACATGGATGCCATACACAATATTTTAGTTCTGAAACACATTAAAGTTGGCAACATAGAAAATAGAATGTAATAATTTGAAGTGACATTATCTTTCTATTTCGCTTGGTAGTGGATTTAGTTTTGCTACAAAATATATATATTCACGCCCCTTATGGATAGTTGTATCTTTGCCTTGATATCGTGTTTCTAAGTCAAGGTTCAACAGTGATTGTTGATTTTCTAGTCTAGTTCATGGTTCAATTTACGGTATAATTATTTTACACATTACAAGAATGACCACACACTCACATTAACCCTTTGAAATATAATACAGTGTTTTTATTAGATCATGTATGTCAGAAGTGACCTTTAGTAACACAAAATGACGATAAAAGGTTACTGTAAATATACTGTTTCCGAAAACCGCCCGGGTAACGTGAATTACATAAGCTCGTATTAGTTACGTAGTAGATATTATATTATTTAGTATAAATATAACTCCATTTACTTTTACTCCTACATTTAAGATAAGGACTTCTACGAAGATAGTACAGAGAAAATAAAATCTAAAAAAGGATTACACACAACTTGATATCCTATCTTTGTACAAAAGCTGTTTCAGAGAACAAAGGGAATCTGACTAGAATTGGTGTATTGTTGCTGAGGTCCCTAATAATGGGAGACAAGCGGCAAAATATCGCAAGCACAATGTCACACATGTCATCTATTGTCTAAGATATTAGAGTTACAATCAATCACGGGTGTGTCCGTGACATGTACGTAATTAGGAGCGAACCTACGGGGGAGGCCTGCGACTATTCCAATAGCGAACTTTGTCGCAGCTTTCATGTCGATGCGATATTGTTTAGTGTATCGTAATGTCAAGAATAGAACCCATTTGCTTGTTCTATTCTATTCAGAGCGTTCAGACTGTGTAGGCCTAACACAACTGCAATATAGTAACAGTATTCCATTTTTAAATTGGAAATGCAACTACCTTGTAGTATTAAGCGGCAAGCATAAGTTGTATCGTCTAAAGTTTTTAAACTAAATAGATATTATGTGTAAAAAGGCGATCGAATTTAGGCACGTTAATTACTCAGCATTAACGCGATTACGTCCCGATTACTCATTATTATTCTTTGCTTATGATGATAAGACTGTTTCCAAAAATAGAATAGTAGTCACTTCAAAGGTAATATGTAGTTAGTTGTTTAGTAATCTCATAAAGTACTAAAGTGGGAAGCACCACTAATCACTCAGTTCACGATAGAACTGCGATACCATAACGTTACGAAACTGAATAGGTTAACATCAGTTGTCTTGGCGGATGTTGCGACATTCTGAGGGTCGCGGTCGCAGCGTTTCGTCGAGTCGACGCACTCCGCCCTCCGCGGGACGTTAGACGTTCAGACGTCGCGACGTTTAATTAAACACTAAGTGGCTTCCCGCATTTCAGACACATCCAAAACTTTAATTTTCTACGGAGATAATATGTTATGGGGCTTCTGCGGTTCAGGTACATTTTGGGTAAGACCCTTTGTTCAGAGAAAAGGGATACATATTAAAATACAAGAATTCGAGACACTCTCGGCGAAAAATTTATGAGGTTTTTGACTTTCTTTCTATTGTAGTTTTCAATTAATTGTTGTCTTTATGTCGCTCTTTTCCAGCGAGACAATATAATGTACCAGAGCTTTATCGGCACAAACTAGCAACAAACACAAACACTACCTACGCTTTATTTTAGGGAAAACGACTCTTATCAAATCGAGAAACTCAACAAACTTCACAGCATCGAGTTCTTTGACTTTTGTAAAATTAACTTTGTAGGAGCCAATTAATAATTTCGTGGCTTCTCAGTTGTCAGACGCATCTTAGCCCAAACTTTTCCACGGAGATAATAATGTCGTGAAAGCAATATTTTTTTATAGAGAATTATGTAAATAAAGAAGATAAAAATATTACTTATTCGTTAAATATGTGTGTGTATCTTAAGTAACGCTGTATTGAAAATACCAAACTGAATATGCTGACCCACTTATGTGTTCTTAGAGCGACCTTCACTTGTTCCGTAGTTTTCAGACTATTGAAAACTTTAATTACCTATAGTCATTAAGGCTGTGATTCAGAGACAAAGGAAATGCAATGATTTTGACAGATCAAAGCGTAAGTTAATCTCTGGATTTCAGGCTGAACGTTGGAGCACTGCACACTGTGTTCAAACAAGTAGATATTTACTGAACAGTTCCGTTACGAGCGGTCTATTTTAAGGATAGTGTCGTTCTGTGCAAATTGAATACAATTTGAATCGTATGCACAATTTTCGTAACAACAACAAAATATTTAAAAGTTGTTCGACCTTTCGTTACAGCAATCCAAATAATACAATGAAAAGACCCCTGAGGGTCTTAAAGAAACAGATTCTCAATTTTACAAATGTCTAGACTCCAACTAATTAAAAAATAAGTAAATATAGGAACAAAATACTCCGAAAAACGATTTTAATATTGTTGCTTTCTATCTTAATAATTCGCAAAAGTGCTCCGTTAAGATAATAGGGTTCGCAGATCGTGAATCTTCTTAATTACCAACAATGTTGAAATTAAGCTTTTAATGAGTTTTAATTAACAAGTTTAGGGACGTTGCGTGAAAATACTTAACGATTGCCGCGAGATAATTTAGACAATATCTAACGGTAAACGACTAACGAAATAACAATTAAGTACAAAATAAATGGGATAAAGAGAGCTTCAAATTGTATCGACTTCGTCCCTTTCCCTAAGTTAATCTCATCAGTCAATAAAATTTCAAAACTATGTACATTCTTACTTTGTTACTTTTAAAGGTGTACGCTCATGGAGGTACGTCGCTTAACTAATTTTTTACACAGGTATTTCATCTATTGGAAAGTCAAACATCTCCTTATCTTTACTACACAGCAGTAAATTCAATAGCTCTATTGACAATAACACACAATGTTAAACATCTCGTTGACACCAAGGCAGAGAAATACACAATTTATGCCGAGGTAGAGCCAACAATCCTGCGCGGGGTGCAAGTAGGTCATATTCAGGAGCTGGCTGCCAACCTGCTTCCAAGTTGCTGCAGGTACGATATAGAAAGCATCCAATATGGCTACTATGGACCGGCGCTAATGCTAATTTTAGTAAGCCATTTGTCTTTGTATTATGTTAAAGTTTAAATTGTTCATAATTCGATATAGGATTGAGGGTACAGCTATGGGAGGTATGTCCATCAGAAGACTGCAATAAACTGATGCAATTCAGGCCTATTCAAATTCGTCATGAAATCTACGAAAGGCGCGGAAACGAC
Source organism: Caradrina kadenii (assembly GCA_947462355.1). Lineage (NCBI taxonomy): Eukaryota > Metazoa > Arthropoda > Insecta > Lepidoptera > Noctuidae > Caradrina > Caradrina kadenii. The sequence goes on along the minus strand of OX381677.1, from coordinate 8,308,667 downwards.
TTTCGGGTACACCCTAGCCAACAACCGATCATCGACCACCGACCGCCAACGTCCGATCAACGAAATATTAAATATTGTAATAACTACACACATTTTAAATCCTCCAGTTATCGTGAAATAATGAACTACTAAAGTAGTAGTACTTCTTGCTTTTATTTCATACTGTGAAACACAAAGCTACAACATGAATTCCAGTTTTCTTCCAATTAAAAGTTTTGATTAAATAACTACGTTCCGCACGCCGATGTATGTATTAATTAACTCAACTTATAATTCCAATAAACAAGTATCTACACAATTATTATTATGAAATGATTTTAATTTAGTAATTGAATACATGTGCTGATTGTGTGATGTATCATACAATAAACGTCTACTTGATTAGCCTAATTACAAGCGAATCGGGAAAATTGCGTAATCAATCAATTTGTTTTGATTTCCCTAATGAGTAACGGAAAATTAAATAAATAAGTGAAGTAGGCATACTGTGAAAGTGAAGGTAAATTATACCGAGCATGTCTCCAGAACGCAACGGGTTCAATGTGGACAAATTAGTAGCAATTTGCGTCACAGCGTTCCCGCGTCGGACTAAATGTGAATATCAAATGAGTGTTTAAGCCACCCATTTGGATCACTCTCGGCCGATGCCAATCATTTCAAAATTGATGCTTGCGGCTTTCACTCGACGACTGTTAATTATTGCTAGTGCTATTATTCCAGCTGTGGTTTATTACCTGTTCCTCATATTTTATGCTCTTTATTCTGATGTTATCGTTTTTAATAAATATGTAGCGATTTGTTATAGGGCGTCTGTAGCCGGAGAGGCGGTTGTGTGGGAGTAAGGTAATCTGGATAATACGCAATTGATTTTTTATACTGACTTGCTGTTAGATATCGAGAAAGTAGATTTTTATACTTATTGTTGGCGGACTTAAAAATACTCTTTCTTCTTTTTTATTCATAAATTATATATACAGATATTTGAAATGCAAGATCTGCTTTTAGAACAGGTCGTAATTGCCCTAGCAAAGAATACAGCACCAGAAAATAAAATGTTAACTTTACATTGCGACTTCATAATGTTCAGCGCGACTTTCATAAAACTTCTTTAAAAGCTCTGCTCGGAATTTACCTGCTTTTAGTGTTAAATAAGACAGTAAATAGAAAAAGTTAAGATGCTGTGCTACTCAGCTAAAGTTGTATGTACCAGGAGTCCCCCGCAACGTCTTGATTATGTCTCGACCAGATTGAATGTCGGAACAAAGGGGTCTTATTGTTATTCACCCCTGTAGTGTAGCAGTGACAAACTATTTAGGCGACGTCGCAGCCCTTAAACGGCACAGTTGATTGTTTTCAGCCAAAGGTTAACTACCTGTGTAAAGCTGGAGGAGGTGTTAGTCACAATCTATTGCTGTACACAGAGAGAAGAGGCTACAGGCAGTATTAATTGTTGGTAGTTTGGCAACAAGCTCGTTTGTGATGCCTATCTCCGATGCTCGACTTTAGTTAGTGTTAGGAATTGAGCTATTCAATTCAGTTTTTAAATTGTGTTTTTATAAAAAATATTCACGTTGTCAATGTGGTAGTTTAAGTTTACCTAAACGGTAGTAATTTTGTTAAACTTTAAGAGAATACTTTTGAAAAATATTATGTTAATTTCTGTAATAAAATTGTAACAGATTACAATATGTACAATGTTATCTAATTATATAAAAAAAATAATAAAATAAAAAGATTTTTATAAAAAAATCCGTCGGTACAATAATGATTGATGATTAGCGGAAAGTATTGGTTAAAGTATACATAATTGATCTATTATAAAAAAACAAAACGATCAGTAAATGCTATAATCAGGGTACTAAGTGTTCCGGTTATCATAGATATTATTTTTACTGTAAAATCTTGCCATTGTCTAACACAATAGGCGACGTCCGGCACCGTATTTTAGTACGCTATCCAATCTTCAAACGTATCTAATACTTTATTACAACGGAGTTTTCAAAGCACCTGCTCACGGTGCGGGTTTGCTTGCAGGTTGACTATTAATAATTTAGTAGAAAGATTAAACAATTTTTTTATGTGATTGGATGACAAACAGCCGGCTACGACGGCTCACCAGATATTAAATGGACATCGCTGCCTATAGACATTTGGGGAACCGGTGGCTTTACAGATATGTTCCAATGTCAGAAACAAAGATTAAATGGGCAGCAAATACACCGGCACCCATACCTCTCAACCCGAATACAGAAACGCAACTTTGCGGCAGAAATAGATATGGTGGTAGTACTTTCTCCGAAGAGCTCCTTTAAAAAGAGTTCTAATACTACGACTGTATTGGAACCTCACAAAAAGAAAAGCTTTTCAGGTTCTTGGTGATCCTTTTTGTAGCTCTTTTGCGGACCAGATATGGCGGTCTGGTCTGCTACCATTTATCCCAAAAAAAAACCAGACAAAGTATACATGTCTCGGTAATTACCTACTCTTATGATTATAGTATGTTCATATGTTATTTATGGATTTAATAAAGTTCTATTGTACTTATTTTAACAACGCAGCAGACATATTGAGTAATTAAGTCGCAGACATGTAATAATGTAAAGCCTACGCTCGTTAGTAAATATTGGTACTTATTTGTCTTTGCTCATTTTATCAGACCAGAGCAAAGACACAAAAGGAGTACAAAAAAGGCTAGACGTAGATTTCATTGTCTTATTTCTTCTGATTAACATTTAAATCAACGATAATATGTTTTTGTTCGAGAGAAAAACAAATTTTGGTTTTTACTCCTACGCTGCCAATGATAATATTATATAGTAATAACCCAATTTTTTGTTCGTAAAGTATTGTTTTTAACCTTTATTTTTGCCCACGATATTTTTATATATTAAATTTCTCATATCCTTGGTCAAAATCCCTCTATAATCTATTCACGTATATATTGTACCTGTATAACTCAAAAAGGTCGCGTTGTGTATCGAATTTCAGTTATATTTCTATTCTCAAACACCTCCTTTAGATCAAATCGACAGCGCTGGAGGCAGTCGAGTACATAGACAAGCTGTAAACTTGATTAGGGGATTGAAAGGAACAACAAACAACGAAAGAAAATCAAGGGAGAAGAAGACGTTTGCACTGGTACTTACTCAAATACAGCGAATAAATTCTTTGTTGAAACAGGATACGAATGCGATACGTCTTATTTTGGTAAAAAATAAAACGAGAATGTCATCAGAATAAGGGCATATTTTACAATAAGGGAGCATATGAGTAAAACAAATTACTTAAATTGTGTGTCAGGGTGTCGTGAGGTGAGACAAACATGAGGGTAGTCGGAGGTAGTCGGCACGGCGCGGCACGACGTCTGTGCGACAGACGCAGTAATTGCACCACACCGGTTTATGTGCCCGCAATAACTAATCTTCCTTTTCTCCAGCGCAATTTTTTAGCGAGTGACATTTATTTTGCGACTCGACATATTACATCACGAACGCAGGGGTGCTCTTCTTGTATTGTATTGTTAGAGACCTCTCTGTAGATGTTCTACTACGTTGATTGCGTGTAACGCAGTTTCTCCTTCATATAAACCAAAGAAATGTGATTGATCAAGCAGGGTAATCTTTTGTACACCGCCAGACCAGGTGATCATATCATAGCTTATCGTAGATAATACCTATCTGTACACTGTTGATTATTAATGATATATCATCATTTTATACCACACCACCAGAAATAATGAGGAACAAAATATGATTTATCTACTATTAACCCCATAAATACCACAACAAAGTTTCTGAAGAAGACACTGGTAGTTGGTCTATATTTTCAAAAATACAAATCCTGTAAGCGTAGAAATTAAATTGAAAAATTATTTAAAATGGAAGCATCTGTAGACGTTACCATTAAATTGATCGCGCGTAAGAACGAGTAGTAAAATAAAACGGGTAAAAATCCCGATCGGCTGCGTAAAGTTGAAAGGAGGATAGGAAAGCGGTGGCTCCGGCGGCCCTCGGCGTCCTCGAACTTTGACAGTTTATATGAGCCGTGTAATGGCGCCTTAAACTAAATAAAGCTTTGCATTTGGCTCGTGTATCGTAACCCCCCGCTACGCTTGCTTTGTCTCGACTAGATTAGAACTTGCTCCAGCAACGGATCTTCTCTAGGTAAGTTTATATCCTTTTTAATAAATTCCACTGCTCTTTTAATTTTCTATTTCACATGCTGATGCTGACTTCATTTTGATCAACTTTTAGATTTGCCCTAAAATTATAAGAATCCGCATAATGAAGAAGTCAGTTTTTTACTATTGCTACAACCCTTAAGTGCAATTAATGGGAGCTGCGTTATTCATTGCATCATCTACAACAATGACAATAATTTAACATTAACTCGTGTTTGCAGTGTAATCATACGGCCATAATATGGAAGGTGTACATAAGTAACAGATTACTCGAGCACAGCCGCACAGATAACTATATTCAGTGACCTCAGGTGTCGTACGTGAACTATGTATGTGTGGGTATGTGTGAAGTACCTTCTGGGTGCGTATGTGCGGACGACTAGACTAAGTACGGAGATGGGATGACTGATGTAGCTGTCATCGCCGCAGGCAGCTTGGACTGAGCCCAGACACGAATGCAAATTCATACCAGAAATTGACTCACTGTGCTTTCCAGGCATATTAGTACGAATTTCAGCGGATTAGTTCCCGCTACAGGCTACATGTCGTGGCTTTTGTGTATAATGTTAGATACTGGTTAGTTTTAGTCCGCATAATGATGAATAGTAGTACTGTGGCTAATTGGACGTTTCTAACATCAGGGTGGAGCACAAACCAATACTCTATTGATATTGAACTAATTGAATTAAACGAATACTGTGCACTGGTTCTTAGTTACGGCATATACAACATTAATGGAGAAGTCTTTTAGGTTTCCGCTACTATAAAGCAACGCAAAGCAGGGTGTTAAGGGCTTTAACAACTTTATTTTCTCTTCTAGATAAACCTAGTTCTCCTTCCTATCTGACTTCTCACTTTCAATACCTGTGCTCTGCGCACAGTAAGAATCTTCGTTTCTCCAATAATAGCCTTTTACGATGTCCTTCTCACAGCTCCGAATTTTTTTTAAATCTTCTTTTCTTGTCCAGGCGGTTTTCCTTTGAAATGAGCTTCCTCAGAATATCAGAATGGTCACCAGTCGGTACACATTCAAAGTAAAAGCTCGTGAACACTTGCTTATGAGGTTGGCAGACTCGTCTCACAATAAATTTGTTTATTATTTCTCCAGCCATGTATTTTTATCTCTCTCTACTTTGTATGTATATATATGTTACCAGCCAAACCCGATTTTAGGACAAACTAGTGTGGTCTAGACTAAACTTGTTCTTCCTACACGCGCTAGGATTAACTAGTATAGCCTAGGACAAACTGGTTCGTCCTACGCCCGATAGGATAAACCAGTTTATCCTAGGACAAACTAGTTTATCCTGATATAAATACGCACATTTCAGGATAAACTAGTATGACCTGGTCTTGGCATCATAGAAAACCTTGAAAGCCAAAAAAATGAATAAAACGCCCTGTAATGGGAAAAATTATCACTTTAATTATCACGATAATGATACGTCTTTTAAACTTATGTAAAATTGGTATGACAAACAATATTACTTACTATAACAAATAATGAAGTGTTTTTAGAACAATATTTGTAACAAATGTTACAACAAGTATTTTTTATGAAATTATTGATTTATATAGAACATTTTTATTTATGTTTGAAACAATAATTATGCTTCAATAATATATTAAAATTATTAAACTTTAACGATTCATCGTTAAAACTAATGGATAATTGGCAGTACAAACAATATTATTATAATAAATAATGTATTTTTTTTCAAAACAATCATTTACTTATAACAAATATTAAAGTTTATTTTTTATTTTTTTATGTTTAAGAAACAATAATTTTACCACAATAATGTTATACAATTGTTATTTATTTCTGACGCGTTCACTCGATGAGTTTATCCTAGTACAAACTAGTTTTTCCTTTAATGTTCATATTTATATCAGGATAAACTAGTTTGTCCTAGGATAAACTGGTTTATCCTATCGGCCGTAGGATAAACTAGTTTGTCCTAGGCAATACTAGTTAATCCTAGCGCGTGTAGGAAGAACTAGTTTAGCCTAGGCCAAACTAGTTTGTCCTGAAATCGGGTTTGGCCGGTAACGTATATAATTATGTATTATTATAATATATGTAGTATTATTAAAATATATTTTATTCCTGAATATTTTCTGTTCTTTGTACCTACTATGTTTTGTCTCTGCATCGCCCTAAGATAGACTGGTAGGAAATGCCTAAGGCAATAAGTCCGCCTTTGTACAGTGTATTTTTTTACATTATGTGCATAAAGTTTGATAAATAAATAAATAATTTTAACTTCAATATAGTTTCACACATCGACTGCATTTTTCGATGATCATGACGATTATGTGTCAGTTACCACAGAAAGTTCAGCAGTGCAATAAAATGGTTTAGGTGAAAAATATCAAATTCTCATGTTGGCACATAAAATAAAATATGCCTGATTCGTAATATGGCAAATTCTTTTAAACCACAGATTCTCTAAATGGCTCATTCTACATTCTTGTACGCAACATTAAGGAATTCATAAAATGGCAAATTATGCCTTTAGTAGGTACATTTAGATAAAAATAAAATAATAATTTCTGGATTAATTTTAAAATATTTTTATTATTTAGGTATGTTAAATTCCCTGCTGTGTGAAAATTTCAATTTTTTAAGCTAATTCGGCATTTTTGAATTTGCTATTTTGATATTTTTCCGTTTATAGAATTTGCTTTTACAAAAATTAGACATCCATAGCCTCATATGCCAAAAAAATATACGTGACAAATAACTTACCAACAACGCCGAAGGGTTAGGCAGAGGTGTACCAATGTACACCCACTTTTCACCGGCATGTTTAGGTCCCATGTAATAGGGGGCGAACTTATTGCCATTAACCGGGGACAAACCCTAACTCCTAGCTGCTACTAAGAATTTAATAAAAAAACCCTATAACATTTTTTGCTCGACTTGGGAATCGAACCCAAGATCTCTAGAGCAGAAGTCGCGCTTAAGACCACTAGGCTAAGGAAGCAGTTAGGTCACAAATCTTGTCTAATAGTTACAGTTATAGGACTTATAGCCACACAAGATACTGCAACCTCTTCTTTGTAACTTAGATCCAATCCAAGGTACCTACAAGCAATTATCAGGTCGGTCCAATGACGTAGGTACTCTATATCAATAGAATGACTCCAGCTCAATTAAAGCTCACAAAGATATGCATCATATCACTTAATGTCTAACAGCAGAGCTAATATTTGGCTATCAGTTGCACTTAACTACAATTGGCAAGACCACAACGGACTCTGCAATGCCGCTATCTGTTTTCGATAAACAAGTGATCGGAATCAAATGGAATCCCGATGTACTAACTGCGTGTTTCATAACTTGATTAGAAATGTAGGCAACGTGAAAATGATTTTCTTGAAAATGAATCTTTAATTGAAGTTCACTTTATTTCGGTTTGCATCTCTGGGAAGAGAATCATGAGGGTAATTCATGTCATGTTATCATTCTACACGTGTGGGGGACGATCGCAATTTTTTTGAACTTAGAGACTAAATTGACAGTTTCATATAACAAATATAAAAATATGTGCTTTCGGCACATACATAAAGCACACTATTTTCAAGTTGGACACAAAGTAAAGCTGTCAAATTAGTTTCTAATATTACTAGATCCCTTTAAAGAGTTTAAGATTCGTCAGAAGAACTAGCCAGCATTTTCCTGTGAGCTGTCCTGTCTACTAATAAAAGCAAATTACGATTGTTTTGTAGTAAGCACTCCTTGAGACCGACAGTCATTTGTTCTGTTTTCAGAAACCATTTATGAAATAAAACAATAAAGTCAATTTTAGCCCTCCAGTGAGAAAAAATTGATAGTACGTAGGTATTATGCAATTTTCGTTAATAAATTAAACTGTACCCTATTTATGTTTGCACATAAATGGTATTAGTCTTTACAAAATAAACAGAACATCTGAAGTAGGTAGCGCCCCGCATGAATAATAATGTTACTGTTTAACTGACTCGAATTTCCCAGCAAAGCCAACAGCCAATAAGCACTGACGCTACTCTGTGAAACTGTAATAATTTGAGCCTAAAATGCAGCGGTTATCTCTAACTCTCGAATCAATTTACAAAAGATTAGGTGGGTAAAAGTTTTCTATTGTTTTCTTGTTCCTGTTTTAAGACAGTTTGGAAAAGGTATTTATTTAATGCCAATATTTACTTAATTCTTTACCTTATCTTTCTTCTAACTGCCTCGGTAGCCTAGTGGTCTTAAGCGCGACTGCTATGGTAGAGGTCTTGGGTTCGATTCCCAGGTCGAGCAAAAAGTGTTGTTGGGTTTATCTATGAAATTCTCACTAGCAGCTCGGAGTTAGGATTTGTGCCCGGTTAATGGCAATAGGCTCGCCTCAATTACATGGGACTTAAACATACCGGCGAACTGTGGTTGTATATTACACTTACACGTACACTTCTGCCTAACCCTTCGGGGAATACAGACGTGATGATGGTATGTATCTTTCTTCTTTGCTTTTAATGTTTACAAAACATGATATCCTTTGCGAGTTGTTACGATGAGTACCAACAACTAAACTAATTAATTGTAAGGCAAACCTTTCCAAACTGGAAACAGTGTTATATAAATACAAATACATATGTAAAAAAGGAGCAAAACAAAGCAATTTCGATGTCTCACCGCCGGAACTCGATGCTGGCAAACACAAGATTATGACGTGTAAGAAAACATGGCTGTTATACCATATTTATACGAAATGCCGGATTATTTTCTATTTGTTTTGTCACACAAACATCATATTAATATCGCTGGGTTTGTCTAATAATGGAAGTACGGATATTGTCAAAAGTAATGAAAAACGTCATCTAGGAAAACCAGTTGGAACCTTATATTTAAAAAGACAGAAAAGAAAAGGTATCTTTGCGTAAGACTGACTATTCTGTCTCCGTAACCCCCGAGTGTCATAAAAGACGACTAAAGGTTGGTCGCATGGGCAGCTGACCGCTACCCTTAGGGCTGCGAAGGTCAACCCAAAAGGCAGCTTAGCAACGAGCTACAGTATGTCAGAATTTTGGCATATCAATAATGAAATCGACTAGTACCTAAACACGGAATATATTGTGGGAAAAACAATGTACAAATGTAGGATTTTATCTCAATAAAAGAATAAAGGGAACAGATATACTAGAATAAGTAAAACAATAACAAATAAACATCGGCGGGACACGACCACAGCATAGCTCTAGAATTCTCTCTAGTGTGTGCAAATAAGGCTGGTACTCACTGCACCTTGGTCCCACAGCGCGGATGTCGCCGTTCCCCACTTGGGCTTAATGGTGCGTGTAGACCGCCCCGATCTGCATGTGAGAAATGCAAATAATATTGATTCGCACTATAAATACTCTAACACAATGGCTTCTTTATTCAAGTGTGTCGACTTTTTCTCGTCTGTTGTGGAATTTCTATCTTTTGTACTTGTTTTCTTTGACGGTGTCTTTTAAAATGTGTGACTGAAAAAATTAAAATTCAATTAATCACACAACCAAAATGAAATGGAGAACGATGTGTTTTCAGTTTATCCCACTACTGTCGGAATTTAAATCTAATCTCCACTGGTAAAATATATGACAGCCATAAACACCGATTCCCAAATCACTACAAAACGCATTATATACTATCACACCAAACCTTAAAGCATTATAATCCTTCTCACATCACATCACAGCATAGAAATAGCAACAAAGCAACCGTTATCTCCCGTTATACCCGATCCGTGAACTGTGTACCCAATCCGTAGACGCCAATTACCTATCCCATAATCAAGGAGATCGCGAAAGGGTTCGGACGGGGCTCAATCAAACTTTGGCAATCATCACGCCTATCTAATCTCCAGGGAAACAATGTAACCGGGATTGGATACTCAGCGGACCACATTAACTACCTCCTTATTTATATGTAATGATAACAAGCCTAACAGGACAAACCGTAGTTTGCGAGCCTTTTATTGCGCCCACGTAATTATTGTATGAACATTCTGTTTGTTACTGCGACCCTCCACGACTTTGTGAAAGGTAAAATTAATTCTATATTCAACTGGTGATCTCTAGGGGTTTTGCTGTAGTAGTTGTTTGCTCTTCAGGAGCACCTGTTCACTGTTATTTAGTTAAAGTCATGTCCATAAGCTGGTTTTACGCAACTAAAAGTTAAGTCTTCCTTTGTAAAATTACCGCCTACGCCACTCTCCAATCAGGGTAAACTCTGACCGAAGGACAACATTAAATTTTCGATCCATTTATGTTTCGAACGATGTATGATTTCCACTGAATGTGAAATAGGCACAGACTTTCTATACGGGTCCATTATACTAGACAGTTTTTTAATTTCCGGTGGCCTGGAAGCATCCGCTACGAAAAAGTGTTAATTGAATGTGAACGCGTGTTTGCGGAGATAGAAACGGATCTAAAAAACAACGTTACTGTTGTTTCGTGAATAATAAATCAACAAACGTTCGAAAACTCATGTATTCAACACAGCTTCGCAAAATAAACCATGACTCTATATCCGTAGGTGATGTGCAAACGAAATGTAAGCGCTATAGAGATGTAGATTTCAGTCGACACTCGATTTATTAAGTGGATCCCTTTAACCAAGTACTTTGAAGTTATCAAGTTCGTAATACATTGGCGAGAATCGCGATAATTGAACATTTCTTTAAAGGTGAAATAAGTCATATGTAGCGTTGTTTTTAACAACGTATTTAAAAGCATAGCTCATGTAACGTATTTTTTGTCAACTTAACAACAGCTCATCATCAAAATTATTAACTACCTAAATAGGCAACTTCATACATTCTCCAGACTGATTTCGGACACGGAAACCAATCTCAATGGAGACTAGCCAAGTATGCAGGAGATATTATAGTGCACAAGTGCACTCCTTCTTCCCTAACTCTCATAGTGCGATGAGTCGGCTATCAGTCACGACCGGGGAGAGATCAGGCGCAGGACCAATGTCTTTACGAGCTTTGCGAAGCACGTCGGTGATACACCACCGTATTCCTAGCTGTTACCGGGAAATTTCTAACAGAAAACCTTAATTACGCTTATTGCACAACCTGTAAATCGAACCCAGGATTCAGCCCTGCGGTCGCGCCTGCGATTAAGAGACCAACGGGGCAGTCAACTCTTAATAAGAACGAACTGTTAACAGTAACTATTATAGTAATACAAGTAGGTGGCAAAACCGGATGGCTAAAGAAATGGGTTAGTTGAATAATTCATGGGAGGAACAAATAAGATGGAACCCACAATCAAGCTGGCTAGGAAATGTTTAATTGAATTGTGATGTCGTATACAAAAGAAAGGGTCAGTCGGCGTGAAAAGTAGCTTGGAACGACTGAATCGAATAATCTATTCTAATGAAAATCTAGTAATAGCTAATGGATTGCTTTCAGCTAGAGGATGAACTAGAGATTCGAAATTAGAACTGGAGCTCAAGTTTGGGAACTTTAAGTTTGGCAGTTTTTGTAATTAAGAAAATAGAGTGCTTTCTTTAAGAGTTGTTTTCTATAACGGGTCTATTCACATATCTTTTAATCTATTTCGAATGTTTCTTGCTATTTTGGTAAAATCCAGTCTGTTTTTAATGTTGTGTCTGTGTTTTAAAAAGTTCTACAATTTGATTACCAAATTCAAAAAAAGAAACCAATTTATTCCTTGGAGCTCTCCACCAATTTCATCGTTCTGTTTACGATTTACATAATTAATTGTACTTACAAATAAATAGATGGTGTAGTGACTAAAATGTTCTACTGCTGTTCGTCTATCTTTAAGTATTTAATACAAATAAATAATAAAAGTGCTAAGGGCGACTTTTTCATAGACAAGACTTCAAATTGATGTCATTAGATTACGTTTAAAATCCTAAAAGCCGATTATATTAGAACTGTGGTTAAGTCCATATAATCAGCTGCGGAGTCCATACAACGGATCCTGGATTACCACTTTTATTAGAGCTATCAAATGCCCAGTAAGTGCAATTTTTCCAATTCCATTAAACAGATGGATGTTTGTATCTAGCCGGTGTCTTGCCGGGTGTGAATATTTATATCCTAAGAATTTGTAACTAATGGAGCCTGTCCAAGACGAGACAGCAGAAAGATGACAACAATGCCCCCCAAGGGCAATCCACTACTTCTTACAAAAACGACATTAATATTCTACACCGACCGGTGGAGGAGCTGCTTTTAACTTTATGGGACATCACGCGAATTGAAGAAGGCAACCAGACGAAGAAATTAACTTTTTAAATTAACCTTTTCACCCGCTCGGCTGGATGGAGCAATGGAGGGGAGAAAATAAAACTCCACCTATGTGTCTTTATTTCGGTTTAGTCACACAGATTAACAAAACTTTGTGAATTAAGACATATTTTGTTTTGTTTTACTTTAAACGATTTGAAAGATGTGTTTAAATGATACTGGTTGAGAAGAAACTTTACTCCATTTTTTTTTTTTTTTGGTGGGTGGGAAATCATCAAATAACTTCTCCCGCCCTGGGCGGGGCGGGAGGGGTTATCAGACTGGGGTGTCAGACTTTTACTGACTAAAACCCACCCATGTTCCTTCTTGTGCCTTTTGCGTTCCGGGGGCACGGTATCTCTTGCGAACAACCCGCAGCCCCGGCAAACTTTACTCCATAAGGTCAAAATCTATTCGCTCGGTCTAGCAAACAGGTAAGTAGGTAGTCTCTAAGTATTTAAGAGCCTGAGATTCAGCTTAAACCTAAGTTGTTTCTAATAAAAACAAGTGTTATAACACAAGGACACAATATTTTTAGCAGTGAGCAATTTCTGATTCCATGAAAAACATAAACGCCGTAATCCCCGCTAAGTCGGAGCACCAAAAATCTCGAAGCGTGATTTTCCCGAAACGGTTTTCCAGGAATCGTAGCTCCCAATAAAAGACAACATAAAAAGCGAAACCCCTAAATATTTCCCGCCAATTGATAGGTACATTCAGCAGTAAAGTGGGAGAGCCAACAACAGATTTATAGGGCGCCAGTCGAGTGCGTGCTTTAATAAAAAAAATCACAAAGGTAATTCGCACGACAAGTTATTACAGAGCTAGAAATATATATGGCTCTCATATTCTCTTATGAATAAATGGGAACAATTTTTAGTCTAGTACGCCAAGTAAGCGCGATAATTTATGTTCTCATACGTTTAAAGTTTCGCTTTAGTTTTTAATATTTTAAGGGGCTTAATTAAATGACGATAATGTTGTAATGGATGAGATACATAAAAGTCATTGGTATGGAGTATGGATATGGAGACTCAATAAATAGTAATTGGTAAAAATGCTTTAAGTGCTTAAAAAACTTAGTAACTGCTAACTATTTCTATATGTTAGTGATTTAAGATGTGCGTGACAGTTATATATACATACATATTTATATATCACGGTTTAATTTAAAATTATTTACACAATATGTACTTGAATTCCTTCCCAAAAAAGAAAATAAATAACGCGGCTGTTAACTGAAATTTTATATTTTTCGTAAAATTCTAAATACCGGATGAGTTGAGGTCAACAGTGTGTCGATGTACAAGTTGAGTCCGGCAGCGTCCGGTCGTCCGGGACTTGTTCAGTAAGTCAAAACTGTCAGGATCACGCGCGGCCCGGCTCGGCTGGGCGGGCCGGTCCGCCCACCACCGTATTTCACAACAACCGAAGTACCTTATCAACTTAGCTAACTTTTAACCGAGCTTGTTTATTATTTTTATTGAAATGATAAAATTGGGTTAAAGGCAAAACAAACAAATAATTTCGTGAGGAATGACATGACGAAAAGATAAAAGAAAATATTGTATCCGCCCAATATTGTTATTTTATGTTTCTCTGAAAAAAATAACTGCATTTTTATCGTCCAAATAAACGTAAAAGATTAAAATTTCGTATTCCTAAAAGCTAGCGTGATATTTTTAAATTGCCTGTCCTAGATATGTAACTACATTAGTTTAGTTTCCTCACAGTGTAAATTGTTTGCTAAATCGGTACGGGAGATTTCAAGCGTACATTTTACATACCTACTCACTGAAAAAAATTCTGACGTTCTTTTTAGCGTTAAGAAAGAAATTTTGAATAAAATATGCTTTTTCTCTGTCCGTATACCATTTTCCTTTTTGTAAGATTAGGTACTATTAAATATTCAGAAACAATTCCATTTCATTATACAGCGGAGCAGTCAAAACCTCCCGCAAATGAGCTTACCAATGTTGTAAAATGTTAATTTTCTATTAGGACAAAGTTAGCCAGCATCGACACTGCGACCCGGGCCACCTCACCGACACATCTTCATTAGCCAACCCGTAATGTCACTCCGGGGAAATAATATTACGTTATAAACCGCCTTCACGAAATAATATGCTTTCATAAACATGTGTGTTACTTACATATACGTACTTTACCGATATATGAAAAAATCACTGGAACACCTGAAATGTTTAGTAACATTTTGATATGTTATGTAAACATAGTCATTTAAACAAAAATGTTCAAACCGCTCATTTGTTAAAACAGGACCTGGCATTTCGTGATAAAAATTCTGAACAACAAAACGGACATTCTCGGGATATTAAAACCATGACGCTTCCTTTATAAAAATGAGTGTAAAATGCCCGCACGTCGCGAGCATGATGTACCGTAGATGTAGGCACTCTTGAAAGCAGAATGTTTTAACTTTTTGGCCGGATCCGCTGTTGGCAGGGGATCCAGATAATGTCACCATAACAGATTATGTCTTGGCACCGAACAACCACTATGAACATTCAAGATATCACAAAGAGGTTATATGTGCGTATAGTTTGCTTTCTTCCTACATTGAAATAATTCGGCTATTTTCCCCATAAACTGAATGAATCATAGCGGAAACGTATTCTTCGAAGTTTCGTAAAGGTTTGCTGTTCTCTTTCTTATCACATACCGTCACGCCTGTATTCCCCGAAGGGTTAGGCAGAGGTGTAACAATTTACACCCACAGTTCGCCGGTATGTTTAAGCCCCATGTAATAGGGGGCGAGCCTATTGCCATTGACCGGGCACAAATCCTAACTCCGAGCTGCTACTGAGAATTTCATAGAAAAACCCAATAGCACTTTTTGCTCGACCTGGGAATCGAACCCAAGACCTCAAGCGTAGCAGTCACGCTTAGGACCACTAGGCCAACGAGGCAGTTCTCTTTTTTATTTACAGAATTTTCAGAATCTAAATGATTGATAAACATATACATTAATTTCAACTTACTTGCATAATTCCTGAACCGCTACTGAAACAGTTCACAGAATTATTGAAGCCATAGCAACCGAGTTCTCACGACACAGCTAGTAAACAGAACATGTAGCTATCACAATACAATCAACTAAAATTATGCATTCCATCTAGTTAAACATCGTTATCTGCACACCTAGCAACCATCTACCTACTAATGTGCTACAGATGCCGCGCTATTACATACATAGGACATTCCAAATAGTTATGCCTACACCTGCGAATACCATCTATAGGTAATTGAAGTAATAAATCCCGGGGGAGCGGGCAAATCACGACTTATTGCCTCCACTTCCCGCGGAGACGACATTTAAATCAAGCTGTAAAGGCACGTCAAATTGATCTAATGCTGTTTCTAAGTAGGTCACACCTGACCACTGTCCGGAATAGTCCAGATTCACTAGCTAATATACTCGTAAAGAATGTTTGGCGCGGCGTTATTCGGGAAAAATTGCTTCGGAAAATGTTAAATTTACGGTCTGAAAAAATCGCAGAAAATGTTGCCCTGTATAGTATTACAAAGAATGTTGTAGTAAAAGCTTTAGTGACACCGCCATTTCGGTATTTTGTTGCTTTAAAAAAAACAGGTATTAAACGTAGTTTTTAGAGCAGCCTTTATCGAGCAGTCGATTTTATTATAAGCCATTTTGTAAACAGACATCCATGAATATTGCGAACATTCAGACACCGTGTGTTACATAAAAAGCTTAATTATAATAATGAAACCAAAGAAAATGAGTAGTTACAAAAACAAAACCTCAAAATACAGTTCCATTTCGTGTTCCATGAAAGAGATAACTCGAAGATATAATGTATGCTAGTCGAGCATAATCCGGTTAAGTGCAAAAGACGCGAGTGCTTCCAGGTATGCGCCGGGCCAGACCGCGTATAATTGAGCCCATAAATCCATGCAGGACGACTTATGTAGCTGGCCTCGCCGAGACGCGACAATTAAATCATGGAACACCACTAATTACTTGGCATTTTATTAGGCCATAATGGTCAAATATATTTCCCTTAATTAATTATAAAGAAATGCAAGGTGTGATGGCTTTTGGATGAATATTTATGATTGTTTTAGGAGCCATGGCAATCTATTCAATGTAAAAGGAAAATTTAAAATATTTTTCGTAGGATATTTATAACTGTCGTACTTAAATCATATCAATGTAGAAAAGAAATTTAGCAGCCATAATTTATATTATGCGAGAAAAATGTAATTAAGGGGTATTCAGTATTCAAATAAACGATGAAAACCGACGTAATGCTATGTGTGTGCAATAAAATGACTTTATTTTCGGGTGCTGTGTCATTAAGGGTTCGCCGCGTCGTAACCCTTGATGTCGCTCGTAACTGTTTATAGTAACGCCTTAAATTAGAAAGCGGTAGGTACCTACGCATAAATTATAGACCCACAAAAGAAACCTACGGAATACCATTCAAGATTAAAATGTAATTGCGTCTGTATGTTTCCCGTGAACTGTTGGCAATAAAGCCTGAAGCTTTTAATAACGTGTTACAGGTAGGTATGTAGCGTTGAAGGTTGAGGAAAAACCGGTTCCCCCTTATAAGGAATCCTTAGACAGCCTTTTGCCTTCTGAATCTATTTCGACGTGAAAAAACAAAGCTTTATTGGCTCTTTTTGGTACACCTTCGTCACTGTCAATTAATGATGCTAAGTTTATCTTAACACCAATATGTAAATTGTTCCAATTTACTGCGTGATGCAGATTTTGGACATCAAATTATGGGACAGTAGTAATTACATATGTACCTATGAGCTCATTAAATGCTTTATTTCAATAGCTTAATTGTATTATCGCTTAAACTAATTGGTATTTTGTTTGCTCGGGGTTTGTTAATTATAATAATACTGATTTTGTTGGAATCACGTACGTGAACAGTGGTTTTACCGTTTAACATTATTTATGTTTATTTCGTAATATACTGGTCTTGTTTATATTACTGCTTTATCTTAACATTAGTTTACCTAAATAACGAAATGGGACATCGATTTAATGCTGCTACAGGAATAGAACTTTGTAATGAGGAACAACACAATTTTATACTTTAACAAAAAACAGCAGGCCGTTATCACCTTAATTTCCCCATATGAAACCTACCTACCTATAAAATAAGGATTGTTATTGTAGGCCTGTATTCCGGATAATATAACAAATAGAGTATCACCAAGCCACCTTCCCATACCCAAATATGTACCTAATTAAGCACCACTTTATGAAAACCTAATTACACAGGAGTGTTATCATAACAGCATTTACACGCTCAACCAAATTAAATGGGCCGCCTTACCTGGTTCACGGAGGACACAGGAAACTATACCCAGGGGAAACTTACCGACCATTTCTGTTCACATTTAGATATCGTTGTATATGTAATGTGGCTAAATTAATGTGAACTGTCGTGTAAACAACGGTACAATGGTCGTGTTTGTAGATTATACGTACACGTTTTTTAGTCGTATATCGTTTGATATTATTTATTAAGGTTCCAAAACTTTATTTTCTACTATTATGTGTCTCTTTATTTCTTTTTGAGATAATGAGTCCATCGCAAAGCCGTTACATATGTTGAAAAGTTAAATTTTATTATAAACACACATATTTACAGACTCCTTCATATATAATAACATAATGAGTTCATTAAATCTATTGGATGCCAGTAAAATTGGTAATGAAACATTTGAGGCCGTAAATAAATATTTAACTTAAAATTATCTTTCGTTTTTTAAATATTAGTACACTAGCTTCTGTCCGTGAAATCGCAGATTAAAAAAACACAAAATTAAAAATTTTACGTAGACCCCGACAGAAGAAAAAAATCACTACTGAAGCTAACTAAAGAGCTGATAACTTTGAAACTGCCGAACCGATGTCAATCAAACAAAGCTAAGAACACTCCCAACTAATTAACCTCTCAAACACAAAAAACAAAATCAAAATCGGATCATGCGTTCGCAAGCCACAGACACACACACACACACACAGAGACACGTCAAACTTGTAACACCCCGTCGTTTTTGCGTCGGGGGTCAAAAATAGCTTGTGTCCTTTCTTGGGGTTTAAAATTATCCCATAGCAAATTTCTTCAAAATCGGTTCAGTGGTTTAGTTTATATTTTATTACTAATGTATTTTCTACGCAGAAAATAGGTACATGCATACATGGTAGAAAAATAAAAAAAATCAGAACAAGGATGATTATAATCCTAAGAGTTTTTCCTATATTCATGAACGTTTGAACAGAGAGTATCTTAAGGCTTAACGTGTCGGGTGAAGAGAAGTCAGTGCGAAGTCAACTGTCCTAACTTGCAAACTTTACCTGTTGCCAGAGTTACCAACAATTCCAACTCAAGCGAGATAACATTAAGTAATATTATTACAGTTGTTACTATTTTTGTGTTACATTCAGTAACAGAATTACTTGCATGATTTATGGCACGTAACTTCCTTTGTCCCGATTGGCCATTCATGATTCTCAGAGGCGGAGTGGATATTACAAAATTGTACTCTTAATTTTATTCTAATTAAGAACTTTGTCAGCTAGTTGTTTACTTTCTTGTGCATGCTGTGGTCTCCTATACGTGAATGAGTACACCAAAATAACACCTTTGTTAAACATTGTTTTTATGTTATGATTTGTGTATATCTTTTGTTAGAGATCCTAAACAAATAAATAAATATGTTAGTATTGACACCCTAGGGGATAGTAACAGATACCTAAAGGTAGAATCCCTGCTAACATAATAAATAATGTGCTTAAAAATATACGGATTTAAAAATTAAAACATTTTCAAACATTCCAGGGCCATTCAAAAATATTTCACAGTCGATTAAATTTTTAATTTCCGGACTAAACTAGCATTATACTACCAAAAACTATGTTTGGCAAAAACAACGCATAGCGAAATGGTCGGTAGCCGGTTAATGTTTAAGATAGAGAGGCTTCGAGGAGCGCGTCCGGTTTCCGGCGCCGTCCCTCCGACGATTCAATTTAGTCCGGCCCGCGACAAACTCCATTGATTGTTTCGATATTCCGGTCACAAACGGCGGAAACTCTAACAATTTTTCTAGTTCTGTGAGGACAGATTTTTATTATGTTTAGTTGTTTCACGGGTGGGCTTCGTTCTTAGTCTCTAATGTCTCCCTATTGAGTAAAGACAATACATAAACTCAATCATGCTCATAGACGAGTGAAATTGCTTTCTATTTAGAATAATATATTAAATAATAATAAGATGTAACTAGCTTCTGCTCGCGACTTTGTTCGTGTGGCAGTCAAGTATACCATAAAATGCCTATGGCATTCGGTAACAATGTATTAGTGATATTTTTTTGTAATCACCTGAAGTTTAAGGGATTACCTCTAACGAAAAAAATTAAACAAATCTTACAATTTTATAATATTAGTCTATGAACCAGATTACAGAGCAGAGACAACGCGATCAGAAAACATATAGTTTTTTCTACAAGATTTAAATCTGTTTCATAAAAGCATAACGAATCACAATAACAGGCACTTAATTCGTATATTAAGCATTTTATTTAGGGCGAAATTATTTAATGTACTATAACTTTCAGTCCGTTTTACAGTTTTTTGCGTTTCTAGAAAAACAAGCTTTTCAGGTTACCTAAGGTTGTTTGTCATGCACGCGCGAATCAAAATAAATGCGAAAAGTTTATGATTGAATTGTTCAACGCGAGTTCTGCTTACCAATGACCTGGCTATAGGTAGCATAATATAGTTTATTTTATATCCGGAGAGAAACAAGTTGTCCCCCACATACGCTCGCTTTCCGCCGGCGCCGCTCGGGCACAATACACAGAGCCTTCAGTGATTTAGTTTTATTGTCATGCACCCTCTATTCACTGTGATATGCATCCAGATTATTCACGAGAAGGTGATGTTGTTGTTTTAATATCACTTTTCCAAACTATAATTACGTCAGCTTAGAATATTTAATATGTAAAACGTCCAAATTGGGGTCATTGCTGTACGAAATCTATTTAGTCGTAAAGGTGACGTTTGATAAACTTGTAACGATGTCCCTGGCACTCATCCGTGACGAGGGATGATAAAAGGGTCATGGCACAACCTTCACGTGAGTACAAGCGGTTTACCTCGCATTGTAATGTGCCCTCCGCGCTGGCCAACTCCTTTGAATAGTAATTTCATAGACGCCACCCCTATTATTAAGGGTAGTATAAACCCGACTGCTAGTCGCCGTCTCAGCGGGTTAAGCAGACGAAGAGAACCTTTAAATTAGATGCTTTGTACATTGCAGTCGTATCGTGAGCGACTGTGCTATATTGTCAGCGATCTTTTTATCTCTGCTGCGATGTCTGTGATAATAATCTTTTAGCTAGCTGCATAATCTCTGAGCTCTATTAAAAAGTAAGCGATTCACAATAACACCGTTTAAAAAATTTGATACAAAAACGGCCAGATGTATCGGGACCGTCATAAAAATTGTTCCGCCAAAATCATAAAACGATCTTCTCCGTCGATGAATCGAGGCTGTTAACCCATATCGCGCGAAACGGCTACCACTCCATCCGGGGACGATCTTTGGGCGAGACGTGACCGAACGGGCCAATAAAATCTTTCCGAAACGCTAGCTGGTCCTATGTTGTAAAAATTGTCGGACGTGACAAAGACGAACCGTTGATCCTCCGCCGACCTGCCTCGCTGCCGCAAACTGGAATGCTGATACGGAAACTCGTTTCCGTGTTTTTCTTTATTTTCGTTTGCTGCGAATAAACTTTCTGTAAACTGCCTAGGTTTACTAAAATAAATGAAATATAGATAACAAAAAAGAAAATTCTGTTGCTTATGCATTCATAAGCAATAGGATTTACTTTTTAGTTATGGGTAGCTCCACAATTATTACCAACCAACTTCCAGCTTTATTTTATCCGAAGCTTCGTGGCTCAGCTCTAATCAAACAATAATCAAATAATATGGATAATGATCCACAAGCTGTCGATATCTTTGTACATAGGTATACATTACAAAGAAATGAAACGAATTTATTTTTCCAATCGTATTTTTTAAGGAAAACCTTTGAATCGAGCTGAGCCACGAAGCTTCGGATAAAATAAAGCTGGAAGTAGGTTGGTAATAATTGTGGAGCTACGCATGGCGGGAGTTGGTTCGAAGAGACATTCCGATGGCGGATAACAATAAAACTAAATCATCGGGAAGTTATCTATCTCCGTAGTCGACGGGCCCGGAAAGCGAACATGTGCACCAAATGTATTACACGGGATAAGATGTTAAATGGTGCAGCGTCAATGACTCCTACTGTTCCTAATTTTGTTTCCTCCTCTTGTTTCAGTATTTGCTTTGAGTCACTAATGTGGATTTATTTGCACGTGTGTGTGGTGTCTACTCGATAGATTGCAAAAACGACAAGAGAAACAAAATCTCTGTATAAGAAAATAATTAGCTAAAACTTCTGTCACTACTTGAATCACTTTGACAAAAATAATGATGATAAAAATGAGAAAAGTTAAGAATTAATAATATTGATAAATCTGCCTAAATTTAATATCTGCCAAAGTTGAAAAGAGATTTTATTAAAACAAAGTTTGAGAAATTCCCAAATTCAACAAAAAACCCTTATCTAGATTCAGGTTTCGATTACGTAACAGGCCTTCAGATATTTTATCTGTAGGGCTAATGAGGCTCGAATATGATCGACCGTCTACCTACCTATCTACCTGATCCTTGGGGTGCCGCGTCGAGCGATAAAAAATAATATCAAAAATGTCATGTGATATTTATACAAGACGACATTTTGCAAATTATCTATCCCATTAACTTTCCATTAGGGATAATTGGGGCTGGATTTGAAAATGTATTTATTGTACCATTTTTTTTTTTTCAATATTAGAAATTGTCCCTTGTTTATTCTGTAATGTTAGTATCTTAGTACCCTTCCAACAAAAAGTACGTAGAATGTGAGTTTAATGTACAGTACCTACCTACCCATTAATTTTCAGGTCAGGCCGCATGACTTCAATTCCTACTACATTATAAATCACAGGTGCTCTGTGACCAACATCAATCAAAGTAAACACGATGATCTGTATGTTATTAGCCTAACATCTGTGACAAGAAAGTCACGTTTAACAACTCAATCATCTCTCATGGTTTGCATGATCTGTTCAGCAAATCATACAGAGATATTTTTTCAGGTCACGTAAAACAGTGAAGGGTTGATTCTAATTTAAAAAGAAACGGACAATGGTTTAGAATTAAACGGGAAAGCTAACTTCAAAATTCTTTATAAAAACTTTCATTCCACGTAACAAAAGAAATTGGATTGTAGCGCGGATCCAGCTACGGCAGATATAAATGAGTTGGTCAGCTTTAATTATTGCCGAAATTAATAGTTAGCAGATAACAGCGCTAGTTACGTGTTCTTTCTGTAATAAATAACGTGCGCCGGACGGTTCTCGTCGATAACTTAATTCAATCTTGGCTCCCCTCGTCATCTTGCTCACAATATGCTTCCACAAAGAATTGTTAGGTGATGAAACGCGACTTTTCCCTTCCACCTACACACAAACATGTCTATTCTGCCGATGAATTATTTCATTGGAATATTTTCATATCGCGTATTTTCTTTCCTGTTTTTTTCGTTGGTAATTTTTCTGTTGTATTATTTTTATAAATGGGTTTACATGCTTACTTGCATTTTATGAGTAAGTATTGGACGGAAGGTCGGTAGAGGTATCGATAAGAAAAATTTTATTACCGCATTTTCACCAGGGAGCAAAGATTCATTTAAAAAAAAGGACTTAATTAAAATTGCATATGTAAAAACCAATGACAGCTACCGACTCTTCGTCACCCTTTCGTTTGCATACTAAAAACGTACAAAATAAATTTTAATAAAACTTTTGAACGATTGAAAAAGCCACATGTCAGCGAGCAGACAGAAATAAAAGAGCTTGCTCTACTGCCAATATGAAATATGAAGCTAACTGCGTTCAGACTTGGACGCTAGGCGTCTCTTACTCATCTTCAAGCTACATTGAACTGCAAAACTTTTAAATGCTAATAACAATTCCAGTGCTATTTGATTTTATTATTCATGTAGAATGTTTGTATATTCAAAAAGCGAATTTATTATGTTCTAAAAAAATGCAGATAATTTTACAGCCAGCCAGTCCGGTTGAATAGGCCATACCTATGTCAAGGGCCAACGTTTTATTTTTTTAATTTAATCTTATTCTGCTGACAGTAACGTCATGTTTTGGTGGTCATCGTTCAGCTCAGGGTCACAGGGGACGGGACAATAACTATGACTCATGTATTTTGATTCTACCGTGTCATCTCGTTAATTACTGATCGTGTGGCACACCAATGTGTTAGAACGTTCAATGAGCCTTTATGTAAGGAAACTGACAATTTAATCGAACGAACGTAGGCGTTTGAAGTAACCTCTAACGTTATTGCGTTGACGCAATCAAGCTTTTTATAATATTCTTCTAGAATAAAAATAAACTGGTATCTTTATTATTTTATTTCTACATGTATTTCGTAATCCATAAATAAATTCCCAAAACCCTCTTAAACAGTAAATAAACTATTGCACCAATAATTAAAATATGTCTGTACCTCAACTTAGTTATCTAATAAATCTATGCTCTCTATTAAATGGATGCAAACGTACTTGAAACAAAATAATTTACCGTAGAATGGAAGTGCGGGATTTCCTGAAATCAAATGGCCGTGTCGAGGAAGCCTTCGCGTTTCTTATTCAATTTGAAGCGAAGACGGCAAGGCTCGGGGGCAACTACTAGGCCGAAACAAGTCTGGGTGTAATCCCTCAAATCCAAATTAGATTTTCTTTCACTGCCTCTCACTATTGACAGGTTTCCGGCATCGGGCCTTGTGCTCCGTGTCTCGACGCTCGGCTTAACTTTTATCCTTACTATACCTCTTTAAGACTGTGAGTTGCGCTAATTGGAAAAAGATAGAAGACATTCTACAAATTAAGTTGATAGTGTCGGATTGGCTTGAATGTCAGCGTTATTTTCAAACTGATCAGAGTTTTGAGAAAATTAATTGATCGTTATTTATGCAGTTTTCTTAACGTAAGACAGTAAATTCAAAATGCTGGTCCTGCATTAACCAATTACTTTATCGTTAACGCTACGTTGCAATATTTCAGTCTAAATATCTAACAAGAGGAGAACACGCCCAATTAATAAGATAAAATGTACAATTAATTAACTAAATAAATAAGTCCCTAACATAATAAATTCAAACATTAAGCCAGAAACATGACTAACAAGCAAAAATACTAGCACGAAATTAAATTCATACGTGTATATAATTGGCTATAAATTTTCATTGAACAAATTTTAAGGGGTACACGAAAATGGCGTCGTTACAAGAAGAAACAATAAAATAAAACGCGACGGTAATGAATAGGCTGTACTAATATTGGGCCAGATTTAACAGGGTGTAAGTCGATAGCGGGACAGGCGATGTCGCGTGCCTCGGGCCCGTGAGGCAAGCACGCACCGATATAGACATCACTTACAATGGCCTACACTTGTACTATATAAATATTTGATACAATTAATACGCACGCGTAAGCCTAATTGCTCGTTATAAGTCGCTTGTTTTGTAAGTAGTGTGGTGCTGTGTCTTTACGAAGGTTTATTTTTGCTGTGTGTCTGACAATGTATTCAAAAAGACAAGTTCACTTAATAATAAAAAAATAATAAAAAATAACCAGAGGAACACCAATAAAACTCCTTCATTGGTTTTCTCATTACTCATAAAACACACACCCAACATGGTACCCTAGTAACCAGTATCATGGTAAATATCATCATGAATCTGTAGCCAATAATGTTCTTATTTAAAAAGCAAATAGAATAAAGAGCGTATCTAAACAAATCCCGTAAAACGCTACGTAAATGTTCGTATTTTCGCAAAGTTAATACATGTTTCAGTTCGGAAAACAATTTTCGTAAATAAATTCTCCTTTTTACGATCCGATATAACGAGTTCATTCTCCTAAAGTAAGGGTCGCCTGACATGCATCCCTCAAAGAATTAAATTGAATATGAGAGGAAATTACACGGGTTCATATCAACGCCGTCTCTTGTTCCAATCGAATTTCCCTCTGAAAACAATGCCAAAACGGAAATTAAACCGATGTATGAAAATAACTGAAATCTTCAAATGGACGCAGATTTATGTTTTTAGGTTTGGAATTTGTATGGATTTAATCAGTTTTGGAATTGTTATTCGATGAATATTGAACGGTAATCGTTCATTGAGCCGTTTATCTGAAAAACGTAGCAATATTAATTTGCTGAAAGCCATTACTGAGATGTTAATCAAATAACTATGTGCCTGACAGTAGTATTAATTTAATATTTATCATTAATTTACAATTGTATTAAACAAAGATGGTTTTGGTGTCTGCTTGGCAGCTTAATTAATGTAGTTTACACT
Organism: Caradrina kadenii; assembly: GCA_947462355.1. Lineage (NCBI taxonomy): Eukaryota > Metazoa > Arthropoda > Insecta > Lepidoptera > Noctuidae > Caradrina > Caradrina kadenii. The sequence continues at coordinate 8,282,674 of OX381677.1, read as the reverse complement.
ATAATTATGAGAGTTTATTCCGGAAGGTTTGTAATGTATATTATTTTCATAATACACTTCAAAGGTATGTTTTGTCAACTTCTAAAATCCGTGTCAACAGGGACGGGTCGCTTGTAATGTTATATTTTAATAAAAAATCATAGGAGGAATAAATGAATATTTGTGCGAGTAAGTTTCCAGTGTGTTTGCAGAAGATCGGGTGTTGTTCGAGAGCTAAGTGATTGTAAGTGGAGGCGAGTTCTGGCGCCTCGCCGGAAGTTGTTCCCACGTGACGGACGCCGGAAGTGACGGCGCGCGCCGGATCGCGTTCCTTCGTTATGTCGCCTTACCATCACTCTCTAGAGCCTTTTATCCGAGCCCGTATTCAATAGATGCCATACTTGTGTCTGAGAAACAGAGGTAAATTGAGGTATTACATTTGTATTTGATGTGTGTTGGATCGGCAAGATTACAGTGTGTTTTATGGAATTTGTTCGGAAGTAAGATGCTGGTAAATGTGGAAAAAAACCTGGTGACAAGTGACAAGTTGTTACAACAGAATTCTTGATAGGCAATAAAAATTATTTCAATTTCTTATTCTAAATGAATGCATAATTTTATCTAGTGGCTGAAGGAATTTCTTAGATAGCCATTTGACTAAGATGTAGAGACATCAGGGATTTCATAAAATATGGGTCTTGTCAGTGCTGCAAAAATACGCCATTTTTCTCGGAGCACATTATTTCGGTGTCAAGTTTAAATATTTTTATCATAAGCATGATTATTTAGAACGTTGGGATAACGCGCGATACGCCTTAACTAATAACAACGCATCTTTAAAGAAAAAAATGTTGGATATGATTTATATTTCAGAAAAGAAAATAATAGTTGATATTTGAACTACTGAGTAAAATCTATTTCTTCAGCAGGTGAAGGTAAATTATGTTGAAGAAAATAGATCTCACTTTCAGAAGATGTTTTCTTTTAAAATTACACTCCTTGCAAAATAAAGTGACGAAATTAAGTAGTTGGCACTGACAAAATGTTGAGTAATACGGGTTAAAGTGCGTCGTTGTTTTTGTAATGCCTTTTCTTATGACTGGCCCTAACGATTATTCGTCCCATTGTGAGCGGCAGGACGTTGCCAAGACCCCGCGGAGAAAGAGCTAAACTTACAAAACTTTCCGACTTGTTCAAATAGCCGGCTTTTGTTCGAGAGAGACTTATTGTTCGGGACAGATTGCTGGGGATCAGCACTGTGTGACATATTCTTTTTTTCGTAGTACAAACGTTGTGAGTTCTTTTTTTTTGTGTTTTCAGATAAAATACCTTAATTTATATACTTTAAATGGTTTACTAAATGAATTTAGTTAGAATATTTTATAAAATAATCGGAGAGATTCTAAAAAGGGCAAACGAATATTTAAATAACCTTAAAAAAAAATTGCTTACAGCCGTTTTTATCTACTCTAACTCTAACCCGTAACACTTGTTAAGTTTAGTTACATATTAAACTAGCGAACTGCCCGCGACTTTGTCCGCGTGGTTTATTTCACCCGCGATAAGTGACGTCTTTGGTTACTGCTCCGCTCCCATATGTCGTAGCGTGATGTTGTATATATGTTGTCTATGTTACTCAGGAATAATGTAGCCATCCATTAGCAGAAAATGGTTAAAAGTGGTCTAGTAGTTTCGAAGCCTATTCATTATAAACAAACAAAAAAGCAAAAAAACAATTCCCTTTTATAATATTATTAGTGTAGAAGTATAGATGAAAACCACATCTCTTACGCTAGTGAATACCATCTACTGTTCATAATTCAGACTGTTGTAAACCACTACAAAATACGTTTTTTTTTTTCTTTCTATCCTGTATCCAAACACTGCGCACTGTGCGCCCGATACTCGGCGTCTCGCCGTCGCCGTCACGGGCCGGTTACCGGCAAACCGACCCGCAGCACCCCTAAGCTAAATCTTTACACAATTTACAATACTGCTGCCCTTTTATTGGCCCTATGTTTATAGCCTCGTAATTAATTAATGAACTTTCAAAATTATCATTGTTCAGCAAGTAGTTCATTTCAGGGAGGGCAAAACGCAATCAGGGTTATGTCAGAAATGGGAAACATAAAACTGCGGTCGCCATTAAATATGACCTTACCGCTTCTACATTGTCGTTATATAAAATTAATCATTATTATTAAAACAGAATATGATAATAATTAACATAAAGTATTATATTTTTTAGTGGAACTGAGTTGGCTCATATTTTTAAAACGTGATACTATTTTCTATTTTACCTCAACATCCACAATGATAAATTGATCGTTTTATGTTACCTCGTATGTCAGTTTATTATAAAATGAAATAAGTCCCCGTCAAGTCTTCCTATCGGTATCAGAGAAATTTACATTTTAACAGCGGGCCCACAGTCACAATGGCTTACGCGATGCGCTCAACGATATTTATTTTTGCTTATAAAGAAAAGCGTATTATCCCATATAACTCTGAAACGTGTAGCAATATATTCAGTAATAACGAAATAATATGTTTTGCGAGATAGAATTCATATTTCATAAGCACTCATACGCATAAGATATTACAGAGAGAGAGTGGTGCTTTTTCCTTTATTTCATAGGGAAGATAAAGGGTAGCAGCCGATACGAGGGAGCTAACTGACTCCACGTCAGCCTCCTCCAGATTCATTCCCTAACATTTGCGTCACATAATATTTCACGGCGGGAGCGACAAAATTTTATATGCATGAAGACAACCGGATTTTATTTGGACATATGGAGGCAGTTTATTTTATTCCTACAAAGCCATATGCACTTACGTGCCTATAAATATGTTATTGTAATGCTCCAATGTTGTAGCGATATCATTTTATCACACAGACATTACGTCGCAGCGCTACGGGAAGAACTAAATTGTCTAGTTCGCGAGGCTGTCACGTTTTACTTTATAATTTTATGTCTTGAAACACATTTAATATTTGATAGTAGCGTCAAGTTTAGAGACTCCATCAGTACAACCGTAAACTGAGCGTATTAAACGATATTACTAATTCAATAGTTGGTTCCAGCATCTGTAAGTGTTATGATGCCTATAAAAAGCTCATTTGGGCCCCGGTTTAATGACCACATCTCCAACACGTTGTGTACCGCAACACGGAGCTGTTGCTGCTGTATTATTAAGAACCTCAAATTAAATATCATATTTTACCTTAATGCTGTAATTCGGTGCACGCCTCTTATAACAAAAACATTCTTCTAAATCCAGCGAGATTGTATTAACATAACCGCTTTGTTAAATGGAGTCAAGATAATTTGTGGACGAAGTTCGGCCTGTAATACCTCGCAAATTGCCGGATAAGACTGTGTGAGACAACTGTTAGTTTTAATTAAACTGCTGGTTGCGCTCGCGGGGAGTCCTCGGAATGAGAAAATTATTCTAATCTTATAAGCCTGTCGGTGGCCCAGAGCTCGGCTCGGAATTAATATCATGTGGGTCGGCCCGTTGACGCGCCCCGCGCTCCTAACACATTCGCAACACCGCTCTAATAGCACGAGGTGCGCGATCCGAACATGAAAACCCACGACGAACGTAACTCTTAAGGCGATTTGTGGAGAACGTCTGTTCAATTTAATGAAAAGTATAAAGCCACGACGAAATCACCGGAATGAGATAATCTGCGGTATCAATTTGAGGGGAACGTGGTGGGGTGTCTTGGGAGACGTATTTCATTAGACGTCGCGGCCGCTCGCGAGCGAGCACCTGTGCTTCCAGCAGACGGCGTACTCCCTACTCGCTGGTCACGTTAAACTTTTTGAAATAAAGTTACTCGACACTTTTAATTCCTTGTCTGGAAATAACGGTAAAAAATTATTAATCATAAAAATCTTTTTATATCAAAATGCATCTCTAGTTGCACTATTAGTAGATAAGTACTTCGAGGGTGATTGTCTTCCAACCACGCTATGCAGAATTATTGCTAGCGTAGTTTAGTGAGTCGGACCGCTTGTCAAACTTTGGTAATTTAACTTCAAAACAGGTTCCTGTCGGTGTACCAGGGCCGAACATTTGTTCCGCCGCGTTTGGGATGTAGCCTGCTCTATGACAATAACATCAAAGACACTTCGATTGAATATATTGAGTACAGTTGCAGCGCTTTCGCTTCAAATAAGTTTCATGAAGCAATTGATCACTTTAAAAGAAGCTGTAAACTTTGTATCGTTACGTTATTTTATAGACTTTGCTCTGAAGAACGTATCACAAAAGCATGCACCGTAAAATGTACTGGTTGTGTACATTATGTAGTTCCTAAATACATGCAAATTAAAAAAAAAATATATTCGTTGCTCCCCACTATGAATTTCTCCCGTATCGTAGGTGCGTTCAAACTCACACACAAACAGCCAGACCCAAAACAACTATCTGTAGGCCGTACAAATATTTGTTCCGTGCGGGGAAAAGGCTAAGTAGATGATGGTGATGGGAATCAAACCCGCGACACATAGCTCAGCAGCCAACCACTGCGCCAACAAATATACCTTGTCCTGATTGTAATTACAAGTCTTGTGGCTTTATATATCACTAGTGCTGTAATAATCTTTATCCCTCGGTTGACCCTCACCAGTTTTATGAATCTATTCCAGAAGTCATCCACATCTTTTCTTGGAAAAGTTAGTAGGAGTATTTGCAGCGTTTATTTTGCAAAATTTCTTCGTAACGCTAAGTAATTGATATTTTTCTGTCATATAAAGAAGATGTATGTCATAGGCACGTGTAACGATAAAATAGAAAATAAATTCCCCAGTTGTAATATAATAATAGCCCTAACAAACAAAAACACTAAGTTCTAATTTAATTTGCCTTTGTTACCAACAAAACGGTAATACAGAGTAGATTTGTGACTGCACAGGAACACAGTATTACAGTAACATATATAACAATTTTATTATTATTAGGTATACGTACGAATGTTAGGGTCTAGGAGCCGACCCGAACATGGTAGGGCATTGCGGATATGGTGCATGAATAAGATGTCTGTTGTAATGCCGATGAACGTTTAGACATCGATTTTACGAGTGACCTAACTCAGCTGAAATAAACTACAATCAAAATGGCAGAAAAAGCGGGTTACGCAAACGTTATTCTGCTATGTTCAAATAGAGGGCTAGCTATGCAAGTACGGCGTGCTTGCTACGTAAACGCAACGTACCTGGTACGCACAATTGAATCGCTTGCCATGGACCTGCTACGTACAAGCTACGAATTTGCTACGCAGAAGCAACCGAAGGTGACCTACTTCATAAACTAAACTAACATGTAAATTCATCATCATATCAGCCGTAGGAGTTTCACTGCTGGACATACGCCTTCCCCATAGATTTCCAAAAGGACCCATTGGAAGCTGCCTGCATCCAGCGTTTTTCTGCGATCTTAATAAGGTCGTCTGTCCACCTTGTGGCTGGACGTCCTAAGCTGCGCTTCTCGCGCCTCCATTCCAGAACTTTGCAGTCCTATCGGCCATCACTTCTGCGTGTCATGTGCCCTGCCCACTGCCACTTCAACTATGTCGCTATGTCGGTAACTTTGGTTCGTCTGCGGATCTCCTCATTTTTGATCAGATCCGGAGGGACCCCGAGCATATCCCTCTCCATTGCTCATTGTTATAAATTCATAGGATCTATAAATACACCGCTGTGAATTTATTTCCCATCACAGGAAAGCTAATATTCAAACCTTAAAAGTTCAATAAGTTACTTAGTGTTTATTTTGAACTACTATTGTTTATTGTATAAGATATACCTTAACTGAAGCCTTTTTGTTGGGTTGCCCTATGACGGAGTTTGGTAAAGTTTTTCAAGTTAGTACAGCGACAGAAGGGGCTTTTGTTGTGACGCTTCGGGTGCAGAGAGCAAAATCGGCTACACGGACGAACCTTTTGTCATAAACCACAGACTGTGAATTGATAATGGTCGTTCTGTAGGTATTTGTTGTGTTTTGAGCTGTTGACCTCAGTGTGTGAACGCATTGTGTTACGGGCTACATAGGTAGATAAATTAATATCTCCTGATTAACTCAATAACAACTTGGCGATGCGAAAAAAAGAGTATTTTGATTCTGAATACAATAAGATATTGTTTCTTTCTTATTTCAGGAAAACTTTGAACTGATCTTCATTTATTACAATGACACTTAAAACATAGAGTACCATAGTTCTGTGACTCATAGTGAACTGTGGTTCTGTAATCAAAGGAGCTGGCTGCAATACAATATTTGCGTAATAAACTGTTCCAATATCGTATCGCGAGCCGCACCATCAATCCTCGTACAGACGCCGCAGTTACCTGTCGCTTTTAAATCATATGAAACAATTTGTACAAACAAAGACGCGGTCGCATAAATTTGTTTTACGCAGCTCTGCAACGTTCGCCGAGCGACTAATTAGAACATAAATCTGTCTTAATACAAATCCGTACTTTTTACGACGGAATTCTGTGTCCGTATGAAACTCTAGTGGTATGCTTCCGGTATGTTTTCACACGTCCACCTCTCACATTTTTATTCTGAAGTTAACAAAATTGTACGACGCACTCGTTCTAATTATAAAAGAGTTTAAAGACTAGCGCAGCAACTGGAACGAAAATGTCGCATAGTGTGAACGGGTTACTTAATATGTAGGTATTTTCAGTTATAGTGTTTTCCACAATTTTAATCTTATTTTTCTACTTTTTCGTTCATTTTGAATTTGGAATAATTGTATTAAGGAATACATTATAGAAAGTCACGATATGATAAATAGTTGAATTTTAGCAATATTCACCATTTTTTCTTAAATTAAATAAATTATAATATTTTGAAAGCATGAACATGAATTAATTATTTACCGTACCATAAAGAGTACGAGATTATTTTCTAAGATTGAAATAAATAATGATCACCTATCTTACCTGCATCGAAGATGTTATTTTTAGGTTCTCCCATTCCACAGACGTATCTTTGAAGGTTATAGCAAGCGTGAGAAAAAATAAATTTGGAAATTCTTCGGGTAGAATCGGATTTTATTATTGAACTTCCCTATAACACACAAGTTTTCGATGAAATTTATATTTTCAGAGAGAAAGTGGAGAAATACGCTTTTTTTTTCATCAAGCTAAAACGTTGTAAGTGGTAAGTATATTTGTCAATAGGTAAGCTGAACATTTTAATACGATGTACGTTTTATATTCAGAGCACATGTACACGAGCGTGCGTTATTGCAGCGGGGTGGGATTTATGACGGTGCTCATTTTAAAAATAAAGCTATTCCTTCTAAAATATTGTCATATCTGCTTTAAATTTTTCACTTTATACGCCCCGTAGGCCACATTACAAAATGTCGACCGGGTAATATGAGTGAACGCGTGAATTTTTGATTTTAATTTTATTGTCGTTTCCATTTCTGAATTCTACGGCCCGATGCTTTAAATACATATTTTATTTTATGGCTGTCCAATTTGCATTCCTTTATTTAATGCTCCTCTGTTTTCGAGAATAGAGACATATACCACGCGTTGTAAAAGTCAAAACATATTATTGACCCTTTAACTAAAACATTTCTTTTCAGAATTCGAGTATCTCCATCGATTTTTCAGAAAACAATCTAAACGTAGATAAGTTTATCACTTTACAGAAAAATTTGTTCACAAAGAAATAAAGAAAAAATGTTTATTGACACAGACCATAGCAACGCAAAGTTCAATTAAAAATAAGTAGCTTAGTAAACATAGCCTCAGTTTTTAATCTAAAAAGAACGCCCATGGGCTACTAATCTTGTTAAATTAGATACGAATTTTCATTTAAGACTTTTGAACTGAGTTTCTTTTCTGATAGCTACTTAGACAAATTAAACGCGTACATCATATTTATGCTGCAATATAGTTGAGAGTTGAGATATCTACATATTTATTATACACAGGTGTTGTTTATTGTACAGACTCCAATATAATTGAATAATCAACGTGTGTTGTAAGTAGCTGTAGCCAGTACTTGATTAAACTGTAATGGGTAGGTATATTATTAATAAGAGCAAGCAGTAATTAACGTCAGATAATAACCGGCACCTAGTTATTATTTTATCAGGAACCATAGAAGGGGAGCACGTTCTGTCGTAAAACATCTAATGTTTTAATTCCTGTTTACTTATTTTGTTTATTACACTCTCTCCATAAAGGCTGTGCAGGTGTAAGTATTCTCACGAAGCAATTAACGTCCAAGTTGAAGGGTTGCTCTTGAACCTCCAAAAGGAAGCAAAGAAAAACAGTAATGTGGTCTTAGCCATTATTTTGTTGTTCCAAATGTTTTTACTCTCAAGGTATGAAAATAAACGTGTAACCTCATTACGACTTGGTCGTAACTTTTGGCTCTGTTTTACACTTAAATATTTTCGTTATTCTTTTTTTGGTTTTTTTTACAGTAGTGTGCGCGAACTAAATTCATGCCGCGTGTCATGAATTTCTGTAGGAGGTCATAGAGCGACCGCGAAGTTAGCGCATGCAGTTGTGGGAGTGGGCCATAACTTTACACGCAACATTAAGTTGGGACGCAGTCGCGACACGAGCTCTAATGGGATCTAGGCATTGTTCCACTGGATAAGACTGTTCTTTTTAATCTGTGTCTGTGTTCATACCTACATAATGGAACATTTATTCAGTTCCATTCTCCTTAAAAACTTTTGTTATTTTTTTCAAATGTTCTTGGTTTTACATCTTGTGTTCGGTGTTATGACACGTTCTAAATAATATTACTAGAATGAAACATAGCCTCACTATTAGGTGCTCATAATTGACATAAGCCTTTTTTTTTTTTTTTGGTGGGTGGGAATCATCAAATAACTTCTCCCGCCCTGGGCGGAGCGGGAGGGAATGTCAGACTTTTACTGACTAAAACCCACCCATGTTCCTTCTTGTGCCCTTTGCGTTCCGGGGGCGCGGTATCTCTTGCGAACAACCCGCAGCCCCGGCAGGCATCGGCCCTCAGTAGCCCCTTCCTTTTGCTGACATCTCTTTGAGCCGCGCGTGGAACACGAACGCGCCGTCGACACGGCCTGTCGTTATGCAACGTAAGGACGGTGAGCTACCCATTGCTCACCGTCCACAGGCCAGTATCTACGGTGGCCGGGAGTCGTCTCGCGGCTCCCGACGTCCGGAGCGTCTATCGCGGCGGCTGGGACGGGAGAACCGCTGTCTCAACCGTCCCGCCGCCTCCTTCTCAAGCATTACTGCCTCGCAGAAGGAGGCGACTGCATCCCATTCCCTCTCGCTCCGGCCCATGGCTTGCACCAGGGCCGGACGCGAGAGTTCGCCGCCGGCGATGGCCGCCACGAGGACTCGGCGATGCTCCGCCCAAGTGGGGCATACCGCCACGGTGTGCTCCACCGTGTCCTCGGGGCGATCCTGACATAAGCCTTTAGCTCAATATTAGTAATTTCTGCAAAGTAACTGCGTTGACTTAAATATCTGTTCGATTTTTGTTTACAATAGCTCTGAGATTTATTATAACCTTTTTATAGTTGACTTGTGACATAAAGTTTCTTATAACGTTACTATTTGAACCATATGATTATACACATTAAGTCTTATAATTAATGTCTAAGTTCGTTACAGGTACGGGAGCGATCGTCTTTACTGGTAATGTTGTCGTAATTTATTCACAGGCGGAACACGATCCTACCCTAACAAGATACATTAAGAAAATTAACGTTTGACTCAGTTCTCTCTTTTGACACGGAATCCCTTGATTGGCCTGCTTACGTTACAGAAATTTGATTATCGTGTGTGCTATAAAAATAGAGGGAATTAATTCAATGTTTGTTCTAGTTTTATGTTCTACGGGGGTTACGAAAACGTTGAATAAGTGAAAAAAATAAAGGTACTTTTTCACTCATTCAATATTTTTTCAAAGGGCATTTGCTCTTATAAGATATCTTAGCGTTTTATCACGATAATTCTTATCGTGACCATAATCATATCTGCAAGTACTGGTTTGCCGTATGATCATCACCAATCTGGCGGTGGCAGCATACCAACCCATGGCAAAACAAAAAGTGAATTTTTGAGTTGAAAAATAGATGTAATTAAGTATATGGTTTCCTTTTAGGAAAATTTCATCGCTACATGAAAATATAATTATTAAGTCGAAACTATAGCGCTAACTATAATAACGTAAATCATCATCATCTGTTTAGCCTTTTCCTAACTATGTTGGGGTCGGCTTCCAGCCTAACCAGATGCAGCTGAATACCAGTATTTTACATGGAGCGACTGCCTATCTGACCTCCACAACCCAGTTACTAGGCAACAATACCTCTTGGTTAGACTGGATGTCAGACTTCCAGGCTTCTGACTATCCGTAACGACTGTCAAAGATCTACGAATGAGAGCCGGGACCGACAGCTTTACGTGCACGGAGGTGTCACACCACCAACGTCCATACTCCGGGCTGCTACTGAGAAAATCCAAATGGAAAAACCCAATCACAATTTTTGCCCGACCTGGGAATCGAACCCTGGACCTCATCAGTCGCGCTTGCGAGCACGAGACCAACGGGGCAGTCAATAACATAAATTATGTCTTAATTTAATTTCAAGAGAATCACAGGTATTACAGGTAATTTTAAAATAGACGATATGTTAAGATTAGTGACTGTAACGAAACAGTCTGAATCCCGGCGGGCTATCGTTTAAACTAAGTGCCTATAATTCGCAGGAGTTTGCCCTGTGCCGCTGCCGGCCGTGGGGAATCGCGCTCCACCGCTCTGAATTATTTCTTACACATAAGCGTACATAATAGTAATTCCTCACCTTATTCAAATTCTTTGTAACATCTAGCTCTGCCCGCCAGTTTGGCTACATAAAAGTTGTTTAGTGATTTCAAAGATCAAAATACATTTCTTACAACTTGTAGCAGTTCAATTATACCAAAGTACAATTTAGAACCACATTTATGTGTTTGTCACTTAAAAAATACAAATGCTGCAAAAAATTACAACAGCTTATAGCTTCAAACAAATTATTAATTAATTAAGGTTGCATATCTATTCGAAAATAAAAATTATGATGCACCAGCCTCTGAAACAATTGCAGACACCTATAACTTAAATGAAACTGGTAGCAAAATAATTTTAACATGTTTTAGTCATTGTAAGCATCAATGCTGTAGAAAAATATCATGTCTTACAAACAAACAAGAAAATTAAACTTAATTCTACAATTACATTAAATCTTCTTATCACTAAAGTATTTCTAGTACTTATGAACTAATAAACGATAAGTCAGGATTATGTTATATGTCTCTCCCCATCATAGCTGACTGGGTTATAAAAGTTTTGTAGGCAAAGTACTTTGACCATTGCCCCGTTGTAAAATGTAATTAAACTTGAAAGCATAGCTACCAATACAATTAGAAAAGAAAAAATCTATGACTCACAAGAATTTGGTTCGGTTTCGGATGGTTACTGTGATCAGGTAGGTACTTACTCTTTCATTATATAACCTCGCGGGTAAGCCTGAAAAGGAATCTTAGAAATACTTGTAAAAACTTCATTATTAAAAGTGTTTCGAACTTACTCCTGGTTTCGTTGAGCCCTAACATGGCAAGGCATTACACATTCTTTCTTTCTTACAAAATATCAAAGGCCAATTATTCATATAAAAAGATTCTTTGCCAAGACATTTTTTGGGGCAAGTGACAAAGTCACGGCCCAGTTCGTTTTTTCAGAAGGCGACCGTTGTTTGTGCGATACGTGAATGATTTTTTGCGTGTTAGTTTGACACGATTGACGACTTTCGATTAAAATATAAATAAGATAAAAAATGTTTATTTGCTAAAACACGATACATAAGCTGCTATAATTTCAACAAATCCTGCGATACGCGTCATACAAAAATATTAACTGTTGAAACAAATTAATTCACAGGTCGTAATACTAAGTATACTATAGTTTTTAAATTTCTAAAGTTTCGAAAGTGTTTTTTTTTAAACCTTCATAAATAAGGTTTATTAGGATAACATTGCTTTCAAAATCTCAATAGTCAACAAACCCATAGCCGGCCTTCCGTTAAACCCATCAGTGACCGTAAATGCGCGTTCCTCTTGTCAAAGCATGTGTTCGTTAATAGGTACGTTCGATGTGCGCGTTTATCGGAAGGCTAGGGGTAAGTCCGACAGGGGTGGCGAGCTGTCGGCCGGTTTTATTGGCGTTACTAATGAGTTGCTAATTCAATTTCATGGACGCAGGCCCTGTGACGCGTCGGCCGGGGGTGTACGGCCTGCTCAGCCGTTTGGCCGCCGCACGCCGACTGGCTTTAACAACTCGAAGAGCGTTTGTGTGCGATTGTTGGTTTTGTTGTCAAATGTTTGAAAAAGAACTCTTTTAAAATTGTGTAAAAGTAAAAGTCGTTCCATGTTAACAGTGGTATTCAGCTGTATCCAGTTAGACTGGAAGCCGACCCCTACAATATTTGGGAAAAGGCAAAGCAGATGATGACTCTTCTATTAAATTGTGTAAAAATATTATAAAAAAGTTTTTAAATCTATGTTTTACTCTCGCGTAGACCCATAGGTATTTATTAAGGTATGCGTACCTAAGTAGCTCTTGATTTAAGTTTCCATTCAATTAAATATACCAGCATACCAAAAAATACAAAGGAAGCTGTTATCGCAATTAATGGCTGCTTAGTAGGTACCTACTATGCTTTATGCAGGCTAGTTGCTAACCACCATGATGGGCGGCTTTAGGGTAGGCGGCACGGACAACTTCCCGAACAGCACGCGAGAAGAGATTTGATTGATTTTCGGCACTGCTTAATTTATGGTAAAAAAGGGCCTCCCGAAAGTTAGGCGTTACGCTGGTCGCAGTGGTGAAGTCGAAAAAAGTGGCCGAATATCCGGGAGTTTAATAATAGATATTGAATATAAATGGGGCTGAATTCAAATAAACCATACCTTTTATTTAATTTTGGATATTAAAACTAGTATTGAAAGGTTTGCGACGTCTATTTAGAGTATTTTTGTATAAATAGTCGACAGAACAAATACTTAGATTTAAAACTTTTAACTAAGTTCACAAAAACCATCTCACAAATTACATTCCCAGACTACATGTCTTGTCAAAACTTAGTCAAATGGCTCCGTGCGTCAGTTCTCATCCATTTACTTAATGCGGTCAATAAAACCATTGTGTTATTTGGTTTATGACGACCTGCTCGTTCGCTGCCCAAAGAAAGTTCGGGAAAACGAAGGAAACTTTTGATTCCCCGCACCAAATCATTGTGGCGAAAATAAATAACCTTTTTGTCTAATAGGTAATGTTAGGAAAAGCTTTGTGGCGAAACTCTTTTGTTACAACAATAACCATAAAATCATTTATTTATTTTCATCGTATTTTTCGAGGGATTGTGTCTCATCCTAGTTGAGGAAATGCTGGACGTTTGATGAGTATAGAAGAAAATACTTTCTTGAATAAAACAATACCCTTTCTTTGGCACCTTTGTGGGTCAATTGACCCCTGAACCCTGACTCAATTATCTTCGAGAATGCAAATGGTAGAGAATGTTCGACAGTGTTCAAATAGGTTATGTTTATTACTTTACCATTTGCCTGAAATAATAAAATCGGTCGGCACTCCGCATGTTACCTGTATAAAAACAGCATAAACATCGAAATACGTGTCTGGCCACCACACAAACTGTAATAAAAATTGTAACAAAGTGTAGCTTTTGTCCCATTTTATTTTAGTCAAGTCTTGTTGCAAGTGTTTATAACAAATAACTAGTATCGAGAAGTCAATACTACGCAACTGTCAGTTCCGTTCAACAACAAAGTTACGCCTGAAAGAAATAACACACTTTAAAGTTTGTGAATTCAATCGCTGGAAGACGGTAACTTCGTACAATTGTTTTCTTTCTCAAAGTGTTGCACTTAGACGAATTTGTAGAGATACTGTGTATCGACTCGGTCCTGCCGCTCTGTTGCGAAAACTGCCTCAAATGGATTGCTGTAGTAATTCTTGTACGAAATACTACCTTCGATGGCTTAGGTTTAGTTTACGAGTATAGTTTGCTAACAATACTTGGCTCGGCAAGTTTGGATTACACTTGGAGACTGAATATCTGGAAATGTTAGGTTACTGTGGTTATATGACTTAAACAACATTGTTGAAGATTCAAGTCTGAATAAAAGACAGGTAAAAAACAGCTACGTGTATCTACGTAATTCAGTGGCATTGTTAGCTTGCGAGATTTTTTTTTAACAATCAGAGATCTCATCTCAAAAACCTGAAAACATTAACGTCCTGACTTGTACGGAACACTACCACTATGTCGTTACCTAAACGCCATTTCCCTACGCTTATTTCACTTGCAAGTTAGTTTGAAGCCTGTCTATCGTTTACAAGCACCATTTAAGTTAACCATTAGGTACCCTCGGTTCACGTTAGTCGAACAAGTTGCGAGGATGATAAACAACAAGCTACCAGTACGTTTTACCTTTAAGTTTCTGTTTCATATCGGAACTTGTATTGGTAGTTGTATAAACTACAATTTAGGTAAAATCAGTTCAAGGCGACAGGGCTTGATTTTAAATCTGCCACTTTATTTTCCATTGTAAAATAGACTTTGTTTGTATATTTTCCCCATCTATTTCAATTCTAAATTCTGATACAGGAGGACAATAAAACTGTTATAGTCACTTATTCCGCAATAGCCGACGTACGAGTATAATACAAGATTTCGTCGAATGCAAAATAGGAGAGCAAACAATTGTATGCGCAGGCACCATGTTTCAGTGCCAAGAAATAATCTCTTACGTGACATTAACATACATCATGTGCAGAACAGCTGCCAAAACTGTCTGCCCGAGGTCTCGCTCCGCACTACTTACTAACTAAAACAATATTACTTAGCCGAGTTATTCTGGCGCATCTCTGGAGTTCCCGCACCGAACTGCTGACTTCTGTGCTACAACGCCGCAACCTGATATGTGTGCCTCTAACCCTTAAACTCCAAATACAAAGTTAATTCTATCGGATGTAACCTAATTGGGCACTAAGCTACGTTCGGAACATAATAATATGTCAAATTATAATGTTGTAGCTGTAACAAGAACGAAACAAGAATGTATAAACGTTACTGAACGTTTACAATCAAATATTGAAGTTACCGAAAAACCAAAAAGATACACTTTAGTTTTACGAACTCTATTCCGTCCAATGCAATAACCAGCCTTACCTAAAATTCATTATGTACTTAGTAGCAGTTTGCATGCAACAGTTCGTTCGCTGTTGCATTAAAACGTTGGCATGTGCACGGTCCCTAAGGCAGACAACAGTAGAGCCAGCGCCATTGACCCATTTATGTAAAGGTATACATTTCGGTGGGATTTCGTGGTATCAACAGGGATTAATCCCGCGGCAAATCTCTATTTTAGTGGCACGTTCTGTGCTCACCCAAACTGGGCCAATTAGAGCTTACTCGCACTAATCAGAATATCGATGGTGCTATATTTCCTTGGTTGTTGCGTATTCGGCTCTTGTACTGTGTGTGTCTCGGTTAAACATGGCGCCTGGATAATTCGCGTGTCGCTCGTAATCGTTTCGTGAATCATGTTGAATACGTAATGCTGGTTTAAAGTTTTTAGTTTTCATGAAAGTACCGATTGATACCGATAGGTAAACTTTTAATATATTCTTTACATCAAAACGTATCCATGATTTGATCTATCTGGATTCAGTGCCAAGTTGAGACTAAGATACTCAAGGATATCCGAGAACTTCCGAATCTTTAGTAGATTTTTCAGAAAAACAACATTGAATATTTAATGTTCTCAGATATTCGATTTTCAGAACTCCAGAGTAATGTAAACACCTCGACACAAATACTGACGCCATCCAAAATAAAACCAAGTCGTAAAATTAATGGCTTAGAAAAATTACGGAACACAGCCGTAATAGCAAACTGAAACGTTATCGAATTTACAGAACTTCGCTGAGCAGTCACGAGGACAGAATTTCAAGGAGCAACAAGATTTAGTCAGTTCACAAACTAAACGGAAACAATAATATGGCACATTAACATAGAGCAATCTACCTGCGTATTGTGACTAGATAAATTCTATTAACTTACAAACCAAATACTAAGTTATCATCTTCACCACACCACAAAACAACACAAGTCCGTAATACAAACAGATGAACAGAAAAAAGTAGGTAAAAAGCAAAAAGAAAAATAGGGTAGTACGTTATTTACCAACTAAATAGGCAACGTAATTATCCCCCGAATCCCGGGCCAATTCCAGTGTTTAAGAAAGATAAACGAGAAGGAAAGGAAACTGTTCTAACAAAACTTGTAACTCACCCCAACTGGGGGTGAATTACTTAACTGCTACCTGATGAATGGGGTTATTGGATTTAACTTTAATTTAGATAGTTATCATCCTATTACGGCTTAATCTTTGCGTTCGTTTTGGCTTATGACGTAAGCTGATTATGGAGCGGTAAATATCCACATTCTGGGCATCGGTACGAGGGGCGATCGGAAATCGTTTAGTTCCCACAATAGACCTGTGTTTCAGAATGTTGGGATAATTAAAGGATTAGAGGTTCCGTATACCCATAATGTGGAACTGCTGTTGTACATTCATTATGTAATTAAAGGGCAGACAGACAATGTGTGAGGTAGGAAGTACATATTGCAGAAAGTAAATTCACATTCATTGAAAATTATCTATCAATCGTCAGTCAGGTAAACTCTCAATCCTCTTTTGCCGAAATACGATTTCTTTCGATGACATGTCTAATCATCCAAAAATCATAACTACTAACTTTCAGTTCTGTTAATAATAATAATATACTTCTCATATTTTTCTTCTCTAATTCGAAACGGAGGCCAATCTCAAAGGAAATTAGCCAAGTACGCAGGTGATATTTTAGTGCAAGTGTGTGTACCTACAAAACAGGACGCATTCTCTCTTCCCCCTCTCTAGACATCAGGCCAAACAACGGCTTTACATGATTTTCGAGGCATGGCATTGTCACACCACTGACTTCCTAATTTGGGGCTATGACTGAGAAATTCCTAATAAATAAATAAATAATCATTTTATTTCAGATAATTATTCCTTTATGGAAAACCCATAAACCCACTGATCTGAAAATCAAACCTAAGCAGCAAGACTAAGGCAGTAAATACTTTCTGAAACCTTTCTTACTTTAGTATTGTGGATATTTACTGCCTCGTTGGTCTCGTGCTCGCAAACGCGACTGCTGTGCGTGGGTTCCTGGTTTCAATTCCCAGGTCGGGCAAAACGTGTTATTGGGTTTTTCCATTAGGAATTTTTCAGTAACAGCCCGGAGTTTGGAAGTTGGTGGTGTGACACCCCCGTGACACGGAAAGCACGTACAGCCATTGGTCCTGCGCTAGATCTCTCCCCGGTTACGTTGGAATGCCGTCCCATCGGATTATGAGAGTGAGGGAAGAGGGAATGCACCTGTGTTTGCGCACACACACGTGCACTATAATATCTCCTACGTACTTGACTAGTCTGCATTAAGATTGGCCGCCGTGACCGGAATCGGTCTGGAGAATACATAAGTACATTGTGGATATTTTGAGATCATAGATAGGCAAAGAGATTCATACAATTTAATGCCTTTGTAGATAGGTATCTAGAAACAAAACTGTTGCATGGTAACGGTTAAGACTAGAACACAGAATGGAAATAATTATTATCCTAAACATAATTTTGCTTTTCCCCAAGGGCAGCTGTTTGAAGATTTTACGTAGGTACCTTTAATTATTTCAGATTTTCGCCCATGGTACCGTTGACGTGTACATATATACGTACGTACTCGTATAGCTGAAGTAGGTATCATGTTTGGTTTTACTCACCCCTTGTGCGTGAACACACATCCATTCAATTAACAACAATGATATATGAGGCCGAAGTTTTTAATATTTAATTATCGTTCTCGTAAAATATATTTTTTCCGTCCGAAATGGGGAGAGGCTTATAACTTCATTCCGGGCCGCAATTATATTGCAGTTTATTTTTGCCGAGCGGGCTGTGTGGCATTCGTGAACATTTTAACAACTGCAAACATTCGTCATTAGTTAACATTATTCATTCGGATGCCTTGTTTTTCAACGTCTGCCTTTTAATGAAATGCCATTGAACTTATTTAGGCAACTATTGTTGAAAAGGAACCTTGCTCCATTCAAATGCAAAATGGACGTTGTCTTAAATTGATTGTCTGTCAAGAAGTTTTGAAGCAAAACGCTTGTTACACAAAACGTAAAAACCATGCAATTTGTACCGATAAAACGCATCAAATATTCATGCGACCTCGCCGCTCATTGGCAATATTTATGGTTTCGAGACCTTATGAGGCGAATAGAAATGCCATTGTAGAAAACATGCATCAGATGGGGACGAGGCCACTCTTAAGTTCCTTCCTATGTTGCGTACGTGATTACTCTCTAAATATTCCACTTTATTGTGCAATCCTCTCCTTGTCATGTGAAGAAGCGAAGCTAGGAGGAGCCTGAATAATTTAGTCGGTCGGCGGCGGATGTACCATTTATCCAAATTGTCGTCTCCGACGTGAAGCAGGGGCGGGAGTTAAAAATGAACGAGCTGTCAGTTTCGCGTCGCGCTTACACCGATTTGCTTCAGAAAAATTTGTAACAGTAGAGAAGGGTAGGTACTATTTATGTTTGCGTTTTCAGAGTCAATTTGTAAGCAATCCTGTTTATGTGCTCGTATAAGATCTCTGTCAGAGGTCTTCACTTCTTAAGTTTAGGAGAATTGCTGTTCATCACAAGTCAACTTTACTGCTGCTCTGTGAAATGCTAAGTATACTTAAACTACGAACCATAGAGTGTAAACATGAATAGGTAATTTAACTTCGCTAATTCTGACAACCTATGAAGGTAAGTTTATAAAATTAAAAGCCGTCTTGTAATGCAGGGAAACGTGAGCTTTATTAGTTTCTGTGGAAACGAAATGGCTCATAATTACAGCTATATTTGAATTGGCTTTTCCATAAACTACAATCGCATGTTCATAAACTATTCGAATGCGGCAAAATTATTATTTCGGTGTCTATTTCTACACAAGTTGAAATAGAACGGTGTAAAGTCGCAACTTTAATAGTCTCGTAAATGCCAACAAGTTTTATTCAACAGATGTAATCAAGATTTGGTTGGTAGGTGTACCTACCTCAAAAGTATTAATAATGTAGGTATACTATCATCTACGTATCTTTTTAATGGAGATTAAAAATCCTTTTTGAATCCTAATACCAATAGATATGAGTTTAGGTAGATTACCTACGAATCTATCTTCTATTTCATAAGTATATAGACTGTAGAACCAATATTAATATAATTCTTTTTAACGCCTGTAATACGAAAAGGTACAGGTTCAGTTCAGAGGATAACACTATTGCACAGACATAAAATTGAAGGAGCAGGTAAATCAAATAATAAAGGAAAATTCCATTACTGTCCCAGGTCAGATAGCCGAAGATTTCGCGCGAAAAAGAATTTCATTTCGTTTGTAAGGAAGTTTAAAACTAGTAAATAGAAAGTAGATATTCAATCAGCGCTGGTATTCGATAGGAATATTGAAACATGATTTCGTTTACGAAGAATTTAGGTTCTGTCATCTAAGTACCTATAGGTATGTGATTAGTTAATAGTTATACCTATTACCTAAGTAAATTTAAACGATAGAATGTAATAATGTCGTCCAAGTGTAAATTGAACCATGCTCATATGGGGTCCAGTTTGCTGAATATTTTTTGCAGAATAGAACATTATAATATTTTTTATAATACAAAGAAACCAAGTTTAACATTATACTATTTGAGGATAGAATACGATACATTGCAGCCCGAGCATTAGAGTAAAGAAAGGTAGTTATGAAACCTTTCGGTTTCATTATACTGTCGTATAATGGTAAATTCTTGTGTTTCATTTCATACAATGTTTACAAATTAAATTAAAGAAAGTAAGAAAATGGAAACTAACCTAATAATAGTCGTTAGTTGCATTGATTACTTTAAAATTACCAGAATCTAAGTTATTCAAAGCTACTTGTATGGCGCTCGGATTACCGTTCGAGGATCGCATGTCAACTTCGTAACAAATTGGTTTCAGCTGAACACACAGCTAAGTAGGCCGTAATATTAGTTAAACGGATTTTCAAATCTAAAATGCATTCGGTGTTCGTCTAAGTTCCGTGAAACATTTTCATGTTTAATATTAATCGGTTTTTGTAGTTTTGGAAAGTCGGGTTGCTATGTAGTTATAACGTAGTTATTATATAGGTACTCATTATCTACGTCTGCAAGTATGTTTACCACGCATGTTAGCACACTTAAGTGTCTCTCTGGTGGTGGCGCGTGGGTTGGATCATTTGTTCCCTCCATGATGGTTGAGCCAAGTGGTGCTGATCCACGCGTCATGTTCGTGAACGGGCTTCGTCATCTCTTGACTGCCAAGGAGGCTTAAGTACTTTATTATTATCATTATTTCTGTGTATTTTTTTTATTATTCACTTGTTTTTACTTAAAGAAGCAACAATAATATTGTTACCAAGATTTTGTAAAAACCTATTTGAAAAGAGTATCCATGGAGTTTCTTGCTCGTTCTTCTCCATAGAGACTTACGTTTTGGAACGAGCAAGTACCTTCAAATTTTTGTATGGGTAACTTCTTGACAATTCAAAAGGGCCTGTAAATGGTCTCATTAAAATAAATGTTTTGACTTGATTTGAAGCTAAAAA
Organism: Caradrina kadenii; assembly: GCA_947462355.1. Classification (NCBI taxonomy): domain Eukaryota; kingdom Metazoa; phylum Arthropoda; class Insecta; order Lepidoptera; family Noctuidae; genus Caradrina; species Caradrina kadenii. The sequence goes on along the minus strand of OX381677.1, from coordinate 8,261,864 downwards.
AATAAATGTTCGTAGCCTGGTGTGCTACGGTGTAGCTCGAGCTCGTAGAACATGCTCGCAGGCGCTTCTTACGTCAGCTGTTTTATGGCTGGTGCATACACTGTACCACAGCAGCTCATGACGTGCATGCGGTCCATAGATTTTAACCCACGCTATGTATTTTGCACAGGAGACGGCGGCCGCGTGTACCGGGACGCTACAACCGAGCATGTTACGCGCGCGGTGACTCACAGTGGACGATCACGAACTGGCAAAGTCATGTAATAAACAGTACTTTCTCTATTATTTATCGGTGATTGGTGATAATTAAGCCGTTATCTAAAAAGCTTTGAATTCAGCCTTTGCGAACGTAATTGTTTTATTTCGAAAAATATTCCCTCTGGAAGGAAAGTGTGTATATTTGTGAATTTAGATCGAAAACTTGTTGACTTGACTTGAATTCGGAGTTTCGAACGAGTGGGATAATTTTTCGAAATATTGTCATTTTCTGTAGTAGACCTCGAGGAAAAGTGGTAAATGAAAAACAGAATCGGATTGTTAAAATTTTATTAAATTATTAGTAGATACATTAATACCAAGGCATTAACGGCCACTTAAATGAAAGCTATAAGTAAATGAAACTAGCGCGGCTCAATGTTTCTAGAATAACTAGAAGGGAGGCATTATAAACCCAAAATCAAATGTGACCGTGTCTTTCATAGAATTCCACTTTTGTAACTCAAAATACTTATTTATAACATACATAGAATGTAAATACGGTATGTTTCCATTTCTAGCTATTAAATAGAAGTTCGTGCAGTAGTCACAAAGAAAGAGATTGTTAAAAAATGCGCTCTTCTGTGACTAATAAAGCTAATTGGTAAAGCTAAACTTAAAGTTATTTGATAAGTTGATACAGACATAAAAGCATTCTCACACTGCCCCAAGTGCAGTATTAATACAATAAAAATGAACAAAAGTTACTTAGCCCCGTAAGTCACTGGGAACTGAACTACGCAGTGATATAAGCTCCAGTAAAACTATCTGATAGTTTTGTACAAAATATATGTAAAATATACGCATCTGAGACACATTTCGTTTGAAACTGATCAGTGTTCCCTGGATCGTAAGTCACTCAATTCTACTTATGTTCATTGGTTGAGTATCTAGAATGATCTAGCACGGGCGACGGTCCGGCCCGCGGCGACGCGGCGCCGCCTTGAGGATGTTGTCGACGCGGAGGATCATCTCGGCGGCCTCGGCGGCTGACAGTAGCACCTGACGCTTCACTACGTATGACTCGGTAATGCCGAGTTTCTTCATATCACCTACGCGTCCGTTTTGCATGTCTGTAATAGGAAATGGTTATTAGTCCTTTTTTTTTTAATAAATCTTATTGCACTAGGCTTCAGAGGTTTATTTAATTCTCACGTCTAACTCGAATTAGAATCATAGTCAAATCGTCTATATGATGTACATGGCAACATCGGGTAGCGTAGGCTCTACATCACACACAGTTTTTGAGTTGAAGCAGACTTCAAAAATTATTTCAAGTAACATAACTTGTTTTTAAGCTATCATACAGATTCTTTATAAATACTACCTAGTTTATAATGCAAACCGTTTGATTATTTATATTTAGCAATAAAATATTGGAGATATCTCACCCAATCCCATAGTGATCTCTCCCTGTGCGTGATGTGCGCGCAGACGCGAGATGAGGTCGGCAGAGTCGTAGCCCGCGTTGTCAGCGACTGCGGAGGGCAGGCGGCGCAGTGCGATGGCGAAGGCTTCCGCCGCCGCCGACTCCTTGCCCGCCGTGCGCGCGGCCACGCGGGACACGGCCTCCGCCATCAGCATCTCGCTGGCACCTGACGAAAGTGTCATATTTGTAATCATACAACAGTAACAAAAAAAAAACACTAGAAATTCGCCGTAACTTCAAAATTGTTTTTTTTTGTAGTATTTAATAAATTTTCTTATAACTATGTCTGTGGCAAAAATTGTAGTATACTGAGTCGACATTAAAATATAAAATTTTATATGTTATTTTTCTTCTCTCACCTCCACCATAAATAACTTTAGGTTCCTTAACGGTAGCAGCGAGGACACAGAGTGCGTCGTGCAGGGAGCGCTCGGCCTCGTCGATGACCTGCTGTGTGGCGCCGCGGATGACGACGGTACAGGCCGAACCCAGCTCCACGCCAGAGAAACGGATGAGGCATTCGTCACCAATCAAAACCTAGAAGAAATCAAACTGAATTATTCTACATATTAGTATTAAAACATGTTAATTTGTGATCGACTGCAAATTCTACGATTATCTTCTTTTTTTCGTGAATAATCCGCGAATAAAAAACACTAATAAAAGTGGAATAAAAATAAAAACGGAAGTTTTAATAAAAACATTTTTTTATATTTCTGTGGACATTGCTATGGTCCTTTGATATAGACACTGAATTTAAAAAAACAGAATGCATTGTAGTTCTGAGCAAACTACGTAACAACTGTCATTGACAAATCAGTGCTTATTGGACTTGATTGTTTTGCAGGTAAGAAGCAATTGAAAAGTCCGATAATCACCAGGTTATCGCTGGATTTTGTAAAGAATTACCTGTTCAATAACTTTGCAATGTCCTAGTTTCACTTTCTCGGGTGAGTCGAAAGTGGATACGATTTCTCCGCCAGTCACGAGGGCAAGTCGCTCAATACCATCAAAGTCAGCGTGCTCGATAGCCATTACGCCGGCGTCAGCAAACAGCTGCTCCGGGTAGTTGTAGATAAGTTGCCTGGTGAACACATATGCGTGATGATGTATGATAAGTACTAGTGATAGATAGTAATGATTGAACAGTGATTGACATACTACAAGTACCATGCTTTAGTAGTTAGCAAGAACAAATCTTAGCCTTCACATAAGTCATGTGATAAAACCTTTTTGCTCTTTCTTTTTTTAACAATAAAGAAAAAAACAGTGAAATTACAAGATTATAATAACACCAATTACCTATTAATAAAGACATTGCATTTATGAGACAAGATCTTATTGACTTTGTCCTTCATCTTTTCCTTCTCGGCAACTTCCAATTCTGCAATCTTGGCCATAGAGTCGACTTTGATGGTAGAACCAAAAACTTTGATCTTGTCTGTGTCCATGGGGGTGTTTGCAATGAGGATACTGGCGTTCTCGATGCGCTTAGGTTGATGCACTCCCACCTGTGAAGTTAACATTGTAATTTTTTTCACAAATTTAAGTCTCTAGGTTCAATAAGTCATTTATAAGAAAGAAACATAAACATCTTGTTGAATGCCGATAAATAGTTTTAATGTTTAACATCATCTGCTTAGCCTTTTCTCAACAATGTTGGGGTAGGCTTCTAGTCTAACCGGGTGCAGCTGAATACCAATGTTTTTATGGAGCGATTGTCTATCTGACCTCCACAACCCAGTAACTGGGCAATACTTGGATAGGCTGGTTGTCAGACTGCCAGTCTTCTGACTATCTGTAACAACTGTCAAAAATCTACAAATGACAGCCAGAAGCAACGGCTTTACGTGCTTTCCGAGGCACGAGGGTGTCACACAACCACCTTTCAAACTGGGCGACTACTGAGTCAATCCTAATGGTAAAATCCAATATCACGTTTTGCCCGACCTAGGAATAGAACCCGGGACCGCACGTTAATCAGTCACGCTTGCGACCACGAGACCAATGGGGCAGTAAGTTTTAATGTTTAACAGTTTATGAAATAAGTTATTAGGAGTAAGTTGTTACTATATCTACCTTCTTGTTCAAGAGGAAACCCTCATCCAGGAAAGATTCCTCCAGCAGTCCACCTGAGATTTTAATAATCTGGATAGCCTTCAGGTTGCCAGAGCCTTTGAGACGGAGCACAGCATCCACAGCCAATTTTGTGAAGTGCCTGAAAACATAACATTTTCAAATATTATTTTTTTGGTGGAGGGGAAGAGGGAGGCCAAAGAAAAGATGGATGGATTGCGTGAAGAATGATATGAAAGAGAAAGGAGTCAGCGATAGCAGGACCGTTGACAGGACAGCATGGAAAAAGAAAATGTGTTGCGCCGACCCCAAGTAGCATGGGATAAGGGCAGGAAGATGATGAAACTCCTGTTACTTTTAAATGATAACTTTTCCAATAACTAGTTGTGCTGTTTCACAATTTACTCACTCTTTGTGGTTTGAAAGAATTTTAGAGCTCAATGTTGTGCGAGCAATGTTCTCAAGGTCTTCACGAAGGGCAGCCTCATTGAAGTTTTTCTGATGGTCAAAGCTGGAGTCAGAGAGAGCCTGTTTAGCAGCATCTACAGCTATACGCCACCCAGCGATGACAGTCTGTGGGTGCAACTTCTGCTCAATGAGCTTCTCAGCTTCACGGAGCAGTTCAGCAGCTAAAATGAAATTAATAATTTGTTAATTTGATCAATTAATAACTGTTAAATGACAAACTACGGTCAGCCTCTCACCACTGCAAGAGATGCTGGAAAAGTAAGTCATAGTAATTACTTTTAAAACTCTGTGCAAGAACCTGTTTTAGTCAACAAGAAATAAATAAAAATAACTTACCTAATACAGTAACTGATGTGGTTCCATCTCCAACTTCTTCATCTTGTACTTTTGACATGTCAACTAAAATTTTTGCCGCAGGGTTATCAACACCGATGGATTTCAAAATAGTAGCACCGTCGTTTGTAACCTCAACCTACAAAACGTAACCAATTAATTAGAATTTTAAACTTATGCTTAAGTAGCTTAGCTTTGTTTCAGTTAAATTCTACAATGGTTGTTGTATAATATGTAAGATATGAATTTACCTGACCAGCATTTCTACCACAGGAAACCAGAATTTTGTCCATTCCCTTGGGTCCTAATGTACTTTTCACCAAATCACCAATGGCGATGGCGCCAATGAAGCTAGACATCCGAGCAACCTCGGCCTTTTCTTCTTCAGCTTCATTTTTTAAAATTCTGATGGGATTGAGTGACACCTGCACAATAATTTCATGTGATCAAGACACACGTGCAACAAGAACAACGGTTCGAACATTACTAGATTATTCACAATTCCTTCATGGTTTCACTAACTGAAATACTGTAAACTGTTGGCATTATCGTAAATTAACCATAACTTACCATTTCGGCTTTTCTTTATCTTCTTTCTATCAAACACTAAATAAAATACCGGCGACAAAAATATCCTAAACTCTTGCAAGAAATCAAGAAACCAAATCTGACAGTATATGAATGAAGAAAGAATAAAAAGAATGAATGAAAATGAAGAAACAATGTTGTCAAATCAAAATAGCATTTTATAGTTATTATAACTGGCAACTAACAAATATTAGAAGTGATCGACGCCACAGGCCTCTAATAGCAGCTTCAAAGGGACTTTTACAATACTATTTATTGATGATAATGCCACGACAGTCACTATGAGTCTATGGGAGAATACCATTGCGCCATGAACACAACAAAATTAATTTGAACGTATTGAGATAAAGAGAAATTTTACTGGCAACACGACAGCACCAATTTTGCTACCATAATGTAAGTAACTCTAAAAACTAGCCTCGGAACAAAAAACCATAGTGCTTTGCTTAATAAACAGCAAAGAACTGACCAATCACATGCTAAATAAAAATCATGAATGTTATCTGATTGGTGACTATGTTCAAACTGATTTGTAGACGTAATCATACAATGACGTCATGAATGTGTCACGCTGATTGTTCTGTTCTTTCTTCTGTCATTTGAGAATTTTAATCCGCTGTGCCTTCGCCATATTTATATTAGTGAACTAAATAATACACTCCATTACAATACATTATATTCCAGTTATTGAATTGTGAAGCTTTACAGTGTAATTGGTCCAAAGTTTTAAACCATATCTTAAAATGGAAGACCAAGTAGGAAGCTCAGGGCCTAGAGTAAGCGATAAGCGTTTGGCTCAAACTCAAGCCCAAGTCGATGAAGTGGTTGGCATAATGCGCGTTAACGTCGAGAAAGTTTTGGAAAGAGACCAAAAGTTGTCTGAACTAGACAATCGTGCAGATGCTCTACAGCATGGAGCAGCGCAGTTTGAACAGCAAGCTGGCAAACTGAAACGAAAATATTGGTGGCAGAATTTAAAGATGATGTTAATTATCGGTGCTATTGGGGCAGTTCTACTTATCATAATCATTGTGTGGGCTACGTCCGGGTCAGGCGGTTCGAGCGCGCCCGCACCCGCGCCCGCACCCACACCTGCACCCGTCAACGATGCTCCCTCTGGACGATAGTCATCAAGATAATGATATGGATACTTACTTATCTACGCTGCTCTATACTAAAAACGCGAGTTGTATGTTGTATAGCAAAATGCGACTGAACAGTATGTAAGAAATCTATATTTTGTATTTGAAACGATTAACCAACGCACACATTATATTCATAATATAAGATATACACCTCGGTAAATGATTCGATATTTTTCTATAAATTGTATTAAAATAGTACCTAACTGTTTATATACTGTTAAGTGAATTGAATTCACTCATAAAAGACTTGTTTACAAATTGTTATACTTCTAAAAAACATATAAAAAACTATAACTATCAAGAGTTGCTTTTGCAAAACTTTTGTAATTTTACAACCATTTAAAATGTGTAATTTATAAAGTGGCCAACTATTGTACAGAATCACTTTGTGATAAGTAGTATTTAATAAAATGATTATCTTATTATTTCAAAGCCTACTTTAACAGCTTATTTTAACTTTAAAGTTGACACAAAGAACTGATATTGCTAACTGCACAAACTACATGTGTAATGAAACTTAAATGTGATTGTACTTGTTGCTTAAAAAGGGAAGCCCGTAAGCCCCTATGTAATCACTGTTGCAAAATTAATATATATGTATTAAGTTAGATAAAATACATGTTATTCAAAGACAGTTTTTATAGCACTTTGTATAAACTATTAGAAAAACTTATTTCACATTACGCTGCTTTGGAGCTTTATCATTAGAAAACTTCGTGGAATATTGTTGCTTGCATAAATACAACACACTGATGGTAAAACAATGTTGTGCAACATTGTTTCCCAGTGAATACAGGCTGTTAATAACACATTCAGATTTTGATGTATGCGTAATGTGAAAAAAGTGCTAAGGCACAAAACCATTTAGTTTTTAATTTATTATAATATGTAATTAGCACATTCTGTTTGTTGGTATTGAGCATATTTTATACTATTTAGTTAACTCTTATCAATATGTTTATAATGCATTTTTCAAAAATAATTAATTTTAATGGCAGTTGGGACCAACTTTGCGCTTATATTGCACAGCATCCGAGGTCCAGTTACTAATTGGGTCTTGACAGTAAACCAGTTCGATGTTGTATGCAAAGTGTATGTAATATCATAATCTTAGTTGTTTTGTATTCTGTAAGAAATAATAAATATGTATTTCTTCAATATTGTATGATTTGTCATTACTTTGTTAGACTATTATCTACTTAGTATGTTGTCTTATCAAAAGCGTACACCTACTTAAAACTCTTATCACTTTATAGATGTAGATAAGAAGCTTGTGATTTAAACAACAATTGTATGACTTCAGCTGTTTTCTGTTTAAGCGTCATAGAACCTGCAATGCAAAATAATACCTACAATATAATTTCACAACAAAGATTTTGAAGATGTGCTACTTCCCCTAGTTTTTGGCATCCTTTCTCCTATAGGTAGGTACAATATAAAACAGGTATGCATGGCTTAGGACAACATTCTCTTTTCCTAAGCCATGCAATCTTTAGGACGATGATATTCTACTTCTACAAAAGTACCTTAAATAATACATAACATAGTATCAAAGGGCTACTGGTATATCTATACATATAAATACATTAAAAGATGAATGAATTAGTGTTATGAATTGGTCTCAATAGTAGGTTCTAACTACATACTAAGATTAATGTAATTTTTTCCACAATATCTTTTTCGAACGTACCTATTAAAATAACTACTGTTATCTCAAAGTCAAAGTCAAAGTCAAAACATTTATTTCAATTAGACCATTTACAGGCACTTTTGAATTGTCAAGAAGTTACTCATACAAAAAGTTGAAGCTAGTTGCTCGTTCCAAAACGTAGGTCTCTATGGAGAAGAACGAGCAAGAAACTCCATGGACACTCTTTTCAAATTGGTTTTTACAGAATCTTGGTTACAATATTCTTGTTGCTTCTACATGTGAAAACAATGAAGTTAAATATAAAACAATTAAAAAAAAAAATATATGATAATAATAGTACTAAAGATGTAAGCCATGGCAGTTAAGAGATGACCAATCCCACTGACAGCGCCCGTTCACGAACATGACGCGAGGATCAGCACCACTTAGCTCAACCATCATGAAGGGAACCAAATGATCCGACCCACGCGCCACCATCAGCGAGACATTTAAGTGAGCATGACAAAGCCCTCAACCACCATGCTCGTAGTGTCCAACACATAATAATAAAATAAATATGAATCTGGCAACACTAGAATCAACAAGACCTGTCTGAAAATTAAAATTTTTATATTTCCCATTTTGCCCTATTTTTGGATTTTTATAGTAAAGCACAATAACTAGGATTTCCATAAAACTTTGAAATTAATAACAAAAACTACAATTACAGTGATCATGAAAAAAAAACGCAGGAAATCTATAAATTTGTAATGTGACGGCTGTCAAGGCCGTCATGAAAAGAAATCAAGTGGAAATACGGAAACAACAACAAATACAGGAATGTTGACACGAGCCAGAGCTCGAAAAAATGCACAATTGCCATCCCCGGACTCGTTGCTCAGCTCCGCCTCGCCGCCGCCGGAATCCAGCCCCACTGTGAGTGCTGCCACACCGGCCACGGCAGTTGCGTCGAGCTCGAGCGACGAGTATTTCTCTCCGCTGTCGTCGCCACCACCTGCTCGTCGACGGGGAGGACGCCGGCCACCGACGTGCTTGGGATCCCGAGGCCCACTGGCTTCTGATAGGGTCCCCGCTGCCGGTGGAAGTGTGCAGCGCATGAGATGGACACAGTCTGTTAATGAGAACGTCATGCGCTCATACTTTGGGGCTACAGAGGGGGGAAGTAACCTGACTGCGTACCGTGGTCGGATGCTCTCTCTGTTTCAGGTGCTTGAGCCAGCTGTCAACGTTTCGGCACAACGACTGTCGGATCAGGTGCGGGTCATCCTGCGTAATCATATGTTGGATGACACTGTACTTGATCGCCTTCGAACCGAGATGCAAAGGAGCCATGTCATTGCTCCTTCGTCGCAGATTGTGGATGTGGCACTACCACAGACCACCTCAACACCCAGCCACGTCGATGAAGAAAGTAATGACATGGTTACTCATGTAAGTACCCGGTGCAGTGAAGAATTGAGGAGTGCTTTGGAGGGTGCGATTCGGGAGTATAAACTCATGCCGCTTGAGCACAGACCACGCTTACCTCGCTTGCCTATGCATAATAAAAATAAGGCGCTGGTGTGTGCTCTGGATTCGCAGTTATCGAATTATTTCGATGACTGTGAAGACCTTGCTGATGCGCACTCGATTCTGTACTGTGCGGCTGTTGCAGCATGTCGTGTAGCTCATGTCAAATTTCCTAATAATGACATTGCTACACGACCTAAACCAGCTGTACCAGTCTGGCAGTGCAGGATTGAGCGGCGCATTAGTGAGACCAGAGTGCTCATCGGCAAATTAATCTGCTTCAGGGAGGGCAATACTCGTCCAAGAGTGATGCGCTTTGTGAGACGGGCATTCTCGGGGACTGATATCAATCCTCGAGACTATATGTCCCAGGTCACAGAGCGCATCGATTTCCTGAAGCAGAAGGTGTATGCATGGGCAAACCGTATTCGTAGGTATAAGCGGCGAGTGGAACGATATACCCAGAATCGCAGATTCCAAAGTGATGAAAGGTGGGTTTATAGGGCTTGGGAGCGACCGGATCAAGGTGTGTCTGATACGCGCCTGCCAGATGATGATGCCATGTGTTCGTTCTGGCGTAGCATCTGGTCGGTGCCTGTCAGCCACGCTGAAGGTGATTGGACTCGGGATGTTGAGCGAGCGTGCGAGTCAATACCAGAAATGGGGGCAATTACCATTAGCCCCCAAGATGTAGCTCGTGCGGTCCGTCCATTGCCTAATTGGAAATCTCCTGGACCGGACGGGCTACATAACTTCTGGATAAAATGGTTCAGAGGATCACACGTTTGCTTGGCATCCCGATTCCAGTCAGCCTTGGAATCTGGTTCGCTACCCCAGTTCCTAACGACAGGAATAACCCACCTGCTCCACAAATCGGGTAGTACTGCGGAACCTAAAAATTATAGACCGATCACATGTCTTCCGACGGTCTATAAGGTTCTTACATCCATTTTGAGAGAAAAAATGAACAAACATATAGAAAATAATGCCATCATGTCTCCCTCTCAGAATGGATGTAGGATTGGGTCCCGTGGTACTAAGGAGCTGCTCCTAATTGACATTGCTATTAGCCAACAAGTTCGCCGATCCCGAAAGGATCTGTCGACATGTTGGATAGACTACAAGAAGGCCTATGACTCTGTACCACATACATGGCTAATGAGGGTGCTAGAGTTGTATAAGATTGATGCAACTCTACGCGCCTTCCTGATGTCGTGTATGGGGCAGTGGAGAACGGTCCTTCGCTATCCGGGATGTAGACAAATCCAGAGGATAAGCGAACCGATAAGGATTGAGCGAGGTATATTCCAGGGCGATAGTTTGAGTCCGCTTTGGTTCTGCTTAGCCTTGAATCCTCTAAGCACACTGCTGGAGGATTCAGGTCTGGGCTATCGGTTGAAAAGAGGAGGTCAGGTAATATTTCACCTTCTTTACATGGATGACCTGAAACTCTTTGCCCCCAACCGGTTGCGACTGATGGAGTTACTGAAGGTAACAGAAACTTTCAGTAGCGCCATCAGGATGGAATTTGGTGTGGACAAGTGTGCGGTCATGCATGTCAAGCGAGGGGAGATTGTGGAGTCTGAGGGAGTTCAGCTCTCGGACTCCATAAACCTTAGATCCCTTTCTTCAACTGAGACCTATAAGTATTTGGGTATGTCGGAAGCGTTGGGCATCAATACTGTTGACGTGAAACAATCGTTGAGGGAGCGCTTCTTTGGCCGCCTGAAAAAAGTATTTAATAGTCTTTTATCAGGTGGAAATAAGGTGCGCGCCTTCAACGGGTGGGTCATGCCGGTTTTGATGTACTCTTTCGGCATACTGAAATGGACTCAAACGGAACTTGATGCCCTGGATAGAAGGGTCCGTACATTGTTGACGGCATATCGGATGCATCACCCACGGTCATCGGTGATGAGATTGTATATTCCGCGGAAGTGTGGAGGCCGTGGCTTCCTAAATGCTAAGACTCTCCACAACCGCGAGATATGCAATCTCAGGGAATTTTTCCTCGAAGCCGACGTGGGGATGCACCGAGATGTGGTGGCAGTGGATAAGGGCCTCACCCCGCTCTCCTTGGCTAAAGAGAACTGGCGCAAACCAGTAGTACTTGAGGCTAAAGATCGTGAGGAGGTATGGCAGAGTAAGGAGCTTCACGGACGCTTTTTCCGGGCCTTGCATGGGCCCGATGTAGATCTCTTAGCGTCCGTATCCTGGCTTCGCTTCGGTGACCTATTTGGGGAAACCGAGGGTTTTGTCTGTGCAATTATGGATGAAGTTATTATGACGAATAACTACCGGAGATTTATTGTGAAGGATGGCACGGTTGACATTTGTCGGGCATGCCACCGGCCGGGCGAATCAATCCGTCACATCATCTCTGGATGTTCTCGTCTAGCTAACGAAGAGTACTTGCATAGGCACAACCTTGTGGCCAGGATTATCCATCAGCAACTTGCTCTAAAATACCGCCTTGTGGAATCGGAGGTACCATACTATAGGTATGTGCCCGACCCAGTTCTCGAAAATAGCAATGTCACATTGTACTGGGACCGATCCATCATCACTGATAGGACTATTGTAGCCAATAAACCTGATATAGTGGTGGTGGATCGCTTGGAGAAGCGCGCAATGATCGTTGACATAGCAGTCCCACATGACGTGAACCTCGTGAAGGCCGAGAATGACAAGAAAATCAAGTATCTAGACTTGGCTCGCGAGGTTGTCGACATGTGGGATGTGGACTCAGCGATCATTGTGCCGATTGTTGTTACAGCCAATGGCTTAATTGCCAAGAGCCTCGACCAACATCTAAGGAGGCTCACGTTAGGCAGCTGGATCAAGGGCTTGATTCAGAAAGCGGTACTCCTAGACACGGCGCGTATTGTTAGGAGATTCCTTTCTCAGGAGCCCTGACCGCCGGTGGCTTGGACCCTGTTCCCGTCGCCGGTGGGCTACTATTTTTTATATTTTTAAATGTTTTTACTTTTATAACAATATTTAAAAATGTAATTTATATGTATATAGTAATGAATAAATGAAAATAAATAAAAGGCTCCATGGTACTCACATTTACAAAATTGAAATAAATGATGATAGATTATATAAAACTAAGGTTTTAAGTAATTCTATTCGACAGATGAGCTGTAGTATGTAAAAAAAAATAGAAATAATAATAACGGTACACGTTATTAAGGTCAATGAGAATACAAATAAAAAGGTGGCAAGAAACATCCCCCTGTATTAATATACATATGTAAGTATTAATTTGTGAACCCGAGTGACTATGGAGCAGGACCAGCATTAAGCCAAGCATTCTTGTCATTAATATAATCTTCTAACTTATAATATGGTTGACTACATAGTGTGCGTTTGATGCAAGTTTTAAATTTTCTCTCATTTAGTTCGAGAATATCGAGCGGTATTTTATTATAACATTTTACAGAGTACCCCATAAAAGAAGTGTGTACTTTAGACAATCTGAAACTTGGTTGATCTAATTTGTTCCTATTTCTAGTATTAAAATGATGTCTATCTCCAATTTTTTTGAAAAGATGAAGATTTTTTCGAACATGCATAATGTTTTCATATATATATTGACATGGAACCGTCATGATATTAATTTTTTTGAATAATTCCCTTAGAGACTCACGACGGCAAAGATTATAGATAGCTCTGACAGCCCTCTTTTGCAAAATAAAGATAGAATCTATATCTGCAGCCCGCCCCCAAAGCAAAATACCGTAAGACATAATACTATGAAAGTAACTAAAATAGACCAGTCTCGCGGTATCTACGTCTGTTAATTGTCGGATTTTTCTGACAGCGTAAGCGGCTGAACTTAACCGCCCTGCAAGAGATGTTAAGTGAGGACCCCACTGCAGCTTTGAGTCTAGCGTAATCCCCAGGAAAACTGTCTTTTCGACGAACTCCAGTATATCCTTATTTAATATAACTTGACATGGACAACTTTTAACATTCGGCAAAGCAAATCTTATGCATTTAGTTTTCTTCTCATTTAATACTAAGTTATTTATAGTAAACCAATTATGAACCTCACGCATAGCGTTATTTACGTCGTCAAGGTGTTGAGCCTTCCTATTTACTTTAAAAATCAGTGAAGTATCATCAGCAAATAACACCATTTGAGGTTGGTCTTTCAGTAAATGAGGTAAATCATTAATGTATACTAGAAAGAGAAACGGACCTAATATTGAACCCTGCGGAACCCCCATCTTTACTTTTAGGCCTGTTGAATTTACACCATTTATTTGAACATGCTGCAATCTATCATTCAAGTACGATTCTATCAAGGCTCGCGCCAGTTTACCGAGTCCGTAATGCTCAAGCTTAAGGAGGAGAGTTTCATGATTAACACAATCAAATGCTTTCGAGAGGTCGCAAAAAATGCCAATGGCATCCTGTGAGTCCTCCCATGCATTAAAGATGTGCTTAATTAAAGTGACATCGGCGTCAGTAGTACAACGCCCTCTGGTGAAACCATACTGTTGATCGTGCAGGATGTTGTTGCAGTTGAAATGATTGAGCATTTGATTGAGCATCACTTTTTCGAACACCTTGCTGAAAACCGGCAAAACCGAAACTGGTCTGTAATTATTGGTGTCTTTAATATCTCCGGACTTAAATAGAGGTATAACCTTGCTGTATTTCATTAAAGTAGGAAAAACCCCTTGGTCTATACACAAATTAAATATTAACGCTAAATAGGGTGCTACTGTCTCAATAATAGACTTACATACATTAGTAGACATGCCCCACAGATCTTCGGTCACTTTGATCTTGAGCTGATTGAAAGTCTTTATAATAACCTGAGGGTTAATATGTTTAAATTTAAATTCCTTAGGGCAGGATGAAACTTTCGCCTTTAGTAAATCAATGGCAAGTAAGGGCGAGGAATCTAAAGTTTCCGTAGTTTTAATTGGAATATTGGTAAAAAAAGTTACAAATTCCTGCGCCACATCGATATTTGTGCTTATGGGACCACGGGAAGTCTCTAGAGAGTAATCAGCATTATGTCTTTTGTTTCTATTAGTTTCATTATTAATAATTTTCCAAACCGTTTTTATTTTATTATCTGCTGATTTAACCTTGTTGCTAATGTACAAGGATTTAGCTGACTTACAGGTATTTTTAAAAATTTTTGAGTAAGTAGCAACATACTTGTTAAAACTTTCAGTATTTATATAAGGCTTAAGGCCATACAGCTCAAAAAGTCGTTCCCTACTTTTCCTGATACCTTTCGTCGCCCAATCACTAAATAAAAATCTTGGGCAAATTGTTTTGGTTTTTTTCTTAAAAATATCTGGAAACCTTTCCTCCTAGGCACATGACATTACACCATTTACAATTTATGTTAAAGTCTGATTCTAATCTGACAAGAAAGGAAAGGGTTAGCCACACGCTCATGTGGGTGTAGGTACTATTACTCCTGCCTATCCCTTTGGGGAATACTTACGTGTGTACGGAATACATTGACTTTTCCCATGCCACCAGCCAGCTGTCTGGGACAGGTTGACTATAACAGAGTGTAGTATGCCTAAGCCTGAATCAGTAGATTGTTGGGTTCACGCAGCGTAATCGTAGTGGTACCGGCGGAAATATCCACACAATACACACTAAACCATTTGCCTAGCCTTTTCCCAAGTTGGTCGAGATCGACTTCCCGTCTAATCAGATGTAGGTGTAGCGGAATTAGTACCAGCCACCCACCCTGTTACCTACTAGAATACATGAGCACCCTTAGTATGACTGGTTGCCAGTTTCTAGATTCTGAATACTCGTAACGACTGCCAAATATCTACAAATGATAGCAGAGACGAGGTAGCAGGTGACACACCATTAACTTCCAAGCTCCAAGCTACTACTATAATAATTGCCTTGCTACTATTTATAATTGCCTACCCGTTTTTTTTAGGTGACTGGGTCCTGGCATTTAGGAATGACCTGAAAACAATTTTAGTTGAGCTTATTACCTACATACTAAACAACAAATTTTGGCCTACGATAAGATAATAATGAATAAAACAACAGTTTGGTCAACGTAGGCGGTATTAAATTAATTTTATATTAAGTTGCTTGACACCTACATTATGATAACAAGTTGTCCTTTTAAGGTATTCTGTACGGCAAACAGCAAATTGGATTACCTGCCTATGAGTGTGGGTAAGTAGTTACTCACTTATTTGTTATTACGATTGATATAAACCTACATAATATTAATCATACATAAAAAATCCGGCCAAGTGCGAGTCGGACACGCACACGAAGGGTACCATACCATCGTATAATATTTAACACTAGGTACATACATACACAAAAAAACGTGTCTTGTATGGACCACCTTTAATTTTCAATTTTATTCTATTATTTGTTTTATGTAGCGGTCATAATACCCACATACACACTGAAATTTTCAAGAGATTACCTATTACGGTTCAAAAAATCCAGCCCTATGAAAAAGAAACGAACGGACTGACAGACAGCGGAGTCTTATTAATAAAGGGTTTTGTAGAGCACCATTTGAATACGGAACCCTAAAAGACTAACCCTTAAGAATGTATATAGCTAGTTATGAAGATACCATAAAAGGTAGGTGTCGACTAAGCATGCGGAGATACAGTTTTTATTTAAGTACCTACATATGTAGGCATGTTAAAAATGGTAAGTGCCTACTATGCGCAATCCAGAACCAGAAAGTCAACAGGTATAGAAGCCGCCACGAGTCGTGAGCACAAACGTCAAGTTCGTTTTTGGGTCGCCGACACTGCAAGGCATTGGTCCATCAGAGGCATTGGTCGATCGCGTGCAGCGTCGGCGACCCCAAAAACCGAAAAATGAACTTGACGTCCGTGCTCACGACTCGTGGCGGCTACTATACCAAAGCTTACTTCACCTTGACATCAATATACCTAATAACATATTTTTATATTCCCAACTCCTGGGTTCGATTCTCAGATTGGGTACAAGGTACTTCTACCTACCCCCTGCAACTAAGTGAAGTTAGGTTACTTGGTATTAAAAAAAAAAGTCTGTAAGTACTATATCTACTTAGATAAGTGCCTAAATAACATTCACTGTGAAAATGTAAGGATTATCCATTCATAAATGTACCTAAGTAGATACATAGGTTCCTACATCATTTGGTACGGTACCTACAAATAAAATTATATATACAGTTCGATTGATATTGAGCCCGGATCAGTGGCATCATGTTTAATCTTATTTATTTCTCCTTCCTGTATGTTTGAATTTCCGTAGCAATGGATGCAGTGATGTTAATTTCTAAAAATAACTAGCACGCTAAGGCAACACCCAAGTCAAATGATTTATACGAGGCGTGCAAATATGTACGTAATCAATTTATTCTCGCTCATCTAAGTACATAGAAACATACCTCATTAGTACAGTGTTATGCATTACATACATGTGCAAACAATGGAAGATGTACCTGTCTGTTATTAACAACTAAAACATCAGCATTCCGCTGTGCCTAGAAACGGGATGACGGTTGATAAAGATAGGTAAAGATCCCCAACAGAATTCCCTGGATTTGTCCTAGTTTAGAGGGAGTCGTCCGGAATTGGTTTTCATAAATGTCCGTGTGAAACCCGGACACGTTTTGTCTCTCGGGTATCCCGATTAATTGAAAGATAAGCTATAAATTAAGATTATTAAAACATGAAAAGTTAAACGATGTAGATATAAAAACTCTGGAGTCCGGAAAAAAAACTTAATTACACCCAAATATTTGGGATGTTTTAAGTTTTCGTCGCGCGATGGCAATTAGGTCATGGCAGCCCTACAATAACCCCAAATAAATTGAAATACGAGTAGCAGGGTGATCTTTAGAAAAACAAAAGGCTTTTTTAGTCGGATGCTACATAAAAATTTAATGTAGGTAGTCTCTACATTTTGTTTCCCATAAATAATAATAATAATATAACTATTTCATACGTAAGTAGTTGAATAATTCGGCAAAACTGCAGTATCTATGTAGTAGATAGACATTACCTACTTACTACCTACATTGTTAAAAACCGGACTGCAATGCTCCAACGTAATAATTAATTAATTGCGTTAATTGGCGAGCAGCAAAAACACTGGCTTTGTGTGGTCTTAGAACGTATACCTACCACATATTATTATGTACTTACACTACAAATATATTGGTACTAGGCAGATACCTTACTAGGTACTGTTCTTTTTGTTGCTTATTCTAATTGGGTTTTGGAAACGGTGATGGAAATATAAATTACCAAGCCAGAGGTTTCTTAATGAAATCAATCAAGTCACAGTAAGTTCTGATTAATAAACAAGCCCCAACATTTATTACGTAATAGTTATTAGTCCCTACCCTTAGGTCTGATGTTGCAATCATTTGAAATGGAACGAGCGTCACAAGAAATCCAAAGGCTTCAGTTATGAAGCTGGTGACGTCATCTTTCTTTCAAACTGCCTGAAGCAATCAGGCTTGCTTACGTCATGCGGCGTTCTGTTGTGTCTAAACGCAAGTAATTACCTACCTACCCGGGTAGCAATCGAAGACATTGAGGGCGTAACTTTGAGAGCAGTTTTTAAATAAGGACTGGCGCTGTTTCTGTTTCTATAGGTCTCGTGAATGTCGTATTTTTTATGAGGTCGTTTCGCTTACAGTCATTGAACTGTTCGTACATAAAACTCATCCACCGAGGCAATCGGTTTTGTGAATTTGGCCAAAATTATCCGAAGTAGTTTAGTAATATTCTTCCCTCCTTTAAGTATAATTCTGATACACCTACTACTAAGCGTGCCTCTGTATCATTAAAACATGTATTTAGGTACCTACTTACTGACTTTATATTCACATACAAAACCCTGAAATAAAATCTTTAAAATACCTAAGTAACTATATACCTAACTCGAATTCGCCAAAACTAGTTTTAGCTTAAGTATATGATAATGAGGTAGGAGGTAAGCACTCAAGCAGAGAGGTAGGTACCATAAGATATAATGCATCCAAATAAATTAACAATGTTATGGAAGCATTGATTAAATTGTTGCTTTACCTATTGGCCATGAGAGTCCACGTGAAATCACGCAAACATATCGAGTGTCGTCGAAACTTTATAGGCTTGTGAGGAAAAATACGGAAGGCGGCTATCTGACCAGTGTTCCGCTTTCCGCTCTGCTTGTCACCCGCTCCGCAGAATGACTGTCACAAAATGGACCTTAGCCTTGATCTTACCCAGACTATTTCGACATTCATTGTTATAGGCAATAGGTTGGTAGTATAGTAACCCACTAACAACCTTTAGCTTGATGGAATAGAGGATTCTGCTGGAATTTTGCAAGTTGGAATGCTGCTTCGATGATTCATAACACCTTGCTGTGTATGCTGACTGAATAAGGTATCGATAGCCAATCAAATCATCGCTGATTTTCGTTTCAGTAACTCACATTATATATCTTGGCTGCGGGTTGTTACGGCTGCGGGTTGTTCGTAAGAGATACCGCGCCCCCGGAACGCAAAGGGCACAAGAAGGAACATGGGTGGGTTTAAATCAGTAAAAGTCTGACACTCCCTCCCGCCCCGCTCAGGCCGGGAGAAGTTATTTGATGATTTCTCAGCTCACAAAAAAAAAAAAAAAAAATTATATATCTTAGTACCTACCTACTTACGAACTTCGTGGGATTTTGATTGATAGGATATTTCATTTTATAATTCCTAACGGTTGGCGCATTGGCTGCTGCGCTGCGTCTCGCGGGTTTGATTTCTGATTTCCCGCACGAAACAAAGATTTGTATGTCCTACAGATCCGGGTTCCGGGTCTGGCTACGAACAGCCAGAGTGAGGTTATGTGTTTGTAAATTACGCACCAAAGATGCCTATAAGTAGGAGAAATTTCCAGTGAGGGGCAATGTTTAAAAAATAAATTATTACATGAATGAATGAAGTAATCTGCCGCCATTTGAAAATTCTATTTTATTTTTGAGACGGAAATGGAATTTAGCTAGCTTGCAAATGTTATGAAATGTTTATAAAACGCAATATTCGCTTCAAATATATTTTGTCATGTTTACATGAAGCTTTCAAGGCGGAACTGCGTCTTGGACCGTTGGCAGCTTTTAAATTCCTTTTAAATCATTACCCACCACCGGCACCTACCACCACACTGTCGTTTCTCACGTGGGTATTGGTGAACATACACAGGTAACAACCTACTTTATTTATATAGGATTAGGGTTCTTAGTATTTTGACTTCTGATGACATTTTCTGGGTAAAATACCTTCCTAGCAATACAATTTCCTTTTACAGCGTTTCTTTTGAAATTAAAAACATGTCAATTCGTGTAAGCAATGCAGCGTCGCATCTAAGGTCCTTATAAAGCCAGTTATTAGCACTGCAGCTGTTGTAGGTAGCTGTAGGTAGGTACTAGAAGCATTACGTCACGATCGTGCCTCGCGTTCTATTCCTAATCGGTGTGGTCATTCACCCGAGCTTATTAAAATTTAATCAGCGTAGATACTTGGCACCTTTTGAGGAGCTTATCTGAGCAACTGTCAGCAGGTACGTTTTTTTAAGGTACCTACCTAACAAAAAATAATGGATGATACCATTTCATATTGTGTTCCTGCTTCCAAATAAGGCGGGGTGTGAATGACCTCTACGTTTATCGCTTTCATCAACATTCCGGCACAGACAGTACCGTGCAGTACTAGAATAGCAGTAGTTGGCACGTTATTAGGATTTGCCTGTAACACGATGGGTAGGTACATTCCGATATAGAAGTAGGTAACATCAGAAAATTCCTTCGAAGTGTCTGCATCGGCAAATATAATTTCGAATTAGGTACTGCTAAAGCTGCATTATTACCGACCGCCATGTTTGATATTGAACTCCACTTCCACACGGACGAATTAGACGGAATAAGACTTGTTTTAAAACAAGCCTTTATATTGCATTGTCATGCAATATGCATATAAATTCAAAATTCCAGCTCAATCGAACACCGGGAAGTTGAAAAAATTTAACTTGTAAGATTTCATTAACCACGGACATCGGGACAGATGGAAGTAAATAAAAGCTTGTAATATAAGCAAACAACAATATGTGTAGTGTTAAAAGTAGACTGGACCAACCAGCTAAATAAAGTATACAGATTAAAGTAGGTAGTAATAATCAATAAAATATGTAATCTGTCGATAAAAAATGTAGTTAAAATCGTCAAGAGTCAATGGAGCGGAACTCTCTGTTTTATTTGAACTGATCAACCTGTTATACACCTAGGTACTTAGGCACATAACACATTGAGATCGACATTCAAGTCCAACATAGCATCACAAATTAACAACACAAGCATCCCACGACCCTAGAATAACAACATCAATTAAAACTGTTTGCTTTACTAAAAGCAGTTCTTTCTAAGATTAAATAAAGCATACATTCTCATAAATATTTATTTTAAAACAACCATCTCCAAAGAAGAATGAAGACTATTTTAAGAAAATGACGTGAAACGTACGCTAATTCACTGCTTCATTGTTTACCGTTGTAAATATAAACATGCATCATAGCTTTTGGGACTCTAGTCTAATGTTTCATTGATATAAATAATTTTATACATAATTAATTGTTAACTACTCACCTAATAATTAGATATTGTGTTCATGTCCGTCTGTTGAATGTAACTAATTCGCTGTCATATGAATCAATCTAATGTAGGTATCTAGTAGTTACCTTACGTCATATCTTTTTAGTTTTGTATGATAATCTTGTGAAATACAACGTACGCTGTGCGAGAGTCATACGGCCCTAATTTTAACTAACAAATAGAGCATGCTATGCTAATTTATGGAGCACGATTCCATTATATCACGTCTAGCCTAGACATGTAGCCTATACTGAGCGCTTAAATTGCGCTCTATGCTGTGCCTTATTAAATCTTGCTGGTATTATAAATGTGAAAGTTTGGATAGATAGATGTTTGTTTCAATCACGCTAGAACGGCTAATCGGATCTGGATAATTGGCACAGAGATAAATAAAAGTCTGGAATAGCACAGAGGCCACTTTTTATCCCTGAAAAATAAACATGTAAATGTGGGGTTCTAGTGGAACAATAATTATATCAACTATGACGCGGGCAAAGTCGTGGGCTGATATTAGTAGCTAATAAAATGTTACTTTATTTTCACGACATGCCAAAGTGCTGACCAAACGGCCGCACCCGATCCTAAGAAAGTTTTACATCTATTTAAACAAAGATTTTAGTATGAGAATTTTAAAACCGCCAATAACAGCACCTCACATTTCGCAGACTACACATTTGATTTCCGGAAAGGCAGTTCCCTATAGTCCTTGCAAAGAATCAAGAAACCTTATTATCAGGGCTAGCATCATATGGACAAGAGAGCCAATTTTCGTTTGATACCATTCCGATATTTAAGTGATATGATCAATATCGATTCACATACTAACACAAATTATGATAACTTTATTTTATAAAAGAAAAAATCCTATTCAAGTGGTAATAGATCGTTGATGTCTTTCATAGAAGTGATATCAACGAAAATATCACCGGAAAACTAACCTAGCCTGCCTATATGCTACGTCATTTGAGAATAAACATGACGATTATGTATTTAAAATTTTATGCGTACTTGCTGTTTGAATGGGCCTATTTCAAATATGACGTCCTATGGATATCTTACTCGCTGGCAAGTTTTTAATGCGCTTTAATTAGGGGACCTGAAACTGGGTAATGGATTTATTTATTTCAATCATAAAACTTACTTAAATATTAATTAGATTACAAACTACGAGTATGTACACTTAATATAAAAAACAAAAAAGGAATCTTATAGGGCATCAAAGTGGGTAATTATGTATTGAATCTTTGGAACCGAAATTCTCCTATTTCTAATTATGTATCATGTAATAAATGGCAGTTATGAGTAGTTCTAATTACAAAAAAATAATATGGTACCATCGATTATCTGATAATCCAGGTAAGAAATCGGAACTCCATAATGGAATAACATAATATCCTAGTCTTGTAAGGGCTCTTGATACAGTTTAGCCGTGGTTGGTTTTAAGGTCTGATGATGGAGCCGTAAGGTAAGGATTGGAAGTCCAAAATAAAACAGCGTATTAGGGTTAAAAAAAATGGAATTGCCATGAGTTTTGTTTTTTAGTGCAGTACCTAAGGCGTGTTTTTCTGTTTGTTTTTGTAACTATTTTAAACCCCCTACGCAAAAACGACGGGGTGTTATAAGTTTGACGTGTCTGTGGCATTGTAGCTGCCGAGCGCATAAACCGATTATGATTTTGTTTTTTTTGTTTGAAAGGTGTATTAGTTGGGAGTGTTTGTAGCTATATTTGATAATATATGTAGCTATATAGATAAGTAGCTATATTTAATATTTGATAGAAATCGGTTCAGCGGTTTCAAAGTTATCAGCTCTTTTGTTAGCTGAGGTATATTTTTCTGTCGGGGGTAACTTAAAAAGTTTAATTTTTAATAATGCTTTAAATCGATTATTCTTAAAAACCGACATACATTACGGAACCCACAAAGTGCAGCAATAATGGATAATGTTTTTTAACAAAATCCTGTAAAACACGCTGTAAATAAATACTACGTGTGGATGTCATAAATTACAATGAATAATTTATGACATCCATCTAGCAAAGAAAACATTCCAGAAGTTTTTTAATAATTTACAGATTTTGAAACAACAATATGTTTCCAAAAATAATGTTGACGGATTTCAACCTTCAGGCGGGAGAGTAGTTTCCCGAGGTAAAAGTGCCGTCGGCGGTTATAAATGGAGCATTAAGTGTGGGGTGGAAGCTTTTTCGAGGGATGACTAGAGTTCACATTGTGGAGCAGTCAGGGGTTATGGCACATGTGGAATAAATAAATGTCTATAAATAGCCCTCACAACCGATTTGAGGTGACGAGGTCGTCGACAGTAACTGATGATGTGGCTTATGTTTGACTGCCGTAAATGGTCAAAATTGGGCAAACGACGACGTCTTTCTGATAGTTGCAAGCGTAAAACGTTAGGATAGGTCACAGTATGCTTCATAATTCTAATTATAGTTTGCCAAGCCATGCTTACGCTATTTTTCAGTCATAGCAGGAAAAACTATTTTCTGCAATCTACGTGGAAAACTAAGCATTCCAAAGGAGGTACCTATTGTAGTTACGAATTTTCTATAACCATCTGATTATAATTTATAAACACTTCGTGAACAGCCTGGTTTGGCTGGCTGGTATTGAATTTATAAGGGCAACTCAACCTTGGACCAATTCTTGGGATTGGATTAGTTCTATTCACTAACCGAATTCCTGGTAAAAATCTCGCAATGATTGATATTAACGTAGGAGTTAGAGCGTGAGTAATATAGAACGGATAGTTTTTACATATTCGCCTAGGTACTGGTTAACATGGACATAATTGGACGTTTTTGTCTCAACAGTCTCAAGACAGACAAACTTCTGACTCATAG
This sequence comes from Caradrina kadenii, assembly GCA_947462355.1. Taxonomy (NCBI): domain Eukaryota; kingdom Metazoa; phylum Arthropoda; class Insecta; order Lepidoptera; family Noctuidae; genus Caradrina; species Caradrina kadenii. The sequence goes on along the minus strand of OX381677.1, from coordinate 8,237,895 downwards.
TAGGCATCAAGGTCCACAGGCTGCTTTCATACAGCTGTCGCCCGCCCTAAACGGACTTTTATTTATTTGGCCATTGTTTTGAGGTTCCCAAAGATAAAAATCTTTTAACAAGACAATGCCAGCATATTGTTGCTCTTTTATTAAAACAATAAAGAAATTCCGATTCTATCAAACTGGGAGAATCTTAAAGCGGTTAGGTTGGTAATTTCCGCCGTTGCGTCAAATTCACGTCATAAAGCCATGGTGACCATCTACTAGCTTTTCAAGTTTTTTTTTTTTGCAGACTACCGTTTCCAGCCTGTACTTTGTAAGTAGGTATCGAATATACCTACGAAATGACTAGCGGGTAAACAAAAATACCGCGATGAATAAGATAATCGCAAGGCAAGTAGGTACCTAGTTATGGTTCTGATTGCCTTAAACAGAAGAGACGGATTCAAATGAATGATTCATCAATCACGTTACGTAGTAGTTTCTTACGCTGAAGTCGGTGGTATAGCGTCTATAATGCATCATGGCGAAGATGCTCGGATGTGAGCCACGGCATGGCCAGACGTGGAATGAGCGAGAAGCATAGTGTGGGCCGAGTGACGCCGAGCGAGTCTCGCCTCAGCGTTCGAACGTGAGGCTATTTAAAACTGTGCGCAGGCCCCCTGGCGCCGAGTCGAGCGACGACTAATGATCAGTGCTGCCTTGTCTGCCGTTGAGTGCGTAGCGACACTGTGATTCGTGTTTACATAAGAACGTTTCAGTGTTTGTTTAGTTTCACCTATTTCACAAAACACACAACGCTAAAATGGCTGACAGTGGTCTGAAAAGGAATATTCCCATCAAACTTGGTGACTTTTCTGTCATCGACACCGAATTCTCCAGCATTAGGGAGAGATTTGACGCCGAAATGAGGAAGATGGAAGAAGAAATGAGCAAATTCAGATCAGAACTCATGAACAGAGAAAGCAACAACTTCTTCAAAAGCACAACAAGGTACTTATTTATTTGAATCTTCTAATTTAATTAATTACAATTTAATTTAACATCAACTTTATTTACTGCGATATGGCGCCGATGCTTAGAATAAAATTTAAGTATGTTCAGTCTACCTTCCAAATTGGACATGTCAATAACGCGTGGAATTTTAATTCAGTTATTTTCCAAGAGGGTGAATAAACCGAGTTGTCTCATGTCTATAATATTATTCCGTCCGTAACAGTTACGTTGCTGGGCCTGTTTCCTAAAAGGGAATCTTGTATTAATGAGTTTGGTAGTTTCGCAAGACAGTCACCCACCTCGGCCGGGTCGACTGCTTCAAGAAAGTATATTCAAAAGGTATTATTCGGGATCAGTCCGCGGAACGGCATCAACTGCAGACAACTCAGTCGCCTCCATTTAAAGCGTGCAGCGATACGTAAGCCCGACGCGGGATGATGTCATAAATAGAAATAGCGCCGGTTGCGCGCCTCTAAACCAGAGAATTTTGTAGCTAAAACACAGAAACGCGTTAAATTGTAAACACAATGTAACAAGGGTTTATATAACCCAACCTCGCGCTATGAATGAGCCACGGGATTAGTTTCACAGAGAGAAAAGGAGGCGAGCTGAAAAAAAAATTAACATTGCTATAGTTTTAAACAGAGCTGTAGCTTTTATGTTAACTGTACAATTATTGCAAATAGCAAGGTAGTACTCGAAATGATTGTCACATGAATAATTATTTTCCCAAGAAACTGCATAAGGTTATCTGAGATGTACAAGTTAATGCTAAAATTAAGAGAGTAAATACACGATGTTGATATCACACCTTGGATTATAGGGAAAACGGCTGCAGTGCATACCGCCGCGAAAACCAGTTTACGATTGTTTTATCAACACGGGCAGTGAAGTTCTATAGTTTTGTTGGCGCAAATGCGCTGAAATTATGTTTACGGCATGAATACATGACCCACTTGGAGCGAGTCGGTTCTGTTTCAGCCGCAAGTCTAGTGATGCAATAGGTACCAGCCTTCACTCAGTAGCATTGGCCATCTCGCGACGCGACGCTGCGTAGGATTCATACTTGTCAACCTTAATTCATATTTAAACATGTGGGTAGTCGAATACATATGGACGCAATACGATTTGTATACGACATAACGAGCAAAATAAACAACGGTAGGACTTGCTAACACCACGTCACTAATATTTTTAGGATCTTGCTCAATTTCATTCAAGTGTGGGCTTACTGGTCCGCCCATGTTTCAATGGTTCCGTGTGGGCTGCGTTACAGTAAGAACTGCTTGGACTATATTTGGCGGTAGCTGTTAACAAATGCCTATATAGGTAGTTAGCAGAATGAGTAAAGTTAAGTCGTCAATTTTTCACTTTGGATGGTTGACTTGGGGCCTGTGAAACATTGACGTCACTTACTGTTTGCAATGTCCATATTTAACTGTATATTGTATTATATTATGTACCTACTTATAACATTATACTAGCTTTCTTATATATAATAATAATAAGTAATTAAGCATGTTCTTTTATTTAATTATGCTAATGGCAGTGCCTTTCCCTTGCCTATTTTTACTGTTGTTAGGACAACGGTCTGTTTTGTCTCAATGACTATAAAAGTCATTGATGACGTAACGTGTATTAGTTCAATAAATTAATACTCCCATAAAGAATTATCTGTGAATGATTTGATACCCCACGTTAACATCTGGTTTATTGACCAGGGTTGCCACCTCTCGTGGTTTTACACTTTGATGTGACATCTGTTGCGACAGAAATATTTTACAGAAGGATTATGTAGGTACCTAGTTACAAAAAAAATAATTAGTCACACTGGTTCCTCTATTAATAACAAAAGTTGTTACAAATATTTTATAGTCTTGCCTTCGTTGTAGTATCTACCCGCACTTAAAAGTGGCTACCCTACGATCAATTAACTTAATAGCCGTTTATTCCCCTCTGCACCAGGCTATTTCATACGGCTCTACTAGATAGGTACATAACAATATTGTAAATTCCGCAACCTACTTTTCAGTGATGGGTTTCATTTATTGCGTACTCAAATATTAGAAGAAAATGAAGCTTTATAAAGGAGTTAATAAGTACTAGTTTACCCCAAAGGTATTATTGATAACTTTATGGTCAAGTAAAACGACCAAAGGTTTTTGAGGAATAACTATTACTTTTTAAACAAATGTTCAATAGGTATTGTCCATCACTACGTTACTTATAAAAAAAACTGTTTGAGCTTAAAACTAACAACATACGTTGCTTTTTGCATGTCTTACAATTTCGAATCTGTTTCCTCCGGAGGAGTAACCAAGTCGTCGGAGAGGTAAAATTTATATCATAAATTATCCACATTTGTGTATGTAACCAATGTTATTACTTCTTTTAGTATTTGTATGTAACAATGTTTTATTATAATATAGAACCTACTTACCAATAGTTTCGGTACGTAGTTATGCATTCATTAACTAATGGTTGTTGTCTTATAAATCATGTAGATACTTACATTGCACGAGTCTCGCAACAAGCCTACCACCGTCTCTTAGAACAGTATTATTTAAATATTACTTTGCCTTGCGCACTGTTGGATTTTCAACCCTCGGCTCAGCGCTGAGAGTTCAAAATCCAACAAATGTAGTTACAAAGTAATATTAAAATGGTACTGTTTTAAGAGATTGGTAGGTCCCCTGAACAGGAATCATTTATACAACAGCAACTTGGGTACTTATATTTAGTTATGTATTTATCATATGTATCGCATGTATTAATATTGACATAAAGACGTAGTACCTACTGTTAACATTGAAACTTATTGATTTATGTCTACTTATATATTCGAAGGCTGTAAAGGAAAAACAATTTTCAGTGTATGAAGGACGTGTATGGGAAACTATAATTCGGAGGTTATTTTTATTTATAAATTTGTTGAAGTTACCTATGTATTTATATTTACCATAAAACGTAAGCGATTAAAACGTAACCGCAGACTAACTCGATCTTAAAAGTATTGGAAAACCACGACTGAATGGATTAATAGTGAAATCACGATTCACGACGTATAACCGAACGCTTTATGGCAAATTGTGCCCGTAATTCTATGGTAATTAAAGGTTCTTTAACCCAATAGAATTTTCATCGCGTATGTAGGTTGCATGCACAGAGTGGGTACAAGGAATGGGTGCCAATGAAGCTAGCCGTGATTGGTTAATTTGAACCTTAGGTACTCCAAACAAGAGTAACCTTTGTAAATAGCTGCAATATTTGCATTTAACTGGGAGGCTTGCGACTGAGACAAGTACTTAACCAAGGTTAGATAGAATAGAAAGTAAAATTTGCATTCAAGTGAACTTAAACGAGACTAGAGTGACCTGCGACTAGAAAACGGGAAATAGGTAGGCGGGATTGTAAGCCGTTTAATCGTAACACAGACAAAACATATTATCTTATAATGAAAACCCCGAATCTGACATAAATATTTAACACTTTACAGATTCTTAGCTAATTACTTAATTCTGTAACCCTACTTGAACGTTGTAAGAATTTGTTTTGTGTGTCGAATGAAACCTAATCCATTTAGCATTGAAGTTATGCGAGTAGCTGCCAGTCGGTATGTGGTAAACCGTATAGGTACCTACTACACAAGTTGGTACCTTCTGGTACGGTGGGCAAAACCATTTGATAACTACTTTTGACGCATGTCCTTTCAATTTGAGAAATAAATTTATGCAACGACAGCTTTTTCGTAACTTCCTAGTCCCAAGAATAAACAACGTTAGATTGGCAAACAATTTTTTTGGACCTTAGTACCTACTTATATTGTACCTACCTACCTACCGCCCACTTGCACAATTGATCACAAATTACGTCGATACAAGTGCCCCCTCTAATCGATGAGCTCATTTTGTTGACAGTGACCTTGTATTTGCGCTGATGACTTGAGAATGACATCAGCTGTTTTGTTGAAAAACGTAAAGTATGTTATGTTATGCACTGGCTGAATTGTACACGGGTCATAGATTATTACTTGATCCCAGAGAATAATGAGTCAGATAGTTGCCTACCTAACTCTACAGCGTGATACCGTACATGGGTTTCCAAGTCCGACTACAAATTACAAGGAATTTTTAAGTGTTCATAAACTGGAACAAAAATGGCAAAGAAATGTTGTATTCACACTTAATTTACTTAACTAACATCCGTTCATAATTTACTTAAGATATTTATGTAAACCTCATTTAGGATGAGAAGTAGGTACAATACGTAGTATTGGAGTGCATGGTTATTGTGATAGTAGGCATTGTATTGTAGATATGGTACTAAGGATACGAGAAACAATTACCATTATTTTTTGCATATTTCATTAAGGTAGTTAACAGTTAATAACTTGCATGCAATCCACGTGTTTGATAGTGGATTATAAAAGAATAGCGTGATAGTATTTCGCATGCCAGTAATGACTTTTGCTAGACTGAATTTAATAACAGCTAGGTATTTTTAAGTTATCGGAATTAAATTCAATTTAAAATGCTTTAGATACCTTCTAGTTTTATCAGTTTTGTTTGAGTCGGGTAATGTTAGGATCGATAGAATACCGTACCGACAATGGCCCTGGCTATGTAGCGGTTGTAAAACTGCCTGTAGTTGTATGTAACTAGTTCATATCGTAGTTAGTATTCTTTGCATGTAAGTGTTACGATGCTCTGTTTAGATATTTTCCATTTCATTTATGTAGTTGGGTTGATTTACATAAACATTAACCACACGGCAATTAAAACTACACTTTTTATACGTAGTTATTTCATATCGTATAAAGTACATAGTTGTTTAAACAATTTATCTACATTTGGGCCCTTCATGTATCTGATGATACTTAACATGTTCATTGCTGAAATTGTTGAAGCGACCAATGTCATACTTTAATTAAATGATTTGCTTACAACAGACAAGTAAAGCACCCACTTCGCATCATCTACCTACACGATTGTCAGTATAAATGTCTACTTTGCTAAGGTTATCTCTCAATGTCGCCACTTAAATAATACATAATATTATTAATTAACTACTTACTACTAACTTCGCAAATACTTGTCCAACACTACGACTCGAATGTACTTAATGCACGAATTTAGAACTATTGGTGGTATAGGTATATTTGGGATATGGGAGTCAGCATTAAAACTACCAAACAGATAATCTTGGGTTAAATTTGAAATAGACCACCAGCCGGTGTTGAAACGGCAGTAAAACATTCAGTCGGAATTTAGAACGAAACCTAAAACTTCCGTGTTTGGTGGTTACGTAATGGACTCCCCGATGCGAGGATGTCTGATCACGTTAAGTAATTTGAGTGTCGTGATGTTCGCAGCAGCACCACATCGTCACAGCACAGTGACAGCAGACAGTTGGCGGAGCCCAGCCATTGGGACAGTCTCAACTCGCCCCTGATCCAGGATGAGGGCGACGGCAAGTCACTGAAGCTCCGTTTCGATGTTAGCCAGTACACCCCTGAAGAAATCGTCGTTAAAACTGTAGACAACAAATTATTGGTGAGTTTCACTATTTTTATATCGAGTATGAACAAGACAACATTTTGTTTGCTCCGTTGGCTTAGCTTCACAAGATGTAGTTATGTAGTTACGTTATATCTATTGTATGCTTCCCGTTTAGACGAGCTCTGTAGATTGCCTTATTCATGCTCTTCCATACAATTTAAAAGTGAAATCTAAACTACCAACTTACCTCATATGAAACAGAAGGACAAATAAATGTAATCTGGTTTTGATTCTTTTATAATGTCTTCATTATATTACTAGCACTTTGTTACGCTCCATTAAAGGCTAAAGTTTAATTAGACGTAGGCGGAGTATAGTTAGGAAAGGTAAACACAACTTGCTATTGCATCATGAGATTGTGTGATTTTATTATTATTTTTTTTTTTGGTAGCCTAGTCTGTCGCACTCCTAGGCAAAGGCCTCCCTTCACTTCTATCATCCTTCTCGTTTCAGCATCTCGTCCTTCCAGTTTTGGAGGAATCTGTCCAGTTTGTCCCGCCATCACCTTCTTGGTCTGCTGCGACCCCGACTCATTGTATACATACATTCACAATTCATTCTAAATCACGCAATACATTCTAAAAACAATAACTACAAATATTGCTATAGATAATATGCAAGAAATGGACCACATTGTGAAGATTTAAAATGTAGGAATTATTTTATTGCCAACTAAATCACTGCCAACGTTCGTTTTTATGGCAACTTAATGGTTACTAGTTCGCGCCATTTGCTCAACTACACAGTACAGCATGAATACCTACCGGTGTAGGTTTACACAAATATTTGGCAATGGGGCGGTTTAAATCCACACAATGTTTGGTTGCCGTTTGACGTCATCACTGAATTCCTGACTTATTTTAGGCAGATTTATCACAGCGTCACTGACACGTTTAATGACCGATTCCACCAGAAGCAATAACCGAGAAACATCTATTCCAGTAAATGTAACTATTGCACCAGGCGCGGATTTATGTAAACATCACAACGGTAAATCTGACACCGCACAACATTATCTCCATGCTGTTACCTAATCAGTCAAACGCTAAGCTTATAAGGTGGCTCGATAGACAAGACATCAACGCTCCTTCATTTTAATTTTCTGTCGCTGTCTAATGAAGATAAATTAGCTGTTAAATAATGAAGCGTTTATTTACGTATTTAGAGTGAAAAAATGCCCGAAAGTTCTTAGAGCAGGCAGCATGCCAACATAAAACTATCGTTTTTGTGCACACAAAACACAAACATTTCTTTTTTTATCGGGGTCATCGAAGTCGTAGGGTGTAGCCAAAACACAAATTCTTGAGTTTTAATCAATAACAGGACTTATGTGCTCATATTTCAGGTCCACGCCAAACACGAAGAGAAGTCTGACACAAAGTCGGTGTACAGAGAGTACAATAGGGAATTCCTGTTGCCGAAGGGCACCAACCCCGAGGCTATCAAGTCGTCGCTGTCGCGGGACGGCGTGCTGACGGTGGAGGCGCCCCTGCCGCAGCTCGCCATCACCGATAGGAACATCCCCATCCAGAAGCACTGAGTGCACTCGCTAGCCGTCCGACATGACAGCAGCTATTCCATAATACTGTTAATAATTTATTTTAATTTACGTTTTATAAATTTAAGAGGAGCAATTGGCTATATTTATTATGAATCTTTTAGAGAATCTCAAAATTTATAACACCTTAAGTAATAGATAATTTTATTGGTCAATTAGTATTCTCAGAAATTCCAACCAATGATATTAAGCACAGTTTGCATGATGAATGTTGCTTCAGCGACATTGCTTTCTCGATGAATGATAGGAGATGTATTCAGGCAATTGTTACTTTTGTTTTTATATTGGGTATTACGATGAAGTTTTATTGTATTTGTGTCCTATACGATTAAGTAGCTCTAGGATCACTAAAAAATGGATAAAAAATGGCCTAGAAGAAATATTTTACTGAGCTTAAACGTGTTCACGAATAATGAATTGATACAACTTGTACTTTGATATTAAAACGCTATTTGGCAAATAGGCTATGATGACAACGACGATTGATAAAGTGTCTTATACTTATATGTGCAGAAGTCCAATTTGCTTAACACAACCTGCAATGAGCAGCTATAACAAGCACGTTATAATACACCAATTTAACAGCTTCTAACATACACATTTATATTTTAGTACAAACAGTTGTTACGAATGTTTTAGATGTCAATAAAATATAAAAAGCTTTTTGTTTATTTTATTTTTACCTCAAAAAATATTTGTAACTTTATTTAGCAAATACTTCTTGAGTTTAAAAATGTACTGGTAATTTTAACCTTAGCATGATAGATATATGTACTGTATACAAGTACTCATACATTACACAATCTACTCTAATCAACCTACAATAATAACTAACAAGTATTGCAGAAATGATTGCATAGAATTATGAGTAGGTAGGTAACTATGTAGGACTTACTGACAAGGTAAATAATTATAATAACTTAAGTATCATGCTTATAATTGCATATAAGGAAACAGCCATTGTTATAATAACAAATCGAGTAGTTATCTACCGCCTACATACCTTAGCTAATTAGTCACGATTGACTTGTATTGCCCGAGAGGGTAGGCTGGAATGTACCTGTAGTTCCTAGATCTTATACTCAGTATTAATCAGTTATGTTCATGTCTCTAGTAGCTAAAATAGCGCGAGACAATATCAAGTACAAACTCAACCAAGCTGTTTTAAAAGAAATTCTTATCGAAAAACACAATGACGCTGATAGCTTAAACTAACTATGTAGTATTCATTTTACAATCAAAATCAATTGAGCTTAGTTCTGCCAAAACGAATCAACTCACACATACCATCACGCCTGTATTCCTCGAAGGGTTAGGCAGAAGTGTACCAAAGTATACTCTCATTTCGCCGGTATGTTTGGGTCTCATGTAATAGGGGGCGAGCCTATTGCCATTAACCGGGCACAACTCGACCTGCTGCTGAGAATTTCATAGAAAAACATAAAAACACTTTGCTCGACCTGGGAATCGAACCCAAGACCTCTAGCGTAGCAGTTGCGCTGAGGACCTCTAGGCTAACAAGGCATCAACTCACAATCCTTTACTACTTAAGGAGTTCCGTTACTATCAAGCAATGTGAGTGCAATGTACATCCAAACCTTATGCTCAGTGTTATCAAATTACAGGTACGTTACTATTTCCGAAAACTAAAATTTAAATTCAAAGCACACCGACAAGAAATGCTATACACGTTCAGATCACGTGAGCATGTGACGAGAGTCACAACAGTTATATTAGCTGCCGACGCTGCACGCGATTGGACCGTCAGTTAGATCGATCGCGTGCAACGTTGGCGCTTCAAAAAACCCCGAAAGGAACCCAAAAATTGAAAAATTACCCTGACATTTGTGCTCACGACTCGTGGCGACTACTATACAACGCATTGGGAAGTCATTTTAAAACCACATGGCTCATCGCATGCAAAATAAAGGAAACGGATAGCGTTATTAGTAACAGTCCAGTGTAGATCCCATGTCATGATCGGGCAGACCGGACGATGACTAAGGTGAGCACTCATTGCGCAACTATTTGTGTTACAAACGAATAAAAAGGTCATTGTTTAATATAACGCGCCTGACAACTGTGCATACAATTACAAGAACGCTTTGAAAACATTTTTCTGTGTATTACGTTACTGTACCTACAGTGGCTTAAGAAATTACTCAGTTCAAAAAATTTAGGTAACATAACATACCACCACGCCTGTGTTCCCCGAAGGGTTAAGCAGAGGTGTACCAATGTGCACCTAAAGTACGCCTATATGTTTAGGTCCCGTGTAGTAGGGGGCAAGCCTATTGCCATTAGCCGGTCACAAATCCTAACTTCGAGATGCTACTAGGAATTTCATAGAAAAACCTAATAACACTGCTCGACCTGGGAATCGAACCCAAGACCTCTAGCGTAGCGGTCGCGCTTACGACCACTAGGCTAACGAGGCAGTTACATAGTTTAATAGGTAATATACGAAGTTAACGGCTATGCGATGTCTTTTTACACTCCCTATACCTATTACTCATCTAAAATGTTGCTATTACGATCTCTGCCTAGCCCATCGTGAATTACAAGCGTAAAATTTGACCTAAATAAACATACCATTCTTTACAATTAATTAGTTCAAGTAAATGGCTTTGTCACACTGTTATTCTGTCGACTGTGAAATAAAGGCAATAAGAGTGTTAACACATTCATGACAGTTTTAATTACCGGTCGAGGAGCGATATAATCTGTACTAGTGAGAATAAGCTTGAATTTAACTGAATTAAAGTGTTCAGTAAAAGCGATAGTAACTTATTTATACTTCTTTACATTTTATTATGATGATGACGACAGCTTATTATGGGACTTTATCTGTCTTCGGTCCGCAGTTACCTGACCTAGTTTCAGGATTGTCATTAACAAGATGACTCAGAAATTACCAAGTCTGCTATTAAGATTTAGCCTTCTAACTCCTGTCGGAATCTTAAACAACATACATACCATCACGCCTGTATTTCCCGAAGGGTTAGGCAGAGGTGTACCAATGTACACTCACAGTTCGCCGGTATGTTTAAGTCCCAAGTAATAGGGGGTGAGCCTATTGCCATTAACCGAACACAAATCCTAACTCCGAGCTGCTAGTGAGAATTCCATAGAAAAACCCAATAACACTTTTTGCTCGACCTGGGAATCGAACTCAAGACCTCTAGCGTAGCAGTTGCGCTTAAGACCACTAGGCTACCGAGGAAATCTTAAATAAAAAGCTTAAAAATGCCGAAAAAGGAAGTAACCAACACGATACATATAATATTTCAGAATATTGCATTACAGTAGTGTATGGTTTCACTGTTTAACTATGAAACATGCGTACGGACTTCTAACAAAACATATTCAAATTCCAAAGATGTTACATGGAAGAGTGTTACGTTTAGACGGGTAACAATAGCGAATCTAACCAGGCCAAACCCTGAATAACAAGTTTCTTAGCGAATGTGGTTTGATTGCAAACGATTTCTAAGGTACAAATGATTTGGTTAGGTACCAATTGTTACGAATTAAAATGAATAAACTGATTATTAGAAGAGTACCTACATAAACTATTCATATACTTATAAGTTGGCGAGCATAATGTTAGTTTAAACACATTTAAACAAATAAAGTCAACTGTAATACCAACTGGTTTATGGTAAGAATTAGGCATACATATAAAAATAGCAAGGTATTCAAACTATGACACTGCAAATATAATTCGCCACTGCGCATGCGTCATCGCCTAACAAACTTATTGGCAAGTTCCTCGACCAGATGCTATTGGCGCCACTCGTTACGATTAGCAGGCCATAAACCATGAGTGTTACTACTGATATGATCAGTTGTTTTTTGCCATTCCTAGAACAAGAAACAAATCACATGCTTAATGAAAATACATGGAAATCTATTCCTACCAAGTAAGTATTTTAATTAAGAACGTAGGAGATATCCCCATAGATCCCTCTTATACAAGGTAAATATATTTTTTTATTTTTTTCCTTGTTGCAATTTGTAGCTTATTAGTCATGGTTTTCCCATTATGGATAAACTGACTCCTATGGCTATTAAATTATTATTTCTGAAAATTACCACAGGTCTACAAGGTCCTCTGCGAGGTTAACATGCGTTTAACAAAATAATTAACCGAATTTATTCTGACAAATTATCTTTGCGTAACACCAAAATACCGTCTCAGTAAATCACTACAACGGTCTCATTACTAGGTTAAAATCTGCGATTTATTGCTACTTTTATCAAATTGACCAAGTTGGCATTTGCAATCTGCTGGCAACTGCAGTATCAACAAAGATTACGAAGAAAAAAAAACAGAAAGGAAATTGATGTTGATGCCAGGAGCTAAAATGTTTTAAGAATTGCAACGAAATTAATCAAGTGTTTTATTAGTAAGGCGACTGTGTGAAAATGTCAGAACATTTTTGTGCGCTTACGCAGTGAATATTCCGGGACATGATTGCTTTGAGGTCAAGTCCAAAGTCAGTAACGTTTTATGTGCGTCCGTTGCTATGTCCCAAGGTCGACATTGTTTTATTATATAAAAAAGCAAGTGAAGATATCTATTGCTAACAATATAAATAAAAGTTTAATATGAGAGACAGAAGTTAATATTTTTATTTAGACTTAATCAACTACGGTGGGTAGTTGATTAAGATTAAAAAGGCGTAAAAATACATAGGTATAAAGATAGATGACAAAACAAAGTTGCATGCAACGCGTGAATGCACCAGCGAGCACACCTACGTCGCATCGTAAGCATGAATAATGGATACAAAAGACGTGCAATTAATTATAAACGAGCCCTAATTAACGGCCGGCCAAGTCCCAAATGCAACTAACTGTAGGTGACAAGGCCGACAAAAGACTGGCAAGTGACGCTCGTAATTTTTAATGCACAGCCTACGCATGTAACGTGGCATGATGCTTGTCCAAATAAATGATTTATGGCAGGAATCAAAATGTGATGTACAATTCATAACTGGGTCGGCTATGCCGTTGAGAGCAACGTCCATTTTGTCTTGTAATTAAATACATGAGTTAATATTTAAGATTGTATGTTGTGCTAGATACGCCTACATGTTGAAAGAATTAAAACATCAATCATATGTAAGTTAAAAATAAAATTTAAAACGTGTGTCTCACTGTTATTGTGACTCAATACCGTCTAACATTCTTTCTTGATTAAAGCTTGCCAAAGATAAAAACAAACTACCGCATAATTACATTTAAAACATGAGATATTTTTTATTTATTTTTAACTGCCTCGGTAGCCTAGTGGTCCTAAGCGCGACTGCTACACTAGAGGTCTTGGGTTCGATTCCCAGGTCGAGCAAAAAGTGTTCTATGGAATTCTCACTAGCAGCTCGGAGTTAGGATTTGTGCCCCGTTAATGGCAATAGGCTCGCCTATTAAATGGGACTTAAACATACCGGCGAACTGTGGGTGTACATTGGTACGCCTCTGCCTAACCCTTCGGGGAATACAGGCCTGAACGTATGTATGTATAACTTTTATTTGCGGACCATACGTGTGATATTTTTTTAATAACGACGAAAATAACTGTACTTTTAGCAATTTGTCCTTCAAATATGAAACTGTAATGCAACATCCAAAAATAAACCTGACACGCACGAGAGAAATCAATGCTGCTGAATTAGTCAAAAATAAAAGTGCTTGTAACTACTGTACAATATTGTAAAAAATAAAAGTGTTTGGCAAAACTGCAATGTTTCAGTGTCAATATTTATCATTTCTAAAATACAATCTTAGAAAATAAGAGATATTGTGACACGCAAAACATCGACAAAAACATAACAAGTAATATAATGACCGGTGTCTACCTACGGTCATGTCGAACACAAGTCAGGGTGACCTTTAAATAATTTTTTGGAATTTTGTAGTGTAAAAGTATTATTTACAATTACAACTACCCTAAGCCCGTGACCCGTCTGCGTGCATATTTGGTTTATTTATTCTAGCGCGGAACTCTTCCTTTTTCTAAAATAAGTAGTCCATATTATTTCTTATAACATCAGTAGTATGCCAGTGAAAGTTCCGACAAAATTGGTCCAGCCGTTTCGGAGAATAGCCGGAACAAACAGAGAGACAAAATTTAAAAAAAATGTTCTTTTGCATAGGTAGGTAGTAAATATTGATGCAGTTAGTCAAAAACTGTTAATTTGACATTACTAACAGACACAAGTAATGTCAAAATAACAGATTTAGAAGAAATACAGCAAAAAAAACAGACTAGTAACAGTAAATTAGACTGACAGCCATCATTTATTTATTTGTATAGGTTGAATTTTTACAAAAGTATAATACTTATACAGTAGTCGTACCTTTAGTTATAGTGTGTGTGTTTTAAACTAGGTATAATCTAATCCTATAGAATAGAATAGAATGCTATGACTAGTATTTCATTATATTATACTAGATACAGATTTACCTATCTATTTTTTTGTTGTAGTTTTGCTGACTGGTCACCCATCTCTCTATAATCACCTTTTAAAGCCACCAGACCCAATTATACAAATCATGTTTAAGAATTACACAATTTACGGGATTATATCATCAAGCAGGTCAATAATGCTCATATTTGGCGAAACATCGATATTCAATCAGATGTGATGCAACCATTACTGTCACCTTGCCCTGCCCTTTACTTAAACCGCCGAGGACTGCCCTGCTAATGATTATTATTGAGGTATGGGCCCTGGGATACAATTAGGGACATCTCGCTGCATAGTTCACCAAGTTATTGGAGTGCTAATTAGCCCAAACTGTTGTTGCCATGTTAGGGCGAGATTCACAACCCAAGTTAAGTTACCTAGCATATCATACGTATTTTGTACCTTATTTTCCTAACATTATGAAACACTTACTTAGCAAGTAAAAACAAAGCACGGTCTTTCTCTCTCTATCTCTTTAGAGATAGATCGAAAAAAGTTACATTTCCCCTGTTTTTTATATTACTTTGATAACAGTCTCATATGGATGATAATTATTTCTTTTTGGACATGTTATATTTTTTAAAACAAGGACGTAAATCTTAAGGGCTTCAGATGTCGCCAGCCAGTTTATTATGAAACAACACCACTCCACAACACGTTTTGGAGCAGTATAAAAACTAAAATATCTTATTATTATTTGTAAAACAATCCTTTTTGTAGAATAAAGTTTCAAATAAAGCATGAAATAATCTTTGAGTTTTACAACTGCAATATCTATAAACACTTTTAAATGACATTGACATATACTGTTTCAACAAGACTATACCTGGTCTGACAATCATATTAGGTGTGCTTGAATTGCTGTCAATTCCATCTTCGCCGTAATTATATTCTTTTGTCAAAAAAGAATGGTTTTGGCAACATTTCTTAGATTTATACAATTAGATTATTTAGACAATTTTTTAGATCAGAATACAAGTACATACTATACCTACACTTTGGCGTGACGACTCAGACGACAAACTTAATAACAAAAATGAGAATGACACATTCAATGTCTCACCAAAAAGGAGAACAAGGCTTTAACATGGTAGACCATCAAGCCTAGAGAGACGACGAACACAGCTTCAGTAACGTATCCTGAGATGACGTCCTTTATAGTCTTCTCTTTTATGAGATCGGCAGGCACCGGGTTGCTCTCAGACACCTGAAAGTAAACATCACACCTTTAATTCTGAATAGGCGTTCAGGGGTAAGCAGCGGTATTCTTGCATAACTAAGTTAACCCACTAAGGAATAGTTTGGTATATGTATATGTGTTATGATCCTTTACTGTTAACAATTTTTAATTATAAATAATACACTAAGTAAGTGGTGTTGATGTTTTTTTGAAGACGTACGGGCCTGGTATTTAAAGATGGCTGGTCAACTAATAATAAAGAAATAATCTTCGATCCTTACCTTACGCAACACAATTTTCACTCTTTCCAAAGCTCTTTTAATGTTGGAGATATTTGTGAGCATTTTCTTAGCCGAACAATCCAAGTTCGTACGGAAGGGTGAGTCCGGTGGTTCACATTTAATTTGTTCCTCGATCTTCTTGTACTCACGTAGAGTGTACTGTAAAGTTGCTTCTAAGACGTATACTTGATGAAGGTGGGATCCCAATGATGTTAAATAGTTTACCATACTGTAAGAACATTATAATTAAATAGAAAACGGTTAAATGAATAGCTTGATCAGCAGTAGATTGGTATAATGTATAGCATTTTAATTTGTCAGTAAAATATTAGGCTAAAAAGACAGGATATAAGACGTCAACTGATCGCCAGTGTCAATAAGCTGGGGAGCAGGGTTAAGTACATATCCCAAAGGCCCCATCAGAGTAGCTGTAGAACAGCCACAATTCGACGACTAACCATGCCCAGTTTCATGAATCAAGCGATGAACCTATGCCACAGTACAAATAATAATAAATGCATAGTTACTTGAAATTTTCTTGTTTTTGTGCTGACATTCCCACCACAGCTTTAATCTTCCAGGATTTTTTATGAAAATTCTTAAGTCCATTTTTTAGTCTTTGGCGTTCATATGGTAAAACCATGCCCAATTTTATCATATCGCTTTCTTCTAGCAACAGGAACGTTCTCAAATCCATGCCAGTCTTCAAAATGGTTGTAGTAAAATTTTCAAGGTGCATTCCATATAACAGATGCGGGATTTCACTCCTGTAATCTGGACTGTAAATACAATGGTTTTACTTGATGCTCATAACAGGAATAATAAAAAAGTTTAAGTTGATTGCTTTTAGATTTTAAGCAGGCACTGTTTTTTATCTGCTCTAGAAGGATTACAAAATGAAGGGTAATTTTTGTCCCGTTATTTAGCTCCCGACGAAAACAGAGGGGTGTTTTTTATTTAGCAATCATAAAAGTCGTTAAACACATTGACTGCTGTGGCAGTCAGTCACACAATACAATAACAGACAACAGTTTAGTTGGCCACTTGCGTAATTTATCTGTTTACTAAATACCTTTGTCCTTTCTTAATTCCTGGATAAAAATCATGCCAAGTCGACAAATCCATAAAAAAAGAATCTTCATGTTTCTCCGGAATTTGAAGATGTGCTTTTAATATGTCAACAATTTTAGTGTATTCATGTAATTCTGCCAGTTCTAAAGCTGTGCGGTTAAATTTGTCAACTTCAGTCATTCTGGCACCATGGCCAATAAGGATTTCTAATATTTCTGGTTGATTGTGGTGAACTGCCCAAAATAATGCCTGTAATTTAATTACATTTCAATTATTATCAAGTATGGGTGTAAATGACGAAGAGTGCCCTTATTGCTACAAAATAAAAATGGTGCTAAAGTCAAAAAGTTACTGTGTAATTACACATGATAATATTTGCTGATCACTAACATTTATTGGCTATTTTATCAAATCACCCCAGTCATATCATTCTAAAGATGTTGTGTATTATGTAGCAGAGGCAATACAAGCATAACACAACGGGTGGCATAGGCATCACATTGAACTTAGTAATATACAAAGGCGATTCACCCACTGGCGAAGCGTCCCGCCGTGGTACGAAAATCCGGCACGTAGACGAGTCCGCAGTGTGTTATCCTAGACGTGTTTTTTATATAAATTGAAATACTTTTATACAATGTTAAAATCCGCCGCCCAGCGCTACCCGGCGCGGCGGGGCGCGGTGCAATGTGATAACTGCCTAATAGTATTTCCGATGTAGGTACATTATTCTCCTGTTTCTATAATGTTGTTAATACTTATTTGGCATAGAATAAAAACTAAACTTTACTTACTGTCCATCCTTGAGTATCTCTTACTTCAATATTTACTTTCTGGTCTAATAACTTTTGCACTACGGCAACTCTGCCGCATCCAATTGCTTTCATAAGAGGAGTCTGTCCATAGTTGTCAATACAATTCAGTTTGCAGTCCTTTTCTATTAAATCTGTCACAATGTTAAATATGGCTTCCTTGGTGGCACTGCTGTTTGAGCATACACTCATTATGGGTGTAATGGAATCTGTAATGTTGTGATATTAATTTTATTATTTATTTTATGCCAAATTAATTAATTATTATTGTTAAATCTGAACTGCCTCGGTAGCTTAGTGGTCCTAAGCGCGACTGCTACGCTAGGGGTCTTGGGTTCGATTCCCAGGTCGAGCAAAAAGTGTTATTAGGTTTTTCTATGAAATTCTCAGTAGCAGCTAGGAGTTAGGATTTGTGCCCGGCTAATGGCAATAGGTTCCCCCCTTATTACATGAGGCCTAAATATACCGGCAAACTGTGGGTGTACATTGTTACACCTCTGCCTAACCCTTCGGGGAATACAGGCATGATGGTATATTTTTTTTTATATAAATTGTTAAATTTGACAAATTAGTAAGGTATTATTTATTTGATTTCTATCAACAACTGTAAAGTCAAAGTCAAAGTCCAGGACTGTAGAAACCAATACCATTTTTAATAAATACAATAAAAAAAATAACTAAAGTTATTATTGTGCCTTGGGGAGGTTCAAAAGAACTAAGAATAAGACAAACTTATGCAAAATTTACAAAGCTACACAAAACATGAGCTGTGGATATTTGAACTTACCAGCTCGATAATTGGGATCCGCACCCTGTTCCAGCAAATATTTCACTATATTATCCTGTGCATGGAAACAAGCGTGCATCAATGCAGACCAGCCACTTTCTAGTTTAAGATTTATATTGCTATTTAATCCTGAAATAAAACAAATAACCAACCATTCATCTAATTATTTTAAATCTGAAGTGTTTGTTTGAACATGCTTATCTCAAGAATTACAGGTACAACCTGAAAAAATCTTTTGTGTTAAATATAGCCTGCATATTGAGGTAGGTTTATAGTTATTTAACATTATACTAAGACCCACAGGAGTAGGGCAGTAATTGAAGATGTAACTCAACACAGGTGAAGCCATGGGGTATTGCCAATATTATTATACACTTAGGTTCAATTTTACTTACTTGTAATGACAATTTCTTGAACATCCTCTAAACTTCCATTGATGATGGCATCCTGTATGTCCATTTCAAGCTTTTTGTTCTCATTTTGCTGTTGATGTTGGTAGTAATTTCTAGGCTGAAATATACAAATTGAAAGAGTTTATTTGTCATCTGCAAAAGAAATACCTACTATGCAAAAATGAAGAAAACTATTAGTGAGATCTCTATTTAAAGGTTTAATATCTTATACATATACAGAATAATATTTTATGCTATCTGTAAAAATAATAAACTGTATTAGGTACCCACGGACGGTCTCGACAGATGAATATGACATTACGACGTCTAGTAACCCTGATGCTGGAAATAAATCTCAGATCGACCTAGATCTTGTCTTACAATATTCTAAAAAGCCGCCTGTTTTAGGTTGAAAATAAAAAGCTTTTAGAATGCGTATGGAATTAGCCGACACCCGAGCATCAAACAAGGATGTTAATAATATTGCAGATTATTACAGAAAGGTATACATTTTAAACAAATATAAGAAAAATAATTACCGGTTTATCGTAGAAGCCGTAGTCTTCGTCGCTGTCCGAATCTGACTCTCCACCGGGCCTACCTGGTAAATATTGAGCCATTATAATCTGTCACTATAAATATTTAATATAATAAGATGCTTTCTCGTTATTTAAATTTTTTTGCTGGTTGAGTAAGGTTAAAATTTCAATTCAAAACAAAACTTTTTGGCTACTGACAGTGACATGTGACATAGCCAATGTAGACATGACATTGACATTTGACAAATTAAATGTACATAATGTTGCCAATAAAAATAATAATATTTGCGTTCAAAAAGCAGGAAAGTATTTTCGAAACAACAGAGTTGGTTTTGGCACAACATTCTTGTGAATACATACTTATTAATTTACTAGCTGTTGCTCGCGACTTCGTCCGCGTTTCTGTCGTTTTTCGTAAAAAAATTTGCCTATGTCCTTTCGTATTTCATGTATAACATTGGTGTTTCTGTACCGAAGTCTATGATTCTTTTTTATGGAATAGTTAATAATGTTAACTTTTTTAATTAGGAATGACTGAGAGTGTTATAAACGTAAGAGTAGACAAATATAATCAGAAAGCTTCGAACTGCTAAGCTATCGCGAGTTACACGTGATATTGTGAGTCAACCATAAAACATAGACATATGCTGTTGTGGGATATTTTTTTATATAATTTTAAGGAGAACATTTCCGTCATACATGATTTCTGTGTAGCTTTAACCATTAAGGTTGCACACGCGACGGATGCTTAAAAAATGGAGTAACTTATCCCGTTTTCCCAACATTTCCCTTCACTGCTCTGCTCCTATTGATTGTAACGTGATGAAAAGTGTACTATAACCAACTCAAGAGTATGAAAAATAATTGTACCAAGTTTCGTTAAAATCCGTCGAGTAGTTTTTGTTTCTATAACGGTTATACAGACAGACAGACAAAAATTTTACTGATTGCATTTTTGGCATCAGTATCGATCCCTTATCACCCCTTGATAGTTATTTTGGAAATATATTTCATGTACAGAATTGACCTCTCTACAGATTTATTATAAGTATAGATTTCATTGGTACACCTACAGCAGTACAAAACAATAAAAAGAAAATCAGTATGCCTGACTACGATGTCCTTTATCTACTACGTATTAATCAAAATCAGTTATTATAAAATTTACCAAGATACAATACCGTCATTTGTGGCATCTTTACTTTCCGTGAGCAATTTTACCTTAGCATACCCTATACTAGTTAACATTAAATAAATTGTTGTCTGTGGCAGTTGACGCAATTTTAGACGTAGTGAGAGATTTAATAACAAATTGTGGTATCCCAATAAGTTTTTCAAGCTAGTAAGTTCGATAATTGTCAAAGTAGGTGTAGCTTTACGTAGTAGTACCTTTACCTAGCAACTTTACGTAGTAAAGATTGGTAACTTTACGCATCGTGCATACTGGGACACATATTCAATGCAAACTGTTGGCTAGGTAAAGTTGCCATAAATGTATAAATTTTATCGCGCTCCTTTTTTTGGTTATTATAGCGTTTCTATTTAAGATTTAATGGAATTCAATACTTCAACCAAAAGAGACACACATTTTTTACAAAATAAATCAAATACAACTTAAAATACTAGCTCCATGTTGGAGTAGATTGCATATCAGTCAAAAATCATGGTAATGTTGCCACACTTGACGGTATTTAAACGTTTAAAAAGGATCAGAGGAAGGGGTATGAAGGTCTTCATTAGTTTTGCTATTGAGTGCTACGAAACTTACCTAGGCTATTTATGTAGGTTTGTCATCACCAAAATTGCCAACGTCGTACAAAAACTGAAGAAAACGAACAATTGGGTGAAATTGATTTTTTTTTCCGGAAGCCGTAACAAATATATTATTATTTTTAATCGTAATTCTCCTGACCGCGGGAAAACCCCCTTCTGGACGACTTTCGGACTTCCTATATATTAGGGCAAATACGGGGAATCCTGGACCGATAATAAACCTAACCATACCGTATAATATCTATTGTATCTACCACTACCATGCCATTACATTCTTCTAATGTATATCCTAGTAATTAACAAAGGGGATATATTTACTTATTTTTCCTAGTATTGTAATGTTGGCCATAATTCCGTCCTAAGTGTTAAGTATGCTAACTGTACGTCGATATCCCTAATGCACAGAAAACTGATTTTCTCGACAGTCTAGTTACACGAACTTGGAAATGTAGGTAAATAATTCACAGAATTATCACCTACTTAAGTTCTTGGTTAATAAACCCAACTTTTATTCTATCATGCGAAGGTACACTGAACAGAGTTAGTTATATTATATACTTATTAAAATTTCTACGACGTGATTGTAGGTACTAGCAATTAAAAAAGCTTTGTGTTGGAATAAGTGGATGCCTACTTATCTTTGAAAACAAAAGCAATGAGTCTCAGTCAATTTTAAGAAAGCCGAGTAAAAAGTCTGAAGTACAATTCACGAGGTTGGGAGTTATTCTCCGCGTCGAAAGGTAAGGATAATAGGCAACAGTTCCAATTAGACGACGAGGGCGTTTGTTAACATTTAATTAACGTCAGGGAGCTATTGTGTTGGCGGCAGCGCAGTCACCAGAGCCGAGCTTCGTTTCTATGTCTTGATGAGCTGCAGTCACAATGATTCCAATTACAACAGTTTTTTTAGAAGCCACATCGCCTTAGCAAACCTTTGGAACAATGGAAAGGTATTTTTTATGCTGTGACATTAAAGCATTTATAGCTTTAACTACAACAGTATAGTAGACAAACTTTTTACAAGGAGGTAGACATCTGCTTAGGTTGAAGCCCATGTTTACTTACTTACCTATTTGGTTAGTTTTTTTCATGTTTATGATGACCCCCTACTACCTACCTGTACCTACTTATAGATAGGTACTGCTTATTATTTCTTCCGTTCGAACATTGTGGATAAACCATTATTTTCTAAAGCAAAGAATTTGAAAGTGTTTAAGTAGTCCCTTATCTAGGTATAGGTGCTTACCTACATTAAGAATACTGATTTCCATGTCCACTTATGTCCTTTTTTACTTATTAACGAAGGCCCCGGAGACTGTTCATAACAACTGCGAACAAAACTAGTACAAAAAAGAAATTGCAACGAGGAAAAATCACGAATTTAATTGGAGGGTAATTTTTTACTGTGGTAGTCGAAGAAATGTTTGTGAATGTAATAGGGATTTTCTCAGCGACGTAGAAGGTAAAAGATTTGATTTATCGTAGTCGGTTGGTGAGGCGCGCTGACCACCCAGCCGGGCCGGTCCGCTGCAGGGCCGCTCGCCGCCCGCCCGGACGCGTTATTAAACTTTTCCCCATATTAAACATTCCGGAGACGAATACATTTTATTGTTGCCTCGGACCGACGTCAGAGGCCCCTACAAAGCGAAACTCAAAGACGGCAATTGCGAAATAAATTGAAAGCAATTTGATATTGCGTTGTAAGTAATAGCCGTCAGAACCCACAAGTCTGTAAGAGACATTTTGTATGCAATTTAGAAAAATTTCAACGGGTCATTTGCTTGTAGCCTTTCGGTTGAATGCTAGGTTTGGAGATTTATGGTTTACTGGTAATAGATGGACTGTTGTAGGTAGCTACCCTTATTACAGCCGAGTCCTCAATCATAAAGTTTGTTCAGCGAATGTAATAACATCTATTATATCAACAATTATTATAAACTCTGTGAATGTGTACGTACACTGACTTACCTATATGTAGGTATAGATAAACCATCCAATTAGACGCCGGCTTTGTTAACTTTTAATTAACGGAGTTGTGTATAGAATACTGTAAAGGTAAATTACTACCAAGTAACAGGGCCCCTAACTTAGGTACCTACAGGTCCTACCTTTGGACACTTCAAATGCTGTTGTACCCATAAATCATTTGTAATGACGTACCTACCTACCATCTTAGCCACACATCACAAAAATATAACTTGTTCCTTGAAATAATTAATATGTAGGTACAGTCAACAGCAAAATTCGATTAAAATTTAAATATTTTTTAATCTACTTATTGACCAATCCATTTCCTATTTTCTTTAACATTGTGCATATTAAAGAAAATACAAAGTGGGTGTAAAATAAAAATAAAATAAGCTCTTACCCTTACCACCTTATATGTCGTGTAAATTTATCAGTGTTAATCGACTTTTGTCGCTGACGGCACCTAGTTGTAGTAGTTGGAAATAAAGTTTAGTATTTACAGAAAACAATCAACATAAATTTAATTATTATTATCGTATGTACCTTTTGGTTTGGATAGGTTGGTAGCGATCTCATAGGTTGTAGAATTTCTTTGAAAGATTCACCGCGGTTCTGGAACGAAAAGGTCATAGGAGGAACACGGATGGCCTTTAGTCATTATGAATCTGACCCTCCCTTCACTCCGTCCTTTCGTCTTTTGATGATTACCCACTTAAAAAAAAGCGAAAAGAAGTGAACTTGTAGCTAAACGTCTATTGTGTATCCTTTCACCGCAGAACCCCCCACCTACGTACATATACCGACCTGCTACACCTACATCTACTGATGCCAAAAAGTATTAATTTTGTCTACATTTAATTGTTTTTTCTTCCCAGTCCATCTTGTAGACGTCTTCATCAGACGGGCGGTCTAATCCGAAATCTCATTTCCGACGAATAATTGTAGGAAATAGAGCGAGCCTCTTCGGCGTCGTGCTGAAAAAACCCTTGAGGGGAGGAGATACGCGTTATCTTAACCCCAACCAAAAACATTTTTTAATAACGAAAAGTGTTACCGATTTCACAAAGTCGTTACGTATTTTAAGGATGGCCACAATTTTGCGTACATTTTTGTGCCTGTAACACAAGCTCTGAATTAAGTGTTGTCCTGCCAACAAAAACGTCTAGCCTGGAACCTATCGTGTAATGGAGCGACAGACGTAATTTGTTAGACACTGACTTCAATCATGTACATGACAGAGGGAGCTCAAATAATCCTCTTCCGTAAGCCGTACAATGTCAAAGAGTTTTACAATTCTAGCAGGAAGCCACATATTTGATACAGGCTCGGTCTAGATTCAATAGGAAGTCTAGTCAAAACATTTAATTAGTTATCTATTGTTACACTAACAAGCAAATTAATCAAGCTTATAAACGAATCAAGATTCAAGATCCTTGTGATATGTACCTATTGCACGTCAAGGATAAACAAAGGCGAGCTTGCACGGAATTATATAGAGCCTTGTAAATTTATACATGAGAGTAGTAGCTAGTGTATAAGTAACCGAGGTCCACCTCGCTAAGTGATTGGATCGGTCCATTATCTTGTATCTGCTGATTTCTTCGGAGCACTCCAACTCTTTTGATTCACTCTAAGCAATGAATGTAAATGTGCGGTATTTATCTGTTTTATCTATAGGAAGAGTATAAAAGCGCGTGTACGATGTAGTCAGCAGTTATTATGAAATTGTTCTCTTATCATTCTATTGCATAAGGGTATGGGTATATTGAAGGCAGTGGTATGCCTTCATTACTTCGGATTATGTCAACTTGCTCCTATAACATTAGGTTTATTATGGGGGTTCTTACCAAGATATAAAATATTTAAACTGTGAGTCATTCAAAATTAGATACTCATGCATATTTCCAAGAGCTACGTAATCTTTGGAGTATTAACCACAGCTTAAAGCTTCCTAATAAAGACAGTTTGTACTCTACCACATCGTGTATGCGTATACCTAAGTTAATTAGGTTCTCCACCGCTTATCAATAAACAGACTAAGTACTAATAAAGATTTCCACAAACACATATTCCGTTCTTAGTTCAATAGTTAATTTATGTGCATATATATTTATTACTAACGTAAGTACCTAGAAATATTGTAAGAGAAGCGAGAGAGTTACGAGGTAGACTTATGGCTTCCATTCAGTGGAGGAGAGATAATGCTTGCAGGCAATCACATAAGTGGATCAAATAGCTGTAGTCCATTTGGATAATGAACTAGCGACTGTGTAGCCTTGCTGAGTTCTTTTATTGTGCACTCCTTCATATAACTAATATTAACTAGCTATCTATTTATTCTGTATGTAGAGATAAGGTTCAATGTTTGTAAATGATTGATTCATTAATACCTACCCAAAGGTCGTTTGGCAAACCTTGCTGAAATAATGTCTGAACTTGTCCAGACAATCTTTTCAGTAAAATATCCATAAAAATTTAACGAAAGTTAGGTATTTTAAGAACCAAAAAAACACGTAAGCATACGTTACTGTAGATAGCTACGTAAAATACTTAACTTACCACACATAACATGGTATGTTAAATCTTGTTAATCATTTCTCATTTAAATAATACTGACATTTTAATATTATTAAATCCGTTACCAACGTACACGTGTAAGAGTCTTGCCATTTATAGCACTTTATGTTGTCAAGAACGTGTAATTAAAACCACCAAAAGCATTTTATTGTCCTTAATAAGTAGGTAAGTAAATGGTAAATGTAAGGTTCCCATTACCTACCTACTGTACTTTCAAAATCCGTAAATACATGTTTACGATTAAATTAAAAATACATTTTATTTTATAGCAATTATCCATATAAACCGCATTAATTAAAAAGGCCAATTTAAAATGAATAAATAAGAACAAGATAAAATTGTATCACTTTCAAAAGGAATATTATAACATCTTGCATCATAACATCACATCATATCATCACATGCGCTATATAAGAGATATTCATTATTCTTACAATAATTTATACAAGTTCTTCCCCTGAAAAATTTACTAATCAATACTAAATAACTAAATCGAAATGGGCTTCTAACCCAGAATATAATATTAGGTACCTATAGCAGTATAGCGTACTCAAAGTGGTATCTGATCAATCCATTATCGTCGCTACTCTGTCCAGGAGCTGTTAGGCCCAAGTTGGCGACACACATTTTCCATTTCCCCCTTGTCCCTACACGGCCCAGTTCCGCGTCTTCCATAATTCAATCCATACTGAATCCATTGTGTGAATTTGTGTGACGATACTACTCGATAACACCTATGTGCTACGTGTTATGTAAGGCTGTTTATTTAGTACATGTTGCAGTACGTTTTGCAAGTATAACATTAATAGTATTTATATTTTTTTTACCGTTTTTATAAGTAATGAGAGTCGTGAGATAGACATAAATTCTAGGTAATTATGTTGTTTAGTTAATTAACTTCTTCTTCTTCTCAGCTTAAAAAAGGAAAACTGTATGAGCGAGAATTCATGAATGTAATCCTAAAAATAGCTCGTCAAGCTTAAGTTTGAGATAAGAATTAACTAACATTGTGAATGCTGTGTTAAAACATACTATGATCCGTTATTTTCCCTTAATTTCCCTTCTAGGTATTTTGACATTCTAAACAGAATACAAACAATGGTCTAAAGTAAAAGAAAGGAAAAGGAGTAAAAGTAAAAGAAAGGTAAGTAAATGCGTTATTATTATTTTACTAAACTTGTTATACATTAAACTTACTACTTCATAGACAGATGCTACGCTGTCACTGCTACGCTGTCACTGCTACACTGTCACTACTACGCTGTCACTGATACGTTGACACTGCTACGCAAATTATTTTTCTAAGAAAATATGGGACAAAACGAGTAAAAAGAAAAGCAGTTAAAATGGTTGATCCCAGAAAATTGTACTTAGAAGCAGCAGGTAGTAGAGATTTTTTATTTATTAGATCAGTTACGATAAAAATTAATTGAATCATACATTGTTGCCAATGAATAATAGGAACATTAAACTAATGCAGAACAATTATAGAAACATGATCGTCGTGACTCGATTATTAAAGACTTAGGTATTTTAAATACATTACTAAACAATTTATTAACCTAATATTTCGTTAGTCTTATGCAAATATTACTGCTAAGAATATTCAACAACGTCCAGTAATCTATTTTAAGATCGAATGTCCACTCGCTACATAGATATGCACTTTGCTTTGAGTGCTGTTCACGGTGACATTTCTGCGCCGCAGCCCGGTGTCTACATTGAAAACGAAAAGGGTATAATAGATACCTGGTCTGATATGTTATATTCAAATTAAGCGCTGAAATATGCTATTTGGATGTTAGAGTTCAGTATGAAAGCTTTTTGTAACCAAATTAATATTTGATTGTTTGTGTTTAAAAAGATTTTGCTGGCATAACTAGGGTGAGAGACGCTGCATCAAGTTAACGTTTCAAGACAGTTTACCAAGGGGGCACAAAGTTTCCATTCCATTTACCACATCCATCGTGTTATTTGTTGCGGCAGCGTGGACGCTCGGTGCACTAACGCACTAGCAGTGTTTCCTTGATCCAGTCTATTTCGGCGAGATCCATTACCTCGAGAGCAGCGGCAAGAAGCAATCTCATTGAATGACCGTCTTTACCCCCAACCAACCACCCACCTACCCACACCCCCACTGATCCACGCCAATCGGTAAATATGCGTGTTAAATATGTATGCGCTGTAAGATGCTCGTAAGTGTATTAGATTTTGCTTGCTTTTTCATTCTGTCAAGTTACTAAGTACACACACACTAGTCAATGCGTACATAAACATATCCGCACAATTTGCTTACGCATTCAACGCACGCACCGATTTATTTCCTCGCGAATACTTGGGATACCTAAAAGTATTAGTAGCCATTTCTAATGTATCATTTCCCTTCAAGAGTTTCGAAAGGTTGATTCCCATAGCGGCTTGGGTAAAAAATGTTTGTGTACTTTGCAAAAAAATTAAAGGGAGCCTTTTTATATTGCAGAATTGCTGAAGATATAAAATCCATTAGTCCCTATTGAGAGGAACCATTTGTTAAGCTATTTATCTATACCAACACACTTATTTGAATCTATAAGCCGTTGCCTGCACAAGGCTAAGTAATAACTTCTATCTGGCAAAAGCGAAAACTTGGAATGCACTTCGCACGAAGTGACTAGACTTTTCCATTAGGGGCAATTATCAGGCACAACAGAGGATCCCGTGCTTTCACCAGTGAAGCAACCCCATCCCGGCGACGGAACCTGTTAGAGATAACGTCATAAAGTCGCCGATGCAGAGCCGGACTAACGTCTTTGCTGTTGCGACGCCCTCACCTCGGGATAATGGACCGCACTCCCTGTATACCACCCTGCCTCCTCTTTTCAGTCGCAAATTTGCAATATTTATGACTAAAGATCTCGAATGAATGGTTAGTTTCGATAAATATTTGAAAGAAAATTTTGATTTTGCTACAGTTCAGAGCTTTTCTTTTGATTTGAAAGAATTTTATGTAACTCGATTTTTTATTTGACGTTATGCACAGGATCGGTATTGTTTCGTGTCGATATTCGCACTTAATATTTTGATTTCCCTTGAGAACCTTAAATTTTTTCTGCCTATTACAGGCAGTTTAATTTTTCAACGTTTTAACGTCTAAAATAACAAAAAAAACTTCATCTCAAATAGTAATCCACAAAATGAACACTAGATAGTAGAGGTGTTATTACATTTTCAACACGATGAGTAGCAACTTCTCGTCCTAATATTAGTCAGTAAAACATGATATTTAACTCGGCTCTAATGTAAACAATAATTACCACTAACATTATCCATTAGCTTTTAGAGATGTCCATGTATAGTGATGTTAAATAATCGGCTCATGACAAGCGTAGGGCTGCTAATGAAGTAATGGCGTATCAAACATCCCATACTCCCCCCGGCCCTCGACCGTTCTTAGTTAATGGAGCAATGATGGTCCGTCACTCTACATTTGACTAGGCGGCTTTCACAGCGCTGCTCGGCACTTACCTAATGCTAGTGGGCTTACACACTATACTAACGTGTCGTGGCGATATATCTGTGGAAGGATTGTGTGCAGATAAATCAGTTCATTGTTATGAATATCAGTATAAAAGTACTCTACGATTCTAGCATGGAGTATTACTATATCGACTTATGTATTTTGTTCTTCACAACTATTCTGTTTAGAAAACAAACATAACCCGAAATATTATAATTTTTTTTACTCTTATTTATTTTGTTTTCAATAACTTTATCTTTAGACGTGCACTATATTTTATTTTAAAGTTCTTGTTTTACTTTTACAAACGGACAAAAACGTAACCACATTTTCTTATTACACGACATTTTCTTTCGTACATCGGAAAGAATCTCAAATAGTAAAATCTTTTTAGGCTTATGTCCAGCGTTGAGTGGGTCCACAAATGTCGCTAAAAGGCTGGACGTCATTGTTTATCCGGGCAACATTAGGCGGGTAACCGGACACGCGCGCCCTGAGTGCGCTACAAGTATCCGCTTTCAACTCATTACGGCTCGGACGTGGTGCGTGGGCTGCCAACCCCCTCCCGCCTCACACCCCCTCGCCCATCTTTGTCCTTCAATCCCTCTTACAATCTTCGATCCAATTTCGAATACCCATACATCCGTCTAATGTTGGATTCCGCGTTTGATTAGATGACATTGGGATGGCCCAAGGTTTGGGTGCAAATGGTACTGTAACTGATGCTTAGACACCATCTACTTCTATGCACATATGAGTTTATGTGGGTGTAATTTATGACCTTGCTCATTCCTTTTTTCATGTTTGTTTATCGTTAAACGACAAATACGTATACAAACAAGAATGTATATAGAGACTAACAGTTCCAACATTGTCTCCTTTAATAGGTTGTACGTTAAGTACATGATATTTTGCGCAGTTTCAGTAAAACAAAAAGTTAATCAAGCAGATTTATTCCAAATTAACAATAAAGAAGATTGCGACCTCATGTCAGATGTAATCGCAAAATAAAGTGACACAAGTATCTTAATCAAGTGTCCATTCCCGGGAGTTAGAGCCGCCGGAGCTGTCCGTTATGGGCGATTCCGTATAAAACTGGACTGGCACGGGCTGTTCGTCCCGTGCAATAACAGTTTCGACAAATTGAGTCGGCTGACATTGAAGCTGGGTACGACATTGTAACCGGCCATTAATATACTTACATGTCAGCTCAATTAACTGCATGCTTTACAGCATCTGCAGAGAAACGTCTTGATTGGCATAAATTTAAAAATGAACAACTCTTTCTTTCTATTTTTCTTAACTACACAAATGTGTGTGGTCTATTCTACAAATTGCCAAAGGTAAATAGAATTAACCAAATAGTTTGTAAAAGTTATTTTATGAGAAAAATCATGTAGCGAGTTGCGGTCGCTGCGAGCTTACCGACCGCAATAACATAACCGTTTGGACAAATTGTGGCTCGCTCGGGCCCGGATTAGCGGCTTTATGGTACAATTCGCGTATACAATACCATCTCCAGCTTCCTGATAATTGATATCAATGCGCAGCGTCCAGCAGAGAAAGGAATTAAGCGCTCATTTATCTGTGTTTCTTTTTATTACATCGCCGCTTGACTCCACAAGGCTAATTGAAGAAGGAATTGGACGGATTGCGCGAATGACTAATCAAATTAAAGGACACAAACTGCTTACTTTTATTACTGTTTCTGTGGAAGAATTAAAAGGTATTGTTCACTTAATATCAATATCATCAATTCATCATGCGATACCATCGGGTAACGTATATTTGGAACCGCTGCTTTTAATTTTTTATTTATCTTGTATAAAATTGTGCTCCCTAATAATGTTTAAAAGTAGACACAATACTTTGTTTAAAAACGTTTTGTTTATTCAGATCTGTGTTGGTTTAAAATATTGTTATTAAATCAAAATTATGTATATGAGATAGAACTTTCTTATATCAAAATATGTTTGTGTAGGTATAACAACCACTGATATCTAATCTTATTAAAGTTGATTAAACCACAATCAAAGTTAGCCAATTTATATTTTTGTAAACTTTCGCTGTTTTGTAATCAACTAATTTCATTTAAATCTCAAATCAGATAATACCTACACCCAAACAGCGAGCGTAAATTAGTTTTTTCTTAACACAAGCCATTCTGAATAGTAAACAAAATGAATGGGCCACCCTAAGCAAAGTTTAATCCGTTTTTATTACGAAGAAAAGAAGTAATTACTGTACCCTTAACGCTATAGAGGGTTGGAGCTCGAGGTAAAAATTTCCATAGATTTATCATAAGCAAATTAAGTTTATAATTAAAAACAGGAGTTTTGTATAGAAGTAATTTGAATATGTAAATAATATTCAGCTTGTTGCTTATTACAAAAATCTGACGCCGTCTTCTAGACAATGGCGAGATAGTCGAGATGTGAAGCACTGCGGTTCGTCGACTGTGTCTATCATAGAAAATTATTGAAACCTGATTAAACAATTTGATAGTGTATATATACACTATCAAACATATACACTATGTGTGTGTGTTTAAATACATCGATTTATAGGAAATGTATCGGAGGACGTGTGCTCCTGTGGAGGCTGATATACGGAGGAGATGGAGGACACGCGCCGTCTCCGCAATTATACACCCCTCAGCGCCCTAATTATTCCATTAGCTGACTAAATAATGATAAATCAACTGATTAATAGTTAGCTCTATCAATAATATAATCTCATTAAGTCCTCCTAAGTTATCCTTTAGTTGATCATTTTTATTATCTACATTTGCGAAATTCAGGACCTCAGAATTCTCATGATCAGAAATAAAATGTTATTTTGTTTATGTAAGCAATTTGGGCGTCACCACATTCACGAGTTTTTCAATTAGATTGTAAAAAGAATTCAATTGCCGTTTTAGGGCTGTCCCTATAGCTAATATTCAGAGGAAAATAGTTTTGCTGTAGTAATTTCCGCATGCGTCACGACTGTCACATTCTAACAAGTGGTTACGAAACCTAGAACAGCATAGAGACGTTCTGTGGGCTCATTCATCCTTGGTGAACATTCTCATCCCAAGTGACGGTTTTATCACTTCATCAAGATACCAGCGAAATCAATTTAAAGCCCGTAAGGCCGAACGGACTCACCTAAGAGTCCCTAAAAGTCCCGAAGGCGGGCGTCCCTGCCGCCCGTCTCGTTCGCTCGTGCCCGTTTATAAACGGTTTTATTGCTTTCGGAGCAACCGAACATTATTAAACTTTTCCAATTTCGATTTATCACGTAGCTGTCGGAATTTAATACCGCCCTACCTTCGGCGGAGGCGATCGCCCGCCGCGTGATTACAATACACGTCGTTAATAATACGAGTTGAGTGCGGCGCGACTCAGCTCACTGCGGAGTGCCGGGATGACGTGCCGCGACCGCGCGACCACGCGACCACCCTCCCGAAGTATTGACACCGACGCACCCCTACCACTTGTAGTCTACTGATACTGTTTATTTCCTTACAAGTTTACAATTAACGTTCGATAGGTCCACTTTAAATTCATTTTGAAACTGAAAGACATTTTGTTAAAACATCTCAAGGTATAGGTAGTATAATCACCGAAAAATGTATTTGCAGCCATTTCATGTCAATACTGTATTTTACTCGGTTTAGAAGAGGTATCGTGTTGCCCTGTATCTGGGTTGTGGAGGTTAGATAGGCAGTCGCTCCATGTAAAACACTGGGATTCAGTTACATCCGGTTAGACTGCAAGCCGACCCCAACATAGTTGGGAAAAGGGTAAGCACATGATGATGACTGTCGTTTACTTGGTTTGAGATATTCTTATATGATTTTATCCGGTGGCTGAAATAGTTAATTTTCAGGTTGTAAGTTTGAGTATCGCTTTTCCTATTGCGGAAAATAAATAGGAAACGATGTACGAACAACATCAAAAAGTAATATGAGCGCTACAAGATAATTTAATATGTAAACCGTACCTGCTTTACATATCTGCAAATATCATAACAAAATAAAGTCTCTTATATCGGCCTGGGTTAAAATTATGAAGCTAAAACTGTAGGTTATTGAAAACGTGACTTACATTTACATGGGTTAGCATCTACGAGGTTTCGTACACAGATAGAAATGTATGCTTGTGTCTTAAAATATGAACGAGCTGTTGATTCTACGTATAGGTATATCCATGTGTGTACCTGAAAAGGTGACCATTATTATACTGTGAGCTAAATTGTGACTGACATTTTTGTTTAGTTTTTGTTTGATTGACATACCTACCTACGAGTAGCTACCAGAATTTTTGAGGTTATTCTTGGCAACGGAGTGAGGACTGCAATACTTCGGTAAAACATGATATGGAAAGATTCGAGGTGAGGTTATGTGCACATAAGAGTTAAAAAAAACACAGTTTAACTCTCTGCTTTGATTGGTTAACACATTATAAAATTCCAACACCACCTGATTAATTGAGCTCTTTTTTCAGTAACAAAGCTGCAATAGAATAAAAAAAGTGTGCAATAAATAAAATAATATAAAATAGGGAGCGTGGTGGCGAGAGGAAGCATCGGCGATCGCGGCCGGCCGCGGTGCAATCTACTCACATTCATAGGGCCAATCAAGCACCGACCCACTGCCATCCGCGCCCCTTAGCTACACCCCGGTGAGGTGCGGATTCTGACATATGATTATTTTATTTTCATAATAATAATAATATTACTTTTCCTTGAAGATTGCTTCTATATTATGTACAACATATTAATCAAGCGAGTTCTGCCAGGCTGTACATATACGTACCTACGCAGTTTTTTTTTTAATTGTTTGAAATCTAGATATACTTAAGATCATTTAACTACCTATGAGTCATTTTTTGCTTGAACAATCTGCCTTAACACACGATCCGCCTAAACAATCGATCCGCCCAATCGAACGATCCGCCCAAACGCACGACCTGCCATAAAGCACTGCCACCTCGTTTTTGCTCCAACTTGACCCATCTCAAGTACTTATGAATGATAGTAACTTATTACATTATTTCGATGCATACCATATTAAAACTAAACGTTAACTATACCACTTGGAAGGGGCCACTGAGGGCCGATGCCTGCCGGGGCTGCGGGTTGTTCGCAAGAGATACCGCGCCACCGGAACGCAAAGGGCACAAGAAGGAACATGGGTGGGTTTTAGTCAGTAAAAGTCTGACACTCCCTCCTGCCCCGCCCAGGGCGGGAGAAGTTATTTGATGATTTCCCACCCACCAAAAAAAAAAAAAAACTATACCACTTACTTGACACCACGTGATCAAGTGATGCTGTAGAACAAGTAACTGAAGCTCACTGAGCTACAGCAATCAATGTGTTTTGATTTAAAGGCTAACAAGTACTTAACAAGCAAAGTTGAAGGCGTCTCGTTAGATCCGGCCGACGTTAATGAGGCTGTCACTCTTATTAAAACTCCTTAGACTCATTCCATCTAGTTAACTGTTCACAAGAATGACAAAGTTCCTTATACGTAAGTGGTAAGTATTATTATAAATTGAGGAGTTGAGTCTCCTGGTTTTACATTTGGATACCACATAAATGTCACGGGGTTTTTCAGTGTTTGTGCTACTGTCAATTTAATAAAATCCTTAATGTGGTTTCACTTGTCTTATTTTTGTTTTTAAAAACGTCTTTTCTCTATCAAAGTCTCTCTTCGTAACTTTTTAGTTTTTAAATCAATCTTAAAAACGTGTCGAAAAAAAGATAGCCAGGAAAACCAGTTTTTAACTTTTCCACGAATACACCTCGAATATGGTTATTATCCTGAGTAAATTCAACCAAGAAACCTTTCGATTTCAGTCGTCCAAATACGTCCCTGTGTACAGAGCTCACGTACGACCGCTCGTAAGTTCAATGGAGGTGTTGATTAAAAATATTTCCCATGTGCGGCGTATAAGGCCCAATTGGGCAAGCAATCAACCGCCCGCGCCCTGCCCGCCCCGCTTTGCCGCTAATCATGCGCGCTACTTGCCCCGCTTATTGCAAGCTTTTCCTTCGTACATGTGTACTTTTTATGTCTTCATATACATTACAGGTACTGTGAAGACAAAGGCAGTGAAATTGATTACGCAAAGAGGATTAATGTTCAATATTACTTACTGATGTTAAGAGGAACTGTAGAATTATTAGTATTGTAGTATTAAGATTAACATCTTTAAAGGATTAGTCCTTTAATTAAATGGCAACAATCATATTATTTGTTTAATAGAAATTATGTTACTGGTGCATGCATCAAGTTATTTGAGAAATATTTTTCCATTGGATTTATAACTTTGCATTACACCTGAATCCTGACGATGAATGCAGAACCCGCTTATTTTCAAATAGGATGTAGGAGTTACGATATCTACAGCGTGTTTTATATAAATTTAAAAATAAACTATTATTTTCTTTTCCAGATTTAAATGTGCTGATTGTGTTTTTCTTGGACCTCAATAGCAAAACACGATCAGATCAAACAACAATAACGTTATTAGGGCTGGAAATACTTTAAAACAAAAATGTATCTAATGAATGGCTGTGTTCAAAGCAGCCGAATGTTTGCCATTGCCAGAAACGTTCGGCTTCGACAAAGCGCGTCTGGCCTGGCAAAAACAACCACTTTCCATTCTTGGAGTGCGTTTAATTGGTGTGCTATCTCGAGTGCGTTAGTCTCTCAGCCCATTACATGTATATACCTAGGTAGAATAATAAATAGGTAGGTTCTCGATTTATATTGAACAGTCTTCTAATTTCTTTTGATTAGGTTGAAAATTGGTTACATTTTAAAACTGTTGAACTACAGATCAATGAATTTTAAATGGTTTCGTTTAACATTCGAAGATTTAGGTGAATATTTCATGAATATATTTTGAACTTGCTCAACAGTTTTAAAATGTATATTTCATTTAAAACAAATTGCATATTACGTATAGTTACGTTAAAAAATTGCCGTATATCTAGGATAAACGGATGGATGGATAGATAAACGACGGAAAGGATTTGAAATCTTTTTGCTGTTAAATGACCAATTCATTTGAAATGCATCCATTTATGTTCTATCAGAGCGTTAGTGCTTTTTCTTAAACTTAAATTAATAGGAAAAGAAGCAACACAAGTGTGAAGAAACGATTGATTAAATTACTTCTAAATGAATTTTTAACGAGACATTCTTTGGCGCGAGTAATCTAGAACTGCAATTCCAATGCCATATCCAGACCGCCTAACTACCAACAATCGTTTCTTACAAGAATGATGACAGCGTCGTCTGAGACTAAGCAGGATGGCTTTCTTCGTTTTTTTTTCCCATTGATCTAAATTCATGAGAACGCGCGCGCACGTTCGCGGCCGTCGCATGCGCACGAATGTCGCGCGCGGTACGGATTCCGAGCTTTTTGCGCGCCATACTGTCTAACAAGATTGAAATAACTGCTTGCCTTTGAACAGGGGATTTGATTACTTCAAAGAATGAAACAAGATCAAGAATAAAAGATGAATTGCGTTAATTGCTAGTTAGTTTTATACATCTTGTTTTCTGTGTCTTTGCAAGGTAAACTCTAAAAAGCTTTGTAGTCTTGTTCTTCAGGTCGTGTTTCAAGAACACAGTATCTACTTAGAAAGATAAATTTATCATCGATAACGGTATCCCAAACCTGAATAATCTAGGTATTTACCTACTTAAACATAGACTTTTCAGTTGATAAGATAAGCAAAAACAATTTAAGTTTTTTAATGTAATCTAGTTCAGGTGTTTTTGAAAATATTCAGTAAATAATTGGTAAATAACAGACAGATTGATAAATCCATTAGAATCTACGATCATACTTATTGCTTTTTGTAGAGACTGAAAAAAATTATAAATTTTTGTTTTGTAGTGAGTGACTGGGGAAGTGAATAGGTAAGTAATACTTAAGAGGGTTCTTTCTCACTATAGCAATACTAAATCCTTAATCCTGATCTGTAAAGTCTCTTTTATAGCTCGTTTAGACTCAATAGGACCAATCATACAATTTACTACCCGGATGGATGCATCGGTGTCTGTCACGTGTAGCACTGCTCTTGTGCGACATCCTGCCAGCAATCACTATGTGGGAAAGGAAAACCAATCATCAACGATAAGGATCCATTTCCTCGACGCTTAGGGAACCATTCCTCAATTTCTAGAAAATAAACTCTAATACATTTATAATACCACTACGCCGGTATTCCCCGAAGGGTTAGGCAGAGGTGTACCAATGTACACCCACAGTTCGCCGGTATGTTGAAGTCCCACGTAATAGAGGGCGAGCCTATTGCCATTAACCGGGCACAAATCCTAACTTCAAGCTGGTAGTGAGAATTTCATAGAAAACCCCAATAACATTTTTCACTTGGGAATCGAACCCAAGACCTCTAGCGTAGCAGTCGCGCTTGAGAACACTAGGCTACCGAGGCAGTTAATATCAAATAATATATAAAAAATGCAATGCATATTGAATGTGATTTGATTATTTGTTGTACCTTCAACGAAGATTCATCTGCGTCGTCGTAATAATCCTAAAGATTCATCTTCAATTCCAATAAAAATACTTGTAAAGTGACTCCACAGTTTTCTTGTGAAGGACCCAGCAGCCGTTATTCAATAGGTAGGTAGGTACATACCTGTTGCGGGCACAGTTGTCGCAGCCCTATGTGATTAGGAACCGTTTATTTTATTGAAGCACCCACTTATTGTTGATGCCGACGGTTTTTGCCTCTTCATTCCCATCTCGAGTGCGTTTGCGCAGTGCCACGTTTTATCACGGCATTCAGCGCAGTAACGTCGGATTTAATTAGAAACTCCTGCATTTCGACTCCGATGCAGTTTTTTTTGGGAACTGAAATGTTGAGTTCCACATACCTCGTTAACTATTTGGAGTAGTTTATTGTTCCTCTCGTGATTTAATTTTAAAGATCGTGTCTGTTGAATATTGAAAAGTAATCCTCCTGTAGGTACTCAAAATGGGATTTTATAATGAACATTTACAAAATAACGTTACTATGTATGTAATGTAGCCAGATTAATATACTCTGGATGTCATCAAGTTTCAAGTCCACACACAGACTTTGTGTTAACAGGGAAATTACAGCTGGCATTAATATGCGGTCCACGTACATAAACTTAAAAGCGGCCATGGTATGTTGTGTGTCTACTTTGCAATGTTATTAAACAGAATTATGTTCATCTTATTCCGGCTGCATTATGAGCTCGTGTGGATTCCAGGGGGATCTCATAAGGCTGCCTACACGTCGTGGCGCCAATAAGCGCTGCAGAACTCCATTAGTAGGTACCGCTAATTAAATCGGATTTGGTATTAATTAAAGTTAATAGAACAGTCGCGCGAATGTGGTTTTCGTGTATTGTGGGTGTTTATGTGCAATAACACGCGTCATTAAAATTCTTAATGTGATTATAGGATAATCTAAATCGATGAACACTTTGGTTCGATACCTTATTAAAGATTTTCTGAATATGATTCCAAACAGGCAAAATATAGATTCTAAAGTTCATATTACACTTTTAAAGTTTCTTCAATAAATGTAGATAGGTATCTATTAACCTTCGAAATGAGGTATTCAAGATTTGATTGAATCGTCATTGAAATTCGCATGAGTCTTAGTTACCGCTTGTTTACGAGAGTTCTAGGCTATGACTATCATGGACACATAGTTATTCATAGATTTATATTAGTTTTAGATGCGTCAGATTGGTCATATATATTATTGGATAAAAATGCTCACCCAGATAATTCATGCATGGCCAAAATTTGTATGTATGCAGGCAAACGAAGGTTGCGTCCACTTCATTCACCACCCACGTAGATGTCAATTGAAAATAAATATTTTCGGAATGTAAACACAATAAAATTGCCAAACAGCTTTGCAGAGATAATAGCTAGTAGGTATTTTTAATACATCCGAGTACGGCGATTCTAAAATGAGTCCAATCATATCATTAAAATACATATAAAACAAGGATATTTATTTTTACGACTAATAAATTTTGGCATAAAATAAAAAGATATGGAGGACATTTTCTGAGCTCGTTCTTTCATTTTATCGATTTCACTTCTGGATCCATAATATGAGTGATTTAATTAACAATAAAAGTAAAATAATGGTATGTTTGCTGATAAAAAAGTAATGCAGTATTGAATAATTCATAATTGGGCATTAGGTATTCGTGTTTGAGTTACGTTAAGTGGGTGGGGTCAAATCTTGGCTGAGCGAAGAGTGTCGGTCAACGCGCTCACTCAGTTCCTTTATAGCGCTCACTCTCTTACGGAAGTGCTTTGCTACGATGGAATAGACTGGATATTACGGACGATGAAAATCACTAAATAGATATTAGATATTTTTTATAACTTGTGTTCTTCTTGCATATTTGTGGAAAATTGAAAGGATAACTTTAGCTCTAGTCGTAAATTCGATTCTTATGTTTCACACAAACTTTATTAGAGAATATAAATGACAAGAAATATTTTTAATTTACGTAAAACGTAATGATCTCTGAAACTTTATCACTACTTTTGAATTATTGATCAAGTAAAAATATACTCGCAGAAGACGTATCCACACCATTCCAAATTATCGCAGCAATACTTTTAATGGATGTTGTGAGTTTTTGCCTTTATTTATACGTTACGATGTGCGCATAATGGATCAGCAGACGAACACTTAGTAGATATGCGATACTTGTATA
The DNA here is from genome assembly GCA_947462355.1 of Caradrina kadenii. Taxonomy (NCBI): domain Eukaryota; kingdom Metazoa; phylum Arthropoda; class Insecta; order Lepidoptera; family Noctuidae; genus Caradrina; species Caradrina kadenii. Next base: position 8,197,699 of record OX381677.1, on the reverse strand, counting down.
TTATTGGCATTCTTCTCGATTCTCAATATAAAAACACTCGTAATCGATACAATGTGCCAGGGGCCGTGAATGCTAAAGTCACTAAAGTGTTTTAGTAATTTCAAATGGAATGGCCAGCTCGTCATGATACGCTAAGGTTATTTCTAAGTATTCCATCGCACACAATACATGTCGGCTGTAAAAACAATTAAACTTGCACAATGAAAGCGCTACACATAGAGCAGTACTAAGCGCCAACCCATTGTGTTACTCGAGTATTAATCGAATAAGTCGGCCGGCTTAGGGTGAAGTGTGCAAATGCTGTGCCACTCACTAGGTACATTCATTTCTCAACGGTTTATGGCCGCTATTTCCTGATTAAACGAATGAAAATGTAGATTTTTAATGTCCGTAAATTGAGTGTTTTTTAGCTTACACAAACAGTTTGAATGGACGCTAGGTACTCTGGTAAGAAAAACAGACAGCTTAGTACGTGTTACCTATTAACCTTATCATAAGAGACATTTAATTAATTTATGTAGGTACACTGCCAAAAATGCATGTACGAGATGAGAATAAACACGTTTCCGTAGTAGTGTTGGGTGTAGTGTCGGATACACAGTGCGCCGTTAGTCGGATAGGTCGGCCCAAGTGAGTTAATTAACTGGGAGCGTGTAAGGCGACGCTCACGGCCGCTCTAATTGCGCGATTATTCCTCCGCGACGCCTAACTGCTGGATGAAATTTAATTAAAGTTTGTTGTTCAAATAGATTTAATTAAAGTAATGTTGTAGCGAGCGGCGCGCCGACGCCGTCGCCGAGCCGCGCGGCTCAATCCGCGTGAGTGCTGCGCAACTTTTCTAATTCATTACTTCTGAAAGCGTTCCCGTGATGCCGAGCACTCTTAATAATTTGTATTGTGTAGTTATAGTCGCTCGCTCTCAGCTCGGGGCGAGCGGCGACTCGCGGCGACGCTCACCGGACGACACTTTGATATCTCGAGCGTCTCATGAGTAGTCGCCCAATTACACTAATGGATACGTTCGATCTCGCATCACACAAATTAAATCAGACGCCGTGATCTAAGCATTAAGCGATGCTGAAACAGAACGCCGATATCGATTGAATTATTCATAAATTTAAAAATTAAACAACTATAGTCGATATTTATCCATTAGCGAGGCGGTAGTGCCGTTGAAATTACATCGAAATGGTCTCTCGAATACAAATGTATCGTTAAAAGCCACATTAAGATAAAAGCTGTACGCCATAACTCTTATTAATTATTAATAGTATTGTCAATTAAGATGGAATAGCGTTCGGAAGACCTGAAAATAGGGAATGTTTATCTATCCAAAAATAACAATCGTTGCGACGATTCGCGGCCGTAAGCGAGGAACGATGTTCGCGTCAATTACGGCTAATGGAAAACTTAAATTATGATAAAAGCTAAAGAGCTCGCGGCGGATGCTGCGTGTCCGTCCGCATCTCTTCGACCCGTTAATGATGAGCTTGTCTTTTCCTTCTTAACGGCCTTATACACTTCCACATTATTATAATACAAGTATAGTACCAATACACTCTAAGCGAGTTGACTCTACCGAACATGTGGTAAAGTAAAGTCGCAAGTTCATACAAATATAATATATTTTTAAATCAAAATCAAATTTTGTTATCAAATATCGCAAATTGATTATGTTATTTTTTTGTTGTTTTAATTCACTTCTTCCTCTAGTACGAGTACCTAATCGCTCGGCCTGCTTTGACAGTCGTTGTAAACGCGTGGCAAGTTTTTGTAAAATTATTCATGCAGTTACATTTCAGTTTATGTTGCTAACCAAACGAATGTGATTTATCTGGAATTTTAATGTGAATCATTAAGATTTCCCAAACATGAAATAAATATTCACTTTACATTTATTTTGAAACATACAATATTCTAATAGGTCCTCAAGGAAATTCTTGTTTTTTTTTTTCATTCAGAACAATGTTATTGAATTTCCAACAGTTATAAATAAATATAATTTTGTACGATTCTATTGCATTTCGTGTGCGACAAACGATCGAAAGTGCAGGTCCACAGGCGGCGCTGTCCCGGTCCGGCGACCCACAAAAGCTCTGTCGGGCAGCTTTCAGCCGATTACCCGCGACGCGGAGCCTAATTTGATTGCCACCCGCCATCAATTACCTCAGGACCGCCGCAGCTTTTTATTTACCGACCCGCTTTCGCGTCATCTCCTACGACTTTTTGATTATGTATGAAACACAATAACACATAGATTTATTACTTTGTTGCTATTGTTAACTTTTGTTGATTGTGTTGATAGATGTCTGATGTTGTGAACTGTCTAACTAACTGAACTGTCGGGGATTAAGTTAAGATTTTAGGACTGCTTTTTATATTAGAATTGTCATTGCTGATTTTAAATGCAACATAATAATGTCTGTCTGCATCTGCATACATTATCTAAGTACCAGTTCTAACTGCCTATAACAAAATCTTTGTTTTCGACACGAGTGTTTTTCTCACACTCAATGTACCTAAATGTAAATGTTAATAGGAGTTAGATAGTTTAAAACAAATAACACTTTCCAATCAGAGTGACATTTCTAAAAGTCATAAACATATTATATTGCACCGATTTGTTAAGATTTTCAATAAAACTTGTTTTGGCGGAGACGTGATGTTGTTACTTCGTTTCGGAGCACGCAAAGTTGTATGGCGAGCGTGATGTAAATAAAGAGTGGATTGCGTTGCGTTGTCTGCCAGTCAATTTCCTTGATGAACTCACAATTACGGAAATTGGAAGCGCCGTCGTCCGACGCCGCCGCCCGCGCCGCCGCCAGCGCTCCCGACACTTTGCTACCACCAAACTTTCATGTCAGATTTAAAGGTCCCATAAAATGATATTATTTTAATCTCATGACTCAATTCACAAAAAAACGCTAACATGCAACATGCATACCTAAAAATTAATTAAACGCCACAGCCACAACGGTCGGCTGACTCGATGTCAATTAAATTCTTACGACAAGGAGTCCATTTCAAAAGCTTTACTAATGAGAAGCATATGGGCTCACGTCTCGGAACCAGTATTTGTCGTGTACTTTTTGCCGCGGTGTAGTCGCGGGGAGTCGCGCGGAGCCGCGGCAGCCGGCACCTATCCTTATTGAAATCTTTACTGGCCTCATTGTTCTATTCTCAATTTGAGCGTCCTTGCAAGTTTACGCATCTCTTTCACGAGTAAATTGCTCTGCTCCGTCGGAGGAGTCATAAAGAAAATTGCTATACAGTTGATAAATAATTTATCTGAAAGCCCGCCCCAGTCACCGAAACGCGCTCGGGGTAGCACTGCGTCTACTTCTACCTAATATTACTTTCCTTTTGTACAATTTTGCAACAGGGCCGTTCGCACGTTCCCTTGCTTTTATGGGCAATAAGTGGAACGCAATTATATTTATGGAGGAAGAATGGTTAGGAAACTAATTTTACCGAGTATTATTTTATGTAACCTATGTTAATTTACCAAATGAGTCGATGTTTATTAAGTTCAGATCCATTAACAATATTGAGAGTAAAATTTAAGCTGTAGCCTAAATATTATGCACTTTTGTGGGACTTTTTTGTATAAATGTACCGACAGCAAATTAAATTAGACTCTACTGAACCGTAATATTAATCAAGCTTAAGAATTTTTCCATTGTAATTGGAATGAACGCGATGACGTAGCTGCTAATTGGGAAAGTTAGGTATTCAGTTTCTGGAGCAGTGGTGGCTGGTGCCTAATTAGTGTGCGCAGCGGTCTCTCATTACGAGCTCGCTTTTAATTACCCGCACGAACAAACTTAATATGGCGTTTGATTCACGGTATCGTCAGCTCTCTGAGAGTGTTTTCATGTTGTCTATAAACGGATTTTACACGGCTTAACTAACGGGAAACATAACATTCTGAAGTTGAGTACCTGCGCGGAACAGATGCCTCTATTTATATAATATTATATAAAGACTAGCTCTTGTTCTCGACTTGTGAATGCCGACTCGTGTGAATGTCGGTTATCGCGGACGCAAACTAAGTCGCGAATTAAAAAGGAGCCAGATCCTGAACTACCTCAACATGAATATCGGTTTAGTGGTTTTACTGTGATGATAATAAAAATATGACAGGCAGACACTTTTGCAATTAAAATATAAGTATTTTTCACACTCAATACCATAATTTTATTTCAGTGAAGTAATATAAAAAAATGCTTTCAAATAAAAACATTGTCAGCAACGCCCACCCAAGTTTTATTATTAGGCCCCCAACTAGTTAACACAAACGCAATAGGTGGAACATAATAAAGGTCTATTACACGGAATTGTTAATCCCCATCCCGCGTGCTGGCGGTTGTTTATTCAGCTGTATTAATTAACAGTCAGGTGGATTACAGGGCAGACGAAACGTGGCCTAATTAGAGAGATGCCTGTCTCGCTCGGCGGCCGACGGACATGCCCGGCTACCGGATACAACGCGAACGCAACGCCAGTCTATATGAAACGACCTTTATATTATTAAATTAGGTATCTCTAATCTGTTGGTCGGATATCTACATGGTGTTTGTTAATTGGTAGACTTGGCTGTTATTTAAACGGAACGGTAGCTACAGCTTTGTTTCTAATTTATACATCTGTATTTTAAATCAAAATATTGTTGGTACGCCTTCTTCAAGTTGTTTTCAGTGAATTAACTACAGAGTTTAACCAAATTATTGGTTACGCAAGTAAAACAGTAAGTGGTTCTTAATAATTCGGAAACTATCAATCTTAAGACCTAAACTTTATAATTTAGGCGTAGATTGATGTTTTCCGATAGTAATTATTTTACTAGTTTACCCATTAGTATGAATAATTGAATCTAAAATATAATCTAGATTCCAATGAATATGTTAAACAAGGACTAATTAAAATGAAAGTTAATTACCTGTGTAGGGGACTCACTTAGAACTTTTCCTGTATTTACTCTGAGAATATCCTAAATCCTACTTTGTTTAATTTTAGTAGGTACTTTTGTATTTAACATTTTAAGTCCATGACTGCATTGTTATTTGAGTCGACGTGACCTCACTAATTATAAAATTTCAACCGTTTCAAAATAACAAACGACCTGATTTAGTAATTAATCGTCACTATCATTATAAAGCTCTGTCTGCTTGTCTCATGTCATTTTAAGCATTCATTTATATTAAAACAAATGAGAAATTTGAGATAAGCAGCGGCTCAGGCGCTGTTTAGGATTTTGATGGGCATATAAAACCTCTTAAATATATTATTAACATAGATCAATGGAAATGCTAATTCAAGAATCTACATTATTATCATGTTCTGGGAAATTCGTAAATCAGATAAGTCTGTGTTGATTAACCCTCTGTACACCTACATGTTTAGTTGCAATGTACGTAAAGGTCTCTTCCATGTGAACGTATCTGTAACGGAGTGCATTAATAGTCAATAAACAGCAGTCTCCGGTGTCGAGTCTATAACATGTCAGCTGACGGCGGCGCAGCGAAATCAATTAGGTTCGTTTGCGAACTGCTCCAATAAATACTGCTATCGTTAATTAGAATCAATCGTGGGATTGCGTTGGGGACTATTCTGAAATCAGTTTGCGTCGCGTGGGCGGACCGGCGCGCGAATGGCTCTACGGTGACAGCAATTGGCTTATTAAGAAGTTAACAAAACGCAATAGCCTACAGCTTCCTGGGATTAATTATTTTGCTTGTATCTCTTTGTATTTGTGAATGATTGATCTTCTTTCGCGAACTTTAATCAGCTATATTTGTTATTGATTGTTTGGACTTTCTATGGGATTAAAACGTGGGCGTTGTCAGGCACCTACTCGTTAGTTGAATGACAAGCCTGATATACTTTTTTCATTCGTTCCTTGTTCTCGAGCTTTGATTTATAACTACAAAACAATATCCGTTGTCAATAGTTTATCTTTATTGATTTATTGCCATAATTACAAAAGCGATGCGTCCTCGCTATGTTTTTTTTAAACTTAGCTCTTAAGTTATTGGATTATAAGTAAGTGCTTCGCGCTCGTCGAGAAATCAAAAGGCAAGAAATGAGAGCATTGATGCAATTGCAAATATAAATAATGTATTGAGTTTTAATAGAGTACCTACTTTATCATCATGAACTTGATGCAATTATTTCTCATACCCACATCTTTTGTTTCCGCTGCATTAAGCAGCTAATACAATGCACATAATTATAAATGGATTTATTCCCAAAACATAATGTAGATTTGGAATGGAAATAGGCTATTGAATAATCTAAAAATAATCAATGCAGTCGATAATTCATAAACATTTAAGAAAACCCACAAAAAGTGAGATTATACTAACAAATATCATGTAATTACTACCTTACCCGCGGTCGACGCCGTACGCCGCGGTGGTGCAAACGCCGATTAATCTTTCCATTTGCATCGATTTGAATACTGATTGGAATTATACGAGTAGTACAGTCGAGTGCAATCGGCCAGTCACGCCCGGGGCGTGTTTACAACACGTTCACCACGACAGCTTTACAACTTCGACGTCCCGTTTTATATTTAATTTACTAATTAATACGAGTGTTAAAAAATACTAATAAATATTCCTTCATAAATTAGATGTTAGAGTTTTGTTGCCGTTATTATAATTGCATCAGAATGATTATTTTAATTTACAACATATTTATGGTTTAAGTTTTGTGGCACACCTGATACGTCACTTAAGTTGTTTTCTTGAAGCAAAAACGAGTATAATTTAAAAAGATTGAATATCTTCATGGGCAGCATAATTTTAAATTGAGTGATATCTTAACATTGATTCACTTAAATCAACAGGTTCGGGCTGATCAGAGACCGATCAACAATAAGTAAAACTTATATACTCGTAGATATTCATGTAGCCTCTATATTACCCTATTTCAAATTCCAGACACTGATTGTTTTTATTGCCTTTAGATGAATATTTCATCGTATACAGTCAAAACAAACAACATCATACGTTATTAAAGTACGTACAATGTTTTATAACCTTGGTGCTGTTATAACAGGAACACGGCACATCCGAGCGAGCGAGCAATCCCCGACAAGTAAACGAGATGAGACGGGATGGTAAAGCCTTCAGCGTTATCTGTAATTAGGATCGAGTGCCGGAAGTGTTCGCCGAGACACTGCCAGTATCCGGCCCGTTGGCGAACGGAGCTGATACCTAATTAGTCATATACATATACGGCGTAATACAGATAACGTCGCCATTATTAATTAGATTGATTTGGAATTATAGATATGTTATTATGTTGCTCAGTTTCAGATGTATTTTTTATTCTAATTTTGTAGGAGGGTAAAGAAACCTAAATTGTCCTAAATATTTATATAAACTGTTTGTATTTGAGCCATACTATGTACTTCGTTCTTGGTATAAGCCATAAACGTTTAATGTTCTTTATACGGAAGTTATAATCAATTTAGAAATTATAATTAAGTATAGTTAGAATATAGTTGATGTCGTTAAGTTATTGACGGTTATGTAGCAAGCAGCTCTGTGAGCGTAGCCTGGGGATATATTTTGTGGCGCTTATGGACAGCTATGATCAAGAGGTTTATTTCCCATATTTATCCAATAAATTAATGCGTAAGAGAATTTTCTCAATTTAATTAAATCTAACTGGTCCAACAGAAAAACTTGCTATGTTACGTAATGAGAACGCATTTTTTTGTCCATTACGTGACAGGTTGTACAATGATTGGTGTGCGTAAATCTGAGACAGATGCTGCTACACATGTCATTATTAAGAGCGGCCGAGCCGATCCGAGCTTAATCCGGACTTGACCGACAACTTTGTAAATTAAATTGGCTCCGCGCTACGTCGACTCCGTGAATTGCACTTCTTATGGCCCCCGTAATCACCAGCTCTGTATAAATGCTCCATTAAAAGTGGCGTCAATTACATTAATTCCTTATATGTATCAAGTTAAATATATAATGTAACTGGAAACGTTCTCTAATTAAATGTCATGTGCATAGTATTTTCCGTATAAACAATCTTGTAGAATGCGAGCAACAGTTACGAGAAGCTAAAGACGATAGAAGTGATATAGAAAAACAGATACTAATGATCGTTCACATGGAAATGTAATAGACTGTTATGATGTGTAACGTTTGTAAGGAAACGTTTTTTATGTAAAGAATTGTGTTTTAATTCTGATAATAGGATTTAAATTTCCTCTTTAATGATGTATTTTTTAAAGATGAAATACCTACTCAAATACACAGTATTACGAGTTTTCTTGAACTAGGATAAGTTACTTTAGTTTGATTGGTAGCTTCGTTCCATGAAAGTACCATCCTGAGTTGCCAATATTGAAGTCGACATTACTGAGCTATTAATAGAAATCGGGAAACATATAAAATCTAACGACATCGTTAGAAACTCCTGGGAACGTACCTAACAGGTAAAATTATATGCGCTTGCACATATCTGGTAATTTTACCTACCCGATAAAATTTGCTTTAATTAACTAACATTTTATTCTATTTTCCTGTCAGCATAAAAACAAGGCACACACCCGTGACCGTCCACGAGCAATGTTTCCAAGAAATGCGTCTCTACTACAAGCAAGAAGTTCATTAAGTAAAACATGAATCTTGATGAAAATTGCTTAATGGTAAGTTGTAAGGTTGGCGCCAACGGCGGGACAGCGCGGAGGCTCCGCTCCGCTCCGTCCCGCTCTGGCCCGCTCCAGGGCCGCGTCCGTCTCGTCCGCTCAAAGAGCCCCAAGTGGCGAAACGTGCCCAGTAATAAGGAGCAAGTTATTCATTAGTGTTTTGAGAAAAAGTTATTAGTGCCGACAAGTCATGCGAGGCGGCGGTGCGCATGCGTTTGCATTTTTCTCCGCAATTTTCTGGATCAAAATGCAGATGCAATGAATTTGCATTTACTTGACAAGGCCCTCGTTACTGACCAATACAGAATAATGATAGACGAGCAGACCAAAATAAAAAGTAAACAAGGAACAGAACATGTTGTCCTACCAGAAACGTACTGGTAGAAACAAGTATTTGACTGACAAAATTTGTTCAATGTGTATTGTAGTTGTAATTTATACACTGTAAATTTTAAAAAGAATCTTGCCCTAAGACAAAAAATTGCAAGCTTGTTGTAAAATATAAAGAAGCATATTTTTGCGAAGAACTTGACCGTTTCATTAATTGACAACATGGTTGTGCAGCGTTAATTAACGAGAGAAATTGCTCGTTCTGTAATGAGAGTTTTATGGCCAGCGGGATACTGGCGCGATGGCGGGAAGCTGCAAGACTCATAGCGCAATTTGCCGTCCGTGTTGAGCTAGCTCCTAATTAATTAATACCTACATCGTACATACAAATAATTGTACAGGTTTTTTCTTTTTTCATAAAGGAAATTATTTAAGCTTTTTTCTAGGGTTCCTTCTATATCTTGTATCTTAAGATTTTTTTAACCAATTTTTAACAAAAGTCGTGTAGAGCTGCCTACAATTACCAAAAAAAATTAAAAGAAAAAGAAATAAAATTTGTTATGGTTAAACTTTTCTTATTTTTTTTTTTTTGGGAGTACTATCATAATATAATATTAATATTCGACCATTTGGTCCCAATGTAAAACTGACACGGGATCGTAAAGATGCTATTCAATTTAACTTTAAGAAAGATACAAGTATTATAATATATTAGTATTAAAATCACGACAAAGAATCTGAATTGGTCGCGTAAACTGGCGAGTACAACTAAATCAGTAAGAATTTAGTAAAATTAAATGTGTTGCTTTTATTTAATCCAAATAATGATATCTTAAAAATACCTTCAAATCCACATGAACGACTACGGAACATGTACAACACACACGTCGCTTTCCCTTGACCAAGTTTTCTTATTTTAATTACAAACGAAGTTATTAAATGTTAATATGGCATGAAACAAGTGTTAAGTCTTTTATAATTACTTTATATTAAAAAGAGATGCCCGAAACACCGAGGTTTGCTTGGTGTTAGGGACGCATTGAGCTTTTTGCGCTATTTGATTTTGGTATTCTATGCGCTCGTGTATGTGTGCATGAGGCATAGCCGGTTTTTGTTTACTTTGTTCCCTATTTTAAATTAAGTGAATTAACTCAAAATTCTTCGTTTTGTTTTTCAAACCGTACGTATGCGCAAGCGACGCAGGCTCACCGTCCGACGGCCGAACCAGGACTAAATCGGATAGGGGGGAAGCGTGGCGGCTCTGGTTAGAATGGGCCAAACACGCATTAATTTTGGTATTTCTTTCGTATTATTAAAAAAATACAAATTTCGAAAATGTAAAATGTATACGGTTTAGAAAACATGTAGTTTTGTCATTATTCAAAAACTGATGACCTTCCGTCAAATATTTACGCCGTACTATAGAAGAGAATACTTCGGATTTTTTTTCTATAGAGGAAATTAAAAGTAATCGTGTTTTTTAAAGTGTATGTCGTCACAAGTAAATCCTTAAATATCTTACATATTAATTGCATACCTAAAGATTAAGTAATGACGATGCAGCAAGGGATCATACGAACGGATTATTAGCGCCAGAAGCTCCACAGGCCTAAGGGCAATAAATAATGCAAACTATATTTTTGATAAATATTTAGAGAATCCTACAACGTATTTAATCGCCTACAGATGGAATGAGCAAGCCACAGCTTCGAATGAAGCAATAACCGTCAAACCAAAGTGGATAACAAAGATTATAATTTATACACCTACAACAATAAATTAAAACAAAAATTAGCACAGAAACACGAAATGCCTTACGTAAGCTATAAGAAATATATATAATGTTCGATTAGCGGTCTGACAAAATAAATGGCCACTTCACACCTGTAGCTCTGATTAACACGCAGGTTCGCCGCGAAACCGGTCACAGATACACGGCGACACGAGACACGCCGAAGCCACCCGATCCTATTATTTGGCTAACGAAGCCAAGGGTATCCCTTGATTATTAAAACGAACTTGGAGCCACCCACGGCGGCGCCTCCCGAGTGTTAATTGGGCCCCCGTAGACAATACTAATAAGGCCCGTCCGCGCCTCTATCTGTCTAATTAAACGCGAAACTTGAGAGTAGCACCCTCGGCGACGAGGGCCTGTTTGCCGAGCCTCCTGAATACACTGTAATAATACCGGCTAAGCGTGTTTGAGTGGCTCTTTTTCGGATCTCTGTAAACCCCCGTTTAATTAGCAGTATTATGCGTCTGAGTGTCGACTACCGGCTTGTTTAATTAAGCTAAGTCAGTAACAACAATCCATTCTTGTTACTGATGTTTTATTTGCCGTTCATAAGAATTGTTTATTGTGTTTTATGTTATGTTCCAAGTTACCGTTTATTGCAAAACCGCAAATTATTTCGTTTAAATGTTTCAACTTCTGAGAAAAGCTATAAATGAATAAGGAGGAAAGATAATAATTTTAGAGGGAGATAATTAAAGCCAACCATAAAAGAGTGCTGATATGAACTATTCACATTATAATGGAAAGAGTGCGTAAGAGCATTATACGTTTTTACGACAAGCGAAAAGCCATAACGCGATTAAAGAGAATGTTTTTAATGCAATGTTTCACCATTTATTAACTCTGACTTTTATTGGGTATCAACATCTCGTTGAACTTAATAAAAATATTTAATTTTGTTAAACATACTTTGTGGCACTAAACCAAATACATAACAGATTTATTACTAAATACGATTTAAACCAGGGTCAGTATTCTGTACAAAATGTCAACAATAAATGCTTAATATAAAAATGAGGTTAGATTTGTTCACTTCTGAGATTGAAAAGCGAGAAAAGTGAAGAAAAAATTGCCTTGTCTATATAGGATGCTGATTTCTAGCACCATATGTGGTTATAAGCCTTATAAAGGAGGTACGCGTTTAAGCACATGTATCCCTTTTAATTTGGTCTCTATCAAGTTAGATTTCTAACTCTAATCTTTAATTGGCTGTTCACTGTTCATGCAGGCTGAGACCCTTTTATCTAATCTCAAAATATCACACTAATTGGGTCGCAGACGGCAGACAGCGGTTGTTTCAAATAAAATAACTGAAAAACATACCTAGTCCTAAAATTCGTCATATCGGATAATCAGAATGGATATTTAAGTAAATCCTCAAAAAATTAGATTGTTTGAAATATAAATACTTGAGAGTTGGTTGGCACTGGATACTTTAAACTCTTTTCAAAATCTCGTCTTCTGTTCATTGACTTCGCAGAATAACAATTATTTGGTTGTTTTAGTAAAAAATGTCAAAAGTCAGGGATCAATACCAACGTTAGCTACTAATTTTAAACTCATTTTTATTGGCATCCCAGTTCTTTCCCCTATATTTAGGTAGTCGTAGCAAAATAGTGTAATATTGTTTGAATAAGTACATACCTATGTGGTAAATGTGGTAGTGGTAGCGAAAGTATGCATGGAACTAGTAAGTTAATAACATAAGTTGGAGGCGTGTATAAATTCTGGCCGACACTGACACCAGCCCGCTTGTAATTACACCAGATAGTGGTGTTATGCGCTTAAAACTACGCAATAATAACTACAGGCACTGCCTAAGTTTTCCAATAAACGCGAATGGGAAATTTAATAGAATTCCTTTTACTGGATTGCTGTAAAATGGAGTTTTGCCGTCTACTTTACTTTAGAAGACAATATAGGTGCAAAGTTCGACTTGCTCTTCCTTATTTGAAAATAAATTACGACAAACTTGTTTCTCTGATAATAATAATCAAAAGTTGTACGTCAAGATGTGATTGTTGATTACTTCATTCAACTGCTACTCCATATTATTTACTATCTAAATATCCAGAAGAGTTCTGTAGATACCTATAGAAACAGGAGTCGACAAACAGCTAAAGATATTCTTGACACTAAGCACCACTTAGTCCTGAAAACATTATCCTGGTTGAAATCATAAAATCTTGCTAATGGATCAGGCGAGGCAATGCTTTAAAAATATCCATCTAATCTGGGAGTCGATTTAGCTAAAACATTTCGTATCATCCGTGTCCGACGCTCAGTACTAACAGGAAATGGGATGTGCCGCCCTGTTATGACTACCCTACATTTGCTAATAACGTTGCATTGTCGCTCGACGAAAGAGCGTTTTGAATTAACAACAGGCAGCCATGTTTATTGTTTATTTATTAACATGTTCCACGTTAAACATGTTGATTTCGAGAATGGTTAATCGATTTTGCATGTTGGATCTTAATCTATACATATATGCAGTGAGTTTAATTACATTTCAACATTGGATACAAACAAGTCTTTAAGAAAAGTAAATTAAATAAAAGCGCTCAGTTGTGGTAAATAAATTGTTTATGGCAACGGTTATTTTATTCGATTGGTATGCTTAATTTTTAAGAACTCATTTACTATCAATAAAACGAGAGATAAAATAAAGTTAAAGTTGCAAGTTACTAGGAAATAATAAAACTTTTAACACCAGATACACAGTAATGTATGTAGACATACTATCAAACTATTCGAGGAAACTGAGCTTAAGTGCTCCAAAAAGACCATTACTTAGTGGGAGCTTTGTTGTGTGAATCTTTGACTGTGTTGACGGCTCTGAATGGGGAGGTGGATGGTATTTATTCAGCATTAGAAAGCATCCACTCTCCGTTGATGCGTCACTGACATATCCGTTAATGCTTTTTCCATTTCCCCGACACCCCTCGCCTCCACCCTCTCACATTTCGTATAATAGTTTGACCGAAAGCTTCGTATGATTTCAGCATGACATGTTGAAATTGAGTTTCTAAATATAACGGAACTTTATTCATGTTTTCATTTTTGCACCTTTTAACACCTGGTAGTACTCGGGCTGTAATAATCAAAATGAAAAGTAGTTGTTGTGTAGCAAAGCAATCAAAACTGTAATTCGCAAAAAGAGACAAAGGGAATCAAGAGGCGAGGGGTGTACCTCCCTAGTTGCATAGCCCTCCAGTGGTTGCCCGCTGCCCTTTTGATTGCGCATTATTCGCGTGTTTATACAGTTAGATCGCTTTCTAGATTGTTGCTATTGTGATAGCGTTTTTTGTTGGCGCGGTTTTGAAGGGGGTTTTAATTAAAAATGTTTGTGAGAGAGCCTCAACGGTTCCTTTCATTTGTTGTTGTTTATGTACAATTAGACGTAACTTACTATTCTGATGTTTTATCGTTCACTGTTCACTTAAGACGTCGTTAACATTATAATATACATAATTATTGAAACGTTTTGCAAACCAGCTCTAAGGTAACGTTTATATTTGAGTTAAGCCCCAATAAAATTAAAGAAAGGGTGCTATTCTGCTTCGAACCACTCTTTGGACTCATGGCAAAAAGAAGGGATAATTAAAAAAAAAGGTTTTTAAATCATTACCCTTCCTTTGGGCTCCGCCGCAGTCAGGTAAAAATATATTTTGTGAAAGTTACAAAATTGTAACGTCTTGTTGCGAATTATTGTATAAAAGTTGCTTAATCCAAAAATTGAGGAGGCCCGCCTATCTCGTCCGGCCCACCCACGACGTCGTCCATTCATCTCCCCAGCGCATTTATACATTACTCTCAGCTCAAGTATCCGATTATATAACACGCAAAATTTCAATTACAACTTGTAATTAGTTTTTCGAGAGTTTTTCTTTCAGGAAGGGGGATGTGGAGGCGCGTGTGAGCGGGACGAATGCATGTCTGCATCTCTGTCTCGCTGGGTGCACTGCAACGCTTTGAGTAATGCCCATGCCACTTATTTGATTATTTTTATGCAATCTGCACAGGAAAATGAAGGATTTATTTCCCGCATGCGTTCACTGTTAATTAATTTTACAAAGTCTGAAATGTTTTGTGCACTGTTCATTAGCAGTTTTTGCTTTTTCATACATGTGATTCGTTGAAAAAGTTTGAATCATTTAAATTGGTTAGTTTTAGGTTTACTGGAATTTAATTATATTTTTATATATTATACTAAACAAACCTTTTAATTAAAACATTTCAAATTGTTTACGCTTACGGCTCGAAAATATATACCTATAACTAAATATAATTATTTTTTAAATGTCCCTATTTATTATCATTTTTGTTTATGTTAGAAAAGTATTTTCACTTAAAACCAAAGTGCAGCTTAAGTAACGCAAACAAAGTGAACTTGTTTTCGCAAAGTTAGTTGCACAACAGAAAGCGTTGACGTCGTACAGAAATGACCCTTTTCGTGGATTGGCAGCCTCGTCGCTGGCCGCTAATGCACGGAAGCCGGGCCATGCGAATTAATGGCAAGAATAATGGCGATCCCATTATGGATTGCCGCCAACATACTTTAGCCATGAAAAGAACCGAAAGTTACATTTGCGATACTCTGAATACTGAGCGCTCTTGGACCGCCCACACCCCCGCCACCCTCGGGGTGGCACAAAGATTGAAGTGGAGTGGTATTAATAAACCCAGATATTGTTTGGATTATTGTACAAATTAAATAAATGTTTCTTATTGCTTGATGTACTAAAACAATGCTGTAGCATTTAGGTTACTCAGTCATCTTTTTATTATAGTTGTTATAATAAGGAAACAACACAATAAGGAACTGAATTCACAGGGGCCTATTGTCGTTTACGGCTATGACAATTTATAGATACAGAACTACTTTTATGAATAGGTTGGTATCAGTTCGATAGTTTAAGTTTCGTCTCTATCTACATCATTGTTCTTTTGTCATCGTCTTTCATGTGAAAGTTTTAGAACGAAAAAGTCTTTTAAAACTGCTTTCAAGGAAATTAAAGCATTAATGGTCGTTATATTTAAGAGCTATCGTAGTGCGATGTGAATAGAGCGACAAGAGGTGAGAGCGCTACGTGAACGTGGCGACGCCGCCAACGGGAAGTACGGGACAGTTTTCCGTTCGCACTAGTGCACTACATAATGTTCACGGCTCGTAGCCGTCACGTAGCAGTTCCGTAGCAGCATCGTAACCGTACCGTAGCCGTTCCGTAGCATCTTATTTTAACCCCGCCGCGTCGCCTCGCCGTCGTCCCGCACCTTGAGGCTCGCACCGCGCGGCACGGTGCCACTAATTGGCAATTTGTTCGATCCTTAGATCTGACATAATGATGCGAGTTCGTTTATTTAAATGATTCGACGGAAACTTCTTGCGCCTCACAATACAATTGTACCTAGTTGTTTCTTAAATAAATCAAGGGTTAATGGCCCATTCACGACTCGCGCACGAAGGTTGAAAGTCTTTAGTTGTTGCTTGTTAATTTAATATTTTTATAATTGATTTTACTTCAAAGTGGTTTTTGAGACCTAGACATTTTTATTAATAGTCGGGCGGATATTGAATGATTATAAAAAAGTAAAATAAGTATCATTTTAAATGTATTCCTCAAGTGTACCAATTAATTGGATGGAGGAACATTCTGCTTGCACATATTTATTATTGATCGATCGTACACATCAGACCGTGTAAAAGCAATGCATCCATAAATAGAATCAATTTATCAAGTGTCGCCTCGTGTATCTTATATGTTTTAGATCTCAATGTGTTAAGTGCACGTTCAAGGTACTTTTTGTCGGTATAATAAGTGACATATACATGTAGAAATAGGTTTCAATTTTTGCAGTTTTGTTTGTAATTGTACCTTTGTAAATATTCCGTTATATTCTCTGCAAGTTATGTGGGCAGGTAATAAACATACGGGCAGCATTTATAAAACAAGAAAGATTTCACCTTCATGTTCTTAATTAGTTTGACATTTTCAGTATAAAATCTAATCTTTAGTGGATTACCTATTTATTTTATACAAAAATGTCACTGCCATTAGTCAGGATAATAAATCCCCTACTCGATACAGAATGTGTCTTTTAGCTTGCATGTTTACCGTGTTTAATATTTACTAAGTCTTTAATGACTTCGCTAATGTTTAGTTAATTATATGAGGGCAAGCAACGTTGACTGCATGAACTTTATAATAATCCATCGGTCGGCTTAATGACCAGCCATGGCGCGGCGTTTTCGTTAATTAAACGCAAACAAAGACGGCTGACTTCACTTAGTTATGATCAAACACATTAGCGGGGATTTGCTCGCACTTATAGCTATTTCCTCGAACCAGATCTTGCTTGAATTCATTGCTTTTGTAATGTATTTACTCAGATGGGACCTAGTTTTAATCCATTATGTGGGTTCTTATAGCTTTTTCTCTTCACATACGTACTTGTAGTGACCCAAATCTTTGTACGGAGTGTGTACATACAGAAGGCAAGTAAATTTTCTTCAATATACACATTATGAGGACATTATGTATCGTCGTCGTTGACGTCGCCGGGTGCACCGCTCTGTAAAAGTCGATTACTCTGGTCATTAGTCTTCAGTGCGCGGACTAATTAATACAACATTTTGAGTAAAGCTTTGGGATAAGATTCCTTACGGCGTCGACGAGAAAAATCCAAAATTTAATTAAAAAAGTTTAAGTGAGTTTTCACGGGCGAGCGTTCGCCCGCGGCTCTCAATAATTTAGGCAAATTCTATTCTTTCTGCAACCAAATTCTTTTGGGATTGCCTATGAACTGTAATTAACCTTTTAATCCCAACCGATACGCGGCTTTGTGACATTTATCGTAATTGGAATGAATTTCCTTAATGAAAAAAGTCTGGAGGCAAAATAACGATATAATATTATGATGCCGGCTAACATAACTACAATATTGGCATTAAGGCCGTAAAAACCTTTGCAGAATGTGTGCATAAATATACTAAAATTATTACTTCAATAAAGTGTACGTGTAATAAGGTATGATAATCCTCTTAAATGTTGAGAGATAAGCGTGTGTGACAACAACACGAACACGACGCCAGTCATTACTGCGCCTGCGCAGACGCGACGTCCGTGAATACTCGGAACCCGCACACATTTTTGTGAGCTCATTAAAATTACATTACAGCTCTTATTTAAACAGCAAACAACTAAACGACGCTCGTTAATGCGTCTCGTCGTTGAGAATTTTATGGACAATCCCACCCCGAACAAACACTAAACCTTGTTATACACTCGATTAATTGTTAAGGAGAAAGTTTGTATGAAATTAATGAATGCCAAAATATTTTATTGCCCTGTAATGGGCTTTTAACCCACAACATTTTATAAAGCATACATTTTTGGAATCCCTAATTGCATTGGGGACAAACAAAACTTATTTACCCTGGTTTGTGTCAATTTATGAGCTTGAAGAATACTATTTGCACGGACGAGATATGCTACCTTCACGCAGAATTAATGTAAAGTGCCTAGTTGTAGAGCCTACATACCTGTCTCTTTTGTAGATTGTGCAGGTACCTTAGCCATCTAGATCCTTTTGTTTTGTAGATGTAAACTACGTTAATACCCTAGGGCAAATTTTGCTAAAAGCGAAGGTAGGCGTAGAAGTTTTCATTATTTTTGTATTATATTTTATTTGTTTACTTGTCGAGAACGCAGTGCGACACCCTTGCTGCACACACACGATGGAAGGACGATCAACGACCACGTCTCAATTGGTTGAGAAGGGACAATCGTCCGTGTGCAGTCCGACACCCGGACTGTTCAGTACAAACGCATAAATCGTAAGAGCCCTAAGTTGATACTCGTAAGGAGCGACCACCACAATCTTGAAATTATAATATCAATATAAAATTGATATTGATCGAACTTATGTAATGTACGTAGTATGATGTTCCAATTTACCTAATCAAGTTATTTCAGCTGTGTAAATGAAGAATATTAATGTCCCGTCATTCTAATAATAGCATGCCATTAACAACTTTCAATCGACTCTGAAGTATTTTTACCATTATTACGAGTAGTAATGTACCTACGTATTGGTATTTGATATTTGGATGACATGTATGTAACGTCCTAAACGACGTATGTTAAGGTAGGTATCATATTTGGGAGCATTAATTTATCGGCAAGGTAACCGTCATTGTCCGCAACTCAATAAAAAACTTTCCTAAAGCAATTACTGTACCTACTTTGATGACTAGAATAACATAATAAAACTTGGTAATAATCGGTTCAGTTTAAGTTTCAACAAAGGAAATTAAAATGGCGTGTCCACACGTTTCCTCGGAAAACGTTTATAGTCGCTTTTTGTTTGACAGCATAATGTATTTTTAAACGAATTTAAAAAGATGTTTGTTACGGTGTAAAGGCCTCTGGCCAATTAGCACAGTGTAGCACCCTCGGAGTACCTGTGGAGTGCCCAAACACCTCGGCACTGCGCATGAGAATTGTTTTAAGTGCTTTTCACGAACGGGGCTGTAATATTTGATCGGCAATCAACTTAAAAGCTTTGTAATATAATAATGTACACTGACTTTTTGTAAGGTATGCGTGTGGGTGTTCATGTAATATGTATTTGTAGTGATTATTGACTCATTGAAATTGAGAAATTATTCGCCGAACTTAATCACTTTTCGTCGTATTTTCGTTTCCGCAATGCACTTATGATGTCACTGGGTTAAGTAAATGTTCATTTAAAACATAGGTATATGTTACCTATAGCTTTTTCGTCATTCTAGGTATGAAACTCAGAAAAATCATTAATAAGAACATTCATTAGACAAGTAAACGTCCAGGGTGAACAGGTAGATATAATTATTAACGAGACACAATTAATAGGAGGTTAATAAAACAACAACATTAATCATTAAATAAATATATTTATTTACACGTTAACGGCAAATGAAATAATATTCTGTCGATATTTATGAAGTTGAAAATATTGTTTAATCGGTTTTATGGTAAGTAGGTAAGTATTTAGTATTAAAAATTCATAGAACATTTTACATTAGCCAATAGTAGGTACTAAGTAACGACAGTTCAATTTTTTACATAAATACATATTTATCGTAGAAATCTTTATTTTACATTAGGTAGCTATCTTAGAAAAAATTAGCATTTATCTACATAGAGGTTCAACTTCTTTTATTAAACAAAATAAAGATTTAGCATAATCATCTGTATTTCAAGATTGTTACAATTTAATGCGCTAACAACATTCACTGAAGCTCTGTGAAGAAAAACATACCACCTTATTGATAAACGTCCCACGCTTTGTAGCCAGACTGTCTCTCAAAAATAAGTGAAATCATTATAAACAATCACCTATTTACGTAGCTACAGACAGCGTTTATTATGTAAGATGGGTGTTTACAAAAATGTTAAACAGTTAAACGTTTATATTATACAGAGGTACCTAACTAACCATTGCACCACTTCAGAGTACCGAATATATCACTATTAATCTACAATCTTAGCTCATTTGTGTAGACTCTTATTTAGAAAACCCTTCTACGGAAACTTATCTTTGGTAAAAAAATAACATTAACATACGTAACCAATCAAAAGTAAATAAAAGTAAGAAATTACGATCAATAAAACTTCATACCTTGTATGATAACAATATTTATGTTTAGTACATGTACATACATACAATCCATAACAATGAGATCGATTTTATCAATTAATATTTTAGTGTCTGGACCTGAATCGTTGTATCACGATAAAAAGTACAATCGATAAACAATCTGTTCGTTTTCAACCGAGGGTGAACCTGCCCGGTACATCGAACGGAATATATTACCGATAATACTATAACTCCCTAAGTAAAATTCAAAATAATGTATTCAAATAAAGACCTAAGGTTGTGGGCATGTAATGAGCATTTTATCCATTGTCTTATTTATTGGTACGGGGCGTGTCTAAATTGGCTAAGCGCAAGATGTGGTACAGAAGGTACAATAAAGTAGAAGCGAGAGCGCGCGCCCTACCCACGCGACGCTGCTATCTTAACATGTAAACAAGTGCTCAAATCGTATACATAATGGAAATATCGTGTTCTAACAACGTTATCGCGACTCATCCCGGACACTTTGTAAAGTGGCCACATATCCACGACTCGGCTCGTCGGCCGCCCGCGACTTGCGCCGTCTAGCCTAATGTACTCTCGCGCACCGCTCGCACTAATATATTCCCGACATCTCCGTGTAGATCTGCACTTAGTCGACATACAACATTGAATACCTGGCCACCTCACACTGTTTCATATTTTACCTTAATATCAAGTACAATTCGAGATTTCATAACAGATTTCAGGTTTGTAAGACTTCATTATGAACTAAATATGAAAATAAAGCATTACACACTACTCTATTTTCTATGTAAGGTAGGTTTGTAGGGTGATGGCTAGTTTGTATGTGGGGTGAAGAAACGGAACGTCACGCTAGTGTCTATAACTGTGTCGTTTGAAAGACGTTCGTCGATGCCGAGGGTGCTCGCCCCAACGCCAAGGGCATGCAGGCAGCCTGCGCGCCTCGCCAACACTCAATGAGGTTTTACCTAGATAGAAACAGAAATAAATTAAAACTTTGTACCGAAAAGCCCAAACAAGTTTAGCTTTTACTGGCTATTCCGGTGAACAATTCAATATACATAGAGCTATTAAGATCTGTAAGGTTCTGCTGGCATCCTGTCATCTTAAGCTAAACTATAAGTGTCGAGTGAACAGCGTGTGAATTCCGCAACCGCGTATTACACTTCTCTGTCCCATGAGTCTTGGAACTCAACTTCAGGCTGATTGTTTAACATTTGCGTCTGCTTCGCGGTGAAAGTGTTAATATGTAAGAGTTAGAAGGCAATTTTATTATAGGGAATATGTTAAGTGATTTTCTGGAAACATGACGTATCTATTCAAGCCTTCCTTGTTACAAATATAAATGAGTTTTATAAATACAGTTATTAGCCGGCAATAGAACAAATAAAAGAAAACCACGAACCGAGGCGAGATGTCGGCGCTGCACCGTCGGTCATCGTGCGGCATCACAAACATCGGGGTCAGGCGGGCTGCCGTAGCCGCTGGACGCATCGTCAGCTCCCGCGCAACCACCGCCATCCTTGTCGACCATCGCGCCACCGGCAGCAGCACCACCGCCACAACCAGCGACCCCGGCCACGTACCCACCACTTGTTGGTGACTACACATAACATTCCAGATTTCAGAGAAGAAAACATTACCTAAATGTTAAAAGTCCGATTATGGGAGAAAAAGCCGGGGATTAGAAGAGTACACTTATTTTGTACCTCATGATACAATTATCCAAGTTGTCAAACGTAAGTTGACCCACAAAAAGCCACAACGATAACAGAGGTTTGGAAGTGGCAAATCAGATTAGATGCCATAAGTGTGCTTATAATTTATAATTCACTTACGCTCCTAACAGTAGACCGTGCACGCAATCAAAAAGTCGATTAGAAATGTCGCGCGGCTGAATGGGCTCCTCCACTCGCGCGACTCATAAAATGAAATAGATTCCCCCACATTCGCATTCCGACAAGCGTTCGTACGAGAAAGATTAATGATCACAAAAGAAACATAATAAAGTGGAGATAGAATCTCCCACTAACAGTGTCCTTGTGGGAGTTATTTACTCCGCCGAGTCGACTTTTTCACGTGCCCTTTATTCCGAATGGAGACGTTTGAAAAAATATATTCCTTTCGGCTATAGTAGAATGCAAACACAATTATCCCCCACTACAACAAAAGACGGCTGACGTATTAGCCTAAATCATTTTGCATTGTAGTGCAAAACTATTGCGTACGTACGTAAGAACCTAATCCACGTTAAATCGATAAACATAATATTATAATGTAAATGGTGTATACTGGCACCCTGCAATGGTCTCTTATACTGTTAGTTTACGGCTATTAAGTTAATAATACGTTTGACAGCCAGGTGTGTTTCAGGCTTGTGGTTCCACACTCGACATTGGTCCACGTCAACTGTTCAGGCGAGATGTGCAACGTAGCGCACTCTGGCTGGGCCACGTACTCCACTGACCGGTGGGAACCGACAAAACGTGCGATTGGGAAAATTATACAGCCATGACATGCCGTCTTTTATGTGAGACACGAGAATAACTACAATCGGAATTCTGAAGTAGGTTCTATAAAAGTACTGCGAACACGAAGCATCTAAGTGGAACTATTAACACCAATGAATGGGGTCAATCAATAAGCTGCCGTTGTTATATATAAATTATAAAAGCAGTCTAGACGTTGCTGAAATAGTCGTTCCATAAATATTCACCTGTAGTCCGCTTACTTGGCGGCGGATGTGGGCCAGTCCGCTGGGATTGGCGGCCATACTGGCGAACACCAGTCTCTCCTCGTAGTCGTACTCGCACAGAATCTTGTTGTCGCACAGGTAAAATCTATCCCCGACGCAGAACCTGAAACAAACGATCATCTGAGGACCCTGATAAACATTTTACCGTGACACATACCCCTGATATGATAATGAAGTTTGGTATTCAATTTCTAGCATTACTTTAAAATTCAGAATATTTTATTTAATATAAAATGAAATATAAAACAAACAATATAAAAGACAAAATTAAACGTTTTAAATAACCCCCGACAGAAAAATATACAAAAGAGCTGATAACTTCGAAACCGTTTAACCGATTTCCATCAAACATAGCTAAGAACACTCCCGACTAATATACCTTTCAAACAAAAAAAATATAAATCAAGATCGGTTCATGCATTCGGGAGCTACGATGCCACAGACAGACACACACACACACACATACACACACAAACACGTCAAACTTATAACACTCCGTCGTTTTTGCATCGGGGGTTTAAAACAAATAAAACTAAAACTTCGGTTTTCAAAGAAGGTAACACATCGTCTCTTTTTCCCACTCACCTATGATTGCACTGTTGACAGGCGAAGCATTCTAAGTGGTACACGAAACTCTTTGCTCGCATGACCATTTCGAAGGCGGGAATGACTTTGTTGCAGGCCACACAGTTGCCTGTGGCACCGAATAACCTGTTAAAAATAACAAGACTATAAACATAAAATACTTACGGCTTATAAATACCAAAAGCACTTTAAATTACAGTCTTTTAAGCGTAAAAATGTGATATCGCTGTAAATTGTTTGAGGTCAGTTACCTAAGGTAGTCTCTTTTGCAGAGCATGAGGTCGGCCTTGTAGTATAGTTTGGAGCCAACTTCTCCTAGACGGCAGTCACAGCAGCCGCACTTGAGGCAGTCCTCGTGCCAAAACCTCTCCATCGCTTTGAGGAGGAACCGCTCTGTGATGACCTTCCCACACTGAGCGCACAGACGCGCGCCCCCTGTGCTGCCCGTCACGGTGCTGTTGACGGTGAGCCCATACTTGTTGTCATCCTGTTGACCTGTTAACAAAGAATTAAACTTCTTAACCATTGACGTGCAACACGGAAAGTCAATTACGAGTGGAATACTTATGCAGGTATGCATATTAGACAGAAAAGGAAAAAAATAATGGTTTGATTTAATGATTCTCTACGTTGCTGGCACATGCCAGTAATTGTTCGTAATACGCATCGTTATGGCATTAAGCTAGCCTCGATTGTTTTCTACTGTGTAATTGCGTCAATTAATTCGAGCAAAGGCGCGCCGCGTGACATGCAGTCGTTGCTCGCTGACGTCATTAAGATGCGCATACGCATTTTTCTCACACCATAAAAAAACTGCAACTTTGAAACATGCGGACTCATTATGTGCATTAACAGCACCCAATAAAACTTTATGAAGCATTCGCACCATAAAAGAGTAAACTACAATTCTTATTTCGTTTTACAAAAATATAGTGTTACGTGAACATATTTCGAACGATTATATTGCGTTTTAAAATCGATATCAAGTAGGTAGGTACGTTGATATAAATAAATAAAGCTTTGGGCATTTATGGCAAACAATCAGTTCCAATTTATCGGTATACGTTCCACATAATAATAGTGCGTACGTCAAACCAATCAAGGATCCAATTGAAGGGGTAACTAGGTGGACATAACTCATCGCAATCGATCACTTGCGCATCGCCGCCGCCGCCGCCGATACGTCTCGTTTATTGGAGCCGACGTCGCGACAATAAAGTTAATTGGGGTATATTAATGACGGCTCTTTACTAATAAAATAATAAAGATGACGTGCGGCCTCCGGGTATCGCTGTTCACAATTAGCAGTACCGTATGACGCCGCAAGGGGTAAAGTCGTAGAACAACCAACTTGCCCAGAGGGAGACCAAGACGTAGTCTGATACTACACACATAGTTACATTGGCAAAGCTCATTACTATGTGCGTAAAAATAAAATTTTAGTCGTTTTTGAAAATCATTCTTAAATGTAAACTTCTAAAAGTGCCTCATTGTAATTTCTGCTAACTCAACTCGGACGCGTTCACGCGAAACGTAATAGGTAATCAATTCAATGTGGTTTCCCATAATACTTATTCTCAGAATGTTTGTATGATCGCAGTAAGTTCACTGGTCGGTTTACCCCAGTTTTACCTGTAGCTATTCAAAAATCTCAGTATTTTTCTTCGGAACGCTGCATGGAGGCGACAGCCAGGCGTGCGGTTACTGGCGTGCTTTGACCATTTCAGGTTATATGCATGTTGTTAGTGCCGTAATTACGTGCACATCGTTCTAATAGCCACATCGATTTTATCCATTAACTTTGTAAATGGACATGTCTGTTTCACTTTTTTACTCCGATAATTATACCTATCTTAATGATTGTGGGGTTTTTCAAAAGTTTTATCACGGTATCGTTTTTTACGCGGTCTAAGCTCAATCTGCAATACAAGTCTACAGCCATATTGTTTGTGGTATGTGTTTAGTTGTGTATCTACTCGGTGTCCACTCAAACACTATCAAGAAACAATAAAAGGCGCGTTAATAACATGGGCTGTAGGTACATAAATATCCGCTGGTGGGGAGGCGTTTCGTATTATTTTCGTTTTATTACCTTCGGCTCGAGAATTTGATAGAGACTTGGCTGCCGCACTAGCCCGGCAGTATAATTTCGCCGACACAGCCGGTTGGCCGACGCCAACGTATTAAGGCGCCGAAATGAAAAGAAACCCGGAAATGGATGAAAAGTAATTTATTTTAGCGCGAGTAGGGTGACAATGGTACAGTTTGTACTTTGGTCCTAGAAGTCCCGAGTAATACGTAAATAGAGTGTTAGGTAGGCCCACGTATTACATTTTTTTCCAAATACTTTTCATTGTAGTAATTACTAGCTTGTGATCGCGATTTCGTTCCGCGTCAAAGTTGATATATCCCGTGGGATAACCACGGGAATCGTAAATTTTTTAACTATAACCTATGTTTTATTTCACACTACAATCTATCTCCGTGCCAAATTTCATCCCAATTTCGTTCAGCCGTTTAAACGTGACGGGTGACAAACATCAATTCATCCATCCTCACAAACTTTCGCATTTTATAATATTAAGTAGAATTTTCATTGACAAACTTTTCGTATAACGAACAAACGTTTTTGCGAAGCACCGTTTGAACATCTCCAGTTCTCCACATTTGGTGATAACTTTCTGCGTAAGAGAATAGCGTTCCCTCCCCTGCCGCAGCGAGTCCTTCTGACATACTCCCCTGCCTCCGGTAACACAATATTAATTTTCTAATTTCACCGCGAAATTACATCTAAACATGGGATCTAATTGGAATCCGTAATGGACTTTCGTTCAGAAATCCTTTCTTAGCGACGAAACTCATTTCCGTTTGTTTTGGGAGCGCGAGTAGAATGCGAAGAGTAACTTATTACCTGTTTGTACTTCACATGAATTCCACTTATTATAGGTGTCACTATACGTTTGTATTGCCAACTAAATTGCAAACAAAGAAAACAGGAACATAACTTCATAGGTACTTGGGTTCTTTATTGGTTGGATCGAGCTGTATTATTGAAGAATAAACTCGCTTCAATTTACAGTTTGCTATATCTGGAGACTAATGAATCGATAGTAAACCCTGAATCGATACTGGAATGATACTTTCTGGAAAACCTTATTTATAAAGTTTAAATGTAATAAAAATGAAATTAAAACTTTTCAGTCTACAGACATGAGCATGAGTAGGTCGATCACGTCGGCAAAAATGTGATATATCACAACAATTTTTAAATACTTGTTCTTTAGTAATGCTCCATAAACCACATAAATTCTTTGGATTTAATTAATGCCAGGTTATTATTGTAATTAGTAAGAATCACGAGCACTCCGCGTACATTCCGTATAATTTACAATCGTTCATTACGTTTTGCAATTAGTTGCCATCCCTATATGCTAACGTTACATGCCTATATTGACTATGCATCATTCTTGGAACAAGATTTCTACAAGGTTTTGTGGTAAATGTTTGGAATACATTGATTTACACCAATAGAGTGGTTCCTGTATGATATCGTGAATGTTGGTAGCGTTAATTAAAGCTTATTGTAACAGTGTAGTGATAGATGAACCACTTTTTTTATTTTTTTGGAATCATCAAATGACTTCTTCCGCCCTGGGCGAGACGGGAGGGAGTGTCAGACTTTTACTGACTAAAACCCATCCGTGTAAGGAACACGAATGGGTTTTAGAACTTGTGCCCTTTGCGTTCCGGGGGCGCGGTGTCTCTTACGAACAACCCGCAGCCCAGATATACCCCCATGACTTACCCTTTACATTTGCCAGGAAATAATTCATCGAAATAGTACGCAATCAACATTTCCGAATATATTTCGTGGACTTATTAGCATGTTGACATTGTAGAAGAGTGCGCTCGTTTTGTTAACTACTCGAATGCTACTACAATATGATGCCAAATTGCATCGTTACGACAGCAATGTAAGATGTGTTCTGTATTCGCTGATACATTTGAACACGAAAATGCATAAAGACTTGATACACTCCTAGCTGTGTGATCCCAAGAGTGTCTCGATGAATGCATCGAAGAAAGATAGCCAAATGTCTTGTTCACTACCAGGTCATTAGCAGCGGATGTCACTCGACAGTAACTTTTGAAGATTAAAAAAAAATACCGTAAGGAGGCATACAAACATGATTATATGTTTACTTCCTTTCAGCCGGACCTTGGCAACGTTCCGGAAAACGAAAGGATGACGAAGAACATTACAAAGACTGAAATTAATTACTATAATCTATTCTAGGGACAAATTAAACATACATATTTAATTAAATTTCCATCTAACGCAAACGCAGTTGCTACAACAGAAACCGCTTATTCAATTTAATTACAAAAACGAATATAAAATCATATGGTTATAATCTAAAGTACGATACTAATGGATTTGTATAATGATTGTGGTTACAGCTATTCTAAATGGTCGTTCAGTTTATTTAGTTTTAGTCGACGGTCACTCATTAAACAATGGAGTTGATTGCGTTGTTGCGATATCCATTATGCGGGTTGTAATTAGATTTAACCAAATGCGGGTTTTGCATTAATAGCGATTAAAATGTAAAAATAACGAGCAGGATGTTCGCCCTGAATAACGTTACACGCGTTACTAAATGCAGACGATAGCATCTATTGCGTTAGACAATAACAAGATTATCAGAAACTCATATTTTGCAGTTTGTCATTCATTGTATTGTCTTCAGATAGTTACGTTAAATGCAAAACTTTTCTATTTTCAAAAGAAACAATTAATTAAATGTTTTGGGATATAGGTCCTAAATTCTGTTCTGATTTTCCGAACTGAGGTTGGTTTGGGATTTCAATCGGATCATATAATTTAGCACCGATCAGCATAACTTTTTCTACATGTTTAAGTTTGTGAAATAAGCAGAATTTTATGATTTTTTTATTAACGTTTTTTAGTTTCAAGCTCTATCAGTGAAAAGCATTCTCGTGGTATACTTGAACTAAATAACTGTTTTGGTACTCACCTACTATTTAAAAAAAATGGCAAATGTAAACAATTAATAACGAAGCAATATATTTCATGTTGTACTCGTATCTTAATTGGAATCAAACATGTTATGAAAATTTGCAGAGAATAAGAATTATGTTACTTGTAAATCTCACAAGTTCCCCGTAAGCGGCAAATAACGAGGCGCAAAAGTGAAGATGCAGACGCCTTATTAAAATTCCAACTGACCTATGGCAACGGAACGCACCCTGCAACAAGCCCACCCCTCCCCTATTGCCACCATCGTTAACATTTCCGTTATTAAAAAAGTACGAGACTTTGTCATCACAGAAGTTAGTTTTTTTTAATTAAAATTATGAAATTGATATTGCTTTTACGCCGGTGCTCGCTTCCCAGCTCAACCTTGTGAAAGTTTAAATTAATTTTTGAATTAAGCCTAATGGCAGTGGTAAACGATTTCTAAGGAAAGAGTTTTCAGCAATTAAAATTTCAATTATTTGATGGCAGAAAACCGTATCTTAATTGCTTTTCATTACGGTATAAAAAGAGACCGGCTTAGCAATTTGCGAAGATTAATCAGCTTCAAGTTGAACAGGAAATTGTTGTCTAAACAAATACATTTAATTATGGAAATTAATGATTATAAGCGTGTATAGTTCTATTATTGATTAATGCAACAGACCACAAAGAGTACGTTGTTGTTATCTAACATAAAAACTCAGCAGTAACGCATGAAGAAACGTGTTTTCTTTTGTATTAATTTCCCCTTCTTGTTAACACAGTCGGCGAATCTTCAATCTATAAAATTAATAAGTAGATGTTTGTTATTTTTTTACATAGTTCGATAAATAAAGACAAGTTTTCATCTAGGTAACCATTAGTTTAATAAAATCTAAAGACCAAGTTTTCCTACCATTCACAACGTGAAGAGGCATTTAATTCTTACATAATAACATACAGTTATAATAACTCCTTGTTTATATTCAGCACTCATTCTCCGCTTTTGCTACCGCTTTTAGTGATGTAGGTACTATTTGAGTAGCTAGATATCGATAAAATGGTATCGAAGTATAGTATAATATCGTATTTGTAATAGTCGTTGTTTATCTGCGTTCCTCACAACACCTAAATCATTAAATAATGGAACATTTAGTTACTATATTATTGTAAATAATAACTTAAAACGTTTATCGATAAAATGTCAGGATATACCTATTTGTTACATAATCGAAGATAATTCATAACATTTTACACTAGTATATGAAGAGAAAAATTAGTTTAACAATATAATTTATTAATCGACTGTTTCCAGTGCTTGGTACGTACTTAGTATTTCATTTACATTTTGTTTGTTATAACTTTTGCTGTTAGAAATAAATATAAGTAATATACCGTCCTCTGCATGCACATATTCTATTTTATTAAAAAAAATAAAAATAAAGGTAAATAAGTACCTACTTATTTAAGTTTATCATGTACATCACTAGATGATACATCGTATCCCAAAACGACAATCAAACGTATACAAAGTCGAGACAATCTACGTCATAAATTATTTTCTCAGAGAAAGGCTCCGGGCGAAACTTAAGCCTGACATAAGTGGGCAATAAACTTCAGCCAATTTGGAGATTCGCATCTGGAGGCTCTTATTAAAGCCCGAAAGTTAGTCCTTTTCATCCATCACTCGTAATACGTGTGTGAGTTATTGTATGAAAAATTGAAGAATAAATTGAGTCGCTGCAGCAGCGGCGAGACATAAATCCCAACTGAGCCCTCAATATTGTTTTAAAGGGGAAGTGGCCATAAATTTTATCAGGGCCGCCCAGAGCAGCCGCGGGCGCCGGGCCGCTGCCGCTACGCTACGCCACGCTGCCGCGCCGCCTCGCACCCGCACTGTCTCCGCAATTTTCCGCCGGTGCCCGCACTGCATTTGATGCTCAAGTGAATTTGTTTTGTTATTTCTAAAGAAATTGAAATCTTTCTCATGGATAACCGCGTTATCGTGAAATATGAGGTAATAACCACGTGTACGAAATTGTTCAATGCAGCAGTCCAAAGCACTGGCGGTAGTAAACCGGCCGTGACATGTTTACACTATTATTTTAGTAGCAGGAAGGTAAATTTCAACCCGAGGATTTAAATGACTCTTGGATAAGTTAGGGCTTTAACTGTCTTATTACAACATAAAACGTATTATAAAGATAATTTAAATAATAATATGGAGTCTAATCCAGCCAAAGGTTAAGATTCAAGGCTATTATAGACTTCATCGTTTTTTCTTCAGAAAAGACGACATGATGAATGTTACATTAAATTATGTTGTGTCCTCAAAACCCTTTCGTGTTTAATCTTCAAACCTAAATAAGTGAAACTAAATGACTAGTTATCTTTCTTTTTTTTTTCGGATGGGCATCTCGCAGTTCAACCTAGGAGGTTGTTTACTGCTTAACCAGGCTTTCCTGTGGATACCTCAACAATTAAGGCCTCCAGCCAGGGACTAGTTATCAACGGCGTTGATAAATAAATAGTCATTAGAGCAACGGCATCGTTTAATCGTTCCAATGTGTTTCAGTCGGTGCGACTTCCTGTCAAATACGAGTAAACTCATATTGTTCCATTAGCGGAAACGGGATCTCGTTTAATGCTGTCATATCAAAAAATCTTTACCATTTTATATCAGCCATCAGCCGCTCAAGAATACACAGACTACAATCAGCAATACTGTGGAAAAACATACTTCGTACAAGTTTGTGGGGTACAATAAAAAATCGCTTATTTTTATCAATACGATCTGGGTGTCGGACATTTCGCATAAATGTGATATTGCAATATCGTTCGTCCCCTTTTTAATATCGCGACGGACGGTACTGGGCGGTTTATGGCACAACCCTTCCCGCGTTTTATTCGCGACCTGTTTGTCCTAATATTATGAAAAAATTGACGTCGGCAAAACGAAAACGTCTCTGCTTATATTTTTTGTTCCTTGATTTGGTTTATGCGTACTAGTTCAGTTTTTTCAAAATATAACCCCATTGTGCCTTAAATATTCATAACGTTTATTCAATGTTTACAAGACCGTTAACAACTCATAAAAACTGTTATTTAAATTAAAAAATATACGTAGGTATTGTATTGTATGTAAATAAATATCTTCTTTAAGATTAACACGCTATTAAAGTTTGCATTGAGTTAATAAATGGATGCTTT
The DNA here is from genome assembly GCA_947462355.1 of Caradrina kadenii. Classification (NCBI taxonomy): domain Eukaryota; kingdom Metazoa; phylum Arthropoda; class Insecta; order Lepidoptera; family Noctuidae; genus Caradrina; species Caradrina kadenii. The sequence continues at coordinate 8,165,679 of OX381677.1, read as the reverse complement.
ACATAAACACGACATGTTATCATGTTAGCATCAGTCGCAAATTGCAATAAAATAGTGCTTAATTACAGAAGACAGCTCAGCTCTTGACCTTTCGAGTGCACGTTTACCTTTAAGATGATGGAAAAAAAAATGGTCGCCCATATTGTTACGATGAGTTAACATGGGCATAATATAACTTAACGACATCTTGAGATTTGTCTTTAACCACGCAAGTACATTAAAAAACCTTGTACGCAGATTTTTCATCGCATCTTTTAATTTGTAAACTGTAAACGTGTAACAAAGGTATGTACTTACTATTGGCACTGTCGGGCTTATGCATGGCCGGGGGATCTCGAATCATGGCGCGGTCGTCACTCGCGCATCACACAACAATACTTGTGTCCTGAAACAATAGCAAATAACTGTCAAATATCATATCAACCGTTATTTCAAACGATCCTCTGTGTAGATAGCGTTAAAGATCAGACCTTGTTAAATAAAACCCGAGTATCGTTAGTGCCCATACATATATAAACTCATGCCTTTTTCTCATGGGGGTAGGCAGAAACCACAGAACGTCACCTGCTACGATCCTTACATACTTCTTTCGCCTCGTCCAGGTTCATACAAGCAGGTCATATAAGCACGCATGTTACGAGTACTGCGCACCCGAACTCGATCAAGAACCTCACATCTGCCATATAAATCCCTTTTGATAGTCGTTAGTGTTTATGAAATATTTAGAAACAAGTGTTTAGGTGTAGCAAATCTTTGACAGATTACAGGGTTGACTGCGTTTACATGATACATAAGTGATTTATTTATATGATCTACCCTGCCTCGTTGGCCTATTGGTCCTAGGCGCAACTGCTACACTAGAGGTCTTGAGTTCGATTCCCAGGTCGAGCAAAAGTGTTATTGTGTTTTTCTATGAAATTCTCAGTAGCAGCTCGGAGTTTGGATTTGTGCCCGGTTAATGGCAACAGGCTCGCCCCCTATTACATGGGACATAACGGCGTTGTTACACCTCTGCCTAACCCTTCGGCGCTCTTCTGGCGGTCTCCACTGTTGATTCTGGCTTACAGAAGTTGCAGTGGTTGGAAATAGTGTGGCGGGCTTGTAACCCTTCGGGAAATCCAGGCGTGTTGGTATGTTGTATGATCTATTCAATCTTTACAATCACGATGAAAAATATTCTCTCCTGTTTTGAGTCCTGAGTGCCAACTAGTTCGTAAATAGTTGAAAACTGGAAAACTGTGGTAACAATTTAGTATTTATAACAAGAAAAAATGGCCTTCTTTAAACAATCTAAACAAATAATATAAAGCTGAAGAGTTTGTTTGGTTGTACGTGCTAACCTTTGGCACTACTGGGTTGAATAGTCAATTTATCGAGGCTGAGCAGTAACCAGAGAGCAGTAACCAGAGACGTAACTTAATGCGAGTGATGGAACTGCGCCGACGCAGTCGCGAGCAGAAGCTTGTATTATATACCTATAATTACTGTTTTTAGTATGTCATTATTTCTTATAAACAGCACCAAGATAATCCATTTAAATCACTACCCAACTTCAAACCAAACCAAAGTCAGTGTGCAGCACTTTGAATTGTACGTATGCATTTACGTCGCTGTCGTATGCAAAAGATGTCGTTATTTACAAAGAATTCAACCCAGAGCTAGAAGGAAGGTAATACGCTGAGAGCGAGCCCCAGCAGCACGCGTCTAGGTACGAAACCTCATTAGAATAAACGATATCCTCTCCTTACGTCCACTCCGCGATACCTTATTACTCCGACAAACTGCCGTCAAACGGTACCAACCAGGCAACAACAGTCCCTACATGAAATGAACTCTATAAACTACACGTTAGGGTCTCCTTTCCAATAACTGAACACAACTGGAGCTTCACATAGTAATTTTCTGTCTTAGAAATACGCTGTAGAGTCCAATTTCAAATGTAACACGAATAACAAACGCACTATCTGGTGGTATTATTCCGTGAAGGTTGAGACGTCCAAGCAGAGCTGTAAATTGAAACTTGGGGAGGCACTAATATCTCTTGCGGCTTGTCTCGTGTGCATATTGGATGTCATCAATTTTCTAACGCCATAAATAGTAACTATTGCAATCTTATGTAAAAGGATCTGTACTAACTAAATTGGTATTAACCTCTAGAGGAGAAGGCTCAAACTAGAAAAGAAACATTTTAAAATTGTTGCTTTAAAAGACTAATTTATAAGTCTTACTAAGCTTCTCTACTTACAAAGCGGCCAGCGAAAGGTAATCATCTCGTAAATAAAGTAAATAGACCACGAAAGCGCTTACATATGTCGGAAGATCCTTCTTTATCTTCTGGGCCACTGGTCGCAATGAAGCGATCCATCTTTAGAATTCATACTTTGAAACGATTTATAGGCTTCCGGCGGCGCCGGCGCAACTTACGAGTATCTTTAGTACACTTAATAGACAATACTGATCTATCGCATATACATGTAACATACATCGAGTGCAGACGCAGAATAAATAGAATCGTAACTCAAAAAGGTACATTAAAATGATTTTAATGACAGGGAATAAAACGCCATGATAGATCTTCTGTCGGTTTTTCATTCAATTAGGCATGTATTAAATTATCATAAAAAGCAAGCACGGGAAAGTATATATTTGTTAGCGGGGCAAGTGCCAATTCGGCGTGTACCATATATTAGATAAAATGCCACTAATTGTGGTAGCGGTGACACCTGTTACTCGTATTTAGTTAATGCACAGCATTCGGCATATCCATACTGCATCGGCTTATCATACGCACTATTCATTAATACCTGCCAGCCATCGAAGTTTCAATGCGCGTCATTGGAATCATTGGAGATTCTAACTAACACGGCTCATTATGCTTTTCAAGTTTAAAAGAAACTACAACATGCTTTCTTTATAAATCTACTCAGAAATAAATGAGAGATTACAAATCTCATCTAGTCTTAGTCGATATCAGCTACCAAGAGTCAAGTATTAAAAATATCAAACATTAAAAATCATCTGTCAAAAATAACATCATATACAAATAATAAAATAAAACAGAATGTGCTATCAAACTTGAGTGGAATGAAAAAATTTTATAACCGCATCGAAATTCCCATCAGCACCTGTTACAAAGGCGGCTATCAAATTACCCGCGACATATCCGCGGAGCGCGCCGGAGCGAGCACGCCTCCATCCATAAATACGGTATTCGTTATGCATTTCTCATATTCATGAATCCGTTTTATTGGCCCCAATAAAATATGAACATCTCAGAATGGATATGAGAGAGCGGGCAAATCTAATATGGATTGCTGTGCGCCGGATTCGGTCCGATCGGCGGGTGGGGACGGACAGCTGCGCCGCTCTCGGGCCACACCAATCAGTAAAGCTGCCGTTTATCTTTTTAACAATACCTTGAGTTTAACCACCCACATAAAGCCCTCTTTATTACATCGCAAACAATCGCGTCTTGTCGACTTACGTGACAACAATCACACAAAGAGTGTAGCATCCCCTGCGGTAATCTGTCGCTACTTGTAGTGTGAGGCTGACAAACGATTCCCGCGGTAGCTCCCAACACATAATGCGAATTTAAAGGACTTTGCCCCACTAAACCACCTGAAGAAAAGGGCAGTACTCCGTCGACGTGTCAAAAATTCAGCAGAGCGCCGGGATAAGTGGAATGGATGACGGGCGTCGCAGTACCGGATAAAATATTCTACGTCAAATCGTACGTCACTGGCTCTCGACTTGTTCTTTGAGAGTACTTCGCGGAAGTCGATTATTTATTCGCTTTTACGTCAGCTATAATACGGCTCTTTTGTGCCCTTTCCGATTTATATGCGCCCATCGAAGTGTTTTATAATTCGAGAGAAAGCTACACCACGCCGTGTAGCGGCTAATTTTATTCGGTCGTATGTCTGACAAGCGATAAGCGGATGTTAAAAAATTATACGCTACAAATTGTGTTAATTACCGACGCTTAGAGCAGACAGTTAATAAAATTTATCTCAAAATTTATTATTACATACAAAAGTATTAATTAAACCGACGTGTGAAGCTAGAGAGGTGTACGGAACGACGGAAGTAGCCCATTTGTGCATTCTATCGAGCAAGGGTACTGATAGTTGACTATCAGCAGGTAGTGGCAGTTAGGTCCATTATGATTAAGTTATCAACACGATCAATTAAGCAGCATTACGTTAAAATTCACCCCAGCCATCAATTACGTGGCAGCCGGCCGGCGCGTCGTCAAACACTGCGTGAGGCGAAGCATGGACCTACCCACCGATTCACTTAAATCCTTATAAAATATAGCACAGAAATGATTGTACCCTACAATAAATGTATGTAAGGTATCACAATCATTTTGATACATTAGCGTTCGTAATCTGTTAGACACTCCCTACTGACTCCGCTGATCGAATTCATTATTCACCGGAGGAGAGCAATTAAAGCTCCACTAATCAATCTCAAACTTCAGGCTGAGCTGAACTCTAATCAAGAAAACTCCTATTCTGTGAAAGCTTTTCGAACAAAATTTAACTTAATTAAAAATGTAAATTAAATTCCTAGTCGCTTCCACAAGCATGACGTCGCCGGGCCGCCGCGCGCCCCGCACACAGCGCTCGGGGCTTTTGATTGCAGCTAAAAGGTTTGGGATTAGTGCGCGAAAGAGCTTTCAGTGCATTTGTAGAGCTTTTAAGTGGGAAGCTTTCGCTTAAGACACTTACATACAATGTAAATTTTATGTAGATAGCTTGTGAGTGTATCTTAGCAACTTTTAAAAATAGTCCTTCCGTTTAATGCTCTACTAGGTATACAGTGAAAATTCAATAAGTAAGTAGGTTCGTATCTACATACATTGAATAAGCGATTCAAAGTGATGATATTGCTAATTTTGTTTGTTTTAGAAGTGTGTATCTGCAGACAAACAGCGCTAAGCGAAGGGGTTGTGGGGTGTCTGGGGAGGCGGCCAGAGGGAGCGGCTCTGACCAAGGAAGTTCGGTGTCCGGAAATAAACCGCCCGTAAAATTGTCAATTCCGAGGGAGCGCCGGCGCCTGGGCCCGACAATTTTGAAGCGTGCGGTTCAACCGGCCCGCTGAGCTCCGGCCCGATTCAATGTTTAAAAGGCATCTCATGTCAGCACTTTATTTTGATTTCCTCACAACTTTATTATTTAAGTAAGCTACAAGCACACAAGTAACAACATCCGTCTCCATTACACAGATCCAAATTAAAAAGATGTAAGTAAATAAAACGTGGAGTACGTTCGAGTATTGCAGCTCACGCTCTACACGTCAGCAAAATGCGCATTGCCATCTGGGTGTGCGCCAAAACAATCACTGTTATTCAGTACTTAGCTGTACGATACAGTAAATTACACAACATTGTTTCACAGTCATTAATTCAGCGATTTCGCGATTAAAATTTAATTACATCCAACTGTCGGTACACAGAGCCATCAGATAGAGCGCAGATTGAAAAATGGTTAAAAGCGTTAGGGAGCGATGTAAAAGAAAATTGGGCGAGATATATCATGAGTAGCACACGCAGATAACACACGCATAACCCATCCAATCACAAGGAGCAGCGAGCAGAAAGCTTATTATCGAGACGCGGCGTTGCGTCACCCGGGTAATGAGAAGAGCGAGGCGCGATCCTTGCGGGACACGGGTCGGACCGGTATGGACCGGCTCGGACCGGGCCGGACTGCACACGTGCACCCATCCAACGCTACAACCCTCGCGCTTTTTGAACTGAGATCATCGCGACGCTCATCCGTGAAATTGATTCTCGAGAAAAGGAAAGACTAAAAGATAAATAAAAAGGAAATAGGAAAACACAAGCTAAGATTTGGCGTGAAATTGTTTTTCAGCACCCGGCCGCCCGCGCCGCCCGCGCCGTTGACGCGGCTACGGCGGCGGCCCGGCTCGGGAATTTCCCAATTACTGGGTGTGAATGTATCTACTTGATTACGTAATGGATACTTTAAACACCTAACTTGGAACGTTCAAGTATTAGTGTTGTTCCAACTTGTTAATTGTACAATGCTCTTCAGGACCAGCTTAAAACTAATTTGAAATGTAACCACTTATGTAAACATGCTACGTTTGGTTTAAATATTTGCTCTTCATTTGAGTTAACTTTAGTTATTAGAACTAATAACATAACCTAATATCGAGCTTTTGGTAGAACAGCCTGTTAGCACTATACTTATAAGTAGAGGCTATAACTATCTAACGGATCGTTCGAATTGGGATCTTAAAACACTGTGACATCTCATCCACTACGTGATCCATTTGCCGAAGTAAGAAGCAATCTCATTCAATACCCGTCCGCCCCCACCCCTGCCCCTGCGCGCCTAGGGTTGCTAACAATGCGATACTTTGTGCGCGCCCGCGCCCGTATCACGGAACGCAATAAAACTTTACATTCCTCTTTAACTACTTTCCTGTAGTTATCAGCGTGTGATACGAAATGGGGCATAAATACAGAATTGTTTGTTGTTTGAATTTGTTCTAGCTAACTTAATAGGGTGTCTGAAAGTAATTCGATCAACTTATACAAGCTATTACACAGATTGTTTTATAATTAACATAATAATTGGCTAACTACCCATCTGTAATGCGAATTAGGACGTTCATATTGACTCGTTTTAGATTATGTTTCGGTAAACAAACAGGTCAAAGAAAACTCTCAACAAAAACTTTTTCAATAACCTTTCAGAATATTCGGAATAATACACAATATCATTCTACGAAACGGCGAGTGTCGTCAACCCTAACATAGTAGCGAGTATCGCTTTCCCCGATTGTATTAGATTCAGCTGCCCTTTTCATCTACATGTCGTTCTCTCTTTACCTCTCAAGAGGGTCGCGCGACTAGTGGATATGCCGCGGATAGACGAGCGTTTCTTACAAACTATGCCACCCTTCGGTTTTCTTTACAACAATATTAGTTTTGAAGAAACTTAGCTTATTTGAACTTCGTTACCAACTAAGTAATCAACGATTCCAACAAACAATATTAAAAAACTTTGAAATTTTTTATATCGGTTAGGCATTTACTTTGTTCAAATAAAAATATTTCTCACCAGTTTTATTGTTAATCATTTGCCTGTAAATTCGATCAAGAACCGCGTTAGTACGGCATAGCTGTCGCCTGTAGGCCCGTAATGGAATTTAGATCACTATCGGGAGGTCACCATCGGCGCACAAAAACTATTTTCATCTAAAAACTCATCTATATTTTGTCGAAAAACTATGAATATGATTATCCACACCATTCCAAAGGCTATCATCCAATAAACCTGGTAGGTACCAAAGGTATCAAATCTTTTTCGTCCGTAGTGAAATTGAATATTTATCCGGGTAGTATCTCTATTCCGGAACAATTTTTATGTAGGGGGAATACAATCTCAAGATATTTGGGAGGGCCACTCCACGAGGATATTGGCAAATACCTTGCCTACATTACCTTTATTGCCTCGCGACGTTGCGTGCCCGATTTGATCGTATCTACGATTATTTGCGTATTATTCAATGTTTCTAAATGTTATTCGACTTGAACTCTAATTCGTTATTCATGAAGCCGATAACAAAGAGTAACGCATTAATGCAATATTCATCATTGTTTGTAGGTAATGCACTGCTGTTCATGTTATTTCCTTTATTTATGTCGTCTATGTCAAATTAAAAATACTTGCTTGAAAATAATACTTTTTCCAGGCGCTTGTGTTGACTTTCTACTTAACCTTTCCTAACGTCGTTCATGACATCTTCTGTTCTGTTGCATCGTTAAAACTTTACAATCATTATTGTTGATTAGCTATGTCATTAAAAATGTAGAAGCCTCGTTTAATTGCGACATTTATAAGGTCTGTCTCGTTAGCCTAGTGGTCCTAAGCGAGACTGTAACGCCAGAGGTCTTGGGTTCGATTCTTAGGTTGAGCAAAAGGTGTTATTTTATTTTATTTTATTTTATTTTATTTTATTTGGGAAAATAAACGGTTACACATTACAATATGGTTAAGAACTTAAAACTAAAATGGTAATATAAATGTATAACCAACAACATTTTCCACATAATATAAAAAAGTTAAACTAACATGAACATCGTGCGATATAAAGTACATAGACTATAAAGTGTGAATAAATGTTAAAATAAAACTAAACTGAAAGTTATACATGCAAAAAAAGAAAAAAAAAAGAATTAAATTATGGTTTTAAATTGTTATTACTTAATTCTGTTATGGCATTAAGAGCAATACTTCTAAATTTCCCAGCCGAAACAGCAAAGAACTCAATATCCTGGAAAATTTTATTGAACTGAGTGGTAAGACGTCGTAGGGGTGCTCGCGAGCCTGCGTTTGATCGACAAGAGGTTACAGCAAACAGCGGTCGCGCGCGCACACCCCGGCATATAGTTGTTCTGGGTACTACATAACTTATTCTATTGCTTATATCTATACAATCGTATTTATTGTTACATAAATCAAACAAAAACATCGATTCTAACATTATACGTCTAGATTTAAGATCTTGAAGTTTAAATTTATTTAGTAAGTCGCTATAAGATGCATACTTGCGAAAACAACGGTAATGCATGGACTTTAGAAATTTGCGTTGTACTTTTTCTATCATGTTCGAATATTTTTCATAGAAGGGACTCCACACCGGAACTCCGTACTCCAACTGAGACCTGACCAGAGTTTTATATAGGTATAAATAAGTACTAGGACGCCTAAATTCCTGAGCCGATCTCATTACAAACCCGTACATACGAAAAGCATTGTTCACAATTTTAGTAACGTGAGCATCGAGATGGAGTTTGCCATCTAGCAAAACACCAAGATCACGAACCACTGTTTCTCTTGCCAGATCTTTATTGTGCAAAGTATATGTATGCTTTATTAAGTTTTTATTTTTAGTAAAACTAATGCAATGGCATTTGGATATGCTCAATTTTAGTTTATTTTTTACACAATATGCAGAGAATCTATTAAGGTCTTCCTGGAGCAATAAACAGTCACGTAAATTAATAATCGGTCTAAAAATTTTTAAATCGTCTGCGTATAGTAATAATTTAGAATTTAGAAAACACGTACTTATATCATTAATAAACATAACAAACAATAGAGGACCCAGTATAGAGCCCTGAGGAACACCGGAAGTGACATTTAGGGTCGCAGAATTAAAACCGTTTATCACAACTCTCTGAGATCTGTTAGAAACGTAAGAAGAGAACCATCTCAGTAGGTCGCCACGTATGCCATTAAAGGCAATTTTACTCAAAAGCAGTTGATGGTCCACTTTGTCAAACGCCTTTTGGAAGTCCGTGTATATAGCGTCAACTTGAATACGAGTTATTGTGTTATTCTATGAAATTCTCAGTAGCAGCCTCTATTACATGGGACCTTAACATACCGCCGAAGTGTGGGTGTACATTGGTACACCTCTGCCTAACCCTTTAGGGAATACAGGCATGATGGTATGTATTTATAAGGCGTAGGTAGTCACTTTTCTACTTTTATAACATGTAGCAGTAATAATGCTTTGTCTTCTAAGCCACGACGTTTGCCATTCACGAGCCGCAATTAGTATAAGTAGTAGAAGACTACGTAGAGGTGTATCAAATCGAACCTCCTTTAATCTACCCGCGACGCGGGCGAGGCGCGAAACCGCCGGTTGAAATGTAATTTGCGCAAATTAAGCCAGACAGTCTGCATAATTTAGCACATAAAACTCGCCGCCATAAGCCGGACTCTTATAATTGAGTGGACCGGACGTAATGGTGTGTTTCACGCCATCAATTCACCCATGACACACAACTTGTATAAATGTCGGTAATGATTTCGTTTAATGTTCTCTCATTTAATTTATTTGGGTCGCATAGCTACTTGCTCTCTTTACGCTCTCCATTAATTAATAATTTGTAACGTAATGCTAGTTTAAAGAAGGATATGTGATGATTAACATTGTATACGATTGACTCATTTAGAGGAATTAATACTGTCAGTGTGTAGTGAATAATCCTTACCAATTAATGATACCTGAGAATCTATCGCCTCCAGTTTCAACAAAAACTTTGCTCAAGTGCAAAAAAGTTCCCATTTGTAATAAAAATAAATGATATCGTTGTAGGTATATTAGTCGCCACGAGTCGTGAGCACAAATGTCAACTTAATTTTTGGGTTCCTTTCAGGGTTTTTAGGGGCGCGGACGCTGCACGCGATCGGTCCAACTGACGGATCAATCGCGTGCAGCGTCGGCTGCCCAAAAAACCCAGAATGGAACCCAAAAATTAATTTGACATTTGTGCTCACGACTCCTGGCGACTACTATAGCATAATTAAAATTAATTGGATAGGTTCCTAGAAATTATTTCACGTAGGTATATGTTACTAAGGTAAACATTGCACTGTTAAGGCAAACTTGATTATTCACTCAACTAATTATTTTAAATGACTCAGGCATTAAGAACGCATTCACTCAAAAATAATGAAATTAAGCCTGTTATAATGATAACATTTTAAAAGGGCAATTCTTAATGAATATCACTTGTATCCTTTTACTTTAGATGTCAACAGAACTTGCTTACGATTACGGGTTTTTCAGGTAATCAACATTGAAATAACTATGTCAGTAGAAATAATACTTAACTATATACATACGTAGGTATGAAAAAAAATTAAGTTAGCTCCACGCTATTTAGTAGTAGATAGCGTGGAGCTAACTTACATTTTTATTTCAAGTATCATAATGTTTTAGCCTAACTCATGTATTAGGGTGCAACGGCCCGTACTCTTCCCATTAATAAACACTCCACAAGAGCTAAGTTACGAGTAGACTAAGTACACATATAGTTCAGCGTATAGATCGCTTGCGGTACAGTTCCCCCACATAATTGTCATTGTAACACGGCGCTGTAGATTCAGCGATAATGTAGCTAATTAACGCTCAGACGAGCGAGGGTGATTGTGGCGCTGCAGCGCTGTTACTACTGCTTAAGCTGCAATAACTTAGCTCGAGTGCAGTAAATAAGTGTTCGTGATCGTCGTCCACTAGGTATTTTAATGAGATTTAATAGCGGCGGTCTGTCAGTCGCAACCGGGCCCGCCAGCGGCTCCGCAGCCGACGCACAAGCAACGCTGTCGGCTTTTAATGCCTTAATTGGTTCCGTACATGTTTAATCCGCTTAATGGTTGTTTTATCGGACAACACACAATAACAAAATCCGGTTTCTACGCCGATAATTCTGATTGATGTGATACTTTATATACTTGTCACTAGACATTCTTGTCATTAGGCAAATAGGCTATTAAACGGAAACGAGAGACTGACATTTTACCTTCACAAGGCATTGAGCGATGCGAAGCGTTTTTATTTAGCTACGTAACAATATATCTCACACATTTCACCTTTACCGAAACCTCTGAAATAACTGAATAATTTAATAGCTTCATTAGAAGGGCGCGTTGAATGCTAATCGTTATTTATAGACAATAAATTGTTATATTCATAGTGGCTGGAGCGGAAGGCGCATAAATTCGACGAGCGAGTGTCGGGTTGACACCTGTGATTGCATTTACAATGCTAATTCACGGCACAATATCACGTCATCTGCCGCCGCGCTTCACGTTTTCACAATCGCGGCCGCTGACAACACACGCCCGGTACCGTAGAATGCGCCGCCACGCCGCCATGCCGCCGCACCCAAATATTCAACTAATGTTACCACGACATTTTACTAACCCGCTACTTTTTTACAACATTCAAGTTAATTACATTATTGGCGCAGCACCAAGCGCGTGCAAATGGCCCACAACGACGCCCAACAACTTAATATCCGATATTGACACAACTCGTGGAAATGATTGATGATTTAAATTCATTATTAAAAAGATAAAACGGGGAGTGGGTCGTTACACGTCGAGATAAGCCGGCGGATAAGCGGCCGCAATCCATTATCGAGCAGTTAATTGATAATTACTTTCTTCCATTACGCCGAACGAAAAACGTGGTGATTAACTCAGAATCGCTTTAACGAGCACAATGGGTCGACGTTCAATTAAAAACCCTTGTCGAATGTCGACGGCTTCGCAGAAAAGAGGAATCGACGCTGACTCAATCTCGTATACATGGAATAAGGAATTACTCGCGTGCGGAAAGTTTTTAATTAAATATTCACCCGTTTTGTAATTAAGACGCGATTCAATTGAGCACAATGGAGTTTCATGCGACGCTTTCCAAAGAAATCGGAGACAGCTTTTACGTTTTAATTTAATGCTTATTTACCAATTACCAACATATACCCACACTCGCATATAACACGATTCTTGTTATTCAAGTTCTTCATTATTAAGTACTTAATTATAAGAGAAACCTTTATTATTTTCCTTATTGAGCCGAATAGCTCGAGAGGCTTAAAAGCTTTCAACACAATACTGTCTAATGATTGTTTCGGAAGTTGGTGTAAGTGATCCCGAGTGTTCGCATTGAACAGACGCGCCCGCGCCGCTTACTCCTCCCGTACCTACGTCATTTGCCGCATTTGAGCGTAATTTAAATGCATGTACATTACTCGCAAACGACGCTCTATACCTTAATTTATTATAAATAGCTTTATTACACGACCAAACTCGTCAGTGTTTTTTAGGGGAAATTCGTGTTTTGTAACGAGCGTGTTCATTTAGGTTCATAATAAAGGTCACATACAATAAAAACAAGAGCTAGGTAATTAAAGTTTTTTTTACGGTAAGTATGATTATATTTAATCTGAAGTGTAGTTAGGTAAATAAATTCTATTAGACTTATATCAAGCCAATTTGTAATAAAACTCTAGATAGATTATTAAACTAAATCAGAACTTCAGCAAACTCCGAACTGCCTTTCGAAACGATTGTAAATTATATTTCCTATTAAATGATCTGAGGGAACTGATAAGATATAAATTTAATAAAAGTTTCTCAAAGTAGTTCAATAAACGTCTTAGTTATCTCTGTGTAATCCCCAAACGACCCAACTGGTAATCTCCCAGACGTTTAATTTCGCCGTTTTAAATGAATCGCAGATCTCATATCCCGAAATCCTTACTACGATTGGTTCGTCCGACCGCGCGTATAAATTCTTAAGGAAAATCATCTGCAGAATTCCAATAGCTGGTTGCTGATGTCCAAAATCGTGATATATCGTGGTTCAGATCGTTTCGGAGCGCCTGTTTATGAGATATTTCATAACGTGCACAGTTCTTCGATCATTTATCATCACTGATTTTATTTTGAGTACCTACATGTGGAGGATAGAGTGCAAGACAGGATTTTTGCAATGCAAGGAGATTATTGAGCCTATCTTCAGCCAGTATAAAAATATGAATGAACTTAGTGTATTAACTCTTTGTACCTACATACTTACTTAAGGTCAACGGGTAATAGGTATTTACTCTCAGAAAGTTTTAAAGTAAATAATAGCAAGCTACGTAAGAACTACGTGCAAATAATCTTAACAATGCACGTCTACGAATGTTCCTCAAAATGTCACCTGAAGCTATTAACACGACCAAGAAAATATTTCTTAACCATGTGCTAATGGTTCGCACACAATGTTGGGATGTTGCTAATGAAACGCTTTCGACAAAAAGTATAAACGCCGTACGCCACCGGCTTTTGACAGCCATGTGAAAATTGCTAAAGTGCTACCAGCAGCATACAAACTGTTATTAAAATAAATTATTCGCTGATTGTTTAGTCCCGTGGTGAGCGATATGTTGTGTGATGGTTCGATATAATTGCAAATGTGGTGCGTGTCGCCACGTGATCGGTCCACATCCAAGGCTCGCGCACGGGAGCTCACTTGCTCCATAAACAGGTTTCCGTATTTTTCAATCAGAGAGCTGTCAAAGCGTTCTGACACCCTCATCCCGTCGGCTCGCACTCGCCGAGCACCGAAATTGGTTTTCTACATTCAATCCATACAAAGTTTAATGTTATTCGTTCGCGATATCACCGGGATGCTGCCGATGTTTACCGACGCGCCAAATCATATTGGATTTGCAAACTTTTGTTTGCGGACTTTATTTCATTTCACTGTTAGTTCAGGCCGAGAGAATGTAATTTTAGATATTGTCCTCGTCTATGTTTTGAATAAGTCTCTTTTATATTTGTATTCCACAAAGTTGAAGATTTTATTAAAAATGCGTAAGTCTTTTCGATTTCGATTTGAAGTAAATAGTTTTCTTTGCAAGAAGTGCAAGTTACAAATTAACCGTATCGGATATATCTGCGGGAAAAGAGGAGAGCGCCAATAGAGACGGCTAAAGGCTGGAGTGTGCCCGCAAGCGTTTATAAATTGAAGGGCTGGTACCTGCGGCTTAATACACCGCCGTTTCCGGTTCATTTCCTGGCGGCGCGCGCGGCGCCGGATATTGCTTTTAAGGTTGCGCCGCACGCCATCGCCCGCATACACACGCGCATTATACGCCACGCTACACGCTCCGCTACTCCCAGCAACGCTAGCCGCGACACACTTACAATCACCTACATTTTAATTAAATGGCGATTCACATTGTAAATGCTCTAAGCCATCTTAAGGCGTCTTTTTTTGGAACTCCGTTTCCCCAAATTAATATAAAAAAGCTGTTCTAAGCCGCCAATAAATTGATATTAATTTAAGATGTAGGTACAAAATGAACGATCAGAAGCTTTATAAGAGCTGCATTAAGAACGTCGGCATCATTACAAATAAAAATGCGAGAAACATAATCCCTTGGAGCCGTTCCGGAAATTAAATTTTCCCTTAAGCTTAAAGTTTAATTAAGCAATATCACGCGAGTGCATAGTGGCCAGTGCTTGTAGCGGAAAACGTGGGGCGAGTGGATTCGGATCCCACTCCCGACATCCGCGCGTCCCGGAGGATATGCGATTTGATGGACAGTCAATTTAAGAGCGATGCCAAACCGGCAACTGTGAGCACTTTAATTTACACGTGAACTAACCGACACCGTACAAACACGCGTATGACGAATGTAAAGAGAAAAGAAATTTTAATGATTCAATTTCACAGAGTGGTTACTGCTAAAGCTCACGTACGTAAAAACGATTTACAACAACTGAAAATGTCATTCATTATAATTAAATTTAACCTCAATGTAGCTCTAAAACGTGCAAACAAAATGTCAGCTGAACGACAATGACATTTTATGTATTAGCACAATCGACAAGTGGGAATTATTAGAAGCTCTATAATCTCAACCAATTGGAAACGCTGTAAGGTTCTGGACACATTTGTCCAATAACGCGGGAATTCACAATTTTAAGAGCAAAAACATTAATCTGGTTCATATTGAGCAGCTGGCGACGACGCAATCTCTTCCTGGCACCTTCACGACTGAGGCGCGGCGACACATGCGCTTTATTAATTATGTTCTGCTCTCACCTTTGTGCTGACATGGTTATGAATATTGGATAATGTAACTGTCGCATTACTTTGGAGCTTTGTTTCTTTATTGAGGACCACGGGAAACTATTTTCGTTCTAGACTTTCTCAATCAAACAGCCATTATATTCAAGAGTCAATCGATGGAAAGTTGTCAAATTAAATCTTTAAAGAATCTGCAATTAATCTACAAACAATATTTTCAAAGCAGTATCGTAACTTCAGAAACAGAAAGACAGAAACTATGACGCCAAGTTAATTATCTTTATAAGGCAAAGGTATTATCCATTAATATATTCGAACATGATTGCTGAAACTATCTAAATAGGTACTTAAACATCATTGAATAATCTCACAACACTAAACATTTTAATAGTTACCGCGGGGCATAATTAATTAATGGTAATTTCTTGATTTGTCATAACAGACAAGCCCAAAGCCAAATTAAATTTTATGACGTGTGAATTTAATAAAATGTCTAATGTAAGTTTCATGTTTTTAATTTTTTCCCACCACTAATGATTTCCATATGGCACAAGAACATTAAGCGTCGTGTTCTTAGACAAAAAACACTTTGGAACAGCGTATTGTGACTAGCTACTTCAGTACTTAGGTACCTTTGTATAAGCATGCGGTTTCAATTAGAGCCGGGTATTACGAAACTTCATAACGCAATTACGTTTTATTACCATCTTTATTTATACCGCGTGTTGTTTTTAGATAGGTACATATTTTTTCGATTTTTACGCGTAGTTAGATTGGCTCTAAAAACCTACATAAACAATGTTCCAAAGCTTTTACATCTAATCATATTTTACACAAGCAATCACTTCAAAAAAAAACTAACAAAAAGCTTTTTATTTTACATATTTAAGTAAAACATATTAAAATACGACAAACACTTTCAAAATTAATATCTATTTGTGAACATTAGTAAGGAAACTGGTCTTATCGCTCGCCCTGATTCGGCTGCATTAAATCGTTTCCATTACTTTAAGTAGAATTCGATGTTTATGTCAAACGCGGCGACGATAATATCGCAATTTATTTTATTAACACATTCACTCTAATGGGGAGCAGGTCGGATACTCACACGGATTGTAAATTATAATAATAGATGACGTATAATATTAATTAAAGTTAATGCATTTTTTACTCGCATATGTTCGGTATAAGTAAGTTCGCAAAATAATTAACATAACAAACAGACCATATGCTTTCTTTTTTTATATAACCAGGGCATTTAAATGTTTAGATACGCTCTGTATAATAACATTATGGTTGTACTGTGTCAATGGAAAAAACAAGGTTGGGTAATAATAATGATATGTTAATTTATCACGAGACCTTTGTTCTTAATATTAAATTAATTTCAATACTCACATAATAATTCAAATTGGTAGGCACATAATATGCAAATGCTAACATCTTCTGTCATCGTGGCGTAAGAAAATAAAAGCATTTCTGTCTAATTCTACAGTCCATTTAGCAATATATTACAACAGACTCTCCAAAGTTTCTCCGCATACATATTTTATAATACATTATTTACGAAATGGCTACCCACACTGCAGACCGGATTTAAACAATAAATATATCGTTTTGAATTTCCTCGTCCGTTCTCACGATTAGATCGGTGCTATTCGTATCGAGTGTCAAATACGTAAGAGATTATTTCGTGTCGATTTAGTTTGTTAGCAAAAGTACTGTAGTTTATCAGTCGTTAAATCAAAGCTGTAATAGCGAAGTAGTGTAAGTGCTGTAATTTACATAAATGTGGCTCATGCAGACTGCTGTGTTACTAAATGCTACATGTGGCGCCGGCAATGCGGGGTTCACAACTAACTACTAATTCTTTGAACTCTTAACCCTTTACCAAAAATGTATTTCGATAATTAAATTAATCCTGTTCCAGCGAAGTAGCGTAACTGTTGTTATTTATATACCGAAAAATGGTTAAACGAACAACGAATTGTATGAACTCTGAACCCCTTGAATAGGTATTATAAACTTATTTAAGCAAAAGATAGAGACGTGCATTTTAAATTTCCATGTGTAAGTAGATTAGACACTTTCTTCCCGACCAAATATACCCTCACGATCCCTTTTAATACGATAATATGCCTCTATCTTTCGTCTGCAGTCACACACGACCCTTGTGTGCTAATTGAATTTAAGGAATAAAATCCAATCGCCCCGATTCTTTATTATTCAAGATCCAATTTGGATAAGGTCTGATCGGTCCGAGGGGCGGCCCGCCTGAGAGGGGCAGTCGAGAATAAAATTGGTTTGTCACTCAAAACATAAGGTTATCAGTTTTGATATGAATGTATCGGTTTATTTTGAGCTTGGGATTGTGTTAAAATAACAACTTATCTGTTAACCCTTCCACTGCTAGAAGTAATTAAGGTGGGTCTGCAATTTATATCAATCTTTATCATAGCTAAAACGTCAGGGTTGTTAATTTGAATAAATGAAAACAACATTTGAGGTAACGGTTTATTTTATCACCGTGTTAATGAATAATAGTACAAGGTTGTTGCAGTGCAGAGTATAATCAGTGCGTCAACGTTAGACGTTATTTACGGCAGCCGGCGCGACGGCGGCGGCGCGTGCGGCGCGGATACCTTTCGATCCGAGATAACAGTGATGACACAGTGCTATCGCCGACACACAGCGCCTCCACCCCTGTGCAATACTCTCCCTCGCAATAGTGCTAAAATAAACATTTGACAACAAAATATTGCAATCAAACCATGTGTGGAGTGTGGATATTAAATTTGTTTTGATTTATGTTTGTTTACTTAGCTGCTTTATTAAATTCACGTATTAAAATTTAAAATTATTATTAAGTAAACCTTTTAAGAAATTAAAATATTAATACAAGCATACCTACTTTACAAGATACAAACGAAATTCATGAACACGATAATAATTTATATCGTGTTTACATTTAATTAATGTTCTTTTTCTGTATCAATCGTTGCAAGCGTGTCAACACGCTGGTACGTGGCTAGATTCACGAAATTAATGGCAAACAAACATACTGTGGCTTCTATTAGTGTGTGACGCACTGATTGCTATCGCACAAGATGGATTGGCGCATATACCTACAGCCTACACACCCCTGGGTATGCATTTCTTAACGTTATGTACTTGGGTAAATATGCAGTGTTATAATTTATAAAACACTCAACGTTTCAAATGATTTCACATTTATTTGCCATTAAAAAAGCAACCTCACTACCTCAAAATATTTGGAAGATGTTTGGTCTTAACAACTGTTCAACACACCATGTACCTATGTATGGAATTTGACGTAATAATTTTGTTTAAGAACTTAAATGTTTGCACAATGTGAACAAACCTTAATAAAGATGAAAGGTGGATTATGAGCTATGCTAATTGCATTAACATTTTAATTTGTTTCATGATTATGCTAAGCTCGTAATTAATTAACAGGCATATTATGAAACAAACCTTAATCATTTGTTTTGAAATGTTTCCGCAACATAGTGTTCCAAGTAAGAGCACAATGTAGTATCACACACTTAATTAAAGTCGTTCTATTACCGATGAAATAATGTATCCATTATTATGTAAATTCAATAAAGAGTAGAGTTAAAAAAGTGTACAAAATCGTTGAACGTAATCCATTTGGGTTTCTACACGTCCTAACCAATCTCCGTTATAAAAGCCGAAACAATGTAATCTGCGTGAACAATCAGAAATAATACAGTCTCAGTAACAATCTCCGGAGACGTTGCGAATGCATTTAATTGCCTAAACTGAGTGGATCACTATGCGCACCGCGGGAAATTACCCTAACGAGTGAGTAATAACAATTAACAGTTGAAGCTGATTGCTGAATGTATTTTTCTAGATTATTTTCATCATTAATATTTGTTATCATTCGTTATGTGATACACAAGCAAAAGGTCAGCATTTTTTAGAAACTGTTGCTATCTATTTCCAGTTCACTAAATTTAACATAAATATCAACAACCTAACCTCGAATCAATTTTCCCTTAATACCGTAGAGTAAAAATATCTTTATACTCTATCTGAAGCGTTCTGCACAAAATATACAGTGCAGTTCCTCAAGCATCAATCCATCATATATATAAATATAACATACTAGCTGCTGCCGGCGAATTTGTTCACGTGGTTTTTTCCACCCGCATTAAGTAAGGTCTTTAGTTACTGCTCCTCTCCCATGTGTCGTAGCGTGATGTTATATAGCCTATAGCCTTCCTCGATAAATGAACTATCCAACACCAAAAAGAATTTTTCAATTCCAATCAGCAGTTCCTGAGATTAGCGCGTTCAACCAAACAAATAACAAACAAACTCTTTAGCTTTATAATATTAATATAGATAAGCACGTCAAACTTAACGTTCATGTACAAAGCTGACGACTGACAAGTGTTATACATATAGTTGAATATGAAACGATCATTGAAAGCACGGAAATTAAATAGCCGCTCATATCCGGGCGGTGAAGTGTCGTGTCGGGCCCGCGTATAGACAGCTACCATGCACTCACTTACCTCCGATACTTGCGACAGAGCACAAGCTCGACTTTTATGCTATTTTTATACTGGGCAATTATTAAAGCTGACTTGCACACAGACTCTCGTACTGATTAGCTATTAATATTAAATTAATGCCATCTTCTGATCACCTTGTACTGTTCTGCCAGGCAACGAAGAACGGCTGCACAGGCGGTTAATTAGAACTTTACTTATTAGATGTGGGCCTTGGAACTTTTACTGTGCGAGTATAAGTAATCACTTTTAGCTGAGATGCGATAGCGCAATGTTAATTTATAACTATCAAACTGTACGCGTTCGTGTTTGGCGGTGGTACGCGATGCACACATAATGCATACGACACCACGCTACCCCGCGCTACGCGGTGCTACGCTAACTCCCACTACGTCGCGCTACGTTGCGCTACATCGCGCTACGTCACTCTACGCCGAACTTTTAATAAGAGCAACACAGGCAACCGTTTAACTTCGTCGTTGAAATTCCATTGGTTAATGATTGTATCGACACAGTAATAATATTATAGCGCTCGTGCGATGTCAGGCGTTTACCGTACCTTCTCTGTATGAGATAAGGCATTTGCCCTGCAGTGAGATAAATGATTGGTTGGTATACAGAACATAATTATAACAAACTAGCGAACTGCCCGCGACTTCGTCCACGTGGCTTATTTCACCTGGGTTATGTTACGTCTTTGGTTACTACTCCGCTCCCGTGGGTCGTTGCGTGATATTATATAGCCTATGTTACTCAGGAATAATGTAGCTATCTATTGGTGAAATGTTTAAAATCGGTCGAGTAGTTTCGGAGCCTATTCGATACAAACAAACATAAAAATCTTTTCTCTTTATAATATTAGTATACCTAGATATAGATCATAAACTATTCAAAGGTTTTATCGAGCCTGTTTTATGTCAGGTTTTATTTTTATATCATTAAATTGTATTGTACCTAATAGTATATTATATTTAAGAGAACGATTATTCTTTCGAAGAGTCCTCATAGGCCATGAATTAGTCAAAATTAACCTTTGCCCGTCGACTTCTTGCGCTATTATTTTTAAATGCTCTAATTTTATTATCGTAGTTATTCGCGATCGATTTCATAAATAAAAACCGCCTCACAATAAGCTTTAACAAGGGCTTTGACAACCAATAACCGGAGCCGCATGCACCCTTATATCCGATAATAACAACTGAGCAAAGGCTAAATGCCGGCTACATTGTCATTATTGAAGTAATAAAGGTCGGTATATATTTTTTATTATGTTTTCTATGAGACAGATACATATAAATCGATTATTTTGATAAATCTGTTTATGTTACCATTGAAAACGTTTAAGTGTGTAGGACTAACGATGTTCCTTCACTCTGGTAAAAATAAATAATTAACTAAGTAAATAGAAAATAAATAACATACCATCACGCCTGTATTCCCCGAAGGGTTGGGCAGAGGTGTCCTAATGTACACCCACAGTTCGCCGGCATGTTTTAGGTCCCATGTAATAGGGGGCGAGCCTATTGCCATTAACCAGGCACAAATCCTAACTCCGAGCTGCTACTGAGAAATTCTTAATGGAAAATCCCAATAACAATTTGCTCGACCTGGGAATCAAACCCAGGACCCCATGTTCATCAGTCGCGCTTCCGACCACGAGAGCAACGGGGCAGTTAAAAAATAAATATGAAAGATTTACAATACTTTAATTGGAAGCCTAGTAAAATAATGATACAATCTCAGTTTAAAGATTTTTTATAAGTGATTACCTGAACAACTCTCTAACGTTTTCCAACGCAAATACGTAGACGGTTGTAGGGTTACCCCGAGCTACAAGGTACTCGTAAAATATTAATTAGGGATTGTTATCATAATACGCGGTTCCCGCTATCGCTTGTAGCGCTTGGTCGCGTGGTCGCATGGCGTACCCACACGCATGCGCAATGAGCGTGAGTTGCCAATCAACCGGTAAACTCCAATCAATTCAAACCGATGCTAATGTAAACGCAATTTTTTCTTAATTGGACTAATTTATCGATATGCCCAGTTATTAGTTTCGTTAATGAAAAACAGAAGCAATGACAAAACATTAACAACGTGGGGCATATAATTATTAATTATGTGGATAAATATCTACTTTTTGTTATCATTTATTTATGGAAAAATAAGACTGTTTTTCTGTTCGGTTTCGGTGAAATATTTTGTAATATCGTTTGATTAGCTTATCTGGTAACTTTAAAAGCGCTAACGTAAAGTTGCGAAACCGATATTTATCATCAATGGACACAAACAGATAGATAATGTAGGCAGTTCCATTCTAAATTGACACCGATAACCTCTTTTCATTCATTTAGATAAATAAATTATGACGACACACAGCAGTGATAGTGTTGACTAGCTGAGATTTGAGGTTTCGGATATAAACACGTGGCCGAAGAGTATTCATTCAAATCCGGACTTTAGTCGATGGATGATGGTAAAGTTTGGAAATAAAAGGGATACCAAACAACATACAATTATAGTCTGCGTGGAGTCGTCAAGTTACAAGTGTTCAGCGGTAATTTATTCATGAACAATTAAAGATGTAAATTGATTGAGAAAATTAAAATTCTTGTGGATTAAGTTAATTCTATTTATGAATTTGTTCAATATATTAATTTTTTGGCGAATATGAGAATCATGTACCCTATAGCCCTGGGCTAAAGAAAGCGTCACCGCGCCGTCACACGAGAGCCAAACGACATTTGATCTTAGCAACAAAATATTCCTTGCTTATTAAAGTAAAGAAATTGGAAAAGCGTCAGGTGTTCCTGTAGAGTCAAAGCCCATTATATCTAATGACGATGAGTACACATTTTAGACGAAGGCTCCTGTTAGTGTAGGCGAGCCAATTAGAAGTGTTAGGAGGTGGCGAAGCACCCGCACCCCCGCCCCGCGCCCCTCAACTGTCCAATTAAACCCAGTCTCAGCGCTGACGACGGCGCACCCGCCGCCGACGCCGCCGGAACCGAGTACCACCTCGTAATTGCGTAAGCCACTTCAAAAACAAACCTCCGCTTTTTTGCACCGACGCTAACAATGGAATCATGTCAGACACCACAAGAACACCCCTCCATTCTATTCTTCTACTGTGTAACTATTGAGTTGTTAATTAAATTCGCACAACATAATGGCCACGCGCGATCTAGCACAAGCGAGTCGCTATTACACCCACATAAAGGTGATATTAGCACCGCCCGCGCTTAGCGATACGTACTGATGCAGCTTCTTGTTTAATTACAACAATAGTGGCCCCTAATGAGAGTTTGCGCTAATAAGCAGTGCAGAATGTAATCAACATGCTTCGCCGGTCTAATGAGTCGAGTTCCTGGCAAAAACAAGCACCGTCGACATTTTACTGAAGATTAATTAGGCGTTGTACCTATACGGCAAGATAGGAATCCTCAGCTGCGCCGGAAGGCCCCCGTTTCTAACGTGGTAGCTGCTTTAGCGTTTTTCCTGGAAAGTGTGAAGTAAAAAAGTCATTGCCCATCGGTATCGCGTCACCGAACAACAATATCGTACCACGAATCAAAGTTGTTTGTGACCCGTATGACAAACATACGAAGAGCGTCCGCCTTTGAATAACTGCTATTGACAACAAAGTACACATCCCTGGTAAACGTCGTTAACTTAAATAAGTACGTTTGATTACGTCGTAGCTAGCTACCCCATTAAAACTTAACGAGGGGCAACCCCGGGGAAAATAACTAACCCAATTTCCCTTTGCCGGGAAATCATTAAAAGTCTTAAAAGGGTCTTTTCATATATTTTTTACCCTGAAGCGTACGTGCAAATAAACACATTTTTACATACTCGAACAAACAATTCTCCTAACGAGGCGGGAGCGTAACGAGCGCGCGGCGGGCGCGGGGCGGTGACCAGCGCGGCCCAGCAGCACCGCGCTAATTGGAAGGATACGTCCGGAAATATGTCTCGTTACACGCGACGCCTACCTGCCGTCGACGCCTGTAGCTCACCTAACAACACCCCTGATTTATCTGAGCCAATACATTCAAATTGACAGCCGAAACTCGGACGCAACCCGACAACCACCACGGCACCACGTCGCCTGTGCCCGACGCCTCCGACTCGAATATGTCAACAGGACCAATCAAAAGTACACCAGCCACATCCAGCGATAAGTCATAAAGATTTCTTTACATAAACAAAGCGCACTAATTTGAAAGACATTTAAATGTTACCATTACGACCCGTTTGTGCCACAATTCGCGTGCAAATTGTTGTGACATTATGTGTCTTGCTTGCGTCGGATGTGGGCGCATATTTCCCGGTTTTTATTCTTATTTTTTAAACTATTTTATTTCTCAGCACAGGTTAAAATATATCCTGAAGTTAATTTCTGTTAGATCAGATTTTTCGGTCGACAAGATAACTCTCATCATCATGATATCAGCCGCCGGACTTCCACTGCTGGCCATAGATAACTCTCATCTGTTATAGCTTTTGTGTAGAAAATTTATTGGACCACCATGTTTAGTCTTCAAATAGAAATTGTAGTAGTAACGTAAAAAAATCAAATGTGAGTAGTGAAGTAATTGGCCGTATTTAACATTAGCGACAATTAATATCAATTGAACGCGTAATACCATCAGCTCATTTAGCATTCTCAGGGATTTCGTGATGCACTAATAGGTAATTTAATTAATAGATTTCCCAATTAGTGTTCGCTGTATAATTAATGGATGTGTGCTGTATTAGCGTCGGATACAATCTGATTCGAGACTCGTCGGCAATTACGGACGACTACAAAATACGTCGAATTCCGCGTAATTGCTGAGAATATTACGGCAGTGAACTTAATTGTTCTCGACTTAATTAATTAAGCTTTTGTTTGAAACTAACAGCAAAGTGTAGACTTGGCAATTCTAAATTGGATCTTGTAATTACCTTACCCTCCCTTTTGCTGAAACTGTAGATATACCTACTTTCAATCATGGGCCAAGCTTTGTTAATGAAATCAATTATAATTGGGACACAATGAAATGAATTCTATTTGAGCCGTAGGAACAATCGATTTCATTAACTAATTAACTCTGTTTTCATACAAACAATAACGGAGAGAGAAAGAAGAACGTTTCGCTATAGTCCTGTGGGGTGCAAAATAATGATAAACAAACGAATAACGTTGGGTGTTCATTTCATCTGTGTTGGTTGAGTAGATATTGCTCTGTTCATAATGGAGAGTTTGCCATTACGGAGGCCGTCAGCGTATCATTACGGATGCCTCTAATGAGTATCTCTTGTACGCCTAATAATATTCCTTATCGACATTCCCAAGGCCACTCCGGGGGTGGTTTGTGAACTAATTAATTGCGTAATTATACATATTGAATTTCTGTTAATTTTGAATGAATAATAACATTGCACTCATGTAAATCACAATCATTAAACAGGTTTCATTAAATGTTAATTTGCGTACTGTTGTAACTGAAATTGAATATAATGCCACTGAGTTTTCAGTACTAATTAAGCAAGAAATGTAGCAACAATACCGGTGGTATACTTTGTATTTGTAGGGTATCGTTTACGTTTAACTTTTTGCTTCTTTATCCTCTTTGGAAAACTTCCTTCAAACTTTTATTTAAATCATAACATAACATACCATCACGCCCGTATTTCGCGAAGGGTTAGGCAGAGGTGTACCAATGTACACCCACAGTTCGCCGGTATGTTTAGGTCCCATGTAATAGGGTGCGAGGCTATTGCCATTAACCAGGCACGAATCCTAACTCCGAGCTGCTACTGAGAATTTCATACAAAAACCCAATAACACTTTGCTCGACTTGGAAATCGAACCCAAGACCTCTAGTGTAACAGTCGCGCTTAGAACCACTAGGCTAACGAGGCAGACAGACAGGGAGAGTAATTTAAATCAATTTTATAATATTAAAAACTGAGATTGTATTATTATTTTTATCGATTAGCTTCTTATATTCTCAACCCTTTCGTATGGTTTTCGTTAACGCGTGCTTTTATGGAATGGTACAGGTAGGTGCAATTCCGCTTACTTGTAATCTAAATATACCTAATGTTTTTATTTAATTTATAATGATAACCTATTTACAAAAAAAAAACTTCCAGTGATAGGTAGGTACACTATTTCTAAGTGACATACCTAGCCACCTAGGCTACTTTTTATCTCCTAATAAGGCGAGGTTTCTGTAGGACCACGAGAACCAAGCAGCGGAGAAAAGATATTAGGGGAATCTCTCCAAAATGTGTATTATGAGCAATTTGAATTTTTAGTTATTCAATATTATCTGATTACTCTGGATAACCAATCTAACTCATACCAGACGTATAAAAAGCTTTTAAACTAGAGCAAGTAAATTAACTATTAATAAACAAAAACGGCTCTTTTTGCGAATAATAATTACTCTTCGCAACACAAATAGAGACGCTACGCTACCTAATGCATATTAATTTGTAATTAAGAAATGATCGTGATGTAATTAATATCCTACAAACAGCAATGTTCATAATCAAACAAAACATAATTGGTATATGTTTTTGAAATAAAATATATATGTACATTCCTTTTAAAATATAATGTCATACTTATATTAATACAACGTAATCTTTATGCGGGCAGTGTTATAAATATGTTAACATTTAAATCTTGTTAAGTAACTTATCTATTGAATTAGGTTACCACTTTACATAATTTAGATAAATTAAATTCCAAGATAAAAGCTGAGATAACACTGGCAGTAATGACTTGCATCTTGGATGTTGCATTGCGGATTCGGACGACATAATGCATGATGTTTTAATACACTGACAAACTAAAACTTCCCTCTGAAAATTTATAAGCCATATTGTATGATCTTAAATTCGTTAGAGGGGTAGGCTAGGGTTAGGGCGGCCCCACCAGCTTTAATTAAGACACAATAATTAAAATAACAAGCGGCGGGCGTGGTGACGCATCAGTATGCGAGATCGTGGGCCCGTGGGGACGCATACACGACACTAATCCACCGGACACATACTGGTGGCAGCTATTGTGTGGACCCCTCCGGCCTGACGCTTCAATCTTGTTCACAATGATATTGGTACAGGTCGGAGCGAAGGTCACGTGATAGTGTTATGAAAACAAATCATTGGGTACACTATTTGCAGAAGAGAGTTTTTCTACAGAAAATAATAAGTAGGAACTTAAGTAATTTAAATGCTGTTAATATTATTACACTTTTCATGAATGATATTTCAAAGAAATTAGCTAATAAAAAAAAACACAATGGAATCAAAGCCATTGAATGTTTCTACTGTCTGTTTCCACTCAATTGGTTCTACGCAATTTTCACACAGCGCTTTTATAAAAGCGTAATTAAGCAATTATCTGTGGCATCGGATCTTCCAATTACACTGAATGGACACACACTCACGCCCAAAATATATCAACGTCTGATAACGTAACGCACACATGTAAGTAAACATTACCGTGAATGAGTTAACTTTCTCGTTTAAAAGCGCAATCTTGAATTAGATAATAACTGTCAAAATTAATACGAGTAAGTAATTTATATTTTCTGCGAAACTAATTTTATTATGTTTATCACATTAATGAATATTCATATCTGACGGCTCTATCTCGCAAATTAATTAGGCAATCATAAAAGAAACAACATCATTAACCAACACAAACGGAAAAAATGTTTCTAACTACAAGAAGCAATATTAAATAAAGCGAAAGAAAGCGTCATTAATTAGTATCTTTACCTTTAAATTGTATTTTCCGGTGAAAACAGCAAACAAAACATATATTTTCCAAAAACTCTGATCTGGAACCACGATAAACAAATCCACAGTCAAGAAATTGAACACCAAAATAAATTGATTCAATACTTGTCCACTCTAACAATTGTCACTTCAGGAAGATTTACGAATACGCTTTTTTAAGTAAATGTCCAACACCGGTAGGTCGCCGGTAGCGCAGTCGATGGTGAGATATTATCCTTAGACTATAGCGGCGGCCAATTAAAATGATTTATTAAACTTGTAATTAAACGACAAGGAACGTTTGTACGAGCGGATCGGCAGCTCGTGTAAAGTTTGTAAGTCTGCGACGGAAGCCGGCACGTACTGCGTCGAGGAGGACTCGCGGCGAAGTGAGGCGAGAGCGAGCGTGTGGCGGCACTCGGCAGGCTCCGCGCGCCGGCCCGGGGTGGAATGGAACAACACTCTAATATAATGACAGGGTCGGAACACTTTAATACTCTAATTGAAAAAGTATACTCCGACAGCTTTTAAGTGTAATTAAGGTTACGCTTCCATATTGCGACTTTACTGACAAGAAAATGCTGATTCTACGTCGATTCTCTTTGTTTAGATTGACTGCAATATGGAATTACTTTTCTTTTGCGTTTTTTTTTTGTTTTGAAAGACTTACATTTTAGGTAAGCAACGATTCACTACAATGGCTGATCAGTAAGTACATAAAGTAATACAAAAAAGTTAATAAATACAAAATAATTGCAGGATCAGTATTAATGCGGTATTCTGACAAATATAATCTAATACAGTTGGGGTTTATTAAAACCTACAGCACATAATAATTATACTTAACTGCAACACAAAGAAAATAATTGCAAGTTAAATAAAATTAATTAGGCGCAAGTTTTGGATATAGTGAGTTATTTATTATTGTTATGGTAAATACGAACATCCTATTATACACATATCTTATACACATATTTAGGTAAATAATATCGTACGCTGATATCATATAAATGTTGGTAGAAATCGATACCTAATAAATGTAATCGGCAACTGCGTCACGTCCCACTACTGCTACATAGGTAAGAAATATCACAAACACAACCTCGCTAGTGAATTCCGGCCTAAATTCAATTCCACCCCTTTTCTCCGCGGCCGTTCGACTAGGAAACCAATCTTCTTTACATTCCCTCGCCGACAAATTTATACACCTCCATACATCGTGGGTAATGGGTGGCGGCGGTGGCGGCGGTTCAGCAGCGGGCCGGGCGCCGCGCGGCTTCGGCGACGCTGCTGCCTCCGCCGTACATTATTAAGCAGGCGCCGGCTGAGGTGACCCGCAAAGAAACGGCAAGTGTATGTCCAGCGGCCGCCGTCGCCACGTCGCTGAGAATTTAATTTCCACAGCCCGCCCGCCCTCGTCGCCATTGTCCGCCCAGTATTTCATTACGGCTCGAGCTTTTCTATTAATAAATCACTCTTCGCCTCCGCCGTTTAATTACGTCCCGGATCCGGCCAACGTCTGATTACACTTTCATCGAACATCTAATTAGGAGTGCAGTCGAGCCGAGCCGGGGTGGGAACGTGTGTATTCTTTGTTCCACAGATATTACACTCGGCCTATATTACACCGCGAAGCATTGCCTCCCCAGCTAAGTTCGAAATGAACGAACTTTGATTAAAATCGACCGCTTGCACTGCCGCTAAAGTATCAATTTAAATGTAGGTATAATGTCTTAACATTCTAGTCATATACGATGCTCTTAATAATGTTATATCGATTCAGCCTTGTGTTTTATATTGAGTTAAAACTCAATAAGGCTGTATATGAAACTGATATTGGTTGTCTATCCTATCTTGTATAAATTGGATAATATTAAAATCTGATAATATAAGAATGTATGTCGTCTGGTTTTGGTCATTTATTAAGACATTTTCATTTCAGTGGGAAAAATGAACAATACAGCGAAGTCGAGTCGAACAGGCTAGAATGACCCAATGAGATGCATAAGTAAACATAATTGTTTAGGGAGAACACATGTATTCGGAAGGTATTGCATAATAATGAGAGAAAACATCGAAGTGGCTAATATGACGTCGGTGGCTCAAGACTTTTTTTAATTTCCTTTCGCGGGCGCGGGTGCGGGCTCGACGGCCGGCGCGGGCAGCCCGCCCGTTTAACTTATTGCCACGGTTAACGAGAATACGCCGTTGTGTGCCGGCGAAATTGAAGGATTTACTCCGCGTCCCTCCTTTATTAAACGTATTGCACGCTCGCCCAGTGGCCGTGTGTGCGTGCGACTCTACACGCAGTATGCCGAAATTACATTTCACATGAGTCGTAATAACAAGGGCGGGCGTAAATCACTAGCATTATTAGTTTCTCTTGTTACTCGTGCCATTTGTCACTTTATATTGATGCGAGAATACCGTTTTCGAAAAAGTTCATAAAGCATTAAGGCTGTTCGCCGATAACTGTAAATCAAAGTTGATAGGTAATGTTCTTACTTAAACCGGGATAATCGATCAGTGTAAGTGATCGGGTGCGAGGGAGTGGGAAGTAGGTGGGTGGTGTACCTACGGAGCCACTTAGTGTGTAGCATTAATATATCAGAAGTTATTAGAATCACAGATGCGGGTATCTGCTAAGCCGCACTTGATCTCGCAGCAGACAATAGCCTAGTAGCCGTGCGGGAGGCTGCCGGCGTGCGGGCGGTCGTGACGGACGCGGCGTGCGCTAGATATTATATCGCCGGACTTCCTGTAAGCTGAGCGTATCGCATCGCTTAAAGTTTCGCAATATACGCGCAACGAGCCCGTCCTTTATTAAAAACTATTCTCACATTTTTAATTAAAACTTGTGTTCCCCCACTAAAACTTTATTTAAGCAATAAAGGCGGCGCAATTAGCGGCGCTGTCCCCGCCGCCCGCCGGCGACTTCACCTACTTCTCCTTTGCTTTAATGAGTGTTTTTTAATAAAGCCGGAGACTGGTGCAAGTTTATTAATTTAGTTTAACTCGTGTCACGGCACCGGCCCACGGTACGCCCGCCCCAGCGCTAGCCCGCACGCTATAACCATACTTTTTAATTTAGCGCTCAACTCTACATACAATAGCTGTCCTCTAATTTTTTTTTCATCAGCGTAGAATTAAGCTAACAATGTGTATACTTAAAGCTTATAACTTTGACACATAGTTACATAAACATGTTAAACGATCTCGTTTTAGCTATGCGTCTAAGGAGTTTGGTTATTGAATATTTTAAACACAGTTGATCCTAAGATATTATAAAATAACTCGTATGGCACGGCGTATCCATTTATAACATAGAGGGTATCTGAATAGGAAAATCTGATGTTTTCCGAAACGTACCTATATTACGAATCCAAAGTAACGATCGCTGTCGAGCAACGAACTAAAAGCTTGAATGACGTGAAGCCCTCACTGCAGCCCCCTCCCCCCCGCCAAGTGTTCCGGCCATAATTACATTCCCGTGTCTAACAAATGGAGAATCGGTGTTGATTTGTGTTTAGCCGAGCACGCGTCCGTGATCCGCGCAGCCCACGCGCCGTCGCCGTCCCGCGGCCGCCACGCCGCCGCGCCGCTCGCTCACCGTGCCCAGCTGCCCACGTGTGAGCACAACTACTCTACCAATCCGCCTTGTCAAATTAACGTGAGTACCGCGAAGGCTTCCTAGCAGCTAACTGCTGTTAATGCAATTGTTGTGTCAACGTCTGTTATTTTCGGGGACACAAAAAATGAAATTCAAAGAGTATTATTAGTTTTAAATAGGTTTTCCCATTTCAGCATTACTCATATTAATTAAAGCTGTACCAACACTGACGTTAATAAACGTGGTTTGTATTATGCAAGGAAAGTCTACTGCCTACTTAATTAGCAATCTTCCTATATAACACCCGCAATGTTGCGTTTTTTAATCCTTATCCAGTGCCACTCGTGCCACAGTGTTCATGTCAATACGAATCGATCGATACCTCATTTGTTAAAATCCGTTTGCTCGTATAGCCTTTAAGAGAGAACATAGTGACAGACATACATGCATACCAACCAAAAACGTTACCCCCTTGCGGGCTCCGCGGCAGTCGGGTAAGGACGAAGCTCGCCGGCCAGCCTAAAAGCTTCGCGGTAGATTGCATCAGCACACGGATTTTCCATTACGCGCTAGTTCTTTATTACGAACCACGAGAACCAAGTTAAGGTCGATGCTTTAACAGGCTATTTTAATTAAATAGAGGCTGTAAAGTTTACCCATTAAAGTGTACCCCAGTCAACAAAATATTATGGCTATATCCAGTGCTCCTAAAATAGCTCGAGCTTACAATCAATGGCAGTACATTATAATATAAAATGTTCACAAACTACATAATGGTGGAGCATCGGCTAGTGGCGCTTCGCGGACTCCGAACGGGGTCGTTTGTGCAATGGTTCGCACGAACCGAGCAAGGAGTCGTTAGGGCGGTCGTATATCCTCGGATAACCGCGAATATTGGCCGCACTAACAATGTGCGTCTTTATAAGTTTTTAACGAGCTCGGACGATATAAATTATGTGTGGTGCGGGCAGTGGGTCTCGTTATCTCGCTAACGGCGCACTAGCGGAAGCTTAATGTACCGAGAGCTTTATTGTAGCCACTTACGGCCAGCGCACTGCTACTCCAACTAGTTGTACACCACTATTGTCGTCTCGTTATATTACTTTTAATACAAAAAGTAACACCGCTCCCACTGCAAGTACCTAACTAACATGACATGATTTATAAAAGTACATTTTAAATAAAAATATCACTTCCTCTGACACATTAACGAAATTTTATATACATACTTATTTAAAACTATCAAAATAGGTAAATTATGCAAATAGGTAATTTAATAATTAACGATAATCTATTCTAATCGTTACCCACAAATCTGGTGTTTCATTAAAGTGTAATGAATAATTCATTAATCACTTAAATAAATCCTTATTTGCATTACCTACTCTTTATTAGCTATACCTAATGTCATGTAATAATACGTATCTAATTAAAACAGCTAAACCGAATCAACAATTCACTCAAGCTGTAATACGGAAACCATTAAGGGTGGTTGAAAGTTAATAAGTAATAGGTACAGTAATTGCTTGCCAGGGACGTATTTAGACTACCTAGTAACGCTGTTTATCACAAAATCTGGAAATTACTTCGTCTTTGATATTTCCTAAAACGGTGAATTTTTTTTTTAAACCTCTCCATGTTTTACCTGATTAGGGAGGAACCAAAAGAAGGATAACAGATTAAAGAGGGTTTTTGGTTTGTATGAATGTACGTCTATGTTCCCTCCTAAAGTCTAAACTAGCGAAAGGAATCTGATGCAGCTGGTGGTAATCACTTTAGTTCAATCTCAGTTTTAATACAACCGACTGTATCAGCCTGCTTGAAGTTATTTTACTTACAGCCAAGCATCTTTGTCTTTATGCAGTCTGGTTTTATTCTTAATTTTACTTTGCACTAAACATTGACCGATAAGTGATTTTAGTCATGGGCCTGTTTATAGACTTGTGACCTGTGAGAGTTTGCCATAGGAGAATACCTACGTTAAGAATTGTAACGTAACCCATCACCCTCA
Source organism: Caradrina kadenii (assembly GCA_947462355.1). Classification (NCBI taxonomy): domain Eukaryota; kingdom Metazoa; phylum Arthropoda; class Insecta; order Lepidoptera; family Noctuidae; genus Caradrina; species Caradrina kadenii. The sequence continues at coordinate 8,132,291 of OX381677.1, read as the reverse complement.
GACAGATTGCGTTTTAACTTGAAAAAGTTTTAGTATTTAGTAATATAACGTTTTATGTACTTACAAATAATGCCCAACATTTACGACATTTACACGCTGTTCTTTGAAGTCACACAGAACTTAATTAAGTATTTATCTTATCTTTCGTTTAACTAAATAAAACTATACTAGAGCAATTAAATTAAGAACGGTAGATAATTTTAAAACCATTACCTCCCTGAAAGTCAATTCTTGCACTAGGCCAGTAGCCCCAAATGCTATAAATATAATGGTTATATGGTATACAAAGTATTTCGTGATAACTTTGTGATATGTTTAACATCGCCAACTGAATACGTCTCTGGGCTGTCCCCCGAGCAAGCTTCACGGCGAAATGAAGGTTACCTACCCTACAATTAGTGCTTTACGGTATTAATAAAGAAATCCCTTAATTCTTCCTTAATAAAAGAAATTCTTAACGTATTTGGCGCCGGGAAAATTCATTAGCATAACTCAGTTTACTTCGCCTCACGTTATTAATACTCTTAGGTAAATGTAAAGAACTCATTTTCCACAGATGTTAGAAATGAATGTTAAATTGGAGTAATGGTATTTTTAGTTAAGGATTACCAAAGCGCTCGTCTAAATACCTTCGCAGGAGATTCCGTCGACGCTCAGAGGGCTTTGATTAAAAATACCAATTAAGATTACGAGCTTTTTATTCCACTTGTAATCAAGCAGTTAATTAGGATTTAGCGCGGGCGGTGGCGCCCGGCCGGCCCTGCGCGCTACTTACCGACATTTTCATAATGATAAAATTAACGTTCTACTAAACTAATTAGAATATTATGCACAAACAATCTTAGTAAAGATATTTATTTACTATTATATATTTTCTACTTACTTACCTATTGTGTACGAACATTCTCAGAATATTATAATAAAAAGAATGTCATAAATAGGTCACCTTAGTTCCAGTTATTTCCTAAGAGACAATAACTTCTAAGTACTTGTTTTAAATATAGGAACGAACATGAAAGCCAAGACATATCTCCCGCATTTTAGGAGCGACGAAGTAACAAATCAATATTTGGAGTGAGTGCTTTTTCGTGCTATGGAGAAGCTTTTATCTGGACAACGGTCGAATGGCAGCACAAACAGTCACACGACAGAGACATTCACTTTAACATCGCTCTATCTGTCCCACTCGGGGGACTTTGGCCGCTGAATCAATTTTAATTATGTTTTTAAGTTACATCATTAGGTGCTCCGATGATCAAGATGACCTATAGACCAATCTTTTAGATAACATCTGACTTTTTGAATAATATGCCACAGTATCACGGAAATGAAATCAAAAATAATATTAATTGCTTTATTATATTTAGTTCATTATTACATTTAATAAATGATTCACACTATTTGCTACCAATATTCGTATAGTTAAGAATAACAAACATAGAACGAATATCCAGAATAGAATATATATAGAATAGAATAGAATCGCCTGGAATGTTAACACCGACGATGTAGGTTTTTGTTGGTTCTAAACTTCTTACAACCGATTAGTAATCATGAAAAATGTCTATAGCGTAATATTTCTTATCGGCACAACTCTCAATCTTATTTAAACAAATTAAAAGGGCCGGAAAAACATTTAATTAACGTTGCCAATAGTATAGTGAGGTTTAACCAATACAGACTAAGTGGAACTTTACCGCAAGCGTTAATTATTATCTGCGAGGAGTGCTCTTTGTTTAGTTGCTAACTCTAAATTAGTTTTCGAAATGGATCATTCACACCCCGGCAATCTCCCCCCGCCCCACCCCGCTCTTAGTAATTGGAACGTTCTGAGATGACACCACTCGGCTGCCTCTAATCAGTTAACAAGAAACTCAGTGTACACCATTGTGATCTGTAATCACATGCCACACGTCACGACAAAATTGAACCCCTTGAGTGTGTACCCGCACTTGTGTTTAAAACCTCTTTGGCTAAATGAGAGGAGACTACAATGCCCTGTGGAGAATTGGGTGTAGGTAAAGATTATGAAAAGGAACCATGTGTTACGAATATATATTTACATGAATTAGTTTTAGTCAGTATGTACACATTAAGTTAACAACAGTCATTGGTAGAGCTGACTTTGAGTTCATAATGTAACCAGCAGGATGAGTACTGCCGCATGCCCATCTGCCGACACTTACTAAATTAGAATGTTACTTAGGCACAAAACGTAGTCGTTTTGTTTCAGAGGCTCAGCGAGGGCCGTAAGTAAGCACTTATCTTTACAGTTCCTGCATTAAGTCGTCAACAATTAAGCCTCATTAAATTTCATTAGTGGAACGGTCCCGCGAGTGGTGGCGCGGGGCGGGCGGCCGACTGCCGGTCCGACGCCGCTTAGACGGATAATCTCCAGCTGTCAGCCGCTAATGCGTTTTAGAGTACGTAATTTGAACCGTCGAGATCGGTGGTAATTAACGGCCGCAATTAAGCTAAGTGATTATTAGTAACTGTGAGCGCAAAACGATAGATGCACTCGTCATGACCACTCATTGAACCAACTTAATTGGAATCTGATAGTGAAATGTTTGCTCATCGACTACACAATGAGCAACTCATTCCAATGTAATTCTAGTCCAAGCTTTCAACTTTAGTTACGGTTGAAAAAATATCCAAGTTTTGATTTTTTACTACTACAAGTGAGATGTTTCTGGCTCAGCTTTCCAATAAAATGTAATTTAAGTGAAGATACACATGAGAGCAGAGTGAAGGCTTTACGTCACTTCAATTTTGTGTTAAAAGTAAGTGTGCGCGCCTCAAGTAACCCGGAGGCAGGGGTAGGTAATGTATTCCCATATATACATAAGTGAAAACATTTTAAGAAGCTCCACGGACCCACTGCATCACCCCCGGGGTTAGGGCCTAAAAGCACTATCTCGGAGCCAAAGCCTTACAACTCTTCTCAAATTCAACTTACTTTGCTCTGTGTGGAGGTGCCCGTACGTTTATTTTATACCGTAGTAAACCATCTTGATACATCGCATTCTTAAATAAAAACAAGATCTATGTTTTTTTCCTTTGTTACAAATATTTATTGTTGTTACTACTTAGGTACTTACACATTTTCTTATCTACCTTAAGTACCTACATAAGCTATGACATTATATATTTTTTCTTTGCTTTTAAAATATAACAATTAAAAGTAGACAAAACATTTTTGTGATTTGCACATGTTACTTAAAATGGATTTTTTTTGTACAGCAGTTTGTACAACGGTAAGTACGTATACATTATACAAAATTGGTTAAAACATCAGATCGTTAATAAAACAAATATAGGAATGTTGAATATACTCGTATTTCAAACAAAATCCAATGTCAATTTTATTTATCCTTGATGTACAATGAGATAAAATATCAAATGGGTGCAGTCACTCTATACGGACACAACACACGTAACGAATTCAAGTTTAGTGTCGCACAGGGCTGAGACCGTAGAGCCGTGGTTGCAATTGACCGGCGGACAAACCGCAGCATCACCGCTCACGCGGCTTCGGGTTAGATCCCCTACACCCGTCCTCGCATTTCCCCCACAAACATCCAACATTAACCCACTGTTTCTTCTAAAAAGCCACGAGTCGAACGACACCAAGTTTGCTTTCTTCACGTCACGAATACGAGGCTATGCTCGATTTCATATAAAATAAATTGAAAAGTTTTGGAGTTTAATTCCGTTCCTCAAGCCGCCATCAGTTCGCGCTCGCGGCGGCGTGGCGGAAGCGAATCTCGATGTTTTGTAATGGAGCTTTTTAAAATGGAAGTCGAACTTTTGTCAGACACTTTTAGCCGCGCCGGAGATACATTTAAGCTTTTTAACTTTTCCACTCCGGTAATGTATCCCACACTTTCCTACGTCTGTAGTGGAGATGTCGTATAAGTTTTTTTTGTTGAGTAGATAGATGAAGTAAGCAACTTTTTTATTTATGTGACTCAGCTCGTCCCCAGTTGCTTGCAATAATCCTGCCAAAGAGCTTCTCTCTATCCGACTTCGTTCCACTTGTTTTTTTCGTGTTCGACGACAGTGTAAACATTTTGCCTACGATCCATTAAGTAAATGCACTCTGGCCGCCACTCGGCACTGCATTAATATTGCATTTCTAACTCCTCCCTGCTGCCCCAAACCCCCACGATTGCGAGCCCTCGATGGACATTTACTTGGGCAGGTTTTCAGAAACAAAGTTAATGGACAGTGTTTTACATATCGCACGAATATTAATTTAAAAATGTACGAATATGTATTCCACGTCCTTTTAGATTTTATTTTTCACTGATGTTCCTATCTACTTAAATTAAGTCTGGCAATGGGAATGGACCAAATAATGCGTTGGATATTAAACCAGACACAAAAATAAGCACAGCTGTGTGCAGTAAGGTTGACCGATGATTTGTCCTATCTAAACGCCCCAAAAATAACGGCAGGTAAAACAAACCTTTTAATTCATTCGTATAAGGTAAGACATAAAGCGATGTAGGTAACTCCTTTAAAAGACGTAGCGTACATTTCTTACAAATTATATCAATCTCTCAAAATCAATAAGTGTTTGTAGCTAATGTAAGCGCTTAACGAGCCGCGAGCGGGACTCCTGAGCGGATCAGCAAATGGAGTGCTTCATGCATAATGTAGCGCAGGCTGAGTGTTGTTTTGAAAAGCGTTCTGAATTTGTTATTTTCGTCACACCAGGTGATGCCCAGGCACCTCATGAAACATTTAACGACATATCGATGTACATAATGTCGTTTGTTCGACGGGCTTTATGAAGATTCAACTAGCGACATGATACGCTCGTCTCATTATGAACCCCGGTTGAGTTTTGGCAAGGATAACAGGGTTTCAGTAACTATTCATGTAATAATAATACCAGACTATTAAATAGATACTGTACCTGTTCTCAGAGAACACATATGCATAAGATACCATCATGCCTGTATTCCCCGAAGGGTTAGGCAGAGGTGTACCAATGTACACCCACAGTTTGCGGGCATGTTTTAGGTCCCATGTAATAGGGGGCGAGCCTATTGCCAATAACCGGGCACAAATCCTAACTCCGAACTGCTTCTGAGACATTCACAATGGAAGAACCCAATAACACTGTCCTCGACCCGAGAATCGAACCTAGGACCTCACGCACAACAGTCATGCTTGCCACCACGAGACCAACGGGGCGGGGAAGTAATGTTAAATATGTTAATAAATCAATCAGCCATTGAATATGATTTAAAACCAGGACATATCGTTTATACCTACAGGTGTTGAAGCTTTTTAAGTTTGGCTAAGTATTTTTTATTGATGAGCCTATGTATTTATGTCGTAACAGGTGACGTTCTGTGGTTTCTGCCTACCCCTATGAGAAAAAGGCATGAGTTTATTTATTGTATGATGAGCCTAGTATACGCGGAAGAACATTGCAGCGCAATTTTTACAGTGGGTTCAGTATATTATTAAAAAGGGGTTCTTCATTAATGATGCGTTGATGATTTTTCTCGTTTATTAAAAAAAAGTCACCTGTGCCATACGAAAGTGCAATAACTACAAGGAAATCAAAATATATGGAACAACTAATTTTTTTGCTGTGCCTATTATTAACCTAAAAACAGTAAAATAACAGACAAAAATTCGAGAAAGCGTGTTGATAAGATTTATTTTCGCATATACTCCAAAAGCATCCTTTTACTTCAATGTTACATCGTAACGGTTACAAGAAAAAAACAGTATATCAAAATACAAATGAGTTGGCATCTTAGTACGAGCTTAAAGCTGGAATCATCTCTTTGCCGTAACGCTAAATTTCTATATCCTTATGTAACTTTATTAAATGATAACAGGAGATAACCGGCACCTCAGAATTAATTAATCCACTCAGAGATTGCATCTAAAAGCCCGCTGCCCCCGCGCACCCCCCTCCACTCGGGGTCGATCCGTTTCCAGCCACTTAAACTTCACGCGGAGCGCTCCTAGCTTCCGTTTTAATTACAAAATTAATTCAAAATGTAATTAAAGTTAACAATAAGGCAGCAAACAATTGAAGTTATTTATGTTAGTTTATGCTTTATGGCGAGTAGGTACTGCTACGTTGGAATTGCGATTTACTCAAGAGCCGTGTTAAATATGTTGCCTTCTGTTGTTGCGAGTTAAGCAATATCGTTGATTAGCTATACAGGTAACGCAAATAGCACTTGGTGATATGGGAAGTAATTTAAATCTCTTAAAAATAGGCTTTGTGAAGGTTGTACACCGCGACAATCTGGGTGAAATAGTTTTAGTCCAAACACTCAGCCGAGTTCCTTTTTGGCATCCGAATGTAGTAAAAGGGTTTTTTATAAATGAGGCACATGTTTAGCCACACTCGAGTCATGCACATTTAACTTCTACTTTCAATAAATGATATCAAAAGTACGTCGGCTATCAGTTTATGTAATTGGAGCCCTATTCGTGAAATGAAGCATAACCCGATATCTCGCACACTCGCACACAGAAGGTGTCCAATTTTACATAATCTTCAGATTTTTCATAAAATGACGCCTCACAATCTCTATTGGTCCATCGGTCCCTGCCAGGTCTGTCCGTGGCTAGGTAACCATCAGGTACACACCGACGCCCCTCCGTACCTCGAAGTTCCGAGTCATTCGTACAATTTGGAGTGTCGTCGACAGTCTTTACAGGTATTCAGAAGCCAGGAAGTCTTTAAAGAAGTCCTACCAAGAATATCGATATCCAGTTACTGGGTTGTAAAGGCCATATATAATACTGTTAATCAGCTGCATCTAGTAAGATGGGAAGCCGATCCTAACGTAGTTAGGAAAAGGGCTATGCAGATAATAAGAGCTTTTCTTTATCACTTTACCGGAACTGAACCAACATACCAGTTTCTGAAAAACACGTTGATCCAGTTTTATTGATTAGACCTAATAATGGTAAAGTGATCAAGTTAAACCTTTATTTCAGTAAAGTATTAGGAGATGAGCCGCGTCGAGGACTGATCCATTCGACGTCGCTATACAGGCAATAAAGCTCTGTTGAAAAGCACTTAACAGGATTGATTCAGACCATTTACCATTCTATAAACAAACACAACCTTTCCATTATGGTAAATTATAAAACCTTTTAGCAAATCGAAATCGAAGAAAAAGGAGCGGTCTGCTTTGACGCTATTGGATATTATTATTTAAATAGGTTTGGTATCTAGCGCTGAATTCATTTAGTAGCTGGGAAATCACCTTCACTGGTAGGTACTTTATGACTAACGTTTTGGTCGTTATCTGTAATTTCATTGAATATTGAAGGAACACACCATCATACCATCACGCCTGTGTTCCCCGAAAAGTTAGGCAGAGGTGTACCAATGTACACCCACAGTTCGCCGGTATGTTTAGGTCCCATGTAATAGGGGGCGAGCATATTGCAGGAAGTAGGTACATATACCTATGTAACTTACTAGACGAAGAAAACTTACTAGATATCCTAACTATGGTTCGCTTTATTCAACAAGATTTTTAAGAAAAAGATCTTTATTTTCAACTTTCTACCTATCTATTTAAAAATTTTCAAAATACCTGGATAAACTACACAGTAGATGGATATTTTTACCTGACGTATTTACTTTCAAAAATCAATCAAAATCAATTACCTGCCTATTTATTTTACGACTAACTTTTGCCCACGTTAATTTTCTTACGGAACACAAATTTTTTGATTATTGCCTGTAGCACTGAACGATAACGTAGCTTTCTATACTCATAAACTAAGAGGAACGCAAAAATAAAAGGATTTATTTCACCTGTTGTTATCGTGTGTCGGTACGGTAGGCCACAAACATTATACTAGGTATTAAACAAAAGGATTAGATTTTTTTCCAATACTTTTTGTTTTTAACTAAAACTGCATTTTTTCTCTGAAACATTTTGCCGATTTTTGAATTTGAATTATTCAGGTTTTGTTTATATTTTTGCCTTTAACTCCCTTGTTTATTGCGTTAAGTGTGAATTGTTACTACAAATAAACTGATAATGCCAGGTGTTCGATGTAAAAGAATTTTCAGAATAAGCACAGCAGTTCCTGAGAGGCCAAGAAACATGCTGCCAGCCTTTTGGGCTGGGCACGCCTTAATAGAGGCTGTAAGTCCCCTCTTTGAGGAGTGGCTGGAGAGGCGCCACGGCGCCCTCACCTACCGCCTGACGCAGGTCCTCACCGGACACGGGTGTTTCGGGAGGTTCCTGCACCTCATCGGGCGGGAGGAAACGTCCGGGTGTCACCATTGTGTGGATCGCCCCGAGGACACGGTGGAGCACACCGTGGCGGTATGCCCCGCTTGGGCGGAGCATCGCCGAGTCCTCGTGGCGGCCATCGGCGGCGGCGAACTCTCGCGTCCGGCCCTGGTGCAAGCCATGGTCCGGAGCGAGAGGGAATGGAATGCAGTCGCCTCCTTCTGCGAGGCAGTAATGCTTGAGAAGGATGCGGCGGCGGGACGGTTGAGACAGCGGTTCTTCCGTCCCAGCCGCCGCGGTAGACGCTCCGGACGTCGGGAGCCGCGAGACGACTCCCGGCCACCGTAGATACGGGCCTGTGGACGGTGAGCAATGGGTAGCTCACTAGGGAATGGACATACTATTTGGGTACCATTCTAACTCGTGTATCCAATATGATAGCTAGCTATATTGTTGTCTACTTATTATAATTAGCATTGATTTACGGATACATTTTCTGGAAATCTAGATTCATAAATGAGGTGACTCAGTCATATGCATACTTTACCTTTTTAGATACTGGTCGCAATTCAGTCACCAATAAACTCAGAAAAATTAATGTCAATGTGGCGATGGCGTACTATATCAACTTATTCTAATTTTAAACAGTCGTGTCCGCTGTCGTCTAAACCGGTCTTACCTACTATATTTTTGAGCAATATTACAAAAATATTTAATAGCAGATTTTTTTTACCGAAATTACGAACCAGAAACCGCGCAGTTTTGCACGGTATTATTTTGTAATTTGAATGTTTTTCATACTTGTGTTTTAAATATGGTCGGCAAAGGGCCCAAGCCAAAAAGTAGCCGAATATTTCAGCTATGTTATTTGAAGTGTTGTAAGTCGCAGAACCTTACGCCTTTGACCAATGTCATACCTTCTGGCAATGGCAAGGTTCTTGATTTCTGCGTGGATAGGATCAAATATGCAGATTGGGCGCCTATTTTAAATGCACTCAGCTGTGATTTGAGCCTGCATTCAGTTTCTATAAAGTGTCGACAGCAAGTCAAAACGGGTAATGTTGAATGAACTCAGATTACAAGCTGGTAATTTCGGAAAGCTTTAGTAACTTTATTGACAAAACCTGTAAAATTGAATTAAGAATTTATTATGCGAATGTTTTCCGCAAATTGTCTGAAAATATATCAACTTACCTAGATATTCCGCACCAATTTGTTTAAATTATGAAGCGAAATTTAAAAAAACAATTAATTCAATGCTTTTTACCCGCAGTATTGGTAAACATAGACACCGAGAGACTAGCAAAAACGGTTAACAAGCGATGTGTGTTGTTAACAAAGTTCATGCTAAGTAATTTAATGGACGCGACAGCACAATTGCTCTCTAATACTACATTGTTGACGAGCTTAATGCTTGAGGGACTTCCGTTGAAGACACCGTATTTGGAACCTTTGTGTGAGGTAAGACATTATATGTCTTCATTTCATATATCAATATCTGACTGAGTGGAGATCAGCCAGATGAGTTTATTGTGACAAAACCATAAAACGTTCTTTATGCATAATAAAAAATCCTCTCTTCTGTACATCGCACAGCATAATTGATTTATTAGTTGTATATTATTTTTATGAAATTAAAAACAAGTAAAAGTACAATTTGACTAATTGTATCAAACAGTTTTTCTCTAAAATAATACAATATCATTGCTGTGTTTGTAAAACAGTCAGGCGCGCAAAACTTATGAACAGTAGGTACTTTCTAAAATTTAAATGCGCGTTCTTAAATTATTTATCCTAAATCTTTCTACATTTCCTTGTGTTCTAGGCTCTACTAGCGAATAGTTCTCTCCAACACATACACTTGCAACGATGTCAGATCGGAGACGTGGGCTGCCAAGCTATCTGCAAGTCTATCAGGTCTCAACCGAACATCCTGACGTTAGACTTGACAGGATGCGAGCTAACGCCTCTAGGTGCTGAATACATTGCAGAGTTAGTTAAGGTTTGTCCTTATTTAATGGATCATTTCAGAAGTCTGCAGTTTCCTTTTAGGTACGTTTCGCAGAACTAGCGACCTAGGTAAGCGATTTTCTGACCGCACGCCTCTCTACCAGTCATGTACCAGCGCGTTGTTTGGGGAATAAATACAATTTTTTTTTATCTTTTTGTCAACCACAATATTTTTATTATCATTTCAGTTTCAAAAGATCCACAGGTACAGTGAAAACTGGACGCACACTCTCCGGTATCGAACGCCCGAGCCAGAGGCTGTGGCAGGTCTGCGCAGAATCACCTTGTGTGCCAATCCTCAGTTAGGTGACACAGGAATTTGCAAGCTACTTGATGTACTCTCCGATGATTTATGGATTAAAGGTCAGTACTGTGTTGCGGCACAATGTATAAGCGAAGGGTTTAAAGACACCCAAAAAGTATTGGAAAAATCTTCAACGTCAACGAGACTTGATTCCCCTGCGAATCTCTCGCAGAAGAATGAAGGTAGGTAACCGAAGGTAGTAGCCGCAGTAGGAGTGGTAGTTGGCACCTTTTTTAAAACAGATATGTGTAGTTCAAACTTTAAATGCTCATGTTTCAGCACTGGATGTCCAGGACTGTGGTTTAACAGAAAACACGACGGCCGCGACCCTACAGCTGTTAAAAGCCAACAAGACTCTTTTAGTAATAGATTTAAGGAACAATGATGTGAGTTTAGAGTCGCTGTCTGAAGTGCTCTCCGCGCTCAGGGGAAATGAAACAGGAACAGAAAAAAAGGTGGGTTTTATAATGTTACGGACCCTGACAGAAATATGTAATTTCACCGTTTCATAATCGTAAACTGAGAACATGACTTGAACTTACCGGCGAACTGTGGGTGTACATTGGTACACCTCTGCCTAACCCTTCGGGGAATACAGGCGTGATGTGGCGTGAGGCGTGTGTGACTTGAACTTTAGCCTTGTATGTTTTGGACTCCACAATTTTTCGAACAGTCTCTTGTAGTTAATAATTGTTCGATCGGCTGATCGTGTTAGATTGGATGCAGAAAATCAGAAGGCGTCATTCACTTTAAAGTGTTACTTACTTTAGGAAAACATTATAGTATTGTTCGGCCTATCGCCCCAAATAAAACTTTTTTTGTCATAAAACCACTGTTTTGGTTTTTGTAAGACCATTTCACCCACTTGTTTTTTTCAGCTTTCATGGCTTGCTAGCGCTAGTGGGTCTTCGACTAAAAATTGTGACAAAATGTTGCAATCCGTTCCATCCAAGTTAGTAATCAATATTGCAATATAACTTCATCATTCACTTGATTCGCACATTTATGTCACACGTCCTATCAATCGTTATTGTCCATTAAAGCAAATTTCCTGTTTACTCTTAGAAATGAAATACCAAAAGATCGACCAGTTATAAACGAAAGAACAACAACCGCGAAATATGTTAGCAACACTGGTACGGAGAAGAAAGACAAGTAAGTAGTAACATTATGTACGAGGCAGGGATCTGCTGCAGCAAAATCTGGAAAACTTCGCTTGTGAACAACTAAAGAGTTCACACCAGTACCTTTGACTTCGACTGAGGGTGGTACTACAACTAAATGACAAAACATTACATCTATATTCCCTGGGAGGGGGCTAGTGTTGTTCAGTACATAAGGGGCCGGGCCTATTGCCATTAGCCGTGCGTAGCAAACTAGCGAATTTTAGAAAAAAAAAACATAATGCTATGAAAATCAGACCCCTACCTAGATCATATTAAATTGTTATTTCCAGAGACTACACAGAGATATTAGAACAACAGCTCCAAGAGGAGATATCGCATAGACAACAACTTGAAAAGTTGACTGCACTGTTGGCACACCAAAATAAACAGTTGAAACAGCAGCAGATACGACCGTGGGGCAACGGTGCGACGTCTTCAGGTAGCCCTACGATTACCTGAAATAATTCTTCATTTATACAAACGGCATTCCAAATTAGCAAAAGCACAATTTTCTAAATTCTGGTAAAATTTTATAATTTAATATTCAGACATGTGAATTGGTATTTTTGTAGAACGTGGTAGTGTTAGGTACGGGATATACATGGACAAAATTTAAATTTCGGAGACCGTTGTAAAAGACTATGGCCGTCTTCCGTAATGTTAACTTTGTTACCAATAAAGATCTAACAGATAACATAATTAATAATTAATTGATTGTCATAATAATTGAACTAAGATTTTTTTTTTTCAGGTTCAGAACACTCCTTCGAAGCCAGTGAGAGGTCGAGCGACCTATCGAACAGGTCTGCTTCATCGAGTACTGTGCTCATTAACCAGAAGACGCTGAGTTACATACAGCAGGCCTGCAAAGACATATACGCTTTCTTAAAAAACAACCAGTGCTATGGAATATCGCCTCATGGGTCAGTTTTATTCTCAACAAGCTTTGAACTTCTTATTGGTAACTGGATTTAAGAATTTTGCCCAACTTGAAAATTGAAAACTATTATAAAATTAAGGTCTATTCCCAGATGGCCAGTTCAGTGGTAACCCGATGACCTATTAAAATGACGTTATCATTTTAATTATAATCCCCAGAAAATGCATCCGGGAGCCATTGAATGAGCAGTTACCTGAACAGCAAGCGTACGAGGGCATCGCGGAAGTGAAACAAACATCGTATAGTGAAGAATTGCAAGTTAACATAGTGTCGAAAAGATCGCAGAGTTCACATAAAATGTTAGAAAAATTTGAGCTCAATAAAACAACTAAGTCTGCGCATTTTTTGGGTGACTCACAGCGAGTAGACGCAGTTGAAACGGTAAGAGGTTTAAATACTAACATCTGTCCCAAAATGTTAAACTTACTTTGTTGGGAGTTCTCTTCTTTTCCAATCTAATGCAGCATTTAAGTATTAGCACTCTAGCCTCGATATAACACAGTTTACGGTACATGCGGGTACGCAACTTGTTGAACATTAACAAGACACAATTTTCTGTATTTCTGCTATGGACAAGTTAACAAGCATTTAAATTCAAACATAAAAACAAGCAGACCCGAACAATTGTCCAATTGTTGTTGTTGTGTCAATTGTTGTTTTGTTGTTGTTGTAGGTATTTTGTCCTTGCAAACGACTTTTTTTAACCTTAAGTTCTACCTTGCCGTTCTCATGAACGGCGAGGTAGTACTGCAGAATGACCAGCAATTAATATATTTGTGCGCCCTAAATATTTTCAGACACTGGAGATGATTGAAAAACAAATGGGTGACACAATACATGCACACAGCGAGGATTCGAATACGTTAGAGGAAAATAAAATTTCGGCACAATCAATGCTTAACACAAAAGTAAGTGTAAACTTGTTTATGATTTTCAAAGTTAGCAATTACTTAACAAACATCCAATTTGATAAAGTTCAAGCAACAGAATTACCAATAGTACATTGTTCGAGCCCAATCAAACATAATACCTAACTATAATCCTCATAAGCCATATCATTCAATCTCAACGGAGACTAGCCAATGACACAATAGATATTAAGCATAGACTAAAATATTTTGCGTCGCCGCACCTGCACTATGCTGTATAGTTTAAGAGTGTGTACATAAACGCAGGTGCACTCTCTCATTCCTTACTTGCATAGCCCGATGGAACAGCAATCCTAGACAACCAGAGAGAGTTTAGGCGGAGAACCAACAAACATAATATGCGGTTATCTGCATGCAAAACCCATTTCGAAGTATCGATTTGTTTACAGAACATGCAGAGTAGCCCCTGCAGTAGCGTGGCAAGTGACTCTGACACGCTTATATGCTCGTCACAGGCACCGCAGCGCTTTGTACACCCGGCCCTCATCAACCCTCGGGACGCACTCTATTCGTCCTCATCTGAGGACAGCTCGTGACAGTCGTTTTTTATGTATATCTATGAGTTTATGAAGATCATGTTTTATGTACTATTAAAATTGTTTGATTTATATTGTTAGGTTTTATATCTTTAACTGCCTAGTTTTTCCCAACTATGTTGAAGTCCATTTCCATTCTAACCAGTTACAGCTGAATTCCATTATTTTACATGGAGATACTGACTCTAAGATGACCTCCACAGCCCAGGTACTAAGCAACACGATACCCCTTAGTAAGACTTGTTGTCGCTTTCAAGCTTCTGACATGATATCGAGACCAACGGCTTTACGTGATTTTCGAGGAACGATAGTGCCACGCCACCAACTTCCAAACTCCGGGATGCTACTGAAAAATTCCTGATGGAGAAACCCAATAACACTGCCCGACCTGGCGACCGAACTCAGCAGTCGCGCTTGTCACCACGCGACCAACAGGGTAGTCGATAAGGTTCTATTTTTTATGTGCTTGATGATCCGGAGCTTCGATCCACCCTAATTTATTTTATTGAAATTATTCATATGCGATTTTCAATCTTAAGGCTGATTTTTGACCGGCGCGCTGGAGTCCTGGGCGGAGACGTCAAACCGGATATACCGGTGATCGGAGTAGGTCTCCACCCCCTCCATAACGCGCCAGTCTAGGACCCGCGGTGACAGCCCGGGGCTAGCGAACGATATGTCCACCACAGACTCGCCCCGCATCCGCACGCACGTGGCGACAACCCCGATTTAGGACGACTAGGCCCTTCTCCAGAGCCCAGTCCTCCACCATCCTTCCTCGCACGTCCGTGCAACGAGAACCCCAAGCCAAGTTCTCGGCATTGAAGTCCCCGAGCACCAGCACGGGAAGGGAATGGCTTCCGACGACGACACTCAACTCCGCAAGGGAGTTGTGGAACTCGGCGAGAGTTCGGTTCGGGGAGAAGTAGACTCCTACCACGACAATGTCCCCGAACCGTGCTGCTACGCACCCCTGTCCCCTCCTGACACTCTCCAGGGACGGGGTGCCGGCGGCGGCGACCGCGGCGATGTCGGCGGTGGCGGCGGTGGCGAGGACCACAGCGGTGGAGGGCCGTCCCCCGGCCTAGGCCGGCGGAGCGCAGTCCCTGCTCCCAGCCCGGTGGTCGGCCGGCTTGCTGGCCACCGCACGAGAAGTTATTTGATGATTTCCCACCCACCAAAAAAAAAAAAAAAGGCTGATTTTTCAATGGTCAGATATTTTAATCTAATTCTTTTATCTGACGAATAAATATGACAGTTTGACTTAACGTCCATACAAACGCTGTCAAACAGTCACATTTATTCTTCCGTTAAGAGGTATCTGACGATTGAAAAATCGGCCCTTAATCAAGTGGCAATTCCCATACAAAATTACATTTAAATTTATTTGATTTATTTATATTTATATATCGGCTGTTTATTAAAGGTTTTTTTTTATTTTCTGTTTTCCTGAGCTACACCTGTCCTAGGGCGAACAGAACAAAAAAAAAACAAGTCAATGGAGCCATTTTTACGATTTTAAGGCATATTATTTTTATATCCACACTAGCTGCTGCGACTTCGTCCGCGTGAAATTTGATACAAATTATTATCCCACAGGAATCCACCATTTTTCCGGAATTAAAAGTATCTTATATGTTATTCCACACTATAATTTATATCTGAGTGCAAAATTTCATTCAGATCTGTTCAGCCGTTTCAGCGTGTAAGAGTAACAAATATCCATCCATCCATCCACATAAACTTTTGCATTGTTCATATTAGGTATTATAAAACTATAAGTAGAATTAATAGGAAGGATAGTAGGATAACGACAACAAGTAATAAAATAAAATAAGTAACTCCGACAGAAGAATGAAGATCCCTACCGCAGCTAATAAAAGAGCCATGAAAGGGCTGAACCGATTTTAATGAAACATATCTAAGAACCATCGCTAGGAAACCTGCTTTCAAATCGGTTCATCCGTTAAGAACTACGGTGCCCCAGACAGACAGAAACACGTCAAACTTATAACATCACTCATTTTGAGTCGGAAGTTAAAAAGAAAACCCAGAAATTGAGAAAATCTTTTCTCGCTCATACAAAATCCTAAGCATCTTATTCACGTTGGGTCGGTTTTTTTATCGTACAATAATATAATATAATACTATAACTTTTTTATAGAAAATATACATAGATAAAGCTATTCTTAAAAAAAAGATATCCGCCTGCACAAAAAAAAGAAAATTGATGCCGCTGCTACATGCTACACCCTTGCACTATATCAATAATTGTACCAAATACATCGAAATAACATGTAGAGAGAGCTATTATAATAGGGCTCATTCAATGTAGGTATGCGTTCGGTGCCGGACTGCTGCAGCTTTTTTCAAACAGTTGGCATAATATTGCCAAAATCACACACACGCATCACGCCTTTAGTTGATTCACGCCTTTGGCGGTCGGGACTTGAGGCTTTTGCTAATACTTGGTAAGTGTGTAAACCCAGCATTATGGTAACTATCAATGTTGCCATGTATATGATAAACTGTGTGAATCACCTATAATATTCTTTCAGCATTTGATTTTAGACTTTATTCCAATCCAGTAAGTATCAAAGCATTTTGTTATTATTACAGTGACTTGTCATCGTGTCAATGAATCTGACTGTTACAGTGACTCGCAGTCGCTAGAGGTCGCTGTAGCTACTTTGTCTAATTTTGTCTGTGCCTTCTAATTCAGCTCTCATTTCTTGATTTGTTATTTTCTTTAGTGTCCTCTAAAACTTAAAATAATGGATGATTTCGGAGATAGTTTTGTCCAACCTGAAGTAGACCCTGCAGCAGAGTTCCTTGCTCGCGAACAAAACCAATTAGCAGGGCTCGAAGATGAGTTGGAAACCAGTGCTCCGCCCCCCATTATATCTTCATCAAACGGTCTAGTAGATGATTTTGTGGGTAAGTCTTGTAACATTCCAATTTTGTTGTCCATATTAAATCATAGTATTGCAAATGTTTAGTTACTGGTCAAATTTAAAAATCAATAACTACTCTGAAAATCCTAAACTTGGCCAAACTATTACTGCGACTTGGCGTTCGTCATCAAAATTTAGTTTCATATCTAGTAGTCTCCATCCAAACTTGGTTTATAAACCTACCGCATCTATGTGTGATTAGGTAATTTAACGAACCACTAATATTTTATTAATTAAACTAAGTTGAATCCTTTCAGTGCCAAAAATCTGTAATAAAAATGAATCTTTCTTTACAGAAGTGCCCAGTGCATCAGCCTTTGACTCAAACGGTCTGTTAGACGATGAGCCCATCCAGACTTCTGTGTTCAGGCAAGAGAGAGAGGAACCTGAGAAGATCAAAGCTTGGCGTGAAGAACAGAAACAGAGATTGGAGGAGAAAGGTAAAAGTGTCAGCTAGGATACTAATTTATCCTTTATTTCCCACATATGTTTATATTTGTTGTGGGCTCTTAAATTTTTTCTTATACCTAACTTGACTACTTAACTACATTTTTAGAAAACCAATGCATTATCCTATTATGTTTATAAGATTATGATAGGTGTATTAAGGAAAACGAGTCATTATAGCTGGCAAATGTGGGAGACAAATGAATATGTAACAAATCCTTTATTACAGGGATTATATAACTACCCTCCTTTAATAGCCTGATCTGCAAAACGTTAACTTGTTATATAGCATTCATTATATAATTTCTATTTCTTAGATCTTATTCTTAGATCATCTTCTTTCTTATTCTTAGATCAACCAGGTTTCAGATTGTCTAAAGTACACACTTCTTTTATGGGGTACTCGGTAAAATGTTATAATAAAATACCGCTTGATATTCTCGAACTAAATGAGAGAATATTTAAAACTTGCATCAAACGCACACTATATAGTCAAGCATATTATAAGCTAGAAGATTATATTAATGACAAGAATGCTTGGCTTAATGCTGGTCCTGCTCCATAGTCACTCGGGTTCACAAATTAATACTTACATATGTATATTAATACAGAGGGATGTTTCTTGCCACCTTTTTATTTGTATTCTCATTTTTCTTAATAACATTATTATTTCTATTACATACTACAGGTCTCTGCCAAATAGGTTCACTTAAAACCTCAGTTTTATATAATCTATCATCAAATGATGATAGATTTAGAATTTAATTTTATTAGAATTTTAATTTTGTAAATGTGAGTACCATGGAGCCATTTATTTATCTAATTCTATAATTATGTGTTGGACACAACGAGCTTCGTGGTTGAGGGCTTTGTCAGGCTCACTTAAATGTCTCGCTGATAGTGGCGCGTGGGTTGGATCATTTGGTTCCCTTCATGATTGTTGAGCTAAGTGGTGCTGATCTTCGCGTCATGTTCGTGAACGGGCGCTTTCAGTTGGGATTAGTCATCTCTTAACTGCCATGGCTTACACCTTTAGTACTATTATTATTATTCTTGTATTGTTTTATATTCATCTTCATTGTTTTTACATATAGAAGCAACAAGAATATTGTAACCAAGATTTTGTAAAAACCAATTTGAAAAGAGTGTTCATGGAGTTTCTTGCTTGTTCTTCTCCAGAGACCTACGCTTTGGAACGAGCAACTAGCTTAACTTTTTGTATGGGTAACTTCTTGACAATTCAAAAGTGCCTGTAAATGGTCTAATTGAAATAAATGTTTTGACTTTGAATTCAGATGCTGAAGAAGAAAATAAGAAAGAGGAGATGTTGAAAGTAGCCAAAAAAGAGTTGGAGGATTGGTACAAAACCCATGAAGAGCAGATTGCTAAGACTAAGGCAGCTAACAGGTACTTACTATCTAGTTCAATTACTTTATTTATGGTAGTGAAATTAGCATTAACACTTGATCTTACTGCTACACTATGTGATCTATAGATAGGTACTTATTATTGATGTTTCAATGCCTTTGTCAAATGTATGGCTTCCATTTTTGATGGACAAAAAGTACATTATTTCCTTTAAATTTAGTTTAGAGAAAAATAAGCTAAATTGGTTTTATATTATATTTTCTGTTATCAAGAGAAGCTCATAAATTGTATATCGACTAATAAAATCAACAACACTATTTTATATTGATAAAGTAGAGTAAATTGTAGCAATTAAGAAAAAAAAGCATAAAATAATACTTTCTTTATCTAATACTAATAGCAAAAAATAAGCACTTTTCTGATAGTAAATGCTTCAACTACAGATATCATATAACATGATTCACATAATAAATGGAATTCTTTTGTCTACAACTCTCAATCAGTGATATATTTGTTTGCATGACTAAATAAAAACTAATTGGACCCTTTTATTTTCAATGCAATCAGGGAGTCTGCTAAGTAAGTATACCTGAAGTATAAACTAAAACTGGAACTAATCTGGTATAACTTGGTGGTGGTTCCAGGTGATAAATTGGCAAAATTTTATTCATTTTACATCTCCAATTATTAAAAAAAAATCTATTGGGCATTTCATATTGTCAGGGGATAGGTGTGGTACTAAGAGACGAATAATGTAATCATTTTTGTTTCTGTTATATTTTTATAATCCAGTATAAATAAAGAAATCATATACACTTCAGTGTCATTGTACAATATAGACTCATCAACCAACAGTCAGATAAACAAAACATTATTTGTAAACATTTCATTCCACATTAAAAATTCCAACACAATTTCTTATTCTAATACAAATTTAACAATGGATCAAGTTGCATAATACATTGGCATTTCATTTAAACCAATTCACAGAAGATAGATAAGGCACAATATGGTTTCTTAACTTATGTATGTTTGAAATAGGAACGCCGAGAAAGCTTTAGCACGCGGCTCTGAGGGTACCGTAGAAGACGGTAATGAATGGGAGCGCGTTGCAGAGCTTTGCGACTTCGGACCTAGGCGCGGCCGTGATGTGGCGCGTCTGCGGTCCATCGTACTGCAGTTGAAACAGTCTGGAGTCCGACCTAAACACCCACCACGCACTACTAAGGTGTAAGTATTTCTACCCATTACTCTTGAGGGAAGCACTTCTGTAGAATTAAGAAATCTGGGTCCAATCGCCAGGTTATTGGGACTAAAAATTAAATTAAACATAACTAATTCATGAAGTTAAATCCAATTTTATAATGGTGGTTTGTTACCTGACTAGTTGTCATCATGAATAGCAACTGTATGCTTTTTCAATAAATTAAGATTATATATCTATACTTCTATACTAATATTATAAAGAGGAAAGATTTTTTCGTTTGATTGTATCAAATAGGCTCTGAAACTACTGGACATATTTTAACCATTTTTCACTAATAAATAGCTATGTTATAGCAGGGTAGTAGTTACTCAGGTATAATGCAGCTATGTGTTGGTGAAAAAATGGTTAAAATAAGTCTATAAGGTCCAAATAGGTCCATTAGGTTGTAGCGTGATGTTATATGTTAGCCTAATTAGGCTAACATATAACATCACGCTACAACCCACGGGAGCGGAGCAGTAACTAAGGACTTAACTTAATTAGTAAAATAAGCCACGCGGACGAAGACGCGGGCAGGTCGTTAGTAAAATATAATTAATTTACATATTATACTTATTGTAATTAAAATATAATACATAAAATAATATTTCTTTTTTTTTCACAGAGCTTGAATTGTCTATGAAGATGTAAGAGGTCTTAACTACAAAAAATTGTACCTAATCATCAGTCTCGGTATATTAAAAATCACACTTAATTATAATAAATTAGGAAAAATATATTAATATAAACTTGTTCTGCTGATGTTTACCTAATAATACTGGAATGTAGCAACCATAATAAAAGTGTTATTTATTCATTTTGTATTGAATTGTATGATGTTATAAATCATAATGGCAAACTATTTTTAGGGACTAGTTAAGCCACCGCGTTTTTATTTTTGTCATAATATAATATTAATAAATATCATTCCAAAATAAATAGTTGTTCAATTCTTTGGTCAATTATCCACATTTTAATTTACCCCAATTTTGAACACATTTTACTAATGCACACACTCCTAATTATAACAATTAAACCTATTAGTGACTGCCTCAAATTTCTACTTTTAAAAAATGTTCAAAAGAAAATGCATAACATACCATACCACCTGTATTCCCTGAAGGGTTAGGCATGAGAGTACCAATGTACACCCACAGTTCGCCCATGTTTAAGTCCCATGTAATAAAGGGCGAACCTATCGCCAATAACCGGGCACAAATCCTAAAACGAATATTTGATACTATAATTTAAAATCTCTTGCAATATCAATATGTTTCTTTTTATATATTTTTTCAGTCAATTTTAATAACAAATACATTAAACTTATGACCAATAAAAATGGCCAAACACCACATGTGAGGTAGCTACGTAATTGTAATCCTAAAGACCTTTCTTTATTCATAGATATCTTATTGTAAACTATTTCTGTCCTTTTTGTTATATCCATCCAATTGTACATTTTCCTTATTCTTATATTGCATTCAAAAGGACATAACATGTTGCCCTTATCTATGTCTTCCATGGCTTTTTCAATCCCTTCAACTAGACTACTAACATTAGGTTCTGTCAAGTAAATCATATTCCCAGGTAACACTTCAGGGATACCACCAACTTTAGTTGACACTACCTTCAACCCGCAAGAAGCAGCCTCCACTATTGCCATGCAATAAGCTTCTGTTAAAGACGTGTTCAGAAATATATCTCCTTTTACTAACACATTTCTAACATCAGAATGTTTGAGACTTCCTAAGAGGGTTACACAGTGTTGGAAACCCTTCTGTTCTCTTACTTCTTGTAAAAGCCACATTTTGGGACCATCTCCACCAACTATAAACCTTATTCTTGGATATCTAGGACATATATCAGCAATGACAGCAGCCATCAAGTCAACACCTTTTCTGTACACCAGGCGTGACACAATAACTATTGTTATCACATTTGGCTCCCTTTTACTTGGGTCTGGAGTAAAACTGTAAGCATCAACAGCATTTGGAATAACTGAAACTTTGTGTGCTTTAACTTTTGCTCTAAGAACAGTATTTTCTTTGCCAGTGTGTGACACACAAATACAATGGTCACATTCACATAGACACATTTGCAGATATTTGTTTGTCAGAACAGCAGATGTGTCTGCAAAACCAAACAAGCTGTGATCAGTAAAAACTGTTTTTAAGCCCATTAATTTACCTATAATTGACACTTCATGGCAAAGGACACTGAATGCAGAATGTCCATGTACAATTTCAACTCTTTCCCGAATCAATATATATCTTATCAGAGCTATATTACTAATCATTGTTGGAAGTACACACTGGGCATAAAACACTTTTACAGGCAAGTAATAAACTTTGAGTCCACACGTTAAATACCGTATTCCTACCCGTTGACCATATGAATGTGTGATTATTACCACTTTGTGGCCTCGTTTTATTAAACACTGGGATAAGTTGTAGATATGTTCTTCCACTCCGCCAGTATTAGGATAAAAGAAGTCTGAGGCCATGCAGATTATGTGCTTTTTATTCCTTTTAAGGTTTTCCTGTAACAAAATTGTTAACATATTTAAAGATTTTCCATTAATTTCTAAATATTTACAAATAATAACTTAGTTAGGTACCTTTCTTTGGACGCCCATTGTATATAGTTGAAGTGTTATGATAAGATTATGGTAAGTTATAAATTGGCCTATTGTTTTTAAATAACGCTTCGTACCGAATCAATTACGAGACTTCAACATACTACTTTGAATTTCCTCATATTTCTTAACTGATCGGTGCTCCCATGATATCCAGTCTATTTAATTAACAATGTACTCTGGACGTAAAAAAAACTATTTATTAAATATTTCTTTGGGTACCGTACTGCTACTGCTGTCTGCTGCATGCTGTTTCATTGTTGGAAAATGGATTACAATTGGATCATTTGGATGACTGATACAGGACACTGACAGACGTCACACTATTGACTGAATCTTAAAAGTCATGACTACATAACATCTTACAAGTGGGATGACTATAATGCCTTGGAAGTTGGGTAGGCCTTTGATGTGGGATGCAACATGTGTCGACACCCTTGCGCCATCCCATCTTCCCTGCATGACGTGTTGTGCTGGGGCGGCTGCTACTGGTGACGAATACCTCAAACGGCGCAAATATAATAACCTTCTTGGAAGCTATTTGTTTGAGCCGTTTGGGGTTGAAACACTAGGGCCATGGGGTCCGAACGCTCATCTAGTTTTTCGGGACATCGCCAAGCGACTGGTCGACTCTTCATGTGACCAAAGGGCTGGCCTTTTCTTGAGCCAAATACTCAGCATTGCAATACAAGTGGCAATGCTACCAGCCTTTTGGGCACTTGTCTCATTGACAGCGATGCTGATGAGTTTTTTGATGCCCTAAGAGCTTCCTTTTTTGTTTTTTTTTCCGACATAAACAGTACATAGGTTGTAATCTAATTATTATTTTTGTAAGTTTTATGATTGAAATAAATAAATTATCTGCTTAGGATTATAGATGTTAAATATCCTACAAGTCAAACTGTCAAACTCAATCAAGTTTGACATGTCAGATGTCAAGTAGGAATTATTGTTATTTTACTCTGACCGAATCCAAAATTGCTAAAAAAATACTACTAACGGGCAACGGCTATTAAGTAACGCGGGTAGCGCCGCTTATAAAAAAATAGCCTTTGTGATACATCGTTGAAATTATATTACACCATGCCTACTACCAGAAAGAAGATAAATAAAACAGTCTACAAAGATGAAGATAGTGAAGCAGAAAACGGTGATTTTAGCGATTCGGGATCAGACGCGAAATTTTCTGCAGAAGATGAATCTAGCTCTGAAGAGGAAGCTGACGGCGTACCTTCATCTGGCGACGAGTTCGACAAGAAAAGCAATGTTAAACGTACAAAAGTTAAAACGCCTGGAAGAAAGCCGAAATTTGCGCAAACGTTAGTAAAAAAAATAAACAAACAGGCATCTGCCGGCGATGAAAATGATGACGATATTCCTACTTCACAATTCTCCGTTAAAGATCTGACAGACGCAGATAAATTATTGCCTTCTTTTCTTAATCTATCCGAAAGTGGTAAGTTTGAGGCGGTTTGTGAGAAACAAGCATGAATGCATAACAGGTTCCGACAGGTTTGGACCTGTCTGCACGATCGACGTTTTTTTGGTTAAAGTAATTAAAGTTATTTACTTTCATGTTTCAGACAGTAGTGATGATGAATCTCCAAAAGTTTCGAAAAAAAACACTATTGCCTCAGTTCTACCTATGGAACCTGATGAAGAATTGGGCAATGATAATGATATTAACATAGAATATAAAGATGTAAGTTTGTTTGTAAAAAATCTCTTTATATTATTGTATATTCTTAAAATTAGTCACATTAAGTGTCTTTGAAGATTGCCACTTTATGGCAGTATTTTGCCTGGAATCCAAAGGACACATGAATTTGATAATGTATAAGGACTCTCCTTGGATTCAGAGCCGCCATAAAGCTTGCATAGGGCTGTAACTGTATTATAATAAATACAAACCTGTTTAACTAAATATGTTTCTTATAAGAAAATGACTAACATTATTTATTCTTTACATTTAGTTGCTCTTCATGGCAGACATACAATATGGTACCATCTAGTCAAAATTAGATAATAGGTGCTTATAAAATCAGAATCTTGATTGACGCATCTGATGGCCTAAACAAATTTTTAATACAACAGTTAACCAATAGCATAATAATTATTAACAAACATACACAGTTTTCTTTTTACCTATCTTCAATTTTCGAACTGACTCCCTAACAATTTAAAATTGCCTGTAATTGGTTTATTTATATTAAATACTTTCTATATCATTATAAAACAACTTTTTGCTGTAGTTCAAGCTTTAGCCTGTCAGTTATCCACTTTATTCTGATAATTATTTTATAAACAGGTGTGGTCTAACAACATCCCAGACAATAGTGAAGAAATTGCTAAAAAGACATTTATGGAACTTGAAAAGCATAAGTCTAGGATTGAAGAGACTAAAGCTTCCCTACAAAACTACACATTGAAAGTAAATTCAGAAAAAGAATCTAATGTAAAGGATCTGCTGGCAATGGGAGAAGAAGCAATACCTGAAGAACCCGAACCTGTTCGAGTTAAGAAGAAAACCAAGTTAAAAAGAAAAAAAGATGACAGCGACTCAGATGAAATGGAAGACTGGGAGGAAGTTAAAGGTATATCCGGTGTTACAAATGAACTTGTAGTATTTTTATTAAGTTAATATTTATTCCAAAGCATGTAAAATAAAAGACTTACCCCCAAAACAATATGCATCTGTGCATTTACAGTATAATTTTTCAATGTTTAGAATTTTTATTAACTTAATACAATAATAAATTTATCATTTCAGAATCAAAAGCATCATCTCAACAAGGCATACAACTTTTTGTTAAATTCCCTGAAACATCATGCAGAAAGAGTAAAAAGGTTGATGTTGAAATGATGATGAAAAGGAAAATCAATAAAGTAAAAAAAGAATATCAAGTATATATGCATAAAGTACATGTTCTGTGTTGGTTAGGTCATGGAAATTTTATAAGTGAAGTTTTGAATGATCAAGAACTTATGGCAGCTGTATTATCTTTGGTTCCATCCAAAGAGTGCTATCCTGGAGAAAGAGTAGATATGAAATACGTCGAACAAATTACAACTTGGTACAAAGATAAACTAACAGTAAAACAGGAGAAAAATGAAGATAAGTTTAAACCAAAGGCGCCACATCTTAAATTGATACTGTTGGAACAAATAAAAAAAAAAGTTGTAACTACAAAAAAATATTTAGTTTTTATATTTGTCACAATGTTAAGAGCATTGGGACTTCAATGTCGTGTCATGTTTAATTTTGTAACATTGCCTATAAAACCACCAAGTTCCGAACTGTGTTCACTTTCGACAAAGCCAAAAGAAGAAAAGGCAGGCACTAGTACTGACAAGTCCAACTCAACATCTGCTAAGAAAGAAGATAAAAAACAAAAACCTACAGCTGGTCCTTCCAATTCTAAAGCTAAAAAGCAAAAGATATCCCAATTAGATGGGAATGATGATAATGTTTTTAACAGTGATGATGAAAATATAATGCAAATTGATGGAAGTGATGATACAAGTGCCCGGAAAACAAGATCTATTAAAAGAGCAAAAGAAAATGAAAATAATACAGAAAAATCTGAGATTGAAGATGTATCACCACCAAAAATAGTCAAAAAAAGAACCGGACGCGCATCACCTAAGCCTACTGAAAAAAAAGATATAAACAAAGTAGTTGATGGTAATAAACCACAGAAAGGGAAAAGTTCAGAGGAAATTCAAAAAGAAAAAGTTAATAAAAGCAAAAGAAATACCATTGATATAAATATTAAAGAACCAAATAAAAGCTTAACTCGTAAGCAAAAATCAGAAGCTGAAAGTAGCAATAATAATGTATCGGAAACAAAAGCAATACCAACGAAACCCTTAACTCGTAGACAAAAATCAAAAGCTGAAAGTAGTAATAATTTACTGCAAACAAATGTTGGGATTCCAGACGTAAATACTAATACTAGAAGCAGATCACAAAAGAGTAATAAAGGTTTATTAAACGTGAATACTGAAAAAATAACAAGTATACCGAAAATAACTATAAAAGACGAGAATGATAAAGATGTAGCAAGCAAATATTTTGAAGAGACAAAACCCACTGTTAGATCTAGCAGGCTTTCAAGAAAACGCTCACAAACGGCTAATCCTGGAAACACACAGACTACAAGCAAGGTTGAAGACAAGGGTAAAGTGATCAAAGCAAATGCTAGAACAAAGAGTGCCCCTGGCACTACTGTGGAAAAGAGCAAATATTTTGAAGGTCAGTCTAAAGAAACTACGCCCAAGAGATCTGTAAGACAAACAAAAAAAGAAATCAAAGCTGAAGACAGTCGAAGAGTCAGTCATAGAGATCTTGTAAAAGCTAAGAAAGGAAAAGGTGATGTTACTGAGGATCTGGTAAATATTATCAAGAGCAGGGTTAAAGATGCTAAATTGGAAGCAAAGAAAGGTATTGTAAAAGGTAACGAGGACAAACAATAAACTATGGAAACCGTTATATTTAGTATTCAGTGGAGCTATATGTTTTCAAATAAATATATATATTTGCTCAATTTGAAACCTACAACTGATAATAAATAATATTATTTTCAGGCAAAGTAAAGAAAGAATCTGATGACGATAGTGATTATTTACCAGTAGAAGATCCTAAACAACGCAATTCTGAAAGTGAAGACGAATTCAAACCCACAAAAATTAGTCCCAAGCCAAGCACCACCCGCCGTATAGACCGAAGAGTTTTATCATCCGTCTCCAGTGACGAACCTAAGAAGAACAGAGTTGATGTGTGGTGTGAAGTATTTGTTGAAGAGCTAGAACAATGGATTTCTGTAGATGTTATCAAAGGGAAAGTTCATTCTACTGGTGATCTTTATGTAAGTATGTATACAAAATAGTCAACATACTACATATTGTCTAGGCTGCATTAATTACCTCTTCAAATCAGTGCTAATTTTACCTATGCTAATTTTCACACAGAATAGTGCTACGCACCCTGTGTGTTACGTCGTCGGTTGGGATAACAACAACTACCTGAAGGATTTGACTCGTAAATATGTTCCCCACTGGAACACAGTAACTCGCAAGCTTCGCGCCGAAGCACCTTGGTGGAATCAGGCTATACGACCCTGGCTAGGACCAAAGACTCCTAGGGATAGAGAAGAAGATGAATACTTAGACAGAATGCAGCTAGAAGCGCCATTACCCAAGAGTATTGCTGAGTGAGTAATAAAATTCAGATTTTGATTAATTTATGATTTTTAACCATCAGTAGCTAACTCTTATGCCCTCTCCATTGAATACCTTAAAAAAGGTTAAAAAAAATTGTCGCTGAACGAGCATTTTAAGTCCATATTTTCGATCAAACAAATACTCGGCTAAACAACTAAGATAATGAGGTTTAAACTTATTAGCCAATGAGAAAGTGAAAAAGAAAAACATAAGGTATTGGCTGCTATTGAACTGTTTAATTAATACCCATAGATACAAGAACCATCCATTGTATGCATTGAAGAGACATTTACTGAAGTACGAAGCTCTGTACCCCGCTGACGCGGCCGTGCTTGGGTTCGTTCGCAACGAACCGGTGTATGCTCGCGAGTGTATCTACACGTGCCGGTCCAGGGACACGTGGCTAAAGGAAGCTAAGGTCGTCAAACTGGGGGAGACGCCATACAAGATCGTAAAAGCTCGCCCTAAGTGGGATAGGGTAAGTTAACCACCACTTTTTCTGTCTGCGTGGCCTGTCGTATTCGTGAAATGATGATATGCAGGCTGCCTGATATGGAAATGCAATCATGCTGTGAAGTGCCACCCATGCAACCTGTGGATCATGATCACCATAACCACGTCAATCTATTGGCAGATGCAGCCGCGTGTAATGTGCTTTAACCAGTACCTATAGTCCTATACCGAGTAGATACTTTTCACTTCTACCAAAAATAACTTATTTTTTGTTTTCCTGACTAGTAAAATTACTAAGTAACTGACTGGGTCCCGTATATTTATTAGGTCACCTGTTCTTGTCTTTGCTGCCAGGAGCGTCATAACCCATGAGCAATGTATTTCAAAGTTCTATTATTTCCAGCTCTCAAATAAACTGATAACTGATAAACCTCTGGAAGTGTTTGGACCATGGCAAGTGCAAGATTATGAACCACCTACGGCAGAGAATGGCATAGTGCCACGCAATGCGTATGGCAATGTGGAACTCTTCAAAGATTGCATGCTGCCTAAGGGAACTGTGCACATCAAATGTAAGTCAAATGTTATATGTTTTTATTTTAACAATTTTATAATCTATTCTAATTCTTTCGGAAATAACTAATGGCAGTAAGTAGAATGCGAACATCAGTATTTTCCGATATCTCTATTCCTTGCCATTTTGCCATCTCTCAAAGAGTCCAAGTATAACTCGATAAGGCCAGAAGTCTTCGATGCAAATAGTGTGCAAATAGAAAGATAACGAAAAATAAAAACGTCATCATATTTATACGGCCTCTTAATAGTTACTACACCATATCTAATTAATATTAATTTAATGTTGCAGTGCCTAGTTTGAATAGAGTGGCCAAGAAACTGAATATAGATTGTGCGCCTGCGATGACTGGGTTTGATTTCAATGGTGGCTGGTCCCACCCTGTATATGACGGATTTGTTGTGTGCCAGGAATTCGAAGAGATCATCACTGAGGCATGGGTCAAGGTAAGAATCTTTGATATTTCATGAGTCTAATATAAGTATTCAATATATAAATAATAGCAGTCTTATGGTATATTTATATTGTTCAGGATCAAGAAGAACAAGAGCGCAAAGAAAGAGAAAAGATTGAAACAAGAGTTTATGGTAACTGGAGACGCTTGATCAGAGGATTGGCAATTCGTGAACGTCTTAAGTGTAAATATGGATTTGAGGAACCTACCACATCCGAAAGTACAAAGAAAGCTAAAGGACCAAGACTGGTTGTGAAGAAAAAATCGTAAAAAATGTATTAAACTCTTTAATTAATTTTAAGATTACAGCTAAATGCATGATAATAAAATGTTACAAAAGAAAATGCCGAATGATAAGTAACTGTAATATAATTACTAGTTACGTTGGAAATGAGAGCTGTGTGCATCATGTTTCGCATTTATAATACTAACACTTTAATTGTTAAATATGTTAATTTTAACTGCATATTGTTTCTGTTTTAAGTTGTTATTTTTACACTAACTTAAGATTAGTTGCCCTTACTACCTCATTTTTATAATCATCACAAAATATTCAGGTGATATCGATTTTTTTATAATAATTGTGATAAATCTAGCAGCCTAAGGTTGTATCCATTTTATACAAATGCTGCCTATTCTACTTTAGATTGTTTTAAAATTACCGTGATAATTAATAATTTACTGATTATGTTTTAGACCCTTAAAAATTGTGTTTGTACCCAGTAATTCAAATAAATAAAATTACCTTTTACTAATGCGTTTTATCTTTTAAACATTTTGGATACGCAAAGAAAACACTAAATTTCGTATATTTATTTAATAAAAATTATAACTTATACAGATTTTGTTTAATATTATAATAATTATGCAAAAAGCTGCTTTAATCTTTACATTATCCTCATTATATGTTTTCGTTAGATATATATAGCAAAAGCTCCAAAAGCGTACACGTAGGTGGTTAGAATTTACCGTAGCACCGTTTACGTGCATAGTAAATTTCAAAATTATGTACAAAAATCTGGTGTATAAAAATATGTACACTTCAGATCTTATACATTAAGATCTGGTCGGTCGAAACGATTACAATTATTTGCAATCTTATCCGCGTTTACAGGATAGTTTTTTTTTGTAGTGCACGTACCTTCATATCACTTCGTGATAATATAAGGTAGGTACATGTAATCACAATGCCATATTTTTTTGTATTTTTTTTTTAGTTTTTTTATTTTGCTGTTTAACAAATTATTTATACCCCTTACATACCTACATTAAGTCTAATACCTTATATACTACAATATTTTATAACGAATTTGTAAACTAAGGGCCCAGACACATTCATCACAATTTGTACATTATCATTTATGAAAGGAATGTAACCTTTAATTTATACTTTCGCAACAAAATATTTGTGCTCAAAGGCTCTATTACCATTTACTTTATTAGTCTCATTGAAAGTAGGTATCAACCATTATTAAAGCCAGTTTAATACATGGTATGATAGTCTGTCAAGCTAGGTAGCAATATTCAGTAGATTAGATTCCTTTCATGCTACCATTATAACTAAATGGTTCCTATAAAGACCACCTTCATAGTCTGTTTTATGCCATGGTCAATGTGCCTGCGCCCATACCGAAACCTACACCCTTAGGACCAAAGTTCCTGCCGTAACAACTTCGGCAGTAAATTTCTCCGTTTGGTCCATCGTTTAGGTTGGTAGAATCCTGAAACAAAAAAAAATATGAAAATTAGTGTTGACTAAATGATTTTCCAAAACACTTCGTCGAATCTAAAACCTCCTATTCTTTGAGGTAAGCTTTATTATCTTAAAAGTATCAGCACTCAATAAATAGAAATAATAATTAACAATGTACGGATCCAATAAAGTCCGTACCTTAAATTTTAAATTCTTAAACCCAGGTAGCCAAAACATTAAAGAAATAACATCTGCTGCATTCCGTGTCCTTAGTTTCGGGATTGCTACAAAGTTAGACTTAGTCGATTGTTTAATCACTCTTTTCTAAGTGGTAAGGAAAGGATGGATAGATTTCAAAAATGTAATTGTCTGTTCTATGGTTCTATGACGTTGCTGATGCCACAAGTCATGTCATTGTCAATGTCAAGTATTGATTGAAGATACGGACGGAATACGAAAGTTAAAAAAAAAATCAGTTTGTTCCGAAAATTTGTAGTTAAAAGTAATACAATGTTATTAAAGATGTTTTCAACAGCGCTGATCGCGTGTTTTGCAACACTATTTGTACTTATTAGCAATGCCGAGTTCACGACAGAAGACTGTTCTTCTCTTGGATTCATTAAAGCTAACCTATTATGTTCTTCATGTGATCAGTTAAAGGATTTTGGTTTAGAGCAACTTATGTCGCATTGTAAAGAATGTTGTCATCAAGATGAAACTGCTCCGAAAGAGAAGAAATATGCCCGCGCTATACTAGAAGTTTGCACATGCAAGTTCCCAGCGTATCCTCAAATTCAAGCGTTTGTGAAAAGTGACAGGCCGGCTAAGTTCCCTAATCTACAAATCAAATACGTTCGAGGTCTTGACCCGATCATTAAATTATTAGATAAGGATGGAATTGTTAAGGATACAGTGGCTATAGAAAAGTGGAACACAGACTCTGTGGAAGAATTTTTAAAGACTCATCTCGAAAAAGAAGAAGATGATGAACACGACTATTTAAAAACGAACAAAATATAATTATAAGAATAAATATATTTAGTAATGATGTATTTGGTTGATTTTTAAGATACCTTCCTACTTAAATGAATAAGTATATAAGCGAATACTTACAAGAGATCTATGACATTCCGCACATGAGAAGCACCGTTTGTGCCATGAGCCATTCTTGGAGTGCATCTGTTCAGCAGCATAGACTGGGAACCCACAACGAGGGCAGCCCTGGCCCTTAGCTGCTTTCTGGCCAGTAAACGGAAGCTGCTCCATGCTGTAAAACATACTTTGCTTAGTTTCTCTTTTATATACAATTGAATTCAGTGTAAAATCTGGCATCATTGTAATAATAATTGAGTAAGATACTGTTGTACATTATACATACACATAGTAGGTAACAACAAGTTTGCTATTTTGAACAAGACTATTCCAAATATGTGTTGCTCATAGTTTTAAGACATATACTAAAATAGAGAAAATACTTTGTTTGTTTTTAAACATATCAATATGATTAATCTTACTATGTAATGGCGGGCTCTGAATCGCAGGAGACAAGGGTGGGGGCATGGCCATATCCAAATCCTCTGGGGCCGAAGAGCCTAGCGTAGCAGGCGCGGCAGTGGATCTCTTTGTCAGGGCCGTCACACGCCAACATCGAGTCCAGAGGCCGGTGACACTCCGCACAGTTGAAACATTTCTTGTGCCACATCTGTAAGCAAATATGACTGTCTGATAGGCTGCAACAAAACTTGGTTACGTAATCAATACAAAGTTAGAACCAATGCATTGAAGATAAAATTTTGCTGCTATCACACATTTGGCCAAATTAGTGATAGTAGCATCCTAGTGAGATAGTAGTGGCATAGTAGCAGTCCAGTCGTATCACTTTTCACCAGTTACAATGTTTGAGAGACGTAAAGATGTTAAATATATGTGGTATGGTGCTGTGGAAGACCAATTGAATCGTCTTAGGTCGATCGTTTGTTAGAATTCGCGTCACGTAAAAAGAACGCTCATTTGTACTGGTACAGTAAGAGTTCAGCGTTCTTTTTACGTGGCGCGCTCTGTAACTCATCTTTGCCATTTTATGGACTGCAATCAGTGTAGCAAATATCACATTCTTACATGTTTACCTGCTTAGAAACATTGGGGTATCAAAACTTACCGTGCCCTTAGCAAGTTGTTGTTCAGCGGCGAAGACCATGCCACCGCAACGAGGGCAGCCCTGACCCTTGGGCGCCTTGATGGAGGTGGTATCGGGGTTGTAAAAAGGACGGCTGGCAGAAATTTCCTCCTCGCTGTAAACGAATATTCCAAAATTAAGTAGGTACTGAGAAATGTTACTTCACATAAAAAATCTGGGAAATTAAGTAAGTAAATAAGTATCCATAATGTTGACTTACGATAAGCCATCTGTCTGCAGGAAGCCGGAGCCGCAGGCAAAACCGTAGCCGTGGGGGCCCCATTTCTTGCCGTAGCAAGTCTTGCAGTAAACCTCCGACTCAGGTCCGTCGCAAGCAATAATCGAGTCCAATGTCTTTGTGCAATCACGGCATTTGAAGCATTTGCGATGCCATTCGCGACCCTTGGCAAGTACTAGTTCAGCAGCAAACACAACACCACCGCATCTGGGGCAACCTTTACCAGGGGGCGCCTGGATGGCAGCGGTATCGATTACCGTTGTCCTTGGTGCTTGATCACTGTGAAATAAATTAAGCAGGTAAATGAGCGGCCTGAAGAGCTTGCAGCTATAATGTATGTGAGATGGTAGGTACCAATAACTGTGTTACTATTCAATTATTATTAAATACATACATACCGACCGTCACACCTGTATTCCCCGAAGGGTTAGGCAAAGGTGTAACAATGTACACCCACAGTTCGCCGGTATGTTTAGGTTACTTTCCTACCTAAATTTATAAAACTTAAGCAACGTTTATAAGTAGGTATAGCAAATACAGAAAGGGGAATTAGCGCTACAAAAATTTAGCACACCAAATTTTTTTCTAACATTCCTTATCAATGTGGTGATTATAGGTGATGAGTACCTATGTTAGTTTTGATTTTCTGCTTCTATTCTACCTACTCACCATTTAAAAAAAAAACAAGGCACAGCCTACGACAGTTGCGTAGGTACCTAATACCTACCTTACTGACACCTAAACTCTTACTTTGAACCTAACAATACACGTCACAGTTGTTAAGATACTATAGTAGTCGCCACGAGTCGTGAGCAGCGTCGGCGTCCCAAAAAACCCAGAAAAGTTAACATGACGTTTGTGTGACTTTTTTGGGGTTGGTAAATCATCAAATAACTTCTCCCGCCCTGGGCGCCTGGGCGGGGCAGGAGGGAGTGTCAAACTTTTACTGACTAAAACCCACCCATGTTCCTTCTTGTGCCCTTTGCGTTGCGCGGTATCTCTGCGGCTACTATACTAAGGTACTAAAAGTAAGTACCTACTGTTATTAATGCATAGGTAAGAAACATAGTTTCTAGTTGGTCTATCTGCTTTCTATCGATGTTACTATTGCGTTGAACAAACCTAGATATAGGTACCTACTTGCAAGCAACTTTGAAAGGTACTTACTTACATTCAACTTTGTAACCTAGGTATCTACATTAAGATTAGGTACCTACTTAACGTCAGCAAGCTAGTAAGTTATACTTCTCGTTAACCTAAAGAGGAGACGTTGAATCGCAAGGATTTGATCTGTGTTAGTAGGTATACATAATATGATGTCGGTTATTGGAATGGTCCCGGTTTAGCTTTCGTTTACGAGTGGACCCATTAACGAAGATGTCCAGCTTCGTATCTACCACAGATTACATGTTGTAAGCACAAAACGTGTGGCTAGTCTCGCCGATATTAAAATTAGTCCGATCGAGAGCGGAGAGCGCGTTCTATTTTCACATTGGCACGTTGCCATCTCTTGTTTGTATTATAAGCTGTTTTTATGAAAGTGACTATGCGATGGAAATAACCTAAACCTGTCATGTAACCTGAGAAGTATACGTAATGTTACTAAGGTGCCGGTGAAAATAACTTGCGTAAAGTGAAACATGTGGTGTTAGCAATGAGTGTTACGAAGGATGATCTTTCTTAAACACTTTGGGAAAACAATAAAATAAATTTGCTAAAGCAGTCTATAAGCAAATTGACATGTTAGATGATTCGGTTAATCGTGAAAACTTGGGAGTTTACAGTCCTATAGACTGTCCTTCGGGATCCATACGGCCGTGGTGAAACTCTAATAAGTGAGTATTATACCTTTGCCATTCCAAGTCCTTAATATCACACATAAGACCCAGGCTTGACATTCCCCCATGTCCTACACCTCTTGGACCAAATCTTTGTGCGTAGCATCCTACAGCAAAAGCAAAGCGTTATTATTGCATCTGTAGAGCACACAGCGATCCACGCTCAAACATTTATGTTTGATGAAAGTGTATTGGTACATTGTGTCAAAAGCTGTGCCCTCGCCAGATAAGTCACACGGCCGATCCACAAGCGGTTCTTACCCATTGGCGTAAGGGTCACTCTGCAAGACACCGGCTCCTCCTCCGTAACCATATCCCTTAGGACCAAACTTCTTCCCATAACAAACTACAGAGAAAAACATTTTATTAAAACCACGAAAACAAAAAGGGAAATGAACATGCATCACAGTTAATAGAATTTGTAATCACACAACATTATTTATGTATATACGGAGGGACTTGGTACTTGTTGCTTACGAATCTTTTATTGTGAAAAATTAGGATAGCGTTTCTTTAGTTGTAGGAAATGAGGAGAAAAACAAACCTTTGCAGTAAATGTCTTTGTCTGGGCCCTCGCAACAGTTTGTAGAGTCCAGACGTTTTAAGCAGTCTCCGCATTTGAAGCACTCCCTGTGCCACCCCTGGACATACAGTGAATAATGAGGATACGTCAGGGCATGCAGGGAATATACTAGCCTAGAGGATCACTCGCGTTATTACAATGATACATGATGTTATGGCAAATACAACATAATATTTATGGGTGGGACATTTAATTGACACGTAGTACATAATTATTAATCGTTCAGATACCTCTACAGTAAATGTCACCATCTGGCCCATCACAATGCATCATTGAATCAAGGGTCCTGTTGCAATTTAAGCATTTGAAGCATCGCCTGTGATAGCCCTACGGCACAACATTTGAGTTATTCGAGTTGCGAAACTAGCACATAAACATATTATATATGAAATGTATTTTATCTTTGATTAAGCATCTATAAGCAGTGCAAGCATAAGTTTTACTTCCAAAACAGGTTCGGGAATTTGAATGTAAGTATATAAAGATCCATAGAATCTTACCCGTCCTCTAGCTAACATCTGCTCGGCGGCATATACGAAGCCTCCGCATCGTGGGCATCCTTGTCCAGGCGGCGCCTTAGCGATAACACGTGGCTCCAGACAAGCTCCGTTAGTCCTTACGCCCCTGTATACATGCCGCAAATCAATAAATGTTCAACAATGCTCAGACCAAGCAACAGGTGACAGAAGAGTAGTTAAAAGCCTCTCAGGCACCGGAAGAATCCGTGCCTCTACAATCTAGTTTCGGCCACACGGATTGCGGCTAAGCAGTAGATGCCGGCGGCGCACCTCCGCCGTAATGGGAGAAGGTAAGGGCTCCCGGCCGCCCGCTCCGCATCGGCCTCGCTAAGCACTACACAATATATCGACATAGAGGGCGCTTTCCTTATCCCATCACATGTATTGACTATCAGTTAAAGCTAAGACGGAAGCGTTAGCTGAGGGTTAGACAGAGTGTGAGTAGCGAGGAAAGTTATTCAACCAAAAGATCGTCTCGGTGCATGCCATCTAGGTGCGTCTGGAGCGTTGCTAAGCCAAGGCTACATATTGGTTTCTCACCGTGGCTCCTTCGTGTTGGGGCACACCCCGTTGGAGAGGAAGGGATCGATCAGGGCAGGAGCGCGCTCGAGCCGGCGCGCGCCCGGCTGCGCATCGCGGGCGCGCGCGCGCCTCGACCGCGCTCACGTAAACATTACTAACTCAGGGTTGGTAGTCGACTGTTTTTCTTTATTTGAGTTTTTTATAAATAATAAATAATACCGATGAACAAATTAAATTAAGCGATAGCGAATAAATAATCCTAACTAAAGTAATTTAAAGTACAGTAAGGCGTGCGTTCGCGAGGCGTCGCTGGTGGGCCGAGATGTGTGTCGGCAACCCGCAAGTTCTGCTGGACGGCTGCTCGCTCAATTCCTGTTGCGACATAAACGGAGACTGGTCATGCACGTGTCAGGCGGCGCGTAATGTACAGCCAGCGCGCGCTTTCTACTGTATAGTATGAGTATATGTACACGCGGTTAATGTGGTTACGCACGGGCCCGGAGGCCGGCCGTCGTTGCGACCTTAGATAAGGAAAGGCCCTCAGTGGCGCGGGCGGCGGGACAGCTAAGAGGGATGGTACTTACGTGTCCTCAGCCTTCAGGTGGTCACCAGTGTCCATGGACAGGCAACCAGCACCACCACCGAAGCCGTAGCCTTTTGGTCCGAATTTGCGTGCGTGGCACATTTTGCAGTACAGTTCACCTTCGTGTTCTGAGCAGTTGGTGGAGTCCAGCAACTTCTGGCACAGGCCTGAACAGCATAAACATTGAACATGACTTCTTCGTCCGACTTGACTTATGATTGCTTTTAATGAGAGATTGGTTGAGACCATGTTCTGAATTTTAGTAGTAGATACTCTATTCTTGTTAATCCTGTTTTTCATGAAACATGTAATGGTTCATTTAGCATTCTTGTAAATAAGTACCTAAGTAACCTATTATCGAATTGATGGATAGTTTGTAGGTAGGTATCTATGCATCGGAGTATGTAATATATCCCACAATTGAATCAACAATAACCATTCACGTAAATAACTCATGGAAAAACATGAAAACATTTGAAAATATCAGATGTCTTTGAATTATTTGAATATGATGTGTTATACGAAATATACCCTACAACTTTATCAACTGCCTCGGTAGCCTAGTCGTCCTAAGCACGACTGCTATGCTAGAGGTAATGGGTTCGATTCCCAGGTCGAGCAAAAAGTGTTATTGGGTTTTTCTATGAAATTCTCAGTAGCAGCTCGGAGTATGGATTTGTGCCCGGTTAATGGCAATAGGCTCGCCCCCTATTACATGGGACCTAAACTTACCGGCAAACTGTGGGTGTACATTGGTACATCTCTGCCAAACCCTTCGGGGAATACAGGCGTGGTGGTATGTACTACAACTTTATTTACAGTCACCCTATTTTGGGAAATTAAACTAACAAAACGTTGCAAATTAACGTTGCTTTTGTAGCACCGTCATGATTTAATGGCAATTATTTCAATTTCTTTTTTCCCAGCACAATAATGGCAATAAGCTCGCCCCCTATTACATGGGACCTAAACATACCGGCGAACTGTGTGTGTACATTGATTCACCTTTGCCTAACTCTTCGGGGAGTACCGGCGTGATGGTATGTGTTTTTTCCCAGCTAGACTTATCAAACAAGTTATGTTCGTTTAATAATTTTTAATATTGTCTTAATATTTCTGTAACTTTAGACATACAAATGAAAGCCCTAACCTATGAATCAAATGTTTATTTGTTAATATTTTGAATAAATTTTTCGATATTAAGTTTGGTCAATTGACAATTGCTACATATCTGGTGTTTTCGGATTCTTTTTTTATTAAAAGTTCACCAATTGTGTCCCTTGTATTGGTTAATTATATGTGGACAATGTTCAAAAACTTACCGCACTTGAAGCACATTTTGTGCCACTTGAGTCCTCCGGCGACTCTCTCCTCTGCTGCGTATACTGATTTGCCGCATTTTGGGCACTTAGGGTTATCTGCTGGTTTGAAAGGCATTGTGCTCGCTTAACTTATCCTGAAACAAAACATAACTAGTTCATACAAAAGTTCACATAAGCCAACTGTGTTAGACGTAGGGACGTGCAGGTGACTTAAAGTTCACAACTGTGGCGATGAAATCTTAATTTCACTCTTGAAATCACCAGAAATCCTTTTTTGTTTTCTAAGATCCACTTATCACTATTTTATGTATTAACACATGTCGATAACACGTTTAAACAATATTTGAATACGTTGTTAAATTTGATTCTAATGCAACAGCCGTTGGCCGAAATCCAAGTCGCCTGCATCACGTCAGTCTCATCTGAACAGACACTTTATTGCTCAACAAGCACGTATATCGGGAGGTATATACGCGCGAGCTTCCTGCGAATGCAGCGAACGCTCGGTTTAAAGAATGTAGCGAAATATGGAACGTTGGGCGGGCGGCGCGTAGGCCGATGCGCCTGCGCTCCTAATTTGGGGCGTTCAGGTAAAGTTACGTCGCTGGAGCGTGCCGATGCAACTCTAATAATAGTTCACATAGAGAAGACTACTATGTTTCACTCGCGGTTAGGTTATGTTATGCAATAAGAATAGGTTAAATGTCACTTTCACTGGAATAAGGACCTGTTCGTCGAAGTCGCTGCGGGATGAAGCTCCCGGACGCGTATACAGTTCAGGGCGTAGATGCCGAGACTGCGGTGCGCGATGTTCGAATGATGCGCGAGGGCAGCGGGCGACCGTAGTCTATGCGCGAATTGCACACGGCCCCAGTGGGGGGGAGCACCGCCCTCGCCACCGCCTGCGCTACACCCTCAGCTGCTACACGCGCAACCCTCGGGCATAGATACCCTACTTTTTTCTTTCGTTAGGTAAATGATGACACCTATGTTGGTAAGTAAAATATATCTGAAGAAAAGTATTTTCATTCATTAGGAATTTTCGAATGCAAGGAAAATTCTGTCGGTGGTTGCCTACTCTAATTAAGGATTTATTTTGAATTAGTAGCATACTGCACGTTGGGTAAATACTACTTACTTTTGATTAAATCGCTTATATTATATTAAGTACGTACTGAAAACTTGTTATAGATAATAATTTTAATCGACATGAATAAACATTTTTATATAATTTGTTACCTATCTAATAGGTAACAAGTTAAAGAAAAACAAACTGCAAAGTGATTTGTAGAAATACAGCTATTCCTGCGATAATGGCACCAAAATAAAAGTTTTAGTAACTAATGTGGAGTAACTTAAGGCCCGGTCGTAAGAAAACGTTTAGGTAATTGACAATAATGCATGGCGGCAACAAATAAGGTTTAAAATAGCGATACGTTTGATGTTAGTTAAATCAGATAACCACAAAAATAACAGTAATTTTAAAGTTTTCTTTAAATTGTGAAAAGAAACACGGCTCAGTGGAATAATTTATAGGTATGTCTTTAGTTCATGAAATTCCCTATAATGTCATTCCATAAAATTATATAGTTTCCGTTCAAAATTCTGAAATCTATGCGACGACAAAACTTTTTTATGCTCTCCTTTATGACTTTTTTACCATGATACTATTATACTTTCATAAAATATTTATAGGTAAGTCTTTTCTTTGAACCCTTGACAATATAGTAGATAATAGACTCAATTATTTTAGGCTTGTAATATGTACTAATACGCCAAACTAAGAGACAAAAAAAAAATGTTTTACGGTGTCTGTTCGGATAGCCCCTTAATGAATAATTTCCCTGCGGAGCGAAATAAATGCAAGTATTCGTATGCTGCATAGTTTTTCCTTCTATACTTTTCAGAAATTGCTTTCGAATTTTTACCTGAAAGCTAAATATATATATATCCTGCAACTCTTTCTAATTTTAGTTTCAGCATTGTGCAATGTTTTCCTTACTTTTTTAATATCTACCTACCTATTCGACTAACTCATATTTCAGTAGCTGGGTAGCACTAGAAGTTGATAAATTGATAATTTTATTGAATATAGTTTTAATAAAATAAAAATACCTACCATTTCATATGAAAAAAAGTTAAAAGCTTATATTTTGTGGACCATCAACAGTATTTTAAGTTTCTAGAAAGTTCGCGTATCTTGACGATTTAGTAAATACCATTCTAGTAGGTACATTGATTTCGCGAATTTAAACATTAACTGCTCTTCTAGATATACTAATATTATAAAGCTAAAGAGTTTGTTGTTGTTTGTTTGTTTGGTTGAACTCTTTGGTTCAAATCTTAGGAACTACAGGTTGTAATTGAAAAATTATTTTTGTGTTGGATAGTTCATTTATCGAGGAAGGCCTAAGCCTATATAACATCACGCTACGGCCTAAAGGTGCGAAGCAGTAACCAAAGACGCAACTTAATGCGGGTGATAAAACTACGCGGACGAAGTTGCGAGCAGAAGCTAGTTGTAAAATATATCTAAAAATATATATTTATCTTGGCACACCATATACGGCAGAATATGATTCTATTCGAATTTCAGATGCCCATGTTCCATAAATAATAGAAATGATTCTATTATTTATGGAACTACTTAATTAGTCATTCGTAGTATTACCGTCATCATCATCATCATCAAAGAAAGTACCGCTCAAGAATACCTACTAGTCTAGGTATATATTTATGCTTGTTAGTCATAGGTACAGTCATGGTGACAAAATATCAACGGGCAACAGACCAACAGCTTTTGTTTTGTTGCTAGTCTCTTCAAACACGTGAAAGCACTATAGGTACAGAGACTCATAACGTTAACGACGATAATAATACGCGCCATCACAGTAATCCTATATTCGGATTAGTTACGTAGGTACTTTTACTATTTTATTTTTATTTTTGTACAAACTTTTGTATATCTGTCTAAATATTTAACACTAGAAATTGCAATAACCCGCGATTCCACCGTCGTCGTCGTTCGTCGTCTTTGATTACTGCTCCGCTCTCGCTCCCGGAGGTCATAGCATAATGTTCCTCGATAAACGGACTATAATGCATTTTGTTTTTTCTAATTTCTAATCGGACTTGTTCCTAAGATTAGAGCGTTCAAAAAAACAAACAGAATCTTCAGCTTTATTAGACATTAGTACCTAAGTATAGTCGGTATATACATTTTCTATACCTAGTATTTAAAATAATAAAAATTAATTAATTAAGAATGGTATGTTCTAAATTTTATTGTTAATAATTTTTTTATTTAAATATTATTATTAGGTTGCTGTACCCTAACAGGGTCTTCAGCGGGACTTAAAATCTTATGTAACATCTTTTATGATGATCTTCTATTCTGGGTTGCAAATAAATAAGTATGAATAATACAGATTTATCGGCCGTAGATAGATTATTAGCTAGTTACAATTTTCAGTTTCATGTTATTTTATAATAAATATTGTATAATTATGACATTAAACTGTATTTTATGAACTTATTTCGCCCACGAGTCGTGTAGGATTTGTTAAAGGTACCTAATATTAGATGCACATTAGTGTAGTGCAGTATCAACGTGTTGAATCTTGATCGTCGCTGCATACAGATCGCACTGATAAATAAGATCTGAAAGCTTCTTAAAATAATTTAATTAAAAGTTGTCGGATTATTTACAGTGTAATAAAAATTTTACATCTCTGTCATCGGTGAAGGAAAAACATCGTGAGGAAACCTGGACTTATTATGAACATAAGTCTGATATCGCCAAGCCACCTTGAGCAAGCGTGGTGATCAATACTAGTGCCTCTATACGGGAAGAGGCCTTTGCCCTGCAGTGGAACAATAATATGGCTGGTATTATTAATGAAAATTGGTTTTCTTTAAAATGCATTTGCATGAATTTTTATCTTCGGCGAGGTAAATACACTACAAACTAGTTTGAATAATGTTTGGCATAACTAAAATGTGACGAAGATTAATTGCAGCAAGTTATGTCAACCCTGCCAACCTGCCAACCGCCTGTTGCCTAACCCACAGGTACATGCATGTGCTTACAATATACCTATATCTTGGTCGTCTTTCACAGATATGAATGCACAGAATTTAACACTGCAACTATTGAGATAAACTACCTTTCGCCGCAGTAGGTACTAACTGGAGATCTCAAAGTAGTTATTATTCTTTGTAACTTTTGTAAGAAAAATAGCATAAGGATGAAAACAGGATCACCCATTGTGTATAAACCGAAGATTTATTATTAAAGTATTCATTAAATGGAACTGCCTCGTTGGCCTGGAGGTCCTAAGCGCGACTGCTACGCTAGAGGTCTTGGGTTCGATTCCCAGGTCGAGCAAAAAGTGTTATTGGGTTTTTCTATGAAATTCTCAGTAACAGCTCGGAGTTAGGATTTGTGCACGGTTAATGGGCTCGCCCCCTATTACATGGGACCTAAAAATACCGGCGAACTGTGGGTGTACATTGTTACACCTCTGCCTAACCCTTCGGGGAATATAGGCGTGATGGTATGTTATGTTCATTAAATGAATCATTGTGGCCAGTGCACCTGGTATCCATCGGTATTTATTAAAATAACAATGTACCTTGTTTGGTTAGCGTCATCTTCTAACTTCGGGTTGACTTTCGGTTTTAAACCAGACATGACTGAAATTCTGCATTTTATAGGTTGGTATAACGAAGCAACTCTCGACTAACCGTATCCCGATCGCTACGTTAGATACATCCGGGCAAACGATTCCCTTCATTGCATCCACTTCTGCCTGTTCTGGTTAATTTTTAAGGAAACCAAAATTGTAAAGGTTCGTCTTACTGGTCTCAATATCAAAGTTCAACTAACACTAAGATCTAACAACATCGCCTTCTGTGAGGCAGTAATGCTAGAGAAGGAGGCGGCGGGACGGTTGAGACAGCGTTTCTCCCGTCCCAGCCGCCGCGGTAGACGCTCCGGACGTCGGGAGCCCCGAGACGACTCCCGGCCACCGTAGATACGGGCCTGTGGACGGTGAGCAATGGGTAGCTCACCGTCCTTACGTTGCATAACGACAGGCCGTGTCGACGGCGCGTTCGTGTTCCACGCGCGCCTCAAAGAGATGTTAGCAAATGGAAGGGGCCACTGAGGGCCGATGCCTGCCGGGGCTGCGTGTTGTTCGCAAGAGATACCGCGCCCCGGAACGCAAAGGGCACAAGAAGGAACATGGGTGGGTTTTAGTCAGTAAAAGTCTGACACTAAGGGCGGGAGAAGTTATTTGATGATTTCCCACCCACCAAAAAAAAAAAAGCCTACCTTATCATAACCTCCTCCTTTTCAAATCGGTTAAAAACTGACTAGAACTAGACTAGTATTCTACAAACAAAGCGGAAATGGTGTAAGGTTCTACATCAAATTAGTGTCGGGTATATTTTACGCTTGATTGCACCCGTCTGTAATAATAAAGAATGAGACGGAAATACCTGCTACCATGTCAATGATATATGAACTCGTAGAAACATTCCGAATCGGGCATCATTGAACACAAATATAATAATGTGAATCATGAATTTGGCAAGCAACATCTGTCCATAACAACGTCGGCAATGAGCGCGAACGAACAAAGTGATGGATAATATTGAAGTGTAAACAGATGGACGCACATCGTGGTGAGACTCTGAGCACAGTGTGCACAGTGGGCACCCTCACCGCGTACCTACTCATAGCGACAGAAATAACAACAA
Organism: Caradrina kadenii; assembly: GCA_947462355.1. Taxonomy (NCBI): domain Eukaryota; kingdom Metazoa; phylum Arthropoda; class Insecta; order Lepidoptera; family Noctuidae; genus Caradrina; species Caradrina kadenii. The sequence goes on along the minus strand of OX381677.1, from coordinate 8,087,573 downwards.
ACATACCTACTGTTTATTGTGTTTACAATTAGTCCAGCACCGTGTCACATTGTGGCATAATACTGCTCTTGCCAACTTGCACTCGCACCTGCCCATCTATTAATATTTTTTCATAAAAATAACTTTGCTCAAAATTAAACTCCTGTGCAATGATTCAATCCACACGTAAATGAATAATTGTATTGTTTATAGATTATGATATCATTAGGGATATATCGATCATTGCGATTTGAGAGATCATTGACGTATTTGGAATCGCATGAAGTTTAATGTTTAGATAAGAACATAAACAAACACTTAATTTTCCTGATGTTTTTGATTAACAACATGTATCCATTTTGTGATAGGCAATACTGTGACCTACCTACGTATCAATGCATCTAATTTATAGAGTCCCTCAGAAATTCTGCAAGCTTTTGTATAAACCCATTTGTTATTATTGACCTGCACAGGTTTTTCCCAAAAACCTATATCAGGCATTAGTCTCTCACAATTGTGGAATACAGCTGATACATTTCTTTAACATAACATAACATACCATCACGCCTGTATTAGCCAAAGGTTTAGGCAGAGGTGTACCAATATACACCCACAGTTCGCCGGTACACATATTTTTTTTTGTACACATTAACATTAAGTCAGCTTTGTGAAGAGAGAATAAATGTTAAATGTTATTAGGTAAGTTATTATTTACCTATTTATCTATGTAAAACTACCTGCAATAAAGGAATGGTTTAGGTACGTACCTACTGATTTATTTTAGAAAACTGGTTATAAGAGCTACATTAACAAACCCGTATTGTTTAGTACCACGGCGAAAATAGACTTCAAGAAAATCTTATTCTCTTCAAAATTAGAAAAGACCTCTACTAGAACAATCCTAGAATGCCTAAATAATCTGGAATACCATCATACCATCACACCTGTATTCCCCGGAGAGTTAGGCAGAGGTGTACCAATTTACACCCACAGTTCGCCGGTATGTTTTAGGTCCCATGTAATAGGGGACGAGCCTATTGCCATTAACCGGGCACAAATCCTAATTCCGAGCTGCTACTGAGAATTTCATAGAAAAACCCAATAACACTTTTTGCTCGACCTGGGAATCGAACCCAGGACCTCTAGCATAGCAGCCGCGCTTAGGACCACTAGGCTACCGAGGCAGTTGATAAAGTTGTAGTACTCAGGTATATTTCGTATAACACATCAAATTAAAATAATTCAAAGACATCTGATATTTTCAAATGTTTTCATGTTTTTCCATGAGTTATTTTCGTGAATGGTTATTGTTGATTTAAGTGTGGGAGATATTACATACTCCGATGCATAGATACCTACCTACAAACTATCCATCAATTCGATAATAGGTTACTTAGGTACTTATTTACAAGAATGCTAAATGAATCATTACATGTTTCATGAAAAACAGGATTAACAAGAGTCCGAGCTGCTACTGAGAATTTCATAGAAAAACCCAATAACACTTTTTGCTCGACCTGGGAATCGAACCCAAGACCTCTAGCGTGGCAGTCGCACTTAGCACCACTAGGCTACCGAGGCAGTTAAGTATCTGGATTAGTACTTCGATTAAGCCATAATTAAGTACATACTTTTTTGTCTTTAACATTAAAGTTATACTATGAGAAAGGGTACGTATAAGCCTATTAAGCCACTTAAGAAAAAGAGGAGATCTCGATTGTTGTTTTTTTTGTATGTTTGTTACGCGATCATTGCGCCAATTATGAATTGATTTGGTTGATTTGTTTTTTCTTTGGTAGGTCATACTTCAGAGGTAAGTCCCTTATAAATTTTATCGAAATTGTTTATGAAGCTTGGGTTGTAATTTAAAACAACTAAAAACATATGTCATCAAAGTAAATAATATTGCATATTCTGCTTTGTTATGTCTTGTTATTTACGTAGTATTACCGTTCATTCGTGGATACGAATGACAGGAACGAGATACTAAAAATCGAAAAATATAAAGATTCAGAGATACTTATTCAATTCATTTCGTTTTCTCGTCGTCCGAAACACGCAGTTACTGTAGTTAGTACCTTCACCTTGCAGTCAGTACCTTCCGACTAAAGAGGTTGACAATGATTCGTTCATGGTGCCGTCCATATATGTGTATGACAGTGGAGGCCAATGCATTGCAAACGACCATATGTTCCATGATACCAGTTTATAGAGTAACAGATCTATACCTAGACAGATAAGGCTATTCTATATGAAACAACAATAAGATCGAAGACTAGAATAAATTATTTCCATCACCCTATCAAAAAATTTAAATACGAATAAAATGTATTATTCTGTCTTATGCCAGAATGTTCCACTGTTTATTTTAGCGTAAAGCCAGTTCTCTTGATGCCGCAAACGAGTTGTCTAGGTAGTATTTCAAAGTTATGTTTGAGAACATAGCTATTTTTGCACCGAATTTTATCACAAGCGACATATATTTTATGGCCGTGTTGTTCAAAAAATGTCTTCCGTGAAAATTCTACGTTGGCACGTATTCAAACCTGTCCGTATCTCGATCGCACCCCTTTTGTGACTCGTCGTGGTTTATCGAGTGAGTTAAACACCTGTCAAACGTAATTACCTCAAAATATTTACAATGACAGATCTTAATTGCTTTGGAATGAAAAGGCTAGTACCTACGTAATGTACCTGTACCTCTGATCGCTAATTAACCTGAGCGGCCAGAGGGAAAATTCCCTAAAAAGTAATCTATAACGTGGTTTCTGTGAAACGACAGTGTTGTTTTCTTTTGGATGGAACATTACTTGCTACGAAGCAAATAGAAAATTAGCGTGCATACCTACGCCTGCAATGCTTTTTAAATTAATATCAACACACCTACCGACAATTGAGCGATCGAATTGACTCGAAACTTATATTTCTGCGCCGATTTACGTGACTTAATTAACAGCCTGAGTCTCTCTTACATTTTCTGATCAATCGTTTATTTTGTTGGCTAATGAGTGGGTACAATTCGATTCAACGTAAGCGAAGTCAATTTTTTTTATTAGTAGGAATGTTTTGGATCCGGGATTGTATAACGTTCAGGTGTTTGTGAGTCAATTTGTGGCAGGTGTGGTGGCTCTCCATGAAGCGTGTGGGCGACTCTAAAATAAAATGGAAGCAGCAAGCACCTCGCGAGTGTTACTCATGAAACAGAAGTCATCGCCGCCGGCCCGAGCATTACTCATGCTGCTGCCGTGGGCAGCCGCACTCCCACGCACGAGCAAAATTTCATAGGTACGAACAGTTTTAGACGTTACTTCTACTGAAACACAATCTTAACAATCAGTTTGCCTGTGCGCGAGAGATCGCGTTTTAGACGCTGATAAACAATGTGTGCCTATGATTTCTGCACATTCCTGGCTAATGGAAATATTAATTATTTTTATAAATCAAAATAGCACAATTTACTGAAAGTTAATCATTTGGTCCATTAAACCTACAAGTACCTTACCTACTGTACTAGATTTATAGTTTAAACATAAACAATGGTTAAAACAATTAAATGTCTAAAAACAAATTCCTGAATAAATTGTGTAAAACACTAAACAATGAATTAATTACATTGTCAAGTAAGTATGTTGACTTTCATTCGGAGTTTATACTGTTTATTTTTCTGATGCACGCAACATTTTTCATGTTTCTTATGTCATCATTAGTTTCTATACAGAGGGTTATTTTATATTTAAGAACATTTGCTAAATTATGTGATACTAAATTTAAATACATTAGCCATTAGTTGTTACCGAGTACTATATTTAAAAGCATTCACAGACAGATTGGTGGCGAGATTTGTAAATAACATAAATGAAATCTACTACTACTGGCTACGTCAGCAAATAAGTGCATAATTATTGCAAGATGCAGTACCTATACTTCTTCAAATTGAGCAGTGAACGTTGATGGCAGTTGATGAACACAAAATATGAGTTCATGGACGCATGGAACACGTGCTAGTGTAGACAACTGGTATTTTGGCAAGTATCTAACAAATCTTTCAATTCCTCGCCATATGACTGGCGTCTAATTAGAAAAAAAAACTTTAAAATTAAAACGTGTGGAAATCTGGTCATAACACATCTGTATTAGAATGGGATTGTGTTTTTGTGATATAAAATAATATTTATAGGGGGTTTAGTACGGACCTAATCTCGTTAATATATTCAACGAATTCAAACGAATTTTCGAGCAACATGTTGTAAATTATTTTGTTATTCTTCTAATTTCTTATATCATCCATACTTACGTACTTATATAACTGTCACCTAGTTGTTCAATTTTAAGAATATTTGCAAATATTAGTGCCAACTTTCTTTTTCAATGTTGAAACTGTAATTTATTATGCGTGGACGCATTAAAATTTATTTCAGCGAACTAGAATAATAACCTACTTGGCAGGTACAGTGTTACAAACGAAAAGGCATTACATTACAGCATACACTTTTTTCAAGATCAGACATCAAACTCATTAGATCTAAAAAGTTTTTGTACCTATATCTGCTACTTACTAATAATATAAGTCTATACGTATAGTATGTAGTTGGCACGTGAAAATGTCGCACAAGATTTTAAATTACTTTTTATTTATATACTCCACATTTTATGATAAGATGTCTTGTGTATCCAGTGTAGCATCATCGTTTCTAATACCTCAAGGTGAAACTGTCAATTTATTAAAAAATAAAGTTGGAACTGTTAGAGGTATCTAAACTAAAGCCAACTAAATAATATATGTCACTTCAGAAAACAAACACCTATTTCTTCGTCTTTTTTGCACGTGTTTATTCTAATTCGCAGATCTATTGACTACTTCAATTAATTCAGACTTGTAATGTGATTGCGGAGAAGCGTTGACTCCATAATGCTTTAATTTATCTGTTTGTAAACACATAAATTCATGTAATAAGCAAACAGAAACCCACCTCAATAATTCCTTTTGTGTGCCGGCGTTGCTATGCGCGGCTAGTGAAATTTACAACTAATAAAACAGCTATTTTTGTCTACTCATCTACTAGAATAGAATGTTTAGCAAGTTTTCCTGGGTATTGCAACACAAGATTACCAGTTTATTTAAAGTGCATTAGAGATTAGTTTCTAATGTTATTTATGGTTTTAATTAATATGGTGAAGCGAAAATGACTGTCCTTTGTTTTATTTTGCGGGAATGCGGTAACGTAATAGGGGAGCATCAACCGACTTTCAAATCTCGTATTAGAATGGGAGTAGGAAAAGAAAATAAAAAAAGTTTGTTTCCTGCATCGTCTGGAAAGCCGTGCGCGGACGCACCGTGGACGCGCCTGCCGACCGACTCTATTTTGGTCGACAGAATGCGCGGGCGGTGGCCCGCCACTGGAGTCCGATCGTTTCTCGGAAAATCCAGATTATAGAACACATCGCGTAATGTGGTAAGAATACCGGCTAATATAATTAAATTTCAGACAAGAATAAATTCACTTACGATTGTAACACTACTTTGGTCGACAACTTAGACAAATTCTTACTCCTACCTTCAAGAATTATACATATATTCTAACAACATCAGCGATCGGTTTCATGTAACATCTGTTGCATGTGGAAATACAATTCACTCGCTGCCGCCTACAAATCAGGATTGTGTTAACGAACTTAATTCTCCCGTTTTGGTTGAGCAGTCTATTTCAGTCGAAGTAGACCGCGCAATAAAATGGAATGACTTTCAATCCATCCGGAATTTTCCGATGTTGTAATCATAACATAATATTAGAAATGTATAGATTTCTTTCAGGGAGCCATCATGGAAAGTTTTCGAGCTCACCGTTGCTCAGACGGGTTCGTTGACAGCACCTGGATGACGCAGACGGATGCCTACCGAGTGCGTCATATCCAAAATTTGACTTAACCATTAGACGAATAGCTAAACTATTTGCGTTGGAAACCGAGCCAACAATAAGTTACCTAGTCGCACTGATGATTTCATTGTGGCCGCCAGGTAGAGTGCGTAAGACATGCATTACAAAGCATGAAACTGAAACTGATTACACTGAAACTGCACAAACTAGTTAAATAAAACATTACTTCTTGTTACTTGGCCAACTAATATTTTATCATTTATGTTCATACAAAAACAATACATATGTTATTTTTTTTTTTTGCAAGCAAGCAAGAAATGGAGCTTATTTATTCTTCAAGAAAACATAGAGCAGAGCTTTAATTTTTTTTTGGCAATAGCCACCAATGCTAACACTTTTTCAAATGAAAACACTCGGTACTTTTAAACAAATAGGAAATCGACGAGTTTGGAAATGTGAAAAAACGTTGTTTTATTTACCTCTACATCTAACATGAGTACCTATCTAAGTTTGGTTATATATTCTACTTACTACATTATTTATATATGTACGTACTCAGTGAACTGTGGTATATTGCATGCTGCTGTTTAGTAACCAATTATTAAGTAATAGCTAATTACCCAATGCTAATGATTTTCTAATTTAATCATTAATGCAAGTCTGAATTTATTAATGGGTTTTAGCAAAATCGTCACAATAAATTCTTACTGAATTTATTAGAATCATGAACATGAGATGCCTTATTTAGATATGGTATGGATTTTCTCATATTAATTAAATTAGTGCATACTATATACCTAAATAAACAGGGTATAAATGTTGCTTGGACATTCACAACGATTTTAAAAGGTGGGTAAGTAAGTAATGATGCATAAAAACTTCATTGTGAATTCTGGTTCCGTAAACCTGAAGAAAGAGGTTATGTTAATATTATTAGGTTGTGGAAGTATAAGTATGTATTTGATGTATCGCATGGCCGGCATATAAACATCTTACTCAACCGTTTCTCAAAATACTCTTAACCTACCATACAAATGTTTACTGTACTGGGCCGAAAATAAATTAACCTGAAAACAAAAGCAGCGCTGAAAGAGGCATATGTTATTGGATTTACCAGAAAATATACCATATTACGTCGCTTTAAACATTGTTTTGCTTTTTCCTGATATTGTTGTACTATTCATAGATTGTTTGGCACTAAACAGTATTATTTGTTCGCATTATGGTAACAACAGGAAAATGATGAAGAAGCAATAATAAAGCAGAAAAAGTAAACAACATAGGTAAAGCACGCGTTTGGAAAACAAATAACTACTACCAGAATACCCTACCAGAATGCATGAAAATAGTAAGTACTAGGGTGATATTTATGTCTTTGAATAAATGTGATTGATATGAAATGTCAGATTATTTTTTTCCTAACCTAAAATAATTCATCCTCGAAACATTTTGTTAATCGCCAGTAATCATTTTTCTTCTATAAATAAAAAAGACAGTTTGGTTTTACAACCAAACCAAACCTTTACAGATAAGGTAACGATAAGTATTTGAAGGTATGTAAAAAGCAGGTACCTAGATCGAAATATTTTCAATGTGGCTGATGATGATAAAAGATGACGGTGGATTCGAAACTACAGAAAATCAAATTCCTAAGATTCCATTCTGACAGGAAATATTGAGCTTAATAGCTGATATCGAATACACCCTGCTGCACTCAATGGTTGAATATTTTGAAATATCTAAAGTCAAGTGGTACTATGAACTGCAATGATTTCCTTATTATATGAGGTAAAAGCAGAGAGTTCCTGTTATTAAAAGTTAGTATACCTATGTACGTATGTATGATTGTAATTGATAGAGTGTTGATATGATTTAGGTTAAAATAGGCTATGAAAATGACCTTTAAATTAATAATACCAATCTAGATCACACAAAAGTAAAATGACCAAAGAATGAACATAAAATTATGTATATAAGCATGCTAAACTCTACTCACCATTCAATTTTCAGTCTTTCTGTTCCTCCTAGCTCTATCTATCGTAAAAGGGCGTGAACTAAAGGGCGAGCCAAAGTCTCATGCGCTGGTTGCTCCATCTGGCGAAACTTCGTAAAATTAATATGTACAATGTGTATTTACGCACATCCACGCCATCTGGTGTCGGTGCAGCAGGCAGCGGTGCGGAAGGCTCCGCGGCCGCTGCCTGACTGAGCCTCCACCAATATACAATTAAATCGAGAATGAGGCGCGGACCTATTTACAGATTTCACTCAAGCGGCATCGTTACACGTTACGCCTCTGGTTGGTCGTTATTTTCGTTAGTCGTTACGTTTAGTATTTTTGCACACGGCCGTCGCCGCTGCCGTTCGCCGTTGCTGCTAATAGATGGCGAATGGGTAACTATTTTTGTCTTAGCGGCGTTAGTCGTTAATGTAACGGCGCAACTTTTTCTTCAAATAACTCTAGTACGTAAGCTCAGTGGGTCGTTATTCTAATTCTGCGTTCGATAATAATAAGGGCAAACTAATCATGCCGGACATTTTTGAAACTATGATACATGAACAATAAATCCAATCCAGTCAATCCTTTTTGTTATATACTAAAATTAAGTAAAAGATTGTTGCTAAAATAATGTTTTCTTTCCTTTTTACTTTCAGATTAAGTACGTATAATTAATTACCTCTTTTAATTAAAAAAAAACGTGTAAGTAAACAAGGACTGGAAAACAAGCCCGCTCAGGACCTACCACGAGCGTGCAACATAAAAGTGGGTACTTGACACCACAAACCAATTGATGTCGATTGTCTCCCCATAGGTATTGTATGCCAGTAGTAAAATGCGACGTCACTTATTTACCAACTTAATTGATTAATTATTCATTTATTTATTTCAAAGCATATAAAAATCTTGTTTTATTGTTAATTATAAATGAATCAGGTTTTTAGGGCTAAAATAGTGATTTTTAAAATATTTTTATAGAACTACCCAATTAGTAATCGTTTAATTGTATACGAGAAGCTCAACACCCATTGATATGAATAAAGTCTATAAAGTCTTCAAACTAAATAAATATTGTTTGGAAAACGGGTAGACGTTGCTTTTTTACATACTACAGCTCATCTGTCGAATAGAATTACTTAAAACCTTAGTTTTATATAATCTATCATCATTTATTTCAATTTTGTAAATGTGAGTACCATGGAGCCTTTTATTTATTTTATTATTATGTGTTGGACACTACGAGCATGGTGGTTGAGGGCTTTGTCATGCTCACTTAAATGTCTCGCTGATGGTGGCGCGTGGGTCGGATCATTTGGTTCCCTTCATGATGGTTGAGCTAAGTGGTGCTGATCCTCGCGTCATGTTCGTGAACGGGCGCTGTCAGTGGGATTGGTCATCTCTTAACTGCCATGGCTTACATCTTTAGTACTATTATTATCATATATTTTTTTTTTTAATTGTTTTATATTTAACTTCATTGTTTTCACATGTAGAAGCAACAAGAATATTGTAACCAAGATTCTGTAAAAACCAATTTGAAAAGAGTGTCCATGGAGTTTCTTGCTCGTTCTTCTCCATAGAGACCTACGTTTTGGAACGAGCAACTAGCTTCAACTTTTTGTATGAGTAACTTCTTGACAATTCAAAAGTGCCTGTAAATGGTCTAATTGAAATAAATGTTTTGACTTGACTTTTAAATGCGCTGCGTCTTTAATGCGATGCAACTATAACATTATTATTCTTTTAACTTATATTAGACAAAATACTGTTGTATAATACAATTGTTGTATACACACACAAGTATAGTACAGTTATTGTATACACTTACCAGTTATTTCATATCAAAAACAATATCGAATATTTGCCATTAATCTGCATTCAAATAATCTTTTCTCTTTTCTGTCTAGCTGCGTCAAAGAGTTGTATTTGAACTATGTATTAAGCAAATTATCCGGCTACGATAATTTAGGCTTAATTCTGGTTAAGCCAAAGTCCAAAATTATTCCATGAAAACGCAAAAACGAGAAAAAAATTATCTTATATATTAACTTAGATTTTTTTTTACTATTTGCAATCAAATTATTTATTTTTCAGACCAAACTTACTTTAAAATAATAATTAAATTACAAACTAAGTATAGTTTATAAAAAAAAAGTTGCTGTTTAAGTGTGTTTTCGGGATTCAATTTTCACAGAAAAGATTTGGGTAGGTCAAAAGAAGGTAAAGTTAGTGTTCGACTCGCACTTAAAGCGGTTACGCACTGCATCCGATTCAAATCCATTAAAATACGTTCTGCAGTAGTCATATAACTATTTGTATGGTAGTTATTGCACTGGATCCGTCTTCCATCATCTGATTTCGCTCCGTCATCCATGAGAGTCCAATTTGTGAGAAATATTCTCTCTTTTAAAAAACGTTGCCCCACACTAGGAATTTCTCCTGTATCGTGGGTGCGTTTACAAACATATAAACTCACATACACAAACAGCCAGACCCGGAACAACTATCTGTAGGTCATACAAATATTTGTTCCGTGCGGGAATCGAACCCGCGACACGCAGCGCAGCAGTCGATCGCTCGGCCACTGCGCCAACCGTGTCGACTAACAACATAATAATAACTAACAATAATGTAATGTAATAATGTATGTAGTAATGTATGTAATGTAATATTGACTAACTGAATGAAGTAACCATAATACTGTTTGTGTGAAAGCTTTTGGCAGTACCTGGGATTCAAAATAGACATCTAGGTACACACGCAGGACCCTTGAATCGCTTGAATTTGAAACAGAGCCCAGATTAGTGCGTAAGCAATATCCGAATTCGGTTCGAGTTTTTAGACTCGAGATTCGTATTTTCACGAATTCGGATTGGAGGCAGCGCGTAAAGTAATATCCGAATTTGGTCCAAGTTGTGATATCCGTCTTTTCACGGATTCGGATCGTATGCATTGTGTAACCGCTCTTAGCCAGTAAAATATAAAATATTTTCCTTTGTAGGAAAAACAGAAAATAAATTACTCCATAATGAAACAATGGTTATGACCACTTAAAAGTTTATCTAATAAAACTTAAGTGGCTAAAACATGTAATAAAAGTCAATGATGCAAAATATAGCTGACATTTCTGGCGAACCCCCAATGATATACATATCTATTCACAATCATCATAAAATATTTTTTTTTACAATAAACTACAAGTTTCTATGAACGATTTGCGTAATGATTTCATTCAACCATCTGGCAGCTGTCAACAACAAACATTAAAATTAATTGTTTAACATCTTGGAAACAATTCAAAGAATTAATTAATTTCTAAATCGACCTTACGACCTTGCAAAGAAACCTTGGATAATCTGGCGCGCGTCCTCTGCTTTGTATTGCATCGTCCCTGATAGTAGTAACAGCAGCAGTGGCATTGATAAGCTTCAATTACTTACCACCAGTCATATCTATAGAGTGTGCCCGCACTTCAGCTGTGAAAAGAAGGGTTATGTTTGTCGATTGTCTGTGTGTGTATATTTTGATTTTCTGTTCGCTGAATCTATCATTTCGCGGATAACCTCAAAATCAGAAAAGAAATATAAGGAAACAAACTTTAATCTATTTTGTATTGCCATGAATCTGGTATTATAAAAACCTTAATCTATACCTCGCAGTTTATGAGATGGTGTCATCAGTGCAGTAGGACTTCAAATAAATATAAGCATTATGTATGTAGATATTTTTTGTACTTCAATAAAAGCAAAATAATTGTTTTGTATTTTATTATAAAACCATATAATAAAATGGAAATAAATAATTTTATCTTAATACTAGGCACTTATGTACAAAATCATTTTGGCGCTACATGGAGTGTATAACATGAACCCAGGTTATGCAATAAATTGCAAGGTACTACATTGCTTAATTACAGCAGATCAAATTTCAAATCACGCTTGACTAGATATTCATAAGGCTAACAGTCTCACATTAGCGTCCTTTCATCTCAGTTTTGTACAAAAATAATTTACTTATTAAATAATATCACTGGATGAAGGCGAGGTGCTCACTTGCCGAGCAAGATCTTGCGGCCGGCGCCCATGTTAGAGCCTGCTTGTGTGGCGCCCTTGTTAGAGCCAGCCTGGAGACCGATCACGGTTTTGCCGGCGTTCAGGACCTCGTCGGAGAAGTCACGTTTGCACTCATCAGAGGGTTTGGGTCCTAGGTTGGGGCCGCTGAATTCAGGGTGCCTGTAGGTCTGTAGACAAAACAAAATCATTTATTAATTTTACAAATAATTCAATTTTCCATTTCAAGTTGTAGCTCATTTTCCTCTTTGTTGATACATGGGCAAAGCCAAGTGTGTAGCACCTGTAAATGTATAAGATTCCAATACTGCCCACTCGCTCTCAACTAAACAGAGCGGCCTTGGATATTTATGAAAACTGAGGTAATGTTGCAAGATGCTCGTAAAATTTGGTTGAACTTGGCAGAACGCCAACTCCTTAAATTCTAAACGTATCTTAAACCAAACAATCTGTGAACACATTATTTAATCCGATGCTTGGTGAATTCTATATTCTACTCCGTCGATCTCACTTGTTTATAATAAATGGTGTGTGTATAAGCTATTGCTGTGTTGAATTGGGTGCGATAAAATCTGGATGTTTACAAGATTATAAAATCGATTGCGTAATACCATCTACTTGCTTCGAAGCTCGTAAATTTTCGTGGTATACGATGAAATTAAGAGGCCAAAGTCGTACTGCTCGTTGTAAAGTAAAATGTTGGCTTAATTGACATTATTATAGGTAGTAAAGTGACGAAATCTCACCTCACGGCCGAGAGCGAACAGTGTGTTGGTGACCTGGGCGATGTCCTTCTTCTCCCAGAGGTCGACGGTCTGGAACACGTCGATGTCGGCCACACCGTATGCTTTTAGGGCCGCCTGGAAGCTAAGCAGAAGAAAAATGTTAGGAATTTGTCTATTATTTTACTTACATAAAAATGGTATGCCTTTCCGCTTTAGTTAATGGCGTGTGCAAAATTGTAATCGAAAGATATTTTGCAGAACACTACTACAGATTAATTTAGGTATCTCATCTTACAAGAGTGCTTGAACATTTATTTTCTAATTTTCTACCAGTCATGGACAGTCAATATGCATTCTAAAAATTCTTATGCTGATGAATAAACTGCTTTTCTAAAATTTCAATTGAATTTTAAAGCAGCCTTACTTGGTAATGTTCTCCATCATCTTGAATTGTCCGCCAGATGTGTTGATCTTGGGAACTGATCCGGGCTTGATCTTGTTGATGAGCTGGCAGAGGACGGTGCCGTCCTTGATGACATCCTCGAAAGCTTCACCAGGGGGGAACTTGGCGCCAAGGATGGCTTCGATCCATTCCTGGGCTTCCTTCTCCTGCTCGGGGCTACGCTTGGAAGCCAACTGTGAATATAAATAAGGACTTTTAGGGATAAAAGCTTGTTTGATAAAACATGATTTCTTTTTTCTAGTTTAGAAAAAGCTCTATGGCTTATTTCGCAATCGAACTTGTTTTAGTCACATTCGAAATATTCTCAAATTCACATGTAATTTTTTTCAGTTAGCTATGTCTTGTTTAATTAATGATATTTAATAAAAGACTTAGATTTTATTGTTTAAATACATGGTAAAAAAAACCTTGTCATCTATTTATATTTAAGTTATTACCTACTAGTGAACACTTTTATTATTCAGATTTTATTGATATTTGTTTAATTAAATTAATATTTTAATGTACTGAAAGGTTTTGATTTTAAAGGTGAATAAACATGAGTGAATAAAATAGGAATATTTAAAATGTTTTTCTGACCTTAGCGCGGACTTGACGTTCCAGAGACATGGTGTGTGTATGTGTGTGTGTTGCTGCGGAGATGAGGAGTTAGTGCGCTGAGGAAAGCACCGCTAGACTGAACTCCTGAAAGGCGAGTCCACGTATTTATAGCGCGCTCAAGATGCGCCCTTCTGGAAAACTCGTACGCAGCGCTTCGCCACCCGATGACCAGCCGATACGAAATAGCCATCTGACTCAACAACCTTTGTGTAAAGTTATTGAAAATATTTGCACTTTGGTAAGAAATATTTTAATTATTCGTGTAAAGGATAAGATTTCACGTTTTTTCATCAATTTAAAACCTAGTCCAGTTTCTTAGAATTTCAAACAAAATAATAATCCAATATCAGGTTATGTGAAGGTAAGCATAATACTTTTTTAAAATTGAATTATTTCAAAATATTTAATTGTTTCAACCAATAAGTAGGTAGATAATGTAGGGGAATAACCCCGATCAACTGATGTTTAAAATTACATTCGATTGAATTATAAATTGCAAATCTTCAAACATTAAAATGTAATATTGTTTTTCTAAAGTATGACATACTAAATAATTGGCTGCTATTCATTCCTAAACATCACGGAATAAAAAACCTGAGAATATACATGTCATAGATAAATGAGATGGGAACTAAAAAACAGCAATTTTACTGAGCAGTCTAAATAGTGTAATATGCCTATATTATAAAAATTAATCATTATTTTTTAGTCGGATCAGCGAGTCAATGCTTTCGTAAAAAAAACTTACTAGTAAAACTGACTTTTCTTATCTCAGGTTTATAATTTCTATACAATTTAAAAAATATACATATTTTGTTCTTAATCACTAAACTGCAGTGGGTCTACATAATAGACCACAGTTCACCCCCTCTTATACAAAGGAGGCATGTGTATGCAGCATAAACAAAAAGCTTGAAAATAAAAAATCGTTATTTTTAAAAATAATTTGATACATGCTCCCAAGCCTAAACCGATGATTTTCTTACTTCAAATATTTGAATTAAACACATGCAGAAAATTAAAACAGATATCATAGGAACTACCTTATATCATTATTTATTACCTTATATATTTCTTTCAAAAGTGCCATATAATGGTGTAATTGAAATAAATGATTTGACTTTGACTTTAAATAAAGTAAAACAAAACACAAAAAAAAAAAAATAAACTGCCTCGTTGGCGTAGTGGTCCTAAGCGCGACTGCTACGCTAGAGGTCTTGGGTTCGATTCCCAGGTCGAGCAGTGTTATTGGGTTTTTCTATGAAATTCTCAGTAGCAGCTCGGAGTTAGGATTTGTGCCCGGTTAGTGGCAATAGGCTCGCCCCCTTTTACATGGGACCTACACATACCGGCGAACTGTGGGTGTACATTGTTACACCTCTGCCTAACCCTTCGGGGAACATAGGCGTGATGGATGGTAAAATAAAAAAAAACTTACGCTTTTAATAAACGCTGAGCAGAATTAGTTCCTCGGACGTCCTTATAAGGCACTAATGCAGTTAGTAGGCGGGCGCTACGCCGACGCTGCGCAAACGCCGCCCACTCGTGTGTCGCCATTGAGATGAGAACCCGCTGAGTTATCATTGTCGCCGTAACCCACGCAAAACCACCGGATTCTTTTCGTGTGAAAATGAAAAATTATTTCACCTTCGTTTCAAATAACTCCTTGAAAAAAATATTGTCTGTAGGGTATTAAGTCATTAGCGAAAGCGTCTTTCAAGCTTTTTTGTTGTACACTTATCGGTTTTACATGCGAAGTGATTCATGACTGTGTCTTGTGAAGTTGTGACACACGTCAATGTACATGATAAATATCTATTGGCTAGAAACCATTGGTAATGCTAAAACTATATTGTAATTTTAGAATTATTCAAACAGGAAGTATTGGTGACAGGCATTATTGACAGTAAAATGTGGTTTAAAACTTCATCAGAAGATTGACACTGTCCTGTAAGAAGAATAATACTTGCCCTGCAAACGGTATCTAGACATCTGTAATATGTCGATTCACACCTCTGCCTTAAGCCGTGAATCTGAAATTTCCCACGTTACCGGTTTCCCCTGTATTTATGGTATTTTAAATTCTGTTCCGTATTCATTTTAGTGCTCGAAAATCAGCTTAACAGTCTGTTTTTAATAGCCACGTGCTTGTTAGAAAGCACTTAGTAGATACGTACATCACGCCTGCTTTTAGTGCTCTTAACAGTTTTCCTCATAGAATAGTTATTATTACAGTGTACATATTCATCCTTACGTATGTTTGAGAGGTATATGAGTAATCGGAATTAAAGACATGGTAGCCGCTGTTTATTTCATACTATATAAATATATATATACAGATACTTACCATAGAGGGGTCGTGGCTTACATTTAGGTATCTTTGATTTTTAGGAATTAGTCTATACCTACCTACTAACTTCTGGTCGGGTGTTATTTTGCGTAAAGTTCAGAATATACCCTAAATTATCCCATGTGAACACAAAATCACCATACAAAAATTGTGTTAAGTTAAGTCTATATTTTTAAAAGTACCAAATTTAGTTGAATCCATCCTCATAAATTTTCGAGCTTTTAATAACTCGTAGTGGGATAACGAACAGTTAAATCACCTTAAAATAGTTATTTTATCTGAGCAGGACTTGAATCTCCGTGACTGCAGTAGGATTTTAAAAAGTTCATTCCAATAGAAAGAGGAAACTTTATTGGATTAATTTAGTCTTAGATTAAATTTAACCTATTTAAATTACCTAAAAGTTAAGAAAAATTTAACTGGCTACATTTAGGAGGTATGTTTGATTGATGTATTTTTGAAATATTGCAGCCCATAAAGTACGTAATTAACTACGGAGAGAACTGAAGAAACAAGTTAATTTCAGTTTTACATTCTGCTCGCAGAATCCTAAACAACATGTATGACCACGTGAACGCGGTACGTATTTAGAACATAAAACTATAAATACCAACATAAATCATTTCGTAATTACTCAAAATCTACGCAGACATCCGAAGCGGATTTTTTCGTGTTTACGTATTCATATAGCAATATTTTACCTAGAACTGTCTACAGATACGAAAACAATGTCATCTTCATTTTAGTGAGTAGAGTGCGACGGCCCTTCGCGGCGAACAAGGTCGTAACGGCCTATAATCGGACTCAAGGCGCACACAAATATTTGTCCTTTTTATGTACTCTAGATCATTTTTTTCTCAATGTTCGTCGACTCCAAAGAGCGTTATTATGCTCCAACGACCTTTATTACTATTGAAACCAACTGCGCGTTGTCTCCAAGTGTGTTTCTTCATTAGTTTTCAAAAGATGATTAATTACTACGTCTGGGACAGTACATACATACCTCTAATTATGTAACATTTTTTTTTATGAAGTATATAAACAAGCATATTTAAATTACGTTTCGAATTACTTACGACTTTGAGGACGCAGGTTACAAACTATCCTTAATCTAGAAATGACCTTAAACATAGGTACATATGTTTGACTCCCGACTCTCGAACATCTTATAGATTCAATTTTGTAAAAGAAAATGTGTGTGGTGAGTCCGTTTCTGGAAATATTCAACTACTGTAGGGAAATACAAAAATAAAAACTCTTCGTTGAAATATAACTCAACGAGTAAATTACAACGGAAATGATAAACACTCTGAATATGTGCCGTGACTCCGTCGTGAGCTCAATTCACTTGCAGCAGTGTGTGTCGTGCCCTCATTTTAAATAACGAGCTTGTAAATAATTTTATTTTGTTGCAATAATGCCAGGCAACCTTAATCTAATAACTCAAAGTTTCAAGTAGGTAATAAGTAGTAGAAGATAAAACCTATGAAAATAATTTAGATATGTTAACTAAATCAAGCTATTGTTTCCAAAACAAAATTAGGTTTGTATCGTACAATTGGGGTAAACACAAACAAAAAGTGACGATTTATTGTTTGCTTTATTAAAACACCCTCCACAAATTCATCAATAATTACATACACTCGGGTACACCACTATTATATCTAGTATTTACACAAAATTATTACATATTTACATCGCCAACTCCGGAATGTTGGCTAACATATCGAACTATTAATCTATGCACTTAACCAATAAACAATCATTCGTTTAAAATAAAACTAATGTTCCGGTGACTAGAAGAAATATAACGACACAATTCCCTTACAGTCTGCACAAATATTTTAAAATTCAATTGCATTAATTTATTACATTTTATATGTCATTTAGGCATCGACGAATTAAATACATCATAATTTTATAGGATAACATTTAAAATTAATTTATATTCATTTACTTCAATCCTTCACTAAATAAATATACCTTTATTAAACGTATACAATCGGAATGTTATTTACAATCGTATATCACACAAAATCTTCATTACCATAACTATCTAAAACTAAACACCCGTGTGAACATGTTACAGGCAACTTGGATGTTCAAATGTTTTGTTACAATAAATATATCTAAAAATTTATTTAGACAGTTCATTATTATTGCGACAATACATACTATAATGGACACGAATTGGCACTTGGTTGTTTTACGCGCAATCGAAATTAAAATCGTAGGTAATCTCGTCATTTAATTTGTCATTCTAGAAAGGTATCACTTGGCACATTGTGACCTGGAATGTTAATGAAATGCAGGTAGTGTGGGTGCAGAGAGCGGGTTGATCGCGGTGCGGGCAGGACAGCGGCGCGCTCCCCGTGGACTCGTCGCGCCACGGACGGTGACTCAAGGCGACGCTGCTGCGCCCATTAGAAAAGATGGTTGTTCGTTTTAGCTAGGGTACCGAGGTGGTCCGAGAGCAGATAGTTAGGTGGCGCGACGCCGAGGAGTGGAAAGCCGGAGGGCTGGCGCAGCAGGCCGCAGCTGCCGGCCCACTTGCCGCCGCCGCTGCTGCTCACCGGCGGCAGGCCCACGTCTCCCCCCACGCCGTTCAACTCCTCGCACAATTTGTTTGCTGCACAACATACAAAACATATCAATACCATAAATACCATTCGTTTGTCTCGTACTGTCTCGTAATATCAATAAATATTAAAATATACAATAACTTCAAGTCCGTTTAACATTATTGTCGCTGAGAGCCTATATCAAGTGAACATAAGTATAATGCTGATATTCTCACAATTGAATCCAAACAAGCAAAACTTGTGCACACAAATCTGCTCGAATATGAAATCAGACTGCAGCTCGACGGGCGAATATGAAATAATCGTGGTAACACAATTAAGCGCTAATCACCTAATCCTTGCTGCGCGGCTCCGTTGTTTATTCAAGCCTGAGTGACAATCGCGCGCACAATTAGCGCAAATGAGCCGAAGTGAAAATCTGGCGCGGTGGCGGCGGCGGCGTAATGTGATTAATACGGCCACAAGTCCGCCATTACCCGGTGAACCACCGCGCCTAGTTCACCCTATACGAGATGCCACACAATGACACAACACATACTAAACTTCCTACCCTGGTTCCGACTAGAAAATTGAAAAATGCCGCTGGCATTTGCAATTCGGAAATCTTGTAGCTACTTTTCAACACAACACGTATTGTTAGAATAATTTCAGGAGACCTAACCTACGGGCTTTCCTTTGCAGGACGATGGGGAACCCGAAGGGTTCCGTTCCGACCTCAAAAGGTAAAACGGAACCTTTGTTTGAGGTTTTTACTTGAAAAACGCAGATATTTTTACCAAAACCTAACTTGATAGGCGGAAACTTGCCTGTTTGTTTCTAAAAGGTTATTTAAGGAAAAACTGATCCGATTACATAAAATCTTTCAGAAAGCTATACTACTCGTGAATAAAGAATTATATAAATCTTGTTACACAGATGTATCTCACAATATAATATTCGGTTCTATTTCTGGCAGAAACGCGGCAGACTTGTTTATATAAACCGATACCAAGTTCATGGAAAATTCGCCTTGTATCGAGGCTAAATCTACCTACGTAGCAAACAAATGAAAGTTTCACAATGTTTTCAGTTAAGCTCCGCATCAAATAATGTTGATATTAATATCTACTGTAATCCCTTAAGTGTCCTCTTAATTTATACGTTTCGGTTAACTGAATATTAGCAAATATAATTTTTAAAGGTTGATATTCATATTTGTAATGATCCGGTACATCAATCAGGTTCTCTCTAGTCATGCGACAATGCATAAAAAGTAAGTAAGTAATGGGGCACTTAATTAAGTTTGAAATATATAAATTATATAGTATAGTGTACTCATTGTTGAGAAGCCTATAATAAATAAATAAATAAAATACTGTTTATACATGACATGACTAAACTGTCTCATAAATAATTATGTATGTGTTTCGTTAATAATTAGTAACGCCTAACTTTTTTACAGAAAATATTTAATTTAATTAATTTGAATTTAATTTCAATCTTTCTAAATTTTCAGGAGGTATACATTCCCAAGCCATACAGCATTGTATTATTTTATACCATACAATCACGATTCTATTTTTAAGAACCACTAATTCGAAGAGCTGTATATATATTTTGTCGAAAGCAGCCTTGTTGTATTCGCCCACGTAAACATATGTGAGCTGAAATAGTGCGCCCAGCTCTCTGATTGGTCGACCACCATGACTCACCCGGCTATAATTTCAGCGATCAATGTAACATTGGTAAGATATGTTGCCCAAAAATATATCGTGACATCACTATTGGAACGAAAATATCCAATGGGATCGTAAAAAATAACGTATTTTTGTACACTTATTTTGTCTCTAAGAAGTGTTGTTGGAAAACGAGTAACAGCCCCCTTCTATTACTAAGTATAAATGTTAAATATTTTCTTTGTAAATCTTTGCTACACTGTGTGGGTTAACTAATTAGTCTAACTAAACTGAAACAGAGAATACAGACTTCTAAATTATTGTTTGTCGTCCATTTCCTGTGAAACCGTTCTCATTAATTTAAACCTGCCATCAATTAGTAGCAGAAGTTGACGTTTCTTTATCATACAAAAATAAGTTTATTTAGTGTATAAAAGAGAAATAGTATTTTTTTTTTATTATGTACATCACCGGATACACCATTGAAGACAAAATATAAAACTAGCGAAATATTCGCCAAATTGATATTTTTACATTTCGAATAGGTACTAAACGTCAAGCGGGTGTATTTATTATTTTATTTATTTTACAATTTCAGAAACCCGTCAGTCTACGTATGTAGGTAAGTAATTTTATTTTATATCTTTGAGTCTGATAGTAGTAATTAATATTTTTTCCTACGTCTTTTAAAGTACGTAAATGTCCTCCTGAAGGCTAGCCTGTCTATCGACCTGTTTGTGAGGCTAGCCTTACAGATGCTCGTGTATTCAACTTCTATGCTGGATAAAGCAACAGTTTGTTCAGTCCCTACATCCATGGGAAGTCACACTCCTAAGAATACAAGACTCTCTGTCTAGTGAATCTGATGCCCAATCCACAAACTTTCCATTTCTAAATTATCTAATTTCATGCAAAAAAACCGTGTTGGCGTGAATCCTGAGTCATCGAATAAAAATTTCAACCTTTTCTATACATCGTATGCAGTTGCTTTTTCCTTAAATGTACGAATAAACATGATACAATCGTTATGATTATTTTCGCCTTTGCTTTTCCAATTAAAGCGTGGCAGCGGCTGCTTCCTTCTTAAACATATACTTATATACTCGTATCTACTACTTCCAAAATATAAAATATATTAGCTGCAAAAACCTAATGGCCGTAATTTTCCCGTTCTTTCAGTTTTGAAACAATAACGATATAGTGATTTTGAAAAGTTGACTAAGAAATGTCTCCGCACTTTGCAATTGATGCATTTTTTTTTCTTGTAATTTCGATTCAACAAACGTTAACTTATGGTTTTCGTGTAATTTTATATAAATTTTAACCGAAACGACTTTTATATAATTTAGTTTTGTAAAAATACTGGGACCGAGCCATAACCTACTGAAACCGAAGAGTAGCAGACCAAAGTCAAAAGTATATTTCTTTTCAGTTAGATTCATAGATTAGTTTGTATTTTTATAATGATAATATTGTTATAACGAAGGAAACATGATATATATACTAAACTGTATTTCAATGAGAAGGGAGACGTGGCTGAAGATAAAATGAAACAAAACTCTTTATTATGACACTTCACGCTACAATCACGGCTTTTAGTACTTAATGAGGGAGTCTTAAAGATTTAAAATAAACATTGCGATGACAGCTGGCAAAAACACTAAGGCCTGGCTTTATAGAAAATTCAAGTCTTGGCAAAATGTGAAATATCAACAATATGGTTGGCTTTTTATGTGTAGACTTTCTGTTTAATAAATTTATCACAATTTTAAGGTATGTGTAGATGTTAAAGAAGGAGTCGTAGTACTATTTCTGTCGCCCTACCCCCTACACAAATAGTTGATCAAATGTGACTTAATGCTGTAACCCGCTAAATCTGGCAGTGACGTCAAAATCTTGGGGATAAGGTAAACACTGCGCTCGCGGTACTATCGCTGGTATGTGACCGAAAAAACTGAACAATTTACAAAATTGTTTGTTTTATGATTCGTTGTTATCTATGGTTTTACACGTCATTATCTTAGTTCGGTTAACAATTTTTCCTAACTATCTAAACTGCCTCTGAATGCGAAGCCTTTGATAAAGCTCGACGGCAGTGTAGGAAAGGTTTGAAACGCAACTAAAAACTCTCAATACAATCAAAACCTAGTTACGCCTCATGACTATAATGGAAAAAAAGGCCTGTTAAGTTTCAGCAAAGGGGACACTAATGATTATGTGGCGATTGTTGTGTTACCGCAACGAAGTAGATAGGTTTGAACGAAACCAGACATTGTCATGGAGAGTACTCAACAATATTTAAAATGTATTAACATAACGACAAACAACTTACGATATCTACCTGCCGAGGTGATAGGCTTGAGGTCTGGCGGAGACAGATGCGGCAGCGCGTGGTGCGCGGGCTGCGGCGCGGGCGCAGACGGCGGGTGCGGCGACGCAGCCGGCGACGTGGGCTTGTCACGCTTGCCCTCTGCCTTCACCGGCGCCTCGCCCGCTTTCTGCTGGGCTAGGCGCTCCTGCTTACGGAACTTCGCACGACGGTTTTGAAACCACACCTGAAAATGTCAAAAATTTCTTTAGCATCTCAAATGTGTCACGTAAAAATAGTTATGGAGCACATAACAACAGTCAACTTTAAATTTAATATTAATATTTCGTGTTTTAGGTGTATCTTCAAGCTTATAATATTTTACGCCGCTACGTAACTCCGTGTTTCAAGCTACTGCAAATCTTAATGAAATAGGATCTCTGTCTAGATAGTGGTTGTAGCCATAAACCCATTACCTTAAAAATAATAGATTATAGTGCTACTACCCGGCTGATGACTCAGAAGAAGACTCAAACCGTAATCACGATGTAAGACCATTTTTTAACGACTTTGCTTTATAATTCCATTATAAAATAGATAAAGTATCTTTAGAGAGATAAACAGTAAAGTCCCTAACTAATACTTGCAGATATGTATGTAGATAACTAGATAAATTTATTATAGATATTAGCACTGCTTTTAACAACAGTAACAGGTACACCCAAAATTGAATTCCGAAAGCCAATGAAGCGAAAAGCATCGTAAACAAAACCGAATACGTACAATGAAAAATATAATGAAAACGCCCATAGCGGACGTGGGCTCGAATGAGCAAACACAGTTAGCGCTCGACCGGACTAATGGGAACGCATCCCATGCATCGAGCGCCAAATTTTAATGCAAACCGTTTTATATTCGTTCCGATGCGCGCAAATCCGAATTGATCATAATTCGATTTGGTGCAAAAGATAATTGCAACTGCCACTGGCGCTGATTGAGCAGAGTAAAAAATGTTCGGTCGACATACGCGGCCGCGCCCGCTCCCCGCCCCTCCCTGTGACCTGCACAATCACACGCACCATTGTTTGAACATCGCAGTTCGCTGATGATGTTTGTTCACCTTTATACATATTTCTTCATTTCATTGCCACCACCGAGATCCACGTAGAATGCTTAATTACCTGTTAATGTGTGTACGCTCTTAATGAGCTACTTCTCTGTCTACCGAACAATACAATTACAGAATGTGTAAACGTTCGCTATTTAACTGTAAAATCTGTGGAAGAAGTTTCCATGTTCATTCCTATTTTCATTTGAAGCGTGTAATGGCTAGATAGAGTTGAGTGATTTAACAGATTTACTGTGTCTACAAAGTTTAGCCGACTTCAACGACATCACAAGCCGACATAAACTTGGTACTTGCTAATTGGTTTATTATGATGAACACAAACAAATATTAATAATTACTCGCCGCCTACACACTTCTACGTAAATTCTCCTTGGCAGTGATCATGACAAACGTTAATGACCTGCTTGTGTTCTAGAAACATTTCGAATGCTTTATTACTCCTTCAGTTGAACAGTTGTCGGAAGATTCCCGAAAGTAGTCTGCTGCTCTATAAATATTTGGGTACATGGTGTGTCAGTTTTCATAAGCGTAAGGAATTATGGCGAGATGCACATGTTGCGTGACTAAACGCTAAACGTGTACCATTGACATTGAAGCACAAGATATATTGAAGCTACTTTTGTTTCGTGTAGGCTGTTAGTCGTATGTCAGTGCACAGGTGCTGGCTGGAGTGCCGTCGCTTCCGCATGCATGTCATCGCTGCACAAGCGGCCGCGTCACGTCAGTTATGACATATTGATGCCGCTTGATCTCGTTATAGATCGCTAATGTAATGATGCGGCCCACTCGCAGCCGAATGTGACTTACCTTTCATACACATCATCGTGATTTACAAGATGTTCGCGCCAACACTAAACCTGACAAGGTTCACTGCGTTCTCTAAAATTAACAAAAAATATAATCTAATGAGGATGACTAACGTATATTTGACAGTTAATTATTTTCACAAAAATATTAAACCTCTAAATATTATTTATTAAACAGCCATTGTACTGCAAATCACTTTGAATTTAGGTCATTGTGAGACTTCGTAGCAAGTATGTACGCTCAACTTCCATGACGAAATGTAGTAGTTACAAAACCCAAGTTGTAAGAAAACGTATAATACCCATTTTTATAGCTCAATATCGATTGTAAGTAAGTAATAATGTTAGATATAAAAAAAATTGTCGATTCCTATCTATTTCCTTGTTATTCGTTTGGTAATACTTACGAGAAATCACACTGTAAGTTGATACCCGAAAATTAGAAAGGAAAAATCACAATACAGGACACGTATTTTCATGAGAAACTCAGGATCAAGACAAGTAAGTATACCTATATATCTAATAACGAAATGTAGTATAAGTTTCCGTACGTTTTATTACGAAAATTAGAGCAAGATAGTTTAGATAGCTAGGTAGTAGCTTTCTTTATGATCTCAATTTCAAACCGATGAATCTTCACTCTTTCAGCTGAAAATTATTCCAATTTACAGTTCATGAAAACTTTAATGACTGTATATATCGTTGTTTAATCATCATCAACTGGATCTTTCTGAAAAGACTCTCTTTTCTATAATTGCATTTTTTATTGCACCTACTGTACTTGCTGTAAATAACAACTTCAGACGCTAAACACCTGTTTCGCTACCGTCCAATGACCTCCAATTAAATTATTCCCACAGATCATTTCATACAAATTCTTTTCAATGTTCAATATATCCAGGTTGTCAACAGTATTCGAGGAAGGTGGTGAAAGAAGACCTCAATATAATAGAAAATACAATCATAGCTTTGATTATAGCAAAACAGAGCCAAAATCAAAGTGTACGTGTATTATTTCGCGGTAGATTTGTTCAACAAATGAAGTCGAAGATTGCTGAAGTTCATCATTTCGTTGGATCTAAGAGAAAATCAGTGCTGCCGAGTGGAAAGGTCCCACGTAGATACGTGCCCGGCCTAACCAAGCGGCAAGCTCGCCGGCGCCGGTACTAACGAACACACGGCTCGGCTGATTGGAGCCGGAGCACGAAGTCACGGCGAGCCGATCGCCCCCAGCACCACGCCTTCCGCATTATTTCCGAATTGGAAAAAATCAAAGCTCCCACAACGTATGCGGCATCCGCAAACAAACAAATAATACAAAATCCGCCGCCAATACAAATGAGTACCGATACGACGGCGAGTGGAATGCGAAGTCGAAGTGAAGCCGAGCGTATGCCCGAGGCAAATAAACGTCCGCCGATGTGTTTGTAGGAATTCGTTGCGATGTTTATCGAATGTGATGCGTGCCCCTAATGTAAATACTTTGCTGAATTTTCCTACCGATATGGGCCATAAAATCATTTTGTGAAGGTTATCCCTCGAAATGAATTAACGAGTGGAACTTTGTAGTCGTAAATCGAATAGGTATCGATGTCTAGTGGCACATAAATGTACAAACAAACGATAATAATAAATATCGGACGGGCAATTAAGAGCAGGGTTGTTGGGACAATCGAGCACGGCATCGAAATGCACTTTGCAAATGAACCGAATTGGGCGGCGAGGGCGGCGAGGTGCGATTCGGAAAATGTAATTAAATACAAGTGCTCACGCGCTGCAGATGCACAGCCAATAAGATACGTGACCTTACAATTGAACTGTAATTATCGTAAAATGAATACAATATTCATTAACGTTTATAGATGGGGTCCATATGCAGATGGAATGTTACGAATATCGTAGTGAAATCTAAATCGCTTACACGATAACTTCGTGATTTAGTGCTTAGCTAGCATTGAAATCATATAATTACTATTCTGGTGAATAAAAATATATCAAATATATGTAAATAAGATAAATAAATTGGATTAAATAAGTCGGCGACTGTCCAGGAACCTGTCCCATGCGATCAAACTAATGCACTGAACCGACTGATAAACTGGACACTTCTTGTCTTGAGTGATGCCAAAGCAATTAGTTTGATTACCCCTTAATTTGTGCCTCATAATTTTGCGGAAAACATTGAAATAAATCAACGGCCCCTGGTATAGTAACCTTGAGGGATAAACTTGAAACAAGTCCGGGGAAGCTTAGCTCTTGGCAATAACTACACAGTATTTTAACACATCATAATTAAAATGGAATTACCTACTGGTATTAGCACGTCAGCAACAGAAACAGACAACTTTTAGAGCCGAAGTAATAAAGTAATTTTTAATGTTTACCTTTAATATTACTCACTTATTTAGAAAAGAGCTGGGAAGTTTTTTAAGGACCTATTGTTATCGACTTTCCCAAATAAGTAAGTTAAATAGATCTTAGTTAACTACAATAAAAGTTACGTCAATAGGTAAACTTGCACGAATTTTGTCACTGAACGAACTGCTGATTCATTACTTTTAGAAGGGCTGTGATTCTTTTACTTTGTTCAAGCAATCACTTTCTGTCTCGCATCGTCAATTAAGAACAAACGTGGAAACAAGTTGGTGAATCTTCTATTTCGCATTTAAAAATATATTTTGGAGTGGTTACTTAATGTAGAGTAGAAATTTATTGTTATAAGTTTTGTTTATTAAATATTGTTTATCTCGCTTTAATAGATTACCTATACTAACTAAATGTGTCAATCCTGTAAAGCTAAGCCAAGGTAAGCTTTAAGTTAAACCTGGCATATACCAGCTCGCCTCATTCAAATCCGTAAGGGGTAGTTTAATACAGTTCCCTCGGCAAACAGTGGCAAGCAACAATGGTTGAGTATTAAAATAAACAGAGCGGCGCGTCGCCATGTGGCTCGGTCGTGGCGAGCAAACACAACACAGACTAATGTATTCAGAGGCTGCACATACAACACCCGCGCCTGGCGCCGCCTCCAAGTTCACTTTGATTTACTAATTAACTTATGACTTGCATAGCTTCACTTGCAACACAACATCACAATTGAACGCTTGTACTACCATTATATGTAGATCGTACATCATTTTTCATCAAGTTAGCCAGGGGGGAGTCGAGAGTCATCTGTTCAGCCCATTATACGTATTTGGGGCTTCAATGTAAAAAATATGAACGCAGTAACCGTAGTGGAAACTAAAACGATTAAGTACTAAGTGTGGAATCTGCTGATAGAAGACAGTTATGTTGTAATAATAAGGTAACTGCAAAAACATATGAAATAAACTAGCAGACTACAAGTAGAAATATCTTAAGAATGCTTGTACTACACTAAAATACCATCATATTTATAATTCTGGTCTTTAAAAACCTATGAATTTATTCCTCAAATTCCTGTACAAATAAATAACAAGAAAAAGAAAGATATTATATTTACTGAAACGCCATAAAACTCCGAATACAAGTAGCAAGAACCGTCACTAATTGGCAAGTTAAAGCTAAGAGTAATAAATAAAGGCTCGCTCGCCATGTGTCGGTGTTTGCGCATTCAACTAGCGTTATGTGCAAAGGTTGGAGTCGACACGGCCGTCTTTATTTGACACGTTGTCAGAGGGCGGGCAGGCCCTCCAGGCAGGCGTATGAAAAACGTGAGGCCGCGCGGAATGATCTAATTGTATTCATTAGCCGGGCCAGGCCGCGCAAATATTGACACGAGCGGGACCCGGCCGGGACCGGCCCGAGCTCACCGAGCTTTGATCATAACCGATAGTTACGTTATCACTTGGCATGTAGCGAACTTACTTGTTACATTGGACGGTTTTATGTAAAGGTATGTTTGTAAGGTAAAACAAATAGGCTTAATAGATTAAAGTAAGAGTAGATTTTTTTATTTCCTATAGCTGTGCCCGACCGGGGCCATAACGATATTTAATTGTAAATACCTACCACCTAAGCATTTACTTATGGAAAAGCAATAAACATATTTAATATTGAGATTTTAAAAGATTTTATCTACAAAATCTAAAAATGCCTCGGTAGCCTAGTGGTCCTCAGTGCGACTGCTACGCTAGAGGTCTTGGGTTCGATTCCCAGGTCGAGCAAAAACGGTTATTGGGTTTTTCTATGAAATTCTTAGTAGCAGCTCGGAGTTAGGATTTGTGCCCGGTTAATGGCAATAGGCTCGCCCCCTATTACATAGGACCTAAACATACCGGCGAACTGTGGGTGTACATTGGTACACCCCTGCCTAACCCTTCGGGGAATACAGGCGTGATGGTGTGTTTTTATCTACAAAATCAAAGTCAAAGCATTTATTTCAATTAGACCATTTACAAGCACTTTTGAGTGGTTTAGAAGTTAAAATTGAAGCTCGCTACAAAAGCTTAGCAAATATGTTGTTGAAAGTTAGCATTTTAAACGCCTGTTTTGTTTTCACGTAGCTCTCGTAGCACTAAGTAGGTAAGTAGCACTGAGAGAGTCAAAAATATCAAAACTAATATATGACTCTATACCTACTGCATATTTGATTTGTCCTGATATAATTTATTTAAAATCTTCTAAGAATTACTAGATGGTAGGGTAAAAGAGTTTACCCTAACATCGTAGGAGTAAGAGTAGAGAGAGAGGTAAAAGTTTACTTCGCTAATTGAGTATCTATATTTTAATAAGTGAGGAGAAAAAGTAATTATTTATATCTTATTGTCTAAAAAAATATATCATAAAAGAATCTTTAATAAAGTTTTCAAATATTTCCTAATTTTACTTCTATATTTCAAAATAATCAAGCTAAAGTAAATATCATGAGCTAAAAATAATTAGATACGAATCTCACTGAAAACAGAGCGGGTCTGTGTAAAATAAAGCTAATACAAAATAAATCAATCGTCAGGCCGACGCGGTCGAGCGCGACCAAACATCGCGAACACACCCCACTGTTTATACTTAGCGGATGAAAAGGCAACACCGAACGCCCCGGAATAATATTAGCTACCCTCAATAAGCCATCGAAATCTATCAACTGAAAGCTCGCACCACAAAAACCAACTCTATTTTTTGCCCGTTACAGTTCAATTCAAACTGCCCCGTCGATATCCATACGACGTTTTGGTGTGGTGTTATTTTTTTTACTAACTGGTAACATGTGTTAACATTTGATGATAATCCTGGATTAACACATCATAATAAAGAGATGAATGCATCGTTTATTCAGGCCGTATGTCGGCACTATTCGACAGCGTTTAGTGAATGACAGGTGTGCCGACGCGACTCATCTTATTTGATTGGATTGAATTTAACCGGGTCGCCTCAAAGACTTTACATAAATTATAATGGTATGATAGGTGTTAACATTAATTATTATGGTGTTAATATGCGTGGTTTAAACGGACATCTAATGAATACTATGTATTTAAATAACAATTGCAATGTCGTTAAATGCCGCGGGTTGTTCGAAAGAGATACCGCGCCCCCGGAACACAAAGGGCCAAGAAGAAACATTGATGGGTTTTGGTCAGTAAAAGTCTGACACTCCCTCCCGCCGCGCCTTTGGCGGGGGAGGTCATTTGATGATTTCCCAACCGTATATTTGTATTAGAAAAAAGGAACTAGTTCTGTATCCGGTAAAGCTTTATATTTCTTTAAAATGAAGTCCAAAATAATGGTCTAAAATGTTCTAGCGAGTAACAAAATAACATAAGAGCTGTATATAAGAACTACCAAAAAGAACACTTGGAGAGGTGCAATCGTATCGAATCATGGTCAAATACTATGAACTCTATTCAATCCCTATAATCTTTAAAACGTTCATAAATTTAATAATGGCAATATGACGATGATAATGACGTCAGAGTTCGCGACAGATGTGAGCAAAGCGTACGGTCCATTACTTGTCACCCCTATTATCGCTTGTAAGTAAATAAACATCGGATCAACTATTAACTCCAAATATATGACGTATTGATGCACTTCTATCAACATTCAAGAATGTATAGATGTGGAACAACGGTATAGTGTAGGTTTATACATACATATATAGGTACTATGGATAACTGGTAGGTACTTTTGTTTACTTGATTAGAGAGTGACAAAGTTGAGTTGATTTTGTCGTAATTAGAAAAGAAAAGCCATTAAGAATTCCAATAAAAATAACAAAAAAAAATTTAGTTAATGGCATCTCACATTTATTTTTGCTGGAAACTGCCAATAATAGTTCGAAATATAAAACTAAAGAGGTTTTAGTGTTCACAATATCAAAAATCACAACACCAAAACAATTAATCATTCGTAATCGATATATCTATAGTTGACTTCCCTAAACCATTCATTCGCTTCCCTACTGGGTTTTTCAATTAAAAATGTAACAGATTTGAATCGATTTTGACGAATCACCGTGATTGGTCCGAGTAGTTGCTTCCGCGAGACAATGGCCGTAATCAGTTTGATCGTGGCACGCGACACGACAAATAGCCGATACGGATCGGCAGATGTTTGGTTAGCACTGTCTCTGATCATTTGATTTGTTGATTGAACTTTGAAACATAGTCTATAATGTAGAACACTGTAAGCTAGCTGGTCATATAATATCAACGAGATTATTCTAATGTCCAAAATAACCTGCCTTTAGAACCAATATTATTGATTGACCGAACTGCGGTGTTTACAGTATTTGCCCGTTATTGCTAGAAATTTAAAGACCCAATAAACATCATTCTCAACGATAAGCCATAAACTGACATTATGTGTTCTATTTCCGAGGTATGAAAAGAAATGAGTATTGCCATAAGTTGAATACCTCTCGCATGATAAAAATAATTTGTCCAGGTGAAAAGCGAAAGAACTAAACTGAATGTAGGCATATATTCTAGAGCGCTCTAACTAGTTTTTGAATCATTACTATAAAGGTAGAAGGGACATTGTAACCAAAATCTTTTACCATAGATTCAGTTCTACTTGGTAGTTTCTCGTCTCTGGGTTACTTAAAAAAAACAGCTGTTCAAAGAAAACTGCAAAACTAACACGGTCAAAATGTATGAAACTGAAAATGGAAAATGTTACCACTGAAGTGTCCTAGAATCATGTACCTACTGAATCCGTAGTAAAAGTGTACGTTACGATGTCCTTTCCACCCCGCACACTATATTATTATTTGGTACATCACATACTAAGCAGCATAAAAGCGAAAGAACCGCGACATGTGAGATAATATTACAATAAACTACAAGATCACTCCATAAAATAAACAGGATAAATGAGTTGCGATTTTTGAATGATAAATGTTTTGAGGAAGGGGCAAGAAAAAATGAATACACTATATTTAATGTACAGACAATAGAGTCACTTGTCCCTCTGTCGGTGTTAAATGGTTCGTGAGCATGGAATATCGTTTGTGATTGTCACAGCCAAATGTGGGGCGTTTGAATGAACTTACTAGATGTGTCACTGAATTCGTTGAGATCAATACCAGATCAATTCTACTAATTAAAAATGTTCCAAATCAATTAACAGTCTCAAAAGCAACAATCTATGTCAAAGCATGTAGTAAATCAGAGTCATTTTTTAAAAGGAAGACTCTGATTAGGTTGTTATCGTTCCTTATATTTCGTAAAATTAGACCAATTGATATGAGGATGCACAATGAAGTAATGTAAGTAATATTGTTTTAAGTTTAAAACACACCTTACTTTGGGTAATATTGTCATTATGATTGTAAATCTTAAGTTAATCTATGTTACCGTGTACGAGAAAAAATATTAAAAATAATGTTCTAAAAAAGTGTAACAACGATAGGTTAATTGATTATTTGCTTCAATTCGTAGCAACAGCAAAATTATGCCTACATGTATGTATGTCTAAATAAAAAAAGAGTTAGGTAACAAAAATAGAACAATATAATAATACTGTCCCCTAAATTATGATCCAGCATTTTCTTCCAATACTCGACGACGGCGCATCGGTTATGACGGCCATATATTCAGTGACGCTAGATAGTTTATGACAGCCGCCTATGCTCCCCTGCCGAACTTCCACGACAAAATGGAGTAACAATGAACTTGCTGTTTAGAATCGCTATTTCTTAACTTTTTGTAAAGCTGCCATAAATGTATTTCCGAATGTTGTACGTTTTCGACCGGTTTTGCTGCCGGAGTAGTATATGAAAATATCGACATTATTTAGTAATATTATAGTAAAATAAAGAACAAGGGATTACTACCAAATACCAATTAATAAATAATCAATTTTCACATCCAGAGTCACATTTGAAATATTGTGGGAAATAATCAAAAAAATCCTATGGTAAATACTAAATTGCCACCCACACCATGGGAAACACCAAACTACAAAGCCCAAGACATTTTTATACAATCCCCTTTTATGTCACAGAGCAATTTTCTCGTATTCGAATTGTATTAGTATACCGTAGAGACGCGATAGTTGCACTTGATCCCACGGTTCCCTGAGGACAGCACAACAAGTCGCGAGCTAAATGAAAAATAATTGCGAGAACCCAGCTAAAGGGTGACAAATCAAGGACAGAGATAGAAATAGCGAGGCCACACGCGTTAGATGGAGACACCCATATATCAGTTTGCGCCGTAAGCTAGGTCGGGGTCGTATAATATGAACTAGGTATAAATGCTTTTGTAATTGTTAGTGGGCAAACTTCGATACCTCTGGGACGTTTAATGTGAGAACCATGGAAAGAATTACTTTCACACGTTTTCGTGTTCACATGAAGTGCTACAATAATATATTATACTCACTACTGCTGGTGGCATTGCAGTGTTTTGATTATGAATTTTACAGAGATAGTTATTAATAAAACTATTTTGATTTGTTTATTTTTGAAAGAACACGTTTGAAAGGTTTCTTTAAAAATAATAAAAATATGTAACAGAAATAAAATAGTATGATCGTATTTATTTTACGCACAAAACAATCACTTCTGCTTATGAAAACAAATCATTACAATAACAATTTATGACGTATTTCGTAGCCGTATCCGTAGCCCGTAGCTCGTAGCACACCCTCCGTAGAACCTCTACATACCTACGACCTCGAGGCACTTTTTAATCGCTTTAAGTGCTTGCTAGGATTTCCAACACTTATTTATTGTGAATAGCTAAAGAAGAAGAATGGTGTTTTATGTGAAAATAATACCTACTATTGTTCGCTAGAAGGTAGTCAAGTAATTTCATCAAGAATCATATTTTATACTGTCGTTAACAAAATTGTCACATCCTTTTTTCAGGAAGTTTTAATTCATTATTTTTGTAAATGTTTGTTTTGTTATGTCCGCCAACAAATAGTTCAATTAATTATTTATTCGCATGAATTAGCTTTACTCCACGAAGTATCAAGACTTATTAATTCCGAAATCACATTTCTCTAATTTTCCAGATCGTGTGAAAATACAAGAGATGGTAATCAATTAGGCGAGGCAGATTATCGTCAGTTCATAACGATGGGAGAGGCGCGACACGGTGCGCGTGAGCAATCGTCCGAACTCTTCCGATCTTCCCACGGAAACTGACGTACGATATTGTCTCTCATCTGCCCCTGTATCAAATGTCACGCCCCACGACCAGTTTAACATAGATAATACCTTTATTGATCATAATCTGATATTTTTATTTGTAGTTTTAGGATATTAGATAGACGATTAATTGAGCCGATTTTTACTAATACTGATGAGTAGTATTTTTTTTTATGTCATTGGATGGCAAACAAGTCTCCACTACATATAGACATCTGCAACGCCAGAATCCTTCCAAATGCGTTGCCATCCCAGAGACAAAATTGAAACGAGGTGAAAGTTAAGTATGTGAATAGGAATCATTAGTAGGTACAGCTGTTACTAATAGTTTTTGTAAGTTTAATGTTTTATTTGTAATATATTTTTTTTATATTATTGGATGGCAAACAAGCCAGATATTGCTTTTACTAATTAATTATAACTTATTACTGATCGGTTATAATGAAAATTATAAACATGCTTTCATAGAACCCCTCTTTATCTTCTACATTAAATCCGTAATGGTAATACAATAACAATTCCGAATTTAATTTCACTACACTTGACTACCGTGATATGGGATCAAAACCCATAAGTTTATGTGCTACCCTACTGACAAAAGCAGGAATCACGAGACAAGAGCGTCCCGCCACTAAGTGATTACTTAATCCGCTTTTATCGTTAGCCGAACCGACGGCAATCAACGCGATTAACTAAGGGTTAACACTAAACCGTCCCATTACTTAACGGTGTTGTTTCATTTAGATGCTAACCACTTAATATTTGATATTGAGGTGTTAGTTTTAGAACGGCGAACGAGTTCTACGGTGGCGATGGAAGCAATGTGTTTTTTTTTAATCTAATTGACTGTCTAACTGGTCGATAAACGCATAAGTCTCCGTGATCATAGACCATGTTGATCATTGTGCCATTAAAAAATATGACCAGTTTTACAATTTATACTAATATTATAAAGAGAAAAGATTATTTTGTATGCTTTTACGTTTGTAACGAATAGGCTCCGAAACTACTGGGCCGATTTTAACCATTTTTTCACCAATAGATAGCTACACTATTCCTGAGTAACATAGGCTATATAACATCACGCTACAACACACGAGAGCGGGGCAGTAACGTAAGACGTAACTTAACGCGGGTGAAATAGACCACGTGAACGACGCTGCTTTCAGGTCGCTAGTTCATTATAATTATTTTTGTATTAGATAACCCATAAAAATATCCTAACTAACGCAAACTTTCAACACTAGATAATAATTTTCCTTCCTTATCCAATAATAATATTATTATGGTTCTGTCGCACCATAAAACTCAATTGTAACAGACAATGGCAGTTTTATTCCCCATTTGAAGTGCAGCGAGCGACAAACATTTGTGGCAAGTGTATCTAATCAGGCGGGCGATGGGAGAGAGGCGACGCGTGCGTGTCACGTGACGGACGCGTGTCACACCTGCGCAGACGCAGGGTCACGAAGTGCTCGAAACTGATCATGATGCGAATCTGTGTTAAAATAACAACTACTGATTTTCGGTGCCCTTGGACGATATATATGTTCCCTGAAAATATCGGGTGACTTAACACAATATTTTGCGAAGGTCTTTTTATTGGTTGCAAAAATAAAGAGCTAGGTAAACAATGTTACTGAGAGTGTGTATATGATTCGTATGTTTTAGTTGAAAATAACGGTTCCAGAATACATAGTAGGCAGTTATTTCACGGTAGTTTTTCAACCACCGTGTATCAGCTACACACGTGCACAATTTCACAGCCAAAACCCGACAAATAACTTTATTGGCGTTAATTCGTCCGTACTTTATAGACTTCAGTTATTTAAATTATCTATCAACTTACTTAACAAGCCAAAATAGTTTACCTGACAATCATCAAATCTTGAACGTCTCACTTCACAAATATAAGACATCAAACCAATTACGAGTAAGAGCAATAGCCGACAGTGCATCAGTCCCGACGGTCCCAGTGGACTGCAGGCGCAAGATCTTAGATCGAGAGCCGGATTGACATTTTGTTGGCGGATCCCGGCGGGTTGCATGTCAATCTTTATTGCTGCCTCTCGGGTCAGGCGAGCCCTGTCACGTGTCAGGTGACCACCGCACTTGCAATATCAATAAGCATGCTATCGTATTCTAACTGAAAATGAAAATCCCCTAAATGTTGATTAAATGCTGTCTTTCATGTCTATTTTTTACTATCATGTTTTCCGTTTAACTTAATTAAAAATTAATTTAATTAATACTTAATTAATATTGAACAATTTCTCATAAAGGGTGTAAACAAAGCTGACAGTCACATGTTTTAGTCATTGCCTTCTGATTACAGCGATATTGAAGATCAATGTTCTAATTGACAAATGTTACAAATAAACTTTAAATACCTACCTCACGACCCCTGTATAAGTGTACAGGTCGAAAAAAATACATGCATGTATTTTTTGCGTAACATTGCGATTTAGACGCTCGATTTTTCATACCAATAATAAAAACCGTTCTACAGCAGTTCTTTTTGCTTAATGAAGTAACATTGGAGCATTATTGCTGTGGAACGATTTTCTGGGTTCATGTACAAAAGGCGTAGTGAACAAAGATACGGTATAAAGTAGTCATGACTTTGTAATGTATTTTTCTACATTCTGCATTTAGGTCACTGACAATATTGTTTTATTTAAATAAATGTTGTCTTTTGAAATTTTCTGTTTTTTGGCAGAATATAAAAAATCTCAAACAGCATGTGTCTTCTCTAAAAGGTACTACATTATTTATTTAACTTGAAAATCTTTAATACTTTTTAGAAACATCCTGAGAGTGTAGACTCGCAAACAATCCATACCGCCCTTGTCTCAGCTTGAACTAATCTCTCGCGCCGCACAGGGATAACAATAAAACCAAAATGGTCTGTGATAATATAGAATTTATTGACTCGGACGCTGGCGTGCAACACCGCTTGATGGATTAAATTGCCCTATCCCTATGACAACGTTGGCACAGAAAAAATACGCTGTGTATTAAAAAGCAGCTGGTCATTTTTCAAGTGATTCCTTTTGCTCTAACAGAACAGTTGGCCGACTTTTTGTTTCACGCCGGACTGAGTAGCTTATGGCAAATTGTGCGTTTGTTT
The DNA here is from genome assembly GCA_947462355.1 of Caradrina kadenii. Taxonomy (NCBI): domain Eukaryota; kingdom Metazoa; phylum Arthropoda; class Insecta; order Lepidoptera; family Noctuidae; genus Caradrina; species Caradrina kadenii. The sequence continues at coordinate 8,050,321 of OX381677.1, read as the reverse complement.
AACGCTTACGCCGACGAGCAGTGTTTGCGCACAGCCTCTGATGAATTTGGGTAGGAGCCGCGTGTTGAATTAGGACACGTCGCGTCGCTCTTGACAGTTATATTTTTTTATGTAAATTCGTCGCTGACCACTGTTTCTGTGATTGTTGGTAGACCTATTTGCATAAAAATGATTCTATCCGCCGAAATTTAACGTCTTTTGTATTTGAATCAAGTTAAAACATAATTTAAAATTCTTAAATATTCCAACATTCAAGATCACTCAGTCGCCAGACCTACGTTATTTTGAGGACAGAAGGTCTTCGGTGAGAAGGTATACGTACTTACTAGCTTGAATGGTGGAACCTTTTTGAGATACAAGGTAACTATAAATGTCCTACTTACGTTAAAAACCAACATAGGTATACGTATAGGTATGTTGGTTTTAAAGTAAGGTAGGTACCTTATACCCCCACTTTTTCTCAAAGTTTCATCATGTTAAAATAACGTACGCGTAGCGACTCTGGGCTCTCAGTCTATTATGAATACATATTTACAAACACACTGCAAAACAAAATTAATTATTATTCAATATTTAAAACGCGGCACTGCTTAATTGTAGATATAAAATACAGTGCAACATTAAATTGATATTTGTTTATTTACCGAAAAACAACCCGCTCGTTGCAGTTATCCGGTTTTAATTGTAATATGTGAATTCGTATTTTCCAGGCGAGTTTTAATTATCAGGAGTCGCGCGCGCTTGAGTTACGCGACCGCCCGCAATATTTATGGCGGCACCCCACCATTCCAATACACTTTTTAACGTAATGAGCGCTCGTTGCCGCGGGAGGGTGCCACCCGCTTATGTATATAACAACGCGATTGTTTATCCATTACACAGTGCCTATATACTCAAACATACCTACAACACGTAGTATCGTTAGGTATAACTGCAACCGAATCGAAAATATGAAAACACGTTTCATGAAAAGAAATGAAACAAAATGTAGGTTTGTGTCGTTGGGAACAATAAGAGTGTCGGTTGCGCCGAGGGCGTCATATCCCGGAATACGTGATCAGGTCGCAGAGTCACCGCTCGTTATACGTGATCAGATAACTATAAGACGGCGCAGCTCTCGCCCGTTTCTGTATTGCATTAAACATTCAGGAGGAGCACACGTCGCAGATCTGACTCACATAAAAATGAGCGCTTATTATGAAATTAACTAGAGCCAACCGCACGATGTCTGCTCGCTTTTTTTTCGTAGGCATCGCCCGTCAGCCGCACTCGAATTACTGGACGCTAATTGGACTGCGGAAATGTGACGGACGGAGCGGGAAACCATTTATTTTTTTCAAGCCTACTGTACCTTGTGAGAATAATCTCCCTAAATCCGTATATTTTTTTATCTTTTGATTTCACCACTTCCACCGATAATGAATCAAAAAATAATTTAATCAGAATAGGTATGAAGGTTTTCGGCACATACATGCTTACACAATTATTTCTTGTTGAGACAGAAATATGGAATTATAAAGTGTTTTCTTTAATTACAGGCGAGGGCTTTACTATTTTCACTCTTTCTATCGATGAAGTAAAAACACAGAGATTATTCTGCCCGTTCAAAGAAAAATGATGACCGGCTCCAACTTAAGGAAATCAAATTAAGTTTCCATTGTGTACGTAATTGTAGTTATTTTCTCGTATTTTACAAGCTGTTATTTCGTTTTTCCCGCTGTCTGTCCGTGTGTAATCAAATCTTACAAATTTTTTACTTACTTCCCTGGTATTCGATTCAGCAGGTTTTTTTCGCTGTTATATAGATATCACAAGGCTTTATGAAACACATCAAATGTAATAACTAAACTAACCTGTACCCGCGCCTCAGTGAGATCGATCTTCATGGCGATCTCCTCCCGGGTGTAGATGTCAGGGTAGTGTGTCTCCTGAAAGGCACGCTCCAGCTCCTTTAACTGGGCTGATGTAAAAGTCGTCCTGATTCTTCGCTGCTTCCGTTTCTCCGTCAACGAGCCCTCGTGGCCGCCGTATACTTTGTATGGGAGTCCGGCTGTGAAAGAGAAAAATACTTTGATTTTTTTCTGGTGATTATTCCGCTCAAAAGTTGGCTAAACACTTCAAAGACGAGTTTAACCAATTAAATTAACTAACTTTATATATAAAGGTAATCTATGTACGACGTATTATTCGTATTAATTAGATCACTGTTTGCAGTTCTCTTTTAATCTAAATAATTTATGAACTCCCATTCGATAAATTCTTATAAACGTGAAAGCTTTCTTATAATTTTTAAACTTCACAAGATTTTGATAGCAAATCAGTACCTATAGTGTGTAATTTAATGAGTAATATAAGTAGGTAAGAGCAAGGTGCACGCTCGGCGCGGCCATTTTTGTCTCCCCCCTGCTCGGAGACGCTCCCTGCCCTCTCAATACCTACGTTATGTTCACAATACACTTATAGCTACTTCTAGCTCTTTTCAAGGTTTCGCTTCGGTATATTTTTGCTGCTTTATCTATTCTTATATATCGTATCGTATCCTACCCCAATTAGAAAATAGCAATGAGCTTGCTGTATAATTTTAAATGATGCTTGTAATAGTTATGATTAGTAAAAATAATGAAAACCTATTTAAATTAGTTTATTGATAAAACTTAAAATTTTTAACGACATTGAAAATATTTTCTTGTTTGCATTTTCGAGTTCAATTTTAATGCTTATGCTATAAACTTTATTTCACATAGGTGTGTAAATTTTAAAGTAACATCAACGATTACTCGATGTCATTGCAATGACAGGATTTCCGATTTCACTATGCTTTGCCAAATCAAGTTATTAATTTACAAAAATAAAAGTATTTTTGTAAATTAACATTGTTGGTTTTAGCTAATTTAAAAAGCAGCTTGCGATTGCACAGCAGATATTCTTTATTTAATGTAAATAGCTTAGTCGAAAACGTAGAAAAACTCGTAGCGTTAGGTTGTCGCGTGGCATAAGTATCGATCGTTGTAGCGCTACGCCGTAGCCCGCTGCTACGTGAGGCAATGGACTCCTTTTTATTTAGCGTATCGTGCAACTTTGTGCAACTTGAATTAAAGTAAATCGTATAGTCGTGATATATTAAAACAGTATTAATGGTAGCAATTTCTTGGAAAAAATTTATATGTATATTTACAATAACCATTTGAATGATGTTAACTGAGCCGAGCTTACTCGACCATTCGTCATTGTCTCAATTTTTATTGTATTTGATTACTTTGTTCAATCATCGCTGATTTGGCTTACAAAATAAGGAAAATTGATAAATAAGCCTAAATTGTTCAACTTGATAATCCCCAACCGACCCAAGCGTCGAGATCTTCTCAATATTGTTACAATTTATATCCAAAACTACTTGTTATGCTCAGGGGCGATAAAGCATGATCCTTTAAAACCATAACCTTAACTGGCATTAGACATTAGATGTGTCAGAGGGCTGCGAGCTCAGCAGACCGCAGACCGCACGCGCGCAGCGACAATTACCTCAAATGAACCGGAATTAATCGAGACTCGCTTCTTGGCCGAGCTGCGGTCTCATTTGCATTATTAATAGAGGCTGCGGGGAGGCACGCGGGGGAGGGGGGCGACTCGTGTCACTGCCCCCGCGACCCGCACCCCCCGCGCAATTTGCGGGACCTAATGAAGAGGATCTTTGCAAGATGTTTCTGTTCATAAGATGTTTAATTTGAGTTTGCAGTTCGTGGGTCAGGCAGGGCCGCTCATTGTTATTGCGAACGTTATGTTTTATTGGGAGGCTGCCGGGCGCGGGCGGTGAGTCGGTTTTACTGATGTAGTATTTTTGTACCTTGCTACTTCTAAGGATTTGCTGTTGAATCGTGGATTTACATTTTTGCAAAGCTTACATTATCTAACACATGACAATTGTTACACTATTTCCCTAAAATATTCTGATTCTCATTACACGAAATCCATATATTCAAGGTTAATGAAGGCAGTTAGCAAGCGAGTCACGTGGTGTTGCGAGGCTGAGGTGCGTGCGAGCACGTGGCGCTAATTAATCGTCACGGAGCGATTAATTCACAGGTGATATGATCCGTGCCCCCTTCCCTCCCCCCACCAGACTCCAGTCCCCCGAGACTCCGCCTGTTAATTACAGAATGGCGAGACTGCTTGAAGGGCGCTAAGGACTTTATCAGAGGCATGTTTGCACTTGGGAATCTTGTTACTAAATATTCTTACAAGTTGTAAAATGCGGTTTTATCATGGCTGTATGTGTTTGGGTGTTAATGTAGCATAAAGTTTATAAAGAAAAGTTGCCTATGATTTGGTATTTTACCATGTTTGTTAACTTTGTCAAGTACCAAAAAAGTAGGAGTACTCTACCCAACAGATTTAATTATTTTTTCTTGCTTAAGATGTTAAAAAGTCTATTTTAATGGTGTAATGAAATAAATGAATTGGTTTTTACTTAAATTATCTTTTAATTGTGAAAATTTTTGAGATAATAACATTATCAATATACCATAATTATACCAACAAAAACCAAAAGACTATTACATGACGGCTCGAATCCCGCGAGCTTTGATTTACCCAGTAAATTATATTGCGATCCATCTCTAAGTGAGCCGTGGTTCATTTTTCTCGCGTCACGCGAAAAGTTCGCCAACATCCATAATGCAGGCGATGTCGGCGCGTCATCGCGGCATATTGCGCCACCGCCCCCCGCGCGCAGCTCTCGCCCCCCCGCCGACGCCCGCGCGGCAAGGGTTACAGCTTAGATTAATGAATACTGCCCCACGACCGTGTTACACGGCTTCCTGACGCCTTCACGCCTCCATATATCAGCCACTCGAGACTTGAAAGTTTCATTTTGTTATATGAATCTAAAAATCTTGAAGCCCGCTTCGAGGATACAATAAAATGTAATAAAAATTACGTAGGTACATGAGAGTACAGCGTGTAATATGCAACAGCAATATATTTTATATTACAAATAAACATGTGGGTAAATTTGCGTAATGGCAGCAGTAAAACGAAAACACTTTTGCGTGAAGCTAAATAAAATTGTGCGGGGTGGCGTCACGTGCCCCTCAACGCTCATCTACATAGAACATGGTAGGTTTGGTACTTATTTTTTAGCTGCCCATTCTTTTGCTGATGTCAAATAAATTACTGGATTGAAATAAATCATTTATTTTCCTTAATAGTTTCGTTCTAGCATGTTCTATTTCACATTTTATGCGTCCTTGCGTTAATATAAAAAAAGGAAAATTGACTTATCTCTTCTAAATATGTATATAAGAATAAAGTTCAGTAACTTAGCAATACTAAAACCCAGTGATGTGCTGACAAATCCATGTAGGTGGGTAGGTTTAACATATTCACATTTGCAAGGAAACAATAATTTCTTTTCTAAAAATAAAAGTCAGCTCCCTCGCCGAGTGCGGCGCAGTAACATTGTAGAAGTTACGATCGCGGCTCCGGCTCAGCTCAACTGTGAGATATTGCCTTTTTTATGACCCACTCTACTATACTATACTATACTGGGACAGAATAGATCACATGATACGATAAAATATTGCCCTCGGTCCTCGCACCAAATCGAATTAACCCGTCCACTTGCATACAAAGGCGACATGAGAATAGAAATGGCGATATCGAGTTAGGATACCGACCTGTTTTCCCTCCGCAATGCTCAGTTTTGTGGACGTGGGACGAACACATAAAATGTTTGCTTTATGCGAAAATATTCTGAATTGGAATTTTTACAAGACATCGCTTAGAACCTTCACGTTCACGTCGGTGATGCTTTGAAATCTCGCATATTTGTTTAATAAAGTAAAGTTTTGACATTCATTTAAAACATAAGGAATGTCAAAACATGTACATGATAAATAATATATACACTCACGCCTGTATTCCCCGAAGGGTTAGGCAGAGGTGTAACAATGTACACCCACAGTTCGCCGGTATATTTAGGTCCCATGTAATAAGGGGCGAGCCTATTGCCATTAACCGGGCACAAATCCTAACTCCGAGCTGCTACTGAGAATTTCATAGAAAAACCCAATAACACTTTTTGCTCGACCTGGGAATCGAACCCAAGACCTCTAGCGTAGCAGTCGCGCTTAGGACCACTAGGCTACCGAGGCAGTTAAATAAATAAATACCAAAAAAATCTAAAAGTCATAGCTATTTTACTAATAGCTTAACATCTAGGTACGTGTTAATTTAATGCTCTTTCCTATTTAAGACCCCATTTAAACTAAAACAAACCTCATACTGGTTTTTGTGCTCAAGAATGTAAATAGTAAATAAATGTAATTTCGTAAGGAAGTGTACCGACTGTTATCATATAATACCTCTCCACGGAATGCAAATGGAATCACCGTTATCTTAACCCTGTAATTCTTGTAATTGTACTACAATTAATACGCAAACTTGTAATTAATTTCCGAGTGATTAACGGGCATAATCCGGAGTTACTCGAGATTACGTGAGAGTTGCCGCCCGAGGTAAGTTATTGTGTTGCGTGGGCGTCGGAGGGGTCGGGGTGCGGCGCTCGGGAGAGAGGGCGGTGTAGGTCCACACAGACCCGTGAGCCGCAAGATGCACAGAAGACTCGCTCGAGCTCGGCTGTCCTCCCCTTAAGATTCTCGCGGACGCCGTTGCCAATTAGGGACGCAATCGCTCACGCGGCGAGGACTCCCCCCTGGGCCCGCCCCACCCTGTGCACTAGTCTTTGTTTCGTGACCGACGTCGGCGTCGTCGGAACCTCCCGTCCCGCCACTTGTTCACCAAATGAAAACGGTTTCACTTTGGTATTACTAAGAGTAAAAGCAATAAAGATAAAGTTTAAGAAAGGTTTTCCACCTTTTTCCGCTTTGGTTTCAAAGTTTGTTTCGTCTTTTACTGAGACAATTTATATATTATAGTAGTAGATAGGAAACTTTACAGCATTTTTTTTAGAACATAGGTAGGCACGTACATCCATAAGTATTAGGCTTTTATTTTCTATCGTACCTTCGACTACTTACTTTATTATTGCATTACTGTGAAGACACGAATTTTATTACGAATGATTTTTATCGACATTGTTAGAATCAAGTCAGAATCGTGGGCATACCTACTGGTTGGGCCTGATTAGTCAAATTGGCAACTATCTCCCTTGATTAATTTAGGTGAAGTGAGCTTTAGGAGAGCTGTCGTCTCATTTGCTTGGGATTGACAGCACATCTAAAGCTCACAGGTATAGAGATCTCTTATTTGTTCTATTATTCTATCAACGCCGGTCAAACAGCATTTTCAAAAGGAAATTTATGTAAGTATTGCTCCCCACTGTACATACTTTTATATAGGTACATTTTAAAATTTCTTATTTTCGTGCGCGATTGTATATCACCCCTCTCTTTGTCGTGTAGTCGAGTATCCGATAGTTATTACAAAATTCGGGTTTTCTTGTTTCACCCTCAGTTACTCGTTGAATGCCATAAGTTGAAGCAACAATCAAAGTTACAATGTGACTGATGTACCATACCATCGTTACGCCTGTATTCCCCTAAGAGTTAGGCAGAGATGTACCAGTGTACACCCACAGTTCGCCGGTGTGTTTAGGTCCCATGTAATAGGGGGCAAGCCTATTGCCATTAACCAGGCACACCGGGCGGGTGACTGATGTGTTGCTTTAAATTTTTTTCATGCCACAAACAAGAAACTTGTATGGTGTAAATAAGGTTTATTTTTCATTTATTTATTTGAATATGTACTTAGTTTTTTTGTTGGGCCTAAATTAGACTAAAACATAGATAGGTATACCTAAGTGTGATACAGTTAAAGAGACAAAATAAAATACTAGTTGATAATGATTTATTCATCTATTTGTTTTAAATTCTTATAAAAACCGAAATTAAGATAGGTACCCAAACGGTATCAGGAACAGGTTCCAAGCTTCTAGCGCATAGGTCTTTGTAGTGACGTTTTAGGTTAAAGTTAGGTCTTCAAGAGTACTTTTTTTGGTATCTTGAATCTCCGAGCGAGACCGTCGTAAGGTGTTGGTCGACGCTTCTACCTACAGTTTCAACGTATCATATTACCATTATATCGTAATGTTAAACCAAGTAAGTACCAAACAATACATAATTAATGTGCCTACGTAAATATTTAATGTAGATTAACAGTTTTATGTCAGGGTTCTACAAGATTCTTCAATTAATTAATACTTTTGCTATTATTGTACTTGTTGGAGTTAGGATTTGTTCCCGGTTAATGGCAATAGGCTCGCCCCCTATTACATGGGACCTAAAAACATACCGGCGAACTGTGGGTGTACATTGGTACACCTCTGCCTAACCCTCCGGGGAATACAGGCGTGATGGTGATGATTATTGTACTTCAAAACCATCTTTGTGTATTACAAAATGCAACTTCTGTCCGTCTGTCTGTCCGTTGCTACGTTTACAATAAGAGAACCATTGATTCAGTTTACATGCATTTTTTATTAGTTTTTATATGTATGTTCATAGTCTAGTAGTAGAAACAGTAGGCAGATGGGACTACGCTTAATTAAACTGATTGGAGGAATTTGCAAACTGGAAGATTCTTAAAGCGAAACTAATAACATATGCTTGTATATGTTCCACTGGTAAAATTGTTATATAGAGGTATCTACAACTTACTAAAGATTTCCAAAGTTAACACTACATTATTTCGATGTCTTTATCATACTTATTAGCGTTATCTCTTGAACCATACAATTACGTTAACAGTTATTTGAGAAGTTATCATTTTGTTTTACCAATCACGCATATTGAGCGTAGTGCTTAGAGCCAACATTAAATCTGTCAATAATTAAATCAATGTCAAATTAATTAAATATGCCGAATGTGTTAAGTTCATTATTATCCAGCAATAATAGTTCAATGTGTATCAAAAATGTATGTTTAGAAATATTTAAAATTAAGCTGCTTTCAATATCCAAAACAATGACAATTGACTTTGAAAATATCTAAAAATTAACGTGTATTGCGTTGGGTCGTTTTGGCGGAACTAAACTTTATATCTTGTTCAATGTTTAATTATTGTTCGATTAAATCTGACAATTTAATAAAATACATTAGGATATTATTGAGGTAAGTTTTTAATTACACTCGAGTCTGGATCGCAGCCTGTGTCGAACTTCGAAGGCGAACGGAAAAGTGTAATGATAAATGCTCACGGTTTTCATGTACGACAATTTGATCGCACTTTTTTTTTGTTCAGGATGAGAAATCATCAAATGACTTCCCCCGCCATGGGCGGGGCGGGAGGGAGTGTGCCAGGCCAAAATAACTAAAATACCTTAAACTGCCTCGATAGCCAAGTGGTCCTAAGCGCGACTGCTACGCTAGAGGTCTTGGGTTCGATTCCCAGGTCGAGCAAAAAGTGATATTGTGTTTTTCTATGAATTTCTCAGTAGCAGCTCGGAGTTTGGACTTGTGCCCGGTTAATGGCAATAGGCTCGCTCCCTATTACATGGGACCTGAAACACACCGGCGAACTGTGGGTGTACATTGTTACACCTCTGCCTAACCCTTCGGGGAATACAGGCGTGATGGTATGTTACCTTAAACTTATTTTAGATATACAATAACTGAGAAAAGTGACACAAAAATTTCTTTAAATTTGTACGAACGAGATTTGTACGAATTAGCTAGCGCTGGAGGAAGAGGCACTGTCTTGAAGCCCCCAAATAAAATAACAAATGAATAAATAAATGTCGATAAAAAGAAATAATTTAATAAAAACGAAAATTTAGAGAATATATAATTAACATACTTATAATAAATAAACATTTTTGTATTCGTAAAAGTCTTTGCTAAAATAAAAACTAGTGGTGTAATGTAGATTTTAGATAATTAAGAATACAGTGTAATTAAGAATAAAGTATCCATCAAATCAAAATCAGTAATGATAACTAAATTGCGCTTGCTTACTAAGGAAACAGTGGGCATCCAACACTTAAGAGAGATAAGAAGGAATTTTTCTTTACGGTAATTTATTTAATTCGGAGTGTGAAGCTGAGAAATGTTGTGAAAGATAATAAAAAAGTTTGCGTCTTACAGTCTTTTGAGTCTATACAGTTTACCTATAAAGTATATCTATATTCTAAAGAAATACGAATCCATTAATATCGACATAACTAGGAACCGTTTTGAATTATGAATTACATATTCTTAATTCAAAGTAAGTGGTTCAAGTTCGCCTTGTTAGCCTAGGATTTGTGCTCGGTTAACTGACTGGTTTGTGTTCGGTGACTTCGAGCTGCTACTGATAATTTCATAGAAAAACCCAGTAACACTTTGCTCGACCTGGAAATCGAACCCCACACCTTGAGCGTAGCACTCGCACTTAGGACCACTAGGCTAACGAAGCAGTTGCTTAAAATAAATCAGCGTTTAAAATAAACTTTTAAAATTACTGCAATAATGATATTTGTGATTATGAAGAAAGGTCAAATCATTGCATTTTATAACATAAGTAACTGTACCCAGAAGTGAGAGTGGCACTAGAAGTGGATTTGAGTCCATTTCTAAACTTCAAATGACAAAAGCTGACAAAAAAGTTTGCATCGATTTAAATATATTCCTTAACTAGCTCCTGCCCGGGACTTCGTCCGCGTCAAAGTTGATACATTATCCCACGGGAACCGTACATTTCAGTTATACTAGAGTATTATCTATCTCTGTGATAAACATTCAGATCCGTTCAGCTGACTTGACGTCCATTAATAAACATCCATCAATTCAAACTTTCGCATTTCTAATAGTAGTAACATTTTGTAGCGATATAAAATGAGTGATTTTCGTGAGCGTAGGGTCCCGGGTTCGATTCCCAGGTCGGGCAAAAAGTGCTATTGGGTTTTTCCATTAGGATTTGCTCAGTAGCAGCCCGGAGTTTGGAAGCTGGTGGTGTGACACCCCCGTGCCTCGGAAAGCACGTAAAGCCGTTGGTCCCGGCTATCATTCGTAGATCTTTGACAGTCGTTACGGATAGTCAGAAGCCAGGAAGTCTGACAACCAGTCTAACCAAGAGGTATCGTGTTGCCCAGTAACTGGGTTGTAGAGGTCAGATAGGCAGTCGCTCCATGTAAAACACTGGTACTCAGCTGCATCCGGTTAGACTGGGAGCCGACCCCAACATAGTTGGGAAAAGGCTAAATAGATGATGATGATGATAAAATGAGTGATTTGAAATTAAGACTTTCTTTTTTAATTGATTTATGTCAAAAGTGTTATTTCAATTAAACCTTATTCAATCGGTAAAAAGTAAAGTCATTTTTAACTATTGCTACTTTTTCACTGCCAAGAGTAATGTTCCTACATTTTACTCAGCGTTTTGTTTTACTGCGCTCCAAAACGTTTAAAAATCCATAAATAGTATAAAACAAAGTCGCTTTTTGTGTCTGTCTGTTCGGCCGCTTAGTATTCCGAAACTACACAATGGACTTTGCTCCGAAAGTTTTATTTGTATAGTACTTTAATATTAAACTTTGTTGAGCACCCGTACAAGACAGGTTACTTTAGTAACATTTAAGTTACAAAATTACATTTGTTTAAACAAAAAAATTGACGCCACCAACACAAACAATGTAATGTGACGACGGACATTTTGTAAGATTTGGGAACCTCTACGGTTATCGCTACGCCGAAGCGTAGTCTGTAGCGGTAACCGCTACGTAAGTTTTACGCGGAGTCGTAACTGCGTAGGGCTACGAAAATATATTGTTTGGACACAGTTATTTATTAACTTTCTCATTATTAAGACACGTAGTTTCAGTTTCAGTTTGTTGGTTAGATACACAGTGAATATAATAACATAAAATTCAATTGACGTAAGGAAATTCAATCTTAATGAACAAGGAGACACGACAATCAGATAAAGTTCCGTCGGTTAAAGTTTTTACATTACTCACGTTGTAAATTCATGGATGGCGGGAATATATGGTGGTTTCTCATGGCTGCATCCTGTGGCCGCGCGCACTGTGGTGGTGGCGGCTGGTAGCGCATACCCTGGTACCGGTAGGCAGCCTGCGACATCTGGCCGCACGAAGCCAGCTCGCCCCAGGACAGCTCGCCGCCGCCCGAGCCAAGACATCCTCCGTCGAAGCCGCCGCCCGCGCCGCTAAGATACCCGTACTCCATGGTGATCAGCGACAACACCGGCTATCTACCCAAACACCCTGACATGTGCTCCAACAAGACCCGTAATTAATATTTGGTGTAAAACAACAATAGTGCCGCGAAAGCGCCGCGCCGCGCGGGGCGCGTGCGTCTTGTGTCGGAGGGAACCACGCGAAGGCTCACAGCCGCATAATTGGATGAGCCGCGACTATATCGAATTATGCCGATTACAGATGGTATCGGATCCCAACGATAGTTTTTGCCGCGGAGGACCGCGCGCTCGCCCCACTTGAAATCGAATGATAAGCCTAATTCAATAAGGACGATCCTCGAGGACGGGGCGGGGCGCGCACCCCCGGCGGCAGGCCAATGGTCGGTGCCAGTGATGCAGCGCAGGCTCCCTATTGGTCGGCGGCGCACCCCCTCTCCGCGCCGTGACTCGGGGGTGCGTGTCACGACACTTGTCTACTTTTCTTTTCGCCGACAGTTCCTTTGTCATTGAGGAAAATAAAAAAGTTGTAATTAACGATCCAGGTAGGTACCTACTTAACGAATGACTGTAGGAATTTAGTCTATAACTTTGTTTAAGAAATCATAATGACTTACAAAAACAATAATAAAAAATTGTAGTGATTGCATAATTAATTATTATTAAAAAAAAAATGTTACATGATTATATAACTTTTTAAACTTGTTGCTTTAAGCATTCGATAATAATGACAAAGTTTTGCTCGTACAAAACTACAATGTTTTGTAAAAAAATATAGAAATAGACATGTACAATATAGAGACAGGGACTTCACGACTCTGCCGAAAGGAGAACAGTATTCGAACATAGTTTTCTATTACAGGAAAGTGAACAAATATTGAACATGGAGAAAAACGCATGAAAGCTTGGTTAAATATATTGAAAATGATAAACGATCGTCATCACTTCAGACAATATACCACCCAATTATATAAATCTGAAACTGGGAGCGTAATAAAACGGAATCATTTCATTTAGTTGCGGTTCCTGGGGGATAACTCGATAACTGATAAAAGTTCTTTATGAGAACTCCGGCGTCCTAAGATTCGAGGAGAGCGTGTCGGTGCCGCCTGAATAAGTAAACATACAAATGTGTATACGATTTTTTTCCGTTTTTATTTTTTTAATAGTAAATACAATGGAATTACTATTAAATATGATTCAATCAAATAAAGATAACACAACAAATACAATAATTGTAATCGGTGACAAACATACCATCATACCATCACGCCTGTATTCCCCGAAGGGTTAGGCAGAGGTGTACCAATGTACACCCACAGTTCGCCGGTATGTTTAGGTCCCATGTAATAGGGGGCGAGCCTATTGCCATTAACCGGGCACAAATCCTAACTCCGAGCTGTTACTGAGAATTTCTTAGAAAAACCCAATAACACTTTGCTCGACCTGGGAATCGAACCCAAGACCTCTAGCGTAGCAGTCGCGCTCAGGACCACTAGGCTAACGAGGCAGTTAAACAAAGTGACAAATTAAATTATAATTAATTATTATTTATAATTAATTATTAATTTAATTGTACCTATTGAAATAGTACTAACCTCAAATTAATTTGTTTGTAACTGCAATGCAAAGCAATTGTAATAACAATTAACTCTAATAACTGATTATTCGCTTTTGCACACGTATCCAAAATATTTGATTAGAAAAAAGATACACACGTAGAGGTACAATTGGATTCTTAGACTCAGATCACTTGTCATGATACTAGTGTATGGTAAATAAATAAATCAATAAATCTGGGTTGCTATTGTCTCCAGATCGTCAAAAAACCCCATTTATATCTTAGCACTTGGCAGCACACTAGGTACCATCATACTGAGATTCTATTTGGCCAGCAGCTAATGAAAAACATATTAAAAAAAATGTGTTATAGAAAAATCTTCAGAATTTTGTAGAAATCATAACTGTTTATGATGACATAAGTATTTTAAGTGCAAATGGCAAACTGTCCTATGTATTCTGCTAGCATAGCAAACACATCTAAGCCCAGCGGGAGGGCCAACAAGTGCAGGGGATCGTGTGAGAAAATGACGCGTATAATATTCACAATATTGAAATTACAACGTCGCTGGTCCTAAGGGACGGCGCACGCGGCCGTGCCCGCTCCGCGACACACAGCCCGCTACCTTATTTATTATTTATAGTATTAATTACACTTTTGCTACTATGGCTTCTTTTTTTGTTATTTTTTTATTGCTGTACTTGTTTGGTTTTGTTACATGGTGAATAGTATTGTAAGTATGAGAAGGTGCCTAATTTCTTCTTCTGCAAAATATACAGAAGAAGAAATTAGGCATCTTGGATGTTTCGTTTTTTTATTTTATTTTAATACTTGTTACCGCACGGGCTTGTTACCGTAATAAAATGCCTCCATGCTAGTCTAGTCAAATTAAAAATGACTTTTTTAATTTGATCATTTATTTAAATTAGACCATCAGAGACACTTTTGAACGTCATTTACAAGAGAAATATACTAACCTATATATATTATAAATTACAATAATAGGTAGAGCTTATCTAGGTCCATAAGTACGTCCGGCGACCATAGAAAGTCAAGACAGCTACGCCACGGCAAGAACTGACGACAGGAGAAAGAAGGAATGAATAATTTAATTGTGGTTTTCAGTATTCTGTTTCTTACAGGGACTAGACATGTACATACTCTACATAAGGAACAATGTTTAAGTAGATACCCTAAAGCGTTAGCAAGCACTTACTATAAATAGAAATAAAAATTAGAAATAAACGATAACTTTGTTCCTCTGTGTAAACTTTTTAAAACAATAAAAAAATTAGAATAAATAAAAATAAACCAATTATTTTTTTTTTTCATTTCATTACCATTAGTTATGGTTTGTACTTTGGGCTTCGCGACAGAGAATATTATTGTGACGGAGAATAATAAATTATGTAAATACCACAAGTAAATAAAAAAATAACACGTAATTTTATAAGTAACTAACTGAGGTCGGTGTTTCCTAGCCGACTAATTTAAGAAAAACTTTTTTACCAAAAAATGACGACCGACTTATTTTTCTCTTTTAAGTTTTTGAAGGCGATTGTAATTTTTTTGTAAAAAGGGTTTTATTTTTCGCTTTTTAGTATCAACTTCCTGTCATCCAAATCCATGAAGGAACAGTAATACTACGTAAATTAACAAGACACCACATAAAAGTCACAAGAAAGTAGAATAATACGCTAATTCGTTTACTTGGATGACATATTTTTTTCAGTGTTTTTTTTTACCAGACTACTGAACCAATTTCGATAAAATTTATATGGACCACCTTTGAAGTATGACCTATCAAACAGAACAAAAACATAGAGATAAATTGATAACCACTTATTTTTTTTTGAAGTCGGTTAAAAACCATACAAAACAAACTCAGAGGTCAAACAGTCATAGTGTCCTTTGAAGTCCATCCTACAATTTCTTATACCTACCAAATGGTCAGATCATATTGAGATGTACATACATTAATGTGTGTGGTCGTATTTTTAAGAAACAACCTATTTTAGACACCTTGCTTGCTTATTGTATTAAAATTACTAAAATATATCTACATATTTACATGTAAGTACTACTGAATCTAAGAACCATGCAATTTTCTTTAAAGCAAATGCTACATACTTCCGATTATTTCCAGCAATTCCCACTTGAACAAAAGACTCCAGTAACACTTTATCATTACAGAAACCAAAGTGCGTAGACAGGGGTAACGTAAATAGCGGGTATTCTGCGTTTGTCGCGTCTCGCGGGATGAAAAACAACAAGTCTCCGCGGTAAAATATGTGATCACTTAGCAACCTGCAATCAAACAACAACTGCCGCTTAGTTTTTCTCCTTCGCTGTCGACGAAGATGCTTTTTTTTCGTTATTTTTGCCTTATGTATGTTGTTTGTATTCATATATTTTCTTGGACACATTGTTTGCTGAATACCACTTTTGTTTTTGTCAGTGCCTGTTTCAGGAACAGATAAGCGCTACTGTTAGGTTTCTGAACCACACACGTAAAAAAAAATACATGTACCGGTTTTCAAACGCCAGACCACACATTTACATTATTTCATTTCATTATTTTTAATTTAATCCTTTTAAAATCAAAATCCCAGAAGTAAAGTGTACAAGGTACATACAATTTCGACCTTGACACATCAAATCACCATAAGACAAACAGCCTTAACCAAAACATAGCATGTATTTGTGGACGACTACTGTTGACGTCACAGCGAAAGTCGCAGGCCGCGGCATCTAATCTGATAATGCGTTGGTTATGGGCGGTGTGCGTGCGCCATTCTCCACTTACCCTCGACTAATTCAATTTGTGCCCTCCCAGCCACATGCCGAGCTGCATCGCGACTGTCCCCATACTCGACTTGTAGATATTTTTAATTAACATTTCTGTTTTTGAAATAATGACAGTTAACTAACACACTGTTGTTCCTGGGTCTGCCAATCGTTGATTGGTCAATCAACAGCTCAGACACATCTCAACCACGGGCTTGTTTAGCTGTCCAACCCGTAGTTTCTCTCTTGCACCTAAAATTAACTAAGAAAAGTTATAAGAAGTTGTTATGGTTATTAGACTAATTTTTCAATGACTGATTACAGCAGTTTGTGCCCTTTTAGGTTAGTGAAAGTGAAAACCACTTCAATTCACAAGGGCTTTCAATTGATACATATTTTTTTATGCGGAGGCTAAGATATAACTTTCACCGGGGATTCACCACACAGCACAAAGTTGCAAATGTGCTATTAAATTCAGATATGATTATTAATATTCCTGGATGTGTAAGACACCACAAACATTGGCGGGCCAATAAAAGCGTAGGCAGTCAGGCAAAAACTATAAAATTAAACTATAAAATATTATGCCTAACTAATATTAATGACCAAAAAGTTCTGATGTTTTAAGATAACGAGTTCAATATTCGCACAATATTTAACTATAATAATACATTTAAAAGTCCTAGGTCGTTGAAAGGATACACAAGAGGTGTTTATTGAAATAACTCACGGAAAAACCTCTGAAGATTCTGAAATTGTACGCAATAAAACATTAGTAAAAATCAATTGCAATAGATGTAATCATTGGGCCCTTCTCGCAGTTTTAAATCAACTTTAAAAAAGGCGGAGGTAATATCAAGAAATTAGCCTTCATAGTGTAAAGACAACACTGAATGCTTAGTATATATTAGGTATGTGTATATTTATAAAAGTTTTCTTCAGCCTATACCAAGGTACTCAGAGCCAAAGTGACCCCGAAAAGTTTTCTTAGAGGAAACTTTATTTTTCCGAAATGTCTACCACACCACATAAGACAATTCTTTAGTCACGACAGCCACCTATTATTGAAGACTGTGATCGAGGCCCTTTGACAGTGCAGTGCCGACGAGGGCAGAGTCCGGAGTGGAGGGTGCGACGCGCGGGGGACGGGGGCCTGTAGTGCACCTGAGCCCGTGATTGATGAGCCCACCCATCGCCATGATTGCGAGCTGACGCCGCCATTAACAAAGATCACGTGACGTAGTTTTGCCTGGAGATGATACTTAATGATACATAACTACAGACCTACCTGATAATGTACGTATGCTGAGGAAATCTGGGATCATTACTGTTATTTAAGTAGGTAGGTACAAATACCATGTATAACTGAATTTGTTACATGTATACTATAGAAAGGGTTATTTTAGCTTTAAGAAAATCATTGTGAATTTGTGTCCCTTATTTATGTGGTAGGGATATACGTAGTAACACGAGAACACTACATCAAAAGTTCAAAACTGCTTCTACGTAGACCAGTTGGTTAATTCTACCAGATTTACGTAAGCGCCTATGCAAAGACACCGTCGTTTGTCTAATAAAACAAACCGCGTATTTACTATCTGCACTCCCGATAGCTCTTTATAGTTAGCGTTAGATCAGTGAAGGGGAAGATCGGTCCTTGCCGGGACGGAGCAGGTCCTGCCGCGCTGCTTGTCAAAGTGGCCGCCGGCGTGTTTGAACAACTAATGAGCGGCTCCCGGGAGACGTCGTGTTTGCCCCGAAACGCCCCAAGCGCTCGCCTGGGTTTTTCGTACAAACGCCTGGGTTTGCCGAGGTCTCTCTCCCCCCACTGCCCTCGCGGCGCACTCCTTGTTTGCTCGCCACTCGGTGTCGTATCGGACTTTCGAGTGTAAATTGGAAATTGTAGATAAACCTACATAAACGGGATCAGGCTTGGTAAATCTTTGCACCTGTGTTGGTGTGTACAAATAAAGCCAGGTGTGAGTTATTCTGTACATTAGTATGTGTAAATCAACCAATCAGATTTTTAACAATGTGATCAGTTATTAGTTAAAAGTTATACACATTGTTTGATTATATATTAAATAGGTACACACGGTAACACCTGTCTCCCTATTACATCATAACCAAAAGCACCATATTTCTTTTTGTATGTAAGTAGGACTTACTTTGTACAAGACTACTCATAAATAAGTAGGTACCTCCCATGTGAATCCTAAATAATAAACATTAAAGAAAATATATAAAAAAAATTGATAATTAAATAAAAACAAATTCGTTTCACAGACTTCGGAGACAGAGGGGAACGGTATTTTTTTATATTTTTCATTATAACTAAGAAATTATGTGCCGGAACAGAAATGTATTTTGCAATGTGCACATCAAGCCCTTTTAAATGATACCCCATTTGTACTAGTAGCTTTAATTTGAAATTTCGAACCCTATAAAAAATGTAGACCCCTATTTTTTAAGATTTAATTAGAAATGTATAGTATTAAGATTTTTTCTAGTACTTCTGGTCAATAACGATACTAATTGTCAAATTTCATATTTCTAGGTCAACGAGAACTACCCTATCAGTTTTGATTCCCTTGAGTGTCGAAATATGCGTTTTTTGCTTAATAAACGGCCGTATCTTTTTTTTACGTAAACTTAGAAGTTTGATTTTTTCACAACTTCATGGGAGCGTCGACCTGAGTAAACGGTTTAAATTTCAACTTGATACCTCCACGCATCCCCGAAATAAAAGGTCTTGACATACAGATAGACAGACAGACATACAGACGGACGGTCAACAAAGTGATCTTATAAGGGTTCCGTTTTTTCCTTTTGAGGTACGGAACGCTAAAAAAACAAAAGATATAGAAAGTTTAAGATTGTTTTTTGTAATGGGATAGGTAGGCTTAGGCAGACAGAATTGACTAAAATTTAGACATGTAATTAAAACTGGTATCTTTGAATCCAATAATAAAATAAAATAAGCGTAGTGTGAAAGGCATTCCGTACGCAAATGACATTTCAACAGGAAAAAAGGATAAATAAAAGCTTTTTACATAGTCGTTACAAACCGGTACCGTAAAATGTTCACTTATCTTCAATGCAAAGAACCAAAGTCAAAGTCAAAGTCAAAACATTTATTTCAATTAGACCATTTACAGGCACTTTTGAATTGTCAAGAAGTTACTCATACAAACAGTTGAAGCTAGTTGCTCGTTCCAAAACGTAGGTCTCTATGGAGAAGAACGAGCAAGAAACTCCATGGACACTCTTTTCAAATTGGTTTTTACAGAATCTTGGTTACAATATTCTTGTTGCTTCTACATGTGAAAACAATGAAGTTAAATATAAAACAATTAAAAAAAAAAAAAATATGATAATAACAGTACTAAAGATGTAGGCCATGGCAGTTAAGAGATGACCAATCCCACTGACAGCGCCCGCTCACGAACATGACGCGAGGATCAGCACCACTTAGCTCAACCATCATGAAGGGAACCAAATGATCCGACCCACGCGCCACCATCAGCGAGACATTTAAGTGAGCATGACAAAGCCCTCAACCACCATGCTCGTAGTGTCCAACACATAATAATAAAATAAATAAAAGGCTCCATGGTACTCACATTTACAAAATTGAAATAAATGATGATAGATTATATAAAACTAAGGTTTTAAGTAATTCTATTCGACAGATGAGCTGTAGTATGTAAAAAAAAATAGAAATAATAATAACGGTACACGTTATTAAGGTCAATGAGAATACAAATAAAAAGGTGGCAAGAAACATCCCCCTGTATTAATATACATATGTAAGTATTAATTTGTGAACCCGAGTGACTATGGAGCAGGACCAGCATTAAGCCAAGCATTCTTGTCATTAATATAATCTTCTAACTTATAATATGCTTGACTACATAGTGTGCGTTTGATGCAAGTTTTAAATTTTCTCTCATTTAGTCCGAGAATATCGAGCGGTATTTTATTATAACATTTTACAGAGTACCCCATAAAAGAAGTGTGTACTTTAGACAATCTGAAACTTGGTTGATCTAATTTGTTCCTATTTCTAGTATTAAAATGATGTCTATCTCCAATTTTTTTGAAAAGATGAAGATTTTTTCGAACATGCATAATGTTTTCATATATATATTGACATGGAACCGTCATGATATTAATTTTTTTGAATAATTCCCTTAGAGACTCACGACGGCAAAGATTATAGATAGCTCTGACAGCCCTCTTTTGCAAAATAAAGATAGAATCTATATCTGCAGCCCGCCCCCAAAGCAAAATACCGTAAGACATAATACTATGAAAGTAACTAAAATAGACCAGTCTCGCGGTATCTACGTCTGTTAATTGTCGGATTTTTCTGACAGCGTAAGCGGCTGAACTTAACCGCCCTGCAAGAGATGTTAAGTGAGGACCCCACTGCAGCTTTGAGTCTAGCGTAATCCC
Organism: Caradrina kadenii; assembly: GCA_947462355.1. Taxonomy (NCBI): domain Eukaryota; kingdom Metazoa; phylum Arthropoda; class Insecta; order Lepidoptera; family Noctuidae; genus Caradrina; species Caradrina kadenii. Next base: position 8,029,368 of record OX381677.1, on the reverse strand, counting down.
CAGGAAAACTGTCTTTTCGACGAACTCCAGTATATCCTTATTTAATATAACTTGACATGGACAACTTTTAACATTCGGCAAAGCAAATCTTATGCATTTAGTTTTCTTCTCATTTAATACTAAGTTATTTATAGTAAACCAATTATGAACCTCACGCATAGCGTTATTTACGTCGTCAAGGTGTTGAGCCTTCCTATTTACTTTAAAAATCAGTGAAGTATCATCAGCAAATAACACCATTTGAGGTTGGTCTTTCAGTAAATGAGGTAAATCATTAATGTATACTAGAAAGAGAAACGGACCTAATATTGAACCCTGCGGAACCCCCATCTTTACTTTTAGGCCTGTTGAATTTACACCATTTATTTGAACATGCTGCAATCTATCATTCAAGTACGATTCTATCAAGGCTCGCGCCAGTTGACCGAGTCCGTAATGCTCAAGCTTAAGGAGGAGAGTTTCATGATTAACACAATCAAATGCTTTCGAGAGGTCGCAAAAAATGCCAATGGCATCCTGTGAGTCCTCCCATGCATTAAAGATGTGCTTAATTAAAGTGACACCGGCGTCAGTAGTACAACGCCCTCTGGTGAAACCATACTGTTGATCGTGCAGGATGTTGTTGCAGTTGAAATGATTGAGCATTTGATTGAGCATCACTTTTTCGAACACCTTGCTGAAAACCGGCAAAACCGAAACTGGTCTGTAATTATTGGTGTCTTTAATATCTCCGGACTTAAATAGAGGTATAACCTTGCTGTATTTCATTAAAGTAGGAAAAACCCCTTGGTCTATACACAAATTAAATATTAACGCTAAATAGGGTGCTACTGTCTCAATAATAGACTTACATACATTAGTAGACATGCCCCACAGATCTTCGGTCACTTTGATCTTGAGCTGATTGAAAGTCTTTATAATAACCTGAGGGTTAATATGTTTAAATTTAAATTCCTTAGGGCAGGATGAAACTTTCGCCTTTAGTAAATCAATGGCAAGTGAGGGCGAGGAATCTAAAGTTTCCGTAGTTTTAATTGGAATATTGGTAAAAAAAGTTACAAATTCCTGCGCCACATCGATATTTGTGCTTATGGGACCACGGGAAGTCTCTAGAGAGTAATCAGCATTATGTCTTTTGTTTCTATTAGTTTCATTATTAATAATTTTCCAAACCGTTTTTATTTTATTATCTGCTGATTTAACCTTGTTGCTAATGTACAAGGATTTAGCTGACTTACAAGTATTTTTAAAAATTTTTGAGTAAGTAGCAACATACTTGTTAAAACTTTCAGTATTTATATAAGGCTTAAGGCCATACAGCTCAAAAAGTCGTTCCCTACTTTTCCTGATACCTTTCGTCGCCCAATCACTAAATAAAAATCTTGGGCAAATTGTTTTGGTTTTTTTCTTAAAAATATTATTAAACTCAGTTTGCACCACTGAAAAGAATTCTTCATACAAAGTACTACCACCAATAAAATCGAGGCCCTGAACACGTAACTTACTATTCAAAGTGCTATTAAATTTATTTAGATTACCAGAAGTTACTGGTCTTGACTGTATCTGCACTTTTTGCAATGGTTTGTTGTACTCAAAAGTAGCAGTTTGTCCGCTGTGATCAGAAGGTAGTAAATTAACTATGGCTTTATCTAAGTAGTTGCAGGAACAAAAAATATTATCAATACATGTAGCAGTAGTCGAAGTTATACGTGTTGGTTCTAGAAAAACATATGACAGGTTAAAAGATTTAAAGAGATTTATTAATCTACTGCTATTTGAATTATTTTCTAAAATATTGATATTAAAGTCACCACAAATTATTACTGATTTATTATTATTTGCAAGATTAGTTAAAACATCCTCCATTACTGTCTCAAATATAGAGTAATTTTGGTAATTTGGGGGTCTGTAGACGCACACTATAACATGCTTATCTAGCTCAACACAGGACAGCTCAATAATATGTTCAACCGATAGTTCAACGATGTCTTTACGTGGCTTACATTTAATACTATTTTTTATTAAGATTAGGGAACCACCACGCAGCAAGGATTTTCGGTTGAAACAACTAGCGACAGTATAATTCTCATAATTAATTAACATTTCATAATCTTTTAACCAATGTTCAGTTAAACAAATAATGTCGAACATTGTCTTTTCTAAAAACAGTTCAATTTCTAATTGCTTTGAAGAAAATCCTTGAATATTTTGATGAAATATTTTTAAGGAATGCTGCTTACCCCCATTTTTACAATTTGATAAGTGATTGCTAGAAGATACCTTTTTGTTGATAAGTTTAACTATATTTTTGCTGGTATCTTCTGTTGTCTTAACCTATTTCCTTCTCCGGGTATCGAGTTACCAACCATCTCCGCATTCCATAAAAATCTGTCTAGAATTATATCTTGAAAACATAATAAATATCCAAGTTGTAAAAATAAACACAAACCAATTCACTTTTGCCAATATTTGTATAGGTACCTAATATTTGTAGAGAATTAACAAAAACATGTACCAGTGTGACGAACAACAAGTTAAAAATAAACTATTTCGTCGCTCCTGCTATCTATCGTTGAAGTGTAGAATCACACGCTGCGAAACGGACTCAAATTCACTCTGCATCCCTCGGGAAGCCGGGAGCTTTAGTACTTCCTTCGGTTCCGAACAGAGGGCACCTCTATTGAAAATACAAAGCTTTACAAAAGTACATAGCTATAAAAATGATGTATGTTTAAAAAATAAGTATTCTTTCTTTCTTACTTTATTACATTAACATTTACCATACTATCGAATTCAAAGTAGAAACAGAAATATTTGGAAACGTGGTTGTCAAAGCGTTGCCTGCTTTCATGTTTGGTCGTCGCTAGCGCCATCTATCGAGACATATGAATAGTTTAGTTTTTATATTTTGGAAAAGTTGTAAAAACTCTATTATTTTGTTAGGTTAGGTTAGTTTCCTTGTTTATGGGACAGCGATAATTATCATGCGTTAATGTCATTGCTGTAAAGGAGATTTAACGCGCTTTACTGCATCTCCTCCAATTATCTATTAGGTATCTACGAGAAAACGTTGCCAGCGCGACTTCGATACTTTTGAAAAAATGTGATGAGCACAAAGTTGATATGTATCATCCATACATCAAACATCACATCAAAAGAGAATGAGGTTCATTAATACGGTCAAACTCTTGTTAGGGCACTTCCTTAGGAAGAAAAGGGAAAAAGGGTCTTTCTGTTTCTCAGGGCCCTGTACTTAATACGTGAGCCCTGTGCTGCCAACTTCTCTGAGGGTACCTACTCTAACGACCCATTTATATTGCCATACTACAACGTATCTCCTTAAGGACATTATTTTCACTTATAATGGCTGCTCAAAAAAACCCTAACTACGATAATTGATAGGTACCTAAGTTATCAAACCTATCAACTGAACTGGGACTGTAACATGTGTTTTTATATCTATTTGATTTTTTCACTAAAGGTTAATCATATCACAGCGTGCCCGGGTTGTGTACGGACCATGTGCTCCGACAAGGGTTCAAAAAATTTCGCTGTATACAATCGTATTATTTATCGCCACGGCCCTGATAGACCTTAAATGTTACACCACGTATCGCGGTGGCAAGGTTTAGGTTCAATCACTAGATATGCCTTATACTTTTTTTCTTCCCCGGTTGATTCTTCGTATCGTAACAACACATCATGTAGATAGCTGAGTAGTGGAGTACCTACCTACCCATCTTCCATGACTAAGTAATGTCTGTAACGTAATTTATTACCTATTGCAGGTATCTAACTACCTCTACAGTTACACACACTAGTGAGGGTTAATTAAAATCCTTAGGTGTTTTTGTTTTGCTTTTATTTTAAAACTATACATTAAATTATAGCCAACCTATAAATTAAGCTGCACCAAACACTTCTATACAATAGGCAAAATAATAAAACGTACCTACCTAAACACAATCCATTTTTAAAACAAAACCTTAACTACGAATAAACAATAGGTAGCCTTTCCAGCAAATTTAGATCAACTTTTCTCATAATTAAAACTTTTTGAAGTAGAAATTATAATAAAATTGATTAATCTTTAGAGTACGTTCAAGATGGAAAGATAAACCTGCTATGGTGCCATGTACCCACATCTATCCATAGTATAGACTATGAACTGTTAACCAACTTGGACTATAATTAAAAGACTACCAATATTAGGCTTCTACCGCTGCAAGTTTGGCTTACAAAGATATGAGTAAAAAGGAATCCTTTGTGTGTTGTAGGTATTTGTTTTAACAATGATCAAATGCTTTATAAACAAGTTTAAAAATAAACAATAAATTAATTCAAACAACAATGACAAAAGTACAAGTGTAGAAATACTCACAGTGTACGTGGAATAGGTACATACGCCATAATTAAAAGCTAGCTATCATTGAAATATTTGTAAGTTACTTGCCTAATTTCAATTCGTGGTAATTTTTAAATTACGTGGTTGCATGAACATCCATATTTTTTAAACTTATGTGAAAGTTACATCAAGTTAAGACGGAATAAAGAGAGAAACTTGAAAGCTCACCCATTAATTTATTACAATTAGTATAATTAACATTGCGTAACGTAACGCTCCGCTCGTCGACTCCACGCTACCGCCGCTTTATCACTTGCTACGTGGTGTTTATGCAAGCCTCTCCCGTACTCCCGCCACCCAATAAACACAGTATACTACTTACAAGCGAGGAAATTTAATTGTCTATACATTTACTAACAGTAGAACTTCTACTGCCTCGGTGATGAGTATTCTATCGCCTTTTGTAACAATTTGCCAAGCAAACGAAAACATTCTAATTACTTAAACTATAATACTAACTTATACAAGTTTAATCTATACATCCTAACGTTACGTTTGGTCGAAAACAGGAATGTGTAAAACGTTTGACTAGAATTTACTAAAACTTAACATCGACCTAAATAAATATTACAACATTTAACATTTTCACTCATTATCAGCAAACACTAAACACAGTTCCCTCCACAAAAAGGGGCTAATTTCAATTTACTACAAAATGAGATCTTACAAGTTAGTTACACAGTGACACACAAAACTATCAATACAAAATATACATAGCTATTTTTTTTAATTTGATTTATGTTAGGAAATTTCGTTCTGTAAATTGCTAAGTGGGTGTTCGTTTTTTTGTTAGTAAATGTAAAAAAGTGACTACATTTTTTACCTTCAGTCTTTGTAAACATTTGGAATTACTGGAGATCAAACAGCGCAATATTTATTTAAAATGTTCAGTCTAACAAAAATATCTTTGTTACAACTTTCAGCAACTAGCATAAATGAATCTATTTTACAATAAATAACATTAATCTACTCTAATGTTAATATTTCACATAAATAATTTGAGATCAATGAACAATAAATTCTCCTACATAACTTTACTTATATTGTACAAGAATTGACATCGCTTTTCCAGATAAAGGTCCATTTTTTGCTTCTGCGCGGGTCTTCTCTTATATATCCAGGTGCATGAAATAAAAAATATTCGTAACAATGCAATCCATACTTTCATAAACACTGAGATCGTTGATTTTTGTACGATTTTGTATACAGACTATTGTGGTCCTTGGAAGCAAAATAAAGTGAGACCAAGAAACAAAACGCGTATTTTTGATATTAGAAATGTACGTCTTGCACGTCGGTGGGAGTGTTTGGAAGCTGTGTCTGTTCTGGTGTGCTCTGTTTGTAGGGCAGTGTGTGTCTAGTGCGGGGCTCCTGTGGCTGCGTCTCCCGCGCCAGCACGCGCTCCACGTGGCGCGCCACCAGTTCGGCGGCGGCGGACGGCGTGCGCGTCAGGGCGCACATGTCGCTCACCGACATGCGCACGCGCAGACCTCGAGCTGCCGCCGTGATACACGCAGCAGCAATTAAGGATGGTGGTACAAGAAGAAACTCGGTCTCTGTTGACAAACAATTATACAGTTTAATATCTAAATGATCTTTATTAACCAATGAGCGTTGTTAGAACCCAAACATGCTACCTACACGTTCTCTGACTATTAATAAGGTTGATTTTAAAACGGGTTTCTTGTTTACATGTTTTTGTATCGAAATTTTGTACACACGGAGGACGCAGGCGCAGGTAGAACGTGCACATCTGTTGCGAGATAATTGCCGGGGAGTGCGGACAGGTGGCACGGACACCTTGCATCTCAGTGCCCTGGCATCGGACGACATATGGCTAACATTATTAACATCTTATAACCTACTGACTGACCAAGAACAAACAAGACTATCGTTTTAAAATAAAGGCAATCCAGTCAATTAAGATTGCTTAAGCAACAACATGGGCAAAAAAACTGTTTCGATCTTCGACGTTGAAGTTAAGGAAAAAAAGTCGTGTTACATTTCGCACAATACGAGAACTCTTTTGTTATAGTTTGAAAATAAGGAAGGAGAACCGAACAGCTGCCCGATTTGTGCATTGCGTCCCCGTCTGCATCTTTGTGTACCTACTCCGGGACAATAGACGGGGAATAATGGTAATTTACATCTTAAGTCGTCTAGGTAAGGGCGCAGCTGCAATTCGCTATGAAGGAAGGACCAGGGACCCCATTGTGCAATTTTGAAATGTAACTTTGATCACAAGTCGACTAATCAATATTATTGTCGTCGATTTTTACATTCAAGCTGCCGAAATTGCTCAATCGAAATATTTAAATGTTTTAAAACTATTTCACATTGATTATACTTTGGTACGTTCTATGTGTGGCAACATTATATTGGTATCGGTGTTTAACATACTACTAACGGTGTAAGCATTGGAGCGTCACAAATGATACAATATAAACTTCAAGTCGCTTTAGGTGTACTACGACGTCAGCCAAGACGGCAGATGTGAGGACACCTGGCGCGACCCTTCCGCTCGCACCTCCGCGAACCATGCCTTTACCGTAGGGTCACTGCCCACCTACTACATGCACCCTTCTTACCTCCATCGTGCCCTTATACGCTATACGTCGTGGCTATTTCTTAAAAAAAACAATATCGCTACACGCGAGCGCGTCATATTTTTAATCAGAAAAAGTGCCCCACACTTTATGTTACTCAAGCTCACTGCTCACTAGCTTGTGTCTGGCAGGTCAATGAATCCAGCCTAGATATAACCTTTAGGGCCGCTGCAGACGTTACACTTCCTGTACTTTTCTAAGTATGTCACCTACTGCTTCTACTTTAGATATCAGTTTAATATGAACACAAAAACCATGCGTAGAACAGGGAGGTTGTTGTTTATTGTAAATTTCTACGGACCAGTAGCTTATTAAAAATCAAAAACTATTGCGAGTCGCGTATCAGGTCTGATCTGGTCAGCATGAGCAGCGGTGCGACACGATCCGTTGCGCGACAGGTTGCCTGTCAGTTGGCGTGCCGCCATCTGCTGAGCCGGCCCACACGACTGCTAGCGACCCGAAGACCTTACACCCCCGCGTCTTACCCTTCTAATTACCACAACTGCATTGACATAGACCGTACACTCAACAGACATCGAGGACCGTTAAGTTCCGTTTGAGAAACCTGTCAGTCCCACCCCAATAGAGAATCCAAACCTAACACAAGTAAAATGCAAAAACGCAGGGGTTGCAAATAGTTCGTCTAATTGTGCGTTAAACTGGTTGTGATAATTTTATAGCGAATTTTATAGATATGTATAATTTAAGTCTTCTATAAATACCAGAAACCTAAATCTGTATCACTTTTACAAAGGCAATGACTTTCATTTTGATAAATATTGTTAAACAACAACATTAATTTCGTTGCAGACAAATTTTTCAAACATGTTCGGAAGCACTAGATTATGAATTTCATTCAAATTCTTTGTAATTGCAAGTGTGTTATGCAATTGGGGTGTAATCAATTTTTTATTTGATACCTAAATTTTTTTTGTTTACTAAGCATATCCGTTTTACTGACAATAGAATCAAATGTCAAAGGAAAGAATGCTTATAAAATGGAAGTGCCTGACTATTAAATTTAGAATCGGATGTTCAAAACGGAAGCTCGAATCTCGCAAAGTAATACGTATAAGATGATGTTTGGAGATGTATGGCTTATCGGGTTAGATAGGGTGGTACACCGCCAGGTGCGCGCCGAGACGGGTCTTTGTCGCGAAGCTTTTGTCGAAACTTTGGGACAGGGATTCGGGCGCGGAACAATGGTTGCGGGACGTCTTCGTGTATTGTCCCCGAGTCAGCTGGCGCGGTTGCCAAGCGCTCCCCTGCGTACGCGCTGACTAGTCCATAAGTCACCGTAACCGTGAAACTCCATGAAATTAGTCCGGTCAAACTGCACATGTTGTGCTCTGCGAAGATTTAAGTCGTGCTCCGAACAGAATAGTGTTGCCTGTAATAATACTATGTAGTCTGCAGAAATATTACGGTTGGTAAAATTACTTTTAAATGCGATCCGATTTCGAATATTGCGTATACTTTCTTAGTAGTTTCAAAAAATGAGTAATTATGATCGTAGTAATTAAAATAGCTAATAAAGAAAGATGAAGGAAGTTTAGGGGTCAAGTAATGTTATTAACCCTTTCACACCTCGAGTAATGCACGATCAGTTACCGGCAATTATGCTACTTCCGGCGACACCGACAAAACTTGACGCCCCGCTACACGAAACGTTTCTGTTTACAATAATACTTAATAGATGCAACTGATAGTTGACCTGGTGTTATATTAACAGAATATACACACAATAGCTAACATGTTTGAAAAGCTCTCAAAGTTCTTAACCCATATCATCCCAGTGTTCCATTTTTGAAACGGTTACTTTTTAATTTTTTTATTATAATTTTTGAACGCTTTTTAAAATTAGTGTTTTTCTAAAATGGAACACTGGGATGATATGGGTTAAAGTCAAAGCTTTTCCGTTATAAGTATACTGTACTTCCAAGTTCGCCTTGCAAGCATTATGTTACACAATTATGTAATTCGCTTAACAGTATCCTACCTCACTGTAAGCGCTCCAGCATTTTCTACTTTATGTCATGTACTTGTACAGACAGCGTTGTCAACTGATAAACCTCTTTTCGAACAAATTTTAATGAAAGAGGATTTACCAATTAATGACGCTGTCTGTACTTGCCTGAAAACAATGTTATTTATACAAAATCCATGCTATCTTTTACCATTATTTACCATCTTCTTAAATATGGGCTTTATTTCATGAAACAACAAATGAAGCATGAAAAATTTGATAAGTAAAGTGGATGGACCAATGGAGGGTGACAGACGGTGAGCGAGTGTGGTGTTATAAATAACTGTTATCAGGATTCGATGGACCATAGGGGCGGACTGTATCACGATGTTCCTAAAGGCACCTACGCCACTCGAGCATGAGACAAAATGAAATAACGATTATAGGCTCTTATGTTTATGAAATAAGCGTTCGATTAGCTTCGATATTTTACTACGAATACAAAAGAATATAATGATTTATTTTAAAATGATGAAAGAATCAATTGTTTTGTAAATATTATTTGTCTCTTGCTACCAAGCATAAATTCCCTAATAACTTTGTCAAGTAATTAAAAATGTAAAATATCATTACTAAGTAGTAACCACATACTCGTACTTACTTATTAAACGGTTTAATGATGGCCTTGCAAAATAAACTTTATAAATTCTAGAAGTTAAATTATTTTTGAAATAATCTTTAAACACGTTAGAACTACGTTGAAATAAGAACCGGAAATGTATTTAATTATTATTATTACCTTTTTTATAAATTAAAACCTATAACGAAGGTGCTAAATAAAGGTCAGGTGTTTAGCCAAGCAACGAGCTTAATATGAATTAGTAATTTCCACTAGTTTTTATTGTGTTCAGTGATCGGAAAAGCGCAACCCTCCTAGGGAGGTAAAGTCAAGGGGTCATTGGTAGTTAACGTATCTGCAGAGGGCATTATGGACGTTTACAGTACTGTATAAGTCACGAATGTAGGTACATAATATTGTACACTAGCTTCTGCTCGCGACTTCGTCTACGTAATTTTGTCACCCGCATTAGGATACGTCTTTGGTAAACTGTTCTGCACCTATTCGTCGTAGCGTGATTGTATATAGCCTATAGCCTTCCTCTATAAATGAACTATCCAACATAAAAATATTATTTTAAATTCAAACCTGTAGTTCCTGAGATTAACCAAACAAACAAACTCTTCAGCTTTATCATATTAGTATAGATTATACCGGAGCACCTAGTGAACTGCAGAAAATGGCTAAATATACAGGGTGTGAGTTCATTGTGCGTGGCTCACAGTCACCACTAAAAGTCGCTGGAAATTTCTGCTTTTTATGGTATTAGCCAAAATACAGAGTGTAAGAGACGTACTATAAGGAAGTGTTGTACTTATGAAAATAAACAAGTATTAATGACGAGACAGCAAAAAATAAAACAACTCTTCCCTACATTTTGCCGAGTGAACATAAACGTATAGATTTCAAAGTTCATGCTATAGCAACAATTGAACATTTTCATGAGTACTCCATTGAAGTATGTACGTCTAACCTAAGTAACAAACTATAATGTCAATCGAGTTTAAACATCTAAGCTTATAAAACTGTGGTCTCATTGTCAAATTGGGCGTGTATTTTTATCACTAACGCGATCATAGGCCTTTGTCATTTTACGACATTACAGCCAATAAATAATACGCCCAACTAAATGAAATTGTAAGTAGGTACATAAATCACCAGCCACGTGTCCTCTTTATAGATTTTTACTACAATAAGGTTTAATACGCAAACAGGTTTACCATTTGATATCGTAGGTAGTATGTATTAAAATGTAATGGCATTATTTGAAATTTAAAAATGTACTTAGTGAGGTCATTCGTGTATTTACAATGGGAGTGCAAGAGGGTCAGTGGCTGAAGGGTGCGCCGCGCCGGCGCAAGGTGTGCACGTTATCACAGCGCACACGGCATGAGCGCGTTCCGACACACGCGGCCTGCCCTGCACCCCACGTTACATCGCTACACCTCGACCACCAGCCGACAATCACATTCCAAAACAAAGGGCGCCTCCCATATAATCATTAAAGCCAAAACCTGAACAAATTAGAAAAAAAAAACACTGAGCGACATTTATCGATTAAAGTTAATTATTATCATTGTAGGAAGTCAACTCGACCCGCATGTTGGCCAAGTTTCACGGGAGATTTATTGTTGCTGAAATAAGTACGCACATAAAACCTGTAAGTACCTCTAAGTAATAAAGATATTGTGCACGTACCGGTATAGCATACTGAGGTGAGCGTGAGCGCGTGGGTCCGAACCAGCGGGTTGACGCGGCCCCACGGCACTCGCGCCAGGAACGGCTCCACGAAGTCAAACGCCGTTGCAATTGACAACTGCCAGTTCAATCGTTGAAGGAGCATTACTTCCCATTGCTATAACAACAAAAAAACGCGATGTAAACGACAGTCGTTTTGCTTTTGAATATAATTATTCACAAAGGGCACGACCCCGTGTGAATAGCAGTATCTTCCTACCTATACTTTCTTACATTAAAACAAATTCCCTATTCTTTTATTTAAAGGAAGGGATGGGCGACCTATTCTTAACAGTTGATACGTAACCGTCATACTTGATGAGTTAGGCGGAAACCGCAAAAAGTAGCGAATCACATTACAATTAGTGTAGAAATGTCATATGAAAACACAAGGGACAATGGAACCCTTCACTGGCGATATTTTCACATGGCCACTGATATAATAAGGGCGGTGAAACGAGTCCTTGTTTTCTTTCACAACAACAAAATTTAGATAAAGACAACTAAATTTAGATAAAGACAGGGTGAACGCCATCCATACTATGGACATCTTTAGTGAGTTTTGAGTTCAATAAACCGTACTACTCGTACCAAACAGATAACTATGATTTATGTAGCCATGCATATTCAATATGTTACAACAATAAAGTTTTGTAAAAATAAAAGCTCAAACAAGACGATATCTTAAAAAATTATGGAAGTCCATGTATGTATTTGGTAAAGTCTGATCACTGAAAATTTTCGTATGCTACTTAGTCTTTAATGTACGATAAGTGTGCATAGCATTTTAATAATGACATTGATGAATATTTAAGTAGTTAGTCCCTAAGTATGGGAAAGTAGGTTCGGCCCGCACCATATGACAGCATTAAGTATGCGCATCGCTGGCATATCGCGATCATTGCACGAATTAATAGCAAGGAAATACGAGCATTCCACGGTGTCATACGGTCTGAAAGAGAGACCAAATGTGTTCTCACGGTGTCCTAATAATATTTTAACGATAGCATAAATGATGTTACTTATTTAAACTGGAATGGGGTCAGGAATGTCCCAAGAAAATTATGAAGATTATCCAAAAATATAATTTATGTTTTTGGATACCTCGGAATACCTTCTTCAAACGTTACAAATATACAAAAGCTGCATTAGGCATCTCTCTAGATTGCATAGCAGTTTTCTGTAGCAACAATTTTTCTTGTATCTTGTCTTCTATTCTTCTATAGTAGATGTTCCATAAAAGGGACATTGCCGCTGCATAGAAGCGTGTGAATAAGGTGACAAAGTTAAAATTGATTACCAAGGGCATGAGCGACTACAAATCGCACCTGTCTGTGCGGGTGTGAACGATTATGACAATTTTGTCATTACGGTTAGCTGTGGGAATTTATTCAATACAACATTTCGAGTGCGTGTTGTATTGCATCAATATCTGGAATATGTCATGAAAAGACCTTTATATCACGAACTTCATCCACCAAAAATACCAAGTGCAACAACCTCATCTCATTAAAGACGTAAAACTGACGGCTACTTAAATTACTTCTAATTTAACAGACCATATATCGTATCTTGTAGCCCACATTTCCGTCGGAAGCAAGTGAGCGACCAATTCGGTGCCTTACTTCGTCACAGGCTGTGGCTACATAAGAAGGGTGACAGTATTATAAGCCCTCTTGACTTTCTTAAGGAAGGAGTAATTGCCGGAAACTAGCACGATGTAAGGAAATCTCGCTTTGGGGTGAAGGAGTAACTTGACATTTGACTCGACTAATCGAAGTTCATTCACAGTAGGTACTTACAATCAAAACAACAATTAAGTTCTGTCGCAGGATGTATGGTGCCGGACGTCGAAGGCGATAGGGCTATTTAGATTTTTTATACAAGATTTTGTCGGCGAAGGAAATGACATGGGACACCTGTATTTTCATAACAAAATCTAAGTTATTCTGTTTGAATCAGGGCAAATCAATTGTACTTTTGATGATTCGTTATGATTAATAATAGGTACCTAAATGTGCACTTTGAGGTATCTAGGTATATCAGTAGCGTTAGGTTAGTAGATATTAAACTCGGCCACGTGCATGTTGACAACCAAGCATCTCGAAAGCTGCGAGCTGCTCCTGAAGAGAAATCTTGTTAAAAACAATAAAACTAAAGAATGCTTACCCTGACTTCATGTGGGTACACAGAGTTATCGGTGTAAGCGCAGAGCAGGTCCACAGACAGCGGGTGGCACTGACGGAACTTGGAGGCGAGCAGCATAGAGGTGACAGCGAGGAGCTGCAGCTGCTGTCTTGACATGGCGCGCTGAGCCAGGAACCGGTCCATGTAGCTTACTGCCAGGGGAAACACCTGCTCCTCACATTGTTGCTCTTCGCACACCTAGACGAAATATTGGGCTGCATTAGATTTACGGAAATTTAAAAAACACCATTATAAAAAACGCCTCACGGACAAATTGGATATTCTTCGTAATAATACAATAATTGTGTGGTTCTTGGTGCTTCGACAGATTAGGCTCACGCAGTTACGTCACAGTGCAGCGAGTGACGGGATGGGGTCATTGTCATCGGTGCGTAAATTAAAAGACGCCGGAGGAACGCTAGAAATATTTTCATAGAATATCCAAACCACGCTCAGAAATATTATTTTATATATCTAGTTAGGTTTGCTCAACCTAACTAGATATATAAAATAATATTGTCCTTTAAATGCAAAAGGACAATGACCTTTTCAATATTTACAAGAGATAGATATACCTTTATAGATGTATGCTTGTTATAAGCTTACGTACATACGGACATCACATTCCATCACAATTATAATTATACACATGTACATATTTTTTCCGCCTACCTACAATATATAATCATGAAAATCTGAGTTACACTTTTATCTGTAGGTCTGTCTGTATATGAGCAATACGATGTATGCACACTTATAGATACCCAACATTCATAAAGATAAGATATTGATACTTTATACTACCACCAATAATTTCTCATAATATAAATTGGAGTAACTACCCACGTGCACAAATACTTACAAGTACATATAGGTACTCAGATATTCAGGTCATTCACTCTAATCAGCTGTTAGCTGTGACCCGATAATGAAACGATACTACGAGCTAAATGATTATAACCGAGTTTATGTTTTGATTTGTTTATAAACAAGAAAAAGTGGCGTATATTATACTTAAGTAATAAATAAATATAACATTCAAACCTACCTCCAACATCCAGGTGGTGACTACCTTCCGCATGAAGGGCTGGATATCAATTTGTACGTTTTGGAAGTAATCAGTGTGCAGAGCGTGGGCCCTCTCCAAAGCTAGCAAGTTAAGGAGCAAGCGAGGATCGCGATCTAAAGCCCGATCAGGACCTGCAACACACATGTCGACCATCCTTCCTCTTCCACTATTGTTTCCAGAATTCTGCATGTTCTCTTCACAGGACAAATCCATTCTTTGCACAAATCAATCCACACTTAATCAACACCAATTGTTTATATTGTTCGTAATAATAGAAAGACTTTTACGAGAAATTCGCGCAGTGCTTTCTAGTTTGTTTACAAAATGGATTCGTAACTCGAGTGAATTGATCGCACGCGCACCGTACACAGCCGCTCTTGGAGCGGCCTACAGACAAAGTAAATAGGGCTGTGTCGGAACGCGACTCCACACCGCGCCGCTCCCCACTTTTGATCTCCCTATTGTGGCCTTTGGTCCTTGACGCGTCTGGGTCTTATTCATAGCACTTCACTTCATATAATCCAGTAAATTTGTAAAAAAGCTCTCTCAAATGCAGAGCTTCAACTAAGCAGTTGAAGCTCTGCATTTGAGAGAGCTTTTTTAGCTTAGCTTTTAAGCTTTAGAGCTTTAGCTTTTTTTTCACTTAATAAAAAAAGGCTTTCTATCATAAATATGATGTACTACATAGTAGAAATTTCTGATTTTATAAGTAGATATTATCTTTTACTATCAAGGGACCTGATCGAACAAGAATAGCTCATAAAGAAATTCTTGCTTCATTGAATAATCCGAAAAACATTATTAAATAACAAGAAAATTACCAAAACATAAATACCTACATGTTTAGCGAAACCATTATGGACGCGTAGTCCGTGCGATGTGTAGGCAAGTCTAGGAGCAACATAGGCGCACTGTAGGTGAACGTAGGCGACGTCTAGACAGGCGCACGCACGGAGCCAGGCCATAGGTACGCGAAGTGTAACTGTAAGCGCTCGTAGACGATCGTAGGCGACGCGACACTAGCGTAGGCAAACAGGCGACGCGTAGAAATTAAATGTGATTTCAGAAGATACTTATTGTTTCACAACTTTTTTACTTGCACTGGATCCTCCAGGTATACAATAAAAAATAAATTTTGCCCCTTAGATTCATCTTATAACGTTGCCAGTTTGAGACTATCTAAACTGTTGCCAATGTGGAGTTTACTTCACAATTCCAGGCAATTCAGGGCGAATAAAGATAGATATGCAAGAATGCGTCATTGACTCGGGCAGGATACAATTTTATAGTAGAAACCTTATCTATAATATTATTTTACCTATGTAAAATACAAGATGCAGATCTTGTCCTGCTCAATGTATGAACGAATTCAGTGTTTGGAAATTAAATAACAAGGGCTGAATATATTTTTATTGTTTGACTATTCCATAAAAAGTAAATCGTTGAATATAATAGAATAATACAGTACCTACCTAAAGTACAAAAGAGGTACGTAATGTTTATTCGGAGGGCGAGGGCACACCTCAACGGAGGTCGGAGGAGGGCCGACAGCTGCGCGTGCGCCAGCGCCGGCTGCGCACAATCCGGTTGACATTTTATAACAAATCCGAGCACACCTGATGCCAACACCAGTCATTATAATAATTCCATTCTTTTTCCAGATTACTATTGTGTTATTCGGACGCGTGCTTAGCTTGCCCTCTCATAATTTGAATAACTAGCTTTTTATTACATTTAGCTTCATCACCTGCCATGTGCTTGGTAAATTATTTTGCAAAATTATTTTGGGTCTTATTTTTTCGGTGCTTCTTTTTTTGGTACGACTTTTTCTGTTTTACATTTGAACTTCTCTTGCGAACCAAAAAATGGTATGACTCTGCAAATTGTCTTCCATTCGGTGACGTATAACAGGGTAACTAGTGAACCCAGTCCATACGCTACCACGGTCGGAACAAATGCTGTAATAATATACATTTGTTTTCTACCCACCATGATTCACGCTAGTTTTATGTAAGAATCACAGAGTACTATTGTATAACTTAACCCCTATAATATAGTATAATTTGTGAAATAATAAATGTCAAACTCACATGTCAAATTAATCGATAGGTAATCTAGAAAATCTTTATGAAAATAGAGTTAATGCAATTAAACTTATTAGGCACTGTTGTAATTGTTAGTCCACAAGTAGAACAAATCCCATTTCCAATAGTTTCAGCTAACTCATCTTAAAGGTCCGGTAGCTATATTGTGTTATAAGCAAGTATATTAGTCGCCACAAGTCGTAAGCACAAATTTCAAGTTCAGTTTTGGGTTCCTTTCGGAGTTTTCTGAGGCGGCGACGCTGCACGCGATCAGTCCGGCTTACAGACCAATCGCGTGCAGCGTCGGCGGCCAGTCTTCAGCATGGAATGCGTCTCCAAAAGGTACCTATAATGTAATACCAATAATAAAATATAATTATACATAATTGAGTTTTATTGTAACAATAATTCGGTGACAACTGAAGGCGTTATTACCGAAACATTCATACTCTGCCTAACTTTAATGATACTCCATTTTTCCAAACGATCAAGTATTTGATTGACAGGTTTAAGGACAGTCGATAGACAACAGTTGAGTCGACAGAAATCATCGCGAACAATCGGGAACAGTGGAAAACAGGAAAACATCAACAGATGTGGCAATCCTACTCCGTCATCTGGTATAGTAGCCGGCACGAGTCGTGAGCACTTGGTAAACGTCAAGTTAATTTTTGGGTTTTTTATCACACGATTGATACGTTAGTCGGACATAGAAAGGAACACAAAAACCCGAAACCTAAAAATTAACTTGACGTTTGTGCTCATGTCTCGTGCTGGCCACTATACCTAAGCGTTCTAGTTGTTCATTTTAACAGCATAGTTATATAATTTTCCAGGGTACATAATATACGCGGACTCGGTTTTAATACATTGAAACGACAACCCATTCTTACCTCTAACCTAAAAACACCGCTATTGCAATCGTTTGTCAGCTTTTTCAGTTATCTCTCGAAGAGAGAATATTTTTGGCCACCACGTAGATTTGATCTTATTGTTTACCTTCAAAGTTCGGGCGGATTGATTGATATTGATAATGCTGAGATCAAAGAAAATGGCTAACATGACAGAATCGACTTGCCCCACAGTCGTCCATAATTTAAGGGGTCGCTTATAGTGATTTAAATGACTTGCATTTAGTTTAGACGACTTCATTTTCATTATATAATTTACATACATAAACTCTCGCCTTTTTCAAAAGCGGGTTGGCAGAAACTACAGAACGCCACCTGGTACGATCCTTACATACTCCTTTCGCCTTGCCTACGTTCATACATCTGGTCATACAAGCACGCCAGTTACGAGTACTGCGTACCCGATTTTTATGAAGAACCTCACCAATAAGGTCAGGTCTAGGGCGTCCCCTCCCGGCGTTGCCACTCACATCTGTCATATAAATCCCTTTTGTTAGTCGCCTTTCACTCATCCTTTCAACATGACCGAACCATCTAATATTAAATTGATCTGATTTAAAAACATTTTGTTTTTGTGTAATTTATCAATTATATATGGGGCATATATGATATAGGAATTAAGAATAACACATAGCTTACCTACACCTATTCAAAATACATGCATGCTATTATTTAAAGTTTTGATAATGATGTCCGTGTGCACGGCCGGAACTGTATTAACATTTGGTGTCCGTCTGGGATTCTCCGAGTGGACAGTTCCCGCGGTGTTACGGGCTCATCGCACCACATGCCATACTCAAATTAGACTACCGCACTCTAACCACTAATTAAAAAGTTATCAATTTGTTAACTCGTTCCCACCTTGGGTTTATTGCTAGACAAAATGTGAGTACAAAAGAACAAAGTTTTCAAATAACAAAGCAAGATAATGTAGTAAATCTATGATCTGTAATTCTGTACTAATATAGTATAACTAAAGAGCTTGTTTGAATGTTTGAACGCGCTAATTGCAGGAAATATTGATCTGATTTAAAAAAATCTTTCCCTTTTATCCTAGCCCGTTTATCCAGGAAGATTATAGGTATATAACATCACGCTACGACCCACAAGAGCGTAGCAGTAGCTAAAAACGTAACTTTACGGGGAAACCGAACTATGTGACTATTTAGTACAGCAGGCTGGTACTGTAAAATGTGTTACTTTGTTCGGCATACTCCATCATCATCCATCTGCCCTTAGCCCAATTTGTTTAGAACCAGCGCAGCATGTCTCTTGCATACACCTTTGATCCAGACGCCATGTAACAAGCTAAATGTCCAGTTTGAGTCTCACTGACAACTTACAGTATGTAACTTAGTGGTTCAAGGTGCCCGAGCCGCCAGACGTACGTCATTTGAACATAGCTGAATCAAAAATAGGAGAAGACACGAATTCCTGTAACACAGGTTACAACGTACCTCAAGAATCCAGGCTTTAATGCAAATGAAACGTTGTTTTATGCCAATAAAAAATATGATCGATTGTTATAACTGGAATTCCAAGAATATAATTTGTAGTTGCGTCTAGACTCTAGCGGGTCTCAGTCTATAGCTTTAACTTCGAACAACTTTTACTGCACCACCTATTGTCTAACTTGTGTACAGTCACGAGCATAAACATGTTTACACTTATCAAAATTTTAAAAAGGATTTTCTTGAATAAACCAAGACCAATTTCTTAGTAGTATGGAATCCAGAATATGAAATTCATAACACCATATACTATTTTAAACATAACATAACATACCATCACGCCTGTATTCCCCGAAGGGTTAGGCAGAGGTGTACCAATGTACACCCACAGTTCGCCGGCATGTTTTAGGTCCCATGTAATAGGGGGTCCATGTAAACAATCCTTCGGAAATAAATTGCTTTAGAATGTTGCTAAGTGTATACATGTTGATGCTCGTGTCTGTACCTACTTATCGTACTTACATTACATGTCCATGTTCTACTACATAAGCCACCTCTATTTTCTATATATTTCTACGCAGCAAAGATGTCTGAGATAATAATTGGAAAAAAGCAACACATAATTTTTAGAGAACAAACCTACATAAATAGTAGTCATACCCGTTTAGAAGAATGGAGATTTCGAGCGCAGGGTACCTTTACAACAATAGCCTTCTGTAGGGTTCCCAAACTAGGAGGGTGTAAGCATTTCGTTATTTTGCACAAGCCGTAGTAAGTAGTATAAGGCAAGAAATCTTGATTTGTCCACGTTGTGTCGGTCGTGTAAGGTCCGAATAAGGCTGCCTGTCCACAGAAGCGGAGCGAGGCTGTGGAGCGAAGAAACGGAGAAATATTAACTAATAGGATTGCATAACTGGAGCCAAGCCAAGACTTTATGCAATCAAGATTTCTTGCCTGTAAGACCTGTAGATATTATACACTAACTTGTATCTTTTAATTTGGTTGGTTAATGTCTAAATGGGCTGTATACATGTCCTCATTTTCATGATATTGACCTTCCATTAAGACTCCCACCGTAGACAAGGGTCTGTGAACGGCGAGCAATGGGTAGCTCACCGTGGGGCCGCGGGTTGTTCAAAAGAGATACCGCGCCTCCGGAACCCAAAGGGCACTAAAAGGACCATGGATGGGTTTTATTCAGTAAAAGTCTGACACTACCTCCCGCCCCGTCCAGGGCGGGGGAAGGCATTTGATGAATTCCCAACCGAAAAAAACAAAAAAAAAAGAGGTCTGCATATGAATTCCCTTAACATAATATATTCGATATATGACTTATTACAACGTAATCCCCTTTACCGAGTGGATGAATAAGATTTTAACCGACTTAAAAAAAGGAAGACTAAAATCTCCTACTCGTAAGAGATATCCTTCACTCTAAACGCTAAACCCATGGTTTTTGTTAATAAAAAATCTAGTCAGGAACTATCTAATTACAGATTAGCTATCTCTTCCACTAATGTACGCTATATCGATATACGTACCTGCGGTGCAGCGCTATAACAATGTGTGTAGCATGTAAGATAACACTCTATATATTGTAAGGCGTATAAGAGTCACCTCCACTCGTACGCGCGTTTCCTGCTATGTAGACGTGTCCAAAAAAGTGCACTATCGTTTGGATTCAATATTGTTTTATTGAGAGACTCCTAAACCCCTGACAACAAAAAGGCTCCGTCAGATTTTAGGGTTTGTTTCAACGTCTTCCAATAAGTTTCGATAAAATTTCTTGGCAGAACATATACCTACTTTATACAAGTTCTGTTTCATTTTCAAAATAGCGTCTAAGTATGGGTACGAGTACGTCGTATCTAATCATTAGTACGTTAAAAAGTGGTGCAACAGACCCGTAGACAATTAAATATATACATTTACATAGTTAGATAACTCTTTGCTTATAAATACAAATATAACTGAGGTCCTCTTGGTAAGTAGGTACCTACTCCTTCATTTAATATCACACAGATTTACAAAAAAAGAGAAAAAAGGAGAGTTATAAAAAGATAATATCAGTAATATTTGATCAGTGGAACCCTAGACGAGCAATCGTTTACAATAAGTTTCTTAAGAGCTGTATCATTTTAAGCGAAATTTAAAGAACTCTATGGACCTGACTGACACTGAATATTCTAAAAGTTTTGTCAATCTGATGGATTACTGAAGTAGGTACTATACATGGTATAAATAAATACTATACATGTCATAAATATGTATATCGAAGGAAATTATTCAAACCAGCTTGGATTAGACTGTCCGCCTACGTCAGACAATCGGTGACCTATCTTTTTGTCGGAAAGAATAGAACTTATGAATTCTAATATACCAACGCACACATCCTTCAAAAAGTTGGTTACAGGAAACTATAGATCTATGGTCCTACAAAAAGTCGGACGTGGGCGAACGACATGAATCTATATGACTGATGTCAGATCCATTTAAAGAACTAGCGCAAAAATCCAATAGTCCAATCAATGTAACTATCGACGCGACAACTCAGTGACACTGACAGCGACTGTGTCTGACATTTTGTAAATGTAAAAATGTAAACAGACTGGAGTTCCAAACAACAAATAGACGAAAAACGGTCGTTTTTAGTAGTGTGAAAAATAATTCGTTTGTTATCCCTTGCAGTAATTAATAAAAACTAAACTAATCCTCTAATATCAATTTAAAATAACCCCACCATGGCTTCTGAAAAGGATCCACTGGTTAGCGAGCGTTCGGGAACGGTTCGAGAAGTTGGAAACCATGCAATTTGGAGCTTGTCGTCTTGTAAGCCAGGTCAGAAAGGTTTAGTAACTTACTGTGACCAAATAGCCAGGTTATACTATAATACCAAAAGCTTAATCTGCAATAGTGTTGTTTTTGATTAATTCGGTAGCTAGTGGTTATAATTGTGTCGTTATTTGTATTGTTTAAATGATGTTACTATTTTTGATGTAGTCTAAAAGATATTTTATCTATCTTGTGTTCCGTTGTGATTAATAGGGGATAATAAAATTAAAATAATATCTTGTTTTTAGGATTTGGTATAGATCAATTGAGAGATGACTGCATGGATACTTACTGGCAATCTGATGGACAACTTCCACACTTAGTAAACATCCAGTTTCAAAGGAAAACAATGGTGTCCCACATTTATATTTACACTGACTATAAGTTGGATGAGAGCTACACACCCAGCAGAATATCAATACGCGCTGGAACACATTTTAATGATTTACAAGAGATAGAAGTCATTGAACTTATTGAGCCTAGTGGTCAGTTTATTTGTTTACTGTCATTCTATCATAAATCTGTTTTTACATTTACCAGCAATTCAGCTAAGTACAAGGTATATTAAAAAAATATTATATTGTCCTTTTTATGTTTCAGGGTGGGAAATGATCCCAATCAAAGATATTCATGATAGGCCTATCAGAACCTACATGATACAAATAGCAGTACTTAGCAACCATCAAAATGGCAGAGACACGCATATGCGCCAAATAAAAATACATTCTCCCTGTGAGCCAACATCATTTGACGTCAATAAATTTAGGAATTTTTCTACTGTACAATTTCAACAATATGCTACTATTCGTTAGGTAGGGCTTGGTAGAATATCAGCACTATTAGAACCTGCAACTACATAATATGAATAATGTTGCTTTTCAAGAGCAGGGCTTATAGTAAATAATATATGACAGAAAAAATAAATATTTTTTTTCTCTCTTGTTTTACCTACAGAAGAGCTACATCTTTTGGGATCTCAAAAAAAATGTTAAATTAAATTAATACCAAATAAAAATAATATTTGTTTTATTTACACATCACATCAGTCTGATTCATCACTTTCTTCACTTGCTTCTTGAAGCCAGTCAAAAAACTTAACGAGTGATGGCTGATTTGCAATTGGACTCTCACTTTCTTCCAAGTCCTGGTGCCATTCTAGTAAAGAATCTTCATCAACAACATCTGCTTCATACAGCAAATCCAAGATTTGACCAGACTTGCCATCTAGCCACTCACATTTTGTACAGCTATCCTAAAAACAAATGATTTCACTTGGTAAATAAAATTATCCCTTTAACATTTTACTTATTTCAATTCTATCTCCATAACTTTGCAATCTAATAATTGATAAGCATTGAAACTTAAATAATATGGGATCAAAGTATTAGGTTACTTACTTCTACAGCCCTCAAACAATCCATAATAGAAGATTTTGTTTTGATGTAGTTTGACAAAACAGGTCTAAAATATTTCAAAATATCCTTAACAGTACTGAGAACATTTTTGTTTTCAGCAAGAACAGGAATGCTCAGCAGAGCTCTTACAACAAAGAAATTAACTTCATGCAGTTGAATGTTGTATGCATATCTCGATGAATTGATCTCCAAAATTAAATAATCATTCTTTAGCTTTTCTTCATATCCTCTAGCCAAACTGTCAATTACTTCTTGCAGGAATACTGAAAGAAAAGGAACCAAAATTATTTATTTTAATTCATTTCTTATGTGCTAATATTTTGCCAAATTGTTAAAAAATATATATATCCGAACAGAATTCAGTTTTTAAATACTAATAAACTGACTGTTTGTGTCCTCAGGGACAGGAGAATCTGGTAAAGAAGACTCATCACTGCCGTCTGATGAGTAACATGATTCACTGTCACTCCACGTCTTTTCAAAGCCAATGAAGTCATCACCACCACTGCCTGATGATTCATTCTCCCATTCTGTACTTTCTGATGTTGACTTCATTAATGTTTTTTCTGAAATAATTAGATTTATTATCAAAAAAATTAAAATACTATCGCAAGAGTTCCAAGCGTAATCTGTATTTTTTTTCAGTCTATCCAAAGGTTGTCTGTAAAACTAGCTTTTTAAAATATTTCTCCTATGTGTATAATTTGAAATACAGTGAAGTATTTTACAAGGCTACTCTTATTTTAGTTAACTGCATTTGGTTTTATAATAAACATTTATTTTGAAAATAAGACAGATATTGTATTTTTCTAAGTAAATTTACCTTTGTAATATGCAAGCATAATGTACTACAGATAGAATAAACTTAAAGTATAATTTATATAAAAGATAAGTACCTCTCTCAACTTCCGCACTCTCTAGTATATTTCCCTTTAATTGAGTGCCAGCTTCTACAATAACATTTGAAGCTATAATGGTACCATTTTCAATTACAGCCTTCTCTTCTATTATGCAATTATCATCAATAAAACTATTAACAACTGTACAATTATCTTTTATAACAACATTGTTCATTATATGACTTCCTTTGATTGTTACATTATTCCCAATGACACAGTTCTTCCCAATAATTGATTTTGATAGAATTGTATTATCATTTATTTGCGTTTGTGCACCAATCAGAACATCTTCTTCTAATGAACAGGACCTGAAATGTTAAAATGTAAAATTTATAGAACAAGCCGAGGTGATAAACCCAAACTAGTGTTTATTTATTAAACCTACCTGCTTAATGTTGATGACTTTTCTCGGAAGTTATGATTGCGCATGGTGATATACTTGTTCTGGTTAAATGAGCCAGCTTCAATAGTTAATGGATATGTCCAGTTGTGCAATACATCTCGGCTGTAAAATAATGAATTCAAGAAACAATTTAATATTTTATAACAATTTTAATTATATTTAATAACAGTTTATTTATCTTACCACACTGTCTGATACGTTTTCCAATTAGTAACAGCAGCAGCATACTGATGTCCTTTCAAAAGAGTGTAATAAAGGGAGCTGGCAAGAATTTCTTCATTAATCAAAATGCCATGAATGAAATCATCTCTTGTTTGAAAATCAAAGTTGTCCGAGAAAAGTGGGGGCACAGACGGCGAGCACAGTGCTATGCTGGCATCAGCCAAATTATGATGCAACTTTACCTCGGAATGGTTTAACACAATTTCCTGAAACAAGAATCATCAATTTATTATAATATAAACATCATTAAAATTTGTTGTAAAACTACAGTGTGTACTACAACTTTCAGGGTGTTTTATATTTATTTACTCCACCCACTTTAAAGTGCTTTAAGTATTAATAGTAAAAATATTAACTATTAGGTAACTTATCTACTTACCAAAGGAAGATTAATGGTTTTTTCAGACGATTTTTGTTTATATTTTTGGTGCATGAGTACTTTCTTAGTAATTGCATCAGCAGCTAAAAAAATAGGCTTGTCAGAGCTGATCAAAGGATGCTCCCAGGAAACCTTTTTATAAACCAGTGTCATAGCAGCACCTTTATCCTTCTTGCATATTTGTCTGAAAGTCATGATGTTATTGTATAACTTAATCATGTTCAACATTGAAAAAAAAATGTCAGTAAGTAAGAAAGTACAATGTTTTAATTTACTTATGCTGATCCAGCAATGATGCAAAATGTATGTTTGTGATGCTGTTAACTCCTGCTAAGACAAAATATCCTCTAATGAGACCAGCAGCATCAATCTCACGCATCACATCTCCCATAGTCTGACATGAATCCGACATCATCACTTGGACTTCCATAGAAATACTCCATAATGCTTTATCTTTAATACATTTTCTGTAAGTCAATATGATTAATAAATAATAGTACAACTACATACTTAAAATTATAAAATAGCAAGCAAATAATTTAAAAGTATGTACATACCGTATGTAATCTTTAATTTTTTGTCCATATTTACAGCAAAATAAAATTACTTCTCCTACTCCACCATGGGAAAGAGATTCTAGTAAATAATTGATCAGAGGCACTCCTGCAACTGGCAGCAAGCCCTAAAATAAAAAGGTTAGTATTTAATTAATGAACGAATACGTATATACATCGAAATGTAATCTTAAAATGAACTCACCATAGGTTTGTTGCCACAAATGGGATTGAAGTGGTTGTTAAATGTGTCCATAATAACCACAGCTTGAACGACATTTTCTTTATCTATTTCCATTTTATATCTTCTTTACAATCAACGGATTAACACTGTTATTTTTAAGTTTTTATTTTTATAATATTCGGACGTAACCTGAATCCTGAACAGTAATCATCCACGGGATACACCACAGAGGCACAAAGTAATTAGTAAGTCCTACATCCACTTTACTTCTTGACGTTGACAGTGACACTGACATAAATTGTACAATAAAATGAAATGAAATGACTTACCATCATGACATGAGATGACATGACAAAACGCATTCACAGATTATAAGTTAGTCGCCAATAATACAGATAGATGCTAATGTTTAGGTCACGTTTATTTTGAAAAATGAGTTGTATTGTTGTATACTTTTATTAAATTTATATATATAACGTTGCCCGGAAACTGTTTCCGTGTCGTAATATACTTAAACCCATCATGGCCTCAAAAAAATGTTTTGTAACTAGGATTTTAATTTCGCCCGCAAGGTGTCTTTTCTATGGTTTTCGAAGGCGCTGATGCTGAAAGTGAGGGTAAAATATAAATCTTAGATGGCGGATCAGAATTCCCTAATAGTTCTCATGTGCCTCATAGGCATCATTTCCATGGTTTTTGAGGACGTTGATACAAAAAATGAGAGCGAAAGTAAAGTCTGAGATTACAAATTATTTGCCATGGGTGATATTGCCATGGTTATCTAAACGCCGATTCCAAAAAAATTGCGAAATGAGCAAATACTTAATAGTTAAAATTATTATCTATGATTTTCTATGGTAGTGATGCCGAAAATGAGGGCAAAGGCAGCTGAGATTTTCAAATTATTTCCATTTTCGTTGTTCTTGGATAATACAACGTTTATCCCAAGAAAAAATAATCAAGTAATAGATATCACTCAATTCTCTTTTCAATTATTGTCACGATGGCCCGGCGTTTAAAGCGACCTCCTCGCATGCGGCTGCGGGTTCGATGCCGGGGTTTTCAAATTATGTACTTTCTAAGTTTATCTTGGACATTGCTGAAATCGGTAAAGGAAACCGTGAGTGAGGAAACTTATACGTACCTATAATTAATGTAAGTCTAAATTCGCCAATCCGCTTTGAGTAAACGTGGTGTTCAATGCTCGTGCCTTCTCTGTATGAGAAAAGGCCTTTGTTACAATAATAGGTTGGTATTAGGTATATTATTGTTTACTTCATCTTACTTCTGTAGCAGTCGGGTAAAAATGACGTCTAATTTCCTTCAAACATCATTGTGGTTTTGAAAATGGTAATAGAGTACCTACTTCCCTATATACATAAACATACCTGCATATATGAATATCTGAAGGCATGTGATGTGAACCTACCTACTTTAAATAAATACCTACTATAATTATTATTGGGTATATGTGTGTTGCACCCCTCGTTGCCAAGGTATTATCGATTGACTTCATAGTTTAGGCGACGACGTACATCATCATTGTTATTATAGAGAAACAATATCTCTTAAGAAATACAGCAATATGGATTATGATTTGTCTCGGATAGATTACACAATATGTGGCATAACTTATCCAGACACATTAAAAATTTTGCCTGTTTCTGGGCAAAAGACCGACCAAAAGGTGATTTTTTTTAATTGCTCAATTTATAATTTTGAGTAATCATCTACTTGTGTTTTTACTAACTATCTATTTATTTCAGTTTGCAGTTGGTGATAAAAACGGAGTACTACAATGCTTAAGCATAAAGGAGGAAGAGCCTGTGGTCCAATTTAAAACACTACCGGGCAAACCAATTACTTCTGTACAACTGGCCTGTGCAATGGGTAAGACCATAAGATCTCAAATTACAATCCTTGGGTACATTTGCTGTTTCAATCTTATTAGCAGCAATAGGTTTGGTAGAAGCAGGTGCTTCTGAAACTTGGAAGATAGCTAGGTTTCAAACTTTGTAGACGTACCTATTTGTGATGAGTTTTTTTACACTTGCCTACTGCTTTGTAAAATAGTGGCGATGCTGTCTTTCTTTACATACTTTCCTATATTGTAATATAGTTTTCAAAATTCCATACCAAAATGGTACAAAAATATAACCCCTCCTTCTGACGCAGTCGGGTAAAAAAGAAACCTGATGTAACTTCATTTGTCTGGCTTATTTCAACAACTACCTACTACTGTTACCTATTTGAAATGGTTATAAATTAATAATGCTTGCCCAGTTATTGCAACATTGCAAGTGACAGTACATACACACCATCACGCCTGTATTCCCCAAAGGGTTAGGCAGAGGTGTACCAATGTACACCCACAGTACGCCGGTATGTTTAGGTCCCATGTAATAGGGGGCGAGCCTATTGCCATTAACCGGGCACAAATCCTAACTCCGACCTGCTACTGAGATTTTCATAGAAAAACCCAATAACACTTTGCTTGACCTGGGAATCGAACCCAAGACCTCTAGCGTAGCAGTCGCACCTAGGACCACTAGGCTACCGAAGTCAAAGTCAAAGCATTTATTTCAATTAGACCATTTACAGGCACTTTTGAATTGTCAAGAAGTTACATTTAAAAGTTAAAGCTAGTTGCAGTTAAAGTACATATTACAAAATATTGCTATTTTTAATGCAACAAGAATCAAACCTACTATTTGAAGATTCAATTTATAGAAAGGTTGGGTACTAGTTATTCATACGTAGCTAAGGGTTTCAATTGCTTATATTAAAACATTTCTTATTAACAATTAAGCTATTGTTTTTAACTTATGATGAGTATTATACGTAAAAATACCGTTCCCCTTTAATTTCTGAAGTTTGCAACACGAGTAATCAGGATAAATCAGTAAAGTAATGCAGAATAAATCAGATGAAGGATTAAATATGTAAAAATTGCACTAAAAATGAATTGATGTCTGTAACCTAAGATTTTCAGAAATCTGTTTTATTATTTTTATCGTCTATCCAAATTGTAGGAACACAAGCAGATAAAATATTCACAGCGTCAGGCAATGAAGTTAAAGGATATACAAGAAAAGGGAAGGTGTTCCTCAGTATTGAAACGGCTCTTACAGAAACAATCACATCTACGTAAGATAATTTTTACTATTAAGTAGGTACACTACTTCGAAAAATAATTCATAAATCTTTTTGCTACGGGTAGCTTTTATAACCCGTTTCAAATGGACAACTTGTATAGTAGCCGCCACGAGTCGAGAGCACAAATGTATAGTTCATTTTTGGGTTTTTTGGGTTACCGACGCGGTGACTAGACGCGGGAGAGGGACTAATCGCGTGCAGCGCCGGCGCCCCAAAAAACTCAGAAACGAAACCAAAATGAACTCGACGTTTGTGCTCACGACTCGTGGCGGCTACTATACCTAAGTGTCATACCTTTCCTGCAGATGTAGACTTGCTTGCGCTTGATAAAAACTAATAATAAGATAGGTTATAATAGTCATAATCATTTATTTGCATGCCATAATGTCAGGTAAGGTGTTACAAACATGCTTAAAGCTAAGGTACAATTATGGACCCTGTAAGGGCACAGCAACATAAGTAACGAGGAATATTACAAATTAAATTCAAAATAAACATTAAAATTAAATAATAGCTTTTAAATTATATTAATTATTGATAGGTACAGTCAAACGGGGTGAATAGGGACGCAGGGGTGAATCGGGACGAAACTTTAAAAGGGATTTTTACTTTGAAATAATATAGTTTGTTACCAACAATGACATTAAAATCTTAAATTGTAATTTAGTTAAAACAGAAGAGATCTCTTTGGTAACAAACTATATTATTTCAAAGTAAAAATCCCTTTTAAAATTTCGTCCCGATTCACCCCTGCGTCTCTGTTCACCCCGTTTGACGTTACTTAATTAGTTAGTGCCTGTTTAGCTTTAGAAAATGTTTGAACTTACAAGATATAATTTTCAGGTGTATAATTGGAAGCGATTTGATACTTTGTAGCGGACGGACTGTCACTTATTACAGGGACCTACGCGAGTATCACTCGTATATTTGCGACGATCGGGTCCTCGACATTGCAGCATTTGCGGTACCTAATGTAATTATTTAACTTAATTACTTATTCTATTAAATTTTAAACTTGTTGAAAATGATTCTATTGTTGACTACAGAGTACAAGAATTCGGCTATTGGTGTTGGTTGCTAATAAAGGAGCGATTCTCCTAGAAAATGGAAAACTTATATCTCGCACAGTCATTTCGTCAGGGCCGTCCCGCCTGGCTGTACCACCTTCTACACACGTAACAGACATCATCGCCTTCTACGGCGCTGGTGATGGCTCCATAGGCATCATTAGTTATGAAGAGCAAGTCATTTTTTTGTACCGATACAATTTTTAGATTTTTTTTTCCTAGTTCTCACACATTATGCATATTATAATCATCCTTTCCACTTCCACTATTCTAATTGCAGTTCATGTTTTGATCAAAATCTGCTTAAAATATCAACCTACTGAAGAAAACGTAAGAAAATTTAAAAGTCGCGGGCTTACCGTCTTCGCTATGTACTAGTTCAGCATGTCGGCGGCAAAAAAAGAACTCTCGCCTAAAATTCAGCAAAACAAACTGCATTTATTCACCCTTTACATTACCTACTATTAATTTTACTATTTTTATATGCCTACTTTCTAAGTACAAGTACAGTCTACAACAAGAGTGCTTGCTACTTCGGATGTAAACCTGTACATCCAAAGTAGCAGTCTAGCGTAGTAGGGGCGGGATTATGACACGATTAGTTACTATACTCTTTGACGAGTTGACGACACGCTTCGCGGTCTGAGGGATCTCTCTCCAAAATGCAGCTATTTTCAACATGAAAAATAAAGCGTAAAAAATATGCTGCTCTTGCGAACACCAATGTATGAAACAGTGGTTTTTTGTGGTCGATCCCCTAGTATGATTTACTAGCTTCTGCCCGCGACTTCGTCCACATCAAAATTTATATAATATCCCATGGGAACCGTACATTAACAAAAGTAGCTTATGTGTTATTCCACACTATAATCTATCTATGAGCCAAATTTCATCCAGATCTTTTCAACCGTTTAAGCGTGAAAGAGTAACAAACATCCATACATTCTCACAAACTTTCGCATTTATAATATAAGGTAGGAAGGATGTAGGATTCATTTTCATGAATTCTACATTACACTATTCTACGCACCACTATAGTACGTTCTAACACTGCTCATATCATACAAATTCGGAATATTTAGCGATTTTTGTTGCCGACTGTACCTACGCACCATTTATACAGTACTTACCCAAAGTACCAACCTACCTCTATCTAACTATAATATTGTTATTTACGATGTTTTCAGATTAACACTATCAAGTAAATACTTAGTCGATGGCAGAGGTTTCGGATCCGTCGTATGTCTCGGCTGGTATTTCAGCAATGGAAACTTCCACCTCAGTGTTGGTCGGCATGATGGTTCCATCCAGTTGTATCTTATCGACATGGAGAATTTCGGTGAAAAACCACGTCTGAAGTTCACCTATGTAAGTAATTACTTTACGTGCTTAATAAAAATCAACTGATTACAAAGAAACAAACTTACATCCTTTATTTATAAAGATATTCCTAATCAAAGATTACATCTAAATATTTCAATTTACCATTTGTTTTAGTTCTGTGGCGAACCTGTCACCTCCGTAACGGGTGGATGCGTGGGGACCGAAGAATCTGAACTATTAGTAGCAACCTTTTCGGGGCGAATTTTTGCTCTACGATCTAGCCACTTAGTAACTGGGGCTAAAATTCCTCAAGATATCTTAGCAGCGAGACGAGGAAAACTTGAGTATGTGTTTACCCATTTTTTAATTTACATTTGAACAATTTTTGGTGCATAAGCAATTGGCGCCAATTGCCACAAGTTGTCATTGCGCACGTGCTGATTCAGCAGATTATTGCGATGTTTATATTGTATTGTTATAATACTCGGTTGATAAAATTTGTTTTTTTTTTAATCTCGTTAGGGTAGAAGTGGCACGTTTAGAAAAACAAACCGCAAATGAGAGAGAGAAATATCAACGAAATACTCGTTCTCTACACGCTGGATTATCGACACCCCCATTGCTGGATATTCAATACGAGGTAGGTACCTACTAAATCTTGCCTACTGCATAAAACAAGATATTATTCCTTTAGGTACCTCAACTTATTAGTGATATTACGAAACATTACTATTTACAGTTGTTAGGAGCACCAAGCGATGGGTGGCAAGAAGTAAGAATTACCTCAGCTGTGCCCTTAGACATGCTATTTATTTATTGTAACAAGAAACTAGAAATGCAAACGGACACTGCTGCTGTCTTAAGTATCTGTTCCTCAAAGGTATCTAGTGAAAATCACATTATAATTTATGGAATTAAGTATTTTGTCTTGGGTACGATTCCCAGGTCGAGCAAAAAGTGTTATTGGGTTTTTCTATGAAATTCTCAGTAGCAGCTCGGAGTTTGGATTTGTGCCCGGTTAATGGCAATAGGCTCGCCCCCTATTACATTGGACCTAAACATACCGGCGAACTGTGGGTGTACTTGTTACACCTCTGCCTAACCCTTCGGGGAATACAGGCGTGATGGTATGTGTGTGTATTTTACCTAAACATAATACCTTATACAAATATACTTTTTCTAGGAAACAGGATCAGATTTGCTGGCTTCGGTTAGATGCCAAGCTGGAACGCGAAGAGTGTGGGTGAAAATGCGTGATATATTAGATTCGGAATCAAAATTTGAGGGAAAACGTGTACTTATCTACGCTTTACCAGCAGGTGCTCCAAGAGTGGCTCGCCTAATAACGCTTAAGTTACCAGCACTACCATACTATTCTGGCTATGAGACGTCAGAAAAGAATTTTGAAAATCAAGAGAGGTCAGCAACTAAAGTGGATTAACAATGTTTTTAACATTAATACCTGAATTGTCACATTTGATTTGCGTTATTATGTATTTGATACAATGCTTTTCAGCAATTCATGTTGATGTAATAATTAAGTAATAGTTCTTCTGTTCAGATTTAAAAAATCTTGTGATCACTAATAATTCTTATTTAAAACTAGCGTGCATTTGTATTAATTGCTGACTATTTGTTACTGCAAATCCGAGATACTTACATAGTAGAGACTACGCAACTACGCACTAAGGAATCGGTTTTATAATTGAAAATTTTGGTTTAGAATTTGGTGCAAACTTGAAATCGCGGGAAACTTTTCCGTAGCTGAAATGACTTCATGGCTTACGGAAGCACTACCGGGTGAGCTCCCAAGACCGGCTTTAGACGTATCCTTTATCCGATCTCATACTCTTCTAGGGACTGTTCTGATTTGCCAATATCAGTAAGTAGATTTTTTATTTAGGTAAAATGATTTCCATTTGTACTTGTATATATTAATATTTATTCATAGGTAAGAAGGTTACCTTTAACCTTTTAACCTTTTTAAAAATATTAATATTTGAATATTTTTACAGACGTGGATTAGCAATTTACAAATCCGACAACGTATCTACTATAGCGACCATCCGGAATATAATGTCGAATTGTTCGGTCGAAAAAAGCATTCGCGTGGAAATATCTTATGGTAGGTTCAGATACCTACTAAAGTACTAACATAATGGATAATCATAATTTTAAATTGATTACATATTACGGTTTTTAATACAGATATTCCAGATAACTGCTGTTTGATGTCATTTAAAAATGTAGAGAGTAAATTTAAACAAGAGTATCAGAAGAATAAAGACATCTTTTTAAAGAAAGCAATCAGGTAGGTATATTTTCTGCTCATGCACATTTCAATCATGCCTAACATCGACTAAGGGCTTTTTCATGGTTTGCAATTGTTGCTGGACTGCTGCAGCATGGTTATCACGTAACTTTTGAGGTCCTGCCGTAGTACGTGCGTACAGGGTCTTCCACGGCGCTCTCAACGTCTCAACTGTACCTACGAAAAAAGTGAAAAATCACAACCGTCTGTGTGCAGTACGACAAACAGACTGCTCCAGTGCTGCAGCAATCCGGCACCAAATCCATTAATTGAAAGAGCCCTAAACTTGGGCTTCTGCCAATTGACTAATGCTACAAAAACTTTGTATTGCAGCATGTTGGATTTAGATAGTTCGATGAATGAGGAAGGTCCTATACTTTGTCAAGAGTATGCTCGTATTTGGGATTCTAAGGACAGTATCAATGTGAACCAATTTAATGAGCTTGTCGGTGAGTTATGTAATAGGTATAAAATAATAGGTACTCATAATTGTGTAAGTACCTATTACCAACAAATAACAAGCATTGTATTTTTTTACAGATATTGTGGTTCAGTGGTATTCAGATTGGAGAGCACTGTCCGTTATTGAAAAGTTTAGTAATGAGACTTCGAACCTACGGGCTGCCCTAACTGAATGTCGGCTTAACGATGTTCTTAAAATACTTTCCAATAAATCTTCATCTTTGACAGATTTTGGAACATCTCATGGACCATATTGTGTTTATTAGTCAGAACATTAAAAATGTGAGAAAATTATACCAGTATGTTTTAATAATAAATGCTTGGGCATTTTGTTCCATTTAATTAACTTTTGTGTGAATTTGAATACACTTTTTCTAGTTTTAAATCATATAAATACAGAGCATGGTCATTATTGCAAAATGAAGTTAATTTAGTCACATGGTGTGCCATTTCATTAATTGAATGCATTTGTTCTGTCAAGAAAACAGATGTAATAAAATCTGCATAATGATAATCTTTCAAATTTTCTGCCAGCTTTACAGCCTCTTCTAAAAGCTAGTAAAATACAATTCATAATTAGTGAAGAATTATAGAATTCATCATTATAGAATTACAACAAAAAAATAGAATTTTCGTTATCATCTTGTTGGAATTTTCTTATAATCAGGCCTGGTTTTGGTGATTGGTGAAGAGGTAATTTATTATGTTATAATTATATTTAAAACTGACTGCCACATTGGCCTTGTGGTCGCAAGCGCAACTGATGAGCCCCACGCTCATCAGCCTCCTGGGTTTGAATCCCAGGTCGGGCAAAAACTGTTTTTGGGTATTTCCATTAGGAATTTCTCTGTAGCAGCCCGGAGTTTGGAACTTAGTGGTGTGATGCCCCCTTGCCTCAGAAAGCATGTAAAGCTATTAACACACACACAGTCTTTATGGATAGTCAGAAGCCAGGAAGTTTGACAACCAATCTAACCTAGAGGTGTTGCCCAGTAACTGGGTTGTGGAGGTCAGATAGGCGACTGCCTACACAACATGCAACATGTAAAAAACTGGTATTTAGGTGCATTGGGTAAGACTGGAAGGCCACCCCAACATAGTTGGGAAAAACGCTACACAGATGATATAAATATTGAAAACTAGCTTCTGCTCCGCATCGCATACGTTTTCACTAGCATTAGATTATGTCTTTGGTTACTGCTCCGCTCCTATTGGTCGTAGCGTAATGTTATATAGCCTATGACCTTCCTTGATAAATGAACGATCCAACATAAGATTTTTCAATTAAAACCAGTAGTTCTTGAAATTACCGCGTTCAACCAAACAAACAAACTCTTCATCTTTATTATATTAGTATAGATAAATGCTTACCACAGTAATATTCTTTTCCATACATAGCCCTACTTTGAATGCATCAAGTAGTGTTAGATTTTTATTTTGCTTTGGTAGTTGGAGGCCAGATATCAAAGGTGTCCCTCCACGTAATAACTGATAGTTTATGAGTTTTTGCATATGACCTAGTTCTTCATTGTACATTTTCATGAAAAATCCTCCAGCACCCAGTTGTGATTTACAGGGATGAAGAAAACTCACAGCCATATTCAAATAATCGTGACTGGCTTGTTGCTCTGCCTTAATTTGTATGTTTACTATCTCTTCTATTTTGGAATTGTAGTTATATTGGTAGTATTTGTACCTTTTATCACATTTTACCACTGACAAATGTTTGGTAAAACATAATTTGATCAGTGTGCAGTCCCTCCATTTGTAATTCAATCTCAAGGGCATATTGTTGTGTATATTTAGAAAATAGAAAAGTTTATGTATTGGTTAATTTCATAAAATTGACATGACAAGAAACAAAATCTAAAAGATAATGACATTTTAAACTAGTTGGCATAAGTTTGATGAATTTGTATTATTGAAGTAGGTATTTAATTCAAAAGAGGTTTATTAGTTTAACATATTTAATTATACTATTATTTGCTGAAGTACTACTATTCCTACTATACACAATTATTAAGACTAAAATATATTATTATACACTTACTTCTGGAAAGGATAATAATCAAGACCAGAATTATATTTAAATTTGTATGTAAAACGATTCACTTGTGTTTTTCCCACTTCGATCATCTTCTGTACATCTTCTCGGTACGCAGGAGGTAGAAGTTCTTCTGCTAGAGTACAATTGCTATCAGAAGCTTCCTGACCTTTAAATACGCGCTGTCTAATGACATCGACATCTCTACTATATTCTTCTTTTAAATCCCATACAGCTTTAGTTGCTGTATCTATTTTGAACACGAAATAATTAGCTTCTCTGTGAACTATTCCATGAGCAGTCGTTTTGTAAGGCATAGGTCTGAATCCCAGGTTTTCTATATTTCTAATTATACCACCTCGGTCGAATATAGCATGAGATATTCTTTTAAGAGTGGTTTTAAGTTCTGGTTTGGGCATAGCTCGCAACATTAGAGCTAGTTCGTAAGTAGGCATTTTTAATTATTTATTTACACAGAAAAATTTTAGGTTATCTTAACCTATTATGACTGACAGATAGCGTTTGGCACTCGACAGTCGACAGTTCACTCTCTCTGACCACAGAACACTATACCCTGTCTATTATGACTGACTAGTGACTGACCGACCGACCATACTGTATGGTAGGTAGTTGAATCCTTCAACGAATTATGAATCCTAATAAATTAACTCGTGTTTACGTTGAATATAACATCACAGATTGCAAGCGACGACTGTCATGTTATAGAATTTGAACTTAAAGTAAAGTATAAACGTAATTGTACTAGAGATGTGTAGGTCTGGATGGTTACGGTTCCTCGAATCTATTTCCATTGAGTTTTTGATATATCCAACTTCAGGTCAGAGTAACGGAGTAACAAGTCCGCCGCTCACAAGTCACAACCCGCCGCCGCGCGAATATATTTATATGTTTTGTAAGAAATGCCGCTAGTTTCCGAACGATAGAACGGTTCAAATAGACTTTGCGCGAACATGTATCAGTTATGAAGTTTCTTTAAGCAAAGGAGCTGTCCCAGGTTCAACAAGGCCTTCAGATACGCAGTTTGCGCATGACCCATAAAGGTCCGATGGACAGAAATCCTGGATCTGTTTACGCAAAGCCAGATCTGCATTGGGATCCGGCTCCATTAAAATCGCGGACCTACCCATCTCTATTATGAAGTTCCTTTAATCAGAGGAGCTGTCCCAGGTTCGACAAGACCGCTAGATACGCAGTTTGCGCATGACCCATACGCGGACCGTAGACGCGGGCCTGTGGACGATGAGCAATGGGTAGCTCACCGTCCGTACGTTGCATAACGACAGGCCGTGTCGACGGCGCGTTCGTGACCCACGCGCGCCTCAAAGAGATGTCAGCAAATTTTGAAATCAAATCAAATCAAAATCATTTATTTGCGTAAATAAAGTACAGAGGGACCTTAAAGATAAGGTAAATGAATCTCTTATTCTGCCATTAATTTCGGCATGCAAATATTATATAATTATTCTATGTCAAAAGCAAAATTAATAAATCTGAATCATTCATGCAGGTAGTAAATTATATTAAATCGATTCTTATTTGGTAACAATTTATCATTTATAATGAGATATGATGCTGCAATGCAGGAATTACAGCTTATAATCTAGGAACTCGAGTACACTATAAAAACATTTATCCACTAGAATCCTTGTAAGGATGCGCTTAAATAAAAATGGTAGTGCCGTTATAGTATTTGGAATTTTATTATACAATTTTATACACATAATATAGCTGTTGTTTGATGTGAGTGTGAGATTCGTCTTGGGTTTATATAACTTGTCGGTATAATGAGATCGAGGGGCATAGTAGCTTGTCGCTTGCTGAAAAAGACTCTTATGCTTAAAAACAAAAATACAGGATTCCAAGATATAAATGCATGGTAAAGTTAGAATCTGATGTTTTCTAAAAAAAGGGCGACACGAATATATTTGTCTGTGAATATATTTGGTTAGGCAGAGGTGTAATTATGTACACCCACAGTTCGCCGGTATGTTTAGGTCCCATGTATTAGGGGGCGAGCGTATTGCCATTAACCGGTCAGAAATCCTTTAGAAATACATAGAAAAACCCAATAAGCGCTTTTTGCTCGACCTGGGAATCGAACTTACGACATCTAGCGTAGCAGTCGCGCTTAGGGCCACTAGGCAACAGAGGCAGTTCTAGTTGGTAGTTGGAGCTAGTAGTAATAATAACTTGTTTTTTCGTTGAACAGTTTCCATTCAACGCTTCAATAGTACCTTAACTCGTTGATGAACTAGTTGACAAACGTAAATTAACTTCTAGTTAAAAGGCCTGTTGCATTATACGATCTGCCGGGTCCTGCCTGCAGGGACAGGGGAGCGTAATAAGAAACAGCGAGCCAGGGCTCTGCCTAGGGTCGCCAACCATACTATAATATATAGTAGTGTACTGTATTTTGGATCTGTGTACTATACAGGAACATTGTTTTTATCACGTTCCAAATTTAAATATTGTGATCTTTATTGAAAATAATTAAATACGCGTTGTTTTTAATTAGTTAATTTTAGTATCACTCAGTACTAAAATATTAAGATATGATATAGAATACGATCGTACGCTTGGCAACAATGTGAGATAGGTAAGCAGGGCACAATAGACGGGGCCCGGTAGATCATGTAATGTAATAGGCCTTTGACGAAAAACCTTCAACGACATCGATTTTTTTTTTTTGGGGGGTGGGAATTCATCAAATAACTTCTCCCGCCCTGGGCGGGGCGGGACGGAGTGTCAGACTTTTACTGATTAAAACCCACCCATGTTCCTTCTTGTGCCCTTTGCGTTCCGGGGGCGCGGTATCTCTTACGAACAACCCGCAGCCCTGCAAACGACATCGATAAACCATCCGTAGAAATAAGAATGAATGACTGACAAAGTGACAAACTGACTGACCACAGACGTTTAAACTACGGTATTTATACAACAGCTATGAAGTGCATGTATTATACACACTAAGAAAAAGTAAATTGATACTTAGAAGCTAAATGTTCATAGACTTATTTTATAAAAAACACAATTTATTGATTGATTTAGAGTTGACTTGATTTTCAAATGCTATATTAAGCCGTTTTCACATTAAACAACGAGATACGTCGACGGCCCGGATCGACGTCTAGTCGTCTACCGCCATCGGCCCATGGCCATTCTCCCATCGTCTATGGTTCGGGTTGTTCCTTTTCAGGTAAATGGCAACATTAGCAACGAGACGGCTTTATTTACTTAGTGTTAATACGAGCCTTTTAGCATGGCATAGGTGTTTTTTGTTATTGTAATCAATGTTTTAATGTTTATTTAAATTAAAAAAAAAATACATTTGTGTAATTTAGGACTTTTTACTGTAGCGTTTATTGTTAGCGAAAACATTGAAAGTACGGCCATACCAGTGGGTCATCTGTGGGCATACCAGTTTACTAGAACGAATGAATTTTATAAAATACATTCATTCAAATTCAATATTTTTCAATCAATTCATTCAAAAATCCAATCTATCATGGCGACAGCGTGCGCTTTGCTTTGCTGAGATAGTAAAATTATCTGGCAACGGGAATCTTTTTGACTGATCCTAACCATGGGATCGTATGCGAAATTTGTTTCCGATTACTGTAAAACTTGGGATAAATCTGGAAAGGATCAATTGTAAGTTTTATTTTTTTCTATGCCTAAGTTAAGCAAAGCAATCATGTTGCTTCGATTTGATTCGGTCAGTCGGTAATATTATTAATGTAGTCTAATAATTACCTTTATTTTCGTAGAAACAAGAAACTGTATACATCTAATAAACAGCTTGACATATAAACGCCATAACATAAGTGTTTATCCATTGTATTGAACTTTGTTTTCATTGCTGGGTTATGAATTTATGATTGCAATTAATACAAAAAATAATTAAGTATGGTTCAACTTCATTATTATAAATAAAAGATTTACCTTACTTAAAATATAAGTGGCAATGAAAGTTGTTAATAAATTAACACTGAATTCTATAGTTTATAGTGTGGGTAAATATCATCAACATTATTGCCAAGAACTACATTAAAAAGGAACTGATAAGACATGCAGTCATGCTAAGTTGACCTTGGAAACCTGACGAGAGATCAGACGTAAAGGAAAATTGTGTGACACTATCTGGACTTTTATTTTTTTAATGTCATGAACATTACCCACTGACCCATGCTTTACATCACCAAACCACATAAGTTTCCTATTGCCCAAATGTATATGTAAGGTGTTATATAGGTACTTGTATTATAGCAATGCTAAAACTTACCGGAAATTAATCTCTTGTCAGGCTCTGTCATGATGTGCACTGCATTCATGTTATTTGTAAGTGTGATGATCAATGATGATCTGTGCCTTCCCAGCATTAGAACAGCACTCTGCCATGATGTGGGACAATAATAGGCTAGTATTATTGTCTTGCCCAAAATTCCTCTACTGGTAAAACACAACAATATAAAACATTGTGAATATGTGTCACATTAACCTGGCATAAAAACGGAAAGCAGCTTGACCACTTCACCCACAAAGGCCATACTTAACCATATTTGGGGTAGAATTTTGAAAAACTGAAACATGTTTCATATTTTTTTACCCAAACCCAATTATGAATTATTATTGTTTTTGCTTAATAAATAATGGATTTCTGTTACCCACATCTATGTCCTATATTACCCATAGAAGGGTAGATCATTAAAATTCTATTCATTTTGGGCTTATTTTTAAAAACATTGCCCAGACTAGAAATTTCACCTGTATCATGGGTGTGTTTAACACACAATTCACAGACACAAGCAGCCGGACCAGGAACAACTTATTTGTAACCCAAACAAATATTATTATTTATTTTTCAGTGTAAAACATGTGACGCAATTTGTCAAAGATGAAGATAAAAGTCCACTTTTTACAAAATCAGGCAAACTTTCTGGATTATCTCAGACAATTTATGACTTACTGCTCAGTGGTCTTCGTGGGAACCTTAAGAAAGAAGCCATTCTTTCTGTTCTTAGGGACATTACTGTAAGTTTATTACTATTTTAATTGATATAGTTAAATAACATACAAAAAAAAAACTACTTCACGATAATTATTTTTCAGGTATTACATGCAGATATACCATCAATAATTTTAGATGTAGTTAGTGTGCTTGATGCTGAGACCTGTACTGATGTGCAAAGTGAAGAGCGCACAAATTTTTGCTACATCATTAGGGAATTGGAGTCTTTTATATCAGATAAACTCTTAAAAGAGAGATTAGAAATCGACACACTGCAAGATGTCGGGACATTAAAAAATAAACTTTTTTATACAAAATTCATAAAAATCAAGACAAAGTTGTAGTAAGTATCTATTCATTATTATTTTTTTATATGTTCTCAAAATGATTAGTGTGTTTATACTTGTATTTAAAATGTTTTAATTTTTAGTTATAAACAACGTAAGTTTAATTTGTTTAGAGAAGAAAGTGAAGGATATGCTAAGTTAATTGTTGAATTAAATCAGGAAATAATTGAAAAAGCAGAATGGAAAAGTTTATTGGAAATTATTCAGTCACTAATAGGTAAGTTGAAATCAATTATATATATTAAAATGCTGAACTGTTTGTTGGTTTGTTTGAACATGCTAATGCCTGGAACTACTGGAGTGATTTGAAAAAATCCTTTTATGTTCTATAGCCGGTTTATACAGGAAGGTTATAGGTAACCAAAGGTAACTGATGAAACTTGTTGTGGATGAAACCACTAGGTACCTGTAATTATCATTGTAATATTATTGTTGTCAGTTTAGGAATCACACAATGTATTAACAATGTAATATTTTATTTTCTTCTCTTATTTCAGGTTGTTTCAACTTAGATCCCAACAGAGCACTAGACATTATACTGGAGTCTTTTGAGTCCCGCACACACTCTGATCAATTGTTCATACCTCTAATAAAAAACTACATGGGTGATCCTCAAGTTATTTCTGAAGTCTTAGGTTTCAAATTAGGAAATATGGAAGTACTTGATAATTATAAGGAACCACCACCTTTAATGACTGTAATAGCTTTACTCTTACAACATCAAGTGATATCTCTTGATGACATATATCCCTGGGTATGTATATTTTGTTTTACATACATAAATATCTAATCATAACTGCCTCGTTGGTCTAGTGGGCCTTAGTGCGACTGATACGCTAGAGGTCCTGGGTTCGATTCCCAGGTCGAGGAAATAGTGTAATTGGATTTTTCTGTGAAATTCTCAGTTGCAGCTCGGAGTTAGGATTTGTGCCCAGTTAATGGCAATAAGCTCACCCCCAATTACATGGGACCTAAACATACTGGCGAACTGTGGGTGTACATTGGTACATCTCTGCCTAATCCTTAGAGGAATACAGGTGTGATGGTATATGTGAAATATCTAATTTTCGAAAAATAAAATACCAATTATTTATTATTTCATCTAGCTACGTCCCGATGACTCCATCATGGCTAAAGAAGCAGAAAAAGAATTAAAAACTGTACAGGATTACATACGCAAACTAAGCATTGTGTCTACCAAAGGACCTCAAGCTAATGGACCAACTGAATATGTTGAAGAAAGAGCTGATCCCCAGGTACAGTGTTTAATAGATCAGACATCCTGTTTGTGAAATTATAGCTTCTTTTTTTATTTAATCTTTTGATACTGAATTGGTAAATGTGTTTGAGCTTATAAAACATCTTATTTTGTAAACCAGGAGTATTGGAGCAATCAAAAGTTGGTGCTTTGTGAAGCATTGCTAAAGGTGAGCGCTTGGCGTGACTTCGCGGCTCTGTCTGCTCGCTTGCCCACCAATATCATGCCGCAGCGCCCCGCCGTGGCCCTTTGCAACATGCTTCATGCTCTAGTCGAGCCTTTGTACAGGATGTACGTATTAATTTATAGACTTAGTTGACCTTGTTATTTAAATATGTGGCAATGTAAAGCACTTTTCATATGTAGACACGACAGTGTAGTGTCTCATGTATTTACACAACTATGCAAATACTTGTATTCGATTGCGACAAGCGTGTCGTGAATGGCTTACCATCAGATGAATTTTACAAATTATGTAATATGATGAATACAAATATTTCTTTTGATTATTGATGTCTTAATTTTCAGTAACTGTCGAGTAGCACCTAAAATAATAGGTAAACCCATCCCACCTCTTAAGTCAAGCCTGGCACCTCCAGCATGCAAGACATTCGAAGATATGAAGGATACCGTCATTCCGGCTTTGGTCTTGTTAGGCCCATCGCTTCATTATGATCCTATTCTAATGTACAAAGTAAGCAGAACCTTATATTATTATCTTATCTCTGTAATATTTCGAAAATGTATATTCTTATTATTTGTTAAATCTTGCAGATAATTCGTATACTTAGGACTGCGCGTTCCCTGAAAGAAGATCCTTTGCATCATGAAGCGCTTACAGTATTAGACGCCGCTATATTGCCAGCTCTGACGTTGATGGACGGTAATTGTTGTATGGCTGAGGAAGTCTATACCTTATTGAAATTATATCCATATCAGTGCAGGTAAAAAATTGAGGAATGTAAATGTCAGCCCATTTAATTATGTAATATATTACTGACTTTATTCAATGTTTATAGATATTGCCTATATTCTCGCTGGAAAAATGAAGCTGCTGAGAGGATACCGTCTTTGATGCGGGTGCGCGGCAATTCTCTGCAAAGAATCAAGCACATAATGAAACGTGTATCTAAAGAGAATATAAAACCGCAAGGTCGCCTCATCGGAAAACTGTCGCATGCCGCGCCTGCTTTAATATTTGACTATATGCTACTGCAGGTAAATAGTCCATTGAATCATTTCATACTACCAACATTTTACAATTATTAACCAATGAGAAGTGTAATTGTTTTCTGAAACCATTGGTTATTATGGTTTCATGGCAACTGGTAGTCGAGACCGTGCAGGTCTTCGTATTAACTAGCAAAATTGAAGTAATACGTAACAGTAATCGTCGATTAGATCCAAACGTACGACAACCTCATCGGTCCGGTGGTGGAGTCGCTGAAGTACCTGACGTCGCTGTCGCTGGACGTGCTGGGCTACTGCCTGCTGGAGGCGCTGTGCGGCGGGCGCGCGGGCGGCGGCGCGGCGCA
Source organism: Caradrina kadenii (assembly GCA_947462355.1). Classification (NCBI taxonomy): domain Eukaryota; kingdom Metazoa; phylum Arthropoda; class Insecta; order Lepidoptera; family Noctuidae; genus Caradrina; species Caradrina kadenii. The sequence goes on along the minus strand of OX381677.1, from coordinate 7,984,913 downwards.
CCCGGCGTGGCTGCAGGCGCTCGCGGCCTTCGCCGGCGCCGCCTTCAAGAAGCACAACATCGAGCTCACCGCTCTGCTGCAGTTCGTCGCCAACAGACTCAAAGCTCAGCAAAGGTAAATATTTGCTTTTAATATGGTTCATACCTACTAAAAATGAGTTTTCGAATATTCAGACATCCCTCTTGCGTTATTGCAGTCACAATAATAATGAAATTTACAATTTTGATTCTTTTAGCCTTTATTTCACTGTCAATTTCTTTTTCAGTCAAGATCTACTTATCCTAAAAGAAATAGTTCAGAAGATGGCCGGGATCGAGGCGGCTGAAGAAATGACATCAGAACAGTTAGAAGCTATGGCTGGTGGTGAACTCCTAAAAGGAGAGGTAAATGATCAAAAGTCACATCTCTCATGAGATATCTACATTTGCAGTTAAGGCTAAATCTGCTACAATATCAATAATTATATGAATGCCTTGATGCCTGATTTAAATAAATAAAGTAAAGTAAATAATTATATCTGGTGTTATAATAAAATAATATTTTCCAACAGGCTGGCTACTTTTCTCAAGTTCGAAACACGAAACGATCGTCGGCTAGATTAAAGGAAGCTATCGTCGGCAATAACTTGGATATTGCGTTGTGTATTTTAGCTGCACAACAGCGTCATTGCTGCGTGTGGAAAGGTCAGTCTAAATAGTTATCTAGTTTTTCCAATGCCACAGATTTGCGAATGAATCGTGTATCAGTACCATCTTGTGCATGCGCTGTATGGACGTATTCATACAGATTACCTAGAATGCACAAATACTGTATTTTCCTATGATTTATTATACATATTGGTTGTTGAAAGTCTATCTAGAGTGAATATCTCTTGAAGATGTCAATCACTTGAATAGATTTAAATTCCTCTTTGTGATGGTGCATAAAGATTGTATGAGTTACTGACTTACTTTTTTTCTTGTTTGATAGAGTACGAAGGAGACTATTCCTCTAGCAGTGAACCACCAGGTTCTCAATTGAAAGTAGTTGGCAGATTAGCCGATCAATGCCAAGATGCGTTAGTACAACTTGGAACGTTCTTGGCATCATCACATGCGCCTGATGAATACGCCGCAAGATTGCCGCCTTTGCAGGTAAAAAACATCAAAAATTTTAACGCAATAACTATCCAAGGCGCTGCCTATTTTTGTGCCAAACTTTTACTTTTTTTGTGTCAGATTTACAAATTTATAATTCCTCAGGAATTACTTCGAGATTACCATGTGGATGCAGACGTGGCGTTTTTCCTCCATCGTCCAGTGTTGGCTCAAAAAATCACTGCTAAAGTTGAAGCTTTACGAAAACTTTCGGACACCAAGTCAGATACAATTGAAAAGAGCATTGAAAGATACACGCAGGCCTCACAAGAGGCACTAGAACCTGTTGTACTGTCTGTAACTCCTATTTTGCCAAACAAAGTTTGGGAAGATATTTCTCCTGAGTTTTATGTGACATTCTGGTAAGTAAACAAATATTCTAAAAAACGTATCAAAACGTATCAATCTCTAGTCATTAGGAGTGTTAATTACTTATATTTACAGGTCGCTATCCATGTATGATCTTCGTGTTCCTGAGGAAAGTTACGATAGGGAAATCGATCGCCTGAAAGCTGCGGCGGCTAACGCAACAAAGGATACGTCGCAAGGTACTAAAGGAAAGAAAGAGCAGGAGCGTTTTAACGCTCTTATTGACAAACTGCAGGTGAGTTGGTGTGTTGGTTTTTCTATCAAAGTGAAGCGAGTCCTAAACTAGAAGATCCACACACTCGGATATCTTATTTTAAGATACTAAAAAGTTTAACACTACTCCGGCAGGGAAGTCGTGTAAAAGTTGGGTACTTAGTTGTCGCGCAAAAGTAAATAGCTTAAAAGAGTGTAACGTTTTTGGTTATTTGAAAAATTTAAAAAAAAAAACTCGTTTTGAGGAGCAAAATATTCTAAACAAGAACTATTAAAGCAGTCGGTGGCATACATTCTGAAGTTTCGAAAAAAGCTAAGTTTGCGTGCGGTGCTTCATTATTTTGGAAATGTGAGTGATCCGTGGCACGTGTGCACGCGCAGGAGGAGCGGCGGCGCCAGCAGGAGCACGTGCGGCGCGTGCGGGCGCGGCTGGCGCGCGAGTGCGCCGCCTGGTTCCCGGCGCGCGCCGCCAAGTCCGCCAAGAACGAGACCGTCACGCGCCTCATGCAGCTGTGCCTGTTCCCGCGCTGCGTCTTCACCGCGGCAGACGCGCTCTACTGCGCAGAGTTCGTGCACACCGTGCACTCGCTGCGCACGCCCAACTTCTCCACGCTACTGTGTTATGATAGAGTGAGTGTTGACAACGTCTTTACTGTCTTTTACAGACTTCTTTTACGCTTCCTAGACGTTAATATGGCACATCAAGTTCTAGAAAGAGGCTGTCAAGTGTCACACTATGAATAACTGCAACTACACTTTACAAGGCTGAACTTGTTCTAAAACTAGGTGTGCCATAATACACACCTCGTGCTTTTCCTTTGGTGTTTTAATATCCACGTACATTTTGGTAGAAAGTGTTAGACAATATATTTTTTTTGCAGTTGTTCTGCGACATCACATACTCGGTGATGTCATGCACGGAGGGTGAGGCGGCGCGCTACGGTACATTCCTGTGCAAGGTGCTGGGCACAGCCATGCGCTGGCACGCCGACAAGCAGGCCTTCCACAAGGAGTGCGCGCACTACCCCGGTTTCGTCACCAAGTACCGCGTCTCCAACCAGTTCACTGAGGCCAATGACCACGTGGGCTATGAAAACTACAGGTATACACCTTTTCTGCGGGTTGTTCGCAAGAGATACCGCGCCCCCGGAACGCAAAGGGCACAAGAAGGAACATGGGTGGGTTTTAGTCAGTAAAAGTCTGACACTCCCTCCCGCCCCGCCCAGGGCGGGAGAAGTTATTTGATGATTTCCCACCCACCAAAAAAAAAAAAAAAGGTATACACATACATAACATACCATCACGCCTGTTTTCCCCGGAGGGTTAGGCAGAGGTGTACCAATGTACACCCACAGTTCGCCGGTATGTTTTAGGTCCCATGTAATAGGTAGCGAGCCTATTGCCATTAACCGGGCACAAATCCTAACTCCGAGCTGCTACTGAGAATTTCATAGAAAAACCCAATAACACTTTTTGCTCGACCTGGGAATCGAACCCAAGACCTCTAGCGTAGCAGTCGCACCTAGCACCACTAGGCTACCGAGGCAGTTGGTATACACCTTTTACACAATTGCTCCAATTGAATTGATACTATGTATTTGTGTTGTAACAAATGATCTTGAATTTCGGAATAGATTACCAACCTGTCTCGCAGAAGTAATGCTATTTTTATCATTGATTTCTAGGCACGTGTGCCACAAATGGCATTACAAGATAACAAAAGCAATGGTGGTGTGCCTGGACTCTGGCGATTACGTTCAAATACGTAATGCGCTGATTGTATTGATTAGAGTGTTGCCGCATTTCCCAGTACTAGCTAAACTCGCTCAAATCATTGAACGGAAAATTGACAAAGTAAGTAGCGACAGAATATTTTGGTCGTATAAATGGTTGATCAGAGTAAATATAAATCTAAATATTTGTAGGTTAAAGAAGAAGAAAAAACACAAAGGCAAGATCTTTATGTACTAGCTACGGGCTACAGCGGCCAGTTGCGAAATAGAGGCCCTACAATGATGCGAGAAAGTGATTTCCATCAGGTAAATTCTTCACAATTCGTGCACAATGCTTTCAAATATTTGTTCTTCGCATTAGCTGAACAATAATAATAAATAATCTTTATTTCAGACGTTTGTCCATAGGTACACACAACATATATACACAATAAACACAACACAACAATATCGTAAAATAAAATAAACAAAAAATAAAAGAAAATAATTAATTAATCAGGGGAATAGGAGGGACTGTCCACTGTTTACAGTGTAGTGACTGTGTGCAAGCGTATCCAGTGGCGCAGCAGTGGAGAGTCCCATCTATCCACGAACACACTTATAATACTATTACGGCTGGTTCTAACACGACTAAGCAGCGACGCACACTGTTTCCTTATAAGAGCATGAAAGCTATCTGTATGCATTTCAGCGAAAATATTTGAAGCACTGCAGAAGCGTGGCAGCCCCAGCAGCACCCTAAACGCGTTATTGTATTGAACACGTAAGGCGTTGTATGCCCCCAGTGTGTAGTTCACCCACAGGTTGCACGTATAAAAGGACTGGCAATATGATTTAAAAAGTGTAACTTTTACTTCATTACTGCAATGCGCGAACCTGCGGGCCAGCATGATACACCGGACAGCCAAAGCCCTACGTGCTCTTTCCACGTCCGTGTTGTCCTTAAGGTCCTCGGAAACCCAGTGACCCAGATACTTGAAATGTGAGACCCTGTTTAAAGTGGTACCAGATAAAGTGACTGATGGCACTGAGTCGTAACTTTTGCCACGCGCCTTAAACTCTAGCAACTCACTCTTCTTTGCATTGTATCTGAGTCCATGGGCCTCCGCGTAGGACTCACACACCTGTACTAATTTACGCAAAGCTCCAATTGATGGACTCAGCAGTACCATGTCGTCTGCGTAGCTAACATTATTGACACAGACTCCGTCTACGCAGCACCCGACATTGGCACCGCTGAGCTCACCGATAAGCCCGTGTATATACAGGTTGAAGAGCCTAGGTGAGGTCAGTCCACCCTGCCTTACTCCGCACTGCAACCTGTACACATCCGAATAGGAGCCTGCCCATCTGACACAATTCTTCTGGTTGTTGAACCAATACCTAAAAATTGACACAACCTCCGAGCTGCACTCTGCCTCACTCTGCAGCTTCTCCCATAGTTTGCTGTAAGACACTAGGTCGAACGCTTTTGAGAGATCCAGAAAGCAAGCAAAGACAGGTGTTTTTCGGTCACTGTAATATTGAACAGTCTGCTTGAGACACAAGATAGTGCTTTCTGTGGACAAACCAGACCTAAATCCAAATTGTGCGTCATGGAGCTTTATATGCGTGCCCAGGTGTTGATCAAGCAGACTGTCCAATATTTTAGCCACAATAGTGGCTAGTGAAATTGGTCTATAATTTGACACCTTAGAAGTATCTCCAGTTTTATTCTTCATTATTGGTACAACAACAGTGTACATTAATTCATCAGGTAGGTATGAATGACTCATACAAACATGGACAAAACTCTCGGCAAGTGACAGCCTGCATATTGCAGATGCTCGATGTTAAGGCTGTCGTGCCCAGGAGATTTACCTCTTGTCATGTTATAAATAACGTTTGCCACATCCTTGGCTGAAAATCTGACTTGTAGATCTCCCCCACCACAGCCCACACCAAGCATCCGCGATTCCGTTCCTAAAGGCGACTCGACTTTAAAAAGTTGCTGGAATAGATTGGCAATTTTCCGTGGTTCATGCACGCCGGCCACACTCACGGGATGACCAGGCCTCGGATTCAATTGATTCGTTCTTTTCCAGAAACCTTTAAAATCCCTCTTATAGTGGTGGTCTGCAATGATGTCTATTTTAATTTTTTGTTCATTATTCTGACACCACTTCAATTGGGCCTTAAAAAGCTTCCTGGACTCACACATATCCTCATATACATACCCGACAGAAGGTTTTCCATTTTGCACCCATATCTGAAAACAAAGCCTGGCCCTCACGACAATGACCACGTCTTCTTTGTATGAGACGAGGCCTTTCTCTTGCAGTGGAGCAGTAACAGTCCGGTGTTTTTTATTATTATTTTGTTCTTGTGTCTGTATTTTCATGCATGTACCTGTGCACAGGTGGGCGACAAACACAAGGTGGCGGGCGCGGCGGCCGCGGTGCCGGTGAGCGCGGTCAAGGACGAGTCCGCAGCAGTTAAACCCGAACCGGAAACCGTTGCGTCTCCTACGCAACCTGTTGGTTAGTACATTTGTTGATTTAAGGTCGCACATATATCGGTTTGGCGACATTTCGCGTCATTGATTTGTCGTCAACGATTTGTCCTCAACTAGTGTAGTGTGTCAACTTAAAGTTAAAACGACGAGATGCGTAATTGATCACACAACAACACATCATAATCTTTTGGGAGAGACGTAACGGGGGCGACGTCGCGACTCCCCTCTGGTGACCAGCTAATCCCGGGCAAACCTTTACGGAGATGATATGTGAGCATTGCTGTATTAGGTTTCATAAAAGGAATGATAAATGGCTCTGAGTTGCAGCGATGTAGATCCGATGCATAGCTAATGTGTGTGTTTTATTAGCACTACTAGCAGTTATATATCAATACAAAATAAACACAACACAACACACAACAATAAAGTTTAATTTTCTGAGTCTGTTGTTCAGATTCATTATTTCAAACAGTCTGCTTGTTTCGATATTTGACCCTCGCTGTACATTGTTCTTATTTTGGTATGTTCGTTATTTTTTAGATGTTGAAAAGAAAGAACCGAGGACCAGTGACAGACGTCGCGAAGAGGTTGATCGCGACAAGGAATCAAAACGGGAATCACGATCGTATGTACCGATACATTGTTTATGTATATATCATAGAGTAAATAGTATAAATTAAATAATAATGTCATATTTTGAACCATTCTAGGTCACTCAAGGAAAGAGGTAAAGAAGAAATCAGGAGTAAAGATAGATCTCCGCGGGAACGTTCGCATAGGGTAAATAATGTTCAAAACATGTTTTCACAGGGTTTATTTAATAAATATGGCAATGGTTCCATGCAATGTATATATCTTTTTAGTTTGTGAATTAACAAGCTTAATATATCCAGGAGGAACGTTACTTGGAAACAGTATCGCCACCACAAGACCATCGCAGCGTTCCCGATGAAATAGAACGAGGTAAATTTTATTTAATGAAATTGTTGCAATTACTTTTTTGATGAATGGAATAAATTCTTATATAAGTTTTTATTCACAGATGTAAAACGACGTAAAGTAGAAACCAGCGGCAATGGCAAGGTGAGTATTGTTGTAATAAACCGACCTTGCATCGCGCTCGCACCTGACTGAGGATTGGGCTGGACCGCGACAACGATGTGCTGCACGATCTCTGCTAAAATATTATTAAAAATCAAATCAGTGTTCAAGATCATCGGGACTTTGTGAAAACCAGTGCAATAGAAACTATAGACTTATAAAAGTGCTAATAAAAATCTTAACAACAAAATAAATATCAATAAATAAATCTTAAAATTATAAGAAGCTGAGAAAAACCCACTTCGACAATAGCGTCGTTTGAAAACAAAATCATTACTGGATGCAGCTTAAGAAAAGGATTTTACCTTCGTATGTACACAATTGAAGATTAAATTCTCTTTTTACGAATGAAATTGAAACTACTTTACAAGAAACCTTTAATCACATTTGAAAAAGGATTCAATTTTAAAAAACAATATCATCAAGTCGACAACTCTTAACAAAACTGGAGCAATTAAAGAACAATATTTTTTATCTCATCTTGTTAAATGGAACCGGTTATGATATTTTCGATTGGAGTAAAGTCAAAGCCTTTATCAACAAAATCATCAGAAGAGGACCAAGGAAAAAAATATTGTTGAAACCAAAAAAAGAAGAAGAATAATAAAGAAGCAAATACTTACTTTAAAATTTACAAAGAAGAAGATACAATTGTTAAAAAAAAAGCTATTGAAGAAATTTTTATGTTTTTGTAGACATAAAAGCAATGCAACATACAAATCAATGCCAATGGAAAAAATCGTGTGTATCGTAAGTCCATTCAGCCCAGTCCGATAAAATACGGTAAGGCTTGATATTACTAGAACATATTATGGTCAAAAGGTCCTGTGAATAAAGGAATTCCGAAAATCTACAAAAGAGATTACAAGACGTCAAATTCTAAGGGATTATCCTATCATTTTGCTGGGACACATTCGCTGCTAGGCATAGGCCTTCTTCAAGCATTGCCATAACGACTGATGAACAAGAGGAATGCCAACATTAGCCACTATATCAAAGAGCAATTTAGCAAAAATATAAACCGAAATACCAAAAAAAAATTGAGTTGACAATACAATGAAATTAAAAAGAAGTTGTAACAACAAATGGTATATGAAAACAACAATCAATGCAAAACATACTGAAAATATGCAAACATACTGCTAATTTGAAGACTTCATCATATCATCATCCTAGCATTTTCCAGAGCATGAAGCTTACCAGGTGGCTGAAAACTATTATTGCTAAATATCAACAAGTAAACCTAACTTAACGGATACCGCGCGGCTTAAAATGAATCTGCTAAGTTTTACAAACAAGAATTGATCATCATATCACTGAAAAGTTATTTGTTGCAACGGAATAACAAAGTGACAAGGAAGGACATGGAGAGAAACACAAAGAAAATGCTAAAATAGTGGAAGATTTTTCTTTATTCATAGTCCCTTTTGACCTTTATTATTATTTTGGGTTGAAAGAAATATAATTTCTGCTTTCTAAAGTAATTCCATTTAAAGTTAGTTATGCATAATATTTGCATGGATTTATTGTGTCTAAATGTAATATTTACTTTCTGCAATAGCAGGGTAGCAAAGAGATAGAGGAACGTTCACCAGAAAAGGAAAAACGAAAGGCTAAATTGAGGGGTGATGAACGTAAAGAGCGTAAGATGAATCGCAAGAGGGTAAGTAACTATGCCATACAAACAAAAATCTAAAATAATTCTCAAGTAGTACTAGATTTGTATATTTAAAATGAACTGTCTTCATTTTGAAATCAGTCTTAATTATCTATAAGTAAATTGATCATATTTCTCAAAAAGCGAGTAGTTTCAAGCATTTGACTTTCAAAAGAAGCAGAATGATGAGAATTGCTGTGTTATTCAAATTAACTTCTTTTGTTTTTAATAAATCCTAATAATGTCTGTAAATGAAACTAAAAGTAAATCAACTGTTATGCTGGCTTCCCACGGCGCAGCGGGTACATCACTCGCCGCGTCGCGCTCATGAGAACGGGTAGCGCGGGCTCATCTGCCGCTCGTGCTTGCTTGTACAAACCGACTCGGTGCGACTGCGACTTGTGACTTGTGCCGTGAGAAATCAACATTACATTATATCGCAACGAACATCATTCAAACTACTTGTGATGCGCGATAAGTGTAGTGTTGCGTTTTTACAATTGCACTGTTTTCTCAAATTCAAATACGAAAGTAGGCCTTCGTATTAGACTCGTCGATTTCGTTTTAGACTCAATTGAGATACATTTTTTGTCGGTTCAAGTGTCGGACATCCACACGGCGATATTGTTTTGCCTAAATGACATTGATTGATACAAAATGCCTAAGTCTATAAATCCGTCTCTGTACATTTGTGTGCTTGAAGTATGCCCTACTAATCGTTCAACAACACATCTTGTTTTGATCATTGGTAGGTAGAATAACGTTCTTATAAAATATGATAAAATGTTATGTATGCAGAAATTTTGATAAACTTATGATAATTGACTAAATTTTATGAATATCATTTATATAGGATAGAGCGGAAGAATCTGTAATCTTGGAGCAGAAGAGGCGGCGTGATGAACAAAAAGGTGAGTTCTAGTGTTTTTTCTATGATCATAACATCAATAATGTGTTCTGTGTGCTTTTAGTTTTATTCCTCCTATCGTGGTGATTGATGCCATTTATTTTGTTTAGGTACCGTTTTGAATTTTGGCTTAATTAATTTAGAGGCTGCACTGTACGATGTGTGTCAATAGGCTCGCCCCCTATTACTTGGGACCTAAACATACCGACGAACTGTGGGTGTACATTGGTACACCTCTGCCTAACCCTTCGGGGAATACAGGCGTGATGGTATGGTACTGTACGATGTAGGTCAACAGTGTAATCGGCTAAATTCATTTAAAAAATGCTCTTGGACAGTTAAAAATAATTATTTATTTATTTATTCATCCACTAAAACTATCATTACAGGCATATTACCCTAATGCGACAGTTCAAAAAATTTTAATACTAAACATATTTTATACCTTAATACTATATAACTAAATATAAATATTGTCTACTAAATCTATAATATACACAACTAGTATAGAACTTATTTATTATGTTTAAAACATAGAATAAACAGCAGTGCTTTTGTCAATTCACTCCTGCCACATGTAAATATATCCATCTGAACTTGCATCTCATTGATTGATTGATAATAAACGTTGTTTGATATATTCAACGTTTCTAGTTAGTACATTGTAACGTTTCCGTTTTAGAATGTGTTTAACTTTTAATTGCTTTTTTTTTTACATGTTGAATGCTAGCAATTCTAGCAAAGCACCACTGTTTGGAGCGTGCCACGTCCATGAATTTCATAGCCGGAAACCGGCTGTTCTCACTAACATTTTAGACAAAAAGTCCCAGTTAATTTATTTTGCGATTTAATTGTAGAAAATTAGAATGCCGGTTACGCTCTTGACAATTACACTTCTATGTCTGCCGATAGGTATGCGGTGATCACATAAGTTCTCATCTACTCTAATTGCCATCGCTCCTTCGGAAAGCCCAGTAACGGGCCAGTCAGTTTATAAGTTAAACTCGGTGACTTTAGCTTGTTAAATTAATTCTGTATTTTTTTTAATATCCTTTTAAAAAACTCACCAAAGCTCACTACAGAGATAAAAAATTAAAATCGCGATTTAAAATTTGTGGACTTTCCCGACTGTCAAATTCTATGTTACGGCACCATATAAAGGTCAAAGCACACGTATAAGCTATATCGGATTGGCATCACCTAACCTAAAGTTAGAATGTAATGTGGTCGGCTCAACACCTCGAAGCTTACGAGATGCCAAATGTTCGACACTTTATCTTATCCAGCGAGACAAACTGGGCGACGCCTCACCGTAAGCCAAAGCTATCGTAAGAGATACCGCGCCCCGAAACGCAAAGGGCACAAGAAGGAACATGGATGGGTTTTAGTCAGTAAACGTGTCACACTCCCTCCCGCGTTCCCAGGGCGGGGGAAGTCATTTGATGATTTCCCAACCGAAAAAATGAAAAAAAAAAAAGCCGAAGCTAACCGACTAGCGGCCTACGCGAGGAAATGCTGTCGATGAACAGTTTAATGCTAGTCAACCAACAATTAATGAATTCGAACGGAATAATTATATTCTTCTCTTATTTTAGCAGTTATTAAAATGGGAAGCCATCAAAATGGTTCGCAAGAAGATCATCACTATGAAAAATACCATAAAAGGGTAAGATATTATTATAATTAATTGTAATGTATTTTATATAGCCACTTAGACGTTTAGATTAGTTCTCTTTCACCAACAGTAAGCGAAGAGTTAATGTAATGCCAAAATATTAGCAAAGCAAGAAGGCCTAGACGCCCACTTAAATTACGACACTGATTCGCCGCTGCGTAAAGCTTGAGCAACTCTTAAAGATTGCGTAACAACAATATTGACAGTCTACTAAAGATCCTTAGACAAGAGTCAAAAAATTAAATTTCCAATTCAATCCAATTAAGTCGTCTTGTAAGAAGCTAATGATAAACGGAAATAGTTACTTAGGTATTATCTAACTAGACGTTGCATAACCTTAGTGAAAACGGGCATTATTATCATTACAGCTGAAGAAACACATATCTGTAATCTCTGCAATAATTTGGCACATGTTAGCTATTAAGGTGCTTCAACGGTGCAGGTTTATTGATATAGAAGCGAATCTTAAGAAAACCACAGAAAAAATATTAACTGCCTTAAATCATGATTCTGGCGGTCAGTTGACGCCGTATCTTGCCGTTAAAGTTGACTAGCAATTTAAACGCGCAAGCGGTAGTATAATTTGTAGTGTAAATGTGATGTGTTGACTTTTGATTTTGAGGCGATATTCAATTATGATTTCGAAATTGAAAACCAAGTGTAGTTTTCTCCAGAATCCAGTTCTAATAGCTTTTTTACTAACTGTACTCAACATGTCTTAGTTTAGAATTTTGCCCTAGTTACATCTCAAAATTGATACAACCTACAGTGGACAAAATTTTCTGCTTTATTTATTTAGGGACATAAAACAGCAGTGTAAGAATAATTGCTTTATAGTAGCTACCAAGTAGTTACCAAAGTGTTTGATTGAAATTTTATTAATGAACACGGAAAAGGCAAAATTATTTAACTAATTTCATCAATTTCATTTAAATTCTAAAACATTATTATCCACAGGAGAAATCGCCCTTCCGAGATCGTTCACACGAAGAGCCCAGAGATACCAAACAATATCCTTTTTAATAGTTTTAAATTAACTATGTGTTAATACTTAATTTATTTATGTATATATCCATCAAATAAGGTTTTTCTATAGAAAACCACGTGAAATTAGTGCTCTTTGGTTTCCGGTTTAAACAATATAAATGAAAACAGGTAGTCTGCAGAGAGTTATTGAACACGAACTTTAATAATTACTTACCTATTAATCACTTTTCGCATGGAACATCATTCCATTTTGTCTCTAGAGAGGGGCGTTGCTAGCTTCGCTACAGTTTATACTTTTGCAGCTATCACAGTTTTACTTGCTGTACTTCGTTTAATGTTATTGTTCCAAAATAAACTTTTATTATTATTTATTATTCCAATCACGGATTTTTATTGTGTATCACTGTTCTACACACGAACCTTCTTATATAAGATTGTATTTTGGAAAACTGTTTAACAAATTGATTGCCTTAACACATGTTTACTAGACGGTCGAACGAGTCTAAGATAAGAAGATAAACAATGACGCAAAAGGAAGAAATTAAAATAAAATGGATTAACATGCAATTGTGGTACGATTTTATGAGGAATAAAATATTAAAACTACAACAAATTGTTTTATTGGCAACAAACTACGGGTTCTGGCGGCGTTATTGTGCAAATTGGAAATATCTCTAGCATGTTTTCAATAATTAAACCAAATCGATTAAAACAAATCGATCTAGTAATAGACACTGAATGTCTAGAGAGACTGGCTATTCGCAGCTAGGGTACACCCTAGCTGCGAATAGCCGCCGCTGCGGATAGCCGCTAGCTGTTCCTGTTGGAACCAACAGGAACAGATTGCAGCTGTGTTCTAATGCAAAATCTTTAAACGGGTATTTTCAGGAGGATGAGTGATTTTAAACCGACAAGTTTCAACTTAGAGCCAGCGCAAATCTGGTGAGGCTGCGAGAAGAGACTAAAAACAATATGAACGAAACCCTATTTTTAATGATTTACGGTTGAAAATGGTATGCTAAAGCTAAATTTATAGCGATGTATATTAGTAGATAGGTCCGTTGGTCGGAGCCAACACTAGCGGCTGGAGGCGGCGGCAGCGGCGGCAGCGGCGGTGAGAGATTCCCCAGACACTGTTTTCATTAGTAAAGAAGAAAAGAATTTCTGTAAGTTCTGCAATAATAACCATGTCCCAATCCACATCCCTATTCAACGTACTGAAAGCATCTATCAACACTAGTTCCAGTCGAAAGTCGCATGGAGGCTTTCGATGACTCTCTGCGGAGCTCGGAGTAACCGCGCGCCGCTCAGCATGAGGGCTGCTCTTGATGCTTGGAGCCGTTTGGAATGTGATTTGCGACCAGAACCGCACTTTGCCATACTTTGCCAGATTTGTGCTGGCGATAGTAGTTTAGTAGCAGATCAGAAATAAAAATATTATTAGTAGGTACCTAGGTAAAATATTAGTTTAATATGCCTCACCCGCCGTGGAGCTAAAAGCACAGCTCAACGTAACAGGTACACTGTGCTTGCTTTCGCTACCATTCTGACTTCGTTTAATGGCGGAGAAGGGATTGTGAAATGTCAAAATTTAAGACATTCCATTAATGGGCACGCGGGATGGGTTCAATGTCAAAGTTAAATCTTTAAGGGCTGATTTTTTAAGTGTCAGATAACTTTTATCTAAAGAATAAATATGTCAGTTTGACGTATTGTCTATACAAAAGCTGTCAAACCGCCATATTTATCCCCCCGTTAAGAAGTATATGATGATAGAAAAATCGGCCCTAATTCATATATGGTATTTACGCCATTTTCAATGTCATGACGTCCAAGACACTTTGATTGTCATGGCATATAAGACAAGAAAAATAAAGGATTGGATCTAGTTGCCCCTTCCAAAAGGTGCAAGAAACTCCATTCATACCTACTCTTTTAAAATCCATGTTCTACAATATTTGTATACTAAATTACACGCATCCTGACATCCTTTTCTTCAATTCTTGATAGGTAAGTACCTACCCACCTAAGCGTAAAGTATTTAGATAGTAGAAAATAATATGAACCTACACATGCAGTGCTAAACTGCATGTGGCTAAACCATATGACGGCAAAAAAGCTTGTAAGTAAATTATTACTTACAGGCTTTTTTGCCGTCATATGGTTCAATTTATTAAAATTGCGTACAATACATGCGAATTATGGTGCTGACCTAAACAGCATAGCATCTACCCCATGTAATTCTTTCTAACCACCAGAATCATCCCAGGTATGTTGGATATCACAGAAATAAAGCTCTCATCCTTCGTACCGAAACAGTAATAAAGGGCTGGCCAGTGGCTGAAAAGGCGTATGTAATTTATCGCCTCGATATTCAATAGTTGTTTAATTAAGTCCTTAGAAAAGCGAACTTCACTGATATTCTCTTAAGGAACATACAGCGTATAGAATACGTGGCTCAGAGAAGGTGACACAAAATATGACAGACCTTGCCAATTTTCGTAGAGATCTCGTTAGTTCTCATTAAAGCCACCTGGTAAAAAAAGCATGCTGTACATTACATAGGTACATATGTACCCTATTTTCTTTAGGCGTTTTATGGGTAATTTAGCACATTGTAAAGTAACACCTTCAGTATCATATCAATTACTCACTCAAATTCTTATTGATTGAGGTTATATACCCTTCAGTGGCATGATAAGAATTCGGATATCTACCTAATACACGAAACGAAGTTGAATTTATGTGACTTTACATTGGCACTTAATATGCATCTATCTTTTATCACATTACCAACCTATTTGTAGAATTCTGATGTAGATGCCACCAATATCTTAAAAAAATATTTTGCTATTTTTTAACTTCACTAACCTTATCTTTAAATTATTATGGTTGATATTGGTTTTGGGAAAGCCTTTTATTTTGCCAGTAGGAGAGTCTGATTACAATACCTAATTATTAATGCGACCAATCAACCGAGTTACTAGATAGTCAATTTACTTTTCAGAACTGAACGCACCTCTTAAGTTACTACACACAACACACCCATTTTTTTACTTATCTGTGGTCTAATATCGTGTTGTGAGAATATTCTAAATAACCTAAAATGGAAATAATGCAATAAAATAAATGTTATTTATTAAAATACTAGATAAAAACTGCTAAAGAGTCGACGAATAATCCAGAATAGATAGAAGGATTGCATCGATTTAAACCGGTTAAGTTTTTATTGCGGAGATGCAACGGCGGCCATCTTGTTAACTGCGCGTCTGCCGACTCTATTTGTAGATTTTTGTTAGGTAAGTGATAGTTTCTTTTTTTTTTTAGTGCAATAACAAATAAATCTTAAGTTTATTATTTACAAAATCATTCATTATATAATGTTGTTATCACGTACTTAACCTAAAAGTCGTGGGATGTGGCACTGTTATTTAACAAGTCTTGTACCTAGGTATAGTAGTCGCCACGAGTCGTCAGCACAAACGTCAAGTTAATTTTTGGGTTCCTTTTTGGGTTTTTTGGGCCGCCGACGCTGCACGCAATTGGACTGTCAATTGGACCGATCGCGTGCAGCGTCGGCGGTCGAAAAAACGCAGAAAGGAACCCAAAAACCCAAAAATTAACTTGACGTTTCTGCTCACGACTCGTGGCGACTACTATAGGTACTTACAGAATGCTTACCATGGATTGGTGTTTATCATCAGTTAATTTTGATTGCCGCCACGCGTTGTTACCTATCTAAAAGAATATCTATTTTTATGGCGGTGGTGCACTTACCCGAAAGTGCTTTTGCCATGTTTCGCGCGGGCATTTGCGCAAGGGGTCCAGTGACGAGTGCGACTCAGTAGGTACTTGTACACTCTCGTTTATTCAGTACGGTTGCGCCAAGATGGACGCGTTACAAATTGCAACAGCTGTTACCCAAATACCCACCCTATGCGCTATTAGTTATTATAATATTTATGTGCACATCATACAAAAAATAAATAAAGGCGTATCTAAACGGAGATGGTGAATGCTTAATATGCATCGAAATACGACCAGGCCACTATATTGGTTCAGTTTGATAAATTTCCAAAAAGTTGGTAGGTATTAACTAAGTCTAGTCCATCGTCTGTGCGGTTAGAAAGCTTACGCTAAACTCCATGACGCGAGAGTGTACAGTGATGCACTCGCGTCATCTCACAAGGGTATGGTATGCGAGACCATTTGACTCGCGCACAAAAAACCGATCCTGAATGTAGAGCAGACGCAGCGAGATGAGACAGAACGACACTATGCTAATTTAGCATGTACACTCCTGCACTTGTCATGACTCGCAGTCCATTACGAGAATGTACAGCTGACATTAGATATTAGACAGTTTATTTATTTAGCCTACAATATTCCACTGCTGGGCAAAGGCCTCCCCCAAATCCAGTCCAGTTTTTAATCCAGTTGGATTATTATTACACGAAGCATACATTCGAAAGCGAGGGTGCAGCACCATTGACTACACCTGCTGAACAACAAACAGGTGAGATAGTGAATATCGTGACTAGTCAAAAGGAAGTCTATCAAATTGCAGAAAGTAAATTACCGTTCGCGTGACAAGCATAGGAAGCATAGGACTAGTAAAGCTTGTGGCGTCACTTCCGGATTTGGTTTTATTTTCCCTAATCATATTTTACTGTAAAAATGTTATAAATACCTATTATCGATACACGTTAGTACTTGCCTACATACACTGAAATTTTGATGGGTGTTTTACCAAGTTGTAACTTACCAAGACATAATTATAACACTCCTGGAAAACAACCATTAAAATTTCACGGTGTATACAGGGTGTTAGGGTAAACGAGGGACTCTTTGTAAGGGAGTGCAGTACTCATGATAATGAACAACTTTTAGTATAGTATGAACCGTAAAATCGAAAAAAATAATCAACTACTCCATTCTTTACGTTCTCGTAACTCGACAACATGTTAGGAATTTTATTTGCCATTTTAAGTTTGATTCAATAGTGAAAGTGGTTTATTTTCATAAGCAGTACCCCCCCTTAAAGTATGTCACTTGTTTAAACTAACACCTTGTATTTGTACCCAACTACGCCAAATCCAAAAGTAGATTATCATATTTTAACAGTCAATTTATGTAGGTAGGTATCTATGTATGTTCATCCGTGTGCACATATTTCCTACACTATTCGCCGTGTAATTAACGCATGAAGTATCGTTGGAAGCGTTATAATGTTCCTCTGGTGAAAGGCTAAAGGACGTCATAGAAAATTCCAAATAAAGGACAATAGACACGTAATCGATAAATAAAATTGAGTAACTATATCATGTTTAGTGTCTAATGAAACATTTGAAGGATGAGTAGATTTTAACAATGTATATAAGCAAGTTAAACTTTATCATTATTTTGAGGTATAAAACTCTAAAATAAATTAAAAATAAAGTTGGAATATTAAAACCCGAAAACGATAAAACGTCTACTAAAAAGCATATAGGCAAGCCTTTAAGTTTGAACAGCTATGAGTGATAACTTTATCAAATAAATAACAACATATCATAAATTAAAATAACGTTTCAAAAACGTTTCTAACAGTCCTTTGTACAACATTTAGTTCAGAACGAAAACTAAATCGGAACGTTTTTAAAAACTTTTTTATTCCGTAGGACGTAGCCGCACATACTGTGCGGCATGAACCCGTTATTACTTAGATAATATACCTCTAGATCGAACCACCGCGTGGCCGCTTATGAGTCAGCAATATAAAACTTCAGTGTTGCTATTACGTACTATTTTAATATAATTTATGTATGCGACGTGTTAATGTGAATGCAGGAGTAACTACAATGTGTAGGTAAATAGCATTGCACGTAGGATATTTTCAAGCTTCACTTGATTGACAAAAATAAAGTTACTACTACATAGAAGGAACATTTTTGTTAACAGTGTATTCCAGCCATCACCTATTTGATTTAATTCGATCTGAACATTATTAACATTGGGTCCACGGTTAGGGGAAAAGGTGTCAAACGTATAGCAACACAGCAAGTTAGTATTTCTAGGTTGTGTGGTTTGAGAAATGAAGTTCACCATATGAAATCTTCCTTATTTTGGGCTGAAACCCACGTTAATACATGTGCGCAAATGTATAAATTCAATGAATATACTATAAAACTAACAGTATTAAATACTTACGAGGGAAAAGTGACTACGTTCCTTGCCTTTTCTGTGCGGCGTTTACAGCCTCATATATTGCATCCTCCCATTGTAGAGATACACACTACACCTAACTAATTAAGTCTATTTCTCATTAAAATACTCAAACTATTACAACAATTGCAAAAACTATGCGAAAAGTTAAACTAATCGACGCAAAATAAGTGACAGTGACATCAATTTGTTTGGCTAACTTTTAAAAGTTCGCCAAGTAAAAATACGGCACTCCGTAAGGGACAGAAGGTACGATGCTTTGTCTCTTTTTTCCTACCAACTCTGTATAAATGCATCTCATTTCAATCTGTAATCATGGTTACGTCTAGAGGTATATAGTTTCAGTGTTATTGCCTATTAAGTTCCATAGGGAATGTTTTCATTTACCACGCCGCTAAATAAACTAGGTCCAGCTGAAAACCAGCGTGAGGCACAAGTAGTCTGGTATTTATGCTGAACTGGGCCTGTTGGGCGTAACTGTGGGGCACACAATGTTTTTTTTTTTCCTATTTTTTATTAATTAGCCTTTTTTATATGAAACTAAGGTTTTCAGTGAACCTATTTACCAAAACCTTTTATACAAATGCCCAGTGTTTTAACCCGAGGAGATTTCAACAGTTGCCATAGGTACCTACATTTTACAGGGGTAAAATATTACCGCCACACCCTCACAGCTACGGGTGCAACTATGTCGCCTTAACGTGAAAATAAGACGAATCAGCAATATGACACATAAACACTGTATGTATGTAAGCACTTTGCATAGAGTAGGTATTGGTGCGTTTAGTGAACCATGACAAATTAAACTCAAGTATATTAGTGGGACGTTACAAAAGTGGCTCGGGACCCTCTCCGCCGTAACTACCTAACGCACAACTATTTACAACTGCACCCAGCCACAAGTAATCTGTGACACAGAGCATCGCCAGTCGCTTATTTCATTTACTTATATTACATTATCTCCTACACCTTGTGTCGAAATCATATGCTGTAGGAAAAAAGGGGTTTGAACATTATTACCTTCCGTATCAACATGACACTAACGTCCCATTAGCAAAGGGTCCAACCGCAATAGAGCGTCGCTAAGCTTCGCGGTGGCCCGTGGGCCAATATGTATCTTTGCTCATTACAATGACATTAGATTATCATTTTTCAAACATATAGACATTAATTACTTTTATTGCACCTACTATCAGGACGACGCACAAAAAGACTGGATAATTTATGCTTGTTTAAAAAAAATACATGTTACTGTATTTTAAATCAAATAGAATAATATTAACTTCTGCCCTCGACTTCGTCAGTGGCAAATATGATATATTGTCCCACGGGAACCGTACATTTTTCGTAAAATATCTAATGTGTTATTCCACACTACAATCTCTCTCAGTGCCAAATTTCATCAGATCCAGTCAGCCGTTTAAGCGTGAAAGAGCAACAAATATCCATCCGGACAGTTTAGTAAATCCATTGTTTCGTGGGACCGACTTTTTGTAAGACGTGTGCGTTGTTCGATTCATATTGTTCCATTCTCTCCGACAAAAAACTTTTTGACAATAATGACAACCGCTTTCAAAAACTAAAAAGTAAAAAATAACTTTAGCTTTGGTCGTCGGCTTTGGTTCGGTTTGTAGTTTTTGTGTAGCCACCGACTTCCAAAGCTAAACTTATTATTAATTATTTAGTTTGTTCAGCGGCTTAATTTTTCTGTTAAAAAGTTTTTAATTTATATTTTTTTGTGGCTATAATCTACTTATTACTACATGCTTAATTTTTGATTACTTCCAAATCTAAATGGGATAAACTTCAAGGTATCCAATAAAAAAAGATTTATTAAAATCGGACTACATATCTACTCTGTAAAAAGTTATGCATGGTTATAAATTACGATCAGTGAGTGAACAATCAATCATTTCCTGTTTTCCTCCCCTTAAGGTTGGAATTTTGCCAAATTTGTATGGGACCAACTTCGGGGTTTACCCTTTCCAATATATTTTTTTTATAGAAACTACTCTGTAAAAACGTTATACGTGATCATAAAAAAATATACACATCGAATTGAGAACCTCCTCCGTTTTCTTCGTTGGATAAAAAAATCGTTCACCGGTTGTCTGACGTGGGCGGGCAGCTGCAGTTTGTTTTTCATACAAGCTCTTCTATACTATCTAATACTACAACATGATCTATTTAAATAAATGAAAGTGTCAGTTTGTAATGTCAAAATACCAGTTTTTTACTAAATAAATATGAATTTTTACACTGTACCTACCTAATATTAGGTTCATGAAAAAATCGATGTTTAAATGTTTGTCTGTCTATAAATCTGTTTGACTTTCACTGGCAGATAAATGATGTTATGAGAAGTAACACACTCTACTATTATTAAAAAAAAAAGAATAAAGGTTCAGCGCAAAAAAAAGAAAACCCTGTGATAACCGACATTCACACGAACGAAGTCGGAAGCATAATTATGCTAGTTCATAGTAATATTATAAAGAGGTAAAGATTGTACCTAGGTTTGTTTTATTTGTTAGAGGTAGATCTTCAGAGAACCAACTGTGTCAATAAAAAGAAATCAGTTTTCACAAACAGAAAGCAAAAAAGTAGATTAAAAGTAGTAGTGGATTAAAAGCAGATAGGTACCTACATCAATTTTCCTCCGGCGTTTCACGTCAGCCAGCGTTTGCAAACAGATGATGCCGTTTGTATAATGACTTGTACTCGCATTATCAATTAGATAATGTGCCTGCGAAAATGTAGGATTGCGTTGATTTTATACCTATTATGTAATCAATAAAATAAAATGTTTGTGTGTTTTAAGTTTGTCCCTAAGTTATGCATGCTGTAATAACCATCCCCTTTTAGGGATGCCCTAATTGTCGTCTCCTTCATAGACATTATAAGTAGATTATGAAGTAGTACCTAGTTAAATTCTTCATGAATAAGCTTGAGCGAGAACCTTCTTCGCAAAAGCTTTCTCGCAGTAGGCACCTACGTACTAAACTAACAGTATCTATGACCTAATTCTGCGACCAGGCTGTGAAAGTTATGATGAAACATGAAAATTTTGTTTTATTCGTGTGTTTTTTTAATATGGGTAAAGACTAAATTTTTTATGCAAACGTACAATGAAAATTACAACGGAAAGTGTCAGTTAAAAGAAATTATAGGTTTCAAAGGAATTTGTAAGTATGTACATATTCGGAAGTGTAAAATATATTAATTACATAATCATATTCATGTACTTAACATGATTAAGTATACGTCCTTACTAATAGCTTGTAGGTAGGTTATTAGTAAGTTAATTATAAGTACCTACTACTTATGATTAATTAGGTGGATATACATATTGTACTAAAAGAAAAAAAAATAGATATTGCTTATTATTTAAAGTATTAATTATTTTATTAATTTTTAATTATTTAATACCCTTTTCAGGATTAGTTTCACGGTACCCTCCACACAATTCAGCCGCAGATAAAGGTATCTGAAATATATTCATTATTAAACGATTGTAAATCCAAAAAATAAACAAGCGTTAATAAACTGTAATTTATGAAACTATATTTTTTATTATCCTTTATAACACAGCTTTATAATTTCTGTCGTGACACGTCACACAATATCGTGTCATTCGTCGCACAACGGATCAAATATTCTACACACCTTATCCCTAAATAAAATCATGCAATTTCAAACTGTTTTATTTTAACAATTAAATACGTGATACGTATAATGTAATCTCATATATCAAAACTTACAAAACTTCTTGACAATATAATAAAGTAAAACCTGCAATTTCTTAATAATACAATAATTTCCGTGACTTTCTTCCATTTGACACAAATACAAAATGGTGTAAGTATTATGCAGTTCGTCGAATATCATGGGCCTGTGATGCCATTTCAAAATACATATATAGCAATATATCCCAAAATATCGTGTCACACAACTGAAGAGATTGTCGACACACTGGATTATTAGGACATAATGAAATTAATTACATAATATGTATATTTAAAACGCGTTTATAACATGTAACTTATTAAAAATATACCTAAAATATTCTGTAGACCATAAAATATTCGAATTAAACAGGTCCCAGCGTGTTTCTTAAAAAGCTCGAATGGTTTTTGAGAAAAGTACGTACTCGGACATCAAGAAATTTTATGGAAGAAAAATATAGACCTTTTATAAAGTGGAAATATAATTGAAATATTTAACCGAAAACAATTAAACATGATAATCATAATCATTTATTTGCGTACCATAATGTGTATAAAAGATATTGCATGAGGCTTAAAGTTAAAGCACAGTTATGGACCCTGTTAGGGAACAGCAACATAGTATTTGTTATCTTAAAGTTAAAAATTAAATAAAATTAAGCAATTAGCAATAACAATCATAAAATAACATAACAGATAGGAAGTGAGTTAAAATTGTAGGTGTTGTGTACAGATATGAATTCAAATGTCAAAATTTACTTATCGTCCAAGAATTCCTTTAGAATGTAATAAGATTTTAATGTAAGATATTTTTGGAGACTGTTTATAAATTTATTTTCGTACTCTATATCCTTAATAGAATTTGGAAGCTTATTATATATTTTCACACACATGGCTAAAGGTCCTGAATGGAACATAGTTAATTTTGACCTTGATGAGGCTAGTTCATATTGTTGGTTCATATTGTTTTCAGTTTAAAGTCTTGACAAATCAAGACTTTCAACTGTCCTATGGAGCAGGACCAGCATGTTCCTAATCATTGTTATCTTGAATATAATCTTATAATTTGTAATAAGCTTGTTTACAATGTGTACTTTTGATACATTTTTGAAATTGTTTTTAATTAATTTTAATATATCACAAGGTATTTTGTTGTAACATTTAACACAGTGTACCCCATGAAAGATGTGCACTTTAGATAATCTAAAAAATGGCTGCGCTATCAAAATTTAATTCTAAGTTGTGATCTTTTAACCATGCTATTATTTTGGAGAGCTTGTCGTCTAGACTGAAGTTTAGGTTTTCTGTATTGGTGTTAGGAAAAATGATAGAAATATCGTCAGCAAATAAAATACTTTGAGCGTCGAATTTCTTTAGGGAGGTCAGTAATATAAATTAGAAATAATAAGCATCCCAACACGCTGCCTTGTGGTATAGACATGGTTATTTTTTGCTCAATTGGATTTTACGCGTGTTATTTGGCCAGTGAGTGGGTCGCTATGTTCTACCTCTACGAATTTTTCCCTATTTTCTAGGTACGAGCAGAACCACTTATATGCTGTACCTCTAACACCTATTGCAAATAATTTATTAAGTAAAATTTCATATGAAACTGTTGCAGGCTTTGCTCATATCCAGTAAAATACCTACTGCATAATGTTTGTTATTGATTATATTTAAAGCTTCCTGGAACTACTTAAATATTGCTAATGTTGTGGATCTGTTTTTCTTGAACCCATTCTCGCTATGGTTGAATATTTTATATCTTTCGCAATAAGAATACTCTTTTTGACATCGCAGTCTCCAATATTTTTGAGGTCGGTAGTAATGCTATCGGCCGATAATTACTTGTGTCAATCTTGTCTCCCTTTTTGTAAATCGGTTTTACTATCGATACTTTTAGCAGGTCAGGGACTGAGCCTTCATCTAGAGACTGATTTATTAAATAAGGTAGCGGTAACGTTAATTTTTCACGCATGCTTTTATAAGTATAGACGGTAGCTCGTCATTTCCATAACTTCGCTTGTTTTTCAATCTTTTTATAATAAACTTTATTTCGTTAGGGTCAACAGGTCTTAGGTAAATGGAGTTTACGCTTTGGGAGGAGGTAGGACGGCCAGTCGGACAGGGGTTCCCATTGGCGGTATCCGTTTTTCCTACTGATACAAAATAATCATTGAAAGCGTTGGCAATGGTAGTCGCGTTTTCTGTCACAGTATTCTGTACACAAAATTTTATGTTAGTTATTGGCTTTTTGTTATTCTTATTTGTACGTTTTTTTATTATTTGCCACATTATTTTAGTTTTATTATCCGATTTACTTATTATTCTTATGTAGTTTAGTTTTTTAGAGTAGGCTACTGTTCTCTTAAGTAATTTTTCGTAACGCTTATAGTGTTTTTACAATATAGTATTATTAGTTGTACTCATTAATGCCAGTTGTCTTTTATACTTGCACGCCACTCTCAATCTAGTCGTGAGCTATGATTTTTATTTTTTATGGATTTTTTTGTTATACACTGATTTAATATGTTTTGAAGGGTATTATTAAATGACAGATAATTAGTATTTATATCTTGGTATGTG
This sequence comes from Caradrina kadenii, assembly GCA_947462355.1. NCBI lineage: Eukaryota > Metazoa > Arthropoda > Insecta > Lepidoptera > Noctuidae > Caradrina > Caradrina kadenii. The sequence goes on along the minus strand of OX381677.1, from coordinate 7,960,126 downwards.
TTTATGATTTTACTCCATTCTAGTTTTTCCCGTTCTTTTTTAAACGCGTCTATGTCTTGTTTGTTATAGACCCTCTTTAGAGTTAATATTAGTTTTTTATTAATTATTAGATCCTAGATAGGTATAGTGATTGCTATTCCTCTGTGGTCTGAGAGTCCAAACACTACTACTTCTAAATGGAATTTCTCGTGTGCGTTTGTAAATATTAGGTCAATACATGTGGTGCATTTTCGACATCTTCATTGTAGCTTATTGTCACAACAAGATCCTGTAGATCTGATATGACAACTTCCGTGCCATTACTGTTCAGTGCGCCCGTGTATTGATTATACAAATATACATATCGTAGTTATAGGAAAGATTTAGAGAGTCCAGTAGGTATGCGTAATTAAATGTTTTAGTGTCCATAATTATATAAAAAGGTATTAAAAGTTTCTATTCTACTATTGAACAGAGTATTGCCATCATTTTGTTGTCTTACATAATAGTTATTATTAAATTTATAATTTATAAGTGTAGTCAAATAATAATATTAGTATGGGTTAATGCAACTAATTTTTCACGAATAAACATGACTAGTTCTACATAGTTTTGCGTTCTTCAAAAGTCCTCTTCGCCGATGTAAATAATACTACAGTATTATTTAACTTAACAAGTAACGACTACTGTCCTTACTTGTTAAGTCTTGAAATTCTACGTCAATATTCTCGAGTACTTGCTGCAATTCACATTTTGGTTTGCGATAGTGGCAAATCTCGTAGTTTCTCAGGTTTGTTTCCTCTGTAGCGGTGTATAATATATTTGAAGTTTCGCTGCTACATACACATACACATATATATACATATTTTTGGTTTATCTAATTGTTTTCTGTGGGTTCTGCTTGGCGGTGATACTCGAGTACGAACGTTTTTGCGAACGTCTAACTCACTTGTATTCGTCTCATCATGTGTGCTTTCAGTTATGTTAATGAAATTGTCTGTTTGGGTCTCTTTATTATTTGTACATATGTTTGTGGTTTTCTTTGGTGTAGATCTTGGTTTAGTGGAGCTATCAATTTTTTGAAGGAGTTTGTTTACCGTTGTTAATTTTTCAATTTGTTTACGTAGATCGGTGTTTTGTAATAATATGTTTCCCAGTGCCTCTTCTGTACTTTCAAGTTTATAAGTGAGTTGAGAGAGTGAGAGATTGATCTAAGTCAGTTACAGTTCTGACAACACTTTTTGAAAGTCTGTTGGGAGTAACATGACTCATTGTCTGATGTTTCACAGTCGGTTAGTATGGAGTTAAATAACTGTATGGGTATACAGTTATTTAACTCCATACTAACCGACTTCTGAACAGGGAAACGACGTTTCAATGTCTCGCATTCTAGTTTTGCCTGTGTGTTTATTACTTGTTTTTTTCCGAGGTGACGGGGTTTTTAAAACTTCTTTTTTTTCGTAAAGTAATATTGGATGACGTATCGGAGGCTTTGGCATAGATTTTATTTCTAATACAAATCCTACATCTCCATTTTTTCTGCGCTTCTGTATCCTTGAGTCGATAAGTAGGTCTGGGTATCCAACGCGGTCAAATTCAAATCTATTATCACAAGCAGAACACAAGGCAGTACTTTTTATGTCAACTTTATTTTTACAAGTATGGCATGTAGCTAGTGGTGCCACCTTGCGACGACTACTGCTGTTACATATTTTTTTTTTTTTTTTGGTGGGTGGGGCTGTTACATATTGTGGTGGTATTTGATGACATTGTTATTTGGTTTATTTCTGGAAAAACTTATTTTTCTAATAATTTCTTCGAAATTTCGAAAAGTAATTTTATGTCCGGAGTGAGATTGAAACTCGCGACTGCTTATGCAACGCAAGTTAATTGGAAAAAAATAGTTAGTTGCCTTAGCCACTAGGCCAACTATGTATTAATAAACTCATTGAATGTTTTGAGCAGTTGCGGCAAAGTCTTAATTGCTTTTTGCGACAGTTAATAATTCAAAATTACTTTTTCTTGGTGACGGTTGAAGTTTAAAAGTTTTTATGAATCACTTTTTAAACACCTTCACTTTGTCTTTGTTGTTATGGTTTATAGTACACTCGTTTTTAAATATTTGAATCACAGAATGTCTAATGGATATTAATTTTAAGGTTTACTGAGGAACTCACTCACTTTACTTCACTCTGTTTTGTTGTTATTGTTTTATGGTACTGTTTTCGTTTTAACTTTATTGTTTGTGTATTTGTTATTTGTGTATCAGTTCACAAGCTTTTGTTTACTTTTGTACACTTATAGTATTTTAAAAGATATTTTAAATACAGACCGATCTGCGACGTTAAGTTAGACGCAGCGCCATCTAGCATTAAGCGACTGAAGTTTTAACTGCAGTCGTGTGGTCTAAAGCACACGTGTCTTTTTCTAACACCTCCTAAAGGGCATTTCTGGAGTGTTGAGTTTGTAAGAGAAGTACGACATCTACTTATGCAAATGAAATTACGGGCAAAGACCCACTTTACCCGTGCCATTTAAAATTTATGGGGGAATCACGTTTTGACAACTCATAAAAAGTATGTCAATTGATTGGTGGTGTGAAGTACCTAATTTAAATTGTATAAACTGATAGAAGTTATTGTATCTGATGGAATCCGTCATATTTTCACGAAATAATGTTATTTCAAGCAAATATAATTTAAGAGCTATATTGGTGTCGTGCCGGTCTTTTGTATTTAACTATTTATAGCCTCATTTTTTTTCACTCACCAGCCGATAATGCTTTTAGAGACCCATATGAGGCTATTACAGATAAGCGTACTTCTAAGAGTACAGATCCAGAGCATGCAACTGCGGAGTGCTACTAGGAATTAGTAAGAACTACGGAACCTAAGTTCAGCAGTCGCAATTGAGACTACTACTTCCCACGACCTCTCATTGTACAAGGTTAGCTTATGCTGAAGATTTATATATCGGTTTGTGTATGTAGATGTGCGTTCTAGTAAGCAGGTATCTGGTTACCTACCTACCCACATAAATAAAATTATCTTTTGTTGCAGATATTTGGAAGCATGGAGAACAGTGCTAAAGTGTTTTCTTCGAATATTACGAGAGTTGGTAGTACTCATAAGAATAATTTTTATGATCTTTTGAATATAATACCAGCAATACCCCTTAAATTAAATGATGTAAAAAGTAACGCTTGCGATTATATCCCTAAAACTGATAAGGTTTATGTACCAAAAAAAAAATCAAGACTTAAAGTAAAGACTGTTAGAGACATTAAAAAAGCTTTTGAACAAGATGTCTATACTCACCTTACAACAGACTTGGAAATGCAACAAAATATTTTATTTAAAAAAATTAGACGAGGTTCTTCAAAAGACGATAGTACAAAAAAAATTGCAACAAAAATTCTAAAAGGCGATACACCTATTTCAAGATCGACTTGGCAGATGCTGATTAATCTTAATCCAGAACACCATAAACACCCACGCCAATTTGTTTTATGGAATGGAAAATACATTCAAGTAAACGGAAGTATTGGAGGAAATAAAAAAAATATTTGCGACTATGATTTAGCAAGTAAACCCCAGTGTTTACCCTTACACAATCATAAGATAAAATGTTTGAGATATCATGAAGGAAATAAAAAGAAAAAACTTTTGCGCAATTCATTAGCTGTTAAATTTAAACCAGGTCCTCTTTGCAAGAAACAAAATCTGGACAATTCACATCAGAAATATCATGTTGGCAACATCGAATTAATAAGTCTTCCAAAACCTGGGCTGGATGTTCAACCTAAATACGGTACTGCATTTGAATCGTCATTATCCCATTTTTTAAACAATTTACGTAAAGATGATGGCACTATATCTAGAAAATGGGCTGAATTTGCAGTATCTGTTTTAGGTACATTTCAAAAATCGAAGCCTGTTCAACTCAACAGAGATTGTGTCACGTTTGATTTAGCTTACAAATACAATCAAAATAGATTGCTTATGCGGCGTAACGTAGATAATTATTTTAACGCTTCTGAGGTAATCGGTACAGGTACGTTATACATAAACTCGCAAGCAACGGATATAAACGTGCAATGTGAAATAAAAGATATGGTAAATAAAATAATAGATGCTGTAGAAATAAACTTAATTCAAGACAAACTATTTACTCAGGAAGAGGAGTTAAAGTCTTTTCCTCTTGAACATTTAAATTCTGTGAATACTATAACACATGTTAAAGACAAATCAAAAAGAAAATTTGGCGAATTAGGCAGGCTTGACGTCAGAGTTATTACCTTACCTGAAACAGAAGAAGGCAATTTAACAAAAAACTGCAGTAAAATGCATTGTTCGTTTGGGTGCATTTGCGCGTCCATAGAAGGCACATACAATTTAAAACAACATTGTGGACGTGTGGAATGCATGTTTAAATGTAATTGCGACTTTTTAAAGAACAAAAGTGATTTATCATACACGGGATGTACCGATTTATTTCCGGGGCTATTAAATATGGACAATGAAATGAATTTAAATTTATCAAAAGAAGAGCAAAAATTTCATCACACTGTTATTGTAACTGGCGAGAAAAGAATTTTATTAAAAGGAGACAAAAGAAACGGGAAAACACCAAAGAAGTTTAAAGATTTTTATAGTAATATGAACTTGAAACATGAAAACCAAAATTTGTCAATAGTCGTATTCAAACTTAATTGTGATAATATAGAGCCTTGGTGTATGGTTCATAAACTATACAAGTGTTTTTGTAAAGGTAAATTCACAGAAACTTGTATATCGGTTTCAAGTGAAACTGTCGGTAAAGAACTGCTGTCTAAAGACAGTTCAACTAATGTTGATAATTTAAAAGAAAACTCAGAAGTAACAAATGACATTAGTTGTATCGAGGAATGTGAAAGACCAGAACGTACAAATCCAGCCAAAAAAGCAAAATTATCTGCTAATTTACAAACTAAACCAAACAAAATACATACATCAAGAAGAATGGATAAAACTATGACTCATACCAATGATATTACAAAATCCCTGAATTGTATTGATCCAGAGAATGAAGTTAAAATAAATCGTATTTCAGTTACCGATGCAGACAATGCACTCAGTGGTAGTTCTGTTTCAGAAATAATAAATTTGAATTCTGAAAAGGGTATGTTAACAAGGCATGCTATAAGAAAGTTAATTGGACAGCAAAACTCTAATAGTAATAAAAACCAAGAAAATAAATCTGATTCAGAAGGTAGTGATTATTTAGATTCTTGGGATAGTAAAAGTATGTCCAGTTCAAGGACGAGTGCATACACAGGAAGAAAATACAGTAATGGTTACTATAAAAATACAAATGATAAAATATTAACAATGGAGAAAAATGATAAAAGAATTCGAGAAAGATTGGCTTTTCTTTACAGTAAATGTTGCGAAGAAGATGCCTTCTTAAACCCAACCAAAAGAACAAAGGATCAGGCTACTAGTCTTCTAGAATTACTTTGTGACGCTAATAGAAATAGTGAAGACTTGATACCTCAGTCAAAAAGAAAGCGTTTATCCAATGAAACTAAACTCGTGTCTTGGTTAGAGTCTAATTATAAAATGTATAAGCAAAGAAACGATCACGGCCTTTTTAAAAATGCGTTAGAACCTCCGCAACATGGGAAAGTAGCACTGCATTCTTGGGATTTTATTTTAAAGAGGTATCGAGATCGGAAAAACCTTTTCTTAGTATCTCGACAAAAACCGTTCAGAATTTTTATGGCAGTAAATACTGAAAACTCATTTTTCGATAACTGCATTGATATAAATGATATACGTTTTGCGGACTTACATAAATATCCTCAAACCGTAAAAAACTTACTTATTAATGCAACAGACTTAAAGGATAATTTCTGTATCTTACGTGGTTTGCCTTGCTGTTGGGAATTAATTGGTTCTGTAACTAAAGTAAGCGAAAGTGACGAACAAGGAGCTGAAAATGAAGATAAGTCAGAAATGAATGTCGAATCATCTGATATGGATACATTAGCTTTATTTGATCAAAATGATTCGGTTGCAAGGAATCCTGTAGTTGAAAATACGAAACAAAAAAATATAGAGACATCAGATGTTGTTAATCAAAGCAATTCAGAAGCAAACAATTTGTTACTTGAAACTACGGAACAGAAGGACTCGGATACATTAGCTGCATTAAATAATAATTCAGAAATAACAAATCCGCTAGTTGAGAATACGGAACAACAACAGGATAAAATATGTGTATTTAGCGATAGTAATTTACCGATAATAAAATCGTTACTAGAGAATACGGAACAAAAGGATATTCAAAGTATCTCAGAAGAACGATTAGAAAGTAATACAGGTTGTTCGGAGGACACTGGATCATCGAAATGGTTTGTCATGACTATAGAAAATGATTTTACTGAAATCAGGTTTTTCAGAAAAGGATTTTTCGTCAAGTATGGAAGTATTATAAATGCTATTAGTGTCGCGCGCTTGTCTGGTAAGACTGTGCGTTTGTCTTCAAAAAAATGTATAGAACAACCTGAAGCCCCGCAATTCGGTATATACGCAATTCCCAATGACAATGAATATTGCGTTTTCGTTGGACCATATGAAATGGAAGATACTTTAGGAATAGAAACCATTAAAACAGTTTTAGACGTTAGACGATTGAAAAGGACAAGAGGTTTTTGGATTACGACTAGCAAAGTTGATAATTTGAAAGTTGTAGAAAACCCATTATCGTTTGTGTCATTAACCAACAGTCGCATTAATAGCGCATTGATACCTTTAGAAACACACGTCTTTTCCAATGACGAAGTAAATAGAGACCAACAAGAGAAGCCAGACATGCAAGAAAGTCTTATTAACAAAATTGAGGAATCAAAGGAATGTTCTCCTTCTAAAAAAGGCCAAATAAAAATAGTAAGGCCTATTAAAATTCGCAAAACGAATGGCTTTTACCATTTGGCATCAGACGGTGTTTTAAAAAAAATATCTTTGCAATACCCACAGAATACACCACCAACCATGCCCGTTGCATTAAAAAGGGGTTTAAATGTGAAGGACATGGGTGCAAAATCATTAATTACAGCTAAATCGGTTACCAACGATTTAAGTCTAAATTCAATTCCTGAAACGTCACAAGAGCCATTTGCTGAAGCAGCATCATCATCAGCAGTATCTCAAATAAAGATATCTGCTGTATTTTCTACACAAAATGATGATCCAGCAGATATAGCTAGACGTGCAAATCAAGAAAAAGGCATGTTTATTTTAAAACCCGAAGAAATTAATAGGAAGCTTGTCCAAAATAGAAAGACCGAAACGACACCAACTCCTAGAGATGAACATAATATCAACAATGAAACATCAAATGTCAGTTTATTACAACCGGTTCTTGAAAATGTTACAACTACAAAGCAAACTGGGTGGTGTCCTCTAAATGATGATATTTTTGAAATATCTGATGACGAAAGTTGTAAAACTAGTGGTACTTCGGAAAACGGCAACATTTGGACAGACGTATGGGTAGAATGTACAAGTATTCCAAACGTTGGCTGGATCGCGGGTATAAGGAATTTGAATAATTTACTAAGTTTTAGATTACCTGGATGTGAATATTCAGATTTTTACTCTAAAGAAGAAGCCTTTACCAAAATCAACTTGTAAGTACCTGTTTAATTGCTGTACGAAACCATTTCTTGCGTGGTTTGATCCTTATAGTCATGCAATCGCTATGTGTAAAACTAAATTATCGTATTTAAAAAAACAGGTTCGATTAAGTAAGTAATACCTGCAACATTTGTATATCTCAAAACTGATTACGTAATTATTTTAACGATAACATTTTATAAAACACTAAGAAGTCTCTCATGCTTGTATAGTACTGCTTCTGCTTCTCATTGTTCTAAATTATGTGTGTGTGTGTCTGATGTTCTGTGAGGAGTAAATATGCGAGGGTGTCCATCCCACATGTTAGTTATAATTTGTTTATGACACAATCGTCAACATTAGATACTTGGTTATTCCTTCCATGTTAGGTACTTGTTTCTATGGCCATTATTGTAACCACTGCTGCATCGTTTTATTTAACTATAAATAAATGGTTCTGATGCAGATGCAACCTACATAGCCGTGACGAGGAGTCCATACATCTCAATTCCTACTGGCTTCAATTTTGGAATAGCAGTGCCTCTAGTCATTTAAAAATGGCGTTCAGTCGTATCTACTGTCTATTATTGTCAAATAAACACATTTTAAAACCATAGTGTTCGATTTTGTGGCCTTTTGGTTTGCTACATAGGTACTGATGTAGTGACAGATCTAAACATTTATCTATACTAATATTATAAATCTGAATAGTTTGTTTGTTTGGTTGAACACGTTAATCCTAGGAACTACTGGTTTGAATTGAAAAAACATGTTTGTGTTTGAATTGAAAAATAGGCACGGAGCAGTAACCAAAGACGTAACCTATTGCAGGTGAAAATACTACGCGAGCGAAGTTGCGAGCAGAAACTAGTATACTAGTGAATTGCCCGTGACTTCGTTCACATGGCTTATTTCACCCGCGTTAAGTTACGTCTTTCGTTACTGCTCCGCTCCCGTTGGTCGTTGCGTGATGTTATATAGCCTATGTTACTCAGGAATAATGTAGCTATCTATTGGTGAAACAATGGTTAAAATCGGACCAGTACTTTCGGAGCCTATTCGTTACACACAAACAAAACAATGTTTCCTCTTTATAATTTTATTATAGTATATGTATAGATATACCAACACGTAAACCTTCCGGAATAAATCCTCTAATTAAAACTGTAAAAATATCCATTGTGTAGCATTTAAAAACTAAGTGGTCAAACAAATGATACAAAGTGCTTTAGTTTAAGCGACTTTTACCTTGTTTTATTTGATACTAGCTGTTGCCCGCAACTTCGTCCGCGTTTCCGTCGTTTCTCGTAAAAAAAAGTAGCCTATGTCCTACCTCACGGTCCAGTGGTTTTGATTAACAGACAGATTAACTTTCATATTTTAGTAGGGAAATATAATATGTCAATCTACAATACTGTTGAAAAATATCGCAATACGGAACCGCACAATATTATTGTTGATAGCTGTGCCCGCGACTCCGTCAGCTTGTAGTAAGAGTAGACAAATATAATCAGAAAGCTTCGAACTGCTAAGCTATCGGGAGTTACACGTGATATTGTGAGTCAAACATAAAAGATAGACATATGCTGTCGTGGGATATTTTTTATATAATTTTAAGGAGAACATTTCCGTCATACGTGATTTCTGTGTAGCTTTAACCATTAAGGCACACGCGACGGAAGCTTAAAAAATGGAGTAACTTCTCCCATTTTCCCAACATTTCCCTTCACTGCTCTGTTCCTATTGATTGTAGCGTGATGAAAAGTATACTATAACCACCTCAGGAGTATGAAAAATAATTGTACCAAGTTTCGTTAAAATCCGTTAAGTAGTTTTTGTTTCTATAGCGGTTATACAGACAGACAGACAGACAAAAATTTTACTGATTGCATTTTTGGCATCAGTATCGATCCCTAATCACCCCCTGATAGTTATTTTGGAAATATATTTCGTGTACAGAATTGACCTCTCTACAGATTTATTATAAGTATAGATTTAATAGAGTTCAGTTGGTGGCTATACGTATATTAAGGTATAGCCTCCTGTGTATTTCTTCGGTATTTTCGTCAAAATTCGGAAGGACATCGAAAATTAAGCACTTACTATGCCTTTCTGAAGAATTTGCTATATTATCAGTACCGTTAATTGACTCGTGGCCTCTACCGCGCTATATAAAAGTATTTAGTAAAGTAGTATTATTAGGTTTTTCTATGAAATTCTCCGTAGCAGCTCGGAGTTAGGATTTGTGCCCGGTTAATGGCAATAGGCTCGCCCCCTATTACATGGGACTCAAAAACATACCGACGAACTGTGGGTGTACATTGGTGCACCTCTGCCTAGCCCTTCGGGGAATCCAGGCGTTTTATTATTATTTTATTTACTTTTTATTATTATTTGCAGTCATTTCAATGTAAAATTTAAAAAAACATCCATATTTTTTACGAAAACCCAGAAGCGTTCCTAATCCGGAGTGTACAATCTACAAATAAACAAGGTGCAATTTTGCATCCTTGTTAAATTTTAGTAGGTTGTCTTAAAGCTCATAAATAATCGAGTTATATGACGATACCTGATCAATAATTAATCAATACTTATTTTTTTAGTTGTATAAATTGACAATATTTTAGAATACACTTCATTCAAAGAATTAATCACTCCGTTGCGTACCACTGTGGGCTGGATTTTGAGTATCATGGAACTTCGTTTGCTTTTTTGAAAGTCGACTTTTTTTACTGGAAATGGATTCCTTGACCATTATTATACTTTATTATGAAATATGGGATCATTGGAGTCAGTGTAACTATTTTTAAAACACAAAAGTTAAAAAAAAATATGGAGCTAGGGTAAAAATATCGAATATCTCCGGAACCGCACGTTTGTCCGTAATATCCTTACACACGGTGATACCTCTATTTATTTGTGAATTTTTGGCGTACTTCATAATATCGGGATTTTTTTTTGTGGTTTTGTGTTCATCAAATGACTTCCGCCGCCCTGGGCGGGACGGGGTAGGTTCAGACTTTTACTGACTAAAACCCATCCATGTCCCTTCTTGCGCTCTTTGCGTTCCGGGGGCGCGGTATCTCTTACGAACAACCCGCAGCCCCAGGCATCGGCCCAGAGTGGCCACTTCAAAATTTGCTGACACCTCTTTGAGGCATGCGTGCAACACGAACGCGCCGTCGACACGGCCTGTCGTTATGCAACGTACGGACGGTGAGCTACTCATTGCTCACCGTTCACAGACCCGCGTCTACGGTGGCCGGGAGTTGACTCGCGGCTTCTGAGGCCCGGAGCGTCTACCGCGGCGACTGGGACGGAAGGCTCTCTGTCTCAACCGTTCTACCGCCTCCTTCACTAGCATAACTGCCTCGCAGGAGGCGACTGCTTCGCATTTCCGCTCGCTCCGGACCATGGCTTGCACCAGGATATATCGGGCATAGATGCGGTTGTTTTTTAATCGGAGAATATTTTAATTTTTAATGTTGTATTTTCCGATTGCATTTTATGAACAGGTGGATAGTGCTGATTCTAATGATAAAAAACTTAAAAAAAATATATAAAAAATAATTGTCACACTAGAAAAATATAAGATCTAAAAATTTTAAAATTAAAATGACGTTGAATTGGTAATGAGCTGAGAACTGGCATAGATACCAGCTTTCGATAGCAGAGCGATCAGATAGCAACTCGAGCTGCAATGAAAAAATAGCAGTAAGTGCGAATTTCGAAGACTTCATGAAACAATATGAAGGTTGGCTAGAGGCAAATATTGACTGGCCAAGTTGTATTATGGAATTGGTTGTACCAATTCCAGTTATTGAACAGCCAAGTTTCTTCGATCCTGAACCTTCAAGGTTATCAGTTGGAACTATGACAAATCGAACAGCTTGAACTCGAAAGCCTTTGTCATTGAGTATATATTCAAGCATCCAGAGGCAGCTGACAAGTTTAGTGATATGATTAAGAAGCCAGCTTCTGTATTGTTCACTCCAGAAAATGCACTAGGTATCCTTTTGTCTCTTGAACTTTCAAAATGGCAATACATAACATTAAGAGAAGCTGCCTTTCGAGAAGTGGCAAAAGATTTATACCTATCTTACTTTAAAGTACAGAAAACGAAATTTGAGTGCTACCCGTCAAAGGAGTGAATAACAGTAATTTATCAGCTAAAATTGTGCTACGTAGCCGTCTTTATAAAACAGCCCAAAGAATTTTTAAGAGTTTGTCCAAAAGCATAGAAAATAGGCATATTTCTATGATTTCCAAATGGGGTTTTGATAGAGCCACACATAAAAGCCAATACAAACAGAAAATGGACGGAGAGCAAAACGATTCCAGTATATTCATGACTTCTCTGGTTCCACTGAGAGTAACATGTGGTGACGAAATTGTCTAGACTAACCTAAGCCCCTGCTCATCATATTTTGCCCATTACAATTTACTTTTATGAAAGAAAGTAAGTTTGTAGTAGTGGAGCATACAAAGCACATGGAAGAAGAAATAAATCGTCTTCGAGCAACAAAATGTAGTACCAACACGGTTACTCATGACGCCATGATGACCATGATTGATTGGAAAGTATGCACATATCTTTCGGAAGTAAAGTCCAGTGCTACGTGTTATCTCTGCTCGGCCAAACCATCATGAACAAGATTAACTAAATATTGAAAAGAGATGTCTCATCAAACCTTTACAAGTTTGGCTAGTCATCTTTATATGCGCAGATTGAAAACATGGAATGTCTTTTACATATAGCGTACAGATTCGATCTGAAAAAATGGGCAATACGAAGTAATGAAGATAAAACTATATTCGAATCGAGAAAAAAGGGAATTTAGGATCGTTTTAAGATTGAATTAAATTTTCTAGTAGATATTGTGAAACAGAGACCTGGAACAACTAATGACGGAAACACTGCTCGACGATTTTTCGAGGATCCTGCCAAAACAGCTTTTATCACTGGACTGGACGAAGAGTTGATCCACAGATTTGCTGTAATTCTGCAAGCTATTACAAGTGGTGAAAAAAATTGACGCCGAAAAATTTAAGGATTATCCTCTTCAAACAGCCAAGAAGTACGTAGAGCTTTATGTTTAATATACCTTCGAGTGTACACAAGTTGCTGATATATGGGGCGGATATAATTATAAGTATCGCGATTCTTCCCATAGGAAGTTTGTCAGAAGAAGCATCTGAAGCCCGGAACAAAGATTTTCGAAGGTTTCGATAACATCACCCTCGAAAAATTTGTAGAAAATCTTCCAATAAAGACATACTCAACATGCTTCTTCTTTCGTCTGATCTTTTTATTTTGGCAACAAGACCAAAGATGGTAAGCAAAAAGAAGCAGATGCTTTTGTACTACATTGGACCTTTTGTTGCTTCACAACCCTGAAGAAGAGGTAAGATTTTACGATGTCTCTAATTTGGAGTCTGATTCAGAGATAGACTCGGGTTCGGTAAGTAGCGATGTAGATGATAAGCCGTAGATTATCAACTTTATATTTTTGTATTTTAAATTTGTTTTGATTATGTATATTTTGGCGGGCGGGTATATATAGGTACACTTAAGAGTTTTTCAGTTATAAGGACCAGCACTACTCACCTATTCATAAAATACAATCGGAAAAAACAACATAAAAAATTAAAATATTCTCCGATTAAAAAGAAACCGCACCTCTGCCCGTTACAAGTTACATGAAGCACGCCAAAAATTTACAAATACATAGAGGTATCACCTTGTGTAAGGATATTACGGTCAAACGTGCGGTTCCGGAGATATTCGATATTTTACCCTAGCTTAATATATTTTTTTAACTTTTGTGTTTTAAAAATAGATAAACTGACTCCAATGATCCCATATTTCATAATGAAGTATAAGAATGGTCAAGGAATCCATTTCCAGATAAAAACCCGACTTTCAAAAAAGCAAACGAAGTTCTATGAAACTGAAAATTCAGCCCACAGTGCGTACGTACGCAACACACGTACGGACACTGCCGACCGCGTGGCAGGCAGTGTCGCACGACTAGGTTAGGTACCTACTGTGTGCGGGTTGATCGCCACGCCTGCTTAAATTTACAAGATGGCTAGTTCGAATTCGAAACTTACCTACAAGTTTATTTTATTATTGTTTTTTTTTTAGCTACTTGAATTTGATGAGGGTGCAAAAGATTTTTTAAATAAAAATGATTCTTGTGTGGTCTCCACACAATCCTCCAATCCTTTTAATTTTTAACTTTAATTTATTTTTATTGTTATAAATTGTTGTTAAGTGACAACATTGTGTTCCTGAGTTAAAGCTATTTTTATCGTAGTTTGCTTATTAAGTATATTTATTATAAGCGTATAGCAATCAGAATGTTCACTTTACAATGATAGGGAACGCAAAGGGAATAAAATATGTACATTAATGGGTGTAAATAGTGGAGCGCGTCGGGAAATGTGGCGTGTTCACGTTTAGTTTAGTTTAGCCGGTCTGTCTCCGCACTTAGCTTCTTGATTGGGCCATTGTGTGGCGTGCTCACGTTTGCAAGTAGGTAGGTAATGCTTTTTTTTTAATAACACCAACACACTGCTCCAAAATATTGTGCGAGTTTTAGCATGGATACCTAAGCATAAAAATCGGTTCCAGCTCAAACATCGGTCAGTCGCGGAACTGGAACCTTGCTTGCATTTCATTTGTTTTGCGAATCACGATGTGTTTTCGGCTCATAACTATCAAAAATATCGAAGTGTATATTGTCACTAGACTAAGAAAATTATTTGATGTTTTTAAGACTGGTTGGATTACTTTATTTACCAGAATATATTGATTGTATTTTTTGGATAGATGATAAGGAAGATCAAATATAAGATGGATGGATCGAATATGATATGAATGACAGCGTGACGGTGGATAGGGGAGAATTTAAAATAAGGTCTAGAGGAATATGAATATATACTTAAACAGACTTTAAATTGGACAAGTTTTCTTTTCTTGCTAGTTCAGTAGAATAATGAGCTCAATTTTGAATAAAAGAAACAGCAGTTCTAGTTTTTGGTAAATCCAGGAAGATCTAACAATCAGATCAATTGCTTTTTTGTAAATTTATAGGTACCACCTAACATGATTGTACACAGCGAAAGTATTACTTATAAAGATGAAGCTTTGATACCTTACTTTCAAAAATCAAGTTCATACTTATAGTTTACAAGTATCCACTTGTAACTTATAAGTATGAACTTGAGTTCCTATGAGTACCTATATACTTACATTATGTAAGTACCTATTTATTTATAAATTTTAAATATTTCAGAGAATTACGCAAAAAGATAAACAAGTTAAATAATATAGAATTGCAATGGAGAATTGTGGAGTCAATCGACGAACTACAAGGACAGGAGATGAATCTTGAAAAATTTGATCCAGACTATGTGAGTACCGTTGTTTGTAAATTAGTCACGAAGCGGATCGTTGCCAGAACTGCCAGAGAAGAGGTAGGTATCAGACACACTATGTCACGTCACGAATCATTTAGTCATAGTCACATTTATTTGATTCCGGCTAATGGTATATTTTTAATGACTTACCATTTTAGTTTGTCATCTTAACGATACATTGCAGTGCCACGCACCTGCCTATTCATAGTTTTTGTGTTTAAGATTCTGGGAAACTTTATCGACAATGCGCTATATACAAAACGTATTTATTAAATTTTTGGTCAATAAGTAATTAAAATCGATTCAATTTTCTAGATAGGGCCAGGATCTTGGCTAAAGCGATTAAAAAAAAATGAATGAATGCCGTTTTACCTGTTTAGAAAAAAGTAATATTTCCTTCCAGAAAAATTGGCCAGCTTTACATTAATCTTATACGCTACTTTTAACGGGAGAAAGTTTACTGGAAATTGAGAATGATGGCTGAATGATGCTTTTTTCAAACATACCTATTGGGAGTGTAAATTGCAACTGTAAACCTTTGTCTAAACATGAAACCCTCTTCCTGCAGTTGCTGCACTTGCATTGCAGACAAATAATGTAATTTCTGTAAAAACTGCTGAACAAAGTATATGGAGCACGCAAACTACATCAACTTATTCGAAAATTTCCGTAGCACTTTCAAATAAATCATCAAATATTAAATATGCCCGGAAAATTATAAATACAACAAAAAGAACAATTATTTAAAAGAAAAATCAATCAATCAATGATTGCTGCTTTCTTGTAACTTTTGTGATCTTGAGCGTTATGTCACATCGTTATTTAACGCGGGAAGAAGTGCATTAGGCCGCAGGTATCATTGTGGCGGCCATCGGCGGCGCTAGTACAAAGTTATATAGATGTGACGTTACCCTGCAGAAGGTACTCGACAGAGACGCCACTATTAAGTGGCGACTTGAAAACGCATAAATGTAACTTGGATGTTTTTTAACGGTAGTACCTACACCACTTGTTTACTTTTTAGGTTGATTTGCTAGAAGACAATGACGACAGCAAGGGAATTCAAGACGATCAACATTAATTATTATTACAATCCTTATTTCTTTGCTGGATTTTTGTCTGGTACACACCCATAACGGTAGTGTCGTTTTGCTAAAACTAGTGTGTTGCACTTGATACAAAAAATGTCGACTGATTGTTATTATACCTCAATATTTTGATCACCTACAATATTTTTTATAAAGTAGGTAAGTAAATCCCTATCTATTAGCTAAGTCTTATTTCGAGTTCACATTTAAAAAACCTGATTATTTTCATGTGTAAGGCATCCTACCTACCTGAAATTTAGGTACCTGTCATACCTACTATGTTAGGTACTGATAAGCATAGAGCGCATTGTTACTCTTGACTAGAGTGTTTATTAGAGGTAGGTATTAACGTAGATCACAGAGAGAGAAGTTATAATTGTTATATTTGAAATCATTGTGTAGCGATTTCATTAAATTCCATTATTTAAGTATGAGGAACCTCTGTTTCTCCGTATAAAGAAGACTTTAAAGAAAAAAGCGAAATCAAACGTTCGTTTCAATGCTTTTTTCGTATTAGTAGGTATCTACTTAGGTAATGCGTAAATTAACATAATTAAAGGAAAGATTAGTTTGATTAGCTTTTTCTCGGATATTTACCGTATTTACTAAACTTAATAAGTAAAGACGGAGTTGTGGGATATAATTGTAATACCATTAGGTACTATTTTGTCAAACTGTCTCTTTCCTGAAACAGTTACACTCGTTACTTATGTAGTACTTACCAACCTAGATATTAGATAAGCTAGCTAGTCGTTAATTCTACCTAATGTTAAAATATTAAGCAGGTGTGGTAAAGTAGTAGACGAACTATACCTATCTATGTATATCATGTTATATATAGATAGATAAAGTTAATCAACTGCTACTACCTACTAGTGGTATAGTTAGTGTACTACTTACTACCGTACAAGAGTAACTGCAAGTAGGTAGTACCCTACTTGCGGTTAATCTTAGAAATCAGTGGGCTTTTGGATCATTGTTTCATGTATGGAAACCTAACTATATTTCTATATAATTATTGATGTTGTGTCATGTGCGATAGCTGTAGGCAAGTAGGAACTTTTTGTGTGTTTATTAATTTAATATGTATGTGTATTTTCATAAGTCTGTAATGCCCGTATTCTACATTATTAATACATATCTAGCATATTAAAACAAAATTTAGGTTGAGATTAAGATAATGAACAAGCTATCTGACGTGGCTGACCAGACCAGTAGCACAGTAACACTACACCGACGATCGACAGCTGCCAACTATCAGTACTGACCTAATAAGTCGCGATCGCAACCAAACAACGGATATCCAGTAAAGGGCCGCGGCATCTGGCGCGTTTGCGTCGACTATACCTATATTTAATGTGCGCCGCGTCAGACAGTTTGTGACTTTAACAACGTCTCTTTATAATCGATCGAAGACAGCAATAGATAGGCATAGTTGTAGAATACGGGTCGAACCCCCGAATTTCCAAACGACACTTAACTTGAAGACGTTCTCGAGTGTTTCAACTCGGGAACATAATGGAGTGACGTTTTGAGTCAGTAACCGTCTCGACTCAGTAACCCTCTCGTTATAAAACGACTTCTAACTTTACTCTAAGCTTACACCTTTGAGCCAGCTTACATATGAATAAGTAAAAAAAAATATCAAAATCGGTTAATTCGTTCGGGAGCTACATTGCACACACACACACACACACAGACACGTCAAACTTATAACACCCCGTCGTTTTTGCGTCGGGGGTTAAAAACAACTGACGTTACAATAGGTTTTGCTTTCATGGGTATAAAGTGGAATATTCAATAACTGGCACAAAGGATAAAGTTGTAGTAAAGTCAGAACTTTTTGTAATATAAGGGCGTTATCACACTAGCGATTTTCGAGCGAATTCAAAGCGAGGCGAGAGCGCAGCGGTTTCGCCGCGAATAGCGCCGCCGAAACCATTTTGTACAGTCGCATTCGGCAGCCCGCTCCGCCACACTCAGGCGGCGATAACGTAGCGCGCCCGTCGCGTGCTCGCTTTGCCTCGAAAAATGCCAGTGTGATAGGGGCCTAAGAGGCAACGGCGACTAAGAATTAAGTCGTGTTTCGGAATTCGGACGGCATTTTATTTTTTCTGAGAAAACCAAATATCTGTGATAATACGGAATTAACACCTTGCAATAAAGGAGTAAATTTTATTTTCTGAAAGTATGAAACAATTGTTTTCGTAATTTTATTGTTACATTGTCTACTTAGGTTCATGTACCCACATGTCCCATCTCCCCACTCCCAATAACTATTAGGAATCCAGTAGTGTAATTCTTATAATTTAGAAAGGCACCTACCCGTAGGTGCCTGCCCACCGTACCCAGTTATGTGTAGTCTTGGCTGCCAGGCAATCATGGAACTGTTACATGTTAGTCGTTTCATTTTATAGTCTCACAATGGGCGTCCTTTTCTTGCAGATGTCAGACCTAAAGAATCACAAAAATGTTTTCTTCAATAGTTTTTATCGTAAATGATTAAAGTCAGTCAATCGAGACAATACCCCAAAACATTTTAATTTTTTTTAATATTCATCGCAAGAAGCATTGGTATTGGATACTTTAACCGAGTTACCAATGTAAGACGATAATCAATAAAAACGGCACGATGTTAAAGATTTTTAAGTCTTCCTTACAGTTATCTCTACCAGAGGAGACAACAAGAACTAAGTAAAAATGAATAAACATTTAGTGCACCACTGAAAGCCATTTCGTAAGGGACCTCTGCACATGTGTATATAATTTACTTTATAAAAAGGATTACCAATACAAATTAAACAAATTTTAACATTTTATTTTATTTATTTTGGCATAAAATAATATTGGTAGTAACCTAAAATATTGACAGTTAGTACTTGTCTTTTTTCAAATATTACTTTTCATTTGAGTGTGTGTTACATAAGTACCTACACATTATTTTTAGATCGGCTTTGATCAGCTTTACATAGAAATATGTAATAATATGTAACACTTACAAAATAAATTAAAGTACTTAAACATGTATTAATTAGGTTACATAGAATAAAAGGATTTTAGAACATTCGGATGTCCAAAACAAAATGCAACATTTCAAATATTTAATATTTTGTATTTTTACATTAGGCAATGCTATATTCAAAAGGCTCAAACGTTTAAACTTAGAATAAAAACCCTGCAGTTTTTAACCATACCTAAGTACTTGGGATTAAATCATATTGATTTGCTTGTGATCTCCGAACGGCTGTTGGTGTGTAGCTTACTGTTGTAGAGAATCGTACATGCGGAAAATTTTAAAAAAATTATTGGTTTTACTTAGAAAAATAATATTTTTAATTTTATTAAGGTGAATTCTTCTAAATTGTTATTCTTTGGTTTTGGAATAATTTTAAAACTTATTATTAGCCAGTTATACAAAACGGTGTTTTGAAATAAGTAACAATTTTTAGGGTTCTCTACAAAGGTTCTACAGAACTGTACAATAATAAGAATTTGATGTATTGCGAACAATACAAACGTATAGTAATTTCTCAATATGATATGCATATAAATAAGTATGTAATTAACTAGTAGATATTCAGAACAATAATAGACAAAATATAATCGTTTGTATTATAAACGCAAAAATACTATGTAGAATTATACAAACGTAAATTTGGTGGATGGTTCTCCAACGATGTCGCGTGCATTTCCTACTACAGAGTCGTGTATTGTGTCTATGCAACCGTGAGTGATTCCATAAAATCAGTGCAATACTAAACTCGTTCCGACTCGCGTCATCGTTGGAGAACAGCTTTATCGCTATTTAAATATGTATGCAATGTGTAAATTAAGTTGACAAACGCGATTCAGAACCTCACATTTATGTCATTGGACATTCGGTTCGATGCGATACAGTAACTAATGAAACTTGATGTAATATTTTAACAGTTATCGCTGAAAATGGCTTTCCTTCTTATGCTAAGTGGATAGATCCCATTTCGACTTCAGTTAAAAGTTCGTTGCCAGGGGATATAACTATAAAAATAACTTTCATTTATAAAATATTGATTTGATTACCTTTTTGGTTATATTGTTATTTATATAAAGTCTGCACTCATTGCTACGATACCTACATCGAATTTCATAAATTGGTAGGAATAAATGCTACTTATTTCAACAATGAACAGCAATGCTGGGAAATGTTTGCCAAACGTTAAATACTTAGGTATGTAATAATAGGGTGTTCTCGTAATTTAACTAAAGGTTCGCTTTATTTATTTTCTATAAGCTTGTTAGAATTTTGAATTCTAGGTATCAAAAAACAAAAAATAGCTCTGTGATAAAACAGTACAAAACTGATTTTATCACCTTATTACTCTATTGTTTCTTTTGTTTTTTCTAGGCTTTCATAAATCAAAGTAGGTAATGGAGATCCATTACTTCGATTTAGTACAGCCACATTGGTCAGCGACAAAACTCGTTTAACATTTCAGATTTTAAAATTCTAGTTATTGATTACAAAGAAAATATGGAGTGGACGTGCAACCATGACAAAATAAACTCTGGGCTATTACCTAAAATGCAAATCGTATTATGTCTGGTTATTTAATTATATAAAAGCAGCAGTGCTATCCGACTTTAGTCGCTGCCGGCACAAGTCAAATACCAAATGTGACTTTATTTTTCATGTAATACAATTCCTAAGCAATTGCCCAACACGATACTTTTCTTCCATGTGCTTTTTCAGCACGTGTTGTTCTAACAAGAATCAAATTATAGCTTGTCTAGTTATTTGTATATGCGGTATTACAAAAAAATGCTCGGTCTTTGAGGTTTTTAACTAAGGGTTTATCTGTTCGATAGCAATTATTGATTTGATATCTTGTCTGAACACTTAGTTAAATAAATTTGGGTGGTTTAATTAATATATACAGGCACAGCCGATCACTATTTACAAAATTCCTGAGACAAATTATTGCTTTGTGACGGATTTTTTTAAGGTAGGTAATTTCTCAAGCTTTGTTTATTTTATTGATTATTATTGATAACACTTTACATTGGGTTATACACGTATGGCTACTGTCTAATATCGAACAGGGAGGGTTGGGCGTGCAGCACAGATACACTTCTAGGGACATAACATCCGAGACCACAGAGCAATTAACTTCTATCTGTGGTAGAAGAGCGACGCACGTTGTTACGCTGGGGGATGACGAACTCGGCGTGGCGCGGCGACGTGAACGGGTTCGTGGACGCGAATGGCGCCGACATCGAGCCTTGCCGCTGAGGCGGGCCCCGCCGCGTCCCGCCACCCCCGCCGGCCCCGCCCGCCGCGCCCGCGCCTCTGCGACAAGCGTCACCGTGGTCAGCCTCGCCACCTCTGGGGCCGGACGAATGTCTCCTAATACTTTACGGCACATCGCGGCGTCCCATACGACGGGACAGTTCGCGCTACAGGACTTATCGCCGGGAGGTCGCTCACCTCGGTGCGGCACCGACATCCGCGGCTGCGGACAGCTGGCGCGGCGGCAGGGCCGGCGGCGGGCCTGTTGGCCTAGCTCCCGTCGTCCCAGTACGCGGCGGGATCTGTAAAGGCAGGAAACGTCAACGAAACCCGGCAGCCGGCTGTGATAATTTCGGCGACGTGGACGCGTCTTCGATACTCACAAGTGGCGGGTCAGGGGGCCGGGCCGGCGCCGCGTGCGAGTGCGCCCGCGCCAGACGTTGATGCGGACCGGGTGCACCGGGAGGCACGGCAGATGCGCCGGGTGGAACAGCGGGTGGCGGCGGCCGGCGCGGCGGGAGGCTGTCGGAGCGGGTCGCTCGCTCGCTCCCGCTCCGTTCGTTACCAGAACGCTCGCCGCTTGCCCGCTCGCTCCCTCCTCGATCTCCGCCGGCCCGTTCGGGAGCGGGGACGCCAGCAGAGGCTGAGTTAGTATGTCCACCTCTTACTTGCTGGCGTTCCGCCATTTCTCTCAAATCAATGGGCTCTGCCTTACCAGCCGGAGACCTCACCTCACCGGTGCGACGCACGGGTGAACGTTTTTCCGCCTGTTGTGATGGTCGGGAATGTATAAGTATTTAATATGAAACGAAGCTTCAGTAACAGTCCAGTATCCGGCCATGTATCAGATATGTCAACGCGTGACGGTTACCGATATACCTATTAGGAAAGTTTTATGAAAGCGACCATTTCATTCATAGGTTAATTAACACTTTGAATTTATCTTCCAATAGACAAATCATTTTTAGTAATAACCTCAAAGGTAATAAATAACAAGTAGATCAACTATTAAATCAATAAAATTTGTTGTTAGCTGGCTTAACTCATTTACAACCATATCTAAATTTGCCTGATATCGCAAGACTCACTTTATGGGTTCGCTCAGAATAGACCAAATTCAGCTGGAGTTTATTTTGTTGAGATAACCGCTAAAGGATGATCGGGTATCCGGTATCCAACCACACCACTATCGTATGCGTTTATTGTAACGGTCATGAGCATGTTTGTGTGGCAGGATGTCATTCTCGAGGAACAGACCTGCGGACTGGTCCTCCTGCGCGCGTCGGTGTCGGGTGCGGGACTGGAAGGCGCGAGGGTGTCGTGCGTGGCGGGCGGCACGCGGGCTGCTTGCTCTAGTATCGCCTTCTTTTGTTCATGACCAGCCGCGAAGTATGAGAATACACAAAGCACTGCGTAGCATATCTGATCGGCCTGAAATTTTATAGAATAAAAATGTTAGCTGTTTGTCAGTCTTTCTATTGTGTCAGTTAGTGTAGTTATAGTGACCAAAATACTTTTGAAATGGATCACATTAATATTACCGTGGTGCAAATAGCTAAAATAGTGGCGGGTGCAGTAAAAAGTACTAGTTACAATAGCAACCTATAGGCTATGTAAATATCTTCTAATCTTTTTTTATTAAAACACTAGCTTATGCCTGCGCATTCATCTGTGTTTTTTTTTTTTTTTGGTGGGTGGGAAATCATCAAATAACTTCTCCCGCCCTGGGCGGGGCGGGAGGGAGTGTCAAACTTTTACTGACTAAAACCCACCCATGTTCCTTCTTGTGCCCTTTGCGTTCCGGGGGCACGGTATCTCTTGCGAACAACCCGCAGCCCCGGCAGGCATCGGCCCTCAGTGGCCCCTTCCTTTTGCTGACATCTCTTTGAGGCGCGCGTGGAACACGAACGCGCCGTCGACACGGCCTGTCGTTATGCAACGTAAGGACGGTGAGCTACCCATTGCTCACCGTCCACAGGCCAGTATCTACGGTGGCCGGGAGTCGTCTCGCGGCTCCCGACGTCCGGAGCGTCTACCGCGGCGGCTGGGACGGGAGAACCGCTGTCTCAACCGTCCCGCCGCCTCCTTCTCAAGCATTACTGCCTCGCAGAAGGAGGCGACTGCATCCCATTCCCTCTCGCTCCGGACCATGGCTGGCACCAGGGCCGGACGCGAGAGTTCGCCGCCGCCGATGGCCGCCACGAGGACTCGGCGATGCTCCGCCCAAGCGGGGCATACCGCCACGGTGTGCTCCACCGTGTCCTCGGGGCGATCCACACAATGGTGACACCCGGACGTTTCCTCCCGCCCGATGAGGTGCAGGAACCTCCCGAAACACCCGTGTCCGGTGAGGACCTGCGTCAGGCGGTAGGTGAGGGCGCCGTGGCGCCTCTCCAGCCACTCCTCAAAGAGGGGACTTACCGCCTCTATTAAGGCGTGCCCAATTCATCTGCGTTAAGTTACGTTTTTGGTTACTGCTCCGCTTCCGTTGGCGTGGGCGTAATGTTATGGTATATACCTACGGTTCCATTTATATCTGGACTAGCATAATATACATACAAAGATTTTTTTCTAATCTGGCTGGCAATTCCAGAAATTAGTGCGATTAAACAAAGATCTCTTTAGCTTTATTATATTAGTATAGATGGGAGGTTGTTTTTGGAAACTTGTCAGTTAGGTCTTAGTATGTATTTATACTAATTTAAACGTAGGTATCTGTTATTTGATTGATTAGTACTTTTTATATTATCGTGCATGGCAAAAATTATACTCAGGCATTATGTTATTTATGAATTGATGTATAAACAAATGTCCTGTGGTGTTGGGTGCAGTATGGTACAGTCAACAAAAGATATACCCACCTAATTTAGTAACAAGACATCTTTACACTAAGTAGGCAACATTTATCATTAATCGCTTTCATGTGACTGCTGTGCACACGCACAACTTGATTTGAAAAGGAGTTAGCTTCTTGTATATAATTTATTTTGTTGACTATACCTATCAGATATGGTATATGGAACACGAGTAAGGTGAGATAAAAAGTTATGTGCAAATAACGTCAAGCTTTCGTGATAACACATAAAAACACCAAGTGCAGTTGGTACGTACATTGACTAGAAAAGGTATGAACTAAGAAACGTAAGGTGTGTAATTCAATTGGTGTCCACCGCTCTCAACAAAGTAACGGGAAAGCCACAAGGAGAAGAAACGATGAAGATCAAGCACTACTTTTTCAGCCTACAACATAACATAAACAGGTACGTCAACACATCAACAAACGATTATAAACAAAATTAAACAAAGAAAAACACGTTGATTTTAAAACTTGTACTTGCCATTACAGATTTATATTTTCTTTGTATAATCTGTCTTGTTTTCGGGTCTGAAACACAAACACAATATATTGTCATTACTAATTATAATTTATTTAATGGGCAGAAACTAACGTCAAAACACGGAGGCAGTTCTCAATTGCGTTGTATTTTTTTATCACACTATTAGATCTAATTTTATATATTCCATTGTTTGGCAAAAATTGGCACGAAATAATGCCTATGAGCGGTGTATCTCTTATAGTGGTGTTGCTTAACGTTCTATTACTTTTATTATTATGCCACATAAGCTGTTATAGAACCACATCCTTCCCTGAAGCCCGAAGTGCCATCATCTGAGCCCAAATTCAGTTTATATAATAAAAAAGGAGGAAATTAATGTAAAAAACTTACTAAATTCTTCTAAAACGAAGATACCGCCATTCTGCGTAAAGCACTTCCTAATGTGATCCAGCCGCACGAAAAACTGTAACACAGACAAGTTCAGTGGTTATTTAAAAAACGGATTATGAAATGTTTAGGGAACTACGGAAAAAGACGTGCGCTCAATAATTATTATCTATGTAGCGTAATCAGGTAGTTATGAATAATATACCGCAAAGAAAGTTGTATACCCCACAATAATTTCAGTCGTAACACACTAGCGGGAAGGAGGATACATGCAGCGACTTCAAAATCATCCCACGTCAACGATTTTTATGTCAGTTTTTGTCATTCCGTTCCATTAAAGGAAGACGGTTAGTAGGTTTGCGAGGCACTTTGTGAAGCGATAATAACGCTACATTAAAAACTCTTATTTGGGTATGGCTATAGACAAAGCTAAATAAATCGTTTTTACTTTTAAAAACAACATTAGGTTGGTATTTTTTAATTACATTTGGGCATGTAAAACAACAAAATCTCTGAAAGATAAGTACCTACCGTATGCTTTAATTCGCTAGAATTAGGCGCCGATTGAGATATAATACTTCATGATGTGACAGCAATGTGAATCGTCACGAGACAAAATTCACATTTCTTATATAAGAAATGTGAATTTTGTCTCGTGACGATCATTTTATATTCGCGCAAACGTAATTATGCAGACTAAACTAGTCAACACTATATTAAACTAAATCCATGCACTGTGAATAATAAACACGAATCTACAATGCTTACAAGCGTAATATCTACACATCAATTAAATAAAATTGCGTATATTATTTCTTTTGGAGTTGAATTGTTAGTCTGTCCAATATGGCGATTATCCTCGGTAGCTGCCACTTTTCTTTTTCCCACTCTAGCTCCTGTATCGCATTGTGCGTGTATCGTTTAACGCTAGCACCTCCACTTGGCGTATTTGTGCAAATGTTCACGTTATTTCGCCAAAACAACATGAACTTATATTTGGATTTGCTAACAGTACTTGGCAAATTAGTTGATTTATGTTGTGAATATTCGCATTAGCAAATTTTTGGACAAGTACGTCAAGGGCAAACTAACACACACTTGATATTAATTTTAGATTAATTTAACATAACTTGTATTACTTACGAGTCAGACCTCCAAAAGAAATAAACAAAAATCATGCACATATACATACGTACGAGGATTGGAGCCCAATACACTAACGGCAAAATAACCCGCCTTTATCCACCTCAGTTAGTGTATCGAATATGCATATCATGCGCAAAAACTAAACAAATCACTATGCTCTTAAATCCTTAATACTAAATGGTCCCTGGTAAGGTCCAAACCTGGAAACCATTGGTACCAGGTGCTTTTTATAAACAAGACAGTTTAGTAATATCGAAATTAAAGTGGCGTTATTTAGTTTCTGCTGTTGAGACATCGAGTAAAGAGCGAGGGTGAGGAGTTCGGCAGGGCGGGAGTGCAGTGTGCGAGGTCAGATGCGGTGCGGGGGGAGCGGTGCGGGTGCGGGGGGGCCGCGCGGCACCCGGGCCGCACCGGAACTTGTGAGATGGCGAATGCTCTACGACTGACCTCGTGACTCGCGTCCGTTAAGCTTTAGCGCTGACGGGACGCTCGCTATAGTTCCGGGTGATAGGGGACGAACGAACTAAATCTCGGCACAAAGTGCGAGAGCGAAAGATCGAGACCGCTCGCCGGACGATCCACGATACGAATGCAAGCTGTCGGGTGCGTTAATATAAACAGATAATAAACAAAGGGCGTCTATGTGCATGCACGACTGCGCGCATCGGCGCTCGCCGCACTCGGGAGAACTAATACAACGCTAACAACGGCTAAAAACAATCTGTAAGCCTCAAAACTACAAGTAAAGCCCTACGACCTCGAACGATCATCGCTGGTAGCGATTCTCACGGTGACCGTGACTAAATCTTTAACGTCATAAAGGTCGTGTCGATCATCGTAAGAGCCAGCCATTACTATGAATGAACCACTGTGTACCTCGAAATCCTTTTGCGCAGCGGCGCGTGTTCGGCGTGTCCGGAAAGAGTAGAACAGACAAAAAGATGAGATTAGTTGAGGGCGGCCGAGCGCGTGTCAAGGACCATCTCAAAAGTTCCTAGCGAGAGCACAGCGGCGCCCACGCACTCCAGCGATGTACGGGTATTGCAGACAAATAGCACATGCACAAGTCGTATGGAGTATAAGAACGTATATCAGATGGACAACGGTTAGTCTTAAATGTAAAAAAAATAATCTAAACTATTACATCGAATAGTAGATAAGGATATTTAAGGGCAAAAATACTGGGTCTTAATCAGACCTAAGCTTTGTCGACAATAATACGGAATTAGTAAATGCAAAATCACCTGAATTTCAAACAAAATATATACCTAAGATAAACATTATATAAATATAGTATGAAAAAAATATCAGAGAAAAATAGAAGAGAAATCCAAATAGGAAAGTTTGAGTGGTCCTTGCGTCCGGATAAGTTTTATGAGCATGAGAATTTTAAAACTAGGCATATATGTATGTGGGGCTTCGACTGCAAAGTGATGACTAAAACTTAACGGTTTTTCTCAATAAATATTACTATTAGTTGGTTTGTGCCTGTTTAATAATAGAAGATATACTTGTCTTGTTGGATAGATAAGCTTCATAATACGGTACGATAATAACAACGCGCTAACGGCACCGATACAATATTGAAACAATGAAGCGTTGGCAGCGCGGGCGCTGATGTTGTATAGACTGTCGTACAACGCAATTGTACAACATTCTATAATTATGAATATTTCACTTGTATCGAGACTTTTCCCAAATCAAGCATATACACTGACAAATAGCTTACCTGGTCAAACGATTATGTTAGTACCAAAACTTGTTGCAACTACTCCGACTTGTAGGTTTTGGTACATCGTTGTGACAACATAATCATATAAATAACATAAATAAGCTGACAAAAAGAGACGAACACACAAACGAAGCGTAGGGACGTACCTTGCTGTGGTGGAACAGAAGTCCGACGCCTTCCATGCACACCTTTGGAGTTAACAAGATATTAATTAATTGTTAAAACAGTGAAAATAAGTGTAGTAATATGCACTAATAGTTCCACTCTCTCTCCCTGCCCGCGTCTATAGCTAGGGCCTGTTCCTGATACCGGTGATTTACATATTATTATTTTCAAGTTAAACTCGCATTTGAACTCAAAATAATACAAATATAAAGAATACCTAAACATCAATAAATTAATAACGGATTAGTATGTAATTCATACTTTAACGTACGCGGCCTCACAAATATAATTGAATGCAAAATTATTGTAATTACTTGTATCTACTATAGTTTGTAAACTACCTACTAAGTAAAAAAATGCAAAATATAATCTGGAGATGTCTAAATTAAGTCGGCCTACAGTTACCAACACTATCTTTTAGAACACTTGAGGTTCCGAGGTCAATTCCCAGTTCCAGCAAAAAGTGTTATTGGGTCTTTCTATGAAATTCTCAGTAGCAGCTCGGAGTTAGGATTCGTGCCCGGTTAATAGCAATAGGGTCGCCCCCTATTACATGGGACCTAAACACCGGCGAACTGTGGGTGTATTGTTACACCTCTGCCTTACTCTTCGGGGAATACAGGCGTGATGGTGTGTATTCACTCTTAAGGTCATTTAAAGTGTCCTTATATATAAGTAGAAGGTTGCTGTATAATGAAGTTTTTTTTTCTAATATACTTATATTTGACTGTTGGTATGTATGGCAGTACGTCACCTGTATCAGCCCACCTTCCCCGGTGGCACAGTCCTGTATGGGGAACTCGCCTCCCAGCTCGGCCGCGTCTTGCCGACGACCGCTCTTCTCCATCGCTTCTTTGATGCAGTAGTATAAAGCTTTGCACTGCAATCATTCATACTTAGGTTCTAAAAATCCACGTAGGTATAGTGGAAGTCTATATCTATACCTATATCAATTTATTTTTCGCAAATGGCCTGCACCATTTCCTTAAATAAGGCATAAGAAACTTTTTGTGTCAGAAAAATACGTGAGAGTGAAAACGCTGGGCGCAGCCAGTATTACAAATTGTAGCTGTAGGGGAACCCTTATTTAGATAAAACGGAGTCGTGAGCACAGATGAGTAGTGGTGGGGGTAACCTCGCGCATATACAGTTTCGGCCAAATTAATTCAGTACCGATTTTACTAAAATTATTGTTAGGTACTTACACAAAGTATAATTAATACATTAGTGGTACTTATAATTTTACTTTTATGCAGTAATGTTGTAGGCCTTCGTGAGTGAAACATATCTCAATAAAATAATAAAATCTAGTTAGAAATGATAATTAATTTTAATTTTTTTACGTTATGTTAATCTGAAGGCAAAGGTGATATGCCTTCCGTAAAAAATCAATAAACCTATATGAAAACAAAAACAAAAAATAAATACGAAATAAAAAAATAAACCATTTTAAAATTAAAATCAATTTTTTCAAATTCAAGTCACTAAAACTGCACAAAAGTGTACAGTAGCCGAACGGCATACGCGTGTCCAATGGACGACGAGCATCGGCTGCCGGACAGGGACGGACCAATCGCGTGCCCCGGCTGCGTCTTTCATTCCGCCAAAGAGACCTAAAAATGAACTTCTGCGCCGATGAATTTTGTGCTCACGACTCGTGGCGAATACCGTAGCAAACTTGCACTAATAGATAAATGTCACGAACCTTCTTAGTGTAGTATTTATGTAGCTGCGTCTGGCCGCCGTTCTTCCTCCAAAGGCACAAGACTCGTATCTTCGGACTGTATGTCATGTTGACCAGCCTCTCGTACCACCACCTCTCCACGATGGTACCTGTAATCGATGTAATCAAAGGAGTTAATTAATAAATGCATATAAAGATATTGTTAATAAATTTATTGGGAGACACGTCAAGTCATATCAAGTAAGTATTGAATTGTACTTTGTGCTAGGAAACTGACAGAGGACTGACAAACAAAAAATGCCGATTCACATACTTTTACCGTTAAGGATGCTTTTATATAGCGGTTGACTAGAAAATATAGGTACATCTATTCCAACATTACGTAATTTGTCGCTAAAGATAGAAACCCAGTGGCTTCATCATGTCAAATAGAATGGTACTGACACATTATTTATATAGATAATTTACTGTCGGCTAATGTAATTGTTTCTGCAAAGCCATCGTTGGCTGAATGGATGTAGTAAGGGCTGCTAACCCTGCTTAATGCTGTCCTAAAGCGCAGTATGGCAGTATGTGAACATTATTTAAATAAATTGAGTACCTAATTTCGAAGTACTGTCAATAGACGTTCAACCACAGCATGTAGAAGAAGCACTGTGATATCTTCTATCTTATATATAAAATTCTCGTGTCACAATGTTAGTTGCCATACTCCTGCGAAACGGCTTGACCGATTTTTATGAAATTTTATATGTATATTCGGTAGGTCTGGGAATAGGTCATGATCTATTTTATATACCCTAAAAAAAATTACCCCTATTAATAATTAATATGGCAAAACAACATTTGCCGGGTCAGCTAGTAAAATATAATAATCGATACAAAGAGGCAAAGTTTGTTTGTTTTATTTTTGTGGTTTTGAGAGGTGATCCCTGGAAGTACATGTTCTCTTACAAAGCGCTTCACTGATAGAAAACTACAGTATTGTCAAGTAGCACAGGATGAGGTCCATGGTGTACTTGACTCCCACGTAGACGAAGTAGCGGGCAAAAGCTAGTATAGTATACCTTGCGTGGAGCGCAGGATGAGTCCGTCGTCGCGCACCTCCATGAAGCGCAGCTCGCCGGCCGCGTCGCCCTCGTGCACCGTGAAGGACGCGCGCCGCAGCAGGCGCGAGCCCAGCGGCTTCAGTTCTATGTCGTTGCCGTGCTACATCACCCGCACACACGTTATTATAAACACGAGAGGTTTCAGGTTGTAAGTTCAAAGATTCTAATACACCTGAATTGTCTTAAGTTTTGAGGACAATTAAAGATTACAACTAAAATTATTTCTAATAAAAGAAGTATACCCAGATGACACCAAATTCTACAAAATCCGGTTGACTGGGCAGAACATAAACATATTTAATATTATATGCTTACTTTTAATATATTACCAGCGGGTAAAATCAAACAATTCCCAATTCTATATAACAATAACAATATAAAACTGTCCACTTACCAAAGTATGCACGACATCTAGCAGATGGTTCACTTCCTGACTATAAACAAGCCCGATGTGACTCTTTGCGAGCAGGCGGCGCACTTTATTCCTTACAATGTCTGCGTCCACTTCCACCAGTACCATGGCGGCGGTGAGGTTGTATAACGCAGTAGAGAGTAACCGGTCTTCTTCGTGCTCGAGTCGTTTTCGCTCAGTCTCGCTCAGACACTTGTAGCGCTCCATCATCTCGTTGGCGCCCTGGTCCATACCGATCATGTCTCGTTCCTGACTCACAGCATCTAGGAACGCGTCTTCCCAAAACTGCATTTGGTCCCACAGGTTTGATCTCTCCTTGCCTTTAATAGAGAAGAAAAGTCATTAAAACTTGTGAATAACTAAATTATAGGGAAAGGAAAATTGTCTCTCTAGATGGATGAGGGTTCCTATTAAAATACATATATCTAGGGCTTCCCTTATAAACACCATGTTATAGTAATGACTACACAGCAATTATAATATTTCACACATCTAACTACAATGAATGTTGATGTACCTTTAAAAAAACACAGTTCTTACCTATCAATCCTTGATACAGGTATGTCCGCGTTGTGTCGGGCGACGTGATGGGCGACGTGACGGGCACACCCACCGGTGCCCGGTAGGCGCTCACAGAAGACTTCGAGGAGAACACGCTGGCCGCGCGGGGCTTGCCCGTCGCATGCCCGGCCGCGCCGCGGTTTACCTGCGTTATATCACTCACATAGCTTTTAAATGTTATGGGATATATTTTGTACGGTTAACGTAGAAGTAAACATAATACGCAATATGGCCCATAATAGAACTGAGCTACTTTGTAAAGGCCAACATGATATGTCTGCGAAAAAGTTTTTTCTACTAATAATAAATCAGGTAAACCTAATTCTCCATTATTTTGTGTCTACTACTCCGTACCATATGATAAAGATACAATAGTATCTGAATGAAATAATTGTGCATTTAATTCTTCTTTAGACAAAATAATTTTGTAAGTAAGTAGGTAGTGCATTAGGTACCGATACAGCGATGGCTTGACAGATTAGCAGAAAAATAAAGAATTTATAGTTCAATATACTGCTATATTAAACAATACAATAAAAATATGAAAATAATGTTAATTCTGTTTTATTTAAGTAATTTGTTATAGACACGAAACATGCATAATCTAAAATCTAAATACTGCAGCGATAAATAGCCTTTGTAATTAATTTTGAGTAAATTATTCCAATTATTGGGCTATTGTTTGATCGCATTGCACAAGCTCTGTAAGCGGCTAAGACGGGTGACTACAAATCGCATTAGGACTTACATTGAGAAACATGACGTCAGTGTCAGATAGGTTGGACTTAAAGGAGGCGCGGTGGTCGTAGATATTGGCTCGGTTGGTGGTGATCGAGCCGCTCTCGTCGGCCGAGCAGTCCGACGAGGGAGGGGCCTGCCACGCACACAAACAACCCGCCTGTACCATGTCTTATGTCACTACACACTAGCTAGATCAACAACTTGCACCGGATAAGCAACCAATTTATAATAAAACAAGTAAATGCTTTTACTAAACCCAAAACTGTTGAGTTAGTCGTAACTAACAGAATATACCATTAATTTTTATAATACGTTTATATGAAATGCTTTTTTTTTAATAATAAGCTGTTGATCTACATTTTTGGCTTTTATTATAAGTGTAGTTACATGAAACATGTTACATTTTTACTTACAACTCCAACTAGCATAATATTTACTAATATTTCGTTATACATTTTTCTACAACATTAATTTTGTATCACGGTATACTTATGTAATACCTACAACCATGCGGAATGTAACATTTGAAACAATAAGAATGTGAAGAGAGCTGTATAAGTATACCTATTCAGTATTTAAATAAAATAATATAATGTTTATGGTGTACGGAACAAAAGTTTAGTTGAAAGAAGAAGTATAGCAATATACCATCGCTCAAAGCGTAGATAAAGTTAAAATGATAGTATAACCGAAAAGTTATTGTTGTAATATTAGTCCAAGATCAGATCTAGGGTCGCCAGATCTACATCATTTTAATATGGCGGATATTTTGAGAACAGACAGGGGAATATGTGGTTAAGTATGTAAGCTTCCCTGTTAGCTTGAATTCTACACTCCGACCTTTAACACTTTACCAAGCCAGCATACATTCATAAGTACATATTCCGATATGGATTCTCAAAATTACAGCCAAGCTAAAATAAAGTAGATCTGGAGAATCTATGATCTCAGTTAATAAAGAAAGGAATTAAATCATAAATATTAATACAAAAGGGACTTGCATGTATAGGGCAGTTTGAAGCAGTATTTCTCCTTTGATTACGGCAATCATGCTCAAGACCTGTCCTTCACTTTTATATAGACACATAGAATATAGATAGATACAGTTTCCACATAGATAAGTATAGAGCGACAAGACCATGCAACAGTTTTGCGACACTTAACTATACACACAACATGGATGCAACACTTACATCTGAGTCGAAGGATGTTAATTTGCTAAAGAGCAAGTTCCTCTTCTGGTTCAGCATGTCTTTAAACATTTCCGTAGTACTTTGGGCTTCCGATGAATCCATTTCAGGATAGTTCACTACCGGTACATCTAAAGTTTTGTAACGTTACATAACAATTAGGTTGCGGATGAAAGACCAGAAAAAAATCGTAAGACAATATTATTTTACAAAAAGCTTTAAACCCTCGTAATAGTACAATTATTTTTACAGTCATAACTCAGTAGTAACTAACCTGATTGTGAGCTCTTTCTCGATGATGGCGAGGAAGAGGGAGTTTCTAAGTCCTGTCTTCCATAGTGGTCCATGAGGGCGGATCCGGCCATGCCACCATGTTCCAGGCCTGCGATCTCCTTGCTCCAGTAGTGGGTGTGGGCCATCTCCGCTAGTTGGAATACAGAGGCCATGCCTCCTAGACCGAAGTTGGAGTATGTATGTTCGAGGCCATGGACCACAGCCTGCAGAACCTTCAGCATGCCTTTCCAGATCGGTTTGCTCACGAACTTAAGGAAAAATTTAGGAACATTATAAGTTTTTTGCTCTGAATATAAAATAATTTCTTCGAAGTCACGCATCACGAACTGAATGCAAATTACCAACTTGAAGCTATTAAGTGAAATCGTGTATATAATAACTTTGTTTAACTCACCACATCGTCTACTTTGTCGTTAGGCGTGGTCTTCCTATTGAAATTCCTGTTTAGTTTGCTGAGCACCATGTTCCTATAGGACTCGTCCTCCATCAACTTTTTCAGGCGGTTCAGCTTCAACCACCCGACGCCCTCACCTTCCAAGACATGTTGGACTAACTGTAATGTTTACAGTAATAATACAATACAAAACTTTTTAAGTTACCACTTTACAGACGGACAGATGAATTTTACTACATTTTCATTAAAATCTTAGAATACAATAGAAGATGCGAAGTAGCTGGTTTTGAGACTCGGTTTTCGGGGTTCAAATGAAAAAAAAAACCATTGTCCTATGATAAGTATATTATTTTTGAAAGTACGTACGTAATACGCATGGATTTTTTTTTAGGGTTCCCTGGAATATTGCATGAAGCTGGGTAGTCTAAATCTCAGTGGGTAATTCTAGGCTGAAATGACTAAATTTATCGTTTGAATACGTACGTCATTAAGGAAGGCCTGATTCTCAGTGTTGGCGGAGGGCCTCTGGTGCGGCGGGGCGGGCGGGGGCGCGGGTGGTGCGTGGCGAATGAGCGGCGAGCGCGCCACCAGGCCGCGCGCGCCCTGCGAGAAAGGACCGAACGACGCCGACAGCGGCGCCGCGCCCTCCGTGCCTCCCCCGCCCGCCCCGCGCGCAGCGCCCCCGCCCGCGCTCCGCCCGTGCGCGCCGGGCTTGGCCTGCTTGTTGCCTGCTGAAAGGATTACACTTAATGCTAGATTAAAACTTTGGCACGTTCTGACTACCTTGATATGGGTTGACCAATAACACGAAATTGTAATACGGAATAATAATATCAGTATCATATTATTTATCAACAAATAAGGCCTGTATATGTGTTCTATAACAATGCTCAATATTTTGAAACTCTACCTACTTAGAATTCGGCAAGCCTAGATCTGTACTTGAGTATCGTTCTGTAATACAGGCCTTGGTTATTATTGCATTGGAGTCCAAGACAGAGTTAAGACATTGCAGAGGGTGGTATTTTGTACCATTTTTTATTTTTTATTTGAAGATATACAATTGTTTACCACGTTTTGTATGCTCAAATAAAGGGACAGGTCAACGAAAAACAAAACAGAGACATTGTAACGTATTATTTCACAACTCGGTATTGATTTCTTACCTTTGTTTCCGAAGAAGTCACTAAACATGCTAGATGTGGATGCAGCCAAGCCGTTGAGATCAGAGCTGATGTTAGAGAAAAAGTCACGATGTGTAGTTGTCAGTAGGTTAGTAGTCTGTAACGCAGTAGAGTCGCGACGAGCAGACCCACTGCCGTTTGAGTCTTGACTTTCACCCTGTCGTGAAAAATCGCAAAAGGATTTAGTTTTGGCATCCATGCATTCGCTCTTTAATAACGCCCGTATTAGACTAAAAGTTCCATAGGGACACGTTTACTGTACCTTCATCAATAATCCCTTTTTAGCCGCAGCTTCCTTCGCGCTCTTAGTAAAATCTCCCAGCGTGGACTTGCCAACATACGTTAGGTCTTCAAAAGTATTTTTGCTGACGGCTGTGGCCGTTTTACTGGCTTCAAGTGCAGACTTGGACGCCTCATGCATACTCTTTGAAGCTTCCTCGGCTGCCTTTTTCGCGTGTAATGTAAGCTGTTAAAATTCGTAGCACATTTTACTGACCAATTCCATATTTTATGATGGTATTTTCTCAAATATACGAAGATAATGGCAAGAAAACTTAGCTACGTATGCTAGAAATTTGTTGGCCAATCACTTGGTATGAACAATGGAATAAGCAATTTCGTTTTAGTACAGAAATAGTTCCAAAATTTGTAAGATTGCGTTGTTACTCACAATTTAAAACTGTGGTGTTCTAGGCCATGATTTTAAAGGATGAAAGGCTTGTACTCACTAGCGTACTCTGCAGTTTTATGATACAGTACTTATGGCTAAATAAGCTACTAGATATTACTGTCTACGAAAAG
The DNA here is from genome assembly GCA_947462355.1 of Caradrina kadenii. Classification (NCBI taxonomy): domain Eukaryota; kingdom Metazoa; phylum Arthropoda; class Insecta; order Lepidoptera; family Noctuidae; genus Caradrina; species Caradrina kadenii. Next base: position 7,923,572 of record OX381677.1, on the reverse strand, counting down.
TGAGTGTAATTATGTGTGTCTATGCAGCTTCTACATTTTGTTGCTTAACTCCACACCGTGATCTGTACCTGACCGAATGGCGCAAACATTTTCTTTTCCTCCCCATCTGCTACTTTTCCTTTCTTCTTTATCGGTTAGAATAAGTAACACATAGTGTTGTAAATAAATTATAAAATAAGTCAATTAATACAGAAATGTACCAACAAAAAGGTACATCAATACTTTTCAAATGTAGTGTATACTAAACGCTGACAATTGCGGTAGTCGCGATGAGCGGGACCGGGAATGGTTAATATTTAACAAGGGATCCAATTACTGAATGTCATGTCATCTCACTCGTATGTTTTATGACCGGGCCTGCCACGAACTTTAGCTGGCGTGTAATATAATTATTACCGTCTTACCTTGTCCATATGTGCAAGCAGTCCTTCTTGACTGCTTTGGCGTGTTGTCTCCCTCACCAACTCTTTTGCTTGAGCGGCAAACTGCTCCAAGAGGGATGACTGGGATGCTTGACGTGACACGCCGCTACTTACGCTCTAAAATATATATTTCGATAGTTAAAAAAGTAACACTTCGTTTGTGAAGCGTATCATAATTAAGTATTTGTATTGCTTGCTTTTTATTAGTTTTTTGATATTTAAGCCTATGTCGTGTCTATGTTAAATGTTTCAACTGTATGCATGTATGATGTTATAATGTAAAATGTCAAATGTAAGCTGCTCTTAGCAATGAGTATAAATAATTGTCGGACTAAATACGGGAATGTAAAAATATTCTATTGTGTCGATAAAAAGTAAACATAGCAAGCGGGAAAATTAGTTCATCAAACCTTTTGAAAGGGAACAGCAAGCTTTAGAGATTTAGAGCCGGACGCTTGCGGCTCAGTGCTGTGTAAGGAGATGAGGTGTAGTTGCTTCTCTTAGGTAAGAACGACTACATACTTGGCAGTGTGTTTAGTGCAAGTGCTGGTGCGTGAGCGTGACTGCGGTTTGAGTCACTGGTCCTTCCATTGTCAGCTCGCCGCATTATTAAGTGATGCGTTCCAGTTAATACCCTAAGCTAAGGGGATCGAGTGCGTACTTCCCCTAGTGTTTGGTGCGTTGGAGCAAGAGCGGTCCGAGTCGCTGGTCCTTGCACTGTCAGCTCACGATTATGTAAGAAGATGCGGTCCAGTTGATAGTTTCAAAGTAAGAAGCGAGTGCGTACTTTCCCGTGAGTTTGGTGCGCGGGCAGCGAGTGGTGCGAGGGCGTGAGTGCGCGGTCCGAGTCACTGGTACTTGCGCTGTCGGCGGCCGCGCGCTGTCGACTCACGACTGTCTTCGGCGTAGTGGTCGAGTTCGAGTCCGACTCGCGACCGAAGCTGCCGCTGTCAGTGTCCTAGTGATTGTGCTCAATTAGCTATGATTTACTACCACAGACTACCTATATCAATGTCTTATAGTCGGCCAACGCGGCGGTTTTTGCTGTTTTTAAAGAGAAAACTTGGAAATAGGTTTCGAATGTGATTCAAATATTTAGGAATCGCAAAATTCCAAATCACAAATTAAAAATGGCGACTATGATTATAAATAGTATACAGGTCTACGGTGACTACTGTGTACTAGGAGCAATAAACAAGGATGTGTTACTAAGTTCGTAAAAATTCGATATAATGATGTCGAAAAAGAATTGAACAATGATTATTCAAAGTTCGATATGAATTTCAATTTAAAGTTTCTACGTAAAAAATGTTTGAATAAACATCTAAGTAGCGAAGCCTCGACATGTACTTCTTCCATGATCTATTTCTCTAAATAGTTTCAAATAGGCGTAAATAACGGGTTTAGTTTCCCATTCCTAAGCCTTTGCACTAAAATTCGCTAGATCGACTTGCCATGATGGTAATGTCAGTGCTTTTAAAGATAATGTTTTTTGCCAACTTACACACAGTATATCTTAACCACAAACCAACTTGGTCCTAAGTTCCGCGCAAACTTACACTTTTCTTAACGGGCGGCGGGTGGGCAGCATCACTGGTCTCCACGGCGACGTCCCCGGGCGCCTCGTCGTCGGACAGGTCGCTGTGGTCGGAGCTCGACGCGGACGGCGAGGGGGAAGTGGAAGCGCGACCTGTGTCTCTGTCTACCACCTCCTCCACGTTACCGAACATCAGTGAGGAGGGTGGACTGTAAACCTAGCATGGAAAAATGAGAATGTATAAGATATTATATCTCGTATATATTTTTTATAAATTTGAACGATACGGAGTATAAATTTCTTTTACTGTCTAGGTACTAATAGGGATATTTTTAAATGATAAATGCCTTCTAACATTACGAACGTATAATATATAAGACTAAGAACCGAAACCGAAATAATATTGGTCCTTTTAAAATGGATACGTAGTTTAAAAAGAAAAGTACTTGTACTAACTTTGCTGAAATCTTCAGAAAGTACAATATTACGTAAAAAGTATGTGGACTCCCTAAATCATTACCGTTTTAGGATCCAAAGATGACGATAGAGTCATAGGTACTTGCACAACAGCGCTATAAGTTTCACCGATGACGTGCTGTTGATGCTGATTTCCACCTAAACAGTACAAAAGAAGTAACATAAAATCAAAGCGACAAACGGGACAATACGTAGAGCGAAGTAAAAGAGTTACGATTATACCTGGAGATAAGTCGGACGAAGCCATTTCTGACACAAAGTCACTCAGCGATGAGTACGATGAGCTTGTACTTTCGGCAGCTTCCGAGTCTGACCCACTCTCATCTAAAAGGAAATTAAAATATGAATCGTAAAAAATGATAAAGATATAGACTTTCTTCTTCAAATAACTGAACGTGCTGGTGGTGAATAAGAGTATTTATTATCAAAGTTCGGAATTGAACACATTACTGACAGACTGTTACAACAATTACGTAGCGCCAGGTTTCACAAACCTGTGGGTTGGTTTTCCTGGCGTTGCAGTTGTCTTAGGGCCCCATTGAGTGAACTGCCGTCATCCCACACGGGGAAGCGGATGGGCTGCAGCTGATCCGCGAACCACTTGGGCTTGTCGCCCACTTGCCGAGGGTCAAACACGCCGGTCTGAACCCGCAGGAACGCCACGTTGCCTGGGGTTAGCGACCATTCCGCTAAGAACTCCACGGCCTTTATAACATAAGGCAGAACAATAAGTTACTAAAATATTTAGATTAAGTATTGAAAATGGTGTTTCAGGGTCAAGCTGTCGACCAAATTATATTTTTATTTTTTTCTATTGTTTTATATTTCTCTTTACCTACATTGTTTTCGCATATGGCAACAAGTATAATGTAACCACGATTTTGTAAAAACTTGATTGAAAAGATCATGTCGGTGAAGTTTCCCGCTCGTTCTTCTCTAGAGACCAACCTACGTGTTAGAATGATCAACTAGCTTTAACTTTCTTAAAACTGATCATTTTTTTGTAATTAAAAAGTATTTGTAAACTATTTATTTGCCTTAGACTTTCAATCCATTGAAAAAGATTTAGCCATTTTTGCAAAAGTAAGCATAGTCCTTATCTTTCGTACATACCTGTGTTCTAGCGAATTTGTTCAAAAATGAAGTCGGCCTCGGGCGTGATCGAAGAAAGCTGTTGATCTGGAAGGCGACCACAGGTCGCGGGTACAAGCGTAGTGTTCGTGTATGCTCCATGAAATTAGCCAAGATGTTTTGTGAGTTGAAAAATCGCACCTGTAAAGAAATGTTCCTTTAGACTTATTAAAAAAAAGGGTGACATTGTTGTACAATGCTACCTTTTATTTGTTGTACAATGCCACCTTTTTTTTGATAAGGCTTGTCGTAAAAGAGTATTAAAGTGAATAATCACCACGTTGAGTAAATGGTCATATACATTTGCTTAGCGTGGGGATTTGGGCTTAGTGCATTTTCGATGTTATAACTAAACACAATTTTTATAACTAAACTTTTTTCAATATGCATATATAATTTGAATGGTTGCGGCTGAAAGTGTCGTTGCAACGTATTCCTCTATCATGCGAGTCTTCCGAGCATATCGGCTCCACTCCAAGGTGCTCCGAGGCTGTACATATTTGGTAGAACTTACCATGGCGACTCTCGTGGCCACATCAACAGAGTCGACATCGTGGCCGTATATGAGCGGGTTGAAGGGCTGCGAAGGATGCGCGTGGTGCGGCGAGGCCAGCGAGTGGCGCTGCGGCGTGTGGCCGGCGCTGGCGGCGCCCGGCCCGCTCAGCGACACGCGACGGCTCTCCGGCGTCGAGTGCGGGGCCGACTGCGCGCCGTCGCCGCCGCGGTACGATGCGGGTTGGACCCTGAGATTTAACAAATTTTATTTAAAGCTATATTTGTTAACTGTCATAATGTATAAAATTTTAATCGGATATGTTTTTAGGTTTTAATCGCCGAGTAATTGTATTTAATTTCTATATTACTTACTTGAGTGTAGCTCCTCCCACACTGTCTCGTCTGGAAGGCAGCAGTGGAGCGGCCGCCTGCTCAGCCGTGCTGCTTGTAAGACTGTTGAGGGCCTGCCGGCGTAATGTTCATTTATTAGAAACAGTTTGAACCATTTACCTAATTCAAGTGAAATTGCTAAGTTTCTGTACATTCGATAATAAAATAAGGATATTAAAAGCATGTAACGCCTTAAAAGGCAATGGGCTGTAATTAATAGCAAATATTTTTCCAAAATCATCATAGTATTCGAAATATAAGCTTCAAATTATTATTAATATTAAATAGCACAAAATCAAAAGGATTTTATTTTATTTGCAAGTTAAGCTACTTAAATTAAATGTTTTATTTACAATTAAGTTTTTTTAATAAATCATTCAAACTCACTACATACAAGATATGAGATAGGTAAGTATACATAGTGTGTATAGTCGAAGCTGTACTGTTCCACAAAGAGCGTTAGCACAATCACAACAAGTCAGTCAAAACATGCCGCACACAAACACAACGCATACTGAAACAGTGTTACAGTCTCACAAATGATAAAATAAATGAAATGTAGTTGACCTAGGAAATGTGTGATAACAGACAGTAACACGTATTTCATGTAAATATTTATATGTGCCTCTATTAGCAGCTTTTCTTATCTTGTTCTCTAGCTGAACATATACGACTGATGAAATATTTATAATTATTTTTATGGTAATGTATCTTCTTCGCTGAAATTGATTCTCTTCATGTAGTTGGCACTACAAGTGTAAAATAATTTTACAGTAAGTGTAAAGCTTTGTAATTATTTTATTTTCAGTTAGGTAATCCCGAACACTGAGTTGGAAGTTACTAGGTACTACTACTAGGCTACTACTGACAAAGTAAAATGCTATGAATCCCACGATAAGAAAAACTGGTATTTAATAATAGATATAAATATTATAAATACATAATAAATACATACTAACTTCGGTGTCAGGTGCAAGTTAGCTGTAGAGTATTATACTAAATCGGCACATACATAAATATATCGAGTTAATATGTTGTGAAAAATAGTCAAAGTGTGCAATGTAAAAAGAGTTAGAGATATTTACACCACTCCCGGCACTGCCCATGAGATGCACGGCCTAGCGTTAGGAGAAGAAGTGAGGGCGTGTTAGTGACACGATTCAAAGGAAAAAGTGTGGAAATTATTATAGGTCCTGAAAATCATAAATTAACAAAATATCTCCTAAGTTATGGCTTTTCAATTTCGAAATTAATTTGTTATGTTAAAGTGTCAGACATTTAGATGTTTAAAACATGCTTTTAACTATCGGGTAATTGTATATCAAATTATTTGTCGGAATAACAGCCGAAGGCATTGGCTATAGAACTTTCAATAAAAATCCATCTAATGACACATTATATGAATTAAGACGTATTTAATAATTTAAGAGTAAAGTGTACATTTAGATTAATTAAAACAATTAGATTAATCGTCACAACAGCTTAGCGACATCAATAGAAATGCGCTCACAAGTGCAAAATATTACAGAAAGTTTAGGTGATAGAAAAATGTACTATGTAGACATGAAAGAAAACATTCATAGAAAAACGTGAAAATTAAATAAAATATGCAATTTGTACCTGCTTCAAGTGATTCTTTAGTACAGAGCCTTCCGGTTCGGGCAGCGGCGGCAAATCTTGGTCAGTTCCGGAAGGGCTTATCAATTTAGTGGCATCAAGGTCCACAACCCATATGTCGTCGGGCATTCTACGCATAAAATTTAACATTACATTTTCTTTTCTAATTCCATTTTTTTTTACTTTTTTTAATTTAGCACTGAATGAAAAAATCGCAAAAGACTGCCTATAGAGAAAATGAATATAAATCAAATATATATACGACTATTATTAATACACACCTAAAATTCTTCTTATACGTAAGGAACATGGCGGGTACACCTATAAGGAAGGGTGTCGGAGCCAGTAGCAGTTGTTCGGCGCAACTCATACAGCTGGGCAGCAATGGGATGGCCGGGAACATGTACTCGAGCGGGTACAGCATGGAGACCAGCGCCATCACTGACATCGACAGCGCGTTGTAGTCGCGGGACTGCACTACCACCTTGTTTTCCAGTAGGATCAGTGTCAGGACTTTCAGACATGTGTCGACACCTGTGGGACAGTAACTCGTGTCAATGTTCTTTTGAATATTTAAATAAAATTATTAGCGTAGTAAGTCAGACAAGTCTAAAGCAACTAAAGATAAATCTGCTGGCGCGATAGAGAAAAGCTGTAATAAACTACCGTAACAGCTTACCTAATAGTTCCAAAGGTAGATGCAGAGGAAAGTCAACAAGTGCGAATCTCGTATGGTCCGGTAATGCGAACAACAGCGGTGAGTGGGCTGTCGGTGACAGTACTTCTAGCTCGAGCCTGGTCTTGCCGGGCACGGGTACAGGCGCGGATAGAAGCCGCAAGATCCACGTCTCGATCTCCTTGACGTCGTGCAACACGATAGTCGGGGTGTTGTCGTATGCTTGGCCAGTTAGTACTGACCATACCGTATCTCTAGACAAAGTAATAAATCATTTTTGTATAAAACCTTCTAACATCTCTTTTTTTTTCTAAAGTTCTCAAGCATCTCATTATTGTACTAAGTTATAATGAAAACGCTCGAGGCAATGTTCTGATCAAGCTAAAACATTCCTTGTTATCTTTATTTAATAAAATGTCGGAATGTAACCACAAAGATGAAAGTCTTTTCTTCGTTAGGTATTTAATTAATTCTTTGATCAAAGATGTTTACACAAAGAGAAAAACCCTATTAAATGGAAAGATAAAATATTTGTATATTTCAGTAAAGTGTTCATAATATATATATTTTTTTATGTCTTACCTAAGGATTTGTCTGGACGCGCCGACACGTCGTGGACTGGAAGACTCGTTGCATGCATCTATCAATTTCTTTAGGATAAATAGGCACTCTCGGAATGTGGAGAAGAACGGATGATGTGATAGCAGGCATAGCGAAGTTAAAGAATGATTCCGAACTCTCTGTAACAACCAGATAAAAGGTTAGTATAGCAGCTCACTTACATGTAACAAGCATAATAAATAAAGTAACCCCATTACTTGATTTATCAAGCTAATAGGCCTCTGTCAAAAACGATTTGTTATCCGTAGTAGTATTTCAAACAGCGCTATAGCTCGGGAAGACAACAATAAAACGAAAAAGTATACCGTTAGTATCATTTACCTGTCGCTTCCTCGTTGCTCTAGGACTGGGAGAGTGTGAGTGCGAGCCGCCACTTTCAGAGTCGGGCGCGGGTGCGAGTCGCGGCGCCAGCATCGCACTGCAGTCACGCTCCGAGTCACTCGGTGCTACGTTGCTGCTCCTATAGTCACTGGAACATTCGCTACGTCTTAGTCTAAGACCTTGTGTACCTATATAAACCGAGGGCAACTGAGGACATCTGCAGAAACTAAAGTTCAAATATTCCACTTAACTGTTTGACAAATCAACTGACAGTTAGGAGCTTCGGCTCAGTAAATCACCAATCAAAGTTAGAAGAACCTTATTCTCTTGACATTGATGTTTAACAAGTTATCAGATCTAAGGCTCTCGTGTGAAACTGCAGTTACGCAAGCTGTCTACCAAGTAACCAAACCTACACAATACCGAACTTTTAAATCACGCATGAACATAATTTTCATCTTTGATAGCCTTCAACAGCGTACAGCAGAAGTAGTTTATGTTCACCTGGAGAATGCTGAATCGGAACTCTTCTCCATGGACTTGCGCCACGACTCGCGGCGGAGCATGCTGCGCTCGCGGGGGCCCGGCACTTGTGCGCGCTCCACTGCGCGGTAGAAGTTGACGCAGATGCCGAATCGTGTCTTACCTGGTTAACATTATCTTATTAAGCCTCAAGGTATATAACTGATATTTTCTTGCATACCTGCGACTCATTTCACATTGACCTATAGGTTATAAATATCTTAGTACTTATATTCACCTGAGTCTTTATCGGTAAGTTGAAACACAAAAGAGGTGGTATCCCTGGAGGCAAGCTGTCCAGGGGCCCGTCGTGGCCCCACGGACACGCACCCCTCCGGTTGGCAGAAATAAACCATATCCAACGGCAAGGGGAAATCATCGTGATTGGTCAGTGGGTAGCGGCGGAGCAATTCAGGGGCCTTTACAAAAAAAAAAGTCTTTATATAATCTAAACACATAATAAAATACCTAAGAGATCATTTTATTAAATTAATTCGTGAGGCCTTCAAACCCATCGTCCTTGTCAAATCCCTAAGGAATCCATTACACACATCGCCTGATTCAGAAATTAAATCTGAAGGCCGTAGATATTCCGTCGAAATAAAATGATAACCGAATTTTGTCGTATTTTTGAAAATAATCAGTATTCAGGCAAATTGATCATCATTTCAGCCGAAAGACGACACTGGTGGTTAACATTTACAGAGACACTAGATGACTAGACCATTCATTAATCAGCAGTAGGTATTTTACAAGCTTTTATTTATATAATAGATCAATTCGATTGTCGTTGTACCTGTACAGGGGCGAGGCCCTTCCCTGAAGTGTAAGGTTTTGCTCCAACGATGGTTAAATAATCCACCAATCGCGGACATAGATGTTGCTTCTGAATGTCCATATTTGTACAGGATTCAAACTTATATGTTTACAAGAGAGCCTTCTCGAACTCATTATAATTTAAAAATATATTGCTTGTCATAATTATCACTTTTTATTAATATGCCTGAAACAAAAACAGTTTAAAATATATTTTATTCCTCTCTTCTTGTTAGGCACAAACATAACACAATAAATTGTAATACACACCGAGCCCCACAGCTCCCGCAAGAGCTAATTAAGCCGAGAGGATATCAACAGGTTTAATATCTAATATATATCTTCAAAGGCTTTATGAACAAGAGTTCCCATTATTATATTGCGCTGTGAGCTCATAACTCTACCGATAATAGAGAAATGGTGAAAAGTGAGCCTTTTGGGGTCAGTATATTGTAACTTTTCATAAACCCTAATTTGGCAAAAATTGTTTTGAAACGGAATATAACTCTATTTTTATAGAATATGGTATCATAAAACACTATTCTAATTCAAGGACGGCATAAAACCAATAATATTGGGTATTATCATTGAAGGATATCACCAAGGTTACACACTTACGCAACACGCAGTCCACGCCTACGTACAAATACGTGACCGGAAACAATCATATACAGTCACATTAAAACAAAACTCAATCCGATTTGACCGACATTTATTGATTTAAGGTAACGAGAATGAATATAAGTGTACTGTAGCTGTAGCCCAGGCCCCCTTGACCCATTTATTGCCTTGACACGATTCCGAGGGGAGCCCGCGCTCGCAATCGCCTGGCAGCCGCCCGGTGGCTAAGTTTACAATCCCTGTTGCCTATAAAACAACCTCAGTTAAGAGCCTTCATAAAGTTTATTCATTGCAAGACTTAATGAAGAAAAATATTAAATGATGGCCTATAAAAGCAAGGATAGAAGAGAACGTGTTTAGAATATATCATATATTATAGAGTTCTACCTTCATTATATTGATAAAAAATACTACAATACACAACAAACAACAATCATTCAAAACACAGGCAGGCATCGGTAGCCATTAAGGTGTTGCCAGGTCTTAGCACATTCACCTACGCTACAAAACATTCAGCTTTTCTGTTGGGTCATGTTAGGTACTTCGATACCAAAAACAGGGCACATATTTTTTGATCAAACGCGTTGAATGTGCTACGGCTCGGCAATTTATCAGCGTCTATTTGGGGATAATCCAGTTGAGGGTTGAATAACAAAGGTCATGCCATAGCTTTCTGCTGTAATAAAGGTTGTGTGAATTTTATGTCCATTTTATGAGTATCTATTCAGATTTAATGTGTTTTGAATAAACCCTATGTAACAAACCGGGCAACGCAGAAGGTCGACGATATTATAGTTTTGTAATTTTCGTAATGACAATAAAGCAGCAATAAAGGCTTTATTTGTTCACGCCTCATAACATTCTTGAACTAAAAATACTAAAATAATGGTAAAGTACATACACAACTAAGTAGGTATTAGATGTATGTAGGGTCTTATTAGGTACTGTACTCTCATATTATGGATTGTTGGCCAATGTTTAAGTTGCTTAGAGTGCCTTGCAGAAAAACCTTTCAAACCATAGATAATTCGGTTAAGTTATACGCGAACGACAGTAGTACAGCGAGAATCCGTTGCATCTATATAATGAGCTTCTATAATTGGCGGTTCCATTTGCGTATTAAGTTACGTCATTGTCAACTATCGTAGGCGGCAATCAGGGCGACTATTTTTACATTTATTATTATGTGTGTTTCTAATTCTGTAGCTAATTTCCCGTTACGTTATTTATTATACCTATACTTAATCATTTATAATATATGATTAAGTTGTATTTTATATCAGTGACATTTATCTTGTATACTATGTCACTGTAATACAGCTACATTATTCGCCTCGGTCTACTGGGTAATATTAACTCCTAGTTACACTAAAGATTAACTTTTTTTTTTTTGGAGTTAGCAAGCTGTTTGATCGACCTATTAAAACAAACTTTATGTATAAACTAACAAAAGTTTCTTCTAAGTTGCTAACTGACGTAATGAGATTTAAAGGGCGCAAACTTAGACCAAATACAATTTATTTTCTTAAGTAGAAATTTATTGGATATAACACAGGCCGAACTTTTATTAGTTTACAGAAGCACAGTTATGAATAAAGTACTTAAAGTGGGATAACAGCTATAAAAGGGGGTATCAGCGACAGGCGGTAGAGGCGGTAACATATACGCTATAAAAGTTACTGCACATGTTAAATTCGACCCTAAATGGTATGCTGAAGATGGAGTTGTCCCAACATTATATGAGCATATTAATATCTTTCCAGTTTATAGTTAAGTTGAACTGGCACAAGAAAAAGTTATGTAACACTAAACGCAGTAGAAGCTCTAGATAATTCGCTTCAAAAGTATGCGATTACACTAAGTTCCTTTTTAAGCTAAAAAAATAAATATAAAAAGGTAGAGATGTAATTTTGCAAACAGAAAAAAGTAAGTAAGAAAATTTAAGACTGCCTAAAGCATTAGGTGCTACATGTTCGTGCTCCTAATTGAATGACGTATTATACTAAAACAATTACCAAGGCAGTTAAATGCCACCTGCGGGTTGTTCACAAGAGATACCGCGCCCCCGGAACGCAAAGGGCACAAGAAGGAACATGGGTGGGTTTTAGTCAGTAAAAGTCTGACACTCCCTCCCGCCCCGCCCAGGGCGGGAGAAGTTATTTGATGACTTCCCCACCCACCAAAAAAAAAAAGTTAAATGCCACAGCGTATAAAGAATGTAAGCTCTGAACGAACGGAATATTAGAACATCTAGAATTTATAAGAGTACCTAAATATCGCTCGCCGTCGCTTTGAAGAAAATCAATACACTGTGTCAGACTTTCTCTAACTACATAGTTTATACCTAGTTAGATTTTCAATATGGAACACTTGTTTCTGATTGCTATCAATACTATGGTAATAAAACCGAGTGTGACGTCAGTTGTATATCTGTTGTATGGATTATAAAATCAATACCAGGCTAGAAAATGCTTAACTTATTGGGTGACGTATATAATATTACTTATCTAATGTAGGTAGGTACTTCAAGTCAATGCTTTTGGATTGATATGGCGTTGAGACAAATCGTATTTTAAAGGAAATTCTCTGTTATACCCATTAGAATAATAATAATTATAAAATATCCCTAATACGAATTTTGTTTCTTAACAGTCACGTATTTGTTTTCAAAATTTTTTATAGGACATTGTTTTGTCTGCACCCAGCTGCGAAGAAGCATATCACTTGGAACGCAACGTAGGATTTCAAATATATTAGTCGTTTCGCCTTTGATCCCCCAAGAGTTAAAAAGAAGTTACAATTCAACTCACATTTTGCAATAAGGGTCGTCTCCCGCGACGAAGCCTTTCGGGACGTGTCTTGAAGATGTATTTATGGCAATTCGGTTTCTTTATTGGTTTTGCCAGATCAAATAGATGTTCACATTAAAGGTCATAAATTAAGCTAGAAATATCCAACAAACTCCTTTTAATGTTACTTTGACCTTTGCCCGCTAAATTATAATTCCTATCGTTAGCTCTTTTTTAAATTTCAATGCTAACTAATTTCACGTTGATTTGCACGAGGTCCGAATTTAGACGCTTTTTTGGTTAAAAACACGAAAAAGATGCTTTGTAGCTTGGTAAGTAAGAACAATTATAGTCAACCACCGTTTTCCAAATCATAGTCTATTTATACATTTTTTTAAGGATGTGAAATTATCAAATTACTTCTTCCGCCCTGGGTGAAGCGAAAGGGAGTGTCAGACTCTTACTGACTAAAACCTACTCGTGTTTCTCTTAATGCCCTTTGCGTGCGTTTCAGGGCCGCGGTAACTCTTTCGAACAAACTCGCAACCCTGGCAGTCGATTTATACCTACGTTTTGTTTTAAAAGGAAAGTCTGAGTAACTTCTGTGACAGGGCATTATTTGCCCGATAAATCAGAGTAAGAACGAGGCACTTTGGCAACGAGACTGATGTGCCTGAAGCCACTAATCAAGCAGGCTATTGCGGCAATATTTTTGTAGGCGCTCGCCTCCGTAATTGGCATCTCGAGTGACGCTCAAGTGACGCGTCGTATATTGTCAAAGGACCGATGAAAAAGTGTTGTTTATCTAGATCTACTCACCCTTATTCTCTACGAACTATTGCTAAGAAAAAAATATGTTGTAACTATTTAATATGAAATGACGCGATGAAGAACCGTCATTTTATGACATAGGAAGTTGTACAGATCAATCTAATACTTACAATCAAGATACTTATACCTATTCCTGCCTACCTACACCGAACTCAAAAAATCCCAACTGAGTAAATAATTGGGGTTCATGTCTGTGGCCCTCACTTCCCCAAGGCTTTCAGCAAGCTAAAATGCCATGAAAGCATTTATAATGATGTGATAACACCCCTAGCACAAACTAAATTGATGTCAATGAATTGAATTTTCTGTTGAAGCCGTAGCGCGTCTATGTAAATTGAATCCATTAGTATTTTCAATTTAAATGTCACGTGAAAGATCGGAGTTACGAAACAGGACATGGCTACGAAATAGAAATTACTACGGCGTAGACTGTGGTGTAACTATATCTTTTATACCTTTCCCTCGTTTAAATGTGATGGAAATAAGACGGGGTGAAAAATAACTATTTTCCAACTGCTTTTAAGTAATTTATTTAACGTCCGGCTAATTTTAATAACAGTTGAATTTGCACCTTACACCTATTTTCAATTGAGTTGAAATTTGCACACACGAAGTTAGATCATCCAATATTTTTATGTGAAATTTATGATGCTGGAGAAGGAGAAGCAAATCATTAATTCAAACTTAAAAACTAACTTCTGAATAATTGTTAATTACTGTCATTCATCGCATTACATCGCAATGCGTATTCATGGCATTAATTGTGAATTTGTAGAGTACAACGTATATTATAAATACATCATCCCATTATGTTAGATAACAAATTCAGACTTCATTTCTGCTAGGTTAACTCCATCATCTTAAAAGTCTGCGGCCTGAAAACGGTAATTGGAATGTACCTACATACCTACACATACTAAGGTCCACGAATTAGGGGCCATAATTATTATTTTTAAAGTCTACATATTACCTAACGTTATCCATACGTTAAGTTAGATAAAGTTTGAGAGCTAGCTTGACCTTGCAAAGAACTGAATGACGTAATAACATCTCCCTTACACAATTGCTCTATCTATACATAGAAAATGACATACAATATTACCTACAAACAATCAATGGCGTGGAAACGTATGTAGATATGCAAATGCGTGTTCCATTTAAGTAATCGCACCAGCATTTTAGTTTCCAAGCGAATGCTGTTACAGCAGCTGATAACACGAGATAAGCCTTAGTAGCTCGTGACGAAACCAAAAGCACAAGTACGAATATATATTATTTTCGTTATTGCAAATGATTTGTTTGTAATACATTTGTTTTAAGTTTATTATTATTTGTTATTTTCATTTGGTATTTAAACTTCTCATATAAAGCTAACATTTGCATTTCACTATGTCATATTAATAATGATAGTTACAAGATTATGTTAATTTTAAGTAACCTGAAAGTTTCATGAGCTGTTAACAGTCTTTTGGACTGTTTGTCACATATAGGTTTCTAATTATACGTGCATTGATTTCTGGATACCAAAGAATAAGTTCTTTGAACCTTAAGAGGCTTCCAAATTCTACGATGAACTAGATGGCTTTTTGAGAGGATTTCGCGACCCGCAGTGTATCGTAACTTTTAATTTAAAGATACGAATTGGTGAAAATGCAATTCTAGTTTTAGGCCACATGTAACTTATCTGTGTTGGGTTTTTCATTGGTGAAATACCCCTAGTCAAGTTCCGTTAGTACTTTCCGATTGTATATAAGCCTCGGAATTACATGGCCCTGAATTTATATAACATCACGTTTTTTTACAAAGATCTAAAATGTTTACCTTTCAGCTTTAGTTCACAGTTTTCTTTTCTTTATCAAGCTGCCTAAACTGTATCATCTAAAACATGAATAATTACGTCACGAATACACTCTCAAAACATGAATCAATAAAATCTGCTAGCTGTTAGTCGGACTCACGAATTAAGGATTTTGATACATTTTGTTATTTTAATATAGATCACGCTAGAACTGAACTTCTTTTTTAAATTCTAGTACCTATGTTCTTAGATGTTTTCTGATGATAAAAAAAAAACAGACAATACTTTACTTACAATGAAAATAATTATACGTACCTACCTACCTATTACTATGAAGTATGTAATTATTGTATTACTAGAATATCAAAAAAAGAACAAATTAAACTCTTTTAGTATTTCATGAAGGTTTCGCACAAATTTATTCAGGGTCATCCGCTTTCGAGGTCAAAACCCTCGGGACTAGACTACCCTACATTTTTGAAACAGAATAAAGTAGAATAAATTGTTCATAGGTTCAAAATCCCTGTTATAAAATGTAATTTTTCCGATGAGCATGTTTATTTTGCTATAAGCTGCTTAGTTTCAGAAGACTCAATTAATCAATTTTAAAAATGGAATTCCAATCAGACTCGAGTTCCACGAGACATAAAGACCTTCTATTGACTGAGATGCTTACACAGGAAGAGAAGAAAAAAAAATACTCCATGCCTTTTATGAAACATATTATCAAGTAATACATATTTGTATGCATCTATCCAAGAAAATTCGTTACGTATTCCACGAATATGTAAGTACCTACCTAGCAGACAATGTCCTCATATTATTATAGAAGGAAGGTACCAATCTATACGTTGAGCTAGACTAATATATCTACATGTTGTATATGAGAACGACCGCTCCTTCAAATCGAAGCTGACATTACCTAGCACCTTTAGGGGTGTATAAGGTATTGCTTAGCGACATTAGTCACTAACAAAAAACTACGAGTACGCGATATATTAACGTCTCATGGCAAGAATAATGAAACCTGACTTGAAAAACAGAACAGAGTAGAATGTAAAGCAGGGCAATACATTGCTAAAGGTGATAAGGGAGTCTACGTGCGTGAAGTAAGCAAAATAAATGTTTTCACAACGACAAGTATGGCTTTATATTCTTGTATTTCAGTGGGTTACGTCACACACACGTCAACATGACGCACTTGAACCACTTTCCACCGGTCCGTGGTAATGAATATCGTAGGGCAACTAGAAAACCTTATCGGGGTCGTAACTTGCAACACAAAAGCAACGGCGCTATAATGCAGCTAGGGCTTACCTTAAGTTTACATGAGGTTGTATAGTTTCTACATCGTAAGCACGTCGCGCGAAATAACGTGATATCGTGCGTGTCGGGTTTTAGTACGAGATGTAACCGCGTAGTAGTGCATATCGCGGTATGGCGGAGACGAATGGAGTGGCATGCGCGGCCGCCCACGCTCGATACGCGCCGCGCCGTCGCCCGCCGCGCGCCGACCTGCGCGGCCCATCCCCCCATCCCACTCTCCGTACTACACCATGGCCGTAGTTGAAGTTTTTCAACTAACAATCCATTGCGCTACCGGTTTGAAAACAAACGAGTATTTTCCAAGGAACTGTACCGGAAAATTCAATGTAGTAGGCTCAGAGTGGAAAGGACGCCCTTTTAGATTGAGATAGGTAGACAAAGGTATTGGTTACGGGTGGTTGTAGTTTGCAGCTGATGCCATTTATTGTATTTTATGTGACACTTGTAGATTGTTGGATGTTCGCATATTTAAAACTTTCTTTTTATAAATTAAACACACTCGATACCGTAATAAATAATTAAAAGTTTATTAAATAGAAACTAGTTTATTACAATCTCAGATTACAAAAGCATTCATTTTCCTGTGTCTTCTTTGAGAGAAACAGTTCTGTTAAACACCATCTGTAAAAACAAAACATTAAATTAATTGCTTTTAAAATTGTATGTACAAATTCAAATAAGTAATTTTTACCTACAATGCTATCTAATAAATCAATGGTACCAAAAAAAGGTACTTACGAGCACACTGGCAACTTGTTTTTGTCGGTGATGCAACTATATTAATAGCTAAATAAAATTGATCAATACTGTCGTCCTTGGCTATACATGAGGTGAAGTTACGATTTTTTTTTAACTGTAGATCGACTAGGAGTTTGGCAGAAAACTTAATAATTATTTGTGATTTTAAATTTTCGTATAGCGAAGAACGACTGTATATCTATATATGAACGTGCAAATGCAACCAAAATTCAAACGCAAAACCAAACATAAAATCATAAAACATGGCATAAAATCGAACATTCTAAGACAATAAATACACACATCAGTAGAGTAGGAATAAAGCCGGATTTACATTACCTACTACACGTGTCGTCTTTTAATGGTCTAATTGAAATAAATTATTTGTTATGCTATCAAAGTTCGTTGTGAAACGATGATTTCCTAAACATACTTGTTTGATTAACCAAACCAGCATCACGGCACGACACGGCAGGACAATGTAATTCCAGCCTACGAATAAAGACTCACATGGTTGGCCGTCGAATCTGGGTCAACGGAGAAGAACCCGAGCCTCTCGAACTGGAACTTGTCGTAGACTTTGGCTCCTCTGATAGAAGCGTCAGCATACGCGCTCACAATCCTCATGCTGTCTTTACGACAGTCAGACAGGAACCCTCCCGGCACTTCGCTCGGGTCCTCTGGGTTCTTGTGTTTGAATCTAAATGGAAAAAAATTACATTTATTATTTCCTTTACCTTTCCTGGGCGTAATTATGACAGATACATTGAGCTTTAGACATACATAGATATATTTACAGACACTAGATGTTACTCTAAGATCTCGGAGTTTTTATGCCTAGTCTGTGTCATATTTACGCCAAGGAACTGTTCCTGGCTGGATACTACTAAACTTTACACTGCGAACCCAAGGGTACATTATTACCGCAATAATCAAAAAATAATAATGCATCTTTATGCACTATATATCTGTCAATTGAGAACAGTTGTACCCGTAAACGGTAAGAGCCAGCGCTCGCTCTAAGTAGTTATCGTATGCCATACTCACAGTGGCTCGTACAATCTGACTTCGACAGTAACAGGTTCCGAGACCCAGTGAATGAAAGCCTTGGGCTTCTCTGCTGATTCAGATGTCTCGGCTGTGCATTCCAGTTCGACAGCTTTGCCTGCAGCGTCCTTGATCACCTTAGATACCTGGACATAAAAAACTATTGTTAAGGAATACGTTGATACTTCGTCATTGTTATCCTATCTAGGACACAGAGAGGAGTCTCAGTGACATTAAAGCCAAATCTACCAAGCGGGTCCAGAAAGGGTTGCTTGCTGGACGTCACTTGTGTTCCAGTTCAGCTCCATACTACGGCTTTTTCCGTGGGTGCGTTTATAAACATAGAAACATACACCAACCACCAGACCCGGAACAACTACCTTAGGCCATACAAATGTATATTCCGTGCGGAAGTCGAACCGATCGCTCCAGAACTGTACCAACCGTGTCGTGTGAGCGATTGCATATCTTTAAATCCACGACCTACCTCTCGTAAATCAGAATTCTTACATTATTGAAATAACAGTCTATTCAATATTCTAGCAAATAAAGATACTGAGATTGAAAACCTACAGATGATTTATCTCAAATATTTTTATCCGTATTATTTATATTGTTATCGTTAAAACTTTTCGTTATATAAGACTTCTGTTGTGCAAGTTTTGTATTGTAAAAGCCCTTTTGACGAACTCGGTGGCAGACTCTAATTACACCGAGAAGAACAAATCAGGTTGTTTTTGTTACGTAAATGGTTATTCACAACATTTAATTGGCTGCGTATAGTACCTAACCAAATGTTATGACGTAATTGCAGTGCGAAGATTGATTTTTATTTAAACTAATATGAAACAAAGCCTAATATAATTCGTTCGCTTATAGTGACATACTGCGTATTAGAAATTATGCCCGGTTATAATGAAATTATCGACAAGTACGAATTTCTAAATAATTTGATTCCTAAACACTTTCGTGCGCTTCCCCGATCCCCGTCATGTCGCTCAGATGACATTGTGACTAGATTTTGAGCGATTTTCATTAGTAAAATTGGTATTTTGATTTTCTTACTATTTAACCTAACTTAACATAGGTACCTAAAAAAACAATATAGAAAATATTTTTATTTTCTAAGAATGAAAGCATTATCTTAGAAACTAAAAATGTGGATACAACATACCTATACGTCACATACTACTAAGCCATACTAAGCGTAGGTATGATATACAAAAGTATCACATCCGTTAATATGTCTATATTGTCATTTCTCTTCGATTAAAGTGACTGCCTCGTTAGCCTAGTGGTCCTAAGCGCGACAGCTACGCTAGAGGTCTTGGGTTCGATTCCCAGGTCGAGCAAAAAGTGTTATTGGGTTTTTCTATGAAATTCTCAGTAGTCGCTCGGAGTTAAGATTTATGCCCGGTTAATGGCAATAGGCTCGCCCCCTACTACATGGGACCTAAACATACCGGCGACCTGTGGGTGTACATTGTTACACCTCTGCCTAACCCTTCGGGGAATACAGGCGTGATGGTATGTATGTCTTCGATTAAAAGCGGATTCTACTAGTTTTTTTTTTTTCATTTTTACCTTGATGACGTAACCCGCATGTCTCAGTCCCACAGTTTGTTCCGGGGTCAGTCGTCTGAATCCCTTCTCAGGTTCCTCTTTGAAATCCGTGGACTCGATATAAAGGACATTATTAAACACTACTGCATGAGATCCTTTGTCCGGCTCATTGGGGAAGTTGGGTACTGTGATTTGTATTGGTTTGATACTAGGGAAGTTTGTTATTGTGATTTTTAACGGCGTTAGTGTCACCATGATTCTGGAACAATATGCACATTTTACTTTCAATCTTGATAGAACTACGACGCAACGTGCGTCCAAAATTCATTGGGTTTATTCAAAGTTAATGGTTTTTATTTGCCCCTGGCAAAACCAAAAGGAGGGATGATGACTGTGAAGGTCCAGGAAATGGCTACCATCATTCCTATATCTGCTGCCGAGTAGCGTTGCATAGTTCTAGTATTAAAGGGAGTGCCAGTAAGATCATAGGCACATGAGACGTTCCACTTTTGTCTTTAGAATGATGACCATAAACATTTTCTTTGGATGAACCGCCTACTTGTTTACCACCCATTAACATAAAAAAGCAATGAAATGTAAATATCCTATGGTAATCTCATCTATAACCTTGAAACCACTAAGAGCTGTCCGAGTTACTATCAATGGTAACCTTGAAATTAATATACATGTTAAGCTGTTCACTTGCCATGATAACATTATCAGTCAGGATAATAGTGGAATACTTATCGCTCTTTAAAATAAATTTTATTATGTAACTGGAACTGGATCTAACTACGAACATATAGTTCAAATGCAACTGTTTAAACAGGCTGAATAAGGGAAAAAGGTTACAGACATAATCCATTTGACAGTAACCTCTTTTTAGTAGTCACTACCGACTTAATACCTTTTCCCCAGAAGTTATTGTTATCTATGGTTAAAAACCATTACCCTCCAATTGCTTACTAACAGCATGCCTTTGCTTAACAATTTAAGGTCATTGTTATGAGCCGATGGTACTCCCATAACATACTACAAAAGACAAAAAATGAATTACCTTGGAGCAGTAGTATTAAGTACGTCTCTAATACTGGCGTCCAACATGGCGGGGTCCACGGCCCCCACCGCGCCGGTGACGCCCAGCGCCGCACAGAACGAGTTCACGGCTGCGGCCGGCACCCCACGACGACGTAGAGCTGTCAACGTGTACAGCCTTGGGTCGTCCCAGTCTGCATATAGCAACAATTATTTCATGATTTTAAAACAAAATATGCTACACGTTAATAAAGAAATATCTTCTTTTAGAAGAGCGTCGAGCCGATCATGCTTCACGCTGATGCAGTTTCCAAAGGCAACATGTCAAAACATCGTAAATTCCTAGATGTATCCAAATGAAATATCAATGTAGTATTGGCCATGTGTGTAAATCTTTCAGATTTCACACAATTAACGTGAAACTCGGATAAAAATCCTATTTTTTAGTTTTATAGAAGTAAGTGGCACGAAAAGATTCTTTGTTTTACACTACTTACGTATACAAATTAGAACTCTAGTAACTTACCGCTAACAATCCCTTCATCAATGAGTTTCGCTATCTTCCTCTTGGACACTACCGTGTAGTTAACGTTCAGGCGACCATACTCCCACTGTACGGGGCAGTAGATGTCGAGAGCATTGCATAGCCAGTAGTACGACGACCTGAAAGAAGAAAAAATATTAGTCTAAAAGTTTTGCACATAAAGACAAGTTAGATGATAATTTTGTTATTTTAGACGATACTGTTGGCGCGGTGGCTGTATGATTGGCTACTGCGATGTGGATCGTGGGTTCGATTGCCACACAATACAAATATTTGTATGGCTAACAGGTATTTGTTCTGAGTTTAGTTGTTTGTGTCTATGATTTTATATTATTGTCAATGCCCAATATATAGGAGAATTTTTAGTCTACACTAGGACATTTATCTGAATCGTGAGTGCGAAAAAAAAAACAATTTCCTCAGTCATTATCCTGTATTAAAAGTGTTCATCTTCTATGCATAGCTGTACAAAATGCCCTGCTGTATTGCCCTTGGTTGTAGGGCAACTATGCACCAATGGTTATTTAGGTATCTAGTAGATGATTCTAGTTTGTTTATCCTACTAGAAGTCAAATGTCCTTCTCCCTTTTCAACACACTTACATCTGCTAACACTGTATATGTAAGAAAAATATCGACCACCAACCTTCTAGATTGGAACTCCTTAGTGCACAATGAATGTGTGATATGCTCTATGCTATCACAGAGACAGTGAGTGTAGTCATAGGTAGGGTAGATACACCACTTGTTGCCAGTGCGATGGTGTGGCTTGAACCGGATCCTGTATGCTACTGGGTCTTGTTTGCCCTCCTCAAGGGTAATCTTCATTCGTAGGGTAGCATCTCCTTCATCGATTTTGCCGTTTTTCATGTCCTGGACAAAGTTGAGATTAATGTTGATTTAAATCATATATCCCTAAGGGTAGTGCTACTTAAGAAAGCAAAAGAAAACAAAAAATATGTTTTATAGGGATCACAATATTAGAGTAATTGTTTAAAAGTATAATGATATAAAATAGACACCTCAAATAATTGCAAACTTTCTTCAACAGGCCTATTCCTCCAAGGGGAAGGTGGTGGATTGAAACCCTTGATTTCTTCGGACCTCTGGTGACATACATAAGCGAGATCCTTGCTGATCAACTCAACTGCCCAATTGTATAGTTGACCAAAGTAGTCTGATGAATGTGTGATCCGGTATGGAGTGTAACCTTGAAACATAATAAAATTGAATCAAGTACATTTCTGGAAAACTATATTGAACATAAATAAAATTGTGTATTGCAAAGCTAACAGCATAATGCTTATGCATATGGACTGCCTCATTAGCCTAGTGGTCCTAAGGGTGACTGCTACACTATAGGTCTTGGGTTGATTGCCAGGTCGAGCAGTGTTATTGGGTTTTGCTATAAAATTCTCAGTAGCAGGTCGAAGTAAGTATTTGGGCTGGGTTAATGGCAATTGGCTCTCCCCCTATTACATGGGACCTAAACATACCAGCGAACTGTGGTGTACATTGGTACACCTCTGCCTAACCCTTCAGGGAATACAGGCGTAATGGTATGTGTGTATGTGATAATACATATTATATTCAAGTAAGAGTTTTGATATTTGACTCACCTAACCACTCCACCATGTCTTTAATACCAACAAAAAATTTCTCTTCCTCTTTTTCAGGGTTAGTATCATCATATCTTAAGAAGCAGATACCATCATGGGCAGCTGCATATCCAAAATTAATGTTAATAGCCTTTGCATGTCCAATATGCAAAATACCATTTGGTTCAGGAGGAAATCTAGTTCTCACTTTTCCACCAGTTATACTGAGATGCTCTTCCAGTAACCATTGTGTGTCATTTGTTACAACGTAACCATCAGCCTTATAGTTCTCTCCAGGAGCATGGAAAGGTAACTTTTTCATCAACTCTGTTATAGATGAAGCACCTGCAGTTTCATCGGAAGATTCTGCTTTTTCGGATAGTTTTGATGCTGAAATTAATGCACATGAGAATATCACTGTTAAAATGATAATTTTTTTAACATTGTTATAATTGTACTGACTCAAACCATCTATTTTAATAAAGACAGAGATAAGACTATAGAAGCACTTAAAAAATAAACTATTAACGAGTACCTTTATCATCAGTTTTCTTTGCTTTATTTCCTGTATCGCTTTTAGGTTTCTTTTCAGCTTTTGGTTGAGGAGCTAAGTCAGCTTCTGTTTTAGGTCCCAATATATATAACATCTTGAAGTAAGCACAAATAAGATAAAATTATTGCACACATTGCAGTTATAGTAGCCGTTTTTTAAGTCTGTTTCTGGGTTTTTTGACGCTGCACGCGATCGGTCCGACAGACGGACCAATCGCGTGTAGCGTCGCGTGGCCCTTTAAATATATTTATTAATAATTATTGTTAGAGCAGCCACAATGCCATCAACTATGTCTCTTGAACCATAATAGATAGTTCAAATTATACAGTCTCATAACAGAAAAGCAGACAGCATCAAAAGCCTTACTAATAGGGTCCCATAAAGGGTGTAATTTTGGGATAGAACCCTTAAAATTACTTAATTCAACCATTTAGGAGATTTTATTTAAATTCTCACCTGAAGATCAACTTCATTCTTTATAGCTTTCCCGTCAGCCCATGGGAGGGCAGCTCGCACTGCTTGCATGATATTACCAGCATTAAACCTGTATCTTTTTTCTTTTAACTCTGCCTTGTGCCGAGCCATAAGTATCTCTACTGCCTGTTCGATTTGTTCCGGCGTGACCACGATTCCGACCCCGCAAGCTTCCTCAAATGCATCAGTATCCACATTGGACTCGTTCATATGACCGAGTAGATAGTCCAAAGCTGCATCAACTCTTAGAGTCGAGTCAAGTTTGCCGTTAGCTATAAAATCGCAAACAAATGGTAGTTTGGCAGCGATCTGCGGCTTGATCTTAGTTGCCAGATGGTATATCAACATTCCGGCACCAGTAGGCAATTTTGCTACATCCACCTAAGGAAATAATAAAAGTATGCATATTTTAATATATCTTAATTTTTAATATTACAAATTTGCAGGCGTATCCTTGTAAAACTGAGTTATTATTAAACAGTAATTTGAAAGTTCTAACCTCATTCAGTGCGGCAAGTAGTAACTTGGTTACATTCGAGTTTTTTAATGTTTCCTTTGCTTTTTGTTCATTTAAGCCTAAAAGCTTAAACCTTTCTACAGTTTCCTCCGGCGTCATTTTAATTTTAGTCACAACAAAAGAATATTTCAAAGGCCAAAGCCGAATCGAGATCTCCGATTCTCCGATTTCCAAAAATTCGTAAAGAAATTCACGTCAATCGATAATTCAGAATAGCATAGCACTGACATTGACAACAGGCTCTGACAGAGACAGATGACAGATGAAACAGAATGACGGCAGCAGACGCTGTTAGAAATTGCAGTCCATTTGACGCTCAGTGCGCTCCAATACAGAATTTCCTTGATGATTAACTTACTAATTACAAAACATATTAGCACGGAATAGCACAACCTGACGCCTGTATTCCCTAAAGGAATTAGTGTTATATATGGCCCATGTAAAAGATGAGCCTGTGAATGTAAAACCTTGTTTACATTAAATAAGTACGTATGAGAACATTTTTACCCTGCTTTGGCTTTACCGTAGTCGGGTAAAAATGTCTCATACGTACTTATTTCACCAGTTACGACAATACAATTTTCTTCTACAAAAAATTATAAGGTGCGCTGGGGTAAGATCGGTGATGGGGTAAGAACGTAGGAATCAAATATCCCACTTATTTATTTAGCTATATTTTTGAATGCTAGCCATATGGCGCGACACGTCATTTTGTTCTGCCCCGCCTCGCAGTGTCCACCAGTCGATTCAGCAAATTGGACTTGCACTACGCGTCATTAGAGAAAACAAGTCAAATTTACAAAACTAAAAATCCATCCGGTCTTCCACCCTCCTGCCGGGGCTGCGGGTTGTTCGCAAGAGATACCGCGCCCCCGGAACGCAAAGGGCACAAGAAGGAACATGGGTGGGTTTTAGTAGTAAAAGTCTGACACTCCCTCCCGTCCCGCCCTGGGCGGGAGAAGTTATTTGATGACTTCCCAACCACCAAAAAAAAAAAAAAAAATCCGGTCTTCCACCTTCATTTATATTTTCATATTTTAGCTAAAATATAACTTATTTTAATATTATTTTGCCTAAACACTGAGTTTTAAGCAGTGATAATCCGATCAAACTAATCCAAAAATTTCTACTATCTCTATAGGCTGAAATCTGGTGTTGCCCCTGTCGAGTGAAGATCAGACAAAAATATCCGGTCTCAACTCATTTCAAAATTGGTAGTGATTCAGTGTACAGTATAACAGTATTCCGATTTTATATGACGCTTTAACATACGCTTATTTTATTTGGTAGTTTGCCTGTGAATGTAACCAAAGTTTGAGCGTCTTAAAGGTAAGATCGGACAGTTTAAACAAAAAAAAAAGAATCATTTGGAACATATATGTTTGTAATATTAGGTAAATTTTGTCGATGTAATTTTAAAGAGCATTAAAGATCGGATACATTCTTTTCTTACACTTTGTGTTCCTAGCAATAGAAATAGTATTAAAATTTAGTTGTCCTAACTTACCCTTTGACGGCTTTGATGTCCTCATTTTACAGGCTTACCATGCAAATAGTATTGAGTGTTTATAAATAAATTAATATTAAAATTTTACTGTGTTTAATCATGATCTATTTCCGCGATTTCTTAAGAATGTGGTGTATACCAAAATCGAAAAAAAAAAGTTTTTGTAACATCCTAGCAACTATTCGACAATCCGTCCGGTATTACCCCAACGCACTTAATCTATGTACCATTCGCTAATTAAACAGCCTCTCGCAATATGTAGGTAGGTAGGTACCTAGGCGAGGATGGCCACTGCGCCCACTCAGTCAACGTCTATCAAATTATTATCTAGTAGGATTATCAGCTAACCAGACGATCGTCTTGTTGTAGCTATACAAATGATTCTAAAACTAGACACACAAAAACAAACGTTTTTATAAAAAAAGACAACTGCCTTCAAAAACTAAAAAGTGAAAAATTAAATTTAGCTTTGGAAGTCGGCGGCTTTGGTTCTGTTTGTTGTTTTGTATTGCCAACGATTTCCAAAGCTAAAGTTATATTTCACTTTTTAGTTTTCGGTTGTCCTTTGGACCGACTTCAAAAAATAAGGAGGTTAACAATTCGACTATATGTTTTTTTTTGCATGGTTCTGTGACTACAGACCCATGCTAATTCACTTTAAAAAAGAAAAGTAACTAAGTACTTAGGTACCTGCCTAAGTAATAATATTATGCTGTAGCTAAATACATACTGTCATGAAATCGAAAGTGACGGCTCATTGATCTGTGAATATAATCGTGCGACTGTTGTCTCATCCTATTAAGTCCAAGAGTACAAGAGCATGTTAAACGCCTACTACTTTCTCGGAAAAAGATCAAGAGATTGATGTAAATATCTTTGAGGTTCCGTACATCTAAACTTCTAAATTGGCAAAATAAGGAGTTTATGGATCATTGCTTCGATTATGTTTCTTGTAATAGAAGCCTGATGAAAGTCACGATCATGCGCAAAAGTAGTTCGACACTAATATAATATTGACAACGTTCCGATAACCTTAATAAGTAAGTTCCTAACCCTAACTGAAGCTACCTCAATGCTTAAGTACTAACATTAGGTAGAGGAACCTATAATCTTCCTAATATTTCTATCTCCGCGTTAAATAGGCACCTACAATGGTTTGATATAAGTATACGAATACCGAGGATTGATTCATTAATAAATAACCGAATAGTAGATTTAAAATACCTCGTTGCTTTTGCCCGCCACCTCATCCAAGTGAATTTTCTTATATATTTTTGCTATATTGAAAGGCGTCAAATCAAAAGGAATTTATATGACAGATGTGAGTGGCCACGCCAAGAGGGGATACCCTAGAAAGACCTACGCTGATCTTATAGGTGAGGTTCTTTAGAAAGGTCTTGTGCGTAGTACTCGTTACCGGCGTGCTTGTATAACCAAGATGTATGAACGTAGACGAGGCGAAAGGAGTACCTATGTAAGGATCGTAGCAGGTGCGTTCTGTGGTTTCTATCTACCCCCGTATGTTTTTAGATAATTATATAAATACTTATAGCCTGTTATATCACTCAGAGGTAACGTAAGTAGCTTCCTATTAGCGAGTTTTTAAAATCGGATTAGATACGGATAGAGAGACTAGAAACAAAAAAAAACTTTTAGCTTGATAATATTTGCACAGATGAGCTGGAACTGTAGACCAGTAAATCGAAGGTCGCTCTAAGGTAACCGATATAGCTAACGTAGGTCACGGAAGAAGGTAACTTGATCTTTCTGTGGATATTAAACCGTGTATATTCGAGTCTAGTGATCATAACCGCAGTGCCTACATCGCATTGAAGTCAATAATCACTTGATTTTCACATTGACGATAAAATAGCTATAATAACATGTACCTATCCATTAAAATAAGAGTGATAAGCCCATAAAGCCGATAATAATTGATGAGGACAAGGATCGATATATACCTGTCGCTATTGGCTGCTGTTATAAACAGAGAATATCATGCAAAATAAATGAAAATGTAAGTTATTACATACATGTTTGTCCACGTCCGATAAGACAGAACCGTGGGACGAAACAGCTGACAACAAGGTACCCGGTATATCTACTGTAACTAAAACAATGTGAGCTTTCAACAGCATTAAAATTAACAGGTAAGTAGTAGTGGACCTTGCCTGGTTTATACTAGCGACCCGTCCATGATTCACACTAGTGCGATCTAAATGATGAACTGTATGCATTCTCCAGAACGATTTCGGCCACGGCCGCTAGCCAAGTTCACAGGAGATATTATAGAGCACAAGTGTATGCGCAAAGACAGGTGCACTGCCTCTCCCCTAACTCTCTTAGTCTGGTGGGACGGCAAGCGACCCACCCGGAAAGAGATCAGTCGCAGGATCTACGGTTTTTTGCGTTTTCTGAGGCACAGGAGTGTCACACTACTAATTTCCAAAATTCGGGCTGTTACTGAGAAATTCCTAATGGGAAACCCAATAACATTTTTTGCCCGACCTGGGAAGCGAACCCAAGACCCCACGATCCGCACTCGTGCCTGCGACCACGAAACCAACGGGCAGTTGAACTAATCGACGTGTCAAGACATCGTGTTATAACCAAGTCAAAACAGCATTTGGTCAAGGTAATAAACATCTATTATCACACAATTTATAATAATAATATCGCTTCACACCGCCAGAGCTTAGACCACGACTACCTCGTTTACCGATGCACAACAAAAATAAAGCGTTGGTGTGTGCTCTAGATTTGCAGCTGTCAAACTATTTTGCGGGCAGCAAGGACCTTGTCGATACCCACTTAATCTTGTATTGCGCCGCTGTTGCGGCATGTCGTGTAGCTCATGTCAAATTTCCCAACAGTGACGGAGCAGCACGCTACACGTCCAAAACCAGCCGTACCAGCATAGCAGTGCAGGATTACTCGCTCTAGAGTGATGCGTTTTGTGAGGCGGGCATTTTCGGAGACCGATATTAATTCTCGAGATGATTTGTCCCGCGTAATGACTTCCTGAAGCAGAAGATATGATGTGCATGGGCAAACCGTATCATTCGTCGGTACAAGCGGCGAGTAAAGCGAAAGAGAACCGCACATTCCAGAGCGATGAGAGGTGGGTCTACAGGGCTTAGGACCTGCCAGACCAAGGTGTGACTGATGCGCGTCTACCGGATGATGATGCCATGTGTTCGTTTTGGCGCAGCATCTGGTCGGTGCCTGTCAATCACACTGAGGAAGATTAGACTCGGGAGGTTGAGCGAGTGTGTGATCCCATACCACATATGGGGGTAATTACGATCAGCCTCCAAGACATAGCTCGTGCAGTTCGCCCGTTGCCTAACTGGAAATCTCCAGGACTGAACAGACTGCATGATTTTTGGATTAAACGGCTACAAAGGTCGCACGTTCGTTTGACTTCCCAGTTCCAATAAGCCTTAGAGTCTGAAATAACCACTGGAATAACGCACCTGCTCCATAAATCGGGTAGTATTACGGAACCCAAAAATTATAGACCGATCACATGTTTACTGACGGTCTATAAAGTTCTTACACCTATCTTGAGAGTTACAATCAATGAACATATTTATAATAATTCTATCATGTCTGTTTCTCAAAATGGATGTAGGAATGGGTCTCGTGGTACTATGGAGCTACTCCTCATTGATATGGCCAATAACCTGCAGGTTCGTCGTTCTCGAAGGTATCTGGCATGTTGGATAGACTATAAGAAGGCCTATGACTCGGTGCCACATACTTGGCTCATGAGGGTGTTGGAATTGTATAAAGTGGATGCAACTCTGCGCACCTTCTTGATGTCATGTATGGGGCAATGGAGGACGCTCCTTCTTTATCCAGGATGACGGCAGATCCGAGAGAACAGCGAACCAATATCCTTATTGGTTCGCTGTTCTCTCAGATATCTGCGATCGAGCGTCCGAGCTGGGTATATTTCAGGGCGATAGTCACATTATTACAAAATATGTCATTATTACATTATAACATTATTACTAAATTTATATTATTATATTCATGGAGATTTACATAATAGTCCTTAAAATACAGATAAGTGCAAAACCAACGCCGGGGAACGTGCGCCCCTTCGTCGCCTAGTAGAGGCATACAACATTTATCTCATGGAGTTGGACATATTTACCCTCTCAAACCATCTTTTTAAGAAAAAGGCCATAGATATACTCTCTAAAATGGAGTAGTGTAATGATAATGTAAATATAGGCTAGTTTAAATTTAATAATACTACACACACAATTGTGCTTGTATACGTTTTGTTTCCTTGTAACTTCTACTTTTTTTTTGTTAATATGTGGACAATGTAGTGGGTTACATGTTTGTAATTTAATCTTAAGGACTTATTGTACAGCTTTTAACATGTAACTGTTTTTTGTCCCTTACAAATAAAATAAAATAAAATCTATAAGTATTAAAATTATTAGGCAAACATTCAATATTACTATTATTGTGAATCTTTATGTTCCGTAAATTCCTTAATGCTATAAAAACAGTAACCTTGCAGCCACTCTGTTAATTTCTTTTGAATAAATTACCCTGTAACAATTTTAAGTGGTTATAAATTGTGTCATTTATAAATAACATATACTTGTACCTAAACCTTTTTTTTTTACCGATGGGAAATCATCCAATGACTTCTCCCGCCCTGGGCGGGGCGGGAGGGAGTGTCAGACTTTTACTGACGAAAACCCATCCATGTTCCTTCCTGTGCCCTTTGCGTTCCGGGGGCGCGGTATCTCTTTCGAATAACCCGCAGCCCCGGCAGGCATGGCCCTGAGTGGCCCCTTCTTTAGTTTGCTGACATCTCTTTGAGGCGCGCGTGGAACACGAATGCGCCGTCGACACGGTCTGTCGTCAAGTGACGTAAGGACGGTGAGCTACCCATTGCTCACCGTCCACAGACCCGCGTCTACGGTGGCCGGGAGTCGTCGACGACGTCGACGCGTCTATCGCGGCGGCTGGGACGAGAGAGTCTCTGCCTCTCCCGTCCCTCCACCTCCTTCTCTAGCATCACTGCTTCGCAGAAGGAGGTGACTGCATTCCATTCCCTCTCGCTTCGGACCATGGCTTGAACCAGGGCCGGACGCGAGAGTTCGCCGCCGCGTACCTAAACCTTACGGAATAAATCTGTAAATAACTAAGTGGCCAAACACACACGGAAAGTGACTTTATTTTAGAAAACTATGTAGGTATTTATAGGTGTTTATAAATATCCATTACCTTGACCAAATGCTGTTAAATAAATTAAAGAGCGAACTCATCGACATATCGCTCGCATGAGCAACCAAAGAAATGTGTGTTTCCTTTCAAAATCAATAAATTGTAATTGAATTAGATTGATATTTACTTTCGTCAAGTTCCGTCTGTCTGGGTAAATAAGTCGGCTATTGGCTAACTAGCTGAATAGAATATTCATTAGGTTGCTGTGAAAAAATAATATGGAGGTATTTAGGTAGTTATATAGGCATCCTATGCCTTCATATATGATAGTCTATACTAATATAAAGCAGAAGAGTTTGTTTGCGGAAAAAAGTCGCAGTATAAAAACATTGAGAACCCCTGTCTCTAATCTAGATAAACATTTGTAATGTAATACTTACCTAGTTCATAAGATTAGCTGAAAACCGAACATATATTTCATGACCTAGGTACTATTAATATTTCAACACTTATCAAAATATTTTTATAAGTTTGCATGGTCGTATATTTTCTGTTATGTGTATCTCGACCTTTACTCGTGTCATAAATCTCATAGCGTTCGCATTCAAATTCAATAGTAAATAATATCTAGTTATTTACAGATATTATGTATTTAGATTCTACTATGTATTTAGTTCTTAATCAATGCTCCTTTTATACCGACCTACTCATTAGTTAATGTTATTACCCACTGATGACATAATTAGGTGCCTGTGAGCGTGTGAAACCGAGCAGAATATGCCATAACTCGTAGACGAATCAAGGTAGGTACCTACTTATGTTCAGTTTATTACGCATCCTGCTCATTTATTACGTAATTTAGTCATATATTCATAATTTACAGTTCAAGAATTGCAAGGGCAGAGATGTTTAAGTGTTAACACTTCGTTATATCATAATATTTGGCAGATGAGTTTGGTGTTGTAAAATCCTGGTAAATCTACATAACTACCAGGAAGGGTTTAACAATAAATCTTGGTAGCTGTGACATGTATGTGTCTACCTATTAAAGGAAGGCCGGCTTTTTCCTTTGTAGATACAGCCTAAACTACAGTGCCCATTTCAACAATTGTATGAAGTGTCGTCGGATTAGCCTTGATCCAGATATCCTAATATAAAAAAAAAACAATAGCAAAATAACTAGAACTACAAAAATAGAGATAAAATTCATATTTTATCTCTTGAATTTTGTATCTTTTTTATTTTATCTTTTGAATTGTTAGCCTGTTTCATAACAGGCTAACAATTCACACGTGGTTAATTTTTCTTGGGTTTGCGATCACGGTTGGGATTTTCAGTAGGGATTACTTTTTTTTGGTCAAGCCCGCCCTATTCCCATTCACTACTACCTACACCTGGAAGCCAGAATTAGAAACAGTGGAGACCGCCATCGCCAGAAAACCGCCGCCGAGGCAATGAAGCTCGACGAGTCCCGTAGAAACTAAACCGGTAGTTTAAATTCCATGAATGGGTTTGGTGGGTCGATTTTAATAAACACACTTTTTTGGCTACGTCGCGTCGTCGCGAGAACGTCTTTTTTTAAGTATCATAATTAGAAAAACTTTGAAGCCTTTCTTTTGTGTAGTTTGAAACTCCATCTGATACCGTGTATTCCTAAATCAGTGTGTACCCAGGATTGTAGGAATGCTGGATATCATCTTAATTCATTGAGCTATTTTAAAAATTTAGTTAAACGGATTTCGATGGCAATCGGTAACATTATGTAAATAGAATACCCTTTTTTTTCTACCTCTTATTAAACGATGTTAGTTAACATCTGCTCGAACGTACTACAATTCAATTCAAGTAAGAATACTAGGTCATGATCCTGAAACTGATAAACTCTGTCACAAATAATAAATCTACCTACTTAAAGCTGTATTTCCTGAATCATAGCGACTATCTGTAGTGACGTATTTTAAGCTATCTAAGTAAGTACTAGTAAGTTTTAATATGACAATAAAAAAAATACACATCCACGTTCGTATCGCGGAGTTTACGCAGCAGCCCTCTGGACGAAGCGAGGGAGGCATCGACAACAATAGCCATTCGAGTTGGGCCCGCGCGCGATCCCGCTCGCATTCACCGCACTCACACGAAACCATCTGTATTATTTACTACAAAAAAAATCGGAAACGATTACTATTTCTATCAACGGACACAAACACGTTTTTCAGAAATACTCTGCTAATATTCACGAAGAAGTTTCCATTCATCAAATTATAAAAATAATTCAAAGTGTATTTATAACTTCTGTTCAAGTGTTTTCAGTATGTTTGTGTGGAATATGTTTCTATAATAATTTTAATCTTGAATCGTAAGTACCTAGATTTACCAAATAGCACCTAAGTACTTAAGTTTAATAATGTAAAAAAATGCTTTAATTAGGTAAGCCTAATATCCTACACTAAAAAGCTTTAAAGTTTTAGATTGTCCAAAATATTATAATACATTATATATATGTATAACTATGTAGGTAATACACAAACAAACCCCATGATGTGACTGTCAAGTATTTATTATAAAGTCTCAATTAAAATTTCACCTTCATCTATTTCCTTAAAGCGGAAAAGTGGTGAACCGCTTTTGCTTCTGGTTGTAAAAGCTTAATTAATTTTAGAGTTGTAGACGATTTATTTCCAATTACGTGAAATGGTTTTTCGATACAAATTACATCTCGTTATACCTACCCAATGCTGCAGAAAGAGATTTGTTAAATAGTTCATTGGTGTTTTCGTGCTTCTTAGGCACTTATTAAAAACTTTTTACTAAATAGGTACTTACCATGTATTTTTGATCAAAAAACTAACTGTCTCTTACTTAAATGTACATAATTTTTAATTGCTATCCACCTAAACACCAAATATTCTGAAGAGATATACACAAGCTTCCGTAAATAAACATCTAGAGAAACGCTTACCGTAAGAAATAATTAAATATTTCCAAAAAAGAAATACTTCGGTAGGTGCCTGTTTCACTGTTTTCAAACTTCTAGTTTAAAAAGTTCATAAAAATCCTACGAAATGTATCATGATGTTGTATACGACAGTGTTTATTTATTTTAGTTGTTTTGTAATTCCGGTTAGTCTGGAAGCCGACCTCAACATAGTTGGGAAAAGGCTTAGCAGATGGATGTAATTATTGATTAGTCCTGAAACGAATTTATATGTAAGTATAAATTAAACCAACCAACTGAATTTGAGATATTGTAAGCATAGTTGCCTAGATACGTGATTTATTTCCACTTGACAGCGCTTTATAAATACTTATACTACGTGTCTCGGAGCATCGTAGACATTTTGTTTATCTCAGCCCTTAAAATACAGTCACTTGTTTCTATTACACCGTGACACTTTCTCGAAAGAATAAGTCCAACAAAACGAAATGCGTAGGCTTAAAAGAACAGTTTCGTACGTGCGAAAAAAATATTAAGTAAGTACTACTGGTGACAATGTACTTATGCAAAAACGGAAAAAGTTTTCATGCAGGTACTTACGTTATTTTTACATGTCAAGAATGTAACCTATCTTATGACTCTGGTGACCTGGTTCATGCGTCTGCATTAATAAAATGGGCAGTGCAAAACCTAACCAGTTTTAATATGGCATTCAAATCCGTGTCTACTTTTGAACCATAGAAAGCGATACACTACGAAACAGTCGTAGTACCTATTTCTGGTGAAAAATGCGTGAATTAAGTATACTACTAACCTAATTCGAGCAAATGTTAAAACAAGTTCAAATAATTGTAAAAATAAAAGCAGACAGAACTTTTACCTAATCTACGTTATTATCCCTTGTTTTGCCACAAGCAGGACATTGAGCGTCGCAGACTTTTTCAAGTAGATTTGTCTAGGTTCACATTATACAAGATAGCTGTTACATATGTTATGAAGTTATGAACACGACACGTTTGGCGCATAATGACCTACATTATGATACCACACAATTTGTTTTATTTTCTCTACATTACAGTACAGCAGGCTTACATAAAACTTACACTAACTAACCTTACCTAACCCTATTAACTTTTACTTACATAAAAGCACATAGGTACCTTTACCTACTTTTACCTATTTATTTTGGGTTATAAACTGATCGATGTACAAAAGTGACACATATGGTAGGTAATAAAAGAGATACGACGGATTATAAAAAATATTACAAGCGGAAACTCGAACACAAACCATGGCAAACGAGGCCATTAACTTTATGCGGTCGCTACCCACCGTGGGACTGGGATATAAAACATAAAGGTTGTTTCTTCAAACCACAGTTTATCTTGCCGATTTAGGAAGTAGCCAACTACCCTAGACACAGCTTCTCCGAGATTTGAGATTGCTTCAGATCGAAGACTTCTATAATACTAAAGATATTTGAAAACCACGAAAACTTTTTTTGATAACATTTTACCATTTACACTACTTTTTAGACCTATTTTTATTAGATCATAATTTACTTTGTTCCATTCAGGTCAGCATATATCTATGCACTCATACAGTGTGAAGTGCCCAGTAGAATAGGTATATCAATGACTGCTGTAGTGGCGATGAGCACCACGACGTCACCAAAGACTTCGCTTGCCAAGCTTGTTCTGTATCCTAAGCCGAAACCTTTCAAGGTTATGGTGTTAGGTCAGTCTGGAGTTGGGAAATCAGGTAAGAAAACAGAAACAGTGCCTACTATAATGGTACCTTAGATTTTTTTACTACAAATTGATTTATGTGACATGACCATAAATTTTTGGTGGTAAAGTGACATTATCCCATTTTCTAAGGTTTCTAAATACTCAATTATTGTAGCCTCGTATCCATTTAGATTTTTAGTATTTTTTTTTGCTAATTTAACGGTTTCCGTAGTTTTTTAAACGAAACCTAATACACCTATATCACGAAATTTATTTTAACTTTTAAATAAAGGCACAACTTAAACAGCGCAAGTAAAAGTTATGGTAAACTCCTTTGAGGTACGTAAATATTTTGATCATTAGACAACTTCACTTTCAGCTCTCGTGGTAAGATTCATTACACGAAGATTCATCGGCGAATACGACCCCAATTTAGAGAAGATCTACGCATTTCAAACCGTCATTGATAACGAGATGGTTTATTTTGAAATATTAGATTCGGCTGGAGATTCACATGTAAGTTTGCAAACTGACATAACATTGTGTATTTTATTAGACAAATAAAAGATTCCGAATACATTTAAAACCGTAGTCTAAACATTTTTCTAAATTCTCATTACGCACGAAATCTATCTCTTATCACTCAATTCTATACTAAACAAACTGATATTGATTTTGTTACAGTTTGAAAATAAACACAATGATTCATGAATGTATTTTTATTGCACTCAGGAAAGTGAATACGCGAATCTCGAGAGCAACATACGATGGGCGGAGGCGTTCATTCTAATGTATTCGGTCACGGACAAATGTTCGTTCGACGAATGCCACCGGCTCAAATTCCTCATCAACTACAACAAGAGGAGACGCCGACTAACTTCCTCTATGAGGGTTAGTCATGCATCACCATGTTTCAAGGAAAACATTAAATTCCTTTTTTAATAGAGAAAATTAGCTTACCTATATGTTTAACAAACATTAATTAAACATGGTTACTATCGCTCTCTTTTTTGTTAGTGTCTTTAGTTTATGTAGTAACCCGATAACAATTCCCATTTTCCAAATCGATTTTATTTAGGGTACTAAGTGCTCGGTATGGTTCAGATTTTCAATCAACCGCAATGCTACTATTTACGTTCTTTAAACTGTGTGGTCAATCCACCAACCGTCCTTTCCTTAGGTGTTTTACGTGACGGAGGTCGGTAATCAAATCAACAAAATGGCGAAGGGTGAAAACCATTTATCTTTGTTTTAAAAATAAAACCACCCTTAGGTTTTTATAGGCATTTTATTTAACGAAAGTAATAATAGTTACTATCTTTGTAATGTTAATCAATATTTTATACTGTTGGTCTGTAATTAAATATGTACCTAGTTGATACCTTGATAATAATCCAATTTTGAGACTTCATTCTTACGCTGCTGATACCATCTTAATAAGTCTTCACTTTATTTTAAATTAGGTCAAGTGATCTTGTTTGAGAGTTTCGCCAAACGCTGGAGAAAATAAACAGAAGAGTTTGTATTAAAGAAGCGTGCTTCGGACTAACTATGTTCTTTATTTTAATATGGGCTCTTGGGTTTTTTTTTTTTTTTTTGGTGGGTGGGAAATCATCAAATAACTTCTCCCGCCCTGGGCGGGACGGGAGGGAGTGTCAGACTTTTACTGACTAAAACCCACCCATGTTCCTTCTTGTGCCCTTTGCGTTCCGGGGCGCGGTATCTCTTGCGAACAACACGCAGCCCCGGCAGGCATCGGCCCTCAGTGGCCCCTTCCATATGCTGACATCTCTTTGAGGCGCGCGTGGAACACGAACGCGCCGTCGACACGGCCTGTCGTTATGCAACGTAAGGACGGTGAGCTACCCATTGCTCACCGTCCACAGGCCCGTATCTACGGTGGCCGGGAGTCGTCTCGGGGCTCCCGACGTCCGGAGCGTCTACCGCGGCGGCTGGGACGGGAGAACCGCTGTCTCAACCGTCCCGCCGCCTCCTTCTCAAGCATTACTGCCTCGCAGAAGGAGGCGACTGCATCCCATTCCCTCTCGCTCCGGACCATGGCTTGCACCAGGGCCGGACGCGAGAGTTCGCCGCCGCCGATGGCCGCCACGAGGACTCGGCGATGCTCCGCCCAAGCGGGGCATACCGCCACGGTGAGCTCCACCGTGTCCTCGGGGCGATCCACACAATGGTGACACCCGGACGTTTCCTCCCGCCCGATAAGGTGCAGGAACCTCCCGAAACACCCGTGTCCGGTGAGGACCTGCGTCAGGCGGTAGGTGAGGGCGCCGTGACGCCTCTCCAGCCACTCCTCAAAGAGGGGACTTACCGCCTCTATTAAGGCGTGCCCAAGGGCTCTTGGGTTGACCTGAGGCTTTTAAACGTTCGAGTCTTATCCTACTATAACACGAAATAAAGATCTGAATTAAGATAAAAAAAAAATATTTGCTGGCAAAGTTACCTAATAGTAGTGTCCTAAATCTAATAAGGCCTTATTTGTTACAAAATGGTATCTGAATTAATTATTAAGAAAATCTATTTCTATGTAGCACGTCTATTTACCACTTCGGTATTTTAGTTGTACTTAGATAGGCATATAGGTAGGTAGGTATGTATGTATACTTTGTCAAATCACAAAAGCTTTTTATGCTTTATCATTACAGTAAAAATGTTTAGCTTAAATATCATGTCGGTTTTCAGGACAGTGCTATAGAGACGCCGGTGGTGATGGTCGGCAACAAGGTAGACCAGGTCGGTGACCGCATGGTGACCACTGAAGAAGGTCAGCGGCGCAGTAAGGAAATCGGCTGCGTCTGTTTTCACGAGATCTCAGTTCGAGAAAGTATTGACCAGGTAAGTAACATTAACATAATTATTATTATTCTTGCTAGTTACTTCCTTGGTAATTGAAGTATATTTATAGTGAGCGTTGAGGTACTTATACAACTACTGTATACTCTTTATCTATTTTTGTTTTGTTCTAGCACATGCAATTTTTTTGAATTCATATTACTACGTTGTCAGATTAATGACATACATACCACCACGCCTGTATTCCCCGAAGGGTTAGGCAAACGTTTACCAAATGTACACCCACAGTTCGCCGGTATGTTTAGGTCCCATGTAATTGGCGGCGAGCCTATTGCCATTAACCGGGCACAAATTGTAACTCCGAGCTCCTACTAAGAAAATCATAGAAAAACCGAACAACACTTTGCTCGACCTGGGAATCGAACACAAGACCTCTAGCATATTAGTCACGCTTAGGACCACTAGGCTAACGACACCCACTAGGGAGATTGATTAAATGGTGTATCCGTTCTAAATTAACAAATGAATAATAAAAAAATTGATTTTATGGAAATACGTTCCTCGTTACACCTACATAACTGTAGTAGTCTGCGCATCTTCTCAAAATCATATGAATACAAATAGGATCCCGACATTTTAAATACATGAAAGGTTTTGAAAATAAATAAATACCTACAAAGAAAACTGACGCGAAAATATTCAACGAATATTTCAGAAAGTATTTCGAGGCATTGCAGTCAATATTTTCTGTTTAAACTAAGTTGATGCTTACAAACACAATTTAACTCGTATCTACTCTTCGAGTCGCGAACTCCCCGCAGCTTTCAGAGGAATACACGACAAACGTTTTCCTCTGGCATTTGCCTTTATAGACAAACATCGTGTGCGGCAGCCTGGTATGTCCGCTTGGTAATATTTCCGCATGAATAACCCCATGTTTCCGCACTGACGCCCGAATTCGCAAACCCCATTCATGTCAAGTACGGCCGACCAACGCAAAAACAAAATAATTCCATCACGTTTCAGGTATTGAAACTTTAACTTAGGGTCTATTTTGAAACGTCTGTTTATCCAATTAAGAAAATATAGGTCCTTCTCCCCTACTAATACACAAAACAAAAAAGAATAAAGTAAAAAGGGTAGGTAGGTATTCTCTAGACCCATTTTACAAACACTACATTACATACCATTACGCCTGGATCCCCCGAAGGGCTAGGCAGAGGTGCATCAATGTACACCCACAGTTCGCCGGTATGTTTTTGAGTCCCATGTAATAGGGACCGAGCCTATTGCCATTAACCGGGCACAAATCCTAACTCCAAGCTGCTATTGAGAATTTCATGGAAAAACCCAATAACACTATGCTCGACCTGGGAATCGCGCTTAGGACCAATAGGCTACCGAGACAGTTATTTTACAAACGTAACGTGCCTTATTATTTTTGCTAAGCCGTAGCAGTGCAGTTTTGATTATTATCGAAGTTTACACAATATTTCAGAAATGTTTGACATTTGTCCCAGATTTTATCGTCAACGAGGAACAAAACCAAGTATTATTTTATGATTCGAAGGACATCCTATATATGTATATCCTATACCTACTTACAGTTTCAAGCGGATAACTTTAGAACGACATTTGAGTAAGTAAGTATATTCGGATCACGTTACCTCAAAGGATACGCGCTTTCTAATTACCCTTATCTACCGCAAACCCGAAAAAACTCATAAATACCTATAGCCAGTAATGAGGAATCTTCATTAAGATACTGAAACGGCCATCAAAATAGAGATTAAATGTGGTCTGTCAAAGTTAATTTGAATTCTACATAAACAAACCAACCTAAATCCACAAGTAGCATTGTCGTTCATGTTTAAATAGGGTGTGCAGAAATGACAGGCACATAACACATTGAAACCCAATTTTAATGTTATCTCCAGGCAACAACATATCGGCTACCAGTCTATGGTGTAGCAGGTTTCATAAACTTTTAAATTTGTAGGTAGGACATATACGTAGGTACACTTAGCCAACGAATTGTATCCATTGTTAATATTTTTTTATAACACAATGGCATGTAAATAGAAGGTATGAAATGCAAAAAAAAACATGAATTCATTTAATAATTATATAAAACAATATAAAATAATTGTAACAATAAATTATCTATTAATCGACATTATGTGCATTTTTCAGCTTCCGCTATCAACTATTTTGGACTTCGAAAAAAAATTAAAGATTGTCCTAACACAACATTTGCTTGGCTAGTGAGCTATTGACCACACATTTCTAAACCCTAGTATACTACTAGGGTTTAGAAATACTATTAATTAATATTTATAGTTACTACTATAAACCGAATTGGTGGAGATAACGCAGCTTTGGAGCTTATTGACATAAAACGTACGTCGGTACTTTACTTAGTTACTGACTCAACGGCCGCGTACAGTAATTTAACTTTCCAATCCCATCCAATTTATACGTGAGGCTGTTGCTGACGTGTTCGATTTATTGTGAGGTGAGCTGCTACAATATCCGTATGACATATCCTTCAGTAAACTCATTTGTTCAAACACAAAATTTTATAAGTCAACGTATTATTTCATTCAAGATTTTTTTTATTTTATTAAACGGTGCCCCACACTAGGAATATCCCCTGTATCGTGGGTGCGTTTACAAACATAGAAACCCACATACACAAACAGCCAGACCCGGAACAACTATCTGTAGGTCATACAAATATTTGTTCCGTGCGGGAATCGAACCCGCGACACGCAGCGCAGCAGCCGATCGCTCAGCCACTGCGCCAACCGTGCCGTCAAGTTTTATTTTGATAATTTTGGCTTGATCTTTGTTTCGTATAAAACATTTCGTTTCGTTTTTATAATGAGACTTTTTGTTTAAGTTTAATCAAGTTTCCAAAGTTTCCTAAAGTTTTTTAATAAGATATTTATTAGATTATTTACTATGGTGTAAAGAAAATCAGATTTTAGAGAGGAATATTATTTACAATTGTCCCATATCCTGAGCCATTTAGATTTTTTCTAGATTTTATTTCACCGCTTGTGGGTGATTAGTAATCTATACCAAATATATCTATGCCAATTTACAGCTTTCTCGTATTCAGAGAAAAGAGTCTCTGAGCTGAGTGGCGCACAGACAGACAGACGAACGGACATGGCGAAACAAAGGGTTCCTTGTTGACTACGGACCTCTAATCATATCAAGTATAAAAAGAACCCTTATTTTTATTAAAAAAGATTTGTGTTTCCTATTGACATACCTACATGATATGGCGGGTTTTATATTTTCATCGTTCACCTCGTAGGTGTTAGTTAACGGAACACTGGAACAGCGAGTAATATGTCATATAAGACACGTCTATAAATTAGTTTAGATACAAATTCACCCCACGATAAATGTCTTTTTCGTGATCATTGTTTTTTAAGTCGGTACGGCCGAGTGAAACAAGGCTTTTTGTAACAACATGCAACGATTTAATGGTAAAAAAAAACTGAATCAAATTCAATCTAACTACAACGATCCTATCAAAAGAAGGGACTTCCTGACCGACGCTGACTAGTTTTGTACCTATGAAATCCATCATTAACCGTAGGTACCTATCCCTTCGAGCGTAATAAACGCACAAGTTTATTTTCTGCTCTATAACAAGCTAACGAACGCGAGGTCTACGCATAATTGATGTGACCGTTACCCAGGGCGGCCATAAAGTTATAACTTATATAATTAAATGTATTACCTACTTATATTATTATTAAACTAAATACAGCATTCGGGAATGGGCCGGCTTAACAGCTGCCCTGAGTGTATAGTAGTCACCACGAGTCGTGAGCACAAACTTCAAGTTAATTTTTGGATTTAGGGGTTCCCATCTGGGTTTTTTGGGCCGCCGACGCTGCACGCGGTTGGTCCAATTGACGGACCAATTACGCACTTATAATATCTACGACTTTATATGTACCGTGCACAGACTACAAGCTGGATTAGTCAACTGAAGAGTAAAAAGCACAATCAAATAACTTTCCAATAAGCACTTCTTAGGCAATATTACA
Source organism: Caradrina kadenii (assembly GCA_947462355.1). Taxonomy (NCBI): domain Eukaryota; kingdom Metazoa; phylum Arthropoda; class Insecta; order Lepidoptera; family Noctuidae; genus Caradrina; species Caradrina kadenii. Next base: position 7,880,865 of record OX381677.1, on the reverse strand, counting down.
ATTGTACTCGCACAGACACAGATTGTAATATATTTCGTACTTATTTATTTATTTTATTTTATTAGGAAAACATAGTGTTTTAATACAGAGTAGAAACAGATATGAAAAACTGAGCACTATATACATGTTTCCGCATTTAAACATCTAGACAGCTTGTTAGCAGTTTTTAGTGATAGGTATAAGAGGTAATGTAATTAACTTAATATTAAACAACACAGTTTGAAAAAGGGAAATTTAGAGTATATTAAGTAACTAAATTACGTTGAAGTCGGGGAACCAAACCATGATTTCGCTAATGTTTTGTTGAAAACGCGTGGCTTTGAGTTAAACATATCCAGTTCAGGAAAGTCTACAAGTTTATTAAATTCTCTAGCGGATCTCACAAAATATGAATTCTGCCTGTAGTTTGAAGAACTCTGAGGCACATCCACAAATGCTTGAAGTCTCGTCTTCTATTTGGGACTTTAAGTTAACTAAGTATTACTTAGAAGTTTAAAACTATAAGCTTATGCTGAGCAAAGTTAGATAACTTCGGTCCGGTCCGGTCCGGTCCTGTTGTCCGGTCAGTTTCTCTACACCGTAGCAACAATGTCATAGATAGCTCGGCAGTTTCTAATCAGTTTGATCAGAGCAGGACCTATAGGTCTCAGAACAATAAAAAGTACTATCTACTGTTTTATTGGTTTGAGGTATAGAAAGATAGATTTGTAGAGCTGGATTTATAAAACTGACGAGTGTCAATCGTGAGGCTTTAATTATCATAGTCGTAGAGAGAAAGCCATTCCAAAATAGTTTTTTGAATTTTTTCGGTGCAAATGAAGCTGAAAGGTGGCAATTTAAAATGTATTATGTTTTTATCCAGGTATGGGGTGTATTCCATGACGCGCGGCGCTTCTGGCGAGTGAGCAGCAAGTGGTCGAGGCGCGACGGTGACCGTCACCCGGCGGCACTGGGTCGGCCGCTAGCAAGAGCATCTTCTGATACCACGCCAGACACCAATGCGGCACCTCCCTTCTGTAAGTGTAAGCTGATAAGCAAAGCATATGTCCAATGGGATCATTAACCACCTCCCCTAATTATCCTCTAATCATCTGTACATGGATGTATAAGTATATTACTTCGCCATCTCAAAGTTCTGCCTTCCTAGCTTTAACATCTTTTACGCAATAAGTCCATCTTTTTTTAGCCAGATTTGTAAATATGGTTTGAAACAAGTATTACCTACCTAATATAGAAAGTAAGAATAAAATACAGCTTTAAAGTACCTCGCCTCGTGTACCACGTTATCGTGTACATTGTGAGTAGCCCCGGAAAGCTTATAAAACAATAACATCTTGTTCTGTGTGTCTAAAGCTTGAACAGTGACACACAGCAACCTTTCGGCCTAACGAGTCCCGTGGGAATTATATAATTCTATGGAAACAAAACAATTGCAGCGCATTACTGAAATTATAATGCGCGGAAAGAAAGACAAAAACATCTCTAATTAGAGTGCTTGTCATCTACGTAGGCAGCTAACTACTACTAATGGTATTACGTATTCCAAGTTATTATCCGAACGGATTCGGCTGTAGTACACTGACACAAACATTTTCACTACAACCCTTAGCATAAGCCCTAGAATATATTGTTGCCGGGGACAGTAGGGACTTATCTCGGTCATAATAATACGTCCGGTCCAGAGTGGGTGATATGTGGGTTATATGGGTCCCTTGGGAACGCACGGTATTGTTTGGCTGAATGAAAATCACCTGTAAAAATATCGAGAATTTCCAAATGAAGGTACCTCGGGTTATCTCGCAGCAAAAATGTGTAGCTATGAAAATTTTTATTGAATTATTTAGATCTCATAAACATAAAATCTAGAGCAGCTATAATCTGATCAGCTGTAAATAACACAATGTAATACTGCTTTATACCAGCTACTCAACCATCTGTAGTCTCTACTGATGCTACCTACATAGAATATTCACATTATAGATAGGTAGGTACTTGTCGAGATGTAAACACAGGAGAGACACTTTTACATACATTTATTGAAATAAGATTAGCTACTTGGGTACTTAGGGACGTATATGTTATTACTTCCCTTATAAAAAGGAAGTATTTACGTTCAAATATATTTTTATTACCTCTTCACCGGATTGCGTAACTCGCTTTCAATCACAATATCTACACTCTTCACTTTGAAGAGGATTCATAATCCATTGCTTCATTAATGTTCGTGTAACTTGGTCTACTCGTCAATAAATGTTATTTTTTATTAATGTAAAAAATCGAAATGTATTTTTTTAGAAAAAACGTTGCATTTACAAAAAATTAAACTGACAATACTGACATATACAAACCACCACACCATTAGTGCAATGCCTTATTAATTAACATTTAATTTCCATTTTTCAGGTCGTCGATGGACGGAGATGGAATTAGACGAAGAAGATGAGGTGTGCGTCGGTCGCAGCGACTCCACATCATCATCAGGTCGGTCGGAGTGTGGGGACGAGTTCCGAGCTCGAGCCAGCACGGACTCACGCCTCCCGCCGCGGCCCGCGCGGCCCCGGCATCCCTTATCAACACGACCCTTCCCGACACCCGTGAGAAGAATGAGCGTCGCTATGAGAGGGAACAATGCTAGCACATACTGAAACACGACTGCTTTGTTACACGACCAAACTCTATACCTATGAGTGCGAATTAATACTCCGGTGTAATAATGAGAACAATTTAAACGAAGTATGTCCGATAATAAATAAGTATGTCGAGGTTATGGAAGACAAAGTAAACCCTATTGTAGAAGACATTAAACATTATATACAATACATTACTCCATTTTCCTTATTAACATAATAAATCTGTCTTTCAAAATAAATGCCCCAAAAATACTTCACATAATCAAGGCACACAAGTATGTAGGTATGTAAAGTCCCTCGTAGTAATATTAAACTTTGTTCAGCGGTCGTACAACGAACAAGAGAGACATTTCATAAAAGAAAGATGGCCGCCACGCTGCACTGGTTTTGTCATGTTTATGTAATGTGTAATTAGAAGGATGAAATTCAAGCTTTTCCGCGTAACTTGCGTTATAGTTTTATATTGTCCTAGTAGTTTCCAAAGTTAATTTAACATATTACCAGGTTATTAATTACGGAAATTCTTTAATGGTTTATTTAAACATTCTCTTAATTAAACTGTCTTTGATGTTCGGTTCACGAAATCAACATCCAGTTAAGTTTACTTCCTGTTATTATTTTTGAAAGAAGCTTAGAAAGTTTTTCTTCATTTTTAATTAAAATAATACCTTGATGCAAAATCATCAGGTACCGAAATTATTATTACCTATTATTTTATGAACCCATCCACGACTTTCTCAACAATGTTGCATGGCAGTTAGTATTTGCATTATAAAGATCAATATGAAGGTACTTCAACCAAGAAACGAAACCGGTACCAAAAATTGTAAAAAAGCTGGATCTACAAATTTAATATTTTTTCCCGAATACCTTAGTAACTACACTTATTTTGCACGTGTATCAACAATTTTATTCTGTTTGGAAACACATTCTGAAGCTGAAAATTTAATATAGTCTCATATAGTGTATTTATTCTTGTGCTATGGTATGCATATATAAACTGCTATTGTGAGGTAAGGCCCACTTGAGCGGTCCTAAATGTTGTAATTATAAAAAAATATATACAAATATATAGTTAGCTAAGTCCTTAAGAAACGTTATGTATTGTATAAGTATCGATAAGTGTACCTGATTATATTAAATGTCAGTCAGATGTTGTAAACTGAAACATTATATGAAATTATTTACTGAACACAGCGGTCTTATTATGTTTATTTTCCTAACAAAGTCGTTTTGTATCAGTTATGTTCTTCCAAGTCAATACACAAGGGGTGTAAACGAGGGAGAATCCTAACATTTCATTTCACCCGTAAAGATCAAACATTCTTTAGAACCAAGCGAATTTCCAGTGCGAATCGCTTCAAGTATGTAAATACGAGTAGGTACGTCCTAGTTGTCACTGTTTGATTTAATTGGTAGAACATGTAGGTCAGTAGGTTAGATATAATTAAGCTCTTTTTGTAATGAATAGTATTATTATCAAGGCATTTTTAAGCAAATCGAATTTAGTTAACTACCACACACACCACACATCCACCACATCGACAACCTATAGAAGGTTGTCGATGAGGTGGATGTGTTGGGTGGTCCAGTGGTTTAAGCGCTCGCCTCTTATGCATGTGGTTGCGGTTTTGATACCGGGCAAGTACCAATGTGAGTTTCAGAATTCATAAGTAAATTTTGAGATTATTTTTGACATTACTGACATCGGTGAAAGAAACAATGCTTGTGCTTTCTTCGTATGAGAAGAGGCCTTTGGCCCGCAGAAAGACAATAATAGATTGGTATTGTTATTGTTGAATTCTTATCTATAAGTTTCAAAAAATAAGTGCAGTGTAGATATGCCTGCCAAAATTAAGCGACGGAAAGTTCGACATGTCAACGCTAGGAATGCTTTATAAATGACCAGTGACATAAAGGGCCGAAATTACGTCGTGTAATTTTGGGCAGGAGTGTCACTACGCTATGAGCATCGACTACATTAAATATCGAGATAATTAATTATTTTTTCGTTCGAGGTGGCGCGGGAAGAGTGCCTGGAATGGTTTGAGACACTATAGTCTAAAGAAAAAAAAATTATAAGTACCTCTGAAGACACACCAGATAAAAGGCACTACTTACCAGATCATTGAATTAGAACTTATTATATGGTGGTGTAATAGGTCTTTAATTTTGTTTTGTCTAAACGTGATCCCCGGAAGGAACCCAACCGTGCAGCGCGATGATGACCTCTAGATATCCTTTGTTGGATGAACCAAATGGTCAGTGATTTGGGGTTACACATATGGGTCATATGAATTGATAAATAAACGAATGGAGAGAAATATTTCCTTTAAGCATATGATGTAACAACATTTTTATTAATATGTTCCTTCTGTATATCCTTCTCCCTTTTATGAAACAGTCACATTAACATAAGAAAGCAATGTTCTCGACAGACGGTCTTTACTACTACCGAAAAATGTATACCTTCCTACGAATACAGAAGCGACGAGGTACAACAGATTGTACCTAAAGGAAAATTACTCATCTTATTAAGGTCAAAATGATACGACGCGTGCATCCATTACTTTTATCACATTACCTATCTAATGGTATTTCATTTGTTTACATTTTCACATGAAAGCAGAAGCTCTCCCTGACCCCTGGTCCCCTCGAGACAAGATTAGACCCGATCGCGTTGTATACGCCATTGCGTTATTGGTACGTGTCTGAGTTAGATAAAGTTGAGACACAAAGCTGTCGACAATCGAATAGACTACCTACCCTTGACTAACTCCTACACGTTTGTCGCTGACACGCGTTTACAGCGTTCCAATAAGTAGATACTCGCACTTCTATTTGTTATGCCATACAGGTTTAGCCTATCAAGGTCTACACACTTAATTTAATTGCTGAAATACCTTTACTTAAACGATGTTCCAATTTTAAACGAATGACAGCAAAGAATAACGATCAAAAGTCCGTCTAAACAAATAAGCTACGACCTTCATAGAACAAATCTATTGTCTTAACATTATAAATCATGTGCACGATATTATCTGATGATTAATTTGATCTATGACCTGCAGATTACGGAGGACAATAATTATTGATCAAATTACAGAGACCAGAAAATCACAATAACAATTACATCGACAAGTTATTTATATGCAAATCATAATGTATGAAAATGAGTGACATTAGACCTAGAGATCGAAAGGTTATTAATAACTGTTAGTGCCTTATTTGGAATATCTCTCCTAGAAGTAGAAAGCCTTTTTTTATTATTTTTTCTACGGCTGCGGGCGCTGGGCGAAAGGTGTAGTATAATTAGTACCTCTACTGGGTTCAGTTACCTTATAACAAAACGAGAAAACTTCAATTTTAAAGCACTATCCAATAAATGGTAAGAGGTTTGCCCTGTTAGATAATAATTAGACAGACAAAATGATAAAAGATGATGTCAGCATTACCTACGCAATCGGGACAGAAAGAAACATTTCCTTGACGGTAACAGCTATGTCATAACCCCAAGCCCTTCGAATCTACCTTTTACTGTGTACGTAATCTAAAGTATACACACACTTATCACTAATACACACATGGACCTACAGATCCGGTTCGAACTCTACGATTGCAATCTAAGTAAATGAAAAGGTGATAAACTATTTTCTTTAAAAGCAAAATGAAAAGGTAAGAGCAGCTGGAAAAAAGTCAAGTAGCAGAAGATTTAGAAGACCCAGCAATAAAACTGAACAGTTCTGGTACCTCTGAATAATGTTCTAAAGAATTTAATGTAAATCATGTAATAATGATATCAAAGCGTCATGGCCCACCTTTATTTGTTTAATGGAGCAGACGTGAGGGCCCGGCCAGACCGCAGGATATCGGCAGGGTCGGCAAGTGCGGATTAGCGAAACCAGGTCGCGGCGGAACGCATCGCACGCGCACCCAGTAAACCAATTACATTATCTATTACCACCAACCAATTATATTACGTTTATCCAATTGTATTATAACCTTGGTTATTCGTACCTGTAATTGAGTGTGTATTGATTATACAATAATGTTACAAGTTTATATTTTGTAAAAGATAATTTCAGTCTACAATCCCGTTGGTATTCCTCAGAAAAAAAAATAATAATTCGGGTATGCAGGTATTTTAATAATTATTTCTGACATTGTTTTCTGAATTCTGCCACAGCTTAGGAACCTAAGTTCAAACTAAAATGTTTGGTGGCTGTCAATCGTGGTGGCTTGACTGCGAACAATCATGTCCCTAAAACCACAATTATAATATCTTCATTAGATATTGTAGCGTTCACGTAAAGGGCAAATTATTTCTAGATCGAACACGCTTGTGCCATAAACTTAACTCTTTATAGGAGAAACGAACAGCAGCATGACCTTTTGCACGTAACAGGAGCCTGTAATGTAACGTTGAAGAGTCGAGGAATACATCAGTGAGTGCGGCGAACCGAACATTACAGTGCGCAACCTGTAATGATACAATTCAAGCATTACATTAGTCAGAGAGAAGACCTGAGCATTACAGCTTTACGTCTGTAGTACTTAGATACAACTTGTAACATAAATGTGAATCTGAAAGGTTACATTACAAGCGAATGCTCGTCAGTCAAGGAGGCAGTTTTGTAACCTAATGCTCAGAATCGAATCTGTAACGCTACATTACAAGCGAATGCTCTCAGTGAGGGAGCGCCTTTATAATTAAGAACTTATTTAACATCAATAAGGAACCGCAAAATAGTAATTATAGTCATTCCACATGACGCACAACTGTTACATACAACTCACGGTAACGCGTCACGTTGTTGTATTTTTCCCTGAAATCACATTGTTTTACGTCCAAACAAAGCAAAAGTTTGTGAAAATAATGGAATGATTCAATATTTCAGAATCAATATCTACTGAGTCACAATTTGGAATATTTGTGACTTTTCTTACAAACTTTAGTATGTCTTCTATTGCACAGCGTTACTTCGTAAATAATAAGCGCCAATTAGCAATTTTCCTCTGGTCTTAAACTGTGTCGTTGCAATCCGACAGACTTTAATTTTATGATGTCCGTTATGTAAGTGTTATGAAAGAAATTACTTAACTGACATACTGCACTTTGTTCCACGATGGCTCACTGTCTAGTAAGTAGTAACTCACCAGTCCGACAACCTACGCCTCGAGCCGGTCTATTTATAGCACATTTGGCTTACGATCTTAGCAAAACAACTTTATACGTACCCACCTAATGAATATGGTAACAAGGAAGGAAGGAAAGGACAAGAAATATAGGTTTGCGTTTTGGTAATTCAATAACCATAACATAATACTTTTCCTTGTTGTTAAATACCAATTATTAATAGGAACCTAAGTAAAAGGAAAAGTTGTTAATGGGCTATTAAATACTTTCAAGACACAATTTAACGATATATAGGAATTAAATTTGCGTGTTCATTTATTTTCAATTCCTCCTCAAGACCTCGGCTGGCAAGCTGTATACCGCCAAATAATTTAAGTTACATCAGAAAATACAGGAGCAACAAGTATTTAATATTCTTAAGCAATTTTTATTTAACAAACAATATTCTATGACTCAATTTTTCTTAAACCTAACATTCTCTAATAGTGCTGTTGACGACAAAATTCAAGAAGAGGAGACGTAAATGGTATATAGTATGAACAAAAAAAGATAACCATACAAGGCACAATGTTGCATACCCACGACCTCAGCAAGTACATAAAATGCTAGAAAATAATAGCACCACAATAAATAAGTGTTACAATTCCTAGGAACGTGTAACGTGGGTCACGTTGACGTATGACTGATGAATATTTTATTGCCTCCTCTACTGCCCACGTCCCACGGGTGCCACAAGTGCACTGGGACACTTCACTTACGACAAGTAGTAAACAAGTACCTTGTTTAAAACCACACGTCTTCAACGGCACGTGAACGTAAACATCACTTACATCCTCAAGAGTAATATTTTACGTGTGATTTCGCCTAAACATTGTAGTCGTTTGTGAGCCAGTCATAACATCGTCAATGTAGTATTGTATCAGGCTGGCCGCAGCTATCGACCTCTAAAACACGAACAGTTCATCCTGAATGAGAACGCCCAACCGTGTGTTCTTTCTCTGGTAAACAAATATATAAATGGGGTAATATTGTTTGCTCATGTTCATGCTGAGGTTTTATCCTCTTCAAATTATTTTGTGTACACAATTTATGTAGCGTCTCAGGTTAATTTGTCACAGTAACACTGACTCATGCTAAAGGAAAACATCGTATCATGCCTTGGTTCGATGGTTTTTAGTACCGTCAAGTCAAAATCTGATATCGGCAACACGTTGTAGACCAACGTAATATTACGGTCTCTTTATGAGAGCGACCTTTTGCTACATAGGGCTAATATTTTTTTGACTAGGTTAGAACGAATCTAAACATAAAAGTAAACAATAATTTACATAGATACGTACTGTAAACACTCTGGCTGGTTTAGCTGTAGCCAACCTTCTTTTAGAATTTTTTGCTAAGTTCGTATTAAGGACAGACATGACACGACATGACTTTCAGCCGCAACTGCAGAGGCGGAGTTTACAACAACAAAAAAAGTATAGTAATATTTTAAATATAATACAAGAAGTATTTATTCTGATAGTGTTTCTATAATTATGTAGATTGAACCTCCAGCTACCGGCCCAGGCACCGTGATCACGTGCGGGGGTGATCACAATACATATCGCGGGGAGAAACCCATCACTATTTTATTTGTTTACAATAATAAACAAGAGAAATAATATAGCATAGCATAGACAATTATAGTTTATACATATAGATACTAAAGCAAATAATAGCTCCAACGAATAGTAATGAAATGTATGTATCTGACATTCTATCTTAGGTTAACACGTGTGGTTTATCAACTGAGCCAAAGTTTACGTTGCGGTCATTGTAATCTCAAACCTAAAGAACGTTAGTTTGGCACAATCTCTTTACAAGTAATTAAAACTAAGAAGGCACTTAGAAAGCTAATCGTTATTTAGCGAAAACAGTTTGAACACCATCTTATTTCAAGAAATGCAAAATGCCTCGCCTTTGTAAGCCAAAATAAGATTTAGAAAATCTTAAATGTTTCAGAACTATTAAAGTACTCTGAAGTGAAAACCTGTGCTGCTATTCCTAAATTAAAATAAAATAAATAATAATATTATGCTAGATTTAATATGTGTTATAAATGCGAAGTAACTCTGCTAGAAGGGTTGAAATAGGGGATGAAAGTCGGGGACGAATTTACGCGGACGAAGTCGTAGGTAAAAGCTAGTATTTTATAATACACAACAAGTAAAAAAAACCTGACAAGTGTGAATCGGACTCGCCCACCGAGGATTCCGTTCGTAAGATCATAATAATTTATAGAATTTCATTTAAAAAAATCGTTTCACAGACTTCAGAGACAGAGGGAAACGGTATTTTTTTATATTTTTCATTATAATTAAGTAATTATGCGTCGGAAAATATTAATAAAAAATATTTTGCAATGTGCACATCAAGCACTTTTAAATGATACCTCATTTGTACTAATAGGTTCCATTTGTAATTTCGAACCCTATAAAAAATATTTTATTTATTTTTAAATAAATATATTAAGATTTAATTTAAAATGTATAGTTTTGAGACTTTTTCTTGTACTCGTGGTCTATAACGATGCTACTTGTCAAATTTCATAGGTCCTAGGTCAACGGGAACTACCCTATGAGTTTTGATTCTCTTGATAGTGTCGAAATATGCGTTTTTTGCTGAAAAAACGGCCGAAATAAAGGGTCTTTACAGACAGATAGATTTTAGATTTTTTTAGATTTTTTACAGACAGATATTTTTGCCATACCTATTACTGGAATCAAATGTAACAGCTCACATTAGGACCCACTAAGTTAGTAACAATTGCAAACCGTGGTGCTTGGCAATCTGGGCTTCTCCCAGTTGTAAATATCCCCTTGTGCCTATTGGCCTAGTTCTGTTCTGTCTCCTGCTTGTTTGGAGGGAAGTGGAAACAATATTTTTTCCTACTCCTCCGCTAATCTTTTCTGATTAATTTCGTTGCGGGATCCAAGACAGTTTTATCGTTTCTCCGGGACTCGTCGAGCTTCATTGCCTCGGCGCTCTTCTGGCGGTCTCCACTGTTGATTCTGGCTTACAGAAGTTGCAGTGGTTGGGAATAGTGTGGCGGGCTTGTCCCATTTAAAAAAAAAAAAAAAAAAAAAAAAGACAGATAGACAGACAGACAGACAGACGGACGGACAACAAAGTGATCTTATAAGGGTTCCGTTTTTTCCTTTTGAGGTACGGAACCCTAAAAAAAAACTAAGTCTTCAGTAAACATGTATGAATGATATTATAGTCGCAATGATTAAGCAACCACTATGTACAATGAGTCACCATTGTACTTAATTGTAGCAAAGAATAATCAATGATTACTCGTGAAACAACAGCATTACGGCTGTTTGCCAATAAATCGAAAGAAGCGTAGTAACTGTAGTAAACGAGACGGCAGCATAGAACGTTTCTTTATAATTTTATCCGCAATCGTAGCAGATTATGAGACTGCAACCTATTACGACTTTTTGCAGAATGATAAAAAGTTCGTAGAGCGTAGCTATCTGTAGCAGATTTCAAAATGGCAATATTGAACGTCTATTGATGACTTTTAGTCGTAAGATAAAAAAATTGTAGCGCGTACTATAGCAAACTGTAGCAGTCGTAGCAGATTTCAAGACTGCATAGGTTGCAGTCTTGAAATTTGCTACGACTGCTACAATGTACGACTTTTTGCGGAATAATAAAAAGTTCGTAGAGAGTAGCGAGTTCGCTACGCTCTACGAACAGCAGATTTCGAAATGGCAATATTGAACGTCTATTTATGATTTTTAGTCGAAAGATACAAAGTTCGTAGCGCGTACCGTAGCAAACTGTAGCAGTCGTAGCAGATTTCGAGACAGTAATCTATTGAGATTTTTTACCAAAACATAAAAAAATAACCATAATAGCAGATTTAGTAACCACAATATTGAAAGTAATTTATGACTTTTGCCGAAAGATAAAAAGTTTCTAGCACGTAGTATTTCTAAACCTGTACTGCAACAGTCGTAGCAGATTTATAGACAGTGACCTATTATAACTTCTGCCCAAAAATAAAAAGTTCGTAGCGTGTAGCGTTTACCGCAGAATTCGGACGGTAACGTTAAACATTCATGACCTTTTTAGAAACTTAACTTAAGTTTCTTAGTACAAAGCGCGTGGCGTGGTTTCAATTTTCGGGAGTCGCCTCAAAAGTTACAACAACGCATCGCAAGGACACCGATCCTTGAATATTTCGTTTGTGACTTTTTTCCGACTTCTTAAGTTTGTAGGTAATATAAAACAGTAAATGTTTCATGTTTCCCCTTACTTAAACGTTACTTAAAGTTAAGACACACTTAAACATATGAAAAAATAAATGTATAATAAATTATTACTTATTTATGACTGACTAGCTGTTGCCAGCGACTTCGTCCGCGTTTCCGTCGTTTTTCGTAAAAAAAAGTAGCCTATGTCCTTCCTCACGGTTCAGTGGTTTTGATGTAACAGACAGATTAACTTTCATATTTTAGTAGGGAAATATAATATGTCAATCTACAATACTGTTGAAAAATATCGCAATACGGAACCGCACAATATTATTGTTAATAGCTGTGCCCGCGACTTCGTCAGCGTGTAGTAAGAGTAGACAAATATAATCAGAAAGCTTCGAACTGCTAAGCTATAGGGAGTTACACGTGATATTGTGAGTCAACCATAAAAGATAGACATATGCTGTCGTGGGATATTTTTTATATAATTTTAAGGAGAACATTTCCGTCATACATGATTTCTGTGTAGCTTTAACCATAAAGGTTGCACACGCGACGGAAGCTTAAAAAATGGAGTAACTTCTCCCGTTTTCCCAACATTTCCCTTCACTGCTCTGCTCCTATTGATTGTAGCGTGATGAAAAGTATACTATAACCAACTCAGGAGTATGAAAAATAATTGTACCAAGTTTTGTTAAAATCCGTCGAGTAGTTTTTGTTTCTATAACGGTTATACTGACAGACAGACAAAAATTTTACTGATTGCATTTTTGGCATCAGTATCGATCCCTAATCACCCCCTGATAGGTATTTTGGAAATATATTTAATGTACAGAATTGACCTTTCTACAGATTTATTATATATAAGTATAGATGATGATGAAAGTTGGTAGCGCGTAGCAAACTGTAGCAGATTTTTTAGTTCTGGAGCACCTACACACCTATACATAGAAACATTTTGTGACGACGTGAAAATGATTATAGGAGGCTCCTCCTTTATTTTTTTTCTCATTGTGCGGTGGTACGGAACCCTTTTTGTGCGAGACCGACTTGCACATGGCCAGATGTTTTCAATGGTTATTTAAAAGTTGAATGGCTCGTCTTTCTAGATCAACCCGGAGGTCAAGTACTCTGAGCGAAATCTTAGACCTCCACACCACGAACCCAAACAAGATTCGGATTTCCGACTGTCCGTGACCACTAGTAGATAGTCGGTTGATTGGTACTAATGATAGTAAGGATCATTGGCTTACCGGCCTCTCCTAGGCAGACACTCGGCATAAGGTCACCTTAACCTTATATTGTGACAGGCTTGTTAGTTCAAGTTCAGGTAGTAGCTACCCGACGTTAACTTTTCAGTGCTTTTTTGTTATGAAAAGGGGGTTTTTTTTGACATGCCCGCCACACTTCTCCCAACCTATTTTATTTAACTGCAGACATTATGTTGAAGTATTTGATGGCTAGGTTAAAGAAGGTTAAACAAGGGACACTCTTAAATTACTACCAATCTACTTACAAAACAAAAATTAAATAAGTTGGTAAATATGTAGTAAGTGTAGGTACCTACTAAGATACACAACCTACAAGTAAAGTCAGGAGCTAGTAACTGAGATCTTAGTTGCATATATCGAGACTGTTTATTAGCTGCAACCGAACACGATTTGGCCTTGTCACGTCGTAGATTGTGGCGGTCAATCAAATGCATTTCATCTAAATAATTGAACACTTCACTGGCATTACATTATTTATAGTTGGCCCAAATTTTAAACAACGAAATTAGGGCAAATCGATAATATAACGATAAGAAGGTTCAAGTTAACACTGGCATGAAACAGCAAGCGACAATCATGAGACCCCACAGAAACCAGGAACACTAACTATATATAACCGCCGTGAATTCGGACCTACACTTGATTTCATTACTACGCTTAAAATAACAATCTAAAGTACGCTAAAAATATATCTACATAATTAGTTGAACCCTCTAAATGCGCGTGATGGGAGGGATAACTTAGGAACTTATTGGTAAGTCTCGTTTAAATAAAAATTAATAAACACTGCTGAGGGCTCCGTATACGTTGAAGAAAATTTTAGAGTCGTTTCTTCACTCACCTAATAATAGCGATAAGACAATAGAACAATACATATCCCCAAACATGTAGGCAGGTCTGGAGGCGCCATTATGACAGCTTTCATGCGTGTCTTCACTAATTAAATAATGGAACAGACAGGAGTGATAACGAACAGATTATATTTACGTAAACAACATTAGCATAGTTATTAGATTTCCCGCCTTCTATGTTTAATACCTAAATAAGAGAGTATCTTTTGTAAATGCCAATTTGCATTACGAAAAAATCGTACCCACACCACACCTGAAAATATTATTTTCGTCCAGGTTAAAAAAGTATTTTAGTTTTCTACCTTTACTTTTCAAAATATTATTATTATTAGAGGAGATAGCCAACCCCGACCTCAATTCTCACGTCTTTATTATTTTTGTGCAGGTTAAAAAAATTATGTTTTCTACCTTTACCTTTAACCATATTATTTTCATTTTACTTTATGTAACACGGGACTCTAGGGCCCCGGACCTTTGAAAGGCGTACGAGGAGGCGAAACCAACTCGCAGAGGCCCCTTAGACAGCTTTAGGATGAAATGGAACACCAACCGACAATAAATACTTGTACAAGATACAACCTAGGACAACCCCCGGTTGGTGCAGGACTATTGCAGAATATGGAAATAAAGAATTGGACTATGAGTTTGGGTGGCTTATGTGGACTGGTTATCTTGTACTATGGGTAGACTATGGCCCCCGACTGACAATGTTTATATGACACGATAAAATGGCAGGGGGTGACTTGCACACTCAATGAATGAGCCCCCGAAAACACTACCTCGAGAACGCTACGTCGCTTGAGGAGTGGAGCGGTATTTCACGATTATCAGGACAATCCCGGAAGTACGGTCAAGAAAAGTAAAAAGAAGTGTTTAGGTACTTTTAAAAGTATTATTATTATAAGAGGAAATAGCCTACCCCTACCTTAATTCTTACGTTAGGATAAAAGCAGCTTATAAAGGTATTGTTTTTATTCATTGGACAGATGGGTAAAAAGAAAATTATATCATAATTATCATTAATGTTTAAGTAAATACTTCATCACAATTATTGATGATTCCAAAAGGAAGAAATGAATACTTTACAACAGTTCACAACAGCATTCCATCATTCCTGACACGAGGAGCAACACAATTTCACTGCAATTAATTCTCATTAGTATCCAATGCAGACGACCTGTCAATAAATTGTCACCTTGTTTGTAAATAGCACCGCTATATTGAGCACTATAATATTGCAAAGAATTCGATATAATTATATTATAGTGATTAAAGTGTCGATGAAGTCAGTGACTCGTAGTAGCTGCACGTAGTAAACGCGACAGCTGTCAGTGAACCCCACATTGGCACGATATTCCACTATTTACCCACACGTCGCCTATCCCTTACTGTATCGCACTTGTTTACGGATAACGGCATATTATACGCACCTTTACGCACAAGTTTACTACACAAGTGCTATCTATCCTACAGGTCTCAACGTCATAACTAATGTTTACATAGGAGTCAGTTTTTGTAAACATGGTTAACGTTATTTTTGTTAAACCGCGATAATTGTGATGTAACTTGATTGACGATTTTATTATAATTTTTTTGTACGGTTAGTAACTTATTATTTTTATTATATTTTTAGCTTATCAATTTTTAGTGTTATTCCAACGTAACAAACAAGTCTGCATTTATGCGTCTATTTCTCGGGGGGGGGGGCAGCAACTTGGTGACGCGTGGCCACATCGTAGCCCCTAGTGTTTATTCCATTATCGTGATTCGATACATGGGTGTGCTATTTAAATATTCACATAAATATTTTAATTATTAAATGCAAGTACGCGTACTTGCTCGAACGTCTACCTCCAGCTTAAAACATGTTGCCTTGCCGTAGTACTGAAATTTTCAAAATGCAGTTCTAACATTGCCCATATCTAAATGGCCTTAGCTATTGATAAAGCTAAGGGCGGGAACAGTCATCACAAATAATGTATTACTGTTATGGTTGACGACAAAATAACAATCAAAACAGTCATCATGAGACTAAAAAATTCGCAATGGATGCAACTCATGCATAGTTTCAGTGTCTACAGGCGCTAGTAAACCTGGTTCCCAGTAACTAACTTGTGGGGAGTAGGTTGTGTTATCGCTGGCAACATTGCCGCCTCTACGGCATCATTGGTGGCACATAAGTCACTTTGGCTGCATGTTTCGGGGCACAGGGGGGCTACATAAGAGGTGAAGCATGGTTTGTGACTCGTTTTATCAGATAGTATGTCTGGAAATGTGAAGGATGTTCCAACTGAAAGATGGTATACCTTAAGGCAGACGAGTCTGTGACTAGAGATAGCTAGTTCACTAAGGTAGGTAAACTACGTCAACATACATATAATTAATAAGCCTGGCCTATGTTCCAAATCAGAACACTATAAAGACGTGAAACATTCTAGGGATGGCTGATTAGTGTTTTAGGGTGTCATAATTAGACGACTGTTCTAAAGCGGACTCCGAAAAGCTAAAATTAATACGATAGTTCGGAAGAGGAGCAGATATCTAGTACCGTTGTTTTCATGCCAGTTGATAAAGCATGAAGTAACTATAATAATAACAAACCGCGACCACGTGTCACGTGAACATAGACGTAAACGTAGTAAATTGCTCCGCTAACCGTTGATTGTGGTCACTACGATACCCATGCTCAGCAATAATGTCTGTCTGCCAAGGGCTGTGCGGTGAATACTTACCATTCAAGTCATAACTAAGTAACCACACATTTTAGGAACCTTACTTATTTAGGCTCATAAACAATAAGTAGGTACTTTGGTAAGCATATAAAAATGACGTAAATCATCGACAGCAATTCCAATATCAACTCTTCCTTCTTCCTAGAAACAGAACACAATGGGCACTGTTCATGAATTCACAACACAGCGTTCTAATTTTGCATCAAAGAAAAACAAGGCAGAGCTCGGATACTTTACCATCAAACAACATTGCACTTGGTCAATGACTTGAACTCGCTACTTTAGAGAGAGGTCATAAATGTTTTTATAGCGGAATCAGGGGTGAGTTGTGCGCGGGCGGGCGGAGCGGCGCGGGGCGTGGCGGGTGCGCGCGCGCCGCCCATCTCCGTCTGCGTATAATAAGCGCGCGCAACGCACGCGGCGACTCGCCAGCAGCGAGACCACAGCGGCGCCGGTGCACGACGCGCGCAGTGCACTCCGCGACCTTCTCGCACCTCGCACCAGTTACCGCGGCAAGCGATCCCGGCGCCACCGACCACGCTGTCTTGTGACACAATACTACTACTGCACAAACAACAACAGACTACTACCTGGACCCCAGTACCTTACAAAGTAAGTGACCATAATTTCTAAGATTTTACACTAAAGCGTTACATAGAATACTCTTAATCCAGAAAATTAAATTAATTTGCAATTAAATCATAACTTTCAATATTTGGTTTTAGTTACAATGTAGGTGATGGCAGTTGCTAAAGATAATTTTATTACTATCCATACAAAGGCCCGTAGTACGAACGATACTCAAGCGCAGATCTCGCCTTGAGCAAAGATTTTATAACTATCAGTATCTTTATTGTTATTACTATGCTAGTTACTCTAACTGTAGGTAAGTCATACCTTTAAAAAACTAGAGTTGAAATTGTGTATCACGAAAGTAGATACCATAAATTTATCTAGTTTAAAAAAATACTAATATGTATTTTGTAGTGATTAATTACCATAACTGTATTGAATACTTGCGCACCCATAAGCCTAAAAAAGAATAAACAAGATTAGATAAAGAAGATATAAAATAACCAATTTGCTGTAATTTTCCTGTTTGGTCCTAAGGATCTTCTGTATCTAGTGATCTAGTCCATGGGGTATAATTTCTCATCAATCAAATCTTCTTAGTAGGTAATCCTACTTTCTAAAGTTCCTACTCAATATCCTACTAATCCTACCTAATTTAATCTTCATCCTTATAATATCCTTATCCTACTAATATAAAAAATGCGAAAGTTTGTGAGGACGGATAAATGGTTGAGTCACAAACCACGCTTTCACGCTTAAACGGCAGAACGGATCTGGTTGAAACTTAATACTGAGATAGATTGTAGTGCGGAATAACATATAGGATACTTTTGATCCCGGAAAATGTACGGTCCCCGTGGGATAATACATCAAATTTAACGCGGGCGAAGTCGCGGGCAGAAGCTAGTAATTCATAAAATGTAGCTATGAGTTTGGCTCTATATCGCCCATCATCGTAGAAGCTAAGCGAGCAAACGGATTTTAACAACGGTTATTAGACCCAGGCTTGCCAGACCCACGTAATTTTACCATGGCTAAAATCAACTCTTTTGTTAGTAACGGTAGAGTTCTTAGACGCTTATCAGGTATTTACAATTAAGAAACATATAATTTAAGTAATTATCTATTAGAATTAGGGACCGCGAGTAATTAAAAAAAATAAAATAAAAATAAAATTAAAAATGTTAAGTAACCCGCGACAGAAACAACTCTAAAAAGTAAAAAATAAAGAAACTAAAAACGCCGAGAGAATTTTTTTATTTTTTGCTGTTAAGAGTTCTTTTTGTCGGAGGTTACTTAAAATTAATAATTTTATTTTTTTCATATCCGATTTAGAAAGTAAATACTTTACTTGTTTACATTCAAGTTAAAATAATATATTGTTTTGCAGGATATTGTTAAAAACAATTATTTGTTATTGCCAGGCACTTTCCATCGGTCATAACTTCAGCCAGACTTTTTAAAGCTCTACAAATATACAAAATATTTATTTCCGTAAAACAATATTTCTTACATTAGTTGATGATTGGAGTCTCCTTTTAAGCAAATAATGCCTGTAGTAGGAGACTCCGCTCCTCCATAACTTAAGATAATTCTATTCTATATTAATTACTATTTTATTTTCTTAACAATATAATATTAAAATTCTCCTAAAATGTTATGAATGTATCTGAAAGTGTAATGGTAAAGTTGAGTAAGCTCTGACCTTTAAACCCACTGGCTGAAGTTGTAGCCCGCCTAAGTGACCTAAAAATCATGATCAGCTTCCTCAATGGATCTCCGAAATAGAGCACACGATTTGTAACTCCGTTTGTTAATCTATAATTTCAGTATAAATGTTAACCCAAAATTTTGTATCCATCATTAACTTTTTAGGTTTCATTCAACGGAACTTTATTAAATACTAAATCGGCGACGCCATCTGTATTTAGATATTTTACAGCAGGGCTGTATCTTAAGAAAGGTATAGTAGCTCGCCAGTTGACAATTTAATGGAATATCATGGCAAATAATTACATAACCATAAAGTCCAAACCCATACAACAAATATGTTTTAGTGGAAACCAAAGACCACAAGCACGACTCGCGCTTGTTCATAGATATCAATATAAATTCATGCCAAAATTGTAGAAGACTTCATTCACATGATTTGTGTAAATTCAACAAAATATACATACAAAACTTATATGTATTAATTTACAAAAGTGTAATATCTGTGTTTTTATCAAATTCTGTCTACAGATTGAGTATCAAATTAATACTCAATACACAGACAGAATAGACAGAATTTGATAAAAACACAGATATTACACTTTTGTACCATATAATAAATTTTATCTAAGTATTCGTAGGTAAATATTTCAAATCCTACCAATGGGTAAGTCAACTTCGCTATTTATATAAAAAACTTGATACCATATCATTTTAAAACGAATATACCTACATTACCGTAGTTTTGTTATAAACGTTAATTTAACGGCTGTTTAAACTACAAGCTGAAGTTTTATTTAGGATTCTATTAAAATGTTATCTTAGCAAAACGATAATTTAGAAACGTACAGGTTTTAATTACATGCTTATATATATACATCTCGCCTCGCAACTCGTAAGGCAGTTACAATTAGAATCCATTCGCGATAGGAATTCTAAGAAGTGGACGAATCCAGCGAGTTTCACGTTTACCGCCAGGGTTTTTACTGCTGTCCGTCGCCCACACCCGCCGCTCAGACACATAACTCAGTTTTTACGACATATCCCTTGAGTATAGAAATTTGTACAATGCTTAAACATAAATTTAAACATTGTACGATTGATGGATTACGCAGTTCAATATCAAGATCAAATTCATACAAACAAAGATGGCTACCGGCAAACGTATTGTTGTATGGCAGTGTATTTGCTTCGACCATCTAGGTGTTTGAACTGTACCAGGTCAACGTCTAAATTGAGGTCGAAAGCGGTCACTACGGTCCTTGTCACATGTGTACTCACTACGCCACCCCGTGTAGGTAATGTTTTTTGCGTGACACTACTATCATTCTATTTGTGGTATGGAGCATAGTACGAACAATCATTGTAATTGCATTGTGATCAAACGTGACTGAGAACGCCAGGCCACCAGCGCCCCACTGATGCACCGTTGTGTCGTAAACACACTGAAAATACGACTTGTGTTACCGGAACTCATTGAAAATTCCGTATAATTTACATATTATGGCTAATGGAAATTGTAGAATTATATAGCAATCCACTAATTAAATATTTACGCGATCATTAAAGCTCAACAGACCTTGTTTGGTACTTACTATAGTAAAGTAGAATAATTGGCCCACTTATGTAATAATTGCAGAAGCCGAAGACATTTATGTTGTACTAACACAACCTTACATTTAAATGTAAAATATGAAATAGTACAGACTATGGTAAGGTGTCCGGTGCGGTGTAAAGCCAGTGACCGACTCGTCTCACCAATTGGGCAACCCGACAATACACTTGACCCCGCAAACTCTTAAATTATCTTTTGTTACCTATCGTCTGCCGCCATGTGCCACCGTCTACCGTGTCTCGTTGCTAAGAGACCGACACGCTAAACTAGACGATAAAATAAACAAATAGGTACCTACACTAGAGGCTTCTGGTAGTTTCTTTTTAACCGACTTCAAAAAAGGAGTAGGTTCTATGTTCGACTGTACGTTTCTTTTTTTTATGTCAATATCGATATCTCAGCCAAAATTCGACAGATTTTCAAAATTTTATTTTTATTCCAAAGGGTATACTCCCTGAGGTGATCCCATATAAATTAAACTCCTCGATAACAGTACTTACTCGTATTGTGAGTTGGTTATTCCACTGAAGATCAAAGACAATTGCTGGTTAGTTATCTATACGTGGTCAACTAATCATGGTCATCGAAAGTACCCCATGGAACTCCTCATCCATGAATGGGGAATATAATGAAAGGGGATAACGCGGAAGATGAACCACATTTTCTTGTTACGTAGTTTTACCGTTTCTTCATGGACTTATCATCGAAATCCATGAAGAAACGGTACATAAAAATAAACTTTTTTAGAAAAAAAAAATACAACTGCCATCAAAAACAATACAATACAACGTAGCAATACAAAACAACAAACAGAACCAAAGCCGCCCGACTTCCAAAGCTAAAGTTATTTTTCACTTTGTAGTTTTTGAAGGCGGTTGTCTTTTTTTTTTGGTGGGTGGGAAAGTAAATAAGTATTTTTCTTTATGAGCGTAGATATTATATTATTTCCTACGAAGGATATATTTTATCCTTAATACTTGAACTAAGTATTAAATAAATACGCCTTATACACTTGTATTAGGCGTATTTATTGAATACTACTTATAGTGTGTTGTACCATCGTTTTTGGAAAAGGCAGCTATTTGTTGAATTCACATTGTTTTTATATTCCTGTCCAATGACAGGAATATAAAATGATGTGTTATGCCGTTATTTGCCGTACTTGGGGTCATTAATTTTCAATAAATGAATAAGGGAAATAAAAATGGGGCTAAAAGAAATATTGTTCTTGCCAAACTCAACTGAACAGATACTATCACAGAGCCACACAGGTGCCCCAGCATTCCGATTCAGATTCCTATTTCATTTATTCCAAGGACCATACTCATAAAAATATAGGTACCTACTCTAAGTAGGTAGATACACATTGCGTGCGTATGTCAGGTTTGAGATTTTGCATTGACTTAGATACAGCATAACTTAATACCTGCTTGAACTTGCAGTGCATGTTCATTTATTTAAAAAATTACCCATTTACCCTAATGTTTAGCTCCAGCAAATTCAATATGAAAGCTCAAAATAACAGGTTTTTAACATAACGCCTTATTAGTCTACGGACTGTATAAGTTGCTGTTATTTTTAATGATGCGGTACTTAATAGATAATTACATACTTACATAAAAACTTAATTTTGCTTAGTTAGCTATTCCAATCTATTCTATACATGACCTTACCTAGTAGTAATAGTTCACAACCTCTGTATCTTAACGATAAAGTAGCATCATGCGCTATGTCTAATACTCGATAAAAATATCTAAGCAATAATAAATATTTTGTTAATACGTAGATTTAAAACTCTAGCAACGGATGACTCAGTACCATACTAACAAGTTTACAGCGCGTCAGCAAAAATTGTTGGTTATAGAACAGCATTAAAGCAGGAGCAAGGCTACAGATACAATCAGAGATTCATGTAATTATTCAATCGAGTGCGCGAGCACGAGGCTCGTCATGCGGTCCACAGCGACGCGCTGGCGATGGACGGCAGCCGAGCGCGCGGCGCGGGCGCACGGTGCACGCGCCCTACGAGTGACCGAACAGCCGCTGACAAGTATTGTGTTCTAAAGAACTACCTACTACGTCGCTATATTGTCTGATCCTTAATCACAAATTGAAAGAAGTTTATGTCTAGTTAGGTACTTACGCAGAACAGTCGAGTTTACCCTTTATCCTTGTTGGTATTTTGTTCTGAAATAGTTTAGTACCTACTATAATTTCTTCATCTCAAATTAATGATGAACTACATTAACTAATAAACATAATTAACTTATATCTGGATTTCACTTCTGTGGAATTTTGAACCTAGTGCTATAAGTCGAGCGCTCTACCTATGTTGCCATAATACAGATCTATAGGTATGTGAATGTATGGATGCTATTGGAGAGCAATCACGCGCAGACGAGCGCACCTAGTCGCGTTCACGTCTCGTGTGTGCGAGCTGCGTGTAGCGTGGCTGCATGACATGATTGTGCATATGTACCTATGTAGATTTCGTTAAGTGGTTGCACTGCGTCTACTAATACCTATACTGGGTAGGTGGCACACCGTGCTTAACTCTCTCACGTTGCCAGCACGTTAGTACCAGCCTTTTAACTCTATAAATAGAACTTGTCCTCGATGCGTTATTTGTACAAACATTCATTACACTACGATGAGGACAAGACGACGTAATGTAGCACCCACCCTGGAATACTTTTACGAACGGCAATTTATAAGAGGAAGTCGCTGATTTGCATTTTTATGAACGGGGAAGGTGAAGTGAAATCGTCGTCATTACTCAGTATTATTTCAATGCTAAATGAATATTTGATAGATACGATTCATCTTTGGATGGTAAAGTTATAGAAGTATCTACGGTTATTAATTAGTAAGTACTAACGTGTTATGTCAAATATAACTTCTAAGTGAGTTTGCTGCAATATTTACCTACAAAGAAATATTACTCATATGACATAATAGTCTTACTAACTTGTGTCAGTAAGTAGGTACTAGTTACTTTGGCTTGTGCATGGTTCATGCTTAAAAACTAAATTACAACATATCTTCACACGGTCGCCTTATTGTCAGTTTTGGTAACTTGAGTCATAATTTTTCAGTCAGTATATGTACCTATCAATACCATAGTACACCTACATGATTACATCAAAACATTACAAGATTATGAACATAGTGGGGTGGGTAATAAAACGTGTAAATAATATGGTCCAAGGAGAATTTTATGTACACAAGTGCAGCAGTGAAAAAATGATAATATTGATCATTTATTTTGTTAAGCAACAACATTAGTAAACATCGTGAATTTAATTAATTATACCTATCTACATAATATAAATATCTGTAACTCTTGAACTTTACCACGCGTCTATAAGTATACCTACTTATAATTTCAATTTATCCTACTAATTTAGATGCGAAAGTTTGTGAGGAGGGATGGATAGATGTTTGTTACCCTTTAACGCTTAAACGGCTGAACGGATCTGGATGAAATTTGGCATTGACATAGATTGTATAATGTGGAATAACACAGGATACGTTTTATCCCCGAAAAATGTACAGTTCCTGTGGGATAATAAAATTTTACGCGGGCGAAGTCGCGTGCAGAAGCTAGTATGTTTAACATAAATTTGCGGTATCGCACCTTCAATCAATTTCCTAATGTGGATTGAAAAATGTGCATTTCACGGCGGAGCCAGTCAGTAATGCACTTAGGAAATGAAAAGTCTTGAGGGATGCGTGTCTGGTATCAAAAGGGCGCTGCCGGTGTCGGGTTACATGTTTACCCCATAATGTATAAAAGCAGAAAACCTCCTCGAGTTACCCACATTAACTATTCGATGTTAGGTCAGACGAATGGCTTTGTAAAATCCGAATAATATATAAAGTATTTTTGTAATTTTGCAGATTATTAAGTATGCTAGTAAACAAAGCAGTTCAGTTGGTTGTGCTGGCGGCAGCAATGCTACTCGAGAGCAGAACGGACGCGGCCACATCTCCCGCTGTCCGGTTCTGCGGCCGACAGCTGAGCGAGATCATGAGCCGGGTCTGCCATGCCTACAACAGTCCTTGGGACACACCCACAGGTACTGTCTATATTTTTAATATAAGTTACCGTATAGGAGTGTTGTTAGACCATTACTATTTCTATCTATAGCAGTAATAGATAAGATAGCTTATTTGTTAAACGCAATAATGGCAAAAATAATTAGCTACTAAACTCCTAAGAGCAATAATGACCTTATACACACAGCTTAAGTATGATATCCGGAAAGTAACAGATATTATCGCTATCGCTAACAACAACATTCAATAACAAATTATAAAAGGTCACTTATAATTGAATCAGACGTATAAAAATCATATCAAGCCAATTACTTGAATAATAAGTGCCTGCTAAGTTTTTCTACTTGCCAAAATATTAGATTTATAGTCATTTTAGTAGGAGTTTGTCGCTGAATTGTTATCAATTGTTTTATTTCAAAGCGATATTCCACTCTAATTAAAATTTATCTTCCAATTTTTTTTGGGTATTTTTTTAGTGCGATATTAAGTACGCCTATTATAATATCCCTGAAATATTTTGTCTTTGATACGGTCCAGATCTTGACCTGGGCAGTTGTATATTTAAAATCAATACTAACAATTGTTAATCTACGTAATGTTGTAACATTTATGAACCTCAATAAAATACATATTTGGCTATCATGTTTGCGTTTTTATCGGTTGGGCAAGGGGTTAACGGGTTACACGGGTCAAAATTCATGAAACTCGTTGACCCGGTACTCGTGGGAAAATCTGCTTTTGGTAATAACTTAGGTACTAAAAAACGTTTAAATTACGCGGCCCATTTTTGAATAACCGCATACCATCACGCCTGTATTCCCCGAAGGGTTAAGCGGAGGTGTACCGATGTACACCCACAGTTCGCCGGTATGTTTAGATCCCTTGTAATAGGGGGCGAGCCTATTGCCTTTTGAATAAATAGATGTCCAATTAGAAAACACTGAATGCCAAAGCTGAAAATCTGCACCAGCATAAACCAGCACAGACCGACTAAGTTTTCATCGCCCAGTTATAGTTAGACTCCTGTAATACCCTTAAAGTGCTGGTGATTAGCAACGGGTTAGCCAACTCGCCTACATAATTATCTTATCTTAATGTCCTGTTTACTAATAAAAACTTTTTAACCCCCCGTTAGCCTAGTGGTCCTAAGCGCGACTGCTACGCTAGAGGTCTTGGGTTTGATTCCCAGGTCAAGCAAAAAGTGGGTTTTTCTATGAAATTCTCAATAGCAGCTCGGAGTTAGGATTTGTGCCCGGTTAATGGGACATGGACACCTACATGGGACCTAAACATACCGGCGAACTGTGGGTGTACATTGGTATACCTCTGCCTAACCCTTCGGGGAATACAGGCGTCATGGTATGTATGTTAACCCCCCACAAATTGGCAAAACACCTGTGTAAAATCGAATTGGTGACCAGTATAAAATGAGAAATCCCTATTTCTGTTAGTCACAGTTTATCTTGGTCAGCATAAATAAGTATTTTTGCTATTTATATTTATGAGACCTACAGAACTAACACCGGTTTCCATTAAACAATTATTATTCAATTAAAATTAACTTGAAATGGAAGTTCATGTTTTTAATATTGGTGAGCATAATAACAGGAAAATTATTTGTCAACAATTAATCATTCTTCAATAAGTAGCTATTAAGTACTAGAAGGTGCTCACTTTACGTACTTATAAAGCTCCCATTACAATTTTTAATGGGAATAATATCTACTGACTAATTGCCTACAGGCCACCACCAGTTTTGTCTTGTGCCAAGATTTCCACAAAAGCTTCTCCTCGTTCCACCATTTGTTTTTCTTGGAGTATCTTCTTGAAATAAAGTTTTAATCTTCAATATTTATTTTCAGTAGTGGAACAACCTGGCTCTGTTGTGAGAAGAAGAAGACAGGTGGGGAACGGTATTGCTGATGAATGCTGCAACCATGGTTGTACGTGGGAGCAGCTTAGTGAATACTGCTCAGTCAGTGCCAAGTAAGTTTTTGCCTGTAGTTAGATACTTCTTTCGATACGTCATGCTTTTTGCTGCATTTTATTGTTTTCGTTTGTCCACTGAGTTAAAGTAGACACTTTAATGTTGTAGTACGTCTTTTACCTCTTCTACTTGGCACATGGACTGTAAGACTGATTTCCGCATCCCAGTTTTCATTAATTACTAGCCTTTTTTAATATTTTTTAAGACAGCTTTCTAGCACGATGTACATGCAGAAAATCTTAACATAATCAATAAATGATAGATTATGCCATCCTAGTTCTTTTGCTTACTTTTTCCCTTTTTGATATCATTCTGATTGTAAGGTTCTTCTGAACGAGGGGACGACAGAACGATATAAAATTTGTAACGTAATACCATTACCATCAACAGTTCAGAATCACCGCTGGAAGACATGGAGGCCCACATCATAGCAGACAGATCAGCGGAGCAGACGGCGTCGGAATCAAAGGACGCAGCGAGTCCAGCAGCGGCGCCAGCGGCGGTAGGCAGCGCGGGTTATACGGGACGCGCAGCGGGCGGGGCGCGGGGCCGCTCGCGGAAACGCGGGTACGGCCGCGCACGAGCAAGGGGCCGCCGTTGTTGGTGCCGGCGCAAGCGGCGCTCGGGCCGACGGCGATCCTCCCTCATGGGTAACATGGTGTGTTTGTCCTTCGCTGTCCACATATTCTCTTATTTACAATTTTAGATAAAGCCTTAATTAAAACAACCAAATACTAGCTCTACTACTACTACTTCTAGACTTAGAATCATTGGTTACTTTTTTTTGCGATTTTTTATTTCTTGGTTTATTTATTAGAATTCACTTTATTATTGAAAGTTTGCAAGACATAAAGTGCTTCAAATAAATGTATACAATGTATTATTGGAAATATGAACATTTTTTCAGTTGATTTATTCGCTTACCTACCTGGTTTACTTGAACATTTATGAGCTTTGTAATGTCAAAGAAAATGCTATGAAAGGTCAAGGTCATACCAGTTACATTAAACCAATAAAAGGAACATAGACCAAAATAAAGCCAAGTGTCCGTAACAAAGAGAATATGAAGACAGCGAGTAACTAACCCTCATATTAATGCTTCAAGCATGTTCACTAATTGATCAGTAACTAACCACATTTTAATGGATCTCTAATTCATCATTATTATGGACGGTTGTAATAGAATAATCTCGCTTGTTAGTGTGTAATTAACCGAGAATGCTGCTAGTCCTGCACGTATGCTTTGATTACAAATCATTGTAGCATTAGGTCCTAATGGTTTACTACTCATGGGCGATGTGGTGTTAAAATCAATTGCATGTAATTAAAACATTCTCACGCCATAACTGACACTCGCACTCCCATTTCACACTACACCAGTCACAAACACCCAATCACCTGCACACTACACTCTTCAATCATCTACATACATACATGCACACACACACCATTTCACACTACAACAGTCACAAACACCCAATCACCTGCACACTACACTCTACAATCACCTACATACATACATCACACACACACACCTTTTTTGTTTTCTAGGTTATAAGTCTTGATTCTAATGCGTCACTTCTTTCATCTTAATTTTAGTTTCATAAGTATTTTGTTTTTAATTCAATTGAAGCTTTGATCTCCTAACTTAACATAGATTTTATATAATACATAGTTACCTATCACAGTGGCAAGTATCGACATGTACCACAACACTGGTCCCCAAGATACAGGCTCCGCCTAGTTTGGGGACCGCTGTTTTTTACTAGAAATGCGTACCGCTAATTGTTACCGTTTTTTAATGTATACTAACCTAATATGTAACTTTTGTAACAGTGGATAATAAATTTTTACTTTACTTTATGTGCTAAGTATAAAGTGCATAAGTTATAATAAGCTTGGTGTTCCATGTTTAGTTAATTGTTCAACCTTCCCCGATTGTAGTTGTTGTTTATGATGCTTATTAGTAACTATCACTTACGAATTAGGAACACATTGCCCTTCAGTCTGTTGCAGACAGCCATTGGTGTGAGCGGAAACTTTGTTTTCGTTCTGAAAATGGGCATTAGTGACATTAAAAGTAAAGTATGTAAACTTCATAAAAACAACAAAATGATCCGTAGATAAACGTCTGAAAAGTAAAACAACAAGTTATAATATAATTACGTACTCCACTTTTTATTTTTATCCTGTTATATCTTTTACTTCTACACTGGCTGAAATTTCGTTGAGTGTACAATAATCAAGATAAGATTTTGTGCATTTAATCAGTATTGTAACTTTGTAAGCTTGTTATAGTGAGCGCCACGAGTGGTGAGCACAGACGTCAAGTTATTTTTTGGGTTTTTGGGGCCTTTCTGGGTTTTTTGGGTCACCGACGCTGCATGCGCTCGGTCTATTAGACGGAACAGCCGCGCTGCCGCGCGCCGTCCCAAGAATGAACTTGACGTTTGTGCTCACGACTTGTGGCGGCTACTATACAAAATGGAACTAAAAATGGAATGGTATGGAATGGAATGGTACAATAAAAATCTATTTGTAAATTAACTGGGTAAAACCATAAGATTTTATTCAGTAAGCTATATTTTAAACATGTGTCGTTTTCTACGTACCTATGTACTTAGAGAACAATGAGAGTTGCTAAGGGTGAAAAGTGGCTCACTGCAACCTGTCTGCGGTGATACCTTATACAAAAACTAAACTAAGAGCCAGAAACCACTAAAGGCAAAGAAGTGTGTTCTCAAGAGCATAATATAATCATTTGTCAACTACATGGGTACTCTCCGGGCCAAACAGTTAATACTGGGAAATTATAAGAACTTAAGCGTTTATATTAAGTGTCTATTGTTTCAGGACCTCGTAAGAAATGTAGCACGCGCTGCTCCCGTGGTGGGCACCGTGTCGCCTCTAATCACCTGGGGTCGGACACTCAACACTGACCTCTCGACGGCCAGCCGGGATCAGTACGCGTACGTCGTCTACGCCAAATAAAACCCATGGTTGTAAGCAACCGTTGACGACGCCTGCGACCGACGACCGCCGTAAAAAGGCGGCAAGGACAGAGTTCATATCGTACGTAACAGATAAGATGACGTGGTAAGGTACAATGTTTTAGTGTTCATTATTATGTAGCGATTCATATGATAAGTATTCTTTCCTATTACAGTGTCAATTCTAATCTATTGGAAACGACTATTTATGTTCATAATCGAGTGTTCCACTTTAAGAATACTTTTAATGTAATCTAAGAAGTAGGTAGATCACAAAGTATACTTCTATTTTAATTAGAGGTTTGCTTAAATCGTTTTGCTAATGTTTATTACAAGCATTTTGTATTATATTGCCATACACAATAAAATAAGGCTTATTCTGCACATACTTTTCGTGTTAAATATGAAGCCTGCACTGTAAGTATCCCAATTTTCCATTCTCATTGTCAGAGTAGGTACCTAGATAATTACGTTTTTAGTAATGTGTAAAAGATAGCTTTCTAGATTATTTATTGAAATTCTTAAATGCGACTCAGTGTACAAATAGAAAGGAAAATTGAATATTCTTAAATCATTTGTATTTACATAAACCTACAAAAAAATATCATTCGCCATAATAGACACCCAATTAATAATTTATTATTGTCTAAGATGTGTACCTATATGCTACCAATAAATCTCCTACCAAATAAGAATTAACGATCTCTAAAACATCTGTGATAACTCCAACTGATAAAAATAAATCATTAATTTATGAATTTTAGTTATGTCAGCATACTAGTTGAATGTATCTTCTTGCGTTAGAAAATGTATGTATTTAGAGTTTAAGTAGTTCTAAGTTCAGAGTGGACACTTGTATAATAGCAGACAAATCTGTTTCGGACTAACTCCTCGTATGACGGAGCAGTCCGCCAACAGGTTTGAAGTAAGCTTGGACATGCCTCTACTGTGACTGAACTGACTGACTAGGTGGATGCTGTATTAAAATTGTCATTTATTTCTATAAAAGTGTTTCATTTTAATAAATCAAATGATTAATACTCTAACAACAATTTCAATCATTTCAATATTTTGTAATTACAAAACTATTTTAATTACCCTCTCCCTGCAACTTCATTTGCATTAATTTCAGAAATAAGTAACTTATCTCACAAGAAAAATTATAATATTTGTCAAGATCAAATAAAATTAAATAAGATAAAATATCTATAAATATGCTTTTCAGCTAATTCCACATGAAAGAGTAAACATCTGTCCATCCTTACAAATATTCGCATTTGGATTTATAAACCGCGAATCACTGAACGACAAGTACTTGCCCTGCACCCTGCCCCCAAAAAGGGTGATGGATCGGATCCATTGAATTACACACATATCGCTATTACCTCCCTTCTACCAAGAATGATGAAGCAAGTCATTATGGTGATATATGCAGATTGATAAAAAGAAAAATAAAAACTATAAAATACAATAAATTAAATATACTTGGATTCTGATAAGATTTATGGCAAAGGTAGAATTCAAAGTATATCATTACTAAACCAACTTATCTTTATTAAATAATTAAGAGAGGTTAACTTCAACAAAATGTTACTGATTGCAACAATTAATGTAGAACAAGCTCTTCAAAATTTTAATTATTTATTTGAATTTAATATATTAGTTTATATCTTTAATTTCATAATCAGTATATTAATATTCTGCTAAATCAATAACTCAAAAATCTCTTAAAATGCTATACATGCAATGTCCAAAATGAATAAACTTTACTATTGTACTTATATTAAACACTCAGCTGCCGCAGTCAAACACATGTATCAAGTTAAATATTATACTTTTGCATGATATTTACTGCAAATAACAAAGATTTCTTTGTAGTAAAAATACGGCAAATACAACTATGAAATGCTATAATATGATTCTTTGTTTACAGAATCAGATTCCTTATATTGTTTTTCAGGCTCATCATCTCGAGTAAAGGAATAATATTTTTTAAATATCACATACTTTGTGCATAATATAGCAAGTAACAAAGCCCCTAGTCATAGTGGGCCCTTATTGTTGTCATTTTGGTTAGAGTCTGTGTTATTGGTACCTTGAGAACTGTTATCTCTTAATGGTAATAATTGAAACCTTAAACTGTTACCCTTCATTCTCTTCTGTACAATTTTACTGATATTTTTCACTTGGTTTTCTATCACAGAGTATATTTTTTCCTGAAAATTGAAAAAAAATTGATATAAATAAAAACAATGATTACAATTACATACTTAACTACACCTAGCTTGTATATGCCAGTTTGTCTCAGTATAAGGCATATGCCTCTTTCCATACAGAGAAAAAATTATCAAGCCATTTTTAGTAATGCAGGTTTCTGCACCATGCTTTCCTTCACCACCAGTCATTACATCTACAAGACTACATTATTTAATTGAAAATTTCACATTAGTCAGTGTTCTGACCTGCAACCTGCACCCATGAAACAGGTACCATAACTTCTGAAATTTCAAAAATAATATAAGCAATAACTTACTGATTTATTTGCAGCTTCAGCATCCTCTCCGGCAATAACAACTTTGACTTCATATTGTTTTTCAACAAGTTTCATCATTTTCTTCACCCCAGTCATCAAGTCATGATCTCCTATCTTAGAAGATAATGTTATCAGCTTTTCTCCTTTTATTAAATTATTCTGACGGGTTGTCTGTCTCTCCTTTCTTTTTGAAAGCTCTTCAGCATGATATTCCGTATTTGTCATCAACCTTAAATACAAATTTTATCATGTTTAATAAGAGCTGGAGGTAACTATTTTCAAAAAGCTGTAATTGCTGTAATTGTAAACCTAATTTTACTTACTTAAACACTGGTCGTCTGGTCTTAGAATCCACATCTTGTATTTTAACAAGTTTTAAATCCCGCCTGATAGATAAATTTTGAGCATTCTTCAGATCTGTAATAGTAACTGAATTATCTGTACTTATCAGCGTTATTCTGTTTTCATAATTTTTCTTTTTTGGTATATCTTTTCCATCAGCCGTTATTATTGTTTTGGTTGTAGCTGTTCGGCACTCCAAAAATCTTTTTACACCGAGTGTCGTAACTAATTTATTCAAGTTAAAGTAATTCATTTTAGAATACTTATATATATAGTTACATAAAAACTAATCACAGTTGTGGTTTATTCTTTTCGCGTTCTTCGTTTATTTAATTGCGAAGCCAAACTTAAATATTAGTCTCGTGCGCCGATTTAATTGTAATGGATTTGACAAATTGACAATGACAGTTTTTTTTTTTCCATTTTTTTTTTTTTTTGGGGGGTGGGAAATCCAATGGCAGTTAACATTGAATTTGTAGACATAGACATTGACACAAGAAGACTGAAGACGTAAATCTCGTCGTTTTGGAAGAATAATTTTAAGGAGTTAAAATAAAGGTTGAAATGTTGTTTGAAAAATCTTTTTCATGTGAATTGATACCGTATATTATAATGGAAGTTTAATTTTTAGAATGATTTTAAACACCAATATTTTGCAACCCATTTTGCTAATTTAACATGATAATTATAGCACCTCCTAGACTAGAATCAAGAGCACTGCATACCCATCTAGCTTAAAAAAGAAAAAAAAATAATATTTTCAAAGATTACCTAGGAGTACTGTATGCATTCGGAAGTATGGAAGTGTGCAAGCATGCGCAAATAACTGTTTGTGCATGCAGACTTATTACCCTTTACCTTACCTTTCCTTTACGTTTACCAGCGATCAAATAATTGTACCACTTTACAATATTAGTTTAGTAACTTAAAGTTACACAATTAGGTTGGTCTTGTAAGTTGGTTAATTTTTGCTGTGTTGAAAGGTAAAAAAAAGTATTAAACATAAAATAAGCAAAAAGACTCGTACTCTAACTACTTGTATTATTACCTGTGTTTGTAAAAACATAAATTCTGTCACTTTGTTTTGACTGTGATCGGCAAAATGGTGTGTAATACTATTTCCCAAATAATCTTTAAATATTTTATTAATCTTTAAACAGAAAAGAAAAATTTACTTACTAATTAAATTGTTTATATTTCAGTCGGCACACAAGACATTTATTATTAAGCGCAAGCTTGCTAAAAAGCTGAAACAAAACAGGCCTATTCCACAATGGGTCAGAATGCGCACTGGGAATACAATTCGGTAAGTTTAAATTATTATTTCACGGTTAAACCCAGAATATATAATATGACTAATGGTTTTAGATCCCGAATAAATTCAATCTTTATATTTGCCCTTGCCCAAACCCTAATGTGTCGTGTGTAAATAATGTCTACCTATTTCTTTTTACATACTATTTTATGTTCATGTGTTGTATTAAAAAACTACCTACTTTGCATAGTAGTGTTTATGGCTACATGCAAGCGTTACCTATAAAGAATCCTTTGTTAAGTAGTTACCACTGAATAAACAGTTTCAAATTTATTACTATTTAATAAATTGTCTGCTTATTTTTGCTCATCATTAAATTCATAAGACGACCCACTGACCCACGATTGTGATATAGTACAGATTTAACACCTAAATCAGGAATAAGTCTAACATCAAATTCATCCACCTTACATTTTCATGTTGCTAATCACTCAAGAAATAAGTATGTACAAACAACATTCATTTATACAGTGTTAAACATGGATCTATGTTCTAAATTAGCAATTAAATAGTTGATCTTATAATCCTTATTAAAATTGACATTAATTGCTTATTTATTTATTGCACAAGTATTACAACACATACAACTAAACTAGACACCTTTACTTTATTAACATGATTCTCATTTGCCTACTCAAGAATTCTAATTAAACATAATTTGTTTAGTGTCTGCTAACCTATAGATCTATACTTATATAAAGAGGTAAAGTTTGCAAAGTTGTAGGGAGTAATCTACTGAACCGATCTTGAAAATTCTTTTATCCATAGAAAGCCAGGTTATTTGTGAGTGTCATAGGCTATATTACATTACTCTACGACTCATGGGAGTGGAGTACTAACCAAAGACGTTACTTAACACAGGTGAAAATATCAATGCTTGCAGAAGCTAGTATACATATATTTTGTTAAAGAAGTATGTCATAACTTTAAAAGCTACAAGTATTCATAACGGTTCATTCTTTATTTTATAGTTTCAAATGACAGGCTTTGAAATTTTATAAACTAAGAATGGAACTCTCTTCTAACAAACCAAAATTACTATGAACTATTATTATAAACATCTGGTTGTTAACACTAGATTCATTAGGTGCATTTCAAACAATGCCCTACAAAATATTTGTTTTTTGTAATCTCCAAAATATTACAAAACTGAACTTGAGTATTAAATGACATTGGGTTGTTAATTTTCAGGTACAACGCTAAGAGGCGTCACTGGAGGAGGACTAAGCTCAAGCTGTAAGCTTGTTGTATTTCAATCATTAAGTTAAATAAATTCCCTTAACTTCTCTATCTGGTGTTTATTTTAATTCATACCCTGTATGCCTAGTCATGTGTTATTATTGTTCACATTTCAGCTAAATTTCACTGTTGAGGTTTTTCACATAGATTCTTCAGTTAACAATGCATTTTATGTTTTATGAGACGCTTATTTAATTCTTATCCATCACATCCATCCGGTCCATCCATCACATTTTGTTTTTGCCATGTTGGAATTTACCTGTGACCTATGAGCATAAAAGTTGATCAGCCATTTCACAACCATGTGCCATTATACATTATGGTGACTACACAGACTAACCAAATTAGGTTGCATTAGCAGCTTTTTACTTATGACAGTACTTTAATAGCAGACAACATTTTTAGCATCGCAGATTGTTGCATCCATACACAAACAATGTGAACTAGTTTGATATTATATTAGAGATTGGTTAACAATGTTTAACAGGCTCTCACTGTATATTCTTAAAATCAACTTGACCAGTAGGCATAGTTTCCTTGTCGTAGGATGTACTAACAGCCTGCGTACCATTGTGCTCGGAGTTCAGTAAGGGAGAAATCTATACTAAAATTATTAAGCTGAAGAGTGTTTTGTTAAACATTATATTCTTAGGAACTGCTGGTTAAAATTGTGTAAGACAGACTATTTATCTAGGAAGTAGCAGTAGGTAACCAAATACTTGCCTTAATTCGGGTGAAAAATACCACGCGGACGAAGTCGTGAGCAGAAGCTAGTACAATATGATTACGATAAAATGAAACAAAGAAATAAGGTGAAAATCATTTTTTTATTTACAGCTTTTAATATCAAATCCAATGCACCAATAAAAAGTATCACAATTTGCTAATACTGAACTGTGCTGAAATTGTTCAGAATTCTGCACCTTCCCACGGAAATATAAAGCTTCTGCTATGTCAAGTAGTGTTGTCTTTGGAATCAATCTTTGATTTGTCGTCTTTTTTCTGCGCTGCTGACTGAGACAAGAGGTCCTCCAGTAATAAATCATTGTCGATCAATTCTGTACTGCCCGTTCTCTGTAAAAAAACAGACCATCGTTATCAGCAGTTCAATGTTTCGTGTTACCTATTCAACTTTTTACAGCACTAAATTCAAGTCTCTATATATGTATCTGTCTAATTCAAATCTATACTAATTTATTTTAAAGCGCTGATGAGCTATTTGTTTAAACACTAATCTCTGAAACTACCAATCGGATTGGAAATTCTTTTCGTAAGTAGTAGCCAAAATAAATTATATAGGTATATTTTTTTTTTTTTTTGGTGGGTGGGAAATCATCAAATAACTTCTCCCGCCCTGGGCGGGACGGGAGGGAGTGTCAGACTTTTACTGACTAAAACCCACCCATGTTCCTTCTTGTGCCCTTTGCGTTCCGGGGGCGCGGTATCTCTTGCGAACAACCCGCAGCCCCGGCAGGATATAGGTATATTACTAGTAGAAAAATGTTCTTGTAATGTGACGGAAGAGACTTGACTTCACGACACAGGGTAGCCAAAGCTTTATGATTCGAGACACAAAAATAGGTGTTTAGAATTTTCTTCATATGAATAGGTAGGCAACAAAAAGTATATTACCTGCTGCGCACTAACAGAGCGAGCCATAAGTTTTTGTAGATATTTATCACGCCGATGTTGCTCACGTATGCTGCGCAAGCGATCGAAGTCATCGAGCTCAGGATCCTCTACGCCATCCGCTTCATCCACTGAAATTAAAAAACAAATGTTTAGCTACAGATTACTGTTGATGTTGTACACTAGTATGTAGGTATGAAAATCTGTTCATAGCGTGGCAAACAAGAATGTAAGTGTTAGAACAGCCAGTCGAGGCGATTCAGTACCTATTGCGCCCTTACCTTTACAGGTAAGGGCAGAGGCAAGTCATACGACTTGCCTCTCGAAATAACGATTATAGGGGTAGCAACGAATAGCTGACACCTATTTCCTTCTGCCATTTAAGGAAACTTATTCGGTTACCCAGGGGAAGCGAGCACCTACCTACCGTTCGAGGAAATTATGTTGGTAGTATAATTATTTAGTTTCCCCATAGGTACTACTACTGTTTGAAATACTGTGCAGGCCACATACGCATTAGCTTCTAATAGTTTTACTTGCTCTGGAAAAGGTATGGATCATTTTATATTAAACATACATAAAGTCTGACTTCCAGCGGCGCTTAATGATGGGCCAACGTCGCTGTCAAGTCGTGGTCGTTCGTTCGGCAAGCTGAAGGAGTCCTTTGTGTTAAGTGACTGGGCCGCGGGACTCAGGTCTCCCCCCTCACTGGGACGCACGCCCCACGGCGTAGGCGCCGATGATGACAGGCGAGTATCTGGGGACGTAATTTCTGAATGAGTAACCGACAAAAAAAAGTTGACAGTGTTTTGGCACGTATTATTGAAAAACCCAAATAATTAGTATTTCTAAAATGATCATTTTGTTGGGGTGTTATTGAAAACCAAAGCAGTGCCAAAGAAATAAAGCACTTCCTGTTCAAAGTCCCTAGGTACCTACTTATTATTTTAAATAAGATTAAAAAAAAAGATGGAAAAGATGAAAAAAAGATGGGACCTAAATATACCGGCGAACTGTGGGTGTACATTGTTACACCTCTGCCTAACCCTTCGGGGAATACAGGCGTGATGGTATATTATTTTTTTTTTATTAAAAAAAAAAGATGGTATAATTATTGTAATGTTATACCTACTTACATAGACAAGCTGGCGCATTATTTCCGTGTAAATATAAAATGAAGCGTACCTACAAAATATAAACCTATTTTTGTAGTCGCGCAGTCTGGTAAAATTATACAAAGAATTGGTTGATAAATCGTTGGAATGCAATGTTTCTTACTCTTCACACTGTTATTGATGGTCCAAGATGTGATGATATCATAAATTAATTCTCATTAACAGTTTAGTAATTAGTATGAAAACTGCATTGCATGTTACCTTGTAACAATTTAACAGCTAAATGAGTTTACATTTGACTGATTTAAGATGATTTATTATTTTCGGTGAATGATTTGTTAGAAAATTATGAGCTTCAGCCTTTGTTGATGAAAAAATATTTCCATGAATATGTTTATGAGCTTGAAAACATTAATCATAAGCAAATTATGAGATCATTACATTGTAGGTAATTGCTACGTTTCTATACATAAATAACAAAGAACAGGAAAATATAACAATAAAATAGGGTAACGTACTAGAGTTAGTGTTGTTTAAGTTTCTTGAAGGGACATCCACTGGATCACTCGGCGTCTGAGGTGCTTGGGTAAATAAACTCATCGCTGTAGGCCTGAAAAAAGAAACATTTAACTCATTTCAAACGGATTAAAAACCAGAGTTGGGTACTGATAAGCAGTATCAGCCTCTAAAACGTAATGTAATAATTAAAAGTACCTACTGGTAATTCAATTTACGATTATTTATTGCAAAAATAATAAAGCTTAGGTAATTAAGTTACGTGGGTAAAGCGACTGTTAAATTACAGTTTTTTTTTAACAAACCCAAACTAAAAAAGAATCACTTTGAAAAAACTCTTTGTTGCTGATTTGTTAGACTTTGATTTACAAAAATGCTACCTAAGTATCATAATCAAACACCTAAGTATATGTTCTTATAAATATTCACAAGTAGGTAGCTGAGCTAGGTACTTATCTACTTGCCTTTCTAGTTTTATAAGAAACCGTAATGGGTTACAGGTAGATCCTACTAATATATTTATATTTATCTTTGTCCGTACGTTGTGACGTAATTCATCATCATCACTCCATAACATCACATAGGCAGGTACTGATAACAAGAAAATGTTTGTCGCTAGGTACATACCTACTATGTATAGAACTGTTTGTTCACGATCTAAATATGGAGTGTACAATGTCTTTGTTGACGTTCAGGATTGTCATTAACATAATATGTATCTATGCAAACGCGTTGGGTACCGACAATCTGTTAGAACTGCTTGATGAAAATGTAAACAAACCTGTTCAGATCAAATTATTGGTACGTAATCACTCAATTAGTGGTTTTAGTAACATATTCTTCGGTTTTTGCTGACCTTATTTTCAAATAACTGTAGTCTACTTTAATAACATTATTAAAATCGTCAACGCAACTTGAGGTTGAAAAACCTAAATACTTCCCTACTCAACTTAAAAGCATCTTTATGATGATTTAATTGGGGTTTAAGTATTTAATGTCACTCTACAATTTGGCATTTAGAAGTATCTACGATTTCAGACCCATTTGTTAACAATTAAATTAAGTTGTTTTGGAACTGCATTATGTACCTTATGTACAGTCAGCAAAAGGGATAAGTAACCAGAGTCGCCTAATAAATTCCATAAAAAAGCATGCATTGGTTTTAAAAAAAAACCAATGCATGCTTTTTTATGGAATTTATTTTTTTTAATAGAAAATGAACAGTTTATTAATTAAATTAAATGTCATTTAAAAACTGCGACTGCTACGCTAGAGGTCTTGGGTTTGATTCCCAGGTCGAGCAAAAAGTGTTATTTGGTTTTTCTATGAAATTCTCAGTAGCAGCTCGGAGTTAGGATTTGTGCCCGGTTAATGGCAATATGTTTGCCCCTTTATTACATGGGACCTAAATATACCGGCGAACTGTGGGTGTACATCGTTACACCTCTGCCTAACCCTTCGGGGAATACAGGCGTGATGGTGATGGTGGTCATTTAAAAACGACCACCGGTTTCAAGGAAAACTTCAACTATATTAGACGATCTGGTTACCTACTTAACTATTTTGTTGGCCGGACCTATCTATACCTACTTTTATTTTCTTGAATTACCTTAAGCTAAGATACCTATTGCCTCAATGAAGCAAGCAAGGAGATACCCAAACGCAGCACCTAATATAAAAGAAATGCATTTTCCTGAAAGAAAAATATGTCTAGTCTTCTAGTATACCTACATAGCTACAAAACACAGGTATGCCTTACGTCAATGGAAGCAGAATTACCTGGCTTCGGGTCGTTTACCCATGCTGGTGATGGTCGCCTGCTCATCGACCTCCTCAATGATATCGTTAGCGATTTTCATACTGCCCCCGACGGCTGTGGCAGGCTTGTTCAGTGTCGGATTACTCGCAGATATCGTAAACCGCGAACCTGTAATGTTAATCAGTACAACTACTTAAACACGATGAAACATCTGATTAACGCACGGTACTAAACTGTTAGGTATGGTACCTAATTTGCATTATCGATGGTGACGCGTGTACTAGGTGGATATATCCACTTCTTCTTATTCTTACTACTTCCTGCTTAAATGCAAGAAGTTCACTGAGTGTAATACTCTCTCTAGATCATTTTCCTTCTTGTGCCCTTTGCGTTCCGGGGGCGCGGTATCTTTTACGAACAACCCGCAGCCCCGGCAGGCATCGGCCCTCAGTGGCCCCTTCCCTATGCTGACATCTCTTTGAGGCGCGCGTGGAACACGAACGCGCCGTCAACACGGCCTGTCGTTTTGTTAAACGTAAGGACGGTGAGCTACCCATTGCTCACCGTCCACAGTCCCGTAACTGTGTGGATATGCTGCCAGATTTTTGTGAAAGTATCGATCTACATTACTCTTATTACAATGCAAAGAAAGACCAACATCAACTATATTATGTAGGCACATAGCCGCGTAAGTATCTGCGTACCGGTTTTTAACCAAAACTCTCTCATATCCTTTCAAGCCAGCAAATATTTTTATTTCAATAACCCACAATTAGTTTTCAACTTCTCTTTTGCTAGGAAAAGCCATTGTCTGAAAAGTTCTTACAAAAATGGAAAAAGCAGCAAATGTAGATGGTGTCCTCTATGCGACATACTTAACTCCCATTCAGTTTCAGTTAACCCAGTAAACAATGTCGGAAATCAACTACATAGGCACATTATGAAATGTGCGTTGTTAGATCGATGGGAAATTGTGAATGAAGAGTTACCATCGTGTGTCAACAGCCGTAACGTACCACCATCAGTCTGTGTTGCCGGCGTGCCTCTCTGATCCTCCTTAGAGAACAATCTCTTCAGCATAGAAGTGACGGAGTTGGTTCGCGCCATGGGCGTCTGTTGCAGTGACACCATAGAGTTTGTGGAGCCCATGGAGTTTCGGTCGTCCTTTTTCCCGCGTTTACTGCCGCGATTCACAATGAAGTGAATACCCGATACTGCGTCGTCATTCATTTGGAGTTGCTGTTAGCATTAAAACATAATGTTAAGTTATATTCAAGAACACATAAGTACCTCATAAGAAAACATCGATTTGTACATTGTGGCACATATGCCATGTGTTATTTCAGGAAAACAGATATAGTAATTTTCGGCGACATTATACGTATGTGGTATGATACAGATAAGATTCTTACTGGATAAAAGTTAATCTTTGTGAAAGAATAAAAAAACAAACACTTATTATAATATACAGCCACACGATGCAATAGAATAAGACACTTAGATCCTACTACCACACAACGGACAAGTAGGAGGTAACATTGACATCGTCAAGTATGTACACACAAAGAAGGTAAAGTTTAGAAATTTAAATAGGATGGTCATTAGACACACGGCATAAAAAGTATCGATAGAAAACATTTACGTTCAGTGAATATTATAGAGGTTGATTGTCTGTGTTCGTGACTTTCGATATAGGTAGGTAGGTACCTAATCTAGGTTTCACGGCTCTATGAATCATGTCCATATGACGTCGAAAAAAACAATAATTAAGCCAATGCATTTACATTTTGCATAGCTCTGTTGCTAAAGCACCTTAAAGGTACTTACTACAACATTATGTAAGTTTTAATATACATGGTTATGTAAATTAATAAGGCTGTTAAAAAGAATAAGTATTTTATTATTATATGTAGCTAGATAAGGATAGCGATTAGTTAAATGAAAATTTATAATTTTATGAAGGAAGGAGTTTATTTTTATAGATGTAAAAGTTACACACATGTAAGTATGTTAGTCATTAAAAAAAGCAGATTCTTAGTAATTTGTTAGTAACTAGTTTTATCATTATGTATTTATTGATGCTCATGTAGGTACGTATCTGAATTAACATTACACATGATTTAAAAATGCGGTAGTAGATAAACTAAATCACCCGCATTATTCATAAGTTAAGTTCAAGTAAAAAACTCTTGAATTAGACATAAACCTATTATAAAATTAAGTGTAACGAAATGTACAAGGAAAATATGTAGATAGGTAGGTAAGATTGAATATGTATGACCTGCAACCTGAACACCGACACACTGCTAAGCTCCATATATTCCGGGCGTGCAGCATGCTTATAAAACGGACGAATCTAACCTCTGGGGGGTCGAACTTGTAACTCACGGTGTTGGAGGGGTTCATCTCGTCGATCTTGACTTGCGACGGAGCCGACAGCACCATGCTGCGCTGGCGCACTGGCACGGCTACACGCGCCGTGGACGGCTCTGGGTGCTCCTCGCGGTTGTTCTCCGTTGCGATAGTGTACGGAAGCTCCGACGGGAACACCTCGTCCCAGTACTGATCTCTTATCAGTTCAGGATGCTCGTGGTGCATTTCATCCACGATCATGTACGAAACCTAATGAGACACGCATGCTTGCTTTATCAGTTTCAATCGAAAACTTTAATTAGCAAAAATTGCTAATGATTTCCAAACCCGCCTTACCTGCAAATCTCTGTCAATCAGCCAGTTCACTTCAAAATCATCGTCATCTTCGCCGAAAGGGTTAATAAGCGACTCGGCCACTTTTAGCCAGCCCATATAAAAGAAGAATTCTAGCGTCGTAAATATAGGAAAGTAGAGGTCTATATTACTAATATTGGCCGAATCGTTGCGTTGTAACTTATTGTCAACCCATTGACTGCCCAAGGCAGATGTTATAAAATATGAGTATACTGCTATGGTAACTACCTGAAAGGTAAATAATAAATTATGATTAATATTGCAGATTTGAGGCAAGTAAAGGCAAATCGGTAATTCTTTAAAAATCTATTCAAACCTGAGTATATACTAGGGGAACACTTATAGTATCGTAACTGAGGAGAAGTCCAGCTTGTCCTCTGAATTTGTTCAATTCATCTATAATCGTCTTAACTGCAAAATCGTCTCTTATTCGGCCCTCTTTACGAGCTCTCGTTACAATGCTAGTCGCCCAAACGATTGGTAACCTGAAATTACAGTGTTTCATGAACTTTTAATAAGTTTATATAGATTACTGTGTACCTAGATCCTAGATACTTTATTTTTATAACATTACACCTAAAAATATAAATTTAAACCATTTCTTCAAGTACCTAGAGTTTCAGCTCACCTTGATTGACCCTTGTTTATTCCTCCACATTACCTCGTTAGCAAGAATCTTATTTGAAGTTATTTGTTTAATGTTAATGTCTTTACAAATTGATTAGGTACATATAGCTAAAGACCAATATATATTGCTTTATAAAATTGATGATGATTAAACCGTTTCTTAAGAATTTATCAGTGAATTACAACACATTGATAATTAGTGATAACCTTATAAGAAGCTAACACTCTAGTTTGTCTAAATGGGAAGGAACAATTGATACTCATATAACTAACAAACAAATACAGGTATATAGGATCTAGGTTAGATCATCAATGCAAGTAAGTACGTGACACAAAAAAATAACTTCATACCAATGTTTCGAGGGCTTAGGAAACTTGTCATTCAGATTGTCGAGAATTGTCTTTTCATTTTCTAATAGAAGTCCAGCATCCACGAAGTTGTTGAGAGTCGGGAACCGTTTCTTGACTCTGGGTGAGATCATCGTGAGCACCATCGTAAGGCACAGACACACGTAGCGGACGATGGTCCGCCGCATCAGACGCCCGCGCTCATCCTGTCCTCAAATTGCATGATTAACTAAATATGTCCCGTCTGTGATACTGTGTTAAATACTTCATTTATACAGATTCCTACTATACAGTGGATACACATTACACAGTACCCGCTATGAACTGGTGAATTAATACCAAATTAATCCTCAGGGTTATCTTTCCACATTACCTACATGATTAAATTATGCAGCAACATCCGCCACACCGAGATTAAATAGGGACTTGTAGTCTTAAAGTAAGAACCTACACTATCTGTCTACGTACTGAAGTTTACTTGAAATTTGTGGTGGTTTTTAGTGTTTTAGCGATAATCAAACGTCAAATGACCAAATTATGTTCCATGATGTTAAAATACATCATGAGTAATCCGGAATCAAAGTAGATAACACGCGTCGCTGTCGCGTCGTTGCGTTTTGAGTTCTGAGTTCTATGTCACTAAACTAAATTTCAATCTCAAGGTTATCGCAGCTTCTAATGGGCGGTATTCGGTTTTTTTGTAAGTAATTACACTTATGTAATATTTCTATTTTTTATTATTCTTAGAATATGACAGAAACAACTCAAGTTTCAATAAAGCGAAATGAACCATATGTTTCGTATTTATTTAATACTTGGTACAATGCTTATTTTTGCTTCGTCTGGCGGCACACCGCGAGGGAGATCTATTTTTATTACCTAAGTAGGTAGTAGGTAGGTATTTATACTATTACAACTTACCTACTCTTGTTATACTTGATTATAGGAAAAAATACAGAAC
This sequence comes from Caradrina kadenii, assembly GCA_947462355.1. Lineage (NCBI taxonomy): Eukaryota > Metazoa > Arthropoda > Insecta > Lepidoptera > Noctuidae > Caradrina > Caradrina kadenii. The sequence goes on along the minus strand of OX381677.1, from coordinate 7,835,949 downwards.
CTTGGCACTCCAATTAAAAACTTTATCAGTGCAAGTCCTGATAATTATTGTGGTAATCTATTTTGATAAGAACATTTCCTCAAATAATATTTATCACCTGATTGTATTTAGGTACTACTTCCGTCATCGTGTTTATCACCAAAAATCTATCTGTCACATCATTCATTTTATTAAGTACGCATATATGTATGTACCTATCTACAAAGGTTTACGTAATAATGCTGCATGAAGAGATAAGATTATCTACTCAAGATTGCATGTACCTAATAATACTTACTTACATTATTACGTCTTGTGTGAAACTGAATGGAGGAATAATGAGTAGGTAATAAGATAAACATGCATGCGGATGTTTTGTCAACACATTAAGGGCTTGGAAACAACCACCTTCTTAGTTTATTATTAAGATATATGTCAAGTGGCTGACTACTGAGCGCTGATACTAGTGGGTACACTGGGGACTACATACTGTACTACTGGTTAATTTATTACCGGTGAGCACTTTTTTTTCTTATCTTAAAAGCTGGGTCTACATCACATCGATTGCTGACTGGCAGAACCAAAGCACTATATCCAATTGCCTGAAAACCGATAACATCAAACTGCGTTAAGTTGTTTACTATAAGATTTGTAAAGGCCAAAAGGTAATTGACCCTGGAAATTCGTTAATCGCGTAGCATGAATGGAATTTCTACTTGTAATATTAGCCACGAAAGCATTTAAACAGGTACCTACGCTTACTCTGCTCAGGAGTGAAGTGCGACTAATTCCTGACAAGCCCAGCGCAATAATTGCTGAACCTACATAATGCAGCACAGACAACTAAGTATTTATCGTAATTTAGATACGTAGCTACCTACCTATCAAGCTACCCACATAGCGTAGGATGAAGCAAAACAGAAGTACGCAGTCACTTCGGTGCATTTACATTACATAAGTATCGGATTTAAAAAAGTCAACATAACAATTTGTAACTGGAGTAGGTAATTACAAAATAGCTTTGTAACAATGCCTGGAGGTTGACAATCAGTTTCGTACATACCTGTCCATGTATAGTGGCAGAGACGAAGACGGCGATAGAATCAGGCCAAGGTATGGTTGTGTATTGACTCCACCAGCGGTTCATCACCACGGTTACGTAGAACCCTAGCACGAAAGACAGAGGGATCACATTTCCGTGAAAACTGCAGTAGTTCACAACTCCCTCGAACACTCTGCAGGGAAAAAAAAGTATCTTTGTACTACATTCAGTGTGTTGCACAGCAATTTAGCCATGTTTTAATGTATGATGTAATTGTTATCAGGCTAACCTACCTAGCTACAAATTCAATATGGAAACAAATTGATGGAAGAATTTAACAATAGCAGCGTGCGCATAGTTCATTTCAACCGCGAATACCGCGTGACTACATAACTTAGATAACACTGATTCACTATACTATACTACTACTTTCAGAGACACAAAATGTTACTTTTAAGTCTATCTTCATATTTTCGAGTTACTAGGTAGGTACTATAATTACAAATATGTATATCAAACATAGTAAAAGATTACTTGAAAGTAATATTATAAGTATGTAAAATTATATACTGCCTCGTTGGTCTCGTTGTCCTAAGCGCGACTGTTACGCTAGAGGTCTTGGGTTCGATTCCCAAGTCGAGCAAAAAATGTTATTGGGTTTTTCTATGAAATTCTCAGTAGCAGCTCGGAGTTAGGATTTGTGCCCGGTTAATGGCAATAGGCTCGCCCCCTATTACATGGGACCTAAACATACCGGCAAACTGTGGGTGTACATTGTTACACCTCTGCCTAACCCTTCGGGGAATACAGGCGTGATGGTATGTGTGTAAAATTATATATAAAGTAATATTATAAAAGTAACATAATGGTGTTTTATCATGATGTTCTGATAAATATTCGAATGGGCTTTATTATTATTATATTTAATCATTATATTACTTATTAGTACCTAGTTGTTATTTATTAAAACAGAATTTTTATTTAATTTTCTCAAACATAAAACTTACTTAAATAATAATAAGATTACAAACTACGAGTATGTACAGTTAATATAAAATGCAAAAAAGGAAAGGCTTATAGGGCATCAAAAAACTCATCCGCATGGCTGTCAATGGGACAAGTGCCCAAAAGGCTGGCAGCATTGCCACGTTGTATGGCAATGCTGATTCTTTGGGCCAAGAAAAGGCCAGCCCTTTGGTCACGTGAAGAGTCGACCAGTCGCTTGGCTATGTCACGAAAAACTAGATGAACGCTCGGACCCCATGGCCTTAGTGTTTCAACCCCAAACGGCTCAAACATATAGCTTCCAAGAAGGTTATTATATATGCGCCGTTTGAGGTTTTCGGCACTGGTGCCGAAAACCTGGGGCTGCTGCTGCTGGTAGCAGCAGCCCCAGCACAACACGTCGTGCTAGGAATATGGGATGGCGCAAGGGTGTCGACGCATGTTGCATCCCACACCAAAGGCCTACCCAACTTCCAAGGCATTATAGTGATCCCATCTGGTCTCTTCCCATAGTCACGTGCCAAGTCAATTGGCTCCAAAACAGCTGACACTCAGGCGGAGACAAGAGCACGACGAATGATGTCATTAATGCTGGCATGCTGTGCTATGCGGCCAGCACTTTTAATGCATGACAGACCGTAGTGTCCGAGGCAGTCGACAGCTTCACCGCACTGACAGCGGTGCGGAGCCCCACAAGGAGCGCCCAAGCGCAGGCATGTAGCGAGCCGGAATGTAGAGTCACTCAGCATAGTGCCTATGTTGGGCGACGGAAGTGCCTGAAGCCAGAGACCCGACTCCTACTCACCCACAGCCAGCAGGCGGGCACGCTCAGCAAACAGAATGATTTATTAATGACACGTTGACTTTTCTTACCTTTTAGAACTTTCATCCAGTAACAACCGATATGTTAAATTGAGTACATAATATGAAAGCAGGAACACTAGAAGGTCCAGCCAGACTAATTTGTATATACTTCCCCGCCATCTAAAAAAATAAAAAAATATATAATTTCAGTTTCACATACATTTTAGCGGCTCTTATCATTTGATATCATTTATTTAAGTACCAGGATAGTATAAGCTAAGCGAATCTGATATAAATTATAAACAGTAATCCAAATAACCCAGCCAAAATCAGTTTGTTAAAAAAAATGTCAAGATATAAAGTAGTAAATAAGTAAAGTAGTAGTAGTAAATGAATTAGGCCTGTACTGAGAACAAACGGATTTTATGACATTCGAACGTTTATTATTATGCGTATAGCTGTTTTATTGCCTCACATATAAGTGTGGATTACGTCATTCGTGATCGTGATTGAGGATCGTTAAACAAAACAAGGGAAATAATGTAGCCTTATGAATTACCAAAATATTCGTATAATTATGACCTATTTTCAAGTCAGTGCAAATTTTAAAAGCTCAGAAGGAACATAATGGATTATTATTGTGACTTTCCAGAATGGAAATTTTAATTCATTTAAAATTCCCTTACCCATGAACGAAATAAAAAAATATTATTTTTGCTTTACCATGTTTGAGCTCCGATTACACTGAATAATGTCCCGGAAAATACATGTTAGGTATTTGAATTGTTTTGGAAAGCTGATGATGTGTGGAAGTTTTTCCTATTTTTTTCGAATGAGTGAAATATCTGGAACAAATTTTGGCGAGCAAAATTTTATCCATTTGAACAGACTCACTTTGGTGCATATTAGCGTACTTCAAGGATTTATTATAAAAAAAATTAAAGTTTGACGTCGTGTGAGAATTTTCAAAAAAATATTCTGTCTAGTTCTTAAAATAAAAATAAACGGTGAAAGTGCATGGGGGTGTTTCTGAAAACCCATAGAGTCCAAAAATATTTTTGAACGTCTACTTAATGCTTCCCTGTAAACAACGTGTTATTTCATTAACTGAAAACCAGAAAAGATGTTTTTACTGCAAAAAAAAAATACATAAACATAAATGTATGGATCTGCTGATATTGTTTTTGTATTTTCAATAAATTCACATAACAGTTTGTATAAATGTGTTAAATAATGATTCCATAATTATTACCGTATATTGAATTTTGGTTGTACAATTATTAGCAAACACCATTACAAAACATTGTATTTCACGGACTAAATTGAAGTAATCTGAAGCGCGGTTAGCACGTGAATGGTCTAGCAAATAGTATGGACAATGTATGTTTATAAAAACTGTATGTTACATAATCAAATATTATTATGTGTTAGTATATCGTTAGAAAACCAGGAAACCTATTATCTCATTTTATCTCTTAGAAAACTGACAGACTGGTCGGTAGCTGCACACCGAACTCGGCGATTCGTCAAGCTCTGCGGTACAGATTAGCCACTTAAAAGACAATGGATTAATTTATCGCTAAGTCTTAACAACTATAAGTTTCAATTGTATCAGTTTAATTATCGCTTTGGTGTTAAGTTTTAACCTTGAATGCGGGGATACAGCGTACAGCTGTCGTGTTTGTCAGTCGTGCAGCACGCGATCACAACTGAACACGTCCGTTATTGTTATTTATTATGATATAGATACCATGACTGCTTTGTGATTGTTTGTGCCAAAATAATCTTTTTGATAAATGCGTGAGATAGTGATATTTGTGGTGAACGAGACTGAGAACAGATCTGTAACGTCGAAAAGCATTGTTCTTTGAAAGAAATTTTCTTTTTTAAACATTATCCTTTTACCTGGTTGTTAATGTTAGCAATACCTGTAGACCTGTTATACTAAAACTTATCTACTGTTATTATTTTATTACGAATTGCAAAGAAAATAAAAGAGTGCAAACCAGCTCTGAATAAAGTATTTTCGACATGCAAATTTTTTTCTTTATCAGGAAATTTAAACGAGGTTAAAGGTTTATTATTTGTATTATTATGACTTTTTAAGATAGTAAGTGCGAGGCTTTTATGATTGGTTTAAAACAGCTGTTTCTGATTTAATATCTGCTATAAATATTGAAAACTTACACTAGGAAGAAAACTCGTTTCGAATATCTCACTTTATATGATAACGCATCATAAAACGTCTCTTCGGTCTCACGCCACGCCATTCCGTATCAAAACTTTGTGTCTACTGAGTCTAACATGAATTGAGAGGACCACTTCTTCATTGTATGAAAAAGCCGCGCGAGCGCAACTCACTGTGTCGCGTTGTGTTCAGTCATTCAGAGACCGACTTGACTCGCTGTATCAACGGTTTGAAACGCTACGTAACAAGTTGATGTACTAAGTCATAAATAGCATCACATTGCATACCTACTAATAATTTAACTACTATAGGTAAAAAAATTGGTAACAACCATTTTAATTTTTTGTTACTTCCGAGGTTCTATTTCTGACATCATCACTTCAGAACGAACACGCGTTATATTATTAAAAACATCTCATTTGAAGTTGAAATGGTAAAACGACGTCTAATTAAGACGTAGACTTATCTAATTAATGTCAGTGTTTTTACGCTATCTAGATATTAGCAAGCATTAAACACTCGTGAGGTCAACAAAGACTCACACACAGACAGGATATTACGTCATCCTGCGCCACGCTTTTGGTTTGTGCCGCATCGTGGGTGGACCGAAATCGGCAGTAGAGCGTTAGAGTATTCATTCACCAATTTCGTCATAATTGAAGCTGCCTAGTAAAAATAATGAAAAACCCAAAACTGCACAGTGTTAATTGCCGAGTCTCCTTGACACGTTGTTGTCAAATGCTTTGGTTAGTATCGCAATCGCGTTATACATGTAAATGAACCATCCTCCGTGACTGACTCAGACCATAATCAAGGTTTACCACACGCTATCCGCCAGTGTTATCGATTAAAACAACTTTTGCTGTTCAAGTTAAAGAAGGACTTGAGAATTGAGGACTGTAGGATACGATACTGTATAGCTTGATTGTCTGCATTGTCTTTTGGCAAACCTTTGACCACATTTGGACATGCCAAATCACAGGTGTTTAGCTATCTAGTGACAACGCTAAATTTTTCCGTATCTAGAGCTACCTACCTGTTTCAATCCATGTGTTCTAATGAAACTAACAAACTTAGCTCAGTAATTTTAGAACATTTTGACCTGTTCACTTAATATTTAATTTAAACCAGTGCCTATTTTAAATCTGGTTATTGCCAGCATATTCGCGTGATAAATGAACAACACTTCACGTTTACTACTTGTTGCCTATTCCAATTATTTACGAACCGAAAAACCGGTCATTGTTTACCTGTGCTTTTTATGTATCGTAGTAAACTTTACCGATTTTTCTGATTTTTTTTTATTGATGACAGGGTGTGTTTAGTTCAGCACAGGATTTTCATAACTGTTACGTTATTGAATTTAATTAATACACTGATTTAATTCAATTAATAAAAATAAATTTCATTCAAAAACATCTTTCTGTTTTTAAAAAACTTTGAAATTATCAGGCGACACTGGTTACTTATCTCTTTGGCTGACTGTACATGAACTCACGCCTATGGTATATTTTTTACATCACACCACATAGGTCAATTTGGGTAACATGTAAGATCAGGACTGTTTTTTTAAAAATAGCCACAGCTTTTGAATTATATTTGAAGTTTGCAGCTGCAAATATTTATCTACTTTATTAATTGCTATTGCTGACTTTGATCAAACAAGAACGAAGATGAGAAAGGTTATTAAAAGTCAAGTAGGTAGTACATTCACGATGCAATCTTTGATTGGAAACATATCGCAACGTGATTTGAATAAAGATCACAACTTTACACAGTTTAGTAGAAATAGTAGGCAGTAGTAGTAAAGAAGGATACGAATTTAATTTTTTTTACACTTCTAAAAGAAAAAGCACCGAACGAACAGGCTCTCTGCGTAATTAAAACTTATGTAAACGTGACAAAAAGCGAATAAAAAAAGTTACTTCAGTAGCTACAAAGAGGAATATTTCCGAAATTTACTAATGAAATGTTGATTGACACTCCTGTAGATGATTCTCAGTTTCGGCTCAAGGCAAAAAGATGGGAGTGTCGCCATGTGTTGTTTTTGGTTCGGAACTAAAGTGCCTAGGTAGTATGTACCTAGTATTCTGCCACAGCAATTTTAACAATTATATGTGCCTACATTATGTTCAATGTCTTAAGTACTTAAAGCGGCAATTATTTTTACTGTGATTAAACTAATGTTACTTACATTTCTGAGACATAAAATCGTGACTAGCAAAATAAAACTACTTACATACTAACGAACAAACAACCATTTCCTTTACTATAAGCGAGACATCGTTGTTCTAAAATTATCTTGTTACTGTAAAAAGCCTTGTAACAATAACACCTGAGGTCAGGTGCTTTTCGACCTACGCACACCACGCGAAAATTCCGGCAGAAGTAGGTAGTATTTTTATAATGTAAACTAGCTTTTGCCCGCGATTTCGTCGGCAGGTCCTAAATTTTTTTGAAAATAAAATAGGGCATATAGAGGTCAGGGTTATCGTAACGTAGTAGTAATATGTAAAGAACCTCCAGTAAGGAGAGTGTCACTTATGTAGTCTGTTTACTTGAAGCCCCGAAACCACAGACGGTTAACAAGTAACGTTTACATCTTTTTTTAAAGCTACTTAGTTGTTGTTATATTTCGAATTCAGTTTGAGTGTGTTTTTGGTACTATTGGATACTTAAATGGTGTACATTCGAATTTCATGTAAAAAGGCGAAAGTTAATTTAGAACGTTTGTCCAGCTTAGGTTTTAAAGCCTGTGCATTTTTTTTTTTTTGGTGGGTGGGAAATCATCAAATAACTTCTCCCGCCCTAGGCGGGGCGGGAGGGAGTTCAGACTTTTACTGACTAAAACCCACCCATGTTCCTTCTTGTGCCCTTTGCGTTCCGGGGGCGCGGTATCTCTTACGAACAACCCGCAGCCCCGACAGGCATCGGCCCTCAGTGGCCCCTTCCTTTTGCTGACATCTCTTTGAGGCGCGCGTGGAACACGAACGCGCCGTCGACACGGCCTGTCGTTATGCAACGTAAGGACGGTGATCTACCCATTGCTCACCGTCCACAGGCCTGTATCAAAGCCTGTGCATAAGCCGCGTATGAGAGTGTATAAGTTATAGGTGCTGCGTCGTACAGCGTACACGCTTTGGACTTTTTTATTAGACAAGTACCTCCAAGAAGGAAACATTATAATGTCGCCATATCCGTCTGTCCGTAAGTCACAGTAATTTTATTAACCAACTTGTATGCATTTACGTATGTGTAACTATTTCACAGTATTTATTAATTACATACATTTTACTATCATATTTTACTATCCGACAAAAAAAAATATTGAGAGTTGGAAATTTGTAGAAATATAATATAAAAGATACTTGCCTAACTATTGGAATAAAACAATATTTTTTTTCCAATTCTAACAAGGAAATTTCGGTACGCTGATGTTATATTTTCAATAACCGAGTGACAACCCTATGAAAGTAGGTAAGAATTTTGAACTGTGTTAGGAAGCTTTCATTCTGCTCGGTTTTATATTCTGTGGTATAGCGTAAGAGTTGCGTAGCACGCGGCAGCTTAAGCCACGCGTAGCACACAACGTAGACTCTGTGTAGCACAGCGTAGGCGTTTTGTAGTACGCTGCGGAGTACGGTGTAGGAACTGCGTAGTATAGCGTAGGCACTGCAGTAGACATAGTATAGGCGTAGTTTCGAAAAAAAAAAAAACAGTTCCAGAGATTATCGCTAAACAAACAAAAAAAACTCTTCGTCTTCATTATATTAGTATAGACTAGATTGATAAATTATAAAATCTACGTAATATGTGGCTCATAGATACTGCGTTTGAAATTTGAGAATGTAATGAAAACACAACTTTCGTACAACGGCTTCTTAGAATTGTGTAGCTATACGATGTTTTCCAAGTTTAACAATAACGTGGAATGAACAAATTAAATTATGTAGTATCTAAATGTGAGTATTGTACATTGATGGCTCAAAAAAATTACAACATAATTCAACAGAGATTTGACCTGCTTCTTGTCACCATTTTTGTCAAACAGCCAAGGCATTTAACATATGCTTTCGAATTATACGTAATGTCCAAGGGATGCAACTATTGAATATTAAATCAGCATGTCAAATCGAAACACGTAATATTTTATAGCTTAACTCAATAAAACAAAGGAATCAAGTATATGATCGATGCCAAGCTTGTGTGGTTAAAGCATTTAAAGTGCAACGTACTCTAAGAAAGTGGGGCTGGAAAGTGCAGCGCGGGGTACACTGAATAATAAATGTCCCTTGCCTGGCGATCACGAAGTAAACCATTTTGTAGGGCAATTGATTTCTTCGATACGTCGGGAACGCTTGGAAGTTGGATTGTTACTAGAATTTCATGCTACTTTCCCACATGGTCGATACGGGTTTTCGATTATTAGTTATTCAACAATATGGAGTTTCCAGAATAGTAAGGGATGAAGGGTAGGGATTTTTTAAGAGATCGTAGTTATATTTGTATGTCTGCATGAGTAATTACATGCGGTAAGCGAATAGATTGTGTAAATATTTTTAGTCGTCGGCATCGGTATTCAATTATTTTTATTTTTAGCTTGATTCAATATTTAACATATGTTTTTTCATTTTCTATTTTAGGAATAAATAGCACACGTATGCAATAAAAGTAATATTTATGCAAAACCATCATTCTTTATGACAATATTTTTTTAATTTATTTGTAACTCCGGAGAATGCTTGCATTTCTCTCCCTTGCATCTTTCGTCTTACGTTAGGTAAATGCAGGCTGCTTCTAAATAACGGGTCTATAAAGACACTTCATTATCATTATATTTTTTGTTCTGGAATACCTGGCATCTTTCTGGATACGGAGATGCAACTTTTATCAACGTTATTTTACGAAAAGAAGTTTTAAATGTTATACATGGATAAACTTTGAATACCCCCACGACCCCTGCGCCGGTTAGTGAACCCGTAAGTACTATGTCATGCGTGCGTTACATTTCGCGTTACCTTAACCAGTGATTTTTCATATCAAATACAAACATTATAATAGTAGTTTTCAAATAATGTTTATGCTCAATGTTACTCATTTTGATGGGTGTTATTTTGATATATTTGATATGTGTAGTTCCACATAAGTGATGTTTCTTTTTACACCCCGTATGCATACAACAGAATATTAAAGGAAAACGTTCTTCTTATTTAATTATTATTAGTTTTCCTTCAACCTTCAGAAACAAACTGGTTTGTTAAGGTCCACTATGTTATTAAATATTATAATTATTATTATAAAATTATTGTAACCTATGGCGAGTTTTTATTTCGTAGTTCGTAAATTTTGAGATGCGGAGGGAAGAGGCCTATTATAGGCATACTCAGAAGTGGCTGAATCAAAGAATAATGACATTTTGATTTTAAAATTGATAGACACTAAGTCGATGTTTAAATATCTTTTGAAGAAAATTACTTGTCGACGTTACCACTCAACCTGGAGAAGTCCAGGGTAAAGGATCGGTTGGCTGGTATACTTGCCGCGAAAAGAGGTGGTGCGGAGTGCAAATTTTACTGCGTACGCTAAAAATTATTTAGTCGCTAATTGATTCATTATCGGCTTTTGGGCAACAGGAACAAGGCGAGAGAATAAATATAAATAAAATTATATTAGAAAATAAAACCAAGTGTCGTTTATTACGGGCCCACTTATCCTTTATCTCAAAGATGCTTATTATAATCATCATTTTATCTTTAGTGCGTGTCAAGTAGTTATTATACAAAAAGAAACGAATTTTTCCAGTTTTGCTGGCACAATAGGTACTAATTTCAACTTAACCTGCTAGCGACATTAACTAGATTAGCAAATGCAAAAATTATAGAATTTACAATAATTTATGACCATCATATGTTTAGTAACGCTAATATTAAGAACGATAATATTCAATAGCTTTTTAACAATGAAGATAGCTGACGTAAAGTTTACTCTTTATCTACAATATAAACGTTTAATAGTAAAACCGTAAAATCAAGCTGCCTATGATGACCTGCCCCACCTGCTTGCATTGCTATATTTGCCAGACAAACACACGTCATCGTCAAGCCAATCATGAAAATGTTCTTTTTTCGTGTGACACATGACAAAATTTATGAGACTACTGCAAACATTAGTCATTATCTGCAAATATTAGTCTTTGCAACGGAGCGTAACAGACGACCAACGACTGAAACAATAGCATTATGCCGCTGAAGTTTTCTACTCTGATCGTAATTGATAATCTAATTTTTACACTGGTTATGTGCGAGAGAATGAGACGAAGTCATATTTGCGAGACTGCGAGTAGTTCTGGAGTCAGTAGTTGCGGCGACGATGTATCGATCCACGAGAGCGATGACCTCTATGAATACACCTTTTACTCAGCATTTTCAAACAGTCCTGGTAGGGAGTTAATATGGAGTAGTTAATAGGGAGTAAGAGAGAGGGTTGTTACCATTGTTTCAGGTAAGTACCTAAATACAACATTACTAAATAATGACTAACAAGGTTGGTTGGTAATGATTGATCTGGTCTCGATGAGTCATTGGAAGAGCCCACATGGTTCTGATGATACTACCGTACCGAGTATTTAACAGCGCGTAGCAATGTAATTAAGGCATTCGCATCGAGTTGCGCAATGCTCTACAATAGAGATAAAATTACTGTAAATAAACATTTCAGCACAATTGCCACTTTAGTTTTATTTTTAGTATTCGTAGATTGGAAGCGGCCTGCATCCAGCGTCTTCCTGTGGTCTTAGGTGGTCTGTCCACCTCGTCGTTTCCAACAGGTTCTTTTGGAAATCTACGGGTGAGGCTTATGTCCAGCAGTGGATGTCCTACGGCTGATATGATGATGATGATGATGATTAGTAGGTACCAAATGTTACCAAGACTTGTTAGTTTGTGTCATTTGATAAAAATCTTCTCGCACGGTATTTAGTAAGATCATGTAAATAGAGCGTCATTGTTTAGTATGCAAACACTATGGTAGTTTCCATTGACGAAACAAACAGGCGACCTTAATAAATACACACTACACGACATGTTTGTTACCTGCACGTTCATTTATAGCCTAATTTTGATTACATAAGCCGATTGGAGAGAAAAGTGCGTCAACTCTACGTGTTACGACTCTGAAGTAGTCTGGACTCATATTAATCATTTAAGCGATTTACAAGTCAACATATCGTTTAGGATCATGTCGAAATTTCCTAAAGAAATCGTAATACTTGCTATACTTAGTGTTGTAGGTGTACCATGACAACCTGAGCAAAGATTGTAAAATAGGTAGGCAAGTAATCGTTATTTTACTAAATTTTTATTAATTATTATTTAATATTTTACGCATGTCACATAAATACAACAATATAGTTAGTGATTCATTAAAACGGAAATCATGTGTCATTCCAGAATAAAGTCTCATGTGATGTTGATTTTCATGTAACTTGATATTGTGCTAATAGCTACAGATCGGTTCCACCGAAGCGGAGACGTGCTGGAATCGACCAATCGTAGATTTGACCGAGTCACGTGATGAGGATTTCAACAAATTGATTGGTTGATTTCTGAGCGTTTCCGGTGCTCCTGGTCTCGCTTCAATAAACAAAAACGCACCCTTACGCGCGTAAAACGCCGTAAATATCTGGACATGTAGTTAGAAATAGATAGCCATAATAGCTGATTTGTGTGATTGACAGCTGTGGCTGTGGTGTGTGTAAGTAGTTATTTGTTTACATATTTCTTTTTGTCGATTTCGCTTCCTTAGGTAGGTAGATGGTTAATGCAACTGGATTATGTTTGAAAAGTTTACATCAACGTAATTAGGGGACTAATAATCGGTTAGAGTAGGTTCCTTTTGTATTCTATTTTTGGTTAATTACATTCGTAACGGGGTCTGGTCCAAGAATTCAAAATTACGGTATCAAAACACAACATTCACATTGTTAAAGTAGAATTTGTTCTTACGTACCGCGAGCTTTGCTCTTTATATAGGTAGCTATTACCTACTATGTAATTCCTCCAATCTTCTCTATTCTCATAATACCCATATCTGTTTTAACGTAGTTAAATCACCATATTTATCACGTAATATTTTTTTTAGCACCTGTACGTAGCGAAGGCGACACTCGGTTTATACACAGTCCTTAATTGCACATTAATTTTCATTATTATACTGGAGCGCAACTGTGTCCATCGCATACTGCGATACGAAGCAATGCGTGCTGAAGGTTCAAATGTTTTACTCGTTATTAAGCTAGCATGCTAATGCGGTGATCACTGGACTGGTTACTATGTATTTAGGAACCGGGACGCAGTTGGAACTTTCGCTCCGATAGCCAATACTGCTCGGTCACAACACCGAAGTCTGCGTGTATAGTAGCCGCCACAAGTCGTGAGCACAAGCGTCAAGTTCATTCTTGGGTTTTTGGGTACCTTTCTGGGTTTTATGGGTCACTGACACTGCAGCGTCGGCGGCTCAAAAATCTCAGAAACGGACCCAAAAACTCAAAAATAAACTTGACGATTGTGCTCACGTCTCGTGGCAGCTACTATACACATGGTGTACTTATTATTGAGTTTTAGGTGCAAAGTTTTGCGGCGATAGTTTGCCTTACGCAGATCTATACCTATGGCACCAGTAGGATCAGCATTATCGATACTGACACGAAGTAGGTATAGTTATAGGGTTCTTTAGGAATGAGTAGTTATATGTATATGCCTAGGTCTGCGGAATAGTCCGCAATGTCTAAATTGTCCAATGCTGCATTTTACAACTAAATAATTTGTGACTAATCTTGTATTTGTCAAAACATTTATTTTGCCGATAAATGTTAACTGTTTGAGTAGGTACGATGATTATGAATGAATATTTTCAAGTAACGACTGTGAGTGCGGCAGTTAGAGATAAGTGGGTATATGCGTAACAAAAACAATAAACGAATAACGAAACGCCGTTAATCAGGAAATAATGTTTCGAAAAAAGTTTATGAATCTCATTGAATGAATTATTCCGGTGATTCGGAATGAGATTTCGACCTTAAGAAAGGCAAAAATCTGTACGACATTATTTCCAAACAATAGCGGTCGGTATTTACTTATAACAACAACTCAATCAAACAAATCGAATATTTGATACATGAATATCATATTAAGTACATAATTGTGTGCACTTACTTGTATAAAACTTTTAGGAATGTGCCGAATCCACGACAAGTCGCTACTTCACCGGTGTATGTTACAGTCATTGTTTGTTTTTACTTGTTAATTAAGAAATATCACAGAAATAGATTTATTGAAATATATTAAGTATGTTCTTTTCATCGGTACAGTCAAAATAGTTTTTAAACTTTTTGATTACACAAAACAAACATTGTTCGACTTTCACTAACATATTATCGTCGGAATTCGTAAATAAATTAAAATAATTTTAGTTACTTATTTGATTGATTATTTAAATAATTAATTAACATTCGTCAAAATTATGAATCTAGTCTGTAGTTTTGTAACTCCGAATCGTGTCTCACTCACATTATCACGTTACGTTGAGATTAATTTATTTTACACACCACTTTCGCAAACACTGACTCTAATCACAATGAATCAGAATAATATAGTAAATTAAGGAGTGAATGAATTTATGATTGTAATGAATGAAATTCAACTTCACCAACTTGTTAAACACTCTACAGTGTTAGTACAACTCTATGCTTTTTATTACAGAATGAAATATTGAAATGTCAAGTGCGTCCATAGAGATTCTTACGGAAATGCTCTTTTAGATGTGTCGAAAATTATTGCCAGAACGTGGCAATGTGCAAATGTGGCAATGTGGCAATGTGCGTCATTTTGGATAATTAGTTAACTAATTGAAAAACGGTGGATTCATGTGGAACAGTTCGAACGTTTACTTTCATCGGCCATATTGTGTCCACATATACGTACTACAAAACTAAAACCAAGTTAAGTTTTTGACAATTCATGGTAGCGCTGCTTGAAAAAACAATCTTCACATTTTGTTGTTGAAGTTATTGTCCGGTGTTGGCAATTCGATGACGGCAACCCTAGTTTGTCCGCAAAATCATATTATTTGCTCGAAATTATATTACATACTAATTTTTTCTTAGTTATTTTTAACGTAAGCAGACAAGCCAGACTCTTGTTTCTTTAATGCCCTTTTTAACTGGTAGACCTGGCCTTAAGATTTTAATGCAATAAGTACATTCATGCTCCTAAATTTACGTCTTTTATTAAATATCCAAAATCCGAATGTCAAGTCCTCATGATCGTACCTACTACCGAGTGAACGAGTACGACACTGATTCTGAATCTGAAAACAAAACTAAAACATAGAGAAAAAAGCGCCGTGCAAGATGGCGACCTTTACTTCGATTCTTAAAATTCCGAAATTGTGTTTGATTATATGTTAACGCATTACGATTTTGGGTTCGGTAGGCTTATAGAAACACTAAATTCTGTTTATTGAACAATTTGACTAGTGAAAAGCATTACTGATATGAATGGTAGCCAACTTTCACAATGAGCGAAATTGCCAACAGTGAAGGAGCTTCTGAATCTGAGAAGCCGGTTCAGAATGATGGTGTCCAATTCCCGCCCTTCCCAGGTATGCACATAATCCTTGAATCCAGATACTTGTTCCATTTAGTTTTTAATCATATTTATCATCATTGGTAACTCATTTACTTTTAGATCCTAAAGATGAAGATTTCGACGATGATATTGTGGAAGAAGAAAGATCTCACTACAAAGTAATTTTTAAAGGTAAGCTTAATCAATATAAATGTGTTACTATAACGTTACTCCTTGACCAGAGGGTCAATCAGTCTAAATATTAATTTTAAGAAAAACATTTACCAATAATGTATTTTAATTCCAGATCTAAACAATGTAAAGAGTATGAGATTACATTGTACCTCTTGTGATCGTCATTTGGGATGTTCAGCACGCAATGAAGTGCGTATGCGGGCTCATCCAATGCTACGGACCCTAGTGTGTCACAATTGTCATATTTTTTACAATAGTGGAGAATTTGAAAAGGGTGATGATGGCTCGGAACTATACTGTAGGTGGTGTGGTCAAGGTGGTCAAGTGTACTGTTGCTCTGATTGTCCTCATGTCTTTTGCGCGGTAATAATATTTACTTAAATCGTAACAACACTTCTTATTCAATCTAAATGATCAAAAAATAAAATCTAATAATTCAACTTAACACATTCTTGGTTGCGTATGTGTAAGTCTTTTACGGATTTTGTTTCACAGTGAGTGTGTGAGTGAGAACTACATGTCATGTAGTGTGATTTTGATTAAATGTCCATTGGTGAACATTACCACCTGTTTACCACTGGACTTCTAGACAAACTGCACATATGTTCTGTGGATAGCTAAAATTGTATATAGACCTTTCTGTCAGTGTCTGTGTGCCATACTACTTACACCCTGTCAGCCAGTACTGCAATAGTGAACTTTCATCTTCTTGCTACTTGTTTCATTTCACACTTCCCATATTCATCTCTTTTGATCAAAGAGATTGAGGTCAAGAAAGAACCCATTTTGTAATAATAATGTCTCATGCTTAATCAGGAATGTTATTAATTTTAACAGAAATGCATCAAACGCAATTTGGGTGCTCCCAAAATCAAAGAAATTGAAAATGCTGATGATTGGAAATGTTTCAAGTGCAACACAAAATGTCTGTGGGATCTACGTGCATTATGCTGGGCTGTCTTGCGCTACTGTGATCTAAAAAATAAGTAAGATTTTTATTCTTTCCTCAATCATAATATTTGATTAACTTTTATTTGAAATTTATAAAAAACCTTTTGACTCTGTAAAAATGTTAGACTCTCAAGTTTGTATTAACTTTCATTTGTAATGACACAGTACTGTGTATTTAAATTAAATGTAAATGCCATAAATTATCCATGTGGAGGTCTAAAAAAAACCTTGTTGCTTATAAAATAAAGTTTTACTACATTACATACAGTTTATTTTTTAAGACTGCAGGTCACATGCGTTTCAATGTTCATTAAATGCTTTATAATGGTTAGTAATAATTTTCAGAATGGCATACCAAACTCAAGATCCAGAATTAAAAGAAGCTTATAAAAAAGACTGCTCAATAGACTACTCAGTTTGTTGCAAGAATAAAAGCAAGCGAGTTCAGAAGATGGAAAGTAAAAAGAAGGAAATCAAGAAGGAGACTGATACAAAGTTAACTGCAGATGTGAAGTCATCTACAGATGCAAATTCGGCTGCAGAGGCAAAAATGGCTGCTAATAATATAATATCTAAAATTCCATCTACAATACAGGTTTCTTACCTTTGAGTTTCTTTACTGTTGTTTATTTCAAACTTGTATTCGCCAATCCAAATTAATAATGTTTCATTGTAGGTTAAAAAGTTTGCTGCTGTAAATATAGATGACACAAAATTGGACAAGAAGGGTCAAAAAAGGTCATCAAGTCCTAAGAATAAAGCAATTTTTGTGAAAAATCCAATAAATATTGCACCATGTACAAAAGTACTGAACCCAATTAGTGTACCACCTCTGGCAAAAAAGATGAGGGTATGATTATTTGTTTTCTCTTCAACACCTATGTTGTATGCGCCCTTTGATTTGTAAACATACTTTTATACATGCATTGAATAGTCCCTTTGTCACTGACTTTTTCTAAATAACAATGTTTATTATATACAAGAAGAATCATTAAGAAGGCTGAATAAGTGGATGTAATCATAGGTAATGTGCATGTTCTTTTCGAATATAATATCTATTTATTGCTTATTCTTTTGTTTCTGTTACAGTTACCAAATTCCCCTATGCTACCTATCAGGCTTATAAATGAAAGGAAACAAGTTTCTACTTATGCTCGCATTCGGCCGAAGCCTCCTCAACTGCCGATAGCCATTGCTAATTGTAGTTTCAATGGCTTTGGCACTAGCCCGGGCTTTGGCACTAGCCCAAGCTTTGGAGCAAGTCTCTACGCGAGTGTTTCGGATAATATTAATTTATCATTAGAAAATTTAACACAGGTAAATATTTATAGCATTAAGTTTGATATTAAAAGATTCAAATTACAGACTTTTGACAATAGAGAGAGACTAATGCCAACCGGTTTATTACAACAGGTACATCACATACTATCACGCCTGTATTCCCCGAAGGGTTAGGCACAGGTGTTACAATGTACACCCACAGCTCGCCGGTATGTTTTTAGGTTCCATGTAATAGTGGGCGAGCCTATTGCTATTAACTGGGCACAAATCCTAACTCCGAGCTGTTACTGAGAATTTCATAGAAAAATCCAATAACACTTGCTCGACCTGGGAATCGAACCCAAGACTTCTAGCGTAGCAGTCCCGCTAAGGACCACTAGGCTAACGAGGCAGTCACATAGTAATACTTTCTGTTGCGTTTACAGGGATTAGACATGGCAGCTGTTGCTGCTATATCACAAAATGCTAAAGATGATGATGTTGTATGTACTCCAGATTTCCCCATGGAACCTCTATGCGAGGTAAATAAAGGTTTTATAGACAACTCCATAACCAGATAATCAGTTGAACTAATTAACATTTAAAACTCATGTTTCATAACTTTGTTTTCAGGTTACTGAAGATAATGATGATGATGTGCAATGTATCACACCGGGTCCGGTTGCACCTCCTAAGATTACCAATCCTCCACCCTTAGTACCTCGATCTACAAATACTTCAACATCTGATATAACATCAGACAATATAGTTCAAATGACAGATAATGATGTAACTGTAAATTCATCTACTGGAGGATTGAAATTCCGAGTGGATCCGCAAACTTTATCATCTAATAAAATGTATCGCCTGCCTGATGGACGCATATTTGCTATTAATGCTAACCCAAATATGCCTGGCGGATACTCTGCTACTATTGTAGCTGTTACAGAACCTACTGGTAAAGCAGCACCTAAAGGCGCAACATACGCAGCTAAACTTAGTGCAGTGTCCTGTACCCCTCCCGCTCCTACTCCTAAAGCGAATCGAAATACGCCTCGCATTTTGAAACGTAGTACGCCAAAATCAGCTAACATAAAATTAATTGAAACTTCATCATCCAGGGAATGTGATTTAAATGTACCTGTCGAGTGGTATAGATACAATTTAATTGATGCGGTTGACGCTTTGGAATATGCTCTCTCACGGCTTCATAAATTAAAAAAGGAAGCTACTACTGCATACTTACGTACACGAACCGTTAATGAAATGCGAAACCTTCATCGAACTTTAGAACGATTATTAAGTACGTCTGCTAGTAGATTTGGTGAAATCCGCGAAAATCTTAATAAAGGACTCAAACAGTATGTATTACGAAAATCAGGTGGTGGCGACATTAGTGACGACGATGACGACGTCGAAATATTACCAGACACTGAAGATAATAATGATGATCCAATATTTATAGACGAAAATTCAGTAGAGTCAACAATGAATGGTAGTGAACAGCAAGAGGTTGATTTGACAGGCGCTGGAAGTAGTGAGTACAATGATAGTGGAGACAATACTAAAGATAACTTGTCCAAAAGTGACATTGATCCATTGATGGTCTCTTTAAATGATAATGACACCAGTGAACTTGGTGATGCTCTAGCAGTTATAAGTCACAATAAAACTTTCGTAAATGTAAAAGCAAATAAAATTTCCGAAGAGGATGATGATAACAGGAATAAATCTGACAGTGATAATGTTAAAGACAATGAAACTGATGACAAACAAGAGGAAAATGAAACTGATAACAGTGAAGAAACAGCACCAGACAGCAACATAAAAGAATATGGAACTGACAATAATGATAACAAAAATAAAACAAAGGAGCAAGATAGCGAAAAAGATGTATCAAGAATCGAAATAGACGAGGACCCAAATGAAACTGACATCAATACACATAAAAATATAACTGATAATGTTGACATGGAAAATATGCCTGTGACTTCTTCCAGGGATGATTCAACAGACAATGGAATAATTGATGAAGAAACAAGTGTAATGACAGAAACTGTGAAGCGTCCAGAAAAACTAACTAGAAGCGAAGATGCGGAAGATAGTATAAATGATAAGGCTGATATTCAAGATAGTGATGATAAATCGCAAGATACTGAAATGAGTGAAGAGATGATTGAGACATTATTGAAAGATGATAATGTAGGGGATGAATCAGTATCTAATTTAAAAAGTGTAGATGAAGTACTACAAGAAACTTAAATGGTAAACTTTTATATCTGTATTAAGATAAATATGTTTTAAATACACACATAAGATGTTAGTTAAGTGCTAAATAGAACTGGTTAAGATATTAACAATACAATAATAACTTGTCTATAGTCCTGCAAGCAATAGAAACAAAAATTTATTGCAAATCTTACTATTAATATGCTGATTTGTAAAGAAACTTATAAAAACAATATAAGTTAACACAGCCGAATGTTTCTGCTTTCCCTATTTATAACCATACCAGGAGAACTTGTTCTGCATCAAACTGATTCGTTTGAATATTGTATACAAGTTTGAATAATAATAATAGTATACAGCAGTCTGATTGTGCGGCGGACCAAACTGACAGATTTAATGCGAGATCTTCAAATTACGCATTTATCCATCTACTTTTCATATATGTGGGTAAATGACGCCATTTGAAGAAAACGTTTTATTGGTATAGAAGAATACTATTTTTATTTAAAGGAGTATTTATAACTACCTGTGCACGCATCTTTGTCCAATTAGAAGTCAGAAAAAGGCGTCGTGATTAAGAAATTGGTAACATATTCGTTACACCACAAAGAATAGCAATTTATGACTGCGATTACCGATTTGCGGTACCATAGATTTGGACATCAAACTTTCTTTACAGCATTTTGTTTTTCGGATGTTAAATCTTCGAATGACTTCGCGTGCTCTGGGCGGGGCGAGAGACTTTTACTGACTATAACCCAACCATGTTCCTTCTTGTGCCCTTTGCGTTCCGGGGGCGCAGTGTCTCATTCGAACAACCCGCGGCCCCGGCAGACATCGGCCCTAACTGGCACCTCCAATTGCTGACAACTCTGAGGCGCGCGTGGAACACGAACGCGCCGTCGACACGGCCTGTCGTTATACAACGTACGGACGGTGAGAGGCTGTGCGGTTTTGGCTTACGTCTAACTTCCTGAGTTTGAAAACTACGTCGGTGACTCCCGTAGGTACATGTCTGGGTTTTTACATTGTATTCATTGTAGTACAACGTTAAATTTTCGGAATAACGAAATGATTTAGGCGCTGACATATTATTATTGGGTATATTAAAATACAACTTCCATAGTGATAGTTTATTTTATAATAAACTAGCTGTTGCCCGCGACTTCGTCCGCGTTTCCGTCGTTTTTCGTAAAAAAAAAAGTAGCCTATGTCCTTTCTCACGGTTCAGTGGTTTTGATGTAACAGACAGATTAACTGTCATATTTTAGTAGGGAAATATAATATGTCAATCTACAATACTGTTGAAAAATATCGCAATACGGAACCGTACAATATTATTGTTAAAAGCTGTGCCCGCGACTCCGTCAGCGTGTAACTCCTTGTGTGTTATTAAGATGTATTGGTAATATTGTTTAGATCACGTTCACATGAGGCTTAAGTACCTATAGAACGAAAATACTTCAGCGCAAAGCTTCCGGGTAAACTATGTTGAAAGTTGATCCGTCCGGCACGTGAACATAAAGATTTCCAGAACTGCTTACCCGGGAAAGAGCGACTTTTAAACAAATTTCATGAGAAGGAAGTCCGGGGCATATTTAAAGAATTTAAAAATTCTATCGGGTAATTAGTGGCTTCTTGTTCATCGACCATTCTATTTATTGAACTATAAACTTTGCTTTCCCCCTGTATATTCGACAGTATTTTGTTATTAATCTCAAATGCCTGGTCATTGCGAGGAGTTAAAATGGATCTTTCGCATAGCCAAGAATCGTCCCTATTTAATATATTTGTTACGTCACCATATACCGATGATATAAGATGTGGTTGGGATTGCACTATACAACATAAATCAGGCGTCAGAATAATTTTTCCTTGGTGTAGCTGTGGATAGGTACCTTCACCAATCTTTAATAATGTATCAGAAAATTAACGATCATCCGGGTTATCTCCAGTTTTGGTGTTTCTATACCGATTTCTATGATTCTTTTTTATGGAATAGTTAATAATGTTAACTTTATTAATTAGGGATGACTGAGAGTGTTATAAACGTAAGAGTAGACAAATATATGCAGAAAGCTTCGAACTGCTAAGCTATCGGGAGTTACACGTGATATTGTGAGTCAACCATAAAAGATAGACATATGCTGTCGTGGGATATTTTTTTATATAATTTTAAGGAGAACATTTCCGTCATACATGATTTCTGTGTAGCTTTAACCATTAAGGTTGCACACGCGACGGAAGCTTAAAAAATGGAGTAACTTCTCCTGTTTTCCCAACATTTCCCTTCACTGCTCTGCTCCTATTGATTGTAGCGTGATGAAAAGTATACTATAACCAGCTCAGGAGTATGAAAAATAATTGTACCAAGTTTCGTTAAAATCCGTCGAGTAGTTTTTGTTTCTATAACGGTTATACAGACAGACAGACAAAAATTTTACTGATTGCATTTTTGGCATCAGTGTCGATCCCTAATCACCCCCTGATAGTTATTTTGGAAATATATTTCATGTACAGAATTGACCTCTCTACAGATTTATTATAAGTATAGATAATAATGCAACATACCATCATGCCTGTAGCCCGCAGGGTTAGGCAGAAGTGTACCAATGTATACACACAGGTCGCTGGTATGTTTTAGGTCCCATATATAACAGGGAGCGAGCCTATTGCCATTAACCGGGCACAAATCCTAACTCAGAGCTGCTACTGAGAATTTCATAGAAAACCCAATAACACTGCTCGACCTGGGAATCGAACCCCAGACTTCTAGCGTAGCAATCGCTCTTAGGACAACTAGGCTAACGAGGCAGTTAAAAATAATAACTCTGCCTAAACCCAAAACAAACCATGATGTCGGGGAAAGGGCGCCACAGATCTAGCTAAGCTCAATTTTCACTCTCATTCAAATATCACGCAATATTGCCTCGTTGCAATAAAGTGTAAAGTAATGGTAAGATAACTTTGAATAAGCGACCACACTTAGTTGAAGTATTTTTTTTATTTCCATGCAGCGTTTTATAAATTTTTAATCTTGAATAACTTATCGTGTAAAACTAAATACGGGTCAATGCAGACAGTAGTAATTTTAAATAATGAACTGATAACAAACTAATATAGCATGCAACAGGTTATACCTATAGTGTATTCCTTCATGCAAATGAGCTTGTGTACAATTTGTGATACTACTGCAAAAAACATGCTCGAACGTGATACCTACTGCTTTGTCTGCAGTGTCCCGAATCGGTCATCTGCTTCCTTTTTGTTTGGACATTATATGTATTCATTGGTAAAAATTGGGCGATAGGTTCTATGTACAGAAAAAACTATAAACACTTGTCAATTTTTATTAACACTAGGCGACACCTAAATGTAATGCTATTACTTGTAATATTATTACACCATTGCATTATCAACTCTGTGCTGAGCTGAGCGTTGAAAATCTAACGGTGCGCTCTTTTATTTAGTCAATAAATCAACTGCGTGTCGCCTACCGTTAGTGAAAACGGCTAAGTGTTCATAGCCAACTCCAGGTGATACTTACAACAATTACTGATATAGAAAACATTTTTATACTTTTTTAATAACGTTGTCAATAGTGTTTAATATAGGTTGCATATTTTGGTTAATTACACTAGTTCCGCCGTATTGATTTATCATAGATATCAAAAACTTGTCATTACCTAATTATATTTGCTATTAGCGAATTTTATTTTGCACAGAATAATAGAAATCTACATATTATGTTTCTTACTGCCATGATTCTGAAATAAAGCTAACCGTTTTTGCTATATACTATGCTATTCTATATCCACATTATTATGTTATAACATTTGCGTTAGTTTAAGCAAGTACAATTACAATAAAATATAATACTTATAATTATCCATGGATTAAACAATTTGTGTCTAGGCATTTTTGTTTCTTGTTGATTCGGTAATTATTTGTAAACTGATCTAAACCTATCATAGGACTAAACAGGAGAACTGTAATTTAAGTAAATGTCTAAAATAGATATTATATGTATGGTATGGCACAAATCTCAAAGATAATGTAATCTATGATAATTTTATAAAGAATGTCGAATTTATGTTTCAATCAAATAAATTAAGTAGGTATGAAAAATCTTCCTAGAACATTTTATATCGTTCCAACAAGTTTTGTAACCCTTAAGATTATAATGGGGCATTCTTATTTTCATCTTTTCAGACAGTGCATTGGGCCGCTATCCCACTGGCGTTTTATAAGCGTTGGCGTTTCTCCAACGTCTGCACTGCGACTGCGCAATGCTATGCTGCCGGACAGAGCGGGACGGCGAGATTGTACCTGATGCCAAAAAACGCAACGTTAACGTCGCGTTGAAGGTGCGCAGTCGCAGTGCGAACCCTTGCCACTAGACTCATGACGTTAACGCCGCGTCTGCGCAGCGTAGTCGTTGTGCAGACGTTAGAAAATCGCCAGCGCTTATAAAACGCCAGTGGGATAGCGGCGACTTGTTAATTTAGGAGCTTTATCGTACCCACCATAAAGCAGCAGGCTTTGCTAAATTGATTTCAAGTATTCAGGTTTTCAATTCCCACTAAAATAAGTAAGTATTTAGATATGAACACGAACCTTATGAATATTACAATTTCGTTTCAAATTTTATTAGGTAGGTATTATTAATCTATTATTTATTGAGATTTTTTGATTAATAAGTAGTCAAGCTTAAATCTATTTCATTAAGTTCTTATGGTTCAATATTATATAAAAAAAATGTAGGTAGATGGTACCTATGTACCTAGTTGATCTTGTTTGTAATTGGAACCGTAATGAAGGTACCTGCGCATGTTTTGGTGTAATTTCTGTTTACGCATGCGTACCTACCTACTGTAGCTGTTCAAACAAAATAAAACATATTCCGATGAACTGCCAATAATAAATTGTGTACATAAATGAACTTGAATAGAACTTAAGTGACTTTAGGGTACTAATTTGAAATAGAAATTGAATTTGATTTAGGAAGGGTGCCATACCTACTTCAAAACTAAAAAACGATATCCATAAAGAATCACTTTTGTCCATCTGTTATATAGGGTTTTTTTTTACAGGAAAAATTGGGATCTAACTGTGTTATCAAAGGTTTAGGTATTTATGTTATAGGTATAAGCACAGTTATCCTAAAACTTTGTATTTGATTGCGTTGCGTGTTGGTGTTGAAGGTTGAATCTCGTTCGAATGTACTAGGTACCTATAGTATTCGCCATGAGTCGTGAGCTTTAAATTCATCTGCGCAGAAGTTCATTTTTAGGTCTCTTTGGCGGAATGAAAGACGCAGCGGGGGTCGACGTCTCACGCGATTGGTCCGTCCATGTCCGGCAGTCGATGCTCGTCGTCCATTGGACACTCGCATGTTGTTCGGCTACTGTACACTTGTGCAGTTTTAGTGACTTACGTTTTTAATTTTAAAATGGTTTATTTTATTTATTTTTTGTTTTATATAGTTTTATGGATTTTTTACTTAAGACATATCACCTTTACCTTCAGATTAACAAAACGTTAAAAAATTAAAATAAATTAGCATTTCTAACCAGATTTTATAATTTTATTGAGATACGTTTCAGTCACGAAGGCCTACTAATGTATAATTATACTTTGTGTAAGTACCTAACCATAATTTTAGTAAAATCGGTACTGAATTAATTTGGCCGTAAGTGTACATGCGCGAGGTTACCCCCATCACTAACTAACTGTGCTCACGACTCGTGGCGACCGTTATACCTGCCTATTTATTTACTTGATTGGCTCGGATATGTATATTTGATTAGTTTTTTATGTGAAATATAACGTGATAAAGCTATAGTTAACATTTATTTACAGTATGCATTGGAATTAAAGATATTTATAATTTAGTTTTTACTATGTTACGTACATATATAAAAATGATTCGCTATAGCTTCGAAATTCTTCCCTTATATTAATTTGTCTCCTAGAAAAACGAATGTAAATATAAATCTGGTCGCTAGTGTTTAATCGAATCGATGTAACCAATTTAGAATCTGATCTAGAAATGGTTTTTTTCTTTTATTTTTTAAGTTCATGTTATGTTATTGTGATAGTCGATGTGCCCTGTTCCGACCTGTCGGTATCTCGGTACAGCATACTTATAAACTTAAAACGTAAGAAATACAACGCTGTAGTTTTATTGTTAGTCCATTTTTTTATAGTTTAGGTATTTTACCCCATCTTTTAGACACTATCGGAAACCTAATTTAGTAGAAATGAATAAGCAAGCACTTACTTCATTTGCAAGAAAGGAACGCGTTGCATTTAGCAGTAGTTATCAACATTAAGAATGGTTGCTATCTTACAACATATTATTATTATTGCGAGAGTTTCGATGGGTTGGAAGAATATTTGTTACTCAATCACGCCAGAACGGCTGAATGGATATGGATGACATTTGGCACAGAGATAGAATATAGTCTGGAATGGCATAGCCCATAGGCTACTTTACTTATACTTTGAAATTCTTTTGAAATAGGAAATAAAATAAGAACGTTAAGGCAGTGACTTCATTTTATTAATAAAAAACTTACATCTTAATGATATTATACAAAAAAGGTACGAATGCAATTAGAAGGGTTTGTTTGATAATAATTTCATACATAAATTACGACAACAATATGTATCCATTGAAATTAATGATTAGATAAAAACACGTAAAATATCACAATTTTGCATTTGCTCTAATAAAAAACTCAAGGTCTATTAGATATGTAGGTACCCACCTAGAATTGATTCGCTTTCGTTTTTCATAAAATCTAAGCAGACCTAATAAAGTATTATATTTTATTTGTGTGGACGTATTCAAAATCGCCAGTAAAAAATACAGTTCATAACGTTTACAGTAAGAAAATAACCTAATAACAATCACTTATAATTTGCTCTTACTTGCAATACACATTAAATTTGCCACTGAGAAATATGAATGGGGACCAAACAATGTATTGTTGAAACTATTTTAAAGGAATAATTTAATTAAAATGGTTTTTTTTATGATTCTTAATGTGATTAGCTAGTCATGAAAACTTATAGCCGCAACTGGATCGATGACATTTAGATAAAGAGTGTGGTGCTTGTGCTTGGATTTTATTCGTGAACTGACTATCGATTATGTTTTGAGGCGATCAATAACTGCTGACAGCAAAATAGGTGCCCCATATCACGTTCGTGGTACAAGTGGAGCTCTATGAAAAAAAAAAGAATGACAAGATGCTAGCCCATAGACAACAAGCACCAGTATAGTACTAATTGTCCTAATTCTCTCCCTGTTGGCTTTTTAAGCTTGTGGGACCATTAAGAGCTGAATGGTACAGTCAGCAAAAAAGGTAAGTAACCAGAGTCGCCTAATAAATTAAAAGTTTTTTAAAACCCGATAGATATTTTTGTATTAAATTTATTTTTATTAATAGAAAATGAACAGTGTATTAATTTAATTTAATTAAATTTCATTTAAAAACGACCACCGGTTTCAAATAAAACTTCAGCTATATTAGACCATCTGGTTACTTATCTCTATTGTTAACCGTACATAGGTATTTACGTACAATACACATTATAGGTACTTCATTATTATGATAGACACTTTAAAATATTATGCTAGGCACAGGAAATATTTTATAAAACTACTGGTATGCTTTAAGTTCACTGCGCATCTTTTTGGGGATGAAAGTACTCATGATTACAAACAACTTTTACTGCGAGGTCCGAGACCAACTCAGTAATATAAAGGAAATTCAGCTGTTACTCACAAAAAGGAGTTTTGTGTAGGTAATAGCAGATTTTTGTATTCAAAAAAAAAAAAATTGTTAAATGGCTGTTTTTTTTCCTAAACGTGTTCGCATTCATGAGCACCTACTTTTGCTTCCTGGAAGATGCGCAGTGCATTAAAAGTACACCTGTATAAAACAATTTGCATTATAATACATAGTTACAAGACACATAAGAAAAAGAAAATTCGTTCTCTTTGACGTGATGTCACTCAGATAAAACATGTACCTACCTATAATTTGTGACTCGATAGGTACTTGTAAGGCTTGTACTCAAAATCCTTCAAGTGATATAGAATCATAATTTTTAAAAACATATTCCCTAGTAACGGAAATGGCCTTTTCTCGAACGTTCTTCGTGATAGACT
Source organism: Caradrina kadenii (assembly GCA_947462355.1). Classification (NCBI taxonomy): domain Eukaryota; kingdom Metazoa; phylum Arthropoda; class Insecta; order Lepidoptera; family Noctuidae; genus Caradrina; species Caradrina kadenii. Next base: position 7,807,489 of record OX381677.1, on the reverse strand, counting down.
CGCATAGGCGAGTAGTTCCCGTTCGATGCTCCGTTCGTATTCAAACCTGAAATTCATCCAAATGCTACATTATTTACGGTAACATAATTAGGTACGCTTTTTCTCTCGTACCTACCTGAGTTAGTTTTTATTAGGCAGATAGATACCTACCTGCCTAATATAAACTAAATTACATATTTATGTATGTGGTAGGTAATATACATACGTGTAGATAGGTACATAATTTGCATGTACCTATCACTAATAGGTACTCTACTTCTCAATTTATAACATTCCTTAAAGTGGAATTATTGTAACAAGTGTTTGTTTTTGGTGCGGATAAAATATTACGTCATACCTTTGGCGTTAAGCTGTCCATCAATAGAGCAAGCTTTTCGAAATAAATAAAACGAAAATATTAGCATAAAAACCACAAAAAAAACCGAACATATTCGTATACAAATCACAACAACAAGACGTGGACATAGCCTGGCTAAATGAAAAGTAAAAAAACCAGTGTCTGGATTTAGTTAAAGTGGATACAGTTAAAAATACCTACCTAAAGTCATTCACAAATCTCTCATGATGACCTTTCAGCTGAATAATTACAGATAAAAGTTTAAACAATTTAATGGAAATTAAAAGCGCCTCCTGGTTTGAATTGTTTTTTTTTTACTAGCTCTAGGTACCTCCTATTTATAACTAAGTCCACTCTGGTGCGGTTCACACTTGCCAACAACAGCACTTATAAATATCATAATGTGCTCACCTTGAAGAAGATGATGAGGTGGTGACACAGCCGGAGAAGCACATCTAGGTGCCAGCAGCAAATGATACAGTGCGAGGTACACCGCAGCTGACAGGAGCGCTACCACGCCGAGAGCTCGATAAACGCCACGGGCAGATTCCAGCGGCGGCTCTAGCGAGACCATGCCCCCAATTATGGCACCTATGCACCGACCTGCAAGTTTGACAAGTAGGATTTTTAGTGTACCTTAGAGGCAAGGAAACAATACACTTTCGAAAGGCCTACAAAGGTATCTACTAAAATAAAACTTTTATCATCATTATCAATAACCCGAATTCACCCACTACCAGGCATGCATAGGCCTCTCTATGCTGGGCAAATTTTAATGTTCTCGACTCCTAAGCCCTGCACCAGTCTCATCAAAGTTCGATCTGTAATGGCCTAATTTGGTATCAAAGTCAAATAATTTATTTCAATTAGACCATTAAAAGACACGAACGTCAATTACATCTTAAAATTAAAAATATTGAATCTAGTCTATCCATATCGCACCTAAACCACATCTCTCCGTCAAGTCTAAAGACGCCACTCGGTCATTAAAAACGAAATAAGTGAAATAGAACTTACCGATACAGAAGTGGGCAATGACAGGCAGAGCTTGGCCCGTGGCTGTGTACTTTCGCGGCACCAAGTGACGGAAGTACAACACTGCCGTCACCCATACTAAGCTTAGCGTGAAGACTTCCAATATCTCGCATACTACTACCCATGTATAGTCAGTGCTGTACGCCAGACCTGGGGGTTGAAGGTCATGTAAGAAGAAGAAGTAAGTTATGTAAGAAGAAAGTCTATTTTGACTTCATGGCTAATAAGAATCGCTATGTACAGGTATAGTCACGACTTCTACCTAGACATATAGGTAGGCAGAGGCCGTATACATGTCATTTTGACAGTTTTTTTTGTCTATTGTCATGATTATGTAACTTCTAAAAACCGGTAGACCAGCAATAATAGAGCATAGATTGGTGTTTGCTTGTGGAATACTAAGTCATCATCACAAATGCCTACTGTAGTTCAACTGTTTAAGTACTATGGCTGTCTACCTATCGGATTTTATGTTCTTTACATTAATACCTAATCAATAAATAAACCGAACGTATATGTAGAGAGTATACCAGTATATCGGATGCCGTAGAAGGTGAATGCCATGATGAAGACGTTGGAATGTCCGATGTAGTCCACGAGGGCTTCTGCCCACCACAGAGCGGGCACGGCAGGAAGGGCTCCAGCTGTTAGCGTCAGACCCATTTCTAACACCGTGCCATTCAGCTCCAGTAACGTCCTGGAATTGATATGCAATATACAGTTACTAACCTATTGGAAAACAATGGACGACAACTCAGCAAAAAGCCAATTCAATGGGAGTTTATCTACCTGTTGAGTGGTTTAAAAAATAATTACCTTGTAGGTGGAATAGTACACACCTACATTGTGTAATCTACTTACCTAGGAATTAACAAACAAGGTCGACCATGAACTACAGCTTATAATAGGTAGGTATTATTTTCACAATAGTGTATACTGAATTAATATCAGCCGAGCGCTGCCCTGATTTTAAGTTTTAGCAAGATATCTAAAAGGACTTCGCTCAAAATAATATTTTCAATTAATATAGGTAGGTAAATGGCATGAACCCAGGTATAATAGAGCATAGATGACGACGGTAGGTATAGGTACCAAGAGACCAGGATAGAAAATATAGGCAATTTAGCTGGATTACCAGATAACTGATACAGATTACAGAGAACTGTCATAGGCGTCTGTCTTAAAAGTTTACGGGTTTATCTAAAATAAAGCAGGTGTAGGTAGTGAGTACTGTATTGTTCAACAGAGCACGTTGTTGAGTTTTAGAAAAAAATGGCTTTGTAGAGTGTTGTATACCTACATTGTAGTTTTGTAGGTATTGGTAGATGTCGCTACGACTACGCGCCAAAATGTAACGGCCGCGCGGTGCCGCGCCGCGGGAGTTGCCGAGTCCCCACCCCGCGCCTCTTGTGTCGTTGATTTCAAATAAAGCGTCAGTGCGTCTACAGCTAGCGAGTGTTTCACTGTCCCGTCCCGTATTTAACAGTGGCGACGAGAGTGACCCTATATTGCAATGGCTCAGTTTAACTTTGGAATAATAAATAGTTTTGATCACACCGTGCACGATTGGAAAACGTACAAAAATCGTTTACGGCAATGGTTCGTGGCAAACGATATTTCCGAGAAAAACGACGCGGCGGGTTCCAGGAGACGAGCAATCCTGTTGAGCGCACTCACAGATGGAACATACCAGCTCGCAGCCGACTTAGCTTTGCCGAAGCAGCTGGAGGAGGTACCTTTGGAAGACATCTTCGACCTCCTAGATGCTCACTTTTTCCCGAAAAAGTGCGGGTTCGGGGAGCGATACGCATTTTACGCGGCAACGCAACAAGCGGGAGAAACGCATGCGCAGTGGGCAGCAAGACTGCGTGGCCTCACAAAATACTGCAAGTTCGCTAATGTAGAAGAGGCCCTAAGAGACCGTTTTGTAATGGGTATGTCATCGGGTCCCGAGAGGGATAAACTCTTCGCAAAGGACACGGACACCTTGACCTTGGCAAGTGCAGTGGAGTTGGCGCAGAGCATTCGATGCGCGCGGGCAGGCGCCGCCGCCGCCGCCTCAACGGCGACATCCACACAGCAAGAACATTCAGTGTTTAAGGTGCAGGGCAAGAGTGCGGATCCAGAGAAGGAACCGGTAAAGGAGAAGTGTTCTGTGTGCGGTCGAAATAACCATGCGTCCTCTCATTGCCGATTCGCGAACTTTACTTGTAGGAAGTGTAATACAAAGGGACACTTACGTAGGATGTGCAAAGTAAAGTGTGTTGTGACCGGTGACGTGGGTGGGGACGACGACGATGGTGAGTTTTTAAAAAACATAATTTCAGAGCGGGGGGAACCCATGACAGAAACAGTATCAGCAAACGGCTCCATGATTAAATTTGAAATAGACAGTGGCTCGGCAGTCACTGTAATTTCCGAGAGTCTGTACAAAAGATGTTTTAGCAGTTTGTCTTTGTTACCACCAAAAAAAAAGTTATTTACCTACACGGGCAGTAGTATCGTGTGTCTCGGTATAGTTCGCCTACAGGTTACATATAGGGGGAGAACACACACACTAGATGCGTATGTGGTACGCAGCGAAGGCCCGCCATTGCTCGGTAGAGACTTCCTATCCCTATACAAGTTAGAATTAGCGCCTTGTAATTTCATAAATAATGAAAGAATAGTAATCGATGATTTGCATAATAGATTTAGAGACGTATTTTCAGAGAAACTAGGTAAATTTACTAAATTCGAGGTAAAACTACGGTTAAAAGAGGATTCAAAGCCTATGTTTTTTAAAGCACGTCCCATTGCTTTTGCATTGCGAGAAAAAGTAGACAATGAGATAGTCCGTCTAGTAAACTTAGGTATACTAAAACCGGTAGATCACTCTGAGTATGCATCACCTGTAGTGCCAGTGCTTAAACGTAATGGAAGTGTTAGGCTGTGTGCAGACTATTCTGTAACTATAAATAAACAATTAGTTGTTGAACATTACCCGCTGCCCACGGTCCACGAACTATTTTCGAAACTGCACGGAGGACAACAGTTCTCGAAACTAGACCTATCCATGGCATATAACCAATTTGTTTTAGACGAAGATTCCCAAAAGATTACATGCATAAACACTCACCGCGGGTTGTTTCAGTATACACGTATGGTTTTTGGTTTATCGAGCGCGCCGTCTATTTTTCAGCGGGCAATGGAAAACATATTGTCCGGCATGGACGGCGTGTTATGTTTGTTGGACGATGTCCTTGTAACAGCCGATGGAAGGGAGTTACATCTACAGAGGTTAACTGAAGTGTTACGAAGGCTTCAGGATGCAGGACTTACTTTGCAAAAAGAAAAGTGTGAATTTTTTAAAAATGAAATTAATTATTTAGGGTATGTAATTAACAAAGACGGACTCAAAAAGTCATCAGATAAAGTTATAGCAATAGAGAAAGCCCCAGTGCCTACAGATGTAGGTAAACTTCAATCATTTTTAGGGCTAGTAAATTATTACCGTAATTTCGTACCTAGAGCGTCCGAAATTCTTAGTCCTTTGTACGATCTTTTAAGGAAAAATGTTAAATGGCATTGGGCCGACGAACATCAAAAAGCGTTTGTCAAAATAAAACAACACTTAACGTCGGATCAGGTGTTAACCCATTTTGACCCAAATGCAAAATTAATCCTCACAGTTGACGCTTCACCTAACGGGTTAGGTGCAATATTGTCGCAAATTGATAAGTATGGATGCGAGCGTCCTATTTCATTTGCATCTCGCACTCTAAACACAGCCGAAAAACGTTATTCACAAATTCAAAAAGAGGCAACGGCTATCATTTTTGGAGTTCGAAGATTCCACCAATACTTGTACGGGAAGTCAGACCCGTTCATCCTTCGCACCGACCACAAGCCGTTAATTTCAATTTTTGGGCCATACAAGGGTATACCAGAAGTTTCGGCAAACCGTTTGCAAAGATACTCGTTGTTCCTCAGTGCATACAATTATAAAATCGAATATGTTCGTAGTGAAAATAATAGCGCGGATTATTTATCACGCGCTAGTCTCCCCGATACGCAGAACTCGCGGTCAACGACCGCGGACGGCGAGAGCGGGGACTGCGCGCAGCACGCTGCCGCCGCTGCCGCTCCCATTGACCGCGCATCATATGTTCACTTCGTAATAGACGGACACATGCCAGTCACGCGGAAGGAATTACGCCAGGAGACTAGTCGGGATACTAATTTAAAAAAAGTTATAGATTTTATTTTTAAAGGGTGGCCTAGGAACACTTCTGACTCGGAATTAAAACCTTTCCATGCTTGTAAAAGCCAATTATCATATGAAGACGGCTGTGTTATGAGAGGGCACAAAGTGATTTTACCTGAAAGTCTAAAAATGAAAGTACTAAACGAACTTCATAATTCCCACCTAGGAATCGTAAAAACTAAAGCCGAGGCTCGTTCCCGGTTTTGGTTTCCGGGTATCGATAAAGAAATCGAAACTATGATCAACTCATGTAATGTTTGCATACATTTACGACCAACACCCCCGCGCGCCCCGCTTGCCCCCTGGCCATACCCAACACGGCCTTTCTACAGGTTACACATAGATTTCTTGGGTCCGTTAGATAATAGGCATTATTTAATTGTGGTAGATGCGTACACTAAATGGGTGGAAGTTTATGACATGTGTAGTACAACGACCTCATCAGCTGCAGTAGAGAAACTATACGAGTTTGTTTCAAGATTCGGGTTACCGAATACTATTGTTAGTGATAACGGCACGGCTTTCACGTCACAGGATTTCAAACGGTTTTGTGCAATTAATGGGATTGTACACGTGACGTCACCGCCCTATAATCCTGCGAGCAATGGCCAGGCTGAAAGCTACGTAAAGATCGCTAAAAAGGGAATAAAATCTTGTATCCTATCTAGTAACAGCCAAAGAGATGGTAGGGTTAAGCTGTTAAAATATCTTTTTGATTACCGAAATTCAGTACATTCAGTCACGGGGTTCTCTCCAGCAGAATTAGTTTTTGGGCACAAGCTAAGATCACGTTTGGATCTATTGTTGCCAAAACCGTTGTCGTCGCCCTCGAACACGTCACTAGAAAACATAGTCAAACTAAAACAGTGTTCGCAGAGTGAGTACGCTGGCGGCAAAAATAAACAAACTTTCAAAAGTGGTAACGAAGTGTTGTACAAAATGTTTTGTAATAAAGATAAGTTTACATGGTGCAGAGGGACAGTTGTTAAGAGGACTGGTAGAGTTGTTTACTTAATTAGTGACCATCTTACAGGAAGGATTGTAAAAAAACATAAAAACCAAATAATGCTTTATATGGGTTACGATGATTCGCAACCCTGCGACGTCAGCGAAATGGGGGATTCCGACGACGGGGTTACGGCATCACAATCTGCGATTGTACCGAACGCTACGGAGGAGGGGAAACAGGACGGCCCACCAGTGCCGCCGTCCGGAGCAGAGCCGGCCGCGCTGGCTGCGCCAGTGCCGCCTAGACGTTGTGATAGATTGTTGCGGAATCTCCCTAAAGTAGATTATAAAAGCCTTGCGTCAGGCAAATGATTATTTATATAACGTTGTTCTTATACAGGATTTTTGCAGATATATACATAATATTAACCCAATTGTAATGGTGTATTTCATGTTAGTTATAAGTAACTTCTTTGTTGTATTATTTCTTAATAAGGTCGGGAGATGTTGTATACCTACATTGTAGTTTTGTAGGTATTGGTAGATGTCGCTACGACTACGCGCCAAAATGTAACGGCCGCGCGGTGCCGCGCCGCGGGAGTTGCCGAGTCCCCACCCCGCGCCTCTTGTGTCGTTGATTTCAAATAAAGCGTCAGTGCGTCTACAGCTAGCGAGTGTTTCACTGTCCCGTCCCGTATTTAACATAGAGCGTCAGACCTATCGAGGCATAATGGTTTATATTCTTTGTACGGTCAGTAACAAAAGTTGATTCATGCTGTTAGACATTAAATAATACGATGCACTGCTTTATTCAGGCGATGCCACTAGGCGACGGTCTCTTTCAACCATAGTTGAGTGTTTTCTTACCAAGGCAGGTAGGCATCGATGCCGCTCCATAGAGTACCGAGCAGCGCAACAACGGCGAACACGGCAGCAGTCTCGGCGCCGTAGCGTCGCACCGTGTTCATCGGCATCGCCAGCACGCCTGTCGCGGTGTGCCACCACCATTCCGGTGTTGAGAGGGGCATGTGGCTGTAATTGGTTAACAGTACTTTAGTTTTATGATGGCAGAATCATTTCTGAGACAGCATCGCGCATGTATTTCAGTTTGGGTAAACAGAGGTGCAAGATGTTTACACATCCTTAACAGGCAGCCATAATATATTGCCTTAAACTAGGCACAACTAAAAATTCGAAATTCCAGGCTGATACTTAGTTATACCAGTTTTCACAGAATTAAGCTCAATTCAATTATGAATACTTGGTAAGTAGGTATAGGCACTTACATAATATTTAGGTGTACACTGTACATAGTTTATTTATAAGAAACAACGATAAGGCACATAATAATTTTACTTATCTATTCCTGCTTTACGCCCTGCATCGATAGAATAAAATTGTAGTCTATTTATTACAATAAGAATAATAAAATAATACAATGTTTATGTGATTTACATAAGCTTATACCTACAATACAATTTATATGAAATAGTGTGAGTCATTCAAACGATGCAATAAAGCAATCATCTCTTCCTACACATCGAAGCCATGCAGTGATTCATACTTATAAAAGCACCTACATTGACTATAAGCAAGCACATACAAATGTAAAAACAGCTAGGTATACAGTTACTGCTCTTAAAATTCGCATTACGTTTCTTGACTTTAGTAACTAGTTTATTAATTATAGTATTTTATTTACGTACCTATCAAACAGTAGAATAAGCGCCCCAAGGACCATGAACACTGCATGAAGAATGAATGGTACAAGGAATGGTGTATCAGGCATTTGTTCTGCAGCCAGTCCAGCTAGTGGAGGGAAGATAGCTAGACCAAGGGTGCCAAATGCCAATTGCCTGCCGACATCTCCTCGTCCTAGCGACGTTTCTCTAGTTGCAATCACGCAGGCCGTGCCGAGGAGAGCTAACCCTGCTGTTGGCCAGATGTCTGCTAGAATTCTGAAAGATAAAAACATACATGTTTTGTTGCGGATAATGCATTTTTTGCAAGAAATCGATTCGTATCTCATACAGTGGGATTTCGCAAAAAAAAACCGCAACAAAAAAGCCTCCCTCCTAAGAAAAATAGGGGGCAGTCACCACAAAATATAAATAAATATATAACAGTATCCTGAAAACGTTAGCTGTAGGTACATCTTACGCCATATTAAGGGAATTTGTGCGTAGGTTGATGCCATAGTTAGCTATTTTTTTTTAAATCGGGTCATCTTAGCAGAAATTGCACATTCCAGTCACTTTTTCGTAGATATTACTAACACTAGTATTTTGGTTGTCCGAAATAAAATTATTTTATTTTATTTATTTATAAAGGCAAGGATTACGATAGTTTATCTGTACCTATAGTGCCTAGCTATAACCTAGTATACTACCTAATAAAAATAATTGGGTAAACACACTAAATTGGTGGGGGCAGAGTTATTGTTGCAAATGCAAAACATGTTCAAATAAACTGGCACCCTAAACTACCTATGAATCGTTGAATTCTACCTTAAATAAATAGGTAACTAACCTTATAATTAAATAAGTCCAGAATGTATAGCTGGGGTCTCCAATGATAAGTCGGCATTCGGCGTCAGCTAAAACACCGTCGGGTTCGTCATACGGGTCGAGGACTTGACACCGCACCGCCGGCTTACACTCCTCGTCATCTGATACGTCTGCCAGACGATTCGGTGGAACCTGGCACTTGGACGGCCCCGCTAAAATTTTAAGCTTTACGATCAAATTACGTCTACATTTGATCGACACCGAAATGGGTCGGATACCCGACGCTGAAGTGACATCTTGTCAATATGAACAAATGAAAGAGCAGATCGACAGAGCTGATCGACAGATCCTGCACTTACATAGCTTGACGTATATGGTTGGTTACCTGTCGTATAAGTGCACCAATCAGAGTCGACGGTGCTATTGTCTTCAGGTAACTCCGGTGCTAACAGAGAGAGAGGCACACGGAGCCTTGCCTGGTGCTGCATGTACACCAGGCACTGGCCGTTGTAGCAGAAGTGCGGAGGGTTCAGTTCGAATGGCATCGCGTGCATTGCCTCCTCATCTTCCGTCACTAATGGCGCTGAAGTCTGAAAGTGTATACAATTTTTAAGATCTCTCCGCATATAGGTAATTAGGTAAACTAAAATATTATGAACTTCTTCTAGGCTTCTTTTAGACGAGTATTAAAAATGAATTCAGAAACAGTATTTACGCCAATACTAGGTATAATAAGATTTAAGAATATAATTTAGACGGTACATTAAGGTATCGCCTAGTGATAGTGAAAACGGTACACACATACATTAGTATAAAACCAAAACCATTCAATACATTTCCATCCAAATTAAACGATAACAGGTATTTATTATCTAAATGTTGTTTAGATTCTCATTCCAACACATGATGTGGTGAGAACACAATGAATTAGCATCGTTATCATATTGTAAGTGAAGACGCTTCGAACTTTATTGGCTCTAATTAGGGATATCTACATACATCTTCTATACTTATAATAAATCTGTAGAGAGGTCAATTCTGTACATGAAATATATTTCCAAAATAACTATCAGGGGGTGATTAGGGATCGATACTGATGCCAAAAATGCAATCAGTAATATTTTTGTCTGTCTGTCTGTATAACCGCTATAGAAACAAAAACTACCCGACGGATGTTAATGAAACTTGGTACAATTATTTTTCATACTCCTGAGGTGGTTATAGTATACTTTTCATCACGCTACAATCAATAGGAGCAGAGCAGTGAAGGGAAATGTTGGGAAAACAGGAGAAGTTACTCCATTTTTTAAGCTTCCGTCGCGTGTGCAACCTTAATGGTTAAAGCTACACAGAAATCATGTATGACGGAAATGTTCTCCATAAAATTATATAAAAAATTTCCCACGACAGCATATGTCTATCTTTTATGGTTGACTCACAATATCACGTGTAACTCCCGATAGCTTAGCAGTTCGAAGCTTTCTGATTATATTTGTCTACTCTTACTACAAGCTAACGGAGTCGCGGGCACAGCTATCAACAATAATATTGTGCGGTTCCGTATTGCGATATTTTTCAACAGTATTGTAGATTGACATATTATATTTCCCTACTAAAATATGAAAGTTAATCTGTCTGTTACATCAAAACCACTGAACCGTGAGGTAGGACATAGCTACTTTTTTTACGAGAAACGACGGAAACGCGGACGAAGTTGCGGGCAACAGCTAGTAATTAGAATAAATCTGTAAATCCAAAGAACAGTAAATTAGATTGCTAAATCTAAAAAAGTTTGGGAATTCTAGACGATGTCACAAGAGGGAATCTAATTTACGTTCTAAGATGATGATGACAATGATTAAGAAATCATTTGTAATGCACATCATTTTGTCGACATTAAAATAAAAGTCAAATCTTAATTTCAACTTCATAGACAAGTAGTTTTTGGGACTCCGTGTTTAGTCAGTAAGTAATCTTTTGCTGATACATATAAGAAGAACCGGTAGGTTTCTAAACCACGATATAGTCAAAATTTTACTATCATCAAATCGTAGTGTCTAATTGAACAAACGGTGCCCAGACCGGTGTTTACTCACCGTGGCGTTGGCGACATTAAGGTACATAGGACTGAGTGTGGTGGTAGTAGAAGTAGTAGTGAACGGCTGTTTCACCCACGTCATATTCTCATCTGCACACCCGTATTCGCATGCCGTCACCGCTAGCACTCCTGACTGTAAGAAAGTATAGGGGACTATTATTAACGATGTTTAGGTACACCTTTATACAGAGAATGCTTCGTATAGACTTTCAAAGACTAGACTTTAGACTTTCATAGAGTTATTCAAGTCTATACGAAGTCTTCGCTTATTTACAGGTGTTAATCAGAAATGGTTATTTGTGTATTGTTTAACACCCAGACACGATACAGTCAACATCTGAAATATCTGTTTTTTTTTTTATTTCATTTCAGGACTACTAACTGACCTTTTCGCCAGTCCAACGGTTGCAGCGCATGTCCTCCTTGCACACTTCTTGCATGACGTAAGCGCTGTCTTCATCACACATGAACAGGACTTGAGGTCGTCGAGGCTGTGAGATATAGTGAAATTACGTTCTAAGTTTTGAATGTAGGTTTACCTACCTATTTTGTTTACCTGTGTGGAAATCTTCGGTAATATTACAATGTGATTGACATAAGAAATATCATGTATGATTCAGACGTGGATCTCACATTACTTAAGTTCACGCTATAGCATGGTCGACTTTGTCTTTGTCCCCCAGAGGTGAAAAAAACACATGATGATTCGAGGTGGGTAACCTCATGACTCTAGTCTAGGTTCTGACCTAGACTAGAGTCAAGAGCTTACCCATATCGAATTTAAAACAAAAAATACAACCCACGTCTATACGATGTTAAAAACCTACAAAATCAACTGACTTCTAGACGAAGCTGACTGTTGTCACCAATATGTAGTAAGATATTACAGGATTTTTTACTACAATATTGGTGATATCATCACATTGGCTTAACCAAAATCAATGAAATTAAAACATAGAAATTCGAATCAACTTTTGGAAATCATAGACATTCTAACAGTCTTGTTTTAAACCTTGTAAAGTCTGCAGATTTCCTGTCGATACCTACCTCATGTCGCTCCGTATATGGCACGGTGAGGAGGAGCGTATAGAATACAGCGCTAAGTATGAGGCAGGCAGCGGTGATGACGCGCAGCAGGCGACCGGAACCGCTAGGAACGGCACCTCCACCAGTTGACCCGCGCCCCACTGACAGTCTACACACGAATTTTGAACTTTAGAGTAAGTAATACGTAGGTATATAATTATAGGTGAGCGAAAATAGGGCACCGTTGTTTCAATTTATAATTAGAACTGTATGGAATGGAAACAATGGCATAATTATGTCGTTAGCAGCTAACTATTTAAGCCCAGAGTAACTAGTTAGACTATGGTATTAGTTCTCAGAAGCCACATAACAACAAGCAAATAAATTAAAAGCAACCGATAGCAATGTGTCTCAAGGTAGGCCTTGATCTCTATGCCTAATAAAAGAACAATGGATGACCATAAGGCCAATACTTACTTATCAATGAGAGGCCCTAATACGGCCGGGCCGAGCAGCGCGACACATGGTGCGACAGCTGATATGAGCCTAGCTTCTCCCTTGTCTATACCCACTGATAGCATGTGCAGTGGCAGGAACGGGAAAATACAGCCAATACCTAAGCAGAAAGATCAAATTATTGATCATAACAGTAGGCGCTAAGAAACATTTAAGTATTAAATTGCGTGCGCGCAAACATCTTAATGGAAGAGTTAAACGAAATGAGCGGGAGCATATGGGTCATACTGGCCGCAATGCAGTGGCAAGTCCGAGGTGAACGGTCCCTAAATCATTAGATAGGTAGGTACATACAGTCGCCGCTCCTTAGAAGGCAGCTTGTAACAGCGACTTAAATTATTGGTCGTATGTACCTACCTAACCGTTCGTGATGACTTGGACCACTTTTTATAGGCGAACCAACTGGGACCTGAGACAATCTTGTTCTTAGTTTGTTGAAAGGAGCAAACATACGGGTTTATTTATTGGTACTGTGAAGTGATTTACAAGTTAAGATTGTATCTCAGCGCTGTGTAAAAAAACCCTGTTAAGTTTTTGTCTTTGTAACTGGACGCTAACGTAAAAGAGTTAAACGATGTTGAAGGTTCCAAATATTAAATAGGTAACTATTTGCATTGGCTGAAGATGTATTGTAAGCCGGACTCTCTCATTTTTTCAAGGAGTCTTTGAAACCTTGATCATTCACAGCCCGACTTCACAAACTGCTGGATATAAACTTCTATGGCCGCCAGCTTCATTCTCTCCTTTGTATTCTTACCCGAGAGAAAACAGAAGAGTACGCATTTAAGCGTGATAAGGTTCTTGTTGACGAGTTGCTTCATCTTTGCTGTTTTTTTCGTATTTGGAGATGTTTAAGTTATTCTTCAGGCATCTTGCATCTGGAATAAAAATGATAGTAAGTAGGTATTCAAATATGAATAGAGCTGTTTTTTGGATAAAATCATGGTCAAGTACACGTGGCATTGCGAATATTGTTGACTGTGCGAATAATAGAAAGATACTAATTTATTTTCGCTAAAGTTTTCTTTTCCTTGTATCCCGTGAAACAGAACAGGTAGGTCAGCTAGGTTATCTTGTTATTAAGTGTGTGCCAACGGGGCTGCGGGTTGTTCGCAAGAGATACCGCGCCTCCGGAACGCAAAGGGCACAAGAAGGAACATGGGTGGGTTTTAGTCTGTAAAATTCTGTCACTCCCTCCCGCCCCGCCCAGGGCGGGAGAAGTTATTTGATGATTTCCCACACACTTAAAAAAAAAAAAAAAGTGTGTGCCAACCATGTGCTCACTAGAGTCCGAGATTTAGTTCAACTACGTGTGAATTGCTTTTTTTTAACATAAACAATCAATGCAGCTCTAGTGAATCGGGGCCACGGCCACTTATTTAAACGGCTACCTACATCACTGGCGGCGTCTCGTAGTGACACAACCAATGCCAACTGTTATAGCATTAAAATAGATGCCATGAGATGACTGTTGCAATGATCTCATCCTGAACACATCACTGGAAACAACGGGCTCGTAAAAGTTCACTAAGAGCGAGGCCCCATTAGTGCGTTGCGCTGCGTTGCGTCGTCGCAGCGTCGTCGCTGCGTCGTTTTCCATACATTTTTTATAACATGCCCCATTAGACCGTTGCGTCGTCGCGCGCGACGTTTCAACGGATCGACGGACAAGAGACGAAGCGGGAGGGGGGTTGATGCGCTGCGTTGTCGGAGCTCCGCTGCGACGACGGACAGTGATGCACTGCTAGAGGAGGAAGCTAGACGAGCGTAACGACATTTTTTATCTTACCATGAGTGAGCAGGATATCGATATAGATTTTCTCATATCCTTGGTCCAAGAAAGACCCATTATATGGGATAAATCACACGAACATTACAGTGATAAATTTCGTAAAGCGAATGAATGGGTAGCTGTTTGTAAAAAAATATTTCAAGATTACGACGAGTTTGAGGACCAAAAAAAGAACAAGATTGGTGAGTTGGTATTTATTATATTATTTGTAAATTTAATACATAAGTTAATTTATATCTTTTTCAACTGCCATGGTAAAGCCCCTTCTGGACTCATAAAGTAATTAGCAAATTGATCTCTGATAAAATTTTCGGCTAATGATTCTTCACTGCTATGGGGTCTCAATTGTGGGAACCTACTTATTGCCATATTGTCTTGTTGTTTTAACCCATCGTGTTGTATAACAAAATTGTGTAAAACACAACATGCTTTCGCAATATTAATAGTTAAATCATATGACGTATCAATTGGCCTATGTAAAATGCGCCATTTATTTGCCATGATCCCAAATGCACATTCCACGTATCTACGAGCTCTGCTAAGGCGATAATTATAAACTCTTTGTTTCACATTGAGATTGGATCCGCCGTATGGGCGCATAACATGCTTACTTAAACCAAAAGCTTCATCACCGACGAGTACATAAGGGATTGGTGGCTCGTTATTATGATCATTTCCAAGTGGTTGTGGATCAGGCAATGGTAATTCATTTCTCATTAAAAGCTTGTACAGTGTCGAATTTCTAAAAATAGTAGAATCACTTTCCTTACCATATGCACCCACGTCGACAAAAACAAACTTATAATTTGAGTCAACAACCGCCAGCAAAACAATTGAAAAATAATTTTTATAATTATAAAACAAAGAGCCACTTTTGTCTGGTTTTATTAAACGTATATGTTTCCCATCAATTGCCCCAAAGCAATGAGGAAAGTTAGCTTTGAGATCAAAATCTAATGCAATATTTTGTAGTTTTTCTACTGTGATCTCTTCTAAGTACTGTGGTCGAACATATTTCCATATAGCTTGACAAACTGACGAAATAGTTCTAGAAATTGTTGCTCTTCCACGTTTAAATTTGAAATGCAAATCGTTTATCGAATTTCCGCTGCCTAAGTACCTGAAATAGAAACACAAAAAATAAACAGGGTGGCCCATTTAGATTGGTCAGTGTAGACAAGTTAGGTACTTACACATTTTTTTCTTTCTTTGCAGGTAACGAGGTTGTGAAAAAATGGAGAAGCGTGAAGGACAACTTTTTTCGATACGTAAAAAAAATAAAAGAAAACAGTTCGTCTGGATCAGGGGCAAAACAATTGAAAAAATATCATTATTATCATCAGTTGCTGTTTTTGATGAAAGTTGCCCAAAATAAAACTGACAGTAGCCTTGAAGTGGTGTCTGAAGAAACGGAACGAAATGAAAACACATTATCATCTTCTCCATTTCCTACAAAAGAAATGTCCTCGTTACCCCCAGGTCCTTCTCGCTACGTGCCTGCAAGCCGTAAGAGATCAAACAAAGCAATAGATGATTTCGAGGCGCAAGCTTTAGAAGCGTTGCAAGAGAAAGAAAACCGCCACTTATCATTTTTCAAAGGAATTTTGCCTTCTTTGGACAGCTTTACGGAATTACAAACTTTGACGTTCCAAAGCAAAGTTATAAATATCATTACCGAAATTCGGTTCGGGGAACAGACTCAATCAACAACATTTCAATCACGCGGATATCGAACTGGACAACAGTATCAAGCAACACCATTGCAGTCACGCGGATATCAAACTGGACAACAGTATCAAGCAACACCATTGCAGTCACGCGGATATCAAACTGGACAACATGCCCAGTCACCATCGCCATCGTCGTATCGAACAGACGAATTCGAAGCTACCTATTCAACCAACACTACGATTAATAATTTTACTGATGATAGTCAAGAAGAAGATTATAACTTTGCTTTGTTGCCTAATAGTAACACTTAAATTAAACTGTTTTTAAAGATAATAAATTAATAACTGATTAACATTACGAGTATTATGATATTTGAATTACTTACCTCAATGTAATACCAATCATTTCAATTGGTTCTAAAGGGTTCCTGAATTTGGTATACTGCTTTTGTATATGTGGTTTTAAGGTTTCAACCAAATTATTAAAGCTGGCCACACTCATTCGAAAAAAATTGAAAAAAGTCTTTTCATCTAATAACAACTCCCTATATTCCTGCATAAAAAACTGACCATCACTATTTCTTAATGCTATCAAAGGAGATATCCAGAATCTTCTATGATTTCTACGTTTATTTCGGCGGTGCCGTAATAAAAGCAACAAAAGAACACGTTTGTATCTATCCATTGCAAAGGCTGAACTGAGACGCAGCTGCGTCGGCGTGCATGCCCTCTTGCGTTGCGTTGGCGCAGCGTCAACGCAACACAAGTGTGGCATACAATGCGTTGTTCCGTTGCGATGACGCGACGAAACGCAGCGCAACGCACTAATGGGGCCTCGCTCTAAGCGTTGCGTGCCGGCCGGACACTCATTGACCAGCTACCTATAGCGCTATTAGAAGCAGACTGATGATGCAATCAAACTAGTCATATTTATATTTTTAATTCCTTAAAATATTTTTCTAAGAAAAATATTGTAAGTATAATATTGTAAGTTTTTCTAAGAAAAATATTGTAAGTAAGTAAAATTTTTTTTTATAAGAAAATCTTTTGTCACCCTGCCTAGGTACCTAATACTTATTTGATATTTCTTCATCTCCTACTGCAAGTGGCGGCCTGCCTACCAGAGTCTACGATAGATTTGAAAACAAGCACATGGTTGAAACGTTATAGGTCAATCTTATTAACTAATAAAACCTAGATTTTTGAACGTAAATCGAGTTACATAGGTAATGGTAGACTGGTTTTATAATATAGGTAGTATGCCAGGTTTTCGCAGCGACTTCGTCCGCGTATGTCGGTTATTGCGACCCGGCAGACGCAGAAAAAGTCGCAGAATTTAAAGTAATCGCGGGGTTCAAACTTACCCCGTACCAAATTTTATGATAATCGGGTCAGGGGTTTAGTCGTGGAAGCGTGACAGACAGACAAAGTTAATTTAGCATTTATAGTATTAATTATGAATTAGTTACACACTCTTTATTATCGCTATTACTATTTAACCTATGTCTAAAAACACTACACTCAATTGCAGGTTTGTAAACTCATGGAATGCCATGGGGAAAATACTGTTATCGCTATGGCGATATGGCGGCATACTATTATTTTCTTTGACTTAGGTAAGTATTTAAAGTGGGCGCTGTTAACAAAAATAAAATATTTCCAATACAAGGGCACCATGCATAACTACTTACGCTGAGTAAATTAAAATAAATGAGCGTGAATTTGTACAAATACTTAAGCAAGTAAGTACCTATTATTCGTAATCTTAGGACAAATTAAATAACAAGTTCTTGAATGAAAATTGAAGTTAAAAAAATAGGAAACCATTAGCCGAGGTTTCTCGGACACCTAGAGGGAATTTTCTTTTACTATTTCGTAACACGTGGTCACAGATAACGGAAGGGTCACCCGGCGACTCTTTTGGGTTCATGATTATTTCGACGTCTTCTTACTAAAGGGTATCGTATTTTATCGTCGTGGGTAACTGGGTTACGATCGCGTAAACATAAACATGACCGTCTCATACTTTCACGAGTCCACACGACAGCTGTTTCGCCTGTGGCAAACCGCCAATTTGCAATGGAATTTTTAACAGATATTATTTTTTTTATATTTTAGGAGCAAAATGCATTAATGTATTTCAAATATGTATCACAAAATACTTTACGGATGTAACATGCGGTCTACCTACCTACTGCCAGCTTATGTTATGAGCTGATGATGTCACGCGTCTGACTCAATTAAAACTATGAATGAAAAGAAAACAAACGTAAAATAATATAAATAATATAAATAAATAACGTAACCTACTATTATGGCAATGATATTTAATTTATTCTAGACCTATCTATCATACCTGAAGGTACCTACCTAAAGCTTATTATTTTATTAATCCATATTTTTGTTTGCGTGTCAGAAGGCTGTTTGTTAAATTATATAAGCACATGGCGGGCACGGCAGCGGTCGATGGCCAAAATTCGGTGAAACTGAGTGACATTGCGAAATTGGCTACAATAAAAATGTGACATTTTGAAATAATAAACATGTTATAAAACATGAATTAATAACAATGTTCCTTTAATCATGTAGTGTCAGTAGCAGTTGCCACTAGCAACGGATAAAAACAAAATGCAAAGTACCGTAACAAACTGTCACGACACAGCGTGCCGCTGTTTGTGATAACTACGTTTTTTTACTAAAAGGTACCTACTTACAAACTTTTTTACAAACACTTATTTTTTTCTAAACATTTTTGCCTATAATACAGTGCTAACGGTTCCAAAGTACCGACTTACAAGCTGTACTTATAGCCTATGTAGGTCACGGTTTGAACCAAAGTGGCTATGCACTTTACTAAGTGCAATTTATTTTATTGCCATTGCTTTCAAACAGTCAATAAGGCGAAGGAAATCACCGTGAAGAAAGCGGCATGTAGGTACCAACTAGAGCTAAAAATTCGTAGACATGTTACAAGTCTACTAATCCGTGTGATGGTACAAATAGTTCCAGTCACTTCCTCTCACAGAGATGACGCTGTATGTGAGTGTGACCTATAAACCAGCCAGAAGTGGGAACATTATAGACTAGAAGAGACGTATATAAACCTCCTCTGCTCATTCACCCAATGCGTGATATAGGAAGAGACATACTTAGGTCAATCTAATTGATTGAGTGGAGATGTCTCAGTAGTAGGACCAATTTTAATTCACTGTAGTCTGGCCAGCCACTTGTTTGTACAACGCCAATTGAACTTATGTATGTCTACATAGACATTTTGTTATGTACATAGTGCGGCACACCATTATGCGAAGTGGAAGGAAAAATCAATAAAGTAAGCGATAGAAACTGGGACACTATAAGTTTAGCTTCGTTGTGTCCTGTGTTACAGAGTAATTACAAAGTATCGAGTATAGATAAGGAAATGATTTCACTTTTTTCCTTTTAGTTATTCTGAAAGTTCTTATTCTTCGAACTATAAACAAGGATTTTTCTTTTCTGTCAATAATGAGGTCGGTAGTTACTTGACTTATGGCAGAACGAAAACTCGTGACCCAGGAACATGCACATTTGATGGTCGTGATATTCATAAGCTACTGATGGTACCTATTGATAATTTGATTACCAGATTTAAGTATACCAAAAGACATGGTAATTAATGATTGGAAACACCGAAATGAACCGAGGTCTTGACGAAAGCAAAATGAGCGTCATCGCACATAGTCAAATTCATCACCATGAACCGCAATATCTTTTGTATATTGCTTTAAAACAAAACTAGAATAATTAAATGCCAAACTGTGTAGTCCTCATGCAGTTCAAATGATTCAAAATTGAAATTTTTTGAACAGGTTGTAAAAATATCCTTTTAGAGTAAGTACCTACGGTATTTGTAGGAATTGTAAAACTGTGAATAGCCCTGCTGTATACTTATTCATTATCTTCGATAAACAACTTGATTGGACGCAATAATGATTACTCTGATCGCATGACAAAATAAAATCAGCGCAATGTTACCCTATTTAGGAGCGCGGTTTAAAAAAATTTGAATCATGATCATTCAGAAAATTATATTTGTTTGCCAATATAAATTTAATCAGGAATTTATTATTTCTATTTATTATGGGTAACTGCTTAGTTTAATACATATAAAACTGTGACTGAATTCTTGCTGTTCGGATAACATCTAAAACAGCAAACGCATATTCAATCTCTATTTGACCTCAATATAATAATTACATACAAATATTCCACTTCTATGTGCTGCTATTACACTTTTCACCACTCCAACCCACCGTCCATTACTTCTAGTAAAACAGAAGCTGCCATGTCTGCCATTTTACCGCAACTGACAGAATTAAGGGCTGGCGTTCCCCAAGATTCAGTTCTAGGCCTCGTTGCGCCGGTAGCGATCTGTAGCTTGTACATTTACGCCATGGTTGGCGTTAATAATAAGTGCACCTAATCTATCTATCTATACTTATAATAAATCTGTAGAGAGGTCAATTCTGTACATGAAATATATTTCCAAAATAACTATCAGGGGGTGATTAGGGATCGATACTGATGCCAAAAATGCAATCAGTAAAATTTTTGTCTGTCTGTCTGTCTGTATAACCGCTATAGAAACAAAAACTACTCGACGGATGTTAACGAAACTTGGTACAATTATTTTTCATACTCCTGAGGTGGTTATAGTATACTTTTCATCACGCTACAATCAATAGGAGCAGAGCAGTGATGGGAAATGTTGGGAAAACGGGAGAAGTTACTCCATTTTTTAAGCTTCCGTCGCGTGTGCAACCTTAATGGTTAAAGCTACACAGAAATCATGTATGACGGAAATGTTCTCCTTAAAATTATATAAAAAATATCCCACGACAGCATATGTCTATCTTTTATGGTTGACTTATAATATCACGTGTAACTCCCGATAGCTTAGCAGTTCGAAGCTCTCTGATTATATTTGTCTACTCTTACAACACGCTGACGGAGTCGCGGGCACAGCTATCAACAATAATATTGTGCGGTTCCGTATTGCGATATTTTTCAACAGTATTGTAGATTAACATATTATATTTCCCTACTAAAATATGAAAGTTAATCTGTCTGTTACATCAAAACCACTGAACCGTGGGGTAGGACATAGGCTACTTTTTTTTACGAGAAACGACGGAAACGCGGACGAAGTTGCGGGCAACAGCTAGTGTATGAATATAAACTAAAAATTACAATTAAATTCATTTACGCAAGGGTGCTTTTACGTCGACATGTATACTAGAGAATAAAATTTACCAAGAGAATCTGGAAACGATCCTATTATAAATAATCTTCCGAAACATCTGCTATAAAAATTAAATTGAATATAAGAGCGTACTCAAAAGAAAAAAAATAACAGCGAACCAACCGTCCTAATTTATTCTTTCCTGAGTCGGTACCTAACTCATTATTTTAAGCTTCTATGAGCCGAATTAAACGATAGAGGCAACATTTGTTTATAATTATGGATTAATGCTCAAAAATAATAAAATTAATGCGATGTTTGCTGTTTATTTTTTTCGTTCACAGTTTTGTGAATAGGTAGGTACTATTTGATAAGGTTAGCTATTGGCTTTATTTACCATATTATGTGCTAATGTTTTAGAATAAATAAAATAATTTATTAATGATTAATATTAAAATATATCAATAGGATCACACAAGGAACAATCGCAATAAAACGCAGTTCCACGTATTACTTACAATACAATGCAATACAATATCAAATACAGCCCGGACCTTGAACGTGCCTTGACCGGCTGAATAAGGACAGGTTTAAGGATCAGAGGCTTACGGCAACAGGCTTAGGGCATGCTATGTTCAGTGTTGTATATTATTATAGTTGTGCCTGCTGGCCCGATGGCGTCACCGCTATAATCGGCGAAGGTCTGTTGCCTTGTGCCCGAACGCGACGGTGACGCCGCCGCGCCGCTTTACAAATATCATCACATCACACAATAATTCAATTTACCTACTATGATGTAAACGACACTGATACACAACGATAGTTTTTATTACCGGACTGCGACAAAGACCAAGACGTGTATAATGGTTTTTGGTTGATAGATAATGGTCCTACATGCATGTATGTTTGTTTGTTTTTCTCTAAGTTCGGAGAGAACTAAGGGAACGAATAAAAAAAAGGTATCATTGAATACACAACTGACACTGGCTTTAAGGATTTTTAAAGTAGCAACATGGCGGATTTTAAACTCCATTAAGAGGCCTTCACAAAATGTTGTCTACGAGTCTCGTGTCACTCGGGTGAGATATCAAAATTAAGTACTGGAAGAGACAATTCCAAAAATGTATAATATAGTTGGGATTACATTTACCCAACTTAACCCTTCAAATAAATTAATTTGAACTTTAAAAATAGATTTTGTAAAAAAGATATCAATTTTGTTCAGATATGACATCACATACGCGCTCTCAACTGCTTGTGAAGGGCTAGGTAGGAAAGCGACACTTCTACTTTCGATTTTGTACTACACTTTAAAACTCTTCATTAATAAACAAAATAAGGAATCAAATGTAAAGAGCTGCAACTCTACGTACAGCGTGCATTCAAATAGCTTATTACGATACATAACGCTTCTGATTGCCTATTTAATTTCAAATCACGTTTATCATTGCCACAGTATTCCTAAGTAGGTATACTAAGTGGATCCAGATGATACATAATTTACCTTTTCAGTATTCCCTTGAAGACTAAAAAATCCACATTATTTTAGATAAGTACATGTACATATTCTAATATTTTCAACATTTTCTCAAAAAAGACGATATAATTACAATATCTTTCGCCATAATCCCTACAATGACAATAACGCCTTTTACATAATAATCCGAGTAAAGTTAATAAAATTGTCTTGTACAGGCACCTACCCGTCCATGATAACCTTTACCCTCATCATTATGAACACTGTTCTGTACTACTTGGCTGTTCTTTAGGTTTATTTATATTTTATTTTTAACACAATACGCAATACACGACAGGTCAGACCGCCGGGTCAAACCGAAAGTTTATCTTAAAATGGATTAGAAAAGATTTGTAATCTAACTAGATTATCCAAAAACTACTAGCTACTGTATAGACCTACTTTGTCGACTCTATGCAATTTGGCGACATACCAACATTCCTGGTAGGTCACTCTTCCGCATGCTCCCGATGCTCTTTTCATCAAAGGATACCATTTCATTAATTATTTTGATTCACAACTATTTTCGGCGTTAGCGGTATTAATAGGTCTGCCTAGTACTCATAAATAAAATCTTTTCTTCGGCACCCTTTCCTAGCAAAGCTAGGTGGTGGCTTTGCTAGGCTTTCCATGGCGTCAAACTACTAGTCAGATTCGCTACAGCGGAAGACGATATTATTAGAATAATGGAATGGGAAATACTTATGGCTCATGAATTGGCAGTTCGTTGAACTGTCATGTCCGGTCGAGACGAGACGCGACGGTACATTATAAGTATTATAATACCCAGGGGAGAGTGTAGGTGGGGCGCGTCTTTGCACCGATAAGAACTCGCCGTCACGCCGCGAACATCTGGGCCATACGTCGCATTGTTTCACCTACAACTACTTAGGTACATACAAAGAAATACTGGTAGGTAATTCTTAGCAAGGTAATCTCTCCAAGAGAGCGATTTACTGAAAATCTGCACTTCGTACAATACATCAATTATATTTATTTAGGTGGGTATTGTTACTTCAAATGTTATCTCGCAACTCGTAACGATTTAAATTACAATTAGGTACTCATCGTGGGTGTCCATAAGGTACATCACGTATTGCTCAACAGCATCATTGTTATTTTTGTAACACATGGTCCGTTAATTAGAGACAAAACGAAAAGGACTCATATTGTAATCAATTTAAGTGATTCATTTGGTATTAAGTATCACGGTCCTCTGGAGTAAAGACTGTCTGAACTAAGATTTCTAAGAGACCTTGATTTATTACCTCTATCACAAACGGTTTTTACAGCGGAGCATTAACTGATATGGTAAAATAGGTACCTATCTTCTCTACGAGTCATTCATTTGTACAGGTCTATAATTATATCTGTTTCATGGATTTAACCACTGCTACTAATTGACATTAATCCTATAGTTTAACCCAGTGCTTAAATCCAGTAGCACGGTACTGGATCAAAATTATACCGACCGCTCTATTCTATCTAATCCAGCTCTGGATACTGAACTGGATTGAAATGTGTTTATATTGATGGATTTCTGGTCCCCAAGATACAGGCGCTGCCTAGTTTTGGGACCGCCGCGTGCCGCACAGTTAATAACACATTTTATAAATATCAAAGTAGTTACAGTAAGCTGCATACTTTTTAAGCACTTTTTAATAAGTTATATCTTGTTTTTCTATCAATGGACCAATAAATATTATTCTTATTCTTATTAATTCGGTCTAATATAATTTCAGAGTGCACTAGATTTAAACACTGGATCAATGGAACCTAGATGATACAACTTAGAATCTATCTCATAATTATCTCTCTATCTCTAGTTCATAATACCAACGGTCAATATAATGAGGACCCATTCATACATTTTGAGAAAATCTGAATTGTGAGTTTCTTTAAGTTTTTTGCAAACGTGACATGAGAAAGATTTCCTAACTGTTCTGTAAATAGTAACTAAATAGGTAGATACTTGTAACTAAGCACTTAATAACAAAGACGTTTTAACTGCACACATAATGAGAGATATATTTAATTTTGTGGGAAATGTAAAAGGAAATCTACATACTGCATGAACCTATTACGTTGGCAGTTCCTACGTTGTAATTAAGGAACAATGATTTATAAAATATGTACTTATATATATAAGTACATACTTTATGGCATATGAGTCAATAATGCGCTCATTCGAAATGCATAACTAAGCTTTTTATAGGTTATACAATGTTGCCGCAAAAGCAATTTAAAGAACAGAAGTCGATTTGTGAGTAATGAATGTGGCTATAAGCGTATTTCCCGCTTTCCGCAGCGATTTTCGCCCTAATAAACCACGTGTAACAAACTGTGTTGTATCATGTTACATAACATTTACCACATTGTGTATACATATAGTTATATATACATAACATTATGGTGCCATGGCATGGCATGGTTGTTACAGTGGCAGGGCAACCACCAAAGTTTTTATTAGCACATATTGAACGGAAGTCGTGCGTGATGCCATTACAACACAAAATGTGCTATATATTTTTATAATCAATCGTCATAAAAATATGGGCGTCGTGTGAAACTAAACACGTGTCTTCCCAAATAATTTATCTATATGTATGGGTACTATAAATGTGAAAGTCAGTACCTACGTTTGGATTTGAATTTACGCCTCAACGGTTGGATTTGAGTAAAATTTGGCACACGGGTAGACCATGCATGACCGAGATTAGGACATAGGATACTTTTAATCCCGGTATTACGGTTCCGTGGGAAAGTTTACGACCTCCACGTTTACACGGTCGAAGCCGCATAATAATTTTCGATAAGTTTCATTTTTTTTTTATTGGATATTGCTGGACTAGGAACGACGCAGTGTACGAATTTTCTCAAATTGAGATGGACATATATGACCTCACGGGCTCGTCAGACCCAATTTAGATAGAATGTATCTGTTTACGACGTGTATGGCTGAGGAGTGGACTGGAACGGCATCGGCATTAGCATAATTGGAGGTCGGCAGCCGCAGTCGTGGAACCGGTTAGTTCATGGTACGAATATGACGTCATCTCTGACATCACCATATGCCAATTCCATAAAAAATAAGCAATGAAAGTTGAAACTGTTGGATTAAGAAATAAGGATATTTTTTAAATGGACTCCCACGCGGTTTAACTCTATAACAACTTTTAGATACGTTATATGTCATTAACTTCACTGGAATCCAGCTCTCTGACAAATTGTGTTGGTAATTGTATAAAAACTTTTATGTACCTTCCTATCTTTTTAGGTACTCGTAGGTGATATCACTGACTGTTACTTTCGCAACTAAAGACAAGAAACCTGGTAATAAAGAAAGACTAATGTGACTGTGTGAGGAATTGTTTTATTTTCAGTTAAGTGGACATTAGCAACCTCTTGCTTAATTATCTGACGAGTCGACCACTTTAAATATTTATCGCCATTCATGACGGTTCTCTGTGAATAATCTGCGATTCACCCGCAGTCAATTACAACATATACATGTGGTGTAAATACGTAACTTAATATAGAACTCTAATAGGTACACGAAGGTACAAGGTGTGGTCTTCCACCACCTAGTTTTTATTAATTAAACTGTCATCAACAGTTCACAAAATCTTGTATCTAGGTCGGCGCACCCATAGTCCACAGAGGTGGTCAGCCCAACCCAATCCTATGGAAGTGCTACCGCCACCCTCCCCACCGTCATAACATTAAGGTACCGACTGTATAATAATCATAATAGTAGTATTTTTAATACAAGGTAGGTACTATTATCAATACTATATAATATATATAATTATAACCATATTATAAAGAGGACAGATTTGTTTGTTTGTTTGTTTGTTTGTAACTAATAGGCTCCGAAACTACTAGACCGATTTTTCAAAAATTTCACCAATAGATAGCTACATTATTCCTGAGTAAGATAGGCTATATACCATCACGCTACGGCCCACGGGAGTGGAACAGTAACGGACGACGTAAGTTAACGAGGGTGAAATATGCCACGCGGACGAAGTCGCGGGCAGGTGGCTAGTAATTAACAAAGTGAGGTCTGTTAACTTTATGGTGAATATTACGCGACGTCTAATTATAGAAATTGCCCACTTGCAGATAAGTATTGTCGCTAAAAACTTAAAATTTTCGGCGCCACATTTCTTCGCTGAATCAGTAGGCAAATTTTTGAGCCATTGGGGTATCTCAGAGAAAAATAATAATTATATTATGGTATCCTTTTACGCTTAAACGGCTGAACGGATCTGGATAAAATTTGGCACAAAAATGGATTATAGTGCGGAAAAGCACATGGGTTACTTTCAATCCCGAAAAAATGCACGGTTCCCGTAGGATAATAATTAACTATGACGCGGACGAAGTGGGCGAAAGCTAGCATTATTATCCTGTATAAAATGTGGCAAATATACTAAATATAATAATCAATGAAAAAATCCTTAAATTATATGCGGAGATAACTGCAAGTATATTACTTCAATCAACAGGATCAATGATGAGGATCAAAATAATGTCTTAGAAGATTGATTAGTCCAGGGACTTAAGTGTTAAGTTGTTTTGTAAAAATTCCAGTGATGCGTAATTCATCTTTAAATATTATTCTGTGGAATGGATTACTTATTTATGGAATGACTACTTATGATATATCCAATAATATGAACAGTGGCGGACTAAAGGGGGCCGGAAGGGGCGGCTCGCCCCGGGCCCCCAGTCCTAGGGGGCCTCCAACTCACGAAAAGTTCTCTTAATCAAGTCCTAATGAAGGCTAAGAAGCAGTTTAGAATTCCTTGGAGTCCCCAAAAATACAAATATACCAAAATTGAGTTATTTATAAAATTTTAACTGAAATACAAATATACATAGTTTGTATATAATTTAGTTTTTTCCACCCCGGGTCTCTGACTGAATGTTACCATAGCTTTGATTCGGAATCTATAAAGTTTAAAAATCACTGCTGCTGCAAGAATCGTCCGGCAGAGATGGAAAAGGAAAAGAGACGAGAACAAGAAGAGTTTGGCTTATGAAAGATGTAAAATCGCAGGCGGGCATGTATCCTACGTGTAGCAAAATTTATTGTAGAGTTAGGAATAGGTACTCATTTGCGCCAAAACAATACAAATTCCGGCGGACCAATTTTGTTTCATTACGTACCTAGGTGTTATTTTTATGCAATATGTAAAGTTCGCCGAAATATATTATTATATTTATAATTAGGTTAATGCCTTTTTCTGTTTGTTAGTTTGGACTTATTCAAAACATTCAATGTAAAATATAGACGCACACATAACGCTGCTAACTAACGGCCAACTGGAACATTTGCTGTTACTTATAAATAAGTAGGTATTTACCTGCCTAACTACGTATATTATTATACTGAGCGGTGTGTGATTCCACAGGTTTCCACCTAACATGTTTTTTGCTAAGCAAAAAAAGACATGCTTACTTCTCTTCTGCTCTACTTAAATATTTATGAAAGGAGAGTAGCAAGCATGTCATTTTAACATTTTGTAGTCCTAGTGGATACAAACTTTATATAATATAACTGTCATAATACTTAGTTCGCGCTTATTGAAATCAAAAGAGTATAATAAAGTCAGTCCGCGCATTATAAAAACAAAAAATAGCGTACTATGATAAATATTTACCTCAATAATAAAAAGTTAGTTACGTGTTTCTACAAAATTACAACTTTTATTCACTGAGCTACACTTTAATATATTAAATTCGAAAGATTCATAAGTTCATATCACACATTTATCACACTAAGTCAACGTCCAATGTTTAGAAGAATCCAGTTATAATACCCAACTTCGCTAAAGTATCGTTCGCGCATACCGTACGGTCTCATACAGCAAAGAAGCGCGGCCAGTCGACGGGTCAAACGCGCACTAAACCAAACAACGAACGACTCCAATCCAACATGAGCCAAACAAAAATCGTAAATAAAGCTACGCTGCCTTTACACACTGGCCGGCCAACGTAGGCCAACGTTAAATGAAATATACACGTCCATCGCTTTGATCGTATGCGAAGGAAACACCAAAGTAAAATAAATAAAGCAATGGACGCAATTCAAGCGCCAAACAGCCCCAACAAGTAATGGCATCATTTTAGCGACACGCTTGGGCGCCCTACATCGTTGGTAAAGGTTTAAAACATGCAATTCGCCGGCTGTGTCATTCATATTTTCAAAGCTTCGGAAGTGGAAATTGAATGAATTAAATGTAGGTATCTAATAATAACCTTTTAGCTAGTTGTAATGTTTAGAGTTGTTATTAGTTGGCAGCAAGTCGTCATTAAAAGCTTTCTTTTCTCTTTGAACTTAATCATAAAATTAAAAAGTAGGAATATGGTACATATTATTATTGTGTATTGTACAATTCAAGGATAGTTTTAGTTTTGCCAATAAATATGATGTTGGGGTCAGTGGATGCCAGCCGAGACCAACGGTTTTACGTGATTTCGTGTGTCATACTACGAGTTACGAAACTCCAGCCTGCTACTAAGAAATTACCTAATATAAAAACCATATAAGACATTTTCCAATCTAGGAATCCAATCCAGGACCTCACGCTCAACATTAGCGATTAGAGACCACCAGGGCAGTCAGCTCTATCAGTCTTTTATTACAATATTATTTAGAAGAAGATTAATAAATACCTATCTCTAACGGTAGCAGTACAGTTCCATATGGAAAAGCGGGAATCGAACCCATGGCCGAGTCCGTGTCAAAATATTGCATCTTGCTTGCCAGTCACAGACACTAAAACAAAGCACACTAACACAAAATGGGAAAGTATTTCTTTATTAAAACTTTATGCACATAACATTAAAAAAAACACTGTACAAAGATGGACTTAAAGACTTGGGCATTTTCTATCAGTCTAAATTAGGGTGATGCAGAGACAAAACATATTAGGTGCAAGGAACAGAAAATTTCCAAGTAATAAATAATAATAATAAATACATAATTATATACGTACATATAAACAAAATATACAAAGTAGAGAAAGATAAGAATACATAGGTGGAGAAATATAACAAATTATTTGTGAAACGAGTCTCCCCACATCTTAGCAAGTACCTAATTCTCTCAAAAATAAATTTTCAGTCAACATTTTCGGGTTCACAACACCGCTTCACAGAGCTAAGCATCACCTAAGCCTGTACCGTATCAAAACTATGGTTTACATGTTATAAATAAATAGTTTTCATATCAAATGTTCAAAATAAATAAGTTGTATGTATGTACCTACTCCGAGGTTGCATTCGGCAATTTCTGTTTCGGTCCGAAGACGAAAAGCCTCGAAGTCAGTGCATTAAAAAAAACAATGCAATGGCAGCAGCGGGGTTTCTAGATTATGATTTTTCCCTTATATTATTGGAGCTACGTGTAATACAAGTGCTAAGGTTAAAATGTTTTGCTGTAAAGAAGAAACTAAAACTTTTCTTGAAAAGTTATTGTGAAAAGTATTATTTTCAGAGTTAGTTACTCTGATTGCGATTTTGGACAGCGGTGTGTGGATGTACCACACACCGCTACTTTTTTACCGAGACATGATTTTGATGCTATTCTACCTACCTTCAACTTGTTTGTCTCTGTAACAATATTATAATTGCTGTGTGTATGTATGCTATTGCCACAGTTATGTATAGTAGCCGCCACGAGTCGTGAGAAAGGTTTGTTTTGGGGCGCCGATGCTGCTCGCGATCGGTTCAACAGACGGACCAGTCGCGTGCAGCGTTGGTGACCCAAAAAATCCAGAAAGAACCCCTTAAACCCAAAAATAAACTTGACGTTTGTCCTCACGACTCGTGGCGGATACTATACGTTAGTACAGTCACTAAGTAATTAGTAAAATCACTAAAAGTAAAACTGTTATCGAGGACCGAAATCACGATCATCTAATTGGAAGACGGTCATCAAACCATTAGACTATTTACTTCGACGGAACTTACTCTAAAATAGCCGTTCTGGTTTACCATGATTGACTGGTTAGCTCCTTAAAGGTACAGCATGATAATAATCATTTTAGAAGTTCAATTCCGCAGCAATCTACAACATTCTTACATTATATTTCGTTGTTTTCAATCCCGTGAGAATCTGTAGAAGAATTTGAACATAATGTAACATTGCTCATCCCCCAAAGCAAATAGCGTGATAATTTATAGCCTAAGTTTTAAGTGGAGCTAACCACAATACATTAGTGAAAACTACATTCAAATCGATTAAGCCTTGTCTGAGATTAGCGCGTTCAAACGCACAGACAAACAAACAAAAATTCTAAAAACCATATTTTCGGCATTAGAATCATTACCCGACCTCGTAGCAATTATTTTTTTTCAAATGTACAGTTTTGACTTCGCTACGATTTTATATTATGTATAGATAGATATAGATAATACTTATTTTTATTTTAATTATAAAAATTGTAAACTTCGTTTTAAAGCTGGCAACCCCAAGAGGCTAGCCACAGCCAATAAGACCAAATAAAACTATAGACAGACTCTACTTACTTACTTTAGTAATAGGTAGGTATTAGGTAGAAAAAAAAATTTGCAAAACGTATTGCTGCAGTAGGTAATTTACGAAAAATAATAGTATTCAATTCTAGAAATGTAATACAATTTATTGGCATAAGTGATTGTAGGTTTTGTAGAAGATAAAGCTTTGTGAATTGTAAAAGTTGACTAATACCTCCGCATCGAAAAAAATTAAAATTGTTTTTTTCATCGACATTTTATTCTGAAACAGTTACTAAATATTGCTATGAATCTTCTAACTGAATGCAGCAAATAAAAACTGAATGTTATGGCTCCTGGTAACAACGAGCGACATCCAGGTCATACGGGAACTATACCCAAGACAAAAGTAAGAAATAATTGTAATGTTCCACAAGAAGCAGTTACCCCAACAAGGAGAGACATGACGACCAATCTTGTAACGGTGAGAACTACCTCCTACCTATTTAACTAAATTACCTACGTACTACAAATTTTACACATCAATTTGTGGTATGCATGCATCATTTTATTGTCTTTAATCACATGTAGAAGAACTATTTGCTAGATATTGTAAACAATATCTTGCAAATGATTCCTCTATATGTTTCTGCAACATTAGAATTTATGAAGGTTTCTTGGCTACAGTGGACATAATGGCACTAGTATTTGCAGTATAGTGTTTGAATAATGTTTGGTGTGTTCTTGGTAGTAATAGAAAAAAATAAAACGAGTGGACTGTATTTTGGATTAAAACTATTTTGGTAAGAACAGAAATTACTGACTTGCTCTTTAATTATTTCATACCCTCTATTACCTTAGGCTTAGAGAATCGCAGAGATGAAAAGATTCTGTATTGGTATTTATCCCTATGACACTGAACTTCTATCAAATTCTACTGAGCCAGAACAAAACATTATTTCAAATTGCAAACTGAATGAACAATGTTATTATTCAAAATACACAAGTAATAGTGTCTCTTCAACTGTGTATTGTAGTGACTACAATTCTAGCTAAATCCTGAAGACTACTATAAATCTTATGGATTTTTAGTTCTTTATAAAAATAACATTAATCAAAACGTATTGCAATCAAATTAATGATATACTAAATTATTATTTATCACATTTTATTAAAACTATTTAAAACCCACAACTTAAATAGTATAATTCACTTTCACTATTGATCTTCATTTTATTTTTATTATTTATTGATGTAATTATAATAAATTCTCAGTCAATATTTTAGAACATAATTCTTTACTTTAACATACTTTTGTTTTCATGAGAGCTAAATTAAGCTCGTTAAAATTTTACAAATTGAAAGATTAATGCATATTTAAATTTTCCACTCAAGAAACAAATAAGAAATGTATATTTTTTAGTAATCTGTTAATATAATAAAACTATACACACTTGATAAAAACTACCAAATTATTATAACAATGTAAAGAAAATACAATAACAGTTGATGTGTGTCTGAGTAAAGCTTGAACACATGTGAAGTTCGTGTGGGTTTATTTTTGGAAACCTGAAAGATTCATGCATTTGAATTGGTGCCAAGCTGCTATGGTTTGTGACACAGATAATATTGAACAGAAAACAGTTCTGTGCCTTTTTATTCTAAATAGATTTATGTTAAAGATATATATTTGTAAAGTATCCTCAATAGTAATTTTAATTTGCATTTATTGAAATACCTTATGGGAGGTTGTTTTTCTAAATTTAGTGCACCAAAGGTGTGTGTTCTGCACTAAGTTATTGTATGTACTACATACATTCAGAACTTGTGGGACATGTGTTCTTAAAAAACAATTATTTTTTAGACATCTCTTGATTGGGTGCCTGTCTCTGAATACAACAGTCGTACTAGCTACAGTCAATCGAGAAAACCAACAAATAATACATCGGATCAGGAACTAACTGATTTGGGTAAGCTAATCTGATCATATTATTTGGATATCCAAATTGAGATTTTGGATCCTGAAATATAAATGTGCGTGTTTTTTAGATAATTCCGTGTCATTTGAGAGCGGATTTGGAAGATTTGTTCCTGTAAGACCTCAGCCACGTGCATTACCTCTCAACGTGCAGAACCGTGAAAATTTATCATCTGAACAACATGATGATGGCACTGGATCATCAATCTCAGGACACACTTTGCACCCCTATGTGCATCAGATGCAGAATGGTAATAATTTGACTGTTATTTTATAAACAAAGCATTATTGTGTTGATCACTGAAATATGACACCGTATCTTGCTGTAGTAGCAATTCTGACAAATAATATTCTTTTAAAATGAGATAATAATCTGTTTGAATTTATTTTTATGTTATCTCAATATTCTTTAGGCCTAATTCCGCACTCCAACCATGCATCTGCTGCTGTTATGATAGTAAATCCAACAACACCCAATGCTGTTACTGGAAATGTGTCACAACCATTTAATGTAAGTATTTTTTTTTAAATATGATAATTTGAAAAGCTATAATTTTAGCTGTAATTAATTATTTTCCTGCATTTTTTAGGCTCCTAGTCAAAACAGAAATAATCTAACAAGAAACTTGAATCCTTCTCGAAACAATTTCGAAGGAAGCCACGCAAGCAACAATAACACTACACCTCCTATATCTAACTCTAGAACTGGGACAAAGACTGTCAATCTAATGAACAACATGTATGAACAGGGACAAGGAAGTTTCAGTAATCTCAATGAGCCTAATCATGTAAGTAGTAGCAGATGTATACCTCTGCATATGTAAGATGAATGCAAGAATCGAAAATGATCTTGTGTTACACTATTATTTTGACCTGGAAACAAATGATAGATAAAGAAAATTATTTTGTAGACAAAAAATAAGGTTAATGACAATCATTTTGTGTGTTTTTCTTTAGGTACATAGAGAATCGGCCCGAGCCTTAGGAGAAGCCATCGCTGCTGCCTGTCCTGATGCAGCAGCTGTAGAACGTCGGCTAGGGCAGATACGAGAGTACATCCGAGTTACTTCATCTCTCGTTGATACTATGCGTAACTCCGAAGAAGAGGTATGTGCATCATTGCAATATTTAACAGATAGACATAAGCTCATGAAAAAATAGTTGATATTATTTCTAATTTAGGCTTTTATCGAACACACTAAAGAAGAATATGATGAACTGGTAGAGATGGTAATGAAGTTGAAGGAAAGCGAAACTAAGCTGGAATGTATGTTAGTGGATCCACCAGAAAATGTTGAAGTTCCTGCTGAGGAAACGGATGGAGTTGTTATTGAAGAGATACCAACAATAGATGCTAATGTAGAGGGTATAACTGAACCTCCTATAGATACTAACTTAAGTGCAGATAAAACGTCTAACATTAAAAATACGCCTGACGTCATAAACAATAACTTGACGAAAAAAGTTACTAATATTGAAAATGAACAACTAAATAAATCTATGCATAATATTAGAAGTGAAGAAGAAAACCATTCACTAGAAGAAGTGAATAAATCTTCAGATGGCATCATTGAAAATACAGCGCATTTATCAGGGTCGCCTGACAGTTTAGGGGGAACTGAAGAAGCTAATGAAGAAAAAACAATACAGGCTGCTGATCAGAGTGAAATAAGAAAAGACGACCAGGAACTAAAAGATATGTTGCGAAAGAACATACTCTCTTGTGTGGAAAAAATAACGCAGATAGAAGAGATGAAAACTAAAAAGAAAGATTCCAATACCAGCAATCAGGTTTTTGTTTGTTACTGTGAACTATGGAGTGTGTCCCTATGTTGTGAGCCGAAAGATCCATAGCATGAAATGGATGCAATCTTGGAGCAGAAAATAACCATCTCTAATACCTATTACCATTCTCGCCAAATGTCATTTGATACTTTCCAATGTGTCAAAGCTGCTTTCTAGCTTTAACTTGAACATTTAGTTTTGATTTGTACTCATAGTTTTACTGCTGTTTTATTTAGATATATTGTAACTTTTTAACAATCACTGTACAGTGTGTGCATGCTAGAGACCAATGATCCGATATAACCAGTCCAATTGAGGTATCAATTAAGATATTTAAATTTATGACAAAGCTGGACCTTTAATACATATTAAAACTTAAATCAACTTTTGAATATGATTTGATAAGAATGAGATTTAAAATTAATATAAAATAATAATTATTGAGTGACAAAAAATCTGCCGTTGCAGAAATGGCTCACATCATGAGTAATTTCTGCCATACAATCTTTAGGACTACTTCAGATATATGCTCCGACGACGTTTTTTGGTTCATAAAGCCTGAGCGTACCAAGTTTGACGAGTCTCGGAGACTTGAAAAATACTATTATGTACATCTGTTTGTTTTTGTGTTACCCTTTCAATATATCTGTTTGAGTGTTATTTCTCTTATCTGGGTCAGTAGTTACTTTAATGCATTATTGTTACCGGCAGGATGTCGTAACGCGACCGGTGTCTGCGCAAAGCAATGGCTCGACATACAGTGACAATGAACTCTGGCAAAATGAAATTAAAAATAAAATGGAAATGTCGCAAATGCGTTTGGCAGCATTGAAACAACAACAAAGAAGGCTTCTTAAATATCAGGTATGTTCTAAAATAATTTGTATAAATATGCTAGATTTTTATTTGGATCTGGGCTTTTGCATGATAAAATTGTAAACAATTTACAGGAAGAAGCCAAGCATCAATTAGAAGAAATGAATAGAGATAGAGAAAGGGAGAGACAAGCGCAGGAAGTACAGCCGTCTACTTCACATGACAGTTTTGGTGCAGCTCAAGTAATAATTTCACTAAACACTTTTATTTCTATCCTTGTGTGTATTTCAGCAATATATCTAAAATGATTAATTACAGAATCAATCCCTAAGCGGAAATTACCATCATGCGAATAGAATGTTTGCTGCCAATCAACAAATAGGTGTGGCTACAACGCTGCCGCATTCATCAGAGGTTCTTCATGTACCCCAGAACATGGCAGCCAGTGTGGACACAGACCACGGACTCTCAGCTCATTCAACACATAGCCAAGATGACAGGTTCTCGCATCGGGACACAAATATTGCTGGAAGTGAGGTGAGTGAGATTGATGTTATTGTATGTCAAAATGTGTCGCCTCATACATAATAAATACGTCACAATGTCCATCGGCCGCAGTCAGCTAGCATTCTTATACGACTGCATTCTAGGTTCATATTTGACTATACATTGTAAGAATAAATCAGTAACAGTTTTATAACTGATGTCGTTATAACTAACAAAGCTCTTATAAAAGGAGGCGGCAGGCGCCGGACGCGACAGCGAAGTCGATGAAGACGAAGTAGTTCTCAATGAACGCAGCCGTATTCTACAACTTAAACTCAGAGAGTTACAGATGAAGAAGCAACACATGGAAAGTTTGGTGTGCACACATTTTTTCGTTCTTTTTTCTTTTATATCTTTTTTATTTCTATTATTGTATCTATCGAAAGTAACATTTATTTTATTTTCTATTTGTAGGTCCAAGAATTTCAAAAGCTGCAAATGGCTACACATCTCGAATCCGGTCATAATACGTATTCTAGTTCTGGCGAAGACAGTGGCGAAGAAGAATTGCCACGGAAATGTAGGTTTGCTTCACTTTATTTTCATGATGGTAATTTTGTAGGGTCTACTAAGGCTATGCTATTTTCTTTTAGGTAACAAACCCGGAAGCAACAACAAAAATGAAGATCCTTTCAAACTAATGGAGATAAAGGCTATTAAGACTGCTCTTCAGAAAACAAAAGGTAAATTAATATAATTATAATCTTTATGTGTAGGAAATATTAGCAAGTGTAATACCTACTGAAATGAATACCCTTTTTTTATAGACTTGATGAGATCGGTAGAAACCTACGAAGCCGAACATCTGTCAACGGGCCACGATGATTCTTTCAGAGAGTTATCAACTCATTCGAACATCCATGACAAGTAAAAAGAACATAACATTTAATTTAAATAAAATCAGAGATAACATCTGAGGCATAATATTCAATAAGTTATTATAATTTTACAGTAAATCTGAAGGCGGTGGAAGCATGGGTGGCTGGTCTAACGATGGCAGCATGTGTCGTGTGCGGAACTCATTGCCGCAGCGTCACAAGTTCACCAATGAACAACATTCACAGCAAATCCATGCGCAGCAACAGCATGCGCAACAACAACATGCGCAACAACAACATGCACAACAGCAGCACGCGCAACAGCAACAGCAGCATGTGCATCAGCAACATGCGCAACAGCAGCAACATGTGCATCAACATCATGCGCATCAACATCATGCGCAACAACACCATGCACAACCGCAGCATCATGCTCAACAAAGTAAGTGACCATTAGTTAGTAGCCAGGTCCCAACCGGTCTTGCTATGTAAATTCTCGGACGCATCATTATGCGAAAAACCAATGAATCGCATAGAGGTAGGCCTGTTTGGACTTAATATTTATCCAGCAATATACATTTTTTTAAATATTTAGGCACAGGATACACTTTTTAAAGACCAACCTCAAATGGTGTTATTTGCTGATAATACTTCATTAATTTTTAAAGTAAATAAGAAGACTCGCCACCTTGACCACGTAAATAACGCTATGCGTGAGGTTCATAATGGGTTTACTATAAATAACTTAGTATTAAATGGGATAAAACTAAATGCATAAGATTCGCTTTGCCGAATGTTATAAGTTGTCCATGTAACGTTATATTAATAAGGACATACTGGAGTTCGTCGAAAACACAGTTTTCCTAGGGATTACGCTAGACTCAAAGCTGCAGTGGGGTCCGCAGTTAACATCTCTTGCAGGGCGGTTAAGTTCAGCCGCTTACGCTGTCAGAAAATTCCGACAATTAACAGACGTAGATACTGCGAGACTGGTTTATTTTAGTTACTTTCATAGCATTATGTCTTACGGTATTTTGCTTTGGGGGCGGGCTGCAGATATATGTAGACCCCTTGCCTTAGTAGACCCTACAAAATTACCATCATGAAAATAAAGTGAAGCAAACCTACATTTCCGTGGCAATTCTTCTTCGCCACTGTCTTCGCCAGAACTAGAATACGTATTCTATCTTTATTTTGCAAAAGAGGGCTGTCAGAGCTATCTATAATCTTTGCCGACGCGAGTCTCTAAGGGAATTGTTCAAAAAATTAATATCATGACGGTTTCATGTCGATATATTGTATATGAAAACATTATACATGTTCGAAAAAACTTCATCTTTTCAAAAACGTTGGAGATAGACATTATTTTAATACTAGAAACAGGAACAAATTAGATCGACCAAGTTTCAGATTGTCTAAAGTACAAAGTTCTTTTATGGGGTACTGTCATTACTGTGTAAAATGTTATAATAATATACTGCTCGATATTCTCAAAGAGAAAATTTAAAACTTGCATCAAACGCACACTATGTAGACAAGCATATAATAAGTTAGAAGATTATATTAATGACAAGAATGCTTGGCTTAATGCTGGTCCTGCTCCACAGTCACTCGGGTTCACAAATTAATATATACATACATATATTATTATAAAGGGCTGTTTCTTGCTACCTTTTTATTTTTATTTTTATTGACGTTAATAATGTGTACCGTTATTATTATTTCTCGATTCATCACGGTCATCTGTCGGTTAGGTTCACTGAAAACCTTAGTATTATATAGTCTATCATCATTTATTTAAATTTTGTAAATGTGAATACCATGGTGCCATTTATTTATTTATTCAGTTATTATGTGTTGGGCACAATGAGCATGGTGGTCGAGAGCTTTGTCATGCTCACTTAAATGCCTCGCTGATGGTGGCGCGTTTGTTGGATCATTTGGTTCCCTTCATGATGGTTGAGCTAAGTGGTGCTGATCCACGTGTCTTGTTCGTGAACGGGCGCTGTCAGTTGGGATTGGTCATTTCTTGACTGCCATGGCTGAAGTACTTTATTATTATCATTATTTCTATTATTTTTTATTATTATTCACTTTCATGGTTTTTACATATAGAAGCAACAATAATATTGTAAC
Organism: Caradrina kadenii; assembly: GCA_947462355.1. NCBI lineage: Eukaryota > Metazoa > Arthropoda > Insecta > Lepidoptera > Noctuidae > Caradrina > Caradrina kadenii. The sequence goes on along the minus strand of OX381677.1, from coordinate 7,768,011 downwards.
CAAGATTTTGAAAAGAGTGTCCATGGAGTTTCTTGCTCGTTCTTCTCCATAGAGACCTACGTTTTGGAACGAGCAACTAGCTTCAACCTTTTGTATGGGTAACTTCTTGACAATGCAAAAGTGCCTCTAAATGGTCTAATCGAAATAAATGCTTTTACTTTAGAAGTTATCATCATAATTAACACGCCAATACGTGAGAATATGATTCGGTACCGTTACTTAATAGTTTATAATTGATCTCAACTCAGGTCATGAGGACAACATAGCTACGTTACAAGAGTTAGCTCAAGAGCTTCGGATGGAAACTGAGAAGATTATGGGTGAGCGCGCACGCATTAAGGATATAATCTCTAACAAGGGTAAGCCTTTTCGCTCCTACAAATATAGATTTATTTATTGAACCACCTTTTTTTTTAAATTTGTCACATTCTTTGGCTCAGATTATAAAATTCTTGTATGATTGATAATTATGGGTCTTCTATTTTCGGCCAACCTATAAAAAACCTAATATGAATGCAGTTTACATTAGCGTTTTATAAATTTTGACACGATGCCTTGTTTCTGCCTCTATTTTTGACGATATAATAATATTTTATTACTCTACATACACACAAATAAGTAAGTACTAAATAGAGTCGTCTTTTCGCAGAGGTGAGCCGTAAACAGAAGAAAGTGAATGAAGAAGTGCGGGCGGGCCCGAGCGGCCAGCCCGGCCCGGCCGAGCGCCGCCAGATGCAACTCCGTGCGCTACTTGCAGATAAGCAGCGCGAACTGGAAGCTTTACTGAACAAGGAGGTTGGTTGATATAGAAAAAAAAACACACAATTTTAAACGATCCATCGCGATTACATCAAATTATTTTAGAGAATTTAGTAGATAGATAAACTGATAAGTAAATATAGTTTACCAAGAGATAAAATGTGGTATTTGCGGGCAAGACGTCTAATGGAATATTTATTTCTACACCTAACATAATTATTCGACTGATATTTTCTTTAGACATTTTTAGCAGGTTATGATACAGCAAGCCATATTGTTGCGAAATATATGAGCTTTATTATTGTTACAGAAAGTACTATGCTCCAATCCCGAACCTCAAAATATGAAATCAGAATCACGCAGCGCATCAGTTGTCAATCAATCATATAATAGGTATGTTTTGTATTGTTTATACTTTATACTTATTTAAAATCAGGTATTAATCCTTCGATAAAAAGAATAGAACAAGGATCAACTAAATTATTTATTTTATTGTTTCAGTGAACAAGATCGCATCAGCGAGCCCGAATCCAGATCTGAGCAAATACTCTTAGATTCACAAGACTCTAGAGAAACTGAGAACTTCAGAGTAAGTTTAACAGTTGATATATCCTAAGCTGTGGTAAGGCAGTATGATATTATTATGGACATAAAATCTTTCCCGATATGCTATACGAAATCGCTGGTGTTGAATATATACAAGGAGTTATTGTGCATTTTGGGGTGTGTCATCCAACATTAGTTAATAAAGAGTAAATAGTTAATCTTAGCCTGTGATATAGTACAGTGTTGGTCACGAAATGTTTCATTTATGTGTTTTTCGTCTAGGGTGGTGGGGACAGTGCCTTGGGAGGAAGATCTGCCGCGGCTCTCCCGCCTCACATGAGCAGCGCTTACGGAAGCGACACGGACAGGTAAATATTAATCAAAGCACTTTTATTTACAAATATAAAAATTAAACCAGTGAAAATTTCATAGTATTTTAGCGTGACCAACTTCTTCCGTTACGGCACCGACATTGATGTATCCTAAGATAGATTTTGCTTTATTTTTGACTGTTCCACAGTGCATCCAGAAATAAGTCGAATCAAAGAAATCGGGTGCGACGGAGGCAACCCCAAGAGAGACAACCTGATGAAAGCAGTGTAGGTTACTTTTCTTTAATTATATTATCCAACATAATTTATTTAAGTTAATATTCGTTATATTTTCCTACTTATTTCAGTTAAGCCAGTCGAACAATGCGAATCAAAATATCCGTCACGAGCCTAGAGTGGAATCGTCGAATGTCAACATGGTTCCACCAATTTCCCAAAACAGTAAGTTTTTATAACTCTCCTACCCTGTACTTTTACTTAAAAAAAGCATCCTTTAATAATCTTAACTCACATCTAAGCCAGGTCGACTTGGCTATATTTTTCCAAACTTATTGAACTGTTGAAAAGAGTGATTGAGTTACAAACATCCACATTAATACAATTTTAAGAATGTAAGATACTTGAAATATTCTCGGTGTAAATCGTTTAACTTGTTTTCTTTTTAGCCGGCGAAAATCCTGGGAACATGCCGTATCCGCATCTACCGCCCCCTGGCTGGAACACTAACAATAAGACCAACCAGGTAAAGAGAACTTGATAAATTTAGCTCATTGGCTTTTTTATATTTCATAAGTAGGAACATAACTCACCGTTACCAATGTCAAGAACATTGGTAATGGTGAGTTCCAAATGCATTGTAAATCTTATGATTAATTGTTTAAATATGACACATAACTAAACGCCTTTTTTTATTGAGATCTATTAGGTTTGTCTAAGTTGAAAAACAAGTTTTTACTTTTAAGTTTATTGTTTCAGGATATGCGTAACCAATTCACTCAAAACAGTCACTCTCAAACCATGGAACGACTGATGGGAACGCCACAACTGTCTTACCCGCCATCTATGCCGTTCAACATGATGATGCCTTACAGTAAGCAATTTGATAGCTTTTTTTTTTTTTTTGGTGGGTGGGAAATCATCAAATAACTTCTCCCGCCCTGGGCGGGGCGGGAGGGAGTGTCAGGCTTTTACTGAGTAAAACCCACCCATGTTCCTTCTTGTGCCCTTTGCGTTCCGGGGGCGCGGTATCTCTTGCGAACAACCCGCAGAATTTGATAGCTTGTTTCATAATTCTCGTATACAGGGCCAATCCAACAGATAAATTCAAAATGGTACGCGCTTGGTTGTGCTAAATATCAGTGCCTCATCCAAGCATTTAGCCGCTTCGGGCAAAATTATACTTTCCTCCTACAATGACACCTAAGTTATAGGCATATTATTCCAAAGATCTAAGCCGCTCTGGGCATTTTCCCAGCTGGCCCCCCATTAGATCGACCCCTAATATTAGTCGGAACTTATCCGGGGTTGAAGAAATAAACCATTAATAGTCCTTGCGTAGCGTGCAAAATCGCTTGACTTCTTTTTTTGTCCGTCTGTTACAAGAGTGTTTGGTAACCCCCAGGTATGGTAGGTGGTTGCAGTTGTGGCTGTGGGTTCTGGGGCGCGTGGTGCTGGCAACAACTCGTCATGCAGCAAAGAGAGATACACCAGCTAAGAGATCAACTCAATCATGTGAGATTTACTTTTCAATTTCAATGCATTTATAAAACAATGTGAAATTAACAGCCACGTTTTTATGTCGTAGCTATAAGAGCGGTATTTGACTGCACCGCTTACGTCCATTTGACCGTGCCAACGACAACTTTTTGCGCTAACTGGGACAATCCAAGATTATGTTTTTTATATTTCTTTTTTTGTAGAAATTGATACATGTAATTGAACTGACAAACTCTTTTGTTTTCTAGATGGAAGAGCGCTGGCGTGCTGAAACAGCATCGCATACGCTGAATAATCAAGTACCACCGGGAAACAGAGCCAACAACTATTGGGATAACTTCCGCAGGTAACATTTATCATTAATATGTACTTTGTAGCAATGTAGTGAGAGTATTTATTTACCATGCTTTTCTCTTTTCAGATATTAGGAAACACACATTATGTTTTGGCTTATTTTAATTTTAATTTAATTATATTAGAAAATACTTCGTATTTATGTATTTTATCATATACTTCAGTCCAAAATATGTAAGGGTGAGAAGGTTTTGCCCTGCAATTTTCCGTTTGCAATCGATTTTTATTTCATGCTTTGTAATAAGACTAATCATACATGCCTGTGTGATATTCTAACACTTGTAAGGCGTGTGTATGCTAACATTACAGTGGTATTGAATTATTGCTGGTTTGATTTTATCCTAACACTAATGTTAAAAAATAAAAAGTAAAAACGTGTACTTGTTTCTTTTTCAGTTATTCCCGTCAAAATCTTCTCTCCGCTAATAATAAGGCAAACGCCGACGGGCATTTAGGAGTCGGGCCCGCTCATAATCCCCACCCTTTAGTTGAAAGATCTCATAATACACTTCATCGTACCCCTTCGGCCACTCCTCCCTGCATCACGCCCAAGAGAAACACCAACGCTACCAGCTCATCACACAACGCTGCTCCATCAGCTCAGCCTAATAACGATGACATACCCAACAGACATACGCGACGAAACGTTGCGTATGAAAGATCCCTTTCGTTCTCATCAGCGCCAGACGTCCTGAACGTCAATCAAAATCCAGACACCGACGCAGCGTCTGCTTGCCACTCAAGAAATATTGACGAAAACAATGTTACTAACGTTTGTAACATAAATATAAACCGCCAAGAAGCTCCATCTAACTCTTTTAGGAATTTAAATATTACTAATCCAATTCCCGAGATTATACAAGCCCATGCCAATAACTTAAATACTTCAGCTAATAGTAAAAAGAAATCCTCTTCAAAATTACCAGCTAAGAATTCAACTAATCGAAGAAATTACTCACTGGATTATTCACAAATGAGCAATATTAACATTGCTAGTACATCCGAAATGCCTAATCCTAATTTAGCGTCAACGAGTCGCGAAGTTCAAGATAAGGCTACCTCAAAGTTATTTGATCTTCTCAGAGAAAACGTGTATTCTGAAGTGACAGCTCTGATTGATGTTAACGAATCTCACCCTGATTTTCTGATTCAGTTATTTAGAGAGCTGCAACTAATTAGTTCTGATGCTTTACGGCAAAAAGTATTGCAATCGATACGTAACGTACTATCTCAGTATAGTTCTATAATTGAGAGCCAAAGCAATGAAAGTGCCCATGAAGAGAATAGACAAGAATCGGTTTCAACAACATCTGGTGAACCTAGCGCATACAATGATTGTAATTCATTACCTATCCAAAATCTATGTGGAAACGCTCTGCAACTTGATAATAAAATAGTTCGCTTTTTGTTGTTAAAAAGTGATGAGACATGTACGACAGACTTTTTAGAGACATTGGTGTCTCTTATTTTAAGCAATGCTGCTGATGGAAGATATACTCAACAGGCCAAGAGAAGGCTATTGGAATTACTTTCTAAGTATGAGGGTATGCGAGTTTGTGATGTTTCAGGAGACATCATTGAGAATCTGCCAGTATTCATACCCGCTATTAATGAAACTGAACCGACTCAACTTACTAACGAGCTATCCGAATCTTCCATTTTGCAAGATGTAGCTGGTTCTTTAAATTTATTCAGTTCAAGCGACAGCCAGTTGCATCAGCTAAATGCTTGTCCGTACGATTTGTGGCCGGGACACGTCCATATGGATATAGAAACTTCGGACATGAACGACAACAGTCCTCGTTCTAGTCAAGAAGGAAAAGTCGATCTCATCAATTGTTCCGAAATGCATAACGGAGATTTGGCCGAAGCTGACCAAACATGTCACACTGAGGTGGAAGATGGTGGTGCTAACGGACATGACGAAGCTGCAGCTAATGCAGAAGCTCTACCGGACGTGGTAGACACTGAAGAGGGCACCCCGACAGAGGTAATGCAACACGTACTGTATTGTAGATGCCTGCCATTAATCAATTGTGCTAATCGCAATGAATAAGTACTTACTTTTATACATTTTGTCTAACATTTATAGTATATTATGTACAGAGTTTCTGATGGGTTATTTCAAATATAGTCTTCTTATCAAGCAACTGGTTTTAAATTCTGTAGAAGGATATAAAATGTGAAATAAATTGGACTGTTTGTAATAATTATCTAACTTTGCACCATCCCGATTTCGAGGCCCGGAATACTGCCCCATAAAGAACTTGGTCCATAATGTACATACTTACATATTTAACCATAACACGATATCGCGTAGACCACGTAATTTACATCTATACCTATATTTTCTTTGTTAAATAATTAACTTTCCCCAGTAAGGGTTGCTATTCTTATATTGGTAATTTTAATGTAAAATATTTCATTCGAATTTAACCTTAGCAGCACAATTTTATATCTTTCAATAACTTAGGGCAAGATTCACAGATTGTACTTTGATTTTACCAAATTCCATACATACAATATACTACCGAAGGTACATTGTAACGGGTGTAAAAAAAAAACAACGAAGCCGAAAGTTACATATTTACGTGTATAAGCCACGTTCCCATAGTTACGATCAAGTTTTTTTATTTCGGAGCACCCTGATACCTGGGAATTTAAATGTCATAGTTCCATCTTTGGCATTTAATGTAATACGAGCGTTTCATTCTAATTTGAACATTAAATGTAGACTAAAAATGTACAGACGAACAAACTATTTGGTATACAGGCAAAATTATTCGTTTTTCTACTACACGGCCAATATTAATTTTAATTGTCTGCGTAATAACTTTTGACACACTTAAGAGAGCGATGTGAAAGAATTGACTGCTTAGCACACTCGCAACATTGTTTAACAGTAATTGGAAATGAGCTACCTGTATACCAAATAGTTTGTTCGACTGTACATACTCATGAAAGGCTAAGAAAAGTCCAGGTGCGATCTGTAAATCTCGCCCTTAGTGGCCCAAGCTTCATATTTTTAATTCTGTATTTGATTCAATGATTGTAAATTCATACTTGTCACATGTCTATTATAATTTATTTTTATAATTTGTAATATGGGACTCTTATAATAAACTGAAACATTAATAATTGCATTTTCACTTCTGAGGAACAACCAAGATAAAAAATAAAAAACAAATATAGGTAAATGAATTTAATACAATATCAGGTACAAAGACAATTATCACAGACAATGGGTTTTTGGATCTAACCTAGTTTTAGTTATATAACACCTGCACACTGACTACAAATCTGTATGTTAAAGACAAACTGTAAATTGTTGGTATGTTTGCATTAAAGGCGGAAGCTGAGTGGCTTGGACTTGACCGTGTGCCAACAAGGCTGCACATGGAAGAATCATCTGAAAAACAGAAAGGTGAGGTTATTACACTGTAAAAGTAAGACAAAAACCCAAACTAAACCATTTCTGGCTTTTATGTTGTTTGAGCAAATACTGAAAGGAAATACATCAATTAAAGCTTCTTTAACTGCATCTGGAACAGAAAAACAAAGTAAATTGAAATAATTAGTGTTTCCTTTTTTCCAGATTGAACCGAGAAGTTTCCCCTTGATGACCTTAGTATTATTAAATGTTATTATTTTATCCCACTATTATGATTAAATCCTTCTTATTAATTACATAAATACTTTGTGTAATATATATAATATAATATATTAATAAATTATCTTGAACAAATATGTGTTTATATTTAAAAAAACACCCTCCCTTTGCCTATTATATTTTTATTAGAAAAAAGCCTTACACTAATTAATTTGAAACTTATGCACATATTTTATTCAAAGTACACAACTGTTGCTTTGTTCTTAATGTCCCAATCACTTAAATCTTAAAAACATCACACATCAAGAGTCACAGACACTGTATCAAATGAAAAATATTTCCTCCATGAATGTTCCAATATAAAGATTCCATGAAATCTTCTGTACTCGCGTCCAATTTCACAGTCTCATTTGTCTCACGTTCAATGCTTTTCTCTCTTTGTACTTCTGCAGATAAAATGATAGTTTTCTTAAGTTATTTTTTGTCTTTCGAAACATTGCAGTAGAGATTAGATCATATGGACCATGAGACAACGAGATATGTCTGGATTGTTGTGTGTTGGACGTAGTAAACATGGATTGTAGTTGGAAGTCGATGGCACCATACCCTCTGAAATAAATTCGAACCTCATCACACTGGGCTTCAAGTTTCTGACAGGAAGCCTCCAAGCCAAGTTTTGTTGCTGTTTCAACTTTCTGTGTATTATGATTTTGTAAAATGATTTTTTATAAACACTTGTCCCAAGAATAAGCACATTCAAAACCGTTTTTATGGTGACTTTAATTTAGGCTGACCGCTCATTTTACTCAGTAACATGGTTGCTGAGTCACTGTTCCAAGGAAAATGGGGTAATACTAAGTCAATTTCACCTTCACTTAACATTTGTGTGTTTTGACTGCGTCGAAACTGCAATTTGTACGTTGCGGCACTATTTAGCTACAACACAGGCCTGGACACGAAACGAACTTACTAATAAAACTCACGGAAACATGAATATTGTTTTTGCGGAATAAATACGTATTCTATTAGCTCATCAAAACATGCTCCGCATTGTACCGCCAGTGTAGCAGTATGCTCTAACGATAAGTTTCAATTACATCGAGATGGCAGCAGCCGGCAGCGCCTAGCGCGGCAAGCAGAGATGCCAAGGCGCGAAGTACCGCGCCTTCCATTAGAACTCCGGAAACGATATTATGCATTATAGTAATATAATAAAAATAAAGTTTAAAATGATGAAAAAAAATGTTAAAACCGCCACGCGCTTTGCTACCAGCCGCTGCCACTCCGGTGTGAATTTAAACTTACTTCAATTGGCATTGGCTCTGCATCTCAATTAAATGCCGATGCTCATTGTTGTATGTGGTAGTTTTAATCAGCAACACGAACGAGGTTATCGTAATTATGTCTACAGTGAAACAGTACTCAAGGATATAAACTTAGTGAGAAACATTCTGAAGCTCAATCGATAGGTTGGTTCCTCTGGAAATATTCCGTTATGCAATGGTCTCCCAATGTGCGGTCAGCATATATTTCGCATAATACTAACACAGACAATATTAGAGGAACACATCAAGAGAGTGCCTTTTATCCTTTCTTGTTGGAAAAAAACATTAGCTTATAAAACATAAATTATTAATCTAAAATTTGCGATCGCTCTGAGTTTTATATTTTAATACAATCTGTCATTTTAATAATTCATGCTTGATAACTAGGAGGGTTGACCATATTCATTAAACAGCACATATTAAGCCCCGACAATGTACAGTCAAACAAGCTGTTTGGTATATACAGGCATAATTATTATCGTGTCGTGACAGCAGTCCAATCACCCTCTAATATTACCTGTGTCATTGAAATCAAAGAAATTTCAATGAGCTTAGTCTACAGGACAGTAATTTCTGAACAATAATTACATAGGACCTTAAAAAAATGCAATTTTATTACTGAATACATTGTTGCATATTTCACAAAGTTTGTCTTACCTATCTATACTTAATTTAATTATGTATTATAAATAAAAGGAACAAGGTAAAGCGGTGAACGATTGACTCATAATTGCCAAGCTATAACTAGGTACAAAAATCACATTTACAAAGATTCTTTGCATACACAAGAAATTCCCTCTTGTCGTGGAAAAATTTGATTGTATGAAAAATCTTATTCCATAAGTACATAAAGAAACTCCGTAACCATACACGTAATGTGCATAAGATATTTGTATTTCAAAACGACTCTTAACGGGAATTTACAGGTGTTAAAGTTTATAAATTCAAAAATTAAAGTCGTTATAGTCGTTTAAAAATTAACAGCTGGTGGAGTATAAATTAATAATTATTCAATGAAAAATCTTGTTCCTTTGGTTTTGATATATCAAACTTAGTGCTTCCTATACTAAACTTATTACTTATCTAGGTAATTATTAAATATGTATAGATAGTCTCCCGGCACGAGTTGTGAGACAGACAGGACATCCTCACGCATGTGCACTTTCGGTCAAATTAATTCAGTATCGATTTTACTAACATGATTGTTAGGTACTTACACAAGGTATAATTAAAACTTTAGTGGAACTTATAATTTTACTGTGATTCAGTAATGTTGTAGGCCTTCGTAACTGAGACATAATCTTTAAAAAAAAAAATATAATCTAGTTTGAATTTTTTTTTATCATTAAGTTTTCGGTTTTAGTTTTATTTTTCACTGTTGGAGTTTATGTAAACAAAATAACCCCAACACAATATTGACATCTTAGTTCTAGGAACATTTAGTGATTAAGTAAAAATATGCTTATGATCATTCTTGATTGAACTAAACCACACACAAAATTAGTTTCAATACCTTTCGACTTTGCAAGTGCATCGTTACTCTGGCCTTTTTTTTCGTAACGTTTCGTCGTCTTTGGTTACCTACAAAGCTATCTCACACCATGTCGTAAATTATGCCTCATAAGTTCTTCGAAGAGCCAGTTTTACTCGCAACCGCATTAACACATGGACAAGTCGAAATTATAAGGGTTCTATTTTTGCCTTTTGGCTACAAAACCCTTAAAATAGTAAAAACATTTAGGTAAAAAAAACAAAACTGTGTTTTTGTTTTTTGGAAAACCTTTTTATACCCTTATTTATTTGACTCCATAGACATGAGGGCACCAAAATAACATTACCTAAACTTAAATAACAGCCTTAAACTATAATATTCAAACAAATTATTTTAAAAAGAGAAAAACATTGTTACATCATTATCCATATTTTCCACAATAAACTTTGCTGTGTCAGATGTTAATTTTGCTTGGAAAACCTAGCCTAAAGTCCATTATTTAAAGAAAGCTACCTTGTTCTATTGCACTGAAACTGAAATTACCTCCTGCAAACCACCTAATTAATTTCTATAAGAATATTTTAATGAATCTTGTCATTCTGATTGTCCTGTAAAATTATTATGGCAAATATGGATTTGATTAAACAGGCAAAGAAAACTTTAAACTTATAACATATAACATTAGTGAAGAGTGGGTAAATAAATTTATACACCAGCCTACCCCTTCAGGTACTAGGGGTATGATATATGTCTATTTGAAATTATTAGGAGATCATCAGTATCTTAAAAATATAAAACAGCATAAATTTTCATAAATGCCCAATCATTTTACAAGTTACCAGTCAAAGAATAAAGGTGCAACTTTAACATAATCTACACAATAATAATAACAATAAAGCATCTGTGAAACTGCAACAAAACTAAATTAACTAAGTAAATATAAAGGTGGTAGGTACCATCTGCAGATAACATGGCAATGGGAGACTTCCTACAAAGCAAAATACTACAGAACAATCTTGTTGCTCTACTTTAGTAACTTTATGCAATAAATTATGTTATAGGTCTACCAGAATCTAATGGCATTTTAAAAGGAAAAATATTGTGATTTTCATATGGCAATAGTAAGTATCTAATCAAAATTGAGTTAGAATTGCTTTTAAGATATATAGATACTTATAATTTATTCCTTTTTAATATAACTGTATTCTATTTTATTTATGATTTTCACTGGCAGATAGCTGATGATATATGGAGAAACATAGACTACTTCTGTTTTAAAAAATAAATTAGGGTTTAGCACAAAAAAGATAAATCACCATTATAACCAACGATGATGCAAACAAAGTCACAGCTGCTAGTTACTGGTAAAAGGCCTATTACATTACACAATCTGCTGGGCCCTCTATCGTGGGCCCTGCCTACCAGCCAGGATACCGATTAGTACACTACCCTGCCAATCAGTGTTGTCAACCGTATCCTATCTCAGTGTTGTCAACCGTATGATCATATTCATATCTTTATATTTTAGTACTGAGTGATACTAAAAGAAACAACACTTATTTAATTATTTTAATAAAGATTGTAATATTTAAATTTGAAATGTGATAAAAACATTTACTGTATAGTTCACAGACCCAAAATACAGTACAATACTATATATTATAGTACGGTAGGCAACCCTAGGCAGGGCCCTGTCTCACATTACACTAGACTATTGAGTGGTTCCAATCAAACTGTTTCCCTGCCGCCTGCAGGGAAGCAGGTCGATCAGAACCACTCGATCACCCTATTTAGGGACCTTCCTTAACTGTTTCATATTACACTACCCTGTGACCTGTCCCTGCAGGCAGGGCCCAGCAGATCGTGGAATGTAATAGGCATTTGAATAGTATGGAAAGTACGACGATTTATTTTTTATGACTATTCATGTTCGTTAATACAACAGACAAAAAATATCAAGATCGTATAATTTTGTTTCCCCGGTATTGCAAACTACAAATTTGATTTCCCTTTTTTGCCATAAGGTTCTTGTATGTACCTATATACATATTTCAGCATGTTAGGTTATGAAACCCCACTGAATAGAGAACCACCTCGAAAATGTTATGAATCGAGTTCGATTCCAGTAATTAAACGTACCTTCTCGAAGACGCTTCGTTTGAGGATATTCTTCTTCATCAGCGCTCCGCTTCCTTGAGGTTATTTTGGAAAGCGTTCTGTCAGGGAATTCTAATTCGACCATTTCGCAATCAGTGTCAACGTGGTTGTTTTCTGGTTTTTTCAGGTCGTGATAGCCATAGTAGCAATTTGTGGAAATATGCACATTCTGACATTGGCCTATTGATTGATGATTGGCATCTGTATAAATTGGGGCGGGTCGCACGGCGTCAAAATTATTTCTGGCGTCCTGCAGGTATGATCCAATGTTGCTCGCCGGCATTTTCAAGACTTGCTAATATATGATATGAAGTAGCAAGAGAGTAAGAGATGAGAGTCAAAGTTACAGCACAGCAAACTACATAAACTGAACTATCTCTTTCACCAAAAGTTACAGGTCAATGATTTTGTAAGAGTTTGACTTTTTCAAGTTTTGTGTAGGTGTAGCAGCTAGCAACTTAACGGAGGAATCCACAGAGTATTATGGAGCTGAACGAATATTTTGAACGTATACAGAGTGAATTAGTTAACGAAATGTCAAATAGATGTCAATAGAGTGTCATAGAGATAAAATTATAAAAAACGACATTGTGGCAGATGTGAGAGGAAACGCTTTATAAAGACCTACCCTGACCCTATCGGCGAGGTTTTTCAGAAAAGTCGGGTGCGCAGTACTCGTAACCGGCGTGCTTGTATGATCAGATGTATGAACGTAGATGAGACGAAAGAAGTATGTAAGGATAGTTGCAGTGGCGTTCCGTGGTTTCTGCCTAACCCCATGGGAAAAAGGAGTGAGCTTATGTATGCAGGAGTGAGCCGTTATTGTCGGAACAGTTTAAAAAACAGGTTTTTAAAAATAGCAACATTAAACACATATCTTAAAACCAATAAAACAGCCTGTTTCGCCTGTTCCACAAGTTCTCCGCAGTGCCCGCAAGAAAGCATGCCGTAACTGGTACGTCTGATGTGTCGAGGGCGCGTTCGTGTTCCACGCGCGCCTCAAAGAGATGTCAGCATATGGAAGGGGCCACTGAGGGCCGATGCCTGCCGGGGCTGCTGGTTGTTCGTAAGAGATATCGCGCCCCCGGAACGCAAAGGCACAAGAAGGAACATCGGTGGGTTTTAGTCAGTAAAAGTCTGACACTAGGGCGGGAGAAGTTATTGGATGATTTCCCACCCACCACAAAAAAAAACTGGTACGTCTGTGTGTATCTGCGGAAGATGGCTCTTCTCTATCTAGCATATGGATGTTTAATTTGTTAGAAAGAGATACAAACAAAATGACCTGGAACAGTTGGGAACGACGGCACAGTTGGCTCAGTGGCTGAGCGATTGGCTGCTGCGCTGTGTGTCGCGGGTTCGATTCCCGCACGGAACAAATATTTGTATGGCCTACAGAGAGTTGTTTCGGGTCTGGCTGTTTGTGTATGTGAGTTTATATGTTTGTAAACGCACCTACGACACAGGAGAAATTCCTAGTGTGGGGCAACGTTTATTTAAAAAAAAAAAAGAATAAAAAAAAAAAAAAAAAAAAAGCTCTTTCGTCTTCTGAGTTATAGTAATAATTAAAAAGAGATAGCTAACATACCATCACGCCCATATTCCCCGAAGGGTTAGGCAGAGGTACAATGTACACCCACAGTTCCCCGGTATGTTTAGGTCCCATGGGTACAAATCCTAACTCCGAGCTGCTACTGAGAATTTCATAGAAAAACCCAGTAACACATTTTGCTCGACCTGGGAATCGAACCCAAGACCTCTAGCGTAGCAGTCGCGCTTAGGATCACTGGGCTACTGAGGCAGTTCAGAGAGTGAGGCACTTCGAGAGTGAGGCAGTAAAGAAATAGCTATATTGAAAAACTGTTGCAATCAATGTTTGAACGAAAGTTTGAGCGAGTTTAATTTTTATTACACAATATTTTTCTATTGCATCGTGAATGGTCGTCTTGATGAGGAGTACTTTATCGTTATATACTCCGACTGAACACGAAAGTAGTGCGTAGTTCTTAATATTGTGCAATATAATTGATAGTTTGGATTTCATTAAAGCGCCTTTCAATCTTATTAAAACAACAAAATGTATTGTAAAATGTGATTGTAGGTTTGGGGGCCCCCTGACACATATTACTTATAGGTAACATTGAGCAAAAATTATTATATTGAAAATCTTTTTTTTTTTTGTTACAAAAGTCCCTGATAAAACAAGTACAATATATTATAAGTAATGTAAACAATTAAACATAATATTGTTCCCAATTATGCATGCTACAGCAGGACACGGTTCGTGAGGTTTTTAGTAATAACTTAAAAAATAATGACACTATTACGACAAAGGATAATAATTAAATATCTTTTGTCTTCGTTAAATGCATTAACACCCGTAGTTATAATATTTTAATAACCGTTTATGAATTTTGACAGGCGTATAAAAGCGCTGTATTTAAAAAAAATAACGCAAGAAAATTTTAATTTCGCAGAAACATTTGGCCTAATTTTATGGTTTTGTCAATCTGTCAAAGAAATAAAGAATCAACTCCACTTGTCCTGAAGTGTCATATGTACTCACGTCACTGTGTCATGTATATGTCTTGCTTGTATCGTTTCGTTAGTCTAAGACTTTTGAGTCCGGAATAAATTATAATAGAATAGGCTAACTATGTTAATCCAACGTACCCTTTAAGTATAATGTATTTATAGACATCAAATTATAAGGGCTCTAGTTTGCTTCCAATTCATGTGACATTACGCTCAAGGTTGGACTTTTCGTATCAAACTATCATGTTGCCTTCGGTGGCCGCTAAGTGTTTTTACAGGAATCTAAGTAGACATTCCCTTGAAATCAAACATTTGCATTCGTTATGCTTTGCTGCACCCAGAATATTTCGACAAGATGTTTTTCACCAGGGCAAGGAAATATGGAGATGTGTGCACACTTCAGCGTATCTTTTGGATAAACCCAAATCGAATAATGCTCTCCAGCCGGAAAAAGCGCCACCGGAGGGCGATGATGCCAATAAAATAATAAAACAGAGTATAACTGGTGACATCATAGTCAAAACCGAAACTGACGACAACGAAGTTGTTACTAAGGTTACATTTGAGAAAAAACCAGAAAAAGGTGCAATAGTACCTAATCAGGCAAAGCCAGGTTACTTATTTATTTAATTGTTTTCAGTTGTAGCCAATATTTAGTGTGTAGTCGTAGTTTAATGTAACATAATCCACTCATGATTAGGGTCCCATTCCAACATTGATGATATTACTTGAAAATAAATTTTGAAAATGAGTTACCATGAACAATTTATGTAAAAGGGGTGTCTTAGAAGCTTTTTTCTAGTACCCTTTTTAAAAAGAATACTTAAACAATAAACGAAAATATAGATTACATAATCTGTTTACCTAACTAAGTTTAAATGTGTTTTGTTTAGATAATTTATTCTGAAAGGTTTATGTGATAGTAACACATTAAAGTTTCATCTGGACATAGCATAGAAATAAAATTTTGATAATGTGTCACATTGGTAGATTGCATCTGTAAATAAGGGTCCAGTTCCTAGTCAAATATAATTTTGTGTTCATTCTACATTATTTTAATAAGTCTTAAAAGCTAAGAATCTACAAATTATTTTTTATTAAGTGTCGGGAAATTACATTGTTTACTTTATGTTCTACTTTCCAGTTAAAAAAAGGCTCCTTATTGACTTTTCTGCCTCTTACACCGAGCGTAACTTTATAACACCGATGAGAGCTATGACAGAATATTTACTGAAGCAGTCAGATTTGGAGTCATTACCAAAGGTTCTTAGAAGGTCACCATATGAACTGGAACCACCAATAACTGTGTATTATCGCAAGGATGTGGAAGCTAAAGCTTTTGAGGTACGTCCTCATCAATTTTAGTTTTAAACTATATTATTATCTTGCTGATTAGAATAAGTTCATTTAAATTTAAATAATCACTCACAGTATCATCATATAGTATAAGTAATAGAGCACCATTACTTGTTGATAAACTTTGAGTTATGACTTCTGGATGTTAGTCAAGGACCAAGTTTGTGCACCATTAGGTTATGCCAAGCAAAATACACCATATCTATTAGTTTGCATTTCAGTGTCCCAAGCAATTCACCTTTAAATAGTTCTTTCAAGCACCAGTAGCGCTTCCAAACATTATTTGTATGTCTTGCAACTTCTTTATTTTGCTTGGCTCTGGACTACTTGGCCCAAATAAAAGTATAAAAAGACAAAGGTATTAGATTGGTATTCCATTTCTTTTTTAATATATTTGAAAACTTTTAAATAATACCTACAATAAAGTTTTTTCCTAAGGCAATAATGTTAGTAGGTATCTTGCAAGAAAAAAATGTCCACCAACAAAAAGTTTCACTTTACCCCACCACCTTTTTTACTAGGTTTGGGGATCAAAAGAAGCACTTGAGAAAGAGCTATTAAGAAGAGAATTAGACAGAAGAAGATACGAACAAGGTAATTTTTCTCTTTCAATACCTACCTCTGATATAATCTAATAAATCTCCTATTGAGTCTGTAAATCAATTGGCTTGGCTACTAAGATGGAAATAGTATTGGATTGGACAGGAGGTTCCTTCTTTGAACCACTAGTAGCTCAGAGCCTGCATCCCAATTGCTCGACAACAAACACAAAATCCTGCTTTTTTGGATGGGGATTCATAATCCATCGCTTGTTGTTGTGTAAGAATTTTTTTAAAACATTTATGTTATAAAAATATTACAAACACGATAATAATTGAATGATTTACAATGTAGAGTACAAAAAAAAATTAAAATGTTAATTATTTTCAAAAACTTGTATACACAACAATGTAATAAATAATACATTGAATATATTATTGTATAGCCAAGATGAAAGGGATTGTTATTGTATCTGTTACACAATTAGGCTGTCGTTTCTATTTCCCATGTCCAAACATCCTTAGTATTTTTTTCTGAGATTGACAAACAATTTGTGCAAAATAAATTAATATAGAATAGAATAGAATAAGTATTTATTCGCATCAACAGTACAGCTATTAACAATACATACTTGTTAGACTTAAATATAGAAATATCATAATGATCTAAGTGTTACTGAACTAAAACTTTGTTTTATTTTAAAGCAAAATAGTAAAATGTATATTTTACAGATGTGTTTACTGTGAAAAGGCGGCTAAGAAATTATAGAAGGGAAATGAGCCACAAACGTCTTAAACATGGAGTGGAAGAATTAGGATTACGAACTAGATCTGGGAGGGTTGTGCTTACAGCAGTGGGAATGTAAGTTAAAGTCTAAGGGTCAGTTCACACCGAGGCGCTAAGCGACGCTGCGCGCATTTCGACTTAAAATATAACTTTATTTACTACACGAAAAAATAAGCTTTCGAGTCGATGTACGCATAGCGTCGCGTCTCTGTGTGAACTGACCCGAAAAATAAACTTATATCTTCGAACATAACACAAACTGTTTAAATATAATTTCAAACTATGACATTATTTGTGTTAATTTTCAGAAATGGCTGTAATTTCGTCTTCAAACTCTGTGCATGGTTTTATACTGGGTCACATAGCTTATTCTCTGAATGCATCCATTCTCTGGCAGATACTGTAAATCAGCTGATCCTTGCATATGGAATTCATAAATCTGGCCAAGTATGTTATTTTTTCTGTTTAATTTTTTGTTTAACTGCCTCGGTAGCCTAGTGGTCCTAAGCGCGACTGCTACGCTAGAGGTCTTGGGTTCGATTCCCAGGTCGAGCAAAAAGTGTTATTGGGTTTTTCTATGAAATTCTCAGTAGCAGCTCGGAGTTAGGATTTGTGCCCGGTTAATGGCAATAGGCTCGCCCCTTATTACATGGGACCTAAATATACCGGCGAACTGTGGGTGTACATTGTTACACCTCTGCCTAACCCTTCGGGGAATACAGGCGTGATGGTATATATATTTTTATATTTAATTTTTATTACTATTATTATAATGCTTAGTGCATTAACAGATAGTTTTTAGATAATTAAATATATTTTCAGATGGCAGATCCTGCTCATCCATATGGCTATACAAACATGAGATATGTGTCCTCCCTTATATCCGGTGTTGGGATATTTTGTGTAGGATGTGGCTTATCTTTCTACCATGGGGTTACTGGTATTTTGGATCCCCAACCTCTCCATGATTTTTTCTGGGTGAGTATATTTGGGGCCGTCATTTTGGCCGTTCCTTCGCAGCCAGCACGTGGTCGCGTTTTCGACTATAGCCTTTTCTCTTGAAAAAGAAAATATTTAAGAATTGCAATTACAAAACTTATATTAATTTTAAAACGTGATGTGTTTTAAAACGAGTTACCTTAATTTGTGTAGTGTATGTCGATGTAGTCCCGCTTACCGTAGCTCTTAACTATGTTTACAAAATTTAGAAGCTATCCTGTCTGAGTCGGGGTGCCCCAATTCTCCACCTCGCTTAGTTTCGTCTTACTTCTAGGATTTTCTTAATTATATCTATTTGTTGCATTGTACATATATCGGGCACCATCTCGCTATACGCGCTGAGACGCGCCAGTCCGGAAGTCCACGTCTCAGCGCGTATTTTGCTTGCGGGTGGGAAATAGATCATCACCAGTACCGCCGTAACGTTACGTGCGTTCTCTTTGACTCTGGTTATGTTCGCTGAACTAAACACTTAAAGTTGAACGCTTATAACCAAAGTAAAGCCGGATGCTCGCTCTTATTTCTACATTAATATTTTACTATACTTCACTTGTCCCTGCAATGTACATTCTCGTGAAAATAGGCGTGATTGTGATGTTATATGTCGATAGCTGTCGATGTCTATATTGATTCAGCCTAGAACTTAGCCATGAATTCCATCAATCCTTAAGTGGGCAGGCGTCAGAGCACGCAGGGCACAATAACAGGTGTTTCATTGTTTGAGGAATAGCACGACTGCTCGACATTTGCACTGCAAACTTGAATTGTTTATAAACGTCTACCTGTGCAGGTTTTCTTTGCATCTATTAACCAGTGTCCGGAATATACAAAGCTTAGATTTAAATTTTTGTCTTCTTTTTAGGGTTCCGTACCTCAAAAGGAAAAAACAGAACCCTTATTTCTAAAATGAATATCACTTTATTTCAGGCCTATTTTGTTCTTGGTGGAGCTGTCGTGTCAGAAGGCGCTACTTTGATGGTAGCCTTAAATGCTATTCGGAAAGGCGCTAAAGAAGCCAACACTACATTATACGAATACAGTAAGCATTTCTATTTTTAATAGCTTAAGGTTTATGAAAAATGTTTCTTTTTTAACAAAATAATCAGCATGTAGTGTCAAACAATATTAGTTAATATTGTAAAAATAAATCATAAGTCCCGGCTCCTAAAAGACAAATCAAAAGTACCACACAGTATGATGACTTGATAAGTAATCGGATGCAGCCAATGGAAAAAGGTTTTAGTTTCATATTAGAATCAATTTGGTGTTTATTTGGTATTGAATAAAACATAATATTTTTGGAAGTATCTCTTCAAGCCCTGCATTATACTACTGGGGTAGTATAAATAATTCGTAGCAATTAATTGTTTTCGTTAGATCAAAAAAGTTCTGTTAAAGGCGACATTAATGCATCACGTTACTCTTTTTTTCAATATCCATATATCCATGTCTCGCACGACGTGAAGACAGAGACTGCCATAATTATAATATAATATATTAACAAATTTTCGAACCATTACCCTACTTTTAGAATGCGCCACCGTCAGCTAATAAAAAGGATTAAGTTTTCCTTCATACAATTATTCCAACCTGTACTTATTTTTTATTTCAGTAATGCGTAGCTCAGATCCGTCAGTAAATGTGGTACTATTAGAAGACACTGCAGCTGTAGCCGGTGTGACGATAGCTGCGGGCTGTATGGCTTTATCACAGTATACCGGCAATCCACTGTTCGATGCTGTTGGTTGCTTATTAGTAGGAACCTTACTTGGTGGAGTGGCGTCCTTTATCATTCTTTCAAACGTAGGGGCTCTGGTTGGCAGGTAATATTTTATATAACGTGGTACATGATTACTGTACCGCGACATTAGCACGTCTGTGGGAACATTTTGACCGTGAGCTGGCCTAGCATAGTATGGAGTTTCTATAGAACACCTGACCTGCTTATGCCTATAGTTACCACAGACGTGCGGTCGACTATTAGTACTTAGTCCTCAACGGAATTTCTTATTTGTTTTTATATTTCTTATAGATCAATACCGCAAGAGCAATTGGACCAAATAAACAGTGTTTTGGAACGAGATTTTATGATAAGAGCTATTCACGACGTCAAGGGCATAGATATTGGCAGCAACTTAATAAGATATAAGGTAAATACTTGTCTGTAGATGAAGAATTCAAGAATTTACTTTTATTGTACCAATCCTTTTATTCCAGGCTGAGGTTGATTTCGACGGCAGAGCACTGACGAGGTCATACTTAGAGAAACACGACTTGAATGCGTTAACAGAGGTGAGGGTCTGATCTTGATAAATGCTATTTTTAAGCTCGTATGGAGAATTATGCCTCATGAATAATTTGTTTTTATTTACATAATATTTACCGGAATCGCATGAAGTTTTATGTTTGCAACATCATTTTTTTTTCATCTCGCCCATATTTTTCCATTAATGAGCAAAAGTTTGCCCATAGCCTTCTACTTTTCCCTATGTGTTGCTGTCTCTGGCCAATCTCCTGTAAATGTCGCCAAGTCATCATGTCTGCTTTTCCTAGGCCTCACTCGGCCACGACGCCCATCTTGCGGCACCCACTGAGTAATGACTGGCCCATCTGTGATTATGCGTTATGAATACATGGCCCGCCCCATCTCACTTTAGCCTTGCATACTTATGGCCCAAATCGGCGATTCATGTTTTTGAACGTCTCCTGGTATTGCGTATACAGTAACTAAGCTTAATCCTCAATATGCTGCCCCCTTTGACATACCTTAAGTTTGAGAGTCGGTCGAAAAATAACTCAGAATATCATCCATCTTCTTATTTTATAATTCTACCATGCAATTGTTTCAGGATATGAAAAAAGTGGAAAACATTGATGATGTAGAAGCTTTCTTACTAAAACATGGTGAAAATATTGTAGATATGCTGGGCGGAGAGATTGACAGAATAGAATTAAAACTACGGGTAAGAAAATCTGTTGCAGGAATTATTTTTAGAGCTCTTGATATCAATTGCCATCTCACACTGATTCTTTTATTTTTTTCCAGAAAAAGTTTCCTCAAGTTCGACACTGTGATTTAGAATTACTTTAAGATTTAGACATATTCATGTTACTGCATAGGTATTTATGATAGCTGCAAACTAGTCAAACAGTAAGGCGATTCTCCCACTGGCAAAGCGTCCCGCTGCAGGGCACTTAGCGCCGTTACGCGCGTCGGCGGTGTGTTGTGCGAGGTGTGTCTTCTATATAAATTGAAACACTTGTATACGACGTTCCCCTGCCTGGGGGCCTTAAAGAAAGTTTTGGCCACAACAGGATTGTCCGGTTAAGCAGTTCCAACCTTAGAGAGTTGTTGAGTGGTCCTTCAAAAAAAAAAAAAAAATTCGATGTTAAACCTGCCGTCCCTTGCTATGCGTCGGAACGCGGTGCAGTGTGAAAATCGCCTAACCGTTCCCGCAAAAAGGCGGCGTTAGTCATACAAGCGACTTCAATCAGATTGATCAAATACCATTAAGACAGTCTTAACTGGCGTGTGCACACGATCTCATGTCTCTTTGGAAAAACGGTATGTCCACACTCGTGTGCTTTGCGTATAACGCCATAGTGCATTCGGCAAACCTTTTCGTCAAAGTCTTGGGTTGTATTGCTGTACGACGATTCGGCTAATAAAAAGTGATGTTTGCTGCTACACGCAAGATGGATTGAAAAAGGGAGATGAAGATGAAAGTGCACTAAGGTGGATATACTTTAAGTGTTTCAAAAATTAATAAACATACAATAACTTTTTCATTGAATAATTCTTGGAGAGTTAGGAAATATCAGCTTTGCTCCCTGCTAACAGCTTGGCAAATGGCAGCATTTGATGCTTTTTATATGACTATAAAAGGGGTTTGGTATATAATAAATTAGCTCCTTATTTAGATCGCTCAGACCAGATAAGGTCTAGCATATTACTTGTTTTGGTTCTTATCTCATTTTGAATGTCTTCAAGAGGTTGCCTTCTGCAAGCTAGTTATACAAAAGTCCGGATTAAATCAATCATGTTATTGAATGTCTCAGTTACGCAGGCCAATTATACCCAAAATAAATAAACCTATGAATGTGACAACAGTTGCTAGAGCAACGATTATAAAAAAATACAAAATAAGAACTTGGCTGTTAACAGAATGATATTACATATTTATTTCTATATGCTAACAACAATGTGGACACGATTTATTATTAGTTTCATTTGTTAACTTTACCTAGATTGGAAGACATTCCAGAATCAATCACTCCTAGTAAACTCTTAGCTATAGTGTTTCTCCACTCTAATATGTGTGCCTTGATTTTCATTAGTCTCAAATTTAGTTTCCTGATTTAATTGTTGTATTTCTCTGTGATCTAGGAATGTATTTTATGTATGTAGTTTATAGTGAAATAAGTACTGCATAGGTATAAAAGTAAATTGTAAGCCCCGTATGTTCTGTCTTTGTGTAAATAAACTGTTATAATATTTATTAAATCTTTGAGTTTATTATAAATACGAATAACAAACGGACCGTTCAACTATTAAATTAACCATTAATCAGGGTATATATGCTTGGTAGTAGAGGTATAAAAATTATATTTAATAATAAAATCTAATTTTCCATTTATACTTTATTTAGTATAAAATATATTTAACAATTCCATTTAACTTACATGCTTGATATTATTAAACCACGATAATAAAATGAGGTTATGCAAATTGAAAGACTCGCGTATTATTTATGGACTATAAAACAACCATTCAAACAAGTAGACATAATTGATACATTGGTGTTAATGGCAACAACTTTCAATCGTAGTGGCTGATCAATAAAACGGAGACTAACGAAATATCCGAAACATTTAAAATAGTATATAAACATGCTTATGGTAAGCTAATGCTAGATAAAAAGTTTTGATCGAATAATCACAATTTTAGAGTGCAGCATTATATTGTCTGATTTTCAAATTTGCTAGGCTCGAACAGGCCTGAAAGCAGTTCGTAAAATAAAAAGAGTAGAGATTTAAGTAAACAATAATTTTGAATTAAAATTAAACCTGACAAGAGAGATCCTTAGATAGATATTAAAATTATTTCAATATGGACTTAAAGTTTGTAATGTAGTACTTTTCGCACCAACATTGTAATAATTTAACCTATTTAAATAAGCCGACACCTAGAACGTACCTGTAAAAAAATGCATGTGTGGAATCTAAGGGGTTTATTAAAAGCCAATTATCACAGCTTTTCAAACATTGGCAGCTAGAAACAGAATAATGGAAAATTATGTTAGACATTGACTTGAAATATTTATAATACGATTGAGCCCTTAAATAGCAGGTTTTGTCTGCGGCAAACAAAGATTGTAGTGAGCAGTTTTATTCCAGAAGTCCGAATTCTTCCAGCCGCACCAGCCCTTACTGATGACCGTGGACAAATCTTCTGGGCCTGTATAGTGTGGATCAAGGATGAGGTAGCGTATCTCATTAGTCGCCGAGTTGTATTCCACCCCAAGAATTGTATGTGCCAGCACTCCGCCACCTATAAATAAAAAGTATAGTCACAGATTTGATTGAATTAATAAATTAAAAAGCAAGTATTAAAAAGATGTATCATTCTAGAACAGATAACTAGATAAAGACACACTTACCAATCATAATAGGACTTCCATGTGTCTGGAAATGATGAACTAAATCATGAGCATAACTCTGTAATTCAGCTCCAGTATTTGCGAATATAATCCTTGACTGAACACTTAAGAGTGTTTCCAAACAAAACATCACTTCTGTGGAACCTATCCATTGTTTTGAGCCTAAGAACGAGGGTTGCTTATCACCAATGTTTACAAGGCACTCTTGAATATCTCTGTGAGTTGGTATGTCAACGGTTGTGTATCCTTGGAACCTGAAAGTGTAACAACCATTTAGAAATATTTTGAAAAATATGTAGAAGTATCCATGAAACAAAGAAACTTACCTAAACCATGAAAAAATAGTTTGCATGGAGCGGTAGGCGCAACCCCAACCATCATCATTAAAATTGTCTTGCATATAATGATGATACGTGTACCGCCCTCGGACTAGTGCCACAGTGACATCAGGCTTCAATGGCTGTTGCAAAATTGCTTCATGAGGATTCACTAATCGCCCGCCGGTTTTGTTAGAGTATGCATTTCCTCTACGGAATAAAGGCCTAGTCAGCGCCAAACCTAACTGTTCGTGCAACAAACGCCGTTCTTTTTCTGTAAGTATTTACAAAGACATAAAATTTCATGTTATGTTACAAGTGGTAAGTTTTTGCTAGTCAAAATATCATAACTTACCCATACTTTCATCTGGTATGGCTTTAGGTACAACTCTAGTGACAAAATGTCCCAGTTCTTGTGGTAGGAAATGGAAAGTTTCAGGTAAACGTAGCCCAGCACCATCTCCAATACCTTCTTGCCCTGAAGCATATATTTAAGTAAATAACTGAGAATATTATCCATAAAATAAAAAGAAACAGTACTACTTATTTCATAAAAATATACAAACCTAGTTGTTCAATTAGGATACTTTCTAGTAACCTGAGTGACCTGCAGGCAGCCTCCACAAGAACTGTATAAAGTTCCAATAACTTTGTGTTGCGATGAATTATTGCCAATGTATCTATTCTCAAAGGCATACTGATGCAAAATGCAGCTGTAATATGGTAAAAATATTATATACTGGTTGTTAACATTTGATGGCATGGCATTATAATTATATCCGGGTTATATTCACGATTTCTTAAGTATTACTTACGTTTTCTTTGAGTTGTCATCATTTTAACTGCAGTCTTCACTAGTTTATCTGACAATATATCTTTTGTTGTCTTCAACACAAGATTTATCGGCACAATTTCCTGAAAATAAAAATAATAAGTCAAAATTCTAAAATCTGTGTGTAATTTCATCTGCTCATTTGTCTATGTTATATAATTTTTCCATTCATGTTTAGGACATTGTTTTTTCCAAAGATAAAAACACAATACATTGTTAGTCAGTTTACTTTGTTAAGTAATGTTTAGTGATTGTATTTTATGTGATCATTTTTAATATTATATTTACTTACTATAGTATTTGTATTATTCTTCTTTTTCTTAGGCTGTTCTGGACTCATGGAGTCAACAAGTTCACCTATGGTTGCCTCTGTGCTGGTTCCAGTTAGACCCACATCTGATGCAACACCAAACAAGTAAACTGATGTCCCATCAACATGGAATGACACTTGACCAGAGGCAATCTGTAATATATCATATTTTATTTGATGATTGCATACAATAATTGTATTGTCTAATTCTAGGACAACCAAAATGGTAATCATTTTGGTTGTCCTAGAATTTGAAATTATAAGTTGTTTGATAAAAATTAGATCAAATTAAAACAACGAATTACCTTTTTCCTCTTATTCTGCAAGATATTTTTGACACCAGATATTGTTGCCTCACAAGTAAGTGGTAATATTGTATTCAAACGCACATGAAGAAACTGTTTCCACATGTCATCTGAGCTCAACACTTCATATTTTGTTTCTTCAAACTTGTCATGGACCAAAAAATGAGTTTTCATTTCTTTCTTTTCATTGACTATCATCACCAGAGGATTGTCTGTTATATCAACATCCTAAAACATTACAAGGTAGGTATAATCATCATCATCCTCCTGTGTTAAGGTTAGTGCAGCATGTCTAAGTTTCAAACATATCAGTATCCATATAGAAATTTTATAAATTGTAGAATGTAGAGGAGAACATGCAGCCCATAATACCCATTATGTCTCATATATATGTGCCCATATGTTCCCACTGCTGTCACAGACCATCTCCCTATGAGAAGTTGTAATCCAACAGCCGATAGATACATAAGCATATAGATAAAGGCACTCTTGGTGCTTGTTTGGTTAAACATGAGTGAAGATAGAGTTTGTCACTTGGAAGATATAAGCTGGCACCCAGAGAAAGATATGACTCCAGTAAGCTCAAGTTGAAATTAATGTAACTCGAGTTACAAAACTGAAATTGGCAGTGATTGACTTGTTACAATTTATTTAAACTTATGGCCCTCTATGTAACACTGTGACAAGCTACATTTTGCCCATTCCCCACCACGGAGTTTGCGCAACTGCATAGACTAAATATATATACTTAGGACTAAATTTCAGTCGTGCGTCGGAGCTGATATACACATTATTTTTCACTTTGTTTAGAAATGGGAATCATTTGGAGAGTTAGAACTTCATTCTCTTCGGAGAATTCAATGCATGTACTCTGTAATTTTGCTACATTGGTTTTGGACACAATGCATAACTTATTCTTTCGCATCCGCTTATTTCGTTTTTGTACCGCCAGTTTCGTTCATTTAGACCAGTTAGACAAGTTCAAGTTAACACATCACTAATAATTTACCTGTAATATTTCTTTCATTGTCGTTCCAGTAGTCAACGATTCGCCGAATTTTACGACGCCGCATAGTTCTATCTCGGCAGGGAGGTTAAGCAACAACTGCCGATAGGTATTCTTCTCATTTTCAAATAATTCTAAGCTCAGGCCAACCACGAGCAATGTGCCATCGTACATGAGACCGTACAGACATCCTGTAGTTTCATTCGTGTCTATATTAGACAGCCTCTAAAAACAACAATTATTAGCGTCATTACAAGACATTCGATAAACAAAATATTGAAAAATATCAAACCAAATAAGTGGTGACTTGAGTTGATGACGTATGTAGTTAAACAGTACTGTTAAAGAATTTCACGGACAAAATATAGATTTCAAGAAAGACAGACACTTTATGTAGTTTATTAGTGAAAATGTAATAGTCTAGAAAGCATTGTTTTAACAAAATAAAATAGTTTACCTCAATAACATAATTTGATATTTTGAGACGTGGTGACATTTTAACTGAATGTTACCACCAAATAAATTATCATGTCAACAAAACTATAGTTGCCAATTAAGAAAATGAACGTATGATACAGATAACGTATTTTTTTATTTTATTTTAGGTATAATCACTGTATTGTTTTTACCTGATTTTCGTCAATATTTTTATGAAATAAAAGTATTTTCATACTTCTCAAGAGTTGACGGAATGGCACTATTTACGACTGCTGCATCGCTCAAATTAGGCAGGCCGTACACTATATCCGCTCAGCGTGCTATGCTCGGGGTTGGTTTAGGCTATGATTCGAAATGAGAACAGACGAGTCAGAGAGCTATAATTATTATTATTTGTATATAGCTTGCAGAATTATCAAGCTGAAATATCAGTGGTTTGGCCACGTTTCCTCGAAGGACCGATAACCAGCGAGCCTGGTGAATTACAGACCTCATTTCAGCAAGCACAGCAATCTTACTCTTTTTCTAAGATATTCTATTTTGTAAAATAAATATCACTGTTAAGCCTGCAAGGTACTGTAGTATCAATTGAGGTCAACTTGAACACCTTACTTCATAAATCATAACCCTCTTTGGCTTTGCCATAGTCGGGTAAAAATGGGGTATAAGGTTAAGATTAGGAATATAATATAACTAATATAAAATCTTCATTTATTACTTTCTAATTCATAATTTGTAATGCAAACTTCAATAACTTTTTCAACCACTTGTGCTCTTTCCTTGGCAACCTTAAGAGCCTGTACTTCACATTCTATAGGAAGGTTACAGCCACCAAATTTTTGAGAACCACAAAGAATACTTTTGTTATAACATGTTATTAAATTAGCACCAATGCCTCCACACATTTCTTCTTCATATGATGAGGGGTCTGCTAAAACAATATTACTGCAAAAAATAAAGTGTTAAATTTCATAATGAGGTATGATTATGACTTTATTGTCTAGTAAGTGAATTAGCTTTTAGTAGTAGTATTTACCTTTGGTCATGTTTGTACAAAGCAAAGCTTGTTGCCACTGGTAATCCATGAACATTTAGTTTTGTCCTTATACTTTCATCTACAAAGATTTCTTCAGTTTCAGGATCATATGTCACGGTTGGTAGAGTTACTGAAAAGTATAAACCAATTCTTCAAACATGTCTTCTTTTTGGAATTGTAGAATATTGTAGTAATATTGTAAATAACTTAACTTCAACTTACACATTTTCAAACTAGCCATCAATGTCATGATACAAGCATCAACCAAGCTGCCGTCATTGTCAATACAGACCATATCGCAATATAACACCCATGCTAATTTATCATGTACTATGCTCAGGTCTTTTAGATCAATACATTTGGAATTTATGATGATATCTGAGACTAGGGTACTGGTGACCTGTGCGCTGTCTGAAGGAGGCCCTGATTTGCATTTTGATGAACATAATGGAGGTAGCTCCACATTTGTAATTACGAAACCCACATCTGGTTCTTCTGCTTTAGGTGTAGCTAGTTCCTGCAAAGTATGAATATTATTTAATTGAAGTTTGTACTCCAACCGGTCCTTTTGAAAATCTATGGGGGAGGCTTATGTCCAGCAGTGGACGTCCTATGGCTGATATGATGATAATGATAATGAAGTTTGTACTCTATAGGTACTTGAGTAAAACTATTATTAGAAAGAATGAAGATTACCAGCTTGATTCCACAAACGACAGTAGTGTTTCCACATTTGACTACAGCCGAAGCATCTGCTGCTTTTATAGAATTTACATTTAATTTAATGTTTCGATGTTCATGAAATGCTCTTCCGTCTGGCCGTATGTTTCTCGATAAGTAGTCGTTAAAATACTTAACCGGATGAATTAGTCTGTAACATAAATCATAGATATAGTTTGTATGCTCGTGATACAAAATTTAATAAATGATCATGACAGTACAGAAAACTAACTTGTATATTTCAGCCATATTCTTCTTATAAATAGATACAAAATAATCTGATTATCCTTTACATAAATCTATTTATTTACTTAAATTATGTACAAAACTTATCGTTTTCAAGCGAGATTTTCAGCTCTACTCTATTCTGACCGGTTCTGACTTTTAGACTTGACATTAACAGTATTGTTCGGTTGACGTAAAAGTTTGTAAAATTATGCATTGTTTATGGGTTTGCCAGACCATGGAAATAGTATGTACTGCCATACTAACATAACTAGAGTTATGTATGTAACGTAAGTGTGTCGTATTTCGGTCAATCCCATTATAGTCACTGCGAAGAACATTGTTTACATTTTGTTTTTGCCTAAATCATTGTGATATAGCGTTTTTATAATCACAAAATTGAGTAATTTTGCTTATTTAAAATGTTTGCTTAAATTATTTGATTCCAGCAAATTTGAGATATCTTTTCAAAAAACCAAACTAAAAGTGGGTATTAACATCGCTGAAAACCAATTTCGAAAACGAATCATTTCAAACGTCAAATTCGCTTGACATGTCTAAGTTGACTTTGACTTTGACGTTTCTTTTTTGATTTGGTTTGGTGCACGAAGCTCCAAGGTGTGTGTATTTATGAAAAAATCCAACTTAATCGTGTAATTTCAATGCCGAAATAACTGGATTTAGTTATAGAAAGTGTTCTTAATAACCGATTTAGGTCCTGTGAGTCTTATTTTGTGATATTATTTCAGATCACAATGGCAAAGCCTAAGGGAGAAAGAAAAGGCAAATCTGCCATCAATGAAGTTGTTACTCGTGAATATACGGTTAACTTACACAAACGGCTACATGGAGTAGGATTCAAGAAACGCGCCCCGCGTGCCATCAAGGAAATCCGTAAATTCGCAGAGATACAAATGGGAACACCCGATGTTCGTGTGGACACTCGGCTAAACAAATTCCTTTGGTCCAAGGGAGTCAGGTAATGCATTGTATTTTGGGTTATGTTTAGGAATTTAAATATAGAAACCTTGTTTAAGTGTTGGACTACAACAAACCCAAAGTAAATACTATATTATAACCTATAAAGTTGTGATGTTTTTTGAATACCATTACATTCTATTACTATTCACAAGTCTGCTCTGTTATCACAAAAATGGTTAGCAGTGTCTCATACAATCGTCAACAGAAATAAGTAAATTCTCAATATTTGTTGAAAGCAGTCTGAATATTATTAATAAAAAAAAATGTTTTTTTAAGCTTTTTGTGGTAATACTTTTTAAAAACTTACTGACTGTAATAATAGTATGGACCTTTATGCAGTTGATGAGGCAGGCCAAAGGTAATAGTTCAGTTCCATGTGTCTAAAAATATTATAATATCTTTTTCAGAAATGTTCCCTTCCGTGTCCGTGTGCGGCTGTCCCGCAGACGTAATGATGATGAGGACTCTGCACACAAACTCTTCACGCTTGTGACCTACGTACCAGTAGCCTCCATCAAGGGCTTGCAGACAGAGAATGTTGACGCTAGCCAAGAATAAACACTAAGTTTAAGCTATTACTGCAGTTTTATTTTTGAAATCCTGGAAAGACTAGTTTACACACATCAAGAATGATTTTAACTGAAAAGTAACAGAAACATCACCTTGCAAAGGCCAGCACTTGCCTGCCTGCCTGCTTTGTTTTCTTAAACTGTCTAATAGACATAATAACAGTAGTTATAAGGGTGCTCCATGATTGATTCAAAACTGGGTGGCACTGTGTGTTACTGAAACATTGTAACTGTTAGACAACTTCGATTTTATCTGTCCTTAGATAATATCTTAATAAAACATCTAAACTGCAAAATATTTCAAAGATAGAAATAACATAAAATAAGGTTTCACTTAAATCTTTCTATAAAGTATCAATTGACTGGTGCTGCTAACGCTGACACACAGATCCAGAGATACTTATTGTCTGTTACCTTGACAAGAATAACTAAGGTAAGTGTATGGCACATACAACGCTTTTCTTTTTCTAAATATGGTTAATGATAATGAGAGCTTGATACCCTTTCCATCATCATCATACGTGTTGGTTCAGGCGCAAAAGGTAATGTTCCAAAATGACCGTTGGCGTGGTATGTTCGATTTGCCAGAGTTCGACCCAGACAAAGCAGATATAGTTGCCAGATCATGGTGCGTTACAGCAAATTTATTCTTCTTAGAGAGGTCAATTTATCGTTGCGCTCAGTAAGGCGCTAAAGGAGCAGCATTGACGTGGTGATCGTAAATAGCTTACAAATGAATGGCGTGGAGTTATTTCAAGGTACTTTTTATGGCAAGGTTTGTTTCAACGGAGACCTTGCTGGGTGGGTACCCTCAACAACCTAAACTGCGATAAGCCTGGCGACAAGGAGACCCTTGTTGGCTATGCGTATCTTTTGATTACGTCACGCACTACCTGTTTTAATGATGCCGAAAAGGAACAGATTCCTGTTGCAAATGTTCTTGCTCACATATCACAGTTTGATGAGGGACTTCAATGGCTGGCATTCACTCCTACTGATATTGTCCCGAGGTATAGACTGCAGCGAAAACTTCATGATGATTCGCACTTGAAATACAAGCCTAGCCATTATGGTGAAACTTCGATTGCATCTGAGGCTAAGCGAACCAGAATAAACTCTGAAATGCTACAACTGCGGGAAAGGTGGTCATAAGCGATCGGAGTGCAGGAGCAAACAGACTGTCAGCAGAGAGAGAGGTACGACGTCTACAGTATCAAGCCAAGTAGCCCAGCAGCCGCCAGCGAGGCCCTTCGTACGCTCTAAGGGTGGACATATCGCTACCCTGTGCACGAGTGGTGGCAGTCAAGCGAATGGTGGACAGTGCTGTTATGAGCGGAGAGTGAATGTTTGTACCCCATAACCACCCTTAGGCACTCGAGGGAGTGTCCCGTACTACAAAACATCAGACACTTCGCACACCTCTCTCTATGCTGTTGTTTTCATATTTTTATTCTTGAAGTCTTTTGAAATTTTGGACGCTCCTCGATTAAGCTTATTAAGTGCTCAACCCTAATGCTCTCTGTCACCTTTGATAATTAAATGAAACAAATGCGACAACGGCACAGGAGCGCAATGTATGTACATCGTGCTGTGTTGCGACCTGGTGCCGTAAATTTTGGCGATGCTCGTCGTAGATTTCCACGACACGACACGTCGCAACGTTTAACGATGCACGGCACGATGTCGTAGCTTGTCGTGTTTATGTGTTTAAGCCCTTATACTTCTGACCTTAGATTCTGTCCCTGATTATTTAGTAGTAACAATAAATAATCTTCACAAATCTCGGAGACACATCAAAGAGTATTCCCATCATCGTTAGTGTTGCTCTACTTGCCTCCCACTTAATAATGTAACCGCTCTATTGTGTTTACAGGTACATTGTTACTTAACGCATGTCACTATTCTGCAGGATGTGGCACCGGGCGGAGGTGTGCACGCCGGCCGCAACGCTAAGCCTGCGGTTCACTTCCATTAGTACGGCTAAATCCATTACAGATACATCTCGTCCTCACTATCTGTATTAAGTGTTCGTCTTGTACGTGTCATATCTACCTGTATGAGTTATTGCATCTTTAAGTCATAGGCGAAGAGCTATGGGATGAAGAACCCAGAGAGCAACATTACTTACGTGATTGGCAAAGGCCATTCACGTAAGTAATGTTGATCTCTAGCGCAAAAGCAACACTATTTCGAGGTCATGTAGCATTTCAGCCAACATCGCTAGCCAGCCTGTAGCAGTCTTTTAGGTACTTGACAAAGATTTTTTCAATACCTATCCACGAATAGCATAGGGTCGATAATTGCATTAATACTAAAATTAAGAACGCTAATAAGAACGTAAATAATGCAAAGCTAAGAGAAAAATATTTGAGTCGTGTATTTTACCTGTCATGACGTACCTATGGATGCCAAACTTGGTGCCTAACCAATTTTTTTAATTTACGCCAACTATAAACCTGTCAACACAGCATGGGACAGTACTCAACATGAAATTAAAAGATGAAATAAAACTAGATACTTTAGGAAACCAACCAAAATTACTGATATTACTTATTGTATCAAAAAACTAAAATGGAGATAGGCAGGATATATATGATTCGGAGTAAAATGGATAATGGTCTAAGAACGTAACAGAATGGTGCCCAACATGACGCAAAAGTACTAAATGGAGACAGCGTCGTAGATACGACGGAGGACTACGTTATAAGAGCAGCGGGTACTACTTGGATGAGACAAGCGCAAAACCGTACACTGTTGCAAGCTCTAGAGGACGCCTATGCTGCAAAGTAAGACAATCTTCCATTATTTAAATAATTAAATACGAACACATTGTAATTGAATAAGTAAACTTTTATTTTATTTTATTGCTTTTAAGAAAACTTACCTACAGCTCATACATTTGAATAATAGGAAGTAATACGTAAAAGATCGCCAATTACAAGTTTCCACTTATATAAACTTTTGATTAACATTAACTAAACGGTAAAAACAGCGTGAGAGATAAACAGAAACAACTGAAGAGAATAAACAAAACATAAGATACATTATACATCATAGTTAGTTACACTTCAAAGAAAGAGTTACTTAACAATTTTCTTAATTTCTGAACACTATTTGTGAATAAATCAAGCTCAACATCCCAGCACGCACTATTGAACATTCGACATGCTCTTAAAATATATGTATTTTGCCTATAGACAGTTTTTACCATAGGTACGTAAAGGAGATGAGGTCTCCGAAGAAACAAAGATGGTACACGAAGTCCAATCTTGGCCACCAGCTCAGGGACATCACTTTCAAGGCGATTAATATAAACATTGTAATTTGGATTCCAAATTTGAGAAGCATATTCGAGATGGCTACGTATTTTGTTATACAAGGTGTTAGTTTAAACAAGGGACATACTTTAAGGGAGTGTAGTGCTTATCAAAATAATCCACTTTCACTATGAAATCTATACTTATACTTATATATTACAAAGAGGAAAGATTTGTTTGTTATGAATAGGTTCCGAAAATACTGAACCGATTTAAAAAAACTTTCATCAGTAGATAGCTACATTATTCCTGAGTAACACTATACACTTGATGCTATATAGGCTATATAGCATCAAGCTATGACCCACGGGAGCGGAGCAGTAACGAAAGACGTAAGTTAACGCGGGTAAAATAAGCGACGCGGACAAAGTCGCGGGCAGGTCGCTAGTTAAATATAAAATTGCAAAAAAAAACAGCTGTTGCTTATATGTTATCGAGTTATGCGAACATAAATGTATGGAGGAGTTGATTGTTTTTTTTTTATTTTACGGTTGATACTACAAAAGTTGTTCATTTTCATGTGTACTGCACTCCCCCCGGGCTTTTAGAAGGCGTACAAGGGGCCGAAGCTAACGCGCAGAGGCCCCTAGGTAACTTACGATGAAATGAGATAACAACATACGATTATTCCAGAATGCAAAGAAGAAGTGCACCCTAGGACCACCGCCGTTTGGTGTAGGACTATTGCAGGATATGGAAACAAAGAATGGGACTATGAGTTTGGTTGGCTAAAGTGGACTGCTATGAACTTTGGAAGAACTACGGTTCCTGCTTGATCAATGTTTTTTATTACACAGATAAAATGGCAAGGGGTGACCTGCACACTAAATTAATGGGTCCACATAGTGACGTAGCGACAAGAGGGCAACAAGAACAGCCTCCTGTGGATGCCTCAACAATTAAGGCCTCCAGTCAGGGCTTACAATAACGCCTGTCGCTCTGCCGTGCGGGCGTAATTAAAGCAAAATGAACGAATGACTTTTTAACAATAATCGACAAAGAGTTGCTTAAATTATTTTACACACAACTAGACCTTAAATAATTATAAAACGTGATCTTCTGCCACTTTGGAGGTCAGATAACGTTTTAGCGCCGATATATATAAATATCGGATACCTACATCGTAGTTGTCAACCATATTCCTCTTTTTAATACCTGAACATGTATCAGGGGTGTTATGAAGCTCCGTAGCCATTAACAGAGACTATCGGATATCCGAAATAAAAGTCTATCCGAAACCGTAATCGAATCGGATAGGGGCGGTGTTGAGACACGTTATGACAGGGTTTCGTCTCTTATATTGCTTAGCCCAATTAGTCAATGATCTATTTTTGTGAGATTACATTTACATTTACTTAGATAAAAAATTGTATGTGATTTTTTTAAATCCGGACAAAATCCGTCCCAAGTATAGTTTAATTTGGATATTAATTATAATTTAATGGTGATTTCGCAAAGTTTACTTTTTACGACAAGGAGACGGGAACACTTTGCTACCTTAAATTAAAAACACAAAAGAACATAGGGATAAGTATTTCTCTTTTACAATTCCTTAAAATATCTAATATCCGTAACTAAAACAATCGGAAGGTCCGAAATAATTATATTAATATCCAGCTTCGACATTTCCTTATCTATAACATCCCTGTTATGTACCTTCTTCAGTTAATTCGAAAGATACGGATCACAGCGCATTGTAAGTTAATTTGATAAACATCCTTTACTATAATATGTATGTAATTTTGTCGTAATAATATTTTATCCAAAATGTGTCGGATAATTATTTGTAGTACTGAAGAATCTACGTTGCAGTGTCTACGAAACCGCTACGAATACCCGTAGCACTCGTAGCAATTTCGCTACAGCGTCGCAGTAGCTACGGTGGGAAAAGGATGCCGACGCATTTAGTAGGGTCCTGCTCTAGTCATGTTCTAGTGTCCTTTAGGAGACTGGGAACGAGTTCACTTTCGTTGAGGGTAACATTGTGTCACTTAACTTTCGTCAAAGCCGTGTGTAGTTCTTGAAATGAAGTTGCTGTTAGCCATTGTATTAAGTCTGTCTGATTATCACCTAAAGCCGCTAAATATAAATAGTTTCCCAAGCCATGTATCTACTTATCAGTAAAGTAGTAATAAAATAAGCAATAAGTATATATTTACATTTTTGACAATAAATTAAATAAACACTACTTATGAAACTCTGGAAAGTGGGACAGTTTGTTTGGACCGCAATCTATTCTCAGTTTGTAAGTGGAAAAGTTTTTGTTGGTTCTTCCCATGAGAACTATTTGATTGGTCACGATATAAAGAATCCCAAGTTGGGCCCCTGAGTCCAATGACACCATTGTATAATGGGTAGGCGACACCGCGACAATCTTTAACAGTTAATAGGTAGTTTTGTAGGGAGATAGTCCAAGAGGAGTTGAGAAAAATAGTCAAGCTTCTGAATTGTACCTTCGTTCGGCTCGCTTCACCCCGCCAGCAGGGTGGAGGGGGTGTTAGAATGTGTAAATGACACCCGTTTGACCTACTTATTAAAACAAAATAAAAATTCGGTGGCTATTTCCGGCGGATCCCACTGATCCTTCAGCCTTGGGCTTGATCTTTGTTCGACCGTGCTAGAAGCGATAAGTAAATAAAAGCTTAAATTAATTTGATTACGTAAGTTTTAATAAAATGAGTGATTTTTACAGATCACATACAAAAAAGCTACGTTTATCACAATGTATAGGTGTACGGGAGTATATTTCGATTTAATTATATTTAGATTTAGAGGGTTTTAGTCGGAGGCCTGCCTGGAGATTCTGACAAATAAATGTAGGTGCGTATGTATTTGGGGATTCAATAATTTGTTTATTTTAATGCCTGCACTGCACCATACTCTAATTTTACCTCTGATGAAAATGATTGAATTGTATTTTAATGAGATTTACAAAGATCTACCTACTCATCTACAGTAGCCAAGTTTTGTTATCAAGAGGTGCTTAAGAAAATAAAGGAACAAAAATGTCTATGTAATGATATTAGGTAATATTCATGTGAAAAAAGATTTAAATTTTGAATATTTCAAGGGGGGGTTATAAGCCCCCAAACTCCCCCTGCCTACGCCCGTGTAAATTAAGAATCCTACTTTAACCTTTTTGTGTCAAGTAACTTATTTATTTCAAGTTAGACAAGTATTCGTGAAATTCATTAACACTGAAATCTCAATTGGCTGTTTCTGCGAAATGATATCAAATAATCTTACAGCGACTATCTAGAAGATAATAGACAGGTAAGTAGGTTCCGTTGTATTGCGGTTTCATCAACATTCTGTAAGCTGAATTCCACTTCAGTACGCTGGTCATTGCTATTAATCGGACGCAATCAGTAACAGGTTTGAATATAAATATGCATATTAAATATGCGTAATTATTTACTTGGAGAATTCAAGCTTTTATCATAATCATATTAATCACCAAAAGGCTATTTCGTATTTACATCGGTAAGTAACAAAATATTTATTTTTCATTTTTTTGTTTAACTAGTTTCGATTTCCAGGATACAATTCAGATGCTGCCAAACATATTGTGACTACAATTCTTAAAGCCAAAGCTTTAAGAATACTTACCGATTTCTCGGTAATTCCCAATGTATACATTACATTATATAGATACGGTCAACGACAAAGTCATTTGACCCTGGATTTCAAATTCTTATTTTAAGCACAATATTAAGCAGAATGTAAAATCAAGATAAAATGATTTTTTAGCAATAACCTGGAATGCTAAATAGCTGAGCATTGTAATACTTAAATCGTGTCTATTTATAATTTTAGATGATTTATAAAAATAACTGTGTTATCGACTTTTGTCACTGACTGTATCATTAACCAGACATTTTCTGCTGCCATGATGTAGGTACGTGAAATAGGAAGGTAGGTAGGTATATTCACCAAAGTAACTAGCATCAATAATGTATTTTGTACATATAAGAAAAAATAGTTACTAAACTAAGATCCAAAGTTCTGCACTGTCACCTTCCTTAAGGTTTTTGATCAAAATTTCAACCGAAACACTAAAACGTACAAAATTATCTCTAGCCACTGAAAATCAGCAGCTGTAAACATAAATAGTAGTATTCTATTCTAAAGTCTAAAGTAAGGAATAGCGTGACTTTCTCCCGTTTGTGTCACCAACTTTATTTACATCCGTGCGCCGACGCCTGATAAAGTTAAAGTATTAGCTGGATATGTATCTACTTACCTACTTGCGCAAGTTGCTAACTTGCACATGTATGAAATGCTGCATTTTTAGTTTGGTTATCTTTATGAGGTATGACGCACGAGTAAAGCTTTGGAAACTTTTTTATGCACATGAGCTGCGCTGCTTAAATGGTTATATTTTAAGACGATTTGTTAGGTAGTTGTATTCAAAATAAAGACGTATATAATATGGCGTTATTCATAAGAAGTCAACCGTCAGAGGGCCCTACGACCATCTCTTACAACAGTATTATTTTGATATTAATTTGCCTCGCGCACTATTGGATTTTCAAGAGATTGAGATTGAGATTGTCGAGAGTTCAATATCCGAAAACTGAAATTACGGGGAGGGCCTCCCCTGGTCCTATAATAGGTATGTATTTTGGCCAACATACATCGATATTTAGTTCACAGTTAAAGACCAACTGAAAAATAATAGTGAACACATAACTCGACAATGTATTGCAACGTGCATTGGACGTGTCAACATTTTGCTGTGAATGGATCTTTATTGTTCGTGTTTCATAGTAATAACAATGTTGAATAAATTGTGGTACAATCAAACATACGCGATAAACGTAAATTTCACGTCAGGGCTGTTGGTATTATTTGTAATAATCAACCTACCAACTTGACGGGAAATACCTACTTATATTTATGCAAGAAACCTTAATAGAAATAGTGATGAAAGTAATTGTGTGGGGCATTGACCCCGAGTAATCTTTTCTAGATAAATATGAAAAAATCTTCAGTATGCACAGTGTAGAAATTGGTAAGACACGGAAAAACCTACCTTCACATACAAGATATACAGATTGAAATATTTGCAGGCGGCTAAAAACCTACGTTACACAGATCATAATAAATTCAAGTTGTTGCATGTATTTGATCTACCTATGGTTGAAACTTTCACTAGATTTCAGATCACTTGCAAATCGTGGTACAGCTGCCATATACTTACCAGGTCCAGTCTCCAATGACATTGAAAATCACAGTACCGATTGAGTAGTAGCAATAGCGAGTGATTCTCCAATAAAGATCGAGATACTGCAGGGATT
Organism: Caradrina kadenii; assembly: GCA_947462355.1. Classification (NCBI taxonomy): domain Eukaryota; kingdom Metazoa; phylum Arthropoda; class Insecta; order Lepidoptera; family Noctuidae; genus Caradrina; species Caradrina kadenii. The sequence goes on along the minus strand of OX381677.1, from coordinate 7,728,488 downwards.
TAGATCACGATAAATATTAATCACGAAGGTTTCTCTAACGTTTGTTTAGTTTGAATCGTTGGCATTCCCTTTAGACGATCTTGAGTACAGGCACACCGAACTATATACTCCGCCTATAAAAGCGTTGTTGATTAAAAATGAATTCTTAATTTCACTTCACAGAAGGCGTTAATATTTTATTGATACGCAATACCTACGTTCAAAAAAGCGGTAGGTCGGTATGACGTTCGTGGCCACGCTGCCGATAGCAATAATTATTTGGATAATAGGTACCGCACCGATGTTCAAACTTGTGTAATTATGAAAAATTACTATAAACTGCGAAGCGTCGAATTATTAAATTGAACTTCTCTTATTAAACTGCCTCGTTAGCCTAGTGGTCTTAAGCGCGACTGCTACGCTGCAAAAAGTGTTATTGGGTTTTTCTATGAAATTCTCAGTAGCAGCTCGGAGGTAGGATTTGTGCCCGGTTAATGGCAATAGGCTCGCCCTCTATTATATGGGACCTTAACATACCGGCTGTGGGTGTACGTTGTTACACCTCTGCCTAACCCTTCGGTGAATACAGGCGTGATGGTATGTTATGTTAACTTCTCTCATTAAAACTGCGCCGTTGGGTCGGTTGAGTTGACATATTTCTATATGACGTTAAAGGTGAACATTATCTAAATCGAAGTTCATCAACGATTGATCTACTGGTCAAACATTATTAGGTACTTAATGGGATGAAATTAAAAATGAAACAAGGCATAATGTAAATAATTTGGTAACCAAAACACAAGTAGATACACGGTTTTATTAGCATTCCTCAACATAGTTTGCAATTTTGAGTATATACCGATTTAGGTACCTAAAGGGTATTTAAAGGAAAAAATCTGAACTCGATCACCATAAAAAGCTATTAACAAAACTTTAAGTTACTATATTTACGTGTTATAATTGTATACATCACAAAATATCACCAAAATAATATTAGACTAAACAAAAATATTGCTTTGTAAATTCACAGTAAACCTCATTAGTTAATGTTATATCGTAAACAAACGACGCGCGACTACGACTTCTTTTTTAATCTTTGCCCTACGCTAGCATTTCACATATATCGTGCGTTTACAAACATAATAAACGCAGATACAATAACCATTTTGTAATGAAAGTAACAAACAACATAGTCAAATAAAATATTAAAAATTACACAAATAAATATGTAGGTTCCTATAAGTTTTTGCTTCAACTCACTTCACATTACTGGAAAGTCTTGATCCCCATGTAATCCACTGAATAAGGGAAAACAAACAAGTCTTACATGATATATTCTGCATACAACCAAAATATTTGCCGTCACAGCGTTGTTTACTACAAACGTGACCTCAAAGGAGGTAGGTGAAACATTTCATATTAACGACACAGAAGTTATCTCGTGCCATTGTCAAATCGTGACATCTTAGTTAACAAGGTTTTGTGACTCAAAACACGTGCGAAGAGTTACTACTATCGACTTTGGTACGATCCAACTTGCCACCACTTCGCCACAGTTCGCAGTTTGACAAGTAATTAATTCTAAAGGAACGTGGCACTAGTAGAAACTAACGGAATTATGTGGATTTTTTAATATCTTTGAATATTTTTGAATTTTAAATCAACGTGCATATATTCAATGAGGTGTGTTACTTTGGCAAATAGATTTGTTGCTCATCTTTCAGGTGAATATGCGAGACTAAGTGAAGATTCATGTACGTCGGTAGACGTTCTAAGTAAAACATTGAGTTATATTTCAAATGGCATCAACCTTTCGTGCATCACCCCCCCTCACAAAGCCATATAGCTGTAATGATTTACGGTTGGAAACAATACAGTGCACAAACAACTCCAGGACAATTATTTTTCCTTCGTTCATTTTTACGACTTGATGATACTTGTGACTTTGCATTGAAAAGTATTGAATTGAAAAAAGAACATAATGTTTTTGTAGTAGGTAAGTATTCAGATTTTTGCCAAACTATATTTGGTAGGTACTATCATGTGAAAATTAAGGTTTCAGACTGTATAGATAAATCTATGAGTTAATTGCACATAATGAATTGATATACCTATAGGGATCAAACACGAACTCAAAATCTGAAAATAAATGCTACTTTCGTACTTCTGAACATTTTGCGAGGAAATCTGATCGACCGAATCGTCTACTGTAGTGTCAAGCTCCTCAGGCTTGTATTACAGTTTGTTACGGAACAAAAAGTAAATATAATAATACTCCGTTGAGGCTTCACCCAATCGCTGAATGGTTATTACTAGGAAGGGCAGCAGGAGGTATTATCTCTCACGCTTGACCGAGCTTCGATCACTGCTTCGACGACTTCCAAAGCCTTGTTAAGGCCTAATGACACGAGCGCAACCGAATTCTTCACTTATTTATACCTTTCAACGTTAAGATAGCTCTCGAAATGATTCAGGTGATAATCGAGTGAACGCTTTATGTTATAGAGATAGTTCAAGGGGATAACGTAATATTACATGTCAATAATGTAGGCGGTCGCTGCCATTGTAAGGTAATTTTTAAGGATAGTTTGAATGATAATGGAAAATCGTCCTTATGACTTTTACAAAATTCGGCCCTTACGACGTAGGTATTCGAAATGAATGAACTGAATTGTGATGTCATTTGTAGCTGAAACTTTACGCCACTGCTGTTTATAACTAAACTATCCTACCTGCATCTTCAGTTCCATATTTTGAACTGAACAGAATATTTTTTGTAATGACAACAAAAACTATACGATTTTATTACAAGATCCAAAATAGTGTTCAAATATTTTTCGTTTTATACAACATAAAGAGTTGGTACCGAAGTATTTGTACGTCGTGCCAGCAATCAAACACAGATATCATCTACCTCGCCATAGATCTAATAAATGTCCTGTGTGCGCGCGAACGGAGGCGTACCTCCGCCTAAATTATGGACTATTTCGTGCTTTTTTTTGTTTCACATACACATACTTTGCTCACATGCTTCAAGGTATTTTTAACCAACTACGGCGAAGTAAAGAGGAGGGTTATGATTTTGACTGCTATGTATGTTCACCTATTGGAATTTTTGTACTGTCTTTTTAAACTGTAGATTAGGTATGTTGAGGGGCTTAACTTGACTCTTTGGTTAACCAGCTTGTTAGATTCTTTCATCTGTCGTTGTTATGACGTAATCCAGTGTAGGGGTTTGGGTAGTTGTATATGCTGTTAATGCGGTTATCCTGCATTGTGGCGCCATGTTGCGTCAAACATTAATCTTCTAAAGGTATGTTCTAGAGGTAGAATAAGTCATTCCTATATGAATATCAGGAGACAATTTTAACAATTTTTAATCAATCAATTTAAGCAATCTAATCTCAGTGTTAATGTGTCGAGAATCCTTCTAATTAAACTACATTTTACTTTAGTTATTGTTGCTGAGATGACATTATAACTAGGTTTTGAATGTTTGATTGAATGCATAGAACTTCAAAACTCCACTACTTATTTATACAGAATATATATATGTGGGATTGAACAATCGAAAAAAAATAGCGGTTAATCTTAATTTTATTTTACACCGAAAACTATCCTTGTCTTACGTCTTTCGTCATATTTTTTTTCTCTCTCTTTTAAACGTCATTATTTTTCTTAAAAAGATTACATGTCATGTCATCAATGAATAAAAAGGTTTATTCACGATTAGCCATTCCCACACGGCCGTCCTGACTATTCATCTGTCCCAGATGAAATATCTTCGTCTCCTGTAGCAATCCAGGGTTTCATCGAATAAGCAGAACTAGTCGTGTTAATTGGGCCTTCTGTATTTCCAATTTTCCTTACTGCGTAACTGTCTTTACGCTTTTAATCAATAATTTCATACGGCCCTTTCTTTTTCTTTTGTAGCTTCTAATATTCTCTTCTTGTATTCTCTTTATAAATTCTCTAGCTTTATCTCTTAATTCTTGTCTTTTCTCGTTTAATCTTTGTACATTTTCTTCTTCAATAATTTTCAGAACTTCATCATTTCGGTCTCTTGTCTTTACTCCAAACATTAACTCGAAAGGTGTCATTCCAATACTTCTTTGATAAGTACCGTTCAAACAACGTTGTACACTGGGTACTCTGCGATACCATTTAGTAGGATCATCCGAGCTAAGTTTACTTAAAACGCCTATTATGATCTGATGGATTCGCTCTACTTGCCCGTTTCCTCGAGGTTGTCCAGTCGTAATCAAGTAGTGATTGATATTCTCATTCTGACAATATTCTTTGAAATCGTTCGACGTAAAAGCGGCATTTCTATCAGTAATTATCCGTTCTGGTGAACCAAAAACTTGTTGTTGCAGGCTCAATTTATTTAATGTTTCTTCCGTCGTCAAAGTCTTGACAGGGTAGATCCAAGTAAATTTCGTAAAATCGTCGACCACCATGAGACGTGGTCCTACATGATCTGTGTGGTAGGTTGACAACGGCACATCTCCTTTATCAATCGGGTTGTAGTCTTTTATCAAATTATTTACTTTCGTCGTGTAACTTGAGTCTTCTACGTCATATTCTTCCTCTTTGTTTTCTACTAGCAACGTCAAATGCATAATGCGTTCCATAAAAATACCATCTTTAGTGAATTTCACTTGAAAATCTTTCAGTATCGGATTTCCAATAATTAAATTGACTGGAATGTCGTTATCTTTAACAATATGGAATGTAATATCAGAGTATTCATCATCAATCTGGACTTCAGCCGTGAACGATCCGTCTGTAATTACTCCTGTTTCTGCTATACCAGTTAAACATATTCTTGAGTCTTTATATGTCTTAACATTTTCTTTTATCTTTTCAAACTCAGCCTTAGTTATTAAGTTAGCGTCACTTCCTGTATCTATCAAAGCTAACATTTTATTTTCTCCTATCTTTACCGTCTTAAATGGTACTTGATCCTTCTGTTCTTTTAGAATATTTAGGGTCTTTTTCGGTTTATTAGGACAATCAGGTCCTTTATGTCCGAATTCATTACATCTGAAACATTTTATGCCTTTTGAGCATGCAGAAGATTGATGGTCTAGGTCGCCACAGTTATAGCATCTTTTCGTCTCAAAATTTGAGGGTTTTCGGTTTCCTTGATAGTCGGACGTTGAAGGAGTTGGTCGTAAATCTTTTTTGAATTGGTTGTATATCTCCAACTTCTTGCGAAATTCCTTAATGTCTGAAGCACCATATAAAATAGCTTTGTTTGATTGAGCGTCTCTTATTCCATCAATCACGTATTCAATCAATGCTGTGTCTTCAACCTTTCCGTGTAAAGCGATTTCTTTCATTGTTAGGAAATACTGTTGGTACGTCTCATCATTCTTCATTTTACGTGCAACCAGTCTCTTGTGAATAATTGCACTATTAAGTTTTGGACCAAATTCTTCTATGAGTGCCCTCTTAAGGTTCGAGTAGTCCTTCACTCTTCCGATTGATCGCAAAAACAACTTAGCAGTACCTCCTAGAAGTCGCTTGGTGTAGACAAGTTTTTCGATATCAGTCCACTTCATTAAGTCAGAAACGTCTTCAAATTCTTCTATGAACTCATTTATAGGATAAGTATCATCTCCGGTAAAAATATTCATCGACTTTTCCAAATCGCTGAATGAAATCTGCACATCAACATCTTGATAGTCTTCTTCTCGGGTATTCTTCTTCGGTGCCATCTTTGTTAAATTACCTATCTTTACGTCTTTAAATCTTCGTCTTTGTTAAAGTCTTCTACCGTCCACTATTTTCGAAATTTAATTCATATCCCTATCCCGGACGAGCCCCCAAAAGTTGTGGGATTGAACAATCGAAAAAAAATAGCGGTTAATCTTAATTTTATTTTACACCGAAAACTATCCTTGTCTTACGTCTTTCGTCATATTTTTTTTCTCTCTCTTTTAAACGTCATTATTTTTCTTAAAAAGATTACATGTCATGTCATCAATGAATAAAAAGGTTTATTCACGATTAGCCATTCCCACATATATATATATTTTATATGTAGTATAATTATGAAAACTTAGAGTTTTAGTGTTTCAGATACAAAGAAAATAGCCAGTCGTTTGAAAGATATCAATTTCAACATTTATTGATGTAATGGTTTATCATAATTCACTACAATCTTGCTCTCTTACATGTACAAACTGTCAACAAATGCAGAATGATGGCAGATCCGTAACTCATTTCCTCTTCCTGTTACAAGTATAACTAACATATTCTGACACGGGCGCGACCTACATAAAAGTTTTGGATTAAGTACAACTCAGCTCAGCCGGCTGGCAAAACGTACGAATAGATAATTTACTGTTAGGTGACCTTCAGCGGATTTCAGTGGGAGATATGAGAAGGGGAGTTGCGCCGGGAAGACAATGTCGTACATATTTTAAGCGGGCACGCCCCGTTCGCACAAAGGCGTAATTTATAGGGCCGCGCGGAGACGGGTGCCTGAGTTATGTCCCGACGATAGCGACGAGCTTTTAACTGCCTAATGGAGCGATTTACTCAGACCACCTTGCGCCCGCTCCGCTGTTTACATTGAAGCACGCCGAATTGGGCAGATAACGATGGTGGAATTAATTCTTGTTTGTATCTACCTGTTAGAAAAAGATGAATATTTCCGTCATCTTCAAATTGAATGAATAATGAATATCCTTCGGTGTTTTATTGGCAAACTAGATATACGCTGCAGAACGTTGGTAGACTGGCGACGGCGTGTCGGGTAGAGCGCTCTGAGTATTGAAGAGCAACGCGAAAAGTTTTTCAATAAAACATAGCCCTCAGAGACAACATTTCAATGGAGCGGCGTGCGATGTTTACGGCCCGAGCGCCGCCGCGGCGCAGCCCGCTCCTCTACACTCTGCAGAACAATCCAATCCGAAGGTATTGATCAAATTGTGCGGATACACATACGTGTGTAGCACAAACCAATCGAAAGAAATAAATGCAATTTCAGCCCCTTAGGCTAAAGCTTAACGTATAATCCTTCTCTGCACACGCTCATTTTTTATTGGAATGATACTTAATATTTTTGCTTTCGAGGGACAACAAAGATTAAGGAAGTCTTGTTTGTGATCTTGCAAAACTCGAAAAAAATGAGTTTGTACAGTTAATACACTAAAAAGGTTTTTCAACTTGAGGTGATATTCAATACATGATAACTTTTTTGAACAAAAACCTAATAGCAAATTAACACGATTTAGCAATTAGGAAACTAAATAGATACTTTACAACATTGACTTACATAAGCATGTCATGTACATTGTTAATACAGGGAAAACCAAAGAAAAGTCAAAAGAAAGATATTACCCCTGAAAAAGTTTCTATGTTTTTCTTCAAACTTCCGGCATGTAAGTACTTAGTCGAATAACACTTTTATTCATTTTCCTGAAAGAATCTGAAATAGCTACCACGTAGAAAACTGCATGATTCGCGAGAAAGTTAGTGCGGGCTCGTGCTGTTACTTTTATTTATAATCAGCATTCCTTGGATTAATTTTACGTTCATAAGCTTTATGAGCTTCGTTTAAGGCAAAATTATAATTTATAAAGAGTGGAATGCGTTAGATATTACAAAATTATAATTAAAGTGGAGTGGAACGAGTAAGATATTAAAAGACATGATATTAATCAAATGAATAAGAGTTCTTAATGTTTCATGACATTAAAACTTACTTTTGAGTAAATAAAGCATACAAACCCCTCTAATACCTACAGTATTGTGTGCTTAACTATAAAGTTTTTTACTTTCATAAGTGCAAAATATGGTAAGAGTATATCGAACCAAAAGACAAGTGTGCAATGACCCAGATGCTTGTTGCATTTTCATCCGCCGGCGTTTCCTTAGAACACTTACATACATGCATATGTTATGAAACTTACAATATACATATGTATGTGAGAGTGAACCTTGGTTCTTTAGATCAGAAAAGATCCGTGTGTTTTGTGAGTGCTCGCTGGTAGTCTTTTGTTGCGCGTTTTGCATTGCAGGTCAAGTGCAATCCTCGGAGATGGCTGCAGGCTACGCGTGGAATAACGTAAACCATTTGGAGAGCCTAACGACCGGACATGTTTCAAACTCACGTGTTTTAATGACTTTAATATTATTTCCCTTATCGATTCTACGTGATGTCGATTCAATAAGACATTACTAATCGACTAATGTAACAGATCGGATTGTAGTATGTAGTAAGTGGTTCTCAATTGTCATTAGAAGAAACAATTAGGTCGGTGGATTACTGAGGGTGATTGCGTCGCGGAACGAGGTATTTGTGTCACATCGAGCGATCGATCCGCCCACTCCCAGCCAATTACTGCCGATACACGACCGAATATTGTTCTCGATACACCCGATACAGCGAATACTGTGGGGTTATACTACAGAGGGTACATTCACGCGAACTCCCGATCTCTATATATGAAGCTCTCGGGCGCGAGGCGGCGACACCGCGCGATACGGCTCGCCGCGCCGGCTGTATCTAGTTGCGCCTTTGTCACGGATATCTGCACTCCAATGTTTTGACGAAAACCCAATTGAATGTTTGTGATCCGGACACAAAACGTCTACTGTGTGTTTTTTATTTTCCTTCGCTGTAAGATTCAGTTGAAATACGATACATAAGTCGTTCCGACAAAATATGTAAGTCATACAAATGAGTACCGCTCTCATTTTTAGGTTTGTTAGTGATGAGCTGGAATTTTCCTTTTATATCATTGTTGAATATTAAATTGCTATTTTGATACAATTGTCATTTTCCCTTGATAGTTTGTCTAGAAATGTAGATATTTTTTAGTATCTATAAATATTATGATAAGGTATCTTATGGATGAGGTCATGCACCTATTGACGAATTCCGTATAAACTCGCTAACTGATGGCCATTTACACAAATCCCGGCCCAGCATTACTAGATATCACCTTACCACGGCCGCAGCTATCGCCCCCGTTGTTGCAGCACTAGCAGTTAACTTGTGATGACCATCGTCGAAAAGACTGATAAACAATACTGTCCGAAACGTCAAAAGTGTTGCGGCGATAACGATAATGACGATAACGATATCGAACGACGAGTTGACAATGAACCATCAGTTATAATCTAAGTGTCAGCCAAGGAAGACTCTTTAGCGTTGTTATTTGATCCAGCAAATGCTATGCCCGATCACTTGGAACCAGAGAAAGCATTACCTTTGTCGAATGGAGTGGCTGAATCAAGTGACTCGGAGCAGGAGCTAGGTCGAAGAAGTTACGGCCTTACAAACGGCGTACCTGAGGAACCTATGACGTCAGACGAGGACTCCGATGACTCAGGGGGTGGCGGCGGCAGATTCTCCCGAGTGTTTGTGGTCAACCCTGATTCTGATGATTCTTCTTCAGAGCTGGAGGACAATGCTAACATAGATTGTGATAATGCTAATGACAAGAAATCTGATAGTTTATAAAATTGTAGTTGAGGTGATTGGAAAAAAATAAAGTGAATAGTGCCGAATGAACTGAAATATTTGCGAGAAGAACCGCACATGAAAAATAGTGCCATAAGACAGCAGCTATGGACGAGCCTGGAAATCTAACTTTGTCAACGTTTGTATCGAAAGTATGCTTAGTGTGAAAGATTTTACAATTTTAATATAAGTTCTAGTTTGAGCTTGATGACTAATGATTTAGATAAGAAAAATAACAAAGATTGTGACATTAATTATCATTAAAGTATATCATGTGATAACACCAACTACCGTATGTTTTATTGGAGGACGTGATAGTTATCTGTAGAATTATCTGACGAGAATCATAATAACGAATTAAGTTTGGAGTTGCTACATTAATCACCTTATTGTAATTACGATATTGTAATAAGCCATTATTTGACTTTGAAACACAAATGTATACCTACAGTTCGCCGGTATGTTTAAGTCCCATTTAATAGGGGGCAAGCCAATTGCCATTAACCAGGCACAAATCCTAACTCCGAGCTGCTAGTGAGAATTTCACAGAAAAACCCAATAACACTTTTTGCTCGACCTGGGAATCGAACCCAAGACCTCTAGCGTCGCAGTAGCGCTTAAGACCATTAGGCTACCGAGGCAGTTTTGGACTTTGAATTTAAAGAATAAAAAAGAAATCTAAAATCATCAAGGTATTGGAACAGAATGACAATGTATATAATAATAATAGCAGCCTATTATTGTCCCGCTGCAGGACAATGGCCAACGACGATGTCCTGTATATTTATTATACAATTTAAATCTATTATTATCCAAAACATAAAACTTATAAATAAATAGAATTAACCAATTATTTTGTACATTTTATTCCGTTCCGCAACCAATGAATGCTAAAATAATTGTGGAACATTAGTGGGGGCCATGTAATTTAATTGCACGCGGGCACAATTGATATTTATTGCTGCAGCATACTTTACCCACACATAATACTTGTTTCCGTTTACAAGGTTATACTTACTGTTGTAAATTCGGACAAATTGTTAAATAGTTATGTTATTTCGATTTAAATATATCTAAAAATATTATTAACAAATTATTATTTTTATTTTAGCAAAAAGTGTTATTGGGTTTTTCTATGAAATTCTCAGTAGCAGCTCGGAGTTAGGATTTGTGCCCGGTTAATGGCAATAGGCTCGCCCCCTATTACATGGGACCTAAACATACCGGCGAACTGTGGGTGTACATTGTTACACCTCTGCCTACCCTTCGGGGAATACAGACGTGGTGGTATGTTTATGTTGTTAAAAATATTATTTTGTCAATACCTACAACTATATAAAATCTAAAAGTTTTATTTATTTTTGCGTTGTCACAATAAAAAATTCCCAACTCAACTGTCTGTACTTTTGGTTCCAGCTATAAAAAGTACCTATGCCTACAAACCTCAGCCAGGCCTAGATACAGTTTCATATGTCACCAACACAAATATTATTTTTGTCAAAGGCCGTCACTGGCTTTTTCAATCGATGACTTGTCAAAGAGCCGTATCGTATGTAAACAAAACTAAAACCCTCGAAAGAAAGAGAAAAAAAAACATTGTGATCGGAGTAGTTTTGAGTAAATTAAACAGTGACGAAAAGGGATTGGTTCGAAGACGGTCAGCGATTCGGATTTTCCGGGTTCCTAGTTAAGGCCACCAATTCCAATTAATTTATTCAGAGGGCACGATTGGAAGGATAGTGAGGATTTTTTATTTGTGATACGTTTTGCAACAATGTGGTGGTTTAAATTGAGATGTCTTGGAATATGATCTGATATGGTAGTTGACATATAATTGGTTTACGACCTGTAAAGTTAAGGTTTTTCCGTTTAAAAATAGTAGCAGGAGCTTATAGTGTCAATGCTTAAATATTGTCGTAGTTCATTGTCGTGTGCTCAAAAATATTTTTTTAAGTTTTCGTTTCTAAGCAATGATCTTTAATGAGTAGTATTTCTTGTGTGATGAGCTGTATGTGCAGTTAACGGCTGTATAATGAGTCTTTTTACACCCCGTATGCCTTGGAAACTTCATTTTGTTTATATCTGTTACCGGCCAAACCTGATTTTAGGACAAACTAGTTTGGTCTAGGCTAAACTAGTTCTTCCTACACGCGCTAGGATTAACTAGTATAGTCTAGGACAAACTAGTTTGTCCTACGCCCGATAGGATACACCAGTTTATCCTAGGACAAACTGGTTTATCCTGATATAAATACGCTCATTTCAGAATAAACTAGTATGGCCTAGTCTTAGCATCATAGAATACCTAGAAAGCCAAAATAAAGATATAGTGAATAAAACGCCCTGTAATTGAAAAAATAACCACTTTAATTATCACGATAATGATTCGTCTTTTAAACTTATGTAAAATTGGCAATAACAAACAATATTACTTACTATAACAAATAATGAAGTGTTTTTAAAACAATCATTTGTAAAAAATATTACAACAAGTATTTTTTATAAAATTATTTATTTAGATATAAAATGTTTATTTATGTTTGAAACAATAATTATGCTGCAATAATATATTAAAATTATTAAACTTTAACGATGCATCGTTAAAACTAATGGATAATTGGCAGTACAAACAATATTATTATAACAAATAATGTAGTTTTTTTTAAAACAATCATTTACTTATAACAAATATACTTATGTTTAATAATTTTACCACAATAATGTTATACAATTGTTATTTATTTCTGACGCGTTCACTTAATGAGTTTATCCTAGGACAAACTGTTTTATCTTGGAATGTTCATATTTATATCAGGATAAACTAGTTTGTCCTAGGATAAACTGGTTTATCCTATCAGGCGTGTTAATCCTAGCGCTTGTAGGAAGAACTAGTTTAGCCTAGGCCAAACTAGTTTGTCCTGAAATCGGGTTTGGCCGGTAACATATCCACATAACCCCATGACTCCAAGGACAGAAAGTGAATAAAGTTCTAACTAAATATGTCTAAAGTCATTTGACTCGCAACTATAGTTGTAAATAACATCTCTGTCTTGTGTCTTTTTGTAAATGGATGAAAGACGTCACTGGTTTATTTTTTGACTTTTCATATTTTTTTTACTGAAGGCACATCAGACGCCGTTTGCATATATTTTATCTCATAAAGAGGCTTTTAGGCATAATATCGTGTTTACAAACTCATGGTGGGTTTTATATTTCTCATATATTTTCCAAGTCTGTGCCGTAGGCAAGATAAATATTCTTTTGTATAAATAGATAATGTGATTATTTCTTAACAAGGTTACACACCTTTTTTACGAACACTACACTACTAAATTCCAAATTTATTATTGCACTGTCTAATTTGGAATTCTCAGGGCCGACCTAATCGTTGAAAATCTAACAATGTGCTTTTATGAAGGCGTTTCATTTAAGTGTTGTCTTGTGTTAGTGAAGACACGTGACCTTCGGCTTCGTTAAGTATTTTTTTACATACCATCACGAATGTATTCCCCGAAGGGTTAGGCAGAGATGTAACAATATACACCCACAGTTCGCCGGTATGTTGTAGGTCCCATGTAATAGGGGGCGAGCCTATTGTCATTAACCGGGTACAAATCCTAACTCCGAGCTGCTATTGGGAATTTCATAGAAAAACCTAATAACACTTTTTGCTCGACTTGGGAATCGAACCCAAGACCTCTAGCGTAGCAGTCGCGCTTAGGACTATTAGGCTAACGAGGCAGTTCTGTCTTCAGTTCAGTCTCAGTTCGAGGCATTTTTTTTACACTCTTTTTTAAACCTAAAATTACCCACTGGTTTTTACAAAAGTTTAAGGATTCAAAATTCAAGTCCCTGTACCAAATGCCCCTTTTATATTTTATTTCCTACGTACTCATCTTAATGTTATTTGACAAAAGCATCATTCGTTACAACTTCAAAGTCGCAAAACTACATACATTATCAAATTATTCAGCAAAGTTTTCAGATAATGTTTACACTTTACACTTAGTGAGCAAGTATAGAGCTCAACTCAAAGCGACATCAACATATCAGGTCATTTTATTTTAGTTCAGAGAGCTCTTTACAGGGCAAAAAAGACACCGAAGATGCAGTAAAAACCTCGTTCAAAGAATTCTTTGACTCTCGTTCAGGAGATTTCTGCGCCAGTGGCGTAAATCAACTGCCATTAAAACTGCAAAAATGATGTTCTTTGAACAAAAATTTTTTGTGTGTATTTCTTAAAATAAAATTCTGTATAGGTGAAGTAATAAGAGCATAATTCAAAAGTAGGTAAAGCGATTACTTGGTAAGCCAGGCAACGAGTCTCGAATCAATCTTTCAGTTGACTTTTACAGCGCTAGAAAATGAGAAATGGGTATTTTCATGTTGTTTTCTATTTTCTTGATCACGTTGTTATCGAATATTGTGAATGAGAGAGATGGATTAGTGACACAATACCTAAGATTACTATTCGAAAGGTACTTATGAAATGATTTCATTGGCAGATACCTACTACTAGCGGTACTAGCAAATTGAAGTGATTGGCTGTAAAACAGCTACGTGTACTTAGTACTAATACTTCGAGTATGGATCCCGTGTTCGTCAATTTTGTAACAACCTGATGTACTTTGTAACTTTTTGATAACGTTGTGTTTTTACTTATTAATGTGATAGGATGAGAGACGCTCAAAAACTGACCTTAATGAAAACTTTCGTGACTTTATTAAAAACTAATATCCGGCCTCTACCCGGATAAAACTCAAAAATTCGTAGAAGCGGGAAGAAGTCTCATTAAGGTTTAGTGAAAAGATGCTTAACTAAATAATCCTGGTAGGAGGTACAGCGTGCAGTGCGGCTTCTAACGACCCTACAACACTCGAGGGCACTCTACGCTTCAGCTGCTTCGCGCTCATGCACTTTTCAAGTACGCACTGTTTATGCTCTAGTTCGGTTCAGAAACTTACATTTAGCCGCAGACATAGCTTGTTCGGATTTGAATATTGAATGGTTTTTTGTTATCCTTACTAATACTTTATAATAATATTATAAAGTGGAAAGATTTTTTGTTTGTTTGTACCGAATAGGGTTTGAAACTACTGGACTGTTAAAAAAACATAATTTCACCAATGGATAACTACATTATTCCTGAGTAACATAGGCTATATAACATCACGCTACGACACACGGGAGCGGAGCTTTAACCAAAGACGTAATCGAAGTCGGGGCATAATATTGACGAGGATGACGCAAAACGAGTTCATATGTAAGGATGGTAGCAGGTGGTATTCTGTGGTTTCTGTCTACCTCCTTGGGAAAAAACTTGGGTCACATTGTATCACATATGCCCAAGATGAAAAATAAATACCCATTGTGTAACAATTAATGTGAGGTTTCGATAAAGTATTTTCGTCCTCATTTTCCGCATTAATATTTTAAGCCAATCTGTACCCCCTTATTATAAATTTGTTATATTTAAGCCTTGTAACAGTAAGAATTTAAATTACAGCCATACAAGGTTTAATTATACACAAAGTCAATTTATAAATAGGTCCACTTCTCAATAGTTAAGTACCCCACTTATCGCCCCGAGGACACGGTGGAGCACACCGTGGCGGTATGCCCCGCTTGGGTGGAGCATCGCCGAGTCCTCGTGGCGGCCATCGGCGGCGGCGAACTCTCGCGTCCGGCCCTGGTGCAAGCCATGGTCCGGAGCGAGAGGGAATGGGATGCAGTCGCCTCCTTCTGCGAGGCAGTAATGCTTGAGAAGGAGGCGGCGGGACGGTTGAGACAGCGGTTCTCCCGTCCCAGCCGCCGCGGTAGACGCTCCGGACGTCGGGAGCTGCGGGAGTCGGTGGCCGCGAGACGACTCCCGGCCACCGTAGATACGGGCCTGTGGACGGTGAGCAATGGGTAGCTCACCGTCCTTACGTTGCATAACGACAGGCCGTGTCGACGGCGCGTTCGTGTTCCACGCGCGCCTCAAAGAGATGTCAGCAAAAGGAAGGGGCCACTGAGGGCCGATGCCTGCCGGGGCTGCGGGTTGTTCGCAAGAGATACCGCGCCCCCGGAACGCAAAGGGCACAAGAAGGAACATGGGTGGATTTTAGTCAGTAAAAGTCTGACACTCCCTCCCGTCCCGCCCAGGGCGGGAGAAGTTATTTGATGATTTCCCACCCACCAAAAAAAAAAAAAAAAAAGTACCCCACTTAATGTTTAATTTTAGCTAAACGTTTGAAATGTTGGTATTTTCTACATTGTTTCATTTCACAGTTTATTTGTGATCCATTCATATGACAGACACTAATACGTTTATCCGCATAAATGCACAACAATCACAAACTGCACGTGATTTATATACATACGTACATGTACCGTTTAACATATCCGGTAGGTGCCCGTGGTGTATTGCATACTCATTTGATTGTAATACATTAGATTGGTGAGTGGTGGCGAGTGAGTGTAACTCGGACGGGCCGTATGCAGCGAGTTAAGTGGAGGCATGCTCAAGATATGAAGAGCTCTTGCCCCCAGCCTTCTGCACGCCGAGGTGCGATGTTTATGCATTATGTATCACTAGGAGGCTGATACTTCGCGGCGAGTTTTGCATACAGCTTTTGAACAAATTCTTAAAGAAATTTCGTGTAACGTATAGGGCTGTATATCATTTGAATTGATGTTACTACGAGAGAGTCACGCTTACATGCAGATAAAATTAGAAGTTGAGCTAAGAGATGAGTCGGGTCGCAAAAGTAAATTATATTGTGAGTAGTATTACAAGTAGTAAAAGTTCCCAAGCCTTGGCCTATATCAACATCCTTTATTGACTTTTATGACTTGTACAGTTGTAGGCAGTGGAAGTAAAGGGAAAACATAATCTGAATCCCAAGTTTGTCGATAATTTTATTGGGACCATTAGCAAACAAGTTGTTTTCAGCCTTTTCAGACGTTCCAAGGACAGTTGGCTAAATGGAATGTTTCTTTAATTCGAAAACATGATTAGCAGGGCCTTCAGATTACTTGTCATTGGATGATTGAATAATGAAGAGAAATTCGGACCGCAATCACATTGTATAAGATTAATGGCTCGTTCCTGTTGTTGAATGAAGGCGACTCGCTCGATGCTAATTTCGCCGATGTACCGGACGGGTGACACTTTAGTTTCCTATTCCGCTGTTTGTGCTCTGACAACTGTTTAATTACTTGCTATACGCACATAATTATTAATATTTTCTGTAATTTGCTTCGCTGCACTGCTGTAACTAAAATACTTAATTTTAGCAGTGAAACAATTTTTGAAATCTTGATATTTTCTTTAAAGAATAGGGTTCAGCATAAATCTATGAAACATAAACTAATTATAGAGCACTTAGGTAATGTTGGATTTTTACATTTAACTTTAGGTAAGTACTTGTTTTAAAAACAAAAAGCTGGTCAGGGTTAGTTATTTTCATCAGAACCACCTTTAACAGTTGGATTAGTCGACAAAATATGGTAAGTATTAATAAAAGACCCTATTCCCGGTTTTTACGTCTCCCAAGAGTACTAAGGGTGATTCTTTCGTAGGCGGCAACCAAACGAATTTTACTTACAGTTTTCAAGATTGTTTTGTTTTTATATGTAATGTACAATAAAATTCTTTCAAGTATTTTTTATCTAAATATCAAAGTCAAACTCGAATCATTTATTTCGATTAGACCATTAAACGGAACTTTGGAAAGTCATATACAAGCACAAAAAGTAGTTCGTATGGAGAAGAATAGTCAAGAAACTCCATAATTACTCTTTTAAACAAATGTTTTACATTATTTTTTTTGCAGGATCACACAGTGAATGCAATGTTCCTTGCATAAATTAAAAATACAGAATTAACGGCAAAATTATGTTAGCAGATACATATTGTTTATTTAATGCTTAAGTAATTGGAATTATTTTATCGATGCACGGCAACTATTATATAAATAGAAGCCCATATCAACATTATTATATTTCGACAGCTACTGTTTTATGTTTTAACATAAACCATTTAGTTAATTTCGGTAATTTGCTGGGCGCAGTTCGTGATTAGCGCTTCATTTTGTAACATGTGATTTGGACCTGTTCCGAATACACTACACGTTATTACTTCTGCATAATTTGTTCAATATCTACACAGTTCTATATGAATATCTACAGTGATTTCGTTTATTACGAAACGAATATATATTTTAAGTAAAAGTACCTGTCTGCTGTAGAAGTGATGAGACGATGTTACGCCAAATTGCGCGGCAGAAAGAAAGGTTAGTATTGTTACGTATTAACGATGTATGAATGCGGCAGTTATGAAGTATACCTACCATCGTGTATGTATCGCCATTAAAATTTATTGCTGATTCACGTCCACCGTACCTACTGTGTTGTTATTTCAGTTGAGTGACTGGGGTGAAGTGAAATAAATGAAACTATGTTACACAACCGATTGAGCAAATATTTCATCAACTTGTTGCCCCAAAGGACATGGAAAAAAGCATTGTTTCTATTGCCGATAGCGAAACTTTAATAGAAGTCGGATTTGGATTTTTATTCGCTGCTCCCAGGAATTAGTCATGTATAATGTATTGAGTTTTGTTATCGATGAACATTCATTGTACCTGTGTTAGTGGATGTAGAGAAGTAGGCATTGCGTTAAATGTGTTGCATGTTTGAACGGCCGCGGGCGCTGGCTAATCGCGGCGTCCAGGAATATTTACTGTCCCCCGGGAGGCGTCATCAGATAATGTTACGTTCGGTACTGTTGTAAAAATCGTTGTTCATTTCAATGTTGGGACATCGCGTGACATAAATAACCCGATATTCGTTTAAATCTTGAAAGGCTATAATGTGAATGTTCCAGTTAGGATGATTAATGATAACGGCCTGAGCAGCTGTTTTATGAGCTCTTTTATTTCAATGTTCTTGAGAGGTATCTTCAAAAGTAATTCGCTTATTATTACGAAACCCAGCTGATTGATGAAAAATTGATGATTGCCTAAGAGGCCTGCTTACTTATTAATGGCGTTCATCAAAGTAATTGTATGGAATTATAACATACATACCTCCAGTTAGAGGATTTAGAAATTACACACGCAGTGTTTGTTAGGTGCCCTGAGTAAACATTATAGTAATATATCCGTGTTGATTACGTTGTACGTGGGGCTCGTTGAGTGATTGGGCTTCAACTTTCCAATCGATACTAGTCAACAGAATGGACTAGCGTGTACAATTCTACTGATGTTTGCTTTGTATAAACTAATAAAACTATTGAGAATTTGAGCCGCACGGGATTATTTGTAACTGCCCTTTTTAGGTCGAGCATTTGGATATTTCAACCAGCTTTGACCGACAGAATTCGTTTGATATGATAATTAAATATTCTCTTTGTCATTATTCGTTCCACGTTTAAGCAAAACTCTAAAACAAACAACTAATTGTATAATATAATATCTCCAAATAATTATGACAGTCAAAACTTTGTACAAAGCCGAGTGAATGTATGATTTAATCATGTATTCTAAACTATAACATCGTTAGGGTCGTAGGGTTGCCCACCCATCGGGCGTTAAATGATGATCACGTAAAAGGCACAACATTAGTACAATAAAGTGGGCCTTTTGCCTATAACAATCATAATATACGAACCCTTTCGGCTTAACAACTCGGGACCGTCTAGTCGTTACCGAGCTGTGTGCTTGCTAAATGTCAACACGATAATGTACAATTTAAAATGTGAGAGATAATCTAAACCGCACGATAATATTTAACAGATTTAGAATGTACCTAGGTATCATTTTGTTATACATGTTTATTGTTTATTCCGACTACTTGTTTTAAATTTTTAAGACTATTGTAGTGTGTCAGTCCCTCTCATATAAATATTTAAAGACTACAGAAAATGGACCTTCGTTACTATATCTCTGTATGTTGCGTATTGTTTGAATTTCTAATTTGAAGATACCTGAGTTTAGTTAGTATGTCACCAATAGCATGTATTTTATCATTATTTCTTTAACGAAAATGAAATCGTTGCGAAACAAAATAATCCCATAAAATGTAATTGAATTTTAACTGCTTGGGTCTACTACGATACCCTATGGATATCGCTATATAAACATTTACGGTAGTTATTTAAACCAATAACGGTCGGTAAAATATACGAACCGGTCGTGTGAAGTAGAACTCACTCAGCAATCTTTTACGTCGCACACAAAGAGTGACTACTCGCCGCGGCATAGCGAACTCGTAGCCAGCTCGTAGCAAACTCGTATCTGTCGTAAGCGAGTCTGAGACCATAAGACACAAGACGAAGATGGGTACTCTTTTTATAGGCGAGGGCAAACTCACTTATCTGATAGTTGTATCTAGCTTTCACTGCAATACTCGTCAAACTTTATGTATAGAGCATAAAAACATGTAGATATGATTGGGATCAAGAAAGCTGACATAAAAAGAAACAATCTCCTTTAGTTAGACATTGGAAAAGATCTGCTACTTGAAAAGCCTCGTCTGTAGTCGGAACGCGGATGCTGACGAAGATTACTGGGCCAGCACTAGGCGGTATTATCGATTCTATTCAGCTCAGAGACGGAGCACGACTAACTTATGATTGATTTATTGATTGAAAAATTGTATCGTTGAACAAACTTCGACTACGCTGTAACTAATTATCTTATAAGTACTACTAAAATAAAAGATTAGTGTTCGTACGAAGCAAAAGTCTGAAGTAATAATAAAATTGTAGCATTTTATATCCCCTTTATTATTTAATTAAATTTCACCTCACCAATGTAATTATACGAATCGGCTTAAATTATATTGACTCGGGTCGAATAAAAGGTACCGTAGTGTACTCGTTTACTGTTACTCATTTCAGTTCATGGGCTATTTCAACGTGCTCTAATACTATCGTGTCTTCATTGCTCTAGTTTATTGGTCGAGGGACAAGGATCCTACATTACTAATGGCTGACATGTATCGGGACAAAAAAAAACAGTAAAAAGTGGCAATTCTTTAGGACCACTTAGTCTTCCAAATCATTAGCCATTTCGTAGCAGACACCAAACGTTGATAGCTTGATAAATCCATTACGAATCGCACGACAAAAAAAGCAAGAATTCTTTCAGCTCTGTAATCTCATCGAGTGTTTTTTCGGAATCCGCAAGGCCGACAAGCGGTGTCAAATATTTTACGGCACAAAATTAGAGTGGTGGAATTTTTGGGGAAGTTCCCCTAAACGACGCAAGTTGTGCGCTCGTTTGATGTTCAAAATTAAGGCCACATACGAAAATGGGAATTTCACATACTTTAATAACTCTCCACGTTAACAGCTCTTGTTAATAGTGTCGTGTCATGACTTCCGAATGTAACTTTTTATGACGTCACAAAAATATTCATATAAGAAAAAGTTATTGTTCTAATACATTAATTACTCAGGTAAAATTAATGATGCTTAACCGTCGCCTTACATTGAAAGTAGGGTCTGTTATTCCAGCTAGGTAATTAGTACTGTTGTAAGCAATAAAGTTAAAAGTTGTAGAATTGTTCCCTGCGGCCTTTATCGCAATGTGCTAAAGTATGTTTGAGGTGCAAAAACGGATTAAATTATTTTAAATATTCATTGAAATAAACCTTGTACTTAAACAGTATTTTGAAAAATACCTACAAACAATGTGTAATAGTTTTTAAAGTTTAGCGAATTCGAATCATGGTGAATACTTCTGGCTAATCGAGCACAAATTAATTTAAAATGGACTTATTTGAAATACCTGGAATCACGTTTACAAGCCACTTGGTCACGACTGCGCTAGAAGACTGAAGAACAATTAAGGATGTCTTTTAAAATTACCCGCATTGGTTTTGTGCCACGTTGCTGTTAGAATTACGACACAATGCTAATACGTGATCTCGGCTATCGCACATGGAGAATAATCGGTAAACAATCATCATCTGCTTAGCCTTTTCCCAACTATATTGGGGTTGGCTTCCAGTCTAATCGGATGCAGCTGAATGTTTTCCATAGAGCGACTGCCTATCTGACCTCCAATCCTCCAAACCTCCAAACCTCCACGACACTTGATAGCCCTTGGTAAGACTGGTAAACGATACTAATTACAATGATTAAAATAATACCCGCCGCTACTTAAGACTATGTAGTTAAAAAAAAAATATATAGATTTTTTAGATCCAAATAAAAAGTATTATTAAACGTGTTACCAATCTTGTTACAAAAGTAAGTATTTGTATTTGTTTGTTATATATTATTAGAATATTGTTTACAGTCATAGTAATTTGGTTGTTTACTTCGTTTTTTATAATTACTAACAACAATAATATCAGGATGGCCACCAGTCGTTTCACATTCAAAGTAAAAGCTCGCGAACACACTTGCTTTAAAGTTGGCAGACTCGTCTTACAATTAGTTCGTTTTATTTCTCCACCTATGTATTTTCATCTTTCTCTACTCTGTATAGTATGTTTGTATGTATGTGTGTATATATGTATTTATAATTATATTTTATTCCTGGAAACTTTCTGTTCCTTGCACTTACTATGTTTTGTCTCTGCATCACCCTAAGGTAGACTGGTAGAAAATACCTAAGGCATTTAAGTCCACCTTTGTACAGTGTATTTTTTACATTATATGCAAAAAGTTTTAATAAATAATAGTGATAACATAAGGTAACTTGTAATATTTCTTTTTTCAATATACCAAACTGACAGATATTTGGTGTTTATATTGGCTGTGATATTAGCGTGTTAATTAACTTCTTGTCAAATATAAATATTTTTATAACGACCTCGGTTTCACAAATTCCTTTTATGACACAGAAAATAATCAAAAATATTACGTAATTTTCCGCGTCGTTACTGTTCATCTTGTAGGACACATGGTACTGTCAAACCAACATTCATATTTAAATTCCTCGGCAGTAACTCATGATAATACGAGGGGGAGGGAAGGGCTATAAAAATATCAAGTACAGAGGCTCTCCGGCCGCCATGGGCCGTCGAACGGACGACTGTGTGCGTGCTGTCACCGGCGTATATTAAAATATTGTGTGATATTGTATCAAATGCCCGTCACAGGTGCACGGCCGAATACGCTATTGGGAAATTTTGATACACGTAAAATATTTTGAGCGGTTTTCTATCGACGTAAGTCAATTTATGTTGATACTTTATTGACAAGTAATTTAAGTCACAAAGCCGTACATTAAATTATATTACCTTAAACATTAAATAAACAGTACCTAGCTACAAAACATGAAAATTCTGGCAGTAACGCGGCAACATAAAAAGTGTTTTAGGAACGTGCTCGCGGCGTTTGTTTTATGTACACATAAGCACAATAAAAACCTAATTGGTGAAGCGCTTTGAATTAAAAAATGTAAATAACATTACGTATAGGGCAGCCAGGGGCCGGGTATCGCCTGTGTCGGATGACCGTCGTAATTACTCTTCCACGCTCCGAGCCTCATCATCGTCTATTAAAATTCATCCATATACACGACCTTTTCCTCTATGAATAAAATTATTACATTAAATAGATGTATTATATGTTAAAACCTTCGCATCGCTTCACACTTTTGGAAGATCTAATATTAAAAAAATGTTAGTCATTGGCTCGTCCCTCCAGTGCTTAAATAATTTTTAATGACAGGATTACAACATTAAAATACTACTTACTTTGAACTTAGGGATATACAATTCTGCGGTGTTCAAATTAAGCGTAATAAAACCGACCCGAAAAAATTATAGGCAATCTAAAACTCATTGAAAAATGCCCGAAGGTGAGTTTCTTAGTGGTAGGCGAGGCCTACCTATATACAGTTACGACATATTTGGTAAAACCGCTCTTTTGAAATTTGAATTTGAGCGGCACATTACTCTGTAAATGACTGGCTATAAAGACTTCAAACGCAGGCTAATCGTGGCTTCCGACCTTTCGGGGCAACGAAGAAGGGCCCCAAGTACCTGACAAAACGTTTCCTTACTTATTGAACAACCGTATTTTAAGTATGTGTAGGGTCAAGTGTAAAAAAACCTTTTTATAAATCAGGAAAAAATGAATTATAGATAGAATTTAAATGTGAAGTACTTCCACGTGTGGATACTCTTATGTTCTTAAATTTAAAAGTCGTTGGTTGCGTTTGATTATCGATATTGGTTGTGTCAATAATGTTTTATAAATATATCCTAATTTATTGAGCTGATGTTTTTTATACATATCACATTCACTGCCGGGCCAAAAATGTTGAAGGTCAAACCTCCACTAGCGTCAGGCACAGGTATCTGACGTGGCAGCTATCGGGAATAGAATGTTATGAGATAACAACTAATGGATCGAGGACTTTTCAGTGGCCTCAAATTAGGCACTGTATCTTCATTAAATAATTATAACATAACATAACATACCATCACGCCTGTATTCCCCGAAGGATTAGGCAGAGGTGTAACAATGTACACCCACAGTTCGCCGGTATGTTTTTAGGTCCCATGTAATAGGGGGCGAGTCTATTGCCATTAACCGGGCACAAATCCTAACTCCGAGCTGCTACTGAGAATTTCATAGAAAAACCCAATAACACTTTTTGCTCGACCTGGGAATCGAACCCAAGACCTCTAGCGTAGCAGTCGCGCTTAGGACCACTAGGCAATAATTATTTAAAACAGATTTAGTATATGTCGCAATTGAATCCGATGCTCACATTGGATTGCTTTACTAACTATAGAGCAAGTTTCGTTGCAGCAAGTTGATCATATTTCTCAGTAACGCGCCAGCTCTTAGTAGACGTTTTGTTTTCATTATAGCACCGATTGGCGGGCGCCGCGAGTGACACACGGCTCCATAGTTGTGATACTGCATCAATGTTTTGCAACACAACGGCAGTACAAGTGGAACTAAACAAACAGGCAATAGACCTCACATAAAACTGTTACAGCAGCGGCTCTGGGTGCTGCTCCCAGGGTAATGTTTCATTGTGCGAAATGCTATAAAAATCGTCGTAAAAATGTATAAAGCTACTCAATAAAATGTACACTTGGAATTTTGTGAGCTTGAATATTACTTCAGGTTAGCATCGAATAAAATACGTCTAAATTGTAAAAGTGGAACAGTTTTTACGATTCAAGTGAAAGCATTAGAAATTAAATTATGTAATATTTAATTGTAGGTACTTACCCGTTTCATCGAATTCTCGAAGAAATCAATTAGGTATCAAATCTTTGACGTAGAACCTGTTTGGGTTTATATATTTTTGTAAGTAAAGAGCGAAGCATGCGCTCGTGTGTAGCGCGCTACGTGTCGGCCTAGTTAACTCTCTTCCGATGTCTTGCCATAGTGCTGTGAATAATTGTACAGGTGTGATATTCTTTTTTGCTGTGAGTCATGACTATGTTTAAGAAATGGACCAATCTATCACTACGCTACCTGAAAGCCTTAATTGATGTTAGTAGTGTTCAGTTGTTGGATTTCAGTAAGCCACAATAATCATCGCTTGAAAGCTTACTAACGCCCCAAATGTAAAGCCTTAAACAATGACTTCTAACCTTCAGTCGTGGAAAAGAACCTTAAAAATAATTACATTTTGTGAATACAATTTGTATTGGTGATTTTCCGTCTATAATATTTTATTCAATATCCTTTTGAATATACGGTCACACTATAAATCAATTACGTATCTGATTGAATGAAGATAACATGTCAATTACGTAATTTATGTCCTTGTCCAGTCAGCATTCCAACCAAATCCTCTTTACGATAATAGTATCATAAGTACTGCGTACAGTAGGTGTGTATAGTATGTACATTAACGCCGATAATGTCTTCATGTACACGCAGATTATGATTTGGAATTAGGTATTGTGTGTTAATTGACACATAGATGGGAGGCGGCATGTCTGCGAACTCATCTATGATTGTCTGTGATCGTGTACGATGTTCGAGCCAGTTCGGTCGTGCACTTCGCCTACTCTTCGATTCAATTTTATTTTGTCTGTGCGTCAATGTAGGTCAACGGCCGACAGCGCTCAATAAACACCGTTTAACAATTGTATAATTAAATATATTTAACTACGATTGCATTCGCTTATTTGGTCTACCATCGAAGCAACAACATGCATGAAAATATTTTATACCTGCAATAAATATTTATGTTGGCACAAAAATCAAATCGTATTTCGAGTTTTGTGAACATTTTCCAGACAATACCTTTTATTATCGTGTCGGTTTTTGAAAAGCTCTCAGTTTTGTTCAGTTTATCGTGTAGAATGCATAGATCTCTAAGAAAAATGTTTAACATAACATGCTGAGTAAAATATAAGGTTTCAAAGCTGGGCGGGCGGAGCGACCGCGCGATGGGCGGTCTTTCTTAACACAGTGCATGCTTCTAGGAAAGTTCTTTGTTCACTTTTGATTACGTGAAAGTATATAAAAGTAGTTGTACTTGTATAAAGTACATATAAATTGTACTTTTAAATATAAATTTTGAATTATGTTCATGATAATGAGAGCGCTGGTTTATAAAATTGTAGTAACCTGAATTACAGTAATTTACTAGAATATACTATATAGCTACCTATATACTTACTTATAAGCATATACTACTCACAATAAAACGACGGAAAATCTTCTGTTCGTGTTCTAAAGATATGAGATGTTATCTGTTGCAAGCTTTCGGTTAAAAGGCAGAAGCAGAATATCCATTCTACAAATACACAATTCTTGTAAGAGATTCGCGAAGGTACGCGTAAAGATAAGAAGAATAGTACCGAGATAAAATGCAATTCGTTTGCATACTCGTACCAAGAGTTGTTCCGGAAAAGTTACCCGCCTTATGTAGGCTTAGTGCCGGTGCAGCTTCATTTGCATCGGGTATGCTAATAAGATGTTCAGCGGCAGAGCAGTCAGCAGTTTGACTGTGAGGGCAAGCTGCACCTTAAAGGTGCGGGCGCGAAGGACCCTGTGGCATGGAACTTAAGGGATGATCGGCGCGGGGCGCGGGGTAGCGCGCCAGTGCTGGTCGCTACTCCGCCGCGAGCGAACGTCGCGCCGCAGCTGCCGCGGTCGCCGTCGAGACCCGACGCCACCGACAACTCGTGCCCTGCACGCTCGTTTATTTAATTAAGTGTCGCATAAACTGAGAGCTCACGTGGATGTTGCCATATAAGTTTCGTGAAATCCGAAATGATACAAGCTGAGTCAGTTGCGCGACACTAAACTGGTATGCAATTATTTTGACGTAAGAACAGCCTAATTTTAAGAAAGTTTTTTCATTAAGTATGAACTTTTTGGGATTTTTGTTTGTATAAAGACTTAATTGTACATAACAATCGTTGCTTTTTAAGTATTCTCTAAAGTCTAAGAGCTTTTTAAGTACTGTTCTGAAAGTTTACTGATTTCGTTGCGTTTGGTTTTGTTTAGTAGATATTGTCGTAATTAGTTTAGAGAGTCAGCTGTTTCAATCAAAGGTCCAAATCGAATGCTTTGGTACAAGTATAAACAATTTTTTGGTTTATATTTGGGCACACTTTTGTATTACTATACATTTAGAGAAGACTATGATGCTTATCATTGTTAAGCTTTCGTTTTCGATAGAGCAACGGCGACACTGGCAATTTATCAGTATTATTTACGAATCTTTCATCCAATTACACTAAAAACTTTTATGGGAGCGGTGTTGGTCCTGCAGTTGGCCATTGACAGGCCATTACTACGATAAATTCATGAATATGACAGGTGGTATACTGACGTAGTTGCATACCTACGAATAACAAATTGGGCTAGCTTTGTGTTTTGTATTGGACTAGTACAAATATGTGGAATGTGTATAATGTGAAGATTGTTAATTAAACATAGTAAATAACAATCTGTCGTTGTAAACGGAGCATCTTTGGCCCCACAACGGAAAGTAAAAAAAAACTGCGATATATTAATAAGGATAACTGCGTCTTGTTGACACCCGAGACTAATTACGACGGATATTGCATAAAGTATAGTGGCATCGGAAAATTACACACAAGCTTAAACGCCTGAGCTTACGGGCTGTCCCTGAGAGAAAAGCGCGGGATCGCGAGCTTCCCTGCTCGTCAACCTACTTGCACGTGGTGTCCACCGAGATCGCATCATATACGAGTATTTAGGTATATAAATTGCTAGCCTTAATATTTCAGATCGTTAAGTGGGAGTGTCACCTAAGACCATTGATGGTTTTGTGTTCGCCGATCCGCTTACCAAGTGACTACCGCCATACCTTTAAATTGGGAAGCATTCTTTTTTGGTGTGGACTGCTTTAGGCTGTCGGATAAGCAGATTTAGTACAAAATCCTATACCTAATAATAATACTAACCTATTATTGGGCCACTGAAGGGCAAAGGCCTTTTTCCATACAGAGAAGGCACGGGCATTGATCACCACCTTGTTGAGGGCGGATTGGCGATTTGAGATTTATGTCTTTTCAGCTTAACCTAACTAAATTTTATAAATATATAGATTAAATATTTACAGCCTTAAAATTAGATAAAAAGAAAACCTTAATAATAATAAAAAATCCGATTTATATTAATTACATGTCCAGGTTTCCTCACGATGTTTTCCTTTACTGATGTGTGTGATATCGAAGATAAACTTAGAAAGTACATATAAAAAGTCGCATTGGATCTTGCCCGTGCCTCATTGCGATCCCATAACCTCATGTATGAAAGGTGGGCGACATAACCTCAGGGATATCACCACAAATAAATAAACATTCCCACTCAATATGATTAGTGCGGCTCACGCGTAGGTAAAAAACGGAACCTTATTAATTTTTCGAGCATCATAGAGTCAACGACCTTCGGTGCCGAACTTGCGTAGTACTCGTAAATATGTTAATAAAGTAAGGCGACCCAAAACCCATTCAGTTTCGGTCGTAATTTCCATGTTACTTTGTTGGGGACAATGGATATCCATAGTTTATCTACAGTTCATCCATAGTTTCAGGACGTGCTACCTAACGACGATATAAAACACTTTAAGTTATGAAAACACTTCCTACATTGCCCGGGGCTATTTTCTTTCTACTTAGCTTTCGTAGTTCTAAGAAGTATTAAGACAACAACATACCATCACGCCTGTATTCCCCGAAGGGTTAGGCAGAGGTGTAACAATGTACACCCACAGTTCGCCGGTATGTTTAGGTCCCTTGTAATTGGTGGCGAGCCTATTGCCATTAACCGGGCACAAATCCTAACTCCGAGCTGCTACTGAGAATTTCATTGAAAAACCCAATAACACTTTGCTCGACCTGGGAATCAAACCCACGACCTCTAGCGTAGCAGTCGCGCTTAGGACCACTAGGCTACCGAGGCAGTTTAAGTATTAAGAATATTTGGATAATGAGTAAATTATAATGTTGTTTGAAAAGCTTGTCATCGTTTCACATTACACTGTCAGCCAATCTATAACTAAAGGTAATTCATTCATTAGGTTCAAGGTGTAAGATATCTTTCGGGGTTTAAAAGAAGATATCTGATAAAGTACCTCATTTTTTCCCCGAATTTAATAATGTTTTCCCAATTTTTAGGAGCGTACTATTTATGATTCTAATATTAGGTATCGAAAGCGAATTTTTTTTTACCAAACAATTTTGATGAAGTTGTTGGTGATCTGGTGTCTGAACTCAGTACCTCATTTGAGCGGTCCAAAGCAGTACCTGTTACCATTGGTTCAAAGGTTAATTGAGACGGCAATCAGCTTTGTGTATACAGACGTAGATAGTGCGTATACGTGGCATCTGCATTTGGGACACTTCAATTCCAGAAACCAGAGATTAATTCGTTTCGGTATCTACAGTGTATGCATTATGTGTTCAAGATCCCGGAGTCTCTTGACCTACGTGATTTCATGGTTGAATTTTATATAATATGTTTTACAGGATATTGACTATTGGGTATTGGTGATACAGTATTGGTTTTTGTTAAAAACCATGATTAATTATTGCTAGATTCTGTTCGTGGGTCATACAGCCAGACGCTTGGAAGGTCTTAGACTTTGGTTTCTTAACAACACATTCCTCTCAAAAAATTTCAGACATGCAATAATGACGTAGGTCTAGCGGGTCTCGGATCTCAGTCTATAATGTCATGATTGCAGGTCGGTTCGTGATATCTGATTCTCTATTTATTATCACGTGTGAAAATTTTTGCAATCGACCGCTGTATGTGCATGCAGCGAAGACATTAAGATTGGTTACGCTTTTCCATTTGACTTTCCATGTGGAAATTGCGTCTTGTCATGAAAGGAGCTCTCTGAACCTTTTCAGGTTATTAGGTTATCATAACTGCCCTTTCCTCGTAAAGAATTTTGACTTTTATTAGCTCTAAACTTAACCGGAAAACGGTAATATTTTTCTGCCTTTTATTAATTTAAAATATAAGCTTTTAAAAACACTGTGCGTATTTCCGTTTTTAGGTCATTAAGATGATAATAATGATATTATCAAAAGAAATAATGTGTTGTTAAAAATTATAATTGACTTGATGTTATAAACAAGTTCACGGTCGACATGCAACTGGTGTAGATTTCATGAATTCGAATTTTACAAATGAAATAATAAAATAATAAAGGAAAAATATGGCAACCAATATAAAGCAGTCGAGGAACGAGAAAAACTGTTAGTTTGATAGAAAGAGTTTATAGCTAAAAAACACAAATTAAAGAGCTATCCAACAAACAAGTCAGTTAAGAATACAAGCAGGCATGAGATCTTCCCGCCCACTTTAACGATGCCCAGTTATAAGTAGAAACAGTTTTATAAGTATTAATATGTAGTTATAAACAAGAAAATACTTTGAAGGTATTCCTGTCGGTGTAAGTATATAAACATGACATTAAAATTATGGCCGTTTCGTCTACACTTATGTTCCGCTACAGATAAAGAATGTTCATTTTTTAAGTCGTCGTATGTTATTTTTCGAATTTAAATAAAATATACGACCAGCGTTTTTTGACCTGCCATTTTAAAGACGACTTGTCCACTGAACGCGATAAACCAACATTCAAGGATGTGCCTCACAGTAATCTTAGATCTAAGTATTCAAGCGTTTCCTTTTGTTAGTACAATTTCTACTGGGTGGGCTTTCGAGGCTATTGAATGTAAGTCCTCTACTAGGGTTGTCAAATGTGCAACTTTGCAAAATAATCCTTGTCTCTTTGAAAGTCATGTCAGCTAAAAATTAACGTAGCCAGCCTTTTGTGAAACATTTTTGCTTTTCACTTATGTACAATGGCCTCGCAAGCGATGCGACAATGGCGGGGCAAGGGATGCAATTTTGCTACACTTTCTTTTGTTTTTAATTTTAATTCGTGTCATAATAAGTGAACATTTGTTTGCTTTTATGATTCAGAGAGTGCTGGGACAGTTCCCGTAGATATTACTTTTTATTTACGTTGGGATGTGAAGTTACTTTTTTTTAACCCTACTACGGGAAAGCCAAATGGAGGGTTATGATTTTTTTTTAAGGTCAACGACACACAAATTTGGAAAGGTTAACCGCTATTAAAAAATTAGACATCAGAGAAGTGACCAAAGTTCCCATCCATTATTAGAATCTTGAGATTCTAATAATGCATGGGAACTTGCGTGTTTGAACACTGTTATCCATGTCCACTTCCTAAACAACACCATGACATTTTGTCAAATGAACTACTTAATATATTTAATACTTGCACAGAATAGCAATACGTCCTTTTTTACTTCATACTCTTGTCATTATCAATATTCATATTACCTACCACGAAAGATTGTATGGTCTACATCTACTTACAACAAAAGCTTTGATCTTTCAAAAAATATCAGTTCTACACTAAAAAGAAGTAACGTCTCCAGAACTATACGGAACACTAACAGGATCATAGTTCTGGTATTAACTTTGGAAAAATCCATAAGCTTGCTTCCATATTTTTGTAACAGCCTTATTGCTTAGCAATAAGGCTTTAGTCGGCCACCCTAGAGGCACTAATCCGATGCACCATTAGTACGTCGGATTGGCTAACGCAATCGGAGTTCAGCCATCGGATTGGCTAACGCGCTTAATACATTATGAACCGTAAGCGTAATGATATTTGAAAGCCTCTCAGAGATTGACAAGGACTTGCTAAATCTGTTGGCTGTAACTATAATTTTCCCAGCATAACGACTATTTGGGTTATAGTTTGAGCTAGATTATGCAAGAAATGTCGAGGTAAAACCACAATAATGCTTAAGCAATGACAGTTGCCTGCCATCTCGAGAACCAGAATACCTGCTTTGCTTTTAACTGTTGTTGTTAAACTGAGATGAGAAGTAACAACCTTACGTTTAATAAAACAGAAGTTTGTCTAAGTCTTTCGTCTGAACTGTTAAACGTACCTTCATACCAAGGAATATTTCTGTTATTAAAAAAACTTCGCTAGGTACTGAAGTTAAAAATGCACCTAGATATTTTAAAATACCTACGTGACGGAAACTACGTTTATGATAACATTGATTGTGTTGTATTTTCGTTTCAGATTGGCATTAAGTCCACCTTTGTAGTTGTTTTTACTTATGCACAAAGTTGAACGAATAAATAAGCTGAATTCTTGAAACTTTATAATACATTGATACCCGGTCTTTTGTCCCTGTCAACCCTGTTCCGAGGAGTGAGACACTCACGTCCTTGCCAACTATTCCGGGTTTGACGACTTCTAAAACTCGATCACATTTATATTCAAGGACTCGTTTTAAATTGCTATTCTTAGTATTAGAATAGATGAAAGTTTTACTTTGACGGAAGATCCAATAAGAACTTCCGATTTTTAAAGCCTTAGAGTCGGATGGGATGATACTTAAACTTTAAGACACCAAAAGTTATTTTTTTGTGGAACTTGATGTAAAAGTAAAACATGAAAAGTCGACCAGTGGGTTATAAAATAAAACAGGTTTATACTGTACATGAGCATGGTATTTTATGAGCCAATCGGCATGATCACCATTTTTGGAAAACTTAATGGTGATAGCCATCGTTGGTATTTAATAGCAAACAGTAGGACAAAAGTTCACTGCTATGGTAGTACTGTCATGAGAATATTGTCCTAATCACAAGGCTTGGCCAACGTATTAGTGACCGTGATGGGTTGTTATGAGGGCACAGGAGGATTACATAATCCCTTTCGCCTTTTACGACACCCGGAAAAAAATTGGGGGTGGTCTATTCGTTTGCGGAAACCATACGACCAAAACAAAGAATATATTAGGTGCTTATCGCGCCGCGTTTATCGTAAAACCCGAATGGGGGAAATAATTGCTGCACAGCCAGATAGGCAATGGGCTGGCAAGCTGTCACTGCATGGCGTGATGTTATCAACTTTAAATTCGCCTATCTGCCAAATGTGAGTGTAATCACTGCGTTTAATCTGTTAGATATCATAAGCATGCACTAAAAAACTGTATGTGCTTGTTATTTTCTCAATTCTGGTTATTTTTGATGACGAAAAAGCATAGATCCTCGCAACTGCTCATTTCGAGCCATATTTCCTCATGCAGTTCCTTCACTGTATGTCCAAGATAAACTCTAAGTCTTGCTGTATTTAAAGAAAATGGTTTGTTGACGTTCACTAATGTGGGAATGAAAGCAGAATGGCGTGGCAGCTGTTTGTTATACAGAGCGCGTTGTGAGTCAAGAAAGGAAGTTAGGTGGTCGGCGCGCTCATGCGCTGCTAACAACGTGTTATTACTTACACAACTTAGGATTTTTGATCTAGTTATTGTTAGAATTTAATTTAAGAATACCGTACCTACCTGTTTTACTTAGAGCGTCATAGTAACACGTATTCTGTGAAAATACGATGCCTATTACAGGTAAAAAGTTACAATCTCATGACAGATAAATGTTTGCACGTTTCGGGGGTCCTTGTTCATTACTGAATGTCTCCGTCCTGAAACACTTCGATGAAGTTGCTTTCGAGTTGTTTCCATACCACTCGGTCTTCGCTTTGGCCTTTGAGGCTAGGAAATCCTAAATATGTAAGGCGTAATAATAAGACACCATAAGGTGCACGCACAGCGGAAATATATTAATATGTTATTTTCCGCTCAAAAAGAAATAAAAGATTAAAACATCTGGGGAGTCGATTAGGTGATTGGGAAAACGTCCTATTCGGAAACGGCGACATTTTCACTTCCGTGTACTGAAACCGAAGAAGTGGAAGAGAGACGGTCGTCATTTCCGAGTGTATTGTCGTTTCCGGTGCGTTTTCAATAGATATGCTACCAGAATATTGCTAACATTTTGCCAGTGGAAATCTGAATTGGTCTCGTTCAGTCTATTTGTTCGTTTGTGTGTTAGAAGTTGCTATTTTGTGTTTACGAGGGATAGGTACAACGCTATGATTCTACGAGACCTTTTTCAGTCGTCCTTACGTTTAGATTCCACATTGATTGCTGCATTTTGTTTACTTGTGACATAATGATTACAATTATTTAGAGACCAAACATGTAGTAAGTGTACTGATAATAACCATAGGGTTATTCGGCAGGAGTCCGACATAGCCCTCTTTTCCCGCCATCACCACTTTCCAAACGGAAGATGATGATGAAGTTGTCCTACTTAAAAAGCCTACTTCATGATGAAGTTTCTATACTCAATCCACGAACGCCAAGTTGTAGCCAGTTAACAATAAAACTAACTGTGATTGTCTTCATATTGCAACGATGTAGAATGAGCTTCGTACCAAAAACTGAAACTTTAATATAACTGTCGTACTTTCTTTATTTTCGTGAAAATCTGAGAATTCTTGAGATAGATCGCTGAAATATTATTTTCATTTATGATTGCAGACGACATTAGGCGACTAAATCTTCATTTTGCATCTATCAATTTGTGGGCCAAGTGTTGGTCTTCGGCCTTTATCTTAATATTACAGCAAGGGCTGACTTTGTCACCAAAGGTATAACATACATTCTTAGACTACATCTTTAATTGGTGGTCGAAACATCTTCCTTCTTGAATAGTAAGGCATAATCTGACATACTCGCTATAAGTCCTTAAGATTTATTTATTTACACACACACACACACACAATTATATATGAATCAACTTGACAGTATATATTGAAGATATCATCATATTATGTGTAATTGATACTGTTTTTCTCCTAATAATGCTTCAGTGCCGTTTTGTGATATTATGTCTTTTCAGGGACGCTTCATTGACGAGACAAAGCATAAAAGCGACTACAATAGTAACGAATTAATAAAGATTTTATGTTCGATGCATTATTCCATTTTCTCTAGTTCATTCAGCCCATTGTATTGAACTCGTATTGTATGGCCAGCATTTGCAACAGCTCAATTTATTATTATGTAGGGAATTATTCCTTTACCGCTGTATGAAAATTCTGACATTGTTGTGGTTGTATTGTATTTTTTATATTACATACTATCATTACGCCTGTATTCCCCGAAGGGTTAGGCAGAGGTGTACCAGTGTACACCTACAGTTTGCCGGTATGTTTAGGCCCCATGTGATAGGGGGCAAGTCTATTGCCATTAACTGGGCGCATATTCTAACTCCGAGCTGCTACTGAGAATTTCACAGAAAAACCCAATAACACTTTTTGCTCGACCTGGGAATCGAAGTCAAGACCTCTAGCGTCGCACTGGCGTTTAGAACCACTAGGCCAACGAGGCAGTTTTTATATATATATATATTTTTTTATTATAATGCGTATTTTTGTATTAAAATAATTGAAATACTAATTGCAAAAACTCCTGCCATTACGACAGGTTGACGTCTGTTAGACTCTATATTGCTCCTAATCAACATGTCAACAATAACTGCGATAACTTTTTTATTATGTTTAATTGTCCCATTACAAAAGCAATAATAAATTCATTACCTATACATTGTTATTATTTTAATAAAAATAACTGTATATAGACATTAGATTTGAGAGTAATTGGTTGAGTTATGAGATAGAGCAATAACAAAATCTAATTTTGTCCCTAGCTTAGAAGTGGCATAATTTTTGCATTGCAATCAACATACTGAATTAATATATTGCTTAATTTGTGTGTCAGATTCCTAATTGTTGACGCAGTGCAATTTGAAAATATGTGGCTATTGGTGTTCGCTATTTGATACTTTCCGTAATGTACGTTTTTTAACTGCTATCATGCCCTTTACCAGGTGAAACTTTTTAGTAATTGAAATTAATTGAATTTGTCAATAAATCTAAAGATAAAATACTTATACAGACGCGCTTACTTTCAAATTAATGGCATCATTTGAGACTCAACTGCGTCTGTCCTTTAAAATATTGAAAGCGATTCCAATAAATCATGAGACCACTGAGAAGTCACAATTTTGTCACAGTATCTTTACAAGTTGAGAAAAGGCAGCGACCCGAACGCGTTTCTGCCACATGCTGCAGAAAGCGGTACAATTTATGATAGTATTGTCAGTGTTAATAAGATCTGACTTGAAGCTCTATGATTTATCTTTATTAGATACCCTTATTATAAGTAGTATAGGTATCTAATAAAGTTAAATTTTTGTTAAGCAAAGATTACCTAACTATGACAGGGATGGGATTAGGTAGGAACCATTTGCGCAATTTTCACTACAGATTGATTTTTAATTTGCTGCGCATCTTTTAGGAGATAATAGTACTCAAGAATACGAACAACTTTTATTATGGGACTAAGTTTGAAATGTGATAAAAAAACCTAGCTGCTGTCTACAAAAGTAAACTCCAATACGATTCAAATTGCCGAGTCGACGGCGCGTTCGTGTTCCACGCGCGCCTCAAAGAGATGTCAGCATAAGGAAGGGGCCACTGAGGGCCGATGCCTGCCTGGGCTGCGGGTTGTTCGTAAGAGATACCGCGCCCCCGGAACACAAAGGGCACAAGAAGGAACATGGGTGGGTTTTAGTCAGTAAAAGTCTGACACTCCCTCCCGCCCCGCCCAGGGCGAGAGAAGTTATTTGATGATTTCCCACCCACCAAAAAAAAAAAAAAAACACGATTCGAATGTACGAAACAGACATTTTTTCTTTTTTCAGGGTTGGTCCTAGAATAAAAGTTGATCGTAATCGTGAGTACTTTCAGCTCCTGAAAGTTGCACAGCGAATCAAAAGTCGATCTGTATAAATTAACTGAACAAAAAATCTAATTACTTCACAAATAAAATTTGCACATGTTTCATTATTTTCGATACTATAGGTACAATGGATCCTGAAAAAAAAATTTTCTTCTATTGAACCTTATTATATTTTGACTCAAAGCTCTTTCTTGTCCTCACGGGACTTTCCATATTTCCATCTATAGGTGGATTTAGAGAGCCAGTTGTTAGAGCATCTCGTCCACAACTTTTTTGATCTGTGTGATACATCACAAGGTAGGAAAAAATGGCGGCTAACAAGCGATAAATGTTGTTCTAGCATTCGGTCTACTTTACCCACTTTTTCCTTCAGTCTTTTCCGCCACGATAATCTTTACGAATGAGTGGTGATGAATAAGGTATTTAGTTAACCGTTTCTAAAATGGGGCATAATATGATAACGTCATACGTGTGTTCTCTGAAAGGAAAACAAGACTTCGAATTGCTGTTTACAATTATTTTTTCACCCTACACAATATACCAGCTACAAGCTACAATTATATACTAGCCTATTAATGTCCTACTGCAGGGCAGCTGCCTCTTCTCATACAGAGAAGGCACGGGCACTGATCACCACGCTTTCTCAAGGCGGATTGGCGATTTCAAATTTATATTAATTATAAAACTAACTCGTAACTGCCTCGTTGGCCTAGTGGTCCTAAGTGCGACTGCTACGCTAGACGTCTTGGGTTTGATTCCCAGGTCGAGCAAAAAATGTTATTGGGTTTTTCTGTAAAATTCTCAGTAGCAGCTCGGAGTTAGGATTTGTGCCCGGTTAATGGAAATAGGCTCGCCCCCTATTACATGGGACCTAAACATACCGGCGAACTGTGGGTGTACATTGGTACATCTTTGCCTAACCCTTAAGGGAATACAGGCGTGATGGTTTGTTATTAATTATAAAAGTCCGGGTTTGTCTATAGTAGTGATGTTCAAGATAAACATAGAAAATTCATATAAAATAGAAAATGTCAGATTAGTACCTGCCCGTGCCCGTCTGCGAACTCACAGCCTCGTGCATGAGAGGTGGGCGCCTTAACCACTGGTCCATCATAGATACATTAGAACTCTTCACCTTCTACGTTTGCTATAAGACTACTCCACATGGAGTCAGTCGTTATAAGTATTCATCATATGGCTTGCTACTTGATATTCAGAGCTCAGTTTCATACCAGATTCAACTTGATTTTAAGTTCGGTCTACTTGCATTCATAATGCACACAAGATCGCTTGCGTCGCCGGTTGTAGGGTTGTAACTTTGAACATAATTACCCCAGATATGCATGACACCGAAATATGATATGAGCCGATTGCTTGTACATAATTTACATTTGTGTGTGTAAACATAATGTATGTAAAATATTTTAAATTAAATAATTTGACGTCTTCAGTCTACATTACTCAAATAATAGATTGATATGTAAAAAAAATGCACTTTCTCTTTAGAATAAGAAAATTGTGAGAAATTGGTATCAATTCACACACAGGCACACACATATAGACAGTGATTTGATTTTTTACCTTAAAATAAACTACCGTTTCGTTTAGGAAATATAATAATTTTTTTAATGTATAATTCAATTAATGTTTTCATAAATTAGGGTTATAAAAGATATTTTTCCTTTCTCAGTCATTCTGAATCTTTTTTATTAGTACCTAAGTGCGTAGTAAGAAATATAGTTAAAAAAATGGTGAGTGAAATTATTGTTTAAACTTATCGTTTTATCCAAAGGCTCCCATCATGGATATTTCCTGTTTTACTCCGGCTCATATTTCAAGTACTTTTATTTTAAGTACTTTTCGATACCATCGGCATTTTTTTTTAAATGTCTTGCGGCGACAACCGCAAACAGTGTAAGTTTGGCAGTTTTATAACATTTTTGTAGAAACTATGGTTAACAAGAATGCTATGAATTTGTTAATCACATATTTGCATAACGTATTTCATTATCGTGTTTTGCCTCTAACTTTGAAGCGGCGCCACCATAACATTCAATTTTCAGTTCGACGCGTGAACAAGTTGCATGTTCAGTGTGTTTCTTGTTTCATTGAAACCTAGTGTTATGAAACGACATGCTGAAAGGAAATATAATTCTTCCTTTCAGTAATAACTTCTATTTTCTAGCCATCACTTTAATTAATCCGTTATGCTATATTACCATCTTCGAAATGTAATTAATTTACATTACAGAGTAAATGTTACAGGACCTACTGCTATATCGTGTTTCCTTTAATTATATTACTTTATGTCTAGCTACCTACTTTATATTTGAGCAGTATTCAACCATTTCGTGCAAAACAGGCGTAGTTGTTTCTACACTAAATTGTTTTGGTTTTTATTATAATCTATTGTGAGAAAGACGCCGGCGGTACTCCTAATGGTCACCATGACTCATGAACATCTGCAATACCAGTGGTTGCTAGGTGGATAACCATCCCAGAGACAGCAGAAACGTTTCAAATCTGAACATGCGTATTGCTGTTTGGTGGAAAAAAACACAAGACACGTGTGGCTCCACCATAGCTACGTAACTCTATTTTCTACTTTTCTGAGCCTCGTCTATGATATTAATCTCTCACAGAGTAAATTTATCGTGTGATCCCTAACACGAGTGATCTCGTTACTGCGTACACGAGGATGTCTCTTTTAAGAGAGGTGCTCTTAGTTTAATTATAATCTTGCGCACGAAACGCTTTTGCTTCAAATACCTGTTATATTTTTTACTTTGAAGCGCAAACAGTTAAACCCTTGCTTGAAATTAAGCTTATTTCTTTGTGGACACCAGGAAAGGTGTCTGCACAACGGTACAGATTCTTAGAACCATTGTGTCACTGCAGTACCTATAACGATTCTTATTACTACTGAAGACATTTTTTACTATGGTAGTCGCCACGGGTCGTGAGCACAAATGTCAAGTTATTTTTTTTTTTTTTGGGGGGTGTGAAATCATCAAATAACTTCTCCCGCCCTGGGCGGAGCGGGAGGGAGTGTCAGACTTTTACTGACTAAAACCCACCCATGTTCCTTCTTGTGCCTTTTGCGTTCCGGGGGCGCGGTATCTCTTACGAACAACCCGCAGCCCCGAAGTTCATTTGTTACAGTAGCAGTTTGTGCAGCGTCGGGGACCCAAAGAACCCAGAAAAGAACCCAAAAATAAAAAAAAAACAAAAATTTTGCTTGAAATGTGTACTTACGACTCGTGGCGACTACTATAACGATTGTGTCAGCGTGTACTTGCTAATGCAATCGTAAAGTAAACATAAGTAATAGGACATAATTACTTTTACAAAATGAAAGCTCGAATTCATTGATATCTTTCCTAATACCGTGAATCGGCCCCAGGCAACCACATCGAACAAACAAATAAGCTAGGTAACTGACACCAATAAACAAAATTTGAAAGTGAAACCAGTATTGGGTTTTCAAAGAATATAATATTTTTGTCTGCCCATTTCGTTGATTAAAAATTACTTTGGTCACTTGAAAAGCCCACCTGTTTCAAAAGCTCATCATCAATTGTTGATTATGATAACAGTACATTGAACATCTATCATTGTCTGATCGGCAGTTTGTCAAGAGCCACATGATAAAGCCGCGAAACACGGTTACCCATTTCGTGTTTTCTCAAGTAAAGATTTCCGTAGACAGTAAAAATGTCCAAACTTTTGCCAACAGCAGCATAACGTAGTGGCTGTAACTTGTTTCGGGACATGTTTAACGGAATTATCTTATTGTTTGCTTTCGCGTACGAAGCACAAAAGAGAACAGTTGTTTTCTTCTTGTTACTTGCATTTCTCACTCGTTATAAGTATGTTACAAATGCTACGTGTAGACGTTGAGACTTAACAAAAGATTCAAGTCATTCAAAAGTTTATTTGTGAAAGAACATAAAATACTAACATTATGTTTATTTTGGTTCAACAGTATCACAGAAATGTTTTATTAGTTGTATGATAACAAATATTTTGTTTCATCCACATTCGGCCAAATGAGCTTTGGAATGCAATACATTCAAATGTTGGTTTAATATGCAGCCCTCGTTTATGTGGAATTCAGTAGGAATTTCACTGAGCGATTTATTGTTTTGAGTGATGTAACTGGAACATAGTTTGCAAAGATTTGATTGACAGGGGTGAGGGTGACGGGTTAGCCGTTGAGTCGGTGATTCGCTGAGGTGCAGCCCACGCGGTCACGTGCGAGAGCCATGCTCCCTCACACATATAAAACATCCTTTGAATCACGCTCTCCTATTTCCCGACATATGCCCTCTTGACTTGGCTTCCAATCTGTAAATATTTATATCATGTTGACACACGTTCGTATGTAGTGTGACTACGCAAAGTCAATTCTCCCACGTCACCTCGTGTAAAGGAAACGGGGTTAAAAATATTACTTTTGACATTGTTTTTATGATGTGTTTTTCGGAATACCAACCGTGGTGTGCGGAGATAATTTATGTCAGAGGAATCGAGTCCTCTTTCAGTTCGATGGCTCACTGTTGTAAAGAACGAGTTAGATATGTTTGTTATGATCATTGTGCTTGGCAAGCAGTAGTTATGAGTGGAGTATGTTCATTCTTATGGAGTATTTCGATCGTCGCGTCGCCTCTTACTACACCCATGGGAGGTAGAGGATCGTCCTATTTGTAACCGAGGCCTTCCTGCCAAGAGCATAAATAAATTATTTTAACAAGCGACCCACAACTACTATACAAGTAGCATCACAATAGTGGCTTTATACATATAGGTATACAAGTATTACGTCTATGTGTCACACAATTTCGATGGCCGACAATCTAGTCTCGCAAAAGTGCGTTTGGACCGACCGCGTGTTGTCACAGAAAAATATGTTTCGTGTGAAATTGTAAATTGGAAAAAAAAAATGCTTGAAACTTTACAAAATAGAAATACATGGGCTCTTCGAAACATCGAATAACATATAATTATTTATTGAGTATTAGAGACTAGTAGGCACATACTATTTCCCTGTTTGAGATCATTGGCTATTTAATTTACACTAAATACTATACTATCTAAACACCTGGATCACTATTTCGATCAGTGTATTTGGTACGCAGGTGATATTTTGTTCATTTGTGTGTTGATGACTGTTTGTTATCTCTCTGTCGCTTACGTGTGTTGCCTGTAGCTTTTAGATTTTATGACGGTTTTATTACTCTTATGTGACTCGATTTTATGTTATATTGATGAGCTCGTTTACTTTAGAAGGAAATGGCCTGGCATATAAAATAGGAATATATGAAGCATTTCATAGTTACGGATTAACACAAATGCACTCATAACGTATAAGTAATCAGTAGGTAAAATGTTCCAATGATAACCTATAATGCAAAATTTAGCAGTTAAATACCGATGTAGGAATATAATTGTGTTATCTGTAGGATAGAAGCTCACCTGTTACGAATCCTTTCAACTGGATGGAACACAAAAATAAAACTGGTCGTAATTGTCGAACTTGGGTGATAAACACATTTAATCGTGCAATAAAAGTATTTTTGCGATTCATCCAACGAATAACAGTCGCATTGCCACTCACGGCATTTGCTCTCATTGTGTAAACAGCCTATACCAAAATTCAGTAAAAAATAAAGGAATAATAATTATCTTTGTCCATTACAATATATTTTTTTTCTAGATTTTGAAATTTATTACTTGTTTCAGGAAGCGAGTAGTGAACATTTTGGAACAATCAGTATTAATATATATATTAAAGGTGCAATATTAAATTAATATCTTTGAAAATCGAACGTAAAATGCGCTTGCACGTTGCCAACGAATATTTTGAATAGTGTACAACTAGAAATTTCCGGGTAACCTCCATTTGAATATCGCTGGAACCGGAAAGCAGGTAATCGGA
The DNA here is from genome assembly GCA_947462355.1 of Caradrina kadenii. Taxonomy (NCBI): domain Eukaryota; kingdom Metazoa; phylum Arthropoda; class Insecta; order Lepidoptera; family Noctuidae; genus Caradrina; species Caradrina kadenii. The sequence goes on along the minus strand of OX381677.1, from coordinate 7,685,976 downwards.
TGTCCGAGCTTTCGGAACCGAAAGTGAAGCTTACTTACATCCCTGGCCTGGAGGCTTAAATGATAATACGCATTTAATGTATCATCACTAAGCCGGGACTAGAAACGGTTTTATCCTATGTACATTTGTATAGTGAAGCATTCACAAATGTTAAACCTGAAATTCTGCACGTTTCACGTGAATGTAAGTCACTGATGCATAAACAAAATGTGCATCTAGGGAGCATTATGTTACTCACATGACCTGGGACACAAATCTTCACTAAGAAAATTAAGTTCTTAGGAGCTGTAGGTATCAGACCGAGTCGGATTTATAAATTGAAATGTAGTCTAGGAACAGAGATTTAATAATGTGGCTTGTTTCGGATCCCATGATTAATAGGTACTAAACTTGATATATTTATTGGGAAAAAAATCTGGTTTACTGATGACCTTCCATCCCGATGACACGAAATTGACTGATATAGGTAGGTATACAAATAATACTAGATTGCGTCCGTGGCGAGTGTGTATCCAGTCTTATATTCAAAATGCAGGACCAAACGTCATCACCGTCATCATACTAAAACCATATAAACAAAACCCCGCCATAGTTATGATTACGTAGGAGACTTACAATGGTAATGTTTAAATTGACTATCAATTTAAGATGAAGGTAATCATATAAGCATTGGCAAAAAAAGTAGTATTTGCACAGGGTTTACATTAACTCCACCGTTTATCATGGCATTGCGGAAATATAAGAAGCCATATCCTAATTCGATTGAATACATTTGAAATTAAGGTTAGCCCGATGCCATTGTTATTGTAACTGTACCTTCATTGTTACTAGCTTAAAATGTTGTAAGAAGGGCAAGTGATCAAAGACAAAACCTTTCCAGTGCTATTCTACTTTATTATCAAAAAGTTTCATTAAGGAAAAGTTGACGGATGTTTGCCGGTTTATTGTCCAATTCATTTGTGTGGAAGCGAGCGCAAACCGCTACTGTAAATAATGGAAATGTTGGGGACTCAGTCGCCTAGCGTTGTGTTCACGCCACCAGATTATTGTGCACTAAGTTTGTCTTGCTCGTTATGCTCTAACAGAATACGAAGAACCAACTTTGTTATTGCTGCACTGATAGCACGTATTAAACAACGCTCTACATTTCCGTATATTAGCCGCGCAGTGTTACTCTAAATTTAATAGTGCTGCAGGATTTTAAACTATTAATCACTGAGTGTATTTGCTACTCAAAGGATCATTAAACCACCTTACCTTGTCCTACGATCATCATCTAATTAGCTTTTTCCCAACTATGTTGGGATCGGCTTCCAGTCTAAGCAGATGCAGCTGAATACCAGAGTTTTACATGGAGCGACTGCCTATCTGACCTCCACAACCCAGTTGTTAGGCAACACGATACCCCTTGGTTAGACTGGTTGTCAGACTTCCTGACTTCTGACTATCCGTAACGACTGTCAAAGATCTACGAATGACAGCCGGGACGGCTTTACGTGCTTTCCGAGGCACGAGGGTGTCACACCACCAACTTCCAAACTCCCGGCTTCTACTGAGCACATCATAATGGAAAAACTCAATAACACTTTTTGCCCGATCTGGGAATCGAACCCGGGATCTTACGCTCATCAGTCGCGCTTGCGACCACGAGACCAACGGGGCAGTCCTCACCTTCAGTTCATACCTTGTCCTGCGATATAGGTACAAAATGCTGGAATGATTATCGATGTCCACCCAAGCTCGACTCGTTGGCTGAAGAACATTTTCATGTAAATTGAGGTATCAGGGTAACTGAATTTATCAGTTATTTCGGCTATAGTGTTAACTGCAAAGTAACTCCGTTACAAAATATTTTTATGGAGCGTCGCGTCCCACGACAGTCCGAAAATAGTTTGGGTTTAATAAGGTTGCCTATACAGTGTTATAGACTATTTTGGAAAGTGGTGAAGTTTTTGAAGAAGTGTTGTTTATTTGATCAAGATGTCATGTTAACAGAATGAATAGCACCAAACTAACGGGCCTGTGGACGGTGAGCAATGGGTAGCTCACCGTCCGTACGTTGCCTAACGACAGGCCGTGTCGACGGCGCGTTCGTGTTCCAAGCGTTCCTCAAAGAGATGTTAGAAAATTTTGAGGGGGCCACTCAGGGCTGATGCCTGCCGGGGCTGCGGGTTGTTCGTAAGACATACCACGCCCCCGCAACACAAAGGGCACAAGAAGGAACATGGATGGGTTTTAGTCAGTAAAAGTCTGATACTCCCTCCCGCCCTGCTCAGGGCGGGGGAAGCCATTTGATGATTTTCCTTCCCTAAAAAAAAATAAAACCACCAAACTAAAGTCAAATGACATAGAGTTACGAATTATCCTGTCAGCCCAACAATTCCTATGAACGGAGTAACATGGCATTTATATTAACCATCTCCTAAGATTCCTACGTTTAACAGAACACTGCTATTACGGCTTTTGTTTTCTGTTACAACATTTTTATTATATTATATTTTTCATTACATTTTCAGTAAAAGCTAAAGTAAAACCCGTAATTTGCCGCCAGTTTGTCATATTTAATTACTGTCTTGAGAACAGCGGCACAGACGATCATAATTTAAGTCGGATTGTGGTGGTTGGTATGGAACCTTAGCGTGCAGGATACGATTTGTCCTTGTTTGCATTACATAGTAGATAAGTACGTTATGTGTGTTTTTGGTTTTATTTTTTTAAGGAAAATAGTTAAGTCGGGAAATAACAGCGTGAAATTATTTGTGTGTGTAGAACACTTATTTCTCTTTCACAAAAGTAATATATCATTCATTTTGTTTCAGGAAATCGGTGTTCACGCTACGATCAAGTGAATAACAAGTCACGTGACATTTGCGTGACAGTGCACAACAATCATCGTAATAGCTAAAGCATAGTAACTGATCGTAGTCAAGTATGAATAATAAAATAAGTTGAGTGTCTCGTCTTTAGGATAGCGCTATATAAAATGCTTTTACATGTGTTGTTTGTTGTCTCCATTGGTATCTAATCGTCAAGCTAGCAAGGACTAGGTGTGCCACTCTAACCGTGCGAGTGTTTTGTGTATATAATAGTAAATAAGGACTTGGCTGCAGCAATTTATAACGAGGTGAGTTCTGTCAGTTACTTGAAATTTAGATTAGAAATACAAATTGTTAAAAAGTTAAGTCGTAACTTATCATGTTGATATTGATTTTTGTACGAAACTTCACAGAACAGTATAAATTATAATTGTTGGGATCCTTTACAAGCCAGTGAAATAAACTGTTAGCAAAGTTGTATATTTTAGTTGAGTGAAATACGGAATACCGAACTGATTTATAAAAGGAACGGAATGAATTTCAGTTTATTTTAACCGAATTTTTTGCGGCTCATTCAGAAAGTTATATCCTGAAGATATATGGCGAATGTTCTTCATCGTCATACATTATAAATCTTTTTGAATGCTTTGCACTGAAGCAAACAGTCTTCGTCAAGTTTGGTAAGCGTTCGGGGTGTTCACGATGCAACGCTTTAAAAATCAACATTCACAGTGTACATACATACAGTGCCTCTATAGTTCAGTGAGTAACTGATGCATAATATAAAATCTGAGCTCGCTTGGCATTACCACCTCAATTTATATTCCCGTGTAAATCTTGCTTATTTTTTCCCGCAGTCGGCAAATTTTATCCAACGAATTCGTCTTAATCAACGTAAACTTCCCGGCTCAGGAATACACAACTACGGAGAAATACTAATTTACTTACTTCAGTTTCTAAGTTCTTAAACGCCTAACTTTTAATCCCATTCTTTTAAGAACCATTTAATTCTAAAGTATTACAAATTGAGTAAAACAGGAAACTAATTTGAATCTTCCTCTCCAACATTCCGTACTGTCCGAGAGGGAGATGGGTGTTAAGATCTTTACTGTTAATGCACTGTCATAGTTTATCATTGTTTTCAGGAAAAATATAGAACTCGTAGAATGGGACTACCATATTGAGTATAAAGTCCATAAGTAGATAACTTATATAGTTGTATGTCGAGAAAAAACTCGTAACATTAATGATCATATAAAAACTTTTGTTTCAAATTTTGAATTGTGCAAAAATATGATAGTAAACAGCCGCAATGAAGTGGTGAAGGCTCTATTCAGACCGACATGCGGAACCGCTGCTAGCAAAATATAAATTGCACCCGCTTGAAATTACCTCTACGTTTTATGACATAAACGAGAAAAAAGTTATGCGCCATCCGCGCCTCATCGCCTCGTTTTACACTACAGTTTTTCCCTTAATTGAAAACTGATAACAATTTATCCTTGTATTTTTACAGCTCTTAATAAATTATGTTCCAAATAATTATCTTTGTATTACATTTCATTTTAATTAGTGCTACAAAAACTACAAAAAATTTTCTCCACTAATGTTTTTATTATTATAAAAGGCCTCAAGCTCCTACTAAGTAATTGTTAAATTTTTGTTCAGAACAGATAGCATTTTTAATTATTAAGTAATTAGATATCTATTGTTTTAGTATAATTACTATGAGCAGTGCTATATTAATATTAAACCAGTTCAGTTTTTAACGTCTATAAATTCGTAGAAATAATTCCACGCGAATATTGTGGTACTTTTGCACGTAGAATTCAATGCATATTGATAGCGATTGTGCTGTTTTCACGGAAGTCTGTTATTGGTTCACGTTCCATTTATGGGCAGTAGTTTGGCGAGATGGATGATACATACGGGGTGCAAAAAGACATCACATAGCCGTTAACTACACATACTGTACATAAGTAATATTACGCAAAAAATATTTTTGGAGAACGACTATTATTTTTGGTGTTTCAATCACTGTTTATGTGAGCGCCGAATTAAATGCACGCAAAACATTGTGCTTTACGGGTATTTAAAGTTTAGTTATAATATTTAAACTTGTATTAGTACAAAAAAATATCTCCGTAATCGGGAAGTAATAAGTTCAATATTTTTATGTAATTTTTGACTTTGTTTACTTCTTGTCTTTTTACAGCCGTTACATGCTAGGACATGCTAGGCCCTAGATCATTATCTAGGGCCTATTGGCCAATAATAACTAAGAATATGACCATATCGCCAAAAAAATGGCTAGAAAATAAACAACGAATAACGAATTATTAAATTTTCGAAAGTAACGGTTCAACACGAACTGTTTGCTAATATAAGAAGAGATGCGTAGAAAAAGACGTCATTGATTATTTATTTATTTATTAAAACTATATGCACAAATGCAAAAAAATACATCGTACAAAGGCGGACTTAATACCTTGGGCATTTTCTACCAGCCTACCTTAAATTGTTGCTATTAAGCAATATTTTCGTGTATCGTGATGAATAGTCTCTAGGAAAACCTTATGTACAAGCAGAAAATGCAAAAAATGTCTTCAAAATGTCTTCTAATTACTGACGCTTTATATAGCTTCTGCCCTCGACTTCGTACGTTGTAATGTTACGTCGAAGGCTATTACTCTACTCCCGTGTGTCGTAGCGTGATGTTAAATAGCCTATTTGATTCCTCATGAATCTGGCTATTATATGCCTATCAAATTATATTTTCCAATTCCTTTATTAGGTCCAGAGATTACCGCGTTTAATCAAACACATAAAAAAAACAAACAAAACTTTTCAGTTTTAATATTTTCGTATAGAGAGGTACTTTTAAAATTAATTTCTGTGTGACGGGCGCATTGCTACTTAGAATGCGTGACCTCTCCTAGGTAGACGTGACGTTGTAATAGGCAGAGATACTTGTGTACGCAGTAACCTGGTATTAGGATACGAGGTGAGTCAGGTTACGTAACCTACTTACCCTTAAGCTTACGAAAAACACAGTGCGCCGTATTTTTTCTGACTAAAAGGACAAAATTGTTGTTTGATTTTTATTTCAAAGTTTTGATGCTCATTTTAGCCCTTGATCGGTATAATAAATGGTTTGTAACAAAAGAAACAAAACGTGGGGCCGAAGTTTTTTGTATTAGGTAAAAATACATGAGCTCAAAATATATGCCCCAGCTAATTTCGGCCCCAGTTTTGAATTGAAATGTCTTGTAACTAAATAACCATAATATCCATCTCTTATATGTTGCCTACAATTCTCGGTAAGACAAATAATTAGTTTGAGGAATTGGGACTCAATTTGAGAAGTGACAAAACGCAAACATACCCTGAGAGCTTTGTCCCTGTGTGCTTTACCGAGACGTTATTTAGCCAAGGAGACACGTTCACAATCTGCCTTTTCACAAGGGGACTCCATCACAAAACTCATTTGGCATTCAGCCACCTACAATGGCTCGTGTGGATGCGAAGCGGTTTAAAATACCTGCTTTTTTGCCGACACAAGTTGGCACGTTCAAATTCGAATACGACGCTTTAAATAAAAACAAATGAATTAGGAAGTGTATATAAACAATCGTACATACCCTTTCATTGGGTGCCAACTTCATTAGTTTCAGCGACTTTCACTCATCTTCTGTCTAAAGAACTGAAAATGTATTAAGTTGGTGAAACGTGATTGTGTTTCCTAACTGTTTTTTTTTTTGCGATATTTAGACGGGGAGAAATGACTGTTATTAATGTTTAACGAATATTTTACTGAACGCCGAAAAACTTATAAATGGTCGGTATTAAAATTTGCCTGTTTCGGAAAGAGAAATTTATTTCGTGTCAAAGGACGTTCCTAAAACTTTGATAACGTTTTTCCATGACGTTAGACGTCATTTAAGAATAATATTTAGCTTGCACTTTCACTTCCTGGCAAAAGAAAGTTTAATGTAATTTCCAGAAGTTGATTTTTTTATTAGGTCAAGTTTTACTGTATTTCATAAGCTTGTTTATTTTTGAACGATGGTTTATTAATTAAAAATTGAATACAAAACTACCTGTCACTAGTTTACGTTTACACACTATTCACTAGACTGAAGATTACGGACGCTAGATGCAAATTAAAGCAAAATAGAGCAAAATAACTCAAATTATTGGGATAAATATCTCGGTTGGATGATTCGGTAGCAAATGGTTCGTTAGTTCGACGGCAGTGTTGAGCGCGCAGTGCATCCGGCTGGCGGAAAAACTGACGACGGCAAATACAAATCGCGCTTCCTCTGCGTTGTCGCCGCCGCCACGCTGCCGCGCGCCGCGTGGCCGTACCCGCGCCCGCGCCTCTAACAAGCACTACATTATATGCTAGCGTGTTTTGTTGTTGTCACTGACAACAGTACGGGTACACACTCGTTAACCACTCATACACATACCTGCATGAACTCTTTATTTACATTGACATTTTTGTTTATTCGATTTCCAACGTTTCACTTGTAAGCCACACCTCTCCGCGCCGAATCCTAAAAATGCTTTGATTAATTTTTAAATTCTGATTTCCTTTTTGTACAATTTAGAACCTCATTTGATGCTCAGGTATACAAGACATAATTTATTTATAAGAGCAAATCGTGTTATTTTCACGAAATGAAGTGTTGAATTGACAATGAAGTTGTTTTCGGAGAAGTTTCAATTGTATACCGCGAAAACTCGAACACATAAAACGAAATTATTATTATTGCCATTATGTGATAAAATTGTTACCGGTTCTTGAAAGAGAACGTTTGTTTTAAGATTTATATACCTAATTCCTTTGAATATTCGCCTGATTGAAAAACAAATATAGCGCGTGCGTGAGATTTCATTATGGTTTCTAAATGGAAAAACTGTGTACGGTTTGTGTCATCGCATATTCATGGGGCATTTTCGTGAGTCGACCTCTCAAGATTTGCGCACCGACTAAGTAAACAACGTCTAATGGAGGGATTCCAGGAGGTTACGTGACGTTTATAAACATTCAATCCTTCGTAATTTATGTATTAATTTATTACTTACCTGCGACAAGCCGGTAGTGCTCGTATAATAGCCCTCTACGTTTACGATAGCCATATATTTTCCGAATTTACGTCGTCATAGTAGGTATTGTCGTGAAAAAAATTAATATAGCCAAGTAAATGTTGGTCTCATCCATAAAAACAATTATTATATATTAAAAATGTATTATTACGTGTACGATTTTATAGTCGGTCCTAGGTATGGTTTTTTAAACTGGGCTGGTCTACTGTTCAGTTTTAATCAGCCTAACCAAGAAAAATGTGAAAATAATTAAAAGAGAATGCACGAAATGCCTGAAAGTAAACAGTAGAGAGGCACGGGGGGGTAGGGGGGGTCAGGAAGCGGCTTTAATTAATATGATTTATACTTGTTACTGTTTATTCGCACCCTGTTTTTGTTTTGTATGTAAAGATATTACTTATTAAAATGAGAAACAAATACAAGACTAACATCCTATCATAATATAAATTGAAATGCCATGTCATCTATGACATTCATTTCTCTCAATTTATTTGTAAATAGATCCTCGGATACATACATATCAATTTCGAAAGGTAATCTCGTGTTGAGTCAACGTCAAGATTATTTCCCAAATATGTTTACATTTATTCATGCGTAACAGTAGACGAGGAGTAAATATAATATATGTGAAGTGAGTAAACAATTATTTATGTAACCGAAGTATATTGAAGCAAAGTGCTACGGTTAGATTGACGATAATTTTTCGCGGAGGCGCTTGTTAAAGTTTTATCAGAAGCGAAGTTCAACGGAGCGTCTCGCGTTAGCATTCAGAAGTCACGGTTTATAAACAAGTTTGAGTTCAGCCCAGGTAGTGGAATACGGAGGTTTTGTACAATATATGTGTATGTATTCGCGCAGTGGGGGCGCCGGGAGTATCACTCGCAGTTTGCGTAGCCCGGTCAACGACATACAATTCAACACCATTGCTATTTGACATGAAAAGGAATTGAATATAGCTGTATCGCTCAGCAATATTTTATTCGGGATATTTCTATCTTGCAGCTAAGAAATGACTCTGATATAATGTATCATCACATCGATATAGCAAACACAATGTTGTAAAATATTTCCAATTCAACCAAATGTTATGCTTACGGAAATAGTAAGCGTTGTATTTCCGTACCTATAGGGTACAGTACTCTAAGTCTACGGTAAGAAAAATTGGGCGAATCGAAATTAGTTTGTGAACACAGATTGGCATAGTTTTGCACTTAAAGAATGATTCCATTCAAATAATAAATTACAAATAGTTTTTTGTAGATAAATGTTGTAGAAATAGGTAGGTAGGATATTCAAATTATAACTGATATTGAAATAATAAGCCATTATTAACGAACCACCGTTTCTCATTTTACAAAGCTGCATTTATTTCGTCAGAATATATGCAATTAAATTCTGGCAAACAGGTGGCGATGCAAATTGTGTGGCATTACTGCAATCTTTTAAGCAGCCGTGTATTTTTATATGATTTTCAAGAGAAATTAAAATTAATTTCATCCGACTGTTTTTAATCCCTTAGTTCATGCGAATTTCGCGTACAACTGGAAATAGGGAAGAATTTTCAGTTCCATTTTTATTTTAAAAAGCAAATAGAACACCTCGGAAGCGTTTGCTTAGGCAGCGCTACAATAGGAATCATTCGATTGGAATTCTCGATTAGATAAATCTCATAGTATCGAGAAGGTTCCGATAAACAAGACTTATTGAATTGAATGCGCGGACAATATGACCGAATGGAGAGACGCGGAAGAGCGGACTGGACCGCAAATATAAAGTTAGCTTGATTTATATCGAGAGCTGACAATAGTGATTGATTCGTACCGTTCTACTGAAACGAGGTTCAGACCAACCAGGCGTACTTTTGGAGACACATTTCAGGTATTCATTACTTAAGGCTATATTGAAATAGCTATATTTTACTCCGATGTCAAAGGGACGATGTCGGCGAGGATTTTGCGACTCGATTCAGAAAGGTTCCAATTTAAGGCATAGCGATAGTTGTAGGTCAATGGATAGTGGATTATACATAAATCAGTAAAAGAATTCTTCAAAAACATTGTTTCATTGTTTCGGAAGTCGGAAGCGCCCGAAGTTAGATGCCAGCAACTAGACTTTTGGCTTTCATAAAACGCTTGTAAATTGTTAATGTGAAATAAAAACTTTTGAACTTATACGGCTTTTGCTTCGTGTGCAAGTTTCACCGAAACTTCTAACATAAAGCTTGCCCGTACGCATCAAATCTTTTAAACGATGCTAAGATCATGGACCGAACACCGAAATGTTAGGTCGGTGAAGCATTTTCTCAACATTATCAGTTTAGCTTCCACTTAACATACATATGAACTCCAGTTTTGGTCCTCAAAGTTTGCTAGATTACTTGTTAGCTCTTAACAATTCAGTCGTTGGCACATATTATTACTAGAGCTATCACTGTACTCCCACACTTCTTTGGTGAGGGCGAGTATTAACTTTCAAGTACATTCCAAATTGTTACTTCGGAACATAAACACTATTATTTATTTCTGCACTGAATTTCACTAAAGTTTTCATGCTGTTCATTGTTGAAAAGGTTTACTCTTGCATTGAATTCAATGAATAATTTCATTGTTGTTAGATATTTAAAGCATTTATTTGGCGAAGTTTTGTTGGTTTTGAAACAATGGAATGAAAATGAACTTGTTTACGTTTTCTGTATAATAGTTAATTAACTCGGTGTATTTTCAATATAGCAATGGGTACTTTAGTAAAGTATAAGTGCTGTTCATTTAAAGAGGAATCATGAGTCCGGGTACAGCCTTAAAATTTTGTAACATTTTAATGTACTGAACAGGAGCCAGCTCCGACACTTATGGCACTAAAATTTGGGCTATTACTCTGTGAGTACATCCCCGTGTCCATCAGCTGAGCAATAAACACCCTAACGACACTTGTTGTGCTCCAATTACTGTAACAGACCTCTTACTGGAAACAAATGAGCGGAGCAACCGACACTGTTACGTCACCAAAAGTAAAACCCTCCAAACATCGATTTACTCTTGATTATTTTCATATGAGTAGCTCCGTTTCAGACTTTTACGACTATATACGTCTTCTGAGAGCGATAACTTAGTCATTTTATGCTCACCCCTTCTTACTCCGCTGTACTTACGTCGAGAAGTTCAACGTGTGAGTCCCCGTGGAGCGTCATAAACACGCATATCCTTTTCCATCTTCCATTTGAATATGTTTTTCTTATGCCGTCTCATATAAGTAAATTCATTTTGACCTACATTTATGTTTCATTAACTGAAAACATCAAGCCCGCTTAGCATTTTTTCAATAAAGGTTTACAAGCGTAATAAAAATCAAAGTGCTAAATAAAATGTAGATTAAACGTAAGGTGAAAAACAAAAAGTTAGCTGGGGTCGCCGGCGAGTCGTAAGGGGCGGGCGAATCGGTCGCGCGCGGCACTTTATAGTTTTAATATCGTGCGGTCTGAGGTCGTCCGAGTTATGGCGGGAACACGCTTTTACTACAAATGTGTGTCCTCTGAACTGCTACATCGGAACATGGCTGTGTACAGAACAAACAAAACTCACCCAAGTTAATACACTTATTGCTTGATTCCTGCCTATGCTCTTGCATGGAAACTACTCAGTTCCTATGGTTAGTTGTGTAAGTCGTCCGCTATCCTGCTCGTTAAGGGTTATTCAAACGAGATAGCGTGATATCGCATTCAGTATTATGACTATGGTTTACAATAAGCAGATATATTCTGTTGCGGTTACAATATCAGAGTTGCCAGTGCGATGTATTGTATCTTCATAATAATTAAAGCTTGTAGAAAAAACAAAGCCACTAAGTAAATTACCTTCATGTCGCGTTTAAACAAACAGACAGCGAAACAACTTCACGTAGGGCATGCCAGAGCAAACGTTTATTTAAAATAAACATTTTATTTGCTGCCTTTCCGTGTTAATGTAAAAAAACTCTGGCACAAGGCTTAGGTAGGCGCAAGTTATTTTCGTTTTATATTTTCCTGGAGTCGCCCGGGGCGCCCTCTCTTGGGGCAGATAATTTCGTATAGGCTACGTGCTGCGTCCCTCGCTGTCGGGACCAGTTGACCTGGAGTGCCTCCTAAACCTCAAAGCAAGAAAACCGAATTAGTTGTACGTTACGTACTACTCACGATAATTCGTTCCGTGTTCGTAAGCATCTATTGTTTTCGTTGCTTAACTAGACTTAGTCACGTTTTAATTAAGCGGCATAGTTTTAGTTTTTTTTAAGCGTAATTTGGTATTTTCAGCGCATTTTCTCCATTGAGTATTCGGGTTAATGTATTAACCTTAATATATACGTAATTATTTGATTTTGATATACGCTTTTATGTAAAAATGTAAGTTGTATAAACAAATAAGGTGTTTATTAATAACAGTGGTGAGGGTATTCATTTAATCTCAGTGGCTTCTAAAAGTCGTAAAATATTTCAATGTTAATAAATTAATTAAGAATAAGATTACATTAAGAAGACTTTCCTTACGAGCTTATTTAAAAATCAGATAAAAACTCTTCCTTGCCTTGCACCCAACTAACACTTTCCACAGAAAATATGATCAAAGTAATTACGATAAAAGATAGTGCAAAGAGACCGTATTAAAGTAAATACACTTACATAATTACATTAAAAGTGGCTATCTAGCCAAGCGTCGGTAACCAATTACGTCGTATCGAGCGACTAGGGAGAACTACCTGCTCCCTTACCACCTTTTTGCATAATATACTTACTCTAGACATGAATTAACAATTATAAATTTACACCAGGGACCAAAACACCGTAAATGGTATGAAATCTCAGATTAGGGTAACAATGTTCTTAGCGGAACTGTTTTTATATGATTTGTGGCCCGAAGGTAACTCTCTTTGACATCGTACACCATTAAATTCAAATATGATTCAGACAGAATGTTTGATTAACTTCGACAGCCGAAGTTTTCTTCGTATCGCATACCATCTTAGAAGGAAATACATTTCAAAAGACGTACCTAGGAGTTTCTCGTTTGTATTAACATCCATTTTAGAAATTGTAAATTACTTTAATGGAAAGTTACTATGTATTCAGTCACAGTCTGGTAATAATGTTGAAATAATCAATTACATAAGCATATTAACTTTCAATCTCTAATGGGCCATTTTAATGTTAGGCCCAATTAATTACCGCAATGTTTATTTCCGCAACCCGCCAATATACCTGAAGTTGCGAAGCGATGTTAATATCACATTGTTTCACAACGCTAAACTATTACAATAAATATGTAGGGGTAATTAATGTAAGTGGTAATTTAGTCGGGGTGGGAATAAATTGCGGTTTGGGAGACACGAGTCTATAAAGTGGGACGTAAGGTGACGGGACGTGGGTACTGTGGGCATACACTGTGCCCGCGTCCTACATCCCGCCTTTTTTATGGTGGGACGCTATCGAGCCGCTCATCTATTCGAGACCCTAGATAGTGGATCACGCACGCATGAGCGGCTCCTACACAAAAACTTGACCTATTTTAGTGACATAAAATGCAACTACCAATTGAGAAATGTGACTTCGGTGTTTTATTCAGGTCAAGTGGTTTTATGTGATCCGAATGTATGAGATCAAAGAGTTACGTGCTCGCCGATGAGTTTTGTAAAATATTGAAGTACCTACGTTATGGAAACATGAAAAGTTATACATTTTGCTTCCAATCGTTATACTCGGTGATTTCCCAACTACCTCGGTGATTATAACCCGGTGGTCCGGTCCGACGATGACCGCATAAGTCATATGCATGTGCTACCGTGACAAGTGGGGTGCCGGGTGGAGGCTGATATAGGATGGAAAATTTAACAATCAGGTAGCGAGTGTATGAGTATGTCCGAGTATGATTCCAACCCTTTGTTCATCCCAGCTTGAAAATTATATAAAATTATAGATAGTAGCTTTGAAAACTACGTGAATACATTATAATATATCATACAATGCATCATATAGATACGCTGATACATCAAAATGGATATCTTTGTTTACGGTCAAAGTGAACAAAACAAATAAGTATTTGGGAGGCAGTTGGGAATCTATAACTCAATGCCAAGTTTTCCAAAGTTTGCCAACTCGTAGAGAAGTTCTCCTCAGAGCACACAGGCTACAAGTCGAAACCTCCATTTGCTGAGTTACCTGTAAACAAAAACAATTCATTTAATACGTAAAAATATCCTCTATGATGACATTACAAACTCACTTTTGGTAAGATTTTTTATATCTTAACTTTTTGTTTTGAAGTAAAATCTCTGAAGAAAATATTTTATATTTTTTTCTTTCTTTTATATTGTTGTAACGTAGCAACAATAGGACTGAGGGGAGTGGTAACACTGTAAATTAAGTACACCGCATATTTAAGTTAGTCGGGACTGAATTGTGATACCTCCAAGTAGAACAGATAGCAACAAATAAAAACAAAACATAATCTCGTACATTCACTAATCGACCATTACTGGGAAAACAGATATCTAACTAAATTGAAATTTATTACGAAAATGTATTTAAAGCTTTCAATGCATACAAAAAATAATATTGCCATTATTAGTACCGTGAAATTGATATAACATAAAAGAGTAGTAGTCATTGTGTCGACACAAAACACGTAGAATATTTTTGATCCGTGAAATACGATTTTTGGGAATAAATCTCGATTCAGAATATTATACAATCGAATACCTACTTTATGTGTCGTTTGAAAGTCACGATTTGTCTGGGGAGACGACTGAAAAACTAAATATGGATTACCTACCTATACGCGAGGCGCGTGTGACACGTAAATATTACTCATTTCATATTCTCGGCGCAAGTTCACAAGTTCACGTTAGCAAAATGATCATCTAAACAGTTTTTAATGGGCAACAAGAAATAGATTAAGGTGGGGCGACAAGAGCTGTTTCCAATTTGGACGCGGCGAACTTTTATGTCGGCAGCTTTACGTGAGCTGAAACGTGAGCAATGAGATTAAAAATAAATTATGTTCTGTGTAAAACCCATGAAGGACGACACAAAGATACGGTTTAAGTAAATATTTCCAAAAAATTAAACAAAAGCATCCCCGTTATTTGTATCCCTTCTGCTACACCAAAATGTTAAAATTAAAGTTAAAATCACGTTAAGCCAGTGACCCCATTTTCATTGCTTTATCCCCAGTACCTGGCTTACCAAGTAGTTTCCTGCGGTTGCCAAGGAAAACCGCGAAGTAGCGGCGGTCGTCGAGGCTTGACGAAAGTTATACTTAAGTATTGAAACCCGCATGAACAAAAGTAAAAGGCGTAGGCGTAGGCTGAATTGACTTGCTTCAATGTTAAAAGCCTCGTATTGTTGTAGTACTTCATCAGCAAAATTACTTAAGTATCAATGTTCACGGTGATTATAGCACCAACATTGTAGGATTAAATATAACCCTTTTTTATTCGTCGCTTCCATTATTACGTTTTTTTTTAGAAAAGTCTAGACATTAAAGTGAACCTTCGATTTTCGATTGAGCTTCGATTTTCAGTGTTTCATCACGGACTCCTTTCGATAATTATAAGTAATTTTACTATCTAGTTGTAGTGAAACAATTATTTAATTTACGGGATAAAGATAATTTATTATGTGACGCTGTATCATCGTTACAGTGTTAGTAATTCAAAACATTTATTTGGAGACATGATATATGTGAAAAATCTGGTGCATGGTGCTGTGATGCAAGTGTATGTAACATAAATAACGAGATATATTCTAAATATAATAATTCTCAACTACCTTTGACGAGCAGCTGCTTTGTGTAAATATTGTCTTTTGAGAGACAGACACTCAAAGTTATTAATTTTGGTAGGATCCTTGAGCGATAAGTCCTCCAACCTTTGTTATTTACTAGGTAATGTTTACATCCAGGAATCATTTCTTCTTGGATAGCTTTTGAACACATGAAGCATTTAGATAATCCTTTTGATCTAGGAGCTCACTATGTTATTTACCTATGTGTTCCGCGCTCGTACCTACCGCCCACACACAACAGCCTTGGATATTTCTTAACCTTTGATCAATCTTAACAATTGGTCTAGATTAAGAGTCCGGTAAAAGGTTCGGTCTACAGTAGCCTAAATCGTTCAGTCCGTAGTAAAATGTTGTGAATCTTTTTTTTTTGGGAATACTGAATATTTTGCTTTATTTTGCTCATATTCTATGCTCAGTATCGCCATGTCCAAGTTCACCTTGTTTCAATTATGCCCCGTCGGCTCTTTTAACTTGTGTTTTTAACATGAACATCTGTATATGTTCGTACATACATGTGTATCGCTCCCCACGGAGCATGCAGTAAAAGAATCAAGCGCCAGCGGGCACACAAACAGTAACTCCATTCCAGAAGTTTAAAATATTTCATTTGCGCCATTTGAACTCGCGTGCGAATATTAATCCAAAGTTATTCAGAGTTATTGAGTTAAATATTTACTTTTAAATGGAAAGAGGATCAGAGGGACGTAAAAACTTTTTTCTCGTAGCGAAAGTTTAAGTTAGAGCTGTGAACAACTGAGCGACTGCGGTTTCCTCGACCTGAATAGTTTAGTGAAATTCGCCGAACACCACGCTGGCCGCGTGCCGAATGTTGCAGTTAAATAATTTGTGATAACCGCTTTCATTTATTCAACTTTCGCTCGAGATTTCCATGAGTAATTTGTCTGTTTCAGCTTTAAATGTTGTGTTATTATCGTCGCGACGTATACGCGTAGATGAATGTTTTAATTGTGTACAGACAGAGAGGTAGTGGGAAGACGTTTATTGTGCGAACTTTTTACAACTCGCAGCTGGTTCCCTTCGCAATTTGCCGGAGGCCGCAGTAAAAAACGTTACACAGTTTACGACTGTTAATAGTCGCCTACAATGTTAGTTGATATTTCGATGGAAACATCGATAGGACATACCTATCGTACCGAATGATTATCTGTCAGACAATCTATGATACACGGGTGATTATATCCAATTTTCCCTTTCATTGGTATTGCGTATTGTCTTTCATAATACAGGACCGACATTCTGTCGTTGATTTATTAACTTCCTTATGTTCACGAGACATTCTCAGAATTTTTTGTCTACTCACGGGATGGGAATTATGTGTACGAAAATATAATAAGATAATATTCTAATATAAATGAGACGTCTTTTTAAATTGAGTCTGAGTGGCGGGGTCAGATTAATGTTACTATTAGATTTTCCTCGGGCCGAGCGCGGCAGGTATTTTTTCCAGGTTGGTGTGCGCCATATAAATGTGCACGCTAATCTATCACGCTGGCTGTCGGTCGACGTGTATTAATGGAGTGTGAATAAATTTGTAGACAACCTAGGCACCGCCGGCTCTCCCGACAGCTGTACCCATCTTATCTGATCGGATTACATTGTACACTTCGATTTTCTAAGACTTCTAAGTAATAGCTACAAAGCGTCCTCTTTGATGTTTGTTATTCAAGCGTTTTATTTTTGTGAGGTAACTTGTGTACTGATTTTCTTTGTTCGTCTTACTGGACAATGTTTTTTGTTTTTCAGCTAGATTTGTTTATTACGCTTTAGCCTTCGTGTTGTTTTATGGTATTGACTTTCTCCTCAACTTGTAATAAAGTTTATTTACAAACCCCTGTGAAATTAAATCATTGACAACTTCTGTGAGCTGTTATTAGAGTACCGTTTACATGATCATGGTCTCTGCTTGCGTTCTGTTACAATTATGAGGCTTTCAGTTTCCTCAGTGGAGACTACGAAATTCATTACTTACGTAGAAAGCCTACGCTTTTATCTCGAAAGATGTGCTTTTGTAATCACATTACGCAAATGAGAGCTCGAGAATTCATGGTTGGTTCGGGATAGGGTCGTGATCCCAACAAATGTCTCTTACCCAGCTTGACAACTAAATCTCCATCGCTACATTTATCAGTAACAATCAAACTCCTCTGTTCCTGAATCAAATAGGAGTAGAAGAAATAAAAGTGATAATGTGAGAACACAAGATCTTTTGTTTATTCGCAAATAATGGTTACATTATTTTTCGTTTGCCTTGTGAACCGACAGATTGTAACGGTATTGGCAAATGGATTTTGCAAACGCTGTATCTGGCTGTGACTAGCTTCTTAATAGGTTTCAATAGTTTAGTAAAAATAACAGAAAATAAAATCACACTGCGGTCTGTACACAAAACACGATACATGGAAACTACCAGTTCAATAAAATACAAATCGAATCCCTTGTGAATACGTATCGTGTATTCCAGTTTTATGATGATGATAGGTTATCAGAAATAATTTACCACAATTCCACATGGCAATGGTCAATTTAGAGATAATAGCAGTGTAATTTGGCCCAACCCGCTCAACCCGCCCAACATTACAGTATTTTAAAAAACGTTAAAGTAAGCTAAAAACTGAAATAAATTGCATTCTCATTACCATTTACCGAGTTTGGCAGAAGTCCTGCGCCCGCCAGGAGAGTAACTCCATTTCCTGCTACGTGCTACGGCTGCTACGGCGTAGCTCGTAGCTATCGTAGTAGAGTGCCTCCCGTTCTGAATAATTGTTCAATTTGCTTTTTTTTTCAACTTGTATAAAAGCATAGGTAACAGATACAAAGTGTATGACAAATATAAGTCAATTTTACAGGTCAAAAAATTTTCCCTATTTAATCAAATGTAAACCTTATTTATACCAAGAGTCAATCGTTAAGTTTTGTATGACTGATAAAAACAAACTCACTTAAAACAAAGCCGAAAGTTTTCTCAATGTTACAGTGTATTTTTGATTATAAGCAAAATAAATTTACATTTTGGTCTTTAAAACATTTTAAGTATAAAATAACTTTCTTTGATGGTATAGAAATAGGAGAATAATAGTGTAATAAGCTTAATTTCTACCCGGAAGGCGTAAATTCCAACAAACAAAAGTGGGTCAACAAGCATTATTCGAAAACTGACAATACTTAGAGCCAGCGCGCATTGCAGATTTTAAATCGCCCAATTCAAACTTTTTCTAAATTCAGAGCTGGTTCAAAATTATTGTTGAACTCCTGTTTGTGGCATTTCTTTTGTTGGTTAGGATTTGTCAGTTGTGCGCAGTCATCTTCATCTAAGTATCCATTTATATTAATATTATATACAATATTACGAAACTACTTTTGTAATTATTTTTTTATAACCAAATGTGATTAGCTATATGTAAATAATCAGTTGATAAGGGTTCTACTAAAATCGCAAACTCATTCTATTAGTTTGTCAAAGAACAGTGTTTTGTAAATACTAAAATAATAAAATCATCTAAGATCTATTTTGTCTTGATAATTGACCGCGAGGGACGTAGCTAATGTAAGTACTTGGAACCTCCTCCATTATGTTTACTTTATTATCGACTTCCGCACACCCCCACACAAAACAAAATTATCGACACAACGACTCCACCCACCTGCCTACATTCAATTCATGATGTGGGTCGCATGTGAAATGAAATATCAAACAAATTACTCCTATCAATGATAATAGACACGCTCAAACTCAGAATAGAGTGCGCTCCTCAAAAGATATACCTCATCAAAATAAAAGATATGAAGATTGTAAGAATTCCATGGCATTACGTAATGGAAGGAGTAGTGACGATCGCGCGGCGGCCGATACCGACAAAAATGACGGTATCAATTAAAAGCAGGCAACGCAACGGCCGCTGTCATCCATCACGCGGGGCGAACGCCTGACGCGGACAAATGAAGTGCGATTTGATCCGACACCCGCTGATCCTACGTTCATTCACAACTTATGCAGTCACCAAGAAAAACAAAGAACCCCACCTCATTAGGACAGCTAAGTCTTATGTTTTATTCACTATGGACGGAGAAACGACTAACCCAACTAATTTAACTTTTAAAACGAGTGACAATTTGTTCAATTCAGAACATTTTTAATAATAGAGCTTGTCGACTTCGGAAGCAATTAGGCGGGACTTCTAGGTATTTAATGGTTGTGTAAAGGCTCAGATTGCCGCTGTTGCGCATTATAATAGGTTTATTAATGTTGTGTCTAGCGCTGTATGTGTGTGTTAAACCTACCTTTACATTATAACCGTTGGTAATATTTGTTTTAATGAGCATAAGGATACTGTGTTACATGTGCGATTACATACCTACATACAAACATCTACATTCGAAATCTGTATCTCAAATCTATAGATCAAACAAATATTTGCCTAGATCCAAGAGCCCACCTGACCTGTACCTAAGTACAAAAGGTACGCTCACCGACTGCGTCATTTAGATCGTCAAATATGTACGGCTTAGTTCGGACAAGAGATATTTTACTTCAAAAACATCAAGTGGCTTAGTTTGATCTTTATTTTTATATGACGTCGTACGTGTATGTACTCACATCAAATCGTCGCATAAAACTTTTATGTTTTGCCTTTGTAAGTAGTTATAAAATAGTTGATGTTTCTCTGTCTGTAATTTCATCCTTTGAATTATTGATTATACTTGCCGTTTTTTCTGGAATCTACATTGTCATCCTTCTGTCCTTTTTGTTTTTCACACATTACTAAATATTAATATTACACTGCGTCGAAAGAGCTCATTTTTGCCACATCTTAGTTTCAAGATTTTCGTTTTTCACTTTGTTTAGTGACAATTGTGAAGGCTTTGGAGCTTTCTGGGCTTTCAAAGCATCGTTCACTCCGAGGTTTGTAAGGATTGCGGGTATCGAAAAACGTCTATAGTCTTGATGTTTTCGTCGGGCAACTCGAATGACTGAGAACGATAACGATTTTTCGAATAAACGTCAACGATGGCAATTTTCTTTGTCTTTTATTAATTTTATTTTTCGTGATATAGCGACTGTTTGCGAAACAAATATTTTGCTGTGAACAATTTTACAAAGTTGTTGTGTGTTAAAATTTCCTGTACTGAGCAGAAGTTGCCGTGAAAAATGGCAACAGAAACATCGCGTTCATTATCATCTCGCCTTAATATGATGAGAGTTGGCAGAGTTCCCGAACTACTACAGCGGATAATTCTGTTTTCGGCTACGTGCCGTGAATTATTAGTGGCTACTCCAGTACGTCGACCAATCTTAGCATTTTTTCTGTCCAGCATTTTCTGTGCATATTACAAATTACTTGCATTTGCTTGACAGCACTGTCTCGTTAGTTACGAATATAAAACCGGTAAAGTCTTATGACATTTTTATAACTTTTAAAACATGGACAGGTCAGTTGAAACCTCATCGTTTTCATTTCATTCACATAACCGATCAGACACAGAACAACTATCTGTAGGCCATACAAATATTTGATCCACGCGGGAATCGAACCCGCGACTAGAGAAACAGAGTAGCAGCCAATTACTCAGCCACTGCGTAAATCGTGCCGTCAAATTACCTAAATGCGCTGTAAATATCTGAAACTCCCATTACATGATCGATTCGTCTAGACAAGTTATTAATTTTATTCAAACGCTTTATTAAAGACAATAGATAGACATGTAGGAATATATTTTGTTAGGGAGCGTTGATCTCAAATCTGTGCATTGACTCCAGTTAGCTGGTAAAAATACATATCTTACCATTCCGTCGAGAATTATTGCAGTAAAACTTCTGTCTGAATTTTTTTTTGCCTTAATAAAGTAAAGAGTTGATGCTCTCCTTTAAAGTTTGGATTTTATTTACATATGCAAGTATATGTATGTACATACTACAGTATATTTGGGAGATAATGAACGCGAGGTCCTTGTAAAAACCGAATATATTAAGGGTATGTAGGTACCCGCTAAACTAATAGATTACTAAACGAATTCCCTCCGGTTTAATGGCGTTGTCCTAATTTATTTAATGTCAAGAGGATCGGGTGACGCTAATTTAATTGTAAGTGAATTAAGGGTGTCTTAAAGAATTGTGTGGCCGCGTCCTTATGGTGAGGGAGCAATAAATACATCATGCAAGGTACACGTCACCAACGGTACGTTTCCATCTAATATATTACAGAGCAGAGTGAAATACTTAGCTCACAACGATATTTATGTTCCTACGACTGAATTATAAATACGATATGATATATGAGCGGTATTTCAAAGGTGATAATATTATGATATACATAGAAATGTAAGAGAGAGATGATAATTTTACGTTAAGCGGCGTTCGAGAGGTGGTGGGCCTACATCTTTATTGAGCTCTAGTGATTAGCACCATTACCAAGTGAGCGTGTTCAACTTAATTTAATGAAGTGAAATAGTTAATAATTTAAACGCACTAGTATGTACCACGATTATAAAAAGATGGTCAGTCTCTAGGCTATTTCAAAAAGGACTTTAGATTCACATCACAACCACAATTATCATCAATCAAGGCTAGCTGCCTAATAATTTCATTACAGTATCTACAATATTGTTGGGAAATACTGGGCCGTACATTGCGAAGCATATTCCGCCGGTATTGTTACCCGAATATCGTTGCGGTATCTACCCACAATTGGGTATGTACCTACCTACATTCGAGATACTCTCTAATGCATCTCCTTTTCCGGTTCTTCGCTAGTCTTATCTACTGATAACTTGTTATCAAGGGTCTGGGTTACATGAACATTGGCATTGTGCATTTTACTGTACAGTTACAGGCTGTTTTATTTTAAATAAACATTGTACGAACAGAATATCTGTAGTGCTGCGTTAGTTCCATGTTTCCCATTAAGTTAATCGGCTAACTATCAAACAAAATTGAATTATAATCCAGTTTTAGTTTAACATTTCTTGTAACAGTGTACTTTTAACCACAAATTAGTCTGTTGCTAGGTTACGAATTAAATGAAACCTATTAAATAAATTTCAAACTTCGGAAATTAGTAGTATCTTTGAAGTTTATACAAAGTTCGGTAGCCGGGGAAACGTACAAATATCCAAGGTTGTCCTCGAACATCGTCAAAAGGAAAATTTTATTCTCGCCGTGGAACGTGGTGCGATTTTATTGGCCTTGGAGGTCAGGCGGCGATAATTTGTAGACATACAGATAGATGGCACTACTTTTAGTTGGATAAACAGGAATCGTGTTTTGGCGTACAACGTTCCAGTCATTAGATGGTAGGGTCGTTCTTACCCTTTTCAAAGTGGCGGTGGGCGCTTGTCGGTGGATGGGTGAATTATTTAGCAGCCGAGCGCCACCGACCTCCGTGCATGACGTTTATCACGCGTCTTACCAATTATTATCAGTAACACATTGCTGGTTTGGTAATCACACTGTTATTTGACAAATAATTTAGTAGGTGTCGTGTGGAATGTTGGGGGTGTGAGACCGTGTGAATAATATGAATGAGAGAAAGACTTCGATAAATTTTCAGCGTTTTAATATAAAAAATATCTATTCATCAACAATATATGCTCAAATTTCATAGAATAGAAGTGATTTAACACGAAAGTTAAAATCAATTCTAATGTCGTTAAAATCAGCATTTTGTATAAAGTACATTAAACAGTAAACATGCCAAACATACTCAGTTTTTAGTTGGAAAAAAAACCAAAAAAATTTAAATGGTGAAAAATTTGGACCAAAAGCCGCGTCGTTCCCCAGACACAATAATTAGCCCGTCACTTCTAATTTTCCCCTCCCTCGTCGATGTATGGAAACATCTTTCATTCCAATGACATTTATGTTCATATCACTGAATTATAAATAAGGCACGGCGGACGTTTTCTAATAACATAATAAATTACGCGTCAAGCATGATAATAATTAATTAATAAATTATTGATTTTGAGGGCACACGCATGGCTGAATATTATTATTTTTTTCTTTTCAATTTTACCTTCGGGTTCCACCTTGTTCGAGCTTTCTCCTATAACTGATCCATTTTTAGCCTCGTTAACCATTGGACATTATCATAATTTCGGTAATTACTTGTAAGTAGACGTTAAATACGAGTAGTTTGACCGTGTCAGTTGGACTTCAAATTAACTTTTCGACACCGATAAAAATGGATAGGAAATAATTATACTTTATTTTTAGAGCGGTCAATAAAATAACTAAATGTCACGGACTGATATTGATTGATGTACAGAGTATCTTTGTTATTGTGAATGAATTACTTTAAAAACTAAATATTCAACACATTCCTTCATTCATTTCTTTTGTGTTATACAACATTTCAAGTAGTATTCATAATTAAAATACAGTTTAAACTGTTGCAAACGTACGATGACAGAAACTACATAGTTCTAATTAATACGTTTTGAGTACACTGGAACTGAACCCAGTTCACTGATTGCGTCACACGTAAATCATTATGATGCGGCAATCATACTCATACATAAAATAGGCTAACGAAAGATATTTGTTCACTAAAATTAGAGACAGGGCCCCGAGGCTTATTGGCACATCATCCGTTATACTGCGCTACGAATGTGTGCTTTGCGAGCTACGCGGCTACGACCGCTACGTTCGTAGAACTCGTAGCATAGAAACTCGTTGGACGTTCCCCGCGCCTTTGTATGTACTCGGCTAATTTTGGATGTTCGTTTTTGTAGTAAACAATGTATGTAACAAACAAGAAGTGTACTGTTTTTTCTGGTCTTTTGGAAAGATTGTTGTTGGCAACGATTTTTCCAATAAAAGGAATATTAATACTGCAGCTGCTAGTTTTCTCGTGAACGAATTGTTTATCAAAGAGTACTGTGGAAAACGTTTACTAAGGAATTGATGAATACTGAATCAATAGATAAGCAAACTATTACTATTCATCTGCATACAATAGTTAAATCCCGCACATATTGCAGATAGATTATACGGAGCTTCTGGGATCGAGTACCTTCTATTATTATGTATGATATCATTGGTATACAATTGCTCTCGAATAATATGATTACCAAACCATCCATACAATAGGATATGCTTTATTGTAGACTAGTATTGTAACACGGCTCAATACAATATCTTCACGGTCGATCTCATACATGTATTCATCCTTCTATAGTAGGTACCTACTTGATTTGATTGACTTACCATATATCAAGTACTGATATTGTACGAACCTACTTCCTTCATTGCCGATGAAGCCTTGATATCGAACTCTACATACAACAAGTTTCCTCATGTAGGAGTTGTTAAACTGAAACTATTAAGAGGTTACTTAGTTTTCCGTTTCCAGCTACAACAATATACCCACAATATTTTGTAATAAGAGTTCATAAGTTGTTCTAGTTAAAACCATCATAAAGTAAATTCCCACATTTAACCAAAGAAACAATTAATTAGTAATCGATCCACAGTAATACTCGAATGAGTTTATACATCACTAGTTTTCTATCTAGGTTTATGTTGACTGCCTCGGTAGCCTAGTGGTCCTAAGCGCGATTGCTACGCTAGAGGTCTTGGATTTGATTCCCAGGTCGAGCAAAGTGTTACTGGGTTTTTCTATGAAATTTTCAGTAGCAGCTCGGAGTTAGGATTTGTGCCCGTTTAATGGCAAAAGGCTCGCCCCCTATTACATGTGACCTAAAACATACCGGCGAACTGTGGGTGTACATTGGTACACCTCTACCTAACCCTTCGAGGAACACAGGCGTGACGGTATGTAGTTTACTGTCTGCGATTTCGTTCGCGTGGATGTCAAATGAACTATTTCACAACTTATCTTATGATACTCGGCAATAGTATAGTTCTCTATCAGTGAAAGATTGTTTGCAATCGGACCCGTACTTCCAGACGTAGGTACTTCTTAAAAATAGACAAACCATTATCTATTTACAATATTAGTATATGGAAAGCGCGTAAAGCCTTTGTTCCTGCTCCTGATCTCGCCCCGGTTGTGTCGGATTGCACCTGTGTTTGTGCACACACTTGTGCACTATAACATCTCCTGCGTACTTAGCTAGTCTGCATTTTTTTTTTTTTTTTTGGTGGGTGGGAAATCATCAAATAACTTCTCCCGCCCTGGGCGGGGCGGGAGGGAGTGTCAGACTTTTACTGACTAAAACCCACCCATGTTCCTTCTTGTGCCCTTTGCGTTCCGGGGGCGCGGTATCTCTTGCGAACAACCCGCAGCCCCGGCAGGCATCGGCCCTCAGTGGCCCCTTCCTTTTGCTGACATCTCTTTGAGGCGCGCGTGGAACACGAACGCGCCGTCGACACGGCCTGTCGTTATGCAACGTAAGGACGGTGAGCTACCCATTGCTCACCGTCCACAGGCCAGTATCTACGGTGGCCGGGAGTCGTCTCGCGGCTCCCGACGTCCGGAGCGTCTACCGCGGCGGCTGGGACGGGAGAACCGCTGTCTCAACCGTCCCGCCGCCTCCTTCTCAAGCATTACTGCCTCGCAGAAGGAGGCGACTGCATCCCATTCCCTCTCGCTCCGGACCATGGCTTGCACCAGGGCCGGACGCGAGAGTTCGCCGCCGCCGATGGCCGCCACGAGGACTCGGCGATGCTCCGCCCAAGCGGGGCATACCGCCACGGTGTGCTCCACCGTGTCCTCGGGGCGATCCACACAATGGTGACACCCGGACGTTTCCTCCCGCCCGATGAGGTGCAGGAACCTCCCGAAACACCCGTGTCCGGTGAGGACCTGCGTCAGGCGGTAGGTGAGGGCGCCGTGGCGCCTCTCCAGCCACTCCTCAAAGAGGGGACTTACCGCCTCTATTAAGGCGTGCCCAGCACGAGGTTGCGACAGTCGCTGTCTCCATGTCGCCATGAGATCGAGCCGGAGGTCGGCCCGCCGAGCGGCAATTTGCCGCGGTGGCGGACTCTCCCCCCGGCCTAGTACCTCCACGCGCCACTCGTACAGGCGCGCGAGGACCAGCGCCTCCAGATCCCACGGCGGCAATCCGGCAAGGAGGCTCGCCGCCAGCTAGTCTGCATTACGATTAGCCGCCGTAGCCGGAATCGGTCTGGAGAATACATACATATGAAAATGAAGTCTTATATATAAATAAACATATTAACAAAGAAAAAACTCCATCACATGAATACAACAATCTTGTGGAATAGACGTACAATGTTTGCGGAACGAATTAGTGATCTTAGTAGCACCCAGGTTTACGTCACCAGCTATCCTCAAAGTGTAATCTTGTAATCGTCTTTTACGACACCTACGAAAATTAATGAGATGGCCTTACTCGTATTAAGACCACAGAGTATAAACCTTGTTTTGATTTGGTTTCATGATATAAAACATATTATTTAACCAGCTCAAAACATACTTAAACTCACACCTTTTTTCCATGGGGGTAGGCAGAGCTCAAAACATTAGATGTTTAATCATCTATCTCACTGAAGACGCGACTAATCGTAACCGTAATCGCATCGTGCTCGCGGCATAAAAATTCAATCTAAGTAGTTTGTAACAATCTAGGTAAAATTAATTTTAACTTTGAAATTAAAAATAGTTTCCTATTATGAAACCTTAACTTTTTGCTAAGCTCAAGATTACCAGACCGCGAAAAGGCAACGGACTAGCTAACATGCGCGGCTTTTATCTTCAAAGGTGTGCTGTTACAATGGCGGTATTACGCAAACGAGAGCTCAAGAATTTACTGTAGACGGTGCACGTTGCTCCGACGATATAATGAGATGCGAAAACACACTGATATTTTGTAAGTAAAACTGCTCCTTGCAAATTGTTTTGACTATCCTCTTGAATTTATTTCGTTGACGTTCAAAGCAAGTGTTAAGTAGGAATGTTTCAAACCTTTTCATACTTTTTAATAGACAAGTTTACGTACTTGGCTATAAATGATTTAACGGTACAATTTTATAAACAAAAATCAAACTCAGTTTTCTTCTTTGGTCTTTATTTTAGAAATGCGATACTTTATGCCTGGCTTTGTAACCGAGTGGCAATTTTATGTTTGCGATATATCACAAAGGATATGTCGTATTTTTTCGTTTGTGTCTACAGGATTGTAGGCAGGAATAGTCAATAATACGTCAAGCAAGAGAAGGTCAAGTAGACACGTTGCGATAGATTGGTATTCCAAACACATCCTAAGATTACGGTATGTAATCCACAAAGGACCTTTACAACTGGTGTCTGAAATGAAACAGATCACATTTGGTCGAAAACCAATTATTTTTGTGATCCTGCTTATTATATTTTCAAAGTTATGATATTTTAATAATAATAATATTTTTTGATCATTTCGCATAGTTCAAAACATCACAATTCAATTTACCAGTTACTGAATTTCAAATGCCGTGGTCAATTCCGACTCAGTTTCAGACAGACTTTCGTATTTGCAAGTTTGAATTACCCAAACGCTAATTGCGGTTATTCCATGAAATCTGACATCAATTTCGCAAATAACAATTTGAGAAATTTGGTAGCGAACAAGCAGAGGCATTTACTGGCGACCGGCGGCTCGAATCACGCCGTATCTTTCGGCCACTTCGAAATTTTGAACGTTCGAGACTAATTGACTTGGTTCTGAACCGATCGATGTGAGGAAGCCCATTAGGCAATTACATACGACCGAGTAGCCTTATACGTTATTTCGTGGTATAGTGTATCACGACTTCTCTTCTCACTTAAATATTCGTATAGGTCAAGTAATGGGATTTTGATAATTTATTATACCATTTACCGTTAATACGTAGTCGTATTATACCAAAATCATAATCCTGCAGTCACAAAGTCATAATTCCATCAGAGATTGACAACTAATTATACCTACAGATTTTATCTTGAAATTAGGGCAGTTTGGACGCCTTATCCTGTGAGAAAACAGGAATAAAGATAAAGGTACGTAGATATAGGTATAAAATACGGAAACAGTTGTCTCTACGTATAGTAAAAGGTTTCCGAAACGGTTTGGGAGAGGCAGTTGTGCGTCAGAGGTTTGTAGGGAAGTCGTCGCGTCCCCGCAATAATTTAGCTGTTGCGGGCACAATGACGCCCGTGCCACATTCTACGTTCGTGTTCGCTTGACAGTTGAGTACTAGCGCAAGATAGAATAACTAAACATTTTGTGTGGATGATATGTAACTAAAATGATAGCCTATATTAATTTTATTTTATTATAGTCTGGTAGGAAATTATGAACGAGTACATCTTGATACTTAGATGTTTATGACTGCAAAAGATAAAGTATCCACTTGTGCAATATCAAGTCAAAAATCTAAAGTCAAAGTCATTATAGATATTAAGTATATTGTAGAATTCATAATAATATATGATTTCCTCCTCATGGTTTTTAATTCAAAAGATTGTTTTGTCAACAACAGTCTACCAAGCGTCATATCATCCATGAAATTGATTTGGTCATACCTATTTGAACCGAAGAATGCCAAAGAAAAAATATTTCCTCGAGATTATAATGCTGTAAATCATGATCCTTGTTTAGAATATCATAAAATCCTTTAATTACTTCGGCCGATAGACCCTTTTTCACAGGAATTTCATTATCTTTTCCCCAGTAGGGATCTGAACGAGAAATAATAAGTATGTTTATAATGTGACCTTCGGAAATTTATGATAAGATTTAGGTAATGATAAATGTAGTAGAAGTATACTTTGTTTAATTACCTAGGCATAATACGATAAACAAAGTGATTTATTCATGTTTACATTCAGATTATGTTTTAACACTTTCCCTATCTCGTGAATCACATAATATGATTAATGGCCGTTGTTAAGCTATTGTTCTGCTTCGAAGACAGGGAAACTGTTAACAAGATTCGTCACTAGAATATGAAGTTGGAAAATAAATTCTGTTGCACTGTTTGTTCTTCTAAAGTCCCGCTAGTGATACAAAAGTTAACAAATAGAGTTAGTTGGAAGCCAGGTGCGACACACACAATGTGATTGCTAGTACCAACAGTTATAACTCGTAACAAGTCACCGACAGCAGGCGGCCGCACTGCCACAGAAGAACAACTTGATACACGGCTCCAGATGTCTAGTATTTAGCTTGTTTTGCGGCCACCACCGCCCCGTCGTCTCTGCAACTCTCACAAACTCTAAATAACAAAGTGGGGTGAACCATCCTTCGCTGAAAACAAATAGCCGACCTTTTGCCTTCTTTATGAGACCCTTGTTAACTTGTCCTTAATAAATTATTTATTTTGCGCCGCGCGACGGTGTTACTGCTACATTTTTGTTAATTTTATTTATTATTTTCGAATAAGTTTTTACCGGGCGGCCGATTAATGGCCGGAATTTATTATACTTGCTAACTTTTAGAGAATGAGCGGAAAGATCTTATAGCAATTTACTTTTTATGTCCAGCTATTATTATTTGTTACGAAAACCTTTTGTGTAGCGGAAGAAATGACATCATTGCCGAAATATACATATTAATATGTACCATTTTTATGAGATATAACGTCTACGATCATCACGGTTCGAGTATTTGTATCAACAACATCGTAGATATAGGGTAACGAAAGAATAAAAGTTTATCAGTCGTTTGTTTTCCTCCGCTAGTTGTTAAGTCAAGTACGGAAATGGCCTACTTATGGTGCTCAATGTTGTAGCTTTCAGTCACTACTTATACCTACACGATTATATCGTATAAATCCAATGCGTCATTGCTACGGATCCATTAAAGGTATGTTCAAGAGAAACTGCTTTGTGTTTACTATGAATGTTCGAAACTCTGTGGGAAGGTTTTCTGCGTTCGGCTTACCTAACCAGGGTATCCAGCCAATCAAAATACAAAACGTGTAACGTTTGCCCGCAGGCCAAACCTGTGTAAGGGTGTGCAAGCTAGTAAGCCACGACGAACTCGGAAATTCTTGTCTTACATAAACACGAAAATAATTTACAATTTATGTAAGTGTATTATTTAAACTTATACAATTAGAAAACAAAGTGTCGTTTAAATAAAAGAACTGAATTAACAATTTAATTAAATTCATTAATTGCGTCATTGTGTTCACAAAAGAGTGATTGCGTCATTTCGCGACACTGGATCTGTGCAAATTTGTAACATAATGGCCTCTACGGGAATCTATAAATTAAATAGGGAGTTAAACCGCCGGCTATTATGAAACAAAAGAAAACACGAGCATCGATTGATGATGATTAACAAGCACTTTTTTAAACAATGTAGGTTTTTAAAAAATATGCCTCGAATGGATCGAATTAAAACGTCCCTAAGTCGAGGTTTTATTACCATAGCGACGTTAATATATAGATGGAAAACAATGTGTCGTGGGGCGGTCTGTACTCGTATTATAAAAGAAGGTAAATAACGGCGTCGCCTGGTATATTTGCCGGAAAGATTTTCCGTTTCAGTCACACGAAGAAAATGTGTTTGATTTATCAGCACTTGAGGCCGGACCTTCCGTTCGCTATAAATTTTATTGTGTTATGATTTAGGGACGCGTATGCGATTTTATGGTAAACACTTTGCTCTTTGTGTTTGTTATGTGATTTATGTCGTGCTCGGCTTAGGCCCGATGTGAGATGCTGTCGAAGCTAACCGATCTGAATAACAAAACTCTGAATTATAGCTTTATCTTCTACCATTCACAACGTTTATTATAAATGATGTGTAACGACATCACTGTAATGTTATAACACGTTAGTATGTGGCATATTTGACGCGTGTAATCGCATCGTATATTGCTCCGTGCCGTAAATGTACCTAAGTATTCATTTTACGTTTATTTAAAACATGTTTGAAATGAGTTTTGCAGAATACACTTTATATCATTTTCATTTTACTATGAGGCGCGACTTTTATTAAAAATGGTTTATTTAAATTTCAGATTTACCAAAGAATTTATAATTTTAATAACACTTCGGTACTGAAGGTTATAAAGGATTATTTTGAAGAGGTAAAAACAAAACTGTGAGCTTTATTATTCTCGGGGGTCGGATAACGTTAGAGATGGTAATCGATGTAAATAAGTCATAACTGGGATACAAATTAATGTTGAAGTACCCAAGTTTCAATTATTTTTAAAGTACCTACGTTCGGCAGATAAAGTAGAAAATTTGAATGTTATTAATAACGATTACATAAAAACACTTTTAAATGGATATTCTTGGTCCTTAAGACTATACTTAGTTTTATTGAAGGCATTACAATTTGTTAGTGTCAGTTAAATTCGTGAAGTAAAATATTATTCATTATTTCTCTAAAAAAAAAAATTTACAGTTAATATAAACGTTCTAAGGACTGCAGTTGCAGTTAACTATCGCAGTTATTAGTAGTTCTAAAGTTCTGAGATATTTACTTGCACATTGATTAAGTATCTTATTCTCTAGTAATCGATTAGCAAAACCGAGGACATATAATATCGTAACTAGTTAATAGATATCGTTTTCCGACTTATCTCGAAGTTCAGTAGATTTGAACATTGGATTTACAAGCTATTAAAGTAGAGGGAGTATAAGAATTAAGCTGGCGGGGAGAATTAATGGCGTGGCAGCTTGTTAATCCGATAGCTTTATAAAGCTTGTAATGCGCTTTCTCTCTGATACTATTAACTTTAAATCATTACATACTTTATGGACCACAATTACGACACATTTTTACACTAGAGCGGAGTAAAGTCAACACTAAGCCATTTAAACAACTCTACAATAATGTGTGGGGTTCAAACACATAAAAAGACATAGGCGGTTAAAGTCTGACATAAAGAAGAAAGGTTCGTAAAACAAACCAAATGCAATGACTGTACAAACGATGCTACAGCGAGGAGATAAGATACAGTGAACTCATTACGGCGTACAAGTTTAAGGCATGGTACGCACTACGAGAAGGCATGCGGCATTGCAACTGCTATAAGATTTACAGGGAGAACTGCGAACGGGATTGTGCATTTGTCGTCTTAGATGTTGGTCGCATTATGTGTTCCGGGCCTTATTTGTTCGACGCCTGGGGGCATCGAGTGTCTTGGAAAGCTGTTATTTTCGTTAGTAGCAGTTAGTAATTACCTGCTTGCCTGTTTGCTGCTGACAGATCCAATTACATTAAAGGGATCGAACCCCATTCCATTAGGCGGCACACTTTGTTACTTTAACAAACGTATTGTTTTCAGCCCACGATTGTATTACGATTACCCACGTGTATTAACCGTATTAAGTACGCTTTTAGTAAAATAAAATTTATTTTCCTTTAACTAAAGGGTTTTTGTCTTTGAAGTATTTATGATGGGTTTGGGTGTGTGTTATATGTATAGTTATTTTGTTAAGTGTGTGGGTGTATCATAATCATCCTAATGCATGTTTTTTTATGTTTTATTTAATGTAGTTTCGACGCAAGACGTCAGTCCTTATGTAGTTATAAAGTTTAAATATTCAACATGTTTAAGATTTGTTAATTAAGTAAATGTTTGATAATTTACAAGGTGCCTAAAATGTTAAAATCAATTTTTACTATTAGACTGGCTTTTGCCCGCGGCTTCGTTTGCGTGAATATCGGATATGGTGGATGCAGACAAAGTCGCAGATTAAAAAGTAGCTTCGAGTTCAAGCATAATTTGCACCCATTTCATCAAAATTGGTTGAGAAGTTTAGTCGTAAAAACGCAATAAACGAACAAACTCACTTTCGCATATAATACCTATTAGTATGGGTTAGTCTATGGTTTTCTTTTCTAATCACTCTAGTAGGTAGAACATAAAAATCTTGATGGAGTATCTTTCTTTTAGATTTGGCTTCCTGAATCGGAGCTAACGTTTTGAAATTATTCATCTATAAATAAATCGTAAATATACATATTTCTGTACGTTTATTCAGGCTATTTAGGTATAATAAGTTAACACTGTTTGTTAGAACCTATACATGGAATAAACTATAATCATTAAGGCAAGACTTTCTTAATAAATAATTCAGTCGTTCAAGATGAATAAGCAATTAAAGAACTGCACTAACGGTCAAAAAGTACCCACTACTGATATCAAACTATTTATCTACAAAGGAATACCAATTTAGTTTCAGAAGATTGCTCAACGAACATTTAGTAATTTAATTTTGAACGTAAACATTTATAAAAAAGGTTGATATGGTTACACAATGAAAATCCTCGTTTAATCTCAATTCTTAGCAGAGTAATGATGCGAAACTCCATCCTAAACTAACAAGGCTGAATAGAGACTATGGAATCTCCTTTCTGTTGAAAGGCTCTAAGTATTTAGAAGTCGGTAATATGCTCCATCGATCACTAGTTTCGTATATCTTCAGGGCTGTTCATCTTCGGCAGCTAGTTACATTGATCGAGTTCTTTTCATAAGAGGCAAAAACTGATCAGTTTAATCAAGCCGGCAGCTGGGCGTCAATCAAGAAGGCTCGTTACCTAAACGACCAGTGATTTTCTTTCGCTGACCGAGCGCTCAGCGCGATTTCAAACTAGACTTTGATCTAACTCATTTATTGATTAGAAACTTTTATACGGTCGTTTTGTAGTTCCTCAATTATTACATTTTAACAGAATTTCAAAACAATTGATTTTCTGTTGATGTTTATTTAATAAAATGTTTCATTCAACTGCCATTGAACTGCCTCGTTAGCCTAGTGGTCCTAAGCGAGACTGCTATGCTAGAGGTCTTGGATTCGATTCTCAGGTCGAACAATAAGTTACTGGGTTATCCTATGAAATTCTCAGTAGCAGTGTAATTGTGCCGGTTAATGGGAATAGGCTCTCCCCCTATTACATGGGACCTAAAACATATCAGCGAACTGTGGATGTACATTAGTACACCTCTGCCTAAACCTTCGGGGAATACAGGCGTGATAGTGTATGTATGATTCATTCGATGAGTTTGTGAAAGCTTTGAGACAGCTTTCTCTGATATATATAATTTCTTGTTAAACAGATTTATAACTAGTATAAAAAGTGTCATATATGTTGTTGGTATAATTCTCCAAGTTATGATTCATATCTGTGTCAAGTTCCAGTAAAGTTGGATGAGCTATTTCGTCGTAATTGCGTAACATACCTACATGCCTCTCAACACATTTGCCTTCATTCGTAGAGAATCGTAATAATATAGGTATTTATGTGACGATATTATTCACCTAGTTAAGTATTTTCTTAATCTGGTGGTTATATTCCTTTAAGCTAGATATGGTACCTACCTACTTGTGAATTTATTTGTCATTAGTGAAACGTGCTTACATTTGTATGCTACAAGTTAGGGATTCCATTTTTCTGTTGAGAAAAATGAACTTACTAGATATGTATTTTCAGCCAGAAAATTATTCAGTGTATGTGCTTTACTGATCTAATGATACCATCTGTAGTAAGTAACACTGGGTGTGTATCAAACCTAGGTTTACAAAGACCTTTTAGAGTGAAACTTAAATATACTTCTTACTATAGTAAAGGTATCTACGACACCAGCATTATGCTAGTCAGGTCCGCTATTACCACTGTTCTGTCTAGTCTCTTCACTGTGGCGTGTGAGCTATTCTTGAAAAGAAAAGTACTAAGATCTATAAAAAGAATACTTCCACCACTTATATATTGTCCGTGTGTTTGCCGAGTACGAGGGGTAGGTTACACTGGGAACAGCCGCGAGTGCTTAAGTAGTGCGTGGCTATCGGCAGTTACTTTCGTGTTCGTGTGTTCACCCACTGAATGCATAAGGTTACGTTAAAAGGTTAAAGTTTTGATAGCAAACACTTGCAATGTCATCGCCTTTTATTCTATTTGTAGGTACTTCGGACCCCTGACATTCACCTTTGCGTAGTTTTTTTATGTTAGGTATTGATTTCGATACCGGCAAAGTATTAGAGAATAATGCCTAGATGAAAAGAAAAAATAGTTTTGTCTAATTAATTAAACACAAGAAACTGGGCTCTATTTTATGTAAAAAATTGTATTGCGGGACTTCAGGTCTCTTGTATACAAAGAGGTTATTTACATTAATGAAGAGATTACCAAGGAGCCTGACTTGTTTTACTAAATAAACTAAAAGTTTATTACATCTCAATTAAGATAACAACTAATTATAGAATATGACATAACGGACCATGTCAACGTCAAAGGTAGCTTTTGTGATAGGTCTCAAGTAAACGGCTTATTTGAACCCGGCGACACGAACCAGTGTAACAACGATTGTGTAAGTTCAAATGTGGCCATTATTTTCAGTTAGTTCATATACTCGACTCTCATGAATTATTCCACGGAAACGCTATTGTGTCGTACATACCAAAGTCATTCTGTAATAATTGATAACTTAATACTGTTAGTCGTACACTTTTCAGCACAAGGCATATGCATGAAACACGTGTTAAACAATTTTGGCACTCTTTTCCTAGAATAATGTGTATTTTGGCCGCTGTCCCATACAAAATGGTAGAAGTAGTAAATCTACGAAGGAGTACCAGGGATTTGTCCTTTAGCAAGACAAAGCCTGAATAATAAATAATATTTCATAATTATTATTATGGTAATAACCTGGAGCTCTAATGTACCGACAATTTTGGCCCGGAGTGCACTGAACAAAGTTAAAATGCAAGGTGAAAATATAGTGGCGGGTTGCGCAGGACCAATGGTATCATTAAACATGTCGAGCGGCGACGTTAGTTAGTAGATAGGTCCTATGTAACAGTAAATAAGATGCAGTATTGCAGTGCGACACCGCGCACCGCCGCCCGTGATTACCCAGTATCGCACAGAAGTACGGACTATAATGATAGCAATAATTTGACCGTAATCGGCCGCATGCCGCTTTGTAGTCGCCTTGGGAACCAAGTCCGATTTTAAGCTGGCTCTATTTTGCGCATCAGTGGACAACTATCTGAATCAACGAGGATAATTGCCGCTGTTACGTCGTTAGCTTAATAGAGAGCCTGCAATAAACTTTCCGGTCCTGCGAGTATTTTATTCCAGATCGAACGTTAAAATCCGATGAAAGCGCCATAAATGCTTACGTAATGCAGGAAGCTCCACAAGGAAATATTCATAGCTTAGTTGCGCTTAATTCCGTTTAGTTCCGCGATAAACTTGTAACGGTAATTAAAATAATTTGGCGAGACAAGCAAGCGAACTTAGTAGTGACGCGAATGATTTAGTGACCTTGTTAATGGGTTAACTTCGTCAAACTTAGGCCCGACGCCCGGCGCGCACTGGGACTCCCCGTAGTCCGCCACCGGTGTTTTGATATCATTTATTTACATTACATGTTACGTCGCATACATGCATAGCTGGCTCAGACTCGTCAATTTAATTATAGAGATGGACATTTAGATAAGATTTATTCCCGGAAATAATGCAATCTACCCTATTACCGGAGTGACAACCTGACTTTTCCTTATAGTTAACCTTTATCACAAGTCGCCCTGCCCCATCACGTTTTCATGCAAACGTTTTACAGCAGATTTCATTCTCAGAGATACTTACTTACATTTATCTGTAGTGAAACGGGACGCGTTGGAAAAGATTTCTTATATAAAACCCATTGACCCAGTGCGGACGTAACTCAGAGCGGTGAGCACGGGACACGCGGACAATAATGGCCGCCATAATTTGCCTGTAATGGGCCTTACACTATCGCACTGTCAGCCCTACCAAAAATAAGCTTCTTTCACCTAAATCTTTTGCGAGACAGAGAGATGAAACTCTTTAGCACACTTTTAGCGCGTTCTAATGTTCGTGTGAACTTGTGAACGCATACATGAGATTTATTTTATTCCACGGGAAAGAAGCGTAAACGAGGATTTTATTATTGAACACGAATTTTAAGTGGCAGAAGCCAAAGCGATACCGAAAATCGATTAATGTTGATATTGATTACTAACTGTTTCCGAATGTTATGACGTAGTATTTCCGGACAATGGCTTGTTCCACTCGGTCTCACAAGGCTGACAATGATGCCACTGAACACTTTGTATGAAAATAAGAGATCATGCGTACCGTATGCGGAGGGTTTAAAAATGTTACGTAAGATTTTATTATGAAGGAAATGAAAGAAGTGAAGTGTTTCCTTTTCTTTTATTCCGTAGGATTTTGTTTTCCTGCTAAAAAGTTCCCCAGTTGCATAACACTTATTACGAATGTGTACGACCTACCTGCTCGTAAAAAAATAACAATCATTAAAAGCTTTATACCGTGTTGTTATCTCTATTGGGAAAAGTCTCAAAAATCCGTGTTTTTTAACATCCTCGTGTACTGAAACAAGTTTTCGATAAGTCAATTACCGTCGAACTGGATTTACGAATGTAGAGTTATTTGTATTCGCAAGTAGGATCGTCCCCGAGACTGTGACGGATAGTGTGAAAGACGGAGTGCTCCCGCGTGCCTCCGGGGACTCCTTTATCT
Organism: Caradrina kadenii; assembly: GCA_947462355.1. NCBI lineage: Eukaryota > Metazoa > Arthropoda > Insecta > Lepidoptera > Noctuidae > Caradrina > Caradrina kadenii. Next base: position 7,647,807 of record OX381677.1, on the reverse strand, counting down.
ATAGTGGACAGGATTATTATGGGGCTGTTTAGACATGTTATCATATGTAGGATATCTATCGGGGGACTCGTAACGGGTCTTGTGGCTAACAATATCGAAGGTATCAATATTTTTTTTACGCAATTTGTACCTATGACAAGTTTTTTTATGGATATGTTTACTAGTAGATAATGTAAGTACCTACTTATTTAGTTATTATTGGTCAAAACCTAACAAAGATACTACCGGTTTTTGTCCGGTATCTGTTTGAAAATGTATTTTATATGTTTTTAAAGCAGTGCAGTGAAAAAAAAAATAAGTTGTTTTTTTTGTAAGCAGATAAAATTTGTAACATGCACCTCCACACACGTGCCAAAAATATAGGTATATGTAATAAGGCAATGTTGTATTAAATTAATTGCAGATTTCTTGCCAAACTAATTATCTATTTTATGTACCTCGAAGAGTGCCAACGAACCCTGTCAATTTGACTACCAACCTTGCAGAAAAAAGAAGACCATTTAATTTTGTATGGAAAGCTAAAATGACATAATATTTGAGAATTTGTTACCATAAATGTTTTATTAAAACTTGTAGAACTCCACCACAACAGCGTCGTCTTTGTGTTACGACAACTTACGTACATGAGGCGAGTTGTCATGCCAAGTTACCATATGAAGCCAACACGAACGTATATTAATAAAACTTTTTGTTCGTCTCAGTGCTAAGGAAGTCCCCACTACTTAAATGAGTAGGTAATTATGATCTAAGTACCTGTTTTTACGTATACGTGTTCTTGAAACCCTAAATATGTGGGCAAACGAAGTAAAAGGCGTGGTCAGTGGAAATGTTCTTGAAGCTCGACGAGCCTCTATCTTAATTAATCTCGAGCCGGCCTGCGGTCTTTATTACAACCTTCACGCTTGGTTTAACAGCTTTTGGGAATCAGTCAATTTGAAACATCTGTTCGAGTAAGCCCACATTGGAACGTATTTTTGTTCATATTGTGAACAATGATAGGTTCATGCCTAGCCTATCATTTCTATCTGTAGGTGCATATGTTGTGTTTTATTTTTGACTAGTCAACTGTGACTTATACACCATCACACGCGAGACCTACATCCATGAATTTAAAATATTTCTGAAAGTAAAAAGAGCTTTGGAGGTGACTTCTAAAACAGGTACCTTCATACCTATGTATGTATGTAGATAAGATTTTCTTTATACGTGAGAGATTTTCAGTCCTTGTTTAAATAAAGTTTAAATTGATGTAGGTAGGGACATGTTTTTAAAGTCATACTTATTTTAGTTTAGGTATATTTTACCTAAATGCGGTGATGTTAGATATACTTAAAAAGTTGGAAACGGTACGGTTAATTATCATTAGTGTATTTATAAGCAAGAACCTGGTTTTCTGCATAACTTTGTGGTTCCGTTACAATAAAAAAAACATAACAATAAATTATAATGTTACAAATTTTTCCATCAGTTTTGCAATCTGTATATATCTATCATCTATACCTATCGTATCCAAAACAAGAGACAAATGATCCCAATGTCGTAACGTCACCTTGATGTCTCTTATTCTACCTATTTCAGTGGCCCAAACCAAAGCTGGTCGTGTTTCATACGAACGGCTCACCACACGTCTGCCCCATTTGTCTCGATCCTCTGCGAGCTTCGCCCATTCCCTATGATCAATGGCGAATGTGGCCATGTCTCGTCGCACAATCTTCAAGTTATAGTGATAAGAGTAAAAAAGAAAAATAACATCGTCTGAAGGCAGAATTAGAATATATTGCAAATGTTTTGTCTTTCTGTTTCAGTTAGCGTAAGCCTTGGAAAAAAGTAGAAAACATTGTGTTTATCTTAAATCCGCTGAGGCCGCGTTATAAAATTATTGCATACTTATAGTCGTAACTATATTACAGTATTATGCCCAATATCTACCCTGCCCTCAGGTAGTTGTTTATTCACAACAGCTAACGGCAAATTTCAGAAATCGCTTCCGAAGTTAAATACATTGTAGGTAGGAAATTAGGAATATAAAAGGCAATATTAAACGCTAGGTTCTTAGAAAATAATGTTTTACAATTTACTTCATCAAACCAAAAGCTTGTATTTAGATTTCACAATACATTAGGTTTAATGCACGGCAAAACCGAAGCAATCCAAATAAAAGTAGTCATGCCGCGTTTGTGAATTTGGTCAAAACGAGTTTTCCATTTGTCTGAAACGAAGACGCTCAACGTAGTTCAGCATTCGTTTCATAGAGGGCATCGTAGTACAAGAGAGATACAATAGGTGGCGCTAGTAAATGCTGCTTGTACTAAGAAGTTCGTGGTATTGTTAACAGATGGCGCTGCTAACAAAATGTACTGAAACAAAACATACTGAACTGAAACGGCTGAATGTTGTCATTTTCTAAAATATTTATTTTTGTTTACAATTTAAATTTTGCTTAAAATATTTTTTTCACTCAATATGATTTTTTTTATGTAATGATTTCGAATTATCTATATTTTTGGATAACACAAAATTGCGGACACTCCTGCAGCCAATATAGATGGAGCATCTAGCTAGTTGATTATGACGCCATCTGCTGGGGGGTACAGCCTATTCGCTCTTGTCAGCGTGCACCACAAACTGAGATTGACGAGTAAAGTTTGATGATATTTTCAGGGGCAGATGATGTGCCCCACAGATTAAGGTATATCCTGACGACAATATTGTTGGAAAAAGAAAGTTAAATCCTAAAACGTAAGAATTATCCTACTGCAAATTCTCAAATAAATCTTAAGTTTACATCTTTTTATTTCAGCCGTGGTTTCAGAAAATACCCTTTTATACGGAGCGAAACGCACACCGTTTATAAATTAGTGTCTGGGGACAAACTTAATTATAAAAGAAGTTAATCTTTCCGATTTCCTTCTTTCTAGCGAATAATGAAGCATGGTCTCAGTTATCCCGTACTTGGCACGTAATCACAAAACCGAAAGCCTTCTTCTTCATTATATTGTACATTCTCGGATGTTTTTAAACAAAGTTTGTGTCACTTTAGTTTCAGCTTATTTACTGATGTTAATATAAAAGATACTTTACATTGATTTTAAGAATAAACTTCAGTAGGTAAGTAGGTACCTTATATCTATTTGCTAGCTGTTACTAAAAGTTTATTGGTTTTTAGTTTTCATTCAGCTTCAATTACTCACCGCGGAGTACAAATAGCGCAAAGACTTCTAAAAATACGGATTCGAGCAAAACATTTTGCTCTGGATTTTCAAGCAACATCGTGTTAGACTCCCCCACGTGTAGGCTGTATGTGTGTGTCACATGTGTCGCTAGATAGGTTGCGTATAGTGTGAAGTTGTTTTTAAGGCTGTTGCTGCCCTCAGCGAGTGGCCCTCTGACACTGGCTGTCAATATCGGGCCCTTGTTGGAAAACTTTTCAAAATTGGAATTCCGAAGTTCAGAGAAACGTGCCGGCTCGCAGCGGCTGCCGTACGCTTCGCCTCTCAAAGGAAATTCGGTAACGGGCCATGTATTTACGCTGGAATTGAATTATCTACTGTGGCGTAGATTATTGCATTTACTGAGCGTGAAATTGCTAAATACTGAAAACGAAAAACATTCAATTATTCTTCGTCGTGTTTTTTTAAACATTCCCCTGTGTTTGGAAGATTAGCGTACGTAAATAACACAATATCTTAAGCGAGTTTTCGGATTCTCTTGCATTCTGTATAGGCGTGCGGCTTCCATCGGTTATATCGTTCACAATAGGAGTACGTATTGTGAGATAACAGTTGCGATTTTTTTCTACGCAAGGCGTCTTGCTAAGCAGATTAATTAGTGCCGTAGTAATACTTAATCAACTAAACACATTAGTTAAAAATGTAAAATTTGAAAGTAAGGTTATCGATCGGGAGACTTCCTTCAGTATCAAATAATTGTCATAATCATGGCACATATTTTTTACTTAATAAAGTACTACAAATCTAATTTATTGCTGTATCTAAAATTAGGTATAAACGGGCGAAAAAGCTGATTTTTCCTCAATGTTTTAATAACACCACAGAAGGGTTAACAAAATATCAAATATAGACATTAAAACCCCAAAAAATATTGATATCAATGAAAACCGACAAAACCAGGTAACACACTCAACTAATATACAGTGGTGGTTGTTTGCAAAGCTTTAAGGATGGTATAAAGCTGCTCACGCTTTATTGGACAGCGGAAATGAGTCTAAAGTTGCATTGCGGGGATTAAACTCGACCCAATTAAAGCAGGGACGACTCCGTGCCTGCCTCGCCTCGATATCAGATTAGCTGCTGACTGGATTACATTAGAGCGTCATACTCCACGGTATATACCAGGGTATATACTCACAATATCCGACCAATTATGGCGAACGTCCCATTCAATAGTCATGCAGATTAGGCCGTCAACATATTAGCGCTTAGTGTATGTACGTATATATTATGTCTGTAATGCGATTGTGTTGTGATATCTGTTGGGAATAATGATGTGAGATGATTAGTTATGTATTATAATTTACTCTCTATAGTTAATTATGTATTGGTCCGGTACATTTTGTGTGGTACGGTTGGGACTGGTAAATATATATATATTGCTATAAACACATTTTTTTGGATTTGTACGTTGATATACGTTACCAGGACCCTAATTAGACCAGAAAAAATGTGTTAGTTCTCCAATTATCTACCAAACTGATTAAGTAATATCGTCATTATTAATGCCAAAGGTCAACAAATTATTATACGTTAATTATATACTTTTACAGTTAACGTTAGTCCTCTTCATATTCGACCTCTCATTTTCAGGGGCAACGTTTCATATTTGATCCTAATATATCGCCGCGCGCCGGTGTGCTCCTGACCTTTTGTCCTCTCTATTTTTACGTTCGCATATTATTTTAATGGTACATAAAACCCATTTATAAGTAACTGGATAGGTATCTTTATCATTTTAATTATTACGTACACAATATTTTTGGACTGAAAAATATCATTAACGCTGCCTAACGTTCAATAAAATTAAGTGAAATGTTTTTTTTCTTGTAATGTTGCCGTTTTTCATTTCAATAATTTGTGAATATTTAAGTGTTTAATGGCTGTGTGCTCGTTAAAAGTTTCAGTCAAAGTGGGCTCCACACTAACTAGGAGCGGAGCGGAGTATTCACCTTGTTAATCTAATGCTCTTCAGTGTCCTGCGAGACAACTATGTGAGACATTCATTGGATTGTGTTAATCTCCGCTCTCTCAGTTCACTTAGACAATTATTGAATTATTTGGCTACGTTATGTCTGTCACTAGTGACTGCTTTAACTTATTATATTGTTGGCTAAATATTTAGAAGTTATGTCGCACTTCTACATTTATTATCTGAGTACATTATTATAGTAGCTGCCACGAGTCTTTTTGGGTTTTTTGGGTCGCTGCACACGATTGGTTCGTCAATCAGACCGACCGCGGGAAGCATTAGTGCCCCAAAACACCTAGAAACGAACTCAAAAATAAACTTGACGTTTGTGCTCACGACTCGTGGCGGCTACTATATCTGAGTACATTACTCCTGAGGTAGATAGTAATTGTAAGTCACATACATTTTTGATAAAACCGTTTTTGAATAAAGTTAATCCTTTATTTTAGTACATACAACTTACTTCAAAAATGATTAGATTACTAACTACGAGTATGTAAAGGTAATATAAAAAAAAGGAAGCTTATAGGGCATCAAAAAACTCATACACATCGCTGTCAATGGGACAAGTGCCCAAAAGGCTGGCAGATATTATAGCCCAAGAAAAGGCCAGACCTTTGGTCACGTGAAGAGTCGAGCAGTCGCTTGGTGATCTTCCGAAAAACTAGTTTTATGATTGAAATAAATAAATTAACGGAGACAAAAAAATAGAAAAGTACATTTATAAACTCATGCCTTTTTCTATGGGGGTAGGCAGAAACCACAGAACGCCACCGGCTACGATACTTACATATTCCTTTTGCCACGCCAACGTTCATACATCTGGTCAAAATCGCTCTGTCTGGTCATACGGCCTGGCCTATATGTACCAACATAGTTGTGTTTCATATAGCTTACCTTAGCAACATCAATAATCATGACACTTATAATTTATAGTCAGCACGTAAAGCCGCGCTAAACCCGGTAATGTTATTGGCCATCTGATTATAGGTGTGTCATAAATTAATTAACTCCTAATTGTGTATCGGCTTCCATCTGTCTGCTGATACAATACTCGTCACGTAACCCAGTGCCTGGTTAATTCGCGTATTCAGTCAACCGTACAGCTCTACATGATTTACATAGGAAACATTATTCTATAGGTACCTATACTACTATCAATTCACATAAATTTACATTTAATTTTGTATATTCAATATTGAAATATTAATTTTAAAGCGGTGTTTATTTTTGTGAAAGTGGTTGATTTTAAATATTCAACATGAATGTAGGTCGTCGTGTTATGAAATAAGTATTGATAAATCTGTTTGATGAAATATTATAGCTAAGTAACCTACTTAGATCAATTTTACTAACGTAGGTTAGGTTGAACTACAATTCGAGTTTGAAGTTCAATCTCGTTGTAAAAGCTTTGTTGAAGTTTACAATTTTTGTATAATTACGCGTATTCAGATCGTAGATACTTCTACTGTACAGAGGTCCGTATAAAAATCAGGGAGTGCAGCGAATGCAGCAGATTCAGCACACGTGGACGGGCCAGCCTGATGCCTGTCCGACCTATTCCATACGTGCGGGGACTCACGATCCGACGCAAACGATTCTAACTGATGTAGGTTTTTGATCACGTCCACAAATAAATTGTGTTTTCCCTCAAAATCTGATCGCCATAAGTGTTTCTGCAAAACTTATTGTACAACATTTGATTCGTTTTGTTCTCATCATATTCCTAAAAAAGAACTTTTCTTCTTAAATTTAGTTTTAGTTTCAAGTTATTCGTATAAAATGGCTTTGTGAAAAGGGTTTCTTGAAAATCTGTTCAAGTATGGATTGAGTTGTTTCGGAGAATTCAAATCGGTGTTTGTTATAGGCTTTGTTAGCAGTATTTTCGCCACAGAGGCGATATTCGTGAAACGTTAATTAATCTGCGGTCGAACTGCGAAGTACTTTTCAAGGAAATGTTCGTATTGTTTTACTGGACAAGGTTGTTTTAGCAACACAAGTTTGAGAATTAATCAGTTAGAAAGCAACTCGTCATTTTCTGCTAATGAGTGTCGGCCCTTACACTGCCGTCTTATATACAATATGTATAAGATTTTTTTTTGAACTGTTACCTTCCCGCAAAATTACAACAGATAATATACTCTATTCAAGCCAACATTAAAAAAATAACGGCGAAATACCGACTCATATTATTTGTTATATTTTTCAAATGATACTATTTTACTGTTCAAAATGTGAATGGTTAACGTTGCTTTGTATTTATTGTAAAATATTCCAGCGTAATTCACGGCTATATCGAAGAAACGTTGCAATTATAACGTCATTTTTCGAATGTTATCTTGAATGGTCTATAGGTAGGAAATAGTGCCTGCCGACCAATAGACGACTCTACTTGATCAACTAATTATTATTCCATCAATCATTTGGGACAAGCAGCAAGCTATCTGTGTGATCGAATCCTATAAGCATTAATACCTATCTGTTATGTTACCCATCATTCAATAATGAACCGGGCAAATATCCTATGCGGCTATGATAAAGCCTGCCACACTTTATGAAGAGTAAAACGTAGAGTGCTTCACTGTACGGAATAAGCACCTATTTTACCCTGAATTGACGCTAAACTTACCACACTGTAGTCATTTCAAAGTTGCCATATCACCAAGCATAAACGAGTACGTTATAAGTGTATAACTTCATGAGTTTAAGGCGTTAAATGTTAATCATGGAAGATTATGATCTCAAGCTCGGACGGTGGTTCATTTACTAAGTTTGTACACGAGTATGCAAAGTGAAACTTAAGCAGGTCAGTTCAAGATGCAGTTTTAATACGGAGGCGGCGTGTGGCTCATAATTCACATGCCTGTCTTGCTCCCTATTGGCCTGACGCTTATTTTATACGTGACGCGGAACCGCAATCCTTGTTACAACACTATTTCTAATATCTTTTATTTATAGAACGACGTATGCTGAGATTGCTAGTAGGGTTAATATATGGCAGCATCTTCGAATCAATGGAGAAATTATATAGTATGTGCTTACGAAAATATCGTGAATGTAGGTACGAGTAACTACCAATATTTGTTCAGAAAACGGTTCCCCACGCTACTGGTGGATGTTGTTCTAATTTTTTTATTAAAAATATTATATGACGATATACCATCAAATAATAATCATTTTAAAAGAGTGGCAAAAAAATCAAATAACTGGTCCAGATCGTGGTTCGTTACAATGTGATTCCTACCCCTGAAGGATATGTATACAGAGATATAGCTAGAGAGCTATGATGATGTTTTGATGAACTGGGCATCTCTCGCGTGTCATCGGCTTAATGTAACTATCTGGTAATGATAAATGGGAAAGCCGATCACGTGTAAAGCGAACGTGCAGTTTCTGAAAATTAAACGGAATGTAGTAATAATAATTATTATTTGGCATAAGTACAATATAAATGTGTTTTTGATAAACTTGTAGGTAGGTAGTTGCTCCTAGAAGAAAAAAAAACAGATTTCATTTTTTAAATTTGGCAATTTAAAATCCAAAATTATTTTTTAGTTTGAGTTGTAATATTAATTGTTTCTTTTTGGTTTCTTGTCCCTTCACTAATTTCCAAGGCTATGCTACTGTTAGGCAAGATCCTGTACTCCGTCAAATTAATTTTAATTCAATATACGCTACCCACCCCGATCGGGATCCACATTACGTACAAAAAACCAAAACACAATATCCTCTTAAACGCTTCTTCGATATTTGACCGAAAAGAAATGGGTCGCTTCAAATTCTCCACAAGGGGTGTTTGATGGCCCGTGAAAACAAGGAAGGTGAGGGCAAAACATAAAATTCCTGAAGGGTTTAACTGTTATCTGGGTTTTACACCTGGCCTCTGCGATAGATAACTTGACCTTAATAATTCTCGGTTTAACAGTCACTAAGTAAGTAAGTACGTTTGAACGTTTTTAGCTGTTTAGACAAGTGAAAGCTTTGGGTCGGAGGATAGCTGAAAGTGACTGTGCTAGTTTTTGAGTCGAGAAGGGATATCAGAACTAAACGTCGAAAATATAATCCTATTAACATGTTAGTACAAAAACATACTATCACGCCTGCATTCCCCGAAGGGTTAGGCAGAGGTGTACCCATGTACACCAACAGTTCACCGGTATGTTTAAGTCCCATGTAATAGGGGGCGAGCCTCTTGCCATTAACCGGGTACAAATCCTAACTCCGAGCTGCTAGTGAAAATTCCATAGAAAAACCGTATAACACTTTTTGCTCGACCTGGTAATCGAACCCAAGACCTCTAGTGTAGCAGCCGCGCTTAAGACCACTAGGATCGAGTATTTTATTTAAAAACTAGCTATATACCCCGCTATATCACCCGGGTTCAGTTACGCCTTTGGTTACTGCTCCGCTCCCCTTGGTCGTAGCGTGATGTTCTACACGTATAAACCTTCCTCTTGAATCAATATCTCAAATCTCAAATTCCTCTTGAATGAATAAAATCCGTTGCGTAGTTTAAAAGAGCTAAGCGTACATACAGCGGGAGCGACTTTGTTTTGTACTATGTAAATATAATTACAAATAAACAGGGTTATATTTAGGGTTTATTTTTATTTTGGCAATAGGCTCGCCCCCTATTACATGGGACCTAAAAACATACCGGCGAACCGTGGGTGTGCATTGGTACACCTTTGCCTAACCCTCTGGGGAATACAGGCGTGATGGTATGTGTTATGTATATTTATGACATAAGTGTGGATACAGGTAATGAATTTAGACGTCTTAGGCACCGATAGATGATCGATTTAATTTATATGAAAGAGAATCTGTAAAATTTCAGTCGCAACTTGTGGGTAACTGCTTTAATGCATTGCTCCTACACTGAGTATAGCATCTACTGTTTTATGAGTGATATGTATGCGTAGAATTTGTAATCTTACTGGCTGGTAGACGCACATCATATTTAAACAGGTTTCCAGGCCGGTTTATTCTGTAAAAACTCCCTCGATGAATTTGTAATGCATTTGAGTTGAACTGAGAATTGGGTAGATGACACCATTAAACAATAATTCCAAGACTCAACTTCTCTAAAAAAGCAATTTATGTTACCCCTGAAAACCAGATACATTTTTAAATAACTATAAAATTTGATTTTTAGTTGCTTTGAAATCATTAATTTTCTCATAACCATATCATAACTGCTTCGTTAGCCTAGTGGTGCTAAGCGCGACTGCTACGCTAGAGGTCTTGGGTTCGATTCCCAGGTCGAGCAAAAAGTGTTATTGGGTTTCTTAGGAAATTCTCAGTGGCAGCTCGGAGTTAGGATTTGTGTCCGGTTAATGGCAATAGGCTCGCCCCCTATTACATGGGACTTAAGCATACCCGCGAACTGTGGGTATTCATTGGTACACCTCTGTCTAACCCTACGGGGAATCCAGGCGTGATGGTGTGTTTTATGTGTGTTATGTTTGAAATCAATAAATAGTAAGTGAATTGAGATGTCAAATAGTGACGTCATGGTTTAGTATTGCCATACAAAATCATTGGGAGAATCGCGTTTTCACAGCTCATAAGTATATCAATTTATTAGTGGTGTCATCTACCCAATTCTTAGCATAGGTGGTGAAGCTCACTTTACTTAAATTATATGCTTCAGTTGATGCTGTCAATTTTGATATTACATTTTTTTAACTGTTTATAGAATGAGTTTCAAACGGTTACTTGGAATATTGTATTCCTTGGAAGTAATAAACCTATAAGCCTTCAAAACAAACACTAGTCGTATTTGCAACAGGATATTAAAACTTGTATAGGGAAATAACTGGTAAGCGCATAACATATCCGGCATCCACACGGGCCAAGCCACGAGCAGAAGCTAGTAACTTATTTCTAACAACTGTTTCATTTATTATAATTAAAAGAACTTTGTTATAAAATCCTTCATTTCAAATTGTCACTTCCATGTTAATTTAAAAAGTAATAAATTCAAAAAAGTCCAATAATCCCGTCACAATAAGAGTAAATATTGAATAAAAACAGGACAGACGCTTGTCTGTGAAGGGAAGCGGCGTATTTATTAACGCTGTGAGCTGCGACACAGGCGGGTAAACAGCAGCCTACTTAATATTAAACCGAGCGGTCCATCAGACGGTAGACGTACTACTGCGGAGTAGACGAGACTCATTAATTAATGTTTAATTAATAGCCCGATAGAAAAAGTAATCAGTAAACACGAGCAAATAGAATTAAGATGGAAATCTAATGAGAGGCTAATTTAATAAGGGTTTCTTTGTGCTTTCGAGGGTAAAATAAGGATCGAATTAAGATTCATTTTAATCATAGTCAGTTTCTTTGTTGTTGCAAACCAACCCACGTCTTAATTATTTCCCATTTTTCAAACAAAATTGTATCGATTTTAGAAGAATACCGATTAGTTTTGGATGTATGTTGAAGTGTTGTTGCTGGAGAGTAGCACATTTGGCATATTGAATTAGTTTGATTTAATTCATTTAAATATTAGGACATTGTGGATTGACTCGTTGTGGCAGAACTAAGCCCGATTGAAGGTTTAGGAAAACGGTATGAATTAGTTGATTTTTCGATAGATTACTACAAGTAGATAATATTGTTGGTATTTTCTGCAAATTCTTTAAAATTAGAGCAAGTCATTCAAAATGCATTAGACCAATATTCCAAAGATGAAATCATAATAGCTAGATTGAAAGACTGTTAATAAACGGTACCACGATCGGCTGACTAGATAATACGTTAGAACATGATATTAAACATAGGCAATTTTTTTTGTAAACTTTATTAATTATTATTCCAAAATATCTCCATCTTCATGTTAAACTGACCGACCAGTCATAGACATTGATAAATTCCTAACAGAAACTTTACTAAAGAATTTTTATTAAATCTCAATAATGTCTCAACAATTCGTAACTCTGTGGAATGTCGGCGAATCTATAATGAAACCGCCTCTGTTTATTTTGCCGATACGAAATGAGAAATGAGTGCAGTAAACCTTAACAATTGCCTGCCTTAAATACAATGTCTACTCCGTATTTACATTAAACGAAAACTCATTAGAATTAATCTCTTATCCTTAATAAGAAATAAGTAATTCCGTGATGATGAGGTGTATTTACTTGAGAGTTTGTTAATATTTTGTTAACAGTATTTGACATTGTATGGTCGTATTCATTGTATAATACCAGCCTATTATTGTCACACTGTGAAGCAAAGGCCGCTTCTCATACCAAGAAGGCACGAGGATTGATCACCATCCTTGCTCCAGGCGGATTGGCAAATTCAGACTCATATTAATGATAAGTCCACGTTTCCTCACTATGTTGTCTTTCACCGATGTCAGTGATTTCCAACATATACTTAATAGAAGAAGTTATGAGAGGTAGATGGACCTTTGGGCATCTCGACATACTGCTAAATTACTATAGCGGAGTCTCTTCCAACCTGAGTAGTCTTCTACCTATATGAAGCTTACACATATGAAGGAAATTGACATGACCAACAAGCAGTTAGGTAGCACAGTGACCAACGATTGTTTATAACCTGTCCCAATTAATTTCAGAACATAGTCCCCTCAAATCTCGTTTCTCACATTTTCCTTGTATCGGAGACATTATTATGGATTAGTGTTGTGTTACTGTATTTATTACCATTAATGACTGCTAGTTTCCTGGATGCCGTTGTAAGACTACTCATAAATGTATTGGTACATACACGTGTAAGTATCTGTATAACTGTTGATTGTAAAAAGTGGTCTTGCAATATAATTGGAGGGTACATCCAGCCTGCTTGATGCAACAATGAAATTGTTATTTAAAGGAAAGCGGGAACAGAACTAAAGCTTGTACAAATTAAGTCAATACGAGAAATGATGTTGAAGGCGCGGAGCGCGGGCGACACCGCGACGCAATCCACTGGATTAGGACTCCAACACGCACGCCCTCTGGCGCAAACTTCCTATTTATGTAGGGTCGCTAACCAAACGACTTGTAGGCTCTTTATTACAGTTGTTCTTTTCCGTTCACGACGCTGTAACTGCTTTGATAAAATATTGTGTCGATTTCTTTTGTTTGAGCAAGGGCTTATGTTTCAGCGGGCAGTGGTAGATCTCGAATTAACGAGTGATAAACTTTTTTGGATTGTAAATCGTTTTTCATTTTTGGAGGGTGTTTTATGTGGTTTGTTTGCAAAAGTTTATCCACATGGTATGATGAATGAAATGCTTAGGTACTTGCTTGGTAGGGAGTTTGTAAATGATCTTTGTAACTTTAACTTTGTAGATTACTAAATGGAAATAATATAGGTAGGTACTTTTGTATGGAGGACCGCCTTAAATAAATATTTCTACCCCATCAATTGATGAGTCAATAAGTCAAATGTTTCTTGTTTTGTTCCTAGATGTGGTGACAAAATGTTATGAGCACGTCGAGAATGGAGCGGCCAGGTCGGCGGGCTAAGGCCGGCTCTCTAAGCGGGCTGTCGGGCGGGCTGCCGAGCGCGCCAACCGGAGCCAGCGGGGTCCGTCGCCAGCGCTCCTTGGAGTGGGGTGGCGATAGGTACAGCAGCAGCGACGACGACCGCCCCCCGCAGCCCCCACCTCTCGCCGATAGAGTATTCGCCTCACTCCTCGCTCAGGCCACGCAACAGTTCGACAGTAAGTTTAGCATGTAATTAATGTCTGATATTTAATGTCAGCCAAGGATGAGATCAGCAGATTAAAAATGGAATCTAAAATGGTCCTGTGGCTATATGTTGTATTTTAAATACGTTTGCGTGGTCATTCGTTCAATTCTAAAAAACAGCCGAATGTAGGTGATGATTACCAGATTTTCACACCATCTTTAAAGATCAGAACAAATCAATACTGCTACGTGTCATGTAAACTGTTGTCTAATTCACACTTAACACTGAATGTAGAAAATGAATTAGAATTTGTGGAAATGTTTAACTTTATGAGGAGACAAAGACAAGTCTACGTGTCTTGTAAAAAAAATTGTATGCATTATCGAGCTGTTTGCTGTAGATATGTCTACATAGCTCGATAATGCACACAAATGTTTTCAATACATAGCTACGAAGGTGTGTAATGAACTGTGTTCGGAAGTTGTTGATGTTTAGATTAGTAAAATCAATGTACAAGACACGTCACTACTAAGTACCGCCTAGGGTCCACTAGTGTCACAATATAGAGGGGTGCCTTGTATAAAATGAAACGGAAATGTTAAAACCATGGAACACTCAATCTTATTATTATGACCTACGTTTGTAAGTCCTAGTGGCTATGGCAAAGTGGGATCAGCTAGGAATTTGTTATTCACCAAGTGACACGGCCGAAGGTCCGTGCTGAGCCCTAACAAGTGGGATCATTAGTGGGGCTTGCTGGAGCAGCGCGGGGGGAGGGGAAAAGTGCGCGGGGGCATGGGATCACGGCAATTGATAGGGGAGCGCCCTGCGGTGAGCTTATGAGGAAAACTTTACACGTAAACCCGACGCAGCCTCCGCTCTGTCCGTCTGTGACACAAACTAAGGATTTAATGAAGTCATACAGATGCACAACGGAGTTTCAGTTTGCCTTCCAAATATTTTCAGATTATGATGTGCTTTGGGATTGATATGAGAATTAAAAGTGAACTTGCAATAAGAAAAGCAGCAATAGCAGTTGCCTTTTATGGTTAATTTTCTTTAGTCGCAACCAAGTCACGTGCACAAACAACTTACTGTGACAACAAACTTCTTTAGGGAATCGAACACAATATCCTAAGCATATAGGCAAGATGCTCCAACGCTGCAGCATTTGGAGATACAAACAAAGTTGAGGAAGTCAAGTGAGGGAAGTAAGTTGTTGATCGAAGATCCTTGCTTGCTTCAGCTTCTACTATTTTGATACATTATCCAGAAATTGCGTACTTTTTTAACTGTTTATATTGAGGATAATCGTGAAATGCAAAAATAGAACTCGAATCATTCAGGGACGCAGCTTAGTAGCACCAAAATTACCAAGCAGCAAAATAAGTCAAATGTTAAAAATTTTTTTGTAAGTGTCAAGTAGCTTCTTCAGGTACTTTCAATATGTATTTGCCATTTAAATCCTTATTTTGTGACGTCACGCACGAATCCTACCTATCGATTGCTACAGAATAGAAAGGATTAACAAAGCTTCAGTCATGATAATAACCCTTGTGAAGCGATTCACATGTGTAACGACCCATGGAACCTTAGAAGCTAAACAATAGGGGTGCTTTTTGAATAGCTGTGCACCGATAAAGGTTTAGATCGAGCTTATGACGAAAATTCGTGTGTCGCCCCGATGAGAATAAATGCTAGTCGTTGGACCAAGCTTTGTATTGATTTGAATGTTATGTAACCTTTAGCTTTTACACGGTTTACATACAATAAAACATATTTTTTTTTATAAAAAAGGCCTACAATACAATTCTGAACATTTGGAGTTAATGTAAATTATAACTTCAAAGGTTACGTGTTTTACACGATTGGCTAAAAATGAGGGTTATTTTATTTTTCAGACCGGTCTGATTAATGAATGTGTCCTACACAGTAGACGCAGAGTTGAACCTACATACAATAAGGTGCAAAATTCAACTTTCAAATACTTTATTATTGCACTATTTCTCCATAAAATAATTTCTGTAATAACAAAGAACCCCAACCTTATATAAATAGTATACAGGCTACGTACATTAGTTTTGAGCTACTACATAATACAAGTTGGAAGCTCAGCAAGGTAGTTTAGTACACAAACAGGTACACTAAAGTACCAATACTAAATCTTGTGTTAGTTTGATGTTGTTTCATATTTCCGCGGCATGCGCGACTATATTTACCTAACAGAGCGTACAACATTATCATAAAGGAATTTCATAAAGGTTCATGTTATTGCGGCTTACATATTGCCTTTTAGTTTACTTTACCTTACTTCATATTACATAAAGACAACGATAGCGTTATCTTTTTGACCTCCCTGTAGCCAGGTTTATTTAGATGAATCCTTTAATGTTTCCTTCCAATATAGATCTTTATCAACTGTTTGTGTACGTACTACAAGACATTTTGGTGATATCAGTTTTCTTTTCAAATGCTTTAGCTTTTGTGGAGTTGTGTTTTAATTTTGGTAACTAAGGAGATTTAAATTCTTGTTTTTGAAAGATGTACCTAGATAGGCAGTCGCTCCATGTAAAACACTGGTACTTAGCTACATTCGGTTAGACTGGAAGCCGACCCCAACATAGTTGGGAAAAGGCTAATTAAATGTTGATGATGACCTAGTGGTGCAATAATATTTTTCAACAATTCTCTTTTCACAAAAATAAAAGAAAGAGAGAAGAGAGAGTGGTCTTAAGATTAATGTAGACCTAAAACTAAATATTTATATAACTATTTCCACATAAAACATAAGAAAGCAAAACTCGTGTTACAAGGCACCACGACACGTTAGTACGTAAGACATATATAAAAAGTGATCAGGAGATAATAGCAAGAGTTAAATAGTACAAGCCATAAAATAGTTGATACCGAAATAGAAATAATAGAAAACGTACAATAATAATAATTTGTAAATTTTGTACGAGACAAGATTAGACAATGTGAGAGTAGATGAAATCTAGTGTCTACCAAATAACGAGAACCTCTTTGCTTGCCTTGTAAAAAATCAAATTAGGTACCTAATTAAATTTTACCTGAAACTGTTATTTCAAACTTATATTTTGATTCATTCTTCATTTTTTTTTAGCATAAATAGGTAGGTACCTGTTTCTCCCGTCCAGACCCATCCGTTAGTTTTTACTCAAAGGGATTTCGTTTTCTAAAACGAAAATGGAGACAGATTATATTTTAAATCGGAGTTGTTTTATTCTGCCAGCGAATTTGAGACTAAATATTCTGTTTCTATTTTATAACTAGAAAAAGCCGATTGAAAAGTGAGCTCTTCATTCTTTGAGGACTGAAAGATTAAAGGGCTAGAGATATAGTTGCAGGTAGTCTTTTTCGCTATACCTAGGTAAGGAATCAGTACCTATAGCTTTAATTATTTATATTTACGAATTAGAGGCAGCATATACGGGTTGAATGTGTTTTTTAGAATTGGCTTGCAAGAAAATAATTGACTTCCACAAATATATCTAACTATAAATAATAATATTATAAAGAGATAAAGAACTTACGTTTTTTTGCTTGTAATAGGTAGATAATCTCTGGTGATATCAGGCGGAATACAAAAATTCATTCACTGATAGAAAGCGTATTGCCGAGTTGTCGCTGAATATTTTACGGTATATTTGACTTTCATGCAGACGAAGTCGCGGGCAGAAGCTATAACCATATTACACTTATAGATAGGTACCGTTTATTTATTAATAAGGTAACATACTACAATAATTCTTTTTTGCCAGAGGGTTTACAGGAGCGACTGAAAGCTTATTACTTAATTTTCTACCTCGTTTTCAATAAACTGCCTTCAAGCATCAAGTGGGTACCCATTATTCAATATAAGATTTTATTAAATTCCCGATGACAAGCGATTTATTGGAAAAATAATGCTATTGGAGATTTGATACTAGATATGTTAAATATTGTTCGAGTTTCATAAAATCATGGAGTTATTCTGAGAACGTAGCATCCTTAGTAAGTATATTGGATAAATGTTTATTTTAATTTTAATAAACTTTGTATTATTTAAAAAAAAACAATATAATACATAATTACGTAGTTTTTCTACGATGTAGTTACTTTTTTGAAAGGGATGATTTTGTAGCTACATATTCGTTGTTGCAATTTACGTACTAATATGTAAAATACTTGTCAATAATTACTAATTAATATGTTTAGTTTTTTTGTCCAGTTGGACAGCGCTTTGGTCGATTATTTCGTTGTCACTAGAACCGCAACACCAATTTCGCATTGTGGCTGTTAGTGTTTAGCATAAGCCACCACAAACTATTATAATAATGAATTTGTAACATCATTATTTCATCCAGCGTATTAGTTCAGTTCCGCCATTATGGTATATGGATATTATTTATTAAATCTAATTATACAATACAAGCTGACTTTTAATTCTCTGTGTTTCTTTTACGGTTATCTCTTACGAACATCCCGCAGAAAAAACTAAGGACCTGCCGCGTGGCTTATTTCACCCATCTTAAGTTACGTCTTTTGTTACTGCTTCGCTCCCGTAGGTCGTAGCGTGATGCTGTATAGCCTATGTTACTCAAAAATAATGTAGCTATCTATTGATGAAAAATGGTTAAAATCGGTCCAGTAGTTTATGTCCGAGCGTATTCGTTACAAACAAACAAAAAATCTTTTCGCTTTATAATATTATTAGTAAACATAACATACTATCACGCCTGTATTTCCCTAAGAGTTAAGCAGAGATGTACCAATGTACACCCATATTTCACCGGTATGTTTAGGTCCCATGTAATACGGGTCGAGCTTATTGCCATTAACCGGGCATAAATCCGAACTCCGAGCTGCTACTGAGAATTTTACAGAAAAACCTAATAACACTTTTTGCTCGACCTGGGAATCGAACCCAAGACCTCTAGCGTAGCAGTTGCACTTCAGACCACTAGGCCAACGAGGCAATATTATTAGTATTAGTATATATTAGTATTATTATGGAAGTATAGATAAAAGCTTAAGTGTTAGTATGGAATAAGCGTATTACTGGTTATTACAATACTTTTTGAGTAACAAAGTAGTTAGTAAAACAACTGAATATCATACTTCACTACTATCATGCTTCTGTAAATGTATTGACCAATTTCCACCGACACGAACAGAGCAGCGACGCGTTCTGAGATACACGTGCATAATACGTTAAGTATTCATCGGGAGCTCAATAGTCACGAGTGTATCCACTACCCAGTAAACATGGCTATACATATCTTTGCATCGACTGTTGAACAGAACGTAAAGGCACCGATATCACGTGTAAACTGCATGGCAATAATGTTGGGTGCTCATACGGGGTGTAAATATGCACTTAATTGGATGATGCCATACAACGGCTCGTAGGTAGAACGGCCCGTATGCTGCATATTAGTTTCGACAATTGCCGGTCTGTTGATAAAGCGTCACGTTCGAGAGCTACGGGCGCGGTTGCTACTATTTAGCGGTAAATGTGTTTTCTCAATTATGTGCAATGAAAACTCGGCTCCCAGCCGGGAGCCTGAAATGTTATGGTTATGAATACACTACTTTCAGGTTGATTTGAATTTTAACACCTTATTTATCTTAGCCAACTTAAATACTTGTAGTAATACATAGTTTTTTTTAATCAGTAAGTTATGGTGAGATTCATTGTTAACATTGATTGCGCAAAAACAAAAAAAAACACAAAATTAAGTAACCGCCGACAGAAGAATAGATATTCCTATCGCAGCTAACAAAAGCTGATAACTTTGAAACCGCTGAACCGATTTCCATCAAACATAGCTAAGAACTCTCCTAACTGATTCAACCTTTCAAACAAAAAAAAACAAAATCAAAATCGGTTCATGCATTTGGAGGCTACGATGCCATAGACACACACACACACACACAGATACGTCAAACTAAACGTTTTTGCGTCGGGGATTAAAAATTACAACGATTTCTCGTGAATCACAGCTACGTAAGATCTTAAGTGCGGTTTTTTTGGTTACTACATACAGGCTACATTATTTTTTTTTAAAGCGACATGATATTACAAATTTCGAAGTGTTTAAAAATATCTGTGGCAAAGGTAAATATCACTATCTAGTATATTGTAGCAGTAACGTTTTGCTTCTGTTAAAAATAAAAAAAGAGTTGATTCTAAAAATGTATTGTATTTTATTTAAGCTTTATTTTTGTTATCTAGTTGCGAATATATCGGTAGGCAATTTGTTACAGACCTGAACTACTAGACTGGATACTTGTTTCTAGTCGCTGACCTTTACCGCTTAACCTTCCAGGGACGATGCCTAGGATTTTAGGACCCGAGACATTCTCTTAACAAATATAAAGTACTATTGATTTAAGTTTAAAATGTATCAACCGACCTGAGTGTTATCTTAGTATATAGTTAAAAACAAATATTTACAAAGTTTACAGTATTTTCTTGTTGTTCAAGATTTATTTAGCAAAAATAGTTTCTGGATTTGCAATTTCGAGGCGTATACTTTGGATGCAAAATTTGTTTTCACCTTGCTTTCGATATCGATAACCTGATATGACTTGTAATTGTGATTTCAATTAAATAATTTTGGGTAGGTAGGTAACATAAATTTACGACCGATATTCAGGTGATAAAAAAGTGCGTACCAGTACAATAGTAACACTTCAAGCCTAATTGTTCATTCGATCATACAAATGCACGTACACGTTCATTTAACTCTATGTTCATTGGGTGCTGCTTCTATTGTTCACATACTTTTAATAGCGCACGGAATAAAATAAAATGTAACAGCTTGCCGTGATAGAAAAAAAGTTTTGTAATAATCAGTTGAAGTTTTATCTACACATAAGAGACTTACAACAAAAATTCGAAATTATATATAGGAACCGAGGATAAAACTAAGAATATTAAAAACTAAAACATTTAAAATACCAACAAGATAAATAATATATTCACCAAGCATTGTTTTTCACCTGTGCCTGTCTGCCTAGTCCATATAAAACAGTTCATTATTCCTATTATATAAACATTTTCCAAAAGTCCATTCTATGAGAATTTTAAATTTGTTTTGTTCCGACGAAATCTTTTATTTATAACTAACGTTGAGTACAAAGTTTAGTATCCATCTCCAATATGAGATTCATATGAGAGTGAATAATTTACGCTGCAGTGTAGTGCGAGTTCCTGAGGTCCGCTCTGACATGCAAATGGCGGCTTTTTAGGTTGTTACCAGCATTACCTTTGCGATGGCCACTAATGTGATTAGTCTCGCCGCGTGATGGCATTTGCAGAGCTTTAATGCACGGGTACGTCGCATCATAAATGCGTTTTCGGAATTTGGTAATCGATGTGTCTGTCTACTGCCGCTGCTAGTGATGGGTTAATAAAATTGCTGATCCCAGTTCCCGCTTTTGTATAAACAGAAACGGTTAGCGCAACGTTATTACTTTTGGTCGCTTTTTCAGAAATGGTGCGTTAAAATTAATAACGATAACAAATTGCTATGAGTGACGTGTCACAAAAAAGATTTACAACATGTTTCATGTAGGTATGAGTCCTAATTTTATGCTAATGTGAGGATAAAAAAAAGATGATTTAAAGATATTTTACCATTTATTTTTCATGCGTAATCAAGCGTTGTCGATGTATTTCGGGTTGAGTGATTTTCTATAGGGCTCTACAAATATATGAGACCCATTCATCACTTCAAAAGCACACTTACGGACTATGTCAGACGATCTGAATCATATTAATTAAATTAGTGAGATAGAGGAGCTAAAGGCTTGAGAATTCTTAAGAAGCAGTCAAGGGCGGAGACTTCGTAGGTACGACTAACTTTCAGCCGCCGACTCGTGCCTCGTCAACTGTGAATACATTCGCATACCTACTCGTATTATAGTTATTTATTGTTGAGTGCAAGAAGTGGGTACCTACCTTAGGTATATTTAGGCATGCATATGTACATAACTACTTTAAAAATACTGAAAAAATCTGCAATGAATATTTGAAATCCATGTTGACGGTCTGTTTGACATTTTGCATTGTACAAATTATTTAGGATAATATGCAAAATGTTACCTTGAACGTAAATGTTGCCGATATCTACTTCAAGTAGATAAAGTTTTAAACTTTTAACATTACGTAGAAAACACTTATCGTTAACAAGTTCTTTAGCAAAACTAGAGCAGATAACTGAAAGGATTAGTTTTAAGACCTGAACAAAAACTGGTTCAATAGTGGCGAGAGCCGAAGCAATAGAAAGCTAATGTAACTACTCAGGTAAATTTTATCTTAAAGAGATCTAGTTTCATTCAGGCACCCGCGGGCAAACAGAAAATTAAAAAGGAATAATCAAGCAATTTTTACTTACTTTCTTAGAATCCTGATTGCCGCCTACGTTACACGAAACTTGACGACTTATTCTCAATCTTCATAGAATATTAAAATGCGAAATAACTCCCGTACCTCTGCGTAATGTTAGTCGAGATTGGAAACCATAAGGCGTCTGGTAGTTTCCATTTCATTTCGTATTTTTCTCCTTACACAAACGGTATCGGCGGTGTTATTAGAGGCAAGCCCAGTAAGTACGCAATATCTCCGGCCGCGCTCCACAAGAATCCTCGCCGAGGCTATGCCCCGTTATTGCATGGAAATTCTTCGGCGTGCAACTTCATTGAGCGACTCTCTTTTGTATAAAGGTTTCCGCGCAATGTTCCACGGTTATTGTTTTTCAAAAGCGAGGGAGGCACCTGATATTACCTTTTCTGACTCACAAGCAGTTAGGTTTATTCAATTAAGCTTGTGTACGCGACCTTTGTGTAGCGTACCTGCGCTACTCGAGTGTAAGTAAGTAAGACAATAACAGCACTGAACTTCTATGAGCTGAATGGAATCGCTATTCGTTTGTTTGTGACTTATAAATCGATATGCGATTGTTTTGTGTAGCGTTAAGTTATTGCTGTGCACCATTTTCAATGCCCAGCGATCTAAACCAGCACTAGAGTGCCATTGGGCTAATGTAAATAGGCACTGGAATGTCCCTTTCCAGTAAACAATATTGTCCAGTGACTGAATTGACGGTCTACTTTTTCATTCCAGCTCGCCCATTCCAGCGCCACTGAAATAGACGGCTATCCCAGTGCCATTTCGTCTTGAAATTATTGTCGCTGTAGCATTTACACTTCAACGGCTTCTAAATGCCTGAAATAATGTAGACAATCGCCATTCTAGTCTAGCATTGGTTTGAATCGCTGGACTGTAGTGCTACTGGAATAATGTGAACCTAAAGTCTTAGAATTTAATCGCCTGTATTGGTTCAGGTTAACATGAGCTTTCTTTGGATGTTGAAAATGATAATCAGTTATTTCCAAAGTCATGCAATCTCGTCTGAATGATAAGTGAAAATCATTGTTATTGGTTAAGTGAAAACCTTTTGTACAATGCATTTTGGGCTTAGCAACATTTCATGTAGGGTGTGGGCTCTTATTTAAAGCAGTATCTACTTATTTCTATCTATAGATCTCTGTAATGCGATGGTATATTTTCGGTGATAACACGATCCGCCCATACAGTTACATGGAAGCCGATATCTTTGTAAGCTTAAAGGAAATTCGGTAGGATTGTGATAAATGTTCGCTTCGTGACAGGTGGCTTTGTACACGAGGTGGCACACCATATTGACACGTCGCATGAACGGAAACTCACCATAAACATAGTGAATCAACCTAACCAATTGATTGATTACTTTAAAAGCCTTTTTGATGTGTCACATGATGATGAGTTACCAAAGTTATTATTTGAAATGTAGGTACGTAACGACTTTGGTATGGGAAGTTAATGTTGGTTTTTCATGGACATAACGAGTAGTAACAGTTAAGTGAATAATTTAGTGTTTGAGAATTATGTAGGTACATTAGCGATTAGTAAAAATAAAAAAAATAGGACACAGTAATAACAAAATGACTATTTACTTAAAAATTTTAATTGTTTTAAATTATAATTTTATCACTAACTATGTGTAAATTATATAACTTAATAAATCTATGTACATGTTTTATTGTTGAGCTGAGATTATCGCCAGTTATGTGGCCGTTTGATATAAAAATAAATTACCCAGTTTACCCAGCTTTACTACTTAAGCAATCAAATTAAATGCGATAAAACACACATGAGCTACAGGATAGACGTAACAAACGACAGTGACACGCTATCATCGACAGCGATTGCCGTGGAGCACCGAGTCCGTATCTAATGAAAGCGCGCTACCCTCATCAAACAGGGATTTATGTGGCTTCACGAATTAAACTAGCAGTCGTTGCACTGCGACTGACGACAGCCACGACTGTGTGTCGCGCGACACGGAGACTATCATCCACCATGCGGGTATTATCGTCACTCCGGTCGCAGATAAGCGCGACCTTCCACTAATACAATCGGCTGATGTTGGCTACGAATTAACACTTTTATTCCTTTTGAAATGACCTTAGGTCTGATTTGCTTTGAAGATATAGTCCTCCACTAATCTCTATTTAATTAACAAAGCATCACAGACAAATGTTTGTGTTTTACTAATTGTTTGTTCAAAATATTTAGTATCATATAAGGTCTACTTTGTCTCTACTTTGTAGTTTGCTACTTAGATAAATAGCAATCATAATATTATATTTTTTAGTGAAGACAAATATTTGTACAGTTGAAGCACCAAGTAAACACACAAAGAATAAGAAATTAAAAGAAAAGAGCTCTCGAGAATATGCGTCGAGAGAAATCCTATAAATCTCGTAGAGTTCAATTGCAGAGTAAATACTTTCTTGATAGTCCTCACTAAATGCAATTTTCTCTTGAGAGAAGACTTGAGGTTTCTTTAAGGATACTGTTAATAATTTAAATGTATGTTTATTGCTATCATTTTAGGGAAGTATACCTAGGTAGATACAGTACCCTACAGCCATTTGCAACAATTTTCATGAAACAAAGCTTCTAACAGCGTCAGTTTATGATATTCAAAACGACTATGAAAATCTTCAGAATAACTCAACTCCTAAGTGTATAAATATCCAAAATTATTCCCTTTATCATTCAAAAATAATTCATCTACTTAACTTTTTCTTTTATGCTAAAATTCTTTGAAGTCGAGGAAAGCTCCCAAAAAGTAATTTTATTAATTACGAGTCAGGAATTCAACAAAGTTCCAAACCGGAGAGGTCCTTTTCTTTCGCGGAGCGATCCATTATCTTATGAAGATTTAGAAATTCCTGCGGTGTGCGTCTCGCTCGTCGCGCCGCCCCTGTGTCCCCCACAGACAACGGATGCTCTAACAAAAAAAAAACAAGCATTCTTTCACAACTTTTATTAAATTATGCATAGTATAATAGGTACATATGAATCACTAACGACGCCGGCGTTCACATAACGTATGTAAAACATAAACAACCAAGTTAATGTAGGAATTTTCGTTGTAAACTTAAATACGCGTGGGCCTTCCAAAAGTTAATAAATACGTTTTGGAATTCGCATTAATATGTTAGGACAAAGGCCACAAATCGCTATGTACATATTTCGTCGGAAGGTTCGGCAAGTTGACGGCGTGCGGCGCGGCGAGCCGCTCTAAAGAAACAAAGGGTGGAGGGTCACCCTGACTGCCCCACGGCCATTTTCTCTGTAAATGTTGCCGTACTTCTCTTTGTCGTTTTGTTCGCCGGGAGGTCACGAGAGGGCGCCATAGACAAGCTCATTTACCCTCTTTACCAGAAAACTCTCTAGTTGACTCCATGAAACCGCACGGTTGGCGGGAACAGGTAAGTAACTTTAACGGGTCATTAACATTGCATTATGTTTTATTTGCAGACGCGATCATTATATTAATGAGACTCTCAAATGTTGGGCTAAAGTTACTTCGTTTATTTGTTCTCTCAAAGGTATATGTACCTATATTGGGTCGAGTGATGTGTGTACGTATTTTGAATGAGAACAATTAGGTACTACCTGTTCACATACTCTTATTCTAAGAAAATTCACGACAACATGTACTCGCGGTTGTATTGTATCTAAATGCAAAGGAGCGAAACTGAAAACTTTTGATTATGTACCCTTTTAAGTTCACCAATGAAAGCAATAGATATAAACTAGCTCTGTTTATTTCAATTTGTTTGAGTCAACGACAGAACTGCATAGAAATTATTGTTTTATACTTTAACAATACATGCATTTATGGATGTCGGATGTCGTTGTAGACTTGCTGAAGGGGATCGACTCTGCGACGGAAAAGTCTCATCGATTGCAGAAATACTCTGTAAGGGTGGAAACACACGTCGAGCTCGTCTCGACTTCCGACGACGACGTGCTTACGCATGCATAGCTAAGCATGCAAATCTGATCGTATCCTTACCCGCGATGCGCATACATGCAATCGAATCATGACAGCTGAATGCGCTTGAAGCTAATTACCGTTTTCGTCCCAAATGTGGCACAGTGTAACAATAGTCTCAGTCGCGGTAGGTATCTATATATATAATTACACTAACACTAACAATAGCATGTATATATGTATGTATACAGATATATTTACTGTAAGTAATGAATATTAGGCGAGGAGTAGCTATCTAATTGGTTATTCTGTTTAGTTACCCAACGAGGTTGATTAAATATTTTACAAGACTGCCTAGCGGACAGGAGGTTGGATTTGCGATGCTACATATTTAATTGTCACCAAAGTTATGCTATTGAAGTAAATACTTATTTTTATGACCACAAGGCCTTTTAACAAGTGATTATTTTGTATTTGATATATTAGGTGTACTAAGGTTTGAAGTAAGCCTTTATTCCATTATCGCTATATTTCATTAATCTTTTGACCGTCACAGTCATGTATAGATGACAAACCAAAATGTCCCCAGCACGCCACGGTCACGATTCTATGACAGACTTTTATACGTAAATAAAACTCATAAAACAATATCTATACAATTTGTAGGTATTAAAGGTTGAATTCGTAGCTTGGCGATTAGGGCACGATTTGACATTTTTTAAGTGGCGGTTAAAAGATTAAGCCGCGTTCATCACTACTTTACACTTTGTTGAAGGATGTAAATACTGGTATAAACAACACAACAACTTGTTAAGCTAACTTCAGTTACTCGTTACGTATGATTAATAATTATTATACAATGTTACACTCTATAACGGTCTTTAAACTTTATAATTATGTACGTTAGTTGTCGAGCTCAAAACACTAAGTACACAGGACATTCTAGTGATGCTAGCACTAAGTAGGTGCAGTGGACTTGAGTGTGAACAAAACTATAGTGTTCTATAGTGTTGCTTTCTAGAAGTTTTCCCCCAGTTCAGAAAGCGCGACGATAGCAGTTATTTAGCTATATAGTATTATGTATTGCGTATGTGACACTACTACTACTTAGCCTTTTCCCAACTATGTTGGGGTCGGCTTTCAGTCTAACCGGATGCAGATGAATACCAGTGTTTTACATGGAGCGACTGCCTAACTGACCTCCACAACCCAGTTACTGGGCAACACGATACCTCTTGGTAAGACTGGTTGTCAGACTTTCTGGCTTCTGACTATTCATAACGACTGTCAAAGATCTACGAATGACAACCTGGACCAACGGCTTTACGTGCTTTCCGAGGCACGGGGGTGTCATACCTCCAACTTTCAAACTCCGGGCAGCTACTGAGAAATTCGTAATGGAAAAACCCAAAACACACACAACAACACAATAACACTACAGAGTTGAAAGAGGCCGTTTTTGAACATAATATGCCAGAATTTAATTCTTTCGCTTTGGAAAAAGCATTTCTTTTTCAGGAATAAGAATAAGAATCCATTTATTTAAAAGAAATAATAAAAATGCTTATTTTTTTGCAAAAAATAAGCATGTAATTAGTAGTTTCTAGAACAGCCATTTATCTCATTCCAACTTTTGATATGTAGAACTTATGTACCGATTACAAGTATTCAGTTAACTACTAAAGCTTCGTTTGAGTATTAGATTTAGGGATCATGTGAGCATAGACACAACGCATCAAGGTTCCCTACAGTCGTCTAAATATAGCACCAATCCAATCTACAGGAAGATTGATTGAACTACCGGTCAGATTCGCAAAATAGGTGTGAAATTGAGACCGCTGTGTATGGCTCTACGGGTGTTGGGCAGGTACGTAATATAACTGGAAGGATTGCTTGTTTCTCATGTTATCATGTACGGAATAATTGAGGTATTGGACAAGACATACACACCACCACGCCTGTATTCTCCGATGGGTTAGGCAGAGGTGTACCAGTGTAGGTACACCCACAGTTCGATTGTAGCTTTTAGGTCCCACGTTATAGGGGGCGAGCCTATTGCCATTAACCGGTCACAAATCCTAACTCCGAGCTGCTACTGAGAATTACATAGAAAATTCCAATAACACTTTGTTTGACCTCTTAGCGCAGCAGTCGCGCTTAGGAACACTATGCTAACGAGGCAGTCGAGGTACTGAAAAAGTGTGCAGATATTTGTATTATGAAACGTAAAGCTCCCTTTAATAGTATTCGTGATGATTTATAATTTATTTACACATTGTAATTGCACGCTACAAACCTTTGCATAATTTCTTATCTCGTTTTCAAAGCCTATAAGCGGCAGTATGTGAACGCGTTCGTCGCGTGTGGGTATAGAAAATTTCAATAATCCCCATAGGTTTGCGATGCGATGAGCGGCTCGCACGTGTCTCGGATTACGCGTAATTGATGGTCCCCGTGTCTAATCTCTGCACTTTGCTCCCAGGCCCCCACGTTCTGTTTTAAAAAAATATTACCAAGTAATTTTAGCAACTAGTTTTCACTCTGCCCAATTCTGATTTCTTTTTTGTCTTTCTAGTTAAATAGTTGCCATATTCTAAACTGTTTGATACAATTTTGCTTTTAACACACACATGTATACTTTTATTACATATGTATGTAGATATTTACATTTTACGAGGACTACATCGTTATTTGAGATAAGCGGGTAATATTGGGTACGCAATTTCGCGAAATAGGGTATCAGATATATTTTAATTATATAGTTAGTGTGTAGTGCCTACTTACTTGTTTATTTAAATTCACGTGAATTTTGACGTCTGTTAACAGTAGTTTGGTATTGAATTATTTCATCGGTTTTTAAGTGACATCTAAAAATTAACTCGAATGCCTATGTTTTTATGAAGGGTTAATAGAAAAATTCAAAGAAAAACCCTGAAATTTGTGTAGCATTAATTTGTTAATCTCGTAATTTAGCTGGAGCGCTCAGTCGTTGGCGCGCGGCGGCGAACAATTCGCGTGAGCTCCTTATCTACAGATATTTAAATTCCTGCCTGAGCCTCAAAATAGTTCAAATTAAATGGAGCTTGTAAATTAAGTGTTGCTATCACGCAATCCCGGGGAAATAGCTCTAAGTGGTTTCAGTACGATCTAATATTTTATCTTGCTCGACTTAATGGCTAAGTTAAATAATCTAGACAACATTCCAGCGATATGTAAACAGATGATGTTACTGAAACTTGGCATCCAGATTAATTTGTCGATTGCTTGATTAAATACCTACACTAATTTAAGTGATCCCGAACCAGACAGATTTATTAACTTAGAAGGTATCTAAACTGAGTATTGAATTCATGAAGACTATAATGTTAGATTCATCATAATGATATCTATTCATGTAAATTGCACATTTATTTATGTAAGACCAGAAGTAGATATTGTTATGAAAAATAAATTTTCTTTCATTGTTGTGAGTTTATTTATTTTTATTTACGTATTTAAAAATGGCACATCAACAATATAAACACAAACAATAACATTAACATTTCAGCGGTCTAGGGCTAGTGTTTACATTTATTACAGTTTATCTTCAGTAGTCTACATAACTCCCGTCGATAAACACTTTCATTCGTGGTAGATGCTGGAACTTACTTGCTTATGTCTTATATATGTACCTATGAACTTAAGTGGTGATCTGAACTAAAAAAGAAGTTTTATATTTGTTTGATTAATATCAGTTCAAAAGATTTGCTTAGGTATTACTCATCAGATTTAAAACCTGGCAAATTTGAAAAACCCAGACTTATAATTATGTTCAAGCATTACTCTTACAATCTTTCTTTCTTCTTTTTTTTAAAACAACTTTTTGGACACTTGGATTTTCTCCTGCATCGTGGGTGCGTTTACAAACATATAAACTCACATACACTAACAGCCAGACCTGGCACGACTTTCTGTAGTCCATAAAAATATTTGTTCCGTGCGGGAATCGAACCCTCAACACGCAGCGCAGCAGCCAATCGCTCAGCCATGCGCCAACCGTGTCGTCAAAAATATGTCTATAGCGTAACTAATTCCCACACATCTAAGGTTGTACGTCATGAGGTGTCTTATAGATTTCGCGATTCGTACGTCTATTCCTGTGGGAAATACTATAACTCTTCCATACGTAATGAATAATTTTGTTTGCGATTATATTGCAAACAAAAATAGGTATGATGAGAACCGACAGACGGTAGCGGCACGAAGGCGGGGCGGGGGCGCTGCGGCGGCGGGCCGCGATCACTCTCAGGGGCAAACAGCGACGATTGAATGTGAAAATTTAATTCAGGTCATTTTCATCGCAGGAGTAAAGGAATCTATTATTTTTCCCCAAAGAAGACTATTACTCAGCTAACATTTTTTAAATATGAATTTCATAGCGGCGGGATCTCCGTTTATTTATGCAGTGCACGTCAGCTCCAGTGCTCCCGAGCTTCTTCAAGGCTACTACTATTCGTTAATGTTATTACAAGTGCTTGATATTATGCGAAAACTTTTTATTTTTGTTAAAATCTACACGGAAATATTCAGGAAGTTTCCATAAAAAAAGCAATGCGTGTATTATGAATGCATTTATAGGTACGTCTGGTGAGAATTCGCAGCCATCAGGCTGGCACGACTTTGAAAAATGCTAATTTCGCACGGCTTGGTGCTGAACCTTCCACCGGCAGCATTTAAATGCAACCTAACTTGTCAAACTTTGGCGGCTTACAAATGAACGCCGCTCGTAGGTCTCAGCTTGAATAATTCTAGACCTCGAATAAAAAATCTCTGTCATTTCTTTGTCTATAAGATTGGTTGTACTTACTTACTTCAAGTAGCGGTGGTTATGGTAGAACACAATGAAATGAAGTGATAAAGATCTATTTGTTTTCAATGACTTCCCTGTTTACCTCTGTCTGTACTAATAATATGTAGCTATTCCCAATAGCATCAAAGTACCACTTGAAATATAATATTTTATCATGAATTCATATTTACAAGTTGAATACCTACGCGAAGATCTTTAATAACTCAGCCGTTGACGGCTACATGGTATCTCTCTTCGATTAAATTAGTCGATTAAATTTTCATATTCAATCTTGAGTTGTTTACTAAAGGGAAGCATCGCATCTCTGAACCAGATATTTTGCTTTTCGAATCTCCTCCTTCCATGTATATGAGTAAGGTTCATAATCATATAGTGGTAGAGTACGCCTAATAGTTAAATATTCATACGATCTATGATAAGAAAAAAAACAGTCGAACTCACCAAATATTGCCTGCATTTCAGGCTCGACGGGTAAGGCAACGTATGTTGAGTCTTTTAAAATATTTTTAGTGTAAAGCTGAAAGGTAACTCGTAGTAGTAGGCACCTGTACAAGTTATTTATAATTTGTCTACGTACATGAAAGCTTAAAAAAAAACAACCTAAACCAAAGCTATTTTATTGTTAGTTGGCTATTGAAATTCGGCTAAGTCTTTAGTCTCTGGAACTAAAAATATGTCTGTATTACTAAATATGTTTACATAAATATTCATGGAGTACAATAATTTATTTCAAAAGTGATGAGAATATTATAGTATTCCTTATTTTATAGTGAAAATGTACATATTTAGTAAAGAAAGCATACTATGTATTATTATGTCGAAGCTGTCTTAAAATAACGAGTTATTTTCATGGCTTTAATAGCGTTTTACTTCCACTAAAATAATGAAATTGTAGTAAGAGTACCACTACCTCTTTAGCCTAGTGGTTCTAAGCGCGACTGCTACGCTAGAGGTCTTGGGTTCAATTTCCAGGTCGACCAAAAAGTGTTATTGGGTTTTTCTATGAAATTCTCAGTAACAGCTCGGAGTTAGGATTTGTGTCCGGTTGATGGCAATAGGCTCGCCCCCTATTATATGGGACCTAAACATACCGGCGAACTGTGGGTGTACATTGGGACATCTCTGAGTAACCCTTCGGGGAATACTGGCATGATGGTATGTGATGGGTAGTAAGAGTATTGAAATGATTTTGCTAATTTAAATGTGTACAATATTCTAGAATGATACCTCGCCCATGCTGTTTAAATTTTGAAAATCTTTTTGTACCTTTCATCACAGTGTTGTAACGTTGACTATTGTGATTCTTTGTATTTGTCACGTAGGAATATCACCCTTATTTCCAATGTAAAAACGAATACGTATGATATCCGACGATAATCGCAGGCTTGACTATGTATCAGAGACCAATGCACTCGTATAAGCGATGCCGTTTGTTCCCACTTTCATCATAGCACGGTCATCATTAAGCCTACGTTCCACAAGCTCACAATTTTCCCATTCCCTTCCGAAAACAAGCTAAATCAGAAACGTTCGAATTAGCCGACTCTGGGGTTAATACCGCAGCTCAAATCGGGCTCGGTCTACCTGGCGGTCGTCGTCCTTACGTAAGTACCTACTTTAATACATCATAACCATAAACCGTAACAAATTACTCCGATATAAACAGTGCGGAATAGGAAACGTTACCCGGAAAATATTCATGTAAGGCGTATCCACCCAAACCGCGTTTATTTCGAACATAATTTCATTTCGCCTAAAGTGACTTTCAGAGGTTGTAATGCTAATTGAGTTTGTAGAATCGTTGAGTAAACTAAAACAAGGTGTTTAGTTTCATACAGCCGTTGGCTACACAGACCGTGCCGACTTAACTTTCATTAAACGCTACATCCAAACCCTTTAATATTATTTCAGTTGGGAATTTTGAATTGTTAAAATTTGTTTTTGTGTGCATACATACGAGATAAACAAAGGGCTCCCTTAACTTTATAAATAGCCACTGAGCGATGCTGATTCGCTTACTGACTTACTTACTTGAATAATGTTTATACTTTTTACGTCGACGTTATGCCAGTTCTTAACATCTTTTCATCGTCGACTTTCAAAAAATATTAAAATGCTTTCCCTAAAGTTACAAATGACTGCGTCTCTCTGCTTATTTTCAATTTATTCACGTTTCGTTACGGAGAGCTGTGTTAACGTTGCCAACAAATTTCCAAAGTATTGCGAAACTTACCAATCTGAACGAGTATTTTTAATTCATTTTCTTTCGCCCAACAACTTTCTTTTATACCCATTCGTAACAACATAGGCACGGTGTAGTTACAAGTTTACTTAGAAGTTTTCTTTGAAGGTGCTTATTTATTACATTTTGGCTGTATCGTTCGCACGAACGATGAATGCATTTCGGTGAAAATGCATATTTTCATCGATACTTCAATGTGCTTTAAAAGGGTTCCCTAGAAACCTTGACTAAGTCACGTGTCCCTGTCCTTTTACTTAGATATTATGACGTAAATAATAATAACTCATAAATAATAATTATTCATAATACACGTTTGACTTCAGGTTTTGCTTGTATTTCCTACTAAGATGTTTAAGACACTCTTTAGTATGCTGTAGTTTTACCGTGTCTTTACAGGTTGGTACCTCCGAAATAATGCAGTTTATGAATACAGTTGATTCCAAACAGGACAGTGCTGTTATTTTTTCGGGTATCTGCAGTGCATGTTAAGAGGAATTATTTGAGCAGGCCTTTGTTAGTTTGTGGTCACAGACAATAGACGGACAGTAGGTTTACTTACTTCAGATACATACATAAATGATAGAAAAAAACTATTATTACATTAAGTATCTGTCTCAAATATAAGCTAGTGAGCGTCGTAAAAAATATCACCTAGCGTTAATTGATGCCTGACACCTGGTTGATACTTGACATGTAAGAAGTGATCCTACTGGCTTTTTCAAAAATAAATTTGTGTAATATTTTTTTGTTGTGTAAAGCAAAGCCGTTGGTCCCGCCTGTCATTCATAGATCTTTGATAGTCGTTATGGATAGTCAGAAGCCAGGAAGTCTGACAACCAGTCTAACCAAGAGGTATCATATTGTCCAGTTACTGGGTTGTGGAGGTCAAATAGGCAGTCTCTCCATGTAAAACACTGGTATTCAGCTGCATCCGGTTAGACTGGAAGCCGACCCCAACATAGTTGGGAAAAGGCTAAGCAGATGATGATTATTCTTTTGTTATGTTTCTCCAGCTCTGCACACCGAAGAAGCTGACCTCCCAGTTGTAGGTCACTGTTAAGTTTAAAAACCTTAAAAATGAGTCAGACAGTCAGGTGTGTAGCGCTCACAACCGAAGCTCGTATGACTAGATTTATATAAAGGAGTATGTGTAGTCTACCCCCATTAAACAGAGAATTGACTATAATTATGTACCTTCTCGTGATACGTCATGTACAAATACCTAAATACAATAAACCTTCTGCTTTCACTTTGTTTGGCGAAATAGTAGAGCTACGTGGGTTCGATTCGCCGCGGGCCGACTCACGCCCGCTCGTACAACCTAAGGCTGCGTACCTATACATTTTGTTTGTTATTGTTTAGTATTACCAAACAAACCGCCTCATAAATTCCAAACTTTGCGCCCTTAACTTTTATACTGACCTATTTGTATAAAGTGTTGAAAATTATTACTTAGTCATAACATAACTGGAACGTCCGGAGTTGGGAAACTTTTTCATGTAAAAAATGTGGTGTTAATCTTGTTCGTAGTAAGGATTTGAATTTTAATATGTTTTTTTTTTATTCATGAAGGCGTGTCTCTGGATAATCAATTATCTATCAGCTGTTTTGGAGCTTAATCATTTATCACTGGCTTACATACTTATAACTACCCTACATAACCGTTAGGGTTACGGATCAGTTAAAATGATTTAAGTCTAGACCAAAATTGCTCTTTAGGTAATGGATTCGATCTATTAGAAACTGTTTCCATTATACCTATAATAACTTATATGACTGAATGGCCATGCTTAAGAGAAATGAAGGCACCCTAAGATTAGATAAGACCTAATTTCGCCTGACCTTTGTCTGTCCCTTGAGGCTACTCACATTTAATTAGACCCAAATAAAAATGCACCAATTACCTCGTTGTCAGTTTGTTAGCCGCTAATGAAACTCGTACATTTGGCACAGATGAGCAGCGTCGTATCTACGGGTCGGAGGGTGGTGAGGAACTGCCGCGATACGCCAGCAGCCCGCAGCGGCAAGCATCTCCTTTTCCTCATGAGAGTACCAACCGAAGATTTTATAGAAGAAACAGGAACTCGAAAGGTATTGAATCAATTTAATAAATAGATTTATTTCTTTGTTAACTTATCTAGTAATTTAAACCCAATAGATCGAGGTGTTATAACAAACTTAGATTAATCCAAAATATGTTTGTAAAATATTTTTTTTTCAGCTTAAGAGATAACGAGCTTTCGTATTATTGCTTGGATTTAAAGTCACTAATATTATATGCAAGATACTTACTAATTCCTTTATCATAGGTGAGGAGATATTTAGTGCCGAGCCAGGCGGCACGCTGCAGCGTCGTCGACGTGCTGACGAGTTCCCGCACGAAAACAACGCGCGCAATGCACGACTCTGCCTCAATAACGGTAGGATTATAAAATATCCTTATTATAAATTATTCATTTACTAGCTTCTGCCTGCGACGTCGTCCACGTCGGAGGTAAATATACCATAACACATATCCTATACTATAGATTTCTATTAGTGAAAGAATATTTGTAATTGGACCAGTCCTTCCAGAGATACTCTTTATAATATTAGTAACATACCATCACGCCTGTATTCCCCGAGGGGGTTAGGCAGAGGTGTACCAATGTACACCCACAGTTCGCCGGTATGTTCCGTCCCACGTTATAGGGGGCAAGCCTATTGCCATTAACCGGGCACAAATCCTAACTCCAAGCTGCTAGTGAGAATTCCATAGAAAAACCCAATAACACTTTTTGCTCGTTCTGGGAATTTGTATTGATTTAAATAATTAGTATCCTCGTATCTATTAGTAAATTATAAAAACAAACAAGGAAATAGTTCTGCTAGTCATTGTCAGCTCCTAGATTTTTATCTTCAGACAAACAGGTGATAGTAGTATGGAAGTTGTAACATTAATATTTTAAAATTATTTAAGTCATCCATTGCTTAAAATCGTCAAAGTTTGAGGAGGAAAATGCTCTAAAGCAGAGCAAATTGCCTGACTACCAACCTGCCTGTAGTATTTGCTCGACAACCCAAATAGATTATCCCAATTACAGTTGTTGTACTCTTAGCAATCGAGGAGTTCCTTCGCCTAACTTTCAAGTCCATTATCAGTTCCTAATCGAAATGTAGAAGTGGAAATAGAGTGCGGATTGTTTGAAAAACGTAAATCTTCAAGTGTGTCTGTTATTTACTTTTAAATCAGAGTAATGGCTTGTTTAACCTTCGAACAGGTTTTGGCTAACCTATCTGGTAGATAATTTATTATTATTTTATTTCATTTCGTGTATCCTGAAAATGTGAAACTGGTCTTTACCCACTATTTTAAAATACCTTTTTCTAAAAAACAAACTAGGAATTTCTCCTATTATTGTGGGTGTGTTTACAAATATAAAAACTCACATATACAAACAAACTACCCGCGACACTCAACGCAGTAGCCAGTCGCTCAGCAATCGCACCAAAGAAATTGTCAAAAAAAGAACGTTAGAAATAGTTCTGTGTGATACATTTGTGTAAATAACTGAGAATGGATTAAAACTATATTTTGGCAAGTTCCACGAGCTATTAATATCTTCAAAACAGTAACCCAATAATACACCCTAGTCACTTACTCGAGATACATGCACCGCATATCTCCACGACGGGAATGTAATGATAACTGCAAGCATCAACAATAATAATGCCGTTCAGAAATGTGAGGTATGGAAGGTATTACACATATTCAGTGTCGGATTCCAGTTTAGTTATTGTACTTAGGCATTCTGTAGTGTACCTATTATGAGCGTATTACGGAGGTGGGTGCATGCCTTTGATAAGGATGCTTGGCATAGTTGCTCCGACGCATGTGCCTGGCATGTAGGTAGGTGTAGACAATGAGCGAACCGAATTGTATTCGTATTTCGGGAGACGAATGTCGTGACGTTATAATCTTATTAAATGGTTGCGAATTTTTGCTTAATTGATTTACTGTCGGATAGTTTTGTTATTGCTAGTTTTAATTTTTATATTTTTTGCTAGACCTCCTAGCGGAGAAAAAAAAAGGAAGAAAGATTAGCATCATTTCTGATTAATTTCGTTGCGGAATCCAAGACAGTTATATCGTTTCTCCGGGACTCGTCGAGCTATTGTTGATTCTGGTTTACAGAAGCTGCCGTGGTTGGGAATAGGGCGGCGTGCTTATCCCAATTAAAAAAAAAATTGTTTTATTTCTTACTATCAAAAAAATCGTAGATAAAACACTTTCGAATCCGCGTACTGTTAATAATAGAGATTATTATATCAGGTTTAGATTCAATCGTGTTCATACTATGTTAGCATGCGGACGGACGGATGAATATGGTAAAATTACCTAGTTAGTTGCATTTTTACAGTTAGTGACTAGGGATTTTTTTTTAATTTTTTTTTTTAGGGATGGGAAATCATCAAATGACTTCCCCTGCCCTGGGCGGGGCGGGAGGGAGTGTCAGACTTTTACCGACTAAAACCCATTCATGTTCCTTCTTGTACCCTTTGCGTTTCGGGGACGCGGTATCTCTTACGATATATTCAGACAAAAATAAAAGACGAAAAGTCACATTTCTTAGAACTAATGTCCAAAGCCACTAAACCAAACGTATTTTGCAAACATAATTCTCAAATTATTGTTATGTGCAGCCCCTTCAGGCAATGCTGGTCAAGCAAGCGAGCGCGAGTGCGACTCACCTCCAGAGCCTGCTCCCCCTGAAGTCCCTCCGAGAGGACCCAGCCTGCACGTCACCCTGCGCCATCGCCCCTGCGAACAACCGGTCGAGCCTGACCGACTGTACCTGTCTGAAGGTATGTGTAGATTAATGCGACTAATTCATAAGTGATTGAGATGGACCCTGGTAAAAATCTGATAAGACCTAAGCACCTACTTAGGTACAGACAGCGTCATCAACAGGTTACCCCTCTTGCATTCAAATTCCTTCGGAAAGGGGGTAACCAGTTGATGACGCTGACAGTACTAAGGTCGTTTGTTTATTTAGTTTGTCAAAAGAGATGGCAAAAGTAAAACACATTCTTCAAAATATATTATGATAATTATATAGTTACATTTGAATACCTTTATACAAGGATTGTTGAGAAACATGTGAGGCGGG
The DNA here is from genome assembly GCA_947462355.1 of Caradrina kadenii. Lineage (NCBI taxonomy): Eukaryota > Metazoa > Arthropoda > Insecta > Lepidoptera > Noctuidae > Caradrina > Caradrina kadenii. Next base: position 7,609,371 of record OX381677.1, on the reverse strand, counting down.
GTATTATTGGTTTTTATAAAAACAAAATTGAAAAACGAAATTGAAAACGCATTTATTTTTGTACAGTTGACGAGTGCAACATATGTCGCACAGAAAAATAAAAACAATTTTATTTTGTAGTAGGTAAACTTAACATTTACAATGACGACTGATGGCTGAGTCCCGTTATGATCATTACTAATGGGCTCCTGGAGTCGCTAGCTCTACGCCATAATAATGTAGCTGACAATTTTAACACAAAATCATACATACATACATTTGTAAACTCACGCCTTTTTCCCATGAGGGTAGACGGACACCACAGAATACTTGCTAGGCTGCTACGGTGCTTACATACTCCTGCCGCTCATACATCTGGTCATACAAGCACCACGGTTACGAGTACTGCGCACAAGACCTTTATAAAGAACCTCACCAATAAGGACACACAGAATCTTGTAAAATATTCTTCAAAACCATCCGTCATACGTGAACTTTAAAATATAGTTTACTCACTATACCTAAAGTACATTTTCTACTTACCTAATATCTGAAAAGTGGCATAGCGTTGAAAGTAGCAAGTACGCAGACCTTCATGATCACATATTTTACTTTATCAATAAAAATTTCAACCATACTAAAATGCTCTGAACCAAAATAATTATTGGTTAATCGACTATATTGACCCTCTAAAGGATTATGCGAGTATATTGTATTGAATTGTATACTAATGATGTACTTGACCATTTACAATCGTAGGTGTGACCTTGAAATTGATGAATTATATTATTATAAGCTTGAAAAGGTGACAGAAGGGCAGACGGCCATTACAATATGAAGTGAACTCAACATAAAATTTATCACAATTTCAATATCTGTATTTAAAATCACTTGAACATACCATATTGGCATAAATTGTATTTTTATTCAATTGAAGTGTTATTTAAAAACTTTTCAGTTCTTCAAGTGAGCGTAAGTAGTTCGAAAAAGAACGATATTTTTCTTGTGGTTCATAAAATCAAATTGTCAAAAACTTATGTCAGTATTGCTTATCGTAAAATATACCTATTTGAGCACCGTGTATTATTGGAAAAAACAATGAGTATAGTTTTTAATTTTAAGATTATCTATACTAATATTATAAAGCTGAAGAGTTTGTTTGTTTGTTAGTTTGGTTGAACGCGCTAATCTCAGGAACTACTAGTTAGAATGGAAAAAGTACGCTACGAACAATAGGTGCTGAGCAGTAACCAAAACCGTAACTTAATGCGGGAGAAAAAAACTACAAGAACGAAGTCGCTGGCAAAAGCTAGTTCTTTAATACAATCGAAATGTCCTAAAATATTAATTTTAAAAATATTTTAAAATAATAATAAATAAATAAATAAATAAAACATGGAAACTAAAATCATACCTCCATAGGTTGATCTCCATAGATAAGCACAACGAAGGAAAACAAACTTGCTGTACAAACTTTCCTTTAATCTAAGTTTGAAGATAAGGGTTCTATAAAATGTGGTAAAATTTAATAGTGGAACGACTTTGTGTGAGTTAGTAGTTTCTTGATATTTCGAAATGGGAGTTCCTGTTTTGAAATCACTATCTAAGAATGTTATAGTTTTGATTAAGACTATTTCAGAATTACAGTTAGTCAATATATTATATAAACAAAACTTGGGTTCTAATAAAATAGGTATTTTATTTAAAGAATTTACGCAACTACAAAAGAACATAATAATACACAGAACATTCATAGCACATACATTGCTGCCGAGACTGCCGAGTTAGCTAATTAAGTGTCCACCGTAAATGTAGAAGCGCGTTAAGTAGGCCTTGTTCTTGTGTTGGGACTTTGGCTGAAAGTTTAATCGAATCGCATCGCCCGTAGGTACTAGACCGCGCCGGTGCCACCGAGTTGCCTCTCTGACAAATTAGCCACTTGATCTATGCCCCAGGCGTGTATACGTAAACAACTTGGACTTTAATTTCTTTTACTTCTCTCTTCGACGGCCTTAGGGTTCTGCGGGAAAATTAAACGAAAATTGCTATAGGATTATTATGTAAGGGAGATTTATTTTTTGTTTTATCTGCCATTTTAAGAAACTTGCGTTAAAATGTTTATTAAAACGACAAGGTTTAGGAAGTGTGAAGGTGTTTATAAGCCCAATTTTATTTTTTATATCGCATAAAGATGTTGTAGGTACTGGGCCTAGACCGGGTTTGCATAGATAAACCACTATAATCACACAAACACTCAATAAAAAATAATAAGTGGGACTTTGGTGTGCTGTTAACGTAAATTACAAGTCACTTCGAAGTAAAGTAAATGGCTCAAAAATGTTGGGAAAAGACTAATTGTTTACCCAAACAAAGTCTTTAGATAGTACAGAACCCCCGGGTGCGGTAAACTTCCTCTTCTCATCTTTCCCCTTGTTTATACTTTTCGTTTTCATTAGCTTCGAAGCTCTTGCAACATTGTAATGAATTTTTTGGCTTACCGATGCCAGCTTTACATTGTCCCCTGAAGTTTTATAGAGTCAGGTTTGAACGTAACAAACCATGGGTCAAAGACTTAGTTTCAGGACCGTGACGAAAGAAGAAGGAAAGAAAGAAAGCTGGTAAATTTGATTTGGGTGAGAGCCGGGCGCGGGATGAGGCGCTTTGATGTGGCGGGGCTCCGTCGCCCGCGCCTAACCCGCCTCGCTGAAATGGCGCGCACTTACACAGAAACTCTTACCGTAATTTAATTTTTATGATAGCGCATTGTAAGCGTCTCTGGGACTTTCATTTGGATTTCCTGCTCTTACTTAAGTTAGGTCACTGGTGCCCATAGTATACCCCTTGAATGATGACATATTTACAAACGTTAAACCAACGTCGAAGTCGTTCAAGTAGGTAGACACCGAAATGAATTAGGCAAATCTTGATTCAAACAAGAAAATAGCTTCAAAAGGTCTCGAAAGTTTAATGGAATCGAACAGGCCCCGGCCGAAGTAGTCGGAAGTTTGCGCGGGTGACAAATTGGGCACTTGACCCGCGCGCCGGCCGAGCCTCTCACTGCTTGTTTCTCGAGGACCGTAATAAGTTTAACTTAAAGTAAACTATATTCCATTCCCTCTAATTTGCCGTCGCGCTACGCTCCTGCGATACTTTTTACAGTCTCAAATTAACATTTCTATTTATTCCACTAAAAGTAATTCCAGGTGCTCTATAATTCAACGTTGCCGCTCTGATTTCACCTGACACTCTTATTGGTGTTAGGATTGCTAATTCGTTTGGTTAAATATTAATGTTGTATTGCGTAGGGCAGAAAGGCGTATCTGTGGATGCAATATTATTTCGTAAGAGGAGATGAAATCTCGAGTCTTGCTTGAAAATTGAAACCTCCTCGGAGATTCGCTGTAATTTAATTTTTACGATGCCGTATTGTTAGAGCTTTCCAGAAGCGGTGTTTGCTGTTAAAACTCAAAACAGTCGTCTTTGACTATTATTATAATGCTCTCTCTCGGATTAAAACAACGACTTTCGAACTGTACAGAGTACTGTGTAGCTAATGTTTATTCTGATAATGCGATACGTTGTTATTGAAGCTAATTGGACTCAATATGTTATTATTAGGCAATGTCAGGGAATCTTTGTGTATTTAATCGATAATTATTTTCGAATTTCGATATCACGTTTTATGTAGGTGCTTTACACTTAATTGGGTTATTGTGTTTATAAATACAGCAATGTTATCGTTTGGTAACATGGGAGGTAATTTTCCATGTTTTGTTATTGACAGGTACGTATTAGTTTCCACTATGTTTAAGTTGATGTTAATGTACAAGTTGTATTCACCTACCTACTCTTTGTCTATCTAGTTTTTCGTCACGAAACATAGGTATGACTTGCTTTATTCTGTTTATTTGCTGTAGATACCCTTGTTTCGAGGATCTTTACATATCAGTGTGAGAATTATGATGAATTTTCTACTGTGTATACAAATTCTTTGTGTACCTACTCTCATTATATTCCACCAACCGCTTTATACGTGTAGCCGTATTTCTTCCTATTGATCGTGAAATAAAAATGTTATGACTTCGTAAAATATCGCGATAGAATTGATATCATTCTAAATATTCATTGTGTCTAAAACGTGCATAAAACTTGATTATGTCTAGGTATACAGTATAATGAAGGGGATACAGATGAATGAAAGAGTAGTTAAACTTTTTTTTTTTATAGAAACTGGATTCGAGAACAAATCATGCAAACAAAATCAAGTTTTTTTTGCTTACATTCATTCGACGACGGATTTAAATAAAAAGCGTAAGTAAAAATCTGTAGCTGTAAGCATATTCATAAACTTTTAACCGCTCATAAAAATGTCGTCGTTCGAGATCAAATCCGACATTGTCGTGTCGTGAGTGCGAGTGGAATGTTCTCGATTCCCTGCTCGCGAGAGTTTTAAACATCCCAGTCCGGAAGGCACTTGAGTGCTCATAAAACACTCATACCAGTATCCGTATAGATTCGTGTCTACTTGTGTTATTTGCTTCACTCGGGGTGACTTGATACCAGATTTATTGGATCGTCAATAATATTTGCGCGGTTAACTATACACGATAAAAAGTTATGTTTTTGCTTGTTTAGATTTTTTAAAATGATAAAAAAGGTCACACGATTACCATACAATACTTTTATACAATTCCTTTATTTTCATGTAAAAATCCCAACTATTTTGAGCATTTCTCAAATACATCAGATTATCAACATATTTATTATCTCAGGTTCAGTTTTAACAATGAAACTTTTACTTGTATCACTTTTAACACAAAGTTACGGAGAGCGATGTATTGGCTTTTCTTAGCAAAGAGGGATAAGGAAAAACCGAGCTTCGCAGCATACACGTCATAAAAACGTAACTCATGATGTTAGCACAAGATCTACAATAATAGATTACATCAAGTAGTCCACAGTTATAAATAGTTGAGAGCCATTATTCAAGTAACAAGCGAGTGTGCGATACGTCACACTAAGTTGGAACACTTTAAAGTTTTTCCGCGTAGCTCGGTGCTGATCCGTCCGCGGAGAAAGCGGGATAAATGATTGATGGCGGACCTCCAAGTATAAACTCGATTATCCGTTGAGACGCGAACAACTTACAAGTTTTGTGTAACGATGGATCAGGATTATTTGAAACTTTCCCCCACGGGAAAAAATCGACTCATGACAATCATATTTGAGTTGAATATCAATGACAACGGCGTTTTGATAAAATGTAGCTAGGTACGTGAGTTAAACGTTACGATGACTTTGTTCATACAACTTGTTTTAGATTAATTAAAATGACATTTAAGTTTGAACTTTAACCTTTTATTAATTCTATCTATTTTGCTTTCTTTAAAAGAGCTATGCTCATTAAAAAGATATTGTGTTCGTTATATTTTAAGTATCTTCTATTGAATAAAAAAGTCGTCAGTAATCAGGCCATATTGACTGCAAAACTTTCGTAGAAACGAAAATCTGTAAATTTGATCGCTTTTCAAAATTAGTAACAGAATGCGCACTAATGACGAGAGACCGGGGGTAGGGGGGGCTAAAACGTAAAACCGAGTAGGTTTTGCTCCAACTTTGCTGAATTATTAAATTTTCCAATTTTCGGCGCGGACTTGTACCTAATAACATTGGTAACTAGTAAAAGTACCTATATTGGAATTTTATTTGCAGTCAATTTCAGCTTTTATAGATGACTTAGAAAATGAATGTTAAAGGCTTGAAAGTTATTTTAAGTTTTATTTAAAATTATTTGCACACAGAATAAAGTAAAATTATGTTTCATTCATGGTTTTGTGATCTTTATCTTTCTAAAGTGTCATTCTATCTAGTTAAATCTCGTTCAACAACTTTATAAACAAATAAATGAGGCACTTTGCAGACACTATGCTGTATAATAAAGGGATACTGTTGAATGTTTACAAACAGTTCTGTCTAAATATTTAATAACAGTAATTCCATCTAAAGGTTTAAAATGACGAAGCCGCACTTCAATATTAGTTTGTTCTAGAGGGACGAGCGGCGGCGCCGTGCGACGAAGCAAAATTGTTTCGCCGTTTATTATTCCGAGTTTTAATCAAGAAAGAAACTCGTGTCGGTAGACGGCGACGTCTGGGAAATATCCGTGATGTCGCCACTGTGATCCACGTCCACATTAATCGTGTGTAAAATATCCAACAAAAAGCTCATTACGAACTCACTCGTTTCTCTTTTTGAACTGGACTGTGTTTACGACCAAGTTTGTGGTAGTTACACTAACTGCAGACAGTTGCGACAATATAATAGCCAGCGGTGTAACAAATACCCTTAACATAGTGTTTATTATGAAAATTTCTTTGTTGAAATGAATGAAAGAAAGTTCTGCGGTTATTGCTCTTACTTTTTATTCGTACTGTTGTTGAAATTTATGTTATCACTTTTGTTTATTGGCAACATAAGATCAGTTTCAGTCTGGAAAATGTGTATCCATGTCTTCAAAGAGTACATGGGAGTAAGAATAAAAAGCAATACCAAAATAAATTGCATATTTTGATAGAGCGTGCGGCGCGCCACTCAGGTGGAAACTAGAAATGTTCGCATTCGTAGGGGAGGTGGTGTCTCGACGCACACCCGTGCGCCCTACTGTCGCTCACAAATGCGATTTATTCGGGCTACTTTGCAGACTCCATTTTGTTATGTTTCGTATTCGGTAAACTAATTCGGCATGAAGTGCAAAGGGGATCGCTCCTATATTGCTGATGTCATATATTCACACACTTCATATTTTGGATATAAACAATTCGTTTATAGATGTTGCGACAAATACTGTTCTATTTCTGGTAATGACAAAAATCAATAGCTCCCTATCTATTCCAGTCATGTCGCACAACAAAGTATCAGCCGGTTGCGCTACTCTCATTTACACTTAATCCTATTTGATATATTGGGCCATTACGAGCGCTGTCCTGCTCGCTACTTGCTCAGATTGTAAGAAAATACCAAGTAACGACGCCAGTATACCTTTATAGTCGGACAGTCACGCTGATACCGGCGGGAGCTCGCGGTACGAACCCAACGACGTTCACAAAAACTGTAATACCCATCCCAGCGCCAATGATCAGGAACAATGTCTCTTCATGTATGCGTAATATAAGCAATTTACACATAAATTGAAGATACGAAAGTAATATTGATTGATAACCCAATTTATGATGTTCCCGAACTGGAATGTGTGTCGTTCCCGGAGAGTGCCGCATCTGAATGACAGTTTATCATACATTTTTCTGGATGCCGTTTCACGGAACTTGAACAAATTGGATCGCACTTATCGGAAATATAATACGTACCACAGTTAAGTGCAAGGGACTGGCAGAGAAATGCGCACTGCACGTCTATGATATAAACGCTTCACTTACTTGCAACATGATATAAATTGTGTTTCTATTTTTAACTGAACACTTTTTCCTAGTTCATGTCTAGCTCTAGTGATTCGCGGTAACTATTTACGAGAGAGATGGATGAACATTAGGGTTGCCAACTTTTGTGTTAAAATTCGTAGACATTTCTGCACGATCTGTTTTTATAGTCAAAAAGTTTTACAGAGGATTTATGTTAGAATTTAAAAGTCCTTAAAGCCTATAAATTTTCAAAAATACTCGCTCAGGCGATGCTCAGGCATTGAAATGATTCTGTTTTACCTTTAAAGTCTAATTTGACAAATTTTCTTTACGAAAGCTGTCAAAAAGTCATATTTGTTTTTCAGATAAAAGTTATTTAAAGATTAAAAGATTGACTCCTTATCTACGTGGGTAGATTGTGATTAAAACAAATTGTGAATACCAATATTATCAGAGAATATGACTTAAAAATAAGTACACGTAGGTAGGTAATTTCTTTGAAGAATTTCAGAAAGTAATAAACCAATTTCAGGAAATCGTATTCAGTAAAAGTAAGTAACAAATCTCACAGCGGCGTTACGGATAAAAATTCCAAAAAAAAATAAAACTCAATATGCGTTATCAAGTTCCGGTATCAATCTATTTTGTTTGTACGCTTCTTTTAATAAAGGAGGGAGATACTTTAAAAAGACTTAAAAAGGGAGATTTTAAAAGTCGATTTTAAACGTGATACATTATGAAAGCGACGTTGCTTTAGAGCTTTCTTCGGTATCGTGGAGCGAGCCGCGGATAATGATTGATGTGCCGACGCGTCACACGCTATCACGTCACACTTTCACTTTGGTACACCGAAAATATTTTACACATTCCGTGCCAAATGTCGGGTGAAATGAAAACCGAGTGAGTGACGTCCATTAATTGTTATGTACGTTTTTTTCTTAGTGGCTTGTCTTACATATGAATGAAAGTGCAATGTGACATAAAACTCGGAGAAAAAGCAAGTCAATTCTTTCTCAAAAATTAAATGGTTAGACTTAAATAAATTTTGTTAAAGATAAATGAAAAACAGAAAAAGGTCTTAACTGTCATGTGTGTCGTCTGGACATTTCAACTACACGTCTACAAATCAATGAACTACACAAAAGTACGCACCTACAGACGTTGATAATGCTTTCTACTTAAATAATGATGCCTACTCGTGCGTCCCTACTAGGTGCGTCGGTCTGTCTGTTGCCGCAAACTCATAACATCATAAATACGATTCGAGGAGAAAGTTTCCCGACAGGAATCCGTGTCTGTTTGTACATCATTTCCTTATTTCAAAATATTCAAATGCAGGGTGGATCTCGGTGCGAGTAGATATATCACACTGTTAGATTCAGCTTTGAGGAAAACTTTAAAGAGCCGCAAAGGTTCATTTGAATGGAACTTGGTGTATAATTTGCATACTTATTTACATTATCTCTGCAGCACACAAGTGGGGCCCTTTCATTATCAAATTCGCAACACAGGGGCGGCGGGCGGTGCGCGCCGCTTGAATACAAACTCCAACTTGAAAGTGATTATCACCAAATTCCATGCAAAAAATATCACCCGATTAGCAACGGAATAAAACTACCAGTAAGAAGACTATAGAAATCTATAGAGAAGTCAAAAAAGTCCGACTTTGCTATGTTTTATCCCAGACAAATGAAGTACAAATAAAGCCTCTTACTTAAAACATAAATCAAGCAAAAAGTTATCCTTTAACCAAATACTTAAAAAAAATTGAAATACTTAGCGAGAGAAATATTTTATTTTTAGGATATCAAATAGCAATTTGCCATAACGAATCAAAAGGTCTACGAACTCTCGTAGCGATGCTACGGGTTATCTGCTACGGTGTATTATAAAGTCAGAATAGTGAGAGCGAAGGTTAACGAAGCTTTTTCTCAAATGGAGATGCAATTTCATCCATTTTTTGTGAGTTTTAGTTGAGGGTCGTGGACGTGAAGATAATTAAATTCAACCCTTTACTGTGCAAAGCAAAGGAAAGTCCCGTAAATTAGAAAACTAAACTGCGGATCTCACCCCGGGATTCAATTAGCTGCTAATCATATCTGGAGGGTGTGAGCAGATCGATCGGGGGCTACCCTTCCGTACACATCGGCTTGTACATGACGTGACTTCCAATAAGAGGTTTTTTGTAACTACGTAGTAAGTAGTTATTATTTATACTAAGACGTATATTGTTGAACTGTCTCGGTAGCCTAGTGGTCCTAAGCGCGACTGCTACGCTAGAGGTCTTGGGTTCGATTCCCAGGTCGAGCAAAAAGTGTTATTGGGTTTTTCTATGAAATTCTCAGTAGGAGCTCGGAGTTATGATTTGTGCCCGGTTAATGGCAATAGGCTCGGCCCCTATTACATGGGACCTAAATATACCGGCGAACTGTGGGTGTACATTGTTACACCTCTGCCTAACCCTTCGGGGAATACAGGCGTGATGGTGATGGTACGTATATTGTGGTTGTTGTATATTGTTGATTGTAGATGGATTAGAGAGCTTTTTTTTTTTTTTTTTGGTGGGTGGGAATTCATCAAATAACTTCTCCCGCCCTGGGCGGGGCGGGAAAGAGTGTCAGACTTTTACTGACTAAAACCCACCCATGTTCCTTCTTGTGCCCTTTCCGTTCCGGGGGCGCGGTATCTCTTGCGAACAACCCGCAGCCCCGGCAGGCATCGGCCCTCAGTGGCCCCTTCCTTTTGCTGATATCTCATTGAGGCGCGCGTGGAACACAAACGCGCCGTCGACACGGCCTGTCGTTATGCAACGTAAGGACGGTGAGCTACCCATTGCTCACCGTCCACAGGCCCGTATCTACGGTGGCCGGGAGTCGTCTCGCGGCTCCCGACGTCCGGAGCGTCTACCGCGGCGGCTGGGACGGGAGAACCGCTGTCTCAACCGTCCCGCCGCCTCCTTCTCAAGCATTACTGCCTCGCAGAAGGAGGTGACTGCATCCCATTCCCTCTCGCTCCGGACCATGGCTTGCACCAGGGCCTGACGCGAGAGTTCGCCGCCGCCGATGGCCGCCACGAGGGCTCGGCGATGCTCTGCCCAAGCGGGGCATACCGCCACGGTGTGCTCCACCGTGTCCTCGGGGCGATCCACACAATGGTGACACCCGGACGTTTCCTCCCGCCCGATGAGGTGCAGGAACCTCCCGAAACACCCGTGTCCGGTGAGGACCTGCGTCAGGCGGTAGGTTAGGGCGCCGTGGCGCCTCTCCAGCCACTCCTCAAAGAGGGGACTTACCGCCTCTATTAAGGCGTGCCCAGCACGAGGTTGTAGAGAGCTGAGCTAGTTTTTTTGTCGCACATAGTGAAATCTATGTGAGAAAAATGCAGTCTTATCTACGACAGTGGTTGAACAAAGCGGCACCGGCACTGTGGCGACTATTAAATAAATGTAGCAAGGTTTAGCGTTCATAAAAGTATCTTTGTTGTTGCGAGTACATCCGGAAACGACACCAATAGCGAATGCACTTCAACGGGCTCACATTTCCGATCCCTTTTCAACCGCCTCTCGAGCGCAGGGCTTCTTTCATAGCTATCTGCCGCTTTTCTGCAAAATTTTACCAACTCGTTCAACCGTAAACTTGCATCGCACTCGTGTCACGCTGTATTGCAAACTTAATATCGCGGCAGTAATGCGTGATTTTGAAATGTAAACCCTATTGCACTTTAATATCATTCAGATTCTAACGTAAAACTGAATAGTTGATGTACTTGAGTAGTTGTACTATAAACACGTCCTACGGTGACGAAGTACAGGAGGCAAACTATTTAGCCGCCGCAAATAGTTGAAAAGGTACGTATTGTTATCGCACGTCGTCGCCCAAGAATGTGAACGACAGAAAGTTCTGCGACGATTATACCATGCAAACTATCACGGAACACCAAACTATTGACCTGAACTCTAACATAGACAGCTTTTAATATCATGAAATTGCCTCGACATCATTTAGTCGCTGCAAATATTACTTTAATCCCACAGCAATAAAGTTTAAGCGTCTGAGCTTGCGGGGAATGCAATAAAACCTTTAGAAATTAAAGGCGTGCTTGCGAAATCTCTGTCGTTTCTTTCTAACCAAGGTCAGGCGGCGTATGAGTGGAGTGTTGTCTCTATTGCGTGAACGTCGCGTTTATATTGCGAAGGCGGCTGCAAGACGACGGCGATGAAAATTCTTGGTACCTCAGTGTTATCTTATGAGGCAGGTTTACGTTTAATATTATGTTATCATGTCAGGAATAAAATGATAGCTGGGGGTGGGTTTAATATAGTTTATGAACTACGAATTCAAATAGAATGTTCTCTCATGTGAGGATACATTGACGTCTTCACGCTGTTGATGTCTTACTACAAGCTAGAACTTTTAATAAGATAAAACTAGCGGGTTAGTACGTACTAATATTAATTTACTATTCGCGTTAACCTAATTGTTTGGAAGATGAAAGATCATTTATAAAAATACAGCTATCAGTTACAATTCACATCACTAAAATAAAATTCAATCACTGAAATAAAAAACTAAAACGTTTTCTTCAAATCGCAGCTACTGTCATCAATCAAGTAGGCTTGCTTTGATAATAGAACTTTCCTAAGTCACGTCTATCCGCAATATATTTTACCAGGCTAACAAAACCTAGCTTCGGAGTCCTTAACAGTCCGTTTTTTTACGGCGACTATCCCCCTGAATGTGCTCACCCAAAGGGCGGGGTTGTCGTCCCTGTAAAAGCAGGTTTATGACTGACACGTGGCGAGCCGAAGGATGTCGCCGAGCCTACCATATTGATCACAATAAAAACTCACAAAACTTAGATATTCGGTCTTATGTGTAGTAAGAATGTGGTTATTTGTTAAAAGAAATGTTTATTCAATTGAAACTTTGGAGATTAAAACAAGATAGGTCAGTGTACGTTATTGCAAAACTTAAAAAGATTTCCATAAATTGACTTTGTTTTTCTATTACATTTAAGTGCTGTATCGATGACCTATTATTTGGAAATACAAATCTTAATAATGTTGTTTAACTGATACACATTATTTTAAGTAACTCTTATTTTGATTGCTTTCATTGATCAAATATTTTTTGACATTTCAGAGAATTGGGCATATTTATTCAAGAGCGTGTATTTATTTTATTACAGGAATATTTACTTACAATATTACGGTCGAACCTGGTTTATTTGATGTAATAACTTTGTACTTATATGGTAACTGTATCTCATATTTTATATTGTCTTCTGCGGGCGTTGCTTTTGTCTGGCTTCTTTTATATTTATTGGAGTCCACGATCTAATTGACACTTTTTCACATTTCATTAAGTTCTACGTTGTCTGAGTACCCACTGTTACATTATTAGAAGGCTACATTATTAAGTAGTGAGTAGGTTCTTGAAAATGTAATTCATTAAAAAAGTTATGGTGGGTCAGGTATACAAATAGGAATAGGTTTAGAAATAGGTATTTGTGGACAAAAAGGACTATTTACTGCATAAAATATCACAATATTCATTTTCCAAAATGACGACGCTAAAGTGCCTCAAAACACTGTTGAATACGAAAATTAATGACCGATCGGAAAATATAAGTACAACAAGCCACACGGCCAATTTAGTAATAATACCAAATCCATCACGCTATCGTTGGCCGGTGAAAAAAGCTATTGGTTAAGTTTTTCCTGTTATGATATTAAATGCGTTGTGCTATATTTGTCAACAGCCAAGAGTGATGGATCGTTTATAATTTATTTCTTCGTATGGATGCCACCCGCTTTACAAGCAGCGTCAGCAAAATTGGCTCCTTGGGGACTTTTTCTCCAATTATCGGTGAACGTCGGGGTCGGCATTGTTGATCGGTATAAAATACGATACGAAAACCTGTCTTTGTGCGCACCGAAAGTATATTAAAGCGATAAGGGTAAACAAATTGCAATACTTGTGGGCCTTATTACCCGTCACATCAATCATAGAACCCCAGAAGTATACGGTTACGTTGATAACGTTTCGTTTCGAGTATCTCAATCGTGGTGCGTTAGCGTAGGTATGTTGTGAGCGGTGATTTTAATAGGTTAAAGGGGGAGCTTACTTAAAAATAATACTTGTATAGTAGCATGCAAAATTAATAATTAAGACAGCCTTAGAAAAAATATAATAGCATTAAAATAAAATGCGGACGGAAAAAATATACGGCCCAATCAAATTTTGTATTGGCAAAACAGTTTTCCTCTACATTTTCCATATACAGGATTATTACGTAGGGAAAAAATTATCCTTATTACCTGTGAACTTCTAAAAGAGTTTCTATATAATGTAGTCGTCCGTAATGTAATCGTATAGCTGCGTAGATAGGCACTCCAAGCGTCTACATCTGTCGTCTGACCGTTGCAGTCAAGGAAATTAGGTTTTCGCCGGGTGATGTTATCAGTGGCCAGGTAGATACGGCGCCCGCCTTGGTTATCTTAGGTGATAGTCTGTCTGAATAAATACTTATATCTTGTTTTAGAAATGACTGTATGTACCTGTACTGATGTTGTCTAATTAAAACATCTTGTAAAAGTAATAATGTTAGGCTGTCATATTTGCACTTGAAAATAAAATGCAACGAGTATAAAACAGCACAAATAAAAAAGTAACTTTCCCAGACACAACAGAAAAAAGGATGAAAAGAAAACTGTATTAATATCACGTTTAATCATGGACGCCACAACAAAAAGACAGGAGTAGACTTTATGAGCAACCTGTTTACAGTAGCAAATAATAAAAAAAACGTAATCGACGGCGTGACGTCACAGGCCAGTGAGCCGAAGCGAGCGGGCGCACTGCCGCCGCCCGCAACGCTCCGCAAATACGAGAGACAGCCTCGTCCGGAAATTCAATCAGCTAGCACGGAGATTCGATCAAGATTGGGGTAATTAAAATACCTAACTTTTTGGCTAAACACACCTTTATATACCTAATACTTTTAGAACAGAATTTCACGTTCAAGCCGGAAGTAATACAGTTTCATTTACGATTTCTGTTCCGACTTTGATATCGATATGATTGCCAATGCCGTTGAGTGCTGAAAAAGGTTTCATTGCGTACTCGTAACACGTTAGAAAACATAGATGGATTTGACTTTTAATTACGATACCGTTATCCCACACGGGTTGGATAGTTAAAAGGGAACGTGAGACCGAGGTGGCTCTCGACTTATTTATTGTCCACTATAGAAATTCAATATGGAGTCGATCCGACTAGGAGGTAATTAAAAATACGTCACTCGCAGCCGACCTTTCAATTCGTGCATATGTCGAAATTCGGAATGAATCATTTCCCGTTTATATTTCTACGTTACCGTCGAAGCCGACTCCTATTTATTGTTAGCTGATGGGAAAATACCGCGGCTTTTTGTTAACTGCGGTTAACAAATATAAATATGTCGATAGGTGTCGCCATTGTTGTCAAACATCCTGTTTGTTCCCATCTCGCGTATTGTGTGCAGTACCTAGCTGGACTGTTATTGTTGTGCAATGATCAAATGCGATGCTGCGGTACCTAATCAGTTTGATTACGCATCTTGTTTGCTTGTTAGCTAGTTGGCTGGTTGGTTAATACTATAAACGATAGTTTATTACGAGTAATTTTGGCATTGAGGATTGTGTGAAATATGAAATTGCCAATATGGCCACTTACATCATCTCTAATGTTGCTAAACAGTAGGTAGCTATGTTAAAGCCATATTCTCTAAAAGTAACTTTCAGACAAGTTCGAAAAATATAGATAGTAAGTATATTTTCATTCGGAATACGATAAACTCACGGGAGAACCCTTGCAAATTCGCGAACGATTGCAATTGCAAGGGGCGGAAATTCGATGATTTGATCAATGGGGATGGGTGTTCCGTGTTAGTTATCACGGCACTTTGGGCGCGGACAGGCAACCGATGCTACCTAACTTAATCATTGGAGCTACGTTGGCACTACCTATACGATTATTTATATGATTCTAGCTACTTCACAATTCAAAACATTGGAATATAATACAAATAAAATTGAACTGTGATAAAAGGTAAATGTTGTGTGAGTACCGAAGACAGAATAGATCAAAAATCTTAAGCAGCATCGGTAGACCGACATCAAAATTCTTACAACAAAGGTCCTGTATCAATGTTGTAACGTAATAGTGCTCAATATCGAATCCCTTCAGATACAATACAATCCTTTTGTTATACTATCAAGATCTCCCGACCAGCCGATGTGAATTTAACGCTAGGTATATTATACCATTATCTATCATATCGATATCTCAAGCAATAATAGAATTATCTGGAGCATTATTTCGTCACCAGGGAGATGTCTTATTATTCACTGAACGGGAACGTCTATGTTTTGGTTTACGGAATTAACTTTAGGGTACACCCTAAAGGGGTATTTCGTGACTCTAAGGGGAGAGATGCAGATTAATGGTGTTAATAAAACACATCCGTTAATTGTAGACAGTAATTTTGTGATTTATATTTAATAACAAGCTAGTTGTGTGAATAAGTCAGTCATAAAGTCGGAATAGGCGGGCAATACATACCATCACGCCTGTATTCCCCGAAGGGTTAGGCAGAGGTGTACCAATGTACACCCACAGTTCGCCGGTATGTTAAAGACCCATGTAATAGGAAGCGAGCCAATTGCCATTGACCGGGCACAAATTCTAACTCCGAGCTGCTAGTGAGAATTCCATAGAAAAACCCAATAACACTTTTTACTCGACCTGGGAATCGAACCCAAGACATCTAGCGTACCAGTTGCGCTTAAGACCACTAGGGTACCGAGGCAGTTTTGTGTGAATGTGGCAGTCCTAAAGTCGTTATAGGCGGGCAATATTACTGTAAATTATATCATTGTCAATAAAACTTTTTTGTTGATACAGCACAATGCTTAGTAGGCCCAATGCCAAAAGTTCTGAGGCAATAGATTTTTAAATCGACAATACCCGCATAATGTTTACTAAGTTGGAAGGCTTTATTTAATATCTATGTGTGATAACTATCTAACTACGTTTGTAATAAAAAAATAAATCAAAATGATATAGGATAGTAATTCATAATTCGAAAATTGACTGGAATCAAACAAATACTTTTTGACTGGCCCACAGCTCAAAAAGTTATTCTATTTAAGACACTTTGTACAATAACATTACCTACATACCTACTTAATAATAAGTCTAGCATATTCTAAAAGTTGTACAAGTTCAATAAGCCTAAATAAATATTAAACCACAAGAGTTACCTACGAGTGTGGTAGGTCATACGAGTTACAACCAGTTACGTGGCGTACAGGCAATAAGTTGAAAGTACTGAGTGACCTGAGGTAATACATTAGTGGGGGGCACATCTGGTCATCGCCGACGAGTGCTGCGACCTGATTTATTCTTCGTATCCATCAGTGGGCCGCGTACAGCTGAGGCGTCTTGTCTCCCCTCTTTCACTTTAATCGTTCCGCACTTTTAGAATGACCCGCTGGCTCGTGGCTATCAGCCTAAATGTATTGCGTTTGGGCGGGCTTTTTGTCTTTTGGGTAGTCATTTAGAAATAGATAGATGTGTTGGCTAAGAGTGTCTCTCGGGTATCCCGGGATTTCCTGTTATTTAGTCCAAGACAAGTTGAACCTTTTCGGCTGGGTGAATCCCATGCCAGTAGCACTTCAAACAAAATTATCTGCAATTAGAAACCGAGAATTTGATTTGGACAATATGACTGGAAATATTCAAAATGAACGCGAAAGCAAAATGAATAAATGCATGTTTCGTAGATTCACCTGTCCGATTAAATTCCCGGCGGCTAGCACCCCAGTCTAATTTAGCGTTAGTGGCACAATTTCGTTTAACATTTAAATTATATTCTAGCTGCCGATTCAAACAACTGTGTCCTGAATTAATAATGTCGAAAATATTTAGTGGCACACAATTTCGCTAGATTTTCAGATTGCAATTTGCATGTTAAACGTCAATCCGGCGGCGATGCGTCGGGCCCTATCGCTGAATATTAATGTGACTACGAGATTTTGTTTTACTTTGTGGAAATTCGATTATGATGCAAAGTAGGTGACAGTGTGGAGAAACTATCGTGTAGGCACTCACCGCCCGCCCCGGCTCGATCTCTGTTCTAAGCTTCGTCAAAGTCACACCTAAGTCGCGTTTCAAAACTTGAACGATTTAGGATAATCAGATGCGCTATTTCCAGTAATACACTTATCTAATATGAATTTTACGAGTTCATATTCAGAGTCTGAAATCCATTAGGGGAAAGTTTTAATCCGCCTGAGGCTCGTATTAGTACGAACCTACTTAGGTCGGCGCACGCCGCTAATGTCGCACCATTTACTGTGAAATCTCATGTGATGGATACTCTAATTGCATACATTTTGGTGAATGAAATTGTGGGATTAATAAACGTTTTATGTCATGTCGAGGCAACGTTTTTAATAGGCACACAGACAGACGTTAATGCATGATGTCCGGGAAATGAAAGTGAAACATGCGATGTTAAAACTTTGTGAAGCTTATGGGAGTAATAATGTTAACTTAAATGAAGCTTGATTATGGCAATTGTTAGTGATGAATGTGTTTAAATACTTTAGGATGGTCGTGTTTCATTTTGCATGTCTAGAAACATGTAAACAAAAGAATGTTTGAAAACTACAATAGTAAAATAAATATTCATATTTTTATTTCTATTAGGCAGTCTAATAAAACATTCGCATGCCCAAACCAGACCAAAAGCCCTCAACTTGCCTCACAAACATAACGTACATATATGTAGGTATCTGTGCTTGGATCATACATAATATCTGTCATTTCTTTTTCGTTCAGACGAATGAAATAACGAAAATAATTCCCATATATTTATGTATATAGACGCGCGAAGGCCTTACAAAACCTTGTGGAAGTTGAAATATTAGTATACAACTTATTATCATATTCCTGCGGCATACCTACGCATATCTCACGGTTGGCATATTAATATCAGATGAAATGTTGGCGGATGTATTGGGCAAACTTATTGGTTTGACTTGGTGGAGTTCGAGTTTGTATCACTTTGCCAATTTTAGTAGTTTAGTTGATATAGACTTTTAAAGATATCAAATATATTTTGATGAAATGTTGTAAGTAGGTACGTCAAGTAAGTACCTATTATAAGATATTGTAGTTCACATGTTTAGAATTTTATGTATAGTTTAAACGTAATCGTGATAAAGTACTTTGGAATGCTTGTTCCTAACCTTTTTTTCACTTCAAACGTACATACACACACGTACATTTTTATAATTCTATATTTTTTAAATCGCACTTAAAGTAAAGTCTTAAAGTTAGTCTTAGTCACTTTTTTAAAGTCTCTTGGTTCTTTTTGTTATCATTTATCAATGCGAGGAAATATTTTCCTCGATAACTAAACCATTATTTCTCCTCTAATACGTCCTTCTCTAAAGTCAGGGCGCTTACTATAGGTAGATAGTGTGATTTTTTCTCAAGAACACCCCTAAACTACCCGTAATGGTGTTTGCTCCTCGGAGGGAGAGGTCAACTACTATTTAATCTAGCGTGAATGATTTATTGATGTTTTGAAATACTGTAGGTGAAGACACTGTCACCCCACGATCAAAAAAGAAATAACGTCACATTTAAAATCTTTAGGAGAGCCAAGAAACATAAAGATTTTTTAATGTCTCCATTAAAAAATTAAATTAGTGGATATAATTAAAATTAATCACGGGTGTAAGACAGTCTGGACGCCGAAGCTTATAAAAAGTGGATTTTTTTGCGTGTTGATCAAAATATACGCCTCTCTTAATGAAATTACGCAAAAGTTTAACCACCTGTTCCGAGAGGGATGAACACGGCTCGCGGGTGGATGGGGTGCGGGGACAACACCGGCTCTTGACGAAATTTACCTACTTGCTTTAATTAGCCTTGTGTAGGCTTACGGACGGTCATTTTTCTTGTTTAGCCGTAATTGATAAAGGGCGCGCTAGCCCGCGCCGACCACATCAAACGCGCTGCACCCAACATTCCCGTGTTTACATGCCAACCACAATTTATGACCTCTTCAATAATACACAAAAGTATAAAGTAAATATTAACACTGGTACTCATTGTACTATTTAATACTTTATACCATTCATGGTACAGTTAGCTTTTCAATTTGTCTAACGCATTCAACGCTTACATCGCGGCTACATACAGTACATGATATCGTTTACGTTTAAAATTTACATACGACCATGCTTTTAAGTGGATTGAATGAAAATATTAACAAATTGGCCTGCAGCTGGATTAAACAGTAAATTCTCATATCCTCGTATTAACGTTTCCCCTTCGGTGAAGGGTGACCGGCCCTGTGGGTCTGCGAAGGGGATGCAACCTCAGCAATTGCGTTAAATCAGCAGCACTATTGGATTAATATCTTACCTACCTTACTGCTGTAGCTTTCACTGTATAAAATCGATGTATATGTCAAGTTCTACCGACAACTGTGTCTACAGATACGCAAATAAATTTAGTTGTAAGTTTTCTCGGAGTGATCGATAAGGTCGAGTGATTTGATTTGGTCGTCGAAGGCCCGACTCGACGAGTTTCTTTTTGAGGGAGGCGCCCGTGCCTACAGAACTGTCGCAAGACCAATATTGCCAAGGAAATTAGTTTATGTAAAATGTAGAACAGGAACGAAAAATATCTAAAGGAAAGTGTAGAGGGAATATTGAAATCAATTCAGTTTGCCTGTTACTCCTGCGTTATAAGAAGTCATCTTTGAGAAATAGAATTACAATGAAAGGAATCCGGGGCTTTTATTTTTATAGAAGGAATATTAAAAGTGAGTAAAGATGGTGTCGGTACTTTAAAAGACCTGACGTGAGTAGAGTTTATGCAAATATGGGTTCATCTACTTGGTGAGTTATTTGCATAAACAATTAAAATATCAATTGCTCGGTAATCGTTTCGGTGAACCAACAAATTTCAATTAAAGCTCTAACTGTGGATGTGGAAAATTCATGCCACATTCGAATTTAATTTAAATTTTCATACATAATAGATTTACTGGCATATATTTGAGAGCATGTGAGGTTCATTTAGCATTTTTTTCTTTAAAAATGAAGCTACTTGAGGTAAGAGTACAGTTTGTAAAAAAATAGACAAAGTACAATTTTATTATTTGTAGTACCTATGTGGAGATAAAAAATGTAGAACAGTTGTTGTTTATTAATAAGCTAAAGGTACACAAAGGGTTCATTATTTCGGCATGCATAATAATAAGCTTTCACAAATAACATGATGCGCTATTTGATCGGTTAATTTTCACGAACATGACTGAATAATTTAGCGAATTAAATATGTACTGCAGCATTATCGTATCGAGTAATGACACACGCTGTATCAATTTATTGATTATAACTTATCTAAATAATTGCAAGTAACGATACTGATCTAAGTTAAAGCAAAATATAGAATACATGAAGTGGATAAGTATATGTAAAGGTAGATAATGTAAGTTACATAACTAAATTCGAAAAGTTCAAGCACCTAACCGTTATGATGACATTATGAATAAACTGATATTGCACAACACTTCAAAATGAACATATAGAATATTCCAAAAAGTATACATGTTCATGTTCATACTCGTGGGCGTGACTGTACATTGTTTTTATTTTCTTTCATCTTTGCTTCATCAGCTACAAATACAGATACTTAAACATTTTAACCGACTTCAAAAAAGGAATTTCTATGTTCCACTGTATATATTGTTTTTTATTTTTATGTATGCTGCCAACTGTAAACCGATTTTCAAAACTTTATTTTTTCAAAGTTTTTGTAAACGTATGTAGGTATATGAAAAAGAAAAAGTTTGACATCTGAATGTATTTATTAGATGAACATTAAATTATGCAAAGTCATGGCGGCCCGCCAAGACTCACGGCGGCGTTCGGATGCAGCCGTTGTGCATCCAATTATATCTCAACCCTAAAATATTAAAGGATGCGTCTAGAATACAAATTGCTCAAATAAATCAATAGGTTGTCTACGAGGAAAAAGTTTAGGCCTGCAGTGAAATATTAATTAATGTACGAAGACAAAATGTTGCTTGTCTCTTGTTTTGATTATGTAAATCTTAAGCCCCCTATTCATAAAAGTTACTCCGAAGCAAAAAGCGCACTAACACGCTCCGTCATCGAGGTTTATTGTTATACATTTTCAAAATATAGTAAACTAAACAAAAGAAGGTATTTAGAAGGAAATTTGGGTTTTCTTGCTTTATAATAGGTGAAGAGGATCCAAAAACTAACAATTTTTTGATAGTAATTTATGTAAGTAGTCTTTGCCACTACTATTAAAAAAATCGTCGATTATAAAAATATCTGCCGATCTATACATTTTAACCGTCATGGTTGTGCATTTTTGAATAGAATAGCTGTAATTTTAACTCTTCTGGGTCTACAATCATGTTGGTACTGATTCCATCTTACAAGTATTTGTTTTGATTCCACCCCGTATTTATATACTTCCTTCAAGTAATACGAGTTATTTTTATTCAACATTGTAAAATGATCAAATACCAATATCTAATCATGACTAAAATCACTATTGACAAAACTTAAAACTACATTTTAGCTTACGAAACACCTAAAACTAACAACGACATTCAAGTGAACGTATTAATTAATTCTGCATAGCCGTGCCGGCACCTACGCTCATAGATTTTGGCTGGATCGCTTTCAGGCACTATTAGATGCGGCTTGTCGCAAACTTGGATGAGGAAACTTCAGTGGTGTCCATTACACGTCTTATTACATCGACGGCGGCCTGTCATGTGCCTGCTAGCTGCTACCAATAATAGCGTGCCAATAAAACTCGTCTGGTGTTATCATAGCAGTGTCTAGTGTAGGCTACCTCAGTTTCTACCTAATAACTTAGTAAGTACCTTGTCGCCTAGACACCGACTACATTTTGTGTCTAGTTGGAATTTGTTACATAACATAACATACTATCATGCCTGTATTCCCCGAAGGGTTAGGCAGAGGTGCACCAATGAACACCTACAGTTGGTCGGTATGTTTTAGGTCCCATGTAATAGGTAACATAATAGGTAGGTGTAATTGGTTACAAAATATAGTATTTTATACCTTTTGTTTCATTTTGAGCATTTTTTTCTAAACAGCTGTGTCTGCTACTTCACACGCGTGGAGTTTTTTATTTAATAGACAGCCACGTACTATATTATATACTTAGATATAATGTAGTGGAACACGGTTGACAAAACGGTACAAAACATAAAGTGAAAAACAGAGTAAATAAGTAAGTTCTTTTCTGCAACATAGTTCAATTCGTAAGCCTTATACTCTTGGTATTTCTGCCATTTTTCAACGGTACGTGATGGATTCAAATTCAAAAGGAAAGCCCCGCATGTATATACCTACTTGTTACCACACACACAGTCAGCGCACATTAGAAATACGAAATAAAACGTGTAATATCCGAACGTTTCAGAATCAAACCGCCCCAGGAGAAATACTCCGCCATTACCCATGTGACGGGAACTTGTAATTGGTTTTTTGTTTCTATGTAAATCTCTATCCGGCTTGTGAGATTAAAAGTTCTTATTTAAGAAATGTTTATGCTAACAGAGTGTAGGTTTTATTAAGTTATGAGTTGTCAACTTTACAGGCAAAGAATTAAAATGCGTTAATACTTCTATACAGACCTCCCGTTTGTCCATATGTTTCAACACCGTGGCGAAATTGATTAAATATTCATTTTTCTTAATTCTGGCTGTTCCGTTTTGTAGATATTAACAAAGCTTTTTCTAAACCCGATAACGAAAGAAAAAAAATCCGCTTTAATTTTATTCCAGTTTCTTATTTTTGGCGAAGTTATTTACGTAGGTACTTATTTTTAAATAGACACGGAATCTTATTAGCTATTTTGGTATGTTATTCAAAACAACACCTTTGTTGTATTAACACAAATTAATTATTAAGTTAAATTAACTAGTTATTTACTGAAGTAGGGCACATAATTTCGCCTCATAATACTAATCACATTATAACGTGATAGTCATAATTGCTTTAATTGCGTTATCACATTAGTTTCTCAAAGTATTTACCAAACAATTTTTAATAAGGTGATGTTAATGTGGCGTAATAACGTTATCCCTTTAAAATAAATAAAGTTTTTCACAGTAGTAGGTACTTCATAGTAAACAATTAACCAAACGTTGTTTAGATTTAATTTACAAGCTTAAGAATTATTATTTAGATTTTAACGATGGTGAGAGCGCAACAGAATGCAAGTCTGCAACAGAGAAGACGAGCTAAGAAAGCAGTCTGAAGATTAGCTTAGGGCAATGTAATGTTTATGATGTGCACTGTCAACATTCGTTGGCAATTTTAGTATTCCAGGAAATTAGTTACATTTTAAAACTATTTAGAATATCCTAGCTTTCTGGAAATAATTTGTTAACTAAGGGGTACGATAGCGCACTTTTCAAAAGTTACGTTTAAACAATAAAGTCCCGAAGTCACAAATGAATTTCTTGTTTATAGCAGACGTTTAATTTACGATCATTTTTTTAACACTTTCCATTAAGTGTCGCGTCGCAACGTTTAAATATTTGCCGATTCCTCCTCAAAAGAACATAAAACCAATGCACACACATGAGGATTATCCTACAATATTGTCAATAGAAATCTGCTTACAAGAGATCGAAGAGGATTTTGAAACAATTTACTTTAGCATGGCAAATGTTAACCATTGATTTTGTATGCGGTCCAAGTTGGGGGGACAACAGGGTCCTATCAAGTTGAATAGGCCACCATGCCGGTGCACACTGTGAATGGCGACGACCGGGCAACATCCGACGGCTACACTGTCTTACCTATTTGTTCGCCGTGTTTGTCTCCAATGCTTGATGCATCTATGGTAATTTTCTTTTATCATGCACCTTTTAGTGTTTACCTTGCTCAACAGTACCTAAATTCTCAATGGCTAATACCATTGAGAATTTAGTATATGATTATTATAATTAAACTTAGTTTCAGACAGAAACAAAATATGCTGAAATATATAATATAGATATTACTAAAACCCACTTTTGAGTATTCAAGTCTAGTATCTATGTAGGCAATCAATTACCTACTGTTGAAAAGCCCAGACACGGGCAAAAAGTATTCAGTCTGGTAGGTATTTGTTGTCTGACTGGTAATAATAGTTTAATTTGAATTTATTAGTTGTCTACCTATTATTTGCTAAGCATTTATATTATTATAGCGAGCCTCCTCACATCGAGTGAGATTTTTTTTTTTTTTTTTTGGTGGGTGGGATATCATCAAATAACTTTTCCCGCCCTGGGCGGGGCGGGAGGGGGTGTCAGACTTTTACTGACTAATACCCACCCATGTTCCTTCTTGTGCCCTTTGCGTTCCGGGCGCGCGGTATCTCCTGCGAACAACCCGCAGCCCCGGACATCGAGATTCACAAGGAATGCTTTGTTTGGTATTAGTTATAAGTTACAATGATGTTAGAATAAGTTAAGGCGGATTTACCGCGTTGGGGTGTCCTGTAATGGTATATGTACGAAGATAAATAAATAACTTTTATTATTATTTTATATCAAACTTAAAAAAGAACTGCAAGTGACATTTTCATTACGTATTTGTTGACTATACACTAAAACAGTTAAGTTTGCGCCAACCTCATTGTGTACTCAGTGATGTTAGCAAAACAAAACGATGAGTTTTTCACTAAATAGCAAAACCATTTACAGCTTTTTAATACTTTTAAACTGTTGAAAAAATAAAAGAACATTTTACTAGAGTCCGCAAAATAGCGACGAGAAATAATCGTAAAATTTGAATTAGAGCTAGGAAAGACTAGTAGAAATTATAGCCGGAGATTGCCTGTCCACATTTTTGTTGATAGTGGTATTTATGAAAGAGGTCCAAGTTTACAGTCCCTCGCTTGTCTAATGGAGCTTTGGCCTTCCGGCGGCGAGTCCAAGAGGCATTTAATCTTGTGCTGAATTATGTGTTGATGTCGGAAACCCGGAAAACGCTCCCTGTCCGCGCCCCAGTAATTTTACTTTTTATTATGTGCCTATTTGGTCTGTTTATGCATTTATTTAGTGGCTTTATTTTACTTTTCTAATTAATTTTTGGGCTGCTTCGGAACAATTTTAATTGTGTTTGTATTCTGATAGCATAGCTAGATTAAGTAGGTACAAGTAGTTTTTACCCATTTTAATAGTTTCTACGATGTAATGTATTAAATTTTTTTCATGAAAAGCAATATGATTAGTCAAAAGAGTCCACGTCCACTGCTTCGATAGCCTAATGGTCCATAGTGCGACTGCTACGCTAGCGGTCTAGGGTTCGATTCCCAGGTTGAGCAAAAAGTGTTATTGGGTTTTTCTATTAAATTCTCAGTAGCAGCTAGGAGTTAGGATTTGTACCCGGTTAATGGCAATAGGCTCGCCCCCTATTACATGGGACCTAAACATACCGGCGAACTGTGAGTGTACATTGGTACACCTCTGCCTAACCCTTTGGGGAGTACAGGCGTGATGGTAAAAGAGTCCACGTTTTACTCATTAATTAGGTACATATATTATTTTCAGTATTGCACGCGTGAAGTTGCAAGATGCTTAATATGGAATTTTGTAATATGTCAAGGACAATGAACAAGTTTTAAATCACAATTAATTTTCGCAAAATCTTTTCTATTTATAACTATTTTTCTATCTAACGGTGGCATAGATGTTTCAAGCGTTATTTAGCCAGACAAACATACTCTCAATAGGTAACTGGTCACAGTTTTTAAACGGTAGGTCCGTTTAAAAACTATGACCAGTATAGAACGCACATAGAGAGCGTTTGCATTTAAATTCAATTAAGGTCTTAAATGCAAACGCTGAGCACCTAAACCCTATTACTGAAGTAGGCTACGCGTTCCCATCACCCGCTAACTATGCAAACTGTAAGCCGCGTCAAGTAACAGCCAGGGTATTTACTCATAGTTACCAGTTACCTCGTTCATAGGTAGCACTTTCGAGTAAAAACAAGGAGTGCGACGTAGCTGTCCGCAGGAGCGTATTCCCTGATGTAATTACTGCTAGCTTGCCTGAGCGAATCCTCTAACACAATGACCGATGTCCGATAGAAGCGACGCCGCTCCCGCTTCAGCGTACGCCCCCGCTCGAGCTGAGCCAGTCGTACCGGTCCATTGGACGAGTTATAGACGACGGCCTCATGCAACTAGATTATCGGTACGGCTCAAAAATATGTTAGTGCTTGGCTTTGAGTGTTGTTGACTAAGTTTTTATTTAGGGGTCGATTAGTAAGCTTCTAAAGCAGTAAATTTTACAAGCCTCTATTAAATTTCACATTTGTACGTATGTTTATATCAAATCATTCTTTAATCAAGTTCCTCGAAATTTACGACTTTACGATTTTGCATACTTGCTTGTAATGTATCTGCGATTATAAGTACCTGTCTATAATAGTAAAGTGTTAAGTGACACGAAATGTCGCTTATAGGGCGTTATCAAATAAAATTATATGAATAAGAGCTACAGTAAAATTAGGTACATACTAGGTCCTTGTTTTAGAAACATTTTTATAACAGGAATATACCGTAAGATACTTAGCTATATACTTACGAGACACTATTTGTGGAGGAAGAAGGTAAAATTTATGGGAGTAGACGGTGGATGGAAAGCAAGGTTTCCATCCACCGTCTTTGTTTTCCATATCAAAATAACTAAATATATTTTTCAAACTATATTAAAAATATCGATATCACGGAAGTTGAAACGTTATTTAGTAACTCCACAACCCCAAGCGCTGTTCTGCTGGTAATTCAATAACGCTTGCAGGCAAACGCAGTTACGGCCAATTAAAAGTATGCCACTCACTCACCGACGGATGGCGAATCGAGTTACCGCCCCTACGGGAGCAAAACCTTGAGACCGGCACAAACAAATAACTAAGAACGCTAGGTAATTAAAGTACTATTTACAACTATTCTCATTCGAACGCACTCAACCGTGACGTCATTGTACCATTAAATGTAGATAAGGTTACCATTAGAGCACGGCTTTAAGGTCTGATGAGTTTAGACTAGAAATTTTGAAATTTAACATAAAAATTCAGTGAATAAATAATAAGTAGTACATTGATCGCTGTTATCTTAAGTAGTAACTTGAAAGAACTTATCTTATTTTATAAAATAGCATTCATTATATCGGCATCAAAAACGATTACGTGCATACTGGCTGTTGCATGATACATCAAAATTTATCGATGCAACGAAGCAAATAGCATTAAAAATTGACGGCAACATCGCATGTATCGCAATTAAACAACGATTTCAATTGCAAGTCTATAAAATTTAAATAAAATTGCATTTTTTATAGCCTTTGTTTCCGAGCAGTCAGTTCAGTGCTCGCATGGGAGTGCTAAGTTCAGTCCTGAACTGTAATGAGATTTTTCGAAACTTGTTTGCTCTTCCCTACATTTATTTTTGTGAATTCCTTATTTAATAGAGATTCGGAAAGTCTACGAAATCGAATACAGAATTAATTTAGTTAGGTTCATTTGAATTTAGAATACGGGAAAATTAAACCGCGTTTATTTCTTGAAATGATATAAAAACCAAGAATTCATAATAACCATGTACAAGTTTAGTTTGTTTGTACGGGTAAACAATAAAAGGCCTAGTGCTACATAACTGGCGTTGCGTCTGAACAGTACCTAATTTAAACTTAAAATGAGGTTGTTGAGCGCGAACATAGGACTTCTTCTCTCGTGCGTCTGAATGAGACAATGTCATTAAATTAAAGTTTCATTTGTCTTCATTTGCTAAACAATAGCAATTATACAAAGCCCCACAGCGGGCGAGTAATCAAGCGTCCCTTTAATTAAGTACAGAAACAGTGCCAAGTAATTGGATCTGAACAACTGAGTAAACAAATCGAAATGGTAGGTAATAAATCTAACAAACACCTCTTTTGGCGTCGGTAAGCAGTGCTGTACAAGTAACAGAATGCTTTACTTATCACAATTACAACTATTTGTAGGTTCCTGATGGTATAATGAGTCTGTAAGACATGACTTACTCGCCTCGTTAGCCTAGTGGTCCTAAGCGCGAATGCTACGCTAGAGGTCTTGCAAGAGGTATTCCCAGGTCGAGCAAAAAGTGTCATTGGGTATTTCTATGAAATTCTCAGTAGCAGCTCGAAGCTACGATTTGTGCCCGGTTAATGGCAATAGGCCCCCCTATTACATAGGACCTTAACATACCGCCGAACTGTGGGTGTACACTGGTACACCTATGCTTAGCCCTTCGGGGAATATAGGCGTGATGGTATGACTTACTCTACCTATAGCCTTAAGATGGAGCTAAAAATCAACAAGTCGAACTAGTCGTTTTTTCGTTGTTGTGTTTCCGTACCATTGGTTTTTCTGGTACTAGTGGAAAGAAAACAAAACAGGAAAGAATACTCAATGCATAGCGGCTTTAAAGAAATTATGGTGGTAAAATTTATACTTATGACTCACACAAAAGTACTCTAACCAGTCTCATACCATGTTGAATGCTTGATACCCAAATCGCGCATTGTGTGCTATTAAATAAAAGTTCCAACAGAGAAAGTGCGCCTTCATACGAGTAGTATTTAGAGATGGCATGAAATTCATGTTGCAAACATATCAGACTTCAGATGAAAGCTGAAGATGAATGCACTTCCGTATTTTAACGAGCAAGTTAAAAACGTGACATTTCAAACAATCCAATTTGTGTGAAATAGTAGGTGCACTTCCTTTATTTTTGATGAGAGTCCGTGTCCCCGCGTCCGCGGCGTGGGCACGCTACACTACGTACTACGTACTCGAGTACATTGCACCCGCGTATTCATTTCCGGCTTCTTGCATTTTTATAACCTTTATACACTTGCTATTTGCCCCCGTAGGCTTGCATAGGGTTGCGCACAAATAGATTTCAAAAATACTTTCACGTTGAATTTACTTTGAAAACCCACTACGGATATCTGATTTTGATACAAATGGAGTATGAATTACCATAATTGCCTCCTTTAAGATTTAATTATACAAGAGCGTAAATTAAAAAAATATTTTTGTTGTAATCTGAAACCTTTTATTTTTTGCTGTGTTTTAGCGAGATGAGTTAATAATGAGGGTCCAGACGTATAAAAATGAACGGTATATTGGGACGAAGTGAGCTGAAATAATAGCTGTTAGCGCTAACGCGTTTCGCAGCCCTATAGCGCAGTTAAGCGACATCAGGCCACATCGTACATATTTATATTCATGGTCTGAGAACCTTTTTATCCGGCTACGAAATAGTTCCTCAGCTATTTTCATGTATGTTCCCAGAGATAGCAACAAACAACCTTACTTTTTTCGCTGTTCGCGATTTGATTGCAGGGATTTACTTTTATGGTCAGATTTATAGACAGTTTCAGCAAGATTTGCCGCTCGGCACAATTTTATACAGTCGGGGGTGTTTATTTAAAATGACGTGAATAAAACATGTATCTATAGGTAGGTATGTAACTTTTGAACTAGTATTATTTGTTTTATTCATAGTATGTACTTCCAAAACTTCATTCCAATTTTGGAAAAAAATTTGAAAATTCCAATTTTGTTAAAATTTGAATGTGTAACTGGATATAGGTACCTACTCTAATTCTTTGTTTGTTGGAGTCTCAACCTCATTTACATTTTTTGGCTCTTGAAACGTGCATCCTGCCCCAGTGTCTCAAGGAAACTGTCCGCGAGAGCGTGTCCTATTTACTACCCCCCCTTCACCCCATCGTAGACGCGTATCGCAAAAATCCAAATTACTTTTAGTTTTCAAGTGGGGTACGGACGATTTTGTTACCCGCTGACCTTTAGCCCCGTTCTACTTATAGGGTACTGAATAAACTTATTGTTAGAAACTTTAAGGCTTAGGCTCAATCTTCAGTTTGGAAACGTGCCTGAATTTTAAGAGCATTGTTTTAATGAATATTATACGTACCTGCTTATTTAGGTTATGCGTTGAAATGCCGGGCATTAATTCTGTGTTGTTTCCATTTTACTGTTACATTAGGTATATTTAATGTTTATCGATAGCCTATACTATATATATACATATATATAATATTATAAAGAGGTAAGATTTTTTCGTGTGTTTATTTGTAACGAATAGGCTACGAAACTACTGGACCGATTTTAACCATTTTTTCACCAATAGATAGCTACATTATTCCTGAGTAACATAGGCTATATACCATAACGTTACGTCTCACGGTAGCGGAGCAGTAATGAAAGACGCAAATTAACGCGCGGGTAGGTCGCTAGTACGATATATAACAATAGTGTTAAAATAATGCTATAGAATATAGATGCCAAAGTAATCCTATTCTTCTTTTGCGACATACAAGGACGAGGAATGATTAAATATTTCACAAATGTTATCCATCGTAGCTCCGGAATTAGAGTAAAATCGATGTAATATATTCCACATTTTACAATACATTGTTTCTTTGTTTGATTAATGAACAGGTCCATGACCGGTTTAGCGGTATTCGTCCCTCTTTCAACAAATGATAGTAATTTCCAAGCGGAAATGCATCGAAATGGCAAAATGGCCTGCTAAGCGGCGTCCATTTGCTGAGATTGCTTCTCGTGTTCAAATTTTATATCTATCACTATATTTAATAGTGTTTTCGAAAAGCTATTTCAGCGAAATATTTTTCCGGTATTTCATAAAATGTTGAAACATTTTTATAAATAAATGCTATTTAGAGACTTTGCTACGCATGCGATTTTGTAGTCTATATCTACAGGGTCGATATCAATAATTCAAAGTAACAGCCAAATCATTTATTTCAATTCAAGATAAAAAAATTAAATCTAGTTGCCAATTCCAAAAGGTAGTTTCGTATGAACACGAATGGGCACTTCCACTTCTATAATCGTATTCAACATTGGTAAAAATTATAATGGTTAAAATTCCTCAAGCTAAATATGATCGTTTCGCCGAACAATACAAACAATGACTCTTGATTCACGTTAAACCAGAAGTACCTACCGTACCGTACCTTAAGACTATAATCCAAAGTGAGTTTCCCTCGAAGCATGACTACAAATCCGCATCTGTATTGATGTTCGAAGACAGCCATTATTGGCGCTTTGCTATGCTCTGTAATCCCTCGACCTCGGAACTACTCGGGACAACACGGCTCGGATGTGGTGTCTGTTGGTGATCGTCATTAGCTGCAAATATAGTGTATGTAGTTATTACGACTGAGCTACTTGTGTGTTGTGTGACATTACTATCGACTGGGACGGCTAATTGTCCCATCAGCGTAGGTAATATTGTACCAATATTGTTGTTGATCAGTCATATTAATACTTTCTTAATTTTCTCACTAAATTAGGCACCTAATATTCCTTTTGAAAAGATACAAAATATGATTACCTTAATAAAAAAGTACTTCGTAACCCCAAACACCTTTTAACTCTTGTCCTTAATTAATAACCGGAAGTTGTACGAAAATATACTTTATTGACTTTCATACATTCTTTTGAAATGATGTTCTCAAGCTAAACGTTTCGAGAGGCAATATTTCAATCTGTTGGCACACAGTCACGACCGCCCGCGGCCTGAGGAGGCGTACGTACTCGTACGTACAAATAAGGGTAATTTTCAGAGCCGAAGCAATATAAATTGAGGGACTGGCCAACCTGGGTCTAGAGTAGCATTAATTGAATAGATACGTCCGTTCCTTGCCTCAATCCAACCTTAATCACACTTGAAAAGGCCGGGAGAAGCCAGCTACTCGCAACAAGCTGCTAATCGTACAGCGTATCGCACTTTGTGCTTGATCTTGTTAAGCAACTTCCACTTTACAGAGCACTACCACTCACTTCAATTTATATAAATTGAATAGAAGATATTGTAAAAAGAAACAATTATCACGAGTACTTAATTGTGGCAGGAAAATGCTGATTGTTTGTTTTTTAAACTTGTAAATTGTGTTTAACTGTTAGTTTAAAAGTTCAATTAAGTGCATGTGCATACACATTAGACCACCGATTACATTACCCTATTGTATCATGCAATAATCTTCGGCGTTAGTTTAATCTATACCTTTATTTTTTTGTTTATAATGGTCCCTTCTCACTATACAAAATTAAGTTGATCTCTAGAATTTTGTCTGTAAAACATAGCAGTGCAGACAATTGTTGCTGTGTACCAATGTCTGTCGACAAAAGTTTGTACCAAGTCTGTATAGTGTGGACGGACCATAACGGGTAATTGCTGAAGGTCCTATTTCAAAGATTATTTCACGGATAGAAAATTATACTATCGCCGTGTGTTATAAGATATGTTTTATTACTATAAAACATATCTTATAACACACGGCGATAGTATAATTTAAAGAAAAAGAAAAGAAGCTAGTCACTTATAATGATCTTCTTGCTATCTCTATGGAATTAAATATACCGTTTCGAATGCAAGTTCAAAAAGAGAGAGCCACTTAGTTACTTTATTACTTCCAATGGTATGAATAACTTTTGTAGAATCCTTTTCAAACATGACGTTGAAATGTATCGTAAGCCTCCTTGGAGCTACGAATTTGAAATATCTCGAGAGATGTAGGTAAGTGGTAATGCGGGGTTTGTGAGCCCCCCAAGGGACCACCTACAGGTCATGTAGCCTTCATATTCCAAATGGATTTTCTTTTACACTCAGACATCTTTGAACGTACAAAGCTCTACCTAGATGCCTAATATGTTACAGTAGATAAAATAAAATGACAGGATAGTTTTACAGAAATGGAAACGTAGGTACCGTTAAGAAAAATAGTCGCTGAGATCAGCGATAAGTGTAATTGAAAAATAAAATTTTATTTCTACTGAACATTTTTGTCAAAGAACATTAAAATAAATGAAACCCGCAGTTACTTTTTAATCGCGGACGAAATGAAATTAGCGCGGACCGGCTATCCGATGAAAGTAAATTAGTTTTCAGTTATAAAGGGCTGTAGCGAGGGAAAATCAAACATTGTGTTTCTATCAGATCTGGTATCAGTGAAAGCAATTACATTTGCCATAAGTGTTCGTTCACATTTGCAATTAGCAAGTGGTCCAAAAACGTGCAAATCGTTAACCGCCGCCGTCGGGCGCCGTGTCTTTGCATATTCATAGCCTGCTTAAAATATTTTAATACGGGTCGCCCCATGCCCACATCTACGCTTTCTACAAATGTTGATTTCGCTATGGAATGAATAAAAATGGAAACGAAAGTTGTTCCTTCCTAGAAAACTCTGCCTTGGACCATACTTAATATAATTCTGCTACGTTCTGGGTAAACTGTGAGTAAATGAAGTGCTGGTAATAAATCTTCACATCGCAAGATATTTTTATCCGCTTTCTTTCAGATTTAAATATCTTTTAAGACATTTTTTTATTTTCCCGCTGAAGTTGAGGATGAATGAAATATATAGCAACTTTTTTAAAACCAATTGAAAAGTTCATTTCAGTACTTTGTTTGGCATGGGATTTACTCGGTAACTACCTCTAAGTTCTTGTACCACGAAATAAGGCTAGTACCCACCTACTTCTCGTTTATACCTAACATATCGACATAAAATAATTACATGAAATTCTGTCAAATTTCATATACTCGTAAGTCATGAATAAATACCGCCAAAATATCATGTTAATACACTCAATAGATGCTATTTAAACGATCAGTTGGCAGGATTGTGATGTTGTTAAAGCGTAGGTATTATTTCAGAGTCGAACGATCATAATCATAATATTATCCACTCAAGACGGTGTCTGGGCTCTAACGTTTTATAATTTTCCACTCTTTACTCCCTGTTATCGAGAATTTCTTCCGCTCGCGCCCTCTTCCTTCCGCGAATCCACTTGAAAGGGTATTTAGGAATAAGGGATCCTTAATTGGTACAACGAATTTATTTTACTGTAAGTTTCTGCCTACACTCTTAACGTTTATACTAAAATATGGCTTAGAAATTTAATGTTAAATTGACCTAATAAAATCAGTGCATGATTGTGTAGCGAATATGTCAATAATGCTCTTTGTAGAAATCAGTCACGCAAACGCCAAGCGCCCCGACATCATGACAAAGGTGTAGAACAATTAAATTATAGTTGGGCTTAATTTTCAACGGTCGCGGGTCTTCTCTTGTCGATGGAGATTTAAATGAAGCTGACGAGAATTTTCAATTAGCGGGGACACTGAGCGATGGCTGACAATTGTCTCCGGCGGCGCCGACGACGACCTCATCCATCTACATTTGAGTAACCAAGTGAAAAAGCAATGAGCCGCGCTATTACCTCTCTTTACGAATAAATCCTGAAACAGATTCCAACAGCCTTTATGTTTAGAGGAACTTAGGTGTAAATATTCATATTTAGAACAAACATAGGTACCTAATAAACGTAGGTGCATAACACTAAATATTCATAACATTTCACTAACAATGACACTAAAAAATGAATACAGCAGACAAAAATAAAAGAGCGGTTTGAGTTTCAAAGTTAAAAAAGAGCAAGAAACAAATGCACGTGGCTTACTTGTTTGTCGGGCTTTTTTATTTGAAAATGATATTAATTTGTTGTCTGGCAAAAAACATGAAATAAAATTATGGAAAACCATAGTCACATAAAATTCGTTAGACATACTGATTAGGTTCTGCTTTTATTCAAACAATAATTCGAATCAATTTGATTTTCCATTACTAATAGAGAACTATCACAAAATAAAATCCGTACATTCTTATAAAAACTTTTCCTGTATTATAAGAAAGTCTGTGTCTTACTAGTTTATTTTGATTGAATATATTATTGTATATATATCTTACACAGTGAATTAATAGTGACTTGAAATTATGTAAACACTGCTTGTCGGAAAGGTGACCGTGGTTTTGCGGACCTAATTCCGTCCCCTCGAACACGTAACTGCGTTTTATGACGTCATCATCGTAATATAATGACGTGCTTGTGAATTGCCTCCATTCTAAATGGCCAGGCCCAAGAGTGTAATACAATATGCGTAGTACTCGTTCATGATATAATTTTGAATTAAATTCAGCTTGCTTTGTATTTGTTTGTATACGACATAATTAGGTGTTGTACCGTGTAATTCAGACGCCGTCAGCCCTACCTATAACTATGTATGTGTTCAAGATGCGACTTTAAAAGAAACCAAAGATTAATTACGTGCAGAACAAACTGCGTGGCATAAACCGGTTGTAGGCCCTCATGTTGTTGGCGCGTGCGTGCAAACATTCCCTCGCGTTCGGACTTCATTTTCCGGAGCCGACACATGTCAGAGCGCGTCACACCATATCCACGCCATTACCATACGCCCGCACAAAGTGAACTGCGGAAGGATCCCCTTTACAACTCATAAATAGGCGACATGACAGACTCGGGCGTGGTCACTGTTTGATTAAAATGTTACTTGGAATTGCGCACAGCGCCCTCTTTTACTGAAAAGGCTTTAATACTATATGGTCGTTGTGACGGTGACGTCGTTTTAATTACTTTTGCTCGGTTATGCATGAGTGACGTTATTAAATAGCCCTGCGGTGATATCGTAAGCGATCGTGCAGTGCGGTGCGGTCCAATTTCTAAAGACCTACAGACAATATTAATTACTGCGGACGGAAAAGATGAAACCAGTGAAATGTAGCATACGTTCAATTGAAATTGGACAGTTCGAGGAATAAGTAGAATTGTCGGAAAAACATTTTAGTAACATGACCTTTTATGAATAAAAGGAATTTCTGCGAAAATCCACAACTCACTGTTACAATACTTTGTAACAAAGCCCATTTATTTTTACTAATACAATTAACGGTTGACTATCACATGTTCTCGTGTTCTAATTAACAGTCTGATATTATTTATTGAATAATAACGACAGACCCAGTTACGATATAGAAAACAAACACTTGGGAACAATAGACGTGTGCCTGAATAATATGTTCTTCTAAAGTAAACAAGAATATAATAATATTTTGTACAAAGTATCATATTAACAAAGAGTACCAAAACGTGCGAGCACCTAAATTATGAGCATTGTTACGGTATAGTAAGATAGGCACCTACTTAAATATCCACCATTGTTTCAAAAATCTGAAATGTTAAAAGCAATTTCAAGTACCTGCGTTTCAACAGCCGAATGCTGAAATAAACCTTACATATATATTTATTTAGTAGATCATTTAGGCAACAGTTGCTCAATCGCGTAACTACGAGAACAAGAACACTTGCAAAGTATCAACAAGTAAGATTTGATTCATAATTAATTTTGATGCTTGCCACGTGAAAATTATTTGTTAGATAAACTTGAGATGGCACACGCGCTCTTACCAGGTACCTACACTTGAGTCTAAAATACTTAGATTTGCGCAGAGTTACGCAAAACTAAGAATAGATCTAAGGTTCATCTTGCTATTTCATCATAGACCGATTCAGTTAATAGATTTTGTACTAGTATTTCTTATCCACCACTAGGTACTTACACACACGAACAAATAAAAAATAATGTGCTCTTGACATTTTAAAAGGCTCCGCCTCAAAGCGATTTCACCTTTTGAAACTTAATGCTTCTGACTTCTTTTGAGCTGTAAGGAGACGTTTTAAGCATAAGAAATCACATAAAAAGATTCGCTATAAAACAGACGACCTGTTGCTAGAGCGACGGCCGACAGCGACTTGGGGAAAATTGCCCACGACGCCAACATGCGCGGTGTATTATACGGGGGTATTATTAACCATGGCAACGCTGCCCTCCCTTACCCTCGACAACTTTTTCAAAACATCACAACTTTGACGTCTGATCACCTATACAACGCACTTATAATCTTTCCTGCGTTTGTTCCCGGCCGTAGTTCAGTCTCCCTAAATTTGCAAGTCGTGAACAGCAGGGGTGTGCCACATGCCAAATAGATGACGGGATTATTTTTGTGTTTGACATAATCATAGTGACAAATGTATGCTTTAGGGCTGTCACTTTGACGTTCTCGTTCAGATAAACATCTTTGTGATTATGACGTGGCAACGGAATTTGTTCATAAACAATGTTAATTTTATAGTAGTTGTGTTCTAAAATACCCATAAAATATTTATTCCTTAGTGTGTACCATATACCTATGTCGTCTAATTTTCCGAGTTGCACGTCATGTCTGTTGTAATTACATGTATATGTATAATACATAATAATTTTCGAATGCATCTTAATTATATGAAAACTTAAGTCTTTAATAAATAGTACTTCTGGTTCTAACAAACTAAAAAAGAGATGGATATACCTTTTTCATTTGAACCTTTTAAGTACGAAACCCTTAAAATATAACAAGATATATAGATTAAATATTAACAACCTTAAAATTAGATAAAAAACTTTAATAACAAAAAAGAAATCTAAATGGCATCAAACAATTCCTACGTATCGCCGGCAAAAATAAAATACTTAGTTCCAATCATTTTTGCTGTCCCCGCTTAAATATAGTCAAAGTAACAGATGTTATTTCCATTAAGTATAAGTTTAGCCCCTACGTAAGTACTGGGTCATAGAATAATATCAAAAATGGAATGAGTATAGCTGTGGGCTCAGCCCATTGAATGGTGAATGTATGGTGTGGGCGCGTGTTACCGCAGCTCCCTCTGCAGCTGGGGTCGGAAGAGGAGGTTATAACATAAAAACTCCTTTCATCGGAACTTACTTGCGATGTTCGTACAGCTCAAAGAAAATACATGTAACAGCAGTCGATTACATACATAAAAGGTATTTTCATTCCCCGTAAAACTTATAATTTGAAATGGCAATTTCACACTGAGATATAATCAAAGCATTGGCGGACTCGTGCCGACTCTGAAAATACAAATTTATATAATCTGACATCGATCAAAGTTCGAAATTGGAAATTGTACTTGCCTACCAACACCCGTCAGCGAAAATGCCTACAGAATTTCGTCACCACAAATGCGAAAGTTGCTCTGCTTGCTTGCCATCAAAAGTTAATTTGAGAAACATGACAGGCAGGTACATATCGCTAACCTCTCGGCACGAAAATTGCAAAATTATCTCTCGTCTTTATCTTCAAAGAGATGTCATCCCCATCTGCGTGGCTGGGCCAGTTTCAAAGTTGTTTGCGGCACCGCTGGAGATCGTTCTTATTATAAACATGTTGATGTTTATCCCAATTCACCTGTCTCCGTATAATAGAATGATAAATACAGGTTTTAATTGAACGGATATACAACCGGGTTCATTATAGAATGATAACTACATAAACTTATCTGACGTACGCATCTGACTTGATTTGATATAGGTGCTTATTTATAGAAGGAGACTAAACTTGATATTATAATTAAAACTAAGACCGACAATGTGCTCAATCAGTGTTTCTGTGGCTTCATAATTATAGTTCACAACCATAACAGATTATACCAACCTACAGGAAATAATGGAAATTAATTAATTCTAAAAAAACTTTAATCCAATAAAAATATTTGACAAGCGCTTAAAATGTTACGAACAATTTAAAACAACTTAATTTTATCAATATAATTAATCTTGGCTATATTTTCGGCTTTAACTTCATTTTAACTCGCTTTAGTTCACGCTTGAATCATTTTAAGTTATTGAATTGACTTAAATAATGTCATTTTAAAAAAGCTATTGTAATGTAATGATTCCTGTTTTGTTTGTTGTTATGACGATGTGTTTGTCATAACTACTTAGTGCGAAAGATTCTAAAATAAATCAACCCACAAATTACTTTTACAAGTCAAATTGGTAAAATTTTGATACCACTTCAGTAAGATAAGAACAATAATAAATTAAATGACTATTCCAATGACGTTGCCATTATGCAAACTATTTTCAGCCAACAAAGAAACAAATACCTGTTATGTTTCATTAAAATAATCCCCTTAGGAAACACAAATTCCACGTAATATTTATTCAAAAACTAACCCACTTATTCGAGGTTACGGCATAGTGGAGCGC
Source organism: Caradrina kadenii (assembly GCA_947462355.1). Classification (NCBI taxonomy): domain Eukaryota; kingdom Metazoa; phylum Arthropoda; class Insecta; order Lepidoptera; family Noctuidae; genus Caradrina; species Caradrina kadenii. The sequence goes on along the minus strand of OX381677.1, from coordinate 7,569,851 downwards.
ACAAACCGGGTACTGGCATCAAAAACTATTTTGTTCGAGACAGGTCAGAGTTTTGTAAATTAATTCGGTGGTTCCGAGCTATTACGCAAACTGTCAGCGCAGGTGGCCGACCCACTACTTCAGCCTGCACGGGATTTGCATTCGGAAATACTCGTACTAATTTAGCTTCTCTGTTGGCTAAGTCAAACTAAACAACACACGTAGTTTGGCTTACGTAAGTCAAACAATACCAGGTAGCAGAAACCTTTCACTGTCATATTGAAATTGGAGTAAACACTGAACGTTGCACTTATATTTACCGTTCTGTTGTGGTTACCCTTTAGAGTTGCAGTACATGCGAAGTAAGTACCATCACACCAATTTCAGGTTTCATTTGCCTACGTACACATTCAGGGAACAAATTAAAGCCATTGTGTTAGACGGATTATGGAGCGGCGTCCATTTATATGTAAAATAGTGACGCGTACGATCGGAGTCAGTCAACCGAGCGCCCTCGCGCCGCGCTTCCAAAAGCCTGCCGACAGACACATTGTGTACCTACCTATGAATTTTACATATTGTCAAATCAATGCTTCGACAGTAAATTGGGAAAACTGAAAGCAAACATCAAATTATAATTTACCTTCTAAAATGCAAATAATGTAATTAGGTATGTAGTGTGAGAACTTTTTCACAAGAAAACTCTAGTTCCGACTTCAAGATATACGTACATCACGCAATGTAACATAAAACATTTCGAACTTTGAATTTTGAATATTTCGCATATAAAAAATAGGAAATCGGTCTTGTTATAGACACTGTAGGTATATCTTTATTCACCCAACCATATATTTGAATTCATTTATATACGTAGCTCTGTTATTATGAAAATACTGAAAGGTACATTCACCAATCATCTTGCAAAGTATATAAATGGACTGTTTTCAGCAACACAGTTTTGAATTTTAGCGAACTGGCAAGAGTAAAATGAAACCCGATAGAACCTTATTTTATTATCTACTAATGTTACTGTGATTTAATAATACCGGTTTCACCTGTACATATATTATCATATAACTAAGACTGAATAATTAATACCACTTCTATTTGTCTTACTGAATAGAATATTTAACACAATTTATTGCACACCAGCTTAGAACAGATTTATGTCCATATTCAAGTAATCAAATCTAATGAAAACGTTCTATACCTTCATTCGAAACAGGTGTCATTAATAACATTATTGTATAGTAAGAACAATGATAGAGTGAATTAATGAATTGAATGAAATATTCGAATGAGTGTGCAAACTATTTCAAAACAGGCTTTGTTATACAAAGGTTTGGATTATTGTTGGTGGACGTTGTGCGCGAGTTTTCTGTATGTAATAATAGCGAGTTTGTGTTGTAGTTGACAGACAGCCAGTTGTTGACGTGAATAAAGTTTTCACAAACAGGTTCTGGGCGCGCTGAAATATCGCCACTTGCAGGCGGCGCAAACATCGAGTCGCAACGCCGAGCTACTAACGAATGCACTGCATTCGTAATAAAGGAAAAGAGTTTATCGCACAATGTATGACTGCTGTGGTCTGGGATGTTACATATCACGTGTTATGTCTGTTTTGCGCTGGCCTTAAGTACTTATGTAAGTAAGTTTATGAGAATTACAATGTCAGGTTGTTGACCTGAAATATTTAACGAGAAGGTATACTAACGAGGAATTGTAGATGCATTGTGAGTAAAAGCAGGTTTACATTTCTCATTTTAAAACAACCAACGATAACTTTGACAGCAAAGCTAGTTTTGACAGTTTTAGCATTCGTAGTGCCGTAGCGAGCTACGCGTGCTACGTCGCGTAGCTCGACAGCTGCGGTGTTTTCATTAGCTACGACAAAAGTATTAACGTGCTGCTTTATTTTTAAATACTGACCTAAAAGTAAAACCTACAAAGTTCCGAGCTAGTATTTGTGTTACTGTAAAATTAATGAACCGAATAGTAGAATAAGGATATAAAAAAGTGCATTCATTTTATTATAAATTTGTGTAAAATAGAGGTAAAGACCGCAATAAAGCACGTACAATTCATTCAAATATGTTACACAATACTGGCATACCAATGGCCAACAAAGGACTTGATCCCTGTTTGCTTCTACCTGATTTTCAAGTGAAGCCATAGACTTACATAGCTACAGTCGCAATACACTTTGTGTTCGTCATATGCGTTACTGTCCATCTCTCAACGCGTCATGACAGTCACCAGTCCACTTCAAATCGTGCACACTGCTAATGAAATGTAAATTTCCAGCGATTCGCCTCCACCACATTCCTACCTCCATGAATTTCACAGCGGCAGACAAATCGTATCGCCTCTTGCTCCGCGTTCGTTAGCCGTTTGTTCGTGGATTTCCCACACAGGTACTTACATAGGTATTTACGTTTCAACGGGTACGCTACCACTGTATTATATCACAGACATTCATCACTCGGAAACGAATTGGTTATATTCGGGAGCACGTACAAAAGCTTTATTTAAATCAATCAGAAGATGAATATGTGATAAACACTTATAATGTGTGAATACTCTAAATTGAAGCTAGAACTAAAATAATGACATCTAACATAAAAATAAAAATAATTCTTCTCTTCTGTGCTGTCATAGTTTTCCTCACTTATTTTTGATAATAATTTTATACATTACATTTGGCGAAAGGCTAAAAATCTGTGAGTTATTCCTCTGTTTTGAACCGACAGTTTTCAGAAAGATAAGTAGACTTGCAAGTCTACATATCTTTTTGAAAACTGAGAAAGTGAGCAACAACGAAATCGGAAGCCTATTATTAACGAACTGACAAAGGCAATATGTATCGAGTTATTAAAATGGCATGATCGTTAAACAACCGCTTTATTCAGCTTAAACCGATATATCTGGCGCGGTTGATCAATCAATGCTCGGCTCGAGTGACGTTAGTCGAGACTGACGTATTACGTACAGCGATAGAGATTTTATTTTAATTATCCCACACGCCACGCTGTCGGGTATGCATTATGAACGCGATCAATTTGTTTATTCAGAAGGTTCGCAACAAATTACAGCGATCGTGTACGATGGATTATGTAAAACGACACCCATTTGTATGTAAACTAATGGTGAGTGTCGTTGTATGGAGCGACGTGGCGACGCGACATGACTGCCGGTACGGTTCTACTTTTATTTTCGCATAGGTTATAGGTACGTCTGGTGTACCTAGTACCAACTTCACGACACACACACGAACACTTCCAGTAATGTTTTCATTTCATGTTATCAGTTATTCTAGACACAATTATGTCATGTAAAATGCCATGATCAAAACAGTTTTTCATCAAGATAAGTTACCCCAGACATTGTTACGTCAACAATAGACAACAGCTGGTCCAAAAGAACTCTTGCGATGTTATCGCAGTCCATTGTGGGCGTAATTGCTGTAACAAAAGTCTGTGTGTATATAATTTTACATTTCTATTTGTTGAAACAAACACCCAGTTAGCCTTCGTTATCCAGTCTCTTAAAAAGTCTTGTTAAAGTGGACCGTCCTTCCAGTTGAGAGAATTTCTATACAATTCTTTGTTATACGTGGGTATAGTGGCTCTCGGCTGCTTCACAATTGCAGGAGATATAATAATTCCGTCCAGAGGAAAACCTTACACGGTAAGAAATTATGTCCACATTGTTATGTTACGGATCAAAAAACTTGATGTATTACATTTAGCTAACTGAACATTATAATAATGTACTCGTAGCTTTTATTATTTAGTGGGTTTTTTGCAATTGAGTGGTCTGGAAGGTAATGTTTCATGTCAAGCGTAACAACCGCCTTTACAAATTAAGTGAATTGTAGCAACTGGCTACGAGAAATGAGTCGTTGTGGTTTTCGTAGGCGATTGAAAAACTCGTAGCAATTTCACAACTTTGTTGTGCTACGGGAATACTACGTTACATTTTGGTTTCGATTCAAGCTTACAGAGAGCTATTCAATAGAACTGGCCATTTATGACTGCTGTATTTGTCAATGAAGTATATGAGCAAAACTATTAACATAGTATGCTTTGAATATATCTCTACTGGTACAAAAAAAAGGGTTACTTACGTCACTGTTTCAGTGTGTTCAGTACAGAATTAACCTAACTAATGCTACAAAAACAGTGTTGTCTAATCACCCTCGTCCCTGAAGTGTCGTGAAGCGGTCGTATAATTGGCACACTTCCCGTACCGCTGACGACTTACACGGTTCACTGACTGCAATCAATTGACGGAACCCAGCGTGGATTGCGTGACTATTCATGAGTAAAAAAATCTACATTAGCCTCGCACTTACAAGTAATAGGGTTCTATTACTAGGGCACTTCTATTAGAAATTGTGCTCATTGTGTAGAAGATATTAAATAAATATTTAAATTTTTGGAGGATTTAATATTTATGGGGTATTGATAGTATGTATACAATTGTAGTACTGCTTTCTCTAACAGATAAATAATTTTAAAATATTTATAACTTAATATGCATTTTAAATGGATATTTTTTAATTACGCTAAAAACCACACAATACATTGTATAGGTTAGAATGTATTAATTAAAACACAAAAGCTCTTAGTTTCTTGGATCTTTGCATTCGGGATGATCAAGATATTCGTCCTTTTGCCAAGTCAAGGAACAAAGGCCGAATACTTTACGTTCTTGCATACTTGTTCTTAACACGCGAAGCAAATGTGTAGCGGATATGTAAGGAGAGTCAATAATTAGAAGTATGACAGGCAAATAAATTAAATTTGGGGTTAACAACAAAGGTTTTTGACTCCCATTCTCTTGGCGTGCAATTGACGTTCAAAAGTGGTCATACCATGACCATATATTGGTCTAATTGAAATAAATGATTTGACTTTGCCTTTGACTTGGAATGTTTTTTAATACTACTGTCATCAAATGTATTTGACACATTTGATGACAGTAGTATCAAAAAACATTTCTGAACAAAATCCTATGATTATTTTAAAATTGACTAGACTCGACTTTGTCCGTGTTAAAAGATATTATTAAACATATTATTCCACGGGAAATGAACAATTTTTTGGGATAAAAAGTAGGCTATATGCTATTGCAGATTTGTCTATGTCTGTTTGAAAAGAGTGTCCATGGAGTTTCTTGCTCGTTCTTCTCCATAGAGACCTACGTTTTGGAACGAGCAACTAGCTTAAACTTTTTGTATGGGTAACTTCTTGACAATTCAAAAGTGCCTGTAAATGGTCCATTTAAAATGAATGCTTTGACTTTGTGTCTATGTCCCACAAAATAAATATGCGATACGTCGCGTCTCGCCGCAGACTGCCATATAGGCCGCTTGCAGGGTATGCCGTTGAGCTGCAGCTGTCGTTGCGTTTGCAACTTCGCGTCGCATTGGTCGCTCACGCAGGACACCGCCTAATAGAACCTAGTAAGATATGGTTGCTTTAGAAGAGACTGGACCCCATGACACAGGGAATCCTAGTGTTGGAGCCAGGGAACCTGTAATTTAGCGCAAAATGAATTTTTAATTATGGCATTATGCGTTACTGCCTGCACAAAAAGAAATACTCAGAAGTGTATTCAATGAAAACGCACCAACCACAAAATTTGGTTCTTAACTCTTATCATGTTAAAATCGTAATTCAATTCCTTTCCTTCCTTCCTTTTTACTTTGAACGATGAATGATAAATAAATAATATCTTACTTTGTAAGGATTTAAGATTGCCTAAGGGATTTTATAAGTAGGATGAGAGATTTAGTCCATTTTGAGTGTATAAACCCACCTACCAAGTCGTTTGGTTACAACTTTATAAGTATGTGGTCGTTTTCGCATTAGTATAGAAAATTTAAAAGTAACTCTGTTTGTTACCTCATCACGGTAAAAAAACCGAACCGATCGTAATAAAATTTTACAAAGAAGTAGCATGGTATCTGTAAAAGGATGTAGACTACTTTTTAATTCGGTATTTGTCTGTGTCTGCGATGACTGACATTTACACGGACGGGAAAAAGCTAGCGTACGATATAAACAAATGAACCAGTATTTTATTTTGCATTTGTTTTTCCTTTCCTCTCTGCGAGGGTTTACTGCACCATACATGGCATCGTTTACCGTTTTGATCTTTTAAAAGCAAGATTGAATGTATCGGTAAAATGTTTTAACCATGAAAGTGCAAGCAGGTGCGATGTGATGGATTGACGTCACGCCACTATACTGTAGAGTGCATTACCGTGTCACTAGAGCAACCTTTAAACACAACATCTAACTTTATATGATCAACTTACCTTAGCCTATGATGTATATAGTAGGTACGTAGGTAGCTTGGTAAGGACTTTGATTTGTTTTGTGTTATTTTTTGTTTTCACTAACTTTATTTCCTTTTTTATGCATACTATATCAAAATGTTTTGTTCTTGTTGGATTTATAGATTTGTATTCGAGGTTCTTTATCAGAAGGCTAACTCTACTAAACAAAAAGGTTAAAAATCAGTGAAAATCAATGTCAAAACATTTATGTTTTAAGGCATTTTTGACAGATTAAGGCTGAGATTGCGATCGTTTCTAAAAGTAGAATTGTCCCCCTAATCATTGAATAACTCATTTCAACACAAATTCTTAGAAAATATAATTTATTTAAAGCTTTAGTTATTTACTTTAGTCAACATAAAATCCGATCTTAATCTGTCATATTTTCATTTAATTTAAAATGAAAAGATCACATGATATAAATGTCAAGGCGTAGGTTGTCACACACTATCATATTTCCAAGTCGTTTCACAAAGGTGTTTACATGTGTACACCTATACAAGGATAACTATTAAAATGTGCTTCATACGTAAAATATCCGTATCTTCTATATGTGAGACAGAAGAGGCCGGATGTAAGGTCATGGTTGGCTATATGGCTTATCGCGCTACCGCAAACTGCGACTTAAATGTTTTGTGCGCCAGTATAATACGAGAGATAACCGTTACAGCACATAGCAGCATCAACGTTCTTGAAATTAAGGTTTGTTGTGTTACATGTAAAGACTTGCCTAGTTTAGGCAGAAATTTAAGAATGAATATCAGTTACAACGCAAAAATGAATGACATGAAATTTCTGCCTAGTGGTCCTAATTGCGACTGCTGCGCTAGAGGTCTTGGGTTCGATTCCCAGGTCGTGCAAAAAGTGTTATTGGGTTTTTCTATGAAATTCTCAGTAGCAGCTCGGAGTTAGGATTTGTGCCCGGTTAATGGCAATACTTAACATACTGGCGAACTGTGGGTGTACACTGGTACACCTCTGCCTAACCCTTCGGGAAATACAGGCGTGATGATAAAAATCTCGAACTTCTAAAAGCCTTAATATTCAAAAAGTCATCTACATAAACTTTATCTCTCTGGCATGAAACGTGGCGTCTATCCAGCGAGTGTTTTTGGAGATTTTCCTTATTATTGTTACAATTATTCATCTGACATTTTGTTCTATATATAAAGCCTTGGGAGGTTTTCATCACTAAAGTTAATTCGCAGCATCTTTACGGGTGACATTACATAAGGTTATTTCCAAGACATTTCGCACTTTCTTAAGATTCCTTTTGCAAGAATGTGAGAAAACCCACGTAATTAATCCTGGCCGTGTTTCGTTCCGAAGTTTGCGCCGTATTACATGTACGTTGTACATACATATATTCAAGCGACTGCGTCACACTTTGCCCGCGACATAGTAATATAAATGTGAAATTACTCGACAATTCCACTGTGAGAGGAATTGTGATATCTGTGAGCTAAAGCTCGGCTGAAATGTTGAAGCCACTGGCTTTTCTGAATAGGGCCCACTATCTGTCGTTACTCTACGAGCATTTGCCGACATTCAGCCCTGGCCAAAAACTATTGTTTTGAATTTTAATTATCATGACGGCTACTCCCAGATTTAATTCTGTCTGGCATTTTATTTATTCTTTCAGTTGGAAGAGACAAGACTCATTAAAAATGATGCCCAATCAAGGTTAATTTATCTACTTTGCTTCTCTACAAAGGTGTGAAATCAAAACTAGTACTACTAAGAAAAAGCTTTTAGCATACATTTTGATTCAAACTCTAAATAATTAAGTTTTTGAGTACCTATTTGCTAAAAATAATAATATGGAACTAAATAATCTCTCGTAATATCACCGTCCAAATAAAATAAATATTTTTGTGCTAAATTGAAATTTATAAGCTTCAAAATTATGTCTATCCCTATAAATCTTATTTATATGCAATAGTTGTGTCTCGTAAAGTTTAATTTAATTTTATAAAAGTAACAATTTAATATAGCCAGGCTTGCACGAAGTCTAAACTAATATTTGGAAAGAAAGCATACAAGAAACAAATTCATGAACCGTATTTTTCTGTCCCAAATTTTAGCCTCATATTCTCTTATATTGTTTAAGTTGACTTCTTCGAAGCTGTCTATAAGTGGCAACTCCTAATTTAATCCTCATTGTAAGGATGAACCCTTGATAGAGCACACTTATGAAAATTGGCTGTTACACGTATCTGTTACAGCAAATAAGGTTGTGTAAGTATGTATAATCTGACAATAAATATAACCCTAAAAGAGCCATCGTTATCAGGCCCATTTTCTCTCGTAGGCCCTCACCGAATGTCAAATATATAGGGTTACATGATATCAGTCTCGCCTCCCTAATGGACACTTATAAGGCCGAGTGGGCCTTTTCAGTGTCGGTGTTTTGACACCCTTTAATATAAGAACGAGAGCCTTTATATTAGGTATTCACGAAATTAGGCGACCACATATTGATTTTCCTTACAATATCACGTTGGGCTAGACTTAGAAGTGGATGGCCTGCTTTACATCGAATCTATCAATATTATTGGTAGCAACGCCAATTTAATCTTTATGTACTGATTTTAACATACCAAAAACTCGTATATACCTGTTTTCTATAGTTCGTTTCAATTTGCAAAGTTCATTTACATTACACATAAAACTTTTACATACAACAGTCACTTTTTTAGTTGTGATTTTTCAATATGAACGAACTCAAAACATTTTCCATTTTACGCACCGATAGGTGATCACAAATAAAACTCCTTAATATTTATTAACATTTTGGAGTTACAATCCACCTCGTCGCCTTGTTAGGAAACATTTTGATTTAGTTTAATTGGCCTATTATATTTACCGTCTGGTTCCGCAAAGCGTCAGCCCCGTGAGGGACACAGAAGGAATCGCCGCTGGATGCAATTAGACGAATGAATCGCGTGATCTCCGCCTTTATCTTCTATCTGAGTAACTACCAGTAATAACTACCGAACAGGAATATAATAGACGGGAAAACATTCCAACGGGATAAAGGCTTCTTTGTTGTACGGTTGTAAGGTGATTGTACAAAGCTCATAATTATTCCTTCAACTTTTCATATAAACAAGTTTATAAAATAAACTCGGGGTTATGTATTTTTGTTCGAATTCGTAGTGTATGTTGTTTAAGTTTTTTACAAAGAATAATGTAATTGTACTGTAAATCAGCTTCCTCAGAGCACACTCTCGCTTCTGTAAACTAGTTTGGCTTGAGCTTTCGCGTTTTTGTCACCGTCTGTAGTACATTTCCGTGTACCGTTCCCGACGGAAACAGCCTTTCAGTGTTCACCTGTGAATGCAAAGAAAAATTCCATCCAAGAGTCGAACGTTGGCTTACACTAATATTTTTCTACATTTATTCAACTTTAAAGCTCTTGTTTTCAAACGTTTTCGGAAATGGTATAACGCGTTTCGGAAACATTTAAAGTCACGCAACACAAGAGAACATGATTTAAATGTATTACCTGACTCGTTAGCCTAGTGGTCCTAAGTGCGACTGCTACCCTAGAGGTCTTGGGTTCGATTCCCAGGTCGAGCAAAATGTTATTGTGTTTTTCTATGAAACTCTCAGTACCAGCTCGGAGTTAGGATTTGTGCCCGGCTAATGGCAATAGGCTCGCCCCCATTACATGGGACTTAACACACCGGCGAACTGTGGGTGTACACTGGTACACCTCTGCCTAACCCTTCGGGGAAAAAAGGCATGATGATGGTATGTTATATAGATATTGATCAAGCTTAACACATAGGATAATTTTAAATCCTATCTAGTTTTTATGATTCCGTAAGATAATTTTGAACTTTGAATAAATCTGAAGTCTACACAGACAACTTCGGTAGCAAAAGCTAGCTAGCACATTATTAAAATGTATGTAATTTTATGTAAGTAGGTATGTATCCGTATCTCAAAGGTACAGCGTATAACACACACATATATGTATCTTATATGTTTTGCTCGTCATATCGTGTCTCATTAATTCGGCTGAAAGAGAGGATTAGTTCTTGTAAAGGCGAAGGGTTAAAAAGGAGGTGGAAAATTCATCATCCCGTTACATGAATGCTGATCATGGTTAGGTATTCATTTTGTCGTGTTTTGTCCGTAGTTTTTGCTAATTTTGTTTTTTGTTATTACGAACGATAATTCAGACACTTTCATTATGTATAAAGCTTCTTTTTAGGGTTCCGTACCTCAAAAGAAAAAAACGAAACCCTTATAAGATCATTTTGTTGTCCGTCCGTCCGTCAAGACCCTTTATTTCGGGAATGCATGAAGGTATCAAGTTGAAATTTAAACCGTATACTTAGGTTTTAACTTCTAAGTTTACTTAAAAAAGGTTCCGCCGTTTATTTAGCAATAAAAAGAATATTTCGACACTCTTAAGAGAATCAAAACCTATAGGGTACTCCCCGTTGACCTAGAAGTATGAGATTTGACAAGTAGCATCGTTATAGACCACAAGTAAAAGAAAAAGTCTCAAAACTATACATTTTTAATTAAATCTTAAAAAATAGGGGGTCTATATTTTCTTGTAAGGTTCGAAATTTCAAATTGAATCTACTAGTACAAATGGGGTATCATTAAAAGTGCTTGATGTCCACATTGCATAATATATTTCATTATTTTTTTCCGAAGCATGATTAATTATTTAAACCGTATAAAAAAAACCGTTCCCTTCTGTCTCCAAAGTTTTTGAAACGATTTTTTTAAAATTTCGTTTAATAATTATTTAATTCTATAAATTATAATTATCTTACGTACGGAACCCTCGGTGAGCGAGTCCGACTCGCACTTGACTGGTTTTTTCTCAATAACCTTCATAAGCAGTAGTTGGAGTGTTACTTTAATACTTTATAAAATGCTTAGTGAAGTGCCCGTCGATGCTCGTACATCGGTGTCGCGCGACATTCACGATGTTATCAGATTTTCTCATATATCGATGCCTGATTTATGAAATATCTGCAAAGGAAAATTATCCGACGCATGCCTCGCTTGTGATACAATGTGATTGCCTTATTTTCCTCCTTTTTCGGTCTTTACATGTTATTATCGTATCGACATCCGACTTGCAAAGGTTACCCGTATTTATTGGGAATCCGTTTACTAGATATAGTTATCTTATTGCCTTGTTATGCGTGTAGGTCAGAATATTCGTATTTATTATTAATCATGCTGGGTTTCTTGCTTTGGAATTGAGGAAGGATATATTTATACCGTTAATTTCGGTAAGTACCAAATTAGACAGTATCAGCTCATTTTTGTAATAAAAACATACCATCATCACGTCTGTATTCCCCGAAGGGTTAGGCAAAAGTGTACCAATGTAAACCCACAGTTCACCGGTATGTTTAGGTCCCATGTAATAGGGGGCGAGTTTATTGCCATTAACCCGGAACAAATCCTAACTCCGAGCTGCTACTGAGAATTTCCTAGAACAACCCAATAACACTTTTTGCTCGACCTGGGAATCGAGCCCAAGACCTCTAACGTAGCAGTCGCGCTTAGGGCCACTAAATTAACGAAGCAGTTAACTGTGTGTGTATTAAAATTATTATCAAATAACTAATAACAATAACACCAGCATATTATTGGTCCACTGCAGGGCAAAGGCCTCTTCGCATACAGTGAAGACACGAGTATTAATCACTACGCTTGCCCAAGGTGGATTGGTGATTTCAGACATATATTAATTATAAGTCCAGGTTTCCTCACGATGTTCTCCTTCACCGATATTAGTGATGTTCAAGATATACTTAGAGAGTATATATGAAATATAAAAATCTCCCAATTAATATCTGAATAAATAAATAGCGAACTAAACTAATAATTAAAAGAAAAGAATCTACAAACTTAATATTTATTATGAAACAATAAAACCAAGTCTTGAGTTCATTTGTCCTCAAGTCATTTAGTCACAGATATTTTGTTCTGAAACCATAAAATACCGCATTACATTTATTAATATTATTTAATTAATTTCTTCAAAAAGATCTAATATCTTACGAGTGAGGCTCAAACAATTACTGTTTGCTTACACCTACATACACGAAGTTAATATTTACGAATTCACATGAAATTAAATTAAGGTTTAAGACAATAAGCGCTGTAGCGGTGTAGCGATTCGCTGACGCGTTATAAAATTTAATTTTAATCTAAGGGCGCGAATGGTATAGGATTTCACCCTTGCTTATCTGCGTTTTGTTATAATGATCGTTGCGTCTCACCCGCCATGTAAGGTGACATCGGATGCCACATAAGCCTTTTAATATTCTAATAATTATTATTAATAGGTGACATTTAACGGAAGACGATAATTGATGCAAAAACAATCCTTAAATATTCAAGGTAATGGTGGTTCATCTTTAAAGCTTGTAAAGAAATGGTTAATTTTAGCACCTAATATTTGTTTTTCCAAAACGTGTTAATTTCTAAAGAACATAGTTAAAAGCAATCTTCATTATTCATATTTATACAGTGGAGAAACAATTGTAGTCATAGTAACAATTGAAAGCATCGGTATTGGCTGTCTGTGAACTTTAAGATTTGGCAGACGCCACAACCCAAGCAGACGGGCAGTCCAACTTCAGTTTGTTCTCCAAACTGTTAGTTGAACACACGATCTATGTATTTTGCATTATAAGTATTTTTAATATGAATATCAATAGATTTACTGTTTCAATAGACTTTCATAGCCCATGGCTATTTTGATGATAGAAACAACAACACATGATTGTGCTTACAGAGAATCTAATAAAAAAATCTAATGATAAAAATTAGTTATTGAAAAAAATACTTAATTTCAATGTCTGTAGAGCCGTAGGCAACCCCTGCCAACCCAAGGTCAGAAGGATACAATTCCCAAGTCGATCAAAAATATAATTGAATTTTTATTGTGATAACAGGAGGCTCGCTTACCATCACGAGAGAAGTAAAAAAATACGCCCTTAGAGTCTGAAGACAAAGAATAATAACTGTTACTACGATGAAGACGTAACTGCCTAACCTTTATAGAAAGTCAGGTACTGCGACAGTCGTGTCATTTTACAATAAGTACAAGGACTATCACATATCCAGGAATAAAAGAAAACCGTAAACGATAGAGACGTTGTAAAAGTCAACCGAGTAGAACTTCTTAATGTGGTGCTTGGAAAGGAAGCTACAGACAGCGCTAACTTGGTGGCTGCGACTATCCGTGTAGGTACTGCAGTTATAGCACACATTACAGCATACAAGTATGTGTGTTTTGAGCCAAGTGTCCTTGTGTTTGTCAAACGTAGGCGACTTGATAGTTGCCGGAAGGAGTGGAAAACTTAAAACCTGCAGTTGATCAAACAATGTAAGTTACATTACCGAAAACTGACAAACTTCACCAAGATTCCAAGATAAAGTAAGTTTGTGACCGACATTGAAGTTTAATAAGAAGAGTTTGTACGAATGGGTGCATTATATTTGAAGCAAAAGATAGAAAAGACGAATTTAGTCCCAAAGACCACTAAAGCACAGCTTTCACAATCGCATGTTGAAAGCGAACTTGAAAACATAAATAAAAGAACACTCCTTTGCAATATGCAACGGTCTAGTACACTTTCACTTTATCTTTACTTTTAGTTTTATTCTTGCCGAACACTCCAAAGCAGCCGAAGCAGCCGAAGCAGCCCTTAATTACTACAAACACACATTTAAAGCTTTGGTCTTAACCGCCATTTACACAAGGAGAATTTGAACGCCGAGGAGAAAAATGTCCATGCGAGACTCGCCAAGCGAATTTCACAACAATAAGTAAGTTTGAAACCAAACCTCGATTACAAAAAGTTATGATAGTGAGAGTTCTTAATATAAGTCTGATCTGGGTCTGAGCAAGGTAATCAAAGTTCGTTCCTTTTCTGTATGATAAGAGACCTTTACTCTGCAGTGGGACAATAATAGGCTGGTATTGTTATTCTATGTATATGAGAGTGGAGTGGATTTTCTGTAGCTGTGAGTTAATTGTTCGATTCTTTTTTATCATTCTAGTCTTTCGACTTTCAAGTGTCGTACATACTATTCACACGAGTCAACTTGTCTTATTTTAAAAATTGGATCGAGGCGAGAAACTTTCCTCGTGTAAAAGATCCATTATTTCAAAGAAGTTTAAGTCGGTGTCTTACACCGCACATGCAGTGCTTCAAGCCGCAACGGGTCGGGAGGAGGAACTCCCGCGTCGGTCTTCGTCGGTTTGTGGCCGATTGTACGGGATTAAAGGTGTTCCTGACGAATATTAAATATCATGACGTAGCTTAGCACCGACTGAGACACACGGCTTGTTTTGTTAAGGATTATTTTGTTGTTTTGTCGTCTGCAAAATTAGAATATGTTTTTGGGCTTGGATTGTTATATTTTATTTGGAAACAAAAGTATAACATAGGTAAGTACATCGTTTTTGAGTAGGCTATCGCTGATAAATAAATGTTCGATAAAAATAATACACTCTTAGTTTACTACGTACAACTTTGAAAATCTAAACCAAGCTATATTTTTATTAAATAAAAGAAAATAGCTAAAACTTCTAACAATCATTATAGTAACGAGCATTTATTTAAAGGAAATATAACAGTGTTATTTTAGTTGTTAATTTAATTGGAGTTTTCGTAAGTCTTAGAAACCAACAATAAAGAAAGAAAAGTTTTTACATTAGGTACCTATGCGTCCGCCATCATTTTGTACATAGTCATACTTTACATACCCTTTTTCTGTTATCTCACATTTACGGCGTAAACAAAAATTGCGCCATATTTTACAACCCTAGCTTCACACATAAACACAACACATTCATAAATCATTAAATGGTTTCATACGAATACATAATCAGGCAAGTAGGTCGCATGGGGCCATAAAATTTATTAGCTTATCAATACAGTACCTACGTGCAAATATCTGCGCCAATAACTATAAAGAAAGTCAATAATGTTGTTATTATTCAGCGTATACCTCTTCTTAATAAGAAAACGTGTATCTAATGCGGTGTTTGATATTCGCATCATCTGTGTATGCGGTGTCGTAATGGCGGGGAATCACAATATCTCGTTATAAGCGGGCGAAACAAAGAAAGGAACGCGTGCTCCGCATGCCAACCTCGCGCCGCGCCGCCGCCGCCACTCGCGTTCTCAAACAGCTGAAAATCTATCGAAGGTGCGCTCTCTGGGTTATATCTTTCGCATCATTTATTTACAAAGGGTTGTTGTGTAGGTACATGTTAAAGGTTAGTGTTTAATGTCGTGTTTGCTCCGATAACATTGTTTGAGATGAATAGGCGGTACCGCTGTTGAAATGATAGAGGTGCTACTTGTACCTACGTTCTTTTTCAATGTTAATACATTTTTATAAAATATTAGTATTGAAATACAGTAAAAAAAGAACATTAAATAAAGTTTATTGTCCTCTAAAGAAGACGTCTTAATCTCGATCTTAAAAATGAGAAATGAGTCCCTAAAAATATTTAAATGAAAAATGTTTGTAGTCCGCAACTCAACGCTGAGCTGACTTCAAGGTCGGTATAAATTTGAGTAACAAGCAAACCAATCAGTACTTGTCAAAGTGATAAATCTAATAACTCAGCGAAACACTAATTCAACTAACACTTGGAGATAAGTTCTGTGCCGCTAACACGTAAGCTTAACAATTTAAATGTCTGAGATTGAACTACGACTCCATTTGTGTTATTATATTATTTTAATGGATTTCGGATTTACTAAAGTGAGTCTTATTTACTTCTGAATTTGAAAAGATTTTTCGGAGATTTTGGACGTTATTTCAGTGTTGATGGTGTATAACAAATTATGGAGAACTGTAAAGTTATTTACAGTGTGTTTTACAGTGGTCCGTGGACTAAGCAGAGGTCCTTAGACCACGGAAATGTAAACGTATATCAGATTGGTTCTGTACTTACCAGTTTTGAAACTAAAATACTAGCTTCTGCCAGCGATATTATCTATGTGGTAGTTAGTATACCATAAAAAAGCACAAAATTAAAAACCGCCAGACGAATAAAAATCCCTTCTGTAGCCAACAAAAGTGATGATAACTTTGAAACCGCTGAACCGATTTCCATCAAACATCACACTCCCGACTAATTCACCTTTCAAACACAAAAAACAAAATCAAAATCGGTTCATGTGTTCGGGAGCTACGATGCCACAGACAAGACACATACACAGACACGTCAAACTTATGACACCCCGTCGTTTTTGCGTCGGGGGTTAAAAATCACTAATAGCACTCGACAACAGTGTGGTTTCCTATCACAGAAAGATTGTTTGTAATCCGACAAGTAGTCCCAGAGATTATCTCTTACTAACAAAGGAACAAAGAAATTTTACATCTTTATAAAATATTTGTATAAATGATACGAAAACCTTATTAGGAGACCACAAAATTCATCGCTGTTGTGGGTTACGGAAATAGTTTTAGTACCATTGATTCATACCATTTTATTTTTGGGTAGGTATATGCATCGAATATAACTCAAACATTTTTGGCAACTGTCCTATTCTGCTAAAAAAACAAGCTAAACAACGACTTTAGATTTATTCATAAAATGATCTCTGTTACCTGAATGCTTTCTACAGGATATTTCAAATATGCACCGTTATGGCATGCCATAACAGGTCGAGTTTTTTAGCAGGTCGTAACCAAACGTGATTATATAAATCCGTGCTTATGTTAGAAGTCTACAAAGGCGTTATTTTTTATCTTCTTTTTTAACATTTTAAAGTTAAAAAAAGATTGCTAACCATATCACAGAATAACTAATAAATAAGAACATACTTTCATATAGCTTATTCACTATAGAATTCTTCTAAACGCTGCTTGTTTGGTAATGAAGAGAAAATGCATGAATGTTTTCTTTCATCGTAGCAAGAATTTGTTTCTGCATGAAGTGATTGCAATCTCAGATTTCCTACACATGTTATGCTCGAGACACTATGTTATCTTTGTGTACTGATAGATGCAGCAGCTGAAGAGTACCTTTAATATTTAGATATTTTAATAAAATTGTGAAATGACTTTTCTATTTGATGTCAGAATAGTAAAACATATCACTGCTCCTTATCTCACTGCTATCTAATGTTTTCTTAATTACTTACATTTAAATTTAAAGCAAATTATGAGATAAGATATGTATTAATTTCATGGAAAATAATAATCTTAAGTCAATTGTTGTTCAAAAAATATGTAAAACAGAAAGTAATCTAATTATGTATTGCTATTAAAAACGTAAAATTATGAATTGCAATTAAGATATTGTTGTTATAACTTTGCTTATGCGTCAAAATACCTGAATTTGTTTAGTATTAACACTTTCTAAGCCTCTGAGGCATTATTCACCTAGAATGTGTAGGTACAAAATATAAGTAAATATAATTAAGTTCTGTGGTTTCTGCCTACCCCCGTGGGGAAAAGGCGTAAGTTTACGTATGTATAATTAGGCCTCATGACTTTTAAATACTGAGGCATAACTAATAGGTACTTTCTCGTATAATTTAGTACCATGTATTTCCACCTTCAATAGGTACCTAAATATTTTATTAATTAATGGGAACTAATGATAAGATGGCATTTATAAACGTAACGTAACGTGTTTTTTCTTGGTGCTGTACGAGGAAAGCCTTAAGTATCAGGTGTCAAATTAAATATACCAAGTATACTCATCTTTACCGGTTCCTTATTCAACTACTAAGGAAATAAAACATGCCTTGTAATATCAGGTGTCTCTAAAACTAAGCCACCAAGGGAAACGCTTTATTGTAGTACATTTATCGCAGAAAAGTTACGAGCACACACATCTCTTACTAGATCTTACCCGTCTAATATTTTATTACTATCAAAACCTTAGTGGAAAACTTAAATATGGAATTACATGTACGCCGTCCACGTGTGTGTGTAACTGCCTCGGTAGCCTAGTGGTCCTAAGCGCGACTGCTACGCTAGAGGTCTGGGTTCGATTCCCAAGTCGAGCAAAAAGTGTTATAGAGTTTTTCTAAAAAATCCTCAGTAATAGCTCGGAGTTAGGATTTGTGCCCGATTAATAGCAATAGGCTCGCCCCCTATTACATTGGGCCCTAAAACATACTCCCGAACTGTGGTTGTACATTGGTAGACCTCTGCCTAACCCTCCGGGGAATACAGGCGTGATGGTATGTAGTAACATAAAAAGGCATGTCACATAGATGTTAACAATGCATACTGCTCATCCAAGGAAGGTATATATAATTGGACAAAAAATATTTCTGAAAAACGATGTACCGCCCGCAAATATTGTGTTTATAATTGCGCAGTACATGCAGTACAAGGCTCATGAAGATATATATATATAAAGTTTAGTTAGAAAATATTTTAAAACATAATTTTTTTTAAAAACCTAATATATAATATATAACTGCCTCGTTGGCCTAATGGTCCTGAGCGCGACTGCTACGCTAGAGGTCTCGGGTTCGATTCCCAGGTCGAGCAAAAAGTGTTATTGGGTTTTTCTATGAAATTCTCAGTAGCAGCTCGGAGTTAGGATTTGTGCCCGGTTAATGGCAATAGGCTCGCCCCTTATTACATGGGACCTAAATATACCGGCGAACTGTGGGTGTACATTGTTACACCTCTGCCTAACCCTTCGGGGAATACAGGCGTGATGGTATATTTTTTTTATTTTAATATATAATTAGTTATTTGACTTTCAATATATCTGTAACCAGATGGTTCTCCGGTATTGTCCTATAAAAAAAAAGAGGATATTGCAATGATGGGAATAACTTATAATTTCTCTCTGTTCTATCGTTGTATTTGAGACATCAACGAACAAACAATCTTTCTTAGCGCTTGGTATAACCATAGCGTTACATTTTTTCCCATCCACTTTTACAATAAGTCCTAAAATAACAAAAAGAACAAGTTGTTTCCTTAACACAGGCACTTATTCGCGTGTAAGTACCAACATACCGTTTACCGAAGAAAAATGAATTGTGATTGTTTTTACCATTAAATTGGTGGCGAATAGGGCGTATCAACGTCACGCGAACCGAGCCCAACGTACCTACTCCTTAACCTAATTCTGGCATTCATTTCGCCAGCTCAGTCGTAAAATTTTAATAGCTGCAGGAAACCGTCTTGGAAGATGGAAAACGAAAAGTATTATTTGGTAACGATACAGGATATTATATTTTGCTAAAATAATATCATGAAATATATTCAGCCAGTATGACGCGCCTGTACGGATCAGTTCAATAGTTACTGTTGGACTAAAGATCCTCCCTGATGCGATTCTTGTTATATAGTTATCAGCAATTACTAACAAGTACAGAGTGATTTTGTTGTTATTGATAGCTCCGCATATAAAGGTTCACTCATAGCCTATTAAGCATACAAGAAACGATACAAAACAGCAAAGTTGTTTTGAAAGGTCTGTCTTGCAAGGAGACGACACCCCCCTTAAAAAAGAAAAATTACTTCAGTCCAAAAGTTTTCCATATAGTTTTTTCGAGTTCACGAATCAGGTAAAGGATCTCAACAATGTAGCTGGTACTTGTACTCGTATAAGGTACTTTTAATAGAACAGTCACTGTTCGTTTTAATTGCTCATGAACACGAATCAACTACACGAAGTCGGAATATCCCATTTTATTGTCATGTACGTTAATAAAGAGGGACTGGAATAAATCCGTTGCCTGCTCATTTCTTAATTGGATTCTCAAGTTTATTTTATAGACCGATCTACTTTAAATAGGAGTCTTCGTTTTACGACACTGAATCTGTTTTTACGTGGAAACTGTTCTAATTATGCAATAAAATATTTTATTGATTCTATTACTTTTTACTGTGTTGTGGATTGGTGTAAATAAAATGTTGGGTTAGTTCAATATTTATTCGTGACTTCAATCAAAGCAAGCCATTGAAGACTTGTCTTTAGATTATTCTATAAAGTCACAACAATTTTAAGTCTGTTGCGAATTTCCTTTAACGCATTCGCGATCATAAAAAGTTAATAAAAAGCATTGCAAAGTAAGTTAATTTTATGTAGACACAAGTATGTATATCATTTTGTTGTTTTGTTTATATTGTACAGAATTAAGTTATCCTAAGCTAAATATTGTAATATCGATACAAAAAATACTGTGATGTGGGTGTCCTCTGTGACTACACGAATTACCATTCATACCAATATGTTGAGCCTCTTAGGCTGTAAATTCGGTTGGCAACGTCGCGTAAAGAGCGTTGCTCTCTTTTCGGTTCACCGTAGTCATGTAAAAATTGCTGTGAAGCAGTTTTATGGATTGCTTTAGATCGCTTTTACACCAGCCACGCGATCGGATGACGACAAAGAGCTCGAGCGATTGGAGGAGGACTTTAACAGCCACCATATATCTGGCGCATCCTGAACCTCCATACGAACCTCCGGAAGTGCCCATAAAGTGGACGTTAAAACGACGACTCTTTTTACACTTTATTATCATTGGATGTGAACGCCGGCTCAGATTCCTTCGCAATTTACCGCGCCGCGAAGAAGACACTCTTGTCGGACGCGTTTTATCGCAAAATCGATATAACTGATTATGGACGCGAGGTCTGAAGCGCCATGGCTTATGAACTTCGGTTTACGATGGACATTGAATCGCCATTTTGGTGTTTCACGCAACTTATACAACAATGGCTTTTATATTAAAACGATGGAGCGAGTCGCTGGTTCTCGTGAATCATGCTTGTTTAGATCAAAAATACACAGACGGGGGAGGTATCAAGGAGGCTTAGTGGAGCAGGGGCGACGGTGTCACAGCTCTTGTCGGTCAGGCGATTATGATTATTATGCTAATAACGTATTGTGAGTTATCGTCCATTGATGCCCGACGCCGGATCGTGGAGATCGAGTTACGCAAGTTTCGGCCAAGTTTTAAGACCCTGCCGAAGGCCTCTTACTAACTATCTTCCTTAACGCCTTAGTTAAGAAGCGCCTTATGAGAACTTTGACGCCGAG
Source organism: Caradrina kadenii (assembly GCA_947462355.1). NCBI lineage: Eukaryota > Metazoa > Arthropoda > Insecta > Lepidoptera > Noctuidae > Caradrina > Caradrina kadenii. The sequence goes on along the minus strand of OX381677.1, from coordinate 7,548,486 downwards.
ATTGAGGAAGCTATTACGGGATCCGTTCAGATAGATATAAGCAGGATGTCACTTCCACGCTCGACTTTGTGAAGTTGTTTACTTTGATGGTTCAAACTTTCGTCTAATTTATCTGAAGAGACAACATTAATGGAGCTTTGAATTTTACTTATGCTTATAATAGAAATACTAACATTATTATAATAAAATATTGTGTAAATATTTACGACATAAACATTGCGAAAGAAAAACAAATATAAGGTAGGTACGTACGTAATCCTTGATTGTTATGTCAGCGAACGTTCTTTTAAAAGGAGATCGACAATCACATTAAGCGAAAGAAATGGAAGATTAAATATTATCTCAAACAAATATTTGTGTAGTGCACTACTGACAGTTACTAGGTGGAGTTGGGCATCGGATCGGGCAGTGGTTGCATCCCGCTCTATCATTACTTCCGCTCCGCTCTCAACTGGGGCAATCGATAGCGGGGGGCCAGGGGACCGGGGGCCCTCCGGCCGGTGGGTCCCCTGTATAGCTCTTCGCGCGCATCACTCGTGTGACAATCGCTCACGCTTCGCTCGTCCATCGCTCATCACTCTGTGTGCGCTACAGACCTAAACAAATCCACTATAGGTATTGGACGCTAGGTTACTTGTACGTAGTTTATTAAAATTGCTCAATTCTAAAATAGTTGAAAGTGACATTTTATAAGATACATTAACGGATTTCGATTAGAATAAACTGAATGACTATTTTATATAGATTTTTATACAATTATTTTATTTAAAGTTATTAGGAAATGGGCTTATCATAAAAAAATTAAAAACATTGTCACTAGTGCATTTCCTAATTATTGATTCAAATGTGTATTATCACACAAAACCATAAACAAAATAAAGGTCATATTTGTATTGAATAGGTAGATACAGTTGTTACGGGAGTAAATAGGTCCTCAGAATGATTAGCTGCAAATACATATACTACATACGTAAAAAAACATATATTAAATACTTATGTATAATGACGAACATGTCTTTATGTATAAGTTACAAAAATAGATTCCAAAAATCACATATTGTGTATAAGTTTAAAAAATAATAATAAATAATTTACAAATATAATACTGTAAACAACAAAAAGCCATTATAAATCAAAGGTCGGTTTGCTAAACTCAGGTAATTATTTAAAAACAAATCTGGAATGAACTTATGCGTTTTTTTCCCATGAAATTAAAACCTACACAAAGAAAAAAGATTCGCATTCGTTTCTCCTTGGTTATCTTAATAACCAAGGGGAAACCATGCAAATGTTTTCTCATTGTCAGTTATTGTTGTCTCAACTCAGTCAAAATAAAAAAAAAAGTAACGTGCAAAAGCGAATTCAATCACAGAGACATACGTATGCAAGTGAAATCCTTCAAATAAGAGATCGTAGGCAACGCACAAGAACCGGGTCCGGTAATAAAACGTTGCCCCCGAGTGCACACTAAAAAACGTGCGAACGCGGCAAATTTTCAAAATGGTCGTCGGAATAAAAAGCGGGGGCCAGTTTATGTCCGACCTCTGACTCGTCTACACCTGTTCTCGCAATCACTGCAACTCAACTCTCTCCTCTAATATTTATTACGCGTGAATATCATATGCTCCTTCTTTCGTTCCTTCACTGAACTGATTGCACAGCTCTCATGAGCTGCCGTGGGGGAACGTAAGATGTTAGCGCATCATAAATATTTATGATATTACATATTTTTTTCTTATAAGTACGCACTAGGCGTCGAATTATTTTTGTATCGTAACATGAAGTTATTTTAGTAAAAAGAATTACTTGTTATGATTTTGTGTTTTGTAATAACCGTAAAACAAAATAATATTTGTACAAACAAATAATATTTCGTAAATATTTTTTCACTCCAAGCAAGCTCAAATATTGAAATCGAATATTCAATCCTGAAAATAAATCAAGCTTTTAACTTTGACAGAGAAATTTGTCTTCAAAATAGGTCAAGGTTAATAAGCGTTTCTGGAGTTCGTGGGTACTGTCTCCCTGGGGATAAGCAGGGCAGGGAAAGAGTTGGTTAAAGCCAATGTATGCAGACCAAAGTTTATTAGGCAACTCAAGATTAAAAATCCGGTTAGAACCAGTATTTTTCTTTTGTTTTTAAATCCAGGTTGACACACCTCCTTGTTAAAACTTGCTCTGGTTTACATTTAACTTTTATTTTTGTGATTGTTTTATAAAAACCCCGGTAGCCTGATTGTACCTGAAACTACACTTCTTGTAGCTACTTATATAACCTCGAATAATATTTCACAAATTTTCACAGAAGTGCTAAAAGTACTTCAATTAGCATTTGTTCATTAATTATTGCGATTAATACTAATTGCGTTGCCGTCGGTAGTAGCTACGCACGCGATTGCTGATTTCCATTTAATTTTTAATTATAATTTAGTGGGCAGAGGTACCTACTCGTGTTATAAGAATATAATCATCATAATAATAACAATCAAAAGAGGTCCAACGTTCAACGGTCTCCCCCAGACCACCATTATATCGGTAATGTCCACATTGCATCTTTTTTAATCGTTATTATAGCTTGACAATTCATATTTGGAATTGTGGCAGCTTTTAAGGAAAATAATAAAAAAATGATGTTGAAGAAGTAATGTTGCATTTTCAATACAACGTTAAAAATTATAGTTGCATTGCTAATGCCGAACCGTATAGTCCGACCCTCTTAAGTGTAGGTATAGCGAAATCGTGGATATTAATGAACTGAATTTAATTACACTTGATACGAATACGCAAGGTAGGGACCGTAATTCCAAAAAGTTTTTAGAAAACATGACTAAGAACAAGAACTCTTTTTCATAGATGCTAAAATTCAGTCATTGATTGCAGTAGGCAGCTTACATGACTGAAAACAGAAATCATTCTAAAGTTTTAATTTATTTATACATGTAAGAGTAACACATGAAAGTTGTTTATTCATACGGAAATCCAGGAAATCCAGTAACATAAACCCCAAGATAATTTAATTAAAAACTAACCTAATAGCGGAAAGTAGCTCTTAAAACTAAAACAAATGCAGCGGTTCGATTCTTAAGGGACCGCAAGCTCATTACATTATTGTTATCTAAGCAACCTTCACTCGGATACTATATGGGAGGTTGTATAGAGTAAAGTGTGGCCTGGCCGGGAGGGCTACAAGAACAAAAGCCTCTCGTAATTAGACCGACCGCGGCAATACATAAATAATTTGCCGCACGTACGGCTTTGTTCAGAAAACAGCTTTTTATTTAACGCTGTTATATCAAGAAGAACACTTGGTGTGCTTTTGATGGCGGTAATCCTCTATCCTTTTATCCTTACGCACAGGTATCCATTGTTGGTGGAAACTGCCTTTGTTTATGTTATATCAACAATTTTATGACCCACAAACCTCGTATAATTTTGTTTGCTTTACGCGTTTTGTGATGTAGCTTAGCGTTGTTATAGAGACTAATGAACATACGTATTCCACATAGCAGACAATTTAAACCCCTAGGGCTTATAATTCTTAGTATAATTGTATGCCTACTATATTTAGTACCTGCTGCACGGTTTATTTTAGGTGCGAAAACATTAACGCACCTGCCTACAACAGGATAAAAATAAATCAGATATAAACTTTAAATAAACGTGAACAGAACAAACAGAAGTCTTTCATAAAAAATAAAACCCGATATTCCCGCCCGATACCTTACAATTTCACCCTTTGTTATTTCTATACAAAAATATATCTTTGGTAAACGGAGAGCTATGAAATATTTGACGTTAAAATCCAGTTACCGGAATTTCGGTACGGTGTAAAAGGAAAAGAAATTTTAGGCCAGTTCGCTTAATGAAACAAATTTTCAGGGCGGCGACATTTAAACCGTAAGTAAGCCCTTTGTAGTGCGTTGGGCGCAGTTCGTCGGTTGCTTTTGTCCCGAAGCCGACCGACCCGCGGCGGCACTCCTTTGTGCCGCCTTACAAAATATTGCTAATTACGATTAAAAAGAAACTTCTGCACTTCTGAGGGAACTTGTTTGTGGCAGCCCTTCGATTGCAAACAAAATAAATAAAAAAATAAACAACATAGGTACATTATAAAAATCAGATTTTAAAAAATCAGATTTTTTATATAAAGGGCTTTATTAGTTCCCGTATTAGGGTTAAAAACGAAATTTATATGAAAGTTTTAAAAACGATATCACAACTACAATATCAACATAATGCATCACATATCAAAACAAAAATATTGTCTTTACTTTTATCCACAGGCACGCTTCACAAACTAAAACTATTTTAACTTCGCAAAGCTATAATAGTAGCTTTAATGAGAATTTGACTCCTTCATTAAGGTTTCTGCCACACTATCAAGTTTTGGCTGAACAGCAATTTGGCCGACGAGGTTAGGTGTAAGTACCTAGGTACATCTATCGCTTAGACGTCGCTTGTGGTAGAAACAGTTTGCGACTTTCATCAATATTCTTGTAGCTTTTAATTTTACTGAAGTTTCAGGAATCTAAAGCTAATGTTGGGTCATGAAACTTGGTCAAAAGCTCCCCTTACAATAAAAAGTCAAATAACTTTACAAATTTACATTTAAATGATTACTTCCTGGTGAGTATGTTGCATACCAAAACTCAAATACGACATATAAACAAAAGACCCACTGGTAAAAAATTGCCTTTAGCTTTCCCCCAAATATTTGGCCCTCGACACAAGTTATGTTGTCAACGTGACCTACAGTCTATAGCTTAGCAGTATTAGAGAAAAAAAAATCGCTACAAAGTTTTACGTTCGCCGTGTGCCACCCCCCTAATAATGTCTGCTTAAGGGTGGCGGTAACATGGAGTACACATTTACGCTCCGTTAAACGGGGAAAGCTTTTTTCGTGTTTAGTGTCACAAAAACTGTTATTAGCTTGAATTGTGCCAGTAAGAGCCACCCTGGTTTACGTGGTCATAAGAAAAAAATAAGGAAATGGTTTAGCATATTGACAGTGGCTTCCTTGTAAGTACGTCAGTCTAATAAAATCCCGTATCTAATAATAAACCTTGGGAAAGAAATAACACAAAATATTAACTTACAGTCCTTTTGTGTATCTTTTACCACAATGAACATAGACATTATTGCAGAAAATAAAAAAATAAATGTAATAAAGTTGTTGGCCACTCCTGGAGAAACAGCATTAAATATATTTCTAGTTGTCCAGCTATCTTCAACTCCTAACCCCTATAACTATATACCTATTTGAAACAAAACATAAAAGATACTTCATATTCAAACTAAAATCGTATCAGCTGGTTGTACTCACGCGCTGTAGTATTGTAGTAAATCAATGTTGATGCCTCCTAATGATAAAACCGCCATCTTCCTGCACTTATTGACTAGGTTTGACAAACTCCCTTAATGTGAGCATTGCGTGGACGGAAATGGTCATTTGTAGTCACGGTAGGGAACATCAAGGCATTTTAAGTGTCCCACTGCCCATTATTAATGAAACAACAAGTGAATTATTCAGATTTTCAAACAAGTTCCTTATCTTTATTGAATAATTGACGACTGACATTTACAAATACTTAGAATTCTTGATGGTTACGTATTGTCAGGAGGTTTTCAATACTTATAAACTTATAGGTTTTCTTATAATAGCGCTAAGTATCGCAAAATCTTTCATAACATAGGTTATACAAATACTTAGAGTTCTTGATACTAACGTCTCTAATTCGTCCTAAGGATTGCAGTACTTATGAATATATTATAAGTTTCCTTTTAATATCGCAGAGTATCGCAAAGGCTTCTCTATCCTAGGTTATCAGCAAGCCGAGAGGTAACCTGCGTAATCTGGATATTTCAATTCTATCCAGCGTTCCGGCCGGCAAATGCCCGCCCGTACATATTTGAATGATATTTCCGAGATTAATATCGATAACGGTCTGATACATTTTATGATTGGAATAAAAAGTTTCATAGGTTGAAACGGTAATAGCGTGGTTTATTGTGCGTTAATATAGGTAATAACTAATACGGTTCGGTTTATCACCGCCGCTGTAATCGTAAGTGACCGCGCCCTGTCGGAACCGCGCCTCGCCGCAAACCACTAAAGTAATGCCATGTCATTTCATGCCTCGCAATCTGTGATGAATGACACGTGCACTATACAATGTACAGTCGTCCACTAATCACATAATCACACACTTTGCAATAGAAAATTCGACACTTATTATTCACCACGATTATTATTGTAAGCAGCATGATTATTATTGTAAATGCCAAATAAAACTTGTTGATTTCATTTTATTAGTGGAAAGTTTTCATTTTAGCCCTTTACATAAAGTTATACAAAATTAGGCTTAATTCAATCGCAAATAAGGTTTGAAATTTTGCCTTATTCTATGACTTAGTTTAAACTTAAGTTAAAAGTTCAAGTCTATGTAGAGCTATGTAGGTATCTGTAATAAGCCATAAACCTAGTTCGGGAGCCGGGAAACGTATTAATATGTATATAGTATGTTATGAATAAATTATCACTATCTGTAGAGAGAGCAACAGTGCTATTTTGTAAAAATCTTCCTCGGTAAATTTTGGTGAACCTTGAGGTAAACTAGTATCAGGTGGGACAAGCAGTTCACTTTATTTTTAACCGATATTTTTATAGAATGGACCGCCTTGTCTGTAATATACATACATAAACTCACACCTTTTCCCCATGAGGGTAGGCAGAAACCTCAGAAGGCCTCCTGCTACGTTCCTTACATACTCCTTTCGCCTCGTCCACGTTCATACATCTGGTAATACAAGCAAATCGGTTACGAGTACTGCGCACGCCGACCTTTCTGAAGAAATATATTTGTCCGTAATATATTTTGGAAAATTCCGCTGAACAAATATTTACACCATTGTGGTAATTTTATTATTGTACTCGTAAATACTTAGTTTCAAGTACCATACTCGATACACTACCCACTTGCAAATACCACTCCATATATTGTGTGTGATTGTAAAAACGTTCTTAGACGTAGGTAATTGTACTGTAAGTGTACTAGTCGGTAAATTGTTATTTATAGCCTGTTTCACGGAAACCAGCGGTATAATTACCAAGTGCAATGAAACGCAAGCTTAATACATGTTACGCAACAACGTAATCGATATGACCCATTTGTAACAATTCCAACGAATCACGGATGGGAAATTTAGTTTGGCGTCAACTCAGGGTTATTCTTTTTCGAAATTCAATATATTTGGGGTACCGGTCTGTTTTGTAAGGAACTAAACAAAATATAATAGAGTGGAGGCTCTAAACGCTTGGCCGGGCGGATGCGGGAGTGACGGGCGGCGCGGGCGCGGCGGCGAGATGGGCGGTATTAGTTTTCGCCACATTGAACACGTTGTGGGATCCAACTTATTAGGAAATGTGATCATGCGAATAATACTCGCTTCATACGTTTTATTGCGTTAGGGTATTGGTTTCTCGCGATACCGTTCGTCATATTTCAAAATTAATATCTTTAGACAACTGCGAGGAAGAATTCTATTTCGATTTTCCTCACAAGCAATTCTAGTTGATCCACTAAAACCAAAAAGCCTTTAAGGCGATGTAAGATACTGTTCACGATATTTTCAGAATAGGTTTTAAATAGGGTTTTGGAATATTTTTGACTCCAACAACGTGCTCATCCGTCGATACTGGGTCACGTTTTTTGCTTAACACATGGAAAGAACATCTAAGTACGACGTACACAACAGATGGTTTCGTATTTCGACAGCGTCTCGCTGATTCTGATTATGTAGATTCCTTTACAGAGAAGATTTTACGCAAACATACGAATGAAGATCGAATCAGATATGCATGGGATCAGTTTCTTATCCTTGGGAAAATATGGAAAGATATTCCGTAAATAAACTTAAAAGGAACATATTTTGGCGAGCCAACATTCTGCGTGTTGTTGTCAACTTTGACCAGTTTCATAGATAGAATGATCGTAAAATATATTGTATGCCGCTGTTCAACTTGGAATAAAATAAAATACACAGCCAAAAAGCCGAAAGCGAAAATGATATGAATGAATGCAAAAATGTATTTCAAAAATATCTTTATTCTCCGTAGTTGACTCCATGATGAATATAGACACTCGAAGTTACATTTGAAAAGAGCTGCAAACACCTGTTGAACATCAGCATATTGCAAGTAATGTTTTAAAAAATCATTAGTTCGTTAGAGCACAAGTGGTAGTGAGGTCACAAGGAGAGTCCACCTCAAATCCAATCAAGTAAAGTGCGCGGTCTCTTGGCGTCTCCGTGAAGTTATTTAGCTGAAACGTTTCGGTTGTTGACAGGAGTTGCGGTATCGGCTATTGCAATATTGAGTGGCCCCACTCGCTCGCATTCGACTGTGTCAACACGTACTACATTAAACAAAGAATTTTAAATTCTTTCTTAAATAACATCTTCGAACACAGAATGTTTACTTAAATTGTTAAACAGAAGTGTTGCTAGTCCACCTTGCTTTTGCCGCTATTTGTTGCCAGTAAGTAAAGGGAAACAAAAGTTAAACTATAATGTGTTCTCACAAGTAACTAATGGATGGTAAGTTTCCGTAGGTACTTAAGCGGCCAATTCTTGAGGCCAGACTACTTTCTGAGTACACATTAGTGGGTGCCGGCGGGTGCTTTCTTGGCTAAATCTTAACTATCTACTTAAGTCAGTGTCAGGTTGAACTTGCGAACGAATTGAATAAGCCCCTCGCTCACTCCTCCCTTCCCTTTATCTGCTTTCATTACATGAGCTTCACTCTGAAATTCGGTTCAATTACTCCGTAATTTGGTGAATTGACGTGGCATTTTGTCAGCTTCCCCGCGTGTTTTGTTTAGACCTAGTAATTTTCCTTCTTTATATATCCATCAGATTTAATTATAATTTAGTTGTTGACCAAGAAGTCTTACGTTAAGTAATTATTAACTATAACATTATTCATCTACCTCACATTTAATTGTAACTGCGGTTTCCATATGCCAGTAATAGCTTTTTCATACTGATTAAGTGATAAAGCCTCTTGTTTTCTGTTAATGTAAACAGAAATGTAATATTATTTGTGACACCCACACCCTTATGACAAGCTTAATTAATAGCGGAAATTATGTCGGGTTGATAAAATTAGTGTTAATACAAACTTTATATCGGATTCGTTCAACTGCGGGCACGCTGCAATATCGTGCCATAAATGGTTTATTGCACGAGTGTTGTCAATTTCGAGGAAGGTTCACTTCCGCGAATTACTGACCAATGAAATGCCAGTGTGACGCGTCTCCCTCGCCGTAATAATATAGAACACGGCGGTGTCCTCGTAAAAATATGTTTAATGACGTCATAAACATTCGATATGTTCGCGCGGCGTTGCGCTGAAAGCCTGCTCTCGCTAAAAGTATACATTATATGTATCTATAAATCCGTGAGTGTTCCATTTATTACCCACCATGGCTCTATCGATACTAACGTTACTGTCACATCAAATATTTATTGTTTACCTACGTACTACTATTGTATATCTGCTTTAGGCTGTCTCGCATAACTTTAAAGTTCAAAGACCACGACGTGTTCTGAAAAAGTTTAACTTTGAGATACTTTTTAGAGTCATAAATAAGTGTTCTTAATAGTCATACCATTAAATAGAAATTGTTCCAACGAATTATAATGTGAAGTAAGAGTATAATAACTACAATGGAAGTTTCACAAAGGCAGATTTTCCCATTGAATTGTCTCGAAATTTCCCGAAGCCGTGCGCCCCCTCTCCCCCCCCCCCCCAATGCGCCCTCCCCCTGCTCGTCTCCTCGACGCTATTAACCACAAGTTTCGTTATTAGCGACTGTGTTGGAAAGTTATAAGGGAATCACCTTCATTTAAGTTGAGATTAAATTCTTACTGTGATTGAATAACCGCGCGTCATTAGTTTTGTTCGCGATACTAAATCTACCCAGTGATGTACGTTGAAGGACGTGTATGTATAGTTTCTGTGGATGATGTAACCAGAAAACCGCCTACCGGGTACAATGTTCGTTCATTTAACTTATTATTATATACCTAGCTATTGTAGAGTCTTTGGTAACTGCAATAATAATACTTTTTTTTTAATCTTCTTACAACACCTACGGAATTTTGGTAAAATGATTTTCTTTATATTTTACACAATATAAATACTACCCACACAATTCTTTAGAGTACGAAATAAATATGAGTCGTCTAACATTTTTCTTTTAAAGGGAATTGACTTATCGTCTCTAAGTTAATCTTAATAAGTCCATCATTTGGGTATTAATAAGAGTAATATTCAGATACGAACAATTAACTTACGTTAAATAAATACAAGAAAGTGACGGTAAACAATAAATTAGACACAAACTTTGGGAAAACTCGGTACAATCTTCAAAGGCCGTAAACGAGATCAAGTAATTTAAGCCGAAATAAGCAAAATTACACCGGCATTGTCGGCTTCTCAACAACGTTACCGTAAAGCGTTTCCACAAACGTTCCTAACAAATTAAATTTAATATTTTAACATCATCACGGATAACATTATATACAAAGTTACGATATTAGTTGCATGCAGCTTTTTACGTCATTTGTATGGAAATCCCGTAGTGGTCGCGGGGAAAGCTGATGTCCTTGCCTGTCTTTGATATTCAGGACGCGAGCCGTGTAGGAAAATTAAGGTAGGCCGCAACGGACATGTGGACTTTGATTCCGTGCCGATTTTTGTACGTAAAAATAGCGGCCTCCTCATATGGTATTCATAAAGGTTTGCGGCACAAGACACTTTACCGAGAGCCATTTTGTAAGTTTTGCTATCGCCGTTTATATTCCACAATACCTATTCAGTACCGTACCCTTTTTAATAAAATAAAATTGTAACAAATAAATAATATTACCGTAGTAAAGTCTGGGGAAATGGAGAGGCTTTTTAGTAAAACAAAGCCGAATTATATAGGAGCCTACATAAATTATACGAGCGAATAATTTGTTGTAGCATTGAAATCTTATCGCCTATCTTATTAGCAAGAGCACAAATTCAAACGAGTACTACGAGCTAAGCGGCAACTCCTAAAAATTGTTTATCGGACACAAATCGGACTAGATACATTTGTATGTGTGTGTCGAAGTATAATTTGACACACCTACTTTTATTACGGGGTAGTGTCCATTAGGTAACAAAGCAACGACATTAATGGCTAGTGATTAATGAGTTCACTCGTTAGGTTTCTTGTTTGAACAATAATTACTTAGTGTGGAGCTAAATCAGTGTGGAAGGAGCATTTTTGCCCGTCGCCATCGTCGCCGCCCGGAAGCACTTTCATTCCATCATAACTTTCCGAACTTATCTTAGTTAGTGGCGATCAATTTTCATTTGCCGCCGATTACGAATTTTCTTTAAGAAGTAGAAACTAATGCTGTTATATTGTTACTATTTAGAGTTACGTTGTTTGTATTTATCTCTTTATTTGTTTCTATTTTTTACACTGTAACTATTCCAAGGGTGTCATGGTCTCATCATGTTCATTTCGTGCTTGAAGTTTATCAGGTAGAGTTGTATATGCCATACACATAATCGTACCATGACGACTAGGCTGAACTACAGTCGTTGTGCCCGAAATCGGTTAGATGACATCGTCATCATCATTCCAAGGGAACTCACGCACAACGCGGTATTCGATGTGCCTAAAACAAAATAAAATAAATATTGAAATTGTTCTGTCAACCGCGCCAAAAATAGGAATAGTCGTAATATATATCTCTTATATATATCTATCTCTATAATAGGTATTAGCTTTAATATATTATTGTCTTTATTAATGCAAGTCTTGCAACCTGAACCTACAGTCCAATAAGCAGCTGCTTTTCCTTCTTCCTCATGTCTCCCATATGAAGGAATATTATATTCCCATCATGAAAAAATACTACAACACTAATCCTCAAAATATTATAGCCTACTTCAAAGAGGGTCGCTGTTCCCTGTTTAAGGGTAGGTACGGCATAAATTAATAATGAAACATCGCATCTTATGTAATGAATAACCGGGATCCGCCAGATTTGTTTTCATTTCTTCCGCTCAAGATACGTATTTACATATTACACAAACGGAAGACCTGCGTAATACATTTGCAAGATGATAAACAGAACGGAACTCGGGAAGTTATAATTTACAGTATTTCGACGGCAACCGAGCAGCTAGGGGCCCGCCGTATCAGCCCATCACGTCAGCTTCTCTCATGCGTAGCATTTATCAAAAAAAAAATTACAACTACACCGAAATGGCCCTGACAAATTGTCTAACAAACTGAAATTGATTTAACTTTTTGTTATTTTACACGTACCGTTTTCCGGGTTTATAAATATTTAGTAATCTTTTTATGTACGAAATATAAAGACGTTATCTCGTCGTATTCAAAATGTCGTTCCTTTTATAGTTAAGGGAAATAGGCATCAGTCCATTATGCTTCGTAAGATAAAACTTTCTTTTCATGAATAAAAATCAATACACAAAGTCCGCAGGCATTATCTAAAAAGGCTACAAAGCTCTTTGGAGATAAAATATAAAACGAAATCCTCTTTCCACAAATCATTGATAAATTTCTTTTCACAAAAAATAGGCTACTCACATAAACATCAGTCAGGAACTAGGATAACAAAGTAAATAATTCATTAGATCGGCGGGACAACATGGAGTACAATCAGAGCCGTTGGCAAAAACGGTTCCCAATAAAATGTATGGTATCCTGTCGAGGCGTAGAAGCGGCGAGCTCGGTCTTCGATCTACCATCCGTCATGCTCAGAGTCGCGGGCAGATTGATCGCCGGCGCTGGCCGCACGCCCGCAGCACAAATATAGCGCCCGAGGAACGAGGAAACACTGAGACAAAAATGGTGAGAGCAAACAAATGCGCTGTCGATATCGTGACAGAAGGATTGATAGTTGAGAGCGGACTCCGCGCCTTGCGCCTTACGGTCCGCACTCTCCCGCTTGTCGCACAAAAAACTGGTGTAAGATAATGGTCGGTCAGTAGAGCTCAGTTGACTGCATTGAGCTAGCTGGCACTCTTTTTGAAAGCTAAGAAAATTGGAAATTGATATTCTATGTGCTAACATAAAACATCAATTTCCAGGCACTTGATTATTTACGTATTCGAAAGTGACTTTTTATAAGTTGTTCAATAATTTCATCAATTTGTTTTAGGGTTCCTTACGCAAAAGGTATTTACTAAGCCTACGCCTTCAGGCTGCCTGCCGCATGCCTGCCTTTATTTAACCAGCCAATTCAAATGTTCACAAAATAATAAAAGCCCTTTAGTCTGCAAGCCTGGTTTTTATTTTAAATCACGAAAACAAATTGATTCTGATACTAAAATACTATGATCACAAACGGTTTGCTTGTCCCTTCTGTCAAAATATTATTGATGAAATGTTAAACCTTAATCAAACATGAGACTCCTGCTTCGACATGAAAATCGAAGGCCGGTTTCATTTTACTGAGCACGACCATTATCATAAAAAAACAACGATTAAAAAAAGTGTGAGGCTTTATCTTTTGGAAGCAAAATATTTTTCATTATTCGACAAGTTTTACGATAAGTGGGAAACAGTTTCCCATTGTCCGTTCAATAGACCAATTTTGCAATAAAAAAAATATAACGTGAAAAATAATATAACAGTGTGCCAAAATGTAGTGGGAGAATATGATTAAATTTTGAAACGATTCAGAAATTGATCCCTAATTAATGTTAGGGCTCAATTTTAAAATATTAAATATAAATAAATAATTGCTTCAGATTTAATAATCTAAAGCAACTATTTTAATAATGCTTTTGTAAATCCATATTTTTAATGTAATAAAAAAAGTATTGTGGCGGGGTATTTGTCATCAGATTCCAGTTGCTATGATACAGAAAAGGGCAAACACCAATCGTCTTTTTTTTACACAACTACGGCGAAGCCAAAAGGAAGGTTATGATTTTTAAGGTAATAGTTTCTCAATGACATCATGCGGTAATACGTACGAGGTAACCTGCCGAACATATACAAACAAAACAAAGTTTTCACAGAGATATCGAAACCATACTAATATTATAAATGAGAAAGTGACTTAGTTTATTTGTTTGTTACGCCTTTACTGCAAATCTAGTGAACCGATTTTGATAAACCTTGGCACACTTAGTCTTCATCCGTGATAATCAACATTCACGCGGAAGAAGTCGTGGGCTGAACCTAGTCTATACTACCCATACAAATATTATAAAGAAGAAAGATTTTTTTGTTTGTTTGTTTGTTTGTAACGAATAGGCTCCGAAACTACTGGACCGATTTTAAACATTGTTTCACCAATAGATAGCTACATTATTCTTGAGTAACATAGGTTATATAACATCACGCTACGACACACGGGAGCGGAGCAGTAACAAAAGTCGTAACTTAACGCGGGTTAAATAAGCTACGCGAACGAAGTCACAGGCAGTTCGTAATTTATATGGCAGAACAACGTTAGCCGGGTCAGATAGTCTCGAATAAAATTACTTTACAAAAACAGATCTGTTTAAATAAGTCAATTTGTTTAATGATCTAATTTTAACTGATACACTTTATTATTTGTATATTTAATTACTATGTACTTACTTACATAAAAAAATCGCCTTTAAGGCGAGCCACTGAACAAAATATTTACGATACCGATATCTTTGTTTCAGAGTTCGTGATGTCGGAAGGAGGTGCGAGCGGTGGGAACTACCCCGCCAGGTCGCCGATATCCAGCTCCACCACGGGACACTCCAGCTCCAGCCATCACAGGTATTATTATATACTTAATACTACCAACTGCCCCGTAGGATTTTGGGTCGGGCAAAATGATACCAATCTCATAGTAGCAACCCGGAGTATTGAAGTTTGTTGTATAACACCCCCATACCTCGGGAAGCAAGTAAAGCTGTTGGTGATCTCTCCCAGCTCGTATCGGATTGTTGTTACATCAGACTATGCGTGTAAGAGAAGAGGAAGTGCAAGCGCACGTACTTGAGCTCTTAAATGTCGCCTGCGTACTTGGCTAGTCTCCGTTGAGATTGGCCGCCGTTACCGAAATTCGGTCGAGAGAATTTACCAGAATTATTACTATACATAAACAATCATAAGTTCAACCTACCGATAGTTACCGATGGCTTTTCTATAGTTGCGCTACAATATTTGCAAACCTACCCCAGTTACTCTTTTTTACACTGCCTTTAGGCGATTAACACACGGCACCGCGCACCACCGCGGTTGGCGGTGAAGCAGATCTCACGTCGCATTGGCCTCTAATAAATCCGTTGATGCCGAACACACGTACACCGCCCCACCGCGCGGGGCACCGCTAAGAAATCCGCTTCACCGCCACCGCCCGCCGCGGCGGTGAGCGGTGCCGTGTGTTAATCGCCTTACCAAAATCAGTATTGCATTGAACTATTAAATTACCATGGCCTACATATTGGAATTATTTTACAAGTCTCACCCACAGAAGACGGCCTGTGGTGATCTACGTCGTCGTGCCACTTATGCTTACTTTTTCCAATGGTACATTTTGTGCCTACCGAAATTTTACCTACCGGCATTATTCAAAATACACCGTTAACAGGCTCTTTAATAAACAATAATGTTCAAATTGATTGACTCAGTTATAATTTACAAGGTTAAAACAGTCTATCAAAATCTCAATATTTTAACAAAAGCTTTTACGTAATAAAGTCACCGAATATGCACATAAAAGCCCACAAATTTAATAAAAGCATTTTTTGCTATAGAGTGCCCTATCCTGAAAACCTTTTATTAATGCACTTATATTCTAAAATTTTCCTTTGAACCACCCTCCAAAATTAATCTTAGCTCTCATCAAAAGGATCGAAAATACTCTGCATTCCTACCGTGTATTGAATGGAGGAGAGACAGACGACGCCGCCGCAACGAGACGATATTCAACGTGTCGAATTCAATAAGGACCAGTGTGGTCTCTAATTAAATATAGTCGCTGTTGCCTTTAAATTATTTAAAAAGAGAATCTCGAAGCTAATAAAAAATTGATGGAACCGCCCGGTCGCCGCGCCAGTAAAAGTGCTTGTGACGGTCCACATTAATTTAAACTTATTCGCGAGAAAATACTTTAAACTTTAGAATCGAGATTGTACTCTAATTTACATTTTTAATCGTAGTTCTGTTTACTTCGTTTTATTTAGCGCCGAGCTAGGGAAATTAGTGGCTAACTTAATCGCGGTAGGTATTTCTTAAACTTCTTAGAATATTTAAATTACGTAATTTGCTTAGGTTAACTGCAACTGTTTTTTAACGTTTACATCGGTTTGTTTGTAGCAAATGATTTAATAATGAAATGCACGTTGCTCTTTACAAAGAAAATGTGGTTGTTTAGAAGTTTAATTAACAAAAATGTCAACAGCAAACGTACGGGCAGTCGTCACTAATGCCGAAGCTGCGGGTTGTTCGTAAGAGATACCCCGCCTCCGGAACGCAAAGAGCACAAGAAAGAACATGGGTGGGTTTTAGTCAGTAAAAGTCTGACACGTCCTCCTGCCCCGCCCAGGGCGGGAAAAGTTATTTGATGATTTCCCTCCCCCAAAAAAAGAAGTCGTCACTAATGCATTACAAAAAACGAGCCTTCAGTAAAGACAGCGGAAAAGTGTGAACAGGTCAACGACCTCAGTGCATGTAACTTCACGTTTTACGTGACCTACTCGTATAAGAACAATGGTGTAATGTCACTGTTCCTTCTACTTTTTGGAACTAGACTAAACTTTTTAGTTCGCTCCAGTGATTAATGTCTGTATAGTTGTTTTCTGTTTGTAGGTTCTAAATTATTTGGCAAGGTAAAACCAACTTTGTTTTTGAATTAACATAACCTTTGGTATTTACAGCTAAAATAAACAAAAGCCGTATTCTAACCCTTCTACAAGAGCTGTTTCTATGACATCAAGGAATTTGCGGAACTTATAAATTAATGTTAATAATATTAGTAAATTAATGTATATATTAATAATTGTATGAAATATTTATAATTATAATGAGAATATGTACATAATATAATTATAATTCCCCATAAACAACAATTTTCTCGCAATACAAAATAAACACATGAAAAACTATTCGCATTTATCTACCCTGGTCGCATCGGAGAATGGAACCGGCGAGAGATGTCGTGCGGTGTTCCACAGGGATCGGTTCTGGGGCCGCTTCTGTGGACCAACTGTTACGACTGGGTGCTGCGTGCTGACCTCCCTGAGGGCGTCGGCGTAGTCTGCTACGCCGGCAACACGCTGGTCTTAACGCAGGAAAGGTCGCACGAGGCGGCTGACGACTTAATGACACGTGGGATTTCGATAGTCGTGGAAAGGATCCGGCGGTTGGGTCTCAAGGTGGCCTTGCACAAGCCCGAGGCCATGTGTTTTCATAGGCCTCGGAATGCGCCATCATCGGGATCCCAACTAACGGTAGGAGGGGTTCACATCCGCGTCGGGGCGACGATAAAGTACCTGGGACTGCCCTCGACAGCCCGTGGAACTGCGTCGAGCATTTCCGACAAGCGACTCCTGCCCAACCTGAGGGGTCTAAACGCCTTCTGCCGGAGGCTCAACGTGGGATTCGTGCGGTCGATGGCCCTTTACGGGGCCCCGGTGTGGGTGCGTGGGTTAGGGCGGCGTGCCGCCCGCTACCTAAACGCGTCCCAACTGGTGATCGCCATCTGAGAATACCATACGATCTCCGGAGAGGCGGCGAGTCTCCTTGCCGTTTTGCCGCCATGTGATCTGGAGGCACTGGTCCTCGCGCACCTGTACGAATTGCATGCGAAGGTACCAGGCCGGGGGAAAAATTTGCTACCGCAGCAAATTGGCGCTCAGCGGGCTGACCTCCGGCTCGATCTCATGGCGATGTCACCATGAAATCGAGCCGGAGATCAGTCCACCAGTCCAGTTCAGTCTTCATGTGGAGAGAGCGACTGCCGCAACCCCATGCAGCTCACCTTTATAGAGGCGGTAAGTCCCCTCTTTGAGGAGTGGCTGAAGACGCGTCACCAGACATGGCTTGGGCGGAGCATCGCCGGGTCCTCGTGGCGACCATCGGCGGCGGTGAACTCGAAGCAATGGTCCGGAGCGAGGGAGAATGGGAAGTAGTCGCCTCTTTCTGCGAGGCAGTTACGCTAGAGAAGGAGGCGGCAGGACGGTTGAGACAGAGGTTCTCCCGTGGCAGCCGCCGCGGTAGACGCTCCGGGCGTCGGGAGCCGCGAGACGACTCCTGCCCACCGTAAACGCGGGCCTATGTATGGTGAGCAATGGGTAGCACACCGTCCATACGTTGCATAACGATAGGCCGTGTCGACGGTGCGTTCGTGTTCCACGCGTGCTTCAAAGAGATGTCAGCAAATTTTTAAGGGGCCACTCAGGGCCTATGCCTGCCGAGGCTGCGGGTTGTTCGTAAGAGATACCGCGCTCCCGGAACGCAAAGGGCACAAGAAGGAACATTGATGGGTTTTAGTCAGTAAAAGTCTGACACTCCCACCCGCCCCTGCCAGGGCGGGGAAAGGCATTTGATGATTACCCATTCCCAAAAAAAATATATATAAAATCTTACTCTTAGGTATACATAAGTATACACGTTATATTTTTACTAAATCGCATTTAGCACATTATCCCACAAAGACCGCCGCAAATTTCACAGACTCAACTACTAAATCAAACTTAAATTGTTGGCTAAACAGCGGCAAATTCAGAAACTGCATACGTTATAAGTTGATGTATGCAAGAGGAGCCCGATCCCCCTTGCGACGTCACAATTTTATGTAATTAACGTCCGCCGCACCTACGAACGTGTCTGGACGTGTTACGCCACACACCGCTTCTAGCGGTATCCGAATACATTAGCCACGATATACGTGCTTTGACTCACAGAAATTTGTTCGTTAAGTTGCCTCTCTGGAGGTTTCTGATGTCATGCCCTGACCTGCTTACCTTCGCACAACCTGTGGATGAGTTCTATTTGTCGAACCCTTAGATTTCTTTTTTACTTACTTAAGTGATAGCTTGCCCATTTATTGAGACGTTGGAACCTTTATTTATTTTCTGTTGTTATCCAGCGGGTTGTTGAAGGCGAAAGTTAGTTAAAATAAGCTTTCTTATTATTTAGCGTCTATTCAACATCTGCATCTGTAAAGCTTATCGCCTAAAACTCTTCATTGACTAAACTTATAAGTAATATGTAGAAAAAACTTTCACGAAACATTTAGTAGTAAAATATTTCAGAACTTTATGCTCGATTACGTACAGGCAAATAAAAACTCTCAATATATTATACATGGTAAGTTCTCAAACGTGAAATATACAAAGTTTGTCTTTCGTACAGCATGTCGCCATCGATTGGCTTCAGCACTATGTGATAAGATGAAAAAGTCTAGGAATAAGCCGGAAACTTTGGATATTGAATTGAAATGAGTTTGTGCGAAATAGCTTAGGCGCTGAACCGAGGGCCTGTTTACGAGAAAGGTGAAATTGTTACGTTGCTTTTTCGGCCACTTTACTTAACCTGCTTTTTGGAAACAAAATTTTTTTCTCGTGTGATGTTCAAATGAACCCAGTATAGTAAGTTAAAAAAAAAGTGTCAAAACTGAAGTTAGAAAGTTATATAAACTATTTTAAGAAAAAAACACTTTATTATTTTACTTTATATTCGTTTTAATTATCTATCATAAATATTAAAATATCATACGTTCTCGGAACGCTCAATAGCGATACGTCTAATCTTAAACATATTAAAATCGTGTAGTCATTTCTGTAGGTTTATCATAAAAATCTTATTGCGAGATTTTTACTCGGCATTTTATTACTATATACCGCTTCAAGACTCTATTCAAAAAGCTGTTTTCCAGACGATGACACTTCATAAATTTATATCAGAATTTTACCTTCGTTCAGTTGGTGGGAACAGATATAAAGATAATTCAGAATTCTATGAAAGAGACATAAAATTTCGTGTAGTACTTTCGTAGTCCGCGTAGCACTCGTAGCAGATCTGTAGCAGTTTTCTGGTCAACCGAAACGGCAGGCGTATGCAGTGCAGGGTAGGAACACCAGTGCCGCAACGTGCCACCGAGACACGGAAAATGCTTTAGTGAATCTATTTACCGCCAAAACCACTCCGCTTTTTTGTTAAACCGTAAACGAAATGCTGAAACGCAATTTTGTCCTTTAAAATTAACATTTTTAATGACAGCGGTGCTTTTATGTTTTTCACAACCTATTTTTAATATCACGACTGGTTTTGGCATGGCTTAGTAGCTATATATTTTGAATTGTATTAAGTTTTTATAAAAGATAAATCATGGTTGGTTTGTTCTTATACATTCATTTTCATTTAATTTTATTAATATGTACGTATTTACTTTGGTTTATTGCTTTATATAAAACATCACAAAAAGACAGAAAAGCCTTTTCCGACCTCAGTCCAGAAAGGCTTTTCTGTCTTTTTATTTAATTAAGAAGGTATAGATACTTGTTAATTTCAATTCTGGATCATTTTTTAGGTATCATGTATTAAAGGTACCTTAGTCACGTATGGTCATGTATAACGGCTGACTTTTTTAAATTATATCCTTCAGAGAAATGATACCTAAAAAATGATCCATTATTCGTTATTAGGAGGAGCCACGAGACGACTCCCGGCCACCGTAGATACGGGCCTGTGGACGGTGAGCAATGGGTAGCTCACCGTCCTTACGTTGCATAACGACAGGCCGTGTCGACGGCGCGTTCGTGTTCCACGCGCGCCTCAAAGAGATGTCAGCAAAAGGAAGGGGCCACTGAGGGCCGATGCCTGCCGGGGCTGCGGGTTGTTCGCAAGAGATACCGCGCCCCCGGAACGCAAAGGGCACAAGAAGGAACATGGGTGGGTTTTAGTCAGTAAAAGTCTGACACTCCCTCCCGCCCCGCCCAGGGCGGGAGAAGTTATTTGATGATTTCCCACCCACCAAAAAAAAAAAAAAATTCGTTATTAGGAGACACTTTCCATGAGCCATAACTTCAGCCAGTCGGTGTTACTGACGACCTTTAGAGCGTCGGGCTAAAGTTAGGGCCCGGGTAACTTTTATACCTGATACCTTAAAAATGGCTTGAGCCTTAAAACTAGCAAGTAGGCATACCTTTTTAAAAAAACATTTCTTTATCTCTTCTCAAAACTTCAGCCATACTAAAATGACATGGATTTAACGACTTTGGGGTCTTGCATTGACGTTACGATGAAATTCAGCATTGATATCAAACTCGTTCTTTGAGTTTGAACAAAAATAATGACCTTCTTTTCTAGTCCGTGCGTGCATATTAGCTACAAACTATCTTTGTACATTTTTAATTGACACAAACACAAAAATGACGAGGCTTAAAATAAATGAAGGAATAATTGATACGGTGCCTTATATTTCGGCAGTAGAACATGCGACGGCCCTAACATTAATATATGATAAGGGTGCGATCCTGTGTGAGCAAAATTTTGCTTATTCACGGTACAAGTCAGCTATTTCTGAACGCGTTAGCTTTTAGATTGAGCCCTAAATAATATATTAACTATATTTAAGCACTCGATACGGCGGCTTCTTGATAATATTTGTTCCTTTTTGAGACAGATCTTTAATAACATTAATTTGATAAATCCATAAGGGAACTATTGTTTATGTAAATTTAACTTGTAAGATTTACTGAGCCATAAACGCCGAGATAGGTTAAAAGTAAATGGAAGCTTGTAAAAAATATATAATATATATCTTAGATATTTTTGTTCAATTCAGGCCGAGTCTAGGTAACTAGTTCATAATTGAATTTTCTTAAAAGTAAGCCTTGGCATAAACGTCATAAATCCTATATTTATATTCTAACTAGATAAACCAGACAACGCTTCGCTGTCGCTCAGTGTGATAAAAAAAATGTAAAAATACTCTTTTGTTAAAAGGCTTTGTTGTGTAAAAATTTTAAATCAATCCATCGACTGTTTTTCGAATTAAAGTTAAACAAAGCTAGAATGGTAGACAAGAAAACATGGCAATCAATAATGGTTTTAGTTATATAGGTTGATTAATTTAATCATAACTTTGCACAGCTACCTGTACGTAATTAGGTTAACTAGAAATATTGTTATTACTTTATAACTTCTTTGATGTTTCCAACTTTCTAACGCAATCGTAACCCTACCACATACCTTGTGCTACAAAGGGTAGCTTTTGAGCTCTCACCCCTTAATGGAAGAGTGTTACGACATACCATTAGATGCATAGAATACGTGTTTATATTATAAATTAGTTGTCAGATGTTGTAAATTAGAAAACGTTCCCCTTTTGTTTTTGTAGTTCAAAATGTAACATTTGAACAATATTGAAAGTAGAAGGAAAAAAAATTTTGTTTTATAAAAATCTTCACCTTTTATAATAATTTATTTTTTAAACTTATAAAAGGAGTCGGTTTAGTTAGATTAATTAAAATTTATATTTAAAATACACAACTCTATCTAGATGACGTCACCTCATTCGATCCTGCAGGAGGTGATAAGTACTGTAACATTTTCTTAAAAATATTTTTTACTTTTTATAAATGAAAAGATCTCACTTAGTTATGTACAAAGTCTGAATCTATCTAGATCGTGCTTCATACCAGTTGGTTAACCTTCATTATACGGCTGGGTTATAAACGTGAAGACTAAGGTACATTTAGGTACGTGATCCACATCAAAACACAGCGCACATGGTGTTAAGTTCCCTCGTTTAATGATAATTACCGTAAATATATAAAAAGTTAATGGCTTTTCAAGAAACAATAAACTAAAAAAGTTTATCAATGATATGATCCTCATAAAACAACTAGTTTAAAATGGCTGAGTCATCTCGTTCATTAGTCACTGACCTCAGGAACAAGAGGCGAGGGTTATAAAATAACCCCTTTTACAATGTGTTAAGTGGAAACGAATCATATCCTATCATCAATCATCATTCTTCCCTCTTCAGGAACCTCGATCAAATGGATTCCCATTGCCTGTTGTGTTAATTTAATTTACTTATTAATTTTATTTGTTTATGAAAAAGATAAGAAATTAAATAACAGCCCTGTTAGTAGGGCTGCCACGTACCGTCGAAAACCAAGATTTGATAAGGTTTGATATCTTTTGGACAATCAGCTTGTTTTTCAAAATATCTCTTTATTTAAAGAACGATAAAACGCTCCGATTGTTATGTCTGAGTTTAGAAACTTAAGTAGGTAAGTCCCTAGTTTTTACAACAGAAATATGCCAATAAGACCTTTTGCAAACACTTAAGGCACAACGCCCAAAAGGACACCCGCATGCCGAAAATAGAGTAAACTTCGAATTTGCGATAGTTAGACCCACCTGTTACTTAGGGTCTGTCATTATCACGACCGAGGTATAGTCATTGTCATAGGGTTTGAAGGTTTTGATCAAACTTGTTACGGTTACCTACATCACTATTATTACGTATAATTTTGACCTCTTTCTGACATGATAGTTTACCTACACCGAACTTTACAAACGGAGCCACAATTCCTTAACGTTTCACATAACATATAAAAACTTGGAATTTATGTGCTTTTATTTTGTTTTAGTTTCTGTAATTCAATTATACTCTGAAATTGTATACTGTAAATGTACAAACTGTACCACTTAATGGCAATGACATTTAGGTGCTAGGCCCGCGTTTTCCTGGTAAAAGAAACAAGTGGACTGTATTTACAAGACACATCGGAACTGTTCATTCGTTTCACATCAACCCGTCACTTACTAAAGGGAAGCAAAAAATAAGACAAGTTGGGCGCGCCTGACGGCTGACCACATGCAGACGTGTGCGCCTCCCCCGTCCAGTGGCCCCTCACCTCATCCCTCCATCACCTCACGTGTAGTGACTAGCTTCGAAGAAGCTCCATTAACCGCCAACTTTAAGGGCTCAACGAAGATGCGAACGCGTTGTAATAAATAAAGCGGTTGAGACAGATAAATTATCTTTGACTTGCGCAAAGCTACCCTTGACAAATTATCTGTCATAAAAGCTAAAAACAAATTTGTTTCGAAATGGAAAACTTTGTAAATAACAACTCGAATTGTTTTGCAAATCTTTATAAATATGAGTTGCTCAGATTTTTTCGCATCAAAGTTACTAAAACGTATTTATTACTTTCACAACTCGTTTATCGATTCATTATTGTTAAGCGAAGTAGTGGACGGCAACATGAAGTATATTTATGTGGCAGAATCGGAAAAGCGCGGGAGTTGATGTTGTTAAAGTTTTAATTGCTTTTATCACGGGCCTCCGCTTTTAGAGGGTGAATATGCGTGAGTACTACATAGAGTTATCAAATTGAATCTTTTAACGGGCAATAAATTTATTACGGAGCTCCATTTAAAACTTAAATTCTGGCAAAGCAGCTACGTTCCCGGTTAACACGTATCCGGTTATAGTTAAAAATTCCGGTGAATTTTCGATATAATGCTATTATGGCTGATTAAAATTAATAGGACGCGGTGTCCGTCACTTAAAATTGCAAAATATATGAAACCACTTTTATCGTCAATTCCCGACCCTTTTGCAGACATGACTCTGACTGCATTGTTTATACATGGACGTAAATATGTAATAGACAGACAGACAGGTACTAATAAAGTCCAGTTAAAACGCTGAATGGATGGAATCGGGAACAATATGTCATAATAATTGCACGGCACCCCTTCTCCAGTGTGCATCGGTAGTCCCGCTATTGTCCTGTGCTATCCAATTAACATGAAACATGTCAAGCGTTGATGCAGACTGATGTTCCGCCGTGCCACTAATTATCGACCTTTTGTATTAATAATACATATCTACGTGACTGACAAGCTGAATGAAACCTCGTGTTATTTATTATGAACAGAGAATACTGATATGGACATTGGACGGTGGCTATGCAGTGGGAGGGGTACTAGACTCTTTCTTTTAAATTAAAACTTTAACCATCAATATCTACAAGTGTAGTGTAATTAATGTGATTACATCTGAACATGTTAGAGACATCGGTCTAATTACAAGAATAAAACCAGCATTACGCTCATTATCAAAAACCCACCCAAAAGCTGAAAACATTAAACATTTTAAGCTGTTTCTCCAAAAAGAAATAATTATCTAAAAGTTATAACAAAAATCGCTCATTACGGAGATACCTCCGGAACAAATCATGCGTCCTCATTGAATCCTCTTACGTTAATCCCTCTCCCTCGAACACATAAGCCGAGCAATAGAGATATGATAGACGTTATTAATTAGATGTCGTTACGTCTTATGCCGTTTCATTGTTGGAAAAACCCATAGCCCTAAGTGAGGTTCCCTTGGCAACGCGACCCGCTACGTCGCGAGGTGAAGTCGCGCGTCGCCGTGAGCCCGGGGCGCCGCACGCGGTCTTATTTTGTAACAAGGAAAATATCCATGATAATACGTACACGGTGAACGTGTAATTGATTAAGTTGAAGACTTATATTAAGATTTGAACGAAATGAAATATATTTTAGACATCCCTCTGCCAATACACAAAGAAAATAGAAAAAGATACTAAATAATACTATCGTTTTTCATACTAATGAAAATGAGGCAATAAAATCATCGCTATTCCCCTAGATATTCCCCTAGTTAGGGTACGCACTATGCATCCCATAGCAACACCCCTTGACCACGAGGAGTCTGTCCAAAATGGCGTACACTTAGCGCACCATAAAATCTGTACAGATACCGATCCCCTTCGTCGATATAGATGAAGTGTAATGGATTCACATCGCCTGTCAGAATTATAAGGGCGTATCGTTATTATTACAATATGGCCACCGGAAAATTGCGTAACGAACATTTTATAATTTAGGTACTTTACCTCCGACTTAAGGATGAACCACTTTTTCCATCAAGCGAAGTAACACGATAAAAGTGGTGTTTTAATATAATACTTAAACTGAAAGAAAAATTGTTGAAAGTATTTCAAAAGAGAAGTTATAAAAATATTTGAGCCTTTTTATATTTTTATGGTAATACAAAGAACACTTAGCAGTTGCCTAACGATATTAAATTTTCATGAAAATGATATATCTTTCTCATAAAACTACTTTAAAAATGTGGTAACAATTGTTAAAAAATATACTTATATTTTATTAGGAGAACAATAATCGCTACAACAGTTTTGTGTTCAATTATACGATTCCACAAAATTTACTTGCCAATTAGTTGTCAGCGAACAGTGGCTGCAATTACCTGCGTTATTGCAACCAGACTGTGAATTAAATTTTATTTTAAAACCCCGATATCCGAGCGGCAAGTCTACTGTTACGCGCCATTTCATGCGTAATTTGATATTCGGATGACAAATTAGTTGGCAAACGCCGGGTGCACAGCGTTCGCTGAAATTACAGGGAACGGTGCGTCAATGAAGGGCCGCCCAGTCCGCGCTGCAGCCGCCACATGGCCGGGAAATGCGGGACTCTTCTGGAATTTGACACTATACTGTTACGTTCAGTGTCCAAGATGAAAAAGTTATTGCTAAAATCTTCTTTGAAAATTACTTAAAGTTGCGGATGAAAAAATCGTGTTATGAATACTTAATAAAAACCTCTCAACTTTGTCAATTGAGTTTGACACCATTAACCACTAATTCCAAGGCATAATTTCTCTAAAAAACATAATATTTTAGCCTTGAAGTCCCTGTTGGTTTTTAATTTCGTAAAATCGCATTTTGCCAGCTCATAAAAAGTATGTCAGTTGACTCGTAGTGTTAACTATCCAATTTCGACTATATAAACATAACTCCAAAAACCGATCTTACCTGGTAACCCTAACCGCGCCGCGTCCGTTTCTGCCTTCGCCTGCACTTTCAACCGACACCGGCAACTTGTCGACTCTAATTATAGTTTCCTTTTAACGCACTCCACTTTGATTCTAGAGCTCTGGAGATTAGAGAAACATTGCTAATTTGACGCCGTAACACGTTCTTTTAGATGCAGATTACGTTAGATAGCGATGTTAATTTATTTCACGTAGATTGTTTACTTTATGATATTTTAATTGCTCGATATATTTAGATTGTGCTAGTTTTAAAACAATATATATATTAACTATTCTAATATTTCTTAGCGCTTCGTATTTGTAGCAGGATAAGATAGGTAGTTGTAAAGGCGCCAGTCATCGTGCTAAAAGCTTGACTCATCCTTAACATGACAGGTGCGTTTCCTTGCACTATTCCCAAGTCATAATGCAAAGTTGTATTTTTTTTATTATGATTCCTTGCTCTCGCTTCTTATTTTCTTGCGTTGGCTTCATTTAATGCTACTTAGAAAAGGTGCACATAAAGTTTCAAAAGGGAAGTTTATATGCAACGCACCAAACCGAAATCATCTTATTATTTTAATATTTTTACGACTATAAAGGAAGAATGTTCCAAGAATGTACATTAACAATTTATTCAATTTGATAGCAACAAAGGAACGACAAAAATATTAGTACTGAAAACAAAAATGTTGAACAATGAACGGCTTCTTCCCCCGGCAGGCGTCGACGAGCGGTAATTGGACGGCCGTAATTACTGCTTGCTTGTAAAGCCATCATCTTATCATCTCCGAAAGGGTATTAGCGAAAAACACGACCTAGAGGGGAGGGAGATGCGACGCTACACGACCGAGATGCGGGAAGGAAGACAGCCCACGACTTAGATGGTTATTAATATCTTTAGAGGACTCGGGAAATAAGCGACGGCCTCTCAAAGGGTAGACGTCAAAACAAGGCAATTATGAGATAGGGTAATTAGGTTTATACATAATCTTTATGTTTTCGGGATTACTTCGGTTGAAAATTTGTTGAAAGCGCCGCGCGGATGAGGCGAAATTGGACGGTGAACATTATATTTAAAAAACTTAAGGTTTATATACTTTTACTATACCTCAGCCATGATTATTACAATACAATCAAAACAAGGATATTTCCTAAAACCGAATTAATAAGAATAGAAAGTCAAGGCACGTGATAAAATTACACGTTTTTATAAGTCCCTGAGCACACAGATATTCTCTCCAATATGTTTCCCGACATAATATCTTCTCAGTTAATCATTAGCTTCACGACGGAAAAAAATCTTGAGGCAAACCATGTTCATAAAAAAATCTAACGCGTTTTCCCGGAAAACGGTACAACCCTGTCACTTTGAAGAAGCCACAGACAAGAAGATGTAGGTTATATTGTACACATTATACACATACATTACACAGGCAATTATCAAAACATGTTTAGCATTAAAACGATAAAATCTTCCTATATAATACCGGTTGGAATACGAAATGTTTCTCAGTGTTTGGCAAATATAAAATGCAAAATTAAAATGTTTTTGAAAATAAAACGCAACAGTGTATAATAATAGCCTTAATAGTAAGAATAGCTTTGTACATAGAGATCTAGAAAATGTTACTGCTTAAATAATCAACAATCAATAGATACTTTAATATTATAATACCTACTATCCTAAACTAACCAATGAATCTCTCTCTACTCTCTACAAACTCTAAAACCAATATTTATCAGTTTAAAATACGCAGTTTGTTTTATATAGTCTATCTTGTTCTAAAGCTTAAAACGATGTGAGTCAACAATCCCGTTATCGGGTCGTGAGGAACTCGGGGGGTGGTGGCCCTCACGACAGTTGCTTGATGACTTGTCACCTCGACAGATTTCACTGTAATCAGTTTTTTGACAAATCGTCCTTACCCTTTCCGTATTAAGCGCAAGAAATGTGAAACATAATTTGGTTGCAATATTTTAATTGGCGGGTCTTGTTCATTAATTTGGAAATGATAATGATAACGTTGAGATTTAAAGATAAAAAGTTTATAAGGACCTATGAACATTGTGCATACTTTAAAATGAATTTCAAAAGCGGTTTTAAAATTCTCACGCAAGTTTTATGAAGCTTGGAAAAAGTCTCAGACTACAAAGAGTCAAACATTTAACAGTTGAAACAAAAAGAACCTTTGGCAACTCAAATCTCAAATGAACACATACCTAAAGGCCTTTAAAATCTGAAAAACAGTTTTCTATTTAGCTCGCAATGTGTTGTTGAAAATTCAACTTGCAGTCTCTTTGTCACGCTTTGACTCACTTTGGTACTACATAAAAAGCTTGGGTCGAAAGTACGCGTACATTTATGAAGGCTAAAAGAACAATTTTGTTAGGTGCCCGTTGGAAATTCCCTGACTTCAAAGGGCGTTTTAACACCGCTCTCTCTTTTATTTTATTGCCTTTACAAAAAGTGTATCAAAAAATCTGACTGACTTTACATTTACAGCAATATTTTAAAAGGTCGCTGATGTTTGATATTTCTACAATTTTTTTTTTAAATAATGAAGTTTTGTTTTGTTTGCATTTTACAAAAATTATATTACTATTTTAGCAAAATCCCAATTGATATTAATCTCTAATCTTTAAAATTAAAATCGATTATCGAACATCGAACAAGGGTAACAAGCATTAGAAAACTTTAGATAAACCGAAGGAACTGATCCAATTTGTTTACTTGAAGTGCTACGTCGACAGTGCTACAGCTTTATTTGGTTCACTACAGAATTACGTAATATTTAGATATGCCTCCCGCGAGGCCAATATTATTCAATTTTAGTTGGAAACGAAGGGCTACGGGGTTTGATTAAGTAGCTCTTGAGTGGTTTTCTTTACATTAATGTTGTATTCAACTAAAAGTTTTGGTCGCAGCAAAAATATTAAGCTCACATTGTTAGTTAAGACTAAATATTAATAATTTTAATGTCAATCATTAATTTCGTCTTTTTTGATCAAAGCAAAAATATAATTTCAAGATCGTTTAAAATAGATTGCGATTACAAAAAAGAAAATATTGGCAGAGTCATTAAGTTACATAAAACAAAAACTGAAAGGCTATTTTCTAGGTTATTCAATTATTTCTGAAGCTAATGGCTTTCGTTCGCAGAATGTATTTTAGTGACTGAACATTAAGCTGCGTATTAAAACATTATAGCGACGCATAGGCTTTACAGACCACGTAGCATCCTACTAAATTACCGTACCATTTCCAAACACCTGGAACTGTTTGGCCAACACACATAAGCAATCACGCGAGTCCAATTTCCAATTTGGGCAAGAAGTTAACGTCATAAAACTGAGAGGAACCTTTCGTACGGGCTCGCACGTGAACGATAAAAAGGATCGCACAAACCAATTGCACGGGACAACCAGTTCTCCACATAATTAGATAAACTTCCCCGTTCGTAGAATACACTCTTGACTTGAAGCCAACTTAATTAGGTTTATTGTTCATTCTTGAACACTGCTCCTAATTTATATTTCGTTCTAATAAATCTGCCCTAGTTTATTTCAATCTGTACCGTCTCGTAGAGTTGTAAGCATGGGTGAATTTTTGACTCGGCGTATTTATTCGGTAAAAACTTTAAATTGCTTCCGACCTAGTTCGAGCGACTATTGAACCAATTCGCCAATTGCCTACGTCCGAGGCTAAACTCTCTCCTTGTACATTTATTAGTGTGACAGGTACTTTATGATGGACCCAATTTGTAGTTTAGCGTCGCGGTACACATCATTGCGGTTAATATGGGTGATAGTTACGAGCTTTGATTATGATTGGACATTAAAATATTATTATTAGTATACCCACCAAGGACACAAACAAAACTAACGTTGCTTAAAATCACGTTATCACTTAAGTACCTACGTATAAATGTTTCTTATTGAGATTATCGATTGAACTTATTAGTTTGAAGATAGTGCCAGAAAAATAACCTACATGTTAGGTGAAAACACAGTATGTTATAAATGCTTGCTTAAATATAATATTTGAAAGATATTTAATCGATTAGCCATGTTAAAGCTTTATCAGAAGGTACCGTTTGGAACTCCTGCTGAGGTTTTACGAGCAATGTGTCGCGATGTGAGAGCACCGGCTTAAGAGAAAGGCACTCTCCCAAGGATACCACTTTACAAAGTCGCTACTAAACTCCTACAAGGTTTAGTTTATTGAAACTTTTCCATTTAAAGACTTTTATTATTTTAGCGTTAATATAAATAAATTATTATACTAATGTTAATAGACTGAGTGGAAACCTTGGATATATTGACGGTCAAAGTTCTATTTTATTTTTTAAACAATTTGTTAATGGTACTGCTAAACATTATTTATTTGACCGATACGGAACCCCTTTACTTCGGCATGCACCAAAGCATTTGTAAGCACAATGTTATGCGTGCATTACATTGGGTGCTATCATAAATAATGATTTTTTTACGCCAAAAGTACACTCAGTTATTTTCCAGCAATCGTTTTTGCTGGATGCGTAGTTACCGTCTATGTGGTATTTCTACTTTTGTATATTAAATTATTTGACTTTGCCTACATTTTACGATACAATTATGATATTGTGCGCGTACATATATTTTTTTTTATTAAATAAGTACTTAATACATAATCACCGGACCGAGTAAAGATATGAATATCAACAATAAATTCAATAACTACCCCATAGAAAACCAACGACTGTATTAAATTCTTTTATTTAATAATTCATGAAAAATAATAAATAAGTATATTACGTAATGTTTCAGTAGGTACTTAAGTAAACCGCAAGATGTTGTAGGACTCCTCGTCTACTGAACAAGTATCTTGATAATTTCTACTAAACTACTTGAAAACACCTGCAGGTTAAATTGAAAAGTATATTTACACACTTTAGGTACATTTTTAAATACGATTCAAAGACGTTAAATCTATAATTTATTGGAAAACTCGAATGCTTCTAAACATTCTCCACATTATAATTAAATAATTTTACCGTTTGTCTCAATATTTACACAGCGCAAAAAAGATATAGGTATCAAACCTATGTTGGAAAATAAACGAATTACAGATATATGTAATTCCAATATGTATACTTAAAGTCAGAGCTCAATCGCATTTTAATATATTGGATATTATTTAAACAACAAAGTTTATTAATGTTGTGGGTAAACATTGGTACACCTCTGCCTAACCCTTCGGGGAATACAGGCGTGATGGTATGTCATAATGTTTATCAATAAATAATTGCTTTTAGTGCTTCCGAAATGAGTTAAACCCTAAAACCATCAAGTCATTATACGTAACGACAAGTTTAAGTCAAATTCATCAATAATAATAAAATATTAATCTTCTCTTTTGAGGCTCGCCGTAGTCTGCTAATAGAAAAGAAAGTAATTAGCTCTGAGCTAACAAAAACGATATTGACCTTCCATAATTACAACTTGTTTTAAAGCTCTTAAACTAGAAGAATGTTTGAATTATTTTCTAATTTTAATTTCAAGTAATCGAACCAACTGTAATGAGATCAATTTGTTCTTGAAAAAGTTTTACTTTTTGCTCTTCGTTGGCTTTCGCTAGACATTTATTTGCATTCCAGTTTTTTAAATTAGGATTCCATATTTAGTTAACGTTGTAGGATAAGAAGTTTTATTTATCTTAGTCTTTTGATAGTTATATCAACAGCGAGAAAGACAAAAAAATATTTTTTCAATCATCAGCAAAGCGATCCCGGCTTGCCTTTTCCCAACTATGCTGGCGTCATTAGTTTTGGATGCAGCTGGATACCAGTATATTACATGGAACGTGTGCGTAACTGACCTCCAAGTACTACCTACGGTACCCCTTAGTAAGATAGGTTGTCAGACTCTTAAGCTACAGAAACTTACCTTCTTTTCTAGCTTCACTTGTACACAGATCTACGAATGATAGGCAGGACCAACGGCTTGATTTGCTTTTCGAGAGACGGGTGTGTCATACCACCAGCTTTCAAACTCCGGAGTGCTACTAAGAAATTTCCTAATGGAAAAACCCAATAGCATTTTGCCCGATCTGGGAATCAAAGTCAGGACCGCGCTCTGCAGACATGCTTACGACCACAACCAGAGACCAACGACCAGTCATCAAAATGTAGATCTTCAGTGGTGATCGAAAATTACATATTTGAAAGTGAATGAAAACATTTTGTATTGTCAACAGCTTCCGATATTTCCTGAAAGTCCATAATGAAAGTGCAGCATATGCTATGTTTATTATATTCGTCATATTGACGGTGATCAATAGCATCGCTGTCGAGGGGTTGGTAATGAGATCGGGTGGGAGGCGTTCGCGCGTGGCGACAAGCCAGCCGTGTGAATTTCGCGGGCTTAAACGTGCGCACCGACACATATATTCTCCTATATATATGGTATAGTAGTAGAACCTGAACATAATGATATCGGAAAGCGCCTGCGGCTCTGTCCATGCTCGAATATCAAGCCGACGAAATTGATTTTAGTTTGGCTTTATTTTGGGACGTATTTAGTTAAACATTTAGGGTGGCTGCTTCTTAATTGGGTGTCAATCATGGCAGCTAGTGGTCTATTCGGTCTATTTTTGATGTTCCTCACTTGTTTCCGTACTGAAAATGCTATACTAGACCTAATTCTTACCTATTATGCTCTAAATAAAATATGACGTGAACTTTCTCATTATTTTTATGAAACGAAATAATATATACATTAGTAGGGCCTTCTTCGAAATATATTTTGAAAAGAGCAGCAAGTACCTAGGGAGCCGCTAAATCCTAATAATTATTATCTTCAGAATTATTAATAAATTAACTAAGAAAACAATCTTAATTAAGTTTTATGACACTCCATTTAATCTTAATTGACGTAACAAGACAACTGCAGCAAGAGAAAAAATGTGATGTACATCATAACGAGGGCTCTCGGTCCCATGTTCAGTGTTTCTTGAATAATGCTTGATTGTATTTAGTTGAACAAGAGTGCGCCTGCACCCACTACGTCCACCTATTTAAATTTAGTTTAGGAGATTAATTAAACCGGGAGCCGGGGATGGGCGTACGCGTTCTGTCACAACCGTCAATGGCACCCGTCGCACTGTTTTATTCTCTCACTAGCGCCATCAATGAGAGACGCAATCGAATTTGCCAAATGACGCTCACACTAAATTGGTGAAGAGTGATTGATTGAAACGCTCCGCAGTTAAAGTATTTTACACGGGAAATAATTGAATCTGAATAATTTAGAGCGACACCGACGATGCAGGCAGATGAGTGGTCGGATTTTGGAGTTCAATATTTCCCCTAAGATATAAATAGAGCGATATTAATAAACGTGTATTGGTCTTCAGTAATTCATAAGCGTGCCAGCTGACGTAGACAGTTCATGTTGAGACAGACGGTCGCCGCTCATTGACTAGACTTGTTCATACGTCAATTTCCATAACTTCCGCTGAGTTTTTGTAAACATGTTTGAATACATAATGAGTTACTTACTGAAAACTTTACAGTTAGTTTATGGGTACCGTACTTCTTTGACGAAGTTGTATAAATTGGTGAGTGAAGTTAAAAAAACTGGATTGTGGCAGTGTATGTGGCATTGCGATAATCCCGTGTTTCACAATATAAGTAGGTATATAATTTACAAAAATATTACATTTCCATTCATCACCACGTTACATCTTTACCAATCAAAAATAAAATGCACCAGACAAAAAAGCCTTTTAACAAACCCGTTGATTAACAAAGTCGATTGTGAGTGCAGCATCGTTTTTTACTCGAAATCATGATTTATTGTTAAATATATATTTGTGGGAAAATAATATATCGCTGATACTCATCAATAACTGTTATTGAACTCAAAATTCGCGCTTGGCTAAAATATGACGACATGGCTAATTGTATCATATTCACATTTTCAATTTAAATGAAAGTGCATGCGTCACGTTCCTATGCGTAACTATTTGAAGCTTTGGAACACCCCTGCAAGACAGCACTTCTTTTTAACCCAATTACGAGGTTCCCCGGACCCTTACTGGTCAGCGGTGGAAGGTTTGCAAGACTTGACACCCAATATTAGCTTGATTAACTATAAAACGGACGCACGCACTGCAAAAGGCTTTAAAAATGTCACCAGTAACTCACTTACTACACCACTTGTACCCAACTATGATTCACGATAGTACAACTCGAACTTCATCTAGTTATTTTTAGGACCTACTTTTCAAG
The DNA here is from genome assembly GCA_947462355.1 of Caradrina kadenii. Classification (NCBI taxonomy): domain Eukaryota; kingdom Metazoa; phylum Arthropoda; class Insecta; order Lepidoptera; family Noctuidae; genus Caradrina; species Caradrina kadenii. Next base: position 7,513,315 of record OX381677.1, on the reverse strand, counting down.
CAAATTTTGAAAATCTGGCTGTAATGAAGTTACTAAATAACGTATCGATGGGAGATATAGATATTAAATCATATATTGTTTTAATTTTTTTTGTTTGGCCTAAAGCAACACCATCCATTTCATAATAAAACCTAGAAAGTAAACATCTGGGTCTTGTAGTTAGTGAAGAGCAAAATAAATGTGATAACATAGTACCTAGTTATTTTAAATCGGCGCCAGTATTTAGGACCGATGTTAAAATAGGTGATAGCTTTCTTCCAATGATTTCATGTTTGTTCCTACCCCTTTCGGATTTCTGTTTATTAATAAGAATAAATGTCACACGCAGTTGTAATCGACTAAGGCGAGCTCGAAAGGAGACGATTGCAATAAGTTAAGGTAAGGTTTTAAAAAAAGCTTTAAATTTTTCTATTTCAAAATATAAAACATTAGCTTATCATAATCTTGAAGACGGGATAACTAAAAAGCAAGTTTATACCATGAATAAAATAGCCTACTCAAAATAACACACACGGTAAAAACTACCGGCAACCTAAATATTAAATAAACACTTCCTTCAATCTCACAACCCTCGGCCTCGCGGGTAATCCCACGTTCATGCATGAGTTAAAATATAATAATCTTGTCCCATTTTCGCCTAATAAAGGACGGGGTAATTAAAATCACCTTAAAGGTCCCCTTTTCGTTTGAAAACGAAAAAAAAAGATCCAAGCTAGCGATGCCATGTGCATAAGTAAGTAGAATAAACCAAATTTTATGCTGTACCTCCAACATTTGAAGTCTTATAAATATATTTGGATCTTTGAATAACGGAGGGATATTAGAATGAGAATCGAAATATAGACTTGTAAATAAGCTATCGTGTCTTCTACGTTGTCAATTACATTTGAAAAGGGGTTTCTTTTTACTATCAACGTCAGACGTGAAAAGAATATTTGAGCCGGGTTGTAGATTTACTTTAAAACGTGCCTTTGTTAAATGTACATTTATACCTAGGGTTTCAGCCAGTAATTGTTAACATATTAAATAGTTTTACTTGCTTCAAAAATGTTTAATTTAATAACTTAGAAGTAGTAGTGTTCATTTTTAGCCAAGGTTACTTAATTTATTCTTATCCTATTTATAATTATCATGAAAGTGAAAAGGATACAGCGAACAATTCAACGCTCTAAGCATGATTAAGCGCAAGAAAAAACGTGCTTAATTTGTTAAGTGTCTAAATTAAAACAAAAATTAAGATATTTTTTGTTTATTTACTTAATATTTTTGTATTTCAAATAATTGCATAGATTTTCTTTATAGATGGTTAATCAGCGGGATTTGTTTCTCGAGTGGAAATATTTGCGAACTCATGGTAGCTCCGCTGTAACCCGACGATAATTAGATATGGCGCGCTTTTACAGCGCCGCGATTCTGAATACCGACCAAATTGCGCCCTTCCAATCCTGTTTATGCTACGATGGAACTCCGACGGTTCATTTGGTCACCATTTTTCATTTTCATACTGCAAAGTTTTTTGCACAAAGCTTCTAAAAAATTCACGCTCATGTTTCAGAACTGTCGACATGTGTATTCGGTCCGAAAATTGCAAGAATGGAGATACTTTTGTCTACAACATTTTCTGTTTTTGGTATATCAGCTGTTTGTATAAAAATCTTACAGAAATGCTTACAAAATTCCAACTTTTACAAACGTATAAAAATTAATCTCTAAAAGAATACAAAAGCGAACTTTTCAAAACATGTTGGTAACTACATTTAATTGACTGTGCATGAAAGACCTATCAAATTCAGTCAAAAACATACAAAAACTTTTTTAAACTGTACGCCGCTAATTACCCGTTCGCAACAAGTTAATACTTGTCCGTGTAATGGGTGTACGGTATCAGTGCGCTGAGGGCCCTCCACATTCCGACTGGTTGATTAGCTGGTCGTCGATTGCACCCCTCACTCAATTCCCCTAGTAATGCACACCTGCAGTTTTTGGCATTGCAGTTCCGAATGATCGAACGGTTATGAAAGGACCAAAAATGTATATGAAGAACGTGTGTGCAGAGAGAATCGGGCGATTGAATATTGAATGGAGGTGTAAAAAATAGCAGAGATACGTAGTGAACTATTACAGTTCCTAACGCCAGAGCTTCAAGTAAAAAGATGAATGATGATGATAAATCGTTTTCTTACGTCTTTTGAAACTGATGATTTTAGGAGCTTCCTCGGTAAAACGGCAAGTTTCTCGATTTACTCGGAACAACCGCCCTTACTCTTATGAAATGATTATGGAGATATTGATATTTAGGCACCGTCTTCTAAGAATTATAGTTCCTTAGTCACACCTTACAGCACTCACTAATTGAGTTGGGGAACCTATTATGGGATACTGAGATAGTTAACTGGATATAATTTCAGAATAGCTGTTTAAATTGCGAAAGGTTGATAGCCTAATAAAATAGCGATGATAATCTATACGTATAGATTCAATAGTGGATAATATTATTAACGCAATAAATGGAGTCATAATAATAAAATTGTTTGCCTAAGGGAACCAACGAGTGTGACAAGTAAGGAATAAGTATATTTTATTACTCTCTATATATATTTAATACCCCATTAAGAACTTTACGATTTTATCCGTAAAGACTTAATCAGACTTCAATTGTTTTAACGTTATTAGACTAGAGAACTGCCTCGGTAGCCTAATGGTCCTAAGCGCGACTGCTACGCTAGAGGTATTGGGTTCGATTCCCAGGTCGAGCAAAAAGTGTTAATGGGTTTTTGTATGAACTTCTCAGTAGCAGCTCGGAGTTAGGATTTGTGCCCGGTTAATGGCAATAGGCTCGCCGCCTATTACATGGGACCTAAACATACTGGCGAACTGTGGGTGTACAGGTACACCTCTGCCTAACCCTTCGGGGAATACAGGCGTGATGGTATGTATGTTATTAGACTAATAAAGACAAATGTATCTAATAAAAAGAAAACTATTTAGGGCCATATTTACGCCTTTACAGTGACCTTACGATATTAAATCACACATAAAGGCAATGCTGGTTCAATCCCTTATCTTCCCCTTACTTGATTATGGTGATGTGTGTTACTATGACCTGAATGCAGATCTCCTCAATAAACTTGACCGACTTCTTAATAACTGCATTCGATTCGTAATTAATCTCCGCAAGTATGATCATGTGTCCGCACATCGGTCACTCTTGAAATGGTTGCCCATCAGACAGCGCAGGGCGTTAAGGGCTTTGACAACCTTATTTTCCCTTTTAGACAAACCTAGTTCTCCTTCTTGTCTGACTTCTCATTTTCAATACTTGTGCTCCGTGCACAGTAAAAATCTTCGTTCCTCCAATAATCGTCTTCTACGATGTCCTTCTCACCGTACTGGTTTTCTTAAATCTTCATTTCTTGTCCAGGCGGTTTTTCTTTGGAATGCGCTTCCTCAGAATATCAGGATGGCTACCAGTCAGTTCACATTCAAGATAAAACCTCGCGAATACTTCCATAAAAAGTTAGCAGACTCGTCTCACAATTAGTTTGTTATATTTCTCCACCTATGTATTTTGATCTCTATCTACTTTGTATATATTGTTTGTATGTATTTATTATTATATTTTATTCTTGGAAATTTTCAGTTCGTCTTCCTTGCAGCTACTATATTTTGTCTCTGCATTACCCTAAGGTAAACTGGTAGAAAATGCCTAAGGCATTAAGTCCGCCTTTGTACGGTTTTTTTTTTTTTTTTGTTGGTGGGTGGGAAATCATCAAATAACTTCTCCGGCCCTGGGCGGACGGAAGGGAGTGTCAGACTTTTACTGACTAAAACCCACCCATGTTCCTTCTTGTGCCCTTTGCGTTCCGGGGGCGCGGTATCTCTTGCGAACAACCCGCAGCCCCGGCAGGCATCGGCCCTCAGTGGCCCCTTCCTTTTGCTGACATCTCTTTGAGGCGCGCGTGGAACACGAACGCGCCGTCGACACGGCCTGTCGTTATGCAACGTAAGGACGGTGAGCTACCCATTGCTCACCGTCCACAGGCCCGTATCTACGGTGGCCGGGAGTCGTCTCGCGGCTCCCGACGTCCGGAGCGTCTACCGCGGCGGCTGGGACGGGAGAACCGCTGTCTCAACCGTCCCGCCGCCTCCTTCTCAAGCTTTACTGCCTCGCAGAAGGAGGCGACTGCATCCCATTCCCTCTCGCTCCGGACCATGGCTTGCACCAGGGCCGGACGCGAGAGTTCGCCGCCGCCGATGGCCGCCACGAGGACTCGGCGATGCTCCGCCCAAGCGGGGCATACCGCCACGGTGTGCTCCACCGTGTCCTCGGGGCGATCCACACAATGGTGACACCCGGACGTTTCCTCCCGCCCGATAAGGTGCAGGAACCTCCCGAAACACCCGTGTCCGGTGAGGACCTGCGTCAGGCGGTAGGTGAGGGCGCCGTGACGCCTCTCCAGCCACTCCTCAAAGAGGGGACTTACCGCCTCTATTAAGGCGTGCCCAGCCTTTGTACGGTGTATTTTGTTTTACATTTGTGCATAAAGCTTTAATAAATAAATAAATAAATAAATAGAAAAGTGATCACGTAAAAAAGGCGGAATTGTTGATTAGGTTTCAAATGTTAATATTTTTAAGTATTTTCATAGATCACCTTTCTCATTATAATACTGGTCTCGTAATGGAATGAATGTAGGATTCTGTATTTTTTACGTTGCATTAATTTGTTTCCTAATATACACGTAGAATCTGTTGTCACGAACTCATTGGCCGTGTTAGTAATTATGTGCCCATTACCAAACCATGTCACAAAAGCCAACATTTTTATCTCTCAAACAAAAATGAGAATCATGAATTCTACAAAAATATTGTCATATTTATACAAGGCTCTATTCGTGACCCAAAAGTACGTGTTACCCAAAACTTCAAAGGGTCAACTTGACAAACATTGACTCATTTTAGTCTAAATTTTGTTTAGATAGGTTTTGGCGTGAAACATTGAGATCCGAAAATGGAACTTGGTCACGTATTCAGTTTCTAACTGATACAGACTTAGTGCCCTTTTGTGAGCTTTATCCTTGCCTTATCTAGTAAATATGTCACTTTTAATTCGTATTCATTTTGCCACCCAGTCACTTTTGTGTCAGTATAATTTAACCTTTCATTTAGTATCAGAGCTCCTTGTGAAGGAGCTCGTCCAGGGAAGTACTACCACCATATCTTTTTCTGCCGCAAAACAGCGTTTTGTGTTCCGATTTGAAAGGTATGGATACGGGTGTAACTACATATATGCACATGAGACATTTCAACTTTGTCTCTGGGATGGCAACCAATTTGAAGGCCTCTGGTATTGCAGATGTGTATAGCCTGCGGTGAGTACTTAATATAAGGTGGGCCGTCGGCCTGTTTGCCATCCAATGATCTTCTAAAAATAAACCTCGGTTTCTCGATCGAAAAATTAATGGGACAAATTGTCAAGCGCGCATAAGTTGCGTGAATTATCAACAACCAATCAGCTTCTTATGCGCACATGATAATTTGTCTCCTTAATTTGTAAGTATTTTAACGTAATAACTTCGTTACGTGACTTTGAGCCTTAAGACTTAAGAAGGATGATAGTGGATTGAATACCGTGCCCATTTTTTTGCGAACAAAAGATACGAATTCTTGTCCACATTCTTGAACATAACTGTCACGCATATTTTTGGGCTTATGGCTGTTTGATATAATCCTTTGCGACATACATAAGGTTAACTAATGTCACTACATAGAGGAATTTTATCTTCATTGGACGTGTTACATCTCGTGTAGGTACTTAGTTACGTCACACGACATATTGCATCGGTAGGTACGTTAAATATAGTGTGAAGACTTACTTTGGCTATACTGCATGTTTTATTTTGCCAAGTAACCTTAATTTCATATACAAGATAAATAAAACATTGTTATATAACTATGTCATAATATATCGACGTGTGCAGCGTAACTTGTTAGAACGTAATAAAGTTCAAATAAGTTCATTAATCGCTTAAAGCTTAATTCATCATGTTAGCATTTATGTTTTAATTACAAATGTGATAGATTGACAACTTCACTTTCCTTACTTCTAGAGACTTAACAGTTCGAAGAAGAACCCGAGAGAACCTATCAAAGACAAAAGAAAATACTTCAACAGTAAGTTTTGCGCGCTTGATAAAAAATCTCCTTCGATGCAACTCGCGTACCTACTAGCCTTACCAAAGCATTACTAAGTTCAAGTGCATTGCCGGAGGAGGCTGTCACGAAGTGGCTGTATCAGATAACTCCGGTAGTTTGTTCTCGGAACGTCCGTGTCATTTGTCGTTTGCGTACAGCGTGCGACTGAGACGGTGTCGCGTCGTGACTGCGTAGGAGTGCAACATTCAAGTGCAAAGTCAAGTGATCTGAAGGAGGCAATGACGTTATTTGAGATAATTGTAATGCTAAGACGTATTCTGATTACTAAACGTTATGAGAGCCGCCAAGAGTTAAAATAATTACTTAAGTCCTTTTTTTTATTCCGTGGAGGATAATCCTCATCAATGTCCCCCGTCCTGTTGGGAAGGGGGAATCTGTCAGATTCTTACTGACTAAAAACCACACCCACACCTACGCTTGTGATCCCGGGAGCGGCGTGCCTTCCGGGATCCCTGAAATTAGTCCTAAGTCCTATTTACCTAATTTTACCTAGGCAATAAGCAACGCTACCAAATTTTTCCGCTACTGATTTTCACTATAGTGTAACACGGGCCGAGACGACTTTTAATCTCAGACCTTCATACTTAGATACTTCTGCATAATGTCCCTATCTCAATAAATGTGTTTCGTATCTAAGGGACTTTTATAGTTGTTTAGTTGTTTCCCAACAGAAGGAAATAGCACTTATAGTGCAATGAAAGCGCGAACGCTCCCGGCGAGTTCCGTTTCGTTATAGGTTTTCTTATCACAATGGTTGATCTTATAGAAAATCTATGGGAAGCTTTTTACTTTTGATTGGAAATGTACAAGTACGGTTTTTTGTCATTTTGTCTTATTTTGTTTTAAGATTTGCTTAAGGTAGATCGCTGAACAGATTTCTTGGAAAATTAATTAACTCGAAAATAATATCGTACCTACCCTTCAGCCCTCGTTGGCTTACAGACTGTGATCTCTCATAGATCAATCACTACGAAAATTAAATTGTAGGTAGGAAAATGACTTAGCAACAGCGTTCGTAACCAAAGACAAATTTCTAATGTAAAGATATTTCCGAATTATATGCTTAATACTAAAATCAACTTCAAGCTTCAAATAATTTCGTGATAAGCTTTTGAGAACAGAACATTCAAGGAACTCGAGATCAAATGTTCAAGCATGAACGAGTACAGAGAACTCTACTCTTCGAACTCTAAATCTCAAAGCCATACAAACTGAGGTTTAAATATCTTATCCAAGTCTGTCGTTGAACACTAAGATCCTTGTGAGGCTTCCCTGCCCACGCACCTTCACCGGGAAAGGAATAAACTTTATGTCGACGCATACATTTCGTGCATTATGCACTCACTAATATATTACTTAGGTATGCCACAGGCATTTTTCCTTAAATTATGTTGCTTTTAACATTTGCATTTGAATATAATCTTGAAGTGCAACGCAGAATTATGGGGCCTAGATTATTAGGTTTCATATCTATCTGTAAATATTATACTACAAGAGAAACCGGGGTCTATTCGATCCGGTAATAAGCTGCCATCATTTTCTGCGAATTACCGAGGTATATAACTGCGAAATGTCTCAACACTTTAGAACACAATAGTTATGGATAAGATAACAACACGCAAAAGATTCTTACTGACGTCACTAACCTGGACTCAAAGCTACTGTGATATATTTCGTTGTTTTTTCAAAGCCATTGAGATATAAATTGACGTATTTGTCAAACAATATGGTGAAATTACCATGTTCTGTAAACATTGTCAGCAACGTTTAAGTTTCTATGGACACAACGCTGTGGAAACTATTCACGACGCCCTCCACATTGCATTCAAATGACGGTAAATATTTGTGCTCTACGCTCCAGTTAACCAACGCAACCGATAATTAGGCATCTGAAAATACACCCACGATAGCCTGCGCTACTAGACGTCGGTGTGAGAGCATCTATCTCCGCTGAATAAAAATATATTCCGACATTACATAGAATAATTAAAGTGTCTCTTGAAATATTCAAGGATTAGCACCTAAGAGACTTCCGTATCCGTTTGAAAATCAACTTTATACGGGCATTCGAATGAATAAAGAGAATTCTAATCAACGCTCGCGTAACTTTAAATGAAGGTGAACATTTTTGAAACCTTTATCCGTAGCTTGAAAATTCCACCTTTATTTGGGACCGGAGGGGACTTATCAGGGCGTTTTTCAAATAACGGCATCAATTCCGCGCCGGCATCCTCACCTGTTATCTGTTTCTCTTCCTGCAGCACACAAAGCGCCCTCGTGGGCGGCATTTTAGCGTTACGCGCTCATTTTGTTACACTCGAAACACCATTACCTTTTGCGTATGTCGGGTTCGGGTCACAAGCCACATCTACGCTGCTCAAATTATGTTAATGATCGCCTGAAAAAACCATAAGCACCTACGTCGTTAAATTTTAAACACTTTTGTCATTTTAAAATTCTGTTTTTGTTACAGGTACTCAGTTCACGGCGGCATGTCGTACTTTTACGCAGCGTAAGTATATAAATGATATCATCGAGCTCAAAACTCGGCAAGTATGAACTTTATCTAAATAATTTAAGCCGATATATCACTGTGAGTCGTCTCTTTGATGTTGGATTTCAACGAGCTTTAGTTGGCAATACGCAAAAAGTTAACTAACAAGCCTTCAAAATACTGGTATGATTTTAACGAAGCTGGGTTTGAATGAAAAAATATCACACATCGGCAACATACCTGCGCACTTTTGTATTCAGCAGGCTTACTGGAAGAATGCAAAAAAAAACGTAGAATGGCTTATTTCGACTGAACATTTCAAATGTGAAACAAATGCTTTGAAAACTTTTATTAATTTAGCAGTAGAAAAAAAACAGACAATTCATTTATAAAGGTAGGGCCTATCTGAACAGTTTTCCTCTTTATGTGTCAGAACAGAGTTAATCGGAGAATAGCGTCGGTAACTTTGTGACAGGCGGAGAGACGCCACCGTGGAAAGTTCTCTACTCGTACGTAATAGCTAGTTAATCCACCGTTCTATGGAATGCATCGATTTGTTTACATTTTCACTTGCGGTGCCCGAAGCATGCATCTATTGTGCTCTAGCTACGATTGTCAAAATGTCCTGAACATGCTTGAACTGTGCCTATACCATGCATTGTACCGGTATGTCGCTGAATCATGTTGCTCACCGTGTGCACAAGTTCTTCTGTGTAAAAGCTTGCTATTTAATGTGCCATGTTCAACTTTCAATGATTACTGGCTGATAAAACTAAGTGTATTGAATTTCTACATGAAAATGCGGATATTTTCAGTGGAGTCTCACCCCTTTGCTTTCGGCGGAGGACTTTCATTACGAACTTTTTTAATCGTCCTTTGTCCCGCAGAAAAAAATCCGTTGTGATGCCGGCAGAGACGGCGTGTCCCGCCGCGGTGCCTGTAATTAAACTGACACCGACTCCCGCGGGACGAGTTTTGAATGTTATTAGAATCTCTTTCGCGCCGTCGACTCTGATTGGAAATCTGTTATGTTGTCACGCAAACACAGACAACTGTCACCGCCAACGACACTTTCTACTCCTGCCTTTATAATTATGCAACTATAAATTGAGAATGTTTCAACTTTAAATTAAATAGGCAGACCTACCTTTGCCTTTCAAATATTGGAGCATTCAACCAAAAACCTAATTTACCTGTTCAAATTGTTTGAATTGTAAAGTTTCTTGACTTATTCCATTTAATTTTAGTAAATTTTATTATCAATTTGTTTCTAAATAAAGTATCCCAATGATATGGTTTTTCAGTCGAATACTGCTAAAGTTGTCTGTTGAGGGAGCGACGAGTTTGCTTTTAATGTTTTTGTTTAGTGGTGTTGCTGCGAGTGTTGATATGATTCGCGTACAGCAAGTGGGTAGTCACATCGTGGACAAGTGAGCACGGCACATTGGACGGCGCGTGTTGACACTCCTCGGCGCGGCCTCGACAAACAAACATATTCTGTTTACTCAGCGACACATCGCTGTATGCTTTGAATTTAAATTAAAGCACCAATGGAAATCGAAATTCAGGAACGTGTCTACCCATTTTTGAACGTAATTAAGAATTTTACCATCAAAAGTTTTCGTCGACATTGCTGATCATTATTAATACTTGTGAACAAATATGTTTATATTCAATAGGTATATATGTGTTATAAAATTAGATAACTATATAAAATAAATAATTATTAAACTTTCAACCCTGACAATTAGTCGGGTCATAAACAAGAGCGTTTCGTAGAATCCAACATTCGTTATAAAACGTTTACATATTTATTGCCAGTCAAATAAATATGTCGGTCTATTTCACGAATTAATTGGTTATCCTTAATCCTTCTGATGACAAAAATGTTAATAATCGTTGCGGGCTATATATATTTCTCAAATTAGGTGGAATTAATTTTGTGAGCATTTTGACGGACGGTGCGGTATTGGCCGGGTGCCAACATTGCCACTTTCCCTCGCACTCGGAAGCTTCGCTCTTAAACAGTATAGTATGGCCGGACAGAGCACATTGCCTCGATTTCCGAGAAATTGACGATTTCCAGCTACGTTCAGAAACCGGCATCGGAAATATTTTATTAGTGATAAATTGATGTCTGTAGGTAGAATTGATGGCTCGAATAAGGATTTCTAAAATAGTCTAAATATGTTTAATGACGTCACTAAATCGCCGGACATAGCTGAAATGTGAACTCAGCTAATTTTACATTCTATTTACGTATCATTTGAAGCACTTTTATTCAAAAATGGCAGTGGGGGAGGTACCTACTTTGTAATATCGTCAAAAAAGAGAAGTGCTCCAGGCTCTAAGTAGATTATTTAGTTATCAATATTCTTGTGAAATGTGAATCTAGAAATAGCTCCATGCTAATGTACTTACTTCAAAGCGAAAGCAATTTCTAATGGGCATGTGACAGTCATAATCCTCATCTAATATTCTAATACCTGGCATTAGCTTTCTGCATAATGCATTTAATATGCCATGACCACTAAACTTTATATGAATGTATATACTCAGATAACGACGCAATTTCACTAGTTATATTTAGCTGAATTATTTAGATAATCTTGTTTACTAAATACATACTTTCTTAGACCGAGATTAATAAGAGTTTAGCACGCGCTTTGGCTAAACGTTGCCCAGTCAATGACACACAACCTACATTTATAAACGAATACATAAGCTTTAATTTGCCACTGAGATAAATACGCTCCTGAAAACATTGTTCGAATCAAATTGAATATGTATTGAATGATGTATGATCTCAATTTGTGAAATGGCGTGCATTTACGCGATCGTTTCGGCTCGCCAGATGCCAAACAATGACCAACGCTCCACACGTTTATTCATTATAAATGACGAATTAAAAATTAATATGTTATTTATCAATTAATGTGATTGGGTTCCTGAAATACAAATTCTTGTATTACCATTGCTGTTTGGTACCACGCATAATATACGAAAATACAAACAACTGTCAGCATTATTTTGTATTCATGACAAAATTATGCTAAGTTTGGACGTAAGAACTGCGACTAGAGAGTGTATAGTTAATATATGCAAGCAGAAACATAAAGGTTCGTACTTATGTCTAACGGAACACTTGGGTCAGAAAGATCAAACGCTAACGACCATGGTTCAGCCATCTAATAAGCGAACGGTATGCAGTGCGTCTATTTTATGTTATAACTTGTGACCCTGAGTCATTTTGTTCGTGGTACTTACGACTATTTAACGTCTAGCCAGGTTCACCCGTCCGCGAGAGATTATTAGATTGGATAGATAAGATGCTTTAAAGATTATTAGTCACAAGAACTGTTATCAATCGCTTAAGTTAACTTTATTAATTATTTTCATAGTCGTTTTATCCATTTGTGAAGAGATACAGAGAACACCGGCATCCAATCTCGTACCAAAATTTTAACTACTATTCAATTTATATAGCTTGATGTTTAAGTTTAATATCTCTTAATAATACCTGTATTATGTAGAAAAATAACGTTACAACGCTATCGTTATTTTAATAAGCTACGTTATTGCTCGACATGTATAAAAAAATATTGCCAAAATGCAGTCATTTCCATAATATAACACAATAACTACCGTTATTTGATCATGTTCTTTCTAATGCTGAAATAAATTAAGTGCCTCATATAAGTTCATCATCTGTACTAATATTTTGAAGCTGAATAGTTTGTTTGTTTGTTTAAACGCGCTAATCTCAGGAACTACTACTGGTTTGAATAAAAAAAAAATATTTGTGTTGGATAGTTCATTTATCGAGGAAGATTATAGGCTATATAACATCGGTGCGGAGTAGTAACCAAAGACGTAACCTAATGTAGGTGAGAAAACTACGCGGACGAAGTCGCTAGCAGAACCTAGTTTAATATAAACATAAACACAAAGAAATGTTCGCCTTCATGATACTGTTATTGTATTTATATTGTTATCTATTGTAGGAACTACAGCAGGTTGTGCTATAAATAAGTTAAAACTTGCAATAAAAGGTAACACGAGGGGCGGTGTGCCGGGGCGCTAGTGAATCGGAAGCGCGGCGGCAACCGGAAAGTGCGTAGCTCCAGATTCAATTTCCGCTGCCGGTCGCGTAATAAGTCCACTATTCACTCTGTGTGTTCACGTAGAAAAAATAAATTAAAATTCTACGGATTTTCCAAGTATTTTCTTGTTATTTTCTTCGACTTTTTAATGGGTTGGGATCGAAACGTAATACAAAATGTTTAATCAATTTTTCAGTTCAAAATTTTAAATGTAATATTATTAACTAACTTTATTTTTTAATGCTAAACACAAATAGGCTGTGTGCAATTTTAATATTCGGATAATAATTACATTTATAATTTCTATAAAATGTCGCTCCAAGGATCCCTTTTGAAAAAACATAACATTGATCAAATAACTTTGAACATGATTGTTACTTCAGTGACAGTTACTTGAGGAGATGCAAAAAATATTAGCATTCCGAAAAAGTTCGCAGTCATATAGTTTAAATATGCATAAAGGCTGTTCATTCAACCTGATGAACAACTTTGTTGAGATGAAGAAGGCAACGAAATAAGGGCTTATTAGAAAAATGTTTTACAAGAGCGCCAATTATTTATACATTAGATCTTGTAAAACAACGTACAGAATAGTTTGCGGCGACTTTATTGTACAGAAGGAATATCACGTGCAAGTAAGCAACAAAGCGCCCAGTATGCGCGTAATCCGATATTCTCGGGTTGAATGATCCCATATCAACGCCCAGAACCTTAATTCAGCTCTCGACGCGACAGAGGCAGAGTGCACTTGGACGTAAATAAAAAGTTGAACGTCGGTGTAACGAGAGCCGCGGCAGACAATGACGCTAGACAATGTGTTAGCGGAATGACACTCCACAGCCACTAGGCGCGCCCTCACAACCTTACAGTGTCATGTTCTCACTGCACTCCTCTGAACGAAACCTTGAGAACACACTCGCAATACAATATTGAAAAATATAGAACATCAATTCTTATACCTTACACTGATGCACGCTTGGAACTACAAAGAGAAGATGAAACTAACTTTTCCTGAAGAAATATTAAAGTAATGTTTTAGCAATTATTAAGAAAATATTTCATTAAGTACACATTTTTTTTACGACCCAAGTAAACGCTAAATTAAAAATCAAATTCATTTCAAGCTCCTATTAAGAACAGGGCACATTAATTACAAAGTAATATTGTAAGATTGCGCGTACCTACTGAAGTAAATAGCTCTGATGAAAAATGGGAGTAAATAAAGTGTGAAAAAATTATTCTGCAAAATTTGAGTTGAATAGTGTGTGGATAAACCGCGGATGAGCTCATGAGCGCGACCCTTTGCGCCCGAACATTACCTCAGTACTCGTGCTCAATGGATGAAGCACCCTCCGCCGACACCGCATTCCCACTGCGACGCAATGGCAGTCATCAACATCGCCTACCTCTGTCAACTTCGCATTTTCTAAAAGACATGAAAAGGTTTTTAAAAAGGCTTCTTCCTCTCAAATATTTTACACTTTATAAACGTCTTTGAAAGGGAAATATAAGTTTTGAAAGGGCGCACTCAATATTCCGTACCTATCTTAGATTTAGTTTGAAAGTATCTTCATAAAATAGAAAAAAAAAATAAAGTCAAAAGTTTATTTCAGATGCACTTATGAGAAAGGTCAAGAATTTAGTTTAACAAGATGATACTTGCTTTTGCATTTTCATTGTTTAAATTTTAATGAAAGCCATCGAGCGCGTCCATTGTTATAAACACCGCGCTGCCCGCTGTAATTTACATGGGCGGCTATCGTATTAACGATGACTGAGCGGTTTCTCTTAATTATCATTTTGCACGGTTCGTCAGGCACACGCTTGCTCCTGTTGCGAACACCACACTGTTACGTTATAGCTGTGTGGATTTTTGATACATAATGGACTTTCAATATTGTTTCATTGAATTTTGAAGATAGATTCCTAACTAGCGGACAGATCTGCTCCTTTAGCTGTATTTTATTCCTATTTGGTTAAACATGAGGCAAAGTCAATTCTATGAGGCTTGTTCAGTGTTATAGTTCATTTATATTTCATACTTGTTAGTTATTTTCGTTCGTTAGCTTCTCTTCCCGACTGCCTGATTGTTATTTATATACATTTAGTAAATGCACACTCTCATTTGCGTGACATAGATCGAATACATTTTATAAACTATCCCTTACGGCATACAAATGTGCGTATTATGTTATCTTTGATGTCTGATTGCGGCCTGTGTTGGTGAACATCTGTTTATATCCATATTTTAGTATAATAGATGACAAACTAAAAAAATAGTTTAATGGCGAGCTTCGATGCATTACAAGAAACACTATAGCTACCAATATTCCAATTAGATTTGTCATGTCAAATATTTCTGGTATGTTTCCAATTGTGGTTCATTTTTATTACTCCGACTTCCAGTGCGTAATTAACTGATCCATCGATATTAACATTTAGTTAGTTAGATAGACCGGAGCCTGTGAAGCGGAGTCCGTAGTTTGTACCGGACTCCGAACCTGAGCCCCTGCCCGGTCCCAACACTTCTGCTAGTTTAATTGTTTATTCAGATACGAGGAACTTCTCGAATTAGGTAAGCCGGAATAGCCGCATTAATTAATATTTGTGTTTGAACTGTCTCCGTGCCCTTGAGTGATTAAGCGACCTTTCAAATAACAGTTAGTTGTAGACAATTACTGTTATTTGCGCCCCAATTTCTATTGCTAGAACCTGACTATTGTCTCAGGATTGTTTGATTTGATTTAACCAAGTTATTTATAATAATAAAAATGTAGAATCAAATTCACAACTCATATAGGTACCTACTACCTAATATGGCCGCCTACTTTCCAAACAATTGAGAGCTGAAGAGTTTTTACGATTATCCTCTCAACAAAGGAAATATGAGACAATATTAGGTGTATCGTAACTCGATCTTATCATCTCGCTGCTAAAGAGGTGAAACGAATCGTAAATAATACACGTGAATTAACGAGACAAATCCTTTTGTGTTTTGTTGCGCGGCGCATTTATGGGGATGAAGCAAATATCTCGGTACTGTCGAACAGCTGTGCTATTATACCACGATTATTCGTATGTTTTCGTACGTCGCCCGAAGGCAACAACGTAATAGTTATCCGTTGCAAACATGGCGACATCTGTGAACATGCTCGAGTTCAACTAATATAATAACACGACCGTAACTTGGGGCCCCTAGCAACCTGTAATGAAACAGAAAGACTCGATGAATCTGAATATTGTATCCGTACTCTGAATAAATCTTGAACGGATTGAAATTGGCAAACAATAGATATTGTTTCTGTTATATGAATATCACATCAAACACTAAACTGATACAAGTTATGCAACTTTTCTACCTGGCATTGCATTTAAAAGGTTGCACAAAAAGTGTATTATTGTATGGTAAATTTCATCGATGAATGCATGAACAAATAAAGTTGGTCACAATAAATTTGTAAGCGGTTCTTCCGTCGGAGAGAAAATGTTAATAGCTCTTGAAAGCCAGATAATGATGTCGCATAATCAAATATTCCGGAATCCTTCTTAAGAAAGAGGCCGGAGCTCCGAGCTCGGGGCTCGCGAAGCGGCCGTGCATAAGCAACAATATCGGTTCCTTTAAAGGATAAAGGAGACTCAAGGACGATTCGTAATCCGCTCGAAAATGTATTGCAACTTATCTGTTCCCAGGTAGTCGGACAAACGCCCGGAAACCGCCACCAACATTGTACAAATCTTCGTCGATCGATGAATAAATAGCGCTTGCAGACTGTAAAACCAAATAATAGATATCGCAGGCATAAATTTCAACCAGAATATATACCAAGTTTTCTTACCTATTTATCATGCGACAAATGTTAGTTTTATGATAACAGTGGCTCCTGAGTTATCGTTAACGTGTCATGCTGCCGTAGTATGTTGGTTGGATTTAGGGTACGATACGCCTGGCTTGACGTGTGGCTTTTGTAAGTCCCTACCAGAAACAGAAGTTTTAGGTTTACCTACATATATACCTACGTAAGTAACTCTAAATCATAGATATAGTAGCCGCCACGAGTCGTGAGCAGAAACGTCAAGTTAATTCTAGGGTTTTTGGGTTCGTTTCTGGGTTTTTTGGTACGCTGAGGCTGCACGTGGTCGGTCCGACAGATGGACCAAACGTGTGCAGCGCCGGTGACCCAAAAAACCCTGAAAGGAACCCAAAAATAAACTTAACGTTTATGATCACGACTCGTAGCGGCTACTGCACTTAAAATATTTTGATGAACAATATTTTCTACTTTTTATTTACACGTAATTGTATGCATGATGATTTTTGGTGCCTGTGTATCTGCTAACAAGCAATACAAAATGTTACGATTTAACAGTTTCAAGAGTGAATGAATCCACATCATGGATATTGAAGCTGGCACTTTAGGGTGCATCCGCAACAAAAAAAAAGATTACAAACAACATGACGTTTGAAAGTTGGTGCGTCCAACGCGAACCCGAATCGTCACACAATGCGTCATTGTAGTCACGGCATAATACGCGGCATTAACATTTTGTACACCGATTCACGTCAATGATGACGATTTATTGTCGCACTGTCGTACCGCGACTCTATGTGGTATAATTAATCCTACATTTTTTATCTCCCGCGATGATTTAGGTTTGTTGTGAAGTTTGTTTTGCGGAGACATCTGCCGACGTCGCCATTGTTACCCCAAGCTCTCCTCAGGTAAACCAGATAATGGCATTATCTCAAAAAGAGTTGACATTTCTTCGTTTAAACTTTTGTGGAGTCGAGTGTTTTGACAATGCTTGTTTATTTAGGAGATTTATTCACAAAACGGCTCTCATTAAGATAGCGATCTAAAATAACAAATTGTATTTTAAAACAGAATGTTTGTAGTGAAATCAGTTCTTATTCTATTTCTGGGGATTGTTTATTGCTGTCACATAGTTTTTTTTATCTTTATAGGTGTACATGCATATCCTCGAGTCACGCAGAGTCGATCGCACTCCCATACGAACGGACACGTTCATTTATCGGGTAAACAAAGAATTTATTGGTGTCGTATAATTTTATGTTCTAAACAAAGGCTCGTCAGGCCTCCCCCTCCCCCCAACTCTCACCCTGGGCCCCCACATCACCCGCTGCGCGTGCACTTGTTCACTAGCATATGTCTACAAATGCGTGTGTTTATGTTTTCAGTGTTTACATTAACCAATCTTGTATAAATAAATCTTTACGAAGAAGTGATGGTTTGACACTGAGTTTGTAGTTACAAAATGTTAAAACTAAATGCATTACCGAAATACTTTCACCTGTTTCGTGCTTATTATCAGAGACATTGATGAAAGATGCCAGGTCAAATGTCGGTTCTTGTAAAATCGAATAGGTAAACACAAAAAGACTGCACATCATTCTCTGTTGGAGCACAATGCGGTGTTAAAATCAATTGGTCAAAGTCATTTATACATTCATCGCGGCGTTGAGCTCGTGCAAACGTCTTTTGAATCCTATTGTTGAGCTGGACTCCAACTGTGACGTTGTTGATCTCGTTCCGCCCGTCAATCTGAAGATTGGTACTTCCCAGAAGTTATACTTTCAAATTAAAGAAATAAAGGACTAACCAAAATATTGACACATATAGAGCAATCAGTAAAGAAACAAAAACATAGACGTAAAACAGTTCAGCTTTGTGAACTCATGATCAACCAGTTAGGGTAGCGGCGTTAACATTTTAAAGTCATAAAACTAGATTGTGAATGTCCTGTGGAAAGTAGAACGCGAGATCCAATCCGAGTGTGCAAACAAGGGAAGTTAGGGCGAGCGGTGCGGGCGCCGGCGCCGGCTGCGGCTCGGCAAATAGGTACGGACCGCGCCGATAACACGCCGTCTCCTGTGACTTCTATTTAAACAGACAGGGAAACGCTCACGGATTAAATCTTTCGCCTGTTTATTTTTCTTCCCGACGGGCTTTCGACTAAAATATAACTGAGACTAAGATGACAAGTAGACTTATCTTCTATCAACGTTAATCTAAAGGTGGAACGAATTTTTAAAATGCTTCAGTCGTTCTCTTTCGACGAGCAGTGGAGGTCGGATTATGAGAGCTTTCAGCCGCATACAGTAGTGCCGCGACGCGGTTATTAAGGTAGCAGCTTTGTTTGCGCATTCGGCGATTCAGCGCAAAGCTTTCGGTAAAATATTAAAACATGAACGCCCTGCTTCACTCACTACTGCAAAACTCGTTCTTTTGACTCTAGCATGGGTTATTCCTGTATTCACCTTTCGTGGCAACACTGTTTTTTAACTGCAAATTCCTATCTACTGAGAGTTTTGTATGTTTATTTCACCTGCGGAATCCCACTTTGCTGCTTTACAGTTTTCATAAATCTATGCTAAAATAATAAGAGGAATTAATGCTTGATTGAAATAAATGTAAACGTAATGAAGGGCATTTCTCACATCTACGCGAGGTAGGTATTATTTCATAATGTAATCAGTAATTATTGCTTTAACGAGTCCGCCTTTAATTTGTTAGGCGTTTTAAACGGCTTTGCGTATTTGAATCGCAAATTTCTTAGAATATTTCAAGAGGGTCGCTGGCGTTTCGAGGACATTATCTCTTCATAAAATTCAAGATCTCGCCGAGTATTTCATTGTATTTCTAAATTAAACTTTAATATGGCTCAACTTAACGCGAGCCTTTATGTAGCTCCGGTAATCTCACAAAACGGTGAGTAGGTAGACATGAAGTAGGCATACCTAGGCGAACATTTCCGTGTGTTGTACCTTAACTTAATTTCCTCATAAAATTTAGTAGACGAGAAAATGTCATATCAGTTTTGTAGAATAAGTTCCTGTATTTTCGCCTCCCAGACTTACATAATATTTTTGTCATATAAACGAGTTAAACACTGTTTTATATGGGTCTACCTTTGCTTAATCCGCTCAGATGGCTAATCTCCTCCGGAGAGGGTAAAGTGCACGCCGTCGGCCCCGCTCGGCCGGGAGTTATACCTATATTATTACCCTCTACATAAACATTACATTAACATTAAAGAGTGTAGTGAACTATCTCTGGCAGTCACATGAAACTATCATGACCGCATTTATGTTTCATGAGTTTATTTCAACGGCTCCTTGAGTCTTAAGCTGACATAAATGTAAGGAAGAGGGATGTTTTGGAACAGTATATACTGTTCCGAACCACATATGTGGTTCTTAAACTTATTATGTTTTTGACAGAAATATAGGTGCCTAGTTGGAGTAAATTTGTAAGAGTACGAGTTTGTACGAGTACTTCAAACAGGAAAGAAGCATAACAAATAAAACCAAAACTATGTTGAAAATAGCTTTCCATCAAAAGTGTTATCCGCAACAGATATAGACAGAAGTTCGTAGTGCTCTGAAACACCGTGTCTACATGTAAGAAGACGTAGCAACGTAACTATATTGTTTCGTATCCGAGACGGTACAGGAAGTAGGATCCTGTCGACATCGTGCTTGCAATCAGGCGCACATCCGTCTGATACGGCTCTGTCTTTGTCGACACTCATTGTTTTACCAACTAGAAGCGGCTTTACGAATTAAGTGCACGTGGTCAGAAAGCGTACGCGCGTATCATTAGAGACATTTCCTTAATGTGTTTGTGATTTAGGCAATGTTTGAGGACACACCCCGTACGCCACGGCACGACAACCCTTTGCTTGGCCCCCAAAGGCGGGGCCCCCGTGGAACAAACAAACGGAAGTGAAATTGAGAGGAGCGCCCGGAACTGGAGGTATACCTTTTCATTACAGAATCCCTTTTTAATTACCAGGGCCCAAATAAAAATTGTATTTTTATTTCAAGTAGGCGTAATTGAAAAGGAAATTGCCGGGCCCGGCGGCCGCACACCGGCGTCGAATAAAACTTTAATATAATGCATAAGGCCCTTTGATCTCCGCACTCCGCTTGCATTAAATCGCAGAGATGTTTTCTACTTATAAGATAGAATAAAATCCAGTTGCCACTTTCGTTTCAGAATTAAAAAATATAAAAAGACCTTTGTGCGATTTGAAAAGTTGAAAAAGTAACGTCGCAAATAAAATTGTTCGTTTATGAGTCAAAAGTCTCTTTATTCTATGAAATCGCAAACCTTAGAAGTGTCATAAATTACATGTGAAATAATAAAAGAAGGAAAATCTTTCATCCGCAAACGTTTTACAAAGACACCCCCGCCACCGCGCCCGCGCCCGGAAGATAAATGTCGCCTGTAGCACGATCTACTGTCGGTAAAAACGTGTCTCTAATAAAAATCCGCCGCGTTCGAGGATCCCTATAAAACGCATACTTTCGGGGTGTTGAGTTAAATAAAATCTTTTGCCGTCGTTTAAGAGTATGGGAGAAATTCGAATTTACATTTCAGATAGATGATCTCCTCGGCAACAAAGATAATTGAATACAAAGGAGAGGGAGATTACAAAAAAAATACCAACAATTCACTCACCTTTGGCGGACAGAAGAAGGGAAACAGTAGATCGGCGAAGGTAAGACATACGGTCAAAGGAAAGATAATAAAGCGTTGTATTTTCATTCTAATCCGCAGCGGAGTCGGGATGAGCCGGGGGATTCGGCGGGTGACGGGGGAGGCTCGATATCTAAAATTACAAGCCTGCACAGAGTGCCTATCTCGAGGCACACCGTTCTCCATTCCTTTATGTTCAACTGCCACTTTCAGACATACCTCCATTCAAACTATACCCCAGACATTACTTGTCTTACCATAGATTCGGATGAGCATTTCTATAGCAGAGCTTTGAAGTTACAGACGTCGTGTATAAAATAATTAACGAAATATGAGTATCTGACTTAGATACGCGGTTAGATAGGATATAGCTATAGGTAGCATTTGGTCTGTATAGGCATAAAAATTGGTACCTATACCTACTGTACGTTGTATGGAACATTGCCTGTGCATATTGTGTATCAGGTACCGCCTGCCACGGTAATGACAGCCTGAAGCCGTGTGCAAGGTGTCAGACAATGCGGTCGCGTGCCGATGCACCGTATGGTCATTTTAATGCACTTACCGTATAGAGAAACCTTATTAAACTTGTGAGCAATTGTTTGCATGCTTCTCATACACGTGCAACCACAGCTGCTAACAGTGTATGTGCTTTTTTATTTATTTGACCTGAAATCTTTGCTTGTCTTAGAACAGGAAACCATAATGTGATCAATTAGTGACGAGTAACGCTATTTTTTTTCTTATAAATAACGTTTGAACTGCCTCGTTAGCCTAGTGGTCCTAAGCGCAACTGCTACGCTAGAGGTCTTTGTATCGAGTCCCAGGTCGAGCAAAAAGTGGTATTGAGTTTTTCTATGAAATTCTCAGTAGCAGCGCGGAGTTAGGATTTGTGCCCGGTTAATGGCAATAAGCTCGCCCCTTATTACATGGGACCTAAACGTACCGGCGAACTGTGGGTGTACATAGGTACACCTCTGTCCAACCCTTCGGGGAATACAGGCGTGATGGTATGTTTGTATGTATAAATAACGTTGCCCCACATTATGTATTTCTTCTGTATCGTGGGTGCGTTTACAAACATTTAAACTCACATACACAAACAGCCAGACCCAGAATAAGTATCTCTAGGATAAACAAGTATCTGTTCCGTGCTGGAATCAAACCCGCGACATGAAGGCAGCAGCCAATCGCTCAGTCACTACGCCAACCGTGCCGTTATTTTAGCTTTAATTGTAATACTCCTATATTATTAGATACTTTCTCCGAATAATCTGTACAAAAGCTACACAATAAAAGAGAAGAATTACATCAGAGCGAGCACACCTCGCAAAAGACAGCGTAACACATCGTATTACATACCCGAACGGCATTAGAAAATTATTTCACAACCTAATAACTGTGTCGTATATCCAATTTTCTAAAGAAATGTACGAATATCTGATGCTATTTTCCACACTGATGCTCTTCCAAGACTTATTGTCACACAAGGGCTTGGAATATGAACAAAGCAACCGAATCGAATGTAATAAAAATCACTTTAGTATTACGTTGCGACGGGAACTGATGTCTATCGCCATTGTGACACACGATGCGGCCTCGATAGATGTCACAGGGGAAAAGGCTGCGTCGAACCGACTATTATTTTTGTACGACAAAACAAAATTGATTGTTCGCCGTCGCGACTACATTTTATACGGGTAGTTTAATTTAAATACGATTTAGGCTGAAAAACATTGATAGACTGTTTTTACAGTTGGAAATCAGAGGCACTTACTAACTTTTAGGTTTTTAGTTGAAGGCCCATCGGAAATCATTTCTATGATCTTTCAATTATACTCAATTCATAACCTTTGGAAAATAACGCTACAGAGCTATCGTTATTTCAATTTTAGCATATATTAAGCTCCATTATTTCAAGAATAAAAGCAGTGTTAAAGACTATCAGTAATTTTCAAAAATTACTTACCAAAAAAGCAGTAATTTTAAGAATTTATCACAACGGCCGTTATTTGACCATTATTGTTCTAATGTTATAATAAATGGAGCAAACATAACTCATGTCCAAATGTAGTCATAAAATTTAGTAGTACGTATTTATATCAATATAAAGATCCCAACTCCTTACCTTTTCGTAGCGTTATCCTTCGCACAACTTCTAAAGTCTATCTAAGCTTTTGAACAATGTCTCAATAAAATAAGACCCACAATCGAGTTGATAACGGTCAGACAAATGGATGAAAATCAACTTTAATGGAAAACTCTGCTTGAAGTAATGCATTCATATATTTTGCTTTATCTTGAGCAAAAATACTCAATATGCATTAGGTAAAGATATAATCAGTCACTTAATATTTCTATGTTTATTTTTTATTCCGATGAGAATTCATCAAATGACGTCCCCCACTCTGGGCGAGACGGGAGGGAGTGTCAGACTTTTACTGACTAAAACCCATCCATGTTGCTTCTTGTGCCCTTTGCGTTCCGGGAGCGCGGTATCTCTTACGAACAACCTGCAGCCCCGCAATTTCTATGTCAATGAGGTATTCATTCTTCAAACATAAGATACCTACTTGCCGGGGCTGCGGGTTGTTCGCAAGAGATACCGCGCCCCCGGAACGCAAAGGGCACAAGAAGGAACATGGGTGGGTTTTAGTCAGTAAAAGTCTGACACTCCCTCCCGCCCCGCCCAGGGCGGGAGAAGTTATTTGATGATTTCCCACCCACCAAAAAAAAAACATTGATACTTACCTACTTATGAAGTACTAATAATATTTTTTTAAAGATTATTACACTGATTATTTGTATCAGAATTTCTTCTCACATCCCATGGAAAGCTGTAGCCTAACAAATACTTATAGAAGTTATGTGTAGAAAACGCACAATAGTACTAGTCTACACTGTCTATACCTACTAATATAGATAGTAAAGAAAGACTAAAGAAGAAAGTTTTCTTTGGTTGTTTGTTTGTAACGATTAGGCTCCGAAACCGCTGGACCGATTTTGAATATTAATTCATCAATAGATAGGTAAATTATTTCTGAGTGACAATGGCTTTAACATCACGCTACGACTCATGGGACCGGAGCAGTAACCAAAGACGTAACTTAACGCAGGTGAAATAGACCACGGGGGCGAAGTTACGAGCAGTTCGCTAGCACCTACTAAATAATGTTTTCATTATGCCATAAAGTGACAAACATAGGTCACTGCCACCTACGTACATCTGCTACACTGAAGGCACCGCAGTTGCGTTGCTACCCTTTTCGAAGCGTACTAAGGCAACTAGAGTCAATGTTTATTTTTCTTTCTTTCTTTCTTTGTTAATGACGTACAAAAGTGTATTTTAATGGCCTAATTATGCATAACGACAGGCTGTGTCGACGGCGCGTTCGTGTTCCACGCGCGCCTCAAAGAGATGTCAGCAAAAGGAAGGGGCCACTGAGGGCCGATGCCTGCCGGGGCTGCGGGTTGTTCGCAAGAGATACCACGCCCCCGGAACGCAAAGGGCACAAGAAGGAACATGGGTGGGTTTTAGTCAGTAAAAGTCTGACACTCCCTCCCGCCCCGCCCAGGGCGGGAGAAGTTATTTGATGATTACCAACCCACCAAAAAAAAAAAAAAAAAAATAAAAAAAAAAAATAAAAAAAATAAAAATAAAAATTGCCTAATTGAAATACGTATGTAAATGATTTGACTTTAACTTTACTCTTTCTATAACAAAATATGACATACAATATGTAAATATGTAAAAATGTGTGTTCTATCCAGACTTTCACTTAAATCAATCAATCTAGAAAAATGGGTCCAATATCTATGTATTAAAAGCTCTTTCATGCCTCAAAAGCTTATGTCTTGTACGTGTTTCCACTTGACTAAATATGGATATTACAGTTTCGAATTTAGATTTCTTTATTGATGTACTTATTAGGGACTTGCGTGGGAGGTATGTATAGGTGAATAACCAAAAGCGGTTTCAGCTGCTTCCACGTGAGTTACTTATTTCATTTTCCGGTTCTATTTTCGGTTCCATATATACAATTATGTACTTAAGTAGTTTCGCTAACCGTAAATAATAAAGAAGTCACTATTTTTGTATATGTTTGGATTATTAAAATAATTTTAATTTAGAGCTATTCATATACATACATAACATCACGCCTGTATTCCCCAAAGGGTTACGCAGAGGTGTACCAATGGACACCCATAGTTCGCCTGTATGTTTAGATTCCATGTAATAGGGGACGAGCCTATTGCCATTAACCGGGCACTAATCCTAACTCCGAGCTGATACTGAGAATTTCATAGAACAACCCAATAACACTTTGCTCGACATGGGAATCGAACCCAAGACCTCTAGAGTAGCAGTCGCGCTTAGGACCACTAGGCTACCGAGGCAGTTATTTCTCTAGTATTTTTATTTGTAACTTGTTTTTGAACCACACAAATCGACTACCTACAACTAAAATTGGTACATTGTTTTTTGTTACTTTTTTTGTATTTATGAATGATAATTCTCTGATCAAAACTCTGCCTTAGTTATTTCAAACTTTTAATGAACGTGAAAAAAGTGACCTTAAGCTGAACTTTAGCGTACCAATACGAAACAAATCTCGAGTTCCAGATAATATTACATAATTAGAATTTGTTTTATCTTCTATTTATGTTGAATGAAATGTTATCTTAATATTTGAACGGTATAAATGTCATGATTAGCATTATTTAGTAATCTCAGTCAACCTAGTAAGAGTACTAACATTTGAATCAGGTATTCCGAAAATAAAACGCTGTACCTATCGCTTTACAATTCTGTAATCATAGTTACATAAATAAATTCGTAGACTTCTAACTAAACTATTAGCTCAAGAAAACGACGCAATATCTACTTATTCAGTTTAATGCCATATAAAATAATGTAGGTCACTTTAGTAGTCATGTCGTAATCGTAACGTCTCGGTTCGATGCTCGTCACATCATGCTCGTCCCCATGACTGATGCAGTAACTATAAATTAATCAATTCCGATGTACAAACATAAAACATGTAGTTAAATGTCACTAGTAAGGAGGGAGATTCAACGATCTCACTCAGTCCCATACTTAAAGTACCTACTAACCGGTTGGTCTGTCTGTCTGTACATTTCATTAGGACAAGGTACGAACATAGTGCCGTCACGTTGTAGATGCAGAGAACGCAATCGCTTAAATTAATCTACCATTTCCTAAACCATGGTGGCACAAACACACGAGTGAAAAGCTTAGTAAACAATGTTTTTGTAAACGTTTGATACCTCTTGGGTAGGTGACAATCCAGTAGCATTACACTAGTTCACGGCAATGTTTAGGCAGAAAACAGGAAAAAATTTCCCGGCCCTTTTAGACGTATTTTGGCCTTGAACAGCTGTGACCTATTTATCATTGGATTAATAAAAACACGTGTAGAGCTTACAAAGATAAAGTAAATAAAATATTTATGGCATGTTTTTATGTGTGACGCTATATTATTATAATGTCGACAGCAGCTAGTGGTGAAAAGTGAACGTAGAAGAATCGTGCGGGCGTGCGGTGGACGGATACGCGGCTTGTCGAGACGAGGCGCGCGCGTGCCGCTTAATGACGTCATAGATCCACGCTGCGGGGGTGAAACGTTTGCACCCCGGCTTTTTACGATTCTAACTTCACCTTTTATGTCACAGTACGAGTTTTATAGCTTTTATGAAATTCTTTACACTATTAAGCTGTAACCCCACTATGAAGAGCACACCAAAGCCAACTGTTAAGTTTTTTGTTAATATTAATGGTCTAATTAGTCACACGCAGTGCATTAATTGGTATTATAATTTTAATGTGTTACGATATGCGTTAAAATACCACATTTATACAAATTGACATCGTCAATTTACATGGACACTTTACTCACACGTCTCTCCCTAAACATAACTATATGTAGGAACTTATCCTTCCTGAACATTTCCATTGTATTTCGGCACAAAATATTGAGCTTTATTTTATTTTCCAATAGTTAAACGTTAGCTTAACAATTTATTAGTTGTTACTGAAACTGTTTTGCGCACCAGACCGCGATTCAGTCTGACTGGACGAGTCTAATCATAAAGTTTGATGGTATAATGATGATATAAAAACTTTATAGGCAGACCATACTTCCAGAGTTTCGTATGAAAGATAGTAAAACCTATTTATATGCTCTTAGTGGTTTTTGACGCACTGCTAGTTTTTGTTACGAAATAAAAAGTTGCCACTCCGTAAAGTGTACCTATGGAAATAAAGTACTAGATGCACCTAATGGTTATTCTGACGACTCAATTGTGACTAAAACCTGACATTATATCGCCGCAGTACTTTTTTAAATACCTATGCATAACTTCTTTCTGTGGTACTACGTGAATACGTGATCCAAGAAAAATCTTTCACAAAATGTTTTCCCAAGTTAATTAATAATAATATTTTATACCTATCCTTTTGATAACTATCTATTTGAGCCATTATTGACGTCAGTAAGCACTATTACATACTCCAGTATTAACATATCTAAAGTAAATATTATAATATATATTCGGCTCGTCTCTCATCGCCTAACGATAATCTCTGTTTTAACTTTCCGCCGTGATCCACCAAAAATCCGTCGGCACAAGTAATTTTGTCCTAATTGCTCCACACCAAGTTGGGAGAGTATCATCCAGTCGTAAGTTTCCGTTTTTCCCTCACCTTGAGAGCGTGTAATAAAAAATCGCTCGTTTGTACGTGATGAATGATACCGTCGCTAGCGACCACGTAATTGGGTGTCGAAGTCTAGGGCTAAAAGCATACACGTGTCGATCGACCGCCATCTGATAGGCCATTGTCTGTGCTTTATCTGGGTACAGACTGTACACAATAAATCGTCCGTGTACCATTGTGTTGGGCTAAGTGATGTACACAGTCGCGATCGAGGTGTGTGAAATATCGCCCCGGAATGTTATTAGAACGCCCGTATACTGAATCGATCCACGGAATTTTCTATTTAGAAAAGGAAGTGTTTGCGAGCCGCATATCCAAGTTTGGTAACAGATAGACGCCGACTCTTTGTAGTTTTTATAAGCATTCACAGAAAGGAATTATTCTAATCGAAAGAATCACATTGTGTTCGTGAGGTTATTTTAGCTTAAACCAACGTCGCTTTTAAAATAAAATACATGTTAGCGCTAACAAGGAATTTAAGCTTTTAAGTGGATGCACTTCTACTGACACTCCTAACATTCCTAATTAAGCGAAGCAAACATTATTTTTTATTAGATATACGTGCCTTATTAGAGACTGCTAAGAATAACTTATTAGCTTAGAACATTATGAAATATGGAATACAAATAGCAACCCTGAGGTTAACGCAGACGGCTGTTATTTCAGTCATTCAAATAATTTCCTCTTATGGACAAAATTCACTGACGTATTTATGTTCTCGCTCGGTGCCCGCGCAATTTCCCATCACTTCAAACATTCGCTTTCAATCAATGCCAACTTTAGCGCTACATACAATTTACTTTTTATGATTATATTATTAACACAAGTTTCCTATTTTCCTCAGTAGGTGACTCGTTATAATTTTCACTAACGAGAACGTGCCACATTGGAATTCCATGAAATATGTACCTACGTGTTCACTGTAAATTCATCGACTTTTTGCTTTTCTAGTATTAATGTCTGCAAAGCATTAATTGTTCTAAGAATTGTGTAGCTAGATATTATCAATAAACGGCATGTGTAGTCAGAAGTGCGGTCACAAGAAGGCGAGGCGGTGGCGTGGCGGCGGCGGCGGCGGCGCGGCGTGAGACGCGCGAGTGAGCGTTGCCTAGAAACGCCGCGCCTCCTCCCCGTTGCCCATAGCTGTATACTATTGTCCGCCACTTCTTATTTCTCTCCTTTTTACGCTCCACGATAATGGGAATTTTTGAAATTGCAACAATACACATACGGACTTGCTGCAATAGCGGCTGGAAATTTTTGCTCTTATTCACTTCTATTTAGTGGGGACCGAGGATATGGAGTTTATTTCAGTCTTATATCAGAGTTATTATCGTTTTTGTCGTGTTGTCTGCGCCAGCAGCGACTGTCGTTCTTTGCTTTGAAGTACAAGTATTTAGACACTAACTAGCCTTAATTGGACTTGCGATATTTACTGCTTCTAGTTTCTAGGTGAATTTCAAAATATTCACGCTAAATGAAAGTTTGTAAGATTTATCACCTTTAATTTCCATGAAAACGTTAATCACTTGAAACATTCTTAATAAATGTTGATTATTTCGTAATTTCTATGTATCTTCTATCTTTGGTAGGTACCTACATGCTGGCGACCATGGGCGGGCGGTGCTTTAACGCTCATTTTCCATAACAAATTTTATTGCATCTATAAATCAACTTAGGTACAAGTAGAGTTAATTTATTATATTGAATTAGGAATTAATTTATTGATGCATAAATGAATCTACATTATATTAATAAATATCGATCGAGGAGTGAGTGACCACCTGTCTGTGAACAGTCAGCGCTCGGCGCAGTCGCACCGCGGTCGACGCGGAAACGGAAGCGCACGCGCCGATCGGGTAGCCGCACATCTGGCCTTTACAACCTGCATATCCTCAATAAACCTTAAAAGTGTTAAGATATATTATTGTTCACACCTCGATGTTTTTTCAATAACTTATTTAATGCACACACGTGTGGTAACATTTGGTAATTAATTAGAGCACATTGTGCAGCGTCATATTAATTAGTAATTGTGCACCACTGAACGTTTCCAGAGCTCTGGTAATAAATATGACCTGTCATCATTATCATTTCATGTAACAAATACAAAATATATTCTACCTATAATTCTGAGCTCAAAATTTTACCTAATACATTGTTTCGCAGAATACATTTAACAGTCATGTTTGTCTAGAAAGTAATAACATGGTACATATTTATATTGATCAAAATACATAAAAATCTTTATGAATTTGATAATGAAATTAGTTGAAAGGAAACTTGAACCTGTTGTGTTAAAAATTTCAAACTATGTCCTTATTTTCATTTTCCAAATTAATCAACTTACAAATTTTAGTATCCCTATCCGTAAGATTTTACAACAAAATTATTTCATTTTCAATTCATATAATACAAAGGCTCCAGATTCGGAATACTTCGGGTAAACTCGGGAAAGCTCGATCGGTGTTTTTTGTTAGCATATACGTCTTCATGACGGCGTCGAACGTTCAACCAAGTGTAACAAGACTTGTAGGTAGTTTGTCTTCATTCTCGACGCTGCAATTCATTTTTATTCATACATCGCATTGGTACTATACCGTACTACCAACGAAGTAAAATATCAATGTTGGTTCGTTTCATTATTTCCGAGGATTCTCTTCCCGTTGTAATTAATAAAGTAAACGATGGTTAACTTTTCTCATTAAGTCTGTAATAATTAGATTCCGTGAAACTATAATATTATCTGGGTTCAATGTAAAGTTGTTTGACAGCTCGTTGGTTCCACAGCTGGGGTTCTAAAAATACATAACTTAGAATTATGCTCTTATATTTTGATTTTGATAATTTTTAATGACTCATTGAGTAAGTACCTATATAAAACTAAAGGTATCAATGTTTTGTTTAGGACGGAATGGAAGAAGAAAATGTGTTGCGCCGACCCCAAATAACATGGGATAAGGGCAAGAAGTTATTAATAATGATCAATGATCAAAAGCACATGCAAATTTTATTGTTCGTGCAAGTAGCAGAAAAGCTGAAAATATTATTTCAGTAGTAGGGATAGCAATATCATTGCATTTAAGGATTAAAGCCGTGTTTCATTTCTGGCATAATACCGTTTGAGTACTAGCATGTAATCCGGCCCATTACAGCTTTGTATAGTCGAAACATTGAAAGCCTTATACAGTTTGGCACTTTGATTCGAGCTGATATAATTGCGGAATAGCCTCGATGCTCTCGTCATTCATGAGGTATATAATCTAAGCTTTTGTACCATAATAAAACGATATACCGACACATGTACAAGCTAACAGTGTACGTAGTCTTGAAGTACTCATCTATAGAAAGCTTACAATGGCAGACCGATAGCTCATGTTGCGTATTCCGGGCGAAAATAGGCCACCATATCTCTCTCACCTCAATGCATAGGAGAGAACTAAGGACTTTTCGATATTCATGGCAACATCTCCTTTAATCAAGACCTAGAATCTTGAAGAAATAAAATACGCCCTTTGCATGACTATTGTTTAGTAAAACGCACTCTCGCGTACTCTTCTAATGAAAAAGGAAGAGAAGTCCTAACGTTAAGAAAATCGTCAGAAAAGGCAAGATTCGTCCAAAAAACTACAAAAATGGTTTGAACCACCATCGAAACGTTTTTGTTTTTAAAGGCCCATTATTCGAATCAACAAATCACAACAACGGACAATCTAGGTGGACTGCAAGGCAAAGGCCTCTTCACATACAGAAAAGGCTCGAGCATTGAACACCACACTTGTTTAATGCGGATTGGCGATTGCAGACTTATATCTATACTAATATTACAAAGAGGTAAAGTTTGTGAGTTTGTGGGGTTGTAGGGGGTATCTCTGGATCTACTGAACCGATTTTGAAAATTATTTTAGATACCCATAAAAAGCCACGCACGCTCTCCAAAACAGGAGCGGAGCAGTAACCAAAACATTACTTAGGTAACAAGGGTAAAAATATCCACGCGGGTGAAGTCGCGGACAGAAGCTAGTTAATACAATATCGTATCATTACATTCAAAACTGTACCAAAATAAAATCAACTAAGCTAAGATCACATAGGTAACATTCAGTATCTCGAATGACATTGTGTTGTATGCAAAGGGTGCCGCCAGACTGTTCACAATGCTCGCCGCGTCCAGCAACGTACAACTTCGAAAATCGACTTTCAATGAAACTTTTCCACGTCACATTTACATTTATACAAACAAAGTCTTGAAGTAGGTAAACGTATAATAACATTCAATACAGTTTCTCGGTATTATGAAAAATAAGTTTAAAGCTTTATACTTGCTAATGCTTTTATAAGCTAATTGTTTTTTTTTGTATTTAAATGCCATTATTTTTCTTTTAAAAAAAGTTCTAAAAACCATATTTAATTTTTAACCCCCGACGCAAAAACGTCAAACTTATAACACGCGGGGTGTTATAAGTTTGACGTTTTTGCGTGTCTGTGTGTGTGAGTGTCTATTGCATCGTAGCTCCCGAACGCATGGACCGATTTTGATTTTGTTAAATGTGTTTGAAAGGTTAATTAGTCGGGAGTGTACTTAGCTTTGTTTGGTAGAAATCGGTGCAGCGATTACAAAGTTATTAGCTCTTTTGTTAGCTACACACACACATAACATACCATCACGCCTGTATTCCCCGGAGGGCTAGGCAGAGGTGTACCAATGTACACCAACAGTTCGCCGGTATGTTTTAGGTCCCATGTAATAGGGGGCGAGCCTATTGCCATTAACCGGGCACAAGTCCTAACTCCGAGATGCTACTGAGAATTTCATAGAAAAATCCAACAACACTTTTTGCTCGACCTGGGAATCGAACCCAAGACCTTCAGCGTAGTAGTCGCACTTAGCACCACTAGGCTATCGAGGCAATCTCTTTTGCTAGCTTCATGCTATGTATGGTAGTGATATTTTTCCTTCTGGCGGGGGTTACTTAAAATTTCTAATTTTGTGTTTTATTTACAGGCTTTTTATATGCTTAGTGGCGAATACTTATGCTTTTTTAAAATTCGTAAAGGTCAAGATCAAACCTAGCGAACAAAAATATTTAGCAAGTATCAAAAATCTTTTTCACTATGATGAATTATTATCAAGACGTATAAAAGATAACACAACTTTGCCCGATGCTGAATAAAGTTGCCTTATTATAACTAACATTTGGTTTGAAAACAAATTAGAACCCTGAAACAAAACTTGAACCCGATTTAATTCACAAATCTCAAACGCTGCAAATGAATCATCACAGTCCTAATGAACTCAAATTTTAGTCTATTTTAGTTTTCTCTGCTTATCCTTCAAAGGATTTGTTATGAAAATACATTCACCTCGAATTATTCAAGCAATTTTACATTTTAGAATCAAAATATTTTAAGTGTTTAATTAAAATAGCTGTTGAGTTTATTCTGTAATTTTATCATAATTAGGTACAAGTGTATTAAAAAAATATATTTTATATTCTACTTATTTATTAAATCTTAGTTTTTTGGTACACTTTTCTCAGTAAAAATTAAAAAAAACTTAAGGTATAATAAGTTTGTTCAGTTAATAAATACAGTAAGGTATTATTGCCTGATAACAAATTGTACCTTTCCACGCTTTCTTATTTTATTTTTATTATAAGATATTTTTAATGCGGGTTTTAAGTAAAACGCAATTGAGATCTTATTGAACCGCAGTTTTTTAAATAGTTTAGTTTATATTAATATTTATATTAAAGATTTGATTGTTTGTTTGCATTGAATAAGCTCCGAAACTTCTTGATCGATTATAAAAATTCTTTCACCGCTAGGAAGTTACACTATCTCCGAGTGACATAGGCTATATTATATTTTCAAATAAATTAGGGATCCTTACTAAAACTCTAATAATGTAACCCAAGGTGTGAAAAAATTACCTACAAAATTCCATACATCGCGTGCGCTGGTAAAACTATTGATGATAAAACAAAATAAAGTACTACGACTTTGCAGAACACATCATTATCTACAAAAAGTGTCGCGACAGCCTAAGTCTAACTATTATAGTTACGTCACAATAAGTGTTCTTTTATTTTCCGTGTGTGCATATGTTAAAATTTTTAATTTTTAAAATTTTTGTTTAATACCCGTACGAAGCCGGGACGGGCCGCTAATTTTTTTATAGAAGCAAAGTACATTATCATTTTATTCAAAAGGGATTCTCGTTATAACTAGCTTATCGTATTCTGCAGAAGAAACTGATTATCGTTTCTGTAATGGTTACAGAAACAATTATTAATTATTTTATAAGAATGTTTTTCCTAATGGAAGCGAAGGTAAACAGAAGCGCGCTGAGTTCAGTGCCCTCGTCATCAATGCAGAGGTTGCATAAAACTTTTTCCATTGTCTCCATTGATGGATTTGCATCAGAAAATTGCCGGGATTTTGTTCCTAATAACTTCCAAGAAGCTAATAAATATTATCTTATGAATATATATGGAATATTGTGAGAAAACGTTTATTATCTCGGATAAAGATAGAAGAACTTGTAAGAGTCTGCTCGTTATTAATTTTTAGATTAAAGCTAAGGTACTTCTTGCTTTACATTCTTTAACTTCTAATTCTATGTTATTTTCTCATAATTATTCTACCTGTTCCATTACAATTATTAGTTTATAATACCTAAAGCAATTAAAGGCAAAGTTGGAATTATTTAAATATGTATAAAGGACCATGGGAGGCGGACCCATGAGCACACCTAGTCAAATTCGGTTTAAAGAAACTTTATTCCCAATAAAGACATAAGTCACTTACTTGAGAACAATACTAAAAATATAGATTACAATACGTTCGTCATCAGTATTACAATTTAATAGTTACCCATCCAATGCATTCATTTCTCCAGAAGTGATCGATCCGCAATAATGTGCTGGCTAAGTTGAGTTTTGAATGCATTGTAAGAGTGTACATTTCTCATACAGGACGGTAATTTGTTATAAAGCTGTGCTCCTTCAAAAGTTAGCATTTTTTTGCCATAGTTAGTTCTTGTTTTTGGTAAAACTAGCAAGCTTGCTCGCCGTGTACTGCGTTGACTAACTTGTTTATATTGAGTGAGTGTTATGTTTGAGTGGACGCTTTTGTTGAGGATATTTCTGATGAAAATGCATGTGTTGTAAATATAAAGTTGTTTTATGTTCATTATTTTTGTGTCTTGGTAAATTTTGCTGGTAGATGTTAGATATGGGTAGTTAAATATTATTTTTATGATTTTATTTTGGATAGTTTGAAGTTCTGATAATTTTGTTTTAGCAGCACTGCCCCAAATTTCAATTAAATTAAGTAGATGTGGCTTTACTAGGGAGTTGTAGATAGTATACCGCAATTTTGGTGGAATACAACGAACAATGTTACGCAGTGACCCGGAGAGTGCCGAGAGTTTACTTTTTATATGATCTATATGTGCGTTCCACGTAAATTAAGTATCATTGTCAAAAGCAATTTGTGGACATTTGCATATTACCACCCGTCTATCAAGCATTATTTCATTAATAACTATTCCGGAAATAATGTTTATAGACGTACATATGAATGGGGAAATGGAATATCATTATGTTCTGTTGTAACAATTATCATCTATTATGACATACCTATGGCATACATGCAAATTATCA
This sequence comes from Caradrina kadenii, assembly GCA_947462355.1. Taxonomy (NCBI): domain Eukaryota; kingdom Metazoa; phylum Arthropoda; class Insecta; order Lepidoptera; family Noctuidae; genus Caradrina; species Caradrina kadenii. The sequence continues at coordinate 7,477,598 of OX381677.1, read as the reverse complement.
AATTGTCTTAAAAAAGTTAGGTACAAAGTACAGAGATCGTCTTCACTTGACCAAAGTCTTGTAAGTGCTATAAGTAGACCAACAACATTGTGTCGTGACGACTCGTGATTTCTACCCTATAACATGTTTCTTCCTGTGCCGAGTTTCCGGTTAAACGGCGAATTCGGCGCGTGCGAGCGGCCAACCTGACCGATTCGATTTGCTCTAACGCGATAGTCACACATTCAGCTCCCGCCGGACCGTGTAAGTGCTCCATTCACTACGGAGACCATTATTAATACATCCCCTCCCTACTCGTCTCCTCTCGAGGCCCTCATTGTGCGCCGTTGCGAGTTAATCCTCCGTCCGGCAAAGATCGCCGATCGAATGCGACCGACCCAGCTTTGTGAAACGTAATAGGGTCCTACGGTTAAATGCCGCGTGTAATTTTTGGTTTGCGATTGTAATTATCTATTGAATCGCAGTACTTCGAGGGAAGAGTTCAATTATCGCGCGACGCTCCGCCGGACTGATTGATTGGTTTTGGCCCTGTTTGTATCTGTCAGCCTGATAGACACACCACACCACTACATTCTACACTGAATTAGTGAAGCGACGCGAGCTCACCGCGTTGTTTTATCAGACGGACAGCGCGCTGCAGGTGCAACGTAATCAGGTTTAGCAAATGCTTAAATAGCGGTCGTATTTTAACACACAAATGTTCTCACTTAATCTCGTATTTTCCAAAAAGAAAAGATAATAAACACAAACAAGAGAAGTGTCGAAAGGAGCAGAGTTGTAAATTGTTCTAAACGGATCCGATTCGAAATAGTTCACAAAGTAGATAATACAGAACGGAAACATGTATCGAGAAAAATAGATGAGCTGTAAATCGATTGAGTGCCGTGTAGTATCGAACGTCGCGACGGACGAACGGACACCTCCCAAAGGAGTTGCAGAACCAAGCTCGGCAAAGCAATTTAACCAATTTAATGTCATTCGCGTCTATTGACGGGCTCCCGCGCTCTCAATTTAAAAATAGACGCCATTGTGTTGCCGGCGCGAAAATATTGTGATGTCGAATATTCTAGCGATATCAAAGTGTTCAGGCTTTTCATCACTCCGTCGAGAACGGCTTTCTTAGAATATGATTTAAATAGCAGTTAAATAGTCATAACCGGGCGCTGCGACGACATACTTATACCGTAATAAAGTAGCAATACGGCCCGAAGAAGAAATTTAGTATCGGGATTAAGTTATTTTCAGTTATGACATCAAAGTCTCCGTATTTCAGTTTCATCTCCTGCGCCCACACAATATTTAAGACGTTTTGAAAACAAATAACGCATTTCTTATTTTGCGGACAGTTTATAAATCCAGCAGAACAGACAATGTTTTGAGTGCCTTTTAATTTACTTTTAAAAATGATTTAAGAGCACCTATTAGATAAAAGGGCTAGCAGCACTATTCAGCCTCAGGTGTATTTTAACTTGCCGGGGCTGCGGGTTGTTCGTAAGAGATACCGCGCCCCCGGAACGCAAAGGGCACAAGAAGGAACATGGGTGGGTTTTAGTTATTAAAAGTCTGACAGTCCCTCCCGCCCCGCCCAGGGCGGGAGAAGTTACTTGATGATTTCCCAAACCCCAAAAAAAAATTAAAAAAGGTGTATTTTAGCTGTAAAGGTTAAAGAGCGTCGCTTCGCAAATAAAGAATACTCGTTTTATAAAAGTTTTGCGCTTTGCGTTGGTGCACCGCGCCGCTGAGCGTTGCGATCCGGTGCCGCGTCGCGCTGCGTCTTGCTACCGTGGCATGAGATGACAATTTTCCCTGCAATCGTGAATGTTGCTGGTCGTGTGTGACGTCACAACACCGAGATGCACGGCGCGTTACACGTCACAACTTTTTGGGTTGGGGCGGGCGGCAGCGTTGCCAAATGTTGGTGGCTGTGTATCAGCTCAAAATAAAAGAAAATCTGACATATTCCTACTAAGTTACATTCAACTTATCGTCCTTAATCGTATCAATATGATTTTATCAGGTCCAATTTCTCGGCTTATGGCCACTCAATGATATCCTGGATCCATGTTTTGATACATATTTATTGTTTTAGGTACATATACTCTAGAGGTCAATATAATCACTCAAATTAAATATTTCAGTCGGTCATCGAGATCGCGACTCGGTCCACTCACCACCGTACGGGCGTCTTTACCTCGCTCCTCATCAATTATACAAGTGTCTGCGTCCTTTATAAAATATTTACAACTCTTACCTTCGCCCATAAACTAAGGGTACTGATTTAGGTGACTATTATTATAGTTAATGGTTATTTGATTATTTGAATCCATGAAATATGCAGAGACTCTGGTCGTTTCTACAATGTGATTTAGTTAAGACCCGTAATCTGGATGTCTCATTAAATGAATCGTAAAATAAACAAACTAAAACCACGATGAATATTTATATTCAGACCAGTTAAAATATTACAATGACAGACCCGACCCGCATTGGCCATAAAAAAGGATTTAAAAAAGAGCTTGTAATGACTTTGTTTTGTAATGAATGAGAAATCAAAACAACGGGTCTGTCAAATAATTTTGTGTTACATAGTCATTAAATTAAATTCCATAAAATATTCTCGCTTGAAGTCTTGAAACAGTAGAATATTAACTAATACTTCTAGAAAACGGCTTCTCTAAAAAACACTAATTTATTTCAGCCCTGAAAAAACTTATTTTCAATTAAAATTTTACAGATTTTAAATCGTTTTGAAATCAATACCTATATAGTTAGTCACTTGATATGGCAAATAAACGACGTCACAGTTAAGTATTGCTAAACAAAATCTAAAGGGGAATCGTGTTCTGGCAGCTCATAAAAAGTATGTGTAAAAAGTGTCTACTACCATATTCAATACTCATTCAGCCAACCAATATGGGTGTAACTAAATTTAACTTCTTAGTTTAAATTAAAAGGCCAACTTTACTGGTTTATGTATTCAAATATATTCATCGGTATGCTGACAGAAACCATGCAGTGTTACTCTAAAACACGTCAATTAGTAAACAGGCGTAAACCACAGGCATTCGGTCGAGCAGACGCCGCGCCGCGAGGGTTGGCCGCCATCTTGGATCGGGGGTCAAATTAAATTGACATGTGGTTTGTGCAGACATATTGTGCTCGCTTGGAAGCATTGTGTTGACACCCCTAATTATACAGGTTCAACGATATGAGCAGATAAAGCATGGTAATTAACTTAATACCCGCCGTGAATATAATTTGACCCGATTTGAAGTTGTTCTACGAATCGCGCCCTCATTCCATCACGCATAGTTCGTTGGGTGCTAACATTTGATCAGGGCTGATTCCACTCAAACATTCAAATTGAGTACAAAATCACTGCCACATATTTTCCAAGGAATTTAATAACAATACAACGTTATTACAAACGAATATCCTTTCAAATGTTTAACATGCAAAATAACATTTTCATAAAATACCTTTAATGTTATGCAGCCCGAGGCAACGGGCGTCTAAATTATAAAACGTGGTCCACGGGAAGAGGACGTAATATCGCCAATATCGCCGCTCGAAGGGAAATCTTCCCGAAGCGTTGTCGTTAAATGATCGCATCTCATCGGCGCGGCGCGGTGCGGGCAGACGCGGCGTCAGCGGACCACCGCCTCCTCAGTTTAGCATATCGACTGAGCTCGCCAAATTCACACCGAGACATAATATAGACGTTCAGGGGCGCCCCGTGTTAAAGCCATTATTGAACCCTAATACTATTTTAAAAAATGGCCATCCTAAAACTGAACGCCTTCCGAGGAAAGCTGTTCGCGAACAGACACTTAATAGGATTGGATGAAGATGGCGGAGTAATAAAGCGTGTTCAGTAATGTATTTATAGAAGATGTGCCGGCATCGCCTCGTTGCACGGATCGCCTTCAATTTACTGTTCGAGATTACGATTAGCTTTCGATCGAGCTTTATATTAAACTTGCCGCCGGGGACAGACCGCCCTTATAAACTACTGCAAAAATCTGAAATACTTCCGATTTCCGACGTTTCTGTCATAAAACAACATTGTTTACAACTTTGTTAATTACTATAATGGAATAAATACGCGTTGATAATTTAATTAAGCAACTAACAGTCGTAAAAGGGCATTTGGGGAAGTCAGATTACACAAGTTACACTCAAGTTGTAGTTCACTAAAGTTATATTTGCGCGGCGTGCACGTGCACGTAAACTTTATATTAGTTTAATGTACGTACACGTAATACCAAAACGGTATTTATGAGGTGAACCCCTTACGAACAAGATAGTATTATACCAATACAATCAATATCAACTGCAAATTAATTACTCGTACTTGTACAACAACATAGGGGGTGGATCCATTGGATTTGTGGACATCAGTCGGTATCATTACTGTGATACGAAAATAAACGAATGTAGATAATGGACGGCGGGATCAATACAAAGTAATCGCAAGCGGATCCAATAAGCCCGGCCAAAACAACGGGGGGTCGCATCGGACGGGATCGGAGGCTGCGAGCCGAACATGGGGAAACAATATGGCGGCATGCAAATAGCTCGGCCATTATCGCACCTGGGCAGCGCGAGCCGCCCGACGAGTAAACAAGATTACGGGAATTGAATGGCTAATTAGGGGAAAAGAAGCGAGCCCAGCGAGCCTAGCGAGCGCACTGAGTTATCGCACCTCGTTTCTGCCATATTTCACGACGCTTAACTCGCCTTTATTGTTTGGCCGCCTCTTGTTTAGCTAAAGAGCCTTGTTAGCTTATCTCCTGAAGCCTAGGTAGACTGCATTAACTGCCGTCACAGCCAGAAGCGAAGATTTACTACGCTACAAGCTTCTAACACCGCTAAATTATAAGTGACGCGCTTTGCTAAGCTGTTAACGGCACCAGAGCTCGTGAAAATAAAACCACTAAGATACACAAATTGATGCACAGTCGTTTCCAAAATTTAATTGATGCGTTAATTAATTGTATTATACGATGGGTATGTATTTATATGACCCACATCACAGATAAAAGCATTAACAAGGTAAACGTCACGACAACCAAGTTACGCCGCAATATTGCTTTTCGATAGAGGACCGCAGAGCGTCGCGGCACTCCACATCACACAAGAAAGCACTTTATCATTATTCAATTAATTAATTAGTGACTTTTATAGATAATAAAGTGAGTGTATTTACGAGTCAGCTTCGTTAATTTTATGTTATCTGTTTAATTGTATGAGCCTCCGGCGACGTCGGCGGCGCATTATCGGGGTATCACCCGAGCCGTTATGTTCCTGTTATATTATCCTATGATATGTCGATCAAGCTTAATATGGACATCGTAAATTCTTTAATAATATTAATAGATTCTTTTTATATTGAATCTATCCTATTACTTTTATTAAACACATTAAAAGTAACTGCATTAAAAAATTTGACTTTATTATTTTGAGATGCTGTTTATATCATGAGTCTATTTAACATATTGTATCCTGCGAATACAACTTGCCAGTACAGTACAACATATCGATGTATGTACATGTCGATTTTACAAAACAAAAAGCAAAAAAGATGTCACTGCCATCATTTGTCACAGCTATAAATCTTATATTATCCACGCATAATGCGAAGGCTTGAACGAACAATATTATTTATGCTTGCAAACAGTGGGTGAAGAAAAGAAACGTCTTAGAGTGTTACTCTTAAACAAATCTCAATAAAGTAAACAAACGGACTCAGAAAGCAGTGAACAAAACCGTTTGACCCTAACGTAATGACCGGTCAGCCTGTCATGTCATTCTGGCTTTCATTTACGAACTCGATATGATTTAGAGAGGTTCGTCGGACGACCGACGACTTTAAACGTAATTTAATTACATATTATAAAGCTTGTCTGAGCCCACACAGAACCTAGTCACTACAAGATTAATGAATGCCAGCGATACAGATACATGAGTTATTCTGTACCAGCGGCCATATTTAATGCCCACGTTTTCATGATTGCAGTCATTTAGAACGTTGCGTCGTCGTCCTCGCTAAATGCCTCCGCCGACATCTAGACGTTTATCCTCCACTCAATTTCAATTAAATAATATTACTAATGAAAGATATTTATTTCTTTCTGACGTTTCTTCTGCACAAATTCCTCATTAATTTGTGAAAAGCTTTTAGTGACCCAAGATCCCGAAAGCCAAACACTTTGTCTAGGAGAAGCCAGAAAGTTCCATAATTTCTTTGCCGAGATAAGAGGCGAAAGTTCACGCAGGAGCGGAGATTTATGACATCACCGTCGTTCCTTTCACTAAATAATAAAAGGCCCGCTGTAAAACGCGGTGGAGGCATAAAAGTTTTACGTCCATACAACCCGTTGGTGTACGTAAACGGAGCATGTAGGGCGCGTCGTGTTAGGACGTCAAATCTCCATAAAGAGTAATCAGTGTCGGCACAATAGTCCGTTGGCTCATAAATTGTAACGCCAACGTACGTTCATTTTGTCTTGATCCGCGTCGAGCATAATTTGAGCTTGGCCCGTCCCTCAGATCAAAAATTATGAATATAATTCGGCATAAACAATATAATAGAGACTTGTTGCTCAGCGTGGTTATGCTACTTGAACGACGCGCCGCGGTTGCGTGCGGCTGATTCCGCAACGTGACGTTATGACAGCAACATCTGGCCTGCTGTGCGACTAAGGAATTACTATTGTTACATTTAGCCTGTCGTGTAACAAGGATACATTTATTATGAACAACAATAAAATAGGTAATTTCATATTTAATGAAAAGAAAATCCTTAAATTGAAATTCCACGCCTATCTCAGAGTAATTAGGAAACAGTATCTCATCCTGCGCAATCGCGAAATTGGAATGATAATATAGCACTTAGTAGAATAAGGTCAAGGACACGGCCTCGAAAGGCGGCCTTTGTCTACCTATTAAAATTTCTCCAGCAATGGTAGAATATCAGAAATAAAATCTAAAACCTCAAGGCACTAACTCCTCATTCTATTGAATGTAATAAATAAAAAGAAGTAAATCGAAACAAAAGAAGATTGAACCTACTCGTTTATTGTAATTCGATGAAAATGAACACAAAAATATTATTTCTGAGGCAAAACAACTACAGATTGTCCTTTGTTTTTATGTTGTGTCAGGATTCAAAAATTGTAAGTTATAGTCTAGGAGATATGAACTTGATACACGAGCGTTTTATTCTGTCTATGAATTTAAAAGCGTTGAAGGATTTACTGTGTTTACTTTCCAAGGATGGAACAACTTATCGTGTTGTAAACAGATTTAAAATTGTAAGCAAAATTTAAAATTAGGGAACTCTGATTTATTCATTTTTATAAAGCATATGATGCTAAACACTTATTTTTATGTTTTAAAGTAAAACGATATTTTTCTTATACGGTGCAACAGCAAAAAGTGGAAACATTTTTTTTTTCATATTTTTTTTATATTTTTTACTTCTATTGTAATCTGAGTTTCTTCGTCGTTTAACACACACTTTTGTAATTCAATAGGCGCTGTAACACAAAGATTAGCGGCTTTTTACTGTGTAGGTATTAATCCCTTATCCCCTAAAAATGATTTCTGTTTACCTTTTGTAAAAATTACAGAAAATAATGCACTTGTTTAACTTTCACGTCGTTAAATGAACTCCATGTTTGTGTTTCCGTGTCTAATCTGACGATCGGTCGCGTTCTTAATGCTTGTAAGACTACCAGATTATAGTTAAACATGTGATTGTAACTCGATATGACACGCGAGAGCACGGCACGCCGTGACGGCCTTACGAACGTGTCGTAATTCAATAAATCGCTCTACACCGACTAATGGAGGGCACACCTTGAGAAACAAACGGTTTTAAAAGCTCTGCACTATCCCCATAACTTACTACCCGTTTTCAGGTAGTCAGAATATTTAAATTATTATTATCATCATCCATATGCGCTGCTGGACATAGGATTATCATCACATCTATCGGTTTATTCGAGTTTACAAATACGTAATCAAATTAAGCATAATCTCCGTAGCATCAGTTAGTTTCGCGTAACATCACGAAAATCCCCGTAGCGTCGCGTATCTTCCAGTAGCACAGTGTAGCTCCTCGTAGCATCATGTATATTGCATTTCGTAGAGTCGCGTCATTTGCGTACAGCAAATCGCATCTTTACATTAACTTCTGGTACGGTAACATTTTCAATGACTATTCGATTGACGCTAAAGGAAATATATACACGTTAAATATCCTGAAGTTTTACCTGAAACCTGAATTCAACTCAAGAATGTAACAAATGTAGCAAAACTTTTTGCTTGAATACAAAAGGCGTCTTAAACGCTACGAATTAGGATCACGCACATCCAGCTTCCTTACAATGAAGTGACGCGAGACCTACTTTCTGCTGGTAATTACTTTGTTACTTTAAATGCTCTAGCTCTCAGCTAGATAGAAAATAGTACTATGTTCTGATTAACCTTACGTTAAGACTTAGTACTCTCTAGTTTATCTTAATTAGTCTCAAATTGTTTGAATTAATTTGATGTTAGCACTAAAACACAGATATTTGAAACTTGGAGTAATCAATAGCAGCGTATAAGAACTCATATGGCTAGCTCCTTTGTTAAATTGCTAGACGATCTAGATTGCTTGAGCTTGATAGTCTATTAAACCTATCTATCTGTAAGCCAGCATCGCAATCTTGAAGCTCGACGCAGAACTCACGTGTGCCAATAACAACAAACGTGACTTCAATCGGCACCTACCCGGCTTTCATCTGTCAGCACCAAGGAAAGGAGAAACGAAAAAGGCACACACACGATTACGTAAGCGGATTATTTCAATCCCCAATCATTGTAATGGTAAAACAAAGTTGTGAATAAGCAATTTTTCAATATTATTTCAATATAAGTAGGTTGTCGTTGGTCGTCCATCCGCTGCGTGGCACTATCGCGCGATCTGGGCCCGCGCCCGTCCGTGCGCCGTGCGGTGACAAACAACATTCGTGGACGACATTTATGCGACGTCATGGCCCTCAATAGAAATGCTTCGATTTACGTTCCTCTTCTATTTTTTGTCAGACGTCTTTTTTATTCGTTCTGTGGCACAAGCTATTACATAAAACTGTTATACCTGAAGAATTCCTGACGTATTGCATAGGATCGTGTGAGTTTTGCTGTTTTGTCAAAGCAAACTATTTGCAACGAGTCTCTTGCATAAGAGACAGGGACAATAGAATAACATTTTTCACAAAGCTGTTTGCAGCTACATGAAGTTGCAGAAGTTTGTTTTTATAAATTCATGTGAATGTTGGATAATTTCGGGTTTTGTTTCACAGTCTGAGCGGTTGTGTTGGCTAACCAGGTCAATAGGATTACACATAAACTTGCTGGAGTATGCTTCTATGTAGTAAAAGTTGGCCATCATCATATCAGGCACAGGACGTCCACTCCTGGACATAGGCCTCCGCCATAGATTTCCAAAAGGACCGGTTGGAAGCGGCCTTAATAATTACAAATTATTATAACAAGCTGATGTAATTATTAACTGATCACACCGAAAACTTGGAAAACTGATAGTAAGAGTTATTATGATCAAAGAGACGTCGTCCGATATTCCGTGATTAAGACAATCCAATTTCCAAAACTGGAGTACTCCAGTATTAGATAGGTACTTAAAGAACGTGGAATTTAAATGTCTTCGGCAAAAATTGAAGGCAATACCAGCCCGAGATCAAAGCGATAGCGGCACTTCAACTTTTTTGTGGAACCGATACCTACTCTTCATTTCCTTTTTAATACGGATTCAATATAGCGATAAGGACATCGGGAAATTTTTACAGAAATCAATCTTCGTGTTATTGAAACATGTTTATTTTGTGTTCGACAGGAGAAGCAGGTGTCCATTGGCTAGAGTTTATAAGATCAATAAACATAAACAATAGTTACAGGAGATTGTAGAGCATAACGAGTGAGCGTCGATCGAGATTGCAGCAAAGACAATGCCTTCACGGTGGTGGCTTGTAGGGGAGCCATTTGTATTCGTAATGGTAGATCGAATTTCGTATTTGTTCGTGGGGTCGTTAGCAGCACCTTCGCGCTTGTTTATAAAGAAAACAAAACCCTTTATCCGGCGAGTCGCGGGGTCGCGGGCGGGGGTGCGGGCGGGGCTGCTTGAAACCTTACTACCACCGCTAACTACGGGTAGCGTATGAATACAAAATAATATTATATTTATCATCTATGAACATGAACTGCTTGATATCGGAGTATTATTATTTTAGAGAGCTACGCTCTAGACTGGAGTAATAAATTATTGTTGTAGTAGTAGCCTAAACTAATCATAAGGTTCACATAAGATAACAATATGCACATAAATTATGCGTTACTTAGTTATATGCAAAGTCTTTACTCAAAATATTACTAAAAAATATATATGAATAACACAAGCTACATTGAGCCCGTCTTCATAAACATTGCATGCAGCGTTGTATACCTAGTTGTGTATATACTTAATTATTTTGTATTCATTTATGATAAATCGTGTACTGTCGTGATGACTTATTGGTTTAGGCACCCGTTTGTCATGTATGAGGTTGCGGGTTCGATAGGCGGCAAGTACCAATGTAATTTTTTTTATTCATTTGCACTTTCTAAGTTTAACTAAATACCTCGTTGACCTAGTGGTCCTAAGCGCGACTGCTACACTAGAGGTCTTGGGTTCGATTCCTAGGTCGAGCAAAAAGTGCTGTTGGGTTTTTCTATGAAACTCTCAGTAGCAGTTCGAAGTTATGATTTGTGCCCGGTTAATGGCAATAGGCTCGCCCCCTATTACATGGGGTCAAAAACACACCGGCGAACTGTGGGTGTACATTGGTACACCTCTGCCTAACCCTTCGGGGAATACAGGCGTGATGGTTTGTATGTATGTATGTACTTTCTAAGTTTATCTAGTACAACATTGACATTGGTAAAGAAAAAAACGTCATGAGGAGACCTGGATTTTTAATCAATATAAGTGTGTAGTCGCCTATCCGTCTTAGGCAAGCGTGGTGATCAATGCTTGTGCCTTCTCTGGGATATTATTAGGCTGGTTATTATTATAATTATAGCGGCTGAGACGGGAGACTCTTTGCCTCAACCACAGTTCACCGGTGTGTTTAAGTCCCATGTAATAAGGGGCTAGCCTATTGTCATTGACTGGTCACAGATCCTAACTACAAGCTGCTACTGAGAATTTCACAGAAAAACCCAATAATACTTTGCTCGAAATCGAACCCAAGACCTCTAGCGTAGCAGTTGCGATTAGGACCACTAGGCTAACGAGGCAGTTAAAAAGGTCCATTATTTATTGTGACAGCTAAACATAATAATGACCCAAGCTCCCAGTGCAGGAAGACCCTTGCTTTATTTTAACATGGTTGAAATTTTGAGAAAAGAAAGACCAAAGTACGGTCCTGTACGGTACATGCTAGTATGTACCGCACGGGACCGTACTAGTTTCAATCCAGGGTCATTTATCAGGTATCAAGTATAAAAGGTCAATTTCTAAGGTATCTTTTATACCTGGTAGGTACCTAAAAAATAGGCCACCGTTAAAACTAACAAGTACCTACGCATACCTTCTTAATTACATATTCCTCTATCTATTCTCAAATTTTCGATCATGCTAAAATGACGTAGGTATGGCGACTCGGGAATAGTCTATAATAATTGGATATTAGACATCGTTAACTAATAATTCCAAGATACAATTTCTCTAAAAACACATTTTTTAGGCCATGAAAGCTTGATTAGTTTTTAATTAAGAATAAAGTAAGATTTATAGTTGCTTTGACATATTATTGAGTAGTTAGCCAACTGGCTTGGCAAATAAGTGATGTCATAGTTTGCCTTTGACTTATTTACAAAATGTATATTAATATAAAGTATGTCGATTAATTCGTGGTGTCTAGTACCTCATTATGTCACAAATAAACAAAACTCTTAACCGTCGTAGTAAAAATATTAAGATTATAAAAAAAAGATAACATACTAAAGTAGTTTCATATCTCTTGTCCAAAAAGTACCATCAAATACATTTAGTTGGTGTAATCATACACGACGAAGCTCACACTGCGATGCACACTAACCAACAAGTAACAAGGTATTCATGTTTTTACGTTGTTTTTGATCGTTGGACAGATATGGCATACCTAAGGCCCAATAGAGCGTGAACTAAAGTCACGCGCCAAGGATTTCGGTACACACGTCTTAAGACTCGGCACGTCGTCATCTCCTCTATAAAGCTCGAAAGCCTCCTACGGCCTAAGCCGTAGCAAGCAACACAATCGATGGTCTACGCCTGGCGTAGACCATCGATTGTTTTCACTAACTTAATATAATGTTACATTGGATACAGGGTCCCGAAATTGAAGGGTGAGTTTATATCAGATACGGGATTTGAGGATTTGTAAAGCCAATTTCAAAAGCCGTTATGTAAGTTTCGAGCGTCAAGGGCAACGTCTGTTTTCAGATTGTTCGGAGATAATAAAAGCTTTTTTATGTAACGACCCAGACGTTGACGCTTTTGTTTTTTGGTGCTTTCGTGTATTTTGTTTTCATCAGTAAGAATTGGTCCAACGTGGAACGTCACAAGCTGTGCATATGCGGTGTCAAGATCACGTCGGAGTAGCGTCGCGCCGCCGCGGGTGACACGCGCACCCCGCCGCCTCCCGCACACTCCACACCCGCTATCGTCCTCCTGTTACCCTCAACCCTCGCACCACGCATGCTCCAATTATAATCTGTTTAGGGATGTGTATTGTCGATTACGATTTTTTGTTATGCAAATTATTCATAATCATTTCTAGGCTTAAACTTTAACCTCGTTCTACTTGGCTATTAAAAAACAACCCTTTTGAAACCTAAAAGATTAATATTAGATATTATTTTTATGGACTACAAAAGAACAAGACACGCGTCTCACAGAGTAACTTCGAGCTTTCACGTATCTATCGTAGAAATTGACAGGGTTAAGCAATATCCATCCGTAGCGGATAACTCGATAGCTCGACATGGGATAGGGCGGCATTATCCATCGGCGATGGATGCGCGCGCAGCGGCGTCGCGCGGAGGGCATCAAATCGCCTGCGGAGGGCGGCCGTGGCGCGCGCGTTTCGTTGTCTCCCGCGCGATCACTCGCCACAACACCTCCGACGACGGCGAGGTGCGCTCCGAGCCCGATGCGACTCGTTCGCGGTCACTGACCGATACGCCGTACATCACAACATCGCGCTTGACCTGCGCCCCGTGGCGTCCCGCGATCTCTCTGTAGGCCCGCGCCTCCCGTGCCGACTCGCCTCCGATGCTCCACATGCACCAGGTAGCCCGAGTGCCGAGTCCCGACCCTCGGTAGCGTGATACCCAGCAATATTTCCGTAAGCGGCGCAATATATCGGACTACTCGCTCGCTGTCCGACTTTAAATTGTTCTTTATTGTTTTTTGGTGTTTATTGTTTTCCTAAATGTGTTTTCATCGTTGTAAAATTCCTGGAATTACAATGTACTTAGTCGGTCGTGTCAGTGAGTTCATAAGGGTGCCTTTCAACGCAGGCGTAAGTTATTCATGGATTGCCTCTGTACCTCTACTTGAGCTTTTGGAGTAATAAAAATGTGTACGATATTTATCTGATTACATGGATTCTGTCTTTGATCTGTTGATCAATTTGTAGATATCAGTTGAAAAATATCATAAGATGAAAGATATAAGTGGGCACTGATATGTATCTCAATTTCCAGTAGTGGGAATGCATGAAATGAAAATTTTCTAAACGCGTACTTATCGGAAGACTAAATCAGACCATGTGACCGAAAACTTGATAGACTAGGTTATGGGATAGTTGTTTCTTTCTTGTAGGTTACTTACGAGTATCATTATTGGTAAAACCATGTACGCTTGCCAACTGCCGAATTCGCCGAACTATTTTACTGCCAAAACAAATACATACTGGCAATTCATGCATCAATTTGTTCTTATTTTTTACGATACGACGTTATGTAAACATAGCCATATTTACTTTCTATATGTGCAGATAAGAACAAAGTAAATAATTCCCTACTGTGTGAACCTTTACTTGTAATCATAAACGTGCAGACATATTTATTTACTGTTTCATTAATTACGTTTGTCATGACGTTGTTATAAACATTTGTTTAACACATGATATGTTCCAGTTACCAGTTTTCTGTAAGTAGTAGTTAGTTCTGACAAACTCATGATAAACTGCCTCGTTAGCCTAGTGGTCCTAAGCGCGACTGCTACGCTAGAGGTCTTGGTTTCGATTCCCAGGTTGAGCAAAAAGTGTTATTGGGTTTTTCTATGAAATTCTCAGTAGTAGCTCGGAGTTAGGATTTGTGCCCGGTTAATGTCAATAGGCTCGCCCCCTATTATATGGGATCTAAACATACCGGCGAACTGTGGGTATACATTGTTATACGTCTGCCTAACCCTTCGGGGACTACAGCCGTGATGGTATGTATGTAAACTCATGATAATTAGAGCATCTAATTTCTACATATTAATTTTACTGAAATAGATATTTAAAATAAAAATGTTGATGAGACAGAAAACATTTTAGACAACTTTACTATTTCACTTGACCCACAAGATTTTGTTGGTTTAATGACAGCGTGAAAATCATGTTGCATTATAATCAAATATAGAATTATTAAAGAAAGTGTATTTTCTTTATTAATGGTAACGAGGAGCATAATAACTTAGTTAATCTGGAATATTCTAAATAATTATTCAATTAATTACCATAGATTATATCAGTATGTACCTACATTTAAAGTTTAAGTAACTAAAAATACCTAATTTATTTGTATTATTAAGTTCACCCGGTCATGTTTAGTACAGGTATGGCAACCTGTCAAAAAATCAAAATATCTGTGTTATATGTTAAATACAAATACATATAACAATAATTCTTTAAATTATGGTATAAACCGCATCAATATCGATGGTGTAATTTAAAAGAACTAAGCGGGTAAACAGAGAATCACCAAAAAACTACTTTATTCAATGTATTTGAAGGTCAAAAATACATATTTGCCGTTTTCGGAACCTATTTTTAAATTTATAGACCTTGATTCAATAAGCTTACATGAAAACGATTGAATTTTACGAAAAGTCTTGATAACAACAACTAATGAATACTGACACAACTTGCTTATACACTTAGATATAGCTAAAGAATAGAAAAAAAAAATGCTAATGGTAGTCTTACCAATTAATCGCCTCAATAAACAGTCGTAAGAAAATACAGAGACAACTCATAGAAACACCTAAAACAGCTCATTAATTCACAGAAGTTTAGTTTTATGTCGCCGCATAACTTGTGAAGCAAAATGAAAAGTCATAAAGCTGACTAAAAGTTCTGTCTCAGACACAAACTTGTTATTTTCACACTTTACGTAGCACTTAAAACGACTAAAGAAAAGGATTAACACTCCGTAAAGCGCGTTAATTCTGTCTGCAATCAAATTTTATTTTACTTTGCTTTTCCAGCACTTAGTCTAGAAGGTGGAAGGGACTTCGTAACGAAAACTTTTACCATAGATTCAAGTACACGATTCCAGACCCCCAGAGTAATTGTACCCTACAGAGTTGTCGGTTATTTAAAAAATATCTTCTCCTCTATACATTTTGACCGTAAAGGTGTTGCGCTATTCCACAGCTAATGTTTTTTATAACAACCGTGGAATATATTCATAGATAGTTTAGAGTCATTTACTAAACTAACATCTGCCTACTTCGACTTCGTTCGCGTCAAATTTAAAATATTATCCTACGGAACCGTAAATTTTTTCGGGATAAAAAGTATCCTATGTGTTATTTCACACTACAATCTGTCTTAGTGCCAAATTTAATCCAAATCCGTTCAGCAGTTTAAGCGTGAAAGTCTAACAAACATATAACATATTTGGTATGATTGATGATTGTATGATACCACCCTCAGAAACTTTCGAATTTATAATATTAGTAGGATTCATATGGTAAAAATTTTCGTTACGTACGATGTCCCTTCCACTCATTATAAAAGCATTCTTTCTTATTAAAAAAAAAAAAGACATCATTATATTCAGTTAAACACCATGTATAATTACACCTTAACTACTACAACGTTACTTAATCGTATCATAGCACGACACGGCATAAGTATAGTGAAGTTCCACCAAAGACGTAAAGTCTCACGGTTGCTATTAACGACATGGAGCCATATGCAAGAACCAGCCAGCGGTGTAGGTATTAACGGCAACTTGAACTCAAGCCCGGACATCAATTAGGTTCGACTTGTTCTCGCAATTATGTGCTCAAACTAAATTGCTGGAAGATTCGTCGGACGCTAATGGTTCTAAGTTTCCATGACACATGACTCTGATAGCACGCTGCGCCTGCGTTCTCACGCCAGCGTGCCACGTTCTAAAGAATCTATCACAATTCTGTCAAATCATTGTTCTTTCACACATATCTTAGTGTCTGTCGTATGTCACATGTCAGAGAGATACGTCACGCACGGTGTGGTGGCCTAATGTCCTCGGCTAATGCGGCGGTGGCCGACAAGAGGACAATTTCCGGACTCGCCCCTACCTTCCCGCCATTACGTACTAGAAACAATTCCATAACCATTATAATCATTAATGATGCCGAGCCACCATTAAGCCCGCTTACATTGATTTTCTCTTTTCATCGTTATTTATTATTTGAAAGTCAATATTTCAGAACGCCGAGTCTCGTCTCCGCTGCAATCTTTTTTGATTTATTAAACAATCTGAAGCGTTGTTTGTGTTCATAGTTTACTAGAATAATTAATTACCACAACAAAAACAATTTACTGCTAAAAGTGCTGAAGTAAAGTAAGGCTTACTTTGGCATAAGTTGTGGTCGATTCAGGTGTCTGGTTCTGTTAAAAAACTTTTGGGTTACACCGCTTTGTTTTTGTCCAACGTCTGCAGGCGACAAAACTCTGTGTGCTGACAGATGCAGGGCTAATGACAAATTAACCGTTAAAAACTCGTGGAAAGAGAAAAAACAGTGGAGTAAAAAGTAACAAGTCGTGGCTTTTATCTCCGAGCGTGTTTCGCGAAGACAGCGTTTATTTTGAATGACGGAGTCCACTCGGCGCAGTGGGACGACGTCGCCGGCCGGCGGCCCCACGTGTCCGCGCCGCCACGACCAACTTAAATCAACTGATGTCGGATGTAATCATCGTTTACTGAATCAAAAACCGTTTGATCTCTATTTCAAGCCTTGTTGGCATCTACTTCTCGTTATTTGCATTAAAATTCCAGAGTATTATAAAATGAACATAGGTCAAAATGATATATACGTTCGGTGGACTCCGAGGTTCATAATTATCTACTATGACCTGTGTCATATCCGTGTACACTTCTGTCAACAACGTGTGACAGACATCTACTGGCATTTAGTACACTAATTGGATAAAAAATATAATTCGGTAGAGAGAAGTTGAAAGAATAGATACGGTTGATAGACAATTGTATGTAAACAACAGCTATCATCGACAACCAGTAAATGATTCGCTTCGCACGTGAGCGTGGATTGCTCCCACGATAATTACATCAAGTAATGTGTGCAGCAAATCATACACTACGAAATGAGGCATAAAATGTTAGAGCTGAGGCTTGGGAACGAGACGGGCGTGCGTAATTACCCGACGAGAATGTGGCCGAGTCCTGCGGCCGGGACAGCCTCCCGACCGCGTCGCTAAACTACGAATAAAGTGCTCAGTGCGGTACCCTTAACTCGTTAATTACACTCGGGAACTTAATATACTTACCCGTTTCAAATTTTACAACTTGGAATAACTGTAAGTGTTCAGTATCAAACGTACTCGCACTTAAAACAATATTTTTAATGAGTGTTCCGCTGAAGGTTGAGCGATGTACTTGTATCCTCGGGGCATCTATTAAACGGACAGGAATCGTTTCCCACAGCCCGCTCTCGGCTCGTCACGGAATCAATATCGTCTTTTATCTTATGAAACGTGCTCCACATACACACACAGGCTCACCTCGCAGCACGCACACGGGGGTGCTGCTTAGGGCTGCTAGCGTACAAAATAAAATGAACAAATACTTACGCAGATAGCGATAATTAATCCAAATTTCTTCAGTCTCGCACGTGTTTGTTCGCACGGTCTCTTAAACTCCGGAGATTTAATTAAATCTCGCTCTCGAGTTGTGATATTAGTTTTCCGAATAATTATGTTCTTTAATCATGTTGTGTCGTTGAAAATTGTTGACGTCAATGATGAATCAAATAAAAAATAAACTACATAAACGTGAAAATAAAAATTTTATAGCTCGGAAATACTGGAGTTAAAAAAACTTGAAACACGTATTCCTACTATCAGTGACATTTGTTCCTACCGCGTCGTAACTCCAAACTTTTACGCCAATTAAAATAGCTGAGTAACTTTTTGTAGCGCAGTCGACTGACGGATGCCGAAATTTATTTGGGCCAGCCTGTGAAGATTAATACGGTTCAAACGAACGAGCGCCTTGTTAATGTTAGTGTAAATACACTGACTAAAATGTGTTTATTAGTCTACAACTGCTCTGTTAAAGTGTGCCATAGAGCACTCGAAATACAAACAATGCTGTGTAATTGGTGCAGTGTTGTTATGCAACATTGTTTTTACGTTACGACTACTGCTTCGGAGTTGTTCGGAACCAATAACGAGCCCATTGTGAGGTTTATTTCTGTTCAAATTGAAGTGGCATGTACTAGGTACTTATCTTTAGTTAGAGGGGAGTAATGTACGGTGCACCGCCGTATGTTAGAATCAAAGCGTGCGCGAGCGACGCAAGTTCAAGTGCAAGAACAAGTCCCATACATCAGGCGGTCAGAAATACATCAGTCAGTGTATGGCATGGGAAAACGTTCGGCTGAGACGCGGCCCGCTTCCTACTTGCCTTATATGCAACAACCGCTATTGCTCAAGCACGCTAGCACACGGATCCATCGCCTGTGATTTGTTTTCGAAACAATGTCTATTGTAACTTTTTTTCATTACTTCTCAAAATTAACATCAACAAAGGATCAACAATCAGTTTAAAATATTAGGGCCGGCCCTGGATTTCCTAAATAATAAATATGGAAACATATTCCCATTCACATTACACGTTAGAGTTAAAAATACTTGAAGTAAGTAAAATACTAAACACTTTTTTAAACAAACGAGGAATGATCTTCAATAACAAATAACAATAATAACACATACCATCACGCCTGTATTCCCCGAAGGGTTAGTAAGAGGTGTACCAGTGTACATCCACAGTTCGCCGGTATGTTTAGGTCCAATGTAATAGGGGGCCAGCCTATTGTCATTAATCGGGCACAAATCCTAACTACGAGCTGCTACTGAGAATTTCAGAGAAAAACCCAATAACACTTTTTGCTCGACCTGGGAATTGAACCCCAAACCTCTAGCGTAGCAGTCGCGCTTAGGTAGTTCAACTCAAATAACAATTAAATAAAATTATAACAGTCACTTACCGCTAAAAGAGCTTATAATACCCGATTGCTGATCAATTAAATTGCTTTCAATAAGCTTTACATCGGCGTATACAAGGTAGATCGTAAATTAAGAAACAATATTCTCTGAACATTTCAAAGCTCCTTTGATTTTGTAAGCGAACCCACACAAGTTCACTTTCATTTGCTACGCTGGTTTATTCATAAAAACGTCTGCTTGATTGATAACACTTCAAACATCAAATTAAACATTTGATTTAACCCCATTGAACTTTGTGGTATCAAATATTCGCAGTTTGAAAACTCGCGGAAAATCCACTCGGTAGGCCAACGATAGACTCAGTTCGCCCCAGTCATACAAACAAAGTTTAGTCAACGGGGCTTTAAATTCCCTAATGTTTGTCAAAACATACTTAAATCTGTCAGGAGACGCCTAAATCAATTTATTATACAGGTACTCGAAGACACTTCGGCAACGAGCATGTTTACCCGCATGTATGTATGTAAATCTTGCGTTCCTTGGTTCTCAAAAAGCCGTATGGAAAACTCTAAGCCTCTTTTATATTCTTATTCCTTATCCTTGTGGGATAATTCGGGCCCATAGGACAGGTTTTTACATAATTTTACCGCATCCCTTTCTATTGGCAGTCCGCTTTTGCAAAGTCACATTTTTTTTTCGAGAATTTTTTATTAGTCACACGGTAACGCGCCGCTAAATTAGAAAACATTCAATAAATCACACGAGCGTAATTCAATTTCGGCGATCGTAAATAAAATTTGCGCGGAGGGTATGTAACGAGTTTTAAAAACAAACATTTTAGAGAACAAAAAGGGTAAACGAGTGTGCGCCCGTCGTATTTGTCGCGAACAATGTTTGTAAGGGTAATTGTTAGAGATGCAAAGTGCTGAGATCAACCAGCCGCCCGGCGGCTCGCAGCAGGGAACCGCGCAGGTCTTTGAACTAATACCATCATGCATACACATGCAGTATGCAACCTACGTCAAAGCACTGCTCCTATTGAGCTTACTTGCTGCTCGTTAGTACGAAGCCGTTTATTATTATGGCTCTGTAACATTAACGTAATAGTTCAGTCGATTCATGTGTTTTTGTTTACTAGTTGCGTTGGCGTCAGTAAATACTCTTCATCTTAAGTGGTATGACTATTTTAACCTTTAAAATTAACGTCAGTAGCCAGTCATTTCCACATAATTTATTTGAAATGGTTTAGCTAATTTACTGATAAATATGTATAAACAAAAGATCAATCGGTACGACCCAACGCTTATCTTATCATTCACGATAGGTAATTTAGTCGGACGTACCCTGTGCTCCGTCCGAGCCGACCCTCATCCACTCGATAATCGTATCGATTAGATACTTTCTCCTTTCTCGACTCTACTTCGATTACCTTGCATTCTTTTTACGTGACCTAATGCCATCATTAGCCTGTCCCACTTAACTTAACGGAAAGAAATCTTCTCTGTTCAAATAATGAACTTTAGAATGCCTCTAGTAGTCTCACGTGTCGATTCGATAAAAAATCGAACCATGTGTTACTAAATACGTTTAACGTAAGAAAAACGATAAATCTACTAAATATGAAATTTGCAAGAAAAAAAATATGAATAGCATCGCGGCACATTACAAAAGGCACCCAGGGATCTACAACACAGATCGTATTCACACTTAACACAATATTCTTAAGATACAATGGGAAATTCAACCGCACGCCGACATGTTGTACACGGGTGTGCTATCGTTGTGTACGTCAGGTCTATCGCCGTCCCTCGTCTTGCGTATGTTTCGGGTTTTTTGTGCGCAAGTCTAATAACTCGACGAGCTTGACGGCACCTCGGCGCGGGCGCAAAAAATGACAAAAGCTCAAGTAAGCTCGGAGCAGGCGAGGGTCGGGGCGGGTCGGCGAGGCAGGCACACGGGAGATGCAACGGCCGGCAGTCGACCGCGAACACCCGCAGGGCAACTACCGTAGTACCAGTATCGAGAGATCGTGGGCACGCAACGAGTTTTCTCATCCGTCGTAATTGTCTTCTTTCAGTTAAAAAGCTATTAAACAAAGAATAAAATAAAAGTGTATTCGGAAATGTGGAAAGTAAACATTTGAACTAAGCAGTGGATTTTCTTTAGTTTTCATTAAGATGAACGTACATGCGACAGTGTAACGATGTAAGTGATAAGACGCTATAGTGAAATGTTGGGTTTGGAGACCAAACAGTAGTGAAGTGGACTTGGTACAACAGCAGGATGACGATGAAATCGCTGAAATACAGCGAGCGGGAGGAGATGATGGAGGGGTTCAGCCCGGTGCCCCCTCCCCTCCCCCGCAGACAGCCAGTCAGGAACATCTACGCCGAACCCTTCGTTGACCCTAGGTAAGTTGCACTTCATGCAAGCAAGTCACCAACTAACATATCTCCATATTGTGCAGGTAAGTATGCAACTAACAACAAAAGCTTAACATCAGTTGTTAAAACTTAAGTTCCAACTTGCTTGTCTTTTTATCTTCATAATTATTATCCTGTAAATTATTTAACATTATAAAGCTGTCAGAAGTGGTATATGACTATTCTATAATAAGAAAGTATCACAATGAATGGGATTAACATGATCGAGGCGCTAAAAGCACAATCTATGTAATTTGTTTATGTTTAACTCTTTATTCTGGATCTTCTGACAAATACATTATAGTCTAAGATAAAATTCTTTAGGCTTTCAAGATAAGTGACAAAACTATGAACACAAAACTTAAATATTCAACAACAGCAAGATAAAACACATTAGTGAAGCCGATGACAACTCACATAAATTACAGAGCTTTGATAAAGCCGACGCTGGGACCACGGGACGAGTTCTTAATCATTTCAAAAACATGAACATTGTGATATATTTTGAATTGTTTCAAGTGCCTTTTAAGACAAAACCACTCTTACATTAATACCGCGCCTTGACAACGACTTAATATTGGATGATAAGCTACATCAAATGAGAAATATTAAAAGAAAACTAAACGAAATAAGGAAAATGTACAATTCAATTGAGTATTTGAATCAGTTGACGGCACTTGTTTACCTTCCCGACCCCAGCTCCATAAAGGGCGGGCCCCTGTATTCATGGCCGCAGTTCAAAGTAATAATAAAGAGCCTGAAGCCAGAAAACATCTATTTCATATACCGCACGACTACATAAACACGGGCCTCCCTGAACCCCCTCAAACCTCCGAAGACCACAGAACATTATTAAAGTAAGGCACTACACAAAACTAATTCTGCGGCTCTTATTCGGGGTGTCCTTTGGGGTTTCCGATCGGAGTTCTCACAATAAGAAATTCCCATTCCAAAATGTAGTTTAGTAGTTTTTCGCGGGTAAGGGATACTCAACAATATGCATATGGTGTATGCGCTAATGGTGGTGAACTAGAAGAGTCGAGCGGATGTGCGGTTCTACATATATGCTGCCATAAATCATATTTTTATACTTGGCGCGCGGTCGGGCGACGGCGGGCAGCGCAGATAGCGCAGTTACTACCATCTGCGACACCCCAATCGCCGCAGCTTAATTTCAACAGATTCGAGGGCGAATCCCAACTATTAATACCGCAGTATCAATACGTAATGTTCCTACAGTAATGAAACCGAACACACGCTTCCACCGCTATCTAATTTCGTTACCGACTTCTGTATTAAATGGCTGTCTATAATTGTTGATAAACGTACTTTAATATCGTAAAAATAGTTCCACCTGTCATAACTCATAAGTAATCGCACCGTCTGCCCATTAAAAGTAACCAGGTCAGAAATGAAATTTATTATTGACTTGTTTAATGATAACAATTTGACACGCTAGAGCGATGATAGATAACGGAAACATCATTTGACGCCGTACTAACGGTGAGTAAAGAATGTAATTTCCTTTACAATGTGTTAACAAGGGCCGAACATGGAGGCAAACCATATGACGGTTAAGTGCACGCAACAATGGTGGGTAGATAGCATCGAGGCGCCCTTCATGCTCAGGCGCGCCTCGCCAGCGCCAGTTGCCACGCTTCGACAAGGAAATTGACATTCAAAGGTAACCCTCTGCTTTGCTTTTTTCCATACAAGCGCAACTAAATATGCCCTTCACCCATAACTTAAGGTAATCAGATAGATGTGAAACCATGTGGAAAGTGTGAAGGTAAAGCTATCAAATACATAAATAAATTGAAGGCTTCTCGCATCCAATCAATTTGTATCACATTGCTATTGCTTTTTGTCGTGCTCACAGATAATCATAGGCTGTAGATTTTTTTAAGTCGGTAGAAAAGAAAATGGCAAATTCTGAAAGTCTGTACTTAGACCAAACAGCGCCTGTACGCGTGATGTTTTTGTAAAGTGTTTCATTCCAGCGACTTTACGACGCAAAATACTTACCCAAAACTTAAACGTGTACTTCACACATAACGTAAATGTGTTTACAATTTAGAAAATCCGTCACAAAATAACTTAAAAGCGTCAAAGTTTAGTAATTAACGTCGGTAAGTAAACACGAGCAAATGCGCCATACGTCTGCAAAGACACGATCGCCAAACTGAGGAGTTGGGAACTGGCGGCAAATATTTGGGCATATATGGAGCCGGGAAGTTCGGCCGAGCAAGAAATGATTTCCATACGGCCCGGACAACGCAAACACAGTTCACCCATCAAAGTCCAACACAAACTTGCAACTTAGTTAATAGCGTTTAGACGATAGCAAACGTTCCTACCGACCGAATTCACATTCGCTCTGTGCATTGGTTTAATCCTGTTCGGTTTGTTAGCTGTTTCCGTATTATCTTATAATACTGCGATTTGTGTACAAAGTGCGAGATTTGCCCCAATTTCTATTTTAACTGAACAGAAAATATAAATACAGTGTGCATTTAATAGGATTGTGTCTTTCTACGAATATCTATGGCTCGTGTCTTTGATTACGAACACACGACCAGTCCCCCCTCATCTGTGTTGCTGATTCTGCGTCGTTTGCGGATTTGCGTACTAACCAGCTTGTCCTCTGGAGTTCTTAGAAAGAAAAACAAGATTTCCCAACATTGTAATTAGCACTAGACAAACAGGATACTGCCAACCACTATGTATGTATTGTTTTGTTTTTTGACCTTTATTCAAAAACGTGTACTTATTTCAGGTTGATTAATTTTATTAAATACTAATTTAAAAACACCATTTCCTTCACATTTAGACTTTGAGAGCATATAATTCATAATTCCAACTTTTAAATTATCCTGATCAGTCGAATAATGCTTCTGTCTGTCTCTATCTTAAATTGAACAGATTCCGTCAACAAACTTGAACAAATAATGTAGGACATCATCCATTGCCCCACGAATGTCATATGTATATATTCTTGTTCACGTTCAAAGGTGGTCCATCCTCAATAGTTGTTCCTCAAAATTATTCACGGTTCCGCAAAGCTAAAGAGCTCCTACGTTTGACTAAACATTTCCAAAACCACGCGACGTGAGGCGTCTAACTACAGCTGAATGCACATCTCAATAGTATATGAGATAGCTATGTATGTCATCTAACAAACGGTAGCGACGACAGTAGACAAACAAAGCTTCAGTTGATTGCTAATAGTCTCTTGGTTATTACAAGCGTTGAGATTGCTACAGAGGAAACTATGCTTTATCATCTACAATGTACTACACAAAGGGTGTATTAAACATTTCTGCCTTATAAAGTATCTCACTGTTCTGTTTCACTTCAAAAATTTTCAATGTAATTATCTCTATGTATAAAGCGCTCACAATCTAACCCTTGAACTTCACTCTGAAAGCATTCCTCTCCCAAGCCCATTAGGCATGTTCGTGATCGATTGTTTATTATAACTGGTGCAGCATCTTATTAATAGTTCGTATAATTAGAGGAAACGCCCCATCAAGCTTCACCGTGTGTCCTCGGCGACTATGAAAGGGGCAATGAATACGTGGTGCGGTGCGGCATGTTCAGACCAATCGCTGCCAACGCAGGAAGTTCAATTATCTTCCTTTAACTTTAACGCATAATGTCGACACAATCATTTCATTAAACTGAATCTTTGTGATTCAATCGCTCATAATTGGACTGATCAAACGGACCAATTACTGGACGTCCCTAGATGAGTGTACGCAATATGCGTAATTATAAGACCAATGATACGTAATGGAACTTGGACGCATACATTAATAATGCAAGCAGTACAACGAACTTTGTCACGAAGAATCTACTTGTATTACGAGTTGTTTTATGACTCGATTCGATGTGAAATAGACTCAACATTATCATTAAACGAAATTGTATTTTAGTAGCTTCACGGATGATTCACTCCATACCTATATTTAAAACTCACTCAAAATACGAATTGATATGAAACGCCTGCTCTGTGTAAACAACGTGATGGAATCACAATATTGTCTTTCAATCCAACTGTTCCATATCGAGAATTTGTCAGCGAAGCACAACAAAGCTTATCACGGATGTATGACGTTGCATCTCCAACAAAGGATAATCCAGGATTGTAGCCGACGATACCACTGTCACAAAGTTGGACATAAATCTTTCATGTTGACGGCGATCGACATCTACTGCGTTCCTTACCAACACACACATAATCTCCTTCTGTCGTCGAATGTCCCTTATACTTATTACTTCTAACGTTTGTAAACAAACCACTTTTCGTTTGAATAATACACTCGTCGAGGTGAGGCACCGAACACAATGGCGAGACTGTAATAGTTTCCGTTTGGAGTATGAGATGTCTATTGTCTCCTTTCATATTGATTGAGTTCATCTCTTATATTACGACAAATACCAGGCTTCGGAAATTGTTTTCCGGTCAAATAATGGCTAAAGTCAATTTTTATGTCGATTGAAATTTACGGGTAGATACGTTATGAATCATAATGAGCTATATTGGTTTCAGTGTGAGCAGGTATGTTCTGAGAATTGGTAGATGGAGAGGTTCATTGAACGCGTCGAATAATGAAGTTCTATTAATAGCGAGACGATATTTCGTCATCTCGGGAGACAGCGTATATTGGTGTGTGACAGTGACATCGGGTATCAGTAAAATCACTGCCGTCGCCAGATATTTCGGTTGCACCGGCAGTCACCGGACGCTTATCGGAACAGGGTATTTCAGCCTTACCCGTTTAAAAATAAATAAACTGCTGTCCCGTCCGAATAAATACAAACCTCGCTTTGACACTGCTTCCTATAAATAACTGTAATGAATAGGCGGCTGGCGGTCCTGCAGCAATATGTATGTAATGTGGACGTTTCCTCGCCTGGATTTATTTCTCTCCTTATTTGAATATTTTATAATTGAGAAGGACATGTTGCTTTATAGTGTCACAACGGGGTAAAGGAAGCGTGCTTGTACCATGAAATACAGTAGAAAGCTCGCACGAACACAAAGAAACGGTCGTGGTAAAGTGCGCCACATACATACCTAACTGTTTACTGCATTATATTGTAAGCGTACAAGAACTCCGAAACTTTATACAACCGTGTCTAATTGCTGTAAGTGCTTATTTATAACTTAATTAATACGAATATTAACCGTTAGATAGATAACTAGTAGATAATAATGTCACGCGCGTTGGGAAACTTGATTTTCTGGCATTATAGCTAATACATTAATTATTGATGCATATTATCTGGTATATTAAACGCAGTTTATATCGATAGATAGAATCTTTAATCTTTTCAAGATGATGTAGTGACCACCATTTGACTTACAGCGATAATTAATTTTTAGTCAATTCAAGAAAAAACAACATTTAGGCATACAAAATATATTTTTTTTAAACGTTAAACAATGGTTTAACACCTGCAATTATTTATACACCCTTAAAAATAGTATTGGAATTATTCAACGGTATCTGTGCACCTTGTTTTCGGCCATGTTCTTTAAGGCTATACTATCCTTAAGCTAAAACTATGCGTATACCGATACAAATAGAAGTTAAAATACCTCATTAATTACGAATAAGTAATCTGTGGCCAAAGCATGAACCCCCCCATCTTTATTGCCTACTAACATAAACCTATTACTCAACCGTACCCATTCAGTTTATCTACAAACCCTATATATTATCTATCATAATAAAAGTAGGTAGGTTTTATTCGCAATATTAAAATACCCCTAACAAAAGGAATCTTTTATGAGCAGCAGAGAATATTGGCTCTTCGTACAATACCACTTGGACTGGCTTCTAGTGTTTCCGATTACGACAACTTTTCACAATGTACTGTTTCCTCGACGTTTCGTGATATCCGAGGCGAGTTTTTGATTCAAGAGCACATATTTGGTGAGAGCCGACCAAATAACGGACCACACAGGGTGGCTCCATTTGTCTGGGCTCCTATGCTCCCCGAGAGATAACAAACGTGCTCGCCGCTCTCAGCTGCACTTATCTAAACACTTAACTCGAGCCATACACAAACAAAGCTGCACCCTAACTCACTTTTTACCACGAAACGTCTTTTTTTACCCTTTAGGGCTTCGCGGCATTGCATGCTTTGCGTGCCGACTGCCTTTGTTTGTGTCCGGAAATTCATGCATTTTGCCGCAATGTGCAGTTAAGGAAGATACTTAAGTAAAGAATGACCTTTCCGTTTAATATATGACGAGTCACCGTCCCCCCGATAACAGGACCCTCAATTACTTTTACTTACCTATCTCCATCCCATTTTAAGAAAGCATTATTTGTCCGCTATTAAACGAAACACATTACCGCCGCTCAATATAATTTCCAAATATAAAAAACCTTTTAAGACAAGCACCTAAAAAAGGTGGACGACGAAATCTTTCTAATAACAGTTTTGGTCTTGTCCAAGGTACACGTCATCGGGCGTGACTAACGAATGGCTCGCCCTACAGACCCTAAATTCAGAGTCGTAAGTATCAGTGACACGACAGCGCCGAGGCCGGCCATCTACGAAGGCTGCCGAACATTACCATAACTCTCACCGACCCATAAACGTAATTAGAGACACCAATAACACACCGAACACTTGAAACACATTAATCCCTTTTGATTAGGGGTCAACGATCTTGGCTGTATATCAAACATTACGAGGCGAGGAATCCTGATCCCAATACAGTTCAACTTGTACTAATAAAAATACACGGAGCCACCGTGACGATTGGATTAAATAGTAAACAACGTGTGCTTGGATCTGTCAGAATTAAGATCTCCGATAAAGAAAGATAAGGACTAAATTAGTGATCTCGGTATGGCTCAAAAGATTAGCGTGACTAATTACGAAAAATATGATAAAAAAATGTGTTGCTTAAGTACGGACGACGATGTTCCCGCCTGACATATACCTGCCTAAAACTCGTAATTATCTAGCAACTATGTAGAAACGGTACATACTTAATTCATATCTTACAACCATTAATAATCCATACAGAGCCATTTAAACTTTGATAGAGATTGATAAATCTATTAGATATGACTGACGCATCGTTTTAAAATATTTTGATTTGAATTATCATAAAGTGTTTGATTTATACTAGTTTAAGCATATTATGGTTTGTTTTCATTGGATTATATTATTTTTGTCATTAATTTTTAATTAAAATCCGCTACTGTTTTACCTTAAAAATAAAATAAGGGTAAGTTAGGGTCTCCAGAAGTATTAAACTACTTGAAACAAACCCCAAGCAAGTCTTAGTAAATAGCACTTCTCCCCTTTAACATTTCAGTTATAATCGCATTACAACATGACAACAAAAACCGTTAGAGGATTTAACTTGTTTTTACAATACCTTTTTGCCAGTTCTATCGAGTTCATAGCTCTTCGTTTGCCCCTCGACACAAACGTCTATAAACTCGTATATATTATTGCGGCGGCAAATCGTTTTTCTACTAAATGCTGTAATCTTTTGAGGTTATTTAATGACCAGCATTTTTATTAACCGACGACGTTTGATTAACTTACTCTGAATTCCATTTCAATACGGAGTTTAAACTGTCCACTACTGCATAATTTTAAAGAGTTGAAGTTAACTTGAAATGTTTCGTTCATTTAGAACACACCCCACAGCATCAAGAATCTTTATTCCCTGTATTTATCTATATCATGTTACATGGAGGTGCCTGCATAAATAAAGAGCAATTTAAACAATTTATTACCAATATGAATATGATTCAATAAAAATGTCTTATCCAACTTCGAAGACGAGCTATAAATTGAAGTGAGCACCTCGTCCTGACAACCTGTTTGACTTCTCACAGTTTCTAAATGCCAATCTTATGCATTCATCATTAGCGGACGTCACAGCCATTAAACGTGTAAATATTCACCGCGCAAGTAAACTGCTTTGCAATTCAATGGGTTGGTGCAAGCAAACGAATGACCCTTATCATTTGGCGTGGCCTGGTCAACCATGCAACGGACGTACCGGCCACTTTTATACGTAATAATTTATAAGCTACGGCCATCTTGCTGAAATATGAACATTACAGTCGTACGGAACCGCGACCTGCTTTAGTTTATTTTTACAACAACGAATAATCACACAGCCAGCCCTTGCTTACTGAATTCTCCTTCCAACGTGACATAACATTTCTGTAAACGTAAAATATGAATAATAAAAATTAAAAATTCATCAAATTGCAATTTAAAATGCAACTGTGACCTTTTTATTTCTATGAAATTATAGCAAGTAATAAATTGCGGTTAGTTTTAAATGACACGTTATTATTTTGAAATTGAAACCGACCGTGCTTAATTGATAAAATATTATACATGGAATTATCGTTTACTACATTTCACGGACCATGGGGTTGGTTATTGGAAAAAAATGTAGATGAGACAAAATGTCAATCGCGTTTAATTCAAAACTAGGGTTCTGCTGGCTTGCTGGGACATGGTTAATGTAGTGCAACAAATGAGTCGCGCCCTAACTCATCTCAGTGGTTTTTGTGTCCAAGTGTGTGCCGCAACTGGCAACCCATTATTGCTCCTGCGTTGTTCGCCTTTAAGTTGAAAATTGAATTCAAATGCACTCTACTGCTACAATTTGTAGTTGCGAAATCTTGTTCACCCCTGTTCTCTACGACGTTACGTTGTCAATAGCTTTTTGTCTCTACTCTGTGTCGAGTGGTGTGGTTTATATTGGTTCTCTACTTTTATTGCCGTTACCTAATCTCGGAAGAGCAGTATTTTTAATGCTCCGGTTATCTTCGTATTATAATGAAACTCGGTAAAGTCCAACCATTTGTATCTGTTTGAGTAATGTTATCGCCCTCAGCCATCGCGTAGTTCAAATTAAAGCAAATGCCCTTATCGATCGCTTTGAACTCCAAGTTATTTGTCTTTCATTAGGCTCAGATCGAGGAAATCCAGTAATGGATCCTCATTTGTATCTTCCTCTGTATAAATAATGGCGTCGAGCGACGATCCGCACGCCTCGCAGCCGCCCAAAACAAATATAATTAGAGAGACATTGTCCCGCCCGTGTCGGTTCCGATATTGAACTATATCTATAGATACACAGCACAGGAAATGATTCCGATTTATGACACTTTTAAAGTGCCTGTACACTGATTCATTATGAAAAGTCTTATTAAACACTCTTCTAATTTATTTTGACTGGCTAACTTCGAATAGAGCTGTACATAGAAAGTAATACCATCTAAAGTTCTCAACTAAGCAGACCGCTTCGCGCGAACTGCGTCCGTTATTTTGAAAGTTATTATGAAAACGCAAATGTTTAGAGTCCTGGAAAGTCTCGTCCGCGCTATGAATGCTTGATAAAGAAACTATCTAGTGAACTGAATAATCCACGAAGCCGTGATGCAGTCGGGGCTAGTCCTTTGATTATTCACTCTAAAGGAAGCCAAATCAACTTGTAGGCATGTTGAATGAGTGTAGTGCAACGTGTTATGGAAAGTTAAACATAATATCAAGATGTATCTTAAATTAAAACAAAAAAACCCAAATCACATATTTACACCCAATAGGCCGTGAAAGTTATTACACCATGACCATGTGCGTGGTAAACACAGAACAAGGGGATGTTCTGGTGGCAGTACCCATATCAATGTATGCCGAAAAGCGAACACAATCTATTATCAGAGGAGGTGGGGGCGGAATGCGATAAAATTTTTCAATCAGGCAACCGCCGAAAAATATTTACAGTGTAACCCGAGGCAGCAAGCGGGAGGACAATATTGTGGAGCGATAGGCGAGAGGCGCCCGCGGCGACCGCGCGGCGACGCCGGCGCGGGCCTTCCGCCTCTTTGTGCCGCCGACTGTCGAAATAATATTGAACTCTGGGTGAAATACGAGCGCCCGCGGAGGGACGCCTCCTGCGAAACCGTTTTTCCGTTTCGCTGAACAATAGCAAGCGTTTAGTTTAGGACTCTCGTGCTTCACGGAATCGGGCCGCACAAGGTGATAGATATTACATTTTTATGTCAATGCGCAAGATAAACAGTTTTGTTAAACTTTATAACCCACATTCTCGTTCTACTCACATTCATGGGGCAAACATGACTTGAGATACAATTACGTTTCTATTTTATATGCATCGCGTCCATTTCAAATCACGGCCATTAGGTAAAGTCTTACCGTTTTTGCCCAACCTGGGCTATTTCTTTCAGTATTTATTGCAGTACTTAATTTGCATTTCTCGGGTATTACCGTAATAATATCTTCAAACGACAAAGTCCGTAATAAAAGGCTATCGCATACGGCTCTCCGCTAGGTATGGAAATTGTAGGTACGGGCCGTGAGTCCGCCCCCTGCTGTACAGCTTGGCTAATGGAAAATTGTTTATCACTATCGGGTTTCTGCGCGTGAGCACGATTATTTAAGTGCGGGCCCTCGCAGTCTACCCGCCGACCAGTAATTGGCCGCTTATTCGATATCGCTTCCATTCATTTCCAGCGATAAACCTGCCTAGTTGTGCCTAGGGCGCGTCTACACTGTCCAGTAAGCTCCTACGATCATATCGCGTAAGATTACCTCTAGTTATGATTGCAGATCAGCAGATATAAATATTTAAATATGTACTTAAATGGAAATGATGCTGAAAGCTTCATATATCAACATTGCAATATTTCTGCTACGCAGTATTCACCAGTTCGTAGCAGGGTTCGTAGCCACACGTACTGAAACGGAAACCATATTTTTAATCCGTTTTGGGTTCGTGATCCGTGCTTCTAGCGTTAGTTAAACTATACGTAAAATGTAAATGTTGGCACTTCCGTCGTCTGATATATTTCTAGGAAAATGATATTCGCTAAATATACACGAGTGGGCGTACTTGCGCTAGCCGCGAGCAGCGCTCTCCCATTCATGAATCAACTTCAGCATTACCTAACCGCCACACGAGACGACTAAAACAAACATCACGCTATGAGAGTTATTAATAAGAGTTGCGAGTTCAATGAAACCGAGCGTATGTACCGTATTTAAATCGCTGTATCATTCCGATGTGCACCGAACTCATACACTCAGCCCACAGATTACTGCAGCTCCACATTTAATGAGCACAAAATCCAACCCAGCTTTGCGGAAATCAATTACAATATCAATTTATATTTATGAACTCATCCAGCGATCTAAACGATTGTATAAACTTAATTGACTGTCATAGTTAGCCTGGTTTTTTACTTCAACGTGTAATTAATATGGCTATAGATTAAACTCCGTAGAAAATTCTCATTCGAAAGGCCATTTTGACAAATGTTTTTAATTAATCCGTTGGGTGTGATCGGTGTCGAAGAAGGCAGCTATTTAAGTGGACAGATTCCAGGCGTGGCAGACTGCGGCTGCGGCGAGATGTATGAGCGCCACTTCTTAGCATTCTGTTTATTTTGAATCTCCTTTTTTTTCTTTTTTATGATTCACGTCTGTGTAAATTCCTCGTTTCGGAACGCTTCAATCTAACTTTCCGCTTTAAATAATAGTAAGCAGTATGTATGGATGATAATTTTATTCAGTTTCTTTGTAGTGAAAACGTTCGTCGAGGGAGGAAATTGGCATAGCGGGGCATGCTATTGTTATACATTTCGTTTTAAATTGGGGAGCTTTCTTGAATTTACACCCGTGACTTGCAATAGGAGGGCGCGGCGAGGGCTCTCCTCAGAACTTAGGCTACGTGTTTGTATCGATTGATCCGACAAGTGTTTTATTCAGGTACCTTTTAATCTTTTCCTTTTTCGGACGCTTGAATAAGTCTGAGATCCGGTCCCTCATTGTAAATTCTTCTTGAATACCTTTTATGTTTTAATTTGTGTTCAATATGAATCATACCAAACAATCATCATTGAAAGCCTCGCCCAGGTTCAAGGCGCTTTATCTCATTGTTCTTCATTCAACCAATTAATTCCAAGGTATGTTAAAATAAACCCGATATCGATGCACCAAAATGTTGTTCGTATTAAAATAAAGTCGATAACATCTCTCGATCGTTTTCGACCCTCACAATGAATGTAGGGGGCGTTTTGAAGTCGGGCACAAAAGGAAAGGAAAACGTTTAAATTGAGTAACACAGCCACACCTATAACATTGATGAAATAACTCTTACGTTTTAGAAGTCTTTTTAATAAAGCATAAACAAAACCTACGTACATGTAGTTACTTATATCAGACCTGTTGGCCATGACCGATGGGTATATATTGGTTAAAAATACTGTTATTCAATTTGTATTCGTACAAGAGTTCCCTTTTTATTAGACCTTTAACGTATCTTAAAATAACAATACTTAGCATAACAATAATTTGAATTCCGCAGGCTCAATTATGTACGCAACGTAGCCCATAGGTCGTTGTTCGTTGATAACATTTAACAATATGGTGTCTATTGCATATGTCAAGAGTCATACAAGTTTTTAGACGGAACTACAAGAGTCATCTGCAAAGCATTTGCGCAAATAGCTTTCGGCACGTCGTTGACAACCGGTGAACCGGCCACATGCCACCTGTTTCACTGCAAATTAACTAAATATAATATGTTGACATTTCAATTACGTTACAAACGATATCGCTTTAGTTTCATAACGGCTGATGTTATTAATATTACCCGATTTACATAATCTCTGAAAATTACAACCATTTGGCAAACATTCAATGCAATTATTTGAAACTAAAAGTAGTTTTTTGCTGATGATAAATTGTTAAATTATTTTCTTTGTACACTTAAGAGAGTTTATGACGCAGTATAACTGTTCTTAATTATTATCTACATCTTTTGCTTACAAATAGCTGGCCAAGCAATGATAAACAATTCTGTTTACTTCTCTCATAAGTTTCATACCATTAAACCAGTTGAGCGGCCAATCATTTTAGGGCTAAAAGCTTTGTGGTTAGCCTCCGCAGGCCTATATTTAGGGGCGCGATGCAATAAAAGCACATCGCTGTCCGGCCCATTCCCGCACGACTGTGCAAGATAAATGGAAGGTCCGGGCCGGCCGCGGCGAAGGAGACGCGTTCTCACGGCCCGTGCCTGCGTTTCTTTCTTTTTGTTTCATCTGGTTTCCGAGTTAGAGGTCGCCGTTGCTCGCTCCGAGACTAGAAGTGACCGCTGCACGCGCGATTGTAGCGATAAAAACTGCGCGACAGCGGCGAGTCTCGGACGACTAACGAGCCTTCACTTACCTGCCGATGTTTTTCTAATGCGCCATTCTTATGCTACATTACGATTACCGTTACTTCCAACGATAGTTACGTTACATTCAGTAATAACGAACCATGTGCTAGCGTATGTTTGTGTATCGTCTCGTATGTGTAAACTGGTCGTGGCTCTCTCTGTTAATTAGACACGGCTCTCGCACGGCGCAACACCTCTGCTCATTATTTACCGCTTCATTAAGAGCTCAGTCGCGACGAGCGCCTGTCAAAATCTCGCCGAACGCCATCCCGCGTCCGTCCGCCGCTTGAAATATCGCAGCATTGTCCTACAATAACGCTGTCGTCGGCCTCGTTAATTGTCTTAGTCGACTCTCTCCTTCCCGGGATCTTCTTTATTCGAAAGCGCAACTTTTGAGTTCGTAAAATAGAATGCTCGTTTCCGTTCCAAAACAAACGCATTGCGGTATTGCGCAACATTTCATTACTAAACCACAAAATTTCTTTTAACAAAAACATAATAAGAGCATTCGGCTCATTTCGGTAACGTGCGGACACCGTGCCTACCGGCCAGTAATAGCACCAACGTTAGATTAAAAACAATAAAATCCATAACTCTAATGATGATGGATTTAAAAAATCAATTTCGTTTACAGTTATCTATGGAACGTCGGCAGCATTCGCAATCACGACTCTGATCGCTTGTAGCCATGTTATTTTCGTTATAATTTATGATATATGGGCATAATTTTTTTTATTTATGCTACAAGAGTTGCCGGTATTCAATATCCTTTCGCAAATAGTCAATCAAACGCCCAACCCAGACGAGCTTTCAGAGAAATACTCGTATTACGCCTATACATGACTAACTCGAAAGTTAATTATACACTCATTAATTATATTTCCCAGATCATTTTATTTAATTAATTCTAATAGACTATAGTAACCGGATCTTCTCGCAGAAATTAAAAGAATAAACTGTGAGAAACGAATCGTATCGTTATAAAGCTCGTCTAGGCTGGACTAGTAATTTAAGTTAATTATATGTTATTGGAACCAAAAGCCTATTACTCAAAATAGTTTCAAGTTACTTGAAACCATTACTTGGTGCCAGCAGGTGTACAATTTCAACACCGAGCTAACGAAGAAGGAAATTGTGCGTAACTTTAGCATTATTATACGCACAATTTCTTTGATGATAAAAATAAAACGCAGTGAATATTTAACTACAGTAAAGGACTAAAATTAAACAGTATTAACCTCCAGTATTATATACAAAGCCCACATAATGTACAAAGACGGCGGACATTTTAAAAGCCATTTAAGGCCAAAGTCTGCGTGCCGGAGCATTGTGATTTCTGTACACGTTTTAATGAATTCGTCCTTCCGAACGTTCCTCGGGCTCCTCGGCCGCTATTCAAAAGAAAATTACAGTCAAGAGGCTCTTCGAAACAAACCCTTTAAGAGTCACGCTTCGTTCTCGCTAAACTTGCTCCAATTATTTCTATTCTCTTTTTGCTTATTCCTTTATGCTAGAGGTCATTATATCGGCGTCAGTTGGTGAGCGCCTCGGACGCCGCGCCATATGTTCTCAGCTGAGCCTTTAAATTTAGTCGTGACAGTGAAGTTCGGATAATTGATTAATGGCTCACAGGGCGGACGTGTTTAAACGCTACGGCCATCGTTTTTTGCTGGAATCCCCGGTAATGATACGTTCTGATTGTCTTCGAGGGAGTTTAATAAAAGAAGCGCCATATGGCGCGGGCCACAGATTCGCTCCGCCAACAGTTGGTCCTAACATATTACGACACCGATACGAGTTCTCATATACCTGCTATCAACGGAAACTTGATTTTTTACGCATTTAATAAAATTACGGAGTAGAATTCCAACGTTTTCAATTTACACTTTGACATCTGGGTCACCTACTTGTAAAACTTTTGACGTATTATTTGTGTTTTTTCATCTGTTTTACTCCTGAAAGTTAGTAATAGCAGCAAAGTTTAAAATTGACCTAATTCCAAATATTCAATTAATAGACGTCATTCTTGTTTAAGGATCCCAGAGGCCACAAAGTTTTAAATAAACAAACAATATTGGAGAAAAGTATAAGGAGTCTTGTTGTTTTAATGTTCTAAAGGCTCAGCATAAAACACAAAATTATATACTATCTCAATTATGGCCAAATAATAGACCAATAGAAGTAATAGAGTAACAAACATTTTGAAATGTTTTAAAGTAGGTCCAGATGTATAAACAAAACTCATTGAAAACGAAGATTTTGTGTAGCTACTGCCATACTTTACACACTTTTTTCAGGACCTTATTTATCTCCCAACTCCATTTCCGAGGTCTTCGACAGTCGACTTTAGCTTTAAATCCAGTATATTGTGTCACAGATTGGGCGGCGCGCCGATGTCGAGCGGGATGGGAGGCGGCACGCTGGGCAGCGGCCACTGCCAGCTTGCGAACCAGCCGCTGGTGATGCCGGTGTTCCCACTGCGCGCCAGCCAGCCCAGCCCCGTCCCCGTGTACTCTCCGTCGCGGTTCCACATAGACAAGCGGTGTCAGCACCGCTGCACGTGGAAGTGCCTAGCCATCGCCATGATATGCCTCTGCGTCATCTTAGCGGCGATGCTCGCCTATTTTATAGGTAAGTTGTAGAAAAACATATGAAAGGAATGATGTACTAAAAGGAATCGAGGTTGTGGGTTCATCATTTTCTCTTTGACTGCGGTCCATTGACAAGTTTCTCTCGAAGATGCTCCAGAGAGACGAGTGTGTCATAGTTCCAGCATGTTGGGTTTCTAATTTGTTTTTTTTTTCTATTTTAGCAAAAGCTTTCCCTATACTATGATTTTCTGCTGTATCGTGTCGTGGGTAACAAATATATAAAATCACACACACAAACAACCAGACCCGGAGCAACTACCTGTAGGCTATATAAATATAGTGTGGGAATCGAATCCACGACACGCAGGGCAGCTAATTGCACAGCCACTGCACCAACGAAATCATCAAAAAATAGTATCACCATAACTATTATGTTCATGCATCAGACCATAACGATCCTCTACTAGCATACTGACTCATAAAAGCAGTATTGTTATTAGCACATAAGACATTGCGGCTAGCCACTTGACACTGTCCCTAAGTCGCCATTAAGATGGGTTGCTCTCATTAGGTACACTTCAGCATCTCCTGATATAAGATTTAAGTTATGTCTGTTTGTTGAGGGCTCACTTGTGACTTCGGATAGTGTTCACGTTAACATAATGTGGTCTAGTTACGTCAATCTAGACAAGTCGGATACCTAGTGCAGGTTAAATTGACTGATTCAACTTGTTGGGATCTTATTGAGTGGACTGTATATCTTTATGGTTTTCGTTGGCGTCGGTGGTGAGGCGTGTGGCGACATGAAATGCAAACTAGAAATTTCTCAAAATATATCGTAGGACAAACAACTCGCATACGTTTATTTTACAAAATACTTGATTTGACAAGACAACATCAATGTTGCAAGTATATAAAAAATAATGAACTTAATACTTTTGTTGATGTTGCCAATACATCTTGTAAAAAGACAATAGTGTTCCAATAAGGGATTGCAATTCAACAAAATCAGACTCACAATCTCACGGATTTTCAATTTGCGATCGTTCAAAGATCACGTCTGGTTTTTCCCACGTTTACATTTCTCGTGTAGGTTGGTAAATGACTTTGTACAAACCAACTTTAACAATCATCACATAACATCAAAAAATAAATATTTTAATCAAATTAATCGAGTGCCTTTCCTATCTTTATTAGAATCTCGAATATTTCTTAGTATCATTAACGAAATTATGCAATTCGTGCATTCTACGTCCATTAAGCAAGAAGCTTGTTGCAATTCCCAACTTCAGAAACTTATAACTACTGTACTTTAGTATGATTGAAAAGTTATGGTCTGATACTTATGAGCAAGCGGACTTACTTATAGTTATTCGTTCTTTGGTCCCAAGTATCCGTAATACATTATACATACAATTGTAGTGAAACGGCGAGCTTAATCTACATTTCCCAATGCTTTATCAAAGTCCACAGTTAACGAACTCACTTCGAACGACAATTTTAACTGGACACTTAAACTAACTCCATGTAGGCTGTCTATTTAATATTGAAATATCCAACTACGAGTTACACTGACGATACATCTTCGTTTCTTAAAACACAGCGGGATGTACGGGACTCTCGTTAAGACACTATTTTTATTAACTCGCTCGGAATGCCGATTAGAATATTCATAACATTATTCTTTCACAATCCATTAGCGTTACTGTACGGTCTTCGCTGAGATGTCAGAGACAAAAGTTTATTGTAACCATGATGACGCCATGTGGGTTTAATCCATTTCAATATTACAAAAACAAAATAAATCGTTTTCGAACTCATAGATACCGGTTAGCGTTTTACTAAAACTGACTCCCACGTTCGTTTCAGAGGAAATTTAATTTAGGTATGGATCCGCCGACTGTAGTTTAACAATACCGCAAAATGTTTGTGGTAGCAATGCCTTTATTGTCTTATCAAAAGTATTGCTACCATTTAAATTGCTATTTCAAATACAAACTCAGACTAAAACTATTAACGTTATTACATGTCTGAGCCTAATCCTGCTAGCTCGCAATCTGATTGTTTTACCAGATTACAAAGCAATGTAAAATTGCACTCGTATGCTTTTATCCCCTTAATGCCGAATCGTGCCTGAAGCGGGATTCCATCCAATTAAGGGGCTAGTTCTCGTACTGTATGATTGGAAACCGACAAAGGAATAGCCCTCGAGGGCTACACAAGATTATATAGTCCCTCGGACACTGAAACAGTAGCAAAAATTACTTTTGCTTTTACAAATTGCAATTATTTGCAACCTTTTTATAAACTAAACGCTACCAACGAACAAAGGAAATGTTTTTTATTTAATGATACATACATTATTCCATTTCTTTAGCGCTATCTACTTAGTTGTTTATTTTCAGAGTTTACCTTTGCATGTAGATTTAACACGTTTTATAACCACAGAAAACAGTAATCATAAGTCGTAAATGCTTGTTTAAACACCGACTTCAATCAAAGCCTCTTTCCGTGTTATCCAAGTCATGTTAACGGAAAACAACCATAAAAATACTTTTATTCATTTATCGTTATATGACCAAATCATAATAGAAAAATATTTCCATCATCACACCAGAACTCGATTACTGAAGGTGATAAATTCAAATATTCTCCGCGCATGCAAATGAGTTGATTAAACATTGATGTTTCAACGAAAACAGACGTTGACCATTAGTCTTTTATCATTCTTTGTTTAGCCGGCATCCACAGAGAGGTTCGTAAAAAACAAAACAAACATCAGAAAAATATAAATGATGCGCCTAACGTAAGGCAACGCGCGCTGCGTGCCTCGGGCCCGCGCGCCCATGTTACAGCCGTTATAAATTATCTTACACTTTCACGTCCCATGTTATTTTACTACGAATACATCAGCCACTCGCAATCCCTGCGTACCGGGTACCCACCAAACAACCAATCATAATTTATACATGCGAAATGCTTCATAAATCGCAAAAGTAAATCCCTGTTTGATTTAACGACGAACAACTAATCCCTTCCTTGCGGTATAATAAAACAATACATTACATTTTATATCTAATGGAATGGCACATTCTCTCAACTGCATGTAATGCTTATTGCCGTACTGTACCGTATGTAGTGAAAACATTTTGCGCTAACGACGGAGAGACACGGAACTACATAAAGGACCTTACACAGTTGCTAGTTTACACAAAAAAAATAGTAGCAAAGTACCAAGGAAATTTTATTTGTAGCAACTTCGCTATTAAGAAGCTAAACATTACACCCTTTCATTATTACGAGACAAGTGGAAAAGATCGTTCCATTACTTATAGGTACAGTTACAATCAAGAAAAGTAGGCCATTATCTGTAAGTGATCACCAGCATTACTCCCAAACCGCAGGCATACGAGGCATCACAAAATAACATAAACCGTCACGGGTCGCGCCCGCCGCCGCCGACGACGACGACGCAATACTTTTGGCCTATATTCGAACACACATTTACCCTGCCGATGCCGAGCCCTCGCAATTACTATAACAACTCGAACGATAATGACTGTGTATTCTTTGTAACTCGTTATTACTGAAATAGTCATCCCAGTACTATTTTACACTCATAAAACATTCAAGCTTTTGTTCTATATTAAATTATTACTCGGAAACACAATTCCAACAAAAGTGTCCAGTTTTCGAAATGACGCAAGCAATCTCAAAGAAGTTATTTCCGAAATTCGACCCTAACGAGGGTGAGGGAAAAATGTGTTTTTACTGTCAATGTCGTGGAAGTATTTGCCGGATAAGAAAAGGAAATAAGTGCTGTTAAAGCGTCGTATAAATGTGACCTCTCGAGTTCC
Organism: Caradrina kadenii; assembly: GCA_947462355.1. Lineage (NCBI taxonomy): Eukaryota > Metazoa > Arthropoda > Insecta > Lepidoptera > Noctuidae > Caradrina > Caradrina kadenii. The sequence goes on along the minus strand of OX381677.1, from coordinate 7,435,946 downwards.
AGGAATTCCTAAGTTCCTGAAAGTAAAAACACTTAAGGATAGAGTCAATAACGATCTTCGCAATAAAGCTATAACAGAAAGATTAGGTTTACTTAAGTATGATCATAAATGAACTCCAAATTCTTTTACTGCGTTTTTAACAACTAAAGTTGAAAGACATGAACACAGTCAAAGTTAGAACGTTTCAAGTGGTAGTAGCGCCTGCTGTACATTATACAACTATGTATGTATATGTATACGGTTTCCACCTACTCGGGCAACGTCACGCGAATCCCGTATAACAGTGGAACATTCGTAGAAACAATATGTCGTTGGGTGCACAGCCGCATTGCCATTTACACTGAAAGTGCTCACTCGCTGTAATGTCGGGAAATTACTTTTGTTTATTTCCCTTCAAGCGAAGTCTTTTTAAAGTGGAGGGTGGCCGCGATGGCAAATTATGTACCTAATACCGACTCAATTAGAGGCTTAAATGATCATTTATTTCGAATTAAAAGCTTTCTGTAGTCAAGGACAGTTGTTTGTATAACTTCTTACACTTGTGTATCTTAATAAACTTGCCTCAGATAGGTAGGTATCTTTAATAACTAAAGTTAACGATAACTTTGAACTTTTGTAATATCTTTGTTCTAATCTGGAAAGAAAAGATAAACATCGAGTCAATCAGTTTCGTTCTATTTGTGAACTAAATTGTTTAGTTAACGGTACTTAGGCCCTTTTAAAACATGCAACTACATTTGTAGATTTCTTATTCTAACATAGTTTTATCTTTTAAAATCATCATCAATCTACTCAGCCTTTTCCCAACTATGTTGGGCTCGGCTTTCAGTCAAACCGGATGCAGCTGAATATCAGTGTTTTAAATGGAGCAACTGTCTATCTGACCTCCACAACCCAGTTACTGGGCAACACGATACCACTTGGTAAGATTGGTTGTCAGACTTTCTGCGTTTTAACTATCCGTAACGACTGTCAAAGATCTATGAATGACAGCCAGGTCCAACGACTTTACGTGCTTTCCGAGGCATGGGTGTGTCCCACCACCAACTTCCAAACTCCGGACTGCTACTGAGAAATTCGTAATGGAAAAACCTAATAACACTTTTTACCCGACCCGGGAATCGAACCCAGAACCCCGTGCTCATCAGTCGCGCTTGCGACTACGAGACCAACGGGGCAGTTCAGTTTTATCTTTTAAAATAGACAATCCAATTTTAGAACACAGAAATCACAAAATAATTTTAATTTAAAAAAATTAAGCGTATCAATTGGAGTTTAAAATAGTAATTATAAACGCTCCTTGAATGTCTAAACTAAACTATAGTTTCAATTTAAGTTAAGCCAGCGTTCTATTAAACAGTTTGAGCAAACACTAAATAATACGCTTGAAGCACGCTACGTGAACCGCTAACAACTTCACTATAGTTCGGCAACGCGTCCTACTTCAGCTGAAACAAAAACTTATTTACATACATAACTAACTCTTACAAGCACTGAAGGGTTAAGGATTATTTCGAGGTTGAGCGCATAATATTTGAAATTAGTTTTGATAATCATATGTTCTGTAATGCCTACAAAACATGAAATAGCTTTTCCTTTAGGAAATAACTTATTAGTTGTTATTTCGTACTTTATATTAAAATAAAACAAAACAACAACATACCATCATCACGCCTGTATTCCTCGAAAGGTTAGGCAGAGGTGTACCAATGTACACCCACAGTTTGCCGGTATGTTTAGGTCCCATGTAATAGGGGGCGAGCCTATTGCCACTAACCGGGCACAAATCCAAACTCCGAGCTGCTACTGAGAATTTCATAGAAAAACCCAATAACACTTTTTGCTCGACCTGGGAATCGAATCCAAGACCTCGAAAAAACATTCACAATCTATTATCACTGTTTATGTTATGAGGCAGTACCTACTATTTGAGACGACATTAATGACGTACCTACTTATCCCAAGATATTTATCCTAACTCACACAGTTTTATATAAAGACTCAATAAAATAAAGTCAGTCGATGCTTCTTAAAAGTAATGTAATGAACCGAGTGGATGTAAGGTGTCTCAAGTCAATGAGGCTTATCGTATCGGATCTCACTTCATTTAGAGACCCGTTAAATTATGCCGGCGAGATAAGGCAGCATGTAGCATATCGTCTATCGAAGGCTGCGGCGACTTGTCCACTTCAAAACGATATACGCTTTTTCTAACACGACGACACACACGCCTCGAAATTACCACATTTAGATTTCCGTGAGATAATATCAAAACCAATGAATCTGTTAAACGCTACCTATTTGACTATTTTACTATCGACTCCCAGTTTTTTACTGAACTTTCATTCAAATAATGATTTGAAATAACAATAAAATATTTTCGGACACGCCTCCTGGCGTTCCGGATTTGTATCAAATAAAAACCGGGTCTGTAGTTTAATCCGACATAAATCTCTGAGTTTGCGCCGGTAGTTTTAGTGATGTAATGAAAAAATGTGAACCATCTGTTGCACCCTTCATTACGTGTATGGTGTATGAATGGGGGCAAATACAGCACCGTCAACTTTTTAATGTAATTGAAAATGTGACGACCCCAAATGTTTTATTAAAGCTCTCTCTACCAGCGTTAACGCTTTTGAAGTGGTTCACGCTCACGTTTGCTGCGATCGGTGACGCATTGTTGTTAAAAATAATACTGTTATACAAATAACAAACCATTATTAATTTAGTTAAAATATACAACATGAAAAAATAGAACTTGGACATCTGTTTTGCCATAGGCCTATTTTATGATTAATTTTGTAAAATGATTATACAAAACAGCATCGGAATATGTTTTTATTTTCTATGGGTCTAACATCAAATCAACAATACAGTAAACAATAATAAATTAATAACAATATTTTACATCCTGTTGTAACCGGTATGAGGTACTGTCCACTTTTTATACTTATGTAGGCACCCTCTTTTTATTAACCCTATCGTATCGATTGTACGTTCTGATTTATACAAGTTAGAAAGACCCACAACACGCGTATTGTAGGACTAGTTAAATGTCATAAAATTCAACAAAGTCACGATTTCATAAACAAGAACAACACATTCCTATAGCTAACGAGTTTCATGAAGCATAACTTTATTTAATGACTGGATTTTATGATGATGTAATCAAAATTTGGATTTGTTTGTCTTCCCTGAGAAAATGGGGCAAACAAACCGCGACCTCGTGCGAACACAGTTAACATGCGCAAGTAACAAGGACAGCGATATTAGATCCTGCGTGTAATGAAAGGAGACAGCCCACATGAACACGGGAAGATTTATCACGTGACTAATGCGAGAATGTGCGACGGCGCGTCCGTCCCCGGGGACACTATCAAACGAGTTTCGCTCCCCCAATGCACGATGCAATCTATGCTGAATCGTATTACAATAAATTGTATTAACTCGAAAAATAGTGGAGATAGCAAACATAGTCCATCTGCACACAATCGTCGCATGCATCGGCCGGCGACCTCGTCTCCAGCACCCTCCATTTCCCATCCGCCGCCGCTCAATACACAAAATTTATAGATTTTACGAGGGATCATCGGGAAAAGTCGCGACTTACCACATTGTCATATTTTATTTTCTTGAAAGGAAATTACGTCATCTTTGCTCGTTTATCTGAAAACATTGTGTACGATGTGTGTTATTATTTTGTGAGTAGGGCTCTATCTAACTGAATATTATATTGGTTGGGGTTGGTTCAAAATATGTTTACCTTTCATGAAAAGGCTGTATTATGTTGTTGGTCACTTTTATATTTAAACAAAAACATGTCGAACATCAATGACCGATCAAGTTTTTATTCATATATTTATGACTGTTTGTTGAATTCTATTTAGTTCCATTCCATCAATATATTGATGCGGGGCAACGCGCTAGACATGTTTTACTGCTTCATGTCTTTGAACTTAATAATATAACTCATTTTAGAAGTATGATTTTAAATCCATCTCGACATACGCATGTAGCATTAACACTGAATATAAATTGCCTGCTTAACTATTGGTTGTTAAGCCGATAAAGGTTATTGTCATTGAACTATCTACCCTCAGCACGGTATAGTAAAGTTAAATTGTCCAATTCTCTGCGCAAACGGCCAAATGGCGTCAACGTTTCGCGATCTTATCTGTAAGTCAATCTTGGGGATAGATAGGCAACTGTTGGGCCAGCCAGATAACTTAATTGCTCCGACACCGCCGGGGTTATCTGGAGAAATGTTACTGCAAACACTTGACAAAATGACAGAGTAAATATTCACACATAAAATTTAATTAGTAAATTGTCTCTACAAAACATAACTACATGTCTCTCGACAAATTACTGAACATGTTAATTAGCCGGAACAAAATCTGGGTTGCGTCAATTAAGTCTATATGGATTGATATATTGCCCTTGACGCAACGCACGACATATTACGCGCACATCCTGCGCACGCTCCGAAACAAATAAACGTTGCATCCCTATCCGAGCACAAATCCTGAGCGATCGTGAGCTTCTTACTAAACTAATAAATGAACGCAATAAATTCTCTTGACTTTACTGACATTCAATTGCTCCCTTGCAATTTCTATTGAATATTCCACCATAGTATTAAAAGGGAAAGTGCTTTATACATATTTTAGTGACTTTTATACAGAAGTATTGACTTCTTATAAATTACATAGATAACATCCCATTTGACGCTTCAGTAGCTACAAAATAAATAGTTATTTCGTCAAGGCTCGTGTCATCTGAGCCCGTGCTTTTCTTAGTTAAGTCCGTGAAGAATTATCCAATTAGATTGCGTAGCGCGGCATTTTATTATCGATTCGATAGCCAGCAACTGTCGCATAATGAGGAGACAACAGCATTCTCCCGAACAAGAAATGGTTGGGTGTCGTCTAGCCACCTACGTGCTTGCTAAGGCCCGGCCCGCGGCAGCGGAACCAATCACTCCGTCACACCGCCACAAAATGCTGCACGGCCGTGCTTCGCTTAATTAAAACCCGACGGGACATCACGTCGCCTACCCTGCATACACTTCTTAAACTTTAAAATGACGTCTCTTATTGTGTCGCATTTCGTAACACATTGCGCCCAGACGACGCCCGTGTGAACTGTAATAGAATTACTGCTCGGCTACTGGGCATTATCGATGTGAGCCATCGATAAGAAACAAACTTAACGGAAACTTAATTGGATGACCGGATTCGAGAGAAAGATTTCGATCGTAGAAATAATTTTCTATCAGTAAAAAAATACCACTAACCACTTGATACTTTTTTTAAAGTTACCATTTCTTTGTTGCAGCGTTATCGTCAATTAAAAGTAATATAGACAATTCAAATTGCATCCTGGTACAAGATGTAAAAGCAGTAACACACGCACAAGGAATTAGGGATGCTTTATCAACTTCATCACCTTCAGACGGTATGTTTAGAAACAATAGTAAATTTTTAATTTCAATTCATGTGATACATGTTTAACAACTTTGCGATCTAAAAGATTTCGCACGTTTTATTGCAGAGTCAATATCAACTTCGTCTCTAGGCGGGTGGTCAACTACAGCGGAAGCGATGAATTCGTTAGAATCAGTCATAATACCACAACAAGCGCAACAAGCTGCACCGCCACCTTGGTCACCCGCATTAGAAGTTAGAGAATTCGACGAGTTACACAGTGCAACTATACCTGCTTACCAATTTTGGAGTTCTGAATTCCGCAACAAGCAGCCCGCCTACGTTAGCCTTAACTTTACAGTTCCCTGGGGAGCTAATTTTGCTGTATATGGTAGACGAAATGTAGCTCCCAGCGTAACACAATACGACTTTGTAGAATTCATTCGAGGCGGTAGGGTTGACCACAGGCTAAGGCGTAGAAGAAGTCCATTCAGAGATAATCCCTTTCAAAGTAGTCTTAACGATTGGGATGCACTAATGAGCACGATTAACCCATTGCATAGATGGAACCATACGATAAGCAAAAGGTCAACGGATATGAGAGTAAACGTCAGCATATTGCAATATCTCGACACAGGAAGATGGTTTATATCGGTGTACAATGACGAACTGCAGCCTCACAATGTTGAAATGATCGTTTCTGAAGCGGAAGGTGTCACTAACTCGTGTCCAGATGATTGTTCGGGTCACGGATCGTGCTACCTCGGGAAATGCGAATGTATGGACGGCTACGAAGGACACGATTGTTCAAAAAGTAAGTAGAACATAATCGTTAAACGAGTATTTATTATCTTCGTATAGAAGTGCGTAAGTAATAACTCTCAATTGTTTTCGCAGGTGTATGCCCAGTTCTTTGTTCGGGGCACGGCGCGTATGCAGGTGGTGTATGTCACTGTTTGGAAGGGTGGAAAGGGCCGGAATGTGACGTTCCAGCACACGACTGTGAGCCCGCCGACTGTTCCGGAAGAGGTCAATGTATTGCCGGCCATTGCCACTGTAAGGCTGGATGGAAAGGACAAAAGTGTGACGAAGGTAAAATATTTTTGAAACTAGAACTGTGTTTTCAATGGTGTTAAGGAAATCAATAGAAATATTGACTTTTTAATTATGTTCAGAGGACTGCCTTGACCCAACCTGCGGTAGCCACGGTTCGTGTGTGCGTGGTAGATGCGTGTGCCGCGCGGGATGGCGCGGTGCCTCTTGCAGTGAACGCGATGCAAGGGTTCAACGTTGTCTTCCCGCATGTTCCCAACGCGGCGTGTATGACCTAGACGCAGGAAGATGTGTTTGTGATCCACTTTACACAGGAGATGATTGCTCACAAGGTAAAAGATAAAAACAAGTTTAAATAATTCAGTTGCCTTACTTGTACATCGCCGTTTTAACTGCATTTTTAACTTATAGTGGTATGTTCATTGGACTGCGGGCCACACGGTGTTTGTGCCGAGGGCATATGTCGATGCGATGACGGCTGGACAGGCTCTATGTGTGACCAACGACCTTGTGACACGCGCTGTCACGACCACGGGCAATGCAAGAATGGCACGTGCGTATGCACGCAAGGATGGAACGGTCGACATTGTACTTTGCGTAAGTTGTGAACATTCGTACCAGATACTATGCATAATTAAATATTACGTCGGATATTATAATTAAAAAAATACATAAGTACAATGTTAAGATACACATTAACTACTGTCAATTGGCTAATTGCACAATGTACACAGCTGGTTGTCCAAATGGCTGTACTCGTCATGGACAATGTCTTCTGGAAGATGGAGTGTACCGCTGTTCCTGCGCTGACGGATGGGCTGGCACCGACTGTTCCATCGCACTCGAACTCTCTTGCAACGACAACGAAGATAACGACGAAGGTAAGTGCTTCTCTTTTACAGAAAATAGGCCCAAACATAAAACCAATTGAATTAAAAAAACAATCCAAAAAAAAACACGTATTGGCTGTCACTTGACAATGGCTACACTTTTGAAGATGGCATGACGGACTGCTCCGACTCGGAATGCTGCAGTCGACCAGAGTGCGCAGAGCACATCATGTGCCTAGCTTCCAACGATCCCGTAGAAGTACTCCTCAGAAAGCAGCCGCCGTCTGTCACCGCGTCCTTTTACCAGCGAGTCAAATTCCTCATAGAAGAAAACTCTGTCCAAAGCTACGCTCACATGGACGAATATTCTGAAAGGTATGTGTAGCATAAGAAAACGTCTGAAATGTTAAGAAACACCAAATCACTTCATGTTCGTAAAAGATGTCGTTAGTACTAATGTAATACAATAATACGAACCATTTTAGGATCAGTAAACTAAAAGACAATACAACGATATCTTTTGCACCAGTTGGTTTAGGACTGACCTGTCGGTTTTGCACAATTCATGAATAATTTATATTTGCACTTTACAATGATTTTAGATCCGTGATATCATCGCCGTACTGTAATGTATAACCGTAAGGAGAAGATACAAAATTCATGACGACATAAAATGATTTAGGAACTAGCACCTTCACCATATAATTCCCGCTCATCTTCCTAAACCTCTCCGAGGATTTGGTGTGGTTATTTTAATTTCATTGATAACTTCAAATACTTTTATAACTTACAATTTATTTTCTCATCTGGTGGAAGTGTTTTGATTTTCCTCTGTTTTCTCGCGTGTAAAATTTATGATTTATTGTTTGCGATCCTAGCATGGTTATGTTTTACCATTGAATTTATTATTTCAATTATGTTTTTTTTTTGTATTTTTATTATTATTTTTCACACCAGATCCGATGTGTTGTGTATTGTCTAATGTTCATCCCTTGTGTGTGTCTAACCCTACCTGTTTGTCTAAACAAAACAAAAGCGTATTCTGAATATCAAAATGAAATTATTAGAAATAAATCAAGCGCTCAAAAGCTTTCGAACAGTTTTGTTTGTCTTCACAATAATAAAATAATTTCACATAAGTAAATAAGGTTAAAGAAATTAAACTTGAATCATGAAAGAATTATTGAAATCACCACTTACAATCTTGATACTTACAAAAATAAAGAATTATATTAGTTTAAATTGACATTTTATGAGACTTATTTTTTTTAGCACTTACTTTATTTATTTAACTATCTATTTGAAAAAACTTAAACGCAACTTTCATGATCTAAGTTGGTAAACAAATACTTAAAGTTTTAATTTGCCCTAGTTTATACCGTGTGCGTTGATAAAACTTCGAACGATCTCTTAAATAAATAAGACAAAGCAAAACTGAATAATAAAAGTAGTCAACCCACCTCGCTTAATATGCAAAAGCGCCTCTAAAAGTTTGTTTGCATTAAAACACGAGCCGCTTCACTATTTTATTTAAGTTCAAAAGTCTAGAGTGGTTATATTGCGTTCTGGCATTTGTTCCATCAGCCCTTGTATACACATGACGGTTCCTCCATGTATTCACCATCCAGCATGTTTATTCTCCACATTCAATCTTTGGTGCAACCTGCAACAGCAACTTTTCAAAATTTATTCGATTTAAATGCATATTACCTATCGATCAATAGTGGTGGTTGTTCTAATGCAAACGGGCTTCGTCTGTGAATCGATTCGTAATTAACAGAATTTTGATTGGTAAATACAGTGTTAAAACGCAAGCTAACCAATATAGACGAGTGCAATCGGCCGGAGCGGTTGCAAAACCGGGGTGGGGTTGCACTGAGGGATGTAGGTATCTGTGTAGTAATCTGTCCTGTCTTTCTGTGTCCCTGTGCCGCCGTGTGTCCGCCACTCCTAGCGAGTTCTGGAATTCCTTTACACCATGGTAAGTGTCAGTCAGCCCGCCCTCGCCCCTCAGTGTTCAGTATCTGTTCACCTCTTCCCTTTTGTTGCGAATCCTGCATATGAGTGTGATGCCGGTGACCTTCGCGTGTCCCACAACAGACACGCGGATGGTGCCAATGCCGCTTTTTCACTTTTGGTTCAATCCTTTGTCTGTATTCGTTTCATTCTCTATGTGTATGTAACATCTGTATGTTTGTCTTGAATGTTTTCGTGTGACTGCGACAAAGTCCTCGCAACCTTAGCGTAAATCTATCACCGCCGCCGGTCCGCGAACGCCGCGTCACTTTTCAAATCATGCACCGCCGACGGTCCGCAAGCGCCGCGTCTCTATTCAAATATGATTTGCCGCAGTCACAATTGTATTTTGTACTGTTTATTTGTCTCGTCTACTGTGCTTATATTATAGTTCACATATATACTATGGAATAATTTTGTTATACTATATGAAACTTAGGAAAATCATTTACGCTTTCACGCAAAACGTTTTTAACACAATCGATAGGTTAGGGCTTGCAAAATATACAAATCGACGCGAATTGTATATTATCAATTGAGCAAAATTTCAGCGAACACGCAAATTAAGCTTCAAATAAACTTACCCTTTTATGTGTTCCTTACCCTTTGTCTGCGTCTTTCATCTGTTAACCAACCCCCTACCCTTCGCCCGAGCTCTTTATGTGTTTAGATCCTCACCCTTTGTAACTAACCAAAACACAACTTATTTGAATGTATTCCTACTACTTCACAGCGATACGATAGCAAAATTGTCGACATTGTACATTACAACCATCGCTTCCATTAATCAGTCATTGACGACATTTTATAACACTTTGAAATTGGTGCAACGAACGTATTTTTCTCGACTTTATTTCATCGCTTTCAGAACTGTCTGCCTCTGCACCCATTTATAACTGAATCTTCTGCATTTATTACTGAATCTTGCGCATTTTGATGTCTGAAGGGCAGCACAGTTCATAAAGCGATGTATTTAATACTATTTTGAGTTTTTGTTGTTTTTGACTATACCAACTGTTTATGTGTTTTATTGAAATTTCTATCGATTAAATAATATTGAATTTATTTTAAATGTCAGAAACATAATAATATAACTAATAACTTATCCTCTTTTCAGATACACCTTTACTTAGCTAGTCCAAACGTGTTTAATGATAATAATATAAAAGTGCCCTGTAACTTGTTACAGATAATATTTTGGGAGGTGCCAATCTACTTACAATGTTTCTTTTTTAGGTATATTATTCATAACCGTATCGTATAGCATTTACTGTCGGCCTTCGCGGAAAGACATGAAGTGGATGAAAAGTTTTACGATATCGTATTCTTAGAAGTGGCATTGCTAAATACGTAGTTCTTGGTAACACATAAGAAAAATATTTTACTACTTAGCTTTACACATAAATATTTTATTTCTTTTTGTTGATTGTAGAAACGTATCTAGAGTTTTATATTATGATATAAATAAGATACATTTTATGATATTTTCAAATGCCTTGTTCTCAATGTATTTCAGTTGATACATTAATAAGGATAAAAATCGCAAAAGATGTCTATTATAATAATGAAAAAATATATGAAGCTTAACTAAGAGCTTATGCTTATCAACGTGATTATGTAGCCACGACGACGCTTGCATTAACATTAAACATAAACGCATTCGTGATGATATATCTTCTATATGAATTTAAATTTATTTAAAGCATCTAGATACTCAGTGTCGATACACTTTCTGAAGTATTATAATTAATTTTAAAAAAGAACATGGTTTGGCAAACAATGTTTCATTCAATAACAAACACGGACTAAGAAGTTTCACACTGAAACATTTCATACTGAAACTTGGTAACAAACAACTTTCTAAAATAAAGGACAGTAATTGTTATTACCTGTGTTAATTAACACTAAAAGCAAACCTAATATCTTGTTGTTTTCCGATCATTTACATCGACATTTTTCTTTGTGCACTTTCAGCGGACAGATTTTTGGCTCTGATATCGGTTTTCACGTCGTATTTTTAAAGCTTTTTGCGCCCCCTGCAGAGTCTCACTCCGGGTATTACGAGTCGAGCGCTACATTAAAAGTAAAACTGAGTTCACGCGGATAAAGCAGTGAAAACCATTTTCCATCAAAGTATTTACTTATAATTTTGCCTATAATCAAACCTCACAATGAAAACGAATAATTTTCTTCCAATTTTAATATTGATGATTTCGCGAACATTTCTTGCACCAATTTCATCTCTCATGAATATGTAACCGAACATTCAAACATGAAGTAATATAACAAAATTGATTGACTATGGTTTGTGTGGCAGCTGTTACATGCATACATACCTTTCTAGGTAGATTTCCGTTTACGTTACTTCAATTACAATTATTTATTCAATTTTTATTTTATTGGCTATTTAGAGGATCTATAAACAAAATGTAAACAGAAATGTGTCCTAGAGAATTAGCTGATCCTAATACGAGAATGTGCAATGCTAAGACTTCTTATTTATTTTATTTTTCGATTTTATTTTCATACTTTACTTCACTCTCACAGCGTCTACACTATGAAATATGAAACATAGCACTAGACCTCGCTCAAAGTTTTATGATCGGAGGTGTGCATTGAACGATACGGTTCACACATCATTTTTAAATCTTTATATCAGGGGCTATCGCTAAAGTTTAGTCATGCATTACAATACAAGGCTTTAAATAGCTTGATGCGGGTTTTAAAAAAAGGGAAAAAATCGTTCTAGATTATCATGTAGGTTCGTTAAATATGGTCGTCGGACAATTCTTTTACCGAGTAGATTTAGCGTTATTTCTGTACACTTAAAAGCCACTTTCGTGTATTTTTTTTGCCAAAATTTCGTTTTATTTTTACCGATACGTGTAGAGTATTTAAATGCCCACAATTCAGTTGGCAACACTTTAGTTTATCTACTTCATTGTGAACCGTATCGCTCAATGCCGGGTGCTGTGGCTCCGTGGCTCGAACTGACGTGAGCTGGTCTGTGCAGCCGCGTGTCCGTGATGAGGGGGCAGGTGGTCTCTCCCCAAGGCCTCGGTATCATCGGCATCAGGGTCTCCGTGGACCGGGAGGCTCGCTTCGGATTCACGCTTACCAGACAGGGTGGATGGTTAGTAAATAACGAAAACTGATCCTTTTTTTTCTTATGTTTTATCTAGGTTTTCATAAGATCTTCTTCATTGCTGAAGGAAAAATGTATTCGTTTGTAAGTACACGTCAAACGTTGAGTTTTTACTACGTGTGTGAGTTTTGATGTTCAACTTCAACGGAAAGACTTGACTTGACTTTGTTCTCTTCTGAAGACTTGTGAAAATTTTGATGAATATGAAGATTCCCGATCCACTTATTGTTAATTTCTCCATTTGATTTGAGCTAAAAAAGACCATTGTGATCTTGGTCCTTTTCATGCCTTTTTTTAGGTACTCAGTGAGATCTTCAAACTGGCTTTGACGACAAACTCTCAGTTATACCCAACAAAGAAATTGAGCTCAATAACCAAAAAATGCTTTAACTCAGCAAGAATTGAATTTCAGTATCAGCTTCGACTTATAGCTACAGTTTTGTTAGTCATGAACCAACAATACGAAAATAAAAGCTTTACAAATCCTTTAGGGTTTAAAACCTATGTAGGTACCTAACTTAATTTATATCTAACAATTTAAAATAACAGAACCTATATATTCTCATTAAAAAACTTTAACCACTGAATTACATACATTCTCTTAACATAAAAATTGTTCAGAATGTCTTTTAAGTTACAACTAAAGACTACCGGGGACTACATTAGACCGTTAAACAATTTTAACTGTTGTGTTTACTTCAATTAAGTATCAACCAACATTATAGCATGCGCCAGGAATTTTAGTAATTATATTCATTTGAAAGCGCCACCCATTAAGAAACATTTAAACGTGATTGTTTCACTTAAAGAAAAATACGAGAAAATACGTAAGCAAGCATTAATTATGGTGAGTCACCGTAACACAACTAGGTATCTCACGGCGTTTTAGTAAACGAACAGAAATAAAATAATTTGGCATCGGGCAATCAGGGTAATCGCCATGTCAAAACAATGTTTCAATGTAAAGTTTATAACAAAATAATAAAGAAGAAATAGAAAAATTCTATTAATCACGACGACCGTTGAGTCATGGAACTAAATTGTCTTTAAGAAAGTAATTGAACATTGCGTGTCAAGCAGACATATTTGAACAAATATCTGTACAATCATTTGTTTTATATGTATAGGATCGTTATTAATTTTCGGACACGGTGTTTGATATTGCTTGCACGTACGTAAAAGCATCAAGTATGAAATCGAATTAGGCGGTGGAGCGAAACCTGTATCATATGAACATGTAATCGACTAACGCGTCACATTAAAGCTTTTAAAAATCAATCACCGTAACTCAGTAAACTGTTTACGTGTAGTTTTGTTCAAGAATATAAAGCATACCATCACGCCTGTATTCTCCGAAGGGTTAGGCAGTGGTGTACCAATGTACATACACAGTTCGCCGGTATGCTTAGGTCCCATGTAATAGGGGACGAGCCTACTGCCATTAACTGGCCACAAATTCGAAATCCGAGCTGTTACTGAGAATTTCATAGTAAAACCCAATAAGTAACCAAGAATAAGCATTCCAAAATACACGATAAAAAAATGATTAACCCAAGTGTTACCCGTTCACTCTATTCAAAGTACTTCAAGTCCAAGATTACTTATAATGGCGTTTTTAGTAATAAAGCACGAATTTTAACACTCTTCCAAATAAACAAAAAATAACGCTCATCGCCTATATTTTTTATTTCTTCTCAAGATCGTAAATAACGTCACGAAACGTTTAAAAAAATCTAACGGGAAGAAACGTCGCGTATTTTTCCTTTTATTGGAAGTGCTGATCATCAAACCAAACCCCTGCTCAACACGTTTCGATAACAAACTCTCATTAAAGGAAAAAGCGGTAAAATGAAACAAAGAAAAAAGTGGAAAAATATTGTACGCCGTTGCTAAAATTAATGACAAGAAAAATATTATAAGGGATCATTAAAATGTTGGGACGGAATACGAGTATCGACCTACCCGTCCTGCGTAGGCACTTGTTACAGCATTTCTGCGATTAATAAATGCAGTTTTATCGTGTTAAGACTAACGAGAATTTTACACATTACTTATTACCGAGAGGTGAACAGAAATACCTAGGTTACGTAGGTTATAGTCATAATTTTTCAAGATTTTTTAGATAGATTAGTCTGAAACGTTAACCTCATTAGGGCAAACAATCTATAAAATATAATTTAATTATGTACATGCTCAAAATAAAAATAAAAACACTTAGAAAAAAAACAAAATAAGGACCATCTTTAATTGAATTTAGAAGCTTATTATATATTTTAACGCCCACAGCAAAAGGTCCTGAATGGAATATAATTAATTTCGAGCTAGGTAAGGCTTTACTCGTAATTTGGTTTTTACGTCTACACTGTTGGTGGGCGTTAGTCTTTAGTTAATAGGAATAGTGACAGGTGTACTTTGCTTACTTCTTAAATATATAGCATACCATCACGCCTGTATTCCCCGGAGGGTTAGGCAGAGGTGTACCAAATTACACCCACAGTTCGCCGGTATGTTTAGGTCCCATGTAATAGGGGGCGAGCCCTTATTATTCTTAAATATATACGGAGTGTAAAAAGACATATCACATATCATACTGCCTATCAAACTATGTCACATTTAGCAAAAGATTTTTTTTTTTTTAGTTTTATTTTTTGTGTAATAAATCACTGTTTACGGCAATGCTTGAAGAACATTATGTAACTTTCACATTCGCGAGTGTCTCTTAACACCCGTTATAGGTACTACTTAGTACAAGAACTCAGTATTACATAAAAAACACTTGCAGCTTTGAATCTAAAAACATTCATAGGACAATATTTCAATAGAGGAACAGGTATTGTAGTCACCACGAGTCGTGGCCGCCGACGCTGCACGCGATTGATCCGTCTATTGGACCGATCGCGTGCAACATCCGCGCTCTAAAAAACCCCAAAAGGAACCCAAAAACTAGCGTGACATTTGTGCTCACGACTCGTGGAGACTAACATACTTAAATAAATCCAAAAAATAGCAGATGAAAACGGTTTCTTTTAATTTCCACTAGACTTTTATTTTCATGAAAAACCGGTCAAAATAGAAACAGTTCTTCACTGAACTTCCTCATTTACAAATTCTGGGCATGACTTTCGAATTTACTCTCTTAATCGGAAAGTTAATGCGATTAAGTTCTAAACTGGAGTAATGAGGGGTGACGATGGCGCAGGCGTAACTTTATTTGGCCTTAACTGACTACGACAATACTGGAAATAAAATAATCTATTTTAAAAATAAGTGATGGTTGAAACAACTAGGGAATGGTAACTTTTAAAAAATGTATCAATTTTTCCATTTTGTTCCTTTATATTTGTGTAGTTAAATGTGTTATTTTCCTAAAACTGCAGTAAAACAATGTTAAAAGAGTATGAAAATACTGAACATGACAGTCATGTTTCTTCATTTTGCTTACGTGTGTACCTATAACCTAACGTCTTGGGATTTAGGTTCACACGATTTATCCAAGGGCTACATTAAATAGTTAAGAATGATGTCTACATATAATACTAGGGATCTAAAGAATATTCACTCACACTCACTTACCGGCACAATCTTAATTCGGACCATTAACTGAGAATTTATTGGACTTTGAAATATTGATGGGTCCTGGGTTCGATTCCCAAGTCGGGCAAAAAGTGTTATGGGTTATTCCATTAAGAATTTCTCAGTAATAGCCCGGAGTTTGGAAATTGGTAGTGTGACACCCCCGGGCCTCGGAAAGCACGTAAAGCCGTTGGTCCTGCGCCTGATCTTCCCGATTGTATCGGATTGCCGTCCCATCGGATTACGAGAGTGAGCGAAGAGGGAGTGCACCTGTGTTAGCGCACACACTTGTGCACTATAATATCTCCTGCGGACACTTGGCTAGCCTGCATTAAGATTAGCCGCAGTGGCCGGAATCGGTCTGGAGAATACATATACAAATATATCAGTGCAGAGCCATGTCAGCTTTCCGTTTTTACTCATTAACCGTACGACCATCTAAAATGTTATGTGCCGTCGTTCAGGTTTGACGTGTTGGTGAATGGAGGAGGCGCCGTTACCCTGCAGTTCCAGCGATCACCGTTCAAGCCGCTGAGGAAGACTGTCTTCGTACCATGGAACCAGATCGTCGTATTGCCACCAGTGCAAATGGAACTAAGTGACGACAATGTGAAAGTACCAACGCCCAGGTGAGAAGGGTTTCTATAACTAATATGGTCTGTTGTAGGTGGTAGAAATACAGTTTTTAGTACTCGGGTGTTGGTGTTTTATTACCTACCTTCTATTTTTATTTATTTACACGGAACTCAAAGATTAAACGAAATGATGAATGTTATGTTCAGTGTTCTTGTTGAAGGATCAAATGTTTTTTGGTCACAAAGAAACCTCACGTTGTTTTTCCTTATTAGAACTTTCATGTTTATTTTTCTAACCCAACGTAATTTCTAGAGCTCCACCACGTATCGGCTGGTCACCAACGCCACAATGGTGGGAATCAGAAACTCCACCATGTGCAGCTCACGACCACGAGCGGTTAAGACCTGAAGTAGTGGCGGTACCACCGCTGGCAGCACCTGCCGCTTCATCTGCCACTACTACCACCGTGATTTACCCTGAAGCTCAGGTAAGAACAGTTGTAACTTTAACCTTTCGTTGACGTTTGGAGGTTATCTTTTTATGTCGGTGTCGCCAAATACTGGTCAGACAACCTAAAGCAGAGGACACATTATTGTCGTGTAGTGTATGATGGCTCACTTTGACGACATCTCTTACGTGTCTAGTCTATGCATTTAATATTAACAGATCCAAATTGTTCTCGTGTGTTGTGTGAAAGGCGTCAAGCCAAATGTAAGGATTTAGTCCAACACAATAATGGGTCCCGGGTACAAACAACACATTTGTATTTAGCAAATTTGTGCACCATATCCAATAGATAATTATTTAAGAGATATTTATTTATTTAAACTTTATGCAACAAAAAGTATAAAGGCGGACTTAATGCCTTAGGCATTCTCTATCAGTCAACCAAAGGAGGTGGATGTAATATAAATGACTTGAAATGTACATAAGTACTATTTGTATGATAAACCAGTTGTTACTGTGACTACCCGACTTCACTCACTAAAGAATTTGTATATTTATTTCCAGATTGTAAGCGAATCTATCGGCATCCCTGGTTCTTTGGTGAAGCTGACATACCGCTCATCTCAGTCGGCTGGTTATCTATCATGCGTGCACGTACAACTCACTCGTCGTGTGGTCCCAGCATCCCTCATCCGAGTGCATGTCCGCGTTGAGATTGAAGGCTCTTTGCACACCCATTCTTACGAAGCTGATCCCGACTTGACTCATATCTTTGCGTGGAACAAACGAAATGTATACAAACAAAAGGTAAGACGAATTTATATTGTAAAACCCTTCCCTTACATCTGAGGAACTCACTTTTATTAAATATTTTAATACGTTTTGTATTTATTTCACGACTTATCATTCCAGGTATACGGCCAAGCTCAAGCCAAAATATCGATAGGGTACGAGTACACGTCTTGTGCGTCAATTGTATGGGAGACACAGACAGCTACCTTGACTGGTTTCGATGTAGACATCTCAGACATCGGAGGATGGGGTCTAGACATACACCATCATTACAACTTCCACGAGGGTATTCTACAGAAAGGCGATGGGGCACTTCTTCATTTGAAACAATACCCCAGAACAGTACAGGTAAAAACCAAATGAAACATCCTTATCTCCTAGTTTTCTATGCAAAAACATGTGTTATTCAACTAACTTGTATTGTGTACCTATTAAAATATACTGTACGGTATTTTCTAGGTGGTGATGGGAACTGGTCTCCAACGAACTTTGGAATGTCCTGACCACTGTAACGGCAAAGCAGCAGATGCTCGTCTCTTAACCCCAACAGCGCTGACTTCAGGTCCAGATGGATCTTTGTATGTTGGTGATTTCAATCTTGTCAGACGAATCACTCCTGAGGGTGTAGTGACCACCGTTCTTCAACTACAGTAAGTATTTAATTCAAAAGATTTTACTGACTCATCATTCGAATCATTGGTTGAGGTAATAACTAAATTGTTTTTTCATTTCAGAACTACACAAGTTGCATATCAGTACTATATCTGCATATCACCAGCGGATGGATATCTTTACATATCAGATTCTGAAAGACATCAAGTCCGAAGAGTGATAGCTTTAGAAAAAGTTCGAGATCCAGCCTCAAACTCTGAGGCTGTAGTTGGTAATGGAGACCGTTGCGTACCTGGAGACGATTCCAACTGTGGTGATGAAGGACCAGCAATCAAAGCAAAATTGGCTCATCCCAAAGGTAAATGTACATAAATACAAAATAGGAATAATCTGGGCCGCACTGCGGAAAACAAACTGATCGTATTTTATTAACAAACGTTTAATAAGAATCGTATAAAAAATAATGATGTTTATGTTCCAGGTCTCGCAATTGCAGCCGATAGAACAATGTATATCGCAGATGGAACCAACATACGAGCAGTTGATCCAAATGGCATTATACACACTCTTGTGGGACATCACGGTCACCACAACCATTGGTCACCAGTTCCTTGCAGAGGAGCAATTCCACCTTATGAAGCACAGTTACAGTGGCCAACAGGAGTAGCCTTATCACCGCTCGATGGATCTCTTTACTTCATAGACGACAGAATCATCTTGAAACTAACTGTTGATATGAAAATCAAGGTAGTAGCTGGCCAACCATCACATTGCCGTATCGGAAATGATGGAAAACCTTTAATCAAATCCTCCAATCGTACAAGTACTGATATCAGAGAAGATTCTAGCTTAGGCACAATTTTAGCCATAGCCTTTGCACCGAGCGGTATCCTGTATGTTGCTGAAGCAGATTCTAAGAAAACGAACGCTATAAAATCTATAGATCCATCGGGTAAAATTATACATTTCGCTGGAAAAGTTCAGGAAAATTTGAAGGAATTAAGCTGTGAATGCAATTCGTCTGCCTCTGCGACGGCTGTCCCAACTAATTCTAGAGATGATGCTGGATGTCCGTGTCGACTCAGTGTAGCAGCAGGTGATGAACCACCTACGAGTACAGAGACGTTACTATCATCCAATGCTAAATTCCAAACTATTTCTGCTCTCGCTGTTACACCAGATGGAGTTCTTAATGTTGTTGACCAAGGTAATAACAATAAGCTCAAAATAAAATCATTTCAATTCATCTTTTTAAGGCAAATTATTAATCGTTGTTATTATTTCAGGATCTCTACATATATTAGCACTAAAACACTACCTTCCAACACATGACGAAAATGGAGAGTTCAGAATACCTTATCCACCAACTTCAGAAATATACGTATTCAACCGCTACGGTCAACATATCACCACTAAAGATTTGACATCAGGGAAAACAAGATATTCGTTCTTGTATTCAAAGAATACAAGCTTCGGCAAGCTGTCTACAGTCACTGATGCATCAGGAAATAAAATACAATTACTCAGGGATTACAGTAATATTGTTAGCTCTATCGAAAATACACAGGACCATAAACTTGAATTGAAAATTTCTGGCATTGGTTACCTAACCAGGATAGCTGAGAAAGGTTCAACGGAAATGGAATTTGACTACGATGCTAGTACTGGATTATTAAACAGCCGATCAGGAGTAAGTTTTAACGCACATTTCATAATTTTTTTTTAAGTTCGTTGAAACACTATGCTCATTATAATATTATTTGTTTTTAGGCTGGCGATACTGTAATTTACAATTATGATGAACTAGGAAGAGTAACTAAAATCATAATGCCGTCTGGTGAGCAAGTACACATTACCTCCGGCCTTGCCAAGAATTACGGATTAGCTGTTACCGTATCAAATCCATCAAGCACAATACCCGTGGGAGTTGCAAAGAAATGCGAATACGTTTTACATGGACAATCGTTCAAGCAAATCACTATAAATAATGGAAAGCAAATTACTGAAGGACGAATTTATACAAATAATACCTTACTTCTTGAAACCCCATGGGCAGGTAAATTCGAAAGCATTGCAGCTGCGAAACACCCACTACTAGAAGCTGCCCTGCCGATAGAAGCTGAAATGCTACACATGTGGTCACATCAAACAACTACTTTCGGTGACTCACTAGTAAACAACATGTACTCTTTATACACGTTAGTGGGTGATGTACGTAATCCTCAGCAAACGTTGAACAGAGAAATATGGGTGAATGATTCCAGAGTACTTATTATTGAATTCGATCAATTCAAGAGCCGCGAAACTTTCTTCAACGCTGACAGAAACCCACTGTTTACTATTTCTTACGATGTTGCTGGGCTGCCACTTTCATTTAACCCTCACGGTGCTGGAGCTCTTCTTAACATCTCATATGATAGATTCTATAGAATTAACGGCTGGAAATGGGGTGAGAGCGAGGAAACCTATAGCTATGACCCACACGGGATGCTTTCGGAGATCACGAGTCCACAAGACGGAACTAAGTTCATTTATTACAATGACGGCAATCTTGTTTCCAAAATAACCTTAGCCAGTCAAAGAAGTTTCAAGTACAAGTATGATAATGATGGTGGGTTGACACATGTTATTTTGCCTTCAGGATCGAATCATTCGTTTAGTGTACAACCATCAATTGGATTTTTAAGAGTCACATATACTCCACCTGGTTCTTCAAAGAAATATTTGCAACATTATGCTCATACAGGAGAGCTTCTTCAGACAGTATTCCCAGGTGATGGTGCCAGAGTTGTATACCGTTACTTTACAACTAATAAGGTGTCTGAAGTAGTTCATGGAGATGGTCAAACACAGATACACTATGCTGAAACGAGTGGGCTACCGTCAGAAATATTACATGTTGACCATGATGTTGACTATCGATGGGAATCTACTTATGCTGGTGGCCTACTCACAGAAGAAAGGCTTGATTATGGTGCCAAAACTGGACTAAGTAATGCGAAAATAATATATGAATATGATAACAATTATAGAATAACTTCCGTTCAAGGTAGGATTGGTGGACAAACTCTAATTCCGCATCATATTGTTTACAATAGCAAAACGGGTGCTCCTGAAATACTAGGTCAATTCACTGTATCTAAGCAAAAATGGAACGAAACTTCAGTATACGATGGAATAGCAATGTTCTCCCGTTTACTTAACGATCAGTTTTTAGAAAAGGAAGTAACTGTTAACATCCACAGAATGGAAGTATTCCGAATGGAGTTTTCTTATGACAGGCATGGAAGAATATCTCAAACACGCACACATACGAGAAATGTAGGTGTCAATACATATACAAACGTGAAGAACTATACTTGGGACTGCGATGGTCAGCTGACAGGAGTTGAGGCACAAGAACCATGGGGCTTTAGATATGATGATAACGGTAATATGCTTTCACTGACCTACAGAGGCAACACAATACCGATGGAGTACAATGATATGGATCGTATAGTCAAATTCGGCGAGGGTCAGTATAGGTATGATAGCCGCGGACTGGTATCCCAAAATGCGAGAGAAGAAAGATTCCAATACAATTCTAAGGGACTCCTGATTAGAGCAACAAAACGAGGAAGATTTGATGTTCGGTACTTTTATGATCATCTCGACAGGTATGTAAAAATTGCACACAGCAATCATTTGCATTTAAGATTAAGATAACTATTTTCATGAATAAATTGATAAATAACAAACTTTGTTCTGTTTCAGGCTTTCTACCAGAAAAGACAACTTTGGAAATGTGACCCAATTTTTCTACACCAATAAAGACAGACCTCATGAAGTCAGCCATATTTATTCGCCACGTGAGAATAGATTTATGACCCTAGTCTACGACGACCGAGGTCATCTGATCTATACACAGGTATAAATTAAAATATTTCAAAAAAAAATGTTGTGCTTCGAAATTTCAGGCTCTCTGACTAACCAAATTTTCTTTGATTTTAGGTTGCTCGGCATAAGTATTACATAGCTACGGATCAATGTGGCACACCGGTGATGATTTTCAATCAATATGGAGAAGGAATAAGAGAAATCATGAGATCTCCATACGGCCATATAGTATACGATTCTAACCCATACTTATACCTTCCGGTTGACTTCTGTGGAGGACTATTAGATCAAGTGACGTCATTAGTTCACATGGCTAATGGAAAAGTTTACGACCCTCTGATTGGACAATGGATGTCTCCTTTATGGGAGAATCTCATTGAGAGAATACACAACCCAACTCAGTTACATCTTTATAGATTCAATGGAAACGATCCTATTAATGTAAGGCCGCAGAACAAAAAACCAACAGGTAAGGAGCTGAATCATCAATTGAATACCTTACCTACTGACAATTTTCAATTATGTATGTACTTATTGTTAACTTTTCAATTTTAGATCACCTGTCATGGCTGAAGTTGCTCGGCTACGACACTAAGAGCCTCGCACCCCAGCTCTACCCTGACGAACTGCCCGGTGGTTCCGTGCTGCCGAGCATTCCTCGTGGTCGGCCGGTGTGGGGCACCGCGCCTGCTGAGACCAGCCCAGGCCTGCCTTCTGCCATGTCTCTGCTTCCAACGGTCACTATAGAATCAGGCTTCCTATCACATATGTCAAACAAGAGGATAGCAGACTTTAGAAGCCTGTCAATACCGGCTATGTCGGCACTCAAGACTGACGCCTTAAATCTGGCACCTAAACGCATTGGCTCGGATTCCGAGCCACCGTTCGGACGCGGCATCCTCGTGTCGCGCAACTCCCGCGGACGCGCCGTGGTCACCACCGTGCCATCGGCCAATGCTATCTACCGCGATGTATATACCTCAGTCTTTAACCGATCCCATCTTCTACCATTTTCATTTGTTGTTCATGGCGATCAACAAGACGTCTTCTATTTCGTAAAAGAGGATACCTGGCGTGCTGCCGACGATAAACAACAATTGAAACGAATGCAAGGCAAATTGAATGTGACATTCCACGAAGTTGCTGAAGGAGGACGTTCTTACGCAGACGTGAAAATACACGGAAAAACAAGCATAGTCAATCTACGGTACGGCACTAGTGCGGAACGTGAGCGACAACGACTGCTGCACCACGCGCGCGCTGCTGCCGTTCGGAAAGCGTGGCACCGCGAACGCGAAGGGTTACGCAGCGGCCTTGGCGGCTCACTCGACTGGTCCGCAGCCGAATTAGACGAAATCCAGAAAGCTGGATCAGCAGCAGGCTACGAAGGAGAGTACGTGCATGATGTGGCACGATACCCAGAACTAGCCGAAGACCCATATAACATTCGCTTCGTGAAGAAGCGTTCAGATCGCGCCGAGCGCCGGCGGCGGAAGCGCGAAAACTGCCGAGGGGCCTGGTGGCTCGCCTGGAACGAACTCTGCTAGTGACGTGCCGCCATCCATATGCCAAATGGTGTGAATGTGAAATAGGTGTGTGTAAACGGTGAAGTATGGTCGTGTGAGTGTTTGTGGAAATATATTTTGTAAATAGTCTCTATTAATTGTTAATTGTTGATGTATGTATGTACGGTAGATGCGAATCCCTATCGCTGTGTAAATAATAAAATTTAATTTGCAGGGAGAGAATGGACCTTTTGAGAGGACTGATATTAAAATAAATGTAATGTATGTATAAATAAGATTTATGTGAATATGAAATTATTTATACTTATTTATCGGTAAAAAAAGCTTCATTGTGTCCAATGTTCTTATAAATTTAGATGAAGACTATTTGAAAGAATAAAAAGGCATACTTTTTTAACCAAACCAAACTGTAGTTTTATTTTTTAACCACAATAAATTAGAGGCATTATTTGGTGCTTTCAAGAATTAATAGGTAATACCGCTGGCGAGAAAATTGCAAACAATTCCTGCCACACCGCGGCTTTATCCCTTGGGAAGGTACTACTGGAATAAATGTATATCAAATTCAGAGTCAAAAGTCAAAGTCAAAATCAATCCTATCAATATCTTAAACCAGATCTACTGTTCGCTTGTTGAGACATGATTAATTAAATAAACATCTAAACGTACAGATTTTTGAATATCAGTAGGATTTATCCATGTTTAGTATAGTAACCGGCAGGAGTCGTAAGCACAAACTTTAATTTCATTTTTGGGTCGGCGACCCAAAAAGCCAAAATTGAACTTGAACTTTGTACTCACGACTCGTGCCGGTCACTATACGTTTTGTTAGACTGCCCAGAATTCTGACCTAAGCAAGATAATAAATAATTAGAAGGCCCTCTTGTTTTTATGTGCCCCTAGTACTTTACGTCAATTTTCCAGAATTAGGTATAACTTTTTCTTAGTTTGTCGATTGTTGAGAGTACGAAGAATATGGAATGAAAATAGGGGAAAAGTAATAAATTAAATTAAAAGATAAGTTAATAATAAATCAAAACATAATTTTTAGTTACCTTTACCTAATTTTATCAAGCATAAATTGTGATCATAAATAAATCATTCTAACCTAAAGGAAAATTGGCAGTCGTAAAAATGAATACTTGTTTAGCTTTCGAGATTTTAGGAACATCAAAATAAAAGAGATGTTTTGTGTAAAAGTTATTTATTTATGTTCGAACCGTCAATCTTTGAACAACGTATTCAAGTTAATTTTTACAATATCAATTTTATACAGAAAATCCATGTCAACGCAATCATAAAATTTTTATTGTACACCATTTATATTATAAACGTCTGAATGCATTATCACATGTCATCTAAAATAAAATAATATTTACAATGTAGTTTAATCGACCTAGTTGACACTGAAAACTTCATACAACCTCGAACTGAGTAATATTGTTTTATTTATAAAAATCTCCTTTCGAAAATATATACAATAATTATTTTATTTTATTATTTCTTAAAGTATAGGTACATTCGCATGTTCAAATAAACTTTATGTTACAATCGCCTACATATTGAGCTACATGTCCGTAAACAAATGAGATCAACAAAACGCACAGTTATTCATCTACACCTCGACTTATGCAATATTTGTGTTAATAGCAAAATATGTCCACGCAATCTATCATACACCTAGGCAATAAAAATATCTACAAAACAAAATAGTTCCCTTATCTAGGCATGTCATAGAATGCCAGTATGAACACATCTCGTTAACTAAAATAAATAGTAAATACAGCGAGACCGCTACGTACGAGTACATAATAACTGTACACAATAAAATATATGAAATGGTATGCCTATTGCAATATTTCGGCAGGTAACATTATATTCAATATAGTACATAAACATAATGATTGTGCGTGTGCAAATGTAACAATAACTAGTATTCGTAACGTAGTATAGAATAACTAATGGGACGTAGTTCATAAGGGGAAACCGCTTCGTTCATTCAAAAAATACCTTTATTCTATTAATAGTAGTGGCGAAGACATGCAGAAACAGACAATCCCTGATTGATAGCTGCCCGGTACACCGCTGATAACTATGTAATTCAGTATTAATCAAAGCCACACGTATTTCAAATTACAAAGCACTATATTATAAACATACTGACCGAATTTCATACATGTGACGTAACTTTCCAAGGGATCGGTTTAGTGTAACGAGCAGATACCAACACACCTTCAATAATTACCAATATTATGTACTGTTAATCTCTGAAACCAGAAGCTAGCCATATCACACGGCAGAAGACACTCGTGGTCATATCAACAAACTCATTAGTATCTTAACAAAAACAACGGCCATTGCGCCTAGGAAAACACTTGGAAGAAGATTATGTCTGATAATCTCTATGCAAGATACCGAAAACTATCAGTTCCAATAATTCTACATTGCATTGTTATATTATATTAGTTAATTGCGACGTTAAAGCGTTCCGTAGGTTTCAGTTACATTCATACATAATTATGTACATACATATAGCAAGTCGTTTGTCAATTCAGTAACACAAGATTCTACAAAATATTACGTATTTAGGATCTTTCCAGTTTCTCTTTCAAATGATATAGAACAATATTATAGTTTTTATATAGGGTGGATTTTTTTAAGAAGGCTTAATAAGGTCAGGTACTTCAACTGTTGTAGCTTCAGGAAAGCTTTCTTATGAGACTGTCCTCAACATGTAAACATTTCGACCTCTTTACAATTTTTTGCAAGCGAAGACTACTTTTTTATTTTTCTATCGATTCTGTTTATAATAAGTATCAAAAACTTGTATGGGATCAACTAAGGTAAGAGAACGAGGAGGTTTTTACCATATCTGGTTAACATGTCTTAAAAAGTGTAAGCCAGTCTCATAAGAACGTTTTCGTATATTACGCATATTCGAATGAAAATATTTTTTTTCTGTCATCCGTTCATTAATTCCGTTTGAGGATAAATATACAAAGCTCTGAAATCTACGAAACTCGATAACGGTTACTATAACACGTACCAAAACAATTGTCATTACTATTCACATACTATATTACACCAACTTACTGAAAACATAAAATCAACATACATTCCAACTATCGTTAGCTGTGATGCTTACTCGAAACTATATAATACATATTTACAACTTATCTAACACAGATTCATGAATCACTGCAGTGTTGTACTTCATTATGTTCCAAAAACGTCAGTACTAGGTTGTCATGCGAACAGTGATTTAATTCTTACTAATACTGATTTACGCGAAATTTCTACAGCGTGGATGTTAGTCAACAATCACTACACGTTATCATACTTTACTCAATTTATTTTACTGTATATTTTATCGTCCTGTGTGCACTAAAGTTTTCTTCACAAACTCCAACAACGTTTATTTACAGATGTTTCCAATAATACCAACCACAAAACAAAATCTTTACTAATATAATAATATCCAGATTTATTAACAATCTTATTTACTTACTAGGTATGTAGTAACACTTTTAACTTTACTCACAATTCATGTCATGATCCAATCACTTTCAATGTTGCATTATTTTTAAATTTAATTTATATTTCATACATAATATTATAATTTGTGACATTTAAATAATAAAAATACATGATTGAAAATAGTATATGATAAATAATTCAAATAAAATGTGTCAAAGACTTGATTAAAAACAAATAATTGCAATAAGTTTTGTAGATCATTTACATGTAGTGTGATGAGAACTGATAATTTTAACATTAGCTATTTATAGGCATAATTGCATGAAATAACATCGCTAGGTTATAAAAATTCAGTCGTTGTTTCAGACATTATTGTATTGGATATAGCAACATTGAGGATACTACTTAAATATATTTTATATTGACACTAGTTATGTATTTAACATTTACGGTATTGACAGGCCGTAGCTTAAACAATGTTATTTCTAACAGGAGTAATAACAACTGTGACGTATCAATAAAACAACCATAAATTCTACTATTGCATACACGCACATATCTAAGTAAAGTCTATTTCTCGAATATCGGTGTTTAAAAATGGCCGCCGGGGTACGTATGTGGATCACAGCGTGTATACTGCGCACGGCACTGGTCACTATGTCACTAACGTTACAATAATTTAGCTAGGGTTAATATTTACAGTATATTTCACTAGGACGTGGTGCGCGTGACATCACTACGAGCTGTCTGCGTTCGATTTCCGCCGAACTTGTTGCGCGCTCAGCGCCTGCGCTTGCGCCTGGCTTATAAATTGTGTCGTACCTGCGATACATATTGCTCCAATTACATTATGAATAATCTAAGATCCTGGCTGATTGGCTCAATGTTCCAAGACAGCTTGAGCAGAGGAAACTGCCTGAGATTGTCTGATTGCTATGGCTTAAGAGACAACCGTATTTATGTTTATGGAAGGCGCATAAGGCGGATGTTCACCTCATGGTAAGATGGGTGATGGATGAGATGGTCATCCTCGACTATGATCCCTAAAATAACGTATATGTCTGGATTTATTACTACACCGTTACCCATACTCTTCAACTTCAAACCAAAACCTAACAATGCTCCTTGGAGGCAGAAATAGGTTATTATTACTTCCCCGGACGAGCTTCTTCACAAAGGAATCTCCTATTGCCTCACATGACGTGATAGTTTTGATTGTGATTAGACCCGAACTTAATAATAATTATACAATAGTAGGTACTTACCGGTTTGAGGCATATTGCTAGGCGCGGGCATGGCCGGGGGAGCGGTGCTGGGCGCGGGCGGGCGCGCGGGTCGCGGGGCGGGTCGCGTGCCGCGTGTACTGCGCACCACCTGCACACCCGACCCGCGCACCTGACCTTTTACGCCGCTTGACATTAGTTGCGCTGCAATCACGAAACAGAACTTGAAAGTGCATCGAGATGACGTTGATATAGGTCGAACTGAGAGGCATATTAAGGTCAATCAATTGACTTTGAACACAGACCTATGAAATATAGAATTATCGACTTGTTACCTATTGGTAAAGAGAGCACCGATGGCTGATTCGAGAGCACAACAGAGGTTGTTGGTGGGACCGACACCAGCAGGCCACTGGGCGCTCCCGATACGTTCAGGGATAACGATATCGGTGCCGACAGACCCGGGATCTGGACTTGTACGTTCTGCAAACCTTGGATGCCTTGAAGACCTTGGAGGGATGCTAAACTTAAACCCTGAGAACAAGAAAAACATTTTTAGTGTGCATAACATATGTAAAATGTATAAAATCATACTCTTCTTTTCAAACAGTTCTCTTGAAAATCTGTGGGGGTTTATCTCCAGCAGTGGACGTCCTGTGGCTGATATGATGATGAGGATGATGACTTACGAACAATACATTTAGGTATTGAGATATGGTTATTGCACTAAAGATAAAAATAAATTGCTGGTTAGTGACCTAAGCATTTTCAACTAATTATGATCTTCTAAGGTACCCCATGTAACTAATTATTGACAAACAGTACTTAAACAGTGAAAGCGGTATCTTGCGGAAGATGACACGCATTAATTAATTGCTGGTTATTTAGTGTTACCGTTTCTTAATGGATTTAGATAATAAGGATTAGGTACTAAAAAGCAGAATATAAAAATCTTTTATGCAATAACTTTAGTTTTGGAAGTCTTTAGTTAGTTCTGTTTGTTGCTTTGTATTACAACCGACTTCCGAAAGCAATATTATTTTTCACTTTGTAGTATTTGAAGAGGGTTGGACCTTATTTGTACAAAAAGTTGTTTTAGTATATTATTGTACGAGACAGACAGTTTAACCCTTTTACAGCACAACAAGTTAATGGTAATGAGTTTCACAATAAATTTGGTTACCTGCAAATGACACACAGGTTGCTGCTGCTGCGAGGCGGGCGCGGCAGAGGTATCGGGCCCCATCAATCGCTCCAACAAAGCGCTTTCACTACTCGACACATTTGTAGCCTCGTTCTCCCTCGTGTAACCACTCATTACTTGGACCCCAACTCCCTAGCATACGAAAAGAATATTAATATTGTGTAGTATTTGTTGTGGAGTTTTGTGTAAATCATAGCAGCCGGCGCGCTGTTCAGCAGGATCCTACGTACCCTCTGTCCATGTGGTTTACTTGGACAGAGGGTTTTTAGGCGACCTACCTGGCTTCCGTTGCCGTTTGGGAATGAAGAATACAGATAATTAAATACTACATTCTCACCTGTTGTGTATACGTAGGTACGGTATGCGAGGCGGTCGTGGCAGTGATAATCCTAGCGCCGGCTATAGACACTCGTCCGAGCAGCTTATGTGCGTCTATGGAATTGTCTGCGCTAGAGGTTGCGTGTGTCATGGCGGCCGGTGCACTGTTCAGTAGGTTCAAGATAGTAGCGTTGCTGGTCGCTGTACTAACTGCTGATTTTGCCGCGTTCTGGCTCGCCGCTGTTGTGAATGTTTTTGGTGTTATTATTCTGTTTTGGTATTGATTTAGCTGAACAGATTTCGGGAAAGCAAAATTTTTTTTTTTTTTTTTTTAACAAAAAACAAAACGAAACTTGATATTTTATCTTTTCACTTTATTCTAGTTCTGCCGCTCTGCTGTGAATGCCTGAAACTGTTTGCAATGAATGATTTTTTAGGTCCCACCGTTAACAGTGTTATTTGACAATACTTACCTTGTTGGAACTGTTGTGCAGAGTTCATAAGACTAGTAACAAGCGCACTGATGGCGGGGTTCGTTGTCCTCGGCTTGGAGATCGTCGCCTTCTGTTGCGTCGTCGTTGTGTTCGTGTACTGGATGTTTTGTACCTGGTAAACGAAATTACATATTTTATGAGGTCTTGCCAAGCCAGAAAACGTTCTTAAAAATATAAAAAAGACTGATCTACAAAAGGCTATGTATCAAACTCAAGAATATGCAAAAAAAATCTGAATACATAGCCGTTTTTTTTATTTACGAGCTCAGATTAATTTAAACGAAAAAAGAAAATTGACAACATAGGGTTGTCTTATTGCAATTAGCTATATCATTTACCTATACATTACTGTTATTATTTTAACCGATTCGTGACCACTGCCGCGCCAGGGGCGTCATATAAAAATATTCAATGAGGCCAATGACGCACCTAGCGCGGGATATAAAAATTATTGACAAACAAATAATGAACCAAAATGGTGGTGGCGATGAATCGGTTAAAAACATGAATTATTAGTTAACACACATTGTTTACTCAATGCCCAATACTATTCATGTTTTTTATTTAAACAATATAATAATAAAAATTAGCTAAATAATCTATGTCTTACCTGTGACGTGCCAGCAGTAGACATGAGGGGATGCTGTATATGTATAATGGCGGATTGCATCTTTTGAGGATTGAGCGGTTGCGGAGGGTTTGTCAGTTGTTGGGCTAACAACTGATTCGTGGACGCCTGCAGTCAAATAACACATGTATAAAACAATTTAGCAATAGCACTCAAAAGCGGGGTTATCTGAGGGATATAGCTTTATTGAAAAGGTAAGCGGAGGAAGAGAGAAAATTAAACGATCTACAGTCTTGATTGAAAGCCATCAATAATAATAAGTGTCAATTGTCTCTTGATCAAATGAGGTTAGCTTTTATAAAGCTAAAACATACTTGTATTATTTTATAGCTTTCATCTTTAAGGTAATCTATCTTACCTAGACGCACTAAAGACGTAAGTTCAGCAATTATCACATGCTGAAAATGGGCCTTACAAAAAGCAACTTGCAGTAATATCGTTTGTTAGTGGAAAGAAGCTTTAATGCAACATATTTTCGCCGTATTTAGTCCATATTAGCTGTTCTTAGGCACGGATTAAGCTCTGTAATAATAATACACGAACCTGTGGTGATAGCAGCGGTGCTGCAAGCGATGGCTGCTCCTTTATCGCGTTTTCACTAGTAGTGATGACGTTCCCCACTACGTTTCCCACCACTGTGCCCACGTTGCCCACTATGTTGCCCACGCTTCCGACCACATTCCCACCACAAATACGCACCTGTGGCGAAAGCCGTGGTGTCGTAGGGGAGGGTTGTTGCTTGAGCGCGGTGTCGCTAGTGGCGGTAACATTGCCCACAACGTTGCCCACCACTGTGCCCACATTGCCTACTACGTTGCTCACGCTGCCGACCACGTTTCCTACCGTGGCCACGCTACCCACTTGTTGTAACTGCGCCTGCTGTGAGACATAACCAATCATCATATGCACGGATACCGGCTGTCCAAAAATCTACAATAGGGTTGTGATCATTGACTAGAATTGGGTAGATGACACCACTAATCAATTGACGTACTTTTTATGAGCTGTCAAAACGCGATTCCCCCATAGATTTTGTATAACAATACACTACCATAACGTCACTTTTTTGACATCTCAATTCACTAACTATTTATTAATTTCAAAGCAAATAAAAATCTAATTTTATAGTTATTAAAAAATAATCGGGTTTTCAGAGCTAAAATAAACTGTTTTTTTTTTTTTGTGAAGTTGCGTCTTGGAATTATTGTTTAATGGTGTCGTCTACCCAATTACTTTACATTATTCAGCGAGAAACTGAAATTTAAAAACATAAGTATTAAATGTTATGTTTACTTACAAGTATGGGTAGCTGACGAGCATTCGTATGAGTATTTGTTGTCGCTTGTATTGTTGAAGTTCTGCAAATTATATGAAATAAATTAGAGACCCCTACCTATGTATATATTCTCCAGATCGATTTCAGGCACGGCAACTAATCTAAATGGAGACTAGCTAAGTACGCAAGAAATATTAAAATGCACAATTGTGTGCGCAAACACAGGTGCACTCCCTCTTCCCTAACTTTCATAGTCCGATGAGACGGAAATCCGACACAAACGGGGAGAGATCAGGCGCAGGACCAACGGCTTTACGTGTTTTCCGAGGCACGGGGGTGTCACACCACCAACTTCCACACTCTGGGCTGCTATTGAGAAATTCCTCATGGAAAAACCCAATAACACTTTTTGCCCGACCTGGGAGTCGAACCCAGGACCCCGCGCTCAACAGTCGCGCTTGTGACCACGAGACCAACGGGGCAGTATACCTATTATCATAGCATTAACCAATAGTCGTATATGGAAACATACGGCTAGTGGAACACTTTCTAAGATAATTTACAACACAATTGTGGGCCACTTTTAAAAATTAATTCATAAAATCTTACACAACAGGCACTGTGGTGGCGTGAGTCTGTACAGTCGCGACGCTGGCAGCGGCTGATCGCTGCTGTAGTAACAGTTGTTGACCCTGTGAACAACCCGTTTCTTTAATTATCGAACATACTTCGGATATTTAGTGCCGCAGTCAATTTAATATTATAAAATGACAAATTCAGAATCGAGCTAGATCCTTCAGGCCTAGTAATATTGTTAAAAGAAGACCTCAAAATATGGTTGCTTCTAAGAAAAGTTCTATAGAATCAAGACTAGATAGAGAAAAGAGATCTTACTCCTTCGAGAGACTCACTTGCCCTGATTATGATATCAGCAATGGTTGTAATAAAGTTCACTTTTCCTTACCAATTCCCTCATTCCTCCAGTGAAGGACACTCTCGGTAGTTGTCCAGGCACTATGTGTCTTATCCTGACTGACTTGCGACCTTCCTCGGTGAATATCTCCGTGAACTGCTGTATGTATTTATTAGCTTGAAGTCTTGACCCTGTAACACCAATTGATTGTACTAAGCTCATTATTTTATCTTAAATCGTTAAATTAATTGGTCTATAATTATGTAAGAAGACTATATTAATAAAGCAGAAAGGCAGTTGATTTGTGAAATAGATTTTCTGAATTCGAAAGAAATTCAATTAAGTAGGTTACTTTACTGTTTATTAATTTATTTGATATAAATAGAATTAATATATTATGTTTTTTAGGTAAATTAACATAGACTTTGTCCGAGACATTAAATTAATTTTTAAATATTACCATTATAATGAAAACTCATTAAAAATGTACGCACCTAACGAAAATCGACACGCTGCGCCATTCCTCTCTCCCTCAACATGATCTCTATCCACATAGAGTTCTCCAAGGAACTCCTGATCGGACGGCCTCTGTAATATTGACAGTTTAATATGGAAGAAGCCGGCGCTGGCGTGGGGCGACGTCTTCTCAGTCTCTAGGATGTACTCCTCCACCAGCTGCGGCTGGCAGTCGGGCGTGGGCCGCGGCCGCTCGTACGCGCGCGCCAGCCGCTGCGGACCGCTCGGCTCGGACGGCACGGCGAGTGATAAGGGATCCATTTTTGGCGGCTCGATGGGTTTGAACACCTATGAAAATTATGGCAATTGAATCCTGAAATTCCCTGCAATATATATGGGAATTTGACGCCGAAGCTTACCTCTGGTGGTTTTTTCGGATACTTAGATGTAAGTCGCGTAAGTGGCACAGATTGTCTACTATTTTTCGCCCTTTGACGATGTATTAAGTCTAATATCTCTAAACCATGATAATGTGTGAACTGATCCAATTTTCTCTTGCGATTTACTGCAACCTAGAATAAGAAAATACACTTTACAGTAACACATATACATAAATAAAAAACCTGCGCAATAAAATAGCAATAGGCTCTCCCCTATTACATGGGACCTAAACATACCGGCGAACTGTAGGTGTACATTGGTACACCTCTGCCTGACCCTTCGGGGAAAAAACAGGCGTGTTGGTATGTTGTTGTTGTTGTAATAAAATTGCGACACGCCACATTATCCTAAACAAATAATGTGTCTACCTCCATAGTCACCAGTTAACTATATCTTAAGAAAGCTTTATTCTAGCTACGGCTAGCACTAGATTCAAGATGTTCATTGGTTCCACCATTTTCAAGAATTATTATGGCCTACATAAAATATAACAGACCAAAGAAATATTCTGTCATACCTGTGAAAATCTCTTGGCCTGCCTCCTGATCCGGGGCGTGTTGAAAAGTCTGGGCGCGGCATGCAGCCTCGCAGCAAGCAGGCCGACAGCGGGGCGCGGGTCGAGGCACAGCGGTGGTGCGGCCGCATGTACTAGGGCAGCTTCTACTGCCTCTAATGCACCGCGCTCTTCGCCCGCCCAGCCGCACCGACCACCGATGCACATGGCGTCTGTTATTATGCTCTGTTGAACGAATTCATATTGTATTATTCAAAAATTTCTTATACACTGAACACTAATAGGACATATTCCAAACTGGCTTCATTTGCTCAATTAAGCAAATGATAGTAACTGTAAATATTTGTTTTTAGTCTAAACCTAGATTATTCTACACATGAGATTTGTGTCAGTTATCATCACACAGATCATACAAACAGACTTCAATAGTATTCCAGAATTTAGACCAATTAATTGGGTTGGATGGCTTTTATGGGTACAATTCATAATCATTTGTATTTTCATCATAAAGTAACACAATAACTCGACATGGAATTACTATTTTATTAATGTGTTTAAAACATAGAGAAAAGTAGATGTAAGTCATGGCTTTGTTTTGCCAAAAAGACATCAACAGTCGGTGCTCCAAGCATTTATAACTGACTGATTTCCCCGTTGGTCTTGTGGTCGCAAGCGCGACTGCTGAGCGTGGAATCGAAGAGGGTTCGATTTCCAGGTCGAGCAAACTTTTATTAAGCTTTTGTTTAGGAATTTCTCAGTAGCACCCCAGAGTTTGGAAGTTGGTGGTGCGGTTGGTGGACACCCTTGTGCCTCGGAAAGCATGTGCACGTAAGGCCGTTGGTCCTGGCTGTCATTTGAGAAGCCTGAAAGCCTGACAACTAGTCTTAAGGGGTATTTGTGTTGCCCAGTAAGTGGGTTGTTGAGGTCAGATAGGCAGTTACTCTATGTTAAATACATGGTAATTAAGCTGCATCTAGTAACACTGGAAGCAGACCTTTACATAGTTGGATAATGGCTAGGCGATTGATGAATAGCTTTTTGATAAAGATACCATTATTGCCACAATATGATTATATCAGCAGCTTGACCTACTTTTAATAATAATAACTCTATCTGTCTTATCCCAACACAGGGCCTGCCTTTCTTTTCTCTACTCAATATAAACCTGAGATAATACAGACTAATCTTTTTAATTCTATTCTAATCTCTAATTTACTGAATAAATAAATAATGTATTACAAGGAAAAGTCTCAAAATTCAGAGACTGTGATACTAATTAATTTCTGAAAGTAGTAATAATTTAGGGAAACAAAAAATTATAGAATCAACAAGCTACAACAGCATCAGCTATAACATATCAACATGGCTGATTAGCTTGTTTTGTCAGAACTAAGCTCATTTGTATTCTTTTTTCTGCAGATATCATTTCGGTCATTATTCTACAGGCTTGGCTGCTACATCAGAGGGCTAATCTACTACCTTTAGGACACAATCTCAATATGCCTCTAATTAACCAACATTCTTGGAAAGTCATTGTTGCTGGGATAAGATTGCAAGTATATTTTGAAAATTTTGAAATAATAAAATTAGCCCTCTGATTATAACAAGAAATGTCAGGACCTTGAAACCAATCTAAACCAACAATTCTTTTTTGGTGTTATTTCTTACACAATTAGGTTGGTATTTATTATGTATACCAGAAAATACTGCTTATAGCTTTCCAAAATATATTTATGACATGTAAGAGTACAGTCACCTTATTAAATTCTTCTACTAATTTCTACCAGCAACTTTGTATGTGTGGAAGTAAAGTATACCATAAACCTATTCCTATGACACTCGTCACTAGAGTAGCTTTTATCAGTGACCGAATTTATTAACAATTGTTCCAATACTTCCAGAAATAAATAATAAACAACCTCATTATAAAATTTGTATAGAAATATGATTGTTTTAATGACCGCTTGGACCGCTTATATAACTTCTGCAAGATGCATACCTGATTTGTAGGCCTTAAGAGTACATGATGAGTATCACAGAGGAAGCTAGGATATGCTTGTCTGTAATCTCTAACTTGCGCTATTATGCATCCAGAGTAAAACAGACATGAGTGTTCAGTCTCTAACAAGTCCAGCAACACTACAGGCAACTCTTCATTGTCTATGTAACTCAGTAACTCTTCCTCTTCGTATGGCCACTGCGGAGTCTCTATTAATGTTTCTTCTTGATTTGATGATGACTAAAACATAATGAAACAATAAGTACATATTGTCTTTTTCTTCTTGTTATTTTTCATTGATACACTTATAATTATTTATAGTACTTGGGCCCAGTAGCTGGCCAAATTTATTGATATGCCAGAGGCACTAATCAGATTGGCAAGGGTGCAGCAGAACGGACAAGCGGGTCACTTGAGCACAAGGGACTATATATTTTTTTCCAGCTTTGGGGGTTGCCTTTTTTATCTCAAAACGTTTAAATTTTCTGAAATCTGACTTTGAATTTGATATTTCTTGATAACATATTAAACCTAATCTCAATTGAAGGAAATTGAAAGGGGCACTAAATACTGCAACCATATCTTATCAAGAACTTGGTACTTAAATAAATTATTTATGCTTTATTATTGGTCATAGGTAGGTACTTAGTTTTTAAGCAGTATGACTGTATTAACTAATTATGGGTTTAAATAATTATAGTATTGCTCTAAAGAATTAACTATAGCAACCAAATAAAATGAGTAGGTCCTTCAACAATTACAACCATGTAATGAAAATGAATGACTGTAGATTATTTTCAAAATAGTATTATGGTAAATTAATTAAAAATTTATTATTTATCTGCCTATAGATTGAAATAAATCTTAGTCAATATTTAATATTGTAGGTCAAAGGTAAAATATTTAACTATTACATTTTAGTAGGTAATTTAAGAGGTGTACTTACATGTCCGTCTGGTGGATGTAAACATTGCGAATTGCCATTTACTTTTAAAGATAAAGAATATCCCTTATTACCTGGATACAGATTTATTATTAGGGTATTAAGATTATATATTGCTAATAACTTTTCCAATAGATATGATGTGGTCTTCAGGCCTTGCTGCAATATAAAGAATAAAAAAATATATTTAGATTTGATTACTTTTCAATTCTGGTTCGGGCCGTATTACTAATAATCAATATTATTTTGTAATATGAAGCATTAATAAAACTATAAATAATGAAATAATGATGTAAATCATCAACACTCTGATTATGATAACATAAATATAACACATTAATTTAAATGTATAAGTAAGGCTTTTATATTCTATCCATTTTAATTCAAAGCAAAAGAATAATTATTGTTATCAGTAACAGACACTTTCTAATTTCAGTTTAGTTTATATTTGTACATTTCCACGATGTTCAGGGCTACGTGACTAAAGAAGTTTCGAATGCCATCACTGGTCACGTAACTGCTGTTACAGATAAATAACTAAATAAAATCTTTGTTACACATTAATGTTAAGCAAAATGGACCAGATTAAAACTTACGTAGTTCACCTGCAACGTCTCATCTCTACTTAACTCGTTGTAAAGTTCATGAAGTTTTTTAAACAAATCAAACTTCTCTGTTGCTTTGGAAGCAGAGCCGGACGAATTTCGTTGAAATTTCATTCTAGACTCATCAACAGATTCAGCAAGGTGCATCTTATCATGGGTCCAAGTCATTTTGTGGTCTGGGACACCACTGTTGAATTGTGATACGTTTGAGTTCACATGTTTCGCCCGGTTAAGTATTACCTGAAATATTAATTTTTGGTTATAAACAAATCTATAAACAAGAACGGTTAGATAAGTAAAGCTCGGATAATAAATAGAAGAAAGCAATGAAGAAATACCTCAGCTTCCAATGCCGCGTGAATTAAACCATCCATAATGTCATTAATTAAAACAAATATGTAAGTGGCAGTTATTTTATTAAATGTATTATTTCATATTAACAGTTTAGGCCTGAGTATTAAGTCATGATTTTTACAAAAACTAATAAGCTTTATTTATGTTTCACACTGCATGACAGTAAAATAACATGTCCAATGTCCATCAACAATTTTTGACAGTGTATGTTGTAGATAATATAGAGATGTCCATGGTACTTTTATAAATCGATGGTATTCTAAATTAAATTTAAATCATGTAACAACACTTTACAATGGATGAAATTAATACAAGGTATACAATTTAAGCGGTAGATAATATTAATGTTATTTCTGAATGACTACAATAGCTATTTTTAAACTTTTAGGGATTAAAATTACTCAAAAGATCTTGTCTCCAATTTACTAAATACAAGCAAAAGCATTTAATGTATTCTGCCAATACTACTTTTATTCGGAAAAAAGGATTTAAAACAAAAATGTAATCAGAAAAAATAAGGACAACATCCTTAGGCTACTGATGGGATATTAACAACAAAAATCGTAAAATAAAAAAACGCACATGTCTTTTAAGTAGTAAATCCATTTTAAAATATTTAGTTCCTCCCTTCACCGCATTATACTCTTTTGTGTCAAGCTGGCAAGCCCATTTATAGGCCTATTATGAAGCAAATCTATAACTTATTACAAACATTTTTCGAGACGCGAAACAAAACAAAACAGGAGTTTACTTTTTACCCCGTTCATAACAGGCGAATAGTGCTCCACAACATATAAAGCGGGCATTCTCTTTCTAAAAAACCGGTCAAGTGCATGTTGAGCTACGCGCATTGCTTGGTTCCGTACTTGCTTACGTCCCCAAGTATATTTTATAAGATGGTCGAAGATTCATCCAAAAGCAACTACTTAGTTGGTGGGGACACTCGCCACTTTGTTGAGTTTTTTAGCGTGATAAATATATATAACCATGCCATACAGCTTTCTAGTTTCTGAGCTAAGCCGTATGACGTGTCGAAACCATAAGGGTTTTATGTTAACTACGGTACCCAACAATAGGAATTGAATCCAAGACCACTCAACAGTCCTTCCAATCACCAGACCACCAAGACAAACTGTATGATTATTGATGAACCTATTTTGTATCTACCCAAGAATTACTTAAGCTAACAAGTTTCCGGATAGGTTTTAATGCTGTAGATATTCTATTAATTAACATGTATTGTCCCACAACAGGCCAAACGCTTTCCCCATAGGCTTCCGCTCTATCTTGTGTTGCCTACTCTGGCCGATGTCCCATACACGTTCCTAAGTCTCCTTAACACAAACTCGCTCTGCGACGTTTTTCGACACCAACAGCGTGACGACACTGGCCCATCAGTTACGATTTTGCATAGGTACGTGGCCATCCCGATTCGGCCTTGCAGATCTATATCCAACATCAGCGATTCCTGTTTCGGAGCCTGCGTATCATGGTATTGCGATTTCGGTTATAGATATTTACGTAACATAATTATGCAACTGTGCTAGTTGTTGTTAGGTAGGTACTATGGAGCTTGGACTTCCTAAAATATGGTATGACCAATCAATGAATCATGCTTATCGTAGAATACAGGTCTACTGAAAACCATTACTTTTTCTGACAAGAGCATTTCGAATCTAGTGCCCTACTTAAAGGTTTAATTCACTACCTACAAAAGGGACGGCGCGCACAATGTAATAATTTATTTCGGCGCTTCTTTTAAAATAAAAGTTTGTTAAAAAGGTACTTAATCTGAAAAAATGTTCAAATAATGAACATACCATCACGCCTGTATTCCCCATAGGGTTAGGCAGAGGTGCAACAATGTACACCCACATTTTGCTAGTATGTTTAGGTCCCATGTAATAGGAGGCGAGCCTATTGCCATTAACCGGGCACAAATCTTATCTTAATATATACTTGGTTTAATTAGTAGTCCTATATAAACCATCAAGTTTTGTTGGGTATGATTTTAAATACAATACAGCACTAAGAGAATTTTGCCACAGTATACTATGAGCAAACACCTAATAAATTTTGCATACCAGCCATTGTTGTTTGAAACCGTTAATGCATCAACAATGTATAATCTACATGTAACTGTCGGTAATAGCCGACAGTTACATGTAGATTATACATAGCCCATTAAGCTTACCTACTTACATTTCATAACATCCATCACAACCGTATTCCCCGAAGGGGTAGGCAGAAATGTACCAATGTACACCCAGAGTTCACCAGTGTGTTTAGGTCCCAAGTAATAGGGGGCGAGCCTATTGCCATGGATAGGGCACTAATCTTAACTCCGAGCTGCCACAGAGAATTTTATAGAAAAACCCAATACCAGTTTAGTTAGTTCAGAAACCATGACATTACTACTACGTACATTTCATTCCTTAAATTTCTAACAGTACATGATGGCCTTAATGACGTCAGTGACAATATCACTACTGCTCAGTGCCACAGAAATAAAAAAGTATTGGATTATTACTAGTAACATTATTCATAGTTAGCTAGTTATTTTATAATTTTTCTGGGGTTAGAAGGTAACAATTTTCTATAGGACAATTTTTGGGGTATGGAATCAGAATTAACTAATTAATTAAATATAAAATATATTTATTAAAACTTAGTACCTATATAATTAACACATCAGTTGTCATTTGATGCCATATGTCTTATAAGATTTGATATAAACTTATCTATTTTTCTAACATCTTGCTGAACTTCAGTTTTGTATTGAAGACACTGTAAATAAAGGAAATAATAAGTCATTGTATTGAATTGTGTGTAAGTGAATGTTAATAAGTTTTTAATTCATTATTCTTGAAACAAGAAGAAAATTATAGAAGTTATGGAAAAGGTTTATAAGGATCAAATCAGATTGTCTCCACGTGAAATAAAAAATATAGCAGAAATAAAATTGAAAAATTACCTTTTTGTTGTCTGTAATTTTAACAACAAATACACCTTTCGTATGAGAATATTTTATACTGTATCTAGTGTTCATAGGATCCCGTAGATATAACATCTCTGCAGATTTTTCGAACTCTTCCCAATTAGGTATAAAAGTCATTGTAATAAAATTTCTTGTGATAATTTAAAATGGCTTTAATCGCGTGATTAGTAAATCACGTTAATAAGACAAGTAGTTTTCGGTTCTTTTCGGACTACTTTTGAATAAAAAAACTAACAACACACTGTCTGTCTCTGTCATCAAAATCACGATCAAGAATTCGAGACTTCATCCATTCAAAATACATCAAGATCAAGAACTCACTAGGGTTGTACCTTGTACATAACTACATCATCGCCTTGGTTGGTGTGATTTGGAATAAATAAACCCGTAAACTTTTGTAATACATAACAAAATTAACAAATGCAGACTTTTCTACAACAGTAAAAAAAATATTATTAAGAAAGATATTTAAATATGGTTATTTGTTTACTATTTTTATTCTCTCTTTTATCTGTATTGTGGCGCTGTGTTTAACAAACAAAAGGGGTCACTTTTTTAACCGTTTTATACTGGTATTGGTAGCTAGAAGCAGGCTTAAGTGAACCCTTTATCTATTGTATGAACTCCAATTCAGTTGTGTCTGTAGCTGTAGCATAGGGAGCAGATGTTTTGAGTGTGATGTCTCTCACACTTCTTTTCTCTTCCCTTTCTGGATTACGTACAACTGTAATTTTTATTATGTAACTTGTAGCAAAGTTCTTTTGTTACCTCTCCGGTTATGTTCAACATCTGTGCAAAAAATCCTCCTGGTCCTTTTAGGTATTCTTTTCTTGCGCCACCTGAAACTAGCCCACAGTGTGAGGACCTTTCATATGGTTTTTGGATAACAATTTAGAGTATAACGTAGCACATACAAAGTAACAACTCGTACTATTAAGTTATGGTATTCTTTTCCATTCTCGATATGTGCAAAGTTCTGTGTAATGTACATCCCTAGAATTACATGTCAACACACATGTCAACGTCAACAAAATGATACGTCATGACGTATCATTTTGTTGACGTTGACATGTGTAATGGTGACTTTTTTAAAATAAATTTTGATTCGAACATCAGGATTTATGCATTTGTGTTGAGAAATATTTTGACAAGTTCACAGAGGCTGATCATATTGCAGTTTACAACCATGATTACACGCTTTTTCTAAGCTGGTGTGGATAGTCAAACCCAAGAAGCATATACATAATATCGATAGAGTAGATACAAATAGTCATACTAAAGAAATAGAACTATTTGATCGAGAAGAGAGTAGACGGGGAAAATTTTAACGGGCAACAAACGAATGCTTTCAGTTCTGTTGAAGACAGTGTTGCCATCAAGAATTTTGAGTCTATTTATAATGATTTTAATTTAAAGTCAGAAATTCCTAAGTTCACAAAAAACACACACACAAACAGTAACGACCTTATTAACAAATATTAATATTTATAATGATTCTGATGAATAATTCGTTACTTTCGTTACGTCAGCCCGTCAGCCGCTAGATTTATCGTTCTTACATCACATTATTTAAATATTATTTATAAAGATCTAAAACGTTAATCGACAGTCAACGCTGAATGTCGTTCGTTGGGTTTAGGGCCACAGGCTTACTGGCTTAGTACTTACCGAGAGGGCAGCCGGTATTACGGAGGTATGCGCTGGTCTTAGTCAATATTAGTATT
Organism: Caradrina kadenii; assembly: GCA_947462355.1. NCBI lineage: Eukaryota > Metazoa > Arthropoda > Insecta > Lepidoptera > Noctuidae > Caradrina > Caradrina kadenii. The sequence goes on along the minus strand of OX381677.1, from coordinate 7,392,507 downwards.
TTAAAATGTATTTCACTGGCTGTTCAGGGTGCATAACATGTGAGCTAACTAAGTACTTGTAAGGTTATTTTGTTGATAACTTGATGAATGGTTCATTTTTAGTTCTGTAGAAAAAGTAGATTAATATTTTATTTTTTCTGGGGATAGATGTACGAGTACCAACCAAAAGGGTAAATATGCAATTGGCAACACTTAAGCCACAGACAGCGCAACCAACTACGCAGAAAATCAATACACCGTGATGTATTCGCCTTTTTAAAATGAGAACGTGACAAAACATTAATTTAATTCATCGAAGAAACCACTTTTATTTAAAAAAAATATCTGTTGAGACTTGATGCTCATTTTTTATTTATTTACAAAGTGATGAGTATTCTCATAGTTACGGCGTGGTAGAACTTTCTGCGCGTAGATTATCAGCTTTTCCTTCAAATTATAAACTGTTAAAGGTTAGTAAATCATTATTAATTATAATGAATATTGAAATAATTAACCTATGTGGAATTTTGACCATAATTGGGTAAAAACGTGTTGATACGGATTATCGACCTTCGCCATTGTCTGCATGGTGCATTGCGTTTATTGTGCGATAGGTACGTACATAGGTAGTTTCTATATTATGAAGCCATTTTGACGATATTATTTTAGCTTTTTTGCCAATAAAGTGATCTATAAATGCTGCATTGTAGTTGCTGTATTTTTTTCCTTTTATTTCAACAAGGGCCGTGTATTACGACAGGGATAAGGATCCTAAAAAAACCTTTCCTTGCCTATTATTTGCTTATCAACGCTCGACTTATACATTTAGTCGGCGGCAAATTTATATTTTGCACGTTTGACAATGGATTCTCGTGTTTTATCGTGTCAAGAAATTTCAGCCCTTTGTCACCATCGATTTTATCAATGTCATTATTCTGTCATAGCAATATATAAAATTATCTTGGTATCAAATATTGGTACTCCAATTTAAGTTTTTTTTAACTATTGACTAGTGGAATTCAAGTTCAAAATGATGTCCTTCAATTATGTTTTCATAATTCTGAAAATCTCAGCAAAGCTCTGACCCCACTGCTTTTGTATGTAGAAGTGCATACTAAAAAAAAAATTATCAATAATGAGTTGAGGACTCAAGGAATCAATATAGTATCCTCGGACAACTTTCAAATGATACAAATTAAATAAATGAATTTAATTTTCATTACAATGCCAGAAAGAAGCTCACCTAGTTGTGTAAGCATACATTGAACTTAGATCACATTGCACCAGTTGGGGATTTTTTTTAACTTCAGAATTATTTGCTTGACAGAATATATTTGATCTTGTGTTGGTAAGAGTTCAGGGGTGGGTGACTAGGTGTGTCTTGCTTAATATTTTTATTTGATTAGGCACTTCAAACAAAATATAAAATTAGGCAGCATATTATGTTGAGCACTGTACACATGCAACAACAAAAATTTTATTTTTAGTAACTGACTAGAATAAAATTTTAGATGCTGGCAGAGATTAACATTGCTTGGTTAAGTAGAATTACAGAATACAATCTTTGTCCAAATTGTATTTTTATTAAAATGTTTATTAGAGAAAGAAAACAAATAAATGTCAAAGATTATAATAAATTATGAGTTAGGAATGTTACATTGTATGAATATGTTTGAAACACTATTTGCATTATTTTGTTTTTTTTTTCATGTTGTCCATTTTACAACCAACACTATTTACCAGATTATTAAATAAAAAATGGAACTGAATTCATATAAAATTATCTACTAAGTAATTTTACCAGAAATTTTAACAGGCCCCTAAGAAGAAATAGTCTTATTCTAAATTAAGTCTTAAAATGTAATAAAAGCAAATGACAAACACTATAGTTTTTTATTATCCCGTCTTAAATTTAGGCATCTATCTTACAACAACCTAGAACATAGATCGGCGTGTTATGTAATACTAACAAAGGTAAAAATAAACTGAATAAGTCACTAGTGGTTCACAACTGACATGATCTTAGTTTTAAGAATAAGAAAAAATAATTATGTACTTGTCACTAATTAAAAAATTTGAAATACAAACATCTCGGTCTATCAATAACCAGTAAAATTAAATTCAGAATTATAGATATTATAAAGTTGTGAAGTGAAAACACAATTTCTTATTTTATTCAAAATAATTGCTTACCATTAAGAACAGATATAAATTACTCATAAAATTAGGTAAATTGTTGATATGATAGTGATTCAAAATATAGGTATAGATTTTGTGAATATTTTTTTTTACCCTGTGATAATGACAACGAGTTAACAATCTGAGATTCTACATTCAGAAATCAACAAAAAAAAATTTTAAAATTAGTATTTTTAAGTAACCCCGGACAGAAAAATAAACCCACACCACAGCTAATAAAAGAGCTGGTTGATGGAAACAGCTGAACCAATTTCCATCAAATATAGTTAAGAACATGTCCATAACTTAATTTAAAGAAATGTATCCTAACATAGCTGTAACCAAATAAAAACTATCAAGGGTGTTGATCTGTCTACAGTCCCTTGAATGAAAATTTTAGAAAAAAGATAATTTATTTTCTCTTTTAGGTGCAAAGTGTATGATGCCTAATTAATTTCTTTTTTGCAAGGTGTTGGCAGTTTTCTACACAAATAAGAAAAGAAGCATCCTTTTACCCTAAATGTTACATGGTGGTGTTATATTATGGGGCAGATCAGTATGATCTGTCAGTTACTCTATTAAAAGATATGTTAGGGTTCTGTGTCTCCACTTCTTCTGCACTGTTTTGTTCTTTAAGGTATTTCCATTTGGCTTCACAGAGACTATGTCCATGACACAAACTTCTGATTTTTAATGTTACAGATTCTTGTTGAATAAGGTCAAGGATATATTCATTATACACCCACATAATTGTAAGTTAAAATGGAAGAAATGAATGGGGATCTTTATGGGGGCGGTTTAGTTAGTCTGGGAGATGAAGGTTCTTTGGAGTCTACTGACAATGGGAAACAAGAGCAAAATTGTAAAATTTGCGAGTGAGTATCTGTGATGTAGTTATTTTTATTGAAAATTTAAGTACATAATACAGATTCTATAGTTTTAAAAATGTTTATAATTTTCTTTCAGCAATAAGCTATGCAGTCCCCGTGTATTGTCTTGCCTTCATGTATTTTGTGAAGCTTGCATTGACAAGTTGATGGTTAATGAAGCTGGTGATTCTCTGAAATTTGATTTGGCTGTAGAATGCCCAATATGCAAACAAGAAACCAAGGTAGATATTGTGTAAATGAACTTTTATGATGATTTTTAGTACACATCTGAGTTATTTGAATTTTGTTATCAGATACCTGGAGGTGGGGCTGCATCTCTTCCTTCCGATTATGTGCTTACCAACATTTTGGATGTGTCTGCTATGGATCAATCTGTTGTTTGCACTTGTTGCAAGAGTAAGGAACCTGCTGTTGCTAGATGCACTGATTGCTCTCATTTTCTATGTTCCAACTGCAATTCTGCTCACGAATTCATGAGATGCTTCGAAAATCACAGAGTAGTGCCATTTGATGCTCTAAGGTCTTCTAAGGAGAAATCTGCCGTGCATAAGCCCATATTTTGCGCTCGTCATGCTGGAGAGAGTCTTAAGTTCTATTGTTGCGAATGTGAAGTCGGTGCTTGCACTGAATGTCTAACTGTAGATCACAAGGTAGGTGAACATCGCTGTGAGAGGATCGTAGACGTCGAGCCTAACCTACGCGCCGAATTGCGGAATTTTATTGTGGAAGCTAATGCTCGCGCTGCGACAGCTGGCAGTGCATCAGCCAGGCTTGATGACGCGCTTGGAGATTTGCAGCGTCAACGCGATGAAGCCGAAGGTGTAATCAATGAGGCTTATCATGCTTACAAAGCTGCATTGGAGAGATGCCGTGAGAAGGCTCTTGAAGAACTTGAGCGTCTGCATAAAGAAAGAGAACTCAAGGTAATGGATCTCTTTGATCGTGTCGATAAAACTGTTCAGCGCATTGATTGTGCCTGTAAATTCGCCGCTAGACTCCTCCGCCGCGGTGATGGTACTGAAATTGTGATGTTGAAGAAGACAGTCGCTTCTCAATTTGCTCGATTGTTGGAAGGAGCGCCGGAATTCGATGTTGATTATTCATTGGAGTTTGTTACTAAGATGGATAAGTTTGATGCAATTTCTGAAGAAACTTTTGGGACATTCCGTACAGAAGCGACTCGTGCAGAAGAGAGAAAACGTGCTAGCGAGTCTTCAGCTATTGTATCAGTGACATCAAATTCTCATTCTCCTGCTGTGTCGGTGACCAATGCTCCTGTTTTCGACGATTATCCTATGGGAGGTGTACGGCGAGTCACTGGAGTTGGTGTTGGAGGCATGGTAGGAGTATCTGGGGTGCCTGCCATTGGAGTGCCAGGCGTGGGAGGTGTCGCTGGTGTTGGTGTTACTAACACTAGTGTCATTACTGGCGGCATGAATACAGTACAGGGAGTTGGTGGTGGCGTGCCTGCAATGCCATCTATGGTAGAATACAATTTGCAGCAGTTGGCTAGTATTGCTGAAAAAGATGTACCACCGCCTCCACATGCATCTCCAGCTCCGACTTTTACTCTAGCTGAACTACTTGCTGGTGACCTGAACTCGCCTCAGGCCTACAATAATTTACAAGCTCTCGCTAAACTTGGCTTGAATACTGGTTAGTAATATTATTAGCAATATAAATTATCCGAAATCCTTTACTTAGAATAATATTTTCTTTATTTGATGGATAATGGCTTTTTTTTCAGAAGTGAATGGTTTTGGCGGAGTTGGTGGGATTGGCGGCGTGGGCCCTCGTGGAGTGTCTCCAGGAAGACCTTTGTTAACAGCTGCTGAGGAAGCTGCTCTTGTACCTCCTCCGGCTCCTCTTGTGCGTGCCACAAAAGCTACACCCATGCATATTCGATTCAAGTTTGGCCAACTAGGAAGTGGCAAGGGGCAGTTCAATTCCCCTCATGGATTCTGTCTTGGAAACGATGAAGATATTATTGTCGCCGATACTAACAATCATCGCATCACGGTATATATTGTCATATGTTTACTTTGGTAAAGGATACATGGAAAATTATTGTGAAGCTCTTTAAAACCAAAACTATTATTTTAGGTCTTTGATAAGTCAGGAACTTACAAGTTTAACTTCGGCATTGCTGGAAAGGAGGAGGGCCAGCTGTGGTACCCGCGTAAAGTGGCAGTCGTTCGAGCCACTGGAAAATTCGTGGTCTGTGACCGTGGTAACGAGAGGTCTCGCATGCAAATCTTTACCAAAAATGGTCATTTCTTGAAGAAAATCGCTGTAAGTATTAACAATTTTAAATATAACATTTATTTTTAAACATCATATCTGGTATAATGCGGTGTTTTCGCTTATATTTATCATATTTTATATAATTTTAGGTGCGTTTCATTGATATTGTTGCTGGATTAGCAGTAACTGCTGAAGGTCTCATTGTGGCAGTGGATAGCGTGACTCCTACAGTATTTATATTGTCTGAAGAAGGCGACCTCATGAGCTGGTTCGATTGCAGTGAGTGCATGAGGGAGCCATCTGATATTGCCATTAGTGGTGAGTTAGGTTCTTTACTAGACCTTTACTCCATGTCTCCATTTTATTTAAATCCATGGTTCTTTTCAAATTACTGACTTTCCAATTGTCTGTAATTTTCCTAAATTGCCGTTGATATTAAGACATTCTTAAAATCAGCAATTTGATGATATATTCCATGTTTTAGGCAAAGAGTTCTACGTCTGCGATTTCAAGGGGCACTGCGTAGTCGTGTTCGACGACGAAGGGCGTTTCTTACGCCGCATTGGATGTGAGAATGTCACAAACTTTCCAAATGGCATCGACGTGTCTGACGCCGGTGACGTGCTCATTGGTGACTCGCATGGCAATAAGTTCCATGTCGCAGTATTCTCGCGTGACGGCGTTCTCGTCACTGAATTCGAGTGTCCCTACGTCAAGGTTGGTCTTATACTTATACATGAATCTACTGTTTATTTTTATTAAATATTTAATCGAGAATGTTCTATAATTGCTTGTTGTCTCCAGGTGTCACGCTGCTGCGGATTGAAGATTACATCTGAAGGTTATATTGTCACTCTGGCTAAGAATAATCATCATGTTCTAGTCCTCAACACCCTTTATATTGTCTGAGGAGTAACTCGATGGCTGTAAGTCTGCATACTACAAGATCTCACATTTATTCCCTATATTTTATATTAATTGCTGTTTTTACAAAGCTTAACATTTTTTTGCTAAACCAGTATTTGACTACTTATTTCGTTATGTTGTGTTAAATTTCATGTTAGTCTGATATTTTAACACTCTGTCCATGAGCAGTGAACTATAGTGATCCTAATTTCGGTATGCTTCGTGATTTTTTGTTTTATGGCATTCTAGATTTAGAGACGCTATATTTTTTTTCACTGCTATGGATAGACTTAAGTCATTATTATTTCCAAAGTACTGAATGCGTATTGCGTATTGTTTGGGTTTTATTCATCTGTCATTATTATTTTATAATTGCATTTAGTTCTAGTTATGGAAAATCCAAAGGTTAGTATATAATATTCAACTTCTATTATTTTCGTTATAGTCCAATTATCAATTTTGTTATATTTGGTCATGGAGGATCAAAAAGTTTCGGATTTATTTTATATCTGACTATAAGTTACGATAATTCAAGAAGCGGGTAGATACGGACAATTTTTATTTTTATGAGTAAAGTATAGCTTCAGTATAGTATAGTCAACTCCACTCAGATATATCCGGAACTTCAAACTCTTTGCAGAGGAACAACCATAACCAAATTTAACTTAACAATTCCCAACGACAGGACTTTTATTTTGTTTCTAAATTTTAGCAGCTGGTATGGTTCCTAGTTCGAGTGAAGTTTAAACATGTCAATTAGGGGACTGCGTGGGAGTGTCGCCTCAGAAAAATGTTGATTTGTTCAAATGTTAGCCCAATATACGTACATTTTGTTTTTTTTTTTATATTATTGATTTTTCTGAATATCGGTAATTTGCAGAATGAGAACAAATATGAACGCACAATTGAGTTTATTAAAAATATTAAAAAAATAGTCTTGTCATGACCAAAGGAGGCGACACCATAATAACGTGCCATCTAGTTTAGGTTAATCTCGTATACAATATTATATATTGTCCGTTAAAATATATTTACCATTTACAGAATTCTTGTGTCTATACAAAATGTTTTTCGTGTACTCTTGTTTTGAGAGCCTATTACATATTTGAAAGATATTTCATGAGTAGGCATTACAGTATACATTGTTAAGAATTGGTTTATTATAAGTAAATGTCTTAATGATGAAACATTGTAATGCATGCTGTATTATTAGAGAACCGCTATAAATTAACATTGCAATAATTTTGTACAACATTGTAATTTGGATAGTTAAAAATTATTGTAGACAATTAGTTTATCTGGCATTTTCTTGTATATAGCGAGCCTCTAAAAATAGTGATGCAAGCTTTATTCTTTTATATTAGTGCACTTACATTGTTGAATTCACTCGCACACATAAACGAATTCATTTGCGGTACCTATGTACTAATTCAAGTATTTCATAGTTCCTAGGAAAACAAAGCGTTATATAAATCAAAACAACTAATATTACTTGTTATGTACATGAATTTGCCATTATAAAACGTTTCTACTTAGTTCGATGAGTATACAGTTCGCCAAATTAAATATTTTTATAACTATCCACATTTATATTCAAAATTGAGAATTCATAGTTTTAGATAGTAGGTACAAATGCGGTTTATTAAAGCGATACCATATTTAGATATATTCACAATTTACATCATATTATTGTCCTTCATTAGGTTTCCTAAAATTAGTACTTAGGATGTGGGACTCTTTACGTCATATAAAATCCCTATTATTAATATGGTATCAAATTTGTAATTCATAAGTAATGGTCAGATACAATTTTACCTAATACCATAACTAATTCCAGGGATCCATGGTCTTCCAAATATAATTAGACTATTTGAACGAATTTTCAGACTAAAAGAAAGCAGTTATTGTTTGTTCTACGAGAAACATTTAAATACCCATATTGTGCGATATTTGTTGTTCTTACTGATACAATAGTATTGATAAGAAATATGAAGTTTATTAATGTCACCATTATCAAACAAATTCTATGTCAGAAAAATCGTGTTGTACATGACCATTATTTTGTTTTACATAAACACTTTTGAAATAGTACTTAACCAGACCACCTAAAATTAAGTGTGATATTTTACCAATATTGTTAATGTCAGTTGTAAATGCTCTCTAATTTTTTGGTTTGATTAGACTACATTTTGAAACATTTTAATTCCTCAATTTCCAAAAATAAAAGTTGTGCATCTCATTGAAAATGTAATACACCCCCTCACGTTACTAAACTGTAATTAAAGTTTAAATATTAATTAGTCTATAGTCAGGCACTCTCTTCGTATTGCTGAGCCATATAATTTATACTGAATAATAAAATCATAATTGAAGAGTAACATGTATGAATATGTGTACTTAATTAGAAATAGGTATTTATTTTATGTATTTGTTGTGTATTGTGGAACAGTTTTACAATATTCGATACGCAAAATTAGATGTGATATGAGCAATAATAGAGAGACATAATGAACCAACATTTTAAGACTTACATGACTCAATATTTTGAAAGACACGAGCAAAGATTGAGGCGTGGGGCGATTGAGCAACGTCACATCTTTGGAAGCCAGTGATAAGTTGAATTTTGACATTTGAGTCTGAATCCTCTATTAATTAGTGAGTAACTTTTGGGTTTATTTTTCATATTGTTTTTAAGTTATTTGTTTCAGGATTTTTGTCCCAATAGTATTAGGGAATTTTATTTTCTTTATTTTAATTATTTTAACTAGTTTAAAATGAGTCTACATACCCCTCACGAAAGAGCAGGTGTGATTAATACTCTGATTTTGTCGTTTTATTGTTTTGTTTAATTATATGTTCCGGGCCTATATTATATAAATAGTATTTTTGGCCAGTGTGTTTAGGCCTTTAGATTTACGAATTTTTACTGCCAAATTATTTTCTTACGATATTTGTGCATGCACATAGTAATTATTTTATTGTATAATATTTGTAAAAATTAGTTATTAGTTGTTGCCAATTTTTTGTTTTATTAATATTCAGGGTTTTAATATTATAATGTTCAATTTTAATTCGTTGTCATTGATCAAAATTATTGTGTGTTAGTGAAGTAAAATTAACCGAAATAGAACTTATTATTGCCCCAAAGGGAGCGTTTGACGCTATTAATAATATTGCTTTAGGGTTGCATAAAATTATTAAAAAGTGGTGTGATAAGTTTTGGATAATTTTACAAATTATACTATTTTATGTGTGGATTCCAATATTTAAAATTTGAAGTCTAATATTTTATTGCAACAACAATTTTAATTTTTCATCAATGAACATTTAACTACAATTTTTTTAATTCAAAAGTATTATTAACTTGTCAACGACGACCCCCCGACCACCCCCCGTGCATCATTAATTTTGGTGATATCGACATTTCCTCTTTTCTTGCCATGTATTTTATGTAGGGATCAGCGTAGAAATGTTTAGTAGGTACTAGTATTTTTCAATTGATATACACACATACAGTATCACAAGTTTGCCTATATGGTGGTGTTGTTTAGAGATGTTTATTAGTGGTTGGCGCGGGCCGCGGCGGTTATTCGTCGCGTCTGCTTGGCTGTATAATTTGCCGTAGCGAGTAAGCACTATGTCATGGATGAATGGCAGTCAAATGGTATCTATTGTCCATTGACATTACTTGATAATAATTGTATCATTAGAGTACATTACAGTAGCCTTTCTCGGGAATCTTAAAAGTTACCTATATACACTTTAAAGCAATTTTTGGTAAAGATATTTCTCTTGAATCTATATTCCCTTATGTATCCAGCAATAAATTACTTCAGTAGTTGTGTAGTATCACTTTATATGGCACTGAAAATTGCAGATTTCCTTGTATAATTAAAGCTCTTGTGGATCGCCACGCGTTGTTGAGAAGAACGTGTCAAGGACATTTGCATACTTGGTGCCAGGTAATGTGATAGAAGTAGGGTTCGCAGCGCACAAGGTGAGCTCTAATGTTACCCTCCCTATTGGAGGTGGGCGTATTGCCTATTAGTGGCACCAAGCACAGCTCGTCGGTCTCGGTGGAGTGTTGTGGCGTTACAATTCAATTTTCTTCAACTTTGAACCGTGGGTGGGATTAAGATTATTTCTATTATACCTGATTATTTTATTTCGAAATGATTCCAAATAATACTTGAAAGACGGCATGCTCAAACGAATAATACATTTTGTTTTAACCTTCACCCACTTACCAATATAATCTCCACTGTTCTAATAACAACATAAATAATAATAAGGTTGTGAGCTCTATTCCCATTGGAATTTTAAGCCACATGTGTGCTTGTGCAATAAATATCACAGTTTGGATCTAGGCTTTTAAATTATTATAGATTATATACATTGTTGAGCTGATTATAAAAATTTAATATATTATTATACCTTTTAATATTGTTAAAGAATTCTAATTGCATTCCACATCTTAGAGTGAACGAATTTGAGATGACCGTTTTCAGTCTACATTATACAATTTTTTTTTTTACAATTGTAGGATTATTAGCAGTTGCCAATGTTTTCCTTTAGTCAGTAAAAGTACAAATATTTTAATATACAATCTTGGTATTTACGTATTGTAGTGATCTTATTTTTTGATTCTATAACTATAAGCATAATTTTTTTCTCTTAAGCGGCCATTCAGATATTTCTTCATCTCACAAATTATTCAGTAAACAACAAAACATATCATACCGAATCAATTTAGTTCACATAGAAATTGTCGCAATTCCCGTGATTTTATTCTCCTCATTGGTTTAGATGTTGCTAAAATGGCTATTTCTTTTGTTTTCAAAGTAGATTTAAGTATATTCTAAGTTACACTGTCTTATGTTCTTGTCATTTTATGTTGAAATGTGAAATTTATTGTAATAGTTAGTGTGAAAGGTGCAAGTTCCAAATGCATATTTTAATTTTGATCCAAAGATTTCATTATTCCTTATAATTTAACTATTTAATTCTCATTTTGCGGAAATGACATTTGTGGAGTATGCATTGGTATTTGATACTAGGAGTAACATGAATTATTCTGTAGAGTTGGTGCAGCCGAGCAAACCTCTACTAATATTCTCTTATAAGAATATATATTGCTCAATAATTTAATTCTGTTAAAAGTATTTTAAACCTAGTTGTAGTCCACCGTGTGTTTAGTATGGATGTGGACTCCAAAACACGAAATTATATCTTAACAGACAATACCCTCCGTAAACATTTGAAAAAAATTAAATGTTGAAGTTTTATTAGATGTAGTTGTTTGCCTTCACGGCGGCTTGCCGCAGAGTGCAAGCTGCAAGGGGTGCCAGCAGCATCAGCACATGGGAATGCCACTGGCTCTGAAACCATTATACTATACTGCTCGTTTTGTAATAGCACAACACAGAAGCTTTGTCTGCATAGGTCCAGTATTATCCGACATATCTTTCTCATCAAATATGTTCTATAAATGTAAAAGATTTGGCAGTTTATATAATGTCTTCAGTATACCTTGTGTGATGGTGTTGACTGTTATTGTACTATTTAGCCCCACAGTCAACGAAAATTGTTATATAATCCATACAGGAGTCTCTGCTGCATTGTGCCTAGATCTTAGAAGTTAATGGTATCAAGGTAGAGTTAATCTCAGATATTTTGGCTCTTTGAATATTCCATGATATTATTTTTGTTTTTCATGAAAATGTATTTACATTATATACATAAAACTAGATTATTGTATACAATATGAATATACATTGCGTGGTTTGTAACTTGATGTTTAATTATTTTATCGTAAAATTAAGATGCCCAACTGGTTCTCTGTCCACACCTACGAAGATGTGGAGGAATTGAGTGTATTCGATAATTAAACCTATATTATTCAATGTAACTGATGAATAGTTTGATGTTTACTGTGGACAGAAATAGAATTTATTTGTTTAACTGGTTGCACATCTTACTTTGACCAAATTCTTTTACCGCTGAAGTTACTTGAGAATTTGGACGATTGCCATTTTGCACTCTCTTTCTTTAATTTTTTTAATGGCGTGTACAAATTTTCACGTGACATTAGCGGTTTCTTAATAATTATAAGTTTTATTAACGTGAACTGTGGCCAGGATAACAACAGCAGAGCAGTGTAATACAGAGCCTGCCTAAAATATATTTTTGTCATGATTTTATTTAGGTATATACATGTTATTATTCACATATTACAGTTTTCTCAATATTAGCTTGTATTTTAATTAAGAAATAATCATATTTAACATTGCCAGGTGATCAGCAACCTGCACTTTAATATTTTTGGAAACTATTGAACTTAAATTGTACTGACTTTATAAATATATTTACTTCAATAAAGATTTTCCATGCCACTAACAAGACTTTACTATCTAAATTATTCTTGCCCGTGTAAAGATTGAAAATTACTTAGTACAAGGACAAATTATCCGAATACAAAGTACTGATATTCCGGGTACATATAATACAGCATACAATTAAATAGAAACAAGATTTTTATTGATAGTTCGATTATAATTTGTTTCCATCATTTTATGTTGGTTTGTATTTTTAGAAAATAATAGTACATTGTAATATTAGTAAGAATTGGTTTATTTACAGATATATATTTAATCAATAAAAATAATTTTAAATTAATTGGTCAGACCCTTAAACCTAATTATTATCACATTTTATTCAATTTTCATCACATTTATAAACACATTCGCCGGCGATCCAGGTAGACTTGACTTTGATATTTTCGGGATTAAGTATAACAAAGTCTGCATCACATCCGAAATTTAGTTTCCCTTTTTTATTATCAATGCCCAAGGCTTTAGCTGGGTGAAGGGTAGCCGCTTCTAAGGCGTATTCCAAAGAGCATTCTGTAAGGAGATAATAAATATCAATACGGAACCTTATGACTACTTATTGAGTTAGATATCAGTGATGAGATAAGCTATTTTGCATTTCATGACAAACAAAATTTGCACAGTGATGGCATTAATAAGTGTGTTGAAAACATGTTGTACCACAACAAATGATACGCGGCATGGTTTCTAGTTTTTTATTGCTGAAAAATATTAGCAACTGTTTCACAACTTTTAATAGCTACAAATACGGGATATTTCAGGATGATACAGGCCGGTTTAACTTACCCAGAGACTGTTTAAGAGTTGCAACACATGCGTCGAGGCCAGTAGTACTGCCACAAAGTACTTTAGTGCCGGTGACGTAGGCACGACCGCCCTCGACTGTGACAAGTTGTGGCCCAATGCGATAGTTTCCATCAGCAAGACCCTGAGCAGCCACTGCATCACTAACTAACACTAAGCCTGTAAGAAGAAAATAAATAATAAAATGATACAGAGGTGAATTGGGACGACATTTTGAAAGTGTTTTTATTTTTGAAATAATTAAAGTTTTGTCCCAATTAATCCCTGTGTCCCTATTTTCTCCCTGTTATGGTACACAACACAATACAATTAAAAAAAAAGCTCTTCAAGTGGCAGGCGCACTTTAAAGGTAGGTCCACTCGTGCAGGCGGCACACGCGCTTATTTTTTAATATAGCGGAACTGGAAATCTATTGTAGGTTAGCATTTTGAAATAGAAAAGCTTGCCTTTTTTGTGACCAAAGTATTATAGGTATAGCTTTATTACTACCTTCAGGGTTCGTTCTGCTCGCGATTCGTAAAGCAGCTGGATGGGTATGGATCCCATCCGATATTATACCGTAGAAAACTTGCTTCTGCGTTGTGGACGCTAGCAAGCCAACCAGTCCAGGGTCGCGGTGATGGAACTTGAAAAAAAAAGATGGTTTTTTATTATTATTTGAGAGCTTGTCCAGATAACGTTTAACGTAAATAACTGCAAACGCGCGTTTCGTATACATAACTCTGCGGAATTGACGGATATTTTACGCGCAGTGTTTAATATTTTCAGTGCGGATGGATACGCGTATATCATCTTATCTATAGATAAGTGCAAATGGGAGTTTTGCTAGCACGGTTGCAGGCGAACATAAAAATAATTGAATACTTGTTTTACACAAAATACTATTTTGCTTGTTTATTATACTAAAAACAATCAAAGTTAACATTTTTAGTATGATAGGTCTAATATTTTAGCAACTATTTCCATTGTATCCAAATGTTTTTCAATGCCATTGTAAGAATTTACAAATTACTGTTTATACTTACAGGAAGCATAGCATTAAATAAATGTGTGATTAGATTAGCTCCACATTCAACAGCTTTTTCTCCTTGAGCCAAACTTGCAGTAGAGTGACCTAATGCTACTTTGATGCCCACTGCAACCAATTCTTTGACTGCCTCTGTGGCACCGGGCAGTTCTGGGGCAAGAGTGACTATTACAACATTATCTAATGATCCATAAACTTCTTCTATAGTCTTTATACCCTGGAAAATAAAATAAATTAATTTTAAACTTGTGAAATACCTACCTACATATATAAAAATAATATGTATTTTCATTTGTTAAGTATGTATATTTTCATTGATAGTAAAACCAGCAAAGGTTTTGTGATAACTGGTGGTTTTACTTATCTGTTGTGGTAAATATTTTTAGTGGTTCCATTTCCTCAAAGACAGTTTTGTATTTATATTGATATGCATTACATTTTTATAGTTTTATTTACATACAATATATTTCCTAAAGTACTGAATTATACACAATAGGAAATGCAATGCAATAGTAAATATAATATACTTTGCAATTACGTATTTGATAAAAGTTCAGTAGCATATAAAAGGTTCATCTGTGTAATGGTTATTTACAACTTGCAAAAACTAGGTCAATGATAATGCTAACTGATAAAGCAAATAAGTATTGTTTAACTACCTATTACCACAATAAAGTAATGATAACAAACATTGCTTGATGTTTTATTGTTGACAATGCCTTTGTTTACACTCTATGATGAGACATTGAACTCAGTCCATCTCATTACAAAATGAGTTACATAAAGTTTTGAGTCAGTTATTGTATTTTGATTAAATTTTATTGTGACTATGATAAAGAACTTAATACAAAAACTGAATTGAGGACAGAAACTAAGTTTTTTTTAAGAACTTTACATTTGTAAAACTGGAAGTTCTACAAAGAACAATGCTTAAAAGTTTTTAAGTTTGGACTGAAGTTAGAACATATTTTGTAATAAGACAGTGTGTTTAATTTGTTATTGACTATTTCTATAGCACTGTGAATATAAAAAAAATGATTATTGAATCTATAACATAAAAGTAAATGACACAGTTAGAGCTGCGGCTGAGTGATTGGCTGCTGTTATGCATGTTGCGGTTTTAATTCCCACACAGAACAAATATTTGTATGGCAATACAAATATTACAGGTAGTTGCTCTGGGTTCTGGTTTATATATGTTTGTAAACGCACCCACATTACAGAAGAAATTCATATTGTGCCAATGCAATTTTTTAAATAAAAAAAGTAACGGAAATACTCTGAAATGTTGTAAGATACTAACCTCATCAGGTGTCCTAATATATTCTTCCATATGAGCCCCCTTTTTAGCCATGTTAATAAATGGCCCTTCTAAATGCACTCCAAGTACAGTGGCTCCATGTATGCCACCATCAGTCTTTTTAATTAAAGGCAAGATTTTTCGGTATTTTTCCAAATCTGAGGTTACCATGGTAGGGCAGAATGAGGTCACCCCATGAGCAAGAAGTTCCTTTGATACCTTTCTTATACCTTCTTTGACATTTTCTGAATCATATGAAAAGTCAACACCCCATCCACCTAAGAACAAAAAATTAATAAGTAGGTAATGTATTTGAAAGGTATTTAGGTATATAAGGAATTCTTCTAAGAATTTGAATGAAGTGTCCAACTTGAGTGACCTAGTTTTATCCAATAACACATTCTGTATTGCAAATAATTAACTTTGTTAAGTTTTTTTTGTAGCTTATTTAATTTAGTTTAGCAGCAAACCTTTCTCTTGCTATTTAGCAAATTAACAAAGCAAAAATAGCGATAACTATGGTTTTATTTGGCAAATGTGACCTAAATATTATTGTAAAGATTTATTCAAACATACAAAACAAATAAAAACATTTATTTGCATAACACATGTTTAAAAGGTAAATTGGTACCTGTTCTGAATTCATTTTACATAAAATGTAAACTTACCATTGATTTGTATGTCAATGAACCCTGGAGCTATCAGCAGTCCTTCGCAGTCTACAGTTATATCTGCTTGCAGTTGCTCCACGTAAAATACCTGTTCAGGATTCTCGATTTTGCCATCTCTTATCCATAAGTCTTCCTTTACAATCTTACTATCACGAAGAATAAAACAGTTATAAAATCTTGTTAAGCCTGATTTAGATTTCATTATTAATGTATTAAAAAAGAAATTGAAAAAGAGTGCAAAACTGTAAAGTACTTCGCGTAGCGAAGAACCGGTAACTAACTGACAATTTTTACCAATTTTGACATGACATGACAAACAAACAATCGATTGACCGAGGAGTAGGGGGAAGAAAACGTAAATGTCAGTTGTCAATGTCATGGGTTGACATATGATATCTATTGACCTATATCTATGGACTTGCCATACAAACCAAAACATCGTGCCGTACGTCGAAACGTCCAGCGCTTCATGAAAGGGCGAATAAAAAAAATCTAAATGGCTCTTTAAATAGAATAACCTGTTGTTTTTCTTCCTTTTCTTTCTTATTTTTTCTTATAGATTTAATATTCTCTCTACAAATAACCAAAACAAATAGGCTATTTTTCAAAAAATGCTTCAGCTCGTAAGTAATGTTATAACTATCTTTAAGGATCTCAGTAGACACCACTTCAACCATCATCATTCACCATTGATTTAAATAGGTAGTACATTATTTTCAAAGATATATAACGTTTTCATGCGTTGTAAATTTTTATATCAACTACTCTAACATGCTGCACCTTGACCGTATCGACATGTGGGGAGGAATTTGTTTTCCTCCTTCTGTTTTTTTTTTTAACAAAATTCAAATAACTTGACTTTTGTTCTGTAACCATTCGAGCACAAAATAATGGGACTTGTAAATATAAATCAAACTAGTATTGAAAATTTTGATATAAAACAGGTTTTCTTATCTACAACAACATACTATCACGCCTGTATTCCCCGAAGGGTTAGGCAGAGGTGTAACAATGTACACCCACAGTTCGCCGGTATGTTTAGGTCCCATGTAATAGGGGGCGAGCCTATTGCCATTAACCGGGCACAAATCCTAACTCCGAGCTGCTACTAAGAATTTCATAGAAAAACCCAATAACACTTTTTGCTCGACCTGGGAATCGAACCCAAGACCTCTAGCGTAGCAGTCGCAGTCGCAGTTTTCTTATCTTTTGTAGCAAAATTTTTCAAAATATTTAAACATAACATTTATTAAACCATAGGTTATAGAAAAGTAGGTTGGTATACTGTAGGTATGCACAATGTTTGTTAAGCGGTGCTTGACAAACTTTTTCGCGGTCAGAGTTGGCGGGAAAAGAGAGATGACCTTATAACTTTCAGTAGGTCCATTATTAACCGACTTCAAAAAACGAGGTGGTTCTGTTCGTAGATGTTTTTTAAACGTAGATTAATAAGATACTCTCGGCTATATCTTACACGTGGACAGATTTTAACGATTCTTTATTATTAAAGGGTTTCCTTGATTGTGTTTGGTTCAATATTTTGGTCAAACTTTTTAATTAGCTCATCATAAATAAGAAGGAAAGGAGCGAATAATTCATGCCATCCAATTTCAATGATTATGATATTTGTATCGCATAGAAGGCATCTATATAATTGCAGTATCATATAAAACTGGTTCAGATTATTTTGAGGATGGGATCTACAAAATAACGGAACTCTTCAATATTCTTTTCTTTTCTTTAGCCTATTTTGTGTGACACTAGTATAAAAAAGCCGCGCCTTCTCTTTGTAAACTTGTCGATCTTGTGTGTTTTCTGGCCATGATTGTTCTACATAATTATGTAATCAAATTGTCACATCACATTTGGCGCGGTTTAACCTCGTAGGCGATGTTCGGGCTTATCTATGAGCATTTAAAGAGATGTGGTATTTGAACTTGACTGAACGATGGCTTACTATGAAGCAGGCTGTTCTAAAGATAGACTAGTGAAATATTGATAACTAGGTTCTTAAATGTAGTACAAAATAGGGCCTTAAAAAAAACTACAAAGTGAAATTAAACTACTTTAGTTTCGGAAGTCGGTGGCAAAAAATTAAGCAAAAGCCAAAGGCTAGAGACCAAAGATATTTTTCACTTTGTAGTCACTTTGAAGTAACTTTGTAGTACCTAGGTAGTTCCCGTTGATTATTTTTAAACAGGAGGTTAACGTTTTCTATAAAATAACAATACGTAACATAAAATATTTTTCTAAATAAGTTTATACATAATTGTCGAGTAAGTTACTTTTTTATAGAAAAAAGCTTCGAAATAGACTGTAGAAATAAATATTTTTAATACATACGTACTAGACAGTTATTTACTTTATTTGTGCCACTCAATTTTATTTTGAAAATATTTTAATTTATAAATAAGTAACAATCACCTCACACACAATCCACGTCAACAGAAGTATTTATACTTTCTTTTTATTGAGTTTGAGAATATTTGTTACAAATCGTTATTATTGCAGTTACCTAATTGGTATCTGAATCTTTTTCTCAAATGAATAGCAAACGAAGCAATGGTTGCAAGAGTTGCGACTGCGCGAACTGTAGAGGAATGCAGCGCGTAGCCCGTAGCACGTAGCTACGACAGTTGGCTTCCCGCGGCTACGGCGCGTGCTACGGACCCAGTCGCCGGCTCGGTCCCGTCGGCTTCAGCTGAAAATCGCGAACGCGTAATGTTCACACGCGCGTGATTGCATGATTATTGCTACTTAACAGTGACAGCCCAAGTGATTAATATTAACAATAAAACAGGTGAACTTTGTTATGTTAAATTACCTTTGTGTATGTTTCGCGTAGCTCGGAAGCCTGCACTTTCTTTAATAGAAATTTTAGTCCCTGTGGAATCGAACTTTTCGTATCTCTATGACTGTTATTTGTCAACTTTTTGTACCTAATGGATGCGATGTTTCTTTCCGATGGATCTGTTTAAGAAAGTACTCGAAGTTCATTTTGTGGATGTGATATGATTAGTTATTAAATTTATTTGTAGATAGTGGTAGTATTGTTTATAGTGCTTCCTTTATATATTTTTTTCTTTTTTCATTTTCCTATACAGGTTGATAATAATGAATGCAATAATCTACAAGATCTTTAAATCTCTTTGCGTATTCCAATGAGTTTAAAAGTAGGTAATAATGTAAAACAATATTTTTAAAGTTAATAAAAGTAACCCAAGCAAGAATTAAATATGCGAACATCAAAAGAACTAAGAAGTGATAAATATATAGCAAACGTCCACAATGATTACTAACTCCATCAAATTGATCGATCGAAAGATAATATTAAACCCAATGGGGATAGCTTTCTTCTGGCTTATTTTTCATTCACTTCCCCATGATCAAAAACATAATGAAGAAAGGAATAAACATTTACCTTTAGGCTCCAGTTATAATCAAATTTCTTTGTGATTGGCAGACGTAGGTATAATTATCTTATGTTGATATTTTTTCAGATTGTTATAAATAAAGTAGAAATATATAATTCTAACTTTCATTTCTAAAATAAAAAATTAATCAAAAGCTAGGTTTAGGTATAAGCCTACGGCATCTACCCGAAGGGTATAATATAAGCGAAAATCCAAAACGCCCTATCTATACCTATGTTTTCTATCAACGATACTTTTTGTACATAGGTAGTATGGTTTCGATTATCAATCTTAACATTAATCGTGTTCTTTATTTGAAATCTTTTTTGACAAGACTTTGCAGACAATTCACATCTAAAACGAAATTGAAAATCCTTGAAAACTCTTAATGATGAAAGGTTCTCCTTTACAAAGTAGAATGTAGACCATCATTCGATATCGGCGCGAAACGGAAATGTTGATTCTTATCGATAATGGCCAGTACCTAGTGCGACTAAGCAACTAAACGATTACAGTTCCACGCGTAGGTTACTAGAAAAGCAATCTATCAGACTATCAGCAGCTTATCCACCAGGCTATCAGAGGCATGATAGGCGCGAGGTTGATCTTTGGGTTACCAATGTTGCCTGTTCCGTTGAACATTGAAAAGTATACGCTGCACTTGTTTCCAGTGGTCAGATATAGGAGCTAAGCTAGTGTGTCCATTCATATACTATTAGAATTTAACAAAATACCATGATAAGTCCGTTTGCTTGGGATTTGGGACCTTAAATAAAAGAATCTGAAAAAATGTAAAATGACGATTTTGCGAAATTTGCCGAAACAGAATTTTTGGCCATTTTTCTTTATCGGGTTTAAAGGACCATGTGTTCGGCAGTGCTTGCCCGGGCCTCCACCTTCGTGGCTTTGGTTAAAGGAATAGATTTTCTGTTAGGACTAGTGGTTTATACGACTTTTAATTTTGTGGTAGATGGTTTACTGGGATCAAAGGAACTACTAGTTAGTTAGTGGTTTAAAGGTTAGTGAGGTTTTAACAGACAAATACTAATATACCAACTAATTATTGTCCCATTCCACGGCAAAGGCCTCTTCTCAAACAGAGAAGCCACGAGTATTGAACACCAAGCTTGCTCAAGGCTCACAATATTTTCCTCCACCGATGTCAGCGATTTTCAAGATAAACTCAGAAACTACTTGCCCGGATTTGTACTCACAACTATTTGTACCATTTATATGAGAGGCGCATGGCTTAACCGCTAGGCCATCGCGGCATAGAACGGTGTTAAATTCATAAAAACTAGTTCGCTTTGACAGCCTATACCTACCTTTTTTAGACAAACGATCCAACAGGCTTTGGAAATAGGACGCGATTTTCAATAAGCTGTTTTTTTTTGACATTATTAACATAAACAAAACAGCGGGACTCATATGATTTTACTGGCCATCCTCATTTCCATGGTCTCTTTCTTGAGTTGGTATAGAAGTACCAACTGGTGTATTTACTAAAATCTCGATACCTCTTTCATTTTCTTATGTCGACATTTCCCGGTTTCGATACAATTCTTTTGCGAAAACCAATTGTTTCTTTACCGCTGTGAATGTTCTCACACAGTTCGTGTAGAATTTTATAAGATATATCAGGGTGAAAATGTACCACAATCGACATTTGAATCGAACCTCTTTTTCAAGGCAGTCAATCGAGTAATAGATTCATATCTAACTAAATTATTACCGATTGTGTAAGACGTACCAATTAAATTAATTATAGGTAGTTACTTCTACTTAGTGATTGTTTAGTAAAAAACCGTTGGGTAAATTATGTCAATTATCATTCTTATTTTTAATAGAGTATTATACAGCCAATTAAAAGTAAGGAATTCAACACAAACAAATTACCCATAATACGGATCATTTATTACACACACACACACATACATGACGCCTGTATTCCTCGAAGGGTTAGGCAGAGGTGTAACAATGAACACCCACAGTTCGCCGGTATGTTTAGTTCCCATGTAATAGGGGGCGAGCCTATGCCATTAACCGGGCACAAATCCAAATTCCGAGCTGCTACTGAGAATTTCATAGAAATACCTAATAACACTTTTTACTCGACCTGGGAATCGAACCCAAGACCTCTAGCGTAGCAATCGCGCTTAGGACCACTAGGCTAACGAGGCAGTTCATCGATTATTTGTTGTGATTTAGTTTTCTATTTCTATAATGTACACAGTTTTCTACTTTAGTTTCATTAAAGTCTCATTTAGTTTAGGAGTTAGGTAGTCGTGGAGAAAGGTTGTTGGTACAATATTTTTAGGTCTATAAAAATATGATTGTGTTTTAATGTTGATATGTTGAAAATAACGCCTATTGTATGTGTGAGTATCGTATATTCCTAATTTCCTATAAGAATAACAAATGACGATATACTTCACCTGTTTGTAGGTACAAGCCTTTTATATTTTGATTTATTTACGCGTGAAAAATGTATAAGCTTCATCGACAGACGCTTGGTAAAATGAAACTGGCCATTGTCCTTTTGACACGCGCATCAATTTATTAAACCGGACAATCTCTACTTAAGTTCTCTGCGGGAGTCCCGATTACGACGACCTACAATCCCCTACCTTTATTAATGTAACTCATTAAGTTATGTTTGTTTAAGTCTGTTGGGTTCATATTTCAAAGCAATTATTTTGTATAATGACGTGAACTATTTAAAATAGAAAGGGTTATTCTTTATCTCGTCGCCTGAGAGACTGGGAGGTTGGAAGCAAGTTCATTTATTATATTCGGTGGGGTGAATACGAATGTAAGTAATGCATCACGCATTGCAGGTGTTCTTTACTTTTATTATGCGGAATAAAGGGGAGACTAACGGAATAAACGTTAAATGCGTTATTTTGGCTCAAGTGCCAAAACCCGTTTTTGTATAAGGATCTAGCGGACGAATGAATTACGATGACCGTTGTCGTCCTCACATAATTCCTGGATGTTTTGTGCAGAGGTGACGGAAGGTTTAACCATATTATTGTTATCTCGAACGTTATGAAATATGTTTTGATAAGGTTACCTAAAAAAATAGAACGTGAGACATCTTTAGAATATTTTACTATTTTTTTAGGGTTTGCTCCTTAATTACAGACAAAACTTACGCATCAAATAAAAATCAAATCAAAGTTATTTCATTCGCGGAATGAATGTCAGCATTGTCGAAGGTCAAACGTTATTCTAAAGGAAGCCCCCAAAACGCCTACCGTTTCTTAGTGTTTCCTTGAGATAAGTTTTACGATTTTTGTAAGACGATAAAATGTCGATACTTGTCATTCGGTTATTTGTCAGTTACTATGCGTCTCTCAGCGTCGTAGAAATATGCAAATTCTAAAGTAGTTGTTTTCAAAGTTCAGCGAGAACTAGGTTCAAAGTTAGTCGTTGCATACTTCACTTCTAAAGTCAGCGCCTCCGGGTTAGCCACTGGTCATTACGACTCAAGAGTCTTAGTACATATATTTAATCATTGTTGCTAGCACAAACCGCGTCAGAGAACAAAAAAGTGTCGGTGGCCGCGGGGTGTGACAGTGACTTATGTGTCGTCCGCCCTTTTGCCGCCTTCTTGGACTTGTCGCTACTCATTGCCTTGAATTGTTAGCTAAATTTATTTTTGGCCCTAGCTATTTCATTCTTCGCATAGAAGCGTAGACGAGAATTTAATTCACTTTCGTTTTTGCTTCGCCTTAATTAGAACGTAGCCTGAGACGATATTATGATAAACTGAACTACAAAAGTGACGTAGGTATTGACGGTAACTAGGCTACACTGAAGGTCGTTACGACTTCTAAACAACTCTTCTAAGGAACCACGTCCCCGTTATCGTGTTGTACTTACGAGTACCTGAATCCGAATGAAAAATATTTAAATTCAGGTACCAAACTACTTTCTAAGAAAGTGTTCACTATTATCTAACATCATAATTTTTTACTGTTGAGTCAGATGGTACAGACCTTTAAGAAATATAAAGGCAAGAATTTATTTATTAACCTTTTAAAAAGGTTTCGGAGTCAAGCCGTTACTGGTAAGTCTTTCAAGGCTGCGAACGACGCGCTCACTAGAATTTAAAATATTTCGGAAAATTAATTTATTCCTTAGAAAACAAAGTTCAGTTTTCAGTTTTGTTGAAATCATTGCGTGATGAGGAAGGAAACGATTCAAGGACACGAGAACAAAGGAGGCTAAAGGATAGGTAGGTACAGGTACCTTCTGTTAGCATTTTGAAAGGATGTAGACACTTGTAGCAAAACCCAACGGGATTTTTATAGTCCCATAAGTATAGGGCTCGGCAAGAATACGTCGGAATATAATATTGTCGTTTTGGGGTGCCCTGGCGAATTTTAAGCGCTCGAAAACGCGCTCAAGTTACGTGATGTCATGTTACGCCATCTAAAACAGAAATCCGATAGTCTGTGTTTGTTGTCAAGCTCGCCTCAACGAAAGTAATGGATCCTAATGGAATTTCACATGCGGCAACATCAAGCCTGGAAAAGCTCAAATATATTTATAATATACATATATAAGCAACCTTTTATTTTATTAAGTCGTGGAGAACCCCTGAGGCTGTATATAAAATCAGGCTAAGACTCAGCCTGTAAGGGGAAGCGTACCTATGGATCACCAGTAATTTCGAAGGGTACAAAATGTGGTTTTCCGAGAAGGGATACTGATGCACATAAATGTACATTTGAACGAAGGATGGTCTTCTATTGAATATTTGCTACTATTGAGCACCAAATGCCAGGGTAGAATAAATTAAGCATATTCTAGAGACAGAATCTGGACTAAGATAAGAAAGAGCAGCAGTTACAGTAATGGCAAAGCGCTAAGACCCTATAATTTCAATTAAATACTAGCTTACCCCGCGACTTCGTATGCCTAAACTTTACAATGAATTGAAAGTTCTAAACTATTTCACAGGAATATAAAAACAGGATAACAATATCCTATGTGTTAAAAGATAGATCAATATCTACATGTGTGCCAAATTTCATCTAATTTTGATCAGCCGTTTAAGCGTGAAAGAGTAGGATTCAGATGACATAATATGCGAACAACAAACTAACTACAACAAAAAAATCACTTTTACATATATGACTAAAAGGTTGTTTGGTTGTGTATCAGACCATTTAGGAGTCTACTATGATTAAAAATGTATTGCCACATTAGTTAACTAAATAAATAAAAAGTATCTCATCTTTAGTAGTAATAGTTAAATATAAGGTTCTAAAAACGATTACAAACATAAACTATTGTCATATAAAAACAAAAGACGAAAACAACAACTATAAATATAATAAAATACTTACGATTCATTGACCCTAAGTTCTTTGTACCTCTGAAACTGTCGTGAAATATGCTTGGTATTAATTTTCACGTTATAACAAAGAGACTAGACAGCCATCTGATTTCTCAATGTTTCATTTAATTTCTAGAACGAACAAATTTAAAACGTCTAGCACAATATTTTCGCTGAAAACGTTAGTGTTGTAGGGTACATTGTACACTTGTTATATACGAAATTCCTCGCGCCATATTTTTATGTTGGCTTATTTTCACAGGAAAATACTGGCACGACTGTGTGAATTTTTCATCTTGATCTTTAAAGAATGTTATTAATAATACTAGGTTTTGTGAGTTTTAGTACACACCGAGAGACTAACCATATATCTGTTACTCACAGGGCATTTAGCAATGTTAACTTAGAATCAGAGTAAATTACCTGCCGTAAAATTCCCTACCTCTAACAATTTCGCAATTTTACGCGTATAATACTTTGTTATTTAAGTGAATCCCTTAAACAAACATTGTGTAATTTTACTACTTTGTTTATCCCAAGCATCTATTAGAGTAAATTGTCATTAACGCAGGAATCTAATGTCTTGAGTAAACATGTCCCTAATGACGGCCGTGTTGTCTGTGATTTAATTAAAATTCTCACGTTCATTAAATATGTCTTTGTACGTCGACGTTAGGGGCTTGGAAACTTTTTGTCAGTGTGACCTTCTTCCTGCCTTTTTTATAAGCGTCTGGGATGCTTGTTTCTGACGCACTGCAAAGTGCGAACACATAAAAAGTGAAAAGAGCTTCTTTAGGCCGAGCCTTTTTAATGCAATGTTGGAGTATAATATAAACCAACAAGAGATGGATAAATAGCTAATGAAGCCGCGCGCATAGTGTCACGTGGTACGTAAATAGTGATAAGTTTGGCTCATTACCTATGAATGCTATGGCGACCTATTTACTTTAATTGACCTTTACAACATGCGTGGGAAGTGAACTGGCAAACTACACATGCTTTCTTTCATTTCCACAACAGTATGGTAGGTGTTTAGTGAATCGTAAAATTCAAAATGATAAAAGTTGAGTTTGGTGAATAGGTTTTTGCTACGAAATATTATTCATGTGTGAGCGGAACGCGGCTGTTTCGTTTTGGAATTCTAAAAATATACACACTGTTAGTACCGCTATTTAAAAAACAAATATATACCCATACGTAGTACTAGATTTGTCGATGTAATCGATGTGTAATCGATTCGCATTTTCAGCAAAGCATGTCTCGGCGTGTGACGTTGGCAACATTTTATCGTTTCAGAACACATATTCATAAAACGCCCGTAGCTATCATTTATCAGGTGTTGTATTCCGTCGGGGGCAAACATTTTACAAAACATTTATTTGGTGTGTTTGCAGAGATTTACTTGTGGGTGACACACATTAATCGTGTACTGAGCCCCAGGAGTAGCATTCACTATTAGTACTCTCATTTTAATAGATGTGTAGCACAAAAACGGCGTTAGAGTTTTTGCACCTCTCTCATTACGTAGGACAGTAAAAAATTCGCTCTTCCATAATTGCGAAAATCCACCGGCTAACCTTTATAGCGCCGGTATAATTTAACCTGGATATAGCTGTGAATAGAAACGGCATGGCTTCTTTTATTGCTGGGCTCGGATAGATAAATACTTTATTTTTATGTAGATACGAAAGTCGCAGTAGGCCTGTTTTCATTATCTATTTATATCGTTAAGAGACGTCGCCTAAACTGGTGAAAGTTTAATATTTCGAGCACAGCTTTGTGAAGATAATCCTCACAATCCGTCGTAGCAGAAGAAGTACTTTAAATTCTCGAGCTCCTTTCGAATATCCCTACAAAAACTAGTACATTTCATACTTCAGTTATTGCCTTGGCCGTACCGAACGAGGTCGACCTCGCGGAGCTTTTTTTATTTGAATCGAATCTAATTGAATTTTAGAACTTCATATGACATTCGTTCTTACTAATAATTTGAAAAAAGTGTTATTGGGTTTGTCTATGAAATTCTCAGTAGCAGCTCGGAGTTAGGATTTGTGCCCGGTTAATGGCAATAGGCTCGCCCCCTATAACATGGGATCTAAACATACCGGCGAACTGTGGGTGTACATTGTTACACCTCTGCCTAACCCTTCGGGCAATACAGGCGTGATGGTATGTGTTAATAATTTGAATAAAATCACTAACATCAAAGTTGAGGCCACCATGTTAGAATCTACACAAATTTTACGCTACTCACTGTTACCTGCCAAAGTAAGTGTTAAAATCAACTCGTTAAATATTAATTGCATATTTAAAATCATCGTAGAACATCCAGCCTTTTCAATTATAATCCTAATTAATCACACTGATACAATATGTGCTGATATAGATATTCGCATTGCATTTGGTATGCGGTTACGTTGGTAATGAGATTTGTAAGGCCTTCCCATGTCGCCGGGCGCGTAGCGGGGAGGGGAGGTGTGAGCGGTCACTCGTGGATGATCTATGCGAATTTTTTATAGCCATTTTACTATGAGCTTCATATATTCCGTAGACAAAGGTTAAATTGTCGCTCTCGTTTGTTTTTTGTGGGCAAAGGAAATGCTGCAACATATAAAACGTTTCGCTGAATGGTTCTGTGTTTATAGTATAAATTTCATGTTGTTATTATATACCTTACTGTTCGCCTTTGATCCCGGGACGGCAGCAGGGTTGTATTAATTGCTTACGCCCACAGTGTGCTGACGGCGGTATAACATTTCAGATAATTATTCTGGTGTACAATTAAGCATATTGTATCGCCAGAGATGAGCCCAAATCCCGCCGTATACCTAGAATGTTGGTTTAGAAAATGTGATGAACTAAGCTACATAAGTACTACTTTTAGCTAAAATATGAATACATACCATCACATACCATCACGCCTGTATTCCCCGAAAGGTTAGGCAGAGGTGTAACAATGTCCACCCACAGTTCGCCAGTATGTTTAGGTCCCAAGTAATAGGAGGCGAGCCTATTGCCATTAACCGTGCACAAATCCTAACTCCGAGCTGCTACTGAGAATTTCATAGAAAAACCCGATAACACTTTTTTGCTCGATCTGGGAATCGAACCCAAGACCTCTAGCGTAGCAGTCGCGCCTAGGACCACTAGGCTACCGAGGCAGTTATAATATAAATTTCATCCAAAACAATTATGTTTTCCGAAAATGAATGTTTGCCCTAAATTAAGTACTTACAAGATGTTTAGATAACACTGCACTGTATAATATATCATCTTAAACATCAGGGTGTGAACACGATTAAAATATATTATTATGTGGTTGAACTACATAATTTGGGCACTCGTATATAACTATCACATTCATGAAATAATTTGATTTCGGTAGCCTCAATTAAAAGCGAACGCAATACACTGACCTGTTATTTATTCCAAGGAGAATTTAATTTTTTATACATTTTGTAGGTACCAATATGGATGAAAGGAACAAAAAATCAGCTGTTTCATCCATTCATTTTGGTCGTGTATGTGTCGCACTTTTTTCGAGTACAGCTATTTTCTAGAACTATGTCTATTTATGCTTAAAATGGCCGCAACAAATAATTCTCTTTGGAAATCTCAGTGCAAAATTGGAACCAACGACGAATGTACAAAACTATGCAATAAATTATTTACTCGTAATTTATAAGTTTACATCTGATAAGGGTTTTATTCTACCTCAGAGGATTCAGATAGGTACACGATGTATACCTATGTAGTAGGTATATACATAACTCTTACTCATACGAGTAAAATGTAGTTTACATTAGTACCTAGCAGCTTGGTTATAAAGTACTTACTCGTAAGTACTCGTAATTGCCAATTGTCTATTTACTCGTAACTGCCTCGGTAGTAGAGTTTCCTCTTGAATTCAAAATTTTACTTAAATAACCGTCAACCTTAACCGTGTATTTATAGAAAATACTGAAGAAAATGTACTTACGAGTAACAAAAACATACCATAACGCCTGTATTCCCCGAAGGGATAGGCAGAGGTGTACCAATGTACACCCACAGTTCGCCGGTATGTTTTTGGTCCCCTGTAATAGGGGGCGAACCTATTGCCATTAATCGGGCACAATCCTAACTCCGAGCTGCTACTAAGATTTTCATAGAAAAACCCAACAGCACTTTTTGCTTGACCTGGGAATCGAAACCAAGACCTCTAGCGTAGCAGTCGCGCTTAGGACCACTAGGCCAACGAGGCAGTTTGTACTTTAAGTGTGTACTTTAAGGTGAAAGATGGCAGATTAATGAAAAGTAACTCTGTATTAGTAAAAAGGAATTGTTAGCTTCTAAAGATGAATGTAGTAACGTGCCTTTGCCAAATATGCGAATGGTTAGTCTACGACTCCATGCCGAGCGCGCAATAAGGCTACCATCCGACTGTGGAGGCTTAAATACACCAAATGTTAGGCGTCGAATACACAATAATAGCGGTTAACCATAACATGCCAGTAATTGAAACGTTCCATACACTTATGTACAAAGTTGTGCTATGCACACACTTGAGACTGGAGAGCGGTTGCTAATTAAAACAAGCGCTCTAACGCTTTCCTCTAATTCTGAAAGCGTAACTATGTGTGTGTAATAAACTTATATGTGCAAAAGTAAAGACGCGCGTTTGAACCCAGTACGGAGTTCTAATGTTCGTTAAATGAGTTTTATTTTTGCTTAACTTTGACGACCCTAGTCTTCAAATGCACACTAAGAATTTCTACTTTTGAAAGCGCGCTCCAACTTACTACTCGGAGTATGTTCATGTGGAAGCACCTTTTGTTTCCGCACCTATTGTGTGCAAAACAAAAAGTATTTAAGTATTTTATCCTGAATAGAATTTGCATTATTTAACTACAAACTTGTAGTCTTAATGTATTGTTTTTCTTGTACAGACGATGTTAAAAAAAGGTTTTCAGTAGTAAGTACTACTTGTTTGTTATATTGATGTAGATGTCACGTTTTTTTTTTTTTTGGGGCTTGGGAGATCATCACATAACTTCTCCCGCCCTCGGCGGGGCGGGAGGGACTGTCAGACTTTTACTGACTAAAACCCATCCATGTTCCCTCTTGTGCCCTTTGCGTTCCGGAGGCGCGGTATCTCTTACGAACAACCCGCAGCCAGATGTCACATTTACGGGTACTTTCAATAAGCTCTAAAGACTTACAAAATTAAAGAAAGAAATACCAATTGTTTATTCTTGTGTTGGTCTTGGGTTCGATTCCCAGGTCAGGCAAAAAGTCTTATTGGGTTTTTCTATGAAATTCTCAGTAGCAGCTCGGAGTTAGGATTTTTGCCCGGTTAATGGCAATAGGCTCGCCCCCTATTACATGGGACCTAAACATACCGGCGAACTGTGGGTGTACATTGGTACACCTCTGCCTAACCCTTCGGGGAATACAGGCGTGATGGTATGTAAATAACCATTGTTTATTCTTGTGTTGGTCTTGGGTTCGATTCCCAGGTTGAGAAAAAAGTGTTGTTGGGTTTTTCTATTAAATTCTTAGTACCAGCTCGGAGTTAGGATTTGTGCCCGGTTAATGGCAAAAGGCTCGCCCCCTATTACATGGGACCTAAATATACCGGCAAACTGTGGGTGTATATTGATACACCTCTGCTTAACCCTTCGGGGAATACAGGCGTGATGGTATGTTTGTTATGTGTTATTCTTGTGTCAAAAATAACTACTAAATAAAAGGCAGGTCGGTACTCAGTCAGTAGTAGATGAGAAAAAAAAAAGTTTCATAGCTATTCAGTAGTTATGAGCATAATAGAGAGCATATTTATTTTTTATTTGAGTGTTTGAAGTATACAGGCATTAGGACATGAACTTAATGAACTGGCTTTGCCAAATGTAGTCAGGCGCGGATTTAGGTATGGGCTTTAAGGTCTGCAGCCCAGGGTCCCCAGCCCCCAATAATGACAATGGACCATAAAGTCAAAGTCAAAGTCAAATCATTTATTTCAATTAGACCATTAAAAGGCACTTTTGAACGTCAATCACATGTTGAATTAAAAATATTGAATCTAGTTGCCCATTCCAAAAGGTAGTTTCGTATGGAGAAGAACGGGCAAGAAACTCCATACATACTCTTTTAAAAAAAAAAAAAAATGTATTACAATAAGTTGTACAATTCCATAAAATTATACTGATGTCAAAACGATCTATTAAAAAAAGTCACTCAAAGTACTGCAATACGTACTCAGTGCCACAAATTAGAAATGAAAGCTAAGTTAATTGTAATATTAAATACATTTATACATTTCAAAGACAAAGAATCAGTGTGTGAGGAATACTCAAATGTAGAATTAATGTCGAAGAGAAAAATAATTAATCAAAACAAAGTACTTATATAATTAAATTAGCAACCAATTGATTTTGTCAAGAATTTAAATTGTCCTATGGAGCAGGACCAGCATGTTCCCAAGCATTGTTATCTTGAATATAATCTTCTAATTTGTAATAAGCTTGTTTACAAAGTGTACTTTTGATACATTTTTTAAATTGATTTTCATTTAATTTTAATATATCACAAGGTATTTTGTTGTAACATTTAACACAGTACCCCATGAAAGATGTGTGCACTTTAGATAATCTAAAAAATGGCTGCGCTATTTTGTCCTTATTTCTAGTATTAAAATTATGTCTATCACTTATTTTATCAAAAAGATGTACATTTTTTCATACTGTGGATTAAAAAAAACCCCAAACCGTAAACGCCATTATAGATCAGTTATTTTGTTGAAATGTCAATAAGTTTGATTAATTAGGTCGGCCCCCCAAGTAGTCGGAGCTCAGGGCTCCACAAATTCACGGTCCGCCTCTGAATATAGTGCTTCCATTCCAAAGGTCCTCGTTTATATGGTACTAGATGTTCACGAAAGCATTCACGTCTATCTCGGCGTTGAATCGATTGTACTGAGTAAACTGCGTCAAGTCAGTTACAGCTATACATATATTCAAACGAATAAAATTGAAGTGTCTGTTTGTAATGTCAAAATAACAGCTTTTTACTAAATGCATTTAAATAAAAACAAGGTACTTATACCAAAAAAACTATTTAAAAAATGTTTGTCTGTCTGTTTGTCGATGTTGACGAGACCTTTAGTGCCATATAGGTGATGTTATAGGGAGTAACTTTTGTTTTAAAACCAAAATAGGGTTTCGAACAAAATAATTAATGAAATCCGGATTTGATGGTAAATTTTACTGGCAAGTATCGCCTGCGTCCCACAATTACGCGGATGAAGACGCGGGCATAAGATAGTCGATAGTAATATTTTAAAGAGGTAATTTTTTATGTTATGTTTTGTTTGTTTGCAGAGTTTACCAAATCTGAAAATAAG
This sequence comes from Caradrina kadenii, assembly GCA_947462355.1. Taxonomy (NCBI): domain Eukaryota; kingdom Metazoa; phylum Arthropoda; class Insecta; order Lepidoptera; family Noctuidae; genus Caradrina; species Caradrina kadenii. The sequence goes on along the minus strand of OX381677.1, from coordinate 7,359,978 downwards.
AGACCGATTATTAAAAAAGTTCACTGATTGAAAGCTAAACTATTACCAAGAGCCATAGACTATTTTATGGTATGGCAGAAGCTAGTTTACATCCATAAGGAACTGTTATTAATTCATTTTCCAAACAGTTTTCTAAAAAAGTTAATTGTACATTTTTTGACATACATACTGGATGTACATTGCGGATGGATGGACGAAGATTTTATTGGTATGTCAGAAGTACTGTGAGTATAACGTATGAAAAGTATGACTTTGTAAATATACCATCACGCCTGTATTCCCCGAAGGGTTAGGCAGAGGTGTAACAATGTACACCCACAGTTCGCCGGTATATTTAGGTCCCATGTAATAAGGGGCGAGTCTATTGCCATTAACCAGGCACAAATCCTAACTCCGAGCTGCTACTGAAAATTTCATAGAAAACCCAATAACACTTTTTGCTCGACCTGGGAATCGAACCCAAGACCTCTAGCGTAGCAGTCGCGCTTAGGACCACTAGGCTATCGAGACAGTAATGTTTTGTTTTAAATTAATATTTGTGTTTTTTTTTTATATTTCCTTTTATTTTTTTAAGTGTTTAGTCTTTAGTTACTGTAATTGGTAACAACTGTAACCGTCGCAATTGAAGTAAAATAAATAAATAAGTACCATGCAAACATTTTCACTAAAAACTGTTTCAATAAACATAAGAGAATTTGTATCGCAGCTTGCAACAAAGAACATCTGTGTAAGATATCAAGAACACACCAGATTAAGCTAGACTTTGGGGAATTGTAGCCGGTCTAGCATTAAATATTACAACAAGAACAGCCATTGTGTTCCCGACGTGTAGGTTTCTCTGTATAACTCACATTATTTTAATTTACAAGGAAAAAGAAATATAAAAAGTCTTAGCTAACCCAATTCGTCTTACTCTAATTTGCATTTTTATTTCAGATAGGTGCCTTCTAAACGACTGTTGTATTTGTAGGTGTAGGGTTCCGTAATAAAAAGATACGGAAAATCTCTTGATGGTGAGATTTAGGGGTCTGTGTTTTTTTTGGGCAATAAAGCATTCTACGATTTTTTTTTCATGAAGCTTGAGAAATTGTTTTCATTCACAATAAACCATTGATTTACCTTTTATGTTTAAAAACAATAGTGTAGCAAGCAGCAACAAGGTATTCAAGATTTGCAGTTCCAACTAGACACCACTTATTGTAAGTGAAATCAATGAATAAGTACGAACCTATTCATTGAAGTAAAATATGTATTATTTATCATCTTCATGTAAAGGAAAATAGAATTCTCAATTTTTTTTTTGTTTTAAATTATGATGCTATGTATTATTCTTATATAAAATATACCTAAATTATTAAAAATCTAAATACTATATAACATTCAAATGGAAATAAGCTTATGTTGTTTGTAAAATCCTAATATTTAAAACTAACTGTAAATATATACATTTTATTGTTCGTTTTTTGGAGAACCTCCTTTAATTAAAATATAAATGCGCCGACAGAGGAAAGTAATGGCGGCTAATAAGCTTTCGGGTGACAATGGCAACTCTAAACGCGCGAACAATAAAGGGAAGGGAATAGGCAATAACGAATTTTATGATTCTACGTCATAGGTTAAATGCTTGGGGTAAAATGTACAGTACAAATTAAATACCTAACTAAAATTAACGAGCGTGAGCGAATCTCGCCATTCTTGTGGCTCACAGCCAGTATGTACTTTAAACACGTTTTTTGTATTTTCACCTCAGGGATTTTATTAAAAAAAAGAAAGTCTTTTTTCCTACCTATGTGTAGCCGACCGACATTCCGTTTCCCGCCTCGTATTTTCCATGAGAATGCAAGATAACTTAGTGTCTTGAAACTACTTGATGCGTCTCCGACGCTACGAGTCCCCACAAGGACGTGGGTGCTGTGTAATAAATCGGATTTCACTCCAACTTCGCTCTAACATCTGATAAATAACTCATTCCATTGTTAAAAATGGTTCAGAGGTAGGTATGTATGAGAGCCTTTACAATTGACAGGTACCAGTGTTTTGTTTTCGATAAAGTTCTACAACTACGGGAAACTGGAATGACGTAAGTTGGGGAAGTTCGCCTTTCAGCGAGTGAACGTGCAAAGCTTTTATTTTGTGCTCGGGTATTGTTACAAGAATGCCGAGCTGCGAGTCGCGAGCTACTCTGAATGTTAATCAAGTGATGAGGAGAGAGGACGACGTCCATCAGTTATTCGTGTCATAACTATGTCCCTGTCGAAACTCTTTTAGCATCCCGACGGCTGCTCCCCTGATAATATTTAGTTAAAGAGGCAAATAGGTATACGAATGTGGCCGCCCGAGCCGCCGCAGTCTCGTGCCATTTCCAATTTAATTTTGGAGTATTTGTGATAGAATAGACTGGCTACAACTAACCCACTTAAGGACTTAAAACAACAGTTAGTAATAGGAAATCCTACTTTGTGGACTTTGACAACTAAGTTGCTGACCATACTACTGTACAAACTATGAATAGTTTGCAGTACTCTTTTTTGACCGTGGATCGGCAACATAAGCATAACTAAGTGAATTAGTACAATAAAAAATGTGAAACGTTTTGCTGGTTGTGCATAGAATCAGGTTTTGTAGAATATTAGTACCTATGACAGATTCAGAATTCCTGAACTCCAATAAAATTAAGAATGTTTTAAAAGCTTTTCGGGCCTGAATGATAATGGGGAGCCGTTCGGTTTGCGAGGCGCGAGCCCGAGGTGGGAAACACTACGCCCTGGGGAAGATTTGTGTTGTGTTCGCGACAATACGTCGTAAACCCGTGCCTCCACAGCGCCGAAGCGCCGCGCCGCACCGCTGCCGCACGTCGCTGTTCCTCATACGTAAGTTTCACGCACACACTCACATAAGAATTACGGGCATCGTATATATAGGGAGGCGTAAAGTGTCAAGTTTCACGACGTTTTATGAAAAATATTTTTATACAGCCGCAACTTTATTTTTTTTAAGTGCCAATGGAGCCTTTACCTTTGTTACATTTTTAAACGAAGTTATTTTATGAAGTGGCTGCTTGTGTGCTGGTATTTGAAATGGTATTTTGGTTTAAATTTACTAAAGCCCTTTATTACTTGTATGAAGATATATTAACCCTGTTATTTTTATGTGCGTACGTCCATTGGAATTCAAATAACGGCTGAAATGATTTGAAAATCCAATTGATCACAAAAATCTAATTATTAAGCATTTTTAAACTGGCTCGTTGGCCTAATGGTCCTAAGCGCGACTAGTACGCTAGAGGTCTTGGGTTCCATTCCCAGGTCGAGCAAAGTGTTATTGAGTTTTTCTATGAAATTCTCAGTAGCAGCTCGGAGTTAGGATTTGTGCCCGGTTAATGGCAATAGGTTCGCCCCCTATCACATGGGACCTAAAACATACCGGCGAACTGTGGGTGTACATTGGTACACCTCTGCCTAACTGCCTAACTCTGACTACAGGCGTGATGGTATGTATGTAAGCATTTTTGCTTGAAATGTAGGAAAGATCTTACCATTCACAATCGACAAATGATAAACGTACATGGTATCTAACTCCTTCACACTTGTGAATACGCACCCAACATTATTTTAACGTAATGCGAAAGTGTGATTTGTTTTATTTATTTTTCGAGTAACGTTTTGGGAAGTTTTGTGCGGGAAGGGCAGGGAATTATTAGCTGACACATGTAATCTTATACTCGTCTTGTATAAGATTATACGTGTCAACATGTACCATCTCGTTTATCTTGGGATAATGGAAACATTCCGCGGTTCCCGACACCAGTTAACGAAAACAATTTTGCCCAATTTTACCTTTGTACGTTTATTTCAACGTCATATTGTTTAACGTGTAAATTGTTTCCGTCATACGTTTTAGAGAAAATTGCTAATGTTTTGTACTGGCTAATTAGTTGGAGAGAATAAACGAAATGTTAATTAGAGTTGAATTGGGGTTGAATAGTTGACTGAAAGGGCGAAAAAGAAGAGTTATGATTGCTGATGCTGAGCAGCTTCCGAATTTGAAACAATGCTATCAATGTATCGTATCAATGTTATACACTGAACTTCTTTTAAGGTCATAACACCCCCTTATTAAGAGTCTGATGGTTAGCTTGCATGTAAATGGACTTGCAGTACAGAAAATTGAACCTACTAAAACATAGAAAGATGAGCTTTACTGTGTATTTTATCTAATATTAGAGCAGAAGCATCCAACTCGACTATCTTGAAAATTTCTACACGAATACAATTTTAATACTTGACTAATCTCAAAGTTACGACAATAGTAGAACTACAACCCCAATCTTCATAGCCATTCCTAAGAATACTCCTAGACCACTGAGACGATTACAAATTACAAAGCAATTTGAGACAATGTCGTAATACTAAACTCGTAAATTACAAAGTGGGCACACCACAAGCAAAGTTTGTCAAGTTTCCAAATTATGTGTCTGTGTGCAACCCCTGTGTATCTCTCGTGATGTTCACAATATACAAAAGATTTTATAAAGTAAAATCTTCAAAAAGTTGAATTTTGTTACTTTAAATAATTAACGCTAATTTACCCAGATGAAAGACCTAAGTTCTAATGATATCAACCTGCTAATGTAGAAAGTTCTGAATACGAAATTAGTCTTGGAATTTAATTTGCAGTGTCACATCATTATCAATTTTTCTAAAGATTTTACTTGACTGTTTTAGAAATAAAATTTACAGATATCACCCTTATGCTCACCGTCTACGCTTTGCGTTTAAATATTTAATAAAGATGTTGAAAACGTAAAATTCTTTTACTACGAAAACAAATCACAAGTTTTAGGAATAGTTTAGACACAATATTACCAGTATGTTTATATTAATCTTTTAAAGTACAAAAGAGGTATTGTTTGCTAACGGTTTTTGTTTTATAATTGATTGCCTCGAGTAGAACTTGTTACCTACTATTTTAGGTCTCATTTCTTTTCGAAGCGAAATAAACAAAAAGACGGTGAATTATCTCTTGGTTTGTAATTTATTTACAAACTTTTGTTAGGATTTGTTGAAAAAGCATATTTTAGAATTTTCAGAGTTTCATTTTCATTTATTATCTGACTTGTAGAACATAAAATGAATGGTAATAAGATATTACGCACTTACTAGATATTGCATGGATGTTTGTGTTAATATCAGCATCATTATGTGAATGTTGCCTTTGTTTATGAAGCTGAGACCGTTTCAAAAAGCCTTTAATATGGTATATATTTAACATAGTATCTATAGCTGTATATTTTCTTTTATAACATTATACTTTGAAGTCCTCTTTACAAATGTTTTCTCTTGTTATAAACACAGCTATTTATATAATTAGTTAGGTAGTTCAAAGGCCGTGTTTGTGAAGTTTTCGATAAGTATTGCGCAGTAGAGAATTCATATTTTTATTTTGTGAAGTCCTAAAGCGCTAGGAATATTTATTGCTGAAAATGTTGAGGATATAGGCTTTGAGCGTCACATATCATGGCGGGCGCTCTTGGTGCGACGACATAACCCGCCACTGCTATGATTGATCGCCTACTGCCGGGAACCAATTAAACTTGTCCACTACACTGGCAGACATAAAATTTAGTAAGATATATCGAACATCAAACATTTGCCCAACTAAAATTGAAGGCAAATTGTATTCTGAATCCATCGGACTTGTGCGTGACAGGTTGTATGTAACATCATAATAACAAAACTATTAGGTACGAAAGGTTAATTGATATGTCAATATTTCTTACCGCTACGCCATGGTCCGCTTTGATCCTATGTTTATCACTTTACTAAGATCTGTCAGTTATCTGTGGATCACCGTTTTCCTTGTATTAGGCATCTTGATCGGAGATTGTTTTTTTTTATTTTCCAGCTTTTTAATATTATGGCTCTTAATTTATAGGTGCCTACATAACTTTATATTTTATCTCTTAAATTGCTTTCTGCTGCATGATTAGTGACGATGGACTATCCTCCAGTGTATTTTACAAAAAGTATAATTTGTTTTGCGAGCAATTTAAGCGTGGTTTAGTTTAAAAGCGTATGCGTCTTTCTTGGGCGGGGTAATGGCGCTCCAGGGAACTATTCTTTGCAGGAAATCTTCACGCGAAGCAGAATACATATTCGTACAATTTTAAGTTTTTGGCATGCAACATGTACATTATTCAAAGCGTTTTGTATTACAAGGAACCTCTTCAGACGTGTGTCATCACGTGTAAGCCTTTATCGTAGGTCTTTCAATGTTCCCGTCGCTTTATTTACGACAACACTCTGGAAAGTGGTGCTTTGTATTTTACTTTTGCCAACGTTTGGTCTTATTTCATTTAGAAGTACTATTCAAGGATTTTTTGTTTTAGTAGTTGTGAACCTTTTGAATCATAAAGTTTAATAGCACTTTTAATAAAACGTTTGTTCTGCAGACTCATATACAATACAATTGTTTTTGTCATTTGTTTAAATTGTACGTAGTTTTTAAAGTAAAAATTTGACAAAAGCTCAACAACGCGAAGCGTGCTGTCTGGCTTTAGGCGAAATTGTTGTCGGAGCTAGCGTTATGTTTCTGAAAAAGGTAAACCACAAGTTGTGTACTACCTTCATAACATCAACTACCTAAGCTTTACTAATTCATGACTCATGTACCTTTAATAAAGGTAGGTAGGTATCTACGTACATTTAACAGTATTCCCATATAGAATCCATAATCATGTCGTATTCAATTAAATCAAAATAAAGCGAAGGCCACACAGTTGTCGTGGAGCCTGTCAAACTAGTATGATCCACGAGACAGTTATAAGTCAAAAACTTATGCCAGAAGGGAGCAGGTCCGCGGTGCGACAGCGGCCCCATCATCTCGACATTTTCAATTTCCGTTTAAGTATAATTGAATTTTGAATATGCGCACTTTTCTTTCACTAGGTAAAAGACCGGGCGATATTATATTTTATCAATTTGCATGTGATTTTTATTTGTAAGAGCTGTTCCTGGCAGATATTATTCTTATGATTGTTCAAATTTACTTTGATTTGCACACGTTTCATGAGAGTCAATGCCCATAAAACTATTCACACAAGCTTCTTTGACATGTTTTCAAAAGATATCATTTTAATTTATTTTAAATGTAGGTAGGCACTAAATAAATTATGAATGAAATAAAAACAGAGTCATTAGAGTCTTATTATTCCTCGCAACTGTAAAAGTTAACCGGGGTAAACTGTTTATAAACTGCGCTAAAGAAAGAGTAAACAAGTTGTTGCTAATTATGTAGGTACTAAGGCAATATTTAATCCAACTTGTTATTGCTAAAGCTGTGATTTTAACTGCAAACAACGGATTTCATGTTTGTAGTTAAAAGAGTTTGCTCGCCCTTTAGGAAAAGCATACGTGGTATTACAATTTATGATGTATGCTTGCGGGCTTAAAATGGGACCATCCCATCTATTTCCGCGGTGTCGTGAGGGGCAACTAAGAGATTATCTTTAGCCACCATCAGCTTGATGTGCAGTGGCGTCTAGCTGTAGCTAATGCGTATTTAAAAAAATAAATACGGCTTAATGTCGTCGGCAATTTTTCTGAGTAAACTTTGAAAACTGGCCAAAGGTAGATTAAATCAATTTTTCATTCAACAAAGGCCATGTCGTGTAAAAAGAAAACTCATTCCATGCAAGCTTACGTGGGATCGTAGCAGATTAATTTGCGGACGTAGTAATGCGATTAGTGCGTTCACGGAAGTAGATGAAGTAACTGTTTAATTATTTGTTGACAGGCATTTGTAGTGTGATGGCGGGGCTCCGGTGAGGGCGCGCGGCGGGCGGGGCGCTCCGCCTGCGTCCGCCCATGGCCCCGGCTCTCCGACTCAGGTAAACAATCACTTTTCCTATTTAAATGATTTTGTACAAACTATGATAGCTTAGTAATATGGAATGTTTGGACAGTACCCTCAGATAATTTAATCTTTCAAAGAGAGTACATTTTTAAAAGCCTTTTACTTGAAAGATTTAAGTGTCATCTGCTATAGATTAGTTTGACTGACAGTTTAGCGGATATCGTACAATACTTTGGCCGTTCTAAAAATAAATGATTGATAATGCACTGTTAAATCGACCGCTGTTTTTCAACAAGTATAATTTTATAAAATAACTTCTTTAAATTTTACTTCTTTTAATTGTATAAAAGCTTCGAAACAAAATACCTTAATAATACGTTTGTAGATAACGTCCATTGTTCATTAAGTAGTAATCGAATTACGGATTGTGCCACTTTATCTTTCAAGTCAATGTTTTTATACAAGCTTCTATCTTTGGAGCAGTCATCTAATTCGTCACATCAAAGCTTTGATGGAAAATTGGGAAATTGGTATCGAGCTTGAAGGGAGACAGTACAGCTGTACTGTCTCCCTTCAAGCTCGATACCAATTTCCCGTTGTTTTCATTCGATTAAAATTTACGAATAAAGGTAGGCTATTGTAACAATAATACCTGGGAATGTTTGATGTTTATTTATTCTGTTATTTCGAAATGACTACCCGTAACCCGCTCGCATTGCGCACGAAATTTTTTGGTATTTCATATTTGTACAAACATACTGGCCCTCTTTATTGGAAGTCGAATTTTATAAAAGTTCACAAATATGACTGCTGTATTTATATAAACCCTACTCTGACTGATTTGTTCGATATCTATTTCAATAGTACCTAATATGCATGATAGTAACATGCTACATTGTTCATGGCTCCATTATGTTCACTAATTTCTATAGATTACGTCAACCGGTAAATATCCGACCGTAGAACATAAGCCTTCCTATAGCCTGAGCACCGAGCGGTTCTAAATGGGAATTACCATAATTATCCATCACGCTTCAGCGGTAGATTGGTGATTGAATTTCTATACTACGTCACAGTTTCACTACTATTTTCAGATGTCTGCGGCAATTAAACAGATAACTAACACTAGCGCTTTGAGTTAATACCAACTGGATACTAGATCTCAAACTTCGGACCTCCTAATCGTAAAGTTTGGCAAACTGTTGCCTTGAAATTCATTATCGAAAGCCAAATACATTGAACTGGCAACAAGCTTGTAAAGTTCGTATTTCATAGTTTGTTAACACAACAAGGTTCTAATTCTTGGAACTCGTGAACAAAGGTATAAAATACAGAATACTATATAAGTTTCGGGTAAGACGAAAATTAACTATAGTGCGTAATTTTGAAAATAATTTGATATTAAAGGGACGTCTTACATAAGGTTTAATTTTTAATAAAATGTATATAATCTAAAACTTTGTTTTTCGGCACATCGTCAGGTGACAGTTCGCCATTTCACGTGACCAGACGGCTGGCCCTTTCTTGGGTAACATAATCAACACTGCCATACAACTTGGAAATACTGCCAGCCTTTAGCCACTTGTCCTTTTGACAGCGATGCGAATGAAATTTTTGATGCCCTGGAGCTTTCTTCTTCCGTTTTATAAATTGTACATGCCTTAATTATTAAATTAATAAAATGATTTAATTTATTATTATGATTTTTATGATTATTATTTAATATTTAATTAAACTCAAACTCAGAACTCAAACTGAAACCCATTTAGATTATGGATTTAGATTTGCGGAATATCTTTGAATAGGATTATTTTATAATGAAATATGAAAATGTCTAATTCCTTTGTTTTTAGTGTAAGCTTTTTATGAGTTCTTTTATAGAATAGGTTTTTGAAAAGATCCTAAAAATAAAATAAATAAAAGGCTCTTGGCCACGGATCAAAGACCTCATACACATTGCTTTCGGGCACATTACTTCTGCTTCATTTAGTATTTAAACCTTGTGGTTAACCCTGCTATTGAACATCGTTAGTCAAAGTACCGGTTCTTTAAATATTTTTTGTAATTTACACGAAAAAAATAACGGTTCGGTTCAACAAATTAAAGTAGCTCTTAGTGCCTGTGTGTGTTTTTAATATTCAAAAACACACAATGGCTATTTTATCCGATTTGTACTATTTTTCAATTTTTTATTCCAGATGGTTTTTGTACCGTAAATATCCATTTTACTTGGAAATAGGATAGAATTTTTAATTTGATGCGACGGCGACGCATGTGCGTTAGGCTAGTTTATAAAATAATGATTACTAAAGTTCTTTTTGGTAACAAATTATTTTATTAAAACAAAGATGATTTAATATATGAGAATTTAAATCTATTGGTAAAGAGTTTTAAAGAGCACATTGTTATGCAGCCAAAATAATTGCCAAAAACTGGCAGACATTGCCTTATTCTATTATCTTAGAAAGTATGCAATTTCATAGTATCCTTCAACACTAGATTTCGCGCTAACTGTCAGTTGACATATGAACTCGCATTGATCATATTCGGTGGCAATAGGCTACCGACCTGTCATAACTTCAACAGCCAACCTTTGACCCTGCACGTACCGCTACGTGGCTTTAAACCCACAAACATTTTCCAATCTATCACCAGACGTCACTTCAATTACTATGACTGTGAGACGAGCTTGCGTGCGCATATGTGGGTATCTATCCAATTTGGATTGTGGGATCATTCTGCGATATCGTTGACGAGAAAATAAGGATGTGTTGCTCCCTTAAGTGGGGTTATGTACTTATCTGCATAAATTGCAGTATCGATAAACCTCGCAGGACATAGAAGTATGTGACATACTGACACATAAACAACAAGAAGAAATTGGCTAGGTATAATACCTAGATGTATGATGTTGTGGGACTGAAACAGTTCCCCGTTGAATAACTACGGACTCATTTTCAGCGGTAGACTGTTTTCACAAATGAGCTGAATATAAGGATAATATTTCTGACATTTACGTGGAGTCTAATAATCACGCGCCCCTAACGTGTGTGTAACGTTAGTAAAATGAAGGTACATTTCCCTGCCAGTTTCAGCTGCTTTGTGGTGTTCGCATATACGTGTGACACCTGAAAAGTGTGTAAATTATCAGGAACGTGAATATCGGTGATTCATCATGGTACTTCATTGAGTAGGCAATTCTGTGGTTTATTGGTAAAATGATGCACTTTGATCCCAGTATAATAGACACTGTATAAGTATTTATGTTAGTAGTGAATACCTACTCAGTACAAAAAATCAGTACCTACAGTGTAAAAATCCGTAAAAAACTTTACTTGATTTTTTCCCTTTCAATAAAAGTTCTCACCGAACACAAATATGGGCCCGAAAAGCCGAGACTGAAATTTTTCGGCAAGTTAAGCGACTTGCATTTATACTTATATTAAACGGATACTTTATGTTATTTGTCATCAGATGGGTGTTGCGGTGGTTGGTGACGGCAACGGCGTGGGGTGCGCTGTGCGGTGGCGGGCGCGCGCATACACCCTCGCTAACGCCTGCGCTCACGCCGCCCTGCCCGACGCACTGCATCTGTCTGTCACAGTCGCAGGTAACTTGTTACTTTAATGAACATTTGCTTACAAAACATTCACTCTATATAGAATATTAATAGGCCCAAACGAACACAGTAAGGTGTTCCAAATTGATCTACTTTTAACTCTAGCACGTATGGAATACCCTCCATCACGCCTCTTCACCATCTGCTACTCACAGTCGCTTATGATAATTCATGAAAATATACATTTGCATTTTTAGGTGGACAACTCCGCTAATTCAAAAAGTTTTGATGCAAAGTGACAATTTAAAATGTTCTGTAATTGTTGCCTTTTTAACAGCAAACCATCATAAAAAATTTGCCATGAACTATTTATAAAAAACCAACTACATAGGTATATTTTTGGTCAAAATTAAACTTTTTTTCAACAGACGACTTTGTTACTTATAACCAAAATGCTTGTGTTTAGTATCGGAATTCTATAACAATTTTTAATTACACAATAAACTAATTTCTCAGTTGCGCAGTTCATCGAATTTAATACTGTTTTACGGTACATAGCTAAAGGCAAAGGAATCTTAAATTATTGGATTATATAGAAATTAGAGACTGTAATCTTCACGATTGAAGTCGGCCCATTTACCAGTTTTCAAAAGGATAAATTGTTAGGTTTCCTTTCCGGGAAAGAAAATTTTCAGTAGGTAAGTATCCTTATACCTACCTGTATACCTGTGTACTTGTTTGTTTCAAACTCTGTCTCTGTTATTTTACATATACATCTGACTGAAAATATAGTTTCTTCAGGTTTTTAGATGGTTTTATTCTGAAGCATAGAGTTAGTCTTATCATTCAAAACTCCTAAAAGTTCTCAGAAAGTAAAACCGGGATCCGAGGTTCCCGACAAGTTTGTTAATGTATTCACTTTTTCTTTTGCAAAGTATAGTTATATTAATAATTGAATGTTTCACAAGACGTGTTTCGTATATATATCAATCGATTGGATGAACAAACAGGCCACTAATACACGTAAATTGAATTGCTACGCACCTAGGTAGGTACTAAATTGAATTGAAGCTTCGACATCGACGCTTTATATGATTGTACCTACAGGGATGAATCAAATTGATATTTGTTTTGGTCGATTATGTGCGAAGCTTAAGTTTGGAACAATTCAATCAAAATATGGGCTCTGCCCTGTGAACGCCGATGACAATACTTCGGGTATGATTAACCTTATTGACCGTGCAAACAGTAGAAATAATGCTTAGGTCGTGACACAGCGAAACTGATAATTCAATATTTTTTGTAGAATTGTTTTTTGTCACGGATACAGTGCTGAAAAATATTTGAAGAGGATTCAGTGTTGATTACATTGTGAAATTATTTACTTGGGATTGTTTGGTCGCAGGTGGTGTGCAACAGCGCAACACTGCGCGGCGTGCCGTCTGCGTTGAGCGCGAGCGTGACGCAGCTGTCGCTGTCGCGCGCCGATCTGCGCGTGCTGCGCTCAGACGCGTTCGCGCACCTTCGCCAGCTGCGCCGCCTCGCGCTCGACGCCTGCAACCTCACGCGCATCCGCCCTTTCGCCTTCCGGGGCCTGCCACGACTCCGCGAGCTCTACATCCAGCACACACCACTTGCGACTGTCGACGCTTTCGCGTTCGCTGCTCTACAAAACATCACTTCTATTGTCCTGACACACAACAGAATCGCGCAAATCGAGGGATATGCATTTGCAGGAACCAATTTTATAAAGCTAATCTCCCTACGGAATAATCCAATTAAACGCATATTAGCGCATGCCTTTTCGGGGCTTAACGACGTAACGCAGATTGAACTCCCATCAGGAATAAGATCCATCGAGCCCCAAGCTTTTGCAGGGCTGGAAGGAGTCGGCGTACTTGAACTGGCGTACATGGACCTACCTGCGGTGCTACCCGATACTTTTCGTGGACTGGTCCGTGTCGGCCGGCTCGCTCTCCGAGAATCTGATCTGGGTATAGTGCGGGTCGGTGCATTTGACGGTTTGCAGCGTGTCGATATATTAGAAATTTGCAACAATAAAATCGATGGCATCGAGGAACTCTCCTTGATACAAAACAACAGTGTCACCACATTTAAACTGACAGGCAATCACATGTTGGAGACGCCAGAGGCGGTTATATTAGAAGTTGAGAATATAGTGATACGCGGGAATCACGTGCCATGTGAGTGTGGACGGGACCCTCTCGCTAACCCATTGGCCCTGACCCAAGACTTCCCGGATGAGAATTTTTGTATATCGCCGTTAAAAGTGCGAGGTCGCAGCCTGGGCAGCGTGGGAGCCGGCAGCGCAGGGTGTCGCGGGGAGGCGGGAGGCAGCGCGCGGGCCCGCGCAGCCGGCGCCGGCGCACGGCCGCGAGACGCGTTGTCTTCTCCGCGGCTGGCGCTCACCGCTGCCACACTCGTCTTTCTCGCGAGTAGTTAACCGCCCTCGGTGTTCAATTAAGAGAGTTGTATCCATTTGTAAATATTGTAATATATGCGAGTGAACATTATAATGCGAAATTTTACATTGAAAGGGTCCGTTCATTGTGTATACGTTGGACCATGAATAAAATTTGCCTTTCGAAACATTTGCTTTTATTGATTCATCCTTGAACGCAACTATCTAATCATTTATAAAGAAATCTTAAGAATAATTGATCCATAAATCAGAAAAGGTATTTGAAGATTTATGGTGCAGTAAAAATAGCGTTTATCTGTATTTCTAGTCAATTAGCAGACGACATCAGATAGCGGCTGAGTAATGTTCCGGCGGTCGGTGAGCTCGGCACCGACCGCTGTCCGCCCCACAGACACACAAATATCGTTTGTTCCTAACTACTGGAATGTGAATCTACTTACTTACTTGCCAGTAAAACTTAAAATGTACCAGTAGGTATTCGTTTATACCTTTCATGATACACACAAGGGGAATTGATTAAGGAATAACGATATTATTTTTATGGAAATATGAATCGCGAGTCAATTGCCATTGAATTAAGTAGTTACCTACTTTATTCAATGAAACCAAGTGAAACTTACGTTTCACTTGGAGTCTATAAATGCTTATTGGAAAACACATTGAATTGTTAATTAGTTTTCATGCATCAAAGTCGCCATGGTTGTGGTTTAAATTTTGTGTGAGTGAGTTAATTGGTATTCAAGCGGGCGTTCGGTGTTGCAAGCCAGGGTGGGAATGCACAGTGCGCGCGTGCCATAGCCAGGCCCGGTACGACGAGACGCGTCCGGACCGCCACTGGGATCGACGTGTTCGATACACACCATGTCGATTGTCGACATCATGTCATGGCTCATTAGTGCGCTATCGATCGGATGCCCAGTACATAAGAGCACACTCCCAACGCCACAATTTACGGTACTCACTTTACTTTCCACATTTCAACTTGTTCGTTACAATCCTAACTAAGGTTTTGGGCATATTCCACACCAACAATCGGCTTTCCCCAATTTTACATCTAACTTTCAATTATTTACGCATCAAAGCGATTTTACGTCTCATTTCGTTGAATCCTGCCTGTAATACCGTTGTGAATGCCGACAGGAGAACCAAAGTCTCTTCGAGATCTTTTGTTGGCGATACACGGTATTTTGTAGATTTCACGCAATTCTGTGTTTTAGTTGAATTTTCTGGAATAGGTAATGCGAAGAGGTATAAAAGTTCAAACTCCTTAATCATCGTTTATATTCAAGCACTATCTTCTGTGTAAATATATTTTCTCTTTTCAGCTAACTATACAGTCTTGACATTGGTGTTGATTGAGGGTCGGTGTGATTTGAGTTCCTTCTACGGCGTAGCTCCGTAGCGGGGCTACGAGTCGTCCTAATGACCCGCGGTTCTACCTGCACCTGACGGCTACAAACATAAAAAGGGACTGAATAAAAGAAAATATTACTGTGATGATTTTATATCTGCGAAGAAAAGTACCTCAATATTTCATTTACGTATTTTCCGAAAAAGTGTCAGAGCAAGATGACCTCATCAGAAAATATGAATATGAATGAAAATAACAAAGTTGTAAGTGAAATTGAACGTTAGGTACAGTAATATAATGATTAATTCCGACTAGAACACAACAGAGGAGATACCTAAACGTAGTAAATAGGCCATGCCTCGGAGCGGTTACGTCTTTTAAAGCAAATGAGTTTAGGTTTATGAATTTTGACGAAGCGTAGAAATAATTATGAAAGGGTAAATAACAAGCAACTGAGGTTGAAATAATCTTTCTCATGGAACTATAAAATGAGCAACAGTGAAATTTAGTTTCATATCCAGGGGTTTTAAAGTTTGCACCTCAATTATAAATTATTAAACTGATTGGTATTTTGAGATGGGTACCTTCTACATATTTTTAAGATGTTTGATTATACAAATACTAGTAATACTAGTATACATAATAACATACCGTCACGCCTGTATTCCCCGAAGGGTTAGGCAGAGGTTTCCCAATGTACACCCACGGTTCGCCGGTATGCTTAGGTTGGGACCCACATGGGAGTGGGCATGGGGCGAGCCTATTGCCATTAACCGGGCACAACTCCTAGCTCCGAGCTGCTACTGAGAATTTAATAGAAAAACCCAATAACACTTTTTACTCGACCTGGGAATCGAGCCGAGATCTCTAGCGTAGCGTACATAATAGAAGCATGATAGGTACGTTGTGCTAACTGTAATGAGTTTGTAAGAATCACAGCAAGTATCAAGTTACACGCATATACTCGTAGGTATGTATGTTCCATAACTCAGTGCATTTTCCTATAAAGTAACGATTGACGGTAGCATACCTGTGAGATAAGGGGAGAATTTACGCGTTTACATTGTGACATAACCTTATTTTATACCTTTTGTCATCGTTCTCAGAGAAGATCCTCAATTTATTGCCATTGAGATACGGAACCTCTTCAACTACAAACTTCAAGGAACACGAGTATTATATACGCAGAAAGTATCTATCGTTATCAAACTTAGCTTTTGATCAGTTGGTGGATCAAGTGTCAAAGAAAGAAATCAGACAAATTTAATAAGACTCGCAGTAATATTTTTTTCATAAAACCTTGGAGCGTACTTAGAATTTCTTCTGTATCATGGGTGTGTTTACAAATATACAAATTCACACATACCAACCCAGAACAAGTTACCTGTAGGCCATACAAATATTTGTTTATCCAGGAATCGAGCTAAAGACACGCAGCGAGGCAGTCACCGTGACACAAACAAATATTAAAATAATATTTTCCAAAAATCTTAGCCATTCAGATCAGAGTAGCTGTCACATATTTAGTCCGTTCAATCGAAACCCTCCTCTCGGACTGAAAGCTGGCCGGAGGTGGCAGCGATTCAGGATTTGCTTTATTCGATCTTCTATGGAAACGTTGCCGCACAGGATTTTTCCCGCGGCGTTATCTCGTCTCACGTATTTCATAGGAAATCGGACGATACAAAAACTACGATGCTCCGAATCGCACCGGAGCACCTTTTGTTTGATGCACGCTTCAACGTTAACGTGCTCTCTTAAAATGGAAGTAACAAGTGATGTGTTGCATTTATATGATAGCGAATCTCTTTTTATAAACTTATGGGATGCAGAACTATAGTGAGTTCTCTTTTGTATTAATGCGCAATATGTTAACAATTTTAAACAAATTAAACCTTAAAACGTTTTAGGACAATTATAAGAGTACAAACAAAAGTGTTTCCATTTATTCAAATAATTTGAAAACAAGTGCAATAATCCATCAGTAAATATATTAATAGTAAAAGTATTACGTCTAGATCACTTACATCGTAATCACAATATATCTTTGAGGGGTTTGCAGAAATGTAAGTGGTAAAATCCAGCGGAATCGATTACAAGACAAGATAAGGATCAAACTGACCTTCAAACAATAAATCCATGTTGAGAAGGGTAAAACGAAAGGGAGGAAGTTTTTACTTCGGCCAAAGTTGCTAATGATAAGTATAGTAAACGTCTATTTTTACAAATGTATAACGAGCGTAGAGTTTCGTGAGAAGAGGGCAAAACGACTTCCGATTCTGTTTCTATTCAGGGAGAGAGAACTGGGAAGTTTCAAAGATATCTTAGTTAAACGGAGCTAGTCTGCGATCTTGCATCTCCGTGCGGAAATAGATAGCTGTAATAAAACTAACTTTCTTTCTATTTTATAACATGTTTTTTTTGTTCAGAGCAGTTCTTCGTATGGTTGACTTGACTTATTACTAAGATATTGCAGTAATAAAGTAAATGCAGAATGCGGAAATATTTTTGAGTTTTTATCGCGCCACAAACGCCTCTTGTATTTCGACCATTAAATGCAACGTGGAGTGCAACGCATTCATCACTGACACTGCAGAGTATCTTTGTTATCGCACTAGAGAGAACACACGACTTTATGACGCCGAAGGTAGTGCACAAAATATTTGTATGTCAGTGAACGAGTACGTACTTATGCATTCTTCAATTGTCCGTAAATATATTTTATTTATTTCATCTAAAAGAGAAAACAGAGTAACATTTTCTTTTGCTGGAAACCAAAAGAAATAATATGGCTTATATCATTCAACTTCAATCAGAGAAATTCGTAAAAGTCGATGGAATTAAAGAAAGGTCTTTTTATTTATTGGTACCTAAGAAGCCTAATTCACTGTGCTCTGCACCTGGTAAGTTCTTGTTTATTAATCATTCTATCGGGTATTCAATGTTTTTAACCGTAAGTAATAATTTTCCTTTGCAACTTAACAGTATTTAATGTATGATGGGTGTAACAATAAATTTTGTTTAAAATAAAGCCAAAGTGACGGATACTTTTCCCGGCTGCTGTTAATATTTCAATTTTGTAAATATCGAGCCGTCGTGGTTACCAGCGGTCGCCTCATTCGTGGTCACGGGTTGTCTATCCGGAGCGGTGAGCTCCGCGGAGTGCTCTAAATGTCAGGAAAATTTAAATATAAACAATACACTTGATCAACAGAGCGGAAGACTTTCCTTCTGTAAATTAAAATTGGCACGGCGATGTTTAAATTAAAGTTTGGAAATATTTACAATGGCCTTACTAACATTACTGAGACGTAATGTGATCTCCCGGATTACATTCATGATTGCAATTATAATAGATTAGATGTAATAGACTAGATTTCTATATATAATGTTAAAGGTAATTATTTATTTGAGCAAAACAAGTCGGTTAGTAAAGAAAAATTGGTAAATTCATTTTACTTTTCGTGTTTACTTGATACCTCACAAAATCCAATATTATGTGGAAAAGTTTGCTTAAACATCAGAAAACGTAATCAGGCTCCATGTTTATACCTCAAATACTTACGGAAAGAATAAAATGAGAAACCCGAATGAAATTACACTAAATTAGAACTGAGTAGCCTTTAAAATGAGTTGGTGCTGATATTATAATTGGGTGAGTCACCCCTGCAAATTGAATTATCTGTAGGGAGCGTGTACGGTAAGGTCCGATGGCTCTTCATTTCAAGAACCTGCAGTCGACAAGTGGAATCCGCCAAATTAATTATGATACTTGGTACGTTTTACTGATTAATCGTCCAATTATTTTTATGATGATGAAAATGTTAGTGACCTATTACTTTGTAATAATGCGGAGAAGTAAAATACTTTTATATTTAAAAGGCAGCTATCACAAGAAAACTTATTGGTTACCAATGTATCTAGTTTCAGGAGTATCTGAGCTAAAAAAAACAATCGATGTCTTAATGTTTGATTTTAACTTTAACGCTTTACAAGTATTCTTATTTACGAATCCTTACAATTTTGAATCTGATACGAAATTAGATAAGGTAATATTAAAAGTACTTCATTAAAATATAAGGTGTATAATAACGATATATATATTTGGGTGACAGGCATTTGGCATTTATTGAAATAAAAAGTGAGCGTCCCGGGTGGCAATGAGGGTGACAAAATTGTGAACATTACTCATGGCATTTTAGGGTGCTTCACATTGATTGCTGTACGTCCTCGCTTGACGAAATTATATAGTTCACTATACACTGGTTTTATACATAAACAAATTGATCCTCAGCAAGCTAAGTGTATAGCGATATATAGGTAATAGTTTTGAATGGCCATTTGGCTGTGAACAATGAGAACAAATGCCTACTGCCAAATATTGTATGCAGTATGCACAATAGCTCAAGCATTATACTCTTCTAATAATGACTACAAGAACCTCTGCATCATCATGATAATATAATGCGAAAGCTGTCGACACAACAATTCCTAGACAAAACTACTAGATAAAACTTAACTACAGATAGTTAGTTAAGTAAATAGCTCTCCGGTTCGACGCTGTTTATTATCGTCCGATCAATACGGAAATATCTGGATGAGTAATTTGCCAGAGCATGTAATTATGAGGGTAATGCATTACCAATTAACTTCGAAAGCATAATTGGTGTGATATTATTGTGAGACACAAAGAGCGCATCCATTATGTGAATGGAATTGAGCTTTAAAATATTCTTTGTTTTTAATATACAATCCTCCATTCACAAACCTTTTTCAATACGAGCACGAAAAAATTTACTGAAAAAATATTGTAAAATAGGATTTTCAATGAATGCTTGCTAAATATTTTGTCAAAAATGAGCACTGATATTCTTGTATGTACTCGTATACACAATGTTCTTGTACCCCACTCTGCTACGAAATTGGCTCTCATATCATAACCCTTTTATGAAATGTGCAAAATAAGATATGGATATAGGAAAAACAAAGAATATACTGTTTGAATACTTTTATTGCGTTATTCTTTAGGCTAATCTGTTGTAACCACATACGGGGTTGGGAAAATGAAGTTGGTAACATTAGTGTCTATTTAGATTTTTTTCTGTCAATGGAGATTTGGGGGCACGTGGCGATGAGTCGATCTCGATTCTAGGCTCTATATTTTTATCTAATTTTTGTACATTACAGCTAGATCAATGCTTGAATTTTGATCAATTTGTGAACAGAAAAAAGAAAACTAGACGCTCCCAGTTTAGCTCCTAAATTTTACAATCAAAATACAGACTTTATACAGCTACAGCTTGGTCGGCGTGCACGATCCCATGAAATCGCAATAATGTCTGCATACAAATGAGAATAATCATCATCAGTCTTCGTTGATACCATTTTACTTGCTCAGGTAACAAAAATAGAGGTTTTTTTATTACAATACTAGCTTTTGTCTACTTTTGGATTGCATATAGATTCCAACCTCTGTTTCATATGCTTATACGGGAAGTATTGAAAAATCTTTTCTTATAATACCTAGTAGGGCGGTAGAGTACCTACTTATACTACAGATGCGTCGTCTGTCAGTCAATCACTAAGTCTCGGAATTGTTGATATTATTTTTAGAGTTCCGCACCCAGCCTGAGGATACCAAACGGAAGGCGGACGCGGACGGATACTAAGACTCAGCTGTCTGTCTGTCTGTCTACAGAATTGTATATTTTGATGAACTTGAAATGTTCACTAATTGTGTATTCTCAGTAGCAGTTTGGAGTTAGGATTTGTGCCTGGTTAATGGCAATAGGCTCGCCCCCTATTACATGGGACATAAATATACTAGCAAACTGTGTATATTGGTACACCTCTGCCTAACCCTTCGGGGAATACGGGCGCAATGGTATGTATTACTATTAAAATGGACCCCCATACAAAAACGTGTTTTTTTTACTAAACTGATTAATAAAAGATTTAGTATTTTAGTGAGTCCGACTCGCACTTGACCGATTTTTTAATTGAATACGTTTTCTGAGTACTCGTTTCCCTTATTGAAAACAAATATAGTTTTATTTATTTAGTATTATTTCAATACTAAGAAACCAGATTCAATTTACTGTTTTACAGCTTTGGGCCATGAGACAAATATAGCTTTCAGAAGATTTAAGAACAAATTGCTCCTACATAAATAATAACGTTGAACAATGAGGTTTTCTGTTATTCACCAGTTACGAATTACGCTAGTGACTTTATTTCATATATTGGCAATGTAATGCTCATGTATATTATACATTTGATTGGTTAGTTAAGCGATTGATAGCAGTTTATCCTCAATTATTTTACACGAATCATAAAATCGATGATTCCAATTAGGAGGAAAGCGAGTGTCGTTATGAGACGTTTTACTAGATATATAAGAATAAATATACAGTGAAGTTTGAACATACGAAGTTGTGGTGATCAATCATGTCGCAGTCTCCGGGGCAAAAAGTAATAAGTCAAGTGTGAATAGTTCACGTTCTTATTCTAACACAAATGGTTATTTTAATAATTTGATTATTCTATTTGTGTTTAAGGGATAGAATTTCAAAGAAATGTAGGTACTTGGCTAGCTAACATTAATCAATTGATGTATTGATTGTAAAACACTGGATTGGGATTCGAAACTAAACTATGGGATTAAGACGGCCGGCTCTCACGCTGTGGGTTCGATACCGGGCAAGCACCAATATGACTTTTTTAAATTAATTCATACTTTCAAAGTTTATCTTGGACATTGCTGATGCAAAATATCGCGAGGAAACCTGGACTTACAATTCAACCCGCCTTGAGCAAGTGTGGTAATCAATGCTCGCGCCTTCTTTGTATGAAAAAAGGCTTTTTACAAGCTGTGAGAACTGTTATTATTATTATTTTATACTAAGATATTATTGTGTTGCACAAATAAATACGAATATTCATTTCATCACACGTAGGTACAGACAGCGTCATCAATTGGTCACCCCTCTTGCATTAAAATTCGTTCGAAAAGGGGGTAACCAGTTGATGACGCGGTCTGTACAAAACAAAACCATAGTGATTAAAAAGCAATCTCGTTAATTAAAAGGCATGGCGCTGTAGTTTCATATTTCGGAAACACAGCGAATAGAATTGAGAAGTGTCATTCGATATCCGATATTCAGAAGATCAATAGTTGTTAGAATAAAAGAACGAAATGGACAAAGCAAGTAAAAAAACTAACTGGCACGAAACAATAGCCGTTACGAGCGGCACGCTGAAAGCCCCATGAGCTTGGTGATTCGTTAGCAAAGAGACAAAAAACGGCCAGCCGCGAATTTGTTCTACAGAGGAGGTTTCGCACCTGACATTTAAGTATGATCCTATTCAGGATTACATATTCCCTTGCGGCAGGTGGGACGCTGACAGAGCTGTCGCCGGGGGTGCCGGAATGAAATGCGATGACGCGAGTTCTAATCCGGTAATAATAAAAATGTATTTTCCCTTTGTCTTTTGTATAATTTGTTATGATGAAAAACATGCAAATAGAACAACACAAGTATACTTGTGTATACTACTAGACTTTTTGGATTTGTCAAAAACAAGGTGGTGTCCGTGACTTCGTTTCTGGTGTTCCTTTCTTAAGCCAGTTAGGTACCTTCGCTAGCGTGTATAAAACCTACCATCAA
Source organism: Caradrina kadenii (assembly GCA_947462355.1). Classification (NCBI taxonomy): domain Eukaryota; kingdom Metazoa; phylum Arthropoda; class Insecta; order Lepidoptera; family Noctuidae; genus Caradrina; species Caradrina kadenii. The sequence continues at coordinate 7,337,104 of OX381677.1, read as the reverse complement.
AGTTCAATTACAACCGGATCAATAGTTTAGGACCCTAGAGGACAAACATACAAACATTCATTTTTATAGACATAGACGTACTTGTTGGACACGCTTAACAATTTACTTTTTAAATAATGATATGTTTTTATTTTTTTTTTTAAATCGTCAGCAGTTTTATGTCATTAATTTAGTTTTACACAAGGAATCCTAAAAAAACGAAAACTTCATCCGTGTTCGCCGTGTCCATGACTGTTCCATGTCTTTCGATGGTCGTCTGTGTAACACCGTCGCCATTTACAGAACGCTACAATTCCATTGACGCTCCATGTTAATTTGGATAGCGACACTGTTCCAGCTTCTCTATTATTTTTGTTTCGCCTACATCCACGACAAACAGTCTAGAGCGGAATGTAGTTTGGACGTTCGCAAGTCGATGGCCTCAATAACTGAATCTAGAATTCAACACTCGATACAGGGCGACTCATGAATCGGAAATCGTCTAGTTTAGTATTCTAATCGGGAGCAAATCACCATAAGGTATCGAATTGCGACACTTGCGTATTTATTTAATATGCCAACCAAATAATAATTAAGCCATGTGCCTCCGACGTTAAATATATAAGTAAGTGTATAACTATAAGTATAACTTAGGTGCTGGTAGGAAAGTAAAATTTTAACAGGAAAATTTAATATTCTTCATCTACTCAGTTGTGTGTGACTTGGAAACTTCTTGAATATAACCAAATGACGTGTTACAGTCGCGCTTATATTTATAGTCGCTCATAAAAAACTTAAATTTCGAATAATTTTCTGCTACATTCCAAACTTTTATTTGGTAATACCCCAGAGCAATTCCTACTTTGTTTACAAATAAACTTGCCGTTGAAATTGGGAAGGAAAAAGCTTTTCGAAAGAGGATAGGTAAATCGATTTATGCAAAACAGATAGCGCTTTTTGTATGCAAATTTCTGTTGATTTCCCAAAGATTGAAATCGTGGTATTGTGAAATGGAAAATATTGATTATCTACCGACAATAAACAACGTGCCCAGTGGGTTGTTTGAAATAACCATCAATTTATTATTTCATGTTTATTTTATTGGGAAATTGTAAAAAAAATGTAAATTATAATTACCTTTCACTGAATTCATTGGAAAGGCCTTTTCGAATAAGGGTTTGATGTGGGATATTAAACTTCGTAGAATTGACTACAATGGAAATGAGAGCAAATATGTGGAGTCTTATTTATCAATCTGGTAGAATAAATAATCCAGTTAATTGTAGTAATTATGGACTAAAATATTACTTATTCCAATTTTTATTATTAAACGATGCCGTGAGGGTAAATTAAGTATAAAATATTTGGCCTTAGGATACTAACGTAGTAAGTATAATAAAATGAAAATGTATAAAAATGAATTATCGTCCTTCAGCCGTCTCCCCGGTAGGTAAATTAGGAACCGCTAAAACCTCGCAGAGGTGATAAATCTCTGTCGAATTCGTCAGCCAACAGTTTTATTTCTTTTTCCCTTTTACACCGGTTTTCTTTTCAACAAAGTTACTCAGCCACTGGATGGACGTACGCTTATGAGTACTTATACATGTATCTACCTACTACGAACCAACATTATGAAAAATTCTTGGTCTCGACCTATATTGTATTTCTTAAGTAGGAATCTACATCTCTATTTATCGTAAGAAGAATTTAATACTAGTCACAATATTCGTTGGTAACAAAAGATATGGGTTTTGCTATCGATGTCGATGAAAAACATCATTTCCTCGGCCATATTACAACAAATAAAATATTGTACAGATTTTTCTGTTTCTCTCTTTTGAGCAACAAAATTGTTTTTCAATTTGGTTAATTGATATCGAACTGGTAACATACAATAATTGACTAATTATTGAAAATATTGTTTATTAAAATTTTTCAGCAACACTGTTTAAAATTTTGCATGATATAAAAGCTACAAAATAAAAAGGTACGTCAAGTATGAATAGAGTCACATTCGTAAACTTACTTATAGAGGTTGAGCAGTTTATATCCTCACATATTCGATTCATAGCTCACTAGACTGATATTAGTTAGCTGTCACTCGAAGAACGGGAACAGAGGATGTGTAGGCTGTCGACGACAACGCGGCACGGCGGCGGGGCGACATTGAGACGACTTCGGTTCGACGACGCGGTGCGACAGCGAGACGACTACATGCGTCGAAACTGTAGTGAAAGCTGCCGCCGCGTCCCCGACGCGATTTGTTCGGGAATTGCATTGTTCCGCCGACACCTGGAATCTGGATTCGGTTAGTAGAACCTTTTCCGGCGAAGAAGATTTGTTGCCACGTATTTTCTTCGCTGGAATTGTTGTTAGCTACGGATCAATTTAACAACCGATCTGCGAGAAATAGTTGGATGCTAGAATAACTAACTTGAAGCAAGTAACAACTCCCTTGTCCTATGTTCAAGGTAATGCTATTGTTGCACACTGTGATAGGTATACCATTGCTATGTGTTTTCATAGAATGTGTGTTCACGGAGAAACTCACTGCAGTTATGGTTGCTGGCTCATTATGATATGTCTAACAGTTTGAATGATTCTTTGGTAAATTCATTGTTTTTTCATCATAGTTTTACGGCTTTTTTCTATGGAGAAATAGAACTAAGTTCGATGGAGTATAACTTTTAATAAAGAATTTTCTATAGAGCTCAACTATTTGAGTAAGAGTTTGCCCATTTTGCTACATCTTAGGCAAGTTTTGTAAAATTTAGAACGACACTGGCGGGGGCTTGGGTGTGGGAGGCTTGAAACTCCGACGATTCTGTGAACTTTCTATGGCTTATCTATTCTCAAAGGATATTCAGCTTTTCCCAATTTTAAACAAAGCAGTTATTAATTTAATTTGAGATACAGACTTACTGTGTAAGATAATTAAATAATAATTTGGATGTGGTTACGGAATACGGATCATCGAAAAGTTTTTCAATTTACTTAATGGAGTGGAAGCGTTTTATTGGAGATTTATACGTATATACGTATTTAATATGGAGAGATGTACTGTTTTACTTGTCTTGGCGTATTGTACGGAAGTTAAGGTTTTGTGTTTGACTTTATTCTTGAACAGGCTTGTATTTTACCGACGTAAATGTAAATGAGGAGAGCATGGTACTCCTAACTCGCGTGTTTTATTTAATAATGTATAGGTTTTCCTACAACATAATAGCAGCTATTAGATAGAATTTATATACTTATTGTTATTATTGTATCAATGGTAAAATGATATTTAGTAGACCCACTTATTATAGAAAATAAGCGTATATAAAGAATGTATGAAGATGACGTTTTGCAATTAAACTCGCTCACTCACGTCTGTGCCACAAGAAACGTTGTTTGATTTTTAGGTTATGGGCCCAGCACGCTTCCACTGCTTCTAGATGAGAAGTCATGAAACATTGTTTCACCCTTTTTCACGGGGAAATATTGTAACATTAATTATGAGTATTAAATATTAAGAAAACGTGGTATCATGTTTGGTTTTCAGGAACAGGCTAAATCAAGTAAATTGTATTACATTTAGGAAATACTTGTACTATTTATATATTTATAAATAAAAAAATAGGCACGTAAACATCCAAAGTCTAAATAATGAATACGTCTCAAGTCGGTACCTACCATTATACATTCCAGATGGGTTATCAATAATAATAATGCTCTTAAAGCATCTATATTGATAAATATTGCCATACAAAGGCATGAGAATTCTTTTAAGGTTAATGGCCAAAATTCAGACCAGTTTGTTTTTTGACAAATACATATTTCATAACCTGTTACACAAAATAGCATTTTCGCATTTGAGATCATGAAAAATTCAGAGCTAATGAGCGGAAACCATGAGGAAAATGTATGAATTTCCTTTTAGCTTTATACTGTTTTATTAATCGAATAATTGAAATTGTATCTTTTGTTACGATTCATATAAATGAGAAATTGCTGTTTCATCATATAAAGTTGTATCAATTTATGGAATTGGAGTGAGACATTTATTTAGTAACGGGGGGCGAGGTGCGGCAAGGTGTGGAGGGGATGGCTAACGAGTTTCTGTCTGATGTTTGTGAAGTTCGCTCCGGGTCACGGCGCTACGTCCGCCGGCTACACACCGCGCCGCCCAGCTAATGAAATATCCGTCTGGACTCAACAACCATACAGTACCATATTATACAGGAAATAGGTCAAATAGCAAGTATCGAATGATTGCTTAATCAGCGTTTACTTAACAGAGTGGAGAATTTATTTTTCTCTCCAACAAGATACGAGTTGATCAAGTTCTTAAATATGTTGTTTCTTACCTCAAGCAACTTCAGTAGATACCGCGAATTCCCTCGACACTCATAATTCAAAAGATCTTTCCGCTGCGCGAGTATAAAAGACGATCTACAAACGACTCATTATCGAGAAGAAGCCTCTTTCACTGAGCACAGTTATCGAGATTTACCTACAAACCATTGAGATGTTTGAACATTTTGTGTAACTCGTAGCAGTCAGAATTTCAGACAAGTTATGTGAATTAAACGTCAGTGGTTTAACAAGCTTATCTATTATGTAGAGTGTAGACGCGCAATTAGTTTGTGGGATCGCAGTTGAAATATCTAATTTGGTATTAGTGGCCACAAAAGTTGCTCGTATGTGTCCCACAATGGTAATTTCGTGTTAATATTTATGACGTATCGCTATGCATGTCACGAGAGACAGAGACCAATTTTTATGTCAATAATGTGGGGAGCAGATTGATGCTTTATTTTTCATTGTATTGCGAGCGTAATTGCTAATTTTATGGTTCGTATGATGTGAGAGAACAGCCTGTTTTGTCAAATGTCGGCGTCCTTCATCACGGTAAACAGTTTATGACTGACATGAAACCTGTAATGTTTGGCAATCCAAATTGACCACTACGTAAGATTGGGTTTTTATTTAATAAACGGGAACGGCCCCGGCCCGGCAGAAGTATTAGAAAATACACCTATTTTAGAGGTTGCTAGTAGGTTATGTAGAAAATGTATGTTCTTTGGGTATCTAAATCTCATGTGATGTTCTTATACATTAAAAATGTTTTTCTTTCCAAAAAATGAATATAAAAGTTGCATGGCCGCGGAATAGCAATTTGGCTCCACATGTAATCTAGTTTTATTGGTATTGGATCATTAAATTACATTTATCTATTTATTTTTAATTTGGGAGCCGAAATAAATGAGTTACTAAATATATTTAATCATATTCTATGATGGCTATCATTCCTCTGTTAGTGTTACGGTTATACCGAATACCACTAAAAAATTTTAATAGTTTACAACAAATGTTTTATTGCAACCGGTAATACTGGGAAATAATGATAATAGAGCAGAAGATGGAATTAAGTGATGGCATTAAGTGAAGAATGTAAGGTTTTGGAATGCTGAAAGGGATATTTTGTAAGTTTGTTTATTGATCAGGATAGCATGCATGGAGTGGGCAACTGGGCGGAGGTCAGTTCTGAAGACCCAAACTTAGATGTAGATGAAGACAATGAAATAAAGATGGATAAGATTGGAAGACCATTGAGAGGTATGAAAGTTGGCAAAGCTGCAGGCTATAATAGAGTGTTTGTTGAAATGCTTAAGAATGGTGACGGGGTGGTAGCAAGCCTGTTGTACTTAATCTTTAATATGCGTTGGTAGTATGGCCGTGTGCTGGATGACTGGTGTTATTGTTCCACTATATAAAGGAAGGTCTCAGCAGGAGTGTAAAAATTATTGTTGTTGTTATTGTAGTTTATATATATATATTTATATAGTATATACATTATATTTATACATTAGTGTAGTTGTCGGCAAATTGTATGCGAAAGTTTTAATTAATAGGAGTGACTGATGCGAAAATATGGGATGTACAAGCTGGATTTAGTTCAGATCGTAGATAGTAGATTTATTTCTGATCTTCTCCTAAAGGTGCATAGCCGAAAAACATCTGGCAAAGCACAAGAAAGTCTACTGTGCTTTCGTAGACTTGGAGAGCTATGGTCGACTATCCATGTATGGTTTGGACGGGAATCTTTATATAAAGAGTTCAGTGCTTGTTGATACAAGCACTGAACTCTTTATATAAAGATTCCAGTGCGGATAGTTGTTTGGCGGATTTGAGAGAGAGTGTGGATTAATAATGAATGAGTTGCCTGGCAAATGCCTCTTATATGCAGATGATCAAGTTCTTTTGCATCGTCGGCGGTGCAGTTGCAAATATGGTAACGTTAATGAATGCAGCGTTTAAGAGGAAAGGGATGAACATAAATGTGAGCAAGACGAAAGTAATGGTCTTTGAAAGAGAAGAGAAGGTATCGGTGTGTCATGTGAAAATAAATGATGTAAGTGTGGAGCAAACGAACGAGTTTGTATATTTGGGCAGTTTGTTTACAAGAGATGGAAAAATTGATGCTGATGTTAAAATGAGAGTATATAGTGATATACTAAATAGTGATATACATGCGGTTGTGATCAACCAGTCGATGTCCAAAAAGGCTCGACTGGCTGTGCACAATTGCGTGGAATTGTGTATGGAAGTAAGTGTTGGGTATGGCAAACGAGGCATTAAAGTAGGATTAATTCTGTGGAGATGCGTTCCTTGCAAAGTATGTGTGGTGTAACTTTGAACGATAGAGTGCGGAATGAAGTTATACGAGAACGTCGCGGATTAAAAGATGATGTAGTGACAAAGGTTGAAAAGAGTATGCTTAGATGGTTCGGTCATGTTGAGAGAATGAGTGAAAGGCGATTAACAAAAGGGATTTATATGGCAAATGTGAATGGCAACACCGGGAGGGGACGCCCTAGAAAGACCTACCCTGACCTTATTGGTGAGGTTCGTCAGAAGGGTCGGGTGCGCAGTACTCGTAACCGGCGTGATCGTATGACCAGATGTATGAACGTGGACGAGGCGATAAAGAAGTATGTAAGGATCGTAGCAGGTGGCGTTCTGTGGTTCCTGCCTACCTCCTTGGGCAAAACGCTTTATGTATGTAAGGATAATGACAATATTAGTCTATTGTTATCCCACTGCTAGGCAAAATCCCTTTCTTTGCATGAGAGAAATCATGAAATATATCACCAAGGCAGATCGGCAATATCAGACTTATGTATATTCATATTTATATAAGTCCCGGTTTTTGAAGTTGTCTTTCACTACAGATTGATGCGTGTCAGTACCCGGTCGCGAACCCATAACCTGGTGCATGAGAGGCTCTCACCACTGGGTTTAAATACGGACACAGTACAAGTTGGTAAAATAGTACTTCGAGGGCATCATTTCTGACACTTGTGAAGATCTATTTGTGTAACTACTGCATTCGGTTACTGTAAGGCTTATAATTTCTGTTGTTTCTTTCAAAATACCTTAATGTGATTTTTTTTTAAACATTGTCTAACACTAGGCATTTCTCCCGTATCGTGGGTGCGTTTACAAACATTTAAACTCACATACACAAACAGCCGGAACCGTTATCTGTAGGCTTTACAAATATTTGTTCCGTGCGGGAATCGAACCCGCAACACGCAGCGCAACAGCCAATCGCTCAGCTACTGCGCCAACATAAATGTGATGACTTCAGCAACACTATGGTGATGTTCAAAATATCAATGGTCGCCTACATTCCTTTCCTGCTGAGTAGGCAGAGATACTTAATCGAGCATCTAATGATGATGAATGGTTACACAGGAGTGTTATGGCGTCGTTTATGGCAATATGAGGGCCCATATTTATAGAGACGCTTCACTTTATTATGGAGGGATGTATTTTCTTCCGACGTTCTATAATTTGCTTGCTACTTGCGTATTAGCAATAAATTTAAAAACACAAAATTAAAAATTTTAGGTAAACCCCGACAGAAGAATAAAAATCCTTACCGCAGCTTACTAAAGAGCTGATAACTTTAAAAAGCGCTGAACCGATTTCCATCAAACATAGCTAAGAACACTCCCGCCTAATTCTCCTTTCAAACAAAAAAAAACAAAATCAAAATCGGTTCATGCGTTCGGGAGCTACGATGCCACAGACAGATACACACACACACACATACACACACACACGTAAAACTTATTATAAAACCCCGTCGTTTTTACGTCGGGGGTTTAAAAAAGTGCACGTGAGTGACGGTACTAAACGTCCGTCAGCTGTACCCTGAGCATCTAGATAACTTATGCCCATATATGAGAACAAGAAAAAGAAGAACGGTAAAATAAAAATCTTCAGAAATCAGAATAACAGGAGGAGCTAACCTTCTTAAACGCACCGGCAGTTTTGTTCTACTACTCCCAGTTCGATCCCAAGATCCATGTTTCCTAGAGTTGTCTCCATATAATCGTCGGTACCGCTCTTGGTAAAACAAATTGACCTACACCAGTCTTTATGAAATATGGGTGTGTAAGAATTACCAAGTATTTTGTCAATGGTACATGCAAAATTAATAATTGTTCAATAGGCATGAATAATGTAAATTACTAAAACCAATATTTTAAAGCATTTTGACATCAACATAACATTCAACTTTCATCTTTATTTACTGGTTTATTACTATGTGCGCTTCCTGTACATAATAGATACAGAATATGACTGCGAAACTGTACAGCCAAAACAGCTTCTGAAGCGAAATTAAAACTGTTCCAGAGTTTTGTCTGTTTCCGCAATGATAAACAATATTTCGATTGCAACGTTCCGCGTCAGAATAACGTCAAATAATCACAATATTGTGTACTCTGACGCCACATTTTCATTAGCAGCACCATGTTAAAAGACTTTTAAATAGACTCAACATTTTGCGATAAAATATCTTATTCATTATTGGAAATTTTCTTAGTAAATATTTACTAAATCAGCGAAATGTTTAAAAAATACGTAAAGCCATTTAAATTGCTTTTTTAATCTGATGCCGAATTTGTTAGTAATAAAAGCCAACATTAATGTAAATGGTTTGTGTTAAAAGCGACAACGGCGACCTGCTAAGCGTCACAGAATAAAAACGAAAATAAATACATTGCACAAATGGCTGTGAAAACCTTGAAGCATGTTCCAGTCGTAGAAAGTATTGAGGAAATTCGTTGGAGTTTTATTTTATTTCGACTAAGGATTTTCCGCCAGAGAGGTTCCAGGTTCGTCGGTCAGATAAAGTGCGCTCAAATATAAAGTTTCAATTTCCCCGCCGTCCGCGAAACGTGCTATGCCTTCCGAAATGAACGCCCTTTCTGATCTGTCTCTCTCGCACTCCATTATACACTTCGTTCAGTTCATTAATGCGTATTCAATATAAAACTCACAAAAGTGACACACTTTTTTTAAATGTATATTCCGTATGGCGTGTTCAACAGCGGACAGCGCATGTTTTCATTTCAGTGTTGCAGACTCCACTCGCAGAGTTCATTTTTGCACTGCACTCGAATTTCACAAAGAATAAAATGTATCTTTTTCAATGAAAAGTTTGCAAAATATAAATGTGTAGCAGAGATTTGTGAAGTTTTTCGTTCCATCTTATCGCGGGGTCATTATGCACGCTTGTTACAGTCATCATAACGAATGTAAAACGACAGTCGCGCGGTTTACAACTACATGTACTTTATTCTGTAACAACATTGCCGTGAAAAATCATAACAATCGCAACCTATCTGTCATGAATAATTCTTAAGCATGATAACCCGAAAATTCAATCTCCGAACAATGGGATCGTATTAGCATACAAAAGGTTTCACATATTTTACGCAAATCCGTTATATTTTGAGTTATCTTCTCCCAAAAAGGCAATGTTTTCCCCTGACCTGTGAAATAAATTTCATTCGAGACACAGGTTGTTAGCGAGTAGAGGTTGGATTGTTTGAATTATTAATTTCTAATTGACCGAAAATAATTAGACTTTAAGCTAAGATTTAATTAATTCAACAGTCAGTAATTGGTTTGGTAGCCTGTATCTACTCTTTCTTGTATTTATCACATATTTTATTAACGTAGTACGCTAAAGGGTATTTGTTGGTGACTGACATGAGTAATTTATAGCCGTCAGTTTGGGGTCCAGTATGCGAAATCAGGTGTTTATTCTGAAGCATGGAGTGGTTCCGCATAGCTCTAGCAATCACGTTTCTCTGCAGCTGGGCGCGCTTCGCCTAGCCGCGCCTCGTTCTGTCTCGCTGTCAAATTGTCCATGTTTTACACGTTGTTTGTATGTTATAACGTCCAAACTGCGGTTTGAATAATTTTACCACTGTGAGCGCGCACGATGAGGTCAAACACATCCGTATGTTTACACATTTACCGATTCTGAATTGTTGCGTAGGATGATTTTTTCATTCGTCAATTATTAAGGTTACTGTTTATTTTCGTGCAAAATAAATATACAGAGTATTTATATTGAATCAAATCATTGTGCACTTTACATATTAGGTATATGCGTTTTTTCACCACTTTACACTTTATTGAATACATGAGAGGAAATAAATAAAAAAATATAAGCTCCAAATAAGAAGCATGCTCGGTAAATGTTTTCAGCAGTTATTTAATTTCACGTTTGGCAGAGTCTCAATCAGCTTCGCATTCGGACCAATCATTCAATCAACATGTCCATAATTGATGGTTATCGCATTACGCGACTCGTTAGCGATTGCCGTTGATTTTTGTTATCATTGGACCTTTTTATGTGCATAATGACCAAACGATGGATGTTTAAACAGATTTCGCAACACACCAATTTGTGGGAGTAGCGAGAAGTCGCAATTTTGCCAATGGACAGAACTTAAGTACATAGCTACTGTTTATACTGAAGGGGAATCGATGTATCGAGGTTCTGTAAATTAAAGTGAATGCAGCTAAATTCTCACAAGTAGAAGGCGGTTCACGTAAGTGTGACACGAGGAAGGTTCACCTCCAAGAGAGTTGCTAACTTAATTCATTATAGTGCGCCGTGTTTGAGTTCCGTGAGCACTCTCCGGTTTCGGCCTTGTTTCGGCAAACGAATACCTCCACCTCGCCCCCGCGTCCCGCACAGGATCCGTTTCACCCCCGCCTCCAAATAAACAACCACCTGATTGACACCTATACCATGCAAATTACTTGCGAGAACTTTTAAGGGTAGCATAACATCGTCCTAGGTACTGCAAACATATAGTTCAGCAAGTGTATTATCTCTACGTGGGCTACAGCGCTAACATTGTTGGTAGCTATTTGAATATTTCGGGAAACTCAGTCTAAAAGATGCCCTTTTATTTTTAATAAACTGCCAAAAAACAACATAACATTGAGAGTTCTTTGTTGTTTATTTTAATAACAAAATAGAAAGGAGCTCTGAAAAGAATTTATTATTGTACAAATTCTAATGATAACGGGATTTTCTTAAGATAAGCGTTCATTTCCGACATAAGTAAGGACATTACGACAGCTAATTTATTAATTTCCATTGTCTATTTACTTATTTACCAAAACACGTTGACTTAAACACCCCATCGAAAGGTCTCGGGTTCAAAGTTGTTTAAAAGCTATTTCGTAAACTCGATTACTTAAAGAAAATGAAGAAGGATTAAAGGCAACTTAGCGTTTAATTAAATTAGCCTGTTAAGTTATTTAAAAAAAATGGAGTTACAGAGCGAACAGAATCATGTCGAGCTTAGTTAAACTGTCACCAACAACGACTGCAAACAAATCTTAACTTAAATTGCATCTCAAATCAACGAACTCGCTCACAGATGGTTAATTTTGTTATTATGATGTAGACTTCGTTACGTTCAATAGAAAGTCACAATAGTGTGAAGAATGAACGCTCAGCATCATTAGCACATGAATCGATAAATTCCGGATAGGGCTTTTATATTTTTGAAATACTATTTCACGAAAAATCAGTATGTCCTAGTAATTTTGTTATATAAGCTGTGTAGAAACTTCAATTGTTCACGTATTACTTGCTAACGATCCTGTCTGAACACAGTTCGTTAGTAGATTCACAATAGCAGGATTAGCTGGCAATCCGAGAGGCACAACAAAACAGTATCAATAAAACGATCGCGTTGTGAAATGAGCACAGACTGCCAACATAATGGAAAACGGATGTGGCTATGCTTCTGTTTCCTTTTGTATCTTCACTGTTATTTACATTACTTAATTGGTCTGAAGGCTTTTAGGCTTTGTGTTTAACTATTTCGTTTTGAGCTATTTAAATACCTTTGTCATATACTGAACACTGTTTAATGTTTTGGGTAATTACCGCAATTAATACAGGATAAGCCTGTACTATTTGTAAATGTTCACGATTATAAGTAAAGGATTTATCTACCTTCATCTTAAAAAATCAATAAGTAAACTAAGCACGTTCTTCGTACATGAAAGGATCAGATTACCTTTAAATTCACTCCGCTGCAGTTCTGCGATACTCTTGGAGTTTGCTAATGATTTAAAGTTCGTCGCCAGTGAACGGAAACCACAGCTTTATCCCGTCACGTTTATAACTATAAAGATAATGTTGCTCAAAACATATACCTACGAGTACTTAGCTAATGACTAGGATTTCGCAAGCAACGACTAGGTACTTGCTAACTTTTAATGGTCTAATAATGAGAACGTGTATCAAGTGATACACCGCATTAACTTTTGCTAGGCGACTCCAAATTATTCAAAATAAACCATTTGGTTACCTGTAAATAACTAGCGTATAAATGCTTCGAAAAATATTTTATGGGCGAGAAATTGCAAAATTTAGTTATGGACTAAAAAATAATAATTATACATTTTCGTCGGTGCATCGCTAACCAGTTGGTGAATAAGTTGTTCTTAAACGTATGTTATTCAAAATATTTTCAGTGTCATGAGATAAGAGTGTACCCTCACGGGAAATTACTGCCGAAATCTCGGCGCCCGCCTATAGACAGTTCGCTCGCCTCCTTTGTGCCTTGAATCAATTCCCGTAACTTATCTGCATATTTTATAATGCGAGACGAAGTGACGCTGCAGCATTCGGTAGGTACCCCCTTTAGGGATTCTATCGTGTTTTGGAACGCGGAGCGGGGAATTACTAATAAAAGATATCGGAAGAAAACTAATTTCTGATAAGCGAAGTTAATAGGATGGGCGCGACCTTCCAAATTTTGGTGGAGTTTCATGCTACTTTAAACCGAAAACCAATATTTTTTATAGCTTAATCTTGGGCTAGGTAAATTACGTTCATGATAACGTGACAAAGGTGACAAAACTTTCAAATAGTGTCTTTTGTGATAAAGCCGTATTTTTTTGGAATAAAACTAATCCGTCACATAAGTGGGTACCACATGTGTATAAATATACTTCCCGCAGCCAGTCTCGATCTCCCGAGGCGTTAGCAGCGTTTTGTTGGTAACGCGCACCCAACTTTTAGGAGCAACTGGCGCGAGTCCGCACCGCAAATAGGATTACCGACAGACCTAGAAAGCCTGCGCGTGTCGGCTAATTCAATTTTATTGTCAATATAAAACGAAATAAACTTTTTTTGTTCAACTTTGCTTTCAGTTTTGAAACTGTTATATTCTGTTAAAATTTCAGCACCGAATCGTCGCTTTAGACAGGCCCGATATTGCCGAAATTGCTCCATTTTGGATACAATGAAACACGAAAGAATAGAGCTCTCTTGAATGTCCAATTTTAACCGTAGCTAGGACGAGCCTTTGAAATCGGCGCGGTGTAGCGGTACTGGGCGATTTATTCCCGTTCTGACGGAAGCCAATCAAAGCTTTTGCAGATTTAGATCGCCGTCAGTCGAAAAGTGAAACAACGGAGCCAATGAATGGTTCGAATCGGGCATAGTCGCTCGTCTGCGGCCGCCGACGTGACGTCCCAAACAAGCTTACTGAAAGCTACCAGTACGTACTCGTCCACCAGATGAGAATAAAAAACTGTCATGCATGAATGTATTCCACGCGGTTGCTTTGTTATAATTTTGAAATTGTTATGTTTGATTCTCAATAGGTCTGAACAAGAAGAAAAAGTAGATATTAACACCAATGTTAAATTTTAACACAAAATTTAATAAGTATGCAAGAAAGCTTCATTTAAATACTTTTCTTCTCCAAGTACAAAAAAATAAGTTACGTACCACTTCTATTTAAGCAAGCTGATGGTCTAAAACGATAATTAGAATTTAGAGTTCCCCAGTGATTTAAAACATTAGCAAAAACTTACCCTAATTAATTCGGAGAAAATGTGTTCAACAGAAGTGAAACAAGTTAATTACTATAAGCACTGTGAAGTAAGTAGGTACATTAAGTAGGCATGGAATAAAATACTATGTGTACTTATTCTGATGAAAAAGAACGACGCATGATGTTACTAAAAAATTACAAGTTACTTAGGTTGAAAATACTAAAATAAATAATAACAAAAAGTGACATTTGAATTGTTAAAATTTATAAAGGTGTGTCACAAATAACTGCCGGAAAACAACCGGATTTTCTTCGCTAAAGTAAAAGAAATAAAAATGTTACGAATAATGAAATACATTTAGAAAGGTGAATTTTTGAGATAGTTCCGTATCTACCTACAGTGGAGATGGAGCCAAGTTTTTTTACAAAGAATTTTGTTGTTAGCGGTTTTTAAACTTACTTATATTTGTTTTGTTGCAATAAAACTAAAAAACCTTCACATACTTAAATAAAAACATAAAGCTAGGTGGTGAGTTCGTGAGATAAGATAAGTATACTTCGATTCTAACATTCTCAACATTATGGAAGCCGCTCGAACATCTGGCTTTGAAGTCTTTTATCTTTGATTTTGTATAAATAGTAAAGAAAGGCAGTAAATAGAGGTTATTTTAGTGACGCTAAGTACGTGATTATGTACCTACCTACACAATGTCAGGTGAAAGTTATTGATAGGTGTTTTAACGGTTTCCGTGATTTTAATAAAGAATCACGGTCAAACGTTACGATTCAAATTTAACTTTATTTTACGGTTGTTTTAACGACTTTAGATTGTTGATAAAACTCCACCGCATTGTCTTATCGTAATACTGCAGTTAGACTTCTGAAAATATTACAATATTGGCGTTTATTGGTCATTATTTCAACTGCCTTCGCAAGCTTTCATTGTTAAACGGTTTTATTTAGATCCCGAAGAGATAAAAGATAAAACGTTAAAGGAGAATTTTCATCGTCTCTTGAACATAATTCTATTGGGTGACTGGCCTCGACTGGTGATCGCCACTATTCGCGGGTGTCTTAGCAAACGATTAAAATGTAACGAAGGGAGAGGCAGCATTCTTTGTTCGATTCTGTCATTACTTCCCCTGTTTTGTTTAGCATGCAATATGTAACTATGTTCTAGTGATACAGGAAGATTCCCTCTAGACCACTAGCTTCAGCGGTTTATGTGGGAAATACATATGTAGCGGTGAAACTTTAAGGTCCGATTTGACGAAGGCTTTTAAGTAAGTAACGTAAACTACACATGTTACAGCAAAAAGCCATAAAGTGCGAGCCTCTATCTGTCCCTTAAGGTTAAGGCCAGGAATCCTAATGTTGACATTTGTTCCAAGAACAAACTTGTTGACATTGGAAACATACCTGCAAAGACTTCAAAGTGGCTATTCAGAAGCTCGAATCGTTGAAGTGGGAAAACGGGTGAGACACCTAAGTCCACTTACAAGAGTGAATTAAATAGTAAGAGTGATAAAGAGGGCCGGGTCCTCAATTAGGGTTATAGATTCGACACTCAAATATGATCATCCATTGTTAGTCTTACTTAAGTGACACATACGAGATATTGTTGCGTGAAACGTATACGTGCCATTGCTAATATTACCCCAACATTTAAGAACATTATTTCAAAATCCAGTAATGCTACCAAAGTACATACCTAGGAAACCACACAGCCGCCATTAATTTAAAGGCAAGGTCCCGAAAACCTTTGAAGGTTACACTTCGAAGAAACGAGCGTTGGTTTTAGTCAATAGTTAAGAAGTGCTTTAGAAAGCCTGATTATTATCAGACAAAAATATTTAAAATCATGATAAAGAAATTATCTATACCTACATCGATAAGGTTTTTGAAGAAGTAAAAGAGAAACGCCGTCAGCCTTTCTAATCAGGGGATTATCTCGTTGAGTCCTGTTAGTCGGCAGTCATTCGGTGATCCCGGACGGCCTCCTACATTGCTATGTCACTCCAACATTTTTTGCTCACACACACTAACGCAGACTTGTAGCTTTTAAGGATTATTTTGTCTATGTTTTGAATAAATGTCGGTTCGTTTCTTTGCCGACCCTTGTAACTTTATGGTGATATAAAAACTTTATGACAATCTAGAAATTGTATCCTCTCGGTTAGTTTGGAATCCACAATGTTTTTTTTTGTGTTAAAACGGCAAGATGGATTTTACAACCAAAAATTTGGTAGAAAATCAATGATCCAAATTCCATTTCTGATTACTCAAAGGTCTTCAGTAGTTCGATGTAAACTGAAAGCTGTTTCAATAAATACTTTGAATGAGAAGCAGCTTCATTTAGTACGTGTCTGCTTTAGTATTGACCTGTAAAAGAAACTGATTGACAGGGTGATTGCCCTATTGTTTACTTGGTTGCAAGCCTGACTGCTGAACATGGGGTTTTGGGTTCGATTTGCAGGTCGGGTAAACTGTTTTTTGGGGTTTCGGAGGAATTTTTCAGTATCAGCCCCAAATCAGGAAGTTGGTGGTGGGTCACCCACCTCCATGCTTCGGAATGAACGTAAAGCCGTTGGTCTTGTTCTCCATAGGAGTATAAGTGATAAAATAGAGAGTCCAGGCACTATGTATCCCCTGCATACTTGTCTATTCTCCATTAAGATATGCCAATGTGATCTAAATTCGGTCAGAAGTAATTATCTACTCAAAAATACAACGTTAAATTACCAGATTAAACTTAGCTTTAGCTTAAGTTCGAAAACTATTCCAACTAAAATGGCGGAGACTGCCGTCCGTGTTGCTCAATTAGACATGGTCAGTTCCGTTTATTTTAGATCATCTTTTACTGTAAACTCAACCGTCTTGTTGGAATATCAAAGTTTAAAATAGATCTTGTTGTATGGAGTTCATAAAGTTAACTCTTATTAGGACTCGTTAATATATAAAATATAGGCTGAGTTATTTCTTGATGTATTTTCCCCATGAAACTGCTGCATGAATATATAGGTATCTATATATACATGACTGCCTCGTTAGCCTAGTGATTCTAAGCGCGACTGCTACGCTAGAGGTCCTAGGTTCGATTCCCAGGTCGAGCAAAAAGTTAACGGGTATTTCTATGAAATTCTCAGTAGCAGCTTGAAGTTAGGATTTGTGCCCGGATAATGGCAGTAGCTTTGCCTATTACATAGGACTTAAAAACATACCGGCGAACTGTAGATGTATATTGGTTACACCTCTGCCTAATCCTTCCGGGAATATAGACATGATGGTATATACATAATATCTACGTCGTAAATAGCTCACATAAAGTGGATGCGTATATATAAAAGTCGCTATTCCCTAAAGGGTACTTCGTAAGTAACAGTTATTTGTCGAATATAAAGTTTTGCCGGAACAGTTGTCGGTTACATACATACGTGATAGACAAACTTAACGGCTTTCCCGCTGTCGAGTACTTGAACATAATAAAGTGACAAGTGGGGAGCATCTCCAAATCTCGGCAAACTATATCACCAAATGTTTGTGTTCACTCGGAGTTTGCAAGTAATCCATTTAAAAGTGTCAGATTAGAGGGGGTCGGGTGAATTTGCTTAGGCGGGTCCGGTCAGCAATTTATGTCCGCGTGCCGCCGCAGATGTGGTCGGTGGCCTAGCGCCTCGCCGGCTTGTGGCACTGTTTATAACAACAAAGGCGGAGTAATTAAACACTTAGACACGACACCAGGACCCTCCCGGATAATACCACGCTTTACACAAGTGCCTAGGAAACTTTTGCGTAGGTACCTACTTCGATAATAATTCACCCTGGCACTGTGTAGTTTAAGTATTTTAAGAACAGGCGCCTTGGTAACTATTAATTTTTAATTAGCACTGAGCATCTCAAAGAATCTTGTACTTGTCTTTCTCATTTTCTCTCAGAGAGGGGCAATGCTGCGGCCAACACTTGTGTACTTTGCACTTACCAGTACCCGATCGAAAGGTTTTCTTTGACTTTGTGTTAAATTGGACTTTAAGAAAAACTTGGAGAAAATGAACTTAATATGAAGGGTTGAAGAAAAATGAAACGCAAGTAATATCTCTATGAAGACATTTGTTTTAGTTTGAAAGCATGTGTTGTAGCGAAGGCGGAACAAGTCCAATAATAAGGCAGCGTCGTTATCCCGCACTCACCACACGTGATCCTATTCTATACAATGAGTTTATCCTGTGCTCACACACTACTTACGGGTAATGCTCTTCACCTACTGTACCGGAGCCCGGGCGATCAGATCAGTCGTCGTTTGAAACGCGTGAGCATTTTATCATTAGACCCTTGGCTCGTGCTCAGGCTGCAATCTAGTCTCTAGTGCAGTGAAAAACTTAGCTCACTAGTATAATAATGCATTAATTTCTTTAAAATTTGATAATTCATTATTTCTTCGATTATCATTTGCAAATTAAATGCAAAACTCAAAAAGTCTCCTGAAAAATGGTATCAGATCGTAAGAATTGATATTATCCCTTAATATACAGACAAACGAAACTTTATGTCAGTGTATTGCATCCATTTCTTTTCACACCAACATTGAAGATTCATATTTCATAATCTCAGTAGGTATTTCATTACAGTTATTACTGGTATACTAGTATAATTTCGTTTGCTTGGTAATGAATAGCCAGTTAAGAATCTAATATAAGCCAAGTTAGATTTATATGAGAATTACGTAATTTTCCACTACGGTTATCCTTGTTGGTTCCACTTATTATGTTACTTCCGGGTAGCATTTTTTTTCCTCTATTTTTTTGCTTTTATTTAATAAACAGTAGCATTTATTTATGTAAATGCTTCATTATTAATTTCTAGCATTTATTAATTAAGATATGAATACGAGGGTGTTAGGTGGTACTTTGTGATCGAATTTCATTATCGATTTTTGTAATTTATTGTTGTTTGTTAACTGATCACAAAGGGACATTGGATGGCAAGTATAAAAACTTGTTCATGCTTTCGGTTTATGGAAAATAGCCGTTACAATGACGCTATAAATAAATAGGTAGCTTAAAAGTTTTTATAAATGGTACCTCAGACGCACTTGTCGTAGAAGGAGAGGTGACGACGGTGTGTTCAACTGTTCATGTGTTGTTATTAGTACCTACCTATGAGTGTTTTCGCACTGAGCGTGTGTGCGTATGTATCTACACGTGTATTCTGTAGGCTTAGAACGAGCGCGGAGCGTAACATAATTCAATTTGATATTAAAAGCGGAAATACGTCTATCCAATAGCATTTGAGTTTAAATTTGGTTCATAATTAGTGTCACCCATTGATATGAATAAAGCTTTCAAATAAAATAAATACTATGTGCCAAATAGTCGACTAGAAATTCGATCGAATTTGCGTTACGTTTATTCCGCGCGCTCGTGTTAGGCACTTCGGCGAAGAAATATCATAGTTGACACTGTTGGCAAATAGTTGCGTTGCGAATGAAAATATTTATTTTAATAACGAAATAGTTATTTTAATTGATACTTCCGGTCAATTGACTACTCTGTTCTAATTTTTTTTTAAATAAACATTTAATTCAATTCATATACAATACCCATTAAAGATCAAAATGGAATAGTCCAATTTTTATAAACAGCATAGGTACTGAAATCAAACGATAGGATTATAGTAGAGATATCAATTGTAACATAATTACCCAACAATGCATTTAACATAAATTCAATTTCCTAATTAATCATACATTATACAATCAATTCGGAACACGTAGTTACAACTCTAATAATGCTGATTGCTTTGAATGTTTGCGGTAACGTTATGGTTGCTGTTATAAATAATTGTATTATCAGCCATTAGGAGCTGCGAAAGATATGTTCAGGGTCTTAAAAACACCTCTTACAGCTTCTTACAGCTCACGGAAAAGTTGTTGTATACAAGAATAAAGTTTTTGTAAGCTTAACGATCAAACAATGACGCGGTAACACGCCAGTGCGAAGACGGCTTTATTCAACAGAAAATGGAACAGGAATCGGTTGCAAAATTCGTATGGATATCGGTGTTCTCGTGTGGCCCAGTTGGATAAAACTTTAATAATGGAAGATCCCGATAGCTAAAGTTTGCTCGGGTAACGACGTTTACCCGCGAACTCGGCCGGTGGCAAAATAAAATCAACTGACTTGACGACCAACTACTGTCCGGGTCGAGTTCTCGCCAATGTTGTGTCTATAATAATTTTTACCTGATTTTATAGCTGTTTTCTAGAAAAATTATGAAGAAATTGATTTTGAAAGGTTTCACAATTCCATGAAGGCCTAAAAAAAGATGCTTAAAAGATGTAGAATTCAATTGTATTGAAGTCTTATTGAGCGCTGAAGGGTTTAGTTGTTAGCACGTTCAGCATCTTATATTACATAAATCTGAAGTCTGGTATTAATTACATTAATTAGTATTAAGTTTGATGACACACGTAGGGAGCTACAACTACATAGGACTTAAGAAGTATAAAATACCTTAATTCGTCGTCAATAATTATCAATACTGCCTACCTATTTGTGAAATTGGTTAATGAAAACACACTTTATGGTAATGTAAAGTAAAATTTACTTACATTAAAACTTTTGGAGGTTAAAAGAGATTTAACGTTTGACGTAGTGCTTATTGTAGGCATGTTGCTTTAGGACCTAAAGTAATGGTTAAAGCAACCTTGCTAAGTATATAATTTTACGTAACCACATTATTGGGCTACTCTCGCAACACTCTTGCCGAAACGAGAGAACATTTTCGTCTTCGGTGAAAATGGAGAATGTTGCTTACTTCCTTACAAACAAAATTTGGTAAGGTGGTATTGCTATTCTAGTTTACTCAAAACCACATAATATGATAATAAATTTATTCGTATAGGTACTCGTAAGTCGTACGTATGTAAGTCTGAGTTTAGAAATCCTTCTTTGTACATATTTTAATTTCTCAACATAAAAATAAAATAATTGACAATCGTATTTTATGTAACCGTCTCTTTGTTGTTCAGAAATCAATTAACCAGCAGCACATAGTTAAAGGAAACCAATAATTAAAATTTCCCCAACGTCCGACTTGGAGAATTAAATCGAGCTGAATATAGACTTCCAAGTAATAATTAGGCAAAAAGATCGGGCAGGTAGGTAGGAAATTGTCGATTCGCAACACGCGCAGGGCGCACGGGCGCGCTTGAATCGGCTTGCCGGCCACCAAATAAGATCACTTAAATTCCACACCCGTAGCCTTACACCCAGATAGCACTACCAGTTACTTCTGTTACGTATATGAACCCCGCACACACAGTAATTACACAAAAGAAACGGAACTAAGGAGGGCATTTAAACATTGCCTTCGGTTGCTATTAGATCCTGCAGAGTAAACCCGGAATTACTAAAATATACTCTTTCTGCTCGCTATGTTATTAAGTTTAGTAGCCGTTTGGGCAGCGGCGCAGAGTTGGGTCTCCGAGGAGGAAGATCGTACGCACCTTCGCTGTTCTTTCTCACAGTAGTGATAAGAATAATGGAAACGGAAAAGCTACTGCTAACTTCATGTTTTATTTCCAGAAACTTTAATACAATTTGTACATGATGGCGTCGAATTCTCTATTTTTACTCCTTTATGTAGGTTACAGTATCAGGCGCGAACGATCAGTTAAGACGGAAACTTCGCCCATTGGCTTTTACTGTTGTCAAAGTTTAGCTCTAAATCAGACTACGACTTATCTTAACTAATCCGTATTTTTGTATTTATCTGCCATTGATTCCTGTTACTGATTACAGTAGCTAGATTTTGGAAGTTTTTCTTCGAAACAGAAAATCAAAGAAAAACATAAGTCATTTATATTTCTTATTAAAATATTCTTAAAGAAACGTGTAAAGTAAAGTTATAAAAGAATTCTGAATAATTCTGAGAAAGTCTTCATAGCCAAAAGACTATTCAGTATCCATAGTTGAACTTAAAATATTTATAACAGTTTATTTAGTTTTTTTAGATGATGATTTCGTTTAGTACATCATAAAGGCAAGTGACTAATTTTTAAGAGACAACATTTGATTTTGAACTTCCAATAATATTTTGGCTACACCAAACCATACCAATCATTATCATATGAACTAAAACAAACAAGAAATGTATTAAAAAATTTCGACGAACGCAATTATTATGAAATTGCAGTAGTTTTTAAATAATGTTTTGAAGAGCGGCGTGCAGCACTGATTCCGACCGAGCTACGGCCAACTTCGTAGGTTTATTGTCTTCGCTTGAATTAAAAAAGTTTCACTCAAGTTCTCTCTTAATACTTTGAACACATATTTACTTACCTATGAGCGGAGGTAATAAAACATTATTTTCCCTGGCCATCGCACATACTTGCCCGTTAAACCTTCAGGGATAATACTTAACTCACCATATTGAACCCCATCAATGTAAGACACTGTTATGTGCCTGTTATTCCCGAAACTAGGTTATTTCCCATTGAAAATATCAATGGGGTAATTCAAACGTTATAGCACGTACCCGATCCTCTTTGGCATTACGAATTATTGAGGAAAGCCATCGGTTTTCTCAAAGAGTTTTTTTAAACAGGTAGGGGTGTTTTCAAAGAGCGCTTTCATAGAGTTATTTTAGTTTCTGAAAGTGATTTAACGATTTCACCTAAATTTCCTTTCGATAAACCTTATTTAAATTGCTTTTAACATGAATATTAAACTAGTGGAATATTTAAATTGATATTTGAAAAATACCTAATGTTTGAACTTTGTAGTGTATAAGAATATTCTGCACGGTTGTAGAAATCGTATTTCTTTGATGTATACCCTTGTGGCTCTGGCTTTCGGTTGGTAGGCTTCTCAGCGACCATATAAGTTACGACTAATGAAAGAAAGTAGGTTAATTTCTGCTATCCGGAAGTCATACTACTACAGTCGCACGTACCAATAAATAATTCAATCTAAATTCTAAGTTGTCCTTTGGCGTGAAAAGGTATCTCGATCGACGCTATACTATCTGCTCTCAGCGAATTCATGAAATATTCCACCCAATCAATCTGAAATTCCATTAGATCTCCAATTTGTGTAAATGTTTACACGTTCAAAAAGACGTTTTAGTAAATACTTCAGTTCATACGGAGATTAGATTACTTGTTTAAAAAGCTCTCTTTTTACATAGATTTATTTTTCATCGAAGTATTCAAGAGGTCGGTCGGGGTCATATGTTACGAATTCCAGGAATTTCCGTTAACGTGCTGACCATGCCTAAAAGGAATTTGATACTGCGGCAAGTTTTTACAATGTAGAAGGTATTTTTTTGGAATAACAATTTGGAGGAAATAAATCTATATGTAACAGCAGCTACAGAAGTAGGCCTACTTGTAATGAAAAATAAGTTTCCTGAAGTGGTAGGATCTTAGCGGATAAGAACTTAGTATAATACAGAAATAAATAATACATCGTATAATCTAGGTACAACATAAAAATCTTGCAGGTGACATCTGTCTGGTACAGTCAAAACAAAAATAAACGTAACAATAAAGGGTTCTTTACATTAAGTGTCGTTTGCGGCGAGCGCGTGAGTGTCGCGGCCGACAATGCGACACGGCAACAAAACAATGCTTTGTTTTGTCGACCACAGCAGACCACAACGACCGCTTATTGCAGATTGTTTTAGCAGCATCCATTCAAATAGTCGCTTGTGGCTTTTCAAGCAACGCAAGTTTTTTCCCAGTTGAAAGTTGGTTAAAAATGTCCTGGCCATTTTTTTGTGACGTCGGTTTTATGTACGCAAATTTTGATGTAGACGTGCGTAATTTCGCGTGGCTTGATTAAAATTCAAGTGGATTTAGTTTTCCCGCATGTCATTTTTATTTCGAATTTAAGCTTAGGTTTGAAAGTGTTTTATTATTCAATACTAAATTGGTGTCTGCATAAAGTTATAGTAGACGCCACATTTTCAAATGTGAATATTTGATAAATATAAGTGCACTGGCAGCGAACCGAAAGTGTTTATCAAATAATTTTGTTCCATAACATTTCAATCTATTTCAGGCAGAGTAAACTAGTTCTAAATAAAACACACGTTACTGTTAACATGCGAAACTATACGTATGTTGTAAATACAACGCTAAATTCGCTGCAAATGTCCCAAAACCAGAAATTGCAAAACACGTGTTTGCAGTTCAGACCACTGCAGATCAAATAAGTTTAGTAAACTCTCTGGTTGCTTTTACAATAGTCTCAAAAGCTAAACCAGCTTCGGTTTATTTATTAGTTTGGTATTCCTTGGATCGCACGTACGTATTTTGCCAGAATGGTATTACGGTATGCATACCTACAGTTCAGTGTTATTCCTTTGGAGACTGAAAGAAACAGTAATTTGGATTCATATGGTAAGGTTTTTGGGATTTACGAGGATGAACTTAGCTTAGCTTTCCTAATTAACTGTTAACTGTATCTTCGAATCAGAAGCAATTTGAAAACATTAAATAATAAGCGATGTTTAAAATCACGGTAAGTACCTAACTAGGTACCACTCGTGTAGCCCTTAAGATGCCTTAAGAACCATCTTCTAGAGTCAAATATAAAAATAATAAACACATATTTGGCCAAATATAATGGTAAGGTAAAGATTTTTTGTTTTCACATCTTGACTTGTATCACATGTTTCTTACTTAGGTAGGTTTCTAAAAATAGTAAGAGCAGATCTTTGCGGATCATGCATTAGTTGGGGTTGAAGCGTGGGCTATTATCGGCTTTATCAAAATAAATGGGTACAATCCGATTTCCATTGTTGTATACTTTCTAGGAAAATAAAGCGATTTTGGTAAAAAACTATAATATTATGCAAAACGTATGTTTACGATGACTTTTATATTTATCAGGATTACTGTGATGTAGCTGAAAGTGTATAGTGGTGTAAACAGTATCACATTATGTGTTATAAAAATATGAACAGGTATACTCGCAATTATGAGCCCGGGCTTGCTAGAATGCAAACAGGTAATAAACCTTAAATAGTTTTGTCTCCGTAAATTATTCAATACACGATAATGAACTCGTAAGTCAGGAAGTCTGACAACCAGCCTAACCAAGAGGTGTCGTGTTGCCCAGTAACTAGGTTGTGGAGGTCAGATAGGCAGTCGCTCCATGTAAAACACTTTTATTCAGCTGCATCCGGTTGGACTGGAAGCCGACCCCAACATAGTTGGGAAAAGGCTAAGCAGATGATGATGATAATTAACTCGTAAATTACCATTACCTACCATCAAGTATTAAAGTAATGTAGCGTTTACAAGTGAACATCTAAATTGAAAGCTAACCCAGGGCATTGGATAACAGTTGTAAAGCGCACCCAATTAAGCAGGCGGGCTAGGAACAGCAGAATAGCTCGGCACAGCGGAATAGCCCACCACACCGACAGCCGAGCTTCGACGCGCGGCGCGGCGTGAACAATGTAATGAATTGTGAACATGCTTAGACTTATGGCGATATTACGCTCTGAATAAAATCCACAGTGAAGCAACTGGGTAATGAGTCTTTAGAAATTTTAATAGAAAACATTGCTCTGTAAATTGTTTGTGAAATTTCGTGGATTTTAAGGTGGAACTCTAAGCCTATGGCCTCCTATTATCTATACAAATATTATAAAGCTGAAGAGTTTGTTTGTATCCGCTAAATTCACGAACTACTGGTTTGAATTTTAAAAATTATTTTGTGTTGGATAGTCAGCTACATAACATCACGCTACGACCAATAGGTGCAGAGCAGTAACCCGAAACGTATCTTAATGTGGGTGATAAAACTAGGCGGACGAAGTGGCGAGCAAAACCTAGTAAGTCATAAATATACAGGCCGAGGGCGTAATAACAGGTAACATAATTTTTAATTGATCTTTTAGAAAAAGTCAATAAACCTTTTTATCATTCTTGCATCATTATAATTTCAGCGGAAAGATGCCCACTGTTGGACATATAACATCGACCGGTCCACATGTACCAATGTAGGTATTTTATCAATATTAAAATACGTATTTGTAACTCCTAATCTGTAAATAATAGTTTCCAAATAATAGAATTAAAATATAATTATTATTACATTAAAAGGCAAAAGTGAGTGGGTAGTGATAGTCTAAGTTTAGATGAGAGGCAGAAAAATAATAAGTAATTGAATAAGGTAATAATCTCACTTAATAGGTATTACGGCAATTACTCGAGCTTCAGCTCTCTTTAGGGTTTAATAAATAAATGAGCGAACGTTAGGGTAAAATCAATTATAATTCCTTTGTTTCAGATTTTGATAGCAAATTATAGCAGTAGCAATATTAAACGAAACAAGGTGGACTTTCAATTATGTTTTTTGTAATTATTTAATACCGAGAGTGTTCGGATTTTCTTTTGAGTAATATACTCTCTCAGGTATAGAAACAAAGGATTTTGTGGTTATATAAGGTGGATGGAAAGCATTATTTAATTCTAAAAATAAAATAGTACTTGGGCAATCATGTTATAATTGGAATTATCGTTGTTGGGTCTTTTTTCCTAAAATTGTATGACTGTAAATGGTATGGTAAAAGTATAACATTATGAAACTGTTTCGTCTTTGTACATGAATTGAATATTTAGGATAAAAACATAATTAACTAAATACAACTGCTAGTATAATAGTTTCAATGCGAAAGTGCCGTGTGATTGTTAACGAGTATACATAGTTTTAAAACAGATAGTAAAACCTTGGCAATAGGCAGACGAAGCGGTACGACGAGGAAGAAAAAAAACTGTACGACTCACGTCGTTGCTAACTTTGAGCACACTTAGGTCTTATGCGTACTGCGAATTGTAACATACTTACCTCTTTCTAAAAGGATTATCGTCATGCGATTTTTATTTCTTTAAATTCATGCGTTCAGTATGTCGTGCGACACTTTTTCGCAGTTCGGCGAAAACCTTAGTTACGGTGTTCCTCGAAGGTTCTCGTTAGAGCTTCGAGAATACCCCAAAAGTTTATTGTCCAGTCTTTCACAGAAATATCCAGCTTACATTTAAATATTATATTCCATTTAGTTTGGAAGCTCTTAAGTACTGCAGCAATTAAAGTCTTATTAAAATTCGTCCTATAGCTTTTGAGCGAGGCATGGACAAAAAGATAGCCGGAAAATTGTCAAGGGTTTGAATTTCAGTTTTTACCAAAACGTAGTTTCTATTTAGAATCTGCTTATTTACGAATAAAATTATTCTAAAGCACTGAACTTTTACGTAAATATCTAATAAATTAATGAATAACCTAATTACGTATGGAAGATATTGCAAGGAGACACGTCACACTTGGTATTCGTAGGTACTAGGTACAAGTTCCTAAGCTTAGTATCGTGTCAGTACGCGATAACTAAGTTCAGTTCATTTCAAGGTGTTAAACATTATTTCCATCAGGGCTACATTTGTTAGGAAACTTTTTGACATTTATGAAAAACCTGTTTGATATCCTAGCTAGCCAGTCCGCTGGCTGACAGCATTAGTTTTCTCAAGTCCAAGCTCGCCGCCGCCGGTTTCCCTCCTCTTACCAATAATCATTAATTTTCCTAGAGGTCTGCTCCAGACTTTAGATGTTGCTTTGACGAAATTTCATTTCCTGGTTTCGTCGGGTTTCTGTTCATTAGTTTATAATTACAAAAGGAAAAATCACCTAAAGGAAGACAATATATACAGGGTGGATTTTTCGTAACCTGAATTATGGATAACGGACACAAAAGATTTCTCGTGAAACTAATAATTCTCAACGTTGTTTCTCTGTTAATAATGTAGCAATTAGTTACCTTCACCTAATGTTATGAAGAAAATATTAACCTATTATATAATATAAACCTTTGTACTGTACTAGATTACACTGTGGGTGGGCTTGTAATTATGTTTTCAGCTTAAAGTAGGTTTTGAACGAGTTTAGTACATAGTTTGTGTGGTTTACTGTTACCGTGTAACGATCTTTAACATCATCAAATTTTTCATTAAAATTATTTCTACGAAAACAAAAATGTACACCTCTTTATTTTACTTTTAATGCGAAATATAAAAAGGGACTTCAATTTAGAGTATTTCTATAATCTGAATTATTATTAGTTCAAAAACAGAACTGCTGAACAGCTGACTTTCCCAATCACTGCTATAATGACCGGTCGAAGGGAAATTGTCACATTGACAATGCTAGAGCTTGACGAGCCTGCGACCACAGTTGGTTGGTTCATCTTCCATATTCCTAGCGATTCGTCTTTTTATTCAAAGAATTTTATAAAAGGTTTAGAAAATGGGTCGTCAATTCATCTAAATAGACTCTCAGTGAATTTCATTCGTCGTTGGTATTTAATACAAAACGGAACATTTAAACTATGCATTCATGATTCAAAGTAGTTTACATCATAATAGTAACTCACGATAACTGTCACACTATTATATTAAACGGAGAAATGTGAGTTTATGCTCATGCGCTATTTTAAAGCGCGGTACGGATTTAAAATGAATTTTAACTTCTATGGTTCTGTACATAGTGATCGATATTTGTCGTCCGTTGATGGAATATTAATTACTATGGATGAAACGTGATGAAGAATATCTAACGTAGTGTCTATAGAGGCTATATAGGCTATCATAAATAAATCAATCATAGACTCCCCATCAAGTTCATGAGGCTCGACGCAAAAAAGAAAACGTTTTTCCCCATTTCACGAGAGTTCGTTAGCAAAGCCCGCGCAAGCAAAGTAATTATTAAGTAACATTTAGAGCAACATTTCAGGTCTCACTAACTATGTACAAGTCCACATTTAGTATGCTGACACGCAAAATTTGTGCGCAAGTCTCATTATTAATTTGTTAATAACATTCTTGTTTGGAGTTGGCTGCGAGTGCATTTTCGTCTGCAGTTTTAGCTTTCAGCATTAAGTTTTGCTTTAGTTTCGGTATGGAGAAATCTCGCTCGTGTGCTTACTTATTCCATTTACCAACGGAAAGACGTGTTGGCGCGTGGTCGAGTTTCTCGAGACAATATTGCTCTATAACAACATTTAGAGATCGATAGTGGCTGCATGGAACAGCTCTCACAGCCAGCATGAAAAGCATTTATCGATTCGCGTAATAGGATTTCATAAATTCTAAATTGAACGTTGTGTTTTGAAAGCTTTAACAAATTGTGTCCAGTATAATTCGAGCGAAACAGTCGTAAAACCTAAACATTGGCCAATTTGTTGTGATTTAAACGACTGTGTGGTTGGTCTTATTAAGTTTGTAATGATACCTTTCGGACAGAGTTATATTCGGCCTTTATTTGTCTGGATTGTTAGTAACCAAATACCTAAATAATAATATTATTTTGAATCAAGTATTGATTTGCGTTGTGATATCGTCACAATTCAAATCAATACTTGATTCAGAATAAAATGGAAAATTAAACAAAATATTGTTTCACGTAACATTTTTTTTTTTTAAACGTTGCCCTTCACTTGGAATTTCTTCTGGGTCGTGGGTATGTTTACAAACATATAAACTCACATACACAAACAGCCAGACCCGGAACAACTATCTGTAGGCCATACAAATATTTGTTTCGCGCGGGAATCGAACCCGCGACACGCAGCGCAGCAGCCAATCGCTCAGCCACTGCGCTAACCGTGCCATCAAACGTATACGTAACTATGATATGTTACAGGAAATTATTGAGTGACTTAAACCGTACTGGTGTCTCACTATGCGGCTTACCTAAGATTAAGTCATTTCGCCTAAGTCGTCGTCCGTAGGTGTCGTAAGATGGGATTACAGAGATCATTTTAAGTAAGCTGCACTCTGCAGTAAACCGTATTCCTGTACATAATGACGAAGAGATGTGTGTTCGGAATTCATTTAGAACCGGCATTTCGACGTTTTGTTTACGTGGGTACTTACGCTACTTTGACAGATTACGTATACTTCCTAGTACTATTTTAAATGCGAAAGACTTGTTTGTATATCAGAATTGATAGATGACAGATGGATGAATGGGATGGATGTTTGTTACCCTTTTGAGGCTTAAACGGCTGAACGGAATAAGCTGAAACTTGACACACTCACTTAGATAAAATAAAAATATAGCATAATTTACCATGGGACCATTTTGGGACCTTGGCTTAGTTCTGAAATAGAGGAAGTCGCGGTTAGAAGCTAGTATTACATTTATGAATTAAATCACAATTACGCGTCATTCTATTTGCAAATGCTGATGATTATATTAATTATGAATGAACTTTCAGGGCAGTTACCAAGACATTTTGTTAGCTAGAGGACTTTCAGACAAGAATATAATAAGTGCGAACCACATTCTATCTTCCTTGCACGTAATAAGAAACAATAATATTTGCTACACCCATCTCAAATCAGTGACAAAGCAACGTCTGCCAATTAGGTATTACGTTTGTTTCTGTTGTAGCGACAATAATCAATAGCACGTGCTTGAAATCATAGCGGCCTGAAGCGGCTCAGCCGGGCCGGCCGCAATCGCATTACGTTAATCACGGCATTGCCCCGCCGAGGGCAGTTTGTATGCTGCCTTAATGGACCTGCACCATGTAGCCACTCCCTCACATGTTCTGCTCATGCGTGATTGAAAGTTTTATGTGTGATCTCGTTCAGCCATAAAAGTCGGATTAAACGGACACAGATATGGATCACAAGAGGTTTGATACAATTATAAGTCAGTATCAGGTTTATTCATGTTGTGAAAAGCTTAACTGTAATGGAGAAAGGTTCAAAAAACTCTATTGAATGTTAAGCTGATGCGGATCCTTTTCATCCGTACACTCCTGCAATACATAAATCCAATACCTTATGGCTGTATGCATCGTTGAGATAGATGCTGACGTATCTAGATCTCGTGGAATGTAGAAAACTATTTCCGTACCCACTCAACTTTTCTCTGGATTAAATTCATAGCAAATATCAAAGTCAATTCAGCTGTTTTAGAGCACGTCATTTCTGGGTGTCTTTAAGTAAATCTTGAGTCTAATTTAAAAATAGATTTAATGTAAAACAAATGTAGGACACGTAGAGGTCACACACAGACGCATTTCTGTTTGAACATTGAATATGTTTACGAACAAATAATTTCAGAGTTATTACAACGAGTGAATAGGGCTGCAGAACAAAAGAGTGAAATCATTTTAATAGGAGTTGACTGTTGCCATGTGATCTAAAAAGTAGGACTGTTGAAACAAAATGACAGTCGTTATTATGTGTTGTATTGTTTCCGTATGTTGTTCGAGTTACATCAATCGTATTTTCATATTACAATGAAAGTTAAGATGGTTTTAAGACAATGAATTTTACTTGTTTTGTTGTTAAAATTGTTATTGTAATTGTAATTTGTAGGTACTTAATGAGTTAGTATTGAATGTACACTTCCGTCATTGCAATACATAAACCAGCTAAATGGTTTATTGGTAACTACAAATTCTTGTACTAATAATATATTATTGTACTTCCTTTTGTACAAACACAAAATACCGTTTTTTACTACTAAGTAGTTTTCAGAATTCAACTCCAACATATTCCGAAGCTCGTATTACAAAGGCAAAACTAAGAATGCGGTTTACATGAGTAACTTAAACTGACGTACTTGCAAAAGTTATAATGTAAGAGGAATCAGTTTATTCCACGAGCAACAGGAAGAACACAATGCTCCTTGTTTTTACGAAAAAGATTAAAAAAATAACATTCTTTATGATAATATTATGTACGAACTGGGTTTTGTTTTAAAACTAGGACAAAGTTTACTCTAATTAAAGAGAGGGTAAAAGTTATAAAAGAAAATGTCGAGAAAACTGGAATCGTTTTGTTTAATAAAACACACATTGGTACTATGCAAATCAATTAGACTTAATAATATACCTTGAAGCGTTCCTGTAATAATGGGTTTTGCTTTGTCGCCAACATTACATGCAGAATTAATAAGCCAAGTCGGTTCAATTTAAGAATAAACGTGATAGGAAAAAAGGTAATTTTTTTCATAGTGTAGTATAGTGTTATCCGGCAAAGGATAATGATCATGTAAGCATATAAAGCTATGATTATTTTCTTGTTCAAATGACCTTGTTGTGTATGTCTCTATGAAATTGACTTAAAACGAAGTTCCATTCACAATAATTGCGTTTAATAATTCATAGGTCGAGATAGTAAAGCCCCAAGTGACGGCAAATTTATTCGCTGTTTTGAATAAAATTTGAATCGTTTGATAAGGCATTTGAAATAGCAATTGAGGTCCGTCTGCAATTAGCAGGAAATTTCTTAAAGCTCTTGCGGCAACTTTGTTCCGGCTGGCGTCCAAACTGATCAAGTCGGCGGTGGCACGTCGCGAGTTCCTAACACTCATTAATTTCTTTGAAGTCTCGCCTTCAGCCGACAACTTCCTCGGCTCTTTCTCACCAACAATTATTAAGAAATTACTTCTGCTTCATTATTGTAGGAGTACGCACGCGTTCCACGCTCGTTAGCCGAGCCCTTCCGAATGAACACATCGCAGCGCGCCCTGATTGAATGTTTTTGTTTTGTTATGTTTACGTGGGGCTGTGTTTATGAGTGTAACATCCAACCTGACTATGGTATACAAATAACAGCTATAAGTTACGCATAGCTCCGCTTCCAAACGTTGTAACACTAGTTAAAAGTTTTGCGAATAGTTGGTACTTGATAAGAATGTTAACAGCTCCTATTAGTGAGTAATTGATATAAGGTCAAACTGCTAGTCTAAGTTCCAGCGAAACCGCCGCGTTGCAGCTGCTGGAAACGTTGTTAGCTTCGTTATTCAATAAACTTTTAATCGCATCAACTCGACTTTCCAATCAGGCTAAACATGCCCCGGAGAGCTGAAAGTTATAGTAACAACATGACTTTAGTTTAAAATGATTAGTTGAATTTGTGAGGTTGTTTTAAAGTTTATGTAAATATACGTTACCGAAAAATTCCGAGGATCCATTAAACTAAAATTCTGGCGGGTCTACTACTTGTATTGTAATGTTCTGAAAACCACCGCAGGAACAAGTTAGGTTCAGTGATTGTTATCAATGATTCATAATTTTAAAATTCAGTATTTTCTACCTACTTGGTTATTTATAAACAGAAAAAGAACGGGAAGAAATAAATGTAGCCGTAATAACAAAAAAATATGTTTGTTCTGGTCTCCCGCTATAGTTTCACGGAAGCAGCACTAATCTTAATAAATTTGTCGGAACTGTTCTAATTGAACAATGTTTAGATTACAGAAGAACAAAATTGCGTTGTGTCGAGTGGCGGAATTACAGCCATTGGGGAACCAAATTAATTACACAAACAGACTCGTACGCAACACATACACTTCGTGACAAGTTAGAGCTTATGCTCATGAATCTGAGCAATGAAGTTAAAGATAATTGAGACGTCGCAATGCCCCGCGGGCGCACATCCCGGTAACGAGTCTCGCACCTCGCATACGAAACACCGCCTCGTCTCATCCAGACGCCGACCTCCACCGCCTACATCGCGCCGTGTTTACACAACAACAAATTTGTGTTATCCGACATGGCTATCCATGAACACACAAACACACGTTACTGTTTAAAGTTGACGATTCAGACGACTCTCGTACTCTGTAACGCGTGTTGTCATTAGCAAGATGATTCTTATTACTCCATTTCACAGATTTATCTCTGCGGCAGACGCGTTTGGTGGCGAACAAAGAGATTTATGGGAGATGTCGACGTCAAATGGCAGAAAGCTATTGAAATAGTTCAATAGTAGAAATAGCGTAGATGTTAAAAGTAAGAAAAATATTATACCTGTATCATAATTTAAATACTGGAACAATCCCAATTAATAAAGTGGTTGGTGTTATTTTCTGACTACATACAACATTGTAATTTTATTAAGCGCTGGTTTCGAAATTATTGTTCTACCAAAATAAACTAACCGCGAACATGAAGCACTTACCTAACTCGGTTAGTGGGCTCACAAGGGTTACATATCACAAATCTTAACGCTACATTAATTAGCAATGAAAGTGGGAAATCGTATATCATGCATTACTGCGTAAAATCGTCCATGTTGATCGTAGTTAGATTGCAAGTGGGAGGCTGTGGACGTGCGCCAATCTGTGCTGTTTGCTTCCATTCGTCCCTATGAGATTATAACTCGAGCGACCGATCTCACCAACCATGCCGCATTTCAACCCATTAGACTGAGTTCAATATTATGTTTCAATGTAGTTTCTTGTTGGCTGAATGATTTTATTTAAGGAAAAACTGAATCAACTTAACGATTTATTTCCTTAAATAATTCTACGCTGTGAGTACAATGATTGCGTTTTTTAATTCAAAAGTTTAAAGACCCACAAATTCATAACTGTAGAATTCTCTTTTGATTTAGAGTGTGATGGTGTGGCGATGAATAATGCGGGAAATCTTTATCTATTTTATGAGTTGGAGTCGAAGAATAGTTCATTAGAAGGAATTTACCGTTCGCATATTTTAATGTAGATTAGGAAAATCAATGACGCCATTATCTTTACCTTTATAAAGATACTGTGCATAGTTAATTTGTTGTTGAAATAATATCTGTTTAAAGTTTCTTTTAATTTAACAAAGGCTTTTAATTCAAACTTGGTCTGAAGTAAAGGAATCCTTCAGGCAAGTATTGCAAATGATTTGGGGCAGGCTTTGCCTTGCCTTGCGGCATTTTATCTGCCTTATGTACAACTTTTTGTGAGTAAAGTACCTATAAATAAAAGTAGTAAAAATCTATCTCCGTGTAAAATAATAGACGTTACGATATAGGGATGTCACGCATTCTCGACAATGACTGACACTCGATTGGGTAGTTATATTTATTTTGGAGGGGTACTTTTCAAATATATTTCCATCCATACCATCACGCCTGTATCCCTCGGAAGGTTAGGGAAAGGTGTACCAATGTAAATCCACAGTTTGCAAGTACCAATCTGTATTTAAACATAAAACTTACTTAAATATTAATAAGATTACAAGCTACGAGTATGTACAGTTAATATAAAATGCAAAAAAAGAAAATTATAAGGCATCAAAAAACTTATCCGCATCGCTGTCAATGGGACAAGTGCCCAAAAGGCGAGCAGCATTGTCACGTTGTATGGCAATGCTGATTCTTTGGTTTAAGTGTTATTGCTGGACTCAGCATAGTGCCTATGTTGGGCGACGGAAGTGCCTGAAGCCAGAGACTCAACTCCCACTCACCCACAGCCAGCAGGTATTCACAGGTATGTTTAGGTCCCATGTAATAGGGGCCGAACCGATTGCCAGTAACCGGGCACAAATCCTAAATTCGAGCTGCTACTGAGAATTTCATAAAAGAAAACCCAATAACACTTTTGCCCGACCTGCGAATCGAACCTGAGACCTCTAGCGCAGTAATCGTGCTTTGGACCACTAGGCCAAAGAGGAAGTTATATCATTAGCGTTTTATTATTAATAACGAATATACGTTTTGATATTTCATCGCAAATAACGCAATAAATTAGGTTTACCAGGCACTTAGTATATTAACAGCGATAAACCAGTGCCATCCTTAATAAAACCAGGAACTACATAGTTTGGTAAAAGGGTAGGAAACTCAAAAGAAAGCACTTCTCTAATCTTTATTAGAGAAGTGCTTTCTTTTGAGTTTATTCGCCTGACAACATGCAAATGTTACAAAAAACTGTTTTTGTCAGCTTTGTTAAACTAGATCAATACTATATGTGTGGCTTTCAACATATTACATGAAAGAGTAACAAACATCATTCGTCCATCCTTACAAACTTTCGCGTTTATAATAGAATGTATTGTTTTGATTTGATTATGATGATTGATGGTGTTTATGCTGAAACATTATGTTAATAGAATTATGTTCCACTTGGGCATTGCGTTTTGAATGGCATTTGTTAATATGCCTAAAACATCTATTACACATTATGTAGATATTACATATTCAATAAACAAGCTTACCTACACATGTTTTAATAGGTAATATAAATTCTCAACGTATGATAAAACAGACGTAGAAATATAAATGTTAAACAGCGGAGTTTACTGCTCAGACTTATTTCGCGGAAAGTTTCGCGAGGATCGTATCTCGAGTCTTTAGCTGATTATAGTCAGTTTTGTTGTGAAACTTACAACGTATTTGCTTTCAAACATACTCGGGGAATCAATCGATAACCTCCATGTTATCCTTCCAACTTTATGGCAACTGGAAAAACACTGATTGGTAAGTATTCCAGATTGCAAAATAAATT
The DNA here is from genome assembly GCA_947462355.1 of Caradrina kadenii. Lineage (NCBI taxonomy): Eukaryota > Metazoa > Arthropoda > Insecta > Lepidoptera > Noctuidae > Caradrina > Caradrina kadenii. Next base: position 7,300,659 of record OX381677.1, on the reverse strand, counting down.
AAAGAGTGTGCCTTTCCACATAAACGATTCAAAACTTTTTAATTAATCTGTCTACATAATACATCAAATCAAATTTCATGTCTTCGCTCTGGATAAACTTCGCGCTCCGTTAAATTAATACATCGTAACGCCAACGACCTTGTCTGAGGATTTTACCCAAACATTCAAATTAATATTAGAGCCATCCGCCACTGTTGGATTTAATCCACTAGAACAATAACATTGTTAACATTTCATCGTCCTCGGTTAGCTGTGCGTCTACAATATTTAGTACTGCTTAATTAATTAAATTAAGCCGCCCGTTGAGGAGTAGGTGCCATTATTATGATTAATAATGTACACACGCGCGATGTAAGGGCCGGGCTCGACACTCGAGCCATTGAGCGCCGCGCGACTGTTTGTCAACGCGCCTGGCATGTCGCGCGCCCGCTCGTTGACACCTCGCCTAACTGCAATCGCCTATTGATTACCAATATTAAGTTACGTTGTAATTTACATACGTTTTTAAACGCTAAAAATAACAGAATTTTCACAAACTACACGTACTACCTGTTACACAATATTATAAAACCTAATCGTAAAAAATACAAACATATGATGATACAAACGCAAAACATTGTCGGTTTTTATCCGCCTTTGATCTCGGTCTTTTGTTTGATTTTTGATTTGTGTTTTGTATTCTTTTATAACTTATCAATGACTATAATATTAATCCGTGGACTGAATTTGTAAAATATCTAATACAAAAGATTTATGTACTTTGAAAAATTTTCATTGAACTGTTTATATATTTTTTTTACCATTGTCTGATAAATAAAACATTCGATAACCCCAACCGAGCCCAAAGTTAAAATCCTATACTATTAAAGTAAAGTAGTAAAACCACTCCAAACGTAAGCACACTTAGTGTAATTGGCAAAGTTAACTGGAATATCAGTAACGGGCATCACATGGCAATACTAATGTTCTGCTTTGTTATTACATGCAGTAATTTTTAAATAAACTGAAATGTTACATTAAATATTGTGTTGTAAATATTGTCATTTGAGTTGTGTTTAAAATGTTTTCACAAGTATTTACGTGAGCATGTCACACGGGAGCTAGTGCACGATTTTATCTGTGTTTTCATTTGCTCTATGCCCTCGTCCGCTACGACGCGCTACGATGCTACGAGGCTACGACATCGTTTTAGCGTTCGTAGCAAACGATCCTAGGGTTGAGAGCTTTACAACTCACTAAACGGTATTACCCACCCACAGGGTCTTTACGTGGTCATTCAATCTTCGTCTCATGCAAGTTCTGTTAATATTTTAAAACCTCTGGTAATGAACTCAAGATGAAAGTTTCATAACATTTAATATTCATATTTTAATTAAGGTTATTGTAGTTGGGAAATTAAATATCCACCGCTTACCTTTACTCTATTTTATGTTAAGGGTTTACAATCAAATACTTGAGTACTAAGAAACAGAGAGAAAAAACAATTACATCAAAAGCTATCTTCATGGAGGTTTCTCCTTACCATGATTTAAAAATAATTACGTATAATTTATTTGCTGTGGTTTGTACTATGTTCTTAAAACGCTGTACTTTTGACTGCCCCGATGGTCTCGTGCTGAAAATCCACGGCTACTAAGCGTGAAGGTCGTGGGTTCGATTTCCAAGTCGGGTAAAGTGTTTTTTGGGTTTTCCACTAGGAATTTCTTAGTAGTAGGTCAGAATTTAGATGTTAGTGGTGTCACACCCTCACACCATGCAAAGCACGTCAAGTAAATATCTTTTGCGTACTTGGCTTATCTCGTATTGAGATTGACCGCCGTGACCGAAATCCGGCCAGAGAATATTAATTATGTAGGAATTTAATGAATTGTGGACAGCCCTATGAATTCAATTTAAGAATGCGACTCGATAATGATAGTTTTAGTCGGTGTTTGTACGATCAATTGGAGCTAGATTTATTGTTGGAATAGTTTACTGTTTTACATAACAATGTGATTTATTTCAATACTACACTACTGCTTTGTTTAATAAAAATTGTAGGAAAAAAATAGACTAATAAATATTTTATGATTAACATTGACTGGAAGAATCAGTTTCAAAGGTAGGCAGGTACATACTTTTATAAAAGCCAAAAAAAAACGGTGACTTTTTAAGGGTTGTATATATCCAAAGGAAAATGCGGAAACTTCAGGAGATCACTGTTACCCGTCTGTCTGTCACAGATGTTTTTCTTGAGGCGACGGGATGTTGGAATTTGTTTGGTATGAGGTACTTACTGTAAATAAACTCTATAATGTTTGAATATTGCTATAAGGGCTATTTTATGCTTCCTAGCTATGAGACAGGGGGTCTTTTTTTTTTTCGTGGGTGGGAAATCATCAAATAACTTCTCCCGCCCTGGGCGGGGCGGGAGGGAGTGTCAGACTTTTACTGACTAAAACCCACCCATGTTCCTTCTTGTGCCCTTTGCGTTTCGGGGGCGCGGTATCTCTTGCGAACAACCCGCAGCCCCGGCAACAACCCGCAGCCCCGGCAGACAACCCGCAGCCCCGGCAGACAGGGGGTCTTAAAATACACGAATGGCGTTAATTTGGGGTCCTTTAATTTTTATTTTACTGGAGCAGTCCAGATTTGTGTGTGTTGTCTTTTTTAAAACTCAGTGACATCGTAATGACTGTCACTGTATTGAAAAGACGACACACATACAGCAATTTTTCATATTTTACGCAATAAGAAAAAAATTGCTGCTCCCTACAAAAGCGTAATCTACTATCAAAATGTAAAAAGCAGCTTATTTTCTTCACTGTAGGCTTGGTCTCATGGTAACAGTTGTTCATAATTATGAGTACTAAGACATGTATCAGTTTAAAAGTGTTTTGTTGAGACATAGTCCATGCCGCGTCGTTGCTAAATACTATGACTTGTATAAGTTCAAACAACTATTTTGTTTGGACTTAGTCGAGAGAGCAGTTACGAGAAAATAATAAGTATTTATTATATATCTTTAATTTAACTTACGAAATTGACTGACTAACAAATAGACACCACCTGACCTAAACCATTGAAGATATAGGTATTACAATTAGCAGGCATACCCCGGTCGCCTCAAAGAGATGTCAGCAAAAGGCCTTCCTTTTGCTTGGCCACTGAGGGCCGATGCCTGCCGGGGCTGCGGGTTGTTCGTAAGAGATACCGCGCCCCCGGAACGCAAAGGGCACAAGAAGGAACATGGGTGGGTTTTAGTCAGTAAAAGTCTGACACTCCCTCACGCCTAGCCCAGGGCGGGAGAAGTTATTTGATGATTTCCCAGCCCCAAAAATTAAAAAAAAAGGCATACCCCGGTGGTGTCGGCAACTGTACGTCTTGGCGCGTATTTTACGTAAAGTATATAAATATAGAGTTGGAGTTAGGATTTGTGCCCGGTTAATGGCAATAGGCTCGCCCCTTATTACATGGGACCTAAATATACCGGCGAACTGTGGGTGTACATTGTTACACCTCTGCCTAACCCTTCGGGGAATACAGGCGTGATGGTATATATATATATATATATATAAATATATAAAAGACATGTTACAAAGTGAGCGTAGAGCTACACTACGAAAGGATTTTTCTAAACTTCACCACTTAGCAAGTCAGTGGGGGGTTGAAGTTGAACGAAGTCGCGGGCAGCAGCTTGTTAAAGTGTCTATGTACATATGAGACCTAGCTATTCTTTTTTAAAACAACCTCGTTGTAGGTTCACGACCGGTAAAGTGCTAATGTAACGTTTTTATTTTATATGTACTTCAAAGTTTATCTTGGGCATCACAGACATTTGTGAAGAGAAACCAGGACTTACAATTTTATAGGTCTGAAATCGTTAATCCGCCTTGAGTAAGCGTGGTGATCAATACTCGCGCCTTCTCTGTATGAGATGAGGCCTTTTCCTTGCAATGGGACAATAATACGTTTTTTTTATTGGGGGGTGGGAAAGCATCAAATAACTTCTCCCGCCCTGGGCGGGGCGGGAGGGAGTGTCAGACTTTTACTGACTAAAACCCACCCATGTTCCTTCTTGTGCCCTTTGCGTTCCGGGGGCGCGGTATCTCTTGCGAACAACCCGCAGCCCCGGCAACAATAATACGTTGTAACATGTTATTATTATTACGTTTCGTTGGTACGTATAGCCTAGCTACCACAGGAGCTTAAACGCTTTAACTTCAATCATGACATTATCTCAAAATTTGCGTAGGATGTCCCGTTCTCTATTTATTTTATTGTTTGTACAGTTACCAATATAGAACAATAAATATTTGCCTAACAATTCGTGAGTCGGAACTAACTCTGGTGAGAACAGGGTTGACGTCAAATAAACCAGTACACAAAGGAATATACCTCTAGGCAACTGAATACCCGATACCTAAAAGCTTCTCTACCATACGGTTAGGTAAACGGTTAAGGGTGATTGTTTAACTTGCATAATTAGATAAAGTATGAAGCTAAGCTACGCTATTTTTTTTTAGAGATATTTAGTACCTACCCTTGTACTCAGTCTTTCTATACTCATTTTTTTATCTGTTATAATTATGTATGTACATAATTAAATCTGCAAATAATAAATAAGCTAAAACAACCTAATGAGCGAAAGTATCCGGTTAACGTAGGATAATGATTTTTTGATGGAAGCTTGGCCACTTGGGCAACCCACATACATTTTCAGACACTAAGGCTGCCTGGCCACTGAAGTGGAGCGAGGCTGCGGAGCGGAGAAATGGAGAAATATGAATCAATAGGATTGCATAACTGGAGCGGAGCGAAGTTTCTCCGCTCCGCAGCCTCGCTCCGCTTCAGTGGACAGGCAGCCTTATTGAGTTTAAATAGACACCTCCAACCGCTAAGTATTTGTGGCCCGTATTTATCATGTTATCTGTGGGAGTCAAACCCAGGAAACCCTATGCGGTATAACTATACGACAAATACTCAACCCTTGAACCAACTGTTTGCGGGGCGACATATTTAAAATAAAATATAATAATATAAATAATATCAACTCGTCTTAGATCGTGAATAGGAACGAAAGAGAATTTTACAATGTCTTAAATGACAAATTAAAAAATTCAAGCATAAAAAAAATACTTATTTTTTTTTTTTAAGGAGTTCACATATGGCGTGAGCACCAACCATGCTATCGATTGCTTAGCATGTAACCAAAAAGTTAGCATATACTGAACGCTTATTGAAACATTTATTAAAACGTGAAAACCACTTTAAGCTTACCTAAGGATTTATCACAACTAATGCAAAATAGCGCAATAAATAAAATAAACCAACATCGCTATACTTTTATAACCAGTCAAAATATTTTTTAACAAAATTATGTCTCGGAAAGGAAGATAATGAAACACGAACAAAGTTATTATATGAAACGTACATACAATATGTAATGTAAGTACATAATGTATTAGTTTACTCGGCCGGCAAGTGTGGCGAGGGAACACAGATGGAGAGCAAACACGGGCTTAACTGCACTAGACGAGTAGATTCCCTTTTAATTAAACGAGTTCTAGACGTGCTCACCGAGGCCAACTATACTGAACTTACACACAAATTGATATAAAACAAACAATCATAAGTTCTACATTTACAGATATTTCTAAAAATATTTTACATAAAGTCGTTTCAAAAACATTCATATTTCCCACAAAGATAAAAACATTTCACGTACAACGTGTTCCGTGAAGCTGTTTTTGTAAACGAACTCTTCTTGCCCTCATTAGAGTCTTTTCGCATCGAAAACTAAAAAAGATTTTACACGAAAGCGTAACTCTCCTAACTCAAAATAAATTACATGAACTGTTATTAAAATCCATTAACAAGGGTACGTGACTTTTCTGTCATGTTACTTATTACAAGTTGCCTAAATAAGAGCCCCATCTGATCCACTACCTACTCATAGCACAAACATTCAAAATAAAACACAGGGACACTTTCACAGTGAAAAGGGTCGAGCGGGTAATTGGAAAACATAAAACACAAAAACTCAATTTATATCCGTGCAACGCGTGTAAATAATATAAATTGATTTGGATCAATTTTAGGGGGGGAGTATAATCACCGAGTTTTATTGGCAGTGCCTCGATCACAAGTGTTTTGTGAGTTCATAAGAGCCGCAATAAATTGTATGATAAAACGCTCGTTTTTGTTTTAGTGTCCCGGTGCCGGCCGCGCGGGCGTTGGCTCGTAAAGCGTCGCGTATCACATGTCCTGTAGGACGAATCATCTACAGGTGTTGTTCGATGAGATTTACAATTACACTCGAACAATTTATGTCTCCAGTTACTTGTCCTATTGATGTATACTGTATTTCGTGTATGTTTGTTTCATTAATTTCAAAATTAGGTTAAACACAACATGTGGTAAGTTCCCAGCACATTACTGGTACTAATTGTGCTACTAATTTGAACCCTCAATTTAAAATGTCATAGGTTACCCCTTGAAATCGTACAATTTACGGTAATGTCTTACCTTGAACCGCATTTAACCCTATTTGGCGCACCCGTGACGCATACATGATCCTTTTTTTAATCATGTTACTTTGTAAGTTAAACCGTTTACCTTCTCTATGTCAAATAAACTTTGTCCTTCTTTCTTTTCTTTACTCATCGATTGACGGCGAACCAAATTCAAAGAGAAACAGAATGATCAGATACATAATAACAAAACATTGTTTCAATAACACATTTGAAACGCGGCATCATTTTACTAATATATATATTATGGCACGTAGATAATCCGAAGTTAATATAGCCAACTGCTAAAGCACGTCTGCACTCCGCGTTAATAAACGGCTTAAGCTTTTCAGCGCAGAATACCATTAAACATCATGGACTAAAAGGACCTGTTTGCAATACGTATTACCCGAAGCATTGAACTGAACAAGGCAATTTGAACTAATCTACAAGCAAACGGAGATCCCATCTACCTACACGCTGTATATAACAGTTGCCCGGAGTGGGGTAATAGCTGCCGAGGCTGCCCGACCAGCTAACTTAAGCTGAACAGCAAACTTAATGTAACTTCGTCCAGAGCCAAGACTAGGCCTAATAATAGCGTCATTATATCACTTGCTTTAATATCCTGATAATAGTGACTGATTGTAATTATTAAGTTCGCTTCACGTTAGTTGGTGTTTGGAAATCAAATAATATGAATAGTCTAAGGGCTGACTTTATAATCGTCATATATCTCTTAACGGGGGAATAAATATGGCGGTTTGACAGCTTTTGTCTATACAAAATCTATATCATAAGTCAAACTGTTATATTTATTCTTCAGATAAAAGTTATCTGACAATTAGCTCTTATCTAGCCCTTAGTGTAGTAATATGTGGTCTCCAGTATTTGTCGCTCGTAATTAAATCTCCCTTGTCAAATTTATTTTGAGTTGCCATGAAGATACAAGTACTATGTAGGTAGTTGTCCGTTAAAACTAGATATAGCTGACAAGTATTTATAAGATGCTTTGATTGATCATGCTCTCATGATACAAAAAGATTTTTATTATTATTTAGTTAGAAAATTAGTGAAGTGCTTATTAATTTTTTTGGAAGCCATAATTATTTAAGTACCGCCTTCCAATAATTTAATTTCTTGGCAAATAATTGTATAAGGAAATGTCAATAGCTAATTAAGAACTCAATGTAGGAGTATTTGCCGGTCAAATTAGAGGAAAATATTGCCCATTTAGCCATTTACCTATTCATAAAAATAATTTAAACATAAATGTAGATATAATATTATTTCTATGAACACAGTCAATTTTACAGTTAGGCTACTGGTTGTCTGGTTGGCTGTTGGTTGCTGTTGTAAGTGTTATTAGTGCCAGCAAACTCAGCGAAAGGTAAACTTAAGCACAGATAAAAAGAAGAAAAGAAGATAAAGAGAAGATAAGAATCTATTATTTACCAAGAATCTTGGGTTTAGCAATACTTGTAATTCTTTAGAAATTAATTATTTATTCGTTTACTGAGAGCAAGAAAAGAGAATAAGATAAATTAGGTACGCAGCGGGTGTACAAACGGTTATCTAATTGTGTCGGTGAATGGCGCGGGGGCGTGCGATGCAACGCGGCGTGCGGCGTGCCCAGCTGCCTGACGTCACAGCGGACATGTTGCACAGCTCACGGCTCGATCACTAACATACTAATGCGGGGAAACGAATGTATTGCTTTATTCTGTAACATTACTCTGAAACACATTAAAAAAGATCAATAAAATATTTGTTTTTAATTTATTATTTAACAATTTATAAAATCTCTAAGATGCCTACGGCTAATCAAAGTAACAGTAACTGATATTTAGTAAACACGATAGCAAGAAGTTGAGATAACGCCGTGTTACTGACAAACACTCTTCAAAGGGCGAATTATTGATTCGATTTCATTATAAGGGCGGGTTCATTGAATCGTGTTACTAAGCTACGACTTCCACACAAACTTTCTGGTATTCAAGTTAAAAAGGTCGATAAAGTTAAAATGAGATATAAAAGGAATAAGAGTAATAAAAGCAAATTAGAGCAAATATTTATGCACGTGTCTAATAACTACAACTAATCAACTCAATATATCGTATGTGACCCGTGTTACGGCACAGAATACTGGAATCTGAAAACAAAAAGCGTTCGGGTGAGCGCGGGATCTGCGGGCCGCAGCTGCAATTACCTAATGATGCGCAGCGGTTACCCAATTACAGCGACTACCGCTGCATTTACGTTTTTAGTTCCGCTGAATCAGCCGCTTTGCTCGATAATTTACTGAGCTGGAGTGCTGAAAACTCACGTATTGGCACTACAAATAAAATGTCAACTATGTTTTGTTGAACTAGGAAAGATACTGGTGTGTTGATAGTTTGTTAGATAAGATAAAAATGACATTGAAGCTTGAAAGTCCATCGTATTGATGGCCCTTTGAGTTTCCATAACTCTAATATGCAGCGACACGTAGAGGCTAGTGCGAGCTTTTTATCATCGCAAATTAGGTTCCGTCGGTGTAGCCTTCGCAAACAAAGTGAGAGAGATGTTAATTTAATGTACGTCGGTGTCACTCGAAGCGGACCCGCAGCTCCGACTTTCAAAGGACTAGGGCAGCCACGGATTCTCTATTATGTAAATTTTCGCGTAATTTTCTCGGTGGGAGTGCGCCGGCCAGACTTTGTAACACGAGTGGCCTCTCATTAATACTTACCTGAGCTCTTCAATTTTTGAAGGACAACGAAAATTTACGAATGCTGATTCAGTTTAAACGCTTACAAATTAAAAAGTAAATCAACCAACGCTGGTATAATTAATCTGAAACTCTGAAATAGCGAGCCGCTTACTGTAGTCTAAGTTTACAAGTCAGTAAACTTGTGTTGAACAACACAGAAATAATAACGATACTTAAATGATAGCCGTCTGAATGTTTCCGAGAGTTTCCATTTGTAATGTAGGGCACATAATACGAAAACCTAACGGGTACTAATCCGTAGATGAGCCGTCGGTTTCGTAGGAACATCTGCGGCCGCGACAACAACGACGCGAAGCGAAACAAAAACGAAATGAGAAAGGTTTGGAAAGTCGTATTGTGGCAAGTTGCGATGAAGCAGGAGCTTGCAGCCCACATGTATTGTGTGCGCCCCCCGGCCCGATCGCGCGCTCGCCCGCCACGGCTTGCCAGAGCGAGATATAATATAACTTCACCAGACCTGCCAAAATACTTCTTCACATGTTTTTCAAACTAACTTCACAACTAATTATGTGCTATAATTATGAAAACATATTCTTATTCTTTAATTTTTCAAGTAAAGTTTTGTTTTAGTTTTACGTAAAGCAAAATATTTCAGCTGTACAGTGGTAGGTACACGAATTTAAAATAAATCTTACGTGTTTCTTAGTTGTGAAAACGTGTTACTTAAAAAAATTAATTGGCTTGTAAAGTATCTCTTCGAACGAGATAAACCTACTTACGTGTCAGTTTATGTTCTGAATGGGGTATTAAACACAGTCTTTAATTTTAGTAACTCGTATTTTATGTAAGCGTATAAACGTTTTACGAGGAGCACTAGACGTGAGTTGCTTAAATATCAATACGGTCCGTTCATTAACTATTTCTTGAGAAAACTGCGATTCTCGTCTCCTGTAAACAGGAATGGTTTAATAACATACAAATAAAATAGTTAACGAGCACTATGAACAGCAAACAATAGGTACTAGATCATTTCATTGTTTCTTTTTTGTCCCTTACAAATAAAATAAAATAAAATAAATAAAATTTCACCTCATATATTATTGATCTCTCGGTTTGTGTTTCTAGATTAATTTTCCGATCGTTTATCGATCAGTTCATTTCGAACAAGATTGAATTTGATAATAACAGGTCATTTGGTTCTAGTTAGAAAGTGTCAATAAAATGTCAGAAGGAATACTACAATACAGTTTTCACCCAATTTTCTTCGGCCGGTGAAAAAATATTGGAGAGTTTTCTCCTTTCATCCTGTATCTTGTAGCACCATCGTGACAGTTAATATTCTGGTATGGGTGATAATACTTTATAATCTACCTCGGGAGGTACATTAACATGATGCGGCGGCTGCGAGTAGCGATCTGTGAACGAGCCGCGCGCCGTGACCGGACTGAATACAATTACTGGAATAGTGTAATTAAATTGCAAAGTTAGAGCTTCATAGCAGCATATTAAGAGGTATAAAAAGCATCGCGCTATGAAGTTTTAATGATATTACTTTTGCATACATGGTTCGAGTGTTTATTTTAATCCTAAATCCAAATTGTAAAAGCCCGTCGCCTTTAATTATCAAAAGTTGTTTTCAACTTCAAATTACTATGAACACAAAGTTTTAAAAGCCGTTTATCATTGTCAATCATGCACCTGTCTATCTCTCAGATGTAACCTTCGTTCTCGTAAATTATTGGAGTCTCTGGAGAGCTTTTACATTTATTAGATCATCAAACAATTTATCCGTGACAACTGTGCAGAAGTTGTGGACGCGGAAAGCTACCTACTGCCATAAATATCCTCAACAGCGACTAGTCAAACAGCCGAAGTTTGTTAAACACATGTGTATGTAATATCGATCTAGTTGGAACATCAACAAATAGGATAAACAAAGCCCAAGTAAGCACCTACCTATCGTTCGTTGTTTTATATATGTGTGAAAGACGGTAACGTGAAATAGGGATATTGAATTCTAAGCGCGTCTCCGACGAGCGAGCGTACGTGCCGCGCGACCAACTGTTCCACAGCCTCGACAAAAAGTCCAAATAGATGTGTCCCCGCAAAGAAGATAAGAAAGCGGCCATTGTGCCTGATGCACTAGCGAGCTCCTGCAAATCTCAAAACATCTCCAAAGGATATAACGAGAAAAGTTGTGTGCGTTCGCACCATCGGTCGTGGCCGCGCCGCCGCCCGGTCCGACTCTCAGATTCTATTATTATTTATTGCTCAATAACCATCCAACAATTTTTATTGCTTGTAAACATCTGTCTCTCAGCAGGAATATCCTTCGCTACCGTTTCTTTGCATTTTATTATGAAGAGGTTCAAGTTGGAGCAATAAATCTGATTGTTAGCACAGCTGAAGTTATACCTATATGAAGTCGTATGAATTTTTTAAAAATTGTGTTCCTCCTTTGAATTTAAGCATGTAGGTACCTGCATATATGGTAGAAAATATTTTTAATAATGTTAGTATGTGGTACTTCCAGCAGATAATCATTGTAAAACATTTCTGAAGAGTAAACAGGATACCTGTAGAGAGAAAGGCAAATTGTAGAATAGGGAAACCTAGAGGGTTCTCGGGTAGAGCTGTTTGCATGCACGCGGTCGGCGGCCTCGCCCGCCGGGCTGCCTTCACAGAATCCACATTGTGTGCTGCACTCCCTCCTGCCAACAAATGTATGGCATTGTGGCTACATTGCCAAACATTAATTCGTAAAACACATAATAGTACCGATATTGTACATATTCGGTGATGTGTTATGGATATTAGGAGTTAGGTGGAGTCAGAACTAATCCTTATAGTCATTGATCTTTAAAACAATACAACCTTTTTCTAAACTGCCTCGTTAGTCTAGTGGTTTTAAGCGCAGCTGCTGCGCTAGAGGTCTTGAGTTCGATTCCCAGGTCGAGCAAAAAGTGTTATTCGGTTTTTCTGTGGAATTCTCCGTACCAGCTCGGAGTTAGGATTTGTGCCCTGTTAATGGCAATAGGCTCGCCCTCTTTTACACGGGACCTAAACATACTGGCGAACTGTGGCTTTCATAAGTACACCTCTGCCTAACCCTTCGGGGAATACAGCCGTGATAGTATGTAACCTTTTTATGATTTAAGCACTTAAAATCACAACACTGTCACCATACCCTTGAGATCACCCTGATTGGACCTCTAAATCCCGGGTAATAAAAAAGGGTAACAATTGTTTTCTTAAACAAAATTGTATATAAAATGTTACAGTTAACATGCGTATCCTTATACCTACTACATTGTAAAGATATATCTGTACAATACAGCACTTAAGCTAATCAAATCATCCATTAGATACTCGAGCTATATTCACGAAGCGGCGCCGTGTAATTAAGATAGTTCGTACGAATAAAATATAGTTTTTATCAGTTGTTAATATTCTATCGGCGTTGTACAGTTCAGTGATTGTACTTAATGAAATAGAATGGCACTATTGCTACCTACTGTACTACATAGCAAAATTCATAAATTGAACATTTTTAGGCCTTTGTTCCCGTTTTTTGTCTTGTCCTGATAGTTTGACAGTCGACGGTAACAGAAATAATGCTTAGCCAAAGCACGTGCTTAATAACGTCAATGTGTCTCATTGTTATAGTTTCATATTGCAACAAAATTGGAAGTGAATTTTCTAAATTCCTTAGGGTTATCCAGGAACAAAAGCGGAGGCCATCAATTCCACTTATCTATACAATTATTCAACTACCATCATAATGTGGGTTTCCTTCGAACCTTTGTCTGTAATCGAAACACTAAGCCGAAGTGATTTAAGATTATGGTGTGGGATAATGGCGTTCATTTTCGTTTCTACGTGGCACAGGTGCGATACCAATTTTTTCTTAAAATCGTGAAATTTATGTTCGCTGTAATTTCGTTTAGCGAAATTACTCTTGTTTAAGTAGGTACAGCTCTGTTGGCTCAGCCACTTGTCTTCATCTAGAAGTGGGCACTGTATTTAGTTGAAGTATTTATTCACCCCAAGAAATGCCAGGAGTGTTTTAGGGATAATGATAAAGCCACACACAAAAGTTTCTCGTTTACATAGAGGTAATTTCCTGTTGTGTACATCTCAAAATTATTCCATACATACGCTGGAGGTATATTCGTGTTGCCGAGCTCTCAAGAAGCCCCCTGACCCAGTAAAGCAAAACTTTGCGCATTATTGTTGGTATATTCAACAACACAAGTGAGCTCTGTAAAATTTCACACTTTCACATATAATAAAGTTTGCAGGAAATATTGCACGTGACATTTCTATATTTATGCTGCATGTGAATATGGGTTCGGTGTTGTGCGAGACAAGTTGTTAGTTGTGTTTATTTTAGTTTTGTTGTAGACTGTACTTATCTGTTGGGTGCTCAACAAACATAAGGCTGTCACCCGACCCGTACCGTTATTAAGTTCGGGGTCCCACTATCCTGTATCCCAATGAAATCATCAGAAGGAAAATTTTCATCCATAAGGTCGTACCCCAGTTGTAAGTCAAAACTGTTGTTCAAACTAACATAAATAGGACAGTAAATATTCATACAAAGTTTGATACTATGTTTGCCTACAATGTCTATCTTGGACGCTCTCAATCTTCTCCGAAGTTTGGAATATCAATGCTAAACTTTATAACACTTGATTTGTTAATAAAATTGAAAGGTTTGGACCGCCTTAAAAGATGATATCGGATTATTTCCTCCATGGTCTATCACTACCATTCCAATTTAACTGGAATAGCTTTATTTTGAAGTATGGGTTAAATAAAAAACGTATATCTGAGAGATAATACGAGAGATAAAATAGAGGAAGCCGACCACCTGCCCACATATTTCTCACCGGGAGATTGGGATTGCTATATCCACAGATTCGAATAAGCCGTGAATGACAAGTGAGTGATCATCGAGGCAGTCCCGCGGGCACAGATTATCGTCATCGCTCGTCCGGCACCGGACGCCGGACGTCGGACATCATCCGTGAGGGTTCGGTACGCATCATTGCCGTATCGTTGCACCGTCAATGAACACTCTGCGTTAAAGTCTCTTTTATAATGAATAATGTTTTTGTGACAGATTCCTAATTAAGATATGCATAATGTTGGTATAATTTTCGTTCGTCACGGTATTTTGTTTGAAAAGGTAATTTTATGTGTACCCAACCTTTATGAAGTTAAAAATATAATTACAAAAATTGCTAGAAATACACGTCAATTCTAGTCGCACCGTCCAAATTGAGTTAGCAAAACTTTTGAAATTTATGAATAATAATGTAATTAATAAATGTCTCGTTATAATATTAGATTTTAATGCTTTATCAAATTACTTTATACTTGGCTATAACTGATAAAATAAATAGTATATTTTGAAAAAGCAACCGTAGAATGCAACAAATCAATTTCGAGGACCACTGCATATCCATTCATACAACCTTTTAAACTGATTGTTATTCATTTGCAAGTTGAAAAATAAAACCAATTATATTGTAGTGTTGTGACAAAAATAAAGCGAGACAACATTTTATTCAGAACCTTTTTGTTTTATACGAAACGATGTTTTAAAGCTAAATATCTGCTTGCAAGGACATCGTCAGCGGGTGTTGTTGGTACTATGGTCGCCGCGGGAATTTTAGGCTTTTACTAAATATTACACAAAAACTTTGTAGAGAACTTTGCGCCTTTCAAGTTGGGACTCGTTGTACGGCTTCTCCCTATAAACTAAAGCTGTAGATATGCGCCCTTGGCCACTACGATCTTAATTTGGGAACTTTAGAAGCGCTTCACTATGAGACCTTTTACTATTCGTGATACGCATCTTCCTAAACTAGTCTCATTTTAATTAACAAAATAGGAATTTCGCTGTTTAGATTACCGTCGTGATATTTTTTTTTAAATATAGTCATTTCTATTTTGAAGATATTGCCGAAAACGTTGTCAGAGAAACCAAGAACCTATAAACAAAACCTACCTCACGTTTATAGTCATTCCAAACATGTTTACAGGAAAATTAGTGAATGTTAATGTTTCACGCTCTGACGTGTTTATGTACTGTAATGTGATATGATAATTATCACAAAGACAAACGTTTTCGCCGAAGTGGGTACTCTTAACACTCGTGACGAAAATACTCGGAATACTAAACTACCATGACAAAACGGGTAACATGTGCGAGATTTAAATTGTAACTATAGGTACTAAATGCATTGAACATACAGGTTACATTTGCGTAGGTGCATGTAAGTGTTGTGGCCGGGCACTATCGGACCGGCACTGAATTGCAGCGCACAATATGTTCCTTTGGCGAGCTATCTCTGCGGCTCACTGTACCTTATCGCTTCCTCATTGACGCATGACCAGACGGCCGATGAAACATGAATGATCATTGGTCAACAGATGAACTCGATCACTATGGGTCGCTCCGGCGATCTCACACCCAGCTACGACTATTTATGACTATGGAGCTGGCTTTAAATGTTTGCTGCTTATTCCTGCGTAAAAGTCAAATGAGTGAGATTGATGGCCTTGTAGTGATGGATCGCCGACGCATTAGTTTTAGAATTACCGTGTAGCGTTAGCGCATTCAATATTTATTTGTTTTCCTGAAACAGTTTCCGGCGAACATAATTGTAAATTGCAGCTTTACCTCATCACAAATAAAAGCATGAGTGATTCTGAATGACACCCACTTTCTAAAGACGCGAACTCGGAAAGGTTGCGAAGTAATGTGAAGTGATGCGAAAAAATATTAAAATATATGAGTAGGACATTTTTATCGTGTAATAGAGACGCTGACACATGTGGCGAGCGAGAATTATTTATTTTGTGAGTAGTAGCTGTAGTTAGCGAACAGAATATTACTAATGAAGTACAAACCAATAAAATAGTGAAGAACCAAACTTATATCATTTACTTAAAGTTTTCTTGGAACAAGTTATGAATTGTGACATCACTCTTTATTCAAGTTAAAGTTAATTAAAATCCTACCAAAGTTTGTGCTAATCTCTGTTCTTCCTAAATAAAGCACCCTAGTTTGGCTTTTGTGGAAAGTTCAGAAGACCGGTTTTGGCCTTTGCGTACATCTAAAATTCATGAAGTTATCTATTTAGTAAGAATATAATAAAAGGTGGAAGTAATGACATAAAAGATATTGTGGCGTAATTTTTACTGTCCCCGAAATTGGCGTGGTGTGTAGTCGAGTTCAGTGCGTTTATGTGGCCATGAATAATACGGCATAATACATAAAGAGGTGTAATATAAAGCATATTATATGATGGCACTTTAGGTGCAGTAGCCAGAAGCTGTAAAGTATAATAATATACAACTATATTAGTGTCCCGTTTATGAAGGAGACAAAAGGAATTACGTTTGCAATATGTACTTACGTAACAAATAAACTATTCATTAGTTAACTGCTTGATGAATGAGAGTGACGAGGATCGAACTCAGCGGAATTTGAAAAGCCTATGTCAAGCAGTGGACAGCCTTATGATAGAAGCGTTAATGAGTGGCTATGGTGGTTAATGTTGTAACTAGAATGCCATCGATCGATGTCAAAACACTAACCTTTTCTTGCGATTTCGTCCGTGCGAAATTTCATACGAATCCTTAAATTTTTCTATATTTAGTAAAACAGCAGCCAGGGATAACGCAGGTTCCTATTAGCGAAAGAATGCTTAGCATAGAATAAGTAGGTCCAGAGACTAGCGCGTTCAAATAAAAAGCAAACAAACTCGTCAGCTTTTTTATATTAGTAGGTGCAGAATAATCGCTACTAGATTGATTAAGGGAATCCAGCTGCCATATTCTATACTGGATCGATCGAAACGGTCGTCGTCTATTTTCATCTTTATAAAGTTTACACGTTAACATGATATAAGCAGATCCATATTGCTATTTAATTTAACTCTATTTCAACCAATAACAATATAACTGCAACTGTGCTAATTGGAGCACTTGGCTACAACGTGTCACGTTAGTGGCGACGGGTTATCATGTATGAGCGTCTATGCCGTAGTTAAGCTAATTAAATCAGTTACCTCGTCTACCTCCAATTCTCAGAATACGGATGTTTAGAAGCGAATAGATTTTATAGGAGGTAATATAGAAGAAACATAGGAAGTAGGTGCCGAGACGGGTGCAATGACGTGTGACTGCGTAAATACCTTTGTAGGATAATAGACTGTAGAGAAATATGAATATAACATATTTTAGTACGGCTAAATTTTGTATGGTTTTTGTAGATACTAAAGAAATACTAATATTTTTTGTATTAGATTGTTACCCTGTATTGAAAGATTGATTTTGTTATTTATTGAATATGAACCAATGTATTTCGAAATGGCGCTTTTTATTAACTTTTTTGTTTGCTATAAAAGGGGATGTCAAATACATAAATGCACGCAAATAGTACTAGTAGGTATCTTTAATAAAGTTTAGTAACAATTGTTACCTTGTAATAAAGTTAACATAATTTAATTTAGTAACATTTTGTGGCCCGCACTTGTAATAAAATAGTAGTCGTCAAAGCAAGCGGCCCCTGTATCTTGGGGACAATAATATTAAAATGAAATCAATATAAATAAGACACGCCTCAATTGTAAGTCGTTCATAGTTCATACCATCACGCTTGTATTCCCCGAAGGGTGAGGCAGAGGTGTACCAATGTACACCCACAGTTCGCCGGTATGTTTAGGTCCCATATAATAGGGGGCGAGCCTATTGCTATTATTCGGGCACAAATCCTAACTCGGAGCTGCGACTGAGAATTTCATAGAAAAACCCAATAACACTTTTTGCTCGACCTGGGAATCGTACCCAAGACCTCTTTTTTTTTTTAGTACCACTAGGCTGACGAGGCATTTCATAGGTAAATCTCCTAAAATGTGACTAATTACAGTTGTCACAGTATATCTAAATTTTTCTCGTATTTTGTAGTCGTACGAACCAATCTTACTATATATATACTTATTTTTTTAAGGTATTGCGTGGTAAGATTACTGACCCTGGTGTGCTAAAGAATGTGTGTCTGAACGTGCCCGATAACTACGTGTCGAGGAGACGGCGTCCGCGGTTACTGGCGGTGCCGCGTGGTCGGACCAACCTGGTGGGTAAAGCACCGATGATGCGCGCCTTGTATACGCTTAACGAAATCGCGGAAAGGCTAGACTGTTCTCAGAATGAGTTTACAAAAATTACTTTGCATGACCTGTGTCATTAATGTTAATTTTGTAAATAATTTATAAGATTATTATATTTTGTAAAATATTGTGTTAGACCACGCTACCGATTTGGGATGACCTGTAATGTTAGTTGTGTTGTAAATAATTTTTTTTTTCTTAAAGAAATCTCTCGTAGAATTGTCTTATAAATATATGTCAATATTTATAATATCATTGGAGATAATGCTATTATCATCTTGTTGCTACTGGCGTGTACCTAAAGTAAATTTGTTTATATTCTTTTTTGGCTTTGAATCCATAATTAAACCCCGCGACTTCGTGAGCGTGGCTTATTTCGCGTCTTTATGTAAGTTACGTCTTTCGATATTGCTCCGCTCCCGTGAGTTGTAGCGTGATGTTATATAGCCATGTTCCTTAGAATTAATGTAGCTATGTATTGGTGAAAAATGATTAAAATCGCTCTAGTAGTTTCGGAGCCTATTCGTTACAAACAAAACAAACAAAAAATCTTTTCTCTTTATAATATTGGTATAGTATAAGTAAAGAAGTAAAGATTACTTATTATCTAATCAATTTATAAAAAGGAGCTCCCCCACTCATAGGGCATTAAAAAACGCGTTTGCTTCACTGTCAATGGGATAAGTGAGCAAAATGCTAACCAATGCCAACCATTCTTTTATAGGTAGGTACATAATAAATAAACTAAGACATTTTTTTATATACCTAAAGTACAATGCATTTTCCATCAACTTTGCAATATAGGTTATCAATTTCTCGGTTAATCATATTAAAAATTTACTCACATTTCCTTTTTAAATATAATGAGAATGTTTACATTATTTAACAAGGTAGGCCAACTTTCTGGAACATCGTAATCATTTGTCGATGAACTTCTCTCCTGTAATGAGGTACTCACTACGACTTTAACCTACTTTTTCTGAGTAACTTTAATAATTATTTAGGGTAATTAAATAATGTTATATTGGTATTCAACATAAACGTCTTTATTGATAGAGATAGGTAAATCTGAAAGAGATTATCAAAAAAAAAACAATAATAAAGTTTGTGACATGTACAGTGAGCAATAAAAGTTATTTAAGACTGTCACTTTTAAATATCATCTAAATAGACACGTTATATTACGTGCTTTTCAAAATTTCAGGTCATAGCTAAAAGGTAATTTTGTCTTGATATAACATTCATTGAGTATTTCTTTTAGTATTGTGCTCAATAATTAAGATAAAAAAAACGTAAACGCCTTTTGTCGCTGACCGTACCTAAATCTGTGAATCCATTTCTAATAAAATACGGGTATAAATTTTCTGCTGTAGAAACATAATAATTCCCAAGATCGTCTTTTATTTAAATGTAAACTTGTAAATATCATGTAACTCAAAATAAAACCGTCGCTGTCACAAAACTTGTGTTATTGTTCTCTTGCGTCCTTCACATGCTACTTGAACTTGTGTCAATTGGTGCATCTACCTTTCATATCCCTTTTAAAATTGTCCAATTTATTATAATGTTGTTAGAAGTTAAAATTATTAATTGAGAGTAACCTTTTACCTTTTACCTGCAGTAAGGAATTACACCAACTAACGTGTGGAAGCGTAATGTGGTGACTGACCGTGTTGGTATGCGACTGCTCGGCTATGTGTTATGATGGGTACGTTGTAAAGGTATGTTTATGGCATTTTTGCCTGGTTATCTATTGTACACCTAAATAAATAGCGAACTTCTTTCTAGTAGTTTGAGATGCCGCAAAAAGCCCAAATGGATTATTTACTTATAATAGCAATTACGCAAAAAATATTTAGTAATGAAATATGGCGGAATGTGCTGAATGAATTTCTTAAAAACTGGTAAGATAAAGCACGGCATCATGAGAGATGGGTGGGGTGGAGGGAGGTGTTGGCCCAAGAATGGGACAAAACAGATTAAAAAAAGGGAAAGAATATGATTGTGGCTACGCGGCCATGATTTCAGCTGCCTGAGGTTAATGATTTAATTTTGTTTAGAAAGTATAATTTATTGATTACCAGATACAATTTCGAGGTAAATTAATTTTTCTCAGTTTGATTAAAAGTATACGTTGTATTTATTCAAGTTTGATTATATTTATCCAACGATTCCGCTGACCTGTTTCTAGTTTTGACGTAACGCGCCTATGTAAACTAATATAAAACAAGACGTAGGTATCGCACGGTTGAAAAGTCAACGCAATCTTGGCAAAGGGTCCCGTGTGAGTCTCACCAAAGAAATTACCCGAGATTTGCATAAAGGAGACTCAAGGGATCGTCTTTGAAACTCGCCCTAAGTTTGTGGACATACCAACATGCTTTATATTAAGTTACGCTTTGCTTTGTTCTAAGTAGTGTACTTCGGCACTAAATAACGGGGATATGTGTGAAGATAACAGGTTGTATCTATATCTAGCGCGCCTCCTTGCCGGGTTATATCCGCCCTTAGTCGCAAACCATAAGGAATACGAGGGAGACGTGAGAGTCCTCATAGTGAACAATTATATCGCGCGAGTGTTCACCCTCCGCACTTAATTACGGTCGCGTTAGTTTGTTATCAATCAAGATTGACACGCTAGTAATTGTAATAAGTTATATTATGGCCTAATTAATGATGTACCTATTCGTAAATGTCAATTAGTGTTCCACACACGGCACCGGGCATATATAGGTTATGTAGCGCAGATATTTCAGTACAGTGCACGTTTGGGCGTAACGCAACAATTGAGTGTGCGGATAGTAATTTAAGATTATCTCTCGAGCTAATGGCGGCAGTTAGACTGACTATCTGGCACACGTTGGACAGCACATTTGTCCACGCGACAGGTACAATTACCGGGAACCGGTCTCATTCGTTCAAATACCTAACCGATTTACCTTTATCTGGTCCTCGCACACAATTATAGTTATGTGTTGCGTCACCCTATGTTACATGACCATAACATAGTTTAGCAAATCTCGTGAATACTTTTACGGATAGTTGACTATACTAATGAAATTCTTGATCATCAAAACTCTAAACAAAGACGTCCTAAAAGTTTTGCGAGTACATACGCACAAAGCTCGTAATTTCCCCGGAGATATCTAAGGCCCCTAGTTAAATTAGCTTGGCTAAACATTCCTTAATGAGCTATATTTTTCAACTGTAGACGCTTCTTGAATGTTTTCGTCTTTACATTTTTTGCATCAATAGACTTCATTTCGCAAGAAGTTTATTTATTCAGTTATTAATATTTAAATATGGGCTACTCTACATTATAACTTCTGCAAAGTAGCTATGGTGTGGTACACGGAATTACAGAGTTACGTAAAATAAATCAACGACACAAAAGGGAAAAGCTTGCAGCATTGTACGGCTTTAGGCATTGGACTTTTTTTTTGTTTTATTTCTTATTTATTCGTAAATGAAGAGCCTTTATCGAGTAAATCCTGAGTTCTGAGAACCAGATCATGTTTTGATCATGATACTGCGAAGTCTGCGGTTAAATTTCGTTACAGGTACTTATTGTGTCCGATTAACTGACAAGAAGTAATATCATTTTAGTTGGTATGATGTTTGATAACATATTAAATCGAAAAAGCGTTCGGATCCTGAGGATTCCTGAGAAAAGCAAAATTGATTGTCAAAAAGTGTATACAATCATTTATAACCCCCGACGCAAAAACGACGGGGTGTTATAAGTTTGACGTGTGTATGGCATCGTAGCTCCCGACTGCATGAACCGATTATGATTTAGTTTTTTTTTTGTTTGAAATATGTATTAGTCGGGAGTGTTCTTAGCTATGTTTGATGTAAATCGGTTCAGAGGTTTCTAAGTTATCAGCTCTTTTGTTAGCTCTTTTTTTACATATGGGAAATCATCGCGGGAGGGACTGTCAGACTTTTACTGACTAAAACCCATCCATGTTCCTTCTTGTGCCTTTTGCGCTTCGGGGGCACGGTATCTCTTACGAACAACCCGCAGCCCGGACAGGGGTCGGCCCTGAGTGGTCCTTTAAAAATTGCTGACATCTCTTTGAGGCGCGCGTGGAACACGAACGCGCCGTCGACACGGCCTGTCGTTATGCAACGTAAGGACGGTGAGCTACGCATTGCTCACCGTCCACAGGCCCGCGTCTACGGTGGCCGGGAGTCGTCTCGCGGCTCCCGACGCCCGGAGTGTCTACTCCTTTTCTAGCATAACTGCTTCGTAGAAGTAGGCAGCTCTTTAGTCAGTTGCGGTAGGGATTTTTATACTTCTGTCGGGGGTTACAATTTTTAATTTAGTGTTTTTCCTGTAGAAAGTGGAGCACAAAAAATGTTTTTACTTGCTTATCTTTGCAATATTAGCAGCAAATAATACTTGCTTATAAACATGAGAGTGTAACGTGCAAATGGCGTATGTGTGGCATGTTAACCGTGAGGGTGATGTGATGTGGGCACATTAACGTGCCCAGCGATCGAATACGCGGGGGCGTGTCACCGCTGGCAGCGACATGGATGCACGAACGTAATTTCTTCAAAGATGAGGGTCGCGATAACAAGAAACCTGACAGATGTCCGACGTCGCATCGACGAAGCAGATTGACGTCTGTCGCGGACTAGCTATTACTCAAGTAACTTTTAGCTGATTGTAAAGCCATTTTTGTGAGCTCCTAATAGGATTTTTGATTTTGTTTACATTCTATTTAATGTAAAATGTATCTATAAAGTATTCATTGTACTTATAAATATTTTTTTCAATGATGAAATGTATAAAAATAATTTCAATAAACTGTATATAAATAAGAAACAGAATTAAAAATAAATCTCATAATTGCAAAACTGAAGTGATTTGTTATGCAACTGTCTAGCTAGATTTTGAACAGATTGGAGTTGGTAACTATTTAATTGCAATCGGATTTATGCATCAAATTCAATGTAACCGTATTAGGCTAAGTAGGTACCAAATACGTGTATCTATATTATTTAAGTACGATTGCCTTAATATATTTTACTAAGGCTAATAAAACGAAGTCAGATTTATTCTAAAAGCCGAATGTGCCAATAAGAACTTATCACACCGTCAAAGAAACTGTGGCTACATGAAACCTCACAAAGAAGTGATGGTAGCAGTTTTTTCATATCAACAAATATGATTTTCTTTATGTATTACCATATAAATGTGTAATAAGATCACACATAAGTAAAAATATTCCAAATAATAAGAAAAATAACCTGGTTTTCGAGTTGTGTCACATATCACATTGGTGGTAGAGGGAAATAAAGCGCGCCAGTATATTTCTTTGTGAGCGCTTTTTCTTCAAAACTTTTTACCTACTATTTCAACTTTTTTATTCAACAACTGTCAAAATGTCTATGAAGTGCGCACTATTTTGTGTCACAATAGGGTATTCCCGGAGCGTAGGGCCGCACTTGTGGAATTTAGTTAGAAACTTAAGGAATTTACTTGTTCGATCTCTCCGAGGTGAAATGGTGTCGTTAAATATTACAAGGCTTAAGTTTTCGGAGGTGTTTGTAGACGTATCTTTTGTTATGTAAGGAGTAGGGAGATATTGAGTTCAAATAGATCATGGACTAAATAAGTCAATACAAAATAATATTACAGCAAAAAAGCTCTCAGGAACTTACAAAATACAATGTAATATAGCACTGTAAGCAGCTTGTACAATGATGTGTCGCCGTATTACAATCACAGCCAGACATTGATATTGATTGAAAGAAATCTATTTTAGAATAATTTATCATTTTCAGACAGAAATACCTTCAGTTTTCACTCGATCTACGAGCAATCCGACGCCCAGAGAAAAATCTAATTTTATTTTCAGTACTTACCTATCTGTTCCATTTTAGATTTTTACCGCTTATATAAATCATCCATCATTGACATTTAAATATCATATACTAATGAATCATACTCTGAATATTATCGGATACGGTGTCTGTAATAATTTAAGCCGATCATTTATTCCCCGCAGTATATAATTACAAAGTAAACGTACAAAATACTTGGAGCTTATCAGAAAGGCCTCATCTACATTTCATCGTTGGTCGCTCACGAGATAAATGAATGGAGGATGGTGGTTTGATTACTATTCATAAAGTGGCGAGTTGTGCGCAAACAAAATTGTTACGTCGTCGCCTAATATCTCACGGCGCGGCACGACGCGGCGCGGGGCGACGTTCGGGGTCCCGACCCGGCCTCCATGCTGGCCGACTGTTGCTGCAAATCAAAAGGGCACAACACCAAACTTATTTTCCGGTTCCACGGTCTCATATTTACATAACAGATTTCGACGCCTCGCTAAAATGAAGCGCGGCTTTTTAAGTACAAATTCTGGAAAATGTTCCAATCCGCCACGTTCTTTGTGCGTTATTACATATTTTTTTGAACGCTCTTGGCTGATTTTAATAATCTACATTAAACAGTCTGATTAGACAGACGTCTTGAAGTTGCTTATGAAATTAAATTATATAATCCTTTTGTGGAAAATTAGGGAAAGTTTCAGTATTAACTTTATTATCTTAAGCTAAAGTTTGAATTATATCCTTTCTAATTTATATATGGATATAGATCGTAACATCAATTTATATAGATTGCATACCTTTATGTAATCTATATGAATTGATCTCACGTTATTATGTTCTAGGTTCTTACAGGGATGGTATCCTACTGTTAATACCAACTTGTTTGTGCCTTGCGCTGCTAATTTAATGAAGGATAGCAATGCTCATTTGCCGTTCCGTTGAATTAGCGCTTCAAAGAGCCTAGAGTACCTGCATACAGGTACTCTTACCTCGTTATACAAATTGCTGTGCGATTTCTCCGAGTTACTTGGGTGTCAGTTGCTCTATACAAATTCGAGAGTGTGACACGACTTAGTTGAAAATTCAGGCAAGTCGTCGCGTATTATATCTACCTATTTCTGCCAATTAGTTTGGCATCAACATGTTATTATTTTTTCCATACACTAGATCGTAAAATTGCTCTTATTGCACCGCTTTTAGGTTCATAATGCAGCGTTTTACGTATCTACACAAACTTTTAAAATTATGGGATGGCAGATTTTTCTTGTATATCTCAGCAAAGACGTGAAATTTTTTATTATGTTCAAATATTTTGTGATTAGATAAAGTCTGTTAATTAAGGAAATATGATAAGTAAACATTACATTTCATTAAGATTTTTATTTGTCAATAAATTACCAATTAATTTGTCTTTTTTGCATTTTATTATTACTTAAGTAAGTTTTATACTAGTGATTCATATTGTGCTTGTTGTATTAATTAAATAAATCTCAGTCTTAATTTGTCAAAAATACCTCTAATTTTGCTACATTAAATGACTTAATTTAAATAATTTGTCTTCCTGAAATAAAAATATTTATTTAGTTTGTAGGTCTGTATTATTTATTCCATATTTAGTTTTGCTGGCCGCTCTGTTGACACTACGGTATAGGTACCTCTGACAGAGAAAAAATTGGTGCTAACGAAAAAAAGGTTATATTTTTATACCTATCAATTAATAAATATGAAACACAAACACGGTGAGTATTTTCTCACTACACTCTGGGCTCCATTACGCAATCCTGCCTCCAGTTTAATGACAAACTTAGCTAACTTGTATCATAATGTGCTATTCCCCTCCATTAGTTCTGTTGCTCGACTTTAGGTTTGAACAAAAGTCTTGCCTATTAGTGCTAAATTTGTTCGTTCGCGTTTCGCACCATTTCTTTTTAGATTGCGAGAAATCCTCCATTGATATAAAGCTGGATGCTGCTGAATTCCGTTTGACGCGTTTACTAGCTCACCGCTTCGTGACATATCGATTACACGCCTGAATCAGTAACGTTAAAGTTGCCGTATTGGTATGGTATTCTACGTGTCACTAACTGGAAACGCATACATATGAGATTCTATATTCAAGAATCCCAAAGTGGTAATATTTACCTAAAACAATACCAGTCTATTATTTTCCTAATGCCGAAATTCTAAATTATCCCACGCCAACACTAAAATGAGATAAAAATTATCCTATGTGTTAAGCTTAATTCTTATATTATGTGCACCTCAGTTAATTCAATTTAGCTGTTTAAGACTGAAAGAATACCAAACGTCATATATCCGTCTATCCTCACTAATGTTCGCGTTTATAGTAGGTGTGGAAAGTGGCATATTTATTTATTTTTAACATTTCCAGTACAACTAAAACGTAGTACAACAAATATACAAATAGGGATTTATTATGTGCTAGACAATGTACATATTCGGGATCAATTACTTTATGCGCTTTAAGATAACAAAGGATCATGCACTGATGTATTGTGTTACGTGCCAATTCTTCACTAAAGTTTACTCCTTGGACACATACCATCCTGCCTTTATTCTCCGAAGGGTTAGGCAGAGGTGTACCAATGTACATTGGTACATCTATGCCTAACCCTTATGCCTCAATGTTGCTTACTTTGATGACCAGTATGTTTAGTTGACGGGTATGTGACGTGTCTTTTAACATTCCGTTTACCTAATGATCAAAGTTTTAATGCAGGTGCTCTAACTTTTATCAGGTGCATCGCAATAGGTTACCACGCTATAGTGTAATCCCACGTATAAGCAGCATCACTTAAAGTCTACTTACATTTAACTCTATAAATATGGAAGTCCCAAGAACCTGCTTACTAAGTAGATACGACTTCGTTATTTCCTATAATAAGTTGTATTAATGTATTCTGAACACGTATTTAATAATTTAACAAGGACTCGAGAAAAGATTTATATATTGCAGAATTACTTTAACCTAATTGCTGGAGAGAGTTCAGAATGTTAAATTTGTAGTACCTACCAAATTGTAATAATACTGTACTTGATACTTTCTTCAATAGGAATTGGTATTAGGTGGTATTGTATGTGCAAAGAAATCACTATTAACCCGTCGTGTGCTGAGCTTTTATTTACTGAAACGCACTAAATGCCAAGTAACTTCAAGAATTTTTTGATTACTGGTTAGTCCTTCGGAAAAGCGGATAATACGTCAATATACAGCTAGAAACACAGTATAAATTATACTACTAATTATTATTTAATTAACTAGTAAAACTATAGGTATAAGTAAGCCTAAAATAAAAATACATCATCATCTACTTAGCCTTTTCCCAACTATGTTGGGGTCGGGTTCCAGTCTAACCGGATGCAGCTAAGTACCCGTGTTTTACTTGGAGCGACTGACTATCTGACCTCCACAACCCAGTTATTGGGCAACACGATACCGCTTGGTTAGACTGGTAGTCAGACTTCCTGGCTTCTGACTATCCTTAACGACTGTCAGATATCTACGAATGACAGCCGGGACCAACGGCTTTACGTGCTTTCCGAGGCACGGGTGTGTCACACCACCAACTTCCAAACTCCGGGCTGCTACAGAGCAAATTCTAATGGAAAAACCCAATAACACTTTTTGCCCGACCTGGTAATCGAACCCGGGACCCCACGCTCATCAGTCGCGCTTGCGACCACGAGACCAACGGGGCAGTTAACGGGCCTAAAATAAAAATACATGGATGTGATTTCCTCTAATTTTTTAACAACAAATTATTACGTGGGGCGTCACATTCGGCCGTTTAATCTACGCTGATGAATTAACTGAAAAATATAATCTCAATCAAAGTTTTAAATATAAATATCGGAACTGGCAATCTGGCAATGAAAGAAAAACAAAGTTTATCAGGTGCCCCTGATCCCACGCAAATTGTAAGTCAACGAGGGGAATGGGTGTAATGGCAGCCGCGGGCAGAAATCTGGCAATCTTAATAGATTGTGTACATTATGTGTATAATTGAGCGATGAATGTCAAGGATCAACTTCATTTTAATTATGTGTATACAAGGCCCATGTTTGCTAACAAAACATTCATGTGAATAGCTTTTTCCAACATTCTTGGTTTCTGGTTAAACTGAATGTAAGAATTTTATACACAGCGACTGCTTTCTGACTTTCGCTTTCCCTAGAGATTACTGATACCGTACGCTTAGACCCCTTCTCTGGGGGTCTTAGAGGTCCTTAACCCTTATGATAAATATATATTTAAAATGTCCATTGTTAAAAGAAACGTAGAATTTTTTGGTACAACTTGTAACAGAATAGCTCCATAGCTAAATATTAAATAAAAGATTTACCATCTTGAAGCGAGTTCCTGGAAGATTATCAAACGATAAGACGAGACTAGAACCATGTCACAGTGTATCATTAATTCCATTTCGCTTGAATAATATAAAACGAAAAGACTTCGACTGCCATTTGATTACCTGTAAGCTTACTACTTATACCTACTTACTTATTACAAGAAAAAACCTTATGAAACTATTTTTCGTAACTTCTTTTTTTTACTATGTTTAAGTAAACAATATTGGAATAAGAATAAATATTATTGTTATCAGTTACAAAAGTACCTTATTAGGCTTCTATTTTAGACACTAGCTTATCTCCGCGGCTTCAAGCGCGTCAAATTTGATAATTATATTATTTCACGGGAACCGTGCATTTTTCCGGGATAGAAAGTATTCTATGTATTATTACATACTACAATCTTTGTTATACTACAAAATGGATGGATACCTGTGTCTTGAGCAATCATTTGCTTTCATAGTTAAAGTAGAAAGTTAAGCCGATCTTTTAGAGTGCATCTCAGTAGCTTAGCAAACATTTATGAATATCAAAGGTTAGCTGAAACGGAGACAGTAGAGGTAAAATACACGTTGTAATAAATCTCTTCTTTTTTGAGTTGAATAGGAATGTGATCAAAAGATGTAACGTAAATATAAAATGCTTTAAGATTATTTCTTTTTTATTTTTTTTTCTAATTGAGTAGCAATCAGTTTCAGTACTTTTTAATTTTCTTTGAAATCATCGAAACATTCATCATAACTAACAGCTTTGACTTATCTTTTAATTTAAAAAAAAAACACTTTAAGATTATTGCCCGGAAATTCGTACGAATGTCACATTTGCTCTGTTGCAGTATCCAATTTACTGCAACAGATCAATGATCAATTGATCAATGTGTTAATGATTTACTTTTTTATAATGATGATTATTTTTAAATAACTGGTAGACCTAGATAATACGCTCTGTTAAATAAAATACCCAAATGTGTTTAATTATTGCTACGCGGAAAATGGAGACACCTACGAGTGTGTGCTACGGCGTAGTGCTACGGCGTAGACCACATGACATGAGCTATGATTAATTACTTGCATCTGTTACAAATAGGGGAAATATTGTACACTTTGTTTGCTCCTAACATAAACTATAGTAACTTCAATAGCATACAGGATTTGTAACCTGAGCATTAGAAGTACGAAACTGTGATCAAATCAGCTTAACTAGTGTTTGTACTCCTGCTGGAACCAAAGTTAGACTAAGATACTAACTTAGTTCTTCCTACTGGGTTTGTGGAAGGGCAACTTAGTCTTACAATAGACGACAAAGTACTTGATTTGATTCGAAGTCTTGAACTAAAAATATTTGTTAAAAAGTGTACTTTGACTCTCGTTTTAGTTAATTTGTTGAGTTAGGTTCGCGTATAAAAATATTCTTTCAACGTATTTATGTTATTACGAAACATGCAATATAAAAATCTACGCATTCATATTTATGTTATCAACATGTATCTCGCGAATACGCACAATGGGTATATTTATCAGGCGTGTGAACACGCGCGAAAATTGATAGCTTTTCTTTCTTTTCATAGTAAAAGAATTGTGTGAGTGGCGCATCGGGTGCGATAACGAGGTTTCCGCACAAATAGCAACACGTGTGTAGAGGCTAATGGAGCGGCCGCCGCGCCTGTCGGTCCCAGCCGACCGACACCCGGCCGGCAGCGCCGACGCCCGGCATTACCCACTACCGCATGTCGGCTCATAACAAATATTACGAACAATCCACCTGATATTTGATTTGTAATTTATTAAATGTTGCGGCATTAACTGGAATTGGAAACAGTTTTGGTATAATTAATTTGTACTACAACATTGAATTCCAGGAACTTGGATTTGAAATAAAATACAGCGGAAGCAAATGGCTAACTAGTGACTATGACGTTCATATTGTTTGTGGTTGAAGGTGATCCAACGAAGAGTCTGATGTCGTTCAAAATATGCGCTTAGTAGGCACTACATAAATCTAAAATATGCGCTTAGTAGGCACTACATAAATCTAAAATATGCGCTTAGTAGGCACTACATAAATCTAAAATATGCGCTTAGTAGGCACTACATAAATCTAAAATATGCGCTTAGTAGGCACTACATAAATCTAAAATCGATGCAAAGAGCAACAGCTTCTTATCATCGTTAACAAGTTGTAAAATTCGAACGTAAACCGAATCACAGCGGTGATTGCGAGCGATCGTCCAAAAATTATATTTTTCATATATCCATAAAATTTTCACCAAATTAATAGCCGTTCTCATTTTCATCGTCATTTTATGAATATGGAAAACCGATATGCGGACGATTGATCGAAACGGGATAAAAATCTGTTCAATATGTTTTACAGACAAGTTAATGCGATGTGGGGATCATGGCTCGTTGTCTGTGCCAAACGGGAAGATGTTACCTTCCCTCCCCCACGCGCTTTCCGTTCCGAGAAAAGCCTAATTTCCTGTGGGTGCTCATTATGCTTCCTATACTTTTAACAGTTATTTATGTATTATCATATTTTCTTATCTTTATAAATGTTGAACTTTTTGAATAAGTGTTCAATAATATATGTGCAAAGGCATTAAGATAATATGATTTGCTAAATCCGAGTGAATCACTTATTCTGTCACTTCGATTTGATGTCTAAAGTGAGTTTAGTAAAAATAAAGCTAAGCGAGTGGATAAAATCTGGCAAGAACGTTCCTAATATACACTGTGAGTGTAGGTGAAGGAATAAACTTGTCATAAACTTTTTTTTTATTTTGACACTTATTACGAATTACGAGTCCCTAAAGTGGTTCGTAATGTTTGCCCTTTCCCTCGTGTAATTTTCCATCCAGAAAACTGAAAATAAAAGTACCTATAGGAATAAAATTTAGTTGGACGTACGTTACGAGCTCTTAAAGTTATTCAACTTTGGACGATAATGAGCAGTTCTAGTTTAAGAGAAAAAATATAGAATTTTTTAAAGAGATTTGTCACAGTCAGATAAGAATACACAAAATAATGACGCATGAAATATGTAACAGTAACACTTTTCAGTATTATCATGTTCGCGGTCAATTATAAATGCAAGCTATAACAATTTGGCACTGTGCTGTTG
Organism: Caradrina kadenii; assembly: GCA_947462355.1. Lineage (NCBI taxonomy): Eukaryota > Metazoa > Arthropoda > Insecta > Lepidoptera > Noctuidae > Caradrina > Caradrina kadenii. Next base: position 7,268,929 of record OX381677.1, on the reverse strand, counting down.
AAATAGGCAGCAAGTACTCGTACGTGGTACGTAGATATTTGCGTGTGTTATGTGACGCTGTAGTGTGCGGCAAACAGGGCGCGTGCGACCGCACGACAGCCGCAAACATGTCGCATGTCGCGTGTCGCGGTCCTGTCCTGCCCTGTCGACCACTTAGCATACCCGACCCCTTTTACGTAAAATATCGTATATCGAAAACTGTTACAGGACGGGCTTAACCTTCGAACACTGAACCGTTGAGCACTCTCTTCATTTACGTGTTAAAATTCCATTTATTTTTCATAACTAAGTTTGTTTGTTAACCTTTGAACCGTGTCGTTCTACTCATTAATAAAGATTTAAGGATTTTATAGGCGAAATGAGTTTAGTGCTACAAATTTTATTATTTTATAGTTATTAATTTTCTGAGGCACTGAAGCCATTTGTAAAAAAAAATTTCATGAACGATCATATTTCAATGTTACTGGAACTGGCCACTAATGTATACGTATGATACTATTTATGATGTTTGACATGACCTCACTAAGGCGCAGGAACCTTATATGTTTACTACTCTCGTTGCAAATTAAATAAAAAGTATTCGTATTGTTATTCAAATTCAATCCATACCTTTGTTCTCGTATTTTTCGGAATAAAAGCCAGCGTATGTATAGTTGGTATTAAGCTGGGTCATGAACTATGTCTATTGTCTGTATCAGATTTAACACAAGTTATGAAGCCATTTGGATGCAACGAACATTCCAGCTTTATTATCGATGTTATTTGAGGTACCCATAAAGAGTGTAAAAAGACACGTAACATAGCCGTTGACTGCCCATCAAACTGAGTAACATTGAGCAAAATTTTTGCTGGGGAACGACTATGGTGTTCAAGATCTTTGTTTATGGATGCATGCCGTAATAGAGAGTTCGTGGGGGTATTTAAAGTCTAAAAAGTAACAAAAATGTTGGCCCTTTGTTCTTTGATATCGCCTTATTCAGGTCTCTAGGTATGGTCCAAAACAAAAAACTAAATTGCTGTGATGGAAAAATCATAAATGTATGTATGTACATTTTGTATTGTATTCGTGCTTTGTTTTTTGCAGGTAAATAAAACATACACTAAATACCTAAAGTGTGCACCTTTATCCAGATATCTTTATGTTATCGTCTTGTTTATTAGGTACCTACACATCGTGTTCGGCAACATTTGCGTATATTCACGGTTCGACCTGGTTCTCAGTAATTATGCTAGGATTTATGTAGGTTTGACGACGCGTAGCGCCCGCGGCGAACTGCCGGCCACCGCAGCATCGCCGGCGCCGCCACGACGCCTTTGATTAACGGAGCCATTGGACGTTCTCCGCCGCCAATAAACATTACTATAATACGTCTGCACGATCGCTACTGCCGTTTGTATAGCCGTTGGGACCCAAGTAACAGCTACACCGCCACTGCCGCCAACCGACCGGTAAAGGACAATAAATTTATCTTAATAGCTAGGGTGTGGCTTTTAGCGTCTAACAGTCCGGAACGATCACTACACGTTACCTTCGTGCCGGGGCAATTAAACAGCTCGTCAAAATACTTGTTATTGTACAGATTAATGATGTTTATTTAAAATACGAGGAAAATAAACAAACTTCCTTAATAACTTTAACTTGACAACGATTTCCTAGAATACAAGAAATAAATTATTTGTGAAAGAAGTAACAAAGCGAAGGTCTGATAATAAAATAAATTATGCGGAGTTCCAGTTCGATTTCAGCAGGTTCTACGAAGAGTGGAAGGCTAATTAAATTGGAAGCTAGTTGAGAACAAAGTGACTCGTTAATGTGATAGTGTCGCTGATGCCGTACCTGACCCAAAACTTTGTCTTACACCTCAAAGGAAACACTCGCTGAACCCACATTATGAGAATTGTTTTACAAGTTTTTTACATTTGCTAAATTGCTTCTCTAAACACAAAGCTAATTACTTAGATTTATTTTTAACGAAGTTTAGAAGTTAGCTCTTTATTACAAGTTAATATTTTAATTTTTGCGCGTATTTTTTAATCAGGACTTAGAATTTTACACGCTTTCTGATATACCTATAGACGTCGGCATTTTTTTATATTGATTAATAACTCTATACATTTTTGAGTTTAGATTTATGTTTAGTTTTATGTCATTACTAATCACATCATAGGCTTTTATTTAATCGAAAGTTACTACGGTAGGTACTTAGTGTTTTAATAATACATAAATTGCCGTCGATACATTCAATGAATATATTACGATACATTGATAAAATAATCCAATTGAATACGCTTGGAATGAAACAAATAATTTTAAAAAACAAAAGCTACGGCCATGGTCGTTGGCATCAACACAGTTTGGCCTCGGGCAGTATTAATATGAACACATCCACTTATTACCGCGACACACAGTACCTACATCCACTACTAATTACTACGCATTAACATAATAGGACTTTAATTAAATCTGTTATATTCATCATTTTTGTTTCCATGTTTAACTTTTAATCTGATTCCTGGTAATGGATTCCATAATAAGGCGATCATTTTTATTATACAATGGATTATTTGGTTTTATCTTTATTGCTTTCACTCTAAAGGACATCTAATAGTTTAATTTTATTGACCATGCATGCCATTTGCAATCAATTAAAGTAAAAAATGCGCTCAGCTCTAATTACATGTAGATTTATTTATTACACGTAGCACTTACTGCGCATCGCACTTTTGCGCGTAACATTTACTGCGCGTAACACTTACTGCGCGTAACACTTACTGCGCGTAGCACTTATTGCGCGTAGCACTTATTACTAGCAGCTGTTTCATATTCCACGGTCAATAATTGTCTGTAGTACACAATTTGCGAGAATCATTAATTGAGCACTTTAACATGTAGCACTCATTGCGTGGGGCAATTACAACTAACTAATATACAATTTAGTACACCTTTACCTATTATAATACCATTTATTTATTATTTTACTTTATAGGATAGAATATTTTACAACTCTTTTACAACATACAAAACTGTACAGTAATATCTATTTAATGTCGGTAACATCCATCGGTGGAGCCAATATCCGTAGAATTTTCAATTATTTTCTTATTAGCTGATTGGTTTGCGGAGTCAGAACCGCGTAACGCCGTAAGCGTACACTAATAGAAAAATATTTGCTATTGCTTCAGTAGATAGCTTTATATTAAAACATCAAATTGTATTTCTCAAAAAATGTAATAGTTTCTCTGATATATTTACTTACTTTTAGCCGTTAAGTAGTACTGCTACTATTTCTATTTTCACATGTAGAAGCAACAAGAATATTGTAACCAAGATTTTGTAAAAACCAATTTGAAAAAAATGTCCATGGAGTTTCTTGCTCGTTCTTCTCCATAGAGACCTACGTTTTGGAACGAGCAACTAGCTTCAATTTTTTGTATGAGTAACTTCTTAACAATTCAAAAGTGCCTGTAAATGGTCTAATTGAAATAAATGTTTTGACTTTTTTTGAGTTTTATTTATTTATTTATTTATTAAAACTTTTTGCACATAATGTAAATAATACATTGTACAAAGGCGGACTTAATGCCTTTGGCATTTTCTACCAGTCAACCTTAGGGTGATGCAGAGACAAAACATAGTAGGTGCAAGAAACAGAAAGTTTCCAGGAATAAAATATAATAAATACATATATACATACATACATACAAACAAAATATACAGAGTAGAGAAAGCCAAAAAAAAAAAAATACATAGGTGAAGAAATATAAGAAACTAATTGTGAGACGAGTCTGCCAACTTCATAAGCAGGTGTTCACGAGCTTTTACTTTGAATATGAAACGACTGGTAGCCATCCTGATATTCTGAGGAAGCGCATTCCAAAGGAAAACCGCCTGGACAAGAAAAGAAGATTTAAGAAAACCAGTGCGGTGAAAAGGACATCGTAGAAGACGATTATTGGAGGAGCGAAGATGCTTACTGTGCGCAGAGCACAAGTATTGGAAGTGAGAAGTCAGATAGGAAGGAGAACTAGGTTTGTCTAGAAGAGAGAACAAAGTAGTCAAGGCCCTTAACGCCCTGCTGCTTGTGATCTACGACAGAAAACGTAAATATTAACTCAACATTCCCTGACCTATGTTTACTAAAGAAAAGAGCTAAATTGTATGTAACTATTATCTTCTAAAACTGTTTCTAAAGGACAATGTTTACAACGCCAATGTATTTAAGAGAATATAATCTTTAAACGGAAAGTTTATGTTCAGTAACAAAACTAAATACTTAATAGAGTTGTAATAAATAGCCCGAAGTAACATGTTTTGTCCTTTGAAGTAAATCCAAGACGAGACAAAATAAAATACAATAAGGTATGTGATTGAACACCGGGCATCGGTTACCTTCACGAGAAGGTGACTTTTATGCTCTCCGACTTTGATAGCGACCTAGAAGTCAATTATAATAGAAGAAATATATTAAAAGTAATTTTGTTTTCTTTATAGTTTCTTTGTGAACTAAAGACTTCACTATTTTTAGCTAATTAAGTAGGTGGCTTTTATGTACATAAACTCACGCATTTTTCTAACTCGAACGGAACCGGCGTTCTTGTATGACTAGATATATGAACGTGGACGAGGCGAAAGGAGTATGTAAGGTAGCAGGCGTTCTGTGGTTTCTGCTTACACCAATGGGCTAGCCAAAGGCGTAGCTTTAACTAATACAATTATTTTTTCATACAGCTACACCTATGAAAAGGCTTAACACGCTTATATAACAAGTTATACGTTTATTAACGCAGAAATAACTCAGGTAACTGTACTTAGATTCTGCCAGATCTATAGATCATATTTATGACGCCATACATAAAAATTTACACTACTGCTTCGTCTACGTGTGGAAAATGAAAAAACAAATAGATACACGTGACCCAATTAAGTAAAATTCCCCTTTGTTTGTCTGTGCTCGAACAAAAAAAAATAACAATATTAAATTAGTTGAAAAACCTGTGCGGGTATTGCTGTTGCAGTGACCATTTCATTGCATCCCGTGGGAGCGAATTTCCGCTCTTTTTATTTTTATACTTGCAATCCAACGCAGACTGTATGAGTCAACTAGGGACAACGGGAATACTGGTTGGTTCGGTATTCGTGTGGACCAATAGTCCTTATATTTCACTTGTATTGCAATTTACAAAGTAACTAACCCGCGATTAATTTCATGCACTTGTAAATTATGAATTTAAAAGGTAGAAGGGACATCGGAAGAAAATTTTTTACAGGAGTCTGGAGGCCTAGCCAATAAATATTTTTGTCGGTTGATAAAAAAATCATCTGCTTTTACATAGATACATTTTGAACGAGTAGGTAGTACAGTAAGCAGTACGAGAACGAGTAGTAGTACAGTTACACTTATGTATGGAACAATAGATTTTGTTTTAATAACCTATGTTTTTGTTAAGGTTTTCTTCCACACCGTACGATAAATATTTAAATAAATGATTTTCGTTTGAACTCATAAACTATATTATTATATGCAAATAGTGTCTATGCTGATAGTCAATTTCAGAGAAGTTGGAAGCTAGGTTTTCCAAGAAATATCTGAAATCTGCCTTTTGATGAACTTAAAATATATTTCTATTTTCTTCGCTGTCGTTTAACGGAGCATAATAGTAAAAACTTATTCCTTCCCCGTATTGTTAAACTATGCCTTAGTTCAATTATTAAAAGCAAATCAACGGAACGGTAGCAACGAGTGTGCAGAAACTAGATTCAAGTCGCTTCTGTCGCTACTTATCAAAGCCATTTTAAATGTACTAGCTGTTGCCCGCGACTCCGTTCGCGCTGTGGTTATAACACATAGCGATAGCATATGACACTCACAAATAATGTGTCTTTCTATGGTAAAAACTGTAAAAGAATTTTCAAAATCGGTTCAGTATAGATCCAGGGATTACCCTCTACAATCTCATAAACTTTACCTATATTCGTATAGGTATGTATGTATAAGTATGGTGGGATCAAAATAAAAATAGGTTCGACCTTGTGTCAGAATGTGACGTTTTGACTAAGGTACTTCAGTGATGTCGGGTTGGGCCAGATTTTATTTATGTGCTGACTCATTCAAGTGAAGTGCCGGTAGCCAAAGCTGGTCCTTTTCTGACATTTGATGACTTAGATCCACTTGCGCCATCCAGGGTGATCTTTTAACTCCGAGTTAGTTGCTAACACGAGCCCATTATGTATGACATTTTGTTATTCGACCTAGTGTTGGCAACTACCTCTAAATTTAGTTTTTTTCGCGAATGAGCCTTAGTACTGTAAAATAATGTAGTTCACTTTATGTGCAATATAGGCCGACAAATTGCTGTACAGTTTGGCAGATGTTATAATACGTTTATTATTGTAAATTGAAGACATATTAAAAAAGAGTATTTAGAACGAATACACAATGGCAACAAATAAAATCACATCTTCTATCCATTACGTTAGGTATAAATTTCAAAATGAGTGCTACAGTGGTTATACTCATTACTCTTCGTAAACATGGATACACTTTAAATTAGTAAATATTAAAGTATGTAGGTAATTGAATAAAGTAGTGTAATGTAAAAGTCTTCCTGAGCCACCTGGAGTCAGGCGGGCGCGGGCACTGCCTCAGCGGTTGTACCCGCACCCAACTCTTAATTCTTATTGCCCACAATCTGATCTGTGTTCTTCATTTTTATTGTTTCTATCATTAACTTCTTTGTCATCGAAACTTTCTATTGGTTTTTCGAACTTGAATCTAAGCCATATGCCATATTACTATAATTGAAAACTATAGGCAACGTACCTGCTACAATCTGTTTTATGACAATGATTTGAAGACTTGTCTGGCCTCGAACGATTCGACTGATATCTTTAGATGTATATTAGTTTATATAACTCACTTATCGTACTACATTCATGTACAAACCAAGTTCAAAAGAGCTTTTTTTAAGTTTTTAGACATAGATAAGAAATTATCTATGTCTAAAAACTAAAAAAAAAGCTCTAAAACTAAAACAACAGTGAAAACTCATGGATAAAAAAAGAGATCGATTCGTTGCCTGCAAATGCAATTATCAATTTCCAAGTCGACTTTAATATTGAAATGAAAAAACAGTAAACCATTTACTAAAACAATATGAGCGTTAACGAAAGAAAAAACTTGAATTGAAATTAAGTTAATAGTCAGCAGCAGCAGGCGGAAGCAGAAACCGCAGCAGTGTAGGGATTGGCTATGAAATAAGCGAGCACCCGGGCACCTGGATCAAGCAGGTTTTAGCTCAGGATTTAACTACCGGGCATAGACACAGAACATATGAGACCACCGTAAACTACTCGCCGTGTTTTGTGCAATTATTCCACCTATAACGTGCACTGGCTTTTTAGTGGCGTTTGAAATGACACTGTGTGACAGTAGTCAGTGTGTGGTGGGGTTAAGATTATTTTTAAGTTTTAAAACAAACATTTAATATTTTGAGGTACTTCTTGATCTTACAATGATATTCAACAACTTGGTGATTTAAAAAAGTTGCTCTAGGTTGTATAATATGATATTGAGACCCTTCAAACGCCCATTTAAATGAACCCACCTACATAAAAATTATTTTTTCACAATTTCGCATTTACAAAAAAGAAAAGAATGACAAGTTGTTTGAAAGATTATTTTTATAAATAACTCTTTTATCTTTACGATTTGCGTGGGAAGACATCTCAGCAGTTGACACAATATTTACTTATTTGTTTCAGAATGTCATAGCTTCACATGTGTATTGAATTTACTGTTCGAGTGCAAGGACATTTAATCTTTACGTTCGTTGAGCTAAGAATATTATTGAAGAGAGCTGTGTTAATCCGACCTGCCTTTACCAAAGCGATCCAAACTGTCGGAAACCGTCTTTACCCGTTGCCGACTGAATTGAGCAAACAAACAACATAATTAAGTAGTTAAGTGCTTTGAGATTGAGATATTGATTCTATTTTGTATGCATTGCTATTCACTGTAGGTATTCTCATTTTATCAATAACACGTAGGTATCAAATAAAAATGTATAAACACTACTTTTCACTTAAATAAACGCAAGACTTCGAAGAAACGAACCTCCCATTGCCAGAAATTGATTCAGGCACTCACAGAAAAATCGTAACCTATAAACCTAAACAGCTTCATCTCACGACACATCCCTTGAATCGTGAATAAAACCAAAGAACCCAATTCATTCTCACAATTTCTCGGTCCCCGTCCCGCCTATTTCATGGCTCATAACAAAGAATTAAATGTAGCGTCGGTCGGATCCGGGATCGCTGAGTTAGTGCCCCGTCGGTGGCCGGAAACAGGTGCTGCCGCCCCACCCGCTCTTACAACTCACTAATTTTATATAAATGTACGTACATATGTACCTACGACTCGACGAGTACGTGGTCGAGTGATTTGTCATGGAAAATTTAAGCACCTGAAAATGAGTTATTTTCCGATCGATTTTCGATGAAATTGCAGCCAAATTTCAGTTAAAAATTGGAGAGATTTGGTGCCTGGATAACTTGCTGTATTAAACACAGTATTTTATGTTACTTAAATGATTAACTTCGCTCTAGCTACATACATAAATGTAAGACATTGATCACAAATATGAGAGAAACTAATTATATATTTCTACATGTTCATGTTATGCTCTTAATTTAATTACACGCTATTTTTGTGAACAAAAGCTTTCAAGACGCTCTTTGGCCTCGCAAACATATAACGGCACATACATAAATTATCACCTGTCACCGCTCAAGGCATTATTCGCAAGTGCTGACGCGACAGACGCAGCGACCTCGTTTGATTTGTGCCCTGTCTGCTGACCCGTTTGATGAATACAAGACACACAATACCAGCCCACATGCAAGTCACACCCAGTCACAATTGAAACAAATTAATCTTTGAAAGAAAACAATTAATCACAATAAAGAGGAGAGGAGTGGCTTCCTGTTTTATCGTCCACCTCACTCAGCCAAAAACGCAGTAAAACCAACGAGTTTTGCAGCTGAAACACATTTCCAAATTGAATTTGACTTGTTACGGGTTCGTTTTTTGACACCTCCACACCTGTAATCGCGCCAATAGAACAGAAATTTAAAAAAAATATAAATACATATAAACCTGCTGACTGTTGACCGAAATAATCTCTGCCATACCATCACCATACAATGTATTTCAGTGCTGAATCGCGTATATTTAAAACTTGACAGATTTTATATTTACAAAACTATTTTAGACCGTAGGTTAACACATTAATAACGATTATTTTCAAAGTTAACGCCTACACAAGTAATATTTTTGATATCATGAATTGAAAACACGTTATATTATATTTACTATGGTGTATACAAACCCGTGCACTGGCGGATATTGATTTTTTATTTGTTTGAAGCTGTGGATAATGGACGCTTTTATGCAAATGCAGCATCCGCACTGCATCATATACCGAGCGAGGTGAGCAAGAAAAACAAACAGGATGAGCTCGTTGTCCATTATACACTATACCTACATACTGTGATGTGTCATAGTGATCACCAACTTTAGTAGATATGTGCAAAGGGGATGAGGTACCGTTTAGTACAAACAAGATAACGGTAATTTATTAGCAGGCGTTTCAGTAGGTTCTTTAATAATAAAACTGAACAAAATCAACGACGCGTATGGCGAGAATGTGTAGTGTTTGATTCTCGCTTCGCACACATATTTTATGAGCTACAGATATTTGTTTTGAGTCCATTTGTGCGTGTGATTTGTGAATGTAATAGATACCATGATATAGGGAATGCAGTTGTAGGCTTTGAGAGCAGTCTGCTCCTATTTATTAACACACGCTACCACTACATAGTATGGGTAGGTTGAACCTACAAAAAGGAGTAACATTCTTTAAGCTATTTATCAAATACTCAAAGTATCACATACAGTTGCACGTGTATTGGTCAAACAACTGTCATCCCCGAAAATAGACACAACTGGAATGGTGCGGGAGCTCCTTTCCAGTTGCGCTTAGAGATTGGGTAGTCTCAAAGCCCTGCAAACGGATTTGTGAAGACGGCATACTCCTATCAGAACACAGCTAATAGTTATTGCCAATCCATTTGCCTTTACACGCTAAGACTACTTCTGTTGTGACAGTACGCACTCCGAACCAACATCAAACAACAACCCGCTTACAACAATAAATGTTTAATAACCACAATATTTCGAGGCAATAATGTAACACTTTCCGCAAAATCAGAAGTAGAATTATAATCTTTGAAGCATACTTCAAAATTTTATACACCCGCTATCCAAACGCCTACGTTGTGAAATTAATTTAAAGATAGGTACTGAATGATTTTCAAAACTGCTGATAACATTTGGATCGGGACAAAAGATGTTCATAAGTATTCGCCGCACGATCACCTGTTTGATCTCAGCGACTTTGACGTGACTTCAAATAAGTAGCGACTTATGTTGATCATTAGATAAATACGGCACATCAATATTAAATAATGGAAAAATATGTAATAGCGTGTAAGAAACATTTTTATTTTTTCCGCTTCGTCATAATATGGGAGATTCCATATACACAAAGGAGAGAGTGACAAACCTAAATGGGATTACGTTTTCCTACATTCATTATTTTTGGCTAAGTAGCTGTTTATTTTTTTTTTAAAGATATTATATGCAATGAATACACTTTTGTCAATATTTTGGGTTTTGTAAATTACTGAACTGGGCCCATTTTGGAAATAAAACAAATTACGATACATTGACTCGATAAACGCACCGTAACGAATTTGTGGGAAGGTTGTAAGTGGCAAAAAAATCTACCACCAGTAAAAGTATCCATTAGATACAAAGGGGCTACTTAGGGGTCGTTTAAACTTGATATATGAAAACTGAGTACATTAATTTGATCATTTAGTAGGTATATTAAAGCACACGTAGAAAATAAATTGTTTAATGCGGCTATAGATCCATCGGTTGCCCTGCTGCGTGAAATGGACTACATAGGCAATTATTTTGAGTGGCCAAACTCACTATGATTTGAATTGGTGATTGCAGTAATTTCTACAATACGCTCGGGTAGGTTTGGATCTAAAGAGATCACGAATTTAACCATCAGACCTCGAGTAATTAAATTAGACTCATTTTAAACAGAATTTACGAGTTCAGCGACTGAGCAATAAACACAGTCGCCGGCTAGAATGATAAGCTTCTCTCAGTTAGTATTTTACGTTGTTTTAGCATTAAATGTTACCTTGTTTACAGTCACAATCTTTAAAGCTGTAATTGTTTTCCAGGGTTTAATTATGCAGATATCGCGACGGTCTGATTTACTGACAAAATAAAGTCCTATTTTCTTTTTAAAACTGAAAGCCCCAAGGGACTAAGGGACCTAACATACCTATAGAGCATCAAGCCAGTAGAAAAAAATACAGAAAAATGGCTCATAAATACATAAAGAAAACTTGAAATAGACTACAAGGCCACCTGTTACTTCAGTAAAGACAACAGACGCACAATCAACCGACAAGCAATCACCGCACATTGTTCAAAGCTCCGTCATACTACTTATTTACTCTACAAAGGAAAGGAAAAGATATTCTATTCCACTGATGTTTTATTTCATTATACTTATTTAAGGCCAACTTATTGTCAGCAACAGACACATTAAACAGTTCTCCATAAATATCCTTGGAAAGTAGGATAAACTAAGTTACTACGGCAAGCAACGGCATGGTTTAAATGAACTAAGAGTAAAAATATGTACCTATTTGGATAATATGCTCTTTTGTGTAGCGAATGTTACTGTTTATTTTAGAAAAATTGCTCGTTAAGTGAATTTTGTTGTTTGATTGGTACACTAGAATAGTACAGTACAGTACACACGGTACAGTATTTTTGTCTCTTGAACAATGAACCTTAAAATTAGGTATGCAAATGTTCAAAGTAAAAATTATCTAAATACTAATATTATAAAGCTCAAGAGTTTGTTTGTTTGTTTGGTAGAATGCGCTAATCTCAGGAACTACTGGTTTGAACTGAAAAAATATTTTTGTGTTGGATAGTTCTTTATAACATCACGCTACGACATATGGGAGAGAAGCAGTAACCAAAGACGTAATTTAAGAAAAACGGGTGAAAAAAAACATGCGAACGTAGTCGCTGGCAGAAGCTAGTTAAGTAATATAGCTAATAAAATATCTACAGTTCAAAAATATTTCACTATTTGATGTTTCGATGTTTTCTTTATAGAATTCATTTGATAATTATTATCTTTTATGGGATGTGAATAGTTAGATTTTATTGCCCTTAGTTAAAGGCTTTAAGAACACTTCAGGTTTCCATCTAAAAAGCACCAAATATTTTTCATATTTTACTACGTTATTGCCTTTGTATGAGCCACTAGCGCCTAATAGCTTTTCCGCTAAACTTATCTATCGAATATTATCACAAAGTACGCTAAAGCAACGGTATTCTCACACGATATCGCAAGCTACCTAACATAACTTCAACTCACTTTAGAATCAAAGCTGAAGCGATACATCCTGATAACTACGTACTCAAACAGGTAACGACTATCGATTCGTGGAATACCGTTTCTAGAATTGGGTAAGAACAATTTATTTATAGCATCAAGTCAGCCGCAAGCAGGTACGACGCCCAAGTAGATCAACTGCCAAAACCAGAGTCAGGCCCGCGGATATTACGCAAGACATTTAATTTTCTACGTGAAAGGATAAGGCAAGTAGAATTTCCTGGAGCATCCTGGGCTGCTCAAACTGTGTTACGAGTTTACGACTTGCCTTAAATAGGCGCGGGCCATAGGGTAAGCATGACAAGCGTTTGTTGTACTCACTTGTATTCGATACAATTTGGACCGTGCCATCGATAAAACATCTATAAAAAGGACGAGTATCGATTTCTAGTTCCGATTGTTGAGCGAATAATAATTGTTGATTTCTTCCACGTGTAAATTAATTTATAAATTGTTATAGTACTAAATATTTGTAATTACACGATGAGTAATTAATTATAGATAGTCATAAACATACCTTTGCTGAATCGAGTCATAAGTAGAAGAAAATGCAGACGCAGACAGCAACTATCCTTTTGGGAGCAGGAGGAGGGAATGCGGCAGTCTAATGCTGAAAAAATTGCCCCGACTATAAGAAAACTCTAGTTAGTAAGCTTTAGAAGTCAACTCAAAATAACTAAGTGTTAATGCTATTAACTAAGTGGTAATATTAACAATAGCTTCGTTAAAAGAACAAAACAGAAACTATGCATCAATAATTGAATTATAATCAAATCATTGGAACATAATATTATGTACCTACCTATTAATTAAAATCAACTTACTTAAATCCTTTAATCCTTATTATACCAAATTGCGCAACACAAGCACATAGGTACACTATTACCACCAATTTCTCGCGGATTTGCCTATCGAAGTTCATATAAATGTCACTCCACTTGGTATATAGGGACGAGTAGTAAATCAATGTCAGGATGCACAATTGCACAAATTGAATAGTACTATTAACACTCATTTGGAGCAATTTGTTAGGAAACGCACGCACTCATGTTGTTAAAAAATTAATGTGTTTATCTGTCAAATACGCTCTTTCTTTTTTGAATATGTTTTTTCTTGTGGTAGTGGCACCACTGACACCACTTTCACAGATCGTGTCTATTCTTCCATAATTTATTTTTTATTACCCTCTGTTGCGCAATAAACTTTTTGGCACAATATGTATTTTTATTAAATAACATTATATTGAGTTGAAATCTATCTGAATTAGCTTGGATAGCAAAACTGATTGTATTTATTGAACAATTCTTTCCTGTTCTTTCTTATAGGATTTTAGTAATAAGGTAATTCCCGTGTAAGTATGAGCAAGCTTTACTTGCGCTCCGGTTCTAAATCCGGATACAAGTCGAGCAAGGCGCGCCGGTATACACCCACCACATTTCCGTATTTAAATTGCGTGGATCTTTGCAAGCATGTTTTAGTTAAGAGGAATGCCTTCGTGACTTCTGACTTATCGTCAACGTTATAAACAATACGCAAATTACTTATGTGCATGTGACATCGGATGTTCTTGGAACAAACCCGTTTTCAGTTTGAAAAGTAACAAAACTTTCATAAAAATTCAGTAAGGTTATTACAGTAAGCAAGGACTAGTAAATGGTAGTTCATTTGCTATTTTTCTCTCAGAATTCTAACCGAACTGGCTACCTTTCTAAATGGACTCTTATCGTCTTAATGTTGAAAGTATAACCAACCACTTATCAGGTTTTCAGTAACCACTGAAGGAGTACAATAAAATTCAATATCGCGGTTTAACTTTAGACTCGACGGCACTTGACAAAAAAAAACGTTAAAAGCCATTTTGCTGCAGTTTTTCGCCGAAACGGTTGATAATTCTATTTCGCCGCTATCCGAGAGAGTGCTGTAAGGTGAAATTATGAAGTACTATCTTTTGACAAAAAGTGAGTTTTTGATGTTGTTTGTCGGTTCGAAGTTAACTTCGGAAGTAAAGCTTTTTACGTCCTCGGAATTTAAATTTTGAGTACGTAAAAATACATGAATAACCTCAGAATATTGCAACTTTTGCTGGCTGTTAAGCAGCATATTAGGCTGGCGGACATCGGCGACAACATTCATGGCTTGTGACTGCACGTGAATAACGTAAATAAATAAAACCCCTTTATAATCACACTACAGGGCAAATGCCTCTTTTGATGCGGGGAAGGCACGAGCATTGATCACCACGCTAGCTCAAGGCAGATGGCGATTATAACGAACGATCGGTTGGTGAACGTGAAAGCAAAAAATCAAACCTACGTATTGTGAATCTTAAACGTTTGCATTTATTGGCTTCCTAGGACTTATTTATTTCGCAAAATCATAAATCTTGTCTATGTTAATTAATGGCGTCGTTAAAAGTATAAAATACACCAAAACAAATTAAAATTGGTATCTAACTTAGCAGGATTTCTAGTATGCAAGCATTACTTAACATTATTAACAAAATATTGGTGTGCTTACTTGCATCAACGAGATTGGGTAGATTAAACCGTCTAAGTGCACACAGGAATGTTTACACGCCACACATACGAGACTACACGAACGTAATACAAGTTTGCAAAAATGATTTTGTTTCTACGGAACACCATGTTTGGGTTTCAGATAAGTGTGTAAAGTTAAATTAGGGCTTAAAAATATGTAAGACTACTTTTCATGTAACAAATCAAGCTACGTGTTATTATTTAAAAAGCTTAATTACTCATTTTATTACCTTTATATTATTATTTTGATGTGAGCAATTTACAAATAGTATTTATATAAAAAAAAACCTGTTTTAGTTTTAATCTAATAAAATACGAAGAAGTAATTCGACAACAAATGGCTAGTCGCAACACACGAAACGAAGAAACCAAATGGATTTAGACCGGGATAGAGGACAAACTCGCTCTAGTTCACATCTCTGACATGCGAACTACCTGAGCCACTTCATTCATTCAAACGATGTTACTTACACAGAACTAGTTTTCGAATACTTTATTTCTCTGTGTAACCACGTCCTAAGGTTTGCTTTTGTCCAACGTGACAAGAGCACTCTCTACCTACGACATTCGTTACACTTTATTATTCAATGAAATGGAGTTTTCCTTATGTCAACCTTCAGTGGAAGAGAATAAAGAGCTAATTTGTAATTGAAATACTCGGTCGTACTCGAGAATAACTTGCCGCTGATGCTTAATTGTTACAAAAATATAGGTAGGTGATTCTTGATCGAATTGTGTAAATGTGTTAGTTAGTTGTATAGATAGGCAAGGTTGGTCCATGTTGAAGTAACGCTTTCGAAAATAAAGTAATGACGTAACCTATTTGGAAGAAAGAAAATGGCCTTATTTTCAGCCCTAAACTCTCAATTTCGTCGGCCAAACGAGACTTTGGTGGTGTAGAATGGCGTAGGTAAAGATTTCAATGGACATACCCACATAATGTATTTGTATGTTGTAAAGTGCCGTCAATTCAGGCTAAAAAAGGTCAATGGCTACTTGAGTACGTACTCAATTCGAGAGCTGGACCGTTTCCGTTTATCGATTAAATTTTACACAAACTCTTTAAAGTCACTCATTTTATCTGAAGTGAAATGTTATAAATAGGTTTGTTTATAACTTGTATTTTAATAAAAAAAAAATGTGTTTATACTATGTAGTGTGAAATAAATATGTGTAGAACAGGTTCCTTATGACCTCCATCACGCCTGTATTCCCCGGAGAGTTAGGCAGAGGTGTACCAATGTACACCCACAGTTCGCCGGCATGTTTAGGTCCCATGTAATAGGGGGCGAGCCCATTGCATTGTTCCTTATGACCTCTTTTTTAAAATAGCAATCAATTCATCGCCATTTTATTTTCTGCTATCATGTTGTCGTGTCGCCTCGAGTCGTCTATACTAATATTATATAGCTACAGTTTGTTTGTTTGAAAGCGATAATCTCAGGAATCTCGCTAATCCGATATGAAAAAATCCTTTTGATTTTCGAGTAAGGTTATATACCTATATAGGCTACAAATTACACTACGGCCCACTAGAGCAGAGCAGTAAACAGAAACGGGTTGATATATTATTTCAACACTAGCTGAAATAAAAATAAATCCCCTTTGGAGTTACCATCACAAGTTTAGAATTCCATTTACTGCTATTAACACTTAGTATGTAGATTGACACTGTTTTTCGGAGCAGGCTAATCAGACCGATCTTAATACTTCGTGGACCGACTCGGCAAAACCGTCTCTAACTAATTATTTGATGAAAATTCGCTTTTAAGCGGCCATTTATCCAGTTATTCGAACGTTAGCTATATTAGCAAGACTAACTCTCATGTTGAGTAAAAACAAACAACGAGTGTCATTTCAAAACACGCGGTATCAATTTCTGGGATTGAATAAGCTTAATAAAGTGGATTACTGCATGAGTACGGAAAGGTTCTCATACATATTATGATTTGTTGTAGAAAAAAAACAGACAATAAAGCATGAATAAGTTACAACACTCAAGCGCCATGTCGTGATAGCCCACCTTATATTGACGAGGCTGTGGGTTCGCAAACGGGTACGGCAAGTACCAACGTGACGTTTTCTGTTTCATGTACTTTCTAACTTCACCTTGGACATCAACGACATCAGTGAAGGAAAACATCGTTAGGAAACCTGAACTTAAAATTAGTAACTCTGGATTGAAAACAAGGCGGATTGGTGATTTCAAACTGCAAAGCAATGGCCTCTTTACTTACGTAAAGAGGCCATTGCTTTGGGACAATAATGCGCTGGTATTTTTTTTCTAGAGTATTTAATCTGCTGCTTCTTAAGAAATGTATTTGTGTAAAAATGTTACAGGATTTTGAAACATTAGACAATAATAATAACAGGCCTTTGCTTAAGACAAGGGAAAAGTTCGACATTACGTCAATGTAGAAAGGTGTGCCTACCATAAATACAAAAATAAAGTAAATAAAAGTACGTAAATCCAATTTATTATTCATGATGTGTGAGTGGGAGTTGAATTCAGAACCTTTCTCTAGGCTGATAAGGCTGTTTCAATGATAATTTTCCGTTATGTTTTCTTACAACTCGTGAAACTGAAATCCGTAAAAAAAACATTCCTCTGTTTCTTCATTTAGGATGTCAATCACAATTTGCAGTTGTAAAAATTCATATTCCTGTATGTCACAATTCATTTAAAATGTTCGCAAACAGGAAGCAAAATGTTTTGCATCATGTATATGTAGCCTGCAGGGAAAACGTAGCTTGTGTAGTTTTAACTTGTACAGACAACATCGTCGTAACTACGAGGTGGAACGCACAATGTTCTTTTGTGTGGACGCTACCTGCATTTTGTATGCTTGCATCTGCCATTTCATTCGTGTAATAATGTTGCACGAGATACTGTTGTGTTTTTAATTGACGTTACATTGACTTTGTTGTTAAATAGTTTTTGGTGCATCCAAATATTTTTCTTTTACCTTACAATGTTGGGTTTCTTTACACAAAATTCGGCTTAATTGTTAAAAGCTCAGCAAGAAATATTACAAATACAAAATTAAGCGGAATGCCTACGCTGGCAGTTGAGAATTATCGAATTTTATTTTACTGCTAGCCATTTATTAATACGAAAATATTTTACTAAATGACCGACACTAACCACCCAATTACACTATAAATTAAAACCTTGTATATAAACGAACTGATATGTTGTTGGCATATTAGTAAAATGTATGACGGCTTTTCACAGCGTTCCCTATTCATTTACCAGCTTTTCATTCGATTATTATTTTCGACAGGTTAATATTAATTGGGCCCTGGTCACCTATTTCCTGGTACTTTGTTTAATATCCATTGATTTACTGCGTGATTGAGAAAGGAACGAATACTGGATTTACGTGAACGTGTATATTTATGTAGTACCTTTCCTCCAAGTTCATCATCTGCGGTATATACCGTTGTATAACTATGGCGCTCAGTGCAATATTGTATTTCTTACATACATTGCACATCGTCGCGATGGCTCAGTGCTTCAGACGCCCGCCTCTTATGGGGGTTGTGAGTTCGATACCGGGTAAGTACCAATGTAACTTTTTCAATTCATATGTATTTTCTAAGTTTATCTTGGATATCACTGACGGTGAAGGAAAAGCATTATGAGGAACTTGGATTTATAATTTAAATAATTCTGAAATGGTGAAGCGTGATGACCAATGCTCGTGTATTCTCAGTATGAAAACAGGCCTTTTTTTTTTGGGAGGTGGGAAATCATCAAATAACTTCTCCCGCCCCGCCCAAGAAGGCAAGAAGGGCACAAGAAGGAACATGGGTGGGTTTTAAAAAACCCACCCATGTTCCATTGGGCACGCCAGAGGCGCCACGGCGCCCTCACCTACCGCCTGACGCAGGTCCTCACCGGACACGGGTGTTTCGGGAGGTTCCTGCACTTCATCGGGCGGGAGGAAACGTCCGGGTGTAACCATTGTGTGGATCGCCCCGAGGACACGGTGGAGCACACCGTGGCGGTATGCCCCGCTTGGGCCGAGCATCGCCGAGTCCTCGTGGTGGCCATCGGCGGCAGCGAACTCTCGCGTCCGGCCCTGGTGCAAGCCATGGTCCGAAGCGAGAGGGAATAGGATGCAGTCGCCTCCTTCTGCGAGGCAGTAATGCTTGAGAAGGAGGCAGCGGGACGGTTGAGGCAGCGGTTCTCCCGTCCCAGCCGCCGCGGTAGACGCTCCGGACGTCGGGAGCCGCGAGACGACTCCCGGCCACCGTAGATACGGGCCTGCGGACGGTGAGCAATGGGTAGCTCACCGTCCTTACGTTGCATAACGACAGGCCGTGTCGACGACGCGTTCGTGTTCCACGCGCGCCTCAAAGAGATGTCAGCAAAAGGAAGGGGCCACTGAGGGCCGATGCGTGCTGGGGCTGCGGGTTGTTCGCAAGAGATACCGCGCCCCCGGAATGCAAAGGGCACAAGAAGGAACATGGGTGGGTTTTAGTCAGTAAAAGTCTGACACTCCCTCCCGCCCCGCCCAGGGCGGGAGAAGTTATTTGATGATTTCCTACCCACTAAAAAAAAAAAAAAACCCATGTTCCTTCTTGTGCCCTTTGCGTTCCGGGGGCGCGGTATCGAGGCAACAGGTTAATAAAAAAATTGTAGCCGTGTGCAATCAAATTACATCACGCTCGATAAATAGATATTATGCCATAGAGATGCGATGGAGATCACAACTTCGAGAAAACCTCTAGAAGGTAAAGAATTTTACTTAAACACACGTATACGCCCTAGACTTACGTTTTAAACGATTTACAACATACCTACTGAATATTCATTAGAGCAAGAGTGGCCTCCGTTCAAAGCGATACCATGGAAAATTGTACATTAAGTAACTTAGATATTATTTACATTTAAGCATAATAGGTTTCGGTTGTTAACGAAATGTATATAAGCTTATATGGAGTGATTTCAGAGTACAGTTGTAACCAATTATGGCTCCAGTGCACATTAAATTGTTTTTAGTAATAGCTATCTTAGTGGGGGTGAGTTTTTGTCAAGATAATGTAACAACCACTACAGTCGCAGGTGCGACGCCCACTGTACCATCGACGGCGCCTGGGGCGTCCTCGCCTGCATCCACGGCCACTACCACTTCTGTGACAACAACCCCTACTAATTCTGTAAGTATTCACACACCTACCCATCTTATGATATTCACATTTCACATTATAGAAGTACTGCCTCGTTAGCCTAGTGGTCCTAAGCGCGACTGCTACGCTAGAGGTCTTGGGTTCGATTCCCAAGTCGAGCAAAAAGTGTTATTGAGCTTTTATATGGAATTCTCAGTAGCAGCTCGGAGTTAGGATTTGTGCCCGGTTAAAGGCAATAGGCTCGCCCCCTATTACATGGGACCCAAACATACCGGCGAACTATGGGTGTACATTGGTACACCCCTGCCTAACCCTTCGGGGAATACGGGCGTGATGGTATGTTATGATGGTATTATAGAAGTAACACAAACAAAACGTAAACACTATATTAAGTGTCAGTGGAGCTGCGGGTTGTTCGTAAGAGATACCGCGCCCCCGGAACGCAAAGGGCACAAGAAGGAACATGGGTGGATTTTAGTCAGTAAAAGTCTGACACTCCCTCCCGCCCTGCCCAGGGCGGGAGAAGTTATTTGATGATTTCCCACCCACCAAAAAAAAAAAAAGTGTCAGTGGAGTTTTTTGCTAGGATGGTAAATCATCAAATGACTTCTTCCGCTCTGGGTGGAGCTAAAGGGAGTGTCAGACTCTTACTGACTAAAACCCATCTGTGTTTCTCCTAATGACCTTTGCGTACCAGTGCCGCGGCGACTCTTTCTAATGAATTCCACAACCCTGGCACCATTAAGTTCTCTGTTTTGCAACGAGCAACTACGAGTACAGCTTTACATTTCTTACTAATTGATCGAGTCCTTTACGATTCAAAAGTTCCTGTAAATGTTTTAATTGAAATAAATACATTGACTTTGACTTCTAAAAGTGCATTTGTTAGAATTTTAATATTTGTAATACCGTGATAAATTTGCAATTTGTTATTTATTTGGTTGTGTTGTGTGGTAATCTTCAGTTGTAGTGAAATTAATTGACTGATTTTTGTAAACCATCCTTTTATTAAAAAACATCCATTGGTTCCTAAGACTACTACTTTCTTTATTACCTACTACCTATTATTGGTCTCTTTTGTTCATCATCCCTATTTAATTTTGAATTCATATTCTCTTCTGTAAACCAGTTGCTATATTATTTAATATTTTTTTTCAGCTTCTTACAAACATCGGCAACATGGTGGCAGCAGTTCCGTTAGGAGTTATACAAGCCTGTAAATATGTGAGTTATTTATGTTGAACATATTGATGAAATTAAAACAATAGGTATCCTCCTGACCGAAGTGTCGGTCAAACTCTCAATCTCAATGGCGACTAGCCAAGTACGCAGACGATACTCTCGCTCATTGTCCCATGAGACGACAATCCAACATGACCTAGAGATCAGGTGAAAGACCGATCTATACGCTTTACGTAAGCTCCGAGGTTGGGGGCCCTCACACCGACAAGTTGAAAAGGAACCACTTTCAAAATTATAAAAAGCTAAAAATAAACAACTGAATTATGAGTATTCTCACTTATCTTTCAGCTATAATAGTTCTACAGCAAGGCTGGCCTTCTGTTTGCAACAGATACATGTCATTCCATTAGTAATTTTTTTTCTTTTTTACATTACCAGGTACATCATTTAAGCATTATTAAAATGGCCGTTAACATGATGTGTTTCTATTGTTTAGGTACTCCCCAGACAGCTAACTCACACGGGAGGTTCAAAAGTCTGACTATTTGTATCCTATCCTAACATCCATGGTGTACTTTTTGCTAGCCTGTACTGTCCTAGACAAAGGCTAGGCCCTATTCCTACCACTTCCCTCTATGTTTGTTTCCCTCTATGTTGCTTTATCTTACCAATTTCTGAGTAAGCCTCTCAATGCCCGCCATCATCTCCTCGGTTTGCCGTGAGCCCGTCTGACAGTATCAGGGCTCTAGTCTTACGATCCTATACTTTTTATTATTCACTTAATTAATGATTTCTTCTGTTCTTACAGGGTTTAATGTCAATAAGCAGTTTCTTTCAAAAAATAGCCGCACATAAGGGATTTTAATAAAAATGGTTTATTAAAAAATGGGTTATTGTTAATTTATTTGGTTTTATTCTATTGTTATTTTTATTTATGGTGAGACCTATCCGACCCATCCCGTGAGTCCTTGTCAAAATTATCGGATCTTAAAGAACAAAATCAATAATTGTACAAGATTCGTTTTAATTACTCTATTCATAAGCAATTTCTCAGATAGAACTGCAAAGCGATAACAGAAACTTCTATGAGAAAATGCACTCAATTTTGGATAAAATTAAAACGCATTTCGAGTTTTATGAACAGTCACTAAGACTTGGTTTAGCTAGAAAACAAGTACGTACCCGTTCCGTTCCTTTTAGAAGTCGTGTCCCGTATTATTGCACTGACCCCCATATCCTTAGCTGTTTCTTGAAAACAATCTTACTTGACGCATTTCTTATTAAAACAAATTTGGCTTTTGTGAGTTTGTAACGAGGTTAAGGCCGTTTCCCAAAAACAACTAAGCGGCAGACAGCAATGTTGATAAGAATCATATTCTGAAAAGAAATAAATTGAATAAAGCCTTTGTTTGCGTTTATAACTTATTTATATGGTACCTAAACATACCGGCGAACTGTGGGTATACATTCGTACACCTTTGCTTAACCCTTCGGGGAATACAGGCGTGATGGTGTGTATGTATGTAACTTATTTACTAGAAAAACTTTATTATTTTTACCTAGTTACAAACCTACTGGGCAAAACAGAATGAAAAATAAAACAACTTTTTTATTTTCGCACTAACAACACATTTCCCGAAACGACACTCATTTACAACTAAATTAAAAAGGACGTAACTCCAATTAAAAAATATGTAAATTTTTGTGAAAATACAAGTTAACTATGTGACATTATTATATATGTAGCTCAGCTTGGGATTTGAACCGCCGCCCAGTGACGAAATAATATGATATAAGTACCTATGTACAGTTAGGAAAATAATTGTTAAGATTTACTATCAACTTATAACAAAATTATCATTCTTTGGCTGCCATTACACAGTTTTAACGTACAGTTAGGGTCTTTCAATTTGTGTGTTTGATCGTCAACTGTTGCGACCCCGGAGCAGTGCGGTTGTCAGACTACACACGGGCGGTTGTCCTTTTTGCACAGTTGACACGTGACGTTTGTCATCCTGCTGACGTGTGTGTGCGGTGTGGTTTCGGACGACGCTTTTGACGTGTCAATTATATAAAAAAAAACAACCGCTTGTGTAAACACCGCAGCAGTGAGGCACTAAATGCGTAACTTCAAAGAGCCTTTACACAAAACATTTCCGATGAAGTATTGCAACAATAGTTGACATTCAAAGCGCCATAATTTCCAAAGAAATCGCATGATTCTGTAACTACATATATACATTAACTACATAGGACAGAAAGCAGAGCCACAAGTAAACAAGCCATGTTTGTTAACAGAACATCGATGTTGAGTACCAACTAACTTAACTCAGAATGTTCGAATTGAAATTGCATCGATTTTAAGCTTAGAGCACTTTGGAGTGTGTAAGTATATAGAGACGGGTCAGTGGTATTTGTTCAACCAATATATGTTTAGAGAAATAGGTATAGGAGTACATTTTATTTAGTTAGGAACTGAATTAATTATATTTATGTTCATATGGGTGCTGTGTATATCTCTAATGGAAATCATTCACATATTTAAAACTAGTTGTTGCCCGCAACTTCGTCCGCGTTTCCGTCGTTTCTCGTAAAAAAAGTAGCCTATGTCCTACCTCACGGTTCAGTGGTTTTGATGTAACAGACAGATTAACTTTCATATTTTAGTAGGGAAATATAATATGTCAATCTACAATACTGTTGAAAAATATCGCAATACGGAACCGCACAATATTATTGATGATAGCTGTGCCCGCGACTCAGTCAGCTTGTAGTAAGAGTAGACAAATATAATCAGAAAGCTTCGAACTGCTAAGCTATCGGGAGTTACACGTGATATTGTGAGTCAACCATAAAAGATAGACATATGCTGTCGTGCGATATTTTTTATATAATTTTAAGGAGAACATTTCCGTCATACATGATTTCTGTGTAGCTTTAACCATTAAGGTTGCACACGCGACGGAAGCTTAAAAAATGGAGTAACTTCTCCCGTTTTCCCAACATTTCCCTTCACTGCTCTGCTCCTATTGATTGTAGCGTGATGAAAAGTATACTATAACCAACTCAGGAGTATGAAAAATAATTGTACCAAGTTTCGTTAAAATCCGTCGAGTAGTTTTTGTTTCTATAGAGGTTATACAGACAGACAGACAGACAGACAAAAATTTTACTAATTGCATTTTTGGCATCAGTATCGATCCCTAATCACCCCCTGATAGTTATTTTGGAAATATATTTCATGTACAGAATT
Source organism: Caradrina kadenii (assembly GCA_947462355.1). Classification (NCBI taxonomy): domain Eukaryota; kingdom Metazoa; phylum Arthropoda; class Insecta; order Lepidoptera; family Noctuidae; genus Caradrina; species Caradrina kadenii. The sequence goes on along the minus strand of OX381677.1, from coordinate 7,244,260 downwards.
GACCACCACACTTTTTAACTCAGCGTTATTATTGTTAGCTTCTGCTTTCACGGCAACATATAACGTTACAAATTAGGTATCCTATGTGTTATCAATGTGTGCCGTTTCAGCTAATTCAAAATAAGAAACATCCATTCATCTATCCTCACAAACATTCGCGTTTATAATAGTAGTATGAAGTATGCACTGCCTCGGTAGCCTAGTGGTCCTAAGCGCGACTGCTACGCTAGAGGTCTTGGGTACGATTCTCAGGTCGAGCAAAAAGTGTTATTGGGTTTTCCTAGGAAATTCTCAGTAGCAGCTCGGAGTTAGTATTTGTGCCCGGCTAATGGCAATAGGCTCGCCCCTTATTACATGGGACCTAAATATACCGGCGAACTGTGGGTGTACATTGTTACACCTCTGCCTAACCTTTCGGGGAATACAGGCGTGATGGTATATATGAAGTATTTTCATCAACATTTTTGAAAGTCTCTGTTACTCTTGAACTCTTCGGCGTTCATCAAAGTAAACCTCACAGCGTTCGTTACTATGTTAGCAGTTGCGTCAGTCATTGTTTAACATCTGAATAGGTGAACATAATCAGAACTAGTTCGCGTCTTGAGACACGGTTCTCCGTACGCAGCATTCAGAAGTTTCTTCAAACTTTAATATAGATGCTGAAACGTTTAGACATTCGACACAGTTCCAAATGCTTTTGTCCTGTCTGTGTTCAATTAATATACCAGTGCTAACTTATTATATCGATTTTTAAATCGACATGGTACTTGCTTAACATAAATAATACCTATATTACGTGGCCTTCAATGCTTATCACATTTTAACATCTTATTGGAAACTTTGGATATGTATGCGCGAAACATGTCGATGCGGCGTTAATATTATAGGAAACAATACGTTAGTAGTGTAAACACATCATAGTGTAGTGTTAAATTGGCGTGACAAGCGTGAATTGGAAAGGATTAGTTCTAGTTTTGACGTTTAAGTTGCTTCACACAAAGTGCGGTGCGGCGCGGCGGCGGCGCGGCCTGTTTGGTTTAGTTTTGTTTCTATTTCATACACATATCGAAATAACGCGACGTAATTACGCTTGCAGTGCCTTCTAAATACCCAGCAAATTTATTTATTAGACCGAATTTAAGTCACGCTTTGACCTGGGTACCTAAACCTAAAAATTGAACATAAAATGGGCTGGCTGGAATTTTGGTCTTTGTATTTTTAAGGAATTTTAGACAGTGTGCAACCGAATACTCAAATATTTCTGCAACGAATTACGGACTAGAGTTACATGAATGCATTGAAAAACTGTGCCGCATTGCCTTTAGTGTGTTGAGCTCCTAATAATGTTATAATTCCCTTTGTATAGGGTCACTGGGAAACTGGTAGTACGTTAACCAGCAGCCGATGCCAAATACGCCCCATATATAAGATGAAACCACCTGGTGTTAGTAGTTTGTAAATGTATGCGATGCGATCACTTGTCAATAAGTAAATGTGGAATGGATGCCTCCAGTACGTACTAAAATATATTGTACTTTTTAATAAAAAGAAAAGGCTGGTATAAATAAGGATTGCTACTAGACGACTATAACAAAGTATGCTTTAACATATTAAATTACTTCACTATAACTTTTGTAATGAATCCCAGGAATTCATCCGCGTGGACTTGATAAATCCAAAGCCCTAAATTATCGCTCGGGAACACAAAACAAGATAGAAATTATCCTATGCTATGCAAGATCAATATCTATCTATGTGTATGCCAAATTGCAGCTAATTCCATTTTAGCCGTTTAATTGGGAAAGAGTTATAGTACCCGCACGAGTTATGATCACAACCTTCAAGTTGAACGAATGGTCGCCTTGGACGCAGCGTCGGCGCCCTCCGCCTCCTTCATTTCGCCAAAGTGACCCAAAAATGTTATAGTTATAGTAACGTCGGGAGCCGCGAGACGACTCCCGGCCACCGTAGATACTGGCCTGTGGACGGTGAGCAATGGGTAGCTCACCGTCCTTACGTTGCATAACGACAGGCCGTGTCGACGGCGCGTTCGTGTTCCACGCGCGCCTCAAAGAGATGTCAGCAAAAGGAAGGGGCCACTGAGGGCCGATGCCTGCCGGGGCTGCGGGTTGTTCGCAAGAGATACCGCGCCCCCGGAACGCAAAGGGCACAAGAAGGAACATGGGTGGGTTTTAGTCAGTAAAAGTCTGACACTCCCTCCCGCCCCGCCCAGGGCGGGAGAAGTTATTTGATGATTACCCACCCACCAAAAAAAAACAAAAAAAAAAAAAAAAACATCCATCCATCCATCTATTCCATCCTTACAAAATTTCGCGCTTATAATTTCTATTTTACAGTAGGATAACAAAATTATAACTATTGATTCAAATCTTTGCAAAATGTTTTATTTTTTTGGACAAGTTTAAAAAAATACATGGAAAATTTTATTGTCTAAGAGAACATGACATCACAGAATAATGTCTTTTTTATCCAAATGCTTTTTAAAAATCTATTTTCAGGGCTTAGTGTTCAGTGAAAAGGGTTCGTTGTCGTACTTATGTGCCTTAATGGTCGTAAATTGTAATATTATTACTTACCCTACTTACCGAATAATAGCTTTATGGGTCTAAATTGTTGGACTCTGGTTATTTTTATATCTATGTAATATTAATGTGGAACCTATACGTAGATTCTTATTGTTGACTGCCCCGTTGGTCTTGTGGTGGCAAGTACAACTGATGAGCGTGGGATCCTGGGCGCGATTCCCAGGTCGGGCAAAAAGTGTTATTAGGTTTTCCATTAGGAATTTCTTAGAAATAGCCCGGAGTTTGTAAGTTGGTGGTTTGACACCCCTGTGTCTCGGAAAGAACGTAAACCCCTTGGTCCTGCATCTGATCTGTCCCTGGTTGTATCGGAGGGCACACTTGTGCACTACAATATCTCCTGCGTACTTAGCTAGTCTCTATTAAGATTAGCCGCCGTGACCTAAATCGGTCTAACACTCTTTGTTATGATATTTGATTTTATTTCTTGCGATTTGGTACTTAATATTGTGGCACGTGGACACATTTACACGTGCCACAATATTAATCTGTTATATTAATAGGTATAACTAAAGTGGAGTTCTTTCCTGTATTGATTTCTAAGTAGCAGGAAAGTGAGGAGCATTGAACACGCATGACATTTGACATTTCTATATTTCCGGCACAGTATAGCGAATACAAGATATACTAAGTACAGAAATATATTTAATATTCAGTTAGTCTTTATTAAGTGGAGAGTACCAAAAATTTTAAGAAAAGTAAAGTAGTTTGCATACCTACATAGGTATTTAATATTTCTTTAATCGGGATAAAATGTGTGACAAAATATGGTATGGAAAATCAAAATGGCCAAAGCTATTGATGTTAAAATTATCATTTTAGCTACAAATCTATACTAATATTATAAAGTTGAAGGCTTTGTTTGGTTGGTTGAACGCGCTAATCTCAGGAACTACTGGTTTGAATTGATAGGCTATATAACATCACGCAACGGCCAATAGGTGCGGAGCAGTCATTAAAAACGTAACCTAATACGGGTGAAAAAACTACACGGACGAAGTCGCGAGCAGTAGCTAGTTAATAATAATGACAATCATCTTTTTTGGAAAAGTAGCTTACGGGGGTAAAATACAAGATTAAATGTTGTACGAAAAATCGAAACAGTTAAAGCTATTGATGTCACTATTTTTATTTTTGTTACTCGTCTATACATTAGTCAATCAGCCAGATGTTCTGACTGACTGACGTAGGTATTAGCGCACAGCTCCATTACAGGAACTAGAAACAAGGCTTCCTTTTAAGATGTAGGCGACCACTAAGGAAGGAAATTAAACCCCTAAAGGAATGAAAAGGAGAATTTCGTTTAAATGAAAAATCTTATTGCTTGGCTTAATCGTCTTGAAACTTGGCACGAATACGAGCCTAAGTAAATAAAGGTTGACGTTATTAGTTTTTTTTAACTATCCCTCAAATGGGATTTACGGGAAGTTTAATTTGTTGTGGAAAGTACGAAGTTTACGCGGACGAAGTCGCGGGGAAGTGCTAGTGGTAGTATAAAGTCTGTAATCTGTTCTATTTATGCTATTCTGTTCAGCTTTATTCTTTAAACTGGACTGCTGAATACACTACATGAATTTCCCAACGCAGGCATCGAGTAAATGTATGCCATTTTTTTTTACATTTTCAACATTTTATCACTCGGTAGAAACGAAAATGGTAAAAAAAAAAATATTTTCACCTTTATATTTACCAATTTTCGGGAATTTTCGAAGACAAAAAAGATCTTGAACCAATGAAAGGCCTACCTGCTTATAATTAAGTGTTGGTAACAAGTTACATGTTGAAAAATACACGAAGTGACGTATAACATCTGCAAAATCTGACACGACTCCACGAGCCTTCTCATATTGCATACTGCGTCCGTACAATATGGCACGTAGCATTGTGTGCTCACAATTAAGGTGAATATTATTCCAGATTCTCTTCAAAATTTTTATATAAATTTTTCGAGGTAGGTATGATAATTTCTGTAGGGATTTATGAACTCCCTGCATTGCTATGATGAGCAAATGAAATTGATAAACGAAGGACGTCTCCTACTGCTTATAGAGTCTTTGGAGATGCTGTCCCAAATGTTACAGGCAAATGCTCCTTGTGAGGGACAAGGAGCATTTGCCTGTAACATTTGAGATTCGATCATTAGGTACATCAGTAAGTAATAAGAGAACCTAGCATGACAGCGCACAATCTGTAATGATACAATTTGTAATATTATGTAATATTTAGCTGTTCCGGGAACCGTTTCAAAGTCACAGAAAGAAGCCATTGAAGGATTCGTTTTCCTGGTCCCTCTTTCTGGAAACACAAATGAACATACCTATAGCTACTTATATAAAATGGTTTATTAGAGACGTGTTGATATTAATGTCTTAAATTATTAAGCAACACTATCCTTTTATGGAAGGCTAGGTAGGTTAGAAGGTAGTAAACCTTTGGGTAGGCGAATTTAATTGCTTAAGGTACCAATAGTAGCACCTACTAGAGCAAACTACGGAAGGTTTCAAGGTCATGGCATAATAGAAATAGTAAAAAACATAAAATAAACATACCATCACGCCTGTATTGCCCGAAGGGTTAGGCAGAGGTGTAACAATGTACACCCACAGTTCGCCGGTATGTTTAGGTCCCATGTAATAGGGGGCGAGCCTATTGCCATTAACCGGGCACGAATCCTAACTCCGAGCTGCTACTGAGAATTTCATAGAAAAACCTAATAACACTTTTTGCTCGACCTGGGAATCGAACCCAAGACCTCCAGCGTAGCAGTCACGCCTAGGACCACTAGGCTAAGGAGGCAGTTAAATGTAAAATAAAGTTGAAGCAATATGTCAAAAGTAAAGATGAAAGAAATAAAATGATCTTAATAAAATTATTTTAATATCACATTGATATAGATTTTTTTATTTTACTGAGTTCTCAATTATATGGCATCTACATAATTTGTACAACAAAAATATAATTTGATCATTAACAGATTCTTGCTTACTTTTAAAAAAGGTATACACAAGGTACCTATAAATTGAAAGTTATAACATACAATATTTTGTTAGCAATGATCTTAAAATATAACAGTCAATGTATATTTGTTAAAATAGTCGATTTACGCAGTTACTAAATGTCGTTATCAGCTTTATATACGAAAATGTTAATTTCAATAACAATAATAAGACTTTTACATATTTTTATAAAATACTTTTTTTTTCATAAATTAGCATAAGACATCGACTATTTTTCAAGTTTTAATATTTTATTACTTTATTTATTTGCAAATATACACAATAGGCGAAGTACCTATTGCTTGCATACAATTCTAACAATAGGTTACCGACGTATTACTTGTTTTACATAAGTAATGTTTATTCAATCAAAGAAGACTACAAGATTGAATTCAATGTTAACTTGAATTCGCTATTCAAACAATATTACGTCACAAAGCATTCTCGATACATTTTGGTAATTTTATAAAATTAAATATAACATTTGGTAGAAGATTCTAATCATTATCACCTACACACACATAAAATAATAAAACAGTAACAAGTGTAATGCAAATTAATTCATAAGACTGTTTCTATTCAAAATAAAACACAATAGGAATGTTTACGGTAGAAATACAAATATTTAAAACATATTCACATTTATTTTACTGGTGGGCTTCGCAGAACGTAAATACTGGCTACATACATATTATCGTATCCAATTACAATGTCCAATAACAAATTATCACATCATACATAACATCCCTCCACGTTTTCCACACGACATGTGATCGTCATTACCAGGAGCATGTTTTACATACATCATGCGTTTGTAGATACTATTTGTTTATCCTTATAAAAAAAAAAAACCATCATGTACCAACTTGTACGCCCCTGGCAACCCGAAACATGGCGATTGTCAAATATTCATCAAGGTGACCATTCCACGTCAGCCACCTACACCTACAATCAGTCTACACAAAAAGTAAACATTTCTGTACACACAATACACCTAGGATACAAACCTATTAACATGAATGAAGATACAACAAATAAGCTCACTAAATGAAAGAAAAAATATTGAGACATAAAACAACTTTTTACGTAAACATGGAAAATTAAGACACACACATAAGATATAGTTTAGAAAGAAATAGCATTTTCATCAAGAATAGGTACAGAGATCAAAATTAACAGTAAACAATACATTCATGCAGATTATGAGAAGTAGATACTACGTTAGTAAATGAGATTAGCTTTTTCTGTTACACAAAATGAAATTATTTGACTAGACCGTTCGGCATGTTAATATACGAATGAATAATATCTTTCGGCTTCTTCTCGATGTCGACATCTAACGTGATGTAAGTCGGGTTAGTGACTGCTGTGTTCAGTACGTTCTTTGCATTGTTTTGGTTTGTTGCGAATACGTCATCTGTTTCTTCATCTATTCTGGGGCACATGTTGAGATAAGGCGATTGGTTGCCTTCGTGGTCGGATTCTGAACCACTCCGAGCTGGTAAGTTGTTCAAAGTAAGCATTGGCGTTAACTCTGAACCGCAGCTACTTGCTTCAGAAACCCTAGGATTGAATTTACGAGCGTCGAAGTCAAATTTAGTATCCTGATCTCGAGGGCTGAATATATTCTGTTTGGACGCTGGACTCATCTGTAGATAGCCTTCATCATCTGAAACCATAAACCGAGTTTGGAACAGAATGATCGAATATAGGGATAGAACACCAAGCCACACCAAATAGTGGATACTAACTACTGGTAAGTCAACCAAATCAACCAGAAGAGCTTAAATTATTTTAGTTTAGAGGTGTAGTGTGTACAAGTGCAGTGAGAAGTACCAACACAGTTCATTGTTAGTTACAACAAAGACATGCGTTGAATTACCGTTTGTAGTATTTTTGTGTAATCAGAATGTAGTGTTATCCATTCCGTCTGATAAAAGGAAATACAATTAAATTGACGAGAACATAACAGAAGGAACTTTTTGTATTTATCTTGGCACGTCGTTGTCAAATAATATAGGTACATATCCAGGTACGTAATGATAAGATGCTGTCAAAATATTGTAAAAATAATATTCGACAAAGTTGTCGAAAGCTGAAACATTTTACCTGTCTTGTTAACTTCGGCAGCTTGAAAAATATGAATAAATGTTATGAAACAAGAATCAAGTACACATGAAACGTTATTCCTGATAGGTCGATGCGACTTTTCTGTTCCCCTATATTGGCTACCAATAGTATCTAAACAAACTTGCTCAATTAAGGGTGATTGACGATGCGGGCATGAGTGTTGACCATATCCAATTATTTACCGCACCTATTTGTTGTTCTTTAGATCCAGTAGCAGCAATTGGCTTGGTACTTATTTCTGCTCTTGACCTTAATCCCTTCAGACGGAAACCTACTCTATTACTCTGAACAATCCTTCAATATTATTAAGTAATGCTTTTTGCTCACCTATCTGCGTGGGTGTAGTGGGGAAGAAACTCCTGTCGTTGACGTAGTGGTGAGGGCTGGGCGTCACCAGGTTGTTAAAGTCAGGTGCGCAAACCATCGCAAGATAGTCTTCTCCGGTAGGCTGCGCGTTCGTGTCCATATATGCCGTGTTTAAGTCCACATAGTGCTGGAAGTTGTATGTAGTCATGATAAAAGACCAATGAGAAATATGTAGATGGATCTACGGGATTGAGCTGTCTTGGTCAGCACAATGACTGGATTCTATAATATTCTTGGAAATTACTACATATTTCTAATCTATATGTTTTTTCATCGTTTATCTACTTACTGTACTAACTAGTTAGGCTAAATTGATAAAAATAGCGAAATAGTCAATCAAGGGATTTTTTGATGAAAACTGCTCAAATTGATTGAAAAGTTACTCAATACTTAATTAGTCATTACATTCCACCAAAATGTACATGCTTAGATGTTAGTGGTGCATTGATAAATATACACCATTTCTGTATAATATAATAAAGTATAGTAAACTATATGAGCCACAGACTGACCACCAAAATGCTGACTGTCTGCGCCATCTGTTACGTCATGCACGTACTACAAACGAGCGTATATATAACCTCGGCTTATTTGTTTCGTCACGACACGACGCGTCTCTCCAGTCATCGTGTAGGGGGGGACAGTGTGCACACCGTTGAGGATTCAAGGTGAAACGTTATTCCCCAGCAGAAATGTACAAAAAGATATCAACAAACAATATCCGTTAAAAATATCTTGTATTTTATATGATACTAACTATTGGCCGTGACTTTGTCCGTTAAAATGTCAGTTACAGCGAACGCAGACAAAGTTAATAACAAGTAGCCTATATCCTTTCTTGGAGTTTAAACTTATCTTATCTAGTACCCTCAAATCATAACTAGTAATCATTTTACATATTTGTTGATTGGCATTTTTGGCTTAACTTACATTTCGCACATTATCTTCTAGGAAGCCCCCGAGTATCTCCTGCAGTCGGCTAAAGCTGGGCCTACTCGTAGGTTTCTGCTCCCAACACTTCATCATGACGTCATAAAGCCTGTCGTCTGCGTACGTTGGCTTAGCTAGACGCTTCCTGTAACATTGATTAGAAACTCTGTTGAAGAAATAAATTTAAATAAATTCGTAATCTACGTCTATAATTACACCCAGGTTCCGGCAGAGATTAAAAAGTTATGACAGGTGAAAGGAGATCCAATCATTATCTTCATCATTTTGGTGTACTTACAATAAAGTACATATTCTAAATATAAAGAACTTGTGTATACTACACACACGCATACCATCACGCCTGTATTCCCCGAAGGATTAGGCAGAGGTGTAACAATGTACACCCACAGTTAGCCGGTATGTTAAGGTCCTATGTAGTAGGGGGCGAGCCTATTGCCATTAATTGGGCACAAATCCTAACTCCGAGCATCTACTGAGAATTTCATGAAAAAAACCAATTACACATTTTACTCGACCTGGAAATCGAACCCAAGACCTTTAGCGTGGCAGCCGCGCTTAGGACTACTAGGCCAACGAAGCAGTTACGAGGCTTATGTATATTATATTGTTTCTATTAAACTACAAAAACCGGACGTCTTCTATGTCTGACAGGTGTAAACTATTGTGATTGATGTGCAAATTATTGTTTATTTATAGAAACTGTACAAAACTAATTAGATTGTATTTTTTACTGACTCGTTAGCCTAGCGGTCCTAAGCGCGACTGCTATACTAGAGGTCTTGGGTTCAATTCCCAGGTCGAGCAAAGTATTATAGGATTTTTCTATGAAATTCTCAGTAGCAGCTCGAAGTTAGAATTTGTGCCCGAATAATGGCAATAGGCTCGCCCTCTATTACATGGGACCTAAATATTCCAGCGAACTGTGGGTGTACCTATATTATTACACCTCTGCCTAACCCTTCGGGGAATACAAGCGTGATGGTATGTATGTTGCTTTTTACACCCTGTGATGTACCCTAGCACATATTGAAAAAAAAATACAAATTATGCATCAAATAGTCCACTTACCCTTCAGTTAGTGACTGCAACAAAGCTGCTGGGCTGTAGTTCGGGTAAGGCGTCTTTGCGAGGGAGAATAGTTCCCATAATACGATGCCAAACGACCACACATCCGATTGTGTTGAGAATATACGATCTGTCATACACTCGATTGCTAACCATTTGACTGGTAGAAGACACTGGAAATAAAAAGGAAATAATCATTAAAATTATAGTCAGTCTCGAATATCGTAATGTCAGGTTGAGAAGTAGGTACGCTTTACATGTACCTATAATCCAAAATCTAATATGACAAAAGTGTAAGATCTGTGTGTGTGATTTATGGCAAACAGTTTCTATTTATTTATTTATAATGTTATTATTATTTCAATGTTGGCATGTTATAAACTTCGCTATTTCACGATAAACACAAAGCAATGTAAACTATTAGCCATTTAAAAAATTCACTAAATAAAATACAATTATTTCAACAATATAACTTTTTAAAGTACTATCGTTGATTTTAGTGATCTATTTCTTGTATAAGACTGAAGTAAAAAATGTCGAGTAGAAGCGAAACACCACAAATTCTTTAAAACTACGCAACGGATTTTGATGCGGTTTTTTTTTAATAGATAGAGTGATTGAAGAGGACGGTTTTTATATATAATAACATCAGCATTGCATCCGTGCGAAGCCGGGGCGGGTCCCTGGGAATAATATAAAAGAATCTTTAAAATCATGATCAATATGTTGATTCTTCTATATTATTACAGTTTGTATTAGATGCAATCAGGAAGTTCATGTAACATTTATCAAAAACAAAAGAAGTAGGCAGGCACTTGTATTTTTCTTACAATAGCTTGGAGATACGTATAATAATGTTAAATGAAAATAGTCAAAGTGAAAAATTGTTTATTTTAAAATGTTTATCCAAAATGAATGTTTGTCTATATTCTTGCTTTTAAAAACATCCACGTCGTAAATTTGAATTATGTTTCCACTAATATTCGCACTGTGTCTTCTGTTTGACTTTGAAAGTAAACACAACAAGTGTTTCAAACCGACCTTCACGGATGGTAAAGATATTATGAATAAACGTCTAAAATACTCACGTTTTCTTTCTTTTGATATTCATCGTTTTTATAAATGCTCCGAGCGAGACCGAAGTCGCAAATCTTCACAATATTGTCTTCGGCTAACAACACGTTTCTTGCTGCCAAGTCTCCATGTAGAACCTGAAATTTAAAAAAATAATATTTACCATTTTGTTTGTCAGCTCAATCGCATTGTTTTGCTTTTAATAATATTGCAATTGGACTCTCTCCGGTAAGTTCGGTTAGGTACCAAAGGCGGTGTTAAACTTTGAATCTTCTTATAGGGCTTAAAGTGCGTCTTCATATGTTTAGATATCTAAAATCCAGATGATAAATGGTTGATGTGGTCATCACAGAAATCAAAATTTACTTAATTCCACACGAGACGTCTTTAAATGAACAGACTTAATTTTGGGTACAGAATACTACTTTAACCCGTAGAATTCGAAGTACTTCGGAGCGTACTAACCTTCCTACTAGCAAGATACTCCATGCCTCTCGCGATCTGGAAGGCCCACACGAGTAGATCGCGAGAGGTCAGAGGCCGCGGATTACGTCCGTCAAAACTGTAGTCGCTCTCGTAGTTCGTCCGCCACTCCGGTTGGACGTAGCCTTCCGATACTAGAAGCAGATTCAGAAATAAATATACTTATATATGCCTCTTTACGTATTACACATTAGGGAAAAAAAACATTAACAAAGAATGATAACAGCCAATGAACACAGAGCGGCCCTAACTCTAAAAGTAAAGTGTTGACAGAACGAATGAAAGGATCTCCGGATTGCTAAAAGGCATCAAATCTGATTAGTTAATATGCTAATGAATCTTCCTTAAGCTGTTCTTCGTGACTAATTGATAAAATCAATAAAGTAGCATAAGAAACAGATCAAAACGAATTTCTTAACCGATAGAATTAAATGGGCTTATAAAAAAATAAGAGCCCGTAGAACTAAGTCGTTCTCAATAAAAAACTAAAAAATGTGCTACGGAACATATACACACACACATATACCTACTAGGTACTATACATTACGAACTACATTAATTTAAACCCATGCATGCGAAAAAGGTCGAATCTAAACTCTTGAGCAACGATTCCCATCATGGGCTTAATATTGAAACTAGGACAACTATGGAGACAGAAGCGGTTTATCAAAATACATACCTCTGATGATTTATAAATTCCCATTGTCATACGTCACATTCTAATAATACATACTTACCTATGTGTAAGCGTAATGTGAATGCACGAGTTTATTATCCTCCTTACTAAGCCATTCAATAAAGAGAGGAGTTTGTAATTGCAAATATTTGCATATTACATGCATGCCGGTTGTCTCTTCAATATCTGTCTATTATCACTAAAGACTCTCAGATCTCTGAGTTTTATTTTTAACGGGTTTGACAAATTTGATTTATATACCGAAGATATAAAGCTAGAAATATACGTCACCACACGTGCACCTAACCATTATCCTCATAAGCCACCGATTACAATATTTGTTTAGCAGTCATATTCTTACGTAAAGATATAATAACCCGTATAGCATAACGCAAGCATTAAATATACAAATACTGAACAGATTTTACAGAAGCAGCTTTTAGTTCTACTCAAGTTGAAAGTCTACTTTCCGAACTTGCACCTGTCGAGTGTCGACCAAAGGGTTACTGCACGTAATCTATAAATAATTGCATTCTTTACCATTCCATAGACTAAATATTGGCAGGTTGCCATTACAAGGAGCCGTTTAACGAGAATTAAATTACAAACAATGCTGTAGATCCCCGTGAGGCGTAAGACATAATGCGGCAGAATTTTGTGCACAAAATAGACATCAAACAAAGATATACAAAAGATAAGGTAATGCAACTACTCACTATCACAATGATAAATCGGACACCGATATAAAACTGTGCTTACATAGTAATTAACTACGACGAAGCGACAAAAACTCAGTGCTGGTGCAAAATTAGTACATGTGCCCCAAAAAATTACCTTTTACAAACTCCACTTGGTGATTTTGGTTAGGATTGTCTGCTAACAAAGGATACTCACATTATACATTGTGAACAACTACGAATATATTTGTAGGTACCCAGAAATGATTTGCCATCATCAGTAATGTACGATAAATAGGTATATCTTTTAAAAAGATTCGAGCCCGACTGAAAAAATATAACTGCGATATTTTCTTATGTGGGATTTAACGATTAAAGACTTGAAAGAATTATTTCAGTAATACATAGTTTCAGCTCATGACCGTTAAAAATAAGGAAAACGACTAAAAAGAAAATATAATTTGTACTTATAATATAATTATTGAAATGCTTATAACTCAGGTGGCATTACGTACTACGTTCAATGTTGTATTCAATATCTATGAACAATACTTTTTGCTCCATCTTAAATTCTAAACCAATCAATACACCTACGCGTTTCTTTAGTTTTTATCCCACCATTATTGTATTATCAAAAAATATGATCAAGCATTTTTTAGCGGTGATTGTATAGTTGTCATACATATTGTCCTTGACATTTTAATATAACAAATTGTAACTACCTTTTCTTGTAGATCTATTAGTGTTGGCTGTGTTGACAAATGTATGGTCGGTATCTTGAGTACTTGAGGCGAAATAATCTGAGTGTGCACTGTAATCAAGAAAAAAAGGCTTTATGTGAATGTTTTCCTATCTCAAAGGCCTGAGAAAAACCTCAATATTAACATTGGGAAGCTGTTAGTGAAACAAAAACAAACGCTATACAAAAGAAACAATAATTTTATTTAATACAATGTTCTTACCCAGTACTGCCACTGCTGCAAGAGAATCCTCTGTTAACTCTGCCTAGATTTTTCTCCTTATTATCGGTTAGTTGATCTATGAAGACCTCGCGGTGCCTCTGCATATAATTGTGTATATTGCCGAACTTGCAATATTCCACAATTACTATCAACTCCCCTGTAATAGCAGACAACCTTCAATTAGAAAAATTAGCACATCATTGGTTGCGAACTCATATCGATCGGTAATAACAACAGTCCTTTATAAGTTAAACTTAAAAAAAAATACAATTACCTTGATGGAACAAACAAAAAGTGACTCAGCAGAAAGCGTTAAGACCTTTACGTAACCATGGTTATGATAATTTATCCTAATGTTGTTATAATACATAAAATACTTAGCCAAGGATACATTATTAACAGGAGGAGAAGAATAACGCTTTTGCTTTTCTGTTATAAAAATACTACAGTTAAGTGCTGTTTTACCAATTTAAATTGTTATTGCTGGTAATGGATTTGAATTTAGAGTGTTTACAACTCGATCTCATATAGCTATAGACAAATTTTAACGGGACAAGACTGTAAAGAAATGTATAATTATGTGTAATGTAAATGTATATATTGTATAATGTAGTAATAACATCGTCTTACTTTTCCCAACATTTTTCGTGCAAGCTCCGAGCAGGTTCACAATGTTTATGTGTTTGCCCAAGTGCACCATTATTTTTAGTTCTGAGGCCAACGCTTTGATATACATATTGTCTGCCGTTTTCTTCACCATTTTCACGGCCACCTCAGTTGTTTCTTCGGCGTTTATGATTCCACGTGCATCCGCCTTGTATACGACGCCGAATGCACCCGCGCCTAGCTGTTTGCCTACAACATTTTTATTATTTTATTATGTTGCACTATGATAAAGCTAGTCAAACTTATCTGACTCCTTCCCATGGAGTAAGACATTTTTGTTTTGGGTTACTTTTTCCTGTATTATCACAGGAACTCCAATCGACATCAGATGATCTCAAGTCTCAATCTCAATTTGTCAAATATGCCCCTAATTCACCAATTTTTTTTTAACATTGTTTGCTGCTGAGGTAATTAATATTGTGACTGGATTTTGAATGTTTTTGTCCATCTTGATCTTATGTCGTGCTTTTACTTTAGCTGTCTTTTACGAAAACTAAAATATTTTGACGCATAACACAATATATAGCTATTTTAATTTCAAATAAATTTATTTACTAGCTAGTGTGATTACTACATATAATTAGGAATAAACGAATATTCTACATGTGTGTTATAGCAACTAACACTATAACATATACCTACTGGACCGTGTCTAAAATTGGTTTAACAATCATTTGCTTAAATTATGAGCATTGGAATATTGTACCTCCTACCACACCAACAGGAAAAAATCTTACCTAGAATTAATTTGTCTACAGGGAATTCAAACTTTTCATCGTATGGCAACAATTCAGCTTGCTCATCAATTCCCAAGTCCGGATTTAGAGACTTAGTAACGCCTTCTTTGAAATACAGGAGGCCAGCCGCAGCCAATTCTTTTCTGAATCTTTTCTCTTTCCGAACCTTCCACGTCAGGTACAACACAACGAGGATCAGGATGAAGATGACCACTAGGATCACGCTTAAATATAATGCGTACGTCGCTTCTGCTGAAAGTTACACATGATTTGAAATTATAAAATGCTAGTCTAACTAAAAACAAATGCATATCAGATTTTTGCAGACCATTTACTCAGAGCAATTGTTGATGTAATTAAGCTAATATCCCGAAATTTGAAAGTTGATTTTAATCCATAAGTATCAATCTATATTGACTAAGCATTGTTATTTATTTAGGTTATAAAATGTAACGTAAGATATTTTTTTATTAAACTTTGACCAATATTAATATTGAACAACCTATACCAATTCCAGACGACATACCTTTCAGTGCAACTGTATAAATCCGTCTGGCCGTTAGTGCATCGCTGCTAGCTGAACATTCATATACTCCCTTGTTTTCGTCTTCCATTTGTTTTATTACTATCGTTGAGTTGATAACAGTACGATTTATAATTTCCGTATAAATTTTTGCATCCGTGTCATTTTTCATTAAAACTTCATCCTGATAAAGAAAAAAAAATGAAATAAAGTATGCTGACGAAGACTTTTTAGAAGTGGCACTGACAGGGCCTTTTCTACAACTTCACAGGGTGAGTAAATCACACGTGTTACGTCAAACTTTACCTTGTACCACTCTAGTTTGGGCGGCGGCACTCCCTCGGCTTGACAAGTGAGCTCTACCGGTTGGAAAAGAAGCACTTCTATAGTCTGGTCTTCAATTGGATTGTAAATTACTGGTGGTTGTAGAGCTGTAAATAAATATAGTAATTAGAAAACAATAACATACCATCACGCCTGTATTCCCGGAGGGTTATGCAGAGGTGTACCAGTGTACACCCACAGTTCGCCGGTATGTTTAGGTCCCATGTATTAGGGGGCGAGCCTATTGCCATTAGCCAGGCACAAATCCTAACTCCGAGCCTGAGAATTTCATAGAAAAACCCAGTAACACCAGACCTGGGAATCGAACCCAAGACCTGTAGCGTAGCAGTCGCGCTTAGGACCACTAGGCTAACGAGGCAGTTAAAAAACAATATTACAATGATTATGATGTAGTAAGTAGTAGATTTAGAAGACAACTTACGAGCTACTGAAATACTGATAGTTTCAGTTTCATAGGAACCGTTAAACCTGTTACCACGACAACTGTACGGGCCACTTTGATTTAAAGATATGTTCGGAAATCTTAATTTGGCGATGAATGAAAACGGATTTGTCGTGTATTCCATGGTAGCTGTTGACAATAAAGAAAAACATTAATACCATAATAAATAAGGTGCAAAGTTATAGAAAAAAAAACAATACAACAGAAATAGAATTAAAAATTACGTAAATGCAATTTACAACACTATTCTTATTGCATATTAGTTCATTATCAATAAATCAATAAAACTACTCGATCAAATTGCAGCTGTGCCTGCGCTGACACTTGCATAATAATAATATTATTTTTATGTCTGTAGACTTACCGGTTCCATTCAGATCTTCATAGTCCGTTCCCAACCAAGTAACACTGTAGAAATCATATTTGGAAGCGATACATGTGATAGTTACATCTTGGTTTTGCGAGAACCATGTGTTTTGAGCATTCTTAATGCCAAATCCGTTGAACATTTCGTAAACGAGAAGCCTTCTAGTTTCTTTACTTTCACCAAGGATGTTGGATGCTCGACATGTAACGTTACCAGACGCGTGGACTGGTATGTTCATGAAAGCCGTCTCCTTATACACTGACTCCACTTGTATAGACGAACTTGGCTGAAACATTATTTTGATTTAAAACTAAGCTACAAAAACTGGCTTTTACTTTGGCCAAAGGTTAAATTCTGCCATCCAGCGTAGCAAGGCCGCCAGTCTTTTCGGCACTTTTCCAGTTGACGGCGGTGCGAAGGAATTTTTCGATGCCATATAGTTTGTTTCTTTTTTTATGTTATTATTAAAGCTTTTTCATCTAATTTTAAGGTGGTAAATATTTAATTATAATAATGATAAGCTACAAAACTATTTAGATACAATTTCTATGGGACTAATATCAAAGTATATCCTTTTAAATGTAAAAGAATTTTCAAAATCGATTTAAAAATGACGGAGTTCTGAGGTAACAAACATTAAATATATCAACCGAATCGATAACCTCTTCTTTTTTTCAAGTAGGTTAAAATAACACACAAACATCAATTATTGAAGAAAAATACCATAACAATAGATTTTGGATTTTCACAAACTATTTTTAAAGTTAAAAATTCTAAAACATTTTTTTTTTAAACTTTTACCAACGCTGCGAGATTTTGGCTCAGCCTGTGACCTGTGTTACAGTAATGATGACACGAACTATTTCATGTTTTTGTAAGTGTTTTACTGACATAGTTTGTAAGTAAACTGTAACTAACACTATGAGTCTTGGTACTTGAAATAAATGATTTAATAGAATTTAATTTTACCGACGCCAAACCAACACTGGAGTTGTACTATACTTCATTATTGATCACCACGAGTCACGAGCACAAATGTCCAACTGACTGATCAATCGCGTGCAGCGTCGGCGGCCCAAAAAACTCAGAAACGCACCCAAAAACCCAAAAAATAACTTGACATTTGTGCTCACGACTCGTGGCGACTACTATACAGAAAATATCATTGTAATAGTAAAAGTAACTTTTTTTTATTAAGTTATCGTAATTTACCATTGTCTGTGGTTCTTCGCCATTAGAGAATATCCAAGTGATGTCTGGCAGGGGATACCCTGTCACCATACATCTTAACGTCGCCGTTGTATTCTCCAGGTACTTCTTATCGACATTGGGCCCAAAGTCGACAGTCGGTTTTGCTGTGAGAAAAAACATTGAAATGTATCTAAGCGCAGTTACCAATAACAAAAATCGTTTTCCAACTATAATTTTACTCAATGTCACAGAATAAGTAGGTAATAATAGTAATAATGATTTATTCATACTGTATTTGCAACGATAATAGATTGTCTGCCTCCCAAACTAGTTTTATTACCTGTGACTTGGAAGTCACTGATCGTCCAGGTTTCGGTTAAGTACCAGATGGGTTTTTATAACCTAAACCTGCACCTATTATTAATACAAATCTGAAATCGCTAATCTACCTTGAACAAGCATGATGATCAATGCTTGCGCCTTCTCTGAATAAGAAGCCTTTGTCCTACTCTACCCCAATAATACCTAGCTGGTATTATTTTAGAAAGTACAAGAAGAAACTTACCTTTGATTCGCAGATCATACGTGAGACTTTTGTTCAAGTATCCGTTGGTGACGTATATCGTATAGTTTGCGGAGTCTGTAACATTAGCGTCAAAAATGGCCAGCATGGCGTCACCGATTTCATATCGCTTTACGTTGTATTTAGATTCGTTTCGCGGCAAAGGCAAATTGTTGCGGTAGCTGAAATGTTAAATATTTTTTACATTAAACATACCATCACGCCTGTATTCCCCGAAGGGTTAGGCAGAGGTGTAACAATGTACACCCACAGTTCGCCGGTATGTTTAGGTCCCATGGAATAGGGGGCGAGCCTATTGCTATCAACCGGGCACAAATCGAAACTCTGAGCTGCTACTGCGAATTTCATAGAAATACCCAATAACACTTTTTGCTCGACCTGGGAATCGAACCCAAGACCTCTAGCGTAGCAGTCGTGCTTTGGACCACTAGGCTACCGAGGCAGTTAAAATATTTTATAGTTGTCAAGAAAGTACCTGCAAGCTTATAGAACCTTATTATTAAGGGGTCACTGTACTCATCATTATGGATAAGTTTAACTATGGGAACAACCCCGAAATCGTTGAAAAAAACAGCTGATTCATACATTACATTCCCATAACTCGAGATGACTAATGACCCCTTTTAAGTTTTCTAGTAAACCAAGAGAAACGTTATTTAAAACCTTCATGTATACCAAAGTTTTACAATTAAGCAAGTACGACGTATGAAGAGCTTCACAACGGTGATTTTTTTAAACAAAATATGTTTCCCCAATCAAACTGCTAATGTCCCCCTCACACGAACAATGCGCACACTTAATTTGGTTCATTGGACGAGTTCACGAGGGTGTCGTTGCTCGTGTTGTGATATTAATTGTAAAATAATGTTGTATTGTAACTAGAAACTATAGCACCGACCTAGGGAACTGTAATAGTACCTGTAAGTGTGTTAATTAATCTGGGATTTTCATCTGTAGTGTTACTACTAAATATACTATAGAGAGAAATCTAGCGTACGACGTTCACCTACAAGGTGGACACACGTCCTGATTAAGGCCGCTTCCTACCGGTCCTTTTGGAAATCTATGGGGAGGCCTATGTGACCTATGTCCTACAGCTGCAGTTGCTTACCTAACCTAACTTAACAATGTAGGCCATGTCCAGAAGTACTGCCTTCTGAGTAAAGCCCTTGATCCATCCGCCGATAAAAAATTTGGTTGGTACTTCATCTTGAACAATGTACTCACAATTTAAATGTAGCCTTTGGGTAATCAGATATCTCGACGTTCATCTTCACCGTTTTCATCATAAGCTCTATGGGATTGGTCTTAGTCGTCCGTGTTAAGATGAGCTTGGGCTCAGCTAAAAAAATGAAGAATAATTATCTTATGAACAATATAATTATCTTAAGAATAATTATTATATTTTGTATACTTTTATGCATAGATTAAAAAAGCTGCCTCATTTACCTAGTGGTCAAATACGCGACTGCTACGCTAGAGGTTTTGGGTTCGATTTCCAGGTCAAGCAAAAAGTGTTAGTGGGTTTTTCTATGAAATTCTCAGTAGCAGCTCGGAGTTAGGTTTTGTACCCGGTTAATGGCAATAGGGTCGCCCCTATTACATGGGACCTAAACATTCTGGCAAACTGTCATGGGTGAGGTACATTGGTACACCTCTGCCTAACCCTTCGGGGAATACAGGCGTGATGGTATGATGGTGTGTAGATAAAAAAAGAGAAATACTTTTACTTTGATTGACACTCTGCTCTGATTTATCACAGAAATATTCTAAACATACTAACAATTATTAATAATAAAAAGGCATAATTAAAATCATGATTTGGGATATAGGCAATCGTTTTTACGAGTATGTTAATTCGTCCTGACGCATGAGTCTTATTTTGCAATTCACATACCATCAAGCCTGTATTACCCGAAGGGTTAGAAAGAGTTGTACCAGTGTACACCCATAGTTCGCAGGAATATCAATGTCCCATGTAATAGGGGGTGAATTATGGGGGGGGGGTGTGAATTTTGCAATTCCTTTTGAATTAATAGTAGGTACTGACTTGTGCATATGTAATGACCCAAAGTAAACCTCGTAGATACTAAACACTACTATAGAAGCCGCCACGAGTCGTGAGCACAAACTTCAAATCCACTTTTGTTTTCTTGGGTTCCTTTCTGGATTTTTTGGCGCGCCCACGCTGCACACGGTCGCTCCAACTGACGGACCAATCGTGTGCAGCGTAGGCGACCCAAGAAATCCAAAAAGGAACCCAAACACGCAAAAAGAAATTTGCCGTCTGTGCTCACGACTCGTGGGGGTTACTAAACCTACTAATACCTAGAAAAATACATGCGAACAATAGGGCTGCCTCACACATGATAAAAATAATTACCTAAATATTTTTTTTTAGTTGACACTTCTTTTTCCCCACAATTATTACGTGCAAAACACGTATAGCTTCCTTCGTGTTCTTTTGACGCATTCCTTACAGTTATATTTTTGTATAACATTCCACCAGTCACTTCATATTCGTTCGATTTTTCTTCTATTGTTTCCTAGAAATAAAAACAACAAAACCATTGAAAGTAATTAGATTAAAAAGGAAATCCAAATGATCTTTCAAAAAGATGTTTTCTGACTGTTCAATATCATTAAAATTCATAGACTGCTAAAAACATTACCCTTTCTTATGGGGTTTCCGTAGTTGGATAAAAAGAATCTTGCCTTACCTTCGCCACATTCGGAGGAAACTTCCAAATTATGTTGACTACAGAATCAATTTGATAATCAACAGTACAATTTAGTAAAAACGTTTCTCCTTTCAAAAACTCTTCGGAATCTTTCATTATTTTTGGAATTGGCGGTACCCTAACGTCTGAAAAAGACACAAATTATTTAATATTCTGATAATCAATGTACTAACATTGTCTATGAGATTAACTTGAGCATTTTGATATGAATATTGACGTTCAAAGTATAAAATTATAAACATTGACCTGTGTAAATTTACAAGATAATCTCATAGACAACTTAACTTTATATAATTTAATAACTACATAAATGATTTGTATTATATAAAACATTAATTTATATAAATATATAAGTACATTGGATAATAAATAGAGCTGCTTTAAAAAAAGAATCTACAGTAGCTACTGAAAATAAAATCAAGCAACTCAACCTAAACTGGGCAATGAGTATTTTTAAATATTACATTAATATTTTATCGTTATTTAATTAATTCATATTATCATATCATTGGTTACGGTATTCACTCGCTAAAAAATCAAGCAGCATTCATTTAATCACTCATTCAAATTAAATCATTTCTTTAATATAAAAAAACCGTAAGGGCTTAACACCATACGATAACCTATAATCTCATGGCAGGCAAATAATGATAAACAGTCAAAACGAGAAATAAATTAATGATATTTAAATCAACGCACCGTGAAAACATTAGAATATAAGTATATACCACATAACATCAACTACCTAAATTAAAATAAATTAGAACAATACAGTGTTAGTAAATTATATCAAACGTGTACATGCATACAGGAGTTACGCAGAGCAACACACCAAAGTAGTAGAAATGAAAGAAGGAGTAGTAAGCTTCAAGCTAGTAACACAAAACATCAAGTATTAAAGGTCATCTAGTGGAACACTGAGTATTAAAGTTGTTGGTCCAGTGAATGAAACCATCACACCACGCTACCTGGTTAGGTGACATCAAGAGTGTAGCGCTACTTACTACGTATACGTTTCCATTCGGTTTGGTTTCCGCGCTGTCCTTGGCATTTGTACGCAGACCTACTACACGTTCTCATTAAAAACCCAATCTTTGGAGAATACTTTATTGATTCTGGTGTCCTGTTACTCTGCGACTATTGTAGTATTGCCAAATAAATTCTGGTTAGTAAGTATGGATAAATAATTATGTTTTTCAACTTAAAATTTATTATGATTGATAAATAATGCATTACTGGTAAATCTAATGAAATTGAAAAACACAACAAGCCACATTCAGAAAAAGTAATTAATTTCGACTGTTGTGTCAGGTGAAGTTATTCTCGCAATGAGCAAGGCAACGACGCACCCTTTCTCGTGAATGTGGTATAATATAAGATATAAAAATGTTATAACGCACACATCTGCTATTCACCTACGTTGTAAAACAACTGGTTGTTCTATCCGATTGCCTTGTCCCTGAGAAAAGTTACAGTTGATAGTGCGTAACATCGAATTCGATCCGAGAGGATCCGTGAGCGTGTCGCTATCGATGACGAACCCGATTTTGGGACTATATTGGGCTGCAATGTCCTGAATAATATTAAGAATGTTATTATGAAATAGATTTATTTCAATCTATCATGCTTTAGTAGGTAGGATTGGCTCTGCTTTAGCAATAAGCATTAGTTATTTAAAGCTTTCAGTGTGAAAACGTTGATATTTGTGAATTTTAATTAAACACTAACAGTAAAATTAATTACCTACAACAGTCGATGTTATGTAAGTAGCCAAAAGAATTATCTTTGCTTTATTAGGCCACAATGACAGCATATTGTGTTATTAAAGTTTCGTAAATTAATATCATGCAAATGCAATAAGCGGTTGATTTAGCGCATGTTTTTGATAAACTTAATTATGACAAAATATTTTAATAGATTCATAATTTGCATTCCTAAAGTATTGTAATGTTTATAAATTTTATTTGTATATACGTAATTATGATATCGTTTACATTCAATTTATATGTAATACGTACCGACGTCAGGACAACTTCAATATCTGGTGTCGTTGGTCTACATTCAATTACAACCTTACATTGTTTTCTTGGAACAATAACTTCCCTCATGGGCGCAAACAAGCTATCCGAGCCTAAAAGTTTTATTAATCATGAAATACAGACACACCAGACGTGGATAAAATTATTGAATATCTTTACAAAACCAATCTCACCAGCGACGTAAATATAAATAAAAGCTATATGGTCCGTGTTATTTGGTTCTTCAATAAGGTTATTTAGTACGTCACTACCGTTGACAGTGTCGTCGAAACAGGCGTAATAGCCAATCGCGAACTGGTCAACATTGTACAGCTCAAGGGTTGCTTCGAACCAGTACTCGCCGACCAGATCAGACATATTACTCGTTTCTATTTGAAATGGTCCGATTACTTCTTCGGGTACTTCTTGTTGCTTAATCTGTACGGTTGTTTTTCCTTTGCATTTAAGTGTATAGTTTTGCCCCTTCTGCAATATTATTTCGCTTTTACATGGACTAATAATCGGGCCATTTGATCGTAGGTCATCTGAAAGCGACAATGGGAGCAAACTTTTAACGATTACTTCTTACTAATGTAATTAATGCTAACAGTATTTAATATTTGATTTAAGTATGATCAATATTATTAATTTCTCATGCGTTTATATGGAACCGAAAAAACCATTACGCTTCTGTGTTCTAATCCTATTCTTATTAATTTGTCAACTTCCGATTAAAGATTATTCCTGATACATTGCAAAAACAATAGTCAATTAATCATCGTCAAAGATGATAACTCATCAATTTAGATGCATAAGCAAGTATTGAAGGCCTTACAAGGGTGAGTTTAGAATTACAAAGCGCTAATCGAAGGGTAATATATCATCAAGTAGGTAAGTGAGTGACGACAGTGGAGCTGTAGCGACTTGACGAGCTTATCATCATACTAATGGCGTTTGTAACGTGAGCCGCGGCGCGGGGCGGCGGAGCGGGCACCCGCCTCCTACTGCACACCTATCGAAAACACTATTAATTAGCAGTGTTCGCGTCCAGGGCGTGACACAGGTGCGGTCAACATTCGGAAAATTAATCCTACCAGTAGGATAGCAAATGAACCACAACGTCATGTCCCTCGCTGATAACAATTGATCGTATTAAACCCTGGAAACAGCGACCAATTAAGTGATTAGGACCCCGCAGCTCTACTTATCAACAAATTAATGGTCATCTCATCACGCTAAGTGCAAGTGGTGACGACTTTTCGGGCTAATATGATATATCTACTAGCTGTTTGTGGGTAAACCGGCGTACGTATGTATGTTTTACCGTCCCGTTAACTCCCGTGTGGGCGAGCCAGACAGTCGACTAAAATCAAATTAGTGTTGTTTCCATTGAATTTATGCTTACTGACTGTTAGTCCCGGGACACGAAGTTAGCCGCATTCATTTCATATTCGTTTATTACAACAAAATGTTGTCATTTTTTCATTAAAAAAAATGTGAATTGGCCCAAAATTGTGGAAAATTTTGTTGCTTAAATTTAGAAAATCTAATAAAATATGAATGTTATTAAGTAAATTCAGAACCTATACATAAAATAAACTAAACTGTGACTTGAAACTAATCATTTTCATGCAGTTTCGTGAGCATTCGACACTATTTCAAGAGGCATCTTCGTAAAATAACATTAATTAGAGAAAAGAGGAAGTTACTCGCCGTAATAGTTTACAGAGTAACTTACTCGTAAAAAAAAAACACGTAAAGAGTGCATGACTCAAATGGATTACTTCCCAATATTTGCCGTATTCACAAAATACAAAATAAATGTACAATTACATCGATTAAGGCGCCCGCTTATGATGCACGACGTTGCGTGTTTCCTATCTCGTATTATGTATTTCCTAATTAATCTTGAACATCACTGACATCGGTGAATTAAAACATAGTGAGGAAACTTGGACTTGTATAATAAATATAAGTCTGAAATGCGCGACCCGCCTTGAGCAAGCATGGTAATCAATACTCTCGCCTTCTTAATATAAGAAGAGGCATTTGGCCTGCAGTGGGACAATAATAGCCTGGTATTATTCATTACCATATTCAATCAATATTTCTGTTTAGGCCTATGTCCAGCAGTGGACGCCCTGTGGCTGATGTGATGATGGTGATGATAATGATTTTTGTTTGGAGTTTGTAGAACTGCACTGACATCAGACTAGACAGTTTGTAATGTAAACGATATTGCCAATCAACACATTGCCTTTGGAGTTAATTAATCATCATAACAAACCGCCCATTACTATAATATAACGTACTTATAATGTGGAATTGAAATCCGTGTTGATTTTTAGTAGTTTTGTTTAACTGTAGATATTGATAAAATTACATAGGAATGAAAACACACCAAAGTAGGACCCGAATTGTCTGGAACAATTGTTGGTAGAACAATTTTAAAGATTTAGGTACCTGAATCAAAACATTCTTGGAAATAAATCTATAGGATATAAATATATATTTACATTTTAAAAATTGCTTGCGTAAGAGCACGTTACATTTTTCAATAGAGTCATCGTCCTGATTTGATAACACAGGATAACACTCTATCTTCTGTTACAAAGTAAACACACATATTCTAAACTTTTTACATAAATAAACCCTTTGTTATATTGATACTAATTTCTTATCAACATAGGTAATCAGCATACGTTTATTAATAACCGCAATCATTGGTGACTATAACGCAGTTCTAATAATGTTTATTTATTAAATAATAATAATAAATTAATAGTTGACACATCCGGTAAAACTAACAGTCGGTAAAACAGTTCGTACAGTAAACTTACACAGGAAGTCTGCGTTAAGATATCAGAATATGCATCCTGCCGCTAAAATTATTGTAAAATAAGATACTTCCTTCTATGCCATGTGTAACGTGTGTGGACCTAAACATACCGACGTTATTTTACAACAAATTGGCTAAAGATAAACGGGTTAATGTTACAGCATTGATATTACCAGCATTCCCGAATTGGTTCACCCTGTATGTTTGTTTACTAATAACTCACATCGATACCATCTGGTCACGCGATTCGTTTCAGAATTAGGTAAAGCAAATCAGCTTAGCCGGTGAGGGGTTGCAATCCCTTCCGAAATAAGTATCGCTACTATTATAAATTATGATTCATGGTTAATTACGATGACGATAATAATAACAATTCAAAGAAAAATTACTTTAAAATCATTGCCGTTATAAAATTAAAATGTAAACCAATGAATAGAGTGAAATTATGAACTACCACTGCAACTTATCATAGATACATATACATACCATCACGCCTGTATTCCCCGAAGGGTTAGGCAGAGGTGTAACAATGTACACCCACAGCTCACCGGTATGTTTAGGTCTCATGTAATAGGGGGCGAGCCTATTGCTATTAAACGGGCACAAATCCTAACTCCGAGCTGCTACTGAGAATTTTATAGAAAAACCCAATTACACTTTTTGCTCGACCTGGGAATCGAACCCAAGACCTCTAGCGTAGCAGTCGAGCTTAATACCACTAGGCTAACGAGGCAGATACATATAATTGTCTAAATAATAAAATCGAGACTAAATTGAAATTTACTAAAATAGATCAATGAAAAGATCACATTAGTGCTCTAATTGTGAAAAAAATATGACTAACTGTAATAAAACTGGATATCTTTTCTCAGAACATTTATTTTCGCCGAAAAATTAAATTAGTTTATCTGCTGTAGATTATGATCTTGCACTTCTGAGTAAATACGTCAAAAGGTATTGTTAAATGATTTATGTCAGATTGCCATTATCGAACTATTCTTATAGTGATGAAATCGGTACCAAAATTAAATGAATTATTTTCCTGTTCTTAAATTTTTATGGCATCACGGTGTGAGGGAATTTCCCAGACACCCTTAAAGATACTTTCATTGCTCCATTAATCTTTATTAGCATTTGTCCCTTCGGACATTGGCTGCCTATTTTGACTGAATTAAACTGAAGTGTCGCCCAAATAGACAATGGTCCTCACGAACTTAACAATGCCATTAATGTTAATATTTAAATGTATGGTCAGAATACCAAATTTTAATGAACCTATGGCTCCAGGGGCTTACTAAAATATATAAGGTATGTGTGTATTATTCAAATCGACCATTACAAACAGTTTTGTATCGAGCATACTAAATATCTTGGAGTGTGTACTATTGCACAACACAATCGTAATGTTCTAAACAACTATGGAGCCACTAGCTAGATTAAGCATTCCGCCACGCATAAGTGATTACATTCAAACATCATGACTTAAAGTTGTTTATGTTCTAAAAAGAAGCAAATTCTCACGTCAATAAAATGATAAAATCGATTGGATATTATGTTCTCAATCAGTAAATCTAGAGAGTAAATAATTTAGAATATCTATTTATCATTAACACAATATTTTTAAAATTTGTTTAGGTTTACTTCCTCGTTGGCCTAGTGGTCTTAAGCGTGACTGCTACGCTAGAGGTCTTGGGTTCGATTCCCAGGTCGAGCAAAAAGTGTTATTGGGATTTTATATAAATTTCTCAGTAGCAACTCGAAGGATTTGTACCCGGTTCATGGCAATAGGCTCGCCCCCTATTACATGAGACCTAAAAACATGCCGGCGAACTGTGGGTGTACTTTGGTACACCTCTGCCTATCCTTCTGGGGAATACAGGCGTAATGGTATGGTGGTACATCAAGGTTTATGCCATAAAATACAAAATTTTACAGTGAAAACTAAAATTAATTTTAAAATGCTTGTGTCAGTTGGTATGTAATTTTAGTCAAAAACAACCAATCTACTCTTGTCCCTTAAAAGTTTTATGGTTTCACAGTATTAGTGTAACAGATCCCTATTATCTGCCTATCCTTTTGATAAATGGAGGCAATATTAAAGATAATTAAATACTTACAATATCTGTCTAGTATATAATTTTATTTACATAATAATATTTACAGCCTTAAAATTAGAAATCCTTAATAAAAGCAAAAAGAAACTAAAACTAAATGGCATCAAAAAACTCTTACGCATCACCGTCAACCGGAAAAGTGCCCAGAAAACTGGCGGCATTGCTACGTTGGATGGCAATGCTTAACCTCTGGCCAAGGTAAATGCCAGTCTTTGGGTCGCGGGAAGTGTCAACCAACTATCTAGTTAATTTATGTGTAAATACCGTACCTAATGGTTTACATGCTCGAGTGCTTAACAGTAACACGTCATTCGATATATCACCAGATATCTATGCTGCGAATGTTACGATTAAATAAACCCACGTGTGATGCATATGGGCTAACAGAATAGGTTTTTTGTTCAGTATAGAATGTGACTGTAATTAATTTTATAGAATTTGCGGCACATGGTATTCATAAGTGGATCTACTTTTAATTGAGACTAAATTAATTAATTTTAGAACACATTTCCTGTTTTATAATAAGAACGGCAAGTACAATCGCTCTAATAAATTATTTCTACGATTAATTATGACGCATAACATCATACTATCACGCCTGTATTCCACGAAGGGTTAGGCAGAGGTGTACCAATGTTCACCCACAGTTCGCCGGTATGTTTTAGGTCCCATGTCATTGGGGGCGAGCCTATTGCCATTAACTGGGCACAAATCCTAACTCCGAGCTGCTACTGAGGAATTCCTAATGGAAAAACCCAATAACACTTTGCTCGACCTGGGAATCGAACCCAGGACCCCATGGTCATCAGTCGCGCTTGGGTCTACGAGACCAACGGGGCAGTAATTATGACGCCCCAACAATAATACGTAATACAAATGGATCCATTAGTGTTCGTTGATAATAATAAGCTTGTTAAGTGCCAATTTACGACATCTGCAGAATTTGTCCATTGATTTGAGTAATAAAAGTGACGACAGTCAATTTTATTAGCCATTAGCGAACGCAATTTTATTCACGGCCTATGGTGGATTGTTTATTTTACCTTCCCAGATATATGTAGTTCTATTAAGAATTGTATTTTATTTTTTTAAAGCATTGCCCCTCACTAGGAGTTTCTCATGTGTCGTGGGTCCGTTTACAAACATATAAACTCACATACACAAACAGCCAGACCCGGAACAACTATCTGTAGGCCATACAAATATTTGTTCCGAGCGGGAATCGAACCCGCAACACGCAGCGCCGCAGCGAATTGCTCAGCCACTGCGCCAACCGTGCCGTCAAATTCTATTAAAGTTTGTGTTCGTGAATCACACTTAACTTGTACGTTTACCTGTATGAACTGAACGAAACGTACTTACTTATTCATCGAGTCAGAAAACACCGAAAAGTTTTATGTTTACGAGTAAATGAGCATTATTTTTCAAGTCTTTTATTATTTTTAAGGAAATTGTTATCACAAAATCCCTGATTAGCAATTTATAGGAACATCAATAGGGTACCTACTATAACATTTTTAGCTGCCGAATTGTGAATACATATCCTCTTATTTACGTAAATATTACAACGTGGACCTACTATGCACATCTTGTGTTGTGTTTGGTAAAGATGCTACCCGATTTTAGAACATCTAGTAAAATCCATGTTGACAAAAAACTGTTATCATTTTTCCAGCTACTGCTAATTGTAATTAAATCAAGTAGTAGCTTCCATCGTCATACACATTTACTGGGTTATCTACTCCCTACCCACACTGCCCTAATAATGTCATCTAGCACACCATTTTATTAATATAAATTGTTACACCTACGCTAAGTCTGCTATGACGTAAAGGTCTCCATCAGTCGTCAAATCCATAAACTGTTTAAACACTACTTATATTACACGCGGAATGCATTTATGAGAAACGGTACACTTCCATTAGGTACACTATTGTGAGTCAACCTTGGCTCAAATTATGCAGTTAGTACGTCGTCGTCTAAATTAGGTAATACTTACTTTTGAACAATGAAACCGTTCAAAAATAACAGTGAGTGTTCTATGATGATGCCATATTATACCTAACTCAATTTAATTTTTAACTTTGTATTCATAAAATCCAGAAAATTAAATAAAATACAGTAGCACATGATGCTATTGTTTTTTGCAGCACTCATTGGATGCAATTGATATTTCCGGCCTTTAACCGGGATTAGTAAACCCGCAGTACAGATTGAAAGCCCCTTAACCTCTAGTTATACATGAATATCAAAACAGAAATAAAATGAACACGATGAGGAAGAGCACGTGTTGCTTGTAGATATTTATGGCATCATTAAAAGGCGATTTAAACTTCACTTTTAATATTAAGATAGTTTAATAAATGAAGATGTCCAGACGGTCTTTGCACCTCGTAACATTGAAGTGACATTTTATTTTTATAAGTAGGAGAGTATGATGTAGTTGGTGGCGGAATTAAAACAATGATAAACGATTTTTATCTTGCTTTCTAGACTTAATTGTCATAAAATAAGGATAAATGAAACAAGTCCAAATTATGATACAAATAGAAGATGATTCAGCGTTACTAGCACACCGATACATGCGTCACCTTCGTTTACCATTTTATAAAACAAAATGCTAAATAACTACTCAAGAACTCATATAAAGCGTACAGTAAATAAACTTGACTCAAGAGTCGGGACAGCTATGTTATCGGCATCTCCAAAGCAAATGGGTCGTAGAAGTGAGTCAGAATTTTTCGTGTGAATTATTCGACAGTCCGAAAGGACACATCATAAAGAAAAGGGACCAACTTTTGGAAAATATCCTGAAAACTTTAACCCACAGTTTCCTTTACAAGAAAAAGTTGTACGATGTGAGACGTGAACAAATCTGCTAATTTCCAAATTTATGAATACTATGTAACATTTCAGATCGTAAAATTATTTTATCTCGGCGTTTGGAAGCTGTAAAGTATTTAGATAGAGAGACATAATGATATGGCAACTAACTACAATCTCAAGTAGATGTATGATAAGACGATGATAAAACTAGAAAGATACTAGTATTTAAATGGCATAGCAATACAGAGACCTTGAACCGAAATAACCTTACTCGCATTCCCTCGAAGAAACATAAAAAGGTAGGTACTCTACCTACTAAAATTTCGACACATACCTATATTTATCATAAAATTTTAGGATACTCCGCCTAAATATTTATCCAAAACAAGAGCTATTGGGATCATTATTTCAGGAGAATAAAGATTTATAAATTTATCCATACATAATTTCTTCACCACCTTCAGTTGACTGATAGAGAATGCCTAATGCATTATGTCCGCCTTAGTAAGTTTTTGTTGCATAAAGTTTAAAAAAAAATATCTCTAGGCTTGCGTACCTACTGGTCAATAAAGGTTTCAGTGTAAAAGAATTGCTATTTGTAAATCCCAATGATCGGTAAATACCTTCAAGGAATAAATAATTATTAATTTCTCACTTGCTAGTTCTTAATTATTTATTTATCTGGAACATTTTAGTCCAATTACCCTAACCAATTTTTAACTGAACTAGATATTATCGTACAATATTTATCAAATGAATGCAAAATGAAAACTTGCATAGCTTTAACATGTGACTTTAATAAAAATACCTTGAGAAAGGGTAGTCCGCTACTATTATTGTAAGGAAATTATCTCAGCCGTCGACTTCAACCGACGAAATCTTAATCAGGCAAAATAATCTTCATACAAATGTTTGACTATTCTATTCTTAAACCATAGCCTAAGCTTCTAAGCCATCAACGGTTAGGCTTAGTTGGTAAGATTAGGCGCAATATAAAAATAACTGGCAAAACTGTGCACTTGACCATCTTTATCATCTTTTCTAATAGTAATTAAGAAATCTTCCTACGTAATGAACAAATGTTACCTAGAAGCTATAAACAACCACATTAACGACCACCCAGTTTGTGTAATAAAATTAAAACTATATAATTTCCACGAGATCGTTTTAATGATGCTAGATTAAGAATAGATGTAAACAAATATATAGATGAAAGGACAGCGTAATTAATGCGTAGAGAACTGCAAGTAATGAGTAAATACTTAAAGCACAATAGGGTTTTCTGAGGACAGTTGAATGAAGATATCAGAAAAGGGGACAGTGACGAATGATGGCCTACACAACACCTAACATATTACTACTACCTTACAGCTAATAGAAAATCCTTTTCTCACTTATCTGCTACAATAGTACAGTCTGCAACAAAGAATAAACATTGTTAAATGTTCAAAATACCTATTCAATTGTGGTTCTAGTCCCAGGCCGAGCAAAGTGTTATTGAGGTTTTTCTATAAGGAATTTCTTAGTATAGCAGCCCGGAGTTTAGAAATTGGTGTTATGAACACCCTCGTGCTCTGGAAAGCACAAAGCCGTTGATCCTGCGCCTGATCTCTCCATGGTCGTGCCGGACTGCCGTCTCATCGGATTATGAGAGTTTGCGCAAATAGAGGTGTTCATTCTCTTCCGGAAGTACACCTCTATTTGTGCACACTCTTGTACACTATATTATCTCCTGCGCACTTGGATAGTTTCCATTGTGATTTTCCTCTGTGACCAAAATTCGAAGTAAAGAATATTATTATTAAAACAAAAGGCAATATTAAAAGAGTGATGGTGGAGACGTGATTCAGTACTTAGTGTAAGAAATATATTATTAGTAACTGGCACCGCGAACTTTGTATAACCTCAGATTCAAAAATAAAATTGAAAGTGAATTTTTCCATGATTTATTAGTTATTCACTCGGGGCAGAGACGAATCCAACAAGCATAGATCATTAAAATTGGTCCAGCTGTTCTTGAGTTATACATGGTGTAAATAACCCGACTTTATGTTATGTATGTAGATATATGGGATCGGTAGTTTTAGATTTTGTTTGTCTTACCTTATCCTTGTTTTTTTAATATAACTGCTTTAATTTTTTTTGTTGACAGTGTTAAAACCGATGTTTCATAGAATATTACTAACATAATCTTACTAGATACTATTAAATGAACAGCGGAATGGATCTGGATTACATTTGGCACAGAGATAAATTATAGTCTAAAATAGTATTAGCTACTTTAATACCGAAACAATAACGATTCCTGTAGGATAATTTATCAACTTTGACTCGGACAAAGTCGCGGGCAATAGCTAGTAATCTATAAAAACCAAACTAGGTTGACAAATTCATCGTTCAAAATAATGAATAATTTTCATCATGCAAGCCATAATTCACATTTAATTATTATCATGTATAAGCATAATGTGGTCTTACAGCACCTTTTAAAAAGATTCTTAATCACTTAAGCAGTTCTAAACCTCATAAGTTTGCTTTATTTTTCTGCAACTACCTGTTGTCTGCTTGGAATTCCAAGTAGGCATCTATCTGGGCACCAAACTGTACCTCATTAGTGAAGTATCTAAGGTAAACAAAGTGTAATTACACTTAATGTTTCCTAATAATTACACTCATTGATAATAATTATCACAAAATATTTGGTCAATAAGTGGGCCGTGACGTCACGTAGTTATCTAGAGAGTTTAATGACGTTATCATTTTCAAAATTGGAATCTATACTAATATATAAAGCTTAAGAGTATGTTGGTTTTTTGGTTGAACGCGCTAATCTCAGGAATTACTGCTTCGAACTTAAAAAATCTTTTGTGTTGGATTGTCAAATTATAGTGGACGGTTACAGGCTACATAACATCACGCTACGACCAATAGGTGTGGAGCAGTAACCAAAGACGTAACTTAATGCGGGTGATAAGACTATGCGGACGAAGTCGCGAGCAGAAGCTAGTGTAATAATAAAGTTTGTAATTATGAGTTCTATATGCATCACTAGACTGTCTCCATGGCTAAATATAGTGGAGACGACCTTGATAAATGTTTGGGGCCATACGAATTGCTATTCATCAAAAATCACAAGCAGCGTAACGAAAGCTATTGTATCTTGTTATTTTTATATTTCTTGTTATTAGCAGTTCAATAGCTATTTACTATGCTGTTGATAATGTGTTGTAGTCAAAAGGCAGTTTTTATCACGTTGTAATGTGTATAAACCACAACCTATGCTTAACAACGACTGCTTCGAGGTAAACCGGTTTCACCAAACTTAGTGTTAAGCCAGGGCGTCGGCCTGTCGGATAAAGTAGATATTCAAGAAGTCCCAAATCAATGGTAATATAGCATCACAAGAGCGTTTACGTATCTATAGGTACTTACTAATATTATAAAACTGAAGTGTTTGTTTGTTTGTTTGTTTCGTTGAACGCGCTAATCTCAGGAACTATTGGTTTGAATTGAAAAAATCTTTTTGTGTTGGATAGTTAATTTATCGAGGAAGGCTATAGGCTATATAACATCACGCTATGACCAATAGGTGCGGAGCAGTAGCAAAAAACGTAACTTAATGCGAGTGAGAAAAAGTACGCGGACGAAATGGTGAGCGAGTATTATCGTAAAGATAAATTAATATTAAAAATTTCAAGTCGTGTGGGGAATAACAGTTTCATTTTGAAAAAAATAATATTTTATTAGTTGTCACTCCTATATTTAGACAAACATCTGTTTGGACATTATCTTATCCAAGACGATGTGCTTAAGCGATATCATTATCATTACTTCGGTACATCTTTGTTTAATAAATAAAAAATAAGTAAATCATGTATTTTGCTTTAACAAACGTCTAAATCTAGACTTAAACTCAAGTCTTTCAATAATTTTAGGTACTGTTTTTAGGGTTTTTTCTTCCTCCCTTCTACTTCCAAATTATTTGATGGACTTGTTAAGATAACGAATTAAGTACATACCTACCTAAATCGTAAGTGTTGATTTAGTTTGTGTATCAAAATTCTTTAGAAAGACTAGTCTTTTTCATTACAATTAAGGATTAACCTCTAATCGAGTAACGGACAACTGTGAATTTAATTAAAATATTCGTCAAGTAATGAACAACTTCCCACGCAGACTTGACGAGACAAATAAAATGATTGTTTGAAAAAACAGTAGCAACGCGACATCCACGTGGCATTCAAAAAATAACACATTTTAAGTAGAATATAGTCTAGATTACTAGACTAGACTACACATTATTATTATTAATCTATACTCTGTACTAATATTATAAAGAGAAAAGATTTTTTGTTTGTTTGTTAGTAACGAATAAGCTCCGAAACTACTGGACAGATTTGAACCATTGTTTCATCAATAGATAGCTGCATTATTCCTGAGTAACATAGGCTATATACCATCACGCTACGAGAGCACGTTATTCGCGGGAGCGGAGCAGTAATGGAAGACGTAACTTAACATGGATGAAATAAGACACGCGGATAAAGTCGCAGGCAGGTCGCTACTATTAAAAAAAAACAATGTTCCGGTGAATTTTTTACTTAATAAATAACCAACATTTTATGACTGCGTATAAATTAGCTGCCCTATTTATTAACATTTATATTTACCGTGAAATTGCATTTAAATCTTATTTATAAAAATAAATTACTTAAAATTTAAGATGAAATATCAATGGCATGATTAACATCTGAAGGTACAGACAGAGAATGAGTCACTGCACCACGTTTCTCGTAAAATACTGTGAATTCATCCGAGACTCCATTGATGACTTAGGTATCTACTGAGTCATGACCGGTAAGCAAGGTTGCCCCTTATAGGGCATAATAAGACATACAGTGCCCGTATCTGGAACCACGCTACTACGGTAGGATAATGTTTTCTATTGATAACGTTTTTTCTTCCTGTTTGCAAAAATTGTTTACTGTATAAGCCTGAGGCTAATTGCGTATGATACCTTAGGTTTAAATATACAGAAGTGGTTGTTAAATCTTTTTAAATGAGTAAATGAGCAGGCAAATCACCAATTAAATATTTTTAAAGGTATCTTTGTGTTGTTAATCTAGGAAAAAAACTTCAGGAATAAAGACTTTTTTCTACTACAAAGTTGTTACGGTGACTTTTACGACGCGGCAAATCAACCGTTTGTTCATGTCCCTAATGAAAAGTATGACTTGAACTTGTTACCAGTATGTGGCAAAAATAATACTAAAAGTTCTATCAATATTGACTATTACATTTCTATCCTTTTGTACCAACGAAAAACTTTCCATTGAATATTTTTTTCCTTTTTCTCAAGCAATAATATTTCGTTTATTTT
This sequence comes from Caradrina kadenii, assembly GCA_947462355.1. NCBI lineage: Eukaryota > Metazoa > Arthropoda > Insecta > Lepidoptera > Noctuidae > Caradrina > Caradrina kadenii. The sequence continues at coordinate 7,207,505 of OX381677.1, read as the reverse complement.
CAATTAAAAAATGAATTCCATTATTACGTACCATGATTATTATAGTATTACAAACTAACTGCAAAATTAATCTATTGCCATGTATCAAAATTATTTGTTTGTGATCTATTCTTTGGGTAGCACGTTTCAAAAGGTTATGGGCCCAGTCTATTGAAACGCAAGAGTAGACCTTCACTTTTAGTTTAAGAGGAAATAGCGGTAACCCTAGTCTGGCGCCCCTCTCAGACAAAGTCAAACGGTTATATTTGCTGACAAATAAATACGGAACCGCGCTGGATTCTGACTCAGCTTCATCGTTTTCGCTGTTTTTCTTTAACTTCGCCCGTAAATTAAAGTTAGTAACAAGTAAACTGTCTCAAGTCGTTTTCGAACTTCTTCCTAATTAATGTGGTCTGACATTTGGAAGTACGTATGCAATGCGAATACATATTTTACAATACGTTATGTCAAAGCTAACACCAAATATCACAAATGGACCTCAAATAATGGAAAAAAGGTTTGTACCTTTACAATGTTTTCGGAAAAACAGTATCCTAAAATTATACTACTGTGCAGTATTTACGTCAATGTAGTAATGAAGGATTAGTAAGTAAATATTGTTTTTGGACTTTCCCTGTCTGAATTATAACGGATGTTGATATTATCGGAGACTGATATGCACTGGTTTCTCAAGATTTCTATATTACGCTCTTCAAAGTGCAGATCAATAGGGTTATTTATAACTCTAAGCAAACAGAATGATGTCACAAGCTAGATATTCATACGAGAGATAACTGCCCGCATAAAATTCATATATGCAACGCTTAGGTATCAAAGTATCAACATATTCAACACCCTTTTTCCCTAACCCCAAACAAGTCATACTCCGAGCGGAAAAACAAAAACCTTGAATGATTTATCAACCGCTTAACTCTTTAGGAGACATAAAAATGATCCTAAGCACCACCTAAAGTTTTACTGATCTTGTTATGAGAAAAAAAATAGAAGATTTCTAACAGCAAAGGTAAACTACCCTGACCTTACTGGTGAAGTTCTTCAGAAAGGTTGGGTACGGAATACTCGTACCCGGCGTGCATGTATGAACGTAGACGAGGCGAAAGGAGTATGTAAGAGTCGTAGTAGATAGTGCTCTATTGTTTCTGCCTACCTCATGGGAAAAAGGCGTGAGTTTATGTATGTAAGGTAAAATACCCTGTCTACTAGTTATTTCAGTATTAACCATGACAATAGCCAATTTATGAGCGAAACCGGTTAATTCCGAAAACTTTTCAGGAATTACAGGATGTTATATTAAAACAGTTTTGATATGATTATGATAATGTTGTTTCAATTAGAGCAGATACAGCTTGATACTTGGCCGAGTGCCAAACTGTCTGCAGTATCAATAGCTGCGTGGGCGCCGGTTACACCATTCCAATGTAACAATCCACATTCTACCATGCACTATCCCAAAGTGCAGTGATTGGAATTCTTTTGAACCTTTTTTAGACGTCTTATGGTTCTAAATATACACAAAAAGATTTGTACTACGCTTTACGGAAGTATAAAGGTTATAACAGGTCACTGTCTCGTGTGTTTTCATTCCGTATATCAACATGAACTTCAACCGCTAATGATAAACACTATTATGTTGTTGATTCATTCGATTGAACCAAATATTGCGTTTGACAATATTGTTGTTTCACCTGCCCGTGAACTAGTTTCGTTCTTTTGTTCAAATACAAATTAGACTCGACAGTGACAGGTTTTGGACAACAATTCAATTTGTGAACATTTCAATTATTATCTATACAAATAAAATATAAGATTTTTTGTTTGTTTGTTTGTAACGAATAGCCTCTGAAACTACTGGACCGATTTTAACCATTGTTTCACCAATAGATAGCTACCATATTCCTGAGTAACATGGGTTATGTAGCATCACGCTGCAACACACGGGAATGAATCAGTAACGAAAGACGTAACTTAACGCGGTGAAGACACGAGCAGTTCGTAATTTATATAGCAAAACAACGTTTGCCGGGTTAGCTAGTAATCTATGAATATACAAAAATCAATTGCCATGCGTTAGTCTCGAAAAAACGTAAGGATGGCTCGACAGATGAGAAATGTTTTCATTTTGCTTTAATCATTAAATAAATTATGGTAAAAAAATTGAAGCCTACATTATGATTGATTCCATTCGTATGGCAGTGTTGATTGTCTATCAGATTCAAACGTGTCACTACTTTAAATTAAAATTAAATTCCAAACTTCAAAGCCATCGGCAAAACACGGCAAAAATAACATCGTATGTCCGATACCTTGCATTTTAATGAGCATATTATTTATTGTGGATATTTCTAGTTAAACTTGAATTAATTTCCATATCATCGTGGGTGTTCTTTTAACATACAATAGTGTATAAACGAAATAAACAGGAGCTGTTTACAAACCAATAAGCATTGGCTTATTTTTTCCAGTTTCATTTCTACTGTTACAAATTTTATTATTATTAGTGTTATGTCTACGCTATCCAGATTAGACTTCATTATATCCAGAGCTGTCAGACAAACAGAATATATAACAGTCAACGCATTTAATAATCTATGAAGTCAAAGCAAACATTATTTTACGGTCGAAAGTTAACCCTGAGCCAAATGCTTTTTTAAGATTACATTTACTAAGTGATTTTTAGTAAAGTAACCTTTTTCAATTGTGAAATATTTACGCCTTTGTTCAAGCTGGAGAAGGATCCTTTTTACATAGCCTCTGGTGTATGGTTTCCGTATTAGTGACTGGCTTAATATTAATTTAGGTTTAATTACTGTGCGCGTTTTGTTAGCACTGCCGGTATCCACCCGGCATCCATGAAGCTTCATACGAAATCCCTTATTCTATACATACCCTTGCAAAGCTATCTTCTATATACATCCAGCAGCCCTCAGTTGGAGCTATTCTAAGTCAGTAGCAAGCTTTAGTTACAAATTAGTGACCATAATTAAACAAATTCAAAATGCCAATATTAGGTACGCGGAAAAGTGACAAAGTGACACAATGCTGTTAGATAATTTGTACATTATTAGCTTTCTATTTAGGTAGTATCCCAGTGAGATTGATACCTCGCAGCGCCTGCTCTAACTTGCGGTTAACAATGAAATATTATTCCTTTGTTTACATAGGTAGGTGCATTTATAAACATTAAGTATAATAAAGTCAAATCAATGTAGGGCAACATTGTTGAGACTATTAAAGTTTCTATTCATTTAAATATAAATTTAAAATAAAATGAGAGATTATTTTAAGATAAACCAGTCTTCTTTCTTCTTTAAATCAAGATAAGAATCCCATTAGAAGGTAAATACCACTAACCACTGTGGAATCCACAAGTTGGAGGAGGCACTGATCACTGAGATAAGGAAACAGTGCAAAAGAGTTTTACGTTTGTGTATTAAAAAGTATTTCTTTATTCGTAGAATATCATGCGTTACAATCTCCAGTTCGATTAAGTATGAAATGAGTTACTCAATACGTTGCAAACGTGACCAGAGTGTCACTGTTACTTGTGCATACTTGACATAACCTGGTAGTTAATCATTCAATGCCATTAACAGCTGTTTGTGTCAGAAAGAAGATCCACTTTCGTGTCAAAAGATAAAAATGATCTAACCTGGGCAGTATTCTGCATTCATACTCGAGACCATGTTGGACATAATGAGCATAGTGAGCATGGCGATGGCATTATAGCGCCGACATCCCAAGCTGTTCGTCATATTGCTCAAGATTCAACACACTGTAACTTATAACGCATATAACTTATATACGCAATCAGTGTCTCCCATAATAGAGAACTATCTGATCCACAACATGGGATATTAGAATTGTTCTATTTTTATGCTTTCGTATCTGGTTTGAACAGAACTAAGAGCGCACATTCCACCGTTTAAGTCTGGACACTATAGCTGCAAACACTTTAATTTTTAAAACCACTGAGTCATTTTGTTTCCTAGCATAAGTACGCGTTGTAATTGTGTACGTAATTGAATATTTCCATCATTATCACATGATGAAACTTAGTGATCACTGTTGTTATGCAAACTTTCTTCGTAGACGAGGGTAGTGCAGAGCACGGTTAGATTACAACGAAAGTTAACAAACAATTTTACGTGAAACGTTCCAAAGTACGGTATATGACGCGGCCGTTTCGCGCCATCTACTCCGACGGAATGTCATACAAATCAGGCGCGTAGCTAGCGCGCTCGCGTGCTCGCTCGACCTCGTACCGACTAAAAGATAAAACACCATGAGCGAAGGAGACCCACATAGCCCGCATGTAGCGTCTCCGTACAATTACAAGTACGCCATAGAACACCAACACAACTGATTAAAAATTCGCAGTAAATAGTATGTAGTACATACATAGTTACCTAACCCATATACCTTGGTACTCGTTTCTGGAGTTCTATATTAAAAGTGACAAGGTCTTTAGTAATTAAGAAATGACCGTCCATATTCTTGTTTGTAAATGATCAACCGGCTCTGTTCGTGGAAGTGAACATATTTGGTGGACATCGCTACAAGACTATAGTGTGCCTGTTTGCTAACACAACGCCTGCTAACGTGGTAATAACACATTTCCTTTAGTAGATTGTATGTAACTCAAGCCGGTTGGATAGGTATAGTCCACACGAACAATACTTTTAGTTTTTGGATCGGTACATGGTGTACATTATCATATACTTACTGAAGCACTTACTGTGTATTTAAATCTAATCGATAAAATATTTTAATTAAACCAATAAAGGTAATCGAAACAATACAAGTAGCTAAACTAAAATAATTGCCTACGTTACAACAATTTCGTTGAAGTAAATTTAACATAAAATGTTGAATATTTAAAACTACCTAGTTGACAAAACATTTCTGTTAAAGTAATATGTAAAGAGGTTCAGTCGAAGTACTTAGTGTACATGCAATTTCATTACAAAAAACCCCCTTTTTTTATAGACAATCAACTTGATTTTAAATTTAAATACGCATACTGTTAAACTTCCAGGCGATCCACCCCTTCAGCCAGTTACTACTTCGTACAATGTCGTAACGAAATTAACTATTCATAGATCTTTAATTTAATAGATGAAATAATAATGGGCTCGTTAAATAGTACCGACGCATAAACAATGCATTGACAAAATGCTTCCAGATTCAGATCACAGAATATTTTTCATATGACAAACTTTCAAATGGCGGATTATACTTAAATTGTGAAAAGTGTGACGAACATCTATCCTAATCCTAATTTTTCTAAATATAATTTATATTATTATAAGATGCATTGCAAATATTCGTTATTATGTTCTTCACTCTGTTAGTCGAAACGGTAAAAACGAAAGGTTAAGGCTTGAAAAAATACAAACGAAAATCGAAAAAATGGAAAACCATAAAAAAAACTGTACAATATACAGCCATATCTACTAACAACAACAGGAAAATAAATTTAATTTATAAAAGTGTTGTTGCAACCTAATTAATTTACGAGGTCCCGCGAGAATGTTAGAACCCCGTGGTGTGTGAATTATAGACGAAACAGAGCTACCCCGTATATTCTCGTTAATTCTGTACCTATTACATGCATAAATGTGCAAACATACAGAAAATATTGTCTAGACGAGGTACACTTACATAATATATTGTCACGCTCCCTGCCCTTAAGGAATTGTATTTCCAATTTGATAGAATGCCCTTCCCAAACTACGCACGTACGGTATGCTTGTACAGTGAACCGCACGACCTTAGTAACAGTTTGACTTTTACATCAACTTTATTGTGTAGCAGTAAGGACGGTTTTGTTGTTCAGGTGTTGGTACTGACGTACGGTTGACCGTTCTATACATGCAAATTGAATCAATACTTCACAATATAACACAATAAAAAAATGTTATGCTAGCTACGATGGGAGTAGCTAGCAAAATATTGCTCCAAAGCTTGTGGGGACTCCGCCCTCATTCGTTTTTCTAGCCATAAAAAGGAGATTCAATTTGACATTTTTAGAAAAGCGGCATATATACCATCACATACCATCACGCCTGTATTCCCGAGGGGTCATGCAGAGGTGTTAACAATGTACACCCACAGTTCTGTTCAGTTATGTTTTTAAGTCTCATGTAATACTGGGCGAGCCTATTGCCAACAACCGGGCACATATCCAAATACATCAAACTGCTACTGAGAATTTTATAGAAAAACCCAATAACACTTTGTTCCACCTGCAAAAAAAGCGAAAAGCTGCATATTTTGAAACTATTGCATGAATCATTACAGAATCCAGTATTAGTTACCACAGATATTCAGATTAAATGACTGATTTTGTAAAGTTGTTAGAAAATCCACTGTGTCTGTTTACTTGCTGCGATATTAATATATGCAATACTAGCTTCTACCCGGGACTTTGTTCGCTTCGAATTTGATATATTATCCCACGGGATATGAAGGCGTACATGCAATTCCAGATTATAATCTATTTTTGTGCCAAATTTCATCCAGGTCTGTTGAGCGGTTCCAGCGTGATAAAGGACAAACCTACATCCATCCAAACTTTCGCATTTATAATAAATAGTAGTAAGATTATTTTAAAAAACAATGGAATTATCAAAAACTTTAACTAACTCATGATTTTGTACTGACTTTTTCTTGCAAATAAACTGAATTTACACCTGGATTCGGACCCAGTAATGTGCCATCATGTACCAACAATATATTATGTCCATAATATTTAATTCCAGTGCTGCACATTTTAGTCGCCGCAATCTACCGATTATTTGTCAATTTAAGTGAAAGTTGCAGCATATGACTCATAGCTGATCCGGTCTCACTAATGAGTAAATGAACAGTCATGACGTCGGAGATTATGAGAACTGTGACGTAGGCACCTTTTTTATTGACAACACGATGACGTCATCGTCATTGAGAAGTCCACTTATAAGATGATTCCTATGATTTTGTGAAATATTTATATATAAATATTAATTCAAGTGTACCTATGTATTTTGATTTACTTCAATATTTAGGTATTGAACTGACATGTCGAAACATAGTACCTAAGTATAATTTTAAACCTGACCAAGTATATAAATATTTATAATATGTTCTGAGATTATCACAATAACATTTTAAATATGTATCATAAAATATTTTCCTCTAAAAGCAGGTAAATTTTATTTTTCTCGTGAACTATTCACCGAACGGGATTGTTTACATGAGATCATAAGGTCGGTCTGTATTTATTTCTTGATTACTTTCCTTCTAATTTTCTTTAATAATTTTTAAATAATATGATTTAATTATTTATTCCTTTAATACGTACACGTGCAGTTCTTATCTTTTACTATATTTACCTGCTGATATATTTACACCTAAAACTGTAATAATAGATATCTTGTTTGATACGACTGCATATAACTAAACAAATAATTGGATACAATTTATCGATCGTCCTGAATCACTATTTGTTGGAAATGACGTTATCAGTTATTATGACAAAGTATATACGGAGCGAAGATAAATTATAAGCACTGCGTTTGAAGTTCTTTGTAGGCACTAACTATCGTTAATTATAGTATATTAGGTAAAACAGGTCTTATACCAGGAAAATGATACCAAGAATACAGATATCTCTATATACGAAAATGGAACAGGAATTAATAGAAATAGGTAAGTAAAATATATCAAAATTTTGAGGTATTCTAAATTAACAAAAAGGAAAGGAAATGTAATTAGCAAATAGACCGTATCATTGAACCGATAACAAAACTAGCCATACTCATAAACATCTTACCGGCACTGTACAGCTACTACACCTTATCAATAATTAATTTAAGCAAACAGTTAACTATTCAACGATATAATCATTATTCAACACTACTTACAAGTTTTTTCGACGCATTGTATCGATAACTCTTTGTATTCTACGCGAATATATCAATACGAATTGTTAGCGATTCAATCCAATGTGTGAGAATATTTGCAGTAGATACTCCACCTTAATTTACGACAAAGTGCCCCGACACGCACAAACACTAGCCGCGCCAGTGTCGCATAGTAAAAACCTGCTTTGGAGGTCACTAAACCAAAATTAACTAGAAAACTAATAAAATATGAAGGATAAAGTCTAGCATGGCCTCCATGACTGAAATACTTAGAATGCTTACTTCAATTTTTAGGGCTCAGTGCAAGAAAAGCTTGAGGACATTGTTACATGTAATGCAAAACTATCTCCAGTCTAAACAAAACATATTATCGATCTTAACAATTGTTTACCTACTCCATTTATTTCTAATAATATACCGGCTGTTTGGGATAACCACAGATATTCGCAAAATTTCTACATAATTATTCAGATTTCTTTGAAATTCAAAGGATAATTTAGAATATTTTTTCTAAAAGAAACAACAATGCTTTATCAGCCAGTATCAGCCGGTATATCCCCACGCAATTTATAGAAGGCAATCAGGGGAAATAGGTTACTATAGTGCACGTAAACCTATCAACCAACCAGCTGTCATCGTTTAGGCGAAACGGCTGAAATTGGGGAACCCAAACCAGCATAATGTAGATGTAGTTGTTCAGTTATCGTTGTCAGATAGCGCAATCAGAAATAAATAAATATACTTTGTGGAGTCCACATGATATGACATCTCGCAAAATGCTGCTATCTCCTCATTTGTGTTTACGCTATGATAACGATATCTGATAAAATCGTTGGGATTTGTAATTATTTTTAGTGTATGCTCGTTACTTGGTTATTGCACTCCGTGCTGTGTACAATTTATGAAATATATTTTTTTACTGTAAAGACTTGAAAACTTCGCGATAATTAATAATAACTAGCTGTTGCCCGCGACTTTGTTCGCTTTCACTATTTCATTGGGTTCCGTTTTCCCGCAACCCTCTTTTTTATTTAATGTTTCTATAATAAAAGTAGTCTAAGTTACTCCTTATAACATTAGCTATCTGCTAGTTAAAGTACCGTCAAAATCGGTCTAGCCGGTTCAGAGATTAGCCCGAACAAACAGACAGGCAGACAGATAGACAAACATTTTTAAAATTGTTTTTTTGATGTTAGTACCGTATATACATCCATATGCATTTAGAGTGAAGCTGTTAAGTTAAAATTACAAACAGACACTTAAATTTTATTTATTTGTATAGATAACAGTCTGTGAAGGAGACATACATTGCAAACCGCTGAGGTCAACGATGTATCGATATAAAGTTTGGATTAAAAACATTTATCTATCATCACATTCGGGTTTTTTTATACTTTGCTCCACACTAGAAATTTCTCCTGTATCATGGGTGCGTTTATAAATATACAAACCAGACCCAATGTTTCCAATGCTTTTAGGTAATTCTTCCCTTGGGTATCGCAAAATTAATTACAATTGGTGGCAATAACAATTAATACAATTGATAATCTTACTGATTAGGGTCCAAGATTAGTGCTTGTTTGTAAATTGGTTTACAATAAAATCTGGCAGCCTAATTGCATGACACATAATTGTCAATTGCTGCCTTTTATTCAGACAATTACAAAGTATTCATTACGTTATTTACGTTGTCGCATAAGCAAACTTTTCGTACATACGGAGCAATGGTAAATCATAATTTCCGACAAAATCTTTCGAATTGGCTTGCAAGTGTGTCTATTTTGGTACCTTTTTTTTAATTACAAGCAATTACCGATACTAGTGTATGCCTTCTTTTAATCAACATATAAATCACCTATACTGTATTTAAGTATTCAATTAACAATATTTGCTACGTGTCAAAATATTTAAGTACCACGCTGTCCGCTGTGGCTATGGTTCATAGAATGTTAAATTTCACGTAAAAATATTACTTACGAAACATCACAGTAATTAAATCATATATGTACAACGGTGGCACCATCGGACATTAATTCCACAAATTGGCCTAAATGACAATTGCGGTGCGCGGGAACCTCTGCGCAGCCGCTGGTCACTGTACGCGTTTGTCGCGTCAGTCGCCGGTAGCCGTTGTAAGGGCTATACTGGACACGATACTTTTAGCATCGGCGATCGGCAACAATGCAACTTTATTTATTTATTTATTTATTTATTAAAGCTTTATGCACAAATGTAAAACAAAATACACCGTACAAAGGCGGACTTAATGCCTTAGGCTTAATGCCTAATGGCTTAATGCTTTGGTGCCTTAATGCTGCATCACGTTTTGACAATTATGTACGTTGGCAAAATTGCGCATTTTAGCGATTACTTCAATGCTGAATCACGTTTAGCGATTCGCTTCATTTGAATAAGATGTATAAAAACCATTTTCCTCCAAAACCCAAATCGCCGCAGTTGACATTATTAATTTGTGCGGAGTCTATCGTTTAATCGCGGTATCAAACTTCCGAAAGGGGACTCCAAACAGCCAATCGCCGACGGTAAAAAGCATGTCTGTTAGGGTCTCTTGGCCGTAACCTTGACCTGTCGCGTGCTAACTCAAATGCCGCCTGGAAACTTGCCGTTACCGTTTTTCAGTTAAATCCACACGTCACCGAAATGTACAAATATTATAATATTAATTGGTTACGACGTACACGGTGTTAACCTTGTATTTTTAACAAGAACTTTTGAAAACATTCAGACGGTGACGTCTATTTTGACAAAAGTTAAAATGGTCAACATTATCAAATGTCAGATGACGTGGTACGAACATACAAACACATTCTCGTGTGTTTTTCCAAATATTTTGTTCCTTGCAATCAATCTTATCTATAGTTACACTAAACAGCCAATCCTGTACATCTAATCAATAAGCTAAATCTTTTTTGTTGATCCATTCATGTACCTATCAGTTAATATAGAATGAGTAACTAGTTTATGTAAACATGTGGACTGTAGTCTATTGTTGTACAATAATAAGGTTAAAATCAAAGTCAAAGCCAAATTAATTATTTCAAATAAACTATTAAAAGGCACATTTAAAGGATACATACAACAAGAAAAAAGAATTTAATCCAGTCCCTTCCAAAAGGAAGGTTTCGTATGGTGAATGTGAATAACACACCTGTATAAACGGTAGTGTTATTTAATAGCAGCAATTAATTCCTTAAGGCCGACGCAGTAAAATAATTACAATAAATTAGATGTATAGTAGATCATAGAGTATTTGCATACAAGCGTAGTGCGGTAATCATAGGTAAGTGATATTTACTACGGCGTAAATATTCAACAATTACCTACACAACCATGCCTAATTAAGCCATTTGTGTTGTCTTTGTTGAGCTAGTAGGGAAACAGCGTATTGTCACTTATATGGATAATGGTCCATTTAGAAAACCTGAATTGTCTGATGGACGAAATCTCCAAAAATAAGACGACTATTCGGTAGGTAGCGTGGGACACATAACATATCATCACGCCTGTATTCCCCGAAGGGTTAGGCAGAGGTGTACCAATGTACACCAACAGTTCGCCGGTATGTTTTAGGTCCCATGTAATAGGGGGCGAGCCTATTACCATTAACTGGGCACAATATTAAATTCATATTTAAAATTATGTTATTTATATTATGAATATACACTTGTTATGGTGTTTATAATCCTGAAATTTGTGGTTGTGGTGAGGTAATTTTTAATTTTTATTCGATACTATTGAATCAACGACATTTGAGTATTAAAGGTACCCAATTTACGCCTCATGGGTAAGTGTGTTGTGATTCCTGACTCGACCGCGACATGGAACGGAGATTTTGCTATGGCACAAAATGGTTATTTTAATTGTGTTTTATTGTACCACTTATCCCAGGAATTTGTGCAGTAGGCACAATTTGACACATATTTTAGGCATAATCAGTAACTTCCCACTATTGATATTTTATTAGATCTGATTGTGGTCGGGTCAGGAACAGCCCGACCACAATCGTATTCTTATTACTCAAAACGTACTAGGCAAAAAATTCTAGAATAAGTGGCACAATAAAACACAATTAAAAAAACCATTTTGTGCCTTAATAGAATCTCCGTTCCATGTCGTCGTCGGGTCAGGAATCACAACACGGGTAAGTTACATAGACTTATAAGAACTAACAAGAACTCTTCATCTGTAACAAACAATACATGAATTTTAAATTTGCTGAAATGAACTTAGAAGATGTCAATAATCTGTGCCTCAATTGTAGACCACGATTGACAGTCAGTCGAGGTTGTCAATAAATTAATATGGCAATTACGTGGGCTGATTCGGAGCCGAAATTACAGTGTCTGATCAAAATAACAAGCGCAATACAACAAGATCAACATCTGTATACAGCTCTGATTTGTGACGTAAAGACAAAATAATTGGCGACAAGATGAAGTATCTCAGACGTGAGGTTTTATGTTCTACAGTAACGATACAGCTAAGTTTGCGAATTGTAGTAGCTTTTTGAGATAGTAAAAGGTATACTATATAATCTATTGAAGTCCCAGTATAACGAAATAAGAGTTTTAATTATTTGATGAACTACGAAGAGAAGTCGTATTAATTTTTTTATTTTGAAAGGTTGAAGTGTCGCTGTCACCTGGCTGTCTCGTAGGCGTGTCGTAGACTTCTCGTAGGCGCGTAGTAGATGTCCCGTGCGCGCTCTAGTATATACCTCGTAGGCGTTATCTTGACGTCGGGAGCCGCGAGACGACTCCCGGCCACCGTAGATACTGGCCTGTGGACGGTGAGCAATGGGTAGCTCACCGTCCTTACGTTGCATAACGACAGGCCGTGTCGACGGCGCGTTCGTGTTCCACGCGCGCCTCAAAGAGATGTCAGCAAAAGGAAGGGGCCACTGAGGGCCGATGCCTGCCGGGGCTGCGGGTTGTTCGCAAGAGATACCGCGCCCCCGGAACGCAAAAAGCACAAGAAGGAACATGGGTGGGTTTTAGTCAGTAAAAGTCTGACACTCCCTCCCGCCCCGCCCAGGGCGGGAGAAGTTATTTGATGATTTTCCACCCACCAAAAAAAAAAAAAAAGGCGTTATCTTAGACTCCTCGTAAGCGTGTCGTATTGTAAAGGTCTCGATATATCGTACGTAGCCTTGCCGTAGCGTACCGTAGACATTTGGTAGCATGACGTGGAGGGCTCGTGTACGTGTCGTAGACATTTCGTAAAATATTCGTTGCGTATCATTGAGGTCTCCTATATGCGTCGTAACATATCGTAGAGGTCTCCTAGGCGTTTTACACTAGTCGGTGTTGCGTCTTGTCTTGCGTACAACGTGTCGTAGACCAGAGGCATGTCGAGGTGTTATAAGCAATTATATTGTAAGCATTTCGTAGACGTCTCTCTGGCGTACCGTCATTGTCGTAGTATAACATCGAGGTCTCGTAGGCATATCATAGAGATGCTTGTAAGCGTATCGTTGGCATCCCATAGGCGGCGTATCGTCGATATCTCAGTGTACAATGGCCGTAGTCGTTCCGTAAACGTCGCGAAGCAGTCTCTGCAGAAGCTTACACGTTTAACTGAGGCAAACTAAGGTAAATAAAAAAAATGTTGAATTCTAACTCCGTTAGCAATATCAGTTCCAGCTACAAAAAAAAAATCAAACAATCTAATTTAAAAAAGCAGATTATGTTCCTACTGTTATTCGACTTTCTGACTACAAGAGCTTTCAATAAAACATTTTGACTTTTATTAAGGCAGTGAAATATAAATGCACGACTAAGATTTTGCGATAAGCTTGTGTGTGCGATAGTGTCCGGTGTCGAACCTACACATGCTTATCGGGGACAAACATTAATTTGGTTTATTGTGGGGTGGCAGGCAGTAGGGGCGCGGGGTACGGGGTGCGGGGTGCGTTGGTGCTATTACGTCAATCAGCCGGCTGTGTTGCGTGATTGTACCTACTTCATTAGCTCCGCACTTACTGGCTGTCCTGCAAATAGTGCATTATAATTTTCTTCGCTTTCGCCCGTGACAAGGAAAATTGAAGAATAATGGAAATAAATGGAATTGCAGAATACAAACCTACATTACCAATCTTCTTTTTCGTTCTAGGTCATATTTACAGTGAATGTTTGTAGCTAAATAGATAAATACATTTAATTTCTTATTGCATTACACTTGTAAATAACTCAAGCTTAACATTGCAGCTTTCAAACATCGCAGGTTTGTAAAAGTTAGCAGTGGAGAGCTATTTTCAAGCTTTACCATGCTAAATTATTAATATATTGAATATTCTAAAACTCATGCAAACCTATTGACACACTGTATTGTTTTTGTTAGAGTAGAAAAAAAAGGACCACCTTGCGAATATTTGTTAGCTACTCATTATTTTTACTAATAAAATAAAGCTGAAGAATGTGTTTTTTATACATATAAACACGCTAAGCTCCAGAACTACTAGTCCAATTCTAAAATGTTTTTCGCTAATAGAAAGTTAACGTTATCCCTGAGTACTCGCGAGACGACTCCCGGCCACTGTAGATACGGGCCTGTGGACGGTGAGCAATGGGTAGCTCACCGTCCTTACGTTTAACAGAACGACAGGCCATGTCGACGGCGCGTTCGTGTTCCACGCGCGCCTCAAAGAGATGTTAGCATATGGAAGGGGCCACTGAGGGCCGATGCCTGCCGGGGCTGCGGGTTGTTCGCAAGAGATACCGCGCCCTCGGAACGCAAAGGGCACAAGAAGGAACATGGGTGGGTTTTAGTCAGTAAAAGTCCGACACTCCCTCCCGCCCCGCCCAGGGCGGGAGAAGTTATTTGATGATTTCCCACCCACCAAAAAAAAAAAATACCTGAGTACTATATCGCTATGTTTTATGGCAGACTTGAATTAAATAAAAAAGCGAAAACTGACTAAACACCAAATCATTTTGCAACAGTGCCGGAATTATTATACTTTCCCGTGGACGAAGTCGCGAGCAATAGCCTGTTGAATATATCTACCTACACTTGCAACCTCCGTAATCATTACTGAGCTTTACGTGTATTAGTTAACGTATATTTTCCCATGCCACATAATTAGAGACGAAATGCCCTACAGACGCCCACTGACTTACGATTGCTGTTATTTCCTCAAAGGAAACTTACTTAACGAACCATTTTATTATGTACCTATTCCAATTAAAAACTGAACAACCCACAATCAAGTTACGAGTGTTTCCTGTTTTTTAAAGATTTGAAATATGAATACGGCCGGTGGCCATTATTTCCGATAAAATGAGGCAAAAAGTGTGTTGATAAAGAAGTTTATTATTATCAGCGCATATTTCAGCCAGTATTATTTTCCTACAATTCCAATTCCAATTTTAAAACATAACTACATATTATCATTTCATTTTACACCATTGATATGCCTAACATGAAATAACAAAGAGAGACAAGCCATACAACGGATAAGAAGATAATAAAAGTATCACCAACAATAGACAATAACAACTCGAGACCCCGATAAAATACGACAACATACCCAATTATTTAGGTAATGGAAATAACCAAACCCATTTATTTATTGGACGAACCACTTACGCTATTTCCACACACACCTACATTGAAAACAGTTAAAATCATTATTTACAGTACAACTCCTGTTCAAGATTCGTTAGTGTTGAAAACTACATCACTATTTTTGAGGTGTTAAAAGAGCGTCGATAATCGATAAAACGTACTGACGTCACTGCTACATTTTCTTTTTGTAGTTACGTCAAAAGGGGTGTTTAATAAAACTGATTGTGTAAAATGTTCAATAGAAGTCTGAGTAAGAAAGAAAAAGCCATTTCATTCTGAACTAATGATAACTTATTGTATTAATAGCTACAAAAATGAAATTAAAGTGTATTCCTCACTTATTATGTAACTTTATTTATTATCTCGTCTTATATTTCTCAGATACTTTAATAGTCATCACTTTTCTTATTTTCAATAGGATAATAGGCCAATTGTTTGCGCTAAGTTGTTGTAAGGCTAGTTATACCCGTTCATATTAGCAGTCTGGGTAGCCCACGTTGTGGGTACGGTGGACGTTTACACAAACGATTTGTTTATGGCCACGTCCAAACATGTTAAAATAGGTGTTACACACAATGTTTGCTTTCTCAGACCTGTATATTTAACGCTCCTCTTGCCGCGATGCGTCAATGAAACAAACAATGGCTATAGACGTCAGTGCACTATTGTGAAACAATATAAATTTATGCTAGAATTTTAAACATAACACCAAAAAAATCCTGTTTGTTTAAAATCATGTATATTTATGAATGAATAGAGCAAAGTTTCCTTCTAATAATGTATGCGGAAACGCGCATATCATTGATATGTCTACTTTTTAAATAAATGCAAGATTACTCCAAATTAAAAGTTAATCATTTTAAGCTTTCTTTCTTTTCCGTGGTTTATCTTACGGGAATTGTGCATTTTTCGAGATAAAAAGTAGGTGCATAAGTTTTTCTCTAGTTTACCAAAAACATTTAATTAAAAAAAACACGTGAATCCGTTGCTCCGTGAAAAACGGGCAAACAAATAAACCCACTTCTGCAAATAAATATTATACAAAAATATTGTGTTAAAGGAAGGAATAGTGTTGCCTACACTAACTTAAACTTAAAATAAGACGAAGAGGAGGCAGGAGAGGTCTCCACCCGGCTTAGGGACAATAAAGTCATTTTCTTTATTTTTACTGTTCCATACCGAAAAAAAGAACCAATACTTATACCTCAATACTACCACGGAATGAAATAAATCACGCACGGATTTCCTCATTTACACGGATTGCTCTACTTAAAACACATCCATCCAGACGGATATGAATAATACGCAAAATCTTACCATATGTTACGAATTCTAATAATTAAAAATTCTTGGAATCTGCTTTCAACATCCTGTTAGGAAGCCAGTGTTGATGATGTAGATTTTATTTGGTAATTTTCCAAATATTCTCCAGAAATCTTATTAAGTATTTACGTTGTTTGTTCAGGGAAACAAATTTTAATTTACGCGCCCAATTATCTGGTGGAAGAATAAAACAAGTTTTTGTTACATATTCAACTCATTGGGCGACACAAGGACAAAAACACTTGATTGAGGCAGCGAATATAAAAAATATTGTTAACAGCAAAAGGTCAAGGAAGGTTATTATTACCTGATTTTCAAGTGTATCGTTTTAATAGTATGATTCGGAATTTTCAACCTTGAAAAGTTGAAGGACATGCGTCCGCGACATTGTTTTAAAGAAGTTTAACGATGTTTTAAAGCTGGGCTATTTTTCCTAAAATAGTAGAAAATACCATCAAGTGAATTGTTGGTAGACAGCATCAAGAATCCATCTGTAATACTAGGTTGTGTTGTAGCGATGCTTACTAAGAATATGCTTATTTTGAATAGGACACGCTTACTTGTTATTTAGATTAAAAATTTAACTTGCAAAATTTGATTACAACTAGGATTGCGGAATTTGTTCGGAGGAGTCACCGCTTTCCTGCAACGCAAAGGGTATTAGGAGGAACACGGATGGGTTTTAGTCAGTAAGAGCCACAGTACATTGTATATACTGAGTAAGAAACTGATACTCCCTTTCGCTCCGCTTAAAGCGGAAGAAGTCATTAGATGATTTCATAAACCTACTTAAAAAAATTACAAAGATTACAGGCACCGGAACAGGAGAATTAAATAGAAACTTGAAAAAAAAATTGCCACAGGCACCTGCTTAATAATCTCCTATCTAAGATATTCGAATATTATCTTCAAACATACGGACGTTCACCGTTCATTTCCATTTGGAAATGAAAGCACTAAACCAAGTCAACCTGTTTTATTCAAAAGCCAACCTGTTTTATTCAAAAGCCAGCTCTGTGGACTTCAGGTCCACCTGTTTTTGTATATTTATCTACTTTAAACAAGTAGCACCGGTACCTACTGATAATGATCTTTGATTTTCCAGCTATTCGGTTACAAATAATTAATGTATTATAAATACCTACTGTGTTATTGACAGGCCATGTTAGTTGTTATTTAGGTTTGGTGTTCTATAGATATTGTCTTCCCTTGTTATTATTGTTTGGTAGGTTTTTTCTACAAACATTATCTCTGACTGTCTTGTTTAAACATTTTGCTACCCCATTTCTAGTTTACATGCCACGTTTATCTAGGCGTCATTGTGTCGCGTTATTGTCAGTTGTCACTATTGTTGCGGGAGCTGCGTGGGCGCACAGTTCGGTTCACTGTCCACTTATCCAGTACTACATTTGTAAAGCTTCCGTTGCGAGGCGAGTACGACCGTGGCCACACATCCGCCACGATTACGTGTGGGACTGATAAAAAAAAATAACAACAATGTAAATATTTTTGAACGATAAGTACAAATGTTTAAAAAAATCTACATTGTATTGATCTACATTATTACTGTTGCATACTTTCAAATCCCTCAGAGACTCGGCAGCGCCTGAAACCCTGAAGATGGTGTATTATGCATTATGTCAATCTGTCATAGGATATTGCATCACAGCATGGGGTGGTGCAAACAAAACCTGTTTCCTGAGGATTGAAAGAGCGCAGAGAGCCGTGCTGAAAGTAATGTTTCGCAAACCTTATCGCTATCCCACTACAAAACTATATGCCGACTCACAAGTGCTTTCTGTTCGCCAGCTCTTTCTACTGCGGTCTATTTTAAGAAAACACGGTAGTGTTCCCCCTACTGACCCTAAAAAAAGGAAGAAATTACCCATTAGCACCCCCCACAAAACCGCCTTCGCTCAACACCAATACTACACATTAAGTACATACATCTACAAACAAATTCACAAAAAATTAAACATAGTCGATCTAAATAAACATGAAATAAAATCAAAATTAACGGAATGGCTACTGAAACAGGACTACCTGAAAACAGAGTCTTTACTCAAGTATGTCGTCTAACTACCTATGTACATATTTTTAATTACATACCAACACATATATACACACACACACCCGCGCACACACAAACATACACACACCCGCGCCCACACACATACATACACGCTCACACAAACACACATATCAAGTGAATGTAATATATTTTCCTACATATTAATGATTTTCTCTATCTTTTTGATGTATAATGATTGTCTGCTATAAATATTATAATTTCAATTTTAGGCTGAATCACTGTCTCTCAAGATACAGGTTACCTAGTTTGAGAGGCAGGGTTTTCCTTATTGTGTACAGATTTTAGTTTCTAGATTGTAATGTATTCTGTTACTACCTAAGCTCTTTTAAATTGTCTTATTTTAATTTGTGCAATCTGTATTTTTTTGTGAAATAAAGTTATTATTATATTATTATTATTCTCATTTATTCATTACTATATACATATAAATTACATTTTTAAATATTGTTATAAAAGTAAAAACATTTAAAAATATAAAAAATAGTAGCCCACCGGCGACGGGAACAGGGTCCAAGCCACCGGCGGTCAGGGCTCCTGAGAAAGGAATCTCCTAACAATACGCGCCGTGTCTAGGAGTACCGCTTTCTGAATCAAGCCCTTGATCCAGCTGCCTAACGTGAGCCTCCTTAGATGTTGGTCGAGGCTCTTGGCAATTAAGCCATTGGCTGTAACAACAATCGGCACAATGATCGCTGAGTCCACATCCCACATGTCGACAACCTCGCGAGCCAAGTCTAGATACTTGATTTTCTTGTCATTCTCGGCCTTCACGAGGTTCACGTCATGTGGGACTGCTATGTCAACGATCATTGCGCGCTTCTCCAAGCGATCCACCACCACTATATCAGGTTTATTGGCTACAATAGTCCTATCAGTGATGATGGATCGGTCCCAGTACAATGTGACATTGACATTATTATTATTATTATTATTCCACTTGTTTTGTTAATTATTCTTGGAAACGAAGTAACAAAGGTTTATTGCAATAGCAATTTAATTTTAATGATGCACTTGCACATACACAGATGCCAGTAAAGGTGGTGTATATCTTTTCTCAATACGTTCCAGCTAATATTAAAATTGTAAACAGCCATATATTAGTCGTATTCCTGCCTAAAAAATATCTACGTGCAACAATTGAGATGCTTTAAAGTATAAAATAATAAAAGGTTGTATGTAATAAAAACTTTATTAATAAAATTTTCATTTTATAACAATATTAGTTCTTAATGTTAATTGTCAAAAAACATTGTACTTATAATGAATTTTCAATAGCGTTATAAAGAAACGAATAAAATAATTGTAAATCAAGAGATGTCGTTTATCTATTATATTCATAGACAGACGAATCAGAAACATTGTAGTTACGTAAATAAATTAATAAATATAGCTTGCATTAAGAGTAGAATAAAGCTTTTATAATCGTAAAAAGATCAAGGCGACTTACAATGGTTAATAATTCAAAAATGTTATAAATTAATTATTAGGTTATGTTGGTAGGATCAAAATAATAATAGGGCCTCTGTGCTCCTTAACCTCAAGTTACTTAACACCAACGTCGCGTGACGTCACCACAGTGGCGGTACGGGTCACTGCAGTAGATTCATTGGCGGTTCTGGCCGCGGTTCCCACCTTCCTAATAGTAGTAGTGGTCGTTGTCTTAGAAATACCACCATTGGCAAGTTTTTGGACATCAGTGTTGGAACGCACTTCTTCAGTAGCTGCCTGCTTTGTCTCATGAGCACTCGCATTCTTAACATTCCTTTCAACGTTTTGTTCGAAACCTTCCCTCCTAATCACTTCATTACTCCTTTCCTCAGTGCACCTACCTCCCTTTTCTCCCAGTTCTGCGGTCCTGATGACTCCGTTTTCAACAGGAATGACCTCACTGTTTTGGTAGTGCTCAGAATATCCGTTTCCATCAGACGTATCAATAGTGTAAGAACCGCGACGTATCGGCTTCTCAGGAACCCACACGATGTCTTGCGTCAAAGTTTCTTGGTGCTGAACAGGTTCGGGAGAAACCGTGGTGCTTCTGACTTCACTGTCGTGTCTCACTTGAGTCACATGTGCACGTGTGTTATAGATTTCATTTGTCTCATTTGATTCCACAATATTTTGATGATTAACATTTCGGTTATCTTCAACTTGGTCATTATTCTGTTTGATAACAGTCCTTTGGACTTGAGTGACTTCCTTAGTATCCTTGAAATGTTTAGGTGTTCTCTCAACCTGGCGCTGCGGCTCTAATGGTCTCAACTGTCCTAACAAAGGCGAGTGTTTGATACCGAAGGTTATTTGCGGCGTTCTGTTGATCTGCACCTGTAACCCCAAATATAATTATTTTACAATATACTAATGATTATGTTTTTTTCTTTGCTTTTCTTCTTACCAACTACACTTCAGGATATCTACGAAACCTGCTTTCTTGCCTTAAGGAATGACGACAAGAATTTCTGCTTGCAGCATAAGTTAGGCGAGTAAAGTATTTATGCTAATAGATATTTAGTTTACCTTTTCGGGTGAGTAGGTGCCAGGCGCAGGAACTCGCGTGCGGTCGTCCACAGGCAACTTATGGCGTCCCGACATTGTGTACACAGGAGTGTCCAACACAGACGGGATGCGGTACGAATTCGGAGCTGGAAATAGTACCAAAAAATATTAAGGTATTGCTTTACCTAAACAATTACGATCTTACCATCTGAAGTCTTTTTGTTATAGTTTTATTAATCCCTCTGCCTATTCTTTCAGCTCTATAATATTAAGGTGTTACCCGTATTAAAGTTAAACCCGTAGTAAAATTTTGTTAATGTTTAATCAAATTCAATAATTTACTTATTAGTTAATATTCCGCCATGCTTTGTTACTGTGTTTAGTAACACCACTATTTCCCGCGAAACTATAACTCACCAGGGGTTTCAGCGAATTTATTTGTATGAATTTTGATACCAAACGTATGCTGTGGAGAGTAAGTCAACATGAACTTGTAGCCCTTCTCCGGGTTGTAAGTCCCCGGAGCTGGCACCTTCAGCCGCTCGTCTATTGGTTCCTTATGTCTACCCGAAATCGTATACAATGGAGTTTCGACAGGCGTTGGAATATTGTAGGAATTCGGAGCTAGAATATATTTACGAAGAAATATAGTAATCCTGAATTTAGAAACAATGATAGTGTCAATCCAAAGAATGTATAGTTACCTGGAGTGTCCGCGGTTTTCACAGTGTCGGTTTTAATTCTGAACGTATATTGAGGAGCAGAATGCAGCAAAACTTTATCAGCCTTGTCGGGATTGTAGCTGTTTGGTGCAGGAACATCCTCTGGTTTATGAGGTTTAGTCTTTATCCTGAATGAGTATCGAGGTGCGCTGTCCAGCAAAATCCTGTCTGCTTTCTCAGGATTATACACGTTAGGACCGGGCGTATCGCTTATTTTATCTTCCTTGCCTTTAGGGGCTAAGGAATGGGCGGGAGAATGGTGATGAGTAACATTATTGGCTTTTTCAGGATTATATGCATTCGGACCAGGTGTATTAAATATTTTTGCATCATTTATTTTTGGTCGGAATGAATAAGATGGCGCATGTTCATGTGTTATTCCGTCTCCTTTTTCTGGATTGTAAGCATTACACGCAGGATAATCATTTATTTTACCTTCTTTGCCTCTAGGGGCTAAAGAATAAACGGGAGAATGGTGGTGAGTAACATCATCACCTCTTTCGGGATTATAAGCATTCGGACCAGGTGTGTTAAATATTTTAGCAGCGTCTATTTTAGGTCGGAACGAATAAGATGGCGCATGTTCATGTGTTATTCCATCTCCTTTTTCTGGATTGTAAGCATTACACGCAGGATAGTCATTTATTTTACCTTCTCTGCCTCTTGGGGCTAAAGAGTAAACGGGAGAATGGTGGTGAGTAACATCATCACCTCTTTCGGGATTATAAGCATTCGGACCAGGTGTGTTAAATATTTTAGCAGCGTCTATTTTAGGTCGGAACGAATAAGATGGCGCATGTTCATGTGTTATTCCATCTCCTTTTTCGGGACTATAAGCATTAGGAGCAGGATTATTTGATGGTTTATCAGCTGGTCCTTTTGACCCAAAACTGTATTTAGGCGTGCCATCTAACATGTAGTCATACTTGCTGGGATCATACGAATTAGGACCCGGCGTATCTTCTGGTTTATGAAATGGGTGTTTAATTCTAAATGAATATGCTGGGGAGCTCTCTAGCAAAACCTTATCGCTTTTTTCTGGGTTGTATGCATTTGGACTAGGGTAGTTTTCAATCTTTCCGGGCTGCCCTTTACCAGACATCGTGAATTTAGGGGTATTTGAAGGCAAGTGTGGATCGTAAACATTAGGACCGGGAGTATCGGAAGGCTTTCCATCATGTCCTTTTCCAGAAATCGTATACCTCGGCGAATTATCAGGTAAATGAGGGTCATAGCAATTTGGGCCAGGTGTATCAGAAGGCTTTCCATCATGTCCTCTACCGGCTAAAGTAAATTTTGGAGTATTATCAAGCAAATGAGGATCGTAAGCGTTAGGAGCTGGCACTTCAGAGGTTTTCATTGCAGGAGGTCTTCCAGCAATAGTATACTTAGGTGTTCCATCAATATAATGAGGATCATAAACGTTGGGTCCAGGTGTGTCTGACGGTTTGGCGTCGTGACCTTTGCCGTACATACTAAATTTAGGTGTGCCATCTAATAAGTGAGGATCATAATTGTTTGGCGCTGGTGTGTCACTTGGCTTGTCTGTACCAGGTTTCGGTCTAAAAGTATACGATGGTGATGACTCGTGAAGAAGTTTATCAGACCTATCTAAACTATACGCATTGGGTGCTGGTACATAATCTGATTTTGGTGTCTGACCCTTTCCTGCCATGCTAAATTTCGGTGAACTGTGATACATTTGGACAGAATTCTCTGGTGCATATACGTTAGGAGCTGGTGTGTAATCAATTTTCGTAATTTGATCTTTTGCTCTAAACGTATAGGCTGGTGACGACTCGTGCAACATTTTGTCAGCCTTATCCGGACAATAAGCATTAGGAGCTGGAGTGTTTTCAATTTTGTCACTGTGGCCTTTACCGCTCATCGTAAATTTAGGAGTTCCGTCTAACATGTGCATGGATTTTTCAGGGGCGTAAACATTAGGAGCTGGTGATTCACTCCTCAAAACGATTTGATCTTTAATCCTGAATGTATATGCTGGCGAGCTCTCATGAAGGACTTTGTCAGCCTTCTCGGGACTGTAGCTATTTGGAGCTGGAGTTTCTGCTAACTTTGAACATACTCCTTTACCTAAGATAGTATACTTAGGTCCACCATTTAACATATGTATAGACTTTTCTGGAGCGTAGACGTTTGGAGCTGGTGTTTGCTCAAACTTCTCGACTACTTCTTTTGAACGCATTGTGTATGATGGGGAACTTTCATGTAAAATTTTATCAGCCTTTTGAGGGCTATAGTAGTTCGGACCTGGAGTCACTTCATGCTTTTCAGCTACACCTTTACCAGCTAAAGTATATTTAGGCCCATTTTTAAGCGAATTCAAAGATTTTTCTGGTGAATAAATGTTTGGTGCGGGTGCATTATGTTTTTTGATAATTTCGGATTTTGTTCCGAATGAGAATGCCGGTGACTTTTCTCTAAGCATTCTATCTGCCTTTTCGGGACTATAAGCATTAGGAGCAGGAACTTGTTCAGACTTTTCTAACTTCATTTTTCTTGAAAATGTGTTTCTTACGATGTTACTGCGCACAGTTCTATTACCCTGAAATTACAGAAATCCTTATTAGTTATATGTAAATAAATTATCTAACATAAGGCAATTTATGCAAAATATCTACAATATACAGTATTAAAATAAGTAAGTAGGTAGATACCTGGTTAATAGATGATCAGTAGAAGCAGCAACATGCATAAAAAATATTATAAAATAATATGATCACTAATCTCCTTGGTAAGACATGCTTGATGCATTTTGTCATCGACAACACATTATGCATTTCTTGCGTATACCTAGGTACAGGTAAACCTGTAACCTGTGTAATATATAATTATGAATTATCTAAAAAACTAAACTTTCAAGATAATTCATAATTATAAATAACTGTGGGTGTACATTGTTACACCTTCGGGGAAAACAGGCGTGATGGTTATTATATATATATATTTTATTAACAAATTTTATATACATCACAAAATAAATAAATACACCACAATATAATGATGGAAAGTTCTTAGCTCCCATAAAGCATGACGGTGAATGATGAATGAGTAAATCTTGTTACAGACAGATGTCGGTTAGTTGGCGGCGATTCCTTCTGGCACGGGATAGTAGACGGCTTGCCCCAGGTACTGCGAGTGCCGGATGCCGAACGTATGCGCCGGCGCCCACGGTAGGTTCACGCACACCTGCACCCACCCCAATGTTAGTACATGACATAATGTATTAAGGACAAGCCTGCATTTAAACAGAAGTTGAAAGGCAGAAGAAATTTATTCCAAGTAAACCGTTTAACGAAATTTAGAAGAAAAAAAGTAAAGGACGCCATTCTGTCTCCAGTGTACATGCTTTTAGGCATAATAATGTATTATTTGTTAAAAGCATTAATCAAAGTCGATATTAGTAGGCGGAAAGCTGATGATGTCGAATTTTACTGTTAGTTGCAAGAATGCACGCCTACTAGCAATTCAACCCTTCTGTGCGGGCGTGCCAGTAAGATTGTATTAAGTTTCCGCGTGGAGAGAATTTAGGAAGCATTCAATTCTGACATTAATTTATGCATAAACCACGAGCCCGCTGACATCATTCGCCTCGCCTCGACTCGGACTATTTCACAGAGGTACAGACAATGATTAATGTAAGCAATAAAATAAAGACGGGACAACATCAAATACCTACACATCGGTCAGGCGGTTATTTTTCATGAAATAAGTGTCATCCTCTAAAGCAGTTTAATGCTATTTAATATCCAAGGATGTAATTATGATTTCATAAATGACATCATCGTCGATTGGTTATGAATGATTAACGATCCAACTTTTTTATTACCTTTTCAGGGCAATATACGCCGGGTCCGGGCACGATGGCTGTCGGTGGCTTCGTCTCTCGCCTAGGCGCAATAGTGTACGCAGGAGGGCGCTTGGTGAGTGCTGCGGAAGCTTTGTCGGTGGTGTAGGTGCCGGGTCCTGGCAGCGGGGTCTTAGACTCCCACGTCTTACCACGGCCCGTGATGCTGAACGCTGGTGCTGCGCGTTTACCACCCTCCTTTGCTTCTCCAAGCACAGGGGGCATGGAATATGTGTTCGGCGCTGAAAATACCACGATAAAAAGTTATGATATGACCAAATCGTGTCTCCTTATACCTTATTGGGTTTAAACGAGTGCCAAATTTCCTAAATTTCATTAAACACTAAATAGGTATATTATTATTGTAGTTTACTACATATCGCGTGAATAATATAAACATTACAAAGCAAAGTAATAAATCATAGCGTAACTAAACAATGTGTCACAAAAACAACGAATGAACAAAAAATATAAATGACATCAGGCATCAAACTACGAAACAACATAGCTACATAAATTACTCTCGCGAAAGCTAGATAGATGACCTTGAGCGACAGCAGCCTCTTCATGATGACGTAACAAAAATAAAAGACTGAACGGTTCCAGACAAAGAACATTAAACAAATTAACAGTTTAGTGTACTTGATGCAAGGAGGTTTTGAATGAGCATCTAATTATTTCCTAGTTATCATACATTACAATTAGACAACGAAACATTAAAAACATAAATAAGCATAGAACGTCTACCTATAAAAAAATACTTGAACATACCTACGACCATGCAAGATTGTAAAAAAAAAGTAAACTCCAGACCGATTCCGGTCACGGCGGCCAGCCTTAGTGCAAACTAGCCAAGTGCGAAGGAGATACTATAGTGTACAAGTGTGTGCACAAATACAGGTGCAGTTCCTCTTCCCTAACTCTCATAGTCCGATGGGACGGCAATCCGACCCAACCGGGGAGAGAACAGGCGTAAGACCAACGGCTTTACGTTCTTTCCGAGGCAGGGGGGTGTCACATCACCAACTTTCAAACTCCGAGCTGTTACTGAGAAATTCCTAATGAAAAAACAGTAACAGTAAGATCAAATTTATATGAAATTGCATCAACGTATATTCGGTACTTCGAGTACGTGATCGAAAAGAAAAGCAGAGAACACTAGATATAAAGATAAATATGTAAGCGTAGCATAGAACATATTTATTAATATGTCTTATCTATGAAATGAAAATAAAATACTTCAACGAGTATGTATGTTTACATCTGAAGGTCTACATGATCATAGCTACATGAAGATCTAACAACACATCTTTGGCACTTTCAAGTTGAACTACATGACCAAATACTAGTTAGCACATGCTAAGAAATCTCGAAAAGGTCGTAAGACACCTGGCGATTTGCCGCTGGCCATGGGAGGTTTCACACGCAGGCCTATGGAGAAAGCTGGAGCATGATCGTAGACGGCCCGGACTCCCTTGATGGGCTCGTAATCACACGGTGCAGGAGTGGGCGCCACACGCGGTGGCGGCCAGCGACCGTGTAGGGACACCGCCGGAGCACCGGACCGGCCTGCTTGTTCGATCAAGCAGAACATATTGTACGCACTGCTGTACGTTAGTAATATACATGAACTACAAAATACACCCTTACTGCTACGCAATAAAGACACTATCAATGTCGAATTGTACCATAAACGTGCGTGTTTACTGTACATAACTATTGTTATGAAACAAGATATTTTGAATGTCTGAATACGTCTTATTATTATTATCTAGGATTTTGAAATTGTCACCTTCATCTTAAAAGAAGGCAATAAAACTGATTCGTTGAACATTATTGATTTTTATCTTTTATACAACTTTTCAAAGTAAAATTTTGGCAGATTTTTTCATGAATAACGTGAGTCCCATTTCATTCTACAAAATAACCTTTCTTATATTCAGTAGTTAGGTGATTTACTACCTCACCTAATTGATTTTACCTATCACACGACCTATCAGGCATATTAAAAAAACACAATTCTCTCCACGCCTAGAACATTCTATCAGTATCAGTAAACTAATAAAGGCAGCGTAAGCTCCTAGCTAGCCGAGTTAACAAAAACACAGCACAAGTTACATAATCCTGTATTCAAACATTTTCAGGCGTATTAATTCCCTGTTTTATTTTTTTTCATTATTAAATCCTTACGTATTATTTTCATGTTAAGCGTGGGTACTTGTAAGATAATAAATCAATTATATGGGGTACAGCAAAAGCAATACTTAATTTTATTATCTTACTATTAAGTAAATGTCCAAACCGTTCAATGAAAATATACTCTATAAGGAATTTTACCTATAAGGAAATCGTAGGCTTTCAATGAGTACACATTACAAATTTATTACAATAATAAGAGTTAAATAAAATAATTTACCAAATAAGTCCACCCGTTCAAGTCGTAACTGAAACACTGCACTCGAAATCCCTCTAGCACTGAAAGCCTAAACACAACTTGTTTGAACAAGCCCTAGGTACGGTGTAGTGGCGAGTGAAGCGAGTTGGATGTGCGACTGAGCCTGTATGGGGCCGACACTGTCAGGGTCCGACGGGGCACCTACGCGTCGGCTCTGACTCACCAACAGCCGATCACCTTCGCACATACGGACTTATTTGGAGACATCGACCAAATGCAGTCGCAGCCAGAGAAACTTAGCAACTGTTCGATCTTCCAATGCCACAGTAATTGTCCAATTAAGAACATAAACATGAACGACTAAGATTATGGTACATTCATTCTAGATTCGATAAATGTTGTTTTTATTTTTTAATTACTTAGTCTACGACGACGATGGTCGGTAATTTTGCTGCCAACAAGACATGTTGTTAGCGAAATTAACATCTAGTTTATTGGTACTAATTGAAAGCAAAAATATTGTGCGCAATATTCACACGGATAGATAGAAGGGACAGGAATTACACTATTGAATTTGTTTTCCGCCTACACGTGGCGTTTTTTGTCAATGACATTGTAAATAGCATAATGAATTCAATGGCAATGAATATGTCGGATCAGGCCGGCGCCCATATGGCTGTTCTCTCGAAAAATCTGTGCCCCGACTTTATTCACGAACGACTTTGTGTGTCAAAACTACAATAAGTTTTTATTGCTCATATAAAACCTATTCTTTTTTAAATTCGTAAAAGATATTGTCAGTAAGGATATCTGCATTAGGTACTTACTTTCTGCAGTACCTACCTACACTGAGGAAAATGGAAATAGTCACGTAACGACAATAAATATTTTAAGTGCCTAAGTAAACAAGTTCGAAACAACACTGCAGACGACATCGCTTTATGTAAATCAGACTGCAGTCATGACCCACTTACAGATTTATTTGTCGCAGTATGAATCACGGTATAAAATATCCTGTCAGTTTTCTGGAAGAAATATTTATTTCAGTCAATCCACATGATATATTCAAACTGCTAGTATTTTTTGCTTGTATTATGCACCTTACGCGTTATAAACAAGACCACAAATGATCAACTTAAGAAACAAACATACTAAATACAGAAATAATTCGTGGGCGGTAGACTGTATAATTGCCTATAGAAAGATAAATGGTCTCGAGCAAAGGCAACCCGAGCAATTATCCAGTAAACGACAATTGCGGATGGCTACCCACGATTCTATTATAGGTACGAGTCAAGATTAAATAAATCCGATGGTCCATACGTTCCAGTTGTCAGGCGGGATGTGCTCTACTAGCTGCATGGTATCTGACGACAGTGGGCGAGGCCAGTAATTTGAAATCAATATATTCACAATCAAGCGGTCAACCTCTGACCTAGACCTTCATGTTATGGGTTACGACATTATATAACTAACCTTCTGCAATTATTTTTGATGTGCTGATTGTTTCGTTAAGTTGTAATGAATATCTTAAACAGTATATGCCAGCTTTATAGGCTCAGAAAACGACCGCTTTGACGCCCAAATCATGTGACTGTCGTAGGCAGGCGATATGGTAAGTAGTTTTGGCAAAACGTCTTCTGAACACGCAACTCATTTATGGGTTTGATGCCATCGATTCACTAAAACGGGCACAATTATGACGACTGATTTCTCTTTTGTGCTTTTGTGGAGATAGTTGTTATAGATTATAAGGTACAAGCTGTGCCCCGCGGCTTTACTCGCAAGGAGATTCTTATAAGAGCATCTTTCATTAAAGTTACTTTTCGGCCTACAAACTGTCTTTCAGAAAAAAAAACTATATCGATTCGTTCTTTTATTGTTAAGTGAAAGGACAAACCAACACACGAATCAACGCATTTATTATGTTAAAAAAATAAGATTAAGTGACATAACTCACCTTTAGCTGTCATTCCTTCTGTGTTATATGTATTGGGGCCAGGTCCAACCCTTGCATTGGCAACGCCGGGCTCATCAAGCTTGTGGCCGAAGGTGAAAGCTGGAGCTCGAGGTTTGCGGGATTCTTGCGGTGGTTTGCCTGCGTAGAACACCAAAATTTAGGATCCGCCAAGTACTATCATTTTACAATAACGTTTCCCCAATATTCGTTCTACTTTAGTAACAGCAGTAGGGAGTTCAGTCGTCGTTCCTTCCATCTCATAGTTAACTTGTAGCATAATTATAAAGCTCTTTAATTAATTTAGCTATTACACGCCCAAAGACCTGTGGCTTTGTAGGAACTTACAACACCTAAATGAGGAGATGCGGCACATCATTTCGTCCATTGCTGGTAAAAACACACTCCGTTTGATTCAAATTGTTACTAAGAATTTTAATAATTTTAATAGAACTGCCTCGGTAGCTTAATGGTCCTAAGCGCGACTGCTACGCTAGAGGTCTTGGGTTCGATTCCCAGGTCGAGCAAAAAGTGTTATTGAGTTTTTCTATGAAATTCTCAGTAGCAGTTCGGAGTTAGGATTTGTGCTCGGTTAATGGCAATAGGCTCGCCCCCTATTACATGGGACCTAAACATACCGGCGAACTGTGGGTGTGCAGGTACACCTCTGCCTAACCCTTCGGGGAATATAGGCGTGATGGTATGTATGTGATGGTAATTTTAATAATACATAAAGGAGACTTCTTTCATTGCAACCATTTCATAAGACTGGTTTGGTATACTCACAACTTCACATACCGAGTATAAAACCGGTGTTGAACATAAGTAATACCTGCCACAGGAGATTTCTACATACATTTCGACTTGTTGATAAAAGAGACACTTTCTTGCGTTCTTTGTCGAGTTTTAAGCACATCTATTATTGGGATGACTGTACTGTACTGATAAAGCGATCAAAAACTTAATTATGTAAGTAAGTACCTGTTAATTTCCACTAACTCTTATCCATCCGCTTTATTGTTTTGCATTACTGGGTGCCAATAATGAGGACAGTATAATCATTAAGTTTTGTAACCATATTATGTACCTATGGAAACATAAAAAGGTCCAGAATTCACGAAGTAGGTACCTAAACCATCGTACCTAGGTACTAACGAGTCGCTTGGTCAATGTCACACTATGCTGTGTGCACGGCTACATATCAAGCTATTTTCAGTTTATGCTGATCTCTCATTGTATAGGACTTCCATACAATGAAAGGTCAGCTTATACTGGAAATGTATAGCTTGATATGTAGCCGCGTGTACCATACGCACTGATAGAGCTCACCTTGGATAGGGTCAATGTTTTCTTTCGCCCACGGACCAACAACAACGACTTATTAATAATGTGACAAATAATGGTGAGATTTACTAGAAATGCTTCAAGAACTGTTTCTAAGAAGCCATTGTTCAATATAACAATAAGTGATGGTGGACAGTTCTTGTCATATTACGAAAGTGCGTATGAAATGTTGTCTAATATTTATGTGATATGTTAACTACCTACGATTAGGCTAAAGTACTTACATTTATATAGAATCCAGGTGCTAAACACAATATCAATCAAACTAGTTCACTTACTAATAAAACTAAAAATAAAGGTGCGAAGTTATTGGGTGAACCACATTATAAGTATGATCTCACTTTGTATATCAACAGCGGACGAGCAAGGCCGGTGCTTGCGGTGCGCAAGCGATAATCTCACAACTCAAAACACAACCTCTATTGGAGTGGGAAGGGTGACGTAAGCGCGAGCGCGCGAGACGTGAACAATACCGGTCGAAATAACGCGACGAAAGAAATGACCATAACAACACTATGTACCTAATATGTAGCGACATGCAAACATGTGTATATTATATTTACATAGTATTTCACGTTATATTTAACACTAGCGCTGATTTACATTACAAAATACCGGTATTTCCACCACTTTATTAATTTAGATACATATTTCAACTAAACGTTGATGTTGAAGACATAGTTTCCCTCATTATAATTTCATGTTTCTTTTTCTACATACATGAATCCACTAATAAGTTTATTAATTTGTGTGGTATATTCCATTATTATCAATAAATCTTATTAGTTACCGTCATTTATTGAAATGATAAACTCCAAACGTGACTATTTAAAAAACGTGTTATGCTATTTTCGCTTAAACTTGATTTGCGTTCAAAAGGAAAAAAAGCTGGTCTACACTACTTTGTGTTCAATGCTAAGAAACAAGTCATGCTTATTCTTTTACCTATAAGAGTTGGGAGGGATACGACTGCAGGTCCTGGACTAGACGCCTCGGCAGCGATGGGTCCCCGACGTGTCGTAGGAGTCCACGCGTTCTGGCGCACACCCATCGCACTGTCGCACGGATACAAAGTCTTCGACACCGATGATACGGTGCGTAGAGGCCTTGATTTTGAACTTTTAGTATACCCCTAAAATATCGTGCATTATTACGACAAGGCAACGAATGGCATTCTAGAATAAATGTCGTTTTATGCTTTACAGAATATAATTTTTCAATTAAACGTATTATTGAGTCATGAGCTATCTGTAATTGATTCATCATCATCATCATATCAGCTGTTGGACTTCCACCGCTGTACATAAGCCTCACCCATTGATTTCCAAAAGGACCGGTTGGAAATTGATTGATCAATCATAATTGTAAACCTAATAGCTCTGGTTACAGCATTGATCCTGAATCCTATTAGCAGAAACTTGATAAGGAACCTTACGTCATAAGCAAATTACACTTGTTAGGTACTTGAACCTTTGCATACTCTACACCTTGGGATAGTAAAGGGGTTTGTCAGAGTTTTATTCCCTTATTAATAAACCCGGAGAAAAGTTAAACCAAACTTGAGCCTTAAAAATGTATGGTTAAAGCCGAATTCGACCAAATTTTTATAACTAGTTTTTAACCCCCTACGAAAAAACGACTGGGTGTTATAAGTTTGACGTGTATATGTGTGTCTGTGGCATCGTAGCTCCCAAACGCATGAACCGATTTTGATTTTAATTCTTATGTTTGAAAGGTTAATTAGTCGGGAGTGTTCTCAGCTTTGTTTGATGAAAATCGGTTTAGCGGTTTCAAAGTTATCACCTTTTTTGTTAGCTACGGTAGTGATTTTTTTTTCTGTCGGGGGTTACTTACAATTTTTAATTTTGTGTTTTATACCTCATTCTGCGAATAAAATTATTTAGAAAAACAGTAGGACAACAATTTTATTCCAGGGATGAAAGTTTTTTTTACCAATTTAGATGATTTGATAAAATTAACCCTAGCTAAAAAGTACAAGTAAAGTAAATGCTGCTTGCTTACTGGGAATCCTGAGCTCGGCCGGGAGCGACTCGTCACTTTACTCATTTTGAACACTTTAGGTCAACACTTTATACAAAATGAGCTATCGAAATCTAAAATAAGTACGTGTACGAAAGTAAGATATTGATTTATTTAACACAAGTCATTAGACATTATAAAGGGAGTAGAAAAAAAACAGATAATTGAATTCCTAATGAAACTACAACAAAATTAAGAAATTTCAATTTTTGAAATACATGTCTAAATTTGACAGATTATTGTTATTTTTTTTTACATTTTTCGTCAGTCGCCACATGGACTTTTAATAAAAGAGGTTACTCATATTCTAATTTAATTAATTTAGTTGCTTGTTTTTTTCATTTTAAACCAAATATGCACACTCGAGGCGAGTTCACAACATCAGTGTTACAAATCTAAGCAACTATTTTAAAAGTAAACTTCATATTAGATTTTGAGGATTACCAAATAAGGTCCTCTATAATCTACCTAGACAGAATCAGACGGGATGTTTGAGTCGTGACTAGCTGTGGAGATAAGAGCCACCTCGATTTGTCAACACAAAAAAAAAACTTGCTATCAAATTTCCAAACACACGTCAACTGCTATGATTTGTTGACTGCATTATCCACAGCCAATGATATCACTTGAAACAAGTTTAATAATTATTAAGACGTCGTTGATTTTGCAGGTGTTAATAAGTATTTATGGCTTTGTGATTTCATATTCATTTATTTTAAGATCAGAATCAGATAATTTAACATCAGCTGGTTATGTAACCATCTCCCTCGGAGAATTTACGCGGATGGAGCTTGAGGTGAGCTGCCATCATACATAACACCAGGGATTGGCTACTCTTTTGTTCACACAACAGATAAACTACATCTAATAATCTTAGACACTGATCTGGCAGCGTTATGTGTCTAACTCGAAAATGGTGTTCTTTATGTTAAAATGACGAAAGCACATTATTTTTTATGTTTGACGAATGAAGCTGTCAATTTAGTCTCTGTGATTAGAATATGCACTTTAAAGAGAAGCACTCCATGTGAGGTTGTGTAAAAACATGATCCTATGTAGGTATAACGTATCCGGGGCCGCAGGTTGTTCGAAAGAGATACCACACCCTCAAAGAGATGTCAGCATAGGGAAAGGGCCACTGAGGGCCGATGCCTGCCGGGGCTGCGGGTTGTTCATAAGAGATACCGCGCCCCCGGAACGCAAAGGGCACAAGAAGGAACATGGGTGGGTTTTAGTCAGTAAAAGTCTGACACTTCCTCCCGCCCCGCCCAGGGCGGGAGAAATTATTTGATGATTTCCCACCCCCCAAAAAAAAAAAAACCCCCCGGAACGCAAAGGGCACAAGAAGGAGCACGGATGGGTTTTAGTCAGTTAAAGTCTTAAACTAAGAGCGGGCAAAGTCATTTGTAGAACTCCCATAAAAAAAAAATAAAAGAAGGATGTGACTATAACCACAAAGATTAGCAAATGAATCGTTGAAATCACACAATTAACAGTTTAATAAACAGTAACATTATAGTTTTGAAAGTCAGTATAAAATTCACTAACACTGAAATGACAGAACAATTAAATAGTCGTTATGACTCCTCACGAAACTAAATATGTTCTATTATCACCACACCAAAATACTGATGACTAAACAACACAGGACCAATTTAAGACTGTAATGAGAAATTAAAATAAATGTAGAAAAGCTCGTTCCACTTATTAGCGTAACTTTAAATGGATATATTCTATCGTTTCGCAAAAGTCTAGGTAGGTAGATAATATAGAAAGTTGTAACTCCTTTTCCAGCTTACGTGACATAAGTTAGAATGCGTGTCGGTCCCATGTCGTGTTGGACGTACCTACATATTTACCTGGTGAATATTTTATTGTGGAATACAAAAGTGGCCCATAGTTCTATTTATTCATTTATTAAAAACGGTTTGCCAACAGCTTCTATGTATAACATATCATAGGTATTGGTTCCAGCAGTCCTGGACTTACATAGTCGCCAATTACTGGCCAACCAACATTTATAAAAATAAGTGACAACACAAGAATGTAAGGTTAAAACTAATCTTCTATTTGTCAAAGGGTAATAATTATATGGATAGAAAGAATTACCTACTAATCGTACCTTTAGCTTTGTGAGAAGTCTTGACTTTTTATCCTAATGTTAAATTGATACTATTCATTTTCGATTTTCAAATTAGGGCTTTGGGCTTCTTCTGTCAGACCACATTAAAAACCATATGAAAATCCTAGTTACGTTAAAATAGCGAACTCCTTTTGATGATCACAACGTCGACAAAATAAAAAAATTTAGATGCTTATTCCACAATTATAGAATCATCTAGTGAAGATTTTCTCTCCATTTTTTTTTTCATCTGTTTTCGATGTAAATTGTAACGAATGTAACGTAATTCTGTATCGTTTGTTGGAGATTCTAAATACATAAATAAATGAGATAATCTTTACCTCATTACGCATGATTGGATATAAAGAGTAATCAATCAAAAGGATTGAAGCATCTTCCAGCCTACACTAGTTACCTATCTTAGATCTTCGGTATTTTAGCAGGTGTGGGTTCTCCTTTGCTACATTTATCGATTCATCAGTGCCTGGCTGTTCGTCATTGGGCTGTATGTTCACATCAAACGTGCTGACAGTTAGCTGTCAC
The DNA here is from genome assembly GCA_947462355.1 of Caradrina kadenii. Lineage (NCBI taxonomy): Eukaryota > Metazoa > Arthropoda > Insecta > Lepidoptera > Noctuidae > Caradrina > Caradrina kadenii. The sequence continues at coordinate 7,171,115 of OX381677.1, read as the reverse complement.
AATCAGCTGCAGTCACAGTACATTTAGCAACTGTTCGGTCATATTCGACGACTGTTATTAAGTTTAGTGTGAACGCAGCATTATTCGCAAAAAAACATACTGGTGCCCATCATAGTGGATAGAAGAAATATAATATTAACATGATTTAAGTAAATAGTTAGTTAGCTACGCTGTCGTATACAATACGATTAATATTAGGTACCTAATGTGAATTCAGCATTGAAATTGGTGAAAGCTTTGTTAATCCAAAAACAGAAGGTGAATGTTGTTACTTACACAATCCTCTTTATGGTAAAAGATCGATATCAACGTAATAAGATATAGGATAAGGAGATATGTTTTATATATTGCGTGTACTTCAAGGTATATGAGTTTCATTTAACAAACAATAGCGATCATATTCATGATTTCGCTAAATCAATTGCCATCATACAGTATGTAAAAGGTAAAACTAGTTAGGTTACTCATTGATACGCCTACGTTCGTCGCCCACAACCCCAAAGCCTGAGTGACAGGTTTGTTGAGCACTGATTTATTTTGTTCCTACGTATCGCGCACTAGGAAACACTATCATAGGTACTTGGCCGTTTGTACCTGAGGTGAGTAGGTACTTTTTATTTACAGTGTACCAAACTTTTCAAATGTACGTAAGTACCTACCTATATTCTTATTAATAGTTTATGTGACACATAAAACAATATGTAGATTATGTTAAATGATAGCGCTTATTTACAAGTCACCACTATTTGAACTGGCTTTTTCAACTTTTCCCATAACTATGTAGGTACTGGTCCCTCCACCACCACAGCAATATTTTAGTTATTAAAAATATCTTCAAAGTCAAAGCATTTATTTTAATTAGACCATTTATAGGCACTTTTAAATTGTCAAGAAGTTACATTTAAAAGTTGAAGCTAGTTGCTCATTCCAAAGCGTAGGTCTCTATGGATATGAACGAGCAAGAAACTCCATGGACACTCTTTTCTTCTAATTTGATTTTTACAAAAGCTTGGTTACAATATTCTTGTTGCTTCTTTATGTGACAATAATGATATAAAACAATAAGAAAATAATAGTACTAAAGATGTAAGCCATGGTAGTTAAAAAGAGGCACTGGTGTTCAGTTTATTTACGTAGCTTTTAAGTACTATTTCTGGCTTCTTATCAATAGGAACGTACTGTAAACGTACATTCCTTTAATATTGTTACCTTATTTTCCGGGAAAGTCCATTTAGAAAACACGGATGTATGCACCTACATACATATATGATTTATTATACCAATCTATCGAAGGAAATGGAATACTTAATGGCACAAGTAGTCGATAAGTCAGCGTTCTGTATTACCGGGCACTCTATTCAGTGGTTATACCTGCCTTATCAATTCCTCTACATTATTAATTGACTAAAGCGACCTCCCTACTTTCCGGCAGACATTTTATGTCTACTTCCTAACTTACTCCTTCCACAACTCGCGACATAAAGAGAATAGAATTAAGAATAATTAATGATGTCTTTCAATAAATCTGTTGTTTTCGAATCATTTATTTTTAATAGGTACTCTACTATAATTATGTACCGGTACCAGTCGGTGTTTTGTGGCTATTCGTAATGTTGTCATTATATGGATACCTTACCTTAATTTTCTCGCATACAAATTCATCAATAACAGCTACTTATATAGGTAGAGTATACAAAACTTGTCACGAGCTGAAAGAAAAGCTAATTCAGTGCCAGCTCGTGCGAGTCACTGTCGTCGTGAAAAATGAATAAAATCGTATTTGGGCCATCCTTTGCTTCGTCGCTTTCGCAAATATTCAAACTTTTACATGAATACTTTTTCTATCATATCTACGTAGCTTTAGCTTTATTCAAGATGCTTTATTTGTGTGCTATTATTTTCTAGACCTTGCGTGACATTGGGTAGGTAAATGCCAACTTTCATTTTTAATAAAAAATAATGGTAGACACTTCAAGGTTGGCCTTGTACATCAAACCACAAGTTATTTATTTTCAGAAAATCAATAAAGTATTTATAGTACGTATACTTGTACATATTGTTATTCATATTACCTACCTACAGACGCTAAGTTAATACTTAACTTAGTATTAATTAGTTTGACATTGAATGTACATTATACGGTTGTCTAGCTTCAGTTATCCAATAACAGCCTTTTATCAGAACAAGTGTTGTCTCAATTGAGCTCATTTGCCGATAACCTGTCCGGTAGTGGCTGGGGCCGAGCATGGCGTCATCGACCATTTCGTTCGCGACGAGCGCATGCATTTCATTACAACGTCATCAGGAAACATTTTGCTGTGAGGTCGAAATGTTAAGGTTGATACTACAATCATGCCTAAGATGGTAAACACGATTCCTTTCATAGTATTGATATGAGTATTAGGTCATTTCGCGTGCTAAAGCCGACCATAACAAAGTCTTTCATGTTCTCAGGAATCAATAGACAAATTTTATATGCTCGTAATAAATGTGTGGCACACGAAGGGGTTGCTGTCACGTTACGTTCTCAGATCTTGAATAATACGTGGTAATTGATTGACAAACAAGTAAGTAAGAATACTCGTGAATGAACTGATTGGCATCATGTATGCAAATACTACTTGGAGTGTTTACTATCGGAACGACTCAACGGGTAGAAATCATGTTAATGTGTGTAACATAAGAACTACAAAGGTACAAATCCTTGCTACTTACAGGCTCATGTAAGTAATGCTAGAATGTAACACTTTGCCGTATCAGTAATCTATGTGTAGGTAATTCTACCGTCACAGTTCTCGCGTGATACCTATTTATAGCATTATAATTTAACTGCTTTTGCCTAGAACTACTGAATATATGTCCATATAATATATATTGTAGGTTAATAATATTATTGGTAACTTCACCAAAACCATTACAAAGGTACAAATATGTAGCTTCTCACAAAAATCTTGGTATCATGTTTTCTCCAAAAATCGTGACACACACTATAAACATGTAAATGTTATTTCAGCAATATATTGTTTACTAAAGGAGGCTCTAAAATGTTTTGCAAGCCGTGCAACCTTGTACATATCACAATAGGAAGATTATTCCATTAGAACAACTGACTGTCAATTGAGCTAAGTGTGTGGAGTTTGAGTTAACGTCCATTTTATTGTACCTAGGTAACCTATTTCTAGGTCTCTTTATAGAAAATTGTTTTAAGAATTTCAGAAATTATGTAGGAGTTTAGGGTTAATTGGGATGGATAATCTTAGAAGAAAATTGAAAAGGTATTTTTGTTAACGGAAAATATTTTTCTTCGCTGTCTGTAATATTATTATAAGGTTGATTTTAATCATATCATCTACGAAAACTTAGCTTATCTGAACAGAAAATTATAAATGTATCAAGGTACCTCTCATCTTCTTCCATTAATATCTACCTACATGGATTTATCACCCGTCGTAGCTTGTGGGTGCCTACTTCATCAACATCAATTACAAGCCATTTTGATGTCGCTGATAAATTTTTTGCTACTGGTTTCACTTTCAGATGTTGCCCAGTCCTTGTACAATAATCTCCTTGTGTGAAGACATAGGTACCTATCTACCTACCAATCTTGCACCAGGGGCGACGTGTTATCTACTATGGGCCTTGATAAAACATGTTTTTTTACCCACAATCTCTGCTTGCTTTATACCTATTATGAAAAAGATAAAATTATTATTCATTTCTTACGTGATCCTAAAATAGTATTTATAAATTAATTAACAATTAATTAATTTACCTATAATTTATTAAATAGATATGTGGTAAATATTTTAATGAACCTACCTATCTGCCTAAATTAAAACATACCTATAATTCAATATAACTTTACCTAATGAAAATAATACCTACATATAAAAGTGAGAATCGCATTAGGTAAATAAATACAACAGTGGCTAGATTTTAAGGTATATATTAGTATACTTAATTTCATGTTATCATCGCTTTTAATCACCAATATTTTAATTTGGATAACTATACATGGACATCATCATTTTCATCATGATCTATGATATACCTAAGCCGCCTAAGCCGGACTAGGCCTACAAATTAAATAAGTAAAATAGGAGATTACTCACCTGCTAACTGGTCCGCTTTCAACAAGTAGTTCGTTCAATAGGAATCTTATCAGGCGACACTGCTCGGATAATCTCTAATTGTAATCGTTATATTTGTGCTAGGTACCTAAATTCTAAGCTGCTTTATTTATTTACGTTAGACAACTGTTAACAGTCGCGAATTTTCGATCAGCCGGGGCTGTCGTCGGAGAGCGTGGCGGTCGCTCGTGGCGGTGCACTGTGGTCGAATGTGTTTAGTTATCGCCCGTCGCCGTAAGCCGTTTGATGAATGTCTCCGCTGGATTAGCCGCCCGAGCCGCGGGACCTGCGAGTGTGGGCGCTTCCCGCCAAAACCGGTTGCCTTGGTTACGAGACGCCATCATAGCGTCCCGATACTCGCATGCGCATTAACCACTATGAATGCTTGATGTTTGTTGAGGGAATAGAAAATAACTCCTAGGTAATATTGAAAAACAGTAGTAAAATAATAATATATTCATAGATAATCCAAACCTGATCTACAGTAATACCATAGGTACTTAAATAAGCTATCGTCGACGTACTGACGATCCTATTTGTTACAGGTATAAGGTACCTATCAAAGTTTAGAACATCTAAATAGAACCCGACCGTTTCGGCCTCCCGCCTTTAATGGGTAGTACTCATTGATCTACATTTATCGAGAAGATTCGATACTACTGCGTGGTGTGCGTGCTCTCTCGGTTTTAAGCGTGGATGAATGTTCGATTTAAAACCCAAAGGTTACTGCAATTCTGTCGTGATTACGATAATCGTGGGGTAGCTACAATCATTTTGATTGAAATACAAATTTTCTTAATACCTAGTAGTAATTATGCTAATTTCGCATATAATTTTATTGCTAAATCCGCTTGTTGGATTGTCAAGTCTTTTCTAACTTACAATAGAGTTTATTCAATAGAGAAAGTGCCTACCGAAGCATAGTAAGCACTTATTAACCGAATCATAGTCAGACTAGCTTTTGCCTGCGGCTTCGTTCACATGGTTTTTTTCTCCCGCATTAAGTTACGTTTTTGGTAACTGCTCAGCACGTATTGGTCGTAACGTAATGTTATATAGCCTATAAGCCTTCCTCGATAAATGAACAATCCAAAACATAAAGATTTGTTCAATTCCAACCAGTAGTTCTTGAGATTAGCGCGTTCAACCAAACAAACAAACTCTTCAGCTTTATAATATTAGCATATATAATATAAGTAGCGTCATTCAAAGCCGAGGGCTAGGTTTATCTAATAGACCTGTACCTGTACCTAAAGTTACCAAAATAACTAGATACTCTTATCGATCTCCAACATTTCGTATCAGTACTTACCTACCTTCATTCATTTATGGACATGGACGTACGGCACGTGAATCAACGGGGCCTCCGCCCCCATAGTCTAAATAGGTTATTACCTACAATAAAATATTTTTGAATTGCACAATCCTAGCTTAACAGTTGCCAGGAAGGAATTTAGGGATATTATTTGGATAATTCCACCGTAAAACGGGGTGAATAGGAACTCACGGGGTGAATTAGAACGAAACCTTAAAAGGGATTTCAGTGACAAAATAAAATAGTTTGTTGCCAAAAAGCACTCAATTTTTAAAATTAAATTATGAATAACGATTCTGTGGTTTTTTGGCAACAAACCATTATTCCAATGTTAAAATCCCTTTTAAAATCTTATTCTGATTGACCCCGAGTGCTGCTATTCACCCCGTTTGGCAGTTCCTACATTTTTTATAACATACGGACATTTCTTTGTTCAAGTCCAACTATTTTCCTAACGTGGCGAGTAACAAATAAACAATAAAAAAAGTAGGAGGTACCTATCTTGCCTACATGAGAATGCCCAACCAGATCAGGGTATTTATAATACAATAATTGAAACAATCTTCCAAAGTATATTTCGATTTTTATGTAATTTTAGTTTATCTAAAAAAAATGAATTTAAAAATAATTCAAAGTCCAGTAACAACTGTCAATAAAATAAAAAGCTAAAAAATAAAGATAAGAAAAAATTCAAATGTCCAGCGTTTCTTCCAAGCGAATAGAATAGGGCACATCATGTATGGTAGTGAAATTCACGGTGTTGGACCGTGCAACTGCGTCACCAACGAGCTGGTCACGGAAGTGCTGCCAGCGACGCGCTGTGACGTATTCTTTGAATAACTGCCGCTTTGTTGGTATCTAAAACAAGACAATAATTCCACAATATGTATTTAATAGTAAACCACCTAAACTTCTCATAAAGAAATGGCAGTAAAGTACGATTGTACTTATGGCTTGAGGATATTCACGTTCAGAATGTATGTGGCTATTGTAGATATGTATTCCCCAAAGGGTGGATATTTCACATCAGTAGGTAAACTTACTGTTTGCCGATATAGCCGATGACGGTATATTTATTTTAATTACCTACATGATAAACCCAAAATCCTTTATTTTCCAGATTAGGTGTGGGCCCGTGTGGGTAACCACACCTAATCTGGAAAATAAAGGATTTTGGCTTTATATCCATAATATGTTAATATACAATTTCCAAACTCTAACCAATCGCTGCACATTCTCTTTCAGACAAATCTGACAGAAAACTTATTTTTGCTCAATATTCTCAATATTTTACCTTCTTTTCCAGGAAGTGTTCTATACGAGTCCAGATATTGGCGGTGTTTCGTTGCAACAGCCACATTTTGGGCATCAGCATACAGTCGACTGGAGTCAACGCAATAATCCGTCGATCTCGCATATTCTCGCCGAAACCAAATGTTGAGCCAGGATTATATCGACACACCTGTTCATATGCATACTTATTTAAAATTATCGTATCATTAAACTCGTCATTAATCAGACTGCAAAAAATGAGGTTGTTTTATGAAAGTCATAAAAAAAGGACAACAATTGAAGAATTTAACGAATCAAAAGTTGCGCTCATAAAATGGTATGTCGGAGAAACGTATGTTGCGATGTTGCGTATTTGGAAAATCTACCTTTACCTAACACTCATGATGTCAGAGACAGTGTTGCCATCGGATATATTTTCAAATTTAGAAATTGGAAATTTACTACAATAAAGTTTATCTTTACCTAACATTTGTGGGTCTCTGCTTGTATACTTTAATATTATGTGCGCATTTTAAAACATTCCTGACCGCAAGAAGAACTGAGTAGACTTAAAGACACCGTAAAATCAAAGACTTGGCTACCAGCTGGCCGGCTGTGTAATGCTGAATGAACAAGCAAAAAACGAAAGCAAGACTCAGGAGAATATTGAACTGAAAGTCCGTAACACACGCTAAATTAGTACCTAATTTATTTAAAACTTTGCGTAGGTGACCTATATGTTCTTGCAAATTGGATTTTTTACGTCACGATATTTTCTGGTGTAGTATGTAATCGTTTTTTTATCCTCACCTCTTCTTATATAATTCAACTGAACGTAATTAAAAATGGAGAGCTACTTTAACGGGAATACATTATAGTCAAGCAAAGCGGCGTTTTCTACTTGAAAGTAAGGTCGGGTATATTTTTAAATACCAACCGCAGTTTAATAATTAATGTAATGTATGTAAATATGACGATGTGCGACCAAATGCGACGTTCATGTCACCTGGCCAATAGAAGCAGAGAGAAAAATGGTGCGACAATGCGAAAAATGTAACCGAAATATAAATTAAAACATTGAACGTTAAAAAATATTAAGAAAAAGATAAACCTGCATAAAGTAAGTCCGAAATTTAGATGGCGGCTGCACGATACTTTCTCTGTAAAAAAAAATAGTAGGCATAGGTATTATATAAAAACAAAATTAAAATTGAAATAATATCAGCCTATTATTATCCCAGTGTAGGGCTCTCATACGGAGAAGATGCGAGCATTGATCACCACGCTTGCTCAAGGCGGAATAGCTATTTCAGACTTATATAAATTACTAGCTTCTGCCAGCGACTTCGTTCGCGTGGTTTTATTGCCCCGCATTAAGTTACGTCTTTGATTACTGCTCCTCTCCCATGAGTCGTAGCGTGATGTTATAAAGCCTAAAGCCTTCCTCAATAAATAGTCTATCCAACACAAAAAGAATTTTCCTATTCGAACCAGCAGGTTCTAAGATTATCGCGTTCAACCAAACAAACAAAGAAACTCTGCTTCAGGTTTATAATATTAGTATAGATACAGGTTTCCTCACGATATTTTCCTTCACCGATGTCAGTAATGTCTAAGATAAACTAAGAAATTATCATCATCATTTGTGCTTGCTCGGTATCGACACCGCTACCTTAACCACTGGGGCATCACGACGTCTTAAGTTATTTATGATAGGTCAGCACCTCGTAAGGGGGGTCTGATGTCCAGGTTGCAATACCGTTTCAAATTTCACAGAATCCCTTCCTAATGTTTCTTCACTTTCAAGTATGGTTTTCGGTATTGACGGGGTTGCAGATTCAAATGTTGTCGACGACTCTCCCATTTTATCTTCTAATATCATTTTAATACTACTTCGTCTACCACTGTAGCTGCGTCTCGCAGTTGAAAATCTAAATATACTTTCTTCGCCTTTAGAACCTGAACGACTCGACGGAACCTCCGAAGACAGTTGTTCAAGTTTTCTAACTTTATCGTTATAAGCGCTAAAATATTTTTCATCGAAATCTTTGTCACTTTCTTGTTTTGGAACCTAAAATAACAATAACATAAGTTGTTTTGTAATTAAAAGTTGTCGTAGGAATAAGTTAAGGTAAAATGTATAAATATGTTTTTTTAAATAAACCTTACATAAGGTACGTATATATATTTGACAGACACTGGCTACTTTTTTTTTTTTTTTGGTAGGTGGGAAATTATCAAATAACTTCTCCCGCCCTGGGCGGGGCGGGAGGAGGTGTCAGACTTTTACTGACTAAAATCCACCCATGTTCCTTCTTGTGCTCTTTGCGTTCTGGGGGCGCGGTATCTCTTGCGAACAACCCGCAGCCCCGGCAGGCATCGGCCCTTAGTGGCCCCTTCCTTTTGCTGACATCTCTTTGAGGCACGCGTGGAACACGAACGCGCCGTCGACACGGCCTGTCGTTATGCAAAGTATCCACAGGCCCGTATCTACGGTGGCCGGGAGTCGTCTCGCGGCTCCCGACGTCCGGAGCGTCTACCGCGGCGGCTGGGACGGGAACACTGGCTACTTGGGAAAGATTTTTTAACAGTTACCCAAGTAATATATATAAAATTCAGCTTTTATACTATGACGTAATTTTTCAGGATTATTCACACCTCTGCTGCCAGCTAGGGCCAAAGCCACCATGCTCCAAACTTCATAGTTTCCAATCGTTGTTACCCGTGTTGGGGACAGCGCGCTGAGAAACTTTCAGCTTTTATAAAATAACGTAGAAATGTATAAATATATTTTTTAAATAAACCTTACATAAGGATCGTATAATGAGTAAGAAGGACGTCCGCAGTGATATTTGACAGACACTTGCAGGGTGTCTATCATCTGGCATTGACCTGACAGTACAAAGTACACATAATTAGCTATGCCACAACCATCACCCAAAATTGTATCATTTGCTTTGTAAGATTTCATTTTAGCCACTATACATCCTTCACGCCGAGCCACCTGTAGAAGAAAGAAAAGTATACTGTAAAAATATATATTTTATCCAAAGGTAGGTAGGTGTATTCACACTACTGCCCAAAAAAAGTTGAAACCACTCTGTGGAATATTTTCTTATCAAAGAGGTCGCCCACTGCGACGAAAATTCACTTTGTTTCTTTTTTTCTTTTTAAGTTTTTTTAATTGCCATGACAGTCATTTATTTATTTAAATTTCATTTCAGTACCTCGTCAAGTCCATCAAAGTAGGTGAATGCAGACATTGCAAGTCGCACTTCATCCCATTGCTTCTGCACGGATGCTTGAAGAACATTTTTGAAGTCTTCCTTCATCAATGCTAACATTTCACAGTGACCTAGTGACAAAATTAAATCATAGATGATCTGTCTCTCACAACGCCTGCTGTAAAGTGGTAACGTCGCAAACGAAAATTTCGTTACCAAGTAACACGATTTGTTCGATAACAACATTAGGGACGCGTTACTACGCTTAACGCCTCATATAATAACCTATCAAACAAGAACTCAGCTATTTTGACTTATAAAATATTTGATTAGTTAACTAAGTACTACCTAGGTAGGTGCTAGCTAGAAACAACGAATTTTTTTGCCACGTTAGCGCTATTGCCACCGCCGCCGTTGCGTCAGATACGTTCAGATGTTTACGGCATCTACGGTGTGTATCCAAGGCGTTCAGGGCCAAAAACTCCAATTCTTAAAACTTCAAGTCTTACCTTGCTTATTGAAAAGTAATAATAGTTTATCTATAATCAAAAAGCATTTCTTTTATTAATATGTAATTATTTTTTACAAGCTTCTGCCAGCGATTTTATCCGCGTGGTTTTTTTCACCTGCGTTAAGTTATGTCTTTGGTTACTGCCCTCTCTCGTGTATCGTAGCGTGATGTTATATAGCCTATAACCTTCCATAATAAATGGACTATCCAACACAAAAATAATTTCCCAATTCGAACCAGCAGTTCCTGAGATTAGCGCGTTCAACCAACCAATCAAACAAACAAACCCTTCAGCTTCATAATATTAGTATAAATGATTCATGTAATAATAATCAACATAATTATGTCAAAGTATTTTTATATCTCACTTTGGTTATACAAAACTATATTTAATATTTGTTTCAATTTATATTATGATGTTGATTATTGTATTTTTTTTTATTACATCATGACAAAAATTGTGATTTCGAGGATACAACATCCCCGTCTTCTCTGATCTTAATTTCTTAAAGTCAAAGCATTTATTTTAATAAGACCATTTACAGACACTTTTGAATTGTTAAATAGTAACAGTTAAAAGTTGAAGCTAGTTGCTCGTTACAAAGCATAAATGTCAAAGTGTAGGGGTGTATTTGGATTTTTTCAGTATTTTGTAATTATTGTTTGTCTTAAGTTTTAAAAAATCGCTTTGATGAGGTATTTAAACCACATTCTGAAAGATTGGACATTTAAGGAGTTGGACATTTTGACCCTGAACGGTATAATGCAAGGGTATCATAGTCGTCGAATAAGCGCCAAGTGCCTATTCAGTACCTACTTATAACAACCTCGTAAACCCTAAATTTATAATGTTAAATATTTTTAGATCAACTGAAGACTTCAGAAGACTTCGAAATCAAATGACTTAACATATATCATAATAGGTACCTAGATAAGTAAGTGAGTTCTAACCAACAGTAGTGCAAGTAGCAGTCCTAGGGATGTTATGCAACAAGGACACTTCACCAAACATGTCGCCTGAGTGCATGAAGCCGATGTCCATTGATACATTCTGATGAAGTAGCTCGTCGAAGAACGATTGGGCGATGATCACGTCGCCCGTCACTATGAAGTACATCGCATGCGCCTCGTGGTGCTCACGTACGATCACTGTATTTGGACGGTAATATTTGAAGTACGTTACCGCTGCCAACTTCTTTTTTACATGCTGAAAAAGAGATAGAGAACTGCCTCGGTGGCCTAGTGGTCCTAAGAGCGACTGCTACGCTAGAGGTCTTGGGTTCGATTCCCAGGTCGAGCAAAAACTGTTATTGGGTTTTTCTATGAAATTCTAAGTAGCAGAGGAGTTATAATTTGTGCCCGGTTAATGGCAATAGGCTCGCCCCCTATTACATGGGACCTAAAACATACCGGCGAACTGTGGGTGTACATTGGTACACCTCTGCCTAACCCTTCGGGGAATACAGGCCTGATGGTATGTTATGAAAAAGAGATTACACATTATTTTTTATCACTTAGGCCAGTTGAGAACCTTTATTCGTATCGCCTTTGACTTCCACAAAAATGAGAAAAAAAAGAAAAAGTCAGGGAAAAAGAAAGTTAAAAATAAAATACTTTAGCTGTTTGCAACAAAAGCGACATTTTAACGAAAGTAAGGAACGTACTCGTGCTACAAAACATGACAGCTCTTACATTAGGGTATCTCTTGAAACATTTGAGTCCGCCAATAATACGAAAAATATATTTTTTCTCTCGGTCAGTCCTTTCAGAATTGGGTTTATTTAGTAACGCTTTATCCTGAAATGAATTTACTTATAATGAGAACAATTGAGTAGTATGGCGAGCACTATCAGATGTGATGATTAGATAGGTAGGTAACTTATTATCAATTTATCGTCTAACAGTGATGGACAACAAGGGTTTCTTCTTCGCCTTCCCGCGCACAGCCTGTGCGACTCGTCTCTTCACGTCATCAATGCCCTCATATTGGTCAATATCCTCCTTTAGCCAGTGAGTGTTGGCCATCACCATGCGACCAATTGCTCGAAACCGGCACTTAGCGCGGAACTTACGGCGCAGTATTTGTTCAGGATCCTAAAAAAAATGGGGGAATAATAGGCAACGTTGTGTCCAAATTAATTATTAAAGCTAGCGCTAGACATGACTTTGTGATATGTAAATACAGGTATAGTAGCCGCCACGAATCGTGAGCACAAACGGCAAGTTAATTTTTGGGATTTTGGGTTCCTTGCTGGGTTTTTTGGAGCGCCGACGCTGCACGCGATAAGTCCGACTTACGGACCAATCACGTGCGGCGTCGGCGACCCAAAAAACTTCAAAACTCAAAAAAATACTTGACGTTTGTGCTCACAACTCGTCGCATGTCTGCAGTAACACTCGAGCTACGAAAACCGCAGCAGATTTACTGTGGACGAAGGGGGCTCACTGTACGTACAAAGCAGGAATTGTTATATTTTCCTTTTTACTATGCCTTACAAGGGCTTTCAACTCTATGAAAATAATGTCGTGAAAACAATATAACATATATATAACATAACATAACATACATATATATATAACATATATTACCAGTTCTTTATGCCCACCAGACATGATTGAAATTGAAAAATTGCGCAAAAATAAATTAACTAAAAAACAGTAAAAAAATTGATAATGACACAAACGTGACAAGTCTGTAAGTTGTCAATGTCAAGTAGTAAGTTCGGCCTGTCATAAAATTTTTTTTTTAGTTTTTTAAGGTTTTGCGGCTGCCCCCGGTACTAAAATTAAACTAAAACTTGAAACTAAATTATAGTCAACAAAGTCGCATACGAAGGCATGAAACAAGATTGATAGGAATAAAAACATTTTTGAAATTTAGCATTTTTTTTCAAAATCTGTGTATGCAGTTCAGAATATGTCAAAAAGTTGTGGATGGTCTCCTAGGAACATTTTTCTGTAACCATAACGGTTCAGGCTGTCCCGTCTCAAAAATTCCGAATTTCAAAGTGTCTGGCTAGCTAAGGAAACCGTCAGAAGTGTCTGGCTACTTGGGAAACATTTTTTAACAGTTACCCAAGTAATATATATATAAAATTCAGCTTTTACACTATGACGTAAGTTCACTACATTTTTTTAAGTTTCAAGTGTCTGGCCGGGCAAAGCCACCATGCAGAGTGTCGGGCAATGGATGAACGTGACTTCTAACATCACTATGAAAAAAAAAATAGCATTTATACTATGACGTAATTTTTCAAAATTTTTCACACCTTTGCTGCCAGTTAGTGCCAAAGCCACCATGATCCAAACTTCATAGTAGCCAATCGTTGTTGCCCGTGGTGGGGACAATGCGCTGAGAAACTGTCAGCTTTTATAAAATGACGTAGGTCTGGCAGTCACAGGCTCTTGTTCCATTTGCTTAGTTGACTGGACTATTCGGGTTGTAAATGATTCACCTTTTGTCTTGTTTCTGGTAGTTTGTCACTTGAACTCACTCATTTACAATAATAGCCTAGTGTAATAATAATTAATTCACAATAATACTCGGACAATAGTCTCAGAATAAAATTAAAATCGAGTTAATTTTCAGCAAGGTCTAGGTACCCATAAATAAAATAGCAATTTTAGTTAAAATCAACATATATTAAACATTAAATCAGAACCTAACATTTACAAATAACTTAAAAAAATATAAACAATTCGTGAAACTTCTAAATCATAGATTCTTTTTTGGTGGTGAAATTTTATAATTACAAAACAGACTTAGTGATTATAATTAATAATTATGTATAATAATACCAGCCTGTTATTATTCCACTGCAGGGCGAAAGCATCTTCTTATGTTGGGAAGTAATGATAGTACATTCACACTCAGTAAATCACATGCGAGTATTAAGTGATAGTTCGTTAAGATAACCAGATGTTACTCGCAATGTTAGCGTGCGGAAAGGTAATTAGGACTTTTTGAAAATAACATTATTACAACATAAATTACAGTAAACTTGCCCAGAGTCTGCGCTCTAGGACTCCATGCGAATAGCGGAACTTCCCGGGATCCAAGTCGGAATTTTAAACTAAAACAATGTCAATATTATTTATAAAACAATTCAAAGTCCAATATGTAAACTTGTATGTCTAAAAAATAAAATAAAACTAAAAAATTAAGATAATAAAGAATTCAAATGTCCCCCGCATTTCTTCCATGGGAAAAGCGAAACTTCCCGGGATCCAAGTCAGAATGCATAACTAAAACAATATCAATATAATTTATAAAACAATTCAAAGTCCAATATGTAATATCTAAAAGATAAAATAAAAGTAAAAAAATAAAGATAATAAAGTATTCAAATATCCAGCATTTCTTCCATGCGAATAGAATAGGGCACATCATGTATGGTAGTGAAATTCACGGTGTTGGACCGTGCAACCGCGTCATCAACGAGCTGGTCACGGAAGTCTTGCCAACGCCGCGCTGTGACATATTCTTTAAATAACTGCCGCTTTGTTGGTATCTAAAACAACACGTTACATAGTATCTATTTACTAGTATCTTACTGGTGAGTGGCCACCGCCTCTTATGGACTTCTGTTTTAAATAGGAACTTAGGAGACATCGTAAGTGCAATGTCCAACTTAAAAGCCAATTTGAAATCATAGTATTTGACAGGATCTTATAATCGACTTTCAAATCCTATAAAAAAGTCACAATAAAAAAGGGCACTAAAATAGTTTTAATAATCTTATTTAATATAACAAAGTTGTTAGTGTAAGTATCAGCTAGACAGTCCCTCACAGGACTACTTTGATCTGACATCACAAGATAGCTACGCCATAGTAACTTTGTGACATTCAGTACAATTACAGTTTTTAGAGACAAAGATAACCTCTAAAATTAGTAATTATTCCAAATCATCGTTTAAATATGCGGGGTGCAAAAACTAACAAAAATACTACATATTTAAAGTTTAGTTATAACATTTAAAACAGGTTTTCTGTAAAAAAACGTACGAAAAAATTTGAACCTTAACCTTCAATGTTACCGTAACAAGCATGGTCCAAAACAAAAAATGCTTGTAATTATGGGAACAACATGCAACATAGTTTTTGGTTTTTTTTACGCCCTCCAGTTTTGATAAAACGAGATTGTTTGAAATAGATTTTAATTTATGAGTATTTTTGCGGGTAGACCAATAAAGAAATACACCGCAACCAAACCGAAGCTCAACAAAGGTTAGCGGTGAAAATAGTGGTAGTCACCCCCAGGGAACTATTCCACAAAAGGTCTCAAGTTTGGGTCTACTACTACTTTAGGAGACCATGCCTTGCATGCCTTTATACGTAGATATAGGTAGATAGTAAGTGTTATTGGGTTTTTCTATTAAATTCTCAGTAGCAGCTCGGAGTTAGGATTTGTGCCCTGTTAATGGCAATAGGCTCGCCCCCTATTACGTGGGACCTAAACATACTGGCGAACTGTGGGTGTACATTGGTACACTTCTGCCTAACCCTTCGGGGAATACAGGCGTGATGGAATGTTATGTGGTATGTGTTAAATAGATAGGGCAAATATAATTATATATAATGACTAATGAGACGGCGGCGAACTACCAGTTTACTTGAAATAGCTATTTAGGTACTCCTCAAATCTCCTTAATCTTTCACATCGAAAGGTGAACCCAGTGTTCCCCGATGGCCGATGACGGTATATTTTTTATAAGGCTGAAATCCTATTTTTTAGTTTTACGGTGAAACATATGAAACTCTCACATATGCAAACAGCCAGACCCGGAACAACTATCTATAGGCCATACTAATATTTGTTACAATCGAACCCGAAACACGCAGCGCAGCAACCAATCCCTCAGTTACTGCGCCAACCGTGCCGTCATCATTCAAATCATTGTATATGTATAACAGAAATATTGCCAATCTCCAATCGAATGCTGCAAATTCTCCGTCTGATAAATCTGATAGAAAATTTATTATTACCTACATAATATTCTTTAAGTACCTACCTTCTTTTCCAGGAAGTGTTCTATACGAGTCCAGATATTGGCGGTGTTCTTTTGCAGCAGCCACATTTTGGGCATCAGCATACAGTCGACTGGAGTCAACGCAATTATCCGACGGTCTCGCATATTCTCGCCGAAACCAAACGTTGAACCAGGATTATATCGACACACCTGTTAGTATTTATAGGTATTTAGAAATTATGCTGTCATCATACTTATGCTTTAAAAACCGGTCCTGTTCAATAACGAACGATTCGCCGACAGAACGAGTCACGTTTCATTATTTCACCGATAGATCGTTTCAACGGCGAACTATTCGCCGACAGGGATTTGGGGCACCCCGACTCAGACAGGACCCCGCTGGTTATATATATCCCCTTCGTGGTTATTTTTTTTTGCAAACCCTTGAGCCCAAGCGCCTTTTAAGCCTCTAGGGCAAGTTCGTTCTGTAGGCGAATCGTTCGCTATTGAAACGTCCTATCGGTGAAAAAATTAAAAGTGAAATTGTTCTGTCGGTGATCCGTTCAACGGCGAAACGAATGTCGGAGATATGTTTCAGAACATTATGAACCACATCAGACATACAAACTATTCTATTTAATGAAAGTCATAAGAAAAGCAGAATCTCTGAAGACTCAAATGACTAGTCAAATGAAATGAAATAGGGCCCGATATAACACGACACATCGCAACGCGTCGGCGTCGTATCTGAGAAACTTAAGTAGCGGCATCGCCATTTGGCCTGGCCGACAAATACAGAGAGAGAGGGTGATTTTATAAGTTAATAAATATAAAACCTAAATATAACTTTAACATACATTTAACATAACAAATGAATGAGAAGAAGATAAACCTGCATGAAGTAAGTCCGAAACATAGGTGGTGGACGCACAATACTTTCTCTGTAATAAAAAGAAATTGTAGTCATAATGAATGTACTTTTATACTACCTACAACTAAGTATGTACTGATTTATTGAATTTACATATAATATACAAGCACCTCGGATGCTCATCGAATTCAGCAGACAATATCATTTCTGTTTTAATGGATGCTTGTCCTGAATGTCCTGATACAATTTCATCTGCAGATTTCATTGCTTCCGGTATTGAGGGGACTGCAGGTATATCTATAGCCATCGTTACAGATGCAGGCTCTACCTCTTTATCTTCCGGTATCGTTGGAATACTATCTCGTTGATTGCTAAGAGCAGATTTGCGTTTAGTTTCTGAAAATCTCATTATACTTTCTAATTTGTGAGAACCTGAACGACTCGTTAACATCTCATCAGACGTTTGCTCGAGTAATTTCGCTTTTTCTTTATAAGCGCCAAAATATTTGGCATCGAAATCCTGCTCGCTTTCTGGTTTCGGAACCTAAAATAACATTGGTTATTTTAGGTTGATTAATTATTGATTAATAATTAAGTACTTATTACTAAAACAGAGGTACCTACAGTTACTATAGATCAATATAACATTCGAGTGCAATGGATGTAGACATTTTAATAGAATTTATTAACGTATAAGTTAAGGTGAAAAGTAAAAATATTTGTTTTTAAATAAACCTTACATAAGGATCGTATAGTGTGTAAGAAGGACGTCCACAGTGATATTTGACGGACACTTGCAGGGTGTCTATCATCTGGCATTGACCTGACAGAACGAAGTACACATAATTAGCTATGCCACAACCATCCCCCAAAATTGTATCATTTGCTTTGTATGATTTCATTTTAGCCACTATGCATCCTTCACGTCGAGCCACCTGCAGAAGAAAACAGCAGAATGTTTTAATATATCTGAATAGCAGTACTCACGGCTGTTTAAAAGTCAATTCCTATACAATGAGAGATCAAACATATCACAGATAAACTGGAAATGTATAGTTTGATATGTAGCCGTGTGTACCTACTTGCTACCTGGCCTACCTTATTTTTGAAACTAAATAATTAGGTAAATTTCATTTACCTCGTCGAGTGCATCAAAGTAGGTGAATGCAGACATAGCAAGACGCACTTCATCCCATTGCTTCTGCACGGATGCTTGAAGAACATTTTTGAAGTCTTCTTTCATCAAAGCTAACATTTCACAGTGACCTAGTGACAAAATTAAATTATGGATGAGCTGCCTCGTACAACGCAGATTTATGGAGTGACTAGTTGTTGCCCGCGACTTCGTTCGCGTTCACTATTGTATTGGTTTCAATTTTGTTTTCGCATATCCCTCTTTTTTTTAATAAAAGTAAATAAAAAAATAAAATAAAAGTCTAAGTTACTTCTTATAACATCAGCTATCTGCGAGTGAAAGTCCCGTCAAAATCGGTCCAGCCGTTTCGCAGATAAGCCGGAACAAACAGACAGACAGACAAACAGACAAAAATTTAAAAAATTGTTTTTGTTACCGTATATATTTTCACATGCATTTAGTTAAAAACTTGTAATTTTAAAATTACAAACAGACTCTTCAATTTCATTTATTTGTATAGATATGGTTTGCAAATGAAAACTTCGTAACCAAGTAAAACAGTACTAGCCGCGTAACAAGAAAATCATTAAAATATGAACACACATAATTAATAATTTTGGGTATGCCTGTATACTAAAATGTTTTATTATTTATTGTAGTACAGCACTTTATAATAATAAGAGGAAATTACAAATTGATACTCGCATAATGGGTGCGTAGTTACCTAGCCACACACTTATTTAGACAGCGGGCAGGCATTTATTAAAGTAAATGCTAAAGTATATTATGATTTTAAATATTTGTAGTTCAGCGGAACACTTCAAAATCAGATAACAAAAACATAACAACTAACAGGTAAGTAAATGAGTTCTAACCAACAGTAGTGCAAGTGGCAGTCCGAGGGATGTTATGCAACAAGGACACTTCACCAAACATGTCGCCTGAGTGCATGAAGCCGATGTCCACAGATACGTTCTGCTGGATTAGCTCGTCGAAAACCATCTGGCTGACGATGACGTCGCCCGTCACTATGAAATAGAGCGCATGCGCCTCGTGGTGCTGGCGTACTATCACGGTATTCGGACGGTAGTACCTGAAGTACGTTACCGCTGCCAACTTCTTTTTTACGTGCTGAGCAAGAGATTGGAAATTATTTTGAATACAGGCCAGTTGTGAATCTTTATTATCCTTAATTGTCCCGTTGGTCTCAGGATCAACTGCTGAGCTCTTATGTTTGATTAGAGGTCAAGCAAGTGTTATTAGGTTTTTTTTGGAATGTCTCAGTAACGGCCCAGTAGTACTACTTTGACAGTAACTATGGTTAGTCAGAAGCCCGAAAGTCCGACAACCAATCTTACTAGGGGTTATCATACTGCCCTGTACTGGGTTGTAAAGGTCAGATAGGCAGTCGGTGTAAAATACTAGTATTTAATTGCATTGGGTTAGACAAGAAGACAACGCAGACAAAAGTGGGAAACGTGGCAGACGATGGGTTGAGAACCTGTATTTACATAATAGCCTTTTAACGTCTACTAAAAAGGCAAAGTAAAGACTAACCATTGCCTTACTTTTTCAGTGGACGCCTGTTAAAATTGGTTTGGCCATTAACGGATGTTATGAACGCAATTGTGCTACAAAATATGGCAGCTCTTACATTAGGGTATCGCTTGAAACATTTGAGACCGCCAATAATACGAAAAATATATTTTTTCTCATGGTCAGACCTTTCAGAATTGGGCTTATTCAGAAGCGCTTTATCCTGAAATAAATTTACTTTTTAATAAAACCAAATGGGGAGAATATTCAGTGTTAGATGATAGACTTTGTAGGTCATTCATAATCAATTATTGTCTAACAGTGATGGACAACAAGCGTTTCTTCTTCGCCTTCCCGCGCACAGCCTGTGCGACTCGTCTCTTCACGTCATCAATGCCCTCGTAATGGTCAACTGCCTCCATCAGCCAGTGAGTGTTGGCCATCACCATGCGACCAAGTGCTCGAAACCGGCATTTGGCGCGGAACTTACGCCGCATCTGCTCTTCAGGATCCTAAAAAAACAAAGGAAGTAGTAGAAGATAATAGGCAAGATTATGGGAAAATTATAATAAATTTGGCCATATATAATGTCATTTGAAGTCATGTCATGGTCAACCACACATCTGTAGTAACACTCGAACCACGAAATTCGCGGCAGTCTCATACACTTTACCTACAATGGTAGACTGTACCTACAAAGCACGACTTTTTAAATTGCCTGCCCGCCTATTTTTCATGCCTTATAAAGGCTTTTAAACCTATGAAGACACAGTCATAATGTCTGCCCTCGCACTCGTTTTAAAAAGAACACCAATAAATAATAACTTACCACATCCTTTTTATCTTTTTTCATTCGTACTTCAGACATGATGAAAATTGGTAAGTTGCTTGCAAATAAATTTACTATAAAAGCAAAATAGCAGTTTTTTTAATTATTGTGTAGCTAGCACAAAATGACAAAAACGGTTAGTTGTCAATGTCAAGAAGGAATTTTGTCTTGTCATATCACATTTACACTTTCCAGGAGGCAAAATTCGAGTTCGACAAAGTGTTTTTTCAGACCCAAAACAGTGACATTAGCCTTTTATTGAATACTAGCTGCTGACAGCGACTTCGTTCGCGTGGTTTTTTCCACCCACATTAAGTTAGGTCTTTGGTTACTGCTCCCCTCTCGTGTGTCGTAGCGTGATGTTAGCCTTCCTAGATAAATGAACTATCCAATACAAAAGGAAATTTTTCAATTCAAACTAGTACTTTCTGGGATTAGCGCAATCAACCAAACAAACAAACCAACTTTTCAGCTTTATAATATTAGTATAATTTTCTAAATAATGATTTCTAATAACAAATGCATGAGTAGCCTCTGAACTGCCTCGTTAGCGTAGTGGTCCTAAGCGCGAACGCTACGCTAGAGATCTTGGGTTCGATTCCCAGGTCGAGCAAAGTGTTATTGAGTTTTTCTATGAAATTTTCAGTAGCTGCTCGTAGTTAGGATTAGTGCCCGGTTAATGGCAATAGACTCGCCCCTATTGCATGGGACCTAAACATTCCGGTGAACAGTGGGTGTACAATAGTACACCTCTGCCTAACCCTTCGGGGAATACAGGCGTGATTGTATGTTTGTATGTATGTATGTGTATGCATAAGTAGAACTCCCAAGTGCCAGTTCAGAATACTTTATTTTTAAAAAAAAATTGAAACTTTTCGTGTCCATGAAGGAACACAAAATAATTCTTCAAAAAAAATAATTACGTAATTGACTATGTTGGTATTGTGGGTCTATAAAGCAATTCTAGAAACATAATTATCCCATTTTCGTTTAATGGAAAATGATTATAATTTTTTTTTGCGTAAGTAGTACTTACACAAAAATAAATTAAACGAAGTTAGGATTTATTTTTTATTTCGTTTTCTAGGTCGTAGTAGTAGGACCTCTTTCTGGTACAAATAGATTCCTTATACTAATGTTTGCCACCCACAAAAATCTGGTTTTCAAATTAGGCCTGCTTTTTGCGAAAATCACACCCACACACGTTTTACCTCACCTCGCGTCGTCGGCTCTTCGTTCGGACCCAAAGAAAGCGAGCCGCTAAGCGAGCGGACCAACCACACCGTCGCTCACGCATTATGTGCAGTTACATTTTATTTTACCATCTTCTCTGTTTCAAGGGTTTTCTCTTTCATTTATTATGATATAATACTGATCAGCGCATAAAGGAACTAACGTAACCACCAAACACGTCCATCCTGTAGTACACAGAGCTGCCGGGGCTGCGGCTTGTTCGTAAGAGGTACCGCGCCCCCGGAATGCAAAGGGCACAAGAAGGAACATGGGTGGGTTTTAGTCAGTAAAACTCTGACACTAGGGCGGGAGAATTTATTTGATGATTTCCCACAACCCAAAAAAAAAAAAAAAGTACTCCAAGCGGCCGCGGGCAACTGAAAAAAAAAATAGATTGTGCATAGCTACCTAGTGTAACAGAGGTGTAGGTACCAGAATCTCATGGCAAACAGGGAAATCGAAATTTGTACTTAATTTTGCAATACCAGGGAAATTGGATTAAACGATCTTTCATATTTTTCAATATCTATAATATTTTTGCTTGTATTATTAATGAAAAATAAATCAATCGGATACCTATTTTCCATCCTTATTTATTATTTACGACTTCGTTTGCATGATCGCCGGTTAGCACGGGGATTTATCTTTTTTTTGGCGGAACCTTAATTTAACCTTAATGTAGTAGTATCTTCAGTTTTCTCAGAATAAAAATAGAACAGAGTTCATTTTCAACTAGTAAGTTCATAAGTATATCAATAAAACAGAACCTTTAGTAAAAATCAACATTTATTAAACATAATAAATTGACGTTCAAAAGTGCCTTTTAATGGTCTAATTGAAATAAATGATTTGACTTTGAATAAAATTAAATCATAACATTTATAAATAACGCTAATTAAAGCTAAACAATTCGTAGGTATATTTAATTCTTAAAATCACGGACTCATTATAATTACAAAATAGACTAAGTATTAATAATAATATATATATTGAGAATAAAGATCGCGAGGAGGAATGGCAAAGTAAGGAGCTTCTCGGTCGCTTTTTCTTAGCGTCCGTATCCTGGCTTCGCTTCGGTGACCTATTTAGGAAAACAGAGGGTTTTGTCTATGCAATTATGGATGAAGTTATTATGACGAACAACTACCGGAGATTCGTTGTGAAGGATGGCACGGTTGACATTTGTCGGGCATGATACCGGCCTGGGATATCATTCAGTTAAATTATCGCTGGGTGTTCTCATCTAGCTAACAAGAGTACTTGCTTATGCACAACCTTGTGGCCAGGATTGAGATCAGGGTCAGGCAATTTACAATAAAATACGACCTTGTGGAACCGGAAGTACCGTACTACGGGTATGTGCCCAACTCAGTTCTCGAAAATAGCAACGCCATCCATCATCAGGACTATTGTAGTCTAAATAAGCCTGATCAAGTTAGGAATGGTGGTGATGTCTCAGTGCACCCAGACATCGCTGAAGGAGGAGAGAGCCCGGAGGCGGGCAAAGAAGAGGGAGCCCAGATGTAAGCCACCCTGGATGGGTCACAAACGTCATGCGTAGCAGTTCTCGCGGCCCACCCATCTAAGCGAAATTAGGTGCACAGGCGGAGTTTTTAATGGGTGCAAGCCTCACGTACGTCATCTCCCCGGATGGCGAGGCATGCGTTAGGCATTTTCTTCGCTAGCAAAAAGTAAAGTTAGTAATGGTGGATAGTTTAGAGAAGCGCGCAGTGATTATTGACACAGCAGTCCCACAAACAAAACAAAAAGCGAAAAATAAGCAGATCAAGTATCTTGACTTGGCCCGCGAAGTTGTCGACATGTGGGATGTAAACTCAGCGATTATTGTGCCGATAGTCGTTACAGTCATTAGCATAATTGCCAAGAGCCTCGACCAACCTTTAAAGACAATCTCGTTAGGCGGCTGGATCAAGAAAGCAGTACTTCTGGACACGGGCCGCATTGTTAGGAGGACTCTGTCTCGGGAGTCCTGACCGCCGGTGGCTTGGATTTTATTTTTATTTCCAGCTTATTTTTTTTTAATATTAACATTTAAAATGTAATGTGAATGTATTCATTAAAACAGATATATAAATATTAGCATATTATTGTATCACGGTGGGGCAAAGGCTGGCTCTTTACTTGTTGGCTCCTTTCATACAGAAAAGGAAGTATATAGAAATATATAACCTTAGAAAATACAATTAATAGTGATTTGAAAAATTGTCACATTGGTATCTACTTACCGCTACATGCATGAGAGGCGGGCATCTTTATCATAACCATTATCAAGTATCTAAACATTTGTTAAATTCTCACATCTAATAATTATTATCAAACAGACTTTTAATAAGTATTATTGTTAATGAATAAATTGTTTCAAAGGTACTCAATCAGTAGGTACGTCACGTACTAGAATAAAGTAATTACTCGTTAAGTTTACAAATGATGATCTCAATGACAGCGTTCAGGAAGCCTATAAAGCTTATGATAACTTTAAAAATTAGATTATTGCAACAGGATACGATTTTGACGAGTGTCTCAAATCTTCAAATATGAATTTCTGAGGTTTAATTAACGATAATAAGGAATTCAAATGTCTAGCATTTCTTCCATGCGAATAGAATAGGGCACATCATGTATAGTAGTAAAATTCACGCAATTGGACCGTGCCACTACGTCACCAACGAGCTGGTCACGGAAATCCTGCCAACGACGCACTGTGACATACTCATTGAACAACTGCCGCTTTGTTGGTATCTAAAAAAATACAATACATAATATTTATTTAATAGTACCTAATTGATCAAGCATACCACCTAATGATAAGTGGTTACCAGCACCTATGGACTTCTGCTATAGGTGCCTGGGTAGATAGCACGTGACAAGGATACAAGAACAAAACGTTTTTTTTTTTGTTTTTTAGAAATCGTGAGAATGCTTTAGAATAAATAATATTATACATTTATGAATACGAGATTTTGCGATTGTTCAAATACCCTATTAAACCGCCGCCAAGGCTCAATGCAACAAATCTGTTTAGCAATGAACACAGTAGTACAAAAAGCTCTAGGTACTACCTACTACTACTTTAGCAGACCAATGCTACCTAATATCAGCAACTAGCTAGGAAGGGCAAAAATATACATAAACAGATGGCGGTAAATCTTAAACTAAATCATTATAATAACAGAACTTGAGGCAATCGCTGCAAATTCTCCGCTGGATAAATCTATCAGGAGACTAATTTTTACTCAATATTCCATACTTTCTTATTCAGGAAATGTTCTATACGAGTCCAGATATTGGCGGTGTTTTTTTGCAGCAACCATATTTTGGGCATCAGCATACAGTCGACTGGAGTCAACGCAATAATCCGACGATCTCGCATATTCTCGCCGAAACCAAACGTTGAGCCAGGATTATATCGACACACCTGTTCAATTGTATTTCAAAGTAAGTATTTAAAATTATCATGTAAATAAACTTATACTTTATGAGGCATATTCTTACATATTACTAATATTTATTCGATTTCTTGACAGTAATAAGAAAATGACAACAACTGACGACCCGAATTAATAAAACGATACAGGAATGAAATGTAATAGAGCCTGGCAACAACACGGCGTGGTGCCGAAAGTTAATAAAAATAAAACCTACTTTTTTATAAAACATTACAAATTAAAAAAAAATAAACCTGCATGAAGTAAGTCCGATAAGGAGGATGAGGGGGACGATGGATACTATCTTCTCTGTAAAAAAAATCAGTAAGCATAAGTATTCCACTTTTTGAATACTAACTATAATCAATACACGTTGATTGTACGAGTAATATGCCAGCACCTTAGAGACTCCCGATGGTCGGGATGCAATATCACTTCTGATTTCACAGAATCTTCTTGTAATATAACTTCTTCTTCAGGTATCATAATTGTGACTGTCGGGGCTGTGCCTGTAGGTACATCTGTAGCCATAGTATCAGGTGTTTCTTCTACCACATTTTCTTCTGGTATCGTTTGAATACTATCTCGTTTCGTGCTAATAATACTAGATTTGCGTTTAGTTTCTGAAAATCTCATTATACTTTCTAAACGTTTAGAACCTGAACGGCTCGTTGTTATTTCCATAGACGATTGCGCGAGTTTTTTAGCTTTATCTTTATAGGCAGCAAAATATTTCGCATCGAAATCCTGGTCACTTTCTTGTTTAGGTACCTAAAATAATATTAATTTCGTTTTGCAATTAAGTACTGTTAAAAATATGTAGTACTGTTTACGCGTTTATGCTAAGTTCAGCAGAAATGTGAAAATATATTTTTTTAAATAAACCATACATAAGGATCATATAATGTGTAAGAAGGACGTCCGCAGTGATATTTGACGGACACTTGCAGGGTATCTATCATCTGGCATTGACCTGACAGAACGAAGTACACATAATTAGCTATACCACAACCATCCCCCAAAATTGTATCATTTGCTTTGTATGATTTCATTTTAGCCACTATACATCCTTCACGCCGAGCCACCTGCAGAAGAAAGAAAAGCATTATATATAAATATATCTTGTTATTTGTAGCAAACTTGTCCGTTTCATAATTCATTTATTTTTAACCTCCGACTCAAAAAGAGGGGTGTTATATTAAAAGAAATCAATTTTATTAATTTCATTTACTTAAGTACCTCATCAAGTGCATCAAAGTAGGTGAATGCAGACATAGCAAGTCGCACTTCATCCCATTGCTTCTGCACGGATGTTAGAAGAACACTTTTAAAGTCTTCTTTCATCAATGCCAGCATCTCACAGTGACCTAGTAACGACATAAAATTTTATAAATGACCTGACTCGCACAATGCCGACTGACATGTCTTAAAAAATTAGTCATTATAAAAACACACAATATTTTATTATTATTTAATAACTTAGTACATAAGTACCTACTTATGTACTAAGCCTGGTCGCCGGTAGGTAGGTACCAGTGTATACCAGCGTCAACGCTGTACAGCGCCTATGTCGCAACTACTACGCTCCGAAATATAAAGTTTGAGACATTATTCGATATTTTTAGGTTCTAAAATAAGAGCACCTATCAATAAAATGCCATAATAGATAAGTCGAATTCTAACCAACAGTCGTGCAGGTAGCAGTCCTGGGAATGTTATGCAACAAGGATACTTCGCCAAACATGTCGCCTGAGTGCATAGAACCGATGTCCACAGATACATACTGCTGGATTAGCTCGTCGAAGATCATCTGGCTGACGATCACGTCGCCCGTCACTATGAAATAGAGCGCATGCGCCTCGTGGTGCTGGCGTACTATCACAGTATTCGGACGGTAGTACCTGAAGTACGTTACTGCTGCCAACTTCTTTTTAACATGCTAATAAAGAGATTGGAAATTATTTTTAATGCAGGCCAGTTGGGAACCTTAATTATCCATAACTGTTCCGTTGGTCTCATGGTCACAAGCAGGACTGTTGTTTTGTGTTCGATTCCCAAGGCTACCAGCGTTATTGGGTTTTTGTTTAAGGAACGTCTCAGTAGCAGCCCGGAGTTTTGAAGTTGGTGACGTGACAACTCCGTGTCTCGAAAGAACGTTAGGCTGATAGCCATCATTCGTAGAGCTTTGACAGGAGCTATGGTTAGTCAGAAGCCCAAAGCCCAAAAGTCTGACAGCCCGTCTTACTAGGGAGTATCGTGTTGCCCATAATCTGGGTCGTGGTGGTCAGATAGTAGTCGGTCTATGTAAAATACTGGTTAGCTGTATCCAGTAAGACTGGAAGCCAAAGCCGACAGGCAAATGATAAGTTAAAAACCTTTTTTCACATGATCGCCTTTCGACGCCCACTAAAAATGTAAAGAAAAGGATAACCTTTTCTTTACCTTTTAAGTGGACTTCAGTTAATTAAATATTTAAATTTGCTTGGCATTTAACGGATATTAAGAACGGTCTCGCCGCAAATATGACAGCTATTCTTACATTAGGGTATCTCTTGAAACATTTGAGTCCGCCAATAATACGAAAAATGTATTTTTTCTCATGGTCAGTCCTTTCAGAATTGGGCTTATTCAGAAGCGCTTTATCCTGAAATGAATTTAGTTTTTAATAAAAACCACTGGGAAAAATATTGAGCAGTGTTTGATGTGATGATACGATTAGTGGGTCATTCATAAACAGTTTATCGTCTAACAGTGATGGACAACAAGCGTTTCTTCTTCGCCTTTCCGCGCACAGCCTGTGCGACTCGTCTCTTCACGTCTTCAACGCCTTCGTACTGGTCAACTGCCTCCATCAGCCAGTAAGTATTGGCTATCACCATGCGACCTAGTGCTCGAAACAGGCATTTTGCGCGGAACTTACGCCGCATCTGCTCTTCAGGATCCTAAAAAAACAGACGATACTTAGTGATTATGTTTAAATTAATTAAATAAAAGCAAGCGTCAGACATTATTCTACTTACCGCTTCTTTTTTATCTTTTCTCATTTTATTAGCAGACGCCATGATTAAAATTTGTTTAATTGTTTACAAATTTATAAAACGAAGCAATCTGTTTTTAGATACTGTGTGAATTGTACAAAATGTATGGTATGTTGGTTGTCACATTCGTTACTACCTAATGTCAAGGATTTTTTGATCTATCATAACTGTTTTTTTATAATCTTATGTCTTTTCGTATAGGCCAGTATACGCCAATTCGTACGGGTGTCGTTAATTAAATCCGATGGGTCTTTAGCGGGTTGTATCGATTCCTTGAACTTGAACCGTAATCGCGAGAACCTTAGATCAAAATGCCAATGACGGGATGAGTGATGATAATAATGTTAAAGTATATCAATTTGATTTCAAATATGATTTATTGTCGGTACGCTACTTTAATAACAATAGACATTGCTTATATACCTAATAGGTTTAGGCTCGATATTGCGCCTAGTCTGCTTGAATCAAACTCGGTGTTTAGGATAAATAACTATTTATGTATTTTCATTAATAGGATAGTGGATAGTATAACATTAATTATCGACGACTGTAGAAAAACTCAACCATAATTCAGAAAAAAACTCGTCTAGATCAAGACTGTTGATAAAATATCGAAATAGGAATAGGTAATAGCTGCCACCAACCGAGGGAACCCAAAAACCCAAAATTGAATTTAACGTTTGTGCTCACGACTTGTGGCGGCTACTCTACTTATTATTTGAACTTGGAATCCTATTCAGTATTTCAGTGCTTAATTTGACAGTTGAGGGGGATACCAGGTTTTGATTTGACGAAAAAAAAAAGATTGTGAGCATGGTATAAATAATAAACTAGTGAGGTGGTGTAAGAATGAACGAAATTGAATGAACTTAAAGTTGTCTTAAACACGTTGACTAATAATTGTCAAAGTACAATTAGAGCTGTATTTTAAATAGTGTTGCAAGTAATAAAATATAATAGTTGGAACCACAGAATATACATTTTTGCGGCAAACTAAATAGTCTGAACACGTAATTTTTTTCTTTCTTTTTTTTAAGTAATAGTGTTTATTGATTTTCTCGCAGGAATGGTTGTCTGTCACTTTTGTTTCATAATTATGTGACCCAACATCATTGTCAAAGATGTAATGTAGTGTAGGTTGCCTATCAACACAATGTCTGCGAGCATAAGTTAAAACTTCAATCAAACGACCCATGCAGTTGTTACTATTAAAATTTGATTATCATTTACATTTAGTTCAGCAGAGTCACGTATGAAACTCACCTCCAACATGTTCTAAATTATAGCACAGTGTAAGGTTTGTAAGAATGTTGCCACTTTTTAGTAAATATTTTGTCCGTTCGTGACTAACGCATTGACTTAAAAGTTTGTGAGACAAATGCGCATTATTTATAATCTGTGAACGTGATTTAACAGTTTTTGACAATACTGAATACATAGTTTATTTGACTTGACAGAATCGTCGGCATCACGGTATA
This sequence comes from Caradrina kadenii, assembly GCA_947462355.1. NCBI lineage: Eukaryota > Metazoa > Arthropoda > Insecta > Lepidoptera > Noctuidae > Caradrina > Caradrina kadenii. Next base: position 7,141,126 of record OX381677.1, on the reverse strand, counting down.
CTTGTCTTCGGTATTTTCACAATTTTCAAAACGCTTTAATTGTTAGAAAAAGGAATAAATCTGCGTATAACTTAGTGAATTTTTAAATTACATCTGAGCAAAATGGTGAGTTCGACAATAATTCACTTTTAAGGTTAATGTTTATATCAAAAGATCTAAAACAGCAATATCATGATTTTTCAGAGTTTCGGTCTGCCTCCACTGAAAGTAAAGCCTGAACATGTCAGTAATATCAAGCCACAGGAAGGTCCGTTCGGCGTCCCGAACCCGCTCGTAGCGGGGCTAGCTGCTACGAAATCTAAACTTGGCATGTCACATCCAATAGAGATATCTGAAAGAAGTGTAAGTTGTTAACTTTTTAGAAGTTTATGAAGCTATGTTCAATCCTCAGTCTACATATAAAATTCTTGCACTTCAAAAATATGTCGAATGAAACCTACTAGTGTGATTTTTGTTTCTAAAGAACCATGAATTTACCTTGCCATAAATGACTAGCCAAATTTTATTAGTCTCTGCTAAGAAATTCTAGATTTTCATTTACCCAGATGTAAAACACAATACATAATTGTTTACCAAAAAATTTTATTGTATACAAACATTCCTATACAAAGGGAAGTCAAAGTCAAATAATTTATTTTAATTATTAGACATTACAAGAAAAAATTATAATATTGAAGTTAGTTGCTTATTCCAAAAGTTAGTTTTGTATCAAGAAGAATGGGCAAAAACACTCAGAGACACTTAGGTACTCTTTTTAAATAAAAAAACTTAACAATAATTTGCACAGGTACATTCAATAATTATACAAATGTAAAGATGCTATACCTAAAATAAAAATCTATTTAAGACATTACATACCAAGTGCTACAAATTAAGAAAAGAGCCAATTTTATTATGTTTATACACTCGGCCTCATAGAAATCGCATCTTTTGTTGCAAGAAATATTTATAACATTTTTTATTTGTGTTCAAACCATTATTAAGAGATCGATTAGATATCAGTCGAAATAAACTATTGTTAATCATAGTTTTTATTTTGTTTAAGTACCAGTATAAGAAAAAAATACAGATTACCTGATAAAGGGAAAACAACCATTATTAACCCTAATTTTAAAAAAGATGTTTAAACGGTACATTAGCAAAATTATGTTTGAAAATGCCTCAAAATCTACATTGAACAACACTTTTATACCTCTTTTAGCCAGTGCGAAAAGTGGACCTCGAGACAATTTGTTTTTAGTATCACTTTTGTGAGTGACCATTATTATTTTTAAAATTAAAACGGAGTTCATTTTAAAGTAGTTAAATGACTTTTCAATGAATACTAATTTCAATTTAAAAAAATGTATACTACGAGACTAAGTAACATTGCGAGGTGCGAAATTTTTGACGTTGAGTGTAGATACATCATGTTCGCATCTTAACAACATTGTGATTGTAGACAATCACTCCTTACATTTCAAAAGACAATCAATCTGTGCATGCGCCATAGTTGTCACTCATATAAATATTTACAATTGATTATACTTTGTAAAAATCTCAATATTTTGTTTACATTTGTGTCTTGTTTTTCTAAACAACTGTCTGTTTAATTTGTTTTAGGTGTAAGCAATAAACAAAAACAATATTTGCATAATGTGGTAAACAGGAGGGAATAAAGCCTGTTTGAATTTCTCAACAATCCTTCTAATCTTTTTTTTTCTTTCTGGTTGTTGTTAACTATTTTGTATTTTTTTTATGTTATGTTGCTCATGTTATCATGCATCATCTTCGCAGAATAAATAGTTTCTTTCTTTCCTACAACTCATACCAAATTTTCAAAATCTAATCCCATTATTAATATATTGTAAAATGTTATCCTTTGCAGTATCATTTAAATCAAGAAAAAATGAACATGGCAATGCTCCGCAACATCCAAGGCCTTCATGCTCCTCTCAAACTCACCATGGAAATGAAGTTCGCTAGCAAGGTATGTTATAGTTCCTAAAAAGCTTATATGAAATATACAAAAAGCTTTTCAAAGAAACAGATTATTTACATTTTGTTTAAGATCTCATACAGAATTAAGGAACCAATATGTTTAAATCTCTACATTAGCTATTGATTCTTTAGACTTTTGTATCTTGTATATGCATACCGAGGAAGATATACAGAAAAGGAGATGGATACCTTTCATCCCGAAAAAAAGTACTGTTCCCGGGGAAAACAACAATAAGATTCTTATGATAATAGATGGCGCCACTTGTTTTTCGAATCATGATTGAATTTTAGATATAACCAACATTTCTTCTTTTAATAAACATGCAATTCTACTATTTCAGATTGGTCACCTTCCATTTCTTCAGAGGTCAAACTTTCAGCATGATGTGTTGACTGCTAAGCACCTGGATATTGGGTTCGAAGACATTCTGAACACTCCGGAGCTGCGTGAAGTGGCCGGTCAGCCTCACGCCGTTTTGGAGCGGTCGCTCGGAATACTGTGAGCTACTTAGTTTAGGTTTGTCTTGTAATGTACTACTGATTTTTAATAAAAAGTTATACTAATATTTTGTTCTTCTGTATTTATTATTCTATAATGTATATCTTGCTTTTTAACGACCAAGTCTAGAAGTTTCGATTAAAATAAAACTCTGGTATATTCAAATAATTTTGTTTTTGGTAAATAGTGCATTTCCCAAAAAAAAATTAAACTAAAAATAAGGAAACTAATATTTATTTGTTAAAAATCTTATTGGTTTCTTACAATAATCGCAAACATATTTTCAATTTCCGTTCATAAGATATCATTATACATACTTATTATTCTTTGACGATATCAAGTATTCTCAGTTTGCATATTTTTTTCACCTCATTGATGCCAATAGTGATTTCTTGTTCGTAGGAATTGTTATACCGGCTTTGTAGACCGTCAATTATGGATTGCACTTTGTTCTCCCTCGCGCAAATGATGAAGGGAAAGCCGAATTTTGCCTTGTATCTGTAAAAGGATATCGATAATGAACGTTCCTTATATTTATGAGATTATTCCTAATGACATAAATAGATTGAGGAACGAAATGTAAAGGGGAACAAGTGAAACTTGAAGCATCGTAAATACTTGTAACTGGTGGCAATTCGAGGAAACGCATCGACTTCACAACCCTGCTTTACTTAGTCATTCACAAACTACGCAATAGATGGCAGCAGCAGCGAATAAACTTATTTGAAAAAGTCAACCTACCAGATGTCGCTGTCGACCAGATTACGTTTTTAATAATTATGTTGGACCACTACGCTCTTTCCCGAATTGATATCCCCACCGCCACCAAGACCCACTGCTGAAACCACAACTGCATTAGATTTTCCAAAAAATTGATATGCCAGCAGCATCGCACCACCATGTTTCATCAGGATGCATTTATTGCCCCAAGTGCCGCAGATTAGTTGATTATTTTATGGTTGCTCTCTATTTATCATGTAAAAAGCCTCATGGATTCCATGTGCTAGAATGGCGGAAGGTGATATATGACGTCTCGACGGCCGATGAATTTCGGTGGGACATTCTGACAGGCTCACTTCTCCCGCTAGCAATTTGTCACGTGGTTGGGTGCATTTACACAATCCCATAGGCCCAGATAGTCAGATTTGAACCTACTGTATTTTTGGGCCCTATAACAAATATTATGTTCAGTATGGCATTAAATGACGAGACTTTTTGGTTGATACCTATGGTAGGTAAGTAGGGAGTGGTAAATGCTTCTGCAAATCCCGCACCCCTGGCCATAGGCAGAGGTGGAACACTGCGGTGGTTTTAGCCGGTAAGAGCCCCTCCGTCACCCCCACGACGGAGAAAGTTCATGAGAATTTTGACAACTTACCAAAAAAAGAAATGGTAAGTAGTAGTACCTTTGGTTGCTTTCATCCATAACTTTCTTCTGTTCTGTCGTGAGTACGTCTAGCCCAGCAGCACGCTGTTCGCCAGCGGATTCCGCAGTCAGCTCGCCTCGCGCAGCCAAACGGCCCGCTAGGTCAGGATGCAGTTTTAATATGAGTAGTTTATCTGCAATCATTAACTTTGGGTCAACGGGAAATCGATAGCAATTACTTACAGCGAGATCTTTAGGACTTACTTTAGGATTAGTGCTCCTCCTATTTTAGAATTATTGTCAACTAGCTTCTGCCCGCGACTTCTTCCGCGTCAATTTTAATATATTATCCCACGGGAACCGTACATTTAAAAAGTGTCCTATGTGTTTTTCCACACTACAATCTATCTCAGTGCAAAATTTCATCCAGATCCGTTCAGCCGTTTTAAGCGTGAAAGAGTAACAAACATCCATCCATTCATCAATCCACCCGGCATCCTCACAAACTGTCACGTTTATAATATTAGTTGGATTATATTAGAATAGGATTTCCGTTGCCTATTATATAAAGTATGAACTACGTAAATTCAAATCATTTCCTTCAATTAAACGAATAAAGGGCACTTTTAATAACGTTTACAAGTGCTGTTTATTCGTCATACACATGAAAATAGAGCTTTGAATCTCGTTGCCCTTTCCAAAAGATAGTATGGAAAAGAAAGGGCAATAAACTCCATACTTATCTACTCGTTTGAAATATTGTACGTATACCATGCATAAGAGCTATTAAGTAAGTATATCATAATCACAATATTGCATATTACAATAAATGACGGCTATTTTATGTTCAAACATACATAGTGTTTACGTATTTACAAATATTGGAACTGTAGACGACCACTCTCTTTCTATATGTAAGTGAGTAGGTAGGTATTTGTTAAGCAATGGCCATCTATTTTTTTCAACCTTTTCCAAATTAATTATCGTAGCATTTAAATTGAATTCATCCTTACCTTCTAGTTCTATTTCCTCTAAATAAGTTTGAAATGCGTCGCAAAGAGCAGTTAGATTTTCGAAAGGCCTCCTCTTCTTGACCTGTACGGCCGCATCCGTACAAAGTTCTATCACATTTCCAAATATCGACTCGAACTGTTCGTCACTTAAAGAATTCACTTCAGAAATACTTATTGGTAAAGTATGGGACGCCATTTGGAACGATTTATGTAGGCACAAGCGTCACAACAAACTTCGGACAACTGTGTTATCTGTTCATTTTATCACCCGACGTAGTTACAGGTCATTACGATCAACTACTTAATGTGAAATATTTAGATGTCATTGCCACAAACAAAACAAATATTTTGGAGCCATTCAATATGGAATAGGTTACTGTTTTTCTTTGGCACTTTCATAAATTACCTTATTGACTGCCCCGTTGGTCTCATGGACGCAAGCGTGATTGGTGAGTACAGGGTCCTGGGTTTGATTCCCGGGTCGGGCAAAAGTGTTATTGGGGTTTTCCATTACGAATTTCTCAGTAGCAGCCCGGAGTTTGGAAGTTGGTGGTGTGACACACCCGTGCTTCGGAAAGCACGTAAAACCGTTGGTCCTGGCTGTGATTCGTAGATCTTTGACAGTCGTTACGGATAGTCAGAAGCCAGAAAGTCTGACAATCAGTCTTACCAAAAGGTATAGTGTTGCCCAGTAACTGGGTTGTGGAGGTCAGATAGGCAGTCGCTCCATATAAAACACTGGTATCCAACTGCATCCGGTTAGACTGGAAGCCGACCCCAACATAGTTGAGAAAAGGCTAAGTAGATGATGATAAATTACCTTATTGCTTATGCTTATTTATTTATTAAAACTTTTTGCACATAATGTAAATAATACACTGTACAAAGGCGGACTTAATGCCTCTGGCATTTTCTACCAGTCAACCTTAGGGTGATGCAGAGACAAAACATAGTACCTAGGTGCTTATGAGGTTGTACTGGTAGATTTCAGTTAATAATATAGGTACGTCCTACATTGAAACTGAAATCCTAGAGTAGCCAGAGTTACGTTATTTAAGCACTGCTGAAATTTTGAGAATCATTATCATCATAATATTACCCGTAGGACGTCCACTGCTGGACATGAGTCTTCCCCATAGATTTCCAAAAAGGCGGGTTTGAAGCGGCCTCCATCTAACGTTTTCCTGCAGTCTTTATCTGGTCGTTTGTCTATCTTGTGAGTGGATGCCCTACGCTGCGCTTCCTGGTGCATGGTCTCTATTCGAGAACATTCCGGCGAATTTTGAGAATAGATATAGGATTCATGTAGGTAGTGAAAGTTTAAGAGGTTCTTGTTGTAAACAATTATTCGTTATTGCTAAAAACTTTTCGTTTGTAAAAACTTCAACCAGACCCTTAAATGATTTGTTTATTTATTTATTTATTAAAACTTTTTGCACATAATGTAAATAATACATTGTACAAAGGCGGACTTAATGCCTTTGGCATTTTCTACCAGTCAACCTTAGGGTGATGCGGTGACAAAACATAGTAGGTGCAAGAAACAGAAAGTTTCCAGGAATAAAATATAATAAATACATGTATACATACATACAAACAAAATATACAGAGTACAGAAAGCCAAAAAAAATACATAGGTGAAGAAATATAAGAAACTAATTGTGAGACGAGTCTGCCAACTTCATAAGCAAGTGTTCACGAGCTTTTACTTTGAATATGAAACGACTGGTAGCCATCCTGATATTCTGAGGAAGCGCATTCCAAAGGAAACCGCCTGGACAAGAAAAGAAGATTTAAGAAAACCAGAGCGGTGAGAAGGACATCGTAGAAGACGATTATTGGAGGAGCGAAGATGCTTACTGTGCGCAGAGCACAAGTATTGGAAGTGAGAAGTCAGATAGGAAGGAGAACTAGGTTTGTCTAGAAGAGAGAACAAAGTAGTCAAGGCCCTTAACGCCCTGCGCTGTCTGATGGGCAACCATTTTAAGAGCGACCATTCCATATGCCATTGAGTGAGATTCTGGATCCTGGAGCATCCATCCCTACTGTGATCAATATCAAATAAAAGAGTAGTTTTTTTCAGAGATATAATTGAATCATAAAGATAGAACCCATCATACCATCACGCCTGTATTCCCCGAAGGGTTAGGCAGAGGTGTAACAATGTACACCCACAGTTCGCCGGTATGTTTAGGTCCCATGTAATAGGGGGCGAGCCTATTGCCATTAACCGGGCACAAATCCTAACTCCGAGCTGCTACTGAGAATTTCATAGAAAAACCCTATAACACTTTTTGCTCGACCTGGGAATCGAACCCAAGACCTCTAGCGTAGCAGTCGCGCTTAGGACCACTAGGCTACCGAGGCAGTTAGCCGAAGCGGTAGTTAGTCTAAAGATAGGTTTAGAAAAATACTATTATTTGTGTAAAAAGCCACTTAACGAAGCCATAAGCTATAATATATTACGTTCTTCACATCCTTATGATCATTTTTTTTTGTTATACCTACCGTACCTCCGAACTTTTTGGTTACGAAGATATTGAAGGTCGCAGTTCCAACATATTTTTAGGAAATGTTATTATTTCAAAAATTATTAACCAAACTTTAAATACCTTCACGACCGAACCCTGTACTCTTACATGCACCTATAAGCAGAATAAGCAGTTTTGCATGCGTTACACTGCGCGCTATCAAACACAGTCTTTTACACCAAAAAAATTGTCATTCCCCAGCAAGAATTTTGGCTTAATGTTGCTTAGTTACACTTACTTTGCTTAGCTGCAGTAGGTATGCGTAGTTAGGGAGTGATATGAAGATTTGAATGACGTTATTGCGATCCACGCTGTTCCGTAAAAAATTCTAAAGTAATGTTTCTTTCTAGCTCATTGTCAGTTTTATAATCGTAGCGTAGGTAATTCTTGGTAATCACTGAGTCGCGAATTCGATCCCCAGACAAATTCAAAATGGAATATGCTATTCACAACAGTGGATTTCAATGCCAAGACGTTCGTACTAGCGTATCATTCAGACATTTTTTCGAATCAGCGTGTTCGCGACAACGTCATTTGATATAGCGGTTTTTGACTTAATGTGTTATCAGCAATGTGATGTGTCTTATTACCCACATTCCCTTAAGATACTACACTACATTTAATGACGATTATATGTTTTACAGTTCCTTCCAACCTAACCTAGAACTCAGCAGAACCTAAATGAATTAGTAGGTACCTACCGAGCTACCTAAGTAGTTATGCCGACATAAAACAATAGTACCTACCTAACTAAATGAGAGTGGTGTCGATGCTAAAGACATCAAATGTCTCATGACCAATCATGTGCTAATCCGGGATTTGGTAATATTGGGCATAAACTTCACAACACGTTTGGAAATTGTAAATAATCTTAGACGTTTTTTAAAATAATGCAAATTAAAGCAGAGTTTACAAAACATTTTAGTTTGGCATTAACTTAATTATTTTATAGGTACATACCCACAAAAGTATCCCTTTCAATAAGTTCCTTCAATACTACTGAACTTTTGTACCATCTCCGCGTGACTAACATAATTTCTCACAATCCGCCAAAGGTTCAAGGTTTACAAAGCGAATCGTCCCCGAGCGCACAAACTGAGCATCTAAATCGTTTCGTAAAGAGAAACAAAAGCGACATTTATGTGTCAGTTGTGGGAGCTGGAGTGGGGCCCGAATAAATGTGGCTGAAGGCGAATAAGCGCGAATAACGCCGAATAAATCAGCGTAGCCGCGTTGACGCGCGGTGTCCCTAACGAGGCCTGGGGGAGAGCTGCCGCGCTGTCGCCCGCGACAAATGGCCGCCAGGGAGATGTCTTGTCTCACAACCCGCACACCATTACAACACCGACTACGATTACCATGATATATTTTTCGCTAGGATGTGTTTTTTGTAGCATTACAAGACAATAAGTAATACCAGAAGACATTCACTACAATCAAGAATTGTAAAGAAAAGTAAAACAAAATCGTAGAATTAGAATGTCCCTTTCAGTTGATGATGTCTGTTTTATCACACAGAATGTTAATCCACATCCCGATATGCTTTTCGTGCAGGATCGTAGTCACCCTACAATTATAAATGCGTTCCGTTTTGATAGCAATTTGAAATTTGATCCGGCTGCCGGTTGTTTAATTATATTTTCTTAATGCAAATCGTTACATCACACATCAGAATTACACTTTATAACGACAAAATTATTATTCATTTTAAGAAATCCGTAAAGTAGGTAAACTGAAGAAGCTAACTAGAAAGACTGCTTTGTTTTAATTTTCAAGAAATAATTGTAGACAATCATGTAACTGCTATGTAGGTATGTAGGTACAGAGCACTAATTATTATAATTCTCAATTTAAATATTTTTTTCTAAAGAAGGTTAGACAAGTTGATTGAGCTCACGATTCAGTCTAATGAATCACGAATGGCTATAAAAATATTCGTGCAGATAGTAAATACCGTAGTAGCGTAGAGTGAAATGTTTTCAATGCTTACTGTTAGATAATTTATTATTATGTATTCGAAGATAATCCTGGCACCTGTAACTTCTTGTGCATAATAATATTATGATTTTGAATTATGAAAACGTTTTCTACAATCATTATGGTAAGAAAGGGTAAGAGATTCACTAGTGTTTTTCTTAGCCTAATATTTGTATCTATTAGGTACTCCTATGTAGAACTAAAATGCCTGAGTTTTCTATTATGACATAGGTAACTGCCTCGTTGGCCTAGTGATTCTAAGCGCGCCTGCTACGCTAGAGGTCTTGAGTTCGATTCCCAGGTCGAGCAAAAAGTGCTGTTGGGTTTTTCTATGAAAATCTCAGTAGCAGCTCGAAGTTAGGATTTGTGCCCGGTTAATGGCAACAAGCTCGCCCCCTATTACATGGGACCAAAACATATCGGCGAACTGTGGGTGTACATTGGTACACCTCTGCCTAACCCTTCGGGGTTTAAAGGCGTGATCGTATGTTATGACATAAGTGCCTAATAAGGGCACCTAACTTGTGATGTTTAACATAGTGTAAATTTTCGTGTAATTAAATTTTTGAACTTTTTTTTTACACATAAAATATAAAAGCACATTTAAATATTTTTGTAGTTAAGATACCTATTTATGTATGGCCAAAACATTTTTTTTTTCCTTATAGTTTATGACAGCAGAAGTGATATATTGATGTTATATTTAGTAAAGCTAACGCGTTTTGTGTGCCTACAATTTTATTGCACGTACAGCCGATGCGTATAGAAACCGAGCGGTCGTATTATTGTTCTAGGCATTTTAAGGGTGAAGTGTGTACGCTGGATTTATAATTGACAGAGTAAAGCAACAAATCCAGAAACAAATGCGATATCTTCAACTACTATCAATCACATCTCTTCAGCGTACCTAAAGTTGACGTTACGTAGTAGCAGCGTAGTCGCGTGACGGAGCAACGTAATCGCCACTCTTGGCTGCGTAGCCGCGTACGGAGTAGCGTAACCGCAAATCGTAGCAGCGCAGCCGCGTGTCGAAGCAGTGTAACCGCAGGCAGCAGCAACGTAACTACTGCGCCGCACTGAAAACCCTGTAAATATAGTCAGATACAATACTAAAAAAATATTAATGGATATGTGTAGGAAGCACTGCTGTTGCATACCGGTTGAACTAGATTCTTACATACATACATAAATAAACTCACGCCTTTTTCTCATGGGGGTAGGCAGAAGCCACAGAACGCCACCTGTTACGATCCTTACATACTCCTGTCGCTTCGACACGTTCATACATCTGGTCATACAAGCACGCCGCTTAAGAGTGCTGCGCACCCGACCTTTCTGAAGAATCCTACCAATAAGGTCAGGGCAGGCATTTCTAAAACGTCCCCTCATGGCGTTGTTCTTACATAATGACCAACTAACCATTAAGGCAAACTAAACTAAGTCGCTTTTACACAGGAATAGGTGTAACCACAGTATTTAGTAAATACCTAAACAGCCTTCGCAACGCCAATGAAGCCAATGTTTGATTTCTAATCAATACTCAATGCCAAAATGTGAAAATTAATGATTTACTGGTAGCCTAGTATCTCTAATATCAGATAGTAATCAACAGACGATTGTAAAAAATAAATACATGCAACAAAGCATGTAGTCTTGGCTTTAGGTAAAGGAAGGTAACCTTAAAGCTAATTTAGAATAATTAATTTATTGAAGTAAGTATGATAATGTTATTATAGCGTTACGTGATGATGAGATCCTATCTATCTACATAACCATACCTAAATAGATAGAAAAAGTGGGTAGGCCTTGCTGTGGCACGCAATTAAAATAATTATGAAAACGGCCGAGCTATTAACATGATTCTAATAACATTAAGTGAAAACTTGTGTACCTAATAACAATTGAACAATCGTAATAATACTTACACTGTTAATAAACACAGCAGTCATTCAGCAAACAAAACATTATGGCGGTGACACTCTTGAGAAATCAAAATGTGGTGCTTTAAAATGATATGGAAACAATAAACATAAAAGCTGCGGCGTGCACGGCGCATGTGATTGCTGTGAATTAATTAAAGTGGTTTTCATTAGGACCATAAATGCGAGTGGCGGCAGTCCGGCGTGCGGGACGTGCGGACCACGGGAGTACAAAATGCACACAATACAGAAGGTCGGATGCTTACAACTAGCGAAAACGCACGCATGCACCCAAGACACGCGTCTACGTAATGCGAGTGCAAGCGCATTCGCGACTGCCGTTGGTTTGAAGTGGCCAAAGGTACGAGTATATGTGTCAGCGCGTCCGTTTTCTACTTGTTGTGTGAAGTCGGCCTTCTGTGCTTATCGTTTTAGTGGCGCGAGTGCGGGCCGTCGCGGCCGCCATGTTGTCCGCGGCAGGCTGTGCGCGCCGTCAGGGCGCGGGGCGGGGCCTGATCGCAGATAACAAAGCTCCGCACGAACGCGGTGCACTCGCCGCCGCCGCCGCCCGCGCCGCGCGATGCGGCCGCCCGCGCCCGACGCCACACGTGACGCACACTGCTGTACCTGCGCTCGGTACACTTATGTAGCAACCTATGTGACGCATGTTCTGTTCAATATTTTAGCAACAAATAGGACAACTATAACAACATGCAGAAGTTAGGAACGGCGTTACATATGGGAATTTTACAGAGATTTTTTCTGAAGACAGAACAGAATTCATAAGACTTTAATTGAATTAATCTCTTCCGTGTTACGTATTGTCTTAGCAAAATGCAATAAAATTACGTGAACGTAACGCTAGTAAACATCAAAAATTGCAATTAGATCATGCTGTTGTTAGCATTGGCTCAGTTTATTTACATTGTACGGCACAGCCATATAATGATTACCTAGTGACATTTGAATGTGTTATCTCGTCGTGGATGCAAGTCCCACTATAAAACCCTTTTACGTAACACGTGATGTAGCCGTGAGTGATTTACTGCGACGATCGGGACCACAATATATCCCAAGTTTACTTTAGACAATCCGAGCGCGCCCTGCACAATACTTTGGATAATTTATTTACACACAACGGGTAAACTTTGGACCTTTATCTCTTTGTTGGGGAGTTTTAGGTAAGATAAAACAGATAATGTGTTCCTTTATGTGAGTAATCGTAAAGTGATGTCCGCTCCGTCACGGCCTCATGGGGTTTATACCAATAAGGGTATTGAAACGACTCACTAAATCCGTATAGAATTACACGCACACGTGTACCTATTAAAGTTTTCCTAGCGTTTATAACATTGACAGATAATCGTGAAGAATGTCTTTATCAAGATAATAAAACGCTTAACTTATAGCTACGTAGATCATTGATAACAAAGTTATCTATGTAGATTTATACTTGCGCACTCTCTTACCTGTTTATGTATACCTAGGTACATACGCATTTCTAGTATTAATGTGTGAAAAAGGCGTGAGTTTAAGTATGTAATTACCTATATGTCTGTTCTAATATTTTTTATTCAACAATAGGCCAGGCGAGTTATGACAAAACGCACTAGAACTCTATTGCCGCATATTCGGTCTTTTATTGAATACCAAATAGAAGTCGTGTATTTTATGAGGGTCAGTAAATTTATTAGACAGAACATGACTAAGAACAAATTAATTCACAAAGATTTTTAGAAATCAAAGTATCGCTAGTCGTTTGAGTTACAGAAAGTGTAATAAGTAATTACCAGATCGTAGCAAGCAAGGTTACAAACGAGAAAGATATCTTCTGATTTATTACGCCCCGTAGTTATAAGTCAATGAAAGAAGGAGCATTTTAAAAAAAATCATACACAAGTTATAAGATTTTTTTTTAATCAGAGCAAATTATTGTTATTTTTTTTTTCTTGTAGACTTCGTAGCAACGCGTAGCAACAACACTGGTCATTTATTTTCATTCTCTTAAATGTTATTGACCCGTAATTAAAATATTTATTATGTATGTACACACACACACACACACACATAACATCACGCCTGTATGTCCCCGAAGTGTAAGGCAGAGGTGTAACAATGTACACCCACAGTTCGCCGATATGTTTAGGTCCCATGTCTACAGGGTCTACAGGCCAAACCCCATAATTTTCCCTTTCCAGTTTTCCCTATCTCTCATCATCATCTGCTTAGCCTTTTCCCAACGTCGGCTTCCAGTCTAACCGGATGCAGCTGGATACCAGTGTTTTTTATGGAGCGACTGCCTATCTGGCCTCCACAACCCGGTTACTGGGCAACACGATACCTCTTGGTAAGACTGGTTGTTAGACTTCCTGGCTTCTGACTATCCGTAACGACTGTCAAAGATCTAAGAATGAGAGCCGGGACCAATTGTTTTACGTGCTTTCCGAGGTACGGGGGTGTCACACCACCAACTTCCAAACTCCGGGCTGCTACTGAGAAATCAGCAAAGGAAAAACCCAATAATACTTTTTGGCCGACGCGGGATTCGAACCCAGGACCCCGTGCTCATCAGTCGCGCTTGCGACCACGAGACCAACGGGGCAGTTTTCCCTATCTCTATGTTGACATAAAATCAAATTGAAATTTAGTATTTGTATTGATGTGCATGATTCCGATTTCATTCTCTAGTTTCGGATGTAGTAACTATCGAACTAGGTGCTCGAGACTTGTTGTGAACGAGTTGCTACTTTTTCATTTCTTAATTACAAATACTTAATGTTTTTATTTATTTATTTATTAAAACTTTTTGCACATAATGTAAATAATACATTGTACAAAGGCGGACTTAATGCCTTTGGCATATATATTTATATATATATATATATATATTTGGCTTTGTTTTTATATTTGAACATTTCCTATAAAGTCAAAGTTGACATTTATTTGTCTGTATAAAGGGGAGCGGTGAAATGTTTAAAGTTTTCATCAATGGTAGCATCACCTATTACCTAAATAGTAACACCTGCGGCGCCATTAGCAATAGTAGGTATACCTATGAACGTGAATAAAGAAAGACCAGACCCCTCAAGGACGTTCTGAAATTATTAATATTCCATGCCAACCTGTTCACTTTGGATAAAATTCAATTGATGGTGCATATCAATTTGTAAAAAAAAAAATTAAAACAGCATCGACCCAAGAATCCCATTAAATTAAAATGTTTTGCCTTTAATTGATTATTAAAAAGTACCCATGTAGACACCCAAGTTTTGTGCACGTTGGTACCTATATACCGACATACCTGCACAAAAATTAGGACTTGGGGGAATTGCTATCAAACACCATAATTGCAACTACCAATCGCAAATACCCAATCGCAGTACTTATTGGTAGTGTGTACTGGATACGTAGTGAGATCGTTATGTAACGATAGTAGAATATTAATTTATTTGTGGAGGCAGGACTCGCTCGGACATGTGCGGAGTTCACACGGCGGCTGATTTACGAGCCGGAGTCGGTCGGTGCGTGACGCGGCGGCGGCGCGGCGCGGGCGCGGCAGGTACGCGGCCGGCCCGGCTTTATAGCGGAACTTTAATTTACGACCGCTCTAAATTACGTGGATTTACTGCGCGCCTTTATTGGCCCGCTTTGAACGCCCCCGCGACTCCCGCCCTTCCACCACCCCCACTTTTGACTGCTTCCCTCCTTGTACGACGAACTTCTGCTCGAAAAGTGCATGTAGTTTAACTGCATAATTTAATGCGCCGTAAAACTGATAGCGAATCCAAACTACCTAACTCATAAATCCCGTACGAATTCAGTAGCATGGAATATGCGAACAGAAGTATGAATCAGTAGGCAAATAAATAAAACACTTATATTTGCTGCTAATTAGATTTTATGTTGGTAATCATCGCGCGGCGCGTCGCATCGTCGCTAGTAGACAGAGTCAAAGTGTAAAGATAAACCTAGTGACCGGCCCATAACTTTCATTAGATGACTCATGCACTTATTTCTCCGTTGTACAAACTTTTAAGTGAGGCATTTTTTTATCCTCACACTGGAATGTATCGAGTAATCGTGAAAAGCTATGTCCCGGTCCCGTCGGAGTGCACGCGCAAGGCCACGTCACATCCGGTCTTATCTGCAGGAGAAAGCGGATGCTGCACGCCGTCGTCGGTGACTTCAAAGCGCCAAAGCCCTTTGTCGGCATTTCATTATAATTGCTCATGCAAAACTACCAAAGTTTATTACCCCATAATTAAGTTGAGTTATCGGCAAAATGCGTGCACGTCCAGGTACTGTAAAACTGTTTCAGTTTTGAGCAGTAATTACCAGGTGCTCTTATTTCATAAATAAGAACCTAGAAGGGGCGCACACACAATCGTAATTCCTGGAAGACATGAGACAAACAATACAATTGAATGCACACCCATTGTTAAGATCTCACGATTCTTATAGTAAATAAAGTAGGCCTGTGTTATATAAAGATTATATGGGAACGCATTTTTTGCTCTCGACTGACTATTCCCCTAATGAGAGCTAAGTCATGTGGCCGTGTCCTGAGAACCATTTAATGGCCCCTCGGCCCACGGCCCGGCTTTTAACTTCTAATCTAAGCCTATTAAACATCACGAAACCCTCTCCGATTTCTCGTGAATGCATTTCCAAGTAACCGAGCCGATATAATTGTAAAAAATAAAACTCGGGACGGACAACAAACACGTTTTACCTAAGCATAATTTGCATCTGGCATGTTCACGTGTATCGTACCTCCTGGCACTGTTATTCAGATTTGAAACTTATTTCTTACGAACAATGGTTGAAGATAGGGTGATGTTATTTGGTGTGTAAGCTCATTTAGTACGAAGGTTAGTTTTATAGCGTTGGCGGCTGGGCAGTAATTGGAAGCGAGGATGCGCGGGCGCCGTAAAGCGGCAATTGACCAGAAAATAACGAGCCCTCGCCCGCGGCTATACTTATACGCACATATGTCTCTTATGTACAGCTGCCGTGTGCCAACGTATTTATTGTTCTCCGAAAAATAAATACGTTGTACGAAATTGTAATACGCAAATTTTCCCCCTGTAGGGCTGTTGGGAAACTTTGGCTCAAAACGGAAAAACGTTTAATAAAAACTTCTCTTTTCTTGAATAAATATTATTGTTGGAGACATTTTTTTAGTTCGTATTATTTTTTTAAGAGAGATGAAAATCTTCAATGTTTTCATGGTTGCGGTGTATAAAGAGTATTTTAGTTACTAAAAGTTTCACAAGGTAGGAATTCCTATATATCGTGATATTTCGAAGCCAAAAGCAACCAACACACAATCCCTATTTATCTAAATTATTTACTTCAAACGAATTCTATACTATCCAGCTATACTAGTTCAATATACATACAAAACTTATGCTTAGAATAGATCTTAAATTAATCTTCATTAAATTATTAAAAATCCAGTTACTTATAAACGTGCAAGTATTGACGTAGGTTGGTGCGATCTATGAAAAATAAGCTAATAGAGATGGTATGAGGCCTATAAACATACATACACATTTACACACGTACATACATATTTGCTTTAAACATACATACCATTCCCCCAAGGGTTAGGTAGAGGTGTACCAATGTATACCCACAGTTCGCCGGTATGTTTTAAATCCCATATAATAGAGGGCGAGTCTATTGCCATTAACCGGGCACTAATCCTAACTACGAGCAGCTACTAAGAATTTTATAGAAAAACCCAATAACACTTTTTGCTCGACCTGAGAATCGAGACCTCTAGCATAACAGTCGCGCTTGGGACCACTAGGCTAACGAGGCAGCTATTTGCTTTAGAATATATTTTTATGTTACTTATGAGAAAGGATTTAGCATAGTACCTACATACCGTTGACTTGTAGCAACACACAAACCTATGTGCCAAAGCAGCTACGGACCACGCCTAATAATTGCAATTCACTAATGAATAATTTCAAGATCACCACGATATTATTAGTGCTTATAATATTTTTTCTAGCAATTTTTTTATAAGGTAGGTAGCAAAAAAAAGTAGTAAAGGCATGTAGGTATTAGGGTTCAGTATTGTTTCAATATTAATTTAATAATTTTATAACTAACATATTTTAACAGAAGTGATATTGCGTATGCGTAGCACTGCTACGCTACGCTACGGCATGGCAAATGGCAACCTCGTAATGCAAAACATTACTTACATTCACAAAAAATTACTTACGTACATAGCAACTCAACGTACAGTATTTAGTAGGTATAAGATCTTTATGCTAGAGACCGTTTATAATAACAACAACCAGCCTACTTCGAAATCATCATAAGGATGAATGAACTGCACCAATTTAAAACAAGTTCCAACGAAAAAGTCTCGTGTCTACGGCACGTTAACAAGTGTAAATAAATGTGTATCAAAATACAATCCGTAATGGTTATGGACCCACGCTGCGAACGAATAGAGGAGTCCATACAACTCGATGATGATTCCATAAATTTATACAGTGCACAATAAAAGGCAGCTCGGAACAAAACGGCGTCACCTCTTTTTATGGACTGCCGTACGCGCACTAAACGCACCAATCATTGTTCGTCAAACTCGTCTAGTTTAAAACAATCAGT
This sequence comes from Caradrina kadenii, assembly GCA_947462355.1. Taxonomy (NCBI): domain Eukaryota; kingdom Metazoa; phylum Arthropoda; class Insecta; order Lepidoptera; family Noctuidae; genus Caradrina; species Caradrina kadenii. Next base: position 7,123,208 of record OX381677.1, on the reverse strand, counting down.
CGGCGCCGCGTCGCAGCTAATTACGATCCGTGAAATTGGTGAATGACCAAGTTTATTGGGATTTAGCGACTCAATATTGTGCCCGATTAGTTCCGAGGTAAACACCGTAAACAGAGATTCGCCTTGACACACTTGGTTTGTCTCAACGTATCTATGTCTGAGCAGTCGCATTCACGTACCACCGCTAATTAAAGACCAATAAAAGCTTTATTAAAATGACCAAATATACGAATACTTTAGTACGTACATTTACGAGTCGAAGTTACAAAATTAATGTGGCAATATAATAAAGTAAAACTTTGACTTGATATAAAAATGTCGCGCTGTAAGTAATAGAGCAAGATTCATATGTTATTTATTACGTCTGTCGTTACTTTTAAATGAATAATATCTACATTTAGTGTGAATTCTTTTTATTTCCTATCACCTACAAAAACTTATGTATCTTGTAATACACATCGTGTTGGATCTACTGCCATTAAAAGTGTTTAAAAAACTTTGAACTAAGGTAGAATAGCTTTTAAACTCTTTTATAAAAACTTCCTCCACTGTTTCTTTATACTTAGGTATATTTGCCTGCCGGGGCTGCGGGTTGTTCGCAAGAGATACCGCGCCCCCGGAACGCAAAGGGCACAAGAAGGAACATGAGTGGGTTTTAGTCAGTAAAAGTCTGACACTTCCTCCCGTCCCGCACAGGGCGGGAGAAGTTATTTGATGATTTCCCACCCACCAACAAATAAAAAAAAAATACTTAGGTATATTTGATCTTGCGTAGGTACCTATACGTATCAAGATTTATTACAATCGGTACATTTATAAAAAAAAAATGTTCTTAAAAGATTGTATGAGTAACCGGTTTTAATTTTGGGATGCGTGATGTATTCTTGCTGAAATAGTTATCCACAGTGACAATAAATATGAAATACAGTTTTTGTTAAGAAAGATATATTTGTGCGTAATTTCAGGATTGTACATAAAGCTTTTACAGTTGTTGTTAAACCATCATACTTAGTCGTTAAAGTTAATTGAAGGAAATTACACAACTCAGCTTCTGGATTAGAAACTATTAGTATATGAACTATTTCACTTTTTACGCGTTAATATGTGGCTTCGTGGATTGGCTAATTAATTAATATTATTCTATAATTTATATTAACCATCATAATTAATTCAATGCCTACGGTCATAAACCAGTAAAAAATCAGTCAACACTAAGAGTATGAGAATTCTTATTTTATAACTGGTATTCATAGAAATGATCTATAAGACAACGGGTCGTAGCACGTAGGCGGGGCGATACGAGGTGCGCGCGCGCTTGCGCGGGGCGGCGCGGGCGCGGCTCGGGCGGCGGATTAAACTCGGACAAAGGCGACACATGAAAAGCGCCGCCGAATCTGCTTATCACACCTTATTGTTTGTTGGCCGCTCGCGGCAATATCACCCTCTATATATCAGCATTCACGTGGACAGCGTTGATATATTATATCACACAAGTACGTGTGTGTGTTTATGTAACGATAAACTTGGAGTAGGTATTACCACTCTCCTTCCCGAGTGGCCATGTTGATAGTAATTACTGTTTTGAAGTGTACCCGATTCCTGGATAAATATTGACTTTTCAAAAAGTAATGTATAATGATTTATTGGATCTATACGTAATTATGTTAGTCATCTATACTAATATTATAAAGAGGAAAGATTTGTCTGTTTGTTTGTTTTTAACGAATAGGCTCCAAAACTACTGGACCGATTTTAACCATTATTTTACCAATAGATAGCTACATTATTCCTGAGTAACATAGGCTTTATAGCATCACGCTACGACCCACGGGAGCGGAGCCTGCAGTAACAAAAGACGTAACTTAACGCGGGTGAAATAAACTACGCGGACGAAGTCGCGGGCAGTTCGCTAGTAATTCATATGTTCCTTCACTGAAATGAATAAGAAATAATATATATATTTAAACATCACATGCCTAACTACATATTCACAAAAAATATTCTCAATACCAAGTTGAACTTGTCAATGATATTGGTGAACAATTGTAAGGTCAAGTGATAAACAAGAAAATAATAACATTAACATTTTGCAGATCTCAGAGTTGGATTTCTTAGTAGCAACTCGGAGTTAGGATTTGTGCCCGGTTAATGGCAATAGACTCGCCCCCTATTACATGGGTCCTTAAACATACTGGCGAACTGTGGGTGTACATTGGTACACCTCTGTCTAACCCTTCGGGAAATACAGGCGTGATGGTAAATAGTTTGCAGATCTGAGTCTAAGGACGTCTGAGGAACGCGGGGTAATCGTTTCCGCACTAGGAGGTGAGAGGTCGTTAGGTCGGTTATTATTTCCTAAGTAGCATGAACACAATGTTGCATGATAAAATGTAGCTACCTACCTACATGATCTTCTAGCTAATTACTTCACCAACGATCTTATTATCACCACTTATCTCAGCATCACGCAACTAGTTACTACCGACCTAGCTACTAAGGAAGGTTTAAGATTGAAAAAGAAACAGAAAGAGACTGTCCCGCTGCCGCGCTGCTCAAAAAATTGCGCAACCACCATATAAATGCAACAAAGGTAGTGAGAATTATCCATTCCGGTAAGGAATTAGTATATTAGAGGAAGTTTGAAAGTAGCGCCAGTGACAGAAAAGTTAAAAGGGAATCATTTGTCATGGTATGGGCATGTGAAGAAGTGGGATGAGACGCATGTGACCAAAAGAGTTATGAATATAAATGTGGATCAATGGAGAGGAAGAGAGAGGCCAAAGAAAAGATGAATTGATTGTGTAAAGTATGATATGAAAGAGAAGGGAGTCAGTATTAGCATGACGATTGTCAGGACGGCATGGAAGAAAACGCCAATTAACATGGTATAAGGGTAGGAAGATGATGATGACGCGTCATGCCGATCTAAGTGTAGGGAAATATTTTTTTTTTCAATGAACTTAGAACACTAATAAATAGTTTAACATTCCCAACAATATAAAAAAAAACTTGAATATCCATCATAATTCCACTTATACCGCATCCCTAAAGCTATAGATGTTGTAAAAGATGACTACCCCGTGAATCTCGTCCTGGGTTCGATTCCCAAGTCAGGTAAACCATTATTGGAATTTTCCATCAAAGAAATTCTCAGTAGCAAGCCCAGAGTTTAGAAGTCGGACTGCCGTCCAATCGTCCTATGTGAGTGAGAAACTAGAGAAGTCATCTGCATTTGTGCACCCACTTGAGCACTTCTATGTCTTCTGTGTACTTGTCTAGTCTTCATGACGATCTACCGCTATGACCAAAACTTGATCGGGAAAAAATATTATTATAAGGTAACTAAGAGAGTATTACGTAAAAAGAATGAATTACAGCATCCTCATCTTTTGTGTGGTGATTTGAGTCTGTATGAATAGATCTTATTCTCATGTCTAAGGGAAAATCTCTACTTTCATGGCACTTAGATTTAAGAACGTTGTTAATCTAGTCTTGCATCGTTTATAGTCACCGCCACGAGTCGTGAGCACATCGTCAAGTTATTTTTTGGAGTTTTTGGGTTCCTTTCTGCGTTTTTTGGGTCACCGACACTGCTCGCGATTGATCCGTCAGTTGGACCAAACGCGCGCAGCGTCGGCGCCCCAAAAAACCCAAAACCCATAGACACAAAAATATACTTGACGATGTGCTCACGACTCGTGGCGGCCACTATATCTAACTTATATTTTAACGATTTACTCGAAGCTAAAGTTATATAATTAGTGTATCTATGTATACCTGTTTTGTAAGGGCTTGCTTATTATTTGCAATTAAGGCATTGATACTGGTAGTTGGCTTGGATCACGCGGGGCGGAGCGCCGCAAATTGCTTACCGTCAGGGAACGCGGCTAACTACATATTTACAGCTTTTTATGGTGCATAATCGCTGCTCTTATTAAAATTTAAGTGGTTTCCTTTCCTGACGTAACTATGTACTTGTAAATCTGTACGTTCGATTGTTAAATGCACGTAGGTATGTAAATGGAAACGGCAAATCGTTTGCAGTATCCATCTAAGATCTATCAAACTACTTGTGATGAGTTAGCCAAAATCAATGTTGCGCCAAGGTAAAAATGAAGTATATTTTTTTATCATGCATAATAAAGTGTAATCGTAAGGTTATTATAAATGACGACAATAAACTATAATTTATAGTACCTACTGCCTACCTACATTCGTCATATTATCTAGTTTGGACGCCATGCCTACTGCTGCAAAAGATATTTAAGTAGGTAAATATACATTCGATAGAAAATTCATATAAGAGTCTGCTACATTACGAAAGTGAACTGTCCATGTAATCTGAAAGGTCGGTATTAAAAATGATACAAATCCCGTTACTTTTCAAACTTACTGCCTCGTTAGCTTAGTGGTCACGCTAGAGGTCTTGGGTTCGATTCCCAGGTCGAGCAAAAAGTGTTATTGAGTTTTTTTATGAAATTGTCAGTAGCACCTGGGAATTAGGATTTGTGTACGGTTAATGGCTATAGGCACGCTTCCTATTACATGCGACCTAAACATACTGGCGAACTGTGGGTGTACATTGGTACACCTCTGCCTAACCTAACCCTTCGGGGAATGCAGGCGTAATGGTGTGTGTTTTGAAACTTACACGGATATGCTGTATTGTTTTTTTTTAATTAAGTTAAAAAAAGAAGTCCCATCCACTTGAAAAAAATAAACAAATGAGTTCCTAAATTCTGGAACATTTCAAATAACTAAATTCTTAAAAAGTGATGGTTCCTGCTTCACTTACTTTCTGTTGCTCAACTCTCCCCGCAGTTCGTGCTAATCCACTAAGCATTTGTTTGCAGACAATTAAGCTCATACACAAACAGCAAACCTTACCGATTCCGCCTTTTTTGAACGTTTAGTAAAAAGATTATTTCACTTGAATATACATAACAACTAATTCAATTATCTGTTCTAGTGTCGATAACGTTTCGACTCCGCACTGCATTGTGGCGGCTTTCTTTGAACAATTAATACAATGGTTTTTTTTAGATTACAAGGGATTTTCCCGCAGTTCGCAGCTTTTAGACAATAGGGTTGGAATTGGAACTGGCTTTACAAATGGTGCGTAAAATGTTCCTAGGCGGCGGAGCGGGTAATGCAGGTAGCCACCTTTTGTTCAGTTACCGTCTAACTTTTATCTGTAACTGTTTGCTTGGAACATCTTCCTTATGTTAACGAGAACTTGGATAGGCATGTCGTTCTGGTAAATCCAAAGTTCAAGTCATAAAATCTGATTCTAGTTACTTACACTACTTGTCAATATGTATGTCCATGAGTTAGGAAGTCCAAGTATAAAATCACTAAAATCAATGATATTATTGTTAATTTAAATACCGTTACCAGAATGATTTTCTTCCTTTTAGGTAACATAAATTACTCACATACTCTATTTTGAATGGGTCTACGAATTGTTGAAAAGCGATGAAAGCCGACTTAAAAACAACTTAAATTTTCAGAAATCTTGATTGTGTTTCTTTGTTTTCAATTACCCACACTGATTGTGTGGAAAGGTGGTCCCATATAAATTTTATCGAAATTGGTTTAGTAGTTTGGTAAAAATATTTAAATTAATAAAAAAGATATGTCATCCAAATAAACGAATTAGCGCATCTGCTTTCTTGTGACTTTTAAGTGGTGTCTTGTTAATTTCCGTAGTATAACTGTTCCCTTATGGATTCACATGACAGGACATTTATACAAAAAAGCGAAAAATAAAATCTTTTTTACAAAATTGTCTTTTTTGTTAATAAGTCTTTATTTTTCGCTTTTGTCTTTATTTTTAACTGCCTCGGTGGCCTAGTGGCCCTATGCGCGACTGCTACGCTAAAGGTCTTGGGTTCGATTCCCAGGTCGAGCAAAAAGCGTTACCGGGTTTTTCTATGAAATTCTCAGTAGCAGCTCGGAGTTAGGATATGTGCCCGATTAATGGCAATAGGCTCGCCCCCTATTACATGGGACCTAAACATACCGGCGAACTGTGGGTGTACATTGTTACACCTCTGCCTAACCCTTCGGGGAATACAAGCGTGATGGTATGTTATGTGTGTGTTTTCGCTTTTAATATAACTAATAAAAATAACTTTAGCTTTGGAAGTCAACGAGCTCAGGGGAGAAGTCATTTAATGATTTCCCAACCGGAACAAAAAAAAAATCTTTGGAAAAGCCAAAGTTATTTTTCACTTTATAGTTTTTGCAGAAGGTTGTCTTTTTTGGAAACTGTTTTTTTTTAAGTGTTAAATTATGTCATATAAATGCCAAGAAAAGTATTATTACTATTTGTAACAATAATTCGTCAAACAACCAAAACATAAATTGTTTGAACCAAATAAACATGTTAAGTTTTCTTTACATGCTCTCTCTAAAACTTTAATCATGTTTTTTTACCACAACGTGATATAATTCACAGTTGTAGATATACCTATGAGTATTACCTACACTTTAGATATTTGGTTTGGAATGTGGTGTAATAAATAACCCGGGTCATATAATGGGTTGAATAATACAGAGTAGGAATAGGCAGCTTAGATTTTCCGTGAGATCAATTTGAATTTCAACCAAACAATTATGTGTCTATAGGTGCACAGCCCGGCTCCGAAGCTCCGCTCAGCTATGTTTATTGACCGAATCATGGACAAAGAAGTTGCTTTTACGACCTCGTAAAACTCACCATTGTTGAGGGCAACTCCGCACGAAACGCAGGCCCGCTTATTGTTAATACTAAATAAGATATCCATTTTTTTATTGTTTAGACCATTAGGGTCTGCGTTTGTACATATTTTGACTCGGACGCCCTTTTGAATGATTCCCCTTTGAGTTGCCGCCCGCCTCCTTAGTTTTTGCAAACGATCACGTGCTGAAAAGTTGTGCGTAATTTTTGACCAATACTTTTTAACGTACCGACATTGTTTACTATCGACGTTCAACCATTAAGCGTTATTGCAACAATAGTCAAAATTGAACCGTTAAACATGACGGTACCTATGTATACCTTGCCTTATCAGTTAAAGTTTCAAACACATTAGATTAAAGAACAAGTCATAACATGAACAATTTTTAACTAATTTGTAGTAGCTAATAACATTTAAGGGTATGTACTAACAGTAGGTATAGTACATCTTGACCAAATATTGACTTATGTCTGACTAGGAGTAAGTGATTGAGACATAAATGTTACACAAAAGTTAAAGTCAAAAAAGTCAAAAGTCAAAGCATTTATTTCAATTAGACCATTGACAGGCACTTTTGAATTGTCAAGAAGTTACATTTAAAAGTTGAAGCTAGTTGCTCGTTCCAAAGCGTAGGTCTCTATGGAGAAGAACGAGCAAGAAACTTAATGGACACTCTTTTCCTCCAATTTGGTTATTACTAAATCTTGGTTACAATATTCTTGTTGCTTCTATATGTGAAAACGATGAAAATTAATATAAAACAATAAAAATAAAATTGTAGGTACTAAAGTTGTAAGCCGTGGCAGTTAAGAGAAGACCAATCCCAACTGTTCACGAACATGACGCGTGCATCAACACCATTTAGCTCAACCATCTTGAAGGGAGCCGAACGATCTAACGCACGCGCCACCATCAGCGGGACATTTATGTGAGCATGACAAAGCTTCTCAACCACCATGCTTATAGTGTCCAAAACATAGTAACTTAACAAGTAAATGGCTCCGTGGCACTCACATTTACAAAATTGAAATATTATTTTTAAGCAAGGTAATTATATAACTTTGCCTATTACTTACATTGTAGTTTCACATAACACACCATCACGCCTGTATTCCCCGAAGGGTTATGCAGAGGTGTAACAATGTACACCCACAGTTCGCCGGTATGTTTAGGTCCCATGTAATAGGGGGCGAGCTTATTGCCATTAACCGGGCACAAATCCTAACTCCGAGCTACTACTGAGAATTTCATAGAGAAACCCAATAATACTTTTTGCTTGACCTGTGAATCGAACCCAAGACCTCTAGCGTAGCAGTCGCGCTTAGGACCACTACGCTAACGAGGCAGTTATTAAAGAGTTAGAGTTAGCAATGTTATTTATTTATCTACTTAAGTAAAATGTATACTATGTACGTCCCTAAAATATCTAGATTCTTGGAACAAAATCATAAAGTTTAGTCGTTAAAACGCGTCAATTGTCCTTTATGATTATAACCAATATTGTGCAACAAAGATATAATCTTTATTGAAGAGTAGCCACCTATATGTACCTATTTTACCATTTTCAGCTGTGTAGGTCCTTACTTGCTCATTAAATAAAACTTGCTGTAAAATTACTTCAACTTGGCATGTTATGTCAGGCGTAACAACAAAAAATCCAAAGTAAAAATACTTTAAAAAAATAGTTAGTATAAAAATAATTTAAATTGATCCCAACGCGACATCAAAATGTATAAAATGGAATACATTTGTACGTGTTAGAGACCTGTATTTATTTGATATAACGACGCAATCGTCAGGTAGGCACCTACACAACTATCGATCGACGGAGTTTCGACGTATTTTATAGCCCGTCGTAAATTAAAAGTGCTATAAATATAAATCTTGGTCCGCGTCAAATCGCATCACATATTCATGCTTGGTGTTATTAAAAACCTAAATAACCGATGCCACTTCAAAAGTGAACCGTATTAGGCAGGTACCTCGAATAAAATCTGGTCTTGATACGATCCGGATAGTAAATCGGTAATATTAATGAACAGTCATATTGGACAATTACAATTGTACCTATCTACATATTAATTTAAACGCTGTCGGATTTATATGTTTACGCATTTACTAATTAACATTTATATTTAATTTAGAGTGAGACCTACATCAAATGGGATCTTAAGCGCATCCGGATACATTAAATAAACATTTTTGTTCTTCTAAAAATGTTTGTGAAAATGTTATTAAGCTCTATGGACAATTTACGATACCGAACAATAAATAGAAAAAATACTTAAAGATTTATGCATTTTTTCCAAATTAATTTATTGAATCCTTTCAGATAAAATAAAAAGTTTCGAGTTATTTGTGACTAAACAAACCTGAATGTCATGTCCTCCTCTCCTCATGTATGTTTCGAAAACAACGAAGTCAGTGCGAACTTGTTTTTACTAAATATCTTCTTCAAAATTTATGAATATTACAATACAAAGCTGCCTACAGCGCTTCATTTAAATTCAGTGTTAATTGCAGATGTCTCAACTTTTTAAGGAAACTTGTTGGGCGAAAGTACAAATCCAACGCATAATAATATTAATATAATCTTTTTAAAAACCGACGAACTTATTTCAGAATAATGTTTAAACTGAAGTTTATCTGCCCCGCTGTTCGCGTGGCCGGAAGCACTACTGCTGAATGTAGGGTTTAGGGTTCAATTTCCATCAGGTGTTATTAGGGTTTCCCATTAGAAATTTCTCAATGGCAGTCCGGAGCTTGGATAATTAGTGGTGACGTGGTAAGACCCTCGAACTTCGGAAAGGAGGTTAAGCCTGAAAGTCTGACAACTAGCCTTACCAAGGAGTATCATGTAACCTAGTAACTGGGTTGTGGAGGCAAATAGGCAGTCGCTACATGTAAAATACTGGTATGCTACTGCATCCGGTTGGGCTTTAAGCTGATCCTAACGTTGTTAGGAAAAGGATATGCAGATGATGAGACCTGTTTACCAAATTTATTATCGTTTACCTATGTTTCATAAGACAAACTAGTTCATCATTGTAGGGAGATAGCGAGGTAGGTAAAGATTTCGGAAATACAGACGCAGATAAAGAGTTCCACTCCTTTGTGCGCATCATAAAAGACGAAATTGATTAAAAATAACCTCTTTTTGATTTGAATAAACTCAACCGTTTTGTTATCCAATTAATTCTTAGAAATACAAGTAAATATACTGACATCTGAATGTTAGGAAGCACCTAGATGAGTTGGTGACGTGACGTCTAACTCCAACATAATTCGATAAGTATGTTGTAGTTCTTCTAACGCATGTACCTAACTCAATGAGCTATTAAGCTTAAATACCTTTGAAAAAAGATAAAATAATACGTGTTATTTCATTAGTAAAAGATAACGTAAACAAAGAATATAATATTATCTATTGTTTGGCAACTTATAGGTAATATCAATGTACGTAATCCGAGTTACAAAGGTGACCTCGTGATCAAGGTCTTTGATCTTTAAATTCGACATATTTTTTGGGAGGTGTCTTTTATAAGGACATTTAAAAAAAAACTAAAAAGCTGAAGAGTCTGTTTGTTTCTTTGGTTGAACGCACTTATCTCAGGAACTGCTAGTTTGAATTGAAGATCTTTTTGGGTTCATTTATCGAGGAAGGCTTTATAACATCACGCTACGACACACTGGAGAAGAGCAGTAACCAAATATCTACGTAACTTGACGCGGAAAAAACGAAAGCGAAAAAAACCCCGCGAACGAAGTCGCTGGCAGAAGCTAGTGTTGTTATAATACTAAAAAGTTTTCTTTTGTCAATAGACTAAAGAATGGAGGGAAGAGAGCCTTCTACTCTACATTTGTAGTATAGATCCATAGTATATTATTAACATATCGTATCATTACGCCCGTATTCCTAGAGTTTGGCTTTTCCAGACATGTATTTAAAGATGAGAATAGACCCATCTACGGACTGCTGAGAAATTCCTAATGGAACCCCAATACTTTGCCCGTACTGCGACTTGAACTTTGAACCCCATATTTAACAGTCGGGTTTATGACTAGTAGAACATGTCCAGTGTCTTAGTGTGTCTATACTTTTAAGATTTTGTTATATTTAGCTCATAGGTAACGTAAGCACTACTAATAATTTTATCTATCACTATAAGTAGTATACATCACTATTTATATCAGTAATACTGATATCTAAAAGTCATTAACATTTTGTGTCGGTACATAATTAATCTAAGTACTTACTAACTTATTAAAGGCTAACAGGTATCACGTTAATTCAGTTCTAAATCTGAACTTACTTATGGACTAATACTTACCCAGCCCCTTATATAAATCTTAATATTTATTGTCATTCCATATCAACGCTTACCTACTTACTTTTAATTTTTTTATCATAATTTTCTCTGGCATAGTCCTTTAGGTTTTTGTTCGTTTCTGATTTAATAAAATTTCAATTTCAGTCTGATATATAATAGTATGGTGTCCCTATAATTAAGAAAATACGGCTACCATAAAGTTGTGTTAGGTTTTTAATTAATGAACATGTCTTCAGTAGTTTATGGCAGTGGTGCGCGACACCGCGGTGCGCGCGCGGCGGTACGCTTCACATCATACGATTCGTATCAACGACTTGTGTGCCTACGTCGACAAGATATGGCCAAGTCACCGAGGGAAAGCTGGATTAAAAATTAATTTAGGCGCTTTCATGTTCGCCGATAATCCAGACATTATCAAGATATCAAATCAAGTGGATTAAACCCACCTAGTTAAATGTAATGCACACGATAACAACTGATTATTTATCTACTTACGTGTTATTCACAAAGTTTTATGTGATATTTTTTCTATAATGTAATACAAGGAAATCACATTTAATCGTTGATCCGCAGTTATCCGCATTAAAGCAAAAACGAGCTGCGAGTCTTGTACATTTTGGCGTCAAGGCTATTACTAATTGATGAGTCTGCATTCGGAGTGACTGTTGAATCTGACACGCATGGATGTTGTTCTTGGACTCTTTCCGGTATGTGTAGTCTACGTTTGTTTTGTTTAATGACGTGTGTGATGATTTAATGCAATGATTAGAGCGGCTCCACGTTCACGGTACGTTCAGTTAGGTGTGACGTGTTAATGACCTGTGAGACTGCTGTCAAAGGGCAAACAAGCGCAGGGTGAGCGCAAACATGTGAAGCTTTGTTTGAAGAACGGCCTCTGTGTGGAGAACACTGTGTACGTCGCGGTGGTCGGGTACAAGTGCATACTCACGTTATAAACATTCACACTATGCACCCACATATCTATGACTCAATCTGAACTGAATATTACAGGAGATTGTCACTCTTAGAAAAATATATTGTTTCATTATTTCTCCACCAGAATAATGCCCCATGAAGAAGAAAATAACAGAAATGTTCTTCAACACAGCGTCTAACGTAGGCTTACCTATTTGATCAATTTAGTCTACTCCTCATCAGCCAATCTCCTGTCTTAAATAAACGTAGACTCCCACTTGTCTTAACAAGAAAGTTAAACGAAATAAATTCTTCTTTAACAAGTTTCAGGATTCGCCTAAAACAGCAGCAGTTAAATTGATACATGTGAGATGACAGTACAGCAAAACCTAACGGTAGTAAGCTTGGCTTTCTGCCCATCCTTTTCGAACCGTAGGACACTAAATACTTAATAACAAAATATGTGGTAACATTCTTATTATGTAAAAAGAATTTATATATGTACGTCTACCAACTTGGAACTCAGAACATTTGCGCCATACATTCTCACCATTCAATATGATTCTTCTGAACGAGGTTTTATAAACAATGTATTACCTTTTTCCGCTACTTCGCCTGCGTAAATGTTGATTGTCGTGGACGTAGACATTCGCGGAATAAAAAGTAGCCTATGTCCTTTCTGGGGGTTCAAACTTAACACGTTTCAAATTTCATAGCAATCGGTTCAGTGGTTTAATTGTGAAAGCCTAATAGACAGGCAGATAGATAGAGTTACTTTCACATTTATAATATTAGTATGAATTAGATTATATAATAGTGGTAACAAGCCAATTCATTAGGTAGAGATGTGGAAGACACAGGCTCTATAGTCAGTCATTCAATGACATGTTCAGGGCAAGTGCATTACGAGACTTAGTTACTAACAACGATTGAACTCAGCACTAGCCATTAAATCCTTACCTTAGCTGTATTGTCTCAAAGATTTGCACTGTCACTGTAGATTTTGACTTACAGAAGATACAGAAGTGGAGTAGCAGTAGCTACGGCCGCGGCGGGATTTGATCCAAGATCAGTGCCCCGTGTAATGCGGCGTTTTGTTATTAAAGATAGGCCTAACCATTACCAGCATTATCATTAGAATTTTCAGCATTTTATGTAGGTGTGTTCTCATTTTTTCCGGCCACAAAAACTACAATTATTCATAATAAATGAATGAAACAAAGAAAGAAAAACCATTTATTCTGCGAAGTGGAATTTTCCTATTCCTGCTATAAGAAGACGTTTGCGTATTATCATACGTGATAAGCGTACCTAACCTTAGCAATTCATAATTTGAAAAATGTAAAACTAAAAATAATTATTATATTGTGTCCTTAATTCTGCCTAACTCAGCCTATTTCAAAATAGGCGGAACGTAAGTATACCAAACAGTTATCATTGTGTAATTGAATACTTAAAATATTTTGTTTCAGTACTTACTCCATAAAATTAAATTTCGTTTCAGAGCAATGGAAATACCGTTCTAACAAGAAGTATGTAGCAGTACCATGGTGCATTTATTTTTTCTTTTTAATTCCTTAAACGTTAGACGTTTAAGGAATTTCTCATGTATCGTGGGTGCTCTTACAAACATAAAAACCCACATACACAAACAACCAGACCAGAAACAATCATCTGTTGGCCATTCAAATATTTCTTCCTTGCGGAAATCGAACCCGCGACGTGCAGCACAGCAACTAATCGCTTTGCTACTACCAGCGTCAAATGCGTTGGAATCATTTCAAATTTTGAAAATCGTTGCTCCAATCAATTGACACTATTTATTGATTTCAATGCAATAAAATATTAAATTTTACTGTTCTTTGAAAATTAATCAGAATTTCAGGGGTAAAATAAAGTGGTTTTTGTTTTGAAATTATTGGTTACTACATTTAATTTAATTTTTTATCATATTATATATTTTTAATATATATTATATATATATATATATAGTTTATTTAAATTTTATTTTAGTTAACACTTGTATTTTGTATACAATTAGAGGAGATACCCATCTCTTTTTATATATTTTTAGACCCAAAATTAATCACATTGAACTAAATAAAATGTTAGATAGTTATTGAATACCGATAGAAATCAATAATTCATTGCATTGGGCAGAAACAATGAAAAAAGTGAAAAAATATTAAATCTATACTAATATTATAAAGAGGAAAGATTTTTTTGTTTGTTTGTAACGAATAGGCTCCGAAAATCCTCGACCGATTTTTACAATTTTTTCACCAATAGATTAGCTACATTTTTTCTGAGTAACATAGGCTACATAACATTACGCTACGACCCATTTTTTTTTTTGTTTTTTGGGGGTTGGGAAATCATCAAATAACTTCTCCCGCCCTGGGCGGGGCGGGAGGGAGTGTCAGACTTTTACTGACTAAAACCCACCCATGTTCCTTCCTTTGCGTTCCGGGGGCGCGGTATCACTTACGAACAACTCGCAGCCCCGGCAGGCATCGGCCCTCAGTGCCCCCTTCCTTTGCTGACATCTCTTTGAGGCGCGCGTGTAACACGAACGCGCCGTCGACACGGCCTGTCGTTATGCAACGTAAGGACGGTGAGCTACCCATTGCTCACCGTCCACAGGCCCGTATCTACGGTGGCCGGGAGTCGTCTCGCGACGCTACGACCCATGGGAGCTGAGCAATAACGGAAGAAGTAACTTAACGTGGGAGAAACAAGCCACGCGAACGAAGTTGCAGGTAGTATTACATAACCACAACTCAAACGAAGTCACGGGCAACAGCTAGTGTTAAATTTTAATGTAAAAGCCTTTCTATTGCTACGTGTTTTGCTATGAGCATGTCTGTGCCGTAGCAGCGCTGTGGGCGACGATGCGAGTCTAGTACCTAATGCTTACGTATTACTACACTATCTTTCCTTCTTCCTTATTTCTCTCGTTATTTCCTCTTCCTCGTTTTATTACACACGTTATCAGTTTATAGATGGTGACTAAAACTGGACATTGTAAACTTTGAAATTCTTGTATGGATTGTAACCAGCATTATTATTATTATAACGAAATTATAGGTTTTTGTCTACCGATTTATTTAAGATAATTAATTATCTTAACGACTAACGGGTTTGAATGAATTACTAGACGTAGACAATTTCAATACCTACTTTACTTTTAAGCTGAAAACGAGTCATGAATTTATCAGTAAGTAATATATCGTGCAGAAGATATCATTTATTTATTTATTATTTAAACTTTATGCAAAAAAAAGTATAAAGGCGGACTTAATGCCTTAGGCATTCTCTACCAGTCAACCAAAGGAGGTGGAGAGATAACATGCCAGGTGCAAATTATAAGATCAATATAAAACAAAATTTGATACTTAAAAAAAAAAGAAAGAATTCAATGCAATTTATATTAAAAATAAAATAACTGTATATTAAGGCTCTCTTTATTAACTCTTTTAGGCTGACTTGAAAAAACGTAAGTCAGAATTAGTTGCTAACCCGAGGTTAAATGATAAAATGTCCTACACAATAGGCCCATGATAAAACATTATACAGATAGTTCTACTTGGTACAAGTTTGCCTTAATATTGAGGTTTTTGTAAGGTATAATAAAATTTCATTTCAGATGTCAGGGAACCTATCCCCGACAAACATACAAAGGTTTATGGGTCTCAAGTAATGCTGCATCGCTATGATGGCTTTCGAAATAGATATAAATTGTATGTATCCCTAACCGACAAAAACTATATATAACCGGACAGTATGATGTAATCATGCTATAAGTCTACATCCTCGCAGTATCTACCTACTTTTTTATGCAGAAGAAAGCTAGAAGCTTCACAATTTTGCCACACTGTCTTCTTCAGGACTGTTAGAATCATTTATGCAATTCTATTTCACATAAATTCATCTCTAAATCGGACTAAACATTTACTACATCGCAGACCTAAATTAGCAACAAAAACGGTAAAAAATCAAATTATTTTATTCTATTGTCTTATTTTTTTTTTAACAGATCCATGTTTATAAAATTTATAAAATAAAAAGCATTGGAATGCCCACTATTCCTGGCCTGGTCATCGGTAGGAAGTGCGGGGCGGTCAGTGGGCGGTAAGATCCTAGGCGTCGGTGTCTTTGATGCTGCTCTCGAAATGCCCTCAATAAGCATCGGTTTACTCAACATTTAGCGCATTCACATTCCTACCGCGCATGCTCCACGGTCTAGGGTTGACTCCTTCAAAAAAGAGACAGCAAAATCTTTAGGTGTTTTAATTATAGGTACTGATATTAAAGTTTTCTGAGCGCCGAAGTTGTGAGTGAAAAAGCTCACCTTTTTGCTTGTCTATACTAATATTATAAAGAGGAAAGATTTTTTGTTTGTTTGTAACGAATATGCTCCGAAACTCCTAGATCGATTTCAACCATTGTTTCACCAATGGATAGCTTCATTATTCCTGAGTAATATAGGCTATATAACATCGTGAGCGGAGCAGTAACGCAATACGTAACTTATCGCGGGTGAAATAAATTACGTGGACGAAGTCACGGGCAGTTCGCTAGTAGAATATTTACCTATTTCGTCCATAAATAGAATATCACTACCATTCTACATAACAATACGGATTCTACATATTGGTGAGTTTTAAAGGTAAGCAGTCTGGTTCTGCTTAAAATTATTTTGATCGTTTTCGTCACTATATATGAAATAACTATCAAAATAGGATTTTATTTATGCTTTTCTCATCTATCCCCGAAAATAGTGTAAAATTTAATAAAACAAATACCTGGTCCTATGTACCTAACTGCATTTTTATCAGTGATTATGATTTTCTGATTTTTTGATGCAAATGAAAAGCTGTAAAACAATCAAACATTTCCTACCGGTGGATACATGCAGCCCTATTGGTCCAATAACTCCCAATATTGACTGTGATGTTAAGTCAGTATTATGGGTCTAATTTAAAAGTAAGCGTTTATCTAACGTGAGGCTACACACTTCCGTTGTAGGTACTCAAACAATAAGTGACAGTTGAATGTTCCATTCATGTTTTTCGTCGGCTATTTGAAATTGAAAGTGTTGCGCCTACCTGCCTAAATTTCAATCAGAAAGAACATTATACGTACATAGTACTTCCACGTTAACATGACGTAACATAACATCACCTATATGTTTTCCCCAGAAGGCTAAGCAGCGGCGTAAGGTGTACGTTGAATTAGGACGAATCTGTTACCATCAACTGGCACGCATTTAGTGCTATTGAGAAAGTTCTAACAGAAAAAAACATCCATCCACCTCTCCCACGGAAATAGATAGATTCGTGTGAAAATAAATACGAAAAAAGAATTTATGGCTCCCCACGAACTGAAAACCAAGCGAACTGAACTGAAATTACCTTAACGGCTGAAGGTGAAACGTAAATCAGGAAGGGACGTGGAATTTTTTCTTGTCCTACTGGAGTTATAACAAAAGAGAATTACAGAAATTCTAATTCTTTTTAGGTTTTTCGACTAAAGCGAAATAATAATATAAATTAAATGGAGCTTTAGCTCACATACTTAAAGTCTGGCTATTTCGTAATTTTTTATTCAACTAAACTGTATTTTATTTGAGCTTAAGAATTGTGCCAATGGAGTAAGTAAGTCACCATTTCTTAGACTTAGGCACAATAAGCACATTCTAAGTTCAGATCCGTCGGCAAACTGCGTCTGTTGGTTGGCGCTTAAAACAAAGCAAAGTGCCCATTTGTAAAACGTGCGCCAGAACAATGC
The DNA here is from genome assembly GCA_947462355.1 of Caradrina kadenii. Lineage (NCBI taxonomy): Eukaryota > Metazoa > Arthropoda > Insecta > Lepidoptera > Noctuidae > Caradrina > Caradrina kadenii. The sequence continues at coordinate 7,105,450 of OX381677.1, read as the reverse complement.
GAGACTAATCGCAATTATTCAAACTCGCATCTTTGTTATGCATGTAAACTCAGATCAGGAAAAAGATACAACATAGTATAGATTAACATGAATTTATTTAGTTTATCAAATGTGTTTCGTGATAGTGCTGCGTAACTTCTAACAAATCATGTGTCCACAAACGATTTTCAAACATCAACCTTTATTACAACAAGCACAAACGTTACCAATTATTTACGTCACACAATGTACTAATGTCCAACATAGGAATACAATGATACCATACAAAATGAAAATGAATATTGTTAGCACCACAATATTATACATAACTATTACCACAAAACAAAACGATAAACGATCATGTTACTTCCTCGGACTGGGCATGTATCAATCAATAAATAACATATTATCGTAACTCAGCATTTAACAAATCAACTCAATTGTAATCTTACTATTTTTTCTCAAAATTACAAACAAACCCCTCCATAATGATTTTACATAATAATTTCTTAAGACCATGTCGTTTGTGAATTGAGTGATAATTCATTACCGTGTTATGCTATAGAAATTGGCATAAGAATAAATTATTCTAAATTTTAAGCTAGTATTTACAGAACAATAAAAACTAGGAATAATCTCATTCAACGTAAAAACTATTTGCACCTACTTCTCAAGGCCACAAATGCTATTATGATCATTATCATGCATATAATAGCACTTTTCACTGCCGTACGTAAAACTCGTACTTATGAGATTCGCAATGAAAGTAAAATTACTTAACTTAGATTATGTAAAGGTTTTACAATGTTAACAATATAAAAACGGTAGTACAAACAATGAAACCAATACTAATATTTTTTTAAACGAGCTATCTAATATAAACAAATCACTGGGAAGGCACTTGCAGCATTGAGAAATAAATAAACCGTTTAAAAATAATCAATTTAATAATACTTAATTGTAATAATAATATAAAAATATAGTTATTCTATATTTACAGTCAAGTGACAAAATTCAATACATTACATTAATCTGTACCGTTTAAAAGAAAAGGTACTAAAATAGCTATAAGGCGTGAACACTTAGTTAACTAGAATTAGGACTAAAACAAAATGTAGGTAAACGTTCCTGGTGCAACGACTATTTCAGTAATGGTATTTTACAAGAAGAATTCAACGTAAGTGGCAAGAATCACATTAATGAAAAAGCCTGAACTCCAGAAAGTTGGTTAAGTGTCTCCGCTTACAGCCGTTAGGTATCTAACCGTGTAGTACCCAGGAGTATTATTTTTTTACTACGATGTTAAAATTGGACACGCATTTCCCACAAGATTGCACTGAATTTATCACACATTTGTCGTTTATTGTGGATGCACTGCGACGCCCTGTCGGGGCCATTGTTCAGTAAGGAGCGGTGGTGTTACGGACCACCAACTAATGTCACTACGCGAAGTTGTCACTGTGAGCACAGTAGTGTTGCTGATGTGGTCACAGCAGCGGTACAGGGGGCACCCCCGGTACCAGAGGCTCGGGGACTCCTTGCAGCACCCCCTGATGGTAGTGGTGGTGGTGCATCATACCGTTCATCATCTGCTGGTGGTGTAACATTGTCGCGTGGTGCAGTTGCGCGTGCTGTAACGACGCGTGGTCCCCCTTCTCCTTCATCACCACTTCTTCGCGTTTTTTCACTTGTTTGCGCTCTTTAGCGCGTCGGTTTTGGAACCATATTTTTACCTACAACAAAGAGAATTCGTTAGTGGGTTTAAGACAAGAACTAGTCTATTCTGTGAGTGTGTTCTGTGTGTGCGTTGAGCGTGAGGAGAGTTATCACTCAAAATCCCGAGGGATTTACACCTCAGCCACCACACCAAAATTTTCAGTTGATGGTTTTTACAGAATAGCATTTTAGTTCTCCCAAAATACAGGTTGTAACCTAGTTTGGGAGGCAACAGACCCGATTTTTTTTTGTCTGTCCCTGTACTGTAATATGCTAGTATTGAATAAAGACTCAGGTCTTCAGGTCTTACAGGTCTTGTTTCTCAATTACCTATTACTTATTATTTGTTATCATAAACTACATAATATTTTATTCTATTACGTAATTCGAGGTTAGCTGACATTAAGTAGGCTTTACATTGATTCAACGTATACTTCTACTTCTTAATGTATCGATGAAAAGTATAAATACAAACTACATAATATAGTTGTAGTATTTTTAAAGTAACAAATACCTGTAAATATTTAAGAAGTATATGAAAGGGTGATCCCATGTCAACATATTAATATTCATAATTTTAAAATCTGATGACTAGCTAAGTAGAAAAACAAGCCAGACTAGGAGATTCTCCTGTATTGTAGCAAAATTTACAAACATTTAGACTTGGTCCGAGAGAATCCAACCCGTGACACGCTGTGCAGCAGCCAATCACTCATCCACTGCGCCGTGTAGTTGAAATCGCATGCGGTCATAATTCTTTTCTGTTCTGGCTGGATGCTTGAGCACGAAGATTGAAGGAATGTGGGCTGCTCGTTACTAGTGTCCACATTAACCTATCCACTTGAGCTAGATTTGCACGAGGCATTATGTGTAGAAGATAAATAGGAGTGGGTTTCGCAAATTACCTGTCGCTCAGAGAGTCCAAGACTAACAGCAAGTTCGGCCTTGCGTCGGATAGTGATGTACCGGCTGTAGTGGAACTCCTTCTCCAGTTCTAGACGCTGATGATCACTGTACACCACGCGGTACTTGTCCTTCGTGCGCGTTTTACCTGCAACAATGTCATCTTCTATTAAATATTATATAGTCTTCTCCTCAGATTGTTTTTATTGCAACGTCTTGTATCTTGAACAATGTAGGTGCTTAAACCACTCATTGTATGGGCTTTCGTAAGTAAATTACTAGTTAATTACAATAAAATAGGTATATTATCAAACTACACATCACATAAATGCCCCAAATATAAACTTAGTGTAACATAATTCCTCGATTTACTCCATGAAAAGTCTTTTATATTCTCGTAACGAGTCACGCAGCCGCGGAGCGTAATGTAGGGAGAGTTGTGAGGGCACAAATCCCGAGGGCTCGATAAGGTAAAGCCAGGCGGCGGGATCAAGGGACGCCGAGCGCTCGTGGCTTACCGTGGATCTAGCAAGGACCACACCTTGCGATCGTACTGACAGACCTACTGCCCCAACACTACATGGGATTCTCATTTACTTAACGTTTTTTATATTACTGAGGATCATTTCCCTTATAAAATATAATTAACTTATGCGTCTAGATTTTTTACTTCATTCAGTTCTCTACGATTTGTCTCGGCATGGGTCATTTTGGAGCGATCATTATGATCGCAATTTATATTCAATTATTATATTTTACAATGATTATCAATTTGCATGGTGTACACAAACAAGATTGTATATTGAAACGTTATTGTTTTACAAATGATAAGTTGTACCAAGGAATTATAAGATAAAGTCGGGTATGCGATTCATTTCATATTTGTACAAGACCATAGCAAATACTGAGAAAGACAATGTTCTAACTAAATTAGAAACTATAAGGTAATTTATGATTTAAATTGCATCTATTGTTACCTAAAACTATGATGTTATTCATTTAATTTTAATATGAAACACATTGAATAAAAAAATGTGACTTGTAAGTACGCTTTTAAGTACATCTGAATAAGCTCCAAAATTGAGTTGCGCAATAATCACAAGGCCACATGGTATCTATGTGTGTTTTGGTACATAAAGAATATTCAAAACTCCAAAACCCACTATCACAGAGGATTGTTGAGTGATATTTACGTTTGAACTTTACAACACTAATGTAGACTCACAGATTAGACATTAAATCTGTATGGAATGGGGAATTCTGTGGGATTTTTCGTAGTGTCGAAAATGTAAATTTTGTTTACAATTTTTATCTGCAGTGTAGATGTCTCAACGAGTAAAATTACCAAGATACGTATATCTATGTACATAACACTAAGACAGAGGTGAGGTGTCTGCTTGTGTACCTACTCGGAGTGTGTAAATATTCCTTATCTCGGTATTAAGAACTTCATAAATTATGTTTGTCACTCGCGAGAGAATCACTGTGGAATTAGACACTTTACGTAACATTCAGACTACCATTGTTACAATTAAGTGTCTACCTATCCTACTTCTGTATACTTAAGTACACTTGACATGAAAATATTGAACTTGAAATGCAAAAATAAATCGACAGCGCTGTTCGAATATCAATCTGTTAGATGTGTGTATTGTACCTATCGTAAATTTGGGTAAAACATTAGACGAGCAGAAATACCGGTGCTAAATCTAGGTTTGTTACTTGCTTCCCTTACTCATAAACCAACAATAAAGGTACCAAATGAAAACTACCATACCATCACGCCTAAATTCCCCGAAGGGTTAGGCAGAGATGTAACATTGTACACCCACAGTTCGTCGGTATGTTTAGGTCCCATGTAATAGGGGGCGAGCCTATTGCCATTAACCGGGCACAAATCCTAACTCCGAGCTGCTACTGAGAATTTCATAGAAAAACCCACTAACACTTTTTGCTCGACCTGGGAATCGAACCCAAGACCTCTAGCGTAGCAGTCGCGCTTAGGACCACTAGGCCAACGAGGCAGTTAAATAAAAACGAATTACCCTAAAATTAATTATTAATTATTTACTACATAGTAAACAATAACAAAGAAAAGGTAACTAACCTTAAAGTTTGAACTACAGTAAATCGTTATACAATATACAAGCCGACAAGATTCCACAATATTTACAACATAGGTTATAAAAACGATAATATTGTCTTTTCATGGGGTCAAAGACAATATGGTGACATGTTTTCGAAGCCTACTACAAGATAACTCTTTAGAGTGCTCGAATGACAGAAAATTATAACTTAAATAAATTTCCGGTTAGGGGAGCAAACAAAAGGGGATGGTTGATAACTGGTAAGACAAACAGAGATGTGTTCCATCCATAGGCGATACAGTCGATGCGGCGTTTGATAGCAAGCGCTAAGTGCTTCAGCAAACTACGAAAACGTCCAAAAATTGAGCATTTTTTCATTCACTCAAAAAAAAAATACTGCATTCATTTTGGAGTGAGTAAACCAACATTTTTGATGTACGAAAAATTAATTACACTTTCATCATTTATTAGTCACGTCCCTACTCTTGTAGATAAGTAATATTGAAGGTCACCTTTACCTATTGACGTCTTGTTTCCGTTTACTTCTATTGTTTTACTGCCATTGTGAAATATTTCTTTTTTAATATGCAAGCACTACAACTGTCGGAAATCCAGATTTGGCCCAAAACAATATTCACAAATGAATGTAGATTGATTGTTTTATACACCCCAACTACTAGAACCTTAATGTTAAAATTACAAAATTTATGGTACAACTAATAAAGTAAATAGCTGCATTATCATGGTAAGATTTAACCAAAAAATACTTGGTTGTTTGTTGTAGGCAAACATTGCGGGCGGGCGCGCCGGAGGGCGGCGGCAAATTATGTTTAGTCGACGGTTATCGTGGACAAATAGGTGCACAAGCACTCAGATAGCCCAACTGACAGATAAAACAGGGCAAGTAGACGGGGTGTATAGCAACGAAAGTTTTAGCGCATTTTTGAAGAGAAACACGACCAAGCATCTGCCTAAGCACAAGTTTACCAATGTTGGGTAGACATAATCAGTGAGAGATAATAAATTAACAATTCACAATGAGTAGTCATTTTGAAAAATCTCGACAGAATTAAATAAACATAAAATAATATATGATTGCTTTACAAGTGAATATATGTAATGAACCTTTGACTTTGTATTTCTGCTGTTTATTCTATTAGGATTAAAATATTTTGATAATAAGTACCTATCTACTTACTCGAAAGAAACGCATGAGAGAAACACAAAAAATTTGATCATTCATAACTATTAAAAAATATTGTATGAGAGTTGAGTTACTACCTTAACTTAATTTTCCCACAGTAAATCACTTCAGTAGAACATAATTATTATACACTATAAAGGTATTTGTGAATGTGTTTAATAATTGTTATAGTATACAACATATTAATAATACAATATAGGAATTACGATAAGGCGAATCGCTCATTTACTCGAAGATAAACCTACATTGCGGCCTCAGTGTTATGAACCGCTAAGTTGGAAAAGGGATTTGTTTTTTCATCATAGCTTTAAACTTATTATCCCCAACATCAACATGTCCGAAAATATATTTCAGTTAATATTAGGCACTGAAAGTTGACGGTAATATATGACTTATCTATTTCTAAGTTCTAACATAGACAACCTTGTATAAATAATATTCCCTAATGAGGAGGGATATAAAACAAAAAGTTGCACCATATTGCAGCCCACATGTCTAGAATATAAAACTATGACGTATTTAATTGATTTACAAGATTACTAGTGTATAAATTATCGAACATTACCGATTGCTTGTCGAACACGTACTCGGGTTTAATTGTGAAAGGAAAACTATTAATCGGGGAGTTATCAGCGCCGCCCACTGGCTTTGTCGGCCTGCCGAAATCCCGCTTTCAGTTAACGCGCGATAATCGCGACTGGGCCGCGATAGCGGTGTCTTTGAACATATTGACTCAAACGCTTGTCATATCGCGCGGTTACCTTCTTATAAGCGCCTGTAATGCGTTTTTGATGGACGAGGGCGCGGCCGCTATCGGTTATCACGTCGATACATACTGCCAAAAGAATTATTGTGATACTCGAACTCGAGATGAGTGATGCGAATTTGATACCTCTCAGATCTGATTTCAGAGATTTCAGCTTTTATCAATATTTGAAGCGGCCTATGGTATTGGAGTATATAAAGCGAGGGTGAATCACAATGATCTCCGTGATCCTGTACCCTCCCCCGGGAGGTACGACGTGTTTGTGTGGAAGGGCTCGCAAAGGGCGGATCATAAAGTTGCTCGGACGAACTTTATATCCTATTTTACTTCCACTTAGAGCTTGACATGGTACAGCCCAATATCAACGGCACCACCTGGTCATGTAAACAAATAAAAAAACAGTTTTCGTGCTATAATAGTAACACCAATGGATATCACTTCCTAATGGATATCATTTCCTAATGGATATCATTTCCTAATGGAAATCATTAAAACAGCAAAATAACGAATAACCCTAATTCGTCATTCATTATCCGATTAATCTTCATAAGTTTCTTCTTTCTGTCGTCAAAACAAAGCAAATGCATAATACACACGAGTTGTGTGACACAACACAATAATGAATCGGTAAGCGTAGGCCATCTACGCAAGTTACCAAATCTACATGATCGATTACACACGTCAGATAATTTATTACCTACACAACTAGACGTAATAGTGCATGTGATGGCTTGTTCAATATAAACCGTTTTAGTTACGCACAGCATGCAAGTACAATTTGCAATAAGTCTTTTGACATCCGGCAGGACGCGACCAGTGTTACCAAGAGGTATCGTGTTATCCAGTAACTGGGTTGTGGAGGTCAGATAGGCAGTCGCTCCATGTAAAACACTGGTACTCAGCTGTATCCGGTTAAACTGGAAGCCGACCCTAACATAGTTGGGAAAAGGCTAAGTAGATGATGATGACATCCGGCAGAACGCCCAAAAGGCACATTATTTACAAAAATAAAGAAATAATGACTCATAATCCACGCCTACTGTTCGCTCCTGTCTTTTTTGTAAGCTCCCTGGCGCGCGACCACCACATAAACAAGAGAGAGCCTTCAACACCACCCGAAATAATTTCTCGAGCTTCATTCATGCTTTGTGTTTCGAAAGCCATTTGTCAGCCTCGATATATTTATCTCGTCGAGCGTGAAATGCGGATAGTAATCTCCCGTCGAGACTTGGGATTGGTGAATGTAGACAAATAGAGATTTATTTCTTCGAATGTCACCAGGTTTGTGCAAACATGGCTCGAAGACAAACAAAGGCAGAAGGTTTTGTAGACAGAAAGCCGGTCGGGAAGGACATTGTGGACACAACCACAATACAAACACGCATTACATGTGTAAACTTGACATTGTATCGATGTTACTTAACATACCTAATACTTTGCAACGCTATGTAACTTTAATTGGTCAAAATTTGCGTCTAATAGTTTATCTTCGCTTTTGAACATCATACGAGTCTGACATAACGTTTAGTTCCACTTTCTTCGTATATTTATTAAGGTAAAGTTTAAAGCATATAATATTACTGAAGCGATTTAAAATCGCAGAACATTTCATTTTTAACTTTTTAAGAACCGAATGTCTCTTTTTGGCTCAGTGCAGTAAGTTGGCAATAAGTACATACAATATCGAATTGCGGCAGAGCGGTCGCGAGGAGTAAGTTGGCAAAGACTTAACTTGTTCAGCTGGGTCCCGGGGGCGCCGTTGTCGGTGATTGTCGCCGGGAGCCGGGATCCCGGGCATCCCGCGCCGCGCCCGGGATTAATTGCTCGTTCCATGCACTCGCTCCCAAGACACGCGTTAACACACAGCCATTCCAGTAAACGCAAAATAACACATCTAATTTTATGCCCAGTGATAATTGCAACGACTTGACAAAATTACTTGAGGGAAGGGTAACAATTTAAAGATAAGCATTGTAATGTTGTTCATTTGAATTTTTACTGCAGCTATTTATTATCCAGCTTTAAAAAAATATTTTGTCTAAATTTAAGACAAAATACAATGATGTCTCATCAATTTCTACAGATACATAATTAGCATGGAACTTTCGCAGTCATAATTATCGTTGTTTGTATTGTCACCAAGAGTATCATTTACTATCAATTTTATTACTTCTCAGTCTACTCTTGGTTTTTATTATTAGCGAGTACATTTAAATACCACGTCGAGAGAGTCTGGTGCATGTTTTTCATTGTCTTTAGAACGACAATACAAGACTACCTAATACATTTTTAATCATAACTAAAAACCTCACAGTATTTTTTTCTATTTTAGCGTAAGTACATGTAATGTAAGCGTATAGTGAGCTATTGGCCTCATAGCTACCCCGTACAGGGTGCCTCGACCGTACCGATGCTGATAGATAATTTTAATGGATGCTGCGCGTAGACTGATAAATTACATTTAAATCGGTGCATAGATAATTGCCAGATTTATACGTTATAAAGACATGAAACCTCCTTTTTATTGGCATAAAAAAAATAGACTGCATAAGCACTTAAAGCATAAACGTACCTTTTGCTACTGCTACTAATTAGGTACGGATGTCAGCCGACCGCTTAACAATTCAACGAAATAGTATAGTTAGAAATAATAAGAAGTAGAAAAATAAATACTGTTTATCATATAATTTCCTACCGATATTAAGCTGCGAAGGACAGTTAATATTGTGCTATTATTCGTGTACTACCTGCCCAACCCACACCGATGCATCACTCCGTACATAAGGAAGTAGGTACGTTGCGCACGGCATGACGCCATCTTGAAAGCGCAGATTATTATTTTTTTACATTAGTTACACATAATTAAAAAATTAAAGCATAGTAGCATAGCAACTAAGGACTTAACGAATAATCACGTTTTTAGAAAGTGCCTTTTTGTTTTATATAATAATAAAACGTGTCTTTTTTAACCGCCTTCAAATAGGTTATCAATTCCGATGTTTATATATATATTTTATTTTTTATGTATTTTCCGGCATAACTGTCGTATGTGAAGGGATTTACAAAATTCATTTTTTATTTGAAAGGGGTTTATTCCCTTTTGAATTTTATATAGATTTGATGATAGATTCCGGAGACAGACAACGGAACTCTTCAAAAAATTACAGCAAATCAACCGCGATTGTGCTATCGCATAAATATGCATTGTTGTTTGATGGGTCATCATACTTCAGAGGTGGTCCTTTATAAATTTTATCGAAATTGGTTAAGTAGTTTGGTAAAAAAATTAAAATAACTGAAAAAAATATGTCATCCAAGTAAACGAATTAGCGTATTCTGCTTTCTTGTGAGTTTTAAGTGGTGTCTTGTTAATTTACATAGAATTACTGTTCCTTCATGGATTTGGATGACAGGAAGTTGATACTAAAAAGCGAAAAATACAATCTTTTTTACAATAAAGACAACTTCCTTCAAAAATTAAAAAGTGAAAAATAACTTTAGCTTTGGAAGTCAACGAGCTCTGGGGAGAAGTCATTTGATGATTTCCAAACCGGAACAAAAAAAAGCTTTGGATAAGCTAAAGTTATTTTGCACTTTTTGAGTTTTTGAAGGCGGTTGTCACACACATACCATCACGCTTGTATTCCCCGAAGGGTTAGGCAGAGGTGTAACTATGTACACCCACAGTTCGCCGGTAAGTTTAGGTCGCATGTAGTAGGGGGCGAGCCTATTGCCATTGACCGGGCACAAATTCAAACTCCGAGCTGCTTCTGAGAATTTCAAAGAAAACCCAATAACAGTTTTTGCTCGACCTGGGAATCGATCCCAAGACCTCTAGCGTAGCAGTCGCGCTTAGGACCACTAGGCCAACACAAGTAGGTTGTCTTTTTGTAAAAAAGATTTTATTTTATAAAAAGGAAAATATGTACTCTCTGCCTCTGCCTAGCCGTTTTCCAACTATTTTGGGGTCGACTTCCAGTCTAACCAGATGCAGCTGAATATCAGTGTTTTACATGTAACGACTGCCTGGGATCTGTCCTCTACAACCCAGTTACTGGGCAACATGGTACCTCTTGGTAAGACTGGTTGTCAGACTTCCCGGCTTCTGAATATCCGTAACGACTGTCAAAGATCTACGAATGACAGTCGTGACCAACGGCTTAACGTTACTAATATTCTTAGTTATTAATTATTGATTAATCTCTTCTGTATAGGAAGTTAACGATTTCGACTGTTTCTATAATGGGAGCTCAAATTAATTTAATGATTTTCGAAAATATAAAGCAATAGCTCTATTGACTCTGGAGCTTCTTGTGTTTATGTTGACTGGATCGCAGCTCACTTCACTTGACCACTTGACACTTTATGAGTCTTAATTAGATAGATTATACACACTTCCTTGCACAAAAATATGGTAATTCCAAAGATTTAACCAATTAGAATATTCCAGTCTTCTTTAATCGATGTTTTCAAATATCAATTATCGTAAACATGACCGAGATTTTCAAAATAATGCGAAACCATAACCAACAAACCTAATTTCCTTTTGTTTTTGCGAACACATAAGTTAGATAATATTTTATTTTAGGTAACAATTAAGACTTTATCGGCGCATTTCAGTCATAACAGCTATAATAAGACTCTTAGAACACATACCGGTAATTTGGTAATTTAATTATGGGTAAAGTATAAAAAAGGATGACTACGTCATTATGATGGTGCATTATTAACTATAACAGGAGGAATAGAGCAAAAAAACACCAACCATCAATCTCTGAACCGACCTCCTAGTAATAAGGGACAATTCAATTCAGCTGACTTGTTCAATAGCATTTTTTACATTGATTCTGAATTTCTGAAACCTAGGTATTGAGCGATGTGTGTCGTACGATAGAAACTGCTACCTACACTATGGCAGTTGAAATATACAAACTACCTGTAGGCATAAGAAATCTATCATACTTAGAAATCAGCAAGTCTCTGTATAATTGGATTTTCTATTCAATCGATCAATTTATGTAATTAAAACATTGACTTTAGGTAATGATTAACTCACTAACTAGGTAAATGTTTATTATTATAATTTAATATACAACTACATGATGTCATTAAGTTATAGCTAAATTATCAATTGATATAAAACCAATATAATTAAATTAATTATTATTATTTATTTACCTAAACGGTTGCTTGACACTTCCCATGACCTAAAGGCTGGCTTTTACCTTGGCCAGAGGTTAAGCATTGCCATCCAACGTGGCAATGCCGCCAGTCTTTTGGGCACTTTTCCGGTTGACGGTGATGCAGAGGATTTTTTTGATGCCATTTAGATTTAGTTTCTTTTTTGTTATTAGTAGGTAAGGTTTTTTTTTTAATCTAATTTTAAGGCTGTAAATATTTAATCTATATATTAAATTAATAATTTTAATCATTGCAGTCAATTGACATTTTCCCTAAATGACATTATTAAACTGTTATGTACGTATTTAAATTAAGTTATTATTTACTTGTTAATTGTTTAGTCACCGTTTCCGGCACAAAGAGAAGGGGTTCTCTTTATCTGGTAGAAGCTTGATGCTCAAAAATTTATTTGGCAAAATATTTTGTGTGTATTTCATAAATATAGGTAATAATAAGTAGCGTTGGTAGTTTAAAAAGGTTTTGCCACACTAATTAATTCGAATAAACTACAATTTCAATTTATTATATTCATTTTAAAACTTCTACAATTTTAAATCATGTACTATGAATTTATTGTAAATTTCTAAAATTTTAAATACTATGAATTTATTTTAAAGATTACAGTTATTATAAATTTATTGAATACTTATATTTAAATATTTTCAATTATTATGAATCAACTTGGTCTTGTACATTGACTCGACGTATATACGTGACCCAAATAATTTTAATTGAATGACTTACTAATTTTAAATAATCCAGTTTAAAATTTCATGTTGTTATGATTCTAAATATAAAATGTCAATGTTCCGTATCCTTATTTTATTTTTCAATTTAACATTTGCACCACCGTAAGGATGAATATAGATATGTAGTGTAACACACAAATTGAATTCAGTTGTACATCCTTTAATGTAGTAAATCATTCAATAATTCATTCAAAAAAGTATAGCTAAATTAAATTATAGCGAATGATGTGTTAATTTAGTTGTGGTGATTGATAATGTGTATAATATTTTTAAGTCTTTTTTTTTGGTAAAGTTGTTTTTATCGTAAGTGCAATCATGTGTAAGTATCAGTCATTAATCACCAGTCACCCTATTAAAAGCTAGATATAGAAAATAATACTTTAAGTCACCAATATAGATACCGCGCCCCCGGAACGCAAAGGGCACAAGAAGGAACATGGGTGGGTTTTAAAAAAAAAAAATCCCACCCACCAAAAAAAAAAAGTCACCAATATCATGTACATATAATATATTGTAAAGCGACTTTTGCGTAGTTAACAAAGCCGTCACTGTCTTTGAACTAAAAACATTCTAAATATGCAACGGAATGAAGGCAAAAGTATGGCCATTTCGTAGCACTAGACTACAAAATAAAACTTTATTGATAATGAGAAGTTTACATCAACACTCGCCAAATGGTACACGACACCATAAGAATTTTCTTCAAAATGCAAAGTTTACAAAAACACTTAACAGAGGGCAGCACAGTATGTATTCAGTCACCCTCTGAATCGCGCCATGGTTTCGTTACGACGTGTTGTACTAATACGCCGTTCGACTGTCACAGAAACAATGTGTGTGCAAACAATGTGGGTTCCGCTCGGTTCGAGCAAAACCCACATCGTTTGCATGGAATCATGAATACTTTCTTGTAAAGGAGTTGTTCGGATAATTCTGGTCCGTCAATTTCTAGTTTCTACTCTTCTTATTAAGGATTTATTATTATGAAAGGTATTAAATAAAATAAAATTAAATATATTTGTTGCCTACTCACTTCTTCCCTTATGGAAAATAAGTAAATAACAGGAAATTAAACTCTTGAAGAGTTATTTCAAAGTGAAAATTGTATCATACTTGTCATAGTAGGTACCTATAAGAAAATTTGATTTTACCTTATATTAGATGACAAACTTACAATAAATTATAAGTCAGTCAAGACATTGTTGAGCTACACAATGTTTATAACAATTTGAAGCTAACAATCTTAGACGCAGTTTACGCCTTTTTCTAGCTTGGTATAGTCAAATCAAATCAAAACGTTTATTTGCTAGAATACGGTATAATAAGCTGTTACAGTTAATTTTGTTTCAAAGTTCCCTGCCAGACAAGGCGTGTAAATATATTAACTGTTGTTGTTGGCACTAGCAGGGTTCCTAACTGTATTTTAGTTTTAACTTAAGCCTTACAATATAACATCTTTTATGTAGCTACACATTATGCTTTGCATTTAAATGAATATTAATAAGAGATTTCAAGTAGTGTATAGGTTCTATCAACGTAAGGCCTGTAATGATAGTTGTAAGGAAATAAATACATTTTCATAAACAAAGTATCTTAATAGCTTTTTAATAATAAAAATATGAAAAGTATTTTTTTTAAACTGTGTCAAAGGTAAGGGCCTCCGCCCACGTTCAACTTTTTTAGGACCGATTATCGGACCGTTCTATAGATCCATAGTTTCGTGGAACCGACTTTTTGTAGGACGTGTGCCTTGGTATTTGTATGTTCCATTCTCTCCGACCAAAAAAATCGGTCACCGACTGCCTGACGTGGACGAGAGACTATGCACATTTCTCATATATATTTGTAGTCTTAATGGTGGCAACCGAAGTCAGTCTTTACGTCGTGTATGGCTATTTAGCTCGTCATCAATTATTTTAAATAGTAGGTATATATAATTTCTTTTAACTAAAAGGCATGTTTAAAAAATATAGATTCATGGCAAACGTTAGTTTTTGAATTAGTGGCTTACAGCTGTCCAAAAAGTGAGCCCGACATATTGCTCGAATATAAGTATCTTTCTTGACCTTTAGGTACCTTGTAGGCATCTACTAATTTACCCTAAATTATTATTTCGTAATACAGTACAGATGATAAGTATATGTATAACCGTGATACGACCAGTCAGGCCCACAGTTGTACTTTTCGGAAAACACTTTACATAGGACATCATAGTGCTCATCATAGGGCTTGATAGTGGTTTCTGTGTTATTTGAGTAGAAGTTTAATTCTATTCAATGATTTTATTTCCGAATTGGTAAATTACTTTTGGCTTTTTGATTGACGAGTAAATGCGTAACTAGATGGATAAGAATATACCTTTTTAGAAAATGTAAAACCTTTGTGAAACCATAAAAAAAAAACATTACTAGGTAAATGCAGATATTTGTAGGGATGGATATTTGTTACTCAGTCATGCTAGAACGGCTGAACGGATCTAGATGAAATTTGGTATAGAGATAGATTATAGTCGGAAAGGCGGTTTCATGGGCCTTATTATTTTTAATTCTATTTTAAGTACTTACATATTAAATACATTGAATTAATTTACGTGAATCACACTTCTCTTACATTAACAAAGTCTTAAAACTTGTTTTAGAATACAAGTAGGTACCTAGGATTGCCAGCCGTCTCGAATAAAGCCGGAAAGATTTAGGCTTTTTGGATGCAGGTTCGACCAAATTAGACAACGGACAACGACTTTTGTTAGAATTTGCATAATAAATCAAAATTGCGCAGGTAATAAAAAAATATTAATTCATTTTCGATGTTATTTCTGTGTCAGTGATGTGTTCTGAAGTCTAATTTGTCCATATTCTTCATAATCTTATTCTTATATTTATATATTCTCATTGCTACATGTTCCATTCCCTTCCAAATTCTAAACCGTTCGGAACAGAGCACTTAGCAGTAGGTCTCACATATCATACTCCAACTTGTAATACGAAATGGTCATGTCAAAGTTTAGGCATTCATTTTAATAGACCATTTAAAGCTACTTTTGAATTGTCAAGTAGTCTATAAGAAGTTTAGACGATTTTATGATGAAGTCTCGAAAAAATCAAATACAGTATATGTGTATGTCGTTGACTTGGGTTCGATTCCCAGGTCGAGCGAAGGGTTATTGGGTTTTTCTATAAAATTCTCGGTAGCAGCTCGGAGTCATGATTTATGCCCAGTTAATGGCAATAGGCTCGCCCCGTATTACATGGGGCCTAGATCGTGATCTATTTATTACATGGGACTTGGCGAACTGTGCGTGTACACTAGCACACCTCTGCCTATTCCTTAGGGAAATACAGGCGTGATGGTAGGTTGTATGTTGATGGTAATAATGTTAGAATTTTTAAACTCAAGCACTAAACCCTTTTTAAGTAAGTGTACAATTATGTGTGTGTTTTTTATCTAATTTCACATAAAATTACGGCAGAAGTGACCTGTCTTTTCGGGTTTCCGGATTGTAGATCTCGCAACCCTAATTGGATAAATAAACAAAACCAATCGATGATTGTTATCTCAACCTTTCCGTCCTCTGGGATGTGACTTTCCTTAAAATTGGTGCAAAAATGTTCATAATACCTACCAGCTGAACAAGTTATGCACCGTGATTTTATACCTGCCTTTTATATTATTTTATCTTATTGATGCATAATAAAATTTATTAAAAGTGTTTTATGGATATAACATGTCAACATGTTTTTATTTAGTGGGTGTTTTTGACATTTACTATTTCGTATGCAGATTCAAATGGCTGAAAAATGCACATAATTAAGCAAGATAATAAACAAACTGAATAAACACTAAGGTGATTTATAAATCATTGGCGGTCGACTTGTGAAAATAATTAAAACACATTTTATAAAAATGTATGTTTTGTGTTTTCATTATTTTATTTATGTATCTATCTATTTATGAATTATAATGTAACATACCATCACGCCTGTATTCCCCGAAGGGTTTGGCAGAGGTGTAACAATGTACACCCACAGTTCGGCGGTATGTTTAGGCCCCATTTAATACGGGTCGAGCCTATTGTCATTAACCGGGCACAAATCGTCAGTAAGAGTCTGGACCAGAGCGGAAGAAGTCATTTTATGATTAGAAAAATAATATGGCAATGAACGGTAAAACTTATGACGTTCGGATTGATTAAGTTGCTTTTTATAGAACCCGTTATGTATAATTTTAAATATCCGGTAGGTACCGACCTATCATTGGCTAGGTTTAGCAGTTAAGCTTTAAAAATAAAACAATAATCTGTTTACTTAGGTGGCTACTTAGTGGAGTCATCACGCATCCTTGTCGAGCTTTGAAATAGTAGGAACCCTTTATCTTTTATGGTAATTGGCCACCTTAAACATTTTTTAAGTCATTTTTTTTTTGTTATTAAATATTTACAACCTTAAAATTAGATAAAAAAAAACATTAATAACAACAAATAAAAAGAAACAAACTATATGGCGTCAAAAAATTCCTCCGCATCGCCGTCAACTGGAAAAGTGTCCAAAAGACTGGCGGCATTGCTACGTTGGATGGCAATGCCGATTCTCTAGCCACGATAAAAGTCAGTCTTTAGCTCACGAGTCACCTTAAACAGTGATAAAATAAATAAAAAGCTATGGACATTATCCCGAGCTATGATCAGTTCAGTATTAAACGTAATACTGGACTGACCAAAGCTAAGGAAAATGTCTCAGGTTACTACGTTTTGACTCATACTAGAATGGGTTGGCATATCTTGGGTAGATATAGGCATTGGACAGATATACAAAAGAGGTAATTTTTCATAGAACTAGGGATCTGACAACCAGTGCAAACCTGTTTTAAAGAAACTTTTAGGACTAACATCCCTTACATGTAATCATGTAGGCACCATACATTTGAGACATTTGTACCATACCTAGGTACAAATGTCTTTATGTATGTCCACTGCAAACGCATCTATAGAATAGAATAGATTTTTATTTTCTTACCGCAAACAACAGTGTATAGTCAAAGTAGTCTACAGATACAAATTTGTATTTAATTTGAGAAAAATTGGTTCCTTATCAAGTTTTTTTTTTGCAAAATCTGTAAGTAATTTCACCAGAAATTAATAATGAAAAATGAAGAATCTATAAGCCAAATCCTAATAAGTATAGGGCGACCCTAAATACTAGGGTAATAATTATTTAGGGTTAGCCAACAGACCAATTAATGGGTAGGTAGGTGTTTAGTGTTTTTGCTGTCAACAAAACAATAATTTCGTCATCAATCATTTATTATATACCTACATAGACATTTTACCTTGATTGATACCTATGCGACAGGTCAGTACAATGTGGAAATCAATATTTTCATTTAGTCCTTATCGTTATTATCAGTGCATTCAACTAGGTACCTATAGGTTATGTATTGTATTCACTAGTATAATCAAACATTGGGATTGATTTTACAGGCCACAGCTACACCATTATGATAGGCAAGATAATAGGTAAAAAACTATCAAGTTTATATTTAGAATTGTAGATTATAAAAAACCAAAACATTCATTAGCAAATAATAAATAAATATCAAATAACGTTTATGCCTCATCTATAACGATCAAATTTCTAAAAACAAAACAAAACATCGTGATAAGGTATTGAAGTTAAAAGTCGCGGTATTTCATTAAATTATGCTCTGTCAACATAGGTATTTTGTAACAAAATCACCTACGATATGAATTACAAAAATACTCAAAAGCCGTGCCGTAGGTAGGTGCCTATTTAACAATATACAGAGTCGAATCAATACAAGGAACTAATTTAGGTTTGCCGTTTGGATACATTTTGCGAAGAAACCGTAAATATAAAATCAATATAGACAAACCTATTCTTAATTGCATTTACTATAAGTGGGTGTTTAGAAATAAATTACTAAGTTATGTCTACCGCAATAACAAAATGCAACATGAATGTTGGTTAAGTTGGTGTCCCTTTAGATTAGATAATTGAAAAAGATAAAAACCTGGATTGGGCTGTGTCTGGTAGTTAGGTTTCTTCATCCATTCGTATGGGGAACGCGGCGGGGCTGGTGGCTGCGCTGGCCGCGAGCCCGGGGAGCCCTCGCTGGGGCTGGCGAGATCGCCCCGCGCCGGAGATGGCATGTCAGCGATCTCCCGTTCCCCGGGTTCTCGCTTCGGAAAGTGATGGGGATCCGGCGCCCATTCTCCACCTGCAGGCGCACCATTCCACGCACACCACTGTTGCTCCTCAAAGTTTTGGTGCTGCCAGCCATACCAGCCGCTGCCGTATTGCCCGCCCTTGCCTTGGTACATGGCGAGCGGATTAACGTAATTCACCATGCTTCGATCACCGTCCGAGCATCGCACATACACTCGCTGTCACAACACCACCGTTCTGTTAACAGGTGCCGGTACGAGAATCAAGATACACCACACGCGACGTAGCGGACGCGACTGAGCGAAACGAAGGAGGCGAGCGAGGCCGGCAGTGTAGAAAACGGGAGGGACGATGACGGCGTCGGAGGGCGGTGTCTGTGGCGGCCAATGAGCGCGGGCAGGCGGCCCAGCCCGCCCCGGCGCCCGGCCCGGCCGCCCGCCGGCCGCACTCCGCCGCACTCTGCCGCACTCGCGTTTCATTTGCCTAATTACTACAAAAATAATGAACACTGCCATAATGAAGTGCGCCTCTTGTGAGAAATTTCTTTAGCATTTTTTTTTTATTTCGCAATAAAACAGTTTAATTATCAAGTAGCTAAACACATTAAAGTCACCAAAATCAACTATTCTGAATGTAGCTATCCCAAGTTTAATAAAGGTGTAAGTACGCCAAAAAATGTTCCTGTTTTTTCGCTAGACCCACAGAGCAAACAAAACATTAATTTGTTTTTATATGTTTTATTTACCTACATATTATGCTTAGTAGAATACAATATTACTTAGGTACAGAAAAATGGAGAAAGCAAAACCTCAACTACTTATTTAGAATTAAATGCATAATATCTACCAATGTTATATACTGTATTAGGACCAATTCCACGGTCTATCAACCCTCAAAATCCAGTTGCAACGCTTACGCGCTACGTTGCGTGCTGTTTATTTAATTAGGTACTAACTTTTGCCAGCGATTTCGCTCGCGTGGTTTTTTTCACCCCCGTTAAGTTACGTCTTTCGTTACTGCTCCTCTACCGTGTGTCGTAGCGTGATGTTATAAAGCCTAAAGCTTTCCTCAATAAATTAACTGTCCAACACAAAAATATTTTTAAAACCAGTAGTTCCTGAGATTAGCGCGTTCAACCAAACAAACAAACAAACTCTTCAGCTTTAAATAATATTAGTATAGTTGATTATCTATTTATAAACTATCATTGTAAATATGTTTTAAAAACATATTTACAATGATAAATGACTGCACTAGACACTAGAAACTGCCTCGGTGGCCTAGTGGTCCTAAGAGCGACTGCTACACTAGAGGTCTTGGGTTCGATTCCCAGGTCGAGCAAAAAGTGTCATTGGGTTTTTCTATGAAATTCTCAGTAGCAGCTCGGAGTTAGGATTTGTGCCCGGTCAATGGCAATAGGCTCGCCCCCTATTACATGGGACTTAAAACATACCGGCGAACTGTGGGTGTACATTGTTACACCTCTGCCTAACCCTTCGGGGAATACAGGCGTGATGGTATGTCAAATGACTGCACTAGACATTTTCACATATTTTACAGGTAAGAGATAATTACCGTATTTAATATTCTCTGCATTACGAATTTACAGTTTTAAATTACATTAATTAACATAGAACAGTACAAAAATTTAATTGAATGATATACAACTCGTGGATAAAATAATTAATAATTATTTGAGTTAATGGTTAAATCAATTAAACACATCACAAACTAACATGTATTGTACAATGCATGATAATTTTATATACTTAATATCTGTTGTTTCTGCCTACCCCCATGGGAAAAACTCGTGGATTTTTTGCATATATGTGTGTATATTGAAAAAAAAAAGGAATACCCAAGTAATAAGCTATGTAAACTAAGGTCTTAAGCCAGCTGTGCCGACAGGTAAAACCACGTCACACAACTATAAGTACCTATGTGAAGTTAGAAGGTATTGGTAAATACGAATGGAACGGGGAGCCCCGAAGCAGGTACCTACGGCACCTACCTTTATCCTTCAGTTTAATGTTTCGTACCTGGACATACATTTGATGTCATGAACGAAAACGCTGGCAGAATATTATTACTAAAAGTTTCAAATTAATTTAAAATTATTAAGGTACTTTATTAATTTTAACTAAGGTTAAACTATGGCCTTCAAAAACTGAAAAGTGAAAAATAACTAGCTTTGGAAGTCGGCGGCTTTGGTTCTGTTTATTGTTTTTATGTTGCCACCGACTTCCAAAGCTAAAGTTATTTTTAACTTTTCCGTTTTTGAAGGCGGTTTCTTTTTGTATAAAAGTTTTTATTTTTCGCTTTTTAGTATCAACCTTCTGTCATCCAAATCCATGAAGGAACAGTAATACTACGTAAATTAACAAGACACGACTTAAACGTCAGAATACGCTAATTCGTTTACTCGGATGACATATTTATTTCAGTTATTTTAAATTTTTTATTACCAAACTACTTAGGCGATTTCGATAAAATTTATATGGGACTACCTCTGAAGTATGACGACCATCAAACAACAATGCATGTTTATGCGATGGCAGCTATCGCGGTTGATTTGCAGTAATTTTTAGAAGAGTTCCGTTGTCTGTCTCCGGAAGACATCATTAGATTTATATGAAAATCAAACAAAAAAAGAATTTTGCAAATCCGTTCACATGCGACGGAGTTATGCCCGAACATACATGAAAAAAAATAGAAACATCCGAATTGATAACCTCGACTTTTTTGAAGTCGGTTAAAAATATACAAGAGGAACTCCAAAGTTATTACGAATCCCTACAGTAACTCATGTCGTAGACGCGTAGCAATCTCGTAGCAATAGATTTTCATTTCGTAGAGAGGCTACGAAATAAAGCAACACTTTTCCCGTACCATTAAATTATTGGTTTATTTATGTATACCATGAAAATGTATTAATTATTATCTATATCGGTTCCTGTAACAGAATCAAAAACTTATCAGTTCAATACCTAAGTACTCGCTCCTTTAAATATTCCATTTTTATTTTTCTTAATTCATGTGTTTTTCATTATCATCTTCCAACCCTGCTCCACGTTTCTTGAGCTTGAAGTAACGAGTTTTTTTCTCTTTTTCTTTCATGATATTGCATAGTCATTGCTCTCACAGTCCATCTATCTTTCAGTGGCGAAATGTAAATATTTTTAAGAAAGCAAATATTGCTTATTCTATCAGGTTTTTTTTCTGAATTTAACGCTATCTATCATCTGAATGAATACATTATTTGGCAATAATACACAGTAGGAGATACCTAGTCATGTACTGTAGTATTACTGTTACTCTCTATTTCCAAAACGAAACCGGTAGGAATCGAGTTATATGTAATCTTCACCGCTGCTAACCGCTCCCTCTTCATTCATCAACATTTATATTCATCATTCTTCTAGTCACATGGATTTCATTATCAACTCTTACGAAAAGTCTAGTAACTGTCATATTACTTTTATGATATCCAGCGTCGCTAGACCTACTCCTTTTTAGCATACCTGAAACTTTGAGGATAATTTAACCTTATTGTAATTGGATAGTTACTTTTTAATAACTTCTACGTGAAACTTCGTCTACGTAGACTTCAGAATTAAGCCAAAGTTCAAATAAATTATCCGACATGAACATAAAAACGAGATACAA
Organism: Caradrina kadenii; assembly: GCA_947462355.1. Lineage (NCBI taxonomy): Eukaryota > Metazoa > Arthropoda > Insecta > Lepidoptera > Noctuidae > Caradrina > Caradrina kadenii. The sequence goes on along the minus strand of OX381677.1, from coordinate 7,083,017 downwards.
TAATTTTACGTGCATATATACGACATACTATCACGCGTGTATTCCCCGAAGGGTTAGGCTCAGGTGTACCAATGTACACCCACAGTCCGCCGGTAAGTTTTAGGTCCCATGTAATAGGGGGCGAGCCTTTGGCCATTTACTGGGCACGAATCCTTACACTGAACTGCTACTGAGAAGTTCATAGAAAAACCCATTAACATTTTGCTCGACCTGGGAATCGACCCCAAGACCTCTAGCGTAGCAGTCGCGCTTAGGACAACTCGGCTAACAAGGCAGTTAATGTAATCCTACGGGTAGATCTAAATCTAAATTTCACTGATTCCGTTCAGCCGATTAATCGTAAAAAAGTATCAAATATCCATTTTCGCGTTTATAATTAGTAAGTAGGACGGTGGAGATATTTAGGTTATATCCACTATGCCTTATAGCCCTGACACATCCATAGGACGTTGCCGCAGTCCACGTAAAAGATGGCCGGACGAGCTAGACAATGTTTAAGCTTTTGCTCAGCAGTGAGATGATGCCGGTTGATAAAAGTGCCTCGTATGTAACAGGTAGTTAGTTATGTTTTAAGTGGTGCCTACAATTTAATAGTCTGTTGTTGTTATGTACCTGCTATCAAGGTACACAGACATAGGGGAACTGTTTTCAGTCAAATAAGTACTAGGCAGTCAGTACCTCGGAGTTCAAATTGCATGGTGAAATAATATATTTTGCAAGTAGTTAGGTAAAAATATAATCTTATCTACTTTATAGTTAATTGGCGATAGGTTGTAGAAAACGATGATTGGTGACGTGTGTAGATAATTATAAAATATGATCTAGATTGTAACATCAGTGATAGATGGCGTTATCCAGGTGTGGTGGTGGGTGGCGGTCATTTTTATTATAGTATAGGTTGTGATTGGTAAGAGTGGTAATAGATTAGGTTCATTACGGAAGGTCGTGACAATTCTCGACCCAAAATCGGCTGGATAAAATGTTTTTCAAAGGGTGGAAACTCCGTTCTCTCAAGGACTATGTCATCATTTAAAAATCGTAAAATGATATTCCTAACCAGAAAATTATTCCATAGAGGTGTCGCTACAAACTGACTTTGTGACGTCATACATAATCACTAAGTCAAATAGCGTGCTCGCTTCGCTGTAGTTTTTGCTCGGTACCACAACCACCTTTTCTCTTCAGACCATGGAGTCTGTAATTCAAAATAGGTACTAGTTCATCTTCAGTAGATAGCTAAAGTTCTTGGTCTTAGAAAAGCTGGTATTCTTCATAGCAATTAGGCAGGTACTTAGGTACCTACAGTAGGTGTATTTGGTACAGTACGTTTTAAAGTTTGGAGCTAAAGGTAGCCAGGTACTTAAATACCTAAATAAAAATATAACTTAGAATTTTATTAGGGCTTTAATAAAGATTTAAATATTTGAGTTCTTCGTTAAAATGTAAAGCTTAAAAAAAACTTCTTATAAACATAGCTAGGTATGAGCTAATACTAGGTACCTACGGACACGTGAGGCAAGTTAGTAATGCAAAATTCTGCAAGTTGTCCTTTTGGTTTTCATCATTATCATGATTATCTATACCTATAATATTTATTAAAGATCCATTATTATATAAAATTAATTATAAATTAAAAACGACTGCACACGAAGTATCGACGTAGTATTATGATGCAAGGTGTCGCGTAGTCTTCTGCGACATCAATAAACAGGACACCCTTCAGCCAAAACTCCTTTTTGAGGAAGGTCTCCAATAATGATGGTAATCTTTATTGACAAGTCCCGGCAACAGAACTACAAGAGTCACCTCTTATTTATTTCGCTGTCACTTCAACAAAGACTTGCGCAGTTCCCTCTGCCATGTAAGTGCAGTCATTTTCGCTCGACATTGCAAAAAAGATACACACACTTAATTTCATCAAAGAAACACAACCTTCAAGCATGCCTAAATATTTAATAAATTGGCAGACAAAATCATTTACCGCCTGAATACAAAATAAAAGATTGCTTAAATATGGGTGTCCTATGCCGAATCTAATGCCAAATAATCGTTTATTAATTGATCGACCGCTATACCAGAATCTCAAGGCAAAAAAGGGAAATCAACATTTGAAGATTGCAATCCCGGGGAAATTAGACTATACGATATTGATATTTCTTTGTCTGAAGTATAAACGAATACTGTAATTGCCTCGTTGGCCTATTGGTCCTAAGCGCGACTGCTACGCTAGAGGTCTTGGGTTCGTTTCCCAGGTCGAGCAAAAAGTGTTATTGGGTTTTTATATGAATTTCTCAGTAGCAGCTTGGAGTTAGGATTTGTGCCCGGTTAATGGCAACAGGCTCGCCCTCTATTACATGGGACCTAGAAACATACAGGCAAACTGTGGGTGTACATTGGTACACCTCTGCCTAACCCTCTGGGGAATACAGGCGTGATGGTATGATGATGGTATAAACGAATAGGAATATACATGAAAAATAATTCAATCGTATATTACTTTTAATATTTATTCATTATCTACTAGCTTGTGCCTGCGACTTCGTTTAAATAATCGTCGGTTTTCACGGGGATTTGTCTTTTTAATCTTTTAAGAAGTAGCTTAATTTATTCTTTATAATATCAGCTATCTGCTTGTGAAAATCAAAAATAGAGAAGTTACAAATACTTTAAAAAGGATTAAACTAAAAGTATCAAAATCTCTCTCCTGCCGTGATGTTGTCACTATTGATTTTGACAACAACAGATTGACAAGGCAAGAGTACCAACATTACGGCAGCGGACATCTTACTGTGGACGGTGTTATTGTAATACCATAGGAAAGTCACAATATTTTTACTTTTTAAAATGCTATCAGATTCTTGTAGACCTGTGTATAAATCGTTAAACCAAAGTTAGGATGAACCATCAAAATTATTGTATTAAATTTCCTTTTTTAGAGTTCTGTTTATCCATGTGTTTATCTATCTGTGATAGCGTAATTATGGTCTCTAGTGATTTTGCGGTAATGTCGGCAGCAGAATCACTCATCAAGAAAAAAGTTTGGCAGTTAGTCGTGGTCGAAGCCGCGTACTTCGTCAGTGGCCTTTAATTTTGTCCAGAGCCTATTAGCAACCGCTAATGGGCTTTGGACAAAAGGCCAGTTCACAAGATATTTCAAGTGGCAAAACCGTCTCACTGAACTGTCTTCGAAATATAATATTGTGATAAGGGTCAGTAAAATGTTGTTGAAGTATGGGTCAGTAAAATGTTACTGAATTGACTAAACTGTCTCACAAAGTTGTAAGGTGTCCGAAACGAGGTAAAGTAGCCGCCACGAGTCATGAGCACAAACGTCAAGTTCATTTTTGGGTTCCTTTCTGGGTTTTTTGGGTCACCGACGCTGCACGCGATTGATCCAACAGTCCGACCGGTCGCGTGCGACTAGCTACAAATTATTTTACTGGGACTTATTACTATTTACTACTTAATTCTTCCATGGATCATATCTATCCACTTGTCAATGGTCTGGAAATTTAATTAGGATTTTTATGGTAACACTGCTTAAGTGCGTATTCGACTATTCGTTGGTGTCATTGTCTGTGGTCGTGATTGTACACGAAGGTCTAGCTGGGCTCAGTTGTCTCTCGTGGGGATTATAGATTTATCTAGTGTAATCGAGTGTCTAATTGAATAGAAAGTCGTCTTAGTGCATTTTCAACAAGTTGGTTATTTAAGAACTGAATATGTCAGCAGATAATATTGAAAAACTTTACCAAAATTATGGTGTACTAGCCGACGCCAAAGATGATATTTCTAAGGTAACCTAATTTTACACCCACCCCTAAAATTACTGCACTTTAATTTTTCTTTGATTGCCTTGTATTATCCTAACTATTTGTTTGTTAATCATTTTAGCATGAAAAGGAATACTTAGAAATTCTAGCCGCCGTCAAAGGATCCGACAAGGAAAAACGTTTAGCGTCACAGTTCATTGCGAAATTTTTCAACAGCTTTCCTACTTTAGCTGATCAAGCCATTGAAGCTCAGTTTGATTTATGTGAGGATGATGATGTTGCTGTAAGTATGATTATATTTTGACTATACCTGTCACATACCTACCTAAGTACATAATTTCAATCTATATGCGATAAGGGCGGGGGCGCATACTTGGCATTTCTGTGAACAGGCGAATCGGTGACCACAACATGCATTAATTCTATAGTTTCATTGTTATTTTTTTCACAGATCCGTAAACAAGCTATTAAGGATTTACCTACATTATGCAAAGATCACAAAGAACATACTCAAAGAATTGCAGATATATTAGCGCAGCTCTTACAGTCTGATGACACTACCGAAATAAATGTAGTCTCCAATTCCTTATTGACTATTTTGAAGATTGACCCTAAAGGTGCACTTACGGGTATGTTCTCACAAATACATCAGAACGCAGACAGTGAAGCTACTAATGATATTGTTCGAGAGAGGTGCATTAAGTTTTTAGCATCAAAAGTAAAACAACTTGGAAGAGAAATAATTACAAAGGAGGCTGAAGAATTGATTATCGCTGAATGCAAAAAGCTTTTGGAGGTAAAATATAAATCTGTTGGCTATACATTAGTATATTAGTTGGATTAATCAATCATAAATCCAAAACTAAATTTAAACATGCACTTATAACATTATAACAAGGTTTGTAAACTTTTTAGCTCCAAGATGTTGCTGCAGAAGAATTTGAGCATATAATGGAGTTGTTGACATGGTCAAAGTTAGGAAAGACACCAGCAGGTAAAAAAGAGCTTGTGCAAATTGTTGCTGCTCTTGGATTTGCTTCTGATGACTGGCACCCAGAAGATCCTGAATGTGTGGACCGAGTTATACAGTGTTGCCAACATGCACTGCCATTGTTCTCTGTAAGTTAAATGCCATGTAATTGAACAGACAAGTACTTAAAAATGTAATCCCTTGAACTTATTGTGATAATTGTTATTACCACCTAATGTTCTATTGCATTCGAGATCCTTTCAGAATACAGTAAAAAAAAAGCAAAGTAATAAGTTAAAATAAATAAAATGGCTGTAGATACCAACCATCAATTGGCAAAGTTTATGAGCTGGCAATCCGAAAAAGTGTATGGCTATAGCAATCTGTGACATCATTTATTTGCCAACTTAATTGATTATTCTGTTGCTGTTCTCTTTTTTTTATATATTATACTATATTTTTTCCTAAGCACATAGAAGCTTTTTTTCATTTTGTGGTTTTATTTACAGGTGCTAGTTGACTCCACCCAATTCGTGAACTTCTTCTGTGACCATGTCCTTCAGGTTTGGGACAATCTAGTTACACCGGAAGGAGGTACAGATATAAAGCTAGAACTTTTGAAGCTATTTGCAGAAATCACAGAACATTGTGGAGAACTTGAAAACCCACAGCAAAAAATTTATGCAGTGTATGAGCTGCTAATGGTAGGTCAAAATACATTTGGTACAGACAGCATCATCAACTGCTTACCCCCTTTCCGAAAGAATTTTAATGCAAGAGGGGTAACCGATTGATGACTCTCTCTATACATAAAATAACATAGGCATCTTTTTCAAATCTGCAAAACCTTTTGAATACAATTGGTTTAAGTGTTGTTCTGTTATTAGCAGTGATCGGAATAAGTAGAGCTAGGTTCATTGACCGCAAACATTGATGTTAATATGGATATTTCATGGGATTTGGACTGATACTACGGGATTTCATTGAATTTCATTATTGTTGTCAATATGTTTAAAAATGGTTTATGTAGGCCAATAAGCGCATGAGCGACGTTGTATATTTTACGTCAACAGCACGCTATAAAACTTTTGGCCAAGCGCGCAACGTTGCCGCTTTGTTGAAACGCGTAATGTCGCCGCATTATGGAAACAAAAGAAAACATTAGCGGGGTGTCTCTTTCGCTAGTGTGACACCTGATTTTGTCACTTTCTGCGCCACTACAATTTAATTCTTTACCAACAGTAACTTGTCTCAGACCAATGAAATTTTTTGTTTAAATAAGTGAATTATTGTCGAAACCTATTGATTATTTTAATTCAGATTTTATTGTAAATACAAATTGTTCTATTTGATAATGTTTTGATTTTCTAAGGAACAAATAATTTGTATGTTTTTGTACAACTTCAGAATTAAAATGTTAAAATGATTGTTGATTCTTGAATAAGAAATTGTTACGTAAAATGTTATGTGGTTTAATGAATCAAGTTTATCTATTTATTATACTACCCTTATCCCGTCCTTCTTATATTTAGGTACCCGTCAGAAAGGAAGTGTAATCTTTCATTAGTCCCGAAGGCGAGGATAATTTTTGTATGATTTTACTACTTAAAAACCAAATCCCGGGGGTCAATATCCATATTATTCTTACCTACGGCAAGTACATAAAACGGCTCTACCTATTCCGATCTATGGTTATTTGCTGTATAGATAAATAGAATTAAGATAAATACTGCATCAATATTTCAGTGTAAAGTTGAATATTTTGTTTGTTTCGCAGAAATATTTGCCAGAAGCACCAGTTGAAGGTGAAGTAACTGAGGGTGAAAAATCTGAAGAGAAGACAGATGACTCAAAGACCACTCCATCACTTCAATTTTCCCATGTTGAGTGTGCATTGTTTGCACTACACTCACTGTGTCGTAAGGCACCAGAGGCACTGACTGCAGATACCACAAAAATTAAAGCATTACGTCTGCGATTACAATATACAGCACGATTAACACAAGGATACATAAAAAAGTTGAAGGAAGTTACACAAGTATGTAATCGTATAATACAATATCACCAGTCAATTGCTTTCATAGTTATATGCTTGAACTAAACACATTTTATTTTCCAGGCCCAAAAAGGTGAAGATGCAAATTCAGAAGAAAACAAGTTGAAAATAGCTGCTTTGAAGACAACGTCTAATATCAACACACTTATTAGAGATCTATTCCGTACTCCTCCAAGCTTTAAAAGCAAAGTACAACTGTCATTCCAATCCAAGAAAACCGAAAAAGAGGTATATTTGTCTCAATATATTATGCTGACACGCTCCTATGCTCGAATCCGATTTGCAGTTTTATGCCAAACTCAAGTAAGAATCAATATCAAAAAATAACCTAAATTGATGATAAATTTTCTTTTCAGGAAAAACTTTCTGCTGACTCAGATGATAAGAAACTATCACCAGTACACAAACGACATCGCCCTATCACTTTTGACAATGAACATGACAAAGAATCTCCTGAGAAAAGGTCGCGAAGTGGTGATAGAAATATGAAAATGTACACACCACCCTCTGGCAAATACAGCTCTAGACTGAATAATAATGGGAGGTTCTCTGGGAATAACTCTGGAGGGAGGGGAGGACGAGGGGGATACGGTAGACGTGACTTCAGAAACAATGGAGCGCCCTTCCGAAGGCGTAATAACTACTAAACATCCAAGTTTCTGATTCTATATTCATTCAAATTTACAATGACTTTAATTTAAAAGCATTACAGTAGAGTGAAATATTTGCTCCTAAAGCTTTTATAGAAAACTAGAACTTGTTGCAATGGCAGAAACAACAAGAAACCAACAATTTGCTCACGCAACACATTTGAACAGCTGATTTATAGTTAAGCGTTAGTGTGCTGTTAGTCTCCCTCGCATTTCATTGTGGTTGTTTATTTAGGTACGAAGTTCTACTGATTTATTGATCCTATTGCAAGTGCATATGATAAGGACACTCAGTATGAATTTATTTAGACAGAATAATGTCTTAGTTGAGCGGCGGGTATTATAAAGGTTGATTCGTCTGTACTTTTTTTTTGGAACGGTCGCATAGGTTATTTTTTAACAGGTGCAGCAGTAGCAGTCCTCGTTTTATTTTTCTTCATCGTCAATGGAATTTGTGTTTTTAGTTCCAGAATTCAGGCACTCGCAATATTTTAGAGAAATTGTGCAGCATGGTAAGTACCTTGTTTCTAAGGCTTAATTATTAATTTAGCAGTCGTGTCTTAAAAAAGCAACTGAATAGTATTAATAGAGTTGTCACTGTGGTAAGTATTAGAGTTAATTTAGAATTATTATAGTCACGAATCTTCTCCACCAGTCTGTCGTTCAAGAGTTATGCCGGACATCGCGTGTGAAAGAGTTCTGATACTGTAAGTAACTATATAATAAGTTGTTAATATCTTTCATACAGATGCAGCAAGCTACAGACGGTTTTGCAGCGATTTCTCTACAAACTTTTTATATTGACAGTTTCCAGATTTTTGTTGACCTACTTTGGATAACCAAGAAGACTCCTACAATGGTTTTTAAATTACAGAATACTTGTGGAATTCACTTCGGGGAATAAAACAATTTTTAATATAACCAATTATCGTTTTATTTATAAAATCGAATAATTTCCGATTTTATCTTTTACTATTACAAAATTTAATAATAGTTACAATCTAGCTAGAGCCAACCATTAGCTAGTAAATTCTATAAGCAACTATAAAATGCCTACGATGACCGTAAAAATTAAGACTACAAGTTAACTGCTAAAACGTTGATCAGAAAGAGTTCCAATTTACAGTTCCCTTTGAATTCAGCTATTTCCACCTGATTCATGCAACTCAGCCCAGTTTGTAGGTCAACATTTAGACTGCAGACTGCATAAGACTACCAAGTACACATTAAATTCATCTACAAAATATTGTCAGTTTTATTGCATATGGGGTAAGCTATTAGAGGGCTGCAAGCCAATTACTGGACTTGGTGTGACATATTATTTTTATGATGTAATGCCATCTGAAATAGTGTAAACAAATGAACATTAGGTTTTCTATGACTATAAAATTATGATGCAAGTAGGTGATGTTTGTTGATTATAATTTCACAAAATATAAATTGGCTAAGTGAGATTTGATGAACGACTTACTTATTAATGATCCTAAAAAAAGGGTTATGTTATGTGACCTTTTTTATTACAGTAAATTTCTTATCTCATATTATCAACAACATTACACATAATCCGATCTAGCTCATTACATGGATCTGGATTTGACACATCATTAGGGCTGCAATCCATGTGTTCAAGTATTTCTACAGGGACCTTGAAGTTGGATTCTAATTCATTTTGGTCTGGTAAACTTTGTAGAGCACTTTGCAATATATCTTGAACTTTATCCAAGTGTTTTTTAAATCTGAAAAGTAGTCAATATAGATATTACAGTACCAACATAATTTGATTATAATTATAAGCTGAATAAATTATTTAAAAATCACATTACCGTGTCGCAGTTTCAACCCGTTGGCGCTTCTGCAATTCCATCATTACTCTCAAAGTTTCTCTAGCTTGATGGGGTCTAAACTCATTCAATAAATGATGTATGTGTATGAACAACAAACTGAGATCCTCAACCTTTTCTGCTCGTTTGGGAGAGTCAGGACAATGGACCAACAAATCTAATAAATCTAAAAAGTTGACAAGTAAAGAGTGGTTAAGTTTCTTCAGTTCTCTTCTCCTTTCAAAATGCATAGGGTATAGCCGCCGAAATCCCTAGAAACACAAAAAGGTTATTTAACATTTTGTTTTTATTATTAAATAATAATAATTGTAATAAACAAAGATTGTTGTTACCTGGCTTTCCAATGACCTGATTATGGTATCATCCGCATTGAAAGTATGGCCAAACATTGAATAAGAATCGTGAATAGGTCGCGGAGGCAAAGGTGCTCTATTTCTTCGAACATTTTCATCAGTATAGAAATTTATATATTGCATGGGAGGCAATGGCAATGAACTAACTTGTGTAGTTTCAGAAGACATGTTTGCGGTACAGTGTTTCAAAAAAATTTCTTTTTATGACGATTTTCGTAGTTTATCTATTAATGCGATCTCCCTATTGATGAATGTCCTTTTTGACTTAAAATCTTTCCCCACTAGCACAGCACATTACCTACCGATACACAATTAACCAAATCTTATCATACAACAGACTTACAATCAATTCAACAAAAAAATGACAACTAGTCGTTGTCAAGCTGTCAAGCTCATAAAAATATAATTACTCTGTGGACACCTGGGTATTTTATCCTATTCAGTAATAAATAATAAAAGAACAATTCATAATTGTTACTAAAAATAATTTCCTATGTTTATTTTCTTCCAAAAGAAACAAAATAAAAATCATATTTTACTTTTGTCATTTTATATCCTCTCACAAATTACCTTACTATTGAAATTCATAAAATAAATCCAATTCTACAGTTTAATAATTCAAGTATAACGTGTTTTTAAGACGACTTATTAAATTTTTAAACGAAAAAATTGCTTAGTAAGTATATTATTCAAGTTCAATAAATTTCTTTCATTGTTACACCACCTCATTGTCTTATTTTTGTCAAAATAACTGTCAAGTTACTGAATACGGTTAAAAGTATATCAGTAAAATTACGTCATGGTGAAACAGAGAGGAGAGGAGTGACAAAAAACCACGCACTTTGTAGACAGTGCGTCCCATTTCAATGACGGATTGCACGGCATCTTTTTTTTTCTGAATGGCATGTTGCAGGTCAACCTCGAACATCGGCTGCTTTACTGAACTTTCCTGTAGTGTCTTGTAATGTGACGCTTCCAACCATAGCTTAAATTTATAAACCAAGCGACTACATGCTAAAACTCTTACTTTTGTGAAGTTTATTTAGATTACGCTGATTATCAAGCTTTCACTACAAAATATGACAATTCACCCTATTTGTTGCCCTATTACCCTAATAGGACCGATGAAAATGATTACTTTTATCTGAAATACAAGTACCTAATATTTTTAATCGGTCGGTTTATAATAAGAGTTTTATTATTTTTAAATCAAATATTTGATATTTAATGAAAAATAGTTTAGACTGATGAATTCAGTATTTATTTGCCGTACTATTTCAGGCTCAAGTTTAGAGTGCTGGGCTCTATGGGCCGTGGTTCCATCGCCCTGTTTATTTGTTTTTGGTGGTAGTCTGTTCCTGTCAAAATAATCTCATTCATTGTTCATAACTCATTCAATCCATCAATCATTCGTTCATGTTACTCATTTCATCTCATCTCATTCTTCGATTTCTTCGTGCTTCGGTTTCGGGTTTTGGTTGTACTTGTAATAATATTTTTGGGCCGAAGAAGTGAATATTGCAAAGGAATGTGATTTTTTATCGATTTCAATGTGTTGTGTATTGATGCGAATCAGTTATTGTAATTTGGACTAGTATAAATAATATTGTCCACATATTTATCGGTTCATGATATTCATCTATTTGTGATGGATTTGGATGTTTGAAGGTATGTATGGTTTTACATGTTTTGTAATGGTCTTACCGGTGTTTCAGGAGCGTTCATTTTAAAACTGTTCTTTTTTGTTATGCTTCAGGCTTAAAATGGCTGGAAAGGATGATGATGAAGTAATACTGCAAACGTTTATGGTCAAGAGGTCTCAAAATAAAAAGCTATTTACACCGGTTAATTACAAGGAACGGTGGCTGGTTTTGACTCGTCGAGCTCTTATTTATTATGACACGGATGGCGAGGTAAATTAGATTGGTCTACTTTTATTACCAATAAACTATTGATTTAGGTACCTACTAATGTTTGTTGACTATAAACAGTATATATTTACTATTTTAATACAACTCAATGGTTGAGTCTGCATTTTTTTTTATACTTACATATTTTTGTGTCAATTATAATATCTTGCAAATTTTTTGTTACTTATACCTATCACAAAGCTTGTTCAATAGTTAGATTTAATGATTTTTTATTCATTCTCTTTTAATTTTTGTGCCGCTAAGGACATGTCATAAAACATAGGTAAGTGATTTTCACTTGGCAGCTGAAATGTTCATTTTGATGATTCAAGAGATCAGTGGTTAAGCATTGAACGATGCTGTACAGCCTTCCAGCTGTAAATATTGAAGATTTCTCTAAAATTAAATAGGTACCCGATTTTAAAGTCTCTAGAGATCAGTCTATTTCTATAATAGTTTGTTGTTAAACCCAAAATATAATTTGAATAAAATTTAAATTGAATAAATATTTTGGTTTGTGTAGATAGAGCATGTACTTACACATTTTTAAGTCACTAATGGCATGACCACTGCTTGTTACTATATTATATTGTTTTATTATAAACATACTGTCATGCCTGTAGGTATTCCCCAAAGGGTTAGGCAGAGGTGTACCAATGTACACCCACAGTTCTCCAGCATGTTTAGGTCCCATGTAATAGGAGGCAAACCGGGCACAAATCCAAACTCTGAGCTGCTACTGAGAATTTAATAAAAAGTCCCAATAACACTTTTTACTCGACCTGGAAATCGGACCCAAGCCCTCTAGGGTAGTGATCGCGCTCAGGACCACTAGGCTAACGAGGCAGTCAGTCAGTCTGTCAGTCAGTTTTATTATCTACTGACAAAAAATTCATGAAGCAGTCATACATTTTTGATTTAGGAATGTATGGATTAATGAGCGCATATCAATGATAACACATTATTGATAAACTTATGCCTAAATGTATCACTTTTGGACATGGTGCTTTTAATATTTATACCCAATAATAACATACATTGCCCATCCCAAAAACTTAGTTAGCTAAGGATCATTCCTGACCTGTGTATTATGTTAATATTATTACATACATCATGCTTGTGTTGGTTGATGTTAGTACTATGCTTAAAACAAACTGATGTTTTTGTTGCTGTAGCTGTACCCTTAAATTATCTTCTAAATGTAAATTAACAATCTATCTTCACTGCACTCAGTAAACAACTTTAGAAATATCTCTCATGAGAATCAATTTTATTAATGATCTGCACAGTTTTAAAACACCATATGTAATATTAAAAATGCAAGTAATTTTCTTGAAATTAAACAAACCAGTCTGTCCACTAAATGGTTGTAGCCAAACATTCAGTGCTGCAAATGAAGAAGAGGTCACAATGTGCTGGCACACCTAAGACTATTAAGTGGAAACCACTGATTACTTGCTGTTGAAACACACCAGAGAGAAATGAAACTGTGATTATACCAATTGGATTATTCTCAGAAAAAGCAGTTTAACTGTTATCATTTATCACACTATTGCTTAATGCAATTATTGAATACTTACTGCTTGTCCAAAATCGAGCTCATGGTTCCTTGCAGTGTTTTTTTTGCATGACCTCTAGTTTAAAACTTATCCATAGTCCAGTTCATACTGGGATAAAAAGAACTGCCTGTATAATACCAGGCAGATATTACATAGAGATAATAGAGGACATCAAACTATTAGTATGCTTATTGTTACTACTAAAATATTATATTACTTATAAAATATACCAATATGATCATCTATTATTAATTTGTATGAAGAAAAATAAATATAATTAAAACACTCAAAAGCTGTTAGTAAGAGCTTTTTAAATACCTCAACCAAATCATTAAATTAGAGGCCACTGTAGAGTAATCTGAAAATGTCTTCTAAATATAATCCATTTCCACATTAACAAAAACTTGAAAAGCTTAGTTGTTGTAATAACAAAAGAATTCCAGTGCTCAGGTAGTCAGCCAAGTGGAATAATTGAACATCAGCACCAAAAGCAAGATATGATTCACAACATAATTGGTGGTTCATTCAAAAACACTTGATTGTTTGTACCCTGCTCAACTATTAAAGCTTGGAGCAAAAAAAAACATGAAAACCAATGTCGGCTTATCTCTGCAAGGTCTGCGCGACTTATGTGGTACTAATTTAAGGATAGTTCCTTACATTAGTACGTAGTAAGAATAATAATAAAATTGTCGAGCTTTCCGGACCTCCGACTCGTAACAGGTAATCTTTTCTTAGACATATTGATCTCGCCCTAATTGAAAAGTGACGCCGTAAATCTGGACACTACTGAGATGTTTATCCACGTTCACATCAAAAAGTCACCGAATAGTTCAGGACATTGCCTACAGATTGACAAATGAATTTCGAGGCCATTTGTTAGCTTATGCAAAAAAAAAGCTTTTAAAAAAACAACTAATATGTGGGCATTATACACTTCAGTTCCGATTGCAAGTAAAGTCCAGGACGTTGTGACGACTATATAGTTTTTTTTTCAGTCTCTTGCCATTATGATCCATTTTATTTACTGGGTTCTCACAAATCAAAATTATTATTTCCTGTCTTGACTAAGGGTATATGTACGCGTAATGCAAAATTCCGTTGCCTCAGACTAATTCTAGCTTGTATGTAGGTAGTAGGTAGCTATGTGGACACAAGGTTCAAGTTACGCAGCCAAGTCGATTTTCGTGATATCGTCTGATGCAGCATATTAAAATATGCTGTGGTTGTCGCACACAATCCTACGATTTGTGCCAAATAAATAAAAAGCCGCGTGTCAAAAAAATGTCACGTGCACAGATTGTGCATTGAACGGATTGAACCTTAAAACAAGCACGATCATGGCAGTGAAATTACGACATGAAAACAACATTACTACTTCTTAAACATCAAATTAATCCATATACGTATTGTGCTTCTCCACTGGAAATGAGCATCCCTGGAGTTGAACCACAAACTTGGGTTAGCACTACGCGGGCGAAACCAATTTTAGCGGCATGGGTACTACTTACACCCATAGAAAGATTGATTGCGTTTGGTATTTGCGTTTGACCCTCTGTATCTGTCTAAGAATGGTCGAGCACCCACTCTTATTCTCTATCTAGACGTCATCTTCATAATCTGGTTGTTAGTTTAGTGGAACATCATTCGCCATGTACCGATCGCTCGTCGTTATTAATGTCGGCTAGTAGCCGGAGCTATTGCCACGTGGGCAGGTGAGGCTGTTTATTTTACATTACATAGAGTTAGTTTATACCTACTTTTATACATTTTCGCGTTTCACACTTAGGTAATTAAGAGGCAGTCTTTGCTTTCACATTATTATTTGAAAAAACATGAGTGGCCTTATTCACTAATAGTTTTTTAATTTCATTTTGACTAGCTCGTCCCGCCATTCCCTTCGTGGTCGACTGCGGCGTTGCGTCGCTGTATCAGGGGACCACTGCGTACTAACTTTGGCCTACGGCTCTTCAGACATACGGCAGACGTGGTCAGTCCAACCCCATTTTAGTTTTTGGAGGTACCTTTATTGTATCATTACTAAACGTGGGACAGACCCAACTGTTTCTCAAATCCTTCGAGAGTTCGAAATAATGTAATAACTACGTCTCGTCTACGTGAAACGACAGGTTATTAAAAGAGTTAGGGGGAAACGGTATGGCAAATGTTTAGTCAGATCTCAGATCCTAATATTTGCATTTTGCAGTTGGTAGCCACTGATATTGGCGAAAATGCAGATACTGGTATCAACTTGGAACTGAATTATTTTTTTGATATCTTCGTACTTACTCATGTTGAATTTTTCGGTAATTAACCTGTGATGAAATGCTTAGCTTTACACGTAAATTTTCGGTATTTCAGCTATTACATTTGACCACTATGTCTCATACAAAAAGTTTTACGCATGTGAAACTTTGGGAAACATTGTTGAACTTCTTGTCATATAAACTTAGACGTCTCTTGCAGCCTGACGGTCAATTTAAGACACATAGGTTAGCCCCTAAAGATAATTATTATTAGAATTTAAATCTATTATGATAAGTTACGGGGTATGCAGAATATTACAAGAAAAAGCTCTTAAGACCTTTCCCAGCGAATTTGATCAATGAGAACTTTGATGGAAAGCCCATCATGTATAAACAGATCAAGGAAACAGTTTTGATTTGGTAGGTACGACATTATTTATGGTACAGTGGTAGCGAGCAGGACAATTTATCAAAACAGACAGGGCGAAGTCCACAAGCTTATTTCAGTGTTAATTATTGGTCTTTTTATCATATTATACACCTAATCTATTAAACTGAAAGAAGGAAGTGCGGGATCGCAAAAGATGGAAGCGTTGGTTCTAGGCCTTTGCCCAGAAATGGTCTGTACCTAATAATCAACTCTAACTAGTAAGCCTATATTCTATCTTCTAGAAACATCTCAAGAAACCTTGATCGGATTAAACTCACGTTGTATATTGCGGCGGTTGAGGTGTCTGTCTTCTACCTCATTACAGTTTTAAAGTGTCGGACAACCAACTCGTGCGTGAAAACCACGTCACTTTTGAGCTGTTTACAAGTAGATTGCTTGTTAAACTTAGCTCATAATAATCATAATCATTTTAGTGCTTAAATTGCTGCAATAAACGATACACCTCATGTGCACTCCATTGTTGCATAAAAATAAATAGGTTGGTACTTAATACAGACTTTTGCAGCACTGCCGATATAAATTAGAAGCTATAGTACATTTTAGTATAGTTAATGTCTAGGACGCGCAGGTGATGTTAGTTTTGTTCGATGTTTTAAATGAAAGCTGGAGGACGTAGGGGTGAATGTGTGGGGTGGGAGCGCATGCGCGAGCTGGGTGTGTCTATCGTCCGGCGCGACGCCCGGCGGCGGCAGCGGCAGTTCCGCAACACCGTCTGTCGCCGGCCCACACCGCACCCGGACTACCGCTGGTAAAATACCAATCACTTACACCTCAATCAAACATATCTATTCAGTCTTTACTTAAAATATCACACAAATCATGTTTAATTTATGTTTTTCATCTCATAGTGTTACCAATATCTTTCTTTTTGGTGTTATTGAGACATCGAACCGGTGCCCAAATACGTGCGCATTCCTTTTTCAGTTTTCACCTACGCAAAAACCACTTTTTTACACATTCAACATCGGTATTTTTATTCCTGATTGAATAATTACTGCGTGGTATTTAGATACATGACGATTTTAGTTTTTATTATTCAGCGTTTTCCGTGACCCCTTGGTGTTGAATAGCGGCGTCTGATAGATATAGCTTCATTTACCGTGATCAGTTTATCCAGCCATTTGCTGGGAATTAGTATTAATTTATTGAAGTCGTACGTGTTTATTATATTGTGTAATGTGTACCAATTGCCGAACATTATTTCAACACATAAAATATGTAACTAAATTACTTTTATATTTTATACGTGAACTTAGTTTTTTTTTAATAATATCCGGATCTTTTAAGTAGTGTGATATTTTAGATTTATTTATTAGGTTAGCTAACAGTTAGGTACACTATTACATTTATGGAGTACAATTTTACAAAAAATACATTTGTAAGTGTAATAACTACTTACTGGCTAACACAACATGCACAAAACAACGGTGTTAACATTCAAATTAAACGATTTTAAATTAAACAGTACAACAAGAAGTAAGCAAGAGAAATATACATGAAATTATATACTTATCTACATATAAATTAACAGAATAATAAAAACAGGATTATATTAATTAAAACAAGTAAAACAATTAATTAATTCTTAAGATTAGATATTCTTATTTGCCTATATTTGTTTAAAACAAATGCAAATAAAAGTAATGGACGTTTTTAAAGTGCCTAACAATATCTATCTGTTCATACCTCTTCTATTTAATTCCAGAGACATTGTTCATAAAATTTTGTGAAACGCTTTAGTGATCCTTAGTAAGCACGTACATAGTATTAAAAATGATATTATTAAAACGCTTTTCGTAAAAAAAAAAATCATTTTTTTAAGGGAGATCAAACATTTTTGGAAAACGACAAATGATGGTCTGGGAGACGTGTCTAATTTTTGTAAATGCTACCAGTACAATTTATCTTAAAAAGTACGGTTCTTTTCACCATAATTTACAGAATAATAATAATAGATTTCTGTATACTTCGTAATTAAACTATACATAAGGATACAAAACTCAACAGTAACCAAATTATAAAAGTCTTTAAATTCAAAAACTGTTTTAAAAGCTTGCACAATAAATACAAAGACAACAAAGAGTATTCACTGACTTTTGTTGATGTATTAAACTGTGCACAGTAACCGAAAGCTCGAAAAGTGCAGTAAAATAAACAAAAAGTGTGTCGTAGCAGTCGTAGCCCTCCTGCGCTTAAATAGACTTGGCAATCACTCCCCAGTCCCCACAGCGAGTAGCGTCAACCCCTCGCACTTCGCATTAATGTATGTACCGTCATGCCGCGTGTGGTCCCTCGTTATGTGAGCAATTTTAATGGAGAGCCCTCAGTCGCGACGCCCGCTAATTGTTTGAAAAAGGTTCAGTCTACTGACTCAACCGCGTCACTGTTCTGTTGTTTCAGTTCACTTCAAAGAATCTAGCGGCTTTGTATGTAGCAACTGTTTAAAATGTTCATATTAACAATATTTAGTAAACATGGTTTGATTTCCAACTCCTACAGGACGTTAAAATAAGGAGGATGTCATAAATTTAATGATGTTGCAAAAAATATTTTATCAAATGTAGTGTTAATGATTTCGTAATTTATTTAGGTAATGTGTAAAAATAGAAACATTTATTTGGCGACAAAATTTTTTTTTTTTACATATTTATATTTTAACTTGTGAACTCCACACTAGGTCTAGTCTGCCTCGTGGAGTCCTTGCGAGTTTTAAGCAATTCGTGATTCCGGGATGGATACAGTGTTGAAATTATTTATTACATGATAGAAAAACAAAACAAATAATAAAAACTTTCAGAAAAAAAGAAAATACATAAATTATAACTAAAAGAAGGTCATTGGTGTCTAGTAAGAGTGTGTTATGGTGCAGTTGTGTGAGCGACAGTACAATGGTGCAGTTGTGTGAGCGAGAGTGCAATGGTGTAGTTGTGTGAGCGAGAGTGCAATGGTAATTTAAATAAAATCAATCAATTATCTAAAAGCAAATAATTAACACCAATTCCATACTTGCAATATTCAACGACGCGTTCCCAGTTCCCATATTAACGCATCTTACTAGTTAATCGGCTCATTATCGCGGCACAGTTGTGGCAGTGCACGTAACTAACCATTAATTAATTAATTATTCACAATAGGGCTAGCATAGTCATACCCAACTCGATGAAGACAATTAAATATCGAATGATAAGTAATATGAATGAATCTTATACAGTTTGTTGTTGTTTGTTTGAAATATCATCTCACACGAGCAAGATATCATGCGGACCAATTGACAATATCGGAAATAGCTTCTTCGAGTGTTCCTGTAAGCGGTGGTGTATATCTATCTCCCCGCAGAAAATCAACTCGGTGATTTGATTCATTACGCAACCCGGTGCTCGGCCGTTGTGCGCTTTCAGGATGTTATTAGATCAAGTCATCGGCGTGAGGCAAATTCGATAGAAAATCTGCATTTTGTACTGATGAACTCGTTCTTCGGCGTCAAGTTAACTGAACGGAATATTTGATTATGGACTCGCAATTTATACTTCTCACAAATGTTGGCTCAATTTATAGAGACAGATGTTATAAGTGTTCCTCATAGCAACGTATATGCGAGCAAATGTTTGCGAAAACTGTCGCGTAAATAAAGTTAAGTAAGTGTTCCGGGACAGGTTGTGATGTTGGTAATTGGTGTAGTGTGTTACTTAGAGAGGGCTGCTCGCTAGCCGATTGGCATGACGCCAGCCCAGCCGTTGCTCTTATCGCGGCTTGCTAGCCGACACACTAATGGTGGTATATACGCTTCGTCATCCGTACTCTTACTTGTCTACTTACAATGTTGACGTACACTTACAGGATAAAGTGTTAGGTTTACTCAACATTAATTTCGGGAAAATGAATATTAATATATAATGGGAAAATTGAAACATCTTATTATTTTATTTTAAGAGGTTTCTTTACCCAGCTCTAGTTGCAAGAAAATGTCGATTTTCACTGCGGAATGGCACTGAATATGGAAATTTTCACGCATCGGCGAAATTGGAGCTTGGCTCTGAAAAATATCCGAGCTTCAGTTCCGACCAGAATTCAATTAGTGAGAATTGTAGCGTGAACTATAGGTACTACTTCTTTCTTTTGTGCCTATTTCATCGAATTCAAAATATTTTTAAAGCTTACGTGATTAAAATGTTATAAGCGTTGCTGTTCATGAAATATTTTCGATAAGCCTAAACAAGGTCACAAAAAAGAGGGGTCTGTTAAGAAAAAAGCGTTTTTCCAGGTTCTGAGGATTCATTGGTAAATAGGTGGCTGTTATTACCATTTCTTGTGAATGTAAATTTCTTGTTGTCTTTCTCATTCTTCAGATTGCATTTAGCAAATTGTACGTTAAGTTTTGTACAGTTAGATTGCAGATTATCTAATTTTAGAAAAAAAAAATAAGCTGTATTTGTTAGCAGACTGATTTTGGTTTAAGGTGCGTCTTGAAATTGAAATATATATTTTTTAGCTACTCATGGCGGATGCCATATGGCGGATTAAGCCTTACTTTATTAGAAGTCCATTTTATTTTAACAACTCTGTAATGTGAAAAAATATCTTTCGGCATTTTCGACTGATTTAAGTACTTATTTAATGTGCTTTGAATTAACTACTTAATAACATGATATATCTAAACAAGCCTGCCTACAATGCTAGATTCAGGGTAGCTCGCGTTACGTAGGTATATCTCCAAGCTTAATTATATTATTCATATAGTGTGTGAGGTCTAGTCGCGATCATTCAGATACTGTAAACAATCGAATATGGCCTCGGTATAATGACTAGTTGACGTCAAGACGTTACTGCCAGGCGGTAAAACGCTCATACCGTGTCTACTAAGGTGAGCTGGCGTTGTGCGCCGAATCGTTGAATGGGCAACTTCCTTGAATCTTAAATATAATATAACGAAAATATTATTACATTTTCGTGTGTGGTGTGCCGAAAGGCTGTCGATTGTTTACTTCATTTGTGGAAATACGTTTCAAATCGATTGTAAAATGGTTTATTATGTCGTGTGTGGTAGAAACGGAAGGAGCGTGGGCGCATCGAAACGGGCGCAATCCATACAGTGGAGCAGGCGCAGTTGGGGGAGCTGAGCAAACACATACCCGAGGGTGACGGTGAGAAGAGCCCCGTTTATAGATATCCCTTTCAGGTAA
This sequence comes from Caradrina kadenii, assembly GCA_947462355.1. Classification (NCBI taxonomy): domain Eukaryota; kingdom Metazoa; phylum Arthropoda; class Insecta; order Lepidoptera; family Noctuidae; genus Caradrina; species Caradrina kadenii. The sequence goes on along the minus strand of OX381677.1, from coordinate 7,062,028 downwards.
TAATATATTACGTATTTCACTAATAATTACATAAACATGCGCAGGTATATGATAGACTGTTGGTTTGTTTCCGTAAAAATGTATTATCATGATATTATATGTATGTATGTAAAAAGTCTTATTCACGTGTGTATACGGTCAGGTGGGGTACTCGGAACAAAACACAGACTACACACTATACCTCGTCGCCGCTGACCATACGGAACGCCTGCAGTGGATTCACACAATCAGATCGGGTACGTACCCACCCACCGTTACATAATGTCGCTTATTACGTGTGACGTAGCTGAACCCCGTAACTGACAATCTGTATTGTTAGCTTTGTCGTTCGCTCCACGTGCATAAAATCCATTATATACCGTCTGTATTTGTTAAGGGTTAGGGCAGTTTAGGTCTTTATAAAATTCAATATTTTTAGATACACAGGGAACAGAAAATTTGCTAATTTTTTCTGAGTATTCTTTTATATTCTTTAAACTCAATCTTCAGGTACTGAATCAAAGTTAAAGCGTAAACGAAATATAAACGAATTTAAAAAAAAAAGTGCTGCGAAAGCTGAGGGAGATAGTGTACAATGAGACAGTTAGGACAATAAGTATTGGCTACAATTTAAACGCTCACAAAATATTTTTACATGCTATCAAATAAAATAATTGGCCCTAAATACATAAGTCAGGTTAGATTTTATTTTCTGTTGAGCATCAATAGATCTTTTCGTTAGAAACTTAACTTATTATTTTGTATTTAATTGGAGCATTAAGACATGGTGGGTTACAGTTTGCACAGTTACTGGTCGACGAAGTTTATACCACCCTGGCGCCTGGTCTGCGCGGCGCTGGAGCTGCTGTGACGCGGAGCGACGCGCCGCTCCTGGTTGCGCGGGCGCAGACCTCTGGACCCTCATAGAAACCGACCTTGACCTGTTCCCACAGCCACAGGACAATCGACTGTCGAACGACATACCATGTGCGTACAAATTTCACTAAAGCCTTACCAATTATACGTTTCCGCGACACACTTTCCAGCTCCTCAAACTGCTATATTAGGTGTACATTTACTTATTTGGATTAAGAAAAAACAACTTGTACTCATGCTTTCAGAATAAAGAATAATTATTCAATGTGATAGCTAGGTATAACAACAAATAACCTAGGTATTTGCAAAATAAACTACATTATAAATGTAGATATTAAATATACATTTAGGTACCAAATAGGATGCAATTTTGATTATTCGAAACAACTCTAAAAAAAATTAGCCATTTCAATCGCAAGGCTTCTGTTGAAGATGGTATAATCTTCAAGCGAGTCAATTGCCGTTAATGACGTACGTATAAAATTACCTGTCCCCTTTCTACGTATCCAGCAACTAGTAAGTGAAAGGGAGAGCGCACACCGCCTGCGCGCGCGCGTCGAATGGTGAATGTAGGCCGAGCGCGACCATCTTTGAGCCTTCGCTCCTCGTCTCGACAACTCTAAAGCCTAGTTCTTCATGGATCGTCGTAAATTTTACTTAGAGTGAAAAAGAAAATAATGCAGGGTTTTGGTGCCTCAACTGAGAAATTGGTGTGGTCACTTTTTCGTTTATAAAAAGCTATGTAGTTATATCTTTTGTTATTTGAAGCTGTATTTTTTCATAGATTATAACTGAATACTATTCAGAGACTAGACTAGACCATCCACATAAACATTTGTCGCATTTTATTTCCTTTATTATTTGAATCAGTTAAAAAATGTTTTATTTTTCACCAAATGAATTGTATTCATGTAGGTTGCGTCCAAATATGTATTGGTTTAAAAATAGCATACAGGAAAACACGTTGTTGTTATTGGTTTTACTTAATAATTTATAAAAGTTGGTTCAATCACGTTCGAGTCGTATCGGCTGCAGCACCCGCGCTGCCGCGCACCGTTATGTATCAAGCTTTACCTTCGCCGCGGTACTTGGACACGTTTGTAGGCAGTCGGAGCGAGGTGTCGCGCGCGGACGTCCGGTCTCAAAGTCCCGTTCCCATGTTGCCGAATAAACCCGAAGACGAACCAATGGTGACTAAGAAGAAGATAAAAATACCATGTCTTTCGTTAGCGTCGTTCCTCCCGGCTCTAGAGGGTACGGTACATTTCGTCTGACCTCTATTTATTTGGCCTCGTCGCCATCGGTTGCGTTCACTGGTCTCGTTGCACTCACTTTCTTGTCTTGGTCAGGTGTAATGTAATGCGTTTGTGTAATGCCTGCTGGAGTGACACTGTGCAGTGATTCTGATACAACGGTGTATAAGGATAGTGCTCATTGTGCTATGGATATAGGTCATCATATATTAGTGCCTTAACTTTAAGAAATTTGTTCTGCTATGGGTTTGTTATTGTGTTAAGATACGTCAAATTAAGACATCGAACTATCTCTTTTAAGGTTCTCGTACTTTCTAACATGAATTATAGGTGTACTTTTTCGATAAGTAATCGAGTTCTAAATTTGAACATCCCGATTACTTGATGTAGAGTCTGAATATTTTGGTCAACCTATCACCTGTTAAATCTGTGTGGCATTAAGTATCTGTCATAATATTATTTTCGTGTTGATATTTATCTAACAATAGTCTTCATTATTAACATCGTAACATTTTACTTGTACTTGAATGTTTTTAGTGTTAATTGTTTCATTATTATGATAATTTCTGACAAAAGTATTAATAGTTCCGTGGCCTTAGCATAATGAGTAGTTTTACGGCACTTAAACAAGATTTTCGGTAAAGGAAAACGGGCTATTGATTTTGGAGGTGTTTTCCGCATTCACCTAATTAGCATTTGGCGTAACTATGCATTAATTGAAAGATGGTTGCAATGTTTATAATTATTGTATTGTGGTTTTATACAAATTTAATAATAATGAATAGTCAAAATAAAAAGTCGTTATTTAATATAAAAAAAAATAATAGGGAGTGTTAGTAGTATGAATTACTGAAGTGCAATTTTTATTTTGTATATTTTTTTAAAGCTATTATTTAACTCCTCACCAGAAATGTGCTTAGGTATATTTTCCTAACATAACGAATAAAATAATACCTACTCGCTAATAAATAAAGTAGGATTAGGTAAGGTTATGCTTTTTTGATGAGCATTTATCGTTTTTAATAATGAAATAGGGATATATCCTAATAAGCTATCAAATTGTAAGTGTCCATTTCAAAAATGAATATTCGTTTGTTTGGCAGTCACGATGCCCGGGGGAGGCGGCGCTCCTCCAGGCACTCCCTCCGCCAAGCCAAAGGTAACCCAAAATGCTGCTGTAAGTATTCCAACGTTAAGTTATTATTATTTTTTATTATACTTCCCTAATTTGAACAATTCAGAAAGGTTTTAAAAAAAATATGAAGTTGTTTTTATGACCAATCGCAATTAATGATAAAGTTATTTGAATTAAGAAACCAAAAATAAATGTTATTGTTATTTACAGGAAAAGCAGAGAACCAAAGTTGTGGTAGCCCTATATCCATTCAAAGCTATAGAAAGCGGAGATCTCTCACTAGAAAAGGTGAGCTTAGTTCATAAATTACAGTTCCTACTTAATAGACTTTTTAATACTATTGTGGCGTGACACGGCTTCTGGTCATATTGTAGGAGGATATTTAGTGTCAAAAGATAGGCATTTTGGAATGAATCAACATATGTACATATATTTAACGTTCTCACCAAAGCGCCTTGAATGGTACTCATCTGTATAGTTAATGGTCATTATTAATCAAGAACAGAGTACATTGAGTTTTTGGTAAAACCCGTAGGTGTCGCGCACAAAAAACAAACAAACACGTCAAAGGCAATTAACCCATGATCTTTTGTTATTTAAACTATTTTAGCATTGTGTCTGTATGGGATTATAAGGAACTTCTGCCCGCGACTAGGTGCTCGTGAATTTGCTTACAGATCTCTAATTTATTTAAAAATATAGTGTAGCGTATGTTATTTGTTGATTATTGTAGCTTTCCATAAGTGAAACATTTATTTCAATCGGTTAAAAAGTTTTTGGAGGTTATTTATTACAAACAAAAATACAAATCTTTTCTTTTTATAACATTCGTTTTTTATTATGAATATCTATTTTTGTATAGTGTGAGGGACTGACTCTATAATGGTATTAAAAATGTATACAGGCACAAGTGATTGTTCAACTTCCAGCTCCAAGAGATGGATTCGCTTTTGTTGATTGAAATACGAGACTCTTTTATTTGGAACTGCGCAGTCACAAATTATTAACTAAATTGTTAATTATATTTCAATTAATTAATTAATTTAAAAAAAAATCACTTTATAGGGCGCCGAATATGAAGTTATAGATGATTCTCAAGATCATTGGTGGAAAGTTAAAGATGAAAATGGGTATGAAAACAATATTTCTATTCTGTTTTTAATAAGTACCTACCTAGTTGCTCAGGATTATTGATTACTTATACTTTACTCCATTTCCAGGGCGGTTGGCTACATTCCTAGTAATTATGTTAAGGAAAAGGAAACAATAGGATTGCAGAAATATGAGTGAGTACCTATTAATATTTTATGTTGCGTATTATTTTGGAATATTTAGGATAGTAATTATTATCGCTTATGCAGGTAATTAGTTGGGAATATTAGTACGTAATAGTTATTTTATATGGGAATCACACAGGGAAACAAACAGGGTTACAATTACGTGTATGGGCAATGTGTTAACAGAAGGATAAGTTCAATTTCAGGTCAATCTTCTTTAAGTGTAACACAGGCATTTATTACTTTACTTTTTATTCCTAATGGTAGGTAAGGGTCGTAGCTGATGGGGTTCTGTAGTTGTTGCCTACGCGTATGGGTAGGTTAATATGTGGGAATATTATTACTGTTTATTTAAAATTTAATACAACGACCTCAGTTCCAACAAATCTGGTACTTATAATTACTCCAATAGAAAAAAAAACCTATTATAACCTCTCGTTCTCACGATAGAACCCCGGACCTTGCCCTAAACACGTGTACCTACAACATTAAGTATATATAGTATGAGTGTTTTAAAAAAAAGTGTCACTCGTATCTTACACTACTTATTTTCTAAATGAGTAACAACAAAATTATAATCAACACAACTTTGAAAAGGATATAACTAGAATGGTTATCTTGTGGTTTGTTAAACGTTTACAATTCTCAAGGTTTAGAATAAATATTCGATGCGCGTATTGCTGTCATTGATAGACTCGGTAAATTCGGTGTTACGCTAAAGATAAGTTAGTCAAATGTTTCACTTTACTGAGTTTTAGATAATAAATACACTAGCGTTTTAATACTTGTTTATTTATTACTGTTTCCACTGAACACAAAATTTTCGAACAACTTAGATACTGGTAGACAACCGCTGCTTGTCCCAATCATATTTCTTTATCTAACAATCCTTATTTCTAGAAATCTCTTACATATCTCTTCTCCCAGAACCAGGTTGTTAGCCTGTACCTTAAAAAACTAAGGCTCTTTCCGGTGACATTAGTACTTAATATTTACATTAAATAATTCTTTACATTAACTTAAACGTGAGTGTACTTTGGCCTCCACCTTCTACACCCAGGAACTGGGATATCTCGCCCGTATGTGCTTCTTAAAGGTTAACGGAAACGTGTGTGGTTAAGTTCCGTGCATTTATTATGCTTGTATGCAGGTGGTACGTCGGCGAGATGTCGCGACAGCGCGCCGAATCGCTTCTCAAGCAGGAGGATAAAGAGGGATGCTTCGTGGTCCGCAACTCCTCCACAAAGGGCATGTACACGCTCTCCTTATATACCAAAGTGTAAGTGAACTTGTTTACTAAAAATATATTAAATAGCGACTCACCTAATGTCAAGTCAAAAAAAAAAAAGTCAAAACATTCATTTCAATTAGACCATTTACAGGCACTTTTGAATTGTCAAGAAGTTACTCACACAAAAAGTGAAGCTAGTTGCTCGTTCCAAAACGTAGGTCTCCATGGAGAAGAACGAGCAAGAAACTCCATGGACACTCTTTTCAATTTGGTTTTTACAAAATCTTGGTTACAATATTCTTGTTGCTTTCTATCTTTAATGGGTGAAAAACAGTCTTTAACCCATATTATCCCAGTGTTCCATTTTTGAAACGGTTACTTTTTTATTTTTTTATTATGATTTTTGAACGCATTTCTAAATTAGTGTTTTTCAAAAATGGAACACTGGGATGATATGGGTTAAAAAATTCACTTTTCTATTTAATTTTACATATAAGGATTATAACATAACTTAAATACACAGAAACTTCTTTATTCTACACCTACATAAGAGAAATTGAACTAGCATAAAGTTGCAGGTAGTTGGCACTTATCGCCTTGGCAGGTTGTCAAGATCGCCTAAACTTGAGTCGTTCCGATTTCTTGATTATGCTATTGTATCGAACTGCCGTCAGTTTTGAGAACTGAAAATGTTTAGTAAAATACTCTTAATATTACAACTCTTCAACATTATATTACACTAGCTTCTGCCAGCGATTTCGTCCGCGTGGTTTTTTTCACCCACGTTAAGTTACATCTTTGGTTACTGCCCGCTCCCGAGTGTCGTAGCGTGATGTTATATAGCCTTTAGCCTTCCTCGATAAATAGACTATCCAACACAATTTTTTTTTTCAATTCAAACCAGTAGTTCCTGAGTTAGCGCGTTCAACCAAACAAACAAACTCTTCAGCTATATAATATTAGTATAGATATAGCTGGCAAATAAAGAATACCATCACGCCTGTATTCCCCGAAGGGTTAGGCAGAGGTGTAACAATGTACACCCACAGTTCGCCGGTATATTTAGGTCCCATGTAATAGGGGGCGAGCCTATTGCCATTAACCGGGCACAAAATCCTAGCTCCGAGTTGCTACTGAGAATTTCATAGAAAAACCCAATAACACTTTGCTCGGCCTGGGAATCGAACCCAAGACCTCTAGCGTAGCAGTCGCGCTTAGGACCACTAGGCTACCGAGGCAGTTCAAATAAAGAAATTCTTGACAATGCTATTCTGGTTAAAAAATACTGTATTGTAATAGTGTCAATTAACACCATATTACAATAATTGCAGTTACCACCCCCAAACGAAGCACTACCACATAAAACAGAACAGCCGCAGCGAGTTCTACCTGTCGGACAAGCACTGCTGCGCGAGCATACCGGAGCTCATCAACTACCACAAGCACAACAGCGGTGGGCTCTGCTCGCGCCTCAAGACCACGCCGTGCGACCGGCCCGCGCCGCCCACCGCAGGACTGTCGCATGGTCAGTATGGTTAGTCGCACACGTCGTCATTATCATTCTCTAACCATAACTAACAACATTGGTTTGCAGTGCTACTAATGCTAGAATTTATTAGAATCTCTGTCCTATCTGATGGTGCAGTTGGGTAGCGGTCGATCGTGAGAATAAGTACATATATTTATATAAAAAAATACAGGCTGTTAGGGTAAACGAGGGACTTGCTTTAAGGGAGCGCAGTACTCATGAAAATGAACAACTTTTACTATAATGCGAACCGTAAAATTGAGAAAGAAAAATCAACTACTCCATACATTTATGTTCGCATAACTCGACAAAATGTAAGGAACAGTTGATTTTTTTTGTCGCAATTTTAAATTTAATTGAATTTTGGAAGTGAAAAGCACTACACTCCCTTAAAGGATGTCCCTTGTTTAAACTTACACCTTGTATATCTCGATATCGCGCGACCGCAGTCTAGTTGCACGTTGTCTATGCGCTTGTTCGACGGATTAATGCTTGTAAAATTACTTTCTTACTAACTAAAACAAAATCGCGTAACAAATGTTTTCTATCTTCAACAATACCGTGTACAGCGTAACCGTACTATATTACAGGGAATAGGTAGCTATTTGTCAAACGCCTACGTTATTGCTACTGAATTAGGATAGACAAAAACAATACGTTCCGTTCATAATTTATTAATTAACCAGTTCAGAAAATTTTTACATTTGCTTCAAGAATTCTCGTCTTATCCAAACTATTTGTATCTAAATAGTGTTAAGATAATAATAAGTAGTGATCTTTTCCTTAGGGAAAGTCATCGATATTGTTGCTTATCAACCACTGAGCACGCATCACCACCAGTATAAAATGTTAAGGAAAAATTTTTCCCTGATAACTTTTGGTTTGATGTCCTCAAAAATTTTAACCATATATTAATGAAATGGAACTCAATTGTCACATTGATGAGTAATTCTGCCCATAAATGTCCACTTCGAAATATAGCCTGCTTAACGGAAAATTACGAAACTATTTAATTGTCTATAACCTCGGTGTAATTTAATGAAACAATTTTCCTCGTTTAGTATTGAAAAATAAATTGCAAATTTGTGCAAATTACCTTCATATTGATTGTCTCCCAAAGTGTGACAATTACGGATTTCATACAATCTGATAGCAAAGGATTGATATAATATTATCTACATTTTGACCACCGAAACTGCCTCCACAGTAAGTAGCCTATTAGTTCTTGATTGAACAAACTGGTAAAAAGACTCAAAATTACATTTTCAGATAAATGGGAGATCGATCCATCAGAATTGGTATTACTAGAAGAGTTAGGCGCGGGTCAGTTTGGAGTAGTGCGGCGCGGCAAGTGGCGCGGGCGTATCGACACCGCTGTCAAGATGATGAAGGAGGGCACCATGTCCGAGGATGACTTTATTGACGAAGCCAAGGTCATGACGTGAGTATAAGACAAGATATATTTTTTATATAAATGGGCTTTATACTCGGGTAATATGGTCTTCCAGCCCAGGTCTTCTATGCTACTGGTATTTCAAGAGTACAAATAGGATAGTAACCCGACTGACCATCAAATAGACAATTACATATTGTAAAAGCTATGTAATGTGATTATGTTGTTAAAGTAACCAAAGCGCCAGTGATGTTTTGTGACGTCAGTAACATCATCAAAATACTGATTGATAGTAGATGTTTAACTTAGAACTAACAGTATTTATTGTTCCATATTATTATGTAACTGCAGTCTACAAAAAGTTTTGCCCGCTATTCTGTCTCATGCAAATTTTATTTTGTATCTAATTTCATGCTAATATTATTTGGTAGTAACGTTGTGTAGTGTTTAGCCTCCCACCCTTTTTTCCTTTTCTTTACACGTAATGCAATTACTGCAAAGTACACAACTGAGCTTCACTATAATCTGTTGCAGCAAACTCCAGCATCAGAACCTGGTACAACTGTATGGGGTGTGTTCGAAGCACCGGCCGATCTACATAGTGACGGAGTACATGCGACACGGCTCCCTGTTCAACTACCTGCGACGAACCTCGCCCGACCAACTCGGACCCGCCGTACTACTCGATATGTGTATACAAGTAAGATAAACTATCAATAGTTCATTACCGAGCTGAGACTTAATGCTTTCAAAAACACGTAATTTAAAGATATGTATGTTTCGTTTTTAAACCCTACTGTCCAATTAATAGTTCTTACAGCAAAATATTTATTTTTGTTAGCCTGTTCTGTCTCTCTCCTGGGCAAAGGCCTTCCTCCATTCCTTCCAACCGTCACGCTTTCGTGCATCAACAAAATATTTCACTAAACTTAAAAAAAAAAATATCTATATTTCAGGTTTGCAAAGGAATGGCATATTTAGAAAGACACAATTACATCCATCGAGATTTAGCTGCACGAAATTGTTTAGTTGGAGACGAGAACGTTGTAAAGGTATGTTTGAAATAATGTTGTGTAATATTAGGCACGGGCATTCTGGGAAAAAAACTCGTATCGTCATTATCTCTGACTGATCATGATGTATAAACTTTGCTAGCAGAAATACGATGATAAGGTTTCTTTATATCACTTGCAAATTGTGATTGAGTTATTGGTATGTGGTAATACGTCAATATGTTTTGGTATTTTAAACTAACCAGCTCTTCTTTGACTTAGATATGTAATAATATTTTTAATTACAGGTAGCAGACTTCGGGCTGGCGCGGTACGTGTTGGACGACCAGTACACTAGTTCTGGCGGTACCAAGTTCCCCATCAAGTGGGCGCCGCCTGAGGTGCTCAACTATACGCGTTTCTCATCCAAATCAGACGTCTGGGCCTTTGGTTAGTTACTACTGCATTCGTTTTCAGAGCCTTTTAAGACCTATTGCCCTTTTATTTATATACATAAATTCTCCAGAAGCAGTTGGTTCTCAGCTATAAAGCAGAACAAAAAAAACTAAACGAAACTAGGTTTATTACAGCTCTCAAGCCCTCATATTGACATGGTCCACAGATCTGGAAATGTAAATAAAAGAACCGCTCATTTTGATTTGACCGCGAATAGGCTGAGAGGTCGCATTGATAGACCTATACGGTAAATGCTTCATATACCTACTTGTATATAAATATTGTAACTTATTATTTATTTCAGGTGTGCTTATGTGGGAAGTATTTACTTGTGGGAAAGTACCGTACGGGCGGATGAAGAACTCTGAAGTAGCGGACATGGTACAGCGGGGTATGTTGCTCGAGAAACCCAAGGGCTGCCTCAACGAAATATACAATGTGAGTGCTGATATATATACATACTATTAAATAAAATGATTCACGTCACACATCTCTCTTTTGGTCTAGGCTAATAAAAAATTAAGAGGCTTTTAATTTATATAGGTACAATTTAATTAGAATTAGTAAGGAGTTTGAAATAAAAATCAAACGTTCAAAAACAAACCAGACAATATTACATAGCTAAGCTGTCCCCCTGCAGGTGATGCGCTTGTGCTGGCGCCGCTCGCCGGAGGAGCGGCCGTCGTTCCGCGTGCTGAAGGAGGAGCTGGGCGTCATCGCGCACTCTGTGCTGGCCGACTGACTGCGCCTGCTGCTGCAGCTACTGCGACCCGCGCCCGCCGCGCCTGTCTGACACGACCTATGTTCTGAGCGAGGCCCTGCTCAGCCCACGATCACGAGCCGATGCATTCTGACCCGCGCGAACCGTGGCATGACCGTGGACAGCTGGTCCCGTAACACGTATGTACACACGTGACTGAGCGGAGGTCCTTCGAGTAGCTTTCGCCGCGTTTGAGTTGCGCGGGGCACTGCGGCCCACAGCTCGTGCCCGCGGCCGGTGCGACCCGCTGCCGGTACAGTGGCGAGGTTACCGCGTGCGCCCCACATTTGGACTATTCAAATTTTGATGATATAGATCTGGAAATCAGATTCGATGTTTATTTTGTGATGTCGGCCGAGTTACTCGCGTATCTGAAAGCTGCCGCTCCTGAACGGTAGTTGCATATTCCCACGAATGTTTTAAAAGGATTACAGTTATTATGTTATTAGTTCCTCTTCCTAATCATAGGTAGATGATATAAAATATTCATATAGCCGACCTATTATCACGGTGAGGACGTACAGAAGCAGACATCGAATTCCGACAATAACGCAGATCTATGACATGGAATTGATCTCACAATAGGAATTGATATTATACCAGTAAACTGCGCGAGTAATCGTAAGTGCCGTCCACTGCCACTTAAGGTTTCAATAATAAGTATTTTTTAGCTTCGAGTAGTCTTTCTAAGGAAAGTAAAGGAGGGTATAAAGAATACAGGTATTGACCTTACGAAGACCACTTGATTCAGAATAATAAACGTTTCTTTTATACGTAGAAAACGTACATATTAATTATAATACTGAAGCAATGTAATGAAAGCATGCAAAAAGACAAGTTCAATCATTTATTAGTTTTCTGTTACCTTTAAGCCGTTTATGTGTACCTTAGCTATGATTTTGGCTAATATTAGATAAAACTCATTTTTACATCGTCATATCATTATCCATGGTAGTTTTATTGTAAATATAATACTGTAGCTATTTAATATACTAGTCGGTACATACACAGCGACGTTATACTTTGTACAATGCCGTCGATGTTTAGTTCGCACATCCAAGTTATCTGAATATCCTTCCTCGTTTGTTCCTACACGCGGCGCGTTTTCAATAAATGTGTACCCTAGTTTCCCTATCACTGACTCTTTAGATCACTGTTTTTTTTTTCATAATCGTCACAAAATCATTCCGGTTATTGATTGATGAATATATTTTTTGTACATTCCTTTTAAAAGTACTAGTCATTAAGAGAATTAAAAAAAAAACCGTCTAGACATTTTATTGTGGCATTTTAAATCAAAATTATAAAAAGGAATAAAGGAAACCACAACATAGCAATGCATAGTTACATAATAATTTGTAGATATATATTTATTGTAACAAGGATCTGATATCTGCTGCATGTTGTGTTACAATTTACTTGACATGGGATATACTGAAATGGTGGTAACACTAAGAAAATGTGCCAATTATGTATAACCCTTATTAATTTTAGGCATTTATGACTGAATAAAAATTCTCAATAAATAATAATTTTAGGTTCTTTTTCTGGTTTGTAATTCAATTGAAACGGGCGTGAAATTCGAGTACCAGTATTTATAAAAACATTTTTACAAAATGGTATTTCAATTCCATTAAGTTATAAGTAAATGTATTTTTTGTGATAAATCTTAATTTTTTTGGTAAGTAATCTATACTTAATAGAAATTATGAAGAAAAGAAGACTACCTGTAGTTTTAAATTTTACAAAAATCGTAATAATGTAATATTCCAGAATTAGGAAACAGTACATTAAAGGAGGTAATCGACCTTGTCTGTGAGAACGATTTAGGTGTGGTGCAGTCGAAACTTATAAATTCAGCCGTTAAATAGGACATGGAATTCTTTATAATGTTTCATGACTTACACCTAATCCGTTCTTCGGATGAAAAGACTGCCTGTAGTAATACATGTCGCTCGATACATAGAATACTGCATTCAGATAAAATTCGCTACACATTTGTCAGCGAGTATTTGTATAACTGTTTTGTAAAACTATTAAGTCAAGTAAAATAATTATTAAAAAAGGTGTTTCTTTTTATTTACTCTAATAAATATAAATATCCCTGGTTCATCACGTAGAAAAAATGTGTTGTTCGCTAATTACTGGAGCTACGTAACAGTCACCAGATGGAGGTTCTTACCGCAGACGACAGAATATGTTTTGACACTGACCTGTGAACTTTGTCAATGTGGCGGTTTTGCTTAATCGTGCATATCACCATGGTGTTGGTGACAAAACACGACCAAGGCATTTTAAATAGGTACAGATTACATTACCGTATTGAGAATTCTGAATGGATTCGCAAAATGTTCCAAATTCGTACTGATGCAGACCTGAGGAATACAGAGGTGGTACATACAGTTGGGAAGAATAAGTTTATAATACAATGGGAGTTAGAACACCTAAGAAGTATAACTAAATAACATTTAGATGATCATTTATTTATTATTATAAATACATTATAGATACATCAAAATATAACAAATAAGTACATAGGTACCACATAACGAAGATATTTCATAATTTTTTAATTATATTAAAGATAATGGCGTTTAGCAGGTACTAAATTGTAAAAATTACCACAGAAATCAATATTATCTAGAGAAACTTAAAATAAAATTGTCATAACGCAGGTACGGCATACATAATGGTACGCTTCGTGTTCATATAAACTAGTCAGTTGACTATAACCCACACACTTGATACTTCCACTCGGTAAAGGTCTACTTAACCAAAACGGGTTTGCTTGGGTCGCAATAATGGTTAAGAGCTTATTAAACTACCCAAATGGTAGCCTACCGTTTGGGTGGTGTAATAAGCGCTTAACTTTTCGTAGACATGTTTGGCCTTTTTGCTCCCAGTCCGGACTTTGTTCGGCCAATCGAGAAAAGCTCGTAAAAAGTTGAATGAGTAGATGTATGACTGATAAAAGAGAAATTAAAACGTGAATGATTTTTGTCAGTACTTTTATGGTCACATCGACTATGCACAGCTTTATAAGAGCATTTTTGATCCACTATTTGGTATTGGGACATATAAGGTGTGTGTATTTTGCTACTTATGTTTTTCGATACATGCAACCTAATCTAATACATTTATATCCTTTTGAATACATGGCGTTGGGCAGTATCTTAGGAGACACACAACTACGGTACTTACGATGGTACATGTTTTGTAAAATCATAAAAATCTAATAAATTCTATTGGTATTAACAAGAGACCCTGTACCCTCTGGCTGTGGGTGAGTAGGAATCGGGTCTGTGACTTCAGGCACTCCTGTCGTCCAACATAGGCACTATGCTGAGTGACACAACATTCCCGCTCGCACAAAAGCAGGCATGTAATTGCGTCTGGGCTCTTCTGGATTCTTCGTTTTTTAATGCCCTAAAACCTTGCTTCTATTTTGTAAATTGTACATAATTTTTTATATTATTATTATTTATAAGTTTTGTGTTTTAGGGTAATTATTATTGTAGAAGTATGGTAACAAATAAATCTTATAAAGAGAAAAAAGAGACCCTGTAGTCTTCTCAAGAATTTAATTTATCATTTAAAATTATTTGGAGTCAACTTCATTTGTATTATTATGTAAATGTATTCTTTTGATTTTAGGGAAATTATTTTTTGAACAACTATGATAAAAAAATTAACGATTTCACTTACAAAAATATCCACCGAAGTAAACAATGTGGAAAAAGTGATAAAACCTGCATACATAATTATTTTATGGATAAATCTGTTAAAAATAAACGAATTAAACATTGATGGAATAAACTTAAATGTACATAACATATTAATTAATCTAAAGTATAAAAGTTTAATAATATTTAAAATTTGGAAAATCTTTAAAACGAATCTCATTTACAATGATTAATTGACCTTTTGGTATTAATGTTTTAATTATACTAAAGAAAATAAGCGTGGGTAACTGGTTACTTATAAATAATGACAAGTATTTCTATGAATAAATTAATCTGGCAAATGACATGCAAATCAGATTGAATCAGGTTAAACCTATTCAGTATTTAGGGAGCTATTTGAGTACTAGGAAGATAAATAAATTATAATTAGTCTAACAATAGCACATATATATGGAATTCTTCGGCAGAGGAATCGTCGATAAAAGCATCTGGTTAGGTACCATGTAAAAAGCGGGCGAGGTATTGCCTTATGCCGGGAACAAACACTGGGTTGCTATTAAGCAATAATTAAAAAAGGTATGATACCATGTTGCCATTCATTCGAAAAATAAAGTTGATTTATTTTACCAAGACTAGACATATTGGAAGCTTTCCATTTTATAAATAAATAATTTGTATAGTAACTTCATTTTACACTAGTTTCAATCCTGCTGTAAAGGGAAAATCAAGATGAACATACAACTATCTAACAATGGACCAACTCTAAAATCGCGAATAAAAGAGATCAGCCGAGTTATGTGAATATAAATGTACCTTTCAGCTGATTTTCTACCCATATATATACTTCTCCTTTGTCCACTTTCATACAAGGCCAGGTCGACCCTAAATATAGGTTATCCTTAGTAACAGGAAACATAATTTAATTATGAATTTTTTAGTTTGTTTTTCATGTTTTATTGCAAGTATCTTTTCATGGAAATGAAATAGTCACAATGTATTAAATATATGTTAGGTACTTATTATTAAATCAATTAATTTGGTTCTTGTTACTATAAAATTAGTAGATAATTCTATCAATTAATAACAATGAGTTGACTGTTCTTGGTGGTAATAATTCATAGTTTATCTAAAGGGCACATTATAATAATATAAAATATATATACATTTATAGGATATATCTTAATACTAGACATCTATACCAGTAAATCTTTGCTTTAGTCTGTTATAAGTTGTTCTTACGTTCACATGTCATCAGGTAGTATATCTGGAATCAAGTAGTGGCACAGGTCCATCTCTGAGTTCATGAATACAACCTTACTGGCGGTGTTTTCATCAAGCCTGAAAAATATATTTTTATCAGACAACAATACAGGGTTATTTGTAAAACAATGACAACCTTGCAGCACTGTATTACTATCACCATAAAAACAACTTTTGTTCTATAATTTTTTACAGAATCAAGCAACGCAAGTGCATTGAAGCCAATGACCAACTGAAGGATTTCCGTAAAATTGTAAATAGGTCATGAACAAACACCCCCGCCGCCCTAACCCCGCTCCCCTCGCTATTTTACTATCACTTTCGTTTGCTTCACATAGACTTCGTAAAATTTAGAGTGTTCAATTTAAAAGTTTTTATTTTTGTATGAAAATCTGATGAACTAAAATATGAAAAATTTTTAAATGTCATAGAACAAAAGTTGTTGATTATGATGTTAATAACATAGTCCTGAAAGGTTGTCTATGTTTTACAAATAACCCTGTATAATAGAATTCTCAAGAAAAAATCTATAGCAGTCAGATGTATTAGGAAATGTCATTGTTGCCATAATCTGTGCTGACCTCTGCAGGTGAGATTTGATTTTTATTCTATTTTAATAAAAACACAAAATAGACATAGACAAAATAAGAAGTTATCATACCATCCCTTTATAACTGCCCAACATCCAGAGAAGAATGCTGGTGCGTTAGTGACAAGACACACACCAAGCCTCTCAGGGTAGTGCCGGCTGAGCAACCAGATAAGGTTCTTCAAAACTTGATAATCCATGCAGGACAGAGTGAAACCGTTCAAATCAAAAACTATGCATAAGTTATCCACAACTTCTTCAAAACATTTCTTACTCGCATCTTCCTGTAACATCACAAAATATGAATAAATTCTATTTAAATATAAAAATGGAGATAAAATTTAGCCCACATCCTTTGCCATAGTAATGCAATTTAAATACTAAAAAGTTTAATTGAATGCATGTGGAAGGCATAATAGAATTCAAAAACATCAACTGGTTCAATTCCAAATTTGAATCAGGGGGGCAATACCCTTACTAATTGACAACATGGTTGGCACAGTGGTTGAGTGATCGATCGGCTGCTATGCTGCGTGACGCGGGTTCGATTCCCGCACGGAACAAATATTTATAGTTTACAGAAAGTTGTTCCGGTTGTTGGTCTTGCTGTTTGTGTATGTATGTTTCACAAAGGAGAATGAGCAATGGAGCAATGTTCTTTTGGTTAAAAAAAAAGAAAACCTAACTTTGAAGAATGTTAGCAGTGTAATATTTCATTCTGCCAAAAATTTAATTCACCTTCATTTTTTTATATTGTTTATCGGTGACATGAGGTTGTGAGACTTGAATACAAAATTGAGATTACCAAGCAGTAGACTATGAATTTAGTCAAATCATCAATATTTCTGTCACTGGAACTGTGGTTCTTTGCTGGAATGTATATTATGGGCCTGCCGGTGATGTCCCTGTGCCTCAGTACCCTTGCTTTGTTGGAATACTTTTCTATAATCTCTTTATTTTCACTTAAATCAGCTACACCATACTCCACTCTCCATTTGTTTGTCTTTATTATAGCCTGAAAAATAGACAAATTATAAATTAGAAATATCATCATCATTAGGTTTCTTGCCTTTTCCTAAATGTTTTGAAGAATGGAGTTCTGCATAATGGGTTCTAGTCAACTTGTACAGTTGAATAGCAGTCTTTTGGGTTATACAAAATCCCATGGTAGAACTGGTTGGTTATGGAATTGGAACTGGAATTTAAAAAATGGCATGTTTATTTTTAAGCTGTATATTCAGGATCTTCTAAAGTCGTATAGGTAGATAGATATCTTCCTTAATAAATAAGTTATTAGTAGTCAGCCTTAAGGATTAACAGTGTCTAATCCTTACCTGACCTGCACCACAAAGAACATCAACTAGGCCAACTGATAACACACTAATGTTACTACCGACTGACCCCACACTACCTACTGCCTGCGCTACCTTCAAACCATGTTAATCCTCACCTGAAATGCATTGTCGACTGTCTTAAACGCCCGTAGGTATCTTCGCAGTGAATATTCATTGTGATATTGTGCTGGATCTGCACTGACGATTAAGTTCATCCTTTCTTTTAATTGTTTAAGATCATCTTCGTTAACAGGTTTCGGTTCATCAGCCATGATTATCAAAGCTCTCACTTGACAGAATTTGAACGAATAGCTTTTCCCACTTAACTAAGTAAATAAATTAAACTGACACAGGCTTATCTATGAAAAACAAGGATTTTAGAACGAAAAACAATTCTTTCAGTCCATTAAATTTTCTACACACGTTTAACAAAATCAAAAACCGATTTTTTTTTTGATTTAGAGCATGAGCTAGTGCATGTCTAGGATGAAAATCATGAGCATGAAAGAGACAGATGCCTACCTAGTGTATTTAAACTGACATTTATCGTATGGAACGCGCTAAGCTTTATCAGATGCTGTCAAATCAATGTGACAAGTGGGTGGGGGAGGCAAGAAGTGGGGAAAGTAGAGAGGGAGGGAAAGCTGTGAGGAGAAATCTGAGAGAAAGATGCTAGAGTAGAACCATAGAGAATTGATACCTGCCGATTTTTCAAAGTATCTACCTAAAGTTGTTTTTTATAATAACCTTTAATAGGCTCGTCTATCTAGATACATATCTTTTTTTTTTTAGGAATTTATTTATTTAATTATTTAAGGAAAAACAAACAGTAGCACAATAAAAAATAGACAAATTATCTTAAGTATGAAATATAAAACAATTATGCTACCCACTACGTTCTCCAATTGAAGAACCGATTGCATTGAATTGGAAGCCATCATGTGAATTCTTCCGCTCTGGGTGGAGCGGAAGGGAGTACCAGACTTAGGGGCGTAGCTACCGCCGTATCAGCCGTAGCAATCAATGATACAGAGCTACAGGGGCCCCTAACGTGTGTAAGCAAAAATTAGTAAACCGTTATCCACAATGTTACTTAATCTCGTGCTGCCCGGGTAAAAAAAAATAAAAAATAAATTGTCATACGTGCTGAATATTTGATTTCAGAAAAGTCAAAAGTCTTCACCTATAGGCGATTTAATAAATTAATTTGCCGAAAAAAGGCATGAAAAGTGTATATTTTTTTTTTTTGAATTGTTTGGCTAGCTCAATTTCTAGGAGGAAGCGAAAACTTTATTATAATCAATAAATATTTATTTTAATTTAGTGCAAGCATATTTTTTGTTTCTTTTGTAAGAAATCTTTACCCTTCATTGGGGGCCCCCCAACTAATTTTGATACAGGCATCCAAGGCACTGGCCCGACTCTTACTAACTAAAACCCATCAGTGTTCCTCCTAATGCCCTTTGCGTTCCAGGGCCGCGGTAACTCTACGAACAATTTCCGCAACTGTGACAGAACTAGATACATACCTACCTATGTATAATATACCACATTAATTCTTGATGTTATGGGTAGGTTAGGTAGGTAAGTACCTACCTAGCCAACCTGTACCATTAAGAATAGATTTATGTTAAATATGTTTATGTACAGGTAGATTTATGTCAACCTACAAAATATCAAATCGACCTACTCTGAATCTACAAACCTAAAGATGGATTTGACCAGATTATTTGGGAGAATGCAGGTATTGTAAATAACAATGTATTTAATGGGTACCTAAGTATTGGCTTTGTATCATTGACTGCTGGACATAGTTATCAGTAAATACGAATGATAAAATAAGTATGTATATAATTCGACTGCAATTATTCACATATGTACTTATTTTGTCGTCTTCTATACAACGAACAGTGAAGGCGCTTATTATGTGAGAAGATCGAGACAGAAAAATCAGAAAGATGCGGTACACTTTTCCTAAAGTCATTGATTGTGCAGCAGAAGCTGTAGTCGAGGTCAATGCGGTCAGGTTGCTACTTAAGCCAGTTGAACGCGCTGTTGTTACGGCAGCGGTCCTCGCAGAACACCCGAGCTTGCACTTCAGTTTCATTGTAGTAAGGATTTTTGATGCCTACGAACGCCGTGCCGATGCGACGGGATGCGTCATACAACACCTCGAGAAAGGAAAATTAGATAGTAAATGATAGCGAATCAATAGCTATTATTATTCATTGCTTATCAAAATGTAGAGATAAGAATATGAAGTACCTATTCCATGTTAAAAGACTACCTCCATGCTATGTTATTTAAGTCAACATTGTTAACACATTTAGTTTTGTTGAATGTCTATACATGGTTTCTTTTGTAATAATTGCATTACCTTGTAAAAGTAGAGGGGTACTGGGATTTGGGGATTTTTGTTAGCGTCTTTATATAAATAGACGTCGATGAGGTGGTCGTTCTCATCGCGCAGCTGACTTATACCGGAGGTGCCAGTGTATACTTATATGGTGGTGTTGTAACCGGCCTCACTGATGCGAGTGCGGAGGTTCTGTGATTAAAGAGAATTTAGTTAATTCCACCGAAAGTACCTATTTCCTGTAGAAATATTACAACGAAATTGCAGTAAATACTTACCGTAATTAATAGCTTAGGAAATAATCAGACCTCACCTTTTTTTTTTAAGAATACTTGTTCCACCCAATTCCAGTTACCACCGTTAAAAAGATGCTACTGAGGAGCAGCATTAATGAAGAAGAAAGTGGCTCTCTGACCGGTAGCATAGATAAAGTTGGTTTTAGCACTAAGGTGACCACGAGAAAGAAACTGACTGGTGGTGACGTATTTGCTAGCTAGTTTACTACCAACAATGTTGGCAATTGTAGCTTGTTGCTGAACCTGGGTATACATTTTGTTTACAACTACTCCGGGGAAAAAAGTATCCGCTAGAAGGAAATAAAGAAATTTGAAAAGTAATGTTTACAAGAATAAAAATATATAGACCGGTACCTTACCTGAAAAGGTGCCTGGCCTTTTGACACCGGTTTGTGGTACGGCATTCTGGGGTTCTGTTGATACCACACGTCTAGTACTTCGAGGCGATTCTGGTTGAAGCACGACCAGTACAGAGGGTGGAACAGCCCCTTAACAGTGTACCCAACCCTGGTATAAAATGAAACTAATATAATACATATTATTAAAATATATAGGTAGGTATAGTTAGGTAGGACTTAAAAGTTGAAAAAATTTATGAATGTGTGAGGGTACATCTAATGGTAACACCACATCGGAAAGATAAGATCGTTGGCGAGAGAAACTCAAACTTTCTGAACATTTTATTTATTATGCCATTGGAACACTTTGAACAGACTGTTAACTCAAACTGCGTCAGCGAATGGCGTTGCCGTAGCTGAATGCTGAGCAAAACAACATTTTGCCGTCGATACGCTAAGAAGAAGGAGAAACCGTAGTACCAACCTAATAGTAAAATTTAATTTCGAATTAAAATACTTAATAAACGGCTCTATACAAAACTAGAGACCTGCCCGCGCCTTCTTTATCGTGGCATTGGTTACTACTCGGCTCCCGTGAATCGTAGCGTGTTGTTATATAGCCTATGGACTCAGGAGAATTATTGCTATCTATTGGTAAATGGTTAAAATTGGTCCAGGTCAGAGCCTATTCGTTATAAACAAACAAACAAAAAAAAATTATGATTATAATATTAGTGTAGATTATACTGTCCACAAGCCTAATGACAGCGTGTTTGTCATAACACCTGTCAGTGGTTAATACAGCCTCGCTGTTCAGAATTGCAGAGCATGTCAGTGCACTGAATGTTCCATTACCGTCCAACCAACCGGCACCGGAAATTAAATCTTTGTTCTCACACGTTGCTCTCTGAAATTTAATTATCCTTATCTTAGGCATTGAATGTGCTTAGAATAACTAGGTATAAAAACTCGAATATGGTTATGTCTCTCTAGTTATGTCTAATAAAAAAGTTTTTTTTTTTTCTAAAGTCAGGGTTTGTTGGGTTTGGAGTCAATTATTAATTTTCCTACTTTTATAAGGTTCATCCATTGATTGTATCTACTATTAAATTAAATACTTACGGCTATGTCGAAGGATGTATTTATTTTCGGGTGCAGGATGTTGAGGCCAGGGCACGCGATGATGACTTGTTCGCCGGTATTGATGTTGATGATACCAGTGCTGCCGGCAGGCTTCAGGTACCTAGTCGCCCTTGTGCAGGTAAACGGGCTGCGGCTGTCCGAGGTCGTCCACTCTGAACAAGCAACCTGACCAGATGCCTATTAATGATCAAGAATACATTTAAACCATTAAATAAACAAACAGCAAAAACATTACGTTTTTTCTTTCTTTCTTTCTGTATTTAGCTCGTTGGATTTTAAGTCAAGAAACAAAGGAGTTATTAAGGTTAAGACGGTACGCTTACTGGGCTCTCAGACGTTCGTGTGTAGCTTAGCTACTACCGCTACGATAGTGGCAAGCAAAATGAATAAATGCGCCATTTTTACTCTTTAAAATATCTACAATTAGGTACAAAACTAGAAAAATGGTTACTTTTATGCCGATCCACAACAATCCATCAACAGTTTTAGGTGAATTCTGACACTTAATAGTGGATTTTATTATTTGATCAAACGAGATAAGCCGCGTCCGTAAGATACCAGTATGAAGATATTTTGATTCAGGCGACTTTCACGAAAATCAGTTGAATCACACGTTTTATAACGAAATAAGGAATCATACTTTTTATGAGTAAGTTTGAAGTGATAGGTAAAAATGTGAAACGGTATCTATCAGCAGTACATTCAATATTGTTAATAAATCATAGGCCATTACTGCTGCAGAGCTAGAAAAATATAAATGATCATAAAAAGTCATAATCACAATAACACAAGTTTGATAGCCGATTTCTTAGATATTGGTACTTTCTACAAGTAAGTGTTTGGTCTTGGTTTGTTATTATAAAATAATCGATATTATCAAATGGGTTTTTCTTTCACTCTCAGTTCGTAGTGTGGAACCCTTATCTTGATCACCTTTAATATCAGTGCTCGTAGAGATATTACAAGAAAATAATGTAATTACGCAAATGCGCATTAATATTTTTTCAGGATTCGTCACACAATTCAAAGTAAATGAAAGCATGTCACATACTTGTCGCGGTGTGTAGCAGGTCCGATTTCCGCATGGAAGAAACATTTTTGTATGTCCTACTGGTTATTTGTGTATATGAGTTAATAATGTAAACGCAGGAGAAATAACTAGTGTTTTATTTTTAACAAAAGAAAATCGAAACATAAAACATACCTACACAACATTATTAAATACTTCAACATTACTTTCTTCTCGGTTATCAAAAACCAAATGAATGTTACTTAAGGCCCTGTCGTAAGCAAATGTTTAGGTAATTGACAATAACGAATCGCGGCAACAAATGAGGTTCAAAATAGCGATACGTTTGATGTTAGTTGAATCGGATAACCACAAAAATAACAGTTTTGAAGTTTTCTTTAAATTGTGAAAAATAATACACGGTTCAGTGGAAATATATACCTATAAATTAAGGTATATCTATAGGTAATGTAACAATAGGTATGTCTGTACTTCATGAAATTCCCTATAATGTCATTACATAAAATTATATACTTAACGCTCAAAATTCTGAGATCCATGCGACGAAAACATTTTTTTATTCTGTCCTTTACAATTATTTTACTATGATACTATTCTACTTTCATGAAATATTTATAAGTAAGTCTTTTTTCTGAACCCTTGACAATACACAATTTTTCGGGTTTGTAATATGTACCAATACGCCAGAATATGAGACACAAAATTTGTGTTTTACGGTGTCCTGTGTTCGGATAGCCCCTTAAAATAAAGGTACCTGCCGTTTTAATATAACTTTATCTTTCTCGGTAAACTTTATGTAATAGGAAGATATGTACCTACTAAGATTACCTCAGGGCAACAATGTCGTCGAGACTCCGAAAGTAGCTCACCTATCACGTACACGAAATTGATCTCCGGCAACTTCTGTAGTCGCTACAGAGTTTTGAAGATAAATAATTACCCAACTTTAATGAGACCTTCGTCTTAGTAAATGGTGCAATCAATGAAGTTTCTCTTTGTACCCAGATGATGATAACGGCGTTGAAGTTTGTTTTATGTTAATCTAAGTATTGTATTAGCAGGTGCAGGTAAACTTGGATGTCTAGGCAAGTATATATATACCTAGGTGTAATTATATATGTATCCGTGATCTATTGGGAACAGCACAGCTTGCGTAATAAGATTTGACTTATAAAATAAAATAAAAAAATAAAATTAATTTATTTTAGACAACAAAGTCCATATAGGGTAAAGTCCATATTATATACGGATCGAGGTAATAGAAAATGAAATCTCAATCGGCCCACTAAGCATTCAATAAATATGTCGTACAACCGTAAACGTAGCACAACCTATGTAACCGACTATTATTTAATCTGCCACCATTTGAGTAATCTAAAATCGATCACATATGATTTTAATCATTGACCGTTGCCGTATCGAACGGCAAACATCTAAACGTGATAACAGTTAGCAAAAACTACGATAATCAATCTAATAATAAATCAGTCTTAGATTTTATCATTGAATTGAAATGATCCAATAATTAATTTACTGTACGCAGGCCTTCTCTGTGTGAGAAGAGGCACGGGATAGGTATATATCTGCACTGTGTTTAATTTGCTTCAATGCATTATAATGTAGTGAAACAAAAAGATTTCGAATAAACAACCCTTATTATTATTTTTTGACTTAGAAGCCACGACTTTGCAGCCAATCGCTTTCAAAGTTGGATAGCCAACTAGAACCTACCAAGCTAACTAATAACTAGTTTAATAGTCATCCACAGAATACGGAAGGAGACGTCTCCGTGCTCTATGATGTCTTTTGTGATGGGCTTGCTAACACTGTTGATAACTTCATGTAGGTACTTGTTAGTATACAGTAGGTAACGTATAAATCCTTCTGGTTTACTTGCTGCTTGTTGGTTTGTTTCGATTTCAATAGGATAAACCTTATTTCCACCGCAAAGTGGCTTTTGTTCAAGCTAATGCAAAATGAATAAGTAAGCGTTTCACAATATATATCTGCTTCAGCCTTTTCCCAACTACATTGAAGTCGGCTTCCAGTCTAATCAAATGCAGCTGAATACCAATGTTTTACATGGGCGACTGCTTATCTGACTACCGCAACCCAGTCACTGGGCAACAAGATACCTCTTGGTAACACTGGTTGTTGGACTTTCCAGCTTCTGTTTCATAATAGAACTTTTTATTTATTTTAAGATAAATTATAGCTAGTACGCAATAATGTAAATATGCAAATACCTACATGACATGATAATAAATAAAATAGTTAATTTACACAAAATACCGTTGTATACAAAATTATTACAACACATATACACGTTACGCGCGTTTTTTTATTACTTGTATATTGTTTCCTTTTGCCGTACTTACTTACACTGCTTCAATTTGCAAGTCACGGTATTATTGAATCCAGGGTACAAAAGAAATACATTATGTTATAAACCGGTGTTTTAGTAGGTTTCATTTATCATACTTTCGCAATTTCGATGTAATCTATGTAGATAAGGGTAATACCCCCCAGGCCACTATAACCTGAAATCGATTGTGAAAGTTTAAAATTAATCGGATAAGCCGTGATTGTGTGAATCCTCAACAAACAAACAAAACTTTTCTTTGTATTACTGGCGGTCCTCTAGCCGATTTGCGCATTGTTTTATTACTTGATAGCTTTTACGATAATGTGTTGTATGAGAATATTGTACCCAGTGTACCCACCAAGTGATTATCAACAGATTGCCTCGCCAACTTGATAGCGAGTCAATACTACAGCAACACACAATACTGAAAGCAATAAGGACTATGCTTTCAGTATATGTACTTAGTAGGTACATCACTATTGCAGTAGTAATAGGTACATTATTAAGCAGATCTTCGCTCCTAATTGGTTAATAATGTACTTTAGTAAACACTGGGAGACAATACAAAGCAATTATATCAAAAGGACCCCTCCGCTCCCGGGTCTATGGATGGAGGTTTCTGTATTTGAACAGACAGATGTTACATGATTCCTTTATCAGGTATCTACTAGTATTACCTATTACGTTTACTTTTGATTAACGGGATTTTAGCCAGACAATAGGTATAAAGCAATTGGTAAAAAGTCTCAAGAAGAAAGCATTTATGCATGCTTCTATGATCAGTCTCGTTGGCCTAGTAGTCCTAAGCGCGACTGCTACGCTAGAGGTCTTGGGTTCGATTTCCAGGTCGAGCAAAAAGTGCTATTGGGTTTTTCCATGAAATTCTTAGTAGCACTTCGGACTTAGGATTTGTGCCCGGTTAATGGCAATAGGCTCGCCCCCTATTACATGGGACCTAAACATACCGGTGAACTGTGGGTGTACATTGGTACACATCTGCCTAACCCTACGGGGAATACAGGCGTGATGATGGGATGCTATGTTCTATGACCAGATGTATGAACGTGGACGAGGCTAAAGGAGCATGTTAGGATCGTAGCAGGTGGCTTTCCGTGGGTTCTGCTTACCTCATAGGAAAAATCCGTGAGCTTATGTATGTATGTATGTAAAAAGCATACATGTAAAAAGAAATAAATAGAAACACGCTGGAGATAAAACAATGGTTAAAATTTTCCAAGGATTAAGTTGTTAAAAAAATTGAACTATCACAAGATGATAAAAACCGCTGGCTCGCACCCCGAGGCAAGCCAAGTGCACCAAAGGCCGCTAAATGAACGATAACCACGTGTCAATACAATAATCAAGTTTCTTTTTATCATTTAACAATAATGTTTTTGAGAACTCAATAAATTGGTGAGTACAGAAAGAGGCTACGAAAAGTGCTACGCAAGCGGCGCGTAGCACTTATTGTCCGTAGGCTCTAATGTACTCGCTACGCTACGTACATTAGCTACGAAACTTTCATTCGAAATGTAATATTTTATTTTTGAGGTCATTTAAAATTGGTGATTGTTTTAAATAACATTGATTTGCTATCTGGCAAGTGTGTGACTAATTGAGATATAAATGATAAAAATAAAATAATCATCCTAATACCGCAAAAATCACTCGATGGCATTAATTAAATGTTATCATAAATATAATATTTAAATTGGATTGCTATTATAATATTTACATAACATACCATCACGCCTGTTGTCCCCAGAGGGTTAGGCAGAGGTGTACCAATGTACACCCACATTTCGCCGGTATGTTTTTAGATCCCATGTAATAGGGGGCGAGCATATTGCCATTAACCGGGCACAAATCCTAACTCCGAGCTGTTACTGAGAAATTCATAGAAAAACCCAATAACACTTTTTGCTCGACCTGGGAATCGAACCCAAGACCTCTAGCGTAGCAGTCGCGCTCAGGACCACTAGGCCAACGAGGCAGTTTATAATATTTAATGTAAACTAATTACCAATTAAAATATTTTCCTTTTATGTGTAACCTAAAATTAATCCAATTTTATTCCTTGTTAACCTTTTGTTGTGTTGAGTTTGAGAGTTGAATGAGTTTTATCAAGGGCACTTAAAAATTGAATTGTTACCTATTATTTATTTGATTTAATTCAAAGAAAATATGGTACATTTTAATTAAAATAAAACAGCCGCTTCAATCTAGATCCGTATATAAAAGGCGAAACGGAGTCTTCGCTTATTACGAGCAGAGTAATAGATTCGTGCGCTACATAATAGACTACCCTATTCAGTGGTCAGCGGGATGGAGTTAATCCTATAAAATTACTCCTCTACAAGTTTATGAATCATACACGAGATGGCCCGTGATCCCATAAAGATTACGGACGACTTGCTAGAATGAACCGCGTGGTTTATGACATGAAGTTGGCTTACCTTTTACGTACATGTTTCAGATATTTCGATAAACAAACATCTAAATTATTAATTTTAAGGGTCGCGGTCGAATTGAGAGCTGTGAACTAGTAGCTATTTCATACTTTTAGAAGAACTGTAGTTAGACGGGTAATGAGATTTATGAAGTTACGAGCGAAGCCAACTTCTGAAATTTTAGCTCAGTTAGTTCAACTACTAACTACTACTACTGTAGGTACATACACGCCCGGACATTGGCTTCGATGAATCTATTGTACAACTGTCAAATAAGTAGCTTTGCTATAAGTCTGACCGACATTCGCTAATAGATTACTAGCAAACTATTCATTAGTTAATATCTCGGTGAGATCATTCGGATCATTTCTCATACCTATATATTTTTTTTAACATATTTAAAAAAAGAAACAAAGACACTATTAGTTAGACTAAGTATATTGATTACCAATTTTCGAACATGATACAATTTTTATTCCAATTGTTTTGAACTATTTTGTAAACATGCATTTGTAATTCAAAATATATATTTTATAATCATTGTACTATGTAGTGAAAAATACTTACTGACTTTTAGTATTTATTTGTGTTTAAAAGGCTTAAGATTTTTTTTGTATGTGTGTGAACCGCACACATTTCATGAAACTGAGAGCCTAGCACGAGCGGGCGGAGTTATCGTAATGTAATTTCAATCGATTATTAAAACTGGAACTACCCTTTCGTTCATAATGTTTATTCAATTTGAAGGGTTTATTTATATTAATTGTACTTGTTGTATAAAAAAACAAAATGCAATATGAAAGTCCTATTTCCAATTCGAGAAACGAATTGAATCCAATACTTTTATGGCAGTGTGACCGTGGTAGCTCCTTTGAAAAGAAGCATAACGTTCTACCCGCGATAAGCCCATTCCTACAGGTGAACCCAGGGAGCTAATTTTCTCTCGTTTCGCGGTAACGTACGCGGTGTATGGCACCCGGTTAATAGAAGCAGTCCCGCCATCCCGGGTTACAGCCCTCGACCCTTACCCTGAAATATTACTAATTCAATGACCTTTCTCAAATTACTACCTCATATACATGACTATAACATGCACGCTTTTACATATATTCATTGTACCTTTCAGTAAAGGTTACCAACATTATATTTTTGTTATCACATTGGATTCAACCAACGGAAAAAACACATTAAGTTTTGATTGATAGTTCGGATTGACCCCTGAGGTTGAAAATGGAGTAAATAACTTTCTTCTCTCTTAGATAACAAGAAAAAAGTTTTTAAATATATCAGTAACCACAGATGAAACAAAATTATAACAGCACTGTGAACATATAAAACTTATTGGTATATTATTAAAATAATTTGTATGTGCTATTTGCTGTGATATTTGGGTTGCCAATTAAGCCTATCACGGGATTATCCATTACAGTAGTTGGGAACAACGCGGCTGGCGTAAGTTTAATGATTCAATTCAAAAGTCCAGGCCCGCTCCGCGATCTACGTAAACGAGCTATGATGACGGTGTCCGATATTCTTTATTTACAACTTTGTGACTGCCTCGTTAGCCTCACTAGGCTAATGAGACCTCTAGCTTAACAGTCGCGCTTGGGGCCACTGCCCCAAGCGCGACTGCTAAGCTAGAGGTCTTGGGTTTGATTCCCAGGTCGAGCAAAAAGTGTTATTGGGTTTTTCTATGAAATTCTCAGCAGCAGCTCGCAGTTAGGATTTGTGCCCGATTAATGGCAATAGGCTCGCCCCCTATTACATGGGACCTAAACATACCGGCGAACTGTGGGTGTACATTGGTACACCTCTGCCTAACCCTTCGGGGTATACAGGCGTGATGGTATGTGATGGATGGTACAACTTTGTGATACTGTGAGATAAGCAATGCGCGTGTGTGTTCTTTCTGTGCATCTGTTTTTATATACGGAACTCAAATGGTTTAACTACAACAGTTCAAAAACTTTATTCTGGGTTATTAATATCTTTAAATGTATGTTAATTAACTAAATAATACCTATATTATCGTATTCTATACCCTCAGAGAGAGAGAGGGTACATCCAACTAATATCTATCCTTTCACACTCCTCATTTCTATTTTCTCCGACTTCACCTTTCATTTTCACCTTTCGTTCGAGTAATTTTCCGTTAATCCTCTCAACCAATCATTGCCTGGTTACCGTTCAATTTATTTGAATACACGTTTACTGAATTTTCACAATAAAATAGTAAACTTGGAGAACTTAAATGTTTATGTTAAACATTCGCCTTTTAAGATTTTTTTACAAATATTCATTTAGTTATACTTACCGTTTAATTCTTGCCGCCGCGGTAGACGCTCCGGACGTCGGGAGCCGCGAGACGACTCCCGGCCACCGTAGATACTGGCCTGTGGACGGTGAGCAATGGGTAGCTCACCGTCCTTACGTTGCATAACGACAGGCCGTGTCGACGGCGCGTTCGTGTTCCACGCGCGCCTCAAAGAGATGTCAGCAAAAGGAAGGGGCCACTGAGGGCCGATGCCTGCCGGGGCTGCGGGTTGTTCGCAAGAGATACCGCGCCCCCGGAACGCAAAGGGCACAAGAAGGAACATGGGTGGGTTTTAGTCAGTAAAAGTCTGACACTCCCTCCCGCCCCGCCCAGGGCGGGAGAAGTTATTTGATGATTTCCCACCCACCAAAAAAAAAAAAAAAAAACCGTTTAATTCTTGTGACCTTCGCATTTTATATGTATACACCGTTAAGAGTATATTTTGCTCAAACATCAAACAAATTCGGGTAGAAGTTTTAAATGACGCCGTATCCAAACTTGATTTATTAGTGTTTGTGTGCAAACAGAAAAACTTTTGCTATTATAGATTTGTTATTAGCGTACCTAATGGAATCCTTTGTCGATATTTTCAAGGAATGCCAATATTGGTTTAATATACTTACACACAAAGGATTGAGGACTGTAGTGACTCAATCCCTCGGCAATTTTGGAAGTTTTTATTGTTGATATTTACAGCGACTCATTCCTAAATAGTTGCCATTTATATTGACGTGGTTGAGCAGTCAAGAGAAATCAATCAAGAAAGAACCGTTCGCGCATGGAGGAAGATGCTGCTGATTAGAATGGAAGCAAAATAAGTAGACGATAGTACTGTGACTATGTAGTCTTCATAAAAAATGTTCCAACTAAGCTAAATAGGATGATACGAGGAATACTCCTACAGATTAGGCAATTTTTTCAATCATCTGTCGTATTCTTCATTTGTTTTACCACCAAATAATAATACTTACTTTTGATATTGGAGCTCCAAAGAAGAACCACAATAATAAATTCAGTAGTAAAATTTAATGTGCAAATGCGAATCAATTTATTATTGTTTCAAGTGAGCTCAATTTACTAATTTTGTGTGACCAACAATTATGTTAATTAAAATCAGTGAAATATAAAATGAGCTCTGTTTGGGCATTCGATGTTCAAATATTGTGCAGTGTATACGAAAGAAGTGGTGTGAGTGAGGTGGGGTTGGTAAAACTGGGTGTGGGATAACACATGCACTGACCGGAAACGATCCGATTAGTAAATTGGCAGGCATAGATGGAGGACCTATCTCGATGGACGAAAAATCTTTATGATTGTGGAATATTGCAGGTTTAATATAGCAGTACCAACTTTAGTATTTGGTTGACAGGCATTGAGGGCTCGATTGCTTGCCGATTTCACGTAACTAAACGTTTACCTTCGTGACGTTAATCGTATTCTGACCGATATGATCGTTTTTTTTCTTTTCTTTATTTTGTTGTTGATGAGTATTTCGTGTTTTAAAGTCGTCTGGTCTAGCATACAAATCACGCATCAGAATTATTATACTAATACAGGTACTTGGAAAGTTATTGTCATAAAGAGCATGCACGACAACGACAATCGATTTTAAAAAATGGAATAAACTTTTCGGACTCAATATTTACTCAGGTAGACCGCTTTAATCACATCTATGGGTGATACTGATTGTACTTCTCGTAAACGAAAATATTGTCGACGAAGCGTTAAACGTTAACGAAAAAATTGACTCGAATACTTTAATGTTAGCGCGCACGTGTTAGGCTTACAGCTTCTACTGGATATGTATAGCATGGTGTGTTGTATCATGTACGTATAGGTATACAGTATTATTCTGCGATAAAGACTTGAGCACACAATAGTAACATATAAAGGTAGGTATTACGTACTCTTTGTATTTTGTTCACCAAGCACGTTCTCTCTTGTACTATTCTCAGACTGATGAAATCATTGTTGCTTTTCAAAAGGAACGTAGGTACATTTGTTCACAATGTATTGTTGGCAGCTCATTTCAGTTCGATACCGACAAACTAATCAACTTCAGTAAAAATATCTGCGAATTTGGACATAAGGCACCTACTGGTAAACTTGGATTGGACATGGCCAAAGTAGCCCCATAAGTCAAATCTGTAGCAGTAGAAACAGGTTTTGTGAAACATTATCGTCATGTGAGATTGGGAGGGATTAACCTGTAGGTATAGTTCTGTGAGGGTTTACAATTTGTAATGAAGATAGAATACCTTTGTATTTATATCGATGCTGTTTAGCATTTTCATTTAATTAGCCTACTCCACAGGGTAGATCGCTACATAATCCTGAAATGCGCAACATGCGATTCGACTGTGGGCGTGTTGCTTGATATAGAACTGTTACGACAGTCGCACATAATCGTACATTTGTACGAATCTTGTGCGTCAATGTACACCCACTGTCAGGATGTCATTTGTGTAACTATTTGTTCCTATCTACCATGTTTCTGTTGAAGGACTGTGTCGAAATTGGCCCCTTTCACTTTTATCAATAGATGTAATAATTCATGGGCAATTTGTTGTAGGTGAAGGATTCTGATCATTAGTTGAATGTAACCTTCCGTTTTACTTATGTAGTTAACTAAGTGTTGAGTTGACAATAAATTTTACAGTTAGCTATATTTATTCCTCTGATAAGGGTTATCTGACGATTGAATAATCGGTTCTAACACACCCATTTTGAGTTGCTAAAATTGATCTAAGTCAGGCAGATTGTAATCAGGTAGGTAATTACCAAATATTTGTAATTAATTATGTTATTATTTTTTAATCATTTGTAACAGTAATCTATCACTTACAGCTATTGTGTGCACGGATTAAAGTCGATTGGTTTTCACGTGCATATCATGCACGGCAAACTGTTATTGGCTAATTTTGAGTTTTGAACAAAGAGTTGGATGAACAGGTAACAAATATTACGAGTATTTATAGCCAATATACTTTTGTGTAGTAACTAGGCACTTCCGCATAAGGGAGATGTATAAGTAATATAAATTATTGATCACCAGTTATATACTATATTTTTTGTATCGGAAATGATAATCGTAGATAGATACTATTGCTTTTAACTAAATAATGATCGTTAGATAACGTACCTGTTGGGTATTTCCAATATCGTATAAAAAAGTACGCACCTACAAAACGGAACAATTTAGCTGCCATTCAGATTTGAATATATCGTAGTTTTTTAGTAACTACACAAAACACTGAGTAGCCTAGCGATTAGATTACACCTAGTGATTAGATCAAAAATTTTGATTACAAGAAAAGATATCGCGATCTGCAGGTTAGTTTGTTTGTTACTGACATAAAATGTTACTTGTTACCGTTTTTGATGCAGATATCAAAAACCGTATTATGACATTTGTATTTCATATATTATTTATCATCTTACCGGTACGAATGTTTGAATTCTATATGTTCTCTAGTTTAAGAAGTTCATTGAGTTCATGTTATATTCTTTTTTTGGCACCATGAACTGAAGAGGGAAGCGGCGTCCTTGACAGAACACTCCGGCATTCAACAATCTGGAAATTGTGTCGAAAGAATTAACGTTATGTCCGACTCGGATTAGACTCCTAACGAAGACAACTTCTGAATGATTGACGGCTCGAAACAATACTTAAAAAAGCTCTTCAGAAAGGAGAACAGTCTACTTACACCACGGTTAGGTACGTTGTCAGACATTTCGCCTAATTTTGCTACAATATGCGGAAGAAAATGTTAATGGTATATTGACTTAATTTGAATACTTGCATTATTATTCTAGTTTCAATATGTTGATGCTAAATAAAATTATAATACGAAGTATATCGAGACTGTAAAATAAAACGGAATTTAATGGCTGCCTACTATGCTCTTCATTCATAAACATCGTGTTAAAATACTGATTTAAAAAATACTTATGACCAAAGTAATAATCTTTCACATTTTGTGGAAACATGCTATTTATTATGATAATGTCAATAATGGTGATGGATAACTTGATATCTCGCACCGGTTGGTCACGCACAAGCCCACATTTCGTGAACAATACTCGATATCAAAGCAACTTTAAGTAGACTTGTAATTTTGTGACGGTTTGGCTAAAAGATTATAATCTGGTTGGTTATTTCAAATTCAAATTTACGACAGGAATGGGAAATGGTAATGGGTGTTAGAGGATGCGTAGGTACTTCATCCTTAACGGCATACTAGGTACTACCCATCACAAAACAAGTGTATTCGCCTATTTGTGTAGATGCCGTCCAAGCTACGACAAGGAACAAGGCCTTGATCTACCTTCCTTTTACCTTCTTAGTCTTTTGATCGCTGCTTACGTGGTCAAGTCCCATCGGCAGAAGTCAAACTCGTGGCGACGTAGTCACCTTTTAATTGGCATACTGGTACGGTTAAATAGCTCACAAATATAGGAATTTCCACACTACACAGTTGTTACAAATGCCTTCATTTGACTTAGCAAGAAACCAGTTCATACCAGATGGATGATATAACTGATATTGCCAATAAATCTTATTTAGATAACAAAATAATGATAAGGTACGCACCAAAGCATCCGTAGCTATGATTTTAGTTCATATAGTAAGTATAAAATAAAAGTTTAAGACTTATCGACGGTCCCACGAAGTTGTGAAAAAATCAAACTTCAAAGTTTCCATAAAAAAAGATATTTAGCTATTATTATGATATTTTTGGTTTATTCAGCAAAAAACGCATATTTCGACACTCTCAAGGGAATCAAAACTCATCGAGTACTTACCGTTGATCTAGAACTAGGAAATTTGGCAAGTAAATCGTTATAGACCACAAGTACAAGAACAAAACTTAAAACTATGCATTTGTAATAGAATCTTAAAAAATAGGGGGTCTATATTTTTTATAGAGGGTCGGAATTTCAAATTTAAGCTACTAGCGTCCGGTTTTTTTTTATTTGATTAAAGGGCTTTGTCGCGACTTTGTAGCGACTACATCGCCCAGTACAGAAAAAATACAAATTGTAGACATCAACAATCAAACAATCTATCTTAAGACTAACTCATACAGCTGTTTAGCATTCTCGGATATTGGACAAACGAGTATGTAATGTGTTACAAATACCAATATCAGAATTCCGGTTCTATTGTCACCAAAAATCGTAAATTAGATACATTATTAAAAAATGTATATATTTTGTACCTAAGTATCTAGATGTAATCGAAATCTCGACAATATTTAGATCCAACAGATTGATTTGAAACGTCATAAATAAAATTGGTACATACCTGTGTATCGTCTTATCTGATATTTGTATATTTTATCATGTGGGTAATTATTTTATATCAATAAACAGTACATTTTTAGAGATCCATTAAAAGCAAGTTTATTTTAATGTTTTCTAGCACCAATTCCAGAAATAGCTTTTGCAGTATCAATGTATGTAGGTACATAGATAAATGATAAATAATAATTAATAGTGAGTTAAACATAGTAGTAGTAGTTAAAAAACCATATATATGTAATGTCGTTGTTGTGCTCACTCCTTCAATATACGGAAAATACCGAATTTTAAAAATGAATTTGTAAATCGTGGATATTGAAGGCCAGTGTTGATTAGAACTGTCTTTAGTTAGGTAGAGCTGTAGACTTTGCAATTAGTGCGGATAACACACAATAAGGTGACGACCCACGAAAGTGGTAATGAATTTCGCAACGAAGTCAAAGAGATAATAACCCATTTTTTCAACCTACGGAACTTACAAACATAACTTTATACGATATTATGAGAGAAACGATAATTAGAATTAATCTGTTAAATCTTGGTTGATAACATATACAATACTACTCCACTAAGCTATAAATTGTAGACGTCAATCGCTACAAAAGTAGTGCAGGGTGTGTCAGACTCGAAAATGCGTTCAGTGTTTGTGCTTGCAGCTCTATTAGCTGCGGTGACAGCGTTGCCGACTGAAATACCGGAGCCCGGACAACTGGCTCTGGTTCTCGGCGAAGATGATTTTGAAGACTATCTCGATGCCTGGTTGGAGCTCCAGGAATCCAGATCAGCTAATTCGTCCAACGCTGAAATTGATCCCAGAAACGGTATTTTTTTTTATTTGTCTCAAATTTTAATCTTATCATCATCACGAATTGGTCCTTTTAAAAAACCTGTGGCCCGCCAATTAATCAACATAAATTAAATCAATTGTATGCAGGTTGCACGATCAGAATAAATGGAGATCTTGGGCAGCCTCAGCCGGTGTACCTCCGCGGAGGGAACAGGTACTTGGCTAGCAACGGCAACACCGGCCAGATTCAGCTCAATACCGGAGAACAAGTCGTGGTCGCGTGCACCGGCTCCGGACGATCCATCCTGCACCCAAATATCGCGGCAACCAGAGACGTTGCTGTAAGTCAATCTCATCTAAACACAGACATTTTATAGTAATGGTACCATTAACATGAACTTCTTAGTATCAATCAGCTAAATAAACAAAATTTATTGATCAATGTAAGCAGGAGTGGTTAAACTGTTCAGCTTTTTGGCCTACACCATACAGAATATTTAAATTGTATTCTTGTGTATTCTTTTCTATAGACAGCGACGTGTGTGAACAACAATCTTGTCTCCGGTGCTGGCTGGTTAAATGGAAACGGAGCATTCGGTCAGTTGACTTGCTCTGCACACGCCTTTCATGAAGCTCAGGGCACTTCCACCCGTTGTTATAATAATAACCTTGTTATCCGGTAGGTACCTAATGTTTTTTTTTTATTTAATTGAAAAGCTATTGATGCGGTTACACTTGTGATGCGATTTGGTTTCTTGTATGAATTAAAACAACGTTTCTTTTTTTTAGTGTGGGCTTCATTGTTAACAATGTCTTCTACCCTCTCTATTGGTCTTGCTTCGATCAGAATCGCCTGGAAGTTCTGTATGTTTGGTATGACCAGACTCCCGAAAATGCAGTTCATCAAACCGGCGTAGACAGACCTAGTTGGCTAGGTAATAAAACATAGTTAATATATAGTTAACCTTGTAACATGCCCTGAGGACATAAATATTTATTCGCATGGTACCGGTAAATGAAAACAGATAATATTATTATGATGGAGTACCTACCTTGATCTGTTCAATTACCATTCTCAGAATTTGATCAATGCTAATAAATTCTCTTTCAAAACGCTAATTGAAAACGCGACTTTGGAAATTGTCTAATTGTATTTCTTATTATATTTATTGGTTGTAGCTGGAAGCTTCTTCCCTGGAGTTGCTGTCAATACTATGTATACCCAAGTTAATCAGAAGGCCGTCGTCACCCAATATGTGGGAGCTGCATTAGCTGACAGATATATCACAACCACCCAGTTCATGGCTCGTGGTCACCTTGCTGCTAAGAGTGACTACGTTTTCGCTACTGGTCAGCGCGCTACGTTCTACTTCATCAATGCTGCTCCTCAGTGGCAGCCTTTCAACGCTGGTAACTGGAACTGGCTGGAACAGGTAAGGTTTTTGTCAAAATTTTTTCAACCATTGATGTTCTTTTGCAGGTCATAATCTAAAACATCAATCATCTAATTGCAGAACCTTCGTGCTCGCATCGGCGCTGCTGGGTACAACACAGTGATTTACACTGGTACCTTCGGTATTTCACAGCTGCGTGATCAGAACAATCGCCTCGTCGACATCTACCTGGTACCGGAGCGCAATCAGCTCCCAGTTCCGCTATACTACTATAAGGTAAAAATCTTACTTTTGAATTCCGAAACGTAAATATACACGTCTTTAATACGGCCGTTGGAGCTGATGGGTCTTTCAGTAGAGACTGCACATCGGCAAATTGAGAGTGGTAGTGTAATAGAAATTTTAAAGTGAGCAATGTATGTACTGCGATAAGCTGAGTTTAATTTGTTGGTTGACGGGACTTTACTAAACGTCAATAGTTTGTAAAGTTTTTAGTTCCGGTTTCCCAATCTTTTTTATTTCATTAGCAGCAAACTTTTGCAATCCTGCTTTACGTACCTCACCTATCTTCAAGCTTTGTTGTCTTATAAAATCCACTGTTATTAATCTGAGTATTTATTTGTCAGGTGGTGTACGACGCATCTCGCAGCATTGGCACAGCGTTCGTCAGTATCAATAACCCTTACTACACTCAGGCAGAGGTACAAGCCCTGACGTTCTGCACGGACCGCTGTCGCAACAACAGTGCGTTCAACTGGCTCAACTGGCAACCTGACCGCATTGATATTGGATACAGCTTCTGCTGTACAGTCGAAGACTTCAGGAGGACTGTTCCACATCTACCAGCTTTCACAACCAATGGTCTTCTTGCTTAAGCTTTGATGTCATCACTACATGTTGTTTACTTACTTATTTGTTGTAAATAAACTACTCAGAAATTAAAAAGCTACTTGTGTTATTTTCAATTTCGTACCCCTAGTAGTAACTATCATATAACCTTGGAATGGTCGAATTGAGCTGTAGTTTCAAAATTATTATATTATTTTGACGTATATTTAACAGTCCAGTCGCTGTTATTAACTTCCAAACAATAATTAATTACCCGCTAACCAGCCTCAGCGTTGAGTAATAAACAAACACGAAAATTCATTTAACTAATATAAATGGTAACAGTAGGGACAAAATGATGTAGCCTTATTTTATTATTTTCTAACATTATTCTTCTTATTTTATATTTTGTTATTTAATTATCTTATTAGCTTAGGTTATTATTATTATTTTATTTACCTATAAATGAATATGTACTTTGTTAA
The DNA here is from genome assembly GCA_947462355.1 of Caradrina kadenii. Classification (NCBI taxonomy): domain Eukaryota; kingdom Metazoa; phylum Arthropoda; class Insecta; order Lepidoptera; family Noctuidae; genus Caradrina; species Caradrina kadenii. Next base: position 7,023,192 of record OX381677.1, on the reverse strand, counting down.
TGCCTGGATTTGGAGCACAATCTAAATCCAGTACCTACATTGCAATAACATAACATACTTTTTAAAACGAAATTATTTTAATTCGTTTTTGTAAATAAAGTTCTATTCTCAATGGTAATTGGGATTTTATTTTTGGGATTGGGATTATTAAGATATTAGAAGTGGTGATTTCTGAGATCTTAATCTAAAAAAATGGGTTTAAAAAAAATCTTAGTAAGTTTATTAAGTGGAGGAGTTGGATTTTTTTTACGTGTACTTCACCTTTGCGTTGATCGTCCTACGATTGTTATATGACTGCATCTATCTCTTACCTGAAAGTACCCATTATCCATTTCCGTAACAGGACTGTAGCTCAGCCGTCAGTCACAGAAATATTATAGTTGATATGTGTTAATGGTTAGCTATATAACATAGATGTTCATAGACGCTGATATTTAACTAGTAGGTAAAGAACCATGTTCCCTAGCGAATTTTGAACAAGGAGTTCCTTTGTACTTCATTTATATAAACAGCATTGTTCTCGGAAATATTTATATCTTATTAATGTTTTGTGACGTGTCATACACAAGCAAGTGTTATCTAATTTATATTTTATGTACATGTACGTAATAAGGTATTTATAAGTATACATTACTAGCTTCTGTTCGCGACTTCGTCCGCGTAGTTTTATCACCCGCTTTAAGTTACAGCTCCGCACCTATTGGTTGTAGCGTGATGTTATATAGCCGATAGCCTACCTGTTTAAATTGACTATTCAAAACAAAAAGAATCTCCGATAGTTCCTGCGATTGTTGCGTTCAACCAAACAAACAACTCTTCAGCTTTATAATATAAGTATTATACATTATTTGGTACTTTAGTGATCCATTATGTATACACCGCATTGTTCTCTTTTAAGATTTTCCGAACGTGCAAAATCTCCTTTTCTTATAAAAATGTGGCAAATCGCCCAAGCTGCGCCGTGACTTGTACTTTATTTTTTGGGAAGATGTAATGATCTTTTCTTTTTTATCTAAAAAGATTCTTAGACCGGGCTAAAGTATTTGACACAGCCTTAGTGCCAATCATATCTACGTGCGTATGTAGTACGTAATATTTTTAAGATTATTTTAAAAACGGTGTTAAAATTTTACACTCAATCATAAATGAGCTTACTGTACAATTTGGATTCGGACTCCAAATTGAACAGCGAACTTACTTTTTACTCATTTACTCTTCCTTGTTTTAGATCCCACCTTGTTCTAGTTACCATATAACGACTTTATTTTGGTAACTACAACTGCCTTAGAACAGAAAAGTAACATTGGCTGACGGTGTGCCTACACAACTCTGCTCGTGAAGATATCTGGGAAGAAGTATTCTAGAGTACTCCATTGGAAAAGCTTTAAGTATATCTGGAAGCATTTTGTGTTTCAAGTGAACATTTTGTGGATGATTTTATTATTCAATTGAATATAATTATAGTATTCAAGTTCCTGAGCTCCACCTACGGAACTTGAAACGACATTATTTTATTGATATTTTTAGCAAAAATGATAAAAATAATTAATCCATTAAATCTTGTTTGATAAAATTGACAATTATGGACTAAGATAGATAATTCGTTACCGTACAAAGGACGGTATAAAATTGAAGACATTTTAATCAATAGATTAGTAGTGTGCCATCCTCAAAGATGCGTTCAGTGTTTGTGCTTGCAGCTCTATTAGCTGCGGTGGCAGCGTTGCCGACTGAAATACCGGAGCCCGGACAACTGGCTCTGGTTCTCGGCGAAGATGATTTTGAAGACTATCTGGATGCCTGGCTGGAGCTTGAACAGTCTAGATTAGCTAATTCGTCTAACGTTGAAGCGGGACCCAGGAACGGTAAATATTTTTCTAAAACAGGAAATAAAGCACCATTATTAACCACAGTTTAAAACTTTTGTGGCTATCGTTGTTTCATGTTTGTATAACTGTGTCCATTTTCCAAATAATATAAATTGAATCATGTTAAGCCTCTCTGCCCACCACCGCCTTATTGACCGATTTTTAGTCGGCCATGTGCGTTGGTATATTAAATTTATATGTTCCATTGTAGCCGACAAAAAAATCAGCCAAAAATCGGTTAAAAATTTGGTCATAGGCGGAGAGGCTTAAAGTAAAAGTTTGCGTTTTTTTTTACACGGCTCACATTTACGTACAGTAGGTAAATAAATCTTGTGTTCAGGTTGCACCATCAGAATAAACGGAGACCTTGGGCAGCCTCAGCCGGTGTATCTCCGCGGAGGTAACAGGTACTTGGCCGCTAGCGGTAACAGCGGCCAAATCCGGCTCAACACTGGAGAACAAGTCGTGATCGCATGCACCGGCTCCGGACGATCCATCCGCCACCCAAACATAGCGGCTACTAGAGATGTTGCAGTAAGTTCCATTCGTATTAAAACTAAATCAGTTTGCTGTGTAATTGAAATTAGATCAATCTTAATTTCTAGAAGGTTTTTATCTATACTAATATTATAAAGCTGAAGAGTTTGTTTGTTTGGTTGAACGCGCTAATCTCAGGAACAGGAGGTTTAAATTGAAAAAATCTTTATGTGTTGGATAGTTTATTTATGGAGGAAGGCTATAGGCTATATAAGTTCACGCTACGACCAATAGGTGCGAACGGTAACCAAAGACGTAACCTAATGCGTGTGAAACAACTACGCGGACGAAGTCGCGAGCAGAAATTAGTAAAAAATTAAAATAAGAAATAGATCATGAAGGCCCTTGTGATACCTTATTCTCTCATTAGATATCAGAAATTTGCACAGCTGATAACAAAGTACTCATAAATAAAATAGTCTTAGCGATACAAAAATACAATATTTTATTTAAACATTCCTTGTAGACGGCGACATGTGTGAACAACAATCTCGTCTCCGGCGCCGGCTGGTTGAACGGAAATGGCGCATTCGGTGGATTGACTTGCTCTGCACATTCGAACCATGAAGCTCAAGCTACTACCACTCGTTGCTGGAATAATAACATCGTTATTCGGTAAGTTCTTGTTTCCGGTTCTTGGTGTTGTGTTTTCGGTAACTTCAAACAGTTTAGCAGTTTGGTACAGCAACATAACAACTGTTCTAATTTAAACTGTTAGTTATAGAATACTTAACGTATGCTGGTTACTTCACCTCTATAGTAATGAGTTTCGGCATTTCACATCGTCTACTTGTTTATTGCATTTTAACAAAACGACGATTATTTTTTTAGTGTGGGCTTCATCGTAAACAATGTTTTCTACCCAATCTACTGGTCTTGCTTCAACCAGAACCGAATGGAAGTTCTGTACGTCTGGTATGACCAGACTCCCGAAAATGCAGTTCACCAAACCGGAGTAGACAGACCTAGTTGGCTAGGTAATAAAAATTACAGTTTGTGTTTTTTTGTTTCGTAGTTGCCTTTTTAAAACTGTTGAAAGTTTTTGGAAAGAAGATTTTTTGAGTAATAAGATGTCCGTAGCAAATAAATTATCATATTCCAACAAATATAACTGACTAAGATCCCAGACCCACCAGACCGTCATTTTAGCAAAATTGAGAATATGTTGTTAAGGCCTTCTGCTGGAATCAGGTACTAAAGGTACCTTACTCACTGACGTGAAAATAATGGCTGGTTTTCATTTTAAATACTTTACACAATATTGTTAAAACCAATATTCATTGCCAAAGACTTACCGTGAGTCTGTCGGAATGGAAGTCATGTTTATATGTTAAGTGAAAATCCAGCTTTGGAAACGATTATCTGATTTTACCTTTATTGGTTGTAGCTGGAAGCTTCTTCCCTGGTGTTGCCGTTAATACTATGTACACCCAAGCTAATCAGAAGACCGTCGTCTCTCAATACGTTGGAGCCGCACTAGCTGACAGATACATTACAAACACCCAGTTCATGGCCCGTGGTCACCTTGCCGCTAAGAGTGACTACGTTTTTGCTACCGGCCAACGTGCTACATTCTACTTTATTAATGCTGCACCTCAGTGGCAGCCCTTCAATGCTGGTAACTGGAACTCACTGGAGCAGGTAAGGTTTTTTCTAAAAACATACCAACATCCTTCTGAATAAGGTTTAATGTTTATCAATGTATGCCGTTGCAGAACCTTCGTGCTCGCATCGGCGCTGCTGGGTACAACACCATCATCTACACTGGCACCTTTGGCGTGACACAACTGCGTGATCAGAGCAATCGCCTCGTCGACATCTATCTGGTGCCGCAGGGTAACCGGATTCCGGTTCCAGAATACTTCTATAAGGTAATTGTTAACTTTCAAACTCAGAATCTAAGATGATTAATAAGAACACGGTCAGTATGTCATTCAGTCAGAAAACTTTGTAGTAGGAGATTGTTTTTAGTTGTGCAGATTAAAAATCAATCAAAAGTTTTTAATTCTGAGGTACATCATTTAGCATTGCGACACTGATTTAATCACTTATTTCACCCGCATTAAGTTACTGACCGAACTGTGGGTGTACATTTGTACACCTCCGCCTAACCCTTCGGGGAATATAGGCGTGATGGTATGTTATGTGTAAAATTTGTTGAATTCAATTTGAAATATCATTTACATTTATACTCTTAATTACATTGTCTGTTGTTTTCAAGCATAATAATAAAACGTCTTTCAGGTGGTATATGATGCTTCTCGCCGCATCGGAACTGCGTTCATAAGTATCAACAATCCTCACTATACATTGGCCGAGGCGCGCGCTCGGCAGTTCTGCACGGACCGCTGCCGCAACAACAGCGCGTTTAACTGGCTGAGATGGCAACCTGACCGCCTGGATATCGGATACAGCTTCTGCTGCACAGTCGACGACTTCAGGAGAACTATTCCACATCTACCAGCCTTCGTAACGAATGGTCTACTTGCTTAAGATTCTGACAGCATAGATATCATCACAAGTTTGTTTAGTTCCGGTTGTTAACTACTGGAATTTATTTTGTAAATACATTTATGAAAATACCAGTTATTTATGTTTTATTTCCATCGTTTTTGTGTTATATGTTATGCCAGTTATGAAAGCTATTCTCTGACTAGAGGTTTTGTTTTCGATTCTACGGTTGAGCAAAAAGTGTTATTGGGTTTTTCTATGAAATTCTCAGTAGCAGCTCGGAATAAGGATTTGTGCTCGGTTAATGGCGATAGGCTCGCCCTCTATTATATGGGACCTAAACATACCGGCGAACTGTGGGTGTACATTCATACACCTCTGCCTAACCCTTCTTGTTTAAAGTATCGCTATTCCTTTTACAGACAACATGTGGCCTATGGTGTAGATATACCAACGCTAATGCTGAGTATACTAATAAGTCTTGGGTTCGACTTCCCGTAACGCGGTATTCGGTTTTTTTATCAGAATTTTCTTAAAAGGCGCCCTGATGAGTGTGGATTTATGTCCGGTTTACAGTAAAAGGCTCGCTCCAAATTACATGCCTCTTGAACAAAACATAACCGGGGAAATGTTGTTCAACTTACTGATACTTACCTCTGCCTAACCTATGAGAATGCAGGTTATGTTACGTTATGTATTAACAATTTTCAATTAATTACTTCTACGGCAACATGTAGGTATTACCGAGTAGGTACGCTTTATCAGGTAGATATTTGTATTACTTTCAAAATTAAAATTGTTCATCATAATTATAGGATAATACAGGGAACGAATTTTTGGGATCTGAGGAAATACATGTTATTTTTCCCGTTTATCATAATGGATGATTCATCACACCGAACCAGAGCACACCCGACGTAATTAATAAGGAAAATTTTGTCTTATTTTCTCTAAAATACCCATTTGATTTTATTGATATAAACTTAGTTAAGTAGTACAATAAGCTTAAATAATTGAGAACAAAAATCAAAAAAAAAAATGTATTTTCTGTAAGAAGTGAAGAAAGCTGAGAGTTAGTTTTGAGAAGTAAAAAATATAGTAAGATAAAGTACACTGCAATTTACCTAACACATGCATTGTTTAATAATAACTACATATAAAAATTCCAGCTTATTATTATCTTAATCTATACTTATAATAAATCTGTAGAGAGGTCAATTCTGTACATTAAATATATTTCCAAAATAACTATCAGGGGGTGATTAGGGATCGATACTGATGCCAAAAATGCAATCAATAAAATTTTTGTCTGTCTGTCTGTATAACTGTTATAGAAACAAAAACTACTCGACGGATTTTAACGAAACTTGGTACAATTATTTTTCATACTCCTGAGTTGGTTATAGTATACTTTTCATCACGCTATAATCAATAGGAGCAGAGCAGTGAAGGGAAATATTGGGAAAACGGGAGAAGTTACTCCATTTTTTAAGCTTCCTTCGCGTGTGCAACCTTTATGGTTAAAGCTACATAGAAATCATGTATGACGGAAATGTTCTCCTTAAAATTATATAAAAAATATCCCACGACAGCATTTGTCTATCTTTTATGGTTGACTCACAATATCACGTGTAACTCCCGATAGCTTAGCAGTTCGAAGCTTTTTGATTATATTTGTCTACTCTTACTACACGCTGACGGAGTCGCGGGCACAGTTATTAACAATAATATTGTGCGGTTCCGTATTGCGATATTTTTCAACAGTATTGTAGATTGACATATTATATTTCCCTACTAAAATATGAAAGTTAATCTGTCTGTTACATCAAAACCACTGAACCGTGAGGTAGGACATAGGCTACTTTTTTTTAAGAGAAACGACGGAAACGCGGACGAAGTCGCAGGCAACAGCTAGTATTGGAATAAAGCCTCTTCTTATACTTAGAAGGCAAGAGCAAAGATCACCGCAATTACAAGGCGATTTCATACATAATTGTATTAATTATAAGTCCAGCTTTGCTCACGATGTTTTCCTTCAGCGGTTTCAGTGATATCCAAAGATAAACTTAAGTAAATTATTTCAACTCCATATCTATTAGATCAGCAGACTGCCAGGTGTGTACTGACTTATAACCAGGTAAACTGTACATTAAGCTTGACTTTACTAGCAATAAGTTTGCTCGGTATGTCCTCAACTTTACAATGAGCAGGATTTATTGACGGACTATAAAATACTTACGAAACTTCCTTGAGTATTGTTTCGTCAAATACGATATTACGACAAAAGAGTATCGTAAAGCAGTGAATAATGAAATTAGTTGCGTGGGGTGTGCTAGACCCAAAAATGAGTTCAGTGTTATTGCTTGCAGCTTTGTTTGCTGCGACGGCTGCGTTAATGCCTGAAATACAAGACCCTGGAGAACAGGCTCTGGTTCTCGACGAAAAGGTTTTTGAAGATCGGCTTGATTCCTGGTTAGAGCAGGAACAATCCAGAACGCCTAGCCCTCCACCGCAGCCCAACAGAGGTAAACATTCGCCTGTTATCTCTATAAAAAATAATATTATATCCTGCATTGGTGTGTCTATAGGTACTTACTTAAAGTTAGATCTTTGTAGAGCTGTCAATAAGCTCATAAGATGCAAAAGATCTATTTACGGTTTAAAAAATGAGTTTACTACTAATTACATTTTGTATCCAGGTTGTACGTTGAGAGTAAATGGAGATCTTGGGCAGCCTCAACCAGTGTATCTCCGCGGAGGAAACAGGTACTTGGCCGCCAGTGGCAATACAGGCCAGATCCAACTCAATAACGGAGAACAAGTAGAGATCGCGTGCACCGGCGCCGGGCAATCTATCCGGCACCCGAATATTGCCGCCACAACAAACGTCGCTGTAAGTTTTAAAAGCAAGTCTTCTAGCATGTTTGCAGAAAACAAAAAAAGTCATTTATCCGATCCTTAAAAAAATGGGTGCCTACAGGTCCGACATACTATATTTCTTAAGAGTGGATGAACTGAGTAATTTATCATATATGGTGGATCAAGCAAATCGTCAAATTCACCATTTATACTTATTCTGTAAATTTTTCGAGAGCGAAGTGTTTAAGCGCCGCTAACATTATGAGAATATTATTGTGCTTACACAAAGTGCACGTACACCTTGTTCTACTCATCGCTGTCTATTGAGGTTAACCACCTCTTCCTATGTCTTCCACGCCACCATTTCTTGCTGTTTCGGACCTAATACCATACCAAAATACCAAATTTCGTCCGCTGTTTGAATCATATTTATTAAACTATTTCTTGTAGACGGCGAGATGTGTGAACAATAATCTCGTCTCCAGCGCCAACTGGTTGAACGGAGTCAGAGCCTTCGGAGGATTGATTTGCTCTGCACAGTCGACGTCTGTGGCTCAACTGACTACTGATCGTTGCTGGAATGGCAACCAAGTAATTCGGTTAGTATTTGCTTCTTAGATCACAATTTTATTTAGACCTATATACAATATCATCCCTAGATGAAATTATCTTGATACGAAAGTCTAAGCCCAAAACTTTGTCGAAACCTTTCAAAAGAGTTTAGCTGTTTAAAATGTAAGATTTCATGATCTCTTGTTTTTATATTCGTGCTACTTATGTATAAAAATTTGCAATCAGACGATTTAATTTACAGCTGTTAAGTAATTACTTACAAACATTAGAAACGGTATCAATAGCGGTATCGAAAAGCATTATGATTTTTCAACTAGTGGATCAATAGTTTAAGGTAGTGCTGTTTTCCATCTCTGACGGCTTTAAGACCGCCTTTCTTTTTCACCCTTTATAATTGTAGTTTACAAATGTTTATGTCATGGGTATATATAATTTTTCAGTCAAGTAAACAAATGTTTTCATTCAATAAGGATCTAATACTATGGCACAAGTCCTACGCCATCGTCTACAAGTTTCTCGTATATGTTTCTTTTTTCTAGCTAAATACGCCGCGGTATCCCCCGCGTTCAGTTTGATCTTTTGGTTACTGATCCGCTTTCGTTAGTCATGTGATACGTATAAACCTTCTTCTTGAATCTATTTATCTATTGACTCCAAAAAGACAAATCGGTTTAACCGTTCTCGAGTTTTTAAGAGATTAACACACTTCAATTCATTTTTATATATGTATAAAGATATCTAATGCAGATCTTTATTTCCAGTGTGGGTCACATTGTAAACAATGTTTTCTATCCGCTGTACGGGTCTTGCTTCGACCCCAACCGCATAGAAGTTCTGTACGTCTGGTACGATCAGACTCCTGAACATGCTGTTCACCAAACCCGCGTAGCCAGACCTACTTGGCAAGGTACTAACAATTAACAGATTACGATCATTTGAAACTATTTCCATCAAGCCGTATTTTGACGTGTTCTGATCGAACAAATAATCGCCTACGCGGTAAATTCAAATGATCGATTTGTTAGGTTAAATATTGATCTGTTCTTAACGAAATTTAATCAATCATAATAGTATTCGTTCAGAACACTTATGTGAAAACGCGGCTTCCGAAACCGTATCTGATTTAATACAAGCTTATCCGATTTTGTAGCTGGAAACTTCTACAATGGAATTGTTGTTAATACCATGTACACTCAAAATAACCAGAGGGCTGCCGTCAACCACTATCTTGGAGATGCAACATTAGCTAATAGTTATATCACCAGGACCAACCAACGTTTCTTGGCTCGTGGTCACCTTGCCGCTAAGAGTGACTATGTTTTTGCTACCGGACAGCGTGCTACTTTCTACTTCATTAATGTTGCTCCTCAGTGGCAGTCCATCAATGCGGGTAACTGGAATTGGCTGGAGCAGGTAAGCTTTTCGTCGAGCAATTTTCTAACAATTTAATCATCAATTGGATAAATGGTAGCTTAAATTAAAATTGAAACAATTGCAGAACCTGCGCGCTCGTATGGCTGGCTGGCTACAACGCGGTCGTCTACACTGGCACCTTTGGTGTGATGAAATTGCGTGATCGGGACCATCGCGTCTTCGACTTCTATTTGGTGTCGCAGAGTAACAAGATCCCGGTTCCACTGTACTTCTACTAGGTAATACTAACCGGAAATAATTTTTACTCGTGAATAATTACTATGTTATGTTGATTTGACATTTGGGTTGATTACTTCAGGGCGATAATAAATCAAAGCAGGTAGTCGCAGTTTTTAAAGAATTTGGCCGTTATACTCTTTTATCTAGTAATTATTTGGTTGAGTGCTAAGTTTTGAAAATAAAATACATGTGTGTTAGGCGCTTATATAATAATTAAGCGTACCATACGTCGCCATCCAATACGAAGGTAAAATGTATGGAATTTTATGAAGATGCTTTTAATTTCCCGTTGATGAGTACGCCTTGTTGTTCCATATCAACAAACGTCATTCCACGCATTTATTTATTTATTTAATATTTACTAGTGCGCTATGATCACCCTATTATAGGCATACAAAAAATATGAATTTCAATTTTTACATTCCAATCAAACTTACTAGTAATTAAATATAAATTCATTACATAAATAATTGCATTTTTTCAATATTATAGATTCAATTAAGTCAAGAAGTCAATTATATTTAAGTAAAAGTCAAAACAATTGGGATAAACAGTTATTATTATTTGTCCTCTATGTTCACGAGACGCTTGACGTGTGACGTGTTGTGCTACGATAAATGCTAAAATTACCCAATGTATGGTTCTTAGGTGGTGTATGATGGATCTAGTCGGAACGGTACGGCGTTCATAAGTATCAACAACCCTCACTTTTCGTTGGCCGAAGCGCGCGCTCATGAGTTCTGCACGGACCGCTGTCGCAACAACGCCGCGTTCAACTGGCTAAGATGGCAACCTGATCGTGTCGAGATCGGGTACAGCTTCTGCTGCACAGTCGACGACTTCAGGAGAACTATTACGCACCTACCAAACTTCCCAACTAATAATCTGCTTGTCTAAGCTTGAGCAGCTTAAATGTTAACAGATTATCATTACTATCTGGTTAAATGGTTAAGTACAAGTTATCGTCAGTATATTAATGTAAATTAAAAATACTCTTTGTTTTAATTTCGATAATAGGTTTAAGAATTTATCCTCATATTTTTAAAGTTTTATTTTGGGTCTATTCCGCCATTCTTTTCGCTACCATTTAACCGTCATATTCTATTTCGTTATTACTATAATTACGAAATGGATAGATGGATGGATTATTATTATAAAATTTACGAAATGGCATTATTACTTATTCCGTCACAAATGTTGCTAAAATTTCACGAAAAGACAAATAAAGTAAAAAGTATAATGAAATATGTTTGCACGGACAATCAGTTGTTTTACGAGTTGAGAACAGCGAGGTATACGATGGCGGCGTATTACACGTGTGTTTTATTCGTCGTCCACAGATACTCGCAACATTATCTCATAACTGGATCATAAACCTAGAGAAAAACGTAATAAAGTTGAATATTGTGCGTGATATTTCGAAAATATTAAGGAAACCCTATGAAAAGATCCTATGGTGAAAGTCAGATTTTAGATATTACAAAACATAAACACAATATTACGCCTGTATTCCGTAAAAGGTTGAGCACAGCTTTTACACCTTCTGGTGTAGAAACTGCAATCACAATTTGCTATTTATGTTAAAATTCTGTGTGATGAGGGATGCGCCTATTACCATGATCCAGAAAAAATCCAAGACTGCGGGCTGTTTCTAAAGATGTAAAAATCTTAAAAATCGTTATGACTCCGCTGGGAATTGAATCCAAAACTATACGCTCACCAGTCATGCTTGTGATCACTACACCAAAGAGATGGTTAAAATAAACATGTTTTTAGATAATAATAATAATTCTTTATTGACATAAATAATATTAACAAAAGTAGTGAGGCCCTGACTCCTGCGCTAGGTATAGTACCTGTGTTACAGGAGCCAGTGTCGTCTCCCAATTACATGAGTCTAGTATTATGCAATAAGAATTACTCTAGAATACAAAAGGTGCAAAAAGTTAAAATTTGAAAGTTAAAAAGGAAATACAGATGAACAAAAAAACAAAAACAAATTATTATTCATGAAAAACATATTTTTCGTGGAGTAGCTAATAAGAGTGTTTGGTGTATAGTGCATATGCTGTTTAGTGTTTGTGGTGTATAGTGTAAGTAGTGTGTGAGTGTGTAATGTAGGTGAGTGGCATGAGACGTTGTAGATCCTTGTGCTAATAATGATTGTGTAGGCATACCATTTATGAAAGGGTCTTAACTTAAATATTTTCTTGTAACATGTAAATTCGCTAACACTGCCATGTAACTTAGCTCAAAACGTTATTATAAAATAAAATGCCTGAACTGAGAAACAACAAAGTTTCAGAACATCCATATTCAACGTCTAAAGACCTAATGGGTTCTAGGTAAGTTACTAAAATCCCAAACAGACACAACTTCGTTGGCATGCAAAGTTGGTACATTTCTCTTGAATTATAAATAGATCGTTGAGTAGTACGGCGAAAAGCACAGGTCCAATAAAAAGGCTTTTATTACCTTCGAATAGGTACTGATGTAAATACTAAAGAAATAGGCTTTAAGCTTTCCCAAAGGGCCTTGAATTACCAGCGGTTGTTGAATGCATTTACATACTCAATATACCTTCTGAGTGCAAAATGTGTATTTGATTTCGGGCAAGTAATCATTTGTACCATTACCTTATAATACAGGTACCTACTTCCAATACTGTAACTGCTTTTTCAGACGCAAAAAAGTAAGTATATCGTCATGCAAGAAAAGTTAACAGTGCGTAAATGTTGACTAAATAAACTTAAAGAAATAAAAAAATAAACAAATTAAAAAAAAAAAACTTTTTTTAAAAAAAAAACGTTGTCCCACACTGGGAATATCTCCTGTATCTTGGGTGCGTTTACAAACATATAAACTCACATACACAAACAGCCAGACCCGATTTTGATACGTACCATTATACACTATCACGCTTGTATTCCCCGAAGGGTTAGGCAGAGGTGCACCAATGTACACCCACAGTTCGCCGGTATGTTTTTAAGTCCCATGTAATAGGGGGCGACTCCGAGCGGTTATTGAGAATTTCAAGGAAAAACCCAATAACAGTTTGCTCGACCTGGGAATCGAACCCAAGACCTCTTGCGTAGCAGTCGCGCTTAGGACCACTAGACCGAGGCAGTAGTTATTTTGATATGGTTTAGTAATAAAAAAGAAAGTTATTGTTTACGAAAGATGTCTACTTTATTTAATGGGCCCGGTAGCTATAGGTATTAACTGTGTGCTCGGTCCATACGCGGGTTTACTGACCGCTAATTTCGTCAACTACGAACTTAACAATCCTAATTTCAGTACCAAAATACAAAAAAATGTGATGAACAATAAATGGAAATGTGTTCTATTACTGATACTGAAAAATACCAAAAAAGAAATCCGCTCATATAAAAATCTGCCTGTACTCAGTACCTACTCACAGGATATCTTTTGTTTCGTGCGGGAACCGAATCTGCAACCCAAATCAGAAGCAAATCACTTATACGCTAACAGAGCCATTTAGGTTTAAAGAACTTTATTTCTCATAAGAACTTAAATAACAGTTCGCTTATAATGAGATACATAATGTGATTATAACTAGTACTATTATCATTTGTTACCTCTAGGGTGTTGGAGACATTTTGTTAGTATTAATCTGTTTCATTTTATTTCTAGTGTTTTGATGTGTTGCCTTAGTCTACGTTTGAATATGTTTACATTGTTACATTTTTTTACATCTTCCGGTAAACTATTAAACAGTCGTGCTCCTTCAACTAAAATCGTTTTTTTTCCATAATTAGTGCGAGCTTGCGCTGGTTTTAACTGGATTTTATTTTTATTCCTTACGTTGTATGTTATATTTTTCATATGTAGTTGTATGTTTGATTGAACAGATTTGGTGATGATTTTTTTAATAAGGACGCAAGTGCAGTATGTGTAAAGATGAGTTATATTGAGTAGTTTAGTTTTTTTGTATAGTATTCTTGTCGGAGTTAAATAATGATAGTGAAATAATGTCTTTATAATTTTGTTTTGTGTTCTTTGTAGTGGATCTAGGTAAGTTTTCGCGGCTGACCCCCATATTTCAATCAGATATTCAAGATGAGATTTAACCAGAGAGTTATATATTATTTTACGTACTTTTTTTGGAATGCAGTTTGAGACTTTACGTAATGCTGCTAGTAATGTTACTAACTTTGTTTTGATATGGTTGATGTGGAGTTTCCAAGTGAGTTTGTCGTCTATATGTAATCCTAAATATTTTTCATAGGTGGATCGTTTAAGAACTTCTTTATCTACTTTTAGTGGTGTGAATTCCGGTAAGGGTTTGTTTTTGGCACAAAAAATCATATAAGATGATTTTGCGGCGTTAATTGTAAGTAGATTATATTTTAGCCATTCGTTCAGCAGATCAAGGTCGTTTTGTGCGTCCGTTATAATGTTATGAATGGATTCGTTGAAATAAAATAGACATGTGTCGTCGGCGTATAGTGTTAAGTGCCCTTTAAGCCCTATTTTATTGATATTATTAATATAAATTAAAAAGAGTAATGAGCTAAGAACCGAGCCTTGGGGACAGCCATATGTAATGTTTTGAACCGAGCTAGTGAAATTGTCTAATTTAACCACTTGTTGCCTATTTTGTAGATAAGATGTGAATATATCGAGGGCGCTGCCTGTGATACCTATATTATTTAGTTTCTGGATGAGCTTTTGATGACTCACTGTATCAAATGCTTTTTTTAAATCAATGAAGATCCCTAAAACAACATTTTTTTTATCAATATTTGTTTTTATTTTTGTTATTAAGTCTACTGCAGCTGTTACAGTGCTTGACTTAGCTCGAAAGCCATACTGTTGGTCTATCAAAAAATTCTTGTCATTTAGGTATTTACTTAGACGATTGTATATTACTCGTTCGAATATCTTTGATATTACTGGTAAGACCGACACCGGCCTGTAGTTACTTGGGTCGGTTTTACTTCCGGTTTTATAAATAGGACTGACCCTAGCAATCTTAAGCGTATCTGGAAAAATACCTCGTGACAGGCACACGTTCATACAGTCAGCTAACCTCTCAGTTATTATAGGTTTTAAGCATTTGATCGCCTTAGTGCTGATGCCATCTAGGCCTGTGCTTGTGTTGCCGTCAAGATTGTCAATAATTCTAGATATTTCATCTGTGTTACATGGGGAAAGCTCGTTTAGTGTTATCTTATGTGTGTAATTATAATCGTACATAAAAATATTACCGGTGTTTACATGGTATGTGATAGGTATTTTGTTAGCTAGGTCTGCGCCTATTGATGAAAAAAATGAGTTGAATAAGTCACATATTGCATTACCTTCTGTAATCAGGCCTGAGTTCGATATTAGTTTAGGAGGGGCACGGCTGCTGTCCTTAATTTTATTTAAGGCTAAATTATTGATAAGGTCCCACATTTTTTTCGGTTGATTGTAATTAATTTTAAACAAGTTAAGATAGTACTTCTTCTTTTGTGTGCTGATTAGGATCTTTACTCTGTGTTGTTCTTCGTTGAAGTTTTTCTTTAGGTCATTGTTTTTTGGGTGTGATTTTGTTTGTTGCCATAATATGTTTCGTGAGTTTATTGAGTCGATAATATTTCTGTTTATCCAATCTTTTTGGGGTGTGTTTAATATTTTTGTTTTGTCCATTTTGCTCTTATTGACTTGTTTTGAAATAAATTTCTCTAGGTAATTATAGTCATTATCTTTATTGCTATAAGTAGCTGTTAGAGCATGATTATATAACTTTGTGTAATCTAGTGCTTTGTAATGGGTTTTCTTGTTTATCTGCGGCTTCAAGCTACCTATTTCCAGGAATATTTGTTTGTGATCTGACAGACTTGACTCCACTATAGACATGTCAAATGAGTGGTTGCTTATATTTGTACATATGTGGTCCAGTATGGTGTTTGTTGTATGGGTTTCACGAGTGCTGTATAGTCTGTTTATATTATTTAATATTTCGTACCCAGTTCCTTTAATTTCATTTAGGTATTTTATGCCTTGATTGTTCTTGTTCAGAAGGTCTATATTGAAATCCCCAAACACTATGGTTCTTCTTCGTTGCTCTAGTTGCAGAGTGTATTTTTCTAAGAAATTATTCATATTTGACTCACCAGGTTTATATATTACTCCTACGTTCAGCGACAACTTTTCTATGTATATCCATAAGTAGTGGTTTCCATTTTCACATACGTCTTCTGTTGTTTCATACATGATGCTATTGTGCACATATATGGAAACGCCACCACCTTTGCGATTTTGCCTGTAGTTGTAGACATGACTATAGTTTGGTAGTTGGTATAATTTTGCGTCGTTTTCTGAAGTTATCCAAGTCTCGGTAAATATTAATAGATGAACGGTCAGTGGGATTGATTTTAATATGCATTTAATCTCGTCCAGTTTACCAGGTTTCCGGATGCTACGTAAGTTGGCATAGAAGAATCTTAACGAGGACGGGTGAAGTGGGATGTTCTCGTAGTTTTTTGCTAAATGATGGTTTAGTCTACTCGTGTGTTTTGTATTTAGTATTCGAGCAGTTACTGGTTTTTTTGGTAGATTTTGCTTTCAACGATGGTTGGTGTTCCTTTAACATATTTAATAACAATGTTACTTTCGCCGTCTGTTACACGTTTGTTAAATTCCTCCTTTAAGGACTGTAAGTATCGTTTTTGTGTTGGGGTTTGGTCAGAGTAAATTTTTATATTCTCAGGTATTTTTTTCTTATTTTTTAGTAGGTATCTCGACGTTTCTGAGTCTCTGAAGCAAACTTTTATGGGCCTGGTTTTATCTGGTATATATTTTCCGAGTCTAATGGTTTTAATGGGTTCGGGGCAATCTTCATACAGTGCTAACAATACTTTCTTGACTTCTTCATTATCGTAATTTCTCCTTGAGTTGAAATCTTTGTTGTTTTTTTCCAATATACCCACCAATACAATATTTTTTTCGCGTTCACATCGGTCTTTGAGTTCAAGGATGAGGTCTTGGTGACATAAGACGGGCGATTCTGGTGATGTACTTTTTATATGTTGTTGATTTTTAATTTGAGTTATCTCACTTTCTATTATTTGAATTTTGGTTTTGTTTTCGGTATTTTGGCATTTAATATTTTCTATTTCGTTGTTTATTTGATCAAATCGTAGTGTGAAATTCTCTGCTGTTGATTTTATTGTCTTTATTTCAGTTTTAATCTCAGTTATTTCCTCTTGTATGTGGTTTAGTTTTTGGTTTTGAGTTTCACCAAACTGCTCTAAAAAATTCATCATATCTTTACGGAGGTTATCAAAGTCCTTTTTGTAGTCCATGTCTTCAGTACGTTCCTTTCTTTTCCTCAGGTTTACGTATGTGTAGGAGTCACTATTATCGCCGAAGCTGGATAAGTTGGGTACGGATCCGCTGGCGCTTTCGCTCCCGCTTATCAACATCGTATTAGGCGTTGGTGGGGTTCTCTGCATTGCGTCGCGTGAGCAGGTTTGCGTATGCGTGGGAGTAAGACGAAAAATAGCAGCTCTCTTTACTCGCGGGGGTGAGCGGTGCTGCGCACTCGCCGATGTATAGCGTCGCGTACAAACACAAGGTTTTTATTTGACAAGCACTTTAAAGCAAATTAGATTTTGACACTACATTCATAAGACTGACTTTTGGAAGTTACGATTTTAGTTACATTATTATATTTTTCGATAATCAACTAACACGTCTGCCTCCAACGAGCGCTAGGAGCAACGTTGATTTAATGCTGATATATAACAATATCCCTCCCTGAGGTCGGTCAGACACGATTATGTAAAGGGTTTTAGTTGGTGTTAGAGAAATCTGCACCTTTAGAATGTTAAGTTGGCTTAAGTATATACCTCCATGCAAAGTTGTAATGTTGACTGTTAAATATAGTTACTGTTTTTATGTTACTTTTACTTACAAAGCGCTCGTGAATTTGCTGCCATTTAGTGTATAAAACACTTAAACACAAGGAGATGTTAATAACTATTTTATGCTTTATTTTTTCATTTTAAAATAAGAATTTATGAATATATGAGCAATTCGCGTTGTGAGATGGATAAAAACAGCGCACATTTATTTTATGAGATCAATAATCATCAACAAATGAAGGATCGATTCCTGAGATGAAACAAATGGCATAGCATAGCATACCTGCTACGGCGTAGCTGTCATAATTCTAGCAGCTTGGCGTATTACGTCAGCTACGCCGTAGCCTGCAGCGTATTGCACGCTGACGTAGCTGATAGGCATCGTCTCGAATTCATTTTGATAACAGTCGTCTTACGTTTACCGTTAAAAATACAAGATTATCAAAGGGCCAAGTTATCTTATGAAACTCTTTTAAATAATGTATGATTAAAAGTACCATAATTTTCCCCGTTTTATTTATGCAAGGTACTCTTTTGAAATCTTGACTTTACCCTTTCAGAATAAAGATTAAAGTACTTGTTCGTCGTAGGGCCTGTCACTCTAGCTAGTCTTGCCATATCCTTTCTTCTAAATTTAATATTACTTTAGAAATGAATGGGCAAAGATATCGTGAATTTACAACTCGTCTGTTTAAGTAATGAATAGAATATAAATTACGGTAAATTCGTGTAGTTAAATACTTCTGTTTTATTATCTTTCTTTTTTCGAAAGAAGCTAACTTTTAATTTCTTTTTGTCATTTTTTAATCTAATCTTGTCTTTATGCAGTAATAAATGATGGTAGGAATTCGAACTTTCTTATAAATGCGAATAAGGTGATACTGCAATTGAAGGGTGAAATAAAAACTCAAATTAGGTCGTACTTTATTTATTGTTCTTTCAGTGTACTCAATTTTAATAATTTTATTTAAAATAGTGACTTTATTGAGTGCAAAAATAAGTATAATGTACATACTTACATTGAAATGAGTGTTCTCAAAACTCTAGTTTTACTTATTACCTTTTAATTAATTTCAATAGTTTACATAATAATATCCAGTTTGGTACTACAGAGTAATTGAATAAGTAGATGGTGCTGTTATACACATTTCGTAAAAGTACTTAAATAGATCATTTTGCTTTTTCTTGGTAAACTATTTTAAAAAGGCTACAATTTATATAATTATATTCGTATAGGGATTTATTTTAATTAAATATTTATTGCACTTCCGTATGTATGTAATTACTATGAGGCACAGGAAAGTCTTTAAGAAGGAGTTTAAAGCTTTAACCAGGTATGTATCTATAGACAGTTAACAATATAGAGCGAATATTGAGCAAACTGGCAACTATAAGCTAATGTATAATTTGCATGTGGGAGAACGGTGCGGGGCTTATGTGAGATGTCGCATGATAGATATGATCTTAATATTCTAGCTTATCAGCACGATCTTCACTGTCTACTCCTACTACTTCAAATCGTGCGGCGGAGCTTCTAAATTCAAATAATCTCGTCATTATATCTTCCCTTCTAAGAAAGACTTTACTTCTACAAAGCAACAGTTTGTAACGCCTAGTGAATACCTATTGCGTACGATATCTATTCCTACTGATAAAGTCTTCCTAAATGTTTTATTCTTATAGAAAACACAGCGACCTTTGAAGTGTACTAACGAACTCAAATACTTATAGAATAAGGGCACGTTTATTGCGAACAGATATAGAAACAATAATATTTTCGTAATACAACACGTATGAGATACAATGTTAATATTATTTATAGCAACCAATTTGTATTTCGGGACAATTAGATTTATAAGTTCGGCGAAGCAGTTCTATATCAAAACAATTTAATGTGTACGAAAGTGAAAGATAAATTTAAAGGGACTTGACAAACTTGGAAGTAGGTTTAGGACGAAACGACATTAGCTATTAATCATTTAATTAACCCCACAGTGAGTACATACATATTGATCTAGTGCCATCATACACTCTCGCGTCACGTGTCGCAGCTGCCAATTTATACAAGATTGTGTCTTTTACATTATATACCATAGATTATTACATTAAAATACATTTTATCATTATAAGTACACACGTTAAAGGAACAATTTGCAAAGACCACGTCACGTGTGCTCGGTGGTACGCTATTGTGAATATTTTCTTTGATTATTTTGTTTGTTATTTATAACATACAGGCAAGATCTTAAATAAAATAGGAGATATCAACATTATTGTTAAAAATTCTTGGTGAAAAGTTATAAATTATTCATATTTAAAGATAAAACGCTTCTTTAATCGACTTAGCACTGCAAAGGATCTCTGGGGTCTATTCTATTTACATATTATGCTCAAAAAGTTCGAAAATGCGAGTTTGATCACTTGCCAGGGGTTCCGCATCATGAGTTATTTTAAGAGTAACAAAAAATATCAAACTGTGGTTAAAAATATTTGTGAAAGTACTACTGTATCGCGTGTGTTTGAAACCTTATATTCCTTGCTGTCTGTCGTAACAGGAATTTAATGATAGCCGACGAAGCAATGTTACTACCAGCCTGGGCTATCTTGCTTGAGTTTCAAGACCAATTCTCGTTAGAAATTTTGTCTTATGCTACGGTATACTAAAAAGACTGCTGTGTAAGTGCTGTGTTGAATGCAGACTTAATGGTAGAAATAAGTCCAAAAAGATTAATATAAAAGTGCTTTTGTAAGAATAACGCTTCTTTTGTTTCACAAAACTAAATAGATTATCTATTTGGATGCAGAACCCCAAAACAAAGGTAATCATGTAAAAATGTTCAGGTAAGTTTCTACATTATATTATGTTATTTTCTTAGTTCGTTAATCATTTAGCAGAATAGTTTCTTAATACTATGTGTCGTCATGGTGAAAGACGAAGAAAATGTAGAACATATTTAAAGGCATAGGTATCTAGAGTTTGAATGGAATGCTGCATGTGCTTAGGGAAATAGTTCAAACTTAAAGAAAAAACATCAGTATTCATAAAATACTGGAATTAATTTACTAATAGTATAATAATTTATCATTTACATAATGGCTATAATAACAAAGATCTATATCAGATATCTAGTCAGTATACTCGTATCAACACAACCTGTGAAGGCCCGGCCACATCGGAGCG
This sequence comes from Caradrina kadenii, assembly GCA_947462355.1. NCBI lineage: Eukaryota > Metazoa > Arthropoda > Insecta > Lepidoptera > Noctuidae > Caradrina > Caradrina kadenii. The sequence goes on along the minus strand of OX381677.1, from coordinate 7,002,196 downwards.
GACAAGATGTGGGAGCCGGCGCGGTCAGATACTGCAGTAGTATTTGTGTGGACGGGGCCACAACTCCACACCTACTCGGGCGGAAGACAACTGCACTATCCGGCCGCACCTGCGCTTGATAGTCGTCCACTCCGATGTGGCCGGGCCTTAAGAGAACCACGACGAAAGGGTCTTCTCTGCGAATTAATGTAGTTCGCGTGCCAACCAGGTGTACGTCTCGGTATTTGAGTTTTATACTCCTACGCATAATTAATAACTTGCTAAAGTGTGTAGGCACCTATTCGCCGACGCCTACAGGCAAGTTGCAGGACAAATTATATCGTTGGGCAATTTTATACAGGGTGTAACATTATTAGGTGCAGTTACTTTGATGGTCTTTTATTACACATTAATATAATGTCAACTGATGACAATCTGAATTTGACTAAATGCAGAATTTGAATATATTTTTAAATCTAAACTTAACTTAGAAACAGACTGTTAGATATAACGGTAATATTCAGTTATAGTTATTGTTGAATGTTATACTTACACGAAATAATTTGAAAGACCTTATTCTCGGAAAAAAATAATATAAAACAGATTTTTCCTTGATGATGAGGATGATTGATCTGGTTATTTTCGTATTAATGATGGGTTGCAAAATATCTTCTCGGAATAATGACACACCCTGTGTACTGACGATACAAGAAGGCATTTATAGGTCCACATGAAAAAATATGCAACAAAGGTAGGTTGTATAATATACAATAGTGGGTTTCCCTCATAAATCTAATAAATATTCGATCCAAAAGCAACTCTTATGCAAGAGCTCAAAATGTTTAACCTAGTGATATTCATTTTCCTTTCTTAGACAGAACTTGGTCATGAGATATATTTACTAATCGTGTAAAGTGTCACACGATATACTACTTGAATGAAGGCCTCCATTACAGTATGTACAAGACTAAGTATAATAATATCTCATAGGAAAAGTATCACTAACGAATTTAAAGATTAAACTAACGCCCACAATAGAGGCTCCAATATCATAATATCTCACTTTTAAATATTAATATTAAGACGTAACACGCGTAGATTACAATTTACTATCTACCCGACGTCACATCAATTAAATATTATCAATTTTTGTTGAAGAGCGTTGACAGCTTCAGAGGAATAGTACTTGCGATGTTAGATTCAGCAGAAATTGTGATTCGCGACGCGAATGTAACAAGCCCGAAGGTGAGAGACAACTCTTCAACACAACGAGTTGATTCTCTACATAATATTATGTTAAATATCAAAAACGTCTATCTACAATCACAAATTAAGAAACTCACAAAACAGTGTTATGTATAATGTTGCATATCGTTTCACTTACGATATAAATGAACTTACATTTTTACATTACGACCAAAATTCTCACAGCTTTGTCTTTCATTGTTCGCTTGTCAGCGAGTAGTACGAGTAAATTCGATAAACACTAAACTATTAGGTACATCTACTAATAGAGGTATTGGCATAATAGACATAAACAACATTTAGCGATCCAAACTCGTTCAAACGCACAAATCATTCAGGAGATAGTTAGACGAGATAATAAATAACAATTGGACGAGTGACGAGCGCCGAGCAGTCGAGGACCACACTCACGTACTCGCCACTACGATTATTACTTGCTAAACATTTCACAAGTGAGTGCACTTAACTTTATATCGAAGTATTATGAGATAACAAACAAGTAAAACTATATTACAACAATATACTCATAACCGTTCATTATTATGACATAAAGAAATAAACATTTCCTACACCGTAGTACGGATACATACAAATACTGAGATCATAATTTAATACAACACCGATTATATCAGTATTGTACAACTCAGTAGTATAAAGTTTAGCCTTAGACGTTAAATTATTATTGCCGAAGACTACAATAAGAATATTAGAACACTTATACAAGAAATATTGCATCAAAAAACAATATTATCATACATAACATCATTAAGTATTTAGGCCTAATCATCGAGTATAGCTTTATCAAAATAACTAAGTCACATTGATGTAAAATGCGTAAAACAAATGACTGGCAACAACATAATACACGAACATTGTACTATCACGACTGTACTTATCGGGGTCCGCAGAGGCATTCATAAGATGAATAAATCGCATAGGAAAGTTTCTCATTATCACAAAGACTTATTATTCCATAGAGTAAGAGTAAGTTAAGGTCCCATGTATTCATAATTGAAGTAGTTTAGAAGGAAATGTGGAAAGGCGAATCGTCTGTAAAGCGATGTAAAATTTATTCTAAAATATACAAGTAGGTAGGTACTTAATAAGGTTCTTTTGACAGAACACAAAAGGTCGACATCGTGAATGTATCCCTCCGTATTATCTTCTTACATTTGGCTCACACTTCTTACATGTTCAGATATCAGACGGATTTCACATGAAAGGTTTGCTTTTTAATATTTTAGTATACCTAAAACACGGATTTATTCACCTTATTTTGGGAGATTTAATATCTTTTGAATCCAGGTATACAACACAGTCGAGAAATAATCTGCAGCACGAGACGTTCTTTAGACTGCAAATATTAATCACACTCAGTCTCAAGCGAACCGCTGCATTCACAGTTTGTGAAAGCTATCGTGTTCAGTATACCATTTCAGGTTGTAGTTTTTCATTATGGTATTCGTATTGGAGTGCGGGATACATTCCATTGTCTCGTTGTTTATACAACACACGGGAAAGGCACACACTTTTACTTCAGAGCAGTTTCATAGTTCATGAAAACACCCACTCCTTAGAATAGAAAAGAGAAATTTTAAAAGAAAATACGAAAAGATTCACCTTACAAGTGTTTATTCTAAATTCAAATTTGACTACAACTATAAATGTTACAGTAAAGATAATATTGAGTAATTATGTAGAACGAATTTGAATTACCATAATGAATTAAATTTTAAAAGCTATATCATAGTATTGTAATTTTTCTATTAAAATATTTCGTAAGCTATAAATTGATTAATTATATTATATTTATCTGTAACATTTATAGCTACTAAAATTCCATAAATTAATTGAATATAATTATTATAATAATTTATGACAAAAGTATAATTATGATTAATGTTAACTCTTTCAATATGATTATTTTAATAATGAAACGTTTTTATAATCCTACACCAGATCTGAATATCACTTTGGTGTTTCAAATATTATTCGTTATCACTATATCACTAGAGTTTGGTAATGCGAGCTTGCTCGATAATTTCCTTTCAGCATCGTAAGTTCAACTTTTTAAACGGCAGTTTCTAAATCCTCTGACACTAATTGGAAATGTTCCTGACCTGAAAAGAGTTGAATATTACATGTTTGCTTAAGTATCTAGATAATGTATATTTGTTTTGGTCAAAGTTAGGACAAAGGTATGCCTTTGTCTTATCATGGGGCAAAAGTAGGAAGCCATAAAAATGAACAGAAGTAGCGGCTTTTCTTTTTGATGGAAATTCTGATAATTTTTACATAGCTTACTGTCTGAATGCTCTATGTCCTGATTGAACCTAAGCGGTATGAGGTAGTAGCGTGGGCGATATACTGACTCTCAAGGTAGGCGGCAAGGTCGTGGTCCTCGGCCCTGAGCGCGAGGTGGCGCGGCGTGAGGCCGGCGTGGTCGCGGCGCGTGAGCGAGGCGCCGCCCGCCACCAGCATGCAGCAGATGGCGCGGCGCTTGTGCGCGGCCGCTTTGTGCAGCGCTGTCTGGCCGCGCTCGTTGTCGCGCATGTTCAAGATAGCCGTCGGCGCGCACGCGATCAGGTACTTCACTATCTCCTTGTTGCCGTACCGCGCGGCCACGTGCAGAGCCGTCTGCCCGCTCGCGTCGATCGAAAGTAGCGAGTACCCGGCCGCGTGCAAGTCTTTCATCTAAACCATTAATGAACAATTTTTCCTTGTTTCTTTTTTTCACCCTCAAGGATAGTCGTAAATTTTATAGCTGCCAATCGCTAGTGAAACCATCCCTTCGATTTGTTATTCTTTATAGGCTGTTTAACATTTTACTGAGTGAGACGTAAGACATGAGACGAAGAGAGACTTACGGATTGACGCATTCATTATCTGTTATTGTAGTGCTCCAAGGAGTTTTTTTTAAGTCATACAAAATATCAGTTACAAGTAAGGATTAACATAATTTAAACAAATAAGATGTCATACTCATGTTGGACTTTTTATCGAATGTAAAAAATCTACTTTTGATCTGGGAAATTCAATGAAAACAAAATGCCTGGAAATTATTTGTCTCACCATTCTTAGATCGCCGACTTTGGCCGCTTTGAGCAGAGCGTCAGATGTTTTTTCCAATAAATTTCTGAAACAATGTCAAAGTTTTACTTTGTCCTGCAAAAACTGAATAAGTTTGAGAAGATAAATAAAATAAAATGAAACGTCTTTTAGTCTTATGGTGTAACTGACTTGCTCAAAGGTGAGGGATCGAGATAAGTACCTAACCTACGAGTACATACGCCTCGTGAACTTTCATGTTCTTGTGGATCTACAACTACTGGGAACAATGTCGCGTAAATAAAGTTAACGGATTTTTTTGTAGCTGGGTATGTTATAAGTAATTAAGTATTTATGTACAAACTACATAATGAGGAATGCTACATTTCTGTGGGTAGATTACTACTTAAATAAAACCGACTGCTTTATAAATAATCTTCGTAACATTATATTACTCTCACAAGTAGGTATTTCTAAAAACGACGCGAGATTAGATATTTTGGAAAATCTAAAAAATCCTATATTTCAATTAACATTCCTAGAGTAAGTTAATTTATTAAATTATGTGCAAATGAAAGATTAAAAACTTATTGAAGGGAAAAGTAATAAATCAATGTTAGAAGTTAGAATGAAGCAGTCAGTCGATAGAGATTCTAAAACTATAGTATTTATGGCTAATACCATCCAAAGTCTCACCTATAGCCAAACACTTCTTGCTCAAGTCCAAATAATTTTTCATGAATGCTGCATGCAATAGAAGAGAGAAGAGATAGAGTGCAGATTTCAGTTCCAAACAAGTGAGCATCGTGCTTCAATGCGCGTACTTGTGCGATACTCCAAACAGATAGTGATCACACATTGTTAACTCTTAGCGGCCGCATCACGGACTAGATACCTAACTGACTAAGAAAATTGTGCAATTTCTATATTTCACGCGCTCACGATTCTAACCAAATAATTCGTTCAATCTACTTTATTTTTAAATTGCAAAATAAATGACTTTTAATAACTAATAACACAGTGCTGTTAAACTAATCTCGAACTGTGACTACAGCTAAAGGTGACTAAGAAGGCTCGACGAACCGAGTGTCATCTTAATCCTTATTAGAGTCCTGAGGACGGTCCTTGGAGATTAACCGTCCCCAAAGCCGCACGACCGGTTTGATTCAATACGGCGTTATAGAAGCGCTCAAATAAATACTCGTACATGGCATCAGCTAAAATCTAGACGCACAAACAACGACGTGGTTAGATTTATTAAATTGAACGTACTCACGTTTTAAATCGCGCTATTGAGTCCATGGTGGGTTCGTGATTTTTGGCGGGTGGACTGGTGCACAGTGGCGGCGACAGTGACTCGCCCGGCGCCGTGCCGGGGCTTAACGGAGCCGGCGCCATACCCGGGCTCAGCGGAGCCGGAACCGGCGCCTTCATCAGTGGTGGCGGCGGCGACAGCGGCCGGACTGATACTGGCGTAGTCGGAGCGGTAGGTACCACACTTGGAGGTGGAGTTTGAGGTGATAGCAACTCTTCAGACGACCGCGCTGGACTGCCGATACCCGATTCGCTGTTATGAACCGCAAGAGATAATTATGCATAATCAATGTTCAAGGAGGTTTCAAAAATGAAGATGAAGTGTTCAGGGAAACACTTGGAAACATTGTTTTCTGTATTGGGTGAATATAACGGAGGGAAATCATCGCACGGCGACAAAGCCCTTAAAAAACATTATCTACCTAGTGTTTTCACAATTATGTTGAAGTCGACTTTTTAATAAGGATAAAACCCGTTTTTACAAAAAAATAAATACTACGCAAATCGGCCTAGAAATCTCGAGGAAATCGGTTTACATAAGTACATATAAATAAAGATACAACTCGAATATGAAACCTCCTTATTTGAAATCGGTAAAAAGAAAACCATTCCAAAAAACGTTTATCGAAGATACTTAGATATAATATAAAAACATTTTCTTACTTCCTTACTTTCCAAAAGGAAATCAACCAAAAGCTGGATGAGATTGTAAGCGACGCGTGAAATTATCCAAATTTATTCGAAATCAGATATTTATTTAGTAAGTAGCTTTTTGCTTATTTCGCGGTTAGACTGAATTTTAAGATTTACAAATTCAAGGGGAATGAGGACCACAGCTGTAGTTGTTATGATTGATCAAATTTTAAGTCTAACAATACAAAATAAAACAAAAAGCATGAAAAAGTATAGTCTACAAAAATCCAATTTTACCTATGTACTAGGGCTACTCTCCAGCTTTGTTCAGAGATGTTCAGTTCCACACAGTGGGTAGTATAATTGCAGTAGTACCCGGGCTATCGGAGCTCCGCTTACTGTCTCACGTCAGTATAAATATAATGGTGCAATCCAGTAATCCATTAACATTTTTAAACAATTGCCATTTTATACTTTCATGTCTTAGTTAGCTGTACTGATTTAATTAAAATAGACTTTTATTTAAAGTATTGCTTTTAGTACTTTCAACTGATTTCACAAAACCCCTCTTCTTGTTAGCATTTTGATGACAAACTATAATGTAGGTATTATATTGTTGCGGCCCAGGCCATGTTGACTGCGTTGTCGGTAGGAGCCATTAAATCTTCCGAGAAAACCCGTGACGAGGACAGTTGCATAAACAAATAATTTACCAAGGATGTGACTCGGGTACGTCTAGTGAGACGGCAGCGCTGGGCGTGTCGACGCTCTGCGAGATGTCGAGGGACACAGAGAGGCCGGTGGTGGTGTCCAGCGACACGGACGCGGCCGTGCGCTCCAGCGAGCCCGTGGCCGTGGTGTCGGGGTGCGCCGTGGACTCCGTGTCCGGCGTGTGGGGCGTGTGCGGCGCGGCGTCCAGAATGTAGATATTGTCATGACCTATGTCCGCCGGGTAGTGCAGGTTCTCCTGTGCCTTGTCGATGCGGAAGAACCGCTCCGCTGTTACAGCTGGCAACCAACGGTATTTATTATTTATCATGACTCAAGAGCCTCATAGAGGACACATCTGATGAATGTAGCTACTATGTTGTGCTATATAATTTTACAATTTTAGTATATGCTACATTTTTATCATCAGTCGTTTTCAACCCTAGTATTAAAATAATATTCAACGCGGTATAAATAATTTTGCAAGTAAAACTGTCGAATTTCACATATTTTATGAAAATTTGCTGAAAATATAAAGAATTTATAACGTGAACAGTTTCAATTCAATCTCGTGTAGAGTGACCTAAATATATTCACATTAAACATTTTCCTGAGTGATTGCAAAAAGTTATAAAGCCATAATTTATTTCATTCAATCGTACAGTTTGCAAATATAACTATCCTGATTGTAAAAAAAAGGGTAATTCTTTATTGGTATTGTAAAAATTTAATGAAAATGGTAGATTTACCTGCAGAAAATAATACAGAGTTAAAGAAAACAAGCTTAGATATACTTGACATACTTTAGATATAATGGGGATACGAGAGGTCATGAGAGGACATGTTTGCCTTACGTCCTCCGAGGTTAGGTTTGAAGATGTTAAATAAAAGCATCGGTTATGAAAGCATTTGTTTCCCATTACTTACCTATTAACTTATCTTATTCGTCTAGCAGTTTAAAACGTACAATTCATACAGGTAAGCGTTTAAAAAATAAAGGTGTATTCGACATGCGGGTGCTAAAATGTGAAAGTGTCAAGTACATCCAATGGGAATGGGAGGGAAACTCACAGTCGACAAACCACCAGTCGGTGAGGTTCGAGTACGCTTGAGATTCTTTGATCATGCCCTGAATGAGGCCGCGCATTTGCTCTAAGTCGGCTGCAGGGTTCACGTCTAAAGTGCCGACTTGTTCCGCTGAAACAAAACAAATTAATGTTACCAGCAGCCATCAATATGGAACGAGTCCATCATTTAGCGCTGCAATGTAGGTATTCGGGATTTTAATATCTGCCACAATAACTCTTTTTGAATTCCATATTTCCCGCATCCATTCCGAAATGACAAATGAATTTATCGGCTATCAGAAGTATTCGCATTTCGACCACGTGTAAAAATTAATTTAATTAAAAAGTATAATACAATTATTACATAACGTTTCGTTTGACTTTTAAAGTTCATGTTTTCGCATTTTTATTTTTTAATCCCGGACGCAAAAACGACGGGGTGTTATAAGTTTGACGTGTCTGTGTGTCGGTGTGTGTGTGTGCGTCTGTCTGTGGCATTGTAGCTCCCGAACGATTTTGATTTAGTTTTTTTGTTTGAAGGGTGTATTAGTCGGGAGTATTCTTAGCTACGTTTGATGGAAATCGGTTCAGCGGTTTCATAGTTATCAGCTCTTGTTAGTGGCGGTAGGGATTTTTATTTCTTTGTCTGGGGTTACTTAAAATTTTTAATTTTATATTTTTTGTATCCATGTAGCGATATCACTTAGGTTATATAAATAGAATTTATTACAGTATTTATCGAAGTAATTTACAAATGGGGTATGTTTATACTGAGGATTCTACTTAAAACGAAGTTTGAACAACTCATCTTTAAAATAAGTCACAACTTTATTATACATTAGCTGTTTCTTCCAGCGATTGTTTATTTATTGTGTATTTTTGCGGTGAGTTTGCACGATCAAACGAGTCTAGAACGTCAAAGAGTATTTTCCTGTTTACGATGAGTGTAACCTACTAAGACTTGCAAATGATTTTCAAACAAAGACCAGATTCAGCTAACTAGACGGTATCAAATAAATGATACAGTAAATGCAAATGTTTGACTCTCGCAGATCGCTCAATTAATTATATACATATTTATTTCACAACTAATATTGCGTCCAGTGTTGGTTCAAAAGTGATTTGGAAAACAAAGTTATAACCAAACAATAACAGAAGTCCCGTTACGAAAATAATCATAGGTATTTGCCCTCAAATTTTCAATGACCTGCCTCGGCTGTCTAAGCTTACAAAGTTCACAAAATGTAGTAATATTGAATTAATAATTACGTGACGTATTAATTATTAAACAAGTTAAATTATAAAAATAACGATGATTGTCTGAACGAAAATGTTAGACCTGTTACAATATTTCCATAAATAAATATTAAGAAATCAAAATCTATGGGGAGAAGGTCGATCATGAACTACAACAGTTAATTACGCAATCTGTATTGTGCAATTAACTTACAAATTAGTGCTAGAAACGCATACTGCCAACCATTTCCCTGATGGAGTTAACTTGCATTAAAGTTGACGTAAGCACAAAATGCTGTCAAAGAGTCCATAAACTACGAACCAGTTGGTAAGTAAGTTGTTGAATGGACTAGTGTTTGGACAACATAAAGGTATGTATCTACTTTGGTAAAAATATTTCAGCTTCGTTAAGTCATTACCTCATTGTGTTACTGGTCGTGAGATATAGGATTATGAGGCGAAATGATTTTTAGCGTGAGTGAGGTTTGTAACAATATGGTGGTGTTTATTTTTTTAAAACGTTTTTCGTAAAAAACACAAAAAAATGTAACATTGACCTTTAAAATCTTCAAAACTTAAAAATTCCCTGGATTGGTCCCAAAGAGAATGATGGAAAGAACAGGTAAACTTCGCCTTCGTTAAGTGTATTTTTATTACACCCACTATTATTAAACAGCCATCACACTATACCGTAACTCATTAAGGGACCTTTGGTACCTGATCCCTGGAAAAGGGCCCAGCATTCAAACTAACATGTACGCATAACGTACCTACTTACATATTATTTTATCTTTTTTCAAAATTTCACTGCCTTGTTAGCCTAGTAGTCCTAAGCGCGACTGCTACGCTAGAGGTCTTGGGTTCGATTCCCAAGTCGAGCAGTGTTATTGGGTTTTTCTATGAAATTCTCAGTAGCAGCTCGGAGTTAGGATTTGTGCCCGGTTTATAGCAATAGGCTCACGCCTCACCCCCTATTACATGGAACCTAAACATAACAGCGAACATATCGACCGTACCGTAAATTAGTACACCTCTGCCTAATCCTTTGGGGAATAGAGGCGTAATGGTATGTGTGTTCTCAAAACTTCAGCTTTTGCTAAAATATCGTAGGTCGAGCGGCTCTGAAATCTCAGCTGTCTTGCCACATTGATTCACTTGAGTAGGTCGGGGTCGATTGCTTCTCGTAGAGAAAAACAACAGATATCAAATTCACCGCACTAACTATCGAAGCATGAATACGAAACAAACAACCGAACATAAAGCGCTGTGAAGCTTTTCCTGTTCTGATTAAATCAACCTTGAATATCGATTTACCTTCACAGAGACGGATAAACTTCTCTGGTCAAGATCAAACGTAATAGTAAAACTTTTGAACTACATTTAGAAGCAAGATCTCTGGGCGTCTGATTAAATAACATAATTTACAAAGTTAACTTTATAAGGGCAACGAATTCGGGCGTTAATTAAATTGATTAATATTAACGTAGGTACTGTACAATCATATTTGTTACCTGTCTTTGCGAGCAGTTCCTTGTCGTAATGATGGCGCTCGTAATCTGCCATTGTTATGAGATTCACTGTGAGGGTGAGTTTGTCCATTGTAGTTTGACTGTAACAAGAGATTTACGTTAGAATTTATATATATTAAATTTATTTGATAAATGTTATGTTTATCTAGCTCTGGTTATCTGAAGTAAACCAATTAATGAAGTAGGTGTCATATCTAAATAAAACTTATAAATTAACACCCTCTAAAACTAATAAATAATACATTACGAATTTACGCCAGTACTTATTACATTTTTATTTGAAAGCTTCCAAGAAGAGTACTACCTACTGAATATCTTATGACATCATACAAACGTACAAAATAATCTTGGCAAGTAAGTACACAATATTGTTATAAGATTTTTTCAGAGAAATTAGCTACCTATTGCAATATTTTTGATCAATTTTTAATCTTGTGCACACAAACTATAACTACTACGCGGTGTGAAGTCAAGTATAAAGCTTATAGCCTTAACTTAAAATATGTTTTCCTATAATTTTAGTCTCAAGCTCAGATTTAACTGAAAACTTTCACACCCTAATATAGAAATGCAGCACGACTGGTTATTTCACTTACAAAAGTTGAAACAAGCAAACTAATATTAGAATATCGGGTAACTTTGTTTTAAAAGGTCAGACGAGAATCGCAATACAAAATGCAGACACTCTGACGTAGCTAGCAGCAATGCAACTTTAGACATATTTAAAAAAAGGCTTCGCTTACAACTTGAAAAAGGACTGAGGCCTTTGGCAGAAGCCACGTAGGCAGGTGAGATGTTCTAGCCAATGTATGGTTTTACAATTGCAATCGAAAAACTGATCCCTGGAGCTATTTTGCGACTATAGGCAGTACCCGAATGAACAGACGCTTCCCGATTTAATTAATAAATATAGTAGACCTAGCACCTGGCAGCTAGTCCAGCAAGCCACTCTGCAAGGTTTAAGCTGCGCAACTCCCAAGCGAGGCGAAGCGTCCCCAAGTAAAGCTTTGACCTGTATGAATTCGGCCTTTGTGATATTACTTCTTTGAGTAAATAAATTATTCATTTTGACACTCTCTGAGGAATATTTAAACGGAACTCAATTTTAAGTCGCCCATAAAGCCTTATGTTGTATCAGATTTTTAAGGACGTCTTTGTAAGTAAAGTGTCGTTTGAGTATTTGACGAGGAGATTATATATAGAGCTTACGGTGCGATCGTCCGGCCTGGTTTCTTCTTAGCAAGCATGGTGGCTTGGTTGAGCCGCGAGAGTGTGATGACGGAGGGCGCGAGGCGGCACGCCTCTCCATCCACTTGCATTGGTATCACTTTCGTGGTCACGATCTTTGCCGTTTTGCATTGAGTGATGCATGTGCCGTGCCCACCAGCTTGCAGTAAAGGCTGCACAATACAAAATATCAATCAATTAATTAGTGAACGTAGCCATTCCTTGTTCATACATTTGTCCTTCAAATGTAAGATATAGGCCACCTTGAAACACACATATAAAGAAATGAAGAATCCCTGAACTCGTCTCTATAAAGAGCAATTTACTGTATACGATAGAGATGGTTATAATTTCGCTGTTTGTATGCAGGAATTTATTTATGTACTTTCCAGTCTTCGTGTGTTTCCTACGATATCATCTATTGTTTTCATAACTTTTTTATTAGATATAAAGGAGGAAAACTTGGACATAACGGAATAATAACCAGGAACGTGTAGAACTTACATTGCTAACTCAAGGTTCTTGCGGCAAATATCAGCTATTTCTTCGCGTGGGTCTTGCAATGTACAACAAATAAGATTATACTAACCGGATAGGTAGAAGGTTGAGGGTCCTATGAATATAATAACAAACATCATACAGCGAATTTCCGATACATTGCATTTCCAAGTATTATTTGAATGTATGCACTAGTATTTACATCGAAGCCACGTTGATCTTGACTAAACACGGTAAGTACCTACTTGGGCAAATTCAAACACTTCAATGATCCATCTTCCTCCGACTTACCAATTGATAAGTAGTTAATCCAACTACTTCTATTAAGCCGTCTTCAGTAGAGGGTTCAACGGCTCCTCCTGACTTATTCCAAGGGTGCGTCCCACCCCCGTAACTGTAAACAATACAGACATGTAAATATCTCATAATGTAGGTAGTTCGAAAGTATAATGTTTTTCAGTAATCATGTAGTTTACTAGACTTCAATACATTTTCAGAGTTTCAATGGCATTGATTCGGGAGTCCAATATGTTTTGACTTTTTTTAATAATTTAAAATTTAAACTGAGTTTTCACATTGAGAGCTTAAGTCTTTTCACGGTTTCAATTTCATAAATGACTCAGGGTTTCTTTTATGTATTATTTAGTCGCAGACGTTTGGCGTCACCTGTAGAAAATACGAATACACTTTAACAAATGAGCTCCGCCAGTCGGTCTGACCTTGGAATGTTTAAAAAGACAATGGCGTGAACTTTGTGCTCGCGGAGCACGGGCGTCAGGTCCTTGCCGTCGCACTCCATAGTCACAAATTCGGCGAGACCCTTCCACTTGCGCTGCATGAGATCCTTTCCTCCCGCAGTACCGTAGAACAGCTTGTTTCTTATTCGAGAGTTGAACTTTTCTGGGTGCGCCTCTGTTTAAAGCAACATAATAATCGTATGTGTAATTTATTGTAGTCATGAATATATTATTAAGATTTACAAAATGTTGAATAAACTCAAGTTACATGAAGTAAATAACTTTATATGAGTAAATAATATCTTTTTACATTAAGATTAACATTGCGGTTTTCATAGGAATCGATCAACATAAAAAACATATTTAATCGCCAATAGCCCAGCCCGACTGTCTGCGGTTGGCAACTTTGACACGATTGAAATACCTATTCATATATAACAATATGAGTTCTCACAAAGTTTTATTAATAAGTGGAAAGCTCAGGACAGCTTAACAACATGTAAATAGAATTTGAAATGCATGCATACCAAATGGTTTTGTGTAGGTAGTATTGCGGTATCCTTTGTAGGGGAACTTATCTCGACAATAAAGCGGCTTATGGAATTGGCTCCACTTTGTGAGATTTCAAGTTGTGAAGGATGTATTTAATTAATTTAAAGAACAGCGTAGTTTATGGTAGTGTTTATTAAGTTACTTAGTAAGAATAATTAACCAGTCTTTTATTATACTAAAGCGTGTAACTATAGGACATCTTGTAAGATATGTACCTAGTCGTGCATGACTAAGTTGTAATAATGTAACCGGGCCAATGGGTTTATTTTTGCATAACACTCCGACATAAAAAATATGTGCTTATAGTATGCATTTATCTGAAGTCATTTTTCATAGTTTTATTTTTTTGTGAAAAAGTTAAAAAAAATTGATTTGGCATGTTTTGAAGTACAACTTTGTTGAGGTTTTCATAGAAGAATTCGAGAATACAAAGATCACACACAATATTTGTCGCTGTCAACCTGTTTGCCATCTTTTTAAAGTAATTTCATAAAAAGATAACATAAATAGGTAGGAAATGAGTTAATACTCAGATGACGACTGATGGAGAAGTATGAAGGAAGTCATAAGTCTATAGTTAATTTGTTTAAATGAATAAGCAAACGCAATGTACTTTTCGTAAACGTGAGTTTGCATACAAACTTACCTCTCGCTTCATGGAATTCTAAAGCTATGTGAGCATCGACGCCAAACGAGAAATAATTGTTGACGACATTGAGAGGTAGTTCTGGCTTTGCATTGCTGGTGTCTTCGCCCGCGGCTGCCGTGTTCGGAACCACACCCAGCTCCCATCGGTCCAGTAGTACAGTGTCGCTCTCGCCTATGTTCGCTAAGATCTTCGATATTGGCTCGTCTTCGTAACCCTGGAAAAGAAAATGGTGTCATAACCAAGTTCCTAAATGCGAATTATCATATGTGCAGTGTCCCAGTTTTCGACTAAAGATAGCACTCGCCTTCATAGCCGGAAATAAAAGTACGAACTTTTATAGCATTCAAATAAAGGTAGAGGTGAAAAAGCAAAGCTAAACTTTAACTCTAAGTAACCTATTTCGCGCTAGTGGCTCCCACAAGTTGCGTGGGACTGTACGCAAACAGGCGGCAAGCTAATCCACGTTTTTTCTTCATGAAAAAAATACAACGTTCGACCCTGCCAGTATAAAATTTATTTTAATCCAGTTAGTTGCTAGGCTATAAACTTTACCTACCACATCCGTAACTGTGTTTTGATTTGTACGTATTAAATTATACTATTATATAAAAAAATACACATTCACATTTAAAAACAGTGCCTCGTGTAGTTGGGTCAAAGTCCCAATGAATCATTTATTTGTGTATCAATATTTCAGACAGTCGGGACTTATTAATATACCTACGTAGGTGGGCTTTAGGGGAGCAGTCCGCCAACTGACGGGTAATACACATACATTTAGTAGCTTCATTACGTTTTCAAACGGCTGGCTTTAAATTAGGGGGAGGGCAGTGGCAGTTATTTTTTTGTACAATGTTCAAAATGTAATTGTAAATTGGTGTAGATTCAACTGTAGGTATGTTTTTTTCCATTTTAAAATATTTCTATTTTTTTTATTTAAACGACGTGTAGATAAGATTTACCTAATTATCTAATTGATACAGGCAATAAATGCCTACTTTGAGGAAAAAAGTATGTTATGTATGTATGTATTCCCGAGACCGATTCCGGCCACGGCGCCTAATATTTATTTAGACTAGCCAAGTACGCAGGAGATATTACAGTGCACAAGTGTGTGCGCAAACACAGGTGCACTCCCTGTCCTCCTCCCTAACTCCCATAGTCCGATGGGACGGCAATCCGACATAACCTGGGAGATCAGGCGCACGACCAACGGCTTTACGTGCTTTCCAAGACACGGGAGGATCACATTACCAACTTCCAAACTCTGGGCTGTTACCGAGAAATTCCTAATGGAAAAATCCAATAACGCTTTTTGCCCGACCTGGGAATCGTACCCAGGACCCCACGCTCAACAGTCGTGCTCGCCACCACAAGACTAACGAGGCAGTTAAAAAAGTATATTAAAATAACCTAAACAGCGCAACCAGTTTAAAACGCATTTTAAAGTTAAACCAATCCTTGATTTGGGCGTACTTTGTAATTAACCACCACATTAATCATCTCACCACTAATATGTAAATACTTACCTACAATATGTAGGTATAAAACATAATTAATGATTGTACACACGTTATACGTTCAAAAACTTTAAATCCACAATTTAGTTCCATAAATTGCTGTAGCCTGCCTCGTTAGCCTAGTGGTCCTAAGCGCGACTGCTACGCTAAAGTTCTTGGGTTCGATTCCCAGGTCGAGCAAAAAGTGTTATTGGGTTTTTCTATGAAATTCTCAGTAGCAGCTCGGAGTTAGGATTTGTGCCCGGCCCCCTAGTACATGGGACCTAAACATACCGGCGAACTGTGGGTGTACATCGGCACACCTCTGCCTAACCCTTCGGGGAATACAGGCGTGATGGTATGTTATGTGTAAATTGCTGTAGTACAGTTGGTGCTGACATTTTACTTTTGTTCAGTTTAAAACCTTATTTTCAGTGCTCTACTCTATAAACTCCAAACAATGTCCATTTTCTGTTCTTCGTTTAATATGACATAAGAAATTATAAAATCGTTAGTTTTCTACAATTAAGATTAGTAATACAATTCGTTACAGAAAAGGAAATTAGTTACAAAGAATAATTGTAATTTCCGATGTCTGAGGACAAAGCCGACTAAAATCCCATTGATTTATCAGAAAAAGTGAAAAAGAAATAGTTTTATCTTAGCAGAGAGTATTAGAGACGTAAGTTGTTAACGTAAAAAGGACTTCAAAGAAATTTAATACCACGGTAAACCTTGAACCGGTAGACATTGTACCTACCTAATTAAAAATGATTTCATAAACAATTTGTTTTTAATAAAATAACTAAACTTTGTAGTTAAGGCAGGCATAATTAATTTTTCACGAGAAAAGAGTATAGACCTCTTTGACGTCATATTAAGTTGTAAAGAACAAAAAAAAAATAACACTTTGAAACATTCGCTTATTTCGTTAACAATTTTATCTATTCTCATTAAACAACATATGTTACATAACAATAAGCTAGTCTTATGTACAGCAACTAAACATTTTGACCGCATTAACGTGACCTTAATTTCCTGCTTAAATGATAATGAGCATATTAGGCTAATCTGGTCTCTAGTCCAGCCGGTAAACGTTGGCTGGGTATAACGTTAAGCTGTGTTACGATGTAACCAATATTTTAATGGGTAATTTTATAACAATGTAGTTTAAACTATTTATATCACGACCCACCAGCTACCATTTTGTTATTTGTTTGTTGAACAAAGCTGGTGCGTTATCCTTGGCTTGTTGCCTCAGAGAGCTAAGCGTAAGACTTCTTACCTCCACGCTGCTGTATAAGGAGATTTAGCTAAGTACAATCTTGTTTACCGCAAACGCAACATATTTTGCTCCTACTTAATTTATTCGCATAGGTAATTGAGCTGCTGCTTTTATTATATGATGCAGAATTTTAAAATAAGGCTGTGGTTATGATTGTTTAACCTTCAAGAGTTAAATTAGCTCAAGTAGAAAATGTAATTCTGTAGCTAGAACTCCGACAAGATATATTCCCGTATCATATTTTCTTACAATAGTTTATTCTGAGGTTAGACTGAGAAACGAGTTAATTAAAAGTGTTCATTTTGCAATGTCGGCGTATATTTTACCACGCCAAAGAGAAATCTGAGGGGAATTACGCGGTCGTTTGATAATTATCGGTAAATAAACACAACGAGGGTGAAAATGTCGGAACATTTGTGCAGCATAATAACAATGAAAGAATATTACTCATATCCGGAGCCAGCGGAGTTTGTTTGTCGTTTTGAAGGCTAGTAAAATTTTCATGAACAAAGTAATAAACTTTGTTTATAGGCTCGTTAAAAACATATTGTCGTACATCAAGCGACAACGAGTAATAATAGCATTTGCATATCAATATCCATAGGTACACTGTTTTCTTTTTCCTTTTATCACAATTGAATTCACAAGACGGCACTACTTAATTTCAATTTCCGGAAAATTACTAAGTGTATTTCTTTTACTTTTTCGTTTATCTGTAATACTTTTAATTTAATATCAACCATTCGGTAAGGAAAGGTGTTTTTGTAACTCATGTATTTTTGTCTTATTCGTTTAGACATGTAGGTAGGTTACCATTACAGCAGGAATTTCCCGCGGTTGTAAAACATTACGTCTTCGTCATAAATGTCAAGAGTCCTAATAGACGCCAACGTTTTACTGAAAATATGAGAAATACTATTTTAAGGTAGAACAAACACAACCTGAACTCTGTAGGGACATTATCAGCTTAAAGTGTCGGTGTTGAAGTTTTGTGAAAGTCCACGGTTCTCTTTAGTAAGCTCAGTCGCTAGCAACCACTTGAGCAAATTTATCCCACCCCGGGATCAAAAATACCCAACTGTTGCGGCAAACTAAGTTTGCTGGAAATCTAACTTATTCGTATTATGACACAGTTCAGTTAAATTGTTTAACAAGCTGTACTATAAATATTAAATCCAATGCCGTGGACTGGCAAACAAATGTAGCTAAGAATTGTGCCAGGGCATCTATATATTAACTAAATACCGTACGTCATACCCAGTTAAGCAGTTGGACGGTTCCCACGGGGCGCGAACGAATTTATTTTACTTGTTCACGCACGACACTCCTGTCCCCGAGAGGCATGGACAACGATAACGTTATAATAACACCCTCTGTCATGTCTCGACACTCATTACGCAATTCCTGCTTTACATATTTTTACCTCATTTTTAAATCCCGCCAGGTTCACCTCAAACCCCTGGTTATCTATTATTCGACTAAAATATTTGCATGATTATAACAATATAATGAAAAAGAAAATACCTGTGATATGAATACAGATGAATCTTAGACCTAAAATAGTTTATTGAAATATTGCCTATTATTGGGAAATTGAATGCGTAGGTAACACACGTCATTGACTGTGCGTGGGGTTGATTTACGTGGAACCAGTAGGTGTCGTTAGTTTGTAGTGTTGTCTCTGTCGCTCATAAATATTGATAGATTTTTTCTAAAACTAACATGACTGTTTACTGGAGTGGGGATTAGAAATAAGTACATAAGAGGATACTTGTAAGTGCCATCAGTGACCGCGAAAGAAGTTGTGAATATTGGCTGTCATGGTATGGGCATGTGATGTGGAGGAATGAGGAAAACGTCGTGAGAAAAGTTTTGAGTATTAATGTAAAATATTAAAAGAGTAGAGCCATGTGTGCAAAATTGTTAGTCTCGAAAGGAGCTTACCAGAGATAACGGCTAACAGATAGTAGACAGGGTAATTTTTTAAACGCTAAATACCTCTCAGGACTACATTGCTAACATCGTAATCAACAACGTTTGTTATATGACTTTCCAGCGAGGTTATTAGAGTTTTACTAATAACCCTGTTTGCTTATAAAAAAAGAAGACATGCTGCCACAAACAAGATAGGTACAGAAAGATGATGATGATGTACTTACGCCGCCCCAGCCGAGCGCGCGCGCCAGATCATTTCCAGTGCCAAGCGGCAGCACGCCGACGGCCGGTCGCGTGCCGATGCGGTCCAGCACGCTCAGCACCCAGCCCACCGTGCCGTCGCCGCCACAAGCCAGCACGCGCAGGTTCGGCACCTTGCGGAACAGCTCCAAACTGAAATTAAACTCTGTTATACATTCTGGAAATCAATAAATTATCATCATTTATGTACGGCGAAGGAAAACGTCGGCATCGTGAGGAAGTCTTAAAATTTACTTACTTAAAATTTTGTCTGATATCGCCAATCTGCTTTGAGCAAGTGTGGTGATTAATGCTTATTCCTACTCTGTTTATGAAGAGCACTTTGTCTTGCAATAAGATAAAAATAGGCTGGATATGTTAGGCATACCTACTCCTTTACTTTTTTAAGACGACACTTTCACCTTTTCTTGGCTGGTGTTATCACCACGAGCACTTCTAGTTAACTTTTTTGAGTAAAGAGTAAAAAAGATCGAATTTAATAGTGAACATATTGTTTAAAGTCACCATGGGATCTTAGTGAGGTGTGTGCCTAACTGTTTATCTACACAAATGGTGCTCGTCACATGTTATAGAAACAGTATTGAAGAAATAATAACTGAATATTTACCCAGGTCCAGGACCTCCTTGTGTGAGATCAAAAACTTGTCGTGGGTTGAGTAGCCACTGAAACTTCTGCAGTAGTTTGGCGCCCTGGTTGCCTCCACTCTTCGGGTTTATAAAAACTAACACCGGCCTCACACTTGCTGTAGGGATTGGCTTAATCACAAATGTTTTCTGTTCATTCTTAGAATCCTTCCCTTTTTTCTTGGAAGCACTTTTTTTCTTAGGCGATTTTCTTAGTGATGACTTAAAACTACCTCTTCTTGGCAATTTTACGATCCACGATGGCGGTACTATTATATTATATTGCGATCCTATGGAAAACAAAAATGGTTGGTCAAGATTGAAATTACTCAAGTGTTAAGTGATAATATAATGACAAAAGTTTTCGGTCGTTCATACTGTACCTAATGAGCATTCCTCTCCTATCCGCTGAAGATTGAAACAACTTTCTTTGTTGTGGTATGCGTCTTTACACCACGAACAAGTCAAGGCAACGATTTCTTTCGAGCTAAATGATAGTTTAGCCTGCAGCGACTGTTGAAAAAAGAGGAAATTAGAGCAAATGCTAGTAAAGAAACAATATTATACACCGGTTAGCTACAACAATTTCTAAATAAACAGCAAGCAGCAATTAATGTACAGGTCGGATTTTAATTACCGACATTCCCGAAATTCGTAGGTTATGTGTAGGTTTGATATAGATAAAGTTGTCACGGAGAGAACTTCTTTACCCGAAATTCAGCTGAGGTATAGCCCTTTGGATTGAGATTAATTGTTTCTGCGAAAGCCAAATTTTGTTAAGAATATAGGTAGGTACGTATTGTTACTTATTTATTTATCATTTATTAAAATTGTATGCACATAATGTAAGAAATACACTGTACAAAGGCGGACTTAATGCTACTTCCTAGACTTCTGCTAAAAAATACTGTTAAATACAATTTATTCCGGGAATGTCGGTTTCAAACAAATAGTTCCGTCCTGTAGGTACCTACTGAGCAGTAGCCTCTGGCCTCCACCTGCAGGCAACACATTTGTATACGCACATTCACAACTTCACCACTGTCTACTCCTATAGCCTTGTCTACAGTGTCCTGAGTTGGTACGCACCATCGACAGCAGCTGCGCCGGAATGACTGTGACAACAAAACAACCATGCAACACACATGCAAATGAATAAGTGATTCACACAAAAATAATAAGCTACATAAAGCAACATAAATTACGCTACCAAATTAAACATGGAAACATGTACGCTATGAATATTGAAAAGATGAAACCAAGGATATATTGAAACCAATCAAAATTAGTGTTACAAATGTAAACTACACAATGTAAATTAGCATTTGTCCGATTGAGCTAACATTTGTGAATAACAAATTAATCTAATCATAACAACAGCATTACCACCTAAAAGCTGATCCTATAATATCACCTATAATATTTACGATTATGTAGGTATGTGTATGTAGGTACCTATTAACAGTAGCCAAACAATATAATGAGAACAAAAGCTGAAAGCTGTGTTCTATATACCGTACATAGATTGCGAGCGATACGGTAACACGTCATTAAAAATGAAGTTTTAATTTCGCGTCGAGCTGAGTGCGGCTGGCTTGACGGGCGGCGTTCATGTGGGATCGTGACGTGTCGCATGCGATGTCGACCGTATTCGTGCTACGTATGTAGATGCAAATCATTTGAGTTGACAGAACCGCGTGGCTCCGGTGAGGGACGCGCGCCATCCGTACACCGCGGTCACACAACGCACACTTCATTAAACACGTGGTTACAGCCAACCAAAAAGCTACTATGCTATATCAGTATGTCATATGACACTTAACATTTTTTACTGAGAAAATAAAGTATATGCAGTGGCCGATAAAATAAGTAGGATCGTAGCATCGATCAACGTTTAATTACAAGTTAATTGACCGAGTTCGTTAATTGAACCATTATATCATTTGATAATTGCTGCAAATAGTGTCATCAGGGTACCTACATTACCTATTCAAACTGTGATTTAATATAGAAACATGGTTTTATTTACAGGTACCAATGGAAAGTTCCTTTTTTATGATTGTAGGCACCCCAAGGAAAAATAAAATCAAATTGAAAACACGAAAGTGGTCGACCATATCTAACACATATTATTATGTCTACTGGTTATATGCCGCGGAGATTCTGACTATAGCTAGTGATTTGCTAATCGGCAGGTTTTGGGTGCTAGATTAGATTTAGAATATAATATAAGCATTCCTAAGTGTTTTGGTAAAACTTGGTAGTAGCCGACTCAAACAAGGCCATTTCGAGATTTTTTTCGTTCGTTGATTTGGGAACACCTAATTTATGGGATGCCATATTTGGATTAAGGTGATTAAATATTTTTAATTTTAATTCTATTAGTACGAAAAAATGTTTACCAAAATTTATTAATACGCTTTTTCCTTATTGCTCATATCGCTTTTAAAAACTAAAAGTTTTATGAATGTAGTTTCTGAAAAAAAAGACTGATCCAAAAATTCAAAGCCGAGTATAGTGACGTTTGAAATATTTCCTTTTTTAAAGAAGAAAGTTCTATATGCTTCCCATTTTTAGCTGAAGTAAAATTCAAAACATGTCCGGTTAAAGCCGGACATCCCGCAACAGGGGAAAAAAAAGTTTACACGTCAGTGTGACCTTTTTATTTTCGTAGCACCGCCACCGAATTTTTTTTTCGTAGTTCTCTACTACGTGTTTCCTACGGGAATATAGCACTTAGGTCATGCGTGGTCCGTTCGAGTTTTGTTATTTACGACTGAAATGTCATTACATTAGAGTCCATACTCACATGAAACGGCATTAAGCATGACAAAAGTGTAATATATATTATTTTAAAAGTAACCTTTAGTTTTCATGTTGTTGTGTGTGGGCGGGTGCTTATCCAGGATTCATCCAGGACGATTATCTAGCTAAATCTACAAAGTTACGACTTTAAACGTTTGTTTGTTATTACCTACGTTTTACTGTGTGATTGGACCGTTAATGGTTCTAGAGTCAAATACGAAGACCAGGTACGAACACGTTAGAAAACTTTCCCCATTAAACAGCTGCCCGTGGAGCACAGTGACTTTTCGATTTCTTAAATAATTAAATACTTAATTAAGTGGCTGAAGGAAAGGACTTTTAATGTAATAGCTTCGTCTGGGGGGCTAACTTCTAGTTGTGATTGCACGACAGCATCTCGACCACTCACGGGGCGCACCATGCATATTAATGAATCCTCCGGTGAAGTAGATGATCGAGCAAGCTCACTTAATTGTAGTAAGCCCCATTGACTATTAATCAGCCTGTTTATTATTAAACGACGCTAAGTCTATACGTATATGAGTTATGACTGTCGATGCCACGGTATGTGACATCGATTTAGGAATTAAGTAGATAATCGCGTATCTTTTAGCACTACCAACTTAAATATTAATACAAGTCTGGTCTTAATTATCCGAAAATAAGGTATTGAAGATAGTAAGAGACTGCGCATGGTCGGCAGACTAATAGATTGAGATTTCAATAAGGCAAAAATGAATTTGGGACGCAGATAAGTAGTACGAGCTGATATTGAAATGAATGGTTTTTAAATGAATGATTATTGGTAACTGAACGCTAATGATGTCTATAATCATAAATACGCTTGAGATTTTAATAAAGTTGAAGGTTGAAAAAGCGATTTAAAATATCTTTATAAATGTAGGTAACTTTTTGAGATAAAAAGTAAAAACAGCTCTGTAAAATAAGTAGTCTGGAATGAAACGCTTTTCTTCGTTTGGGCAGCAGTCATGCGGAATTTGTCTTAATCAGATCGAGTTTAAATTATTCAACCCACGTAATGTCCTCCAACGGACGAAACAATAAGGAAATTATGATTGTTATTTCATTGTTGTTTTTGTAGATGTTTCTAAAATATTACACATAACATAACATACCATCACGCCTATATTCCCCGAAGGGTTAGGCAGAGGTGTAACAATGTACACCCACAGTTCGCCGGTATGTTTAGGTCCCATGTAATAGGGGGCGAGCCTATTGCCATTAACCGGGCACAAATGCAAACTCCGAGCTGCTACTGAGAATTTCATAGAAAAACCCAATAACACTATTTGCTCGACCTGGGAATCGAACCCAAGACCTCTAGCGTAGCAGTCGCGCTTAGGACCACTAGGCCAACGAGACAGTTCTAAAATATTGTCATAAACTTTTGACCTATGATGGGATGTCAAAGGGAGACCGTGTATGTGGGACAAAGGTGGTCAGAAATCGCAAAAGATCAAGAAGTGTGAAAGGAGATGGGGAGATCATCTCCCGGTAACGAGACAAGAGATAAGGTCATAAAAAAAGGAGATTGGAACTCGGCTGAAACTTAATAAAATGCAAAAGTAATTATCAGAAAAAGATAAGCTATAGAAATAAAACATTATTATGAATTTAGTACTAACCTATTTATTTTGTTTTGGTTAATCCATTCTCAAAAATAAACTACAACGATTTCTTATTGATGCCATGAAATGTAATGAATAAAAAAGAAAATACAAAGTACTAACTATAATGATATCTACGATGAATTTAATGGATTTCTAAGTAAAAGTAAACAAAACAATTAAACAAAAACTTACTCTGGTTAATTACAAATACCAAATTGACCCAAATTGTCATAATGAAAACAGCTGATTTATTACTTATAACATTATTCTTTTTATTTATTGGTTTGAGGTGAGGTAGGTGCTCACTAAGACTTACAAAAAAAAACCCGGAATATTAAGTTAAAACTCAATATAAGTACTGATTAGATTTAACTAATATAAAATAAATAAATACAATTTATTTATTTCAGGCAAGTCAACATTGCAAGTTAACATACACCCATAGATTCCAGCTTGAATATAATTCAAAATACAAAGAAATACAGTCGTTTTCATTATGGCAGCACAACATTAACCGAAGACGTAAGCGACATAAAGATTGCGGCCCTCACCTTACCACAGGCCTTGCACTTGCCCTTCTCTGAGCGACGGTGCACCCAATGGTGGTGAGTGATCGTCTGCTCTCGGTACTGGCGCACGCCCACGTCTCTGAAGGTCGGCTTGCAAGTGAACTGCACGCGGTCCATCAGGATGTCGATGCACGCTGTATGCGCCACGATCTTGCACGCCGAACATTTCATACGGGACCCGTGTTTCTGAAACGGTAACGTGTTATAAGTCATCTGTACTAATAAAATAAAGTTGTAGAGTTTTTATGTTTGTTAGTTTGTTTAAACGCTAATCTCTGGAACTAAAAGTCGGATTGGAATAACATGACAGCCACATTCATGAGGAATAGAGAACCTATCCTACTATAATAATATTATAAATGCGAAAGTTTGTGGGTGTAGACGGATGGATGGAAGTTTGTTACTCTTTCACGCTTAAATGGCTGAACAGATCTGGATGAAATTTGGCACTGAAATCTATCTCAGTTAATAGTAGTCTATTTGTTATTCCACACTACACTTTTTATTTATTCAGAAAAAATGGACGGTTCCCGTGGGATTATATATTAACTTTGACGCGGACAAAGTCGCGTGCAGAAGCTAGTATGCAATATAACTTCGCGGTTAGATACACATGAGCGTAGTAGTAACCAAAAACCACTCGGATAAAGTTCTGGCCAGAAGCTAGTTGTGGACGAAACTTGTGTAAAAGTTAACGTTATTTCTGTAAGCATCGCAACTTGCAATTACTTTACTTACCTAATGATTCTCTAATTTCACACATACCAACACGCCTGTATTCCCCGAAGGGTTAAGCAGAAGTGTACCAAAGTACACCCACAGTTCGCCGATATGTTTTTAGTTTCCGTGTAAAAGGGAGCGAGCCTATTGGCATTAACTGGGCACAAATCCTTACTCCGAGCTGCTGCTGAGAATTTCATGGAAAAACCCTTAACACTTTGCCCGGCCTGGGAATCGAACCCAAGACCTCTTGCGTAGCAGTCGCGATTAGGACCACTAAGCTAACGGGACAGTTAGCCAGTTTTTACTGAAGTTTGAAGAAGTTAATAAACAAAGCGGTGCGCTGGAACAAGTTTCTATTCCCTAATTTAAGAACTATAATCTCAGTGTCGGAGTGAATTAATTTCTTAAATCCTGTTAGTGGACACGTAGGTAGGTCCCGTTAGAGCTTAATGTAAATGTCTTTTTGCTTCTTACTCGTAATTAGGTTGTTCCATTAGAAATTTCTCAGTAGCAGCCCGGATTTTGAAAGTTTGTATGCATGTAAAGCCGTTGGTCCCTGCTGTCATTCGTAGATCTTCGATAGTCGTTACGGGTAATTAGAAGCATGACAACTAGCCTTACCAATAATGATATGGATATCGTGTTGCCCAATAACTGTTGAAAAGACTGGGCAGATGATGAATTTGTGCCTGACTGATGCTGTGTGTTAAAAATTCCTTTCTTTTAACATACCATCACGCCTGTATTTCTCAGAGGGCTAGGCAGAGCTGTACCTATGTGCACCCACAGTTCGCCGGTATGTTTTTAGGTCCCATGTAAAAGGGGGCGAGCCTAGTGCCATTAACCGGACACAAATCCTAACTCTGAGCTGCTACTGAGAAATTCATAGAAAAACCCAATAACACTTTTTGCTCGACCTGGGAATTGAACCGAAGACCTCTAGCGTAGCAGTCGCGCTTAGGACCACTAGGCCAGCGAGGCAGTTCTTCCTTTAGTTAGTCCTTTCTTTTATCTATTCAAAACTTGTAGTGCTAGTGCTAGGTAATTAATTATGTTTAGTGGGTTTTCAACCTATGGTCAAGCATATTGTTGTGGTAGAATGATGTTAAATAACGCACTAGTATTTAATAATTAAACATCGCATAAAAATGTTCTTAGCGTTACGGCTAAAACACGCAAATTTACTACAAGCCCCATTAGTATACAGGTCACGTTTGCCGAGTAAATGCCTTAGCGACCTTAAGTCCAGTGGCTCTCCTGAATTTTTAAACTCCTTGAAAATAAATATACGTACTCATCAAAAATGTCTAGCTAGGGGATAACCAGTTTGGAAAAGGTAGGCAAGTACTTCTTACCTGTATTGTGGTATAGTAAATGAACAGAAAATATATTCTTACTTGACATTATTGAACTAAATCAACTATATGCACAATACATACTACACAAAAAGTTATAATAAAATCATACGCTTTATCAATCCCCAAAACCAAACCAAAGTCACATCAAAAAATTCCTCCGCGTCGTTGTAAACTAGTAATGTGCCCAGGAGACTGACAGCATCAGTTTGTATAGGAAAATGTAGGAAATAAGCTTATCTACATACATAATCTTCGTGAGTAACTACTATTTAAAGCTGATAAGCTTTCAAATTCAGTTGTAATTGTGTACACCATTTTTGGCAAGATATAACGTTCAACATACCATCACGCCCGTATTCCCCGAAGGGTCAGACAGAGGTGTAACAATGTACACCCACAATTCGCCGGTACGTTTAAGTCCTACGTAGTAGAGGGGCGAGCCTATTGCCATTAACCGGGCACAAATCCTAACTCCGAGCTGCTACTGAGAATTTCATAGAAAAATCCAATAACACTTTTTGCTCAACCTGGGAATCGAACCGAAGACCTCTAGCGTAGCAGTCGCGCTTAGGACCACTAGGCTACCTATATAAAATAGATATAACGTTCAATAATTTTATTATAAGTATACCTACATCTGTATTTAACCTATGTTCGACAAATATAAAATATTAATAATAAAAAAATAATTTGTCTTAGACAGTTTTTCCTATAGCGAAAAGGTTTTCCCAATGATGAGATTATTGAAACAGCTAGCGGTTGTCACTACTGCCAGCAAGTGTGCATCATTATTGTGTTATTTAAAATCATTAATAGCACCACGGAGCTCTGTGACTCATATAATTAGCTACGAGAAGAGACAAAGAGTAAACTTTGATTACAGTGCTGTAACTATGGACATAAGACAGGATACCCAGACGAAAACAGCAACTTTTACTGAAGTTTGAAGAAGTTAATAAACAAAGCGCTGAAACAAGTACATCAAAGTATTTATGGACTCGCGAAGTAAATGGCGAGGGTGCTACAATTAGGAATTGATTGCCTTCATGAGGCTCACGAGACACCCTTTTGTTGCAGCCAACTGTGACAGGTCATTGCCATGACAAAATGGAGGCATCGGGTCATTAATCTTATATACGACTACGACCGACCTGCGGCATAATAGGCAGGAAACTTGCTAATGGTTGTTGGGGAAATTACATCTCTTCCACTGTTGTTTAAGCAATATGCCAGGGTACCTTGCATCTGGTGTAAACTTCAATAGATTTTTCATATTAATGCCTGTATTCATGGCGGCACAAAGGAGTTCATTACAAAGAAAGCAGTAAAATAAATAATGGAAGAATGAAAGTAAAAGATATCTTATATTTTCTGGTCGAAGAACCATGGTACAGAATATTAAATCTGTTTTGACGGACTATTTTCTACGTAAAAATAATTAAACTGTCAGGTAATTTACTTCACTCAGGTCGTCGGGCAATGTACTAGGTTCATTGTGTCCTTGTTAATTAATATGAGCATGTCATACTCGTACAAAGAAAATACTTATTCGGATTTTTCGAATTTCTGAAATTTTCAGCCCGAATTTTACTAGAATATTTTGCTAAAGTAAGGCTGAGAACAATTACGTATTATTTTCAGAAATAATGATGTCAAATTAAGCACTTACCTTAATGCCTTAAACGTGTACCTACGGCAGTGAAGTAGCTCGCATCGTTAACTAAAGTTATGTCAGGATTTAATTTTATTTATGACACGGGTATAAAATTTTCATGTTCCCGAAGTTAAAATAAAAGTGGAAAAGCAACTATATTCCTGTCTTAGTAACATTTTCTCCATTTAATCCTACAACGTGCGCTAGATTAACTTTATGGTCCTGTGAGAATCGCAAGATTGGAAAATTCTGGATCATTGACTTAATTTTGCATGATTGCGGGTTTACGACCTTCGATCATTATTATCGATGTTATTATGGTGGTACTCTATCACAGAATAAAATTATCTGGTGTAATTACTTATTTAAGAATCCAGGGTAGTAGGATATTATTTTTTTGTAGGTAGGTTATAATAGACTGCCTCGTTAGCCTAGTGCTACGCTAGAGGTCTCGGGTTAGATTCCCAGGTCGAGCAAAGTGTTATTGGGGTTTTCTTTGGAATTCTCAGTAGCAGCCTTGAGCTATGATTTGTGCCCGGTTAATGGCAATATGTCTGTATGTAATAAAAGAATAATTTTGTAAAAAGTGCTAGGTAACGTGCAGTATCTAATTTACTGGCATAAATGGCCCTTTATTAAATCTGCACTAATATTTGCCGGTAAACCATACATTATGGAGTAGACGGTATCATAAATAACCGGAAACTGTTATTTTATAATCAAGGTAATTCTGATATAGGTATATCATTTGGAGCTGTAATTTGCTCTTATAGAGAAAAACCTGCCTTATTATCTGTCTTAGTTATTATGACGTAACGGCTGCTTCTTAGTTTCTTTTCTATGTTGTGAAACACTTACATACTTATAGAACATTTTTACTTAAATATCTGACTGTAGAGTTCTTCATATACCAAAAGAGTATAATTGAGCAATTTTATAGAGGAAAAATGCCTTGTACACAAAGTGGAACTGTGGCAGGATTGTCACTAACATACCATCACGCCTGTATTCCCCGAAGGGTTAGGCAGAGGCGTACCAAGGTACATCCACATTTTGACGGTACGTTTAAGTCCTACGTAGTAGGGAGCGAGCCTATTGCCATTAACCGGGCACAAGTCCTAAGTCCGAGCTCCGTAGCAGTCGTGCTTAGGACCACTAGGCTAACGAGGCAGATTGTCACTCTAGCCTATTAAACCATACTAATATAATAAAGCGGTAAAGCTTACGTGTTTGTGATCTCTAGAATGACAGGCCTAATTACACAAATTCTGTCAAAGATATAAAGGTGCTCCACTTCCGAGTACCATAGGATCTGTTCTATGGTATACTTGGCTTCTACGCGGATGAACTTGCGAGCAGAAACTAGTTGTACGTAAATTAATCAGGTTCTCTGTTGCTTTACCGTGAAGGAGGCACCTCAAGAGAATAGTCTACGTCTTTGACGGAAACATGTTTATACACTACACACTGTTATATTAGTTCAAGCGCGTAGTAACTACGTTTCAGTCCATTCCTGATGTCCTAGTTCCGTTGATGTTAATGCCACTATTATATTTGAAGCGACTGTTTTCGTAATCTTTTGCAGTAAGTAAAGGTTAGGCCATTTGATAGACTTTTCAACCGGTCTCCTTCACCATCACCATCCTTGGCACCTTTTTTTAACTTCCACCCACTGCTGAGTATATGATTTCTCCCTTCTGTATCATGTTACCCTGTATTTTTTCGGTCGCTTTTTGGTCATCACTACTACTACTGGCTGATGGACATTTAGCTAAAGATTTACTGCATCTGCCATCACTACGTGATGCAATGTACACACTTCACGGGCCTGTGGACGGTGAGCAATGGGTAGCTCACCGTCCGTACATTGCATAACGACAGGCCGTGTCGACGGCGCGTTCGTGTTCCACGCGCGCCTCAAAGATATGTCAGCAATTGCAGGGGCCACTCAGGGCCGATGCCTGCCGGGGCTACGGGTTTTTCGTAAGAGATACCGCGCCCCCGGAATGCAAAGGGACAAGAAGGAACATGGGTGAGTTTTAGTCAGTGAAAGTGTGACACTCTCTCCCGCCCCGCTCAGGGCGGGGGAAGTCATTTGATGATTTTCCATCCGGAACAAAAAAAATGCAATGTATAGTTAGAGTCACAAGTAGTAGTAAATAATTACCTGGCACTCAGCATCACCGACGTAGCAGCAGTCGCCGGAGACTGAGGTGGGCGACCACAGGTGCTCACCGCTGATGGCGGTATCGCTCCAGTCTGGCGTCGATCGCACCACCCGCGCGCCGCCGACATCGCCTGTCCGTCTGCAACAAACACGCAACATGTTAGGAAACACTTAATTATAAATGAATGAGAAGATTATTTATGCTTCTTCTGTATGTCTTCACCTTCAAAGCTTGCTGACTCGCTTAAAGCCAAAGTCAAAGCAGTTACTTTAATTGGACCAATAAGAGCTACTTTTGAACGTCATATAGGTACAAGGAAAAATAATTGAATCTAGTTGTTGAATTATTTCCTATACAATAACAAGATTAAAACTTAGGATTTCAAGATCTGAACTGCCCTCAAACCCATCCTGAGAGCAGTAAATTTTGTTCTCTGGTTTTTACTAGGTATGTGATAACTGTGAAGAAATTTGGAATAAAATAGAATGTTATGCGAGCCAACTATAGTTTGGATGAAACTAATGTCACAGAACAAAATATAAACTAATGGTCGAAGATTCCAGAGCCGCAAGGCCTACGTCATTTTAGAGCATGGCGGAAATTTTGATGATAGATACAGGAATATGTTACATCCAGACACTTCAAAAGGTCGAAACTTTAAAGCGTTTCGCTGAAGTTACGCATACCTTCATAACTAAATACCTACTCCTCTATCTAAGCTCACAGCCTTGCTAAACTGACGTAGGTGCGGAGACTGGAGGATCTTAGTCCATAATATTAACCTCAATACCGCACAAAATATACCATCTCCATAAAAATAATAGACCGCGAATCAAATATCACAACGACCGGCACTAAAATCCGTAATTAGATTTGGCGCCAAATTGTTTTAGTGTTATTTAGTCCACAGAATAAATATAATAAATACTTGGCAAGGTATGCAAAAAGTATTTAATACTTTTTCCTATTACAATTACAGTGCAGCAATCTAGCACGGTGACGGCGGCGCTATCGATGAAGGAAAAAATTACAGATGTTGCCAATTTTCATAGTAATTTCGTTTTGTTCCAATTTGGAAACTGGGACAGATATGCTTACTGCACCTTAACTTTAGCACACACGTTGCCTTATTGTATACTGTATGTACATAGGTACCAAGTGGGTGATATTTATTAATTGTACACGTACACAGCACATTGTATCATTAGATGATACATATGGAAACCATGTCTCGTTTGATTATTGAAATATTCATGTTTAATTCGGATGGTTTTGATATATCATAATACTTATTTATTACTTCTCCATCGAAGCGCTTGAAAATTATGATATACATAACAAAAAGTGCTATATTTATTAGAGTTTTGGAGAGAAAATTACATCTGCTTAACTAAATAATTCTTTTTGTTTAAACTTGTATACTAAAAACTTTCTGGCCGGAAGCCAGAATATTAACAACGTTACAGAAATGCTCTAAGGGACTTTAATACATTCAGGAAAGGTTTTAATTTATAATGGATGTTGGATAATAATACCTGTTCGAATGCGAAGTTTGGTGCGAGACCAAATTTACAATAATACGAGTATACACCTTCAGAACTCATTGACAAGCGTCTGGGTCCCACCCTCTGTCTGTTTTCCATTGTTATGCAAAATGCTCAGCTGTTGCTTTTGAAATATAGGAGTTTTAAGTGAATATGAAGAGAATTAACAAGCTTGACTCTTTATCTACATTTATTTCGATGATTTCATAATGTTTTACGCATTATTTAGATATGTTTTGCAAACTACTAAAATAATATCATTAGGATTTATTGATTTACCCAGTCATCAAGCTAATTAAGTACCGCAGATAATACTATTGATTTTCTGGCTATCAATGTTTACTTCCCTAAGCTTATCGGCCAAAATTAGAGCAAATCGATAAACTATTTTTATCGTTGTCGATTCATTCAGCCTTGTATTTAGTCCTTAAATAGGGAAGCTTTAGTAGTAATAAGTTTCTAATTAATTGGCGATATGACGTTCAGTTACGTCTTTGGTTACTGCACCGCTCCTGTCCGTCGTAGCGTGATGTTCTGTATAAACATTCCTCTTAAACTACTATATGTATTAATGAAAACCGTCAAAATCCGTTGCGTAGTTTAATAGATCTCAGCCTACAGAGGTACAGTCGGTGGTAAGAAAGCGACAAATATGTAATCACTTAGGATTTTTGTTTTCTTATCGGAAATTATCAAATAAGTTCCTCCGTGTCAGTCTTTAACTGACTAAAACCCATCCATGTTCCTTCTTGTGCTTTGCGTTCCGGGGGCGCGGTATCTCTTTTGAACAACCCGCAGCCCCGGCAATCTCTTAGGATATATTGCAGCGTGTTTGGTTTAAGCTCATTAAGTCCACAGGGAGAGACAAATGCCTAGTTTCAGTAGCTAACTAGCCATAATCATATCCTGATCGCCAGAGTGCCTCATCCCACAAGATCAATCTAGCAAATTTACCCCTACAGCTAATATGATGGCTGTTCATGTGGAATACGTAAGTACTCAGAGAGATTACGTACTTGGATAGTGGACCAGAAGGACGGTTGTAAACAACACTTACTAACTAAAGTGAAAGAAAAAGTGTGTGTTTTTAAGGATCGCTGAGTCAGTCGCCAATGAATGTAGTTTTTTGAGCTATTACGTAATTAGTTTTAAGGATATTTTGGACACTATTTTTAGGTACTCATATATGCAATGATAATGGTTTTGGCTAAAATACCAGTGGCTATATCGAATAACACAAAGTTTTATCCTTAAAATACCTTTTACATTTATAGTAATATTAAGAGACTAACTGCCTCGTTAGCCTAGTGGTTGGAAGCGCGCTTGTTACGCTAAAGGTCTTGGGTTCGATTCCCAGATCGAGCAAAGTGTTATTAGATTTTTCTTTGAAAGTCTCAGTAACCGTTCGGAATTAGGATTTGTGGCGGTTAGCGGCAATGGGTTCACCCCCTATTACACGGGACCTAAACATACAGGCGAACTGTGGGTGTACATTAGTGCACCTCTGCTTAACCCTTCGGGGAATTCAGGCGTGATGGTACGTATGTTTTTTAAGAGAATAGTAAATCATCGCTCAATCAACGCTCTGACTTGATTTCGATACCTGTATACATGATGTCCAGATGAAGCAGTCAACAGGTTGTTTGTTTTACCCTAAACAAGCTCCAACAAACTTGCAAGATATACGAGTACCTAGTTTGGTGAGCTTATTTCTGTACTAAGTCGATTAGAAAATGACCATTTAAATTTTTTTCTTGGAGTATGGGTAATTCTGGACGAAGCGGAAGGGACTATCAGACTCTTACTTACTAAAACCCATCTATGTTCCTCCTAATGCCCATTGCGTTTCAGGGCCGCGGTAACTCTTTCGAACAAATTCCGCAACCCTGGCAGTCTCTTTGAGCGAAATCTTCTGAAATTGGCCGATTAAGAAGGTGAGACATGATTGGGATTTTTTTGTTATTAAAATTTAGATAGACATAATCTGGGTTTGTTATTTTGTATCCCAACTGCCCTATTACCGTCATTCAATGGCAGATAATGAGTCTCAAAGAATATTTCTTCTTAGCTACGCTAAGATGGTGTAACTAGCAAAATAACTGGAATATTCTCTTAAGATTATTTCAGTTTTTTTTTTGCACAGCGTATCGTATTATTTTACCAATACAGCCTCTCTTCTCTCTAACCTTCATCAATCAGACATCGCTCGTGCTTGACCAAATTATTTTATCAAATGAAAACTCTTCTATTATTCAATTTTCAAATAAAGAATTTAGAAAGAAATGAATAAAAAAGGCAGCGTTTGTTTATTCAGTTCAATTTTGAAGTCATACCAAAGGCACTCATTACTTAAAATCGTATAAAAAATTTAAAATAGTTTGTAACAGCGAATAAAGAGCAATATTATAAAACTAAAATATTTATAAATATAGTGAATTACATTTATTGTAAGTGTAACCCTTTTATTAATAAGAAGCCGCACAGCTTTTACATTTATCTCTGACCAGAAAGTCTTAGCTGTTTTTTTGTTCACAGTAAAATTAGTAAATATGGACTGTGCGATCTGTAACCACACGACGGAAGGCTGCGCCTGTATCAAGTGTAGCCAGTGTGCGTCACATTTCCACTTGGAGTGTGTGAGCAGTGAGCACTTGGTACCGCACACGAACTGCTGGCGGTGCTGCCGGTGCGAGTCACTCGGAGCCGCTGCCACACCCGCAAACATCGAAACAGACGTCCGTGCGTAGAATGTACTTTGTCGTAACTGGTCAAATTGATAGTGAACCTCCATAATGGCTTATTTGGAAATAAATGTGCTTTGTTAACAGTGATTTTTATGTTTGTTTTCCGCGTCTCACATGCCAGAGACGGGGTACACAAGACTTAATGGTTAAGATTTCAAAGATAAGGGGTAAGGACCATGAAATTCATTTTCATTGAAAGTTTGTTGAATCCACATTCACATTACACTCAGCTTACACAAGGTTACTAAAACGATACTAAAGTTAAAATGTCACGACCAAAAATAACTTGCTAATATCTTCCTGTTAGCATGTAGAATATCGCACATAGAGATAGCAACACATTATAATGTATATCGTAGCTACACGTGGCCTTGTGATTGGGCTCTATTCAATTCTTCGTTTCCTAGCTATTGCGCGGCCTTCGCTCAGCTCACGCTTGTTTTTTTTTTATTGCAAGTACACAATGTGCTCTGCAGTAAGTGCCGACACTACCTCCTACCAGATACAATATTATCGATGTTCATAATCTCACTGTATGTACCTACAGTTTAATTCCACAGGGCCCAAAATATAACACTTAATATTTGAATCTGTCTCACCTTTGTACATGTATTTCTCTTAACAAGTTTTCCATCACAAAAATTCCAAACATACATGAACGGTTTGATATAAAATTGTAGTTTATTTTCAAGTCATCGCACTAACGAGACGTGTATGAATAAACCAAACTGCGCCGGGCAATTAAAGTGGTCGTCAAGCATGCAGCTAATCATGCACGGCTATATGTCTACGGCTATTTATTTTGCCCACGCTGCATGCAATTATATTGGTGACCTCGATCGTCAACAATAATACTGGGAAACAATAGCTCCTTTGTTACAACAAAAATAACACTACCCCAGCCAATTAATTTACACCCTTTGAAAAGGGATCTATCCGTTGTAGCTTCATATTTTTGTTAGAAGGGATAGCTATTAAATAAATAAATAATGATGATACGTACCTACGTTAAAAAGGTATAAAATTGTTTTTCGCTAAATTCCATGTAATGATAACTTATTAAATAAATAATAACATAATCTACTTATGCAAATCCCACGCGGTTTTTCCTTCCAAACGGAACAGATGGTTTGAACTTTGAAAAGTAAATAACGGTTATTAATTTGTAATAGCTTTCCTGGAAGTGTTTCATTTAATAAGAGCAAACATTAAGCTTCTTGGCAAATGTAAAATATTCGCAAACCGCACAGCTTGTCATTGTGAAAGCGACTGCGGCATCGTTTGCCTTTCAGTCAACCCTCATTAATTCTAAGATTATCCCTCATTTGCCTAAGACCGCAGCTTAGCGTGAATACGATAAAGCAACACCTTTTATTTATTATGTAAACTTACGCATCTACTGCGTCATGATTTCAACTACATAATTTTTATTGTCACTAAAAATCTGAATACCTAGTTTAGGAAGCACACACGTATTTTTTTTTTTTTTTTGGTGGGTGGGAAATCATCAAATAACTTCTCCCGCCCTGGGCGGGGCGGGAGGGAGTGTCAGACTTTTACTGACTAAAACCCACCCATGTTCCTTCTTGTGCCCTTTGCGTTCCGGGGGCGCGGTATCTCTTGCGAACAACCCGCAGCCCCGGCAGGCATCGGCCCTCAGTGGCCCCTTCCTTTTGCTGACATCTCTTTGAGGCGCGCGTGGAACACGAACGCGCCGTCGACACGGCCTGTCGTTATGCAACGTAAGGACGGTGAGCTACCCATTGCTCACCGTCCACAGGCCAGAAGCACACACGTATAAGAAATAGATTTATAAAATTTAAAACGCGATTGCGTAACAAGTCCAGTAGTCCGGAATTCAGGTAAGCAACAGTCGGGACCCATTATTAGGACGATTTTAGCCGGTCTAGATTTTAATAGGTCCCGACTGATACTTAACTGAATTCCAGACTACTTTTTTTTTTTGTGGGTGGGAAATCATCAAATAACTTCTCCCGCCCTGGGCGGGGCGGGAGGGAGTGTCAGACTTTTACTGACTAAAACCCACCCATGTTCCTTCTTGTGCCCTTTGCGTTCCGGGGGCGCGGTATCTCTTGCGAACAACCCGCAGCCCCGGCAAATTCCAGACTACTGGGTTCAGTACTAATAAATACATAACCCTCATTTTGACGCAGTCGCGTAAAAACTAAAAGGCATTAGATTGATTGAGCCTTATTAATAATTAGTCCAACCTAATGGTACATCAAATACTTATATATTCGTAGATAACAAAAAAATTGAGTAAAACGTACATTCCACCCATAGATACTATTCCTTAAGAAATATAATACGTGTGACGTGCATGAAAGTTATTTCTGTACGTATTATTTTAGTTCAACGAACAATAGCTATAGTGTACTTGCTAACATGTAATACAAACTTACGTAGAAGTTCAACGTACAACAAATTAGCAGTAAGCAACGCGTTCAGTGTTGTATAACAGTGGGCCGTCAATGGCATTGCAGAGAACTATGTGCTAATAACTACAGCGTGTGGGCGAACCGGTTCCGTGCAAAGGCATCTTGACTCAACCGGCTTATATCCACGGCCACCAGGCTAGGGCTTTACTTAAGTACACACAGAGTTAAAATAATTATAGATCTGATATTAAAATAGATTAACCTTATGGAACTGGCGTGCCGTTACCGTTGGTATTGTGCTCGCAATTTCAAAGGGTCGTGGGATTTGATTCGATCACCATACGTTATCGATTTTATTTATTTATTTTGATAACAACACAACTGTCATTACTATTTTCGTTAGCGCTAGCGTGGGCTTTAACAATTATCTATACAACTTAGATAATGTAACGTAATTTTCGTGGAGTCGTTCTGAGAACAGAAAAATTTATGTATCCTTTCCGCGATTTTGATAAGTGTATGTAAGACGCGCGTCACATGTGCCGTATGTGAGTGTGTGCTTACCCAGCAGGGTTATTGGCAATTAATATCATTATATGTATTAGCGTGTTATTGGTGAGTGACATTTGATTCGTGGATTATGTACTTATACTATACTAGCGACCTGCCCGCAACTTCGTCCGCGTGGCATAGTTACGTCTTTCGTTACTGCTTCGCTCCCATGGACCGCAGCATGATGGTATATAGCCTATGTTACTCAAAAATAATGTAGCTATCTATTGGTGAAAAATGGTTAAAATCAGTCCAGTAGTGTCGGAGCCTATTAGTTACAAACAAACAAACAACATTCTTTTTCCTCTTTATATTATTAGTCTACTACAAAAACTACTACTATCTTCTATAAAAAAGGATTAAGTATTAACTGAAAAAAAAGCTTAACATAATGACTACATTAACATTTTTCATCTTTCACCTAATTTCGTGTTTTCTAAACTCACAATCAAATATAAAAGCAAACTCCTTAAGTTTCGTATGTTAAATTCCAGATGCCACATGCACAAACAACTAGCCTCAGCACATATGTACCTATCTGTAAGACATACAAATCTGTAGCAGCGCGCAGTGCAATGTGGGTCGTCACGCTGTTTCGACAATAAGAGTAAACACGGCGTATGAGCGGTTTATTATGGCGTGTTACATAAACTACGTACGCTAGGACATGTAGAGTATTATAGGTTTTCCTTGCTTCTGATATCTATGCAATAATATAATAAAGCAATATAATATAATAAAGCAGAAGTGATTTTTTTTTCGTTTAAATATTCGCTAGATTTTTCTCGCGAGTTCGTCCGCGTACTTTTTTCACTCGCATTAGGTTACGTCTTTGGTTACAGCTCTGCACCTATTGGTCGTAGCGTGATGTTATATAGCCTTCCTCGATAAATGAACTATCCAACACATTTTTTTTTAATGCAAACCAGTAGTTCCTGATATTAACGCGTATCAACCAACCAAACAAACAAACTCTTCAGATTTATAATATTGATACAGATAAGAAATAGTAACCAAAAACGTGGGTGAAAAAAACCACGCAGATAAAGTCGCAGGTAGAAGCTAGTTACATTATATACTTAGCTTAATGTTAAGTAGTAATTAACAGCTGCAGAACCATACTTTTTTATGTTTAAGGGTCAGCAATGTGTTCGAACAATTTATATTTATTAAGGGCGCACCGAGCTTTTAGCGCTATTTGATTTTAGGTAGTATGCGCTCGTGTATGTGTGCGTGAGGCAGAGCCGGGTATTTTTTGTTTACTTTGTTTTCCAATTAAAATAAAGAGAATTAACTCAAAATCCTTCGTTTGGTTTTAACACCGTACGTAAGAGTACACAAGCGACACAGGCTCCCCGTCCGATGGCCGAAGCAGGACTAAAACGGATAGGGAGGAAGCGTGGTGGCTCTGGTTAGAATTGGTGAAGCGCGCGTTAATTTTGGTCTTTCCTTCTCATTATTAAAATCAATACAAATTTCGAAAATGCAAAATGTATACGGTTTAGGTAACATGTAGTTTTGGTATTATTCAAAAACTGATGACCTTCCGAGAAGTATTTACGCCGTACTAAGGGTTTATTTTGTTTTTTTAGAGATTCCTTTGGATTTATTTTATTTCGAGGAAACTATAAGTAATCGCGTTTCAATAGAGTATGTCGCATAAAGTGCATTCTTAAATATCTTACATATTAATTGCATAGCTAAAGATTAAGTAATGACGATGCAGCATGGGATCCTACAAACGGATTAGCGTGGATTAGCGCTAGAAGCTCGGTGCACCCTTAATGGATACTGAACTAAAAGACATCACTAATAGTGTATAAAATCTAACTCCGCGCGGCATTTTTTAACTTACACGTTATTACGTTATTTCTACACTATTACTGTTATATTTAAAAAAATAAAAACTAAACGAGTGTATTGTCTGTTCTGTCTGTCTGCGCTGACCGTAGGTGTCTTAACTAGGGCTGCCATCAGACATTTCAGATTGTCCCGGACATCCCTGACAAAAATATTTTTTACAACTTAAATCAAAACACCGTTTACATTTTTACGTTTTTATACATATTTTGCTTATCATTCATTTTACATAGCTTCCCCCGACGCAAAAAGTGTCCACTTTTTGACAATCCCTTCCGGTCCACCCAGACCGCCTACTAAACTAGGGCAAATCCGGAGAATTCCGGACGGATGGCAGCCCTAGTCTTAACTATAAGCAACGTTTATAAGTAAGGGGTTAAATGTCTATAACTTTATATCCATTGTAATTCCGTGTGTAAAATTAGTGTGAAGATAAAACGGTTGCAAAAATCCATTACAAAACTGATAAGATTTATATTTTTATACTAATATTATAAAGAGGAAAGATTTTTTCTTTATTTGTACCGAATAGACTCCGATTCTACTAGACCGATTTCTGTTTTTTTACTAATAGATAGCTACATTATTCCTGAGTAACATAGGCTATATAACATCACGCTACGACCCACAGGAGCGAAGCAGTAACCAAAGACTTAACAAACACGGGTGAAGTCGCAGCCAGTTCGCTAGTATGTTAACCAATGTTACAGTACACTTGTCTTCTACGCGTACGAAGTTGCGAGCAGAAGTAAATACGCAAATAAAACTGAACTTAGGTACAGTTCTTTAGTAGGTACTTTAGTCAGTTGCGCCTTTCATTGATCCAAATACTACCTGCATTGTAATACGGAATGACTCATTTATGTTTTCGAAACATGTTGAGTGTTGTTGTTCCGTCAACAATGGTGAGGGTAAACAAAGAATGAAATATAAAACTGAGTGCGAGTTTGTCTAATGACCTGAATGTTGCCATATCCGATAAGAAACATTTTTTTCATTGCTATTATTTTATTGGCATTTTTCCTTTATGGTTACTATAACATTACGTAACATAAGATCCGACATTTAATTGTATTCTTTTTTATTATGTGGTATAAATTCTCCCTAGTTACGCCTTAGTACGTTTTTAGTATTTTATTTTGTGATTACACATAATTCGTTTAGCTGGAAAAATAATAATAATCTCTGACATTCTAAGAAATAGTCTCTTAGGATGTCAGAATTTATTTTGATTTTATGCGAAATGTTTGGACCCTTCTCGAGTGGACGCAGAATATCCAGACAAAAGACTTACAGTATATTGAATTTGTCGGGTTATTCGGTAATTCAACAAATTCGAAGTAGGTATCTGTTGAGAAGGGTCTTTCTCCCTAACAGTCATAATTTTGATAAATCGGACAAATTGAAATTGGGTCAGATGATTCAATACGTGGAGTAGATACGTGGTCAAATTATAATATTGTACGTAAGATTTTTTGGACAATGTCCACTTCTGACTTAATTGCTGTTTTTTCACTTATCATTGACAATCAGGGCTGTCTTTGCGTCATCATTCCTTGTTCGACTTGGGCCATTGAATGATTCAATGCAAAATCCTTTCACGGAATACATGAAGTGGTTTCAAAATGTCATGTATTATAGGTACTACCTTAATGGAGCATGACGCATCCTCCTTCACTCGATTCGGCATTGACCTGTGACAGCACAATGAGTTCCTTTCACTTTTAAAAAGTGGTAAAATTAATTCTAATTATTGACCTAAATTTCTGACTACGGTTTGTAATATTTCAAATGTATGCTTCTACCAATTTGTATATTTTTTTGCTCTTAAAAAATGCTGGTGCGTTTACGTGCTTAGCTTTGTGATTGTGAGCACGTAGATTATTACCATTTGAGACTTGTCTACATTCTGATGTCATAGTGTGACGCACGCGGATTAAAGAGAGCTTATACACTTTATAATAATGGAGTTACCTCGGGCAGTGCTAAGATTACGACTACACAAACAATGACACAGGCACATTTATATTTGTGTATAAATATAATCACATAGATGGCTTTTAGGTTGAGTATATGAGTATTTTCCGTCTGTTGGGCCCATCGCGTGCAGCGTGCCCCAAAAAACCCAGAAATGAACTTAACGTTTGTGCTCAGACTCGTAAAAAGTAATATAGGTACAAGGAAAAATAACGCAAATGATTTTGTAATGCAGGCAGCATTAGGAAATCACTGAGATAGGTTGTTTTCCCCTCATGCAAAAATTTGCAAAGAATAAACGTAATCATAAAGGTATAACAGGAAATATATTGACCATACCTACGTCAAGCACACTGTTTGTCAATTCTTAAGACACGTAAGGGGATTTCTTAATATTTTTCCAGAACTAATAAAAAATCACATTGTCATCTTATAAATGCAGAAAGGTTAGATACAAGATTTTTAAAACTTGAGGAAAATAGAAGTCCTTTCACCTCGTAAGTCGAAATAAAAGGCCGGTCCACGATTACATTAGTTAATTCAACTCAAATAATTAACCTTGGCGTCTGTTCCAATATCGTAATTACTACCGCTATTTTTTTTGCACAGGAACGATAAAATTTTATTGCCCAATCGCTAAATTATTAACTGCAGATTTTAAAAGTTCCGGTCGAACCAACCACGACCCCCGCAAACAATTTAGCTTAGCCCTTGTAACAGAACTTTTTTGTATTAATTGTCGTTATTTTATAGCGTTATACGATTGTGATTCTTATGGAATGGTGTTTAAAGTTAACATTGCAGTCTCTGTTTTTGAAGTCACCGAACCGTTTGAACGTCATGGTACGCTGCCGTGGTTCCGCAGTACAATTGTGTGTCATA
The DNA here is from genome assembly GCA_947462355.1 of Caradrina kadenii. Lineage (NCBI taxonomy): Eukaryota > Metazoa > Arthropoda > Insecta > Lepidoptera > Noctuidae > Caradrina > Caradrina kadenii. The sequence goes on along the minus strand of OX381677.1, from coordinate 6,959,304 downwards.
CAGGTACATAGGTACCTGAATAAAATATAGTCACGGGTCAAAATGTACCTATATATGTGTCGAGCGAGTTGCGCTCTACTGGGGCAGAATAAGTTATATTGCTAGTGCGATAATTTGATATCGGTTTTATGGTGACAAAAGATAGGAAAACATTATTCCAATTAAAGGTAGATAAATAAAAAACTATTGCGTCTTTTCATATGGCTGATATAACCATGTCAAAAAAAGAAATAGCATCTGAATACCTAAATTTATTCTAATCAGCAGCCATTGACAATGATTCGCTCATTAACAAATAATCAATTCAATAATAGTATGGGTAAAAACAATTTTAAGTTCAAGTTTGTAAATCGGTAAAAGTCAAGTTGGCATTTACATAACAAGAGAACTCAAGTGTAAAGCACAATGTCAGACATTTCATAATGTAATGTTGTAAACGAGGTAAACGATAACTGATTGTCTCACTCTTCAGGTAGGTAGGTACTGTAGTGAGATGTCGTTCAAGGATGCCATGCTTGATGAAGCAGAAACCTGTAGGTACAACGTTCAGTTTTTAAGTAGGTACTTGTAATTGTGTCCACAGAATCACCTGACAATGTTGTCATACTTACATTAGCAATTCAAATAATTTCCGGCACAAAAAAATCAAATGTATAATAGAAATATCTATAAAAATACCTAAACTGATAGCAGCATCATTAAAAATACATTACGATTTCAACAAATTCATGTTTAATGGCCTAAAATAAATATTTAAGTTTGATCACGAGTTTGTAGAACAAAAATAATAAATATATATGTATTTTCATTGTGTTTAATAACGGTTAGTGGATTTTGTAGGAGTTTACAATTTTAATTGCAGTTATTTTACAACCATTGCCGTGGTCAAGGACATATCCAATACAGTCAGTAACGTTAAACGCAATGTACGTAACAAGAACGCGATCAATGATTTACAATAACACAGGCACGTGAAGACTTTGTACTAGATTTGCAGAAAACAGTTATCTATCTTCACCAAGAGCGACGTTGTACGTTCCGATCTGGTGCGATTACCAACCTCACGACACCTTATCGTAGATAACAAACTGCCGGTTTCATCTCGGAATACTATTTCTTATTTAGTTGAATGAAGTTTGCAGGTTTCAATATTAAAGTTTTGAGAGGAATATCGCCTAACTTTGGGATTAACAATACCCTCTTAATTTTTTATATTTCAGTTATAGTTACGATTTGAGTGATTTGTAAACGAAATTTGTTAAATTGTGCAATGATGTAACACATCGTTGTGATGTTGGATTACATGTAAATAAATATAGATACATATGTACGCACGAGGCTATACGTATGTATGTAGGCTTCCGCAAAACAATTACCTTGTTAAAGTAATCGCTACGTAAGGTCCGAATTAAATAATTGCATCGAATGACAAACAAGTTTACAATGCAATGTGACATCTTCCTGGCTCAGTACATTTGTGTCTATATTTACTTTATCTCATGCTGTGGAATATGTTTGTTTACCTTTTTGATTTTTTTCTTTTAAATACGAAGCATCTTCTTTTAAATTTGAAGTTGGGACACTTTTTAAACACAGAAAAAGACACACGATCTAAAAATCCCATGGTTGTTGATCTATCATCACATTTTATCACATGAGAGTGGAGGTGAAGTACAATATTTTATCACAGATGTTGTGCGCTAGTGCGGCGGCATGCGCCGTGACTAAGCGATTAGCGCGTCCACGGAGACTGTAGGCCTGCCCGGCGGTGGCATCAACGGGCACCGCGGACCCGACAGCTGAGCGCTCCGCTCGCCACGTCCCTTGCACGATGCACTTCACTGAACGTGCCGCGTTCACTAAACCACTAGTTACCGTTCTGCATTTTTCTGTGGCGTACTGCAGGAGATCCTTCTCGCGATTGTTTAAGTAGTCATCGCGGCATATTTATGCGCCGGTGATCTCGCGCTGAGACATGTGCGAGCTCTGCGCGCGCGCTCACCTACGACTATGCCGTGTCACACGACAGTTCCCATTTAAACGGTCGCTGTATTTAAACTTTATATTAAGGCCTTCTGTTGTCAATTACAGTTCCATATTGTCACACAATCTTATAGTCAGTATACTTGAATGATAAATAACAAGAACTACGGACACGGCATTTGAAGTATACGCTCTTCGAAATACATTAAGTGTGTAGATAAATATTTCTAGCGTGAAAATGATTATAATAAACTAGCTGCTGCTCGCGACTTCGTCCCCTTTGTTTATTTTTTTTGACCAGAATCCGTCGCTGGCCTAAGCAAAACAACCCACCAAAGTTTCATCACTATCGGATCAATAGTTTAGGAACGCTTGTAGGACAAACATACTAACATTAATTTTATTTTTATAAATTGTTTATCTTAATTGTAGGTATGTGCTTTAACTGAAGCTGATACTAATATTATAAAAAGGAAAGATTTTGATTTTGTTTGTTCGTAATGAATACGCTCCGAAACTACTGGACCGATTTTAACCAATTTTTCACCAATAGATAGCTACATTATTCCTGAGTAACATAGGCTATATACCATCACGCTACGACTCACAGAAACGGAGCAGTAAAGAAAGACGTAACTTAACGCGGTAAAATAAGCCACGCGGACGAAGTCGCGGGCAGGTCGTCTAGTGTGACATATAATGTTATTTATTATTTAACATACCATCTTACCATCACGCCCGTATTCCCCAAAGGTTTAGGCAGAGAGAGACAGAGGCTAAACATACCGGCGAACTGTGGGTGTACATTGGTGTACCAATATACACCCACAGTTCGCCGGTATGTTTAGGTCTCATGTAATAGGGGGCGAGCCTAGTGCCATTAACCGGACACAAATCCTAACTCTGAGCTGCTACTGAGAATTTCATAGAAAAACCCAATAACACTTTTTGCTCGACCTGGGAATAGAACCCAAGACCTCTAGCGTAGCAGTCGCACTTAGGACCACTAGGCTACCGAGGCAGTTATTTATTATTTAATTTTGTTATTAATAATTATGTTATTTTCCAAATATATATAAACGTGTAGTCATGAACCTACATAGTGATGTTCAACATCAAGAGTACCTACCTCCTCATGGTTAAACCATAAAACTATTCACAACATTCGATGCTAATTATGAACCTAATAATTTTTAAGTAGGTATATATCTTGCGTTACATATGTGCCATAGTGTTGTACTTATGGTATAAATAACTATGACGAATTTATAGAATACTGTTTTGTAAATTAATAAACACATCAACTCAGCATGCCTGGGAAGACTAGAATTTATAGCCCAAAACTGTGTACTGAATATTAATCACAAACCAGTCCCATTTCAACCTAGAAATCGTAGAATCATTTGATATTTTCTTGTCTTATAAGTAAGTAAATTCGTTTTCTTGTCTGTTTTTCCTGTTTATTATATGCTAACTAACTACGAACATTTTATCATTCGTCTTGTAGAAAAAAAATAATGTCCCGGTGAAAGCAATCACCACAAATGACTTTATTTTTAATCCCCGACGCAAAAACGACGGGGTGTTATAAGTTTGACGTGTCTGTGTGTGTGTCTGTCTGAGGCATCGTAGCTCCCGAACGCATAAACCGATTTTAATTAAAATTTTTGTGTTTGAAAGTTTAATTAGTCGGGAGTGTTCTTAGCTATGTTTGATGGAAATCGGTTCAGCGATTCCAAAGTTATCAGCTCTTTTGTAAGCTACGGTAGTGACTTTTTTCTTCTGTTGGGGGTTACTTAAAATTTTGTATTATTTAAGTAGGGAATTACAAAAATTGGGGTACCGCGTGTAAGTAGTTTTATTCATTTTGCTTAGTATCATCATCGGGAAATAATTAACATTAACTTTTTTTATTTACTCGCAAGTAAAGATAAATACGTTAGTACCTACAAATAATTATACACCTGCTTATTTACATTTTATTGGATTCAAATAAGTAGAAGCATACAGTTTTTTTCGTTTCGATAATTAATAATTTGACTTAAATTTCATTCTAAGAGCTAAAAAACATAGTATAAAAACTAGCTGTTGCCCGCGGCTTCGCTCACGTCGACCTAAGTGTTACTTAACTAAATAAGTATTGAATACTATGTTATCAAAATCTTCCAAGCAGGTCAAACCATCGCTATGAATGTTTAGCCGTTTAAGTGATTTTTAATTAAATTGAAATGGTTACCTTATAATTAAGTTAACATAATATAAGAATTAGATAACATTATGATTAATGATTCAGTACATTTAATGTATTTTTTATAGAATCGTTTTTATGAAATAAATAAAAAAATAACTTTTTATTTAATCGTCAGTATAGTCAAATAAATACAGCCATTATTTACACGCTTATTGGCATTTTATTAGATTCGAAGAAACTGAAATTCAATTTTAATTTGTTCCGCCACATTAATTTGTGATTTGATACTATAAAAATCCGTATCATTTCATTATAAAAGCTATAAAATATAAAAATAACAAATACTTAAGTGGCTAAGTTATATTTCTGCCTCTGCTTAACTCTGACGTCTAAATAGACGTCATTGTTACAAATAATGTATCAATGAAAATTATTCATTAAATGAACAAGCCACTCAAACCATATAGGTTTGCATTGTGCCTAGTAAAGACTTGACACGCATGGAAGGACCTAGAGACACAAGAAAATCCATCATTCAATACAATAGTTTAGTCATATTGATTAGCAATTTGTGTAAATTTAATTGTTGTAAAAATAAGAGATTATAATTTGTTATCGATTCTGCGCAATAACTTTTGTATCGGGAGGCTCAACATTAATACCTTTTTTTTTTACCGATGGGAAACCAATGACTTCTCCCGCCCTGGGCGGGGCGGGAGGGAGTGTCAGACTTTTACTGACTAAAACCCCTCCATGTTCCTTTCTGTGCCCTTTGTGTTCCGGTGACGCGGTATGTCTTTCGAACAACCCGCAGCAACATTAATATCTAAGATTTATCTAAAATCACCAACACACAATGAGTAGCTGTCGACACGTTTGTAACATGGTTTCACAAAAGTTAACACTCGTTTCTTTATATAGATTAAGCCTTTCCCAAATGTAAGGGATATTTTAATTATAATCCCAACGCAGAGAACAAATTCCTCCATTTGAAGATTAATGCCACTCTTTGTTAACAACATTTGGTTGTGGCTAAAGTCATTATCTTATTGGAAATAGAACCGTAAACTCGACCCTTCCTTTGATATCTTTGTAACAAAGCACAATCGAGGTTGTAACCAATTCTTTGTTCACTATTAAATTCAAATTAGCTTTTATAGAAACTTATAAATGACAAAACTCTGTAGAAATATAAACCAGAAGATATTTAAATTCCGAGTCCGATGGTTTTATTATAAAATCTATGCTTTTGTGAAACTGAGTTTTAATTGTAGTAAAGTTTTTGATGAAAGTTACCTATCCAAACTCCCAAACTTGTAACTAAATATTAATTATCCTTAGTCAACGTTCTCGTGACGTCATTGACTTTTAAACAGTGTCTTTTGAGAGTATTTGTATCTATAAGAGTATCGACGTAAAGGCTTACTATACTCGGCGGATTTGGAACCCTTTTCTGACGTAGTACCCCTACTTATCTACCTACATAGCTAGTTTATGAAATCAAGTTTCGATAACGTTACATAGAATTATATATTGATCCGTTTACCTTCGTGGGAACTGTACCTACATGATCATTTATCATTTTCCACTTTCAATTAGACCATTAAAAGGCACTTTTTAACGTCACATCCAGAAAAAGAATGTAATCTACTTGCCCCTTCCAAAAGTTAGTTTCGTATAGTAGTCGCCTCGAGTCGTGAGCACTAATTTTAAGTTAATTTTTGGGTTTTTGGGTTCCTTTCTGGGTATTTTGGGCCGCCGACGCTGCATGCGATTGGTCCGTCAGTCGGACTGATTGCGTGCAACGTCGGTGCCCCAGAGAACCCCGAAAAGAACCCAAAAATTAACTTGACATTTTTCCTCACGACTCATGGCGACTTCTATATGCAGATGAATGGACTAGAAATTTCATAATTACTCTTTTTTAACAAATATTAACCAATATTTTGCATACAGAGCCAAACATGTAAATGTAATGTACCTTACATAAGAAACAAACCTACATAGAAATCATCTCTCTCATACGTAGGTACCGAAAATTTAATTTATTTCGTTCGATCATTTCATCTGTTAACGCCCAGTTTCAAACACCAGATATTAAATCGGAGTGTCGCATCGCATTGACTTGCAGATCAGCTTGTTCACTGACGTCACTGACAGGTCGACAGAAGATTGCAATTCCATTTCGTGCCGCTTTTCCAATACATCTAAAAGCTTACCGCTTTGACTCGTCAGTGAAACTCGAAAATCGGCAATAGGTTTATCTACGATTTCCTCACACAGGTTATTTATTTGGTGTTGGAACTGTGCACGGTTTTACCAAGTAGGATATCTTCTACTATAGAAATAGTGTATGAGGCTTACATATCACACTATAATTATGCCGAATAAAGTAAATAATGAACGATATGTACCTAAACTTTTTAAATAGAAGCTGTCTAGGTTTACATTGGAAAACAATAACAATACTTTTTTTTAGCAAAACAACTTTGAAATGTCATAGTCCGGCAAAACAACACGGAATCGTGCGTTTTAATAAGACAAAAAACTTAATCGGATTTTAATTTAGATTTTACTTGTTATAAATCACGATCACGTTGTTAATATGTTATAAATCATTTCAAAATTGAAATCAGAAATAATAATTATTTTATCAATTTTATTTTTAATAAAATTAAATTCGGGGTTTTTCATCTAAAGATTGTAACAGATGCGTTAAAAAAGCATAGAATGAAAGTGCACTTAACTCAACCCTGAAAATTTTGCAACATTTTGTCAACTATTTTATTATATTTGATAAACAATGAGTGTTCAGTTCGCTACTCGTACCTAGTTCTTTATTGAACATAATAACAACTGACATATTTGTATTAAAAGCTTTAACCAGAAGAGTATTTGTGCTTGGAATCAATCATACTCGTATAACTATGACAATACTTTTACTATATGTGCAATATGAGTATTTGGTTTACTTGCAAAATGTGGTTATACACACAAGATTAGAAACAAGTCTTTATCGTAAACAGATAGGAATTTGGAACAAAGTTATCTAGAACCACCGAGTTAATCACCCACAAAGTATTGAACAAGATAATCTGGACGACCTTTAAAGTTATATTCTAGTAGGTACATAATTTTAAAAGATAACCGGCTGCGGTAACTTTCATATTACGCGTATGTTTTATGTCTACGCTATAAAGTTAGCGTGTGAGAACTTCCTCGTGTGTAAAGGATTTGCTAATTAGTAATTACAGCGTAGGTACTTATACCATAACTTATACGTACCATTAAGTACTTAAGCTTTTTTGTATGTTGTGATGTATTAATTTTTAATCTGTAACTTTTTTATTTATCTTTTATTTATTTTTATGAATTGTTTAGTAGAAGTAAGTAAGTACAACATTGTAAATAAAGTACCATGAGCACGTAATGCCAATTTCGTATAAAGCCACTGAGTGCCTTTGAACTTGAACTTGAGGGCCTGGTGAACTGTTAAACATATTTCAGGCACTAGCTCTCACAATATGAATTTAAATAGCTCAAAACTCCAACTGCGATAAATTTCAATAGTCCTGTCAGTGATAAAGGATCGATCCCAGTAGAATGTGACATTGCCATTTTCAAGAACTGGGTCTTCTTTATAACTATTATTATTTTGTAAGGCTCATTTTCTATGAATTTTGCAATACCAAGCAATTTTCCCATACAGATTGTAATAAATACAACATGAGTGCAACGTTTATTAAATTCTGAATACCTGGTTTTGAAGCCTGGTTATGAAAATATGCCAAGCATGAAGCATTACCGTGCCTCGACTTTCATTTTAGCCAAAATTTGAAGGCTGCCACACAATATTGAACCCGTCACAAGTTATTACCAGGTCATTTATAACTTTATGAGATCGATTTATTATAGCCATGGCAGATGAGAAACTCTATACTTTTCATTACAAACATAAAGATGGGAAAATCTTAAATAAATTCACAAGAAACACAGAAGACATACAGGCCTTGTATTGGGAGTTTAGTGAATAAAATAATTGCTAACTTGAAACTTTTTGCTAAAGTAGCAAAAGAAGCGTTCATTATGAGTAAGCTAACTTAAGAATACTAGAACCTAAAGTATACAGAGTTTCGCAACCGTAGTTGTACGTAGAAATATTATAAATGAAACGGTTTATCTGCAGAAAAGTAACAACTTTGTTCGTAAAAGGAAATAATGGCTACAGAGTTTACATTTTATTAATTTCAACTTTTATTTACTTTAAAAATGTTGTTGGAAACGCAAACGAGTTTGCTAATAAAAATAATACGATCATTTGTTTTTTAATAAAACTTCCACTTACCTTTATTGTATAAATAAATAATTATGTTAATTAGTGTTTACTGAAAACCTTGTCATACCTAGTCCCCGCATGTAAGCAGAACCATTTATTTATTTATTTTTTTCCATTTGATTTGGCTTACCTGTAACAAGAAAGCATAATTATTAATACATTTAAGAAAAACTAGAAACAATTAACGTCGCAATGTTGAATTCAATAATGCATACCTAGTAATAGTTTAACACACTGAATGGTGTTTATAAGGCACATTTTAAAATGAAATATAGATTCTCCCATTTTTTGTTACATGTAAAAGCGTAGGTGATACTGGAATAATAAAAACCCAAAAATAAATTAGAGAAACCTTTCTCTTGCTTTATTTGGATAATTCCAGTCTATTTATCCATTATTTGTGTTAATTAAATCGTTTGGCCAACTTAATGAAGTGAAACTCGGTGAATCCAGTTCAGTAAATCAACTAGGAACTATCCAGGTAGGAAATCCACCTTGTAGCTGCGCCGCGGAACTACATAATAGAGATTGGAGATGTATTCCATACCATTTACATTGTGATACTGCCAGTATTAGTTTAAGGGTAATCACCTAGAAACTAACTGATAAGATATAAAGAATATTATGAACGCAAGGAGACATTGACAGAGATTTATGTGACAAACATTTAATATACAGCGTCCATACAGTCTGATCTAAAATTCATGAAGAACGCACAAAATCGATATAACGTAAGTTTCAAAGGTTATTTGTTCAGTACCTATTCTTATCTCTGAAGTGGTTACCAGTTCTGATTAACATAAAACTATAACGCCTGTAGTTGTTGATGTTTTAGTTCTGTGCTAATAAGAAATAATTAATCGAAAATCCTACAGTATAAAAATATCGATCGAAACCGTTTAACCTTTGCACCGCAAAAGACCTATCAACTCATTTTAAAGGGTAATCTTAAGTCATGGCCTAGTATTAAATTTAATAATGTTCCCGTTAAACGAAAACAATCCGTGTGCTATCTTGGTTTGATCTTGGAGAAGAACTTTTCATTTATTGACCACATTAAAACTGTAGGAGAAAAAGCCAAAAAAAATTTTTATGCCCTAACGAGAATATCTAAAGCTACTTGGGGTTTATCCTTCTTAACTTTAAAAACTATTTATGGGGCTACTTACCTAGGTTGTATGTGCTACGGTGCACCTGTTTGGGCCGATAGGGCCACCATAGGGGCGGTACGACGTAAATTACTACAAAGTCAACGGTTAGCTTTAATATTTTTATGCAAAGCGTATAGGACCGTTAGTACTGAGGCCCTACCAGTACTTGCAGGTGTACTTCCAGTAGATCTTGAGGTGCAGCGACGTGCTGCAATGTACTATTCTGCGCGAGAGACCATGGACGCAAGCTTTCTAACACAACGGGACCGTGCTAAGATCTCTAGATTATTTAAACCGCAGACTGACGTCTGGGAGGAACTTTTATCCGAATGGCAATGTAGGTGGGATAATTCCATTAAGGGCCGGCACCTCCATCAGTTCTTTCCCTCAGTTCGTGAACGGCTGGCCAGAACATGGCTGGAGGTGGACCACTGTGTTGCCCAATTTCTCACAGGTCACGGCAACTTTAAGAGTAAATTGTTTTCTTTCAAGCTTGTTGCTTCTCCCTTGTGTCAATGTTCTACATCTGACTGTGAATATGAACAGTCTGCTCATCACATTTTATGGGAGTGTAATCTTTGGCAGAATGAACGAAATATAATGTTAGACAGTATACTGGTTACATCCGGTGTAGTTTATTACGCGGACCTCGTAGAAACTAGAACTAATTTCCGTGCGTTCAGGCGTTTTTGCCATACCTATTACTGGAATCAAATGTAACAGCTCACATTAGGACCCACTAAGTTAGTAACAATTGCAAACCGTGGTGCTTGGCAATCTGGGCTTCTCCCAGTTGTAAATATCCCCTTGTGCCTATTGGCCTAGTTCTGTTCTGTCTCCTGCTTGTTTGGAGGGAAGTGGAAACAATATTTTTTCCTACTCCTCCGCTAATCTTTTCTGATTAATTTCGTTGCGGGATCCAAGACAGTTTTATCGTTTCTCCGGGACTCGTCGAGCTTCATTGCCTCGGCGCTCTTCTGGCGGTCTCCACTGTTGATTCTGGCTTACAGAAGTTGCAGTGGTTGGGAATAGTGTGGCGGGCTTGTTCCCTAATAAAAGTATAAAAATATTTAGACTAACCCAGAAATAAATTGCAAAATAAATAAATTTTGCAATTCATTTCAGATCTTTTGCATAGAAAGTAATGGCATATCTAATACTGCTAACAAGCAGTATTAGATCTACCTACTTAATTATAAAAAGCCTTCTGATTTTATAACAAGATCTGCATGAACGTCATCAAACATTATAAATAGCCTTCAAATGAAGCTTTTGTAGTGTTGCCCTTGTTTACGAAACCTAATTTTTCAACTCGGTCTTGAGAGCGTCAGGAATATTTCTTATTGCAAAAAGACTTTTCAAACTTAATTCCTAATTTATTTAAGATGACAAAGAAATTCTTTTCTCTGTATTAAAAAGTAAAGGTACAACAGCTCTGTGTCTTAATTAATTAATTTACTCGGATTAATTATACGATTTAAGTGTATTTTACGAGGTGGAAGGGAGGTGTTTATAGAGCAGGCGCAGCTGGTCTGTCCAAATGGCTCGTCTACGGAGCACTGTTGAAATGACGACGTCGTTACTTTGATTAATAAGCAGGAGTAATGGTTCAAAATAAAAATGCGTTTAGAACTACATAAGGCTGGATTACGGCTGTAAGTGTGAATGATCTTTACTGACGGCACCAAGAGGCTCGAGAATGCTAAGAAAGCTTTTATATTGATGCCTAGCTTATGCCCACAGACGATGTTGCTACGTGGGCATGATTTTTTTTCACGAATCCCTTATTCCTTTTATAATATAAAAGTACCTTAAGTTACTCTTTATAGCATTTGCTATCTGCTAGTAAACTTTCCGTCAAAGGCGATATAGACGTTTCAGAGATTAGGCGGAACAAACGGACAGACAGACTTAATTTAAAAAGATTTACCGTTTTTATTTATTATAATATGCATTTAGTAAAAAGCTTCGAAAACAAACACTTCATTTTTTTTATTGTATGCCTAAATTCTCTGCCAGGCTCGTGACACATCAGCGTGTGACATCTTTACTAATATATAATATCTTTACATGCTTCATAATGCTCTGTCCTGTCAACTGAGCCGTGGGCGATACATGCCTGTATCGACATTAAAATACTGGAAAAAGTCGAACCTAACATGGTGGATGTGCCGTGCATAATCCCAACATAACAGTGCAGGAAGATTTTTCGTTTTTTATTGGAAGTTTTATGTTTTATCCGATAGCTTTTAGGTTTTTGCGTAATACCACGGTTTAGCGTTTTGCAAATATTCGAGGTAACCCAATGGATTATAGTGTATGAAAGTCTATACTTATTCCAGTCAAATCAAAAATCAAAACAAAATATTTTATTGGGACAAAAACATGGTTACAATTTTTGTGCACGTTAATACTGCGTTAGTTAAATAACTGTGTCGCAGTTATTAGCGCCCACCCTGGGAGCGAAAGACAACTGAGTTCCATTACAACTCAGTTGTCTTTCGCTCCCGGTCTAAAATAGATGTGTCATTTATTTATGAGCTTATTTTCATATCTGTATAATGTCCATTACAAACAAAGTGAAAACTAATGGCCAGTTATAAAATAACAACGTGTCAAGTTGGTGACGCTTTTAAAACCTTACCGCGGCAGTGACGGCACAAAAATAAACAAAATGTGAAGTTTATTTTAAAAAGCGTTGCGGCGTCATAACGCTGAAAGTTACTGTTATACTAAGTAAGTTATGACTCTACTTACATTTCGTTAGGTTAGGTAATAAAAGGTATTATATTAATCTTTCTTAAGATAAGATTACATTAGTCTAGTAGTAGAGAGATATTGATATATGGATTTTCTTTAATTGAATGACGGAATTCGGATTTACACCAGAATAATAAAGATATTTTTTAAGAAGAATTATGTTATTATCCTGAAAAGTTGAAAGCAGTAAGGGAGGTGTTAACCGAAGATCCTTTACAAGGCATCATATGTTACGTTACGTATTTTATGTTTCTAATACACTTAACCGTCGTAACGTAAGTGTATTAAATGCATAGTACATTTGTGGGACAATGTAAAAGCTATTGTAGAGAGAAAAACAATCACGTTTATATGTGTTTACGATTTAAGTCACGTCTTTATTTCGGGTTTACTCATCTAGTTCTGACGGTGCGACTCGCCACTTCGCCGCGTGATCAGCTTAGGAATAAGACCTCCGTTTCAGTTGGAAACTAGTTGGGCTAATCCAAAATAAACACTTGAAACCTAAACTCCTTCTTATGCATGATTTTTGGGCCAATGGCTGCCTGCCGGGGCTGCGGGTTGTTCGTAAGAGATACCGCGCCCCCAGAACGCAAAGGGCACAAGAAGGAACATGGATGGGTTACAGCCAGTAAAAGTCTGACAGTCTGACGTCCCGCCCCGCCCATGTCGTTTGATGACTTCCCATTCCTTAAAAAACAATTTAACATACATACCCACTATCCGTTTGATAGTATGCTTACAGAAATACTGGACACATTTTATCTTCCCTACCTGAAGATCAATATCAATAAGTGGACATAAGATGATATATCATGAGAATGAGCACTTAAGCACTTACTGCGATTACCAATACATTTTGAAAAACAGTTAACTGTAGCAGTTATTGGGAGACCCATGTTAGGAAGTAGACGTTTGTGAAAGATGAGAAAAATATACCTGTAGAGACGTGAACGACATAATGTTAAAAAAAACAAAATTCTCGTTGACAAAAACAGGTTTGGTGACATTGTATCAAGAAATTGCAATATCATTAGAAGAAAAAGTTTTCGAGATTTATATCATAAGCAAAATAGAACTTCACTAACAAATGAAACCCTTTTTCTGGCCAAATAAACAGTTTTCTTTTAGAGCGAACTTTTTATTATCTAAACTAATCTCTACTAATTTATAAAAAGTTAAAGTTGGTTTGTTTTTTCGTATATTTTATGGGTTTTTGTGTTTGTAAGAGGTAATCTCTAAGAGAGATACAAAGAAGGTTCGATTACAAATATTGTTTCACTAATAGAAAGTTACACTACTGACAAGTGCCGCAGGCTATAACATACCATCACGAGTGTATTCCGCGAAGGGTAAGGTAGAGTTGTACCAATGTACACTCACAGATCGCCGGTATGTTTAAGTCCCATGTAATAGGTGGCGAGCCTATTGCCATTAACCGGGCACAAATCCAAACTCCGAGCTGCTACCGAGAAATTCATAGAAAAACTTAGTAACACTTTCTGCTCCACCTGGGAATCGGACCCAAGACCTCTAAAGTAGCAGTCGCGCTTAGGACCAGTAGGCTAACGAGGCTGTTTCCACACTATGTTTAATAATATGCTTGACTTCCACGTGGACAATAATTCAATTTTTTTTTTTTTAGAGATTCAATATTTTTAATTTTAACATGTAATTGAAGTTCAAAAGTGCCTTTTAATGGTCTAATTGAAATACATGATTTAACTTTGACTCTGACTTTGACTTTGACGAAGTCACCAGCAAAAGCTAGTTGAACATAATTAGGTTATGATGTAGTTATTGCAGCAAAAATGAAATGCATTTCCAGAGAAAACTGTGAATAAAATCAAGTTGCCAATTTTACTTGAAAACTGGGTCGCACACATTTTAGACTAGACTTTTCATGCTTCTGTCTTGTGAACCAAGTCTTGTGCAACTAATAAAAAGTATAGCAGATATTTATTTTATTCAAGCCATCGTCACAGAATTATACTACGCCATCGAATTGTTTCGATATGATTAAACATGCCAGACGTTTTCAGGCGTTCATTTGTGGAGGTAAAACTTTTGCTTTGTTTAATATTATCCGCTGAATATTCATTTTGGGTTGTGGGAATTGAGCTTTGGTGGATATTGTGACAATACGTGAATGCGCGTATTATTACTTACGAGTACAATGCATCCATTGCGTCAAAGCAAAAAATAAAAGCATTTAAATGTATCCGTTTCAATTCGACCACTTTGAACAGCCATCTGAAACTTTTCACCCTTCTACGCCTACGGGTAGATTTTCGAACAAAATTTGTAAATTACTGATGTACTTATCTGTCAGCTTTCTGCTTTTGGCTTTTATTAAAATGCTTATTTAATTTTGTCCAAAAACAATAGGAGTTTGTTTTTGTTGTTTAATGTTATAACCAACCGTGATGCCCTTTAAATTCGTCACGAAAGTTGGATATCCGAGGTTACGGTTTGCCTTTACGAAAAAGCGGAAAGCTGGTGGCAATTAAGTAAAGCTAGCAGGCCATACGGCGTATTTTATATGTTCACACAATGGTGTCATTAGCGGCGCGCGCGGCGACACTGCCTCGGCCGGAAACCGCAAGCCGCCGCGCACCATTCACTGAAACCCGCGCACCACCACCATCTGTTGCTGCCGATATTAATAAAACTACATTATTACTTCAGTTATTGCTACCACTTTCCTTATAAATTGTGATTTGTAACACTATTCATTTACTAATTAGTAATATTATTCCATTATTATTATTCCATTATTATTCCATTATTTATTTTATTATTATTTTATTTTAATGCTGCCTCCGTAGCCTAGTGGCTCTAAGCGCGACTGCTACGCTAGAGGTCTTGGGTTCGATTCCCAGGTCGTTCAAAGAGTGTTATTGGGTTTTTCTATGAAATTCTCAGTAGCAGCTCAGGGTTAGGATTTGTGCCCGGTTAATGGCAATAGGCTGGCCTCGTATTACATGGGACCTAAACATACAGGCGAACTCTAGGTGTACATTGCTACACCTCTGTCTAATCCTTCGGGGAATACAGGCGTGATGGTATGTTATGTTATGATGCTATATCATAGATTTCTATTCATTTATAGTATGTGCGTTCTAATTAATCAAAGTGAGTGACGTTTAGGTGTCTAATAAATGTTGTGTGCAAGAAAATTAACCAAACAAGTCGTCACAAAAGTTTATTATTCGATCTCTCAACTATAAACCTAACAAAACTTTATAGCCCAATAAATACTACGTCACAGTCTGTCAAATCTGGTTAAACGAACTCTTCAGTTCAGTGAAGTGTGTGACCTAAGATTACAACCTATAAAATGGTGCTGTGGCAGCCTCTCCACTCTTAATAAAATGTATCATGTGAACTATAAAATAGTATTTGTTAGCTGTCGTTACAGACAGACGTGTGCACGGACGTACATGTGAATCATGTAAGTTTAAGTAAAGCAAAGCAGGTGGAATTGAAGCGGACAGGTATTAATAATTATGCACAGACGACATCAAGTGGGAGTCACTTGATATTTCGGCATTGGAGTGGCTCGAACAGTTCAATAGCGTACAACGAGCGCTCTCGATTGATAGTACAATTTAATTTTCCATCGCGATAGAGGACGTCCCGCAGCCGACGCGTTTCGCTTTGATTGAAGTTCGCTTTACTCTCACTCCACTTACTATATATTTCATACGATGATACCACACTCCGGCAATATTCTTGATGTAGATAGACCTATAATCTCTAACCGATAGGTGACGTGGGCATGTAATGAAAAGCCGCTTGGGATTTTCATTAAACCGTAATCAAACTATGTGCTTAACGATCAATCAGCCGCAGTAATGGCTTTGTTAACAACTTAGGTATCTAAATTGCGACGGAGGAGCCGTTGATAATTTCTCTTCTCATTATGGAATCAGTAATAGATAGCAGGTTGATAGATTCAATTCGAGCACCGTACGGAAAGCTATCTAATTGATTTAGTAAGTTCAAACTCAAGCAAAGCCATTCCATTCCCATTTCGTGTGTATTAAATAATTCATGCTACTAAAGTTCTCGCATTGGCCGCCTATTGCCCAACCTTCCAACTTTGAGAGGTTGTTGGAGGGTAAAAATGCCTTTTATGTATTTCTCTTTGAACATTGAAAACAAAATTAGAGGTACTTAACATAATATCTACAGTATCATAATAGTTGTAGGTTTTCCAATATCCATAATCTACTGCTGACTGAAACGCGGTAAACATTGTAATATTATTCTAAAATATTGCGCCAAACGTTATTTCCAATACACTATTCCATTTAAAATGTAAATATAGTGTGTTGTACCGAGTACAGGTCCACGACGCGCTCGTTCCGTACCTGTTGCCGGGCCGGTGGCGGCCGGCACTCCGGCACTCCGGGGCACACGTGGCTAGAATGCTAATTGGCTTTTTGCCGGATGTCGCTCTTTGTTCACATCGCACATCTACATCGCCACGCACAAGTTGCTCGAATGATCACACGGTAACACAGAAGATGTATAGGCGGTTAAATAACAAGCTCGTATTATGTCAGGTACAGGTTAAAACTATTGAGATAAATATCTGCAATCCGTGAAGACAATGGCGGTGATAACTCAATTTTCCCTATAAAAGGCTCATCCTATTGTTGAAAAGAGTAAATTGGCCTGTAATTTGGACAGGCAGGCACTAGTCGTTGGGGGTTAAGTGAGCTATATTCATTGATTGACCTCAATCTTCTAACAATATAGACCACACGGCGGGACGAGATTCTGATGAGCGTAACCTTTTAAACAAATTATTTATTTATCGAGAATGCTTGAACGGTTTTGAAATGCGACAATGTCTTTTAACTAGTGGTTATTATTACATACTGTACAGCAATTTAGGCAGTGTTTAACGTTTTTACAACGAATTACCGATACTGCGTTTAGGAAATTAAACAGTCAGTCAAATGTCTAAATTCTTAAACATAAAAGCAACATAAAGAGTCGGTAGCTCTTACGTCTTTGAATAAAACTTACAGTATTTTATCTGATTACAGGGATTATTATTATTTTATTAAATATAATGTAATAAAGATGGAGGGTAGACCGAAGGTATTCGTAGCATAAACTCTCACAGACCTGATAACTCTGTAGGCAATTTTAGATTTCCTTTTAATTCTTATGGCGTGTCGTCTTCGAGCCACGGCGGAGGCGCCCGCGAGCAGCGCGCCTTGAGTTTCGCTGTCGCTGCCGGCTTCCTCGCCACTTGACGCCGGCAGCGGGCGGCAGGCGACCGGCTTCTTCGAGCTGCCTGCGGAGCCCCCGGCCCTGCCCCAGGACAGCATGGAACTCCGCAGGGACCTGAGAGTATCCGTTGTACAGCCCCTCTCACTGCCCCGCCACCATGCAACAACATATCGGCGCACCGACACACCCGCACTTTCCACCCCACACACCGATCACAAACACTATTCACCATCAAATTCACAGATAACAGCGCTCTACATGCTACAGTAGAGAGGTATGACGTCACTGGTCTTATGAACCCCGTTACCTCAGACAGGTAGGTGAGCACGTGGTTCAGACTATGCAGAGAATGTGAGGAGTGAGCGTGGAGCGCGCGCGGGCTCTCGCGGCATCATTATCTCTGAACAAACACCGGTATCGGCAGTGCATACATTAACGGCGATCACACATAAATGCGGGTGTACGGACATATACTTTGCTTTATCTATAGCTAAACAAACAAGGAATGAATGAATGCCTTTTATTCACTGTCACTTATCTAAATCTCTCGTCATTGTCATTGATGAGCCTGTTTATTTCTATGTAGCTAATGGTGGAGTCAAGTGAACTCGAGACATTTTAAATGGTTTCAATTTATGGAGTTTCTAATTTTAACCATTAATCGCGACACATTACTGACCATGTTCCTCTAGCCGTGAGTCATGACGAGGCTTGTGGCCTTCACAATGGGAATATTTAATCAAAGTAATAATGACATAATAACACAATAGTTCGGACTGCTGTTATTACAAATTTCGATTAGAATCACTAAAAGTATGAATCATGTTAACGGTATTGGGGTTAAAAATACTACGATAAAGGTCTCTACTCTGGTTTTGAATCCGTCTTAAAGTTTGATAAACTGGTTTTAACTAAGTGCACATAATACAAAATAACAAAGTCGAGCTGTTAATCGCTACACTGCGCACTGCTCGTCGTCACTTCACATATTCACATAAGGTAACACGTGATCGTCTGAATTTTTCAGCACAAATTTATTGTCACGGTCAACAGGAAGGCAAAACATTGGGCGTTCGCAGTCTGTTGATGAGGTTAAACGTGTTCCGTACGGGAAACATACGCGTAAACTAAGGAGTATGCTCGTATGCGCGGGCGCCGACCGGCCGCGTGCCGCCGCGTCTCGAGCGCGTCGCCTCTCGCGACATTTGCTCCGAAATAGAAATGCTTCCAGAGGCACGCCTGCACCAGACCACCTCTCGACAGTCTGTCACCTTGGCGAATGTTCACCTATTCAAGTGGCCTCTAAGTTTCATCACTCCAATTTGCATAATTATATTAACTTTATTTTGAATTATGAAGCTGGTTATTGTTAACGAGTTTGCCAAATATTTTTAGGCATGGCATATTACATTTAGAAATTTTTAATCAAGAATATGATGAATAAGATGACTTCTGTTAATATATTAGTCTCTAAAACTTGTCAGAAAATCATGATGATTGCTTGTGGAGGTACCTACGAGAACAACTCATAGATCAATGCGCCCATGACTCAAGTTATTTACTCAATTTAAATCCGCGAAATAAAATAATACAAAAATAAATCCTAAGGTAAAATTCTCCAACATAAACGAATGAGAAAACTGTGGTTATTAAAAAAGTTCGCGCCTACTTTTTAACCTAATTCTGGAATTTCAATTTGGACAACTAACTCTCACCAAAGCGCGAATTTAATAGAATACTGTCTTTAGAATTTGTCGTAAAAGCTAAGAGCTTTAAATATGCACTTTATTGTAGGTGTAAAAAGCAGAATATTATATAAAATACTTTGGGAGCGTCAAGCAAAAGTGACCTTAGCGAACAGTTTCACAAGCTATCAGCGTCATTAGGGTCGATAGGCTAGACGTTCTCACATCAATACACAATTCTGTCGTAGCGTCCTGAGTGTGACCCATTTAGAGGTGAAACGTACACCTATATAATATATTAAAATATTTTTGTACTTAATAACAATTAGCTTCAAATTTTTCGAGATATTTCAGCCCAAATTTTTCGCGATATTGTTACTACGAGTATTATAATCATCGGTTCAATTTCTAATTCATATTTAATAGACTAAACAGCTCGACTTATTAAAATCATAACTAACTATACCTTCGATAAGGATTCTACTCACAAATCTTAGCAAACAGAGTCATAAAATATTTGAACATGATAAAATAATTAATCCCATCAATTGTGTTAGCTTTACCTACAAACATAGCTGATATAATTAGATTACAAACACCCTTGTTAATATTACATAAGATGTAGGTAGTGTGTGTGCCTGTAACCGTCAGTTCCCACCATCTTCCGATGATACAACTGAGATTAATCTTACAAACTAGTTAGCGAGATCGATCACTCGGTTATTCGGGAAGTAAAGTATCCATTTCAGAAAGGAATCTTATGTTATCATGACGTCTTCCAAATTGAGACTAATGTAGTTTCATACGGTATTTTATCACCAGCTGGTGTCATCGGCTTAGTAGAAATGTGTTCTAAGATTTTTGTTGAAAAACTCGTCGTAAGCATAATTACAATGAAGCATGGTGCACACTATTTATTATGAGTAAATATTGTTATTATTCCTTATTATTTCTTTTACTTTTCCCTACTCTAGGATTTTCTTCTGTATCGTAGATGCGTTTACAAACATAATGAACACACGTACATAAATAACTCCTTTTTTTAAGCATGGGTAATCATCAAATGACTTCTTCCGCCCTGGGCGGAACGGAAGGGAGTGTCAGAGTCTTACTGACTGAAACCCATCCGTGTCCCTCCTAAGGCCTTTTGCGTTCCAAAGCCGCGGTGACTCTTTCGAACAAATTAACTAGACCCGGAACAACTATGTGTAGGCCATATAATTTGTTCAGTGCGGGATTCGATCCCGTGACAAGCAGCGCCGCAGCCAATCGCTCCGCCACTGCGTCAACCGTGTCGTCTTTATAACAACAAACTATTTTACTTAGTTTCTGAAGCTTAATTTCTCAAAATGTCATTCACGTGAAGATTTCAGTACAACACAGAAACTAAAATTATTATTCGTGCTAATTAAACAATTACTTTGCTCGTTTACCTTGTCCTTTGTACGATCCTCTAAATTATCTAAGATACTACCTCACTAACATGAGTCACGTATGAAAATGTTATTAAATCTTGAGCTGTAAGTACTATTATTTGGGAATGTTTAAATACAAAGCAAGTCTTGCGTGTTGTGAACTGAAGGTGGATTCTAGAACAACCCCGCTAAGTTATTATTAAAACTAGTACTTAGTTTAAACAGCGCAATCTTACTTTTTGCAAACGGTACGAAATACCAAAGTAAAGGTAAATAAAAAAGGCCTTTAAGAACGAAATTGCTTGAGTAACGGATTACTAGGAACACGGCTCTTTAGAGAGAATATTAAATAAGCTAGTGGGTGGGTGCCTCTCGGCAGGTTAATTAGATAGCCTGCACCAACAAAGAACAATTATAACGATATCGTATTAAACTAACTACATTGCTGCACTAACAGTTAGCCTATTTCTTAAACGTCGTTTTCATGATAGGATGTGCCGTCATTAAGACAGAATAGCACTTCAGAACATTTTATTTCGTCACATTATGTCAGATACGTAATATACAACAAGGAAACGTTTGCCTTTATTTATGAAGCTCTATACAATTGTACGTCCAAAATATTTGAGGTAGGTAATCGAGAAGGGTTGTGCATTGAATAATTTTAGGAAAAGGGGTCAGTAAAAATTCCGGATGAAAAGTTTTCTTGGCGTTAACGAAGCAAGAGGGCATTCTGCGGTTTTCGGAATAATTAATCGAAAATGTAAGCCAACAAAACCAAAACCAGTATCCTTTAGAATATAAAGTATTAAGGTATCAAAAACATCGGCGAGGAAATTATGAGAAAACATAGATAATCTACACAATAACAATGCGTTGCGGAATTGAAAAGCGCGAAATGATGTGAATATCATGCCTTATAATCGGTCTAACTTGGCTTAGGATACTAATTACGGGCAGAATTTTAATTCGTTAAAACTATGATCACATTCTTTGGGAGTATTCAGAAGGTGAGACGGACAAGCTTGCAAACAATATTGACAAGTACACAAACATTCTTTACTCCCGACATTCCTGGTGCTTACGATAAGTGATAAAAAGAACACTACAAGTTAAATTAACTTTAATTATACCTCTATTATCTACGTGTTTTTTTTTACATCTACATGTAGTGCCCTAGCTCTGGCAGCAGCAACACAAGTACAGTCACAAGCATGTACATGTATTCACTTGTCATAATGTAAAAGCGATTTTCTCGTGAATGACCGATTGCAACGTGGATATAAGACCGATTTCATAAAAGGTATGAGATCCAAAATACGATATTCGTAACATCATTACATTTTAATCAATCCTTTGGGAAGAAATTGCTTTAGAATGTTGCTAAGGGTATCATACTAAAGGTCATACTATTTTTGCTTTATCAACAATGCGAACCAGTTTTAAATGTTATAAATAAACTTTCTCACACTAAAAATAAGTTGCTTTCCTGTAATAAATTTTGCTCTTGTACTTAGTTTGGTGGGCAGTATGCGTAATTAACAGCCATTGCACATACAGTCTATGTGAGGTGTTTTTTTAGACCCCGTCTAACCGGTAATCGAAGGTCCATAGGTGTTATTGCCTAATGTTTTCGTGAATTTTGGCCCACTAGATCTCCCAAACAGCCTAGGGAAGCAAAGCTTTAAAGACAACGGTGGTCTCAATATTGATCTTTTTAGAGCTAATTACAAAACATGTAAAAACATTCGAACAAACTTCCCCGTTCATACGGATGAACGGGCTACGTATAAACAACAATATTTAATTGTCTACCTTCATCATATCCACCATTCTACAATCGCTTCCATTGTTTTATAAATAAATTTACATAGTACATAATGGAAAGGCGCCTGAAAATAACCCGGGTTTGTGTTTAATTACTCCAATTAAGCGAGATCAACTCGTTCGCCACGTGTACTATTGCGGGAATAGTTATTAATATTAGCACCGACGAAGTAGGCAACAAAAACAGTATAGAATTTTTAAGTATTAATAAGCTTTGCCCGGTTTTACACTACTAACTACACTATTTATTACCAAGCTGAGACTATTATTTTTCTTATTACGTTTGTTGTTAGTAACAAGATATTTCATTATAAAAGCTTCAGCTATATTCTCGTTTGAAAATAGGTAATGTAGTGTAGATTCTAGATTTTAATGTAGAAAAGTTAACGATGCCCCGATACAACAAACGATAAAAACATAAAACCATTGAACAATACATCGGGTTTATTGAAAGAGTTAGAACAAAAATGTGTTTTTATGAAAACTAAAAAATACGTTTCAAAATTGTGATGCCTGCCAACAAAGTTATTGATACGTACTCGTATCGCAAAGTTTGCATATATATAAAATTAATACATTGTTTTAATAACATCCCTATTCCGTTAAAATGTGTTACGTGTAGGTAAAGCTTCTACGTTTATTGCTGCAGCGTGTTGTTTTTATTTATGTATCTATACTAATATTATGTAGCTAAAGAGTTTATTTGTTTGGTTGAACGCGCTAATCTCAGGAACTGCTGGTTTTCACACACCAAGTTTGTGGGCTGCTTCGTAAGCCTAGTGGTCCTAAGCGCGACTGCTATGCTGGAGGTCCAGGGTTCATTTACCAGGTCGAGCAAATTGTTATTGGGTTTTTCTATGAAATTCTCAGCAGCAGTTCGAAGTTAGGATTCGCGTCCGGTTAATGGCAATAGGATCGCCCCCTATCACATAGGACCTAACAATGCCGGCGGACTGTAGGTGTACATTGATACACCTCTGCCTAACCTTTCGGGGAATACGCGCCTGATGGTATGTTGTGTATGTTTAACAATAAGTTTGTCTAATACTATGTTAGACAAGTTATGATGTCAACGTACCTACGTAGGTAACAACAAGAAAAAGAGACATTTGGATGGTTTGGTAAGAAAATGAATGAAACGCGATTACCAATACTAATTAATGTACATATATTATATAGTAGAGACGACCACCACACCACTTACGTACACTGATCTTATTAGTGAGGTCCTTCTAAAAGGTCAGGTACGCAGTTCTCGCAACCGGCGTGAGTATATGACCCTGATATATGAACGCGGATAAGAACAACAAAAAATCTACAATTTGTACACAGGGTTCTGTTAAGTAAATTAAGGTATGCAACTTATAAGAAAGAATGAAAGGAAAATATTTATTTTAATAGTCTAGTCGAGTTTATAATTGCAAATTTCATCTGGTTCTTAAACTGTATTTAAAAATTATGTTAAGTATTTGCTATATTCTCGCAACGCTGCGTCACATACGCCTGTGGCCACCATACTAAGCCTTTGTCAAACATAATAGGGTTACAAAGCTGAGTGGCACTTGAAGGCCAGGCATGTGATTGCATACGTTTGTCTAGATCCGTATATGAAAAGAAAATTGACGTAGCACTGACGTAAATGCTACGTAGACAACGATCTCTGAATATTTATCACTATTGCAGACGGAGGAGCGCTTCTGTTAACAGATTTAGTATCAGCAATCGATAGTAGTTAGATTTACGCGTCAATCGCTATGTCGGTGGCCAAAAATAAATAACGGAGCTCGCGGCGGCGCGTGAGCACGCGACATTTAGAGTGGAGTGCGCAAGCGCCGGGATCGCCAGGACATTTGCCAACTGATAGAGCTATATATAGCCCACAAATATGCGCGTGACCGACCACTTCGGGTGACACGTCTATTTTAGGTGGGTACAATAAAAATGTTCGCGTGATAAACACGGAAGAAATAGCTTCATTCTTGTCATAATTGTGGTGTCCACGGGTTGTCCAGTCTTTTTGGATTGTCTATGAAGGAGCGATCATGGGTATGTGCAAATTTTTCTTTGCACTAACGATTATTATCATCTGCCTAGCCTTTTCTCAACTATGTTCGGGTCGGCTTCCAATGTAACCAAGTGCAGCTGTGTACTATCCTACTAATATTCATATTTTATTTATTTATTTACTTATATACAGCGTGTAACGGAAAGAGGATATATATATATATATATCAAAGGAACGGATTCTATAGGTGTTAACAAACCACATAGTAACATTTTTTAATATCTATACTCACAAAATTATAAAATTAAGAAACACTTAAGTAAAAATCAAATGTTTCCAATTGAATTTTACACATCACTACACCAAGTCAGCTGATCGGTGTCTACAAACTATTCTCAAAGAAACAAGTCCGTAAAAGATTTGTTTCTCCTGACACGTTGTTATGATTTAAACTTAATAGATTGCCGAAATAAAAAGAATATTATGCATTTTCAAAGTTATTGCTTTTGAGCTGAAGTTTTGTATAGAGATTCAGTACCGGATACCTCTTCACCCCGTTTGTATGGATATACCCTTTCTGTAACACGCTGTATTCATATTTTTTATATTTATTTACTTATATATCTTTTTATAAAATATTACTGTTCCTAATATCCTACCTACTATTTTAAATGCGAAGGTTTGTGAGGATGGATAGATGTTAGTTACTCTTTCACGCTTAAACAGCTGAACGGATCTGGATAAAATTTGGCACAATAGATTGTAGTGTGAAAAAACACAAAGAATACTTTTTATCACGGAAAAGAGTACGGTTCCTGTGGGATAAATAAACTTTGACATGGACGAAGTCGCGGACATTAGCTAGTATATTTATAAAGCAAAGATATAGATTACTAAGAGTTGATCAGAAATAATAATATATGATAATAAATAATAATAATATTATTGGTAGAGAAAAAAAGTTCACTCGGATTTTTTTTTTTTCATGAAATATAAAGCAATTTTGCATCTAGATGCCAAAATTGTATCGATTTATTTCTGAAGCACTAATTTCTAAATCCGCAACCTAAGCTCATCAACTAAGTAGGTACAAAATAAAGTGTAGAGTATATTAATTCCACGTGCTCCCACGTCACCGCGTGTCAACGTCCAACACTTTGTCTCCACGATCCAACGCACACACAACATATTGTTCCACGTAATAAATGATACAATCTATTTTAATTCTAAGATCTTACTGCCTCGTTAACCTAGTAGTCCTAAGCGCGACTGCTACGCTAGAGGTCTTGGGTTCGATTCACAGGTCGAGCAAAGTGTAATTGGGTTTCCCTATGAAATGATCAGTAACATATCGGAGTTAGGATTTGTGCCCAAATCCTAACTCCGATATGTTACTGATGCTATTGCTTAATAGCAATAGGCTCGCCTCTTATTACATGGGGCCTAAACATACCGGCGAAATGCAGATGTTCATTGCCACACCTCTGCTTAACCCTTCGGGGAATACAGGTGTGATGGTATGATCTTACGTCTTTATATTATATACGGCCTCATTTTAATAACACAACAATATGTTAGATTGTCCTACCATTCCAGCCTAAGTAATTGGCAAGAACCTTTTTTTCTCCACACATTACCTTTATGCAGATAATTTCTTACGAAAAGGTATTCTCATGTTTTCTTAAAAGAAACTTAAAATAATTAGAAGAATCTTTCGTCATATATTATTACAAAGGCCTTTTCTCATACATAGAAGACACGAGTATTGATCAACACCGTTACTTAAGGCGGATTGGCGATTTCGGATTTATATCTTAATATAAGTCCAGGTTTCCTAACGATTTTTTCTTTCACTGATGCCAATTATGTCTAAGATAAAATTAAAAAGTATACATATTTGAATCTAAAACGTCAAATTGGTACTTGTCCGGATTTGAACCCACAACCTCAAGTAAGAAGCGGGCAACTTAACCGTTAAGCCAAAACGACTTATTAAATAAAACGACGATGTATCTAATAAGTTCCTTAAAAGATACAATGAGCTATAAAAGATTTAGCTTCAAAATATCCATTTCAAACTTATTAATATAAATCGCTATTCAGCATCTATTAAAAATAATTCGATGTCATTCCACTCTATGTTCGATAAATGGCATTCAATAAGGGTTAAAACCCTTCGCTTTTATGAGGACACAGCTTTGGAAAACTAGTTTGACCTCTCTTCAGATGCTTATTCAATAGCTCGTACACAACCTATTTGTTGAATTCTTTCCATAATTGTATTTTCATGTAACGGTGATAAAAGTCGCTTCTTTTATCTGAAAGTAGGGCTTAAAATGTTTCGCAATTTACAGCACAATGGCTGAATTGTACAATAGAGGCTGGCACGGCGTGGCGGAGGGACGCAGGCGCTGCGCAGAACGTGAACGTTAATGTTTGCCAACATGCAGCGGTTCACACGACCTGCCTAATTTATATATGCCATAAATTTAACCAGAGATGCCTTCCGACGTCTTATTGCAAACAGCAACAGACAACTTCAGACAAGTTAATATTAAGATACCGCCCGCCGCCCTGCTACTATAACGTTAACGTAAGAAATAAATGTTAATTAAGTTGTATTTTTTTTAAATATTGTACCGTAATTCAAAAATCTGAAAATATCATATAGGTACTTAACCATTTAAATATTACAAAAGAATTGTATAATATAAGTAGGTAGCTACAGGAATCTGTGGATGAAAGTATCCCAATTTCGTCTTGTAAGTAAATACATTCACGTATTGAAAATCTATTTTTGCATAGTAAAATGTATTCAAATTTCTCTCTAATATGAGGATATGAATGACTACTATTGACAATTTCGAGCTGTTGATACAATGCCTATTCGATAACCTTTGACAGCTTATGTATTGCTAATGGTTGGGAGCCCTAAGTTGAACCCTATACGGAAGGTTTTTCATTAAAAACGAGAATATTCTAACGAATACACAGGCTATCATGATTGCATTCTCCCAAAATTAAACGGAAATAGCATTTCAATCGCATGTAATCATGCAAAAATCTTTGAAAATTATTTGCGAAGTTATTTCCCTTCGAGATCCATCTGCTTGGAAACCACAACAATACACCATTGTCTCTTCATCTTGGCCTTAATCAGAAGCTCTTAAATACACGGAGAATATATTTTTCTCTCGGCCAATGTTTAGTTTTACTAAATAATATAGCTAGCTAATCTGCGCGGAATACAATAATATGTATATTGAATTGTAATGTTCGAAATGTCTAACTTCTAATACCTTAAAAGAACCGTGTTCAACAATTTGCAGTTAATTAATGTTACTCATTAACTAATTGAATTTCGTAGTTGCTGCTTTTACTGGTTTGTTATTTTAATGAAATAACAAACGTCCGCCCCTGCGGACGAGGAACACAATTTCCAATTAAACACGGCGAACTTACAAAAAACTAGTTCAATGGGTTCGCTCTATACATACATACATATTTATTCATACATTTTCAAATGAATAGCTATTTAACATTTAAACGCCGTACACAATTATTAACATAACGACATAGCCAGACTTACATAAAGTACAATTATTGTAACACTAATGAAAGGGCGAAATGTCGGGCATGCCGCCCACCTACTTTAAAAATAAAACTAAATAGCTACTGGACCACTCTTTACCTTTGTTATGTGTTTATGTACTAAGTGAACAATGTTTGTCCATTCTAGAATAAAAAAACAATCTGTAATCTCAACATTATATTTTACTTTTCTACAAAAAAAATAAATGGAAACCTGAAAGATGTAGCTAGCTAGGTGGCCTGAACCTATTTATTATTAAAGTGAGATATGAAAGGCCTCTATGCATTTTGTTTGTCACGTCTACGTGTATGACGTGGGTTCAATATAACGTCAAACATTTGAAAAGTCCTTTATCAATATCAATTTGGCTTTGTAATTTACGATTTTCATCCCTTCGTTTTTCGTCCACAGATATTCACAAGTATACACAAAAAGCGTAAACGATAAATAATTTAAGATAGCTTTTGTGACTTATTTTAATATTTCATATTATAAGAAACATTGTGGACAACATTGTTCTCAATAAAAAAACACAGATACTATCACGCCTGTATTCCCCGAAGGGTTAGGCAGAGGTGTAACAATTTACACCCACAGTTCGCCAGTATGTTTAGGTCCCATGTAATAGAATAAAACAAAAGCAACATAATTTCGTTAACGCGAGGTTTGACACCAGATAAAATATGTAAGTACACTGTATCTAGTTCTAACCTATGTTCTTATAATGAGATCCATTTTTGTGTTGCTGCCGCAAAAATTTGGTCTGAAAACCAACTTTCTCGTCTCTGTCTCACAATTTAGGACACATGTATTTTCAGTTTATACGGGAATAATACACTGAGAACCGAGATTCGCCGACTTACGTCATTTTAGCATGGCTGAAATAAGACTAGATAGAGGAATAGTTAAGAAGGTATGCCTACTTGCGGGTTTTAATCATGAGCCGTCGTATTTTCTGTTCTAACTTACAACACTTTTAAACGCCAAAGATAAGCTTCCTTTTCTTGTTAATACACGTACGAATAAACAAAACTGCCTCGTTAGCGTAGTAGTCCTAAACGCGACTGCTACGCTAGAGGTCTTGGGTTCGTTTCCCAGGTCGAGCAAAAAGTGTAATTGGGTTTTCTATGAAGTTCTCAGCAGCAGCTCAGAGATAGAATTTGTGGCCGGTTAATGGTAATAGACTCGCCCCCTATTACATGGAACCAAGCATACCGGCGAACTGTGGGTGTACATAGGTACACCTGAATACAGGCGTGATCGTATGTATGTACATATATAACAATTAGTCGACACAATTGTAGTAACGTACTACAATTGTGTGGACGTTAGTAAAGTACCTCTTTCTACCTAATGTCTTAAACTATGAGTGACTATACTGCCTGTAACTATGAATGTATTGTAACTAGCAAATCGTAGTATTCTAGTACTTCTTGGTTGCATATTTCTGTTCTCAAAATTTCAACCATGCTAAATGACATAGGTCTGGTGGCTATGGGATCTCGAACTATAAAATTTATTTCGTTTTTTGTTTCATATGACTTCATGTATAATGTATGAATAAATCAATACAGGTAGCTATTATATTATACAACGTGTTATTTGAAGCCAAAATTAAATCCAACTAATAGACACGCTGCGGTGGAAACATTGTAGGTACCTAAGTACGCCCGTGGTTTGTTAATTCCTAACTATGTAGCTTGAACAATTAAAATCTTTATGTATTGTTTGTGTAAAACGCTTTTAAAGTGCACTATTAATTAGTGGCGAGGACTCTATACAACTCGATTTCTACCGAGTTGCTTTCGGAAATTCGGAACAATAGCTACTCTAAAGAAAAATGATACAGTAATGTTTACTGTCGACTATTGCCAAAAATAATTACAGTCATACAGGTGCAGGTGTTTTAAATACAAATAAAACATTACTAAGTCACGGTGTTTGATTTTGTAGGATTTTTGATTGTCGATAGTTAGTGTAAAATCGAAATATGTATATATTGTCCAGACCTATTCCGGCTACGGCGGCTAATCTTAATGCAGACTAGCCAA
Organism: Caradrina kadenii; assembly: GCA_947462355.1. Taxonomy (NCBI): domain Eukaryota; kingdom Metazoa; phylum Arthropoda; class Insecta; order Lepidoptera; family Noctuidae; genus Caradrina; species Caradrina kadenii. Next base: position 6,929,058 of record OX381677.1, on the reverse strand, counting down.
GTACGCAGGAGATATTATAGTGCACAAGTGTATGCGCAAATACAGGTGCACTCTCTCTTCCCTAACTCTCATAGTCCGATGTGACGGCAATCCGACACAACCGGGGAGAGATCAGATGAAGGACCAACAGCTTGCTGTGCTTTCCGAGGCACGGGGGTCTCACACCACCAACTTTCAAACTCCGGGCTGTTACTGAGAATTTCCTAATGGGAACCCCAATAATACGTTTTGCCCGACCTGGCAATCGAACCCAGGACCCCACGCTCAATAATCGTAAATCGAAAAAGTAAAGTTGTAAATCTAATGTGTACCTATCGGCTTCCCTCTTATGAAAATGTATCCTTCACCACCTATTTTAGAATCGAAATAATAACGCCTAATAACAACTATACAGTATATTAACATACCTCACCAGTTGAAGTTTTAAACAGAGATTCCAAACAACAAGCAAGCGGACCCATTCATTAATGATCTGTGTTCCCTCAAAAGCGAATTCATGGAAGTGACATAATAAAAACAGCTAGGTATCTCATTAAAAACTGAATGAGAAACGACTCTTCTCCCGTATTTCCATAATATTCAGCGAGAGTTTTCACATATGCGTAATTAAGCTCCAAGCAATGTAAATTAATTTGATTGAATCGGGCATAAATCTCTGTATTGTATAACACATTAATCAAGACATGCAAATATTTAAGAACCTTTAACGCACGAGTTCCGACCATTGTGATGTATGAACACCAGCTATACATACAACAGCAGTTTACTAACGCCTACATACAACTAAAGTAGTTTATAAATAGATCGTATTTTACATTAATTGGAACAGTGTAGGAAGATACTCGAGTTCAACCTGAAACTGTAAATATCGGAAATAAATGCATAATTAAACTCGTCTAACATTTTCATAAGTTTCATTCTATTTCCAGTCCGTAAGTAGCATGGTGGGTAGAGATGTTGCGGAGGTAATAGTATTAACCGGTTGCGGTCCGCCGGGAGTCCAACAGGGAGCCGGTAATCAGCCACCGGCAGTGCCCTCTGATTTATTGATTACATTTGCTGTTTTATTACCATTCTCTTAGCTGTACATAATCTATTACTCAGTTGCCATCTGTTATTTGTATAGATAACAAATAGTCCCTTTAGGGGTCATAATGCCCGTTGGGTACCAAACTAGGTACCTACACAATTGAAAACTCACAAAAAAATAGTTTGTGTTGTATTGAATATACTGATTTTTAATATTTACAACAGAGTTTAACTCATAAGACGAGTTACCAATCATAAACGATTAAAATAAGGTTGACTATGGCTAAACCAGAGAGAGTTTCTGTAGTACCTACCTAGTAGTTATTATTTTTAGCTACAACCACTTTAGTTACGTATTCTGTAGCTACAACTAACTGCACTTAATGAGATTTCTCGTTGGCAGCACAAGCTTTTAATAATAAATGAGATTATTAAAATTCATGATAAAGTTATAATTAATATATGAAAGTTTCTTGTCATAAAATGTAGTTTTTAGACTTTTTAGTCATTACTTTTATTAGGCACCTACAGTTGTAGTGAAAAGTTACCTACCAAAGTAAAAACAAAATTAAACATTTTAAGTCACCCCCCACAGAAGAAAAAATTCACTACCGTAGATTACAAAAGAGTTGATAACTTTGAAACCGCTGAACCTATTTCCATCAAACAAAGCTAACAAGACTCCCAACTAATTAACGTTTCAAACACAAACTGCATTCTGCATAATAACTGCATTCGATTCGTATTTAATCTCCGCAAGTATGATCATGTGTCCGCACATCGGTCACTCTTGAAATGGTTGCCCATCAGACAGCGCAGGGCGTTAAGGGCTTTGACAACCTTATTTTCCCTTTTAGACAAACCTAGTTCTCCTTCTTATCTGACTTCTCACTTTCAATACTTGTGCTCCGCGCACAGTAAAAATCTTCGTTCCTCCAATAATCGTCTTCTACGATGTCCTTCTCACCGTACTGGTTTTCTTAAATCTTCATTTCTTGTCCAGGCGGTTTTTCTTTGGAATGCGCTTCCTCAGAATATCAGGATGGCCACCAGTCGGTTCACTTTCAAGATAAAAGCTCGCGAATACTTCAATAAAAAATTAGCAGACTCGTCTCACAATTAGTTTGTTATATTTCTCCACCTATGTGTTTTGATCTCTAACTACTTTGTATATATTGTTTGTATGTATGTATATATGTATTTATTATTATATTTTATTCTTGGAAATTTTTACTTCGTCTTCCTTGCACCTACTATATTTTGTCTCTGCATCACCCTAAGGTAGGCTGGTAGAAAATGCCTAAGGCATTAAGTCCGCCTTTGTACGGTGTATTTTGTTTTACATTTGTGCATAAAGCTTTAATAAATAATAAATAAATAAAAAACAAAATCGAAATTGGTTCATGCGTTCAGGAGTTACGATGCCACAGACACACACACACAGACACATCAAACTTATAACACCCAGTCGTTTTTGCGTCAGGGGGTTAAAAAGGTACTTACTAACTGCTGAAGATAAACAAGATTATGTAGATATAGAAAGGTAATAACAGAGTGCAGTAATAACAGTACTTAGTAGTATTTCTAACTATTATTTTTTTATTTTCTTCATAGAGAACATCGCCCTATTTTCTTTATTCGTACGAGTATTAACAAGAAAAGGAAGCTTATCTTTGGCGTTTAAAAATGTTGTAAGTTAGAACAGAAAATACGACGGCGGAAGGCATAAAGAACGAGTCTTAGCTGTTTTTAGCCTTGAGCAGTTTAAAACACTAATTAAACTTGGAGTTTTGACTTACCGCAAGGTATATTAGTTTTGGGCAAGTCAGGTCATTATTCAGAGTTTAAGTACTTCTCTATGTGCCATAATTATTATGCTACAGGTACGTATAGCAGATACTACTTACGTCGTATATATGAAAGCAAGTATTTTTATTGAAACATAAAACAAAAATGTTGTTTAAAAACTATGTTGACGGCATTTGCTCCTAACAGAACCAGGTCCAGGTCGGCGGCGCGTTGTGTTCCAGTCGCGCCTCAAAGAGATGTCACCATAATAGTCGGGGGCCACTAGGGCCAGTGCCTGTCAGGGTTGCGGAGTTTGTTCGAAAGAATTACCATGACCCTGACACGCAACGGGCACTAGGAGGAAACACGGATGGTTTTTAGTCAGTAAGAGTCTGACACTCACTCCAGCTCCGCCCAGGACGTAAAAAGTCATTTGATGATTTCCCATACTTATTTTTTTTTTTGAACTCATTTGCGCCCAATACCAAAATCTGGGACGTCAACATTTTAACTTTTTAATAGATAATAAATAATCTACGTCATATTTAATTCGCATACTATTATATAAAGTCAAGTTTAGGGAGAAGTTCAGCTTTGAAAAGCGTCTCCTCTGTCACTAATATGTATTAATATCCCATCTGACAGTTTCCATTGGTTTCCTCTTAATAAAGTCCCACTTGTTTTAAAATTACTGACATTCTTTCCATTACTGGAACATACTGTTCATCTATCAGGAAAACAATTGTTATTCCACTATCTCCGGAATAACTATTTGTGGCAAGGATGTAACAAACTTAGATTGAAATTCACTCGTACTGGCAGCGTCAGCGTCGTACTAAATAAAGACATTTTAAGTTAGCTGTACCTACTATTGAATACGTCGGGGTAAACTTTAATGCTTTAGATTTACACAAAATAGCTTTGCCTGTTTTGAATTTGTTTACCTGTTTAGTTAGGTTAAAGAAGGTAGGAAAAAGGAATGCGTCTATTGGTAATTATAATTAATTATTTTTTGTCTTGACTATTTACGTTGAAATATTTTTCTAATTGTTCCTACAAAATAAAAATTTGTTTTTTTTTAATATTCCCAATCACGTGACGACTACAGGTATGTTCTTTGGCTAACAATTAAATCGATGAAATCGACATTGATTTTATATTTAGCAGATTATATAAAATGTTGTTAATTCATGTTCGATAAGTAAGTAGCTTACTTGTGTACCTTCACAAACTTAAAGATGATGAAAAGAAAAAAATACAAACACCGATTCCTTCCTGTTACTATTTTTGTAATAAAAATGATAATAACTTCGTCTACGTTACTGTGTCACGATTTGAATGGCCATTTTCTTAGGTAAAGAAAAAGGGGAGCGCTGTGACGTAGCCCGCGGCGAACCAGTCATGACGTAAAATGTTCTATTACATTATGTAACGTTTATATCCTGATCTGGGCATTAGATAAATACGGAAGAACGGGTGTTTGCGCTAAAGTTTGAAGAGGAAACACGTGTTATATTTAACGTATTCTTCCTTACATTTTTAACATTCGTCGTTTAACGTCATTATAACTATTAACGCCAGCGTAAATTGTTCAAAGTATGACTCATTTACTGTTTACTTATTGAACAGTTGATGCACATACAATATTAGCATCAAAAAAGTGACGAGCGTAAATTCAAGTACAGCTTTGGACTTTTGTACCACAGACTTAGACTTATAAAGGTACCTATAGTGTATAAAAATCAAACGCTATTCAACACGTAATCATACTGTAACAACGTGATAATGAGATGAGTAATTAATTAATAAAAAAAACACTGTGTAAAACAAAATAAGTTGAAGATTTTGTGACCAATTACGGCACAAGCTTACAACACAGAGCATTACAATTTTATCGCTATTAACTCGTTTAAGGAATCTTCTTAAAAAAACATTACACGGTCGGTCTACCACGGCAGAGTAATATTGTAAAGGGCTTCAGAGATAAAAGAATTGCGGGGATCAAAAAAATGCAATTATATAAAAGAACAAACACAAATTATTTGCGCTAAGCAAAGGGTTTTAGAAATTATCAAGAATTTATTTATCAAATAGTCTTAATGAGAAAGGTTCATTAAATTCTAATTCAAGCAAATTATCATACCTTTTAAGCTTTTACTCATTTTGTAAGTCTATAATTAGAAAACTGAACGAAAATTGAGTTGAATCATAATGAACATTAATGATTTTCGCCTGTTTTTACAAGTGATAAGTCCTTAATTACTTGGGACAATTTCTTATAACATAATGAGCTGTTCAGATTGTTGCGACATCATTGTGATCTTAAATCCATTTAAATACGAAATTAAGCACATTTTTTGCACGCTTGTTGCTTATTTGAAGTTAAGCCCCTTCAACACAAGAGCTATTAGGTTGCGGGTAATTTGTAAATGGATTGGTTATCACAAAACGTTTAAATATGTAATAATTCGCAGAAAGATGGACGCTACTAAGATTAGAGATTTAACTTTTGGAATTACACATACATATCTTCACGCCTGTATACCCCAAAGGGTTTGGCAGAGCACAAATCCTAACTCGGAGCTGCTACTGAGAATTTTATAGAAAAACCCAATAACACTTTTTGTTCGACCTTTTTTTTTTTTTTTGGTGGGTGGGAAATCATCAAATAACTTCTCCCGCCCTGGGCGGGGCGGGAGGGAGTGTCAGACTTTTACTGACTAAAACCCACCCATGTTCCTTCTTGTGCCCTTTGCGTTCCGGGGGCGCGGTATCTCTTGCGAACAACCCGCAGCCCCGGCAGGCATCGGCCCTCAGTGGCCCCTTCCTTTTGCTGACATCTCTTTGAGGCGCGCGTGGAACACGAACGCGCCGTCGACACGGCCTGTCGTTATGCAACGTAAGGACGGTGAGCTACCCATTGCTCACCGTCCACAGGCCAGTATCTACGGTGGCCGGGAGTCGTCTCGCGGCTCCCGACGTCCGGAGCGTCTACCGCGGCGGCTGGGACGGGAGAACCGCTGTCTCAACCGTCCCGCGACCTGGGAATCGAACCCAAGCCTTGTAGCGTAGCAGTTGCGCTTAGGACCACTAGGCTAACGAGGCAGTTCGACTAGGGTAACGAGGTACTTTTGGAATTAAGCATGACCTTTAATGAAGATAGGTCATACTTTTCTTGCACTACGGTACCTACTTACACGACCAACAAATGGTGTTAATTATAAAGAGCTGATCCCCTGAGTCTTACGAGCCACTCGATTAGCGCGATGTGCGCAGATCAAAGTGAACCTAATTAAGTAACGACTGGTTAGTGGCATCTAATCCATTAATGACTTGCGTGCTAATGCATTTAATGCCGTCAATGACTATGATGAATACATGTTTTAAAGGATGGAAGGTAAGTCGTAACGTGATTTTTGACCCCCAGCGATAACTTTTTAGTCGATTATTTAATGAAAACACAAAATTAAAAATTTTAAGTAAGAAGAATAAAAATCCCTACCGCAGCTAACAAAAGAGCTGATAACTTTGAAACCGCTGAACCGATTTCATCAAACATAGCTAAGAACACTCTCGACTAATTTACCTTTCAAACTAAAAAAAATAAATCAAAATCGGTTCATGTGTTCGGGAGCTACGATGCCATAGACAGACACACACACAGACACGTCAAACTTATAATACCGCGTCGTTTTTGCGTCGGGGGTTAAAAATCTGTCGTCTTTCATTTCGTCGCCAACACATACATTATGACCGAGTAGGTGTTGTTCTTTTAAATGAAACAGCTGATACGATTTTTAAAATTCGAAAAAAACACAAATATGCCTTTGGAAGCCTGGAATGCCGATGCCTTCCACCCGTTAGTGTCACTAGAAGTAGATCGTTAAATGATACAAAACATTCGATCATATCCACTTGTAATATGTATGTAAAGTCACATAAGAAAATGATAAAAAGTAAAAGTAAGTGACGAAAATAACAGCGGAACAAAATATACCTAAACAAATATTGTGAAAGGGTTCGCTGATAGTCAAACAATATTTTATTTTTACGACGAGGTTTTCACCGTTCGAAAGTTTGTTCACGTGATGGAGGTGTGTAAAATGTGCCTTCAAATAACTATTAAATTGTGATAGGTTTCTATTTTATCTTTTCCAGTACCAACTTAGGAAGAATCGTGTCAAAAGTCTTATAAAAAATAGTGAAGTTAAAAGTGTTCACGCCACACAGTATCTCATGCAAACTTTTAAGTCTACAATCTTGAAAGTTAATGAACTGATTTTAATTAAACTTGATACGTATATGCAAGATAGAAGCACTCTCAAGAATCAGTAGATAAAAAAATGTTTTTCAATAATATATTTAAAGAGGTAATGTAGAGCAATTTTAATTATTTTAGAGAAATATTAAACTTTATTAAAGATTTGTATATGCATGCTATTATAACAGACAAAATCTGCATGTCTATTCAGATAATATATTTTCGGGCTAGTTACCTTTTTTCCTGTGTATTTGTGTGAGCTTTCATAAAACACATACCATCATGACGCCTGTATTCTCCGAAGGGTTAGGCAGAGGTTTACTAATGTACACTCACTGTTCGCCGGTATGTTTAGGTCCCATGTAATATGAGGCAAGCCTATTGCCATTAACCGGGTACAAATCCTAACTCCGAGCTGCTACTAAGAACATACAATCACGCCTGTGTTCCCCGAAGGGTTAGAATCAATGTACAGGTACACCCACAGTTCGCCGGTATGTTTAGGTCCTATGTAATAGGGGATGAGCCTTTTACCATTAACCGGGCACAAATCCAAACTTCGAGCTGCTACTGAGAATTTCATAGAAAAACCTTTTTGCTCGACCTGGGAATCGAACCCAAGACCTCTAGCGTAGCTGTCGTGCTTAGGACCACTAGGCTAACGAGACATTTCAACAACACAGTTTAATAACATAAAACGTATACCTACTAGCTTCAGGTAGGTTAACTAGGTTTACCATGTAATGGTCCGAAGTTTAATCTTCTCAATATCTTTTAACTCTCATACATATTTACGGCATCAGTGTACCATATCCAGGGGCAGGGAAATTGGAACGTAGTCTGCAGTTTCACCGTGAATGCAAAAAAAACATACACTGAATTTATAATGCCCCAATTTACCTTCCTACCTTTTAAAAACGCGAATGTTATTAACCATTTTAACATAATAAAATGCCCAACATATTTTCTTTTTATATGTCAAAAAGCACGCAACACATTGTTTAAAACTGGAAATGTGTTAATGAGATTAATATGGTAATAAAATCTCATAATAATATGCAAAGAAGGCACGCTTGTTTCCCTGTTGACCCAAAATTTTACCGTAAAGCTGTATCTATGGTAAAATTTATGAACCCAAAGCTCTACGAGAAAATTATGGCGTGTAAAAAAGTTTTTTAACAAAAAACTCAACCTACAAAAACTAAAAAGTGAAAAATAACTATAGCTTTGGAAGTCAACGAGCTCAGGGGAAAAGTCATTTGATGATTTTCCATCCGGAACAAAAAAAGCTTTGGAAGTTTCACCTTTTAATTTTTGAAGGAGGTTGTTTTTTTAGAATAGAATAGAATAGAATTTTTATTTTGCAAATATGGGTAATACATAACAGTTCTTGAGATTACTTGAGATTGCTCAGCCACATTTTACCAATCGGCATGCAAACATTTAAAATTATTTATATCACTTATTTAGATCAATTTATAAATTACTATTATACAATTCTTAAATTAAAAATATATGTTTGTAATGCCCCAAAAATATACAAACATATAAAGGAAAATATAGTTCAGTATCATAAGATTATATATCTTGTCATTACTATTACAAATGCCATACCATTATCATTACATCAATTAACATGTCATTACTAATACAAATATCATTATTATTACAATTAAAAATCAAAATGTCAGTATCTAAATGTCAAAGATCAAAATGTCAAAACTTATTTTTTATTTTTTTAAGTTTTTATTTTTCGCTTTTTTGTATCAATTTCTTGTCATTCAAATCCATAAAGGAACAGGTATACTACGAAAATTAACAAGACACCACTTAAAAGTCACAAAAAAGCAAAATACGCTAATTCGTTTACTTGGATGAAATTTTTATTAATTATTATTTTTTTCTTTACCAAACTACTGAAACAATTTCGATAAAATTTATATGGGACAACCTTGGAAGTATGACCTATCAAACAAAAAAGAATCATCAAAATCGATTCATAATTGGCGGAGTTATCGCGTTACACATATACAAAAAAAACATACAAACGAATTGATAACCTCCTTCTTTTTCAAGTCGGTTAAAAAGACACGTTACATAGCTGTTAATTACGACTACTGACCACCAAATTAAATAACATTGATGATGATTGCTGGGATACGTTTTTCTTGGTTTGAAATATCACCATGATGGTAGCGCGCAAAAAAACCCTCGCAAATCATCGTGCTTACCGGTACATGCACCAGTATATGGGTCATGGTACTGATAGTAGTGTTCTACCGTAAGTTACACATTGTTTGTGTAAAAAAAAAAAATTGGATATTTAACCCTCAATATTTATTTATTAAAACTTTAAGCACAAATTAAAAAAAAATCATCTTACAAAGGCGGACTTAATGCCTTGGGCATTATCCCCATAGAAGATTCCCAGGTACGGTCTACAATTAAAAATAACTGCAGTGATGAGAAAAACATGTCACTTTCGGTTTAGCTAAGTCACTTTATAACTGTAAGCATTCATAACTGGGTAACATACGTCATTTTCAAGTAACATATCATTATATAATAGTAATTGTGCCCAAGTACATACTAATTAAACAGTAAACGAAACTCCTTTGAACTTAATTATCACATATGGTTTCATCGATTATAACAAAGATCAAACACATTACCAATGACATAGACTGTCTGAAAACATGTTAACTCATTGGTAAACAAAATCACTCAAATTTATTCGCTACTATTACGTACGATTTCCGCGAAAATGTGTAAAATGTTCTATCCTTATATCTCCGCTTCGTAGCGCTGTCAAGTGGTAAAGTACCGACTATCTGGCAAAATAAATGTGGGAACGACTTGGAGAAATATTGTTCAGATAGTGGTCCCAGAATCCCGTGGCTGCCCAGATATTCGTGGTACGTACAATAATCATAAGTAGAGGCTTCGCATCATTCAACCGTAGAATGTCTGGAATGTCGCGAACTATTTGCACTGTGGCTGCCGGAGTAGGTACGTTCACTCATAGCGCACGGCTTATGCGTTTAGCAGCTGATAATATTATTGTTAGTTGCAGATGCTAATCAAAATAGTATAGGATTCATTATTCTAGCTGAAAGGGGGGGAATACATGTTTATTACTAACCTGTTACCAGTTAACTAGTTAACTGCCTCGATAGCCTAGTGATCCTAAGCGCGACTGCTACGCTAGAGGTCTTGGGTTCGATTCCCAGTTATTGCGTTTTTCTATGAAATTCTTAGTAAGTCAAAGTCAAAGTCAAATCATTTATTTCAATTAGACCATTAAAAGGCACTTTTGAACGTCAATCACATGTTAAATTAAAAATATTGAATCTAGTTGCCCATTCCAAAAGGTAGTTTCGTATGGAGAAGAACGGGCAAGAAACTCCATACATACTCTTTTAAAAAAAAAAAAAAAAAAATGTATTACAATAAGTTGTACAATTCCATAAAATTATACTGATGTCAAAACGATCTATTAAAAAAAGTCACTCAAAGTACTGCAATACGTACAGTAGCAGCTCGGAGTTAGGATATGTGCCCGGTTAATGGCAAATGACCTATTACATGTGACTTAAACATAACGGCGAACTGTGGTTGTAAATTGTTACACCTCTGCCTAACCCTTCGGGGAATACAGGCGTTATGGTATCTTATGTTACTAACCAGCTCAAAAAGTAATATTTGTTGGTCCTATTATTATTTTAAAATTATTTTAGTTGTATAAGGCATATTTATATACACACACTGTAATATCCTTCAATTTAGTCATTGGTTGAATGTTTTTCCTTATTTACATTATATTGAAACGTATATTTTGTGATATTTTCAGTAGGTCGTTCGTCGGTATTTAATTTCGCACTAACCTTTTATTTATAAAATTCTTTTGAATCGACCACGTTGCGTCTGGTAGTACTTATTTATTCTGTAGCGCTGACCTAATAAAAGGAAATTTATTGAGACAGGGCTTTCCCTATAAAATATGATATTTCTTGTAAATATTTCATTTCACTAACGCCGCTGTTCATTTTATAGTTCTACTTTCATCTACTTGGAGATACGCTTTTACCAGAAAGATGATTGTTTGTTTCAATTTCGGCATTCATAATCTTGTTACTTAATCTATATCATCAATAACTTTCACAATTTTATTTTATTTTATTTTTTTCATATTAATTTATGGTTCGGACTGCCTCTTTAGCCTAGTGGTCCTAAGCGTGACTACTACGCTAGAGGTCTTGGGTTCGATTCCAAGGTCCAATCAAAGTGTTATTGGGTTTTTCTATGAAATTCTCAGTAGCAGCTTGGAATTAAGATTTGTGCCCGGTTAATGGCAATAGACTCGCTCTCTATTACATGGGACCTAAACATACCGGCGATTGTGGGTGTACATTAGTACACCTCTGCCTAACCATTCGAGGAATACAGGCGTGATAATATATATTATGATTATGGTTCTCCTGGGGAAAGGTATGTTAGGTACATAATCTTTTTGCTAAAAAGTGGACAGACTTTTTTTCTGTAAACAGCTTACGTGTTTACCTACATCGTTCTAAACAGTTTATTTTCAATGAATAAATAAATAATATATTTTTTTGCTTGATTTCTACTGAACCCTCTAGAATATCAACACAAATACCAGACAATTAGATATTGTATCCAAATAATGAGTCGCTTAAATTATGTCCTACTAAAGCTGTGTAACATTGCGAACTTCATAAAATAAAGTAGACATTATGATGTGTCCTGAAGATATAAGGAAAAACGATAAGTACTAAAGATGCGTCTCTTCTGCGTTTGACGTTTATAATTTCTTGGCATAAACTTTAAAACGAGACTATCACGGATCTCATTTCTATGTAAAAAATTAATAATGTCCGTCCCGAACATTTGATACATATATTACATAAACTTAATTATTATATTACTAAGGCTGGTACATGTTAAGAGGTAGTGTAGGTACAGTCGTTAATAATATATTGAATCAACGTAGGTCGCGACTAAATTCGATGAATGAAATACCAACTTTCAATGTATCTATGTATAGTAAAGTACGGGATATTGCAGATTTTTAACAATCTATAAAACTATTAGATAAATTATTTATACAGATCAAATAGATTAATATCATAAATATACCAACAGATCTCATCATGCCATAGCAAAACATGTTTATGAACACGTTATTATCAATTTTGAGACCCCACCACAAATTTTGTTAACAAACGAATAATTGCATTTTGATTTACCTATGTTAATAAATAAATAACATTGTCTGTAGCGTATTGTAAACGAATGAATGTGTTAAACCACTAATTCTGTCAACAATACCTGATTTTCAAATGCCACCTTGAAATTTTTCTATACGATTAAAAAAATAACACTTTCAGCTTTTTATAACGCAATAAATAATAAGAATGGTCCAAAAATAAAAGCGGCGATATAAAAACAGAATCGCCAATAACTTATTAGAGCTCTCGGTTCATTGGATCGTATATAATCAATTTGTCGGCAGATAAACAAAATCGTCCGCCAGATTATCTATACGGGCGGCCGAATGCGCCATACTAAACAATGTTTATTTTTATTAAAATGTGTTTCATTACGATATTGATCCTCGGATAGTTATTTTTCGTGTGATTTCGTATTTGTTATGTTTATTGGAGAAAAGATAATAACTTTTGTAACCCCGTTAAATTGATATTTAGAAACTATTTTAGCCACTCTCGTAGGTTCTAACCAAGTCATCACTGAATGATTAATTTTTTCGATTTCAGTGGATTTTGTTCACAAGCACGTTGTACAACTTACAAACGATAAAAGCGCTGAGTACCTACCTACTGGAACAAAATACATAAACCAACTAGTACTTTGTAGGCTGTAGGTGAAGCCGTAGCCATAAATCGACCGTAACCACACCGTAACGTCCGCGTATTCTACTCGAACCAAGCCTTCATCAACACCCTTTTACATCTTTTTTACGAGATTAAGTATAACAATTTATAGCTCAATTAAGGTGGCTACACGTAAATAAACAAGATATAACAGATTAAATGTTTCATTTAAACGTAAAATATTACCATCCTGTCATAAACCTAGAAACGCTGCACAGGTTTACTATGATATCAATTTGCACCTTTTTATTTCATTTCCCTAGGAAATAAAATAAAGTCTTTAAAAATAAATAAAATAAACAAAATATTCAAATAAAATTTAATACACTGAACTCTGAATAATTGCAAGCAAACAACTAACCTGCACTCTGCGGAAGACACGGTTTGCGACACAGCTTCTTCTCGCTTCTGCTGATTTGAAGATGACGTCACTTGCTGAGCCGATGTTAATGCTAACGCCTTATATCGCGACTGCTCAGCCGTTGGCAACACTATATCTACCGATCTCGATCTAAGTCCACTCCCGGGAACTGTAAGAGAGTTCCCGGTACCGTTCAACTCCTCAGCTCTACCACCAGAAACTTTCGAAAAACACGAATCGACAGACGCGGCGCGATCACGTTTCAGATCAGGAACTGCCAGGTAGATGTCGTGGACGAGGCAGTCTTTAGCAGCATTAGCCGCTTCCTCTTCGGATGCACGAACATTTTCGAGCGAACTGCCCGTGGGCTCCACGAAGAAAGCTTCTTGTCTTGATATGGAACGCCTTCGTTGTGGAAGTATGGGAGGTTCATCTACGGGCGGTTGTAATTCGAAGGACGGTGCCCCAGGTGTCGGCGGTGGCGAGTGCACCGGGGGCGGCAGGAATGTTCGTGGCGGTGGTGGTGGTGCGAGCAGCACTTGAGGCACCTCCACTTCGCTTTCGTCCTCTTCGTCGTCGTCCTCTGCCGACGAAGAGGCGAACGCTCGATCGGGCGTGACTCGCTCCTCGCTGCGCCGAGCGAGCCACGTCTCCATGTGCCGACAGTGCACGCATGGTGGCGGCGTGCCTTTTCCGGACCGTCGTCGGGACCACAGTCGCGGTACCTGTCATAAAATACAATCCTCTGAATATTTTGAGGTCAAATTCACAGACAGAGAACACAATAACTTGACACTGCCAATTGCGGCCGGGTAATGCCTAATGCACAAAGTGCCAAATTTATCGGTAAAAGATTCTAGCCTTCTGTATATTTTTCAGGACCTAAAAATAGTCGTCAGGCTTTCGATATAGTATTAACGCTACTTTTTTGTTTCTGACCAACAGGTTTTACTCAGACCCGATCTTGAGCGTGCAACTTGCCTAAATCTTGCCATTTTCACACTGCTAGATTGCCTTCAATAAAATTTGAATTGTATGTAAACCAGTTCGTCAATTACTTTTTTAAACAGCAGTTTATCATAGAGGAAAGAAAATAAAAAGATTTGCAACTTTATTCGTAGCCAAGTGCTTTTCACTCGGTAAATGAGTAGATAGAGTTTTTAATGAAACCTTTTCAAACTTTAACTAAATCCATTAGCTCACTCATGCTGTAACTTCTGCTAGGCAAACGACGACAAATAAATTAGCAAGAAAACACACAGTAAACTTTACTTTGATGATTATGGGGAAGGAACCTTGTTTATTTCTTATTTACCTCGAAAGACTGCTTGATGCAAGTTAAGTACTCATTAAAGTCTATTCATCTCGTCGACAAACCGACGTCAAAGCCAACGTTGACGTAATTTTGTAGTCTTACGAAACATCCCTTCATCAGAAATAACACGGAAGACGTTGATAAGCCTTTGCGCTTGACTGGCTCCATGGATAATTTTATAAATGAATTTTTGACCTATTTTTTCATATTTGTATAGGTACTGGAAAGTTTTGATTGATAGGATATGATTACAAATCAGTAAGTGTTTTTAAATTAAATTTCTCAATCATTTTTCAACATAGAGCTCCAAATAAATTAAATGGTGTCAGTGACACATTTTCTGTTATCCAATTTTTCCGACAGATTTAAAAATCGTTATTTGATTGGACGGTATCGAAATTTTTATTACGTTATCTGGTTTTAAGGGTACCGTACCTATTATTTATGCAAAAGAAACCCCTATAATGTGACTTCGGCTGTCTGTCACAGTTGCTTATTTCTGCAACTACTAAATTCGAGGTCTAATTAACGAAATTCTAGATTAGTTAACCCTTTGGCTAATACTAGTGTAATTTATAATAATAATCATTTTGAAATGTAAATGTTTTGTATAAGCTGTTGTTTTGTATTAACTATATGATGGGTAGGTAACCATACCCATACATACATAAATTACTTTTTATCATTAAATTTCTTTAATCTTTAGTTGACTTTTTTGTCATGGTCATACTGTGTACACATAATTCAGAATACAGTCTAAACTCAACCTGAAAATTAATATTCTGTTACCTATGCAATGTATTGTCTGTATTCTAAAGTAAAAGAAAGAAAGAAAGAAAAATATAAGTATGTTCCTTAAATAAATTATAAAAATTATGTGATAACCTTACCTCTAGATAAGTGCCCGAATCATCAGATCCGGCCGAGTCGAAGGAGCGGCTGCGGGCGCCATGCTGCGGTACCGACAGCAGGACACTTGCGCCCGAGCCGCGCACAGCTTCCAGTTGGATCTCATCGAATGACGCGGACCGGACCTGCCAACATTCGTCTGTTAGATATTCAATAAGAATCAAGTTTATTGTAGTACTAGCTTCTGTCCGCGACCAAATTTGATATATTCCCACGGGCACCGTACATTTTACCGGGATAAAATGTATCCTATGTGTTATTTCGCATTACAATCTATTTTATTGCCAAATTTCATCAAGTTCCGCTCAGACGTTTAAGCGTAAAAGAGAAAAACATCCATCTGCATTTATAATATTATTCGGATATAAAGATGTAAAAAAAATATACACGGCAAATTGATAATCTCCTCCGTTTTTTTTCGTCGATGGATTTGTGCCCGGTTAATGGCAATAGGCTCGCCCCCTATTACATGGGACCTAAACATACCGGCGAACTGTGGGTGTAAATTGGTACACCTCTGCCTAACCCTTCGGGGAATACAGGCGTGATGGTATGTTGTTGTTGTTTTTTTTCGTCGGTTAAGAAAACGTTAAACGAAGTGGAAAGTTCTTCCTATCATTGCGATCATTTTTTTTGTTCTGAATCATACCTGGTTACGAAGATATTAAACGTCAAAGTTTAATTTTTTTGGTCCAAAACAAGATTCAAATGATATAACATATTTGGACGACCTGTGTGCATGTTACATGCACCTAAGCACAATGTTTTCTTATTCACACCAAAAATAATAGTCATTTCCCAGCAATAATTACTCACTTTTACCCACTTAGATTGATGGGAAGGGGCAGTATGCTTAATAAACGGCTATATAATGTGTCTTTTTGCAGCCTGTATACCTACCTAATGTTCCTGGCCATACGGCAACTCCTATATATATAGAAGCCTCCTTTTAATAGATAGTCTGAAGGTCATTTTTCAGTTTTCTTAGCCATTAATATGGAACGAACTAACCAGACTCCTTCTTGCATCTTACTTAGATATTTAACGTTTCTAGGAAAAAATATACTAATCATACTAATGGATCCTAAAAGTCCTAATCATGAAGAACCTGATTCTAATCAGAAGTAAATGAACTAGGTCCTTACCTGTTTAGGTACCTCGAGGCTACTCTGCGTCTTCATGTCGGCGGGCGTGGGCGTGCGAGATCGTTTGAATGTAGTGCGCAGGCGCTGCATGGCGGCCGGGGCGGGCTGCGCGCGCGCTCCTCATGTCGCGGGCCCGCCCCGCCGCCCTTGCCCGCACCCCGCAGCAACTCGCTTTCACCACCTCTGCACATTACATTCAAATTAAGAAAATTGTTTTTTAAGAATAATACCTCATTTCTGCCACTGTGATAAAATACGATAAAGTTTTAAACACTGTCCAAAACACACCTTTCTGTCAGCTTCCATATTATTATCTCCTTAGAATGGAACAGTATAAATGATTATTAATGGCTCTCGGTACCATTATTTTCTTTATCATCATGGCACGAATAGACAAACATTATTTTATTTACGTATGCAAATCTTTGAAAGTGATAAAGTAGGTGTGTAGCACTGCAAATTGCGGATCAAGTAACACGGTATAACGAATCAAAAGAATCGGATTTCTAACGTAAGTAGGATTAGGTACAATGGGAGGGCGAGGCAAAACGAAAGCTTACAAACTGAAATAACTTGATATCAAAATAATACGTTTTATATACTATACACATTGTGTAGGGATTACAAAGATAGGTACCTACCAAAAATACTTTATTTTTACTGGAAATCCACCCTAACATACATCTATAATAATAATAATACTATTACAAGTAGGAAAGATATTTTTATATGTATGTTTGTTTGTACCGAATAAGCTCCGAAACTACCGGACCAATTTTAACCATTTTTTTACCAATGATAGCTAAATTATCAGGAAGTAATATAGACTATATAACATCATGCTACGAAACACGGGAGTGGGGCAGTAACAAAAGACATAACTTAGGGTGTAAATATCTACGCGGACGAAGCTAGTACCTATACTATAAATAAATCAAGTAAACGCAATCAAATATTTGGTGCGAGGATAGACACCGACTGCTAATTTTCCCCATCAATTAACTTGCTAGTTGCACCCCTGACCCTGACAATGGAGCTCCAATTTGATCCATTCCCCTACATCAGTCGACAGAATACCGTTTCCAAGGGCATTGGTGTGAGATGAGATAACGTCGCGGAAATTCTAAAGCACAATTGTATATCTCCGCGTGGTGGTTTTATACAACGGCATAGTACACACCTACAATTAAATTGCTTTAGTAGATTACACGAAACCTGTTTGTTTTGTCATAAATAAAGCCGAATCGAATCGAAAGCTTAATAGCATTTGAGATCCTTCCTACGTAGATACGACAGATAAGTACCTGCCTATAGGTACGTCTATCTCAATGGGAATTCGCGCTGGATCAATTCAGTAGCCAGTGTGATGCCTATCGAATGGCATTCAATCTGAATTGTTCTCAATACGGAGTGCGCCACGTCTTTCAATTTGAATCGCATTGGAAACTCGTCGTCACGTGTACTGTTCAATTGAATAGGGATTTGAATCTAATGATTATAGATACAGAATTAATCTTACGTTGGCAGTATTAAATTAAAACGGGGAATATTTTTACTTGAACTAAACTAAGCAACAAAGGAAATCTAAACCTCAAATATGAAAAAGTTTTCCAATATTTACCTAATCGCCCTCATTGCGGGCGCCCTTGCCCTTTAATTATTTTAAAACAATCTATTATGAATGGACTATTATTTAATTATTAGAATTTTCAATAATAACAGTAAAACTTGTCAGACCCAGATTTTGACCGGGTATGGACGCAAAAGTTTTTTTTACGATGTATAAAAATAACCTCCTGATCAATACACACCCACAAACAACAAAAAAAAATATACAGACATAGACTTTTACATTAATTCATAAATAACATCAGTATGAATATTGGGCAGTTTGAAAATTAACTCAACATGGGTCGTAAAGGGTACCTAAAAACCTAAAAGCTGAAATTCAGTGAAATAAATGATCAACTTTTAAATAAATAACAACAGAACGCTAATGGATAAAAAACCACAAACGAGAGTTTGTGTCTGTCCTTTAAAATGGTGCGACTACTAAATTATGTGCTACATTATCATTAAAGTATGCCAGTAATTCATTATGTCACCATCATAATTATAATACGAGCCTCTGATTGTCCCATTGCAGGGCAAAGACCTCTTCTCATACAGAGAAAACACGAGCATTAATCAACACGCTTGCTCGAAGCGGACTGGCAATTTCAGACTGATATTAATTACAATATAAGTCCAGGTTTCTTTACGATGTTTTCCTTCACCGATGTCAGTGATGTCCAAGATAAACTTCTAAAGTACATTTATGAATTAAAAAAGTCAAATTAATAGTTGCACGGTATCAAAAACTTTAAACAGGTATATTAAAATCCTTATTGCCTCGGTAGCCTAGTGGTCCTAAGCGCGACTGCTACGCTAGAGGTCTTGGGTTCGATTCCCAGGTCGAGGAAAAAGTGTTATTGGGCTTTTATATGAAATTCTCAGTAGCAGCTCGGAGTTAGGATTTGTGCTCGGTTAATGGCAATAGGCTCGCCCCCTATAATTGGGACCTAAACATACCGGCGAACTGTGGGTATACATTGTTACACCTATGCCTAACCCTTCGGGGAATACAGGCGTGATGGTATGTAATAAAATATGTATCTAATGTTAATCATGTACTACGTCTTAAAATCTCTTCCTCCCGCAATCGATAACGAACAGGTAAATCAGGAAATGCCAACTAATTCCTCGATAATTCTTTTTTTAAAGATTTCTCCAATAATAATGGTTTTGCATCGAGATTTTCAGAATCAGGAACTTTTGTTCAACGCTACATAAAATAGCTGTTGTGAATAGGATTACAACTGACCTAACCGTATCGCACCTGTACTTATGAACGGGAACGCATTGATTCGACCTACAAAATACTTGTACAGCAGCCAAATCATTACGTAGATATCTAATCGTCATTAAACCATAGACGAGAGAATTATACATGTATAAAATTTCCATTCTGCTGTTGGAGTAAATCAGAATACAAGTCGCAAGTTAACGAAACAATTTTCTCAATGTGAATAATATTGTATTGTTACTTATATAAACTTAGATTCCATTAAAGTATCTTCTTTCTACATTAATAAATACGATAATATTTGAATTGATTGCCAAAATCTAATATTCGAATGAAGATACTATACATACTACAATACACCAGAGCCATTAATTTCCGTTTCAGTTGATTGCAGAGCGCGCCTAACTAACGCACACGGCTCACATCGTTACGTTCAGCACTCATAATGCCGCGAACTTTATAGCAGGCGCTTGGACGTGTGTTAGTCAAGTTGAAATATGTGCGACTTACGTGCTTATCCCTCGTGATAAAACCAGCCGGATGTGACACGGAAAAATATATTAAACGTAGCGACCGCGGTCCTTGTGAAATATTGATAAAAAATTGGTTTGAGACCGTACTCAATCTTCCTCACCTTACCTATATTATGTATTAGTAGGTACATACAAAAATCAGTAGGTACATCACATCAATGACTTGATGCACTATCAAATACGTCACACACCATCAATGATACACGGTTGCCTTAAAATAACAACTAACGTACATTGATGTAGGCTTTTATAATATATATTAAAACTTTCACCACTGAGGAAAAGTGCTAACATAATTTAGCCTAATATTCAAGATAGATGGAATGTAATATATCAGTATACCTAAATACATAAAAACAATATACAGGCAACACTTTTATTTTGCACATAAGTACAGGAGATTTAGCAACAAGCACGGAGAATTTAAACAATGTTGGTATGAACTAAACTTTTCTAAGCTTTATTGAACTGTACCAGGAAGTTATGGAAGTTCAGTAACGTGTCTCTTTGTAAATAATAGAAATAAATACGAAACGGAAACTTCCTAAGCGTCGTACTTTCCATAAATCAGGTTATTTTAGTTTAGCTCCATTTCTTTTAGTTTCGTTTCCCATCTGTCTTCTAACGTGTGGGATCTTGTAATACCCAACACTAGTTGTTTAGAAGCCTGATTAAGTTTTGTAAAGAACTATTCTATATATGTAAACGTGTAATGAACTAAAGTCATGGCCCAAAAGATTACAATTACCTACGTATAATCGTGTCAGCGTGTAAATCTAATAAGACGCAACGTAATTAGACCTGTCGTTCACAATATCACAAAAAATCAAATGAATTCAGACATCACATATATGTATACATCTTCTTATATAAACATTTTTTCTAAAAAAAGACTGAAAGGAGGTTCGACTTAATCGCTTGATTCTGGTCACGTCTAGTAATAACGATCGGATTTAAAGAAATAAGTCCGTGTAAGTCGTTAATTAGCGGTATGATAGCCCCCAAGCAGCACTTCTAGATTCCATCCAGAACTTAGTCCTTAGTTCCGCGTCACAGAAGAAGGACTAGAGGCACCAGGCATCCTTTTAAAAGGTGTCCATTGACCTGACATTCAACTTCTAGTTTCACAACATTTTAATTATTTTAAATTTTAGAGACCGGAGCAGTAGCACAATGCTATTTTATCTTTTCATGAATCCGACACTATTTATTTTGTGTGTGGTCGGACATAATGTACTGAGAGTCAGAAGCAGTGTTGCCGATGTCCACGGTCTAGATTACCCAAAAACCTGATTGAAAATCCACAATTTTAGGGAAAATAATATCAATATTCCCCACATTTTTTTATCAAAGAAATAATATAAGCACTATTTTTTTTTTCTTTATTTGTTTATAAGGGCTTTTACGCATAGCGTATGTCAGTCCCATCGTACCCTAAACAATTGTACTTCACACGGCGTCGGCCATGAATTTGAATAAGCCTCTCGCATCGTCGCCATTTGGTTGGGATATGATTATTAAAAAAAATAAGTTTGTACATTAATTTGTGAATACTTAATAGAAAGAGACATTATAAATGATGATGAATTCTTTTTGGTTAACATATCATTCTAAGGATCAAATTTCAAACTCCCTCCTTTCTTCTTAATACCTTCTCTAGTGGCCATAAGCGCAACTATAGTGTCAGTGCGTAGGCGATTACGATGTAATGTGTGTGTGTATGTACGATGCTTTGTTTTCAAATTTTTCACAACGCTAAATTTTCTTTTAATAGATGCGTTTGAGAAAGGTAGAACGAGTAATAGGCTTTTTGCGTCTACCTTCCTGGCGGGTATGTTGAATTAAACTTGAATTAAATTTATACAATTTATAAATACTTCTAATACTACTTTTATGACTTCTTAGTTCAATTCTAGTGTAAATGACTAAATTCCCCGCGTTTTTCCTACATTAAGGGTCTCCCCACAAATTACCCAATTGGACTGAAAATCCCCGCAGTGTAGGGAATTCCCCACAGATTGGCAACACTGGTCAGGAGGCAACATATCATACATACTTGTAACAAAAGTAACAAGTGTGAGCCTTAGAATAAAAAGTAAAGACCAAACGAACAGAAAACTAAAGCTAGCGCAAGAGCATTCTTTCCGAATATTTTTTATATTTTAATGTGATGGAACAATGATAGTATTTTCTATCTCTATTTACACAAAAATATTTTGGTAGAATGGTGAAAAGATGAGCATTTACTCGTTTAGCGTAAGACTTTGTAGAGCATAAAATATACACACACAAATAAAATCCAACTTCAAAAAGAATACGACCATGTTATATGGTAAACAGTTTTTGAAGTCGTTGACTTCGATTTATTTTGTCCCCTATTCTTCGTTTCAGTTCGGCTTGGTGCCGAATTCAATAACTTTTCCACGTGTAACTATTTCCTTAAGGAGGTTGTTGATATAATTATGTACATAAATAGATCGGAACATAATATACCAAGCTTTTGTTAACCCGTAACTCCAGAGGTACCATGTAATATAGTGGCGTACTCCTACGCGTTGGCACTAATAGTTAGTTAGCTTACCCCTCTAGGGATCATACTGTGATGTTATTTATGTGTATAATTATGCATAGGCGTGCATAGATGCCAGCTTGGTAACATAATGCCTCGGAAGCTCCGAAATAACTCACGGCTTTACTATTCATTACGTTGTAGTTACTAGGAATAGAAATGCATTTTTCGAATTTGATGATTTTAACACAATTCAGTAGTCACTGGTTTTGTAAGAACTACAGCTGAAAAAAAAAGTGAAATACATCACTTAGTCCCCAAGTACGTTACCATTTAACAAAATGTGTTTTAATTAGGCCTTATCTATAATTTGACTTTTATCAAATTTTGTCCCCTAATCATGTTGTCCTCAATCACACACGCCCTTGCGTGTTCGATGATTAGGGTTGATTGTTGATTTTCTTGACTCCGGGTCGTTACCACTGTGCACTGAGTCACACATATTATAAATTAAATTCCAGACCAATACATCATATAAATAATCTCTGCTCTGAATGAATAGGTAGGAGGTACTTGTTATTCATAATACGAGAACTTTTCCATATGAATATGAAATAAAATAATGGTAGACTTCAGACGCACAGCTTCTTTCAAAAGAAGGTATTTCCCAAGATATTTTCTTTTAAAATAATAACTTGAGGAAAAATTACGCAGTTGGTATATGAAAAATAATGTTGATAAGTACAAGGCTCGGTTTACTTTTATTTATATTTTATTTTATTATTCTAATTTCATTTTACTTTAAGAATTCAGGAGCTTAGAGGCTGTAGCTGTCTTTACAGTGGTGACAGGTGTATTGTGATACGACAATCTTTCGCGGGCGAACTTATTGCTCTTTGTCATCTCTTGGGCATAATTCTTAAAACCGACCTGCTGCTGACAGTTTGCAAGCAGAAAATAAACACTTTTG
Organism: Caradrina kadenii; assembly: GCA_947462355.1. Taxonomy (NCBI): domain Eukaryota; kingdom Metazoa; phylum Arthropoda; class Insecta; order Lepidoptera; family Noctuidae; genus Caradrina; species Caradrina kadenii. Next base: position 6,905,481 of record OX381677.1, on the reverse strand, counting down.
TCGACCAAGCAATCTGTACCTTGCGCTAAGCTGGCACGAGACCAAAGCGACAGCTTAAACATTGAAATTATTGGTATAGAATTCGTGTTGTGAAATTCTCGAAACCTGCACTATACTGCCATTCAATGTTGATCTAACTCAACTTCACTGAACGAAAAAAGGATTATTTTGACAGTGAATGAATTCGCTGCGAAAGTTCAGATGTTGGCAGCTTGTTCGTAGGTATATTTATGTAGGTACCTGCTCGCAGATGCAAATGACTGACAAACTTCTCGGGCTGAGAAACTTTCTCACTTTCAATAAAGACAAATGGTAGGAAATGCTACAGCGACCTAATATGGGTACTTGGCGTATTCTTTAAACTTTAGCGAAGAAAATTATCGACATCCCTCTTTTGACTCATTCTATATGTGAGGAAGGTTCCGCTCTTTTTTAACGTATTCACCTTTTTTGACGTTTGTTCGTAAATAATGAGTGTAATATACGATGGTGGAGGATTGCTGTGATAGGGTCGGAACAAATCCCATGTGACATACTGATAGCTTTCGTTAGAGTGAGCACAAAAGGCACACTTCGAAAAAAAAAAACGAGGAATAAGAAAAATTGGCTATGCTCAAAAAAGTAAACGTACATAATTTTGTTGGGCGTAAAGTATCAAACCGGGATCAAAGATAGGAGTTTTCGTTATTAACTACCTTTACGATAGTAATTTACGTATTGCCTACCTACTTTACGATTAATTTACCTACCTATATAAGAATTTAAATGGTCGTCGTTGCACAACTATAAAATATCGTAACATCTGGAAGTATGTAAAATTACAGTAATAAGATTTGCTCGTATACAGCTAAACTGAAATAGTATCGTTTTGCGAAAAAGTGCCCAGCTCAGGGGCGCGGGCGGTGTGAAGAGGGGATATACAGATACACGGTTAGCGAGTAGCTGCTTCAACCCCCAGCTGCACTCCACCAACATGCATCCATTTTATACTCTACCATATTTGCAGAAGTAACGAGAAATAATATTAACCTACGCAGAAGAGTGCAATTTAACTTAGTACCATTACGTAGGCGCGTGTTCTGTTTATGCATAAATGAAATATTCTATTCATACAAAGCGTCAGTGAACATCTACTGAAAGCAATGTCATAAAAAGCTATATTATTACATTAAAATAATCTTATTTTTTTATTTATATGAGACATAATAGGTATGATGGTTGTATAATATCGTTTTCATTTTTATAAAGGGAACAGGTTGTTACTCGCGTGCCATCGTACGATTAATTCAACTCATACTTTTTTATGCATGACACGTAATAATTAAGTACGGTAAAGTCCCTACCACAGTGTATAATGTAGGTACACTCTTATTTGTATTTAATTGCTACCTACTTATTTAGAGCCCATTGTTAAACGTTAAATAAAAGAAAATTCTCGATTAAAAATGTAAAAGATAATATTATTCATTTTAATATTACCTTTTATGTTTTCTATCGAGAATTTCTATTACTTTGGTGCCTAACTAAAATATCTACGAAATCTGAGAAAATGAACAACTTTAATTTCTTACAAAGATTACCTCGTCTATGTTACGTTACCCGATATCCTCTCTTTATGCTGATGATGACCACCGGTGTGGTTTTCATGAGGTACGAACCCCACACTCCCGGGTCTTATCCGCAATGAAGATTTCCTCCGAAAACTTTTTAAAAGGTACAATATTCCGTTTGCCAAATCATGGCCTAACGGAAAACACGACTATTTCATCCTAAAAGGAATATCAAATATATGAATCGCACAAACGTAACGCAGGAGAACTGTACTCACACTATGAAGAAATAGTATCATGAAACACTTGATATCTATTGCTTAATCCACAATCATACCTTCTTTCATGCCATGTCATCATGAATATAAACAAGTTCTATCAAAAAGTATTTTTTTCTTTAGAACTGTTTTTATATTTCGTTGTCATGCAATGTGCATATGTATTTAAAATTCCAGCTCAATCGACTCACGGTAAGTGTTCCTAAGGCCACTATCCAGCTCTTTCATCAAACCAGCTCTGTGACATCATTATATTGCATTGCCATACAAATTGCACATTTACGCAAAATTTCAGCACAATCTAACATCGGGAAGTGGATCTTTAACTTTTAAGATTTAAATAGCCACAGACACGGGGCAGGTGGAATTGTTATAATTTTTTTTTTAATAATACAGGACTCGATACAGTCGTACATAAGTAAATCATACCGATTTGTTGTAAGTAAATATTTAACTGTACATTTGCATCAATAGAAGACACGAAAAAGATATCATTTACCTCAGGCTATATTACGTTTATTCCAGCAGTTCTTGAAACAAACATAATAGATTATGTTTATCTCACAAGTAAACATCGACGTCAAAATAGTAAGTAATCACCATTTTAAATCAGTCGTTTGAAGTTACAAAAAACAGATACAAGAATTGAGTCTTTTTGAAGTAGGTTAAGATAAAAAGCTTCTCTAAAATAAAATCAGGATTATAAAGAAAGAACATTAAAAAACAACCAACAGTGTTTTCATAAGTAAGCGTCATGAGATTCGTAAATTTTAATGGGCGAATGATTCTTATTTCCTTCAGCTTATTGCGGATTTTCCGAGACTTCACATCCACATTTACATTCCCAGCACGACTTTCTAAAGCAAAGAATGAAGTACAGAAATAAATATTCAACATTTGCCGCACGGTTGCGCCGTCAAATGGTTACTTTTTTTCTGAAGAGCTTTAGTCATTCTCACAATTCCACAATTTCCCTTTGTTTCATTAATTAATTAAAAAAATAGTTACGCCCGGTTCCACCGTTACTTCTTGCATAATAACTTGAAAGGTTAGCATTCTTTTGAAACTAAACATAAACTTGGCAGGTAAGTACTTTGTCTCAGTTTTCAAAGCTGTTTCTGGCAGTAGACAAGTCCATTTAAGTAAACATTTACAATTATACGCAACTTATAAAGAGGTAAAATTTGTTTTATTTTTTTGTAAGAGGTCTTGAAGTATTGTTCCGACTACAAAAGGTCTGTCACTGATGGGAAACTACACTTTCCCCGAATAACATAAGATATGATATAAAGTATACTTAATTTCCATCCTAACGAAGTCACGGGCAGATGCTAGCAATTAGACAACAGCTAACCTGATTATGTATTTAAGGTTCATTCATTTAAATTAATATTGGACCTGTAACTGCTATAACCATCGCCTTCTAAAGGGTACATATTCTATATCAATTATTGATTAATACATTCATCCGGTCAATAGACAGCAAATTCTTCTTTTGTAGATTTAGAATCTATTAGAACAAGGTAACTAGGTACCTACAAACCTCTTGAACAGTCTAAAAACAAGACAAATGAACACCTAATTTTTTAAGAACATTCTCAATATGGACGAACCTATACTGCCTAGGGTATTTGTATTGGTAAATGTACGATCCATCATTGTTTCTATAGTGCGATGATCTAGATGTCGTTTCTTTTGAATTATTATAAGACGTCAAGTATAGATACATATGTTATGCATGAATCATGTGATACTAGAAAACTGCCACCTTTTCGCAACGGTGACTCCCAGACTGATATTTTAGGAAAAGAATGATATGATATCAACTGAAATCAATTTATCAATCACTAACCGTGTGTGATTCATTATTTGTTAAAAACCTAGACGTTTCCTTGAGGCTACCTGTCAAGTGAAGCGGAGCGAGGCTGCGGAGAGGAGAAACAAAGAAATATTAACCGACAGAATTGCATAACTGGAGCGGAGCGAAAACTTTATGCTATCCTATTGGTTAACATTTCTCCGTTTCTCTGTTCCGCAGCTCCGCTCCGGGTGACAGGCAGCCTTAAAGTCGGATAAAGTATACAAAACAAAATATGAAGTAAAAAAAAAACACTCCGTACTGGTTTAGGTATAAGGGTTGTGTTGAGTAAAAGGATGTCACTTAAGAATCATTCTTAAGCGTCTAAAAATAAGAATAGTTATGACAAAAATTAAGTACCTTATGTTTTTGAGCTGTTAAACCCTTTGACGGAACTGTAAATAAGTCAACATTAAACTTTTAATTAAATAATTGGATACAGCTACAGTAATTACAGCTTAAAAGCTTCGCATTGTCTATTTAATTATACTTATAAATACAGGCAACTTTACCGTAGGTAGGTACTGAAACAATTTCCATTTAGATTTTTTTATGACAACCTTGGCCCAATAAAATGATCTCTATTTTGATGGGTGGTTTACGTAAGCGTCATATCCAGAATCCAAAACATAGAAGCCAATCAAATACAAAAAAAATAGGAAATGTTTTTGCTGCCAGTACCTAACTTACTTCCACATAAATAACCACATTGTCATACACCAGCATTTTCATTTGTATGTAAATGCTGGTAGGCTCATAACTGTAAAAAGAATAAATTAAGTATTCATTTATTTATAGGATCATTATTACGTTTGTGTTCCGGGAGTAAAATAGGTAAATACAGAATGTAATGGAAACTGCTGTGCTACCCGAAGCTATCTGTGTTGTTGCTTGTTTGAGTTGATGATGTAAAATTTAATAGGTTGGTTATTCAAATTCTATGAAACGATCCATTGTAACGTTATTCATATATTTATTAAAACTTTTTGCACATAATGTAAATAATACACTGTACAAAGGCGGACTTAATGACTTTGGCATTTTCTACTAGTCAACCTTAGGGTGATGCAGAGGCAAAACATAGTAGGTGAAAGGAACAGAAAGTTTCCAGTAATAAAAGAATGTTGACATAAACATAACATAACATACCATCACGCCTGTATTCCCCGAAGGGTTAGGCAGAGGTGTACCAATGTAGACCCACAGTCCGCCGGCATGTTTTAGCTCCCATGTAATAGGGGGCGAGCCTATTGCCATTAACCGGGCACAAATCCTAACTCCGAGGTGCTACTGAGAAATTCCTAATGGAAAAACCCAATAACACTTTGCTCGACCTGGGAAAAAAAAGCGGGGCAGTTGTAATGATAACAATAACGTTATAATGATGAAACAGTATTCCAGTACACAAACAATACACATGTGTAGTGTGCATCAATTGAACAAACCTGGTTTTTGTGTTACAACTCGTTTTAATATTTAAACGTCACTGTGTGTATAACTAACTCATGTCCTGAATTGCTGTAAATAAATAACTTCTATTTAGCCCGATTTAAATTTTATTTAACTACTACTTCCCTTCCGTATAAAACGTTATACAGCCATATAAGTGCATATAAAAGGAAACTTAAAGGGTAAACTAATAAAAAGGAAACGAGTTTAATCCTGTAATAGCACAAGTACCTACTTACTCTGTAACGCTTCCGACAGAAATACAATGTCGAAAGATGTCATTCAAATTCACGCGTGCGTGCTGCCATGTTTCTTTCAATCGTATTTATATTTGCGAAGATACTCAATGTGTTAGCTTCAAACGGAGGAGAAAACTACTCTACAGATATCTTTTTAGCGTTCCGTACGTCCCTATGAAAAAACGGAACCCTTCAATAGTGGTAGATATATTCATCAACGCAACCAAAACTTAGCAGAATCAGAAAATCAGTAAAAAATGTTTAAAGTCTCCCCTAAAAAGCAGTTGCTTGATTATTAGATAACAAATGAAAGTGGTCGCCAGCCCAAACAGATGTCAAGTGTTGTCAGTCAGCGGTACACGTAGCTAACTAGCTACCTGATACCCCGGCTGACAGTGCGGGCACATGAATAATATAGCACCACGCCAGCTCCTTCGCGTTTCCTTATAAGCTAAACACAAACATCCAAAGTACAATGCTTAAATCAGGATTAAATTTATCGCTTTTGTCTGTCACCTCTTATAGTATTAAGAGCTACATTAATTATTAAAGTACTTTGAAAATATGATATTCTAAAAGCATTTCTAAGCAAGCAATAATTTGGTCCGCGTTATCATAAGAATTAGTTGAAAGTGGCAGGAGCTTAATGGAAGTTATGTACCTAAATACATAACATTTAATAGTAGATAGATATCTACCAGCAAGACGGTATCTAACTGCGGCCTAGTCTGTCTTTTTATTGAATGTGTTTCAAACTCTTGTTGGTTTGAAATTCCAGTTTAAGTTAAATACATAGTAGTCTACAAAGTTTTAGGGTTCAGCTGAATTATAAATGAGGTGGGTTATACATTTGTAGGACTTGTCCAGGGACCGGCACACCGACACGCATGCGACTCATAAACATAAAGGTAATTGAGAATGAATATTTGAGGCCGATAATTAAGAAAGCATCATAAATTTGTATAAAGTTCGAAGAAATTATTTCAATGCATTTGCAATTCAATAATTTGCACGTAAAAATAACTAATTTTGTAATACAAAACTTAAAACGGTTCATAGCTAATTTGGATATTGATCTTTCACCTGATCTGCCGCTCTTACTCTCTTATTTGGTTTACCGAATTAATTACGGACAGACGATCTTAATTATGGTATATTTTCAGAATCGCTCTCTTCTTTGTGGAATTACTGGTAGGTTAATCAGACTGTTTAATGAGTAATACGATTTTCCAAATTTTAAGAATACTGCTCAAATGCTTTTAATTTCAGATTTTATAAAAGCACCCTTAAAAAACCAGAAATTTGAAAATAAAGCTATCCCCAGGCGAAGGCCCCAATATGTCAACGTTAAAATTCAATTCGACGAGGATTTCCTGCGCTAGTGGCTTGCTCTTTTTAGTTTGTAATTACCAATTTCGTAGTCGGTTCGGTAATTAAGTCAAAGGCTCTACCTGCGGCTTAAATATGTAGCTTGAGTCAACTACATGTTGAACTCGTTTTGAACGTAGATTCGTTGGTTCACATCAGGTAGACGTCAGGTAGATTGACCTACATTTGAATGTAGAGTTGTAAACTTCCTGCAAATGGAAAGCTGCCCGAACAGATTGACCCACACATTTTCATAAGTACCAATATCTATCGTGATTCTATTGAAACGTACACAAAGCTCTTGAAAAGCTTTTTTATTTTAATATAATTAGTGAAGTAGTCCACTTCAATTTTCGCAGACCACTATTGGCTATATACGTACTTGTATAAGCATTTATGTTTTTCCAAATAAGTTTTTCAAAGTAAATGAATGAAGTACTGTGCAATTTTCCGTGTCGTAAAACGGCCACACTAATTACAAAGGGGCCTCTAAACGCGTCTACACACGGCTCTGCAATCGATTACATTAGCCGAAGCCGTATTAACGGCTTTGTTAAAGTAAATGTACTTCTAACTCAGCATTTACTAATGAACTTTGTTTAGGCTAGGTTTGTTTATTTTTTTACGTTTCCTTTTGAAACTGTAGTGTAGTTTTTATATTCTTAAAAAAGAGGAATAAACAAAGCATAAAAATGACTAATTCATGAACGCACAGGAACATTGAACCCCCAAAGCTAAAAATATAGGACAGTGGGTTCCTTTTATTACGTTCGTAACAACTAAGAAAGCATTATTGAAAACTTTACACCTAATGGGGTTAAAATGAGCATGTAAGTGCATTCTAAAACCGTTACTTTTAATTAATGAATTTTATTTCAACACTGCTTGCAGAATTTTCCAAAATAATATATTTTAGACAAAGTACCTACAAGGTTTATGGGTAAGACCAAAATAAACGCAAACAAAATCGTGACTAGCAATGCATTCTTCGTATATCTTACAAATCGTTAACTTCAATCCCTCAGACTGTCTCTCTACTCCTCCTCCTTTCTCTAACTAAAGTACTACGTAAAATTACTTGTTATTTTGCCTACCGAGTAGTACATAATCTTAACAATCTAAAAGTAGAAATAAAAATCCAGAATCAACATGAAACGTTTGAAAACGATGTTTCATTAACGCGGTAACAAGACAGACTTCGACACTAGGTATCTTGGTATGTCGGTGCAGGAAATAGAAACAAGAATTCAATAAACTGCTGTTCTTGCCCGGCCGATCTTTTGTACTGCTATCTTACATTTTTCAGATGCTTCCGAATGGGCAGACGTACCGTGGACTGCGGTCTAATATAGTTTAAGATGAGCAAATAGTGTGGAGCAAACATATAAGCGGCTGGTATGCCTTTGTACCGGTATCAAGGCGACCATTGTCTGCCAGACGCCAGCGTGCTCCGCATGCCAGTCGTCGTCAAAACCAACGAACTTTACTCTATATTGTATTGTACGATTGCACCAATACCCACCTAACGGGCGCTGTCAGTTGGGATTGGTCATCTCTTAACTGCCATGGCTCACATCTTTAGTACTATTACTATTATTATTTATTTTTTTGTTTTATATTCAACTTCATTGTTTTCATATATAGAAGCAACAAGAATATTGTAATCGAGATTTTGTAAAAACCAATTTGAAAAGAGTGTCCATGGAGTTTCTTGCTCGTTCTTCTCCATAGAGACCTCCTTTTTGGATCGAGTAACTAGCTTCAACCTTTTGTATGAGTAACTTCTTGACAATTCAAAAGTGCCTGTAAATAGTCTAATTGAAATAAATGTTTTGACTTTGACTTTGATTCATATACTTTGTAGACATTTGATTTGTGGTTCGATCCATGCTTTAAAAAAACAAATTTCCTTATGGTTCTCCTTATTATCTATTATAAATTAACGATGTTGGAATCAAATCGCGCCAAACGAGCTGAATTTTGTATTCAGTTTCATTAATCTTTAATGATCACTCAATTAAATTTTATTTTAAGTTTATACTAGCGATCCGCTCCCGGGTTTGCATGGGTGTTAAACGATGTAAATATAGCATCAAAAATTCTAGCTGTTCTTATGGATTAAATAAAATATTTAATACGTGTCCTAACAAATATAAATTTAAAAAAATAATTGCCAAATCGGTCGTGCCGTCATGCGGCTATTGATTTTTATAGAAATATATAGATTATTGTACCGAGACTCATTAATTTAAATGTAGGTAGGTAAATCAGTAGCCATTTCATATTACTATTATATAATTGTACTATGTGTAGATAAGAACTACCTATGTACAGGAATCTTCAAAATTAGTTTCGTTTACAACGTTGCACTAAGATACTTATCGTACGTTACCTAGCGCTTTTACTTTGTTTACTTTTGGTTCCTTTAACCTTTATTTGTGTACCTACCCACTTAACATTTCTATTCAGGATCCTAAATACGAAAGCACCTTTCGTACAAAACATCCGAAAGAGTAGTTTTCGTTTATCAAAAGGCATTAAAGTGTGCCCCTCTTGTGCCATTTGCATCTGTGAGAGATAAGAAACAGCTAGCCAGATGCTACCTACACTTCGTATTTTTCTGCGGAAACAATAATATCTAGTTACTTTAGAGTAGGTACTTGGAACTTGCAACTCGATGTAGCTAGAAGCAGTCTGTATACTTACGTAGATTAATTCATTAGAGCATTAATATGGACATGTAGCTAGTTCCACATATATGGTATACGTTGGTAGCTAGTCCGCAAGTATGCAAGTTTGCATTACTAGGTACGTTCGTGGTTTCCTGATTTACCTGAAGCTAATGAGATTTCTCGTATGAGGAGTGAGTATTTGCGTCATAATTTGATAGAGATCACACTCGACTTGGGGAGCTAAATACAGATACCTATCGCATCACTTGCTGACTTGCCTTGTATAACAATTGACCTCGAAGCAATAAATAAGAAGACGTGAATATTATTGGTACATAATTTTGTACTGATTAGTTCATCTGTGCTTTACAATGCAGGGAGTCACTTGCAGATAAAGACCTTTTTCACTAATACACTCACAATACTAGTCCTAAATACGTATTTTACCAACAATGGCACTATATTTATGAGTCATCGATTATTTCCTTTGAATTCTGCATACATTTTAATTAAAACTAGCCTAGTTTGACGTCAGCACAAACTTGTATACCTCAGCTATACTTTATCAGACCACTTTTACTTGCAGACAGAACCGCTTTTGAAATTCATATTTAGACCGGCCCAAATATGAATATCATCTGCTTAGCGTTTTCTCAAATATGTTGGGGTCGGCTTCCAGTCTAACCGGATGCAGCTGAATATCAGTGTTTTACATGGAACGACTGCCTATCTTACCTCCACAACCCAGAAACTGGGCAACACGATACCTCTTGGTTAGATTGGTTGTCAGATTTCCTGGCTTCTGACTATCCGTAGCGGCTGTCAAAGATCTACGAATGACAGCCGGGACCAACGGCTTTACGTGCTTTCTGAGGCACGGGGGTGTCACTCCACCAACTTCCAAAATCCAGGCAGCTACTGAGCAAATCCTAATGGAAAAACCCAATAACAGTTTTTGCCCGACCTGGGAATCGAACCCTGGACCCCACGCTCATCAATCGCGCTTGCGACCACGAGACCAACGGACCGGCCCAAATATGCATGTTCCTCTTTAATGTTTGATCGACCGCTCATCTTTATAGGTTAAGTAATCGTTACGACCATTGTGTAATGTCTATAACAATGTAATGTTCTGGCTAATCCCTAACACAATCACGACGTTTATGATGATAGCATTCACGATATAGACGATAAGGACGACTTGATATCGACGACAGTGATAGCTAAAATTACGATAATGGAGACAAGTTATCTGTCTATGCCGTATTAACTCGAATTGAGATAAACGAAAGAGGATGAATCATTATTAGTATGTTAGGTCAAGATATTAATACATAGGAAGTTATTCGTGTCACATTTAATTGATATAGAATAAATGATTTAAATTTTTTTTTTTCATGATTTAACTGTTTCTGGGCGGTTATAAGAAGTTGTTTTTAATGCTAAGAAATAGCCTTGGAGGTTTTATGTGAATGAGATTTTTGATAATAATATACTAACTGGTGCAAAAATCAAGTAATTGTTGATAACCTTTTAGAAATTCTTTTTTACGTTACGTTTAGATGTTATTCTATTGTAAACTATAATAGTTTACGAGTACTGAGCAAACTTTAATTCGGTATTCCCGAACCTACGCTTGATATAATGGATTTATTACACGCAAATATTTTTTGTATCATATTTAATTTATTTCTTTTTACTTTTATTCTGCTTTGTAATCGATTGCTCCAACTCACTCGCTATTTTATTGTTTGTTAAAATATTAATAGTGATCGTACAGATACATTATTTGTAAATATGTTAACACAATATATCTTTGAATATAATTTAGCTGTCATTTCTTAATTTGTACATATAACATATCTGTACAATATAATATAGTAGTTAGTTTGTATGCATCGTATTTACGTGTATTTCTAAATGATTACGGATATAAATATTGTAAAACATTTGCTTTCAACGACTAAGCATGTTTCTTTTCTACTTATGGAACTACCTTTTAAACGGAGCAATAATATTCAACTCTTTTTTTCTTGCATATGACGTTCAAAAATGCCCTTGTCTAGTTGAAATAAGCGATCTGACTTTGACTTTAGTGTGCATAAAAGCCTGAGCTAAACTCAGCTATCTTCAGAGCATTCCTAAATTAACATATAGCTCTCGTAGAATTCGATAAAACCGCGGTCAACAGCTAGTTAATTATAGAACTGACAGTATCTAAACCAACATTTTGGTATAAAGTTACTGTAGGCTTTAACTCTCCATTTTGTTTGGGTGAAGCAAAATTATTGTTTTTGTAAGTAGTTCTGACTACCGAGAATTTGTACGCCTAAGTCTCTATTCATTGCTTGTGATGCAAGCTGAAGCTAACCCTGTATGGTAGTACTGTTAAGGACGTTGTTTATTTTGTCCAGTAAAAGGGCACGGAAGCTTTAGGCCACGACTGTTACACAGGACACACTTACACAGGTATGTTTAAGACGAAGGTGGCATTATACAAAACGAAACTTTATCTAAAGCCGCGTACTGTACGGAAGGTAAGTAGGTAAGTATATAAATCTCATCATCGTCATCTACTTAGCCTTTTCCCTACTATGTTGGGGTCGGCTTCCAGTCTAACCGAATACAGCTGAGTATCAGTGTTTTACATGGAGCGACTGCCTATGTGACCTCCACAACCCAGTTACTAGGCAACACGATACCTCTTGGTTAGACTGGTTGTCAGACTTCCTGGCTTCTGACTATCCGTAATAACTGTCAAAAATCTACTAATGACAGCCGGGACCAACGGCTTTACGTGCTTTCCGAGACACGGGTGTGTCACACCACAAACTTCCAAACTCCGGGCTGCTACTGAGCAAATCCAAATGAAAAACCCAATAACACTTTTTGCCCAACCTGGTAAAGTAAAGTATGTTTATAAATCTATACTATAATATAAGCTGAAGAGTTTGTTTTAACGCACTAATCTCCAGAACTACTGCTCCTATTCTGAAAATGCTTTCGGTAATAGAAAGCTACGTTATCCCTGGGTGCTATAAACATAGCATACCATCACGCCTGTATTCCCCGAAGGGTTAGGCAGAGGTGTAACAATGTACACCTACAGTTCGCCGGTATGTTTAGGTCCCATGTAATAGGGGACGAGCCTATTGCCATTAAACATATTTTTTATTATTACAAAATTTGTGATCCGTACGAAAATTCAAGCGGCTGATATTGCGGGTAATTAATATCGTAAAAAATATTTACCTATCATAAATTATTAGAGAGAGTAGGTACTTTCATAATACGAATATAACTAAAATTTTTAATACAGCTACAAAATTAATTCAATTTTAGTAAGTTTTCTTTAATAAAGTAAAAAAATATAACTACTCGACAAGGTAGGTATTTATTACAAGTATTTTTAATAAAATTGTGATATTGTCAAGGCTTTAAATGACTATCATTATGGTCCCAATTGTGTGTGTTCTTATCTATTTTTCGCATCAAACTGAGATATTATAAATCGATTCATAATTGCCAATATGAAGCTCGACGTCGACTATATCAAAATTGGATCGCGGCTTGCGAATCGCAGTCAGCCTTCGAGTATACATATTTGTGGCGATATTTGCTCATGTGACCCAGCTTTGTACCGGTGTATACAAGTGGCCAAAAGACTCATTGTGTGCAACAACACTGTCGGCTGTCTCGTACAACCGCGGCAGATCGCGTGCTGCTCGATGGAATGGAAAATGAAAAGTTCGCACAAAGAGTTGATACAAAACCTAAAACCATACTACAGTACAAGAACGAGGCGAGTATTATGAAGAGGTACACGTGTATTATGAGTTCTCATTGTTTGACCACTTTTTATGTTTCACACGAGTTCTCCTATAAAATTGTTAAGATATTGTTCAGTTAATGGAAGCAAAACAAAGTCAGCTGTTTATTTTCTCAGCGCAAGTAACAAAAATCAACAACAGAAAATTACTACCATTTCTGTAAGAACATATGAATACGGCAAATCGGCAGGTATGTGTATGTGCTGCGGGTTGTTCGTAAGAGATACCGCGCCCCCGGAACGCAAAGGGCACAAGAAGGAACATGTGTGGGTTTTAGTCAGTAAAAGTCTGACACTCCCTCCCGCCCCGCCCAGGGCGGGGGAAGTTATTTGATGATTTCCCACCCACCAAAAAACAAAAAAAAAAAAGGTATGTGTATGTAACATACGTTCTAAGTACTCAGCTACTGGAATGATTGATCGTACTATCTGCAAATGCTGGATGAAATTAGATCAAGATAAAGTCTCAGGAAACTATTCGTGAGCCAACAGCAAGAAGGCACTTGTGGCTGTTTAGTGTGCTGGCAACCACACACGTAAACAATTAACATTTGTTTAATAAACTATGTATTTCTCCGAAACATATGCCAAACATATCAAAGTTTGATCACATATTTATATTACATTAAATCGACTTAATATTACCTATTGCGTATATGTACAAACGGTGTGAAAAATTACGTAATAAATCCATCATTGCAATAATTCTTTTATTCTGGATTTGGGAACCCTCGATATTGAAGGCCAAAGTCCCAACTTTTCTTTATTTATTTTTAACAAAAATCAGTTTTAAGCGTTCTGTCTAATCTATGAACACCCCCACGATTCATATTGCATGCACTCGAAGGCACAATGTTTATCATCCGTTACATTGCGTGCTACCATAAACAGTGAAACCCAAAAATAAAAGTCGTTTTCCAGCAATATTTTTCGCTCAAAGTTACATGCGTTCGTAACGGCTATGTGATGTGTCTTTTTACACTCCTTATAACTACGTATATACGTACAATAGAGATTGATATTTACATCAGAGAAAATAAAAAGCATTTCGTTATTGACAGCATGTAACCTGCCAAATAAGATGTTGTACATTTACTCGCGTTGTATTATTTCGTATCAATAATACAATTTTATTTTACTATCACAATTGAATAACAATATGGTTTACACAAAATATGTATTCAATGCTCTCCATCAAATACATATTATTATTTCGTTTTTTGTATTCAGAATTTTGTGTCTCTATAGATACATAATGCTGAAAGTAAAGATGTGAGTAGGCACGCACGTACATACCTGTATGTATATGTATAGCATAACGTAGCTTCAAGCGGAGCGTAGAACAACTTTTAATTAGTCTCTTTAGTCACGCGGCTTTCTCTGACTTTTCCGGAGGTGCTCTGACTTAATCTTAAACAAATGGCTGCAAACTTTGCTTCATTTTCTCCCCATCTTTATCAGAGTGCGTGTAACCAACTAATTGTTCACGTTCACGAGTAAAATCTAACACATACCTAATGAATTGTCAAACGCTGGCCCGCCCTATGGCATAGTCTCTAGGTTGAATTGTTTATTAACGTCAGCTGGTTGTCCGAAGGCAAATGAGCATGACGTATATTCCCCTTGAATATAATAACGGAATATATAGTGTGCGTAGCCGGATTTGGCGTGACTGCATACGTCGCCGATAAACAAGCTATTGATTTTTCGATCCCCTTTTTTCCTTAACTAACACCATCATACTTTTTTCCTCATAAAATTCAACGATATCAGAGACGTTTCCACTTCAACCACTAAAAGTGTTTTGATGTATTTCAAACACGCTAATGTTAATAAACATTGAAACCTGCTGACGTTGTACTGTACTTATCAAAATATTACTTTTTTTATGATTTGATTAAACTTTTTGCCTGCTCGGGCAACAGTCATTTCTTGCCCTTTTTCCACTAGTTCATTGATACAATGTCAAGCACAATTATACATAAGTCCATAGGGACAATTGAATGAACCCACTTAGCTAATATCAGTTTCATGTAAGGAAATTAATTTAATACCTTTCATTTTATATTTACAAATCAAAGATATTTATTTTATGAACGTAACAATTTCCATTTTTATATATTTTCTTAGACGCAGTAAAGACAAACCAACTTATTGATAGGTTTGTAGGTGCACGTTTAGTTGTTTGAACGAGTCAAAGCTGTTCGTTTGTCTTCAGTTATCGGATACATGGAGGCACGTATTGCCTTTGAAGGTATACGTTTTACAAAATATATGTCACCTTATTATTCGAGAACAAAAGAAAAATATTCGACGGAAAAACGATTTTGTGTCACTTGCACAAACTCCGTGTTACTCAAATCTAATTCCGTAGGTACTAAGGTACTAATGCCTCTTTAGATAATGCGGAAACTACCCAAAAGTTTGCTGTAGTTTGTTTTCATACACTTGACTATGCATTATAAATGTTGTTAGGTAGCCATTCGCCCGTTAAATTAATATTGGTAAGTTTAGAAGTAAATGGAAGCAGGAAGCAGAACATTTCACCGACGGCATTATTATGTAGCTTGGCTTATATATACAGTGTAAGTTACCTGGGGCGAGGACTCCGTACAACTCGATTTCTAGCGGGTTTCCTTTGGAAGTTCAAGCCATCGGCTATTCTACTGCAATCGAAAATGCTACTCAATAGTATCTACTTGTCTACTAATAACTAACTGCCTCGGTAGCCTAGTGGTCCTAAGCGCGACTGCTACGCTAGAGGTCTTGGGTTCGATTCCCAGGTCGAACAAAAAGTGTTATTGGGTTTTTCTATGAAATTCTCAGTACCAGCTCGAAGTTAGGATTTGTGCCCGGTTAATGGCAATAGGCTCGCCCCCTATTACATGGGACCTAAAGATACCGGCGAACTGTGGGTGTACATTGTTACACCTCTACCTAACCCTTCGGGGAATACAGGCGTCATGGTGTGTTATGTTATGTTTGTTCTATGAAATTCTCAGTACCAGCTCGGAGTTAGGATTTGTGCCCGGTTAATGGAAATAGGCTCGCCCCCTATTACATAGGATCTAAACATGCCAGCGGACTGTGGGTGTACGTTGATATACCCCTGCCTAATCCTTCGGAGAATACAGGCGTGATGGTGTGATGGTGTTGTCCACTAATATAGTCACATTGCATGTAATTTTAAATACACCATCAAATAAAAATATTATAAAACTACAGTGATTGTTTTTTTTTGTTTGGCCGTGACGATAGATCATGTTAAATTCAGCAAAGTGATTTTGTATACCAAGTTGTACCTACTAGAATGCTCGGACTTTCCTTTTACAAAAATTGAGCCTTCAGCACTATTAGATACCGGTTTCTTTCTTAAAACGCTCCCAGCCGGAGAGAACGAAGGCTGGGCAAAGGAATCCACTCGCAATTCCATCAGATTATGTTCACTTTGTTGCACACACTTGCGCTGACTTCATCCTCATTTTATTTAGAAATTGGAAGGACGTGGTAGGCCATCATACAGTAAATATAAAATTCAAGCAGTATACATAAATAACACTAGAATTGCCTACAGACTTCCAAATCCACTTACCTTACCTTATCTTTACCCTCAACGTGGATAAAGATTATCATAAAATGAATACTCTTATTATATGCAATACATGAAATATTATCAGCTAATTAAAAGCTACAAAAATCATTATTTTTAATAAATTCAAAACTGAACGAAATTAAAACTAGTGAAATTAACTGTTGCGCTTATATCGCTACGGCGTAGCTCACACTGTGCTACGATCGCGTAGCCCGCCTACGAAACGTTTTGAAAGGCTTTGTTTGTAAGATTTTTATCCCATCAATTTGTCTTCATGAAATTATTTTTTGTGCCATACCACCCTAATTTATCATTGCTCTAAGTCCGTCTGAACGTCCAAGATACATTGTGTATTTATGTCTACAATACCCACTTTTATATACCTCTACTAAGTAATAGGTCCAGGTGTTTTCTTAATGATCCATTTAGTCAGTATTTGCATTTAGATCACAGTAAACTTTAATTGAACACCTCGAATTTAAATAAAGAAAATACACTCTCAATGTATTATTGAATGAAACAACTATCAAAGTCGCACGCACCAATAGCAAACAGAATTTACGAACCCAATAGTTTTGGAATAAAGATAAATCACGAAAAAGTAAAACTTTTCTTGTTTCGCGTGAAATAGTACTCGAAGACAAGACATAATAATATAAAGCAATTTTATGATAGCATCGCCAAAACAATATACATAGATAGTAAACAAAATAGCGCGATGTTTTTCTTTTTATTTTGCATCATACAGTTCAAAACGCATTACTTACGGCATGCAACGTGCTTTGGGCTGCGTAGCGAAAATAAAGATAAACGGTGACGCAGAGTTGTGTTTACGAAAAATGTACTGAGTTTTAGCGCAGCTTTTTGACTTTGAACATTAGCATCATAAAGAATAGTACCTAAGTCTCGCGAAAATGTAATGTACAATGATATATGCTAGCAGTACGAATACATATATTAATTTAGCTCCCTACGGTACGAACATAACGTGTGCACTTCACTTTGAGGGATTGTGTGTAATTGCTCACTTTTATATTAAAAAACGTCTACAAAGCATCTCGAGTTAATCATATGTAATATTTTGTAGCAATTCCCAACATTTTTTGTTTCCCAGCTTCTCTAATTGCTGGGTTTTATTATCTAACGTAAACCTACAACATTCTTATTTTTTATTTATGAAATAAATAATAGCGTTGCTTATTTGTCTGCTTAACGTCCAGGTCACGTAGAAAATGCACATTTTGTCAGGCTCCTTGTGTGCTCGGAGTTTTTCGAATATTGAATGTGTTTACATATTTATGACACTGATTGTACATGCGTGGAGTGCGATGCTCTCACCTTACACGCAACACAAAAGGGATTCAAATTTATTATACAATAGTAGGTATTAAATATGTGCCTTGTGAGACTACCCTTGTATCGTATCTCAAACCATTTTATGTTATAGATCTTGTGTCTTCACGAAAGAGAGACATAAAATGGACAGTGAATTATCTGGATAACGCACTGAGGACTTGGTATATCATAGTATTGAAAACATATTTAAATTAACTGCCTCGTTGGCCTAGTAGTCCTAAGCGCGACTGCTACGCTAGAGGTCTTGGGTTCGATTCCCAGGTCGAGCAAAAAGTGTTTTTGGGTTTTTCTATGAAATTCTCAGTAGCAGCTCGGAGTTAGGATTTGTGCCCGGTTAATGGCAATAGGCTCTCCCCCTATTACATGGGACCTAAACATACCGGCGAACTGTGGGTATACATTGTTACACCTCTGCCTAACCCTTCGGGGAATATAGGCGTGATGGTATGATGATGACACATTTAATTTAATTAGCCTAATGTTTAAATAAGTTCAAATCAATATTTATCAATAAATGGTTGATTGTTCAAGGCAGCGAACCTGTTAATTTCACGGTTCTCCAAGTCTAATTACGTGTACGTAACTCGTATTCGCACTCCCAATCATTTCGACAGCCGAACAAAGTTAATTGTGTTGGTCCAGTGGTCAATATAATACTACAGTAAATATTGTTGAGCTGTCAGAATAAAAGCAAAATTGCAATTCCGTTCGTTACGTAATTAAATTTCTGGTTGCATTTGCCAGGTGGCAACTCACAGGGGTCATACGGACACGTATTCTGTCAAAGGAACTCAACTGATGGATCGATACAATACACATGTACGATTCAGGCCTTCGAAAGTGATCAATCTAGATCGGATCAATCCGGACCCACTACCGGCACAGATTTAGTTCAATGCTGAAGGTAAAACTGACCGTCTATGGGCGCTTTAACAAGTTCGTATTGTCACTGATAGGATTGAGCAGGCGACCTTATCAGTCATACGCGACTGTTTTGATTGGTTCGCCTTCAATGAATACGTAATCAAGTTTTTGTTGTTGTTCAAAACATTGATTTGCCTACCTGAGCTAATACACGTGTATATTACATGAATATTTCCATAAGAAAATACGTCAATGTTACACGCTGAGAGCATGTAAAAGCCTAAATAGAATTTTACACAAGTTATTAGTGTAATAGCTCCACCCTAACCTCATTTTAGAAATCGATACGTGTAAATATTTCCGGTGTGTTCAATGGAAGACACGGCAATATAAACAGCTTTTAAAATCGTGAATCTTATAACTAAAAATACAACTTCTATTTGCATTCATAAAATTGTATAACTTTGAACGTTAAGTTTCATACACAAAATGGTTGCCATATGTTGATGATTTGTTATCTAAAATAATAAAAAATGTTTCAGTTTATAAAATAGTGCTACTCATATATGAATACATATAGTTTGAAAAAAGCTATTACAAATATATTTTAGGTTTTGAGATAATATTGTTCAGAACAGTATTTTTGTATTACTAGGTAGCGATGAAGGGTGTAAGACAGAAGTTTTCACAAACTTCACCTGAACGAACCTTGAAGAATCGCATCGTAATATTATTACATGTAGAAGGCCTGCTTACCCTGACCTGGCTATTTTTTTAACTCCAAGTTAATTGCTAAGAGACCTGTAACGGGTGACAGTTTGTGAGTTAACCTCGTTATAAGTTAAAAAACCGGCCAAATGCGAGTCGGACTCGCACACGAAGTGTTCCGTACAAAATCTATAAAAACTCCAATTTGGAAAAAAATAAACAATAATGCGTCTAAAAAAATAAATAAAATATATTTTGCAATGTGCACATCAAGCCCTTTTATATGATGCCCCATTTGAACTACTAGCTTCAATTTGAAATTCCGACCATATAAAAAATATAGACCCCCTATTTTTTTAAATTTAATTACAAATGTACCTGTCAAATTTCACAGATCTAGATCAACGGGAAGTACCCTATGGGGTTTGATTCCCTTGAGAGTGTCGAAATAAAATGAATAAACGGCCATATCTTTTTTTACGTAAACTTAGAAGTTTCATTTTTTCACAACTACAAGGGACCATAGACTTGAGTATACGGTTTAAATTTCAACTTGATACCTCTACACATTCCCAAAATAAAGGGTCTTGACAGACAGACAGACGGACGGATAACAAAGTGCTTCCATTTTTTTCTTTTGAAGTACGGAATCCTAAAAATCGTACAAATTGTTTAGCCAAGTAAAATTAAATTAAAAACTATAAAGATTGCGAATAGCAAAAGCAATAATTACCCATTTTCTCATACACACACATGACCTGATTGTATTATTTCCCGAAAATGATAAACAATTGTTGCTGTACACCTATCTTATTTTAGGCCCAAATAATAATCATGACAGTCAGTGTACAGTATTCAAATTGTTTTCCCTATCCAAAGGAATTTATCACTGATAATAATAATCAGCGATAACAATAATGCTACTAAATTTGAAATTTATCAAATACTCAAACTTTTCCATATTGTCATTATTTCTTACAGCAATCACAAATAATATATCAGATTTATCAGTGATATACAGATAAAAAATAAAGTTTAATACTAGAATAGTCAAACAGATCGGCTGCAAAGTTGTGAATATTTTAATTCAGTGCATCCGAATAAAGTTTGCTCGTATTTCACAAACGAAATGGCTAAAACTCATTCATTCGTATCGGTGTCATTAATTTTTTATACGCTGCGTCGGATAAAATTTCCGAAAATGGAAAAACGCCACGAAAAACAAATGAAAGACGTTAGAAGCCTTAACGTCAGACATTGTCAGTGTCAAATTGCGTACATTCAGTCCCAAGCAATAAAAGTATTACACAAAAGATTATCACACATTTCCAGTTTGTGTGCCCAGAGTATTTTACGAAAAGAAATTGTACTCTTGAGGTTATAAAAATAATCCCTAAAGTACAATTTCTTTAATAGAATTTTAAGTCATAAAATCTAAAAAGTTATCGCGAAATATAGGTAGAACACGTAGACACGGTGAGACATTCATCATTATAAGGAAGCTAATGTATTTATATATTATTTGATGCGTCATATCAGCTCCATATCAAACAAAGAAGTACTGGGCTTTCCCTACATTTTCTTGGAATCGCCTTAATAATTCTTACACTTGTTCGATGATTAAAAAAAAAAATTGTAATACCATCTTTCTGGAGTATTCAAAATCATCCATATAAAACTGTACTTTACAAAATTGTAACGAGTCACGAATCTTTTACGATACTGTTAGTACTTAATTGTAAATAAGAGTCGCGCCGCCGCGGGCTACTGAAACTCAATATTTACTTTGTATGAAACGTTGTTAGAACCTACTTGACTGTAAACAGAAGCCCGCTGTTACTTAATCCCAAAAGGGGTATTTGTATCAATAGCAATTTGCATTCATATTTAATAGGTGTTATTGTAGGCCAGGGCGGCAAATCGAAACAAAAAAGAAATTAACATTGTTAATGGGCACGCCAAAGGCTTCATTCAACCTTTCTCAATCCTTATTTGTTGCGCAAATTAGTAACGTTTTTGTTGGATTTATAGAGGACAATACGTTGATCGGTTGTACTGTCGTTTATAAAAGAAAGACGGTGCAATCTTAACACCGCTGCGGCTCTCATTTAACAACAAAAACTTGAGACGAGGGATATAAGACGCCAATCCATCTTCTCTCTTAACTGACGCAGACAAAGAAAAGATATATGACTCGGTGAAGTTTAAATGTGAATTTTCGCAACATCATCCATTGTGGGGATTCATTTTATAAACGGTGACAGCGTCTCGTGTATTTCTTTATTAATACCTCTATAATTAGAATTATTCTTCACTCTGTTATGATAAGGCCATCAATTTGTGTCGAACAAAGCTAAATGAGTTGGTACAATTTGAATCTAACGAGCGCTTTTGATATGGTATTCATACACTCTGAAGTTGAATGAAATTGTTAACTCGCTTACCACAATTGAGCTTGGATTAGTGAACAGTGTAAACATAACATGGCTTAGTAGGTAGCTGTACGTTCACCAGAGTATTTCTAAAATTACGGTTACGGGTTCAGTACAAATTTAACTTTACTTACATGTCATTTATGTAGGTAGTGTACCTACTTTCTGGGTTAATCTAAGGTCCATATTAATGAGCCAATCTCAACATCACGATTGAGAACAGAATCAAAAACAAATATGTAAAGTGCTTTCAGCTCTTCAGAAAACATCAAATGGATACAAAAACGAAGGTCTCAAATGAGAAGGGTTCAATTATACCGCTCCAAAGGACCGCCGTACACCATAAGCTCAGAGTGTTGATATATCTATAGGTAAGTAAGTATTTTGCGTGGGAATAGCCAACCTGCAAAAATGGTATTCAACGCTCTGTACTTCTCTTAACCAGAAGGACAATACAGTAACACAATAAACACTAATACCATTGTACTGTATTTCTATATCATTAGTGATGCGAAACATCGAATTATATCTATTGAGCTAACTGGAGTATCACGATCAGCCCATATATGACAGAATATCGTAATTATTACCTAAGCTGGCAACATCGATAAGTTCATACATTTTATATAGGTAAGCACATATATAAGTATTATAGTCCTGTACACAAGCACTCATTAACACGCAGGCGACACACGGAAATACGTAATTCGATAGATCATCGTGTAACCTAAAAAGGTTAGTAATTAATTATGTAGTCCGTATGTAACGTACTCCAAATGAATATTATGCGAGTAAATATATACTTTATTTACTACTGTATTTGACACATAATTACTCGTTATCCTGGTACTTAGACAGGTATTTCTACCCAGTCAGATAAAAGCTTTTTTCTTATTTCTGTTTTTAAATAATAATGATGCAATTCAGCTATTAGGTATGGTTCAAACGTTCGGATCAAATAAAAAAGAGCCAATTAGTGTCACATACTGACTGTTACGAATTAATTCAAGCATACGACGAGCAAAAATAATTAGATACGAACAAAAGTACCAATTTCATTGTTAACATAATAATATTCTATATATTTTTAAAAACTCGTTGTAATTTTTGTTTTTTTATAGTGTGTAGGTGAGTACCTACCTTAACTATAATGAATTGATGATGTGCTCGATTAATCTTGTCTTATGTAATTCCCGAACTACTTCGGCTCGTACCCGTAATGAAACCGTCTATAGGCGCTGTAAATTCAGTGGGAGTCCAAGTTCCCTCGTTAGTAGAGCTTGAAACAGCGTAAGGGCATGGTGCTAAACAGTTGGAGCAATGTGTCGAGCGCAAACAAGTCGTTTGACTCGTTTATATCGGCTGTTTGCAGGCTCGTTATGCCCTGTCTTGTCTCTCGATTCGCGGCGAGACATTTCCAAGCCTTCACAGCGGAAAGCTCTGATTCTATTTTTGTCATAGCCGGGGCACTTTAACGTGAATGAATCAATACGTTCACAGGTTCAAGTCAACAATGTTAATCGTCGTGAATGTAAGCATTGAAGCATGCTGGCAAACATTCGTGTCTGAGTTACAAGCACGTACTTCTATGCTTCAGAGTGCTGCTCCATATAATATTATAAGCTTTGTTAATTTTTTTTCATATTCTAAGAAAACAAACCGTTTTCTTAACTTCTTATAATTGTTTGATAATCCTATATCGGATATGAGTACTATAAAAAAAAACAATAATACAATTTCCACGAAGGTACCTACTTCATTTCCACTTATGACGCTCGCTAACCCACGTCATATACTCGTATATACAAATAAATAAAATTGAAGGGTCTGTTTGTAATTTCAAATTACAAGCTTTTTACTAAATGCATATGAAAGTATATACGGTGCTAACATAAAAAAACGGTTTTTAATTTTTTTTTCTGTTTGCTCCGGCTTATCTCCGAAACGGCTAGACCGATTTTGACGGGACTTTAACTCGCAGATAGCTGATGTTACAAGAAGTAATTTAGGCTATTTTTATTTTTATTTATTTACTTTAATTAAAAAAAATAGAGGGTTATGCGTAAACAAAATTGAAACCAATAAAATAGTGAACGCAAACGAAGTCGCGGGCAACAGCTAGTTAACAATATAAATATTAGATTAAGACAATATTAAGTAAAGAGTAAATTAACGAAAAGGCAAAAACACGGCTTCCGTGACTTTATCAAGAAATTAGTCGCTAATATCCTATTCTAGTTCAATTTAGACAGTCACGCTATCGTCATTTGTGTTGGGTTCTTCAATTAGCTACTTGTATTTGTAAATAATGGTCACGGCCGACCAACGTTAAAACATAGGCTGTGAATGTCACCGTTGTGTTGATATTTTCGTCATTTCTGTTATTTTTCTACCTACACAAAACATACGGGGTGTAAATAGACACATCACATAGGCATGAACCACGTATACTTATCATGATACTATGTAATGTTGAACTGAAATTATTTTTGGAAAAATACTTTTATTTTGTATGTAAATGGTATGAAAAATCACGCGCAATGTAATGCACCCAAGACATGGGGGCTTTCAAACCTTTGATACATCATTAAACACTAGTTTTCGTTTAAAAAAACGTTAAAAACGTTGACCTGAAATTTTCCGTAATTAAACGGTTCCCAGGTCCAGAACAAAGTAATGATAGCAATGATGGAAATAAAATGTAACTGTCGGCTTTGTTAAGTGTCTTGGTGCTCCCTTTATAATTACAAACCTCATATAACTTTGAAGTTAGAAATCTAAAATGCGGACCTAATCAAGGGATATTTCTTTCGTTAAAAAAGAACATGTTCTTTTCCTTTCAAGAATTGCCTCGCTAGCCTAGTGGTCTTAAGCGCGACTGCTACGCTAGTGGTCTTGAGTTCGATTCCCAGGTCGAGCAAAAGGTGTTATTGGGTTTTTCTATGAAATTCTCAGTAGCAGCTCGGAGTTAGGATTTGTGCCCGGTTTATGGCAATAGGCTCGCCCCCTATTACATAGGACCTAAACCTATGGGTGTACATTGTTACACCTCTGCCTAACCCTTCGGGGAATACAAACGTGATAGTATGTTATGTTATGTTCTTTCCTTTCACCTTTCAGTTCATAACTGGGCAAATGTAAAAAAATGCTTTGATATAACTTAAAATATACCTTTGATTCTATTAGCAAAATATTCAAGAAAAAGTTATTTATAGTTGAATAAATCTAAAAAGGCTAAAGCATATGTAATAGAATTGACTATTTACGTACAAAGAGAAAATTCTCAAGAGCCAGTAAGTCGCTTAAGCGTTACGAAATATAAGTTATTCTTAAAGCTGTGTATTGAAAATGTAGGTACCTACTTACTCTGTAGCGAAAAATCTTAGATGTCAACCGACACTGTACATACCAGGGATTCAAAGAGGAATTTACTCTAATGGCGCAAGGACGGTGTGCACGACATTATGTCTTACTGACATTTTAGAAAAGCAAAGCAACATAAATTGAAGATACCTATTTTATTCGACTGTCAACTTTTTTTTTGCAGGACAAATTATTATTAGATGCTGATTTGAACGTGTCAAGACTTAAGTTTAGTTCATCATGCTTTAGTTAGTATAGGAAACGGCAAGTCCAACATGACACCACAAATAAAATTTTGATTCATGGTGTCATGATTTTGATTGATTTCCAAACTTAATTTAATAAAATGGTTAGTGATAATATCTTTCTTCACCTCACTATTATTTTGTGATTACTTTATGAAACGATGAATATGATAGCAAGTGTGGGTTGTAGATTGGAGCTTATTTATAAAATAATCTTTTTATATGACAAGAACTTTTCAATTTTCAGATAGGCAAATGGTTTAACGAGAATATCAAGAAGATTGGTGAAATTGATGAAGTGAGTAAATAAATACTTTTAAGTAAAGTCTAGTAAAATTAGGACCGTTTGTTAGTTCGCTTCGAAATCATAGAACCTCGCTTGGACACACTACCGGATTAGCCACGTAGCAAGAGTAGCAAATGCTACGGGCCCCACGTATTGGGGGCCACCGGGAAACCTCACCTGGCTGAGCGTTAAAAAAATTGGTTTTTGTACAATTAAGATTGGTATTATATACTACCACTTATTGTTACAACAGGCTAATGAAAAGCTTTGGTATTGAATACATAACATTATACACATCACAAATTATTGTGTAGTACCGCACCAATAATGAATATCATTTTGCTAAAAGAAATCGATATGAATAGCATTATATCTTTTGCGCACATTAAATCCAAAAAAGTTGCTTTGTAAAATTTCTGTTCTACTCCGATACTGCGTTGACATCATATTGTGAATGTCATAGATGTCCACGTACAAAAGAAGTGCGTCGCACAGTTCTCGAATTCAAACTACTCGTAGTTTCAAGATCAAAGAAAATCTTGTTGTTCTCTATAGATAGACACCTTGTGCTAATCTTGGAATATTGTTCTCAATTCTGTGTATTTGGTGTTCGTAACTAACAGATTTAAGATACCCAGAACTGCTAGCCAGGTACTTATGTACTTACGTTGGACATTCAATTAAATTGCTTTCCTACAATCCATTATCAAAAGAACGCACTTTAATATTTGTCGCAAAAGATATTTCAAAGAATTTCACGTCAATTTAATTTAAAACTGATGAATTCATAGTGTGACCTCTATTTGGTTTTAGCACTTGAAAGCTGTAAGTTAATACCACAAGGGAAAACTATAGCTAAACAAATAACCGTAAATAACGTCAAAAAAATAAAAATATAGAACATAATAAACTGACATATGATACTCATTTAGATAATTGGCACGTGTTATAGACAGCCGTGGAACTAAATAATTGATAAAGGACGAATACAGAATTAGGTCGGAGCGACCCACTAACATGTCACCTATGTATATATGTATTCCTACAGTGTGTTTTACCTGACGCGGGGTAAAAATTTGAAAAAGCTTTTTATACGACTAAAAACGTCGATATCACTTACAACTTCAAATATTTTATTACACAGACCCAAACGGTCCACGTTCCTTTTTAAAAATATGTATATCAGGATTTTTGTTTTCACTTAGTGGTAAAGGGTTAAACAATACAAATGGGTGCAGTCGAGCAAAGGTACAAAAATCCCAAAGTTGATAGTGTCCGGATAGAATATAGTGACATAGAAAAGGGTGTTCTTGATAAAAGCAAAGTTTTATCGAAATATATTAGAAGGAGGGCTGTTCCTTCGACGATGGTCTCTTGCAATCTACCTGCACGGATTTATGTTCTTATCGAAGCGAAAAGCCGAAGCGAGAGTTACTTTCGCTGTCTGAAGTGAGCTCTTTGGTGGCCGATAAGAACCCTGTATTTAAGATTTAACGTCTTTCCGTTTATTGACATCTAGACATTGATGACAAATAATGATAAGTATTTATTACGGTTGGTAGCTCGAATAATCCCTTTTTATCACAAAAAAGTGACGTCTTTTATTATACCTAAGCTCTTGTGAATCGAAAATATATTGCATGTAACCTTCCTCCATAATTTAACGTAATAAATAACGCAAAAGGGTTTTTTTCAAATCGGATCAGTAGATTCTAAGATAAGCTCGTTCATACATATAAACAAAGAAACTCATCAGCTATCTGCAAGTGAAAGGCCCGTCAAAATCGGTGCAGCCGTTTCGGAGATAAGACGGAACAAACAGACAAAAATTTTAAATATTTTTTATGTTAGTACCGTATATACTTTCATATGCATTTAGTGAAAAGCTTGTAATTTGAAATTAAATTAATTAAATTTTAGATGAGTGTAGAAGTATAGATACAGACAATATCACCGAATACCTGGAAACAATGACCTACAAAACTTTAAACTCCCTCATAAATCAAAATCAACAGCTGTTAAACACATTATATCGATGAGCAGGTTGCATTCCCTTAAGCCCTTGGCCACGCATTTATAATTTACTGGCCACACCAAGCCGTTAGTTTACAAAGTAGACCGCCATACACATTTATAATAGTGTGTGTCGTCGCCATACTTAGACAGGTGTGTACACTCGTTACTCAGAGGATCAGTTCGGGAAACAAACCGACAAAGAACACGTATTTCGAATGGAACCACAACAACTTTTTAGCTGTGCACTTAAATATAAAGGAACGCTAAACTTCGCTCTTTTTTGAGTTTTGATCGTGAAATATAATCTTTCCAAAAATGTGGGATAACTGTGTTTTATCCTACTACTATGTATATTATAAATGCGAAAGTTTGTGAGGATGAATGAATGGATGGATGTTTGTTACTTTTTCACGCTAAAACGGCTGAACGGATCTGAATGAAATTTGACAGTTTGATGGATTTTAGTGTGGAATGTAAAAGGTATTCTATGTGTTAACATAGGATACTTTTTATGCCGGAATAATGTACGGTTCCCGTGGGATAAGATATCAAATTTGACGCGGACGAAGTCGCGGGCAAAAGCTAGTATTATTATAAAGTGATGATTCTTACTTTTTTAGATAACATGCTCACTGTTTCCGTTCCTATTAGAAAAGTTCACACATACCATCACGCCAGTATTCCCCGAAGGGTTAGGCAAAAGTGTACCAATATACACTCACAGTTCGCCGGTATGTTTAGGTCCCATGTAATAGGGGGCGAGCCTATTGCCATTAACCAGGTACAAATCCTAACTCCGAGCTGCTACTGAGAATTTCATAAAAAAACCCAATAACACTTTTTGCTCGTCCTGGGAATCGAACCTAAGACCTCTAGCGTAGCACCACTAGGCTAACGAGGCTAAGGAGGCAGTTCAATAAAAAATAATTATTTTATTAATGACTTAAAAATGTTCACTACATCCAAATAATTCTATGATCTCGTTACGATGCTATCGCTGCATAAGTATACCACATATTGCTGCTGCGCTTAGTAAGTCATAATTAATTAACGTAAAGGTAATTAATTAATTACCTACTAATATTGTGAGTTAGTAAGCGCAGCGAAATTAATGCCAAAATCATCTATCGACAATGACCACGTAAAATAATGGGGCGGCTTCTCTTTGTAGCTGAGATCACAAACTGATAGGTACTAGTTAATTAAATTTTCTATAGTGATGATATAGATTAGTTAGGCTCGCCCCTTATTACATGGGACCTAAACATACCGGCGAACTGTGGGTGTACATTGGTACACCTCTGCCTAACCCTTCGGCGAATACAGACGTGATGGTATGTCTTATAGATTACCTACCTATGAATGTATGTAATGTCATGATATGTACGTGTACGTTTTAAAAATGTTTAAACTATTATTTTAAATATAAAACACACTCTGTTAGTTAACGTTCACAAAAAAAGAGAAGACAGTTTTATGAGAAGTTTAGTAATGTATTAATCTACCACATAAGCAAGGGCTAAAGTTTGTGTATGACAGGGAAGAGGCGCCATCGGGAAAATCGGCGTCAGAGATGAAACGTACATAAGTAAAATTGTTAAGATATATTTAGAGCGGGCTGCACTCAGCTGGGCGAGAGCTCAGTTAACAGCAGATTGAATCATAAAGCAACATTGACGTCATCGGTTGCTCCACTGTATCGACTTTCAGGCAAAACGTTAGCGAAAGTGCCCACAAGATAAACACGTAGCTAGCCAACTATGAATCGAACACAAAATCACAAATAAGTACCTACGTACCTACCTACTACAATAATGGATTAAATTTAATTTATGGACGAACACACCTACGTATTTGCGTTGTGAAGGGAATAAACTGTTAGAACATATAACAAACATATTCTTAGAACAGTAAACATAATATAAACAATCGAATTAAATTATACGTTCACATATTCACACAAAAATATTTATCTGAAATACTTGTACGTTAACAAGCAAAAGTCACTCAGATACAAATATTGCTTCATTCAGTGTGTAGCTAGTCTAATTATGGTTTAATTAAACTTAGCATGAAACACTAGAGTCTGTCAAAAGCATTCAAACATGAAGTTAATTTGGTAAAATAGTTTGCCAAACAAACAAGCTCGTATAGCGGCAAGCATCGGCCATCGCCTTGCTTTGTATTCGTGTTTACAACTCAAACTTATCGTCCATAGTAATCAGATGCGACGCCCTCGTAGCTTTAGTATTCGTAGAGAGCTTTATAATATTCGAAAGATAAAGAAAATGCGCCATCGTTGATATAAAATTTTCAGTGTAAGCAGCTATGCATACCGGTGTTTACCAAGAAGCGGAAAAAAATTAAATTAAAAGTCAGTAACCGTAAATAACGAAGAGGCCCCTAAACGCAAAAATAAGGCAATCGCGTTTCTATCTCGGCATTTAATTCTTGGTGTACAGATTTAGAGACATTATTGTCAAAATAATGTCCTTTATAAACAGAGCGCAACCATAAAACGACACCATCGAATACTTAAGAAGTGTCAATAGCAACTCAGGGGCTAAAGTATTTATCCCAATAAAACATCTACAGGTAAACAAACCAATAAATCCAAAGGCTGCAAATACCTAGCTCTGAATATTATTTAAATAAAATCCTGCGAACTTAAATATCATTTTGTGAAATCTTTTATTCGCTGCGCACTTCGGATCGAATAGGGACGACACAAACTTAATACACATTACCCAGTGGACACCCACTGAGTGTAAACGAAAATCTCAACAATTGCAAGTAAGATGAACACCTAAAAGCGCTGTTAAATTTAATGTATTTTTCTATTTTGTTAAAACTGTATAGCAATTGGAGGTCGACATGCGTTCATGTCCTTTGATCCCTAAATTGCAATTGAACAAGTTCTAAAGGGCTAATTCTACCGAATACTATAGTGGCGATTAATCTGCTTAGCCTTTTTCCCAACTATGTTGGGGTCGGCTTCCAGTCTAACCGGCTTCAGCTGAATAACAGTGTTTTTCATGACTATAGTGCCCAAAAAGTATTTGAACATGTATCGGCAACAGTTTACTATTTAATAAGACATAAAGGGGAAATAATTAAATAATTTTAGTCTACGTAGGAATATGGAGGTGTGTTGTGATGTGGAATGGAGATCCTACGCCAACGTGGCAAGCGAAGCCGACATAAATAGGTAAGTCGAGTAACACCTTACTCGTGTATCTTGTCTCACTATTACACGTGCCTTAAATTATTTAGAGACATGTTCTATCTTGTGTTTTAGATAATGCAATTTAATAATTACACGAGAAACATAAAATAAACAAGAAATGGCGAAAATACTACCTGTTCGACTTGTTCTAATTCCTACTTCCTACTCCTACTGATATTATAAATATGAAAGTTTGTGAGGATGGACGGATGGATGTTTGTTACCGTTTCACGCTTAAACGGCTGAACACATCTGGATGGGCACTGAAATAGATTGTAGTGTGGAATAACAAATAGGATACTTTTTATCCCGGAAAAATGTACGGTTCCCGTGGGATAATATATCATATTCAACGCGGATAAACTCGCGGGCAGAAGGTAGTAAGACAATAAATGCAAAAATATGTTTGTCACTTTATCCTTCTTTCACGCAGCAATTTTTTTTTTTCTGATGGGAAATCATCAAATGACTTCCCCCGCCCTGGGCGTGGCGGGAGGGAGAGTCAGACTTTTACTGACTAAAACCCATCCATGTTCCTTCTTGGGTCTTTGCGTTCCAGGGGCCCGGTATCTCTTACGAACAACACGCAGTCCCAGTTCACGCAGCTATGGAATAGCTGGAGCTTTTCGAATAATACAGTTTACAAGCTGAAGAGTGATATAAGGCTACCTTTATCCCGGAAAAATGCACAACTCCTGTAAAACATGACACAGGCCCGAAGTTACCAGTAAAATTTTATAAATATATGTATAATATTTATAGAATAAAATATAATTTTATATATATACCTACGTCACCAACCAGAACCTTGACTGTATAATGCACAGGTCTTTGTTTAGGCAGTTTACTTAGTCGTAGACAGACACAGACGTGTGTCTGGTCACACAATACCTGTCGGGTGTAGGAGAGTGCTTGGAGATCCTTTTGATCAGTGTATTCTGTGTACAAGGACACTACACGGAGACGTATGCACTTATAGGAGAGTTGACCTTGTCTCAAACCAAGTCATAAACACTCACAGAGCCTAGTTCTAAGGATGTTAATTGTTTTGCCGTTATCTTAATTTGTAGAAGATTGATTCTGCTTCAGAGATTTAGCAAAAATGAAATAGTTGAAGTTGTAACAAATATTTGGGTTTCGAATGGCGATGAAGAAACTATGATAATTGAATGAACGATAAAGACGATATGAAATTTTGTCACGAAAAGTTACAACTATCGAGTACTTACTACGAACGGTTTTTTTTATAATTCAGTTACATCTAACACTTACTTTCCTTGAAATTAGTATTTCCTAGCCCAATGCTACCGAGAAAAAAATGCTGAAACAAACTCAGAGGTCTATAACTTATATATTTAGGTATATAGGATAATAACACACATACCATCACGCCTGTATTCCCCGAAGGGTTAGGCAGAGGTGTAACAGTGTACACCCACAGTTCGCCGGTATGTTTAGGCCCCATGTAATAGGGGGCGAGCCTATTGCCAGTAACCGGGCACAAATTCTAACTCCGAGCTGCTACTGAGAATTTCATAGAAAAACCTAATAACACTTTTGGCTCGACCTGGGAATCGAACGCAAGACCTCTAGCGTAGCAGTCGCTATAGGATAATAACTATATATAAAAACACGTATAGAATAATCAACCCACGTAGGTAATGTTGTTTACTTCGTAAATCTGCCTTTAATACTTCATAGATCTTCCCGAATATTTTCTTTTTCTTTTACCTGGTTCTAATTATCATAATTATTTCATTAAGTCTTATACATATACATGTTGATATCTACTTTCGTGAGTACATCATATTAACTCATTATTTTATCTTTATATCTAAGCTGTATTTCTTTTAAAATACCCTGCTCTAAACCCGAGGTGAGGTACCGTAAACAAAATTGTTACAGGTATAATTATGGATTCCCCGCATAAATCAGACACCATTTCTTGTTGCTACGTTAACAATTTCGTTTATTAAACGTTACGTAGATACTATCTATGGAACGGAATGATTTGTGGCTGACACGTTTGTTTCAACTGAAACTTGCTAGAGGACAACCATTTCCAATTCAAAGTGACTTTTCAGTTACACGAGACACGGGAGAGCTTTCTCGTGTTTTTTTTCGAGTGCCTAATAGTGTGAACTATCGGCACGTCGAACAATTACTCATACATCACTGCATCTTTATCTAGAGTGAAGACGAACTGAAAAATCTTTACAAGTTTGAAGTTTGAAAATGTTGGTTGATTGGACTGCTTGGCGTGAATGAATCAGAAAACAGCTGATGTTATTTTAAGTAGATTTGTTTTTAGTAAAGGCTTCTTAAAGACCTTATACCAAACGAATAATTGATCCACTACCTACATCTTCATGGTTATGACTTTTAAGTTCTGTGTTAATTTTGATAGCAACGTCACCAAATATTATCATAATTACTTTTAATGCTGATATATATGTATAAGCCTAACTGCCTCGTTAGCCTAGTGGTCCTAAGCGTGACTGCTACGCTAGAGGTCTTGGGTTCGATTCCCAGGTCGAGCAAAAAGTGTTATTGGGTTTTTCTATGAAATTCTCAGTAGCAGCTCGGAGTTAGGATATGTGCCCGGTTAATGGCAATAGGCTCGCCCCCTATTGCATGGGACCTAAACATACCGGCCAACTGTGGGTGTACATTGGTACACCTCTGCCTAACCCCTGTGGGACAGGCATGATAAGCGTATTATGTACATATGTATAACCAAACAATAAAAGGGAACAATGAAACTTAAATTATTTCTAAAGAAATATCTTCCAGTAAACTATTGTTTTTTTTTGCCTTAAGTACCTACTAATAAATACACTTTAGATAAATAATAGCTATATTACGAGAAGTAGATATTTCTTATAAAATTAAAAAAATTGCGACTTTAGACAGTTAGTATTTAATATAATGATGGCGTCAAGGCTCCGCCGACTGGGAAAATGACACGTAATTCATATGTTGCGAGCCGGCTCGACTTGTTACGCACAACTCTACCAATGATTGATGGTAAACAAACATTATTCCAAACATCATCGTAGCTATATTTTGATGTGTGTGTCTTCACAACCACGTTCTGACTGATGTTGTATATTAAAACGGTTTCTTTCAAATGTTTTTGGTCCGTAAAGAAGACAGTGATGTTTGTTTGTGTTCGTTTGAAATCGGGTTATCAGATTAACGTAAAACTATCGTCGATGGATTTCTATGACTGAGATTTTCCCGTGCTGTCATGGTGATATCCGCTGTATTAGTAAACATTTGTGGAAGCTATTATGCCATTGATAGGATATTTATATTATAAGATATTTATGAGTGGAAATTTTGAAGATCTACTCATCATAATGACAATGCTAGTCGTTTATTAACTTATTGAAATCATTGTGTCTAATTTATGAGAATTTTTCAACGTAAATCATTGTAATTAAAGATCGTTTCATATGACAAGTACCTACCTACCCACCGCTTAAAGAATATTTTTAATGTTGCCGGGTACGCGTTAACGAACGGGCTCGAGCGGATATCATTTAGCAACTACCCGCCAACTGCTAATGAACGAGGGAAGACTATCCATTCATCACATCAAGCTGTAGGTTACTAAATTCGTTTAATCTGTAATTATGACTAGTTATTTTCAGAAAAAGGTAACTAGCTTTTTCAGAAAATAACTAAATGTTATGTATGTATAAGTTACAAATATGTTTGTTTAGCTTAAAAACCTACAAGTACATTGATAAATTTTATGAAAACCAATAAGAAATACCTATGTAGGTAGACAACGGAAAAATGATGTATGCTTTGTCTTATTTACATAGAGAATTCTAGGTTTTATAAAATATTTACAGGAAATGAAGTCTGGTTTCTTTTTTCAATATAATAATATCACAAAACGGTTTTTTTTAATTCAAAAAACTCATAATAATAACAGTTTCATTGAATTAACAGGGTTTTCTTTAAATTATGTATCGTCGACTATCTTCTATTCACTTTATTGTTTATGGAATTAGTTATATATTGTTCCGCTTTCAAATCAACTTACATACCTACAGGTATGTAAGTTCACTTGAATGTTTAATAAAAACCTATATTCTGTAGCAAACTAACATAAACAGGTAAAAAAACAAAAATCTCAACCACAAAATTTTCGACTTATCTAAATACCATTTTGATTTATGGGTTTGTATTAAAATGTTCTAAAAACATGACGATTTACCTTGCATGGCAACATGGAATTTCGCCCCACAAATTATTTCCCAAATCCGGGGATTACACGGATAAAAACCTAATTGGGAAGGCTAGTGCGTGACATAAGTCGGGCAACTGTGCCGAGGGGGATACGCCAATCGGAACCTTGATCCGAGCCACACGAGCTTAACATGGTATTCTTTTTTTACGATATGGTGTTATTATTTAATTCGGACGTCCTAGTTACGAAACCTTAACAAGCCCATATTTAGAACCCGTATTTATCATATTTTAGACAGGAAAATAAAAGTTTCTGTTTCAAACCACTGTTCACTGGACAGAAATATGAAACAAAATCCAACCAGAGCCGAAAGCAATAGATAAATACCTTCTGGATTACGTACATTGTCAGCTCACTTAAAATAATACACACTTAGTAAATAGGAGGTGGGAGGTCCCGCCTCATTAACCATCCGACATATTGTTATAATTTTAGATCGTAAAATATAAAAGTGTTGAAAGCGAGCGTATTTTTAAAGCAATAACAACACATTTTTAGTTGAGCGTAGGTAAATATTTAGTTGAAACGATGCTCGTGTTCTTTCCGGTGAATAACTGAGTTATATTCAGGTTTATAGTCGCTAGTTATAAAACGTATCTCAGCTATACATCTGCGAGATATGAAACGAGAATAGCCATGGTGTTTCAACCTATTGTTAGCTGCATATTAAAGATTATCTTAATTTAAAATTTAACATGTATAAATCGATAGTATTTGCATACTGAAGGAAACATATAAGTCATTTGATCGATTGACTAGCTTTCCGACACTGAAATTGGGTAGAAACTATGAATGTTAATCCGCCCAGTGCCCGCACTTGAATACATAAGCAGGTACTTGTCATATGTATATCAACGTTGATTATGAACATAAGGCAGATTTACGTTTGTCGGATTTATGAAAGACTTATGTGAGGCATACTAATGTATAGTAACAGTTAATAAGAGGATCAAAAAACGGAGTTATCATATTCCTGTAGTTTATTAAGTACGCTAAAATAAGAACAAAAGGCCAAAAATTTAAATTTCTGAGGCAGATTGAAGCCCTCGCAGAGAGACGTCACAAAAGCCAAAGTACAGTAATAGATTACTTTATAACTTTAGGAAGAGTTATTGAAAGAGCTCGCCCTTCTCAAATACCTTGTGAAGGTAATGAATATTTAACCGTCTTCAAATAAAAGAGAAGGATCTTAATTTGTCACTTTAAATACCTTCCTGAATTACTTACATTTTATTATTTTACTCACAACAGAAGTTTGCAATATATTGTAGTTCTGAACTGAATTCGGTTCCAGGTACGGTTAGCATTTAAATTAAAAGCTAATCTGTTGGTCGGAAATAATCCGAGGAATGTAATTTTTTACCAATTTTCCTGTGTACTTTAATCGCAGAAGAAAACTGCCTCTTTATATCTACATCATAATGTTTCTAATTTTCACGTTATAATCATGCTTCTATGAAAGTAAAATAAAAGATTAAGGATAAAAATCATAGAGAACATGTTTACACCAATTTTGACACAGTGGCAGTATATTCAAGGTATTTTAATTAAAAAAACTGAAAAGTGTAACACTTACCAAAACACGTGGAGTCAGAAGCGTGCAAGGTGAGCGGTTAGCCAGCAGCGGCGGCCGCATGGTGACCACCACACATCGCGCACCACCACCAGAACTGTCCGAGCACAGCCACTCACTCACTGCTCAACTCACTGTTCAAATGGTCCGTCCAAATAAGTTTTTTAAAATATCGTCTGGCGGGAACGGTCCGGTCGTAAAACGCGGACGCGAAGTGTGTTTACAACAGTCGTGCAAACAAGTGAAGAGAGCTGGGAGCGAATCGCGCGCCGCCGCTCGGAGGCCGCGAAGCCGACTGTCGGCTGGTAGCACGAGCCCGCGAGCGTGGACCAGGGCGGGCGGCCGCGCCCCCGCCCGCGCCCAATGCCTTAAATTCTTCGCATACCGTCCCACACTTTTAAGCGCACCTAAGTGTTTATCGAAGCTC
Source organism: Caradrina kadenii (assembly GCA_947462355.1). Classification (NCBI taxonomy): domain Eukaryota; kingdom Metazoa; phylum Arthropoda; class Insecta; order Lepidoptera; family Noctuidae; genus Caradrina; species Caradrina kadenii. The sequence continues at coordinate 6,867,886 of OX381677.1, read as the reverse complement.
GCGCTAAAAGATGTCTAATCGCTCTCGACACGTACGCCAATGTATTTCATGTTCAACACTCTCCGAGTTCGATATATTCAGCGAATCTTCGTAAAATATATTGGTCAGTATTTCAAAGCAACGATAACACATCGTATAGTCGTAAGAGCAACTGTAAATCACACTGAACTACACAATATTTTAAAAGTTCTTTCAACACGTTTGTTATGCATTTACATCTCCATAACATTACACTATCATTGCGCGAATTCGTCTAGTGATCACAAGATACTCATTATCTGCATTAAGCAATTTAATTCAGCGCTATTAAAGAATAAGCAGATAAACTACCTACTTTTTCAACAAAAACACAATGACGAATATTACAAAAGAATTTCAAACAAGTAGCCAACTTTAACCGCTAACATGCCGCATAACAATTTAAATATATCGCATAATTTTGTAACTCATTTGCAATTAAAATCAACCTGTACAGAAGTCGACACCATAATTAATATAAAAAACACATTTTCGTTTCGGGACTAATTAGTTAGAATTATTCATTAAAATAAAGAAAATATCTCGAAACGTAGCTGCTGTGAATTCTATTGTTTATTAAAATATTATAAAGCTCTTTTTAATACCGAGTATTTCATTGTTTTAAAATTGCTTTGCAACCAATTCATTTCGCATGGCGAGACTTGTAAAGTATTTAATCAAGAATAACAGCATAAAGCTGCCAAGCTGTTCTAAACCTCATGCCTACTCGGTCGAGGCCTATTCACGACTATCTGGAGGCTATCTGGATTACAACCGTCTGGAAATATAGACACGGCCGGAACATTCCAGTCATAATAAAAGAGGAAGCAAATTAATTCGTGCGAGCTGGAGGAATGTCAACGACATTGCAATGTAAGCCTGCGTCTGAATGTCCGGTGAAAAAATACGACCAAAGAATGTTTTTACGGTAAAGGCAAAGAAAAACCATTGTTTTCCTTCAGTAGTACAATCGTACGATCTGCAATATTCTATTTACAGATTGTATTTATGGAGTTCACATGAATCTGTATCAACAAAAAACAAAATTTTATGAGTTACAAAAATATAGTATAATCTGATGTTTAGGTCGTACTTTATAACATTCTAACCTTTCATTATTGCGCATCGAAACATTTAACCAATCCAAACTTAATAGGTAGGTACATACTTCAATTTCGTTTCAAAATGCTTGAGTAAATGGCATCGCGTGCCTAAATGTTTATACTAAGAGAACGAGGTCCCCCCAGTCGCCTGATAACAAATAGAGCAATACAAGCAAACCAACTCCAACTAGTATCTACATATCCGCCTCGTATTTTATCGACCTCATTTAAAACAAAAAGGTTAACGTTACTTACACAAAGTTTCAATTTTATATTTGTCTTTGAAGTCAATTAATTGAACTCTTTGTAACTTTAATAAGTAGTTGGGGCATGCGTAGCAAAGCGTTTGGACTATTAATTGTCATGTAGGCTTGCTACGGCTACGCGGGCCTTCAGCCTACGACGGTCTACGATCTCCCGCTTAGCCCGATGTCGTAGTCTGCGTAGCTGATACATAAGATAAGGTAACCGAGAGTCGCTACGACTGCGAGTTTTTATGATTATTCTCATTTTATTAACTGAATGGTGCTTTTATTATCATGTTGTTTTTATATGTTTAAATACATAAAAAGATTCATGATGTACTGCTATTTTGAGCCCGGGAAAACTACGTAATGCCTAACATATTCTGTAACAAATCACGTCAATCCTTGTAAAAAAACTTCGGATCGTAACTTTGTACATTACGAGCATGTGTGTAAACTATAACTTAAGTTAAAGATTTGTGTATACGTAAATGGATCATAATAAACATCAACAAACTTTGAATAAGATTGTCATTTTTATATTAATGAAAATATTGCTAATGCTCACCGTTTCCAAGACGACTGTTAGGTACACATGAGTTCCTGAAACTTGTAGGAAGTTCGCAAGACACTTACCTGCAAGAAAATTAATTATACATGAGTGAGTGAATTATAAGTTATTCATAATAATGTTGCTGTTCTTTTTTCATTTCACTTAGGACAAACTTTGTCAAAAGGTGCATATAGTAGTAGTGGTAGTGGTAGTATAGTGGTGTGGTGGTGTAGGTGGTGGTGGTAGTATAGTGGTGTATGACCTACAGATAGTTGTTCCGGGTCTGGCTGTTTGTGTATGTGAGTTTATATGTTTGTAAACGCTCCCACGATACAGGAGAAATTCCTAGTGTGGGGCATCGTTTTAAAAAAAAAAAAAAATAAATTGTAGATATTTTTTGTAACGATTGAAAAATCTTTGCAAACCCAACTTGCAAGATAAAAGCAAGACTACGATAGTGCAAAGGATAAGTAGGTACGAACTTACGGCGCCTGAAATGTTAGTCATTTAATGGACCAGTATTTAAAAAGGACTATTCTTCAATGACGCGTTTACATGTCGTCTGCACTTGATGTCGCCCCCCTCCCCTCCCTTCTTTTCCTCTATTATCTTAGGCTCCTTTTACTCCATTGCATTAAAATTCAGTTACGAAAAATATGATAGTGAAAATTTTATCCCTATTAACATTACCGAAATTGTAAGCGCAAGATCCGCGAATACAGAGTGCTTGAGTGAGGTAATTACAAATTATCTACTAATTTATTGTTCTACTAAGAATAATGTTGTATAAATAAAATAATAAAACATTTAAAAACTACGTAGGTACCCCGTAATATGTTACAGGAAAATCCTCAGCGCAACTTCAAAAGCCGTTTAACGAAGCAAAAGAATAATTATCTCAACTTGACATTTTAGAAGGAGCTCGGCAAACGGGGCTTCCTAATGTCAATGCGAAGACCTTCTAGTCAATTTATCGGATTAGGTATGTACTTTCTACCTACTCAAGAAAGACACAAAATACTGAGGTACCTATAGTGATGTTAATTAACATGATCAGACTTTTAATAGTTGATATAATAACCACTGGTTATTCACTATTTATATGTGAAAACAGCATGGCCATAAGGACTTTTACTACTAATTAATATAAAATTTGAAAAGCATTTCATTCACAAACTAAAACACTCATATCCCTACATTTTTTCATCTGCAGTCTTTTCACAAACATGCAGTCGTTTTATCACAAATGACGTTGCAACACAAAACATTGTGAAGTGACTCCGGAGAGTGTGCATTAAGCTCCGCCGTGCATGAATAATCACAACTATGAATGGATATGCAAGCTAAGCGAGTGCGTGCAGACATATGCAGATAGAGAAGACAAGTAGGTAGAAACATGCAGTACGTCAAAGCGTGTTAGGGAGGACACATGACGTCACGGGCACCGCGTCGCCGCCAGCGGAACTGGCGGACTTGGTGGTAACTCACGTTTCTCTTATGACGTCACTCGGGAAATGAACACGGCAGCCCAGTTTGGGATCAATGGCCAATCTACAAAAACAGAAAATCCAATTCATTATCGCACTTTTTTAAGTGCTGTTTGTTTACACTTTTGTCTGTTTTGTTTGTTGTAATAATTTTAGTTTTGTATCAGTATCTGATACCCTATAGCTTTACTTCATAGATATCATGTAAATAAACCGGTTTTAAACCAAAATCTGTGGTTTAAAACCGGTTTATTTTCAACTATAAATGTGACATGTTTATGAAATAATAACTAGCTAATAATAATTAGCATTTAGTCCACTACGTAGAGGGGAAACTATTTAAATTTTAAACTTAGCATCGTTTGTAGAACTACCTAAAAGTGTGCCTATTGAACTCTACCACATTTAGATTTGCTACATACCCATCGTCTCCGTTCTGGTTAGCCACGTCCGTGGCCTCGGCCTCGGTCTCCACACCATTGCAATGTTCCACTACCACTTCAGGAACCTCACTCATGTCCAACGTCCACTACACTGTAGCCGGCAGCAAGTCACCCGGCCGAGCCTCCGCGAGCCAATATCGCAGACTACCATTTCGCCCTTGGTAAAAGATTACCATTAGTACAAGTACTATTATTAAATTAAGCGCAGGTTACTTACAGACTACATATATATTGGTAAAATAAATATTTGAAAACATAAAGCGGGAAACTTAAAACTTATACACTGAGGTCTCCATATGATATTGGTTTGGCCAAATAACTAATAACATTAATTAGAGTAGACTTTTATTCACTTAGTCAAATTCTGGCTTTTCCTCTTCAGCGAAAAAGGACAAAAAAGTTTATTGTTATAATGCTTCTGCGACAGAAACAAAATTAATTAATGAAGTCATAACGGTGAGTTAAATCTGGATCCTGACGCCAGAACCAGTCCTCTTGCAACAAAAAAATCCCGAAATAAACAAATTTCTATAAAAAGGCCATGAATCCAGCCGAGTGACGCCACGGACAAAATTTAGTATAGCGGTATAAGCATGCGCTGTCGATGGCAAACGGGTCACGAACGCACGGTTAGGGCTTCAGCTAACGTAATCCCTTTAAGGAGTAGTTTACCTGTCGTATTCAGAAAAAATAATCACATAACGTAGTCAAAACAGCATAATTAACGTAATAATAAAAAGTATTATTTATATATTTAAAAACATTTTGAGATCGTCAGCACCTTGGCCTAGTTACGTATAGGTAAGTAGTAACTTACCTATTAGATATGAAAATAGTCTACGCACGAATGACGTAAGCATTATCTACAAAATATTTGGAAGTTAAAGTAAAAAACGTAGGTAATAAAAGTTATATTGATAGGGCTTCTCTAATTACAAACAAATCATACCAACTCATAAAAAAGCTGTTTGCCAATTCAGCGTCTTATTACAGGACTAATATCGGAGTATTTTATGTAACAGCATAATAAAGAGATCCGTGATTCTATCGCCTTGTGAATTTAAAAAAGCGGTAAGGTACTTTTTAAACATCTCTTTGTTGATATCAAATTCCATTGCTTTCTAGGTATAAAAGTTCAATATTCCCGGACTTTTTTGCACCATCTATAATTTTTGTGATATTTCAATCAATTCTTTTAAAACTTACTGAATTTCCTATTTCCCTTCTGAAAAGTTCAACCAATTTGCAATTTCAATAAATATGGACTATATTAAAAGTACGAATGCAGTAAAAACACTCGTATAATTAATGGGAAAATGCATAAAAATCGCAGCAGTTGCAAAGAACTGCTTCAAACGCATATAGAGCAAGTAAAATAAGCTGTTCAATCAATCTGAACTGAACGGTCGGTTGTCTATAAACTTTTAATAGATTGCCTTCGATCGTTCTAGTACCTACTTACCGTAATAGCCTTGTGATTGTTTGCTCGCATACGGTATCTATTGGCGTAAGTCACGGTAAGTCCTATCATAAAATTACTATGAAGAAATATTGTGCACGTAGATACTAAACTACCTCTAATTTCTCAAGGGACGTGTGCTTAGACAGACGGTTTATTACCTAACTTCAAATGCTTGTTACCTTCCTCATGAAGTCTGCCAGATTGTAGTTAGATAGGATCATATCTGTATGCTGGAGAAGCTGAATATTTATCAGCAATTTGTAATCCAGAATGCTCTCTGATAGTGCTGGAAGTTTCGGTTATCTATGCTTGTATTAGTGTGCACCTCACTTCACTGCCTCCCCTTGTAAGTCAATTCCTGACTTATACTCATGGACTGCTAGATTAAACGATCGAAACACAATCAATCACCATACTTTCCAGACAGAGAAAGAGGACCCCAGTTTCTTGTTTTTTTTTCTAGTAAGAAAAGAAAACATGTTCGATTACACAGGGACACGTTATACTTTTGATTTAATTTAATTTTAATAAAATTCAAAAAAGATGGCTTACAGCATCCAAGTTTTAGCCCTTACCGGTTAAAAACATTATTTCTGGGTCTACCACTTACTTCCGGTAATAGTCGGTATTATTTAGAGTCTTAACCAGTAACCACCAGAGATTAAATTGTAATAAAATTCAGTAATATTATTAATTACTAACTTCTGCCAGCGACGTCGTGCGCATAGTTTTTTCTCAGCCGCGCTAAGTTGCGTCTTTGGTTACTGCTCCTGTCCTATGTGTCGTAGCGTGATGTTATAAAGCCTAAAGCCTTTCTCGATAAATTAACTATCCAACATAAAAATATTTTTTCAATTCTAACTAGTAGTTTCTGAGATTAGCGCGTTCAACCAAACAAACTCTTCAGCTTTATAATATTAGTATAGATTATTAAATCGTTTAATTCGAGCAACAAGACTCATAGTGTTAGCAACAACTTACAGTCTATGTTAGTAACACACATACAAACAACAAAACAGATACAGATACTATACTATATTTAATTATATTCGTATTATAATTTGACCAATTTAGTGAGTGTAAGAGCGAACCTAAGGTTCGATTTCAGGCACAGCGTAATTACATTTTAAGCATTGCCATAATCACGTGGCCATAAAATTTACAACTACTTAATTCTACCGATAATCGAACTTCAATTAAATTCTACAAAGATATTGTACTGTTGTATATTTGTTTGTACAAGTTGTGATAGGTTGTTAATCCACCGCCCACGGCCGAGGAACACCAAACAACTCATTTGTCTTGGTAGTCCCAGTTGATTCAGACCAACTTGTGCGGAATAATAAGCAGTCGGCACGCTCGGTGTATTTCTATCAGATCATTAACGAAGATGGCGGTTTCAATTTAATATTTAAGAAACTTGGATAAATTATGTAGGCACGGGTGAAAACCCAAAAGTAATACCTAACTTCGTATGAAAATCTCGAACACATTATTACCGTACAATAAGACATACAGAAATTAGATACTTACTTTTAAGTTTTAGTAATTACCTAAATAGAGTAAAAAACGTTTGGAAATCTGAACCAAGGTAGGTCGGTAGGCACAAACATAATATCTATCGTGTATCACCTACATACCTAACGTGCAAGGTGCGTGCGCACTTAATAAAACGTGATATATATCTAGCAATCGTCACCACGTGTTTACTCTCTGATTAGATTAAAGTTATTAATCTTTTATTATCTGTCATAGATACTTCAATGGTAAATTTCGTGGTGATAGGTAATAAGTAGGTCGGATGCACGTCAGACAGCCAGTTATGAGCTCAGGTAGAAAGAGGTCTTTGCTCTGCAGTGGTACAATACTAGACTACTACTAAGTACTACTAATAACTACTAGAGAACTGCTATTCCTAGATAAGAATACTAGAGACTATTATTCCTAGATAAGAAATTACAACACAATTTAAATATGTTCCTACTTATACACATGAGGATGTAGGTGTAATGATACCTCCAGGGTGTTATCATTATGAGGGTCGCCCGGAGGACTCGGTGGAGCACACGGTAGAGGTTTGCCCTGCTTGGGCGGTGCACCGCCGTATCCTCGTAGGGGCGATCGACGGCGGCGACCTCTCGCTTTCGGCCCTGGTTCAATCCATGGTCCGAGGCGAGGGGGATTGGGAAACCTCACGTCCCAGCCGTCGCAACAGAACAAGACGTCCCGGGCGACGGGAGTCACAAGGCGATTTCCGGCCACCGTAGGCGCGGGCCGGCGAACGGTGAGCAATGGGTGGCTCGTCACCCGATCAGAACCAGGCCCGGGTCGACGTCGCGTTGTGTTCCACGCGCGCTTCAAAGAGATGTCAGCACTGTAGACGGGGCCCGCTAGGGCCAGTGCCTACCAGGGTTGCGGAAATTGCTCGAAAGAGTTACCATGGCCCTGGAACGCAAAGGGCATTAAGAGGAACATTGATGGGTTTTAGTCAGTAAGAGTCTGACACTCCCTTCCGCCCCACACAGGGCGGAAGAAGACATTTGATGATGTCCCATCATCAAAAAAAAAACGTGTGATGATACCTACTGTTTTTATTTCCGGTGATTGTAAGCATTTTTGATTGTCTTGAAAGTACTTGTCTATTAAGTGGTTAGGTATGTGCTAGAACAAACAAGCGGAATAACATTGCTTAGATAGAAAGTATAGCGTAGCTAGATTTTTAAGGCGCTGTTCCTCGCACATACCTACCCGTACTTTCTAGTTTCCCATTGTATTAAAATGTACCTTGGAGGCAGGATCATTCCCCCACGACCAAGTTACGTAGTTAAGGATACTGCTGGTGGCTCGCAAACAAATGACCGCTCAGGTACCTAAAATGGGTATAGCCTATTAATGATTACTAAAGCGGTTTTCATAAAAAGAGAGTGATTCAAGAGGAAGCTTTATACGTATAGAACATCACGCTACTAACAACGGAAGCGAAGCAGTAACTGAACTCGGGGTACACTGTGGGTGATGTAGCTAGTCTTTAAAATGTAGGTAGACCAGTGGCAAATGGTAAATTTTCGTAAAACAAAAACACTTTAATTCTTTTAGGTAAAAGTTAAACTTACTATTTAACTTTTCAGAATTTAACACCATCTATCATCAAACCAGATGACAGATGATTTTCAGGATTCTGAAATAAGCAAGGTTACTGAAGAAACAAGAACAGAATAAAAAGAAAAGCCGTAGTCACACGTTATTAAAATGTTACGGTTGGTACCTATATAACGCGGGACTACGGTATTTCTTTTTTCTGTAGTCGGGTTTAATATTTTTATAACTTTTTTTTATTTAACCTTTTTAGTGTTGTGTTAAAATTTTTGACCGCTTGAGGACGCCACATTAAATTTTGATGATATTTTGAAAGTGAAGCCCTTACAAATGATAACGGTGTATTTATCTTAACTTTTTTTTTAACACATGACTTTTCGTCCGCTAGATGGCGCCACTTTAAATTTGAGCCAAGTGAAGCTCTTTCAAATGATACCACGGCGTATTTTTTTTACTCAGTGATTTTTGTCCGCTACAGGGCGACACATTAAGTTTTTTGACACGTCACTTAGCCTATGTTCAGCGGACGATTAAGACGGTCCTAACAATACCTCATTTATCGAGTTTTATCCAGTAGTTTTGGAGCTATGAGGGAACAGATGAACATACACACACATACATACATACGTAGCCTGTCAAAATCATCACCCTCTTTTGGCTTTGCCGTTGTTGGGTAATAAAACGCACACTATGGTTTCACATACATACCATCATGCCTGTATTTCTCAAAGGGTTAGGCAGAGGTGTACCAATACACACCCACAGTTCGCCGGTATGTTTAGGTCGCATGTAATAGGGGGGGGCGGGGTTTACAGTGGTGTATCTAAAGGGAAGCCGATAGGAATCTAGTTGTGGAGTTTTCACCATTTGTAGAGTAGTAATAGCTAGACTATACAACGTGATATCAGTAATTAATTCCTGCGCCTTAAAAAATAGGCTAAAAGTATGTAAAAGTGTAAAAGTAGATAAAAACAACGTATCAAATGATAAGAAGGAAATTATAAGGGGTATTAGCTTAGCAATACCCGTTTTATTTCTTTCTTATCATTTGAGATTTTGGCATATTATCACACTAAATCTTTGGATCAAGTGACGGTCTTCGGCACTGATAACTCGAACTGACAAGTCGGATGGTATCTATTGAGTAATGCATACATTTGTACTTATCTTGAATGATATGGCTAAAAAAACTATGAGGCTTATCTTCCATTTAAAATTACTTTATCTAATTATCTAACTAAATACCAAAGGGCAATTTTAAAATCGTCATAAAACATTTTTTTTAGAAATATACCTTTAGACATAATGTCCTATATTATACATAAGTAGCGACCTGCCCGCGACTTCGTCCGCTTGGCTTATTTCACCCGCGTTAAGTTACGGCTTTCGTTACTGCTCCGCTCCCGTGGGCCGTAGCGTGATGGTATATAGCCTATATTACTGAGGAATAATGTAGCTATCTATTGGTGATTATATGGTTAGAATTGATCCAGTAGTTTCGGAGTCTATTCGTTATAAACAAGCAAATAATTCCTCCTTATAATTAGTATATAAATAGATAGATAAATTATACAATATACATATAGATAGATAAATAGTAAGTATCTACGTATGAGATTTAGGTACCTTCCTAAACCATTATCTCATACCTAATAAAAATTGACTTACCTGTCGAAGAAATTGTTACCTTATATCAATTAAATTAAATTATCTAACAAAATACCAAGACAATACCTGTGTTAGCTAAAAAGTAGAACAACAAAAATACCTATAGTCAAATAGTCACTTTATTATGCATGCATTATGCATTCTTAATTATGCATGTAAAACAATGAAGGTGAATAGCAATATTAAACAATTTAAAAAACCGCCTAAGTGCGAGTCGGACTCGCGCACGGAAGGTTCCGTACTATTTATTATCTATAAAAACGGCAAAATAAAAACATGTCTGTCGTCAAGGGGGCTCCCACTCCCCTTAAATATCGATTTATTGTTTTTTAAGGTTCCGTACCTCAAACGAAAAATAGAGGAACCCTTGTAAGATCACTTTGTTGTCCGTCCGTCTGTCTGTCTGTTAAGACCCTTTATTTCGGGAATGCGTGGAGGTATCAAGTTGAAATTTAAACCGTATACTCAAATCGACATTCCCATGAAGTTGTGAAAAAATCCAAACTTCTAAGTTTACGCAAAAAAATATTCAGCAAATAGCGCATATTTCGACAGATTTTAAGTTACTTACTATCACGGTTCATAAGATACAGCCTGGTGACAGACGGACAGACAACTTAGTCTTAGTAATAAGGTTCCGTTTTACCTTTTGGGTACGGAACCCTAAAAAGTAATAAAGATGTAAGCCATGCCACAGATGATACGGCGCGTTCGTGTTCCACGCGCTCCTCAAAGAGATGTCAGCATATGGAAGGGGCCACTGAGGGCCGATGCCTGCCGGGGCTGCGAGTTGTTCGTAAGACATACCGCGCCCCCGGAACGCAAAGGGCACAAGAAGGAACATGTGTGAATGAAAAAAATGCCACAGATGACCAATTTATATCTGACAACGTCCGTTTACGAACATGAAGAATGGAGCACTGCACTGTTATCACATCTCATACCTACATATATTTAATAATACCAATTATAGTGAGATATAACATATTTATTAGATTTTATTATTGAATCGCCGTCGTAGTTTTATGAAAAAAGGTACGAATCATCATCCGGCTATGTAAGTTTCGCATAGGTACCGGCAACGGTTAACGAGTTAAATGGTTACCTGGCACATTATGCGAATAGGAGACATGCTTCCCGGTCCTGAACTGCAGTGATATATCTGTGGAGACTGAACCTACTGCACGCTCAAGTAGGCCGTTGCACACATAATTTGGCAAAATGGGGCATCACAGACCGGGTGAGTATAGGCTCGCCCCCTATTACATGGGACCTAAACATACCGGCGAACTGTGGGTGTACAGGTACACCTCTGCCTAACCCTTCGGGGAATACAGGCGTGATGGTATGTGTTGTGTTTTCATGAGTACTGCACTCCCTTAAAGCAAGTCCCACGTTTACCCTAACACCTGTAGATGTATTACCGAAAAGACGAGGAAGCGAATAGGTACATAAATGATTTGAATAGAGACATATTCTGGCACCGCATGCGGCCAGACGTACTAGTCGTCTAGCTAGAGGAAGTCGAAATTTGTGGTCTGTGTAGGCAGATAAGAAGCAGCCTTGCTGCCCGCAACATAGAATGCAATTTCGTGGCAACGATGCGTATAGCGTGACGTTTAACAATACATTCCTAATAGAAATAGTTTAACGTGTTTAATGTCCGTAGGAGTTTAGTTGGTGGTTCAATTGACTACTAGGTAATTGCAAATTTTGGTAGGTATGTAGGAAGAACATAATATTTTAACCCACGACCCACACATAGATGTTCTTCGTCCGGCAGTTGAGCTCGATGTCGAATATTTAAATCTATTAACTCTTTCTATGAAGTTAATCAAACAAAAATTCTCAGGGTGAACTGTAGATAACGCCGAACCGACGTGTAGGTCATTATTAGAAAGATAAGCGGTTACCCTTATGTTGATACTGGACTTTTTTATTATTAAGTAAAGTAGGTACCTAGTACAACACATATTTTTACCATAAGTCCTTCCAGACAAAATAAAAAAGGTTATTTAAATTACAAAACATCTGAATGCTTGAATTTATTTATGTATCTAAGTGTTTGTATATGTACAAAGTGGGATTTAGGTAGCTAATGTTATCAAATTTTGATTAAGTTTATTAACGTACATCATTCAACTGCCAATCAATAACATAGAAAATATAATTATAATAGTAATACAAAAAATACCGAACTAATTTAAACGTACATCACTTGTGACTAAACTTTACATAACATCGATGAATCGTTTCAAACTCGGCGAGATATAACATTCATGTTATATCGCCCTGAATGATACACAAATAAAATAATTAACAACTGACTCGATCATTATCATGACCATAATGGGCACAAAATGTCTTTTGTCATGCATTAATATGATAATTAACAAAGGTAATTGTGTAATTGAATACTTAGATCATCACAATGGGTTGAACAAAGTTGAACCCTGACCTTTATCCTATAAGAAACTAAGTAGACACAGACCCCAATTAACACTGGTAATTACTTATTCATCTACGCTACTACACATAACAACTAGCTATTTATTCATAAATATTTACATGACTAGTCAGATGTGGTGTTTTAAAGTAATTACAATAGTTATATGTTGTACTGAAAAGAACTTAAAATTTATTGGACAGAATACTGTGTGCATCTTACTTCAAGTTAAAAACTCCGACCCATACTACAATACTTCACGAATTTTAAATATTTTATGTAACATTTGTGTCATACATTTTACTATGTAATTGCTTTATTATTACTTTTTTTTTCAAACATTTCCAAATCCAACTCACTTAATATAATATCCAAAACAACAATTTCGATACAAATACATGTTCTCAGTCATTACTGTTGTGTACTTACATACCTACTAATAATTTGGAAAAAAACTAATGTTGTTATTTCAATAAATTAAATTAGTTTACAAGATAAGACAAGATACCACAAAAAGTGTAGGAACAGTAAGATTTCAATAATTTAGTTAGTGTAAAAAAAAAAATAACAGGAAGTTATCCCTTGTTTCATTGGCTTGCAATAATAATACATAGTCTCATAAAATTATAATAAATCTATTTAACTAGTTCAATAATGTTGGTTAAGTACACCTAGTGGATATTGTTGCAATTCAAACCTCATACTGAAATAAAATATTCTTAAGAAAAGCTGTACAAGGAGCCACTTCCAAAATAAATATTTGACTACAAAAATATTTGATGTTTTATGTAATTTTGTATAAATTAATGATCTCTCGTTTTATTTGTGTCCTTCAGTTTTAAATGTTTCAGTTGAAACCATTTTTACGAGCATTTAAAGGCAGTTAACATTACGACACTATTTTGATATTTCTGTCATTTGGGAAAATTGCTTATTATTTGTTCCGAATTCATAATATACTATTACAATCTTTATTACTAACAATCTTTTACATATTGTCTGATAAAATAAACTAAAACAACATCAGAAAATAATAAATTAGTTGTGTTACTAGCTAATTAACTCGATATTGTGTCATTGATTGCAAACAATTAATGTTTTATCTGCTTTGTATAGAGTATTATTAGATATTTACTATGGAGGACACAGTGATAAAAATATTAGAAGTGTTTTAAACAACCCAAAGCAGTGACATACTTATTTTAGATATCAGAGTATAAACTACATACTTACTGAATTCTTAGTTTTACATGTACACCTCTACAAATATTGTAGTTTATTATTATTAGGGTACAAAAATGCGAAATAATTTAATAAGTACCATAACAACAAACACAAGTTTAACCTGCTCTTTAGACATTGGCTAAGTGCAAAACTAACTAAAATTATAGTAAATCACAAGATGATTTAGACATTTACAATATTCTAATACAAACAAAATATAGGTAACCATTCAGTATGAAACAACAAGGTATCGAAAAATAAATCATCTGTAGATAAGATATAAAAGCAAAGCTATCATTATTTACCTTTACATTTAAATATCAATATTGTGCTTAATATTTAATCAAGAAATTCCAAATTAAATTATTGTAAATTTTGATACTTTGGTAACAATCATGACACACTGACTAACATTTTGGTATGTACCATGTTATCTTTGCGAAAACAACCTTAGAATGATTCACAAGTGTGTTGAATGAATCACACTTCAAAGTAAGTGCAAGATTAGTCCTTTAAGTATAGTGTGCACTTACTATTGTAAAATCAGTAAAACTTCAAAATGATATGAAATATTGTAGCGAGGAATCACACAGTTACTGGTATCTTAATTTCCTTATTTACTATGTAAAATTTGTGCTTTTTACCTAACACTCCCCAGATCACAGCTACATTTTCAATAATAATATTGAATGGGATAGTAGCTAAAGCTCCACCAATAAGCAGAAAGAATCTTACTGGACCAAATCTATGAATAGGGAATGATTTAAACACACCAAATATATACATATAAATATTGACAGCACCTATAAATCCACATATTAGGTCCAAAGCCTGTGGACAAGGTATGGGACACACAGCAGCTAGGAAAACATTACTTGTTGATAGTGGCAGGGTCACCCATGAGTAACAAGATACTGCCAGGAAGATTTTATATAATAGAGGTATTTGTTTTGAATGTACTACTAAAAGTATTCCTTGAATCCATCTTTTTCTTTGTTGCATGAAATCCCATAATGTAAATGGTGATTTCTCCCACATTTCTCCTTCAATAAAGTTAAAAGTGTAACCCTCTTTATAGGCTTTCATTGCAAAATAACAGTCTTCTGCCACTGATCCGTCAAGGCCATTGTCAAACGACACTTGTTTTTCAGCACTTACCTGCAAATAAAAGAATCAATTTAATAAACAGTCTTGTAAAAGCATAAATGACAAGTTTCAGAATAATTTAAAAATACTCACTTGTGTTACAACATAAGAGCCTTTCCAACTGAATAGTGGCTTATGAAATAAATAAAACTGTAGCCTTAGTTTTCCCATATCATCAGCAACACGGAAGCTATCCGCAAGTGTAGTCAGCCAGTTTACAATGTGTTCATTAGCATATGTGATCAGTCCTTGACCAAACTGATGCTGGCCATCCAACACAAAGTTTAATATACCCCTCACACAGTTATCAGTCAACAATGTTTCTTCATCTAAATGCACAATCCAATCGTTTTCAGCAAGTATATTAACATTATCTTCCAAGCAATACTGCAATGCTCTTGATTTAAATAAAGCACCTGATTTAGTCTTATATTCTGCTGGCACAACCACTTCTCTAACCCTCCTGTGCTTTGGTAGATTAATTGCTTTGTCAGTCACAACTTCAATCATGAAATTCTCCATTCCCACATCAACACATGTGTTCATATTTCTTGTTACATTATCTCTTACTAATTTTGGAAAGTCCCCTCTGGTCACAATTCTGATACATATGAAAGGTGCCAGCAGAGGAGAACCTTTCAGTTTTACATTTCCTGGGAATGCATTGAAAAATATCAATCCAGCAAAATTGCATAGGACTTGAGGTATTGTTAGTAGAGTAAAAAGTCTTAATATATATAAAATTATTGCACCGTAAATTCCATATCTTTCCAAAGGATCGACTTTTTCTTTTTCTTTATCATCTAAATTTATAGCTCCAGCAAATACAAGAAATAGAAATATAAATGATATGAAAAAAGTGCAGTGTAGTAAATGTTTCACTCTTCCTCTTAGCATTCTGAAACAAATATTTTCAATTTATTCAAGCTGTAAGAAATTACATTGAATTACGTTTCTCAATGTTAGGAATATTGGAATATATTTTTAAGGAGTAATTTCAAATACCTATTGATAATAAAATTGTGCCGGATATTTTTAGCACTAGGTATGAGATACAACTATAACAAAAGAAACAATTCACACAACTGGCACCACAGCTACATAAAAACATTTTTGTTTTTGCCACAAAAACTGCCTCATGACTCAGTTAAATGTTGGGATGAGAATCAATGATGAGAATACAATACACCCATTTTCCTTAACGGAATACGCACTGACGAGACGATAAGATTACGGTTATCACTTCCCTGTACGAAGCACAACTTCAAAAGGCTTCCGTCGAACAAGGACTACACGTTCTTTAGAGTATTATACTAAATTTTTGCTTTATACATAGGGAGATACTACAGACAATCATTACTTAAAATGTGAAAATAAATTACTTACCTTGAATCTTGCGAACAATTTTAACGCAATCCAATGCTGCCAAAAAAAATCACAGTCACAAACTGACAATTTGGCAAGAGCAAAACAATAATAATTATTTTAATATTTTAAACAATAAATAAACTACACAATTAACGTTTATTTAAAAAACTACTACAAACTCACGCCCCGCGTACACCACTACTTTTGACAAACACAGCATTCAATCATTTCATTGTCATTTCGTAAAATAAAATTTTATTTAACCGTCAATCGAGAATCGATTTTTTTTTTACATATTGGATACCCTGTATTTTCAGCCACGAAAATCATGAAATTATGTTTATGGCTTACCATAAACATAATTTCAGTGTTAAGACCACTGTTAAGATACGAGGTTGGTCTTAACCAACCTCGTATCTTAACAGTGGGAGGTGGAGGTACGTATACTACTATATTATTAAGCTATGTGTGTACCTCTGTGTCTTAGTCTTACGAGCAGCGTCATATTTCTAATTTACAATTCAAACAGCCCATATATACACTTAGCCGAACTGCAAAGACAACAAAATTAAATATAACCTGACACAGCAGACGGATTTATGTATATATCATTCAAAACAATTACATAAAGATTTATAGCAAAACTATTTTAGGGCCTAATCTATTTAAGGTCTCAACAAAAATGGTTCTAAAGGTCTTAACTGGCAATCTGCAGATAGATACAGTTACTACTAGATACTAGGCCCGACAGATCGTATAATGTCCTGGGCCTTGGATTTAGGCCAAGTACTCTTTGATTTAGGTTTCACTCTTCGCTCGGCCTTACTAGGCCAGTGTCGGCAAAAGGAAAAAAGCCCAATGAATAAAAAAAAAATGCTTTAATTTAGTCGTGACGTTTGCGCTTGCATAAGAGCGACTTCGCATAGTGAAATCCCTATATTTTACCAACGGACGGCCGCCAGACATCTGGAAGATTCGTCCACTGACCTCTGGATAAAGGCTTGCACTTTATTTCGACTTCCACTCACAATGTTTCTCTATGCCAATGTTTCTTTATACCATAGACAAAAGGTATGTGAAGGGTTGAAGATTGACTAAGGCTAGGGGGGCGGAGATCGAGGAGGGAGGGGTATTCGCTCACAATTTGGCAGCTGTCTGAAGTGATGTGATGGCGTGATTAGAATAGTTTTTCGTTTACAATT
The DNA here is from genome assembly GCA_947462355.1 of Caradrina kadenii. Lineage (NCBI taxonomy): Eukaryota > Metazoa > Arthropoda > Insecta > Lepidoptera > Noctuidae > Caradrina > Caradrina kadenii. The sequence goes on along the minus strand of OX381677.1, from coordinate 6,850,425 downwards.
TGTATTTATTTCATTATCACTGAAAATTATACGCCAAATGAAAACATGTGAGCTTGCTCCACAAGTCGATTGCCAACGAGAATCCTGTGCTAGTGTACAATGCTGAGACAAAACCTTTGCACAGAGACTGGAAGAGAAAGTGTCTCAAATAGTAAATAACGGGTCGATAGAAATATGTCTGTCTCAGATTTATCGGTTGGATGTCGATTTGCGGATTATTTTGCGATATGCGGCCTCGACTTTGACTCTGGACTGGAGCCTGATAGGCTTTGCGGTAAGTAATACGTTTTAAATCCTGTATTCGTTCTAATAAGATAGCGTAAGAATATCAACACAGTTTTCATTCTAGGTGACAATTTACATGTATCTCCTCTGGATCGCTCCTACAAAGGAAAAATTCTAGCTCACTACCCTGAGAATATAACAAGCAACCCTTTTGATGAACATGCAGTGTGTATGGTAAGTGCTCAATAGTACCTACATAAAGTTCAAATTGAATGTCAAATCAATCTTTGGTTTACTATTAAAATAAATGATGCTATAAATAGTTTTTTTTTTTATAAATCTGAATATGTACACTATTGAAAATTATGAGTTCTTTTATTTTCATAACTGTAATAACATTTAATGATATCTTGAGCTGTTATTGTAAAAATTGTTATGTATAATAATAATATTATAATAATCCTGAGAATGTATAATGTTACAGCTTTGTCTGCCAGCTGGCCTTCAGTTTAGAACACAAAAACATTCTTTAGAGCCCAAGTTCCACAGCTTTGTGGTAACTAGAGAAAATGCTTCCCGATACTATGGATTTAGTCTCATATTCTATGAGGAAGTTAGGAACAGAAACATTTGCAGTGCCATGCATACATTACAGGTAAATGTTATCAAGTGTAAAATGTTTGTGTTAATTTTGGTCCTAATAATACAAAATTAATTTTTGTGATTTTTTATAGGCAATGTATATCACAGAATTATCTAGTGGTCAGACTCCACCTGGCCACAGAAAAGCATCAGGCAAAGAAAGCTCCAGGTCCCTACCAAGATCATTCAAACTTACACCTCACAGCGGAGCAGCACTGACATATTATGATATAGCCAAAGACAAACTATATGTCGCCAAAAGTATAGCACTCATATGTCAGTATCCTTATGTGAGGGTAGCACAGTTGTTTTTAGAAAATTTATTTAGGTGAGTTTGCTCAAAATTATTGTATCTAGTGAATATCCTATTAATAACTGAAACAGATGATTCTTGCAAGATTATTGTTGCACATAAATACCTTTTAACTACATATTATAAAATAAATACCTGAGAGTGATTAAATGTTTTGTTAAACTAAATTAAGGCCTGAATTAAAAAATAACATTGACCTTGAAAGTCAAAGGTAGTATGTTTCTGTATAACATTTTGAAGGGTTCTGATGCAGAATGCCCACTTCTCAAAATGTCGACTTCGCTTTTTATTACAAATTTACCTCGACCCTATTAACTTTTAGAAAAAGTTGCCATTATGCAAAGTTAGCATTCTGCGAAGTTGGCGTTTTCCGTTGTGTCGACATTTTGAGAACTTTGCATTCTGCGTCAGGACCTTTTGAAGATTTCTATCTAATACTTATTTCTTGTATGAAATTTTGAACACATTACTGGTTGTAGATCTCTTCCAAGGCAGCCAGGACCAGGTCTCAGTCCCGAGTCTTATGTTTATAATTTACTTTATGAAGTACCAGTGCCACTTTCCGGTCAAGCTTTACGACTTTATGTGCCTCCTTCTGAACCTCATTTGGATCCAATTCCTGTTGTAAGTTTAGTATAACTTATATTGAAGCCTTTCTTTTACTTGTAAGAGCCATTTCTTTTTTTTATAGGTTTTATTTACACAAGTTAATATTACCCTGTAAACTGTTCACTAGAAATCTTACTGCTAGATAAATACTAGCAATTTTATAAACTCCCATGTACAACTCCCCTTTGTATAAAGTCCTAAAAGTATCCTATCCATAATAGGAAATTATATAGTTCTAGTTTTGTTATCTAATTATTTTTTATTCAATTTAATTTTATCAAATAGACAACATAGAGTATGAGTTGTAATGGTAAAGTAAGTTTTTTTTTTTAATACTTTTTTCTATAAGATATTTGTAACAAAAAATACCCAATTCATGTAAACATTATTATCATTGCATTATATTTTTTCCAGGTGATAAGAATGCCAAATCTCCCAGATGAGTTACCTCTTCTGGACTACCCACTACGAGCCATGTTCTCAACTTTAGGTGTTGAATGTGTTGTGCAGCTATTCACTTGTGTTTTACTGGAGCATCAAGTTTTACTAAGGTCCAGTGGTTAGTATTGTAGCTTGATAGAAATCCTTCTATTATAAATTAGTAATAACAATAATTTATTTTCTTTAATAAATGTAAAAGTGTAAAAAATAAAAATAATATAATTAAATTGAACAGAAAAAAAAATCAGCCAATGTAAAAAAACTTTGTGTTCTATGATAAACATACTTCACAAAGTTTTTTTTTAAATAGAACTTAAAAATAGAATTCTTCGTTTACAGACTTCAACAAACTGATGCTTGTGGCTGAGTGCATAGTATCTCTATTACTGCCATTTTCATGGGCGCACGTGTATGTGCCAATACTGCCGGCCCCACTATACCACTTCCTCGACGCGCCAGTGCCATTCGTCATGGGTACAGTACAATGCACTTTATAATAGAGGTCAATAGGCCGCGGTTAATTCGATGCTGGTTATCTACTTGACTAAGTACTGCCAATGTCTTAAGCAATTAAGAAATTGTTTTATTGCAAGTTTAGTTTGATCATGTTTATTTTTAACTTTTTAGTAAATCAGTAAATTATTTTCTATAGAAATATTAGTATTTTAATGATTCAGCTGATAAATGTTTTTTTTTTTACATTAACAGGCCTCCATTCAGATAGTGGGGCAATGAGTATAGGACCAAATGGTCCTAGGAGTATCGCGCTCGGATCTGAAGCAGCTCTCTGTTTGGTCGACATTGACAAACCTGATATACAACTGCCTGAAGAATTGCCGATATTTCCGCATAGGACGCCGTTTATTGAAGAACTGAACCATGTTTTAGATAAACATCAGGTAATATATAAACCAAACAGAGTACCCAAAGTTTCAACCAATTTATTGGCATTTTCTTACGTACTTAGTAAAGCCAATGAATTTTTTTTTTAATTGTAACATATAATTATTTATACCTCAAGTTGTATAACATGCACTTTGGTAGTTATATTGTCTTGAGAATTAACTAATTGATATAACGTGTGATAATTATATCAAGAACAAGATAATTATAATTACTTATGTCAATATTATTTATGGAATTTCCACAGATTCAAAGGCCTGAAACTGAGCCTACGAAACTTGGCGTACCTTTAAATGGAACATCATATAAACACATGAGCGACAGTATGAGCAGCAGTTGCACATTACCATCAGGTAAGAGATATTTAACTAAATATATTAACAATTGATTATTATACTTTACACTCGTGTATTGAATTAGAATTTTAAAATAGTCATCATCATGTCAGCCGCAGGACGTCCACCGCAGGACTTAGGCCTCCCCCATAGATTTCCAAATTTAAAATAGTCAATAATTACATATTTTATTCAAGTAATCTCATGACCGATTCTTACTTCATTTATGAATGCTATTAAAGATAATTATCTTTAGTCACGGTTTACCAACCCGACGCTTGTTTAACAAGATTATACATGTATTCTGTGGCGTGCAACCTAGTACACATATAGGTATATGATTTCAACAAACGCGTGACCTAGACATTAGCTCTTAAAATAGATATTGTAAGCAAAGAATATATTATGAACAAACAAAGTATCGCTAAGCAACTGGTCCTGCGCTGTCTGTACCCACCGGATTCCCGCAGCCTTCACCGGGGCGAGGAGTGAACGCGACTGAGATGATTTATTTATTTAGAATCTCCAACAAAAGATATACACAAATCATGACATAAAACCAATATTTAACAAAAGTATTATGTTAGTGTACTCCTTCACTTATAGGAGACTACTAGTTCGTTCAAGAAAGTTAACAACTAGCTAACAATGTACCTAATGAAATAAAAAAATAAAAAATATGGAAACATCATAAACTAAGACTAATAATGAAATAAGATTAGTAATAATAATAGTAATTTATAATAAATCTTTACAAGATTTCTTAAATTGAGCCAGAGACTCACAAATGTATAAGCTTGTGGTTTTAGCCAATATATTGTACTGCCTACAGATAATGTATAAATAAAATATGAAAAATCTATACAATACGTTTTCTTTATTATATATATAAATTAAATTTATATAATATCATTGTTCTATAGGCGGTCTACGTCGGAAGCATTCGTTTCACGACGTGCTAGAGTGGGAAGAAAGCAGACCGTTGAACGCATCGCCGCCAGCTTCGCCGACAAGACGCGCGCCTCTGCGCATGGACGCACTGCAGCGAATTGTCGACATCGTCAAACGAAGTGGTATGACACACATTTTCTTAATCATTCCTGTTGCATTTGCTCACATTTGTAGTGATGGCAGACAAGTCAGAAAGAATTGGTCACATTAGAAATTCCTTGCCTTGTGCTTGTTTGATAGGCCTTGATTCCTCGGCATCTTCTGATTATCTTCTGGTCATTTATACTATTATATATATACTAATAATATAAAGCTGAAGAGTTTGTTTGGTTGAACGCGCTAATCTCAGGAACTAGTACTGGTTTGAATTGAAAAAATATTAGATGAAACTTCTTTACAATATCCTCATTCGGAAACTTGTTTATGTTTTTCTAACTGCAGGTGTGAATATAGATGACGTAGACGCAGACACAGTAATGCCAACAACAAAGAAAAAAATTCTCAATGATGAGGAACAATATAATGAAGACATAAGGTTCAATGTTGCCATCAGAGAAACGTTCCTTAACAGATTTGTGCACATATTTCTCATGTACGAGAACTTCGTCATCATGCCGGATCAGGTAAATTATGTTTAAATAACATACATTCTGAAAAGTCTTTAGTGTATTTAAAAAATGCGTTGAAGCTACCTCTATATTCACCCTTATGGTCTTGGTAATAGGGTTAAATCTTGCATGACCAATCAGTTTCATAAATACTCTATATTGGTCCTTACAATCCAAATCTAAATTATTTGTTTTTTAAATAGGACCATGATTCATGGCTATCGTCACGAGAATCAATGGTGAACTTTGATAAAGCGTCATTCTTATCGGACCAACCGCAGCGGCACCGGCCTTTTCTCTCGAGGTTCCTAGAAACACAAATGTTTGCTACACTCATTGATAACAAGATAATGGGCAACTGGGGAGAGTACGATGCCAATCTACAAGTCTTCGAACACCGGATCAAAACTGTCAGGTAAGAGTACTCCGGTTTTAAACACAGTTGTTAACTTTGCTTAGATGGTCACTTACGCGATATTTTCCGTGTTAGTAGACCATGGAGACAAAAACATATCAGAGAGAGAGTAAACGTGTTTACACTTATATTATTTTACCGTCCACACTCGTTTTCGGGTTGCCGAAGTCGCTCCTCGTCATCCGTGTCGAATATGGACATTTTATTTTAAAAGACATTCCGTAAGTGACAATATAAGTTAAGACGTGTGTTATAGGGAGAACCACATTAACGATAGTCATCAACGCTCTTTGAGTCTTTGATTACTTACTTTTAAAAGCATACATGCCAAAGTGTGGTTCTACCCTTAGTTTTATATTTAACACTGCAGCATGTAGACTGGATTTAGCATGAAAACTGGGAAATGAATGGTTTGAATTACAATATAGGGTGCACCGATCGGGCACGCCACCGCATACTAACGTCATGCCACAACGGATTATTTTAAGTAGAAAACGATAATTTGACTAACAAGAAATCACATCACCGATTCACGTGATTATTATGTTCTAAGGTATCGCTGTATTTGTTGTAATGAGTAAAACCTATAGGTACGGTATATTGTACAATGGTTGAATGTAACACATTGACTTTTGGACAATGTGAGTCGTTTAGGATTCCGACATTTACGATTGAAACATTGTCTAGGCAATGTTTTCAGAACCTTTAAAAATGTTTCGTCTCTTTGCTAGAGGGTAATAAAGTCTCAGTTTACGACGAATCGTCGGCGTGCAGTGTCGCAGCGGCAAACCAGCAATAAGGTGAGAATGTGTTGCAGGCGGCGGATAGGCGAGGGTGGGCTGGCGACTCGCGGCTACTGCGTGTGGGCCGGCGCGGGCGCGGCCGTGGCGGGCGCCGCGTCGCTGGAGGTGGGCGCGCCGGCCGAGCGCCTGCCGCACCGCGCCGCTTACTACCGCGCCTTCCCCGCGCGCCTGGACGCGCACGCGCTGGCCCGCCCGCCCGCGCCCGACGCCAGGTGCGCCCCTCGTGTGACATCTGACAAGTAGCGGCGCCTTCTGCGTCCAACCATTCCCGCCCCGCCACCGTCCGAGCTGTAGGCTGACTAATCGACATCAACCTGAGGAGTCGCCACGTAACGCGTCAATGTGACATGTGCGAGCGAGAAAACGCATATCACGTGATATGTTCTAGGCTTTAAACAAAGCGTCGTCACGGTATCCTCGTTGGGTTTGTTTTGATTGTTTTCGCATTATAATCTATTAAAAGCAAATTAGATAAATAACAGTATACTATAGCTTGATGTTGATTGGCCATCCTTATCTCGGAGGTCGCGACGCAATGGCTCCGCGTTGTCTCGTCCTGCGTCCCTTCGCTCCCCGTATTGTATTGTCCGAAGTTTAGTTGATGAAAGGCGTGTTAGCCGCTTATTTCAACTAACCGCGAGTGCAGCTTTCGTGATATGATTATCGTAGTCTGGCCATCTATCAGAGATGTTTGTATTGCTGTCGAGGCTTGCATGTTGCCCCGTACATGTTACATACCGAGATAACCATTTTAATACACCCTTTTACACAGTAGTATAATATTAATTGATTTAATTTACTGCTATTTTTATATACTCACAATATTAGAACAAAAAGTAGAAATTTACTATATTTGTATTATTAGAAAAGGAGCAAATGTAAAATGTAACATACTTTGCCATGTCTTAAATTAGACATAGCTCAACCCGAAAGGAGTGCAGAATAGAAGAATGAATGATGCCATTGAATAGTACTGTTTATTAGTATCAGAAATTGCAAATGGGCCCTTGAGCATGCTTGTTAGCACTTTATGTCACTGAAAATAAAGTTTATTATTCGATGTCATCAGAAAAACCTCTGCTGTGCGTTCCGTTCCTTAGGCGCTCAGTCTAACCTTAGAATCTAAAATAAAATTAAAATTGTTACCTCGGTGAACAAACGATTTTAGGTCATTTATTTTATTGTCATAGTGTTTTAAAGAGTGACCTGAAGTCTGTCATAATATAATCTTGCTTCACATGGCAGCATGCTACTGTACAAGCCTGATATATTGTATGTTATTATGTTCATTAGTGAATTAACACTACCGTGTAGTGCGTGTAACGTAACTATTGCTTTGAAATATTAATCATTGCTTCCATATTTTTGTAAACAACAAATACCAAATACAATTTGGTAAATTAATGAATCTCATGCAATTATTTATATTACTTAATCATATCAGAAAAGTTCTTTACAACCTGTGATACGGTATATTATACTCAGTAGAAGGGTTCACAGAGCTATTCAATGTTGTGGGTGACGGCCATTAAACAATTATCCCCATGTGTTTACTGCCGTCAAGGACATAATTACATGACAAACGATGTAATCGGTTTTTGACTGTAAATTATTACTTTTTAAGGTCGGAAATCGGTTACTTTATGTTGTGTAATTACGTCCTTCTTTTATGATGGCAGTTTATTAGGCCATACCTATGTAGAATTTCTGAAGTAATGGCATAATTAGAGTATTAAAAAAAAAAATTGTATTTTAATACCTGCTGTTATTGCAAATAGTCTTTATTTACAAGTATAGATAAAATTGCAGGTATATACAAGACTTGCATGTTAAGAAACATTTAACTAGAGCCAACTGCTGAAACTATGAAAATGATTAGTGGTGTTATTACTTATTAGTAAAAGCAGCATGTTTAAAAAAAAGCTACTTAATATTCACTATGGTAGCTATATTGAAATAGACTTGTAGCTTTAGCTAGGACTAAAAATGAGATTTTTTTACTTTCGAAGTAAAGGCTTACTTACATGAAGCGAGATTCTGACTACGATGATGTGATACTCCAAACACGATTATAAATTGTCTCATATGTTTTTACATAAGCCGATTTCTGATCATGTCATTCAACAATTCATATGTTTAATGACTTGCTAAACCGTCCAACAAAGTCAAGGGAACTTATATGCACTTTGCCTTGATCATGCACTCACACATCTGACATAGAGGTCTTCAAAATGACCTGGTGTGGTGGTCACACCCTTTAGCAAAAACGATTAAATTAAATTCCTGATTCCTGTCTTTAAATGTAAATGAATGGTTTTCGATTCACAAATGTCAGAAACTCCCTGCTCTGCAATTAGCCTAATTATTTAGCTCACTTTATTGTAACGAATTTAAATATTATTATTGTAAGTTTATTAGTGTGCTATAAGATCGTAATCCGAATTAATTTACGTTACTGGTATTGTGACGTCTCATTTAAACAATCATAGAAATGTGTCGATTTTTGGATGGCTTAGAAGCAAACAAGATTCAATTTGAACCTACCAAACTTTTATTTTAAAATATGACAAAGTTCTTGAATTGTGCGTCCGTTATCTTTAAAGCCTTTCAAGAACTGACTACCTACATAATTTTATTATTTCTGAATGTTGTGATAGTCAATGTTTTGTACTAAAAGTGCATGATTTGTTTTATTGCATGCAGTATGAAATACGTTCATGTAATAATTATATGTGATTTTCTATGTTTATAGTGTGATACTCGAACGACATAATTTTGTCCAATTATATTTATTCATTTACATTATTTTTGTTCTGTTTTTATGATATAACTAACTTTTTATTTTACATAGTTATAGAGTAATATTATCATAGTTGATAATATTGACAGATCTTCCCATAATAAGGTAACTCCACAATGCAATTTAAGTTTGTTTTAATCTTTGTATATGTAAATAATGATATGATAATAAAAATAAAGTTATTTATATGTAACACTGCGTATTTTGAATATTCAGAAACCTGTTCCTATAATTAGTACTTGTATGTATTGTACTTGTGTGTACCTAGTAGTAATGTGTGCGCGAGTTTTATGTAATTGTGTCGCTACTGCTTGTTATGCCTTTTTTTCATTTGCATTCAATAAAGTTTACCACGAGAAATTATAAATTGGTTGGGCCATTATTAAATTTAAACTCATGCATCCTGCTTGCCCATCAAGAAGTACCGTGTTAATTGCATGGAACCCGCGCGCCTACTAATAAAACGCAACAAAAACACACATTCCAACCGAATTGCTTTTTGCTATGTTCATTTTCCATAACTTTTTATATGTTAGTTGTTTCTTATTCTCTATATTAAGTCACAACTTTGTTTCGTATTTCAGGACGAACAGTTTAAAACGCATAAAGAACGCAAAATGGCAAGTTAAGGATTGTCCCCCGGAGCTGTTACTGGGAGATATTAGTAGGAGGTTGTCCACGGAAGTAACTCCGGCAGCCATTGCTCAGAACAATAGAGCGTTTGTTGAAAAGCTTCTGAAGGTATATTTTTAACTAAGCATTTATCCTTTACCGAAGTACAGTCTACAATACTTACACATAAATGTATTTTTAGGAGTGCAAAAGCAAAACGAAAAGAATGCTTTTAGAGAAGATGGGTACAGAAGAATCGGATTTAGGTTTGGGTAGCGAGGTCTCGATAACGGGCGTGGAAGAGAGCACTATGATCGCTTCACTGTGCGACCTATTAGAAAGGCTATGGTCGCATGGTTTGCAACACAAAATGGGCAAGTCGGCACTTTGGATGCACCTCACGAACTACCAAGAGTTGGAGCAGTGTAGCAATTCCACTAAACCTATCGACCCAAACTACCTTACTCCTGGTATGTATGGTTTTAAGCATCATATTGATATTAAAATAGGCAGTGAGCCTACTGACTGTTGTTCTTTAGGTATGCTGACGGTAGGTCCCCAACCCACTCTAGTTGATCACAACACCACATCTGGTTAGTCTTTTATGACTAAACATAAATAAATACATGCAACAAAATTTGCTTTTACTTGTTGTCTCTGGTATAATAAAAGTACAGTAAAATACGACGTCACTGTAAATATTAATGTGTCATGTGTTGTAAGTCTATGTTATGGTTACTGAATTAATCATATTATCAATCATTATCATTCTGTTGCTTTGGAACATGCAGCTTTGGCTTGGTGTGTGTTGCGCAAAAGACTTGACTGTAAGTAATAATATTTTTTCGTAAACGTAATTATATATTAAATAACTAGAAAAAAAAACCTGTCTTATTGAATATTTCCAATACAGATCTTTCATCTGTCGGTGCTGAAGTAGAGGCACATCAAAGCACAAGTTCAGGCAGTCGTTCCCGGGACAGTTCCCGAGGCGGATCACGGGATAGCTCGCGGGATCGTCTCAGTAACTCTGGGACTTTGGAAAGGAAATCAGCACAACCCCCCAATCCTTTACGCCCCTTACCAGAGAGTTTAACATTCGATATGAGGTTGGTATTGGTTAGAAAAAAAAAGTTATTGTTGTTTCCAACTATCGCATTGCTTTATAGGACCTTAAAAAACAATAATTTTCTGTTTCAGAAACGTGCAAGCCATGACAGATATTAAAACTGAAATAGGTTACGCTCGCGCTTGGGTTCGACTGTCGTTAGAGAAAAAGTTACTATCGAAACATCTCCGAGAACTTCTAGCCGACACCACATTGCTAAGGTCTCAGTACAAACGGACGGCTTTCCTTCGCTCCGAAGAGGAAAGGGAACAATTCCTCTATCACTTGCTCACTTTAAATGCAGTCGACTATTGCTGCTTTACCAATACTTATCCTACCACCAGTACGTACCGATGTTTATCCTACTTTTCTTAATAAAAAATCGCATCACATACATTAGTCTTTTTTGCGTTTTTGTTTTGCAGAACTGCCATATCGAGTCCTCATCGTTCCATCGCGTAAAGCAAGTCAAACGACCGCTAACTGCTGGATTTCAATATCAGGGGCTAACGGCGAATCTACGCCTAAAATACCCATACCGCGTAACACCAACGAGTTTGTTTTCCACGTAAGATATAGCAGTCAGACTTAGTACCTATTATGTAACTTACACAAAGGATATTGTTCGTGCTGTTTCTGTAAAACAGGCTAAAGTAGGAGCTATTAAAAAAAAATGATAATTCAGTTTAAACTTTTTCTTATTCTTTTTTTGATATCTTCACTTAATTTTTACCTAAAAGTCTTGAAATCTAACAAAAAAAACCGTCACGAAAAGAGAGATAACGACGTCTTTATAGTCATGCTATTTGCTTGCAAAATTATTGTCAAAAAAACACTCTTTTCATTTTCGTAATTTAGCACAAAAATCTGGGGATTCTATCTACGCTGCGCATTGGGCACGACAACTCTGGACTATCACCGCGTTGGCTACTCGATCAAGTTTTTGTGAGGAATGAAGTGACTGGACATACCTACACGTAAGTAGCACTTGAAGCTGCTGAGCTGTAAAATTTGCTAAAGACTAGGTCACCTACCCATAGCAACCACCACAGTGTAACAATTGACGTTATTTTTAGATAACGTTGCGTGGAGGGTAGTTTCTGAACTTTTTACAACGACCATCTCCTATTAAATTATTAGTAAAAAAAATAATTCTGTAATAGACGTTGCAAGTGACGTGCGCACGTCATGTGACTTTTATGTCATTGGCATAAAGTTTAAATTATTGATATAAATGTCTACCGCATGCTTGTGAAATGCAATTATTTTAAGAGTTTGTTTAAATAGTGTAATGAGTTCCGGTTTATTAAAAATTATGTGGTCCTAAGCGCGACTGCTACGCTACAGGTCATGGGTTTGATTCCCAGATCGAGCAAGTGTTATTGGGTTTTTCTATGAAATTCTCAGTAGCAGTTTGGATGTGTACCCGGTTAATGGCAATAGGCTCGCCCCCTATTACATGGCATTTAAACATACCGGCAAACTCTGGGTGTACATTGGTACATATCTGCCTAACCCTTCGGGGGATACAGACGTGATGGTATGTTAAAAAGCAAATAAAATAAAGATAAAACTATGTGAAATTGTAATTAATTGGTGGTTGCGTGTAGATTCCCGTGCAACCGCTGGCTGGGCACGGGCGTGGATGACGGCTCCACGGAGCGCCTGCTTGTGGCGGCGCGCATGCGCGGGGGCGCCACGCCGCGCTCTCCCGCGCCGCCCGCGCCCGCGCCCCCCACGCCCACCACCACGCACCTGTCCACCTCCACCATACAACACATGATCGGTACATTCTACAGCTGCTATATTAGCATGCGACGCGTCTTTGTTAACGGCTGAGTGTTTGGTAACCCCTTGTCCTAGTTGAGCAGTGCGAAGCGACGCACTATTACTAACATTGTGGCGCGTTTTCTTCATACATGTCTGGAACATGTATCATATTTCCTACAGAAGCACAGCAATCAGCATTTTAAGACAACTTTTCCTTTGTAACTAATATAATGTCGCACTGAAGAGTTGAGTTAGACTTAATTGGTGGGAGATTAGATTGCTTGCAAGGCTGTGATCGTCATGAAAAATGCTTTTGAGTGACAGGAAAATATATAATTTCGGAAGATTGCTAATCTGGGAGGGTAGGTCTAGTTCAGCTCTACCTCGTCATGCACTGCTGTCATTTGCCTACTGTTGCTTAAGGCTCGCAGTACACAAGACTTCATGATGATCGTTTGCTATGTAGGCAACGCACTGCTCACTATTGTAATATTAAAAAAGAGGAATTATATATAAGTAATAACATTTATAAACTTCTACAGGTGACTGTGTCAACGCCATAGTAAAGTGGCATTATCAATCGAAGAGAGACAAAGACGCAAATTCACTCAGCGTCCTACTTTGTGGCGAAAATGGACTGGTCAAGTGCTTGGAGCAAGCTTTCTTATGTGGATTCAAATCAGTGCGGCTGTTTGGAAAAAATCTCTTCATTTGGGATTACTTTGGTAAGTTTTTTTAATATCCTTACTTTTTTTCGATTAGGAGAAATTCCGGTGTACACGGTCACTTACAAAATATGCATCTGTTGGAAATAAATATTTATAAAGTGTATTTGCAAAGGTCCCTCTGCAGGAGCCTCGCCTCTCGTTAAGACTGCTACAAAACTCTTCTTAAGGATGACTTTCAATAATTATAAAATGTATGTTTTTAACATTATCTTTTTTAAACAAATTCTACACATTTTATACCTACAGCTAAAGTAAAAGATGAGTTCAAAATGAGCCTTTGCGACGAGCCGACCACTCAGAGTAACAAAAGCTGCGGCATGGCGTACAACTGCCGACAGGACCAGGAACACAGAGCCATCTGGCGGTGCTATTGCCATCTTATGGACGAGATCAATTCCGTGGGCCGTACACTTGGGAAAGATGGAAAATTCCAACTTTTCATATGCCTCAGTTTACGGTGAGTGCTTCTTTGTAATAAATATGATCAATGATTATCTAATATTTATCATAAACCGAAACAGTTAAAGAATGGTAATGGTTATGTAAAATGCAATGTTATTTTGCAGTGAACACTGGCTCCATCGAATGCTTGTGCCGATGTCAATGACGCGCGTTACCATAGAGATGTACGAAGAACAAAGTTTCCTGCGCAAGCGCGGCCTTCTCACATTCCTCAGGCAAATACTCGAACCACTAGATGAATTCGATATTGTACTCGAAAATTCCCTCACGCAAGGCATTTAAATTTATGTTGTTAAGTACATTATTTAAGTCCTGTGGATACCAGGTTTAAATCTTATGATTCAATTATCCAGCTATTTACTACTTCAAAATATATTTTTATATGTAAACGGAAATACTCACTAATAAGTTATGTTTATTTGATATTATCAATCAGGGTCTGATTATTTTGTAGTTTTATTGTTAAGTTTTAAATGTGATTATTATTTCTGTTAACTTGCCAGATCAATCCAAAGATTTTATTTTTATAATAATGGTGCTTATGAGTAATTTCTTTTTACTAGGATTTTTTTTATAACTTTTAGGGTTCTTCCCAGTGGTTCTTACAAAATACTCTAACTGGTTTTGTAGGTATAATTCAACTGAATTACCTTGTTGACATTGCTATAATTTGTAATTGACACATGAAATATCATTTGAATAAAAACAATTTTGCATATTCTGTTTCTGTAAACTAATATTTGTGTATTGGGTATAAAAGTAAATTTTACTATTATGCACTCATAATTATGATATTAATCTTTATTCTTCTATATTCAATTGATTTTCAGGATATATTATTACAGCACAGAGTAAACTATCCACCGCATAACTTTAAACTATATGTAAAGCTTGATAATGTGATTATATTTTAAGTGTAAGAGAAACCTTTTTATGTATTTTGCGTAGATATTCTTAGTCGGATCTACTAAGGGCGAATTTCGCCAAACTTTTATACGTTTTAATCTATACTAATATTATAAAGCTGAAGAGTTTGTTTGTTTGGCTGAACGTGCTAATCTCAGGAACTACTGGTTCGAATTGAAAAACTCTTTTTGTGTTGGATAGTTCATTTATCGAATAAGGGTTTAGGTTTTATAACATCACGCTACGACACACGGGAGGGGAGCAGTTACCAAAGACATAACTTAACGCGGGTGAATAAAACCACGCTAAGTCGCTGACAGAAGCTAGTCTACGAACGAAATTTGAATTTTCGACAGCTTTTCCATACAACAACAGTCAGACATCAATTTTATTCTACGGATATTAAACTTATACCAGGTATAAATGCTTAGGGAAATTCGCACTTAGCTTATGAATAGTAATACAATAATAAATGGGTTATAAAATAAGTTACTACATAATCAATTATGTCATAGTTGACAGCTAGTAGGTTCGACAAAGATTTCGATATTTCTAGAAATTAGAATGTGTTCATGTTCGTTATTAATTACTTATAAAACTTACAAAAAAATTCATTCGGCACGGCAATTTTAACAATCACTACTGAAAATGTGAGATGAGTTTGTTTTTAAATTAAAGCTTTCCATCATAATAATAATGTGTTTGTAGGTATAGTAAGCGCGACGAGTCGTGAGCACAAATATGCAGATAATTTTCGGGATTTCGGGTTCCTTTCTGGGTATTTTGGGCCGCCGACGCTGCACGCGATTGATCCGTCAGCTGGACCGATCGCATGCAGGGTCTGCGCCCAATAAAACCCCTATAGGAACCCAAAAACCCAAAAATTGACTTGACATTTGTGCTCACGACTCCTGGCGACAAATATAACGCGTCGAGTTGTACCCAACTTACCCCCATAACAAGTTTACAAGTTACAAAAATGCTTAGTAATTTTTTTAACAAAATCCCAACTGAAACAGAGTTGAAAATAGCATACGCGAACAATAACAATATACTTATATCTTGCACGCTATTATCAACTCCATTGTGGTTGTGGTTTAGAACATAATCAATTTATAATTTGAATTGCATGAGCATTTTGCTAGTCAGTATGCACTCACCGTCCGAACTTCAGGAAGTGGCTAAGAAAAGGCTAAAATTTAGTAAATGTATTTGGTACAGTTACCTTCTTTTTCATTATTCATTGACATTGTCTTGAGCACCCTGTAGGCAAGTTTACTTCTCGCTCGATCTGCTTGTGATTTATACTAAGTTTTCTCTCACGCACACTTCAATATTATAAATGTTAGCATAATAAATTGTGAAAAAAAAAGATATTATAAATATTTGTCAAAACATTCGTCCGGAATAAGAGAACATCTTTTTCTTAAAATCTTGAGGCTAGTAAAATTGTAAATGTTGTGCATTGTTCGTAAAACATTAATGTTTCGACTCGATTCATTCTAAGTTAAGTTTTGCTCTCTTTTAAATGGTTGTTTGTAGTTCCTGCCGTCCTGCATGTTCATTATCAGTGTATTAAATTGTGCTTGATAACTCTACAATAACGCATTGTAACATAATTATGTGGAATATTCTAAATAAGTTTTAATCTACATTAATAAAATCTACGAAACTCAAAGTTTTGTACACAAAAAACGCATGCACGGAATGTTGTGCCAAAATCATAATCATTCAGTAAACAAAAAAAAAATCTTAATGTTTCTACCTTTTCATGTGTGATTACTTTATGGAGCGTGAGTTTTGATCTAACCATGGACATGAACCAATAAAAGACGTTGGAGATTTTATTAAAATTGTAACACTAGGTATATGCCTATTCTATTATAATATCATGTATAAGGGTGGACGCTTAACAGACGGAAGATGCGCAGCGTATCGTCGTCGCTTCGTCTGTCGCGTACCACCAACAGTCAATATAGATAATTATATTTCCAACCTTACACAACCGATGATGCATAAGCATTAGTGCGTCGATCATGCTAACGACGATACCTCCATCGCATCTTCCGTCAGGTATGTGTCCACCTTAAACCTAGTAAATAATCTAGAACTATTTTGATATTTCAGGATAGTTATATTCATGAGATACCAACAAAACTAAACTCACGTTCCTATCATTTCAACGACATAACTAATATACCGTAGGTAAGTAGATATAACAAAAGTAATGTGTACACAGTTGTCAAGTGATGTAGGTACCACACCACGACCTAAAAAATAAACAAAACCTTGAATGCATGCAAATACCCTAAATAATATTTTTATATAGTTTCTCAGAAAGTAAAAGATCTATGTAAAATATGTACCTATAGGGATTAGAGCCATGCCACAATTTGTTCAAAGCAAACCAGTACCTAAATATGTAACTTGGTTCATTTAGATAAAATCAGAGAATCCCAACATTCAAATGATTAGAAGTTCAAACGACAACTGCAGTGTCGTTTTAGTTTGCTCTCATAATGACAAATAGGTTAGAATTATGAGATTATTGTCTTCCTAACTGATTAAAAGAAAAATATTACCAAAGAAAATTGACAATTTAATTTTAAATACTCAGCTACTGAAAAAGTTATGTCCAATAAATAAAGTTATTGAACTTCAGCTGTAGTTTTTTTCGAGTTGCCCGTTATAATAGAACTATTGTAAATTGGCGTGGACTATGGACTTAAAATAATTTTGGGTAAAATAGTTCGGTCATGTTGGGAGGGTGAGTAAAAGGCGACTAACAAAAGGGATTTATATGGCAGATGTGAGTGGCAACACCGGGAGAGGACTCCCTAGAAAGACCTACCCTGACCTTATTGGTGAGGTTCTTCAGAAAGGTCGGGTGCGCAGTACTCTTAACCGGCGTGCTTGTATGAACAGATGTATGAACGCGGACGAGGCGATAGAAGTATGTAAGGATCGTAGCAGGTGGCGTTCTGTGGTTTCTGCCTACCTCCATGGGAAAAAGGCGTGAGGTTATGTATGTGTTAAGGGTTATTCACATGTACACTTTATGTACCCGACAACTACCTGTGTCACCGCCCCTGTCGACACCGGCTGTTCGCAACATGCATTGTGGCGCGCGCACAATCCCTGTTGTGTCGCATGCACAGTGCTATTAACTCCCTATCCCTAATAGAGACAGTGACATCTTTAAAGACATACCCAGTGTGATTATATCAAAATGTCTCATGTTTTGTGAAAACCATGTTTGTTAAATAAGTTGTAAATTTGTTTCTTATTTTATTTTATCTTTTTAAAGTTATTGTTAAGTATGTCTTAATTTGTTTTTGAAATTAGTTTTGTTTATGTACTTAATATGTTAACCAAAGCTTATGTTTTACCTATTAATTACTGTTATTGGCGCAAGCCGACAACAAACTCACAACAACAAACCAAGCACACCGCTTGTCTATATGAGTGAGCGCACTACATTTTGCCGTCAAGGCCAACTGTATGCACCAGGTAGACCACATCGTAACCATCAGCAACACAGCGAGGAAGGGGTGTCGCTGGCGAGCAACTATTCCAGACACATTTTTATTGTTAGCACAGCCCAATACAAAAAGCTACAAAGACACTATTCACACCATACCTTTACTCGTTCACTAGACTGCGGTGTGGTGTGGCTGTGGTACGTATGTATATGCCCTTATTAGAATACTGCATAGATTTGTCCCTAACTTAAGTAAGTCTGACGAATCAACATTAAGCTACGCTACGCTGTGCTAACTAAGCTAATTTCGTCGTGGTAAGTATTTGTTTCTATCATAAACTTGGAAGTGCGCTGTACGAGTCAACTCGTATTGCGTCAATGTAACATGATATTATGTTTGACGTCCGGTTTCTGAGGTGTTATAACAGGGCTTTATCGATAGACGATAGTGCTAAAGGAAACGAAGAATCACCGTACTTTGTTATTGAGAAACTTATCTTCTATATATACTTATAATAAATCTGTAGAGAGGTCAATTCTATACATAAAATATATTTCCAAAATAACTATCAGGGGGTGATTAGGGATCGATACTGATGCCAAAAATGCAATCAGTAACATTTTTGTCTGTCTGTCTGTATAACCGTTATAGAAACAAAAACTACTCGACGGATTTTAACGAAACTTGGTACAATTATTTTTCATACTCCTGAGTTGGTTATAGTATACTTTTTTCATCACCCTACAATCAATAGGAGCAGAGCAGTGAAGGGAAATGTTGGGAAAACGGGAGAAGTTACTCCATTTTTTAAGCTTCCGTCGCGTGTGTAACCTTTATGGTTAAAGCTAAACAGAAATCATGTATGACGGAAATGTTCTCCTTAAAATTATATAAAAAATATCCCACGACAGCATTTGTCTATTTTTTATGGTTGACTCACAATATCACGTGTAACTCCCGATAGCCTAGCAGTTCGAAGCTTTCTGATTATATTTGTCTACTCTTACTACACGCTGACGGAGTTGCGGGCACAGCTATTAACAATAATATTGTGCGGTTCCGTATTGCGATATTTTTCAACAGTATTGTAGATTGACATATTATATTTCCCTACTAAAATATGAAAGTTAATCTGTCTGTTACATTAAAACCACTGAACCGTGAGGTAGGACATAGGCTACTTTTTTTACGAAAAACAACGGAAACGCGGACGAAGTCGCAGGCAACAGCTAGTATGAAAATAAATTAGATCTACCTACTATGAAATTGTAAGTGAGATGGCCGTGGCCACATTGGCTCACGGTGTACCTACGCAAGACGATAAATTTATGCATTGTACTTACATAAAAAGCATTGATATTCATATTTTGTATACCCCAATGATGTAAAGCCTAAGAGTCAGCTCAAACACAGTTGCCCTTCCTCTTTCTCACTCTCACAGTCATATAGCATAGCAATCCGATACGATCGGGAGAAATCAGGCTCAAAATCCGTGGTTTTCAAGAGACGGGCGAATCACACCTCTGACTTCTAAACTCTAGGCTCCCACCAAGAAATTCCTAATGGAAAATATCCAATAACTTATGATACAAGATTACAAAGGCATTAAACCGACTGTAGTTTAAAAATGCCTCTCGAGACCTTGTGGTAGGATAGCATCAACTGAACTTATGGCCAAAAACAGTACCTATAATAGCGAATTGAGAGCTATTGGATTAGATTTTTCGAGATTAAAATAATTTTCGTAATTTATTAACAATTTTTTTATAACTACAACGCGGATTAACTAAACGTAATGCATGATCGGGAAATTGCGCCATTCAAAGATTTTTTCCATTGCTATTAACAGATTAATAGATTGATACATAGTTATGGGATATTTATTTATATTACTTCAGTAAACTAATAGTAGAAATTATCGAATCATGCATTTTGGGTTATTGGAAATAATGATTAAACCAAAATTACAAAAATATAAAAATGTGGTCTTTACATATTTTTTAGCTTTCACAAATAATATTATAGATGGCGCTGTACCGCTTGTTTTGTATGCGGTCGTTCGTTCGTTCGACCCGGACCGACCGACAGATATTCGACAAGTAAGATGGCGGCGATTAATGTGAAAGGCGAAACGTTGTCGTATTCCCATTTGTAAATAAAGTTATTGGTTCATTGAAATATTATTGTCAGCATAACGACGGCAGAATATTTGATATCGTATAGTGTAAAACAAAGAGTGATCTGTTGTGAACAACCCATGACTTGAATTGCTTTTCATTTCACAATAGACAAAACCCGTCGCAACGAGCACTCGACCAGTCGAGGCCATATTTATGATGTTATCTGTTGTGTGAGCGTCCTCAGAAACCACATTGATAAATGGTTGTGGAAATCCACGGCGATGGTATGTTTCTTCTCTTAATGCAAACTTGGTATTACCAGACAGTGCAAAATACGATTCTGTATTGTTCCGTCACTCTGACGCTTGTGTAGTGAAGCGCCGGATTATTTTTATTCATAGGGGTCGATGCTTTATTTTAAGTTATTCGCCCATTCAAAGTTAAATCTTTGGGGGTTTAACGATGTTATACGTTATTCTGTGCAAAGGATCATGGTTCCTTGTTTTCCATACGAAATGTGTTGTTTTGATACTAACATTCTTTTTCTTTATTTTCAGGAGTGTTTTCTCTGTATGAAGAGTATGTAAATTCAACATGAGTTCCAGTGTTCCAAAATAGTGCTAGTAACTATAGATACAACTGATTGTGTGTTACAAACTATGGATGAAAGTGTGGACTTCTATTGACATATTACATACATTGACATTTGAGCATCACGGAGGTGGTAATGGATCCAGTAGGACCATGGTCAGCATATTCATACAATCGGTTAGCAGGGGTTCAGGCCGGTGCTGCAAGTGGAGATTTTCATCACCACCTAGCAAGTGGTGGCTCTGGATTAGGCAGCCAATCAGTGCCATCAACTACAAGTCAGTTGCTTCTCCAAGCAGCACATACTACAGCATCATTAGCAGGACAACTTGGTTCATCAACTGCTTCACCCTTCAACCCTGCAGGATTCTTGTCTCCCCCAGCTGTTGGGTATGACGCAGTATTTTCGCCACTTTTTCATCATGCAAACCCCAAACCAGCACACTACAGTTCTTCTCTTCAAGCACAGCATCGCCAAGTTATAGCTCAAGCTCAAGCTGCAGTGGCATCCAAACAATCCTCAGTAGAATCAGAACTATCTACCTTAAGAGAAAATTATTCTCATCAAACGTTGGCAGCACAAGGAACATCATTTTTTGACCAATCTTCAACACCAGGCGGTGCTACTGGATTAAGTTGGCAAGGAAATAACCAGCTGCCAAGCCCATTTGGAATTTTACCTCATGAAAGTGTTGTGCCCTCATCTCCAAGCCCAGCTACAACAAAAGCATCGGCAACATATGAGAACTTTAATGCACATTTTGCTGCAGCACAAACTCTAAATAATCATTTGAACTCCCAAATTTCAAGTGCTGGTAAACAAACAAACAGATCTGGTTCGCCGGCGACAGCATCAAAACAACCAGCTACTTCAACATCATCATCAACGTTTTTTCAATCTCCGTCATCTTTTGGAAATCAGACTGATAATTCGTATAGTACAAGCAGTGCAAAAAGTGGTCAGCTATCAACACAGCAGGATTATGCAGGAAGTAAGTCCTATTCAAGTTCTGCAAGTTCAACTGCTCATTCCCAGCAATCGTGTATAGTGTCAACTCCACCGGTGACCTCTTCCCCAACTCCACCCAGTAAAGATTACCGGTCATCTTCCAGTACTACCTCGAGGCCATCAGCTACCATTTACAATTCCCAGTCTCCTAAAAATGCAAGTAGTGAAAAGCCTTCAAGACAAATCACCAATAGCATAAGTAATTTTGTGTCTCCTACAGTTAAAGCGCCACAAGTACAGACAAAAGCTCAAAGTAAAATATATCCAGAATTAAGTAATGAACAAAGAAAAAGTTGTGATTCTAATGAAAAAGTTCAGCCACAGTCATCCCCAATAAGTTATTCCATAATGGATGCCCCGGGCAGATTAAATTATAGTAGCAGCACTGGACCTTCATCTAAGACCAATAGGATCAACAGTTCACAATATTCTACCACACAAAACTCTAGTTTTAGGCATTATCAAAGTGGAAACAATATTGAATCAGATTATCATGTTAGAGCCAAAAGTAGTTCCAGTACAGATACAGGATACTCCAGTAGTAGTTCCCAAAATGGGCCTGATTGTGGTGTAGTTGTGCCAAGGCGACAGAGTCCCTCTCAAGCAGCCCCACAGACTTCTCCTCTTGATCATGGGTCAAGTCCTGCCTATCCAATGTATCATAGTCCTATGAACTCAATCAATTCTCCCCAACCACACAGTGATCATTACAATAAAGTTAATAATACTGCACCTCGATCTCCTTTAGATGCATCAGTGACACGATCACCATCTCAAAACAGTCAAGTGGCCTATCCTTCTGTTATTACTAGGGCTTTAGGCCTTGAACAAAATAAAACCTATAATGAAAGCAGATATGAACGAAGTCAAACACAGACTTCTGGTCAAACTTGTTGGGAAGGTGACCGACAAGGTTCTAGAAAATATTCTAGTAATAGCAGTAGTAATAGTTACAATAATGGTATAGCGGAAAGTAATACTCATAATGATGAATCTGTTCCTCAGAGTCAATCTTCCAATAGGGTGCTAAGTTTACCAGATAAACAAAACTATTTTGATGGTAGTAATGTAGCTTTACAGGATCTTTCTAGTTGCCGGGGTGATCCCATGAGTATAGTAAAAAATTTGCAAAGTTTGCAACAAAGTTGTCAATTACAAGAAGTCAAATCAAGTAAAAGTCAACCACCGGTAACAGTCCCAACAACTACTAACAAAATACCTGCCAGAAGAAAGAGTGTTGAAAAACCAGTACCTCATGCAAATATGAATGAATTGTCAAATGTTGTAATGGCTGATTATTTGGCGAATAGAATTCCCCCACCAGCACATAGTTCAACTAGTAATCAGCAACAAAATGGTAGCTATTTTGATTTTGAGAGGTGGAACCTTCCACCTCCTCCACCAAAAATGTTCCCTGGTACTTCAGCATTTGGTTCACAAGCTCCTTTGCATGCAAGCAATTTTGCAAATCAACATCAAGCACTCATGCCTCATGGACATGCCTTAACTTACTTTCCGCCCTTCCACCTAGGTCCTCATCCTGATTTCCAATCTTCTGTGGAGTTAACACCACTGTCGTCATTTAGCGAAACTCCACCTTCGGCTTCCTCGTCATCTTTTTCGACGCCAGAAACACGTGATGAGGAACAGCCTAAGGTGGTAGTACCTAATATAGAGGAAGAACTTGGTTTCCTTGCAGAACAACGGGCAAATACTGCATCGTCGGTAGCACCCTCTTCACAGCAGCAGAACATTAACAGCACTTCACAAGACGCTACTTCAAAAATTATGGATAAAAAATTTAATGTTCCTGTCACGGGCCCCGGTTCAGGTTTCATGGCTTCTTACTTGAAATTTTTGCAAGGAGAGCGTGACACGTCTCCTCCGCCGGCCGGCAGGGGCGCCAGAAAATCCACGTGGTCGAGAACTAATACTAATAATACAACAAATAATAAGCCTTATACGCCGAATGATCATAATAAATGTGATACTACTTCCACGCAGCAAAGTACCAATGGAGCCATGGCGTCGACAAACGTGATAAACACAGGTATGTCACTAAGTAATCCGGTCATGAGCTCCTCGGCGAGTATGAGTGGGACAGGCTTATTGGGTGCTAATCAAATACATGGCACGTCATCGAGTCTTCTTTCCTCTCAAACGAAAGAGTTGGACGATCCCCGTTATTACAATTTGAATAAGGATAGAAAACGTAAATATGACGGTAGCGAGGAAGCTACCTATGACGCAGAAGAGGAAGCGAGAAGGCTTAATAAGCCAGTGCTCAATGTGCCTAGTACGCCTCTAAATGACAAAGGAAAGAACAAAGGTCGAACAAGTATGAATAAGCCGACGCCGTCGGCGGTAGTGGCGCCCCAGCCGGCTGCCCCTAAAAAGCCACGAGCTCCTGCGCCGCCGCCCGTGACGTCGCTGCAGGCAGCGCCACAGCAACAATACTATTATCAACACCAGCCCGACGAAGGTGCGTTCAATTTATTAGATTTCCATTTAAGAAGTAGAGCGCGATGGTGAAGAGCTAGCCCTGAAGCTTGTATGACAGGAGCAAGCTAACTGCCTTTTGAGCAGGATATCGTGAAAACTTGTTACATTTTAACTGTGATGATAAACATTTTTATTAGATGAAATCTATGATTATATTATTTGTAAATATTTTCTGTGAAAGAAATGTGATGTACCTATCCTAGTAAACGTCGATATTTTTAGGGTTAGCCTGTAACAAGATTTCACCTAAATTGTTGTTAATGACACATTATTAGTGCCATTTTATTGTAAATTGTAGAATTTGTGACTCTTGTCATACTCGCTATTGAAGGGGTGCTACCATTAATAATTCCAAAATTATGGTATATTTTTTTATGGAATTCATACCAGTGGGTGTCTGTTGTACATATAAATAATGTATTGTATTTTACAGTATTTGAGATTAGTTAGTACTTACAATAGTGTATGCATATTCTATATAGCTGAAAGTGATTTTATATTATAAGGGAAATAAATTGCATAATACATTGACAGCTATAAGTAAGTACGAGATAATGTATTAGAAGGCCATGCCCTGAACATAAGTTTTTTGTATTTCTATTTAATTGTTATTTGTTTATGCACAACTCTCAATATTTTATGTAAATAATTTTGTATAATAGGAGAAGACATAAAATAAACATGAGTATATTACCGATAATGTGTTAAATAATTTTAATTTGTAATTATTCCTGGTAGCACCCCTCACTTCGCCAAAATAGGGATAACATGTACAGTACAACCAAATGAGAATGATGTAGCTACTGAACCATAATATGATAAAGAAGTAGCTATTTTAAAATATAATGATTATTATAAATATAGATCAAGTACTGTGATGTGTGTACATGTTATCACAATGATGAATCCATTCATCAATTGGCTATCCTTTTCCCTTACCTATCCTTCCTTTCTCTCATAATTATGTATATTATAAAGTCATTGTTGGTGTAATTGATTTATTAATGAAATTCAGCAAGAGTAATAACTAAATTAAAGCAAGGCCAAATTGATCATAGGTGCCTTTTAAAATAATTCGATACAATTTAGTTTCCAGATACTTACGATTAAGACATCTCATCCTTTATTGAGTCCTTACGAATTTCGAAGATAATTATCGGGTAATCTTAAATTATGAATATTCGTTTAAAACAAGAACTAACCTAATTTTTGTTCTAAAATTTACAGTTTAGATGTTTTAGTTCCTTCTTGTATGTAAAAGTGTAAGTAACATTTTCAAAACAAGTATTCTTGCAAACGGTGGGTGGGTGTTATATTTTTTGTTTAATGTCTAGAAATCCTTAGTCATGAACATAACATTCAAGTTTTTTTAGTCAAGCTAAGCTTGATTTCTATTTTCTATATTTTAGTTGCAGCACACGGTGCTAACATGGGTTATGGGCTTTATGGGGCAACAGAAAACGACAATAAGGCGAACAGAAATATGCAACATAATATTAAATCACATCATCAAGTTTCCAGTAGTGGGCAAGTAGACAACTCGAGACCAATAGAAGAAATGCCTTATCAGGTATGGAATATCTATTCAATTTACTCACCTTCATATTATTTAAAATAATATAAACATGGGCAAAGAAGTATAGCAAGTCCATCTATCGCCTAGACCTGTATTGGCGATCATAAGGTCTAACTAATTATTCTCACTTTTTGCTACCAGCGAACTCAAACCCTTTTCGTACGGCTGTTATACTGAGCGATCACCATATTGCTCATTATACCAGCACCGCTACGTCTCGGCAACGGCCCGGCCGGAGCCAGAATCTCCTCAAAACATCCAAGTGTTAGCTGCGAGAGCGCTGCTAGCGAGCAGTCACCTTTTTGTTTTGTCATTTAAAAAAATATTTTAACGCACATGATTTACAGTCCTGGCTTGAATGACAAATTCTAAATTATTAGCTGTGTCGGAGCTGTGCCATTCTAATAAGCGGTGATCTTTGAACCCATGTGTGAACTAAGTTGCAATTTGCCGGCACGTATGGCTTGGTGACAAAATAAGTGTGTGCCGAGAGTCTGAACAGAAATATGGTTATGATGACGGAATTTTCGGAGATTATATTCCTACTCATCTTATCAGATGGATTAGATGAGTATGTGATGTGACCGCAAATTATGGCCCTTACCAGTTATTGATCGGTCCACCCTACTTAGGGAATGCAATCCCGTAAGATTATTTCAAACTAGGCATTTATGGGATTAAACATCCCATTGGATTTAGATAATCCTGTGGGATCCCCCAAGGTGATGCAAATAAACTGTAGATCACCTGTACCATATTTGAAGGGTTTTGTGTAGTTTTAATTAATTGAATAAATACGAAATATCAAATTCTTATAAATATTTATCAACTGAAGGTAAATGTACGAACAAGCGCTAATACGCCTGAATTTCGTTTCTCCTCAATCCCGAATTCCCACCAATGATCCCGCCCAATTTACGAGCGGGGTTGGTCCCGCATATGGCATACGAGATCCCGGTATTCCAGTCCTGGAATACCGGCACCCTAGCAGTTAGGTACTAGGGACTATATTGTGTTATAATCGCACTCGACGCTAACACTTTCTCTCTATTTTTAGTCTGGGGAATTTATAGCAATAAAATCCGAATTGAATGAAATGTGGCCCGCGATTTGGAGGGTCGATGGCAAAACATTACTACAAAAATATGAACCATTTGAAGAAAATGGAAAAGTTTTATATCGTAATATTTCTACAGTAAGTATTGAATGTGCATATATACATAATTTCTCACTTGATTGTGGTGCAAGTGACATCGGTAGTGTTACACTTGAAATAATACGAAAACCGCCCTAACGTGTTAATGTCAGTTTGTTATCATGAACATGCGGTTCCTGCAACAATGTTACCATCAATAATTTATTTTATATATTTTTTTGCAGTATACAGTATGGAACCCAGAGAATAAAAAGTTATATACACAAGTTCCAGTCAAAGTAAGATCACAGACGCATTTGGAGACAATAGTTGAGTTAGTTAGAAGTGAACTTCCAATTGATGACTGTTTTATCGAGAAAAGGATGTTGGAGACTCAAATGTACCAGGAGAACTTTGAAGTCTACATTCAAACCTTAATATCACACGCATTAGATCCTAATTTCCTAACGGAAATATTTCAGGAACAAGGTAATCGTTGTATTTTATGACTTTATTTTGTGTATAACCCCCTATGGAATTAAAAGTACATACAAGATTATTCAGACATACTAAGTATAAACACCAAATATTTACTTATATGTATAGCTGTTGCTGTATTGTAATGGAAACTAAAAACACAAAACAGTAATAAAATGCGGTTGCTTATTTCATACCTATTACAATAGGTAAAGATAATTTGATAATTTATTTAGTGCCATTAGCACAGCTGTTGTTTTCAACACACCATGTACGCGTTGCGTTGATCGGTGTCGATATTGGTGCTTTCATTTTAAGCAATTGTTGCAGCGAGACAGCAGCGCGACCGCAGCTCGACCGAAGCGCGATCGTCGCATAAAAGTTTCGTTCCGTACAATAACCGCAGCGCGCCTGCAGCGCTGCTGTCGCGCGACCGCACGGCCATGCACGACGACCGTCATAAGTTGTCGGAATCCATTGTGAGATTTTGCCGCACGACAGCAGCGCTTCAGCAGCGCGGCCAAGGGCCCCTCGGACGCGCCGCCGTCGCGCTGAGCGAGCCCTACGCCTACCTGCACCGTCACATTTCAGACGAATACTTCCTATCGAACGTGAAGACGGTGGACGAGGTGACGGAGAGCATGCGCGCGCGCGTGTCGGGCGGCGCGGGCGCGGCGGGCGGCGCGCGCGCGCTGGACGCGGCCGTGGCCACGTGGCCCGGCCTCAGCGTGGCGGCCGGCGCGGGCGCGTGTCGCGCGTGCGCCCGCGCCGCCGTCGCGCGCCTGCTGCTGTACGGCCAGCCCTACAACCCCGCCACACTCGAGCCCGTCCAGCCAGACGCGCGACTGGCCTACGAGAAGGTATGTTTACCGCCACTGAACGCTCTGTACGTTGATGCTAATTGTTGCATGTATACAATCGCAGACCACCAATAGCCTCCCAAAGTTATACCGAGTGCGCGTTGGTAGATAGGTAAGTATTTGGCACCAATTTCAGGTAGCTTTTCCATGAATGATAAATTGCTGACCCTCAAAATTGTTTATAAATTTAAGTTATGTTACGTTTTCAGGAGTTCCTCGTATGTGCGACGTGTTGCAGTCGAGTGCAGCTATATTCAAGGATATCCCATCAGAAGTATCTAATGTACGCGGAGTGCAGTAAGCGAGTCGCCGAGAAAAGGATGCAAAACCCTAGTAAAGACACAACTGTGATTCTGAACGAGTTATTGGCTGACGAAGTATGGTTGTCTCAGGTGAATATCGCAATGTTTATGTTCTATGAAGAGATTAATGTATGCTTTCATTACGAAATCTGTTATTCTGATGACTGTATTGATTATTTAAAAATAAGGTCTGGTTTCGGTTTTTTTTCACCAAATATCTTATCATATTGTGTCACTTGGAGTTAGTTACGTGGCCGTTATGAGAGCAAATTGAGTTTTAAATAAGTTTAGGTTTGTACTTGTGCGACTCTCTTTCAAATGCTCGAAACAATTTCCATTTTTAACGACTTCATAGTGTATGTGCAAAATTATTAAAGCTCAGTAAAAAATCCGGCCAATATCAAGCGAGAGCAAACGTAAAGAAAAATATCGCGATATATTCGCGGAGTTGCAGATATTCACTTGAGAATGTGTGTGTTTGCAGCTGTTCCGCGACGTGCGCCACTCGTGGGCGGAGGCTGAGGCGTGGGAGCGCAAGCTGCGGCACGCCATGACGCGACAAATGATTTAACGTTGGCGACACCTCGCGCGCATGTGCAGCCTCTAGTAAATATCTTGTAAGGACAATATTTTCTTTTCATTTTTATACAGGTGAAAACGTGCTGTATGTATGTAATTGTTTTGTATTTTATTATAATTTTAGCATTTAATTACAATGTTTCATATTAAACCTTAGCAGGATCTTGTTCTAGTTTTAAATGAACCTCAAATATTGTTTACATCTAATTGAATTCATTGGCTGTTACTTAGTATTTATTTTAAATACTCCGGTGCCATGTAATGCTTGCTTGTTCTGAAGTGTATCTGTTAACATTTACTGTGCTGGAAACATATTTTTTATTTTCTATACTCATGTAAATGATTGTAATAGATATTCATAAACCGAAGGCGGCCTTAGCTTACAAACATATCAATTATGGGTTACCCTGATTGACCTGTTGCAAATTGTGAAACTAAATGATTGTTACTCCCGATATTCGCTTAAGTCACTACACTTACTGGTTTTAGGTTATCGCTAGTGTCCCCATAAGACTGGGTTATGCATCTCTTACTTCGAGTGTGATATGATCATACCTTGGTGCATAAGTGAGCTTAGGAATATGTCCTTGAAAGCTATAAGATTACAATAACTAACTACGATGTGTTTTACACCGTAAAGAGAAATAATGCGCAATAAAGTAATAATAAATTGTAAGTACATAGTATACTAATTTCAGAAGTACAGCTGACGTTACTATGTCGGGCCTGATTAGGGTCGTTAAGGCCGTCAATACCATAAAGTATATATTTTTGGTCTAATTTCAATGTATGTGCTACATATTTGACCGAAATTTACATCAACACAGATAACTTCCGTGAACCAAAAGACTAGATTAAACGACACATTAAAACAAGATGAAATAAAATGATAATAAAAACACAATATTTTTTCGGTTCAAGAAGGAAGATTTTTAAACGTGAATTATTTGTGATATTCATTTATTTTAGGGCCTAATTACTGTAACTGCTAAATGTAAAAAGTACGTAAACTCTTTTTGTATGTATTTTTAATCAACAATGGTTATATAATTGAGTAACATGATTTTATATAATTATTACTCATAAAGAATATTATATGAACAGAATTTAAAATTACTCATTTTAGTTGACTACTAAAACTCAATAAAGGTTGTATATTTGTAGTCACTTATTTACAACATGTCTAGCAGTATGCATGCCGATTGTCGTAATTGCACACTTGCGATACTTCTTTTACAAAAAAGACTTTGTTTAGTCTTTTGTTAATTAAATTCAACTCCACATATTGTGTAACTAAACTAAAAATGAGTTGAGTACATAAGTGTACATGTAAGGAAAGTGCTGTTTAAGTACATAAGCAAACTTTAAGCGATTAACGACGTTCACACCGCCATTTAATCTAACCTAGTTTAGCAATATTGAATCGTCGTGCATTTATTTAAAGGGCAGATTTCATCGACCTAAGTTAATCTAACCATTACAACTAACGCGTTACGATTCAATATAGTTAAAAGAAAAGGAAATAAAAAAGCTAAACTGCTATAGTATTGCTCGCAGTGTAGTCTGCGCTTTAACAACTTAAACATTTCCATTATGCTTATTATTATGACGATGGGATGTTTGGTTTAATCTAGCTGGCGTATAATATCATCTTAGACACGCTAAACACATAAGCGGGTTCGGCGCATACGGTTCGGCATTTTCAATACAATTTTGTGAAATATAACCAAATCACAGCAGTCAACATGCATGCTTCGCGACTATAAAAAAATAATAGATCTGACTTCCAAACTTCCACCTGCTAAATATGTAGGTGCATACATGTGTCAGTTTTGGTTTTAAAACATTCTTAACAGCTCATAAGTAGCTTCGCCATTAATTGTTGCAACATTTCATCTTACACAGATACATAATTATATAAACTAACGACTGGTGAAAAACACAATTATAAATTGCGTTTATTACAATATGTCACCTACCACAGTCTTAATGATCTCACCCTATGTTATCTGGGGCAAATTAAGGACGATATAATATATCTGGCTTAATTATTTTACAGTCTGTTGTGATGTTCAAGTTCGAAGTAACACATTCCTGGAACAATATTTAAATTCATTTTTTATTTAAAATTACCCTAAACTTTTAAGTGATTACATTTTGGCACGACTGTTTATATCTGCCCTATAATTTGTAAATGAACAAAATGTGACGATATTATATTTCTATTTTTAAATATAAGTACACTATGAAAAGATATTTTGTATAATTGCTTTAGGTTGTATAGGTTTTTAATAATATGACTACGTCAATGTAGTTTTATAGTAGTTATATATAGCATTGTAAAAATTACAGGTTCTGTCTGGTAATTAAAGTTAAAGAGAACTTTATTTATTTTGTTCAGATTGGACAGGTATAGGTCTACTTATTTGTTTTAATACCATTTCTTACTATAAGACATAACGGCAATTTTATCGAATAAAACCTATTACTAGCTACAACATTTGTTTTATTATATCTATTCTATGTACAGTGTACATTCGGCGCCAACAAAGCTGCAACATGTTTGAGCAGATCTTACACACAATTTTCAACTTTATTTCTACACTGTTTTAGTTCATAATCTAAACTATTATTTATTGGCAAGCGTAAGGTAGGACGCCCCCAGGCTCGGTGGAGCAAACAATCTTCGCAAGGTAGCCAGTAGCAACAAAGTTGCCAAGAATCGAGCTAAGGGGCGTGCTATTGGAGAAGCCTGTGCCCAGCAGTGGACAGAGGTAAAATTGTTTGTTAGTAAGAAGTAATCTTTTCGATTCCAGATCCAATTACAAAATACCTTTAACTGATAGAAAGCTATATTTTCAAAGAGTGCTGCAGGATATGTTTTATGGTAAGAAAAAAATTGTTTTTATAATAAAATCTTAACATGTTTGTAAATAAAATCAAAGAAAAATGAGCTTATTGGCTGGTTTATGCCGTAGGTAGTGTGTAAAACAAATCAATACAATGTAGGTATTGCAAAAATATTATTTCTTTTAAAAAAGTCCGTCCGTCATGGTTTTCCTTTCATTTCATTTGTTGTTTGTTAGAGAGATTTGACCTTTATGATGGATCCTTTTGATTGATACCATAAAAGTACATAATATTATATTTTCGGATTTTAGCCGGTTCGATTCCCCAGTGTGGGCAAAATTATTTATTATTATTAAAAAATTGCTATCTCCAGTATTAAGTGTACTTTCCAGATGAGGTTGAAAAATACCACTTTGCATATTATTGTTTTACTGCACCGCTGTTCTTCTCTGATTGTAGCACTGTTGACTTAGACTTTGCAGTGGTTGGAAATAGTGCAGTTTATTAAAAAAAAAGCCCAGACGCCAAGCCACCATGTACATACTGCTTGGTAAGTGGATACTTTACCACATTCTAGTAAGTTGCACTACTCCATGCAAACATTTAGCATGACACTGTAACTTATTCATGTGATCACCGATCACAAGTTGTTGACTCATTGCGTGAAGGCTTTGTGCAAGTTGCTATGTATTCCAATATAAAAGTAATAGTTACACCGTGTAGGGTTCAAAATCGCTATTTGTAAAGTATATTTATTTTGACTGTATATAAACCCTCCTAGATCCACTATCGCGACTAATGATGCCTCTTTCTAAACATATCAAGTTATGTCCTCGGGTTTTTGATTTCGTAAAATCGTTAGCTTTACTTCACTTACCACGTGTGGTCATTCTGCTTGGTTCTTTCTGGAGCTTTTGGTCTTATATTTGAAAAAATTAAATGCAATTTTTTATGGGTAGATAAATCCTTATTCATGTACTTAGCTGTCTGGGAAAAGCAGAGGGCTATTATACTGGCTAAAATAACATATAACACTTTGTTATCTCGCTTTTGGAAATCTAATTAATTAAATGTTTGTTTATTTATGAGAATTGAAATAAAACTTTTTTTTTTATAGAATACTTTTAATTTGCTTGCACACAGCCTCTATTGAGAACAATGTTAAGGAATATGTAAAAAAAAAAGCCTGGACAAGACAAACAAAAATAATTCAGGGGAACCAATACCACAACATCTTTACATATGATCAATTTAACGATAATAGCTCTATTTGAACGATAAATAATTACAAGCAAAATCAAGTAGAGCTATTCACGAATAAATCGGAACGTATTATAATTACATGCATAATTAATGTGATATGGCCAGTTCAGTTGCATAAATCATAAAATGTCAACAGGTATAAGATAAGTATTAGGTATCGCGTACCTGTTCAATTCCAATATAATTAAAACAAAACTCAAAAAAGTTGCGCAGGAATAGTAGCAAAATTATAACTATAATGTAGTTGAGATGAAAGCTTTATAATAATATACTTTGATGTTTTATGAGAAACAAATATGTATACAATATCTTAACATATTTATAATTACTATTTTAAACCAACTGTATTAAAAGTACAAAGATCAATGTGATTTGGAAAAAGGTCCCAGTTGACAGTGTTTAGTCAGTTGTGTGCACATCTCCTGTACTTATATTATCACGAGGACGAGGCACGCATGAGGTACTGAGCGATGACGGCGGCCACGAGCAGCCCTCTCGTACCGCGTCACTATCGTCACTTGCGTGACATAACTTATACAAGAATCTAGAATTACGTAAGTATTAATAACTGCATATATCATACATCTAAACTCAAGTAACTTATTTTTTATTCAGTTTCAAGTTTTAATATTTTACTTTTTTTTTATTATTTTTTATTTATTTTTTTATACCATAATCTCTCATTTGTTAACCACAGCGCGTTGTTGCCGGTGAAATCTGCCTTCCACGAATGAATTTGTCCGTCTTAGTAATACATTATGTCGTGGTGATGCCGCTGACGCAACACACCGTCGAGATCCACATGAACTATTCAACTTTTTCCGGTTTACGGGTGTACTGAGGACGAGGGGGCCGCGTCGCGCCGCGAGGTCCGCCGCGAGGGCCCCCTCTGCCGCGGCCCTTGAATCCGCCCTGGTAGCTCTGGTTATCGTTGTATCTGTCTCGACCACCATTTTCATTCTGCTGATGGCTATCACCGGTGTCACCGTTACCGTAATATCCGTCGCGATCATCTCCTCCGCGACTTTGGTAGTTGTCTTTGCCTTGTCTGTTCTGATACCCGTCGTACTGCCTATTCTGGTAGCCGTCCTTTCCGGATCTGCCCTGATAGTCTCCAGGGTGCCTACCACGGTAGCCCTCTCCTTGCCTGTTCTGGAATGCACCGCGGCCGCGGTGTCCGTTCGGAGCGCCCCTACCGCTGCCTCCGCCACCACCGCGTCCGAATCGCCGGTATCTTGCTTGGCCGTCACCTTGTCCGTGAATTTTACGTTCACCGCCATCGTCGCGATCAGGACTTCCTCCACCCTCTTTAATTTCCTCGTCGTTTTTGTCGTCGGAAGGTGACGCGACCGGGCGTTCTTCCATCATGGGCGGCGCGGGCTGCGGGACGGGCGGCGGCGCCTGCAGCGGGACGGGCAGGTGCACGTGCGCGGCCACGCCCGCCAGTGCCACGCCGGGCGGGAAGCCGGCGTGCTCGGGGTGCGGCGGGAAGTGCGGCTG
Source organism: Caradrina kadenii (assembly GCA_947462355.1). Classification (NCBI taxonomy): domain Eukaryota; kingdom Metazoa; phylum Arthropoda; class Insecta; order Lepidoptera; family Noctuidae; genus Caradrina; species Caradrina kadenii. Next base: position 6,815,548 of record OX381677.1, on the reverse strand, counting down.
CGGGGGCATGGGCAGCGTGCCCGGCTCGGCCACGCGCCCGCCTGGCAGCTGGACGAAGTGTTGGTTGGTAAATGTCTGAGTAGGGATCGGCCCAGGCGGCGACGGTTGATTGGGGATCACCGGCGGTTGCGGTGTGCCGACGGGGCTGTCTATCTCAGACTCTTGCAGGAAGAAGAAATTCTGAGACCCTATGACCTCGGCGATAGGTCTCTGTTGAGGATATTGTTGGGCAAAATACGCATGCTCGACCTCCTGCAACGTGATAGGGGGCAACGGCCTGAGTGGATAGGCGGGCGCAGGCACGACGGCAGGCGCCGGCGGTACGGGCAGCGCGCCCGGCGGGTACACAGCCGCCGCCTCGGCCTCTACTTCGTTCTCCACCACTTCCACAGGCTCCATTTCCGGTACTAACACATGACTCTCTTCAACCTCTGATGTTACAATCTCAGCTGTACGGTCAAAATAGCCACATTCGTGAACTGCGCTCACAATCTCTTTGATATGAGTATAAGTAGTGCCCAATATTTCTTTGGGCCTGCCGTCGATTATAGCATACAAATGTTCAGCAGCTTTTGTGGTGTAAATATGGAATCCAGGTTGTCCTTCTTCATTAACCTCATGCTTGGGGGTCACCTCAGGGTAACTGGAAAAAAAAAAAATTTGAGACAACATATTATATTAGTGCCTATTATTACATATAACTTAAACATGTTACTGACACTATATGATACCTATTTACCTTTTTTAATATAATGCAACTATAAGTTTCAGGTTCATGAAACAAATAATCCAACAAATACACATCATCCTAAACAGTAATGTACAATATATAAATAATTGTATAGAAATGGACATCTACTGATATTTAATACCATAATTACACTTACAGATCATCTAAAATTTTAAGATCCTCTTCTGTGAGCTTTGCTGCACCATTGGCTCCATTCAGAAAGTCATTTCTAGCTTCTGTATTGCCCATTTGATTAAGACAGTCCAAAACAAGTAAAACTTCTCGGATTTTGCTAGTTTCTGCTGCATACCGCACCCATGCATCCTATATTCAAAGAATTTATCACATTATTGATGTGGGCTTAGAGTAAGAGTATTGTAACATATTTAGAAAAATATACATTTATATTTTAGTAAAGCAGAACAACAAAAGAAAGTTCTGTCTCAGTTTATAGAAAGAAAATCTGATAGAGTAGGGATAGTATGAGCATTTGCTTGGCCTCTTCTCAAATCACCATATTAAGTCATGTTACATAGATGCTAACTACAGCCCTTATAGTTCTACACAAGTAACTTTTAATTTTTTGAATAGTATTTACTAACTATTCTGGGTATTATTTACCTTCATTGTAACAATAAAATGTATCTATTTACCTTCTTTGCTTGTTTTTTCGCCTCACGCTCTGCAGAAGTAGCAATTGATGTCACTTGCTTTGACAGCTCCCTTGCAAACTCCAGTGTATGGGCGACTTCATCGTATTTAGCAACAGCCACTTTTTGTTCACTGTGCAGTTCTTTTCCAGCTTTTTGCAAGTCTCGGTAGGATGTCAGCTTACTCTGTAACAATATCAGAAACACTTAATAAAACAATGAATTTAGTTAGTGTTTCCATCAGAACTGTGTGACGTGAGAGCATGACAGAGCTGTGAAACAGACTGACTTTTTCAACGAAGCTATGTGATTACATAAATGAAGTAGTCCTATTGGTAGATACCACACACATTCCTCGCTGCACAGCCTCGCATAGCTCTGGTGTAAACATCGCCTTATCCACAAAAATATTTTTAGACAATTACAGTATCTTGATAATCCATAATCATCACCTTGGTAAAAAGGTGAATTAGAAAAATTATTACCCTAACTTTCCATTTTTATACTGATGTAATGTAATTTAAGCAATTGCAAAAAAAATATATAAACGAAATTGTGCTAAAAACAAAAATAGAGTGCATGGTTATAAGCAAGTAGGTGCATAAAAACACTGGAGACAGTCTGTACTTGTGTACCCACACACAGAATAAAAACTAAAATTCCCCAGGCGTTATGCACAATTCTGTATTTTGTTTGTGCTTATAGCATAACTAAATAAACATATATTGCACAACAATCCTCATAATTGAGTCTACTTCATGAAATCTAAAATTATTTAGGTATTTCACAAAATGTGCTTGAAAAATGCAACATATTTTCTATAATTTTCACCTTATTATTGTAATTGTAGCCTTATTAGAAGATAAGTCTTGTAAAACTACTAAAATACAGTAGCCCAATAATCATAATAATGTTAGATCATTTTGTTTTTGTTTTATTATGTTAGATTGTGTTAATATAACTATTTTTTCTGTTTAATCTATACCTAACTAAAATTCAGAACTTACTTTTTGTAGTCACTAACATAATATTCATCGAGAAGAAACATTACAACGTCTTATTCTTTATCTACATACAGTCAAACAAACCAACAATTACAATAGGCAGGACCCTGGGTTCATAAAGAAAAATAGGAGCATTTCAATAAAATTGAAGATACGACCTTTCTAGATAGATTTAAGGCTATTTTTAATAAATAAACTACCTACCATTAGACAATAACAACAATGATTTCAATCAGTTAAGTACTTAAAAAAAACATTGTTTAGCATGCCAATTTAATTAAATGTCTTGTGCTGGTTAATGATAATGTTGGTAATTCGAAGATTGACATTCCCTTATCACTTAGGTACATGAAAAACTAAAATGTAAACTTTAAGGCGTCATGGTATATTGTATCGTCAACATACCATGAGCACATGTGTGAAAATGGCGTCAAGACTGCGGCATTATTTTACTGTATCAGCGGGCAAAATGTATGCGATTTCAGACAAAGCCAAAATATAATTCTATATGTTCACATGTATAACAGCTTTGCGAAAAATGGGGAATGTTTGTAATTTAATGGGATCGTAACTGTTGACTAATAGCATAGTACGTACCTTTCTTTTCTCCAAATTACGGATTTTGTGTTCAAGAATCGTCATAATTTGTCGTATTGGAGAATTGTCCATAGCCTCCGAAGAGGCTGGTTTCTCAGACTTTGCATTCGCAGCTGAAGGCATCCTTCACAGGCAACAACTCTTCCCGGATTGCGTATTATGGTGGTGGTTGAAGAGATAGAGATAGAATTTTCTATCTTTATTCTAACCACAAAACAACTGTCATTCCGAGATGAACGACGCAAGTCGTAAACGCATATATTTTGGCAAGGTTGGTATTTCGTAATAGAGTATATATAGCATGGCAATAGTAAGTACAAAAACAAAATAACTTCTACATTACTAAAGATATTATTTATTTTGGCAACATTTTACAAAAAAAAAACGTTATTATTGACCACACTGGGACCGGAATTTTAACTTTTTGCCTCACAATATTAAAACTATGTGATTAAGACTCTTATTCTGTATTCCAAATACAACCAATGGCACTATCAACTAGTTACATCGAAACCTCAAATCTTTACTTTATTTTTGCGGATGGGAAATTATCAAATTACTTCCCCCACCCCTCGTGTCAGACTTTTACTAATTAAAACCCATCCATGTTCTTTCTTGTATCCTTTGCGTTCCGGGGGCGCGGTATCTCCTTCGAACAACCCGCGGCACATGAATACATCTGATTCCAGCCTCGATGAAACATAAAAGCATATATAGCATATAGCATTTTCCATCTGTTCTAGTTCTTATAAAAATAATTTATCGTTAAAAAGGAAAACATCAGACATACAAACAGTTGATGGTTTACCTCACTAAAAAAAATCATTACATTAAACTTTGAAACCAGAAAGAAAACAGGCGAGAGCGTTTCTATGAAGAAAAGACCACCCCCATTTCCTCATAAGTGTATAAGTACCGTTTTCATCAATTTCTACAAGAAAAGAAAGATAATAGAAGGCCAAATACTTATTAAACAATACAGAATTCGTTGATAATTCACCACCCGCTATTTCAGCAGTTACAAAAAACATGTTTATGGCTCTCCTTTTAGACTGATTTTTTTGACGGCGGTAATCTAATATAATTACGACTTCTAATATACCAACGCACACAGCCGACAAAAAATCGGTCCCACGGAACTATGGATTTATTGAATCAGTCCGACACAGGGTCTTACAAAAAGTCGTTTGTGGGCGGAGAGTATATAGTAGTCTCATGGTCTCATCAGTTTGTCTCAGACCCGAGTCTGTGGTGGCTTGTTATAGCGCGACGTAACTGTTAACTGTGCTGCACTACTGACTGCTGGTGCGGTTGGCAACTCTTAACCCAACTGCCAACCTTTGCCGGCCCCGGCTCCTAGGAGGGAATTTTGGAGGTTATTTTTTCAGCTTTCACTACAGTTTTTGGACAATAGAGTTTGTGGTGCAATTTCTGTTACAATTTGAAGTTTTGAACTCCTATTCCAGCTAGTAAATTAGGCACTTCGTCATGTTTCCAGCCCTCAGGGTAAGTAGTATTAGCTATTGTTACTACCAAAACAAACATCATTTTCACCATCAACCGTCTGAACAATCTGTTTTCGATTTATGCTATATATTGATATTATCGCGTCGTCTCACAATTTTCATAAATAACGCTCGGGATAAGTACATTTCTATTTCATTTTTTTTTTTCAATACTACTCTGACTGAGATCTTCTTTGTCCGAGCTTCTCAGCTGGTGAGCTTAATACCTCTAGCTATTTAACAAAGCAGCGTAATTAGTTAAAATACAGTTTAAACTCGGAATTATATCAATTGATTCGAGTAACTTGGGTAGGTACCTATTAAAGGTATTTGTGAACAATTATCTTTCTAAATGAATGTAGATAAGTACCATTAGTAAGTTAATCAATAAAATTGAATCAGGTACCTAGTACATTATAAAATAACCTGTTTTGAACAGACTTAAGTTTCAATAAATGGAATACCTACTGTGCAAATTGCATTTAAAATTTCATCAAAATATACATCTAACAAATATTGTACCTATTACAGGTACCTAGTAAAAAGAAATAAAATTTTCCCCAGGAAATTGGAAATTATTATTTCTAGTCTTATCTAATACTTTGAATTTACAGATACCACATATGGTGCGGAAAGTTGTTGGAATTCAACAAACTGTGACCAGACACAATTCCCAAAAATCTGAAAAAAGTTAGTAATCAATACAAACTTTTCTTATGTTGCACTATACTGTAACAAAGAAACTCACAATAAGTACCAAATTCCCTTGAGTACTCAATGAATGTAATAAATTGTTCAATTTTTTACAGCATTAAATCAAGTTACACTACTGGGCAGAGTTGGTGCGGATCCACAGAAACGTGGTTCGGAGGAACATCCAGTAATAAACTTTCCACTAGCCACTCATTATAGTTACAAATATGAATCAGGTGACATGTTACAAAGAACTGACTGGCATAGGATAAGTATTTTTAAGCCTGGCCTTAGGGATACAGTATACAAATACTTAAAAAAAGGCCAAAGAGTATATATAACTGGAAAACTGTCCTATGGAGAAGTTAAAATGGATGATGGTCAAGTTAGATCTGCCTCCACAATCATTGCAGATGACGTCATATTTTTCCAAAATGCACCACCAGAACATTCATAGAATATGAAGTATTATTGAGCTACTGTTTAAGTTTAATTAGAGTCTAAGCATATTGTAGTTTTAAATACAAATAAAAGTGTCCCTAAACATGAAGTGCGTGTTTGTTTTAAGTCAGCCCCATTGTGAGTCGAAAAACCAAGTGTCTTTGATTATATCAAAACAAAGAAAAGGCACAATCTTAATCATAAAACCAACAGACGTAAATAATGGTCTATGCAAGTTCTTTTTTTATTCTCTTCTGTCAACCGCCAGGGCTACCTTCCGTTCGGAATTCCCCGAATTTGTCCTAGTTTAGAAGGCGTCCGGGCGTCGTCTGGAAGGGGTTTTCAAAAATGTCTGCATGAAACCCGGACACTTTTTGTGTCAGGCCAATCCATAATTTCCTACTCCTCTGCTAATCTTTTCTGATTAATTTCGTTGCGGGATCCAAGAAAGTTATATCGTTTCTCCGGGACTCATCGAGCTTCATTGCCTCGGCGCTCTTCTGTTGATTCTGGCTTACAGAAGTTGCAGTGGATGGGAATAGTGCGGCGGGCTAGTCCCATAAAAAAAGGCCGATCCATAAAAATGTAAACGATATTTTTCTCTGGAGTCCGGGAAAAATCTCAATTTCACCCAATGTCCGGGATTTTTGCATTTCGATTTTTTTCGTCTGGCGACGGCAATTTCGGTGATGGCAGCTCTACTCACAATCTATCTTTTGTTTGATCTTCCTCGTCCTCTACATCTACCTAATTTGGCGAAAACTAATAATAAATTTTGATTTTAAAAACATTTAATTTTTTTATCAACCATAGAGTGTTAGTGAATGAATGAATATCTACTGTTTTTTAGCGTTTCGCTGAATCGCTGATTTCGCACGGACGATTAAATAACAGAAGTGTTATTGGACCTTCGTTACGACCGTACCTACCTAATTCTAGCTTTTGTTATTGTAAACGTTTTAGTAGTAGTAGAGCTCTTTGTGAAGGAGCTCGTCCTGGGAAGTACTACCACTATAGCTATTTCTGCCTCAAAGCTGTGTTGTTGAGGGTTTGAAGAGTATCGGTGCCGGTGTAATTACAAGCACAAGAGACATTTCAACTTCGTCTCTGGGATGGAAACGCATTTACAAGGTCTCTGGCATTGCAGATGTCTATAGGTAGTGGTGACCACTTAACATCAGGTGGGCCGTCAGCTTTTTTGCTGTCCAACGACATAAAAAAAAGGATATTAGCGTAGTTTGCAAACTATTTCACCAGGCTAGAAAATGCTGGTGAAATTGTTTGCTAACTACCGGGTGGCATGGCATGCGTTTTATGTTGAGGCGTGGCTTTGTCAATATGGGTTTCGGATCTATTCGTAAATAAGCCCTGATTTCAGCGCTTAAGTTCTTTTGTTTCTAACCCGTATGGTTTTAATCGCCGAAAATAACCAACTGTGTTTTGTGGTACCAGTGTTAGGTTTACTTATGCGTATTAAAATGTAATAAATAATCAGAAATATTGTACAAAAACACTTTCGCATCACACAACTTCGTCCAAATAGATTTTAAATTTTCTGAAGCTACCTACATATAAACTTGAATCTACCCTGAACGTTAATTAAAAACAAAAGTTTACCTACATAATGTCCTCTAAGGTTTAGGTCTGTCGACATAGGTACTAAACTTTATATGAATAGATTAGGTAAGGCTTAAGCAATTTTGCCGTAGAAACTTAACGGGAATATTTTTACGTAGCTAAGCTTAAGGAAACGGAGTGGGTTGGGTTGAAATCAGATTAGAACCTATAGTCAGTGTTTTGGGATTCTTAAATATTCTTTTTTTTTGAATAATAAATGACCTTTTACACATAATATTATCTCATTTATTTTAAGTTATAATAAATCTGACACAATATTTTATCGTGAAACTTCCTTGTTTATTGTATCGTGTAGGTACATCAAGCTGGAAATATTGGCATCCATGCCAAATACAAATAAATGTAAAAATAAAAACTCAGTTGTAATAGAACTTACTGATATACTAGGTACTTTGATAAAGCTCCACTTTTTGTTTTACAAATCATACATACTTACACTCTCTTTACAGTCAGTTCCTTATTCTAACTAATTCAAAACTATATTAATTTATTTACAAAGACATTTTTACTCTATAACATCTAACTACCTACCTACATTGATAAAAGAGATCACAGAAAATTGTAGCTGGAAATCTTTGAGTAAAGTCCCTATCGTACTATATGTCTACCACTTTTATTTTATCACAGTGGGTGTGTTTTATTGATTTCAAGGCATTTAATTTTTCAAAATAGTTGACATTTTATTGTCTTTTTTATTTATAATAGATTCAATATATTTCTTTACAAACCAAAACATGAAATTAAATTCAAAGCTGCCAATACGATATAATTTCGCATATATGTGGTAGATGTCATAGTTACTACATTTCACATGCTACAATTGAAGGTTTGCCAAAAAGAACGAATGGAAGACGTTACATTATAATCTTAAAATTTTCAACCCTTTTAGTTCTTTCGGATTATATCTTCTCTTTTCAGCAAATCTAAACAAAAAATATAAAACACTCATAAAACTAATTAATTTACGCAAATGCATTAATCGAGTGCGAACTACGCACGTAACATATGGATAGATACAAAGATGTGGCAACTATTCTGTAACTGTTAAATCTCAGTCAACAGTTACGTAAGTGATAGTCCATTGCACAAATCTTATAATAATTTCTATGACTTTAACACGAATAAACTCTTGTCCCTTTTGCTAACTATTTAGATAGATAATTGACACTATTAGGTATAAAAATCACTTGGCACAAAGGCATCATTAAGGTCCATACCCTGTTAAACTCCAATGACCATCCTAAATCCGTCAAAGTACTCTCAGTGATTGTTCATCAAGTACGTTAATATTCTTTTAGAGGAAGACTTAAATATCCTTTCTGAGAGGAGTTTGACTAGAATTTTAGTGGGTGGAGCTGATTGCATACTAAATATGCAGAAAATGCGTTTTGCACTGACGAGTGTCCCACGATAAAAGTCTTTTGTAATCATTGTTCACATTTTTCACTTTTTAGATTGAGTGCGTAATGTTCAGAGGCGTAGTCAGATTCTCGTTTAATCATCATGTTGTCACCAATGAGAGCACTGATGTGGTGTTTGTCATGCGGCTGCTGGACAGGGTTGGGGTCCGGCCGCGCACGTTTCCGCCATGGCTCTGAAGCTGCCATACTCAGGTCAGTAGGCATATCTTCGTCAACAGGTTCTTCGTCGCAACGTTCTTCCTTCATTTCTGTTTTCACAACTGCTTGAGGTACAACCCTTGTTGGACTCATTTGTTGCCGTAGCAGTGAAATATTTTTGATGTTCTTCAGTTCAGTTGGATTTCTTAAAAATCTGTAAAGAATAATACATTGAAATGAGTTTCGAGCCAAATTAAAAATGTGGTAATTATCTGATCTGATTTGAGTTGCAATTGATACTTACTGGTAGCAATGTCTTTCGCCTTGTACTTTCCGCAGAATATTCACGCGATAGTAGTATCTTAAAGCGCGTGACATCTTGTCATAATTCATGGAAAGATGATTTTTTTGAATTCCCCATAGCTTTGCTAATCCGGCAGGATCAACTATTTTAAACACTCCCGTTTCTCTATTTTTCCATGCAATGTAGTTAGTGTACCGCTGCGAAGGATCGTTTAATAGCTGTTGAAGGAAGTCCCAAAGTAATCTTCCGTCTGAAAACAAAATCACAATAGAGTTTCATGTGGGCAGTATAACATCCGCGTAACAAAATACTTTCAGCTTTACGTTCGAAATGAAATATAATGATTAAATACTCACTTGTATTCGATTCCGGCATGTCGTTAGGGAAGAATTCTCTGTGTTGAGCTCGATAATGTGAATGTTGTGGCCCTGGATGAGGCTGTGGCGCCGGGCTTACTAATGGGGCTTCCTTAGGAGAGCGTGGTTGTGGTGCAAATTGAGCGTCTTCATCAGAATCAGAATGATTGCTTCCTGAACTGGCAGCTTGGGTTGTAGCAGGCATTGAAGGTGCATAATTTGGCGCATAGTTAACTGCTTCTCCTCTTTGAGGGCTTCCTGAACTGTCTACTGATGGAGCAGGACTTAAGGTCACGGAATTGGGCTGAGCAGCCGCTGCAGCAGCGCTATGGAAATGATGAAAACTGTCGACAGCCCATGTCGGAGTAGGCGGGTGTGAGTGTGGGGAAGGTGGGTAAGGCGCAGCACGAGCTGTTGGTGTCACTGGCGACGAGGGAACTCTTCCCAGTAATGCAGCATCACGTACTAACATTTGCAGCACATTATGTAGAACATCACCAGCACCTGGGCAGCGCTCGCCCAAATCGGTTTTCGTTAAGAGGCACAAAGCCTTGCCTGAAAAACAAATAAGTGTTTTTTAATTAATTTGTTTTTAATTTGTTTTTATTTGTATAATACAAATACAATACATTTTCTATTTACCGTTCATTTGAAAGAGATCCATATCGAAATTTGGCAAATCAAATTCTCTTTCGCACCATTTTAGGAAAACAGAAACATCTTCTCTGGTCCATAGTCTTGGTTCTGGGGGAAGACCTGCTGGCAGTTGAGCTTTGGTATCACCGAGCGGTGAGGGTGGCGGCGGGGCCCATGGCAATGGATATCGCCACAGTAACTCCGTAGGGCTAAATGGTAGCGGTAACCGCTCCATACTCGGCCCGGACGGCAGTTGGAGACTTACAACTTTCATCACGATTGTCTGTAACAAATGAGAATCTGATTGTAGTGATAAAGTAAATTACCACGTGATTATAAGTAAAAGAAATATTTTGTTGCTACGTAAACTATTTGAGATTGGGTAGTATCATGAATAAAAATGATAGCCGTTCATAAGAGTTCAGCTATTCCATAACAGGTGGCGCCAAGGCGTCCGTCCCAATGCGTAATATCCTACATGAATAGGTTTAGTTGCCTTCTTATCTTTACTGATGCCATCTTCTTATCTTCCATTATTATCGCGTAAAATGATACTACTGTCTTTATTTTATTTAAAGGAAGTTGGTTTTCCAATTTATTTTATTTCAGCAACAATAGTAGAATTACGACTTTTTTTAAATCAAAAATGGTTTTCAATGAAGTATGAATTTGTGAAATAATCGAATTATGTTATGTAATATAAGCAAAACTAAAGCTATTGAAATCACTATTGTTTCTCGAGGTATTTTTTATAAAGTACATTTTATTGACAACTTCTTCGTAAAATGTTGATAGCTCTTATTACATAATTCATTGTTGTCATTGTGCTTATAATAATGTACAATGTATTGTGCAATTTTAAATGTATTGGCTTCTATTTTTCATGATTCAAATGGGTATTTCTATTGGAATTGCGACATACATAACTTCTGGCTGTTCGATTTATCAATCGTTGTTTTTTTGTACAAATTGATAAAGTTGCCTATATAAATATTTTCATTATGTTCATCATAATAATTTAGAAAAGAGGTCCACTATTCATGGCCTTCTCTCCTCCCCATCCATTAACACACCAATTAGGTGCATACTGAAAGTATTTTAATTTCGGTGTCTTTCCGTTATTGTCTTAATTAACAGTAATGTTGTTATTTTTGTGCAGGTTATCACAATCCGATAACCCAAACTTCATATTATCCAATTTTTGAGCTGTTTGCGATCTACCTAGTTCTTTATGTAGATTGTTTTGCATTACTTGTTGATTAAAAAGAACTTTTTTATATAATTTCTGGTTTGTAGAAAGCCAATTGCTGATAGGAATGATACGACTATAAATCTTATTATAAATTCTGCAATGTGAGGCAGAATTGGCAACAGGATTTCAGGACTCAAATAACTATAGTTATCTTTTTGTAACAGGCGGTAGCTAACTATTAACAACTTTAGATAAGTTATTATCATACCATGCGTATCATGTTTACTTAAAGTGACGCAAAGAATAAACATTTTATTTATGGAAGCTACAAACTATGTCGTAAAAACAAAAAAACATAACTTTATACAGAATTATCTAGTCTTTGTTGTTCAGGCCTTGAGGTACGTATGTATTCTTTGGAATTTCTGTATGGAAGAGGTGTATTTATATTACTCTGTTATGTTATTCTGATTTAATTTTTTGTTGTACCCACCTATGTTGTGAATTCAACAAGTTAGAACCATCATTTTCGTGTTCCTAAGAAAATTGCCGCGTTTTACTTGTATGTACTTTATTAGTTCTTCATTATTTGTAACTCGTATTTGAAGTCTGTTTAACTTAAGAAGAGTGTGCCGTTCAACCTAGTTTATTAGCGCAATAACATATTCAAATTTCTTGGATTTTAATTTGCTGCCGGATTCGGAGTTCGTATCTGTAGGCACTGTACAGTCAGTTGCCTTATCGGGCGCGGTCGGAAATGCGTGAGTCCGCGATAGCGTGGTCTGCGATAAGCACCGCTACTTACCGGCTGAGCTGATCCGGAACTGGTTGCGTCGTCAAAATCCTTTAGGTAGACGGTAACTTGATTAATCAGCACATGTACATTGTCACAACACTAGTAGCACAGAATCCAGTGTTCACAGAGAACCAGGCACACGCGAAGCAGCAGCGGTCCCTCCAAACGTGTCGTGTTACGGCTCGCCGTAAACCAGCAGCGTATCTGAGGGATCGAGCTCGCAGACAAGCGTCGCGGGCAACTCTCCGACGCGGACTGATGATGCGGTGGAGTGTGGAGGCGCGGGCGGACGGACGCGCACCAACCTCTCCCCTCCCGCACGCCCGGTCGCCCCTCGCCACCTCACACATTGAGATAAAACTTCGGGAGCCAGACCTAGTCCCATTTTTAACTAAACGTACGAGCACTGTTTCCGCAAACCGTTATCGGGGTAGATTATTGTCGAGTTGACGGACGACGCTCCACGACTAGCACCTTGTCAAAGCGAATCTTTTGTAGATACCTAAAAACATTGTAGGTGCTTAATATGAAGGAACGTTGGAATGGGATTATTTGTGTGTGCCTGCTTAGGGCACGCGGAAGTGCTAGTTAGTGTGGTAGAATTACGTCAGCGCGCCAGTTTTTAATAACTCACAATATTTCCTTGTTTGTACAGTAATCGCAGAGCCACGAGTCTTGTTTTTTATATGGATTTAATGCCTTTAATTTCCGGGCATACGTAGACATTTTTAAATTATCAGAATTGTTTTAATATGGTTTTAAATATATGAGTGATCCTATTATTTCATTAATTTGGATGACGTGATACATACAAGATATCACCTGTACATAAATATTATTATAATTATGTAGCTACCTACATTAAATAGCTAACTAGGGGAAAGGGGCGCTAAAATAAGGACAATGAAATAAGTTTGCAACTTTAAGATAAGACCTATTTCATTTGTATTGTGTTTTGATTAGTGTGCTTCAAGACTGTACATGTATATTATGTATGAAATACTTTAGTATATAAAGAACTACAGCGTTAAATACGCAAACAGTTCAAATAATGATGAAAATACTAAGCAGGTGTAGATAGGTCAGTTTATCGTCTGTCTATTGGTAAACCATAACACTAGGAACTCACAAATGTGATCTATCAACGCGCAGTTCAAGATATCGTGACATTACTGAGACAAAGCACAGGAAACGTCTCTGCAACCGGCCGGCAGTTTCCTGGTGCAGAGTGAGACAATATGAACGCCAACCGGTTTGAGCTGAGCTCATTCGACTCTGCTACGTGTGCATTATGTTTGTAAGCTCTGCGACACGCATAAAATCATTGATACCATTGAGCGTTGTCTTAGTTGATGACATTTTACTGTCATAAATATTTTTCAGTGATTGTTACTTCCTCCCATAATTATGCATCTTTCATCAGTAGTTTATCTAACTCCAACGAGTCAGTTTAGTGGAGCATCCGGAGGGCAAAAGCCAATGTTGTATCATTAGATCGGCACTTACCTATATTTTCGTGTATGCGTGTAGGTTGAGATTATCTTGTGTGTGCCCTGGCCGCCGTCCCACTACCGGTTCGAGACAGAAATATTCGGCAGCCAAGACGGAAGTGGCCTCGGAATCTTTACCTGTTGCTCCCTTCGCCCGCCCCGCGCTCCCTGCTCGTGTCATCTCGCTCTTGCTCATTGGCCGGTATACGTTGGTGTTCTGGCGGCATGCAGACGTTCGTCGTGTCGTGAAGTTATGTGCAGTAATTTAGAGAATAAAAGACCATGATGTTCGGTCATACGTGACCGTGACCGCAGAACTTGCTGCTACTTTCTTTGTTACCATTCTAATGATACAAGTTTGGTATTACGTGAATACGTTTTACTTATCTGTGTACATTGTAACAACTACTTACTTATTATGTTTGTTGCGATAACTTATTTATTTTCTGTCCTTTGTATTGGAGTCCAGTGATATTTAATGATTAGGTTCAAAGACTGAGTTTAGGCGTTTAGAGGAATATAGAACAACAGAAAATTGAATATAATAGGTCACCAATATTTAGAAAATAGTTATTTTTAACGTAGGTAAATAAGCGCATGAAAATAACACAAGTAGGTAGGTAGTGTAGATACTAGATACCTACTTCTATGCTTTCTATTAAGAAATAAAATTATAAATATTGTAGTGATAAAGAAACTGAGGTGTAGAAATAAATAAGAAACGACTCATTATTAATTGCGAGTTTGCGACCCAGGCGGAATGCGTTGAACGTCTGGACACTGGACTCGAATTCGTACACATGCGGAAGTACCTACCCGAAATAAGATCAGTGCGTGTGCGCATGCTTTCAGAGTTTCAGTGGTCGCCGGTGGGAGGTACCTACCTACTACACTACACATGGGTATTACTACCATACAAAATTTTCTATTTTACGCATTCTTTCACAATATTGGAAAAAGGTTGGTATGCAATGTTGTTGGTATTGGTAGGAGGGTAGTTATCATCTTTTTTTGTTTAAACTAACTTGGCGACTGAAGTCAAATTGAGTCTTCAGGTAAAAGGTGAAAAACACTCTTTAGAGAGTGATGCCAAGCAGCATATACCATCGGCAGGAATTAGAAGAGGAAATAAGCTGGCCGAAGCTACACCTACCTAAATATAAAAAGGTAAGTGGCACAATTCAGCGGTAAATAGGAAAAGATTCTGATTGAACTAAGAATACCTGACCTACTTACATCTCTGATTAATTACTTAGAAGCGAAATTATTTCTAAAAAAAAGAAATCATACAGGTGAGCCGTACCTTTGTCTCTCACAGGAGAGGGAAACTGATACAATGGAAAACCTAAAAATATATTTTCAATTTTTAATGTTCATTGAAATCAAAATATATAACCTTGTTTTACAATCAACATCTTTAAGATAGAATTACAAAAATCGTTACGAATACTTATTAATAGGAAATGAACGACATGAAATAGTTTAAGCCGGAAATTAATACACGCGGGAAGAGGAAATTGGACAGCAGCGGCCTACGGGCACCGGACGTGTAGGGGCGAACGAGGGTAGAGCGGGGAGGAGAGACGTGCGAATCTCTGTCCCAACTTCCGATGATGGTCGCACCACGGAAAAGGAACGGCTGTGCGGAAACGTTGTCGTGTAACTAACTACAGTTACACGATATAGGCAGCAACAAACTTGCCCCTGTGTCTGTAGTGTTGCGTCAAATGTATAGGTAAAAAATAGGCTTACAATCTAGGTATATTATAATCTCAAGTATTTTTCCGGTTTAGTTTTTGTTAATCCTCGAAGAGTTTCACGAAAATCCGCTTAATAGATAAAGTGTATACCTAGTAATATTGGTATCGTAAGTATTGTTTTGCGTAGGCACGCGTTTGTGCGTTATCAAGGAAGGATAGAATTCTATGCACAGATTGCATGGCTAAACTATATCGTGGGAAGTAAAAAAAATCGCTGAACTAGCCTTCAAATATATACATTTGTAATTGCTTTGTGGTGTATAGCTACTTCGGAATCGGAACAGAATGTTTAATTAGTTTCCGTTTCATTTAGTGTGGGCACGTGTACTTACATACTGTATGTATTTATTGGTAGTACCTACCCATAAAATAAAAAATAAGATATTAATACTCCCGACGCATAAGGATCTCCCGAACGGGTGATACAATTTTTTATTTAAAAGACCTGTTTAATCGGGTAGTTTATGTTCTATGTTTCATGAAAATACTAGCTATTTTGAAGATAATTATGTAGGTATTTCTGATTGATCTCGGGAATTCAACAACAACGGTAATTTATTTAATTTTTAGGGTTCCGTATTTTTCTTCTTTTCAACTTGAGGTTTGAACTTTTTGGATCGGTCTAGATAAGTAGTTTGTATCCAAACTATGAAACGGATCAGATAATGTAGCACAAAGGTCAAAGGATATCAGATTATTGAATCCTAGACGCAAACTTCTATACGTTCAAAGCTAGCGACCTATGGTTTTCACATTCACTATTAAATTAAATAGCTAAAATAATATAACTAAAAAACCAATGATGATCAATAATAACAAAAATCTTTTGATGTGAAAAAATATTTGGTAACGTACATTGTGTTGATCGGGAGTAATTGAAATGTATTATTGATAGAATTGCCGTCTGATGATGCGATTCATAATTGCAAAAACAAAATCGATGCGGAGAAAAGCGTTGAAAACAGACCGGAAGTCTGTGTCGGATACCGCACCATTTAAATTGCAATCGTATGGAAATAGCGCTACTTCCTGCGAACTGACCCGGTTCAGATGTGTTACTTCCATTCGGCAATATTGCTCAAGAATGTCACAATATTTATTAAATTGAACACATTTTGTTAGTATTGTTTTAAAATGTATACACAGCTGTGTTATTGGATATTCCGGTCTAGTTACGTATTTCATGTCTTTGCTATCGGATATTACCGAATCCGTTAACTGATTAAACCCAACAATGTCTGTGGTCTTTCTTTACTAATTACATTTTCTAAAAATTTCTTGACAGTATACCTGTTTGCAGTTAGGTATTTCATTGATTTTTTTATTATTTCTTAACTCGTTCCCGTATAAATTTGTCGACGATTAGACACAAACTACACATGTAGGACCAGTAATACAGTTATCATAATTATATGCTTGAAAAATCTAAAGATCAGTTCATTGAAAAGTGCTCCATAGGTTTAAGAAAAATACTTTCAAATACTGCCATTGTAGTTGTGGGAACATTCGAAGTTATTAAATAAATCTTAGTCTTGTGTTCCAAATATTGTTCCGACTTGGTCTCGATTACCAAATAAACTTTGGCTGTCGGTAAATTATGTAATTTGCATTTATACACCAAATAGCTGGTTGTGGATCTAGAGCTTGTAATCACGAATGATCAAGTGTTGCACCATCTGAAGCATTCATTGAGTCTCAAGTCTCGACGCACTTCCGAGCGCTTGCTCGCAGACGCAGACCGCGACCCCGATTCAACCGTCGTTGTTCTCGCATTACATAATCAGGTGCCACTCAGAACTAGGCAACGATGTCACACCGAAAAATTGCGCCACTTACTGCCTTTGGAGTAGACCAGAACTTTACGTTGTAACGTCTTGTTCTGGTTGGGTAATACATATTAAATTATAAATAAAATTTGAAAGTATGACCAACTTTTGGTATTTAAAACAGTAAGCCGAGGTGACTGAACAACTATTTCTTTTATAGGAAATGAGTTGGTCCTAAGAAAGGATAGGCAGCATCAGTTAAGGACTGCGGTAAACCGAACGGTCTTTATTCTATTAAATTCTACAAAAGCTACGAGTTGAGTGGGTCCGTTACTATAGTTCCGGTTATAATTGCAATATTACATTCCACCCGCTCATTATGATAGTTTATGAGGAGCTCAACGATGTAGTTGGCTGATAACATGAACCAGTAAAAGTACATTTCATGGATGAACTGTAACTGATATTTTAACAACCGGTATAATTTCAGAAGTGCAGTAAATTTAAATTGATACTATTTTTTAATAAATATGAAATCTATAATCTAGATGTAATCAAACATTTTGATTTAAATATAAGATGTTCGGAGACCACGTAAAATGCGAGTTGAAAACAGTAAAGAAAGCCTGTGGTAGACGTTGTTGTGATCGACACTGATCTGTTATTAAGGTCCTCGCAACAATAAAAAGACATGACAATGTCTCATTGTCAACGCTTGCATAATAACTATTATTATACAATATAAATAGAACTTAGGTCGTAAATTCATATTCGATAGTACCTACCTACTTAATAGTTACCGTGAAGATAACAACCACGACCCAGGACACAAGTTTTCTGGGAAATTCAAATACAAATTCAAAGAATCCGTAATCTCAATATGCTCGTCCTTTTTCTTGTTTCAAACCTGCATAAAATAAGATAATTACATGCCGTTAAGAAATCGTCAACTTCCGTCGACCTCAGCCAATGGCAACTTGCAACAGTTTATGGTCACGCAACGAATACTTAAATTGCTAAAGATTTAAAGCATCGTCTTTTTCTCGTAATAAGTGTAATAGTCGTAGTTCATGTGCCATCATCACTTCATCTATCCCTAAAAGAAGTTCTGTTTACTTTTATAAACTTGTGTACTTCTTGGCTGAGATGGGGTGTGATGGTAAACAACATCCAAATAAAACGTGCTACATATTAGGTAGCTATTCGTAGTTTGGCACACATGGCTTTATTGATCCAGTCGTTGTTACAACGCGAACTTGCCCTGAATGGACAATTAATCCCTGATTTTAACGAGTAACCCCCTGGGTGAGTCTCTGTGCGCACAAGTGTCACATGACAAAGCGACCCCTCCGTTCGTTTCGGATCGACGTGATCAAAAAACCGGGTTGGGAATGCATCCGTATGGATGAGGGCACATGACGCGGGCGGCATTTTGTAGGTAACGTACGTTCGAACGCTACCATGATTTTTTTTGTTTGATTAACACAAAGTTATGTAATTTTACATTTATACTCGACTTAATCATACCATCAATGTTATAATTTAGGTAACACGTCTTCGTTTTATACCTGGCAATAATTTTTTTTTCATTCAACGTTTAAAACAACTGTAGTTTGCAATAACGTGCATTATTTTGTAAATTTCCATAAGTGACGAGTAAAAGCAGGAAGTAAAAATTCCGTATTCTGAAAAATATTCGCAGTGTTTATGCTTTGGCGTGAAAACATTCGATGGTCTTCAGACATCAGAATCTATTAAGTGTCGTGTATAATAATAATGTCATAATAACTACGTGTCGTAAAAAGTGTATCGTCTGGGGGCTCACTTGGTATGTCCCAATCAGGCCATGTGCGCGCGGTCCCACGCATAGTTGACGCACAAGTGTGCGCCAGCGCCACATAGTGCTTCTACCTATAGCTGATAATATAGTCGCTTCCCTATGTGTGAGTAAGTGAGCTGCTACTTCCTGGTACAGCCGCGAGACTCTTTATTTGAATTCTTCCTTTGTGTGCGTACGCAATATTATTTATATTCAGCTTCTACTCGCGGGATGCGGACCTACACGAATATTATTACATTAACCATGCGTGTGTGTAACAAGTCTCTTTAATCTTCATTGTACTTCCTGATTATGCATCAGTGTGCGTGAGCCACTTGTTTGAATGCTAGGGCGACTTTATCTCAGTGAGGGACAAAGTGCAGAGTCCGATCACTTTAGGGCGGCAGCGCACTATAGTTTATCGACATTTTTACGTTACCTTACCTATTATGGTTGATTTTTTTTTTCATGTTTTATGTTAATGAGTTATATTGCAAATTCAATCGACTTAACTTTCTACATTTAGTTCAAAATTATTAAACATCACATAATATGTAACCACGATTAATCCTCGCGTCTTTGGCTACCTACTTACATCAAACAAAGAGCTGATGTTTATATTCACATTGGAAACAGGAAGCATAAAGTCCGCAATATGGCTCAAGCTTGTACTGTTCTTGGTATGAAACAATACCAGTTCCGCTGTGTTTGCTAAACTGTACTCCTTTCAGGAAGTGACCGCACTTTAATTGAGCTACTTTAACCGTTGGCTGGGAACTGAATTGTTGCTTAGTTACTGAACAACGTTACCATTTTAAAAGGAAGTAGGTACTTAAAGGTGACTTAGCCAGAGTTGGCATTGGAAGTGGAACGGTATATCCTTGTATTTGGAAATTCGAGTGATTGCTCACACCAGTGTGATACCAAAATAAAACATTTTAATATGAAACATCGATGCCATTCTATTTTGGTTGGGCGTCACTACAGCAGCAAGTGGACAGATGCATCGCATAGCGAGCAGTTTGCGCAATTCGGAAGGGTCCGATCACAGTCAGAGAGGGAGGAGATCTATGAATTTTCACCGCTAAACCCCCTGTCGCTCACATCTGTCGCATGTATGGACTGTAGATTAGATACAACGTCATTAATTGATTTAAGTTAAGGGAAAGGGTTAGGGCTTATTTTCAAATGTAATGCGCACATGTTTCGTTGTAAAAGCGAGCTAGTAGCAGTTTTTAGTCCCTGAGTATTCAATTACTGCCTCTAAAATAAAATTTTAATTCCTTTTGAACCCAATTTCAGGTTATTAAATTGTTGATTGTCCATGACAGTGACGGCATTGCAGTCGGTAATGCAATTACACTAGGTGCGCATGTATAGGTATGTTCTGGAAGGAGGGATGCGGTGAGGTATGAACTTGTAAGGCATCGTGCAGTGTTGTCGATTTGACGTAACTTGCATTATATTATAATAACTCAGCAACAGGTAGCTGTTGCTAAGAGATTTCTCTAAGTAAAGGTACTCTCTTGTGAGTATGAATCAGTACCTACTTAATTTTGAATTAACAAAGAATTAACACCTGTGGACTCTCACATTCTAAGTGTTGGCCTTAGTGACAATATTTTGGAGCCTGGAAAACCTTTGATTGTGCAGATAACACGTAAATTTTGTTATGTTGAAGTAACTAGTGCTACCTATCTAAAGAAAAAGTAACATCTCTTTGTAAGTTTCACATTTTACTTAAAACACTTAAGTGTATTAGTTAGGTAACTCCTATGAACGAGAAAACATTGCGCCTTATTTATTTATGATTTAACGAACGATGTTAAAATTGAAAAAAATACCAAGGTTCTATTTTACTAACTTTTAAGAACCATAATATATTTTTTCTTATATCAGTCTTAATCTGTGAAAATGCCACAATTTACCTAAATTTTTTGAAATTCTTGTTACTAATATGAGATTGCGACTAGATTTTGAATGTTTTTAATTAGCAGAAGAAGAAGATACTAAAGGTAACATCCGAATCTGCAGGGGACACCTTAAAAAACGATTTGACAGTACATTGAATGCAAATTACAACTAAAACGGTTGGTTAAAAAATGTTTCGTTGGTATTCTCGGATTAGATTAGGTTATTTTTGGGTTCCTTTCTAGGTTTTTTTGATTGCCGACGCTGCACGCGATCGGTCGGATTGATGGACCAATCGCATGCAGCGTCGGCGACCCAAAAAACCCAAAAACGCAAAAATCAAAAAATAAACTTGAAATTTGTGCTCACGACTCGTGGCGACTACTATTCATTACTTAAAAATTAACTTAGGTTCTAAGGTGTCAACGAAAAAAGTAACTTTATTAAAATGAACACCAGAAAATACAACTCATCTGAAACTGTTATTGTTAGTAATGTTAAAAGGATAGCTGTGATCGTATGCCACCTGCCTTAACAAAACAATACATTTATTATTAAGCGAGCATAAGCACATTAGAATTATAAACTTAAATGTTACAAAGAAAAGTTTGATAAACTAAGTTATAATTTCAACGCTGGCACTTGTAAATCAAATGCGGCACCTTGCACCGAACTCCGAAGCGTGAGAAGAAGGGCAAGTTCAGCCCCTCGTTAAGATACATACACAGGTGTAAACATTGTCCTGATAAAAAAGAAACGCCCCGCAACCCTTAAACCTTTTCAACGAGGAAGCTAAGGTTATACCTACCTGAGTGTAACTTGTGATCAATATGCATAAATAAGTTATTTTTTTAAGTACAAAGTTGTACGATCGGTTATTGACATCATTAAAAAAATTATGATTATGGTTTTTATTAAAATAATGATTAAAATCAGGAGGTTTTTCTTTTAGGTAGTTGGTTAGATTTGTGACTTCTGGCTTGTTTTTGATTTGACCGTTTGGCGTTATCAATAATTGGTTACCCCTCTTGCATTAAATTTTTTTCGTAAAGGGGGTTACCAGTTCATGACGCCGTCTGTACCTATCTCATAACTAATAAAAAAGGACACTCAACTCTCGTCAGCAGACGTATTTATCTAAAAAAAAAATGTGCAAAATTACATCCATGTAGGTGTGTGTTGTATATTTGCATGATTTCATTAGGTAACAATTTTATAATAGTCTCATCTCTGTCTTGCATCTACTAGCTTCAGATATCTTTTATTACATAGCTTCCTATTACGCGTCGCTAGACGATGCGCTCACGCACTCTCAGAACGGACATAGATTATTTATTGTAGACGGGACATTGTATCGTCATTTATAGATATTATACTGGGTTTCAAAAAATGATATTTTTCTCAAGAAAATTCATATACTATAGAAATAGATGTTAACAGTGTCAAATTTCAAACCAGGGTAGGTCTGAACTTTGTATATTTTTTTTAATCTATATATTTTGCATAGCGTACGAGTCTACGAGAATAAAGCGTAGCGCTACAGATTAGAGGCGCTTTTACGGTTTTTATACCACTCTTTTATTATTCTTTTTGTTGTAGCGTAGCCTGTGTAGCACTCGACTAACAAACATCGTTGATGCAATTATTACGCAAGTGCTGTTGTGGGAGAAGTTTTATTAGATAGATAAGTAGAGTTGTATTATTGTTAATTTCAATGTGCTTTATTTGTATCCGCACCTGTACCCACATTATAGAAATCGTTTTAAATTCATTCATTAACTATTTTTTTCGATTTGTCTTTATAAATATTGACGTACTTAGTTGTATTGAAATAATAGCATATGAATAGGTTCACCTTGCAGCAGCTGTGCCCTGATTCAATATATACGCGTACAATAACGTCAGTAACACAATGGACATCTTCGTAATAATATATTTTTTCTTCAAGGGTCAGCTCTATATCCAAGTCGTAATCGATTAATATTAAAAAGCAATTTAATTTCAACAAATTGATTAAATTAGTAACGAGGTGTCGTTTAATGATAGTTAAGATCACATACATAATAATATATATATTGTCTAGTAATATTTTATTTCGTGTTTCTAATCTTCCCAATGTTGATAAAATTTATTTTTCCCGAATTTAAGTATATTATTATTAATCTTTTAAAGCTTGTGGCTGGCACACGCCCATCACGGGGAGACCATAAAACGTTCAACCCCAATTTTACAAAGTGAAAACTCCCCTCTATAAAGACTGTAGCTAATATGCATATCTACCAAATTATATTTATACAAGACTTATTAATCTAAATTATGCTTATTATTCAGAATATAATTTGTTTCGATCGTAAAGAAACCAAAATCCCTGTATTCTAATTTAAAAAGCTCGAAAACCAGCGTAATTTCTCAATTTCATTCTCTTTACCTAAAAAGCAAAATTTAATTTCAGTTAACAAAGAACGATGTTATGAATACGTGTCACATCACCCGTGAAACCCCAGCTTTGTCCAGAGTGTGAAAGGGTTCACTCATTAGGAAGATTGCAAGGGCGCGGAGCGATGCAAAACACTGTCTATGCGTGGTTGCGCTCCCGCATTGTCTATGCCTAGTACTCTTCTGTTTGTAACGCTACATCGTAGCTTGTGCTCAGGAAGTTTATATTTTTCTCAGCATAAAAGAAACGAGGCTGTATTGTAGGATAAAAGAAAGTGCATTCGGGGTTAGACAGATTCAACGAGTACAAATGGAATGATACATACAATGTGTCCGTCCATTACTGAAATTACTTGTTTACAGGCATGATAACAAGAATTTTGTGCCAACTAGTACAAATGAGTTAATTTTACAATAAAAAAAATTCCAATACTGAAGTAGGTACACCCGCTATCGAACTTTAGGTTTCATAAACATTTGTGAGGAGCATTTTATTAGTGATCGATGCGTCAATTAAACAATTTTAACAAGATTTCATATTAGGTACTTATTACCTAAATTAATAGTTTTCATGAATACAATAGGAACAATAGGAACACTTATTTACAATAGGAATACCTAATACCGTAATTCATGTGACTTTGTGTCTTAAAATAAAATCATACTTAATGTACTGAGTCGAGTCAGTGTATGGCGCCGGCGCGTTCGATTCAAACCAAACTAAGATGGCATCGAGCAGGAAGTGAAGTAGGAAAACGTTCTAGCGTCATCCAAGGTCGACAACGCGACGAGCTACATCCACCACGCTCGCTATTAGCGGCACCTCGCTTGACAAACCTCCATTGTTTTGTAATTAGTTAAGTTTCGGTATATTTCAGAATATACATACAAAAGATTTTGCCTGATTAAAATTGTGTTGACTTCCCAAGAATTTGCATGAAGAAGGCTGGCAAAGTGTGAGCCTTAGGTACTTAGGTAGTTTTTTTGACTAAATACAATTTGGTAATCTTTTTTAGTACATATGGTCATGCCGAAGCTTTCCTATAACTAATGTTCTTTAATTCTTTTCAATTTGTAGTCGTAGGCAGTAAGAATATATTTTTTCTAAGATCAATTACATCGCCCATCCCACTTATAAAACTCCTGCCAATACATCGCTTTACACTTTGGTGTATTATCCGATCTCTTGTGAATATTTGCACTATTTATAACCTTCTCATAATATGTGTGCAATCCGTACTTTTATTCTTTTCAATAGCAGGTAACGTTTGCGGTACACAATAGATACGAATTTCGTTCAGCTAAAATATTAACTTTCATACAAAGGGATACATTATACTTCCAAGTATGGAGCACTTCTTCACTTCCGAACAATACTTTGAATGGGAAACGAAGTGGTAAACAGTGGTTCTTTCCAAGTTCCATCGCATAGTGTGGTAGGTTAAGACCATTCGACTTTGTTGTATTATTTGCGACGCGTATGAAACTTATTGAAACGCTTGTCATTGGTGAATCTAATATCATTATAATTTAATTGAGGCAATGTTTAATTGGGAATTGCATATCACTGATATCAGTTAAGTAGTACTTATATCAGTTACAGCGTCACTTTTAGTCTACCAATATATGCTTCTAAAAAGATTTGAATGGTCGGTTAGCTTGGTAGTACCTAGTTGATATTTTAATAATATCGCTAACTGGGTAAGACTTAACAGATACTGAGATACGTGAGTTTCTACTAATATTTAGAGACATAATAGAATATTTAGTCATTACATAACCTTGATCTAGTAACTTAATAATCCGTCACCTGATTGTATATTATGGTGCTTCTCTTTACTAACGGCATCGGCATCAAGTAATGTACCTACACAAAACATTTTTAGTTATATTCTATTATAAGCCTTTTCGTGGAAAGTGGGCAAACTAAATCTTTAAATAGGATATTGAGAGGTCTATTCACATTACAAAACCATGGAAGAACCGAGGAAATAAAAGGCTCGAGAGCTTTACAACCATTTCATTATTTGTGTAAACACAAAAGATCTGTACGAAATGTTAGGAATTCCTCTTAGTTAAAGCACATTGTCTAATAGACGCCGGCGTTAGATTATAAGCTCTAAACAATTTTACAGTAGCCTGTAGCTTGGGATGAAGAATAAGCCTGATCTTCATCCTTTTGTGATATTCCGACATCAAGAGTTTTACAGTTTAAAAGAAACTTTGTTTACCACGCTGTGGTTTTAGTATTTTCGGCCCATTAAGAACTTTTCGTTGTTCTCTTTATTTGAAATATTGACTTTTCCTGATTCAATGTATTTTATTTGGAAGGTAAACAAGAACCAAAGGTCCTATTATGAAAATATTATGGCACGTCAGAATTCGCTTATTTACTAACTACTACTATTTTAATTCTGGGTTATGTATTTCTTATGGTTTTCCTTTACTAATTATAGCTAGCTTGTCAATGAAAAAAAAAAAACTAAATAATTCAGTTATAGGAACTACCTAATTCCACTACACAACCTGAACCAATATTTTTTTCTAAATCATCTACAGTAATTATTACGATCCGATCAGATATGAAATGAGATGGGTACAACTACACTTTATAACGCTTCTTTTGCCGACGCTTTGTCTGCTCGCTCCACCACATCCCAAAAGGATTCCTGTTTGTTATAATTCCGGCTAGCATTTCCATAAAAATCGTTGTGATCGTTATCTTCGTGAACAGGTCGGATTTTTTTTTTCTAAGTGCATCATTTATTATCTTTAAGGGCACAAAAAAATATAGGGTCTCTAAGGCGCCGCGGTGTCCCTTCTAGGAAACGGCCTCGGATTTGTTTGACACTCGTCTGTGAGATATAGAGCGGCCAGTGGACAGGGTAGTTCGATGAATCTCCAGACACTTGCGACGGTTTGGACATCGGTTGAGGACAAAGAGGTGTGAATTCACAACTTAACAATTTTGCACGGAGTACTTAAGAAAAAGATCATAGATTGAACGAAAAGATTTCTGACTATAGCGCTGATAATATCAACATTTGATGTTGGTGATTTTGTTTTTTTAATCAACGTAATATAATCAAACTATTTGAACTCAAAAGTTAATAAAAGTATGACACTCATCTCTTTTCTCTTTGCCAAAGTTCTTTAGCAATTTGTAAAACTTTTTTATCTTTTATAATCTCTCGTTAAAATCAATTGTTCTGGTTTCTGCACATTCCTGTTATCATATAGGATTACCTCTCCAGGTATAAACCGAAAAGGGAAGGGTTAAATAAAAAGCCTCCTTTTCACGCTTACTGATCTTTATTACATGACATGATACTACCTCCAAGACGATGGATCAAAGATTTCTTATAACGTTCAACGGTCGTTGCGCAATTTCCCACAGCATCTCAAAAGCAAATACCTTCTATTGAGTCAGGATACAATGGCAGGGCAAGAGTCAGGTAAAGCGCCTCGCTCTGCGGGGTTCCAGCGCAGAAGTTTTATATTTCCGCTTCTTTGTCATGTCTTTGGGCCAATTATTAATTCTCTGGATGACCGAAGTCATTGTTAAACTATCGTGGCGCACCTACGTCCCATTCAAATAACGAAGATTGATGAACTCCCTGCAATTGTCACATTTTTACGTTTATAGACTGTTTTTGCTTTACATTCGCTGAATGACTGCTCTCTCGCATTTGTTGATCATGTGAGAGAGAAATAAGTCTTTTGTATCAAGTAACGTTTTATAATGTAAATAGTGGAGTAAACTAAATATATGTGTGTTGTGTACTTTTGATTAGATATAATGTAAAAATCCACTTATTTTCATGCTACATGTTCCGAATGACGTCAATTGGAATTCAGCACATGACTATTGTGTTCAAACTAAGCTATACCTACCTGTATTTAAATAAATGAGCATTGGGTTACTAATTATTGTTTTGCGGTATTTAATTAGTAGGCAAATAATATTATTAATATTATGTATAAAGTTCATTTTGAACAGTTATTAATGACAATAGAGGAAGTCACGGCTCTTATGATGGTTATTTCTTGCAGAACCCTATAAAAATTAGTACCATTCCAACCGGTAACGGTTAGGTATAATGATTATGCTTTGCATAGTAACGATTTGTATGAGGAGGATCAGGTTGGACTGGAATGATCCTCCTTTAAAAAGAGAGGATCCTCCTTCTTTTTGTTCCTCAGTACTGATGTAATGTTGGTACCTATTATGTCGCTGATTGTATTTTTTATTCTTACGAAATGGTGTAGTATAAGTGGTGGTAGTGGAGTGGTGGTGTGGTGGTGTAAGTAGTAAATGAAAAAAAATCCACATCAAAATTATTTAATTAAAGTATAGGAATTTGTAAATACGTATTATTTCGCCTTTTGTTTTTTTTTGTTCTGTAGTTTGTCTACTCGTCTCAGTATTTCCTGTTTGCAAAATTAAATTCAAATATATGCATACTTTTTGTCGACCAGTTACGACCGGGCAGCGGTGGCTCCGTGGCGGAGCTCGACGAGACGATGTACACGAGAAAAAAAACGTTACATGTTCTTTTAAGACATTACATAGTATTTGTGTATACTTCCTGGACCCACTGTTTGTGCTTATAAAAAATATAAATTATTCTTTTCGCAGTATGAATTAATACTCACCCATTTCTGGAGTTTTATCAATGTCTTCCGCGAATTCGTACTACGTCGCTCTGTCACTAATTAAATTTATAAAGACAAGACGACGAGATGCTGAAAATATTTATTAGTTTATTGCATGTCTACAAGCACCTATACCTACGTTACTTTGAAGAAATTTCTTTACCTGTAGAAGTAGGTAACTAGGTGCTGTAACTACTGGGAACTGGTGGTACACAGTATGTAGGGTTTAAATTTGCCCACTCCATAGAAATACACTTTTCCTATAAGTAATATAAGTATATTATAATATTGCTTAACCACTTTAGCAGCCTTCGCAGCGGGCTGTTAAGTCTTTCTAATTTAGAACAGACCTTACGTTATTAAAAAAAAATTGTTTAGTTAGTTGTCCAATATAAAATAAGGAAGGATATGGCTAAACAGGCCAGTAAACACACAATATATACACCATACTACGTAAATAAATTAGTATTAAAAAGATCCTCAAATAACATAAGAAACGATTATTATTAGCTCAATGAACGATTTCATATTCACCTACAATTTTATTAGTGGACTGTTGTTTGGCCAGAATGATAATGAATGAGCAAATCGTTATTCCTGGAAATGGTCATCGATATGTTATTCCGTCAATGTTTTTTTCCTTAGAGAACAAATCGTAAAAGTTTTCCTAGTTATTTGATGTACGAATTACATACAAAAAGATGAATAGTTTCTATCAATTATGATTGTACATATAGGTAGGTACTGTGAGATGTATTTAATGTATCTAATTTATTATAGTTAGAGTGATATCTAGATTGACTTCACTGATAAACGTGTTACGCAACTTTAGCCTCTGATGCTCTTTAGAAATAGATTGGTAGTCGTATTACTTAATTTATCATCCTACCTATATTTTACTTGGAAATAGGTATTATTTAATCTACATATTAACATAGTTTTATAAAATTTGATACCTACTGCACGATAAGAATAGTTCCGATTATTAAATACTTACCTAGGTACCTACTCGATATAATTTCATACAACTATCTAATCAGATACCTACGGTTTGATCTCTGTTGTCGTAATTAAAATAATTACTAGTCACCATTACTTATAATATGAAATATCTAGGCATTAGTTGATTCGCTAGGTTTACAATTAGGGTAACTGTACCTACCTACTTACTGGGAGTATGAAACATTTACTTCGTAAGAGCGAGTCAAGAGGGCATTTACCTTACCTTTAAATCCTATAATAAATAGCTTTTCATTCTTATAAAATATCAAATCAAAATTATTTGCAAAAAATTTAAATATCAAAGTCTAATGACGTTGGTTTCAAGGTTGGCATCGTAAATCGAAAAAAAAACAACTGCTCATCTTTGACCGCCAGCATCGACTTGAAGCCAACAGAACAATGTTGACCATCCCATTAGTTATAGTTGAATACAGTATGTAATTGTCTGTCCGGGTACACGTGCTATTTACCCATATACCTAGAATATAAAATTGACTCTTCCAACAGGCCGCGACGTTGTTGTCTGCGCGGGCGCCGATGCCGCTCGCTTCCAGTCCGATTGATAAGTGTCACCTGGGGACGTAGCGGTCCACCTTGCACTCTAGTTGTGATTTTAATTACATTTTATTGGCACTCTACTTGCTATGTCGGTGTACCATCATGTTGGTACAGACCTATATGCTCGTCTACTAAGGGTGTTATTAGCGAGAATCCCCGTTGTTGTTCATTAAGAGACATACACCAGATAATAGTTGACATTAATTTATTTTCTTTTAAATGTACGTTCATTTTTATCATAATAAAACTGGTAAATCCGTGTTCCCATTTTGACTTTATTTCCAGGTATCGTGTGTTATGTGAGGAGAAACCATATTATTAAGTTAATAACCTTTTAATGTTCAATAATAAAAAAAAGTTTTGTGATTATGGTATTGGTAGTGGTCAATGTCAATATGATGCGGTTTCCAATACGAAATTATTGACACCTCGTTCTTAAAACTCATTGGGATGAAATACTCGTAGCTTATATAAACATAATTTAATGCTAAAAATTATAAATGAAGTGATATTTAGAAAAAAATATTTAGCAAGAAATGAGTCATTTATGAAACTATAAAACTCAACCAAACTTATTGGGCCTTTTACTTTTGTATTTTTTTCAGAGTACGGGTATTTAGGTACCTAACTAATATAAATAAGAAGTTTAATAATAAAATACGCCCCACTGCAATAATACCAGTCACATAAGACCTGCCCAGAAAATGACCAATGATGCCTTCATTTTCAAACAAGTAATCATCAGTCAGTCTTATTTATCTTCAAAACTTAGGTGCGTTGTTTATTTTTCATTCGATTCACATAAAACACCTGACCGATAATTATATTTATAGAAGGCAAGGCCAGCCCAGAAGGCACAGAAAAATCTTGATGATAGTTACCGGGAATAAAGTACGTGGGTACGTTTTACGATCTATTCTAATAATTAAAGCTCTCAATTAGCAGGCGGCAAAATCACTCAAAGTGGTAACAGTATTGCAAGCATAGTTGCGATACTGTTATGTATGTAATGTGACAGATTAGTGCATTTTTCCATGTGGTGCGCGTTTACAGCGAGCGGCTTGGATCCGGGTCAGGCTCGTCACGTAACGGGCTCGATGATAACGGCCCAGCCTAGCCTAGCCCAGCCTAGGTCGCGCAGCGGGATGAACTACGCGGAAGTAGGATTGCGGACGACGATTAAAGCCTTCGTGGCTGTATATTGAATGTATTTTTGCTGCGTTTTGAAATAACAACAAGCTTATTTGTTTCTTTACCTCATAGCTATCTGTGTCCTATATTTTTGTGTTTTTAGGAAATACGCCTGGCTTTTTCTAATTATATCACGTAGTCGGAGCAATTTGGATCGGTTTCATGCTCGATTGGATTGGTTTATAAGTAGGTACTGATTTACATTAACATTTATATTTTTAGAAATAATAATAGTTGCAAAAATTTTTATATTAATATTTATTGCATTTTAAGGCGTTACGTAAAATTTCATGATTAATAACAAGTTAGTATATATTTTGCGGCACGCACAATTCTCTCGAAATAGACTCGATCGAAATAACGGTTATGAATAATTCAGGAGTAGTTGTAATAGCAATAGATTCAGCTCATTTAGTGTGCGACAGGTTAGGTTTTATTAAACGAGCACGAGCGATCCACGCTTGGTCGCCGGTCGCAGGCTGCGCAAGCGCAAGCCAAAGAAAGTAAGTTCACTGCCACGGCCGCGCGCGGTACGACAACCTTGCTTCTCACAGGGTTGACTGCTTTTTGTCGACATTGTTTGTTTATTTATATTTATTTGTCTATGTTTTCCTTTAATTTTCTTCGTATCTTTGGCTCAACGTATGTATTGGCGCCGCTGCGGTATTACGATAATTTTGCTCACCGTCATTTAGATACAGCTGTGACGGCAATTTAGGAAAATGGAATGTTTAAAATTGTACCCACCTATAAAATAGTCATTTCTGATAGTTGACCTAAAACTCCAATCACAGCTTTACATTTCTTGTCTTTCATTTTAGTAATAATCCAAAATCCAACTGTAGTAAATTATCGTAACGAAACAAAGTCGCGTTCACTTCGCGTCTACGCGACATCTTATGTTACCTACGTGATGAGGTCGTAGCGTTCGGCTACGCGACGTCTAACCCACACCGTCGTCGCTACGCTATGTTGGCGTAGCTTACGCCACGCTTAGCCTACGCGACATCGGCATAGCGTGCGCCAAAAAACGTCTACGAGATAGCCCCTAGTGTGATTACACTTTAGAGTACATGATACTCGTTCAAAATTACATTTGGTTATTAAAATTGTATTTTATGCTGTCCTAAATGTTGTTGCTGTTATTACTAATAATAAAAAAAATGTGTGTTAAACACAACAACACAATAACATGTTTGGTCTTATGCGTAAATTATTAACAAGTGCGGTAAAGTAAAGATGTTTGGCAACCCTATCCGAGAGACTTCGTTTCTCATCGTAACGTAACATTTGTCTACTGCCAAATTACGACTTTTACATTATTTACACATTCAGATAACTGTTATGAAATCAAGGTCTACAAGGGGCAGCCGTTACACAACCGCGGCCCACTTATCTAATATTGAAGCATATCGTTCCAAAAAGAATGAATAATACATAATTCGAATTTCAAAATTATATTGTACTGATGTTTTCTGGAATACTATCAACTTTCTTAAAACAGACGTCTATACGGGAATGTTTTAGATTGTCTTATCATCATAGAAATGCAAACAGCACGAAAATGTGTTGGTATATTCTCTGTAAAGTGTTAACCCACAATTATAAAAGGTAGTAATGGAAGTGATGGCAGGCACGCACTTACTTCGCAAGAGCTTGGCGCCAGCCCAGCGCACGCGCACCGGTGCTTTGCGGAATGTCCCTGGATCCGGTTCATACACTTCGCTATACGCAAACATTAAGTCCCTTTTTTATCTATGTACTGTTATATGGGATACTGCCACTGTAGCTTAAAGTAATTGGTTTGGTAACATAGCTAATTAGCTATCTTCTCCATTATAGTTACTTACGGATTATTTTTCGAACCCTATATTTTGATGATGTTATTTGCATTCAATCTGACTAAAGTTAACATTATTAGTTTAGTATCCTTTCTACCTACGTCATGTAACTTGTTAAGTGAATCTAAGTTGCCCTAAGCTGGCCAGGATTATGTCAAAACCCATAACAATCACAACATTTGAGGTACTATAAAATTCCTCCAATGACTTTACAAATACAAACCAATAACTGATTGTAGTAATTAATTATGTAATGTCATAAACATCTTTACACACAAATATACCTACCATCAGTACCAACTATCTACGTCATTTTTATACATGTACCTACTTTATTTGTCTGCCAAGCAAATGAAGTCAAGTGAATACAATTTTAAACAATCCAACTGACACAAAAGGACTGGAACGACAATCAAGTAATAAAAACATCATTCGATTTCCAATTTAACTGATAGAGACATGAATCATTCGCGTGAAGTGCAATTTGAACTTCAATTCGTACACCATACAAATAAGAAATTGAAATCACGAGGTTCGATGAGATTCTCAGACGCACTGACGCGGTATTCGATAGTACACCTACACGTGTTCTGAATGTAAATGTGACGATCAGTCATCAGTGCATCAACTTCATCATTTTACGCACATAGTGTTATCTACCTACTTTGGAGGAACACATTAGTGAGATAATTATAATCACAGTCAGGAAATGTTGATTGTGCTAGTGACAATTATCTTTGAAATTAATTAAGATATCGAATTGAATTCAACTCATGTTACTTTCTTATCGATCTGTTGTCTATTTTCTTTTTGTTCTGTACATTTCGGCAATTTTTTTCACAAATAGTTTGGTGCTGACTATTCTCTATTATGTCTCACAATAATTTGTTTGTATATGCATATGCTAGACAGCGAATTCTAAAATATGTTAGTCTGGGCACCTACTTGTTGTGTAAGGTTGAATCATAATACAGATATGCAGTGAGCAAGCCAAAGTCAGACGCCATCGCCATCAAATGGGGTACTTCGCCGATTCACACCACGCGCGATTCGGACCATGGTGTGAATCGCACAAGAACCATTTTTGAATTGCATGATTCACACCATGGTGTGAATCGAGAAATCCCAAAAAAGTCATTCGGTGATCCACACCATGGTGTGAATCGCCGAAGGACACTTTTTCAATTCGCCGATTCATACCAACGGTTCTTTCTTATTAATTAACAAGCAAGCACACAAGTGCTTAGCGAAATACTATTAAAAATATTAAGTAAGTACCTATTATGAGTGAACCAGTGCCACCACTTTAGGAGTTCTGTGGCTACTATAATAATACTATCTACTACTCCTGCGGGGTTTTTTTTAATAATTAAAATGATAAAACATGCAATCTGATATTATAATATCAGCTTAACATTGTATATCAATTTTATTTAAAAATTCAGTAACGTGCGCCTGCCTAAACAGTGCGCGGCGTAGGTACGCGCCAATATTCTCAGGTAAAAAACAACCCTTTTGTAAACAATGGAAAATTTCTGAACTACCACAATGCACTAATTTTAAACGTAATTGCATCATTTCTATCCTGAGAGTAGTGTTGTAGGTACATGTGAAGTGACTGTCATATTTTGAGTGAAATATAATTTTGGTAAGTACAGTTTTCAATATGTTGTTAAAATTAAAAAATTTATAATTATCTCAGGCACAAAATTAATTAATTAATGTTAAACATAATATTTAAAGTTGTCTTCTTCATTACTTGGTAGATACCTATTGCTATTTTTATTCTATAATACTTAATTAATTTTTATATTGGTCAATGTTAACAGTGCATCTGCATTATTAGCTTTAGCACTTCAAAATCTGGTTTACAATTAATCTTGGATTAATTGTTTATGGATGAAATTGAATACAATATTTTAAAATAGCGTAAAACAAAATGGCGGACTGTCCGCCATTTTACTTTAGTGTGTAGGTACTGATTTCAATAAGTATTGCACCATAATGCCAAAGTGTGTAATAATTTAGTATACTATATTATAATATTTTGTTTAGTCATTGCTTGTGGTGTTTGTAATCATAGAATTGGATTTTATTTAATCTCAATACCTATCTAAAGCTTTATGAAATGTAAATAAGTAAAATAATAAGAAAGGAGAGTGTTATCTGCATGCTTTTAATATAAAACTTTTGTAAATAAATTTTTAGATAGTTAATATAACTAAATCGATATTTTTTAAGCAAGTAAAGTATTTTACAATGTTAATTATATTTAGATATTAAAATCCAATTTCCTTATTTTTGAACAGGCTCGGTGTAAAAATGTCTGAAGATGCGTCAACTTCACATGCTCTTGAAAATATGGAGTTTCAAATAACCGAGAGAGGTCGTCGTATGCTGTGTCGAAATGGATACAATTATATTTGGAAACGTATAAACAAAGATGGTTCTGAGGTCTGGAGGTGCACCAAAAAAGATAGCAAATGCAATGCAATATTCAAAATGCACCCGTCTCCATTTGCAATATTATGTGAAACTAATCATAACCATGCTCCTAAGAATCAAACAGCGATTGAAATAGACCAGCAGATGCACATATGTACCGAAACTGTTAAAAACAATATCAATAAGCCAGTCACACAAATTTTTCAAGATTCAATAGATGTACTTACAGATAAAGGAATTAATCTAACGAAACCGTTACCTCAATTCAATAACGTAAAGAATAAACTGTACAATCAAAGAAATAAAGCTATAGGCGCTAATAAACTTATCTTCAATAAAGCCACACATCTTGAAGTGCCAAAAAAATACGATCATCTGTTGTTCGCCGATTACGCATACAAAAACAAGCGCATCATAATTTTTGGAAAGACCGAAATTACAAAATATTTAAAGGAGTCGAAACATTTTTTTATCGATGGCACATTTAAGATTTGCGTCAAGTGCTTTCATCAAGTATACACTATTCATGCGGATATTGGGAGCAATGAAGAATACGTCAATGTGGTTCCTGTGCTATATGCTTTGCTTCCAGATAGAAAAGAAGAAACTTATGAGATTATGTTCCAAATTATTAAAAGCCGAGTTCAAGAATGGGAGCCCACACATATATCAATGGACTTTGAAGTAAGTGCAATGTTGGCACTGAAAGTGTTGTTTCCAGATGTGAAAATAGTTGGCTGTTATTTTCATTTCATCCGCTGCTTATGGCGTAAAGCTAAGAAGCTTGGAGTAACCAAATCTAAACTGGGCAGGATCCATGTAAGCCTATGCGCAGCTATGACACATTTGCCACAAAACTTATTGGATGATGGCTGGCTGTATGTTATGGGAGAAAGTCCCAATACCGCAGAAGTTACGCTTTTTAATGATTATTTTGTCCAAACATGGCTCCAACACTCAGTTCTATCAAATACGTGGAGTACTTACAATGAAAGTCATAAAACAAATAACATGGTTGAATCGTGGAATGCTAGAATTAAAAAAAATATTCCATCAAAACCAAATATTGCCCAATTTCTTCATGGAGTAGACAAAGACGCACACTTTTATTATAATAAAATAAATTTACCGGGTGACGTTAAAATTTCAAAAAGAAAACTAGTAAGCGTGCAAGTTAATGAAAAAATTAATAACACTATAGATGAGTTATTGACTAACCAAATAAGTATTGGCCATTGCTTGGAGAAGTTGAGATTTTGAAAAAAATCTAATTTTCGTATTATGCTGATTTATTTTTTGGTAGCTCATCATTATATAATTAACAATAATCTTGTTTATAAGTAACGTTAACTTAATTTATATTATTTTATTAATTACAGCCATATAACCAAACAAATCTGTGATTCCAATTACAAAGAAAAGGGTAATCTATTCAATCTGTTTTTTTTTAGATATAGTAAAACTATGTACTATTGTACACTCTTAATTAGTAAGGTAAGAAGACGACAAGCAATTTTAGTCATTGGATATATCTCGTTATATAAGTAGTAACTAAAATTACTTATAGTAATAAAGTAGGTATTACTTAGTCTTTTTTTTTACTGACAAATAAATCGTAAGTCAAAATGTGCAACATGTGATTTAATTATTATTAAGGTGAATATTTTATATTAAAGATGTTGATGACAAGTATTTTTTGTAATTAGTAATAAGTAACAGGGTAATCTTTCAGTCTGTATTTGTGATTTTATTTATAGTTGTTTTTTATTTTTTTATAAATACCTAGATCTTTATTAATGTTGACCAATATTGTGATTTATATTTACAGTTAAAACTGTACATACCTAAATATCTTTATTCAAGTTGAACAACATGTGATTTTTAAATTAATCATAAGCATAGGAATAACTGACCTACATAATATGAATAATCTAACATACTTGTAAAAACTTATGCTATGTTTAATTTCTTATGTTAGCATAATAAATATTATATCCCTATAAATAATTTGTTTCAATAACCGTTTTGTACCAGTCAGTACCAAAAAGTAATTACTTTTATAACTTTTTTATAATGGTGCGAATCGACGAATTCGCAAAATGTCTTTCGTCTTTTCACACCATGGTGTGAATCGCCGAAAGACTTTTTTAGGATTCGTCGATTCACACCACGGTGTGAATCATGCAATTCAAAAATGATTCTTGTGCGATTCACACCATGGTCCGAATCGCGCGTGGTGTGAATCGACGAAGTACCCATCAAATGTGAATCAGCGCGACCGGAAACTTCGCCATGTTGGCTCGCCGCCGCCATGTTTATCGGCGCTCCGGAAGTTGCGCGCGCGCCGACCGTCTTTAGATACCATTTTCACAAGTAGTGAGGAATACGAGTCGGAAATATTCAGCATCTATTTTGGGTGCCGACGTTTTTCCGCTTCACGGAGACATTCGCCGGAGTTAATCATATACTTGACGACGGAGCCCGTTGTATTTATAGAGAAAATTGCTTGCTGCGACGCATTTAGATTTAGAGTCTCATACTTCTGTCTGGGTAGATGTTTGTGTGCCACAATGTTTGTTTGGATCACATAATTTCTTAGGTAGCTAGTTGCATTTTTCTTGAACATAAAGTACTTATTAGGTAATAAACGAGTTGAAATTGTTTCCTGACTTTGAGAAAATATTAATGATATCTTACGACACGTGAATCTTGTTGTAAATCTTTTTATTTGCATAAGAATATATTGTACGAATTATTTATACCTACATGACGTTGGTGAATATTCATGCTACGACCGGTATAAAATATAATTATAAAAACAAGAACAATTTTAGTCTAGCTGGACAGGACGTATTCAGCTTGGTCCACGTGAGTAGGTAATTATAAAATTTAAATGATTTTATAATGAAGTGTTCGGATTCGTCTTCTTGGAATTACATAAATCCTATTAAAATGTACTTATTAGTAAATTGCAGGTCTTTACCTGTTTAATTATTACTTAAGTATGCATTTAGTTTTTATTAGTTATCACCAATATGATGTTTGTAGAAAGGGTGCGCCTGCGCACGGAGGCTCTACAGGAATGTGGTTGGACAAGCGGGAGGGGAGAGGCGGACTGGGGACCGGGAGGTTGTTGAGGGACAAAGCCTCGAGAACTGGTTTTGCTTCCTGTACGTGTCGGATGTCCTGCGGCTTCCTGCCCCTTTCCCCGCCCACCGCAGAGCCAGAGAAAAAGGTGTGAGTAGGGTTGTGTCCAAAACAAAACACGCACATTCTTGACAATATTTACTATTTACAAGGTTTGATTACGGTGTACTTACCTTATAATTTTACAGTAGACACTGATTATTTAATCTTTGTATGTCGTTTATACTTCTGCTAAAATATTGGCATGGACGTGGAAACAACCATTAGGAACTGTTGGTAAATCGTGTCTATTGTAAACAAACGTCACTAAAGTTGATATACATAATTTGACATGATTCACACATAGCACGTAGGTGACACGCCAAGTATCGTCAGCCTTATTTAGACGCAAACCTTTTAAGTCCAACTTACTAACATTATTAATTATATTTGAAACGTGGGCTTTGCTATAATGAAATATTTTGACACCGGCATTGGTAGATTTTCTTGTAGATACCTACATAGGTAAGTGCTAAAAAGCATACTAAAAAGTCTTCTATTTCTGAATATTACTTCGTTGGGTTGCAACCTTCTGCTTCAAAATTTACGATAGGTAAAAGGATCTTTAAGCATGGATGATCATGAAAACATTAAAAAGGTAATAATGTACCGGATAGTACTTATCTAATTTTAGTCATGAATATCTTTACCCCATTAGGTACTTGCAAAAGCAGTTTAATAACTTAGGTCAAGAAAAATTAAAGTTACAAGTTAGCATGTAGTTTGGCTAACTATTATTCCTGTCGCACAATTGCTAAACAAGGAATGCAAGATAGAGACGGGAATATAGCTAAGCCAAAGTGCGTGCTAGTGCTAAGTAACGTTTATTTATCCCTGCTTTAGTGTTGTTTGTTAGTTGAGATGACAGAATGCCCTGCGTGTGTGTGGACCGCAGGACACGCACGATTGAGGACACACTCTTGCTTTGTTTTTGTTGCGCAGGGTTGCGCTTGCGCTGCGGTCACTGTAACACTACACGACCAGCTCCTGCCTTTGGGAATAGCTACACACACTGCTTTACCGTGCACTTATTTTATCATAAATTCAAGTTAATATTTTGTAGACTAAGTTTTCTTTTACTTCACGAAGTCCGTTTATGGCGCAAAATTTGTTTGAGAACTTAATCTATTTTAAGTTATTAATTAGGGATAATATGAACGAAAATATGGCTACCAAAAAAAAAATTTGATAACTATGTTTTTGTAAACTAGAAATGTATGGTTTATCTCCTCAGGCAATGGAAACATATTTTCATCTAAGCATTCTCTTATTACTTGCAACAAGTCAACACAATATACTTATACATAATACAAAATATTATTAAATGTTTTTGTAAAGTGATTCAAGAACGAATTGTTATAAATAACGAAGTATTATCTCAATTTCCGTCGATAAATGTTTATTATTGATTGAGTAATTGTATCTTGTTTTTATTTATTAATCATTTTCAATTCGTAATTCGATGAAAGTTAAATATTTAATTTAATTACATAGATAACTTGTGCCCCTTTGAATATCTATCATCAACGCGTCATAGTATATTTTTATTGAGTTTCAACGTAGGTATCTACATTTTCCAAATTAAACGAACTTCCGTTTAATTTTGGGAAATGTAAAACCACACCATTTGAAGTATGTACAGGATATCCAATAATAATTAGTTCGTTAAACAGTGACATATTCATTTACCAATACGGTAAACGAGTTTTTGGTAGTGCCATTAACTCAGTATTCAGTGAATACAAGTCATTAGTCGTATAATGTATCCGTTTTCTCGGCGGTCGCCTCCCCCGCGCCCCGACTCCCGCCAATCTACGTAATCTACGTTAAAACAATGCGCGGGCGCTTCCGTATCGTCAATCGTTTTCCACGCGCAAGGCTAATGCCAAGGTCTCGACTTTCTACCGTATGCTGGCGAACACAAAAACTTACAATACAGTTGAACAGACCAAGTACGCTATTACGATTATTTTACTACTAGCGTTTCTAAGTATGTAAATCTACGTATTTCTTGTACCTACTTAAGATTTCTAGACTGTCTAGCTCAACAAAATGAAGAAGCAAAGGATGCAAAAAAAAAGGAAAAACAAACTTAGTTGATAAGCTACACCACCTAGAGCTTTCCAGTTTTAAGGCATTTTAACAGGGAAATAATGAAATAAGGTTGATCCTTCAACAGGTAAAGAATCATAACTCGTGTAATTATTGCCTGTTATTAGAAGTGAGTGTAAAGTTTCAAGTAATAGAGTAGATACCTATGTAGCAAATGTAATGATAACATGTATCAGATGTATGTGTGTATGTATTTACCTGCTAGCAAATTTAATAAAATTTCAAGCCTTTTTTTTTCTAGATAGGAAATCATCAAATGACTTCCCCCGCCCTGTGTGGGGCGGGAGGGACTGACAGAGTTTTACTGATTAAAACCCATCCATGTTCCTTCTTGTGCCCTTTGCGTTCCGGGGGCGCGGTGTCTCTTACGAACAACCCGCAGCCCAAATTTCAAGCTTAAAGGAAAGATTATGTCACATGCCTTTGATTATATTAAACAAGACGTGAAAAATAAGTAAATCGTAGATTTTTTGTCAGCGGTCTTATCTTAAAAATTATAAAATATACATATATTATTATTAATTATAGCAGAAAATAACGTGTTAGTTCGAAATAATGTTGTTTGACCATTAATGAGCCATTACAATTATTATGTCCGTACAATAGCCACTATAACAGTTCGAACATCCGCGATTGCGTCAGGCCAGTTGAGAAAAACTGCGAGCCAGAGGAAAATGAATGGAATCTAAGCCGGATATCGTTGTTCACACGATTATTTATTCGATGCAACTTGGCGTTTCATGGCTTGCAACTTGGCACCTGTTCAACCGCTCCTCGAATTTCCTCGAGATTCAGGATACAAACAGGCTTTAATTAATTCTTTATTGACTGCCGTGTCCCGGATGTTACCTGATAAAGCGTAATACCTCCTATTTTGTCCTTATATATTACAGCTTGCCGCAGTGGGTTTCATGCAGCGTTGATAAAGTGATGGATTAACATTATGAGCCTGTTAAGTCGATAATGAATCATTTAATTGGATAATTACAAAAGTTCTGATAGGCAGGTGCGTCAGTGACATAAAGTGGTTGAAAACATTCTCTACTTAAATCTTACATCATCTCAATTATCAACGTGTAGATAAATCAAACCAAACTCTAAAGGAGGGACGAAAACGGTCGTTTTTGGAGCTATGAAAATACGTAATCATGTTGACAATAGGTAATACGATCTACACAGTGAGTTAGATCTAAATTGAAGACACATGATACCAATTGGTCACGCGCGCTGCGCTTAGAAACCCGGGGGGCGTCGACTGCGGCGCACGCAACCCGCTGTCACTCTCCACCGCCACCGTCCCGAGAGGAAAACAATGTGATTTCTTCGTTTAAAAAACATCATGCGAACCAATCTTGAGATGCTTGCTATGTTAATAACTTTTGCTATCGATGATACTTTATTTATTTCGCAACAGTTTACGGTAGGTCGGTCGCATGAGATTTTCGTCGCTTACATTAAACCACAATCTATGATTGTGGTTTTCCCTCATGTTGGTTTCCTCAATATTTTGATGGTACCTATTAGAAATGATTTGTCATTAATTTGCCTATACCTTTTCTGGGATCTTCCATGTTTCAGTTTCTTATGAATTTAAACTAGATTCAGGAACCAGTATAAAATTACTATTCATTTGTACCATCTCGCTCAACCACTCGTTTCATCGTAAAATTCGTATACCTCATCCAATGCTGTTTATTAGGAGACGTCGAAGTCAAGAACAGACACTGGGATTTTTTTTAATATTTGTACTAAGAAATGGTCATTATTACAAATAAAAAATATACCGCAGCGTTACACTTATTGGCCTATTATTCGTCGAATCATAATATTATCTATTAGGTATTTGCAAAATGATTAAATAATAATCTGACTGTTATCGCAAAACTTCTAGCTAACAAAAGATACCAAAAAAACTTAATTCAATTTAATTCACGATATCTGAAAATAATTTCTACTATACTCATTAAGGTCTGTCATTTCTGGAGCAATAGGTATTCAACTTTTATTAAAATTTAAAACTGGCAAAGTAGAATAACAGACTAGATAAATGAAATGTGTTACATATGATAAATGCTGCACTTCCACAAACAGTACGATATATCGATCATCCACCTCGCTGTAGCTCTGATAAGCTATCGACGTCCGCGGCCAGCTGTCCCGGAAACTGAGCGAATATCAACACTGACGTCATCGCTGTACCGTACACAACAACCGTCAATTAGCATAGCAAAATAATATCTTCTAACATTAACATAAACAATGACAACTACCTACGGTACCTACCTGCTACAAGAACACTTTTCCGCTATCGTATTATGTTCTTTAAAAGTTATTCATTACTAGCTGTTGCCCGCGACTTCGTTCGCGTTTACTATTTCATTGGTTTCAATATTGATTTTGTGAAACCGTCTTTTTTAAAATTTAAATTTCTAAAATAAAATAAGCTTAAGTTACTCCCTATAACATTAGCTATGTGCGAGTAAAAGTCCGGCCAAAATCGGTTCAGCCATTTCTAAAATTAGCTGGAACAAACAGACAGACAGAAAATTACAAACAGACACTTCAATTTTATTTATTTGTATTGATAATTATCTACTGAACTACTATGTCTTTGTATATGGGTTACCTATAAAAGGTATCGAAAATTAACTTAATCAAATGGCCACCTAATGATTTTATCTTTTGTAATTTATAAAAAATAAACTTGCTGCTTACTTTGTTGCATCATTTGCGGAGAACTCTATTGCAACATTTTTTTATTTCCTGCACTGCACATAATATCTATAATAATATTATAAAGCTGAAGAGTTTGTTTGTTTGGTAAAACGCGCTAATCTCAAAAACCACTGGTTTGAATTGAAACATTATTTTTGGGTTGGATAGTCAATTTATCGAGGAAGGCTTATACATATAACATCACGCTACAACACGAGAGCGGAGCAGTAACCAAAGATGTAACTTAACGTGGGTGAACGAAGTCGCTGACAGAAGCTAGTTATTAGGTAATTGTATAAATATATCATGTCCATATTACTCATTTAAGTACAATAATCATCAGTATATCACATTATATGCCAGTCTTATATAATCTAATACATGACACGTGTAGGACGATAAAAACACGGAAACGAGTGACTATGTTGAATTGTTAGGTGTAGGCAACTAACTAGCTACAAAGTAAATCAGACGTAACCCTTTACATTTCCACATTATTTATTGATTCATTTACAATCAGTCATTCTTATTTAAAAATTTAAATGCATTTACTAATCATTTACTTACGTCAAAACAAATTAACCTATACCTACATTTCCTTAGAATAATTATTTTTCCAACAACAATAATAATAAGGAAATAACGTAACATATTTGCTACGTCAGTTCATTAAGAAATTGTAATGTTTATTTAGCAATTGTTTGATGAACTGTCATGTTTTCTCCACGTTTAATAGTAGGTAGCATGCGACACGAGATAATATATCTCACGAGGTATATCTAAGAGTAGTAGGTACCTACTTGCCAACATCTTGAA
Organism: Caradrina kadenii; assembly: GCA_947462355.1. Taxonomy (NCBI): domain Eukaryota; kingdom Metazoa; phylum Arthropoda; class Insecta; order Lepidoptera; family Noctuidae; genus Caradrina; species Caradrina kadenii. The sequence continues at coordinate 6,771,743 of OX381677.1, read as the reverse complement.
AGTGGAAGGGTGACTGACAGTGACCAATTGAAGCAATTGTTACGTTTGCGAAAAGAAATCAAATAACTCGTCACAGTGTGCGTGCCTAGCAATATACGCTCATGATCATCAGACGAGCGCTAAATTGCTCGAGTGTTACATACATACGATGACCTTAATTCATTAATTAAAGTCGTGTTATAAAAACTAATTTACCGCCTAAATTACGTGCAAAGCTACTTAAATCTGTAGGCTCTCTTTGCCGAAAATCTACGAATAAAGATCAAGAGACGTGAATCACAGACGTTTGTGAGTTATAGTAGCCGCCAAGAGTCGTGAGCACAAACGTTAAGTTCATTTTTGGGTTCGATTCTGTGTTTTTTGGTACGCCGCGTGCAGCGTCGGTGACCCAAAAAACCCAGGCAGGAACCACAAAACCCAAAATAAACTTGAAATTTGTGCTCACGACTCGTGGCGTTTACCACACGTATTTGTTCTAAAGTATGCTTAATAGAAATAATACCAATAAAGGAACAGGTATTTATTAACGTAATAATAATGTTGCACAACGTAGATTGCTAACTAGCTGAGCGGACAGGTGATGTAACTGAAGCGAACGTAACTGAAGGACGAGATGAAGTTTTGTCCTTTAGATGTGATGACGTTATTGATACAGCAACATTCAGAGTACAGATGGCAGATGTTTGGACAATGATGCTAGTGGAATAGAAAGCGGAAGGGTGGCACTGTCGTCAATTGGCACAATTGGCAGTAATTGTGGGCGGTATGTCCGGGCGCGCCGCGACCCCGGCTGGCCGCCGCCGTGTCACAGACTGGAAAAAGATCATAAGTGTAATCTTTATAGCAATTTACTAATAGGTACTATATATCTTGTCTATGTAGATTGGGAAGAGGAAATACCATGTTGTGTAGCTAAGCTTCTCATTTGTGTAATGAATGAAAATGTAAAGTTAGAAATCGAATTGTCTACTTATAAAATAACTTCTAAAATAATTACTTATAAAATAAATAATATATATAATATATAAAAGTTTTGGTTAAATATTCTAAACATGATTTCCTAACAATTTGTAGTTCATATGGATAAGTCTAACCCTTCCAACTACCCGTTATCAAACAGTTTATAAAATCTAATCTGTTTCAACTTTGTACCAAAACTTAAACTAATTTGTTTGCAGATGTTTTGATTCCTGTAGATTTCCGATCAGCTGATCAATTGAAGGTTATTTGAGCAAATTACTTTATTACTTTCGTCGTACTTATCGTAAATTCGTAATTTGTAAATGATTGCTTTATTTTCTGAATTAAAACAAGAATTGTTATTTTATCTAAATTATGTATTATGAATGACGATGTATTTGCTTATCCGGTGTGAAAAGCAAGTCATTCATACCTATTTATCATGATTAAAGGTTTTATCACATTAAAGTTGATCCACTGTAATTATTTAGTCTGTGACAGTGCCGTCTTATATTTCCGACTACTGATACTACAAGATAATTAGACACCTTATGGTACCTATGTAGGTATGTTAGTCTCTGAAAAGTTACTTTATATCCTTCGTTATGTTGTCAGCCTGTGAGCAACTTTGTAAAACGCACAGACTTGTGCATTGATGGACAAACTTTTACGCCTCAATACTAGTTCTTACTTTACTCACGAGAAGATCGGATTGGAAGAAAATCCGAACTTCTTACAACTGTAACTATTGGCGGTTGGTAACTATATGTATTATTACTACGAATATTAGCGTTACTAATACTACAAAAAACTTTAATAAAAGGAAATAGGTAATGTAAACTCGTGAATTCATAGTTAACGGTTATTGTTTCTTATGTGCACGTGAGCTGAGAAGAGATCTTAAATTAATTTTTGAGGGATCCCCACTTTGCTTTGGCGTTGGTTAAACTGCTTTCAGGAAAGGTCACTCGTACAACTTAAACACATGACGACTCATTATTCCAATTTCAATTAATGACGTAGGTATTGTAAGTATTATCTCTATTCAAGTGTCCTGTGTCTTGGAATGATACGACATGCCTAGTCTGAAGACACTTGGAAAAGAATACCTTTGACATTTTTTTACACTTGGTGCATTGGAAGTTTTTAAGAGATCTTTTTAAATCTCCAGCAGTCATAACTGCATCTTAATCATCTAATTATGTTGAATTTACTCACTGTTTATTACAGTCCGGTTTCTTTAGCTTAAAAGTGTCGCAATTTCTTTGGTCCTTCCTGGTTACAATAGCATCAAAATGACGCATTGTCGATATTATCAGTTCAACGCGTGCTGTTACTTCCTTCTCTTATTAATTTGGTAATTAATCTTGTAAATCAATGTATCATATGATTGTTAAATTAATTTGATAAACTCATCGATGGATAAAAATGCAGATAAATGTTAAAACAGCAAAGTTTACTATAATGTTGTCTGTTCTAACATAATTGACCTGATTAAAAGATTATTAATACGAAATGTTAACTAAAAAGTGACAATATTATTTAATCGCGTTTAATCTTGTTTTATGAAGTGCTTTATGATAAACACCTTGTACTTTTAATCAAATTAACATACCATCACGCCTGTATTCCCCGAAGGGTTAGGCAGAGGTGTAACAATGTACACCCACAGTTCGCCGGTATGTTTAGATCCCATGTAATAGGGGGCGAGCCTATTGCCATTAACCGGGCACAAATCCTAACTCCGAGCTGCTACTGAGAGTTTCATAGAAAAACCCAATAACACTTTGCTCGACCTGGGAATCGAACCCAAGACCTCAAGCGTAGTAGTCGCGCTTAGGACTACTAGGCTACCGAGGCAGTTAAATAAATTAGTATATTGTAAATTAGTGTATTGTAGTATATTGTTAGTTAGTTAATTAAATAAAATAATATAAGTATTAGTAATGACTTGGAAAACATACCATCTATCAAATTTAACCACCACAACCACATAAATAAGACCACCGATGGTCTGAAGTTAGCAATGATAATGATTTTGAGGAACCGTAACGTAATAAGGTAGTATAGCAGCCGCCACAAGTCGTGAGCACAAATTTTAATATCAAGTTATTTTTTGGGGCGTTGACGCTGCACGCGATGGGTCCGACTGACGGAACAATCGCGTGCAGCGTCGTCGGTGACCCAAAAACCCCAGGAAGGAACTTAAAAAATGAACTTGACGTTTGTGCTCACGACTCGTGGCGGTTCATATCTTACACCTCTATAAGATAATGCACTCACATGTTTACACATAGAGATATCGTGTTACAACATTTGATAATAATTGTCTTCCATTTGGATGTCTCATAATTACGTTACGAGCCGGTGGTTAATAATGTATGTAGCAGTCACGAGTGGAGCGCACGCGCAGCGCAGGGCAACGCGGAAGTCGCACACACTTCCGCGTGCCGCCATCTTGGCTAACACCTCGTGAGATTCGCCTGTTTCTTAACGGATTAGGTGCAGATTTAACGCTGTTATTTGAACAATAGTGGTATTTTAAATGTCATAATTTTAGTGTTGTAAATTACCTAAAATCCTATATAGATAAACTTCGAATTGAGTAATGATACAAGGTTAAAGAAAAGTAAATAAAATAGGTAATATTTATCAATACTATTTGCATTAAATCCTCAAACATAAAGCTGCAAAAAATGTGTTTAGTGACAGATTTTATTACCGGCCTCCTTTTAATAAATACCACCTAAATAATAATGTCCATTTGGAATTTTAAAATGCCATCAATACTTAGTTCACGCATGCTTGCAATCAAACGGCTACCTAAGCTAATTTACATACGATATACTCCTGCATAATAATGTGAAATCAGCGTAAGTACCCTCACCCTCTCTTTCTAATTACGGAATAACTTGGTGGAACAAAAAGAGATGACCCACTTTCGGGACCGGTCGTGCGAGATCGGGTGCGCACCGTTGCACACATTACGTGTTAGAAGATGGGGTTATGCACTGAGCGAATTGCGCTGGTGTAACGGAACACAACCGATGTGAATTTTCTCGCCCTAATACCGTTTTTGCGTACTTTTTCCGATTTTGTAACGTTAGCGACGGCACTTGTGCAACGGTTGACATGGCTGCAATTCTAATCTCAGCATAAATTCTCAAAGGAGGTTAGGTTAGTTATTGAAAAAGTAGGCACGTGTTTATTTGTTACACCTACATAGAGTTTTGTAATTGTGTTATTGCTGTTACATTACATTATTGATTTGTTTTTGTCCAAACAAATAAGTCAATGTGGATAACATTGTTGAATAAGCAATACTTAAATAGGCGTACTAGGTACTTACATTGCACTGCTTACCCTGACTACTCCGCTCAAAATTTAACTTTTTGAGGTTTAACCTTAAGAATTCGAAAAATAATCTGAAGTTATATTTTAAACTATGACCTGCGGGCTTCGGCTGCGAGTCTAATGGTGGGTTCACACCGGCGTGTCTTGAAATGGATTGTATGGGTGAGAATTGAAATCACGCTGGCCCTTTTACACCGAATGATGTACCGTGCCGTCTTGCGTCGACAAGCGCTAGCACGTGCCGTCTCTCGATTGATTTGTGTGTTCATTTTACAAAGTAAAAAATGCTCTATTTTTGCATCAATATAGTTCAATGTTGTACAGACTGCGTCATCAACTGGTAACAGTTTTACGAATAAATTTTAATGCAAGAGAGGTAATCAATTGATGACGCTGTCTGTAAGGTCAAATATTTCAAATTCTTGCCTCGCACATCTTTGTCCGTCCAGACCTTTCACACAAAAGTTACATAAACAGATATATTGCTGCATGGCATGAATAGAGTTTTTTTACTAATACAAATTTTAATTCTCGCCCATTCAATTCACCCCCTCTCGCTAGTGTGAAACTACCTTAACAATCTATTTTTCAGAATAATGATCCTTTACCACTTTCATAACTACTTACCTACCTATTTATCAATACCTTAACAGTTAACTTTATTTCTTTTCTTCTTTGTAGACGGAGAGACGGTCGGTGCAGCAGACATTTGTTAGAGTGTAGACTACGTTTAAGCAAATGTCGTGTGGGACGCCCTGCTGCATGGTGGACCCACGATTTAAAGAAGGTGGTAGAACTGGCGGACAGCGGATGGATGGGTGCTGCCCAGGGCCGGGACGGCTGGCGCTCTTTGGGGGAGGCCTACGTTGAGCAGAGGACGGCAACAGTCTGATATTTAGAAAACTTAACTTCTTTTTCAACGTTTTCATTGTTTGTTTCAGGAAATTAACACTCTTTACCTCTACTGAACAAAAAAAAATTACCAACATCAGACACTTAATTATTTGGTACAAAGGTATCCCGTACTTACGTCTCATTAAAATCATAACAGAATAAAACAGCCATAAAATTTTACTTAACTGACGAAGGTATTAAAGTAAGCAGTGCCTATTTCGTTTTAAGTTGGCGATGTTATTGATGCCTACTTAAACAATTAAGTTCAGAATTTCCTCTTTGAACTCAAGGATAAACATTTAAAGAAATTGTGAATGAAATACCTTTTTGTCAATATATACAGTTGAAGTTTTTAGTTTTATCCTCTTAATTGGGTCATATTAGTTATAAGGCATTAAGTCCGCCATTTATTTGTACTTTTTGTTGCATAAAGTTTAAATAAATATTGTTATTATCATTAGTTTGGGATAAAAGTGGCTAATAGATGGATATTATTATTGGTTAAGTTTGTACTGCAAAAAAAAACGTTTTCTTTTTTTAAAACCAACTTTTGCGAATAGGAAAACTCTACATAGGTAACACGTAGCTAAAACAGTTGCTCAGCCTACACTTATGTACAAAGAATTTCACCAGAGAATTCCTTTTTCAAAGGTTTTCATTTGATGCCCTACACGGTAGTCTTCCAAAATAGTACTTTGCAATCTACCAGTGGCTTTGGACACTATTTGCTGTTTGGTGCAAGATCCCAGAACCACCAGACATACGACATTTCAAATTGTACCAACCCGATACATGAATAAGGGCCTAGTCTAGTGAGTACGCATATATTGTCAACTACTTACATATTGATCTATTTATTCACAAAGTTTCGGCCATACTGAAATGACGTGGACTTGGCATCTCTAGGATCTAACACCAAACGGCAAATAGAGTCCTAAACAAAAGTGTGTTAGGTAACCGATACCTATAGAATCCAAATGTTATATTCATAAATTTTGATGAGGTTTATGTTAAGAAATAATGCAGCAGTTACAAAATCAAAAGCTCTCGATACAATTAAAAGAAAACATTGAGTAATTTAATGTGGCAAGTAACAAGCAATTTCGTAACAGCTGTAATACTTATAGTACCTACGTTAAGCAAGCCTTAGGCTTAGGTAACTCGCCATAGTTCCGAGAGAGATTATACATCCTGCTTCGCAGACGAAGGCAATAAGATTTGTTTCTTAATAGCTGTAGGCGTTCCCTTATGTTTTATGCTCTACTAGATATTAATCGAAATATAACGCGTTCGAAACCCATTTATAAAATATTTAAATGAAATATTGTAGAAGTAGTTCCTCCTAGTATTTTTTTTCCAATCTCAAAACGTGTAAAGATCATGACATGATTTGTAACTTACCTAGTAAAATTTGATTTCAGAATGTAATCCCTTTCAATTCTGCTTCCAAATATTAATAAAGATAATATTGGTATATCTAGCAAACCAGAAGCGAGCAATAGTCGTAACAGAGCAATCGTCAGGTGCCAGTAATATTAGAGAAAGGATGGCAACCGGCAGTGCTCATGCGGCGTTGCATGGTATGTAGTAACACGCAGGTCGCGACCACAGACTCCCGTACGTGTTTCTCAAGCAAGGATAGAGTCCGGGCGCGGCGGCGCAGGCGCAGGCAACACACCGAAGCTACGTAATCCCGCAGCAACGGCACTTCCTGAAGGTGGCGCAAGCGGTACGCGAATGTCGGCCGAGCATTTCGCGCCACTTTCGTAATTCGTTGCGTGGTGCGACCGGCCGCCTTGCCTGGCCCGCAGGAAGTAAAAGTTCGAAGGTAAGAAAGTAGGTCTCCGCTGTAATTGGCAACACGCCTGCATACTGATGTTTACTATATTTATATAGGTTGCGATATGAGCACCTGTGAATACAACGCCGACAATCGACAAAAATGACACATTCAGTTAATGAACTAGGTTACTCGTACATAATCTGTTCCTGTTGATATCAGAATACCTAAGTTCATTACATTTTTTAATATCCAATAGTTTCGAATTTCCGAAGGAGTTCCGGCGAGTGCCATCTGCTTATTTCATCTAAGATTTTCAAGAATTGTATGGAAATAGGTCGAGTGTATGTATTTATTTGATTTATACCAAACGCAATTTTGTAACACTATTAAAGGGTCCGTAGACAGCACGTATGTATGTTACGCATGCTGTCCGCATGACATAACTCGTATGGACAAGGCGCAGGCGCCGCCGCTGACCCAATCCGCTTGCTCTATGACGTAAGGCAACAGTGAGCATCGAGCGAGCACGCTACGAACTAGGCCGAGATTCAAGATGCGCCGAAACTTATCGTTTGCGCAACAAGCGACTCCGCAAGTGCGCATTTTGGTTGACATGAATTTAATTCTCTTGTTAATTACAAAAACTAGGTAATGATCATGTGAAGAGTTGTAAGAGGATGTTTTTTCTTCCTAACTGGGACATCAGTATTCGGAAAGTGATCTTGGGTTTCGTAAACGTAGGTTTAACCAAATTAATGTGAGTGGTATGTTTCAAAATAACAAGGAATTTGCAAAATAACCACAAATCCGTTGCATCAGTATGCAGGAAGTCGACGGCGGCACAGTCAGCGTCCATGGCGGGGGCGATGCGCGTGCGCCGCTGAAGAAATTGGGCGGCGCGCAGCGGCTCTGTGCAATGGAGGAAGTGCTGTTATCTGATGAGCTTGCGACAGACTACGACGCTCGCTTTGCGAAATCTCAGGTGTTACGAATTCTACGATAATTTTAAAATGAGGTAAATTGTTATGGTTGAGAAAAGTCACGTGGTTTTTATGAAACATGATCACACACAGACGAGTCTAAAAAGCAGATCTAGACTTCAAAATTAATTTCAATTGTCACATCTAATTGTGGAGTTTTTCACGTCGGTTGAGCATTGTTTGTTTGTTCTAGTGAAGCTTTTAAGGTTATACAAATCAAACAACGGGTAGCATTGAGACTAAACAATTTTATGCCAACTGTTGAAAGGAGATAGGCACCTAGAGCATTTTTTGTGAGTGAAAATGTTATACACAAAACGCGCAAGACTAATTAGAGCAGAATCAATAAAGACGGGAAATTAATCTCGAAAGTGTTTGCTTTATCGTCTTGGCGTAAATCAACTCTTGTTTATTATTAAAATATGCTTTTAATTACTATGTACCTAAGTTTACATATTGAACTGCAAAGTCTGGCTCGCGTAAATGACGCAGTTGTATTTTATGCACTGTAAACATTACCTACCACGATTCAGGTGTTTATTGAGGCTCCAAGCCTATCATAAGTAGGTGAGGTACATCCGGTGGACTTATGGGCAGTGAACCGCATTGCCGCCTTGACGACACTAGCTATTGCTTTCCCATAGAATGAACAATATGAGCATAAGCTGATTTTTGTGCCGATAAATCTATCGTAACAATTACTACACTAATTAGTGACTTTCATAGTTATTTTAGCTAAAATACTAATAGATGTTTTGGTTTTATCTTAATATTTAACGTTGACCCAATCTTTGCCCAATCTCTTTAAAAATATACAAACGCATTTAACTCTAATGCCTTCAAAGTAAGAGAGAACAGGCTTTTTCTGGTTAAGCTCACTACATCGTCGCCTTTGCCGTTGTCACCTCTGACCTAGCCTAGAGTCAAGAGCTTACCCATTTCGAATAAAAAAAAATATATTATATGAATATTTTTAATAGAATAGGTATCTATTTTATCTTTTTCTTGTAGTCTATCTTTTTTTTTATTAATCGAGAGTAAAGGAATCAGATCTGTTAAAACTGTTCGTTGTAAAAATAAAGCTCTGCTAGTACTCAAGTTCTCGGAAGAAAAATGTTCATGCAAGATCTGTATCAGTTTTTCTTTAGTGTACAGGATGGAAGAATCAAAAGTGAGGTAACAGGAAAAGGAATCTACGAAACTACCTACTTCTACTAGCTATGCTAGTAGCTATGCTATGCTTAGTTACGTAATTTCAGTTTGCTTCCCTTTTAACAATTTGCTTTTAGCTTCTTACATTCCGCATGTTGCTAATTACGTTTTTACTGTTTAGTCTAGTGAGATAATAAAAGATGGATCCTATTAGATGTTAGTAGGTACAATTGTTTTATTTTTGTAATTGCTGCTGTCCACTACTGTAGTTAATTGCTAAAAGCAGCGGTAATAAAAATAAAGCTATTGAATTAATAACGTTCTTGAGATTACGTGTACAGGTACTAGACGACATTATAAATGCAAATGACATAGGTCGTCGTCTGTACTTGGCAATGACATTGTTGCCAAAATGTTATTCAAATGTTGCAAAATTCGCATCAGCTTGCTTGAGTATTCTCACATTAATATAATTGACGTAATTATCGTATCTACTGAACCGAAAAGCCTCTTCCACGACAGGGTAGCAAGGAGGAAACTTCGACCGACTTCAAAGGCAGCCGGAAACCGGAACCGCGGTAAGGGTTAGAGCGGAGACGACGCCCGTTTCCGGCGGAAGTGCGGCGCCAGGAAGGTGGGTAGATAGAGAGAAGATAAATAAACCGACGCCATATTGCCGGACTCCAATCGATAAATCCGTTCGGTTTTGCATGTTCCTTACGTACGACTTCCGTCTCCTGTTTACTTTTAACTTTGCAAGCGACGGCAAAACACCATCAACGGAAGAACTGAAAAAGATTTAGGAAATTCTTTCTCTGTAGACCAATGTATTCATAATTTCATACCTACTACATGTCCTGAAACAGGAACTGAACGTTTTCGCACTTAAATGTATGTTATTTAAATACTGGGACAATATGCGGAAATGATCAAATGAATCTAGGGGGATTCTCTACTTCCTTAGTGGAGTCTTCCGCATACGATTTCATATCCTACTCTGCAATGTGCACTTTTAGAACCATGTCCTTGTTATTTCAATCCATAATGTACTTACGTAGACACCTACTTGTTGGAATGTTTATTAATTTAATAATAATATAGTGACCAAACATGATTTTAGATTGGTAACGGAATGGAAAAATCTATCGTGTGGATGCGAAACACAACGCCCCACCATTACCTACTTCAAATTTTAGTATCATTCTTACCGTTTAGGTCGTAATACTTCACTTGACATACTGCCTTGCGCTACGATTAATCGCTTCCATAAATAACTATGACGAAAATCGTGACAATTTGATCGCTTTAAAAATGCCGCTAAAAATGTAATCGATACTGACGTAAACTATCGATTCGTCGTGTCGATTGGTCTGAAACGACGAATAGTGAAGACAAATTGCGCCGTATATGGGACCCTTAAGGGCCTACCGAGCTTCTGGCGCTAATAATCCGTTCGTATGATCCCTTGCTGCATCGTCATTACTTAATCTTTAGCTATGAAATTAATATGTAAGATATTTAAGGATTTATTTTAAACGACATACACTTTAGAAACACGATTACCTTTGGTTTCCTCGATAGAAAAAAAAACAAAGTTTTCTCTAAAAAAATATCTAAACCCTTAGTACGGCCTAAGTATTTCACGGAAGGTCATCAGTTTTTGAATAATTACTAAACTACGTGTTTTCTAAACCGTATACATTTTACATTTTCTAAATTTGTATTTTTTTTAATAATATGAAGGAAATACCAAAATTAACTCGCATTTCGCCCATTCCAACCAGAGCCGCCACACTTCCCCCCTATGATGCGCTTTAGTCCTGCTTCGGCTGTCGGACGGGGAGCCTGTGTCGCTTGCGCTTACGTATTGTTTGGAAAACAAAACGAAGGTTTTTGAGTTAATTCACTTAATTTAAAATGGGCAACAAACAAATAAATAAAAAATTGGCGTGCGACTCCCGGCTCTGCCTCACGCACACATACACGAGAGCATGGAATAGGTACCTAAAATCAAATAACGCCAAAAGCTCGGTGCGCTCTTAACCCTTAGTACGCACTGCTGGCAGAAGATAAGAGTTAACTCTTCACTGTCTTCGTACATTGTGGCGTAGTTGAACTTCTGACGTATATTTGATAAAAATGTATCTAATGTTTACAAACGTGTGTAAAGAGAGGTGTTAAGTCACGCCGGTTCTAGGAAACGGACATAATTTAGGTATACAAAACATTTTTAAACTTATTTATAACATCGCGGTCTATCTCTGTTGTTCTCATGTTTTTAGCATGTTGCATCTTCTATAATTATAATGACCAAAATACCTAACCACAGGAATCTGAGGTGAACTTTAGACTCAAATATTTTATACTAGCTTCTGCTCGCGTAGTTTTTTCACCCGCATTAATTTACGTCTTTGGTTACTGCTCCGCACCTATTGGTCGTAGCGTGATGTTATGTAGACAATAGCCTTCCTCGATAAATGAACTATCCAACACAAAAATATTTTTTCAATTCAAACTAGTAGTTCCTGAGATTAGCGCGTTCAACCAAACAAACAAACAAACTCTTCAGCTTTTTAATATTAGTATAGATATTAACCTAAATTTGGGTATTTAAGTATCTAAAATTTTAAACTGTTGTCGACTGGAGACGTTAATCAATAATAGGTACCTACCTACTAGGTTTTTACTAGGTTTATTTCAAGATAATATTCAAAACGCTTCCTGATTTTAGTACCTAGTTGAGCTCTGAAGCAACTGGTAAGTAATACGGTAGCTGCGTAGCAACGCGTTCCTTCAGAAATTTAATTACTTTCGGGAAAATCCGTAAGTCGAGTTCAAGAGAACTATAAGACAATCAATCATAAACTCATTACTGAAAGTCATTAAAAAAAGACAGCAATAAAATTTTTCTCAAAGAACACAACAACCTACCTATTCTGAAAATTGACAGATTCAAATTAAATTAAGGTACCAACTGATCATTTCGATAATGCTTACCTACCTATATTAAAAATAAAAAAACTAGTTTGTGCGACACAAAAACGAGTGAAGTACTTACCAAATTAAATGTTAGGCAGAACCTACCGGGTGTCCGCACAAGGAAGGAAACAAGTTGATATTTGGCGTCGTGCTCTTAACCGGTTTTGCAAGTGTTATTCTGTAAACGAGATGACTCTGGACTTTCCGATCACACATTATTTTTTACCTACTCTTTTTTACGTAGCTCATATGTGGAGGACTACAACAGCTTTTTACTGACGGACGAATCGAAGGTCACACGGAACTTGAGTCTAGCCCGACGAGAATATTATTTTTGCTTGGTATACGAAGGAAGTAATAAAAACTGACTGAGAATTGATAGAGCAGGTAACATTTAGAGACTTTTTTCAATTCTATAATTATTTTTACATATAAATATTAATGCAACTTAACTAACCAAAACCAATTTATACAACTGGAGCGTACCTTCCTTTATGTTTATTAAAAGCCTAGTTGTACTCGTATGCAGACATAAACCGTTTTATGCGTTATGTAACTACAAAGTACTGATTCCATATTTAAATAATTTAACATTCTAATGACCATTCACTAAATTGTGTTCTGTAAGGCTGCATCAAACTAAATGATAAATGTAAATATCTGTGCGTAGCCATAAAGTCATGTATGCTTTTCAGGCATATTAATGGACAGGATATTTAACTGAGTGGATAAACATGTTGTCGTCTCATTCTCATCTCAGCTTCATTAATATGTAGATGAAGTTGTAATGAATATGTATAACCACAGAGAAGAGGCCTCGACGACCGCTCTAGAGGTCAATGTCAGTTGAAAGATACGACCACTCAAATGAGAACCCTCACAGGCAGTTTACGTCCCTTTCTCTTTTTACACTTATGAAGCACTATAGAAAATACGGGGGCTCAAATTACGTTGGCTTGAATATAGACTACCGGTTCCGCTTGGTGTAAGTACACCTAAAGTTATTACATATTGTTATATACTTACCTAAGATGAGTTTCAGTGCTAACGCTCTGCTAAAATATTTGTTTGTGACGTTTTCCTATTATGTCACTGTACCTACTATCGGTCATTAGGTACCTACCTACTTTATTTACAATAAGGTATGTGGAAAAAAAATGTTTAGTTATAAGAATGTTTTTGTATGCCAATTAGGTGTGTCCATATTATGATTGTCTAAATATTATTTGGAAAAGCTATATGTATTTTCCATCAGATTTTTCTTAAAACCTACCTACAGCTTATACAAATACTATAGTATATTATCAACCACAATCATTTGATTAAGACATTTTTGTTTACATTTTTAATGAAACCAAATCGCCTTACGATAGTAGAGAAAAAAAGCTTCCTCCTGTCGAAGTTCACAAAAAAATGTAGTAAGGTTTAGTTATTACGGGCCCGTGGACGGTGAGCAATGGGTAGCTCACCGTCATTACGTTGCATAACGACAGGCCGTGTCGACGGCGCGTTCGTGTTCCACGCGCGCCTCAAAGAGATGTCAGCACATGATGCCTGCCGGGGCTGCGGGTTGTTCGCAAGAGATACCGGGCCCCCGGAGCGCAAAGGGCACAAGAAGGAACATGGGTGGGTTTAAGTCAGTAAAAGTCTGACAGTCCCTCCCGCCCCGCCCAGGGCGGGAGAAGTTTGATGATGAGATGATTTCCCACCCACCAAAAAAAAAAAAGAAAAAAGGTTTAGTTATTAGGAAATTTTTTATAACCACTTGTACAGGCATCCCGTTGCTATAAAATGTGCTAGTTGACAAGAACTAATTAAATAGTAAGTACTTATACAACAACACACCATCACGCCTGTATACCCCGGAGGGTTAGGCAGAGGTGTACCAATGTACACCCACAGTTTGCCGGTATGTTTTAGGTCCCATGTAATAGGGGGCGAGCCTATTGCCATTAACCGGGCACAAATCCTAACTCCGAGCTGCTACTGAGAATTTCATAGAAAAACCCAATACCCTTATACCGCTTACTGAATTATCCGTTAAACAAGTGTAGTTGTTGTATTCTCCAGACCGATTCTGCCCACGGCGGCTAATCTTAATGCAGACTAGCCCCTTCACGAAAAAAAGTAAATAAATAAAATAAGAGTTAAATAGAGAGAGAGAGAAAAGAGAAGAAGAAGAAGAGAAGAGATAAAGTTAAATAAGTATTATCATTTAAAAACAATTAGGTAAGTATATAACATTTATTTTATATGCAACCTAATGTGTTCCAGACTTTTTTGGGGAACTCCAAACCAAATATCATCTAAAATTTGGGTAAGCAGCGAAGTACCAACATCTAAGTAAGTAAGTATCTAAGTATATTTAAACACAAAATTAAAACACTGCTATTAAAAAAAGGATCTTGCTCAGTCACTGAATATTTACAAGATATCTCTTATAATGTTACTCTATTTATGATATTTTAAATAATTTACTTTATGTTAATATTCAAATTTCGTAAATCTAAACCTGTGTATTATAAATTTGCATGCCTTGTGGTAGGATATGGCTAATGGACATTATTGTTATATTTTAAGACCGTTTCTTTTGTACCCATATTCGCAAATAAATAAAATTTGATTTGATTTGATTTAAGCATATGTATGTAGTACCCAGAAAGTGTCCAATCCAAGTTTCTGCCGAGCTTGTGTGTAGATAAGGTACCTACAAAATTAATAAGTTTCAATGATAGTTTTTGTGACACTCGACTCAGCTGTTACCAAGCCATATACTCATAAAAAGTCGAATAAAAAATCGATACAAAACGACAAGTCAAATATGCGCCTCTGTTCCTCTCTTAGAGTTATCTAGGCAAAGATGTATAATGAGAATATATAGGTATGTCGGCAGCTTCATTCGACGTGATATGTCACCTTCGTGTATGCCTAGGATATAGCCACTATAAAAAAATTGTTCTTATTAATAGAAAAAATGGTCCTCTCAGTTTTCCTATATGACTGTATTAATTAGGTAGTCTCTCGATAAGTCTAATCGTGTACCTAACGTAATGACATCATCAATAAATTCATTTGTAAGCTTTTTACTAAGTTTTTGTAGACGTTTTTATTTGTTTTAATTAACAGTTGATTGTGCATTAGTTGCAGTGCTGTCACGATACGTAGAAAAATTTTCGGTAATATAATATTTCGAATTGGCTATGATTTTGTACTTAATCACATTTGAACTGTGAATTTTATAGGTAAATTACGTATTTATACAAGCTGCATGCAGTTCTGAAAACTGTGTTTATTTTAAAATCTTGCAGAAACCTTAGGTATCACCTGGTGCCTTTTTCAGGTTCCGCAAGTCCGAAAAAAAAAACGGAACCCTTATAGAATCATGTGTTCCTATGTCCGTCCATCACATTCAATTTTCTCCAAATCTTGAAATTTGGTACTCATAATTTCTGTGACACAAACGCAAAGGTGTGACGTGAATAGACGAAACCTGTTTATGGGGGTCAAGATGGTAATAATTTCAGCAATGAAAATGAAGTGAGTACGTCCGTACCTACCTTAAGCCTACTGTGGGGACCTAAAAGCTAAACTTAACCAAACATAAAATTAAAACTGCGTTTTCGTTATAACACCATTTTTCTCCGTGTGGAATATGATACCACAAACATACCTACCTGTCAAAATTATAGCTCCGCTCCTATATGCGTCCGATCATAAAAATCAGAGAATTATTAATTAATCTGCATTAATCCTCATGAGTCTCCCAAAATAGACGAAGATACTTTATATCGTCTCGTTAATCATCTGTGAATGCTTGGCATTCAGCATTCTGAATATAACAGCACTGCCTCATACATAACACCAATTAAGATGATGAACAAAAATAGACCCTAGCAGGGCCTTCCCCTTGCGACCTCCTTCGTTTATCTGGCGGTCTGGTACCGAATGTTTAATGAAAGATTGCATGAAATACTGTTGCAGTACTTAACTTCCAGTTATATTTGGGAAGAATGGGAGACAGAATCGAGGCTTTGAAAACTTCCATGTCAACAAAGCTCGTACCTACGGATTTACATTAAATATTTGTATTGTTGTCACATGTACTCACAAGTTAGAAATGCGACGTAGAGAGCAAGGGGCATGGTCACGCGGCGTGACAACTCACTCGTCCAATTGGTCGAGATTGCGCGCTTCCGTCGCGGCTTCCGGCCGATAACAGCAAGACCGCTGCAAGTGGTGTTTACGAACTTACGAAGTTACAACAACGGTCAACGGACTTGCTCAATGCCCGATACTACCTACTTAGACGCTCGTTATGCTATTTAGACCGGACAAACGCCACATCGGATGTTCAAATCGAATATTCCGGACGAACAACTATTGCTATAGCTAAGTAGCATATCTGCATAGTTGGTTTTACCGGTAAATGACTTTTATGGTTTAATTGAATATGATTTAATTCCACCATAGATATTAATTAGTGGGTAATGGACATTCAATTAGCATAATTAATATCTATAAATAAAGGTCGTTGGTTTGAGCGCTAGAAAGAGAATTAAATTTCTACTAATGTGATATCTATATCGGTTTTGTCTGGTCACTCAATTTTGTAACGTGTTGAGTAGGTAGATATGCACCTGCTGTTAACAACCGCTAACTAATTCCTCACTATTGCAATAACTTGTTGCTGTAGATGCACAATATACACATGCAATAATGAAGTAATAAATACTACGTAGCTACATATTATCTACTTCCTGGGAGACGTGTAATTTGTACTTTTTTTGTCAGTTTTTTAGAATTTTGTGAAACTAGTTACGAAGATCTAGATAAGGAACACATACCATCACTATACACTATACATACATACTTAATCAACCATTCTAATTTTCTGTTTGTTTAAATTAATATTTTTTACATATAGCTACTGTAATTCTGTAAACAACTTCTTTAATATTTTTGTTATTGTTACACCAATTGTAAAACTTACATGTCACAGAGCATTTTCAACTTTATATAAATATTTCTTTTCTTTTCCTTAAACTTTATTTTCTGGCGTAAAAATGTATAACGTCAGTAAAACCATGGACGAATTCGTCCTTGGTAAAATGTATCCTGTGAATAACGCAGTGGATTACATAATTATTATTTTTAAGTCTCATTGTTTGTATATTTTTATTATGTAATTGTTAGTTGTTCCAAATAAAATAAAATAAAAATAAAAAATAAAATCACGCCTGTATTCTCTCAAGGGTTAGGCAGGTTGGCCTGTTTGTTTAGGTCCCATGTAATAGGGGGCAAGCCTATTGCCATTAAACGGGCTCAAACCCTAACTCCGAGCTGCCACTGAGAATTTCATAGATAAATCCAATAACGCTAGATATGGAGACATTACATATCACAATATTGTTCAAAAGTTTTGACTAATTGTGGCAGGCCAACATGTCCGTCTTTATAGAACACTACAGAAGGACTAAAATAAATAAAGATATTAAACATTTCAAAAAGATAATTGTGTTAATGACTGTAGGTAAGAAGGTGAAGGCAACTTACAGTTCTTTTCTGAAAACTGCTGAAGTAAGAAATGCGCGTCTACCTATAAATAATAACATTTCTCACATAACAACGGTACCATGTAAGACGTTAGTTGTTGTGTCGATAGCTGTTGATAAATATTGCAAAATTTCCAGAGAAACGAAGTGGGGACATTGCGACACAGTCCTGTTGTGCAACTAAGACTGTCCGTTAATAAAATAATGTAGTGGAACCAAACGTTTTGCTTCAATGAAACATACACGGTAACCAAACGTTCCAAAAGATTCACGATAAAAAATATAAGTTCATTTAAACTCTCTCGGTTGTGCAACCTTTCTCCCGTGGGGTCGACGTTTAGGGTTATAATGGCAAGAGGGAGTTTAGTTGATTAGGGTTCACTCTAAGCGAAAACCAAACAGATGTGTCACAGCTTGAAAGAGGATATAAAAAGCACAGCAGTAGACTGAATTGGTAAAATAGTTCACATCAAACAACCTTTAAAATGCATAAGTATAAAATTACCAATATCATGGCAATAACTTATAAGTAATATGAAATAAAACGTCAAGACGGTATCATAGATACCTGGCTATAGGTATATTAAATGTTATGAGACAAGTAATCAGTCTTGGATCATGGCATATTTAAGGTCACCCTACATAAAGGAAATAGCTGAGAGTGCCGAGGCGCGAGCGAGCAGAGCGGAGCGGAAGTGGCGACCGTTCCCACGGACATTCATCCGTTACTTCACCTCGTCCTCCTCCCTCCCACCTCACCGCCGCAGCACCTTAAACCACCCATTACTTTCTTGGAAAATCTGGGTTTACTGAACTAAACAATGAAACGTAAACAACGGACATCGCTCTAAAGTCTTCTCCTACTCCCGATATGGCAACTTTCGCTTCAAATTAAATTAACCGATCATATATGGCTACAATGAATCGGTCAAGATACAAAGATGAACGAACTTATTTAAAATGTAAATTGGAGCACAGGAAATAATAATAAAATAAGCTTTATGTGTACCTATAAGGATATCTGGATGGTGGAATGTCGGTCAAGGGCGCCACCATCAATCAAGGTGAACAACATTACGGCAGAACAAGGGCAATAACTATGAAAACATTGTCATTTAACTATTCATCCGAACTAAGCTATTTCTAAAAATAAATAGGATACCTACTTTCCGACCGCTTTTAGCGTATACCTATTTTATATGAAATAAAAAATACTTAAAAGAAAGATGTGAAGATGATGATTTTATTCGTAATATAGGTAATTATCATTACGATACTGTTGCCTGTAGTGTAGCATGTTAAAATGCTTATGTTTTTAAAGTATGTGTTAAAGTGATTAATTGACCTCCCGACTTACATAACACTTTCGCTGTGTTTTTCAGGCGATAATTCCCACTCAAGTGCGACGGAGCGACGACGCGAAGTAGCCCCATACTTCATAACAATAGTCAGGGATAATTTGACTCTTGTTTACAGTCCCGAACATGATCCCTGGCGGCGACCCGAATAGAATCGATGTCTTTGTCGACTGGATAGCCGACTAACGCCATACCCGCAATAGGTCCAGCTGATCTCATTGTTTAGTCTACTCGGGAACGCTTTTAATTCCTAACAAAACTGATTACAAAGCTATGTGATTACTCACGACGATATTTATTGGTTATGTGTGTGTAACTAGCGAGTATAAGTGCTATAGATACGGAATGCGGTGATGAGACTGTTATTCTGTGGGTTCGGTTACAAAGTTTGATGGAATAATGACAAGTATAAATAGAGCAACGCAACCACGATTAGTAAGTAGGTACCTACGACGACATTGTTTCGAACCGATACTTTGATCAAAACCACATGCCCACCAAGACTAAAATAGCTACAAATTTTATTAGCGAATCTGTAATAACTACAGAACATTTTAAGTACCTACATCAGAACAAAAATAAAGTACGTACTTAAATACCGTGTAATGGTAAAGCTTATAAAAACCTACCTACCTACCGGCATAATTAGTATAACAGTTCTAGCTAGAAGTACCTCTGACGATCTATGGACTTTTCTTTTCGATACAAAACGCAGAAATTAGTCTGTTTCGGCTTTGTTGACAACAACTCTACCTAAGACGTCAGCACTAAATAGGAATAAAAAAAAATATTGTAAGTAATGTTCGTTAAACCGTCAGTCGGTGGAACGTCGTGATCGTACAAGTGGACCGGATCTCCGGCGTGTGCGCAGCCGGAAGTGCGCAAGACTTCCGCTCCCTCGGGAGTCGGCGTCACGCGTCGCAGCGACTGCGCAACCGTGTCTTACCAACTGCGGCTTTCACGACAATATATTACACACTATGCTACTAATACTAAGTAAGTCTACTGTTCATATGGAAGATATTGTACCTCCATTAATTGATACCACTTGCTTATCATAACTTACAGATCACAGCTTTATAACCAAGAATTATCTTTAAGTTCGTTGTACATACCAGACTATTGTCAGCCCGTTTGGCGCAGTGGCTGTGCGATTGGCTGCTGCGCTGCGTGTCGCGAGTTCGATTCCAGCACGGAACAAATATTTGTTGGTCTACAGATAGTTGTTTCGGGTGCCAGACCCGGAACAACTATCTGTTTGTGTAATTTGAGTTTATGTTTGTAAACGCACCCACGATACAGGAGAAACTTCTAGTGTGGGTCAATCAGTTTAAAAAAAACTACTTCTTTTAATGTTTTTTTCAATTTATAGGTAGATCATTTACTACACCTACCAAATTCGCCACATACCATCACGCCTGTATTCCCCGAAGGGTTAGACAGAGGTGTACCAATGTCCACCCACAGTTCGCCGGTATGATTGGGTCCCGTGTAATAGGGGGCGAGCCTATTACCATTAACTGGGCACAAATCCAAACTTCGAGCTGCTACTGAGAATTTCGTAGAAAAACCCAATGACACTATTTGCTCGACCTGGGAATCGAACCCAAAACCTCTACCGTAGCAGTCGCCCTTAGGACCAGTGAAAATATAGGTAAGTAGGAAACTACATCAAACAAGGTTAAGTACATTGAATGCCATCAAAGACATCGCCATTTAGTATACCAAGGACTTCATAAATCTTTTAACCCCTAGTAGCGAAGAGTAATTCGATTTTACTGATAGAAACAATCTTCGTCAATTTGAAATCGGAAATGTTCGGGCTAAGTGGCGATGCGCTGCGGGCTGAGGAGATAAACCCTATTGCAATGAAAAAAAGAGCGAATAGCTTCAACTAAATCTCTACTATTATACCTTAGTTTAGACGTACCTATTTCTAGTTTTGTTGAAAGCTTTTATTATTTTGAACTAGGTACATATCTATTGATCAATGTTCGTGCATTTTCTGTGTGAGAAAAGGCCTTTGCAGTGGGACAATAATTGGCTAGTTTTATTATTTAAATACTTCAACAATAAAAAAGAAAACAATTCTCATATAGGTACAAATCAGTACCCCCATACAGTGTTCCGAATTATGTAAGAGAAATTCCGGGCCTCTGGTCGGCTTACGAGGAACCGAAGCCAACCCGCAGGGACCCCTTACTTAGACAGCTGTATATGACATTAGACTGTTTGCGTCTCCTACACGGCCCAGCACTTCTATCCGGATGTCTTCCATATAGTAGTACCTCTAACTACCTATCGTAGGTAAGGGTACTGTAAGTATCGCGACCGGTCACGGACTGGTAGATTCTCCCCGTTAGGTGTAGGGAATTCCATAGCTCGCGAGTTGTATTTACGTTTCGGCAAAACACCGCATCAGCACGTCGCCAACAACTGACGCAATATAGGATACCAAAAAATAATACAATAGATTGAATACACATTAGGTACCACCCAACTTATAAAATACGTACTATTCAAATATACAACGAAAGTATTTGTTTCGTACATTTTCTTGTATGAAATAAAGATAATTTCATTCGTTCAATCTCAGTCTACAGCTTTTAATTCAACAAGTCGTGAATTTATTGGTGATTCCTGGAGCAATCATGGATTGTATTTTAACCACAATACTTAGGTATCCATTTTTATGAATATACAAAATATCTAATTTAAACATTATGCTGGTCTTAAATACAGAGGTAAATGCTATCAAGAACGATGTATGCACTATTTAACACATTTTACTGATACTTTCAGTTCACACAATTTATTTCAACGAACGCAATATAAGTAAACCTACACGTAAAGTCTAGTATAGGTACTAAACTAGTGAATTTATCTCACGTTATTTGGCCTTCATTCACACTTTATTTATTAACGCGGTTTTGTGCTAAAAATATTTTATTTACAATACATGGTTATTTTTGTAGTCGTATCCCAGAAAGCAGTAAAGAGGTTTGCCTGCACATATTTACATAATCACAAATTGATAGTCTTTCTTCTGCTTTATAGTCTATGATTTTAACTTCAAACGTCAAGTATACAACATCCACTTGTAAACAGAATTACTTTATGGAAAATCAAAGTAAATTAAATTAAGCTAATTAATATGGCGTCCAAAGTAGTATTTAGTGAACCAGAATCATCGCAGTCTTATCTCCCCCCGATTTTTATCCTCAACCCTCGGGAGAGAATTGAACCGGACCAGGTAAACAAGCATTCTCAAATCTTAAAAAATAAAAGCGAAAGTCTCCGTGTTCAATTTATGTGATTTTCTCAGATACCTATCAAAAACATAATTTTATCAGACAAAGATAAGAAGCGTCATGATACTCAGATTGTTCCATACCCCGAGAAACCGCTACCAAAACCCATACCTAAGTATCCAGTGGAAATGGTATGCAATCCAAGTACTTTGTATCTTGTGTTGGACGAAGAACCTGTTACAAGTAGAATTTGGTAAGAAGTATAAGTTACCTACTACATAACTAAGTAAACATTACCTTTGGGTTCTATTTGTGGAAGTTCTTAAGTTAGATAGACTATAGTATGGTTTCAAAGATTCGTCTAACGTACTGTTTGTTTAAAAACAGCGCAGATGTGAATTTAAAAGTCAAACTTAAATTATTTATTCCAATTAGTTATCAAAAGGCACTTCTCAAAAGTGCCGTCAACATTTTGTATAGGAACCTGGTTTTGTATGTGGATGGTATGTGGCTACCTATTAATAACAAAAGTGATACTAGTAGGTATGTAGCTAATAAGTAAATAAGTGAATAACGTAAAATGTAGTAAATAAGTGAATAACGGACGGTTTTAAAGAGATCAAAATCGAATGAAGCAAATTTAGTAAGTGTTTTTATTTTCAAGAGTAAGTGTTTTTATATTTAAAAATCAGGATTTGGAACAGCTGCAGTCGTTCAATGTACTTCAACTATTGCGGACTTTGGGGCGAAATGGCGCGGATCGGTGCCAGTTGGTCCTGCTCTCCTCGCACGAGAATCTGGCTGCCTTCGGGGATGAGGACAGAAATATTAGTCAAAGCTACCCCTCGGGAAGTAGCTCCAATCAAATGCGCCATTTGCTACTTGCAGATAGCTGCGGGACATATGAGAGACAACGTCACAGGCTATTTTTTTATACCCATACATACAAATTTTTTGAAATATATCCCGCCTCCCGAGTTTGAAGGTGAATAATGAATGAACTGTTAATTATTTGATAGCAAATTGTTCTGATTTCTTTATGTTGCCACTTTATTACCTATGAATGGTATCTAGTAGCTCTCAGTAAGTCCCCATCTTATTATTTATCTTCATAGAAACACCGGATGTAGGTATCCCCATAGGAGGTACCTACGATACAAATTGACACAACGTACCTAAGTGCTTATTTTTTCCTTCTAATTGATAAATTGAAACATATTTTTGTGAATGGCACTATCTCTAATGATAATACCTGGAAATTTGCTACTAATTTTATTGAGTCATTGGAAGTAGATACCTTTTATATCTTATCGACCTATGTATAGCCTATATTAATATTATAAAGAGGAAACATTTTTTGTTTGTTAGTTTGTTTGTATCGAATAAGCACCGATACTACTAGCCCGATTCTATCAATTTTTTCACCAATAGATAGCTACATTATTCCTGAGTAGGTTACAAAGGCTATATAACATCACGCTACAACACACGGGAGCGGATTGTAACTAAAGTCGTAACTTAACGCAGGTGAAATATTCATCGCGGACGAAGTCCCGGTCTGGTCTCTAGTTAATAATAATAATAAAACTGTAAATATTATTTGGTAAATACATGATACGAGATCATTGATGTTACTAGGCTAATAAACATAGAACTGTACTCGCATAGGTACCATTTTACAATTAAATATTATCAAATTATGCATAAAATAAAATTATAAATCCCGACCGCAGCTAACAAAAGAGCTGATAACTTTGAAACCGCTGAACCGATTTCCATCAAACATAACTAAGAACACTCCCGACTAATAGTATACATTTCAAACAAAAAAAACTAAATCAATATTGGTTCATGCGTTCGGGAGCTACGATGCCACAGACAGACACACAGACACGTCAAACTTATAACACCCCGTCGTTTTTGCGTCGGGGGTTAAAAACTGTTAATGTTATTTTGGTAAATTATATACAACCTATGATGAAATGATGATTTGCCAAAATCACACTGACTGTTTTATTTTGGCAAATTATACATCAAAGGTATCATCGATATAACTAGGCTAATATACATACATGAATAAACACATAGTTACAACTTAATCAAAGACTTGAAATTCCTAGTATAACCTGTATAACAGCAATTTTTTCACATTTTTTTCAATGTGGCTCAATTATTTTTGACAACTTTTCCTGATTGTGGAAAAGTAAGTAGATCTGTGTACATTTTCATTTTCTTTTTGCTAATAAATATAATGGGCCAAAAGCTCTTTTGATTGATGTAGGAGTAGGTACTTAGTGTTATTAAAACATAAATTGACTTTGGCTTTACATAAGAGGACATCTTTGACTTGACATTAATAATAAATGGATTACCTACTTAACAAGCAAAAACAAAATGTGTGGAACTAGTTTCATCATGTTAAAATGAAGTCTTATTAAAATATCGTTGACATAGGTAATCGTCACATGGATTGGAATCGGCACAATATATGTACTCTAGAATTAACATAATTCTTTGCGTTATTATTGTCGTTCTGAAATAATAAAATAATAATATTTTTGTAGGTCCTTAATTAATAAGGAAACCAGGTAAGCGGGTAAGAGTACATGGAAGCTGTTGCTGGAGACAATAACAAAATGTGTAACGTTGTGCCATTTTATAGTTTATTTACACAACATTGTTTCAGGAACATGTTTTTGTGTTGCGGGGACCATAGGTAGGTATGTGCATAGTTGATATGTACATAGTTAAGTACATACATAAACTCACGCTAGGCAGAAAGAACAGAACGCCATTTTCTAAAATCCTTTCATAACTTTTCGCCTCGTCCACGTTCATACATCTGGTCATACAAGCACGCCGGTTACGAGTACTGCGTACCTGGCCTGTCTGAAGAAACTCACCAATAATGGGTAATAATTGGTCGCACTTACTTATGTATTATACTTCCTATTCATTGGGAAACAAACCTGCGCACTTTTTTCTTATAACAATAAAGTAACTAGTAATAAAGTAATGTAATATTTCTCTATTGTTTACTTGATATGTAGTATGAACAAATTGTAACTCTAGACATAATACGATTATGTACAAGATGTTTTTATTCTATTGGGGAATTCCTGCCAACACCAGGGGAATTCACAATTCAGTTGAAGAATTTCCTTGTATGGTTTCCAGTTAGCCATTTTGATACAGTTTCCTTAAGAAATTCCGTGTTAAGTCGTGTCTACTTAGAAATTGTCGCATGTTATACGGATTAGAATAGTACGTAATCAAAACGAATTAAGAATCAAGCGTTGTTTGTGAGGAGACATCAGGCACGCAGCGTGACGCGCGCCACGAGCGCAGGAGTCGCTGCCGTGCTGCGCTCGGCTGTAATAATATTAGGCCTAATAATCTCGGCGATGACTCACTGCCTTTGTCCACAAACCGTAGGTAAAACTATTGCGAATGACTTTGATGAATAACTCACCAAACATATTTTCAGCCGTTTCATCAGCGATTTCATGTTGAACAGACACCTTATTTTTAACACTTTGAAAAACGTGGGCGTTACAGCAATTCTGTTTTTGCTTTGGAACAAGAAAGTTCAGAAACGGATTATAAAAATACCTGCATTAACGCACACAAATTCCTTCTTATAATAAACTTATAGGTGCCTCCATACCTAGATGGATAACACTACCCACAGATATTTACTTGCGTAGGTACAGTTGTACAAGCTATTTGGTTTACAGGCAAAGCAAATTCACCTTTCTACAACGCTGCCCATATTCATTTCCATTGTGTATCAGTAGCTTTTCAACTTTTTAAATAATTAAAAGAGTGATGTAGGTACCTATATGAATTGACTACTCAGCACACTCACAAATCTCACAACATTGTAAGAAATTAAAACCCGACTACGACAAAACGTGTCGCAAAAAGCTATACAAGACTTCAACAAACATACCATCACGCCTGTATGTCCCGAAGGATTAGGCGGAGGTGTACCTGTACACCCACAGTTCGCCGGTATATTTAGGTCCCATGTAATAGGGGGCCAGCCTATTGACAAGACTTCAAGTTGGTACATTGATGTGTTTTAATTTAATAAATCACAAATGATCAAAAAATTATATTAGTCTATACAAAGAATATTGCTTTTGTAAATCCGCAGTCACACAAAATTCATTAATGTTATTTCGTAGGCCGGTAGATCATACAAATGATGTATGACTATGGGTCCTTCTGGCTTTGCCGCAGTCGCTAGTCGGATAAAAAGTAGTTGCAAACTATCTGCCTGTACTTATACCAGATAGCTTGTTCGACTGTACCATAGGTGGAATAGAGTAGGTATATGACTTGACGTAATGGAAGATTTTTTTAACTGGTTCTGTTTATAAATCATTTCTAGTGTTATTTTTGTTTTAATGTTGATTGTCCTCTGAATAAAATTATTTGTATAGTGCCTACGAGCCGCAACAGCGCGAGAAATAGATTTTACGAGTGCGTGTGGCGCGATATTTACGTGTGTTTACACTTCAGACGATTTTATAGGCGCAACGACACCGTCATGTGCCATATTAACATATAAGGAGCTCTTTAGTACCAGTGCGTTATTACGTAACTGCTACAGTTAAGTACCGTGCCCGATTCAGGTATCTTTATGGCTGGAAGTTACTTCTAATTTATCTTGGTCAAGTTAATACTGAAATTAGGTACCTCTTTTATGATGGGGCTGAAGCAGTTTTAAATTCTATAAAATCAGGAATTTTTAAAGTCAAGGGTTAAGTTTAGAAATTCCTAATGTTTATAAATATCTTGGTTGTTGTAGGTTTTTCTTTTGCCTAGATTGAAATACCTACTTAGGCTCCTTTTGAATACAAACATCCTCAAAAACAGGGACTTCATAGCAGCTATAAAATCATGAAACGAATTACTTGTATTAAATGTACCGTTAACGTATTTCAATTTCAAGGAGAGACTCAGACTTCGAACGAGTTTTGAAAGAGAATGAATTCCATTTCAAAATTTATTTAACGTCAATATCTTTAATAAGATTATTTGTTACAAAATAATTATAACATACCATCACACCTGTATTCCCCGAAGGGTTAGGCAGAGGTGTACCAATGTACAACCCACATTTCGCCGGTGTGTTAAGGTCCCATGTAATAGGGGGCGAGCCTATTGCCTTTAACCGGGCACAAATCCAAACTCCGAGCTGCTACTGAGAATTTCATAGAAAAACCCTATAACACTTTTTGCTCGACCTGGGAATCGAACCCAAGACAAGAACGAAGTCGCGGGCATGTCGCTTGTTTTATATAAACTAGGTAATGATGATGTCTTGTTCAATGAATTATTTTTTAATGATAGTATTAGTATCGCGGTAGTAGGCAGTCAATATGGGTAATAATTATAAATTAAGTAACAAGACTACTGCTAGTAATCTCATTGAGGGAGGGTATTTTGATATAGGAGCGCAAAACCTAGCTGTCTAGTTAGGTTTATTTTCCTGAATTTAGTCTCCTAAATGTTATTATTATTGATGTCACTATTACTATTAAATCAGGTAGCACACATGTTTTCTATAATATGTAAAGTTCATACGAAGGTTTGCCGAAAATAATTGAAATCAAAACAAAAACGTTAAGCGCCGAGAAATAGGATGGTTAGCGAATAAACATGTGAATTTGTGGCACGCATCGTCGCCAGCGAACAATCAGTTGGTCCAGCTACAAGGCTTCCGGGTGCTGATTGATGCTGATTGATATTGATTCGAGCACTGCCGGGCCTGCGCGCCCCGCTGGACATCTCTCCGCACTTGTATGGTACCAGACAACATTGGAACAGATTATATTAATCAAGATACTCGTAGAAGTACGAATAGATATGTGGAGTGTAGTTATTGTTAATGTAACCTATACATATAGGTTACATACCTACTAGGTATAGAATAAAACAATTATAAACATTGCCTCGATAGCCTAGTGGTCCTAAGCACGATTGCTACGCTAGACGTCTTGGATTCGATTCCCAGGTCAAACAGTGTTATTGGGGTTTTCTAAGAAATTCTCATTAGCAGCTCTGAGTTACGATTTGTGCCCGATTAATGGCAATAGGCTCGTCTCCTAATATATAGGACCTAAACCGTAAACGTACCAGCGAACTGTGGGTGTACATTGGTATACCTCTGCCTTGCCCTTTGGGGAATACAGGCGTGATGATATGTATAAACATCTGCATGTGCTAAGCTGACAATGAGGACAAAGTTGTAAACTGAGACATGGAAGCAATAATAATAAATTGGAACAAGATCCTTAAAATAATTATGCTTAACATCTAGCTATGAGTCATAATTTTTTGTACAAATTAATTTTACCCTGACCCTAAACTAGGAATGCCAGTGTTCTACTGCCACTTAGACACTATTACCGCTTAGACCCTTACTGACTTAACGATTTTTTTAAGCTTATATCATACTATAAGTACCCAGTAGTAAAAAATAACCAGCTCTAAATATACTAAAAGTTTGATAATGTGTTTCGTTCCATAAAAATAAAATATAAATAAAAGACAATATCGAATTGTGACACTTTCTTTGAAATACCGACATCTTACCTATTCAGTTATGTTCAGAGACATTTTATTATTGTTGAGGACTCTCCTGTTCTTTATTAATACTTAACATAAAACGTTTTCAACAATTTAATTTCACCGTTGCTTGTGATGTTCTATTCGGAACACAAATTATCGACTCGGTTTGATCCCACGCCCAAAATAAAATATCATATTTCCTGTCAGGCGGGCAAGCTTCAGTATTCGAGTGTCTTTTTTTCTTTAATTTTTTTCAGGCCACCAAAGTTTTTTAAGGAACTGCATCGCACATGTTTATTCAACACAAACGTGTCTTCTTTACAAGAATTTTTTGGCGTCTGGAAGCAATATTCGTTTTTATTGTATTAAGTAGTTATTCGAGCTAGGTATAGGTACTTATACAAATGTAAAGATTGATATAGTTTTGCAGGGACAATATTTTGAGTGTTGTATTACAAGTCAGTTTTTTTTTTACATGTAAGTAAGTGGGTATTTGTTCAAATGAAAAGAATTGCGAAACTTTTTTGAAATTTTGCTGGTGATGAGCATAGCCACGGCTAGCCAAGCGAAGCTTTATATTTCCGTAAACAGCTAACCTCTCCATAGCATTAGCATGATAGGTTACACATACACCACGCAACATTCGATTATCTCCGTAAGTAACAAGACATTGAGTAATTTATCCAAACTTTTCAAATTGTCTCTCCAAATGTCATCACCCCTTCTTTGGTTTCCGTGGTGTCTCTGTCTGTACCTATAGCTGTAAACTGAACGACAATATGCTGCTACGAAACGGTTCCTATAAACCGCCTAAGGAGCGTAACCCGTAATTAATTCAATGACGTGATTTCACAATGGCTGATCAGTGGTGGTTATAACGAGGTGTGCTGCCGTTAGGCGACTTGCAAGCGTGCTCATGCGCGTTTAGCAGTGGCGGTGTATTACAGGTGTTGCGCTGCTTCTCACGGCCGGTTCCGCGCCGCTTGCATAACGGCCTGCGCCCGCGCAGCACACGTAACGCGCCGTAACACCGCGCATTATGCATGTAGGGCGCAAGTCGACGACTCCGACACTGTGCGCTAGCTTTGTTCGCAATAGAAAATTTATCGGTTTTATACTGTTATTTTTGTTCCTGCTCATGTTTTCGATGTAGGCAAATCTCACAATTATCTAATCTGGTTTTTATTAGAATATTTTAGGTACTTATGTATAATATCCGACGTCACCTGGCAAATTAATACGTCAGGTAGATACGCAGCCTGATGAAGATGACAATCCAAATCCTCTTTTATCATGGCTCAAGCTGTCTTTTGTATGGCTACCACAAAAGCCTGCCCACCGTGCCCAAGTCTCAGGTTACCTATGAAGATGACATGCGTGATGCGCAC
Organism: Caradrina kadenii; assembly: GCA_947462355.1. Classification (NCBI taxonomy): domain Eukaryota; kingdom Metazoa; phylum Arthropoda; class Insecta; order Lepidoptera; family Noctuidae; genus Caradrina; species Caradrina kadenii. The sequence continues at coordinate 6,741,510 of OX381677.1, read as the reverse complement.
GAGACAACTCAGATCACCCTGTCAGATACGTGCAGGAATCTCGCCTCCATCAACAAAAGATCGAATTCCGCGATTGGAGTCGAATGCACCCATTTTACGGAAGCGGTAGGCGCCATAGCAGCTGCCTGCGAAGTATCAAATACCACACTGATAAAGGCTTCCTTAATAAGAAAAATGAAAGACGAACTCACGACGACTCAACTTCTAAATGTTTTCACGCTAAATCGAACCGAGACAGTGAAGGCTTGTAACTTACACCGACTACGTCTTCAATGATCGCTTTGAAATCTTCTTTAGTTCTCTTTTCATGCATTATTACTGACGACGAGGGTTCGTAGATCTACTTACGATTACTATTAGGTCTTGGGTATGCTAATTGTACAGTTTATTTTCGCACGAACGTAGTTCAATGTCGTGATTTTTAATCACATTTAAGAAAGGTCGTTAAGAAGTTTTTAATGATATGACACATTTCAATTGTACTTATTCTGTTCTGACATTGTAGGTACCTAAGTACAGTCTCTATAAATATTTCGAGTTGTAAAGTATCTTGTAATGTTAGCTTTCACTGTAGCTAGTATTCCCTCGTGTGATTTTCCATTCTTAATCACCTAGTTCTTCTGATGACAGAAAAGAAATGATTTAACGCATGTGTACCTACAACACCCATAAACTTTTTACGTGTTCTGCAATTATCAGCGATGCTATGAAATGTATATTTTTTAGTCTAGCTTTGAAAGTTCAGTTGACGCTTGTCAAACAGTCTGCGCCAGAAATTGGCACAACAAACGATTTGCAAAATGATTGTTGATAGGTCGGACAAAATGGATATCGGATAAATTCTTGATCAGTTAGAAGCGACATTGACAGTGGTCTGCTCACTGTCAATAAATTAATTAGATACTCTTTGACATCGCCAACCGACTGGTCGACTCAACACTTGACCAAAGGGCTGGCATTTTCTTGGGTCAAAGAATCAGCTTTGCCATACAACGTGGCAATGCTCTCCGCCTTTTGGGCACTTGTCCCATTGACAGCGATGCGGATGAGTTTTTTGATGTATAGGACATCAAAAAACTCATCCTTCCTTTTTTTTTAAATATAAACTGTACATAGTTTGTAATCTAATTATTATTAGATACTAAATGGGTTTCAATAGGTATTAAGACATGCAGCAAAATAAAAAGAAAATTACTGTGGCAATATCGGACACACAGGACAAAAACAAACAAACTTATATTTACGCAATATGCAGCTAAATTTAAAAAAATTATACGCTTAACTCAAAAGGCACAAAATAACCATCACATACACACAAACCAAAATAAATCAAAAGCAACATGGTCGGTTATAAATAATTCTAAATTCAATTTTCCCAAGGAACCAATCAGTGAAATATTGAGAGATAATACGAGCATTACAAATCCAAAATTGATTGCGGATAGCTTTAATGACCATTTTATCGATCAAACTGAAAAATCGATACAAACATCATCTGATGGTAAAGCATCCCCAAATAAAAATATCAACACTAACTTGAATTCTATTTTTCTCATCCCTACATCCCCAATAGAGATAGATAGAGAAATTAGGCAGCTTAAAAACACTCAAAGCGTGGGTTATGATGGCATCTGTACCAAAGTAATAAAACACGTGTCATATTCAATTGCAGCCCCTTTAAGCTACATCATGAACTTCTGCTTTTCATCTGGAATATACCCCGAAAAACTTAAAACATCTATTGTTATTCCTCTCCACAAAAAAAATGACAAAAAAGATATGAGAAACTATAGACCTATAGCTTTGATCCATATCTTCTCTAAGCTATTTGAAAAAGTCATATATAGTCGTCTATACAGCTTCTTTGAAAAATATGATATCTTGGTTAGCGAACAAAAAGGTTTTCGTAAGGGTAAATCCATAAGCGCTGCAATATATGAACTTATAACCAGGGTACTGACTAGTATGGACAGTAAAAACCCAATTTGTGCTATATTCATGGACATGAGTAAAGCTTTTGATTGTGTTGACCATAGAATATTGCTTCAAAAATTAAATTTGTGCGGCATAAGAGGTAAAGCACTAGAGCTCATAAAATCATATCTGCACGAGCGAAAACAATTTACAGAAATTACCAGAATATGCCAAAAAACGCGGTATGAAATAATATTTAGATCCTACACGAGAACTGTAAAACTAGGAGTTCCACAAGGTAGTGTTTTAGGCCCCTTACTCTTTCTAGTGTATATTAATGACCTCCCCAGACATATCAACGAACCAATGGTTCTGTTCGCAGATGACAGCACGGTAATAATAAAATGTGACGAACAAAATGACTACGAAAATAAAATCAATGAAACATTAAATACAATAATTGAATGGCTAATAAACAATAATCTAAAAATAAATATGGGCAAAACAAATATAATGCATTTCTACCAAAGAACTCAACAAAAAAATATTAATGTTAATTACAATGGACAGACAGTAGAACCGGTAACAAGCACAAGATTTCTGGGAATTTATATTGATCACAGACTGTCATGGACAACTCATTTAGACAATCTGTGTAAAAGAATTAACAAATCCTCATTCGCGCTATATAAACTAACTAAATTAGTAAATAAAGAAGCCGTGTTAACGGCCTATCACGGACTAGTTGCACCATTACTACGGTATGGTTTAATATTCTGGGGAAATTCGGTAGACAAAGACGTTGTATTTAAAGCTCAGAAGAAATGCATCAGAGCAATGTGCCAAATAGATAGTACGACAAGCTGTCAACATCACTTTAAAAATCTTAAAATTCTCACATTACCCTCCCTGTATATTTATGAAGCTAATATTTTTGTAAAATCAAATCCAGAGTACTATAAGACTGCATTTAAAAGCTTTTATCGAAAATTAAGAGATAAAAAAAGGTTAGAGGTAGAAATACCCTATGGTAAAACGGCACTCTTAAATAAAAGTATTCTATGCATGACATCGTTAATTTATAATAAACTGCCTGATGACATAAAACAATTACCGATTATTCAATTTAAAAAGAAACTACAAACATTCCTAATAAATAAATGTTATTATGATGTTAAAGATTACTTGGGTGACAAAAATATTGTATTTTAATGATAATATGTATATTGGACATAATTTATTGTAAATTTGACATAATATTTGACATAAATAATTTTGATAAAATATAATTTCTGACTGTATTACATTTGCACACCTTATTGGTTATTAACAGTGTACCGTTCGACCTTTTGTAACATCTTCTCAACCTGTTTTATGCAAATAAATGATTTGTATTTGTATTTGTACTAATGATTAAATAACCAAAATAGGCAATATTATTTATAATGTATGACTAAGAACCATAAATTGTAACACTCAAATGATTATGAGTCAGATATCAAATACAATAAACACTTAGTGGATGGGCTACGTCAAGACATCGTGCCTATCATTTATCTGCATATCTCTGATTCAAGAGCAATCGCTCAATGAAGAGATTATCGAAATCAGAATTAAAGTTTTAAGATACGTCCTTTATTATTTCCTTCATTATGATTAGGTAATTATCTACTTAATTAGGTATGGCTTTTGAATGTACCTAATTATAGTTATAATATATCTCTCTAAGTTAATTTAATTCTCGCCTGCGATGGTATGTGTACTTTAGGGGAAAAACATTTATTTATGAAGTTCATATTAAGTAGAGACGAATTTAACCACAAATCGGTAGAGGAAGAACCGCAGTGTACCTACAAGACTTTGTTTATCGAATAATCAGTTAATCAAGGAAAAAACATGAATATTTTAATACCTACGTTAGGTACGTACTACTTATATACGTCATGTGTTGTGTTGTACAATTTTTCCGCATGCAATTTTATTTATGTGTTTTCCGCCTAACGCTGGTTGAAAAGTTGGGCGCGGAAGTCCCGTGACCGGAAAAGGGGAGGATGGTGGGGCGGCAGGGGGAGGCATCCGGTGACATCCTTGCCTTTCCGGACTTTGACTTCCTGTTCACTATCTATACGATTTTCTCCGTTGTATGATGGTAAGTCCAAATGACTTTATTATGTTTGAAATTATTAGGTAGGTGGTAATTAGAAGCGTAGAAAATTAGCGCTTTTATCATGACTACAAACTTCGAGTTTAATTATTTATTGACCAAAATATGACTTGATACCTTTTGTATGGAGCGCGCTGCCGGCCTGTCGCTATAGTTCTCTTAACTATTAAAATAAAACATTTAAAGACGCTGATGATTGCCAAGACACAATCATCGATCATGCGCATTTAACTGTGACTTCATACAATCTGCTTTCACAGTAGCGTGTCATTAGGTTTTTTGTTTCTGTTCTCATTATAAAAGTATACCGATGCACGTGCACATTGTGTGTGTTTAAGATTGTGGGATTGTTGAGTGACGAGACTCCCGGACAGCGAAACGATCGCCGCGTGAGGCCTTCCGTTCAGGAACCATGCCTGAAAGTATTTTATAAGTTTACCAATGAACGTAAATATAAATGTGTTCTAAATATGAAATTCGTTAGACATTTCTTTAGCGAGAACTATAACGATTTTATTTTTCTCGTTGTAAATTCTTTTATTTTGGATGAGTTTTACGAGTCAACTAATGTTTCTTTGATTTCAGATGGGATTAAAAATATTTATTACAGAATTATGGATTTAATCACACGCATATTTGAGTCTATCCTTCAATACCTGAGAAGAATTCAAGAATTTCGAGATGTGTAAATTAAGTAATGAGATATGTCTTGTAGAGTAATAAGGTAATGCAACAAATAAGCAGGTACCTAAGTCTAGTAAACACCTAAGTACTTTTGTATTTTTGATAAAAAAATATTTTTCTAGGTATAGTACCTAATTTATCTACCTCTTAGGCGTTAGTAAGTATTTAACGTTAGGAATTAACATCGAGTGTTTATTTCATGATTCATTACAAAACCTAGAACTGTGAGCTGTATAGCCGCTACTTGTATTTTGTTGCTTGAGTTGACTACTTAGTTAGTTTCTCTTCAGATCCAAGTATAAATATAGTAGATATTCCAATTTGACCATAATGCAGTTCATAATATACATAAATAAGCAGTCGGGCATACCCTAAGAGTACACGTTACACTACTACTATTACTTCTATTAGTGACTTTATTTTAATGATTAGTCTGAGATGTTTAAGGTGATTATGATGATAAGTAAAATATTCATTTATTATATATGGCAACCTACATAAAACATCTAATAAAAATAATTAATTCACCAGTAAGTGCTTAAATGACTGTTTTAATTAGTAAAATGTAAAGAAGCAAGCGCCTACTCATAAAGACCTTTTAGGTAAGCACCTACCTAATCTTTGGTACATTTTAAATATGTGTTTAATGGCTACACTATTTTGCTAATAAAATCTTAATTTTACGACTTCTCAGTGTAAACCAAAACGGTAATATTATGTACCCACATACAAGAGAATCCAGCTTCGCTGCAGTATGCATATTTTCTTTGTACGGCAACAACTTGGCACGGCCCAAGTTTCATAAGGAACTCGGCGGGAGAGCTAATAACAATCTATCTACCTATATGACACAGTACTACAACCGCGGCGTAACCGAATGAGCTGCCCTATCGACGGGGGATGCAGTGGCCCGGGGCGGGGTCGTCTTGGCGGTGTCTCTTGACATCGCCAATGCCTTCAACACCCTGCCCTGGAGTTGCATTAGGGAGGCACTCCGGTACCACCGGATGCCGACCTACCTCTGTCGAGTTGTCGGGGCCTATCTGACGGATAGGGCCGTGATTTACCCTGGTCGCACAGGAGAATGGAACCGGCGAGAGATGTCGTGCGGTGTCCCACAGGGTTCGGTACTGGGGCCGCTCCTGTGGAACATCGGATACGACTGGGTGCTGCGAGCCGACCTCCCTGAGGGCGTCGGCGTAGTATGCTACGCCGACGACACGCTGGTCTGGGCGCAGGGAAGGTCGCACGAGGCGGCGGCCGACTTAATGACACGCGGGGTTGCGATAGTCGTTGAGAGGATCCGGCGGTTGGGTCTCGAGGTGGCCTTGCACAAATCTGAGGCCATGTGTTTTCATGGGCCTCGGAATAGGCCACCGTCGGGATCCCAACTAACGGTAGGAGGGGTTCACATCGGCGTCGGGTCGACGATGAAGTACCTGGGACTCGTCCTCGACAGCCGGTGGAACTTCGCGGAGCATTTCCGACGTTTGGCCCCCAAACTGGAACGGGCCGGGGCTGCCTTTAGGCGGCTTCTACCCAACCTGGGGGGACCAAACGCCTCCTGCCGGAGGCTCTACGCGGGAGTCGTGCGGTCGATGGCCCTTTACGGGGCCCCGGTGTGGGCGCAGGGGTTAAGGCGACTTGCCGCCCACTACCTCATTGCGTCCCAACGGGTGATCGCCATAAGGGTCATCCGAGGATACCGCACGATCTCGGGGGAGGCGGCGAGCCTCCTTGCCGGATTGCCGCCGTGGGATCTGGAGGCGCTGGTCCTCGCGCGCCTGTACGAGTGGCGCGTGGAGGTACTAGGCCGGGGGGAGAGTCCGCCACCGCGGCAAATTGCCGCTCGGCGGGCCGACCTCCGGCTCGATCTCATGGCGACATGGAGACAGCGACTGTCGCAACCTCGTGCTGGGCACGCCTTAATAGAGGCGGTAAGTCCCCTCTTTGAGGAGTGGCTGGAGAGGCGCCACGGCGCCCTCACCTACCGCCTGACGCAGGTCCTCACCGGACACGGGTGTTTCGGGAGGTTCCTGCACCTCATCGGGCGGGAGGAAACGTCCGGGTGTCACCATTGTGTGGATTGCCCCGAGGACACGGTGGAGCACACCGTGGCGGTATGCCCCGCTTGGGCGGAGCATCGCCGAGTCCTCGTGGCGGCCATCGGCGGCGGCGAACTCTCGCGTCCGGCCCTGGTGCGAGCCATGGTTCGGAGCGAGAGGGAATGGGATGCAGTCGCCTCCTTCTGCGAGGCAGTAATGCTTGAGAAGGAGGCGGCGGGACGGTTGAGACAGCGGTTCTCCCGTCCCAGCCGCCGCGGTAGACGCTCCGGACGTCGGGAGCCGCGAGACGACTCCCGGCCACCGTAGATACTGGCCTGTGGACGGTGAGCAATGGGTAGCTCACCGTCCTTACGTTGCATAACGACAAGCCGTGTCGACGGCGCGTTCGTGTTCCACGCGCGCCTCAAAGAGATGTCAGCAAAAGGAAGGGGCCACTGAGGGCCGATGCCTGCCGGGGCTGCGGGTTGTTCGCAAGAGATACCGCGCCCCCGGAACGCAAAGGGCACAAGAAGGAACATGGGTGGGTTTTAGTCAGTAAAAGTCTGACACTCCCTCCCGCCCCGCCCAGGGCGGGAGAAGTTATTTGATGATTTCCCACCCACCAAAAAAAAAAAAAAAAAACCGAATGAGCTGTTACGTGATTCTTTTACTATTTATGTTATGGTTATTTAGCCAGTAGGCAACTAGGCAATGTATGGGTGCTGGGGGTCATTACACTGCAAACTAAATGTGAGATTTAATCAATATCAGCTCACTAGGCAACAAGTATCTCGAGGTTGCGTAATTACTTGTTCCAACTGGACACAATATTCAATTGAGGAAGAAGATATGAAATACAGATATGATGTAATCAATTCGCGTTTATGTGGAAGTCGACATGTCAGTCGTTTGCAATAGTAAGGACATTACTTGAAATAAACTTGATTTTTATATATGTAGGTGCGGAAGCTCCAGTAACTAACACAATCGACACGGTTTGACGACACAGATGGTGCAGTGGTGAGCGATTGACAGCTGTGATGCTTGTCGCTGGTTCGATTCCCGCACTGAACTATTATTTGTAAGGCCTACAGATATCGGTTCAGGGTGTAGCTGTTTTTAAGTTTATATGTTTGTAAACACGACCACAATTAAGGAGAAATTTTTAAAGTGAAGTAAAGTTAAAAAAAAAATCGGAATCAGTGCTACCTTTTTAACCCCCTACGGTAAAACGACGGGGTGTTATAAGTTTGACGTGTCTGTGTGTCTGTGTGAGTGTGTCTGCGGCATCGTAGCTCCCGAAAGCATGAACCGATTTTGATTTCGTTTTTTGTTTGAAAGGTGAATCAGTCGGGAGTGTTCTTAGCTATGTTTGATTGAAATCGGTTCAGCGGTTTCAAAGTTATTAGCACTTTTGTTAGCTGCGGTAGGGGTTACTTAAAATTTTAAATTTTGTGTTTTTTTGACTCAACTACGTGTTTTGTTTGTGTTCACCTCAATGAACAATTTAAACACAGTAATGCTAACCCAAAAATATAACTAAAGTAGGCACTTTCTTACTAAAGTATTTCTTTATTACTTACTAAAATGTACTACAATATTATTAATTAATAATAGTATGTTTCTAGCAGGTACTTTCGAGATACACGAATATTACTAAATGTATGTTTGTTCAAAAATATTTCAAGTTATAACAGCGAACACTGCAACATAACAAACCCATGTAATGTTCCTACCTACTTACTTATGTACATTGTCCACACGTGCGCGCCGATCAAGACAAGTGCACTGACATACAACGGTTCAATTCTCAGAATCGGGTTAATTCGGTGCGTGACGTCACCAACGCCTGCGCCCGCGCTGCGTTGCTTCCTTGTCCGACGGAATAACGACTCGAGGGTAATTAATAGTTAAATTCATTTAGTTCCTGACTTACAAGTTGACGCTTTGAAAGTGAATAATTGTCGTTTGAACTGGAATTGTGCGCAAGTGTGCGCCGTTCCTGGCTGATAGTATAACGCAATTTTTATATGGTAGGTGCCGTTTGCTTTATGTAATGTAGGTAAATGCTGCGCAGGCACAGGTTTCCTTTCCTGTTTATGTTTATTTTTAATGAATGGAGAGGTTGTTGGTATCATATTATTTTAGTTGTAAACGTTGTAATTCTCAAAAATCTAAACATTTCTCTGAAATTCGTTTTCTTATCTCGCTGGATTTGTGCTAGGTACCTACGTATCAATATGTTTGTTTATTCGCGTAACTTACGTAACTTTTCAAGAGATAATGTTATACCTACTAAGCTCATTCACATGTCCAGTCCGACTAGGTCTCAAACTCAGCCCTGAGTTATTTACAAACCAAAAGACTAACTACTAGGTACCTAACTAAATAAAACTATTATTTAGCTACTCACAACTCAAAACCTTATTTTTAAAATGAAACACAAACCAATCCTATTTTATTTACAAAGCAGCAGAGCATAATATTTAAAAACATAATTACTTAGAAAATGAAGACTAAAGCCAGTCATCGATAATCGATTTAAAAAAAAGATGAAGACCCCAACGGTCTTTGATTGGAACCACATGACGTCGCCGAACGACAAAATAAATTAAAAAAACAATCACCAGATCATTTAAGTAAACAGAAAAAACTTTAAACCTCGATGCAACCGAGACATTTGCTCCCGAAAACAGACCTAATAGTCTCTAAGGAACGAAAAGGCGTCCACAGTTCGAAGTATGTAAGTTTGTTCGAAGATGTTACCCGAGCTTGAACGTTAACCAAGGCGTTTATGTTTCAAGGACTTGTTGCGTCGCAGCGTGGGAAAGCTCAGTGAGGTCAGGTGGCACATGTGGTGCACTCCTGTTCAGGATGTTTAAAAATAATATTTAACAAAATACAGACGAAGGTGCAGAGATTATGAAACTTCGCGGGGGAGATGAGCACTACACCTACACATCAGCCCCGCCTGGTGGTCCGTAAACAATAACAGAGCAGAGCATTATTTATCTTAGTTATGACGAGACTTTACGATACGAACAGGGATTCCGCCTACATATGGTGTTAATCGTGTTACCGCAGAATAAAATTACCTCATTATACTTCACTTGTGTGAAGTTGTGTGAATAGAAGAGTCGGGTTTTGTGGTGCTATAATTTTATCGTAATCAATTGAATATCCCAAATTTCATACTGCTTTAGAATAATGGTCTTTATACATTTTATTTTATGGTCTTATAATATTGAAGCTTTTCTTGCCATAGGTACTATTTCGTTGTACCACCAGTTGAGATATTATTTATGTGACCAATAAGTATTGTCACGCACTTTCTGCCTCCAAGGCATTTGAATTCGGATCCCCTTGTGAATATGTTTTCGCGTGATCTGCTGGGAAGAATGTCTTCGTTCACAAAAACTAAATCTCAGCATTGGCACCGCCCAACTTTGGCTTCTGTACGTCACATGAGCCCGTGGGATTGAAGTGATAATGGACGGGAATTCGCAACGTGGGTGTCCGGCTCGCGCTCGCATTATGCAGCAGTTTTTATGCCTCCTTGTAGATAGAACGTTTTCTGTTCATCGATGCGCAATAACGTAGGCTTTGTCAATGGACAAACATGGAGCGTAAACACGCCAAGTGACGCGTTGCTTCATTGGCTTTCGGTAAACGCCTGCTTCTAACATTTCCAAACACTTTTGTACACTTGCAGCTTATGTGCAATATACAAATCAAAGGTAAATCAATATAAAATAAGTTTTGCACGCAGTTATGCTCCAACGCAATACAACGTGGAAATGCTGTCAGCCTTTTGCGCACTCTTGTCCTATAGACACGGACAAATTTTTTTTATGCCCCTCGTATATTATACGCAAGCAACAATGTGAATATATACGTATAAAACTTATAAATAAAAAAATAATTTACAATTTATTTATAATTTAAAAATTCAGTCGCTCAGGCAGCCGCAGCACCTATGTGAGTCTTCGTACATGTATAAGAGATTACTTATACGAACATTACCAATTCAAATATACCTAGTTTACTTCCGTGTTATGAGAGCAAAACTCAAGTTTTTGCGTGTATGTTCCGTATTTAATTTTTTATACAGCACGCAGCGCGCCGTTTGTCCAAAATAATTAAGATTTTTTAAAGTATAGGCACGCTACACTACTATGAAGAACGCACAACAAACGACCTCTAGATATTTTACTTCTGCTAAGTTTAATACCTACTGCTGAAATCTACATAGGTATTTAAAACTTCGAGATTGGCGTAAATAAAAGAAGTCCTACCGGTCACGATCGCATAACCGACGGATGTCATAAATTAGCAAGTTAGCCAGTAGTGGGTGCCGAGACGCAGAAGCGATAGGCACACAACTTGACAGACTGACACGGAAGCTAAATGTGCCTACAAACGCCCACAGCGACCGTCCGCTTGCGTCAGAATCGAATCTCAGCCTAACTATTACTTCCTATTACACCGTACTTGTAGGGTTACGAGATGACGCGGTAGCCGCATACATACACTAGCTACGGCTTTGTACACACTAATACACCATAATTGCAAACAAGTGTAATTGACCATAAATAACAGTATATCAGCAATATCATACTGCTAATGTGGCCATTGAAGTGGGTTAGATAAAAGAGGAATATTAACAAACGCAGGAGAACACTGGCCTTGGACACACAAAACTTAAGGGATAGAACTAAAAAGTTTGTACATGTATCAAACAAAATAAAACACAAAATTAAAAAATTTAAGTAACCCGCGACAGAAGAATAATAATCCCTACCGCAGCTAACAAAAGAGCTGATAACTTTGAAACCGCTGAACCGATTTCCATCAAGCATAGCTCTAAGTACACTCCCGACTAATTCACCTTTCAAACAAAAAGAACTAAATCAAAATCGGATCATGCGTTTGGGAGCTACGACGCCACAGACAGACATACACACACACAAACACGTCATACTTATAACACCCCGTCGTTTTCGCGTGGAGGGTTAAAAATGGGCAAAGGTGCCCAAAAAAGCCTTTATTCAACACACAGGTCCATTCTTGATTCACTCATTCGCCAAAGCAGAACATTAACATAGGTAGTGGGTGACCTGTACCTATAGAGTGAAATATATCTAACATTTAATGCAACAAGCATCACTGTGTCCTGCAAGTCTGGAATATCTATTGTGATAGTACAAGTCGAGTTGTCAGACACTTCCCGGTTCAACGCTCGTCAATGAGATCGCATACCAAACTATGACTTAACGCCTACTGACTGTGGAAGTGCTGTATCTAATTAGGTAGATAACGTACACAGGAGATTCAGTTAGCCATGTAGAAAATTTATCTCCTTCAGTCTTAACACAAATATTCATGAATGTTGGGAAATCATTCATGAGTGTTTATTGGGTTTTTCTATGGAATTCTCACTAGCAGCTCGGAGTTAGGGTTTGTGCACGGTTAATGGCAATAAGGTCGCCCCCTATTACACGGGACTTAAACATACCGGCGAACTGTGGGTGTACCATTGGTACACCTCTGCCGAACCCTTCGGGGAATATAGGCGCGATGATATGTATGTGTATGATATGATATGTATGTGTATGTATGTTGGGAAATCCTACGCTCGATAAGGAAGACCGTATTATTTGTTTCCACGATAACTAAACATGATAATTTAATTTGGCATAAGAACTTATTTTGGCTGCTTCCTGTACATGGTACGTGTATGTCTTTTATATGCCAATTTATCGAGAGACGTTAACAGCTTGAAAGGTGTCTACTGTCTCTTTCTAGTCACCTTATAATAATAAAACTACCATAGATATTTTACAGCTTCTGTTCTGTTCTGTTCTGTTCTGATAATTTTTTTACCGTTTTCTGGAACACTTTCTTGATCTTTCTACATCTTTCATAAATAAGTAAAAAACTGTTCAACGAGGCCTACAACGTGTGCCAGTGGCCTGTTGCTTACGGACCCTTGAGAAATTTCATTGAAAACCACTGTTGCCTAACATTTTCCTAATTTCCTCTATTCAATATGGGGAATGGTAGTCACACGTGAGTAACTATCAACGAATTGAATCAATTATTTTTTTCCCCTCTTCAATTTGTGCAAGTTAAATGATTCTGTTACGTATTAACCTTGAGTTTGTTCTGACAACCTCTGGCTTCCGGTATGCACAGTCCCGTCTAGAGACACACTGTGGTTTTCAAATTACATAAATCACTAGGTGCCTACGTCGGAGAATCGTCTAGTCATTTGAACACATATTCTGTGTCAACAACACAAGTACTTTTAGTGACGTAGTGTTTGGTTCCTTTTGAGAACTTCTTCATTAAATACATAACAGGTTTTTTCCTCATAAAACACGATACAGTCCAATAAAAACGTGGATATTTGCATAAAGTTATTTATGTGAACCTATTTAAGTATTACATTTTGGATCGTTAATTTTATTAACGGGTTTGTGAGATCTATGTTCAAAATGTTTGCTACGGCCTACAATGAACCGGATATGTAATCAGTTTTTACCTCCTTGCACGAAAAATAGGTACAATCTCCTGAGTACTGCGGGTCACAATAGGATGTTTTCTCATTCCACGTTTAATCTACATTGTTAAACTACCTACTTGACCGGTCCATCTGTGACATGGTGACGCGGAAACATACGTTGTTCGTGGTACTCAGTGTGACATCGAGAGATTAGGTCAAGAACAACGAGCAATCATCATTATCAGTTCAAATGATTACGACGGAAATACCATTTAATGGTGGCACACAATTTATACACGATAACGCCTTTAATATAATAAATTATTAGTAGTCATCGAAAATACAAAAATTACAAAAACAATAAACGGTGTTTAAGGTCGTAAGTCGTGTCCTATCGTGTTATCATGGTTTTACTACACACAGTCTTTCACAATTCCATTTATCGAGTAAGCATAACAGATTCCAATTACATCACATTAGTCAAGCGGTCCCGAGTGCCACGTAACAGCTCGTGGAGAAAGCACGCCGGCCTTGGCAATGAAGCGCGCGCAGCCGGGCGCGTCGTCGCGCAACGACCGCTGCGCCAGCGCCCACCGTACCCGCTTCTGCTTATAATTGGCGCGAGTTTTCACGCATGCTCAACACTTTCGTTGTCAATGAACTTGGAAAGCGGGGATGCTCTGTCATTGTCATTAGATAGCTGGGAATGCACTCTCGCTGCTTTGCACGCGCTTCAATGGTTGCTGCTTGCACGCAAGTGACGCAAGCACACAATCGCGTCTTCATTATAAAAACATCATCTAATTTATTTTAATTTCACCTTTTTAATTATTGCAAGTTTCTCAAACAATCACTACTTAGAAATCGAGAAAACTGTACCTACGAGTAGCAATTTTTGAAATGATGGGCTTCCATGCGATAACAATCATGTGCATGGTGCATCGGTACTTGCTAGTTGTATTACTAATTAGTTGGTGTGTAGATTTGTATTAAAAGTACCTAGTCGATAACCGAAATAATACATATATATACACATAGCACCACGCCTATATTCCCCGAAGGGTTAGGCAGAGGTGTAATAATATATGTTTAGGTCCCATGTAATAGGGGGCGAGCCTATTGCCATTAACCGGGCACAAATCCTAACTCCGAGCTGCTACTGAGAATTTCATAGAAAAACCCAATAACACTTTTTGCTCGACCTGGGAATCGAACCCAAGAATACATATATACCTAAGTAGATTTATCTGTGCAGCTGTAACAGTTAAATTTTCTATAATAATCTTGCCCCCGATTTTTTGACCAAGGACACCTTAGATCAATGTTGTTTACTTATTTTCCAAACAGATTTCTAACGTACCTATGATGCGTGAGTTAATTAGTCTGTAATAAGGCTTCGGGTGATGGGGTGCGGGATCGTCCCGGTGGGAAAATTGTAGGCGCTTGGACTCACTTGACGCTCCAACGACCACGAAAACTGCCTTGCTTGTATCCAGGACAATAAAAAGACGGAGTAGCCATTTAAAGAGGTTTATGAGTCCTGATTTTAGATAAGTAGGTAGAGGTTCTTCGAAGGTAAATATGCAGCACAGACGTGGGACAAACCCTACGCAAGCGATGCGACTACACATGTATTGTCAAGCCAACAGTAGTTTTAAATAATAATAATAATTCTTTATTTGCATAACTTTCCTATATTTTTTGTGAAGCCTCTGACTCCAGAGCTATGGAATTATTTTATTTAAAAAAATTGCACTAAACTGTGAGTATAAAGATATTTTACCAACATATGGTTGCCAAAAAAAATTGCTAAAAGAAAGTATGTATGTACATACTTAAATAAAAGTTGCATCACTTATTATTACATTTTCTTTTACCTACGTATTATGATTAGTTATTTACTTATTTATCCTTTCAAAAATCGTTACAGATTTTATCTTTTTTACGTTTATGGCCGGAACTTTGATAGTTGATTTTATATTCAAGGTTTCCGGCATTGAGTATAAGTATATAATTAATAAATAGATCTGTCAATTAGTCATTTAATTCCTGCATATTTTGAACAAATTAAGTACCCGTGACATAGCGTTGATTAAATCTTAGTATTATTTAGTATAATACATATTCAGTAAGTGGGTAACGACTTCCGATATGAGCATAGAGTAAAATGCTTTTGAAAAAAGACCAATTGAAATTGTTATAGTACTGTAGCGGCTCTACGGCGGTGTTGTTTTAAATCACAGCACATAATAAGAAAGGCTTGGGGGAATCGCGCTCCATTGGCGCCGTCGTTACGCCGGGCCCTTCGACACGACTGCCATCTGACGGCTTGAGCCGACATTATAAGTTTGTTATGTTATAGTATTAATGACGGCACGGATGGCGCAATGGCTAAGCGATTGGCTGCTGCGCTGCGAGTAGCGGGTTCAATTACAAATATTTGTATGGCCTACAAATAGTTATTCTGGGTCTGGCTGCTTGTATATTTAAGTTTATATGTTGGTAAATGCACCCACAATACAAGAGAAATTCTAACTAACTCAACCTATTCTAAAGTAACCCAACGCTTTTTATTTAAAAAAAGTGTAAGCTGTATGACTGTAAATGTTGTTAATTAGAATGTACTGCACCTCTCTTTTGGGTAAGAATATAAAAAAAAACTGGAAATGTTCTAACAGGCCGTTAGTAAGCACCTAATTCATCACCTATGTATCTATGAATGATATTTGGCTTCACAACTAAAGGGTTTTTCCGCACGTCTCTATCGGAACTATTAAACTTCATAATTGTGATAATGAATGTCTGGCTATTGTATAGCATAGCAGTGATGGATGGACCACATCAATAGCAGTAGGTATTACCGTACGTCGTCAGGCAAACCACCATAGGTGCTGGTTTACGCAAACAAAGAATCTAAATAACAAAGGAAAGTTAAATATACTTACGTATGTCTCAAAACAAAAGTAACTACCCAAGAACCTAAGTATGTATTTTGTACTTCTTACCTTACTCTGCAATGCCATGGCATTATAGGTAGGTATAATAGCCGCTACAAGTCGTGAGCACAAATGTCAAGTCGCGATCGGTCGGACTGATGGACCAATCGTGTGCAGCGTCGGCGACCCAAAAAACCCAGAAAGGAACCCAAAAATCAAAAAATTAAGTATACTTGGTCAGTGCTCAAAATTACAATATGGTCCCCAAAAATATCTACTTAAAAATAAACTTCGTATGAAAGAAGCAATCAAAATAAGAAGCTAATGGAAATACCCAATATTAGATAGCCATTGAAACAGAATTAAGTATTCCAATAACGTAAATACAACATAGGTAGGTTTCTACTTATGGAAGCCTTTCAGTGGAAGCAAAAGCTCTTAAATATGATAGAAGTAACATCCAATTCGATTCTGAATAAGTACAATATAACATGTCAATACAGCCTGTTTACAAAATGCAGGCTCTTCACTTGAAGGCGTATAGAATATACCCTACTGATTATAGATTGTGGAAGGGAGGGTGGCGACGCGAATATCGTAGGCTCACGGAGGCTCGGCGGCGACGGTAAAGGAAGTGAACGGGCGTGACCTTGACATTTCCCTCGTCGCGAATGTTGTTATAGCCGTCCGCCACGCTAGGAAGTAGGAACACGGTACCGAGTGTACTGACTCCCACGGTACTGAAATTCCAAGCAGTATAACTCAATTTTTCATAAAAACTTATTTTATAAGAAAAAGACAGCACTGATTGGATATTCTTTCAATTTCTTCTGTAAACTCACAAAGAGTTTCTCAGAGTAGATCTTCAAGGCAACAAAGAATACGATGAAGACGAGATTAAAGTGAAAGGATAAGATGTCGCTACTTTACTCTTTTTCACGCTCTTAATATCAACAAGTTGTTACCATGGTTACTAACTGGCAACAACCGATATCTACAACTGGTGCTGTGTATATTTTCCATAACAAAATGAAAGCTTCAAATGGTTACCAGTGGCATGTACAGGTGTCTGAAGTAACATGGCATTAGTTCCAAAAATAAAATTATGAAACCAATAAAGAACACGCTCCTGGCGAGGCTGTAAATGGAATAATCAAACAAAGCTCCCGATGTCTCAATGAGCAAACAAAAAGTCAATAAGATGTCTCTGAGCAGTCCCTTAGAAAGTGCATTCAAGCGCAGCGCGTACAATGTGCCCGTAGACCAAGACCACTTCAAGCATGAAGCTCCGGGAAAATAAAACGTGTACAAAATGTGATGACGTTCAAAAAACCCTTTATGTCTTACCACTCAGCAGCCAGTTATTGAGAAGATTGAATTTACAAGCCACACGGTCCATGTCCAATTAAGATGAAAGTTAAGTCGCTGGTCGCTCGACATTCTCGTTATAAGTATTTTGTTTGAATTAAATTGCTGACATTTCATTAGGTATACAAATACAATGTATTAGACTGAATAGAAATACTAGATTCAATATTATTAATTTTCGAGTGTAATTGACGTTTAAAAGTGGCTTTTAATGGTCTAATTGAAATGAATGATTTGACTTTGACTGGTTAACCGCGTTACACCAGTAAAGCATGTTTAACCCTACGATTTAATATTTGACTATCTGTGCAATAATATAGAATTGGTAATCGATTGTAAGTTTACTTCTAAATTATAAAAGAATTTTCTAGTACAGATAAACTGCAGAGGGAACCTAAATACGCAGTACCTAAGCACCTACCTTACTTTAATAATGATATCTTATTTACCTACCCACTGACTACATTATTCTCATTAAAAAAATCAGTGTTAATAGGAAGTGTAGATAGGTTGGTACCTACTTACAGTACGCTTTGATTGATTGTACGTTTGTATCTACTTACTGTACATAAGCTTTGATGTCTTGCATAACAATAGGAATTGTTTGTTACAATATGTGGTACCTACCTATGATATTTTTCAACACTGACTAGAATAATTAAACGAGTTTTGGTGTTAGTTAGCATACCACATAACTACCTACTATCACTAAGAAGGTAGGTACCTATATATTATTTTATGATATTAGTGGTGTAGTAGTTTTAATATTTTTTTTTGGTAATGAAGAAATTTATTGTTAGTAGATACCTACTATGAATTATCAAGTCTATCTAGGTACTTGCCAATTAAAGCTCCTATCTTGCTAAATCTATTGAAATAGGTAGGTAGGTGTATAGATTGTCTTACTTCAAAGAACTACATAATACTTGCTTTTTAACAAGTTGAATAAATTAATCATATTAATCATCACCTCCTCCCATAAACATTACTTCACTGGATCAATACTTGAGTCAATGGTACTATAATATTAATAAATATGAAAAACATTACGTTTAAGCGGGTAGCGCCCTCTCGTGACAAGTAGTTGAGAATCGGTAGCAAAGCTTTCTATTATTCCGCGATAGATGTCAGTATATTCAAATTTTGCATTTTTTTTTTTAATAAAAACAAAATAATATAGATTAATGATACTTAAGTACACACATTTTGTTAAACCATTATTGTTTTCTTTTACTTATTGCTATTAAATAATTGCACTTTATAAATTTTCAACACACCCCAGACAATGCCTTTGGAATTGACGATGATGATGAATGTAAAAATCTTGTTTCTCAAAAATAGACAATGAGAAATGGTCGCAGAAAATACGTAAATAGCGGGTTACAGTGGGTAAGTAGGTAAGTAGCCAAATGTCAATGTGACATAGAGTCACGGTGGGTAGATTCATTACGGCCGTAAATAGGTGAACTGAAAATTTTATATAATTATGTCTTGCTGGATAAGTGTAGAACTGCTAATTCTTGGATTTCTTACATGAGCTATCTGACTGAACTAACGTTTACACACACATTGTGTAAGTAATAATTTATTTTCCAGGAAAATACCTAACTATGTATGTGACCGGAAGCAATTACGACAACATTCCAGGTATCAATAGCTATAAACTGATTTTCACATGCCGTCTACGTGATGATACGTAGGTGTAATGTTACCGTGTACACATAAGTAATAAATTTACTTCAGTATGTGCCCGCTTTGACCGCCAAATATCGTCATTTGTATTCAACGTAGGACCCTCAAGTGCGCATCGAAGCCACTTCTTGGGTTTACCTCCATGAGCTGGTTTTTCAAACAATACTCAGTACTTTATGGTTCATAACATCATATTCTAGACCGATACAATTGAACAACATTTCCCCTTATTTACCTGATTATGCATTTAATAAAGAACCTAAACCACGATAGACTGGGAATTTGTCTTCGTAGAAAAATCACAAGGTATTCGGATATTATTCAAATTTAAGCGGTAGCTATTGTCAACGCCCTGTATAATATAGTGGCTTAGCAAATATGAGAACCAAAGGTCTTTGATCTCGAGTAGAATCGGAGTTATAGTCCAATAAATAGTTTAGATAGTTCATGCAAATTCATATCACATAAGGCTCGCGGTATTTTTTGTCGGTCTATTATAACATAATAATATTTATATAAACAATATTAATACGCTTTATAAGTACTTGTGTCGTATTCAACTATGAGCACCCTATTGTTTTATAACTTGTAATACATACATACTGACTAAACAAGGATGTACATTCTAAACATTCCGGCTGAATTAATTTGAATTTGAATGCTTGAATTTTCTTCATGGTCGATTTATTGGTATGTTTTAATAAAACATAAGACACAAGTGGTTTATGGCTACCTACTTACTTACACATATTGTTTTATATTCTTTGGATTCTACTTGCCAGGTGGTTGGAACCGTTAGGTAATTATCTATATGAATTAAAGAATAAGCGTTTAAGGCGTACAAAAATATAACATTTTGGGGCTCAATCAATTTAATGCGTTTGGTGTCGAACTGCTGCAGCGCGGACTGGTGTCGGATTTTACACGGATGGTGGATGGATGGCATGCAGTTGATATGTCAAGAGCACCGTGCGACACCCATACCGCGCACGCTTGAACGGCAGAACGATATACATCATATGTATAAAAAAATAATCGTCCGTATACAGTCCAACACCCTCACTGTTCCAGTGCCGATTCAGTCCGGCACCAAAGGCACAAATTGAAAGAACCCCAATCTTAAACAAATTGCACATATATTCGTTTATATATCCATGAGTATGTAAGGCGGTATCAGTAAATACATGCCCTGATCAATATCACAGCGCATTTGAATTCTGCTGTCAAACAAGGATCTGAATACAATTTGGTGCTTCTAACACGTGTGGGTCGTCAGTAGATAGTTATTATTCACATTTGGCACAAAGCCGACTTGTCCCGCGGTGTCAACGCCCTTACATCATGTAGGGAAGAACACGTAAGAAATAAGTTACGTTTAAATACGAAAGAAATTAAGTTACAGTAGCATTTATAAAATATTCAAGATCATATAGTTGTAACCTGAGTAATTAGTGTTGTCTAAATAACACACTAATGAATTAGTGTGGCTTTAACAATTGTATTAAGTTCATTACAAGCTTTAGTTTAGTTTAACCTGTGACCTCTGGAGGGTATCGTGCCATTTCTGTGACCACTGAACTATCGTGTCCTCTATTCATTGACTCATTGGAAATAAACATAGTTTTATGTATTTTTAATTCCCTTCTTTTTATACGTAAGCCTTCAACATTCTTGACAACTGTAGGTATCGTCATTCATCAGTCTCTATCTAGAACCGATATAATGATGAGTCAGCAAGTGTCAGGATGTTTGTTAGGCGGTGCCATCATGCCAAAAACACTCGGTCATATTTATTTCGAGGAACTTGTTTTAGGTGGTGACTGGTAAGGCTGCGCTTGCGGTAAAGCGGAATTGCATAATTTTTATAAGACTTTTCTGTTTGTATACCTGCCAGAAAGGTAAGCATGGTAATCATTTATTTGAGGGTCATGTCAAGAATAGGCACACATTGTATGCATATCAATCCCAACCCTCAGCACCCTTAGTACTTTTGCAGGCAAATAAGATAAAGATGATGCGGAGAATAGTACTACTAAGAGGCAACTTGTAAGAAGCGCCATGTTTGCTTGGCTGAATACTTACTATTTTCCTGACCAATACCACTATGAGCACCTAGCTACTTCATTCCGTTTAGGTATTGCAGAGTACTTATTAAACATGTTCCTTAGGAAACATGAGTACCTATCGAGCATTATCCTCAATACCTTGCGTTCTTAGCCTAACCTCGGAGCCTACGTGGCCAAATCGAATTACTCAGCAACTCGGGAACAATACAGTCGGTTTTCCCCCATTACTCCGAAGTTACTATGTCGGAGGCACCTAATCCATTCCGCTGTCGTATTGTACAATTAAATTACCATAGCGGTTGCGGGAACCCGGCCAGCAGGAAGCGGCTGTCCTCGCTGCATACTGATGCAGCGCTTTGTCTCTGCAATCGTAAGCCCTCAGACATTACAGGTACTTAAGCAAAATGATAAAACTTAAGCGCCGTCTATAGCAAAACTCCGATCGAATAGTCTGCTTGTGTTACATGTGGACGCTAAAATAAAAAAATAGCATTATTAAGGCAATTATTGCCGGATACTTTACAATCATGAAAACAAATTGGGAATTCTCGATGGTCCACAGGTAAACGCCGTCAGTAGGCAATGGGCAATTTTACATGAGTTCACGGCCATCGACTTATTTTAAATTCCCATTTATTAAGTGCATGTGTAATAATATTTTTACTGTAGGTACCTGCCAGTGGCGAAGAGTTA
Source organism: Caradrina kadenii (assembly GCA_947462355.1). NCBI lineage: Eukaryota > Metazoa > Arthropoda > Insecta > Lepidoptera > Noctuidae > Caradrina > Caradrina kadenii. Next base: position 6,719,443 of record OX381677.1, on the reverse strand, counting down.
ATTTTCGTAAGATGGAATCCGATAGGTAGACTTAAGAAAATTACTTTACCTGTCTTAATCAAGTAGGTACCAAACCAAAAGACAATGAAGTTGAATACTGTCGTTTTATAAAGTTTTTTTTATTTCATTGTATATTTAAATAAAATCCACCACCTGCAGTGTGACCATAATATTTAGACAGTAAACACTACTGTTTGATATTACCGTTTTTCAATGGCGATAGAGTAGAACTCTAGCTAGAGTTGTTCTGAACTTCAGAAGGGAAGCCAGTAGAAATTGATTTGTATGGAGTACTTATAATATCTATTTGAAATTGGGTACCTATAGGATTGCTTTTTATCATCTTCGTCGTGAAAATAATCAAAAATCATTTATTATTTGTGTAACTATGTCCATAGGTTGCTATGACATACGTACAACATGTTTAAATTAATGTCTATAATTCCTTCCCTTTCAACAGCTTGCAGATACCTAGGTATCTTCGAGAGCTTAACAATAAAGCGCTGTACAAATGGCGCATGGCGCATAGCCACTTTATTTTACTTTGAAAATAAATTATGCACTGCTTTCATGGAATGACTCTGTACGTTACCCACAATATGACAATGACAAAAAATGACAATTGTTAACAGGTACTTGAGGAGTGTCAACATGAATAGTTTTGCACCATTCTCGCTAGTTGGGGAGTCCGCGACCTTACTGGAATACAAAGACAGGCGGCTCCTTATGCATGACGACGCATGTGCGGTCACCGACTCCAGACGCGGCCTCTCCTCCCCCTACCCCACCCCTACTGCCCCCAGGCCACGTGCGCCGGCGCATACTTACCGTGAAAATGATTATTTCCACGAAAATACCGGAATTTTGAACGTTCACCAAATTATTTTATCGATATCGAAGAGTTATTGCTCGCCAAGCCAAAATTTAAGTGGATATAAAATTATGACATGTCAAACAAACTTTTTACGTGGTGTTTTCTCGTCTAGTTCTCTACCCCTCGCATTATTTATCAGTACTAAACTAAAACAAACGAATGTTGGATCCAAATATAAGTATTTTTGATTGTAAACTGACTTAAAAAAATGCATAGAATCATAGCACTAGGGCGTAGGACTACAACTTGCCTCCGGATCCGCATTGAGTAACAGTTGGGGCGCCAACGCAATAGGCACTTGATGTAACCGTACCGCAACCTTTCCGCTGACGCAATAACCAGCTGTTCCTGCAACACTGACGCTCCATCTAAACAGTGTCAGTCGTGCCGACGCGGAAATACTTAATTAGAATAGTTTACGTCACTCATTATGATAAGTTACACTCTGAAATGCAATGTATCAAGATTACAGTCATTATCTTACCTACGTTTACGATGTGATGTGCTGGGTGGTCTTCTATTAGACCTCCTAGCTTTGTCTGATGGGTCTATCCGACAGTAACAGACAACTTTGAGAGGCTTAGAAATGATGGGCACCAAACTGGTGCAGCAAACGTGGTGAATAAAATGGGCCACCAAATTCAATATTTTAGTAGGTAGCATTTTTCATACCTAGGTCTGGAACGATGTGAAAACACTAAATAATGATTGTGTTATTAATTTAGCACGCCGAGAAGATTTCATTCATTTCAGTAGCAGCTCAGCCGATTTTGGATAAAAACAAAAATCGGTTCCGGATTTTCGATTCATCGTCTGCCATTATCTGTTATGAACTTAATAAGTAACTAAGTGTTAGAGTTGACTTTATTAATCAGTTTTAATTTTAATGTAAACTTCATTTCTATTGCTATTTCATCAGATAACTTGCATTATTCAATAAATACTCATGCATTAAAAAATTGCTTACGTTGATTCCATAATGCGTTGTCGGACGGAACGAACGGATTCCTTTCAACCATTTGAATTAGCTTGTTGGCTCTTTCGCTGATTACTTAATACCTAAGTAGTCATGTATACCTATGTGACCTTATTATTGTTGTCGTAATTCGTCTCTGGATTTTACACAGACCCTCACTACTGAGACACTCCGAAGTTAATTTTGGGTTGGTATCTTACAGGAATAAGTAGGACCTTACAGTAGTAAAAGGTGTACTTTTTACTACTGTAAGTACCTACTTATTTAATTAGACAAATTTAGTTTCACTAGCGGACCTTCTCTCCATTTTAGGAGAGCTATCAATGCCACCAATGTACAACATACCTATTGATTGATTGCAATCATTTGTGCTACCTACATTCTGTGGCCTCAAATTTAATTAATTAACGAAGCTTTCCATTAAAGTCGATATTTAATAATTTAATACGTTTAATAAGTTTGTGTATGTGAGTTTATATGTTTGTAAACGCACCCACGATACAGGAGAAATTCCTAGTGTCCCCACACTACGTTTAAAAAAAAAAGAAAGAATTACAAAACAAATAAAAACAGTGATTTTCTTTACTTACAATTTTAAGAAGTTACCAAACCATTTGTGGTATGTAACTAATCGTAAATATTCCCTTGTCGTTAAACTGGCAGCAGTAAGCTCCTTCTTTCTACTAAACTTTTATTACCATGTTTAATATTTACATCACTATCATTCCGAATTTAAAATGCCAATAGCATGTTACTTCGCGGCTATTATGCCTGCGATGTAACGTTGGTCATTATTTAAAAACAGAACACACTCGTTGACATAATCGCGCCTCCTTATTCGGCAAAAATACATTGTTTGGTGTGTCCGTGAACAATAGAGTTAACAGTAAAGCTGCTTCTTATTCCGCTCGGATACGGACACGGGGCGACCGAGTCGACCGGTTGGAGTCTGTAAATTCCGTACATTGTAATTCAGATTGAATGTCGAAACGCACGAGTCGGCATGCAGCTATGCGGATGCTTCGGTGGCTCGAACTTTGACTTATAGGTAGGTAGTCTGCTTCTCCACTAAAATTCATTAAAATATAATCTATTTCAAACACTTATATTCAAGAAATAACAATAATTCTTAATAGATGCAGCATAAAACATAAATTATAATGCCAACTACCTACGGCTAACTTACTTATTTTTTTAAATTATAAATAGATAATAATTTACTCTGATCCAGTGCGTCGGTTCTAGGAAGCAACGTCGTTAGCATCTTCCGCGTCTCCACCCACTTTATTAATCAGTAAACGTCTCGTGGCCAATAAAAGTGCGGCATTTATAGACTGGTTGTATAAAACACATAAATCCAAGCCAAAAGAATGGCGTACCCTGTCCAACATCACAGAAACAGATTTCAAAGGCACGTCGTTTTTCATTGGGCCTATAAACTCAGGTGTTTATGGGAATTGTCACTTTCGCATTTTTTTACTGACCCTTTTATACCTATGTGGAAATACATATATTTTATAGCTGTACAACTAGGGCTAGGATTGAGCCCCGGCATGCTTCAGCCGGAATGACGATCGAAATAACTACTTTTATTTCAAGTATTTGCTTGTTAAACAAAACTAAGCTCCTTTGAATAAAAAAGCTTTCAAATAATAATAATAAACAGGTGTATCGGCAATTCAAGCAATTTGAGATGTAAGAAACTTGAAAAGAAACACTGGCGGCTACTTTTATTTTGCCAACACATATCATATTAACTATTATTCTCAATCGAAACCATTTGGGTCATGAATTGACATTTTTATACACAAAAGTGCCGATTCTTTAGATTTGCTATCAAAAATCACAACATACAGACAGGACAGAATGTATTCCTTTGTCATATGACGTTCGCCGAACTTTTGTCAAAGCTTTTGTGAACGTGCCGCCCTAGGAGCGAAAAGTTTTACGGACACATAATTTACTAAAGAACAGCTTTTTTAACGTGGTTTCGCTGTGAATAAAAGGTACAACCTATGTTTTTTTTATATAAATCGGATAATGCATATCCGACATGCATCGTACGTGTACTACTACACCGAGATAGCCTTTTTGTAGTAAGTACCACCTAAAACCTTATTTAAATCAATATGTATATTTATATAAATCAATTGCTGTTTGTTAGTCTCACTAAAACTCGAGAACGACTGAACCGATTTGCCTAATTTTGGAGTCAATAGATAAAATGATTCAAATGGAAGGTTTATACGTATAGTACACCACGCTACGACTAACAGGAGCGGAGTAGTAACCAAAGACCTAACTGAACGCGGGTGACACCGCGAGGTATTTAGCTAATTAATAATATAAAGAGAGCCCGTGTGTACGTTTGCGTGAATGTTCGTTGTTGCTAGGTTTTAAGTTATCGTTTTTTTTAAACCATACTTAATTATTTTACTAAAATAAAAGAAGATAGAGAGAAACATAATTATGTCCATCATACCATCATGCCTGTATTCCCCGGAGGGTTAGGCAGAGGTGTACCAGTGTACACCCACTGTTCGCCTGTATGTTAAGGTCCCATGTAATAGGGGGCATTAACCGGGCACAAAACCTAACTCCGAGTTGCTACTGAGTATTTCATAGAAAAACTCGATAACACTTTTTGCTCGACTTGGGAATCGAACCCAAGACCTCTAGCGTAGCAGTCGCGCTTAGGACCACTAGGCTAACGAGGCAGTTCGACAGTATGATATAATTATGTCTGCGCCCTAATTTAACGTTATTCCTCGTGTACTCCGTGTCTGTCTTTGCCTGCGCCTCCGATAAATAAGCCCATCATTCCTACTGTATATGCGGTTAAGCGGCGATTAAGTTTTTAATTTATTGTTGCATGCCGAATTCTGACATAAGGGTTTATTTCGAAAATGGAAGCTCAAGTACCTACATAATTATAATATGCACATTTGTAGTTTCTTGTTAGAAGCGATTCGGATCGCAGTTTACCAAACTGCTACTTTATAGTAGTACTCTAAAGTACTACTATAAAGTAACTCCCTATTAACATCAGCTGCCAGTGAAAATAAAAAATCAGGAAGTTGATTTTTTTTAATGGTTTCAACTAAACATGTGCCAACAGCGGATAGATCTCAAATTCTGATTGGACAATTACAATTTTATTGCCTTACGAAAATCTCAATGTATTTTTACTTTTTAAAATGCCATCATATTCAGGTAGAACTACAAACTATCGTTTGGGTAAAAAAACTTAATGCCGCGTTTACATGCTTGTCAGTTCTCGGCCAGCATCTACAACCACATGAGTATGTAAACAAGGTGTTGGGCTCGGCTAGCGTGGGAGTCAGAGCTTGGAGAAGCGTGTCGCAGCAGCGTTCCACGGATACTCTTTTCAATTAAGTTTGTACAAAATCCCAGTTACATTCAGCATTATATGTTACAATATAAGTCAAAAGCAGTATAAAACAACAACAAAAAAAGACTTAGATGACCAATAGCAACTGACAGTGCCCGGTCACAAACATAACGCATGGGTCAACACCAAATAGCTCAACCATCTTGCAGGAAATCAAACCATCCAACTCATGTGTTACTGTGTATGGATTAAAACATAAAGTTATTGTTTGTACTCTTAACATTCGCAAGCGTGTAAATCCCGCATAGGAATTATTTTGTCATTGGTTTGGTAGGTACCGTCTGTAAAACTTAGTACCAACCATGTACCAACCTAAAAACATTATGTCAAAGCAACTGTCAAATTTAATTCAACACAGATGAATGAAGCTTTTACAGATTTTTTAAAATATTTTGATAATAAATGTTACAAAACTGGCTATTTCCAAAAGATAAAATGCAAGGCACAATCAAGGAACTTCTTGACGCGTTAGGGTTAGCTAGGAGTTTGATTACATAAAGAAGTTTGCATATGACTTGTGTATTGAAATTATAGCGTTGTAATTGACGATAATGTCTTTTTAACTGAATTTACAGATGTAGCTTGGAGGCAGACACTGTTTTAGATTACATCCAGAACGATCCCAACTATGGCAATAGTAATATAACGTCCAAGCAAGTGAACGAATACGCTCAGAGATTGGCGCTAAAAGCTTCGAACGCCAAGTTGTTCTTGAAAAAATACGAGGAACTCAGGAATAGAAAGTACGTAAATTATAATGTTTTTTAAAAACGCTTTGGTTGAATTTTTTATTGCAATTGGATGTTGTTCACGTAAAGAGAATTATATTGTTATTAGCATACAATAATTACAACATACGATGCGTAAACCACAGGAGCACTACGAAGCTGTTGTTTAGCAGCAGTGTGATTTCATGCGTAGTTAATTTATTGATGAAAACATTTGTACTTTTATTTTTTTCAGCACTGATAACTTAGCAGATATCATAGCCTTGTTCTACAAATTAGTGTGTGATGAGAAAAAGTCCAAAATATTCAAACCTAAAGTGGCTCCAAAACCTATATTGGGAGATAACAAACATCAAATTACAAAAGATGACCTTCCACAGGTATGTTTTGTTATATTTATTAAATTGGCTAATATGAGAATAATTTATCATAGACTAGTTTTTACTTGTGATTTCTTCCAGCATGAATTTTGTCATGGATCTCCTCTACATTTTTATTAGAGTCAAATATAACAATCAGAGATAACATATCTTTCAATTTGAAAAGAATTTCATAATCAGACCACTTGTTCCGGAGATTAGCGTGTTCCACCAAAAACATAACTTCAGCTTTTTAATATTATCTTACATAACTACTGTTGAGTTTAATTATATATTTGTCAAAAAAAAAAAATTCACTATCCTTTTAAGAATACCTTATCAATAGGGAAAATTTTATTACAATTACTGGTAACTGTTTAATAAAATTTTGCTAGTCAAACTACTTCCACGTCAATGCTTTTGAATATTCTACTTACATACATATAAATGTATTTTTTTCCTTTATCTAATTAAATAAAGGCAATCAGTTTCTTACCTTCTCCCAGTGCCGTTTTACAATAAAAGTTGCTATGGCAACAAGCTGTATTATGCAGACATGATAATTATCAATAGTTTCCATGGTACTATATTACAATGTTGATTTCGAGTACTTTAGGGTGGCAATTCTACTAAATGGTTAAGAACCATCACAATCTTATCTAAGTCTCAATCGGTTAAAAATACCATTAATTTACTTACATCTATTTTTGTTGAGATGAGATTGCTATTAGAATTGACTGTCAGATCTTACTTGTAATAAATTGTAGAGTGGAATGGCATATTCTGCCTGGCACATGGTGAAAATATTATTTATTAACCAAACATATTAGAAGTTATTATAAATAGTTTTAATTTTGTGAACATATATATTCATATTACTACAAAAAGAGGCCATTATTATTATATTTGATGCTCCAGACTTAGAATTCCTAGAATAAAGTTTTTGTGTATTATATTTGAATTTCAGATCAAGGATAAACTACTAAAAGCAGTTGATGAGAGTAAGAAACTCGTCATGAAGTCTTTTGAAGAGAAGGAATTAAAACTCAGACCCAACTGGTACAGCAGTTTGGACTTGCCCTCCTGGCAAAAGGACCATCCTGCAATGTCCTGGGATTTTCCAAAGGAATCTCTTTCAATTGTTTCTTCCCTAAGTAAGTATAATAAATATGGGTGTTAATACATCAGTAATTGTGCTGATTGTTGTGATGGACAATGGCATTTCACTACACCTGAGGACTTAGGAGATACCTTTCTAGGAATCCCTAATTTCTGGATGGTACTGTTTTTTAAATTCCTGAATGTTTTTAATAAATGTACACTCAGTAGCAATGAATCTGGGTCAGTGACATAAACTTTCGGAAACTTAAGAATATACGTATTCCAAAGGCCGGCTAAACTTCCCCTTTTATATAAGAAAAACGCAGCCGGGTAATTACTCCTCATTCAATACTAGCATACCATATTTTTAAAATACTTTTGATTAAAATAAACTAACATTAACTAAATATTAAATGTTATTTGTTGGCCTGCCTCGTTAGCCTAGTGGTCCTAAGCGCGACTGCTACGCTAGAGGTCTTGGGTTCGAGTCCCTGGTCGAGCAAAAAGTGTTATTGAGTTTTTCTATAAAATTCTCAGTAGCAGCTCGGAGTTAGGATTTGTGCCCGTTTAATGGCAATAGGCTCGACCCCTAGTATTACATGGGACCTTAACATACCGGCGAACTGTGGGTGTACACTGGTACACCTCTGCCTAACCCTTTGGGGAATACAGGCGTGGTGGTATGTTTGTTGTTGTTTGTTGGTGACCCAAATTCATTGCTCTCGAGTGTATATTATTATTATATTCTTTAAAGAACCGTTCAAAAACCTTATTTTTGTATAAATATAAAAGAAATAATAATGTAACATTGTGAAATAAATGAGTCTTCTCTAGATTAGTTTGCATGCATTCAATTTATAAGACAACATGGCCATGTTGTGGTGTTAAGGCGTGTTATATTATCCTACTGTTATCAATCATTTAACACATAATATTGCCACTATGTGCTGTCTTCTGAGTTATGCAGTAATAAAGAAGAAACATATTATTTATTTTTAAAAATCCATTTCAGCCAGTGTGCCAGTAGCATCTCAAGAGAACATCATCATTGATGACTTGCTGTATGTCTTCTCCGGTGTCCCTGGCAACTACATTATCCACCAACCAGTTAAAGACACTTTTGACCCTCGTACATTCCTAATATCAAATGATTTGGATGATGCACTAAAACAAATTGTTCAACAAATGCTTCCATTGTCTTCCAATTATTCTATAGTGAGAAGATTTATTGAAAACTGCAATATGTGGTCTGGCCAGGTACTGCATGCTCTGGTTGCCGCCATTGAAATACTTCTAAAGGATTACTATGTAAGTAATTTTGCCAGAAACCTACTGTTTACAAAAGGCTTATTTAACCTATTGCATAGTACTTATTACCTACTTGTTTCTTCTGCGCATTAAGAGAATAATACCTTTTTCAGACAATGATAGCTCAGTTGGAAACAGAACACTTGTCTGGAAACCTCACACTACAAAAGTTGTGGTACTTTGTCTTGCCTACAATGCATACAATGCGAGTCCTTGCCTCTATTGTTACTAACATTGGAAAGGTTTGTAATTTTATTTAATTATATTATATTTCATCAATATGTGTAAAATGTAATAGTGAATGCAACAGGATATTATCTAGATAATATATGTAACATGTGTGCAAAGTTTTAAACATATTTCAAATCATATCAAAGAAACAGCATCTGAATATTTTTCACTATCAAGTTCCCAAAGTAAGTTTTCTTTGAGCTCTAGTTGTGAGGAGTGTTGTGCTGATTTTGATCCTCAGGTTGTGCAGCACTATTGGGTTTTTTCCATTACGAAATTCTCAAAAGCAGCCCCGCACATAATTTTATGGGATTAACAATATTGGCGGCAAAATATGGTATCACTATACCTCTGTCATCCTCTTCAAGCAATTTGATATGACATAACATTTTTCGTTTCAGAGTGAGTTGCGCGGTGGCGCAGTTCTGACAGTTCTACACGATAAAACGAACACATTGATGGGCGATGCCAGGGCGCAGGAGATATCTTTGTTCCTCATCGAGCGAGCTTGCCGACCGTATCTCTGTATTTTGGATCAGTGGATACATAAAGGCACTATAGTTGATCCTTTTCAGGTAAACTTAATTTAAAATAGCGTTTTATCTTGTAATAACTATTATGGTCTCAAACACATCATAACATTTTCAGAAATCTCTTAAATTGGCTCCTTAAATAAAATCTTTTATATGCAAATTCGAGGCACATACTCTTAGTTACCCGAAATTATCGCATATTATTTCAGGAGTTTATGATAGAAGATAACGAGCTGATCAACAAAGAAGAGCTTCCAGTGGACTACTCAGCCGACTACTGGGAGAAACGCTACAGTATTCAGAGAGATAGAGTGCCAAAGTTCCTAGATAAGTTCACTGATATCATCCTTAGAACTGGGAAATATTTAAATGTGATAAGTCAGTGTGGTAAGTGTTGCATTGATATATTCTAGGGGCGCTAACTGTTGTCGCGACATGTCACGGCGATCAAGCAAGATCAAGCTGGCTGATCAAGTTCTTTTTATCCCCATTTCAATAATTTAGAATTCATATTACTTTATTTCTAAACACTCATACCGCGGCAAGCTTCGGCACGCCGCGCCACCGCGTCTCACGAGGCACTTAGGTCAAAGGATTATGACAGCTAAACTAATTGAAATAAAGTTTAAAACGGGTACTGCGACGTTTTGATGCCGTAGCATGCCGAATGTCATGCCGCGACGATAGTCAGCGCCGGCCCTTAGTCCCTTTTTTAGTAGAGGTGGGGACATTTTTGAGTCATAGTCTATACTAATATTATAAAGAGGAAAGATTTCTTTTCTTTTTTGTTTGCATTGAATAGGCTCCACAACTACTGTACCGATTTTAACCATTTTTTACCAGTAGATATCTACATTATTCTTGAGTAACATAGGGTAATAATATCACGCTACGACTCACGGGTGCGAAGAAGTAACCAAAGACGTAACTTAACTTGATATAAGCCACGCGGACGAAGTCGCGGGCAGGTCGCTAGTACATAATATATTAATAGAAGCTTGTGTTATTCCACTCTCCGTACCTCTTAATACATTTTCCTGTGTAGTTTAATTATGAGTCTTTAAATTTATCAGGTAAACCAATCACAAAAACCAACACGGAAGAAATAAAATACTCCATAAGAGAACAGAACTACGGTGCCATCATACAAAAAGCATATGCATATGCCAGCAAGTCGTTGTTAGAGCTCCTTTTAAAGGAGTATGATCTCATGGGAAGACTGAAGTCGGTTAAGAATTACTTTTTAATGAGCCAAGGAGACTTCATTGTACAGTTCATGGATGCTACTGAACAAGAACTGTCTAAGAAGATTGATGATATCATACCTTCGAAACTGGAATCCCTTTTGGGACTGTGTTTGAGGTAAAATTTTTAACAGTTTTGTTGCCCACTAGTTTGTTTAGAAAGGTCAAAGTTCCATGACAAACTCAAAAGTGCAGTTACATAAATTATTTACTATAAAGCACAACTTTGTAACCTTTATTCTATCTTCCATTGAGGGGCAGAAATGTATGTGATTTCTAACTCTTTATACAACATATTCAGATAGATAAAGAGCTTTTCAATGACATTTTATGGTCAATAATGCTTGGGTTATTTGGTCCTACACTTCTTTTGTGTCTGCCCCTAGTGGGATTGTTTGTACATCTACATGTTAACTCTTCATATTTTTAGATTACTGTAGTAGTAAATGCAGTCTGTGACACATTTTGTGTGCGTTCTTGATCAATTGGTATTTTAGGCTCTCTGCAGCAAGTCACGACCCGTACAATGAGGACATGAAGATAGAGCTACTTCCCTACGACTTGCAATTCCAAATGTTCAAAATTCTGTCTATTGAGACTGAGGACGAAAAAGGTAACTCGAGTTTTTTTTAGATATTCTAAGGCATTTTTAAATTACCTCGTAAGCTTTAGATAATAAGTAAATAATATTACAGAATACAAACAGAACAAAGACTGCCCACCGCTCACTGGCATAGAGACATTCTCTTTCGGCATGGAGGTTAAGTGGCCCGTCTCGCTCATACTGAACCACAAAGCCATCGCCTGCTACCAGATGATATTCAGACACCTGTTCTACTGTAAACACGTTGAGAGACTGCTTTGCAGGTCAGTATGTGGATATACATATATGTTTATTTGTGCTGCATTAGAACATGTTACATAGTAAAATATTAAAATACCATTTCATGTATAGGGTTTGGCTGTACAACAAGGTAGTGAAGCGTTTCTCGGAGGCGCGGCTGTACGCAGACGCCTTCGCTCTGCGCCAGCGCATGCTGAGCTGCATACAGCATCTACAGTACTACATGTGCGTCGAGGTCATCGAACCCTCCTGGTGTCAGCTCATTCAGAGTCTTGATAAGGTCAGTGAGATTTCACTTTTTAACTTAGCCCTTATCACCAATTTTCTACCTTGTGATCTTATGGATCTCCTCTTCTGGGATTCTGGAAAATTCCTACCTTTTTCGTCTGTGGATATCGTTACCATGTGGGAATGTACAGACAGCGTCATCAATTGGTTACCCCTCTTGCATTAAAATTCGTTCAAAATGGGGGTAACCAGTTGATGACGCGGTCTGTAAAAGGAAGAACAGCCATTATTTGAAGTATGCAGCGTTAATCTGTCGTAACGCGAAACGTTCGGGTAATGTTTTCTGATTCCATGACCTTTTTGAATACCAGGTGCACAATGTAGACGAAGTGCTGGAGCGTCACAACGACTTCTTGGAATCGTGTCTCGGCGACTGCATGTTGACCAGTCCGCAGCTACTGAAGGCCGTGACCACGCTGTGCCTCGTCTGCGTACAGTTCTGCACATTTATACAGGTGACATGATATACACGGTTTTAAGAAAGGAACACTTAATCACCATTTTTGAGTATTTACAGGTAGACCACAAAAAAATTTGGCTTGTTTTATCCAGCAGCAGTAGAAAATAGAAATCACTTTTTATCGACACCCAACCTTAAAAGTATAATTTTAGTATCTATGTAGCTTATGATATTTTTTTTATCTAGCCTATAATGATCTACATCTGGGCAAAGGTCTTCCCCATGTCCTTCCAATTATTATTTTCCTTAAGATATAGTTATATTAAAATAAGGTAATTAAATATGACGTATCCTATATTATTCAGCTACTTATGCTCTGAAATCTGGTGAAGGTTTCCTTATTACATCCCTACAATACTTCCTCGACTATTGTACTTACATAATATTTTGTTATATATTTTCTTCCGCTGCAATTATCTATAATTTATATATTTATTATTGATGTTTAGTCAGGCTTTCCAGTGATTAGTATATCTCTATGATTTCTAAGATTAATTTGTTATTGTATTTTCTTTTAATGCTACCAAATCACGTTAATTGGCAAAAGGAGATGCACAAGTACTTCGTGGACGCAGAGCTTAACAGTATGCTTGGATCGGCGTATGACAATACAGACTATAGTGAGGTATACACAGAGTAGATCAACTGTAACACTAAAGCACAGATGCAAAGTAAATAATATCACTAGTATCATTGAATTTCACTGTGAACTGATCCTAGGTTACATGACAACCTGTTAAACACTATTATTTTAGTCCACCACAAATCACGCTCACTAAATCATGTAATATGAGTGGGTAAAACATTTCACAATGCTTCCAAATGACAAAGGTGTTTGTTATAATATATTACTAAAAACTAATGAATTTGTTAAAATATCTTGCTTCCATGTAGTATTTGTGATATATCAAAATCATTAACCTATTTTTTCTTATCATTCTTTCATGACTTCTGTTTTAGACTTTTACCGTGAGTATTTATTATGTATTACTACAATATCATTTATAAATATTAAGAATTATAAAATTCCTTGTGGTTCCAATATCCATCTAAGTGTAAATATCGAGATCAACGTTGTAGGTTTATTATTTTCATTTCCCCTTATCTTGCAGCATATCTCCTAGGCATAAGTCTGCTATATATTATAGAACCGGGACTATTCCAGTTATATTTTACCAAATAAACCACAACGACACTTGGGATGAATCGTTTGTATCAGCATTTTAATGTAGGTAAACTATCCCTTTCTATCTCTTAGAGGCGTCATTCACAAGAGCGAGAAGTCCGCCCGAAGCATCCGCACCCCACCCGCACTCATTTGTATCAAAAGCGCTTCAATGCGAGAATGGATTTTTCGAATAACGAGTAGTAGGAGCTGGGTGGTAAGCGCCACCAATCAATTGACATACTTTTTATGAGCTGTCAAAAGGCGATTCTTCCATAGATTAACTAAATTGTTTAACTATTTATTGAAATCAAAACAACGTAAAATCTAATTTTACAGTTATTTGAAAATTTATTGGGTATTCCGGGCTATAATCAAGTGATTTTTTTATACGGTATTCAGAGCCAAATGAAGTAATTTTTTGAGAAATTGTGTGTTGGAATTATTTTATTTAACGGTGTCTACTACCCAACTCCACTTCCGAGCGATAAAAAGGGATAGAGATATGGAAAAATGCTGATCTGTGCGTGTGAATTTGATTTAAATCTAAAACGACGACATTTTGTATTAACATACACCACCAACTACACCACCCACCTACCAACTACCTACCAACCACCTAACCTACCTACCACTAACTATATAATGTAACATGTGTCGTCGCATACGTGTAGGACGCGGGTTGCGGAGGGACGTCAACAAGCGGGTCTGCGGATTCGTTCTCTCGGTCGGTGTCGCGCTACGGGCTGCGATTCACGGCGGCTCTGCTATCCGTACTTGCGATCATCGAGAGGATGGCTAGGGACAACAATACCAACAAACTTCTTAATATATCTGCTAGGTAAGTAGTTTAAAGTTTAAAAAATTGTCAATTTGCCCTAACTGCCTCGTTAACCTAGTGGTCCTAAGCGCAACTGCAACGCTAGAGGTCTTGGGTTCGATTCCCAGGTCGAGCAAAAGTGTTATTGGGTTTTTCTACGAAATTTTCAGTAGCGTCTCGGAGTTAGTATTTGTGCCCGGTTAATGTCAATAATCTCGATCTCATTACATGGGACCTAAAAACATACCGGCGAACTGTGGGGTGCACATTGGTACACCTCTGCCTTACCCTTCAGGGTATACAGGCATGATGGTATGTTGTCAGTTTGGGTTGTTTAATTCTATCTATTTAGCGTGAATTCAACTACAGGTCAAATGTATCTCTTGTCCTTTTAAACGCACTTTGTTTTCTGCTAATTTGAGCCAGTCCTTTCGGTAGGAAGTCCTGATGGCCTCTACCCTGATAAGTGTGTAGACAAAATCACACACACACTCGCACAGTATCTTCATCAAAATCCTGAAGATCGCTGTTATGACTGGTTATCTGTTGTAAAGAATATTTTTATTAACAACAAATATTTTCAGATTAAACTTCAACACGTATTACGTGAAGCAGTTGGAGAAGTTTTGCTCAGACGACAAGTTGCTGGACGGCGAGAAGAAGCAACCAGCTTCCTAGCATAGGACCGCGCGCAGGCGCACCAACCTCGTCACCTCCGTGTGACCGCACCATAAAAACACTAGCACTTCGCCATATATAAAGTACACTGTAACTTATAACTATACCCGATACGAACGCGAGCATTCGCGAATCTCGTTACGTGATCGATTCTAAATAACTCCGTAAACCTAGGTTATTAGCACTGTTCGTTTGGTATTGAAAACAGAGTAGATTGAAGTAAGCCGTAATGCCTAAAAACAGTATGTTATTGCGTCATCTCGATTTTACATAATAATGTCTGTTTATCCATTCAATAGAACATTAGAAAAATAACGTTACAACGCTATAGTTATTTCAATGTTAACTTATGATAAACTTCGTTATTTCATGATGAATCAATAGCAAATTAGTTTATTGGACATTTACAAAAAAAAAAATAACGTCACTTAAATGCAGTCATTTCAACATACATATAACTGCCGTTATTTTTCTAATGCTTTTTTATATTAAATGGAGTATCGAATGTCTAAAGTGATTCTCTCCTGCCAGTCTTCTCGAAGTAGGTATATGCAAAGAAAGATGTATTTTTCCTACTTGATCATGTCAATCTCAATTAATCTCAAAACAAAATTGTTTTTAGTATTGTATTGTATGTATGTAGGTAACTGATATTTTTAGTAAGTAGACAAAAGCTGACTCCTTTATAGCATGTAATAAAATGAGATCTTTATTGCTCTAAAAAAAGATGAAAAAGTACAAACACCTTACAAAGCATTTTGGTAGTGTTACAGTATTTTGATAGAGTTTAATAAACATGTACCGTGTACCTTTCAAGGTGTACTGTGTGTATTAGACAGATAACTAGGAAAGTTACAAAATTAAAATACTAGATTTGTAATAGTTGATATCTCGATAGTGCAAAAATTGTAAGAAATACTAGTATATTGTTACATTATGTAAGGAGTTTGCCAGAGCTATTGAAGCGAAAATTGGTTCTGGTTAAGAAAGTCATCTTGCACATTGTGTTTGCAAAATATCAATAATTAAAATTAAAAGTAACATATTCATATAGTTTTGTTGCGATGCCGTTTAGACTAGGTAACTCACATATTTTTGATACTTATATAAAAGTTCAATTATTTTTAAACTACTACTAACAGAAAGTTTCTCATTCCTTGCCATAAATAATAAAATTAAAAAGCCATAACATAAATTAGCCCTAGACTTGCTTTGTGTAAATATAACTAAGAATCACAGAAATACTTGCATTATTGTAATATTAAATCTCTGCATCATTAAGGTTTCACTTCCATGTCAATATTATAAAATAATATTATATTTATAGTACGAATTTTACATTTGTTGTTGTTATTTACTGTGTCGCTAAACACCCCTATATGTTTATTTTTGAAACTAATTAATTAGATATTTGCTTTTAAAAAAAGACAATATTGCTTACTAAACTAAAAAAAATAAGCAAAAATATTTCTAGGAAAGTACCATTATTTATTGGTGTGAAAAACATTGTTTATGGTACTGCTCAAAACGAGCTATAGGTGGGGTCCTGGGGGTATTTGAAGTTACATTTAAAACTTGTTTACGTGAAAAAAGTTAGTACTTTGACCTCCAATAACATCGTAACTAGAAGTACTACCACCGTACCTATTTCTGCCGCAAAGCAGCGTTGCTGTGTTTCGGTTTGAAGGGTTTGGGTGCTGGTGTTTGTCCCTGGGATGGCAACGCATTTGCAAGGCCTCTGGTAGTCCAGATGGCTATAAGCAAGGGCGACCACTTGACATCAGGTGGGCCGTAAGCTTGTTTGCAACCAACGATGTTTAAAAAAATAAAAACAGGCTCCCATGTCTAGAACAAAAAGTGATCATAATGATAGGGAGAAGATTCGGGTTCATACGTTTTATTAACTACTACTTATGTGTATGGCTATACTGAGCACCAAATATAATGCACCAAATGTAATGTTTTTTGCTATTGAAACAATATTAGTGTACCTAACTATAGCATTTGAAATATTAAATAAATATTATGTTTCATATGTAGTTACTAGGATTTTGGTAGAGAAAAACGATACAATTAGTATAATTTTAAAAGGAATTTATTGGAATATTTTTAACAAATGAGATTCATAGAACAAAATATTGGACGCGATTAAAAAACATTTTCGTATAAATTACTTCACCCAGACTCTCTTACCTTATATAAATGCTTTTAAAGTTAAAACTGCACTAACTAACTACGTTAACATTTTTGATTATAGGTACACTTCACATAATCATACATCATAAAAAAGCAGACAGACAATTATATTTGTTAAAAGCTCTAAAAATAAAGTGTTATTTATAAAATAGGTATTGTTTAAAATAATATTAGTTACGTTTTTCTAAAACCTGCAAAACCTTGTTCATTGATGTTTCAAGCCTGTCAATTTTCTTCTCATATTTCAATAGCTGATCTTTTATTTCATCAAATTCGTTGACGTCCGTCTTCTTGCTAACGACAATTTTTGCATTTTTCACTATTTTGCGGTCTAACCTGTAATTTTGACAGCGTTCGAAACAACAAGTGCCGGTGCCACCTTCAATGTCTTCGTAGTCATCACCGAATTTCCCTAGCGGCTCTGCGTGAGGGATTTCGATCTTATTATCCTGATTTGGTTTCACAATTATCCTGTACTTTGGCAGAAAGTGTGGGAACAGACTTATACGCTTTGCAAAAGGTTTAATGCAAAACATTTTAGGCTTTATGATATTAAGTTTTTCAAAACTAGATGGCAGCCATGCCCAGCATGTACTCGGTCGTGAATAAGACCTAGCATTTCCGATCAATACGCTTTCGAAGTATGATATTAGCTTTACTCTGGATATGTGCCCCACGAGTTCTGCATCAGCTCGTATTTCTTGGGTATCGCTTACAGCTAAACCGTTAAGTAAGTTAAATAATACGATAGGAATCATAAAAACAAATACAATAAATATTAAGTGACTCGTAACTGGGAATGTACTGAATTTAATCGATCCGGCGTCGAATTCTCCTGTTAACATAACTATCGTTTTGAATAACGATACACCTGGATTCTCGAAGAAGTCTTCGTCTTCCTCCTCCTCTTTTCCTGCTGTATTAGGGTTTGGTTCTTTTTGTTCTTCGTCTGTTTCTTCTTGCCGAAACAAAGTATAAAAGCTCAAAGCAAACGCTATTATTAAGATACAATACCAGAGCAAGAATTTAAAGAAATTCCACGAAACAGTTTTCAACATAACAATATTCGTAGATAAGGTAGGGAACTGACCAATGAGAAGAACTAATTCAGCGGAAGATAGTAATATGGCGACTGCAGACAATTGTTGTTTAGTTGACTCTTCCGCTGAGTCGTTACATACTATAAGCGCTGTAACAAATATCAATACGATTTCCATCCAATTCTCCAAACTTTGCAAATATCGTGTCGGCGACACTAATAATTGAAACAACTCTCGAAATATTAACAGGATTAACCCGATGACAGCACCAATATAAGTAACAACATTCAACGATTGTATTGAGCCTGATTGCTTCTTCTCCACCACGTATCCCAATATTATGTACAGGATTAAGCATAGCCATAGCAGTGAATAAAATGTTATGTTTGCGTAGAACAGACAACTTATTCTTTGCCACTTTAAATATAGGAAACTTGTGATGACTGGATGTTTTAAAAGTGGCCGTAAGTTTTCGTTTCTTGTCATGTATAGCAAAGCATCTGTTTCAGGCGCTAAAATTGAATCTAATTCTTTTTCTTTGTTGATAGAATTATCCATTAGTGGTACCTTGCAGAGTTCGTTTTCAAGCGAATTGTTTGGATAAACAAGGAAACTATATTTCATATGAATTTCGTAATCGTCATCACTTGGTCGTTCGCCATTAGTCGTAATACATTCGTCTAAGAATGTTTCCAATGTTTTAGCATTAATATCTGCTAAGGGTGGTTCATTAAATTTGTTACGTAGACCCACACAAGCTCCGTTCCTTAATAACTCTAAAACAGTTTCTTGGTCACCATTTCTCGCAGCGTAGTGCAAAGCAGTGTTGTCTTTTACATCAGGATGATTAATGTTAATGTTAATTTTGGGGTGCTCTAGCAATAGTTTCAAACACTTATCGAAATTTTCTTTAGGTGTTTTGGAATACGACCGCATGCCTTTCACCGTTAATTGCAAAAGAGATTCACCATTCACAGTGTCAAATAGAGTAGATTCGTTGTTCACAAATTTTTGTAGTATTTCTGGGTACCCATTTTGGCAGGCAATTGCTATTGGCCTGCTTGTATTAGCTGAACACGTAGCATTTGGATCTGCTCCGGAGGCCAGTAAAGTTTCAACTACTTTGCATAAGCCCTTTTCAGTAGCCATTTGCAGCATGGTATTCATGCCATTGTTAGCAGCCATAGCAGGTCGATGGTCATTTTTCTTAACGAGTTTTGTGAAGTCACTGATAAAATTATCTTCTTCATGTCTGCTCAGATACGAAAATAATTTATCAACGTGAATTATTTCTGGTTCTACTTCTTCCGTTTCGAACTTAGCCAGTAGATGTGGGAATGCTTCTTTAAGATAGTCACGCGCCGTCCGTCCTCTTATGTCTTTGTATGTATCCAAATGAATAGGTTCCTTAGCATAATCTAATATCAAAGTTACAATTCTTTCCAGACCTTGTTTGGCAGCAGAATGAGCAGGAGTTACACCCTTTAAATCGGGACTATTGGCATTGCATCCGGCTTTTAAGAGCATTTCAACCATTTCCTCGTAGGTGGCTAAATCACGCTCTCGGTCATCATCCAAATCTTCTATTTTTTTTATAGCCATTAATAAAGCCGTGTTGCCTTTGCTTTTACTGTTCACGTCAATTCTGTCATCCTCTAACAGCGCTGCTAATGCTTCGATATTACCTTTTTCAACAGCGAAGTGTATAGGAGCCGCGGCATATGTTTCATTAATTTTATTAACTTCCACTTCATGTTGTAGTAATAGCTTCACAAATTCTTGTTTATTTGGTTCAGTCACTGCCAGCTCCAAACATGTTTTGTAATCCGGATATTGATACACATGCTCAAGATCCACTGAGCCATAGCTGACAAGCTTTTTAAACGTAGCGTAATCGTTAGTTTGCAGAGCTGTCCTCAGCTGAACTTGAGGGTCCTTACTGAAGAGGGAGCTCCCACGTGATAGCCGGTTGGGCTTCATCTCGTAAGTGTCCCGCGTCATGTCGCACACGACACTGGCATCTGAAACGTAAAATGTTGTCTTTACCACTCACCACAATTTTCTCATTGAAGTAAATTGTTATGAAACTCATATGTAGTACTCCAAAACTAGTAGTTAAGGACAATTGGTTTAATTGAAATGGATTGACCATTGAACATCTGGCAGACTTTCACATGCTTGTTTGTGAGCTTTAAACCTTTTCTATGATATGGAGGTGTAAATGAATGAAGATACCCTAAATTCGCGCGTTTATTTGATAAACTACGCTAAATGCATCCACAAACTCTTTTGTGAAAACGTGATAATCGTTCCCTCGCATGTTCCGTTAACTACAAATCAATCCATTTAAGTGCGTCATGCCCTAGTTTAAGAATTCTCTTTGATCAAAGATAAAGTTTAATAGATAGGTACATGATAAAGTTTTAATTAGTTGTTTGTGATGTCTAATGACACTGGTTTACCTACCAGTTTATACATAGTTTGATTTAATATTTCCAAGCTATGAGTATATACCACAAAGTCTTAATAGTGACTTGCTTGTCATTGTTACGAGTATAATGAGCCAATTTAACTGGCCGCAGTGGCCACCATTATTAAGGGGCAATTATTCTGAATTTCTCTCGCAACCATAAAATTAATACTGCGCGCGTGCAGCATCCATTTCTTTACAAACGAGTAATTGGATTGATTTGCGCTGTCTATTATGTGATACTTGATTGTAAAACTTAGCATCGGAGTTCTTCAAAAACGCGCCTTGAGTAGAAGGTAGAGATGGTAATTTTGGCCGTATCTTGTATGGTGTAAGTTCCTAATTTGTGAATTTTATTGCTGCATAATTGATTTTTGGGGCATTAATGAACCAATGAAGTTTGAGAGGTACAATACTTTGTATGCTTTGTTGTTTCACAATTTACATTCTGAGCACCCGCATGTTAGCTTATTTACTCTACCTATACACACACTATTGATTCGGTTGTTTGATTATCGTGATTCGTACATTTTTATTGGAGACTTAAGTAATCCGATTACCATTTTTCTTTTAAATGTTTAAATCGTGACAAAGAGATACATAAAGCCGCTAACCACGTCTGTGTTTGTTACACTTCTCTGACTGCTTAGGATAATATTTATCTTCGGATTTGCTCTGAATACGCCATGACTAAGTCTCGCCTTAGGCATTGCTCATATTATAATCCTATTAGCGAACTTGGCTACTGTGTACTTAAAAAAACTTCCAGTCAAACTGAGTATCTCCTCCTTTTTTAGACGTCGATTTAAAACATAATAAGGCGGCTTTACAAGTTCAGAGCTATTTCCTGATGATGCAACATTGTAAATACAATGGAATGCAATGTTTTACTTTTATGTTATCATTTTCGAGCAATGTTGTTACCTACCTATTTGTAGTAAAATAGGAAAACATTGAATTAGCAACGTAAACACTTTCAGTGAAAACGTTAACTTTGAATCGTAGGAATCTTGTTTTTAGGTAGGTGCCTCGTTGCCTACCTGAGTAAATAGCGCGTTTTATCTAACAAAATAATTTGCCGCGTCGTACGTCCAAAATAAAGATGAAACTAACAAAGCGTTTTCACCAAACAATAGGTGATGTGCGTTCATCGGAACGACTATGAGGTACTCCACATGTTCACCGGCTATATTGTACAACATTGAACTATACAATATATCACGGCTTTCATGCCCGTCGCTTTTGGGCACACACGAGGTTTGCTATTGTGTTCCACATCGGGATCACCTGTTCAGAGGCGAATAGCCGATGGCTCAGTGCGCCATTGATTGATCGACACATGTGCCGGCGGCGCCACTCGTAAAACAGTTTTGTTTAGAATAATTATATTTTAAACGCTATTGTATTTTTGTACTGTTTCTGAACGTACTGTTTATAGTCTATTTGCGTTTACTTACTGAAAGTTGCGAAAATTCATTAGTTACTGGTCCGCTTGAACAAATATATGAACAGAATTTGTGATGTTATCATAAGATTACACAGCTATCTAATTTGATAAGCCACAATCTCATTAGTTAACACTATGAACCGTGAGCTAAGTCTGAGATTACAATCTCCGTGCCCTTTGCCTCTTTTATTTGTCATAATGTAAGCACACCCTTCGAAAATCCTTGGCATTTAATGTACATGAAAAGAAATAGCCACGGGCGTGTCCCATGACATAATGTAACACAACAATACGACCTTTATTATTGTTTAAATTTTAATGGCTGTTGACTTGCATACTACATTTACCATTTAAATAAATTATTACATAGTTAGATATCAACAAGTTTTCAGGGTTCCGAAGGTGCTAAATGTGGCCCTATTTGTAAAACTCAACTGTCCGTCAGACTGACTGAACATTTTACAAAATCTGTATTACTATTCCGTTATAATATCAAATAATACAATAAAAAACGTATAAATTACAGGGGTCTCGATAAAAAGAATGTGTTTTTCGTTATGTAGTTTTACATATTGTACGGAATCCTTCGTTTGCGTGTCGGGCACGCACTTGAGAGGTTATTTATCGCCACGAATATAATGCTTAATAAATATCAATTGTTATAAATAAGTAACAAAATGAGTGGAATCTTACAGATTTCAGGTGAGTTGCCTTCTGCCTGTTTGTTTGGTCCTTATGTGTGGTGAACTGACCACAACAACAAAATTTATTATTCGAAATAAATGCTGAAGAAAACAAAATTATTATTATTTAATGGTACACAAATAAAACATATAGGTACTACTGTCATCTAAACTCATGTATATAAATAGCATTGTGGAACAAGCATGTCAAAGCTTGGCTCTTAATTATGTCAGTTAAATTTATGCCTCATAAGGAAATATTGAAAAACAAACATTCAAACAAATATTTGTAAAATACCTATTGTGGTTTTCATAGATTTTAATGAAGAAGTGCGGTATTTAATATTACTGATTTCTGCTCGCGACTTCGTCCGCGTATTTTTTTTCACCCGCATTATGTTACGGCTTTGGTTACTGCTCCGCTCCCGTAGGTCGTAGCCTTTATTGTTATACAGCCTTTATTATTCCTAATAAATAAATCTGGTTATCACATACAAAAATATTTTTTCCAATCCGCCTATTAAAGTAACGGCCACATGGTCCATCACTCCAACCGATCGCGTTCAGCGTCAGCGACCCAAAAAACCCAAAAGTGAACTTGACGTTTCTGCTCACGACTCGTGGCGGCTACTATAGGTAGTTCCAGAGATAAGCGCGTTTAAACGAACATAAAATCTCTTCAGCTTTGTTATATTAGTATAGATTTAGCACCTTGTAACCCGACCGCAACAACAAACTGTTTATCATTCACATTACTGAATTGCTGAAGAAAACAATACTGCGCCTATTATTTTTATTACAGGGACATTGGTAGTCATCTACGTACCTACCTAATTATTATGTAATAGGTAACCAATACCTTCTTTTTCGTTCCTTCGTTTTTTAATAGAGATCATCTCTGTAACATACCTTCGTTAAAACATAAAATTAAAAATTTTAAGTAACCCCCGGCAGAAGAATAAAAATCCCTGCCGCAGCTAACAAAAGAGCTGATAACTTTGAAACCGCTGAACCGATTTCCATCAAACATAGCTAAGACCACTCCCGACTAATATAGCTTTCAAACAAAAAAGAAACGTTCGGGAGCTACAATGCCACAGACACACACAGACACGTCAAACTTATAACACCCCGTCGTTTTTGCGTCGGGGGTTAAAAATGATATCTAACAATTTTCGCGTATTTCTTTTAATTATAATTATGTACCTATTTTACTGTTATTAGTCACGTACCTTACTAATTTTATGTCAACGCTTCTCCAAACCCCAAGATAGGTACACACATCTGTCATTGTATAGGATCTCCAATCTCCATACAATGAGAGGTCAGCTTATACTGGAAATCTATAGCTTGATATGTATACGTTCGTACACACCTAGTATGGGAATCACCGCCTCATTAAAACATGTATTTTAACAACTAACATTTAAACTCCTTTGCTCAATGTGGTAAATTTTTGTAACTGAATAATAAATGTATTCTTATTGTTATCTACCTATACTAATACTATAAAGAGGAAAGATTTTTTGTTTGTTTGTATTGAATAAGCTCCGAAACTACTGAACCGATTTTAACAATTTCACCAATAGATAGGTAAATTATCAGGAAGTAACATAGGCTACATAACATCCCGCCACAGCGGAGCAATACCCATAATACCATGCGGACAATGTAGCGGGCAGAAGCTAATCTTAGATATAGGAAGGTCCCTTGCTACGCTTCTTCGTTTATATTCTTTATTATCTGTGACCGCTGAATAATACATGAGTAAGAAAAAAAAAATAATACATTCCGTAAGTATAGCTCGTGTCTAGTGACCCACACCTTCAGCCTTTTTTTACCAAACTAAAAATCGTCAAAATCGATTAATAATTGACGGAGTTATCGCGTAACACATACAGACGAAATGATAACCTCCTTATTTTTGAAGTCGGTTAAAAAAAACCTCATGTTTCTGTCACATGGATATTCACATCTGATTCAGCTCGGCAACACTAGGATTTTTCTTATTTTCGAAAGATTTTTTATTTATTTATAACTAGCTGTTGCCCGCAACTTCGTCCGCGTTTCCGTCGTTTTTCGTAAAAAAAGTAGCCTATGTCCTTCCGTATTTATTACATGGATAACTTTGGTGTTTCTATACTGATTTCTATGATTCTTTTTTATGGAATAGTTAATAATGTTAACTTTTTAATTAGGGATGACTGAGAGTGTTATAAACGTAAGAGTAGACAAATATAATTAGAAAGCTTCGAACTGCTAAGCTATCGGGAGTTACACGTGATATTGTGAGTCAACCATAAAAAATAGACATATGCTGTCGTGAGATATTTTTTTATATAATTTTAAGAAGAACATTTCCGTCATACATGATTTCTGTGTAGCTTTAACCATTAAGGCACACGCGACGGAAGCTTAAAAAATGGAGTAACTTCTCCCGTTTTCACAACATTTCCCTTCACTGCTCTGCTCCTATTGATTGTAGCGTGATGAAAAGTATACTATAACCATCTCAGGAGTATGAAAAATAATTGTACCAAGTTTCGTTAAAATCCGTCGAGTAGTTTTTGTTTCTATAACGGTTATACAGACAGACAGACAGACAGACAAAATATTTACTGATTGCATTTTTGGCATCAGTATCGATCCCTAATCACCCCCTGATAGTTATTTTTGGAAATATATTTCATGTACAGAATTGACCTCTCTACAGATTTATTATAAGTATTGATAGAAGATAATTTATACACTATCATGACGATGTTGATAATTTTGCCTCTAACTGTACGCTCATGCATACCTATAGCGTTGATTTTGTCCCTTGCCACGAACTGATTTATTTTAAAATCCCATGTAAAGTTGTACTAAACTCCAACGTCACTACCTTGAGTCAGAGCGCAACGTCAATATTCACTTACTCACATTTATTTATCAGTAACCCCCATCGGATGCTTTGCATATGGAGATTGGTGAGTATTTGTGTTAAATGTCAGTGTGGGTAACCGCTCTGTTGAGGTCATACATCCACGAATATTGTTCCATTTAAATTGTAGAAATTATCTATATCCTTGTGTATATTTTGTACTTAGGTAGGTACCTACTTTACGTTTCTGTGTAATCTTTGCATTGAACATTTCGGTGAAAAACAGATTTTAGGCGTGTGTATGCAGAATGGACAATGCTTATTCTACCGGTTTACGACTATCGCATCGGCTAACGAACGATAGGCAATTGTTTCCACGATAGGAGTCTGTTAAAAATACAATGAACCTGCTACTTAGCAAGAAACACAGCATGATAGCGGTTAAATCTCCATAGCCTCGTTAAGCAAGCTCCTATTATCACAAGTAACATTAGTAGGTACACATATTATGATAAAACAACTTGATTTGACTCAAAGCCATACAAAGTGATGTCATAAGAAAGTAATTCCAAACTACAAAAAGTTCCCTCTGATGGTGGTAGCAATTAGGCGTTTCCGTTGTTTCTCAATTAAATAGTTATATGTTTTATCTGCACGCTACCGGTGCGCGGTGGCGAGCGCTTCGGTCTAATTGTCGGACACGCCTTAGTTTGTAGAGAAATTACTACTTTAAAAAAATATTGCTTGCCTGCGATAAGATGCTGCGCACGTGTTTCATTTATTTGTAAAGATTCCGCTTGATTTAATTTCAAGCTGATATCAGACCATACAAATATACGTGTCCCCTACATTAAATAATTTATTTTGGCACGAATCAGTAATTTTAGTTAAATAGTTTGGATTAAAAAATTCACCCAACAAGTACCTATCTAAAGTCAAAGCATTTATTTTAATTACACCATTTAAGTATTATTTATTTATTACCTAAGAGTCAGTCAGTCGAAAAGTTGAACCTATCAAAGGTAAAAAAATAATGACTTCTGGATTTAAGTGAAAGGGTAAATATGTAGGATTATGTAAGTTTAAGTAAGTTGGTAGGTACTCACTGAGGAAATCACGAGCTTAGATTAAATAAAACTTTTAAATTGAATGGCGTCTCTAAATCGACTACGTGATCCAATATTAAACAGTTTAATATATCTAATAGTATTATGGTCAAGTTGTATATATTTATATTGTGGTTAATGTGGAATCGATGATGCAAGAAATATATCTTAACTCATTCACACCTACAAATCTACTTAATATTCATTGAAAAGTTCACATATTATCAAAATTATAAATTAGTTCCATAACCCTTATGACAAATTTAACACTGTGCCAAAACTTAAATTAATTAAATCACTAAATAGTTAAAAAAAAAAATTGTGGAGGTCGATTATTATTACCATGTTGCGTAATGAAATAATATTATCAAACCATGCTTCCATTTACCTACTTATTTGATGTTTTTAACCCCGGACGCAAAAACGACGGGGTGTTATAAGTTTGACGTGTCTGTGTGTGTGTATGTGTGTGTCTGTCTGTGGCATCGTACCTCCCGAACACATGAACCGATTTTGATTTTGTTTGAAAGGTGAACTAGTCGGAAGTGTTCTCAGCTGTGTGTGATTGAAATCGGTTCAGCTATTTCAAAGTTATCAGCTCTTTTGTTAGCTGCGGGGAATAAAAAACCCTATTTTTATTATTCAGATTAAAAATTTTAAAGTCATGTTTTCTAAGAGCGCTATTCCAGGCATTGGTAAAATATTTTAGGTTCTAGCTTTTTTTTATGAATGTATCAATTGGCAGGCTTAAAAGACATTCAGTGCGTAGGAACAACCAGAGGTGTGTGTACCGGTTATGCATTGCCTCCTGCGAGTGCAACCCGTCTGCCATGGACGTGATGTAACCGCCCCTGACCCGCCATTATAGCAGCAGATATCGCCATCGCCATACGGTCCTTTATATCGATTTACAGTGTATAACTCCAGTGTAATTTTAGAAATTACGACTCTTAGTACATGTTTATGATGAGTAATCGTATTTGATCATATTAACTCTGAAATTGCTTCACCATCATGATTCCAAGAGTTGATTGTGTGATACCCACATTTGGATCAGTTAATTTCTTATTTGTAGAAATTAATTATATTCCTTTATATGGTTTTACGTAACAAATTAACAATAACTGTGCCAGTGTAACTAAACACTAAACAGGTTTCTGTGAAATACCAGATTCGTGGTAACGGTTTCTTGAGCTCTTATGAATTTTAACTAGTCTCATCAAGAACTTGTTTACTTTTATTACAAACTCCAACTGAGATTTGACTATCAAATATAAACATGTACCGACATAGGTATACATAGAAATCCAAATTATGTTCCACGTACAATTTTCAAGTATGCATCACCATAAAGATTGCTTACGGATGAACGTGACCAATTGTCTTATAAGAGAAGATGATGCGTATAGTAATGTCGATGCACCCACAGATATGTGGTCAAAATAAGTGTGGAGAATTGGCAGTAATCTCAGGCAGTATTACCACACATCCGGTACTTGACCAACTAAATAGTAAAAAGTCTTCCGTTCCGCACATAACATTTCAATTTGGACGCGCGTTACCTCAGCCGGTCGGTTGAACGACGCTTTTTGTCAACTTTGTGCCTAATTTGCTTCGCCCTAAAAACATGAGGCACTCGTTTCTTTTCACCTCGCTTTCTTCCTATGTCTACAATGTACTTATGCATAATTCCTGTAGGTACAAGTGGAAAGGCATGACGAAGAGTTCTTGACTACTTCCAAGGCGTTCAAGAATTAGCTATAAACTAACCGCCTGGATTTATTTTCAGATAAGTGCGCATAAAATTGGCAATGTGGACGCGGTTGTAAGAAGGCTATGAACTCTGTATCAAGTGCTTAATGACCACTAAAGATTAAATCAACTTCGATCATTTACGACACCCTGATGTACTTACAAAGATCATTTCGTATTTCTATTTCAGTTCGGTGGAGCCGATGGAGCGGTTCGACTCGCGTCCGGCCGATTAACAGTTTTTTCAAAGATCTCCGC
Organism: Caradrina kadenii; assembly: GCA_947462355.1. Taxonomy (NCBI): domain Eukaryota; kingdom Metazoa; phylum Arthropoda; class Insecta; order Lepidoptera; family Noctuidae; genus Caradrina; species Caradrina kadenii. The sequence continues at coordinate 6,690,607 of OX381677.1, read as the reverse complement.
AGCCACAGCTTCGCACTTGGGTTGAATACTTTCCGCTTGTTGCGCGCAATGGTTATCAATAGATTTGTTCTCATCATGGTCTTGTTTTTGAAACTGTTATCGTTTCCTCTTATTTCATCTTTTTGCAGTTTTGCTTGCCTTACCTTTCATTGCTTTGAGTTGAATCAACTTTGCCGTTCGTCCGCTATGTTCGGAATTGTTATCTATGATAAGCCTATCAGCACTCGACATGTTCTTCTTGGTTCGTATATAAGTTTCTTGATACATATGTACTAGATTAAAAATCTTGGTTATATCTTATAGAGCTCGTACCCATCTTAGTGAGGTCGACATCGCATTGCAGAAATCGGCGCCGGCACTTGAGTGTGTTTATCAAACGCTTGAAGATTTTGCAAGACTTTTTTATGTTTCAATCCAAATAACACAGTTTTTCTCATTTTTCTGTTTTATTGTGTAGTTAGAAAACCTCGTTTTTCTTACATTCTAAATAAAGTTGGTACCTATACGACTACATTCCTGTTGAAGTAATATTCTGTGTAATGAGAGTTTTTATGTCTGCTCAAATTACATTTTATTGTGTCAATTGTGGTTAAGTCATGTATAATATAGAGCCTTAATGGCATGCTTCCTATCTTGGGTTACTATGTAGTACTGCTGCATCTAGTAACTGTTCCTACAGTGGAAATTATTAATGATAAACAATGGTAATGATTTTTCTACATTAGTCGTTTTAAAAATACATAGACCCCAGTGTAAAATCCACGAATATACTACTAACTAAATCTACTTCACCAAGTTAAGTGCAGACAGTGGCTCTAATAAGTGTACCTACCTCGATATTCACACTTCCACGATATTCGAACCTTTATTTGGCCATAACAAATAGTGTCACTTGCCATATTAATTAATTTCTATTGTAAATAGTTTTCTTATATGGAAAGTACCGTTTGTTTACTGCTATGTCGGGCTCGGAAGCGTTTTACTGAATAGGTATTCATTTGTTTATGCTGATGGTCTGTGACCACCTAGGTTCTGTATTTGGTATGGTGGATAGAATGTGGGCGAACTGCCGTCATCATTAGTCAACGATTGCATCAATGTTTATGTCCGATGACCGGTCAAGTTTGTATTATAATTTAAGCCAGTGTTGTGCCATCAATGTCAAAATGCATGTAAACGCCTAAAACGAAATGAGAAAAAGCGCAGCAATTCAAAAGCCATCACTAATTTCTCGGTTTCACAATTTAAACAAATATAGGTAGTTATAGAAAACGTTTAAGCGTAGTCGAAGTACCTATTCGTCACACAAAATATCTATTCATTTGTGGCGCATGGTTTATTTACAAAAGGAACTGGATTTTGTCCATAAGTTAGATACTTTAAATTGCGGAGAATGTCTAGGAACCTGCAATCAAACAGCTTTCCGTTGTCATACGGTCTAATCAACTATTTAACTTCTGCTCGCGACTTTGCGTGACAGTTAAGTATACCATAAAACACAGCACTCGGATATCACGGGGATAACAAGGCTCCCTATTAGTGGAACAATTTTCAGGAACAATAAGTAATTCCGGAGAATAGAGCTTTCAGAAAGTCTTCACCTTTATAATATTAGCAATAAGTAAGTTTGTAATGCAATTTGCTGAAGTTGAGTAGGTAGATACTGATTGAGTTACTTAGACTTGACTTAGGTACCAATAGAGGTACATTATAGCAACACATACATATGTGTAAATCTTATCAGTGGACCCTCTTCTATGTCCGCAAATGACTTTCCAATGAGTACCTACTTTGCAACTGTTCATTAGAGGTTCAGTATAGAGATGGAGGTCATGGCTTGTCTTTCAAATAATGGTCTCCCTACTCATCGGGTCATATTTAGTGACTTTGGACATTAATAATTACAATTTCTTTTCTTCGGCTTCTTAGCTTTCTTAAAAAAGATATGGACATTTCCGATCAGTTTAACTGTATTCGAAAGTAACAAGAAATACAATACTTAATATCGTCTATCTGCACCATATATAAGTATATCCGTCTGCACCGATACCTGCCTGATTATTCATTACTTACGTACCTGTCTTATAAGGACTCTTGTCCTACCTAGTGAGTCACAAAAACATATCCAATATGCGGGCTGTTTGTTACACATTTAGATTCATAGGTACATATTTAGGGTGTTTCAATTCCTAATTTTTCGTTCTCACTCCTAAACACAGCATAAGTCTACACATTTCTAAGGTAACCACATTCGGAATAACGTATAGCGAACCTTGGCTAACTAGTTTTGCGAAGTACTTATCGACCGTTCGTAAACCTTCACGTCTCGGTGTACGATGCACTTTGCAATTTAACGGGCTCATTGTCTTGAATTTTCAACCTGCTGGACAAAGATCATCTCTATTCCTTCCACCGAGTCTTAACTTAACAGTCTCAACAGCCGACTAAAGACTGCATTGCCATTTACAACCCTTTCGTGCTGTAAAAAAGGGTCTGTTTTGACTGGGCTACGCAGTGTTTGTTTCTCATGTATGCTTAAAAATATATTTTAAACTGTCACCGGATACGTCTGTTTCGCTGGCATTACTCTGGTGTGCTCAGCGCATGCATTTGTCTACCACTTAATCAATTACAGCCGACATGGCACAACTTCCCGCACTCTGTATAGGCTCACCGACCCACATGTCCTGCGTCATCATAATAATAATGACGTCACCCCTGGCGACCTTGCCGAGGGATTGGGCTACCAGCATGTGATGATGATCTCTTTTGTGTTTACACCAGCATATGTTTTGTACAGTTATTAAAACTTTGAGCCACGGTCATCAACTAATTATATAAACTATATAATAAGGAAACTTTCAAATAGAGCAGATACATTGTCTATTTTTCCCCCGTTTACGCAGTCTGTCCCTATTTTCCGTTTCTTCTTAAATAACGGAACAGTAGTTTGTTAGTTTTGTGTACTGAAAATATACCTACCTATTGTTTTTAATATTTATTTAGGATCTCCAACAAATGATAAACAGATAACTACTTTACAAAATATGTATATCTTCGAACGGTGTCGGAGGAATGACGATACCTACCCTTCTATTTGCTCTATCATGTTTTTGTGTGCACTTCATCATAACTTTCATTGTTATAAACTTAGATTGTCTCTACTTGTAACCTGGCTTCCACGTAACTTGGAAAATGGAATGCACTTATTGCAATTCTTTGGTACCTATCTGATTGCATTAATCACGGTCCGATTTAGCAAATCAGCACTCTCAGAAAACATGGATATGGAATACAGAAATTTCGAATTGCGACTTATTAATTTGAAACGATATTACCTACTCTTTACCGAACAAAATGCAGTTGAAATAATTGTTAAGATTTTATAATTGAATGTAAGTATCCCAAACCCACCTGAGTATCACAATAGCACAACTTAAAGTTCACACTTCACAAGCACTTCACTGACTATTGGTTGTTGGTAGCGTAGCGGCGGTACGGCCGCACTATTCGGCCCTGTGATCGGAGTGAGGCGTTGCGTCCGCGCCGTTCGTGTGGGAGGCGATAGTTGCTCGCTTATCCTGCAACACAGTGCTGACCAAACGCAATTACTGACCATACAGATCGCACTGATGTACATAAACGTTTTTAATTGCTAATATTACAATTACACATCACGTCCAAAACTTAAACTGGCTTTGTGTGGGTTGTGAATCGAAGGTTGCTGTTAAATATTTAACTGATATGTGTGATCGAAGATCGAAGGGTCATTTGACCCTTAGTTAATCAAGATAATAAATTAGGTGGTTTTCTTGTGTGACTCATTTTAATCTTTACCTGTTTATGGTATAGTAGAAGTGTCTCAACCAACCATGAATCTTGTCCTAGTACAGTCTTTATTAATGTTACATCTTCGAGCGTATTGTATAACAACTGACAGATAAAGACTAATGATATAATAAGAAGTGAATAGGTCGCAAGGTGAAAAGCTTGGCCAGCCATGTTGTTACAGTTTTTTACAAAGCCTCTGTTTTTTCTGTGGGCGGAGCGGATTCGCGATAATTTGTAGGCGTCGCTGTTGCTCCTTACCAGTGGTCGCCGTCGCGTCACAAGGTTGTATTACTCACTGTTTTGGTCTGACGCCGTTTATGTAAGGTGTAAAAAACCAAGCCTATAGAACAAAATCTTTAGGAAGGAACATTTCAAATAATCGAAAACCTAACGTTGCTATTAAGAATTGCTGACTGAATTTGTACATCGCTGATTCTCGGTTATCGCGGACGCAGAAGTCGCGGAATAAAAAGGAGCCAATGGTCCTTTCTCACGGTTGCAACTTACCCCATGCCAAATTTCATCAAAATCGATTTAGTGGTTTTGTGGTCAAAGCGGAACAGACAAACAGACGACAGCTTCTTTCGCATTTATAATAATAATATGGATTAACGTCGTCACAGTTCTGATGAGCAATTTTTTTCAGCTATTTTACTTTGAGCCTGAATAATGAACTAAGGGATCTTCAGGAATTCTAAAAAAAAATACCGCTAATCTTTAAATACCCTTTGGGTATCTTTACAACTGAAGAGGTTTTTGTTTTTATGTGTGCTTAATCACGCTAATCTCTGGAACTACCAGCTGGATGGGGAAAAAACATAACATACCATCACGCCTGTATTTCCCGAAGCGTTAGGCAGAGGTGTACTAATGTACACACACAGTTCGCTGGTATGTCTAGGTCCCATGGGGCGAGCCTATTGCCATTAATCGGCCACAAATCCTAACTCCGAGGTGCTACTGAGAATTAAATAGGAAAACCCAATAACACTTTTTGCTCGACCTGGAAATCGAACGCAAGACCTCGCGTGGCAGTCGCGCTTAAGACCACTAGGCTAATGAGGTAGCAAATTTTGTATCTAATAGCCAGATAATGTTATAATATTCGTCATGAGGAATATTATAACATTACGGTACGACCCATGGGAGCGGAGCAGTAACGAATGACGTTACCTAACTCGCCTAGAGTCGCGGGCAAAAGCTCTCAATTTCAAAATTCAAAATAGCTGAAAACTACATTGGTTTTTACTCTTAGACGAAGTAAAGTCAACAAAACTACATCCTACTACTACATCATTAAAATCCTTCACACGAAGTGCCTGATGTTTCGCACATACGTACCGCGTCCGTGCGAGATTGTGTTTTGAGGGCGATCTAGAGCCGACTAGGGCCCAGCGGTCACAAGACGCACAAGTTATCACAACCGGCTTGCTCCCGGTGACTACAACTTTTGGCCCTGTCCACTCTAACGCGCTGCACTAATAGAGCACGACTACGCGATCATCGTGCGAGTAAGGGTCAGTTCACACCTACACCTCAAAATATAACTTTATTTACTACACGAAAAGATTTTTTGAGAGAATTCACACGACGCAGCACCATGCAACGCTAAATTCTCACAATGAAAAGTGTATCTTTTCGTTTAGTAAATAAACTTACATTTTGAGTCGATGTGCGCGCAGCATCTCGGTGTAAACTGACCGTAAGCGATGCGACTATCGCCAATAGATGACAAACATTGCAGTGGCGCGAATGCCAATTAGGTTACCAATTCAACATCAGTGTGTTTGATCGCGGATTCGTCGCGTGAACTTCCGATGATCGCGTAGTTGCGTTCTATTAGGGCCAAAGCACACAGCTACTTTTAACATCGGCGATCTGCGATTTTGACACTGTATCGATGCAGCATCGCGTTTTGGCGACTCTCTGCGTTCCATCACAGTATTAAAATCGCGTGTTTTAGAGATTCTATTGATGCTGCATAGCGAAATGTCAGCAAATCAGAGGGGCCACTCAGGGCCGATGCCTGCCGGGCCGCTGGTAGTTCGAAAGAGATACTGCGCCCCCGGAACGCAAAGAGCATAAGAAGGAACATGGATGGGTTTTAGTCAGTAAAAGTCTGATACTAAGGGGCAAGGGAAGTCATTTGATAATTACCAATCCGAAAAAAAGAAAGTACAGCGCCTGACACATATGTTGGTATATTATACACATATACATATGGCACGCACACACGCACGTAGACACGGCCTCACATTGTTTGGAATCAAGTGCCACTGGCATCCAATAGCACCTTTGACACCTTTGATCGAGCGAGCCTGCATTTTTTTAAATTTACCGTTTACCCGCGTTCTATAGTCGTGCAGTTATGGCGAGTTTTTGTCAACGTGTCATAGAATAAAATGGAATTAGATACTACTAAGGTGGAAGAAAAAAACCAGTTGTTCCATTTATTATCTCTATCTGGACCGTGTAAGTGTTGAACTTGTGTATAGAACAGCTGATTGTTTTTAATTACCGACGAAAACGCTTGGGGCTCTGGAATCATGTTCTGAATAAAAGATACGTTTTCGTTACGATGTCCCTTCCACCCTGTATAAGGTAATGTAAATGTAATAAATAATAATTAACTCTAGCCATTATTTAAAGGAATTAAAATTGCCGCCAAACCGAAGAACTTCGTCGCATGACTAAGTTCGCTCTCAACACTGTGCGAGTAAAAGAGCATTTGTAGAGAGCGAATCAGAGGACATCAGCGCGGCCGTTTTCAAATTCGTTTCTTTAATGACACAGTGTGCACTGTGCTTTAGTATTTTTTCGTCGGTACGCCTATGCGTGCCAGTTTTGAGGTTTTGGAAATCAAAGACATTGTGACCATGACAATTAATCTAATTTATTTAATATTTAACAGACTTTTAAATACAATCTTATTTATGTAACATTCAATTGGTTTAGTTTGAAACAAAAAGCAAACCACTTTTCGGACTTCAACAATAAATACATCATGTAACATTGGAATACTCACTATGCTAGTACATGATAAAAACAAATAAATTACTTTAGCATGGACATGACACAAAATGACTTGAAATCGTGAATGAAATTGTATAACACAGCATGCGAAATTATAACTAATGAACAAGGAACTATATTAAAAATATACTGTAAAAGCAATTTATTGCTCTACATCGACTGACGACATAATCAATGATAAAAAAGCCTTGTAATTAGTCACAGAGGACAACTACTTAAAAAAAACCTAACCAACCCTGTAAATAGGGATAAACAGAATATACATCTACTCAATTCATGTTACTTGACTAACACACCATTCAATCATAAAACGAGCGAAACAGTTTCATTTATAAGGTAAAGTAAAACTACTAAGGACAGCCAACTTATATGGAAATGTCTATATAGTAGACATTACAAGTAATATCACTGCATTAATAACTACAATGTTTCTACGAATACACTTTAATGTTAAGACTACCTTATGTGCACGTTTTACATTCAACAATAGTGAATTGGTAACTGAAGTCAACAGCATAAAGTTTGTGCAAAATTTAATACCATACAACTGAAGCACTGCATTGAAATTAAGCCACCGGCACACCCTTGTATAAAATGTATTGGCACAGTTTTACGTAACCAAAATATCAAAGTAATAATTTCTATGTATCAAGTACTATTTACCTCATCATGCATATGATGCATTCATTTTTGACTACTGTCGGGATTAAAGCTGACTCGAGTCAAGCAGTAAATACGGTTTAGTTAATAAGTATTTATTAACAATCGAACGTCAACATTAGGTGCACATACCTGTGTGGGCGAGGCGGCTCGGCCAATACCGAGCGGCTTGCACACATAGAAACAATGTGCATGTACATCATGCACATACAATAAAGACACACAAGTCTTCGAGAGACAAAACAGCTATACTAGATGTCAATTATTATGAGCCCTATGAAGAACAATGAGATGTGGTATGATGTGACGCCTAAGCTGAAGCTTATGATAGTGTCACTTGGTTTAAAAACGAGTAATCGTATGATAAATGAACTTCTTAGTGGTTTTGTTTTAAAAACTCATGCCCACTATGTAGTACTTTCATAGATAAAAAGTTATTAGACTATAAATTCGAAATGCTTTTTAAGAGCATATTATACACATAACAAAGTTCATAAGTTAGCAGTCTGATATAAAGCACACATATTTGAACCTGAGTTATTAAAACAATTTAAGCACAATGACATAAATAGCACTTGCTACATAAAATAATTGATGATAATGAAAATGATAAAAATCATCAAATGACAACAATAAGTACTCTTCACAATAACCTTGCAAAATGACTGAATACTTAATTAAACACAGTATTACCTGTACTCGGTGCCATTTTAAAAATGTCCAACTATAGCTAACACGCATTTGCTTCTACATTTTCTGCTTTTACTCAGAATTTTTGGTTTCCGACAAAATGTCATGAATAAATATATCTAATACAAAGCAAAGAGAGCTGCAGAATTCAAATGATAAAAGCAAATGTGTGTGAATTGTAAGTAAAAAAGCCTAACGCACATAATTTACCTACATATGAGGAGTATGTACAGAGCTCTCGGCTCAAATTTACTAATTCACAGACTAGAGTCTCCTTCGTCGGGCGAGCATCACCACATGTGCGTCTCCCGGATTTCACTGATGATCTGACCGGCACGCTGCAAAGCCTGGAATTATACAAAAAAATAATTAGCTACATTTAATATTAAAAACCACTGGACTTTGGTCATATAAAAATGACAGCAGCAATCTCGCTTTGAGTAGCAGCTTTGAGCAGTGAAACATAATATGCATTAGAATAAAATTTTACAACAAATGTTTTATCAGTCTTTAAAATATTTACGAAAAGTTGCTTACTTATAGTCAAAGATATAAATATTCATTAGCTATTGTTTTTTTAACAAAAAAACAATAAAAATGGCCAAAACTAACCTTGAGCATATCTGCGGCCTCCTTCCTCCTCTGCGCAATATGTTCCGACTCGTTGAGCATGCTCTCTGCCTGGTCAGACTTGTACAAGTGAGTCACAAGCTCCGACTGCAGGTTATCCTTCACATAATTCACTAAGAAATGCATCACAGCCTTTGGTACTGAATCTTGAATTGACTTGCGCACTATGTAGAAATACGACTTGATCAACCGTTCTGTAACAGAAAGCTTGCTTAGTTTATTACCGTAGTACGTTGGTTCCTAAAAGGAAATGACAGTCAACGGACACAAATCCTTATACAAACCAACCATTGCTTTCCTAGTGTTAGTAAAAGGTGCAAAATGGTTCGTATTTTAAATGCAATGCTAATGATTTGTGATGGATGGCTGAATGTTAGTTGAGTAACGTTGTAAAATAATAGAGCTTAATTGCGTTACGTTGTTACTAGCGAAACATCCGTCGACGAAAACATATCACGAAAATAAAAAGTATAATTTCAAGAATACTTCTAAGAATACGAGTAGAACAGAAACATTAATACAGTACTAACAGGGGGATAGGGAGTCAGTAATAATATGGTTAAAATTAATGACAATATATTCAAAGTAAATAAGCAGCAAGCAAAATAGTTCGATGGTAGGTGGTCGGAAGTTTAACAGTGAGCAAAATGAGTAAAGCATTCTGTACACCGCTTCTATCCTCACCCACTAAGTCACCCATTTGATTCAATTGCATCACGTTGATGCCGTCTACTGTTTCTGAGTTAGGTATTAGGATTGTAGGCTCATCGCTCCGCCCACCTAGCATCACAAGAAAATACTGTTGAGTGATACAATGTTGGGTTAAAATACATGAGCGTATTAATTGTGATACAGTGAACAACTGTAATTACGTATGTAGTTACGGTTGAATTTATTAAAATCATTTGGTGTTATTTGCTAGCCAAACCAAACTTGTGATAGGTTAATATTAATGTAGTAAAATCTATTGTTTAATGTTTTATTATATTCCCTAGCCCATTAACGAAGGTGAATTTATTAAAAATATTTAACATTCCAGTTGTCACACAATGCTTAATGATGATGTTGGTAATTCAGTACTTACCGATGACGTCACAATCATGCTGTTCCCTGTCGGAGAGTTTGCGCGAGGTGTGACTCGGTACTTCTGGTAAAAGGTTGACTGGTTTCTGTGGAGTCAGTACTTTATTCTCTGGTGTGCCGTTCATCTGAAATTATTAGAATCGTGGCAATGTTTACATTGGAAAAAGAACAAAAAGGGAATCATGCAACATCTAAGGAAAGCTAGATATGTACATATAGCTCAGGACATCACATTTAGGCGGGAGGATTTTTATAATAGGTATCTCTATAGGGTGTTGGGACGAAACTGTGTCCTGTGAATTTGTGTTAGGTCTATATAATATAATAAGGGCGATGATCCAATATAAGGAGTAGGTATTGAGCAGTGAGTGGTAAAATGTGCTATAAGTAAGTGCATAATTTACATATTGTATTATGTGTATTTGCAGACATGCAAATATATAACTGCGAATTATTTTGGAATGTTTCGCATCGAGTTTCACAACAATTCTATCAACATTAAACCGTTTCTTTTACCTGTGGAGATGCTGGAGATTCGCTGTTATTGCTGGTTGGAGATCTATTTTCCTGACCATCCGTGATCGCTGGCAAATGCTAAAAAGAGAATATCCAACGTTTAAGGCGAGCTTCGTTCAGCGAAGTCTGCTTGAAAGCGCCCGATATCAATAAGTTTCTACGTTTGTTATGACTACATTATTATCATGCATTTAATAATAGCAACGTCTAGTACAAAAACAACAAAAATACACTCAAATATGGGCGGAATTTACATATTGTTCCATGTTGCAAACGGCAAACGTTAATTTCGCAAATATTTGTTAGTGAAATGTTGAACTTGTACAAGAGGTCAGATGTGTTTAATAATACAATTAGTCATTGCGAATTTGTGAAAATGTTTACTAATGGAAAAAAGATTAGTCAGCAACATTAAAGCTAAGTTTACATGACAATACCTTGACGAGACGTTATTGCGTTATACAGTTTTATCAGAAAAAAATACGCTTCAAGAACTTGTCATCGAAACTTACTTAAACACATAGAGAGCGTACACAAAGCCTTTGTCCATGCGAACTACGACAAAAATTTAATCGCGACAGCAGGCAATAAAAACGCAAGAAGAACAGTTCGCAAGAACAATCTTGGTGTACACTCGATCTGAGAGAGAGCCCACGTAGTATTCAAAGCTTCACCAATATGACGCCTTCACATGATTTAGTAGGACAATGTGGCTAACATGAGACTGCAGTATTACGGCACTAGCCCTCACTATGGTGCGATTATTATTTTACCTTGTTGTGCGTTTCCCATACACTTGCCAAGAATACTAGGGTGGACCCTCTTTCACCCATTTGTCGAAGAAATAGCTATAACACAATTGATAATAGTTATATTAATCATAAAAAAAACTGGTCGATTTAGGTACACGCGGCAAGATTTAAGTAGGCAGGCAAACAACGAAAGGGGTATAGTGCATTGTGAAGAGGAAGTAGTGGGCCATGATTTGCCACATTTCGCATTAAAACCACAGTTAGTTGCCTACGTACTGGAGCTTTCGCCGTCCATAAAAAGTATTCAGTAGTTATTAATCGTGTTACATAACATACTTACAAAACGCTATATTTCTAAAGTCTAACACAATGGGAAACTACAATTTAAGACACTACAAAATAAATACACACAGCACAAGCACCACAGATTGACAAACTAATTATTGCACTACAACAATGCTACTATGTACTCCATACAGTGGTTCATCGCCCTAGTTATTGACGGATTGTTAAGACAACTCTGGAATATGATGAGTAGCAGCGGGCTAGCAGATTTTCAGCATCTATTAACTACACAGCATTTTTAAATTTTCTAATGAAAAAATAATAACAAAAGAGTGTAAATAAAGTTCAATATCCTTCACATGAGAGCCGAGGTGCGAGGTATCCCCGCTGCCAACCGAACGAATAATGTCGCCTCATAGATGTCAATAGGTTGTAAGATTGCTCGAGACATTAACCCTGCTTACCCCGCGCTAAATCACTACGTACCCACGATGGCCAACTGTAAGGAGTTAGATAACAGTACTACTTACCTCATGTTAGTGTCATTAGTTCTCACAGACACGCGACGTTATAACTTAAGCTTATATATACTTTGAACATGGAGAATACCGGTGAGGAAACGGGTCGCGGTGTCTTCTGGCGGTAGACGGGGCTGTGGTCGTCCATCAGGCTGTCGGTGCTCTTCAGCAGGCCGGACACGAGCGCCGCCTCGCGGTGGAAATCTGGGTGTTTGGTGTTGATGTACGCCAGCTCGATTTGGACTAGGTTCTCCACCTGAAGATAGTGGATTAGTTCTATAATCGTTCTAGTGACACGCGTGCGACTTTTCTGGCAAATACCCCCTTAAATAGGCAATTAAAATCCGTTCTTAGCTATCGTAGCCTACCCATAAATTACCTACCTGACAAATTTCAAATTCAAAGGAAATTTTTTTTTGAGACTATATTTCACCAACCTCAATAAATATTCACCTACCGCCTGACGCAGGTCCTTACCAGACATGGGTGCTTCGGGGATAACATTATCAAAATTTCCGAAACGCAGACGAAAACCGATTCGCGGACGCGGATGTCGCAGGAAAATAGATCATTACATAAACGCGAAAGGTTCAGAGATTAGCGTAATCAAACAAACAAGAAAAAAACAAACTCGCTGTATAATATTACTAGAGATTAAAGAATCACAAAGTGTAGAAACGTGTAGATAATAACGATGGTCGTTCAATTGAATAAGTGGTTAGAGAACAATTGGCGTGTCGCAACTTCGATTCTCGCGCGGATCCTTTATTGATAAAGTACTAAATAGTTCCATCGGGCCTATTTTTAGGGTTCCATACCCAAAAGGTAAAACAGGACCCTATTACTAAGACTTCGCTGTCCGTCCGTCTGTCACCAGACTGTATCTCATGAACCGTGATAGTTAGAGTGTAAATTGTCACAGATGATGTATTTCTGTTACTACTATAACAACAAGTACTAAAAACAGAATCAAATAAATATTCAAGGGGCTCGATATTGATTACGGGAACAGGTAGACGCTTGAAATATTTGCAGAATATTTAGTTATATATTCACTTTAACAATAAAAACTTTAATTTAAAATAAAACCAATATTTAAGGGGGGCTCCCATACAACAAACTTATTTGTTTAATAGAAATAGACTGGTACGGAACCCTTCGTGCGTGAGTCCGACTCGTACTTGGCCAGTTTTATATTTTTAATGTTATGATATTTACGCCAATTCACAGAAAACATATGTTAGGTACCAAAATAACCACAGAGTTCCGTACTAAAATAGAACGCGTATCCTGCAAAAACCCGCACTGTCAATAAGTCAAGGCATTAAGCGGTGAGCGCCCATTGAAGAGATAAAACACAATGACATGTCCCTACATATCATAAAACAATTTTCTCGACATTATCTGAGTATGGGCTTATCTCAAAAACTTTCGGTGGTATTTTATTTACCTGTTAATTTTTATAATGCCACGCAAGTTGGAAAATGCAGGTCAGGTTGAATGAAGTTACTGATTATAACGTTTCACCTGATCCCGAGGGAGATCGAGGATCACAGATACGGTGACTTCATTATTATATCACATAAGACCTGATTGTTACCTTGTAACAACCAAGGTTCATTAAGGATGAAAGTTCTGGATATAAACCACATAAACAGTAAAGGATAACTTTACTGCAATAGACCCAAAAAGTTTTGAAACATTTTAAAATCTTACCACAGAGCAACAATTCGCACATGGCCCTCGCCACGCGGGCGAAAGCACAGAGGCCTCAGATCTTAGCAGTGAAAACCTTTTATGGCTATTATGCTTACCATAGAGTTGGTAGCTGGCAGACGCGTACGCAGAAGCTGGGTGACCACGTCGACAATGCGTTGGTGCAGACGCGGAAACCGAAGCATTTCTTGTTGCACCTCTGTGCCGCAATGTTGCACTATACGCTGCATCTCTTCGTGCACCTAAATACAAACGTTACGTTAGCATATAACATCTTTCGATTAGATCAGTACATCGAGCAAAATATCATGCTGCAGTGAACTAAAATGTTATAAAACATTTCATAGAAAGTACTCAACTGATTCTCAGTTGATTTATGAAGATAAAATAATGACTTGGCATTTTAATATTTCATTCTATTCATTTATTAAACCACATTAATTACTAAAAGAATTTATACCAGCTCCACGCAGCGAAGTGACGGATCTTCGAGCCTCCTGATCTGCCGCTTTACAAGCAGCTCAAACGACACTTCGGGAACGAACAGAGCTGGCCTTGGACCCGTCGCATTACGGATCGCGGTCAAAATGTCCATGCGCGTCAAGCCTAATAAATAAATTACAACGTTACATTTTATGAGCTGTGGCGCGACGCAATTTCATCAGTAAATGTGTTTCAATATTGTGTGGCTTTAGTATATCCTACTAAATATATAGTAGGTTTCTTCTGTAAACAACAAATCGATATGTTACGTTATCTAATAACCATCAAAACTATCGTTTTATATTTAAATTGCAAACTCACGTGAAAAGGTATCGCAGATAAATCACGATCATATCTTTTTCGTAAAATGACTCATCAAAACAAAAACTTTTCATTCATTATTACCCAGGCGAGATTTTACGCAAGGAAACTCCTGTCTTTAGAGATACCTAGATAATACAAAGGCATTTTCTTTAAATTCATTGCATTCCACGATGATGCATCGTGTGACTCTTATGAGAATGACAAAAGGTTCAAATTACAACTTTTAATTATGAATTACAAAATGATCATGCAAGTATTATAAGATGATGCAATGCATGTTTTAGATGACTCACAAAATAATCAGTACAAAATTCTATTGTCATTTTCAGATTGTGCTTAACATTTTAATGATAGCATATTCATATCCTGTCATCAAGAATTTCGAAAGTGAAAAAGAAACGTTATTCGCAAAACGACGTTTTTACCGGGGGTAACGTAAGTACGTATTGTACACTGAAACTGAATAACGACTTACCGACTAAAGGATGTATCGAATCCAAGGTGCGTCCGAATGTCTCGTGGAATATGTAGCATATCCTGGCACCTCCACACAGTTCTGTCGTCTCTATGTTCCTTGCGGTACCTTCTATGGTGGAGCAGTAGGCACTCGCAAACTTTGTGATAATCTGCAGTAGAGTCTGCGACTTATCCGAGACATCTTCACCATACGAGTTGAGAAGAGATTGGAATTGTGAGATCATTACATTGACGCGGACCTGTCATCATGAAGAGAATTAGTCAAAAAGTTGATTTAGAATCAATTTATAAAGTATATTGGGTGTAAAAAACATCTATCCTTAAACTGAAACCATGAATTCTCTATTTTGGATTGAGTATCAGTTATCAAGATTTTTTTTATAGGAAAACCCTAAGTAATAAGAGATATGGAGATTATATTACTTTTCCACTAAGTGAAAATTAGCTCTTGTTCCTTCAGTATCATCTCCACCGGCTAGTAAAACATTATTTTGCCCTTGTTATAGGTCAATAAATATCGTTATTACCATTAGGGATGACTAAAAAAGCATCAGGCCAATTTTTCAAACATGATCTGCCGAAAAAAGTTAAAAATTTCCAAATTTTTCTACAAGAAATTCGAAAGAAGAAGAAGTCGAAATAGTGTTCTGAGTGTCTTACAACCCGTATTATCAATATGAAAACAGCGGTATTTTTTTATCCTACAGCGTCAAAATTCACATAAGATAAAACATAATCGTACATGCTTAGACTTATCTTGGTCTCGGCAATTTAAGATTAACTTTGAATTTGAATAAGATGAATATCATAACCTATATTTTTGATTGTACTATCAGTCTGATTACAATTCAATATGTCGGTCAAAGTTTATTGAATTCGGTAGTCTGATGCAGTTTCATAAAAATATGACATATGTGTATGACCGCGAATCCCATGACACAAATGTATGGTCCACTTCGAAATTATTCACTAATTCTCATTAAAGCCAATATCTATTCACACACACACACACACCATCACGCCTGTATTCCCCGAAGGGCTAGGCAGAGGTGTACCAACGTACACCCACAGTTCACCGGTGTTTTAGGTCCCATGTAATAGGGGGCGAGCCTATTGCCATTAACTGGGCACAAATCATAATTCCGAGCTGCTACTAAGAATCTCATAGAAAGACTCAATAACACTTTGTTCGACCTGGGAATTGAACCCAAGACCTCTAGCGTAGCAGTTGCGCTTAGGACCACTAGGCTACCGAGGCAGTACCAATATCTATTCATAGATTTATAATCAGTTAAAAAAAGAAAGGTACTATGAAGAGACACAAAATAAACAAAGTCAATTTTACGACGCAATAATAGTTATTTATGCAGTGCAATCACGTTAATTACCTTTAATTCCGGTAGACAATCCCTAATATGGTGCATCAGAAGTCTGTTCAAGGTCTTTGCCAAGTGCGGCGTGCCGTTGCGTGTGGCGATTGTAGGATATTTCCTTTGAAGGTATGTCGCTTCATCTTTGAGCGCGTCCTGATTAGAAAACAATTGAAATTAATTGATCAATAATAACTCTGACTATTAAGATTCCAATTCAGTACGCGATGACTGTAAAGCATTGGTATTATATATTATAGTTTATTTCTTAAAATACTTGATAGAGCGCCAAAAGTGCGTTTTAATTTCTAAAACGAGAAAAGTATGTAACATATCAATTGCACATAATTTTACTCGCCAACTGCTAAAATTCCAATTCATTTTAATAAGTTCGACATGCTGTACATTCAAGCAATTGTGCCAAACAAGATTATGAGGACATAGACAAACATACAGGATAGATTTTTGCAATGGGTTGCTAAGGGCAGGTGCCTTAACTGTTATACATAGTTACAGGAAAACGTTCCTGTAACATACAAAATGTAGGGGAAAAGTTTTTTTTTCGAATTTTAGCATTTTTTTCGCTCACTGTACATTTTTTTCAAAATCTGTGAGTCGATTCAGCATATCTCAAAAGTTATGGTTGGTCTCCTAGAAACGTTTTGCTATAACGGTTAAGGTACCTGCCCTTAATGACCCGTCTTAAAAATCCACCCTGTATATCTGATTGCCAAATAAATATTATTGCTAAAACCATGTGATTTCGTAATATTAATGTAGATAATTTACCCCAATCGACTTCTTATCAATAATGTCTTGTTGTGATCTGTTTACGACTCCGATTATGCCAAGTTTTACGGGAATGACGCGGCCGCATAGGATGTCTATAGCATCAGTTCCTGAAATAAATCACTATTTTAGTAACTATCATCGCTCTGCAGAAGAATCATTGGCTAATTTTGTTATGAAACTATACTTGTAGCTGAGTTGTCTTAATACACAATTTTTTATCAAAGTTTATCATGTAATCTAATACGAAAGATAAGTTTTAATTGATACTAATTTTACACAAATGTTTTAGATAGTTGGTCTAATATTATTTATGTACAATTTCCAGGTACGATAAAGTTTTGAAAATGTATTTTGTATGCATTAAAATTGCGCAAGACCTATAGTAAATGTGCAATAGATTGTCATTGTATTTGTAAGAGGTAAATTTTATTTGTAAGAGGTCATTTCTAGACATTTCAAAGGTTCAATTACCAAAATTACTTTACTAATAGAAACCTACCCTATTGCTGTGTGCCTTAGGCTATGTTCATACTAGTGAATAGTGATAGTACTTGACTTCCATGCAGACTGAGTCATGAACAGAAGCTAGAAGAATATATAGATAATTAGTCCAATTACCTGCATCCATGAGATCGAGTTTAGTAACCACAGCTAAAGTTCTCCTGCCATCTGGATCAACTTCTTTGGCCATTTTGATAGCTTCACTAGTGGCCATGTCTGTGTTAGCAGCGGTCACTGCCAGTATTATGGAGTTTGGATTGGCAATGTGCTTTATTATTAGATTCCTGATTTGGTTTTCAATATCTTCAGGCTGATCACCTATTGGTACCTAGTTAAAAATATAGACTAAATAAACATCGTGCCAACATGATAGAAAGAGTCAACTTTTAAATGAACAGTTCAGTTACTTTACAATGAAATTAAATACTTTTTACTGTGCCAATTATAATGTTTACCTTTGTGATACCAGGGAGATCTACCAATGTGAGATTTACAACCCTGGTTGAGAATATTTTGAGACTGATGGGCTCTGGGCAAATACCCTTGTTGTTGCCTGCCATGCGATCTGTTTCCCTCTCGATCTCTTGTCTCATTTGCTCGAAATCTGAGTAGATCTTGTCTTTGGTGTGGAGGAATTTGCCCCATTCTTCTAGATTTACTGTACCTGTAACAATAGATAGAGGTATTGTCTAAGCATTGTAGGGAGTGGTTTAAAATCAGTATGAGCCGATTATAATACTGCGATTTTAAAAGACCACATATTTTAATTAATAACAAGCTGTTTTACTTCTCTATTCATTATGTTATACTGCATGCCCATGGCTTTTTATGTACTATCACAACACATTCTTTCATTTATGGTAAGATATGATTGAGACAGATTTCTCTCAACTAAATAAAATAAACGCTTCATCGATTTTAGTAAAAAAATATTAATATTAAAATAAGACAATAAATAAAAAAATCACTCTATCTTCTCATTTGCTTGGATATTGATTTAGTAAAGGGAGATCAACAGTGGAAAGGAAAAATTAACCAACCACCAATTTACCTATAATAAATAAATTTACCTATTTAGGTTTGTTTAGACTAATACAAAAATTAATACTTTTTGTGTTGGAAGCATTGAAACATTTATTTTTGGAATACAAACCATAACTGTCATATTCTTCTCTATTCTTTTTTCTAACAAAGTAGTTTGGTTTTAATAAATATTGTTTCAATGCTGCCAACACAAACAGTTAAGAGTACATCCATTTTTTTTTCCTTTACACTGTTGATATCGTTGATATACTTACGAGGTAGAAATAGGTAGCAAATTAAACATGTTACAGGGTCATGCACATACTAATTTTACAGTCCATAACTAGTACAAACCTGTATTGAATTTTTGTGATAGTTGAGCTATTGGATTCCATGGTGATGACTCAGTGTTCTGGATTCTTAGTGCTAGCAATACATTCAAATGAAAATACAATACTAATTAGGCTACTAAAATCAGTGCCAGATTCGCATTGATAGTACTTTAAGCTCAAATATTAAATTAATAAATAAAACTTCTGAGTGAAAATAAGAACAAAAAATTATTCAGAGCACACTATAAATAGTACTTAAGTTTAAATAAATAATTTTCATATACACATTATTATACAAAGCAAGTAATTTTTCTCTCTTTGTTTTTATTGTCAATAATCAACAACCTAACATAAAGCATAAGCTAACCTAATAATAACATCAATGCCATGCAATCAAAGTAATATAACAAAAATGACATTGGAAGCTGCACAATTATCAATCTCTTATAAAAACAAATACATTACACACAGCAGGAAGATCAATGCTCTATTGTACACATTTGGCATTGAAAACTACAGCCAACAACACAAAGACTAGTGATCATTCCTAGGAGGATGTAATACTGTTATTGAACTAGTATAATAGTAAACATTATGAACTAGAAATAATACACTTGTGTAATTTATTCAATAATGCTCCATGAGCCTGAGCCTGGAAAATTATTTTTTTCTCAAAGAGGCAGCAGCAAATATGGCCCTTATAATTTAGTCCAAATTTAGATTCAGATTTTAGACCTAAGCTTGACAATCAAATTGTATAGTGGAATGATTGCCTGACTCACCTTCTTCAGCAGAGCGATGTTCCTTACTATCCTTAGGGCTGTAGACTAACTGCAGAACAAGAGGACGCCTGGTCACAATACCTGGACCTCGAGGGAGAAATGAACGTCCCACTAAGCTTTCAATAACAGAACTTTTTCCAGAGCTCTGTTAGAAAAACAAAATAAAAAGTTTTTTAAAATATTGTTTATAAATCTTAGCATATTATTTAATTGTCTAACAATTAATGACAAAACTAATTGATATTGATATACCAGGGTAAAGATATGAAATGTTAAACTTCATGATGTCACTGATGTTTTTATTGATTATAAATTAGAAGCGTGACTATGCACGATTATGAGTATTATTGTTAAAATATCTCTGTGCAGCTAAACTTCAGTAAAAGTGAAGGGAATTCGGGAGTGCGGACCGCGGTCTTGGTCAATGACAGCGTAGTCCAATTTTAATAGAATGGGGACAAAGAACTCCACTGACACCTTTACATAACCATTACAGATACATCAACAGGAAATTCTTTATGTGTATCTGCTATTTCAATCACTATAGCTAGTTCAGAATTATTAGTATAAATTCATTAAAAAAACGGTTACCTGAGTTCCTAAAACTACTATTTGAGGTAATTGGATGGCATCAGCTCCGACTGTGTTAAAAACGTCTTGCAACTTATTAATAACTGGTATAAGCGCTTCCATAGTTAGTTATGGATTCTATCGTACACACAAATTATATTTCAATAACCCACGACAGTTTTATGTAATACGTAAAGAATATATTTTTATCAAATATCAAAACAGACACACCAACCGGTAAAAGTCGGCCATATTGATTTGATTGATACCCGCGCACCCCTCTTCTCCTGTCTCCGGCCGTTAACTATTTAAGTGATGTGTTCTTATTACTAAAATAGTAAACTGTGTGCTGTTGATTTTATATGTGTACTAAAATCTCATGGAAAAAGGAGAAAACAAAATTTGTAGTTTGCTATACCGGGGAAATTAATAACGACCTTGATATTAAAAAAAAAAAACTATATGACTGCCCCAAAAAAAGTGTTAAAAGTGTTATTTTTTGTCTGTAGTATTAACGACCTGAATATTAATAAAAAATAAATCAATCGTGTATTATTTTTCATACTTATTTACAAGGTTATGCCCGCGACTTCGTTTGCATCACGCATCATCATCGTCGGTTATCACGGGGATTTATCTTTTTTGCACGGAACCCTAATTTATTAGTAGTCCTTATAACATCAGTTATCTGCTAGTGAAAATAAAAAATAAAGAAGTTACAATTATTTAAAAAAAATAATGAACTATAGGTATCTAAACGTCTTAACAGCTGTTTATGTAAATTACTAATTATTTCATGTATTGAGCTATGTTTCAGTCATGAAGGCCTACAACATTACTGCATCAAAGTAAGATTATAAGTACTACTAACGTATTACTATACTTTGTGTAAGTACCTAACGATTATTTTAGTAAAATCGGTACTGAATTAATTTGGCCGAAAGTGTACGTGCGCGAGGTTACGACTCGTGGCGTCTATTATACTTTCAACATTTTTATTTTTTAACAATTCCATATGATTCTGATACATCTATTAAATACTAATATAAGTATGATTTAAGATCATCACTGGGGTTTTATCCCGAAAGGTGCGCATCGTCTGGCTAATTGCTTACAATAATGTTTTTTTTTTTTTTTTTTTTGTTGGGTGGGAAATCATCAAATAACTTCTTTCGCCCTGGGCGGGGCGGGGGGGAGTGTCAGACTTTTACTGATTAAAACCCACCCATGTTCCTTCTTGTGCCCTTTGCGTTCCGGGGGCGCGGTATCTCTTGCGAACAACCCGCAGCCCCGGCAAACAACCCGCAGCCCCGGCCATACAATAATGATACGGTTAAACATCAGACGTATCATTAGACGACAACACAACACACAATTATTTCATGAATTGGCTGAACACTTTGTAAAATAATCTGGCTACTGCTCAGAAGAATCGTTATAATGATATACAACCAACATGCCGCAAAGTGTATTAGTCGATTAATCATTTATGTCTTTTTAAGTTATTAAGAGTTTATACAAGAATTGGCATTTTCCTGGTTATTCCTAATTTATGGGGAATTTTACCGTAATGAAAATATTTTTTTTTATCCAAAAAAAAATAATATTTTCATATTTATTTCTATGTGAGTAAAGTGAAATAGAGAAATGGCAAGAATTGAAAAAAATAATGTCAAAGCCTTCATCATGACACATTGACACCATGCCATAATCATCATCCGTCAAACCGGCCAAACTGTCAAGATTTTATGCTTGTCTGGGGTTGGGGAGTAATTACATTTAATTTAGATTTTCTGATTGTTTAAGTAAAAATTTTGCAACCAGGATTTACAGTTACTCATCTTGGTTATATTTAAACATGTTTAACGCTGAGGTAATACAAATATTGTATTCGCAACCTTAGAAAATGCCGGGAGAAGCTTTACGATGCTTTGAAGATGCAATTTACTATATTTTCAGGTAAACAGTGTGGATGCTCGAAGATATGCAAGTAATTCGCAATCTATACAGTTTGGGCCGTGGCACATATCGTACGATGTGAGTTGCATATTGCCTAGCGTGTGTTCTACAAAGGTCGTTTGCGAACGTGACGATGATCAATTTTGCCAGTTTTGTTTGTAAGTATAAACTTTTTTGTATTATGCAGAAGTTTTCGTCTAGCCGTTTATGCGTGAAAGAGTAACAAACATTCACCTATCCAGTCTCATAAATTTTCGCGTTTTTAATAGTATTAGGCTTAGATTTTAACTTTGTGGAGCTATAGGACAGTAGGAATCTACATGTAGATAAAAGAAGTCTTATTGTAATTAAAATAGAGATACAAACAATTATTTTTCACATTTTCTCCTTAGGTAACTTAATGAGTAAATAAAGAATAAAACAATGGTGTCATTGTATTTTCTTTTGTTTTAGTTATTGATTTGAAAATAATAGTTTTTAACTAATTTTTTTTCCAGATACTGCAGAGAACTGAAGATACCACACTTTCCTGACATGGTGTTCCCAAAAAATGTTCTGAGATTAACTCATAGCAGTGGTGCAGATATAAGTTTCAACCCTCTTGATTCTCTTAGATGTGTAGCAAGTAGGATGGAGGCCATAGAGGTTGCATGTGCGGAAGCTTGGCAGGAAGCCCGGTAATAATATTTGTAATTAGCATATTTGTATACAATACATTTGCTTTGGATATTTTGTTGTAAAAATGTTTCACTGTTTCAAAACGGTATGATCACTATAAACTAGAGAATAACTGGGTAAGACTTTAGTTTTGAATATAATTAAAGATAATTCTCTATCAGAATGAAATAATCATATTAATTTTTTTTAAGCCCAGGTGCTGCGAAACCAAAGAGTCCATTTGACTGGACATTTTCAACAGATTACAAAGGCACACTTACGGATAATATTGTCATAGAGGCAACAGATGAATCTATTGATTTTAACATCCTGAAACAAAAAGAACAAATTCTTTTCTATCATGATCTTACTTTATTTGAAGATGAACTGCATGATCATGGGATATCTAAGCTGTCTGTAAAAATAGTAAGTAATTTAATTTTTTCTATAATATAATTTGCAGCAATGTTCATAGCATAGCCACCATTTTGCCCTTTTTCAATATTTTTTCTATAGTTTTTGTATTGGTATTACGGGCTGGTGTCCGCAACTCCACGTCTTAGCGCGTATTTCACAAGACATGAGCACAAACTTCAAGTTAATTTTTGGGGTTTCTCTGGCGGAATGAAGGAGGCGGGGGGCGCCGACGCTGCACGCGATTGGTGCGAATGATGGACCAATCGTGTGCAACACAACAACAATATTAATTCATGTAGTTAATGTTGAGACTTAAGTTATATATCATAAACTGTTTACTGACTTATTTTTTTGAATGTAATGTACCATAATATTACACAGCAAACATTTACCTAGTCAGTACAGTAAAATTCTGAGTGATAAGCCAACTTAATTGTTTTCTTTGTGTACACATACCTAATGTAAGAAAATATATTTTCAGAGAGTTATGCCTTCATATTGGTATGTGCTGTTAAGATATTTCTTGAGAGTGGATGACGTGCTGGTGAGATCCAATGAAACCAGAATGTTCCATTTGCTTAACTCTGACTTTGTTCTCAGAGAGTACACTATGAAGGAAGCACAAGCAAAAGATTTAAATGTAAGTATGTTATAATATTGAATTTAAATTGGGTCATATCTGAATTATCAGATCTTTTGTGTCATGTGCCTCTTGCATTTAATAAAAAAAAAATAAAAAAATATAATAATACCAGCCTATTATTGTTTCACTGCAAGGCTTCTTATCATATAGAAAACGCAAGAGATTGATTGGACAAGGTGGGTTTGCGATTTCAAACTTAAATTAATTATAAGTCCAGGTTCCCTCACAATGTTTTCCTTCAGTGATGTCAGTGATGTCTAATATAAAGTACAAGTAAATTGAAAATGTCACATTGCTACTTTATTGAAAACCTACAACCTCATGCATGAGAGACCTTCGAGGTGTCCTGCGTGAGCGATGAATGCAACGCGACGCGACACGATGCAATGCGACTAGATGCTACACGCGACAAGTGTCCTACGTGATTTTGGTCATTACTTTTCGAATCATGGAGAAGTACAGCAGTACAATTTTGCTTGTAGTTCGTGGCGTAGTACTTTCTCGCCGCGCCACAAAGAAAATCAAGAATCGGGGTTAATAAGAATGAACCGTGAATAGATCGTGTCGCGTCTGGTCGCCTCAAAACAAATACGCGTTACGTCGTGTCTCGTAGCAGACTGCCATATAGGACGCAAACAGGGTATGCCGTTGCCGCAGCTTCGCGTCGCATTCGTCGCTCTTGCAGGTCACCGCGTTAACCACTGGGCCAACAAATTTATTAAAATACACAATTTTATTCCACAGATGCCTACTTCGCACATGAAAGACGCTGATGACGTAATACCTGTCCTGCCATTGAAAGAAAAAACAACACATAAATTGATTGTGAATATACCTCCAAATTAGGCTGTAGTGTTTTGATCTCCAATAATTATGGAATAAAATAAGTAAGGATTATAAATGTTGTAATAAAGTGAAAGTTCCATTGGGTAGTATGCTAAATAATAGTTTAATTACCAGCCTTTAAATTTTAATATTGTGAAGTGGTGCTATATTAGCAATAGAAAAAGGATAAGAAACTTTATATAAATCTTCCTGTTGATTTGAATAATAAAAATATGTCTTAAAACATAAAACACTTAAACCATCTACACAGCATAACATAATACGATGGAAGTGCTAATGCATGGAGAACTAATTGAAGAATGCAGAAACAAAGTGCACAGATTCGGATACAACATAGAAAAACGGATATATTAATGGAAACTACATAGGATAGACCATGTGTTTCTCAACTCTTACTCAACAGACAGAACAATAATAAAAATTGACCAGATTCACCATCGTGGCTTTTAAGGCTTGCCGCCTTTATTTGCATAATGCTTTTTTAAGCGACCGTATGACCGTGGTGAACAAAAGTCGAAACAGGTCAGGTGGCACTGCCCTAGACTCGCCGCGCTCGCCGCCTTAGAGAATATCTGAGAACAAGTCGCTTCCGATTCCAAATATATTTTAGAAGACTTACTCGATGAATTTATACGATTCTGCATTAGTACCAATCAGGATCAGTGTTGTACTGCACAAACGTGATGCGGCAATAAATAATAATGATTTGTATAAAAGTGTTTGTTTATTGTTATTAAATAACCTCTCTGCCAGACCCTATATTACGAGAGATATCTAAATCCGAAAAAAATCTTTGCCTTTAATCTTGATTAATAGGTAATAGCCACATTTCATGATAACGCAGTTATGAATTGATTCACGCGTCATCGTGGAATCGATTTTTTTTCGCAGTATCTACATTGTGCGAATTTCTCTTATAATATAAATAAACAACTATAATATATCAATGTTTCGATCAGGATTTAACAAGACACGATACTATGGTGTTTCTTTTGGGGGTGCTGGTTTTATCGGTCTGCTATATACAGTTTAGGTACTTTTCGATCGCCTGCGGATTCCTTGTCAATCATTATCTAATGGAGCAGGGGATGGAAGTCGATTGCACTTTCTCCTGCCGCCCCGAGGTCAGTCACCGTAGGTACTGGCCAAACTAATCACTCCGTCACCATGTCTTGCACAATGACTCTGGTTTTTGGGCAGCTAGCCCAAAGACAGTGGCACTGTCTCCTGAAATCGTTTCGTTTACTTTTTTATGCGTCTATTTTCCTAGATGGCCACGTTGAAATAAATTGCGTTCAAGAATAGCTTAAAGGAAATTCATCACAACGTGTTATGTGACGTCGTTTCGTGTGTATGTGTTTTCACCCTTACTGTTAAGTCACTGATATCTAGTTGCTAGACAGATGTTTTTAGTAAGTAGCAACACTAGTAACTACGTTGGTTTATCTCTTCATTAGATCATTAATTTTGTGTAGACTTCTATGATTATTATCATGTTAATCGCGATAGAGTGAGGAATGAAATTATACGAGAACGTTGCGGATTAAAAGAGGATGTAGTGACAAAAGTAGAAAAGAGTATGCTTAGATGGTTCGGTCATGTTGAGAGAATGAGTGAAAGGCGACTAACAAAAGGGATTTATATGGCAGATGTGAGTGGCAACGCCGGGAGAGGACACCCTAGAAAGACCTACCATGAGACCTAATTGGTGAGGTTCTTCAGAAAGGTCGGGTGCGCAGTACTCGCAACCGGCGTGCTTGTATGAACAGATGCAAGAACGTGGACGAGACGAAGGAAGTATGTAAGGATCGTAGCAGGTGGCGTTCTGTGGTTTCTGCCTACCCCCAAGGGAAAAAGGCGTGAGTTTATGTATGTATGTAATCAGAATACTGATATGCATTCATAGATTGAATACCGATATGATTTTTTTCGGTTTGCTCCTGTAGGTAGTTTTTTTTTAAATGGGACTATCCCGTCACACTATTCCCAACTACTGCAACATCTATAAGCCAGAGTCATCAGTGGAGACCGCCAGAGGAGCGCTGTGGCAATGAAGCTCGACGAGTCCCGGAGAAATGATACAACGGTCTTGGATCCCGCAATTAAAATTAATCAGAAAAGATTTGCGGAGGAGTAGGACAAAAACATAATTTCCACTTCCCTCCAAACAAGCAGGAGACAGAACAGAACTAGGCCAACAGGCACAAAGGGATGTTTACAACTGGGATAAGCCCAGATTGCCAAGCACCACGGATTGCAATTATTATTAACTTAATGGGTCCTAATGTGAGCTGCTACATTTGACTCCCGTAATAAGTATGGCAAAAACGCTTGAATGCACGGAAATTAGTTCTAGTTTCTACGAGGTCCGCGTAATAAACTACTCCGGATGTAACTAGTTAAATATTTCGTTCATTCTGCCAAAGATTACACTCTATGGGAGTGTAATCTTTGACAGAATGAAAGATATGATGAGCAGATTGATCATATTCACAGTCAGATCTAGAACATTGACACAAGGGAGAAGCAACATGATTGAAAGAAAACAATTTACTCTTAAAGTTGGCGTGACCTGTGAGAAATTGGGCAACACAGTGCTCCACCTCCAGCCATGTTCTGGCCAGCCGTTCACGTCCTGCCGGGACTGCGGGTTGTTCGCAAGAGATACCGCGCCCCCGGAACGTAAAGGGCACAAGAAGGAACATGGGTGGGTTTTAGTCAGTAAAAGTCTGACACTCCCTCCCGCCCCGCCCAGGGCGGGAGAAGTTATTCGATGATTTCCCACCCACCAAAAAAAAAAAAAAAGCCGTTCACGTACTGAAGGAAAGAACTAGTGGAGGCCGGCCTTTAATGGAATTATCCCACCTACATAACCATTCGGATAAAAGTTCCTCCCAGACGTCAGTCTGCGGTTTAAATAATCAAGAGATCTTAGCACGGTCACGTTGTGTTAGAAAGCTTGCGTCGATTGTCTCTCGCGCTACTATTCTTAGTACATTGCAGCATGTCGCTGCACCTCGAGATCGACTGGAAGTACACCTGCAAGTAATGGTTGCGCCTCAGTACTAACGGTCCTATACGCTTTGCATAAAATGTTAAAGCTAACCGTTAACTTTGAAGCAATTTACGTCGTACCGTCCCTATGGTGGCCCTATTGGCCCCAACAGGTAAACCGTAGCACATACAACCTAGGTAAGTAGCCCCATATATAGTTTTTAGAGTTAAGAAGGATAGACCCCAAGTAGCTTTATAAATTCTCGTTATAAACATTTTTTTGACTTTTTCTCCTATAGTTTGAATATGGTCAATAAATGAAAATTCTTCTTCTCTAAGACCAAACCAAGGTAGCACACGGATTGTTTTCGTTTAATGGAAAAGTTATTAAATTTAATACTAGGCCATGATATAAATTACCCTTTAAAGTAAGTTGATAGGTTTTTTGCGGTGCAAAGGTTAAACGGTTTCGATCGCCCCACTGAGATATTAAACGTAGGCATGTGTCAGTTAAATTCTCAAGTCCAGCCCTAGTACTTGACTGAATGCGCAGAAGGCCGTCGTCCGCGTAACCGGTTAAGGAACAGCCGCATGGAAGTGGAATCCCGAGAAAATGGTCAAAACCTAAATTAAATAATTACCGAGAATCGAACCTTGAGGACATCCTATGGTTATTGACTTCGATGCGGAATAATGTCCAAGTTTGAGCTTCGCGGAACCATTTACAAAGTAAGAGTAAACAAGAGTACTAACTACAGTCCACCAAATCTAGAATGAACTTACCGACGCAAGTATGCCCGAAGCGTTTATTTATTTATATTCATTAACACGTACATTTGTTACTCGTATAACAGGCAAGACCCAAGCAAACAAAAGTATTTAGATATAACCTGCTGATTGTCCAGTCCCAAGTAACGGGTCTGGGTAGAAGTTAGATACATAGTGAATAACATGCTAAGTGTCACGCTCTGGAATAGACTGGAAGTAGCTTGAGTCCGGCCTCGAAATAAGGCAAGATTGCCTTGACAACACGTTCGCATAAATGCTGTACATAGCTATAAATCGATTAACTAAACATATTCAAATGTCTCTTTGAGGGCGCCTTCTTAGCTCTGGTAGAAGGAAGCATATATTTCAATTAAACCATTTCCAAGCACTTTTGGATTGTCAAGGAGTCGATTTGTTAGTCAGAAAACTGAAGCTAGTTGCTCGTTCCAAAACGTAAGTAGGAGTCCCTATGTAGAAGAACGAGGAAGGACATTCTCATTTAAGATTTTACAAAGTCCTGATTACATTGTTCTTGTTACTTTTCAATTCAAAGGCGTAAAACGCACCTAGGTAGTTGTCAGCGCCTTAAAATTAATAGACTATAGATACGTGTAAGTAAATAAAGGTACGTATAATTGAATAATTCAATGATTTTAATCATAATTTAATAACAGATGTCTGATTCAGATAGAGTTGAGTTTTATCTGCAACTGAAATTGTTATTTCAGTTGACTTGCACAAGTGTCCTAAGAGTGTAGCCATACTTATAACTCTATTTTTAGTAGAAGTATTTTCGAAAAGAATCTTTATTGCGATAATGTGGCGAACACTTCTACCTCGGTTGGTTATTTTATTAGGTTTGTAATTAACATTATTTGCATTTAGCATTAACTGCTACCGAGTTTACGTAAAAATCTAAATGTATATAAAAAGTAATAAGAGATTTAAATAACAATTTCAATTTTCCAGTGTTACTTTATTTGCATAATGGGCATGCTAATATAGCAACGTACGTGGTGCGCGTAGGGAATCTTCTTCACATGCAGCAAGGCATCGGCTGGCCGTTACACCTTAACGTGGCAGAAGGTCACGAAGCTTTGATGCGGCTCTCTGAACATCTGGAGAATCAACAGTCCTGTGAGGTGACCACTCCTGCTGGACTCAAGTTTAACGTCAACAATCCCCCCAGCAATAGGTTGGTAACTTAATTTACATTCCACAGTTAGATGATCCCATGAACTTCGTATTATCAAGAATTTTTATTTTCCATTTTTCCTAAACCAACCCAGCATTGAGTAAACAAAAAAAAAAAAAAATTAAATCGGTCTAGCCTTTTTGGAGTTTCTGAGGAGATTAACGCACGTCAATTGATTTTTATATTAGTATATAAAAGCTAGATAGAACACAATAGACATTTTATTGGGCAATTTTAAATAAAAAATTCTGCCTAGGCTGTTAGTTTAACGAATAAGCATGCCATAGCAACCTCGACTCGTGGCGACTACTTTACCAGTGTTCTGAAAATAGTTCAGTCTCGAGAGAAATCTAGTTAATATTAATGCAACAGGAGTTCCCTACGGTGCTCTAACTTAACTCTTAACTTCATCTCTCGTAGGTACTTTAACTGAGTCGTTAGAAGTAAAATAATTTAAAAGCTTTTAATTAAGCGTGTCGGCTTCATATTCTAGCTGGCCCGGCGAACGTTGTGTCGCCTCAGAATCAATAAATGTTAAGTATATAATAGTTATTCTCCTTCTGCGAAACAGTTATGCTAGAGAAGAAAGCGGCGGGACGGTTGAGGCAAAGAGTCTCTCGTCCCAGCCGCCACGTTAGACGCTCCGGCCTTCTGGAGCCGCGAGACGATTCCTGGCCACCGTAGATGCGGGCCTGTGGACGGTGAGCAATGGGTAGCTCACTGTCCGTACGTTGTATAACGACAGGCCGTGTCGACGGCGCGTTCAAAGAGATGTCAGCAATTTTAGAAGGGGCCACTCAAGGCCGATGCCTGCCGGGGCTGCGGGTTGTTCGTAAGAGACACCGCGCCCCCGGAATGCAAAGGGCACAAGCAGAAACAGGGATGGGTTGTAGTCAGTAAAAGTCTGATACTGAGGGCGGGGGAAGTCATTTGATGAGTTCCCATCGGTAACAAAAAATAAAAAATAATAATTGTTATTCTGGTATTCGGGCCGCAGGCAAATCCAACAAATCATAGATCATTAAAATCAGTCTAGCCGTTTTTGTTTTATAAATGGTGTTAATAATCTGAATTTGTTTTATGTAGATATACAGATTTCTCATTTTTATCGAAAATATTTAGGTAGTTTTTAGAGCGTTACCATTCAATTGTGCACAGGTTGGTGGTACATGGGTGTATCACGGATCACGGCACGGCCTGATGATATTGTTGACGGCATTATAGGTATCTAGATAAGGTTTTTAAAGATTATCTAGAACATAGATAGGTATTAAGGGTAAGACGTACCTACCCAACTAACATACTCATTCGATCCCAAAGAAATTAGGATATCTGTATAAGACTATGATGCTTTTTTTGTCCAAATTTATCGTGTAAAGATTCGAGGCTTGGAGTGACGGCTGCGGCGTACGGGTCCAGAACGTGGTCCTCGAGGACGTGGGGCGGTGGCGCATGACTGCTACCAGCGGAAACCACTCGATCACCGGTTGGTCGGAAATGCAAGTCAATGGTATGTACATAAGCGCGATATTTTACGTAATCTTTATTATACATAGGTGTAAAAGGACACATCACATAGCCGCTAGTTAGGCATAGCTACTATCCAACAAACTAAGAAACACAGAGCAAAATGTATCACCAGGAAACGACTTGTGTTTTCTGTGCACGCAAAAGTATAGGGGGCTTAAAGTTTAGTCACAACATTTTAAAATGGTTAAAAAAAAACTTAAATATTTAGTGATTTTGACCTTCAATGTTTCCAAAATCTAAAGGTTCCCAGATATTGTCTAGAACTCGAAAATTATCGGAATTATGGTAAGAACATAAACATTTTGGCTTCGTAAAGTGCTTTGTTACACTCTTTTTACGTTGCTTAGGCAATTATAATAAATAAGTGATGTGTAGCGTTAGCATAAAAGTACTAGTGGGTTTTCTGTCCGAAATCAAACAACTCTATTTCATTTTACGGTGCTACAATCACTTTTACGAAATTTAAACAGCTTTTTAAGGCTAAAATTCAATATTTTTAAGAAAAGTTGTGTTTTTTAATTAGCCGTGTTACCATCACCCATATGAATATAATAATACCAGCCTATTACTGTCTCACTGCACGGCGACTGCCTCTTCTCATACATAGAAGGCACGAGCATTGATCACCATGCATGCTCCTCAAGGTGGGTTGGCGATTTTAGACTTATATTAATAAGGATTGCTTAGTTAGGCTAGTTGTCCTAAGCGCGACTGCTACGCTAAAGATCTTGGGTTCGATTCCCAGGTCGAGCAAAGTGTTATTGCGTTTTAATCAAATTCTCAGCAGTAGCTCGGAGTTAGGATTTGTGCCCGGTTGTAATGGCAATAGGCTCGCCCTCTATTACATGGGACTTAAAAATATATCGGCGAGATGTGGGTGTACATTGGTTACATCTCTGCCTAACCCCTCGAGGAATACAGGCGTAATGGTATGTGTGATTAATTAGCCCAGGTTTCCATCCAGGTTTACAATTTTAGATGACAGTGTATGTCCAAGATATACTTAGAAAGTAGACTATGAACTGAAAAAGTCGTATTGGATATCGCACTCGAACAAATATTATTGTACTTAACGAACAAATATGACTATTCACACATAACGACATTTTTTCATTCATTATTAGGAACCTTATCTTACCGTTTATACTTTCGTTCGTGTTAGGCATACCCGATATTTCAAATATTGTGAAAGTGAGTGATGCCTACTGATAAGTATTCATTATAATATCTTACATTTAGGTTTTTATAAACAAATAGCTATCGACAGGCTATACAAACAATCATTACTAGTAGATACATCAAAGTAATCAATTGGATCACTTTAATATATATTGAAATATCTAATCAATACTCATATATCTGCTTACAATGTAGCATTTGTGATAAAGACATAATGTGATAGGTATGTGTGAAGAGTAGAGATTGCATGGTTCTAGATTGCTTTGAGTTGATCCGGATAAAGACTTCGCCTCGATATACTTGTAGGTAATTTTGTGTACATGACCAGATAGGTAAATGATACATACATACCATCACGCCTGTCTTCCCTGAGAGGTTAGACAGAGGTGTAACCATTGTACAATCACAGTTCGCCGGTATGTTTTTAAGTCCCATGTAATAGGGGGCGAGCCTATTGCCATTAACCGGGCACAAATCCTAACTCCGAGCTGCTGCTAACAATTCCATAGAAAACCCCAGTCGCGCTTAGGTCCACTAATCCAACGAGACAGGTAAATGATAATAGTGACGTAGGCACTTCACAATTGTCCTATCTGGTCAAATAAATACAAAATATATTTTTAAATTGGGATCCCTAATCCCTGTTTGAAAGCATACCAGGGAGCCAATCAGCAACACTTAATACTAACATATTATTATAATATTACTTTGTCTTGCGCACTGTTGAATTGACAACCCTCGGCTCAAAGCCGAGAGCTGAAAATCCAACAACTAAAAGTACAAAGTAATATTATAACGGTACTGTTTTAAGAGATGGAAGTAGGCTATGAAAACCGCAAAAAATTAAAAGATGTGTTAGTAATTCATACATAGCTTCGCGTGAGGAGGTACATTGGTGGCCACTCAGGCGACGCGCGACATTCATAGTGCCCCTCGTCGCGCGACGGAGCTCGATTTTTAGATAAAATCTCAATAAAAATGCGTCCCTGCGTAGGGTATTTGGCTCCATTCTTCGTACCCCTCGGATGGTTAGTTGAACGGACATGTAATATTGAAGACTGTGAGGACCCTAAGCAAAACCCATGCGTAAATATATACCATCATAATACCGGATAATTGATGTATTCTTTAGTTATTGACGACTAGATTTTTTCGGCGTGATCGCCGGTTATCCGCGGGGTTTAATTTTTCTGCGCGGAGGCCTAATTCTTTTCAAAAATAAATGTTTCCGAAGTTACTCCTTTTAACATCAGCTATTTGCGAGTGAAAGTCCCGAAAGAAATTGGCATTAATTAGCTGCAACAGACAGACAAACCGACACACAGAGAAATTTTTTTTTAAAAGGAACACATGTATTGGGTTAAAAATAGTAACATTACAAACAGACACTTTAATTTTATTTATTTGCAGGTATATGTAGATATATATTGCCAAATAACACTCCTGCGTTTATTTCAGAGCAAATAACAAGTTACACTCCGGATGCTATATCGCTGCAGGATGGTCAGACTCATACAGTAGTGGATCTATCATCCTTGAACAACTCCTACTGCTTGGTGGCTCAGCCATTCACTGAAAGCTCCTTAGTACCGGGACACTGTCAAGTGACCCTGGACCGAACCACCAGGGCTGTGCAGGGAAGATGGAGCATTTTGCTTGGTATACCTGGACGAGTGTCTGAATTGCATATTGATACGACTGTCGCTGTGGAGGGTGAGTAGTGCATCTGCCTATAGAGTTAGAGTTTCTTAGTTAGAGTTATTTTGTTTCCGAAAACCTACAGTAATAATATTACTCCCATTTTGACTCAATTTTTTGCGACAAAAGCTGCTTGTAGTAAAAGGAATGAGCAGTCAGCATGATTTTTACAGTGATTGTTTTGACGAGGCAAGCTATTTGTGTTTCAATAAAGATTCATACATTAGCGATTGCCTTGCTTACCATCCCTTAGGAGCGTAACTGCAATGAACAAAGTCCCTTATATAATATAATATTCATTATGTACATAAGTGTGTGTGTAAGTCATAAGTTTTACAATTCTGTGCTATCAGTACTGCACAGCAATGCAAGCAATACGGGACGTCCCAACACGTCGTAAAATACATCAAGTGGCCATGTCGCAAACATGCAGACAGTCGGACACTAGATATTCAGATTCCGAGCACGATTTACGATTTCACTGCAAACGGATCTCGGTATTTCAGGATTTAAATTTCGGAGATATTCGTGCATAGCTTTTGAAATATAGGAGCTGAAAATATTGTTTCATTGGATAGGGAGTGCAGATTCTTTTTTATTTAACGGGTTGTTGCCCTGTTAATTTCGAAACTGATGGTATTTAGCGCTAATTTATAATTAGAACAATAGGGGTAAAGAAATGGTGAAAATAAACAAATGATGGTTATATGCTTAAAATTTTTGAACAAAATCTCACTCTTATCACCAAGTTTGGCTGTGTATGGAATTTTTTAGAGTTTGTTTTTAATACCTATTTTACAACAAATATCTCCCAATCGTTATTTATTATCAAACAAAGTCATCAGACAAACAAAACAATTTCACGTCACGATTAGCGTAATGTGAAGAGCATTAATGTCACGTTCACGTTTAAGGTAAGGTATATCGGAATGTTATCGCTTGATGATGTACCGGTGAGGTGACGCATGGACATGACTCCGATGCCCGATAAGGGCACCTTTGCAAGCACTTGTTGTACCTGTTCCGCCACTAGGTCGGGTCCTCGACATTGCCTTATATGTGGAAAGGTGATCTTGACATTAGTGCCGTGATTCGCCTCAGTTATTTTGGTGGCCGAGCCTCTTCCATGTCTAGTCACATTGGTTTCAAAGCACATCTATCTGTCTGGGTACGATAGCCAAGACCTCGAGATGCGACGCAACGTCGTATTACCTACCTATAAATCTTAACATTGTTATCTAATTTATGATTCAGTACTAGATATATAGAAGAAAGGAAATAAGTAAATTAATTATGAGAATGAGTTGAATCTATAACAGATTCTAAGTTCAGCCAATACTTGTGTATTGGCTGAACTTAGAATCTGTGGGTTCCAAAGTTCAGCCAATACTTATGTATTGGCTGAACTTTGGAACCGACGTACATGATTATGAGTTTATTTCAGGTGAGCGGCTCGATGTGGGCTATGTCCGTGAAACAGACAATCATAAACTTCATTTATACTGTAATATTCTGCACACGGCAAAGAATATTACTTTTTGCCGTTTTCAAAAAACTACGGAAGTCTCTGGTTTTAATGTCATGGACGGTTTGAGTGATGGTCGGTACAGGTTGGTAGCTTAGCGAATATAGTTTCCTTTTCTCTGAATTACCTGCCAGTTTACCTATCGATTGTCTCATCAGTTTTGTTCGACCTATCTATGGGTCACATAGATTAGTCTCTGATACGGTTAAGGTAGAAAATACTTTGTACATAAAATAGGTAAGGTGTTTTAATTTATTTAAAAAATGGTCGATACTCCTAATAAGCAATAATTCTTCCAGTTACTACGGACACGGTTTTTTCAAAAAACAATGTGGTTTGACAATAGAATCGGTGACTGCTCAAGATTATGGAACTTGGAGATGCACTGTTGGAGTTCAGGAAAGGGTCGATACTGCTATCCATCAGCTGACACCAATGCAAGCACTTATTACTGTTACTGCAGAAGAAGGTGAATAGTACAAAAGATCTAGATATTTTTGACCTAGATATTCGACGATACGGTTCCCGCAGTAGCTGAGCGATTGGCTGCTGCGCTGCGTGTCGCGGCTTCGATTCCCGCATGAAACTAATTTGATATGGCCTACAGAAACTGGTTCAGGGCTTCAGGGTCTGGCCATTTGTGTATGTGATTTCATATGTTTGTCATCGCACTCACGATCAGAAGAAATCCCTAGTGTGGGGCAGTGTTAAAAAAAAGCCTTTACCCTTTTTAGGTACATTAGATTTAAACATTACTAGCAAAATGAAGGTGTGAATATACTCTACACCAATGTGGCTAACCCTTTGAAGAAAATAGGCTTGATATTATGTTTTGTGTTAGATCTATATCTGTCTGTCTTTTTGACTTTGCTATAACAGCTTACCTACTTCTAAAAGTCAGTCCAAATGTTCGAGCAGTTTTTATTGATTAATTGAAAATGGACTTAAGATATAAGAAATAGAGTTGACAATTGTGCGTAAGATATAATTCCGCTCAACATTTATGATATTACATTCGAATACGTATTTGTTGTGCTGCTGTGTTTGCATTGACTCTAGACGACGAAAACATGTTCAAAGATAAATCATTTGGCAATAAAATGACAAATGTGTAGATTTATGTCATAATCACAGGACAAACTCGGTTTTAGGTACAAGGATAAAGCGAGACATCGAAAGATCAGAAGAGAATGAAAGAAGGACGTTGTTCGCTCGTGAGGATTCCGATGTGACGATTATGTGTCGCGCGGACGCATCTCTCAAGTATTGTTGGTACCAGCATCCCAACGGCTCTCAGTTCACACCTATGCCACGACAAATTGGTGTAGAACAGGCTTATTGGTAAACTCTTTTTTATGGACTTAATTAACAAATCCGTTTTTGCAATTCTCTTACATACTAAAATAAATGAAATATTCCATCATTTTAATTTTAATTTCGTGATGGCTCAGTGATTAAGCCATACGCTTCTCGTTCATGAGGTTGTGGGTTCGATACCGGGGCAAGAGCCAATGAGACTTTTTTAATTCATATTAAAGGAAGAATTGCCCATCCACCTTTAGCAAACGTGGTGATCAATGCTCGTGCCTTCTATGTATGAGAAGAGGCCTTTGCCTTGTAGTGAAACAATAACAGGCTAGTATTATTATTTAATGTTATTGTCTCGTAGGTATACGGGTGAAAATCTGCAGTCTGGTGACTGTGGGATCACCTTTGCTAACGTTTCTAAAGAAGATGCTGGTACATGGACATGCCACATGGGCTTTAGCTACCAATTGGGCATAGAGATCATGGATGAAGTGGAACTTCGAGTCACTGGACCGCTAGCTGTTAATGAACCAGAAGTTGATGCTTGGGTTGGTGGCAGCGCCACTTTGTATTGCCACACCTCAAATGGGCCAAGCCCACTCGATTATTGCAGATTTTTAACTCCTAATAATATTGGTATGAGACTAGATTCTTCGGTGGATTCGCAGAAGTGAGTACCATTATACGTCGTACGTTACCTTCGCCGACGCTACACGCGGTCGATCCGACTCACAGACCAATCGCGTGCAGCGTCGGCGTCCCAAAAAAGCCAGAAAATAATTAAAAAATCCAAAAATTAACTTGACATTTGTGCTCACGACTCGTGGCAACTACTATACATGGTTGATTAAAATATGTACCACATTGAAAAATATGCTAAGACCTTCTTAATTTATTCAGAAAACAATAGGAACTTTATCGCTGCTACGTTTTTCTTGAGGGTTATATACCTAATTATAGGCTATAACTGCCTCGGTAGCCTAGTGGTGCTAAGTGCGACTGCCACGCTAGAGGTCTTGGGTTCGATTCCCAGGTCGAGCAAAAAGTGTTAATGGGTTTTTCTATGAAATTCTCAGTAGCAGCTCGGAGTTAGGATTTGTGCCCGGTTAATGGCAATAGGCTCGCCCCCTATTACATGGGACCTAAAACATACCGGCGAACTGTGGGTGTAAATTGGTACACCTCTGCCTAACCCTCCGGGGAATACAGGCGTGATGGTATGTTATGTTTTATAGGCTATATTTTGTTATCAAAAAAATAAGGCATCCGTGATGAAAATGATAGGATAACATAAAACAAAATTTGTATAAAAAAATGTTTGTCCTTTTGCTTCTAATTTTTTTATGATAATCTAATTCACCCTTAGGGCAAAACATGGTGGTATCCAAAATAGAAAATGTTAAAAAAATTAAGAAGTTTTTTTGATGCTGTTACTTTTTTAGTGCTATCCTGGAGCGTTTTTATTTCACCCCTGAGAGAAGCTTGGACTACGGCGACTGTTCGCTGACTATCAACCCAGTTTAT
Organism: Caradrina kadenii; assembly: GCA_947462355.1. NCBI lineage: Eukaryota > Metazoa > Arthropoda > Insecta > Lepidoptera > Noctuidae > Caradrina > Caradrina kadenii. The sequence goes on along the minus strand of OX381677.1, from coordinate 6,651,996 downwards.
GAAGAAGACTTCGGTGAATGGACTTGTGCGGCTTTATTGCACGACCATGTTGAGGAGTCAAGGGACACCGTGCGCCTTTATGCCAGTAAGTATTCTTGAAATAGTTTGTTTAATACATATAATTACTAAGTGTAGATAACCTTTGTCAATTGTATTTCTGAAATAAATTATTGTATCTACGTAATCTTAAGGCTGTTCCCTCACGTGAGGGACCGATTTTTTTGTCGGAGAGAACGGAACATATGAATTCTAATATACCAACGCACACGTTCTACAAAAAGTCACTCCCACGAAACTATGGATCTATTGAACGATCCGATAATTAGTCGATCCTAAAAAAAGTCGGACGCGTTCGGGGAGGCGCTAAACTATTTTTATGACAAAAAAGTTTAAAAAAAATTTGCATTCACATATTGCTTCGTCGGCACCGATGTGGTGATGTTTAACGTGTGCGGAGGTCCTGAGTAAGAAATACAAATTTTTATTATTAATAAAATATTGAACTATGTCCGAAACACAATTAATTACAAGGATAACAAGATTATGGAGATGTTATTAAAAAGTAACTCAATATCATAATGTAATGAACGTACCGCCTCGTTAGCCTAGTAGTCCTAAGCGCGACTGCTACGCTAGACGTTTTGAATTCGATTCCCAGGTCGAGTAAAAAGTGTTATTGGGTTTTTCTGTGAAATTTTTAGTAGCAGCTCGGAGTTAAGTATTCTGCCCGGTTAATGGCAATAGGCTCGCCCCATATTACATGGGACCTATACATACCGGCGAACTGTGGGTGTAAATTGGTACATCTCTGCCTAATCCTTCTGGGAATACAGGCGTAATGGTATGTTATGTGTAAGAACATACAAAACTAATTAGTTAATTATCCTAGATGCAAGGCTCTGAGGAAGTGACATAGATGAAATGTTACAATACATTAAAAGGGACTTGTGTCAATTTTTAGACGCAGCGCGAATGCCTCGTCTGCGGGCTGGTTTGATTGGGACATCAGCAGGGGTCGCATTTTTAGCTCTAGTCTTAGCCATTGCTGTGTGGCACAAGAAAGGAAGGCCAATACCCTGGTCTAATATCTATCAACGGTTTCGTCACCGGAGTGGAAACAGCTCCATGGGCTTGAGCAGTGCCATAGGCTTGGAAGAGCTATCTGAGAGGGCGGAGCACAGAGCGAGTGGCAGTACGACCAGTAGCACTGAATTACAAGGACAAGCTTGAAGTGACAAGACTGAAAATAGCATGTAAAAAGAAAAAAAATGTTTGTGTAAGACATTATATTAGATACAACTGTTAAAATTATTATAGCTCTATGTACATATTTTGAACAATTATGAGTATTAAACGTTTTGGACTTGAATGAGAAGTAACTGAAATTCAGTTTATTATGATTATTTCTGTTTGAAAAGTGTACCCATAATGATTGAGCTGCACAAATAGAATCATGCTTACAACAGCGCACAGAAATCAGCATCATCAAACAGGCAGGTCGTGTAAGGTTCAATAGAAATAAAACATTTCGTTTGCTAAAAAAGTATTTATTATTTTATGTTTAACCTACATATTTACAAGTAACATCACCTTGTATCCATAAACTGCGACCCTATCTGCCTAAAAATTCGCTTAAACAATAATTAATAGTAAATTCCGTGACAATTATGTCCCTATCTAACAAACGAGTGTCATGCATTTTAAATTTACAAAAAAGTAAGTATAAAACATGAATTCTGTTTTTAGAGGGCACATCATTAACATAATACTCACCTGATATTCGAGAAATAACTAGTAATTGGAATAAAACATTAATTTATCATGCAATCTTATCATGAATTATTTGTTAACAGCTGATTGTAGAAGGATATTGCAATTGTTGTTTTAATGGCGAGCGAATCGTCGCTTAAATTCTAAAATCACAGGTTAGTTTACGCGTCTGAATATCCTTTAATGATTTGATTGATGGTCACTTTGGAGAAGAACTTGTTGATGGCCTTGACACAGGTGCGCACGATCTGCTTGATGGCCGAGGGAGACAGCTCGTCCATCAACTGCTGCCAGTTTTGGTTAGCGAACTGAAGGGTGGTTTCCGCTAAAAAAACAAAGAACCTCGTTATTCAAGTACTATTAAAGGCTAATCTTAAATGCAATTAGGAAATGAGAGAGAATATCAAAAAGTAGGTAGGTCTCTATGCAAAACAACGAGGAAGTAACTAAACAGACACTTTTGTCAATCATATTTCAACAAAATCCTGGTTACATTTTTCTTGTTTCTTCTATATTTGATAACAATGCAAGTAAAGGGCAATTTAAGATAATTAAAAACATAAAGATAAGTAAAGAGATCACCAGCAGTCTCCACTGACAGCGTTCGTATACGTAGGTATGTACATGACATTTAGCTTACTCATTGTTAAGGAAAATTATACTTGGAATTTTATTTCAGCTTTGGTTTTTATTTTTTGAGGATAACATAAAGTATTGTGTCGTCATCATAGCTACAGGGAAGATACTGAGTAAGATAATCACTGAGTTTTGTGGTTATTTTTCCTTCACAAAAGATCTCTTCGAATAAAGTACGGGGCGGTTGCTATTGTTAAAAACAACCCACATGCATATTTATGAAAAGAAGGGTCCATAATCATAGTAAATCATGCATATTATCGTTTGTTGCAATTCTGTCATGTTATTTTATTACCTAAAACTGATAAGAGCAAATTTATTGTATATTTGTTTTTCGCAAAAATATCCATTTCTTTTTATCCATTGAAGCAGAAAATGGATTTTTTATGACTCAAATGGAAGGAAGAATTTGCATTCTACTGTTACAAGTGTTCCATGTTGGTATCTGAGCAATTCTGATAATCTAGTCCCAATCTTATCTCAGCAACAATCAATGTCAAAAGCTTGTTAAAAAATGCATATTAGTAAATTAGAGGTATTTTTGACAGATTGCGACTGAGATAAGAATGCAAATGTTCTTTAAAGATACGAGAATTGCTCCCCAAGATTGTTGACCGCGGGTTGCAAGATATGTTTGTCTTTTCCCTAGACATGACTTTACTAAAGGTCAATGTTTATGTTCTCATCAGACTGAATCACAAACACGATAAAGTCGGACTAACTTGAGCAGTTAAACACGTTTTATCGACAGGACCGGTCCAGGTACATTCTTTTATGCATATATTATTTTGTATATTTTATTAATTGTCATTAAACACTCACCGAGTTGCTTGTTTCCATTGAACAGGTTCTTCAGGTCGAATGTAGTGCGTTCAATAGTGTACTTGTACTTTGGTGTAACTAACTTTAAGTGTTCGCCATTGCTATCCTCATCTTGGATCAGTTGACTGTCGATGTGCACTTCGACCCCCTCTGTGGATTGCGGTAGTCTCTAAATAGTTATTTGTTTAAACATAGGTTACCTACTTATTTGTTCAGATTTACTTTTGGTTCAAGGTAAGGGTTAAAGTACACCTTATAGAAGATAAAAAGTTGGTTTAAAATTCAGGGATTGTTCTTTGAATTGGGAAGACTGCACATAGGTGTATAGGTTTTGTAGGTATATATAATGTACGTTCCATCATCCACGAAAGACGCTTTGACCTTAAATATGACGTATGAATGTGATATAATTATAATGTTTCGCACTAAAATAGTAAGATAATAAAAAAAAAGAATTTATTGAAATTGTACTCACGGGCATCAACGAAAGCGTCTCCACTTCCTTGTATCGGGAGAACTAGAATTCTGCCATCGGCAATATACTGAGCGGTTAAACTCAAGTTACCTTTGAATGACAATGAGAAGGTACCCCCGGTTTTAATGAACTGTACCCTGAAACGGTAAAAATACTGGTCAATAACCAGACGTAGACGTTGACTTGCCCGGCAAAGACTATCGTCTTCAATCATTATTAAAAACAACAACTACATGTTTCTATAATAATACCGAAACTAATATAATTACATGACTGCAGTTGTTACAGTAAGCAAATTGTAAACAATAAGTACCTACTAATGAATCAATACTAATATTATAAAACTGAAGAGTTTGTTTGTTTGTTTCGTTGAACGCGCTAATCTCAGGAAAGACTGGTTTGAATTGAAATATCTTTTTGTGTTGTATAGTCCATTTATCGAGGAAGGCTTTATAACATCACGCTACCCACGGAAGCCACGCGAACGAAGTCGCTGTTAGAAGCTAGTATTAAGATAAATTTGTTATGTAACAATGTACCAATAAGATTACTTTTAAGCTGCATACATAAAAATAATTAAGATATGAGGAAATTTTTGAAAAGGACGTATACCTACTTACGTCCTGTACTACTATAGCAAGGAATATTAAAAACTACCTGGACAGTCATTGTTAATCCTGTTTGATCTCCAAAGAATGTCTTAGAATCTCATGACGCCGACACTTAGTGAGGACAAAAATCGATGTCTATAGTGTAATTAGTACCTATACCAAGTAGGGTTAGCACAACAAATTATCCATAATTAGTAGAAAAAAAGCAGTCTTCGACAAATTGTCAATAGGTAAATTGTATCAAGAAACCCGTTTACAAGCAATTAGGTGTACCCACACGTGTATACCCCTATTGTATTGATTCTGCGTTTAGTCCACAAGTACCGAAGAGTTCGAATATTTGCATACAATGTGTAGCGTAGTCTTGGTGTTTCAAAACTTATATAGTTTTCAATGATCATTGTTTATTGATTAAAATGATTCAGGATAGAAAAATACTTCCGAGTACTTCGCCGTACAAGGTCTTGTATGTGGAAATAAGTACCTACGTGAACAGAAATAAAAATAGCCATGTAGGATAAATAAGGCTGATGAAAAGCGAACAAAGAACTAGATATATTAGTAGGACGTGTACAACAATGGGTCTCTTTATCTACTAAGTTTCCTTAAATCTTGACACAGGAAAATAAACTAACTGCCTCGTTAGACTAGTGGTCCTAAGTGCGACTGCTACGCTAGAGGTCTTGGGTTCGATTTCCAGGTCCAGCTAAAAGTGTTATTGGGTTTTTTATGAAATTATCAGTAGCAGCTCGGAGTTAGGATTCGTGTCTGGTTAATGACAATACGCTCGCCCCCTATTACTTGGGACCTAAACATACCGGCGAACTGTGGGTGTACATTGGTACACCTCTGCCTAACCCTTCGGGGAATACAGGCGTGATGGTATGTTATGTAGAAAATTAAAGTCCACGCAAATCGAAATAAACGCTACTAAATAATAAAATATTGTACACTTTACTTCAATTCTGTCAATTTGCATTGGCTAAGTCCATGCATTGCAGCATCAGAGAAGGTCAGATTTAGCCCGCTGCCCACAATCTCGATGTTTTTCAAGTGTACAGGATCGATCGACGGGACGTCCATTTCGGGAATGCCCTTTGTGAATTGCGGGAGAGCGATCTCGATTTGTTCTTTGACACATTCGGTGAATTTTTCACTCTTGAAGTCACACGGCGTGATGTACGCAGCTGAAATAAAAAATGAACGTTTTATGCGTCTATTATCATTGACGTTTTTATGTAAAAATGATATCATATTATAATATTATGTATTCATATGAATATGTGGATTTTATGCAAGTTGCTAGATAAAGTAAAGTCAAGACATATTTATTTAATTTCATCATTTGTAGTCACTGTTTAAATTGTAAAGGAGTTAGACATTTAGTTAAGTTTCAGTTAGCTATTTGCTCGTTCCAAAACGTAGCCTCTATGGAGAGGAACAACTAAGAAAATCGACGGACACTACTTGTGTTATGTAACAACAATTTAGGTAAAGAGCAATATGAAACTAAAAAAGATATTAATAAAGCTATAAGGCAGTTAAGAGATTATCAATTCCACAGCGTCCGTTCACGAACATGACGCGTGGATCAGCACCATTTAGCTCATCCACCTTACACCTCAAAACCTATTATCATATTGATTTATAGTAATAATAAATAATCGGCGACAATAGGATACGTTGTTTTATTGATGCAACTGTTTCTTTGAAACGTCAGAGACTTCTAAGTTGTGGTCAAATCACGTGGAGCATTGCATAGATTAACATGGAAAATGACGTGTTTAAAAAAAATATATTTTATAATGCAGTTAGTCGTATATATTGTGATGCCATAGTAACCGTGAAAACATGTTCTCGTTTGTTTTCGGTAAGTATATCGGCGTCATCCTTTGTACGTAGGTACATATCTCCATTTTTATTACTCAATAGCTCATATTAGGACATTCAACACACGCGGTATGTCCACATCAGACGTGACGACGATGATGATTGATTGTTAAACCGATCACGTATCGTTTACCTTGTCAAACTGTGATTAATTAAACAGACGAAATAATTCTATTTCGATTGTATATGATTGACGATTATTGATGATTGATGATTGGAATTGACGCCATCAGAAGGTTTTATGACGTAGCCTTTAGGCCTAATTTTATGCAGATTATATAAATATTTTAATTCTATGAAGTCGTATATTGGATGAACACGAAACGCTACAGGAATGGAGAACTGAGTGACCGAGCTTCTAAGAAGTGGGTACTTGGGTAGTTGTTAGTCGAATACCTACCTATCTTGTGAATTCAACTAGCTCTTGCCCGCGACTTCGCTTACTTTTTTCACCCTAGTTAAATTACGTTTATGTTGGTAGTTCCAGAGATTAGCATTGAAACAAATAATAAAATAAATACTCCTTAGTTTTATTATATTAGTACCTATAGATTAAGTGCATTCCCTACACACTGATGGCTTCAGGTTCCATCTATTGTATGCTTAGTCTTCATTGTCCTACTAATGGCTTGACTAGACCTAATGTTACATTTTAATAAGCATAATTATGTAAATTTGGAACATTCACAGTCAGGATTTGGCTCCAATTTTTGCATCATAATGTGACATGAAAGGGAAGCTACACTTGCAGACGATCCGAAAGCTACGGCACACGAGTTGAGTGTTCCATCAATTATTACTATAAAGTTTGTTTTCATAATAATTATTAGAATCGAATTACCGTTTTTTAAGTCGATTTTATGACAGCCTTAAGCCAGCCAGCCAGCATTTTTTTTTACAGCTCCGTCTGGGGACGTCTTACAAATGACCATTCTTTACGATGAAATTGAATCACTAACAATCAGAATGCCTAGTGCGAGTTTTTCTATCGATTCGAACGCGATTTGTCTAAAAACATTCTGGTTCTCACTTGATGGCAAAAGTTCTGTCCCATAATCGAGTGTAGAATGAAAATTTTGCCATCATCTTCTAGTGAACAGTGTACAAATGGTAAAAAAACCCGCACAAGACAACCAGCGGTGAAATCAAGACCAGGAACTTGATTGTGTAGGTATCCTTTTTTTTTCTTTTTTTGGGGGTTGGGAAATCTTCAAATAACTTCTCCCGCCCTGGGCGGGGCGGGAGGGAGTGTCAGACTTTTACTGACTAAAACCCACCCATGTTCCTTCTTGTGCCCTTTGCGATCCGGGGGCGCGGTATAGGTACCCTACATATAACATCCAATCAATTATGTTATCGGTTTCAGTTATGTTGTCGTGACGTCGGTTTCTTTGCCCAGTGCATCAATACGTTTACAAAACCCCGCTTTTAGCACGCTATTGATGTCGAAGCTTTAATAATACATGGCTTTAATAAAGAAGACTGCAATTTAACGTATTTCTGTTTTTTTATACCTCGTATTTATTTCTTAAAGATCACTTCCTAGCAGCAATCGACGTCAAACGGATTAATTAAATTAAATAGTTTATGTTCATAATATACAACCTCAAAATAAGATGACAAAAAAAAGAAGCTAAATCTATACGGCATCAAAAAATACCACCGCATCGCCGTAAACTGGTATTGTGCCCAAAAGACTGGCGGCATTGCCACGTTGGATATTTCCTAAATATAATAATATATTGATGCAACTCGAGGACAAAAACAGGCAAGAATGCAACAATGCTATTAATAAGATAACATTGAAAATAATACGAGCCAAAGCTACATAACAATGGGTTTATTTTAAGTCAAAAAACAAAATAAAACCGTTTTCCGGTTTTTGCTTTTAAATACATGGATTTTAAATTGAGATGAATACCTGAATATATAGTGATTCTTTCTGCGGGGAGTTAACACCGATTATATCTATGTAACTAAAGACAGTTGGTCAAACTTTGGTCTCGGTTACTTTTCGTCCTAACTCCCGGTTTATTGCTAACAAAGGCCCATTAGTATAAAGTACATATTTGTAATCTAACCTCGTATTATAAACTCTAACTCTGAGTTAAGTTTATGGTGTAAGTGGACCTAAGTCAGTCCGATTAACATGAAAAGGTTCGAATTTGCGATAGGTACTAAATATAATTAAATAAATAAAAATAAATAAATAAATAAAAAATAAATAAAGCTTAATTTTATTTCTGGAGGGTTCAATACTCTTATGTACCTTGAACAATTAATGTGAACTTCATTTTTTATCAAATCTACCGAAGATCAATCAATCACTCATTCAATAAAACTTCATTAATGTATTCATTGCCTGTGCTATTATATGAGATGGCTTCTGCGCTGTAAAAAATATATAACTGTCATTACAAATTTTTTGCTTCACCTCGTATCATACGATTATCTCTTTTAGAAAATAGATAGGTACCTACTAAAATATTTTACAACCTTGAATGTGGAGTTGTACATACACGGTTCATTGACATAAATAAATAAAAGAATAATAACGGCCCCAGTATGCTGCCTCGGTAGCCTAGTGGTCCTAAGCGCGACTGCTACGCTAGAGGTCTTGGGTTCGATTCCCAGGTCGAGCAAAAAGTGTTATTGGGTTTTTCTATGAAATTCTCAGTAGCAGCTCGGAGTTAGGATTTGTGCCCGGTTAATGGCAATAGGCTCGCCCCCTATTACATGGGACCTAAATATACCGGCGAACTGTGGGTGTACAATGTTACACCTCTGCCTAACCCTTCGGGGAATACAGGCGTGATGGTATATATATAGTATGCTGCCTTGGGGAACTCTTGCGAAATAATAATAGTTTATTTTGTAAAGTTTACTAGTTGTTGCGGGTTTTCTATAAGTTAAACTAACAAATCGCTTAGTAATGTTTTATAATAGGAGCTATCAGAAATATTAGAAAAATATTGTCAATTTACGTCTTTTTAATCTACTTAAAAAAGGGGGAGGTTACCTATTCAGTTGTATTTTTTAACCCCCGACGCAAAAACGACGGGGTGTTATAAGTTTGACATGTCTGTGTGTGTGTGTGTTTGTTTGTGGCATCGTAGCGCCTAAATGCATGAACCGATTTTGATTTAGTTTTGTTTGTTTGAAAGATATATTAGTCGGGAGTGTTCTTGGCTATGTTTGATGGAAATCGGTTCAGCGGTTTCAAAGTTATCAGCTCTTTTGTTATCTGCGGTAGGGATTTTTATTTTTCTGTCGGGGGTTTCTTAATTTTTGTTTTAACACCTATTTGTTTTTGAAAAGCTTCCATCAGAATTCAGAACGTCAACATTTTTAAATAGAATCCTTCCATTCGTAACTCGTATAAAATTGTTTATTTTTAATAGTTTTATTGTAAGTACCTAGTATTAAGTTAACATTACAATAAGACCATCAAAAGTTAAGACAGTTAATTGTTTGCGGATGCTTGTCGACGAGATTTTAATATCCTCCGCGACCTTGTAAATATTTTACGAGTTAACAACATATTTAAACTTGAACTTATTCTGAACCTGATTATCCTGTACCGAGCGACCATGCAGCCTCTTGTATTTTGTAGTTCTTGCATTTAAGTAGATCAGTAGGTATATTATGTATTTATTAATTCTGTAATATTTTACCTGTGCTAGTTTAGGTACAGTCGGCAAAAGAGATAAGTATATAATAACCACGATCGCCTAATCAATTCAATTTTTTTTTAATATATAGATGTATTTGAATGAAATTTATTTTTATTAATAGAAAATGAACAGTTAATTCATTAAATTAAATTTCATTTCAAAATGACTACCGGTTGCAAATAAAACTTCAACTATATTAGACGACCTGGTTACTTATGTTGTTGACCATGCATACTGTTGCCTGGTTGAGCCACCTTAAAGCCTTTTTTTCTAATACCTTAAAAAAATGTGGAATGCTATAATGTTATGAATATGTGTATGAGTATGAAAATATTATAGTTGCGATAGAGTTGTTGGAGTTTGAACAAGAAATTCTGCACATAACTTAGTTTTATTTAACTATAGTTTGAAAACAAAAAACAGTTGATCAAAACACCCTGGATTGAAGTTTATAACATTTGTTTAGCTTGTGGTTATCTATCGCTACTGACTTTTTTACATAAACTGCCATGCGAAGAATCCCCAAGAAGTGTCAAATAAATTATATTCTATCGAAACAGCGAGTGAGGAGTTATGTCCTTTGGTGAACTTGCGATATCACTCAGATCTGAATCAGCGATTTTTTATTTAGCTTATGATAACTATAACTGTTATGTATGAGACTGCTGGCTTGTGACTTCTCTCATATTTACATTAAGACTGTATTTTCAACTTGTAGGCACTGAAATAATTGAGGGCTTGGCTTAAGTTGTAGAGCTAAATGAAGATACTCACTAAACGCTATTTTTTTTTTAGTTCATTGTAATTTTAGCCCTGCCGTCAAATCTACGGAAATAGGCTCTTCTGTGATTCATCGGTCTGTTAATCATAATAATTAAGGTAGAGTCGATTATTTCTGTTATTTGACGTAATACTATTACTATGGCGTCAGTATCACCACCAATAGGAAAATCTAGATTTTTAGAAACCTACCTAATTTATGTAAGTTTTTCTATAAAAATTATGTAGGTTTTTGAGATACTGGCTGGGGTTGAAATACAAATCTATTTATTTCGACGTCCTCTACACATAATAACCGACGTTAAGTTGTTGGTCTTGTCTTCTTCCTTCTCTTATCACCATTTGTAGAGGTTTACATTAGGAGGTCTAAAATCGCCATAGTATTTTGTAATATTGAGACTTCTAAGGTAAAGAAATCTTTTCAAGAATCAACACAAGATTGTATACCTGTGAGATTATATAGTCTCATCTAAACCACAAACGGTCATTAAATAAAGTTTCGCACATTGTTTTTAATTTTATAATAACTACAAATTGTTTATTACATACACGTGTCTCACCTTTGTTGCTAGACTGTAGTTTGTACTAATATTATATAGAGGTAATACTTCTTTTTGTTTGTAAGATGTAATCTCTGGAAATACTAGAACGACTACAAAAATTCTTTTACAGACTGAAAGATATTTAATTGTCTTGTGTCATAGAATATGTTTTATGGTATATGGGGTGTAACAAGTCACATTACGTAGCCGATAACGATACATACTGCACATCAAACTAAGTATACTTAAGGAAAAATTATTGCAGGGAAACGCCTTCTTCTTAAACAGTAGGTACAAGAGTCATGGTAAAAGTAAAAATGCGTAAAAAAAGTTGGAACTTTGACCTTAAATACCTCCGCCACCAGAACGATTTCATATGGTCCAGGCCAAAAATAATGATTGCAATATTGGACGGAACATAATTATAAGTTCCAACCAGACAAATCAATCAGTTAAGTGTCTTTGTGCACCCGCTATTTGACTTCCTTGTGGACGAAGTCGGGGTTCGAAGCTAGTTACTTATAAAGTACGTAAATGCAACTTAGGTCACAGAAACTTATAGTATTTATCTAGATAAATTACTGTGTTTAGGTATACACTAACTTACAATATTCATCTATTGTTGATGACAAATAAAATATATGATATACTTCCAACACAACCATGTCATTTGAACTTTGATTTGAAAAATGTAAATAGGTAAAATGATTTATAAGATATTAATACGTAGACGTATATGTAGCTATAGAATGTTGTTGTCAGGTATAGTATATAGGTAAAATTTCGTGTAAAAAATTGGAGGCGAGTGCAAACAAACGGGCTTAAACCCAGACCCCAGGCTGTGTTAAGAAATTCCCGAAAAAAAATTACAACATGATAATTTTTGTAAGTACCTCCAAACATATCAAATTGATAACCTAAACTTATATGTTTCATATGACTCATCATAATGACTTAATAAAATTGACACAATTTTTTCACTTACGTAGATATCCATCTTTGCAATTCGCGACGTACACGAAGAGAAGAAACACGAAAGTATTAAATGCAAACATTTTTATTTTATCTAAAATAAGCTTTAAATGTAATTAAAACAATGCTACAAGTAAATTGTAATCTATTACTTTTTGGCACAAGAGCTCAACACATACTGTGAGTCGCCAGGATCGGGTCAACTTATTTATGTTAACTGCTCGATTCTCTTTTCCGTCCGATATAATATCATGATCATTGTAATTATTTGTCGAAATAGTGTACGCGATTATATACGATGTTTCTTACACGTAAAGACGATAATACTGTGCATTTATGCGGTCATTGCTTGTGTTAGGGTTACTCAAAATAAAACACTGGCCGCAACTGGTAAATATTTATTGATGAAAAATTTATGATATGTGACATGAGTAAGCACAAAATTTATCACAAAAGATTTTGTGATGTCCCTGGACACTGAGGGGTTAAGATATATTTTCGTATATTTTTGCAACATTAAATGAATATAGGTTCTACCAGTCTTTATTCTTTGCAGTCTATGTTCCTAAATATTCAAGGCCAAATATTCTAGATGATATTTGTCTTTTGAAATGAAACCGTCCTAATTAGTGCACTTAACTTCATAGTTTAAAAATGTGATGCATTCTTCAAATTTTTGATTTAATTTATTATAGTTATGTTCTAGATAATTTTTCTAGAAGTTTAATTTTAACTCTATATTGCAATATTGTAAAGAGGTAAAATTTGATTGTTTTGTGTAGGTACTTAATTTTGAATTTTTGTTTGCTAGTACTGGTCCTTTTAAAGTAACTCTTTCACTGACAGAAAGCAACACTATTGCTGCGTTCAATAGGATGCGTTTTATAATATACGTGATACGAGGCGGGCGAGGTCGCGGGCTGAAGCTAGTATACTATGTTTTTGTAACCAAATTCAACTCTACTAACATTAGAAGGAAGTTGCTGTTAGCCAGTTCAGACAACCCTAATTAAGTATAAGCAGGCATGGTTGGTATAAGTAAACGTCTATAATTGTCATTTTTTTTTCTGAAACATTGTCGTTTGTTATTGTGTAGCTGTAGAGTTCACAGTGCTACAGATGTTTATCAGTTATAAAAAAGCAATCACTTTATAATTGACATCTGAACAATTACGATATCGATGACGCACATCAGCAGTGCTATTCCGTAAAAGGTGAAGTGGGCGTGAGATGAGGTGTCAATTTCTAGGATCTCATCGATGGGATGACAGATCACTCAACACTTCACCAAAATTCACAGAGGGAGACGGTTTCAGAATAGCTTTTTTCTCTCTCTTTGGGTGTAGTATGGGATGCTTTAAAATGCTATGAACTTGTGATGATCCTTCACCACTGGTGAGTAATTTTCGGTTCAGTCCTATTCATGAATTAGACATGAGAATGTAAGAAATAATGTATAAGAAATGATCTTTCTGCATAAGTTCATTGAAACTCAAGTCACAAGCATGATCAAAAGTGAATTTCCGCACGGTATTTCCAAGTTGTGTCATACATGGACTACTGGACTAGTACACCTACAACTAAATTCATTTCCTTGCTAACATAAATTTAAACAGATTAATAAACAAATAGGGGAATGTTTTAGTTGATTAGAACGTTTAAATTGATTTTAGCGTATTCTTATTTTATTTTTAAGCAGTTAAATATTAGAAGCGTTGAAGACACTCCTACTTGTTTTTTAAAAAATAGCAAGTCGACGGGTAGCAGAGTTATTTTCTTTTTTTTTTTAGGACTAATCATACATTATTGCCATTGTAATAAAGCAGCATACATCTGGAGCATTAATTCTTATAGGTACCAATAATATCACATTTTTTCAGATTTAAAAACCAAAATAGTTTCAAAGTAGGTACCTACGTGTTAAAATTCGGAAAGTTGATTCCTCTACAGACAGGTAGATCTGTAGATTGTATTATTAAACCGGAAAAAAATGAAGTGGTTCGTATTTCGGATGAATTTTAGTATCTAATGAATATTCACTTAATTGTATTATGGCTTACCTTGACATAAGTCTGTTTGTGTTATTTATTCTTTTAGTTAATTTTGATCTCGAAAATAATGTTTAGGTACATACAATTATTCAAATGTGCACACTAGTGTATTATTTTACAGTTCTGCTTCAAAGCAGGTAATAAAATGAATACATAATAAAACAAAAAATATTTATTGTTAAGGAGCAATGTTGTCAAATTTTGTAGTTTAAATGTGCATAGTAGCTCATTTTTGTGTTTATTCATAAGATAATTAGCAAACAAAAAAAAAACCGCACTTCCATTCAGTCAGAGCCTGTTCTTTTATTTGCGAAAATTGACGATACTGACAATGTTATTGACACTAGAATTTATTGTTAAATCTATTACAAGTATGTCGCCAAACTGTATTCATCATGATAAAAAACTTGAAACCAGTTAGGTACCTACTTCCAAAGGTCATTTTCAGGTCATTTTGTTTGCAGCAAAAGGCAGATTAAATGGTGGTCTGGAAAAAATAAACAAAACCCTTATGAACATATACCTAAGTACCGAAAGGTTAAACCTATTTGTTGGTATGAGTTGTAGTTGAGTCACCTACAATGTTTTGCAAAATCATTGTTGGTGATTTAAACTTGACTTGGTTTTTATTGAAACAATCAATTATGTGTATACAGCTTAAAGAAAAGCAGGATTCGATGTGCGATATTAAATGTTCCCGTTGTGACATGATAGTGATAACTGCCTCGTTAGCCTAGTGGTCCTGGGCACGCCTTAATAGAGGCGGTAAGTCCCCTCTTTGAGGAGTGGCTGGAGAGGCGCCACGGCGCCCTCACCTACCGCCTGATGCAGGTCCTCACCGGACACGGGTGTTTCGGGAGGTTCCTGCACCTCATCGGGCGGGAGGAAACGTCCGGGTGTCACCATTCTGTGAATCGCCCCGAGGACACGGTGGAGCACACCGTGGCGGTATGCCCCGCTTGGGCGGAGCATCGCCGAGTCCTTGTAGCGGCCATCGGCGGCGGCGAACTTTCGCGTCCGGCCCTGGTGCAAGCCATGGTCCGGAGCGAGAGGGAATGGGATGCAGTCGCCTCCTTCTGCGAGGCAGTAATGCTTGAGAAGGAGGCGGCGGGACGGTTGAGACAGCGGTTCTCTCGCCCCAGCCGCCGCGGTAGACGCTCCGGACGTCGGGAGCCGCGAGACGACTCCCGGCCACCGTAGATACGGGCCTGTGGACGGTGAGCAATGGGTAGCTCACCGTCCTTACGTTGCATAACGACAGGCTGTGTCGACGGCGCGTTCGCGTTCCACGCGCGCCTCAAAGAGATGTCAGCAAAAGGAAGGGGCCACTGAGGGCCGATGCCTGCCGGGGCTGCGGGTTGTTCGCAAGAGATACCGCGCCCCCGGAACGCAAAGGGCACAAGAAGGAACATGGGTAGGTTTTAGTCAGTAAAAGTCTGACACTCCCTCCCGCCCCGCCCAGGGCGGGAGAAATTATTTGATGATTTCCCACCCATCAAAAAAAAAAAAAAGCCTAGTGGTCCGAAGCGCGACTGCTACGCTAGAGGTCTTGGGTTCTATTCCCAGGTTGAGCAAAAAAGTGTTATTGGGTTTTTCTATTAAATTTTCAGTAGCGGCTCCGAGTTAGGATTTGTGCCCGGTTAATAGCAAGAGGCTCGCCCCCTATGACATGGGACCTAAACATACCGGCGATCTGTGAGTGTACATTGGTACCCCTCTGCCTAACCCTTCGGGGAATACAGGCGTGATGGTATGTAATATCAATAACTAGCGTACAACCCGCGACTTCGTCCGCGTGGCTTATTTCACCCGTGTTAAGTTACTTCTTTACATAGCCTATGTTACTCAGGAATAATGTAGCTATCTATTGGCGAAAAATGGTTGAAATCGGTCTAGCAGTTTCGGAGCCTATTCAATACAAATAAACAAAAAAAGATCCTCTTTATAATATTAATATGGATATAATATTGATGTAATGAAGACAATAATATAGATATCTGCAGCTTAATGGCCTGATAAAAAATAGGTACATTATCATCAAAGCGTAATATTTTTATCCGCATTTAAATTGAGGTAATTATAAAAAGCTAATAATAATAATCACGCATACTTAGCTTTGCTGAAATGAAACAGAGTAAAGTTGAATAATTATTATACCTATTGAGGTAGCACTGTGGGTACCCCGTTTACACAAAAAAGCAATTTAGTTAGAATAAAATACAAATGAATAAAACAATAATTAATCTAAATTCATTCAACCCGCTGGTATGTAATAAATAAGTCTTTGTAGGATACACTTAATTTTTTTCTGTCTCGCGTTTTTTTCTGTTTTTAACTGTCTCGGTAGCCTAGTGGTCCTAAGCGCGACTGCTACGCTAGAGGTCTTGGGTTCGATTCCTAGGTCGAGCAAAAAGTGTTATTGGGTTTTTCTATGAAATTCTCAGTAGCAGCTGGGAGTTAGGATTTGTGCCCGGTTAATGGCAATAGGCTCGCCCCCTATTACATGGGACCTAAATATACCGGCGAACTGTGGGTGTACAATGTTACACCTCTGCTTAACCCTTCGGGGAATACAGGGGTGATGGTATATTTTTTTTTTATATATTATTTTTTTTTGTTTTAATACGGTAGCAACCAGATGGCTATATACCTACTATCTTACTGTTCATCTATGCATATTTTAAGCCTATATAATATTTAATTATGTACCATATAATGATTGCTTATATGTATGTAGCTTCATGGTACGCTTCCATAACTGTGCGAAGACGATTTTTCTGATTGATAAGATTTTTTTTTATGTAAATTGATGTGAAATAAAGACTTATTTAAGATTTTTTTTACTTTTTTTCTTAGTTTTTGCATAATATGTATGTAGATACCTATTACTTAATTTAATTCTGTAAGTTGACTGTGTGAGTCTTCGTGGTCCACGTTGTAAATGTTTCCGCTGTGTAAGTCGGTCGCGGCCGTCAACTTGAGCAGTTGAACTTGCAAGAGGAGAAATGTGAATGAACTGTGTTCTTGCATGAGTTCAACGAATCCTTTGCCTACTGGAAAAAAAGGACGATCAATCTTTTCCTTACTTATTTATAAAGTAGGTAGGTACTGCTACATAAATTACAGAGCTGTTCATTACCTACCTACTTACTGATTTTTAACAATGTACAAGGATGGCTTTTTGTAATAACTATATTACTAGGGTGTTCTTCCAACGTGGAAGGGTTTTGAAGCCACAAGCCGACTAAGAATTATATATATATATATATTTTTTTAAACTAACTTTTTTTTTCTTTATATCTTTTTTTTCTGTTTTTTTTCGCGCTCCCATTAAATTTCAGAAATGAGCCAACGCCCAAAAAAAATGCCTATGTGTTACACTAGATCAATGTCTAAATGTGTGCTAAATTTCAGCTATTTCAGTTTGACTGTTTAAACGTGAAATAGTAACAGACATCCATCCATCCATCCTTACAAATATGAGTACTATTTTCAAGAAAACCCGGATAAACCAGTTAAGATGCTTCATAATCTGTTGCTTAGCCTTTTCCCAAACAAGTTGGGATCGGCTTCCAGTCTAACCGGGTGCAGCTGAATACCAGATTTCCAGTGTTTTACATGAAGCGACTGCCTATCTGACCTCCACCACCCATTTACAGGAAAATACGATACCTCTTGGTTAAACTAGTTGTCAGACTTCCTGGTTTCTGACTATCCGTAACGACTGTCAAAGATTTACGAATGCAGCCGGGACCAACGCCTTTTTGCCCGCCCTGGAAGTCGAACCCGGGACCCCTCGCTCATCAGTCGTGCTTGCGACCACGAGACCAACGGGGCAGTTAAAAGGTTTTAAAATATATAAACCATGTCAAAGGTTTCTTCGATCTTATCAGTATAATTGTAAAGGGCGTTTCTTTTGTAATGTTGGCATTAATTAATTATAGCTAATTTACTTGTATCATTAAGTGCTCCAGGTTGATGTATGCCTCGAAGGCGAAGGTAGACTAGGTAGGTACTGGCACTGCTTGTTCTAACTGACCTATAGATATGATCTAGACTCTAGACAATCATTTCTGTAGGTCACTTAGTATTTAGAAATCCACATTTATAAATGTAAATTGTAATTTATAGATCATTTCATGGAGTAAATGGAACTTTAATTACTTTACTTGTAGGTAAAAACTTAGATGTACATAAAACTCACTTTTTCATTGTAATTTAAATTTTTGTTTTATTATGCCTATTTCCAACAGGACAGACTGATGTAGATGACAATTTATTGTGTAGGAGTATAATAGTAGGTATCTATAAAATAGCATCTATTGTATTTTTCGTTCTACTTACATCAGCAGTTTTTGGTGAAATTAGTTAGGTAATGCTGTATCACGCCTGTATTCTTCTAAGGGTTAGGCCGAGGTGTACCAATGTACACCCAGAGTTCGCCGGTATGTTTAGGTCCCATGTAATAAGGGGCGAGTCTATTGCCATTAACCGGGCACAGAACCTACCTCAGAGCAGCTACTGAGAATTTCATAGAAAAACCCAATAACACTTTTTACTGGACCTGGAATCGAACCCAAGACCTCTAGCGTAGGACCACTAGGCTAATGAGGCAGTCAGGGATTAAATTACATCACATAAATTCGCCGATGTAGATAGATTTTTACAGAATAGTCAAGCTGTACGTTATTCTAGAGACTTCCAATATCTAATGAACTTCGTGTAATGCTGTCGATGCATACTACGAATATACAGATAGATACTACGAAAAATTACTTCATAGCACCGGAACTAGAAAAAAAAAGTGTAATGTTTGTGAATATTGGTAATCAGTTCCAGCAGCCTAGCTAGTTCGTTAGCCTAGTGGTCCTAAGCGCGACTGCTACGCTAGAGGTCTTGGGTTCGATTCCCAGGTCGAACAAAAAAGTGTTATTGGGTTTTTATATGAAATTCTCAGTAGCAGCTCGGAGTTAGGATTTGTGCCCGGTTAAAAGCAATACGCTCGCCCCCTATTACATGCGACCTAAACATACCGGGGTGTGAGTGGTACATTAGTACACCCCTGCCTAAACTTTCGGGGAATACAGGCGTGATGGTATGCAATTCCAGCAGATCGTGGACGATCGATGCTAATAGTTGTTGAGTCTTAAATACAGTTTTAACCGAGGTTACTTGTATAGGATGTTGGTTTGTTGATGCAATGGATTCTCTAAGCAACTGTGGCACGTTTTCAACTATCTCTCTATCACTCAATATTTTGTAAACAAGTAAAACACTGTCCACTATAAAACCGAACAAGTACCTACTCCCACGCATCACAATAAATCTGTTGATCGGCATTTCCTATCGTGTATGTCAGGGTTAACAAGAAACTTAAGTTTGGTGCAATTCGTTTCCATTATCGCCATTGACATTTGACACAGAAGGTTTATGAAGTGTTCTGTTTCCGCTTCAACGGAAACAATTAAAATTCTCTTTACTGTGCTTACTTGAAATACCCGATGATATTGTCTGATGAATTGTTAAGTCAGGATTGATGTTGCTAGTCATTTGGACTTGTATTGTTAATTTTTTGTAAGCCTATTCTGTCTTAAATTTAGGCTGTTAACCATAGTTCCTTATTTGAATGTGAAACTAACTTTTTGTGAAGAAACAATGGTATTATCATAGGCTGTGCTTTTAAATAGCGGATAGCGTCAAGCTTAATTCCTAATGAAGTGCAAATGTGGAATTGACTGTGTAGGCTAGTAGGTACTAGTAGGCGGGGCTCACTAGGGCCAGTGCCTCGTCAGGGTTGCGGAATTTGCTGGAACGCAAAGGGAATTAGGAGGAACACGGATGGGTTTTAGTCAGTAAGAGACTGGCACTCCCTTCCGCTCCACAAAGAGCGGAAGACGTCCTTAAAAAAAATTAGTATGTAATGTGTACTACAGTTATTTATTAGAAAGTGTGAGCAGTCAAAGAATATTAACAAAATTTTAGAATAAAAAAAAATATTAACATTGAATGTAGTTGCCTCTTCCAAAACGTGGTTTCGTATGGAGAAGAATGCGACAGAAGCTCCATACATACTTACTCTACAAAAAAAAAACGTTATGCAATAACTTGTACAGGTACGCTACAGTACAGTATAGGCACTAAAAGTCCAGGTTGGTACTAAGTGGCATTCACAGGTGTCTAGTAAGACTAAAAGACAGAATATTCAAAGTGGTTATATTATCCTACTAATATTATAAATGTAACTGCCTCGTTGGCCTTGTGGTCCTAAGCTCGACTGCTACGCTAGAGGTCTTGGGTTCGATTCCCAGGCCGAGCAAAAAGTGTTATTGGGTTTTTCTATGAATTTCTCAGTAGCAGCACCGAGTTAGGATTTGTGCCCGGTTAATGGCAATAGGCCCGCTCACTTTTACATGGGACCTCAAAACATACCGGTGAACTATGGGTGTACATTGGTACACCTCTGCCTAACCCTCTGCGGAATACAGACGTGATGGTATGTTATTATAAATGTGAAAGTTTGGAAAGATGTTTGGATGTTTGTTACTTAATAACGCGTAAGCCGTTGAACAGGATGAAAATTGGCACATAGATAAACCATTTTCTGGATAAACACAGGATGCTTTTATTTCGGAAAAGTGTGTGATAATATATCTATTTTGACGCGGACGTAGTCGCCGGCATAAGCTAGTAAAGTATAAACTAAAACAGCAAGATAGTCTCTCTGTACCTGGATGAGGGGTCATAAATGGTAGCTGGCGCAGTGGCTGAGCGATTGGCTGCTGCGCTGTGTGTCGCGGGTTCGATTCCCGCACGGAACAAATATTTGTATGGCTTACAGATAGTTGTTCCGGGTCTGGCTGTTTGTGTATGTGAGTTTATATGTTTGTAAACGCACCCACGACACAGGAGAAATTCCTAGTGTGGGGCAACGTTTTATTTAAAAAAAAAAAAAAAAAAAAAATATGTCTCAAAATTTCTCTTTGAGAATAAATCAAGAGACTTAATAATATTATATAGCACACTGTGAACAGCTTACTCTTGTATGACACCTAGTGAGATATATAGGTTTTAATTATGTCTGCCACAGATTTATGTTGACTAACACGTGTAACAACGTAGTATATTCATTAATTATTACATACCATCACGCCTCGGTAGCCTAGTGGTCCTAAGCGCGACTGCTACGCTAGAGGTCTTGGGTTCGATTCCCAGGTCGAGCAAAGTGTTATTGGGTTTTTTTATGAAATTCTCAGTAGCAGGTCGGAGTTAGGATTTGTGCCTGGTCAATGGCAATAGGCTCGCCCGTTATAACATGGGACCTAAAAACATACCGGCGAACTGTGGGTGATGGATGGATGGTATGATGGTATGTTACGATCACGCCTGTATTCCCCGAAGGGTTAGGCAGAGGTGTACCAATGTACACCCACAGTTCGCCGGTATGTCTAGGTCTCATGTAATAGGGGGCGAGCCTATTGCCATTGACCAGGCACAAATCCTAACTCCGACCTGCTACTGAGAATTTCATAAAAAAACCCAATAACACTTTTTGCTCGACCTGGGAATCGAACCCAAGACCTCTAGCGTAGCAGTCGCGCTTAGGACCATTAGGCCAACAAAGCAGTTTAGTATTGATTATTATTATGGTAGGAAATGTCGGAGTGTCACTGACCGGAAAAGCCGTAACTATAGAAATAATGTATTATACCACGAACTGAATCCCTTCTTATCGCGAAGTTCAAAGTATGACACCCTTAGGTAATATATGTAAGGTCGTACATTACCTCACCTGGAGTATCGCAATTTGCAAGTGGACACCTGATCCACAAGGCTAAAGGGACCGACCAGAGCTCGTTATGTGGCTTGTTAATATGTACCTATGCATCACTATTAGACACACCTATTGTATCACGTAGGCATGTACCTTCATTAGTGATCGAAATTGGGTTCACATAGATTTTTAATTAGATTTCATTTCCATCAGCGAGACATTTATGTGAGCATGACAATAAAAATATGCTTGTATGTACTCATTATTCATTATTTAAAAAAGTATTGTTAAATTCTCTACGCGTGTTTATAAAACATAACTAAACTACCTTTTGGAAGAGGCAACTAGATTAAAAGATTTTTCATTTTTTTTCTTTTAAATGACGTTCGAAAGTACCTTTAATGGCCTAATTTAAATAAATGATTTCACTTTGACTTTGACTAAGATTTAGGCATACCCTACAATGTTCTTTTATGCTTATGTGCCTTTAAGTAAATGGTCAAAATGTGCACCAATGTCGACATTTAGGAATTTTTTAAAGTTGCTTAAAAATGTTAGTTAGCATTAGGGCCATTTCCGCGGGTGTTTGAATTGACGCGATAGCCCAAGCTAACCAATTCTCGCCGCTCTCAAGATTGATTCTTAAAGTTTCTATTAAATTTCATGCCACGCCATCGCCAGCCTCGCTCGCGGTGTATTGGAAAATTGGGAATTCCATTACTATCTCCACAATTCTAGTCGTGGATCCGTTAATATCGGCACATAGTAAGCTTTTAAACTGCAGGCTAAAGGTACCCGTACAAACATTTATTTGGAGCGGAAACGAATGAGTGACTCGTAGCGCAGAGTTCAACATCGTACAAGTCAGACGATTTAAGTGAATATTATTAACAGTAAATTTTAATTAAGCCGTTGTTTCTGAATCGAAGTTATTTAAGGTTAGGAATTAGTTAATTCAGGAATAGGTTTCAGGAAGGGGTCAAAATATCAAAGGTGCCTACAATAATCTACAAACTTCTAAATTATTCCGTAATGTTGAAAGGTTAGACCCTTCGGAGTTGATGGTTCCGCTACAGTAGTTCAGTAATTCCATTAAAACTATTCATATTTATCACAACAAGTTCCGTTTTACGAAGCCTGCGAGAAAACAAACGAATAATAATGTACATGAGGTGCGTTTTGAATCAGAGAAAACGATAAGGCGCTCGCGTGCAGATTAATTAAGTTTTTCGAGGTGGTCATGGCCTTGTCGTCTTAATTAGTCGGCTTTGGATACTACCAAATACTTCTTAATGTACTTATAGCTTAGCTTCATATTTTTCTACAGGTTTTCTTTCAATAGGAAGTTTTTTTAAAAGTATGTAAATAACACAATTGAATTGTAAGTAGGTGGACAGTATGTACCTTTTTATTTACTAGCCTTAACGGTTCAACTTCTGTGCAAAGGCCTCCCTCATTACTTCCACTTCCTTCGGTGTGTATCATAGATATAACCTATAGGAAATGAACTAAAAAATACTTAATGTTATTACTTATTAAAAATGGTTATTGGCAACGCTTACACCTCCAGATAAACTTTACAAATACTTCTCCTTTGGTCTGAAAATAAATCTATATTCCTCAGTAACACTAGTCCATTAAAACCTTTCAGCCAGGCTTACAGCGATACAATATGGAGCGCTGAAAGCAATTCTGTGTGCGCTCACTAGTTTCAGAGATGTGAAAGCTTGAACAATTTCAGTTATTCGCGAGTCGCAGGCGGGGAGGGATGTTCGCCGTTCCCGCTTCGCTGAAAAAACGATCGTTCGGAACTTCCTAACTTTGTGTCAACTTGTGATTGTGAACTATTGATACTGAAATTGTAAATGAGTTTTAAGAATTGGTTGGTTGTACTTTTCAGTCATAAATAAGCCACGAAGAAAGGAAATACCCTTAAACTAGTGTGAGTAAGCAAATTAATCATTTGATTAGGTTTTTATAAAGGGGGCTAACTTGGGTTATTCAAGAATGCGCGTAATATATCAAAGCTAACGATCTTTTCCCTGAGTATACTGTATTTGTGTCGAAGTGGTACTTTATTAGGTACATAAACTAAGTCAGTGTATTGACATGATAAACACCACACTGCCGCCACTCGCCCATTTCCATGGCATTACCTAGACGTACTGGAAATCTGGCTCTACTTATGTAACTCTACGGCATTGCAGGTTATTTATCTAAAGCTATTAACCCCTTATTCGACACAATTTTTTTTTACTTATTTCGAAAACTAAATATCATTGTAGAAAATTTAAAATAAATAAATTTCGCTTTTTGTTTCCAAAATGTTACAGTAATGAGAATAGGTAAACCATAAAGTACCTACTGAATATAAAATAAAAATTATTCCTTTGTTTGAATATAATATAATAATACCAACTAATGAAAATCTGCACGGACTCGGGCAAGCTTGATAAGCAATACACGTATTCGCACCATTTGTTCTTCAGTTAGTCAGTTCTTTATTTGTGGCAAAATCAACTACATTATCGTCTCTATTCATCAGCGTCCATTTCAGGTCAAAGATAAAAGGTTCAGAATTAATTTATAAAAGCCTGATAAACAACCACCAATTTATTAAACAGTTACAAGTGTTTCATTCTTGGTAATGTTAGTATTCCTGTGTTTATAGTGATAATGAACAAAATATGCAATTACCTTTAAAACAACATAGATAATATCATGAATATTTTAAATATTTGGTTGGAAAGACTCATTCTTGGCAGTTACCTGACTTCCTTTGTTAATGTAATTAGCAAGTCATGTGGGTAAGAACTTTGAGACGAATACAATGTATCAGCCGTCTAAAGAATCCAAGATTAAAATCAACAAATTTCGTAATTATACAAGGTGTTAGTTTAAACATGAGACATACTTTAAGGGAGTGTAGTGAAAAAGTTATGAAAATAAACCACTTTGACTATGAAATAAAACTTAAAATTGCAAAAAAATACGGCTGTTCCTTAGATGTTGACGAGTTGTACGAACATAAATGTATTGTGCAGTCGATTTTACGGTTCGTACTATAGTAAAAGTAGTTCATTTTCATGAGTAGGTACTGTCCCTCGTTAACCTTAACACCCTGTATAGCTAGAATATAGATCTAGTTACATTAGATAGTAAATGAGTGTTGATATATTCAAACGAACATCTTACAGTCGTCCGCCTATTTCAATCTTGTCTGAGAATGGCACCCATTATTACCTAAAACAATATTAATAAAAACACTGTTTATGAAGATCTACTTCGCTTCCGGTGCGATACCTACAAATTTCAGTAATTTAGTCACGTGCTTCCATGGTCCTGGCTAGAGATAATTTGTTCACATTATTTCAGTTAGTAGGCCACGTCCACAGTTTGTTCAGGACCGGCACACAGTGTATATATAACATATAAGTACCTATCTTTGTGGAATCCTTTTCGCAGGCTTGCTCTAAGGTTTCCCTCTTATTGATAAAAACACGTCATGTCTATTTTTCCTTAAGGCCCGGACTCCACCAAAGCGGAGAGGAGAGGAGATGTCACTAAACAATCAATAGGATACTGTGTTGTGTGGAAACTAAGCGGTGTGATGTGATAATAACGCAAGCCGAATGGTTGTACGGAGACATCTCTTCTCCTTTCCGCTTTGGTGGAGTCCGGGCCTAATGGACGGTGTGCATAGTAGGCATTTGCTAAGCGAGTTTGTTTTAATATCACTAGTTGGGCGAGCTGTTAATACGCAACGAACATTCAGTCGCGAAACGAATGCTACGTGCTGCTTAGTGTACAATGGAAATATATAGCTATGATTGCGAACGAATGTTCGTTTCACATACCTATGCGTTCGTTGCGTAGCTCGCGCAACGAATTTACAACTATACTTGGACTTTTAATTGCATTCAGTGACTTGACACTGTTGGGGACTACCCCAACAGAAACCAAAAAGATACCCCAAAATCGTTCACTAGAACGATTTTGTAAAGAACGAATGATAAAAATGGTTGAATTAAAATAAAACTTTAAACATTCGTAAATAACATAAAAGAATAATTAATAATTGTTAATAAAAGTAATTTCCTATTTTTATTTTCTTTTACTAGAAACAATTATTTTTTTTTACGTTTCTACATTGTATTTCCTCTAACAAATTATCTTATTACTGAGAATCAAAATATATACCAAATTCTACAGTTTTTATTAGTGTATATCGTGTTTTTAACAACCTATAAAATTTTAAACAAAAAGTTTGCATATAAGTAGGTATTTAAGTTCATTCTAATTTCGTTCATTCTTACATCACCTCACTATCTTTTTTTATTTGTAAAAATATGGTAACCCTCCAACTGTCAAGTTACTGAATACGATTAAAAGTCCAAGTATAGCTAATGCTCATGGTGACAGCAGTCCTAAATGTTAACTGTAGGATAGCCATACACACGGAGACTGCTATACTTTTACATTCCGTCGATAAAGCTGCATTATGTCGTGTAGTTTCTCTGGCAGGACCACGGGTTATTAGTTATAGTAGTAGTAGTCGCCACGAGTCGTGAGCACAAACGTTAAATTAATTTTTAGATTTTTGGGTTCCTTTCTAGGTTTTTTGGGCCGTCGACGCTGCACGTGATTGGTTCGTCAGCCGGACCGATCGCGTGCAGCGTCAGCGCCCCAACAAACCCAAAATCCCATAAGTGAACTTGACGTTTTTGCTCACCACTCGTGGCGGCTACTATGCCTGCCAAGAGAAAAGCATTGGGTATGAGAGAAAAGTACCAACCATGTATTTGAACTTACCTTAAATAAAGTTTCTATGTTATGAATTGGGAGTGGAAATTATCGGCCACAATTTTAAATTCAGTATGGTTACGGAGCTTTTAAAAATAATTATTAGTAATAGTTCGAATTTGAAATTATGATCCTCCTTTTGCTTTTGCCCTAATCGGATATTTAAGTGGGCACTATCTATGCATGCTGTTCAACACTCAAACTGTTAACTTGCGTCCGTCATCCAGTCATTTACAAGATCTAGGTCCGATTGACTTTGATTTTCCATTTTTTCAATATTTGAGTAAACTACTGTTTTTAATTTTAATGCCTACTGCAGTGCGTGGTGACGATGAAACCTTACGTACATGAAGCAATTTTGATCTCGGAAGTTGGAACTGCGGTAACAGGCAACTCACAAATAGCCGTTTATAATGGTTTTTGTATATTTTAAGGTGTGTCAATTAATTCTGCTCCATCTGCGAAGCGCTTAAGACAAATTTATAAATCGATTTCATGTGTCGCACTCTATTTTACAAAAAAAATGTTTGGGAGGACATTTTTAATTATTTAGAGCTGTAGTAAAGTTTTTACCAATAAACACTAGTACAGTCACGCTGCACATGTCAACGTCATGTTTGTGGTTGCATAAGGTCTTTAAGACTTGTGAACATGTATATGTTTAACGACTTGTCTTGCTGACTATCCTTGCTTAATCTATACCTATAATAAATCTGTAGAGAGGTCAATTCGGTACATGAAATATATTTCCAAAATAACTATCAGGGGGTGATTAGGGATCGATACTGATGCCAAAAATGCAATCAGTAAAATTTTTGTCTGTCTGTATAACCGCTATAGAAACAAAAACTACTCGACGGATTTTAACGAAACTTGGTACAATTATTTTTCATACTCCTGAGGTGGTTATAGTATACTTTTCATCACGCTACAATCAATAGGAGCAGAGCAGTGAAGGGAAATGTTGGGAAAACGGGAGAAGTTACTCCATTTTTTAAGCTTCCGTCGCGTGTGCAACCTTAATGGTTAAAGCTACACAGAAATCATGTATGACGGAAATGTTCTCCTTAAAATTATATAAAAGATATCCCACGACAGCATATGTCTATCTTTTATGGTTGACTCACAATATCATGTGTAACTCCCGATAGCTTAGCAGTTCGAAGCTTTCTGATTATATTTGTCTACTCTTACTACAAGCTGACGGAGTCGCGGGCACAGCTATCAACAATAATATTGTGCGGTTCCGTATTGCGATATTTTTTAACAGTATTGTAGATTGACATATTATATTTCCCTACTAAAATATGAAAGTTAATCTGTCTGTAACATCAAAACCACTGAACCGTGAGGTAGGACATAGGCTACTTTTTTTACGAGAAACGACGGAAACGCGGACGAAGTTGCGGGCAACAGCTAGTTTCAAATAAAGAGACAACCCTACAATTATTGACCATTTACAGTTCAGCAAAATGACTATCAGATACTATTGAACTCTATACAAACAAGAAATGGTGAAGTTATTTATAAAAGTAAAAAGGACTTGACAATATGTGTAAAAACGTGAAGAACGTGTCATGGGAGACGGAGACGCTCATGGGCACTCCTCCGAAGTCCAAGTGGGGGAGCTTCGAGCCCCGGGCTGCGCTGTCCCATGTGGGGCTATTCGTAGCGCTCATGCTTTACACGGGAGGAGGAGGATTGGTAAGTACTCCTTATTTTTTTTACACCTTATGAAGTTCTCATGAATACTTTCCGTGTGGAAAGAGCGGAGGGAGGGACTCTCACAGACTAAAACCCGAAGGTATCTACTGCTACCTTGGGTCGGGAGCCCGGTGTACACTGGACGAATGATCCGCACCCCCGGATTAACGGGATGACCAGAGACAACGACCAGCTTTTGATCCCAATACGTGATGTGAAAGCTTTCATACGCCATCGCGCCATAATGTACTTCACAATATTACGTTAGTAAAAGCTTCAACTAAGATAATTCATTCGTTTGTGAGAAAAATCGCGTATACAGGAACATCTGCATGCTTGCTAAATTCAAAAACTCGTTTATCAAGTCGGTTATTAACAATAAAACACTGTATAGAGCTCGTAATGCATTTAATATCAAAATCTAAATATCTTCAGTACGTTTACAAATCACACATAGACACAGTATTAATAAATAAATTATGGAGGCAATATTACTCTAAGTAAAAATCGAAAACATAACCATTCCTTGCGGATGTACTTAAACTAAATTATTTCCTTATTTTTAATCCCATGCATGCACTTAAATAGTTCAAAGCTTTAGGCGCATTAAAAATCAGCAAAATCTTCTTCATACAGGCATTTAGAATGTTCTTTTAACTTTTCAATTTCATAGTTTTCGAAATTGGATGTATCACCTGCGGATTTGACTTTTGGTGTAAATGGAGGTCGTACCTGACTATTCAAGATACTGTCCCATTCGATTTCTCTAAACCATTTATGGTTCTTGACATCCAAAACACCATTTTTAAGAACCCCAAAACGTCTACTAACGTCGACTTGCAGAATACGTGCAACTAAGTCTTTTAGTTCTGGAGTGAAATGTCCCGGGCACTTATATTTCCCCTCTACAATTTTTTCATAAATTCTCATGGGATCTGAAGCAAAGAATGGTGGATGACCAGCGCTCATTTCAAACAGTAGTATGCCCAGCGACCACCAGTCCACCCCCATCCCGTAACCTTTACTAAGTATAATTTCAGGTGCCAAATATTCCGGAGTTCCACAAAGCGTCCATGTCCGGCCACGTATCAACTTACAAAATCCAAAATCGGTAATTTTTATATACCCTGTTCTGTCAATTAAAATATTTTCTGGTTTCAAGTCGCGATAAACTAGCTCACACGAATGAAGGTACTCTAAAGCTAGAACTACTTGAGCGCCATAAAATTTTGATGAGGTTTCCTCAAATTTCCCCATCTTACGCAGGTGAGTAAACATTTCTCCTCCAGCTACGTATGGCAAGACAAAATAAATATACACGTTATCCTTAAAACAATACTTCATGTAAACAACAAAAGGGAAGTTCAGACCGCACAAAATCTTTTTCTCGTACAAACTGTGCTCAACTTGCTTTAATTTGACAATTTTTTCTTTTTCTAAAGTTTTCATAGCATAGTATTTGTCAGTATCCGAGTGTTTCACGAGATAGACTATTCCAAAGGCTCCATTGCCAAGTACTGTGTATATTTCAAAGTCACTCAATTTTGCATTATTTATTGACTTTTCATTCCATGCATCTATAAAATCTTGATGTAACTTACGTAAATATTGAGAGTATTGTTCATGCTTTGATAGGGAATACCCAGTCTGTGTGTCTTCGCCCATGCTGGCTAATTGTTGCCGCGATGGCCAACTGTCTCGATTTTTTTACGGAATGTGTTGGTACGGATCAAATAAATAAAAAAAACAAATCTAGGTATAATCAAACTAGGTACCTATTTTAAAACAACGAACAATAAGATTTGATTGAAATAGATGAATTGGCATGCCACCGAATCACTGAATCCACCGATATAATATGGACGTGAAAATAACAAATGAACAAGTTGCTTTTCTGAAAAAAAAAGAACAATCTTGTCCGTGTCATGAACCACTTTGGCGCAGATTGTTTTTTATTATTTTTTTAATCTGAGCAAAAAGTGTTTAACATTTTTTGCGGAAGTACATATTTTTTTGGATAAGTAAAGCATGTTGATAAAAGAATGAAATATGATAAATAAACATATTTTATCACATTATTTATTTTGTTAAATAATAAAATTAACATAAAATTTTGTTCTGTAAATAAAAGTATTTATTTAGTTTGTGACACTTTTCACTTCTTTGGTTATGCTGGTCGCTTGTAAAAAGTCTTTCGTTGACATCTTGATAGAGAATTATTACGAGAGCTATAGGAGTAAACCATAGAGATATACCTAATAGAGATGCTATTGACATATAAATTTAAAAAGTAAAATAAGTACCTTTCCGAATGTGAATTGATTGAGATGTGGTTTAGCTTAGTATGAAATATGTCGAAATGCGTACTAATATTTTGTGTTACAAGGCTGTTGCGAAGAAGTATACATAAACATAATTAGGTATAGTTTCGGATCCCAGTCTCGAAAGTAATGACAAACTTAGCTCACTTGTAACAATTTAAGTAAACACTGAAACTTAGCCAAAGGATTTGTATCGCATTAAACTATTTCAAAAACAGATTAAAAGATACATAAATAAATTTAAAGATCTGGCCACGACGTTTTTAGAAAAAAAAAATACATTTTAACACGTTACTCTTTCATACTAAACGTCATACAGTAGGTAGTGGTAAAGGAGTCCCAGAACCTTTGTTCATTAGAACTATAGAAGGTGTTTAGCAAATATCACTTTTATAAGACATTAATGTGTTGTGTCTCTAAGCAGCAGATTATTTTCGTAGTTCCGGCTCCTCCACAGATAAATGGCAGTGCTTAACGCAATATCAGGTCAGGTTTTTTATGTCAATGTTACGTCATTGTCATTGTAAAATGACATAACTGAATGTTGTTTATAAACATATTTATTTTTATTTTCGAGACGATTTAGTTATTTGGATACAATTTTTAAATGGAATATTTAATTGAATGTAACGAGGTATGCCTAAATACTCTCCACAAAGTCACGAAGAACACTCACGTTATTTAGATATGCTAAAAGAGGAATTTAATAAACACTTCGAAGAGCGCCCTGTATGTGAAAAGACACCTTCTGATTTTGACAGAATCAAAGCAATTGGCAACGGAGCATATGGGGAAGTATTTTTAGTAAGAGACAAACATTCGTTCTCCTACCACGCGATGAAAGTGGTTGAAAAATCCGTAGTAGTTGAAAGAAAACACGTAAAACATTTGATACTTGAAAAGGAAATTCTTCGTTGTATTCGATTTCCGTTTATAGTAGGTCTTGACTTCACTTTTAAAGACAACATGTATCTTTATTTTATATTACCCTACATTTGTGGTGGAGAAATGTTTACATATTTACAGAAGTTTGGAAGTTTTAATGAGAATTTGGCAAAATTCTATGGCAGTCAAATGGTGTTGGCATTGGAATACCTGCATTACTGTAAAATTATTCACAGAGATATAAAACCAGAAAATATACTAATAGACAGTACAGGGTATATTAAACTGTGTGACTTTGGATTTGCTAAAGTTATAAAGAAAAAAACTTGGACATTATGTGGAACACCCGAATATTTGGCGCCCGAGGTAATTATGTCTAAGGGGTACGATTTCGCAGTCGACTGGTGGGCGGTTGGTATTTTGATTTTTGAAATGGTTGCCGGAGTGCCGCCATTTTTCTCATCAGATCCTAGCCAACTTTATGAAAAGGTTTTAGCAGGCCAATATAAATGTCCAAAAGTTATGAGCCAAGACTGTAAGAGTTTACTTAAAGGCCTCATTCAAGTGGAACCAACAAAACGATTGGGTTCTCAAAAAGATGGAGTTTTTTCCATTAAATCTAACACGTGGTTCGCAGACACAGACTGGGCGAGCATATTGTCTCAAAAATTTAAACCTCCGTTCCTACCCGAGGAGCAGGGTCCAGGAGAAACCGATAACTTTCCCGAAATACCTCAAAAAAAATTAAGAAAGGTTTCGAAGTGCCAATTTGAAGAAGAATTTAAGGACTTTTAAAGTTATGTTTTGCAAATTATCATGTTTGTTGAATGATTTTAATTAAGTCAACTTTTAATGATATTATATATGTTTACAATTTAATAAATGGTATCTGCTTTAAGCAAATAGTAAATGTAGATCACTCTGTGAAATATAAGCATTTTCTAAACGAATACGAAATTACTATTATTGCAATCTTTTTTACATATAATGGTCATGGGGTATAATGAGGTTTGAGAATATATTTATTATGTGGGTTCTGTCGTTAATACCAATATCAAGCGAGTTAGTTCCTACTCATGGTGAAAAAAACCGTATGGAAAAAATATTAAATTTTTATCTTGTCGAGATAATTATTAGCAGATGAAACCCATATATGACCTATAAACGCTATATTATGGAATGCCTTATATCTGCTAATAAATATAACGACACTGAACCCGGCGATGTGAAAAGAATTTAAAGTACAAACAAGTTTAGAGACACTGGAACCATTTTTTTTTTTAAAGCGTTGCCCCACACTAGGAATTTCTCCTGTATCGTGGGTGCGTTTACAAACATATAAACTCGCATACACAAACAGCCTATTTTAGGCCTACTAATTCAATGCCTTGGGCCTTAACGGTGTAATACTCAAACGTGATTGAATATAAAGCTATTAAAGCCATCATTTAAAATGTGCTTTCAATTTATCCGTTTGGGCACGCACTCCTACAGCGCTGGAGCAATCGGCACCTAACGTGTCATATACCAAAGAATCTGAACGGCCCATGTAAATTGAAAGATCGACAGAAACTCCTTCAGAAATAGTACCTGTTAAGGTATGTGGCCTGCCGGTTAAGTTCTGCATAGCTCATTCATAACACTGATTATTCCCTGCAGGCTGCTTGCAGGTTAGGATAGCAATCGGCTTAATCTACATGCTGAAAGTATTTTTTTATGTGCGAATCCCGCACTCCCGGTCATAGGCAGAGGTGGAACACCGCGGTGGTTTTAGCCGGTAAGAGCTCGGCATGCTTCTCCGTCACCCCCACGATGGAGGAAGTCCATGAGGATTTCCACCGCGCACCAAAAAAAAAAGCTTTGATTGTTAGAGTACGATTAGTTATGACTACCCGTAAATGTATGTTGTGATTCGTAATTAAGGTCACGGTCGGTCCAGGTGTTACAGTTTGCAACCGGCGACAGTCTCAGAACCAGGTTACAGTTTGCGATAACTGACAGGCAAATACCTGTTGGCCAAGTGTTCAGTCGGTGTTGCCCTATAGCAATGTTTAGTGTCGAATGAATATTGGGAGCTTAGAACTCTAAGCCCTTGGTCTATGACTGCTTAGTTTTTCAAACCTACACACTTTAACTTGGCTGTATAGCATTGAAATCACACAAGTAACGTTAATGCAAGTTTTTGAGATTTTTTTTAAAACCTGTGTTGTCGCACTGCTACTTCAACTGCGTGAGGACTCTGGACCAACCGTTACTATGCATGGTCCGCCTAATCCCAGCCTTGCAGATACTTCAGCTTCAACTTTTTGGACTCAGTGAGATACCCAGCTTAAGCACTGTAGGTTAGGATCAGCAGAATGCACATGTCGATAAGTATGCGCTTTAGGAAAAAAGGTAGGTCATTCTTCATGAGATGATAATCCTACTATGTAATATTATTGGAAAATGGGCCCCCTAAAAAAAACCTCTTCATAAACTTTCACATTTATATTATTAGACACATAGTTATTTTTTCGCATGGGAAATCATCAAATGACTTCCGTCGCCCTGGGAGGGGTTGGAAGGAGTGTCAGACTTTTACTGACTAAAACCCATCCATGTTCATTCTTGTGCCCTTTGCGTTCCGAGGGCGCGGTATCTCTTACGAGCAACCCGCAGCCCCGACAGGCATTGGCCCTGAGTGGCCCCTTCAAATTTTGCTGTCAAATCTTTGAGGCGCGCGTGAACCACGAACGCGTCGTAGACACAGCCTGTCGTTATGCGACGTACGGACGGTGAGCTACCCATTGCTCACCGTCCACAGGCCCGCGTCGGTGGCCGGTAATCGTCTCGCGGCTCCCGACGCCCGGAGCGTCTTCTGCGGCGACTATGAAGAGGTTTGGATGTTCGTTAGTCAAACACGCATAAACCGTTGAACAGATTTGGATGATAATTGGCACATAGATAAACCATTTCCTGGATTAACACATAGGATACCTTATACCCTTGGGATAATAGATCACCTTTGACGCGGACAAAGTCGCGGCAGAAACTTAGTAATAATTGATGTTTATGTTATTTTATTATTGAGTACCAACAAAAAACGACATAGTTTGTTTATTATACTTTAGAATTGATTCTATAAACGAATCTTGTCATTACATTTTTAGTAAAAGTGACGTTTTTTAATTAATTATGTTATTTTATTATTGAGTACCAACAAAAAACGACATAGTTTGTTTATTATACTTTAGAATTGATTCTATAAACGAAGCTTGTCATTACATTTTTAGTAAAAGTGACGTTTTTTTCACCAAGGTGTTCCGAGCTTTGGAGTATCCCGCCGAAATGGCCAAACAGGAGTTTCACAGAGAGAGACTACTTACTGAGAGGTGGAATCTAATACGTTTCGTGTCTGAGCGCAGCAACAATGGCACAGATAATGATGGCGCCGAAAAATTACTCAGCGATCATTTAGCCGTGTATGAGAGGGTAAGTTTCTAATGTAAATAATAATAAAATAAAATAAAATAAATTTACTTCCGACAGAAGAATAAAGATCTGATCTGTAAGAGCTGATAACCTTGAAACGGCTGAACCGATTTTGATAAAACATATCTAAGAACCATAGCTGGGAAAGACACGTCTAACTTACAACACCCCTATTTTTGAGTCGGGGGTTAAAAAGATAGCGAGTTGGTGTCAGAATGAATGAAACTGAATGAACTCACTTCTGAGTTAGTCTGTTCCATGTCTGTTCAGAATTTCGAAATGACCTCTGTATGTTCATGGTCTTAAGAACAGCGTACTGGTATGTATATGTATGTGTAAAAGACACATTACATAGCCGTTAACAACATGAACTGCCCATCAAACTAAGTAAGTCTGAGTAAAAAATAATGCAGGGAAATATCTTTTTATTTTTTGGTTTGAAAAATCACTGTTTTGGATCTGCCCAATGTAATGCCCGCAAACGGATCATGGTGGTATTTCAAATTCACCGAGGGAAACTTTTACAGAATACACTGGATATATACCTATATCTTATACCGACTACTGCATACATTGTTATTTATTATTTAAAAAGGTGCTGGAGGAAGCTTCCTCGAGCGGGTTGGCGTTGGAAGTCGAGAATAATTTTCCACCGCTAGAAGAAAAATGGAGTATACTACAAGCTGTGTTCTTCTCTTCGACTGTGCTCACCACAATAGGTGTGTACGACGATGTAAGCATATTATTTATTTGGCACTTGAACAAAGATTTATGAATAATCACGTGAATATTAAGTACCTTTATTTTAATGTTTAGTCCTAAAATTATATAATGGCTAAAGAATCATATTTTTTTCCTAAATACAGATCAATATTTGTTTTGTGTACGTCTGTAGGCATTACACAGACTAATATTAATGACAACCAAATTGATAAAATATAACGGGTGGATGGATCTTTGTATAGAAAACTTTTACCGTGGATTCAGTACGTATTTCAAGAACGCTCACCGATAAAATTTTTCGTCGGTTATTAAAAACCTGTCGATTACGATGTCCCTTCCACTCTGTACGTAGTTCTATTCTTTATGTGCAGTGGCCTGAAATGTTATAAAATCCCTCAGATATGTTTCAAGTCTACTTGATATTATGTACGGTTAACAAAAGAGATAAGTAACCAGATCGTCTAGTATAGTTGAAGATTTCTTTGAAACCGATGGTCGTTTTGAAATGAAATTTAAAATATTCATTCAAATTAATTTCATTTTCTACAAATAAAAATATTTTTCATACAAAAACATCTATCGGTTTAAAAAAAAACTTTGAATTCATTAGGTGTCTCATCTCTTCTGCTGACTGCATCTGAACTCTAAATCATGTTGTTCATTAGCTCATACGATCATACGTACGTGTGTGGCGCTTGTTAGATATCAAGTTTCAATATAGTTCATCACGAATAAATACTAATACTTGTGCTCCGCGCACAGTAAAAATCTTCGTTCCTCTAATAATCGTCTTCTACGACGTCCTTCTCACCGTACTGGTTTTCTTAAATCTTCATTTCTTGTACAGGCGGTTTTTCTTTGGAATGCGCTTCCTCAGAATATCAGGATGGCCACCAGTCGGTTCACTTTCAAGATAAAAGCTCGCGAATACTTCAATAAAAAGTTAGCAGACTCGTCTCACAATTAGTTTGTTATATTTCTCCACCTATATGTTTTGATCTCTATCTACTTTGTATATATTGTTTGTATGTATGTATATATGTATTTATTATTATATTTTATTCTTGGAAATTTTTACTTCGTCTTCTTTGCACCTACTATATTTTGTCTCTGCATCACCCTAAGGTAGACTGGTAGAAAATGTCTAAGGCATTAAGTCCGCCTTTGTACGGTGTATTTTGTTTTACATTCGTGCATAAAGCTTTAATAAATAAATAAATAAAGGCCAAAAACAAAAAACAAAAAACCAAAACATAAAAGATTATGACTCTCCATTCCTATCTTGTCATCAACACTGCTGTATTGCAGCAAGATTTTTAAATTATAGTACTGTTTCAGGTTACGGTAACATAGTTCCGGAAACTTTCTGGGGAAGGTTATTTTGTATCGCGTATGCACTCATTGGAATACCTTTGACTTTGACCGTCATCGCTGATTTGGGACGAGTGTTCGCTACTCTAGTCTCTATCATTGCTAAACAACTACCTGCTATGCCTAGTAAGTACAATTTAGCTATGTTATTTATGAAAATACAGTTTAATATTGACGCAAAAAGAGCAGCAATAATAAAGGCAATAGAGTGGAAAATTGCGTAACTACGTACAAGATAATAAAAGATGCGCGGCAGTTTTTATTCTTCTTCCTTTAAAAATACTATGGGTGGTGAATTTTGGTTAATTATTATTGTCAATGTTATGAATCTTTGCTTTGTCTGAGTAGAGACATATACTTTTTATAATTACCAAAGTTGCATGCACGTTGGTTTCTATAATTTGAATTTGACATCTTTGTTAACAACAGAATGCTGCAGTCGAGTATCTGAGGCAAACCCCGCTGGACAAAGATCCTTATACGCCTTCGGGGCTGTAGGTTTTCTATTCCTGTACTTGTCTGCTGGGGCGGGCTTGTTCAAGATGTGGGAAGACGATTGGACTTTCTACGATGGATTCTATTTTTGCTTCATCACTATGACCACTATTGGATTCGGAGATATCGTGCCTAGTAAGCATTTTGTTTTTTTTTTTAATATCTATAACAGATTATATACTGTATAAAAACGTATCTTTTCCACTGTTCCCAGAAAGACCAAAGTACATGTTAATATGTACGGTCTACATTTTAATCGGCTTGGCACTTACTTCAACGATTATCGAGTTGGTGAGGCGGCAGTATGCCCAGTCTTGGCAGCAGCTGCGAGCGTTGTCCGGCCCACTGGCAGACACTCTGAGGAGGCTGGGCGACGCCGGCAGAGGGGTTGATGTCTCCGCACTACACAGCGACCTCCGTAAAGTACTCACCGTGGTAAGTAGCTATTTATGTTCACTTTGACGCTGAATGAGGTCACCGAAATGAATCTTAAGTTATTTGAATGTTGGCATACAAAATTGCAGCGAAATGCATTCAAAGCTTCGAGCTGGGAGATCAGAGGTTTGTGATGACAGATGTTCGTTGATAGTATAAACACGAGCTACTTGCGCGAATTCGTGATTGATACCTTGTTTAAAGAAGCAAAAAAGTG
This sequence comes from Caradrina kadenii, assembly GCA_947462355.1. Taxonomy (NCBI): domain Eukaryota; kingdom Metazoa; phylum Arthropoda; class Insecta; order Lepidoptera; family Noctuidae; genus Caradrina; species Caradrina kadenii. The sequence continues at coordinate 6,613,577 of OX381677.1, read as the reverse complement.
CTCATATGTGTGTGAACGCGTAAACATTCAATCAGTTGTGAGATATTTAATCTAATAAATATGTGATTTGTAGAAGATGTTTTTATGAGTCTGCTACGATTTAACATTATAGGTAACCGTTTTGCAAATTCAAACGAAGTGATGTAATAATTTCCTTTAACTCTTACTGCTTTGTTTACGTGTCATGTTATTTAGGTCAACTCTATCCTTTAGTTTTACTTGTTCGTGGTAGCACGTGAGCTCCAATTTCGCTATTGCGAAAAACCTACATCTTTTTGTTACCTATCTTAAAAGAAACTAAAAGATGGATTGGCAGTTATATGCGCAAGGATGTTTGACAGTAATAAAAGATAGTGACAGTATAGATCATAAAATATATATTTTACAGAAAAGCTATACGGGTCCCGATACTATGGTAAAACCTCGGACCTCACTTCCCAAGGTATTTTGCCAGATTTCGACAATTATATTTCTGGCTTTTGGGATCATTCACAGTTAAATATAGATATGAACATAATCCTCTTATTTTGCAGCTTAAATTTTTACGCTGTTATTTGCCACCGCATCATTATGCGGAAATGACACAAAACGAGCCACAACTTGCATAGTCCATACGCCAAAACTGCAATATCATTACTTAAAATATTATTAGATATTATATCGAAGCTGATAAAATAATTCATATTTATCATTACTGGCACTGTGTTTAAGAGAATCAATCGATACTTCGCTAGTAATGATTTGTATAGAGCTTGCCTAATGCCACATCGAGGCCGCTTCAATGTCGCAAGATACATACACCCTTTTAGCTTTAGTGGTCAATAAAATTCACGTTTCGTCCAGTAATGCTTGCCTTATTTTATAATGCTTTTACACTGCGGGAAAAGTATTACTGCTTTTCTAATTTGAAAACGCTGGCTGTCCGTTTGTGCTGATAAAGTAGATCAAATAAAAAATAGGAGTTGTTAAAAACTGTTATAGGTACCCATTCTCTGTAGTGCTTTAAATAAGATTATAGGTCTGATACGAACGCGGTAAAAATATCAGTATCGAATTTTACAATCCATAAGATGAATGTCTTAGCGTATTTTTATAGTTTCCGATCTAGTGGTCATAAAACTGGGAACTATTATAAAAGTGCGTCAGCGCTGCGACCTTCATACGAAAGAACCGACAGTTTCGTCGCTGTTGACCGATTTTGTTTTTGAACTTGATAGGGGTTTTTTCTTTATCCACAGTTCTGCTTGATAGGATTATATTGTTATTGATGTAAGTTCCAAGGAAGTAGTGTGAGTGAATATTAAATTAAGGACACGCTATCACATTCGTTTGCATGTATTTACTGCACAAATAGATATACTGTATGAACGTGTAGGTAGTCATATTACAGCAAGACTGTTGTAAAATTGAATTCTAGATTTCTTCGTTGGTTAAATGTGGCCAATAAAACACATAAAGCTTTCATGCAACACATGCGGTTACTAACATTGTAGATACATAACTGTTTGTGGTACGCGAATACTAGTGGAGTCGTAACATTGGTTAAAATGATTCTGTGATGTACGAATTAAATCTATAGAAAAGTGTTCTACTCTAACGTTAATGTTCAACGGATTCCGCTATTCAAAATAAAATGTTTTTAATGGTCAAAAGTATATATCGCTAAAGGAAAAGTCGACAACGATGGGACGTAACTGAAACAGGCAAAATTAAAGACTATTACAAAAACGTTTTGTTAGTTCCAGAAATCTTGTAATGAACAAAAAAATAAAAGCATTTGTTACGAACGGTAACAAATGGAACTTGCCGTCAAGTTATTTTCTTTTAGTGCCAATTTTATTAAGCTTGCTCTTTGAATTTTTTTAACAGAAAAGTTGCCAATTCTTATTAAGAACTTTTACTTCGCTCTACTGCTGCTTCTACAAAAGGAATAATAATAATTAAGTTCAAGCTTAAATTCTAAATTTCAAACATCCGTAGACACTTATTTTCAGCATCTAATATCAGGCTATTTGTTATAGGTAACTATGCCACGATTAAGCAGCGCTGGTGGGAATGCTCTCACTGATAAACGAAGACTGGAGTGGGAGGCGGCAGTAGAAGCCGTTATCAGGGATATCACAGCACCAGTGCCTACTCAGAAACCTCCAATAGTTCAGATCGTCATTTATGAGTCATCAGTGTAGAAGGGATACTATGAAAGTAGCTTAGAGATATAACTGTCTGAATATGTCCGGGCTTCATTCAAGCAAGTTCAATCATCGATACATTAATAATGAAATGCTTCCATTATTATCACTGCTGATGCCATTATTTCCAATTACAATACGAGGCTTAATCACGGCCGCTCTCGTTCCGCGTGTTATTTAGACATTATGCGTCAAAGTTCAAGGCTAGTTACCCTTGTTCGCTCGAATTTAAGCACTCAATACATAATCGCTGAAACACTGGCTCGTTATGAATATCGTAGGGCAGCGTTTTGGCCGGTTTACATTATTCCAGTCCAATAGTGATTTAGTGCTGGATTACAAGTGGGACAATTTGAAGAGTATATTTCTTCTTATACAGAGTACTGAATCCAGTGAGATATTAGGTATTAGCAATCTTCTTTTAGTATCGTCCAGCGTTCGACTTGATTACTGACTCGGCTGGAATAGTGTAAACCGACCATAAGTGAAAAGTGTTATGCTACACTGTGTGTGTAGAGCATGTGGTTCTGTTCGCGTGCCAATGTCAGAAAAAGAAGTGACTCGATGTTTATACGCATTGAACTTTTTGTTTGACGTTTTTTGTTAAGATGTTATGACCGGCGGCATATTGTCTAGACAAGTGTGATGAAAACGTTTATTTTAATTTGTTTCTCTCGTTAATAGTTATTGTACAAAAGTGTTTATGTGATGCATGTGTTTTGTGATGTTAAATTAAGAATTCGTTTTTAAATTCATTTCGTGTGTAATTTAAGCGCCTTGGAATTTGACTGATTCTTGGAGTTGTAACACATGATACAGTTCGCTGTACAATAGTGTCGGTGGTGTTGCGACCATTAGTGTGATGTAAACTTTCAGATAATAATAAGTAATAATATAATTTGTTTTAGGTAACAAAGAACCACGGCTTATACATGTACCTATCTTATATATAACATTAATCAATCTGTCAACCAAAGAAAGAAACTTAATTTAAAAAATTTCATTTGTAAATATTTTTTAATTCTGAGCAGTAGTTTCAGGGATTAGCGAGTTCAAACAAACAAACAAAAAAACTCTTTAGCTTTATTATATTTGTATAGAACGCCATTGATACTGTACGGCGACGTTTACGTTATAGAATTAGAAAAATATTATTCCCAAGCCTACATTTATTTTTTTATTTAAAATAATTAATTAAAATCTGTGTGTTTGATGAGTTATTTACTGTACATTCACAGTATATTTGAAATGCAAAATATGTAATTAGAAGCAAGTGCCTACATATTACCATTTTTATTACTATTAAATATTTATTTCATCTGACTCAGCAGTGCGTAACACATTAAGGAGCTCATTATACGTCGTAATAACATGTCCGTATGTACCTATTTAATTCAATTAACAACAAATATCAAATTTCTATTTTCGTCTCTGACTCATAATGTTTTTGATTTTAATATTTTTTTATTATGGTACTCCAACAACAAAGTCACGAAAACATTCATGCACATACACAAATTCTTAAATAAATTAATACTACCGTTACCTTGTCACTTAAAGGTATGCACAGCTTTTACATTGTGTGATACAATAATAGCAGACAATAGTGAAAATTGTACACAAAGCATTGTAGGATCATTAAATTAAGTTAAAATATTATGGCATCTTTGCATCTTTGCATTGGATTTGTATAGAGTTTTATTTATTTTCAAATCAAGGACGACATTTGGAAATGTTTTGGAAAAATCGACAAAGTGTGTTAATCAGACCAAGTTTATAAAGTAATATATTATAGCACACGTTAATGAATTTGTCAAGTATGTATGAAGGTGATGCAATATTAAAATAAGGCAAAAGGTAAAGATAGTTAACAATAAAGATAAGATAGCACAGTCTTAAAACTACCTAATATATATTTTACTTATTCAGCAAAAGTCTTCGGAATCCTAAACAAAAAGGAATTATTTATAAGTTAGTATAATTTTCTTTAACTGATAGTGTTTCAAAAAACTTATAGCAAATTGTGTAAAATTAAATTTAAGTATTTGATAAACTCTGATAATTCGCATTTTGAGTACCTTTGTACTGCCTCGTTAGCCTAGTGGTCTAAAGCGCGACTGCTACGCTAGAGGTCTTGGGTTCGATTCCCAGGTCGAGCAAAAAGTGTTATTGGATTTTTCTATGAAATTCTCAGTAGCAGCTCGGAGTTTGGATTTGTGCCCGGTTGATGGCAATAGGTTCGCCCCCTTTTATATGGGACTTAAACATACCTGCGAACTGTGGGTGTACAGGTACACCTCTAACTAACCCGTCGGGGAATACAAGCGTAATGGTATGTTATGAATACCTTTGTGAAATTGTATAATATGAATGCCCTTTCTAGATTGAGCAAGCCACAGTATCATGATAAATATGGACTTCAATTTGCCTCGAAGTCGATTAGCCGACTTTTTATTATCAGAATGATGCTAGTTCTATGCCAAGCCAAATGCTGCCTAAAGACGCTAGTAAGTGGCGTGTTCGCAACCCATTGAACGGGTGAAATGATTATGAGCATGCGCGTGCGTTGTGAACAGATGGCGGCTTCTCTTACACATCTCAGAATCTTTTGAACATTGTTTAAAAATTTACACAAAGCAACATATCTAGCTGTAACTAATATTAAATCACATACTGTAAGTGATTTTGGCAGATGTTGTAGAATTTCATGTATTCTATTTATACTTGATGAAAAACTTATGGTCTTATTTTTATTGCAGTTTGTTACTTTTACACACAACAGAAATTGAATCTGGAATTTAAATGATTGATCATTAAATTATTTGCGTTTTTAATCCTGTTTTATTTATTAACATTCTATTTTTAAAAATAGTGTCAAAACTTTATAATAGGCACCTTCTTTTTATGGAATTCTCGCATAGAATCTTCTGTAGTAACTTTGGTCTTTCCCGTAAACAAGATGGAAGGAGGGAAAAATTCATGAACGTGGTAAGTGCTGGTAACCAGCTATCGAGTATCTTGTCCAGTGACAATATTGACCTTTGTAGATAACTTTGTTATATGATAACTACCGTTCGATTAATGAAGATGATCAACCTTGCTTCAGAGATGAGATCGGGACTAGCTGGCTTGTAAAATGTAGACACAACTGTTTCACCATTGATTAATTAATATTCCTAATAAAAATTTACTGCGCCATAAAATTTACGTCACACTGTAAGTACTTAAACTATTTGCTCTAAAAAATGTAAAAGCCCGTGCAGCTATTTACATATTCATGTATCTTTAGAATTTCATTAATACGATCAACATTAAACGTTCTTCAAGCTGGGTCATCCATACTCAAAGAACGCTTCTCGGACATCCGCACGATAAATCTTATTGTACAAAAGCATTAGTTACAAGTCATTAATAAAGGGTAATGCGAAATACATGTATTTACTCGAAACTATTCGCCCATTTAGTAATACGTTTTATCTTATTCTTCTTGGCGTTCAACCATCTTGAATCAACGTTCAGTATTTGTGCCGTTTGCGGTATATTTGTATTCTCCTCTAACTTTATGGCCCAATGAAGTATATTATATCCCTTTATTTGTATAGAAATATAATTTATGGTGTAAACATTTCTTTACTCTATATTGAACGGTGTCGATAGCTCGATATTTTATACAATGTTCGAAATAAAACATCTTGTTAATAATCGTGTTCTTTATAGAGAGCTTAGCGTTGAGATACTAACGAACACTCGCCTTTTATCGCCATTATTATTCATAATGAATGTTTATATATTTTTTTGTAGCGCTAGTTCATAAAAACCTACCGACGCTAATGCTCTCATTTATCTTATTTATATTATTTGAATAGTCTGAGCCTTTTTATGAGCCCTTATTTAACTGGGATTTATTTATCCAATTTGAACTACGTAATATGCCCAAGTATATATTTTAATACTTAATAGTAAGTAAAGGCTATGAAAAAACCTAATAAAGACTTAAGACCTTTCTTGCTTTCACAAAAATCTCGGAGCGAAAAAGACAAGTATTTAGAAGTTTCCGCATAGAATGTTTCTGTTCTCTGGCTGCAAGGAAGGCAGACAGCTATACTTTAGTAGATTTAATTAATATCTGTAGACTAAACAAAATAAGATTTCATACATTCTTTATACAATGCTAACATAAAATAAACGATAGTGAAAATTACATTTCTCGCCACTCGAAAGCAAATCCTTTGTATTTAATAAATTACAACTCATCCAGTCATACGTTTTCGGAAAGCTATTATTGATAGATGAGTCTGTTGATGATTAATTTAGTTCGTGTTATATATATTTAGTAATCAACAAACAGTATTCTATTTCTGTATAATGCCACTGTTGTATGCTTGTGTCAGTGAGTCACTTCCTTGTCGGTGCTTCATTCAAGTCGTTCCAATATTGATTTCATAAATGTATCGGTATCGAAACTAGCGCTTACGCACTTACCAATACTGAGAACAGAAAATAAATCATTTTAGAATTATTGACTACCGGAAGCCTCTATGGAATAATAGGAAAATATAAACAGTTTCATGATGTACTTCTCAGATTTATTGGAAACATCTATTTATATTTATGATAAATAATTCGTAGATTATTGTATTAAGTAAGTTAATGAAATTACATACTTACATTCGATTTTATTGCAGTAATACTTCGATATGATTAAGATCGTTCAACAGAATAATCCTGAAATAAAAATTTAGCTCTGCTCCTAACGTCTGACTCTGAAAATTAGTCAGTTTCACATTACTGAACTAAATTAATATTGATGTTGTATCTTTAACTCCTGACTTGACATCTTCAGTGGAATTTGAAGAATGACTTGCCAAACAGAATTGACGAAGCGTTGAGTGTAGTGTTACTCTGAGTTACGTGAAACATTTGCTATGTAAATATATTACCTACCTACGTACAACAAAAGACTTTGAACTCTTTTAGCGTGAAAATAGAACAAGTTTCCAAGTAGAAATAAAATTAAAATACGAGTATCGATGGCACCAAACGACAACGAACGGTCGAAACAAATGCTCAGAATTTTCGTGTAATCTTCAAGTCTGACAAGTTTGACTTTGATAAATTATTTCTTCCGCTACCTACCTACCTTTTAGATATTTATTAATATAACATTTTCCCAAGTCAGTGTTATTGCGTAACGGCTTTTCTTTTTCTTTCAGTGTTTCGTAATGTTAGTTTGTTATATCCGGTTTCAACTTTTTATCTCGCCACAATAGGTTTGACAAATGGGACGGTTCCATTTACAAAATCTACGTTGACTCCAGTTCGTTGCAGGGGTGCGACACACTTTGTCATAACAACAATGCTCGCATTCAGATTTGATGTTACGATTCGCTGCCGCGCCCTCGCGATTTGCCTGGTTTATGACCCCATTCAGTAAATGTGTCGATTTATGCTATTTCGTGACACTTGTAATGTATTGGCCTCATCTACGTCTAGGGAGTTATCGTCGGATCATGTTTACCGTTGAATAAAACTTCAACGGCAGGTGTAACATCAAAGTGTTTAAGATCAAAACAAGCATTCAACACCATTTAGTTAACAATAACAATGTGATTAACGACTCTCTTGATTAGTCGTAAAAAGATTGAAGGAGAAAAAGTAGGCATGCTTATTTATACTATGTACTAACATACAATACTTAAATGTTGTAATGTGTTTCGGAAAATAATAATTTAAACAAAACTTTTCAGTTGTAATTGCAAATATACATGAATTATTACCTACGTAAAATATGAAAACTTTAGCGTCAAAATGAAAATTGTCAGTCCGTCTGTTTACGAGTAGGTATTAGCTACAGTAGACAGTTATTGGTGCCATCATTTTTATTGCGTAAGACAATAGCTTTAACCCATTATTACGTTAATGGTTCGGTAATTATATATTTACTCGTACGACATAATGAAGCAATTTGCATTTTAATGTTTTGTATACAGGTGGACTCGATTTAAAATTATAAATATCTTGATGTAAAAGTTACGAGGAAATTCAGACGTTAATTAAGTTCCTGGAATTCTCTCGCCTTTCTTTTAAAAATACACTGATTTGTCTCAAGTGAAATACAGGTTAGCTTCTGCAAAAGACAAAGTTCATTGTATTTTAAACTGACAAGTATACGAAGCCAGATCTTGGACAATATTTTCCTACTGTACCTACAAGTTTTTACTCAACAGTTTATTTTCAAGTTTCATATTATTATCTGAGCAAAGTGAACACCTTGTATATTTTGTAATAACATGTTGTGTGTTTTTGATTGGGGTAATTACCTACTTCATATAAATACAGGACAGATAGGTGTAGGTACTGTATATTTTTCTTCAGACACTCGTATTTAGGTATGTAAAGCAGTAATATTTGTTTGGAGTCCTGTTAAAACGTTGTTACGCACAATAACTAATAGACATGTTGCTGCAGTTTGAAAAATGTTTAAAAAGAATGAACATTTTTTTTAGATTAATCGGTTTGAGTATAAACATTCAAGATAATAATAAAACTATGCTAGAACGTTTAAATAATCACTGGATATTTTGTATTCATATGGTCTCATTCAACTTTTCCGCCTCTGGTCAGGTTATATGGTTCCTAAAAGGTTTGATCGTGGGTGCTAGTCTGTCGGAAATGACTTACATATTGCCTTGTGCTATGATATGCCTATTAGGAGAAGTTAAAGTTTACTTCTTCCTTCGGCACACACGCCACGTGAATGAGTTGGTCACGGTGTTGAGATATTTACAGAGTAAGGCTATGAAGTATGAAGAAATTGAAGAGGAGATTAATAAATGGCAGACATTTTTGTCTTTAATATCTAAAATACTGTTAAGTTTAACTATTACTGCCGTGCTCGCATTTGCGCTGGGACCGTTTGTCATTATGGGTTCATATTACTATAGTACAGGTGAAATTAAACTCATTCTTCCCTTTTTGGTATGGTATCCGTTTGATGCGTATGATTTAAGAATTTGGCCGTTTGCGTATCTACTTCAACTTTGGGCAGGTAAGTCTTACTAATGATTACTTTATTCATTTAAATTCTACTACATAAAATGTATTTATACGTATGATTTTTAAGTAAACCGTACTTTTGGTACGGCAATAACATGAACATTGCAACTGCATGAAATAATGCACGGATTTGGAAAATTCATTTTAAACAATATTTACACTTTACACATCTCTCGCAGTGATTGCATTTCGATCGTGTGATCAGTGGTTTATATGAGCTGCCATAATGGTGAATTTATAGCGAATCCGCGACCTCATATAAATCGCTCTTACGGCGTTGTTATTGGCAACCGTTTCGCATTGAAGTGTTGAAATCTATAGTGGAAATGATATCGCGCTTGTGGAAAATGGATTGAAATTATACTATTTTAATAAGGACTAATACTATATCAAGTCTTTGTTTTCAGCGTGGGTGGCAGTATTTTCAGTATTAGGGCCAGATTGCTTCTTCTTCACGTGTTGCACGTTTATTCATATACAATTCCGGATTCTGCAACATGAAATAGAGAGTATAGTGAAAAAAGATGCAAGAAAACTAAGCGCTGTTCCAATTGAAACACTCAAGGCAAACCTCGTGCTACTTGTCAATAAACATCGGGATTTGTTACGGTAATGACCTTCTTATGGATGCCAACCTGACCCTATTACTAAGCCTCCTCTCTCTGTCCGTCCGTCTATTTGTTAGCGGGGTATTTCTCACGAACCGTAAAAAGGCAGAGAGTTGAAATTTTTACCGAGTCTGTGTTTTAATTGCCGCTGTAACGAAAAAAAGTAAAAAATTAAACGAGTTTCACATACAAGAAACGTGTTTTTTTTTATACGTAATATTGAATACCTGATAAACGATGGTACGGAACCCTTATGTGACCGACACCCACTGGGCCAGTTTTTTATATTTATTTGCCTTGAGGTTTTTATCTACACAAATATGGCTAACCCCATCGTGCAAAATTACCTAACTGCTCTAAAAAAATCCATGAGCTTACAGTAATGGATTTCACATTACTGATGAAATTCAATTTCGCTCGACATCGCTTTGTTTTGCTAGATCAGCTATTTTGGTATGACGTTTCTTAGCATGCCAGTCCACCTACCCGTTGAAGGAATTTCCTTTATATTCCGTACAGACTATGCAATGTTTGCGCTAAAATACTGCGTGTTTTCAAGACTCTATAAAAGCTCAAAGTTACATTTATAAATGTCTTTTAATATCTTTTTATATGCAGCTTAAAATATCCTTGCTGTTGACAGCAAAAATCGGTATTCCCGGTTTGTCAAGAATTTTATTTAAAACCTCTTATTTACTGCCTATTTTATATTTTTGAGTCACTGTGGAACATTGCCAAAACGAGTCAGAAGTTGGTCGCCGCTTTGGCTAATTTATTTATTTTCATCTGAAGTTTTTTTCAACTCACAACTTCTTTATGCTTGGCTGTTTACTTTTTGGGGACAAATTAAGGCGTCAACACACAAGCGATATTATCACCGAGGCGATAATGTTGCAGCTAAAACTGAAATAGAAAGTATTCCTAAGATAGATAAATATCGCCCTTGTGATAATATATCTCGTTTGCATTTACTCATAGTTTGAGAATACTAATTTCAATTGACGCAATTTTTCAGGAGTGTGAACTTATTAGAAATCGTTTATTCTAAGTCAACTTTATTTAACGTTGGGACAAGCTCTTTGGTCATATGTGCCACCGGATTCAATCTGATGGTAAATTCAGAAAAACAATAAATTTATTCTTGTATTCTTTATCGAGAGACATCAATCAATTTTGCAAACACCTTGTTCCAGGCTATCAAAAATCTAGCTCTAATGGCCCCTTTCACCTCCTTCCTTATATTTGGTTTGCTCCAGATATTCTTATATTGTTATTATGGTGATTACGTGATGAGATCTGTAAGTGAACTCGTATAATTTATATTATTATTTGTTCTAGTTTCTGTGATAATGCTTTGTTTTTTTCCAGAGTATGGGAGTTGGCGCTGCTGTTTACAACAGTCGTTGGTATGAAACGGGAGCGGCGGAAAGAAAATATCTTTTGATCGTTTTAATTCGGTGAGTGTTCGATTATAAGGAATTTAAGAAATAAAATAAGAGGAATAAGTCTATTTCCTACTGTTATAGGAATAACTCTAAGCCAACCAGTTACCTAAACATTTATTAATGTAATAAACTTTTATGAAATATTAGGGTACCTAAATATTTGTTAACTTACCAGAAGCAGAACTCATTAAGAGATGAAGGGAGAGATATTAATTATTTTATGACCGCCTCTCTCTTTGGTTAAGTGGCAGACTGTTGAAAGAAAATATTAGGGAAATTCTAGTTGTGCTTTATTCGATTTGAACGATTTTAATTTTATTTACGTTTTATTTCAGATCACAGAAACCGTGCAGGATAACGGCTAACTCGTTTACTGTTATTAATTTAACTGCATTTACAAGGGTAAGCATACCTAAATAATAAATAGATACGTTTATGCATAGAAAAACCCTTTATATTAATATTCTAATTAATTTTTATTTTCAGATTCTGAGTACTTCTTGGTCCTATTTCGCACTTCTGAATCAAATGTACAACGATTAACTTAACATTCACACAATTAAAATATCTAATTCACGTTAAACACATCATTTTACATAATAAAGACACTACAGATACAGAAAATAGTGCAAATTAACTAGTAATTGAAATAAGAAATAACTCGTTATATACTGATAAAAATCAAAACAAACACAAAACAAATAAAATAATATTAACGTACCTACATAAATATATAGTGAGAATTAAGCGTATGGGTTCCGAGCGCTCCCCAGGATTAAATAATACACAAGATTACCCCTTTTAAGTGTGGATTCAATCTTAGTGAAACCCGTATTTAACGTCAGTAAAAACTATGTATGGCTTTCTTTGCTCTTTCATTGTACGTTGTGTGTAATTATCCTCTGAGGTATTATTTACACCTACCACCAGTAATTTTGTTCTATACGTTTTAATTGCTCGTTTCTATAGCATGTTCCTACAGCACATTTTCTGCTAATATTGACGATGACTATTTGCAATATTTTAGTAGGATAATGAAAACGTGTTTTTATTATTTTTTATTACATTTAAAGACATACGAATTAAATTTTTAAATATTTATATAAACAACATATTTTAATAAAATTGTAGCCTATTGGAATTGCAGGACAGGGTCCATGCTACCGCTGGTGAGGGCTCATACGAGAGGAATCCCTAACAATTTTTTTTTATTATTTGTTAGTTACTTGAAGCTACACGTACAATATTAAACGTTTTGTTAGTAGGTTATTGTCAAAACATCCTGTAGTGTTATTTATAATTCATACCCGTACAAACTAATTCGATATTTGAAAAGAAAAGTCGTGATAAATGTTTCGGCGGATGCATAGAAGGGTTTCCCGGCACTCTATTACCGTTGTTTAAAAACTAACACAAATACGAAAATGATTGATGAATTTGAAAAATGTTTAAAAAAAGTGAATTTTTATTTGGGGATCTTCGGCTTGAGCTTAAGTAGAAGAGACAAGAACAAATCTATTTTTCAACTTATTCGTGGCCACTGGATCTATCTCGTACACTTCTTTTCGTTTAATCTAGAACTTCTTGCACAATTTTTATGGATTTATGAAGCCATATTAACAGGGAAAAGATTCGTAGAAATAACTCGTTTGATTCCATGTGTTGTTATTTGCTTTATCAGTCATTTCAAAATAATATCTATTTTGTACTACGCTAATTATAATAATAAATTTATTGAAACAATGAAAGGTTTACTTTTGGATCAAATGGACATTGAGGAAGAAGGAGGAAACGTCTTCAGAAAGAAAGTATTTGACTCCAATGTTTTAATGCTGATAAACATTACAAGAAAGACTATTTATTTAATAATACTCGGTTTGCTAATGTTTTCATTGTCACCTATGTTGACACTAATGCAAGCATATTTTACACATTCTGAAATCAAACTTGAAATGCCCTTCATAGCGTATTATCCATTCAATGAATTTGATATTCGGTTTTATCCTTGGGTTTATTTACACCAATGCGTTGCAGGTACGTAGCTGTTGGCATAACTCTAATTACGTACATTTAGTTATTATTATTATTTTTGTTATTTGTTTAGGGGTAACAAGTCCGTTGTATAGCAATATCTATATACGGTCGAGAATTGTTTCTTACTATGAGAAACTATAGAGATAACGCAATTTCTAAATTATTTCGTAATTTGTTTATTTGTAATTTGATGAAATCGATAATTGTATCTATCTATGCTGTCTAATATAAGAGAAAAGGTAATGTTTGCCTTTTTGTTTGTAAAACAAAAAGGGTATGTTTTATTGTATATCTACTTGACTTACATGCGGATGAAATCGCGGGCAACAGCTGGTTTTTAGTTTAATTTAATGATTAAAAAATTATATTTCAGCATGTCAATCCATTCTAATGGTTTACGGGCCGGACTGTTTCTTCTATACATGCTGTACCTTTCTTCAAATTCAATTCTCATTGCTGAGCTATGACATGAAAAGAATTGGAAATGGAAATTCACCCGGAACTTGTACACTGCAATTAAAAAAATTAGTGGTTCGTCATATCGAATTGATGAGGTAAGTATTTGTGAAATAAATAAAGAAATGAAATATTATTATTTACTTTATACAGTTTAAAAATAAAAGTTAAAACATAAAAAATCCTAATTTCCTACTAATATTATTAATGCGAAAGTTTGTGAGGATGGATAGATGGATGTATGTCACTCTTTTACGCTTAAACGGCTGAACGGATCCGGATGAATTTTGGCATTTTAGTAGATTGTAGTAGTTTTTGACAGAGAAAATTAATCAATTTCTTAGGTTACAACCTAAGAAATTGATTAATTTTCTAATATTTTTATTCTGATCTAAATATTTTATTTTCAGATGCGTTATGATGTTGGAGAAAATATTTGCGAAATCCATATTATTCAACGCACTAACTAGTTCAATACTTATATGTGTAAATGGATTTAATGCTTTGGTAATCGTTTTTATTTATTCATGTAGTACATAAAACTTACTTAAATAATAATAAGATTACAAACTACGAGTATGTACAGTTAATATAAAATGCAAAAAAGGAAGCTTATAGGGCATCAAAAAACTCATCCGCATCGCTGTCAATGGGACAAGTGCCCAAAAGGCTAGCAGCATTGCCACGTTGTATGGTAATGCTGATTCTTTGACCCAAGAAAAGGCCAGCCCTTTGGTCACGTGAAGAGTCGACCAGTCGCTTGGCTATGTCACGAATATCGTTTTTATAAATAATCCTTTTTTTTAATTTGTATTATTTTTTTTATGTTTAAATGGTTTTTATTATTCGTTATGTATTTTTACTAGTACTAGTAGATAGTCCAAAATTATACAAATGTGGTGTTTTACAATTGACTTGTTCACATGGACAGTATAAGCTGCACAAAAGGGATGTTCAACACAGCTGATATAATGTAATTTGGACACAGACAGCCTTAGTTCACATAACCTGTTTAGTATAATATCTAGAGGCACTTTTAGATTGTCAGTCGGTCAGTTACCTAGAAAAAGTTGCATGTCCTAGTATACAATATAACAGATAACTAGTACATTAAAGAAAAAGTAGTTACGTAAAGGCTTGTAGTGTCTAGTAACTCTTCTTGACTGTAATATAATTATCTGGGAATGCCACTAAATAAGTTAGGTTAAGTTCACAGAACTTAAAGCTGTTTAATATGTGGCCAAATTAGTATCCTGCAGTTTATCTGGATATAACAATAACTATAACAGTCTATTTGTATAGCTAATAGTACGCATATAAACCACTAGTTAGCTGTATACGACAATATTAGTGTTACTTGGGTTGGGAGGACTTTTTTAATCATAAGAAAACTCATCTGCTTAGCCCTTTCCCAACTATGTTAGGGTCGGCGTCCCGTCTAACCGGATGCAGCTGAATACTAGTGTTTTACATGGAGCGACTACCTATCTGACCTCCACAACCCAGTTAGTGGGTAACACGATACCTCTTGATTAGACTGGTTGTCAGACTTCCTTGCTTCTGATTATCTGTAACGACTGTCAAAGATCTATGAATGACAGCCGGGACCAACGGCTTTACGTGCTTTCTGAGGCACGGGGCTGTCACACCACCAACTTCCAAACTTCGGGCTGTTACTGAGCAATTCCTAATGAAAAAACCCAATAACACTTTTTTGCCCGACCTGGGAATCGAACCCGGGACCCCATGCTCTTCAGTAATTATAAGAAAACTATTAATTTATTTTCAGGTGGTCGATAATATTATTTTAGTGGCATCATTCTTTTCATTTTTTATATTCGGCGTAATGGAAATATTTTTATATTGTTACTATGGAGATACTATTATGAGATCGGTAAGTTATTTTACCTAGAACGGTAGATATTTTTATAGCTATAGTATCTAAGACATCTCTATTTTTAAATAAGTTGTGAATCTATATACTTAAGCTTAGTATTGTACAGTTGTGCTATGAAATACTAGCTAGACGCTACGACTGCGACAGATATATTCCTGTTTTCCTAAAAGATGTTTTTAGGGTTGCGTATCTCTTAAGGAAAAAACGGAACCCTTATAAGGTGACTTTGTTGTCCGTCTGTCTGTCTGTAAAGACCCTTTATTTCGGCAATGCATGGAGGTATCAAGTTAAAATTTAAACCGTATACTTGGGTCTACGGTCCCATGAAGTTCTAAAATCATACTTCCAAGTTCAAGTAAAAAAATGATACGGCCGTTTTTTCAGCAAAAAACGCGTATTTCGACACTACCAAGGTTATAAAAACTCTTAGGGTACTTCCCGTTGACCTAGAACTATGACATTCTGCAAGTAGCATCGTTATAGACCACAAGTACACGAAGAAATCTCAGAACTGTGCATTTGTAATTAAATCATAAAAATGACCGACCCCCTATAAAAAATATAGACCCCCATATTTTTTGTAGGGGATCGAAATTTCAAATTGAAGCTACTAGCACATTGCAAAGTATGTTTAATTTATTTTTTCTGTCGTATTATTTCTTATTTATATTGAGAAATATAAAAAAAAATACCGTTCCTTTGTTTGTCTCCAAAGTCTGTGAAACGAAAATATACTATTTATTTATATAATTTATTTATATTGATTTTTAGAGCATGCAAGTCGGCGAGGCCCTTTACAACAGTAAATGGCTTGACGTAGGAGCGGCCGAGAGGAGAGGATTCCTCATGGTTATGATAAGGTGAAGTTTGACAATTTAATCCAAATTATTATATAAAAAATAGAATATTAGACAACTACGAGACTTAAAAATATTTGTTTTCTTTTCAGAGCCCAAACCCCCTGTGAATTAACAGCTAATGGATTTTTCCCATTAAATTTACGTGCTTTTACGAGTGTACGTAAACCTTTATTTATATTAAACTTTATTTAGTTAAAAATGTCTACATTCCATCATTAAAATATCATTATAACGATATTGTTATTTCAATGTTAGCATGAAACGCCTTTTTGTTATTTTACGATAAAGACAAAGCAATGTTAACTATTTGCCATTTACATAAAAACAATGAAGTCTAAAATCATTATACCATCACGCCTGTATTCCCCGAAGGATTAGGAAGAGGTGTACTAATGTACACCCACAGTTCGCGCGTATGTTTAGGTCCCATGTAATAGGGGGCAAGCCTATTGCCGTTAACCGGGCACAAATCCTAACTCCGAGCTGCTACTGAAAATTTTATAGAAAAACCCAATAACACTTTTAGTTCGATCTGGGAATCGAACCCAAGACCTCTAGCGTAGCAGTCGCGCTTAGGACCACTAGGCTAACGAGGCAGTTATTTATTATGTGTTATTAACTAAATATATTTTTTTCAGATATTAAGCACATCCTGGTCATACTTCGCTTTGTTGACAACAATGTATCAACCAGAATGAAAAGCTGGATTGACTTGGAAATGGGTTCTCAAAAAAATCGAATTTTAAATGGTTTTAAAAGCAAACCTAGATCTCTCGTAAAGCACGCTTTGTTATTAGAAAAAGAAGCAAATAAATGTTGTAGATGATGAAATATTAGCTTTTTTTCTCTTACATTTAGATCCTATTTTTTAATGTTCTGGAAAACTTTGTCACACAACTAAACAACGATTGACAAATTGAAGTTTTCTCAAACCTGACGTCCAGCTGTACAAATTTACGCCAGTTAATGCTTGAAGCCGTAAACTTGTTCAGGGAAAGCATTGTGAATCGCTCAAGGAAGCATTTTCTTTGATACTAAAATACCAGAACGGATAACCTTTGCGGTAACAGGAATATTATACCGAAATATTATCGTTTCGTTCCATTCTATTGTTTTGACATTTGTATTATTCGGTCTCAGGAGAATCATGTTTTAAGCCTTATTTCTTTTTAATACTATCGTCCGCCCGCGAACTCGTACGCGTGATTTATTTTACCCGCGTGAAGTTACGTTTTTTTGGTTACTGCTCCGTTCCTGTGTGTCGTAGCGCGATGTTAAAATGACCTATGTTACTCAGGAATAAAGTAAGAATCTATTGGTGAAAAAAATGGTTGAAATCGGTCCTGTAGTTTTAGAGCTTATTTTGTACAAACAAACAAACAAAAAATCTTTTCAATTTATAATATTAAGTATAGATAATCCACATCGTATAGTTCATATTATCTTTCGTTTATTTTGGGAATTACGGAACAAGGTAGTCTCAATTCTTATGTAGGTCATGAATGCGGCTGTTGTTACCGGTGCGCCAAATAGCTAAGAATCCTGAAGTAGGCACGACGTCTCTTCAGACAGACAGCAGTTAAATAGAATTAGCCAAATGAGCATAAAGCAGTAAAACTTGTTATTTATGGGTGACTATTACTTAACAGATGTGTGCGACATCGTAAACAGTTTAAAAAATACTTTTAGCCTAAATTAAACTGTCGATAGTGTGATTTCTTTTTCATTTTAAGTATTTGTTCGAGATGAAAAATAATATTTGGAAGGTGTGGGGGAGGCCTTTGCCCAGCAGTGGGACATTGTAGGCTACATAAAAAATTAGTAAAAAGCCATTTTTTCTATTATTACTAAATTACCGACAGCCTCGTTAGCCTAGTGGCCCTAAACGCTAGAGGTCTTGGGCTCGAATCCCAGGTCGAGCAAAAAGTGTTATTGAGTTTTTCTATGAAATTCTCAGTACCAGCTCGGAGTTAGGATTTGTGCACGGTTAGTAGCAATAGGCTCGCCCTCTAATACGTTGGATCTAAACATACCGGCGAACTGTGGGTGTATATTGGCACACCTCTGCCTAACCCATCGGGGAATACAGGCGTGATGGTGTGTTATGTTAAATTACTTTTTATTTTTTTACAATACTTATACTTAAAATATTTGTTTGATGTGTCTGAAATTAACTGGGTACCTACAACCTGGAGTAGGTACTTGGCACCTGAACAATGCCATTTTTTCCCCCGGAAATATGAAAAGCTAATTACAGTTCCCTTGGTAGGTATCTCAGTGTTGATCAGTATCCAACTGGTAGTGATGTACGTCGATTAACTCGTGTGGTGATAGATAGGCGCGTCCGTAATTAACAAGGGTGCGACTAAATTGCCGTAATTGTCGCAATGTATACACGACGCGGGATTTGTAATTAAACCACATGTCCGGAAACGTTTACAGAATGGAGTATTGGTGTTGGTTTGTTCATAACATTGACACTTTCTGTAGTGTTGTTTTTGTGCTGAACTTTGTGTGCAGTGAAACATTTTGTTTTTCGCTCATGTGTGAACGGACCTGATAATTTTAGAAATTACGTAAGTAGCTTTGTTGTCTCCCGTATTCTATATGTTGACATATTTTTACATAATTAAAAGAACGCGACTGCTACGCTAGAGGGTTCGATTCCCAGGTCGAGCAAAAAGTGTTATTGGGTTTTTCTATGAATTTCTCAGTAGCAGCTCGGAGTTAGGATTTGTGCCCGGTTAATGGCAATAGGCTCGCTTCCTATTACATGGGATCTAAAAACATACAGGCGAACTGTGGGTTTACATTGGTACACCTCTGCCTAACCCTTTGGGGAATACAGGCGTGATGCTATGTGTTATTTACCTCCTGTGCTAGTCACAGACTTTTTTACGGCAAACTAAGATACTCGCTCTAGAAATACTAATCATAACAAACACTTGAATATTTTACAAGTTTAGTATAAGTATAAAGAGAAACTAGAGTTCAAAGACATGTCCGTACCCACTAGTCTGTAAGGCAGTTATTTATACAATCATTGATACAAATGCGTTACTGTAAACTGCATCTAAAACTGGAGTATCATTTCTTAAGACCGTCCAAGCCGGAAGAAGTTCTGTATAAAACATTTTCGCCGCAAAATTGTGTAATGATGCAAATTCCGCATAGCTCGAAACATTACATTTTATAAAAATAAATGTTCACATAAACATTACGTTTGCGAACTTGTCGTAAAATGATAAAAAAAACGTTGGCAAAGTTAATTAAAAATTTATGGCCGAGCTGTGTTTGTTGTCGTAGTACATGTGTTGTGGTTGAAAGAAAGATTTAATACAACGTTGGAGCGGACGTGAATGTCATTTTGTGTAAGCGCTTAACCAAATGTGGACGGGTTTAATCCTCACACGAAATTAAGTACTTTCTGTTGTTCCTATAACCAGTAGGTACATACAATGTATTCTATCAAAAATGTTGTTGCCTAAAGAATAATGAAAATAATATTAGCCTAATATTGTCCCTTTGCAGAGCATAGGCCCGATCTTATACAGAGAAGGCACATGCATTGATCACCACGCATGCTCAATGCGGATTGGCGATTTCAGATTTATATTCATTAGAAGTCCATGTTTCCTCATGAAGTTTTCCCTCACCGATGTCAGAGATGTCCAAGATAAACTTATAAAGTAGGTACATATGAATTGAAAAAGTCACATTGGTATTTGCACGGTATCGAATCCGCAACCTTATGCATGCGAGCCCTGGCATCTTAACCACTGGGTCACTGGGCCTAAGGAATACAGAAACAAATCTATCAAAAGATAATTTGCAACATGTTGCCGGCTCGAAGTGTTAACACGCCAAGTATAAGAATGTTTTTCCTCACAACAAAACATCTGTCATTAAATAACGCTTGGGAACAGATGTTTCTTATGCCTTCTATTGAGAAAAATCTCTTCGTGTTTGTTATGAGTCTCTCATAGGTACAGACAGCGTCATCAATTGGTAACCCCTCTTGCATTAAAATTTGTTCGAAAAGAGGGTCATCAGTTGATGACGCTGTCTGTACTAACAGAAAACATATCATATTTTCCCCGGTCTTTTTATTTGTAGATCAATAACCATCCAATACGATAAATACCGAACAATGACGTCATGAACAAAGCTAAGATATCGCACTACGAAATAAAATAAACTGACGTCACAGAGCAAATTCTTAGCATTGAATCCCGTCGGATTGCTGCTCAGTATCATCTGGTTTCGTAAACTTGGCTCTGAGAGATGCTCTTGTAAACATACGCTTACACAAATAATGGCTGTAATATCATCAGGCTATCGATTGCGACGTCAGTTGATTCCATGATAGTTAAAATAATGTTTTAGTAGAGCTTTTCAGAGTATTTTACGAGTAAATGATTTTCAGTTCTCCTCATAAAATGTTAAACATTTTCCAAAGTTTGAATTTGCATTTGCGCAGCGAATTGAATACTCATTCCCGTTATTTACATTTATATTGCTACTAGCTTCTGTCCACGACTTCGTCCGCGTGTTTTTTTTTATCCGCATTAAGTTAAGCGATTAGCGGTTTGTAACAAACAAACAAAATAACTGTTCAGCTTTATTATGTTAGTATTATAAATTTATGTGTTTGTAGGTTCTGACCCCGTCAACTAAACTAAATATTATGCTGAAGCTAGACGTTCCTGATAAAATGGGGCAGGATTCGACCTCGTGACCTTTCGATCGGTTGCCAGCACCCCAGTCGTTGAACTAGGGAATGGTTATTACTGCCTGCATTATTATTGTTAGCTTTTGGCAACACATAATGTCTATTATGCGGATGTTGAGAATAAGGAAAATGGTAGGTAGGTAGGTAGTACAGAAATATCTGTAAGTATTATGATCAGGGCTCGGATGATCGGGTGCATATTCGCCTAAAGTTCACGTGTTGACTTAGTAAGGAACGGACTTTTGTATCGAAAGGATCCTGCGAATCTGAGATTATAGTGATTTTGTTCTTCCAATTCAATTATTTCTATAAATCGTATCCATATTTTCTTAGCGAATAATTAACTTAAGGTAAATACAATATGCATCTTGTTATAAGGTCTCTAAATATAATACATATCCAATCTAGTGAAAAGTTCGGAGGTATGGCAGAATAATTTACAGGATTTTTAAGTTAAGTAGGTCACTGAAGTCTACTTTTTTAATTATGTAAGTCCCGCCGGCGCAATATTTAATGCAAGCCTTAAAATACGCCGACGGAATGGAAATTAGTTTTCATTATTCGGAGTCTGAGAGCCACACGGTCTTAGTTACTAGTCTGCATTAAAACCTAGATTATAAGACTTCATTTAGTCTTTTATTCTCTCTCTCTCCTCATCTCGGTCTGCAATCTAATTTTCTAGTACAATTTTTATAATCGTTACAGCGGCTATGAAACCCAAGTTCGCAATTTAATTATGAAGTTGTAAACGCTGACAACTATTTTACTAGGATTGTTTAAACTTTGTTCTTGCCTCTGGTAAAGTTATAGTACTATGGTCCGCTTAGACAGGAGCAATATGCTCGAGAAGTTTTCATTGACATAACATACCATCACGCCTATATTCCCCGAAGGGTTAGGCAGAGGTGTACCAATGTACACCCACAGTTCGCCGGTATATTTAGGTCGCATGTAATAGTGGGCGAGCTTATTGCCATTAACCGCGCACAAATCCTAATTCCGAGGTGCTACTGAGAATTTCATACAAAAACCTATTAACACTTTTTGCACGACCTGGGAATCGAACCCAAGACCTCTAGCGTAGCAGTCGCGCTTAGGACCACCAGGCCAACGAGTCAATAGAAGTTTTAATTGATTAATTTTTAATCTATACTTGCTTATATAGTAAAGAGCTTTTTTGTTTGCTTGTTTAAACGCGCTGATCTCTAGAACTGCCCATCGGATTGGAAGAAATCTGTTTGTTTCTGATAGCCAAATTCATAAGGAATAATATAAGCTATATAACATCACACTATAATCCACGGGAGCGGAACAGTCACCAAAGACGGAACTTAACGAAGGTTACAAAATCCAAGCGGACGAAGTTGCGGGCAAAAGCTATAGTGAACTATAAAATAAATAAGAAATAGAGTTGAAAATTAACTGCAAGATAATTTTATTCCTTAACCTTATGTTGTCCATTTTCATATCATGGATGTGATAAAATCATGGCTATAAACACATTGGAACGCTAAAAAAAAATGTTCTGGTTGTCAATAAAATTGATTACTGGTGCCAATTCCATTTGTTCACATATCAGCGAATAGAAAAATATGTAGGTCTGGAATATTTGCTCCAATACATTACTAATTTGTCCTTCGCAGGGTAAATAGGCACTACAAAGTTTATTTTTCGCCTTTTACGATTATTGTGGACGGAATAAAATGGATGATAAAACTATATATGCAAATAAGTACCTAAGCGCTTACTGTAAGCTACCTTTTGGTTTAAAAAAAGATAATCAAGTAGGCCTACTTGGGTAAGTAAAGCCCGACAGGGTTCTCTTAGACAAGGATCTCTAATAGCGCTTCACATCTTCTAGAACATTTTCCTTGGTTCAGTTTTTCATGATTTTCTCTTTTTTTCGACTTTTTCTTGTTAGTCACGTTTATGAAACGTGTTCGGATATAAGTACCGAGGAATGTATGTCGAAATATTTTAGGTACCTAAATAAATTTCCGTTTGGATTCAACTTAGGATTTGTATTCCATTTAAATAATGTCCTCCTTCGGTTCGCCTCATCCCTTAATCCTATATCGATTTAAATTGTTGAAGGTCCCTAATTCGTGTCTTGTAACTATGTTAAAGACAGAAAAAGGTAAAAACGAACAAAAGGGAGAACCTCCACTTGGCATTCGAAAAGTTTTTAAATGTATTTCAGTAGATATTTACATAAGCCGCGAAAAGACGGCCAACTACGCTAGGTCAAAAAAAAAAAATCATAAAGCTCCCTCTCAACACATATTATATTACTGTAACTACATACAGTATTTAATAAAATCGTTCTAAGAGTAACGAGGGCTGCTGTCTGTCTGCCCCATTTTGTCTCGTTCATATTTTCTTGAAATACTACAACCTAGCACGTTGCCAAGTTATTCCATTTACCGAGTGAAGGTCACTATTTAGCCTCCTTATGTTATATTCCAGTTAATCTCACGGAATGATCTACGAAACAAATAAGAGTTATTTAAGTGTGTAAATTGATTAGCAGCTTTAATGGACTATTTTATAAACATGCCAACGTCCTGGTTGTTATCAATTTACTGTTGGGTCATGTGATTTAATTTATTGTTTTTGTTAAAGTATTTTGTTTACTGGATACTAAATGGGTTTGTCGATGGTTAGAAAGTGGTACAATAAATACCTAATTTATTTCAGAATACATTTTGGACCGTTATTGATAAATACACACAAAGGTACATTTTTTAAATCGACTACACAAATAATATAGGAGTAAACCAAAATAAAGTAAAAAATATATACCTACGTCTAAAAAGGTTGCACTCTGATTAAAATCTTTAAATGTTGGCCGGTTTAGATGAAAAAAATATTGCTAGCCATTTACATCGAGAAAAATAAATAAAAAAACAAACTTTAATGGCGTCCGAATATTTTTTGACAGCATACGGCCATTACCTAATTTGAATAGGTTCCATTTCATAACGAAATAGGTTTTATTTCGAAAAACATGAAAGTATTTGTACTAAATGAAACCGCAGGAAATGAAATATGACGCCGGGTTGAGGCTGTGGTAGAGCGATTAAGGACCAGCTTTTCAGTTAGACCATAATATATTATTATTAGCTTCTTTTGCAGTTTTATCTGAATATGGCAGTAAAAGCGGCATAATATACCAAGAGTTTTGATCTGTAAAGTACTTCGGACTACAATTTATATTTTCATTTGAACTGAATAGTAGTAGATGGAATTCAGAAGCTGACATTCCTTTAATGTAATTAGGTATTTCTAGACTCGACTTAAGCTGGTATCACATTGGGTATCAATGGCATTCTAAGTACTAAAAGGAATATTTCGCATCAAAAACATTTTTATTTGACATCATCACGTCCATTGAGTAGTTTTAAATATAATTTATTTTAGTTTCATATTAATAGCAACATATGTTTGAATAGCGTACCTATCGAACAAATTTCACGTAGGCGCAATATTATGCAAAGCTTTTTCCATATATCTAGGACAAGCTGAGGAAATATTTTTAGTTGGTACATTTTCGGAATAACAAAAATAACACTTAGATCTATTCCATTTATTTCTTCGATCTGGGGAATCTTGTTTTATTTGCATATTATAGGTAGGTACCTACTTACCTACTGCCCGATTGTCACTAGCAATATGACGACGTGCGTAATATTGCTATACTACCTACTTGGCGGAACCATGGTGATGGTAACACAAACTTTAATCATTGATTCTGTACATGGTATTTTTTGAATCACTGGCCATAAATGTTAATTCTAATGAGGCAATAAAATTTAGGGTCGATTTAAAAAAAAAAACAGCTATTCCACACGATCAAAATGTATGCAGCAGCTTTAAAAAAAAAAAGAATACATAATGTGTTGTACTGAATCCATATGGTAAAAGTTTGAGTAAGGATGTCACTTCCATCCTGTATTTAAACCTTTGTATTGATGTTTTTGGTTCATATACCATAATCAAGCACACACACGTGATATAACCCTCTTTGTAAACAATATCCATAAGAAATGCACCTTATTATTATGACCAGAAGGGTTACCTCGTTTAGATAGAATGACACAATGAAGGAAATTTATGTCTTCTTTGTTGTGTCCGTTAATACAAACACATCCGTTAGTTTACTTTCATAACCATATAGTTCAAATAGGCGTAGGAAGATAACGCTCTATATACTGACATTATAAGCCTTTCCACACAGGTGAGACATTATCACAAGGAAGATATTGAGATATCTTATCCGAAAACAATTTGTATGATATTTTGCGCCACTTTACCTACTTTGTGAACTGTCTCGTTAGCCTAGTGGTCCTATGCGCTAGAGGTCTTGAATTCAATTCCCAGGTTGAGCATAGTGTTATTGGGTTTTTCTATGAAATTCTCAGTAGCAGCTCGGAGTTAGGATTTGTGCCCGGTTAATGGCAATAGGCTCACCCCATATTACATGGGACCTAAACATACCGGCGAACTGTGGGTGTGCATTGATTCTCCTCTGTCTAACCCTTCAGAGAATACAGACCTGAGAGGGTGTGAGTGTGATATCACAAATGTGTGGAGAGGCATTAAAACGAACTTGATTTTATTGATAGATTGTGTCATAAGACCCAATATATGTAAATAATAATAATATGATCCAGTCTATGTATGTGTATGTAGATATGATGAAACTTAAAGTAGAAGAAAAACAATCCTTGCATCAAAATCATGTATAATCTATTTTGAGACTAGTAAAAAAACCTTAATTGGATTTTAACAGTTATCG
Source organism: Caradrina kadenii (assembly GCA_947462355.1). Lineage (NCBI taxonomy): Eukaryota > Metazoa > Arthropoda > Insecta > Lepidoptera > Noctuidae > Caradrina > Caradrina kadenii. Next base: position 6,587,502 of record OX381677.1, on the reverse strand, counting down.
TGTCAACGTTCGTAAATTAACATGCTTTTTATGAATAACTATTCTGTACCTCGTTTTTGTGCCGGGTCAAAGTACTGCAACGAATCCTTTGAAGTTTATATAACATTATTGTAAATTACTTATACAGTGGGAAATTTCCATGTTAAAAAAAAATAGGAAACGTTTTTGGAGAAGTACTTAATTTTTTTTAATTAATTTGTCATTTGAAAATAAACTTTGTACTTTCTATTCATCTTTAAGAATATAAATTTCATGAAACGTAAGCATCTTTTGTGATATTAAACAACTATCAGATAAGAGGATATTTGCATACTGTACACCGTTCAACTCCAAAATGTTTCTCATTTCGTTTGTCAAAGGAAATATTCATTTCCTCTAGCGACCTCTCCGCTTAGAAACGAAAATATTCTTGTTTACTTAAAATGAGAACCCATATTTTTGTAACAAAGGATTTTAATTTGACATGAAACGTAATAAAGGAAGACTTAGAAAATATTCTTTGAATATTTTAATTAATAATATTTGCATATTTCAATTTAAGAAAACATCAACCTACGATTTTTAATTAAAAATTTAGAACTCTATTTTATCTTTGTAATATAAACGTAGCAATCAACTTGACCATTCATCATAATTTACTACAATTTCTTGTACAGTCATGGAATATTAAGACAAAGTATCTACTTACCTTCGTAGGACTACATGGCCAAATTCTACATTTTACTTCCTTTTAAAACATTTTCTGACTCAAAGTTTACGCGTTTTACTTGAAAAGTTTGTAGAGGAATGCTGAAAATATTCCGATCACATCGTGATCAGCAATTTTACAGGCGTCAAGAAAACAATATTGCTCAGGACACCGCCTCGTCATGTTCCCAATTTTCAAGACATTCATACCCATCAGACATTTTAGTTAAAGGACTTGGTCATTGAACCTATACATTCTACGTGTCTGGTTCTAAATATGTGAAGGATGATTTACAAAAACCTCTCTGTTTTCGGTTAATACAAAAACACTTCTAATATCCGCTTACTAAAATCATTAATCAAAAGGTGATTGCGCTTGTGAAAATGAACTTTCATTCAATGACCTTATGGTAAAAAAGGAAACCGTATTTTAGGATGGCTAGTCATGTAGGATTAATGTACGAAGAAGAAGTCGATGAATAATAAACTTAAACTCTCAATGAAAATATCAGAAACGCGCGCTACGTGTAAAAGTTCTGCACTTCGATGAGAGCCATTTTCTAACTTATCGGCTTAGGGCAGCTAAAATATCTGCATTTTAACGATAACAAAAGCTTATGTTGGTGTAACATTTTACTCGGGTTTATAACAATATGCTACAAATATAGTCTTTATGACTCTATTGTGTTATTATTCGAAAACACCGAACATTGTTTATGTTAGTGATTTCCATTTGCAGTGTTTCATGCTCATAATTTGCACTGGTTTGTTATTTTGTCGCTGTACCAACGGTTTCTAAAGCTTTTTGCTGTAGCGGATGTTTATGAAATAGTGTTATGAAAGCCAAGCTCCCTTAATTATTGGTACACACGCTATTATGCAGTATTATATTGTAGTTAAACGATTTTACACTTAAAGTTCGTTAAATTATGTGTTAATATTGAATGGTAATGTTTGTTATATCGTAATAAAATCCTATCATTGTTTTTGATGTTTTGGGGTTGGAATTATCAGTATGGTGCGTCGTGCATGTGTAGTATCAGAAGACATAGTCGTCTTAAAGTAAAATAAATAAATGTCTGTTAATCCTATCAGGGATTTATTTACAACGAATTAATGTTTGATAACGTTGTATTGAAAATATCAACACACATATGCTTATATGTCACATTGCCAACGCATTGATACACACAGTTTGTAAGCAGTAAATTATACGAATTTTTTGGTGTGAAAATGAAATGGTCCACACTTAACCGCACTGACTTTATTAGTACTTAATACTTATGCGCCAATAAAACTATGAGAGTAAACATAAAAAAATAACATTGGACATAAAACTCCCATTTATTTCAATCATAAAACTTACTTAAATAATAATTAGATTACAAACTACGAGAATGTACAATTTAAATAATGCGTACCAAAAACTCATCCGCATCGCTGTCAATGGGACAAGTGCCCAAAAGGCCTGCAGCATTGCCGTACAATGTGGCAATGATGATTCTTTGGCTCAAGAAAAGGCCAGCCCTTTGGTCGCGTGAAGAGTCGACCAGTGATTGATTTTCAAAACACGCAAGTGTACGAAAACAAAGACATAAATCACTGGATAGTAGATACAATTAAGGCTCTCATTTGTCGTGACTTACGCCTATTAATCTTCATCCCCTACAATATTATCTAATTGCAAGGACATTCGTCTTTTCATAAAATATAATGTCGGACCAACCCACTTATGTGTGAGCTTAATCTGTCTGGTCACTTTACTTAATACGTAAATTATGTTGTGAATTGGGCTTATAACATCATTTTGTTATGTAAGTATTGTGTTTTACTAAAACTCTTATATCTAGGATAAATATTATGAAGCTGAAAAGGATGTTTGTTTGAAAGCGCTGATCTCCAGAACTGCTGATCCGATTTTGAAAATTCTTTCCTAGTAGCTACGTTATAGTGGTTATATTTTATGTATAAAAAAGGGACCCATAAGAAAATTCACGCGGGTAAAATCGTAGGCAAAAGCTAGTATAAAGTAAAGAGCCAACTCCATTTCGCCATTTGCACTAAAGATAATAGTGATTTACTATCGCGACCACAACGTGTTGTCTTTTAACAAATACAGAATAGTTCGCAACGTATGTTTCAGGGCTTAAAACTTTTGATATAAATTCCAGTCCCTCGTCTTTGTTTCAGTTTTATTACAGTTACTTTTTCCAGAAACGTTTATGGGCTAACCCGACTTTATGTACGATTACATATGTCTACTTACATAACCATTAATGTGAGTTATATGCCTTCTGTAATGATTGTTAAATAAACAGACATGTCAATGTCAAATTTGGAACGGCATAGAACAAAAAAAAATTAATCTAGTTTTCTTTTTCAAAATATAGTTTCGTGTGACGAAGAATGAGCAAGAATTTCTATACCGACCAACTTACATAACATGTGTTGAACATCCATTTAGGCACCCTACAATGAAGTATTGGCTTAGAGTCAGCAATAAATTGTACCCTTACACCCGGTTTGTGGAACTTACGGACATGTCAAAATTAAACGCAAGTCGAGTGATCCAATTGGTTCTTGCTAATTCAGTTATCCAATCATGCGTTTGACCATTTTTATGTTGATTTCTGTTCTGGGAAAATATTGGGTTTTTTCTCCTCAAATCCCAAAAGGTATAAATGAAAAAAAAAAGCTATGTAGGTTTAGTTTATGTATATTAGAGTGACTTGAGGGAGCTTTGTTCCTAGTCTCAGCTTAGGCAACCTTAAAAATGTGCAAACAATGGTACTAGTATATTCTAATACTTATATATTTCACCGGACACCATAGTGCCGTCTTTTAGATGTTGTAAGGCACAATACAAATTTATTTGATCGATGTCAAATATAATAATCGTCTTCCTCCGGCCAATTTTCTTTTCGGAAAAATTATCTAAGTCGTGTAATGTTTTTTTTTTTCTTTCTGCCCAAAATTTGCTATTTAATTCTTGAACTATGTCAGTACCATGAAATGTATTGATTACATGTTTTGTTTTGGTTTTCCTGTAACTTACTCATAGCGACTATTACCTACCACCGTAATTAGTTGGGGTTCTTGAGGAAAGCTTTTGGTAAAACAAGCACGTTTTCACAACTTAGATTATAGCCGGAATTCATTTGCATTATACAGGGGGCCGTAATGTATGCCGATAAGACAATTCATCGTTTTTCTAGTAGGTGGTAAATTGATGTTTAAACTGTAAATGGAATAATTATTCAAAATTTGTATAAAAAGGAATCTGCACCGTACCATACCATGACCTTGCTATATACATATCGAGTACGGAAATGTACCTATGTAGCGAGGCATTAGCACGGTTCTAGAAGGAATAGGTCGTCTAGAACCTATCAACAGCGTGTCAACTGAAAAATGTTGATGCTCCGTGCATGACACGCGACGGTGTTGGTCGGTATAGGAACGATCTAGGAGTAGGCATAATCTTATACATTTCAAAATACATTTTTTTTGCTTCTCACGTTTTTAATATGGTCGTGGTATAACACAGTGTAGTGGGTCGACTCCTTAAAAAAATGAGATAGTGAATATCTAAACTTATGCCCGTTTTCACTATCACTGTACTTTGTTGAATAGTTTTAATACAATATGTCTATGAAGCTTTGTTTGGATAAGGCACTTATTACAGTTGAATTTCAGCACATATTCGTGTGATCGTTAGTTCTTCTTCCAAAACATCGCTTAATTTACGGGTACATGACATGTTATTACAGTTTGAGCGACACCATACTGTGGGTTTGTGAGTTTCTTTGTTGTACGAGTGTACTTTATCGTGGTGTGTGAAGTCGTGTTTAGCTTCTTGTTTTTGGAGCGTGTTTCAAATAATAATAATACCGGCCTATTATTATTTCTCTGCGTATGGTCTGCTCACACAGAGAAGATAGGATAAGATTGATATCAACTGTAAGTTTAAGTTTCCTCACGATGTTTTCTATCACCAATGTCAGTAATGGTAAAGTTAAGCCTTGTATTGAACCATTAGGCAATAACGGCATGTGTTTAAAGTACCAATTCAAACTTTCAAAGTAATCCTAAGAAATACGACAAAACTTACGCAACCCAATCGTCGATGAAATCCGTGAAATGTATTACTTGTTAGTGTTGAATCAAGTTCTGTACAAGATTTATTGGCGAACCCTAATCTGGTTTGACGATTTGAACAAAAAGGATTCCTTTATATAAATATCCACGAGGGACTAGAAGATAGATGGTGCGTATTGTCTCAGAGATTTTGTTAGGAAAACGAAAGTAGGTACCTATAGGCTAGGCTCGTCTATTCAGCGAGCGTGCTACGTGTTGATAGGCCATGACATTAGACTGAAAAAGGGTTTACTTGTTCTCTTCAACATTTTGTCTAAATTAGGATACTGTCTCGGCGGGGTATCGACAACGTGTCATTGAGTAGTACCAGATTGACTCCTAGAACTTTTCAAATAGCAATATCGGTAACATGGACTCTCCATTGTTTTGTCTTTTGAAATAGAATTAATGTGTTGGTACACTGAATAATAATATTCAACCCGACACGACCGGGGTGGGATCAGGCGCGGGACTACAACTTTACCTGTTTTCTGAGTGTCACACCATCATCTGTCGTACTTCCGGTATGCTACTGAGAAAGTCTAATGGAAAAACTTAATTGCACTTTTCCCGACTTGGGAATCAAACCCATGCCGCTAGCCTAGCAGTACCTAGCAGTCGCGTTTGACCACGAAACAAATCGGATAGTTGCAATACCATAAATACATTAAATAATTATCATTGGATAAACTTCATCCCTGACTGACTGCCTCGTTAGCTTACAAAGAAATTCTCAGTTGTAGCTCGGAGTTAGGATTTGAGCCCGGTTAATGACAATAGGCTCGCCCCCTATTACATGGGAACTAAACATACCGGCGAACTGTGGGTGCACACCTCTGCCTAACCCCACGAGAATACAGGCGTGACAGTATGTAAACTTCATCCCTTAAAACTTGAGAATCCATGTAACATGTTAAGCAGGTATTTAAATATCATAGCTAATCGTTTTAGGAACTGCAAGTATTATGTCCATTGCACAGATGATTTATATAAAAGTTCAACACATAAAATGTACTATGTGCGTCTTATTGCCAACACAATACAGAGTTCGTTCTTCTGCTCTCATTTCTCCGAGCCTTAGGTATATCGAGTTCCAAACCCAATTTTGCGAAAAAACGTCCAATAAATGAATTCATATAAATGATAATTTAGTCATTTCTATGGAAATGACAATATTTTAGCTTGTCAAATTGAAGAAGAAAAAAATAAGATACTCGAAAGTGTCTATTGTGTCCTACCCTTCTCACGACTACGTTCGCGAAAATTGGTTAGTTTATATGGGCTGCCACTCTATCGCATAACTCTTCTATTTTCATAATGGACGGACCGCTTTCGAGTCACAATGATGATAGTAATAACTAATAAGTTGTACCATTTCTATTTTATACACAAAAGTAATTTTTTATTATTATTTTCAATATGATTGCCTTGTTAGCCTAATGGTCCTAAGCGCGACTGCTACGCTAGAGATTTTGGGTTCGATTCCCAGGTCGAGTAGTGTTTTATTTCATTATATTTATTATGGGACAAAAAGGTACAACATAAAATGTTTACAAATAACAATAATTGGGCTCCTAAGTAGTATTAATAATATTGCAGCCCACTACATAATCAGCATGTTACTGGGTTTTTTTATGAAATTCTCAGTAGCAGCTCGGAGTTACGATTTGTGCCCAGTTAATGGTAATAGGCTCGCCCCCTATTACATGGCAACTAAACATATCGGCGGACTGTAGGTGTAGGTACCTAAACCTCTGCCAAACCATTCGAGGAATACAGGCGTGATAGTATGTATGCGCATGTATTTTCGAGTTACATATTATTTAATATGTTGTCAGTCTTGTTTTTTCTATGCATCACTCTAAGTAGAAAATGCCTAATGGATTGAGTCTGCTTTTGTATACTAACTAATTAAATAACTCAGTTTTGTACTCATAATGTATGGCGAGAGTATGACGTCAACATCGTGGTAATAAGTTTATTCATTGCTAAGAGAAATAAAGATTGAATGTGATTGTGGCAGGACTGGATCCTGTTGAACGAACTTTTATTGCTTCTGTTGCATAATCACGTGTAAGTTGAATACCTGCGGAATATCCCAGTGACGTCTGAAGTCCAGACCAATCTTACCAATGACGTCAACATACTAATGTAATAGGGTTAGAGTACAATGATAAAAACAAAATAGACACAGCCAACATACGATAAAGGACAAAATAAAACCGAAACTAATTGAGAAAATGGGTACAATCGACCACGAATAAAAGATTATTCATGGTAACTTAGTATCGCTAAAAGTATATTTCAAGTGTTTCAATTTCCTCCTTCTGCGAGGCAGTAATGCTTGAGAAGGAGGCGGCGGGACGGTTGAGACAGCGGTTCTCCCGTCCCAGCCGCCGCGGTAGACGCTCCGGGCGTCGGGAGCCGCGAGACGACTCCCGGCCACCGTAGATACTGGCCTGTGGACGGTGAGCAATGGGTAGCTCACCGTCCTTACGTTGCATAACGACAGGCCGTGTCGACGGCGCGTTCGTGTTCCACGCGCGCCTCAAAGAGATGTCAGCAAAAGGAAGGGGCCACTGAGGGCCGATGCCTGCCGGGGCTGCGGGTTGTTCGCAAGAGATACCGCGCCCCCGGAACGCAAAGGGCACAAGAAGGAACATGGGTGGGTTTTAGTCAGTAAAAGTCTGACACTCCCTCCCGCCCCGCCCAGGGCGGGAGAAGTTATTTGATGATTTCCCACCCACCAAAAAAAAAAAAAAAAAAAAAAAAAAAGTGTTTCAATTTGCATACCTTCTGTTGGGATTGTGCTGCGGATAGGCGATCGCGTTACAAGTAGTAAAGCTCGCTTAAAGGTATTCCACGTTTGAACAAGCTAACCGACCTAGTTGTTAACGCAGATCACGAAAAAGTTAACGTAGACTACTTACACTTTATTACGTACTTTAGGCTAGTGCAGACGTTCCTAACCACAGAAACATTCGCCACGCTCCTTAGGTTTGTGAAACAACCCGTGTTTTTTTTATGAGTTACTTCTTTACTTTTACTACTTACACTTTGAAATGGGTAGATGACACCACTAATCAATTGACATATATTTATGAACTGTCAAAACGCGATTCCCCCATAGATTTTGTATGACAATACTAAACTATGACGTCACTTTTTGTCATCTCAATTTACTATTTATTGATTTCGAAGCAATTAAAAATGTAATTTTATGGTTATTTAAAAATGAATTGGGTTTTCAGGGGTAAAATAAAGTGGTTTTTTAGAGAAGTTGTGTCTTGGAATTATTTAAACAATAATTCCAAGACACAACTTCTCTAAAAAACCACTTTTGATGTCTACGATTACTACTCAATTGTGGTAAGTCCTATTAAGCGAACCTATAGCCAATCCAAATTTAGATGTTGTGATTTAATCCTAATAACTAAAAAATACATAACTACCTACCCAAATAGCTGTTTTTATAGCCCAAATAATAATACTCCAGATATAATACAGCGGAGTTCACAACCACCGAACAGCGAAGAAACAATTTCAATTTAAACTCACTAGATACAATTAGAATGTTACTAGTTCAACCTCTAAAGTTCATTTAGAGCTAAAGTGCAAGCTTAGTGTACCTACGACAGTAGCTAATTTGTCCCTAATGTGCGACATTAAGCTAGCAATGAGCACCGCAATCGTAGCTTTATCTGGGACATTGACCACGCAAGGGGAGCTGGAGGGACGTATCACAATAAGTGACACTTGGGAGTAAATGTGGAAGAAACTTGTTCTTTTGTGTTCTAGTGTATTGTGTGAATAGACATATTGTGGAGTATACGATTACTTTGTTCGGGAAAAAAAGGAAGCATGAATTTCGGAAACAATATTATCTATCTATATCGAAAATCTTCTGAAGTATTTTTTTTATGTCATTGGATGGCAATCAAGACGACGGCCTACCTGATGTTAAGTGTATTTATCGCTCATTTTGTTAATATAAACAATGAGACATTTTCAATTCATATTTACTTTCTTTGTTTATCTTGAATCACCAACATCGGGGAAGGAAATCTGGACTTGTTATTAATTATACGTCTGAAATCGTCAATCCGTCCTGAGCTATCGTGGTGATCATGCTCGTGTCTTCTATGTAAGAAAAGGCCTCTTCTGTAACAAAAAGACAGATTGGTAATATTATCAGTCTTGCGTAACAATTTTTTAGTTATTTTGAGTTTACACACAGATTAGCTATATCTAACTCTTATGATCTAAAAACGTCTCTTGAGGAAAGACAGAAAATAAATTATCAAGTTAATGTACTAACAGTTTTATAGCTTTAAATTAAGTTGTTGTTTCGCAATGCAGTTGCAATTTTGTGACTGGCTGGCCGGCACGCCACGCGCCTGTGTTTCGGCAGCGTCGGCACTGTTTCACCGCTGGACTGAAAACTTTATAAATGGAGACATAATGCTTTTATTTTATTGTTCGGACCGGATTATAAACGAGTGCTTATTTTGGCATCGTTCGGAGCACGGAGGAAATGCAATTACTTTACTTAAATAATGTTAGTTACTGCTATGTGTTTATAAGATCTTATAAGATCCGCGACAGTAAATAAGCCGTTTGAAATACAGCCTCGATACTCGACTACTCTGTTCAGAAGAGGATTTCCGAACAGACATTTCATCTAAAATACATGAAGCGAGAGTGTTATTATTACCTGTCATCGATGGGATTACGGATAGAAGACGGCGGAGGAATACCATGTTCTGACATTTTTCAGGGATAAGGTGCTTTTGCAAGGATAAAGATTTTAGATCACTTCTGCTTGTTTGAGCGGCAAAATTGGTGAACTAATAATTTACACAACCTATTTATTATTATTGGCGCCCTCATCTCATGCATGAGCAATGTAGTTATTCCTATTCGTATGTACTTTTTAAGATTATCATGTACATCACTGACATCGGTGAAGAAAATCAGCGTGAGGAAACCTGGACTTACATTTAAAATAAGTTTAAAATTGCCAATCCGCCTTGAGCGAGTGTGGAGGCCTTTGCCCTGCAGTGGAACAATAATAAATATAACTGTTCTTGAAAATGCTACGAAATCTAAAAACTTCCAAAAAACTCAATGAATGATGGTTTAATACAAACAATAGACATTATATGTAAGCCACGTTATACGCATATATGCCCGAAATAAAAAAACGTGGTAGGTATCATAGACATCCATAATCCCGAAGAAAATCATCAGTGGATCATTACATATTCACATAAAAGAACATCAAACATTTATTAATACCCTTCGCGCTTATGGGAGGGTATACAAGAAGATTGATGTCCCGGGTGATTTCGAAAATGGTAATGAAGACAAATTGCAACGCGTAAGCACTGGTAGAAAACTGAAGGTGACAAATTATGACAACATTCCGCTTAAAATAAGCGTCTACGAAATGTGGCATGAACATTTTAATTATGTCTTACCTACGGGTTCTGAGAAGAAAATACTATTTCTTTATCTCGCAACGTAATTGAGTACAGTAGTAGTAAGGATCCAAATTGAAAAATTTCGACACTTTAGTTAGCATCAATACGGCAACGTGATGCCTAGTTATTGGTTCATGAAACAATAACATTCAGGGAAGTATAATAACGTGGTACGACGTAAAATGGGCAGTTTATTGCAGTGTCTACTTAAAACGAGATCCGACCTACGAACCCCATTTCAAGTGTGACTAGTGATTGTGGCAATTTCTCCTCTGTTCTGACTGTCTTCAGTCATCCGTCCATCTTTGGAATGGATGGAAGTTGTCCGCCCTATACCGACTTATACGGTACTGTAGACATTACTATTACTGCATTCATTACATTACTACATTCTCTTTATCTTTACATGAAAATGTATTCAATAGAAAGTAAAGTCGGCAATGGAAATTGTAAAAAGAAATATAAGACAAAGTCGATACTGGCGACTAAAATTTTCCAATGCTTTCCTCAAGTACCTAATTCATTATTAAATTATGTAAGTCTGGTTCAATATCAAATTGAAGAATTTGAGTGACACTACCCATTATTTAATTTTATTATTTTAGCAGCAACAATATCAAGTTTCTTGGTTTCAACTTCCTTAGGACCTTCAAAGTAGATTGCGAAATTCAATTTTCTTACGTTTTTTGCAAAGAGATTTCAATAAATATTTAAATGTCAAATTGCTGTGTTGCGCGCAGTAATATAGATGACAGATAGGTTCAGGACCATTAAAAACTCAGCAAGGCTTGTCAAACCCGAATGTCAAATTTTTCTTTAACAAACAAAACGAGGCATTACAAGGCATTGCATGGAATGAAAAATAATTGTATAATGCAAAAATACAGTTTCAGTTAGGCGCCATGACTTAGTAAATTAAAAGATAATAGCTTGTTAAAAACATGCCACTTTCCGCGAATTTTAGACGAGGTAAGCAATTCTTACATCATGCCCATAATAGTTACCATTACCGAACCCCCTTGTCTTGGAGGTGCTAAATGAAAAGCTCTTCCTCATTGCTCCATCTGGTTGGGGAAATGAAGGTTTTCGCGTACGGGTTTATAATGGTTACTGCACATATACTAAGAACATATACGCGCATAATTATAAATGTAACTGTGGAACTGTTACTTTGAGGTAATGTAGAGAAAGCTTGACATTGTAAATAGTGTCACTCTTATTTACATTATTAAATTTTTACGCAAATTGATAAAAATATTATGAATAACCTGTACGAGGTTAGCCAGAAACATGTCGAGGAGGATTCTCAGATAGCGAGACGATAGAAGATGTATGGTACTTAATAGTTTCATACAGCCTTACCTATTGCCATTCATCAATAAGACAAGGGACAAATCTCCTCCATTTAGGAGTTAAAGCTTTTCAAATAAATCAGGCTTGAGTGGGCTTAGATAAGTTTGAATAATTCTTGGTTTTCAAGTTCAAGTGTCAAAGGATCTCTGAGAGGGATTAGCCGATATCCCGTTCCTTGGAATTATCTAAACTAATATTTTGAAGAGGTAATGTTTGTTTGTTTGTAAGAGGTAACATATGGAAGTACTGGTCCCATTACTAAAATTTGTTACTGATACAAAGCCACTGTATCGTATCTATGTTTTATGATATACTGACGAGGTCCTGAGAAGAGGTTACCTCCAAATAATGCAATAATTAATTATGGTAATTTGTAACATATTTTCAATAGGTATTAATAAATTGAATTTGCAATGATACATACCCATTTATCATACCTAACTTATGAGATATACCCATATCAGTTAACCCCTCGTTCGTTAGGCAAGCTGATTAACAATAAAACTTCTATTGTGTCTTGTTTAGAGTCCTTCCAAGTAATATTGAAGCCGACGTTAGAAAAACCTAATAAGATTTAAAGAACAGAGTCGATTATTATTTTCCCGCCATGTAAATAGCTATGTTTTGTTTAAGAAATGCTGGCGGCACTCAAGAATGCAAAGAAGAACAAAGAGGAACAGAGTGCAACTACTGAAGGCAGCAACGAAGGTGGTCCTAGTGAAAGCACTCCTAAAGCTGAAGTAACACCAGCTATAGCGGCAGTAGTCACCGACCCTAACCAGAAAAATGATGGTAAACCGAGTGACAGCTCTTCTGATTAAAAGTAGCCATGACAGTTACTTTAAATAGCAATAGTAAAATAAAAATAATGGAATATTTTGAGTGTTGACGAGTGATATACTTTGATTATGTATGGTACCTAAGTACCTACTGGTTAAATTTTATAGCAAATAAGTAGATATCGAATTGGTATGCTTTAGAATAGTACGGCAGTAGGTAACTTTTACAAATAAAGCGATGTTATGCTTTATGCAAGCGCTTTAATAATTTTTGTCAGACATCTGTAGTCCATTTATTAAAGCAAGAAGAAGAATGGCTACATTTTGGCTAACAATCTACTATGTTATAAATTTATGGTGAAATAACGGTGCTTATTTAACGTTATTATTGAAATAACGACGGTGGCGTTATAACGTTATTTGAAATTTGAATATAATATAGTAATATAGGTTTTATTTATCCCAGCCTATATTAGCCGTTGGCTTAGTTTCTGGGCTATAAGCTTTTCCCTTTATATCGTGCTCAGTTTTACGTAAAGAAATAAATAAATTCTCGCTCGACTTTTCAACCAATAACCATTGTTTTATTTTCGATTTATTTGTATCAACTGTGATTCGTAATGGGTGATTAAAGCGACAAGGGTGGAATTGATCGAAATAGTTTGGCGACTCGACGAGGCGGGCGCGTCGCGCGACGCTTCGGCGCCAGCCTGAAACGCCCCCTAAAAAGGTTAAGTTGAAAACATACTGCCTCTACTAGTTGTAGAATTTGGCGTGCTATTGAAAAAGACTGCTATATATGCAGTGTTTTTCAATATCATGCTAAATTCTAATGCTAGTAAAGTCAATAAATATTTTAATAAACATTTTTCACCCCCGACGCAAAAACGACGGGGTATTATAAGTTTGTCGTGTCGGTGTGTGTGTGTATGTGTGTGTGTCTGTCTGTGGCATCATAGCGTCTGAACGCATGAACTGATTTTGATTTAGTTTTTTTTTGTTTGAAAGGTATATTAGTCGGGTGTGTTCTTAGCTTTGTTTGATGGAAATCGGTTCAGCGGTTTCAAAGTTATCAGCTCTTTTGTTAGCTGCGGTAGGGATTTCTATTTTTCTGTCGGGGTTACTTAAAATTTTTAATTTAGTTTTATTACTTTTCTTGCTCCTCTGTCCTTTTCTAAGTATTTATTTATTTCCTAACAAAAGGTATACACAAATCATGACATAAAAAAGATCAACAAAAGGTACTTACTATATGGGTGTACTCCTTCACTTATAGAAGACCAGAGCATGCACAATAAAGTGTTATTAGTTGAGGGGATATTTTCATGAAATGTCAAAAAATACCTAAAAATGAAGTGAAAGCTTACAAAAATATTTTAGTTAATTTGCAGTTCGGTTGGTAGGTACACATGGTTACATATCCAGCTATACCTTTCCAGCATAAGCTGACCTCTCATTGTATAAAAAATACTATGAGAGATCAGCATGAAATGGAATTGTATGGAATCCGCCATTATTATTTCGTAAGACTAACGACATCTTAATACTGAAAATGAAAGTGCGACTATACATTATGTTTATTAAGTTTTTTGATCATTTATCAAGCTCGTATTCTTTGTTAGTAGGTATTCTATTTTATGTTGCAAAGTGAAAAATGTTTGCATGAACCAGGCATCTACTTACTATCAACCCTTGTACCCGACTGCGCGACAGCAAAGACATGTTTTTAATAAAAAGAAATAAAACACAATTAGAATTTTCGTACAAAAACTGATTTTCTTTGACCAAGACCTTACTTCTCTTCTCGATAACATTCTAGCAACAAGATACTAATTAGGGATGTAACATTCTAGGATAAATGTGTGGCGACGGCCTAACATTGTGTAATTTGTTTTATTTGGGTCGTAGGTCGTGTGTCGCCCGCAGTGTTACTGTTACCTCATTTCAAGGTTACACCCAATGTACATTCAATCAATTTTATGGAGACTATTTGCTTTTGTCTTTTACTGTAGTCATTTCAATAAATAATTAACAAAGAAGGCAAATGTTCAAGTCTAGACTAACTTGTTCAATATCCACATTCTGTTTTGCTGATTTATTTAACTGTTAAGTTTTTTATCAACAATACTCTCATTTGTTTGAATACCCCGTTTTAGTTCTAAAGTTTCCCAATCATCTTTATTCTTGAAAGGCGCCAAGCAAGACTGCCAAAGCGTGGCCTCCCCGATTTTTTAAAAATTGGTTTAAAAAAACGATACGTCACATAACGCAATGAAACTTGGAAAATATTAAATAAGTTCATAATAATATTTGTGTAAATTACGTCTCAATGGCAGTCAAGTCGTCGTTCCCGTTGCGGGCTCGTAGGATACTTCTTCCTCTACCATCTTCATCCAAAAAGAGCAAGGATAGTTCCAACAAGCAATCCATGTACTGCTTCAAGGTGCTGGACGAAACAGAGCTGCGGAGGTATACCTAACAACACACTTGTAGCCATATGGTATAAGCCATGTGGTATAAGAGTAGTCTTACGTTAGAACAATATTAATGGGCTGGCCCTTATAAATTGTACTACTGTGCGACATGAAGGCAAAATCACAGTTTTTTTTATATGTTTGGATGGCAAACAAGCCCGTGGCCTACTTGATGTTTAGTGTTTACCGCTGATTATTGACACCTGCATCCTGCTTTTGGGATGGCAACGCATCTGCAAAGCCTCTGGTATTCAGAAGCTTTGCAGATAAGTTGTTATCCTAGAAACAAAATTGAAATGTCTCATGTATTACCGCCCGCACCTATACCCTTCAATCGGGCACATAGCAATGCTACTTTGGTAGTACCGTCTGGACGAGGCTCTTCACAAAGAGCTCCACTGCTACAAACTACAGTTTCCCAAGCTTATTCTAACACTGTGAACTCAGGACTCAGGACTGTGTACTTTAAATTAAATAGAGGGTACCTTAAATCCAACTGAAATTAGGTTGAAAACTCCACAATTTTCTACTGGAATTTATTATTCCATGTTCTTTATCAGTTCATGAGTGAAAAGTACTTAAGCATATTGCTACTCTGTTTACAACAACTTAGATCTAAGACCCTAGGATCATATTCTTAGGATACATTTTATTGTCTACTGTCTTAAATCTGAAGTGGTTGAACAGTTTGGGCAAACCGTATTTTTCCCTGTTTTTAAAAGGAAAAAGAGTCACGCTGCTCCAATGTATAAGCAAAAAAAAGAAAGAACATTGGAGTTTAGCTTTTCTCATATGTGTGTATCTATAAGTTAGACAGTGACGAGTGTTTGATCCAGTTTACATGTTACGCCAATCCCGTCCACTGCTGGACATAGGACTTTCCTAAATTGCGCTACTTCACTTGGTTCTCAGTTTCTCGATCCATCGTTTTTCGAAACGAGAATATAATTATTTTATACACAATTAAAAGCTTTATGTAAGGCATCATAGCTTGCGTATTTAGAGTTAAATATTTAAAATGAGAAATGAGAATACTGAACGTCAAAAAATTTAACAAGCGGTAGCCGGTTCGATACAGGTAGGTTATTATTATATCATTATAATTTGATATTCAGTAAATTCAACGTGTATTTAAATGAATTGTAAACCTGAAAAGGGGTTTTTGAATTCTTCATTATGATCAACTTTTGCTATGAGACCAAACCTGATATCATGCTAAAAAAACAGCTGATCCACATATTTTGTTGAGCTACGTTTGTATTTCCTGAATCATTTTCATAATTCAATCATATCTCGTATATGAATTTTCAAGTCCCCGGGATCATGAATTTTATAACATGATCAGGGTGTAGGTCAACATAATAAATGTTACACATGTTGGATGGATTGAAATAAAGACGATTGAAGTAAAAGGATGAAATCTAAAAAAATTCTTGACATCGGGAATATAACCATTATGTTCATGCCAGTGACAATAATAAAATCTCAATAATTCTGATCAGTCATGGGAAAACAAATAGCTGCTTCATTGCACCCATAAATCATAGTGGCTAAAGCCAATTCAGCAATGTCTGGACAAGTTAACAACAAAAGATAGTTAATATATACGGTTTTGCTTTATTGCGATATATCAGACACACCATAACACACATCTAATGACGATATCGTTAATGTACGTCTATAGCAGGCCTTTTTTTTCATTAGTACCAAAATGTAAGAACTAAAAATAAAGACACATCTCTCATCTATGATAATGTGCTCTAAAATGTCACATAAAGATAATCGCTGAAATGTTAACTATACTTGATGTAATAATTACTTCGTTATACAGAATGTCGCAGTTCTCATATGATGGGTTGGACTTTGCTTTGTCGTATTCATCATAAAACGTAACGAGAGCACTCATAAAAACTAACAAGGGCTTTTCATAGTATCATTTTGTTTGGGGTCTCCCTAAAATATTCCACTTTGCGTTCATATATCGAATTATTTATATATGAAGATAGACGCTCGCTAGATAGCCAGATGAACCTAATAAGGGTACCTTAATAATTATAATATTTAACCTAAATTCAAAGCAGATAAATCATTATTAACTGCCTCGGTAGCCTAGTGGTCCTAAGCGCGACTGCTACGCTAGAGGTCTTGGGTTCGATTCCCAGGTCGAGCAAAAAGTGTTATTGGGTTTTTCTATGAAATTCTCAGTAGCAGCTCGGAGTTAGGATTTGTGCCCGGTTAATGGCAATAGGCTCGCCCCTTATTACATGGGACCTAAATATACCGGCGAACTGTGGGTGTACATTGTTACACCTCTGCCTAACCCTTCGGGGAATACAGGCGTGAGTGTATATTTTTTTTTTTTTTTTTTTATAAATCATTATTTGTGTTTTCCCTATAGCCCGCAGGTATCGAATTTTAATTTCGTAATTTTTGAATCTTCCTACATAAATTACTATAATTGCTACTAATTTAGTAGATTACTGAACAGCGCCACAATGCGCGAGAGGGACACAATTCGTAAGAAGTCTGACTTTTTCGAGATACTTTTTCGTACGCCATTTTTAAGTATGAGTAATTTGAAAGCCCGTGTGTACTCCTGTTCTTTTCAAATATATAGGTGTCCAGTATTTTTCAAATAAAAAAAATGTCATTTTTGACAAACTCTTGACTACCATTACATTACAGTACATTTTTTAATAAGCTGCAATTTACTATTATTTTCGGAGTATCGTGCTAAGAGATTGTAAAATCATAAATCAATAATGTCGTCCAGTAGGGCGATTCCACAAAAACGTCATTTACCTAAACTGATGGCATGTATGACCAAGGGTAGCTTGGAGCAATTCCGAAGCAGAGCCTTGTATAATGCAGAATTTCTCGATAACAAAGGCGTACGAAGGTATGAATGTGATTTAAAAATATCACAAATGGGTACCTACGTATGTTTGGGGGAACCATTAGTCTATTATCAGTTTTGCAAAGCTTATGCCATAGAACTGTTGTTTAAAAACGTGTACCTAAGCCCTGGTTCAGTCTGTGACTAGTTTTGCTCGACCTAGGCATCAAACCCAGAACGTCACGCTTGCGAATATTGGATCGACGAGGTATAAAAACAGATCTTGAAAACTTTATTATAAAATAAATTTATAATAAAACCAAAGTATGTTATTAGTAACCCAGCCATGCTTTCCATTATTAAGTGAAGCATAGAAAGAGTTTTGGTATGTTTTCAGTTCAGTGAAACAACTGAAAAACATTTAATACGTATACGTTTAAATTTTTTTTACATTACAATATTTAACTCTTTCTAGACGTAAATTTCCTTTACACGAATGTCTGATCCTGGAGCTAAGAGAAAATGGGTACAGAGATGCATCAGGGTACCTGGCAGACCTCATTTACGACAATGTACAGCTTGTGAACGAGGACGATATAGGTATCGTAGTGGACCTCAGAAAGAGAGAAGATTATTTGTTACACATCGCTGACATTCTGCAAAAAGCTGAAACACAACGCGAAGATGGTATGTGTGTATACTGATTTATTATTATGAGTGTATTATTAAATTTAAAAAACTCCCGTCATTAACAAGCCTATAGAACTGTAAAAGAGCTGTTAATGTACAAAATCATAAACCGTTTTTCTTGAATAGCTAAAAACAATCTCGATCAAGTCCCCTTTAAAAAAAAATCTAAATTGAACACCATTTGGAACTTAAGATGCTATAGAAAGATACACACACGTAAAATTTACAACACCTCTCTGTTTTGGTTTTAAAATATCTATATTAAGTATTGTTACAACGTAGGTACTTAATAACAATATCAGAAGTTGGTTAAATTGGACTTCCAAGATTGTTTTACATTGTTGGCTAAAGGTAAAGCCTATAAAAGCGTGTTATAAAAATAATAGTTTAAAATAACAAAAAATAAACACACCCAACCTACAAGAGCGGGTTTTTTTTGCTTTTTAATACTAACTTATTATTCTATCGTCAGGAAACACTAAGAAAGAATGCCTCCATCTACTCGATTTGGCGATGGCCTATTCTGAAAAGGAAAAGGGAATTCTATGGTTAGCCGAAAAATTCTTTCAATCAGCGATTGCTGTATCTAGTCAGTATCTTATTGATGGTGGACGGTTGAAAGCTATCTGTAAATATTACTACGGAAAGTTTCTACTAGACAAATGTAAGTACCTTAGTCTTACACTATCGGTAACCCCTTGATCTTGTCAAGCGTGATTGGTTCTAGTCCTAGTTTGGATTCCCAGGTTGGTCAAAGTGTTTCCTCTAAAGGGGTTTTCCATTAGGAATTTCTCAGTCGCACGGAGTTTAGAAGTTGGTGGTGTGGCACCGTCGTGCTTTGAAAGCGCGAAGTGCTGCTAGCTTAAATACGATATATTCTGGGTACTTGGAGAGTCTCTGTTGCGATTTAGTGCCTTGGCCGCAATTCGGTTTGAAGAATATTACCTATTGTTATTCAATGACGTTATCCAATTAGATAATGATTAGTTCCAGGAGCAGACACAGAAGAAGCAAACTCGTTACTGACAAAAGTGAGAGATGGTTCTATCGGAAAGGTTTTTATTTCATTGTAATCACTTATACTAATATTATATAATCTGTAATAATATTATAAAGCAGAAGAGTTTGTTTGGTAGAACGCGCTAATCTCAGGAACTAATGGTTCGAATTGAAAAATATTTTTGAGTTGGATAGTCAATTTATGGAGGAAGGTATAGGCTATATAACATCACGCTGCGACTAAAAGAGGCGGACCAGTGACCAAAGATGTAACCTAATGCGGGTGAAAAAACTATGCGGACGAAGTCGCGAGCAGAAGCTAGTATAATAAAGCTGAAGAGGTTTTTAATTTTTTTATTTTAACTCGCCACTTTGAGACTCTTTTTGTATATGATAGCCAGATTCGTGACGAATAGTATAGGCTACATAATATCACGCTACGACACACGGAAGCCAAGCAGATAATATAAAAGCAGTTAATGGTTTTTCTCTAGGAGTAATAATAATAATAATGATTATAGAAACAACTCGCCACTACGGAGTCTGTTAACTGTTGCATGTATCATTTAATATTATTTATGGGAACAACAATCCTAGGTCATATATCTAATTAAAACAAAATTGCATATTAATCGCATTTCATACGTTCGTCATTTCGTATGAACTGATTGTAATTAAATCTGGATCGCTACTGTCATATTTGCATATTAGGATATTTAATTTCGTTTGATTGAATAGCACGTGTATTCCCGTTGTCCCTGTTAAAAAGGACAAAGGGGAATTTAATAAAATAATTAAAATTACTTCTCGTAAACGGGACAGTTGCGTTAAAATTATTATAGCTATACAAGTGGCTACACTCAAAACTAAACAATACATAATATCTAAATATCTATATCTATCTACTAGCTTCGTTGCCCAAATGTACGTAAGGGGGACAACGGTAATGAAATTTTAGAACGTGCTGCTGTCCCCGTGACGGGGTTTAAATTACGGGGACAACATGAATACATGTTCTGTACACACACGTAAAATTTACAAGGACGGGCTTCCATTACCAATTAGTTTAATGGTGATCCGAAGAGACGTACTACAAAACACAATTTTTATTAACAATGCTCTTCGAAACATTGTTATCACAGAGCACTGTACGTTTGTCACTACTGTGCGAGAATAATGTCGGTTTGATCACAGGGGTGGCCTTTGTACGAAGCTCGAGAAGATGGTGTGGAAGTTCCTCCTGATACCGTGTTCGCCTCCTCTGCCTTACAACTACTTCGGGTGCTCCTCCAGAATATAAGAACGGTGCGAAAGGTGGACGTTCCTAAAGCTGAAAGATTGGCTCGGTTAGCTGAGAGGAGAGCCAAAGATGGTTAGTGAGTTTGTCAAACAGGGTTTGGATTAGTCTGCAGCAGAGCTGATACACTAAATCCCTCGACCTTTGTGTCATCAAATGGTTAGAAAATATAATGGTAATTTCCTATTCTTTCGGCTGCAGTGTCAATGTTGAGTACTTGCAGCCACATTGTGTAGCTCTAATTCCACAAATAAGCTAGAAGTTTTAAATTTAATTATCACCTTATATTTTTATTTATTTATTTAAAAATGGCACATCAACAATATAAATACAAACAATAACATTAACATTTCAGCGGTCTAGGGCTAGTGTTTACATCTATTTTATATATTATACTTCTTCTATTATTCTTTCTTCTTCTTTATTATATTTCTTTCTTTCTATTCTATTTATTATATTTTTTTATATATATATATTATTATTATTTTTTAACATATTTAAAATATTTCAGCTGAGGCAACTGACAAAACAGCAGAGGCAATCACTGAGATCGGTATTTGTCAGTTAATGATGAACAATTTGAATAATGCTCAGAAAACTTTTGAGAGAGCGCTCAAGATACATGAGCACTGTCGGAACGTAGAAGGGCTTTGCGAGGTTAGAATGCACTTAGCGGCTGTTATGCTACGGTACGAACCTTGAATTAAGTTTTATTATCCTCCTCGGCTCTTTGGTTTAGTACACACACCATCACGCCTATGTTCCCCGAAGGGTTAGGCAGAGGTGTACCAATGTACACCATGTAGAAACGGTTGTATCTTTTATAACGTTGTCATTTTTTGATATAAGTCATTATTTCATTGTTTCGAAAATGGTTTTGAATTTTCTGACCTCCATCCTTTTGTGCTGACTTATTACATTATGTAGTATTCCCCTTATTATAAAATCTAATATTAACATGCGTATATTGTATTTGTATGTATGATTTTATTAAATCCACAGAAATTAAATGTGTTACAATCATTTTGCGTAATGGCAAAATAATTCGTAGACTACAAAGTGTATTAAAACTACAAGCAATTCATGCATTGTCACAATCTCATTGTTATTTACATTATATCTAATAGCCTATCTTTTATCATCATAATAAAAAGATTTCATTATTGCACCTGTGTTCTCCAATATACCAGCTAAGGCTCGGCTTTTTTTATGTAGGACCTACTTTCTGCACCCGCATTTAATTTTGTTTACCTGAGTTTGTACAATCATTTTTGATTTTTTGACCGAGATCGAGTGTTACCTATATAAAGCGTAACTGAAACAGATTGGGGGAATACGAGACTGCTATCAAGTTGCTGACGGAGATGGGAGCCACTGCAATGGAATATAGTCTAAGGAGAGAGCTCGGCCGGGCCCTGCATTTGCTTGGCGAGCTCCACCTGAGGAGAGAGAAGCCAGAACTGGGTACCCCACACCTGGCTGAAGCGTTTCTTTGTTTTATGGGCTTTCATTTTGATGTGGTATGCATCTGATTACTTCTTCTTTATTGATTCATAGATTTATACTTATAAATAGTATAGATTGATCTTCTAAAATGAATTGCATTTGAAACCACTATTCCGACTCTAGCAATGGATAAAATTAAAAAGGGAAATTTTTGATTTCGATTTGACTCTACTCCGCGGGCCTGATTGACCTTCATTAAAAACTACAAAAAACTCCATAGTTCATCTATTTGATGACATCCACTTTGATGATTTCCACTGATGTCGAATTTTGAAGGCGATGCGTGGTAAGTGATGCTAGTGGGTGGCTCGGGGTAAGTGCATGGAGCAAGTGTAGAAAATTTTCTTTGGGGTCTACCTATTTTTGTATGATATTTTGTTATATTCAATGTTACGAAATTACACGGAGACAATAAATAGGTACAATGGCTAATTAAACCTAGTAAATCCTTGGAAATTAAAAAAAACTACAAGGCTTCAGTTAACTAACTTTGTAATGAAATAATGTTTTATATATTTGTAAAAGGTATCGAATGCTAACTTTACGGAACCCAGGGAAAGAGACCCTAATGGTGTACAGCAAGATTTTAGTGCGATATACGGGTCCAAAAGGGAAATATATGAAGAGGAAGCTGAGCAATCAAGGCTTATGACGGCTATTTCTGCAGGTGAATATTTGTCTTTGAGTTCAACCAGTTGTATTAGTAGTAGAGCTCTTTGTGAAGGAGCTCGTCCGGGGAAGTACTACCAACATACCTATTTCTGCCGTCAAGCAGCATTGCTGTGTTTCGGTTTGGAGGGTATGGGTGCCGGTGTAATTACAGGCACATTAGACATTTCAACTTTGTCTTTGGGATGACAACGCATTTACTCATTTGCAAAGCCTATAATATTACAGATGTCTATATACAGCGGTGACCATATAACATAAGATGAGCGATCGGCTTATTTGCTAACCAATTAATTAAAAAAATGCGTGGGTGTCGTGGAACACTCGGTTGGAACGAAGTTCCTTTTGTAGTATATTATTATTGATACACGTATTATATTATTGATTAATAAATACAATTAAAATAATTACTAGCGTCTGAGAGCAATTAAATGAAGCGCTGAAATAGCTAATGAATTAAAGTAATGGCAGGAACTTCTGAAATTAATAATTTTTTTCGAGTTGTAATAATAAATATTTTATTGTACATCATACATACATCTAAAATAACAAAAATATGCCGTCACGCCTGTATTCCCCGAAGGGTTAGGCAGAGGTGTAACAATGTACACCCACAGTTACACCACTAGGCTACCGAGGCAGTTACATACATCTAATTCATTATAAACTTTATCAGTACATTCTCCATCTGTACCTACACTTAATCTTAGTAATAATTGGTTTGTGGAAGCTAAAGTAGGAAACATATATGTTTGAGATTGAATTTTGTTTAAGTATATCGAAAAAACGGCATCTTGCCGTATTGTATCTTGTCGTAGATTATGCTGGATCATTATTCATTTGTAAAAATATCAAAATTTCGCGGCCGCCATTTTGGATTTTAATTTCGACCTAATTTTCGGCATCAGCGCCCAGAAAAATCATAGACGGGACACCCATGTCACAATTTTGTAAAATTTCGTGGCAGCCATCTTAGATTTTTATTTCGCCCATCCATACCGTCGGATATGGAACTTCGTTTTAAAAAAACACTTAGACTTGGGTTTTCGCCATTTTGTCTTTGTGCTTCGCAGCACGGACTCGTAATGAAGTTTGGAAAGACATAACACCCAAACATTACCGCTGTATAACTCCGCATGTATAAAAGCAACACCGGACGTCACTGCACGCGTTCTAATTGGCTTATTACACATGATGAAGACTTGCTTTACGAGATGAAATATACATACATACCATCACGCCTGTATTCCCCGAAGGGTTAGGCAGAGGTGTACCAATGTACACCCACAGTTCGCCGGTATGTTTAAGTCCCATGTAACAGGGGGCGAGCCTATTACCATTAACCGGGCACAAATCCTAACTCCGAGCTGCTACTGAGAATTTCATAGAAAAACCCAGTAACACTTTTTGCTCGACCTGGGAATCGAACCCAAGACCTCTAGCGTAGCAGTCGCGCTTAAGACCACTAGGCTACCGAGGCAGTTGGTGGTAGGTGGGAGATGAAATATGTATTGTTAGGTAATAGATATTAATTGGTTAAATCATTTTGTTGTATCGATTTCCTAGCAGGCTATAAATACCTAATGTTGAAAAGTCCGTGTAGGCATTTACCTACTGGTTTGTGAAATCCATACTTATATTATCTCTCATCTCTTAAAGTAACTCTGTCTGTCTGTTAACGCTTTGATGACTAAACCACGCAACCGATTGCGATGAAATGCGGTACAGGGTAAGTTTGGACCCCAAAAAAGGACATACGCTTCATTTTATTCCGCGACTTAATCTACGTCCGCGATAACCGATTTTGCGCGGACGAAGTCGTGGGTAAAAGCTACTCTTCTATTACTTAATGTTACAGTCTGGTCTGATGATAGATATAATGTTACAGGTCAAGAATTAATGGCCTCTTATTTCAATTTATTGAAAGAGGCTGGCAAATGTACAGTCTCTCAATTGAAAACGATTGAGTGGAAACTATCGCACACGGGCTGGTGGATTAGGAAAATACATCACGACTTTGTGCCGTGTAAATGTCCCGTACACCACCGGACTCCACTGGATGTTATGTGGTATGATAATATTTCACTAATTTATGACGCACAAAAGGTGTTACTGTACAAGAATTGTAAAGTACTGAGTACTTTCCATGTTTATAGGTTACAACTTGAATACAAGAAGTCTGCGGCTGAGGCGCCTGCCATAGGGGCGTCGGAAGGGCTGGGCAGGACATCTGATATTCAAGATATCAGACTACGGCACAGCAGCTACGCTGTGCGCTCCGTTAAGTCTTCATTAGGTCCAACCAACGACACCTAAATCTATGACAAGTAATAATTAATTATTACCCATTTTTATCTGTTTTATTCATCCCTTATTGAAAGTATCTAATTGTTAATATTTTCTTGATTATTTATTAAGGGGCTTAATATTATTTGTATTATTTTGAAATAAAAAATATTGTTTATTCATTATAAAGTTTATTAGTTCGTCTCATTTATTGTACAACGTACAAAGGGTATAATTTAAATGTCTATTTACAAAGAACTTAAACTAACCGCATAGTTAAATAATGTTGAGCAAAACATGTAAATGGTTGCACCGTCATCAATACCTTCCCGTATGTAAAAGGTCTGCCACCGATATAACATCTTTCTTGACAATAACAATATGTAACAAAATTATTTTAATCTGTGCTATCTGCACAGGCATAACAAAAATGCGAGAGCCATGCGTCCATATTTACATAAAATTAAAGTAAAAATTTAGGAATCTTATTTTGTCTATTTAGCACGCTTTAGTAGTTTTACGTGGTTCCAGGCGGACCTTGAATCCCTCAGCACGCTTCAAGATAATGTCAGCTTGCAATTTGAAGTCAGATTCCTTCAGATCGGAGTGGACGCGGAAATTCCTGAGTATCGTAGACAGGATGATCTTCAGCTTCAACATGGCGTATTTACGACCTTTACAAAAAACACAGATTGAATAAAAAATAACAGGTTTTCATAGATAATTTGTAACTCTTGTTTCGTTTTGTTTGTTTACTCACCGACACAACTTCTGGGTCCAGCGGAGAAGGGCACGAATGCGTAGTAATGACGATTGGCAGATTTTTCAGGCAGGAAGTTATCGGGGTCAAACGTGGTAGGGTTAGGGTACACGTCGGGGCGACGGTGCAGCTTGTACGTTGCCACTACAACAGTAGTACCTGCAGGCACCTGCTTACCGCATGACGCTGTTGAACGATAAGATTTTATAACAATGCCTGTTACAAATATGTTTCACAGAAAGTAGAATGTTTCACAAAAGTAGCAACTTCTACTTACGAAGAGTGATATCTTGTTTCAGGTGACGCGCAATGATTGGCACTGGTGGGAACATCCTCAATGTTTCCATGAGACACCTTTCTAGATACTTCATTTCTAAAGTATCCTGGAATGTTGCAGGACGGTCTGAGTCACCAAATATCTTATCCAGCTCATCGATAACTTTGTCTTGAATGTCCTGGTGGATGCCCATCATTGATAGGAAGAAGCTGCTTCCGGCGGCAGTGGTGTCGTGACCCTGAATAGGACATTATAATGCATTACTTTATATTCTTAAAAAGGGATATGACCGTAATCTATTCAATTAATTTTGAATATTTACCTCAAACATAATAGTGTCCACTTGTTCTTTAATTTCCTCATCGGAAATAACAACACCGCTCTGTGAACTTTCGAGGAGTAGGTCAAGGAAAGCCAAACGTTTCTTCTGTCCTACATCGGCGTCATCTACATCCAAATCGTCCTTAAGCCCAGCCGCCTGTCCGAACGACAGACCCTCCACGGATGTGGTCTTAACAGCTTCCTCGGTGTTGTTACTGTAGTCTTGTAAGATTGTAGGTCTCTTGCCGGAGTTGAATTCCTCCTTCTTCCTTCGGATAACCTTAAAATACATAAGTGCAATGAGATAAATGCAAATGTACAAACAATGGCATTGTTATTTTTATGCGGTTTATTAATATGCTAGTTTATTCTGTCTTTGATTGTCTGCTCAATAACTAGTTCTCAATAGCGTCCAATAGGCCATCTTCATCTATTCTACGACAGCGACACGATTACAATACAGCCACCTATTAGGTAAGTTATGCGAGTTTGACGTTACCTTCTTGGTCAGGCCGTGGATGACGTCGAGGAGCTTGGTCTGTTTCTTAGCGTAGTCTGTTAGTTTGAAGAGAAGGTCTGGCCTGAGCCAGATCTTAGTGTGCCTCAAGTGAAGGATGTCGCACATCTTCATCACAGCCATAGCGTATTCGAATCCACTCTGGTCTTGTGTGGATTTGCTGACACCCATAGCGGTTTCTATAAACAGTAAATATATTTTTAAAAGATAAGTGTATTCGGAGAAACACTATTTAAACATTTTATATTAATTTGTTAATTGCAGTAGATACGTACTTAATAATGGGGTTACACTTTTTACTTATAATAGAGCGATGAACTAAAAAACTTGTACCTAATAATAATTGTTACATATATGGACATATTAAGAGATGCATATTACTTTAACTTGATTTTATTGACTGAAATATCTCATGGGCTTGCTAGCCCGCACACTCCTATTTATGAAAGAAAGAGTTTTTGACCTCCATTAAATTCAAAACAATTGCGCAAGGAGGATAGCAATAAAGGAGTGTAACAATTGTGGCCGGGAATGGCGAATATTGACCATTAGCACGTGAGCACGTGGGGGGTCGCCAAACCTGACAGCCAGTAGTACTACGTGCCCGATGAATCAGTGCCGAGTGGTACCACGCACGTACCAATGATTCAATCATACTTCCATCCACTCTCAACGCAGGGATTCGTCTTTATGAAATAATGACCTAGCACACTGTTCTTGATAGCAATTGAAATCCCGCACCGAGATGCATATCTAGCACTGGGGTTTCAATTGCTATACATGTTGACATTTTATAGAATACAGTCTACTCGATGAGTTCGCCGCGCGGCGGTTAATTTTTATAGCGTGACTGCTGTAGCAAATAAAACAATTCTGGTAGCGACAATGTTAATAGCTAATAATAATACAAGTAAAAGTTTACCTGTCTAATGGCCTTTGTTAAGCTTTGTTAACCCCTATAAGGTTAAATTAGCTTAGAACTTAACACGCAAAGGTTTTTAGTTCCTTCCGAGACTTCGATTTCCGTTTAAGGAAAAACGCGTTGTAAGTCTTGTACCGCAACTTTAGGCGGTTCTGTAGTGAACCGGATAAATTGTTCTAAGCTAACTATATAATTACTACCATAAGTATCACGGATGCAATACATACTGCTATTTAGTGTTATGTTTATCTCAACTTCCTTCTAATGACTATTATTATAATACGCAATAAGGCGATTACTAGCTACGCGATACAGTGTACATTTGCGTAGTTTGAAATCTAGGAATTATAGTTGTATGGAATTACTTCTTCAAAACCGCATGGTACGATCATGCAATATGCAATAGTTAGTTGATGCAGCGGCGGGGCCGCGATCAACTATGATGCATTAAACATAATTTTGTATAAGAGTGAGTTGAATCAACACGTAGGTAATCTTCGTCTCGTAGATTTCGCAAACGGTTTAATAGGTTCTCGGAGCATTTGCTTCAAGAACACAGTCTGTTGTCCATGTGAGGGCCGCCGTGTTGTCACAGCGTCGCTAGCTACGTGACATTACATACAAATTGCTCTTTATCCCTCTTTATTTTAGTGCAAACACCTTGAGATTTGAGACCATTTCCACTTAACGCGTTCAGTCTAGTTTGGGGGTGTTTTTTTTTTTAGTTTAATGTTCGTTTTATTTTTAGTGCCGGCACTTTTTTTATTATTTTTAAATTATGTTCAAAGCCCCTTCATATTTCATTTATCTTTAATGGACGTAACTTGCGAATCTAGGTAAACGCACAGTTGATGGTACCTATTAGATTGCTAAGTGAAGGTAACCAGCATATTGAATGTAGGCATTCAATGCATCATCAGCTTGCAATGTTTAGATCGCAAGAATGTTTAGAATTTCGCAGTGTTTGTAGTTATCGATTGAGCTTCCAATACAACAGGACACAAACGTATAGGTACAGGTACATTTCAAATATTAATGTACCTGTGTATGCCTGATTGCTCAGAAGAACCGTAATTTCATTAAACATTAAGTTAATTCCACATAAATCGCATTGAGAAGGCGGGTCATTAAGAGGGAATGTATTCAAATTATAACTATTCGGTGCACGCGCATTGGACCATTGGTAACACACGCTTACTGATCTTACGCATGTCTAGTAGCACGTAGGCGACATAACATTGAAATCAAAAGAAAAATGTTTTTATTGTAACTAATTTGAATGTTCCGTTTAAACAAACTACTTGTTCATCGATCAATCATTTACCTAATTTATCGACATCAGTGAATACAATAGACTTTTTGTTGGAATTAATGATAATATTTGAATAAGTGGTTTTCATTAGTTGGATTTATTTTCCGCCTCATTTCCATTTCATTGAAATTAGACCATTCAATGTTAAACGCAAAAGTGATGACAATAGGTACCTACCTATTGCCCTTGATGACAATGCAAATACTACAATCGCTATCCAACATTCAAATAAATTCTTTGTTTTTATTAACCCTAATGCACTGAAGGAAGGAAGTTCTAGAAACGCTTCCTTGGCCTTAGAATAGTCAACAGCGGCGTTAATCTCATTTCAAAAGGTATGAGATGGAAAGTCTACTTACCAAGCAAGATTTCCACAGTGCATTCGCTCATATAGTCATGGCAGTCGAACTCTCCGGCTTCCTTCTTCAGCTTGTTGACAACGGACCTCGAATTGGCGTTGAACAGGTCGATAAAACTCTTCAGCACGTTCAAGTGGAAGGTGGGAGCGATCAGCTTGCGGTGAGACCTCCATTTCTGGCCTGATGTTACGAGAAAAAATATACAGAGTGATTTACAACGCTATAGGCTATTTGAAACATGTAATCAATGCTCATGTCTACAATAATTACGAGTTAATTGAAACTTCTTTATATAAATGCGGCTGTAAAGTATTTCCTGAACTCGGTTTATGGATGTGCTTTGTTTGAATGTCTTCTGTATAAAGTAGAAGTAAAGGATATTTATATCTCACGTAGACGCTGCCTCCGGGAATTTTTGGTCTAAGATAAAAATCTTTTCCTCAATAAAAACTTAGCCAATTGACATTCTGTAATCGTCTATAAACTTATTAATGTTTGACATCAGAGTCAGACAGTAGCTATGAATAGGGTACCAAACAAAGAAGTACCTATGTAGGTATTTTGTTTTAATTTATTTCGATTGACTAATATATTATTATTTTTACCGCTTTGTTTTGCGAAATAATTGTTTATTTAGTCAGTTCCTTTAGGGGCTTGTATTTACTTGAGCTTTTTGCACGAGACATTCCTCCACTAACAAATAGTAATAAAAAAATAACTTGTTTAAGGAGAAACTTACCAGTACTGATCAAAAGACCATCCCCGAGCCAGGGCTTGAAGAATCTGTATTCATCAGCTTTATCGATGTGAGTGTGGCTACTGAGGATCAGCTCCACGTCACGAGGGTCGTACAGGAACACCAGGAGTCGGGGTCCGATCCAAATCTTTACGACAGACTCACCATCGTATGGAATACTCTTCTCGATGACGTTTCTGAAGATGTCTGTAGGAGGAATAAACATAATACAATTTATCGTTGTACTTTTTTGGCATGAAGGAACGAATGCTCTGTTTTCGGAGGATTTATTCAAAAGTTTTAGCTTCTGAACATATCTGCTTTTTATGGTTGAACTTTGTGATGCACGATACGACTGTTTTTGTTGGAAAAGTTGTTTAGAAGCTTGCTGACTGTGTGCAAATTTCCAGATCACAAATACCATTTAATTGTTAAAGCTTTACAGAAAATAAACGCCAAGTCAGAAGTTTAACTTACCATGAGATCCGCCAGTAAACTCCAGTGCGTTTCCGAGGAGTGGCAGGCCAGGTGGTCCATGTAGCTTGGCTGCCAGCTCATACAGGTGTCTTCTGGACATACGCCAGTATGCGTACCAGAGAATCAGCGCTGGTACCAGAAGTACGTAGAACAGGCTGGTGGCAGCCCAGGTGCTGGTGGGCACCACGCTCTCAGCAGCAGCGTAGCTCATATTGGGATGATTTTACAACTGCAGAATTCGATTAGGGTTAAAAATAGCATAAATGAGACCGGTAGTAGTGTGTATGTACTATGTAGTTATTTAGAGGGTTGCGAAAGAAGGACGACGTGAAAAGTAGGTACTTTGCATGAGTTACAAGTCCAAATAACGCAAACTAAAGTCCGTATTAGCCTTCAATGTGACACCATAGCGGCTTATTTCAATATTTTAAGTAAGTGATGAATTGATAAACAGTGAAAGTAACATTGATTACAATCTTGATAACGTTTCAAAATAATGATACGTCCACTCGTAATCAGTAAACAATTGTTTTTTTTTAAACGTGGTTCCTGACTTATCTAAGATTTACCAATCAATTTCAAACGATAAATAGATAACATATAAGATTAATTACGTAACTTGAATCAAGTTTGTAACTCGGAATAACTATTTAAGTTCATAATATTATTCTCAGGTACTTGTATAAAAGCCTAGTTATACCAATAAGGTTCTCTATAAAAGCTTATATTGCTATTCAATTTACATAATAATGACTTTGAATATATGTACAACGAGAATAAGGTTGTTAAATACTTATTACAATTTTAATAGAAGGTACTTTGCTCTAGACAAACTTTGTAATTATCCTAATATTATAAAACTTAAAGTTTATTTGTTCCAACATGTTAATCTTCGTAACTACTGGCCAAATTATAAACATTGTTCCACTAATAGGAAGGTACATTATTCCTGAGCGTAGTGTTGTTGAGGGTATATACTCATATTTTATTATCAAAAACCTAGGGACTCGTACAAAAAATCGCGCGGACCAAGTCACGACCAAGAACTCGTTTAAAATAATCGAATTCCATTTTAAAACATTGTGTTAGATGAAAAATGAACAATTACGAATTCGGTAAAAAAAAATAACTGGATTGTTTTGAATGGAACTTTTAGGCTTCGATAAAAAAACAACCATTAATTATTATTTATTACGCATTTTTTGCATGGTCAAATGTTAAAGTTATGTTGTCTATTTCCACTGCCCGGACGACACGACGCCAAGACGTTCAATTAAGTTAACCGAAAATGAGCTTAGTTGTAATGGTTTCTTCAGATCAAAATGATCTTGGGGACTAATAATTTATTTTATTTACTATACTTATTTATTAATACCTGTCACCCTTGAGGTACGTATAAATAGTTATAGAAAATGCGACTCTATAATAATACAGATAATGTTTCCTTTAGCCAGGACTATCGAAGGTTTATGAATTCAGTGGAAGTTTTCATGAACAATTATTTACACAAGCTCCGTTGGTAATTGTCACGTGTGTAAAGCCTCGGACTTGTCTACAGCGGAACAGCCCAAAATAATAAAGGAGTGATTTGCCAAGTTCAACAGATTTTCAGTATGCGTCACTTTACAATCACATGTTAATTATTCTTGTATGAGTGTAATTAAAATTTAAACACGGCAACAATTTTCTACGTAGGTAGTTAGGTTTATAGGTATTAATTATTTGTTGAATATCAAACGTAATTTGAATTTTAAATAAGTTATAGATTATCAACATACGAATTGTACTACAGGTTGTATCTAGTACAGTAGTAGCCACTACGTAAGTATTGTAAGTAACATTTATATGTCCTCGTGGATTATTAAATAGATACAGGTAATTGGTGTGTTTGTTGGCCTCGTTTGCCTATTGGTTCTAAGCGCGACTTCTACGCTAGAGGTCTTGGGTTCAATTCCTAGGGCGAGCAAAGTGTTATTAGGTTTTTCTATGAAATTCTCAGTAGCAGTTATGATTTGGGCCCGGTTAATGGCTATAGGATCGCCCGCTATTACATTGGCACACCTCTGCTTAATCCTTCTGGAAGTACAGACGTGATGGTATGTATGTTTTTAATGTAAAAAGTACTTAATTGTTCCTTTATACATTTCCTTATTCTGCCTATATCGCGAGAAAATATCGAACACAAACATTTCCGTACATTGACAATCAACGTAAGGGACATAGTAGTGGAAACTTATGGCATGGATTTAGTAACGATTCTAGACTCCTCAGCGATGTACTTACCCCGTTTTTAACTAAAAGGATTTGTGAAACTTTATGAGTAGGTACCTATCCCCGTAAAATCGGTATTGTCCCCAAACGTTCAAGCCTGCCTTTACCTTTACGTGACTTTTATAGGTTTATGTTTGTGGAAAACACAATGACCCATTCAAGTAAAGGAAACGTCTAGAGTTATGTAAAGTTTCTTTTAGTTTTAAGCATCGCAAGAGCTTAAGTATTTGTTTGTTAAACATAATGTGACTAGGAAGTTGTTTATGACATTACGTCTAAGCGATACTTAAAGTTTAATGTTGAAGCTCTATAGAATGCGTTAATACACAGTAAATACATCGATTGTTATTAAAGTTACTATAATCAATCAGTTATTGATTTGTTCTGGTAATAAAAATTGCGGCTTGTTGCATTGTACTAAATACTTATTAGTTCTTGTTGCTCTACGTAATAAAACTACGCTTAATCATCAAGGTTAGATTGCATTGGGTAAACTTTTTAAATGTTTACTTATTGAGTATATTTAAACACCTAATTAAAACATATATTTAATCTATAAATGATGAAAACACAAGTAAGTTGTGCCAGATGACTATTTCACTTCCCATTGCGGAAATTCAATGTCACACGAAAGAAAATAAAAGTGTTAGTACAAAGTCGCTGAGACCGGCGTGGTCATGGGCCTCATGGGCGGTCATCTCCCATATGCCCAGGTGGCGAGATGACCTAGACTTGCCCTAGGGCTGGCTTGAGGTGGCGCAAGAAATGAAAATTGGAAGGATTTGGAGAGGCCTTTGCCCAGCAGAGGGACATTAGAGGCTAGATAAAAAAAGACAAAGTCATAACCCGTAGCAGTGGTTTGAAGAATTGATACAAAAAAAAAAACAAATAATATCCACCCAAAATTTTTTTTACCCTATATTTCATTTTTTATTTAAATATTTCTTACCTCTCTAATTTTTTTTTCTACTGTTTTATTGAATATATCGAAAGTAGAAGTATCTTTCAAAAAAATATGCGTTAGTACCTAGTGAATTACTTCTTTCAACATTGACCTTGAACTACCTCGCGATTTTTTAATGATGCAAAATTTGCACTTGTTGTTTAACGTGGTAAGCTATTTATTCCGCAAACACATCCTAATATATGCTGAGTCGATCATTGAAGGCAAAGATAAATTCCTTTTACTTGTGCAAAAGATTGCGCGATGTATAGGTAAACCTTGTGATAGGCAATGTAAATACTTAATTCATTTTGTATTCCATATTGTTTATTTTATGAAAGGGCTATGAATTATCCTGAGGATGCTAAAAAATACAGGATTTATAAGAGTATCCTTAAAGTAGACAGTGACTAACAAAAAGTTAAAAAGAGTGAAGGAATAATCAAGTTTCAGAACATACACAGAAAAGAAAAAAAAAACTGTCTCTTGATTTCACCCAAAACCTCTTTAACCAACATCGTATTTCATAAAGGAAAAATAGACAGAATAAAAAGAAATATATATAGTCCAGTTGAAGGGGAATACGAAACTTGGAACTTGTACCTAGATAAGTGGTGCTGGATAGAACAAGATGGGAATTGCTACACCGACAAATGTCCGCCACTTATATTATAGATAGCCGGTCGGATCAATCATATTGTGAAAGATTTTGTGATGAATCTACGTAATGTGATCATGAAAATAACGCATTTATTGCAATATGACATTGAGGTTATTTTCGAAAACATATTTTCTTTGCACCTTATATTCTTTTTCGCGGAAAAATGAGTTTGTCGGGGCGACAACGAGGTAGGTACTTACAGAAAGTAAAAGTCCTTTCTTGTAGGTAATGTATCCTCTGAATTACGGACTATTGTAGTCGTAAATTGTCTTGTGAATACTGTGGTTCAATTATAAAAGTAGAATAGATCGCGTTATATGAGAGTAGTTATAATCTTGAAAATTATGACACTCAACTTACAATAAGCTTTGTGCAACAGTCACGATAATATGCACATTGCACAATGGATTTCACAAAATGAATGATTAGGCTTAATTTGAACTGAGATAAGATACGTGAAAAAGTTAGCTAAAAATATTTTAAACACTTTAAAAAATCACTTAAATCATATTTTCAATTTTAAAATAAAATATTAATCAACTAATAGTTACCTGCAATTTAACCAATCAATTTTTTACTTTAAACTCTTGCAACCCAACCGATTGTTTTAACTGCTATAAATAACACTATAATAAAAAAATGGCTCCCTACCTCTGGTTTAGAATCACCTCCACTGCGGGGTAGACAAATTGTCCTATCCCCAAACGACACTCAACGTGTCTCACTACAGACTATTTAAGATACTCCTGCGCAACTGTCTATATACACGCGCATGACGTCAAGCGTCGTCACCGCTGCCTGATACCCATAGACTACATTATTATGCAAATCTTATTTTAAAAAAACTTCTATGAATAATTTGTTTATTTCGTACACATTTTCCAAAATCGTTTTCCATTATGGCAGTAAAGTATTATCATTTTGTCTTGTTTATATAAATAAAAAAATAATGACGAAAAAGTATACGTTGTTTCCCTAATAAAAAGAATAACTAATTACGTCAATTAATTCAACTGATTGTTCACAAAGTGTTATTTCATGACATTATTACTGTCATGATCAGATCAGGGTAAATAAATAATTAATTTGCTTAGGAACTTGCAAATAAAAGAAATGGCCAAGGCGCCTATCTCTAAACTACTCGTGGTGTTGTTATTTCTAGTAAATAATTATTGATATCCAAAAGTATATTCGAGGTGGCGCATGAAATATTTGGAGGGACTTAGAGGAGGCCTTTACCTAGCAGTTGGACATAATGGGCTAGATAAAAAAAAGTATACTTAAACATTTAATATTTACGGCGCGGGTTGCGTTATTTCAAAACTTTTAATACCTACTAATAGTCTCAATAAGATCAGTGATACACTTATAGCATTTGGATCCAGCGAGCGATTATAAGATTATCCTACCCACATATTGCTTGGAAAGAGTTTCTAAAAAGGATTTTTTTATCAAGAAGACAGATTATATCATTCAATATGTTGTACGTTGCTGTAACCCTTGGGTTACAGCAAATACTTAAATCCTTACTTACTACTTACTACTTAAATCCTTGGATTTAAGTGCAGGTAACGCAATAAAGTTGTTATTATTTATTTACTTCTTTGATTACAGTAATCAAAAAGCAGTAATTTTTTTTAATCTGGACTTGAAATTAGCTTGCCAGAACAAGATTCTGAGTATAGTGCAAAAATGTAGCTGAATTTTTTAACTTAATGAAAGTGTGTTAAAACCGCTTTAGTTATTATGATATATAATTAATTTACAAACGCTTTCACACTACTAAGAGAGGACATCTTCACTTTTTTAATGAACTCGATAAAATGGCTTAATGAGAACAAAACTAATTAAAATTCCGGTGTAAACCTGGTCATATTTTATGTCTCCTAATGTTTACGAAGACAATTTACGTTAATAGAAATTATCACTGTTTCCTAAACGTGCCATCAGTTAAGTGACGTAAGAATATCTTTATTGTGATACAATATGATTGTGCAACTTGGGGGACGTTTTTCCAAGATGCATAATTTATAAAAGTGATAAGTAGAAAACACGCTGTAATTATGTAAATTATGCATTTCTTTTGCGTATGTTGACTTAAATTATAAACGCAAATGCACTGCTACTTGTTTTTGACAACATGAAAAGAAATGCATACTTTTAAGTACCTACCGATAGTTTGAACTATGCCTAACCTAAGGCCCGTGTTCACCTATATTCAATCAAACGGTTTAAATAGCTGTTAAAGAATTTTTAAATACAGAACTATTTAAATAGGTAATCGTTTGGTTAAGGCCCACTTCCACCAGTATTTACTAAACAAAAGTACTAACGTATTTAAAATATCACTCTGTTACTATCGGATTCATACAATCGGACAGGGATGCAGTGATGTTCTAAATACGTTTAGTGCTAAGTAATACATGGTATAAGCGCGTCTTAGTTAGTGAATATAGGCCTTAGTAGAAGAGCACAAAGGAATCAAGGGAAAGCTTTCTCTCGTTTCCATATTAAAAACAATTCGGTGTACTTGAACAGCGGTTCGTTGGAGCGTTTCTTGGCTCAAACATGAAGCTAAAATTATGGCGCAGCGAACTAGTTTTAATAGCCGTTCAATTGCACGGCTAGCCCTTTCGTTGAACAACGCCATTCAACCACGTGCCTAGTTTTCTAGTTTAATCATTACGGCGTTTAAAAAATTTCAATATCACGGCTGACCGTAAAAAGTCACCGTAATAAAAGATATGGTCATTTTTTTATTTATTTTTTAGGTATATAGGTTAGGTTAGAAGGTGATGAGGGCAACAAATATACCAGATACAGGGACCAGATATAAAACTACTCTACCAAAACCTACAGGGTGGAACAAGAAACCCGGTCCCGGTAGATATTCGATAACTGCAAATAATACTCAAAGCATTTTCAAAGGACTTATTATTCCTTTGGTTTTTAAATGTTTCTTTACCAATTTATAATCACCATATTCCGTAATAATTTAATAGAGAAAGCCTTGAAATTAAAGAGTTAGTTAATCAACATTATTAGGATTTTACATGATTGATGTACCTACCATCACGCCTGTATTTCCCGAAGGTTCAGGCAGAGGTGTAAAATTGTACACCCACAGTTCGCCGATATGTTTGGGTCCCATGTAATAGGGGGCGAGCCTATTGCCATTAACCGGGCGCAAATCCTAACTCCGAGCTGCTACTGAGAATTTCATAGAAAAAACCCAATAACACTTTTTGCTCGACCTGGGAATCGAACCCAAGACCTCTAGCGTAGTAGTCGCGCTTAGGACCACTAGGCTAACGACACAATTGATGATTGGCAAGATTGATGTACCTATTGTAGTTTTTGCTGTGTGTACTTCCGATTTAATCATTTATTTTGAAATGGTGATGGCAAGTTTTATAACCAAGGGAACTAAACTTAAATTAAGCCTACTAATATACACCTTTAGTACTAGAAGAGCTCTTTGTCAAGGTGCTCGTCCGGAGAAGTACTACCACCATACGTATTTCTGCTGCAAAGCAGCGTTGCTGTGTTCCGGCTTGAAGGGTATGGGTGCCGGTGTGATTATAGGTATATGAGAAATTTTAACTTTTTCTCTGGGATGGTAACGCGTCTCTGGTCTTGCAGATGTTTATAGGCAGCGGTGTCTACTTAACATCAAGTAGACCGTAGTCTTGTTTGCCACCTAATTGTATTTAAAAAAGAAACCTTAGGCCGAAGCCGCGTCTAGGAGTTTTGCCCGAACTTAAAGGCATGCAGCGCAGCTTTAAGCACCAGTGGGGACATAGCAATTGGGTAGATAACACTACTAATTAATTGATGTACTTTCAATAAGCAGTCAAAACGCGGTACCCTCCTAGATTTTGTAATAATTAAATTAGCAACCGGTTGATTTTGTCGAGACTTTAAATTGTCCTATGGAGCAGGACCAGCATGTTTCCAAGCATATACTACTATACTAATCATCATCTACTTAGCCTTTTCCCAACTATGTTAGGGTCGGCTTCCAGTCTAACCAGATATAGCTGAGTACCAGTGATTTACATGGAACGACTACCTATCTGACCTCCAAAACCCAGTTACTAGGCAACACGATACCTCTTGGTTTGACTGGTTGTCAGGCTTCCTGGCTTCTGACTATCCGTAACGACTGTCAAAGATCTATGAATGACAGCCGGGACCAACGGCTTTACGTGCTTTCCGAGACACGGGGGTGTCACACCACCAACTTCCAAACTCCGGGCTGCTGCTGAGCAAATCCTAATGGAAAAACCCAATAACACTTTTTTACTCGACCTGGAAATCGAACCCGGGACCTCAAACTCATCAGTCGTGCTTGCGACCACGAGACCAACGGGGCAGTCAATACTAATCAATGACCTTTTTACAGGCTTTTATGTAGCCTATCTAAGAGGATAGTACCCCAACCGTTTGTTGTATACCAGTGTTCATTTGTAAAGTGTAATAGTTTTTATTGTATTTACTGCAACATCTTTTATGCAATAGAGTTTTTATTTATTTATTTAATGACGTCACTTTTGTGACATCTCAATTCACTAACTATTTATTGATTTCAAAGCAAATAAAAATGGAATTATATAGTTATTTAAAAATTCATCCGGATTTCAGGGATAAAATAAGCTGTTATTTTGTGAAGTTGTGTCTTGGAATTATTGTTTAATGGTCTCATCTGCCCAAATGTAAAAAATCATGAGTTGATTCACCAGGTGTATGTAATCTAAACCTAAGTACAACGAAACGCCATGCTGGTTTGCCTTCTACCTAAGTTAGGTATTAAAGTCACCTTCTGCATAATTGTATGCTTTAAGGATACATTCATAAATTATTTATCAATTAATGGAAACAAATGGTTGTGATATGTTGATATGGGTTCGTATAACGTTGGTTACGCCAATTAATTTTATAATTACTAAACGGGAACGCATTTTTTTTATTGTTCTAACATACCATCACGCCTGTATTCCCCGAAGGGTTAGGAGTAGGTGTAAATTGTTACACCTCTGCCATACCGGCGAAGTGTGGGTGTACATCGGTACACTCAGAGTTCACCGGTATGTTTAGGTCCCATGTAATAGGGGTCGAGCCTATTGCCATTAACTGGGCACACATCCTAACTCCGAGTTGCTACTGAGAATTTCATAGAAAAACCCAATTACACTTTTTGCTCGACCTGGGAATCGAACCCAAGACATCTAGCGTAGCAGTCGCGCTTAGGACTACTAGGCTAACGAGGCAGTTTTCATTGTTCTTTATTTTTAAATTGTATCTTGACTTATTTTTTATCAGCATAGGTAAGACTTCTAATGAGCTAAAGTATTATAATATCTAGTTACGCAAGGAAGTGTAGTTTATGACGATGTAGAATACTGTAACTTAGGTCTTTGACTACTTCAAAGGACATAAAAGGTCTTCCAAAAATATCATCATTATCTAGAATTATAAAACAACCAAACTCAAAGTGAAACTACGTCTTTGTCAGGAAAATAATTTTGCGGTCTGCGCGTAAACAACACTATGCTACATAGGGAATAATGAAAAAGAAAAAAAAATTAAAAAGTTATGCTCGAAGCTTCGTGTAACAGGACTCAGGAGGGTCTAAAGTCAAAGTCCAAGTGTTCTGCATAAGAATCTCGGTTTTGCTAACATTTTATAAGGAGAAAAGAATACCCTAGTGGCCTTTTTAACTTAACTGGGTTGGCTTGCAAACTGTTTCTCTCTAAGTTTACAATTAAAAAGAAAGGTTGAATAAAAAGATGCTGCGAGCATAACTTGCTAGAAGTTTGAAGTAAGCATTGTCCCAACTATGTTAGCTTTCCACGTGGCTATATATTTACCGGTTCGGTAACATTCGGTACGTTTGTACGTGCACATATTGTTTGCCTCGTTTAATTTGGACGAAATTGGTTGTGTTCTGTTGCCAATAGCCGAGGTAATTACATTTATGTTCATTTACATTCTATGTTCACGTTAAAGGCGCACAGAATAAAAATAGGGTAGGTACTTGTGTGCTAAACCTGGAATACTTATTATGCTAAATTAAGGACCCTACTAAATTTATTTCTTTTTAATTTTTTTTTAAATTATTTTTTATTGATAACTAGCTTTTACCTGCGACTTTGGCCGCGTGAAAGTCAATGCAAACTCTCTGTCTACCTGGTCAGCTTCATTAGTCGAGCAGTATTCGAGATTTTGTGATTAATCAGTAAGTGGTATTTCACTGAGTAGATTTTATTAAATCCTGTAAAAAGTTATTCATTTTGACAACGGGTAGATTGGTTGGAAAAACAAATATTATCCGTACCTAATCCGTTATAAACAAAACTACGGATGCATGATCACGTTAGGTACACTTATATATACGTAGTAAACTGTTTTTCATGATATTAACATCGTACCTACTGACTACCGACGTAATAAATAACCAAATAGTGCAAAAACTACCGACGAACATATAAATCGCAACACATGTACGACGTACGTATGGTATGTCCTATTAAATTGAATATCTGTTCCGTTTTAAACTAGCGATTATTCTAGATTTTGGAACCAATTAATTTGCCGAATTACGCTTACGTATATGTATTTTGATACTCACCTAAAAATAAACTTGACTTAGTGCGTCAACAAGAACATTAAGTTAATAAATAATGCAGTATTTTTAATTTAAATAACAATACACAGGCCAAGCGTACTTAGCCAAGGAGAACATAACATAACATACCATCACGCCTGTATTCCCCGAAGGGTTAGGCAGAGGTGTAACAATGTACACCCACAGTTCCCGGTATGTTTAGGTCCCATGTAATAGGGGGCGAGCCTAAGGAGAACTATCCCGTATAATGTTTCGTACTTTTTCTTAATAGTTATATTTTAAAATCAAGGTTTGCCAGTCAATAACGAAACTCAGTATACTATTTGTTAAATTAACGGATAATGTTCGAAATACTATACTGCGTTCCAAATCAGTGATAGCTGACGTGGCTCCAAAGGCTGCTCTACTTAATTGGGGCTGGGCAGGAGTAATCTGCCGCATTCCGGACAAACTGTGGGCCCAAGTAGCACAAAGCTGGTGCCTTGAGACAGTGAGCTGGGGTCTCGACAGGCTACGGTGGAGATATCAGCACGAACTTGGTGGATTCCTGTAAAATTGGAAGAATGAAGCATGACAGCGTGAATGATGGAAGAACTGGTGGGAAGCCTTAGCCCAAGAGTAGGACAAAACAAGCTAACAAAAAAAAGTGTATATATATCCCCGTTTTAATTTTTATGCTCTTTTTAGGATTCCGTACCCAAAGGGTCAAAACGGGGCCCTATTACTAAGACTTCGCTGTCTGTCCGTCCGTCTGACTGTCACCAGGCTTTATCTTAAGAACCGCTATAGCTAGATAGTTGAAATTTTCACAAATTATGTATTTCTGTTGCCGCTGTAGCAACAAATACTAAAAACAAAAGAAAATAAATATTTAAGGGAGGCTCCCATACAACAAACGCGTTTTTTTACCCTATTTTTGCTTGATATCAATAATGGCAACAAGAAGGCACTTAAAATATACACAAAATACTCAGTTGTATTTTTACTTTAATAATAAAATTAAAATGAAATAAATATTTAAGGGGGGCTCCTATACAACAAACGTGATTTTTTTGCCATTTTTATAGCTAATGGTACGGAACCCTTCGTACGCGAGTCCGACTCGCACTTGGCCGGTTTTTGTTTAAATTATACGCTCCGTTTTCAGACAGGCAATAGATTTTGTATACTGTGTAACGCCTATCACATGGGTCAAGGACCCGCCTTTTCAGGTTTTCAAAGCTAGTGAATAATAAAATGAAACATAATACATAGTAGA
This sequence comes from Caradrina kadenii, assembly GCA_947462355.1. Lineage (NCBI taxonomy): Eukaryota > Metazoa > Arthropoda > Insecta > Lepidoptera > Noctuidae > Caradrina > Caradrina kadenii. The sequence goes on along the minus strand of OX381677.1, from coordinate 6,544,864 downwards.
GGAAGATTAACAATATTTACAAAGTGTTTTTAACGTAACAAAGTTCATTATCCATTCGATATCTTTTAAAGAAATTATCTGTAAAAAAATATGTAATATCAACGGTATTACCGAAGAGCTACGTAATTGCCGTGTAATTTTTAAAAGGTAAGTTTAATATTTTTTGCCCTTCTTTTTGTAGTTTCGCGTTTTATTGAATTGACTATTTTTAGAATAATCCTTATAGGTAACTTCCTGTCTACCTACCTAACTCTGTTTTGTGTGATTAATGTTACTTCAAAGTCTTTATAATTTTTCAATTACAATTATTTATTCAATAAAAATATGAGTACTTTATACACGGATATACAAAAGCGGTTCCGTACATAAAAGTTTAAACGTTTGAAGCCAAACTAGGCGAAGCCGGTATTACAGCTTATCATAATAACACACAAGTCCTGCTAAGGTAACAAGCTACATACGCTTATTGTTTATTAGTATAATTATGTATCTATGCCTACTAAGGCTTCAAAACATTTTTTCGTAACACTACCAACTATATTAGACACCCACTTTAAAGACTGGTAGAATTACTGGAGTCGCATTAATTTCATTAGCTTACGAATGGGATTTTTACAAGCTTTTAAACATATTTACTTTTACCCGTCCCGGCTATCCAAATCTTATTAGTTAAATTTGACCCACTTGCCGATGCTCGACTGAGCTGAAATTTTGCGTAAATATGCAATTTGTATGACAATGCAATAGAGTGATGTCACAGAGCTGGTCTGATGATGAAACAGGAAGGTTGGCGTAGGAACTTCTTCAAATCATACTAGTTAAATTAGACCCACTTTCCGGTGTTTGATTGAGCTTGATTTTTTAATACATATTCACAATTTGTTATGCAACAAAGCAATATATAATATGTACTGTAAATGTTTGTTTTAAAAAATATATATTTTAGAATTTATTACAGGTATTTTGGAGAAAATCAACTCAATTTATATTAAATACGTTAAAAGTAGTAAGTAGGTACTTTATCTTCGTAATTTGCATAAATTTAAAGACGGTTACTGAGCAGCAGTGTTATTTTAAATCATATCCCTCGGTGACTTTAGGTTTCTACAGAATACATCAGTTTTTTTTTATGAATATTCATGTAGTTGGCACAAATCGGTTGTCATTTATATAGGATTATTGTTTTGTTACCTACCCTCTACCTATCTTCAACTAAATATTTCTGATCAGCATTTAGACAGAAGGTTACCGTATTTGTATAGCCTACAAATAGTTGTTCAGAGTCTGGCTGTTCATGTGTAGTTTATATACTATGTTTGTAAACGCCCCACGATACAGGAGAAATTCCTAGTGTAGGGCAAAGTAAAAAAAAAAAATATTATTAATAAATTAAAATTATACTTATTTTATTTTATTTTTTTATTAATATTTAAAAATGTCACTTATAAGTATATATTAATGAATAAATGATAATAATAATTGATCGAAAATGGCTATTGTCATTCGAATAAATTAAATGTTTCAAACATTTGTTGTATTTCCTGATTGGTGTTGTATGAGGTTAATACCTATACATTGTAGGTACGACTCACAAGTAACAATGAGTATGCGAAATTTATTAATTTTATGACAAAAGAGGTCGTTAATAAAACATTCCTAATTATAAGTGTAAATGCAAACGCAACAAAGAATATGTATAATTTTGAAATAATTATAAGATTTGGTTTCTGAAGTTCAAATTACATGTTAATAAAAAATTGTTGTTTGCTATTTTTTTTTGTTATTGGTATATTCTGGTAAAACATTCATCTTGCTTTGTAATTTTCAATCTAATTAGCTCAAAAGTCTGGTAGGCTTAAGGTATATTGGATACGCTCTCGTGTAAGTATATACTTGAGTTATGTACTCATTAAAAACCTTTTTTATAATCAAATAGCTTTTCTAATTTTATCTTAGACATCACTGATGGCGGTAAAGTAAAAACATCGTGAGGAAACCTGGACTTTAATGAATATAAATCTGAAATCGCTAATTCGCCTTTAGCAAGCGTGGCTTCTCTGAATATGAGAAGAAGCCTTTGCCTTACAGCTGGTGAGTAATAATTACTTAAGGCCCTGTCGTAAGCAAATGTTTAGGTAATTGACAATAACGCATCGCGGCTACAAATAAGGTTCAAAATAGCGAGACGTTCGATGTAACGTGAATCGGATAACCACAAAAATAACACTAATTTTGAAGTTTTCTTTAAATTGTTAAAAAAGTACACACTTCAGTGGAATAATTTATAGGTATGTCTTTAGTTCATGAAATTCCCTATAATTGCATTACATATAATTATATAGTTTACGCTCAAAATACTGAGATATATGCGACGGCAAAAAAAATGTATGTTCTCCTTTACGATTTTTTTACCATGATAGTTTTATACTTTCATTAAATATTTATAGGGAAGTCTTTTCTTTGAACCCTTGACAATTTTTTTTTTTTTGGGCGTGGGAAATCTTCAAATAATTTCTCCCGACCTTGTGTCAGTCTTTTACTGACTAAAACCCACCCATGTTCCTTCTTGTGCCCTTTGCGTTCCGGGGGCGCGGTATCTCTTACGAACAACCCGTAGCCCCGGCAGGCATCGGCCCTCAGTGGCCCCTTCCTTTTGCTGACATCTCTTTGAGGCGCGCGTGGAACACGAACGCGCCGTCGACACGGCCTGTCGTTATGCAACGTAGGGACGCTGAGCTACCCATTGCTCACCGTCCACAGGCCCGTAACTACGGTGGCCGGGAGTCGTCTCGCGACTCCCGACGTCCGGAAACCCTTGACAATACACTTAATTTTTCCGGGTTGTTATTTATACCAATACGCCAGACTATGCGACAAAAAATGTGTGTTTTACGGTGTGCTGTGTTCAGATCGCCCCTTAATAGTAGTTTTAAACTTACTTTCTTGTTGGGTATGTTCACTTATTTTTTGTGAATTTTGGTTGGCTAGTAATTGGCAACTATGTAAGTCCAGGACTGCAGAATCCACTAACTAAAATATGTTATACACAGAAGCTGTTGGCAAACCTTTTTTAATAAATAAAAGCTTTTACACTATTTCCGGCTTTGTATTTTTTTCTTTATTTTGTAACATGGCGTGACCAAAGGCAAAACCTTTTCGCAGGTCTTATAACCTTTTTTGTTAAATTTGTAATATTTTTGTGAATAATTTTATTTTGGGTCGTTTTGGTCTACCTAACAGTTAGTTACATAACATACCATCACGCCTGTATTCCCCGAAGGGTTAGGCAGAGGTGTAACAATGTACACCCACAGTTCGCCAGTATGTTTAGGTCCCATGTAATAGGGGGCGAGCCTATTGCCATTAACCGGGCACAAATCCTAACTCCGAGCTGCTACTGAGAAATTCATAGAAAAACCCAACAACACTTTTTGCTCGACCTGGGAATCGAACCCAGGACCTCTAGCGTAGCAGTCGCGCTTAGGACCACTAGGCTACCGAGGCAGTTAGTTACAAATTCTGTATAATCTGAATAATAAATGGTAATACCAGATAACATAATATTTTTGTATTATTGTAAGTTATCTACAGTTCCTGAAACAGTCTGTCGCTCTGCAGGTTAAATAAAGAGTCAAGGTGGCGAATAAAATACCTACCTACCTAACATTAATTTCATGAATTAAATTTTAAATCATTTTTTTCTACTGGGTTTATTCAGTGCCCTATAAACATGCATGTACCTAAATTTTTAATATCATTGTAAAGTTAATGTTAATTTTACATATCCGTTAATAGGTAGTAGTGAATAATAAAGGTCTTCTTCTATTTAGTTTAAATTATTGCTCAAATCTACTTCAGGCAAGTCAGCAGGCAACTTTATACACTTCACTAACTTAAACATAACTTTATACTTTTTATTTTATTTCTTATAACTTTTTTTTACTGAATACAGTTTTTTATATATATCCAGGTACGTTGTAATTATTTTTAGAGCTCAAAAATTAAAGGCAAAACGGCTACAGATTGCGTCTCTCAAAAGTAAAAATTAAAAATCTTCTGGTTAGACAGCCATACGTCTCCATTATAAAACATATAACATATACATAATGCTGCATTTACCTATTGTTGTATTGTTCAATTTATACAACGGCCATAAGTGGAAGTAAATATAATTATTATGACCGATTTGTTAACCATTTTCTACAAGATTTTCTGAGAATCGTGTTCCTACAAAAAACTTAAAAACCGTATTTTCAACAAAAATTGTTTTTTTTTTATGCAGAAAAGTACTTATCACTGTCTGTAGCTGTTCAGACTTTGTAGCAACTTTGTTAAAAATAAACATTTTTGGTGACAATATATGTACGTCGAAGATACCTGTTTAGAAGGCAAAATCATTTGTATCTAGGGTTACCAGGTATCCAGGTAAAGCCGAACATAGTCAGGCTTTTTGGATGCGTGTCCGGTATGTCCGGCTTTTGTTAGGTTTTACATTTAATTTAATAGATAATGATAAAGTATTGAATAAATTAAATATAATAATGTTCACCCTTAAAATCCACCTTTTTTTCCCCAATTTAACTTAAAGTCCGGCTTAACTTTACAAATGAATTTACCTTCCAAACTCAAAGCAGGACGAAATCCGCCCCTTCTGTTGTTGTCCTAAAGATCTTAAAAGAACTATTAATTAACAAACAAGCATAAAGGTTAGCGCGAACAAATCAGTAACATGCTTGCAGTATAGCAAGCTAGCAGTTTTAACTTACTGCTACCGAACTAAAGTATATCAGAAATAGAGTTAAAATTTCTGTGCAAAATATAATTTATATTTCTGTTAAATTTAGTTCGTTAATCAGTGATCAATAATTGCTCGAGCATATTGTTGCTATATCTGTGCTGACCTTTTTTTTTTTTTTTTTTTTTTTACCACAAAACCTTTGATTATTGGTATCTATTTTTAAACTTAATTATTTTATGGTTCGGTACCCAAAGGGTCCAAGCGGACCTATAACGCTCTCTTTCATCCGTCTGTCCGTCTGTTTCACTGTTACAAAGCTGTATCTTTTAAACCGTAACAGGATACTTGAAATTTTTACATGATGTGTTACTATGGCAGCTATATCAATAAATATTTTATCGGCTTAAATCAAAGTCTTTATTTACAAGAAACCTGGTTTTCAGAGTCCATTTTGTTAGATTTTAATATTCTACGGTGGTACGGAACTCTTCATGTGCTTGTTCGTTTCCCGCTTGGCCGGTTTTTTGGATCCACCTCCGTTCTGAACGTACTATCAACTCCCATAAGTGATAAGGTTTTGTATCTCATTCCGAATCGGGCGATAGTCGATATTGGCCGACGTCCTTGGCTTCAAGGCCTACTAAGTATCACCTCTCGGACCACGGACGGGGCGATCTTTGGGCAATTCACCATAATTACTATAAACATAATTATGAGTATATGTAGCGTGTTGGCTATATATAGATCCGGAACCGTGGTCTGGTAAAAAATGGCCATGGTAACTACCAAACGAATTATGTAAGTATATGAGGCGTAAACTCTATGAACTTTATCTTAAATTAATTAAGGACTGGAATGCAAAATTTTTGAATTGGCAACTTCACGATATTAAATTCCTTCTTGTGGCAATACTGGTTAGTGCAGCGTCGCTCAGTGAATAGTTCCGTTAGTTCTTTTAGATGACCGCCCAAACTAGTTCCGCATAATTATATAAACTCCATGAGAGGTTATTATACCGGAAAGCCAATTCTTCAAATTAAAAACGTTTAAAATCTGGTCGCAAATCAATGTCGTAAATATAGGTAGGATCTAGCTTCGGCAGTAACTTCGTTCGCTTCAAAGTTAATATATTATCCCACGGGAACAATACATTTTTTCGAGATAAAAAGTAGCGTATGTGCTATTCCAGGCTACAAACTATTTCTATGCCAAATTTAATCCAGATACGTTCAGCCGTTCTGGCGTGGTTGAGTACCAAATATTCATTCAAACTTTCGCATTTGCAATACCTAGTAGAGATATAGTAAGACTAGCTTCTGCCAGCGACTTCGTTCGCGTGGTTTTCACCCGCATTAAGTTACGTCTTTGGTTACTGCTCCACTACCGTGTGTCGTAGCGTGATGTTACATTACCTATAGCTTTCCTCGATAAATGGACTATTCAACACAAAAAGATTTTTTTAATTTAAACCACTAGTGCCTGAGATTAGCGAGTTCAACCAAACAAACAATTCTTCAGCTTCATAATATTACTATTGATTAGAGATTTCCTGGTCCCCAAGATACAGGCATCGCCTAGTTTGGGAACCACTGTTCTTTACTAGAAATGCGGACCACTAACTGTAACCGAATTTGTATACGATGTTAACCTAATTATGAGGAACCTCTGTAAAAAATATTAGTAAACTTTACTTTAATTTTAACAGATTGAGATTAAAATTACATTGCGATCGATCTTAAAAGTTAGTAGTACTCCCCTGGTTTTCTTTTTTTTGCCCCGGGGCTGCGGGTTGTTCTTAAGAGGTACCGCGTCCCCGGAACGCAAAGGGCACAAGAAGGAACATGGGTGGGTTTTAGTCAGTAAAAGTCTGACACTCCCTCCTACCCCGCCCAGGGCAGGAGAAGTTATTTGATGATTTCCAACCCACCAAAAAAAAAAAAAACTCCCCTGGTTTTATCTATTATTGTTTAGATCTATTCACAAAGCTACTACAAAAACACTCATCTCCGTAATTCACATCTACTTAGAGTGAATTAACTCGCTAATCATCATGTTATGTCAGTAAACAAGGTTTAAAAATAGATCAAGTTAAACTTAGCTGCTTTTTATCTATTATAATTAATGTTTGTGTGTTCATAGGTACATTTCCATGCCACTGACGTCATAAGGCGGCCTTTGGGATTTCTTACCGTAGGTTCTACACCACCTGAGTGCTGTTCGAAGGATTACGACTCTATTACACCCTTGAGATACGTAATGCAAAAACAGCACTCTTTTTTTATTACCGTGAACTTGGACTTGATGTTAATGCAGTTGGAAGGTAAGCGTAAAAAACGAAATGCTTTATGAATCATATTGTGGTTTGGTATAACGTTTTGCAGTCTGTATGCCCCGTGCGCATAGTAACTAGGGCTGCCATCACATAAATATTTCAAAAACCCCAGGTGAAATTGAGAGTTTGGGAAAATTATTTTATTGTTAAAATATTTTAAATTTATTTTTTTTCTTTTAATTTATTGCGTATCTTTTAATTAATCAGGATTCCTCTGAAACTTTTTGATAACCCCTTCCGGACAACCAATGGACATCCTCTAAACTATGACAATTTCAGAGAATCTCTGACGGTTGACAGCCCTGAGTTAAACCACAACCTAACGTAACAGCACTTGAACAGATCACCGACAAAAGGGGGACTGCTATAATCACTATGCTTGGTAGGAAGCGCCTACTTCCCATATGGGAATAAAGTCTACTTTTAGAGAAGACGGCCCTGGCCACCTTTATGAATGTATTTGACATCGGTTGGCAACGTGCTATAAAAAATCTGACAGAATTACAGCATCAACAGTAAACAATAATGTGCTCTGGAAATTGTAAACTGATGTTTGATTACAGAGAATTGGAGAAGAATATTATCCATCGAATATGATGACGATTAAAAATTAAGAAAGTCTGAAAAAAACTAGGAGCTTGGTTTAACACACAACACATACCATCACACCTGTATTCCCCGAAGAGTTAGGCAGAGGTGTACACCAATGTACACCCATAGTTCGCCGGTATGTATAGGTCCCATGTAATAGAGGTCGAGCCTATTGCCATTAACCGGGCACAAATCCTAACTCCGAGCTGCTACTGAGAATTTCGTAGAAAAACCCAATAACACTTTTTGCTCGACCTGGGAATCGAACCCACGACCTCTAGCGTAGCAGTCGCGGTTAGGACCACTAGGCTAACGAGGCAGTTAACACAATAAATACAAAACCAATATTCTTTTCCTCTGCCGGGGCTGCGGGTTGTTCGTAAGAGATACCGCGCCCCCGGAACGCAAAGGGCACAAGAAGGAACATGGGTGGGTTTTAGTCAGTAAAAGTCTGACACTCCCTCCCGCCTCGCCCGGGGCGGGAGAAGTTATTTGATGATTTCCCACCCCCCAAAAAAAATAATATATTCTTTTCCCGTTTCAAATCATCACTACGTCAGGTGGATTAAATGCAGGCGATTCGTTAGGATGTTGTAGAAAGGTTATTGACCTATCTACCAATTAGGTTTTTTCTTGTTATACTAACTGATATTTTAATTTGTTTAAAACCAGTTCATGTCTGCAAAACGAACCAAAATAAAACACACCTTTCTAATAATAATCTAGTACAAGACGGAACTAACACATGAAAAGTGATATACAGGGTTATTTGTAAAACATAGACAACCTCTCAGGACTATGTTACTAACATCATAATCAACAACTTTTGTTCTATGACATTTAAAAAATTTTCATATTTTAGTTCATCAGATTTTCATACAAAAATAAAAACATTTAAATTGAACGCTCTAAATGCTACGAAGTCTATGCGAAGCAAATGAAAGCGATAGTAAAATAGCGAGGGGAGCGGGGCTAGGGCGGCGGGGTGTTTGTACTTGACCTATTTATAAATTTACGGAAATCCTTCAGTCGGTCATTCACTTCAATGTGCTTGCGTTGCTTGATTCTGTAAAAAATTATAGAGCAAAAATTATGTTTATGATGATAGTAATACAGTCCTGCAAGGTTGTCATTGTTTTACAAATAACCCTGTATAACATTCATAAGTTCCTTATTTACTAAACATTTTGGGGTTTTATACTGCGCTTGAAATGAGGAAGTGGCGACTTTTCTTCATAAAATATCTATTCATAATAAATAAGTAATGTACATGTACGACTGGGGAACATAAAAATGGAGGTATTGAATATTTGAACCTCCCAACGTAGACAGCGGAAGATGGACAAAATTCCGGGCCAAATGTATTATGCATTTTTCATTTTGAAATTGGAACAACTTTTTTTTAAACATCGGTTGATGGCGGACAATCCGATAGCCTACCTAATGTTAAGTTGTCACCTCCGTCTATTGATATCTGCAATGCCAGAGGCCTTGCAAATGCGTTACCACCCTAGAGAAAAAGTTGAAATGTCTCATAGCATCAAACTTACGTATCAATGTTTAATTTTAGTTAGAAGAAATCCACAGAACAATACATATACCAACTATAGACGAAGAGAAGTAAATAAAACATGGTAGTAAATATACTATCATGGACAAGAACCAAGTTATATTTAAATAAATTATTTAAGTTTACTTTGACAGTTAAAACTAATTTTACACATATACATACCATCACGCCTGTATTCCCCTGAGGGTTATACTTACACTTCGCCGCTATGATTAAGTCCCATTTAATAAAGGGCGAGCATATTGCTATTAACCGGGCATAAATCCTAACTCTGAGCTGCTACTGCGAATTTCATAGAAAAACCCAATAACATTTGCATGACCTGGGAATCGAACCCAAGACATCTAGCGTAGCAGTCGCGCTTAGGACCACTAGGCTAACGAGGCAGACTAATTTTAATATTGGACTATGTAGATGTAGCCGATGAAGTGCAGTAAAGTTTAAATACCTAATTTGAGTAGAATTTTCATTATTCTTTATATTTTTATAAAGGGACAAGGTTGAACGCTAGTGGTTTTATGTTTATTTACATTTATACCACCTGTAAATGATATTGGTAGAGCTAACGTCACGTATTTAATAATTATGGGTCACTATGACAGGGGAAAGGTTAGGCAGATGATCATAAGCCATCTGCTTATTAATTTAACTATACTTCGCGGTTTCACCTGCGCTGTTACGTCTTTGGTTACTGCTCAGCTCCTGTCAGTCGTAGCGTGACCTATAAACCTTGTTCAATAAACGGTGTATAGGTATAACGCAAACGGTTACTTTAAATTGGTTCAGTAGTTTCTGAAATTTGCATGTTCCAACAAATAAAAACACACAATTTTTCAGCTTTATGATATTAATATACAACTTTTATCGTATACAATTTTTTTCATAAATATTAAAAATGGAAAATCATGAAAACCATAGTCATCGTTATTTTTTAAACTTGACAGCAAGATGTATGTGTTTACATAGGGTGACAATTATTTCTGTACACATAAAGAATAACGTTAAACATTTTTTTCAATCTCAATTTTTACTACTTACTTACCTTTTTATTTGTGTCGGTCGTGAAGTTCTTATAAAATAAGGTCCGTATAACCTACATGTTCGTTGATGTTGTAAAAATCGAATAGCCTGTGTAGGATTAGGTACGACAACGGAACGTACACCGGGGTGTCCTCTGAGCTTCTCTTAAAAAAATACAGAAATCTACAGCCGAGTGTGATTATTCTGTAATCTACGATCATTCAATAAGTAATCAATGTGTGGCTAATGCTTAGCCTGGAAAGATTACATGCTGCTTATGATCTCATAATTGAACGAATTGAATTCGTTATCAGGAACAATTATACTTACTTAATGACGTTGAAATTCAAGGCATAATCTAGTCTTTTAAGTCTTGCTTCTTACTAGGAATTTGTCCCTTATCGTAAGTGCGATTATAAACATATGTATAAACACATAAACAATCAACCAGACCTGGAACAACTACCTGAAGGCGACACAAATATTTGTTACGAATACGAATCCGCGACACACAGCGCAACAGCCGATCGTTCAGACACTGCGCCAAATTGACTTTGTAGCTAAACTAGAGGTATTTTCGATCACAGTTTGGCATCATCATATGGTCAAAGTGGACCATTTCTTGGCATAAACCTCCCCAATTACAACGCCATACTCGAACTTCAGCCTTTATTTTACCATTTTGCTTCCATATTCATTAAAAGAATAATAATTTTTATACTTGGCATCAAGCAAGTTACAACATTTAAAAATAATGCTCTTTTGTAGCGAAGTGGTAAGTAGACCCAATATAGTGATGAGAAGAGATTCAGATTGTTATTATTATTTACAAATCTTAAAATAGAATTATTACAAAAAATAATAATATTAGAAGGTTCTCTACTGTCCACCCTTAACATTGGCACCTAACACTATTCTTCTTTTACGACACAAAGGGGAAGAAAGCAAGGGATAAATAACTTTATAGTGTCCTTGTAGCGAACTGCCGACCTAGTTAACTAATACCCAGGATTAAACGATTCCGACGAGCTAAAATTTCAGACAAATAAACTACTTGTGGTCGTAAGTTCAAGACTACAAGCGAAAGAGATAATCTTAAGGAGCATACATTTAGTAAAAATCCAAGTAATTCTGGAACTCCTACGAATAAATCGATACCTACAGAAGTAGGCAGCACCGCAGTGCGGTTCAAAAGAAAGTTATGAGGCGCTAAAATATCTTTAGCACTATCATTTGAATTTTAAATTGCTATTAAAGCTGTGAGTGTAGAAACTATGGTTTATATCGGGGGGAAAAGCAATAAATCATTATTTAATTATTCTAAATATGCATATTTTTGATTATTATAATAAGTGCCGGTGACGCTTACACTATAAGTACCATACAAAACCAGATCTTGTAAGTGGTGAAGGTAAAGGCCAACTTCTCGAAACTTCTAATCCTAGTTAAAGTTTTAATCCGTGGAGTAAATTAAAGTCTAGCAGTTTTTTTATAGAAAATCTGTTAAAAATTCGAACTTTATTTGCCAGTAAGACTTATACTAGGTATAAAAGTTTAGGGAATTTCGCCCTTAGTGATATAATAGTCAATGTTCCCCTAGTGTTTATACTGTCGAACGTCGGTTGTTCGCCAATCTTCTTCAAAATGTCAAGTCACTAGGTACACAACCACTATACTTAATTACAATATTTAATTAATCAAAACACTTCCGTCATCGGAACAAAATTTGTACCTATATAAACGGTTACCTATTCCTCAAAAACTAGTAGTTTAAGTTCATTTTAAGCGTTATTTATTCTTTGAATTTAATGCTACGGCTCTAGGGTATCTGCATTATGTCTAAAAAGAAGTAAACTTTATTTATAAGAGACAATGTCGTGAAGTTCTGGTTCGATTACAAAAATTCTATCGCTGTTAGAACTATTGCCAAGTGATTACGATTTATGATATACTTGACTTCCACGTGGACGAAAGCTAATCTATACTAATATTATAAAGAGGAAAGATTTGTTTGTTTGTTTGTAACGAATAGGCTCCGAAACTACTGGACCGGTTATAACCATTTTTTCACCAATAGATAGCTACGCAGTGAGCGGAGCAGTAACGAAAGACGTCACTTAAAGCCGATGAAAAGGGTCACGCGGACGAAGTCGCGGGCAGGTCGCTAGTATTTTATAAAGTACTAGCTTCTTCCCGCGACTTCGTCTGCGTTAATTTTGATATATTATTCCACTGGAACCATACATTTTTCGGGGATAAAAGTACGATAGTGATGTACACGGGGTCCTGGGTTCGATTCTCGGGTCGGGTAAAAAGTGTTATTGGGTTTTTCAGTTAGGATTTTCTCAGTAGCAGCCCGGAGTTTGGAAGTTGGGGGTATGTCCTGGCTGTCATTCGTAGACCTTTGACAGTCGTTACGGATAGTCAGAAGCCAGAAAGTCTTACCAAGAGGTATCGTGTTGCCCAGTTACTGGGTTGTGGAGGTCAGATAGACAGTCGCTCCATGTAAAACACTGATATACAGCTGCATCCGGTTAGACTGAAATCTGACCCCAACATAGTTTGGAAAAAGGCTGAGTGATGATTGAAAAGTACCACACTACAATCTATCTCAGTTCTAAATTTCATCCAGATCCGTTTAGCCGTTTAAGCGTGAAAGGGTAACAAACATCCATCCATCCATTTATCCATCCTCACACACTTTCACATTTATTATATTGCATCCAACAAGCAACATAACAGTTAATTAATATACTTTTTGTGAAACATTAAGTGCCTAAATGTAATATAGTTCTTGATTTGACTTTGCCAAGAGCAAACTTTTCAGAGGCTTGCAGAATATTAAGCAGGGGTGGAGGGTAAGCCACGTTTTCATACCTTTATTTTAGTAACATGCTGTCGACGTATGCTTGAGTATTGGTTCTACACCGACCTACCGCCTAGAGCACTCGCATCAATATCAAAGAATAAATTTTTTTGAGGAATTGATTACCGTTTATATAGGTAATTTTCTTTGTTTCGATGACGCATATAAATTAACTAGATTACCGTTCCTTTTAATTATAAAAGTCGTCGTCGTTGTCGTCTCATTGATTATACATATCAGATACACTACATCTAGATTAGGAATAGATATCTGCTGAAGGTCAAATAAATATGCCCGGACGCGGAAATCAAATCCATGACTTTTGGGTGTGTGTGGCTAAAGGAAACTATAAATTACATTAAAAAAATATATACTAAACTTCAGTATCTACACTTACTAATCTATACTTATAATAAATCTGTAGAGAGGTCAATTCTGTACATGAAATATATTTCCAAAATAACTATCAGGGGGTGATTAGGGATCGATACTCATGCCAAAAATGCAATCAGTAACATTTTTGTCTGTCTGTCTGTCTGTCTGTATAACCGCTATAGAAACAAAAACTAGTCGACGGATGTTAACGAAACTTGGTACAATTATTTTTCATACTCCTGAGGTGGTTATAGTATACTTTTTATCACGCTACAATCAATAGGAGCAGAGCAGTGAAGGGAAATGTTAGGAAAACGGGTGAAGTTATTCCATTTTTTAAGCTTCCGTCGCGTGTGCAACCTTAATGGTTAAAGCTACACAGAAATCATATATGACGGAAATGTTCTCCTTAAAATTATATAAAAAATATCTCACGACAGCATATGTCTATCTTTTATGGTTGACTCACAATATCACGTGTAACTCCCGATAGCTTAGCAGTTCGAAGCTTTCTGATTATATTGGTCTACTCTTACTACAAGCTGACGGAGTCGCGGGCACAGCTATCAACAATAATATTGTGCGGTTCCGTATTGCGATATTTTTCAACAGTATTGTAGATTGACATATTATATTTCCCTACTAAAATATGAAAGTTAATCTGTCTGTTACATCAAAACCACTGAACCGTGAGGTAGGACATAGGTTACTTTTTTTTACGAGAAACGACGGAAACGCGGACGAAGTTGCGGGCAACAGCTAGTATATAATATAATACATAATATGTATGTACGTATATAATACTAATATAATAAAGCTAAAGAGTTTTTGGATTGGAAACAATAGTTATGTATCATCATCTGCTTACCCTTTTTCCAACTATGTTAGGGTCGGCTTCCAGTTTAACAGGATGCAGCTGAATACCAGTGTTTTACATGGAGCGACTGCCTCTCTGACCTCGACAACCCAGTTAGTGGGCAATACGATACCTCTTAGTTAGACTAGTTATCAGACTTCCTGGCTTCTGACTATCCGTAACGACTGTCAAAAACTGGACCAACGGATTTACGTGCTTTCCGAGGCATGGGGGCGTCACACCTTCAACTTCCAAACCCCGGGCTACTACTGAGCAAATCGTTAAGGAAAACCCCAATAACACTTTTTACCCGACCTGGGAATCGAACCCGGGACCCCACGCTCATCAGTCGTGCTTACGACCACGGGACCAATGGGGCAAATAAAAAAAAAATTGTTATGTGTATGATAACCAAATTCATGAGGAATAAGCGTTTCAGAGTATAAGCTATATAATATCACGCTACGTAACATAACGCGGGTGAAATAAAAAGCGCGAACGAAGTCGCGGGTAAAACTTAGTAAGTTAAATATTAAGTTTGAGTAGATTCTCTTCACGGTTCAATTTACAAATGTTAAGTAACCACCAAGAAATGAACATTGTAGAATGTTTGAGAAATGGAATGATTGAGTACTTTTTTATGTATATGAATAGTTTTTTTTTTAATATATTGTAATGCGCATATTTAATTCGTTGTAGAAATAAATGCGTGGAATATGACCTATAAATGATCTATGTAAATCAATCGCGTTGCTGTAAAAGTCTAAACAGATGTCCGATACATGTCGCAATAACAGGTACCTAAACAATGGACTGAATAGTAAAATGTTGATGTGGACATTAATTAAACATACATACATACATACATAAACTCACGCCTTCTTCTCATGGAGGTAGACAGAAACCACAGAACGCCACCTGCTACGATCCTTACATACTTCTTTCGCCTCGTCTACATTCATACATCTGGTCATACAAGCACGCCGGTTACGAGTACTGCGCACGCGACCTATCTGAAGAACCTCACCAATAAAGTGAGGGTAGGTCTTTATAGGGCGTCCTCTCCCGGCGTTGCCACTCACATCTGCCATATAAATACCTTTTGTTAGTCGCCTTACACTCATCCTCTCAATATGACGGAACCATCTTAGCATATTCATTGCTGCCTTTGCCTTTACCCAACAGTGGGACATTATAGGCTTGATAAGAAAATCTGATCATAAAATTCGGTATAGAATTTTGTAGTAGGTAGCTATAAAAACAAAGTTTTAAACATATACATTTCAAAGCTCGTAACATGTTGCCCAATCCAGAAAAAAAAATCAAATTAGGAAACAAAACAACTTTATACAAAGTACTAGCGAACTGTTCGTGACTTCGGCCGCGTGGCTTATTTCCCCAGTGTTAAGTAACGTCTTTGGTTACTGCTCCTCTCTCGTGTATTGTAGCGTGATTTTATATAGCCTATAATACTTAGGAATAATGTAGCTATCTATTACTGAAAAAATGGATGAAATCGGTTCAGTATTTTCAGAGCATATTCGGTATGAACAAACAAACAACCACAAAATCTTTCCTCTTTATAATATTAGTATAGATTATTTTTTTATTGCAACTATGATTAACCGGTGTGGTTGAGCCAGTCAAATTACCGAATAAAGGTAGTAAAATATGAATTATATTTTTTTCTATAATCCTGTTTTTCCGGTTTTCTCATTGTAGGTTCGAAACATATAATCCTTGTACGATGTCTACGTAATACCTACTCAAAGTCTACGCGGGTGCTACGCAGAGCCTAAGCGAAACGAATGCCTCGTACGAACGACACTGAAATGGCATTTATCACTAAAGCTGATATTTTCAACCTCTATAATGGGTACATTAGGAAATAGAGATTTTGGTTACTTAAGTTACGCAAACTGTACGCCCTGCTAAAGATAATACCTCGGGCACAGGTCGACGTGTCTAGTGGATAAACTGGTTATCATATTAGATGAATAAATCAATGCAAAGGTATGCTCGTTTTATAATTATTACAATTTCTATAGCTATATCCTTAAGGAAAACAATTATATCTATCTGCTTTTATGTTTGTTTACGCTATATCTTCACACACGTGATTGGAATCAAATAAATATCTACTGATATTCGTATTGTTTTTATATTGTTGTGCGTTCCGAAATTTCTTCGACGGGTTTCTTATGAATTTTGTTGATCTAATGTTTGTAGGTTAACAAATAATATTGCTCCTGTACAGCTCGGCTCAATGTGGCTACTTAGTTTTAGAAATAGGCAATTGACTGTATATATTTAAAGGAGTACGTATATAATTAATAAATGTATTAAAAACTCAAAGTCTCATTAAACTTTTTACGTAAAAGCAGGCCATAACATTTAAGAAAAATAAAAATGCATGTTAACCTTTTTATTCAACAAGAGTATCAGAGAGGTATCAAACGTGTGTCTATTGAAAACATAAAATTAAATGTCAACAAAATTTTACGTGTAACGTGTATGAAATTAATTATCTATTTAAGGACAAAATATAAATTACAATGAATCAAAAACACAGGAGGAAAAAATCTCCGCTTTACAGGAAAAGGCGTCAGTTGCCAAATTTGGATACGTTTGTTCCATCTCAGTCCGTAATCGCTAACCTACAGCCAGTCCAGGAAGAAACAAAAGCTGAACTCGTTGATGAACCCTCAGACAAATTTGAATCGAACGAAGCTTTTAAGGCTGAAGTTGAAAGGTTCATAGAAATATCCAACTATTTTTCTAGTCCTCTTCACAAAACCGCGTCGTATATCTGTGAAAACCGCCTTGTGTCCTACCCGAGCCTGTTCAGATTAGAGTACAGGCGAGGAGTTATGACGACAGAGCACATTAAGTTTTGTAATGTCACTCTGGAGCCAGTGTACATAAGACTGTTCAAACTCATTCCTGATTTAGAGCAAATCAAATTCACGAACTTATCCCTCTCTCGATGTAAGAGGATTCCTCCGGGGCTGTCGTTCAACTTAGCGTTTGTGTATGACGATATAAATGAAAAGCCAGCGAGTAACGCGAAAATGATATTTGTCGCTTCTAGAAAAACGACAACCCCATGCTATCAAATATGTGAAACTGAACTAGATATTGATGTACAAAAAACTCGTTGACCAATAGTAATCAAATTATTTATGTGGCTAACGGCAATTTGGGATTCTAATTTGTGTAAACACGAAAGTGTCCATTGTTTCAGTTTACCTACCTGGTTTTCATCATGTTTCTGTTTTTACAATCATAGCTGTAAATAATTTGTCTCATTAAAGTCGCACATTCGCACATTCGCACAATGCTTCTAATTTCAAGGTGTTTCAATATAATTATTAGCCCTCGTGGCAGCGATACTATAGCTACATGGATACTAGTCCAGATAATGCTAAAGATATTTTGACGGCAAAATGAAGACCACTCCACATATACTTGAGAATCTTCCATGGGCCTACAAATGTTTGAGATTGTACACGCCGGACGACCTTTTTTAATGCAAAGTGCGCTCTACTATAAAGCTATAATGTCTTTAGTTGTGATGTGCTGTTATATTAGTGCCACGAGTCGTGAGCACAAATGTCAAGTAAATTTACTTGACATTTGTGCCCCGCGCCCCAAAAAAAACAGGAAGGAACCCCTTTCGGGGTTTTTTGGGGCGCGGACGCTGCAAGCGATCGGTCCAACTGACGGATCAATCACGTGCAGCGTAGAGGGCCCAAAAATCCTGGCTCATTTTATTTCACGAGAAGCTGAGGTAACAGTAACATACAGGCCAAAAGTGATATCAACTGCAGGGACGGTTATAATAACTCACAACATTTGTACAAATGTTTGAAAAAACTTCATGATTTCATTAACCCTGACCTCATGCATACCACAATAAATAAAAATGTACTGGTAGTTACAGCATGACAACGTGATTTACGTTAATTTCGTAAAATATGACGTTTTTAAATATGTGACACACAAAAAGTAATACATTCACATATATTTAAGTCTTTTGAAGGTCATTTCAGAAATAAAATAGAAACCGAGAGTTTTGGAATATTTGGACAGCTTTGTAGGTGTAGGTAATTCTGCCCATTTTGGTTTCCGCTCCTAGGGGAAATGGGAGCCAAACTTTGGGCCGGAGTCAACCTACGTCGTTAGAATTCCATTAACAGTTCCTACTCAGCCCAGTATTGTACGTAAGTACTGTAAGTATTAGCAAGAGGCTTAATATGTGTACCTAAAATTGTACTAAATAGACTTTTGACATACCATCACGCCTGTATTCTCCGAAGGGTTAGGTAGAGGTGTACCAATGTACACCCACAGTTCACCGGTATGTTTAGGTCCCATGTAATAGGGGGCGAGCCTATTGCCATTAACCGGGCACAAACCCTAACTCCGAGCTGGTACTGAGAATTTCATAGAAAAACCCAATAACACTTGTTGCTCGACCTGGAAATCGAACCCAAGACCTCAAGCGTAGCAGTCGCGCTTAAGACCACTAGGCTACCGAGGCAGTCTATACTCCATTTACTATAACAAAAGAATAATAACGTTACAACGATATCGTTATTTAAATGTAAGCTTCGTTATTTTATGAAAATTATAAAGTAATGTTGACTACAAGCCTCTTACAAAAAAATAATATCACCATAGTGCAGACATTTCAACAATATAATCTAATAACTGCCGTTATTTGGCGGTTATTTTTCAATTGCTTTAGTAAATGCTCTTTATTCTGAACACTTACCTATATGTTTATTTATTTATTTATTTTTTTTGGTGGGTTGGAAATCATCAAATAACTTCTCCCGCCCTGGGCGGGGCGGGAGGGAGTGTCAGACTTTTACTGACTAAAACCCACCCATGTTCCTTCTTGTGCCCTTTGCGTTCCGGGGGCGCGGTATCTCTTGCGAACAACCCGCAGCCCCGGCACCTATATGTTTATTACGATACCTAAATAAGAACATGATTGCAAGATCTTACAATTCCTACGCTATTTACTTGCCTACATGTAATCAAAAAGTTCCAAGAGAAGGAACGTGGCGATATATTTTGCATGTCATTGCTTATGTAGATTAATGTAATATATTTATGTTTCTATACCAGGTCAAGGCTATTCAAGGTTAAGTACTTAATAACAATAATACATTATATCTTCAAAAGGAGAGCTGACCCACATGAACGGGCGTCAAGATTGGGAACCAAAGAAATAATGGTAACACTAGACCATATATGAAATACTAAAGGGACATGTGAAAGCATATTATACATTGCAACATTTTAACAATAACATACCATCACGCCTATATTCCCCAAACGGTTCGGCAGAGATGTAACTAATGTACACCCACAGTTCGCCGGTATGTTTTTAAGTCCCTTGTAATAGGGGGCGAGCCTATTGCCATTAACTGGGCACAAATCCCAACTTCGAGCTGCTACTGAGAAAAGAGTTGATTTTATTTTCATAATTCAGTTAGTTCCACTTTAAAAGTTGTGCAAATTCATGAGTAGGTACCGTCTGAATGATTGGTAGTAAATTAAAAGTCATGTAGTATAGGTTGCCTTTCACAATATTATATGGAATTAATTCTATTTAGATTTTTTTACGTAACAACCCCATGGCCCATCTAATGTTAAGTGTTCACCGCTATCTATAGGCAACTGCAATACCAGAAGCAAATGCGTTGCCATCCCAAGGACAAAGTTGAAATTTCTCACGTGCCTGTAATAACACCGGCACCCATACCCTTCAAACCGAAACACAGCGACGCTGTGTTTACAAATTTACAAACACGTAGTTAATTAAAACTGTACAGTAAAAAAATGAAACGATTGATCGATAATACACAAGAAAATGATAAAAAACCAACAACAAAATAAAGCAAGTTGATCTACATGACGCAGTACGAAGGAGAACTTTCCGATTGACGTCATGTTACTAGAACTCGCATGCGTAAGGTAATTATAGTAATTATTTATCTTATTTATGCTTATTACAGTGTAACTCTTAAAATGAGGGTATGGCAAGTAAGACTATATAATATTTAATAGCCAATAATACCTATTATTGGCCCCACTGCAGGGCAAAGGCCTCTTCCCATACAGAGAAGGCAAGAAAATCGATCACCGCACTTGCTCAAGGCGGATTTTAGGCTTGTATTCAATTATTAGCCTTTTGGTCCCAAGCGCGACTGCTGTGCTGGAGATTTGGGTTCGATTCCCAGGTCGAGTAAAACGTGTTATTGGGTTTTTCTATGAAATTTGCTCGGAGTTAGGATTTGTGCTTGGTTTGTGGGAATAGGCTCCTATTACATGGAACCTAAGCATATCGGCGAACTGTGTGTGTACATTGGTACACCTCTGCCTAACCTTCGGGGGAATACAGGCGTGATGGTATGTAAATTAAATTATTAGTCCAGGTTTCTTCACAATGCTTCCCTTCACCGATGTCAATGATGTCCAGGAATGGTAACAAAGTAAGATTAATAATAACAAAATAATACTTTTCCAACTCCAAGTTATATTGCCGAGGTCTTCCAAGAAGTTTCTTCCGTTATATTACGATACTTATGAAGAATCCAAGGATATTCTAGCTTGTGCTGCCTTCTAATTCAATCATCTTGTTAATAGTTAGTTCAGTCGAAGTTAGGAGCTATCCTTTAAATTGATGTTATTGATGTGTGTAGTGTAAACGTGACCTAGCTCGGCTTTGACTAAGGTAGGGGTTATAACAAAGGCACCAAGATTACAAAAACATTTAAGTTTTTCATTTAATTCATTTTTTTTAATGGGAATAGGCTCGCCCCCTATTACATGGTACCTAAACATACCGGCGAACTGTGGGTGTACATTGTTACGAATACACCTCTGCCTAAACCTTCGGGGAATACAGGCGTGATGGTATGTTATGTGTGGTGGTTTTAATTCCTTTTCTTTATGATTGTATTGTATTGAAATCATCAACGTCCTCCTTCTAACAGCGTTTGAAGGCGGTATTTACGCAGCATCTACGCAGCGTCTTAGCAGCATCTACATCATGCCTACGGAGCGTCTACGGAGCGCTGAATAAACGTCTTTAAAGTACCTATCTATTCGATTGGGATTCCAATTCCTTTTTTTTATGCGGTTAGGAAAAAAAAATAAGTATCAGTGGTACAATTGAATTAACATCGTCGTAAATACCTGTTCCGTAGTGCGTAAACAAATGGAAACCTATAATTTATTTGTTGTTTACCTTGGATTTTAAAACGGCTTTTCACCCCAAACCCAGTTAATACCAAATACCACCATAAAATAACTAAGTATACAGTTTACGTAACATAAATAACATAATTAGGCATCATTGCGTAATATTAAACGTACCTAAATTATTAACTAAAACCCACAGCCCTAGGGTTCAGTAGTGACTTTCGAGTAGAATTTTGTTGATCTTAACGAATTCTAAAAACAACGAAAATTCTTAACAATCTATTTGTCTTTAACATATGTATAGTGGCCGCCACGAGTCGTGAGCACAAACGTTAAGTTATTTTTTGGGTTCTTGGGCTCCTTTTCGGGTTTTTTGGGGCGCCGACGCTGCGACAAAAATGAACTTGACGTCTTTTTTTTTTGTTTTTTTTTTTGTTGGTGGGTGGGAAATCAACAAATAACTTCTCCCGCCCTGGGCGGGGCGGGAGGCAGTGTCAGACTTTTACTGACTAAAACCCACCCATGTTCCTTCTTGTGCCCTTTGCGTTCCGGGGGCGCGGTATCTCTTACGAACAACCCGCAGCCCCGGCAGGCATCGGCCCTCAGTGACCCCTTCCTTATGCTGACATCTCTTTGAGGCGCGCGTGCAACACGAACGCGCCGTCGACACGGCCTGTCGTTTAGTTAAACGTAAGGACGATGAGCTACCCATTGCTCACCGTCCACAGGCCCGTAAACTTGACGTCTGTGCTCACGATCGTGGCGGCTACTATATTAGGCATTATAAATTACCTAAACACAAAACTTATAAACAACTACCTTCTGCCAGCGACTTCGTTCGCGTGGTGTTTTTCACCCGCGTTAAGTAACGTCTTTGGTTACTACTCCTCTCCCGTGTGTTCTAGCGTGATATTATCAACCTTAAAGCCTTCCTCGATAAATGAACTATCCAACAAAAAAAAATCCAATTCAATTCCTGAGATTAGCGAGTACAACCAAAAAAACAAACTCTTTAGCTTTAAAATATTGGTATAGATAATAAATTTACAAAGTAACTATGTACAATTAATTTAAAAAAAAAAGAAAGGAAGCTCATCCGCATCGCTGTCAAGGGGGCAAGTGCCCAAAAGGCTTTATTACAGTATTTTTAACAAACTTGTTAAGAAAATTCTAATAAGAAAACTTACACTAGGTACTAATAAGAAGAAAAGGGCTGGCAAGAAAGTCACATATACTTTAGGAAAAAAAGGCACAGAAAATAGCTCGGCCAAAAACATGACAATTTTGAGGATCTCAAGTCCATAAAAAATCGGACAAGTGCGAGACGGACTCGCTTACCGAGAGTTCCGTATGTAAGATCATTGTAATTTACAGAATTAAATAAATAGTTTCTTAAAATAAATAAATAGTAAATTAAATTTAAAAAAAATCGTTTCACAGACTTAGGAGACAGAGGGGAACGGGTTTTTTTATATTTCTCATTATACATAAGTCTGCTTCGGAAAAAGTTAATAAAATAAATTTTGCAATGTGCACATCAAGCCCTATTAAATGATACTCCATTTGTAGTAGAAGCTTCAATTTGGAATTTCGATATTTTTTAAGATGTAATTTAAAATGTATAGTTTTGAGGAATTTTCTTGTACTTGTGGTCTATAACGATGCTACTTGTCAAATTTCATAGTTCTAGGTCAATGGGAACTACCCTATGAGTTTCGATTGCCTTGATAGTGTCGAAATATGCGTTTTTTGCTGAATAAACGGCTGTATCTTTTTTACGTAAACTTAGAAGTTTGATTTTTTCACAACTTCATGGGACCGTCGACCTAAGTATACGGTTAATTGCCACTTGATACTTCCACGCATTCCCGAAAAAAGGGTTTGACAGACAGACAGAAGGACGGACAAGAAAGTTATCTTATAAGGGTTTTGGTTCCGGGTGTCACCATTGTGTGGATCGCCCCGAGGACACGGTGGAGCATACCGTGGCGGTATGCCCCGCTTGGGCGGAGCATCGCCGAGTCCTCGTGGAGGCCATCGGCGGCGGCGAACTCTCGCGTCCGGCCCTGGTGCAAGCCATGGTCCGGAGCGAGAGGGAATGGGATGCAGTCGCCTCCTTCTGCGAGGCAGTAATGCTTGAGAAGGAGGCGGCGGGACGGTTGAGACAGCGGTTCTCCCGTCCCAGCCGCCGCGGTAGACGCTCCGGACGTCGGGAGCCGCGAGACGACTCCCGGCCACCGTAGATACTGGCCTGTGGACGGTGAGCAATGGGTAGCTCACCGTCCTTACGTTGCATAACGACAGGCCGTGTCGACGGCGCGTTCGTGTTCCACGCGCGCCTCAAAGAGATGTCAGCAAAAGGAAGGGGCCACTGAGGGCCGATGCCTGCCGGGGCTGCGGGTTGTTCGCAAGAGATACCGCGCCCCCGGAACGCAAAGGGCACAAGAAGGAACATGGGTGGGTTTTAGTCAGTAAAAGTCTGACACTCCCTCCCGCCCCGCCCAGGGCGGGAGAAGTTATTTGATGATTTCCCACCCACCAAAAAAAAAAAAAAAAGGGTTTTGGTTTTTTTTTTTTTTTTTATTTACGGCACCCTAAAAGCAATGAATTGTATCACAACGATTATTTGCATCATCTTTTACCAAGCACTACGTTCATAGGTAAAGCTTAATTATATCTTTTTTACAAATCAAGAACCTAAGAACAAAATGCACATCAAAATATTACAAACAACCAATAGAACCCTTTACTTAATGAAACACGCACTTGACCGGTTGTTTAGTTTGCCTTGTGTCCTTATTAAAAGTTCAAGACTGCTTAGGCTAGTTACACGAGTTACCTACTGTACTTACCTGTGTGCAAATTATCTACTACTGGAAAATAACTAAATCTGTAAGGCCATTTATTATACAAGATGCATATTAAAGAAGGTATTACTCATAGTTGTATCTTTATCTCTGAATCAAAAAACCCGTCGTTCGTCAGAGACTACATCATCTATAGCATATTCAAATAAGCATTAGAGGATGTGTTTTTTTGTTTTAATTAAAAACTATAACTGAACATTTCCATGGGAGCCTTTTATTGGTATTATTTGTTTTTGTTTTATCAAATAGGGATCTATGTCTGAAGCAACATTGGATTTATAACTCCGCCCTTGGTGTCTTTCGGTTTCAAAAGTAAACTCAAGTCAATGCCCTAATATCATGTATGTATTCAATGCGCAAAATAAATCGGTCTAGACTAAGATCTGAGACTAGGTGATCTAAGTTTCGAAGCTTTCCTTACAGCGACATCTATCTTTATACAAAGAGACAATTTCATTCTCATTATCCTTGTTGCGTTTTTTTTTTCCGTCAGATTGGCCAGTGGTGCTCGTAACATGTGTTCAAGAAAATGTGTATAGATGGCGCTTAAACAAGTTTTGCGTTAGATTGGAATCATAAGCCAAGGTTAAAAAAAAAGGTCCATTATAGTAAAACAAGTAGGTACCTAATCTAGTTTTCAGTAGCAAACAATCAACTATCTGCGTTAATTTTACGAAAGTTCCTAGGACTTGAAATCAAAACTGGGTCCTGAATTTTGTGATTAAAAGCAACCCAGGTAGGGTTTTAATCAGTAATGCATATTTTGCTTTTAAAAGCAGGTAAATCAGTAGGGACTTGTATAGTGGTCAGTAATTAAGAATGAAACTGAAAATGCAAGAGTTAATTTTACTGGAGTTCCTAGGACTTAGATTCCAAGCTGGGTCATATTTTGTTTATAAAAGCAGGTAAATCGGTGGGGATTTGTATAGTGGTCAGAAATTAAGAATGGTATTATTGAAAATGCAAGAGTGTAATAATTATCCTAATACGAGCAATTAATTACTTATTATATTGATGAATGATCGCAGTTATAACAGCGCCTAGCATTATTTTGATGGCAACAAAACTAGGAAATTTTAAAAGAAAATAATGTAACGTCAGGCGCTAGAAATGCCAACATGTAGAGGAAGTACATACATAAATAAGTTGTGGGTTTATTGAACTCGTATGTAACTAAATCAGATTTTGATTTTTAACATTTAAATTATTTGATTAAATGACTTGTTTTCAGGACCAACTTGGTTAGGAAATTGGAAAGCGTTTTTTTAATATCTGGCTGATCGTGATCAGCACCGTGTTTTTTTAGGAAGCAATCCTTAAAGCTGTCCTTTAGTTAATTAGGTACTACTTTTCTCTTAAAATAATTTAGTAAATCCACCACGGAAGGTCAAAGAGAAGGGCAGAACCCAAAAAATGAAGTCACAGAACAGAACTTTCCGTATTTACGCGCAGTTCATTGCTCCTTCAATTAACAAACCTAAAATACCGTCATACTGGCACCGCAAAATCTAACCTAGAAGTTCTCATTGTTCATCTCGGCGGCACTTAAATATAATAACAGACGAGATGCCAGCGGTTTGTTACACGATTTAATTACCTATTATGTGAAAAACTATGAAGGTCAAAGCCCTCGTAATGAGTTTCCGAGTGTGAAACAGGTTAATTAGCGGATATATTCGCGTTCGGCCGCGTCGGTGTGTTTTGGTCAGGACTCGTCGAGTACCGTTATATTAAAGTGGGACACGCGACTCAATGCCATTGCCGTCGTGAAAGAATTGTATGGACAATCCTAAATCTATTCGATGATGTTTAGATGTTCTACTTGAATGTTGAGTTTTTCGTGTTGCAGTTTAAGTTATGTGAGCATCTGAATTACTTTGTTGAACAAGAAATGTTGAATGTGGCAGTTGAGTAAGGTTTAAGATGTAAGTAGGTGGACTTGGAAGTTTTTGCGAGGTAAGATGGGTGAAAATATTACGAAAATTGAGCAATATTTTTATCCAAACCGCTTTGATTAATCTTCTGCTTTAAGTGAATTATGCAACTCCACATTGAACTTGACACGTTACAGAATCCAGCACGTCAAACTACTTTCCGATGTTATTTAGCTATAACTATTAAATTTATACACGAATATTATTTGGTAAATAGAAGTAGGAGCAGGTTCATAAATTGTTGAAATAGATAAAGTAAGTTAGAAAAGCAATACTATTTTTTTCTAGTTTCAGAACAGTTCACAGCTAAATTATCACATTAAAAAGTCTCTATTTTCTCTTAATATTCTAGAATTATTTTAATCCCTCAAAAATTCTTTACATTTCTACTCCTGAGATACCTACTGATCTCATTAAATTTCAGGAGTAATAGCATAACTAGGACTACATATGCGGTAGCTTCCTATGACGACTAAATACTGCTAAAAGAGAGGTATAGGACAGGACGGAATAGGAACTAGGAACGTCCTGAAAATATAACTATTTTTCTTTTTTTTCAGAAATGGTACCTTGGCATTTGTATGTAGGAACTGTAGAGGCTCTGGTCTGGATGTTTTAACCACGTTCAACCTCATTTCAATAGTTTGTTACCTAAATCAACTTGATAAATACTACTCCAAAAATATCGAATTGGTGGAGAGTGTATAAGACTGTCGGAAGATTTGTATGTATAAGGTTCAGTAAACTTTAATATTGATATCGGAATAAAAAGCAGAACATTTCCAGAAGGCAGTAAATACTACCTTAAAGTATACAGGAGAGCTCCAAGCTCTTGCAATACTAGCCAACGTAGTATTGCCAATATAAATTACCGCAACGTGTGACCTAATCGCAAGAGAATAACAACTTACGAATGGCGTACGGATGTGGAAGCTACCGTTATAATCGAAAACGCGGGACCCCAGAAAATGAGTTTGTTTCTACAAATCCACTTAATACCAGCCCACGTATGAAGTGGGTTAAGTCAAAACGTCCTTGAGAATGTCGCAAGGGAGTACAGTTAGAGCAGTTAAGGAGTGAGTGCCTAGCAGAGTCGAGCGCGGGGAGTCACACCGTGCCATGGGCCGTGACTCATTGTTGCATGATTGCATCGCATGACGTTAACGCTTTAACGGGAGCTTTCCATCTCCGCGGTCCGGCACAGGATAACGGGATCACTCCCTTCGATTTCAGTTTGGAACACCTTTCGTTTTCGAGTGTTGTGTCGCGGCCGACCTCCGCCGCCTTGCGTCACCTCGCCCGTGTAATCGGGTTTTAGAAAATGAAATTCAGTGCGCTCGTGTCCTTCTTTATATGGCTAAGTTATGTTCTTTTAGCCTTTGTTCCGCTTACGGGTGTATGCTGATGTGAACGGCAGCGCGAAGATGTTTACGTCATCTCAATCTGAAGAGTTCGATGAGACATGGCGAATGAATAAATAATTTCGCTTGTTGTATTTTTTTGGCGTACCAATATGGTATTGCAAAATAATTGAGGATGATTTGCAGCTCTTTGAATGTACACATTGGATGAATCTGGAATTAATTTTATTGAATGTAAATAAACGTCATATAATAACATAAAGTTTGTATTAAAATAACTTACTTTACTACACAGTAGTTTATAAATTACGTTTTTCCAACAATAAGAAAAGACTTCAAAATTAACTTGCGAGACCAAGATCAGGAGACATGTATGTACAATAGCTCTTTTCGCCTTGTCTTTATTATGGTTACTTATGTAGGTACGTTCATATATAACCAGGCTATACCAAGCCGATATGCAACAAGTCTGGCGCCTGGTAATGAGTTCCTTCGTCCATGTATCTTGCCAACATTCTGGTTTTGTCCGTAGAGATTGCGGTCTCAATTCGGTTTTTCCTTCTGAAATTTTGAAATAAGTATAAGTAGGTAGTTACGAAATAGTCTTTCTCAATGTAATAATACCAATAGAACTGTAAAGCACATCGTTAAAAACGACGGAAAGGCTGCCTAAGGATCTATTTCTCAAATACCTTGAAATATAAACTTAGGTATTTCTTTCTTCATCCAGTGACGCAAGCCTAAGAAGTGCCTTAGAATCACAGTAAATACAACTAACCAGTATAAATACTGCACTTGGAAATGTAAATTTCCTATGACCATGACCACAATCATATTCAGGAGCAACACGGGTTAGCAATTTTAAAGAATTTTTAAATTTCAAAACAGTATTTTTATGCATTATTTATTTAATATATTAATACATTTCATTGATATAACCGGATGCAAGCTGTCGATTCTGTCGAATTACTAAATACTTAATAGAGACATTAGGTATCTACTTAGTTAGCGAAACGTGCCATCTTCCAAGCAGTGTCAATGACCTTTGATGAGATTGAACGACGTATTTTTCTAATTTATTGGCACTCTACCTCGTTATTCTAAGCACCTATAATGTACACATGTTGTTTTTAAAAAGCTACGTCTGATATTGGTTTTATTAGTTTTCGTTAGTTTTAAATTCAGATTGATCTGATACAGCTTTAGTTAAAAAGCATACTTTATTTACCTTCAGCCCTAATTTTGGGAATTACAAAATCAAAGTACGGCTCAAACTTTTCAGTTTATTAGGTTCTTTCACTGACAATTTCCGTAGGGCCCGTCCGGTTGGAAACTGGATTTGTGATTTGTGTCCAGTTATTCGCCAAAGGCTCGCCCGCCATTACATAGGATTTAAAAATAACTACTGAAATGTGCCTGCCCCTTGGAGAAATACAATCGCAGTGCTATGTTATACTTACTTTTTCTGATTGCTTTGACATACATTACAGTAATAAATCTGAAATTATGACATTTTGACTCAATAGAACTTTTGGCTCAGACTCTTCGTTATCTAGATTACTAAATTTACACAAATCTATTCTGAATACAAAACGGTCAGTCATAGCTTTAACCCATAAAACCTCATTGTCACGCAGCTCGTCAACTTGCCTCCGCGCTTCTGCGCTGCGCCATTTTCCAAATGCGTTTGCGAAAATATTCCGGGAGTGACGGTGATGGCACTACTTGTCATTGTATATGAAAGAGCGAGAACGAACGCAGTGCTAGGCTGCGACGGAGGTCAGGGAACCACAAGTAGGTCGGCTTCATCCTTCCTTAACCACGTCTAGAGCGCGTTCGTCGGTGAACTTGAACGCGTTCGTAGTTAAAAACACGGTTTTTGAGATAGAGAATTCAGATGTGACTAATTCGCACTACCTACATAACGCCTTCGTCGACTAGATATCGTTGTATTTATTAGTATGAGTATTTTAAGTACCTACCTAAGCTATTATTGATGGAACCAGTACACAGGTACTGGTACTTTTTTGCGTCAGCAATCGCAATTCATGCATGCATTGCAGCTTCTAACTAACTTCAAAAGGCAAGTATTAATTGGCCACGTGTATTTGCCTTTTGCTTTTATAAACGTCATTATTTACCTACTCTAGTGCATGCTGAAAACTTGTTTGTTCTTCTAAACTTGATTTGCTTTCATCTCGTCTCTATTTTATTCGTGTCATGTATTGTAATAAAAAAAACTTAGAATTCAAACCTCGATGGATGACGCAACTGCCAAAATGGTCAACAGCGGTCATTTCACTTTGGCCAACTTACGTGAGAGCCGACTCTATCGCCTATCTCCTTTCACCCATAGAGAGTGCTATAAGAGTAACAAGGATGGATTGCCGGCTATCTTTGAAATATTCCCTTATGTATAGATGTACGTGATTATACCTACTGGGCCTCTCAAAACTTGAATCTTTCTATGTAATGATGTGAGCTCAAAAATGTTCGCATACTATTTTAGTTTAGCAACATTCCTTGCGTGGGCAGCTTACATAGCTCGCAAGGGGTTTAATCTCTAATATTTTTTGTAATCTCTGTACTACAAGGCTGTGTCGTTAAGTTATCAAGAGCACATGAATTATACTGATTGCAGTAAGTGAAGATATCAAGCAGAATTACTATATAAAGGCGGGAATTCAGTTAAAATATTCAGTTGGTGTGCGGTACAGATAAGCGAAACATTGAATGATTTATTATTAATCAAATACTTACTAATAATAACAATATCAGCCTATTACTACCCTACTGCAGGGCAAAGGCAGTGGTAGTCAATGCCTTTTTTGTGTAAGAAAGGCTTATACAGAGAAGACACGTGCAATGATCACCACGCTTGCTCAAGGCAGATTGGTTATTTCATACTTATATTGATTATAAGTCCAAGTTTCGTCACCATGTTTTCCCTCGCCGATAGATGATGTCAAAGATAAACTTAGAAATTAAATATGAATTGAAAAAGATACATTAGTATGGTACTTCTGTATGGCCCGATATCGAACCAGCAAACCTCATACTAAAAAAAAAGAATAAAAGTAAAATTCCAATACGGTATCTGTCTTAACTTTTCTGGATACAATTTAAACGGTACGAATTCTTTTGACAACTTCAAAGCCACATTTTTCAAACTGTTAAAAGTAAAATCTAGAGACAAATGCACCACTTTTGTCTATATTTGTAACAGTTCAAACGCAATAAATTATACGCTGCAGTGAAATAGAAAGTTGTAGGAAGAGTATTTCTTTTCATTCTACCCTTTTGTTTCAAGGGACACGATATTTAAGTTAGTTGAACAATAGACGAAACCGAGAAGGCCTTCCGTTTGTTTCATTTATTAGTCTGAAATGCGGTATTTTTACGCAGTTTCGCATAATACTGCGTAAGAGTTACAGTTTTATGTCATCTTTTGTTTTTTTAAACAAAAGAAGATGTAACTAGCTTCCTTAACACAGTCAAACATAGTTGACTATCATTAAAACAATATAGATTTTGTTCAAGCTTGGTAAGCTTAGTTCTAGGTAATAGAAACGGCAAAGTAACGATGAAACTATGACGAAGAATTTACGAGCTTAGCTTAATTTTCGACCGTTTGCTTCAACATTATATAAAACTAATAAGCTTTAGCAGAAATATGAGATAATGGTTTTTTGAATTCTAAAATAAGCACCCTACTTATTGATGGCTTTATGAAAGTGTGATGTTTGCTGCTTTTGTACAGATCTAAACGCACAAACCTATTTGAAGCATCATAAGACAGAAAAAAAATATTACTTGACTTTTACACCATTAAATGTAGTTCGTTATTTAAAAAACACCAAACATAATCAACGTCCCGTAATGATTATGGTAAATAGAACGACAAAATTAAACTCGGATTATGTTCCACACGTTTTGTATGTTAGTCAGAACATGTAACTGTATTAGATAAGATGCTATCATTGCCAATGTCAAAGAATTAATTCAAACGAACGATGGCATTCATTCGTGCCATTGTTTGGCTATTGTTACAAAATGCTAAAATTTTCAAGCGGCCTTCAAAAGCGATAGCATTCGCACGTTGTATTTATATAAAAAAGTTCAGAATCATTTGAATGGGTTTCAACAAAGGTCCGTACTAAATCTGATCGAGCGCTGCTTCCGCTACGCGTCTAGTGTGTGAAGTTCCTCATTGCTAGGTTAATTCGGAATACCTACACGTCCAAATGCAAAAAAAAAAATACTTTTATTTTGTTCACCGCCTTTACTGTTTAACTTAAATTTTTTGCTTAGAATTCTAATCACGTTCTACATTCTCCCATAATTTGTGTGCTACGCAACATTATCGACGAATTGATGTGATTGTAGTGATAAAAGATTAAAGTAAGTAAGTCTTTCGTGCCCATTTATCTGTTCGGTGTTCGAAAACTTTGAAAGGAAAAAGCCTTTGGCCCGCAGCGAAACATAAATATGCTAAAGAAATAGGTACCCTTTGATTGGTACAGTCAGCTGCTGACTGTATCTACAATAATTATTATCATAGTGATAAATGGAAATGGGTCGTAGACTAAAAGGATGGCCGTCACGCGGCCTGGAGAATGGTCAGCGGGTGGTACGAGTGGTCACGTTGGGAGAGTGCTGGCTCGTGCTTCTTCACGTGCTAAACAAACCTTGACTAGACTAAAATTCATATATTCCATAGTCTAGGTTTTGAGGCCAAGACCTTGTAGTGACGTTATGCTACAAGTTCTAACGATTCTAGAGCACTCTTGCATTTTCAATTAATTTTTCATCATGTATTAATGGTAATATATGAATGATCTATTCGTTTAAATAATATAAGCACTGAACTAAATTATAAGAATTTATTGAAGAATTAATAGGATAGCTGTAAAAGTGTTTTGAATGAGCATGTGATATGTAAGGAGGGTTAACAAAAATATTTTGGCGGTAGAACAAAGGTGTACCCTTAACATAACCTCTTCAGGTATTTGCTCCATAATTCAACAAGCACAGAATGTCATCCATTCAGCAGGTGGTCATCTAAACTTATATTATAAAGAGGTGAAGTTTTCTTTTTTTGGTTTAAGGGGTAATCTCTAGAACCACTGGTCCCGATACAAAATTGGTTAAATTGTCAAAAGCTACGTTATGCTATAGACTTAGAAGCTTGTCCAACGTTTCTCTAGAGAATTCAAAATTAAATCAAAACTATTTATTGCGTGACACAAGCACGTCGTAGAAGTTAGAATCGAAGTTCGCGGGCAGATACTCATTACCATTACACGCGTTACTTCACCGTCGGTTCTCACGACTGATGCAACGAAATTCGAGGCACGTGCGACTTGGTGCCTTTGAATGCCAGGACGAGACAATGCCGAATCGATAAGTAACTGTACTTATCGCCAAATATCTACGTTGTCGCCGTCGTGACTGTGGAGCAAGGACAATCAAGTCTTGTATGGACGTGTCTTACAAACGATTCCCGTATCACCGGGATTCGGTTTTGGATACCTGTTGCTTTACTTTTGTTTAATTAATGACATCTACTAGTGACTTTATTTGTGAAGGATGCATGGATTATTAAATGCAATTAAGGCGAAGTTACCTATATCATTTGGAAAATGATTATCTCCTATATTTTATTTATTTATTTATAGGTACTTTAATTCTACTTAGTTATAGATTGCTCTAGGTCAAACACTATGTTTCACAGTTCCAACATTTCTAAATAAGAATTAACGTGAAGACTTTGTCGACATTTTTTTAATTTGTAAAGATAATCCCGTTTGATCTAGTACACAAAATATTTTAAAACATTTACTTTTAAAGAGTGAGTATGGCGTTTCCTGCCCATTCTTCTCCATACGGGACTCCCATTTAAAAGAGAAAATTAGATTATTTTATTTGTTGTAATAACGTATAAAAGTGCCTTTTAATAATCTAATTAAAATAAATGATTTGACTTTTATTTTGAACGTAACCAACATTTTAAAATTAAAATTGTATGTATTTGTTATTCCTACACAGCCGGAGAAGGCGAATAAAAAAAAATAATCTCAATTGAAAAGGTTGCAGACCAGAATAAGCTGCATACCATCAACCTATTTCAAAAGGAGCCTCGACAAACAATCTTGCGGTAGCTCAAACTGTTTACAAAGTCTTATTCTGGCATTAAACGGGGCTAATGACTGCACATTTACCTTCGGACGAACCGTCTTCAGAAACCTCAAGTGTCTAAGTAAGTCTTAATTGTCTATTAGTTTGTTGTTTACATTCATAGTTCGTCTCTCGCATCTCAAACAGTGATTGTTTATGGAGCTTTTTATGTTTGCAATGTTTTTGTTAAACGTTCCCTTCACTTTTCGATATTCCGACTGTTATTGTGTATTTTCTTTTTCGTTATTTATTTCAAAGTCCTCCAACGTGTTATCCACTAATAATAAGATTACGATGACATAGTATTCAATACGTAATTAGTTAAGTAACACTTCGGTCGACGTGAGCGAAGCCGCGGGCAACAGCTAGTCCACTAATAATATTTATAAGTATAATGAGACGAAAATCCGTCGGAATTATTGTAAATTGGTCGCTTATGCATACACAGCACATACACATACAACAGATGCACAGAAACACACATACACACACGTACATATTGAAAAGTTGTTCTAAATTCTACAAGTCAATTAACAGATTTGTACAGATACATAGTTACATAACAAGAGATATGAGGTGTATTGTGGTGTCTAATCAGTTGCTGGCTTCTTTATTGGCTCCAGCTGCCGTCATCATTTCATCGATGAAGATTCACAAAATTTATAAGTAGACATACTTACGATTGAGTTTGTAATGCAAAAATGCTGAGCAGCTTCGCTACAGATTCAAATGACAAAATACTGCGACCCGCCTTCTATTAAGTGGCAACATGACTTTAACTATTCACAAAATTATTTATTAAATGTTTATGTATACCTATGTACAGAGGCCAGCACATCAAGCTACCCCAATCTGGCAAATCTCTTTAATAGTTTTTCAACTTAAAACAAAAGAACAAGGTTCATGTTCAATAGGATAATTTGAC
This sequence comes from Caradrina kadenii, assembly GCA_947462355.1. Classification (NCBI taxonomy): domain Eukaryota; kingdom Metazoa; phylum Arthropoda; class Insecta; order Lepidoptera; family Noctuidae; genus Caradrina; species Caradrina kadenii. Next base: position 6,510,034 of record OX381677.1, on the reverse strand, counting down.
AGTTTGGGATAGCTTCATGTGCTGGCGTCTGTACATTCAATATTCAGGCTGAAGTCCACATGACGTATCTAGTATCTATATTACCGTGACGCATCAAAAACTCAAGTACATAACAGCATCTAGAATATGCTCAGAAAATGCATATTCATTGCACAGCAGACATTGAGTTGCGAATTCACATCAAGTAAAACGGTCACAAATTAACTGTTTAGTAAGTTGAGCCAATAAAGCTGGTCGGTAATGGATAGTGTTGCCACAATCTGTGGACATCTTGACTTGTGTCTTTATCTGGCTCGCTTCTATCTGTGGTTTGTAAGGTTTATGGCTGTGGATGGCTACCGTATATCGTAAGACTGGTTGATGTGTAGTGCGTCATGTTGAGTAAGATGTTTGGTTTGTGGCGTTATTTAATATTTTTGTAGTTGTATTTTTAGCACTTACGTTTTTGGTCTGTTCCTACTTTTGTTTGAAAAAATCTGACTTATTTCTTCATGCAAATCCGCTACACAACAAATTGTTCGGTTGTTGTTTAGCGCGGAGCTAAAAAGTAAAAAAAAATCTTGTAAAATCAGCAAATTTGAATATCAGTATGAAAAACAATATTCCAGACATTGAATCCTCAAATAATTCACAATCATCAAAAAGATAGCATAAATGCATAGATAGATGGGCATTTTTACCGTTTTTAAATGCAACACTAATACAGACTAGAATAGCCATTCAGATGTTAATCTTACGAAATTTCAAAGAAAATGATGTAGGAACAGCGCAAGTAGTGGGTAGCGGACGGCGGTACTGGTTTAACCGGACAGCCGACCGGCTTATCACGGCTCGGGACGCCGGGTATTAATAGATGCAGTGTAACCCGGATGACGGCTGCGATTATTAAGTTTGTATTAATTGGCTTTTGAATATTATTGGATTCCCGCAGGAAATTGATGAACCAAGTCATTAAAACTTATTAACTTAAAGAGTTTTCCTATAGAAAGTTGCGTTATCTTTATAGTGTTTTATTCGATTATTAAGCTTGTGTAGTTGCATTAGCAACTTCCGTATTCATAAATAAGAAATGCATTTTTGTGGTTATCTTTCTTTTTACAGTATTAAAGATAAGGCGCAGGCGTTCCCACAGATTCCCACATTCATGAAATCTATCCCTTGTATCAGAAAGGATTACATTTTTTTGATAAGAATTTTGAAATTTAAATATCATCTATATATCATGATATATATATCATGATATCGATCCATTTTCAACTAGTGTGTCCTCGGCCAGGAATTCCTTAAGCCGAAACTTTTTCATATAGTTTAACATAATATGATAGTTGTTAGTGAGAGTAGTCCTTTTGTCAGATTTCGATTTTGTATAGCTGTGTAGTATATAAGTTATTTAGTAATTTCTTTCTTTTCTTGTTTTGCTTCTGAAGGCAACTGCAGTGTCCACAGAACATAGTATTATTCTGTAACTTATAAGTGAAGACCTGTAATTGGCTGTCAGTCTAATTTTATGTCACTAGTCTGTTTTCTTCTAGCTGTCGGTCTTCCATGTTACTTAAATAAATAAATAAATAATACATATCAGCGTCCACGTGCTCGTCGTTGGTGTCCGCCATATTATTTCTTTATCAACCAGTGCGCACGACCGCCATAGGCACTGTCTCGGGAGCAATAGAACTCGAAAACAAAACGAACGCACTATTGACAGATACAAAGTTGACAGATGCGAAATTATCTACGACGTTTGCACGGTATTGCTATTCGAATAATCGTCGTGCATTTTTATCTACATATAACGTACATATCTGTAGTCTCACAAATAGAATATCGGCAACAATATCTCCTCCACCATGCAAAGGCTACAGGAAGTCTCCCAGATTTTCAACAACTACTCTCATAAGACTGTACGCATACGCCATCAAGGTATTCACTTAACAGGACAAAAAATTAAGTTTTATATCATTTGAACTATAACTATGCTAGTTATAATAATAATAATGACTATGTTAAAGATGTAGTCGACATTAGTTTTAATAATCTTAAACAAGGTTACTCTGAAGGGCCTTCGTAACAGCCCATAATAAAACCCATTACTCACACGACCTACGCGAATATTATATGATATTTATTATAAACCATTGTTACAAGGCTAGTGCGAAAATAAAACAAAACTACTAAATGAATTCCGTGATATTATATTATAGTATCTGCCTAAACCTTCGTAAAGGTCATCGGGTCTTTAAAATCATTCACATTTATCTTCTACAAGTTTTTATAAATAATTTGAATTGGAACTATCTGTAAAAATTGGAAATCGTTTTTCTCGTGATGTGATGAGGAATAAAACGACATACCATCATCACGCCTGTATTCCCTGAAGGGTTAGGCAGAAGTGTAACAATGTACACCCACAGTTCGCCAGCATGTTTAGGTCCCATGTAATAGGGGGCGAGCCTATTGCCATTAACTGGGCACAAATCCTAACTCCGAACTGCTACTGAGAATTTCATAGAAAAACCCAATAGCACTTTTTCTCGAATAAAACGCATGATACTAAAATAGCAATAATACATGTAAAATATAATAATTGGCTGGCCGATTGTTGGCTGCGCTGTGTGTCGCGGGTTCGATCCTCATACGGAAAATATTTGTATGGTCTACAAATAGTTGTTTTAGGTCTGACTTTTTGCGTATGTCAGTTTATATATCTGTAAATGCACCCACGATAAAGGAGAAATTCCTAGTGCGGGGCAGACTTTTAAAAATATACATTACATTACTAGTAAAATTACTGTATTCTTTTTATTTATCCCTTTTTGTCAGGTCTGTGTGGAATTCAACTTCATAGGAAAACACATAATGACGGCAAAAGGACGCCGCCAGTATTACACCGTTCATCTAACGTATTGTAACAGAGATCCTACTTAAGATAACGTAAAATATGTTTCTTTGCTTGTTTCTGGTAAACAATGCAGCACAGAAATTCCTACAACCTGAGTTTTACTACTTTAGGATACAGTTTCGCGCAGTTTTAGTAGGATATTAAATACGAGATGGTTATACTTGTAACTTGAAACAACGCCATTATATTTTCTAGTTAATTTCATATATCCTAGTACGTACATATGCGGCATATTTCTCTATTTGTGATGTGAAGACACGCTATTTTCCACGTAATCTCTGATTGGCGGTCCCGTTGGTTGCCTCCCGCCGTGAGACGCGGTACGACACGGAGACGTAACGACCTAATGTGTCAGTGTTTGTCATTTTATATCATGATTTATTAGCCTTTCTTAGGCAATAAGGGAATGTATAATTCGTTTTCCTTATATTTTTCATGTATATAGTGGATTGTATCTTTCCTTATTTCAATACAAATGTATGGTTTATTAATGTATTTATTTTTCGTTTCTCGACACTAGGAATTTCTACTATCTCGTAGGTCTCTAGAAACGTATATAAAATCACATACACATAAAACTATAACCGGAACAACTAACACGTATTTGTTACGCGCGGTAATCGATCCCGCGACATACAGTGTAGAAGCCAATCTCTCAGCCACAGTGCCCACTGCGTCGCTACAGACAGGTACAGAGAAGGAACAAGTTGAATAATGGTTGGTATATAGAGTTTAATATTTATAAATGTTGCGGAGCTGGATTGATGGTATTCTTTCTTTAAAACGGTAAAGAAACACCACAAAGTAGACAACGTAGGTAGAGTGTAAAAAAACACTCACACATACCATCACGCCTGTATTCCCCGAAGGGTTAGGCAGAGGTGTAAAAATGTACACCCAACGTTCGCCGGCATGTTTAGGTCCCATGTAATAGGGGCGAGCGTATTGTCATTAACCGGGCACAAATCCTAACTCCAAGCCGCTACTGAGAATTTCATAGAAAAACCCAATAACACTTTTTACTCGACTTGGGAATCGAATCCAAGACCTCTAGCGTAGCAGTCGCGCTTAGGACTAACGAGGCTAACGAGGCAGTGGAAAAAAAACGCAATAAATAATAATAACACACAGCAAAAAATAAAAGCACCTGGCCATCTCTATTGCCTCCACAAACGATTTGAAGCGAGATGATACCATTTCTAGTATAATTGGTGAGTTTACATTTTTACCGTTTTATGTATTTATCTTTGTAAATTTTCTTCTTTACGAGTCGCGGCTAAGCGGTAATATACGACGTAAATAAATACATGTAATGGCTTGACTCACACATAATGATATGTTCAAAGATGGCAATCTAGACAATGTCACTGGCTGATTGCTTGCGGACACAGTGACCCAATTATAAACAAATTTAGCTTGATGTGCGTTAGAGCTTGTTTTACAACCTTAGTTTTTGTTTACCAGGTCAGAAACCAGAAAAGCGATCATTATTTGGATTGATTGGAGGGATTTGTTATCTATACTAATATTATGAAGCCAAAGAGTTTGTTTGTTTGTTTTGTTGAACGCGCTAATCTCAGGAACTACTGGTTTGAATTGAAACAATATTTTTGTGTCAAATAGTCAATTTATCGAGTAAGGCCATAAGCTATATAACATCACGCTACGACTACTAGGTGCGGAGCAGTAATCAAATACGTAACTTAATGCGGGTGATAAAACTACGCGAACGAAGTCCCGAGCAGAAGCTAGTGTAAGATATGTATTCATTTAAAGTTATTGTTTTTATGCAAAATTTTAGCAGTATTTTCGCTAGCCGCTCGGAGTTTTTGTGCCCGGGCTCGCCCCCTATTACATGGGACCTAAAAACATACCGGCGAGCTGTGGGTGTACATTGGTACACCTCTGCCTAACCCCTCCGGGAAATACAGGCGTGATGGTATGTTAGAGACACCTGGATAGGTAGAGCAACTCCAAGGCTATAATTCTAATAAAATGATCGAATCGGAAAATGAATGCATGCCAATGTCGGAATGAGTCGCAGATGACGCATAATTACCAACAGACCAATTCCAATGAGTAATTTCCGAGTAATCTTATGAAACAGACATAAACCGTTACAAACTTGTCTATTATTTATAGCATCTCATTAATCGTTGTATAAGATTTGAATTCTCATCACACTATGTTCCTATCGATGTAGAAGAAGATTTGTTAGTTCACTAATTGCAAATGGAAATAGGTATGTCAAGTCAACTGATTGCTCTGTAGAATCTATGTTTTAGAGACTGTTCTATTTGTATCTATCTTCCTAGAGGTTTATTCCAACTGCAAACGGTATTTCGTCCTAGTATTTTCTTCAGTAGATTCGCCTTCTTAGAGATTTTTACACCCTATTCAAACACCATGAGCAGAAATATTAATTAATAAAAGAATGTATAATGTTATTATGGTACATCAGTTCAAATTATAGTACCAAGACAAACTATTATAAGAATAAAATTCAAGTTTATAAATAAAACAGCAGCCGCAACTCCGCAAGTGCATAGGCATAAAAAGCGTGGATCGTCGTTAAAGTCGGCGTAGCGGTGCGCGCGCGCAACTAACGGCGCGACACGTAAGGTGTTATGTCACACGGCCTTGGCCTAGCGTTCGCGTTACACCACGACCAACGGACCGCCTTCATTCAGAATAGATATGCCGTTTTATTTCCTATACTGAGCTCAAGGTCAACTTTTTGTCAAGGGCAAATAATTAAATGAATGCCAATATGTGCCAGGTAAGAAAAAATAAGTCTAGATATTGTTTTTTCCAAAATAAAATAGTCTTTAATTAGCTTTTTTTCCAAGTATTTTACAATCCTGTTTATTGTGTCTACTACCTATGTAATTCTAGCTATGTATACTTTGTTACCTGTGAAAACTTGTAATTGGCCTTTTTAATGGTATCTAAACCCGAACTATTGTATATGATTAGCTGTAAGTTTTCCTAAAATTATTAAAATAAAATAAATAAATATTACTACTATGCGACTTATGTTAATTAAGATAATAATATTAGGACTAGGATTTTGCTTCTAAAAAATTGTATAATAAATAAAATACAGTCCGTATCCTGTATCAAAAATTTTAGAGCACTCAGGACCATCTTTGGACTTTAAAAGAAAGAACATAATACTAGCTTTAACTAAAAAAATGAATAGTCTCAACTAAGGAACGAAATACTACACTTTCACAAAAGTTATCCTGCAGTACATATAATAATCAAAAACCATAACAATAAATGTTTCATATTGTTTCCTACTGATATCAAGGCCAGCAATTTATTAAGCCCCAATTAGCCTGACAGACAGAACTAACACATGTTTGAAAAATAACAAAAAAAACATAATTATAGTGCTGTGAAACCATTTCATATTAACAAAACTATAATTGTCTATACACGGTATAGTATACACATGTCTGATGAAGCCACGACGTGTCAATGACGAAATTCGGTCCATTCATGTACAGCTGAGGACTATGGCGGTTGACAACTTTTGATTCTGTTACTATGGACGTAAGGGTGAAATGAGGTTCCCGGAAATTGTCCGCGATTGTACCTACACAACATTAAAACAACATAAATTAATATCTTTTTCATGAAATGCTGAAAAAATAAATATGAAAAAGTAACCGCGCACTGTCTTTTGTTTTTTTTTCTTCTTTTCATTTTCTCTGATTCGCTACCGCAACGAGTCTTGAATCGCGAGACGACTCCCGGCCACCGTAGATACGGGCCTGTGGACGGTGAGCAATGGGTATCTCACCGTCCCTACGTGGCATATCGACAAGCCGTGTCGACGGCGCATTCGTGTTCCACGCGCGCCTCAAAGAGATGTCAGCAAAGGGAAGGGGCCACTGAGGGCCGATGCCTGCCGGGGCTGCGGGTTGTTCGTAAGAGATACCGCGCCCCCGGAACGCAAAGGGCACAAGAAGAAACATGGGTGGGTTTTAGTCAGTAAAAGTCTGACACTCCCTCACTCACGCCCAGGGCGGGAGAAGTTATTTGATGATTCCCCACCCCCCCAAAAAAAAACGAGTCTTGAATGATTTTCTGTTTGGTGTCGTTTAACATAATAATATTTGCACGAGTACCTACATATTATTTTTCATGTAGGTATAGTGGCCGCCACGAGTCGTTAATTTTTGGGGTTTTAGGTTCTTGTCTGGGTTATTTAGGGCGCCGATGCTGCAAGCGATCAGTTTGACTGACAAACTAATCGCGTGTATCGTAAGCGCCTTAAAAACCCAGAAAGGTAACCAAAAACCCAAATAATAACTTGGCGTTTGTGCTCACGACTCGTGGCGACTACATTATGTAGTGGTTGAAATATTACAGCACGTAACGTAATCATCTACTTAGCCTTTTCCCAACTATGTTGGGGTCGGCTTCCAGTCTAACCGGATGCAGCTGAGTACCAATGTTTTACATGGAGCGACTGCCTATCTGACCTCCACAACCCAGTTACTAGGCAACACGATACCTCTTGGTTAGACTGGTTGTCAGACTTCCTAGCTTCTGACTATCCGTAACGACTGTCAAAGATCTACGAATGACAGCCGGGACCAACGGCTTTACGTGCCTTCCGAGACACAGGGGTGCCATACCACCAACTTCCAAACTCCGTGCTGCTACTGAGCAAATCCTATTGGAAAAACCCAATAACACTTTTTGCCCGACCTGGAAATCGCTCATCAGTCGCGCTTGCAACCACGAGACCAACGGGGCAGTTACGTACCGCAGCACGTAACGTAATCATGAAATATAAAATATAGTACAACATAATGTAATGGGGCTGCGGGTTGTTCGCAAGAGATACCGCGCCCCCGGAACGCAAAGGGCACAAGAAGGAACATGGGTGGGTTTTAGTCAGTAAAAGTCTGACACTCCCTCCCGCCCCACCTAGGGCGGGAGAAGTTATTTGATGATTAGCCACCCACCAAAAAAAAAAAAACATAATGTAATATGCACATTGCTTGCATAACTTCTAGGAATAATGCACATATTTTTGCAGCATAAGCATGCATGAAGATATTATATTGTATATACTCTTCTCGTAGTAAATGCCGCAAGAATATAATTTTAAGATAATTTTTGAGTAGAAATTAAACTGTTATTACGTGCTTACTGCGCACTCAATTTTAATTAAAATTAAGAATTAACATGACTGGGATTGCCTCATATAAAGGCATTATATATTAAAGACATATTTATACATATGCAAATAAAATTTTACACCTAAATAAAACGTTAAAAATATTGGAAATCCTTGGAATACTTACCAGATGTATAGAAAAAACTTATCAATCGAATCTTGAAAGCAATTTACGTCTAGAAAAGTGGTATTTTTCGATTTTCAGCAATTTAAAGTTTTCATGATGACCCTGTTTATTGAAAGATATAAGATATGTAAAGGTATGGTAGAAATTGCTGTATGTGCGATAGAAAAAAGAGCTACTGCATGGCGAATAAACCACACTATACCTTTGAACTTCAATTATCAGTACTACACATGCTACTAAATGGTCAGTGTCAAAACCATAGACAATAGGTCTGTAACCTACACACTCAAATAACAATAAAATAAAAATTACAAAATATGACTATAACTGTCGAGATGGCCCAATTGTTAAAGCACTTGCCTCACATACACGAGGTTGCGAGAAAACCTGGACTTCTGAGGTCTTCTTCTAAAGCCTGGGTTTCAACTTCTGGAAGTCTGAAATATGCCTTGAGCAAGAGTTCGGTGATCAATCCTCGTGGCTTTTATGTACGAGACGCGGTCTTTGCCCTGCACTAAGACAATAATAGGCTGGTTATTATTAATATATGATTATGTACACCATAGGTATCGAAGTAAATTAACATAACACATAGTTTTCAACCAATTGAGAGCACATGTGTAAATGAAAAAGACTGTGGGTCCGTCAATCATCTGCCTACGCATACATTATGCACAGAAGCCTCGAGCGGTATGCCGCAGCTGTGCAAATTACGAGCATTTATCTGCTCATAATAAATCGAAGAACGGCGCGGCGTTACGTAAATAGGTTTAAATTAGCAGAAGTCTTATTTTTCACATACATCTACCGTAGGATAGTAGTCTAAGGTGTAGGTAGGATTGTTATTAATGTCCCATAAACTAAATCATATTTGAAGGGTTTACTGCCTGGACTTGTGTGGATTCATATGGGTTTGCTTGCTTTTGTCTGTGCCTTCGTCTTCGTGTTATTCTTAAGGATCCCTAATTTTCTTGATCATAAATATTCTAAATCGGACTAGTAGTTCCGCAGATAACTGCGTTCAAATGAAGACAACAAAATTTCAGCTTTATTTTAGTATAGAAATCGAACCATTGCTAGGCCAACATAATTGAAATCGAATATTTATTTTATCCCATACGTACTCTGTTTGCAGTTTTACTACAAACAGTTAACAAAACAGAATAAAATAAGTTATCACACCTTATCATCAAGTGATGATAAGGTGTGATAACTTATTTACCTCTGATTATGCGTAAAATCTAAGTAGATTTTACGCATAATCAGAGTCGTCGTCGCGAGTGAGTCGTGATAGACCTGATGTACCGTGCCCCTTTACTAGGAAAATATCGTGTCACGCATAATAATAATATATCGTATAGCTACATCACACGTACCCAATTGTTTATTGGCTAAAAGTGCCAAAAATATTTATTACGAATAAAAACAGTAACGATCTTACTTGCTTATTCATTGTTATGTTATTGTACAATGCCAAAATTATATTAAAATTCAATAAAAATGACTTGCCTACCGGTACAGTAAACAGTTTTGCACAGACATACCAAGTGCTTAGCAATTTAAATTATATTCATTGTTTTATATGTATGTCCCTCCGAATTGATTTCAACGGGCTCTACACATTGGAATTCTAATAAGAGTTGGTCTTTGATTTTTTTTGTAAACATTTTAAGGTCTCATCGCCACAATCTATTTATGCTCCAGAAATCGACTTTTCTGAGAACTACTACTGCCCTTTAATTCCAGTGCACAATGTTTTCCTTGCCATTAAAATTTGCATCAGTATCTACATCCAATTAATATAGTCTGATTTAAGTAATAAAATTAGTTTATTCTTCATGAAATATTCATAAATGTAAAAGAACAACAATGGCAGTGGGATCAGAAAACAAGATATCATTATCTTTCCTATAAACATTTGTATATAGAGAAATTGTAAATAATTAATCAATCATTAACTTCTATTGAGAGTGCCTTCTTTTTGGGATGCTGTCGGACGAAAATTTAAATTTGGTTGACATTTCAGAAGATAAATAATGAGTTCATATTTTTTTGTTTATTATAAATGATACCTCTGAGTACGGCAGTTAGAATTAGTTCCACATTTACCTACACTAATCTCAGTAAAAATATCGGAAATTGTCTTTCGTAAATTGATTTGTCTATAATATTTTATTGAACCAATCATAGCAGCAGTTACTTGCTTATTTACCCTCCCAAATAGTTATTTTATGTGGGTTACTGAAAACGTGTAGTTGTTTCAATACCTAATAAGCTAAATAAGTATGTAATATTTTACAAAATATGAATAAAGCGTTTTATACCTATATATATTACGGTAAAGCCAAAGACGACTTCGTAAATCCAGTTATGTTTATGTAATACTGTAAACTTAATTCAGCTATTACTTTCATAGTAAGAAACCGTGTAGCAGATAAATTGTGAATATGCATGATATCCAAGTATAATAATATTGATTGATTTCTTTCAAACAATGTTTTAAAGCTACAGAAAACTAATAAGGGTAAATAATATGATCAAAAAATGTTAAAACGAAAATTTCTTGTCAATTCCTCTTTTTGGAAAATCAGACCGATTTACAATATTCTTTATATACATACTTGCTATACATTAGACTTTTCGTAATTTGACTATTTTGTCACAATAACTGCAACATAATATTATTTATATTATGTGGATGTTAATTAAGAATCGATTTGAGTTAGCGGCGAGATTATTAACGTTGACTCGATACTTTATGATGAAGCAATAGATCTGCTATAAACCGCCTAACTGTAAGAGCTATTAATTTCACACAAGTTTATGGTAAATTTGCATTACTTTACATGTCACGATCAAGGCTTTTGAATGAAAATTATTTTATTTTATGTCACAGTACGTGTATAACTACGTCTATTACTTGATATTTTCAATTCAGTAAAAGTTCTAGCTTATTTATTACAGCAATAAATTAAATGCTATAAGTTTTATTGGTTGAGTTAACGTGACAGTATTGACAAATATTGAACAAAATTAAGTTAATATTTTCTTACTGTTGAATTTGTATGCGCAATCTGTCTGTAGATGGCGCTATGGTTGAATCAATTTTCTCCACACAGTACAAACGTAGCACACAATAAAAACCGCAAACAATAGCCGTTGATCACTAAATAACCATGTTATTCGTGTACTTGGTGAGTAAAAAAGTCCGTTCAAATTTGGATCAAGTGCTCGACTGTGCCATTAATGAACTTCAAGCCCAAGGTTAGCTATTGTGTAAAGCTGTTTGTAACAACGCCTCCACACGTGAGCTGAATAGCAACAAAAACGAACTGATGGATTGCTGACAGATCGTATGTTTGTGCCCCACGACTGGACCAGCCTTTATCTCCGATTCTCCGCGTCTCTAACGGGGTCACAGCACTCGCATAATTACTAAGTATTTATTAACTGAAGCCAGTCATTTGTAAATAAAAACCATTTAAAATTGAACTGTGAAAAGCCCGTCAATTAGTCAACGCGGACAGCACAATTAGGGCCTTCTGTGAAATACTAAATAAAACTGTTGTGCCGCTCACTAACAAAAATTTTTGGGATTTGGTAAAAAATATCCTAAATTATTTAATGAGTTTATTTTCAATGTGAACAGTTTTTGCAGAACGTCATTGTGTTGCCGGCCTATTTGCCTATTAAATTATGCCTTCTTTTTCATTTATTCAAACCAGTCCAAAGCTGCCTTTTTAAACTTACTTGATGCAAATTGATGGTATTGAAGGTATAATCATAGTTTTAGAATGAAAAAATATTATATTCGAATGTAATCTGCGCCTGCAGGTACTTCTTTGTTATTTCTTAATTTACCTCTCTCTGCAATTTATTCAATATTTCAATGATTGTTTGTATTTTGATGATTGAACGATCCTTCACAAAGATGCATCATTCAACGCCCAACGCAAAGCCTAAAAAATCACTTCTGCCAAGTTCAAAAGTAAATTCATTATAATAAGACCTTGTGTGAGTAAAATGACTTGTGTAAAGTGCAAATCATAAAAAAAAAACAACTTTATGATTTATGTAATACAAAAACCATATTGCCTCTACTGACTGCCTCGTTGGCCTAGTGGTCTTAAGCGCGACTGCTACGCTAGAGGTCTTGGGTACGATTCCCAGGTCGAGCAAAGTGTTATTGGGTTTTTCTATGAAATTCTCAGTAGCAGCTCGGAGTTAGGATTTGTGCCCGGTCAGTGGCAATAGGCTCGCCCCCTATTACATGGGACCTAAACATACCGGCGAACTGTGGGTGTACATTGTTACACCTCTGCCTAACCCTTCGGGGAATATAGGCGTGATGGTATGTTATGTTGTATGTAAAAACCATATTATAAATAATTTATGAAGATGGAGAAGTAGTTTGTGATACAGAATGTTTTGAACCGCACGAAATCTATTTTGGCGAGCCATTATAAAACACCACAAATGAACGACACTGCGACATTGGAAAAGCCCCGTTCTCTATAAGTTAAATGTCATCGACTTGATTTAGGGCTGATAATTTCCTGTGGTGGTTTTCCGTTTAACAATCTGTGGTCGAATTATGAATGATCGGAAAACTTGAACTTCCAAATGTTAAAGATCGCTTCGTTCACATTGTTATAAACAATAATCAAATAAAAATCAGTTTAAGCTGTGCCTACTTTAATATGAGCATGAGAATATAATTTAAAGCATTCAATTAAGTCGCAACATCAGTTTTATGAAACCAAACTAGGTAGTAATTATCCAAACAAAGACGGCAGGTGCTTCCACCGAAATTAATTTACAGAAAAAAAAAGCAAAGACGTCGGCTAATGTGAATCAGTGGCGTAAAAAATCTAGTGAACAGTTAACGCGATTCGTATGAATAAAAACAATTCATTCTTATGAGATTCCCATAGCCATAGTACCTATGTAACGATTACCATCAAATGCTAATTCTATCAGTCACAGCAGTCTTGTAGCTTCTTCACACACTCACCGGATACTCTGTGCACTTACCGTAGTGATAAAAAGTTGGTATTTTATGGTGCTAGTGGATTTTTACCGTTTCAGGATGAGTCTAAAGACCTGACTATAACGAGTGCAATTGGGTCAGGTTGTTGGAGTCTGGCTTTTCTACTCTGTCTCCAACAATACCGTTAACGGGACATTTTATTAGATTTTTTTTTTTCTTTTAAAGTTAATAGTTGTGCGATTAATATTTTCAGTATTAAATCGGAATACATTTTCTGATTTTCTTGTAAAGTAGGAATAGTGTTGTGACCGGCAGTGTGTTGTATTGTTTACGGACTACAATGGTTTTATTACATGAAGAACTTTGTATCGTAAATCATTAAAACTATTGACGATCCTGTAGCTTCATAGTGTATGTGAAGATGGTTCTATTGTTCCGTGTATAACTGTTCTTAGTTCTAGCAAAACGAGCTAAACCACATTATCTCAATAATTGAATTTAATACACATCAAACTAATTAAATACACTAAATGTGTTACATTACTATCCATTAATAAAACATCAGCATTTAACGTTAAAATCATTACTATTACGGAAAATGAAAGAAATTTTGACCACAAATTAATCTTATTTTACGATGGAAATATGATATCGAAGTAGGTCTTAGGCCCGATTTCCACTAAAGGGGAGAGGAGAAGAGATGTCTCCTTACAACTAATCGGCTTGCGTTGTTATCACACAGTATCCTATTGGTTGTTTAGAGACATCTCCTCTCCCCTCCGCTTTGGTGGAGTGCGGGCTTAATACATTTCTTTTTACATAGTATGTACAATTCGAACTTTTTATTTCTTTGACGGCCCCCAAGTTTGGTAGTTGGTGGTATAACACCCCCGTGTGTCGGAAAACACGTGAAGTCCTGCACCTGTTCTCTACCCGGTCGTGTCAGATTACTATGAGAGTGTGGAAAAAAGTAAGGGACTATGTTATCTCCTGCCTACTTGGCTAGTCCTTGAGATTGGCCAGCGTAGCCGAAATTTGGTCAGGAGCATTAAGTAAAATATATTAATAGTGATGATGATTATGGTTCGGCCATGTTGAGAGGAAGAGTGAAAGGCGACTAACAAAAAGGATTTATATGGCAGATGTGAGTGGCAACACCGGGAGAAGATGCCCTAGAAAGACCTACCCTGACCTTATTGGTAAGGTTCTTTAGTAAGGTCGGGTGCGTAGTACTCGTCACCGGCGTGCTTGTATGACCAGATGTATGAACGTGTACGAGGCGAAAGGAGTATGTAAGGATCGTAGTAGATGGCGTTCTGTGGTTTCTGCCTACACCCATGGGAAAAAAGCGTGAGTTTATGTATTAATAATAAATCTTTGGGAAGCTTTAAGAAAACTTAAAACACACATACCATCACGCCTGTATTCCCCGAATGGTTAAGCAGAGGTGTACCAATGTACACCCACAGTTCGCCGGAATGTTAAGATCCCACGTAATAGGGGGCGAAATTTAACACATTGACTAGAAACGGTACTTTTATTTCTAACATAAAAATCATCGGTTAAAATCATTTTCAATTTATTGCTTATAAAAACGTAATGGCTGAAACAGTCGGTCGTTGGATTGTTGTAAGTGCTTCATAGCTTAATAGGCTTTTAATGAACTCTGACGTCACTTCCTCCAAGATGATGCGATTCACCCTATACCGCCACATAATGTGTGCGGTGTCATAATTGGCTAAGAAAAACATTCAAGCAATCATTTCGGTCTTTGCCTAACACAGGTTAAGCAAACATAGAACATGATCTCCAATGGTAAAGAATACAAGCAAAACCCAGCGGTTTAATTCGCGTTAAGTTACGTCTTTGATTACTGCTCTCCTCCTGTGATTCGTAGCGTAATGTTAAGCCTATTATCTTTCTGAATAATTAGGCTAAATAACGACTTTTTTTAAACGGGCAATTTTCAGCTTCATAATTATAGTAAAGTTTTAAGTGAAGCGGTATACAGTGGGTCAAATCTGATCAATTTACCTCTTTATTTTCTAAGAATAATATTATATTGTAATCAACAGGAAAACCGCAATATGATACTGCTATATAAACAGATTTTGAACTGTTGTTACCTTTCATAAAGTTAATAAGACTATCTTTGGTAGCATTGATATTCGACCTTGTTACCCGTGAATAATCAGTAAGTAATACATAGGACTCCACACAATGTTGCATTCTCACTGCGAGTTACTGTTTGGTTTTTAAGATTAGCTGAGACTTTACAGTAGAAAAAGTTGTAGTGCAGACGTTAAATTCGCTCCCATTACCTCTGAAGCTAGTTTGTAAACATGTAAAATATTAATATTTCCATCATCATGTTCCTGTCCTTATTCCATGTTACTTGGGGTCAGCGCAACACGTTTTTTTCTTTCGTTCCGACCTGTCAATCGTTATGATGTCACTTCCATATCATTTTAATACATTAATAATAATCTTTTCTTTGGCTTCCCTAATATAAACGTTTTTCCCATTCAAATAAATATATAAAGCTGTCATGCTCTATTCTTTAAAATCGCTCATATTTATAATACTTGAACATACAACATAATGCAAGAATGCATCACATTTACATATTACCATACGAACAAGGCGTAAACATAGCACATTTCTACATAAAACACGAATCAACGAAGTAATAAATTAAATACGTAACATGTGCACATAACAGTAGTATAAAACAGTACGACAAGTGTAATCATAATAGTGTCCGTAGCAGCTAATACTGCTGTCCTTGACCGTGACAGCGCGAGCGGTTCGCTCCACTCCCGCGCTACTTCCACCTCCCACCGCCGTGCCGCCGCCACCGCCGCGCCTCCGCTACCAAAGAATAAGTCTGAAAATGTACATGTAGGCATTCTACCGCGGTTGCGGAATTTGTTCGAAAGAGCTACCGCGGCACTGGAAAGGGCATTAGGAGGAACACGTATTAGTTTTATTCAGTAAGAGTCTGACCGTCCCTACCGCTTCACCCAGAGCGGAAATGGCTTTTTGATGATTTCCCATCCTTAAACAAAAAGACATTCTACGGAAGCTTTTTAATAAATCTCTGATACTTTATTTAAGTTTTTCTAATGATATTGTGATGTCAAACATGCCGGCGGCCCATTTTATGATGCTTGGCATTACCCAGTATCCATGACGCTTCGGAACAAAGCAACGCGACTGTTTGGTGAAAGAAAAAGGCATTATTTTGCATTAACCTTTTCAGGGAATCTGATAAACTATGGACTTCGCAGGCCGACAGGCGACTTCTTATAAGCTTAGCAAGTAATCCGTACTCCAACATTGCAGATACGTCTTTTACCGCACGTCTACAAGCAACCGGTCAGAGTCCGGGGTTAACTGCTATCAACAAACTCCTTCTAGGTGTCAACTATGCCTATAGTCCTCGACATTTGAAAGCCTGATCAAGACTCTGATTACGAATCCTACTGTCTAATCAAATGTCAATTGTTGATTAGTTGAACCAAATAACAACAGTCAATCAAATCACTCGATGTGGTACATGATAATAGGTTCATTTGAATAAATAAATAGGGTTTCAGAAACCAAGGGCATGGATTTTTGACAACTAGCTGTAAAGAACTATCATAAACATGATCATTATTCATAATAGTAATCGCCTATTTCAGTTTTTATGCCAGTAGAATTATATCTTACTATATGACCTGATGAAATTTTTTTTTTTTTAAAACGTTGCCCCACACTAGGAATTTCTCCTGTATCGTGGGTGCGTTTACAAACATATAAACTCACATATACAAACAGCCAGACCCGGAACATCTGTAGGTCATACAAATATTTGTTCCGTGCGGGAATCGAACCCGCGACACGCAACGCAGCAGTCGATCGCTCGGTCACTGCGCCAACCGTGTCGTCGACTTTGTACGTCTTAACACTTTTATTTTACAAATTTTTGCGAGACTGATGAACGGCGAATGAATTAAATTTATATAGATTATGTAAATAAATTGTACACCCAATTTGACGTTAACATGTTTAGCGATGACTTCTTACGGCGATCAGAGTATTTGAAAATTTTAACTCAATCCTACACGAATTAGACACTTATGTAATGTACCATTCCATAGGTACTCACTGACCAAAGCTACCCAGCATTAGTTCACATGCACAATCACATTTACATACTCGCACGTAGTCTACGTAGCGTAATTACTGGAACATTTGAAGTAGGTACTGCTAGTTTCCTTACTCTATGTTTAGAGGTGCGCAAGCGGCGCGACTCGCCTGGCCGCGATCTACGTCGCAAAATTACCGTCGCTTGTGTAATGCAGCGCAATGTTATATTACTTAGTGATTTGATGTCGTTGCCGCTGTTATTACCGCCGCCGCCATTTATCATTTCTATTGCAGTCATCAATTGTTTAAGGTAGCTTGGGTACTTTGTTTTTCACGTTGTACAGTTTACATAAATGTATAGTGTGTTTCTTGGTATGGGTAATGTTTCCGTCACGCCTGTGAGCTCCTGAAGGTTGGACGGTGATTGTCTTGAACTTATTACAGTTTACCCGAGACAGTTTTAGGTTGACTTTAGATATAGGTAGGTTATATCGCTATGTAACGGGTGCAATGGCCTGAAACACAATTCTCATGTACCGATACAGCTTGGCTTACCTGTTAATTTCCTGATGACAAAATTAGACTTGACAGCTATAACAAAAATGACTCAATAATGTTATACCTGGACTTAAAATTAATATAAGTCTGTAATCGCCAATCCGCCCCGAGTTAGCGAGGTGATCAACGCTCGTGCCTACCCTGTATGTAGGCATTACAGTATCAAAATAATAGGCTGATACTAATATTAATGTTACCGTAGTATAAATAGGCTTTTAATTACCGAGGGACATTGTAAACATCCCACACATATTCCATCGAAGGAAACACGACACTAACACAAATGAGGATGTTAGATTAAATTTAGATCAGGAAAATAAGGCTGGTGTCTACATAAATATTACCGCTCGTGTAACAACATCCTGTAAAGGAAATAGGCGTTCTATCCTTCGTTAGCTCTGAGATAGTCGACTGTCATTATTTATACGTTCGGCAATCAATATACCACTAGTTAATATGAACATGCTTGTATTATCACTTTATCAAACGATGATAAAGTGACTTGATGCCTTAATTGAGGAAATAGAGACTTCAAAAATGAACAACAAGATTAATTAAGAGGTTAGCGTGAAATGTAGTTATTTTTTACTTTTTAGGAAATTTGTTGGTACGGTCAACGACAAAACTGGTTTAACATTTCCGATTTTGAAATCTTTATAATTGACCAAATCATTAATGAAAATACAGAATTAATCTTGTATCAAAATAAAATAGTCTCGTTAAATGATACCTATGTAAAATTAAGTATCAATTGACTTTTGGCGCTGATCGTACGTGTCCTGAAGTGTAATAATAATAACCCCTTGTGATCTTTAGGCTTAATGGAGGTAACTACAATTCTAATAAAAATTATTAAACCAACATCTGCCTTTTACTTAATCTTCACCTTATCCTTAACAGTTTACAACTTTAATCCAAATTAACACGAATGTCATTTAATTCGTTAAGAACCAGTATGGACAAGCTTACATACATACTTAAGTTAGAATTGTCGACATGAGTATTAAGTAAAGTCGATAAGTCAAGCTGTACTTAAGTGTTGAACTATTTCCGAACGAACATAAAAATGTTTGTACAAAACTTGTCAAGTGTGAAAGGTGTTAAGAGATATGTAAAGTAAGGTAAAGTAAATATGTGACGAATAGGTAACTATTACTATAATTTGGTGGTAAATGTATCATGCTTACATTTAAATGGTGCAATGGTACTTAATATTTTTCTGGAAACCTTTACTAACTGAGAGAAAATTCTTTAAAGTAGGTAAGGTCAACTTTTTGACGCCCTTTCAGCTTTCTTTAAATAGGAAAATATGGATAGATAGGCCAGGGGTGGCACGCAGTGGGGGAGACAAGGAACGTCGCCGAGTGAGGCCGCGAGGAGTGATGACTTAAACTTGATGCAATGGTGAAGACTTTTACTGAGTAGTGGAAAGATAGGTGAAAAAACCGAATAATACCTTTTATAGCAAAAAAAAAACAAAACTACTCCTAGATTATTTTCCCGGGAAATACACAAAAGCAGTTTTTCACGCTATTGAAGAACAAGATATCATACAGTGCCTTAAGGGGCAGCCAGCTATAAGTACTGGTAGGATGTTAGTTTTTACCGGGAGGGCTGCGCCGGACCGGTTCGTATCCTGCTCGTCCCGCAAATACTAGCCCTACGACATTGTTGATTCTTAACAAGTACCTTTGTAAATGCCAACACTGACCATGTATTGAATGTAACGAGTTCGCCTTAATAACACATGTAATGTACATTAAAATTTCAGATCGTTATTAAGGAGTACACGACAGGCAGTCAGCACGTACAAGTTTAAAGTCATTTTAAATGTTAAACATTAGGTGTTTGAAGTAAAAATTAAATGCCTGAATAAGGTATGACGCATATGCTATAAGCGTTGGAGAAACAAAGAAATGTTGTCAACACTTATAGTGTACTAAGAGACAGTTAATCAAAAAATGTATCTAGTTCTTTAGTATTAAGAACTAGGATTTTATTAGACAACAGCAAGAAACAAAACTCATATTTTTTTTATTATGTTTCATATTCCGAACTTTTCATCATTTCAAATTGTCACAATAATACACAATAAGTGGATAATCTTATACAGAGCAAACAACATAATATTGGCTCTAGAACCTAGAGATTACTTACTAACTGAAACTTATAGTGTCAAATGTAAATATATTCTTTTAAAACATTCTCGCAGTAAAGTAAAACAATGCTTGAAAATTGTCGGCCAATACAGACATTATGACACTTACAGAATTGTAACGCTCTAATGAGAAAGCAAAGCGGCAGATGTCTTCGACCTCCACGCCACGGCGACACAGAAACGTGCTAAATTCAGAGAACCAAGACAAACTTGACGTGACAAACCACTAACTCGTTGTTTGAACTTCGTACATGACACATCTAGGTACCTACTAGCAATACTTACCACCACAAATATGTAATGTCATCACAAAAACTGGGACGACCAAATAAGATGAGACTGTACTTAACCCAGCGGTGCCTAAGTTCGTTATTCCTATTGTGGACCAAAGGAAATCAAACTTTTTATCACTTGAAAGATCTGTGCAAGTTCCCACAAGTAAATTAAGTGGTCATGTTGAGTTTGAGAATAATGAACGAGGTTGGGAAATATTTTAGAATATGTAGGTATAAAGATAAAAAAAAAACAAGCCAAAATAAATCTAACTAATATTATAATTAATCATTATGTAATGCTGTACTCGTCGAATTCTCTAAATTATTTTTGATACCATATTTCAAATTTAATTAACGTTGCATCTTGGGCCTCGCCTGAAGAATGTTACGTACACGCGAAGAATTATCTACACATTACAATTAAAATAATTGATTTATTGTAGAACTTTAACAAATCAATTAACACACTAATGTATGGCGGTAAAGCGTGATTTATTGACATAAATAAGTAAAGTTAAATAAAAATAAAATGAAAAATATCCATTTACTTTGATTGCCTCTTTAAGAAGTTTCGAACTGCTGAAGACTTCCAGACTTATCACTTAATTAAAAGATTAGCTTTATCGAATACAGTAAAAGATTGATCACATTAGTGTTTAAATTGAAGACATATTTTATATCCAAGCTTGACGCAATTTGCACTACATCTAGCTTTTAAAAGAACAACCGAAACAATTATGTAAAACAATTTTTCATTAGCTGCATATTACTCAATTACTAATAATTTCTCTTAAAAATGTGCTACACAAAAATCTGGTTAATACTTCGCTAGAGGTCAATACTCCGGCACCAATGTGGGTCAGCTGATGGCGCCCTGCCGTGGGCACCGTGGCCACTCGATTACCAGCGAGAGGGAAAAAGGCGAACACCACAACTACATCTAATTAAACCATCATTAAGTACATTCAATGGATAATACTTGAAGTCACACAATTACTGCGATCAATGACACTTCAAACCTAGGGCTTATGGATGCCAATCGGCTTGTATTTTCTATACATAATACTGATCGTTTCCTAAGAGAATTTTCAAGAAAAGCAAATCGGAGCTGGGAGTATACGAAACGTTTTTATTTACAAATGCAGTGCTATTCTGTAAAAACCCTCCTCGGTGAGTTAACCTAGTTGAAGTGAACTTGAGGTGAGCTTTCATCCCATCCTGATACTAAGGATTGAATATTTGAGGTGGTGGCTTGTCTAACTAGAGGAATGGGATGGCTTTTGCCTAACGTTGGAATATAATACAAGAACTCATTTTCTTTTAGACCTCTTTAATTTTTATGTAAACAAAGAGCTACACATTACAGAAATTCGGCGAAATTAATTACAAGGAAAAGAATTGAGGTCAGTCTAAGATGTGAAATTCTGATTCACGAGGAGATTTTATTGAATAATTTCAAAGATAAACATGATGCATGTGCAGAAAAAGGAACGTATTGGGTGTCAATTAAGATTATTATAGATATTATTATTTAATGTACAACCTGAATCTAAAAAAAAATACAATGTATTTAAAATTTATAAAAGAGAAAAGTGGAAGGCATAAAAAAACTGGTCGGCATCGTTGTCAAATTGACAAGTGCACAAAAGGCTGGCTGGATTGCTACGTTGTGTGGTAATGCTGATTCTTTAGATCAAGTAAAGGTCAGGTCAGCCCTCTAGTTACGCCAAGAGTCGACCAGTCTCATGGCGATGTCCCGAAAAACAAGGTGACCATAAATATATCATATTCTAACAATACATTCTGACTATTCTATGAAATTGCATCCTTACAATAATAATATCATGTTATTAAACGATACACCTCTACATTTTACACATTACATTAAATTTTTTTTTTTTTTATTTGCTATGCCTTTGCCTAACCCTTCGCGGGAATACAAGCGTGATGATATGTTTATTAAACGATATTATTATAGTCGATATTATTTATCTTAGTCGAGTCCGCCAAAGAAACAACTTTAAATAACACTAAGATAAATAGACGTTTTACTTAGTACGTGCTTTAGCTAAATATTATTTCTGTTACTGTCTCACAACTGTCAAAACTATCCATGCAAGATAAAGACGGAAACATTGTATTTTTGTGGACCTAAGAACTTAAAACGTGGCCGTCTCTCAGACTGCTGTTTCACATAAATCACTCCCAGAAAGGTGACAATACCTGACCTGTAGACAACACACAGAGTGCCAGTGACCGAAATAGCATGACATAACCGATATGAAGTCATAATATTGTAATACTTACATTGCTGGCTAAGATAACAGGCATAATATCGTGTGTACTGAATTTGTAAGTGAAATGGTGAGGTAAACAAGTACAGATATAGGAAGGTAGAAAAGCGAAACCTACGATCAAGTATTAATATCCATATTATTAGAAATGTCTTGGTTACGGAAATAAACACATGTATAACGCACGGGGAAGGCCATATCCGTAAATTTAACAGCGATCCTATTCTAATCCCTGTCTCAATTTTTGGCAAGTTTTAGACATTGATTCTCTAAGATGAGATGGGGACTAGATTTTTAACGGTTTTAGTACCGAGAATTGGCCTTCAGATATTGTAAACAAGAACACGCAATGCCTTCTTTCACATACTTTTATTATTATTTTTATATTTCCTTGCAGTACGATCGCACTGACACAGTTTCATTCCTCTCTCGAGATTAAAAATAACGATCAGTCAACTTTTTAATTTGAGTGTGGTAAAGTCTCGGGGTACGGTAATGTTTTTTACAACCCATACCATCACGCCTGTATTGCCCGAAGGGATAGGCAGTGGTATACTAATGTACGAGTACACCCACATTTTTCCGGTATGTTAGGTCCCATGTAATAGGGGGCGAGCTTATTACCGTTAACCAAGCACAAATCCTAATTTCGAGCTGCTGCTGAGCATTTCATTGAAAAACGGAATGACACTTTGCTCGACCTGGGAATCGAACCCAAGACCTCTAGCGTAGCAGTCGCGCTTAGAACCATTAGGCTATCGAGGCAGTTATGTTTTTTATAGAATGAAAAATATCGAGATTTTCCATACTTTTCCCCTTTTTCTTTACATTTTCCCTTTCTCGACACAGGGATAAAATTGCCACAGCCTTATCGTGCTATAACAGTAATAAATAATGTTTAATCTAAATAACTGATTTAGCACAAGAGCCTACTATTGTGTACACGACAGCATCACATGACTGCCAAAGCCTCCAGGAAAAACAAGTCTCAAATAAGAACAAGTACACTAATATTTTGTTAAAAAAAAAACTATGTAAGAATGAATGGCAAATAAAAATTGAGTGAGTGAACGTCGTGGGGGTCAATACTCCGTCAGTAGGTCAGCAATGAGTCGCAGAGGCCCAGAGACCAGTCCCTGTGCGCGCCAGAGCCTTACCTCATTTTCCGCCGCCGGCATCCATCATTCGAGTAGGTATGAAAGTGGTGATGGGGATGACATCATCCCGATTCCTGCAACCTGACTTGAACCTTCGTCATAAATGTTTGGGTGGTGTCTTGTTAGCCTGGTGGTCACAGGTTGTGCGTTTCCGGAGTCTCGAGTACTGGGTTCGATCTCCGGCTCCGGAGTAGTGTTCCTCTAGCCGCAGTCTGGGTTTGTGCAAATTTAGAGGCACACAACTTCATAACCTCGTCGGAAAATACCAAAAGCTTTGTGTTATGCTGTGGATCTCAACGAACGAGTATTCATTTAAGTATTAATTTAAGTATTTGAGTATTAATTTCAATAATCATTTTTCAGTATCATGAACATACATAACACAATGCAATTACCTAGTTGTTGATGCATTTGTGGAAACTAAATTATTTGCATTTAGAAAAATCCTAAAAATGGTTTCGGTAAAAACAGAAAAGCATGCATTGTGTGCTGAAAATAAACATATCTCAGTAGTGTTGCATTTAATAAGGGGCGAGCCTATTGCCATTAACCGGGCACAAATCCTAATTCCGAGCTGCTACTGAAAATTTCATAGAAAAACCCACTAACACTTTACATTTTGACCCACACTGTCACTTTGGGACCTAAATATACCGGCGAACTGTGGGTGTACATTTGTTACACCTCTGCCTAACCCTTCGGGGAATACAGGCGTAATGGTGATGGATGGTGTTGCATTTAAATTCGAAATGAAATATTACGTATTCGTTTGGATAACTTCCACTGTATGTACCTCCAGTAATAAAAATAGGAGTAGAAAAGAAATTAAATATATAATCTGCTTATAAACCAATTAATAATCCAAAATTGCCTAAAATGCTTAAATACCTTTTTTATACTATGACTAATGAATAGCTTACAGCCAACCAGTATTTTTTACCTCCCACAAATTACATGATAAATGATTCGAATTTGTCTTACAATTATATATTTAATATTTTATAAGTAATTAGTTCCATTAACACACACTTTAAAATAGTGGCACATTAACAGCACCCATTTTTATAGTTTTCCTAAACTAGTGTACTCGATGACGTAGTGAAACTAGCATATTTATAGCAAAGAATACATGTCCGCCTATTATTATTTAAAAGCAAACACGAACTATCAGTATAGTTGGTATAAAATAAAATTAGTAACGGTTCTTTAGTTACAGACAAAAATGGCAAAAGAATCGATTTAGAAACCTGTTTCATGAGTTTTTTATTATTAGTATTTATTAGCCAGTTTAGATTCGCATAGATTTACGGTAATGGTATTTGATAACGATATTTATAAATGCACCTAAAATGCGAGCTACGCTTCTAAAATTACACAAATGCACTAAATAACATCTTCTATGTTGTTTTATGCGGTTTTTGACTTTAAAAGCAGTCGTAAAGAATTCGAGACATCTTAATATAAAGATAAGTGTAGGTAACTTTTAGTGGTCTAGACGGTTTTCGTTCCATTTTTTGTTACTTTTTCTGCAAAGATGCATCATTTTATATCTCCTTTAGTGGTACTAAATGGGCTGTTGAAGTCTGAAACTATCATTTAGGTTCAAGGTGTGTGTCTTAAAGTAACAAAGTAAAGTGTGGAGTTGCGAGAGGCCTCTAAGAGTTACAGCTCTCGTAGAGGACAAGGGAGGCCGTTCACCCCGCTGTAATAGACGACGGAATAGCGTGGATATGACTAGGTACACATTTTTTACGGAAACATTCTCGTGTTAATTGAAGGTTACTAACGTGCACGAATATGCTAAATATATGTGTGAATAATACTGGATCTTCTATATCTGTTTGACGGTGTAAATGAGCTGACATGTCAAGCTATGAAATTTGTTGAGTTTTAAAAAAAGCAATCAAAATTACATGTACATTTTATCCATATTCTAAATTTTAAATACTTACACGACAAAAAGTCCAAAACTCGTTTAAAATAACTTCAAAAGATTTACAACAACAAAAATCATAAATAGATACTAATTTCCGCCAATCGTATCCATATTACTCTCATCGCTAGTTAGAGGCACCTGTTCACCGCAAAGGACAAAGTCAAGTCGCGGAAATTGTATGAACAGCAAAAAATACTATTGAAGCAACTCTTAGATAGTTCTCAATTGATGTCGATATGTAGCTTTTTTACCATCACTAATTTTAAAATTATCAATTTTAAAATAATTCTCCAGCATCTCAAAAATTTTAAGCATGTTATTTTGATACCATACACGATTTTATATAGTGCATTGGGGTAATTGTGACAACCGGGTGGGTATTTTAAAATATTTATTGTTATTTGTATCATTAACTTATATTTCTTATTATAACAATTATATTAAAATATGGACGACATTTTAGAATATTTATTATTTGGTAGTAATGAATATGTATCGAAACCTACCCGGTTGTCGTGCACCTTATATAATTTGATTTTCTTAGAGAAATAATATACAGATAATATCTGAGCTGAGTGCAACTGAAAAAGTTTCGATGGCTTCGAGAATGAATGGGAGAGGCTAAGTACCTAGGTGCGGTTACAGACTTGCATTCCTTTGCTACGTATCCTATCTGAGATTATTATTACATAGCTGAGCAAGGTATTCCATTCATTGAAAGGGAACAAAAACTTGCAGGGGACACTGAACAGCTAGCTAAGTCTTATACACGCCGGAGTGAATTTGGCATACTCAAACTGAAAGGAAGCTTTCGGTTTTTTCAATTCATATGTACTATGGACATCACTAACATCGGTAAATAAAAATATCGTAACTTATAACTGATGTTAGTTTGGAATCACCAATCCAACTTGAGTAAGCATGGTGATCAATGCTCGTGCTTTTTCTGTATGAGAAAAGGCCTTTGCCCTGTAGTAGAATAATAATGGGCCGTTATTATTATTTTTGTCGTCAAAAATAACTTAAAATAAATTTGGGAACAAACAAGAAGCCTAAACTGTACGTAATAGCTGCCACATAGCTCAGTACCCAATTAGTCTCTCTATTTTCCTAGTAAAGCTTAAACAACGGCCATTGTTCCTTTAACATCAGACTACTAAATACCGGACATGTGTTTACCCACAAGAGAGGACCACAGACGATGTACCATAAACATATTGCAATACACACCACATGCCGTGAAGTATTTGTTCGGTAATTAAGGCTGAATAAACATTTTGATCGGTCTTTCAACTTGACGTAAGCTCAGTACCTAAGTACCTACGCTATTTGTCTGTGATTGAGATACCTAATTGATTTTGGTTAATATAATATGGAGGAATGTTTGCGTGAAAATGGCTAGTCTACGTGGGAATTAGTATTCACGCACCTACCTATGTGGAATAGTAATTTTGATCTAACAATAAGTTATACGGATATAATGTTTGGTACCGAAGTAAACGTGTGTAAGGTATTTATTGTTAGCTAGGTAATAAAGCTATTGTACCCTTTTGTAAGATTTACATATTATTTTAAAGATGTTTAGAATTTATACGTAACTATACTAGAGAGTAAAAGAATGCAATTAAAGTTTATTTGCTATAATAAATTATATTTTATACATTAGCACATTACAGAATACTGGCAACGACCGTTGTTACCAATACCGATGGGCTACTTGTTTTCATTTTTCTATTATTAACGCAATAACTAATCCTGCAATACACAAAGGTACTAACAGCAATGGAGCTGTTTCACGTACACTTAGGATAATGCGTTATAACTTAATGACTTTTCTACATATGACTGATTATCCCAAAATCGTTAAAAACAATTTAATTATTATCTAAATTAGCACAAGATAAAGTTGCTTTCTATTGTTTCAGTATTTAAATTACAATTAAACCTGCTTGAGATAACTTCATCGGATTTTCTGTCCAGAGGCTTAATCAGGGTAAACGGAAACCGGGACTTAGCCTTACGACAGAAAAAAAGTCGATACCTATCATAACAGATGTGATTTATTAAAACAAGTTATTTTTTAGTACCTTTTATTAATGTGTTTAAAATATCCGGTGTGTAAATGTCACGTAGTCGCACCCAGAACGATTGACTTGTATCGAAATGGGCGGAAGCTCACCGCAACCGGTTGACTTCTATTGTGCGACAGTTGGATCACAAGTAGCTAAGTCACATTGCGGTTGCTTTGGGCGTGGTGGTCGAGAATAAACATTGGTTAAATTTGGAATGATCGTCATCTGCCTGCCTTTTTACAAATACAGCTTATTCGGCTTCTAGACCTTAATCAGTTGGATCGTTTCTTCGGGACTCGTCGAGCTTTACAGCCGCAGCGCTATGCTAGTAGTCATCACAGTTGATTTTAGTTCTCAGCAGAGTTGCACTGATTAGAAATAACATAGCGGGCTTATTTCCATTAAAAAGACAAACTTGTTGGAGTAAGATACTAGCAAGTATTTGAGACTAAATTGTTACAGATATAATGATTACAGGTTATGAAGAAAAAGAAACGAAATAATCCCATTTTTCATTTGATTAAATCAGCATGAATTCAATTTTAACTTCATCTTTAATGCATTCATTCATTCCACAATACAAATCGCTCCGTATTTTAAGTAAAAGATAAACGATGAATACGTTCAATCTGGCGCTCAATTTAAACACCGCTTTTTACTCCGTCATTCTTCCAAAGTATTCGAACCTTCACGCGAATCCACAGATGTCTTCAGCACACATTTGAATACTCTGTGAAGATAAAAGTAAATAATGATTGATCATTTAAAAGTGACAATTCATGTATGCATCTTGTGAACATTTGCGCTTCACTCAAACGTCTCAAAACACACGCAATGTGCTCCTGCCAATTGCGAAGCCATTGAAAGATTTGACACAATAATGTTATAGGCAAATGTTTAAGTGATGGACGACAGGGTTCTGTAGATATTGATGTATAAACACGTAGAACAAGTTTTGTTTCCTTAGATGATCTTATCAACCCAAATCATAATGTTTTGGCAAAAAGTGAATAAGTGGATTTAAACTTGTTTTTGATTTAAATGGTTAATAGAAAGACAAATTACAGAGAGGAAAAAATTGAGCTCGATCTGCGTCTATCCCATATTTCTATAGGAACGGAACTACGAGAAGTCTGAAACAGTGACATAAAGATCGAAACCAAGGATATGTATGCCCATTTTGAGCCAAGATTAGGTATGTGGATAAACCCCAAACCCCACTGACCCCTAAACGCATAATGACGTAAGTAGCACGCATTAACACAGGAACAGAAATCATCTGTCGACCACAATGCAGTACTTTCATTATATGCCAAAAAAAACGTAACATGCATTTGTGACCAATCTGTGCAATCTGCGCCTGCGGTTCGCAAGATAATACGAGTATTGCAAGTCATGTGGCGTGCTTGCACAAACCGCTAAAGGGTTAGCCATTGTGCCAGACAATCAGTCTGCAAGATTAGCACAAATGTAAATGTAACACATGCGAATATTTCGAAGAATTAAATCTTTTATTAATAGTAATTTTGACAGGAGTATAATATTGTAGTATTATAAGCCGTTGGTCCCGGCTGTCATTCGTAGATCTTTGGCAGTCGTTGCGGATAGTCAGAAGCCAGGAACTCTGACAACCAGACTAACCAAGAAGTATCGTGTTGCCCAGTAACTGGGTTGTGGAGGTCAGATAGGCAGTCGCTCCATGTAAAACACTGGTATTCAGCTGTATCCGGTTAGACTGGAAGCCGACCCCAACATAGTTGGAAAAAGGTTAAGTAGATGATGATGATAATGTAGTGTTGTATTGGATTGTAAAGAAAAAAATACATTTTAAACTTTAGGATACAATCTAGTTGAATTTAGCACAAGAGAACCCAAAGGAATAATTTTCAAAATTAACGCAAATATTGTCCAATAGTTTTATGTAACTTTGAAGTGTTATGTTTTTTATAAAGACTAACATAAAAATTAACATAACTCAGGCCCCGCAGTGCAGACAGGTTAGCCATCCAAAAGTAATTTATTTGCGGAAAAATAAATTTACTTCATAAAGATATTCCCTTGGTTAACTACAAAATTAACGAGACAGAAACTATGTTTATGATATTGTTTTATTTATGGCTGTAACGTATTATTTTATTTTGCAAACGTCTTCTAAATTTAAACCGGTGATGACGCATTTTCAGCTAATGTTTGTAAGACAACAATGTATCGTTTTACGTACCGCAGCCATTTCCTAAAATGTTGGTTACGAAGACAGTGGTTAAGTATAATAAAAAGCAACTTTAATGCTCTCGTTCGTGCCATCCGGTATTTAAAAAGCAGATGCAAATAATTTTGGGTGAACTGGTTCGCGAGATTTTTTTTTATCCAAAATGACAGTGGCCATTTGCCATTAGATTGTCGCTGGCCTTATTTTGAAATGTGTTCAAACTTATTTTTACTGTACTTTGTAATAATGGATTACTGGAATTTGTATAAATGCAAAGAAAAAGTCATTTTGCGGTAGTAATAGTATAATATTTATAATTTATTTTAGATTTTCTTATATTGCCTCTACATATCCATACCTGTATGACTGTTGTTCTTAAACTGCCTCGGTAGCCTAGTGGTTCTAAGCGCCACTGCTTCGCTAGAGGTCTTGGGTTCGATTCCCAGGTCGAGCAAAAAGTGTTATTGGGTTTTTCTATGAAATTCCCAATGGCAATAGGCTCGTCCCCTATTACATGTGACCTAAACATGGCGGTGAACTGTGGGTGTACATTGGTACACCTCTGCTTATTTTCTTATACCACTTGAAGCTAAGGTAAATAAAATAATATGATTAAAGCCATACTATAATATGTCTCTTCTCACGTCACGCTAAAATGCGTTGATGTCTTTTCCTCGAGTGGTATTTATCCGTTATTTTATATTGTAAGTCATCTTCATAAGCCCTTTATGTTTTCAATTCACACTTTGTAAACACAAGTAGAAAATTTATTATTTATACGTTATCATAGAAACTTACAAAAAAAACCAAGAAAGGGATATTTTTTTTATGTTTCATAAAAATAAATGGGTCATGTCATGAAATGTTGCAGGTAGGATGAACTGAGAGCATCGTATCGGGATCATCAAGCCTTGGCAGGGGTTCAATCCTTTCCTATAGCCCGTGGGAACCTTGACAGATGCGCTCCTAGCAACAACAAACCTTTTTTCGGAAACCTTATTTGTAGGGTGGCCATAAAGTTTTATGTAGTTACAAAATCACAAAATGTTACATTCTTACATTTTAGGAAATTTTGTCAAACCGAAACTTTAACGCAAAATATAACAACAACAGCGTTCTTGAAAACAAAAAAAAAATTCTTTGTATTGAAAATTGGAATGCATTAATACGCATTTTTTTTTAAATTTCTCCGGTCTATTTTAATGCCTTATAATCCACACATTTGCATACTTGAACTCAAACAAACTACTAACCTAGTATTAGTTACTAGTTATATTTTTTATTCCTTTTCTTACGCAAATCACAGTTACCGTACACACATCAATTTGATCAATAGGACAGGAAACAACTCTCTATTTGTTACTCATTTTTTCGGAAACTGAGTTTATCGTTAACGTAATTTCTCAGTTTTTGTGTGTAAGGGTTATTCTGCATCCGGTGAATGTGATATTGGTGTGACTCTTCAAATTCTAGAATTCGCACCAAAAAGGTTAACTTGAATGAAGGCCAAGTGTTTGTAGAAAAAAATTGCAAATCATTCAACTGCCGGGAAGTTGAAAAAGGTCATTTTACTCTCATATATCCTTTGGAAGGTAAGTTTTATTACGTTCTCTTTTTAAATAAATAGTTTTTGTGTCAGATGCACGATGTATGAGTAAAGTGTAATTCTATACATATTTTATAAACCACGGCTTTCATGATTCATAGACGGCGCCTTGTAGTTTGAAAAAAATAATTTTTACTTATATAATTTGTTATTTTACTGACGATGTTTTTGTCAATTAATCCACAAATTCATAATTATCTAACTTGATCACGCTTTATATATTTACTTATTCAAAATGACTGTACCAGTCAGGGAACCAGCAACCAAGAAAATACAGCTTACAGTAAATTCCCAAAATTCCACAAAAAAATGCGCACAATTAAAATAATTTAAATAAGTGCAAACGAACAAGCATTTGTATCACAAAAATGTTATCTCTCACATTGTTATAACATCACACGATTTGTCCAAAAGAAAGTGCAGAGCGGTCCTTTTGATGATAACATTCTTTGTGAGGCAGTAAAAATATTTACCTGTTTACGCAAAGAAACGAACGTTTTTGTTTGATCGTATAACTTTCTTTGAAACTGTTACATTCAAGGGTGAACGAGGTCCTATTATTAGCTGCGGACAGAGTTACCTAAAGGCGTCACAACGCTGGGGCGGTATTGGGTGCACAAATAGAATCGGTTATTCTTCAGGTATTATCTT
Source organism: Caradrina kadenii (assembly GCA_947462355.1). NCBI lineage: Eukaryota > Metazoa > Arthropoda > Insecta > Lepidoptera > Noctuidae > Caradrina > Caradrina kadenii. Next base: position 6,477,771 of record OX381677.1, on the reverse strand, counting down.
TATTGAAGGAACAATAGCACATATATCGAGCTACGTTAGCGGTGTGTACAATAGAAAATATATTAATAAAGAATTTTTGTGTTAATTTTGTTTGAGGGCGGTTGCCGATTAATGTACCTGCGGGGTTTTCAAAAAAATTTTTGGAACGAGCGCAATATAAAAATGACTCCAATTTACCTAAATTTTTTGGCATTGGTTGTCGATTGCGGTTAGATTTTGAAAATGTTTAATTAGTAGAATTGGGGTTCAAAATAAGCCTTCTAGATACATAATAATCAACATAACGTTAACTACTGTAACAAACACGTGTAATACATAGCATTATTTTATAAAAAGAACAATTATCTAAGCTGTCGACATAATTATTGTTTAAGTCAAACAAAAGTGTAAAACTATAATTAGTTTTAAAATCAGATCACGCATCATGGCAGAATACAATATTACGGTACGACCGTAAAACGGTGATTAAAACTAATCCTAATACAAGCGTGTAGTGAGTAATTATTAAACGCATTATTTTATTTTAATGGAGCAACTAATTTAATTACGTTATACTGATATATTATAAAGAAATAAGAGACTTATGTATCAAGAAATTGACTTGAAAAGTAGAAAATGTCACGAGTGACAACGTGGCAATAAACAAACCAGAAACCCTGAACAAACCTATTTGGTAACATGTTAATATCATCAATAAAAAATCACATAATCATAAATTCACAAACAAAAGAGGCCTTCTCTCTATAGACACCATATTTTAGTTTTATGGGTTTTGCATCACACAATATCTTATGTTAAACGATCCAATCATCCCATTCATGTTGATTATTAAATACTCTAACCATAGTATACTGTGCCACTATAATGTACAAAATTAAATGTTAAACCACATTCATTGAGAGGCAACTTCCGGTGAAATCCGGACAGCGGAAAAAAGTAATCTAAACAAACACATGACAAGAATAATAGCAGATGGCGCCTGAGCGGAAATCGAAAGGGATTTTTTTACCAATTTTTTGTTCCTTATTGAAAGCAAAGAACCTACGAGGATATGATTTCAAAAAAATAGTGAAAGCGTTTGATGGTTTGACCGTGAGGAATATTGAGGTTTAAGGTACTTTGAGGTTTTGTAGTTCGGAGAGGCAATTTACGTACTTTTAAGAAAGTTCGTTTTCAATTCTCAATCTCAATTTATAAGAAGATTTTGACATTATTTATTGCTGAAATAATTTTGCAACTAGATTTAAAATGTTTTACTCTCAGATGAAAAATATAATATTTATTATCAGTAAGATGTTGAAAATGATACCGCCCAAATATAGTGGAGCCGGTCCCATAACGTATGTATGTCGAAATCCGAATTGAATTTCATTTAATTTTTATTGTTATTTTCTTTTGCCAAAATAAGTGCAGTTAACATTTTGAGTGTACTTTTAAGAGAAACAATTAATAAATTATCTTTTATCGCTACAAGGTGGTCCCGTAGACTCGTAAAGTATAAAATTATATGGAAGCACGGCCATCGACTCTGAGATATAAATCTTCGATCACAGTGATTGACATTCAATTAATTTATAACTTTCGCTCCAGAATTGGTTGCTCGGATTTGTCACAAATATCGAATGGCAGATGAGAATAGTATAATTATAATAATTGTTATATTTCGGGATAATTTCTCGTTGATCTATAAATAAATAAGAGCATGTTCAAGACCGCATCGAATTACTAAATGTCAACCTATTTTTAAACGCACCTTGCGCGATACCATTGTGGCACACACTAGCTATCAATTAGGTTTTATTTATATCTACCTAGGAAGCATGCGATTAATGTTAATTAGTACGTTAAGTGGCATTTAAATATCGCCGTCAATAAGGTCCAATTAGAAATGATGTAACATCTTACACGCGGTGCTTACTTTGTCGGTAATGAATACTTAACAATGTAACAAAACTGGCAAGTTGCGGTGATGGCAGATGGACCATAGCATTCAGATTCCTAGTTGAACAGTAGCCAAGAGATGGTACAAAAAAGGATCGCAGGCCGATAGCTATCTGGACTATATACAACGTGTTATATATTAAGGACACGCCCTAGAAGTAGTATGCTAGGAAGCAACTTCTAAATCGATTTCAACTACTTCTAAAAGTGGTTATTATTTATCCTAAAATAATTAAAACTACTACTACTAGTGGTCCTAAGTGCGACTGCTACGCTAGAAGTCTTGGGTGCGATTCCCAGGTCGAGCAAAAAGTGTTATTGGGTTTTTTCTGTTAAATTCTCAGTAGCAGCTCGGAGTTAAGATTTGTGCCCGGTTAATGGCAATAGGCTTTCCCCCTATTACATGGGACCTAAACATACCGGCGAATTGTGGGTGTACATTGGTACATCTCTGCCTAACCCTTAGGGGAATAGAGGCGTGATGGTGTGTAATTAAAACTAATTTTCTAATTCGGGTCTTCGAGGGTGTGCTATTTCAGTTGCATGTTGTATATGATACTAAATAGATAAAAGGCCCATAAATTACCTCGAGTAAGACCTGAATGAGACCACCAAAGATGAGACAAGCACGTCACAAACGCGAAGCGTCCACACAGCAGTTAGTGGAGCAGTAATGGAACAAACTGTTCAATTAGTGTCAATAATGATGACAATGTTACTCTTTACTCTTAAATATATTGTAATTCCTGTTATAGTAATGGCATTTTTGAAAATACACTTCGTAAAATCGGCTTAAGTTTAACTGTGGTTGTGCGGTCCAGTAATGTTTTATACTCACGTATTGCGACCATCAGTGGAACGCTTACTTTAAGTTGTGAAGACAATTTGTTAGAATTAAACCGTAGGCTGACGGTGTTAAGAATTTAAGATATTTGTAATCTTTTCTTTACGCCTGGCCAAAAATAAAGGCATTGAAGAGGCAAATGACATGTAAATTGTCTGTAGCCGGAAGATGTTTATCCACGTTCGTACACATGTTCAATGTTATAAGAAAAAATATTATTCAAACTGACTTATTTTAACTGCCTTGCAGTTAATAGCAATAGGCTCGCCCCCTATTACATGGAACCTAAAAACATACCGACGAACTGTGGGTGTACATTGGTACACCTCTGCCTAACCCTCTGGGGAATAAAGGCGTGATGATATGTTATATTATTTTAAAAAATAGTTTAATTACCTATTTTATTTCAATTTTAAATTTTAGTTAATAGCAATAGGCTCGCCCCTTATTACATGGGACCTAAATATACCGGCGAACCGTGCGTGTACATTGTCACACCTCTGCCTAACCCTTCGGGGAATACAGGCATGATGGTATTTATTTAAATTTTTCGCTCCGTTCTTTCTAAGATCTAGTTAAGCATTAGGTATGTACACTATCTACTACGGTAACAAGTAACAATGTACAGGAATAGGTAGTGCACGAGCGTGGGAGCATGCCGCAGGTGCAATATCGTAGGGCGATGCGTTTCCTACGATGCAATGCACCGTGCAGATGTGCCGACGAAGATCTTTAGTGTGGTAGATGAGGTCGCTTGTAAAAACAGTGATTTTATATAAACATACTTAAATTTCGTCAAAATTAATAAATGGCTACCTACACACTACCAGTCATTATAAATTTAATTACATCCTAAGATAGTAATGTTAATATTGTGTACCATTATGCAATTGCACTTCGGAATATTTATTTACTCAACAAAACCAGTCTAATGTTTTTATGCATTTTACCTACTTGGAAAGATCTTAATCACATTAGAAAATTCAATTAATAAAAATGTCGATATGAATATTAATAAAGGCTTCAACATTTTAACGCCATACACATAAAGTACATTTTACCTTAGGTAGGTAAAACTACTATTACTGGATAAGTAATTTGTCTTGTCTAGCTCGTCTTAAGGCTATGTATAATGCGGATAAGTTTTTTGCCAGTTTGAACGTTAGACGTGAGTTCGTTAAATGTAATGGCTATTGCCATATAAATAACGATATAATTGACGTTTTAGTTTATTTACAACTAATCCTTGTTGCTATGCAAAAAAACGGTGGTTGTTGTAATGACAATAATTTATCAGCAGTTACTAATTAGTTTAGCCGTTTCATTATTTTAATTAATTTTATATATTTTTACTTTACAATGAAATTATCAGAGTTCATAAAAAAAAACTGTTTCAAAGTAAAACACATTTTCCAAATGCTGTCCATATTTAAAAGTAGCTTATGCTCGCGACATTGTCCGCGTAGTTTTATCGTAACGACGATGTAAGATAATATTATCGTAACGTGATGTTATATAGACTAAAGCCTTCCTCGATAAACGAACTATTCAGCACAAAAATAACTTTTCAATTCAAACCAGTAGTTCTTGAGATTAGCGCGTTCAACCAAACAAACTCTTAAGCTTTATAATATTAGTACAGATAATATATTTCCAGTTTTACAGGAAATTATTCCTAAACAATTTTGAAATAAAACACAAAATTGAAATAACTAAACACCTACGCAAGTATTGAGCTGTTTAAGACCACCTTTCGTATGAAGTAACTGAACCACATCCTCTTTTACATAATATCGTAAATCAATATATCGGCCAAGAAAATAGAAACTAAAATCAGCGAAACCCTTCCCCGCACCTGTTGAACCAGCTTTTTTCAATAAACTTTTTAGATGCCCAAGATTTGATAACACAAGGTGCAAAAGTTTGAGAAACTGAACACCTTATTAACATCGTACGCCCGCAGCAATACCTTCAGTCCCAAAAATAAAGCAAACCGATATTTGATAATAGCAGCCGAAATTATTGCCTTAGTAACCCATTCCTGACCTACCATCAGCTGCCTCTTGTCGACCCATATGTTACAAATATAGGTCATTAGAGCCCACACTGTTTCGAAAGAACAGATTTTATGTTCATTCAATTTAAGGTCCATTTTGTAAGCACCAAAATGTTGGACAAAAATTGGACAGTGGTAATGAATCTTCTAAAACAAGGCACCTGATTTGTATTATTTTATCGTCGAAGATTGGTGACAGGTGCAGGTGGTTACAACATGGTCATTTGTTAAAGAAATCGGAATGGATCTCTGAATTGTTAAAAAGAAAGTGATTGTTTTTTTCATTCAAAGTTTTTGTTTGATCCTCTTTTAATGATTCAATTGTGTATCACTCAGAATTCATAACAATTCTTTATCAGATGTCAATCATAGTAAGCATATATCGGCACTTAATTTATCTGCTTACATGTTTAATTAAAGTTTTGATGATGTTACTGACATTATCTAGCTCTCTCCTGAGGTCATTGCACTGTGTCTATTTTTAAATAGATGACTAACTATTTATTTTTATAGATGTAAAGTTGATAAATTTTACACAAAATATAGTTAAATCACTTAAAATCCTTAACGGTTTACCCGTTAAGTATTTTTTATTTTATTTTATTTATTTGGAACAACAAACAGATATACAATATATGTTATATAAGGAGTAACATTTACATACTTAATTTACTTAAATATAGTGTACAAGTAGGTAGTAACAAAATTATAAAATTGTATATCCAACCACGTTATCCACAAAATATGCCAGTTGTAATGCTAAAAATAAAAACTACGTCATGCAATACAGTCTCAAAGAATAAAAGAAAAAAAATATATATATTATAATTTTGTAAATGAAAAGTTTAGATAGAAGTTAAGTTACAGTTACATTTAGATATCTTGTGAATCTTGGGGGTTTTTTTTAAATTCAAAGTGTGGTGAAGTGATTTAATGAAGTGATTTAACTATATATATTACTTCAAAAAACTGCCACAGATATTAAATTATTTATTTATGTAAGTAGTAACAATAACACAATAAATCATTCATAACTGTATCAAGTTCAGTACATTATTAAATTAATGAACTGTATATAATTTCACTGACTTGTTAACATATTATATTATCGCTACTTGCCATATTTGCTGTTACTATTTTCGGAACAATAACGTATTGTTACTTGTTACATAATTTTATGACAATTGTTTATTTTGCCCTAGACATACTTAAAGGCATCGGAACCAATTGATATAACATCATCATCGTAAAACTGACGGCACGGAAGGCGCTGAAGTTGAGCGATTGGTTGCTTCGCTGCGTGTGCCGACTCCGATTCCCACACGGGATAAATATTCGTACGGCCTACAGGTAGTTGTTCCAGGTCTGGTTATTTATGTACGTGAGTTTATACGTTTGTAAACGCACACACGGTACATGAGAAATGCCCAGTGAACACTGCTTAGTGCTTGACTTGCGCTTTTCATTACCCTACCTTGTTTCAACATTCTTAGGTATGTCAAAATCATTTATTATCATTTATCAGGCCATCTTATCCTACAACTGGGCAAAGATTATCTTCCAGTCTCTACTTATCGCGGCATCTGGATGGCATGAACCTGTACAGCTCCTTTTATTTATTCGGAACGCTTGAGTAGCTTATTATCTTAATCTAGCACCAGAACTAAGCTAACATAGAAAAGGCTACAGACGTGAGACTTTTGCATTCTGCCAACACTCTTGGAAATTGAATGTATTTTTTTTAAACATTGTTTGATGACATGCAAGCTGATAGCCTACTTGATATTAAGTGGTCACCTCTGCCTAAAGACATCTGCAACACCACAGGCCTTGCAAATACGTCGCCATCACAGAAACAAAGTTAAAATAACTTTTGTGCCTGTTATTACACGGGCACCCATACCTTCAAACCGGAACACAGCAAGGCGTTTTTTTTATTCAGGATGGGAAATCATCTAATGACTTTCACCGCCCTGGGCGAGGCGGGAGGGAGTGTCAGATTTTTACTGACTAAAACCCACCCATTTTCCTTCTTGTGCCCTTTGCGTTTCGGGGGCGCGGCATCTCTTACGAACAACCCGCAGCCCCGGTAGACAGCAACGCTTTGCGGCAGAAATAGGTAATGTTTTTTTTTTAATAAGCAACATTTGGTACGATGTCTCAGGAAGCAGCTAGTAAGCAATCAATTGATGAAACAAATAAGCAGTGATTTTATATCTATAACAAAACAAAGTTTCCATTGGAAGACGAATCTAACCCAATAGAAGATTGTAATTATAGATTTAACAATCTAGCCATAACAGACATAAATAGTGCCGCAATAGAAGGCATCATAAAGACGTACGTAGCCGCTATTAGTATTGAAGGGTAAGCAGATATACCCACACTAGTGGCAGCAATCGGAACAATTGAGGTTCTCACGTCATAACAGTGGTAATAGAAGATGTAAGATAATATTATGCGTCAAGTACGACTCGTTGTTGGTTCGGGGTTCCTCATGTAAATATCATATATCCAATTCATATTTCCAATAACAGACCAATAGTTGTTTTTTTGAAGAACTGGATCTGTTTTTATTCGTGTATTAGGCTAATTGTGGCTTAAGTAGGATAGGTGTTGTTATTTATAAGTGTTAAATATTAATCAGAATTAACCTATGCAATTCTATAGATATTAACATTATTTCCGAGTGTCATAGGCAATGATAAAATTGACTTCCATGTGGACGAAGCGGTGGACAGAAGCTAGTTTTTAATAAAAATAACAGTTGAAACATATTTTATTCAAGCATAATTTTTGCTAGTCTAATTTTGGAAAACTTTTAAAACTTTAAACAGAATATTGAAATTGTTTTTTGTTGAGCCTATTGTGTATTCTGCCATCATATATACATATCTGCTATTGTGTATATTGCTTATTCTGACATCATGCTGCTTAATTAATGTTAAGATGAACACATGAATTATGTTCATGAGTTTTTATGTGAATTTGGTATAGGATGATAAGAGGTACACCTCACCTTAGGTAGGTATACCTTCTTAATCCTTAAATACTTATTATCTTCACATGATAAGAGGTGCCCGCAATCTAGTTTACATTATAGATTCATAATAATCATCTTCATCTGCTTAGCCTTTTCCCAACTATGTTGGGGTCGGCTTTCAGTCTAACCGGATGCAGCTGAATACCAGTGTTTTACATAGAGCGCCTGCCTATCTGATTACCACAACCCAGTTACTGGGCAGACTTCCTAGCTTCTGACTATCCGTAACGACCGTCAAAGATCTACGAATGACAGCCGGGACCAACGGATTTACATGCTTTTCGAGACACGGGGGTATCACACTACCAACTTCAAAACTCCGGGCTGCTACCGAGCAAATCCTAATGGAAAAACCCAATAATACTTTTTGGCCGACCTGGGAATCGAACCCGGGACCCCACACCCGTCATTCGCACTTGCGACCAAGAGATCAACGGGGCAGTTCATAATAATATTATTAAAAATCATAAGTTTTGGAAGCCACATTATTTTAATCAACAACGTACCACATTACAAAGTACACCTGTGTTTTCCTCAAGGAACCCCGATTTTTTTCCCAAATCATTTCCATGAATCATAAGCCTACCGGATGCTTCTCGTAACTAACAGTCGGTCGTTACGAGAGCGAATCTAATGTCAATGTGAACCGTATAATACTCATTGTGATTACTATACAATTAGCATTTTTACCAGCTCTGTTCTATTTGATAACGGTGAACAACAAAAAGTATCCTAGTGTTGTTTGAAAGCATTCCTTTTATTTGTTAAATTGTATTAAAACATTATTACACACAAAATCGTAAATTAATAAAATATTGCTCTAATATAATTTATTTTCTGTAACGATGTAAAGTAATTGTCAATTTAATGTATGAATATTGGCTTGTGACATTGCTGCGGTGGGACTCTGATTTATAAAATTCAGAAGTACCCTTCATTTGGAGATTAAGGTTTCAATGTATTGTCTAAGCACAATCTTCTTGCGTTATAATATAGCACTGTATTAATACGTAGCCATTTCTTCAAAAAAGAAATTTGTTTTATTTTATTTTTTATTTATATTTTTATGAAGAGTTAGTGTGCTTTCAGTATGTAGAACTGAGATTAATAGTATTCAGTTCTTTTTAATATCTAAGATATTAAGGTAGGTTTGATTTATGTATCATGCAAAAACATTAGCGATTCTGAAACTGGAACGAATCTGGTGCAGTTTCTGAATAAAAAAATAAATGAATGTGTAATATTTATTCTTTCTACCTCCATATAAATAGCAGCCACATAATTATTTTGAGACGGCAACACCCACGTTCCTAATACTGATAGAAAACGTGCAGAAGCGTTAATTATTGTCAGTCTAGATTGGACGGTAAATGCGTGGTGAAGTATATAGCACGCATTATGCAATGAATGCATAGTTACATAGTGGCATAATACCTAGTAGCCGACGCGACAACGTAACCGAGCGGTAATGGCGTCGTCGGCGCGCAATCTTCCGTGATAGTGAACTTGAGTTTTTTCGCGGCGCGCACGCACCGTTAGTTTGAGCTACATTCCGCGGTTGCGCCGGCCCGCCGCTCCGCGGAGCCACCACCGCAACGATAGATGTTCATGGAATCATGCCTTGCTTAGACACAATCTATCTGTTCTGTTATTTCTTACTTTTGTAGATGTCTTCAATCCGGATGTTCGGTTTTGTAACCATGTATTTTTAGAATTATCTCGGTACCGTTAAGAAATTGAGATTTGTTTGTATTGTTTGCAAATGAAGTGGGTAAGTAGGTGTAATTCAGAAATGTAAACAAATAAATTCATGACCTAGAAGGAGAGATGGATTACTTTTTTAATTAGACTTAGATACTTCATTTCTAACATTTGTAGACAGGTTAGGTCACTTTTTACGGCTTAATCTTTACTAACATTTTATGGTTGTAAAATAGGCACAAGAACTTTTATTTTATAAATATAAACATTTCATGAACAGCAGTTGTATACCTGTGATCATTATGAATAATATGTCTAATATTTTTTCAAATAACACGATTTATCAAAACGAAGTTATTTGATATGCCATAAATAAACTATGTAGGTAGGTAGGTACCTTTAAAAATCTAATTTGTATATTGCTTACTGCAATTACGGTGCATTACGGTTCGAAATCATGCGTGAATAGAATCGATAACATAATTTAAAATAACGACAATTTATTACGCTGATAAATTAATAGTATTATAATATTCATGTTTCATGACATAAAAATTAGCTCAAACAATTTTGACTCGCCCCAAATCAATAAGTAATTACATAACAAAATTAAAATCATTGTTCAAAACTTCAGCACAGTAAAAAACATTCGGCGCACAAAACAGTCCAATAATAAAATAAAAACACGTCAGAAAATAACAACCACTCTAATGCTAGATCTAAGCTTTGAAGGCTGCGCGAGCGCTGGGTCAACGACCTACCATTGCCAATGTCAGCCATCTTGAGTTCCGCAGTCGCTTACGTTCTTCACGTAAGAGGCTGTAACGATTCGTGTTTGTGTGAGTACGTAATGTTCGTTTTTCTATGTCTCCACGTCTGTGTGCGTGATTAGAATTGAATGTAGACGCATACATCCGCACAATAATTTTGTTGTGTGCTGTAAGCTTGCGTGTCGGGTTTTGTTTAACTTTATAGTCTCTAGGTGGCGTTACTAAATAGAGGCTTTAGCCATTTGTTGTTCCATAATTTGATGTTTGCTTATAAAAAGTGCCATATTATTATTTATGACAACTTAGCAGAAATAGCAGTAAGATTAAAATTTCGTCTAATGCGAGGTGAATAACCAAAGTGAAGGTTTTTCATGTAATAACGTCTGCAACGTGAGTTTTCACGTGACAATTTGGCACTTCAGTTTTCCATATCAATAACATTAACGTTTTAGCGGAACAATAACGTGTTTTTCTGTTTTTCTGTTCTGTTATGAATTTTAGCCGTCATAATAATGTAACGGCTGTATTAATTAGATTTAGATGACCGTGAGCGATGGTATGAAGCTTCGAATAAGCTAGCTACCTTTATTAGCACTGACATCCATTTACGAAATTATGATTCTGATTTAATTTATTGGAAAAATAACAATATTTACGACTACTTCTATTATAATTTAAGTGCCTGGTAGCTCATTAATACTATATAATATCTCATTAAAGTAGGTCTAACTCACTAATAAAATGTTGAGCCGAGAATCGGAAATTGGTCATATATCACGTATTTTTTTTTTTTGACATGGATTATTAAAAATATTTTAAAGCCAAAGTTAAGTTATTTATTTCGATCATATAAGTTTTAACGTCATTGAGGTAAGAAATGAGTATATTAGAGGAGGTTTGAAAGTAGCGCCAGCGACAGGAAAATTGAAAGGAAACCGTTTGTCTTGGTATGGGCATGTAAAGAGGAGGGATGAGACGCATGTGACCAAAAGCGTTATGTATATAAATGGTGATGGATGGATAGAAAGATGGATGGAATGTGTAAAGAATGATATGAAAGAGAATAGGCAGTCAGTGATAGCATGACGGTTGACAGGACGGCGTGGAAGAGGAAAACATGTTGCGCCGACCCCAAGTAACATGGGATAAGGGCAGGAAGATCTTGAAGTATTAACGTCATTTACATTAAAAAAAAAATTGAATTTGGTTGCCGTTTCCAAAAGGTCGTTATAACTTTTGGAACTTGTAAAGGAAATAGTAAACATTAAACCTAAACTGCTCTGTGTTGCCGGGGCTGCGGGTTGTGCGGCCGGGGCTGCGGGTTGTTCGTAAGAGATACCCCGCCCCCGGAACGCAAAGGGCACAAGAAGGAACATGGGTGGGTTTTAGTCAGTAAAAGTCTGGCACTCCCTCCCGCCCCGCCCAGGGCGGGAGAAGTTATTTGATGGTTTCCCACCCCCTAAAAAAAAAGAAAAATAACTGCTCTGTACCAACTTCAATTAAGTCATTTCAAATAAATTTAAATTAGTTACTCGATCATCAATAGTTGCTATCCATCTTAAACCAAAAATCGAAACGGTTTATTTAATAATTAGAATTTAAACCAACTAATCGCCATTAGCCGGTATTTCGTATTATTTTTTTAATACTAAATAAAAACTAATATCGAATATTGATGGTGTGATAAACATCGCGAATCTCTGCGTTGCAAGGTTTTAAATATCAATCTGTAAGGTGAATGTTCGACATTTATGCAGACATTAAAAATATTTCGAATGTTATGTTTTTTTATTATTCATAGACGAAATAGGATTCCTAAAATATACAAGCTGCATTTCCAATAAAGTGTTTTGCAAACACGTTAAATATTTGGAAGCATTTTGTGTATATGTTTTTCCGGTAAAAAAGAAAAAATAACAAATAGAGATGGCTTGGATGCTAGGCTATACCTACAGAAGCTTACGCACACAACCCACATTAAGAATAGTTATAGGTAAGGTATAGATAAAGACACACATACCATCACGCCTGTATTCCCCGAAGGGTTAGGCAGAGGTGTACCAATGTACAGCCACTGTTCGCCGGTTTGTTTTGGTACATGTAATAGGGGGCAAGCCTATTGCCATCAACCGGGCACAAATCCTAACTCCGAGCTGCTACTGAGATTTTCCTCGAAAACCCAATAACACTTTTTGCTCGACCTGGAAATCAAACTCAAGACCTCTGGGTAGCAGTCGCGCGTAGGACCACTACATATATGTAGGTATAGTAATAATAACATAGTACAGACGAGTAGCTGCAACAGGCTGTACCTACTTCCAATTATTCGTCTTCAGACGTTAATAAAGACATTACCTACACTGAATAACTTAATTGAATCGACCGTCCCGTCTAAATGCATCCCTGTTATTTATAGAAAAAACGTCACGAAATTAAGTAATTATTCAGATTAAACGCGGCACCAACCCAGATACCATCGTACCCGAACTCCATCAATTACACTTAAAGATAGAAAAATAAAATACAATATTATTGAGTCTTTTTAAAAGTGAATGTATGCAAATGAAGGCATTTAGTCGATTCTTTGTTTATTTGTATAGATAGTGCAAATAATTGAAGATGGCAGGTGTCGGGCCTTGGAACGTATTTATTTTCACCCCTGGCTTTATATTTAGCAGACAGAGGAGACCAAGCTTCACGATCTTTTTACACTTGAACTTCCTTTTGTTGAATTTTATGCAAAATCGTATTTTGAAAATAATGTATTAGTATTTCTTTTGTAAACAAATTTTATTTTAAATACTTATATACCTATGCATTTATTACATCAATAAAACTATGAAAAACCATTCGTGTTGCATTTCTATTTTGTTTCATCACTCAAAATAAAAATTAAAATAATGTTTTTTATCATTATTTACATTACAAGAGTTTTAAGTGTATTCGTGAGGGCAATTTTTCCGTGCCTCTTCAAAAGTCAGTGGACGTATTACGGAGCTTAAATTACAAGCAATAATAATAAAACTACACATTTAATACGGTTAATATGACCACGAACGCAGTGGTAACAGAGTCCAGTACTTAAAACCGTCAGTATTCACCTTTTAAGGTGAATTGAGTTAATAAAAAGATTGCGTAATGCGCGTTTTCGAATTAAAAGATATTCTGGGGGCTGGGAAATCATCAAATAACTTGTCCCGCCCTGGGCGGGGCGGGAGGGAGTGTCAGACTTTTACTGACTAAAACCCACCCATGTTCCTTCTTGTGCCCTTTGCGTTCCGGGGGCGCGGTATCTCTTTCGAACAACCCGCAGCCCCGGCAGGCATCGGCCCTCAGTGGCCCCTTCCTTTTGCTGACATCTCTTTCAGGCGCGCGTGGAACACGAACGCGCCGTCGACACGGCCTGTCGTAGTTTAAACGTAAGGACGGTGAGCTACCCATTGCTCACCGTCCACAGGCCCGTATCTACGGTGGCCGGGAGTCGTCTCACGGCTCCCGACGTCCGGAAAACTACGAGTACTTACCGTACTTATTTGTCACCTGCGGGTTGTTCGAAAGATATAACGCGCCCCCGGAACGCAAAGCGCACAAGAAGGAACATGGATGGGTTTTAGTCAGTAAAAGTCTAACACCCTCCTCCTCCCTCAGCCAGGGGTCGAAAGTCATTTGATGATTTCCCATCTGTTTAAAAAAAACTTATTCGACACACTAATTTTTTGTTTGAGAAACCGGAGGTTATAATAACACACAGACAAACCCAATCTATCGATTAGTCCTAACTCAGCCACACAGCAATTATACATTAATAATAACACACATTACCATAGAAAAAAACATGTCAAAATCAAAGCTCGGGTATTGTTTATATAATTGAGGCCATTCCAAAATGTCATGTAGGAACAATAGCACCTAACATTCTATATATTATAGTAATTATACACCCACGGTCGACCGCAAACCTTGACGCTTCCAGTTGTATGTGACCTAATCCAGATTAACGAAGATATTCTAAAGGACGTTCCTTTCAACTTGGCTCTTTTATTTTGTCGGATAAATTTTCTTGTAAAAAGCTTAGTGTCAATTTTGCAGACATGATTCTTTTCGGGTCTTTAAAGTAATTTTGCTTGGGAAAGGAGTTCTGACTTGGACCTAATCTGTGAAAGTTGAGACATCCTTATTTTTATACAACATTCTAGATGGAGCTTATTGCAAAGTTTTAAATAACCATTTTTAAATCTTTACATAGTATAAAACAAAGTCGTTTCCCGCCGTCTGTACGCTTAGATCTTTTAAACTTTGCAACGGATTTTAATGCGGTTTTTATCAATACTTAGACAAAGTGATTCAATAAGCAGGTTTATAAAGTGATGCTCGTACCGAACATCATTTTATGACGCGGGTGACAACGTGTGGTATAAGCTAGTGAACTATAAATATAAGATATGATCCTAAAGTAACTGTCTTAAGCTAGATTATGTTTTGACAACCACAACTCCACAAAGAAGATGTGGAATCAGTTATGCAATATTCCATGCTTAGTTAAAACGTTAATTTTGTTAAAACTTATAAAAATTCAAAAAATACTAAACAATGAAACAAATGACGTAATATTTAAGAAAACAAACGCCTTTGTTAAGTTGGAGTGCACGTTTGACAGGCAAGCTCTAAATAGGTACAGTCGAGTACATATTATTAACTCCCTCCTGCATATTATTATTTAAGTTCACCTTTAGAGGTTAAAGCTTGTCGTGTAATATAATTACGTTATTATCTTTAGGTTAGTAAGACAACTGTCTATAATGTACGTATTACTATTAATACCATACTAGATAGGTTTACGGCACCACCCGCATTTGATGATTATATTTTTAGACTTTTAATTATTGAGACCTTTTGCCAATATTCCATTGGTAACACAGCGAAATTATAGTTTATAAAATAAAACTACTTTCATAATAACCTCTTTTTACACTGAAAATTATCTTGTAGCCTTTAAAATGATATTATGTTTAAAGCCAACCATCTTTATGTTATTGTAAATAATTAAATACTTTAATTGAATATACATACAAGCAAGCTAACATATCGCCAGTCTACATATATTATTATAATATTTAAGAGAAGAAATAAATAAGAGCAAGCCCTGATCATACAGCAATACATTTCAATTTCCATGAAACGCAAGATGGTTTATATGAAACCAAACCCGTTCACCTTTGATCTACAGACAAACCATTTATATACTACTATCTAAATAAATTGCCATACATTATTTATCGGCATTCCAGTCCAAATTAAAAGAATATCGTGTGTCATTAAAGTGTCAATAATCTTTAGACTTAATAAGTGGATCGACTAAAAAAGATTAAATGTTAGCGGCTGACATTCGTAATTCCTATTTTTGAGCCACGATTAAACATTTCGAATTTATAGCTTTTAATTTTCAATGCAGGGCAAAAGCCTTTGTCTAAGTAGTCAAGCAATAAGTGGTTAACAACGCTTGTACACTGCGAGTCGCTGTAATTTCAGGCTATTAAATTCAGGTATATTTTCATGAAAAAAAGTGTATGAAATCTAATGGCCGGATGATAATATAAAAAACTAAGTGTCGAATGGAGATTCGTAATTACAAAAAATAATTTATTATGAAAATATTAGGTAAAACTAGTAAGTTTTGTAAAACCAAGGAAACTGAAACACTGAAACTAAAGCATTTCTAAAATAATCAGACCTACTTAGAATAAGTAATTATTTTGTGCGTATTTAATTAAGTATAGCCAGTCATCGCATAGGTAATTAATCACACTAACACTTAGGTTAAGTTTAGTTTAAAACTAAAACAATTTTCGGCACAAATTAGAATGAAATCACGCGGCAAAACAGCATCCAGCAATGACCTCGCAATGTAGGGACCTTCACCAAAATGTTATTGCAGTTCGATAACCCGAACCATTGTTACACGCGAATCATTCCCATTTTATATACCTAGGTATCACGACCGGCTTCATGATTTCCGCGTCATGACGTTCATAATTATTAAATTAAAGTTTACGATACAGAAGGATTTATGGCGTTTCGGCCGTATAACAACATGGATACTGGGTGATTTATAGTGCGTAAACAATAATTGTTGGATCATATTTACTGGCCGTCTCGCGTCCACTTCATGTCACGGCTTAAGGCGACTGTTACCAACAATCCCTTACAAAAGTAATCTAGTCATACTTAAATAAATTGAATAAAATATTGTAGGTTTAGTGATATTGTTGGTTAGTCAGTTTTCCCATACCAAAAATAAATAAGAGATTACTATCATTTTTAAATACGTTATTTAACAAGAAAATTAATAACCGCATAACCATATTAGTGCCCTCATTAAATTTGATTACTTTTGACCAAACTATATCTAGATTATTATTGTATGGGCCGTGCTGCCGCTAAGCCGCCCTTAAGTCTGGTAGGCGGTTTATTTTTGCGTTTTTGGCAGCCATATTTATTGCCTGTATTGGATGGAAACACCAATGATTTTTTTTTAATGTTAATCTATTTGTTTCTCTTGAATCTGTCATGGTAAGTAACTAATGACACATAATTTGAATAGTTTTAGAGCTTTACCTAAGCTAAGTATTAGACTTTATTTTTTTTTTTCGGTGGGTGGGAAATCATCGAATAACTTCTCCCGCCCTGGCAGGGGCGGGAGGGAGTGTCAGACTTTTACTGACTAAAACCCACCCATGTTCCTTCTTGTGCCCTTTGCGTTCTGGGGGCGCGGTATCTCTTGCGAACAACCCGCAGCCCCGGCAGGCATCGGCCCTCAGTGGCCCCTTCCTTTTGCTGACGTCTCTTTGAGGCGCGCGTGGAACACGAACGCGCCGTCGACACAGCCTGTCGTTATGCAACGTAAGGACGGTGAGCTACCCATTGCTCACCGTCCACAGGCCCGTATCTACGGTGGCCGGGAGTCGTCTCACGGCTCCCGACGTCCGAAGCGTCTACCGCGGTGGCTGGGACGGGAGAACCGCTGTCTCAACCGTCCCGCCGCCTCCTTCTCAAGCATTACTGCCTCGCAGAAGGAGGCGACTGCATCCCATTCCCTCTCGTTCCGGACCATAGCTTGCACCAGGATCGGACGCGAGAGTTCGCCGCCGCCGATGGCCGCCACGAGGACTCGGCGATGCTCCGCCCAAGCGGGGCATACCGCCACGGTGTGCTCCGCCGTGTCCTCGGGGCGATCCACACAATGGTGACACCCGGTCGTTTCCTCCCGCCCGATGAGGTGCAGGAACCTCCCGAAACACCCGTGTCCGGTGAGGACCTGCGTCAGCCGGTAGGTGAGGGCGCCGTGGCGCCTCTCCAGCCACTCCTCAAAGAGGGGACTTTGCCCGTACTTGTGCCCTTTGCGTTCCGGGGGCGCGGTATCTGTTACGAACAACCCGCTGCTCCGGCAGGAATCGGCCCTGAGTGGCCCCTACAAAAATTTGCTGACATCTCTTTGAAGCGACAATTAACGTATGCATAACCGTACATTTTTGTCGTTCAAGCGCATCTAACTTCCCATGTATTTAAGTTTAAAACATGGTTAGCGTTGCAAGGTCAAAGTCAAATCACTTATATCAATAACACCATTAAAACGCACTTTTAAACGTCATTTAAAAAATATAATATTGAATCTAGTTGTCTAGTGAAGCCCAGGAAGAGGTCGTGAGATGATCTAGACGCGTACTGAGAGAACAGAATTTATGCAAAGGCTTGGGGGAGGTCTTTTCCCAGCAGTAACAGTAACACATTACTGGTTAGTAAAAAAAAACGTATTGAAATTTTACATCATATCTTTTAAATATAATATTTGCACTGTACGGTATAATTTCCACTGCATCTTTATACAACAACATAAAATACATAAATAGACACCAGACAGACAGAGTAGCCAATTATTTTTTAGAATAACGCAAGAGTGATAGTGTGTCCATGGCCTACGTCCACCATGACAGTCAAATAAAACATTCGAGGTCAATTTATTTACGTATAAAATATAAGGTGCGTACATTTTCTAAAATGGCTGTATAATGGCCGCCGCCGTTACCTCCGATACACTTCCGTTTCGACAAGCCATTGTTACGAACTTCCTTGTGCTTTTTATAACTAAGTAAAATTTGTCATAGAACACAGCTCAGTGTTCTGGAATGTAATAGTCTGCAGAACTTCTAAATTTATACAATTATAATTATTATATTACATGAATATGTATTACCAACTGCATTAATTAAATTATAATTAAAACATTTACCGGTTTTCGCACTCCAAGCACGTGGCTTGAAGTTGTACATTTTATAACCGATGAAAAAAGGAAGAGGTTCACAAGTCGACGTGTATATATATATTTTAATAATGCTTCTTTTACTGTACACAGTTTGATTAAAAAGTGGCAAGTCGTAAAGGTACTCTTTGAACCTTTTTAATGACCCGAAGAACCTATTATTATTTAATAAACAAGATCACCTTTTATTTAAAAAGACTATTGATATACTTCATTAAAAAAAAAATGTTTAGACCAGTAATTTTTCACAAGTATGGCCATCAAAAATGGATCTGCAAAGAAAAAAAGGACCAATATTCGTTGGCCATCCTTAAAATGTACAACAAAGCCGTCAAACGTACTTGTCGTTGACTACCGTATTATGTCTCTAACGTATAGTCAACGGTCATAACGTATTTCTTATAACACCTTGTACGGACTACCTGTACGAGATTCACCCCCAACCTTTTGAATGGGGTGTATGAATTGCGGGGGACGAACAAAGAGATGAATATAACTCGGTCGTGGGAACGAACGAAGATGAATGGAAGCGTAGCACCTGTGCCTCCGTGTGAACTTGTAAAGCCTTAATAGGCTGTTTGATGGCTCTAACGTCGGTTTCGTTCTTAAATTAATTTGTGATAGCATCTCATACAAAAGAGACCTAAACGAGTCCGGTGCGGCTTGGTCCTATAGACAAACATAAGGTACAGACCAGCTGATCATTTCACCAGAGCGCAAAACATTTGTATAATATGCCTCGTGCTATGCTCGTGTAAAAAATCTAATTAAAAGGGGTTTTGAGAATTAATTTCATAAGAACAACAAACTTCACCTACCTTTATGACCCAAATTAATGTTATCTTTGGCTCGTGTACAATAAAATTATAACACTAGCTCCTTATCATTAGCTAAAATAAACGAATAATACAACGATATTCTGTACATCAGCTATAAACGTTTCATTGTTATTATTACACAGCGTTCGTAACTGTTTTTTTTTATGTTTTTTGCGCTACATCTATTTGTAAGTCAATCTAAGATCCAATTTTATTTATAACACCCAGACTTTTGAAACAAACGGTATTTGAGCAGGACATTTTCAATACTGAAGGACACACGTGCCTTGAACATACACTGGGGTGAATTTAAAATTAGAATGTGTACCGTAAACAGCCAGTTACGTATTCTTTTTTATTATGTAACGGCATTCAGTACCATTTTAAACTTGTTTTGTTTTTTTTGGTACTTTACACAGCTATAAATATAACATCTTAGAAATTGGTACCTATTACCTACCAATGTTTTTTCTACGTTTTTTTTTAATAATTTAAATATTGTATTCGCTTTAGGTTTCAAACTTTTGTTCGAAATCTATTTGAAATCGTGCTCAATATTTAAAACAGCTTTGATGAGATATAATGTATTATATGCCGATCCATCAAGCACTGTACAAAAAATGTTACTGCTATGATATTCACCTACAATGATTATATCTACCGACAACACTCACTATCGATTGTGTAAAATATGAACAATGCTCTGTGTATATATAGTTATATTATATACCATCACACATACCATCACGCCTGTATTCCCCGAAGGGTTAGGCAGAAGTGTAATGATGTACACCCACAGTTCGCCAGTATGGTTAGGTCCTATGTAATAGGAGGCGAGTCTATTGCCATTAATCGGGCACAAATCCTAACTCCGAGCTGCTTCTGAAAATTTCATAGAAAAACCCAATAACACTTTGCTCGACCTGGAAATCCAACCCAAGACCTCTAGCGTAGCAGCCGCGCTTAGGACCACTAGGCTACCGAAGCAGTTATATTATATTATATATTGCCCAGTTATTAAGCAAATTAGCAAAAACGGTAAACTGTTTAAAAGTTATTACATGTGTTGATTTTGCATAACCCTTTAACTATTAATTTGATGATATCTAATACTGGTTATAATTTATATTTTCTAATAAATGAGATTTGCCTATCCGGCTTTATCTTTACCGAAAATAAATAAACCTGGTTTATGGCTACAGATGGCATTTAACAGGTTCTTAAATTGGGCACGCCTTAATAGAGGCGGTAAGTCCCCTCTTTGAGGAGTGCGGCGCCCTCACCTACCGCCTGACGCAGGTCCTCACCGGACACGGGTGTTTCGGGAGGTTCCTGCACCTTATCGGGCGGGAGAAAACGTCCGGGTGTCACCATTGTGTGGATTGCCCCGAGGACACGGTGGAGCACACCGTGGCGGTATGCCCCACTTGGGCGGAGCATCGCCGAGTCCTCGTGGCGGCCATCGGCGGCGGCGAACTCTCGCGTCCGGCCCTGGTGCAAGCCATGGTCCGGAGCGAGAGGGAATGGGATGCAGTCGCCTCCTTCTGCGAGGCAGTAATGCCTGAGAAGGAGGCGGCGGGACGGTTGAGACAGCGGTTCTCCCGTCCCAGCCGCCGCGGTAGACGCTCCGGACGTCGGGAGCCGCGAGACGACTCCCGGCCACCGTAGATACGGGCCTGTGGACGGTGAGCAATGGGTAGCTCACCGTCCTTACGTTGCATAACGACAGGCCGTGTCGACGGTGCGTTCGTGTTCCACGCGCGCCTCAAAGAGATGTCAGCAAAAGGAAGGGGCCACTGAGGGCCGATGCCTGCCGGGGCTGCGGGTTGTTCGCAAGAGATACCGCGCCCCCGGAACGCAAAGGGCACAAGAAGCATGGGTGGGTTTTAGTCAGTAAAAGTCTGACACTCCCTCCCGTCCCGCCCAGGGCGGGAGAAGTTATTTGATGATTTCCGACCCACCAAAAAAAAAAAAAAAACAGGTTCTTAAAACCCCAAATCATCTTCTGTAGTAAAATAAACTTTATCATAATTATATTACAAACTAATTAATTTAAAAAAATATAGTTGTACATGTTATAAAAATAAATTCCACTCTTTAAAATTATATTCTTGACTTACTACCTCTTTCCAAACTGGTTCGGCAAGCAGAAATTAGGGTTATGTACAATTATTTGCTTTGTACAATATACATTTTTCGGGAGCCGAAGTACCTTGGTCTCGTTCTACGCAGCTGAAAGAGGAAAAAACCAATGAATCTTCATTTCGTTGATATTCGTACTCGTAAATATTGTCAGGACGTCGACGGTCACTATTCTATATAGGTCACAGCCATTAACCATACTTGACAGGGGAATTAGTTACAAAAGTATGACGTATTCGACTTGCAGTTGGATTCTGTTCATTTAATGAATATTCACGCTTTTGTGACTCCGTGTGGCAGGATAGCATTTAAATAATTAAGAATGGCATTAAAATATGTCGGGGTATCAGATTGTTAAGCCATAAGATGATAATATAATGAATATAAATAATGACAATTACTTTCAAGAAAGTAAATAGCAGTCGAAAAATTTGCAATTATCGTAAGTAATGGCTGCAGGAGTGGCGTAACAATCCCTTGAGTTATTTCCACAAATACTGATGAAAAGTGAAATCAAGAGAATTCGGGAATTTGGGTTACAAATAGTTGTGATGTAATGACAGTCGATCGTCACATGTCATTTACTTAAATCACGTGCAAGTCAATACAAACTAAAATCATCGCATGCCTAAAATTTTTGAAGGCGTACATATTTCAATTTGAACTTAAATTTTACTCGTGTATCAAGCGGAGTGTTTTTAACATCCGTGACGGCAGATACATTTGAAAACTAGATTAGGAGTAAAAGAGATAAACATAGGTGTGCACATTCACTTTTTCATCAAGAGGTGTAGGGTCTTTTTTTTTTTTTTTTTTTTTTTTTTGGTGGGTGGGAAATCAGAAAGAGGTGTAGGGTCTAGTGTACACTATCTGGTGGCTACAAGCTCCGCTTTTCATCAAGCAGCCTAATTTAAGCATAGTTCTACACCATATTTTGTTTCTCACGGAGTAAAACTAGGTCGAAAGCCCTGCGGCCTCCCGTGATCGTTTCCTCATAACCAGATCATTTCAACCCTTGCGGACGCCAACCGCAGGAATTATATTAGCCTTACCTACACCTATGGTTGGAAGAGCTAGCAATTGACTTTGGTAAGTAACAGTAAATCACATATAAATGTTGACTATTGGAAGGTCTTTCAACTGCCTCATTAGCCTAGTGGTCTTAACCGTGACTGCTACGCTACAGGTCTTGGGTTCGAATCCCAGGTCGAGCAAAAAGTGTTTTTGCGTTTTTCTATGAAATTCTCAGTAGCAGCTCGGAGGGACTTTGATTTTGTGTGTAAGGATTTGTGCCCGGTTAATGGCAATAGGCTCGCCTCCTATTACATGGGACTTTAAACATTATGATGAACTGTAGATGCACATTGGTGCCTACACCTCTGCTTATTTTTTCGGGGAATACAGGTGTGTTGTACAGGCAATCTATTAGTAGTCACTATTATTTATTCGCTATTAATAAATATGATTAATGTTATGGAGAAAAAAGCAGTCGGTAAATTGCAAATTTCTTTACAAACAAGATCTCGCTAAAAATGAGAATTTTAATATTCATAATTAAGCATATTAAATAAAATTTATGAATATACCGAGAAAGATAATCAAATTGAGAGCAATAAATATAAGATTACGTGCTTTTTCATTTTAAAGTAGCCGACCATAATTAAACGGCATAAATATTAAACTTGTAACACATTTAAGACAGAATATAGACATCTTTAAGGCCAATTCTCGTAACTAAATATGCATTCAAAATCTTATCATAATCTCATCTCAGCGACAAGCAATATCAGAAACTTGTAAAAAATGTAGGCAAATTAGAGGTATCTTTGAAACATTTAGACTGGGATTGTAATCGTAGTTACACTTACGGTAAATGCCATCCTTTTGCTCATAACGCTATTGATACAAATGTATATGTATTTTTGTCATCAACATTGGTTCAGATTACTTTTACCAGTGTATTATTAGAAAGAACATTTTTTTTTATTTAGCCGGCAATGTTCCACTGACTGGCAGAGTCCTTCAAGTCCTTCCAAATATTATTTTCTTTCTGCACCTCGAACCAGCCCTTGCGGTGCAAGTCAAGGTCATCTCACCACCTCTCCTTGGGCCGGTCCCGGCAACGCCGACCATCCTCAGGCACCCATTGCGTGGAGATTTTTGCCTAGCGGAAGCTATGCGTACGGCGGACGTGACCCGCCCAATCCCATGTCAGTCTGCAAGAACAATACATTTACAACATTTAAATAGGTCTAGGTACGTCATTTATCAAAATACCAGTCGAAAGTATCTCATCCACATTGTACATTACCAGGTACACAATTTTCTATCCACCCGTGCGGCCTGGTAGTCCATTTTACTGTAACAGAATCCATTACATAAGTATTCATATTCGAAATCTATACAAATGGGGACGGTAAAGGCCACGTGACTGGCCTCTTTTCGAATTATGCTACTTTATGTACATACCTCGTCTAGAGGCGTTATTATGCAATCTGATATAAGTTTGTGCGAAGGACACTGACGAAAATAACAAGGCGATTTGATTACGGTAAAAGAAACGTGAGTTACGATGGAAAATTCCAAACATCTAGAAGCATTTTTTTGTTTTTCACGTGTAATTTAAACTCGAATAAAGTTTAAATGAAAATCTGATTTCTTCTCAACGGTGAATCTATTTTATTAATGTTAGTATTTTAAAACTTCTGGAAAGCAATTCTACTAACTTTAATGATTGGAATCCAGTCTAAGTCTCAATCTGTCAAAACTGTCTCTACATTTTTTGACATTGATTGTCGCTGAGATGAAATTGAGACTAGATTTTGGACATTCCTAATCAGTACAAATGGCCTAAAACTTATACATATTTTTTCTGACCTCAAAACTATAAAAATTAAAGTAAATCGTATGTGGATCACAAAAAGTTTTTCATATAAAACGTTGTTTTTTATGTCATTGAATGGCAAACAAACCCACGGGCCACCTGATGTTAAGTGGTCACCGCTACTTATAGACATCTGCAATACCAGAGGCCTTGCAAATGCGTTGCACTCCCAGAGACAAAGTTGAAATGTCTCATGTGCCTGTAATTACACAGGCACCCATACCTTTCAATACTTTATAAAACTACCAAATTTTGTATCAGTAACATTAATAACGTAGTATGGGATTACGAAGAAAGCAGATTGTTATGTGTTTTTAATAAAAATTGCATGTACTTATTTATGGGTGGAAGGATATCTTTATTTTAATATGAATATAAAATGTCAAGTTCAGCAAACGGTACATTCAATCTCAAGTCCAGCCTTATAATTTCCTGGTGCGAAAATGCCCTTGGTAAGTAGTTGATATTCTGAAATTAAAGTGAGTTTCAGGAAATTTGAATGAAGATAGTGAAACGTGACTATTATCCTTGAACAGGGTTGTCACGATGTAGAATATTACTTTGTTATTTGTTAGGCTCATACGCAGTTTTTATACGCATCCGCTTATACAAAAGTCTGAACAAAATGTTAAGGGGACTTTAAAATATTATAAAAACAAAATAACTGTGTCCATGTTTACCGCCCATGATGTTTTTTGGATCATATGCGTCGTACTGGCTGTTCTACATTATAAACTTCTTAACTTAGACTGCGTCTTTAGAAAAAATATCGTCGGCAACTTGGTTGCGAACACGTTTACGTCATGTTTCTTGTCATCATGCTGAGGAACATTTGTACTTACCTACTCTAAAAAACTTCAAGTAGTGAACCCTAGCAACCATTGCTTGTCCCACGTGAAACACGTGTGTCGAAAGTGTTGCCGGTATATTTCGAAGATCAGATATTCTAAATTTAAAGCTATTCAAATTTTTAATTTTGCCTTTCCCCCAAATATTTATGGTTTTAGCAATGAGATGAGATTTAATTTTACTTCAACTAGCCAGTGTCGCGTGTCGTCGTTGGCATTCATGGAGAATGAATCAATTTATTTATTTTGTTTGAATGTTTGGTAATAAAAAAGTACTTTTATAATACCTTTTTATTTTTCCATGAAAAACTACGTTAATATGGTAGGTATTAACCTAACGAACAAGATGGGGACGATTCGCATCTTCTTATCTCTGATGAGTTCTGAAACTAAAAGTCAAAGCAAAAAAGAGAATCTCGAGACGAGTTGTTTTGATGTTGTTAATTTTGTAATATGGACGATGAGATCTTGAAAACAAATTTTAAGTAAAATAACAAATTTTAATATCATAAATTAATTGAGGCTACCAATCGTGTTTCTACTTCCCTTGGCATATATCCTAAATCAGCTGTTACTGACTATCACCCGCAGCGCATAAGTAAAAACGTTCTACATATTTAAAAAAACTAATAAGATCACTTTCTACTAGTGAGGACGTGGACTAATATTCACTTGTATAATAGTCTGTTACCAAGTCATTTTGTTTTCTATCCATCAAAGTCCCTTCACGTGACTCTATGATAATGCTCTAGAGTCTTAATATATTATATTAAATTAACCATTCTAGACTCGACGTCTTGTAAATTTTTCCTAAGTCACGTTTCCTTGTACGTTGTTTTTCACGTGTTCTCACTAAGGATTTGTTCTGACGTTAATAAATTAATAAAAATGTCTTATTTTTAAACCAAGTCCTCCGTCCTCACTAACTACATGTTACTTACTAACTTCATGTATGTATCTATGTACATGCAAATCTTAGTAAGCGTACTTTTCTTAAGTATATACTTATACTTTTTTTCTAAATTAAATTCGTTCAATATTATTGTCATGCCAGTAATTATGAGCCATCGTTTCGTTTTTTAAATATAGCATCCTCTTCCTTGCTAACGGATATTGCAGTAAAAATGCGGGTAATAAAATAATGTCTAATGCATTCCGTTTATCTTTTAAAGGTCAATTGTACATAAAAGGGAAAAACGCGGTTGGATTAACGTTAGTTTTTCCTGTGTGATGACTAACACGTTTATAAAGGAGACGTTAATTGCAGATATTGATATTGAATTAATTTACTTGTCCATCAGATACAGCTGTTTGCGTTGGATAGATATGGAATAAAATATCATTCGTTGGTAGGTTTGTTATTAGTGATTACTGAAAAAAAACTTGTAGTATTTCATTGATTGGTGATATGAAGTATTATTTAACAAAAGATTAAGGGAAAGTTTTGTTATAGAAAAATATTCTTGATTTTTAGTACGTAAATGCTTTTGACATTCCGTCAAAAATCTTAATTATGACATTTGGTACGTATAGAGTCTGATCACTGAGATCGGTGAAGGAAAAATATCGCGAGGAAACCTGGACTTATACTTATATAAGCTTGAAATCGCCAACCCGCCTTGAGCAAGCGCGATGATCAATTCTCGTGTCTTCTCTGTACAAGACAAGACCTTTGTCCTGCCGGGGATAATAATAGGCTGGGCTAGGGATTAAAGTGACGTAGAAAACTGTATATACCTATCTAGAAAGACGTGACCAGAGCTTTTTTCTGATGGGAAATCATCAAATGACTTCCCCCGCCCTGGGCGAGGCGGGAGGGAGTGTCAGACTTTTACTGACTAAAATCCATCAATGTTCCTTCTTGTGCCCTTTGCGTTCCTGGGGCGCGGTATCTCTTTCGAACAACCCGCGGCGTGACCAGACCCTACTTTTACATTTTTGTCAGAAGCAGGACAGTACTGGCTAATTAAAAAAAAACCGTAAGTTTTTTTTAATTTACAGAGCCTTAAAATTATTCCGTGTTTGTAAACTGTCCAGCACTTTTGGACTACTCCTTATATAAATAAGTCATCAATCCTTATGGTGATAATTAAGTTACTTGTCACTATGCAAATACGTAACACAAACGTATTCGGTATAAGTTACCATACTTAAAAAAGAGACCCTTGTATGGAAAGTGGGAAAGGAAAGGGACTTCCGTGAGAGAAGATAATAGTAATTTTAATGGTACACAAATCCATTTCCGAACTTTAATTAGCTGTCAAAACTAAATATAGTACGATACATAATATGTAAAGTTTTACAGAGTTCTGTTTTTCTTACAGTAAAATATTTTGATATTTATTATGTTTTAATAATTAAAAACAGATTAGTGGCAAGATATCTGTTTTTTTTTTAAACGAATGTTTTACATATCATGGCATTATTTTCGCGAAGTATATCATTCATTTTCCTACAATTTAGAGTAATTTAATTGTGTTGAAAAATAAAACAAAACAGCCATAATAAAAACAAAATCAATGAAGGTATTACAATTTAAATAAAGTAGTCTAGACTCTGAATAATTGTTGTCTATTTAACTATATTCTATTCTATATATATATATATATAATATATAAATATATATATATATATATATATATATATATATATTTTTATAAAGTCCATACTTATAATTGTTCATATTATGATAAATCTAAGTTTGCCTTAGTCCTTATATTTCATCTAAGTAATATTTATATTATTTAAGTCTAGAGTTTTCTCTTGCGTCATAATAAATAATATTGTGGAAATACCTTCTTATTGTTTTTATTTGATTGTAATATGTCATAAATAATACATGATAAATGTACATAAATGTATGAATAACTAGATTAACTGATCCTTACTCTTGAGACTGCGACCAAATTCAAAGGAATTTAGACTGTATTTTGTGGGCAATACATTTTATAATCACTTATGTAAGAATTTATGTTCGAGCGATCAATTGAAGCGACTTGTATTTTGAATGGTATTGATGTCTTATTTAGCAGTATGATGATAAGCTAAAATATGCTCTGAAGTGTTGAAACAAAGTGCAATTTTGTTTGGTTAGAGTGAGTGTCGTAAGCCGTTTTGTGTGTACCGAAGGTATATTGCGCGGAGGCCGCTGAGGGTCGATGGCTTCACGGAGACACGTGAGCGATACCGTTAGCCTGCACACGCCAGGGCCTCAAACACATGGAAAGGAAAATCTGTGAAATAGTAGCGTTAGCATATTCAATTCTTCATGGGCATCTGATGTTAGTGTATTGATGTATTAAGTTAACCGGATTGATTCGTCTTCCCTCGATATTAATATGTTTTTAATAGTGGAAAATTGTGAAATAGCTTTTAGAAATACCTATCTACATGAAGGCATTCTAGCTGCCATTAAATGGTTATTCCTATTTTATTTATACTACCTAACAAATAGAACTGAGTGAAAATAAGGAAAATTAATTTGATAAATAAAGCCTCGGTAACCTAGCGGTCCTAAGCGCGACTGCTACGCTAGAGGTCTTGGGTTCGATTCCCAGGTCGAGCAAAAAGTGTTATTGGGTTTTTCTATGAAATTCTCAGTAGTAGCTCGGAGTTAGGATTTGTGCCCGGTTAATGGCAATAGGCTCGCCCCCAATAGGGGGCGAGCATGTAATAACATGGGACCTAAACATACCGGCGAACTGTGGGTGTACATTGTTACACCTCTGCCTAACCCTTCGGGAAATACAGGCGTGATGGTGATGGTAAATAAAGCCAATTGCAGATAGCATTACTATAATAAAACATATATATATATACTTTGCATACTGCATTGTAAAATTGCCTACGAGAAAATGTTATTAAAGATAACAATAAATAAACTATATTTCACATTAATATTACATAAAACTTCCAGAATTTTCCAGAAAAAAAAAACATCCGTTACTGCTTTGCCAACCCTACATTTCCCGCGGTTATTCAATTCAATTACTAATTTCCAACGTTATGTCTATACAGACAAAGCTTAAAATCACACAATCTTGATATACCTGATGTATACGTATGTGTGCGGTGGTATCGCATAAAGTTTTTATTCGCTAACATATAAACTATGTTGTTTATGTCCTGACGCGACCGAGATTTTGAAGCACCAAAAATGTTTCTTTGAAATAATAAGTAGTGCAATACGTGTAGCCTGACATGAATAAATTATATTTATATTATTGCTTTTATATTGAGCTGTGGGTATTTAATTTTAAGGTAGTTAAAAAGCAAGTTAAATTCGTTTTTATATGACGGAATTAAGTATTATTTACTTTTACGATTTTTAACCTGTAAGCCCATGTCTGATTAATTAAAAACAGACATTAGTAACTTTACTTCTAGACGCTTACTAACATATCATCACGCCTGTATTCCCCTAAGGGTTAGGCAGAGGTGTACCGATGTACACCCGCTGTTCGCCGGTATGTTTAGGTCCCATGTAATTAGGGGACGAACCTATTGCTATTAACCGGGGCCAGATCCTAACTCCAAGCAGCTACTGAGAATTTCATAGAAAAACCCAATAACACTTTTTGCTCGACCTGGGAATCGAACCCAAGACCTCTAGCGTAGCAGTCGCGCTTAGGACCACTAGGCTAACGAGGCAGTTAGCTCAACGCTTATTAAGTTGGGCTTTCTTAGTTAAGAGAAGCATTTCGTTCTTTGATTTTATTTATATCAACAGAGAGCCATTGCAATATACTCGTTGACACAGCTAGTAAGGTGCTAAGTACATGATATGACTAAAGCCATACTAAATATACTAGTCGCCACGAGTCGTGAGTACAAATGACAAGTTTATTTTTGGGTTTTTTGGGTCACCGACGCTGCACGCGATTGGTCGGTCAATCGGATTGATCGCGTGCAGCGTAGGTGCTGGGTTTTTACCCACAAAGTAACCCAAAAATAAACTCAATGTTTGTACTCACGACTCGTGGCGGCTAGTACACCATTATTATTTAAATCTAATTCAACACAGCGAACATTTATTGCTCTAATAACCAGGAAAAAAACAGTTTAAAAAAAACATCTCATTCTCAAAAGTTTAAGACAGGTACAAAAAATGTGTTATTAGGACATTGTAGGGTTTTAACCCGAAGTCGATTAATGCTGTATCTATGTATCTCCCGTCCGACTGTAATGAGGTGTGCAGCTCTGAGGCTGCGCATAACAACTTAGATACTATTTTGGTATTCAAAGTGCATTTCAGACAGAGACAGGTAGCTTATCGCCTGAGATAGACTGACCCAATTTTGCAGTCATTTTATGGAACTAAAGATAACGTAAAATTTAACATAACATCACGCCTCTATTCTATAAAGGGTTGGGCATAAGTGTGTTGTAAAAACCAACACTCACGAAACGAATTATAGATAAAACGGTATACTATATTTTTAATGACTTTCTTCGTCATGAACTTTATTTCAATTGTACCTACAATTGGGAATACAAGCGTTATGGTATGTTATGTGATGGTATGTTAAGGTTAATTATTACCTAATAATTAACCTTAACATACCATCACATAACATACCATAACGCTTGTATTCCCCGAAGGGTTAGGCAGAGGTGTACTAATGTACACCTACAGTTCGCCGGTATCTTTAAGTCCCATGTAATAGGGGGCGAGCCTATTACCATTACCCGGGTACAAATCTAAACTCCGAGCCGCTACTGAGAATTTCATAGAAAAACCCAATAACATTCTGTTCAACCTGGGAATCGAACCCAAGACCTCTATCGCGGTAGCCTAGTGGTCCTAAACATAAAACTTATATAACTTAAAAGTTTGTAGGTACAATTTATAATTAATTTAAAAAAAGATAGGGGGAAGCTAATAGGGTATTAATAAACTCGTCCGCCTCACTGTCAATGGGGCAAATGCTTAAAAGGCTGTCAGCATCGCCACGTTGTATGGCAATGGTGATTCTTTGGGCTAAGAAAAGTCCAGCTTCCTAGTCACGCGAAGAGTCGACTAGTCGCCTGGCGATGGCCCGAAAAACCAGATAAGCGCTCAAACCCCATGGCCCTAGTGTTTTAACCCTAAACGGTTCAAACGCTATATTTAGTTATACACACAATTAAACATAAAATAATTAAAACTGGGGTAAAGGCTTCATCTGCAGTGGATTATTCTGAATTTTATCTCAGTAATTTTTTTCTCGGTAAATTTAGGTGAACTTTGCTGTCATGTCATCATGTTTATCTAATGCTAGGGATTTACAAATCACCTCTAGCTCACTTCACCTAAATTCATCGAGGGGAATTTATACAGAATACAGACTATTAGTTAGCTCCAGAGCAAGCCTTGCTCCTGTATGCCTAATATTTTCGCAGTTGCGTCAACTTTTCTCATATAAATCACTCGTATAGATTCAAGAAATGAAGCATTGGTTATTTTAAATGCATTTTTTGGCCTTTATACTCAACTAGCTTCCGCCCGCGAGTTCGTCCGCGTCAAAGATAATATAATATCTCACGAAAACCGCACATTATTCCGAGATAAGTATTTTAGGCTATAATCTATCTCTGTGTCAAACTTCATCCAGATCCGTTCAGCCGTTTTGATATTTGAGTAACAAACATCCATCTATACAAACTTTCGTATTTATAATAGTTGTAAGATAAATCAATATTTCTTTGTCCTCTTCTTGCAAAGAAGGGTCAGTAGAAAGTGATGATTGGACACCGTCTGCATCATCGGTTATTTTTGAGGCGAATTTATGGGTGGGAAAACGGTGTATTTTGAGGAAATATTACTATTAGTATACATACCCACCCACTTGCACTTGCAAACCCAGACCGGAAAAAAACGACCGTTAAATATAAAAAAATACAAGATTATTCTTCATGCTTGTAAAGACCCACGACGTATTTGAATGTGTTTTTTCCTCTTGTTTGTTCTTGACCGATATATTTTTTACAATCTAAACACAACAGTAGGTTTTGTATAAATTCAAGTTCATTATCGGTTCTAACTGGAAATTGACAGTGAATTTTGAACATTCGGTCCATTGATAATCTTACGAGGAAAATATTCAAGGTAAGACAATTACGTATGTTAATGATAACCGAAATAATGTCCCTGAGGGGAAACGGTATAGTTTTTGTTACATTTTTTTTAAATAACAGACAGGTTTTAAAAATCTTAATTGATGATTTTGAATTATTACCTAGCCTTCTCCTAACCATAAATTAAAATGATTAAAGGAAATTTACGTAGCGATTTGAGTTAATAATTTATTGACTATTGCATTCTATGTTTGAATAATAATATTAATTAATTAAATATCACTTTATGAGTTATTTATTAAACAAACTAAAGTAACTGGTACCTATAACTTCATTATAGGAAAAATTACCATATCAAAGTATCGTGTTGCAACTGCATTTTCATTTACAAAAGTCCAGACCTTATTAACTAAAAATATATTCTTATCGCATGTCATTACAAAAGCAATTATCGATTTATGGATCTTGTTTTATACGTTATTCAATTATTTCACATAACCGTGTGGAAAACCGATTACCGAATACATATTTATGTAAAAATAATGATCGATAATTTGCTCGTTATGAGTGTATCATTAGTATAATTTCAAGCGGGACTAACACGAGACTTATTATTAGTATTGCTAGGAACAAATCAGTGCCTAATAAAGCCTCAACTGTGTATAAAATTACTAATGAGATTTCATGAACAAGCGTTTCATTACTTACGCACGAAGTAACTGCGACTTGTTTTTTTTTTCAGTTCCCAATCAGTGTGTTCGTATATATTCCGATTCCGACGTTATAACCGCAATTCCATTTGCGTATGATACTGTAAGAGCCTCAGTGTGACGTCAGCAAAGCTTGTATCTTGAATACAACAGTTTTATTGAGGTTTTCCTCATGACCGGTAGGTACATGTTTACGTTGGCGCTCCCGTTGATGTCTTTCATTAGTCACGTAAGCAATTTTCTCAGAGATATCGAGCATCAAATATTGGTATGAGAGTTTTGTCGGTGAATCAATCATACAAACCAACCATCAATTTACATGTTGCCTTTTGTTGGTACAGATAAATCGTGTCGACCAATATGCACGAATAAAGAGGTTCCTGATAGCAAGTGTGTGCGAGATAACCACGCTATAGTTACAAATCAAACAGGTCATACAGTCCGGAGATCTATTATACAGGTATCGGACCTAGTATAGTCTCCAGCACTCATAGAGGTTTGAATCTGCCTGTAACCTAGATGCTAAGTGAGGAAAGCCACAAAATACAGGATTTCTGGGTGCTCTTCATAGCATTGATATGACGTCATGTGCACGAGTATAAGCGGGACAATTTTGATCACATTGAAATATATTCTGCTGAGCTGGGAGAGGGCTGAAGTAGATGATGATTAATGACACATTTTTTGTGTATGACAGCTTCTTCTTTTATGGATGGGAAATCATCAAATGACTTCTTCCGCTCTAGGTGGATCGGAAGGGAGTTTCAAGCTCTTACTGACTAAAACCCATCCGTGGTCTTCCTAATGCCCTTTGCGTTCTATGGTTGCGGTAACTCTTTCGAACAAATTCCGCAAAGTGTACGTCAGCTAGAATTACATCAGTAAGTGCAGAGTAAAGAAAAGTTTAGTGAACGAGTGTTAATAAAGAGTGGGTGTGTTCGGTCAATAAGTTACAGATGTAAATGTTTACACAAAATAATAATCGAAACTACGTTCGAAGTTTTATTTTTCATACATTATTTTTAGCGTTGATGATGTCAAATGGAACCATCTTTATTAAATCATTATATACCCTGAGTTGTCACCAGTGGTTAGTTACGTCTTTAGTTTCTTCTCTGCTTCCGATGGTGGTAGCGTGATGTTCTATTCGTGTAAACCTTTCTTTTGAATCAGTCTATCTATTGATAAAAACCATATTGAGATCTATTGCGGAGTTTAAAAGATCTTAGCGTACAGAGGGACAGACGGCGGGAAGCGACATTGTGTTATTCTATGTAGAGATTCTGGGCACAATTTTACCTTTTATTTTAACGATTCTAAAACCGTGCACTGTTGATATTATTACCTTCTTTTTTCTAGTAAATTTTGACGTGCAAAAGTGCCTTTTAATGGTCTTAGTTAAGTAAATAATTTGGCTTTGACTTTAAGGCTGCCTGTCCACAGAAGAGGAGCGATGCTGCGGAGCGGAGAAACGGAGAAATATTAACCAATAGGATTGCATAACTGGGGCGGAACGAAGATTTTATGCAATTCTATTGGTTAATATTTCTCCGTTTCCCATTAAAGCATTTTAGCATCGCTCCGCTTCTGCAGACAGGCAGCTTAACACTGGCATAAAAAGAAGAACGTGATAAGTTTTCACAAGCTAAATCTTTTGGCTAACTTAACAGAATATAACTTCAGGAACATGAAATGTAACATGCTAATAAACTGTTACTAACTCATTTTACTTTATGTATATCATTTGAACACATAATTCTTGATAACTATGTTTAGTACCCCATTAATATTTCCATTGTTCATACTTAATAGTAATTAATACAACGCTCAATTGTAGTTTACAGTTACACAATATAGTATTGCCGGCATTCAGGGCAATGCTTTAAAAATCCTCCAACATGAAATGGAATACCATATCTACATATGAGAGACCGTGGTCACTTAATTCTAACTTGTGATACTGAACTGCTAGGCTAACGAGTGATCACAGGTCGAATAAAGCGTTGTTCGGTTTTTTTTATGAAATTCTCAGTAGCAGCTCGGAGTTAGGATTTGTGCCCGGTTAGTGGCAATAGGCTCGCACCCTATTACATGGGACCTAAACATACCGGCAAACTGTGGGTGTACATTGGTTTACCTCTGCCTAACCCTTCGGGGAATACATTTGTGGTGGTATGTGTATATATGTGTTATGATAAAACTTAACTCAAAGTTAGAGACAAACACGAGGTTTCATTACAAAACGTCATACATACATTAAAACCTCTTCATGTTAACAACTAACTCTAAGTAAAGGTTATGGCACAAGTAGGTGACCTAAGTGGCCTTATTGCCTGCTAATTCATTTTCAATATGTTTCAATCTATCATGAGAATTTCGTGTCAAAGTCAAAAACATTGTCGAAGTCATTATCAAAATCATTATTTCAATTAAACCATTAAAAGGCGCTTTTGAACGTTATTTACAAGAAAAAGAATCGAATCTAGTTGCCCTTACCAAAAGGTAGTTACCTCAGGAAAAGAATGGGCAAGATACTCCATACTTACTCACTTTAAAAATAAAAGTTTTACAATATTTTGTATACAGAATTATACGTAAATGCGATGTACTTGCATAAAGCTACTATAAAATTTTATTATCTACAAAGTAAAACATATATCATTCTCGCCTTACCAGCAGTATATCTATACAATAGTCAAGCGTCACAAGTACCTGCATTTCAAAATAAATGATTACATACATCAATTTAATCAATTCTTGTGCAATACATTTTCCTTAGAAGTCATAAAAGCAAAGTATGGTGTTGTGTCACTCGCCCCTGACTTCTTCCCAAATCAAAATCAAGGTTTTTGGCACGTTCTTGTTTACAACAAACCCAGGACATTTCGTTTGCATTCTGAATTCAATTTTAAGGTCGTTGCCGTACTCTTCAACGAAGTCTCGTATTAATAGGTCGCAGTAAGAATTTCTAATGGGGTGTACAGACGACTTTATATTCGTATAGAACTGCTGCGGTCAAGGCGCGTGCCAATCACTTCATCTGAACTCACTTTAGTGGAAAATCGATTCTTGATTGTGCAGCAAAAAGTTTTTGTTAAGAACCAAACTTTTTATATAAAAACTTTTTGAACAGTCGGGTATGTTTACCGTAGTAACTTGTCAGCGGAATGTTTACGTTCTGAAACGTCCAGTCTAAAGTATTGTAGCTCTACAATATCTACCTACCCTGAAACAGAGTAAACACGGTACAAAAATACGAATATTTTAAGGAATTTGAATCCTGGTACGAAATGGGTCAAATTTTAAAATTCCAAATGATTTTGAAATTCAGTTTTTGTTTGCATCAGCAAGTCCCTGGAGTCCTGAACTGCGAAGATATGGACACATATCAATTTAAATGTATTCACACCACTTTGAGATCGGTGTCTTACAACTAGATTTAGGTATGTATCAGAGTTTTTGTAAAAAAAATTTGGGACAGTAATTATGAATGATCTGAGAGCTTAATTTATGCTTCAGCAGTGAGTTGTTTGAGTGTGAATAGGATCAAACTCAGATTGAATTAACCACTTTTTTAGGGTTACTCGCCTGGCGCTTGAGACGTTTATGAAAAGTAGATGCTTAAAACCCAAAATAAAATATTTAAAATAAAACTTTCATCCACTTGCATAGGAGTAAGCAATGGAAATAACAAAAACTTATTGTTAATTTAGTATTATTTCTCACGCTGATTCATAACTTAACCAAAATAAGTGAGCCGGTCTCTCAGTGTCCCCATTTTTTGCCACAAACAACTTCGGAGGGCATTACCCTCTCTTACACTCTCGAATGGAAACATCTAGCCTTGAGGCGAATGGCCAAA
Organism: Caradrina kadenii; assembly: GCA_947462355.1. Classification (NCBI taxonomy): domain Eukaryota; kingdom Metazoa; phylum Arthropoda; class Insecta; order Lepidoptera; family Noctuidae; genus Caradrina; species Caradrina kadenii. The sequence goes on along the minus strand of OX381677.1, from coordinate 6,440,779 downwards.
CTATCACCATCATATAAAAAGCGCACGAGCTTTCATACTTGGATTCGTAAATTTATAAAAAAAAGTTGCAAGAGCAATTACTTAATAGAAAAACATCAATTCAATGTCTGTAACTGGTTAAAATGTTTTTGAATTTTATTATTGTTATATAGGTAATACTGATCTCATATAACATAATGTTAATTTATATTAAATAATATATAAACTAACGAACCCTACGCATTAATGGCAATAGGCTCGCCCCCTATTACATGGGACCTAAACATACCGGCGAACTGTGGGTGTACATTGTTACACCTCTGCCTAACCCTTCGGGGAATACAGGCGTGATGGTATGTAACCCTACGCAATACGAACTATCAAATCTAAAATATAGCAAGCCTATGCTTAAAAACTATCTTTTCAAACTAATGTCCTCATTGAAACTCATTAGCGAAACATATACTAAACTCAATTCTCAACTAGTGAAAAATATGTTTGTATCAAATATTTAGCAAAGTAAACGAGCTCGAAACATTTACGGTCTGAAATTATGCAACCTGTTTTGCAAACGTTGAAAAAACCGAACCGTGTCGAGCCGCCCACGGAAACGTACCAATGAAAACAGCACTCCACTTCGGGTCCGAGGACCTTACCCTAGACATTGGCTCATGGCTCAACGCAATAAGGTTGTCGTCGGTCAACGGCCGTCCCCTCCCGCGCCCCCGCGACCTCTTTTCGCCACAATCCAACGACTTTATAACGCGCGCTGCCACCAACAATGACCATACTACCAAACTACCATCTCACAATGGTAGCTTTATCTAACATGAGCGCGAGAGAATGTGTGGCGTTTGCTCTATTCCAAATTTAGTTGAGCGAAGCAAATCGAAGCATGTAATGGTCACTAAATTACATACCATTATTGACATATAAGCACATAACTATTTCGTAAACTATGATGTTTCCGTTCATTAAACTGTGGACAAAAATGGTTGTTATCAGCTTTTATTGTACAAGGAAATTTGTTAAGTTTTTGTATTTTAAGTAGGTTTACTCTAAATCGAATTGAAATATCTATCTATCGAAAGTAACTAATGATCGCTTCCCACATTAGGTAGGAGAGACAAACTTTGGCGATCCTACGTACAAATGACGCAGCTTTCGTATAAAAAGGAGTGTACTTCATACTTTTTAATTATTTATCATTTAAACATATATCTTCGGTAAAATCTGTAAAGAAATTGCCGTATATATTTTTTTCTTCACTTTTCTTTTTTCCTACTAACTCCATTATTCTAGCCATTTCCCAACTTATTTTCAGACTCAAACTTACTCAAAAGAAACTGGTTGTCTGCTCATAAACTAGGACATGACCATACTTACGAAATAAGTTTTCTGGTTTTACCCCATGATTACTTTTTACGTCAAAAACATTTTGGGAAAACAAATTAAGTTTTAGTATACGTCAACGACCGGAGAAAGGTGCTGCCCATTTACCGAACGAAATCTCTGAATCACTTCTGACAGCTTTTAATAATGAAGTCTAAGAATATAACAAACATATTTTCAAAAATGGGATTTATCATAACAATATTCACAACCCAAGCAGCCAAAGTAATATAGAAGTGGTCTTGGCAGAGACCCAAAAACACCTATTGTACATTTCTGTATGCACAGCAGACTTCAAACCGCTTGAGTGTCAAATCAACCATTTTTATAAAAACAAATTCACTTATAGGTATGTCGATGTGCTCACACATTTCGTGTTATTTCGTGGTCATTAGTCTCTTCGGACATGCGTGGGCACATCTCTATTCATAACAATTAATGTTCCGGTGAATAACATCTGTCATGAACGATGTAGGGTAAGTGACTTCATCTTATTCCGTGACTCTATCGCCTATCGAATATTGCACAATATTGTTTTTAATTGGCGTTCCACAATTAGTGCGCTCACCTGATTCGCTCCAGTTGTTACCGATTAAGTTTTTTCACAATCCTCTGGCTAAGTCAAGTTTACAGTTAGCTTCGCGGCCTGTTGCCAAGTTATGGTGAGTTATAAGTCCGGAATTGTAACTCAGATAATGAGATACAATCAAGGATCTTACAATTAATAACCGGTAGACGATTAACACTATTGAATATTCAAATAAATAAAGAGAAATAATTACAATTATTGGTTTTATATTAAATGGCATGATTAATTCTGTATAATAAATAAAATATTCATGACTGACTTTTCATAATCGTAAGTCTACATACCGTTAAGGCACTTCGACTTTAACCCTTAAATTATTGCTAATAACTTGCGATTTTGTTTGGACTGTCTTAAAATATAATCGGATTAACCATGAATTTAGGATAAATAAAATGGCTTGAATATTCATTTTGAAAATGTTTGTAATATTTTTTAAATATTATGTCAAATTACAACACTTTGTATCATATTGTGTATTTCACATTGAATGTGAATTTCTGATTTATTCAAGAGTTCAAATTTTTAAACTGAATTTGAAAAACCTTTTGTTTGATTGAATACCAAATACTTACAAATTACTTAGTCCGCGCAGGTATGGTTGCATTTTAATTTACATATGTGGTTTGTTTTGTTGGTACAACTGCTTTTAAAAGGTTTTATCTCATACGACACGAGGATATTGTTGGCACTGGATAGGTCAATGCGAACTATGCCTTCTTTACCATCAGAACTTGAATTGCATACTCTAAAGTCAATTAATACTATTCGACAAAAACATTTAACTTAAAAAAACGTATAGCTCAATTTGAACTAACGGAATAGACGAGCCTGTTACGATACGCTACGTCTACGAGATTACACATTATTTATTATTGAGAAATGAGTACCAGTACCAGTCTGTAAGAAAGGATTAAGGACTCAAAAAAAAATAGGCTGACTTTTTCATGAATGTGTGTACATACTTTCTTTATGCATGAGGGATAGTTTTACTATAACTGTACCAGTAGTACAGTACATTTTTTTTTCTTTTGCCGAACTTAAGAAATAGGTACAGTATCCGAGCCAGATGTCTGAACCATTTAATTTTCTTAAACAATAAAGATTCCAAATTCTCAAATACATTGTTGAAACAAAACAAAGCACTTACAAAGACAAAGCAATAATTAAAATGCGTAGCACGAACTTATTTAGTTCATTGTAGGTAGTCTAATATCTGCATATACATTACTTCCGTCGCGTCGTGTGGGTGCCCGCATCCAACATTTTCACTCTTGGTACTATTTTTACAATTGTACGCTTATGTCCTTAAATGCTTTACAGCTAAATGATAAAACGTGAAACGTATTACAGGAAATTTTCCCTTTAATGCACAATTTGACTTGTCAAAGCCAGTCAATTTGTTATTCTATTGGTTAATTGTTTAGGTATAAAATAAAATAAAATATTTCTCAAAGACAATTTTTGTTGTTCTAAGGAAATACTAATAAAGTTTAAGTCAGAGCATTTTGTTTAATAAATCCAGACACTTTTGTTTTGTCAAAAATTAACTCAGTGAGTCAGAAAGTTGAAGCTAGTTACCCGTTCCAAAAAGTAGGTAGGTCTCTACGGAGAAGAACGAGCATGAAACACCACACACCACTTTTTTTAGTTATGTTTTTGCAAAATATTCGTTACATTATACTTATTGCTGCTATGTGTGTTAATAATGCAAAAACAATCCAAAATATAATCAAAAGATGATAAGCCTCAACTGACAGTGTCCGTTCACGAACATGACGCATGAATCAGCACCATTTAACTCAACAATGTTGAAAGGAATACAATAAACACCTTTGGCAAACGGATTTACGATCCCAATATCTTGGAACTAGTGTACACTATGATGGTGCCGCAGACTCTTATATCCTTTTTGTTTTTCTTTGCCAATATATATTGCTTTCACGATTTAACTACTGAACAGATTTTTGATGAAATTTAGTACGGGGTAAGGTTGAACCCTAAGAAAGGACGCAAGCTACTTTTCATTCCGAGACTCAGTCTGCGTTCCCGATAACCGATATTTACGCGAACGAAGTCGCAGACAAAAGCTAGTACTCTATAAAATAATGAAAGAATAAGCTCCTAGATCAGTATCTTCATCCGCTTAGGTAATGCACATGTCCACATGTCCAGCAATAGACTGAGAGAGGTTTAATTGATTGATCTTGATTGATTGATTATTTAGTATTACTGATTTGGGTGCATTGATGTATCTCATGTAGTTAATCTTTCGCGATAGGTTAACAACTACGTAGATAGCATGAAAATAATGCAGTAAAGGAGTAGAACTCTCTATCTGCGTCTGTATTTCCGAAGACATTCAACCTTAATCTCTTTAAAATTAGTGTGAACAGACTTCTTCTGGACAAGGTCACTACATGGTCAACTTTGTCTTTGTCAGCCGGCCTATCTCGAATAAAAAAAGGAGGTACAATCAATTGCACGTATGTATGTGGAAACATTTAGATTACGAAAACCTTATCACTCGTACGAGAAGAGTTAAGAAACTCAAATTGTTACCATAGATGAACGTACGGCTGACAATACAACAATTCCACGCAACTACAAAAAGCTGTACTTATACATAGATGAAAATGTTTAACAGAGATCTTTCACATACCACAACGCCTGTATTCCCCGAAGGGTTAGGCAGAGGTGTAACAATGGACACCCACAGTTCGCCGGTATGTTTAGGTCCCATGTAATAGGGGGCGATTCTATTGCCATTAACCGGGCACAAATCCGAACTCCGAGCTGCTACTGAGAATTTCATAGAAAAACCCAAATAACACTTTTTGCTCGACCTGGGAATCAAACCCAAGACCTCTAGCGTGGCAGTCGCGCTTAGGACCACTAGGCTACCGAGGCAGTTTTTTAACAATTGCCTTTAAGCTAATAAATTAACTTCCTGGTTCTAAAAGTTTATTATTCACAAGTATTATGAACTAGTTACGTATATAATATGTATGATTAAAATCTAAGCGAGCTTTTAAGCGATAAGATTTCATGGGAAACCTTGAGCTTAATTGCTAGTGGTCATCACACGGACTTGAGAACTATGACTCATAACGAAAAGCGTGAGACTGAGAAGAAAAACGCTATTATTTTGTTTCATTAACCATTAAATTTTAGCCATTAATTATTCTTTTAATACCTTTTTTTTACCGATTGGAAATCATCCAATGACTTCTCCCGCCCTGGGCGGGGCGGTAGGGAGTGTCAGACTTTTACTGACTAAAACCCATCCATGTTCCTTCCTGTGCCCTTTGCATTCCGGAGGCGCGGTATCTCTTTCGAACAACCCGCAGCCCCGGCAGGCATGGCCCTGAGCGGCCCCTTCGGATGTTTTTCTTTTAATACCTTGACTGCCTGAAATTGAAGGATGTGTTTTGATTGAGAGAGCTTTTCTCAATTTTCTTCATCTGTTTGAAAAACCCGTGACATTTTGTTTCCACTTTCGCAAAAATGTCTTGATGAAGACATAACATAACATACCATCACGCCTGTATTCCCCGAAGGGTTAGGCAGAGGTGTGTCTTGATGAAGTATTTATCTATACTTGCTAATATTATAAAGAGGAGAGATTTTTTTGTTTCTTTGCTTGTACCGAATAAGGTCCGAAAGTACTGGACGGATTTAAACCATTATTTCACCATAGATAGGCAAATTATCAGGAAGTAGCATAGACTATATAACATTACGCTACAAGATACAGGAGTGGAGCATTAATAAACGTAAGTTGTACCTTGACGAGGTTGTAAATATATAGGAAGTCGAAGGCAGAAGCTAGTATATTAAATACTAAATGGTTGTGGTCGACCATTGTTGATAGTTTACTAGATTATTAAGTTTGCATGATAAAAAACCTAATAAAGGGCTACAACAACAAAATGGTTCCTATGTTATTCAGAGGCCCATGGTAGATGCCTAAACAATATGTTATACATAAAATGGTAAAGATATTATTATAATATTTATTGAAAATCTATAAACCGTACTTAATAAGTCAATACGTCTGACTCATATCAGACGATATTTAAAAAAATAGAAGTGTTCATGATTTTCTGAAAACGTCAAAGAGAATCGAAATATGTATTTAAATTGGACTATCTAAATATTAAAAGATGTGTCACCAAGATGAAAATGGAAATTACCGCTTTCTTTTTAACGGAAATCACAATTCTGATGTTTTCAACATGAATAAAAATAAATGCAAATGTAGAAATTAAAAATCATTACAGATTGTTTTTTTCATCCCGTTATTAAAATAGAATTTACGAAATTGAAAAAAATATTTAATAAATAAAAGGAAACGGACAACTCAAATCGTATCTATCTCACATTTGCATATTTTTTCATTTTACATTTACAAGGCTGACACTGCATGCTAATATTTTTTGCAAACAAGACATCAAAAATGAAAGTAGCTCATGTCTTGTACTAACACACATTTAGCAAATTCTGATCGCCGTTCTATTTACGTCAATAAGTTATAATATATTCTACAGAGACAGACAAACAATTAATTAGAAATAATTCAGGTTGCGTAGGGAAGTGCTCTGGCGCAGGTGACACCGGACGCTCGGCTTCCGTCGGTCATTGTCGTGCGAACGTGCAATGCCTGCATCCATTACTGTTTTTTATCATCGATGTAGCCAGTTAGATTTTTAACTCACTCTTTACAAAGCTGACAATGGCCCATCGGTTCCAAATTTATTTTGCTGAAAAAACTTAATTGATATGAGATAACATTAGCACCACAGGATTGCTATATCAGTTTTTATCATTCATGATCTAACGCTTAAATTTTGGTAAAAGTGAAAACTATTTTTTTTACAATAGATACAAAAATTGACCATCACAGAAATGTCTTCGTAAATCACAAGTTTTTCATAGATTATGTTTTAAAATTAATGCAAAATATTTGTATATCGAATTACTCGATTCTATGACTAAATTAAAATAGTTAATAACTTCAATTGGTTTCAAATCCAAACATTTACAAATAAAAAATTAAAAGTGACAAAATCTTAATATTGTGGTACATTTGTAGGTTTTTTTGTATTAAAATGACTGTACCTACATAATGTACATTACTAGGTATCGAATATAGCCCACACAATGTTACTTAATCTTTTATTGACATTTGTTGAAGATGTTATAAAACCTACTTGTAAATATGTGCCCGGAACATAGGTGTGATCGAAGATTTGCATCATCAATTATCGTGTGTCAAATTTTTTGCATGAATCGGTGACTTATTTTTCCTAGCTCACGTAATTTATATTTTTGTATGTTAACTACAAAACACAGGTAAATAGGCTTAGTAACAATAAAAATACAATTTCTTTACAAAGCAATTCCTTGTTCAGTCCGTTACTCGAACGGAATTCAAGACAATACAGTTGAAAAAAACAACGCAGCTTACGCGCGATTGACAATTTGCCACATTCATTTTACGTTGATTTTGATTTAGGAACCGGCAGTTAGAAAATCACCCGTAACGTAGTAAGTATATTAATATTTTCGCCGACATGCAACGGATACAACTACACCTGCAGAGCCTGTAGCTTAAAAAATGCAAAACACATTGAAGAGCGGTGTCTACAGGCATTATACGTTTAAAAGGACGCTCCAATCACTTCTATTGTAAGATGAAAACTTGTTGATTATAATTAACCTTTTTTATTTTCAAAAATTCGTTCCGAAATAGTCAAGATCCGATCCAAGCTGTGCCCAACGACGCACTAAGCCCAGCTCCATATCACAAAGTGTGTGAGGTACCCTTATCGTCTAGTCGCTTAGTTTATAAGCTTTATGCGCTGCCTGGAGGCTTTATTTTAAGGCACCACAACAAAAAAAGCGAAAAACAAAAGCGTTACGATTTTGTATAGGACGTAAGTGATAAAACATAGGATCTAAATTTTCCATTACTAATTAAAACTCGATTATAGATATGATATTACTATAGAGACCCTATGCTTTGAGCACCAATCAATATACTAACTCAGTGATCAATGGTCCTATTACATGGGACCTAAACATACCGGCGAACTGTGGTTGTACATTGGTACACCTCTGCCTAACGCTTCGGGGAATACAGGCGTGATGATGGTATGCTCAAATGGGAATATAAAATATAATTTGACTTTGTTTCTCATTAAGCACCTACGGGGAGATAGCTTCCTAAATTTTGCAGTTTCATTGCAGAATGTTACCATTTATTAAAAATATCATCGGATAGGGAGCTAAAAAACACTTAGCAAATTCAATCTGCGCCACTTATGTAATACAATCCTGAGTCATAAACAGGATTGTTTAAACGTTCTCATTTAACGCTGGCAAACAAGTATGGCTATCTTCACGCTCTATTTCACTAAAGGAGTGACATAACTTATCGCATCCCTCATTTGCATATCCTATTTACAATGTAAGCGTAACTATAAAAATACTAAGTTACAGACGACAACTAATTTGCAGTACGAAAACGTATTAAATACTAGCTTCGGCCGGCGACCTCGTCCGCGTGGATGTTTTCACACATGTTAAGTTTCGTCTTTTATTACTGCTCCGCTCTCGTGTGTCGTAGCGTGATGTTATATAGCCAATGTTACATCCTGATAATTTAACTACCTATTAGTGAAAAATTGTTAAAATCAGTCCAGTAGTTTTGGAGCTTATTCGGTACAAAAAGCAAAAAAAATCCTCTGTATATTATTAAGTATAGATTTGCTATGCCTTATACAGTAAAAATTCTTAAGATTTTGTTACGGTTATTGCTCTCAACATTATTATTGCTTGAGTAATTTGTTTGTATAAATATACCGTTGTCTAACCTTCCTAAAAATAAAGGTAGGTATATGTTTTGGAAGGCAAAGAGCGTCATCACATCAGCCAATAAACTGCGCAGTATTGTTTCTTCGTAAAGCCCTGCTACGAGCGGTCATGTGATATAGTGTAAATCATTACGCTTGTATTGATAATCAACAAAACATAGCATCACGTCGGTATTCCCTTAAGGGGTAGGCAGAGGTGTACCAATGTACACCCACAGTTCGCCGGTATGTTTTTTGGGTCCCATGTAAAAGGGGCGAGCTTATCGCCAATAACCGGACACAAATCTTAACTACAAGCTACTACTGAGATTGTCATAGAAAAACCCAAGAACACTATACTCGACCTGGGAATTGAACTCAAAACCTCTTGCGTAGCAGTCTCAGTGATTGGTAATCTAATAATGTTATTATTACTATATTGTGTAAGAAGAAAGTATTTTCACCCCTGGTGATCTTAATGTAATTTCATGACACCCACGGCAAGGAAAAATTGTGATTTTTCCCACACTGTTTAGTATGTACAGTCAACAAAGGTATTTGGTATACAGGCAGCTTACTTGCAATTACTTTTAAACAATTTTGTAAGTGTGCTGAACAGACAATTCTTTTAAATCACTCTTTTAGGTGTGTCATAAACTTAAAAACTTATTACGCATACAATAAAAAATAATATTGGCGTAGTAGTTGTATTGGCGTAATTAGTGTAGTAGAAAGACGATTAATTATACCTTTATACCAAATAGCTACTCATGACAAAAACTTTCTTTCGTAGAACTAGTCACGTAGAGACAACGCACAATTTCAGTTGAATTCTCTGACACATAGCTAAAGAAGTAGCTCACAGAATCAAAGGGTTGAAAATCTCTGTACATGATCTGGAAAGATGGTCCAATAACACCTATTTTAAAGATGTGACACGAACAATTATCACTACGACGCAATAGTTTTATTTCATCATCACAATCCGACGTCGCCGCGGTCAATCATCGCGCTTGATCCCTACAGGTCGTTGGCACAGCTAGGCCAATGACCAATGCATTTCACAAAATAATATAAGTATTTGTACCTAATGTATGTAAAAACGGCATGGTTTTTATTAGACTAAGCGCTTTGTAGGAAATTCCTGAGGAGTTTATTCATGTTTTGGGCACTCGTTTTCCTTAATTATGACGATCATGAAGACCTAGTAAGCTAGTTGAAAATACGTAGGGCTGTTAATGATATTTACTTCTTAAATAATAGTAATATCAACAAATTTTTGTCCCACTTCAGGGCAAAAGCCTCTTCTACTACAGAAATGGCACGAGGATTGATCACCACGCTTGCTCAAGGCGGATTGGGAATTTCAGACTTGTATTAATTAGAAGTAAAGGTTTCTTCACCTTTTTTTTGTTCACTGATGTCAGTGCTAAACTTAGCTGCTGAAAAAGTTGAAATTATGTTTTAATTGAAAAAGTAGCATTGGTACTGATACGGTATCCAAACCACGACCTCATACATGAGAGGCGGGGCGTCTTAACCACTTACTAACTTTAACATTATGACAATAGGAATTTATAAATTATGGAAATAATAATATATTATGCTATATAGCTAAATCGTATCCTCAAAGTACATAAATAAGTACACTTTTTTCCAGAGATTTGAAGATTCCTTTTTATGTGTTCAATAAACTTATCTGCTATTTCTAAAAACTATATATTCTTCCGGCTTCCAACAACTTGAGGGCAAATCTACTTACTTGTAAAAACGATCACAATACTACGCAGTCGCAACTTGTCAAAAATGCCTTTAACTTACCTAAATTTTTTGCCATCGATTGTCGCTGAGATGAGATTGCGACTAGATATTGAACGTTTTTATTTAGTAGAATTGCCCTTCTGGTCTGACTCTGAAGGGGTGTTTTCTACACTGTTACTTGGGACTTTGACATAACTGTATAGTTAGTTATGCTATATACCTCTATCTACTTTCTTGGGAAATACCAGCGTCATATTGTACATACGCCTGAGTTTTATATTGAGTTAACACAGGCAATATCTTCTGTTTAATAATAATGAGCCGCATATTTAATTGCGATAAAAGGTCAATGCCCTAATTAAAAACAGACAAGAACATTCGTTCCTATTGTTGTCTGGCAAAGTTAACAGTAGTAATAGGTATTATAGGTAATTTTTGCAAATTAATTAGCGAAAATTTCATGTAAGTACTTACGCTTATAAACACAAGTCTTACATAATATATAGTAACAATCAAATACATAACAACCATTTGATGGATTTATTAAAACACTAACTTTATCCCGCTACTTTTTTCGCGTGGTGGTTAAAATCAAATCGGGTCTTAGTTGACGTATTCTCCCTATAAACTACCTAAATGAAAAATCTCAGCTTCATAGTATTGAGTTTTTATGTTTAATCAGGGAGTGGACCTTTCGTTTTTATACAACAGAGTATAGATTAGATACTCTTAATGGAAATTAAATCATAATCGCGTAGGTCGCACAGTCTCTATTTGATTGTTCATTAATTTCCTGATTAGGTATACCACATTACCGGTTAAACATTTATTTTACAAATAATTTTATATATAATTAATAATGCAAATTGCTTTATTACTAAGTCTGTACTTTAGAAATAATTAAAAACTAGTTCAAATTGTTCACCGCGGAAGGGTCAAGGCGGCAGGTCATATTGCAGCGACACATTGTAAAGCAAAGTAATTTCTACAATGGATACGATTTCAAAATAAGAAACGATTAAATACAAACAAAGTTGCCGGTATTCTTACTTTACAGACATTTAGGATGCGACACGTGCAGGAGTGAGATGCTGAGGGCAAGGTTCTTCCCCAAGCCACTCAGATTAATTTTCGAACCTAAAATGCCAGAAAGATACACGAGCAAAGTATGCGTACTTGAATGTATCTCGTACTAAGATGAGTCATGGGCGAAAAAGATATCAGGCTAACGAGGCTTTCGATTAGGAATTTCTTCATAACAGCTTGGAGTTTGGAAGTCGGTGGTGTGACACCCCAGTACCTCGGAAACCGCGTAAAGCCGTTGCTCCTGTGCCTAATCTTTCCACCGTTGTGTCGGATTGCCGTTCCATCGGACTATGAGAATTAAGGAAGAGGGAGTACACCTGTGTTTGCGCACACACTTGTGCACTATAATATCTCCTGCGAATCGGTCTTGAGAATACTATTGTATGCACCTATAAACATAATGTTTCGTGTGTGTTACGATAACACCCCCGCCCCCCGTTTAACTGCCCCGTTGGTCTCGTGGTCGCAAGTGCGACTGATGCCCGTGGGGTCCCGGGTTCGCTTCCCAGGTCGGATAAAAAGTGTTATGGGGATTTTTCCATTAGGATTTGCTCAGTATATAGCAGCCCGGACTTTGGAAGTTGGTGGTGTGACACCCCGTGCCTCGGAAAGCGCGTTAAGCCGTTGCTCCCGGCTGTCATTCGTAGATATTCCACAGTCGTTACGGATAATCAGAAGCCAGGAAGTCTGATAACCAGTCTAACCAAGAGGTATCGTGTTGCCCAGTTACTGGGTTATGAAGGTCAGATAGGCAGTCGCTCCATGTAAAACACTGGTATTCAGCTGCATCCGGTTAGACTGGAAGCCGACCCCAACATAGTTGGGAAAAGGCTAAGTAGATGATGGCATTGCGTGTTACTATAAACATTGACATTATACACCAAGTATAAAAGTCGTTTTCCAGCAATAATCTTTGCTCAATATTACTTAGTTTGATGGCCGGTACGCGTAGTTAACGGTTATGTAATAAGTCTTTTTACACCCTGTTTATTTTAAGTACGCTTCTCTGTACATTGTAAATATTTACTATCTTTTAAGTGTTGTCGCTCAGTGCATGTAGGAAACACGAAGTCACCTGTCACATGCCGCAATACAGCATTGCTTGTTAAGATTGCGATAGTATCTACCTTTTTGAGTATATAATAAAATATTGCAGTGAATTGCAGTAAGGGCTTACAGAAGTTGAGCATAGACGTGCGTACTTACATACGTATAGTACGCAATGTTTACTTCACAAATGTAAGTATACAGTCATCTATTACTACCGACTTAAAACACACACACAGGCGTGAGTGTATATTTAAAAATCATAATTATCAAATAATATAATACCATCACCATCACGCCTGTATTCCCCGAAGGGTTAGGCAAAGATGTAACAATGTACACCCACAGTTCGCCAGTATATTTCGGTCCCATGTAATAAGGGGCGAGCCTATTGCCATTTACCGGGCACAAATGCTAACTCCGAGTTGCTACTGAGAATTTCATAGAAAAACCCAATAACATTTTTTGCTCGACCTGGGAATCGAACCCAAGACCTCTAGCGTAGCAGTCGCGCTTAGGACCACTAGGCTACCGAGGCAGTTAAAAACATAACATAACATAACATACCATCACGCCTGTATTCCCCCAAGGGTTAGGCAGAGGTGTAACAAAGTACACCCACAGTTCGCCGGTACGTTTAGGTCCCATGTAATAGGGGGCGAGCCTATTGCCATTAACCGAGCACAAATCCTAACTCCGAGCTGCCATCGGCGGCGGCGAACTCTCGCGTCCGGCCCTGGTGCAAGCCATGGTCCGGAGCGAGAGGGAATGGGATGCAGTCGCCTCCTTCTGCGAGGCAGTAATGCTTGAGAAGGAGGCGGCGGAACGGTTGAGACAGCGGTTCACCAGTCCCAGCCGCCGCGGTAGACGCTCCGAACGTCGGGAGCCGCGAGACGACTCCCGGCCACCGTAGATACGGGCCTGTGGACGGTGAGCAATGGCTAGCTCACCGTCCTTACGTTGCATAACGACAGGCCGTGTCGACGGCGCGTTCGTGTTCCACGCGCGCCTCAAAGAGATGTCAGCAAAAGGAAGGGGCCACTGAGGGCCGATGCCTGCCGGGGCTGCGGGTTGTTCGCAAGAGATACCGCGCCCCCGGAACGCAAAGGGCACAAGAAGGAACATGGGTGGATTTTAGTCAGTAAAAGTCTGACACTCCCTCCCGCCCCGCCCAGGGCGGGAGAAGTTATTTGATGATGTCCCACCCCCCAAAAAAAAAAAAACCCTAGTGGTCCTGAGCGCAACTGCTACGCTAGAGGTCTTGGGTTCGATTCGCAAGTCGAGCAAAGTATTATTGGGTTTTTCTATGTAATTCTCAGTAGCAGCTCGAAGTTAGAATTGTGCCCGGTTAATGGCAATAGGCTCGCACCTTACATGGGACCTAAACATGCCGGCGAACTGTAGGTGTACTTTGGTACACCTCTGCCTAACCCTTCGGGAAATACAAGCGTGATAGTATGATGAATTTATGATATAGGCTATAAAACATTCCGCTACGACACACATAACTATAACCAAAGATGTAACACACGAGAGAGAAAAACCACGGAGATCAAGTCGCAGGCAGAATATTTAAAGGAAACTGTAAAAAAAAACATTATAAGCCAATATTCTTTATTTATAAGAATCAATTTGACTTTTATTTACCTAAAATTGATACGAAATGACTGCAGGTTTAATATTGTAACCCGTAAGTGCCTCCACCGTTTAGATCTCCGAATGAACGTATAATTATTTTGCTGTATCACTGGTTGTAATGAATAGATCATGAATAGGTTTACTCTGAGCAAAATAACTACCTCTTTTCAAACGAACAGGTAATGTTTCTATATCTGGCTTCTTATTTAGTTTGTATCTATTTACTTGTCATAGCATTACGAAGTTAAATACATAGTTTGTTTGCATGAATATGAATAGGGTTGATTCAAGGCGGAGTCTAGTGGTTACAAACAAGCGTGATTTGAACACGCGCACGGAAGGGTGTCGTACAATATTTAAGACTACTTACAATAAAACACGTTTCTATAAATGGATCCAGCCTGTCCCTTCGCGACGCCCTAAGCCGCAGTTCGTCTCCCTTACAGTCTAGTCACTTAGTTTTTAAGCCATGGCTGGAGGCCTTAATGTCTAAGGCGCCCACAGGAAAGTCTGGTTAAGCGGTATACAACCTCATAGGTTGAACTGCGAGATGCCAATTCGAAAAACACATTTCTTGAATGGACCCCCTTGAATTTTTTAGATTTTTTATTTTTATTATTTGTTATTACAGTAGCCATAGTAGTACACGACCTAAGAAAATTTCAAGTAATTACCTCTTACGGTACGAAAGATACAGCCCTGTAACAATTGGACGGATAGACAGACAAACAGCGGATTCATAGCAATAGGGTTTCGTTTGGAACCCTTTAGGGACGAAACCCCGAAAATGATATGAAATGATTTTGAAACACGGAATTTTCTGTAGCGCAATATTAATCGATCAAGTCATTTTTGCAGCATCTCTAAAACCATCCCATATTAGTTACCTATGAAAATGGATAAGCACATAAATATTTAATAAATCTTCTGATTTTACAGGAAGGAAATATTCTCTATAATAATTATTGATTCTCATACTGTATACAAATATTCATTCTCAAACTTGTATTCTTCTCATTGAAATGGAAATTCTTATATCATTTCAAAGTAATATCGAAATACACAATATGGTAATTGTAAAACATACAACCGATTGCAAAACGCCTCTTTTTTTTAATTCGGTTAGAAAATAGGTCGGTTATTAATTTTACATGTTTTTTTTCCAAACGATTAAATTTCATAACGTGGCAAGCAACAATTATTATGTTGCAAAATTTTGCAAGAGCGTATTTTATTTCTAAATTATATAAAAAAAAAACAATGAATATTTTTTCATATACCTACCTTATTTCATTTTCGTTCTATAGGAACAAACATGAAAAGATCAATTCGAAAATCTATTGTTATAATTATCAAAAAAACCAACGGCTTTTTTATTTTTTATTTTTAAAAGTCTTGTCAGTTTAAAATGTCACAGTCATTACTACAAACCGTGTCTGGAGATTTCATAAAATTAATTTCACTTTATTAAATCCATTTAATTTATCCTTTACCCTGGAAACATTAAACAGTGCCGACATTGCTCCACATTTCAACCTGTTGTTAGTAAACGTCTCACCTGTTCTAAATAGTAAACAAAGGATCTATTTACTTGTAGGCGTGTCGACCTATGAAATAACATTTAGAACTTTGTAAAATTAAACGGAGCAAGAAGTGACGTCAAAGAGACGCGCGCCACCAATGCAAAAAAGACATCTTTGTCAAGTAACGAGTTTAATGTGACAGAGTCCATAAGTGATCCGTGTTTTCGTATACAGACGAAGAATCTTGAACGTAGAGAATCGGTGTCACAGCGACGCGCAGGCGCAATTCAGCCGGGACGTTTGTAAAGGGGGCGCGAAACATGAATATGCATGGCACTTCTTTGTTATAGCCAACTGTTTTGAACTCTGCGTGTATAATTGACGTTTACTTCAAGTGACTCAGTCCGATCTTCGCGACAGGTTTGTTAATGATATTGCTTCTTTAGTTTTGTTTTCAAATGAGATAATTAACTGAGGAATAATGTAGACATGGCGTTTTTAGTACGGCTTTTTCGATTTAAAATTTCTTATTGGTGAGGTTCTTCATAAAAATTTGGTGTGTGGTACACGTAACCGGCGTGCTTGTATGACCAGATGTATGAACGTGGACAAGGCGAAAGAAGTATGTAAGGATCGTAGCAGGTGGCGTTCTGTGGTTTCTGCCTACCACCATGGAAAAAAGACGTGAGTTTATGTATGTATACGTATGATAAAACTTCTCATAATGCTGTTTTCATAGCTTTCTTTGTCCATTTCATCTGAATATTCGATGAGAGGCTTGCAACTCGGCTTTGCACTTTATCTTCTAAAGATAGTTTACCCATCTTACCTATTTGTATCGGTAAGTCTAAGTACATAATTACAATGTTAAAGTTAATTCGCAAACTAAAAATATTGTCAATGTAAAATAACCCGCATATCATTACGCAGAAGATAAGATAGTTTGAAACTGTGAAATTAATTTTACCATTATAACGCAGAGTGTGGTTGCAAACATTGTAGTGTGATAATAACAGGAACCCGTCAGCGACTCCACGGTGGTCCTTAATGATAGACATGAAGTAATTGAAGACTATCAAATTCACATTACCCATTGCAATCAGTAGAAGCGCACGTACTGCAGTTAACATCTTACACTGTCTCCCATAGAAGAAAGGTGTGATTTGATGATGCCTTATTAGTAATGTTATTATTTTAAATCATAATATCTTTAAATTAAATACGTGTGGTATTTTCACACATTTTCTCAGTACTTCCAAGTGTTAAGGTCTTAAAAATAAAATGACATAACCAATTTACTGTCCTAACATTAAACTTTATTGCCAAAAGCAGGTGCAATAATTTTGTATGAAGCCATAATAATTAATGCAAGCAATCTGCGGGCACTCGCTGTCGAAAAACTTGACAAAATCATATTTTACATCGACACAGCACCTGCATGAGATTTGTGATAACCATCGCACAAGTGAAACAGCCAACAGGCACAGGTTAGTCTGGTTTGACACACCGATTTAGGGTTCCTTAATGCTACACAAGGTTTCCATGTTACTCAGGATATAAACGATACAATAAAACAGTACCAGCGGCTTGTTATTCCGCAATTTGTTAAGGTGTAGTCCAGATATAATCTTAAAATGTAACACATTGTTGTATTTGGAAAGCAGATCTTATTTTTTGGAGTCTTATTTATCTGATAATTGTTTAGTTTTTTCCGTAATAACTTCTTATATGGCTAGTAAGTGCGGGAGACCGGAAAATGTAGTATTATTTATGGTTATTTAGGAATCGCGTACTTACAAATCATAAAAATACCACCATGAAATATTATATAAAATTAATAGAAGAATAATATTAGCCATAGACCACTTCCTCTACAGATTTCTCTAGATTTTACTCTTACAATGAATGTAGTAAATCGCAATTTAAAATTACATACAATTACAAATACCTATTGCTAGCTTGTTCTTCGTCAGTACCTAATGGTCTGACGTTATGTTTTCCATGCTATTACCGCAGTCAAAGAAAAACATACTGTACATCAGTTGTCCACCCACGTTATTTTTAAATGTCAAGTAAAGGAAACGAGTTATTTAATGGTACCTACGTACCCACCTACCTAAATTGTGGTGATCGTAGGTGATGGGTTAACAACCTATCATCTACGGTGTATATTATATTACATTGCGGTATTTTCTTAAGACTTGTGTGAATATTTTATTCCCGAAATAGTCAATGGTCCTTCTAGGAAAACTGTTCAGTTAGTAGGTAACGCATTTTTTTTTCTCGTCATCCTCTGTTATAAGAATTTGTAATACTCTAAGAAGTAAACTGATTAAAATGTGAACTTATCAATCTCTAAAACTTTGAATACCTATAACTACATTTGGCATTCATTTAAAACCTCGGAAATTCAATGCTGTGAATATTTAGAATTTTAACAGTATTTTGCTAACGATATTTTTGTTACTCAATGTAACATTTAAAAATAAGTAAATACAAATAAAAAACTCCTAAAAACTCTTAACAAATGGATAAGCTTAGCTATCGATGTTATCAAATAACATCAATATATGGGACACCTTTAATTCAAACAATAATAAAACCAGAGTGACTGGACTGAAAAGTACCAAACTGTTGGCATTTAACTTTTAATCACTCTGCCTATCCGATGACACAAAAAGCTGCGAAAAAATAAATCAGCAGGTGAAGTGGTCGATGACATTCCCGATTAAATTCACAAGCCCCTTGTTATGTGACACGAAAGCTAATTGTACCGACTGACAAATAGCCTTGTTAGGAAGGCATTTGTAATTGCAGAGCGCCCACAGTATCTTGGCACTTGGCCAAATAGGGAATTAAAGTGAAATGATCTTAATTTGACACACTTTTGACATTTTCCTTTGCAAGCAGGGCTATCCTGAAATTTCAACATAAACTGGACACCCTATATTTCTAATTGCTTACTAATAAAAACCTTAGATAATTAAGCGTCTGTCTTTTGTTTTATGTTTTTGTTAATACAAAGGGACTTAGGGACTTTCTTTGGAAATAATTTTAATTGTAATCGATATAGAAATACTCGTAGTGGCTATTTTTAACGGGCTGCAGGATGATATAAAATTGAAATTATTTTCATTTGTTTATTCTAGCTTAAGTTAACTTTATGCTAGAAAAACATGTACCTAATTGGAGCCTTTGAGTGCTTGTTGTCTAAAAACAAAATAAAAATGTAACTGCTAGAATTTACGAAATTGTAATTCTTTGCTTAACGCCTTCGTATTTTATTAGTCTGGAAATTTAAACACTATATTTTTCTACAAAACATCTTACTACGGCTATAATTTTCCATGAGACGTATATGTACGATCATAGTGTCATACATAAATAATAAATATAGACCGAGCTCATCCAAGTTACTGCATTCGTGTAATGAGTATAGAAGATAAATTGCACACCTGTAATGATGGTCTTACGGGAAGATTACGGGGCGAGACATGCCATAATAAAACAGCCAGTACAATTAGGAAATCATAACTTACAAGTATACAACTCATGTTTTACAAACTCAAAGTGGGGTACGCGTGCGTTTTGAAATAACAGTTTATATTCTTCCGTTGACAGTCGTAAATCAAAACACAACTAACACACACACATACCATCACGCCTGTATTCCCCAAAGGGTTAGGCAGAGGTGTACCAAATGGTTAGGTCCCATGTAATAGGGGGCGAGTCTATTGCCATTAACCGTGTACAAATTCTAACTCCGAGCTGCTAGTGAGAATTTCACAGAAATACCCAATAACACTTTTTGCTCGGCCAGGGAAACGAACCCAAGACCTCTAGCGTAGCAGTCGCGCTTAGGACAACTAGGCTAACGAGGCAGTTAACAACAACACAACTAACGCGACCTTTATTAAGATATCTTCTTCGTGTCATAATAGATTCGTTCTAAAAATGGAAACGCGATGCACCTGGCATATGTAAGTAAACTAGAGTACTGCTCCCAATTCCCATTGAACACTTACGACATCGTCTTGTAGCCCTGCACTACAGACGCAAACTCGTTTGGTCGATACCTACTCAATTTCGTAACATTTCGCCTCTGTGGGGTCTGTGTCTTGGTCAGGGCCGCGGGGCAGCAAGAAATGGGGGGACCGTGGGGAGAGGGGAGTGCGCCCGCGCAGAGCGGAACGCCAGATCGTGCTGCACCGCCGAGCGCGACCGCTAAAGCAGCCTCGGCTCTTGAATTGCAACATCGCTTGCTTTGTAATAGTTAGGTGTTGGCTTATGTCGTGTCTATGTTATTTTATGGGAAATTAATAACATCAAAATTAAAAAAAAAAACCTGACACACACTATTGTATCCTACTTTTATTGTTTTGTCAATAAAAGTTGTGCTGTTGTAATTTCGCCTAAACATAATTAATCACAAATTTGTTTAATAAATATATTAAAATCGTCATCACATTTACAAGCTGGTTTAATATTTGCATAGATGGTATTTATACTCAAGGTCTAAAAACTTTGATAATATTAAAACATACCAGAATTAACAAGTTGAACAGGTATTTATTATTAAACAAACGAGAAGAAAGAAAGGTGCTAAACTTAGCATCAACTATGAAAATGCACCTGCTTGTCCTGCGTGTCCATATCCTGCTACACATCATAATACAAACACACTTAGCCATATTAGCAAGCACTACCAACCATGAATACCTAGCAAGTACAAAAACTATTGATAAGATTAATTCTTGACTATTTATAATTCTAATAAAGTCATACACTACTTTCCCAACGATTGACTATATGCGATAATGTCTTTAATAAATAAAAGCAATATAAACATTATAATGTATGATGGGGAATATAACAAAAGTGGAACTGCGACGTCTGCCGACTCGTAACCGGTCGCGTAAGTCTCATAACGTTATCGTCACTGATGTAAGCGCGCGCGCACTCACAGAGGCCGAAGAAAGGAGCCGCATGCGAAAAAACCAAAAGAAAAAAAATGCATTTAAATAGTTCTAGTATTTATTTAGGATTAGACTGTAGACAATTTTGATATGTTATTTTTTAAAGCCTTAGCAGTATTCGGCTTGAACCTATTCATAATCAGAAAACCAAAAAGCTTAAGACGCAAATTAAAAAGATTACCACATTGAAACATAAATGGTAAAATGTCATAAACGACATAAAAAATAATGACAGAAAAATCGGCCGCACCAAAGAAAAGTTCCCACAATTTTTATTTATTAGGATTAAAAATAAAACCGTCAGTCTATCAGTCAGATGAGGCAAGAAAACTTATTTCCATAAGTCAAACAGCGACCCGAGGTCGTCGATCTTACGGACTCTTACGGACCAGTGGGACCGGATCTCAGAGGAAACTTTTTATGTGACCAGCGGCTCAGCGGTAACATATTTACCCAAGAAACGACCGACATTACCGACACGAATTATACGAAGTTTAATTAAACGCATATCTTTGTATTATCATCGTATTTAATGAAGTCATAAGTAACGTGTAAATTCTTAATCTGCTGTGGAATATGTAGGAATTATTATATTTTGTACCTAGTATTGCAATTTCGTTATGTTGTGCGCACACGTCTAGGTTGCATGCAAACCTACGTGCATCTTAGTATATGCATATTTTTATTATTATTAGAATCTTTTTTAAATTTTAATGTTTATAATTCTGTGGGTACTAATGCCTGACATAAAAATTATTATTATTTTGGTTTTAGCATTTGCTTTTCTCGGCTTAGCCGGCTAAAACTGCACAGGCCTAAACCAAGTGTTCGCCAGTTGGGGTAAAAGTTGCAGAAGTAGGGATAGGGGCAGCGCGGTTTTGGGCTGTAGATTGAGTGAGAGGTGAGGGTGAGAATTCGCATTGTAAAGACTCCCTCACCAGTCTACACGTATTTAATATTACTGCCTTCTGCAGCACGTGGTGGTGCTAGGAAGCAGGTTCAGGGATGTTAGGTACTGGTGATATTACTCCTGTTGTGGACGACATATTGGAACTACTGTTACTTTTCGCAGATGCCAGAATCGGGTTATTTCATCTTTTAATTCGGTGTATTTCAATATTTTTTCTGCTCTTGTGGTTTGTAAATTGTGGGTATTTGGTGTAGCTATGTCTATGAGGTATACAGTTTGATTTGTTTTGATAATTAATGTAATGTCTGGTCTGTTGAAATGCATTGTACGGTCAGTAAGGATGGCGCGGTCAAAATATAGTTTCATGGATTTTCCAGCACGGTTTCAGGGTTGCATTTATAGTATGGCACTATGGAGTCTATTAGTTTATATTGGTGTGCAAGTTTCTGGTGCATAATATTGGCAACTTGGTCGTGTGTGTGTTTCTAGTTATTATTATTATTATTATTTTATGCTAAGCATAGAGAAATGCGGGCGGATTTATCAAGTTTAACTACTTAATTATATAAAAAAAAAACAAAAAAGTAAATTAAAAAATCAAAAAACACGACTGCGCAAAAAATGAACTTTAATTATAAACTAAAATAAGAAAAAAAACAAGTAAGTATTCTAGACTTTAAGTTCTGTAAACTAAACTGTAATAGTTAGCACCCATTAAAAATCTAGACTAGCCTCCCAATAATATATATTACATATACTCGAAATAACATAAACCTCCTTCTGGCGCAGTCGGGAAAACAGTGTTAAAAAAAAAACAATCAAGACAGAATTCAAACCTACAACTACTTTTGTAACACTTCTAAATTTATAAACAGCAAATTGCAGTCCAAAAGTTTTAAAGTTGATCCTTTTAACACTGCTACGAATACCTACGACACAGTGCTATGAACTGGTACACAAATAATCCATTTAATAAAGTAGTTAATGTTATAAATGTTAATGCCCAATTAAAATAGTATATAAAGACAGTGACTACTTAAATATGTATGACATATTTATATTATATTTTAAAAGCCCAGAGGCTGGCTTTTACTATGGCCAGAGGTTAAGCATTGCCATCCAACGTGGCAATGCCGCCATTCTTTTGGGCACTTTTCCGGTTTACGGCGATGCGGAAGAATTTTTTGATGCCATTTAGTTTTAGTTTCTTTTTTGTTTTTATTAAGGATTACAAATTAAATCGCTTTATGTCTTAAATCCAAATTCACATTTTTATTTTATTTTGGTAAAATCGTTCTAGATGCCCTCCATCTGAGAAAAATCCGCGCCCCCAGCTGAATCTAAGTTGCCCTGCAGTAGGGCATTAGTAGGCTGGTATTATTATTATTTTTATATCTAAATTCCAGCCATTTTCATGATAATATTAATACTTAAAAGTCTAAACAACACTTTATAATCTATACTAATATTATAAAGCTGAAGAGTTTGTTTGTTTGTTTGGTTGAACGCGCTAATCTCAGGAACTGCTGGTTGGAATCGAAAAATTATTTTTGTGTTGGATAGTTCATTTCCTACGACCAATAGCTGTTGGTTGCTGCTGCAACCAAAAACGTAAAAACCACGCGAACGAAGTCGCTGGCAGAAGCTAGTAGGTAAATAAAACAAGTACTTATTCAAGTATTGCTTTTTTCATTGTTTGGGCAACGTCATCTTTTGACCCTCAAATTACATCATCAATTGCGTTAATACATTGCACTTTTATAACACATAACAGCTTCTTTACTTTATTTCTGGTCAACCATATTTTTTACTCAATATTGACTTACTTAGCGTTTGACTTCCAAACGACTTTTGCCACATCGGTCTTTGTAAATTGATTCAACAGGATTCTCTCAATTATCGCCTCGAAATGAAGTTTTTTAACAATGTTTACACACACTCAGGTACCGGTTCTACTGTTTATTTAATATTCTAGACGCAACGTCGCTTTATTTATTTAACGTATAAATAAGAAGTCACGTTTCTGGAGGTTTTTTTGCGAATTTTTCAAGTATTGTCAGATGTGGAGTTCCTATTTTATCTTTTTAGATAGGTGTAAGATATTTTTGTTGGTGTTTGGATAAAGATCTAGGGAAACGCAACTATTGTTTATTGATGAAAAATTCGATTGGGTTCAATTCCCAGGTCGAGCAAAAAGTGTTATTGGGTTTTTCTATGAAATTCTCAATAGCATCTCGGATATAGGATTTGTGCCCGGTTAATGGCAATAGGCTCGCCTTCTATTACATGGGACCTAAACATACCAGCGAACTGTGGGTGTACACTGGTACACCTCTGCCTAACCCTTCAGGGAAAACAGGCTTAATGGTTTGATGATGGAAAATCGAAATATGTGTGCAAGGGATCGGGTAAAGGTTATATAAGGATTTACTATTCTTAACTCAATTTCCTTCATTTATTAAATCTATTCAATTTCTTTCAGTAGAGCACTTACATATATTTTAAATATCATTATGAAATCAATATAAGTATTTACCGTTATATTTTGGAAATGGAACACTTTAATTAAGTGCAATCTAACGAATGGAGAATTTTTAGCTTGTACTGCAAATATATTTCCTTTTCCTGTATATTTTATACTAAAACTTACTACCTATAGTAAAATCTCAGTTTATAAGGAAGTAATGGAGGAATTATTAAAAAAAACCAAGAATCCAAAAAATTTACTCTCTTTTGTAAAGTTAACAAAACTGAAAGCTTTTAAAATAGAACAAATAAAGTCAAAAAAGGCGATAATGTTCGAAAATCATCAGACTCCCTTTCAATATAAATTTCACTGGCTAAACTCTGTAAATCCCGCTACATGACCCGTACGCATTAGGGCAGTGTGTGTTGGTTATGCTCGGCTATACATAACTATAACTACACAGTGGTCGCACGAACCGTCTGTATTATGCGCAAGCACAAATCGTCCGGCATTCCTGCGCCGCCGGCGCGCCGAGCGAGACAGACACGAAGATGATGTCATGTGTTCTCGCTCTGCACTCGCAATCCTTTCCTTTCTACCTGTTGCGCTGTTACAAAAACCCGGTCCTTAGGGCCGCTACCTTACGTGTACTGAATGAGGATTGCGGGAGGCTACAGCTCGGCCCATATAAAGATAGGGCAAGGGCTATTATACATACAAGGCGACGACGCGAACCAAAGCTCGTCAGGAGTCTTGGGACACTATTTACCGTGGGGATGGCGGGCAAAAAACAGCCGCGTGCCTATGTGAGACGGTTGCATAATAGCTACTCGTTTGGGGAACGGGAACCGTGCGTGATTGGTGTGATAAAATTGATGCGATACTAACATTTCTTGGGAATGTAGATAGTTCGTTCCGTTTACGGTTAAAAATTAGGCAGATTCTTGTATTTATCACTGAAACCATGTCTGAGATATAGGTTGCTGTTAATAGAATTTATGGTATCGTTCACGTGACTCGAGTTGGGAAATTTTAGTAACAAATTTATGACTTTCAAAGTATTGATGACAAATTCATAAATTTATTCCTAGCACTGTAGTGTTCACTCAAATTATACCTAAACGTTACCAACACCTGAAGTAGGTAACTCATACATTGAAATGGCACACGCATTTTAAGTACCTGCATAAATGCGACTGCCGTGTTTATCATTTTAGAAGAGGAAATAACATCAAGGTATTTTTAAAGTACAAGAAATTTCGTTAGTTAAATCGTGATTGTATTCCGAGTTCTAAATCCGAACGATCCAATCGCGATAGCACGAAGCTCGATCGTGACGTGGCTGACATTCGCCGCGCATGCGCGGTCCGTGATCTTGGCAATGGTGGCTGCGGCGCGGCAACCATCGCTATTGCGGTCGCTGTACCCGACGCCCGCCCCGCGCGCCCCGCGCTTCGCCCTGCCGTCGCCCGCGCACCACGCAGCCTTTTGACAACCGGTATACGTAGGTAGGTAGTTAGCTACACGTGAACATGGAACATGCCTTGAGAATTTTCTGACGTTTAATTCACGTAACGAAGAGTTCTCACAATTGAACTTTTAATGGAACTTATGAACGTCGTAGAACTCTCCGCAAGCACAGATGATTACAACACTTTATAAGTTTTTATTGAAACAACAACAACAATATAATTTTCATTTCGATACAGGTATTAGCCGTCGATAGAAGTCGTAATGGTTATTTCTAAATGGACAGAGAAAAAGCGGTAGGTGGTAATAAATTGATGCTTTTAATAATCCAACGACAAAATATCCAAGCACACAATGGTGTCTTCTGTGACTGGCTGACGGAGCTAATGAATAAATAAATCTATTTATCAGCGAAGTACCGTTGCAATAGATTCAGTGTTTTAGGTCACAGGACATGAACATGCATTATCGATATATCCTACTTCCGCATTTGCGGAAAAGTAACACAAACATGGGTAAAATGTTTCTAATCTTTTTCAGTTATTCATCATACGACTTGTTTCATAAAATGTATTATTCAAACTTATACCTAGGTATATCGGAATACGATTGACAGTTTCATGTCACGAGCTGTACCTAGGATATACATACTCACCGTAGAAACTTCCTGCAAGTGACAACCTTCTCTTTGAATCGATGATTCTAATTATAATCCTTGTTTTTTAAGCACTTGAGCCCAATATGCAGCCACGTTAATCGCGGCGCTCGTGGCGCTAAATGAGAATAAACAGGTAGGTATTAATACAGTAACTACATAATCTTGCGCGACTGGTACGCAAGAGGTCTTGGGTTCGCATCCCAGGTCGAGGAAAAATTGTTATTGGGTTTTCCTATGAAATTCTCAGTAGCAGCTTGGAGTTAGGGTTTGTGCCCGGTTAATGGCAATAGGCTCGCCCCCTATTACATAGGACCTAAACATACCGGTGAACTGTGGCTGTACATTGTTACACCTTTGCCTAACCCTTCGGAGAATACAAGCGTGATGGTGGGTGGTATTAATAAAGTACCTACATAATATCAAACTGATAGGTATTGCAATATTGAAGAGCCAGTGAGACAAATCCCCACTTTATCTTCCACAGGCTTTCGTCAAAAGCAACTAAGGAAATAATGAAAAGATAGGTAGCAGCACTAAACTGTTTATCCCAAACAATTACCATATGTATCGTACAAGCCACCATTTCCATTGCTATTCAAATCGATTTTACTTTTATTTTCAAGTTTACTTTTCTTCCCGAGCAGTATTTGCAAATGTGCATAACCTTTTACCATTAAAAGCGGTTTTTATTTATTGAATATTCTTTCTATAAATAGTGTCAATACGCAATTTACTCGGTATTTTTAGTTCGTGGCCTTCTCGAGAAAGTCATTGCTTTTTACTATGCTATTGTATGGATAATCATCAATTAATGTGGAATATTTATACGGACTTAACATTCTCTTGATTTAAAACGAGCTTCTGCCAGCGACTTCTTTCGCGTGGTTTCACCAGCATGTTAAGTTACGTCTTTAGTTACAGCTCCGCTCCTGTAGATCGAAGCGTGATGTTATAAATCCTATAGCCTTCCCCGTTAAATGAACTATCCAACACAAAAAGAATTTTTCAATTCAAACCAGTAGTTCCTGAAATTAGCGCGTTTAACCACACAAACAAACTGTTCAGCTTTTTAACATTAGATACGCTTTTCATATTAAAAGATGCGTCTAAAATATTATCGCAGTTACAGACAGCAGGAAATACAGCATCCTTAGATGCACAAATAAATAACCTGCCAGTACGTCCGGTAACAGGTTTAAAAAACTTAATAAGTTGGGAAGTCCGGTCTTCTACCGCCTATTGGGCATGATTTTACTTCGCTGGTACGACCAAAAACTCCGATTTTAGTACTATATATAAGCTATGCTATCTATGTATGCTATTAGTAACTGATACATAATACGAATACGATTAAAATAAATAAATACTGGTGGGTGTACATTGGTACACCTCTGCCTAACCCTCCGGGGAATACAGGTGTGATGGTATGTTATGATATGATTAAAATAAGAAAATAAAACAGAAACATGTTTTTTTTATTTATTCATTGCTGACTCATCCATCTTCAGTTTTGGTTCTGCCATTATCCCAATTGTATGACTGACGAATATAAACTAATGGCGATAAATATTTCAGACATATGACTGCTTAATCATCGTAGGTTTAGGAAATACCGTAGACACAACCAAACAATCTAAGTAAGATTGGTGATGCGTTTAAAATTACAAGCATATTGTTGTTTTCGCTGCGGGTGATAACGCTCTACGAATCACGTAGGCGATGCTACGGCTGATGTCAGGATCCCATAATGCGATGTAATATGTATTTAACGCGTAAACTATTAATTATCATATAAGGTGAGACCTTTTAAACTAATTCACTTAAATTAAGGAAGGTTATTAAAGGTCGATGACTTTAATAAACTTGTAGGAAAGTTCTGAAAAATGGGAAGAATGGCGTGAAAGGTAAAGAGCTCATAAATGCAGAGTTTCGGAGGAGAGTGAACAATAAATTGACAAAAATAAAAATGTTCATACTATTTGAGACGATTCTCAAATAATATTGTTTTCTCAGTTGGTATAATTTTTCAAAATATTAACATTAACTCTGAAACTCGCTGTAAAGTAAACAAAGAAATCTCCTTGAATATTCAATTCCTGTAAATTAAAATCAATAACTTTATTTTATTGCTAGCTTCCATTTTCGTCTAATTAGCAAAACAAAATTAATAAACAGCTGTTCAAAGTAATATCTTACAGTTTTATTACCTCAACTTAACAAGTAATTAACTAGTTAGTTTTAATTATTTAACACTTTTGAAAATAAAGACGTTTTCAATAATAATGGTGATTAGTCTCAAAGCCGATTTCAACATTGTATAAATAAACGCCACTTGATTAATAGCATTAGGTGTTTCATTTAAAAATAACAAAAAGCAAGTTCAAACTACATCACTCATACAAGTCATACATATCGAACGCAACGCTTCATAACAAAGTGGCAGGCTCGTGCGACCAATTGAATAAAACGAGTGTTCACTTGAGTTGTAATCAGTGGACCGGTTCAAAACATTAATACTATTGCAATTTATTCCCCTGTGCTGCCACGCGCGTGCTTCAGGGCAATCATCGAGAATACATGGTGTGGTACCGTTGTACCGCGATCTATTTACACGGCACACTTGATGGAAGACGAAGCTTTGCCACTACGGGACGTTATTTACTTGCTTATCGTCTGGTTTGGAATATAACGGTGTTGGCAGGAAGCCTAGAAAACAGCTGCACCTGCTTACAGTTCTTAAAAGGCAGCTAGTCTATCCCCCAGTCTTTATCTTGTGCCAACACAAAACTTCTTGCAGAATCTGTGTTATATTACAATTAGTTATGGACCATCCGATCTTCAACTTTTTTATGAGACCCTAGGTACAATGAACGTCCAGGGTTGGCAGAATTTGTTCGAAATAGTCACCGCGGCCCTCGAACGCAAAGGGCATTAGGAAGAACACGGAAGGGTTTTAATCAATAAGAGTCTGACACTCCCTTGTACCACCCAGAGCGGAAATAGTCAATACAATCAACGTCACTTCCACTTCTCAAAAATATTGGACAAGAATTAACTTCGTAGTGAATCTGTTTAAGTTCGAACTTATAGCTACAACATTACCTAGTAATTCGCAATTATTATAAGGTAACTTCCCCAATCTTTAGATCATTTTTAAACTAAACGGCGACCGCAGATTTGGAAATACTTTTGTGCAAACTACTTGTATACTTACCTAGTCAACTTGTTTGTGAACTAGTTACTAGTTTTTTTTTTTGGGAAGTGGGAAATCATCAAATAACTTCTCCCGCCCTGGGCGGGACGGGAGGGAGTGTTCAGAAGGAACACAAGGGCACAAGAAGTGTGCCCTTTACATTTCGGGGGCGCGGTATCTCTTACGAACAACCCGCAGCCCCGGCAGGAACTAGTTACTAGATGCTGCAAATAAATTAATAAGCCTTGCTCATTGTTTTCTAAATTAGCCATCGAAGATCAAGTTCGCCTTCAGTGGCGATGCGTGAGTGACTGTCAAGTGCAAAAAGAGTTTCCGATGCGATACGTCGAAGAATAGCATTGTGATTGTCGTGGAATGAAGTCAAACCGACGTTTTATCTGATATGATTGAATACTGGCTTCGTTTTAATCTATAGCTGATACTTGTGGCAAAGGTATTTCAAAACTTATCACAATTAAATAAGATTATGTCAATAAAATTATAATTGTCAAAACCGAATCCTTCTTAATGGCTTCGACTTTCGAACCCCTTTTCACGGATTTAAAATGATTAGTTCCCAACTTAAGAAAATTATAAATTAATTTATTATGTAGAATAACGGGTTTTAATTTCAACCGTTATTATTGTTTGAAAAGCGATAAAAGCGCTAATATTCATTCATTCTAAAATGTTTAAGCATTCCTCATGATGATTTTATAAATTATTCATATAAAGATATACGCTTATATCTTAAGACTTTTTAGCAAATAACGCACAAAATTATTAATTTATGTTGCAAATTCAAAGTATTGTGCAAAACAAATGTTGGCCAAGTATTCTATAACGTTGGAGCCAATACTAGCAACCACTTCTTTGGTCATGAAAGAGGTTATCGTTGCCGAGAACTTGAGGCGGGTTACCGGCGTGGAACCGGCGCGCACGCTGTGCAACCAATCGTTGCGCAATCGACGCACACGCACCATCCGGGCGCCCGTCGCTCAGAACTCAGAGATGCCATGATCTATGAAGAAAATTAAGACATGACGGTTACGATTATATTCTGATAAAATAAAGTAAAACCAAACAAGTAATCAATAAAACTATATTTAAATATTCATTATTTGTTACAGTGGCGAGAAAATGAAAGGGCATTTAAAAATGTGGAAATGGAAATGTGTGTGTGTGTGAAATTATAGTGTGATTTAACTTTTACAGGCATCTGTACTCAAAATTATTCTTACGCCTTTTTGGTATCAATAATCAAAACCAAAAACTGAAATAAATTTCGAAATCCGACCACAACGACATGTCTTTGACTGAATGCGTTTTTGTATACTTTCAAATTATCACATCCATAATGAGTTAATTCAGTTAGTACGTCTTCGCCGTGATCTCGGCGATGGCAGAGAACTCGCACGACGAAGCTGCGCCGGCGCACGACTCCCAAACACGTGCATTGGTTGCTGAGCCAAACACGATTATTGAACAACCCGCGCTGCCCTACATTGTAGCCGACCACTTAACAATCGATGTTAAGATGTTGTGCACGCAGTTTTAAATAAGTTCAGATGATAGCGTTCCAAAAGCTTTCAAACATGATGATACAGGTAAATAATTGTATAAGTTCACAGAAATTTAAAAACAAATCAAATCAAAGCTCTTTTATCCATTAATGTGTAAATTTAGTTCTTATAACTAGATAAGTCCCAACATAAAACCCAGTTAGAGCACGGCAATATAATAATAAGTTTAATATAATACTAATTTTAACATAATATTTTTTTTAACATAAGAGCAAAATCCTGTGCGAATTACATGTTTAGATGATAAAATATCTAAAATCAATGGCCTAGCCAAATTAGTTCAAAAATATGGACACAATAGCAACTAACTCAGTCATGGTACATTCTAAAAATAAATCCAACAATTTAACGATCACTTGTACAAGGACCTACAAAAAACGTACGCAGTCAACGCAAACGCAAAATCGCTACCATTTTTTACTAAAAAAGCCGACGGGACCAATTCGGTAGCGTATTACAGTTTTATTTTATTTGTGTAAACAACGCCTTGCCACTTTATGGAGTCGTTAGGTCCATTTTTTGAGAAAAAAAATGATTTATGATCAGTGAAACGAAGCCTTTTTAACCATGAAAATAGCGTTGATTAGTTTACTAACGATCTCTACATTTGCACATAGTGGTGGGTCATCAATTTCAGATGATTCTCTGAACTTTAATAATGTAAAAGAAATGGTTTACTACAAATTTAAAATATTAATTTTGTTTAAATATTTTTTATAACTTTCTTTAAGACACAGGCCACTATACTACTACTATTTCTGCCACAGGGTACTATATAATCCCGTTAAACTGTTAAATAATAATAAAACGTAAAACACTTTACAGTTCAAAAAATACAAAAACACGAGAAATTCTGATAAGCCCATAAGCCATTATAGAAATAACGAGGAGCATGAAATTGAAGATAAAACTTAAAACATTACTTTGAAAGAAGAACTTTACCTGTCTCAGCATTAGAGTAAACTCATCACACCGTGTAATCTCTCTATTCTTCTGAAGTCTTAAATGAATAATCAGTTTCTTTGTATAGTGCTTAAGATTTGGTTAACAAAAAACACTAAAACCCGTTTTCTCGGGATCACTATAAGGATATCGGGGAACTTTAATCTCTTCTTTGGTACCTCTAAACCTCTAGATTCCGATCTACGGATTTGTATATTTCTATGAAACTCTTTTTAAAAGTATATTTGTTGCAAACATTTTCATTATAAGTCGTTAAATGCACACCATCTTACAAAGCCAGTATATCCGCTGGTATGGAAACTGCCGGAAGCAAAAAGAAGGAAGAACGTCAATTGTAGCGAGGTGTTCAGAAAAACAAAAACGGCATGAGTAATCTGGAAGCGGCATTCGACAAACTAGAATATTTTGTACATCTATAACTGTTAAAGGCGATGCAATAAAATATCCGGATGGCGTCATGAACATGTGATATGAATCCCAAAGGCGCCGACACTTCCACTACGTTGAACATAACAATACAATTTTTCCCAAAGTCCGTTTAAACAACTGAAGCTGTAAACTTTATTGATGTTATTTCATAACAATTTTGTAAATCCCCGTTCTTTTATTTTGATTGCTGTCTGCCCGTTTGGGTTCTATTGTTTTGCAAATCTCCCTGTTAATTGAAAGGCTGCCGACACCCGACGCTGTGAGGTCCTTACCTGAAATAAAATGTTATTAGGTACTATATTTTTACTAAAATATGTGTAGGACTTACTTAATAGTTTTCAACAATATTCATGTTAAATGATTAGTCAGCTAAAAAAACATAAAAATGCAAGGGATCCAGTATTGGTAGAAGGCTTTATTCGGTGATTCAACTGACACAAATTTTAATGCAAATACATATCTGTATTTTTAAAAGTGACAAAGTATGAGTTATGAATGTTTTTACATTCCTCATAATGAGTTTTAATCTTAGAAATATAAAAGTATTTTTCGGGGTTAAAGGAAACAAAAGCAAATGCATATATGGCTTTTCCTTTTATCTAGATGGACGGACCAAAAGAAAAAAATACCACAATGTTAGAACAAAGTGAGATAGAACAAGCAACAACTGGTATACACAAAATAGCACTTTTACTGGTGCGTGTGGCTGTGTGCAAGAGCGGTGGTTGTGCGGAGGTGCCGGTGTGGTTCGGTGCGCGGACGCATGGGGCCAGGCGGGCGGCGCCGGCGCGGGCGGGGGCGGACCTGTTCGGGCAACGGTGTCGCGGGCACCGCACACTAGCTCTCAGTCCTTTCGCAGCGGCCAACGGTACCACATGTGCCGCTAACTTGTACGCACAAAATAAACATCAACAACGCGAGGAAACTTAACGTGCAGTGTGATACGATGCTGATCTGTGAATTTTAAAAGACCAAGTGAAATAGACGAACAGAAGGATCGAGTGTATGTAGTGTTGATTAGCGCCCGAAGATGCCGAAAATCTTCCTGATCAAGAAGCGGCTGCATGAGCAGCAACTGGGGTTGCAGGAAGGGCTGGAATTGCTCGCTAGCAAGACCGACCCGCTCTGCCCTGGTTCTCCGCTTGATGATGGCCCTATTGCACTCCTCTCCAAAAAGGATAAGGATTGTCTCGGTAAGTCGCCAGGATTTTCACTTGCTATTTTCGTTTTCATCTTCTTTTCTAAATCATTTATACTTTTAGTTTCCTATCTAACAAAAGAGTGTCCAACTATAGACTTTTTACTTGACTTAATTAAGTTCATCCTAATTTATAAAATTCTACAATCTTTCTCGGCTTCAATCATAATTTCTTCACTATACGCAACATCTAGTAGTGTATTTTCTTCAAATGCATCTCGAACATTAGTATCATCTGTAGCATATTCATCCAAGTCGTCATAGTTGTCGTTCTGATCAAAGCTTTTATTTTTATTTATCATTTCCTTCTTAACGGCCACTTGCTTGCCCAAAAAAAAGATACTCACACTTGAACAGAATCCAGTTCTCGGCTCCGCTTCGCCAACAAATGTCTACCTGCGATCATTTGTGTGTCTTGCGTGATCCTAATCTATCGTTGGTTTTGTCAAATTGGGAGACATACTTTTCTTCTATTTATTGTTTTCTGGGAATATTTCTGTTGAAAGTATTTCCCCAGAACTCGTTTAGGGTTCGTTAGGTATTATGAACGTTTAATAATAAGATCTTCTAAAATTCAGTAGTATCTTTACTTAGTTCCAGATACGCTTTTTATTCTAAAACGTATTATCGTTAATGAGCATTTTAGCCGATTAAAATAAACAAAAACGTAATCGACAACCCGCCATCGTCACTGCACATTTTAACGGTCTCAGGTAGTTACCAAGCGTGAATCACTGATATAACTGTCGTGTTTGTGCGTTTTTCCACGAATTGTTTACTCTCATAGATGTGCTAAAAATTCATTTTAGTATTTCCCTCTGAAAATTGTATTTTGTCTATAAGTATATCCTGAATAAATTCATGGCGATACTTGATAAGTTCTTAGACCTACTACTGATATTATCGTCACGTCTGTGACGAATCTAAATGTTCAACATAAGCTACTTAACTTGAATAGGTTATTCGAATTACAATACTGTATTTGGAACAGTTCCAGGGTAGTGAGAAACCAAGCTAGACAGAACTTGGCAGGTACTCTACGCCTTTTTGCTTGTAGACTTAATTTACGGCAGAAGGTTTTCAAAACCCATTAATGTCATTGCGGACAACTATATTTTCATCGTTTTTTCATCGTCACTCATTTCTTGTTTGCCCTTTTACTGCCTTTTCAAATGAAAATTATGTCGTTTACCCAAAGGTCAAAATGCAATTTTATATCAATTAAAAGTCAACACAAAAAATTTGAACTTTTTGTATCTACTGGAGAGCTCCACACTGTACGGGAATTGACCGGATGATAGGTACCGAGGTGTCAATGGTTGCGGGACAATGGCGCGACTTCCGGCCGCCAGCCATCGCCGCTCGCTTTGTATTTAGGTTAGTCACCGCAATCTCGACTGTCATTTCAATATAATTAACTTGTATGACGTATTCGTCCCGTATTTGCATTAATTTCGCTTCTGAGTTCAATTACCAGACGATATCAATTGTTTTCTTCAATTTCGTAAAATGCCCAAGTATAGACGTTTCATTTCCCGTACGACTTTTACTTGCATTGTTTACCATACAAGCTATGTCGTCAACAAATGGTTCAAATCACCTGTCGACTACTACTACGAAATGTTTAACATCACAGGTTATGGAACATGTTGAGCGTATAAACAGTTTTACTATCTAAATACAAAACAGTGAGTCAACGTTTACCGTTAAGCCCGCATACATTTGACTGGAATTTTTTAGTTTTAATTTTTAAAATGTTTTGAAAATAAGTATAAAGTAATTACAGGTGTGTTGGCACCTGTGGGTAAAAGGGCACGGATGAGTAGGCCTGAAGGTCGCGCGACCCCAACCTGCAGCAATGTGCACTATAAATAAGATGTAGCGAGTGGGGCCGGTAGCGATAACTATTGACATTTATTCATTGCCGTCTTTAAATTGGCAAATGGTAAAGTGAACAAGGAATTATTGCTTAATTTAAATAAAGTAATTCTAGGTTTTTTATTGTTGAAACGCTGTGGGAATAACTGCGTGGAATAAATATGGGTTCAACAATTTATGTAATGTCTTATTTTAATACGAAAAACGAAAATACTTTTCTGTTTTCTCTGGAATAAAAATTTTAAATTCAAATAACTTACCTACTTTTTAATAAGAAACAAATAAAAC
This sequence comes from Caradrina kadenii, assembly GCA_947462355.1. Classification (NCBI taxonomy): domain Eukaryota; kingdom Metazoa; phylum Arthropoda; class Insecta; order Lepidoptera; family Noctuidae; genus Caradrina; species Caradrina kadenii. The sequence goes on along the minus strand of OX381677.1, from coordinate 6,404,897 downwards.
GTGTAATATATACGCAAAATATTAAACAATAATTGATTAAATAATTACTGAGTGTTTTATAATAATTAATTTATGCAAAGGCTCAGAATGGCTACGCAGCGCTACGGCAGTTCAGTACAAAAGACTTCAACGAGTTATCGCCTGCCATCCCGAACCTTTTATTATTATTATATCGGGGTCAATAACTAGAGGGGTTCTCTATATTAATTAGTTTCTTTTCCTTGATATTAATAGTTAATAAGCCTCACTGCCCGCCCCCCGTTCCCCGCACAGCGCTTGCCGTGAGAACCGTACGGTTAACTTGACGACCTTCCTCCGGTCATTAACAATACCCGTTACCAAAAACTTAATGAATTATGCAATTCCCACATTCTTAAGACATTATAGAACAACAGAAGTATTTAATTATCGTGATATTAGCAATTTGTTCCAACGATGTTGAATTTTCATTGCAATTTTTACGCAATAGTAATTTTTATTAAGTAAGTAATATTTATCGATGTTAGACGATAATGAGGTGTGACGTTACATACTGCAGTCACGTGAATAATTAAGAATGACCCTGCGGTTTGCCGCCGTACGATCGTGTGCCAATCCGATCAGAGTTGAAAGACGTCAATGTACTACGCGTCTAAACATACTACCTACTTACTACAGTTTATAAAGAATAACCAAACAATTAGCTTTGTATTACAGTATGTACAGAGATGCTAGCAATAAAATTGGACTATCTATGGTTTCGTCATAGCCCAGTAGTGCTCGCCTCCTATGCATGAGGTTTTGGGCTTGAATCCGGGAAAGTACCAATATACCTTTTTCAATTCATATGCACTTTTTAAATACGTATATTGGACATCATTGACATCGATGAAACCTTGTAAAACACCTAGATTTGATAGTGAATATAAGTCTGTAATCGCTAATCCGCCTCGAAGAAGCGTGGTGATCAATGCTCATGCCTTCTCTGCATTACAAGAGTCCTTTGCTCTGCAGTGGGATAATAATGGGCTGGTATTATTAGCTATGGAGAGATCAAGAGTTAGGATAGGCTAGACTGTTGAACTGATATAGAAGTAGAAGACAGTAAATAGGTACCTACGCTAAAGTAACACGAAAGTCTTTAGTTAACATACCAAGAACCAATAACATACCATAAGAAGGGCATTTTATGCTACAATTACTTAAATGTGCCAATATAAATAAAATCTTACAGTACGGCAGACGTATCGGCGGGCCTGAAGTTAGCCAGTTAGCTGCGCAGTAAACAATTTTGTTCCCAAAAGATCCGTTGCGCAGCCAAACAGCTAACTTCAGGACCGCCAAGATACGTCGGCCGTACTGTAATAAAAAACAGTTCAAAATTAACATAACATACCATCACGCCTGTATTCCCCGAAAGGTTAGGCAGAGGTGTACCAGTGTACACCCACAGTTCGCCGGTATGTTTAGGTCCCATATAATAGGGGGCAAGCCTATTGCCATTATATGGGCATAAATCTTAACTCCGACTTCCTACTGAGAATTTCATAGAAAAACCCAATAACATTTTTGACATTTTTGACCTGGGAATCGAACCCAAGACCTCTCGCGTAGCAGTCGCGATTAGGACCACCAGGCTAACGAGGCAGTTCAAAATTACGTCTGTTAAAAAATCACGCTACATAAAAATCAAAGTTAACCCGGTCACTGTAATGAAATATAGTGAATAGCTCACAATAATATAATAAGCATGTACAAAGAACATAATACGTTTAATTAAGCAACTTCAGAATCGTGCGCATCAATTAGCATATGCTGTTGACGTTCGTATTAAGGCCAAGGGATCGCGGTGAGATGCACCGAACTGTAATCTTAAATTACTTATTATCCATATTGTTCTTAATAAAACCATTGTGGTGGAGATCACGATTGGTTAGGAGCGTTATTTGTATTAATGCTCATTTCGATTGATTGTAAATTAAACCTTAGGTGAATTAGGCAAATGCATACCTAAACATTTTAAAAATCTTCATTTTTAAGAATTTTTCAAGTTATCTGTAAATGACAAATGAACCCAATCCATTTTTAGAAGTTGGTTAAAAATCTTTCTTTTGTAAACTTGATTCTGAAAATATGGGGACCAAACACATATTCCTACTTTGATATCATTTTCTATAGCATAGAAACAAAATAGCAATTATTATAAGAATAGCAAAATCACATTCACGGTCAAATCTTTGTGCGCAAATCCGACCAACGCGACCGACAACAAAAACACAAGCGCATGCGTTATCGCGTGTTGCCATAATATAATGTGAACAGTAAATCTGCATCTTTACGAGTCGCCAAAAAAGAAGAAACTTATTTCGCCATGTGGCCGTGGCTATTGTATCCTCACCCATTGTACTCCAGCTACCATTTTAAGGTTTTGCCTTTTTAAAGATTGGCGATCATAAAAAAAGCGATTACATTCAGAATAGGCGCACAAAATCTGTTCTCGGAACGACTTTAGTTCGTATAATTGTTATTAATGGGGTTTCAATCGCCAGCAATGCCGTTTACTTGTAAACATTTATATTTAACTAAAGTTCTTGTGACAATTTGATTGATTTTTACCGAATTGTCCGTGGCACCCTCTCGGTATTGTGGTTCAATAGGACTATGCTAATTTACATATTATTGTCAAAAGCGATATCTTGTGTAATGTTTTACTGCATAAGCCTGCAGAATTCGGTGATCATTTTAAAAGTTAACAAGGTATCGTATTCTATAAGTTAGAGGAATGAGTTAGAGGAAGGTCTAAAAGCTTGGAAAAAGCCTATCTAAGTATCATTCGATTCCCAAAGCATCGATAAACGGGAACAGGCGCCCATAACCCAGACTACCATAACCTAGACCTCATCAATTAGTCGGTCAAGGCAGAGCCATACATGGCATCCTTTAACTTTAAGCCTTCTTTAAATATATTATACTCCAACGCATTTCTTATTTCGAAACGTAAACCACGAGAATCGCCGAGTACATACTACAAGGAAATTGACTTAAAGAGTCAACATCCGACGGCGCACTTAAGTGACGGTTACTCAAGGGCTCGCCATATTTTTTCTCTTCTTTTTTTCTGAAGATGTTGTACACGTGAGTAGCCAGTTGTTCTAGGAATGGTCCCACACATGTCCTCACAAATACTCCATGGGGATGCGTGATGGATACGGGCGATTTTAATTGCAAACTAACCTGTTTCATGCTGCTACATCTGCTTTTCTTGTATACAAAGTTGTCAGACATCTAGTTTTTCATAGTAGATCAAAAATATGCAGTGTAGAGGAGAATGCAGTCTCGCTGCTTAATATATAATATTAGGATTTAATATTTATACACGAACACAGGGAGTCAATGTTTGCAATACTTTGTTTGTAATTTTGATAAAAAGGCCGCCAGGAGCAAGTCACCGCTAAACTTGTGTAATTGACGACGCATGATTCATAGATAGATCTTAGAAATAGTGGGTTGTATTGTAGTACATTAGTCATTTTGAGTAACATTCATTTAATCGATACGTAGTCAATTAGAGCCTGTATGTCAAAATTACATCAAAAATTTCGTAAGAATTTGAAAAAATTGCAAAAAATACCAAATGCAAAAATAATTGCGTGAAATTGCTAGTCCGGTCCAACCACAAATACATTTTTCAAGTGCATCTGTCATTAGCCGGTGCGGGGTTGCGGGTTGCGGGGTGCGGGCGACCACAGCCTGTGTCCAATCGCCTATATTGCGGAAACAATAAAACTCGGCGTCGATGCTCGCGTGATTGATATTATAAAATTCTACGAGAACGCCGTCAAAGATAAACCGCAAAGCAGTTCTGCGATTTTATGCGCTCTATAGACGATAACGGGAGTCTAATTATGATGGAGCAACACTCTGAAAAAATAGACATTACTATTATTTTTAAACCATTTCACTATTAATAGATCCTATAAAATATTAATTACTTAGCTGTTTTAACAATTCAGTTGTAATTAATCATCAAAGTTACTAAAACGAATGCATAAGTACCTAACTAGCTGCGACTTATCTAAACGTGAAATCAAGTCGATATATCACTGTCAAATATTATGCGTGGTGATCAAATGACTTCAGCTGATCACTCGAAACGGATCTAAGTGACGAACAGGCTGGTAGATTTCAGGGGTTTAGTAATTCCACCGCTTAGTACGCTTATATAAGACCTAACTGAAATCGTATCCAAGAATTTTGCAACGCCGCCTTCTGTCTGCATTTCAGAAATACAAACTAATGTTAATAAACAATTGGCATGTTAAACGGTAATTCCAACAAATACAAACGAGTGACGTAGCTTCGTCCGTCTCGTCTGAGAGTCGGCGCACGCGCAAACACCGTGCGAATATGTTCTCAACCACTTGCGGTGTTGCACAGCTTGAGTAAACTTAGAACACGTGGCAAATATATCTTACTTGCATAAATCGACGATCCCTAACAACCGTTGGCCTGCTTAGGTATCATGTGCGGTGTAAGGTGTACATTCTATAAAACGACTTTATTTTTAGAGTTGTGATTCAAGTTCACCTTTGTCATTTCATCAATTTGGAACATTCTTTTTTAAATATAATGTTTGGGCGACTTGGAGACTTGTTTCCTTTAATTGCATCGCACACAAAATATGCTTAGTAGATTACGATTTCTGCACTGAATATTATCTTAGTTTGTACGCGAACTGTAAACATGAATACCGCGAGGAAAATAGCGCCGCGCTTTGAAAAGATGATATCACTTTTTTCCATTTGCATTTAAATAACGCTGTACAGACTAGGTAGGTACATAACACGAAATCAATAACTGTCAAAAGATACGATATGCATAATGGAGGTAGCGTTAAGTTTATGGTAGATGCATAGAGCCCATATGGTATTTTCGATAAAACTATATTCGTCATCCAAGCCTCCGTCCATTTATCTCAAACATTTACGACCACCTAGAACAACTGTCACCTTTATCAAAACTTTAAAATATCGTGTTACTTTAAACAATCCTTTACAACGTCACTCAGATATTTAAGAGTAACAGAAAATTCTTTTTTTTATATGTAAATGGAACATATGAAAAATATGTCGTAAAAAAAAATTAAGTAAAATAAACAGCGAGCGGTTAACCGGGGCTTAAATCTCGATCGTAAGGTCATCTCCTCCATTGTTGTGTCATGCGCAATAAAAGATAATCATTTCGTGTGTTTTGGAGCAATTTGCTGCGGACCGCCCACGATCTAGTACCCACTACACAACACATACTCACGAATACATAATATGTACCAAAGCCAAAGTGACATTTACAACATGTTCCAAGACTAAATAAACATTAGAGGACACTTAGCTGAGATCCACAATACGATGGCCATCCAAAAACACACGCCTCCAAAATTCTTATTGGCTTATTATGAGTCTGTATGATGCCAAACATTTTAATTCAAGGATCGTTTGACCTATTTGATTTCCAAAGGTCTCCTGAAATATGTTCATTTTGCGTCAACTGCACTGTTACTATAAGATCAACGTATAACTTCAAGAGTGCGTTTTGTTTCAAGCGAACCCTTTGGAAATTTGAATAACGGTAATTGTTTTAACGGATAAACCAGTAATAAAGTTGAAGTTGCCTCTGATACGGAGGACAGGACAACAAGCGAACCGATCGCCTTCTAAGATACCGGATTTTTTTCTATTAGCTAGTCGAATTAGTTGACTCTAGCCTTGAACACTTCGCTAAACATATTTGGGTCATTAACCCTCGCCAAATCTGGTTGTGATTCACGCCGTGATCAAAATAATAATAAAGCGTTGAACAGTTTTTGCGACCGTTTTGTCTGAGACGTATTAGAATCTGTTTTTTGTGTATCAAAAGTGGTATTGAAAAATATACGGAAGGTTAAATAATTACATTTAGTAGGCGTACCGGGCGTGGGTCGGTAGGTACCTATTCGTATTAGACTGTACCAATTCATGGCTAGATAACGCATGTGTGAACGGAACAAAGGCTGTGCGAGGAAACAATCGCGGTACTTTAACAACCTTTTCTTCCTTCCTTCAATGTCAGATATAGCGCGTTATTGTTTATGCGGAGTATTTTTAAGATACACGACTATTAAGTTAACTCGCTTGCAGCTGTAAAAGTTCCTAAATCATCAAAACTACAAGTATTAAAACGTCACGTCGGAGTGTTTGCAGATTTGTGAGTGTGTAACAAGCTTACATATGGTCCGAACGGTCCACATGCGGTCGCACCCACGATAAATAATTTAAAACAAAAAAATGTCCTTCGGGCCGACCTTTTAACCGATCCTCCATCGCGACAGGCGCGAGCGCAGCTATGTACCGTGGCTTGTGCTATCGGTACTTATGATTATGGAAAAAAGGCTTCAACGGAATTTTATGTGCTCTCCGTCCGGAGCGGTTCTTCATAGCTGTCTTACGTTTTATAATGCGTTAAATGCTAACAGCGTCCGATAACCCCGGCCGCAAGGTCATACTAGTCCGCCCCGCTGCCTCGCTAGTTTTTATTAATGCCTCGGGCAAGTTTTACTGCCGCCTCTACATGTGTGCCTTTGTGTGTTCATGCCTGTGTGCCTACTAATAATTTATCATGTTATATTTAAATTATAACATGCACGGCGCAAAGGCCATGATCACGAAAAAATCATCTGCAGATACATTATTATCAAGGTGTAATTTTTGAGTAAAATCTATGGGGACTGACTGTCTCGGTAGCCTAGTGGTCCTAAGCGCGACTGCTACGCTAGAGGTCTTGGGTTCGCTTCCCAGGTAGAGCAAAAAGTGTTATTGGGTTTTTCTATGAAATTCTCAGTAGCAGCTCGGAGTTAGGATTTGTTCCCGGTTAATGGCAATAGGCTCGCCCCCTATTACATGGGACCTAAACATTTGGTACACCTCTGCCTAACCCTTTGGGGAATACAGGCGTGATGGTATGTATGTTATCTATGGGTACATCTATCTATGGGGGAGGCCCATGTCCAGCAGTGGACGTCCTGCGTCTAATATGATGATGATGATATTTGAATAGTCAATAAGTAGTCTCACAATGCGTTTAGTAGTAATGGGTAAAAACTCAGTTTGCACATTTCTGCAGGTTTAATTGGAGTACTCACCTCTGTCCAAAAAAAAAGTAATTCTCAACTAGGTATACAACGAAAGCTGTCTTTAAAAAAATGTGATAAAGCTGTCAGATAAAACAATTGTTTTATAATCAATCATATATAGGTACCTAGCTAGTTACCTACAGGCACAAGTACCGCCGAAGGTTTAGTTATTGTTACGCGCGTTGATTGTAATTGTAACAGTGTAACGTAACAGTGGAACAACCCACAATTAATCATTTTAGAATAATATTTTGTCGATGATTAATGTGTCGATAATTACTAGGAACACGAGTCGTAATGGTGCAAGTCGCAAAATGTGTTAAGGTTATTAATGCTTTACATAGTTACGCCGTGATTGCTAGATATTATTACAATTGTAATTTAATAAGCAGCTACGCGTTACCCAAAACATGCTTCAATAATTGTGTCCAAATACTTATAAGCGACCGTGAAATCGCAATAAGGCACTCATTATGTTAAATAATTTCTTTGTTTCTGACTTGATAACTTAATAATAGAAACGATAGGAAACGTACCGGTTTTATAACAAAAAGAAAAAGTGATGTGTGCAAGAAAAACAACAGGAAACCGTTGAACTAATAAGGTTCATGCTTCATCATGAAGATCACGTTATTGCATTAGAATTCTGCTGATATACAAGGAAAAGAGCTTGATCGATGTTGTACGTAAGATTACAAACACAAAAGGTTCACGCGTATTTAGCTCCAAATTGTCTTAGAACAAGTCGGCCGCTCAGGAATCGCTAATTATTGCCAAAATGTGATGCGGAGAAGGCTGCCGTTAATGGCCAAATAATGAGTGTTCGTATTCAAGGTTGAAGCACTGTGCTCCTCGACAGGAAACACCGAGTAACTGAATAGATATGGACGCGGTAATTACGAGGCCTTGACTTACCGTTTTAGAATAAAAACCGCGCTATTTAAATGTGTAACTCATATATTGTGATTCATGTGACTTTGTTTATTTTAATCGCCGCGAGAACAAGGATTCTGTTTATAATACTTGTCAAAAATTATAAAAGATCACTTGAACAAATGGTGAATATTAAAATTTCATCATAAAGTGTGAAGTTCAACAAAAAATTAAGATGTTTTGCGCAATCTTTTATGATACAAGTTCTCATTATTTAAAAAGGTTAACAAAAAACAATTGCGAGTGACGCATTAAGCTAAAAACTAAGAACATAATATATCAATCAGCGAATATGACGTCAGCACAAAACGCTAACGGTGATCATATAAGTGCTGATATAACCGTGACCGTGAGTGGAAGCGATGTACGGTAACACACACAAACACGGCAGTTACTTGTAGATAGATGGAAACCTCGTATTAATGCGAAAAACATTGAAATCATTTACGGATTATTCAGCTTTTAAATACTCATTTGTAAAACTTGACATTTCAAAAAAAAAAACTCGCTTTGATTACCTACCTCCTAATCGGATAAGATTATTGACAGACTTCTCTTCTGTTATTTCACATTAATTGAAAGTAGCCTAATTAATTCGGAATGCGCCCACAACACGTCTATTATTATTTCATAATTAATAATGCTTAAAGCCATTTCTCATTATATTCTTAAATTAGTCGCAGAAACACTTGGAATATTAATCACGAAGTTAGTCTGGTTTCGAAATGCCAAATGTACAGCGCGAAAATGTGATTACCTATTGCATTTTTGGTACCTTATAAAGTCAAACTAATTAGGAACGCGAACTAAACTCTATTCAAATTCAAAAGTTCAATAGATTGCCTTTTAATGAATATTCAATGAATAAACAGTTTAATTTATACAAATTAGAGTTCTATAGGTAATTTCTTCAAATCAGGGTCTATTATTACGAAAATAATATAGTGTTAAACCAGACGATTCATTTAAAACATAAAACTAACACAGAGTCGTGTTTATAATGTTGGAAAAAATCCGGAAAATATAGTATGAAGAAGACCAAGCTTGTGCTAAACACTTGAATAATTTTGGCTAATAGCATGATAAACTCGTACCTCTAATTAACATAGTCAGTTGTATATATTTCCACAGCGAGCTGATATTTTGTACTAATTGAAACTGTAACACAACCTTGTCTAGAGGGCATGTACTGTTTTAACTTAACATCGTTCTTTTTTGCTCGACTCAGTTATGTATCTACACCTACCAAAATTTTATTATCACTTTTGCTGCTCTGCTTTTGCAAGCATTTGCCGCATAACTTTTAGTCAAATTATTAGTGTATCTTGGCTTACCCTAAAAAAAAAAAATACTCTTTTTGAGTAGAATTATTTTTGTTGGACATCACTATTCTACAATAATGTCAATAAAATATTTTTCTAAGTTTATGTTTCATGAATAAAACAACAACTGCCCCGTTGGTTTTGGGTTCGATTTCCAGGCCGAGCGAAGTGTTATTGGTTTTTCTATGAAATTCTCAGTAGCAGTTCGGAGTTAGGATTTGTGCCCGGGCACAAATCCTAATGGCAATAATTAATGGCAATAGGCTCGCTCTCTATTACATGGGACCTAAAACATACCGGCGAACTGTGGGCGAACATTAGGTAAAGGTGGAGCAATGTACACCTCTACCTAATATGTGTGTAATAAAACAATTTCATCGATTCAATTTACAACACAATGTAATCAGATCTTTAAAAAAAACCTTTAATTTTAAAAACAAGCCTTTTTTTCTACTATTTCATTGACGTAAAGATGCAAATTTACATTGAGACATACCTCAGACCGCTATAATATATCTCTGTCACACATTTAAAACGTTATCATTTCCATCTTCTCCTTATAAAGTATGCCGACTACGGCATTCCACTCCATCTGCAGCGAATTTTATTCCAAATTCGTGAGCTATTTCAAAGTCGCGACGTTATTTTTTACAGTGCAATATCTTTGATGTAGGCATGTGTATTTATATTTATAAGCTTGGATATTTCTATTCAGTGTAGTGAGGTACATTAGTCGTGAGCACAAATATCAAGTTAATTTTTGGGTTTTTGGGTTCCCTCGGGGTTTTTTATGGCGCGGACGCACCACGCAATCGGTCTAACTGACGGATCAATCGCGTGCAGCGTCAGCGGCCCAAAAAATCCAGAACGGAATCCAAAAAATAACTTGACATTTGTGCTCACGACTCGTGGCGACTACTATAAATTATGTTTTCGAAAACCTTAAGTACCTTCTATGTAGGATTGCTTGCATTCAGTAAATTATATTTATATTAACATAACATACCATCACGCCTATATTCCCCGAAGGGTTAGGCAGAGGTGTAACAATGTACACCCACAGTTCGCCGGTATGTTTAGGTCCCATGTAATAGGGGGCGAGCCTATTGCCACTAACCGGGCACAAATCCTAACTCCGAGCTGCTACTGAGAATTTCATAGACAAACCCACTAACACTGCTCGACCTGGGAATCGAACCCAAGACCTCTAGCGTAGCAGTCGCGCTTAGGACCACTACGCCAACGAGGCAGTTACATTTATATTAATTCACATATTATCTAGTCATCACATACAGCTAAATAAATAAATACCCGTTCATTGTTTGTTCATTTTTTCTGTATTAAACGAGTTAACCTTTAAAACAAAAAATGGGCAACAAGAGGCTTATCTTTTGAATATTTCTGCTTTTTATTAAATTGCCATTCAAATGGCAATTCTGTCACTGACTGGGTATTTCAGAATCAATTATATCTGTCCCATTTGTTGTACAGGCGAAACGCATACATATGCAGTAATTGCTATAAAGACTGCATTATAATAAATTATTCAATGTCCCTTGTAGGTCAAAACTTGCCCAATAGCGAAGGACAGATTATGGACAGTTCTAAGAAACCGACGAACGTATGAGCGCAGCGTACAAAAAGCAGACATAAAATATTTACGAGGCTTAAGTGCCGCTATAAAAATTGTCAACGGATACAACACAAAATATTTTTCTTCAAACAGAAAGCAATACAAAATTGTGGCCTATGGACGATGAGATTTAAAATGAGAGTCCGCGTTTCACGCCCGGCTGCGCAGACGCATACAATTACAAGCTCATACAAAAAAGAGCCCCAACAATGCACAGGCTTCGTCCTTGGGTCCCTAACAAAAGCCGAGAAAGGGCAAAGAAACTCGTTTGGCCCAACCTTGGGACTTTCACTGACTACCTACGCGTATTTTGCTATAATAGGGTGTTTTTTCTACAGAAATTTCGACTTCCTTTAATTTAAAAATTCGCTCTTACTTAATAGGGTTGTGTAACAAATTGCATTATAATTCCTAATAATGTTTAGTAGGACTCATTTGGAGTAACAATTATTCAACGTCTTTTTTGACAACTTTGTTCAATGTTAGCACAAAAATATTTTATTATTTTCATGCATGATGCTCGGTCATTTACTATCAAAGTAAAACATAATGACAGACAGGAAACACTCCGCTCAGACTAAATCATTAAAACAGCGGTCAATACATGGCAGATTTGGGTCGAGATTGATTTTGTCACACTGCTGTGTGCTTGCGTGCCAATTACAATAATGCGACAAATACACACAAAAACATATACGCACACATACACAACAGTGTATGCGTATATGTGGAGGCGAGTATTACCGTTATGGAGGCACATACCAGTGACGTCAACGAGGCCTCATGCCTCCGACGCTATATGAATACGTTAGTAAAAAGCCGAGGACACATAGTTACTATTTAATTTATAACTTGTTTTATCTTGATTTCTTCAATAAATTGTCATCTTCATTCATATCATATTTAAACCAATTATTATTACTTTATCCGATATTTATTGTTTTTTTCTTATTTTCAGAGCGAGATGTGTTTGGCGAAAGCAATGGCGCAAAAAATGCAAGAGACAAACGTTCAAAAGAACCCCGATTTGTGTCATCAATACTGGGAGGTGACGTCCCATACGGCAGTCACAGAGGACACGTTCTTACACAGGCGGAACGTAAACAATACTTGCCTGTCTTAGCAAAAGACAAGAAAAAAGAAGACAAACCCCTTATAAAAGAAGAGAAAGATACATTGGACAGTGATCCAGTAGTACTGCCTTCCAGAAATACCCCATCGCCGGAATCGGCTCCCTCCCCCGGCATTGACAACAGTGTTACATGTCAAAAAGTGTCTGTCATACAAAGAACACCTTCGCAGTCACAATTTCGCGATGGGAAAAAAGAATTATCTGACGTTAGTATTCCGCCAACATTGCCCACGCCAGAACCAGAACAAGACCAGCCTATTGATTATGTTATTGCAAAAAAACGTGGTGAATCAGAAGATGAAGAGACGGAAAAGAAAATAAGAGAACAGAGAAGAACGAGTAGCTCTAAAATCGCAAATGGAATTTTGGCTAGACCATCTTTTGTCCTTCGTAATTGCCCGGCGAATAAAGTCCCTGGTATTATCAGTGCTGCAGCGGGTCATGGTCGATCCACCGGTAATACTGGTTCAGGTGGTAGTACACAAAGTAGTGGTGGTTCAGGTAGTTTTAGTTCTGGCGGTGGTGGCACAGCGCCATCATCCGGTGGCGGTGGAGCGATTGGAGGCGGTTCAGGAAGTGGTGGCAATGGTCGCGATGGCCGTTCTAACTATGGGCCAAACAGTCCACCTACGGGTAGTCTCCCTCCTTTCTACGAAACTTTAGGGCCATCTACAAAGGGTGGCCAAAACTCATTTAACGCTAATAGCAACTTCTCCAATGAATTCAATATTATCAATGGATTCAATATGGACTGTGAAAATAACGACAATGCGACTAATTTTCCAGAACAAAGTAAACAATATTCATTAATGCAAAATGCTCACTATGGATTAGCACTAAAAGATGAAGAAATAGATTATGAAAGCAAATTAGAAAATATAGGTGCTATTGGCAATTATGGAAGTAATTTTGACGAGTCAATGGTAGTAGATATGGGGGAAGATGTAATAGATAACTATCAATTTGCCAATACGTTGACATTCCCCGGGCCTAATGAAGGAATATTAGGAAACCTTTCGGACTCAGCTGAAGACTTTGCTAGTTTATTAAACAATCATGTAGAATCAATAACGGATTCTGATATTAGAGAATCATCATCTATCACCCCAGATTCAGTTCATAACCCTGTTGATATTGAATCATTAGCAGAACAAGTTATAACTAGACAATACTATGAAAAAGCCAACTATTTGGCATTCGCCAGTCAAGAAAACCAGGGTTCCTCATACAATTTCGCTAAAGAACGGCCAGATCTATTGATGCAACTGAATCCAGCGCTCCTACAACACGGGGAAGGACAAATGCAACAACTACAAATTCACGTGCAACTTCAACAAAGACAACAAATCCTGTCTCCCGGCTTCCCCTTCACTAGTCATCCTTCTCTGGACCTGGACTCACCGACGGGCACATCGTTGCCGTCGCCCGGCGGGAACAACTCGCTGGATGGGAACAGCCACATCGAGAACTCGTCTCTCAGTCCTGCTGCTGCTGTAAGTCTCAAGAAAGCCTCTGCCGGCGACGGCAAAATTCATGTTTTGCAGCAAAGGGTAAGCATTATTTGATTTTAAGGCGAAGCTTTAATGCGTTTCCTTTCTTCTATGTCATCGTATATAATAATAAATATGACATAGAAGTTGTAATAAATACATTTTATTACGCCGAGCCTAAATCAACTTATGCTTTCACTTTACTGCATTTGGAATTGTATTCGTGTCACAATAGAAGTAATATTTTTACCACATCCTTTTCTTATGGCACAATACCCTTTTCGAAGCACATTTTCACAATCTTCTTTTTACGTGATTAGAACATAAGTCTCATAATTTCTTTATTTAATTACAGTTGGGTTTACCAGCAGAACTCCCGTTGGAATTCATAAATGGCGGACATGGTGTCAAAAATCCTTTGGCAACTGAAGCCAACGCGAGACAAAGGGAGGAAGAGAAGAACAAACAAGTATTAGTTAGCGAAGACGATCCCACGAAGTTCGTTTGCAGGGTCTGCTCCAAGAACTTTAGTTTACAGAGGCTGCTGAACCGTCATATGAAATGCCACTCTGACGTGAAGCGATATTTATGCACCTTCTGCGGCAAAGGGTTCAACGACACATTCGATCTTAAAAGACATACAAGGACGCACACTGGTGTCCGACCCTACAAATGCAACCTCTGCGAGAAATCGTTTACCCAAAGATGCTCTCTGGAATCCCACTGCCTGAAAGTACACGGAGTCCAACATACTTACGCGTACAAAGAAAGGAGGACTAAGGTAATTATGACCTCTCTCTATTTTATATTCTAAAAATTCCTTACGTCAATGAATTTTAACATAAAATGTAATCAACATCACCACTACTCAATCTTGTTTGAAACAATGCGAGATTATTAAATCGCATGGACAGCTCGTGACCATAGTTTTTATGCTTGTTATCTCCAAAAATAATTGAAAACGTCTTTGTAATTAAAAACCTGAAAATAGTAACAAGAACTTTTTTTTGTAATTTTCCAGATGTACGTCTGTGAAGAATGCGGACACACAACATCAGAACCAGAAGAACACTACATGCATTTAAAGAAACAGCACCCTTATTCCCCAGCGTTGCTAAAGTTCTACGACAAGCGACACTTCAAATTTACAAACGCAACGTTCGCGAACCAGCTACTAGGACAGCTGCCAATGCCAGTACACAACTAAACATACATTAATGATAATTTCATAACTGTTATAATTAGTACTTGCAATCATTAAGGACATTTTTGTACTATGGATCAAACAATACATGGACATACTATGGGCATTCTTTTTTTCAATGCTACTACTAATACTACTACGTCCTATATTCTAATACATATGAACAACTTGTCTCTAATGAATACAAGTCTCAAACAACGGGTACCAATTAAGGTATCGGATTTTTTCAACAACATGGTCCATCAAATCAAATGAATATGGCATAATTAAATGTACTTAACAATACGAATTTATTCCGTCCGATAGAAACGTATACAATTTTTACAAAAAAAAGCCCAGTTTCTTAATTTAGTTCAATTTGAGCCTGCACACTCGAAATTCCTCTTAGTTATGTAATTGATTTTGTCTTCCAAACTACTATTGTAGACATTCCGTGTTTTAAGAGAATACAGATTTATGTATTAAACTACGGAACAGTATCCATGTTTTGTTCCATTGAAAAAATACCTTAATTTTTTAACAGTCAATGTGAAATAATCCACTGGCCTATAGTTAGGCATGACTGCAATTAAAAAATCAAAGTATCGGGTATTATGTGCAATCTTTGGTGATGGTACGGGATTATGTTTAAGATTAGTATTAAGTTAGACTAAAATAGGTTTAGTCCGATTGTCTCATAGAAATCGATTGTAAGTTTCATTTCAAACCAGCCGGGATAGACAGGCGAGATTGTTGTCGTGACGTGACGGGGTAAACGTGGATGGTGCTAGATACGATGTAAACGTAGCTGACTTGAAATGAAGCGATTTATGGCTCGGATGACACTTCTTGTCCGACCCATAAGCAAAATATCAAAGCTTTTATGCTTTGGTATAAATAAAATCCACGGTAAGGAATCTCTTTCCTCGTTTTAGTGATACTAGCTTCTAATTATTTCTCAATTTAATAACACAAATTATGTCACAATTTTAATTTGTATTGTAACTATAGAAAAATGTTATGTTTGTTTTTTGTTTTGTACTTTAATAAAGTCCAAATTTTTTAAATTCGATAGTGTCGCCCCAATGCGGCGACACGACATGTCGTACCAAGTTGAACTGCATTTCTAGAAGTATTTATATTATTTAAATTAAAATATTGATCGGTTACAGTTTGTGCTGTGAGTGTGTGTGAGAATTATGTATTGTGTAAATGTGTTATTTAATGCGTCAATTGTTATAATTTTAATTAAGACATCAAGGTCGCCTTGATGAAGCGCTTCCGGGTTTTTGAAAGAGGGTATAAAAGACTATGATGCTCAATTGATACATTTGCGCTTTCACAGCGAAGCTTGTGGATAAATTAGATACTTAAAGAATTGTAAATATGTCTAAATTTAGAAAATAGTAGTAAAATTTTGAGAAAGTAATATTACCTAATTACGTTAGTAGTACCTACTTAGCATTTATGAGATTTTTTAAAAAGATATTGTTAAAAGTATTTTGTACAATTGGTAAGATTGAATAGATCTGAAGTTTTATATTGGCTTATCATTGGTCGATACGTCGACGGCGGTCCGTAACATTTGTGATAGCGCAATGCCTTCGTTATACATACTTGTCTGTTGCATTTATTAGCATTTCGATACAATTTCAAACTGTATTTTAAGAAACAAACAATTTGTTACTCTGTATTGATAAGCAATATATCATCAATAAAACTTCCGTTGTTTCATTACCTAACTGCTTCGTTAGCCTAGTTGTCCTAAGCGCGACTGCTACGCTAGAGGTTTGGGTTCGATGCTCAGGTCGAACAAAAAGTGTTATTGGGTTTTTTATTTTGCTAATTAACTGGATATTGTTCGATTGTGAATTTATCCGATCTATATAAGCTGACATTGGTGATCCCATATTTCAAACATTATTTTTATCAACTTTTAAATGGTTTAAAAATTCCGATAAAGTTAAAGTAGGTACTATAGAGATTTTGACTGTAGAAGCAATTATTTATACCTTAAAAGACCATTTTAAAATGAGTGGGTATTTGAGTCGATAAAATAAGCACCTATTAAAAGATACTTAGTCATCTAATTTTACTCTGGGGTAAAAGAGATTGAACTTGATTTTACCCCGGAGGTTACGATATGAATCTTAATGATGATGAACACGTCCACACACGTAATTATTTTTAGTTCAATTTTACAGTCATCGTTATTGTTTTAAAGCATCAAGACGTACGTGCGTACTTACGTACTGTAACAAAATGGATGTGTCTGTTAAAAAACAGCTAATGGACGATTACGTAAAACGGTTCATCAACTTATTCCGAATGTTAGAAATAACTGGATATTGTCGCTTTGTTATTAGAAAAGGCAAAATTGTCGAAAGGAACCTAACTACGACATTGTACAACATTTTTGTTTTGATCTACGCCAACTCTAGTGCAGTTTACCTTTTGTGGTTCTCTAACCCCAAAGAACAGTACCTCAGTATCGTTGAGTACATAGCAATATTGCATTTTACAATATTTGCTAATTTACTCATCTCCCACATAACGTTTGGTGACAAATACGCTGGTTTGGACATTATTCTCAACAATATAGAAATTGACGCATTGCTTGGAGCAGATGAAACTGAATTTATGCGAGAAGTATCAATCAAAGTTTACAGATCACTAATGACTGCGATAGGATTCACTCAAGTGTTGGTCGTGGCTTATATGTATTACGTATTTAACGTTTCCATCGCGATACATGTGGTGGGAAGTTTGTATTTCTTTTGGCTGTTTTTCTCTTACGATGAATTTTGTTTTTTCATATACTTATATTCTTTTCTATCTATGAGAGTTAGATTCCTGAATGTAGCATTAATAAAAATAACTAACATTAAAATGGAATATATTCCGAAACAAATGCTGTTCCACAAGTTGTTTTGGAAGGATGAATATGATGATCGGGTGACTTTTCACACTAGATCTGATACTAAAGACTTTTGTGTCGTTCTCAAAATATGTTTTGATCAATTAAGACGGATAGAGAACTGCTACAGTTTCACCGTAAGTTTTTGTTTTGTTAAGGTGCTCCTAAACGGGCAAGACTTTTACTCCAATATTGTCGATTAGGCCTAGCACCGAAAAATATGGCGCACGGTGTGATCACTTAACTGTTCCAGCAATACCTGTCGAAATGGCCAGGCCACACTAAAAGTATTTCAGCAACATTTTGTAAAATGTAATTGTACATTCCCGGGAAATATGGGCCTTGTGGCGCCTATAGATAATCTACTGCAAAATCTCAGTAGGTACATTTGATTAAATTGTAACGTTTTTTACATTTTCAGCTCGTATTAGGTGTATTAACTATTGCGGTGGGCTCTTTGGTAGCAGTTGAAACATTTATCATGTATATTAAAACTTCTGAAGTATGTATACCAACTTATTTACCAAATTATAAATTCTTTAATTTTTTATTGAATACAATTTTGTAATTTACCAATTCATTATAATTTTCCAGACGATGGTAATAAGAGCGACAGTAATGTTAAGCTGGTCGGTGGCAAGTTGGTTTCACTTACTTACAATAACTTTGCAGTTAGATTTGTTCTTTAGACAAATAGAACAAATGAAGCTCATCTGCGCTTACATACAATTGAAGCCGAATACTTCTGGTTAGTACATTAACAAGTAATAAAATAAAAAAATCTGAGTAACAACCGACAGAAGAATAAAGATCTCTACCGCAGTTAACAAAGAGCTGATAACCTTGAAACAGCTGAACCGATTTTGAGAAAACATCTTAAAACATTTGCTCGCTTTGCTTTCAAATAAAAAAAAAACACATTAAAATTGGTTCATGCGTTTAAGAGCTACGGTGCTACAGACAGACAGACACACAAACATGTCAAACTTATAACACCCTTCTTTTTGAGTCGGCGGTTAAAAATATTGTGGATATGTAGGTAACGAATAGAAGGAGAAGGGGACACCCCATTATATCTAACTAGCTTTTGCGCGTCTTTCTTAGCTTCTTTTTCTTTCTTGTATGTGTGTTACGTGATAACTCCGCCAATGATAAATCGATTTTGATAATTATTTTTTTGTTTGATAGGTAGGTATAGGATAGGTTATGGTTCAAAGGTAATCCCATATAAATTTTATCGAAATTGGTTCAGTAGTTTAGTAAAAAAAATTAAATAATTGATAAAAATATGTCATCCCAGTAAACGAAGTAGCGTATTTTGCTTTCTTGTGACTTTTAAGTAGTGTCTTGTTAATTTACGTAGTATAACTGTTCCTTCATGGATTCGGATGAAAGAAAATTGATACAAAAAAAGCGAAAAATAAAAACTTATTTTGCAATAAGGACAACCTCCTTAAAAAAAAATAGCTTTGGAAATCGGTGGCAATACAAAACAACAAACAGAACCAAAGCCACCAACTTCCAAAGCATTTTTTTTTGTTCCGGATGGGAAGTCATCATATGACTTCTCCCCTGAGCTCGTTGACATCCAAAGCTAAACTGTAACACATGTTTAGTTTTAAAATCTACTAGTAACAGAAGTTCATTGATTAAGTTATTGTAAAGTTCCACTATCAACTACTAGAAGGCGTTGTGCATATGACGCGCATTTCTGAATCGCGGTGTTAAGATTTTCCGCCACTTAATGACCCTTGCTGGATTAGTGAACTTATTATTCAAGCTATCAACACAGCTAACCAGGAGGTGCATCCGCAGTTCTCATCCTTCCTGGAAAGATCACGTAGAACACCCCTGGTAGTCAGTGCATAGTTATATACCATCGGGAATCTTTTTTTTGTTAGAGGACATCGTTCCCCGACCTTCGTCCCCAGACTTGGTCGAGTGGAATGGAACTGTACCTACTTTTGTTTTATATTTAAACTCAAAGTCGTCAAATAAATATCGCCTGAAACATCCACTTTGTTTCCTTTGGGGTTGACGTCATAACATCGTCCGCTACAAAAGTTATTTTTCACTTTTTAGTTTTTGAGGGAGGTTGTCTTTTTATTTCACCCTCTTTAAATTACGCCTTTAGTTATTGCTCCGCTCCCGCTTGTCGTAGCATGATTTTACCTACACTATTCTTCATGAATCTGGCAATCTTATGCAAAAATATTTTTTTAAATCCGACTGGTAGTTCAAGCGATTAGCGCGTTCAAACAAACAAATAAAAAATCTCTTTAGTTTTACTACATAAAGTATATATTCAAGTTTGGTGTACCTGCCGTGATACCTTCGCTCATTAACGTTTTACTTGTATATTGGCCACTAATGTAGCTACAGTAAAATTGCTTTCGTTTATTGCTAAATTAGCTATTGAGAAACATTACCAAATGACTGTGTACTTTAAAACCCACATTTTAAATCTAGTAGGTATCTATTTTGAAGCTAATTGATTCAGTAATTTTTTTTCCACTAAAATGCCTGCTTTACTTACTTTAACGGTTCTAGTTAATTTAATTTTATATGAGTAACAGAATAATGCAGGTATAACTACTAGCTAAAAATAGATATTGGCCGATTCTCAGACCTACCCGATATGCACACAAAATTTCATAAAAATCGGTCCAGCCGTTTCGGAAGAGTTTGATAGCAAACACTAAGACACGAGAATTTTATATATTAGATTAACGTTTTCGACTATGTCTTCGTTGTCGACTGCCTCGTTAGCCTAGTGGTTTTAAGCGCGACTGCTACGCTAGAGGCCTTGGGTTCGCTTCCCAAGGCCAAACAAAGTGTTATTGGGTTTTCCTATGAAATTCTCAGTAGCAGCTCGGAGATAGGATTTGTGCACAGTTAGCGGCAATAGGCTCGCCCCCTATTATTACATAGGACCTAAACACCGGCGAACTGTAGATGTCCATTGATTCACCTCTGCCTAACCCTTCGGGGAATACAGGGAATATGTTTGTATGTATTAACGTATTTTTTTTTTCAGCAAAATTCCTCAAGTTGACGAAAGACATATTAAACATTTTGAAAGTAAGGGATGCCTATGTTTCTGTATATGGCGTGTTTTACTTCAACACGGGCCTGACGCTGAAAATTGCAGCTTCTACTTTCGTGTACATTACAGTTCAACTTCAGCTGGCCTTCCCTAACTTAAAAGAAGTCCACAAAGTAGAAAACGTCACTGTTACCATCCCTGAGTTCGACTTTGACCCGATTAAGGTGAAAGAATTCTGGTTCTTTTAAAATTATACAAAACTTTATTTAGAAATGTTTGTACATGGATTTTCATATTACAGTCTAATCATATTGTTTTTGCGTAGATTGTATTGTTTTCATATAATTAGATAGCAAACAAACCGAGTAACGGCCCACCTGATATTACGTGATCACCGTTGCCTATTTAATATAAACATGTGCAATACCAGAGGCCTTGCATATGCGTTGCCATCCTAGAGACAAAGTTAAAATGGCTCATGTGCCTGTTATACACCGGCACTTATACCCATAAAACCTGAACACACAAGTGCTACTTGTGGTAGTACTTCCCCGGATAAGCTCCTTCACAAATAGCGTTTCCAGTCACGGAAAATTCTAGATACGCGTTGTTATAATTATTTTTCAACCATGTCGACGAATACAACAAGAGCAATAAAATATTTTGTCCATACAAGTTCGAGTTTTAAATGCGGACGTGTGCAAAATGTTTTTGATAAGCGTAAAATTCACGGTGGCATAACTAAAAGCGTGTCTTCCTTGGTATAAGGATGAATCCACATAGATAATGGTGATTGTAATTTACGGAATAAAAATAAAATACAGCACTCTAATTAATGTTTTGAGGGATTTGTATGTTCATTGGCTAAGATGGTAAAAATTGTTGTAATTAGTTTCAAAATTTCTTAAGTCAGTAACAAAAGTCGATTAGCATTTCTAAATTCTTATTATTGAGCACATTAACAAATTTTGGCATGTGAACGCACACCTTTATGAATACAAATTAAGGTACACATTGATATACCTATTTATATTAATTTTTTAACGATTCTTAATTCATACAGCTGTATTAAGTTTAGTGTATTGCAATATGTTTGCTAAATCGAATTTGACGCCGAGGAAAAAGAAAATGAAGGTATAGTAGTCGCCATGAGTTGTGAGCACAAATGTCAAGTTAATTTTTGGGTGTTTTGGTTCCTTACGACTCGTGGCTACTGTATCAGGTTGCCCAGTAACTGGTTTGTGTCGTTCCATATACAACACTGGTATTCAGCTGCATCCGATTAGACTGGTAGCCAACCCCAAAATAGTTGGGAAATGCCTAAGCAGATGACGATGATTTATTTTATTTGATTTGCAACCAAGTGAAGTCAGCTTTACCTATGCACAAATAAATATACAAATCGTCCACATGCGTAGTAAAAGAGAAGTAAAAACAGACAGTGAGTGATCCCTTAACAAAAGCTAGTATTACGAGGGTCATTGACAAATAAATTTAACACTTCGGGACCAATTACTGTAGCAATTGTTAAAATCGGCATGTATTTCTATTTGGACAATTGTTTTTGGATTTCTTCGGTACACAGAATTTGTATATAACACGCATAGTGCTGCGAACAGATTAGTATCAAATTGGACGTTAAAGTTGAATCAACAACACAGAAGCGAACAAATAATTTGCCAAATTACAAAAATGAAGACAGCTACAGTTTGCCTCGTATTTGCTGCAGTATTTGTATATGTGGTAAGTAACTATTTTATTTTAGGTAAGTATTGAATAACATTGATATCGTAATTAAAATATTTTATAATATTTATTTTATAATATATCATATTTTTTTATTAATATTGAAATATATGTTTAATCTTTAGAGCGCTATGCCAACCGAAGACGATGTGAGCAGTTTAACGGAGACTACTTCCAGTAAGTAATTAAAGTTTAACCAAATTTAAAAGCGAAAGAACTGGCTGCATTTCTTGCTACTTAGTTAAGCAGAAAGAAAGACAGCCATGAATATGTGTAACAACTAATAAACAAATAAACTAAAAATCTTTCGTACATAATTATATAGGTACTAATATTTTTTTTTGTTTGTACCGAATAAGTTTCGAAATTACTGGACCGATTTTAACCATTTCTCCACCAATAGATAGCTACACTATTCCTGAGTAACATAGGCTATATAACATCCCGCTACGGCTCACGGAAGCGGAGCAGTAACCAAAGACGTTACTTAACGCGCGGGTAAAATAAGCCACGCGAACGAAACGGGCGGAAGCTAATTATTATAAATATGTATATACCTGAACCCGCCTCCGGCGAACTGTGGGTGTCCATTGTTACACCTCTGCCTAACCCTTCGGGGAATACAGGCGTGATGGTATATTTTTGATGGTTTGATGGTATGTATATTATACCTAAATATTATTACACTGATTTCACCAAGATTTCCAATGATACTGATTTAAAGGCTTTTATCATTGCTCAATCATTTGAGTGGATTTTTCGTAGACAAAAACAACTAGTTGTCAATACTTCACCTAAAACTATTTTAAATTCATAACGCATCAGTTTTAGGAACGGGATAAAGACACGCGTTAAGGAATTTAAATACATTCTCTTGATTTGAAATAAGTAGCTATCTAATATTCCGTAGGTAAACGAATAAGAATAGATCTTGTTTTTTGTTATTCATGTACTTATCAGGTAAGTACCTGAATATCATTATTCAGTGGTAAACTTCTCTGAAGACAATAAAATTCTGATTTAGCTACGCGAAGTGCCTGCTTTTATGAGACCGAATCTCATAATTGCCGAAATCTGAGTTTCCAAATTGGTCTTAAGTCAATATAAGACAAACCGCTGTTTACATACTTCGAAGTGGCATGGCATGTTGTGTCGTTATTAATATTATTATTTTGTCTTTCACAGCATCCTCTACTACAGCGGTCGAAGACGGTAAGTGCATCAAATCCTATATTTTGAAAAGCGTTGATAGCAGTAAAATAAATATGGCTTTGAGGTCGGCAAACCGTAATAAGTTTTAAATGTTCTAACTAAACTTTAAATAAATTCATGGCAACTATGCCATATATATACCCCCACTAGGGGGTAAGTTTGCGCATGTACAGACAGCGTCCTCAATTGCTAACATTAAAAAAATATTCGAACATAGGGTTTCCAGTTGATGACTCTGTCTGTACCATTTAGTACAAAAATACCCAAAAAATCTAACGACTCTTGCCAAGTTACATGCCGGCAACTGTACTGGTGCATACACTAATAGATATAATATTTTAAATGCGTTACATAGCGCGTTACCAAAAAGTGATATTTCACGCCAAAATTGCTTAAGGTTACTCAGTCAAAGTCAAAGTCAAATCATTTATTTCAATTAGACCATTAAAAGGCACTTTTGAACGTCAATCACATGTTAAATTAAAAATATTGAATCTAGTTGCCCATTCCAAAAGGTAGTTTCGTATGGAGAAGAACGGGCAAGAAACTCCATACATACTCTTTTAAAAAAAAAATGTATTACAATAAGTTGTACAATTCCATAAAATTATACTGATGTCAAAACGATCTATTAAAAAAAGTCACTCAAAGTACTGCAATACGTACTCAGTGCCACAAATTAGAAATAATTGTAATATTAAATACATTTATACATTTCAAAGACAAAGAATCAGTGTGTGAGGAATACTCAAATGTAGAATTAATGTCGAAGAGAAAAATAATTAATCAAAACAAAGTACTTATATAATTAAATTAGCAACCAATTGATTTTGTCAAGAATTTAAATTGTCCTATGGAGCAGGACCAGCATGTTCCCAAGCATTGTTATCTTGAATATAATCTTCTAATTTGTAATAAGCTTGTTTACAAAGTGTACTTTTGATACATTTTTTAAATTGATTTTCATTTAATTTTAATATATCACAAAGTATTTTGTTGTAACATTTAACACAGTACCCCATGAAAGATGTGTGCACTTTAGATAATCTAAAAAATGGCTGCGCTATTTTGTCCTTATTTCTAGTATTAAAATTATGTCTATCACTTATTTTATCAAAAAGATGTACATTTTTTCTTACAAACATAACATTTTCATAAATGTATTGACAAGCCACTGTCATAATATTAATATTTTTTTAAAGTTCTCTAAGAGATTCGCAGCGACGGAGATTATAAATGGCTCTGACAGCTCGCTTTTGTAAAATAAAAATGGATTCAATGTCAGCAGCCCGACCTCATAGTAGGATGCCATACGACATAATGCTGTGAAAGTAGCTAAAATAGACCAAACGCGCAGTATCGACATCTGTTAATTGTCTAATCTTCCTAACAGCAAAAGCTGCGGGGCTTAGCCGCCCTGCAAGAGATGTTATATGTGGTCCCCATTGTAATTTCTCGTCAAGCGTGATTCCTAAGAAAACCGTTTGATTAACAAAAGCCAGTTTCATGGGCAGTATGAGCCGTAAACGGCTCTGTAATGAATCTCTTTACACCTTATACATTACTTGTTAAATATGATGACCCGTTCTATAAATTTGCCACGTATCCCTTAGCCTAATAACAAAATACTAATATGAATTTGGTCGTTTCCAGAAGCGACCACTACGGAGCCTCCGATCTTAGAACGAACTGGTAAGAACATACATACCATTATGTCTGTATTCATCTAAGGGTTAGGCAGAGGTGTACAAATGTACACTCACAGTTCGTGTATGGTATGTTTAGATCCCATGAAAAAGGGGGCGATTAACCGCCTATTGCCAGTTAACCGGGCACAAATCCGAACTCCGACCTGCTACTGAGAATTCCATAGAAAAACTCAATAATACTGCTCGACCTGGGTATCGAACCCAAGACCTGTAGCGTAGCAGCCGCGCAGGACCCTACATAGAATTAACTATATCTGAAACTGGGCCCTACACGGGAAATTGCCCAAAATAATATAATCTTATCGTTTTTCAGCAAACCAAGGTGTCAAGTTTATAACCGGTGTCATGACAGGCATAGGCCATACCGAGAAGAACATCTGGAGAAGTGCGTAATATCTTTTTTATAAGCATCGCCATATTAATTTAGAAACCCGCATATCAAGCGGTTTTGTTATTTGCTATCTATCCAATCAACTTCAAGTCAAATCAAATAATCAAGTATCTCCAGGCAGGGATCTAGGACGTACTATTTCTCTACCATAGAAAGAACTTATTAAAACGTTACCTTCGTATGTAAGGTGAACAATGCGCAGACGAGTTCCCGCCGCAATTAAATTTTGATATTAGAAAAGTATCTAATAGTATTATGTACCTTTTTTCATAATCATTTATATATTTTACAGTTATGGGCGGCCGTTAATTAAGAAGACCTCTTAGGCATCAACTATGGACCACACAATAATACTAGTAATCGTTGTGTAAAAATGTAGTTTATTGATTGAACTATGTAAGTACTTATTCTAGGTTAATAAACTAACCAAAATTATGATGTTTTATGATTGTTACACCCATTGCTATTTTCAACCCGCCCCGGCTTCGCAAGGAAGCAAATTTCTGACTCATTTTTCTACAATTGTATTTCATACAAACCTTATCTAACCCAAACAGTTCAAACCTTGTCCAAGAAAATCAGCTAAGTTGGTCGACCACCATTTAGTAGCTTGCATGTCTTGACACCTCTAACTCATTCAAATTTCAAAGCCTCGCCAGCTTTTTAATGCAGGGCGAGGACCCTAGGGCAAATCTACCAAATGTCTAATTTTTCAGCCTCGCATAGCGTAGTTTCTGCCGATAAGTGTTCAACGAAAAGATGTTGATTTTGTACCGAAGCGAGCGATGTAAACTGTATAGGTAATGCTGTTGGTCCTTAAGCAGACATCTGAGCGGTAAGTGGGTAAAAATTTACAATTTGGACAACCTGCAAAGAAAAAGAAACTACCAAATGGAAATGATGTGCCAAGCTAAACTTTGAACTTTCCAGTGTACATTTCTTTTAGAACACTCCTATTTCTATCTTTTTTAATTAACATAAAACGTAGCATTTTATAAATATTTCATCTAAGCATTTTCTACATCTTTTTTTGTATAACAAATAGTACAATAGTGATGTTTTAAGAATAAATGCCATGTCATGACGTTTTTGTAGTAGTGCCCCGACGTAACGCATACGCAGTCCTAGGGTTGTGACGTAGTTGGAAAATCAGACATGCCATCTTACCACTCCGCGTCCGCACACACCTTACCCTCCTCACTTTACCGCAAAGTTTAGTTGGAAAGAGACACACGTATGCACAGCTCTTTTCGTCTTCCTCGCACAGCACTGGGGAAAAGCCAGCCGTACCCTTAAGTAAATGAAAGAACAATAAGTCATTTAACAGTTATTTATTGTAGCTATATTAAATAAAATAAAAACTAACAATGATTTGTACGTAAATTCGTCAAAAAACAATACCTATAAACTAATATGTGGCTAAGCTCTACACTAACTTGTGTCGTTCATTTCTCTTAAAGAATACTTAATTATTTAAATAAGCATTTTAACTAGCAAAATTATTTGCCAAGAAAAGCGTTACTGAATAAAAATTTTAACATTTACTAAGAATTATTTTATCTACGTTTTAATTTGATGCAATAGGTATTTACTTAATTATAATTATATGAAAATATAATCCATGTCGATCGATTTGTTAAAGCTATTTAATAAAAAAATAATTAATTTAGCATTTCAACTAATTTGTGATTAATATTCACTGTTATATTATATTACATATTTACTCTTAATTTCAGTTATTAAGAGTAAATATGATTCGTGATGAGTAAAGATGTTTCAACATTCGCTATTATATTGGTTGTATGTGTATCTGTACTAATATTATAAAGCTGAAGAGTTTGTTTGTCTGGTTGGTTGAACGCGCTAATCTCAGGAACTACCGGTTCGAATTTGAAAATTATTTTTGTTTTGAATAATAAATTTATCGAGAAAGGCTATATAAAATCACGCTGCGATCAATAGATGCGGAGCAGTAACCAAAGACGTAACCTAATGCGGGTGATAAAACTATGCGGACGAAGTCGCGAGCAGAAGCTAGCTAGTAATAATGATAATTAGGAACCATCACAATCACTTAATTATGATATAGGCAGCACTTAAATCAGTACTTGACATGTAGTACCACTTACTGTAGATAATATTTTTAAAGCATATACAGCAACGTAATTAAAAAACGAGCGACAAACTCCACGGGGGATCTTATGCAAAAGTTAACAGTATTATACTACAAGCCAAGCAAATCTAGCTATACTTATTATATAAGCCACGAATATTATAACAATAAGTCAAGGCACAGGTCAATTTTCAGCAGTATTATAAGCAAGTAAGCATCTACTTTATAGGAATCATATCTAGATGAAATTACAACAGCGAAGTAAGCATACATAATAAACGCAAACGGCCTTAATTATGGCCCATCAAAGTAATAGAAAAGTCCGGCTTCGAATCTACAAAGCCGGATTTCCGTTTGGAATAGCCGTCGCCGCTGTCACTTACACCTGTGTGACAGGTTTTTTCTCAAGCTAAATGCGTCATATCTACGTCCAGATTACATTTATTATCTATCACTTGCAATAATATAATGGCGATTCAATTAATTAATGATAATATTTATATAAGGACACCCTTCCTATCGCCCCGCATAAAGTGAGAGTTTACGTTGGAAATAGAAGCGCTGCTTATCTTCACGTCCTGGGGCCGCTCGCTTGGTCCACGCTTATCTGTTGACATCTGTGCTACCTGATGAAAAAAAAAACACAGAGTGTAAATTCCGTAAGTATTATTATAAATAGGGTTCCTTGCGTCAAAAGATACTTAAAAACGGAACCCTCATAAGATCACTTTTTGCACAACTATCAAAAAGGGGGATACTCTCAAGGTCTGCAATATAAAATTGGGACAAATGGACACTCTTAGATCTTGATATTAAACACAAACCGCCCGTCAAACACCCAACAAATTATAGTAGCCGCCACGAGTCATGAGCACAAAGGTCAAGTTCATTTATAGGTTTTAGGGTTCCTTTCTGGGTTTTTTGGGGCGCCGACGCTGCACGCTAACGGTCCCACAGACTGACCAATCGCGTCTACTATGCACGGTATATTTGTTGATAGGAAAAATCAATTTATTTAATTTTAATACATACCCGATTATGAATATCAATAAGTAAAAATTCATTTCCTTAAAACGTACGCAAGGCACTGGCAAAAACAATTATTAATCAAAATAATAAGCCACCAATTTAATCTTGCTGCTTATTTTTCGAAAAGTAGTTGTTGTCAATTTTCAGACTAAATGAGTTAGAATACATTAGGTACACAATACAGGTACACAATTGGCATTATAAATAAAGAATATTGTTTCAAAGACACGATAATCAATTCGGTTGACTGGCCACATAATGTATTCATACTTCAAGGAAGTAACTAACATAGAGACAGTGATATATTCAAAGCAACCGATAGATCATACCGGGAACCTTCTAGATATAGAGATATTCAAGGTCAAAGATCTAACATTTTTTTACAAAAACTAGCTTATAACTACACTAGGGGCACGTCCCGCCTCCGCACGGGTATTTAAAAAATGTACAGTTTATTTCTTAACATTGGCTCCCGCCCCGTACCCCAGAGACGCCTACATCGCATAGTTAGCCGAGCAGTGAGCGGCGACCACGCGATTTTTTCCTAATACTTACATTTTTGAACTCGTGATATCTTTTGAATGGAAAATCCAAATTGAATTATTCAAAAAGTTATATATTACGGTATTGAAGCAATCTTGAATATGAAGTTATTTATTTTTATAAGGATTAATACTGAGAACTACCTCGTTGGCCTAGTGGTCATAAGAGCGACTGCTACGCTAGAGGTCTTGGGTTCAATTCCCAGGTCGAGCAAAAAGTCTTATTGAGTTTTTCTATGAATTTCTCAGTAGCAGCTCGGAGTTAGGACTTGTGCCCGGTTAATGGCAATAGGCTCGCCCCCTATTACATGGGACCTAAACATACCGGCGAACTGTAGGTTTACATTGGTACACCTCTGCTTAACCCTTGGGGGAATGCAGGCATGCACAGGCGTGATGTTATGTTATGTTCAATGTTGCTTATTTTGTTGGGCAGTACTCATAGTTAACGGCTATGTGATGTATATTTTTATTACCCTTAATTCTTCCCAAGACACGCTGAGCACATAGTCAATCGCTAACAGTACCATCAAATTCAAGCTTTTAACTTACAGCATCGTCGATAGCTTTGAACTGCCAGTTCCAGTGTACTCGGTACAAGAACGGTCTGTGGTCGAAGCGATTGTCATCGGGGCTGTAGGTCTCCGCGTGGTAAGAAGGTGTGAGGACGGTCATCTTGTGACGATTGATCGCATAGCAACGGAAGAAGTGCTTCACTTTCTCTGCCACCTGTAAAATAAATTCATTTGTGTACTTTTTTGGTATAAGAGACACTTAGATTTCAGTGGATCGGGAGCGATTAATGAGTCCCTCCCTAATTGCTTATCGCCTCTTTAATAGATTGGGAGAAGTAATTAGATCAGATTTGATTCATATTTTTTTATAAATACGCAATTTTAGCCAAAACATGATCGCACCAAAAATCATAAAAACCCCTTATGTTCGAGAAAGTCGAAAAATATAAAACTGGTTGCAGACTCCAGATCAGTAATCAGAACTGACACCTCTTTTTTTTTGGGGGGGGGGTGGGAAATCATCAAATATCTTCTCCCGCCCTGGGCGGGGCGGGAGGGAGTGTCAGACTTTTACTGACTAAAAACTTGTGCCCTTTGCGTCCCGGGGGCGCAGTATCTCTTACGAACAACCCGCAGCCCCGGCAGGCATCGGCCCTCAGTGGCCCCTTCCCTATGCTGACATCTCTTTGAGGCGCGCGTGGAACACGAACTCGCCGTCGACACGGCCTGTCGTTATGAAACGTAAGGACGGTGAGCTACCTATTGCTCACCATCCACAGGCCCGTATCTACGGTGGCCGGGAGTCGTCTCGCGAGAACTGACACCTAAGGTAAATATCCTATGCTGTATTGGGGAAAAAAACCTTTAATTTCTTATACTTTCGAAGTAAATCCTCACCTCTTGCGGCGTACACTTATCGCTCCACGTATGAACTAGTTTATGGAACATGCTGAACGGTCCACAGTGCTGAGTCTTCCTCAGTCGGCCGAACTCGGATAGCTCTGCGTACGTCATGCCCATGTCTTGTTCGTCAGTCTGCGTGATCTGACCGTCGGTGAGAGGTTCGAGTTCCGCTGTCGGAGGCGCTTGTAATATTTCCGAGAGAGATGGCAGGAAGAATCTGTAAAAACAATTTCTTTTGTATATGTAGAATTACGGATAATTGCAGTGAACCACTTTTCATCTTTACGCCCTTAGTAATAAGGTGGAAAAATGTTCAATCACCATTGCCCTCGGTTATATCTACTTACATTATAGACGTTACAAATCACGACTATGTATGTGATTGTTATGTCATTTCAATGGAATCTGACATAATATGCAAATATTCATTACATAAAAAATATAATATTACTACATACAGGGTATTTTTTTTACAATTG
Organism: Caradrina kadenii; assembly: GCA_947462355.1. Taxonomy (NCBI): domain Eukaryota; kingdom Metazoa; phylum Arthropoda; class Insecta; order Lepidoptera; family Noctuidae; genus Caradrina; species Caradrina kadenii. The sequence continues at coordinate 6,373,458 of OX381677.1, read as the reverse complement.
GTATCATCTAATAAATTGCTCAAAAAAAAAGTTCCTGCTGTTCTCACCTATTTTTAGCATACTGTAGGAACGACTTAAGATCAGTCTTTGATATACCGCCAATAGGGTTAACATCAGCGCTAGAGCAGTCATACTTCGTCATGTACCCACGTAAGGCTTCGTCCACGTTAGAAGAACCGAGGACCAGCAAACCACCAGGTCGGCCGCGCACCCAGAGCATCAATTGTGCGAATAGATACGATAGGACCATACGGAGACGAGCCTGAACAAAGAAGAGTAGTAATAAGTTTGTAAATTGTTATGACATACAAAGTGAGATTTAAATAATCAGTAGTTAAAAGTATTTATTAAATATTAGCAGTTGGGTACTTGACGAACTACCAATCAATTAACGTGCTTTTTATCAACTGTCAAAAAGCGATACCCCCATAATAACCCCATGGATTTTATGCGGCAATAGTTAGCTGTAACGTCTCTTATTCTGCAGCCGAATTGATTATCCATTTATTTTTCAAAGCAATAAATTACAGATGTGACAGTTAATTGAAAATTAACCGGGTTTTCAGGGCAAAAAAAAGCAAAGGGTATTTTATAATATGTCATAGAATGCTCGGCTAATTGTCAACTACCTAATTACGTAAAATAGTTTTATGTCATCGTGAAAAATATTTAAATTAGGTACCATACCTGTATATTCTGTAGAGCTAAATTCTGTCGTGGACAGCCGCCTTTAGCCCTGAACTTTGGTATGAAGCCAGTAGCGGCGGTGAATATACCGATAACCGCACTCACGGCCGCGTCGATCACAATCGGAAAGTGATAACTACCGATCTCGCTTGCCAGCTAAAATAAAATTATTTTCTAATTACATCATGAAAGAAAACAAAATTAAAAATTTTAAGTAACCCCCGACAGAAAAAAAGAATCACTACCGATTCCATCAAACAAATCTAAGAACACTCCCGACTAATTAACCTTTCAAACACAAAAAACAAAATCAAAATCGTTTCATGCGTTTGGGAGCTACGATGCCACACACGGACACACACACACGCACACAGACACGTCAAACTTATAACACTCCGTCGTTTTTGCGTCTGGGGTTAATTACACCACATCCCCATCTCTCTGTCAGGTAGTCTATGATTAAACTTGGTACCGTATTACTGTTGTTTCCTTATTATATTTATATACACTGTAAGCAGTTCAGTGGCGACGAGGATGGGATTGTTCGCGGATTTACCACGAGTAGTGGTATTTTAAATGTCATCATAATTACAGGTTTATCGACCCGTGAACATATGGAAAACTTACACAAGGCTTTTCAACGTTCGGAAAAGTACGGTTTAAAAGTTAAAAATAAGAGAAAACATAATTATAATATTTCGTTTTGAAGTGTGACTTCCGCTGTGAAAATGTTTCCATGGACGTATTTTATGCCCTTCTCTATGTTATTGTAAAAAGGTATGTGATAGCCGCTTTAAATTTATTTTAGAAAAATAAAGTGAGATCTTTAATCCGTTAGCCTAGAGTTTTTGTTTGTCATACTCCCATTGTAGCATTCAATGAGGGATCAATGTATCAATGAAAACTACTTATCAATACCACGAAATACTTTATTATACAGGGTTATTTGTAAAACAATGACAACCTCTCAGGACTATGTTACTAACATCATAATCAACAACTTTTGTTCTATGACATTTAAACGGTTATTTGTAAAACATAGACATAAACATAGACATAAAACATGTTGTTTATGATGATAGTAATACAGTCATGCAAGGTTGTCTATGGTTTACAAATAACCCTGTATTTAGGTTTAATTTCATGCAACATGTATAGACGTTAATTTGTTAGATTTCTCCACCATATGTATGTTGATCTCTCTCTACTTTGTATATTTTGTTTGCATGTATGTATACAGGGTTATTTGTAAAACAATGACAACCTTGCAGGACTGTATTACTATCATCATAAACAACAACTTTTGTTCTATAATTTTTTACAGAATCAAGCAACGCAAGCGCATTGAAGTGAATGACCGACTGAAGGATTTCCGTAAAATTGTAAATAGGTCATGTACAAACACCCCCGCCGCCCTAACCCCGCTCCTCTCGCTATTTTACTATCGCTTTCGTTTGCTTCGCCTAGACTTCGTAACATTTAGAGCGTTCAATTTACATGTTCAATTTATTTTTGAATGAAAATCTGATGAACTAAAATATGAAAAAAAAATAAATGTCATAGAACAAAAGTTGTTGATTATGATGTTAGTAACATAGTCCTGAGAGGTTGTCTATGTTTTACAAATAACCCTGTATATATATGTTTATTATATTTTATTCTTGGACATTTTCTGTTCCTCTTCCTTGAACCTACTATGTCATCACCCCAAGATAGACTGGTATAAAATGCCTAAGGCATTAAATCCGCCTTTGTACGGTGTATTTTTTTTACATTTGTGTATAAAGTTTTAATAAATAAATAAATAAACATGCAACAAAAAGTTACATCAAACAAAAAGAAAATATGGGTACCTGTGAAGCACGCTGTTTGGTCTCTTGGCTTGAATTCTCCGAAGCCATGTAACATGTTACGAGTAACCTGTTGCACAGTTCCATCGGGTCCGAGGGCGAGTAGTCCGATTGACAGAGGATTTTACGGACGTCATATAGCACTTGACTTTCTGCAAATGTTTAATAACTTTAATCAGAACTTTCAAGATTGTACAGAAGCTAGCAAATCAAGCTACTCCAGTCTGTAAAATTTCTTTGATAATTTTTTTACTTTATTCCTAAATAATAAGGTTCATGTTAAATTGGGATAATTTGCCAGTTTGGGATAGCTTGAGGTGCTAGCGTCTGTACCATAAGTACTAAATTGTGTAAAAGAAATTTACTTAGTATACAGCTCTTATTCCTATGAGTAGTGTATACGCACCTCCTTTCTGAATTGCATCGCATATTTGCGTACACATAGAGAATACAATGCACGCTGTGCTAGTGGAGTCCACGCCTCCACTCAACGGTAGGAAAAACCCACCCTGGCCGGACCTGCGCAGATAGTCCCAAAGCCAGCAAGCAGGACCTGGGCACAAACGTGTCTGGTTACACTTGGAATTATTGAATGATAATGTACCTACAGGTATTAAGTACTAATTCAACAGTTTTTTAATGGAAAGGCATATCATTTTGGGCACTTAAAGTCCGTTGACAAAGCCGTAATGAAAGCACATCGTTAAATTAAAAAATAATAAAGATAATTAAAAGCAAGACAACAACATGCCCTTGCAATAAACAACGGAGTCGATCGAGCTAATTTAAACCTAATGGCATAACGTTCTAAAGGTCTTTATTAATAATCAAAGTCTACATACTGACATGTAAACTTACCTAGTTCAATTTCCTCCTCTGGTGTCAAATACTGCCACTGAATAGGCGGACTAGTAGTTAAGTAAACGTCATCATCGTCTGACAGAGCGAAATCAACTGTGATGCGAGGGAACGGCGGGTTCGAGGCCGCCAAATGAGATCGGGAACGGATTTGAGTCCGATAGGAACGAATATCTTCGAGATCGATCGTCGCTGTCACTACTTCCTGAAATAAACAGCTTTACAAAGTTGTGTATGAAAAATAAGTTTCCCTGGCAATGCAAAATACAGACATAAATGGAAAACCAAAAAAATACAAATCATTACAAATACCAGATCATCATCATCTGGTTAGTCTTTTCCTAACTATTGGGGTCGGCTTCCAGTCTAACCGGATGCAGCTTTATACCAATGTTTTACATGGAGCGACTGCTTATCTGACCTCCACAACCCAGTTGCTGGGTAACACTATACCTCTTGGTAAGACGGGTTGTCAAACTTCCTTACCATTACCAGATGTTGACAATATAATTATGATATGAACATTAATTTTTTTTTTTCTAAACTCGAACATATTCTTCGATAATCGTGGCAAATTGTTAGATACTCGTACATTGTGCAAGTGGTATAATTTACTTGCCTATTTGTATTAATCACGTACGAAAATGGAGTTTGAGTACTCATTATCATTTAACTTTATTACTGACCACATCATGCAGAGCAAACTGCAAGCTCCTACTAACGATCTCCCCATTAACAGCCACACAGGAGCAACCATTGAAGTAGATCCTCTGGCCATCACATCCTCTCAAGTTGCTGAACAAATACGCGCCCCCACTCTTGAACGTCGCACTCTTGACCAAGTCCACTGTGACGTAGGCCTTGCGGAGTTCCATGTAGCTTCCCGAACCGTTCGATATGATCTCCACACCGTCTAAACTTAGCGGGATGTGGCGGCTAGAACGAGAACGAAAGTAGGGTCAATAAACTTGACTTATTATTTATTTAAATCAAATTGGGACTGTACAGGGTGAATTTTTAAGACGTCACTAAGGGCAGGGAGTATAGTTACAGGAAAACGTTCTTAGCAGACCATTAATTTTTTTCGTAATTTAGCATTCTTTTCGCTGACTGTACACATTTTATAAAAATCTGTGAACGCAGTTCAGAATATCTCAAAAAGTTATGAATGGGCTCATAAGAACGTTTTCTGTGACTATACCAGTTAGGACCTGTGTACACCACATTTTTTAAACGCGCCGTTGATGCGCGTTTGTAGCGATACAGACGCGATATGCACGCGAGTCAGACAAAAACAAACTGCAATGTGAAAAGAAAACGCGCTGTCGACTTGCGTTCCCAAAACGCGCGTCAACGGCGCGTTTAGAAAACGTGGTTTGCACAGGCCCTTAAGGTACCGGCCCTTAGTGAGCCGTCCTAAAAATCCATCCTGTTTAGCAAAGTATCAATTGATTAGTAAAGGATTGCAAGAAAGTCTGATGAAAAAATCCATGTATTCTAAGTTTGCTGGTCAGCCAACCGCAAAGCACCATCGCGTTTGATAAAACTGATCGCAATACGAAACCATCACAATCTAATGTCAGTCTCAAATAATTGGTAAAATGCTTCTAATTTACTTACCTAAGTAGGTACCTATATTTTTTGACATATATTGTTACTGCAATAAATTACATTTTTAAACGTTTTTAATGAATAGGCCTTCTGTTTTAGTACCCTTATGTTTCAATAGACTCCACTTTTACTTTATTAACCGTTCTTACCTCTGTGGATTCCACAATTCTTCGCATATTTCAAAACCTATGCATGTGTCCTTAGTAGCAATTACTGCGTCTCCAATGGGCACCGTCGACTGGTTTGTTATCGTCGATATCATCCTAGGTAAATAGTATTCTTCAGTCTGTCGTTCCTTTGTAAATAATCAGAAACACAATTTACATACATGCCTTTCGAAATATTGTTCACAAAAGTAACAGCGAATATCCAGAATTCAAGCTGCACATATTTTGTTCAGTTTTTTGCCAACATTGAGTAAATTACATACACTTCACATTTAAAGAATGCGTAATAAAGGCAAATCGCTAACAGATCTAAATTATAATATCACAGATTTATAGAGTTCATAGCGTCAATCAGCATCTTGATTATTGTTGCAGATTAGACTGCGTGTTTGTCCACCACTGCTGCAAGGTTTCCCGGAGCCGCATTCTAAGCTGAAACCTTGCAGTAGTAGAATCACGGACTGCATATTTGAATGACTAAGGTCAGTTAATCAGAAAGTGTTTTGATAACATAGTTTGTAAGTAAATTATTACTAACTCTTATAGTCTTTGTACTTGGAATAAATGATTTTATTCAATAGCCAGCAGCACTTACTTTGGTCCAAGGCGAAAACCACCTAGTTTCCCTATAATTTCCATCTTCACATAACATCATCTTTGGTCTGATGAGCAGTATCTTTTTGTTCAGGAACGCTACTCGACAATTGTAGAGCACGTTTCTGTGTTGGACAGGCATGCCGACGTCGATCAACATGTCTTTACATGTCGGTGACTTGAGGAGCTCTGCAAGGACTTGCCAGCTGTGGAGGCACGTATCCGGCTCGTAGAAGTGGTCCTCGCAGCTGTAGCCACTAACAAATCAAGCGAGGTTTAAAATCTATCTAATATTATAAAGCTGAAAAGTTTTTTTGCTTGGTTGAACGCGCTAATCTCAGGAACTACTGGTATGAATTGAATTTTTTTTTTTGTGTTAGATAGTTCATTTATCGAGGAAGGCTTTAGGTTTTATAACATCACTCTATGACACACAGGAGTGGAGCTGTAACTAAAGACATAACGCGGGTGAAAAAGACCACGCGAACGAAGTCGCTGGCAGAAACTAGTATTATATAAAAAGTACAACACACAGTGAGAAATTTTTGCTTAGCTTGAAATGAAGAATGTAAAACATTAATTCTGGGCATGCTTGGTACTCGTAGTTTTATTTTTATCTTTACAATAAAATGGAAATAAAATGGTATATTAATCCATGGGTCACCCACTTGCATACGGAGTGAAGATAAGACTTTATACTAGCGAGATCGATCCCATAATATAAGCTGGCTTCTAAATAATTACCATATTTCTAACTCGGGCCCAGTGCGGTACAGTGCCCCCATCTCTTTAGCCTCCTGTATAGACTGCAGGATCCTGTTCATGTTGCCTTCGAAGTCGAGCGCCCATTGGTTCAACGTGGTCACCGCCACTGTCACTTTGCGACCCATTTTGCTGTAGATATTAGGTATATTCTGGAAAAAAAAAACGAAATGAGAAAAAGTTTTCTTTATCAAATGATGTATTTCTGGAATCAAATGATGGTCAATGATGGTCAAATATGTTACGTTACCATCATCCATACCATCACGCCTACATTCCCCGAAGGGTTAGGCAGAGGTATACCAATGTACACCCACAGTTCGCAGGTATGTTACGTTACTATCCAGCAATAGTTTAATAGTTTTAAACGTATGCTTAAAATGAGTTAAATAGCCAAAAACATTACAATTACTTCCTGAATTGAAAGTCATTTTAAAGTAGATTGATTCATTTTGGCAGACGCAATCCCAGTTAGTATTGTATGTGTATCTTGCACATTTCAGCTTGTACAAATATGGGCCATGTTTAATGAAGCTTCAACTAACTACAAAACAAAGGTTACTTAACCTTCAATACATTATGTAAATCGTACATAGGTGCTAGTGCTTGAACTTTTCTAGTACAGAAACTAAACCTGTTATATTGTAATTCCCATTGTTGTTCAACTATAATCAATCACGAAGACGTACGAGCACGGAATGATTGAAACTTTCTTTCGACTCAGTTACGAGTTTTGATCTTCTCCAAACTATGTGTTTCTTCATAATATGGAAATAATGCCATGAAGGCTGACGATAGCGTTGTAGTTTCTAAAAGAACAATATTAGTATTATTAGAAATGTATGCTCGGAAGATATGCTTTGTAGTATATTCCGTAGTTAAATAACTTTCCACGGATTAATAACGAATTTAAGAATTAAATATTAAAAATGTTTCCAAAAATCTTTTTGGAATCTTTTATTGAAATATTATTGAATTAAAACAAAGAAAGACTACATTTCTGCAAACCTGTGAACTGGTACAAGAGCCCTGACGCCTGTTTATCTATAATCTATACAAATATTATAAAGCTGAAGAGTTTGTTTGTTTGATTGGTTGAACGCGCTTATCTCAGGAACTCCAGGTTCGAAACTAGTAATATTATAAAGAGGTAAAGTATGTAAGGTTGTAAGGGGTAATCTCTGGATATACTGAACCGATTTAAAAAAATCTTGTACCCATAGAAATCCCCGTCATTTGTGAGTGTCAATGGCTATATAACATCACGCTACGACCCACAGGGGCGGAGCAGTAACCAAATACGTAACTTAACGCGGGTGAAATAAGCCACGCGGACAAAGTCGCGGGTAGTTCGTTAATGTGAAGTAATTACAAACAAGCGCTAAATAGCGAGAACTGGACCGGTAATTGAATTTTGAAACGAAAACTGTAGTAACGCGTTTTCATTTTTTATTGTAATAAGTTAATAACAAATGCCAAGCTTGAAAGCTCAGATTTATGAAACAGTAATTCGTGCCACGTTTGAGTTATCTGCGATAAAATTAATCCCAAGCCTAAGGTATTAATAAATTGAAATCCCTTGCATTGCAAATCGTAAAGTAGATAACATATTTATACAGGTTATCAACCCATTTCTAACATTTTTTGCGTAAGTTTTCCCTTTTTTTTTCGTGTCGGTGATACATCTAATAAGTATTTATACCACTTGGGGGCCAAATGGTATAAATAATTAATTGACGCGGCAATAAACGTGGCCGTTGACTCGCCTACAAGTTTTGATACACTTCAAACTAATAAAATATGTTTTTTTTACTAGAATATTTTATAGTATCCGAAGAAACCTACTAGGAATTTTTATTTATTTAATAGTTAATATTAGCGATAGTAGCGCTAATATTAACTATTATCTAACTACTAGTTACAAATCTGAATATTTACGAAACATAAAGAACAAAGCCGACGGGCGATTGATGAATGACAAAAGGCTATAAGATGGCCCGTCTAGCAGCCAATCGATCCGCGCCAGGCAGTGCCAAGGCCCGGCCAATCACCCCGCAACCCTTATAAGACGCGTAGTTCACACGTTCCTATATACAAGTGAACATGTTGTAATTGAAACACGTTATTGATGACTTAATCACTTAATTAGCGACACTATAAGAATGGCCGATTAATATTTCATATTATTTGAAAGATTAATCGGAGAACTTGGCACCATTTTCTGGTATAACTTTTAATATAAGTCTTTCGTGTTTTTAAATACGTATGGGTTTTGTAAGGATAGAAGTTATATTCAAGTAGCATAGTAACATAATACCAAAATAGCAACAAAACCGAAATTTTTTATAGTGTCTCTCCACTTACCTACCATAAAATAAACAGTTCGTATTGTACTTGTTTCAGGCTGTAACTGAACATTTCGGCAGTCTAAAAGAATTTTATTTCTAAGCAGGACTTTTTTTCCGTATTACGTATACATACTTATAGGTACCTACTTAGGTAATACCTACATAATAAGTTGAATAAAATTCATGCCAAACCGTGTGCCGTACTAAGTATGGCGCGGGTTTATGACTGCTTTTAGGTACTTTTATTACCTACCGATTTTAACGATCATTATCTGTATGACAAATTTAAAGATCCAAATTGCTTTATAATTTAGCACAATAAAAAGTTCAAATGAACCTACTAATAGTAAATGAACCTAGAAGTAGTACAAAGCTGAGCGTAGACCTCTCTGAAGCTTCAGCAATACAACACCGTCTCACATTACTCGCGGGCTCCTACAGAAAATATCGTTCGCGTATTTTCGATAGCGTGTAAACAATAATCATTATTTGGTCAGTAAGTAGTTAAACTCAATGAAAATATGCAATAATATAAGTATAAGCGTACGAGCGCGCTGTCGGGGAGGCCAGTAAATAGCATTCTAGTCGTAGAGCTGTTTTCAGGATCTTATTCGTCTACGAAACGTAGACCTTTAAGAACTTTTAAAATTAAGGCTCCTATCTCAATGTCTCGATTAAGGCCCTGTCGTAGGCAAATGTTTAGGTAATTGACAATAACGCATCGCGGCAACAAATAACGTTCAAAATAGCAATACGTTTGAAGTTAGTTGAATCGGATAATCACAAAAGTAACAGTAATTTTGAAGATTTTTTTAAATTGTGAAAAAAATACACGATAATTTATAGGTATGTCTTTAGTTCATTAAATTTCCTAAAATGTCATTACATAAAATTATATAGTTTACGCTCGAAATTCTGAGATCTATGGGACGGAAAAAAGTGTTATGACAGCATAACATCAAGGACGTCATCAAGGACGACAGCCTTTACGATTTTTTTACCATGATACTATTATACTTTTATGAAATATTTATAGATAAGTCTTTTCTTCGAACCCTTGACAATACACTAAATATTTTCAGGTTTGTAATATGTACCAATGCGCCAGACTATGAGACTAAAAATTAGTGTTTTACGGTGTCCTGTGTTCGGATAGCCCCTTAACAGAATACGATGAGTTACAAAACAAGGACCCTGATTTCTCACAAAAGAAACTGATGCTTGTAAACCGTATACGGTGGATGAAAGTGGAACAAATTCTGAACATTAACTCCATGATAGCGACCAAATATAGCTAAATAAAGTTCAGCTTACTATTTGGACTAAAAGCAAAACAAAAGCCTGATTCCCTAATGAGATAACAGTATTATGTAGTGCTTGTAGAAACAAATAAATCTTACCAGCAAAAAATCTGCAAATGCTGTCTTCGGTAGTATGAAATCGATTTTACTTAGTAAGTTACCTAGGCAACTCTGCGTACAACTTTACGGAATACTTACGCGTAGTACCTCCTCGTAAATAGCTTTTCAAGTGTTTCATAAATGACTAATACATGACTAATACATGACATTTATTTATAGTATTAGATTTTGAAGTATAATTATTAGGAACATCAATTTAATCAGTACTTCTTCTATGATAATCGTTTTGCAGTTAGCTGCTTCTGCTAATCAAGTTTTAGTGTAATATACATAAATCGTTTTATCTGTCTGACACGAGGATGTAAAGCTCGTGATTACTTTCCAACAGTCGTGAACTATGCCACGGGGTTGCGATTTTAAGCGGTTTAGGGTTGAACGTCCTTTCATTAGTTACCTCACTTTTCGGATTCATTTAAGGAACTATAAAATAAGGAATCACCATAAAATCTATTCGCGTCACCGTTCGGTGATTGACGTTCTTAAATGTCTTATTTTATTAGGTTCCAATCTTCCGAAAAAAACAATTTGGGCGCCATGACAGTACCTAATAAAAATACGTAGCAACAATATTTTTATGAGTCATTGACTTTTAGAATATTGCTGTCTTGGAAAAAGGAAAAATTAAAAGAAACCCAGACAATAGAGCAGCCATAAATATTTTCGCCTAATATTGACGACCACGCAAGCCTCCCGTTGGGTGGATGCAATTATTTAAACTGACTATACCAAATAAATTTCAGTTTTATTACCCTTCCTTTAATCACAATAAATAATAAAAAATAATGAGGTAAAGCTCGTTGCAATTTCTTGATTATAAGACGTGACACAGGAACCAATGATAGTTCAAGATTTTGAGAAGTATCTTACCTTCGGATACGATAATAAAGAAGCCAGTCACGCAACTACACATTTGAATAGATAATCAGCACGTCAAATAATATGTAATGCTTCTAAATATGTCAGAAACTCCGAACTTCCAAATTGTGCGTTGTTAAACAAGTTGTATGCTATTATACGCATACGGTGTATATCCTTACATGTTACGTTAACGATCCTATAATCATTTCATTGCAAAGGAATAACTATAGTCATGTAATTGACTGTAGCTTGAAAGGCATGTTAGAGAGAAAGAAAAGAGAATAGAGAATCCTAATTTAAATAACGTCTACAGTAATTTCATACCACAAATGCATAATTGAGTTAGATTATGGCAAAGCTGCATGTAGATTTCATTTGTCCCATTGCATCTTATTGACATTCTTTTAAGTCAATAATAAATGTTTTAATTAAAATAATACTTAGTGAAAGACGGCCTAGTTAGTAAAGCGCCTCAATATTACGTTTACAATTTCATAAATGCTGAAACTTAAAAGGAAAATCTATATATTCTAAAGTCTACAACGTTAAAGTTACGGCCATGATTGAGGCCAGTTACGAAGTTTTCTACACGACCCCCACAAGTTACCACCTGCTTCGTAGAAGTGCAGTCACCTTTTGAGCCTTCAGCAGACACGTTATCACATAGAAACGGTGAATAACCAAACAAGTACATACCAACTCAGTTTACCGGAATACATTACTGGATGAAGTTTATAAACACTTCATTTTATGTACTTCAGAACATTTCTCAGAAGCATGAAATTCGATCACTTACTTTCAGTGAAGTTTATAATAGGTGTATCTATGTGATAGGGTTATGCACCATTTCAACACCTGACACCATTGTATAGCCTCTACCGAACCACAGGCAGACTAGTCTAGACAGTGGTGGCGACTGGAATTTATTACAGCTAAGCACCCCAGACAGAAACATGCTTACGTAATTCGATGACAATATGCATTTTATAATAATTAGGACCTTTTGTATTCCGTAAAGAAACTCAAATTTTCATCACATCACCATGGAAGATAGGAGTGAAGAGTTAGATGCTGTCACAAATAAAAGCAAAGTTCCTGATAACAGCGACCAAGGTATGTAATTTTTTTCAATATCTGGAGTATTAAAAAAATGTGTTTACGAAAATTCAATTAATCCATTGAAGAGAACCGTAATATCGTTTTTAATTTAAATATTAGATTTCTCAGGTTATAGTTTCTGTAATCTGAGCTAGATCTCATGAAAACCATAAATCCTTTTAAACATTTAAGCTCCAAATATAATGTCTGGCTAATCCGAGCAATAAAAGCCCTATATCGACGTGAGTCATGATTTTCATGAACTTCCACTTGATTACCCTTGTAAAGCATGTATAAATCAAATCAAAATTTGACCTCTATCAAAGGTTTCCGACATCGAAATTTCCATAATTCTGAATTTCGCATGAATAACCATTTGACGTCACCAATCACCTGATAAGCTTTATACGGTCGAAGCATGGCATTACTGGGGCAATCGTCTTCCAATAACCGAAAGCGAGTTCCTCAGTTTTTGATGTCGTCAGTTCAGTTCGGGGCGCCGCGCAATCCACCGGTTACACGCCAAAAACTTAAAATTGACGACCAACATTCAAACAATATTGTGTAGCCATGGTGACGAAATGCTCGACATCGCAGATTACAGAAATACACATGACAAAGATTAATTTGTGCTAGCGAAGAGCGAATGTAGCTTTTTGTGAACTTTTTGAATATGTTATGGTGGAAACAACTCGAAAGCGCCCAAGAAAACATAATGATGATTGAAAGAGAAGAACAAAGGAAAGAGTTCATTGAGAACACGACGGTAACACTCACACTTCCTTCGATAAATCCTGTAATGCAAGATGATTTGTTCATGGCCAACATAGAACAAGTTAAATCGCTTCAGGCTTCATTATTCCCAATATGCACTAAAGGTAAACCTGATTATTACAATAGATTTAAATTCTACAAAGAGTTTAAAACTATTTTAAAGTTTCCCTTTCTGTTACTTTATTCATTTGTTTACCGAACTTTACAAACTTAAACATGGCTTGCTGCTTCAAAATCGTCCAATGCTTTTTGTATTTACAAATTGACAAGCCAACAAAATAGAGTATATTTCAATATAGTATTTAATAAACAATATGTCTATTATCCTCCAATGTTTTATGTTTCGACAATAGACATCACAAATATTACCACTTGTTTAATAGTTGTCGCGTGCTTTTAATGTGTTGTGTATTTCGGATACCTTACATCACTTCCGGTAACTAATTCGTAGTCGGGACTCGCGTGCTTATTGATGTTATTTGTGATTGTGAACAACCATGAAATGCCTTCAAATACGCTGAACGCTACGGGCCATCGTTTAATTTCAACCAAATCTAGGTCACCAATAAACATTACTTTTACTAGCGATCGGTTTCAACTTATCGTTTAGTTACTTCTAAGTATTTTTTATTTTTATTTATATTATATTTTTTTTAATTTCAATTCTTTTCAAACTATCGATCACATCTTTAAAAATAACACTTATTAACAATTTAAGTAATACTAATGCGAATGACCATAAGAGTAAAGGGAGGGACAGACCAAAGAAACAATGAACTGTATGAAAGATGATATAGCCAGAAGAGGGATGAATATTATGCATGACGATTTATACGGTGATGAATAAAAGAAAAAAAAGACATGCTGCGTTGATCCTAAAAAAGACCTTGACCTTCTATATGAAAGATATAACATCAACTAATTGGATGAAATTATTTGGTGCAGGGACGTTCATATCAAATTTTCTTCAGAACAATATCAAAACCAATCAGTTAGAAATAAATACAGATATAAGAACATTTCGGACGACAGCTAAACTAAAAGAACCGAGAGATTTGTTTGCACTGCCAAAAGAGCTTGATTGTCCTCAACAAGCACCTCGGTGGCCAACGGAATGTCAAGTAAGTAGTAAGCTTTTTTCACACTAGACCTGCTGAAAACTCCAATTAATTCAGTTACATTGGTTCATTAAATTGTGGCTCCTATGGTTACTGTCCTATTTGTTACATAACTACGTGTAACATTGTATTTCGTTAACTTACTCGCTCCATAGAATCCGAACATTAGAAGAACGTTTACAAAACATTAGAGCACACATACTCGTAGATGTATTTTAGAGATAGATTTGAGCATAGAGATCAAAACTATATTACTGTCTACGATGAGTAGCAAAACCATTAAACTAATACAATTAAACTGTTAATAGGTTGTCGAAGAAAAAATACAACACTTAGTTTGGAGTCCCGCATCTCCAGAACCATATTATATATCTTCAGGAAAAGAACTACAACCTCAACCTGTCGGTGAAGATGCGGGGACAGTTATATTTCAATATTATCCAATGAGCGCCGTCAACTATGTAAGTAAGAACGCACTCATCTATCTTACAATGTAAAACTAGTTGAATATTTGATTTTGTTGCAGTTTAGTCGTTCTACAGTAGGAGGCTCTCGCTTATTTTTATCAGCGTGTACAAGTATCGAAGGCACTGAAGATGACCTACGATTTGAATCTCGTTTCGAAAGTGGAAATTTAGCCAAAGCAATACGCATAACGTCAGCTTATTATGAACTACATCTCCGCACTGACCTCTATACAAATAGGCATATGCAATGGTTCTACTTTAGAGTTACGAACACAAAAAAGCATATGACGTACAGGTAAAACCGATTGCATGACTATAAAACGTTACGTGTTGTTTCCTCAAAAAATATACACACGCAAAATGTTACAGATTTTCCATAGTGAACTTATCAAAAGCCGAAAGCTTATACAACGAAGGCATGCGACCTCTATTATACTCAACCAAGGACGCACAGTTGCATTCGATCGGGTGGAGGCGATGCGGCGATAACATCGCGTACTATAAAAATGATTCCTCGTAAGTACTGTTCGAATTTAAATTATCGGCACCTATCGCTTAAGACTACAGTACTATTTAATTACAGGTCTGAAGAAGAAGAGCAGTTTCCAAGCTACACATTGACATTCAACATTGAGTTTCCGCACACAGATGACGCTGTGTACATTGCACACTGTTATCCTTATACATATTCTGATCTACAAGAATATCTATCTAAATTACAATCACACCCAGTCAAATCAACTTATGCAAAACTCAGGCTTCTTTGCAGAACATTAGCTGGGAATAACGTATATTATCTAACTGTAACTGCCCCACCAAGTTCTTGTGAAGTAGAGCAAAGGGTAATGACATTTTATTTTATCGCTTCATAAAAGTGAAACTGACATAAGTTAACTTTGGTGATTTGTTTCTTAGAAAAAAAAAGCAGTTGTTATAACTGCCAGAGTACACCCTGGAGAGACTCCTTCGTCATGGATGATGAAAGGTTTTATGGACTATTTAACCGGAGACTCGAATCAGGCTCGTGAATTGAGAGAAAAATTCATTTTCAAATTAGTACCAATGCTGAATCCAGATGGTGTGAGTGACAATGTATTTCAAACAATACACATTAAAATGTGTCGGCCATTGTCATAACATACGTGCGTTTTCTATTATTACAGGTAATCGTTGGCAACAATCGATGTTCACTGACCGGAAAGGATTTAAATAGACAATATCGAACGGTTATAAGGGAAACATATCCACCAGTCTGGCATACAAAAGTAATGATACGGAGGTAAGTGCGGAGCTTAAAACTTATTCCACGTATTCTCAAGAAAATGCGGTGATAATCTAACCAATTATTGTCAGATTACAGGAGGAATGTGGCGTAGCAATGTATATAGATCTCCACGCACATTCAAGGAAACACAATATATTCATTTATGGATGTGAAAGCCGAAAAACATCCGACAAACGTTTACAAGAGCAAGTATTTCCTTTGATGCTTCACAAAAATGCTGCCGATAAGGTATACACATTTGAATCGAATTTGGTTTGTGTATATATATGGAGATTTTAACAACTTCTGTTTTACAGTTCTCGTTTGAAAACTGCAAGTTTAGAATACAACGTAGTAAAGAAGGTACTGGTCGAGTTGTGGTATGGATGTTAGGAGTATCTAACAGCTATACAATGGAAGCTTCTTTTGGAGGATCTGAATTGGGCAGCAGGATGTCTACACATTTTTCTGTTCAAGACTATGAAAGCCTTGGAAGAACTTTCTGCGAGACGTTGTTAGATTTCTGCGATGAAGATCCTAGCAAAGAACGGTTGAGAACAAAAATTGTAACCAGACTTTTGAAAGAAGGATCAAATGCAGATGAGCCAACGAATATTGACTTATCGGATTATTCTAGGTAATTAAGTATTTAATATATGAAAGTAGTTGATGTCGTAAAAAACGCTTACATCTTCTCCGTTTCGTCGTGATATAAAATGTGACATAACCAAATTTATTATAGTGACGAAGGGGATACTTCAAGTAGTAGTTCAGAAGGTGGACATAGAAGAGAATCGACAAAACAGCCTGCACCGCCACCTTCGCCAATTTTCCCCGATATCAACAAAAATGTAAACGAGGTACGACTGTAACCGAAATTATCTGTAACCAGAAATTGAATGTTCGTAATGTAATAATGCTACATTTTTATTTTACAGAAGCCTAGAAAGACACGTCCTAGATTAGAAAAGATGAAACGAATCGAAAGGAAGAAAACTAAACGAGAAACTTTACAGGTTGCTAGAAAGTTGTGCGTCACATGATAAATATAATAACATAACTTTTAAATTTTAATTATAAACTGTTTTAAATTACAGGTATCAAGAGCTACAATAGATTTAACATCAGACGCAATGACTGATATGTCATCGGATGCTGAATCCTACGATGGAAACCAAAGCCCTATGAGAAGAGTTCAAAAATTAATACATTCGTCGGTCAAAGTAAAACCAAGACGGAAGAAGAAAATGCCACCTGAACTGAAAATCGTAAAAGCACCGGTAACCTTCGATTTTATCGTAGTTAATGCAGTAGATTTATGAGGGAAGGCATTTCGTGCTCGAACTTTGACATCACGGCATTTTAAAAAGCGATTTTTTTGGGTTTCGTGATGTTGCCCCTGGTATGAACTTGGGAACATCGCCAAAATAAGTAAATTAAGCCTAAAATGTACGTATAACATAAATATTTTTTTGTATGAATGTTCTAGACAAGCGATTCCCCATACCACTCAGACCCCGAGAAGACATTAAAATGTAGAAGACCGAGAAGTGTTTCAATGTTTAACGAAACTACAGAGAAATCGAGACTGAATCCCGCATCATGGCATCAATTCAGGTGTTTACCACCAGCAAAGTATGACTACTAAATATACATTTAAATTAGACTAGTCTCATAACAATTATGTTCTTGAAAAAACAGGTATAATCAATTTTGCTTGAGTCTTGGGTCCTTAGCGATAGCTGGAAGCGCTCAATTCGTTTTTGTAGGACTCGTCGTCAAAAAACAAAAAATAAGTCTTTTTGGGCATTACGCCCTAGACTGGAGTCGCGCGCCCGACACTTGTCCAAACCTGTACATAGGACCGTATGATCCATGGCTCTATACCTATAGGTACTTTTTTGGACCTTTTACATCCTGACATTTAATTGTGGCAACGCGCTTTTTTCATTTAGCTCTTATAATTTCCAGGTGCTTATCTGATGTAAAACCTAGAAATACTCATCCATCTGAACTACAGGTTAAGTTGAGTACTTTAAAAAGAAATGTGTGGACTGGTGTTCAAAGTGAAGAGAAAGGTCCACTATCCTGGGGCATATCAAGTTTCGCTATGAATTCATATTTCACTGACAGTGAAGCTTTATTACGGTACATATCTAATATTTCATAGCCATAATTTATCTTATCTTTTTAGAAAGTTTTTTTCATAGCTATTAAGGTCTTTTATTAAATTAATATTTGTTTATAATTTATAATAGATCCTGCTCTAAAAAACTAGAGGAACTTGAAGGAGAACAGCAAAAAATTAAGGATGACAAAAAGAAGAAGAAATCTAAGACCAAGAAGCTCACACTTAAAGTGCCAAATTCTATGAATGATATCTTAGAACCTATGAACAAATTACCTAAACCTTGGAAGAAAAAGGGAAAGTGAGTATCAAAATGCCTCTGTCTTCCATGAAACATTTCACATTATTATTTTACTGTCCATACATAACATACCATCACGCCTGTATTCCCCGAAGGGTTAGGCAGAGGTGTAACAATGTACACCCACAGTTCGTCGGTATGTTCAGTCCCATGTAATAGGGGGCGAGCCTATTGCCATTAACCGGGCACAAATCCTAACTCCGAGCTGCCACTAAGGATTTTATAGAAAAACTCAATAAGACTTTTTGCTCGACCTGAGAATCGAACCCAAGACCTCTAGCGTAGCAGTCGCGCTTGGGACCACTAGGCTACCGAAGCAGTTACTGTTCATGTTTGCAATTATTTTCTTTATTATTTTAGTGACAACATTTCAAATTCGCATTGCAAAGATTTTGAAGAGTAATCATAAAACTATGTCAAATAAAAAAAAACTTTTTGATTTAACGAACATCATTAATTTTAATGCTTTATGTTTATTTTTCCAGATTAAAACATAAGTCTGACAGTTCTCCTTACCAAAATAATACTAGTTTTACGGACGTACCAAGGAATACACAACAATCACAGAAAGCTGCCCCTGTGGAAAATAGACAAGCCAAGTCACGTTTCAAAAAAGGTGCTATTGTAACAACTGCAGTGCAGTCAAAAAAACAAATCTCCAAGGCCAGTATTATATCGGACAACTCCGACTCTGATGCTTCTATTCAGTTGTCGAAGAAAATTAAAAAGAAAACTAAATCAACAAAAGCCAAGTTTTGTAAAACTATTTCTGAAAATAAATCTAAGAATTAATTACATATTAATTTTCATTTTTCCTTATAATATTACCTGCAGGATGCTAACGATATTTATTAGGAATATTTCATTTATAATTGCTTAGTGGTGTTGGTTTAATTCATAATTAATTTCAAATTTTCCCTATGTGGTCTTAGGTATGCTAGCTGACAGAATTATTTTATGACAGCAAAATATTAAAAGCCTACCAACAAATAAAATATACTTAAACCTTTGAAAATGTTCATTTGAATTTGAGAGGAAATATTATCTTAGATGCAACACATTAGGTACATGACTACTTTATCTTATCTATTGACATTATATAATTTGTTTTAGCTAAAATTCTTATCAAATACAGATATATTCTAGTTTTATTTGTTTTAAACTTTCAATTATCATACAATAAATTTAAGATTCTAAGTAAATATTACAGACACTAAAGTGTTATGCTTAGAATATTAAAAAACAAAGTTTAATTTTGTTATCTAGAAGTTAATAATTATTTCAAAAGACATTATTGACTACAAGATACGTTTTTTTAGAACATTTTAAAACTATGTTCAATATCACAAGCAGCACTGTCATAAACACCCACTGCAAGTTATATGGTCATTATGACCAACTCAACTTTTGGGTTGATTTGGTCATAATGACCATACATACCTAAAACATTATTAAGATGCAAACCTAAAGATGAAAAAAAAATAAAAATTTGAAAAAAGCAAATGAAAATGAGAAAAATGAAAATAGTTCCAAATTAAACTAGTTGTGATAACTGAGGCGGTGAACACTAACATTGTTTTTGAGAAATTCAAGGGCATAACCAAAATGTGTTGGTGCCTACCATTAAAGTAGGAACCACTAAGAATATTATTAACTCTCGTCCCTACCATTTATGGAAATATAACTAAATCTGATCAATATAAATTAGTGTTAACAATATCGCGGGTTTGGGCTAGTCAGAGCACAACAGAAAATGAACGAAAACCTGAAAATTCGAATAAATAACAAAGTATAAAAGTGCCTACTTACAGACCTGCAACTTTTACATCAAATAAGATTTGTACCACAATATAAGTAACTCATAGAAGATAATAATAGTGAAATGAACTTAAAATTAACAACTATTTGTAATTTTTAGAACTTCGCTATAAAAATTATCAGTTGAATTCAGTTGACAATATTGACTTCACCTCACCTATTTGACATTGACATTGACATGATTTGATAACTTGAATGTCATCTAATATCGCTACGTACTTTTTACATTACGTTCCAATTCCATGAAACGGCAAAGCAACGACATAAATCTACATAATACTAATATTATAAAACTGAAGAGTTTGTTTGTTTGGTTGAACGCGCTAATCTCAGGAACTATTTACTGGTTTGAATTGAAAAAATATTTTTGTGTTAGATAGTTCATTTATCGAGGAAAGCTATAGGCTATGTAACCAAAGTCGTAACTTAATCCGGATGATAAAAGTACGCGGACGAAGTTGCGAGCAGAAGCTAATTACTTATAACGTACCTCCAGTACCTTGACAAAGCCTCTTTATTTAGAGAATTTTTGTAATTACTAATGTATACAATTGTTATACTAGAAAACCTAGTGACAAATGCTAACAGACATTCGTAAGCCAATTTGTCTGTGTCAAATTTGGGGATAACGTACAAAAAGAATTGGTAACAGGAGTGTTAGCAGAAAAAGCCAGAACTCTCAGCTCTCCAGAATTAGAAATCTGTAAAGCGTTACTAACTCTTGCTCCTGATGAAGTATAGCCAGGAAGTTGGGGATCCCCAGTAATCGGATTAAATGTGCCACATCTTGACTTTGCTAATATACAAGAAGTTACATTTGTATAAAATCGCACATTATCTGCATCTACTGTTATGTTAACACCCGTTCTGGCTTCTCGTGTACATTGCGTAATCTGAAAATTATAAAAAATACCTATATTTCAAATAAAAAAAAGTGAAAAATAAATTTTCTAATTAGTAACTTAGTAATTACTTATTGCTTTTACCTACATACATAGGCAGTCAAAGTGTAAGTAGGTACTTTTATAAGCAATGTTATTAAAATAATATATACCTACTAGGTAATCATTACGTACCAAATTAATAGAATTTGCTCTTCTAAGACAACGAACAAAATCGCAATATCCCATGAAACACCCGGACGGTTGCACATTTAATGCCGATGTAGACAGGGCCTGAAAAGTCATGTTTCAATATCGAACTCATTGTATTTTTTTTGTCATAATCCTAACGGAAAATATGAAAGAAAATTATTATTTCAGTTTTCCAGTCATCAGTCTTTAGTCTGAATTTAAAAATGACTAGGTAAAAGTAGAATACGGTTGATGAATCGAATTAAGATTAAAATCTTACCATAAGGGCTGAAGCACATGTAGCATAAGCGCCTGTGAAATACTGAACGGCGCAAACACTTAACGCATTTAATTCTTGTGGCCCCTGGAAAGGATAATAATTATGATTATTTTAAGTAACGACTTCATGCAGGCTACAACTGGTAAGTGTAATGGAAAAAGCTTAAGTAATTTATTGACACACACCTCAGTCATCGATGTTACTTGCGAAAAGCAAGCAATACAAGCGTCCCTTAGAGTAACATTGGTTGGTTGCGCCGTACTGCATACGATATTTAACAAATTTTGCAGCTGTTGTCTGTAACCAGAGTAACTGATATGTTAAAATCACTGTGATGTAATAAGTCTTCAAAAAGAAAATTTGGGACTTACCCGTTTGATGGACATAGAGCGGCGAGCTTTTGGGTCTTCCATTGCAAAATTTTGTTTTTTACATCACTAAAGTCAAAACCACCGTTCGATGTTACTCCAATCTGTTAAATAATGAAAAAATTTAAACCTTTGTTTTAGTAGAGCTTAAAATTTTTAATGTTTTCTAGAATAATGGACTCTAACCTCGCTAAGATTGAGCAAATTCTGGTTCTTCCATTGTAAAATATTTTTTTGGACTTCATTTAAATTAATTAAAGTGCTATTTGACCCGATCTGTGGGACGAACGTAAGTCATACAATTGTTAACAATACAATAATATCAATAAATCTTTAATTAGGTAGTTACTGATGTCGTAAATGTACTTACAAAACACATTAACAGAATACCAGAATGTATTCTGAACATTGTTTATAAAATTTTATCAAATAAATTATTATGATCTTTGAGAGAAAACAACAATAACTTGTTATAGCATGATCAAAACCTATGTGACACTATGTTAAACGATGCACAAATACTTATATACTTTAGAACTTATTAAAATCATTATGTCCCCGCTATAATATTTTGTCATCATCCTTTCATGTGCAAATACCGTGAAGTAGCGAAAGTGTGAAACATCACAGATAAATTCCATTTGATACTAATTATTATTCCTGATAAATATTATATTTGAATGTAAAAAATCATGTGTTGTGGAACGAGAAGAGAGCTGAACGGCTTTTTCTAGGAGAACTGCTGCAGGAAGGGTCGTACGATAATGACGCCCGCTTCAACTCTTATGAGGCTAATAATATATGTCAAGGGCTTAACGTGATGAAAAAAAATCCTGTTCTCCTAGGCAGTTCCCGTGAACCGATGCCTTACGATGTAGGGCTTTAGTTGAATGAGCCAAATAAAACTCTTTTGAGGTTTGCAATAAGATGCTGCTTTATTACTTATATACTCGGAAGAACGTAAAAAAACAAAACCAAAGAAATTAGATTTGAGTTTTTTGGTTGACAGCCCCGTTTGTCTCCTTGTCGTGAACGAAGTCTGGGGTTCGTTCCCCTGGTCTGGCCAAGTGATAAATATCGAATTTTCCAATGGGAGGGCTTTGCTCGATGTCTCTCTGATTGAATCAGAAATGAGGAGATCCACAGAAGATCAAACGGCAGTTGGAAGGCTTAGTGTAGGAAGGCTCCCCAAGAAGTGAACCTACGACCTGGTGAAGGTAGCGGAAAATCGGTGGATGTAGGCAGCAAAAAGTTGCATAAAAACCGGTTTTAAGCCAAAATCTGAGGTTTTAAACCGGTTTTTATGAAACTATAGGACAACACAAGAGTCACGACCGATCGTGACTTACCTATCTGTTTTTATTTTATCATCACTTGCAATACCTACTTATTAAGATCTGTGTTTTCGAGAGGAATCATCTGATGACTCTTTTATCGGCCTGACAAATTAGTTAGAACTGGGTTTTGTTGGATTCCTAATCCACCACAAACCACAAAAAAATCCAGTGTCTCGTTCGTTCTCCACGCAACACATTTTGTTATCTGTAGTTGGATGAAAATCAATCAGTCCTTCTTCCATTCTAACCTGTTCCAACCGTTCATTCATTCTTGTGTGACCGATGCAGCTTGTGACTGACGGTGCTGGATATTTCTTTCATTATTAATTTATTAATTTCTTTTATTTTATGATGATTGAAGGACGTGCAAATGTAAGTCAATAAATAACTGATTATTGATTAATACTTTTACTTACCAATGAACTTGTTCCTGTGATTTTTAGAACTGACAATGTCAATTTCTTTTCAGGAACTACCTGATTTCCAAGTGTTTCAGACGGTGATAAAATACTGCCTGATCATTATTGTGGTACCTGTACTTTCTTTTTTTATTGCGAAGAGTGTCTTATTTGATGGAATTTTACGACTTGAACCCATTACGAGCAGTGTGTATTCCGCTGTAGTTGCGGTAGTCGTACTACATCTTACACTAGGACTTTACATCTTCAAAGCCTATACTGATACAGAAAAACCGGAAAAACCCGTCAAAAAAGACTAGAACCTTTTAGTTCTTAGTATCTACCGACTGTTTTTTTTATAACTCATCACAAAATGGACAACTTATTTAAGAAAGGAGAACTATTACAAGTTCATACTAAGAATAGTGAAATATACGAAGGCCGGTTTTATGGAATGACTAACGATAAGTCTAAAATTTCTCTTTACAATGTCAAGGATTCACCCAAAGGAGATCTCAGTGATGGTATCCTTCACTATTATGACTCTGATATAAGGGATATTGTAAAACTGAAAGAGCCAAATGAACAAAAGCATTTAAAAATATCTGAAAAAGAATGTGAAGAAATCATAAATACATCTAAAAAGTACATTTACATCAATCAAGTTGACAAGTGTTTCCATGAAGCGGTGGATGACTTGAACCAGTATGCTTATATCGGTTTGAGTACTGATGGTGCAAGCATGGGGCGAAAATGTAAAATGCCATTTCTTGTCCTGTCTACACCTCAACAGATCTACATTTTTGACATAAAAGTCATGGAGTATCATGCATTTGATGCTGGGTTGAAGAAAATCCTGGAAAGTGAGTTACCTAAGAAGATAATTCATGACTCGAGGAATATATCAGATTGTTTGTATCATAAGCACAATAATGTGAAGCTGAATTCAGTATTTGACACTCAGGTACTTATCTTTTTCTGACAAGACAGAAACGGATTTATATAACATTGTGGTCTTATTTCTACTATTCTGATTCTAGGTTGGTGATTTAATCATCACCAGGAACAAAACTGGACGCCTCCCAGATAAAGTGAAGAGTTTATCAGAGTGCTTAAACCTTTATCTTGGATTACAACAGTCCGTGGTTGATGACAAAGTAAGTATATTGTTATATTAAGTTATATTGAACTTGAACTTGGAACTAATCCTACTACTAGATTTCTGATGAGAAATCTACTAGTAAACAGCATTGAATACTTAGTTTTATTAATAATTTTGGATATTACAGCTTGGGGTATTGGAGTGCACTGAACGTCCATTAGCTGCAAAGATTAAGGATAGCCTCGCTAAGAATATTGCATTCCTGCATCGTCTTTCAGAAATAATAAATGATGAAATGTTGCTGCCATTTGTGAGGGGTGTTGAGTACTTTGTAGAAAACATTCGTTCACTGGACGACTTTAAGGCTTGGGAACGTTGTGGAATGCAAAATCAATTACCAAAGGATTTCAAGAGTGCAATTGAGTATTAAATACTGTCTTTGACACATTCCGAAAAAAAAAAATTGTAGATTTAGATTTTTTTTTCTTTTCTGGCACATTTTGGTTTCATGCTGAAGTTTGGCTTTAGACTAGTCTCTTAAACATACAGTATTAAAATTTGTGTTGTAGAGATTGATAATTAGGTGTAAGTACTAAGTTTTAGAGAGCATAAGTACATCATACTGCTTCATTTAGTACTTACTAAAGTTAAATACGTAAGTGTGTCTTTGTATGCTACTAATTGAACACAATAATAGCAATCAAGTAAATTATAACTGCTTCAGTGTTTAATATATCTGAGATCACTCAACACAAGCATGCTTTTTAAAATTGTTAAAGATTAAGTTTATTTTTATATTTATGGGAAATTATGATGTAAGGTTTGTCACATTTATTAGTATAATTCCAATTGTGGTTTATTCTACTTTCTATTTTAATGATGTCTATAATGTATTTAAAAAAAAAATGTTTTGATCATATCTTGTGCTAGAAAGTAATTTAGAATATAGAAATAAGTATGTATTAATCTTTGATGTAAGATTAAGAATATTTTGAGAGAAGATTTACAGATGGATTAAATAAGGTATGGTTTATGTATGGACTTATGTAGATTGTCATTTTCATCATGAAGCTAGCTTTTGTGAAGTTAAAGCCATGCTTTTAAATTTTAATAAAACCTATATGTGCTTGAAAACTGTTGTATTATTTTTCTTAAGTTCCTAATGAGTAAAGATACATAAACTCACGCCTTTTTCCCATGGGGGTGGGATCCTTACATATTCCTTTCGCCTCGTCCACGTTCATACATTTGCATACAAGCACGCCGGTTACGAGTACTGCGCACTCGACCTTTCTAAAGAACCTCTCCGATAAGGTCAGAGTAGGTCTTTAAAGAATAAAACACCTCAATAATGCAAATAATTGTAATAAACTTTTAACATATTTTTAACAGCATTAATAGTAGTATTATCTAAGCTTCTCTTAAAAAGAGGTTTGGATAAAACGCCAGGCCTTCGATAGATTCATCTCGGCACGCCATTCCAAGGCGTTCAGTCGTGAATAGGCGCTCGCGTGCTAGCAGGACGGACACATTAGCAATTTGTGACAACTTCACAGGGGTTAGATAACCATTTTCTTCAAGCTAGAATGATAGATAGATAAATGTTAATACTTACTTAATACTAGTTCAAGATAATCAACATAAGTATCATGTCCCTTTTTGGGAATTAATTTAATCTGTTTCAGATAACAATATTTATTTATAAATAACTGTAAACCACAACAAATAAACAAATGTAAACCAGTTTCAGGGAAGGAAAACCTAATAATAATGAACAGTACCAATTCACAAGTAGTCTTAGCTACTTCTTCATCTCTGTGGCTATTTAGTTGCAGTACACATGCACCACTTGGAAACTTTCTAAGACACATTGGAGCACCAATTGTCTGCAGCAATCTGAAAGGAAATATGACTTAAATCTTTGTTCCTATTGCTACATATTTTACAATGATGATAAATGAAGATAAAATGGCACAGATGGAGAGGCATGACCAGAATCCTCTGGTTCTGAGATAACATATGGTCGCAGGATACGGCTGTTGTGGATTCAAATTCCCTCCAGTAGTTTCTAACGAGAGGGCGAGCATCAAGGATGAAATCCCAACAAACACTCACTTGCAAGCATTCAGGAGATCTTCAGGGGATATTAGCTCTAAACCTCTGGCTCTATTTACTCTGCACCACACATCAGCTAATGACATAATTCCTCCACAATCCTGTAATCAGGCAATATTTCCATCATTATGTAAAAGTTCACAAAATCTACTAAATTTATGTCAAAGAAAAGAACATCACTTTTTGTGTCATGAAACCGTACTGGATTTATTGGTAATAAACTACAACTAACAACCACGACACACATTACAACTATAGACTTACCAAAAGTACTGCAATCATCATATCAGAAATCTGTTGTGCAAGTCCTAGATAATAATCTGAGTCAGATCTAAACGCATCTCTTGTCACTGGATCATCAATACCCAAACTCATGAGGTATGCTTTGAATCTCACTGTATCATCTTCAGAGATATCCCCTTGTTTATCCTGCAAGAGTTTGCAAAGCAATTTTGAATGGAGAATAAATAAAAGGGATCTATTAAAAAAAAAAATTACAATGAAGTTTTCATACCCTTACGTACCCTGATTTTAGTGGAAATGTTTTTCGAAATGGCAACCATATCTTTAGCCTTTTCCATTAATTTTCTTAAATCTTGAAATGCTACAGTAATACTTTGATCAGTTGCTCTATGTTGTTCTTCTATGCTTCTTTCTATACCAACTATTCCTGAACGCATTTTGGAATTGACAGGAGTAACTGAAGGTTTGGGTGATGCATGTGGGCTACTTGCATTTATTGGTGAAGCAATCGGAGTTGTTCTTTCCCATGCTTTGGCAGTAACAGCATCGGTAAGGGCCTTATAGAAAACTTGGTCAATTCCATCTTTGAACGAAAATTTCACAAAATGGAATGGGCTTGCAACTGCAGGTCCTGGTCTTTTACCTGAAAGCGAATATATTTTTTTTGTGAATAATATCATATATTTTAGTATGTATGTAGATAGACAGAAGATTTCATGAAGCACCATTTATTTAAATTTAGACCATTAAGAAACTTTCAACCTGTTTCCAGGAAAAGTTTGAGTCTAGTTAGCATATTCACACTTATACTCTTACTAGAGACACATTTGTGACAACCAGCTTTTAGCTGTTTAACAAACTAGGGATGTTAAGAGCATCATTTTTCAAGTTGCCTAGGCAGGTTAGCCACTTTAACTACAACAAAAAATAATATTTTAAATGTTTACCTGGTAATGCTGGACCTAAATGTAATAAAATTCTTTTAGGTCCGCCAAGACCAAATACTCCACCACTCTCTTCTTCTATACAGAAAACATAATATAAATGTAATGAGAGGCATACAAGTCCCTTGGGTATATCTCCTGGTTTGCCCCATAAGATTCTGTGAGTGGTTAACACTACTTCTCCTTCAGTGAACTGAGTCTAAAACATATAATAAGATTGATCAAATATGTGCAAAGCATCATCACTTAAACCTCAGGTAAAGAAAAATAAAACATAAATTTTAAGACAACCCATTGCACTAATATTGAATTTATGTTTTAAAGTGTGGTTGAATTCATTTTATATATATTTGAGTATATCACCTGCACAGGATACTTTAATATGATTTAGGTGGACTACATTGTTAGTGGCAGACTGGTAGCAGAAAAGGGTATATATCAAAACAAAAAGTAAAGTTAAAACAACCAGAATATCTAAGTAACAAGCTCCAAAACTTTAAACTAAACAACCTTATCATCACCATCGTATATCTTCACACTTTTGTCACGTTTAAGGTAATTTTCGCCATCAAATAGGCGAGCTTCAATATATTCAAACCTATCCATAGCACAATTTCATTTATTTATTAAAATCTTAAATTATTTGTTTTATTTTATTTTCGACGATGATTAATATCTTGACTTTGACAGTTTGACAGTTCTGTCCGTTGTCCGACATTGACATATTTATGAAACATTCACAGTTACGCATTATTGCATCGTAATAAAAGATCGATGAAAATCTTGAAAAGACTTTAATAAAATACATTGTTAATCCCTAATGTTAAAGTAAAATAGATATATTTTCAAATACGAGTGCATCTACAAGTCTACTTAGTTTTCGCACTATTGTTACTTAACTTGTGTCACTGTCAAGTTGCTATTGTCACGCAGATATCACGTTGACGCATGTTGTTGACGTTTCTCACATTTCCGTGAGTTTAGATTGTGTTCCAGAGACTAAAATCTATATTTAAAGTCATAAAAATAATCCTTGATGGATGAAATAAAAGTGATGAAGTAACAAAATAACGTGTGAGCGAAGGAGACACAGTACTGTGCATGCTTTTAGCGATAGGCTACTGTTTGTCATGTCATATAACCTCCAATTGCAGTGTGCAAAATTGCTTGCTTGCTA
Organism: Caradrina kadenii; assembly: GCA_947462355.1. Classification (NCBI taxonomy): domain Eukaryota; kingdom Metazoa; phylum Arthropoda; class Insecta; order Lepidoptera; family Noctuidae; genus Caradrina; species Caradrina kadenii. The sequence goes on along the minus strand of OX381677.1, from coordinate 6,344,297 downwards.
TTTGCTGATTGTAAAATGAAAGGCATGAAACCTAGAGTTGAGAGCCTGTAATTATTTCTAAGCACGAAGCACTTTTACTTCAAAGCCTTGAGTGAATAGACCTTTTGAATAAATTTAAGTTCAAGTTTAAACTATGGCTAACACCCAAGAATCTATACTTTTAAAAATTAAGGAACAAGGTGATCTTGTTAGGACATTAAAAGCTGCAAAGGAATCAAGTGAGAAGGTAAGTTATATTGTATAAATTAACCTATGCTCATGCCATATTGATGAATTGCTTTAAAATTGCATCATTCAGTCAAATAAAGTGAATTTATTCGAATTGTAGGCTAAGAAGAATAATTTACAATACGATTTACCAGAAATTGACAAACACTTATGTCAGTACAGTTATGTTTGTGGATATAGTCCCAGTTATTGTGATATAGAATTGAAGAATGACTTAGGAAAGAATATAGATTTTCAAAAATACAAATCCATCAAGAGGTGGTGGTACCATATGCGGAGTTTCAGTGACTCTGAAGTATCATTGTTACCTAAATTGAATCCTCCCAAAGTATTGCAAAAAGTGAAAGATGGCATCACACCACTTGATCAGCAGGTGTGTCGATGAGTTCTCATTCTGTTGTAGAATTTAATGCATTGTATATTAGCTGGGCATGGTTGTATATTGGCTTGTGGTATACCCCTCATAGAATAAAATGTTGTTGAATCTCCACATATGTTTGTTTCGTCACCACAACCTCTTTTACAATAGTTATTTAATTTTAACATTTCCATCTGACAATTGCAAAAACTGTTCATCATGTATGACACAAAATTGTTTTCTTTTTCCGGTTATAACAAAGTAATGCTGTGGTGACGAGATATCATATTGTTTGAAATTGTGGAGAGATAAACTATTGAAGCATGTCGTTCAAAGCGTTGAGGTTTTTAAAGAACTATGCAACTGTGATGCGATTACACAACTCAGTACTCAGTACTAATTTCACAAAAAGCATTGCAACATCATCTCAGTGCAAGGTATTGGTGGCCTACTTAATGCTTTCTTATTTTATTTCAAGCAATTAGCTACTTATTGTTTTATTATAATTGAGTCTATTTCTCATTAGTACCAATGTTATAGCAGAGCTGGGAATGCTTTGTAGTGAATGTTTATAATAATGGATGAATTTCTCTTATTCTTATAGTCTATGAAAACCAATAGACATTTTTTTTTAAATGATCATCAGGTTTTAGCTTTTTATTTAAAAAATATTCTCATTGGAATGTAAAATATTGCACTTCTTTTCTGGCTGCATGAATTAATCTATTATTAAATACATAATATTTCTTTACTTTTCTAGATTAAAGAAGAAGTAGCAAAGTTGTTGTCATTGAAAGCACAGTTGGTTCCTGAGGAGGTTGCCCCTCAAAAGTTTACCCTCAAAACTGCGAAAGGTACAAGAGATTACAACCCACAGCAGATGAGCATAAGGAATGGTGTTTTACAGAAGATCATTGCAGTGTTCAAAAGACATGGAGCCGAATGCATTGATACACCAGTCTTTGAATTAAAGGTTAGATTTATTTCTTGTTTTTTTTTTAGACAGCTAGACATATTTATTTTATAAATGACTAGATATTCACCGGCGACTTCGTCCGTATTGCTTATTTTACTTGCGTTTAGTTACGTCTTTGGTTATTGCTCTGCTCCCGTGTGTCGTACCGTGATGTTTAATAGCCTATATTACTCAGGAATAATTTACCCGTCTATTGGTGAAAAAAATGGTTAAAATTGGTCTAGTAGTTTCGGAGCCTATTCGGTACAAACAAACAGAAATCGAAAAATCTTTCCTTTTTATATTAATTTAGATTAAAATAAAATAACAGGAGTAACTAATCAAAAATCTACTCATTTAAATTGACCTACTTATTTGATGACATTGAAACAAAACAATGATTTGTGTGATTGTTTACGGAAACATTCTCACTAGCTGAGTTGCTTATCATAGTTTAGGTATATATGACTTATGTCGTACGTCGTAAAACTACTAGTTGTGCAGCCACAGCTACGATAATTGTTTTATAGTATAAAATTCATTTTGTGACATGTAAATGCCAAATGCAACTTGTTTTGCAACAGTGATGATTAAAGTCAGATTTTTGTAAAATCTTTCTTAATATCGTGTTTATTCTATTCAAGGATGTATTAACCGGCAAATATGGAGAGGACTCCAAACTTATCTATGACTTAAAAGACCAAGGCGGCGAGATTCTGTCTCTGCGGTATGACCTGACTGTTCCACTGGCGCGGTACTTAGCCATGAATAAAATAAACACCTTGAAGAGATACCACATCGCTAAAGTGTACCGGCGCGATAACCCTGCGATGACAAGGGGGAGATACCGGGAGTTCTATCAATGCGTAAGTTTTATTCTTAATAATTAATAATACAACGATATTGAGAGTATGAGGAAGTTGATGTTAAAATAAGTAGACAATAAAACGCAATATAACATTTTAGTCATTCTATTGGAATTTACGCACTCATGAATTAAATAAGAAAAATTTGTAACTAAAAACTAAAAGTAATTATTATTTTTAATTTTTTAAATCAAATCACAACTGGCCACAAAATTCCAAAAATTGTAATATTACTCTTAAAATCTTATTCTTAAACTACAAATAAGTATTATTCATAATTGCATTTCAGGATTTCGACATAGCAGGCCAGTTCGACCCTATGGTACCAGACGCAGAGTGTCTAAAGGTAGTCACTGAGATACTGGACGCCCTTGAAATCGGCACATACGTGTTAAAGGTGAACCACCGGCGACTTTTAGACGGCATGTTCGAAGCTTGCGGCGTTTCTGCTGACAAGTTCAGATCTACTTGTTCTACTATTGATAAGCTAGACAAGGTAGGTCCAATATGGCCGTTAAAATATTTAATTTTACCTTTAAAGTAAAATGAACCTTGTTTTTAAATATGGTTTACAAGAAAATATAAACTTCCATTGCAAATAACTCAGAAAATACATAATACATATTTATTTTTATTTAATTATAATTTTTTATTAACCTAATATATTAATAAATTCTTTATTTTTCTTTAATTCTTTTACCACTCTTCAGTCGCCATGGGAAGAAGTGCGCACAGAAATGATAAATGAGAAAGGAATATCACCTGACGCCGCAGACCGCATCGGCGAATACGTCCGACTGAACGGTGGCATAGAACTAGCCGACAAACTTCTCAAAGACGAGAAACTGTCCAAAACTAAAGCAGCCATTGAAGGCTTGGAAGGAATCAAACTTCTGTTGGATTACTGTGGACTCTTTGGCATTCAAAATAAGATACTGTTTGACCTAAGTCTTGCCAGAGGCTTGGATTATTATACCGGAGTTATTTATGAAGCTGTGTTGACACGTAAGTAGAATATTTTTTATTGTCTTCTGATGCGATGCTTTGTTTACTGACTTTGAGGTGTAACTGAAACATAAAATTATAACAAAGGAGACATTAATGTTTTACCAAGTTTGGGAAAGAATCAGATGTTCCATAAATATTTCTATGGCGGTTGTTTTTTTTTTTTTTTTAATGTTGATTGCTTCCTTCATGCATAATTTTCATTGATGCTTTTACCTTCAAGGTATTATATCACTTTTATATAACTTGTTCCTTGTGAGCTGTCAGTATATATTATGTAGTCAATTCATATTGAACCATCAATCTAGTTACATGCAAGAAGTTTAGCAAATACAGTGTGTTTGGTAATCAACTTTGTTTTAGAAATTAGCTCTTATTTATGTCTCATTATTTTAGCCAGGTAATCATTTTAATTACTAAATTCTTGTACGAAATTGATGTAATCAATACACCTTGGGTCAGCCAATTACATTGATTGTTGACTCGTTATTGAGAGCAAAGTGTGCGTTTCCTTTCAGAGCCAATTAAAATCGGCAATGAAGACCAAACTGTCGGATCGATCGCGGGCGGCGGTAGATACGATAATCTTGTTGGCATGTTCGACTCGAAAAATAAACAGGTAATGTTCATGCTATTGTACTATATCGCTAGTTACTGCCATAGTGCTAAAAATATTTTATATTTACACCCAAAAATGGATATAAAACTTTTCTTCATATAAAACTTTTTGTTTTCACTTCATAAAGGATTTTATAAAGCATCCTTACATTTTTGAATTATGTAGATATAAAATTGCCAGCAAAAAAAAAGGTATACAAAGGGTACAAGGTAAAGGTAAAGGTTACAAAGAAAAAATTTTTTTTTTACGATTTGATCAGACTCCATCAAGTTACATAAGTTCGCAAAATTATTTCTTCTTACTTTTGTTTTAAAAAGACTTCAGTGTGATGTAATGAAATCACTGGTTTTTTACTCAATGAAACTAACTTTGCGTTTCTTAGTAAACCTTTTTTTTTACTGTGAAAGTTGTTGAAACAGTATCTTTCAAACACATAACAGTGCAGAGAATAATCCTAAAGATTTAGTTCCATAGAAAACAAAAACATATTTTAAAGGAAAATAACTGTTTTTTGTTTGGCTCTTTCATATTTGCTAAAAAAAAAAACATTAAATCGAATGTTGTCTCTTGATATTTTACCTATTCTAGGCAATAAAATGTAGTAACGTGCACAAAAACCAGCGTAATTATAATTGATTGCAAACTTATTCAAGCGCGACAACGTTTAGTGGTACATAAATGCGGGCGCAGCTTGTTAAGTAAAACATGCATATAAAATTATCTGTAATAGACTTCCTGACCTAGTAATAAGTGCTCTTGAGCGACTGTCGAGTATGGGGTTCCTGGGTTGTGGGCTCTAAAATACGGGTGTACTATGCCATACCTGTATTACGGGAAATACATTGTGAGTTATGTATCTATGTAACGCATTTATACTTATCACTTACTTATTTATTTATCTTCTTTCTATAGAGCAGCGTTCGTTCGTTTGTGTCCTCAAAAATCGGAAAGTAGAAGATAGATTGACTAGATATTTTTACACAACATTGCTTTTTAACAGAAGAGTGTTCTTATATAGTTTTTCTATCACACTGGCCACAACAAAGCGTGATCGGGTTTAGCTGGCAATAATATAAAGTTGAAATATTTGTTTGTTTTTTATTAGAACGCGCTTATCTCCGAAAGTACTGATCCGATTGTAAAAAATATTTCGCTAATATGAAGCTACGTTATTCCCGAATAGGTACTGTTGGGTGGGTATATTTTATTATAAAAATCGGGATCTGCAAGGAATTTCATGCGAACGAAGTCGCATAATTGCATTGATTATATTGATTTTATAATTTGCACCTGCCATGTTATCTCTTCACCTCCTTTGGTTGACTGGTAGAGAATGCCTAAGGCATTAAGTCCGCCTTTGTACTTTTTGTTGCATAGAGTTTAAATAAATAAATAAAGAAGACTGCCCCGTTGGTCTCGTGGTCATAAGCGCGACTGATGATCATGGGGTCCTGGGTTCGATTCCCAGGTCGAGCAAAAAGTGTTATTGGGTTTTTCCATTTGGAATTTCTCAGTAGCAGCTCGGAGTTAGGATTTGTGCCCGGTTAATGGCAATAGGCTCGCCCCCTATTACATGGGACCTAAACATACCGGCGAACTGTGGGTGTACATTGGGGGATACAAGCGTGATGGTAGGTTGTTGTTGTAAATAAATAAGTCGTGGGTAAAAGCCAGTCGTAGTAAACATACATTATATCAATGTGGTTTTGTCACCTCAAACGGTTATTAATTTATCCGTACAGCAGTATTGAGTGCGTTGTCAATCACTATAATGATTAGCAAACCAAATGTTGTTTTTGTGAATAATCTGGTAGATAAGTTCATTCAAGCGTTCAAAATTTATGCACAAGAATTAATTTTGTCCGTCTATGCGTAACGAGTTTATATAAGTGACGCCAACGTATCCTTATGTATAGATTGTATTGTATTGAGTCAAATTTGACGCTTTGACGTTCAATCTGTGTAACTTAAGCTGGAAGGTGAATGTAATTCATTGACTTTGCGGTGATGACGCGTAGACGTTGCGTAAACTATTCGCTATCGTGGCGTAGACGATTGGTAGATGAGTTAATAGATTGATCGTCCTGTTGCCTTGTAGAGTACTAATAGTGTAGTACCCCAATATTTTCCTTTTAAAAATTATGTATTTGCTGTTATTCCAGGTACCGTGCGTAGGCGTCAGTATCGGCGTGGAGCGCATATTCTCCGTGCTTGAAGCGAAGTTGGCCGCAGGTGACATAAGCGTGCGGACGAATGACGTCGATGTGTACGTTGCGTCTGCGCAGAAGAATTTCCTCGAAGAGCGTATGAAGATATGCGCGGAGTTGTGGAATGCTGATATTAAGGTAAATATCTTTAGACCCCATGCAGTATGACTTAATACCGTCATCAGAACCCAGGCATAAAAACTGGAACAATTCAAGAATTTCTAAGAAAAAAGAGCATTCTATCAACCATTAAATATGCGTGGATTTCCATCTTCCCCGCTGCCATGTCTCCTGAAACCGACGGGAATGAAACAAAAGAGGCTAAGCTTCTATTGATTCTAAAACTTGTCCGTATATTTTTCAGACCGAGCAATCCTACAAGAAGAACCCAAAAATGCTAAATCAACTTCAGCACTGCGAAGAAAACGGTATTCCCCTCGCCGTGGTACTAGGCGAGTCTGAACTCAAACGTGGGGTGGTGAAAGTTCGGAACATTATCACGAGGCAAGAAGACGAAGTACCTCGAGACAACCTCGTTGAAGAGCTTAAGACTAGAATTGCAGCGTTAGGCGTCAATAAAATTAATGGCTCGGCGTAGTATTTATAACGTCACATTTAACAGTTCAATTGATTCCTAAAGGGTTTTCTTTTCTACACACTATGTCGTGGGACGGACTCCGTTCATTCTAGTGCGATAATAAGCCATCGCCGTTAGATTCTGAGAAACAAAACAGTATTGAATAGTACTCATACCGACGCAGCAAATAGCTGGGCCGTGCCCCCAGCATAGTGTGTAGAATCGTTGATACATGTCCCAGTTTTGTATTTTTATTGATAAAGACAAGTGACCTGCCTCGTAAATAAGATTTAAATAAAGAACAGTGGTTCTCATTTCAAAATTTAAAATAATCATAACGGATTCCTGTCGGTAATCTGAAATATAATATTATTAAAATGTAAGATTTATGTTTTTCCCGGATTTATTGCATTTTATCCTATTTTTGAATCGCAATTTTTAAGTTAGATTTTTGGATCTTTCCCTTTTATTATTTGTTTAAAGATAACTTTTAGATTTCTAGCTCGAAACATTTTAAGACCGATGTATGTACTTGCCTATTGGTTATTTGAATATTTTTTTCCATGTTTCATTAAAGCATTTAAGATTGTTGATTGACTTGTTCGTCATAATTTTCATAAATTACTATCAAAGTAAATAAAGCTTGTCACAATACTTTCTGGTATATTTGAATATTTTGTAAAAAAAAAAACAAAAAATATATCTGTAATAGAATACATTTGTCTGTACAAATGTACAATAATTATAGATTTTAATTTCAAGAAAAATGATTGTTTATTCATTTTTCTATCGTCTTCAGAAAGGCTTAGTAGCCGGTTACAGAATTTTACGTTTGCTAACGAAGTATTTCGTAATTTTCTAAATTCTGATGGTATTAACTATTTATTTTAATATGTTACTTTATAATTAGCTCGTAGCTGTGTTATGTGTATTAAATACAACTTCCTGCGGTAGTAATTTATTGTAGATTTACAAAATCCTAAGTTAACAACTACGCATTAATCCGCTATAGTAGTTTTTTTGTATATGTGTGAACTAAAATATTGGTTTTTAAATAAATTGGATATTAAATAAATATGTAGTTTTTATTATCACAACAAAAATATTAGAAAATTGGATGCTTGTTAACGTAAGTCGCTATTTCCCATATTTCTGCATACTTTAGGAGAAAGAAGATTTATAAATAGATTATTCGTTGTTTAAATCTAGAAGTATCGTTAACTGTCTCGTTAGCCTAGTGGTTCTAAATGCGACTGCTACGTTAGACGTCTTGGGTTCGATTCCCAGGTCGAGCAAATTGTTATTGTTTCTTTTTACGAAATTCTCAGTAGACGCTCGGAGTTAGTATTTGTACCTTGTTAATGGCAATAGGCTCACCCCCTATTACATAGGACCTAAACATACACCGTTAACTGTGGGTGTGCATTGGTATATCTTTGCCTAACCCTTCGGGGAATACAGGCGTGATGGTATGTGAGTACCGCACGTAATCTAACAAAAGAAGCCAAGTTTTTACGTGAGGTAGGTGTGTATTATTTTAAAACTGAGTAGACAAAAGACTAGCCAATACAAAGAACCGATGGCCTTAATGTAGACGAGTCCTTGAATCCGCTAATTTAGTGTGGCAAACCTCTAAACTGGGTAGACCACAGATATAGATAGATCAGAATTACTTAGGTCAAATTAATTCCGTTTATCTACTGATCTATCATCTCTACCTCATAATACAAATCATAAAAGTACGATGTTTCAATGACCTTCATTCAACGTCCCGTTTGCACTCCATTGACCTCGATCGGCTTGTCCTACAGAACGTCCGCGTGCTTCTAGTTCCATAATGTCATGTCACGGACGCGCCAGTCAGTAGTTCGGCTCATTGTTCCCACAACAACTTCTGTGGTTCCTGTCATTGTTCCCTGATCCGCCGTGAAGTCCAACACGATTTTCAACGATATAAAACTCTTTATACCATTCAAATCCCGCCTATTATAAGTTATACCGTTTTACTGACAACATCAAACGTTTAGCGTGAGATGAAATGGTGCCCCGGTACAAATATTGGTTTAGTTGGTTAGTTTGTGTGCTACTATTAGTTTCGACTGTCAATGGATCAGCAATTAAAGACGCTTTAGAAGAACATTTAAAGGACATCGCTCATGATGAAGGAACGGAGTCAATCAAGCATAATAAACAGAAAGGTGAAAAAATTCACCAAGAAGAAAGTCAACTTAATGATAACCACAAGAACCAATACTCTAAAGCCAATGATGAAGCAAAATATTTGAAGAAGGAGCATGATTCTAAATCGGCGTCAGATAGTGATGCTTACAAAGGTTACAACAGCAAACAAGACAAAGCTGAAGACAGTGAAGCAACCGGTTTCAAGAGAGGCCACAAGAAAGGACACCATAAGCAAGGATTCCAAAACTCATATCATAAAGATGAATCGTCTAATAAAAGCACATTTTTCGATGATTTCAATGATGAAGGCGACCGGGCCGGGTATAACAGCAGACTGAACTCACACGACAACCAGGGAGGTAGGAGCTATCATGGATCTCATAATAATGGCCAAGAGTACGTAAAAGACAACTATAATGGCGGCGGCTACAACAGATACGGTGACACCGGGGTTAAGCAGCATGGTCATCAAGATTATGGCAAGAAGTACTACTTGGATGACAATTTGAACCACAATAAGTATCGCAACACACATAACAACCATGCCAGAGATCACATTCAAGATCGTCATGAGTATCGAGCTCCTGAGGTGCATCATCATCGGGATCCTGGGTGGGATTGGCAAAGATGGGAGGACAAAAGGGGAGGAGGAGGAGGTTGGGATCAATCTGGATGGCAAAGGGACTCAGGATGGGACAGAGACCCGGGCTGGCAGAGGGACCAGGGTTGGGACAGAGATCCTGGCTGGCAGAGAGATCAAGGTTGGCAAAAGGATTACGGTGGCCCTGGGTATTATGATGATAGGGGTTTCCGTCATGAGGGTGGTTATGGCTACGGTCCTAACCATGGTTACGGCTACGGTTACGATGAATCTCGAGCGAATCCAGTAGCTGAAATCCCGAAAAATGCACCCGTGGTTGCGCATAGAAAGCAGACTATAACTATCTACGAAGACCCGAGATACGATGGTAAGGATACAGGGCAACTGAGGAAGGAGGAGGGGGATTACCTACAACTGGATTTCAAGCCGAGCAGTCATCGATACGCTAGTTATGACGATACCTACTATAATGTTCCAGTAACGCGAGAGGGTGCTATGGAAGCTAGCAAAATTAATAGATTAGTTTACAATTACCGAAGACAATGATCGTAACAGAAATAATAACATTATGGTTTCTACTGATACTTACTGTAATGTCAGGCACCTACTTAGGTACGTTTGTCATCTGTTGATCTGTCTGGTTTATGTTGCCGTAGGCGGATATTTAGGTGAAAATTAACTTATTTTATAGAAAAGGGTAAACTAAGGTTTGGTAACTCATTGTTTTCTTATGTTTGAGAGAAAACTTTGGGATGGGAATAGGTGGTGGGCAAGTTGATAATGGTACTATTTATTTACAGTTAGATAAGAATTAGTGTTCATAAGTAGCAATTTTTCAGAACATTTGCCACGTTCCTGAAAATTGATATTTATTTAGAAAAAGTTTAATGTGACTACAAAAATATTATACGTTTCGTAGAACCTTTGGTATTTCATTTCTACCTTTTCCTACAAGATATTGGATATTCGGGATATGTGGATATTAAATATGAGTATTGATAGATTTCCAGTGAAGCGTGGAAGTCAAATAGGTATCACTTTGAAGGGATTCTTCGAGGCAGTTGCTACGTGACGAACGGACGGTCAGTCGGGCGGCGTATTTCAATATGCTACATGTGGCACGGTTGAGCAGGCCCGGCTTTCGACCGTGACGGTACCGGGAGCGTGCTAAATCGGTGTCACTGGTCCGGAGCTAAACTGTGTGCCATAATTTTATTATAATCGGTTTTATCGGTTCGTGAAAAATCTGATGGCGTAGAGATTAATAATACAAAAATAACTTAAGTAAATATTTAACTACCGACGTACTGTAAATCAAACTAAAACTTTGTTTCTTAATGCGTTATAATAATAAAGGGTAGAAAACTGTTCCTAGCTATTTAGAATTGTAGGTACTGAACTTGGATGTAAATAAATATTGCATGCAGTCAGTTAGCTACCTAATCTTTGTGCCACCTCAGCGACGTCACAATTTGCTCGGCACAAACTCTTGCAAAATTCACAAAACTCTTGGGTGTATTTCACGATAATTTCAACCATAATTCCGAATTAAGTCGTTTTATTACCCCTTCCGCTTTAATTAAAAGACATCGTTATTGAGCCACTACCCACTCGTAGATATTTTTCAGTGCTTTTATTTGTAATTTAAATTTTGCAACCCTTAGCCGCGGTTCCGCTTTAGGGGGATAAACTAATTTAAACGTTAAGCTCCGGACAAAGTCTCGTTTTATAATATGTATGGTCTGGGTAACATTTTAAAATTGGATTAGACCAGCGTGCACCCGAAATAAAGAGTCGGTTGTTTTTATATTTTTTCCTCTGGATAATTCAGTTGTTTTCAGAATGAGGGTAATTTATTTTGAATAGCTAAGCTGGATTTATTCCATGTGAGTCGTAATTTAAACTGGTTATTATGATGTGTGTACCTACTTTTAAAACATTTCTAAACTAGTAGCAAATGTGATTTTGGTTTACCGTGTTGATCCTGTCGAGGTTCATCATAACACCATCCATTAGTGTGTTTATCATGGCTTTACCGTCTGTGAATTTACAATTTCAGTACTACATAGTTTGTAAATTAATGCTAGTTTTGCATAACTGTAATCCATATTCATTCATGGATTTCCATCAGTCGATACCTGATACCACCAGTCTTTGGTTTGATCTGCCAAAAAATATTTGAAGTAGGTACCTAGGTGACAAGTGCATCTAAAAGAAATATGCATATTAGCAGCTAATCTGCAATTTAAAAAATAACAAACCACTTCTGTTTGTTTGTGGTGGCGACGACGAATAGTCTCGGTATTTAGTTTATCTCGCCTTGTTGAATTAATTAAGGAAGTGCTCGGTTTAAATAATCCTTTGTTTTTGTAACTGTGAGTTTTGGTAGTTTCAATTGCAAGGTAATATTTTTGTTTTAAAATTCAAGTACGACCGGTATAGGATCGGAATAGAGGGACATGGAGAAGAGTAGGTCTAGGCCCAAACAACAGCAGTGGGATTGTGAAACTTTATGACGACGATGAAATTTGTGACAACCTTTTAAAAATACATATAATTACAGTGGATGACAAGTCATATGGTGTGTATTTTTATAATAAAATATAGCCTATATACTCAGAAATAATTCAGCTTGCTATTAGCCGTAGTATTTTCAAAATATTTCCGATTCTTAAAGTGTAAAAAAACTCATAACCTAATGTCTGATTTTCTCTCACCAAAGTTCGTAAACATTGAGGACCATGTCTTGGGCCGACTTCGTGAAAAGTAAAACTGCTCCCAAAGCAACAAGGGTAAATAATCACCTTCAAACTAATCACCGTGCCCTCACTTTTTATTGTACTTGCTAACGACTTGTCTTAACACTGAAGCAATTTCAAAATAGCACCCGAATAACGCGCCAATAATCGTTAGCAGCGATTGGAAAACAAAACTGTGATTATAGGGTATTATCTAGGCTTTCTCTTCTCTTTCTGTCTCGTTAGGAAGAGTAATGTTGTCTCATTTGTCTCTTGAGGGGACGAGATAGAGTGACATTACTTTAACGAACTTTCGATGGTCCACAACGGGATGGGGTTCGGAATTTTCTTGTTAGTCATCTGATAGAGCTTAGCTTTGTATAATTGCATACAAATTGTGTTTGGAAAAAGAAAGATGTTGAGCTTCTTTTGAAAATCGAACTTTTTTAGGTTTCTGAATGACCTTCTCTTACAAGGTATTCACATAGTCAAAATTGGTTTTACTCGAACTTAGTAGTGCTTATCAAGTATTATATATAACCCAGTCGTTCCTGAGATTAGAGTGTTCAAACAAACTCCTCAGCTTTATAATCTTAGTATAGATATGAAGGTTAATATTCCTAACAAACTCAGATAGGCAGTTAGATGCGACTGGATTGATACTATTAAGGTAACTCCTCTAAATACATATTTCTATTCCACAATTCCACGACAACTCAGTGCCTCATTTCACAAATCGTGCTATCAGTAGCTTATTTTCTAAGCAGTCAGCTCGTCGCCCACAAAGTTACTCAACAATGAGTGCAAACGCAACTCTCTCCGTTATCTGCGACTGTTTATTGTCTGAACTTGTCTGGATGGCCGTTTTGTTGTCGATTCCCCGACAACTCGGTTTAGATGAGCAAGTTACAGTAACGCGGGATTGTTTATATAATACGATTTGGATACGATCCGATCTTTAAACAGTGCTTTGGTGATTGAAGTTTGAATTAAGTTTTGACTTTGATGTATGGATTAAGTATAGGTACCTACTTATGTAATCTACTAAAATGAAACAATGATGTAAGAGTGAAGTTGAATAGTTTTTACTCGCGTCGGTACGTAAAATCATAAAATAACAAGTCACAATTCCAATAGTTTTAGGTATCTATCATTATGATATAGATTGATAACTGTTTTATCTATTTATCTAATTTGGCTTGTAAAATCGTGTAGAGTAAAACGTCTACAATTCAAAGGGGTATTCATTCACTCGTGTCGAATCCACTGCCTGTAGCTAACTAATTGGTATAAAATTAACCGTTCCCGTGAGACTCGCCGCCCCGATTTTGTTTTAATCGAAATTTTCTGCGCAAAGTGTCGGCTACGGGATGAATTGTCACAATTCCCAACATCCAATTAAACATTACGCCTAGTTAAACATAATTTACGATGTTAGGAACACCTACTTAAAAAATGTCTTCTTAGAGAAAAGTTGTTTGAGGAAATTTTAAAGAAGAAAATCACAAAAGGGGCTTCGATACTTTCTTTTGGTTTCTTATTGTATTCTGATTTAAATTTCCAGTTGCCTTTCGATACCTTTCTTTTGACAAACGTTCGCAGCGATAATAATAAAAAATAATTCGTAAAGAAAAGAAAGAAGTGGGGCTACACAGGCAAGTAAAAAAAAAAAATAACTAAGAAAAGAATAAGGAAATTATATGCAGCTCGATCGATAGTGTCTACTAAGCCAAGTAAGCATTAAAACTGACCAATAAATAATGTTAGCATACAATCGGTGGTTCGGTACCGTAAACGTCAGTAGCGTTCATAGTTGATAAGTTACAGGTCCACTAGTGTTTGCAATGTTCCACAAACAGCCTTCAGGTGAATTATGGCGGCCCCTGTGTGCAGTTTTGCTTATTAACGAGACTAACATGGCGGTCGTTTGATAAGATTTCGGTTTGTCTTGGTATTCGTGCCTTGAGGCGGCCTCCGGGCATTTGGAGTTGAGGCCACTGTAGATGGAGAGAGTAAGCTTTGCATATATGCTCTACTATAAGGTTATTGGTATTTAATTAATGTTGCTTACTGATTGCGCAATAAAACCTTTTACTAATCAGATTAAAGTAGTGCAAAATGCCTTGGAATGGTTAGGATGTCTTGATAATTTAAATGTTATAGTAAATACAACTGTATACCAAAAAAACCGTGAATAAAAGTGTACATGGTAAAAAATAAATACTAATATTTAAGGCGAACGTCCCAATGGTAGAGGCGTTCGCCTCTTAAGCATGACATTGCGGGCTCGAGATGTTTATGAAATCTTAGACATCACTGACATTGGTGACTGAAAACATCGTGAGGAAATCTGGACTTAATACAATTGATATAGGTCTGAAACTGCCACTCCACTTTGAGCAAGGTGTAGTAATTAATGCTGGTGCCTTTTCTGAATTTGATATAGTACGCTGGTATTATAATTATTCAAGTAGAGCATCTATCTAGCTACTAAGGTAGCAACGTGTGAGGCTCGCGCGACGCATAACTGGAGGCAGGCGCAAATCGCTCGCCTGCCTCGGATTACTGGCATGACATATGTACACACTATAAACAACCACTTGCTATAGTTACTTCACACGTTGTTGGTGAATGGCGACGACAGGTTAAATTTTACAGTTTTCTTGCTATAACGCTTACGAAAAGCTAAGTCAAATTATTTTCAATTAGACCATTAAAAGGCAGTTTTGAAAACGTGGTAAAGGTACAAGAAAAAATAATTGGAATTAGGTGATTTCATAAAGGGGCTGATGGGCAAGAAACTCCTTAAGTACCTACGTACTCTTTTACAATATTTTAGATTCAGTATATTTTGGATAATGAACTTTGCATACAACCACCTGTATTAGAATATGTACGTAACAAATTAATGTAGTTTTTTTTACAATTATAATAAACTGAAAATATTTTATTAAGAGACATTTTTATCTAACAACTGATAAAATAAAAATAATAAAAATAGATTATGATCCTTTGATTTAAAATCACGCAGCTGAAGAAATGCTTAAAACAAAAATGGACAGTCCCTGAAAAGAAACAGATCACAACAAGAATTTTAGTGATTCAACCGGTTCACCGTAAAGCAAGTCTTTAGTATACAAAGAGTTAGCTTTCTAAGGTATTACCACGGTTAATAAAATCAATATTGAAGGCTTTTAAACAACAACACGCCCAAAAGTAAACAGTGAAAGCTCGAAGGAGGAGCTTATTACGGTAGGCTTAGCCGACGCGTGTTATCTCGACAAAGTTCAGAATTTGCAAGCGCCCCGAGCTTTTCGCAAAATATGAGAACGCTTTGAAACTTTGTATCGTCGCTTGACAATGAAATACTGATGTCATTATCATACTACACATGGGATTTATTGCTTGTAGGATCATATAGCATGCTTCTTAGGGTTTTAGAATTTGATTTTCATTATTGTTTGTTTGTAATTTCTACACTACATTTAATTGTAGTAACTACAGTGCTAAATGAACAAACTCTTTACTTTGTTCACTATGATTTCTTTATTAGCGTTACTGCTTTTGCTGTTCTTTTACAATCCGTAGTGCAAACACCATTCGCTCATTAAATATCCCTTAATTCCTATTTAAATATAAATATATGTGTTACTGCCTCGTTAGCTTAGTGGTCTTAAGTGCGGCTGCTACGCTAGAGGTCTTGGGTTCGATTCCCAGGTCGAGAAAAATTGTTATTGGGTTTTTCTATGAAATTCTCAGTAGCAGCTTGGTGTTAGGATTTGTGCCCGGTTAATGGCAATAAGTTCGCCCCATGTAATAACATGGGGCCTAAACATACCGGCGAAATGTGGGTGTACATTGGTACATCTCTGCCTAACTCTTAGGGGAATACAGGCGTGTATGTCCATGTATTACTAGTTGCTGCCCGCGACTGTCATGTCTGTTTTTTGTATCATGCCTGTTGGTTACAGAAATGTAAACCACCTTTGCAATCGTATGCAGTGCAACCAACTAAAGTTTCATCACAATCGGATAAATGATTTAGAAACGCATAGTGGACAATCATATGAACATTCTTTTTTGTTTATTTATACTTATAGATAGATTATTATTTGTAAGCTTTACATACATCATCATCATCATTTCAACCAAACGACGTCCACTGCTGGGCGTAGGCTTTTCCTGAAGATTATATACTTAAACTTATATAAGTTTAAGCAATAAATATGGTAAGCATTTTAGCATTTTCACAACAATATAACTTCAGTTACTTTTGAAGAACATAACGATTGTCAATGAAAAAGCTATTTTCAATAGACTCCCGCAAACAAAGTTGTTGAGTAAGTCTTTACAAGTGGATTGGGTGCTTGGGGGACGAGCGGTAAAAGAAACTGATAGATTGCCGCCGTCCGGGATTAGGGACGGACAATTAGATGCGCTGCTCGTCCGATCTAATCTGTACTCAGTTAGCTATTTGTTTCAGACGACTCGATTACCTATTGAAAAGATTTATTTATGTAGATCGAATGAGATTTGTTTATTTCGTTTGTTCGGTCGTGGATAAGGTACCTATTGTAATGTGATTACGATATTTTTTTTTGGAGGAAAGTAAGGATATAATTTACTTTACTTGAAATATTATTATCCCTCCAACCAAGCTGATATGTGATGACATCTAGGTAATAGAGTGGATAAACGTCCGTGAAAAATAAAAGGGGTGTAAAGTAAAAATGAAATAAAGATATCTTTATATGTTTGTTTGCTTAGAAAGTTTGTGTACAAATTATAGAAGTAGGTATGTAGATTTAAATGTAGGTATTTATATAATTGTCGCCTGTCCATCGGGTTTTTCTACTCCGTGGTCTACCAGGTCTTAACAGTTCGGCACACCGAAAATAATTCTCATTCTACTTGGTATTATTTAGGCAAAAATCTTGACTCAAATCTCAAATAGATAACGCCTCAATTCATCGCACAATTTTAATACCACCATGGCGCACCACAATTAAAATAATTACGTCATAATATCATCATCTAAAATTAAATTTGCAGCCCTACGCCGCCACCGCTCAAAGGTATCAAGTGGAACATCGAATAAATGTGGCCATTTCTCATTCTAACCGGAGCAAAACTTAATAACCCTACTGGAAACGCAATAATTACCAGCGTTCAGTACGAGATTCGGGAGAGAAATAAATGAAAGTCATTAAGAGACTCGCGTTTAGATATTTCATCCCCCTTGAAGAAGACGTTAGCGGGGTCGCCACGCCACCGGTGTGGAGTGTTCCCACGCAACGAGCCAAAGAAAAACTTTATACAGCTTTAGCTTCTTTTCTTGCCTACGTGGAGCTTTTGTAATTTAAAATTAGCCATTTTACCTATAAAAATAATAGATAATGCTACTTACGAAGCTTCTGATCATACTATGTCCCATATGCAGGAGTGTTCCAATTGAACGTTCACCTGCTTCCTTGACGATCTGTACAACTCCTCTGACACAGAAATACACATTAACATACTATCACGCATGTATTCCCCGACGGGTTAGTCAGAGGTGTACCAATGTACACCCATAGTTCGCCGGTATGTTTTAGGTCCCATGTAATAGGGGGCGAGCCTATTGCCATCATCCGAGCACAAATCTAAACTCCGAGCTGCTACTGAGAATTTCATAGAAAAACCCAATTACACTTTGCTCGGCCTAGGAATCAAACCCAAGACCTCTAGCGTAACAGTCGCGCTAAGGACCACTAGGCTACCGAGGCAGTTACAAAATACTAAAAACGTAAAATCAGCTGCGCTCAAATAGTGTAGCTTATCATAGATGTATCATCGATAAGAAAACAAGATCTATGAATCAAAATGTTTAATGTAACAATAAAAACTAAATTATTGTTTTTTTTATATTATTTTGTCAATCTGTAATGTTAATAGCCGTCGTCGTAGGCGCGCGTAGGCAGTAGGCGAAGACCCGCAGCAATATTTCAGAACTATGTAATTAGAAATTTCTGGTTCTCAAGTTTTCGGATTTTCGGTGTTTTCACATTTTTTTCCTTTATCACGTATCAACTAAACAGCAATCTAAATACAAGAGAGAGAGAGAGTTTTTGCAGTGTCGTATCTGCACAATTATTCTTTGAGCGCGTAGCACCTGACAAATTATCGCCTCTCAGAGGAAATCCTCACGTTTGTTTTTGTTGAATTGTTCGTGTGTTTTGCGGGCTAAGACTAATGTGCGATGTAATTGCCCACGCCGTACAATAGGTGCATGCTACGGAAAGAAAATCTTACATAAATATATCTATTTTCTGGTTAAGACAGTCTGCAGTATTTACGTAATTAGCTATGCGTTATCTTTCTTTCTTGGATCGACGTATCGTAAATAGAACACTTATGTAGCATTAAGCACGTCGTGGACTATGTATGTCTTATAAGTAATTCTATATTGTTAGGTTTTCTTTTAATTGAACGTAACCCGCATATCGAATTCAAAGGATTTATAAAAAAAGACTGAAAATATTAAACACAATGGAAGCGTGTTGACAGCGGGACGCGATTGCGGACGCGTCTGTTCACGCAGAAGCAACCCTGTTCCAGCGCAAATAGCAATTCGCGCTATTGACAGATTCTGTTCCATTTTATTCGCGCTAGTGATGTTTTGTTGTACAATTTTATCGATATTCTATAACATATAGTGTTGACCTGAATGCTCTTTTTACGCTATAGTATACGTGGTATTTGAAAATTATCCCGATAACAATTTAAATTATTGATTTGTAACTGCCTCGGTAGCCTAATGGTCCTAAGCGTGACTACTACGCTAGAGGTCTTGGGTTCGATTCCCAGGTCGAGCAAAAAGTGTTATTGGGTTTTTCTATGAAATTCTCAGTAGCAGCTCGGAGTTAGGATTTGTGCCCGGTTGATGGCAATAGGCTCGCCCCTTATTACATGGGACCTAAATATACCGGCGAACTGTGGGTGTACATTGTTACACCTCTGCCTAACCCTTCGGGGAATACAGGCGTGATGGTATATATATATATATATTATTTATTTGTGTTTTGGGTTTGAAACTTCCTATAAATTAATGTTGTAAAGGGGGTTGGTGGACATTACAGTTTTAGTGAACGGTTAAATGTGAATGGCAAAGCTATTGAAATGCAATTGTTGTATAAAACTCGTCGATGTATCGTCAAAGTATAAATCATCACTATCGGCAACCGCGACTCGGGCACGCGCCATATCAGATTGCGGTGCGTTCCGCATATAGAGCGGAGATTTTTTTTCACAAAGCCCTATCAAATCGACACCTATACGCTTGAGTTTTTGCCTATTCCTAACGTAGCATGAATTTAAAAAAGAATGTTCTACACACTACATTATTTTGACACCATTGAATAGGATATTTGATTGTCGCCAATAGGAATAATGTATAATCTAGGTCCTGCTACCGCTAGCTCGGTTTTTTTTTGCATAAGAATCTGGTCACCCCACATGTAAACCTCAAAGTATATTATTTGTCTTATGTGACATATTTTCTTTCGAAATGGCTGAGACAGAAATTAATCAAATAATAATAGTAGATATTATCAGAACCGAAATAAATAATAAACGCAAGGTAGTTTGTTCGCTGTATTTAATGCACATCAAAGTGGATTCAGGAGGGATGTGAGTTGATTTGTCACATTATATTATAACAACGGCCCGGAGGCTAAATTGGCTGGCGCCACCAGTCAGTTTGCGCAACCCTGATCTTAATTTATCAATACAGTGACTAGGAATTGTCCTCCGATTCGTATCCAATGATAAAAGATTAAAAGCTATCGCGATAGGAATCCGACGAATTTAATATTGTTAAACATGTCTGCCATATGCTAAAGGGTAAAATTAAACTTTTGAAACTATTATCTAGTGATGATGATCATGTATTTTGAAAACATTATTTTGTCTTCGCCTATATTCCCCGAAGGGTTAGGCAGAGGTGTAACAACGTACACCCACAGTTCGCCGGTATGTTTAGGTCCTATGTAATAGGAGGCGAGCCTATTGCCATTAACCGGGCACAAATCCTAACTCCGAGCTGCTACTGAAAACTTCATAGAAAAACCCAATAACACTTTACTCGACCTGGGAATCGAACCCAAGACCTCTAGTGTAGTAGTCGCGCTTAGGACCACTAGGCCAACGAGGCAGTTGAACATAAAACCAGAGCTCAAAAAACCCGACTAAGCACTTAGTGGTCAGTCAGTCATTAAGATTTTTTATTCACGCTGTCATGTTCCAAATGAACCTAAAAAAGAAACGTCAAATTGCTTTCAAACTCAAATTTTTGGTAAAATATTACGAAGACTTAGATTATAACTCCATGAAACAGAATTAACGCAGATATCTTTATATTATTAGGTAAAGGAGTCGTGAAAATCCGTCGGCTTTATCTTCTCCCTTTAATTGTTGGCAGGAGTACTATCTTGAGTTTACTGGCGCCGATTGCACGCAATAAAACGTAACAGCCCTTTTGTTTTGAGCTGTTCATATCGCGGTTTTGTCGCCTGTGAACTACGCGTTGTGGGTGAGACAACATACATTCATGGAGTTTGTCCTAGCTGTTTTGTTTCCTATGTTATGCAAAATTAAATTTCCATGGCATGGTTCCATGTTTTTATTAAATAAACACATTAGAAATTTATCCTGTATCGTAGGTTTATTAACTTACATACACAAACTTCCAGAACCGGAACAACTATCTGTAGGTAGGTCATACAAGTATTTAATCCGTGCGAGAATCAAACCTGCGGCACGTAGCGTAGCAGCCAGCCACTCAGCCACAGCGCCAAACGTATCGTCAAAATTATTTGTATCATTATAGAATAATGCATAATAATTGAAGAGTAGCTGGTGCCAGAGAATTCGATTGCTAACTTACTTTAATTCCTGTTTGTCTTAATGACCTAACTGCCTCGTTGGCCTTGTGGTCCTATGCGCGACTGCTACGCTAGTGGTCTTGGGTTCGATTCCCAGGTCGAGCAAAAAGTGTTATTGGGTTTTTCTATGAAATTCTTAGTAGCAGCTCGGAATTAGGATTTCTGCCCGGTTAATGGCAATAGGCTCGCCTCCTATTATGGGACCTAAACATACCGGCGAACTATGGATGTACATTGTTACATCTCTGCCTAACCCTTCGGGGAATACAGGTGTGATGGTATGTTATGTTGTCATACAGAAAGATCTGAAACGATAGTGAAAGAAGGTTCCCGAAAACTCACTGTTCTTTTTACTGATCTTTTTGATTTTTCACGTTTACTTTTGCTGCACGTGCTGGCTGGATCAGCTCCTCTACCTCGTCTACCTCTGCCAAAGTTTTAGGTAGGCTGTAAGGATTTCAACAAACATAAAAGCCTACAGGAAAATAGTGTATCAATAACACGAACAAAACGTAAAATCGTATTGTGATCTGGCTTTTTCACTACATTTGCTATCATAAACACGTACATGCGTATTTTGAATAATTTAGTTGGTTTGGTGGAAATTTTCACGCACTTCCTCCTCTCGATCTCGCCTGGATAAACTAAGTTTGATATGTTGTTGAAACGTGACTTCACTAACAGAAGAGGTCAAGTCATGATAGGTACGAATCATAAAGCACGAATAAAAAATATATACATTACTTATACATTACTAGTTTGTGCCCGCTACTACGTCCATGTCTTATTTGATGTATTATCCCACGGGAACCGTACATTTCTCCGGGACAAAAATTATCCTATGTGTTATCCCAGACTTCAATCTTTCTTGGTGCCAAATTTCATCCAGATCCGTTCAGCCGTTTAAGCGTGAAACAGGAACAAACATCCATCCATCCCCATAAACTTTCGCATTTATAATAATGTTAATGTGATGTAATAAAAATGTTAAACTATACTTTATTTATTAAAGCATATAAATAATAACGGCTGTTATCATATTTGCTTCTTTCCGTGATTTCGTTTGCGGACTTTTATCACCAGCGTTAAGTTACGTCTTCGGTGACTGTAGGCTTCTCTCCCGTGGGTCTCAATCATATGAGTAACTGAAATTTTTTATCTAATCCGGTTTTCAGAGTCAAGCCTCTTTGAATAAACGTACAAACAAACAAAAATCTCTTCAGCTTTATTATATTAGTATAGATATCTGTAAAAAAAGCTTGTAAAAACAACACATAACATACCATCACGCCTGTATTTCCCGAAGGGTTAGGCAGAGGTGTAACAATGTACACCCACAGTTCGCCGGTATGTTTAGGTTCCATGTAATAGGGGGCGAGCCTATTGCCATAAACCGGACACAAATCCTAACTCCGAGCTGCTACTGAGAATTTCATAGAAAAACCCAATAACACTTCTTGCTCGACCTGGGAATCGAATCCAAGACCTTTAGCGTAGCAGTCGCACTTAACACCACTAGGGTACCGAGGCAGTTGTAAAAAACAAACATGGCATTATTGTGACACAAAGTGTTACGTTTGTTTATGTTCGGATGTCTATGTCACAAAGAACCCGACTCCCAAGCACAAAGAAACCACAAACTTAATCCTAATTTAAAAAAAGAATTTATTTTTTTTCCACCCGAACACATTTGAAATCTAGCACACAGGGTATTTAAATATGTTTAAAAGCGGAACACACGAAACCATTTGATTGGTAGTGTGTTGCTTAACTATTACTTTTAAAGTTTTCGTGGCACGTCATCCGCAAGACTGTGTTACCTGCCGCCATTATCGTGCCTGCCATAATTATAAGTCTTGCAACACTGAACCGGAAATTGTATTTTAGATTGTAAATAGATGCAGTTAGAGCTTTTCTAGTCTTTTTTTGTAACTAGTGGTCCTAAGCGCAACTGCTACGCTGGAGGTCTTGGGTTCGATTCCCAGGTCGAGCAAAACGTGTTATTGGGGTTTTCTATGAAATTCTCAGTAGCTGCTTGGAGTTAGGATCTGTGCCCGGTTAATGGTAATTGGCTCGCCCCCTATGACATGGGAACTAAACATACCGGCGAACTGTGGGTGTACATTGGTACACCTCTGCCTAACCCTTCGGGGAATACAGGCGTGATGGTATGTAAAATATTATTATTTATAAGTTTATTATGTGTTGTGGTTTTGAATGCCTCTCTAGTCGTTATTATGCTGGCTTGATTGTAGACCTGGCTCGCCGTTTTGCTTATAATCACGATTGTTACAATACTTACTATCACTCCACACAATGTTAAACACAAACAATTATAATCGGGCCTGTGGACGGTGAGCAATAGGTAGCTCACCGTCCGTACGTTGCATAACGACAGGCCGTGTCCACGACGGCGCGTTCGTGTTCCACGCGCGCCTCAAAGAGATGTCAGCAATTTTAGAAGGGGCCATTCAGGGCCCGTGCCTGCCGGGGCTGCGGGTTGTTCGTAAGAGATTCCGCGCCCCGGAACGCAAAGGGCACAAGAAGGAACGTGGATAGGTTCAGGTCAGTAAAAGTCTGATACTCCCTGCCGCCCAGGGTGGGGAAGTCATTTGATGATTTCCCATCCCTAAAAAAACAAAACAATTATAATATTTATTAAATATGAAAACTATATATAAGTTCATAATAATGAGCATTAACTGAAAATTTCAAAAGTTATTTAAATTAAAGAAAGTATAATATTTTCCGGGCTATAATCGAAATGTCTCTCCATAACTTACTGAACAATAAAACAAGCCAATTCTAAATTTAATGAAAATGTATTCAATAGAAGGCTCGCCGCTCGAATCAAAACGTGTCCGTCCATTAGTCGTGAACAAAGAAGACTATTAAATCAATTACCTACAGTAAATTTCAATAGGGTAAAGGGAGGGGGACAATTTGCATGAGCGTTGCCCAATGACGCTAATTTCGGTGGTCATCGGGTGTAATAAAATTTTACCAGACATTCGAACATCGATTTACCTTTGACCGAAAATGTGAATGGGATTGCTTAGTCTGGTAGGGATGTGGGTAAGGATCAGAATTAGTATTTATTAATTTATTATCATAAAATATTTAGACTATATCATGTTATACGAGCTGACTCAGGATTGCTCATGGTCGATAATTGGTGCGTCACTGAAATTCAAGAAACTTGAGAGTCGAGCAAACAGCTAAAAACTCTAGCTATCAATTGATTTGCACTGATACTGTCGTGAACACAATTTGATTAGAATTAAAAAACAAACATACCTAACACACAAAACAAATATTTAATTTTTTCTGGTTCGAATACCAGAACTGTGTTCCATTGTACAATTATAATGAACAAAAACAAGACCAAACAGATCGATTCCATTCTTTCGTGTTTAATGAAGTTATTGTATTGGAAGTTCGTGTCAGTTTGTCGCAGCGGTCTCGGCTTTGTCGTGTCGTCACCGTGAAAATCACTCATTAGGAAAACCCGCAGGAAAACGTCGGTTTAAAGGGTTCCCCGCTCCACATCTCCTGTTAATTGTAACACATTTTTCGATTCAGTAAACTTTGTTTTTGAGTGAAGATTGGAATCATTTTGACAGCAAGTCGTTAAAATATTTGAGTGATATCAATGAAGGATAATAACAATTTAAGGGTGAACTTTATCATACAAAAGATAAATTTTAACATTAAATAATCACAAGGGTTACTTTATTTGTTTAACACACATGAAGAATTAAGACTAGATTGCGAAAGAAGAGAAGAAGAAGAAATGGCCTTCTAAAATAAAATGTTGGCTAATTAATAATAGATACCAGAATTGAATTTACAAAGTAAATAACAGTGCTGTTTAATCTATATTGAATAAGGCTTAATATTTATTAAAATAAAGGGTACAATGTAGACGTATTTATTTGACAATGGGGTGACCAAAGTGCACCCTAAAAGAGTGGAACGCTTTATGCTTCATGAAAAAAACTTTATCAAAATTTAATAGCATTCCCTACTAGTAGGCAGAACGACCAATGACTTTGATATTTTCGACGGTATTAATTAAAAAATTATAAAGCTTCCCGTGGTTGGAGCCCCGCAGCCATTGTTGGGCCCCCACAAAGCATTTATATCGCGGAAAAAGATAAATATGCGAGACGCAGGTAATTGCGTACGCTTTTATTGAGCTGTTGTTTGATTTCAAAGGCTTTTTATTGTGCACAACGTTTATTGCGTGTATGTATTGACTTAACGATCGAACTCTTTAATGAACAACTTTATTGGAATCGAGACATTATTATATGGAAGTTACAATTTTAAGAGCAATTTCAATACCTATTCATGACATCGCGTTTATTTAGGCATCTATTTTTTACTCTAGATGTTTCATAAGAATATATATAGGGGCCTAATTCTAAGGTAATCTCAGAGGTAAATATTTTTTCTCATAATAATAAAACGCCTGGAAGGTTCTGCGATGATTTCCCGTAACAATGTTTCCCTTAGGAAGGCGCAGGTAATTATGATTGAGCACAAAATGGGTAAAAATAAGGTGGAGTATTGTTTCAGACATAATTAGGGTTTGTGGTCCCAGCGGGCATCGCGCGCCGAAATGCAAGTCATAGAAACTGTGGTATTTTACGGCGTACTTTTTCTGAATCATTTTTCTTCTGCATTTAAAAGGATTGATATTATGAGTATATAGGAAAGTGTTCTCGTTATTTACAAGACTACTAATTACTATTTATATAATTAATTTACAGTACTTAACAAAAAAAAAAATGGTGTTTAAAAAAAAATTGCCTCGTCGCGAGATGAATTTCTCCTGCATCGTGGGTGCGTTTACAAACACATTCAGTTACGTATCTAAAATAATAAAGGTAAAATAGACGATTAATACTTTCAAACGTATGTACAACTTAGCATACATCAATTTCACTCAAGAAAGTCGTATTAAATTAACGTATCTGCCTCCACGTTTGAACGTAACGGCAAGGAGCGTCGATTATGAATATTAATATGGCGGCGACACTCCCGGTTAGCGGTTCAACGCTAATTCGGATAGACATACCTCTCCTGACAATAAACGTTGACGCCAACGAGGAACTTCTAGACTAATCTTTGAATAAGTAATTTGCTAAGACACTAAATAAAAATTTGAACTTATGTTATGTAGGGGTTCTCTGCAAAAAAGGCCTACTCCCTGCAAGATAGTTTAGCTATAAATATATTTAAAGAATATTCATTCTTAATGTCGTTTAGAAAAGCATTGTACAATTGCTTTGGATCTTTAGCAAGATGCAGTAGGAATCGAGAAAATATAAAGCACATTTTTCTTTAGCAAAAATATATTATCTACATAAGCGAAACATAGTAGTGTATCTACACGTGTACATGCTGTGTACTCAGCCAATTCAAGTCAATTTAGATCCGCCCGCTTCGATCTTCATTGCCGCTAAGATAAAGCCATAATTAAGGGCCTTCTCGATCGATTAACTTAAGCCGAGTTTAAATAGACGTTAACTCCAAGAGAAAGGTTAACTCCGGCGTGAAATGGCATTAGGTTTTCGCGCGTTTTATGCGCCTCCAGACGAACGACGAGTCGCTAAGAAAGGGGATTTAATGGAAGATTGACTTAATTAGGTACCGTCGTAAATTAGCGGAAGTATTTTTGATTGATACGACTTAAATGGATTTGTAAGTTTACAGTAGATTAGGCCACTTACCTTCTAAGTATCTTTTAAGCCGCTGGAAACTTTCTTGATCAGTAAAAGGCCATTGTTTTCAGGAAGTTCTTAAAATTTATTTTAAAATGCGATAGAGTTGTTTGAACTCACGAATAAAACGTGTAATTCAGTTTAGATTCCTTACTTTAAATTACTTTTTAACACGTAACTGAATGTTCCAATTTATTTAACATCTTAAGGCATGTAGCTCTCATGTAGGCATGTAACAAAACTAAGTAACAATAGTACAAAGCTTAATACACCTATTAAATGTGAGTTATAACTGGAACATAAATCTGACGTCGACGTAATAACAGAAATTAATAATAAAAATATACTGTTGACCTCACCAAAGGCAATAGTTAGCACGTTCTTAAACGCGTTTCGTGTTAAACAGTAGTTAGAAATTACTTTTGTAATTAAATTAAGCATTCTTTCCAAAGTTACGTATTAATAATTTAGTAAAGGCTTTGACAGGGCAATTCCGTCTCAAGTACCTACTTGCTACCCTTCTGTTTATGCTAAAAGGTAGGCGAATAGGGTTGTGAAGCAAAGTGAATAGTCGATATATTGAAATGCCAAGTCAGTCATGAATTTCTGATTTTATGCTTTTAGACTAGAGTTAGATTAATATGTAGATAACTGTAATCATCTTACTGCTATTATAAATGCGAAAGTTTGAATGGATGGATCTTTGATAGGTATTCAATCACACCGAACGGCTGAATGGATCTGGGTGAAATTTGGCATAGAGATAAATTATAGTAAATATACCATCACGCCTGTATTCCCCGAAGGGTTAGGCAGAGGTGTAACAATGTACACCCACAGTTCGCCGGTATATTTAGGTCCCATGTAATAAGGGGCGAGCCTATTGCCATTAACCGGGCACAAATCCTAACTCCGAGCTGCTACTGAGAATTTCATAGAAAAACCCAATAACACTTTTTGCTCGACCTGGGAATCGAACCCAAGACCTCTAGCGTAGCAGTCGCGCTTAGGACCACTAGGCTACCGAGGCAGTTATAAATTATAGTCTAAAATTCTTACCTTGTTTTTGTGTTCTGGAGGGATAATTGAGGACTTTGGCTTAATTTTAAGATCTACGCAGACCAAGTCTGTATTTAACTATTGGCCGCATTTCTGTCTCGCTGATGAAATTTGAAACGAGTATCTCACATCAAAAATCAATGCTTTGCCCAATTCATAGAACAAGCCGTTTAGTTTGAGTTTCAATATCATGATATGTCAATCACAAATACCTAGTTGAAGTTCATGGAAAGTCTAAATAAATAATGAAACATCAAATTGCCCATCCCTATAATTTCTGTTGCGTGACGTTCGTTTCCTTACGATGTTATGAATCGGCGGCGACGTAAATGTTGCTCCAAATGTCAGTTTGACCTTATGCTAAGTGGTGGGCCGGTGGGCCGCCCCTGAATTATTTGACAAGTGCCTGTTTGATCTTTATGGGCTGCCCTTTCGTATGATTGCTGTCAATTCACCGTTAATACCTGTCGGTAGACTAAAATATTAATATGGTACAGGCCACCTAGATGTTATGGCCTATGGGGTAGTTGCAGATGATAGATATTATCTACTATTTATGTATCAACATAGTTTGTAGTATCCACTTAACAATTCTCTAGTTACTCTTCAGTCTTTCGTTGTCAGATGTCAGACATAACTGACATTAAAATAATGAAATTGGAATTAGGAATTAGCATAGAAGCAACAAGTATCTATCCAATCTAACCAGGATTTCGTAAACTTGATTAAAAAGAGTGTCAGTGGAGTTTCTTGCTTGTTCTTCGCCATGAAGACCTATCTACGTTTTGCAACGAGCAACTAGCTTCAACTTTCTGACTAACTGGCCGACACTTTGATAAAAAATTACTTTTTGATTTATTTGGTATAAATGTTTGACTTTGACTTTCTAAGCAAAAGACGCAAGATTGTAAATATGAAATGTTTTGAAAACTTTATTAATATTGTTTTTACTTGGCCTATCTTGGTAGATTGTATATTTTTAAGTCGATAAGTTATTCCAACGGTGAGGGAATCATTAGCTCACAGGTGTTCTTAATGTTACCTGTTACTTCCAAATTCTTCGTATAAAAATGCCTTTTAAAAAGAAAATTACTTAGTTGCTGTCTAATGAAATAGACATTAAACTTGGAGAAAGAAAAAACGTTTAAAAAACGAGCACTTCACTTATAGTTATTATCTCAATAATTTGAGGAAAAGTACAACCCGTTTAAGAGGTACCTATGTACCTCTTAAACGGGTTGTACTTTTCCTGCAATTTGTAGCTGTAACATTTTAAGTATGTAATACCTAAATTATCGTTTGCAATGTATTGTAGCTACACATGGCACGAACAATGACGTATGTTCTAACTAAAGCAATCCTACTTCCTACTTGGAAGTAAACCGCACGTGACATAGACTCACTCAAAGTAAATGTTTGTAAGCAATAATGACAGTGACCTCAGCAATAAAAATCAAACCGTATCAAAAGTCATAACATAATTAAATTACGTGGTAGCGATTGTTACAACTTGGCCACATAGTTCGTACAAAATAGTCATTTACGTGAGTAAGTGATGTAACTCACAGGCCGAATTCTTCGGGAACTCGTTAGGGGTCGTTTCATACGTCCGATACGGGACGGGTCGGAAACGGCGCGACTATCGCCGGCCGCCGCGACAGTTTCTATTCAAATTAGCCACGATTCGACTTCGCTTTGCGGTGAAATTAACTTGTTAATTTCCCTCTTGTTTTGCTTTCACTGCCGTTTTTGTATTACTTCTACTGATGTTGTACGGTTGAAATGATTCAATGGATAGTGAGATTGTGTATTTATTCTTGAATCTGAAGGGTTACAGTAGGTACTATAGGGACGTCTGAGCTCTAGACGACGTCGCCGCTTCCGGGCGTCGCGTCGTGTCGTTTAAAATGCGTGCAGACCAAAGTATTGTTTGTACTATTCAGTAGATATTCGTAGATATTGTATTTACACGTACATTACAAATGTTGTTTCAGGCACACATAAATTAAGCTGATTGTGGGACTTCCATTATATTGTATAGAATTAACAGACTCTATTTGTTACTGGGAAAAGGTTTTGATGGTAATGGTCCTTTGACCTATGTAGGTGCGATATTTTTGGTCCTATAAACTACGTGGTCCTTTAAATTTTATTTTTCTTTTTAAATTAGAGATTGTTCTGTAAGTAAGCTGGTTTATTCAATATCAGTTTTTACATTTATTTTAAAGTTAGGTACCTATATCAATTGCGATAACAGTGTGTATCGTGTGGGATAATAATAAAAGTCACATTTTGTTTATTTTTAATATTGTTATCTGTTCGCTGTCAATTTAAACAATAATTTATTTTGATTTACCTGCTTTTAATATGAGATAAGCTGTTACTATCTTCGCTATGTAAATAAAAAAAAAATGCATAAATATGTGATTACATTTAAAATTAATGTTTCGCAATAATGTGGTTTATGTAAGGACTATTTTAAGCAACGTCAAATTTCGTTAATTTCGCATTCACCTTCGATAGCTCAGTTGGTAGAGCGGTGGACTGTAGTTGGGCAAAAATTGTTATCCATAGGTCGCTGGTTCAAATCCGGCTCGAAGGATTGTTTTTTTTTTACTCTTCTTTTTTTATTGATGAACAGAAAATTGGGTACATACATACAAAAAAAAACACACTGCGAAATCATAACCTCCTCTTTTTTTAAGTCGGTTAAATACCTTCTTACACAACTTTCAGCCGTTGCTTGCGACCATAAGACCAACTACGTCCACCTGGAGATTTGCGATGACATACTATTAAATAGTTATTTTCTTGAATAACGTTTAGGTTTACGTGAGTAGCGGGCACAACTATATCATAAAATAAAAATAATTTCTTGGACAGTATTGTAACCTATGGATATCAGTGCCTGACTACACATCTACTCACCATCGCTCTATTAGTGTATTTATACTTATATTGGTTGTGCATTGCACTAAAATAAACAGAGATGGCAAAAAAAGATTCCTTTGAGCCGGATTTGAACCAGCCACCTACGGATATCGGTTCCTGATTACACATCTACTGACCATCGTTCTACGACTGTATTTGTGTATTTGTCATGTTTGTGTCTTGCACTAAAATAAATAGAGCTGACAAAAAAATATTCCTTCGAGCCGGATTTGAACCAGCGACCTATGGATATCAGCTTCTACACAACTACAGTCCACCGCTCTACCAACTGAGCTATCGA
This sequence comes from Caradrina kadenii, assembly GCA_947462355.1. Taxonomy (NCBI): domain Eukaryota; kingdom Metazoa; phylum Arthropoda; class Insecta; order Lepidoptera; family Noctuidae; genus Caradrina; species Caradrina kadenii. The sequence goes on along the minus strand of OX381677.1, from coordinate 6,313,021 downwards.
AGGCTTACTTATTTGTTCGGAATAAGTAAGTACAATAAACCGTATTATGCAATCTGTCGAGTTGAAACGTGCTCTTCATTGGTGAAGCCATATCATGGAATGGTGAGTAAATGGAGTGCTCACTCGTACGCTTAATTTTTTTTAAGGACTTCGAATCTTTTAGTCACGCTTAAACGAACTGCCACAAACCAATCAAATATGTATCATCATTCACGAAAAAGGAAAACACTAATAGGTAGATAAAAAATATTATCATGCCATTAAAATTGGGTGTAACTGCAATGATTGACCAACGGACTGGTTATAGTTAATGCACGTCAAACAATGATGTTAGCCTGACATTAATATTATTTGCGAAATCTGTACAGAGATTCAGAACAAGAAAATATACGATTGTGAAATGGTTTCAAATATGCTATTTTCATCGTTAGAAGGAGCATCGTCTAATGGAGGCTTTCGATATAAGCATCTGATAGGTGATCGTCAAGTTGCTGCCTTTATATCGCGCGCGTTCATCTGCCCATGAACACTCCATTTGCTTAATGCTCTGTGTTTCTAAAGACATAGAAGGATAAACAAAACTATAAGTAAAAAAATAATAATTTAAGTCTTGAAGAAATTTCAGTACAGCATTAAAAAAAAAATTCCTTCGAGCCGGATTTGAACCAGCGACCTATGGATATCAGTCGTTATACATCTACAGTCCACCGCTCTACCAACTGAGCTATCGAAGGCTTATTTTTACGCCTTAATTGCACCGTCAAAATAGCAACAAAAAATAATGTCAAATCAAAACGTTAAAAAGATTCCTTCGAGCCGGATTTGAACCAGCGACCTATGGATATCAGTCACTTCACATCTACAGTCCACCGCTCTACCAACTGAGCTATCGAAGGCTTGGTAATGTGCGTAAAATAACTTACTACAAAGTAACTTGTTAAGTAATCGGTGGAGGTGAAAGGTGCTCTACTTCGGTGTGCGGACGCAATCCGCGCGAAAGTGTGCACACGCATTCATTGTGACCTTGACCAGTATCATAATTAACTGGTTTGCATAGATAGCTAGACATTAGTAAGTACATACTAAGAAATTTTAGGAGTACGTAATTAAGGTAAATAAGGTTATAATATTTCGGCCTCCTCTTTACCGAGCCCATTTTTTACTTACAATATCTGCCCTCTAACTAAACTTCTGCCAATGTAAAACTTTATTTTTATCAAAGCTTATTTTTTTTTTGTTACTTAAGACATTTATTTTAAAAGCATCTATATATTACCGTGTTATTACTTTTAAGTTTGTTTAATTAATTCCAGATTAATATTTGAATTTTGCCACCAAAATCATATATTTAAACCAGATAAAACGAAGCTAGCGGAGCCGAAATAATAATTACCAAGTTCAGAGATAAGACGGTGCTATTTCAACACGAGTTCGGTTTTACTGCACCTTGCACCGTACCCTTGTCATATCCTCCATATTATTAGCATATTAATTGAGTATTCTGGTTTAAGGAACGTTGCAGGGATCCTAACGTCGGGGCAAATCCGCTTTACAACCGCGACACTGTACTATGAGGATTGGATATCATTCTCTAACTTCTAATGAATGCTTTGAAGTAGTTGATTATTGTGTGTGATGCGTGTATTTCTAAGGTATCTTAACAGTTGTTTTCTTGGTTCAAATAATTGAAATGAAATTAGTATAATATAAAATATTCGTCCGTATTATGTTGGCAGGATTTGTAGTAGGTATGAAGTAAAGTTTGTTCAGAATATTTCTAAAATGTTACCAGATATAACTTGCAATAGACTCTTTACTGACTTCCTATTGTTTTTCAAAGTTAAGGTCACTTTGAAAAACAATAGGCAGTTGGGCTTGTTCTTGTCGCACACTAAACATCTTAATGACATTATGTACAAATATTTCCAGGCTTTGGGTAGGTACAATCAAAATACATCAACAAAAGCACCAAAGATTTCACTCCAGGGACAATTTAACCAACTAGGAAACTATTGTGTCAGCAGACATACTCAACATCTAACTTATGCGACAGTTTCTCAACAATAATAGCAGCGGGAACGAAACTATTTAGTGAATTTACTCTGTCAATAGAGGGCGCCACCTCGGCGGGAAGAAATAATTCATTTAGCGAGAATTAACTCGCAAAGTTGCCGCCGCGAATCTCCTGAGTCGACGCGACGCGACTCACATCTTTGAATATGTTGATTGTTCACATAGTTGGAAGAAATATTGTGACATATATTTTGATGTATAGAACTCAAATTCGAATAAACGTCATAAGTTAATGAGAGTTTCCTGAAATTATTCTTCTTCATTGTTAAGATAATGACAGTCTCGTGGTAACTTTCAGTAGTGTTTAGTGAACCATTGTTAAATGGACAGCCAGATTTTTTTGCAGATGTATTAAATAACACATCTGAATGATAAAGATATTAATGACATATGACGTGTAATTGCTTCATGATATTTGTTTCAATAACATTGAAACTGATTGAAACTAGCTGTCCACATTTTTGTGTTTAGTTGTTTTGACAACCAACCACACAGTGTATTTATTATTATGTCATAAAATCTTATGTAATCCATTTCACCTTTTAACATGAGTGTTTTGTTAAAACCAATTTTATTGCGTTGTTATTATAATGTCGACCATTATGTCTCACACTTATTTTGTGTTCGTATCATAATCGTGTTTCATGGCGAGGCGGCGACGAGACGCTCGGCTTGCCGTTCCTGTAAAGTTAGGGTTGTCGGTAAACAAATTTTCGTGGGGTAAAATATTTGTTAAAAAATCAGTTAGATTGTAGTAAATTATAATAAGATAATTAAAATTAAAGTTTTTGTGGTAATGTCAACTCCAAATGCTTTAAATGTGATAGTTAGATGCTTTATGTTAAATATAAATACTTACCTACTTAGTTATCGAAGCATGTATGTCTTATGCAATAGAGTATTTCCACAAACACATAAAATTTAAGTGTTTGTTTGTAATGTCAAAATGACAGTTTTCTACTAAACGCACATAAATATTTACGCGGTAGTTATACCTTAATGTTATTCTTACTATATCGGCTACGCATGTAGGTATTTACAATAAATAAATGATGATCGAAGAGCCTTATAATGGTCTTTATATATTCCTAAAAAACGCGGAACCAAGGACCATGAACATTTTTTTACGTATGTATTATTTTCCACGCCTAGCGACCCTAATGTAAACCCACCCTGACATTTACTTAATTACATAGATTACATGTTGACATTTTCGTTTGCCGCGATTTAAACTTGACTGATACGGATTATCCATATCCATTGCGATGGGTTAATCTAGGTGTGTTTATTGTTTAGCTGTATTTTTATCGCAATAAAACAGTGTAGCAAAATTGATCACTCGGATTCGTTCATACGTTTGTTGGATTTTTTTGTGTTTCATAAAACATTTAGGCTGTACTCACTACCATCAGAAATTAACACATGATGATTTTAACAAGTAAATATCGATATTTTAGTAGCTTCGGTAGTAAATTAAATCAATATTGAAATTTTGCTAGTAAATTAAAGGACCATATAATATCTTCTACTAAGTATTTCGTGTATTTCTGTCTAAATTTGTATCAAAATTATATTTCTACGAAGTTCAAATTCTACTAATTTTTTCTTCTTTTCTTTATTTGGTATAAGAAGTATACTGTACTAGAAGAAATGTCATTAACACTTTCATTAATTTAGACGTAAAGTCATATTTCAGCTCGTGCATATCATATTAATTTTATTCTAAAAATAACAAAGCCTTTATAAATAGATGATCATTTCGTTATACCTTGAAAGCTTCCAACCTGTCAAGTCTAATATTAATCAAAGTCGAAACAGACTAGTCCGCATATGAATATGTTGGAGCTTTTTAATTATAAACGAGCGTAATGATCATTTTTCATTCTTAATTGCCGTTTTCGTACATTTTACCTAATCACCATTATCCGAGTAAACATTAATGTTGGGGTTTTCACTGACTAGAAATTAATTCATATAACATTGTTTACATATAAAAAGGTTTGAATACAGTACGTAGATAGTACGCTTGAATGTTGATAGTTCGCAAACAGTAATAAAAACCGTTTGTTTGGGGCTTGATTTTGGGTAGGTACATGAATATTCCGAGCTGTTTGGCATTCACGCCACAGAGACGGTATCTAAATACCGGGAGTGCAATAAAACTAAGCACACGACAATCCGACGAGCAATAAAACTCGACGCGGTCGTACAAAGTTTCATGGAGTTGGATGCTGGGTGAAGAGCTGGTGACGTCACTTCGCTTTCATATCACGAGCCTAAACCCCGCTTAGTGTGCGATGCTCCGACGACGTAGAGACGAGACACTATACGACACCGCTTTTGAATAAGTGCTGTAACAAGTTGTATCGATATTTTTGCTCAGCTAGGTAAAGTCTTATGATTAATTGAACTTAGGTAAATTGACAACCAGGTACTATTATTTTTCATAGACTAGCTTTGTGATACGACATGGGTATTTAGGTACCTACTTATTTTTTATAATATATAAAAATAAAATACACTATCCGCAGGTTACATGACATTCAAAACATTGACGATTATCGTCTGAGTGATGTAAAACAAACACCAAATCTTATTGAGTATTGTCACACCTTAGGGCTTTAAAAAGGTATTCAACTATAAAAAAAATTTAAATAGCTCAGGTCTGTAGACAAGAATAACATCGATATCGAGCACCCATCCCTAATCCCTACCGTGTTTGTAAAGGCGTATCCATATAGAACAACGCCACCTGACACCATTATGCTATTATAATATTTTGCTACCCAGCCTTCTGATGTCTTCTTGACGACGCAGTGAATACCAAATTCATGCACAGTACCCTCCCGAGACAACGTTTCTTTGATTTTGTATCGCGAATCAAATTTATTGGCGATTGTATTTGTATTTGATACTGGTATTTTTTGAATTACATCGTAAAGTTTATTTTATTGTGACAGGTCCTTAGATCCGCATTTGACTGAGGACGTAGCTTTTTTGTTGTAAGAATAGTTAAACAAGATTTAAGTTTTGTTGTCGCGGTTCATACGTTATTCCCCTCACTAAACCTGCTATAATGTGAGTTCATATGTTATCGGCGTCATACTAAAGATTCTTAAAAAAATCATTGTATTTTGATATGGATACATTTATTTTATAGCGTCGATCTGCATAGCTTAGTTTTGGAAAGGTTAATATTCGATGTATTAACTATAGTATTTATCATAGAAATTCGGCAAGATAGATAGATAGAAGATAAGACAAGTTTTTTATTCAGAAAAATAAAAATCTAATAAAAAAGCCTCTTATTTGAATGTAATATAAACATAGATATTTCAAAATTACCAAACTGAGAAACTAATGCAAAAGGTTACCAAATAATCTTCATGTTTAGCATATTATTCTCCAAAACTAACTATGAACCACATATTTCTAGGGTATTCCATGACAAAATTTAAAAAAAATGTCTAACAGTACAAAAGTTTGGCGCATGTTTCTACGTTTGCACGCATTTATTTTTTATTGTGAGGGTTCGAATCCAGCGGCTGGATTTTTGTTTAAAATTGCATTTTTATATTTGGGACGCGACCCGCGACCGACATGGTGGGTGACAAATACGCGGTACGCTGTCATGAATGACAATTGAAGAGATATTTTTGTAAAGACGCGCCGATTTTTTTTTATGCGAAAGAAATTGTGCTCATAAAAATGGTGTTGAAATGATGAGTGTCATTTTTCACTGTCGACGGAATGTCTCTTTATGGGGCTATTGTGTCTACATGATAAAAACCTTGTTTTTAAACGTACCTGCCATCAATAAGGGGAAAATACTTTATGGCGAATATTTCATTGGGTTTGTTTTGTTTGGTCCTTTGGTACCAGAGAAATGTTAAAGATATTTCTTTTATTTCATTTATTTTTATATTTATTTGATATTTTTTTTTAATATCAAGGTTTTGGTTTTCTATTCAATCGACTCTTTTTAGAAGCAACAATACATTTTTCAGTTACTTACTAAATAGTATGCCAAGATACGATTATCATGGCACCACAGTATCGCGTCTACAGTAAGTCACAGTGGTAAATGGCGAATTAAGCTTGTTCCACTGAGCTTCTGCCACCATATAGCGCACAATTATGTCAGGAATGTGCGCACATTAAGTTGGACAGTTACTCACAACAATGTTATAGACGATTATTTTCTTACATTTATCTTCCAAAAATCAATTGTCACCCTGAAGTTCATATACTGGTAACAGTAACACGTGGCAATGTCATATTTTATATGTAAGCAATAACTATTGTTAAAAATGTAGTGAGGAAACTTGGCCTTGGCCTGGCATCGTAACAAGAAGTATAAAACTAATAAAGATATCTTCACCATATAACTTCAAGTGGTGATGACAGGCCACATTCTGGTTTTGAATGGGTTTTTTAGTTACTCTTCGCTAAGGTAGACTGTTCCTTGGAAAGCACATTAAGCACACACACAGCACAGTTATGCCAGGAATTTGCGCACATGGTGCTGGGTTATAATTGGACAGGCTTAAATACAAGTGTTTGAAGGCAATTTTTTTTATTTTGAAATTGTTTAAGTCAACAATATTTTAAAGTGACAAAATGTATTAAAAGTATTTTTTTAAATACTTGCACACTTCGCCGTGGGGTTGAAACTCGCATTGTTTTTGATGATACTTCCAGCTATGATGATTTTTCCTATTTATAACCAAGCAAAATAGGAGGAACAAAAATAAAAAAAATTAAAAAGTCTTCATTGTAATTTGACGTCAAATAATATTTGATACTTATATTAATATTTTGTACGTGTACACTACTTATCTTTAGTTGTCACTGCAATGTTTAAATGTTAGAAGAATATAATTTTTGCGGTCAAAAACTTCTTCACTCAACCTTTTTGCCCGTGACTGTACCCCTGCATATTCCTAAGCTCCAGCGGATACATTTGATTAACCTGACTAGACAGGCTTCATTGATTTACAGTTTGGCATCTACTTTAATCCTAAGCCAATATCCAGTTACTAACTAGATAAGGCATGAGCACCGAATTTACATGATGTGCTATTTTATATTGATGCAGATTATTATTTAGATATATGATAAATAAATAAAGACCCTATAACCCTGAAAGTTTTATGATACTTTAAAATAGTAATTTTTTTAATAAATTTATTCCGAGAGATTAGGATTTCAAACAATTGTAATTGGAAAGCTTATATTTGGATCTGAAATTATCATAATTTTTTTCTATATACGTGATAATTTTCAGAGACATTTTTAATTCATGCTGAAAATGTATTTTAAACAAACAATATTAATAAAAAAACATTCCATTTAATACCAAGCTATTATCGACGTCAAACCCATTAACGACAATTAATTATTTTCCTCGAACAATAAAATTAGTGTACAATAAATTCTACCAATAATTATAATTATTCTTTTCAAAAATACACGGCACGGATGAGGTGCAATGTACAATCAAATTATTTATGTTATTTCCGTCAGTGCCAACAGCAAATCTGTATATGATTCGTTAAATCGAACGTAATCTCGGTAAAAACGGACGATCGCCCGATGCTGGACATTAATCGCCCGTTAGCGACGCATTATTCACGGGCACGCGTTGCACCGAACCCACCACCCTGTATCACCCCTTCAATACACGCACTTATAACCCACATATCGTCGTTTACCAACAAACAAATACCTACCTCATTTTCATCAGCATAAAGCTCAATTTAGAGTGCACGCAATATAAAGTTACGTGTACAGTCACCTACAAGATCGTTTAACTAATCCAAGCCAATATATTCTCTATTTCCCAATGAATAAAATTAATTATTTTTAAAATTCCGTATATACGACCGTTCGGAACTGTTCGTTAGCGTGTTACAGGCACTATTGTATCAATGAAACGATATCGGCATTTTCAACTTTATTTAAATAGCATTAGAGTGTAAAATGATGAGTACCTGTCAAAGATGTATTTATTAATGCGGATAGAATATGGCATAGCATTTATTACTCCAATATCAACAGCCACAGTTGCATTCGACAATTAATTATTTGTAAACAATATCGGAGGTCGTGTACGCTCATAAATGGCTTGCTTTCGATGTAGATGCTTGATTCAATATTGATATTAGTCAATGATACAGTGTTACTGAGCCACATAATCGCATTAATGACGTATACTGGTAATATATTAATTGACTAATTGAGGCAATTAATATATTAGCACTAACAGTTTGGATCATTGGCCAGGCGTATTTGGAAACAATGAACATTATATTAAAAATAAATAGGCAGTCATTGGGATTGTCGATAGAAGTAAAAACTCAGTCACATAAGCATTTCTGTGTCGCGAACACATAAGTTTTGCCCCTACCACAAATCGTTCAACGTGGCAAAATAAATTTTTTTTGCTCGTTTATTATTCTAATAATTATACCTAATAAAATAATTTATAAGAAATATATTTAATCCTTAATAAAATTCAACCAAAATACATTCAATTTAAAACTGTTATTCTATTTTACCAATTTCAAAAAATAGTTATTCCATGATAGCTTGAAGTGCGTAAAGCGATCGACGCGTGTGATGGAGCAGAAGGCTTCCACTCGGCCGAGCGTGAAGATACCGCGATAGTTCGCTCCACTACCTCACTGTGGACACCTCCACATAGGCTAATGTGCTTATACCTATGGTGGTTTGGCTTTATATTGTCAGTTTATTAGGCACTAGTTTCAACTTATAGGAGTTTATGCTACATTTTGTTTTAATGAAGTCGTAAATATAGTAACATGTTTTTTTTGGTATTTCAGAGGAGTAACGTCTTCTCTGATACGTCGCTAGTTCTATGACCGCTCCAAGAACGAAAGCCAACACCTTAGTTGGTAATTTTACTTGTGGACACTCAAAATTATTTAGTATTAGACAATAAAAATAAAACTACTTTGTACAAAGTTCAATAGTAACCTGTTTTTTATAAAGCTTTTGAATTCGATTGTACTTAGATACCCGAAACTTTACTTACATTTGAATAGGCTTCCTATATGAGACCTTGATAGAACTACAAGTACTTATCTGTAATAACGGTACATTTAGAAGCTCTAAATTTTATTTCAGCTGACGAATATTCCCGTAAACATTATCCAAAGTTTTCGAGAACACATCTGTCGCAAACAAAACGCAACTCCAAACGGCTCTCGAATTTAATACTCTGAAAATGAATATTTATAAAGGCGTCGACTGTTAATCCTGTATTGTTACATTTTCACTCCTCTTGACTGATGACGTCAAGACAATACGGGGGCTCTTATGGTGATTGTACATCGCATACAACTTGAATGAAGGGCTTTAACGTTGTATTATATTTTACTAAAGAAATGCGAATGGTGTTTGTAAGGTACCTATGTTTTTTTCCTGTTGAATACTAAGTATTTTCGTGTAATAGTTGTAAGTGCTGATTGTGTTAAACATGACGATCAAAATGTAATTTTATTGACAGAAATAGTCTGCATTAGGATTTAAAGATTCACTCTGCAAGAGGACTTTGTATGGTTTCACTTAACTTATCATATCATAGCAACATAATATATTATGGCAATGTATTTTTACCTGTATAAAGAAATTGCTTTATATTTTATTTTTTCAATATTGATTATCAATTGCTAAATTAATTTAGTATAATAATATCAAAAAATACAATGCCAGCCCCAGTGTACGCGTTCCAAGAAAGCGCAGTGTTCATCTAAGGAATTAACGAACAAAAGGCTTAAGTTAGCTCCGACGCCTTGCTTTGTTTGAACGATTCGTATAAAAGATCTCGGCTCAACAGCTGACGGCCCGTCGTTTACAGATCAAATCTGCTCTTAAAAGCTTGCGATATTATTGAGCATCCTAATGTTTAGGCAGATAATTTGCCAAGAGAAGATATTATAATTTCTTAAAAGGTGTATTTTACTAACATAACATACCATCACGCCTATATTCCCGAAGGGTTAGGCAGAGGTGTAACCAATGTACACCCACAGTTTGCCGGTATGTTTAGGTCCCATGTAAGAGGGGGCAAGTCTATTGCCATTAACCGGGCACAAATCCTAACTCCGAGCTGTCACTGAGAAATTCATAGAAAAACCCAATAACACTTCGCTCGACCTGGGAATCGAACCCAAGACCTCTAGCGTAGCAGTCGCGCTTAGGGCCACTTAGCTAACGAGGCAGTTATTAGTAATCACACTTTGATGTTCATGACTGTGTGTTTATTCATAGAACTTGATCGTAGAACAGTTTGAACCAATATGTCAATTTTCCTGTTAATAGTCATTGCTCATTATGACAGTATCGACACAGCAATGGAACGATCCAACCGGAATAATTTCGAATAATCTAACCAAGAGCTGTTAGCGTTGCCCTCAAGTCGTCACCTTTATAACTTGCCATTCCAAAAATATTGTATCGTACACTATTCAGCCTTAAATTGAACGGCAAATTATTTGCTGTGTCAGACCCGTGCTGTAATGAGTAATGAGCTTTATATCGACGACTGACAAAGAACACACATTATGCGCAATAACGTTGATATTCAATTTAGTGCTTATCAATTAAATTCTGCTTTTACATTTCCACGAAGCTCAAAATAAAATGCTCAAACTAAAGTTGCTGAAAACATTAAAATGTTCGCATTTTTTAAAATCATTTAGTTAACAACTTCTTAGTTCGTTATTTGATTAAATAAATTAAACATAATTTCACTCAAACAAATTTTAAATTGCCTTTAATGACCTGAAGTACAGAGCAGTACAATGGGTGCAACGAAACAGATTACAAATGGCGGACGTAAATCACGGTAACACTTGCAGTTAAGGAGATATCGCCCATTCAGCTCACTGCATCTTAATTAACCTTAGTCGTAAATATTATGCTTGTACCATGTACTATACATACTGCATACACTAACTAGCTTTTGCCCACGACATCGCCTGCGATTCTTCTTAATAATACTAGTCCATTATTGTCCCACTGCAAGGCAACGGCCTCTTCTCATACAGAGAAGTCACGAGCATTGATCACTACGCTAGCTCAAGGCAGATTGGTGATTTCAATATTTTTTTTGAGATTTTTCTTAGTATTAAGTATTTTTTGATAATAAAATATAGCCTATCATAGTCTACACACAAGGTTAACGTAGATTTCCATTAGCGCAAGAATTTTTGGAATCGGACCAGTAATTCCGTAGATGAACGCGTTCAAACAAAAATAAAACAAACAATTTCTTCAGCTTCATAATAATACATAGTAGGTATAGACGGAAGAGGTAGGTCGCGTTGTAAATGTTAAAAAATTACAATATTTCTGTTTCAGGGTTCCAAGAATAAGTATTTCTTTTCATGTAACGCCACATTACACTTCGATTCCTAAGACACAGAACCACTAGTGCTACTGCATATTGAGCCACTACTGGCGGCTACAAGTTACAAACAAAATCCTTACATTTTCTATGGTCTCACTAAAGGCCTACCGCCATTCCCAAAGTTCCAGAAAATCCTGAAAGAATTTTAGATGGAGAAATTTCGAAAGTCTTAATTTGTTAGTATCTTGGAACTAATTGAACTATCTAAACTATTTGCTATGAAATTATTTTTTTTGTATTAGTTATCCAGAGTTTAATGATAAAATAAACGCATTTATATAATTAATGGATTTATATATGCTGACAATATAATGAGCAATATGTTCAGTTGTAAAAGTCAGTGTTAATATTTACCGGTATTCGATAGCTCAACTTTATTAAATCGGAAGGGGACGTCAGATAAATAAATGTATCCATTTATTTTCACATTTGTTTACTTGCCTGCATGTAGTTACACAAATAATCGTTTAATTAAAACTTGGCGTAGGTATTTATATAAAAAGGCAAATATAAATATTAACGGCGAAATAATTATGATCAGTGAATCAATATGAACTGTGAGAGGAGCAATGAGTGATCATTGATGTTTCCTTAAAAATATGACTTAAATAACTTTAATTCTTTTACCATAGCATTACAAAAATATACCTACATATTATATACCTACGTTGCAAAATAACTAAGCTTACTATAAGCTAACATTAAAATAACGATATAGTTGTAACATTCTTTTTCTTATGCTATATTGAATGTAGTATAACAAAATCTTGGAAACTCTTTAAAAAAATCATTTCAGTGTATCGCAAGCTAAGGTACTATCTACATACGGATCCCTGTTGAATTTATTAGAATTTTATGTAGGTGTTTTCCATGTTCTATGATAATCAAGAAGACATAAATCCATACCATCAGGCCTGTACTTCCCAAAGGGTTAAGCAGAGGTGTACCAATGTACTGTACTGTACTGTTCGTCGGTATGTTTAGGTCCCATGTAATAGGCGGCGAGCCTATTGTTATTGACTGGACACAAACCCTAACTCCGAGCTGCTACTGAGAATTTCATAGTAAAACCAAATAATAGTTTTTGCTCGACCTGGGTATCGAACCCACGACTTCGAGCGTAGCAGTCGCGCTTAGGATCACTAGGCTACTGAGGCAGACATGAAACCAGATTCTTTAAACTATTGGTTTTATTATTACTAAATAGTTTCCCTATCATCTTACCTCCTTAAAGCAATACTATAGAGACATCTTTCCACCATGTAAACAAATAAATAATGTCCCGTATATTTCCCGGGAGCATCTGTGCTCCGTCTCAGGACTCTTGACTCAAGTCTGGGACTCCAAAACTGTGGTTGACATAGATCGATGTGCGACCACGGACCTCCGTCGCCGGGACCGGGACAACACTAAGTGACTGATTGCGGGACCCAAGCCCACATGAACTCACTGTTACATTTTGTTTATTTATCAATTTATTTCGATGTTTGTTGAAACTTTGGACTGGACTTAGCTGACGATATGGTACTGCCTTGCCTCACACTAGGAATTTCTCCTGTATCATGGGTGCGTTTATAAACATAAACTTACATACACAAACAGCCAGACCCGGAACAACTACCTGTAGGCCATACAAATATTTGTTCCGCGCGGGAATTGAACCTGTGACACGCAGCGCAGGCACTGCGCCAATTGTGTCTAACGTCGTATTGATGTAGGTATGTTCCTTGTGCCTATCATAGAAACTACCATAGTAAAACTAAAACTATTAAAGATGAAGAATAAGAACATAACATACATACCATAACGCCTATATTCCCTGAAGGGTTAGGCAGGGTTATGTGTAGGTCCCATGTAATAGGCGGCGAGCCTATTGCCATTAACCGGGCACAAATCCTAACTCCGAGGTGCTACTGAGAATTTCATAGAAAAACCCAATAACACTTTGCGCGACCTGGGAATCGAACCCAAGACCTCTAGCGTAGCAGTCGCGCTTAGGACCACTAGGCCAACGAGGCAGGCAATAGGTTAACTCAGAAGCTCATTGCTTCCATTCCAGTCTTTACTAAAGTCAAAGGCATTTATTTCAAATAATACATTTACAGGAACTTTTGAATTGTCAAGAAGTCGCTCAGGCAGTCAGAAAGTCACTCTTTTCCATTATTTGAATAGTCTTATTCCTATCCTAGTCTCTGTTTCGTTGCTATAAGGTCAAAGTCAAAGTCAAAGTCAAAGTCAAAATCATTTATTTCAATTAGACCATTAAAAGGCACTTTTGAACGTCAATTACATGTTACAATTAAAAATATTGAATCTAGTTGCTAGATAATTAAACCATTTGTCTATGGGTAAAAGAAATCCCTTCAGAGTATAAGAGGATTTATTTTCCTTTCTCTACTCTCTACGGGTAAATGTTTATTTTCAATATCAGCAGTGTCAATCAACAGATCGGTGGCTCGGCTAGGTGACGGCAGACGGTGCGCAGGGCCCAAGTGGCGTAAATAATTGATAAATTGCCGCCGCAGTCCCCGGAGTGACCCCGGACCAAACTTGGAATTTACGACCATTTAATTGTAGCTTAATTCCCAAACTAGTCTTAGCTCATGATATATAGTTCGGGAGCAACCCGTGGTTTAGTTATGTTTTCGTTTGTTGATATTATTGCCGGACTGAATAGACCAGCAAAGGCAAAGAAACTAATAATAATCTATACTATAGTTTTTTTTTATATTATTAAATGTTTTTATTTTTTATATTAATATTTAAAAATGTAAATTATATGTGTATAAAATAATTAAATGGAATAATGATCTATACTGATATTAAAAAAGGAAAGATTTTTTTGTATGTTTTTGTTTGTTTTTACCGAATAAGCTCCGAAACTACTGGACCGATGTTTCACCAATAGATAGCTATATTATTCCTGAGTAACGTATACTACATAACATTACGCTACGACGCACGGGAGCAGAGTTGTAACCGAAAACGTAACTTAACGCAGGTGAACGCGGACAAAGTCGCGGCGGAAGCTAGTATATGTATAAAATCATATCATCATCACACAAATATTTCCGGTACTGCCTCGGTATGCTAGTGGTTTTAAGCGCCACTGCTACTCTAGAGGTCTTGGGTCCGATTCCGAAGTCGAGCAAAAAGTGTTCTTGGGTTTTTCTATGGAATTCTCAGTAGCAGCTCGGAGTTATGATTTGTGCCATAATGGCAATAGGCTCGCCCCCTATCACATGGGACTTAAACATACCGGCGAACTGTAGGTGTACATTGGTACACCTCTGCCTAATCCTTCGGGGAATACAGGCGTGATGGTATGTTATTTCCGGAATCGGCTTTCGAAAGTGAATATCGATACTGAATACTGTATTAATTCCAACTGAAGAGTGTTTCATCAAATCGTTTGTAGAAATGTATGTTATAACAGAATTCCGAGAATATAATGCAATATCGGTAATATTTAATGATTGGAAACACGGAGTATGATAAACGGTACTTAAAAAGTTGTATTTAATCCTATAGCAGGAAAAAAAAATTCGTAATAGTCAACTGTTCCACACATTTAGAGCAGGCCTGTGCACACCGCGTTTTTTCAACGCGGCGTTGACGCGCGTTTGTAGCGACACGCACGCGAGTCAGACAAAACCAAACTGCAATGTGGAAAGAAACACGCGCTGTCGACTCGCGTTCCCAAAAGGCGCGTCGACGGCGCGTTTAAAAAACGTGGTGTGCACAGGCCCTTAGGTGTTGCACTTTTGTACAGAACAGCTGGTTTTTTTTTAAATAATTGTCAGAAAATTTCTAATTTGGGGGTTTAGAATCATATGTAAATAATATCCATGGTAAAATTTTTCTTTACGATATTCCTTTTACCCGTTATATGTATACTCACATCTTATCTGTTTCTTATCTGTCCATACTTGTCTGTTTTGAATTCCAGCTTTTCTTTAAATACGTCATCATCAAAATATCATCGCATTTACCGCAATTAATTTTCTTATACATATACATAATTCAACATACATGTATACCATCACGCCTGTATTCCCCAAAGGGTTAGGCGGAGGTGTACCAAGTACACCTACAGTCCGCGGGTATATTTAGCTCCCATGTAATAGGGGGCGAGCCAATTGCCATTACGCGGGCACAAATCCTAACTTCGAACTGCTACTGAGAATTAGTAGAAAAACCCAATAACACTTTGTTCGACCAGGGAATCGAACCCAAGACGTCGAGCATAGCAGTCGCGCTTAGGATCACTAGGCTAACGATGCAGTCATAATTCAAGCGTTTGCCATAGCTCATTCCGAATTCTACGAAATCTCACAAATTGTAAAGAATAATGTCCAAAACCAATGAAACCTTACAAAAATATAGCTAATGTAAATTCCGACAGATATTCTGAGTACTTATAATTGACTAAAAAACTGATATAAGTCATGTGTCCGACGATTACGCCCGGGGCGAGAGTAATATGCACGCAATAATTGCCCGGCCACCGCCCGCCCCGGGCTCAAGCGACATTCGTTTGGTAATAAAAATGTAATAAGTACTTCACTTTATTTTATGTACTCAGTTTTAATTACTTATATAGAACCGAGACTTGTTTAAAAGTGGAGAACCTATGAAAAATATCAATTCACTAGCTTCTGCTCGCGACTTCGTTCTCGTCAAATTTCATATAATATCACACGGGAACCGTACCTACATTTTTTCAGGATGAAAAGTCTCCTATGTGTTATTCCACACTACAATCTATCTCATTACCAAATATTATCTAGATCCGTTCAGCCGTTAACGCGTGAAAGAGTAACAAACATCCATCCATCGTCACAAACTTTCGCACTTATAATATTAGTAAGATAGTAGGATTTTTTTTTCAATTTTGTTAGTCTTTTTAGTACGATGTACCTTATTCCCAAGAAAATGTTCAAAGCAAACAGCACACTACAAAGCTCTCAGCCCAGACTCAAGTTGCAAAGGGAACAACTACTAATCATATTAGCTATATTAATTACAACCCCGAGCGGAGCACTGCCGAATGAAAATCTATGGTAAAACTAAACTCCGGAAATTCCCGGTAGAAACTAATAAACTGGAAATCCGTGCAGTGTTCATATTTGAGACGGCTTCTGTGAAACAGAACTTTGTGTTTACGATTTTCACTAATTAGTCTTTCCATTAATTCATTGCAATGTGTGTTCTGTGAAAATGTTAATATACAAATATTTCTGGGAAGAGGTAAGTCAACACATAATATTATGAGCTGCATTTACCTAGATATACTGAGATTATTATTTATTAAGATGAGATAGATATTAAGTTATTGCTGCATAGCCCTCTTCCTGTCTCCTAAGTTTTTGCTGTGCCCGACAGGGTCCACAATGATTCTGTATGTTTATATTTTTAAGACCGTTTATGTACATTATGCAACGCAATAAATGCTTGAGTATTGAATATTTAAACATTAAAATAATGTGTCGTTTACTTTAATAATATTTAGATACAAATTCCATATGACTCGCGCACTAAAACGTTCCAATTATCAATTTCGTATCCCATACGGCTAATCGTTCATAATTAACGTTATAACCGCAGAAATCATGATGGCCGACAAATTCACGGGTACATACAATCACAACATTTTCCATGGGGTTACGTTGTAAATTGAACATGGCAGTCTGCGGTTTAATAACTGTGACTATCAGATGCACAGACGGACCAGTGCTCTGCACGTTGATTAAATTATGACCTTTGACTGACTGCGCGGGCACCTGTTTGATTTACCAATACCGAACATTTTTAATAGATAAAGGGATGAAGTTGATAGGTATGCTGTGTGATTCCGGGAATTAATAACGTCTGGGTTATTGAAATGGTTGTGACGGGCATTTCAAAGGGTTGAGGTATTTGCCAAAGCTTTGCTGTGAATATTAGTTTTGAACCTATTGTGTGTGCGTTCTTTCTGCTCACTTGTTGGAAAATGTTTGTGCATTCAGTATAGGAAGATTTTTTGAATAAGGAAAATTAATTATTTAATATGGATCGATTGTGTGTATATGCATTCTTTCTGTTCACTTGCCGGAAAATGTCAATGCATAAAAAAAAATTAAAATAAGCAATACACGAATTATTTTTTTAATATAAGCACATTTTCTGCCATCCTTCTTGAAATCTTCTATGCTGATTTTGATGATAGGGTGGGAATTTCACAGTTCCAACTTAAAACTTGCTGTGTTGTTAAAAGTCGTGATTGCCGCATTGAGCAAGCGTGGTGATCAATGGTAATGCCTTAACTGTTTAGGAAAGGTTGGAATTATTATTATTTATCTCACTATTACACACACTGTCACTCTCATTGTATGATCTTACTGTCACTGTACATTTGACACTAGAGTTGTACATTCAAAATGATACTCTTATTTGCATCACACGCATCAAATAATTTATTGTAAATTATTTTGTGTTGAATGCCAGAGGAGCGAGCAACGACAGCTGTGCAAGTAAAGTCGAGCGCGAAATCGGACGAGTCCCGTGTTTGGGACGAAACATAACAGTCATGGATATGGCAATTTTTGAAAGTAGAAATAAACTGTCATTTATTTATTACAACAAAAGGTTTTTTTTCCTTAAATAGGGACTTATTCACTCTATCCATTCTTGCCAAAGGAATAGGCACTTTTAGCTAGCTTTATTATTTTATATTAGTTAGTAGTATATGAACATAACCGCTCCAGTAGTTTCAACTTTAACTTCAGTATATTTTATAGGTACAATGTAATGTAGTTTCATACTTCTATGTGTGTATGGACAAACTAGCTTATCATTAGTTTCCACCTCAATACTGAAATTAAGTCGGTCCCTTTATTCGGTCCTTTGTGTTTGTCTAGTTAAATTAAGTTGAAAATTTATTCCGTATCAGTTTTGTCGGAACCCTCTGTGTCAGCGAGGAATTTATAATTTTGGACGCAATATTAATATAGTTGAAGCTTTAATTAGTTTTTGATGATAATTGTTTGCCCGCAGCTATATTACTAGTGCAGTTCAAATAATTGCTAAACTTGTGTAAAATTGCAAATATTCCTGTTGTGGTTACGAATGATTAATAATTCCATTTGGTATTAATTTAATTAGTTAGCAGTACTTCAGTGTTTAATTACGTGTAAAATATTTTTTTCATTAAAAATATTTTGTGGTTGAATGCCGCGGAGGGGTTTTGACGTGACAATTTCAGCTCAAGTTACTCTGCAATTAGCTGTGAGTTCGTTCCGTGAGTGCGAGTGATGTTGCTAGACGCGGCAGTGAATTAATATTCTCGTCGGTCGCGCGGACGATGACGTCACTAGCAGCGGACGCGCGTTCACGCATGCCTTGGTTCCAGACCGACCGTTCACCAACACTCATTAGGGTATACCCGGCGATTTGCCTCCAAATATTTGGAAGTTTAATAGAATTTGCGCGGATTTGTAGCCACGATGCTGGGGAAATTAAAATTTAAAATTCGTGGTGGTAAAAATTTAGTTATTTCTTTGCGTGTTTTGTTGTCATGTGTTATTTAAAGACAGCGTTAAAAGTTGTATGGAAGATATTATATTAATAAGCTTAATCTGGAACATATGTATATTATTCAAAATAATATCAGTATATTAATTTTCCAGTGCAAAGCACAGGCCTCTTCTCATACTTATAGAGAAGGCACGAGCTTTGATCACTACACTTGATTGAGGGGGATTGACGATTTAATACTTATATTCTTTATAAGTCCTTACGATGTTTTTCTTTGTCGTTTCCAGTTACGTCCAAGATAAACTTAGACGGTACTAGTACATATGAATTGAACAAGTCCCATTGTGTTTGCCCGGTATAGAACCCACGACCTCATGAGAGACGGGTCATTTACCGGTGAGCAATTACGACATTTTTATCATTTGTAAATTAATTGAAGAAATCCTTTACCGGACCCTGTCCATAATCTCAGTTTAATTCCGGTTCACCTGTTTCATTCTGTTGTTTAAAATATCTACACGATGTCCTTTCTCATCAATTGTCAAAATGAGGGCATAAATTAAAGTCCCCTGGCACGGGGCAGCTGAGATTAATGTTGGTATTAATCGAGTGACCGCCGCACTCCCGCCCTCTTCCGGGCAAGAACGTTTACTGTTCAACCCTCTGCAGCTTTTTACTGTCTTTTGTTTTATAAATAAATGTTGGGAGAGATTAGATTTGCAGTGTTAATTAAATGTGAATGTGAAATTTAGTTGTGAGGTTTTGTCTGTGAGTTTTTAATGAAATAGTTCTATCAGTGCTTCATGCATGCATTGTTTTACGCGTCTACGATTCTCCCACGGGACAAATATTTGTATTGCCAATAGATAGTCGTTCCGGGTCTGGTTATTTGTGCATGTGAGTTTATATATTTGTAAAAGTACCACTGATACGAGTACAGAAGAATGTAAATTTAGAAAAAGAATGAGATTCAAAATTCGTTATTATTTTTAAATTATATTTTTTTTAATAAAAAGAATGTGTACTCTGTAAAATCCTCTTACAAATAAGACCAATGTCACAGTACATCAAATATTTTAATTTTGATATTTAGACTCAAAATATCAACACCTAAATAAACTCTTCTAGAAAACTAACGCTAACAATCTCTCCGAAGCGTGTATCAGAACCGGTGCGGTCTTAATGATTTGTTGGGAGCCCGTAGGAATGAGACGTACTCGTAGCGTGTAGGTGACCGCCAATTAAACTAGCGGGTGGTTTATCTTGCACGCCGCATGCGAGTAACGAGCGTGTCTTCAAACCCTCCAGCGCTGTCCGCATGAGTCTCACCACGTTGCCTTACGTACCGATATGCTGGGCGAAATTAAGGATTGCGTGCATGTTGAAGGGTTATCCAAGTAATTAATTTTGTTTTTAGTCTATTTATTACTTACCAAAAACACTAGGTGACTTTTTATCCATTGGTAATGTATAAGGGTTTTTTTTAATATTTCAGAGTTTGTTCCGTAGTGAAAAACAACATATTCTTGAGAATTGTTACTACTTAAAAGCTTTCCAATGAATCAAAAGTCAGTCTGTTTAATAGTAAACTTGAAGACAAAATAACTTGAGACGGTTTATGATAATGTTTCGTATCTCCACAATTATAAATATGGAAATTTCTTCATTTTGTAAATGACTAAATTTTTTTATCAATTTTTTTACTTAACATTTTATAACATAATCCACTTTGAGTCATAAAGATTTTCCAAGACACTTTACTTACGTTTGCTTCAATACTGTATAAACACATGAAGCCGGCTGGCCTGCCCCACATAAAACCATTTCACAGCCAGAGCACCCGAACAATGACATTTAATGTAATTTAATTTCCTGAAGCCCTATTTTATCGCCGGATTATTTGATCAAAGGGCTAATCGAGTCCACATACCTACAGTTTAGCCAAAGATAAACTTGCGACATGCGGGCGGCTGTGCGTGTTTAACTAATGACCGAGTCATGGGGGCCTATCGGGAGCGGTGGGGAGTGGGGGCCGGGGGAAGCGGGGTGCAGGTCCAGCGATATCATTAGCCACAGATGCCGCTGCCCGGTGCCCGGTATAAATACATTAAGTGCGCCGTCAAACTGATAAAGCTCGCTTCAAACATAGTTTTGCGCCGAGATTACCCCAGCTGAAGCCGGGTTAACGTTTATTTGACAGTTTTTTGTTTACGTTAAATATGGTACTATCGTATCATATTTATGACACACACACTTCATAATTCTCTCTTCTACCCTTAAACGACGACAGTTTAAGCGTAGCGTTCCACTATTCGCATCAAAATCAATAGACAATGAAAAACAGCGGCCACTGCATGGAATATGGCGCCATAAAATTCTATAAACCCAATAAAATTCGTGCTCGGCGTTGGAACGTCCACATAAAATCTCAAAGTACATAAACATATCATAAGAGGGGATGTAGAGCGAGTTATCCTCACAAAGAGAGTTTTTCTAAGGGATAAGCGGTGGTTTCCCCAGATGGTTATTTTATACAGTGAAGTCGAGTTAACGGCCTGGGTTTTTAGCATTCGTAGCTCCGCCGTAGGCGCGCTACGGCGTAGACCCACGCGGTAAGCTTACTGCCTCGTAGCATCATCCTGTGTAAATGAAGGTATTGGCTAAATGTGATTTCAGCTTATCATAATAATATTATAAGCAAACTTATTATAATAATGTTCTAAAAAAGAGGTACACATAATAAATGTTTAATAGTCTATAAATATAAAACATCATAAAAGAGTTGGTGGTACTTTTTATTTACTGCGGCAATACCTCCTCGTTTATTGCGATATAAATCGGCGACTAGATATGATTTATCAGCTCATCACTCCTGGTTAGGTGTGAGTAATGTTCCAACCGTGATTGCAACGTTATAAACGTCGTGATGTATAGTAACCGGCACGAGTCGTGAGCACAAACTTCAAGTCAATTTCTGGGTTCATTCTTGTTTTATGGTTTTTTTGCACGCGATTGGTTCGTCAGTCGGACCATTGGCATGCAGCGTTGGCGACCCAAAAATCCAAGCAACACAAAAACAAACGTGTAGTTAGTGCTTACGACTCTTGCCGGTTACTATATCTCCGTGTCGTAAATGTTCGTTATAAGACAACAAATCCGAATGAACCGGACCACGGCTGACTTAAAACACATTACCATACTCTGGGGATGCTCACTCACCCTTTATACAGACATCGGGACGTTTAAATTGAAATGGATCGGATTCAAGAGTCCATCCATCACGGTCTTTGTCTCATATCTAATGGTTTTTTAATAATTCCACTTCGGACTTCAATGTGTCGTCCCTCATTAGAAAGAGGAGTGTGATCGAGTGCAGATTGTTCGCAATATGACAGCCAATTGACAGTTCTCAATGATAATCGAATTATGAAAGCGAGACGATGCAGACAAAAGGTGTCATTGACGTTTGAAATGAAGAATACAGACAGAATATTAAACAGTGTGTGATTGAATATACGATTTGTGATAGGGCAGACATTTTAGAGTTCTTTTTTTAATAAAAAAAGTAAAATTTCTCAAGATATACATATATATATATAAGTATAGGTTATATAGATAGATAGACTAGGTACTAGAAACTAACTAGACTATAGAAACTGCCTCGTTAGCCTAGTGGTCCTAAGCTATTCCCAGGTCGAGCAAAAAGTGTTACCTATTGGGGTTTCTATGAAATTCTCAGTAGCAACTCGGAGTTAGGCTGTGTGCCCGGTTAATGGCAATAGGCTCGCCCCCTATTACATGGGACCTAAACATACTGGCAAACTGTGGGTGTACATCGGTACACCTCTGCTTAACCGTGAGAGGAACACAGGCGTGATGGTATGATAGATAGTGGAAAAATACTAAACACGGTACCATTTATTTAACTACCAACATACATAAACTTAAAACTTCCCTTTTCATTAAATTCCAAAACAAAAAAGTATTTCCAAGCATTTGAGCGCGCACAGTCGCATTACTCGACAATTTAATTTACAATCTCGCTGTTCTCCCTTTGTTTATCTATTTCATAAATATATTATTCCGATGTCATGAGCGGAAAGTAAGACAATAAAGGTACGAAGACAGGAATGCAAAAGGGGCGACCGAACAAAACGACCACGTTCACTGACCGCTATAAACAACGGGAAACTATGTGTGCGGTCACCTTTATATTTCATGCAAATCGACCTGCTGCCGGCGACTGTTTGTAGAATAATCGTATTGCGTGATAAACGATATTTGTTGCTTACTTTGCGGTCCTCGAGGAAAATAGTTTTTGTAAGACTATTATTCCACTTGAAGATATTTAATAGGCATGTTGTTGTTATTTATTTATTCATAAGCTGCTAGTACAGCCAAACAAACTATTTAGTATATAGGCAGTTTATTTGCAATTACTTTTAAACAATGTTGTAAGTGTACTGAGCTGTCAACTCTTTTACATCACATCCATAAGTGTGTCATAAGCTTAAAAAGTTATTACGCATACAAAAAATACGAATATTGCAGTGTAGTAGACAGACGAATAATTTTGCTTGTATACTAAATAGTTGGTTCGATTGTACATGTGTAAGGGTTGTAAAGAGCACGACAAAACAGCGAATGCGAACGATCATGCTTCATATAATGAAATTTCACTTACGCGTAATATAATGTTCGACATAAAGAGTGTTATCTAAAAATGCATCTCCGAACACGATCTATTCCCTCCATAAAAGTTACAAATAACCGCGAAATGACGCGTCATTAAATAATATCGTCGAGATAAGTGTAGATTAATGTGGTTTTTTATATCGTTCGATCGACATGGCGCTTGAAACGGCCCCTTCACCCATTAAAACCGCAAGAGCAGCCGATGTATGCGATTTCAAATTACGATATCGCAACGTTATCGTGCAGAGAAGAAATCAAAAACCTAACATGAATGAACAAATTTCAAATACATTAGATTATGATAAATCAGAATTTTGTACGACACAGTTATCAACCGTGAAGAACCGGAGAAGTTATATTCAAATTGACTAGCATTAGTTTCCACGTATCTAAAATTATTTCCCCATATTTTATGGGACATTCATATATCAAAGCTATGAAAAAGTTTGCCCCACCTACATAATATTGGTAGGGCAAGCATCTGTGCAGAAATCACCCGGTCACTAGAATATTGTTTTCACTATATTAGAAACGTGATCGCAATTTTTAAGAGCGAAAAAATTCTATTTCAACTCGACTCTCTGACGTTGGGCGTATTTGATTATACGTCGAGTGTGTATTCCCTTTTACAGTGTTATAAAGTGAACGATATTGGGGAATTTTACGATTCCATCTACATGCTATATTGAAATATTAACTTTTGGATTAAAACTACGCGACCCGCCAACGGCATGACGTAAGTGATTTCGTTAAAATGTAACTTTTATAGAGGGGAATATTCGGACTTCATTTCATATTTTTTTAATATGCCGAGCTAATTTTATTATATGGCTAATTATTTTCGAGGAAAGCAGCTTTTACACCGCGTCTGATTTCCATCTACCCTTCCAATAGGTATATATAATATTTACATAGATGCGGGTATAATTAATCACTCGGATGTCCCGGTATCTAAATGTATGCATGTCCTGACCGTCTCCAGTTTGATTTTCATTAGGGCAAATCACGCTCCACGCCGCTCACATCAATTTATAGGTGTACATATCACGTGTCACAGTGTATTCGTAACATCATAGCGATGATTGAGTGCAGTATACAATGGAGAATCTCCGAAGACGGTGGGAATATGGCCATTAATATAGATCATGCTTCATTGAGATTTATTATTACTTTATTTATTTATATTAATTATTAACTCATCATCACTATCATTACAGGAATTTCCTAATTTAATAGTGTGACCATAATTACACTTTAATTATTTGCCATAACATTTTGTACATCGTAGTTTTTGTGAACTCATTCAGAGAATAAGTAAAAAGTCCTATGCTGTCTGCTACGTCATTAATACACGCAAGGTACGCGTAGGTAAGATATATTTATGTACCTATCTATGACCGCATTTTTAAGGTTTATCGAGTCTATATACTATAACATACCTATACACATATCGACATTATAAAATAAATTATCTCGATATTACAAAACTTTTTCATAGGTACGGTTTATTTAAAAATCTTTAAAACAGTGTTTGAAACACAAAACGTATCAGAACTATTATTATCAATATATCTTGCGCAACACGTTCCGCTAACCTACATTCGTAATGCATTGTTCTATATCGCACTAATTATAATAGGTACCTGGTAGATATGCAAGGCATGCAATGTGAGCTGTAAGTCAATCAATAACAGTCTGCCGACTCTAAATCCGCATCAGTTTGAAACTTGATCCATACTGCTAGACTGAAGCCCATTTGATGAACGTCTGACTATCGCCTAAGATACCTTACTGAACGGATTCAAAGATATAGTCTACCTAGAGAACTATTCGTATGCTCACACCAGCCGTGATGTTCACTGGAGACATGAAGGCCAATTCTACTAATTAAGAACGTCCATAATCTAGTCGCAATTACATCTAAGGGACAATGAATCAAAAATATAAAACCCTAGCCTAATGACAATATGCGCGACTGCTACGCTAAAGGTCTTGGGTTCAATTCCCAGGTCGAATTTGTGTCCGATTAATGGCAATAGGCTCGCCCCTATTGCATGGGATCTAAACATACCGGCGAACTGTGGGTGTACATTGTGACACTTTTGCCTAACCCTTCGGGGAATACAGGCGTGATGGTATGTACATGAAAAAATGTAGTTAGATAAGAGGCATTATTGACAGATTGAGACTGCGATCCTAAAAGTAAGTAAAAGCGTACATTAAAGGTTTTTAAATCATTAAGAGTTCTTGTAAAATTATTGTCTGTCGACAGTCCAAATAAGTTTCAGATAAACGAATACGGCCGCTCCTTTGCGCTTTAATAATTTTCACTCTGGAACTTAACTGTGTTTTATTTCAATAGCTTATATTTGTCTCTTTGTCGATTTATTAATTTTATGATTGGTACGCTTATTGCACACACGTATTTCTTGCAAACGGAGCATTATAGACTAAAAGTGACTTACATGAATTAATAATGTAAGGTAAATAGTACAACTTAATAATATTAGAGACATCATATTGAGAGGACAAAATACAAACATAGTTTGGTGTGCCATGCATCCGTATTCACGTCAACAAGTAGTGACGACTTCGCTTATTGAAATTCATTTTCAGGAAATTAATATTGAGATAACAAGTCACTGTCTACCATTGTCTTATCGTGTCACAATGTCGAAATGATTTTACCAAGTAACCGTGTCCTACAGTGTATAGTGGTTTGTTTGCTATGCATATACATTTATACTTAGAGAAGAAAACACTATACCTATTAGAAATTGTAAAAAAAACATACTTACTAGAATATACGTTTATTATTATTGTAGTAACTGTTTTCAAGAAAGAAAGTTCGTTGAAAAAAACTTAAGTAATCCGCGACAGAAGAAAAATAACCCTACCGTAGCCAAGAAAAGAGCTGATAACTTTGAAACGGCTGAACCGATTTCCATTAAATATAGCTAAGAACAGTCCCGACTAATTCACCTTTCAAACACAAAAAAAATCAAAATCGGTTCCTGCGTTTGGGAGCGATGCCACAGATAGACAGACAGACACACACACACACACAGACAGAGACACGTCAAACTTATTATACCCCGTCGTTTTTGCGTCGGGGGTTAAAAAATTGACCGAGAAATCTATTTTATTTAGATAGAATTTGTTGTAAACCATGTGATTGAAAAATACAACTGTCTCTTACACCTACAAGCTTCGGCAAAATATTTCATTTCACATAGTTTGGCAACAAAGTTACTGTAAATATGAGTATCATCACGCAATACTAATGTAGTTCAAAACCGCGTACGTATATATCAGGATGGCCACCAGTCGGTTCACATTCAAGATAAAAGCTCGCGAATACTTCCATAAGAACTTGGCAGACTCGTCCTACAATTAGTTTGTTATATTTCTCCACCTATGTGTTTTGATCTCTATCTACATTGTATATATTGTTTGTATATATTGTTTATATGTATGAATATATGTATTTATTATTATATTTTATTCTTGGAAATTTTCAGTTTGTCTTCCTTGCACCTACTATATTTTGTCTCTGCATCACCCTAAGGTAGACTGGTAGAAAATGCCTAAGGCATTAAGTCCGCCTTTGTACGTTGTATTTTATTTTACATTTGTGCATAAAGCTTTAATAAATAAATAAATATTCTCATTCATTCATTCTAGTACATACCCTCCTCACTTAAATTCATAACCCTCCTATTTGCGTCGCTGTAGTCGGGTAAATATGTAGGATTACCAGAGTATTTTTAACCGACTTTAAAAAGAAGGAGGTTATCAATTCGTCTGTATGTTTTTTTTGTTGTATGTATGTATGTTACGCGGTAACTCCACCAATTATGAATCGATTTTGATGATTCTTTATTTGTTTGATAGGTTATGATTCTTTATTTGTTTGGTTCAAAGGCAGTCCCATATAAATTTTATTAAAATTTGGTCAGTAGTTTGGTGAAAAAATTTAAATAACTGAAAAAATTATGTTATTCATGTAAAAGAATTAGCGTATTTTGCTTTCTTGTGACTTTTAAGTGGTGTCTTGTTAATTTACGTAGTATAACTGTTCCTTCATAGACATGGATGACAGGAAATTGATACCAAAAAGCGAAAAATAAAAGTACGAGTTTCATGTTTATTTTAGTAATCAAATCAGTATTTTGATAAATCTGCTAAACAAAGCCTTGTCTAAAGTAAAATTAATTCAAGATACATATTTAAGTGGTAATCAATTTAGTTCTCCTTGTCAGAAACTTTAGTCAAATTGGTTGATTATATTGTTGGCTAAACTGAAATCAATATTGAACCGGGATTGTTTATGTAATATTCCCTTGTTACTACTTGTTGTGTTTTAGTTCTATCGGGTCAACTAACAGACAAACTAATTACGCAGCGTTATACGCGTGGTAAGCAGAGCGCTATTAGATTCTTGTTTCATAAAAATAAAGTTTTGTATATTTTGATAGAAGTTTATGTTGTTTTTTTATGAAGTTATTATTAAGGCTAATTAGCCAAGCGATTTCTTATGTTTTTGCGGAAGTTATGGTATAGCAAAAGAACGCCCTACTAAATGAATCACAGATTTTTTCTTAATTTAATTCCCAAGAACGGATAAGTTTACAACATACCATCACGCCTGTATTCCCCGAAGGGTTGGGCAGACATGTACCAATTTACACCTTCAGTTCGCCGGTATGTTTAGGTCCCTTGTATAGGGGGCGAGCCTATTGCCATTAATCGAGCACAAATTCTAACTCCGAGCTGCTACTGATAATTTAAAAAAAAAACCCTATAACACTTTGTCCGACTTGGGAATCGAACCCAAGACCTCTAACGTAGCAGTCGCACTTAGGAACACTAGGCTAACGATCAAATACACCACCAAATGATATCTTCATATAAATACAAAACAGTGTATGACAAACCCGTTTGTCTGACTGCAGTTACACGTAGTAAAGGAAGTCGTTGGCAGTTCCGTCCCCCTCCCCTCACCCCACAGGAAATTCCCGACTCTCAACTTTGCCTCCGATGAAAGAAATACTTTGCGGGAGTTGTTCACGTTTCTTTATTAGCCTTTTGATTTGATGTAAGTCTGGTACAAATAAAGGGTTGCATTTGAAAAATACTTTGACAACATTTTCTGTTTTCTGAAGTCAAAAAGAGAAAATCAAATGATTTGTCTACGCATATGATTGTGGAGAAAGATGTGAGAACTGTGGGAAGTTTGGTCGGAGTCATATTTTTAACTAATATAATATAACCTGTGTCCAGCAGTGGCCGTCCTATGGCGGATATGATATTGATACGATTATTAACTATTCAATCAATTAAAAAATAAATTAAAAATTAAATTAATTCGATTATTAACTTTCAATATAAAAAATACATATATTCTTTCATTATTTTATTCAAAGTCTTGCTGTTCAGTTTTTAGCTTATGCGATTTGTAACTGAAATCAGAGTAACTGTAAAAAAAACCTACGTTTGCTGTTATTTAATTTAAAATGCCATAAAACTATCAACTCCACGTTATTGTTACCTCACAATACCGTATCACTATCCACAATTATAAAATCAACAACTAAAACCAGTGTTTTAGTTGTTGAGGATCCAGTGATCCTATACAATTCAAATGTAAGTAAATACCAGTTAAATAGAGAGCCCGTATCTACAACAGACAAAGCACGAATTTAGAAGGCTTAGTTCGAAACTAAAGCGTGATTTAATTTTAAAGCCAAGTTCTCCCCGCCGCGCGCCGGCATTTAGGAATAGCCTCTTAATAAATCTGCTACTTACCCAACGTCCGGAGTTCGATTCCCGGCGGGGCACGCTGCGAATTAACTAGTTGGCCTTTCGAGTACTGACCAACGGAAGTTGCACTAACTTTGTAATTGGCGGGAATTTATTACTGATATCTTGAGAATACCCTCTCATATTTTGACAGGAGTTGTGGCTTTATTATTTTGTAAAGGGATTCTAGTTTGTGGACGTAGGACACAGGGGTGGTTTGAATAAATTAATTAATGGTGTAGTTAATTACAAATTAATATCAGAGAGGTAACTACTGATCAAATATAAGAACTGTGATGAAAGCAACGTCTCAATAAAAATGCACGTACTCGGTACTAATCACCATAAGAGACAAGTAAATATGCCGTCGCATATAATAGAAGATTTTTCAGACGCTGAAAGATGGTTTCGAATAAAGTTTAATGTAATAATTAGAAAAGAAACAGTTCATTAAATAAAATAAAATTAGCAGACATCCATCAGTTTGGAAAGGAAATTTCAACAATATCTGACAGCTCTGGCTACTTATCTCTTTTGTTGACCGTACATTAAAATTTTAAATCATTCGTAAAAGCTTTTTACTATAAACTTTTTTTATCACCATCATCATCATCGTCACGAAAATAATGTAGAATATAAAAAAAATGAGATGGGATGGGATGGGGATGTATATCGAATATCCAACACGATCTCACAATCATCGATTCACAGCCGAGATTTTATTAACCAAAATAACTGTAGCCAAAATTTCAATAATTATAATTAGTTATCGAAAACCGGTTACAAGACAGTCACGTCTGGCCTGCAGGTCGTCAAAGGGGAACTAATCCCAACTATGATTAATTGAATTTAGGAGTGGCTCGTGGCTCGTGAGTCGTGCAATACCGACGAATCTGTTACTTCAGTCTGCGATATAGTTTGGTGGAACTTGCCAATCTGTTAGTTTTGTAGTTACAGAACTGACAGTTTAGTCAGGTAAGAATTTGGTTTGGTAGGATGTTGATTTTGAATTTGTGCCTTGAATAAACTGGTTATTAATTGATTTAGAAGTACGTAGGGGTATGTTGTGGTGGATAGGGGAGAAAACCACTGGTATGTAGGATATTAAAACGAAAAAAAAAATTAAAAGTATTTTACATTTGTACGCTAACATCTTTTTCATTATATATGGTGTAGACATTAAATAAGCATAATATTTTAATTAGGCCCTTTTTTCGACAAGCTTTTATATCGTTTAAATTTTGTATTTTTTTTTAACTTTACCCCTTACTTTGTTTTAAACTCACATACACAAAAAGCCAGACCCGAACAACTATCTGTAGGCCATACAAATATTTGTTCCGTGCGGGAATAGAACCCGCCATACGCAGCTCAGCAGGCAATCGCTCAGCCACTGCGCTTACCGTGTCGACAATTAATGGGTTTGGTTTAATTTATTTTTCTTTTTCATTAAAAAAAAAAATGAAAGCTTATTTTTAGTGATTTTTTTTTAAGTATAACATGAACTTTTTAAGATGCGTTAATAACATCATGTGTAAGTGTGATTTACCACGCTCAATTTATATTTATCTTATCTCATTTTCTAATACTAACAAGTGGGTTTAATTAATGACCACATTAATGTATAAGCTAACAAGTGAAGTGTACACAGCTGAGTTACGCTCGTTTTAAACAACATTCGGTCACAAGTGGGAATAGTGCTCAAGTTTTTGATAGTTCGTGCGGCTTCGGTATTTACTGGTTAAGTTTAGGGTCAGTTGAAGTCAGTTCGGACAAGTTACACCATCTCGGGGGATGCCGGCGGGCGTGTGTTTGACAGACTACTTTTTAGTTTGTTTACTTTATAATTTAGTGGTTCATTGGGTGTCGCGTCTTAAGTAGGTAGATAAACAAGTTGGGAAAGAAAAAATATTTGGAATCATTTAGTGTTTAACTTTTGGTAAACAACTTTATCTAATAAAGGTATGTTCGAACATAAATGTGGTGTTGTTTTTTTTATGTAATTGAAAGGTAAAGTCCACGGCCCACATGATGTTTGATGGTATAGACATCTGCAATAGCAGAGGCCTTGCAGATTCGTTGCCATCCAAGAGACAAAGTGAGAAATTTTTCATTTGCTTGTAATTATATCGGCACCCAAACCCTTCAAACCGGAACACAGCAACGCTGCTTTGGGGCAAAAATAGACATGGTGGTAATACTTTTTCGGACGAGCTCCTTAACAAAGAGCTCTACTGCTAGGGTTGTATTAAACTGTACCTGGCTGAATTAGTTTTCTTGCAAACACTCATTCGAATTCGTTTTTCAAATTCGAATGTATTAGAAAAGAAACAGTTTTCTATTTAAAGGCACTTATTTGGCCACCTTCGAGTCGGTGACATCCCAAAGAAATAATTTAATAAAGTTATAAAACGTCCCGCGTCTTTAAATCTTATAGTTGGAGCCCTATAAGTGAAGTAAAAGGCCCGGTACCGTGGTTTAACCATAAGAGTGACCACAGTATAGTAACGGCCACGATTCGTGAGTGATTGGTCCGACTGACGGACTAATCCCATGCAGCGTCGGTGACCTAAAAAACCCAGAGCGGAACCCAAAGAGCCAAAAATTAACTTGACGTTTGTGCTCACGAGTCGTGGGGGTTACTATAGCTAGATATAACACTAAAATACTGATTCATTTCTAAACCACGTCTGTAAGCATACCCGTTCGCAAACACATGTTAACGACAGTACTGGAATATTTTCCGGCTGGAACTGTAAACACTGGTGCACCGTGCATCTGAGCAGCACGTGCTGGTAATCAGTCATTCGGTGCGCGTCGCGTGTCGCAGCGGACCGTTGCGACTGCGACCGGTCGCCGGCGGCGCGACCACCTCGCTGCATTCTAAATGTGCGACCACCTTATTGTTTACTGATATAACGCGATATCGAAATTGCGGTGTTATCCTGTCAGGGTATAATACTGAGTTGATTGTTTGTTTTATGTCATAAAACATGTTAACGATTTAAAATGTCTATGGGATAACATCCGGTCGCAATTTTTTTTTTTTAGAAACGTTGCCCCACACTAGCATTTTGTCCTGTATCCTGGGTGCGTTTACAAACATATAAACTCACATACACAAACAGCCAGACCCGGAACTGCTATCTATAGGTCAGACAAATATTTGTTACGTGCGGGTATCGAACCTGCGACACGCAGCACAGCAGCCGATCGCTCAGCCACTGCGCCTAATATTAAGAGGTCTAACGTAAGTAGATTTTTCTAAATTAGAAATCAGGGACAATATATTCTGAATGACCAGTTATTGAACACTAATTACTAAACATTATTTACTCAGTTAAGTTCAAATTTCACACACTCGCATATTATAACCGTGAAACCAAACAATCGAATGTGAATTCCTCATAAAACACAATTATTACAAATGACTGCTAATGTCCAAACAGTGATAGTCCACGCATGACGTGATACGATCCGATATAATTGTCGAGGGCTGCGATCACGTGCGTTCGGCGCCGAGAGTAATGGCTGTTTGCTTAGGCCGTGTCCACGGGCGCGTTTCTAACAAACAATATGTTGACATGACGCACATTAGCTAAAATCGACGGTCGCTATGAATTCCAAGTTTTGCGTGGTTTGGGTTTGAATGCGTGTTTGATAACGTGCCTAAATACCCAAGTTTATGGGGGATGGGACGAGCGTTTTAGGTACCTAATTAATGAAAATGAGCGACGATAAATTGTGATAGAATCTGGACAATGTTCATGGATTTTACATATCTCTCTAACTATTATATTATTGTTCTACTGCAGAGCTAATGCCTCTCTCACATACAGAGAGGGCACGAGCATTGATCACCACGCTTGCTCAAGGCAGATTGGCGATTTCAGACTAATGTAATTATAATTATA
The DNA here is from genome assembly GCA_947462355.1 of Caradrina kadenii. NCBI lineage: Eukaryota > Metazoa > Arthropoda > Insecta > Lepidoptera > Noctuidae > Caradrina > Caradrina kadenii. Next base: position 6,279,586 of record OX381677.1, on the reverse strand, counting down.
TTATATTATCCAGGTTTTAATACACACATAGAAAGTACACATAATAAAACAAATAATGTTCAGCGGTAAAGGATGGGTAATAAATAGACTATTAATAAACATTCCATATTTATTTACCAACAACATAGGCCGAATAGATGAATAAATTGTTGAATCGGAACCAAAAACCGCATACCGACAGTCAAACCGCTTACATATAAATAATTTTCATTTATCTATATTAAATATTCAAAGATAAATATAATTAATAAAATGCACAAGTACTTACTAAAATAAACACAGAATAACAGATTAACATCTCCTAAAATAATATCTTTATAGGAATAAAATTATTATGTTATTTTTAATTGTCAAATAAAATATTATTTAAAATAAAAAGTATTTCAGCTTCTCGCTCTGTTTAAGCTAAGTCACGTATCAGTACAGTTGGGGGCAAAAGTGTTTAATAAGGATTAGAATAATATTAGTAAATAAAAGTTTTATGTCACTACTGAATTTGACTTACTGTTCAGTGTTTTTGTTACAATTGCGGCGTTACTTATTCGAGTAGATGTTTAAGGTTTTATGATCAATTTATCTTATTTAATTAAAAAACTGTCTGACACTGAACATAGTACATAAGTATCAATTAATAAATAATTTCAGATATCACAAAGTATTTACAAGAATAAAGTCTAAATACTGCCAGTAAGGTAAGCCCGTTCTAACTGCTTGTACAGTAGCGGTCACTGAGTCAGCGAATGACCGGCAGTAACAAATTTAGTCCGCGGTCGCAAACGCATGTTGTTTTAGGCCATAGTCAAACAAGGTGCAGCGTGACCGGTGCTAATACCGTGTTTGCGTTTGATATTTATGGCAGCACTCGACGTGCTCACACGCCGGAATAATTAGCTCGTTATAAAATGCGCGACGCTATGTTATCTTGTTTAGCACGCGCTTTTGAGCGCGACTGTAAGGTGCTGAAAATTGCTGTTTTATAAAACAAATATAAACATATAACATGTCATATTGCGAATCGCGAATTCTTGTTGGTTTTTTATATGACGGTAAAAGTAGTAGTAGGATCATGATAAAAAGTCCTGATTCATTTAGATTTAGATCTGGTTTCGATTTTAATTTTCCAATAGAAATGTCACTGTACCCTCCAAAACCATTAGTTTTAAACCTCGTAACTTCGAAATGTTTTCACACATAACGGGCAAAAAAATTAATATTCTGTTCTTTAATTTCATGCTTTCCAAATTCCAAGTAACCTAACTGATGTTCGTTAGCTGCTCAAAAATATTACGAGTACACTTTATCTCGTCATAACGTTATTCGATAACAGATATTCTATAACAGGTATATACTTATATATATGTAACAGGTATCGGTTAAAGTGGTACCCGGACACCGAGCCGAGTCGATTAAACGCTATAAACGGATTAAGCTGACCGCCCACTAAGTGCCACCCGACCTGACACTAAACCGGACACTCGCTAATCTACTGTATGTATGCGCAAATATGATATTGGAGACGTATCATTTTTGCATACATGTAGTTGTACCTATTCTTTGATAGAAGCGTAGATGTTTCATGTTCATAATATACGGCTGTATATTATGACGTCAACTTTTATCAACTTCTTTCTTTCTGTCTTTTTTTTAACTACCTCGTTGGCCTAGTGGTCCTAAACGCAACTGCTACGCTTGAGGTCTTGGGTTCGATTCCCAGGTCGAGCAAAAAGTGTTATTGGGTTTTCTATGAATTTCTCAGTAGCAGCTCGGAATTAGAATTTGTGCCCTGTTAATGGTAATAGGCTCGCCCCCTATTACATGGGACCTAAAACATACCGCCGAACTGTGGGTTTACATTGGTACATCTCTGCCTAACCCTCTGGGGAATACAGGCGTGATGGTGTGTAACTTTTATCATAGCTTAATTTCACGATTCTGAATAAACGTAAGTTATTTTTTTTTGTACGTTATAAAAAAATACTGCTCTGCTATACAATACTGCAACCTTTACATGGTCAAAATGTTTGGAACAGTTGTGTACCGATTCCATGATAAAGTTTGTCTCACGATGTTCGACTAAACGTAAAGAGAGTTTGAGAGGTGGGTGTAAAATGCTCATTTATATCACTATATTTCTTACAAAAACACAAAATTAAAAATTTGAAGTAACCTTCGACAGAAGAATAGTAATCCCTACAGCAGCTAACAAAAAGAGCTGATAACTTTGAAACCGCTGAACCGATTTCCATGAGACATAGCGAAGAACTCTCCCGACTAATACACCTTTCAAACAAAAAAAACTAAATCATGCGTTCGGGAGCTACAATGCCACAGACAGACACACACAGACACGTCCAACTTATAACACCCCGTCGTTTTTGCGTCGGGGGTTAAAAAATAAAAATAATTTACGATATAAAACTTACTTTTTTTTTAATTCACCGAGTATTGTTGCGCTTTTCATATAAGTAAGTAGTGGTACTTTGAGCTTTCATGGTTACGAAAATATGGCAACTCTTTCTCGCAGAATCTTTTCTTATTCATCATGTATGTAAATATAAATGTAACTAGATATCTTAATGTCTAAAATCTCCAACAACATATTCAAACATATGTATTTCTACCTACCACATATAGGTAACAGTTACCTTAACACAAACTAACTCCTCAAATGTCCGTCTGAAGCCAAGAGCATTAAATTTCATAGTCAATACCCACGTAATCTGTGGGCGCATACATTCGCAATTCGTCTCTGTAACGGGCAGATGTAATTAACTAAGGGTTTAATGACCCCTTCTAATTGGAGGCTAAGATTTGAAAGCCATTGTCTTACATATTCATAGAGGTACCTTGGGGCAGGTGGTTTTAATTTATTCAAAGGATAGGACATGCAAATTGGAAGTGGAATATCGGTCATGTTAATGTCAGATTTGAGTGAAAATTATTGCGGATTGGCTTCTAGGGGTAGCCTGGTGGTGTGGTTTGAATTATTATTATGGACTAGTAGCTAGCTGAATAACGTTAAATAATTATTACTTATTCAAGGTATTAGGTAGGTTCGTAGAAGCATTTTTTTTTATCAAAATAGTCGAATTTCATTGTACAGTTGGCAACAAAATTTGTAAGCGACTTCATGGTAAAACACTTATATATATTTTTAAAAGAGAATAGGAATAGATAAATAAATAATAATATATGTATAATAGATGTATATTTAAAAATATTAACTATTAGTTATAACAAATGAAATATATACTGAAACGCAGTTTATTGAATTATTTTGTGGCAATTTTTGTGATGTTGTGTTTGACAGTGTTAATAAACTTTTGTTGCTAACCGTACAATGTGACAATGTCATCTGCTACAAAAGCCATTCGAGTCTAATCTTCTAATACTTACATTAATCTATGTATAATAAAAGTATTAGAACACTTATTTACTCCACGTTTTAAAATGTTAACTGCTTTCTAGGTAGCACAAATATTGTAATGTACCATTAAATATTCTCACATGTAAAGGATTACGTTAAATAGTTAATGTGACGTTATTAGCATCTTGTATGAAGGAAGAAACGCCAATAATTAGCGATTCTTACACGTGTGTTAACCTTCATCACTGTACACGTAATAAGCATTAAATATTAATAGAATGTTATGTATGTATGTTTGTTAGCTAAAGAGAAGAAGAGTGGGGGAGACAAAATGCATTTCTCAAAATTATTAGAATGTGTTGAAGATTTTCTTCTGTTATAAGTTTTGCAAGATTTAGATTTAAGTTGTAAAATAAATGACATTTTCTCCAAATGGAGAAAATTTTTACTGAAAATCTTTCACTCAATCTACTTAGATTTAATCATAATCATAATTTCAGTCGAAGGAAGTCCACTGCTGGACATAGGCCTTCTGACATAACCGGTCCTGACCTGCCCGCGAAATCTTGGTTTGAGGGCACTTAAAATGAGTACTACATATTCTAAAATAGAACAATCTTTTGCATTACATCAAATCGTTACCATGCTTTGTTATAGAAACTGCAATAGTCCTTGACTATAAGAAACCTTTTGTGCGAGTATCCCAAACCACATCGTCAAACCTATCCGAGCTATTCTTCACTGCCAACCTGCCACAAATCTCTAATCCCGCCCTTAAGGCATTGAACACTAAACATGCTAATTGCTATCTGTTATCTTACGCCAAAGAAGATCTTAGTGAACAACAAACTACCCTTATCTCAGACAAGGAGTTTTAGCGAAAGGGCAACAAGCCGCGGGCTGAGCTGGGGGGTAGATCCCACTTACGCAATTATCTGGGGCAGCGCTAGTGATGCACTGCCTGTGGAGACGTTTAGTGTTATCGAAAATCGATGATAGTTGCAAGAATAGATTTACAATGTAGTATTGTAGTATAAATCACTGTATGTATTAAAAAAATCTTCAGTTGGTCTGTTTTGGTGTGCTCTAAAAGGTTTCTGTGTCTTATAAAATATATTATTATCAAACTAAAAAACAAAAAATCTGCCTCGGTAGCCTAGTGGACTTAAGCGCCACTGCTACGCTAGAGGTCTTGGTTTCGATTCCTAGGTCGAGCAAAAAGTGTTATTGGGTTTTTCTACGGAATTCTCACTAGCAGCTCGGAGTTAGGATTTATGCCCGGTTAATGGCAATAGGCTCGGCCCCTATTACATTGAACTGAAACATACAGGCGAACTGTGGGTGTACGTTGGTACACCTCTGCCTAACCCTTCGGGGAATACAGGCGTGATGGTATGTATGTATGTATTATTATCAAATTTTTAATATTATAGAGAGGTAAAGACTTTGTTTAAGGGAATGACTGGACGTTCTGGTCGGATCACAAAAAATCGTTCACTAATAGAAAGCTACACTATTACACGGTGTCATAGGCTGTTTTATGGTTTACTTGGCATCCACTAGGACAAAGTTGCGTGCAGTCGCTAGTAAATATTTAATGTTAAATTATCTTTTTTCGTAATGAGCGAATTATTAACGACTAATTTTTAAATCTGGATTTTAAAAGATACTAGACGTCCATTCCTATTATTTAAATTGCATATTTATACTGACCTTATTAACCATGTTGAATTACTTTAAGTACAGTATTTTGGGGTAGGTACGGCTCTTTTGACCACTTGTACTCCTTCTATATAAGCTTATGCAGCAACCGCCAAGCCTGACTAAGTTATTTTCTCATCTAAATCCACTATACTTGGAATACCCAGAAACAAATCAAAGCACCTACATAATACAGTGCCTAGACAGGAATACCCAATATGTTGCGGTCTGGTAGAAACAATGACACAAGTGCATCCCGCTTCATCCGCTAAACAGATGGTATGGCACGCTTTGTGCTCGAGTCGACAGTCGAGCAAACTTCGAGCCGGCGGGACAGGTAGACAGGCTCTCTTAAGAGCCACTCGAGCGCAGGAATGCCGTTCTCTGGCAACAGACTACATGGATACCTGGATAAAGTCCGATCTGTTTATGTGATGTGTTGAAGCAAATATTTTAGCTGGAGAAGTCTGTTGGTACGCGTTTTGTTGAATAATATGTGAATAAAAAACAATACTGAAGAAATTAAATTAATTACTATTGAATACTATGAGATAAAAAAATTGAAAAAACAATAAAAAAAAATTACTTTGTGGTCTTTTTCGGATTATTGATAATTATTATTAGTGAGAATTTACAATTAATATAAATAATAAAGAATAAAAAAATAAAAAAAATACACACCATTTTCTTCTTGGTCCTTGGAGCCATACATAGCGATAGCTTGGATACATAGGAATGTATGCTTCTCCCAATTAAACACGTTTTTTGTTATCAATGGTAATACCTCTAGGAGGCGTTCAGAAATTATTTTCAGTCATTGAACTGGCTTTTGGTACTCCAAATTCATTGTTAAAGTACTAATTTTAAACCTCATAATATTAAATTACAAAAGTAAAATTAATGTTTCTCCCCGCAATTACGGCAATTCATTGGCACAAACGATTGTATTGCGAACCACTTGAAACTTTTCCTTTGACGTTGCCGCATCTCACTCGCTCCGTAACTCCGAATCTAAACAATCGAGCTCGTAAAGTTACAGCTTTCTAACTTTAGCTCACTTGTTCGGTTTCACTTACGCGATAAATATGTTCAAGGTTTGTGTTTCGAGCTAGCTTTTAAACTCCAATTAATAGGTAATTTTACGAGTTTTGGAAAACTCGACGACTACGTCATGTTAGTAACAAAATTCTCTTTCAAAGTTTTACTTCAGCCTCGAATGTTTATTATGAAGTAAATTCCGTAGATGTTTATTCTTGGCGACAATTATTTTTGGTAAAATAAATCTGTATATTTTTTATTAAGATATAGCTTATGAGTAAAGTCTATTTAAATCACTATAACAATGTAGGTAGGTAAGTATGTATTTGACCGTCCTGTAACCATTTCACAAACCCATAATATAACGAATTTTAACCCTATCGCCACTGAAAAGTAATACGATATGCAGCATTGAGTTTACAAGTAGGAATCGACTCCACTAGACTCGAAGGGGTCGCAATTAATTCCTGATTGATTCACAAAGCTAGTTGGAATTTCACTAGTTTCCCCCCTCCTCAGTTATTCCACACCGGCCCCCTGCGCCCACCTGCCTCCACGTGAGGATCAGACAAAGATACGAAGTTAACGTCAGCTCAGGTTTGTTGTACAAAATTTATATGAAACTTTGCTTCCGAACTGTAAAGTGTGCGGACTTGAAAAGTCGAATTTGGGCCTATTGTAAAATTAATTCTTATTCTTTTTATAGTTTCTAATGATATAGTGTATTGGTGTGACTTCTTTAGTATGTTTTCCGAGACTACAATTTTACTATAAATGTTATTCTAAACAGTATCAAAGGTTAACTAAAAATACACCTTAAAAATAATTTAGGTTTGAGATTTCAATTGTTAATTTAGTCAACCTATATCTAATTCTTATGTAAATTACTGTCTCGCTATGACTTGAAGAGCAAGCGAATAGTCCCTCTCTTACTGTTATCCGAATGTTCGTCTTAGCGAGTCCGCACCCCACCAAACTGACGTGATCGCAGCACAACTGCTAAGATATTCCGAGACGCTGTGAGTTCGCGGCCGCCGCTTCATTATGTATGAACTACCCCCTTTTTGTTCCTTCATCCTTTTCTCACACCTGACGTGTGCACACCGAGTAATTATCTCTAATTATTAATATATAACGAGATGTAAAGAAAGTGATAAGTTTGCTGCGAAGTGTTTATTAATGTGTAATGGGAAGAATAGGGTGTGATAGGTAGGTAATTCTTGGTAAATATTTTTATTTTACAAACTTATATATAAAAGTGATCTTATAAAGATTTTGTATTTACTGTTTTTTTTGGGGTATAGAGAACCCTAAAAATATATTATAATCTTGCTCATCAGAAGCAAGAAGTTGAAGCTTCTGTAAAATAAATGCTTTAAGATTTGTTTCGAATTAGACGTCCAAATATCTAACAAAATAAACAATTATGGTACATAAGGGTTTACGTTTCGTACAGAACATGTTATCGATATAGTTAATAAATTAACTTACCAATAACGATCACTTTACGTGCTAGTAATGTAATAAAACTTGACACCCACATCTAAATACGTCCCTCAGATTTTACCTTCAAAATTCATTAAGCTCTTCATAATCTAAGCTCGTAACATCACAGCGGTTTAACCCTTACACCGGTTAACTTTGCGAACGCCTTTTCGCTCAGTCCACGAATATTTTATTAACGTAAACGCGTTAAATTAACTTCGTTATTTTGCAGGAGACGTGGCGTGCAGGTTTTTTAACATCATCCAATTTTAATTAGGACGTACCGTATTTTTTGGGAGTTTTTGGTTAGATTTTCATGTGCACCTGTGTATATTATTTATTTATTTATTTCATTTATTAAACTTTATGCAAATAATGTAAAAAATACACTGTACAAAGGCGGACTTAATGCCTTAGACATTTTCTACCAGTCTACCTTAGGGCGATGCAGAGACAAAACATAGTAGGTGCAAAGAACAGAAAATATCCACGAATAAAATATATAATAATAATAAATACATACCTACAAACAAAATATTATTATCTTATTGGATTAAACATTCAGTTCATAAAAGTCTATGTTGTAGACATATTATTTATGTAGATTTCGTGAAGGATAAACGATTAATGTTAGGCAATGTTACCAAAAGCATGTAGGTTAATCAGTCTTATTTTAAAGTTGAAAAATGTCTTAACGTTTAAAAAAAGGACTTTCAAAATGAGAGTTAAAGCATTCACGCGACCGCTAAACAGTAAAAAGCTGACATCCGCTACGTCATTCGTGTAACGCAGGTGCTTGAAAAACTCGAGTTTTGTGTAAATGAGTGCGAGGGTAGTCGGTACGGCCACGCATATGGCGGGAGGAAGCGACGGGCATAAATCTGTGCGACTGTGGCGCCGCGGCCGGAACAGGAAGCGCCGGCGTCGTTTGCCGCATTGTGATATCGGCCGCCGGGCCGCACGGACGTCTCTTTGTGAATGCCACTTTATGGAGGCTATTCGAGAGATACGCCGCCACCCTGGCGTGTTCTCAAACGCTATTGTCATGCTACCTTTATGGTGATAGCCTGCTTCAATACAAGTGGGTGTTACATTTTTATGTTACAGGAATAAGATACTTACCTCGATACACTGTGGAGTTGTTTACTCTCTCTATTTTATCTTCAGTTTTGATATTATTTCCAATAGTTTACCTACAGTAGGAAAACTATGAAAGTTTGGTAAGTCTTTTATTGAATTATTCTTATCTCAATATGAATAAACAGCACATTTTATGAGATTATTACCGATGAAAAGAATAGACAGTTCACTATACAGGAAATGTAGTTAATACGTGTGGATTTTTTTTTGTCGTTCAGTATGAATCAGTAATTAAACATATTTCCATTTATTGTTCAATACTATATTATGTTTTATTTTTTTTTTGCATTTTGGAACTAAAATGACAACTATTCAGTTCGTAGCTGAGAAAATCAGCGGTCTATAAACAGAGTCGGCGCATGGACCGAGCGCACAGTTGATACCTTCCTACTGCGCCACAGTCGCTCAATTGTTGCGGCGAGTGCCTATAAAATAAGGATTAAAGTAAACAATTACTTTATTTTTTATAACTTACCAACCCATATCAAAATAAAAAATACTCGTTAATTTAAACTCATTTTAGTTTATTTAGACACGAAAGCGTTTCCTGTATAGAATCAACCAACAAGGTTAGCACATTTAAAATCTGAACCTATTAGAAGTAAGTCAACTTATTCTTAGGGCGTTATCACACTAGCGATTTTCGAGTGAATTCAAAGCGAGGCGAGAGCGCAGCGGTTTCGCCGCGAATAGCGCCGCCAAAACCATTTTGTACAGTCGCATTCGGCAGCCCGCTCCGCCACACTCAGGCGGCGATAACGTAGCGCGCCCGTCGCGTGCTCGCTTTGCCTCGAAAAAACGCCAGTGTGATAGGGGCCTTAGGAACCACGTCGCCGAGTTTTGAAAGACGGAAACGACTCCGGTTATTGCTGAAGGAATTGGGCATTGACCACTCGCACTCATTTAATACCACAGAGGTCAACGTTGCGGTCACGTCAATTCCCAATGATTTCCGAACGGGCATACGGTAACTAAACGCAGATACGAGTACACCGGTCTAATCGCGGAACCATTTGGAAGACCGCATCCGTCCGCTGCCCGCAGTTATTGTGCTCGGTTGAATTTTAAAAAGGGAACAAACGTTTGTTGTGTTTGTCCTTCCATTTGTATTTGTCTGGGAACTGTGTATCTGTGATTTTTGTGATTTTGAATTCTCCGATATTTAAGAATGGAATTCTCTGGTTTCTATAAAAATATTGTAAGGGGTAAAAAGAGGGCTGTTGGAGTCGTAAGGCTCTCAAGAGGCGACCGTGTACCGGAAGGCGCAATGAATAAAGGCCTCCCACAAGGTGGACCTACGACCTGGTAACTGTAAGGATTTTTAATTAAATCTTTATTTATTTAGGAACTTTATATCCTTCGGATATGTCAGTTCCATCGAACCCTAATCTAATTACATTTTACAAACTAGTCATACCTCTCTAGAAACTAAACTACAACACATTTTAGCTGCGTCGGACCCAGGAGCTGCTAAAATACTATGAAATAGCCCAACATCATAACTGTAAGGATGTGACGATTGTGTGTCTGACTGTCGACTGATGGCTGTATGTCTAGTAGCAGACGTCGTTCGGCTAATATCATAATGATAATGAAGGAGTAAAGGCTAAAAATATTTTTTGTTGGCAATAAAGCATTGAGAAATCCTTTTAGAAGACTTCCACTTCAAGTCTTCGATTTTGAAATAAAAATAAAGTAAATGATAGATTTATTTTTCATCATCTAGTATTACAACAGTGTTCCTAATAATTTAAGTGAAGAATGTATAAGCAGAGTCAAAGAGCCCTGCACACCTTATATACAAAGGCCAAAATCACAACTGCCATTCATTAAAAAGCTACCTACAATAAAATTCTGTGTGATACCGCTACCAGTTAAACAACACGTTAACGACAAACGCTTATGCAAATTGAATCGTCCAGAACACGGACATCGTCTGTGGCGCGGGTTTTCGTGATGGCCCTGATAACGTTATACTTTGTGGTAATCCAGCGTGGTTCTTACACACTCAGACTTTTGTAATGCATTAACCAATACATTTTTTTTTCTTATAATGTCCCACTGCTGGGCAAATACAGAATATTTGGAAGTATAGGAGACTATGTACTTCCAAATAATCTTTTCGTGCGGCACCTCGAACCAGCCGTCCCGGTGCGAGTCTAGATCATCTCGCCATCTCTTCCTGGGCATCGGCGACCTCGACCGTCCTCAGGTACCCATTGCGTGGAGACTTGCCCAGCGGTCACTGTGCATGGGCTGACATGACCCGCCCAATCCCATTTGGGCCTGGCAGCTTTTTTATCCCGGTTTTGGACCGCAGCGTGGTGTTCCGTATCCTGTCTGATCTGACCCAGAATGCTGCGCGCAATTGCTCTTTGTTACACTCCAAGGCAGGACTTTTGTGACTCTATGAGCCAGGTCTGAACACCGTAGGTTAGGACGGGCAGAATACACAAATCGATGAGCTTTCGCTTTAGGGAGATCGCAAATACCACCGACCAACACATATAAAAGGAAAATGATGGAGGGCTTACGATGATGCCTGGTTTAAGCCATTGTATGCTAAATCATTGAAAAATTGTGTAATGTAATAAATGATAACTGTGAAAACAATGTTTTACGTATAGATGTTTTTTTTTTTTTTTTATTATCTTTCATAAATTTAGGGACTTTTGACTAATAGATGTTGTTGCAAAAATATCGTGATTTTATTTTCAGACTGAGATGAAGTTCTAAAAGAGCGCTCACCATACAACATTAATGTTTGAATAAACAAAGCATATCCAAATAACACTCTAGCAAAACTACGAGCCGGCAAAAGATTCCCGCAAACTATTTCGCAGCGTGAGTTCTCTCAATATTTATGAAGCCAACTTCTCAGCCGTCATCAATCACAAAGTTATAAATAAAACAATAAAAGGTAAAAACTTACCGCGAGGGTCGGCTACTTCACTCCCGGGCGCAATATTGGCTGAGGAAAACCCACTTATTGGAATAATATGTAGATTACAATGATATTAGAAATATAGCGAGCCTGTCGATACTTTATTACATACCCGCTTCAATAACTCTTTCGGCTTTTATTAAGGGTTGTTTGATGGAATTTTGTAAACAAAGTGACTGTAACTTTGACTTTAAGTGATAATAAAATAGCAAAGTCGTTGTAAGGAAGGAAGCGGTCACTCATGTTTTCCCGCGTATGATGTCGTAGCAGCCTACTTCTCTTTCTGCAGCCAGTTACTATATTCTAAATGTGATCGTTTATTGCAGGAATCTGTAAAGAGCCTTTCAAGTCGATGGCACTGATAAAAATTGAGCTTAAATGGATAGCTACAAATAGACAAATAAATGTACAACATTTTTTTTTAACAGTATGTATAGAGTTTTTTTGCTTATTTTTCTCCATGCGAAACTACGTTTTGTAAGATGCAACTAGATACAATATATTTTTTTGCTTGCTTGATATTCAAAAGTGTCTTTTAATGGTCTAAATATAAATGAATTAATTGACTATGACTGCCCCGTTGGTCTCGTGGTCGAAAGCGCGACAGATAAGCGGGGCGCTTATCAGTCCCAGCAACGATTCCCAGGTCGGGCAAAAAGTGTTATTGGGTTTTTCCATTAGGATTTGTTCAGGAGCAGCCCGGAGTTTGAAAGTTGGTGGTGTGACAACCCCGTGCCTCGGAAAGCACGTAAAGCCGTTGGTTCCGGCTGTCATTCGTAGATCTTTGACACTCGCTACCCCAACACAGTTGGGAAAAGGCTAAACAGGTGACAAATTTGACTTTGACTTTGAACAAACACATCATGAGGTCTTGGGATTATTAGGGGCTACATACATTTTCATTTACAAATGACGATTAAAATGCTTTCAGAATAAGTGTCAACCCATAAGTCAGTCTACAATCTACAACTACAATATCAACGATGTAAGTAAGAAATCTAATATCCTTTGTACACTAAACAGGGTAGCATCAACAATAGTTTTCCAAATGGAGTCGGAATAAGTTATTTATGATAAATCGTATAAATCATTTTCTCTAACGCGCTTCCACTCGCGATAAAAGTGAGCGAATAAACTTGTGTGTGATTCGTAAACGTGATACTATTGCGGCGAACAACTTTGCTGCCAAACTTTATGCGGAAGGAGTAATGTGGAACTGGCTTTATTTAGAAAGTGTTTCTATTTTTATGGACGACCGAGGTGGATATATCGTTGACGTGCTTGAAATGTAAAAAGAAATTGATATTGTTAAATTAGATGACATTTCTATCATTTCTAGGTACCTAAAAAAATTTTTAATTAACCTATTTTTTAAAATTAACTAAAAGTCAAAAGGTGCCAGAAAATTAAAATGTTTTTCGAAATATCATTTCGTTCTATATAACTATTTATTAGCGATTAAAACGATAAAATAAGTTTTTTTAACAAATCACAATTGATGTCCACATAATCCTAACAAACACAGTGAATGAAAGCGAACGTTTTTTCTTACCTCATCTTCCTGCCTATATGCCACTTGTAATGCGTTTAATATTTCATGATATCGCCGCCAGCTCTATCTGTATCGCGCACGCCATAAATAACGAACAAAAAGCGGCCTAGAGGGGCGAAATCAAACCTATCAATATAATATTAGACGTATATTGTTGTCTCTGGCTCTAGTGTCGAAATGAACTCGCGTAAAGTGATGTGTCACAAACTTGGGTTTGAATAAAATATTGGAATGTCTAGCCTGCAATTAACGTGATGAGATGGAATACAAAAAGAAGTTTATTATAGATTGGAAAAAGCTTTTCTTTTATTAATTACTGTCTTGTAATTTAAATGTGGAATGCTCATAACGTAGTTATGTTAGACAATGACCCACTTCAGTGCCCAGTGTCCCTATACTTTTACTTCAGAGGTTACTTATTGGCCCAAAAAATTATAAGATTATCATCGACTCGAAAAGAAAAAGAAGTGCTGAAGCACAAAGTGTGGTGGATTTTAACGTTTTCTTGCGCACCAGTTCACGCAACCATTTTATGAAAGGAAAAGCTTTCGTTCTAGTACTTATTTTATTTTCAGTCTTTATTATTTCTGAACAACAATTTTCAGAGAAACCATTTTCCACGTAAATGTATTTATTACCGCAAGCATTAATTGAGCGTTACCCAAAGCGTTCGTTTCCAAGCCACAAAGTCAAACTACAAACTGTACTTACAATTGCTGTTGGAAATTTGAATTCAAAAGGGCTAAACGGTGAATTTATCGCGTGTTTCCGATTTAAATCGGCGAATTAACGACATTGCAGTGCGACACGGTCGCGGGGCGCCATTCGCCGGATTTATTTCAGTCGCACCGCAAAATTATACCATTTACAATAATATTGACTAAGTTGGGGAGCTTTGCCTGACTGTAATTGGCTGTTTTTCTGGATGGGATTTTCCAGGATTTGTTTTTATGAACATTTATTTTTAAAGTGGCACTATGTACATAAACGAGCGAGGATGACATCCCGTCGGTGAGGTCACCGGTCACCTGTACACTGTCTGTGTTATTGACAAGTACCTGCTAGCATAGGTTAAATTTATTGTTTTTATTGGATTAGTCCAATGGATATGTGTTATCTGAATTAATGAAAATTATTATTATTTTAATAAGCTGGTATTCCGGAAAGTAAAAAGTCGATTTAATAAAGATAGAAGAATATGATAAGAATTTAATTAATTTATTAAAAAATAAAAAAAACTATGTCATTAATCTCATTGTCATTAATTACTTTTGAATTATTCGAAATCTCCTTTACTATTTATGACATGACTTCATTATCCAGGATTGTCACTCGACATTCAAGCTGTGAGTGTTATCGCACTTACACATTAGTAGTTTTGAATGGGTCCGCCAACCCCTCGTAGCGTAAGTTTCATCATGTATTGTGCTGAAGTAAGATGCTAATTAACTTGTACTTGTGAATTATTACATTATGTTTGAGAACTGTCGTGTACCAAGATGTCTAAACGACATGAACTATTATCGAAATAAATTTCATTTTCTTTGTCAGTCAATTTTGTAGATTTCTTCGTCATGAGTCAGGAGAATTTTATTATTCGACACTAAAACTTCTAGATGTCAGTTAGTAAGAAAAAAATCAACACATGGAAAATACTTTCTATCTTAATTTATTTGTAAATTCTCACAATAAAAACTTATGAACTGCCTCGGTAGCCTAGTGGTGCGAATCGCGACTGCTACGCTAGAGGTCTTTGGGTTCGATTCCCGAGTCGAGCAAAAAGTGTCATTGAGTTTTTCTATGAAATTCTCAGTAGGAGCTCGGAGTTAGGATTTGTGCTCGGTTAATGGCAATAGCCTAGACCCCTATTACATGGGACCTAAACATACCGGCGAACTAAGGGTATACATTGGTACACCTCTGCCTAACCCTTCGTGGAACACAGGCGTGATGGTATGTATATGTAAAAAAAATATAGCTGAATGTAACAAAGCATGTTTAACTATGTAAATCCTGAAAAAAAAACCTGTATATTTACCTCGCGTACATTTTTACCCCTTGGCATAATTCCTGTATCCCCAAAAACAAAAAGTATCAGCTGTGCGTCTGACACGCGCTCATCTCGATTTACGAGCACAAATCAAACATTTAGTCGGCGACTGTAAATCAGAATAGCAGGGATTTATGGCGAAGTTCCCAGCTTTAGGCTAAGCACGTGCCTCCGGGAAATACCGCCGTAAACATGTGATAAGCTGCCGTAATGAACGATTGCTACGTTTACATGACGTTGAGGTAGGTGCTCGATTTTGAAACTAACTGTTGTTTAAATTTGGACTCTTCGTCTACTATATTGAGTTGGCAGTACTGGGTGCTCGTACGCTTTGTTCACTTTTAACGTACGAGAATGGTTTTGTTTATGATGTCTATGAACGTGAACAAAATTGGACCTTTCGGGTCAACTGCATCCCTCAATGCAGTAGGTATGAATCACTTACATAATTCTACTTCAAGTGCTCATCACTGCAAAAATCGTTATTTTTTATTTGTAAGATAAATAATTACATTTTGAACTACATTTACCCCTAATTTATTAGAGAACTTATGAGAAAATAAATGTATTAAACATGTCAATCATTCTTAGTACACGTAGTTGCATTATGCTAATACAATTAGCTATTCAAACATCTGAACATCTGGGCATATCGGTTGCTACTGTTGTAAGTACTGTTTTCTATACAAAAGCGTGCAGTTAATGGTTTTTTAAATATCGCCGAGCACTGTGCGGCTTCCACACGTCGGTGAACAATGGCACGAAAAAGGGGGAAAATATAATTTATTTTGGAGTTAAATCTTTTGTGGAAATAATATGACATTTCTATTTGAAGTTGGCGTGTGATTTATCGGCTGCCTTGTTGCGGTCTCGCTTTTGAGCGCCGCGTTCAATGGAGGTGTATCCGCCACAATCTGCGCGCGTTTCTGTTTAAGGATCGATGGATTGGCGGTTGGACGTTTTATATTAATTTAATTCGTTTAACACCAAGTTTCAGAGGGCTATTATTTATTTGTACGCCACTCTAAAAGCCAAACATTCGTTTTTAAGAATTAATTTCACACAGAATCTATTTTTAAATTGTTTCATTCGTTTAATTTAACAAAACAAAAGCACATTTAGTAAGAGAAAACAATTAAAAATTCAACTTTAAACGGGTTGTTTTCAATACAAAGCAAAGCGGGAAAAAACTCACATCGAATGTTACTGGTACGTTAATTCAAAAAGTTTTCATTAGGCGACTCTCGCGGCAGAGTGGCGAGTGGTGTGAGCGTGCGCGAACATTCGCGTAAAGCATCGCGACTAAAGAATTTAAAGTATAGTAAAGCAAATAAAACGGGAAGCGACAGTGGCGGATAAAGCCAGCGGCAACAATTGCTACATTCCAGCCTCGGAACGGTTCGAGGCTCTGTCCTGCACTTAGTGGAGCTGCTACAATGGTCGCGTTCCCGTAACGCAATTAGATTTATGTAGACACTCGATGGTTGTTCAATGTTGAAAACAAGTCATTTACATTTTAGAGATTTTATACTTTAACTTATTCAGTTAAAATACATACGTATTTTAACTATTTACTTCACAAGTACCTAATACTTAAATTCAGAAAGTGTTTTAAAGATGTTGTGGTAATGGTTATGAGTCAAGATAATACAAACAGATGTTTTAATATAGAATAGGAAGGTAATTCTTAATATGGCAATATATGTTTCGTCCTATTAATTCTTGATACATTATAGAACAACCAGCACAGTTGGCAAAGCTTTGGACAACTAACTCCTAGTTTTTCTTTTGTTAAACGAGTTCAGTCGCCTCTAGAGCAATCTCGACAAAAAATTAAGCTTTGTACGATTGTTATGACGCTAATATATTACACTATTGTCCACCGAGAGATTTTAATTCGAGAAATGAAATGCCATTTCCCTTTATGCGTCAACCGTATGAACGAACAGAGCTGTTTCAAACAAATGGTACGCAAACATTGTTTTGACAATAAAATAAAATATTAAAATCTGGTAAACATTTGAAGGTATAAGCATGGAATATGAAAACATTTTTTCTCAAAGCGACCCAAACAGTGCAAGCGGACAGTGGACGGACCGTCACGCAGCCGTACCGAAAATTAAAGGATTCCGTCCGTCCAAAACAAATACGAGAATATTTTTATATTTTATTTTTGTTTAAAATAAAAAGCGGCGGCAAATGGTGAGTAGGACCCGCAGGTGGGAATTTAAATAATCTGACAGGGATTAAAAGGAGAAATATCAGCTTTTGACCGTCGCCACGAGTACCTACGGGCCTCCGCGGGATTATCCACATTATGTTATGTTGCATTTATATGTATTCCTGGGTTTATAATTTAAATGACAGCGACAGGGGTGTTTAAATTCCTCTAACATTTTGATTGTTTAAAACAGGTTTGAAAAGGTTTTTGTTTACTATTTTCATACTGGTGAGCTGCAGGCTATTTTAGGAACATTGTAATATGTTTGCAGTCAGTTACGTCAACAAGAGTTTCAGTTGTAACCTGCATTTTATTACTGAAAGGAATTAATTGTTGGCGTGCAGTCAGAAAGTAAAAAACTAATTGATATTTTTAGAGCACAGTTAACACGTTATTTAATTAATGTTAATCATTTTATAAATAAGCTTGTGATAATTAATTACCATAAGAAAAATTACGCATAATGACGGCTATTGTATAAAAAGACGTTAAGGAAATTAACCATGGGTATTAATTGATTCCAAATATGACAGAAATCAGAATTCATTCTTATCTCAGTTTCAATTTGTTAAAAGTACTTCTAATTTACATTCATTTTTTTAAAGTTATTGTCGCTGGATGAGATTGCGACTACGTTTTGAACGTGAGTAGTTACAAAAATGGACACTGAGACTAAATTACGACTTGAATTTGAACGTCATTTAGTTAGTAGAATTGATCTTCTGAACCCTTTAAGCCAATTCAAAGTCCAATCAACATTTTAATGAAAACACCAAGATCTGCTGTCGAGTGTAGACCTTTCGCAAACCAATGCATAAATTGCGAATGCCACTGAGGTTAGTAACGCGGGGATCTAGCTAAACGTCAAGTTGATTAATCACCATTTCCCCTATGTTATTAACATGGTAATAGTCCGCGGATCGCTTTCTTAGCGATACTTAATGATACGGGATTTGCGGGATGATTGCGCGGTATACAGACAGACACGGGTTAGCTTACCGTTATCTTTTTGGTACAGATGAGGTGGAATTACACTAAGTCACTCGGTTTGGAGTTACCTGAGTAAGCAGCTCTGCAATGTCTGGGTTTTAGCATTAGTAAATTTTTAAGTAGATACCTCAAAATTACTTAAGATTACATTAATAATAAGAGGGGCAATTCTTGTAACCTTTAGGAATGTTCGCATTCTTATTTCAGTCTTAATTTATCAAAAATGTCGCCATTTTACCTACATTTATGACATTAATTGTCACTGACATAAGATTGCAATTAGATTTTGAACATTTTCAATATCGAGAATTGCCCTTCTATTAGGTACCTTTAGATCATTTTATTACACTGCCACTGCTTTTTTTGTACCCACCTACACACAGTGAATTATTTGAGTAAGGTCCAATAAGACACGACCGCTATCGATCCCTGTGAATTAAAACTGACTACACAAGCTACTAATTGTAAAGCCACATCGTACACCTACGTCATACGTCGCTAAAAGGTACTTGACTAGCTAAAATATTTGTTCACCTATCCACCATCCCAAAGGACTGTTGTTTCTATGAATAAAATAACAATTATAAGTGATCCCCGTCCCTAGCGCGCGTGCTTAATTCCGTTTGAAACAATATTCATCTGGCGATTTACGCTGCTGACATACTGCTTGATACTTCGTGTTACCGAACATGCTAGCTACTATGCTATGCTTGTTACCACATAGATACTTCAAAGCTGTGTTTAAGTAACTTTTGAAGGGTCATTGGAATTAATTGCGCATTTGCCTTTGTCCAAAGCTAATAAAAAAAGCATAACAAAAAATCAATCTTCATTGGTATGCATTTTTACTGTTTTTTTTTTTGGAAGGGGTTTACTAGGTAAGTCTGATGGCCAATTTTACTAATTAAACACGTTAAAATCACAAAATTTAAAATTTTAACTAACCCCCGAAAGAAGAAAAATATCACTACCATAGCTTACAAAAGAGCGTCACTTTGGAACCGCTGAACCGATTTCTATCAAACAAAGTTAAGAACACTCCCGACTAATTTACCTTTCAAACATAAAATAAACAAAATCAAAATCGGTTCATACGTTCGGGAGCTACGATGTCACAGACACACACACACACACACACATACACACACACAGACACGTCAAACTTATAACACCCCATCGGTTTTGCGTCGGGGGTTAAAAATTTAGTCGTTAAATAATAATAAATAGTAATAAATAATAAATGAATGTAAATTTGAGGCATCTTTGACAAAATGAGACTGAGATTAGATTGCGATCGTCTGTAAACGTTAGTAGAATTAAACCTTTAAATTAATTAATATAAATATTATTCCGATGACCCATGACTAGTAGGCACTATGTGGTCTGTTTTTTTATGATAAATTCAATTAAAATAAAGAATTGCTACGCTAGAGGTCTTGGGTTCCATTCCCAGGTCGAGCAAAAAGTGTTATCGGGTTATTCTACGAAATTCTCAGTAGCAGCTCGGAGTTTGGATTTGTGCCCGGTTAATGGCAATGCGCTCGCCCCCTATTACATGGGACCTAGACATACCGGCGAACTATGAGTGTACATTGGTACACCTCTGCCTAACCCGTTGGGGAATACAGGCGTGATGGTGTGTTGTTAAAATAAAGAATTGCTTTAATAGTTCCCATCATTATCATTTCTATACTTTCATAACATGTTGGGTACACAAGACGTCTGTGTGTTTCACCGTCTATGGGGATGTGTGAAGTTTGTTCTGTTCGTCATTCCTCCCATTATTTAATTTGGGATTGCGACTCGTTGCCCAAATTTAGTTTTGATGACACCTACCACCGTAAGTGGCGTTGTCCTAACAGTTGGTAGGGGCTCCAAGTTAGTTTTCAGTTTTATCCATATTTGCGTCTGTGAAACAGAGGCACAGCTATAGTTTGTGTAAAGTAATGAAAATAATGGAGTTTTGATTACATTTATTTTAGAAAATTAATGGTAGGTAAATATTGTCTACATCATTTATTATAACGACTCCGCGTGCGACTTCGTCCACGTGGCTTATATCAACCGCGTTAAGTTACATTTTTGGTTACTTTGGTGACTTTCCTGCTCCGCACCCGTGCGTCGTACCGTGATGTTATAATTATAGTCTATATTACCCAAGAATAATGTAGCTATCTATTGGTGAAAAGATGGTTAAAATCGGTCCAGAAGTTCGGAGCTTATTCGGTAATAACGAACAAAAAAATTTTTCCTCTTTACAATATCAGAATAGATGTGAAATCAAAAGCAATTTTAATCTTGTTTACTCTGTAGCTAGGCCAACTTAAGTTAAGCGTTTGTTTATCATGGATATCATGACTTTACTTCCATATTAGTTCCTCCAATTAAGACTTCGATTAGACTTCGTGCAGCGTTTACCCATTTTATTATCAATAAACTAAAAGCCATCAGATAAAACTATTACGTTACTCATGATGATCAGTAATAGCCATAATAGCGGTAAAAATAACCGCGCGACATAAAAAGATATCGTAAAACGATGGTTGTAAAGTTGTTTTTACTTAAAGTTCCCTTTATGGAGGAATAACCGTAAAGAGCGAAGTTTGTCGAACGATAGGCGATATCTGTCGAACGTTACCCATCTGCGTTTATCTGCGGGGGTTAACTGCCAATCAGGCGGTCGTGCCGCCGGGTAAGCGCTAAAATGTTGGTCGACCGCGCGCTAAACTAGAATAGCAAACAAACGTTTATAAAATGTTCTGAATATTGCCGCTTAGTTAAAAATTTGTTGGTGCAAGATAGAAACAAGCAAAAAGAAGTAGATAGATAGATCCCTATACAAAATATTAGCATCAGTGTTCATTAACAATACAACCAGTAAAATAATGTCCACGACACACCACCACCAGCGTCAAATCCGTGCAAACACGCAACCTTATTCAATTCGCACATTCCCATCTCACCCATCGATAAGAGCGCCATCAAAGGCTCCAATTCTTTTTTCCCGTCAGTCTCCCCTCGCAAATGATCGAGCCGCTTATTATTTGGCGTGTGCGCAAACATTTAGCGCCCTTATCGCGGCTATTAAAGATACGGCTTCATTACCGAGAAGGTTGCGGTATTTTTGGTACTTTTGGTACCGCGAATCTATTGTACCGATTGTGTGGTATTTTCTTTTTATGCACTTGTTTTTCCTTGTTTGTGTTTTGTTTATGTTCAGTGTTTAATTACGGTGTGGTGGTTTGTTTTTGGTGAGGTTTTTATTGCGGGAAACGGTGCAGGAAATGTTGATTGAAGTATGTAGCATATACATGGAAAAGTGCTTGCAACATTATTAAGAAATGAAACATAATACAGCACTTTGTATGTGAATTTAAATGAAATTCTTCAGCACAGCCATCTACTTCGAAAACTTCGGTTTTCGGTATTCATAAAAAGATCTTTTTAACATGATTTTACATTCTGCGAATCAATTTGACGACGCCATGCATACGTATTTATACGACTCTGTACATGGAACATAACGTTTTATTTCATTATTTATTGTTAAACGGGAGTTTTACGTCATTTTTACGTCCCCATACTCCCATTTAGATAAAACAGCTGACTCTCATTTCCTAAACGACAGCCGACGGCGCTCAAATGCTAATGTTGCTGCCACGGTTACAACGCATTAATTTTTTACTTTACTTGAAAACAAGTAAATTTTTTGTAAAAGTTGTCACGCCGCGTAGACTTTTGAACATTTTTATTATCATTGCTGATGCTGTGTTTTTGTTCTTGTATTAATGTGTGCCTAAGTATTACTACTAACATGGTTAATAAGTTTTAGAATTTAGGCCACCTGCAACTTATCAATGAACAAAACAAAAAAAAACAAATATGATTCAATTTGGTATGATGAGATATTGCAGTGGCAGCAATCAATATGAAGGCTTACGAGCCATCTAAGCTCATTGGCTACATTTCAAAATAACAATAAATACTACATACATACATAAACTAACGCCTTTTTCCCATGGGGAGTAGGCAGAAACCACAGACCGCCACCTGCTACGATCCTTACATACTTCTTTCGCCTCGTCCACATTCATACGTCTATTCATACACGCACGCCGGTTACGCGTACTGCGGGTTAAATAAATACCATTTATCACAAACATAAAATAGAGTATCGTGCAAAATAATATAACTATAGGGATGACAAAGGATGACTGACAAAGTCAACTAACTATACATATAATATTCATAGACTTTATATTATATATTCCATGTACCTAAATAACATGTGACGTCATCCGCGGGTCGAGGGAAATGAAGTGGAATCTTTCAGATAACGCACACAATTACACTCGCCGTGACACATACACATCACACACACAGACACAAACATTTCATATAGGGTTGAGTTCACACAATGTAATGTAGGTGACATCGATAATTTGCTATAATGGGGTGTAAGTGCTAAATTGAATGCTCGTACGAGATATGAGTTTATGTGTAATGACGTGACCTATAAGTTGACATTAATGAATGTTGTTGGGGTTTAATAGATAATGATTTTCCATTTGTGTGTTGATGTTTAATGTGGAAGGTTGATGTATACTTAACATACCATCACGCCTGTATTCCCCAAAAGGTTAGACAGAGGTGTACCAATGTACACCCACAGGTCGCCGGTATGTTTAGGTCCCATGTAATAGGGGGCGAGCCTATTGTTATTAACCGAGCACAAATCCTAACTCCGAGCTGCTACTGAGAATTTAATAGAAAAACTCAATAACACTTTGCTCGACCTGGGAATCGAACCTAAGACCTCTAGTCGCGCTTAGAACCACTACGCTTAGGAAGCAGTACAGCATAGCAGGATACACTTCATGGGTGTAAAAAGACACTTACAGAAGCCAAGCAGCCAAGCTTACAAGTTATTCCCATCATTGCGATAATTTTTTTTATGTTGACCATACCTGGATAGCTTCTGGTTGTGAGGATTTCGTAGGTCCATAGTTTTTACTTTTTTTAGATTGGTTCTGAAATGCATGCACCCCTAAGTACTATGTTTTCCGTGCGTTACATTGCGCAGTGCCATAAACGGTGATTTTTAATCCGTGATGCAAAAATGACGGGGTGTTATAAGTTTGACGTATCTGTGTGTGTGTCTGTCTGTGGCATCGTAGTTCCCTAACGCATAAACCGATTTTGTTTTGTTTTTCTTTGTTTGAAAGGTAATTAGTCAGGAGTACTCTTTGCTATATTTCATGGAAATCTGTTCAGTGTTTTCAAAGTTATCAACTGTTTTGTTAGCTGCGGTAGGAATTTTTATTCTTTTGTCAGGGGTTTTTTTTTTTTTTTTTGGTGGGTGGGAAATCATCAAATAACTTCTCCCGCCCTGGGCGGGGCGGGAGGGAGTGTCAGACTTTTACTGACTAAAACCCACCCATGTTCCTTCTTGTGCCCTTTGCGTTCCGGGGGCGCTGTATCTCTTGCGAATTTGTCAGGGGTTAGGTAAAATTTTTAATTGTGTGTTTTATGAACTAAACATCGAAGTCCATTGCCTGTAATATGTTTTGCCCAATGCGACATAGTTTGACTTAATGTGTCTTTTCTCACCCCATGTACAAACACATTTTTAAGATGAAGTAGCCAATGTCCTTTATATACTACCCCTTTTAATATACAAAAAAGTGTTTTAAGATTAAATATGAAATGTAGTACCTACGTTTACCATACGGTCCGGATATCATCCACACATTTAGAAACAGTTCACAAGTGATGTCTCCATTTAACGCGAGTAGGGTACCTTCAAACATTTTCCTGTTCGCACAATTGAGCGCCAAAGGAAGTGGCGGGAGATAACGCCCACTGGCTCCCAATGGGTCCCACGTTGTTTTCCACTCGTGTACACATGTGGCCGACTTTACCGTACTTAAGGGTAGGCTACATTATTTTATGGTTAGGTAGGATCTTGCAAGATTATATAGCATTCAAATTCTAAATTCAAATTTAAGTAAACAAGATACTACTTATTAGATAAGTATGTATGTATTGGCTTCTATTTGCGACTTCGTCCGCGTAGTTTTATCACCCGCATTAGACTACATCTTTGGTTACTGCTCCGCACCTATTGGTCATAGTGTGATGATATCTAGCCTATATATAACATCACGCTACGACCAATAGGTTCGTTCCTCAATAAATTGACTGTTCAACACAAAAATATTTTTTAAATTCAAACCATAGTTCCTAAGATTAGCGCGTTCAACCAAGCAAACAAATAAACTCTTCAGCTTTATAATATTAGTATCGATTATGTGTAAATTCGATGTGTAGTTTAAAAGATCTAAGCTTGCAGACGGCCGTAGGGGACATTGTTTCATACTGACTAGTAAAGGAAATAATATCCAGAGCAAAATTAGTTGCGTAGCGAATGAGCTACTTACTTGCTACGGCAACGTAGTCGCGTAGCCGTGTAATAATTGCATTGGCTACGCCGTAGTTTATTCAACTCTTCACGTTCGTTTAGCACACTAAGGCCCACTTGCGTCAAAACCTTATCTCAAAATGTGTTTGTTCACACGAGGTTCAATTACAAAATATCATAATTATTAAACATAATTTGTAATTGTTTTTTGTTTGCCGTCAAACTGTGGGTGTACCTTGGCATACCTCTGCCTTACACTTCAGGGAATACAGGCGTAATAGTATGTTGTGTTATGTTATGAAATTTGTAATTTAAGCTCGAGTTAATAACTAGCTCTGAATTAAGATTTTTTGGGCAAGTTGACCAAATTTTGTCAATAATAATAATGGTATGGTAGCCAAACATTTTGATATTCTACTAAATAATCTGTATCTACCTGAAGATCAGCAGTGAGATTCAATCCATCACTCATTACGGCTTTCCTTCATCGCAGCTATTATTTCCACGGACCTTCACTGAAGATAAGCTTCGTGCTATATAAATGTTCCACTATCAATCTTTTAACGCCGATTTTCTGAAAACATAATAAATCATTCATCTATTACGTGTGGGTCTTTTAAGGATTAATGTCGTGTGATATTTAGGTAGTCTAAAATAGCATGAGGGATAGTCCGCTCAAAAAAAGTTAGCCCGTAGAAAGTAAACATACCGGCGAACTATGGGTGTTCATTGGTAAACCTCTGCCTAACCCTTCAGGGAATACAAGCGTTATGGTTTGTGACAAAGTACTATTTTGGAATGTAATATTGTTGACGTCTATTACTGAATATTATGTTATAATTATAGCAAGTGTTAAGTTTATCTTAGACATCTTTGAATTCGGAAGTAAAATATTGTGAGGAAACTTGCACTTATAATTCATACAAGTCTGGAATCGCCAGTCCGCCTTCAGCAAGGGTGGTGATCAATGCTCGTGTCTTGTTTGTATGAGAAAAGGCCTTTGCCCTGCAGTGAGTTAAAAATAGGTCGGTATTATTATTACTTATTCAATTACGTCACCACCATCACTTAGTTACATGTGCATGACATGGACCGCTATAAATGAATGAGCACACATAACAAACAAACTGTACTAAATGTTATGTATCTGTGTAAATTTTGTTTCGAAATCCTAAATAAACAAATAAATAACGTTGTTGATTTTAAGTATTCAGGTCACTGAGCAATACTCTATTTAGGCCTATGAAATATTACCTAGTGCATATAACATATTTTTTTGTATCAAATGGTACAGTAATATAACTTCTATTAAACATTTTCATAATCTCTATCATTCAGTAAACAAAAAGTATCTAGACAAAGGAAATAAAAATTTATCTCAAGTAAAACACCCCATAAAAGTGAATGTCTCGAGAACTTTATAAACGCGATAACGACTAAAGTTGTTCCAAGCTTTGTTTCGCCGCTCACATAAACATGACCAGACTACCAAGACCTGCCATCGTCGGCACTATATTCGAATTCCCTCCAAGAAAAACGAACTTAGATGAAGTGTCAGAGCTCTTGCTTAAGTGGTTACTGCTCGCATAGATACGGCGAAGCTTCGAAAAAAGAGGATTTCAAGGAGTGTCCGTCTTAAGCTCCGCCCACACTGCGGCACGCCCACTGAGATCCTCACCAGAAAGGAGCAGAGTGAGACATTTCTTCAGTTTCAGTATACCTAATACAAATGAAGCTGTGAGCGCGCTTCGTTTATGGGAGACCGCATCTGTGTGCGGGCACTTAATATGGGCACACACACACGCAGACTATTTATACAGCACAGACACAGTCTATCTAAACAGTAGGATTATATTTAGAAAATTTTCATTGTGATATTGTTCGTGTATTTGTTGAACACACACTTGTGAAGCAACTCATTTACTAGCCTATGTATATCTACAAATAAATTTGAGATAGTGTGGGAGGGAGGTAAATGAGGCTTGCGATCAATAAATGTGATCTCCACAGAGAAATTTTCGTGAAACAGATATACCTTGAACATGTTTGTACGTGTACATACGTATTTCACATAAGTGGTAGACCACCTTTTAATAAAGTAGATGTTTAGGAATATCTATGCATAATAATGCTCAATGTTGAGCTTTATATATTTACTTATTAATTTGAGTATTTAGATTACTCGTTCATATAATACTCTAATCTATCTAATTTTAACACCTATTTGACCTTCAGAACCCAGTTACTGATTAACAGACTCCTTTTTACAACTTACTGATCGTCAAACTTATAAGCAGACTGCCTTATCTATGCCCCTTGCCTATAAAGTGTAACCATACAGAAAAATTATGAATTTTTGTTTTATATTAATGACTTATACATTGTAACTTACAAACGTAACTTAAACTTAAGCCAATATCAAATTCAAATAACTTATCGATTTAATTCACGATGAGACCATTAAACGGTATAACGTCTGGAGGGGGTGGAGACCTACTCCGATCACCGGTATATCCGGTTCGACGTCTCCGCCCAGGACTCCAGCGCGCCGGTCATACAGGCCCCGAGTGGTCCGCGGTGGGCGCTGAAGCAGCTGAACCGGGAGCTTCTCCTGGAAGCCTCGATCGTGCAGGCCTGGGTGTCATCACCGGACAGGCCTGCCGACATCGACAACGAGGTGGGGTGGTTCCAGGAGGCCATGTCCGAGATTTGTGACGTGGCAATGCCCCGAGTTCGGCCAGGTAGCGCCCGCCGGCAGGTATACTGGTGGTCGCGCGAGCTGACGCCTCTGCGAGAGGCGTGCGTCGCTGCGCGGCACCCATATGCCAGGCATCGCAGACTCCGCGTTCGGCCTCCGAATGCGGCAGTCATCGAGGCGGAGTTGTACGAGAGGTACAGAGCGGCGAAGACCGCCCTCAACGAGGCTGTCATGCGGGCCAAGGCTCAGGCCCGCGAGGAGCTGCTGGGGACTCTGAACGGAGATCCGTGGGGGCGCCCTTACAAGACGGTGCGGGGTAAGCTCCGCACCTGGGCCCCCCCGCTGACGCAGAGTCTCCGGCCGGAGCTCGTTGAGGACGTGGTGAGCGCTCTGTTCCCTTCGCGGGGGGAACACCCTCCCCCGCCCATGGCTCCGCCTCTTGCGATGCCGGAAACGGACCACGACGACGACGACACCCCTGAAGAGACTGGGGTGGACCTGAGGATGGCGGTACGAAGGCTGAAAGCCAAGAATACCGCCCCGGGACCCGATGGCTTACCTGGCAAAGCCTGGGTCCTGGCCTCAGAGGCCCTTGGGCCTCGACTGGAGGGGCTCCTAAGCGCATGCTTGGAGAGGGGCCAGTTCCCACGTCGCTGGAAGACGGGGAAGCTGGTCCTCATACGGAAGCCGGGGCGCCCTGCGGACTCGCCGTCCGCATACCGGCCCATCGTGTTGCTCGACGAGGTGGCAAAGCTCTTTGAGAGAGTGATTGCGGGCCGCCTCGTCGGGCACCTGGTGGGGATGGGGCCGGACCTTGCGGACAACCAATTTGGTTTCCGCAGGGGGCGCTCTACGGTGGACGCCATCATGCGCGTGAGAGCCCTATCGACGGGGGATGCAGTGGCCCGGGGCGGGGTCGTCTTGGCGGTGTCTCTTGACATCGCCAATGCCTTCAACACCCTGCCCTGGAGTTGCATTAGGGAGGCACTCCGGTACCACCGGATGCCGACCTACCTCCGTCGAGTTGTCGGGGCCTATCTGACGGATAGGGCCGTGATTTACCCTGGTCGCACAGGAGAATGGAACCGGCGAGAGATGTCGTGCGGTGTCCCACAGGGTTCGGTACTGGGGCCGCTCCTGTGGAACATCGGATACGACTGGGTGCTGCGAGCCGACCTCCCTGAGGGCGTCGGCGTAGTATGCTACGCCGACGACACGCTGGTCTGGGCGCAGGGAAGGTCGCACGAGGCGGCGGCCGACTTAATGACACGCGGGGTTGCGATAGTCGTTGAGAGGATCCGGCGGTTGGGTCTCGAGGTGGCCTTGCACAAATCTGAGGCCATGTGTTTTCATGGGCCTCGGAATAGGCCACCGTCGGGATCCCAACTAACGGTAGGAGGGGTTCACATCGGCGTCGGGTCGACGATGAAGTACCTGGGACTCGTCCTCGACAGCCGGTGGAACTTCGCGGAGCATTTCCGACGTTTGGCCCCCAAACTGGAACGGGCCGGGGCTGCCTTTAGGCAGCTCCTACCCAACCTGGGGGGACCAAACGCCTCCTGCCGGAGGCTCTACGCGGGAGTCGTGCGGTCGATGGCCCTTTACGGGGCCCCGGTGTGGGCGCAGGGGTTAAGGCGACTTGCCGCCCACTACCTCATTGCGTCCCAACGGGTGATCGCCATAAGGGTCATCCGAGGATACCGCACGATCTCGGGGGAGGCGGCGAGCCTCCTTGCCGGATTGCCGCCGTGGGATCTGGAGGCGCTGGTCCTCGCGCGCCTGTACGAGTGGCGCGTGGAGGTACTAGGCCGGGGGGAGAGTCCGCCACCGCGGCAAATTGCCGCTCGGCGGGCCGACCTCCGGCTCGATCTCATGGCGACATGGAGACAGCGACTGTCGCAACCTCGTGCTGGGCACGCCTTAATAGAGGCGGTAAGTCCCCTCTTTGAGGAGTGGCTGGAGAGGCGCCACGGCGCCCTCACCTACCGCCTGACGCAGGTCCTCACCGGACACGGGTGTTTCGGGAGGTTCCTGCACCTCATCGGGCGGGAGGAAACGTCCGGGTGTCACCATTGTGTGGATTGCCCCGAGGACACGGTGGAGCACACCGTGGCGGTATGCCCCGCTTGGGCGGAGCATCGCCGAGTCCTCGTGGCGGCCATCGGCGGCGGCGAACTCTCGCGTCCGGCCCTGGTGCGAGCCATGGTTCGGAGCGAGAGGGAATGGGATGCAGTCGCCTCCTTCTGCGAGGCAGTAATGCTTGAGAAGGAGGCGGCGGGACGGTTGAGACAGCGGTTCTCCCGTCCCAGCCGCCGCGGTAGACGCTCCGGGCGTCGGGAGCCGCGAGACGACTCCCGGCCACCGTAGATACTGGCCTGTGGACGGTGAGCAATGGGTAGCTCACCGTCCTTACGTTGCATAACGACAGGCCGTGTCGACGGCGCGTTCGTGTTCCACGCGCGCCTCAAAGAGATGTCAGCAAAAGGAAGGGGCCACTGAGGGCCGATGCCTGCCGGGGCTGCGGGTTGTTCGCAAGAGATACCGCGCCCCCGGAACGCAAAGGGCACAAGAAGGAACATGGGTGGGTTTTAGTCAGTAAAAGTCTGACACTCCCTCCCGCCCCGCCCAGGGCGGGAGAAGTTATTTGATGATTTCCCACCCACCAAAAAAAAAAAAAAAAAAAAAAAAAAACGGTATAACGTCACGTCATTTACAAGGTAAAAAAATTGAATCTAGTTGTTCATTCCATGAGGTTTGGTGTGAAGATGATTGTGCAAAATACTTCATACTTAGCTTATATTTTTTTACGTTTAAGCGTATCTAAACTTTAAATAGTTATGTTACACTTGACATTTTATTTGTAACTGTGGTTTCGGTAGTAAATTATTATCTTGACATAATTGAATTGTTACTTAAACAAACACTATAAAAAAAACTTGAAGAACCAACATATCATTAAACTTGATTTATCCACAAGCCATCATGAGTTTTTACTCAATAACACTGCCCAAGTGCAGGGTTTGACTTAAAGTCTAAGGGTTCCGTGCCACCAAATCATATTTAAAACTACATACAAAGAAAAATCACGTTTCTTTGGGACCACCTTTATTTAATTTTTAACTTTATTTCATCTTTATACTTTATTGTTATAGCGGCTATAGTAATACACCTCTGTAAAAATAGCCTTTGAAGTAGCTACCTAGTATGGTTCAAAAGATATCTCTTTGTGACAGGTGGACTGTCAAATAGCAGCGTAGTAATATGATTCAGTTTGACAACTTTTAGGTACGAAACATTAAAATCTAATGACAGTGCTTTATTTTTAAATAATGATTTGTTTTTCAATCTTTATCTTTATCACTAACAAGCCCTTTTTTTAAATATCGAATCTCAACAAACATCCGCTTGTCATAACCCAGAAAAGTAAAAATAAGTTGAAACCAACATCACGGTATCCGGAAACGGATCCTCGTTTAATTTTTAATTCGGTCGGCAGGCGACGCGGCACTGTCGTCGCCGTCTTCCTGCCCGTCGCTTCCGGTTGCGAGCGCTTCTTTTTTTAAAGGTTGTATTTCCGTTTTGGCACAGAAGCCGATGTCACGCGGAATTGGACATGGCTCGAACGGTTTTTCAAATGTTTTTAGAAGAGTCGAAGGATAAACTAGTACATAAAGCATTAGGGAAATTGTGTAACTAGCATCATTGGCATTACTCAATTACATGGAAAATTAAACGGCCTATGTCGTATGTGGATCTAGCAAATTTTGCAGAAGGACTGACTGATGTTTTTAACAAGCCGACGGCTCTCCCGTTTTGGTCTCGTCACTGCTTTGATAGATTACTGCAATACCAGAAGCCTTGCAGATGCGTTACCGTCCCAAAAACAAAGTTAAAAAGCGGCACTATTTTAGTTTCTATAAGCTTTCCCCTTACGAGTTTCTTCACTAACAGCTTGACTACTAGTAAAACGATACCAGACTGAATTCCAACATAGATAGTGAAACAATTTATATTTTGCCATTTAAAACATCATATAGGTCACGTGCAAACGAGTTAAAAATATTTTTATACACGTGTGTATTTTCACCCGTTATGATAAACCTCTTCCACGTTACCGAGTTCACTGTTACAACCGACATTATAAATGACTAAGGCCTTTTGCGATTATTTCCCGCCGACCGGCGTTTTTTCTCAACGGATGAAAAATCCGCATCTGCCGGATATTATCATTAATTATGAATCAGGAGGTTTCACAGTCAACGCTCTGACGTTTATAAATTGCACGAGACAACTTTTAGTCGTCAGGAAAACATTTTTTAATTTATTTATGAATAGATTTCTGCTCATTATGGATGTTTGTTTACTCATTTGGTGATAATGACTTGGCTCGCTGGTGATATTAGAAAAAAATATATACCCCTGCATTAGTTACCTATTTATCATTTCATTAAACACACACTGTGTCTTGTTACGTCTCATATCCAACTCTTCCGTTACAACTGTTGTCTTGGAAGAAACTGATGAAATAAACAGTGGTGTTAATGTTTGACATCACATATCTGTTAACTACGCTTGCTGACTATCAAACTAAGTAACATCAAGCAAATATTAAAGACGCTAAACTTTTTCCATTTTTTGAATTGAACAATTGCTCTTTACGATAGCGAACTATGTGATAAACGCAAATCATTATGTGTAAGGAGTACAGAGTCGTGTAGGTATTTGAAGTATACAAAGTTAACATACATTTAAACCATGGTTTCGTAAAAAGCGTAAGAAGTATCGAATTTCGACGTTAAATATCGCCCTAACCAACAGTTTCGGTGCCAAGGTGCGTACGTAACATGTAACTTTTGGCTTCACAAGATGCTTTGTTATATCAGAGAGAAAGATAAAATAATAGATATCGTCATATAATTAACAGCACTGATTACAATTTTGGACACAAAACTCGCAATGACATTTATTCATACCTCTGTGTAATAGTCAACCCTAAGATACGAGAACACTACAAATCAATACCCAAAACACCTCTAAAGCTATGCCCTCAAGCGATTGATCTCTTTTCGGGCACGTAAATCAAAGCGGCAAAGACAAGGGCCGGCTAATGTCCGCCAAGGGCCAGTTGGTGGGCGGAGGATGGATGGCCCCGTCCTCTGCGGCCGTGGGATGGATGGGATAGCCCTCCGAGACCTGCACACCTGGCTGAGCGCAGTAAATCTTCAGGTAAGCGGCTGTAATTAAATGTGTGGGTAATTCTTGTGGTAAATGTTTGGGTACTAATGTTAAAACGCTTGCTTTTGTTACTATAAACACATCCCAGGTGTTGTTGTAAATAACTTAAAATACAAGCAAAACATTTCACAACAGAAACACTCACTTCTTCACTTTCTTTTTTTTAATTTCTTTTTTTTTCTGGTTCTAATTTAATCAATAGACAATAATGTTCACCTGTCATATTACCTCTTGACCGCAGAATGCCTAAGGTAATCAGTCTTTTGCTACATAAATATTTTGTTATTTTGCGTTTATAGTGATACCTATGTCTTAATCTAATAAGTAAGATTGTATGCTATGTGCCCTGCAACGCAATTAATGTTTATATGATCAAAAATAAATAATCTAAATATACAAAAATCATCAAATCAATTTCCGTGTGTTAGACTAGTGACCGACCGATTTGAATCTTTGAATTCTTTTTCCTTTTATGCGTCCTAATACTGGGGCGGTTAACGAAAATAGAAAAGTAGGAATAAAAAATATTTAGGTATTATAAAATTTTCCGGGTCATTTAGTATACAATATATCAATGTGCTATGCAGTGTTACGTTCAAATGATAGCACTTGAGCATCCTGTATTACCCCTGACAACCCGAACCTAAACATTTTCGAATCAAAGCCAACATTCCTTCTTACTTAAGTTTCAGATTGTCATCCCGGAGTACCGTTTTGTCAAGTGGAAGCCATGATGTATGTGTGGTACGGTCCCTCGGGCACTCGGTACTTCATCCCGGGAAGAATCCTCGCAATTTATACCCTGGATTGTGCTGTCCACTTCAAACAAACACGCCATTAAATTGTAATATGAGATGAACAGGATTTTGTGACATCATAGCGAATTTCTTGTATTTTCATGGGATTTTTTTTTTGTTTTGTTTGTTATATTTCACCAGGAGATTTCTAGTCACACAATTATGTTTATCATGTGCCAATAATTCAATTGTATTATTATTATTTTTTATTTTATATATAATTTTTATTAAACTAAGTCTCTAATGTAACCATTACAATTGATTTAAGGAATAATTACGTGTATCCTCCTCCTTTTTTAAGTTAATTTAAAAATTGTGCTTGTAATTATTTTACTAGCAAATGCGTTTATCTGCTTATCTTTTTTTAATATCATCGGATGGCAACCAAGCCGACGTCCCACCTGTTAAGTGGTCACCGCTGCCTATAGACATCTGCAATACCAGAGGCCTTACAAATGCGTTGCTATCTCAGAGAAAAAATTGAAATGTCCATATGTAATTACACCGGCTCTATCTGTTAGGTATCACTGTATTTTTCCGACTTTGACAATTCATCTATACTAATATTATAAAGAAGAAAGATTTTATTGTTTGTTTGTTTGTAATAAATAGGCTCTGAACTACTGGACCGATTTTAACCATTTTTTCACCAATAGATAGCTACATTATTCCTAAGTAACATAGGCTATATAACATCACGTTACAACCTACGGGTGCGGAGTAGTAACCAAAGACGTAACTTCGCAGATCGCTAATTCCTTATACATATGTAATGTACAGAAAACATTTTATGGTCCACCTGTTAATCAATAAATAGCTGACCAACTACAACATCGGTAGATACCTATCAATAACTCAAGGAAAACTACAAACATTTTGCTCAGCAATGATCATTTATATCGTGATCTCTGTCATTATTCGCACAGTGCGAGCGCGGCATAAACTTGTGAACAAATACATCGCGCCAACACTTGTGTCTTCCCATCGATATGATTAATAGGCGCTCGAGAACTGTGTGCTTTACCCTCATGAATTAAGATGTTATTGGATCTGTTTCTGTATGTTAGGTATAATGAAAGGAATATCACTGGAGTATATATTTGTAAATGATAAGTCTATTTAAATATTTCTTTCTTTTTTGTCGTTTGCTTTTATTACATTATATACAAATAAAAGCGACTGAATGCACGCCGGATTCGAGCACGAAGGGTTCCGTACCATCTTTAAAAGCGGCAAAAAATACGTTTGTTGTATTGGAGCCCCCCCTAAATATTTGATTTATTTTAAAAGTGAATAAATAACTAAATATTCTGTTAATATTTCAAGCGTCTACATGTTGCCGTTATCAATAACGAGCAAAAAAATATCGCGTTTGTTGTATGGGAGCCCCCTTAAATATTTATTTTATTCTATTTTTTAGTATTTGTTGTTATAGCAACAACAAAAATGCATCATCTGTAAAAATTTTAAATGTCTAACTATCACGATTCATGAGATACAGTCTGGTGACAGACAGCCAGACAGACGTACGGACAGCGGAGTTTTAGGTCTCATTTTATTCTTTAAGCATAGAACCCTAAAAACAAAAAAAAACAATAGTTATCATGATGATTACTCGAACAGCCGGGTAGAATATTGTTCCAAAAGGCACAAAGTGAGGCACTTCATTAACCTTCGGAATTCAGGAATAAAAAAAAAGGGAATGCAGTCTTGCTTATCACATTTAATTACTAATACTATACGGCACCCCCCGGAACTACGAACACAACTGCCCCGTCGCTAGAGCGACTGGTAAACGTGGGGTCCCGGCTTCGATTCCCAAGTAGGGCAAAAAAATTTATTGGATTTTCCATTAGGATTTGCTCAGTAGCAGCCGTAGCAGTTTGGAAGTTGGTGGTGTGACACCCCGTGCCTCGGAAAGCACGTAAAGCCGTTAGCCCCGCCTGTCCTTCGTAGATCTTTGATAGTCGTTTCGGATAGTCAGATGCCAAGAAGTCTGATAACCAGTCTAACCAAGAGGTATCGTGTTGCCCAATAACTGGGCTGTGGAGGTCAGATAGGCAGTCGCTCCATGTAAAACACGGTCGGGAAAAGGCTAAGCAGCAGCTTACGGCACATAATTAGGTAATAACAATAATTTAAATCGTAGAGTAATTTAATTTAACGACGACCACATGACAGCTGACCAATAGTCTGTAACGTTCCGGATGCTGGCGCCCAACATGGGGCCAAAACATAGTGTTGCCAGCATCGACATTATCGCCAACCAACACCTATAAATAAATATGGCGGCAAAAACGGCGCCCGTTTATCAGCCACCGGAAGTGGACACTGGGGACCGGAAGCCGAGTAATAAATGTTATTAGATAGCCCCTGGGCTTAGTTGGGCACGGATTATGTGCGTTTTTTTCGTACTTCTTTCGTTCACCGGTTTTTGTTAATGTGTCTGGGTTTGAAAATAAATTGCTCCTGACAATTTTGGGCGGGTTTGTTAGGTGTGGGTTTAATAAGGGGACTTAATTTTAACGTGTGGCTAGACTGAATAACTTCTGAAACGAATTTAAATTTAAGCTGGCAATTTTTTGATGCATAGATTGATATAATTGATGTCACGGTTGTCGCGGTAGCTAAGCATTGGCTGCTGCGCTGCGTGTCGTGGGTTCGATTCCAGCACGGAACAAATATTAGTGTAGCCTACAGATAATTGTTCCGTGTCTGGCTATTTGTGTATGTGAGTTTATATGTTTATAGATGCACCCACGATACGAGAGAAATACCTAGAGAGGAGCAACGTTAAAAAAAATTGACTTCTTATTAGCTTCCAAAACAGGCCACATTGTTCTATATTATTAACCGTTTCAAAAGTTATTCCACACAAAATCCAACAATTATAATCATACAAACGATTCCCAGAAAATCAAAAAGTATCATAATAATACAAACAAATTCACCTTAACTCATTAATTATCAATAATAATCTCAATACATCAGGCACAGCGTGCAAAATGAAAAAAAAAAGTCCGGGCAAAACGTTCACATACAAATAGTGGATGTTTGCTCAATACTTCTGGCTGTCAAAAGCATCGGCAAACGATGCGTCGGTTATTTACCAACGACGTGCAGGCAGCTACAAATTGGCAGATGCCACTATTGCAAGCCTATTTTTACAAACGTTTCGCCTTTATGTCGGCGTTATAAAGTTAAGTTTCGCGTGGCTATGTTTGGATGGCGTTGGATTAGGTCAAACGCTCGATTTGATACAACCATGATCGAGTTATACAGTTACTAACATGCTGTTTTATGGAATTTTGCGGATTGAAATACGACTTTAAAGTGTACAGGGGTAATTGTGATAACTTTTAGGAACGTTATCTCAGTCTCAATCTGTCAAACATGTTGGTAGAATAGAGAATTTTTGACAAGATTTTGACGTTGATTGCCTCTGGCCTTGGAATACAATTTGAATGTTTTTAATCACATAAGTCATGGCCTTCGTTAATAGAAAAGTATTTATTGTAATATATCAAACCAAACAATTTCAGTAAAGCATACTTGATAAAGTGTATTTAGTTCATTTTTAGACATTATTATTCACATAATGACCGCTCTTTAACAAATAATGTTAAACTCAATGCAAGAGCACGTACAGCAAATGTTTAAACATTTCACAATAAATTGATAATAAAACATTATCAATACTATAAAGTGCTACATAAAATATCGTTGAACATCGATTTTCCTACGTACGAAGGCATCGCAGTTTGAGCCCGATAGCCGATAGTGTCAATACTGGCAAGCCTCCAGCTATGAACTGCTGGTTATAGGGCTATTTACATATGAACTCGAGCGATAGCGAGCCACTATGAATAAAATATTAAGCTTCTATTATACATGGTTGGAAGTATCAGAGTAGAATGATTATTATTTCAAATATCTATCAATTTATCGTCTATTATTCGAATTTGCTAAATAAAATAACCATTTGTTGCATATTAGTATTTTTAATCATATGTAATAAAAATTATCAATGCAATATTATACTTTGTTTTTAGCTAATATTTGTCAATAGTCATGTTTTGAAGAGATAAAGTTTGTTTATTTTTATGTTTTTTTGTAATCTTTGGAAGTACTGAACCAATTACAAAAAAATATTTCAGTGTTAGAAAGCCACACTACTGCAGTGACTTAGGATATGTTTTCTTATGGGACACTTGACTTACAGATAGACGAA
This sequence comes from Caradrina kadenii, assembly GCA_947462355.1. Taxonomy (NCBI): domain Eukaryota; kingdom Metazoa; phylum Arthropoda; class Insecta; order Lepidoptera; family Noctuidae; genus Caradrina; species Caradrina kadenii. The sequence continues at coordinate 6,241,716 of OX381677.1, read as the reverse complement.
GTTACGGGCAGAAGCTGGTCGATAGTACGTTTAAATTTCGAAAGTCTTGCACACATTACACTATTACCCAGGGTTAAAAAAAAACGGTTGACCAAAATCAAAAATTCACACTTCAGTTGGCAAGACCCTAAGCTCGTTACGTTGGCCACTAATTACACCCACATTTCTGTAGCTTAAAATTTCAAATTGCAACCCTCTCGTGTCCTCTGTCCCTTTCCGACACGCTTAAAACAATACCAACTGTTGCGAACGAAGGCTTCTGTGTGCGGGTGCGTGTGTGTGCGTGGGTAAACACCGGTTTAAGCCTAACTGGCCTTAATGAATCGTAATGGCCCCTATAATTCGCGGCGTAACTAACTGGCCATGTGGGGACGCCCTCGCCCCCCCGTGACCGCTACCCCGCTGGTTTTCCCGATGTTTGGAAGCAAGCCATATCGCGAGTATGACAGCGGCGATTCTCTTTTTAAAATTTTCAGGGCGGCCGCGTTTGGCGCTACAATTTGCGGTTCGTGCTTAGATTGCAACGTCAAAATATAGTCGCACGATAAATATGATGCGATTTTTATTTCACACCCGTGTGAGTTTATTTACCGTAACTTAGTTATTTGGACCGTTTAATTTTTTTTAATTAACCATACCGTTGCTATGTTGTTTTTAAATACAAAAAATAACCTAAAACAATATAGAGTTCTGAATAAATAATGTCATGCCTGAAAAATGTTTGAGGGCCTTGTTAAATAGCATTTGCATTTTACTTGAAACCTATATTGAATTTAACAGCATGCATATTACATTGTACATTTTTGATATTCATTAGATGGCAAATAAGCCGACGTCCCGTCTGATGTTAATAGGTCACCTCTGCCTATAGACATCTGCAATACCAGAGGCCTTGCAAACGCCTTGCCATTCCAGAGACAAGACAGAACAGTTGAAATGGCTCATGTGTCTGTAATTTTACCGGGATCCAAACCCTTCAAACCGAAACACATCAACGCTGTTTTGTAGCAGAAACAGGTATGGTGGTAGTACTTCCCCAGACGAGCTCCTTCATAAAGAGCTCTACTACTACTATGCTTTACAAACAGTATCATCTCATAAATGATGTTTGAAAGAGTTATAAGCGTTAAAGTGCAACATCCTGCTCCCCAACTTTAAACTAAAGCCCGAAGGAGCTCGTTATTCCTTCTGGAATTTATTTAATTGCTCTGTGGCGGTAATTATTCATGAAATTACGGCAATTACGTCTCTGGAAACAATTATTTATTGTGCAAACTTGAGTCTTAACTCACATTTTATTCCATAATGCATCATCAGATAACCGGGTGGACGGAACAGTATCGTTACACTGAAATGGCTACAATTTGTTGCTTTAGCTAAATTGTCTTGTGCTTTCTGTTTACTCATTTCTTTATAATTTTACTTAAACTTGGTTTGTTTTGAGATTTGGAATGGTGATCTTCAAATGGCGATTCTAATGGACCGTCTTAGTGATAAAACACTTTCCTATGCTAACGATGATTGGATGTTGTCAATTAGGATCACAGGTTTCTGATCGTAAATTGATAATATTTAATATGTTTAATTGAAAGTACGTTCGAATAATATTTTCACCTCCGGGGTTTTTCATCTGTATTTCATCTCAGAGGAGTTTGCTAGGAAAGACCGACCTCGGTTAGCATAAAAAAAAAAATACGTGAAAAGTGTTACTTTTAACTTTTTACAGAATAAATATAATTTACTGAAAAAATAAATCTTTATTATCTAATGGTCAAAAAAAAACAAAACATTAAAAGCGGAATAATGATAAAATATGAAACAATTTTTTTTTTCACAAGTATCGAAACTGAGGACACCAGCAACCGCGTCCCTAAAACAGGCCGAATCCGTAATACCGTCAGAGTCCGGTGCGCCTGGACAAATTGTTATCAAAACGAAGGAAAACAACCATGGAGTTAGATTCGGCGTGGTTCGACAGTGTCCATCCTGCATATTAATCACAGGACGGCGCCATCTGCCGGCGGTCACCGCTCTTACCGGACCTCGCTTAAATTAAAATATTCTGCATTTCGCTACGACAAACATGCGACATTTGGTGCTAATCGTCGTGGAGGATTCTTGGGTTGTGTCTCATTTTCGGGTATAATTTGGAGCCTACCTACATATATGTATAAGGGGTGAGGGACATTGTAATGAAAACTTTTATCATGATTCAGTACATAATTTCGACATATCAGAGCTAAGTTTTATTGTGGGTTATTAAAAAAAAAAACAGCAGTCTCATACATTTTGGCATATTGAGACATTTTGAGGTGTAGTACTTTTGCATGGATGAGGGCTGCCCAGGACCGGGATGCTTTGTGAAGGCCTACGTACAGCTTTGGACGGCTATAGGCTGGTATGTTGATGAAGATGATGACGAGGATGGAAACAGCAGATTTATTTATAACTAAATGTTTTGGTAACTTATGCTAAAAGTCTGCATTATATATAAATCATTGTATTAGCTACAAACATAAATATAAGCGTGCGTAAGACCATTCAGATTTGATTACAGATCATTTTTTAAATACGATTTATATAACATTAATTCTTAATTGAAAGAAAACATTCCTTTTCAAAACTTATTTGAAAGCGAAGTGTAAAAGTTTTCTAGAGTGAAATTGATTCCTCGGCAATTCAATACATAGGTAAGGTAAATTACAAACACATAAACCTGCCAAATAAATCGATGAAATATTGAAGCAAACAAGAGACGATCACAATAAAAGGCGACACAAGCACGCCGGCCACACTGTTCAAACAACGTTACAAATGAATAGTTAGGTAACCCGTCCTACGTGATAAATTCATTTTTGGGAAGGTTTAATTTGTTTGCAGCCGCCGCTATTTCGAATACGCCATTTCTCATTGAACAGATTACGGAGATTACGAATTCATTAGGGACGCTATATCTTTTGTTCGTGGCGTTGGGACGCGGCTAATTGATATTTTGGGCACACATGTAGTTCGTTACCGTAATAATTGGTTCGGCAATTAATTTTCGAAAGAGTCGCCGATCCTTTGAGCGGTGTTTTGTGAAAACCGTGTGGGTCCGTCGCTGCAATGTTTGTACCTAATAGCGTCAAATAGGACTTTTTTTTTTATCTGTGAATTTTTATAACATATGAAACACACAACTGCCTCTTTAGCCTAGTGGTCATAAGCGCGACTGCTACGCTAGAGGTCTTGGCTTCGATTCCCAGGTCGAGTAAAGACTGTTATTGGGTTTTTCTATAAAGTTCTCAGTAGCAGCTCGGAGTTAGGATTTGTGCCCGGTTAATGGCAGTAGGCTCGCCCCTATTAAATGGGACTTTAACATACCGGCGAACTGTGGGTGTACACTGGTACACCTCTGCCTAACCTTTCGGGGAATTCAGGCGTGATGGTATGTGTGTGTGTGTGTGGCAAAAACACACAAAATACTTGTACGGGGTGGAAAGAAAATCGTAATAAAGCCTTTTGCCAAGGATTTATTATCACTGGACGGTCTACAATCCTGTACTGAATTCAAGGTGAAAGGTTATGTTACGATGTTACATTCACTCGATAGAATACCTCCTTATAATCTACTAACTTCATTCCGCGACTTCATCGTGGATACTTCAACCGTGTTAAGTTACGTCTTTTGTTACTGCTCCGCTCCCCTATGTCGTAGCGTGATGTTATATAGACTATGTTATTTTCGGATAATTTAACTATCCATAGGTGAAAAATATAATGGTTATAATCGGTCCAGTAGTGTCGGAGCTTATTAGGTACAAACTAATATATAAACAAAAACATCCTCATTAATTCTAGTAAAGATGGATCGACCCACATAATACGTTACACGTACAATATTGTCAATAAGCTAATAGAGACAGTTCGCTAGGGATGTCCTCACGGCGGACCCGGTTGGATTCCAGCCGTGTTGGGGACAGCGCACACCGCAGCAGAAGAGCCGCGGGAGTGCGGACAGGAATTAATTGCGGCGTCTGAGGTGTCCCGTAATTATCGTGCCTGTGGACGACCAGCCGATATCCGCGTGGCTGCGGTTAGCTTAGAAATATTCTGTATTTCTCAGATTAAGATTTAGATTTGTTTATTTGCTTTCAATGTAGGTTGTATAAGTGTTTTCGCTATATCTACCTTACGCCATACAAAGTCATAGAACTAAAAGATACAGTATTATTAATAATAATATCAACTAATATTTCTTTCTAATTAACGATGGTAAATAAATGTCAACTGTACCTTATTAAACCTAGACAATTATAATTTGCACAACGCTGTGAACATGTTATTTAGAATTATGTTGTTCGTCATACATTTTTATCATTTAAAAAAGCCTTTAATATATTTGTAACAGTTTAGATTTAAATATTCGTATAATGGATGTTAGAGGTTCTGGTATTAAATGTTTTGGTAGTGGTTTTCCAAAATCACCTATGTAACATAAAATAATATAATTTTCAATTTAGGACGTAGAAATTAGCAACAAGGTGCACTGGGGCATACGGAAGCGCCACGCGGTAAAGACAAGGGTCGCGTGCCTCGGCGCGGGCATCGAACCGCAACCGACCTGCGCTCGACGCCGACTGAATTAATTGCTCAACCCACGGTCGCACTCCGTTCACCTCGAATTTCCTCGGAGAAAATTTTATAACCGTTGATATTGTAATTAGGGTTGAATTAAGGCGAATTTTAGCGAGAACTTTTGATTAGGGGTCGTATTTGATTTCATGTAATTGTCTGGTTCTAATTGGGCACACCTTGGGATTCAAATAACGACAGACATTCAGCTCAAATATGTACAATTTTGTTAGAGACGTGCAGTGCAGGACCGGTCATTGTGGCTATCTTTAGGGGAGGCCTATGTCCAGGGGTGGAGATCGTTCGGCTGATAAGGCGATGACGATGATGTTTACAATTTATTTCAGCTGTGTATGTTTGAACTGCCTCGGTAGCCTAGTGGTCTTAAGTGCAACTGCTACGCTAGAGGTCTTGGGTTCGATTCCCAGGTCGAGCAAAAAGTGTTACATGGGACTTAAATATACCGGCGAACTGTGGGTGTACATTAGTACACCTCTGCCTAACCTTTCGGGGAATACAGGCGTGATGCTATGTATATATATTTGTGATTCTGTGATATGTTTGCTGTTACTACAAGATAAAGATTTTAGGAAAACACACTAACAAAACGAGGTCATAAAAAACTGGATATGACACAACAGTGGCGGATTAGTTGCAGAGAGTTACTTAGTATACATAAAGGTAGACATTATGGTACACACAAATTGTCTGGAAGCACGCACACATTTTCTTAACGAGCTCTACTGTTATCTTTAACCACAATCCCTTCACGTCGATATTAATACGCAATCTGGATAATTCTACACCTTTACCTGAATACCTAATTGAGGTCTCAGTCGATCAGTATTCGTCGCTTGTACGTTCTTACTGGGAAGATAAGCCAGGGATCCCGTCGCCTGTGAATCCCGCGATACTTGTGACTAATCGCCGGGATTCACCTCGCCCCGTCTCACGATAATCCCGGACAAATTATAGGGGTGCTTATTACTACGTGGGGTTTCGTGATCATTATTTAACAGTCAGTTGAGGTAAGTCCCGACGTTCGTGTAGATAAACGCCGTGTTTATAGAAATATAAATAAATGACTGCGGAAATGCTTGCAGAATAAGCCCATTTTACTTGAAATATTTAGCAGTTTTAGTACACAGTGGAATGAATATTTCATTAACCATTCCAATTAAAATATTGGTATTTAATGTATAATTAAGCTAATAAATTTAATTGAAACCATTGATTCATTTTAATCACAATACCGCAAACCAAAGCTTCATAGCCAGACGAGCCAAAAACAGAAACTACGATCATTTCGTTCACAGATATAGAATCCAAATAGCCAATGAAACCGGATCCATAAAATAAAAGACCGGCGACTCATAAATAAATACACTGAAAAATGCAAAGGGAAAAATAAAAAGAGGAATAATGGAGGGTATAAAAGAGGACAGTTTGCGTCACAAAGCCGCATGCGGGCCTCAGATATTGACAGTAAATTTCATTCATACGGCATTAGTGCCGCACCATCAGATCCAGGGATATCTCCGCAAACAACGCGTCTACGAATCTGTGGAGGAGGTACATTTATTAAAAAGCTTGAATTACTTTTATTCAAAAAATAAACTACCTAGACTGTCATATTTGATATGAAGAATACTTAATAAAGATTACAGTGCCAATTGTGTTTTTCTTTAAATAAAAGTAAAGTCCTTATGGAAATTAATTTCCCATTGAGAATAGGAATTTGATTAGTATTACAAAATTTGATTAGTATTATTCCTTAGTTACTATTGAATAGTGATCTTTAAAGCAATGGAGAGACATATTACAGGCTCCTAGATTTTTTTTAATATTCATTTTTATACTTGAATCATAGCAATAATCAAACAGCAAAAAACACTACCAGGATTTTTAAAAAGAAACAAACGAAAGTAATTGTGTCCTATTAAAATATACGTAGCAATTTTCGTAGCTGCACGTATCCGCTGTGGATGGCGTAGCGGCATCTACGCCAAACCGCTACGCGGCCTACACGCGCCGACCAATTTAGCGTAGCACACCACAGAGAAAAACAATGAACTGGGAACGAAAATAACCAGCTTTGAACTGTTTGGACAAGAATGTACTGCAAACGGCTTTATGTGTTAGTGATGGGGTAATTTGTCTTGTGTTTCGGAAAAGTATAGTAGATTAAAATGTAATTTTTACAAGATAATGCGATGGCCCTAAATATAATTCATTTGGTTGAGTCTAATACGAGTCTTAAATTGTTGTAGACATGTTTTGTGATTGTAGTATTGTAAAAAGTACGAATAATGGCGCTTATCTATACTTCTATACTAATATTATAAAGAGGAATGATTTTTTGTTTGTTGTTTGTAACTAATACGCTCCGAAACTACTGGACCCATTTTAACGATTTTTTCACCAATCGATAGCTACATTATTCCTGAGTAATATAGGCTAAATCACATCACACTACGGCACACAGGAGCGGAGCAGTAACGGAAGACGTAACTTAACGTGGGAGAAATAGGTGGAAAGTCGTGGGCAGTTCGCTAGTATGTTATATAAGAATGTTGTGTAAAATAATGCTCAGCTAAACTGTACAGGTACCTACTTCAAAAATATATAGCCCATATTTGTATCTGACAGTTACAAATCACATAAAACACAACATTATCCTTATCTTGTTTGTTTGAAGTTACAAATAAAACATATAATTCGTATCAAATCCCGGGACAAGCTTTTGGCCCATTCTTCAAGTTAAGCCAATATTTGGCGAGGCCCGGACAACTTCCACGAATGTGACCCGGTAATTTATCGGCGGACAAACTGAAGTTTATCGAAAGAACGAGAATAACTTTATTATATAGTGACCGGAAGTGGAGGGTGGACGTTCACCCGCCAGACGCAACTGTACGCTCGAACACACAAGTGTTTACAATATTTAGTTTGATGCATGTTACTCCAAACATGTTTGTTTTAATTGATACTTTTTAGGTTCACTCGGGTAAAAATACTTTAGGAATGTGTCGTATTTATTACGTTTTTTAACGTTAACTTTTTAACTTTTTGTAAGACTTTTATTTTAAACTACTTAACAATCTTTAATACTCTCTTAATAATTGTATTTGTTAACATATTTCCATATTGTAAACCATATTGTGAAGCACTCTAAAATGGACCCACATCACTGCAACAAGTTAAATAAATGGAGTTAACAGATTGATTAATGCTTTAGTATTAATTGAAAATTCATAAACTTTTTGAAATCACAAACGAAACACAGAAATAAATAAACAAATGATACTTTAAAGAAATTCCGTGCACGTCTGTACAGTTTTGCGTCGTTCCATTTTTATGGAGTTGGAGGCATTTCTTAGCAATAATGAAATATGTCGCGTCCACCGGCCGGCCCTCATTGTAAACACATTTCGGAAATCGTCCTCATACGTCCGCATGAGGAAATCGTCCACGTTTTAGTCATTTTATTTGTAGGAATCTTGCATTTCCCTTTGTAGTAAATATTCCGTATATGAACGTGTTGTATGCAGTTATGCAAGAGTAGAGTTATGTGTTACAATATTTTTATTTGCAAGTGCCTGTAAAACAGTTTTTGTACGGTTTATTGCCTACAACTGCCTCTTTAGCCTAGTGGCGAACTGTGGGTTCACATTGATACCTACACCTCTGTCTAACCCTTCGGTGAATACAGGTGTGATGGTATGTTATGGTCTACCATAACAGTACAGGCACAATGTTTTTTTTTTTTCGAAATCCCAATCTTAACCTTTAACCTCGCTACTTAGAAACATTACTCAGAGTTAATTAATTATATTTGGAGATTAAGGCGGCTAATTTAATTATTCTTGTTGCATTTATTATTCAATGTTAGTAAAGAGCAATTGAAAATATAAAGTTGTTAGTCATATCAAACAAACATTAAATCATATTACCTTTTCCTAGAATCAAATGGATGGTTGGACATTGGTCTCGAATATTCGAGGTAAATGAAAAGTGTCCAATATAGTTTGATTGTGCGCCCACTCGGCGCCGAACAGACTCGGACTCAACAGACCTTCAGATACTGTCAAGTCTTTCACGCTTCACTACACTTATTCATGGAGACGGCGACGTGACGTCTTTACTGATACTTGAAGGCGAAAGGACGTATACTGTTGCGTCACAGATACTGGTTTCGATTTTGTAATATTTTAAAAATAGAAGGCTTTTTTGAAATACAGATTACAAAATAAAATGGAATGGAGATAATAGAATGATATTCATCATTTGCCAAGGTTACTGAATTTATTCGTAAGAGTTACCCCGGAACTGAAACGCAAAGGGCATTAGGAGGAATACAGGTGGGTTTTAGTCAGTAAGAGTCTGACACTCCCTTCCGCTCCGCCTAGAGTGCAAGAAGTAATTTGATGATTTCCAATTCTTAAAAAAAAAACCTCAAAAAACAAATGTGTTTTAAATTCATTTATCATTTGATCTGTAATATCGAAATAGGTACAACACAATAATGCCTTATTTTAAAATGACAGGCGAAACTTGAATAGTCTTCCGTTAATACATTTAAAATATTTACTCTGAACATATCCAGTTACATTCTACAGTCCTATCCGTGTCCGGTGCGCAGTGAGTCCGCTGTTTCGATAAAGGCTCGTTTAATACTACAAAGTGATCTGAAGCGAGTCCGCTGTCGCCCCGAGCAACGCTTTACCTCGTCTCTTATGAAAATTTTGTCAAGAACGCACACGAATTGAAACCTCTTTTGATATCTTACGTGGTATGTAATTGAAATAGGACAGGTATGTAGCTTGCAAAATATTGAATGTATTTTTTTATTCTTATAATACATTTATTTTTACACTAGTTTATGCCAACGACTGTTCGTCTGAGTGACGGTTTTCTGCGAGGTTTATTTATTTTTGCGTGGAACCCTAATTCTTTTTCTAAAACAAAAGTGGCCTTAGTTACTCTCATCGAAATTGTTCCAGCCGTTTCCCAGATTATGCGGTACGAACAGAACAGACAGATAGTCAGACAAAACTTTAAAAAGTTGGTTGCGTGTAAATTAAATATGCATTTAAAAAAAAGCTGTTATTTTGATATTATAAACAGACAACCGTAGATTTATTTTGAAAAGATTTGTCTTCAATTCATACCCGGGACGTAGACCGTTAATTTTATCAGGTTATTTCGAATTAGAAGCTTAAAACATGACTCAAAACACTAAATATTGTTGTACGAAACAAAGTAAAAACGAAATATTACCTGCAGGTACTATGGTATGGTATGCTACCAAATAGACATTTATTAATCCATTGTAGGAACGAACGCACGGCTCCATTTGTTCAAACCTTCTGTACCACGTGCACCATTTATAACTATGCAGTCAGCTGATAAAACTTTCTGCTATTATTTTTAGAGATCCGTAACTCGTAACTTATTTAATAACTAACATATACGTCACGTATAGTTACGTCTTTGATTGCTGCTCAGCTGGTTATAGCGTGATGTTCTATACGTATGTATACATTTTCCTCTTGATTCACTCAACATATTGATGAAAACACATAAAAATCTGTTGCGTAGTTTAATAGATTTGAGCGTACAGAGGGATAGATTGCGGGAAGCAACTTTGTGTCATAATATGTAGAGAACATAAATCATTTTCTTAACATAGCAACAAAGCATATTCTTTGGTATTCATTTCTAAGATAATAAAAATACGTATAACAATTAATAAACTCTGAGTTTAATTTTTCTTTGAAGTGAACTACTGAACTCTTGCATTTTTTTTATGTTATAAAGAACACACTAATCATCTTTGACTGCCTCGTTAGCCTAGTGGTCCTAAGCGCGACTGCTACGCGGCTGCTACTGGTCTTGGGTTCGATTCCCAGGTCGAGCAAAAATTGTTATTGGGTTTTTATATGAAATTCTCAGTAGCAGCTCTGAGTTAGGATTTGTGCCCGGTTAATGGCTCGCCCCCTATTACATGGGACCTAAACATACCGGCAAACTGTAGGTGTACATTGTTACAACTCTGCCTAACCCTTCGGGGAATACAGGCGTGATGGTACTAATAATCTAATCTTCACAGACACAAAACTTATACAGCGCTCTTTCTAGATGTTACACGATGAAATGAAAAAGAAAGCATTTCTAATCATATTTTCATACGGAACCAACGGCGGCGAACCATAAGCTTTTTCCTTCTACATCGTGTAAATACGTTTTGGCTCGTTTCCGAGCTAACCGGAAAATATTGGCGGATTTTTTATTTTTTTAATGATTGCGTCCAGATTTATTATGGTTTTTCTTTTAACCGCCATTTTATTTATTCTTGTTGCCATCTTAATTTCAGTGATTTTTTTTTGCTTACAGTGTTGATGGTGGACTTTATTGAGTCGATCACGACTTTAGCCCTGAGTTTGGCGCCATCAGTAGCGTTCATCAGTTCAGCTAAATTCATGAATACCATCACGCTTGTATTCCACGAAGGGTTAGGCAGAGGTGTACCAATGTACACCCTCAGTTCGTCGGTATGTTTAGGTCCCATGTAATAGGGGACGAGCTTATTGCCATCAACAACAAATCCTAACTCCAAGCTGTTACTGAGAATTTCTAGAAAAACCCAATAACACTTTTCGCTCGACCCGGGAATCGAACCCAAGACCTCTAGCGTAGCAGTCGCGCTTTGGACCACTAGGCTAACGAGGCAGTCCAAATTCATGAATGTCATAGGTAATTTTGTAAGGATGCTTTCTAGGGATGTTGAATGTTTATGCTAGGGAAAGGTATCTGTATATTCTTAATACAGATCACTTTGTGGCCTAGCTAGGAGAACAGTGATTCACCTAACAATTTAAGTATACAACATGATCTTTGCTTTCATTTTATGTAGATACTTTTTAAGCACACCATGTTACATATAACCATGTTTTATCACTAAATTATTATTATCTATACCCATTAATATTATAAAGCTGAATAGTTTGTTTGTTTGGTTGAACACGCTAATCCCAAGAACTACTAGTTTGATTTGAAAATTTCTCTTTTTGTTTTAAATAGTTCATGTAACGACGATGGATTTAGAATTTATAACATCATGCTACGACAGACGGGAGAGGAGCAGTAAAGTAACCAAAGACGTAACGTGAGGGAAAAAGAAGCGAACGAAGTCGCTGACAGAAGCTAGTTTATTTATATGTTCATAGTGTGATTGACCTACTATTCATTCCAATCATACTATTTTGCACCTTCAGACACGAACAAGAAACGTCACATAAAAGAATAATGAAGATAAATCATCACTTTAGGAACGTACTGAGTTTAAAAGTTTTCCAGCCCACTTTTTCTTACCCGATGATTTAGTTTACGTGAAGCACAAACAATAAGAACGTGAACACGTGTTAACAGCGCCATAACCGTGTGAGTTAACTGCCGAACTTAGGGCACTTTGTGAAATATGACGCAGTGCGAAACGATGCTTATCGCCTTGCTGATTTTGTTTTACGTTCTGCCGCGGACTTCAATGTGCGTGTATAGATTGAAGAAGACATAAAAGGTAACAATTGAAGAACATATTTATTGAATCATAGTGTTTTTTAATCATTCGTCTATGTTTGCAATTAAAGTTTTGTACATCTTTGTATACGTAAGTCACTAGAAAAGTACTTTCAAATCTAATCTTCGGTTTTACGAAGTCTAATATAGCGATCCCATATTTTTATTATTACTATAATATTGGTCTACCTATTTATTATCATGTATGTTTTTGTTAACACTAAGCAACGCCTATATAAATATACGCCCTTGAATTCTTATTTGCAGTTGGGTATCGCCTAATGTTAGTGAAAACAGGTATCAACCATCATCTACATAGCCATTTCCCAACGATGTTGGGGTCGGTTCCAGTCTATCAGGTCCTAAGCGCGACTGCTACGCTAGAAGTCTTGGGTTCGATTCCCAGGTCGAGCAAAAAGTGTTATTGGGTTTTTCTATGAAATTCTCAGTAGCAGCTCGGAGTTTGGATTTGTGCCCGGTTAATGGCAATAGGCTCGCCCCCTATTACATGGGACCTAAACATACCGGCGAACTGTGGGTGTACATTGTTACACCTCTGCCTAACCCTTCGGGGAATACAGGCGTGATGGTATGTTATGTTTTCTTATAAGTTAATAGACTAGCACAGGTGTTTCCCGACAGTGTATCGTAGATTTTTATAGGAAAAGGGTTCGACAAGAAGTGAGGCCATAACCATCGACATGACGTAATGGTTAATATGCCCCCGTTACGTTAGATTTAGTGCAAGATATTATGCTCCTAACTTTTTGTACCCAGTTTTACCAGCAATATTTTTGTTCTACGTTTTTTACAACACGATAGACGCAGTGGCTGAGTGATAGGCTATTCGATTCTCGCATGGAACTCATATTGGCATGGTCCATGTTTGTGTATGTGAGTTTTATAAACGAAATCACGATACAAAAGAAATTCTTAGTGAGGGGCAATGTTAGAAAAAATAAAGATAAAAAAATCTTTGGTCGTCACTCCAAACATTATGGCTTCTCTACCAATCAAAACATCGAATCGACCAATATTTTTTACTAACTTCCTTGTACTGCTTTTAACATAAAACCATTTAAATTATTTTTTTTATTTTAAAAATAGAACCGTATTGAATTACCGTTTGTTTTTTTCAAGTTGCCGTAATTAGCCGTCGGCCACACCTGCGAGGCTTCACTCGAACTCTGACCAGGGAATCCTGAGGAATGCCTATTGTGTAATGCGATCGTTTCGCCTTGCCTAGTTCTCGTAAACAACTCTACTAACTATTTATGAGAGGTTTCCTACAACAAACAAATCGCTGGATAGTTTAATAACCTTTGCTCGGGAGTCAGGGAGGCAGTTGTGTTATGTACCTAACCAATAATAACTTTCCACCTCGCATAAATCGCAGCATTAATTTTACAACTCAAATGTAACAATTTAGTAGTAGGCAAGTAAGCACTTAGTTATCCGCCAGCGGCGCCCTGCCTCGCAACTTAAGCGGCCCTCCCTTACCGCTAAACAAATTTGACAGCTCCAAGTTAGCCTAAGTTTGGGTACACGTGTGCAAACTTTGTTCTACAACCTACTTAAACGTCTATCATCCTTAAGCCAATGATTATAAGGAGTAATTTCGACTGGCGTTTTAGAAGTGAAAGTCGCATGTATGGTTGCGTTTGGTTAAAGTTGCGTCTGACTAGTTAGCATTGTGCCCACGTTGAAACAAGTTGTCATGATTATTAAGGTGTTTAGCGCTGAGTTAGAGTTGGCGCATGATTACTTTGTGAACTTATCTGTTCAAACCACGCACGCATAATTTTATGTTTATACAAAAGATAAGCAGACATTTCAAATATGACAAGGTAACTATGCCTAGTAGTACCACACAGAAAAATCCTTAGTGGATATTCGTAGAACGACAGCGGTCGTATTTAAATACGTTTTCTTCTATGTTTTAACTGCCTCTTGGAGGTCCGCTGGAGGTCTTGGGTTCAATTCCCAGGTCGAGCAAAAAATGTTATTGGGTTTTTCTATGAAATTCTCAGTAACAGGTCGGAGTTAGGATTTGTGCCCGGTTAATGGCAATAGCCTCGCCCCTATTACATGGGACCTAAACATACCGGCGAACTGTGGGTGTACATTGTAACACCTCTGCCTAACCCGTCGGGGAATACAGGCGTGATGATATGTGTTCTATGTTTTACCACAAACACAAGTATACAACTCAGCAACGAATTGTTAAATGCAATGTAAAAAGTTAACACATATTACTACACAACCACAAGCTATATAGCCACATCTGCAAAAAGTTCGTGAAAAGCACACGGTCTAAATGTATTCCAGATTGATTATTAAATAACGACCATTACATTTTCGACAGGGGTGATCAAAAAACGCGGGATTAATTCAGATTTAAGCTCCGCGAGTCGGAAGCTTTTAAATTCGCATAAATACAACATGTCATGGGTGGTGGCCGGCTGCCTTTATCAATTACAAAGAGAGGCCGCTTCAAAAAATGTAAAGGGAAATACGTTACATGGTCGGCCATTTAATATTTAGTGGAGCATTTAGCACTTTGAAGGAGGTAGGTAGTCGTTCAACATGTATGTTTAGTTGATTTTTGTAATTGGTTACAAGGCCTTCGTACGACCATATCATGCAAACCATAACCATTTCCCGAGCCTTTGCCTGGATAATGAATAACAAACTTGTATTAACACTAGTGGACTACAGCAGTCGCCACGAGTCGTAAACACAAATGTCCAGTTTATTTTTAGTTTCCTTTCTGGGTTTTTTGGGCCGCCACACCCCAAAAAACCTAGAGAGTAATCCAAAAACCCAAAACTTAACATAACATTTGTGCTCACGACTCGTGGCGTCTTATATTCCTACATGATGGTCGTCAGCAAATGTGAAACAGTAAACAAGACAGGTTCTTCGTTTTAACTTTTAACATCTAAATTCTCCCCGGATGACTTTTACAAAATAGATTGGCTACAGAGGAGATGCATGGCTTCCCGCGACTTGATATAAAATAAATTCATTTAATTCAGGTAAAGACCCATACTCAATACACAATAATAATAATATACATAATATACATTTTATTTTTATTTGGCGCTTCTTTTTTTATATATAGAATTTATCAATCAATATTAGTAGTATACCCAAAATTGACAGTAGTGTCGAATTTAATTATTATTATGATCTATTTACCAATATGAATGAAAATCTATACGTAAGTACCAACGTTATAAGTATGACAACAGACTACGCTGGTAAAAATACGATTTATTTCAAAATATTCTCAACAGCACTTGAGCTCCGATGTTCACAAGTGGACAAAACAGTGTAGTGGCACATTTTATTAAACGTTTTATTTCACCGCCGCCATGTCCGGACGCGACTGTGCAGTGCTACGTCCCTAGTGAATTTGTGATTCAAAAATGTATATTTTACTGAGAAGGTTAATATACATTTTTCAATTTTAAGTTATAAATGATCAAAAATTTGTTATTATCTAATTATAGTCAGCAAGAATTTCACAAATGATGACGTTTATTAAGACTGAAAGTTGTTTGAATAATTATTAACATTTAAGATTTTGAAATAAATAATGAATAGCAGCCTGGTGGTAGCCTAGTGGTCCTAAGTGCGACTGCTACGCTAGAGGTCTTGTCCCAGGTCGAGCAAAAAGTGTTAGTGGGTTTTTTTATGAAATTCTCAGTAGCAACTCGGAGTTAGGATTTGTGCCCGGTTAATGGCAATAGGCTCGCCTCTTATTACATGGGACCTAAATATACCGGCGAACTGTGGGTGTACATCAGCAGTCAACCTTTACTGCATTAATAAAAAAATATGTGTACTTGTAGCAAGCAATTTAATTACCGTAGGTACATCAACGTAATTACCTATTTACACAGTTACGATGCATAACTCATTAAATAATATTATTAAGCCAAAGCTTTTACCATTAGTAAACAAACCGCAGTTTAATAATTTTTTTACATATAATATTAATTACAAGTGGCTTAACAAATGAAAAATATTTGCTCATTTATTGCGAACATGATAAATTGTAAATTACTTGGAAATGTGCGTTTTGGAGCAGTCGGAGCTTAAATTTTAAAATGGTGGAACAACAGTGGAAATGAAATTCACGGGCAAATAATGAGGGGTGAATTAAAAATGCAAAAATTGATTAATGGACCGTTGTTGGGTAAATATGTACTCAATAAGTGAACGTCCAGCCATTGTTGGTCGTCCTGTTACATTGTTTGAGTTATGCACTTTTAAATGCACTCATTTTCTATAATGTAGTGATGGTTGGTAATGAGTCGAGAATCGACATCAAAGAATATAATGAAAAGTTAAAGCCAAATCATTTAGTTTAGTTAGGCCATGATAACGCACTATTGAAAGTCATTTTCAAAAAGAAATATTGAATCTAATTACCCATTCCAAAAGGTACACTGCAGTGCACAGCTCTTATAATACAGATTTTGCTTTCTAGATGAGGAAATTAGGCTTCAAGTGAATAGACAAACAGACCCTTATTTTTATATAATGAGACGTTCTAGAGCTGTGTTGCCATCAATCACAATTAAAGAAGGAACAGGCAATACCTTGCAGTAACGGTTATCATAAAAAGGACAATTCAAAAAAATCGCGCTTTCATGTCGAAATTTTCAGTAATGCCTTTTATTTGCCACAAACATATGTTGCGAGAGTATTCTCGTAATTACAGTCAGCTTTTAATTAATTGTTTGTTATATTCGTACCCTACGGGAGTGTGGCTCATGGCTACTGGACGCTACGAAATTAACAACTTTTGAATTGTCACCAACTGTAAACTAATTAACACTTGCTACATTTATCGCTTGTGGATACAGATTGTGGTGTCATTTTAATTTTACAGTAACAATGCTTTACTTTTAAATGCTTTTTGGACTGAATTTAATCGCTTTCCACTTACAGTGTTGTCCCACAAAAATATATTATGTAATTTCGTCACGTTTGTGGTGTAATCACAAGAATAATTTTGTTATTATCATATTTAATAAATTAAAGTCTTTAAAGCCATGTAAATAAAAACCATTGTCGTAGTTTTCCACTTTGTAGTTTTCGAAGACCGTTGTATTTTTTGTCAAAACGTTTTTTTATTTACACAATTGACCACATCCAAATGGAAAACATATTAATTAAACCTCAGTATTCATTACACAGAGTGCAAACCTCACATGTAAACCACAATAATAAAAATGAAAAGAATTGCTTGTATAATAGTGTGAGTGCTTTTCCCCTAGATTAATAGCATCAATCGCAAATCGGCCATTCAACACGCTCGGCCGTTTCAGCAGACCATTAAACAGTGGCAAAGTAAACCGCACGGAATCGCGTGCTCGGCGTATATTAGGTGTCATAACATTGCAACCGGCTGCAACCTTCAACCCAACGCTTGGATTATAAAAATGTGGATTAGGCATACAATGTAGCATAGGGACAGAGTACATACATCACGCCTTTTTCCCATCGGGGTAGTCAGAAACCGCAGAACACCACCTGGTACGATCCTTACATACTTTTTTTGTCTCGTCCACATTCATACATCTGAGAGAGGACGCCCTAAAAAGACCTACCCTGACCTTATTGGTGAGGTTCTTTAGAAAGGTCGGGTGCGCAGTACTCGTAACCGGCGTGCTTGTATGACCAGAACAGAATAATTTAATACAAATACGAGTGTCGCACTAACCAATTATAGGAGTAGAAATGACTGCAGCATTCGAGAGTGTACTTTATATACGCGCCCGAATCTTTTTCTAGTACTTTTTTAGGTTTCTCTCTCTAGTCACAATACAATATCACTATCAAGAAAATGGCTTTTTGATAATAATATATATGACGCGAAAAAATCTATATTTTATTGAAGATTTCAGTGAGACATAATTATATTCAAAGACATATCCAGTATTATCAAATCTAAGTTTTAGATGCATTTTCCACGGTGCCATTTCGTAGCGAGATCGCAGCGATAACGCGCCGCCATGCAACAAAGCCGCTAAACACCGTAAACTTGTGAATTATTAATCTTATCGAGTACTAAACACGGGCAGCTTCATGAAAAATTTAATAAATCGCCCTTTAGATTTATTGCGACGTGGTTCATGTTGCCCAGTTATGAGCTAATGTTGATAAAGTTCAAATTCGAATGCTTGCCTTTATTAAGGAGGCGGCATTTTGTGTATAATTTCGTGTTTCACTTTCTTTTTCAGGTACGTTTTTAGGTTGTTCTTATCGGTATTAGATATGATGTGGTGCCCGAATTTTTTTGAGGAATTTAAAAGGTAACATGATACTTAGTATTTTTTTTAACTAAATGATTACAATAAATCATTGCTATTGGTACAAACAGTGGCTTTTTGTATATCAAAGCAGTAAATCATGATTGTGAAGTGTGTATTAGGTAACTTATCAATGATATATTTGAACTTTATAGTGATATTTTTTATTAAAGATTATTTGAAGAAGTTCTAGAAACAAATGCTTAAATTACGACTCAGTACATTCCTCCTCATAAATTAGAGTTAAAAATATTATCTGGCAACCCTTTCACGGAACACGAAAGAGGAAAACCAAGGAGCGGAGTGGCGAGCAAATTCGCTAATTTTATCTAGAGAGTAAAATAAAGATATATTAGTGGTCTGAACAAAGATAAAGGAATAAATTGTGGACGCGATAAATCAGTAAAGGATGGTTTTAATTATACGTCCGGCGGAACCACTGAGGGTTAAGCCTGGTGCACAATAAGATGTCTGGGATGTGATGAAGTGAAAGATATTTGTAGAGAAGAAAATTGGTCGATTTTTTTAAAGTTTTATTTGAAATATTTTTGATTCTGTACCTCATTTTTAAATACTATTTACCATAAATCTTTCTTTTATTATTATAATGTTTAAAATATATTTTAAGTCTTTTGATTTTTTTTTATTGGTGGTTTGTCAGCCACTGTACTTCTACGTTGATGCACTTATACTAAATAACCTGTTAATTTACTAGAAAATATAACTACCTTAGAACAAAAATGTCTTTGAGAATTGTTTTTTTCAAAAATTGTAAATGTGCCACTACCCTTAGGAAGGGTTCCGCTATTGCTAGGAGGCGAAATGTAAATAAAGTTAATGATTGCTAGTTAAGTGATTTCAGACTTACTGAATACATTTTACTTGGAGTACGTTGTTTTATTTCGTACATGTTTACTTAAAAATTCACCGCTGGCCGTAAATTCTGAATGTAAAAGCTGGTAGGATAAACTGGTTGGGTTTTTCACAGAAACTGTTTTTGTTCAAAATACATTTTCTGATACCTTTATTCAAAATCAGTTTGTAAGGTAGTCTATATTTTTTTTGTATTCTATAATAATATCGGTCTATTATTGTCTCATTGATCACCAGGCTTGCTCAAGGCGGATTGGCAATGACAACCAAAAAAAGATGTTGCGGAAATTTGTGTCTATATTACAACAAACCTAATGACTTGATACATCACACAACACATACCTACCTAGACATAAGACAACAGTTTTCAGAACACACTGGTCTAGATAACATGGCAACATTGATTAGATCGAGCATGAGTATAGCGTGCGGCCGGGCGGCTGTTAATTAGCATTCCTGCATTACTGGTGTACAGAACCCAGCCAAACCGACGGGACTCCACTTTACTCAAAGCTTTGTCTGTTCGCATTTGTAAAGCATTGTTTTCACGAATGTGACTTGATGCCCTGTTGCGCTGTGATTAGCACAAGTGAATGGTCAGTCGAAATTGGAATCGGATTGTGGTGTATAATGTGTGAGTGCTGTATAAATATGTTCGTTGTTACGTGTGTCGGTGGACTTGTATGTGTGAGTAGTATTGAGTGACGTTTGTGAATGCATGTAGTCAATTCTGCTTTAACAAAACATAATACGTGAGAACCTAATGACTGCGTCAGCGGATGGTGTTGACGTAGCTGAATTCTTGGCTAATTTAATACACACGTACTAACACGCCTATATTCCCCGAACGGTTAGGCAGAGGTGTAACAATGTTCACCGGCATGTTTTGGTCCCATGTAATAGGGGGCGAGCCTATTGCCATTGACTGGAGCACAAATCCTAACTCCGAGCTCCTACTGAGAATTTCATAGAAAAACCCAATTACACTTTTAACAAATTATTTAAATATATCTGCCATTTATTCGCTAAGAAGAAGAAGTGTACAGATCTTCAGGTCAAGTCAATTTTCAAGGACAGAATTTTTTTTCTGAGCGATAAAATTAAAATAATCTACATTGTATGATAGCCCATAGTTTGTGTTCTTTATTAGAGTTAATAAAACTGAAACATGTATAGGTTGGTCGTTTACAAACACATTCATCTACCATGATTAATTAACGGCCATCTTAGATGTCCTTACACTAACAGAAAAACCACCCAACAAACCGTATTTACCAGCCATTTCTGATCCAAAGCAAAGAAGACACCCGAGCGAGCACAAAAAATCGCTTACAAGGCGAAGTGGTCGCATTACATGCGTCGTCTGCTCGAAACCGCGCTTTGATTCGCTCACAGCCGAGTGTTATTTTAATTATAAACATTATTTACCTTAATTAGAGTTTTTGCGAGTGCTCAACGCAACCGGCGGCAAATTGGCGGCCCACTTTGAATGCGCCATAATTAGGATGCAGTTTTAGAGTACACAGCTCTCAAGTGCTCGTGTGTTTGCTAAACTGTATGTCAATGGGGCTGGAACTGAAAGCCCTTGCTCGCAATTAATTCGTAGGGATATAAATGAAACTCGTGCTGTATGCGACTATGAATTGATGACGAAAGTTCAGGTTTAAGGGGGAATGTGGTTGCTGTCTTTGTTTTTGTAAGTTTTCCATAATTAGCTGGGCTGAGAAAAGTACTGGTTTGTTTCAGGCTTTGGGATAATTAGATGTTTCGTTTTTATTTCGCCCTGTACTATCTTACTTTTTGGATGTTGTCTTCATCTCCTTCTCACCGTCTTCCACACTTCTTGAAGCGGGTTCCTGGCCACATTGTGAATTGTAAAAAAACACCATTAATTTTAATTTTATTTTGAACCAATGACGCTAGATCATATTGGCCCAAGGTGATTAGAAACGAAGCTAATTTTACATGCACTGTGCAATTAAAGTCCCCATTCTTATCCGTTTCAAATGGGCAAAGTTAGAGTGAACGGGCTTCTTCTGGCAAGCTCACTTCATCGTCGACTTTGTATAGATGTCACTTGTGACCTAGACCAGAGACGAACCATTTCCATCTACAAAAAAAACACACCTAACAGCTGTGTAGCCCCACTTTATTTTTTTTCTTCTTCTTTAACGCTTTATAAGTTAATATGAACAGAAAACTTCCCAATAACTATTAATACAAAGCGCTCTCGTGTTAACGTATTGTGTTTCGATAATTACGTCGACGCAGATTCAGACGGTCGGTGTTTATTTGCTAATTAAATGATGCAAAATTAGCGTTTTCCACCATAATGATTACATAGCGCGGCGGCGCTGACTGAACTCAGTGGTTTACAGTGGATACTTGTTCACTATTAATTAATGATTCGTCATCGAAGGTGTTAGGTTATTTTCCATCAGTAAATACAGGGTTGGATCCTGAACTTTAGTGAGACAGTAATATGGTTCTTATTTAATTGATAATGTGGATTTTTATGAGAAATGTAAAACATGGCCTTGAAAAATATTGTCTAATGGAAAGAAGTATAGTTATCTCATTCTCTGTAGGTAGAGCTGCCATAACCTTCGAAAATCATTTGGTTTTTGGGTGTGATTGAGATTTCCGGCCGGATCTCCCTGAATAAATATTTTTACAATCAATAAAAACATCTATTTTTATTTAAAAAAAATATTAATTTATCTTTAAATGAATAGGGATTCCCCTGACAGAAAAAGTCCGGACAAAACTAGTACAAATCCGTGGAATCAAGGGCGAATGGCAGCCCTACGAATTGTAGTGGCTACATTAGCTACTGCTAATGTACCACTGAGATGAATTTATCTTTTGTAGTTTTATATTGTATCCAATCAAATAGTGAAAAAATATACCTTAGCCATATATATATTCATCCGAGGATACCGCACGATCTCGGGGGAGGCGGCGAGCCTCCTTGCCGGATTGCCGCCGTGGGATCTGGAGGCGCTGGTCCTCGCGCGCCTGTACGAGTGGCGAGTGGAGGTACTAGGCCGGGGGGAGAGTCCGCCACCGCGGCAAATTGCCGCTCGGCGGGCCGACCTCCGGCTCGATCTCATGGCGACATGGAGACAGCGACTGTCGCAACCTCGTGCTGGGCACGCCTTAATAGAGGCGGTAAGTCCCCTCTTTGAGGAGTGGCTGGAGAGGCGCCACGGCGCCCTCACCTACCGCCTGACGCAGGTCCTCACCGGACACGGGTGTTTCGGGAGGTTCCTGCACCTCATCGGGCGGGAGGAAACGTCCGGGTGTCACCATTGTGTGGATCGCCCCGAGGACACGGTGGAGCATACCGTGGCGGTATGCCCCGCTTGGGCGGAGCATCGCCGAGTCCTCGTGGCGGCCATCGGCGGCGGCGAACTCTCGCGTCCGGCCCTGGTGCAAGCCATGGTCCGGAGCGAGAGGGAATGGGATGCAGTCGCCTCCTTCTGCGAGGCAGTAATGCTTGAGAAGGAGGCGGCGGGATGGTTGAGACAGCGGTTCTCCCGTCCCAGCCGCCGCGGTAGACGCTCCGGACGTCGGGAGCCGCGAGACGACTCCCGGCCACCGTAGATACTGGCCTGTGGACGGTGAGCAATGGGTAGCTCACCGTCCTTACGTTGCATAACGACAGGCCGTGTCGACGGCGCGTTCGTGTTCCACGCGCGCCTCAAAGAGATGTCAGCAAAAGGAAGGGGCCACTGAGGGCCGATGCCTGCCGGGGCTGCGGGTTGTTCGCAAGAGATACCGCGCCCCCGGAACGCAAAGGGCACAAGAAGGAACATGGGTGGGTTTTAGTCAGTAAAAGTCTGACACTCCCTCCCGCCCCGCCCAGGGCGGGAGAAGTTATTTGATGATTTCCCACCCACCAAAAAAAAAAAAAAAAAAGCCATATATATATGTATATATATTTATATATATATTTTTTAAAACGTTGCCCCACACTAGGAATTTCTCCTGTATAGTGGGTGCGTTTACAAACATACAAACTCACATACACAAACAGACAGACCCGTAACAACTATCTGTAGGTCATACAAATAATTGTTCCATGCGGGAATCGAACCCGCGACACGCAGCGCAGCAGTCGATCGGTCGGCCACTGCGCCAACCGTGTCGTCAATTACTACCAAGTTCTCACAAACACTAACTAACATAGCAAAATTTACTTTCTGTTGCTTACCACGTACACATTTCACAGGTAAGCGGCTCAAAGCGCTGTTTAAGCTACAACCACACGAACAAGACACCTAGTACTGATAAGAATGAACGAGATGGGTTCCGACCGACCTTATATCGGCACCATTAACTCACCGGAACAACCCAATACGGAATTTATGGGAACAGGTTATCTCATACTGCTTAAACTAAGATTTAGTTGTATAGCTTTGTTTTTGCTTTTAAAAGTACGTTGCTTTTGCGTAGGATTCTGAAATAAATGTTTATTATTATTATTTCATTTATTTATTTTTATATACATATAAGTTACATTTTTAAATATTAATATAAAAATAAAAACATTAAAAAAAATATTAATAGCCCACCGGTATCGGGAACAGGGTCCAAGCTACCGGTGGTCAGGGCTTCTGGGAAAAGAATCTCCTAACAATACGCGCCATGTCGCCTTCCAGCCGCCTAACGTGAGCCTCCTTAGATGTTGGTCGAGGCTCTTGGCAATTAAGCCATTGGCTGTAACAACAATCGGCACAATGATCTCTGAGTCTACAAACTTAAACTTAAGTTTATTAAACTTCCTTTGCATCAGAAATAGTAAGATTGTATATTAAATCTTATACTTATGTACGTAGGTATACAAAGATAGCAAATAATAAAACTACTTTTAAAAAGACAAAAACACAAAAAACAAAAAGACAAAAGTTATATCATTCTTCTTATGTGGACTGCCCCGTTGGTATCGTGGTCGCAAGAACGACTGACGAGGGTGGGGTCCCGGCTTCGATTCTCAGGTCGGGCAAGAAAGTGTTATTGGGTTTTTCCATTAGGATTTGCTCGGTAGCAGTCCGGAGTTTGGGAGTTGGTAGTGTGACACCCCTGTGTCTCGGAAAGCACGTAAAGCCGCTGGTCCCGGCTGTCATTCGTAGATCCTTGACAGTAGTTGCGGATAGTCAGAAGTCAGGAACTCTGACAACCAGATTAACCAAGAAGTATCGTGTTGCCCAGTAACTGGGTTGTGGAGGTCAGATAGGCAGTCGCTCCATGTAAAACACTGATACTCAGCTGTATCCGGTTAGTCTGGAAGCCGACTCCAACATAGTTGGGAAAAAGCTAAGTAGATGATGATGTGATGAGCCTTTTTACACTCCGTAAAGGTGAGAACCACAAGTAAGAGATAGAAGAATACTTTAGATGGTTTTTTTAGAAAAAATCTCGAATGAGACATATCATCGAAATAGGTGGAAGAAATAGAGGAGAGCTGTACAAAAAAATGTTTCTATTAGAAATTTAAAAAAAGTGAAATTTTCAATATTCTGGCTTAATGTGCTGACCGTAGGTAGATATTTGTAAATATTTTTAATTGTTCATAATTTTTTAAATTCACTAAGTTTACCTTAAAACGACCCAACTCTCTTCATAACCCACAACTCCCAAAATGAAGACACGTAATTACACCATCAATTAACTGTAGTACATTTTAATGAAGGTGTTAAAAAAGCGCCATTATCTCGGCTTATTTGCGTACAGGAAGGCGCGGACTTGGCGCACATAAATCAACATGGCACAATGGTAATGCCGCGGAATTAAAAAATACTTGGCTGCCAAGCCCGCACTGAAATAAAGGACTTAGCGCAATCTTTGCGGACGGTTAATGAATTACTTTTGCTAATTTCTCAGCAGGGACCGTATTTGGAAAGTTATTAAAATGGAATTATTATTTTTTCGCATCACATATAACTTGTTTTAAGAAATCACCGTCTAGATTAGTATACTACTTTAATACTCATGCATTTTCCAAGTGTTTTCTACATAGGAGGTAGAATTTATTAATGCGTTATTTTGAGCTTTTAAATTGTAGCAGTCTGTAGAAACCGTCGTTTTGGTCATGTAACCTGTACTGGCAACATGAACTTAGACAGTGAGGACTAAATTATTTTTTCAAATTATGTAATGTAATGAAATATTTTTTATATTTTTTTCTTAATCTTGTTAAACTGTTTTTACTACAATTACGTAGTTAAATTCTGATTTCAAAGCTTCGAGTTTATGCTTATTGCATAAACATATACATATGTAAAACAATAACAACAACAACATACCATCACGCCTGTATTCCCCGAAGGGTTAGGCAGAGGAGCACCAATGTACACCCACAGTTCGCCGGTATGTTTAGGTCTAACTCCGAGCTGCTACTGAGCATTTCTTAGAAAAACCCAATAACACTTTGCTCGACTTGGGAATCGAACCCAAGACCTCTAGCGTGGCAGTCGCGCTTAGGACCACTGGGCTACCGAGGCAGGTCATGCATATGTAAAACTTTTGTTAAATATTTATTTTTAAGTAATTTATGTTGGTAACGCTTACAAGACAACCCTAAATGCATCTCTGTGTTTTTTATAAAGAATCTACTAAGACAATAATATGATGTACACGGGGCCGGTGCGCCCTCAGCTGACATTTTAATTAATCATTGCAGATTAAACGTGAAATACGAGCAAGATAACAAGTCAAAAGAAAATGCAATCAGCTGCATTTATAATGAGTCATCTATTTTGTATAAGTCTGCGTTATTAATTTTCTGTTTTCAGTTTTGTTTTCAGAAAAGGAGAAATTAATGAAGGTAATAGCGGCATGAACTGATATGACCGTAATTGAAAAATAAAGTTATCGTCCTTTCTAGTTGCTCTCTCTACTGGGTCCAACCGCATTGTAAAATTATCATGAACCACTGTAAATTACAGCGAGACCTATGAGACCTAACGACGATACGTCGACAAGTAACTAAAATCCAGCTCGAATAACAAATAAGCCGACGGCCTACCCGTCGTTAAATAGTCGCTCCTGCTTGTATACATATATCTGCATCTTGTGCAAGCTATCAGAGGCCTTGTAGAAGCGTTATCATTCCAGAAACAAAGTTAATAGATCTCAAGTACCTGTAATTACACCGGCATTGAACTTTATACGGTATTGAACTTTTCACTTTTTTTATTTCTAATTGAAAAATATTTATTTAATAGCTTTTACTATTCCACTTAGATACAGCTCTCGCCTATTTCGTCCACTACTTTCGATGATATGCCTCATTCTCGATTTTTTCTAAAAAAAACATCTAAAGCATTCTTCTATCTCTTACTTATGGTTTTCACCCATACATTTCAAACCGAAATGCACTAAAATGACTGAATGTTTAAATAATTTAAGATTTACCTAAAAACTACCTAATCGATTTATTTTTGTTATTACGACAAGGACATAGCTTATAAACACAGGAACATCAGCAAATTGTGCACAAAATGTATTCAATTTTTTTTAATGATCGGTATTTATTTATATAGAAATGGTTAATTAAGTACTGGTTAACTGGTGGTTGGTTAACTGCTTCGGTAGCCTAGTGGTCCTAAGCGCGACTGCTACGCTAGAGGTCTTGGGTTCGATTCCCAGGTCGAGCAAAAAGTGTTATTGGGTTTTTCTATGAAATTCTCAGTAGCAGCTCGGAGTTAGGATTTGTGTCCAGTTAATGGCAATAGGCTCTCCCCTTATTACATGGGATCTAAATATACCGGCGAACCGTGGGTGTACATTGTTACACCTCTGCCTAACCCTTCGGGGAATACAGGCGTGAGTGTGTTAATTAAGTACTTATGATTATAAAAATCCTGTGGTCTTCTTCTTCTTTTCGTGTCGATGATTATGTTAAGATTTTTAGGCCTAGTAGGTGACCACGTTTATCGCGACACCAGTAGCGTTCAGTTGTACGCAAAAGTATGCATGTTGCCTATAATGACTGTGGTTTTACTAGATTACAATGGAATGCATAAATTGCTACTCATTCAATAAAAATAAATCTCTAATCTTTAATGCAATTCATAATTTAAAACGACGAAAGGTAGGTGTTACTGAATAGAAACAGTTATGGACACTGTCGGTCGGGCACAACAAAATTTGAATAAGTAGGAGTCGACAGTCGTTACGAATAGTCAGAAGCTAGAAAGTCTGACAACCAGTCAAACCAAGAGGTATCGTGTTGCCTAGTAACTGAGTTGTAGAGGTCAGATAGGCAGTGATATTCAGCTGCATCCGGATAGACTGGAAGCCGACCCCAACGTAGTTGGGAAAAGGCTAAGTAGATGATAATGATGAAAGGAAGTGCGCTACCTATGTTCGTAACTACATAGCACAAGTCTGTTTCAAGTCTACAGTTTAAATGTCTTAGTATTTGCTGCTAAGAAGTAACTATGTACTTGTCGACTCCAATGTCAATATAAATTACTTTGATTGACAAAGAATAAAGATACAGTTAAAAGTATGTAATTTTAAAATATAGATGGAAATTGCGATTTGACTTCTAGGGACGATTGTTTTTATTTTCAATGTTGTAATATAGCATGATTGTGTAGTCTTTCGCTATTATAGTTTGGTAGTGTCCAATTTTAATGGATGTGAGTACACTATATAAGTATACACTTCTGCCTACCCCTTTAAAGAATATTGGCGTGATGTTTTAATTCAGTAATATTCTTAATTAACTATAATTAATTACATCGATTCCAAAGACCTATGCGATGATACAGAGAGGGCACTGTCAGAAGCACAACTTCCCTAGAAGTTCCTGCATCAGGTGCATGTCAGACATGTCAACAGTATCATCGCGGCCGACGCTTCGCTGGCGACTGAGGTGACACCGGGTGGGCGGGGCGCGCGGGTGGGCGTGCACTCGCCCACCGAGAACACGCCCCGCCTTCCCGCGGGCCCGCCTCAACTGCTCGAAAAACCCGTGACAGGTGGGCGGGGACACCCTGAAGTATCGTCGTTAAGGATACTTTATCAAGTAATTTGTTAGCTTCGATACGAATTTAAAATTTATTTGTCTAGGCAAAACTGTACGGTGGATGATTTCAGCTATTCATTTTAGTGCTATACAAATGTTCTTATGTTATTCTGTAAATATTTTTGTTATTTTACTCTGAATGATACCAATTCATACTTACTTAATGTCTAGACAGACGGCCATTGCAAATACACGCCAGCTATTCTCTTATATACCTGTCTGGTTAGCCTACCTTATTTTATAACAAACTGCAGCTTTTTTTTTTAACTTCTTAATAACCCAATAAATAATACCTAGAAAGGCACTGATTTAAAACAGCAGTTGTATATTGTAGAATTGGTAAGATAAAAATTACAATATAGGTACATATTTTGCTGTAAAACCTTACATAACCCATTACACACACACACACATCACATCACACATCACAGCTCATAATTTTTTTGAACTGATCGTAAAAACATGCCTAATATTTAAATAATACTTGCAACAAATATTACTGTATTGGAAATAAAGACAACACATTTTACATAAATTCCTTCAGAATAGTTAACGGAAATATACCCAACGCGAAAATATGTATAATTTATGCCAAAAGCATCTTATAATCCAAAGTATCCATCTCCTATATTTTAAAGATCAAATATTTGCTTACAAAAATGTTGTAAAATACTGTCTAAATATAATGTCGAAAATACCAGGCCTCTTAAAGAGTTATCAAAGCGTTACAGAGGGGCTGGCAGGAATGTCTTTGAGAAAATTATTAACATAGACGAAACGTCCCGAATTACTGCTTCTACTATCACTTCAGACGCTTTACGGTAAGTAGATGCCTAGCAAATTGTA
Source organism: Caradrina kadenii (assembly GCA_947462355.1). Classification (NCBI taxonomy): domain Eukaryota; kingdom Metazoa; phylum Arthropoda; class Insecta; order Lepidoptera; family Noctuidae; genus Caradrina; species Caradrina kadenii. The sequence continues at coordinate 6,212,439 of OX381677.1, read as the reverse complement.
AAATTATCAGTTTATATAATTTTATTCTAGCGGGAGATCGGCTGAACCTTTATTACTTGGTTCAAAAACAATAAAAAGCTAACAACACTAAGTAAATCCACGAAACAATTGTTAAAATTAAAACTAGTTAACCCCTTTATAGTACACTAGCTTTTGCTCGCGACTTCGTCCGCGTTCACCGCAATTACAGTTCAATCAGTCGAAAATCTTAGAAGATTTATACAAACTTTCATCCCCTATTTTATCCCCTTGGGGATAGAATTTATCAAAATCCTCCATCAAGAACATTGGTACACCTCTGCCTAACTTCGGGGAATACAGGCGTGATGGTATGTATGTAAATAGTCCCTGCCAAAACCGTTCTTAACTGCAGTTAGGCAAATAAACACAAAATAATATCGTTATCCATTTGGTCTATTCGTCAGATTATGAACATTCTACCTACTCCTATAACTAAAGAAAAATTCACATTCACTAAAATAAATAGATTGAGGTGCTGCTATAGAATTAAACTACACCGCCACGAAGTATCTATGCTTCTGTACTAAAATTGTAAAAAAAACAAGTTTGTGTTTAAATTTTTTAGTTTGTAAGAAGTATTCTCTAGATGTACTAGTCCGATGATAAATAATCTTTCACTGATAAAAGCTTCACTATTGGCAAGAATCATATGCTATGTTTTATATTAGTCGTCCACGCGGACGAAGTCCAGTCCAAAAGCTAATAAAAAATATTAATTCTGCCCAATAAGTAAACAAATTTCCCTCATTTTCTTTGCCTCGCCTCGTCAGGAATTACAAGAATGTATTCAAACTTTTAATACCAACATTACCCCACTTATCTTACGCAAATGTTTTTGAGTATTAATTAAACTCACTAAAGCCTCACCCTATACTTACCATATTACAACCGGGCGTCATTTAGCTACGGAACAGGCATTTTAACCCTTTCTAAGAATGACATCCAAGATCCTTCCCCTATCTACTACACCTTTGATGTAGGTGATATGAGCACAGGTATTTGAGGAGCTATGTCATCAACCTCCCTCTTTGGTACGTCATATTGAAGGTACAGTCATCATCAGTATAAACGTAATGTAAAAAGGTACGTAATTATGTATGTAGAAAAAACTTGCTAAATAAAATACTGGTTTGATACCACTGGAAGAAATAGTCTCAATCTTGCGGCAGAAATAGGTATGGTGGTAGGACTTCCCCGACATGCTCCAGTACAAAGAGCTCTACTACTACTGCTTCTATTACTTATTTTTGGAACACCTAACACTACTGTAATTGTTCCTATAATTACAAATAAAGCATTCTGTTTCTTATATACAAGAATAAAATACTAATAGCTAAGGACGCTATTTCTTTCAAGTCTCAACACTTCTTCTGCCTCTTGCAGCAGAGAAAATAATATAAACATGACCTAGAGTAATTGAGAGTTAGCTGTCTCCTTAACCTAGAAGTCTTGGGTTCGACTCCCAGGTCGAGCAATGTGTTATTGGGTTTTTCTATTCTATGAAATTCTTAGTAGCAGCTTGGAGTTAGGATTTGTGCCCGGTTAATGGCAATAGGCTCGCCCCCTATTACACGGGACCTAAACATACCGGCGAACTGTGGGTGACCATTGGTACACCTCTGTATAACCCTTCGGGAAATACAGGCATGACGGTATGTTATGTGTGAATTGAGAGTTAAAAAGATATTTACTCCATTTATTGTAAGTTTAAAAGCTCTTCATTACAGTGCTTGAGCCTATGTGCGATTTCTACATTTTTCAAATCGAAAATTAAGCCTCATAAGTGATTACACAGTAACAATTAGCTAGTATATTTAATTAGGATATATAGTTTAAAAATCAAAAGAAAATTGCACCAATACAACTTTCGAAATCAGACTGAAATTAACTTAAATATGGACTTGTTTTAAATTACTATTAAGCTGGCGAAATCACACCAAATACATATTTCTGATGTTGCATGTCTATCACTATCATCAAAAAACACAAAATTAAAAAGTTTAAGTAACCCCCGACAGAAAAATAAAAATCCTTACCGCATGTAACAAAAGAGCTGATAACTTTGAAATCGCTGAACCGATTTCCATCAAACATAGCTAAGAACACTCCCGACAACCAAAAAAACTGAACTAAAATCGGTTTATGCGTCCGGAAGCTACAATGACACAGACAGACAGACACACACAGACGCGTCAAACTTAAAACGTATTATAACACCCCGTCGTTTTTGCGTCGAGAGTTAAAAATGATATCTTTCCTAAATGAAAACAAAATCCTGAACCACACAAGTCCGATTGAATAATTCACCGTACGCGCGAAAATTCGGGCTATATTTTCAGGTGTAGTGGGCGTACTGGGCGCTGTCACAACAATTAGCTAAACCGACAGAGACTGATTTATGAGCGGAGCTAAGCCGAGCTTATCGGAGCGCACCTCTAGCAGAGCCGACGGCATCGTGCATCGCGCACATTTTAGGCAGACCTAACGGAGTTATCGAGATAGACGTAACGAGAGGTGATGTGTGCAGTTTGCGTGGAAATCTGATGACCCGATATCGAGTATCCATGAAACAGGGATGGGTATTTTTTTACTTTTTAGGTGAGAGTTAGTTACGTAAATGTTTTCCAGAAGAAAGTTCTCTGCTTATGTTATGAGCAGTAGACTTCACAAGTTAAAATAATTGAGTAATATATTATGGATTAAATATTTACAGCCTTAAAATTAGATAAAAAAACCTTAATAATAACAAAAAAGAAACTAAATCTAAATGGCATCAAAAAATTCCTCCTCATCGCCGTCAACCGGAAAAGTGCCCAAAAGACTGGCGGCATTGCCACGTTGGATGGCAATGCTTAACTTCTGGCCACGGTAAAAGCCAGCCTTTGGATCGCGGGAAGTGTCAACAGTTTAGATAAATCTCTAAAAAGGCTATGGGCACACGGACTCCACGGCCCGAGGATTTCCTCCCCAAACGGCTCGAAAATATAGTTACCAATAAGGGTACTATACTTACGCCGTTTGAGGTTTTCTGCAGCCGCAGCAGCAGCGCCAGCACAGCAAATAATACATAATAAATTAATTAATTCTTCACAAGTTAATACATAATTTCATAATTTATTTAGAAGTTAAGAAGTCTACAGTTCCAAAATTTGTGAATGCGTGATCACTTAATTTGTAAGACTTTTTTTTTAATTATTTAATCGTAATTTGTATGCAAGGTGCATCGTACTCGGTGTAATCCTATATACAAAACACTGTTTTAACTTTTTTAAATTTTAAAAGAGTAAAAATGGGGTTTTTTACTATTTTTCTCCACACCTTTTAGAAAAGGCAACTAGATTCAATAATTTTTTCTCATAATTATATGACGTTCAAAATAGTCTTCTTTTGGTTTAAATATCGTTCATAAGTGCCTTTTATTGATCTAATTGAAATAAATGATTTGACTTTCACTATCATAGTTAAGATTTTTGTCAAAACCAAAATGACGGAAAAGAGTACGTGGAGTTTCTTGCTCGTTCTTCTTCATAGAGACCTACGCTTTGGAACGAGCAACTAGCTTCACCTTTAAACTGTAACTTCTTGACAATTCAAAAGTGCCTCTAAATGGTCTAATTGAAATAAATGTTTTGACTTTGACTTTGAGGAATTATGATATTTTTTATTGATCAACTAATCATCAATTCGTAGCATTTGTAAAGTAATGCGCATAGTAAAAAAAAAGGACTTAAATCTTTGTATGATACCTAATAATTCTGAAAACAATAGCTAACCACTACTAATTATCCATTTGAAGCAGAGAGTCGGTGTGCAGCGACCCATGTGACGACATTAGTCCTGCCGGCAAGCGATAAACAAATTCAAACGTCCCCGAATGCCGCCTTAATCCATCCGTTGTTACAAAATTAATTATTTCAACAATACAGACGCAGATAATTATCCCTTGCATTGAAATATTCCATTTTAATTAACGATTTTACTTGCATACTTTCAATAGCCCTATTGTTAAATTTTTCACTGTACTGGTAACAATTCTGCTATTTAATTGTTAATCCTGCATAATATTCATTCATATTTGGTCACTTTGTTTTCAGGCACAAGGAAAATTGATTTGAATAAAACGTCTGTCTAAAAAACATAACTGAAATAAAAAAAAAAAAACAAAATCAAAATAGTTTTATCAATATTGTACTGTGGTACTTAAGTAAATCATAAGATAAGTGTAATCGTGTTTACTTGTTCTTTTTTATTTTATTCAAAAATATATAATAAGTTTTATGAAGTTTGTATAAAAAATGTAGGGTCACTCTCATTTAGATGATCTCAGATTCTCAGATTCTGTCTGTATCATAAACCGACATCGCCGCATGGAAAAGCGCAAGTGTTCCAGCAGCGCTCCGGGTAGCGTTAGTGGAAGAACACTATATGGTTTTTATTTTTCAATCTATGAAACCTAATGCGGACATTCATGAGGATCTCCACATTTTTTTTTTATCATTATATGGCAAACAAGTCGACGGCCCACTTGATGTTCAGTGGTCACCGCCACCTATAGACATTTGTAATACCAGAAGTTGACAAAGTTGAAATGTCTCAAGTGCCTATAATTACACCGGCACCCTTTAAACCGGAACACAACAACTATGTTTTGCGACAGCAATAGGTATGCCGGTAGTACTTCCCTGGACGAGCTCCTTCACGGAGAGCTCTACAGTAGTAGAGCTCTCCGGTAGCTCTCTCTCTAGCAGTAGCTAGAAACAATAAAAGAGATATCATATCATAAAAGTCCATCACCAAGACTTTTTAGGAAATTTAAATTTTCAGTCTTAATTTAGGTTCTAACATTGGTACACCTCTGCCTAACCCTTTAGGGAATACAGGCATGATGGTATGAATGTTAATTATGAAAAAAACCCCAGAATGTATCCTGAATAAGCATACCGTATAAGACACGTTTGTCACGGCATTCTCTAGCTCACTTACGCACATAATCTTTACACAAGACAGTCCTCCCGTTCTACTGTATGATTTGCATATAGATCTGTAGGTACAAGAAGTAGGTCTTCTTAACTCTCAAGTGCCCGATATAAGAAATTTACTACTTAGATACACCTCTGAGTCACTCATGGCTCTGAAACATAGCCCAAAGACAACCAATAATTCAATCACATTTACCTCACATTACACTGACCACAATAGGTCTCATTTTACACTCACGTGCATTTATAGTTACCCATACCGAAATTCGAAACGAACTTTATTCGGTTTTGTATATGTTTCATTATCAATGATGATACAATAGCACAAGCCAATAAAAATAATAATCAACCAAAATAAAATTTGATTCATGACTCTATAATACAAAAGTCATTTGGTATTTGAGATTTGATAAAACCATTCAATACCTTACAGAGAAAACTTAAAATCATATTTCACTAACGCCATATATCTTTCTGCACGCAACTGGACGAGTTAAAGTTCCGCCGGCATCTGTTATCAGTGATCAGTGCTAATTGTGCGTTAATCAGTCGTTAATTACTGGATGTGGAGCGCATGACGTCATGTTGCCTCCCCCCTCCCCCCACCACCCAGCAATCAATAATCCACTGTCATGTGCAACTTAATCTAATTTGTCGCGTGTCTAATTATGGCTGACCTATGTGTTTGTGCGATGTACGTCTTCGGACTAAGAAATTGGTCAAACATGATTAAAATGACGGGGTTTTTGAAGATAGTTTGCTTATCATGAGTTTCAACCACTGTAAGAAGATTATTTTAATTGTGTGAATATATCGCTTTTAAACAGTTCGGCCAATACACTTAAATGATGTTAAGACGCCAATATATTTGGAAATACTACTTCTTTTTGGATCTTGTAATAGGTAGGTACTTCGCGTAATTCTTGAAGAAAATGTTCGCTAAAATGGCCGCCTCAGCACCTCAGCATTACCAATACTTTGCCTAGATATTACAATGTATCGATATCATCATAGACAATTTCACCATGACGTCACTGTGAAAAAATTTCATCGCAATTTTCCAAACTGTAATCAACTCTCACAAATCCTTGCTGCTAGCCAGTGTACGTAGCAATTCATTAGCACCGGCCGCGGTGGCCGAGTGTCACACGATACGGCGCGTCATTTGCTTCTCCCGTCATTTACGTCCGTCATTTGCGTCCGCCGTCAATCGCGCGTGATTAGGGCGCTGTGATTGCGCATTGATCGCTCGTTACCGACTGTTTGCTTGCGTATCGTCCTCCACGCACTACTGACAATACTAATTTGTTCGGTTTGAGTAGGCGCAGGCATGCACGGTGTGCGACATTGGGGTTTATAATCTGAAGGATTTTACTGTTGAATTGTGAGAATTTGTTAGCGAGTAATGAAGGACCAGGTAACACTTGTTGGCTAGTTGTTAACTTTCTTTTGTATGCTGTGGTCTCCATAAGTGAAGGAGTACAGTTACGAGCATAAACACTTGGCAACATTCTAAAGCGTAAAACCATTACATTTTTATCAATCCTATGAAAAAAATGTATTGGTTTTCGAATATCGTATTCTGAATACCACACTACTGTGAAATCGGTCTTATCTCAACGTTGCAAACATTAATGCACGAAAAATCGTTTTTAAAATTTTGCCAAGTGTATACCTACATGTTTATGCTCGTGACTGTACACCTACATAATACTTTTTGTTCACTAATGTTTGTATGTCATGATTTGTGTATATCCTAAATAAATGAATACGTAAATAAGGAAATGGTGTGTAAAGATTACGTGATATTCACTGGTTTATCAGCTGGCATTAAAATAAAGCGAAAAAAGTACAGTTTTTAAATCAAGCCTTTCAAGTCATATTAATCTCCACTTCTTTAATACCTTAACACCGCCGAAAATATGAACTAGTGGAGCTATAAAAAATTGTAATAAAGCCATAACGGAGCGAAACGTGCGAATAAACGGGAGCCGTGTCGTAAAACTGTCGAATTGAATGGACGGTGCAGTTGGCCGCGTCCCGTTTACACGTGAAACAAACAAGACAACACCATTTTCTTTTCATTGTGATCAATTGAAACGGAAAATTCCAAACAAGCCTGTCATAGTGGGCTGTGTTGTAGCGTGACGGATTTATCTTACTGGTCATGCAAATTGTACAATTTTATTTAAAGTATCAAATAATAATGAATAACTATTATTATGGTTTTAATTATTATACTGGCCCACTGCTAGACAAAAGTCTGCCTTCGTACCTTCCGTCGTTTTCGATTTTGCGCTCCGTCTTGCCAATTCTTAAGAAAGCCGTAGCAGTCGTCCTGCCATCTTCTTTGTGGTCTGCTGCGGCCCCGTCTCGCCATTTTGGTACACCAATTTAAAAAAAAAATGGAAAACTAAAAAGTTTTCTAAATTAAGTATAAAATATAATGTTTTAATGCAACACTATATAAATAAATATCATTAATTTTATTTTATTTTTTCTTCTTGAATTATTTTTTCTCTTTGATAAAATACGTCTAATATCTACTCCTACTACTACCTATGGACTCGTCACTAAAACTCTGACCAGTATCACATGAACACGAGATACGGCCATGTCATAAACGCAGCTCACAGCGTAAAATCAGGTGCGACGAGGACCCCGTACGCATTAATAATGATAAATTTGCGTCATTAATTCGGCAGGATTAGTCGCGCGGGCCGAGTGCACGCCGCCGATAACCAAATATTAACTCAATTAGTGAGGAGAAACGCGACCGGCGCGCATTCAAATGACTGCTAATCCCACCTAACGTGGATGGCCATACCCCTTTGATATCTAGGAACTGGCGGCACTACGTTCAGAGGATTCTAAGCCTTTTACAAATACGTCTCCGAAAATGGGAACTTTTTTCTATTGTTCTTGAAATTATGTGCTGACAACTATCTATTACAGCGAATTATGCATCAATGCCTTTTTAAAATTATTTTGATTTTAATTTAAAAGAGTAATGGACTAAAAAAAAATGTTTACGTTAAATAATTTATTATTGCAGCCTTATTACTATCTTGGAAAATGAACATGTCTTTAGGTTTAGAAGCAGTATTGGGTAGGTATTATGATTTGTGGGTTAATATTGATAATCTGTAAATGTGTCTTAATTTTCATCGATATGAAGTAGCTCAGATGAACCATGGAAGCGTTGTAACGATTGTCAGGACTATATATGGTCACTTTTCGGGAGGCCTTCGTGTGAGGCGGTCAATCATCTTTATCCTGTGTCTTGTGTAAAAGTATTACAATATTATATGGTCATAATTAAGTGGTTTTAATTAATACAAAGTGAATTAACTAAGTGCATATCAAGTTTACACGAAGTTTTCTTTGGATATAGATTACGCATAGATAGTGATAGTTTGGCTCCAGAAATTGGTAATGGGCATAAGTTGGATGCGAACGCTTGTCTTAGTATTATCAGGTCCTATGCGCAAACTTTTAAGGACAACTCTACTAATTAAATATGTTTAAAATTTTATCGCAATGTCATTTGAACGTCAATGTCAAAAAATGTGGGTAAACTAGAGGCCTTTTTGACAGATTGAGACTCACATTAAATTGCGATCGTTCATAAAATTTTGTAGAATTGCCTTCCAGTTTATTTTCAAGGCTACAGTAATAATTAAGTAGATAAAAATATACTACTGACTACCTACTAGCACCTACCTACTACCTACTGACTGCCTCGTTGGCCTAGTGGTCCTAAGCGCGATTGCTACGCTTGAGGTCTTGGGTTCGATTCCCAGGTCGAGTTAAAGTGCTGTTGAGTTTTTCTATGAAATTCTCAATGGCAGCTCGGAGTTAGGATTTGTGCCCGGCCAATGGCAATAGGCTCGCCACCTATTACATGGGACCAAAACATACCGGCGAACTGTGAGTGTACATTGGTACACCTCTGCCTAACCCTTCGGGGAATATAGGCGTGATGTTGTTGAAAATATAACTTGATCCAATATAGCCTTCTCTATAGGTGGACTTTTTAACTCAAGAAAACCGGGGTTCTTGAGGTATAGATTCCGCTTACAGAGAAAACTATTTTGGGGAAAAACATTTTAAACCAATGACAACAATTTTTTTTAACCCAGACACACGAACGACGGGGTGTTATAAATTTTACTTGTCTGTATGTGTGTGTCTGTCTGTGGCATCGTAGCTCCCGAACGCATGAACCGATTTGATTTTGTTTTTTGTGTTTGGAAGGTTAATTAGTCGGGAGTGTTCTTAGCTTTGTTTGATTGAAATCGGTTAAGCGGTTCCAAAGTTATCAGCTCTTACAATAGAGCGAATAAAAAAAACACTATCGTAGCTTACAAAAGCTACGGTAATGATTTATTTCTTCTGTCGGGGGTTACCTAATTTTTTTAATTTTTTACATAAACAGCTTCTGTAGAACCAAAATCAAAGGTTACGAGCAATTTCAAAAACATTTATATGCACTTTTAAATTGTCTCTTGTCAATTTAAAAGTGCATATAAATGTTTTTGATTCAGTCTGTTAATTAGAAAGTTAAAATTTATACCAAATAAGCAGAATAACACAATATTATTAGAACGTATGTAGTTACGTCTCACGTTCACGTCTCATTTACATACATCATAAGACCAAGTGAAGGGCCAGCTAATGGCATTAATCCAATTAATGCTACCCAATCATAATGACAAATGCATGGTTAGCACTGACGGAGTGCTAATACTCAGCTGACGAGGCAAAAGCCGCGTGTTGGAACATATGACGTGCGACATCCATCATGACGTGTTTGGACCCTGTGTTTACATACATGAAGAACGGCAACTGGGGAGGAGGGAGCAAGTAGGTGGTATGGTAAAAGTTTGTAGTAGTTTACCATAAACTTTTGCATTTAAAATAAGATAATTTTATTTGTGCAAACATTTTGAAAATTTAGCAAAGTTGTGCAACATATTAAAAAAAAACAGTTCATCATTTATGCTCTATTCAATGACGCCATTGTATAGGGCAAACAAGATGTTTTTGTTTAACGCCCGACGCATAAACGACAGGGTGTTATAAGTTTGATGTGTGTGTGTGTCTGTCTGTGGCATCGTAGCTCCAAAACGCATAAACCGATTTTGGATCAGTTTTTTTGGTTGTCGGGAGTGTTTTTAGCTATGTTTGATGGCAATCGGTTCAGCGGTTTCAAAGTTATCAGCTCTTTTGTTAGCTGCGGTAGAGATTTTTATTCTTCTTTCGGGGGTTACCTAAATTGTTTGTGTTTTTTTTTGGTCACTATAATTCTCTGTGAGTGTGAAATTCTTGTCACTAAACAAAAGTCAGCCAAATGTATGCATTGCAAACTATTTATGACTATAACGCCTAAATGCAAGTCATAAAAAAGAAATACCAATTTTATGAATATTTTCTTGTCGACCGCTCCTAGCTCCAAAGGGCACACACAGAACACACACACAGGGGCATGAACGCACGTAGTAAACCTAACGTAAATTTGATCGATTTCTAAATGGGAAGTACCTACCCGTTTCGTACATTATATTTATTTTGTAAGTTTTATTCATTATATTATACTGACTTAGTGATATTAATCGTATTAAATGCTTCAAGACAGTCGTTCTTTTAATTCGAAAATCGTGCACTTATGTTTCTTTGTTATAAACGAAGTGATATAACTTACTTTGCTGCATTTTTTCAAATACCTAAATATAAAACGTGATTCGATCAAATCAACCTAATTTAAAATTTTACAATTAATCTCCAACTTAACCCTGCTTCTAATTGAATACTCAACAAAGACCAATTCCCGGTTACAATCACAGTTCTTTCAACGTTTCCATTCGAACAGCTTTTCTTTATAAAGCAAACGTACCGGTGCCGAGAAAACTTAATCCAATCCACGACTCAGACCAAGTAAGACGTCGGCTCAAACAAATTATTTGACATAATATCGTTAATTAGAAACCCTTCTTTGTAACCGAGGGTAGGGTAATTAGGTTCGGATGCTCTGAATGGGCCCTTTTTCTGCTCGTTACGGCTGAAACAAAGGGGCAAAGAAGTAAACAGACCGTATTCAGACGAGGATTTGCATTACTGACAATGAAAGAGTTTGACTTTAATTCTGTTACAATGTTGGTTTTGGTTTGTCTACATTTAAACAATGGTTATTGACGCTTTTATTGCGTATTAAGTGGATTCTGAGTAGGGGAACTTGTATTTATTTTGATAACAATTTTAGATATGGGGTATTTGCCTATGTAGGTACATATACAATTGAACACAATATTTTTTTTAAACTAATTAATTGTGGCAATATTTATAACATCTTTCTACAATAGTACTTAAGTACACTCGTAGTCAAAATTTACTCTCCGGATAAAAGTATCACCAACTTTCTCCATTAACCTGCCTGATAAATCTAAGTCATTCGCAGCTACCAAACAGAAAAAAACATCTGAATAAAAAATAGGCACAGTCCTACAAGAGCGGGGCTCTTATAGGAGGCTCGATTGTCATAATAATTACAGCCAGGGTAACTGTACAACATAAAGATAGAAGCCAATGTTAGGATTAAGCCCTTTTTAGGGTTCCATATACACTGGCTCTATTGCTCTCGCTCATCCGTCCGTATATTTGTCTGTCTGTCACAGGGCTGTATGGTGAATATTTGAAATTTTGTGTTTTTGTTCCGGATCATCAAATGACTTCTCCCCTGAGCTCTTTGACATCCAAAGCTATAGTTATTTTTCACTTTTTAGTTTTTGATGGAGGTTGTGTTGTCTTTTTTGTAAAAAAAGTTTTTTTTCGCTTTTTAGTATCAATTTATTGTCATCCAAATCCATCAAGTAACAGTTATACTACGTAAATTAACAAGTAACCACTTAAAAGTCACAAGAAAACAGAATACGCTTATTCGTTTACTTAGAAGACATATTTTTTCAGCTATTTAAATTTTGTCACCAAACTACTGAACCAATTTCGATAAAAATTAATATGGGACCACTTTTTAAGTATGATCTATCAAACAAAAAAAATATAATTAAAATCGATTTATAATTGGCGGAGCTATCGCGTAACACAAATAGATACAAAAAAAACATACAGATGAATTGAGAGCCTTCTTCTTTTTGATGTCGGTTAAAAAGGGGTAACAAGAAACGTGTTCTTTTCGGCGTTTTTGGCTGGACCTTAATCCTTCCTTTGTTCGGTGATACGAAACCCTTCACGTGCGAATACGACTCACACTTGGCCGTTTTCATTTTTCTTAAACCCTTGACTGTGAAGCCGTCGCTGTCATCGTTGGCGGCAACGCTCTTCAAGACGTTTCCCCTCGCGGAGTTTAATTGCGCCGGTATTGTTGCGCCTGATTTGATTCTGTATCTCTCTATAGGGCACAATCATAATAACGAGCTTAGCGGCCGGTACGCTGAGCGACTACAATGAAGGAACTGAGATTTTTAATTTTTTGGAAATTATCAACATAAAAATTAAATGTGCTTTTGTTCTTTAAAATCACATAGGAGTACTTGTAGTAATTACAATGTAACGAAATAGGTTTCAATATTTAACACCAAAAGCTAGTTAATACGATTCACTTAAAGCCAATGGCCCCGACATAGCCCCCCTGATATTTTTACAAAGATTTTCTGTTTATCTGTTAAACTTCAAGACTATGGATATCAAGTGTCTACTACTACATAGAAACAATACTACTAATAAGGTTTTGGAATGCTGCGTTTTTTCCAAAAATTAAATTTGAAACTTTACCATCCCAAACTTTTTTTCTACGTTTACTATTAAATCACCAATCTAACTACAAATATGAAAGTGAATGGAAAGAACAATATTTATGTTAAAAAAATTAAAAATACTAAGATAATTATTCTTCATTAATGTAAAAGCATTGACTAACCTTACTTCCGAGTTATGTATGAAAATACCTGTGTTTTAAAAATCAGTTTTACCTTCCAATTATTGTGCTTGTTTTTAAATGCCATATATTTTGATATGCAATAAAAAATAAAAATATATATCCTGTAAATATTGTACATATTATCCTTTTTAAGTAATCTAAACTATCACTCCAAGAAATGCATATTTATTTGACAGTGATCGACAAATTCGCAGGAACACACCTATGCATCTACCGCCGCGTGTCATACACACTCTTTCCCTGACAATTTACAAACAAGAACTTGCTCCTAATTGTGTTTGCGATTCCTTTAGAAAGCTCTTTTGACTCGCCTCCAATTGTGAAAACTCGTTTTGAAACGACGTTAAATACGACCGAATTTCAGATAATTAACTCAGATTACGGTCTTTCAGCAAATAATTCGCTTTTGTTGCAGAAAATGGCAAGAGAAGTTGTCCTTGAGGCGTTTAATTTTATTTACGACATGTGTGTATAGACATGTTCGCAAGGAAAGTCACCGCAAATAAGTAGTAGCATTTGATTGGTGGATTTCATAATAAACTTCAATGTGTTGATGTAACAAAGCGCATTTCTAATTAAAACTTTGGCAGTGTAAAATAAAAAGTACCTAATTAGGACAGCTTTTTAATAAACAGATCGAACGCAATAATTCAACCGCCCTGAAAATATGGAATATCGAGTAACTTAAAACCCATGCAAATTCGGGAAACCTGTTATAATCTGCATCGCACACCGCTGGACGCTCTTTTCATTTGGTACCTTTTGTTGGCGGATTCAATTAAGTTTACATCGGCACCGAGGTCAGTTAATAAAAACCGAAGCCTACAAAAATTGACGCGTAAATCAAATTCAATAAAGTGCAGTACAATAGAACGGGACGGGACATCGGAAAATGACGGCAGGAACAATGACGTGCACGCACACAACGCCAATCAATTTATATTGTTAAGCACGCGAAACGGATATGGTACTGTTATTACCGATGAGGCTTTCATCATGTGGGTACGAGGTGTATTTCAAACTTTCAACCGGCTTCATTGTTATCTCGGTTACGTACGGGCAAAAGTATTCCCCTCAACTGTATACAAGCAGAACAATACATTATTCAAAAACAGAGCTTCGAATTTATATGACCAAAAAATGTACTGCGAATTCACTTTTATCATCATCTGCTTTTTCTCATCTGCCCTTATCCAACTATGTTGTTGTCGGCTTTCCCGTCTAACCAGATGCAGCTGAATACCAGTGTTACGTGTAGCGACTGCCTATTTGACCTCCAAAACCCACTTACTGAGCAACATGATACCTCTGGGTAAGACTGGGTTCAGACTTTATGGCTTCTGACTATCCGAGACGGATGCCAAAGATCTGTAAATTCACTCATGTGATATACAAATAGGTAAGTCCTTAACAAGAGCTTAAAACAACAGTCTAAAGTTCGTAAAATAATTTAAATAAAGCGCAACCCTTCCTCCTTCCTGTATTAGATGCACCGATTGAACACCTCCAGTTACCCTTTCACATTAAGAATTCCCGTCCACCTTGCCACGTCTTCGAATTAATCGCCCGAGAACCGCTCTCTATTAAAGTTTCTTCGCAAGTTGTTTAAGAGGCTCAAGTTCCTTAAAACTCCACAGATAATGTTAAACATTCATTTAAGTGCGCAAGGACCGCCCAACTTCCGAATTGTCGTATAAATCTTCTAATTCTTGAAGCGTTTAATATTCATATCACCGTTCGCGAGTCGGAGTTGGTAAGCCGGCGAAAACTTCGCCTAGAACTCCATGGAATTTGTACGCAACGGGTACATAATGCGAATTTACTCACACGCTTCAAGTATTTAGTTCTTAATATATATCTCCCTTTGCTTGTTAGTAAGTAATTTTACAAAATACAGACAATATATACAGCTGGGGATTCAGCGATATCTACGGCCGGTCTGTTAGTTATAAACCTCCTTTCCAAATAAATAAATAAAATATTATTAAAAAAAAAATTGTCTAAGTTAATATTGAAGACCAATTTTAATTAACGCCTCTTAAAAAAATCTAACAATAGGAAAGTCAAAACGATTGCAGTTGTTATAAACGTTAGAACATGATTGAAGCAGTGCACACTGTTTCAAAATTTAGATTCCATTAATTCAAACAATGAATAAATATGTACATAAAAATAAAATAGTGAAACTGCCCGCATTCAAAATCACCAAACCAATCAAAAAACCCAGTATCATTTTATATTCACCAACAAAACAATAAAATCGGCCACTGTTACGGATGCCCATGCGGATACCCTATAAATATTCGTTCGATTGCTTTTTCGCAAAATCAATATGGCCATTTAAATACAATTGCGATTAAAAGTTATACACCAGTTTTATTGATATTTTAGGATACCGTTTTACAACTGCAAAGGAAGAAGTGTAAAGCAATTGCGGGACGCAGCCAAAACACGTACCTCGTTCATTTGAACCGTTATAACAATGCCAAGTTAAGAAGACACTGCCTGCCCCTAAAGCCAAAGAACTTTTAAGAACATTGAGACGAAGCTTAGAACATTAAGATGGGTCCATCTAAACTGGACATGTAATAACAGTCTGAACAAGTGGTATTGACGCGGCTGCATCAGCGGTTTGGATACGACATCTCCGCTTATTTGTAGACAATGTTAGGGCTTCTACTACCTGGAAGTGGCTTACTAATTAATTTGTCTTTTATAGAGCTATTCGCAAAGGGTTTTTAATAAAATCTACTGAAAGAGCAAGCCAACACAATAGGTAATAAAATCAAATCACATTCACAGACTAAATCTTTTTCCCTTTCAATGTTTTATACATTTACACAATTTAAAATAAAACTGAAAAGATGTACACAGCGCTATCGCGGCGGCGCGGCGTCGCGCCCGCCCAAGCCATGTTTCCGTCCGCGGCATTTTAAATAAACTGCACTTTTTTATGTTCTTAGCATATTTTTCAAAAGCCGACGCCGTTCCAAGCGTATTAATACGCACTCTTAAACACCCCTAACATGAATAATTAGGTGTTCCCCAGATTTATCCGCCACCGTTATCTGTAAAACACGCGTTTTAAAATCGCAAAGTCATTCTTTTCGCTTTATTGAGGATAATACATCTTGGCTCGGATGAGATTCTGATTAATGTCTTTAACTCGAGTCGGCGTAACTTTGTCAAAGATAGCGGAGAAAAATAAAGGAACGTGACTCGACTAATTTGATTTTTACAACAGACAGAGCACTATAAAAAATAAGGATTTAAATACTTGAGCAGGTTTATGAAACTCTTTGATTTACCTGGCAAAGAACATAATAAAAAGTTTGTTTTTTATTATTATTAGTTTTTCTTTATGTTATCTTATTTTAAGGTTGTATATATTGTACATTTCTAAAAAAAGAAAATGATATCTATTCTTCTTTTGAATTCCCTGCTGTCAGATCAGTTACGTTGAATATTCAATTTGACGGTGAACGTCATTAGTTTTCTTTTAAATGTTTATGATAATTTTCTACGAATATGAAAACTAAATTCTTTATTGGACTGTGTATCGGTAACTATTTAACGTTATACCAACAGAGTTTTCATATGTAGAGATTGGTTCGTAATTGTTTCTTTTAATTTTTTTCAGCATTGACATTGTGTGTAGAAGTATATGCAGATGGTGAACAGGAGGTCAGAGGGCTTTTTCCATTCATGGTAAGTCAGTAGCTGGCCGTTGTTTTGGTGTTAAATTAACTTTTTACATAACATCACAACTATGGGGCACGAATGAAGAACTGATGAAGCAACACGTGATAGGTAGAATTTGTTTTTCAACTAATAGTAAGTAGATACGTAGGTATCACCACCCTTCAAGGAGATTCTCACAAGAGAGGTGAAACTTTATAATTTTTCGAAGAAATCGAAATTGATCTTAACAGGTAGTGCGAAGTATGTGCTTATAGGATTTATCTTTTTTTTTAGTTTTTATCTGTACCATCTTAAAGTGTTACAATTAGTTAAATAACTCATGATTCGAGTAGCTTATAACTGATCTTTAATTTTATTTATAATTCCAGAACTTACGAAAAAAGCTCGACATTTATTTTTACCAACTCTTTTTGAAATATATTTACAGGCATTTCTGTACTACTCGGATGAATCGGTGGTAGATGGAAGCGGCTCCAGGTTTCTTCGTGGAGCGATCCTCATCCGACCTGATTGGCTGGTCACCTCTGCTGTGGGACCCAGTACTGTTACAGGTGCCCCTAACGGCTTCCCGCGAAAAACACTGCTTGCCAGACTCGGCGCAATTACTATTGATACCAATTTCACACTTAATGAAGATGAGGACGAGCAAGAGCGAGAGGTAAAGCGAATTATTGAAGCTACTTTCCTAGTTCATCTGTATGTGTTCATTTTGTGATCATGGGTAATAACTAACATCATCACATAAAAGTAATTCAAAAGAGTATGCGACAATATGGACCCATTTTTCAACATTGCTCAACAGCGATGAGATTCATGTCATATGAAAGCTTTTAAGGAGTACTCCATTTCATTCTACAGCAGCTAACTTCAAGTCCAGCACAAAATCGTACTTTGGCACATTTTGTCGTTTTCGTGTAAATCATAGGTAAAGATTACCACAAAGAATGAAATGAAATACTCTTGAAGAGCTTTCATATGACATAGGTCTCATCACTGTTTAGCAATATTGAAAAGTGGGCCTAATAATCATACAACGGTGCCCATGGTCAATTACATAAAAAAAAACATCTCAATTTGGTTTTGTTTTTTACTCAGGTCATACGAATTGTTCGTCCATACAACAATAGTGCGACGCAATGGTGGCGTACAGACATCTCTCTAATGAA
This sequence comes from Caradrina kadenii, assembly GCA_947462355.1. Classification (NCBI taxonomy): domain Eukaryota; kingdom Metazoa; phylum Arthropoda; class Insecta; order Lepidoptera; family Noctuidae; genus Caradrina; species Caradrina kadenii. Next base: position 6,194,614 of record OX381677.1, on the reverse strand, counting down.
GGTCCTGTTACCATTCAACATAACTTCAGCCGTGAGCTTCACAAGGCTCAACCCCAAACATGACATCGCGGACAAATCCTGCGCCATACTCATATACGCTGTAAGACCCCCTAGTTTTATTATCAATATTAACTCTGTAATTCTAGATAAATGGAAGATTATCGCGGTTAGTAGCTTTAAATGGGGACAAGCCCGCCACACTATTCCTAAATACTGCAGCTCCTGAAAGCCAGAATCAACAGTGGAGGCCGCCAGAAAAGCGCCGAGGCAATGAAGCTTGACGAATCCCGGAAAAACGATACAAGTGTCTTGGATCCCGCAACGAAATTAATCAGAAAGAAGATTAAGAAAAAACATTATTTCCACTTCCCTCTAAACAAGCAGAAAACAGAACAATAGGCCAATAGGCACAAAGGGATGTTTACAGCTGGGAGAAGCCCTGATTGCCAAGCAGTTACTAGCTGCATCTAATACTTATTCTAACTTGGGTATGGTTGTAAGCTACCATGCTATGATGCTATATTCACTTTAGCTGGTTTTCCATTTAATAAATAACTAAACGAGTAAGAATACTACAAGGACCCGCCAGTGTTGGTTAACCATAATATTCTCCCAGCCGGAAGGCGGCGGCCACGCTCAATGAAAACTAACATAACAGTAGATATTATAGTGCACAAGTATAAGCTCAAACACAGTTGTCTTTTCCCTCACCATCATAGGTCGATGGAACGGCAGTCCGACACGACTAGGGACATATCAGCCGCAGGATAAACGACTTTACGTGAATTCCGGAGTACGGGGGTGTCACATCACTAACATCCTAACTCTGGGCTTTCTTAGGGAATTTCCAATTATCGAAAACCCAATAACACTTTGCCTCATCTGGAAATCGAACCCAGGAACCCAAACTCAGCAGTCGCGCTTCCAACTACGACACTAACGGCGCTAGCCCAGAGTCTACCGTAGCTTTGAAGTGTTGAAAGTTTATTTTAAGTAGAATCTTATATATTGTTTTATAATATGGTATTTAGTAACATTAAATATTGGTGCTAATTACTACTAATTGTGTTTATATCTATGCAGAAGAAGAACGGCAATGACACCGAGGACAGAAGTTTGATGCAGATTGCCGTTGAGATGCAGCCACCTTCGATTGAGAACTGTGGCTCTCACTTTGCTGGCAACACCATGACATGTGCCCTTGACAGCGATGAAAACAAGAACGCGGCTTACGGCAGCAACTTCTGCCAAGTGAGTTAAAAAACTAAATATTTCTAGGCCAGGTCTAGTTTTAATCATGTTTGATTCACTACCTAAGATTTTTATAAACCAAAAATTTCTTCCACTTGCCGCCCGCTGAAAAAGCTGCTCTAAGACTAACAAGTCATGTATGTGTAATACCAGTACCGATCAAGTAGCGAAAACATAGGTTCATGTGTTAAGTTTTCTTCTTCTTAAAAACAAATATTTTACATCATAGGGTAACAGCGGTGGACCTCTTATTTGTGACAACGAAGTAGTAGGAATTCAAACGTATATAGACAACAATTGCAAGCAACCACATTTGTACCAACTCCTGTCAGGCTGGGAACACTTTATATCTTGCGGTACAGATGACAAATGTCAAGAGAAACAGTGCTCGAATATTTGTGAAGTAGCCAACAAAGATACACCTGCAATAAATACTACACAATCTTCTGAGAAACCAAAAGTAATTATGGCGCATGCCGAGTCAACTCCTGTACCCCAAATAACTTCTGTCATACCCGAGACGACAACAGAAGACAGTGAAATGGTAACTACGCCACAAACGTCAGAGGATTTAACGACGACATATATTCCACCTTCTGCTTTAGTTCCAACCCCCACACACATGGCTTCTGAAGGAGAGACAGGTGATTCAAAGTCCTGGCCAAACGAAAAGTATTCAAATGAGCATAAGAATCTTGAACAAGGAGATATAGAAAATACCGAGAGAAAGCCTAACGTCGAAGCCCGACACCATGAATCAAAAGTTAAGAAAAACAGTGCCGGGAAGAGCAATGTGGCTAATACTTTAAGTATTTTCTTTGGATTTACCATTTCGGTGTGTTTGATTTAAAGTTCATTTTATTTTATATTTGAAAAGAGTATAAAAATTTTATTTTTTTGGTATATTGCTTATTATTTTTAAAGTCTTGCAAGTTGCAAGTGTAAGTCTTTGCTAGTGATAAAAAAAGCAAGCACGAAGAGCTGAAGATGCGATGGAAACGGGCGGCGTCGCGGCGGCGGCTGCGCTGGTGTCGAAGTTTGTAGAATAAGTAGAATTAAGTAAGGTTGCAGGCTTAACGCCTCCGCAACTTGCTCTAATAGCATTAACAAGTTTCCAGACCATATTGAAGGATTTATAAATTATTCTGCATTTAAGGTTTCATATTTTTTACAACCTTTAAATATTTTCTAGATTCCACTAGACCATCGCTACAATTTAGAACTTTACGTACTTTACCATAAAGTTGATTTTGACGTTAGATTTTCTTATAGGAATTTTCAAGAAAAAAATACCCGTTTTTTTTTTTTTTGTCGTTGAAGGGCATTTAATAATCTCAGAGAGAGCTTTACCTTTATGTGCCGAAAGCACATTATTTATATGTTTGACGTATGAAACTATCAATTTAGTCTCTGTTATTGCAAATTAACCTTTAGTCAGCATAAACGGGCACAGTTCTTTCCAACAAACTGAAACTGTAATAGATTTTTAGTAAGTGTTTTTTTTATAAATAAAACCTTTGATGCATCTTATTAATTGTCGTCGCTGTACTGAACTAATTATCATATCTGGTGGAGACAAACCCCGGAGACCCGGCCGGCGAAACTCCTTATTTGCATTTTCGCAAGTCGCGGTTAAGTACACTTAACTTCCAAGTCTACAAGCCTCTTGCAATTTGTTTGGACTTGAAAAGCCGGTGGCGTTTTTGGTAATAAAGTTAGGAATAAGTCCGGACACATTGTACACGACAACACAAGTTTTCCGCTAGCTCGTCGATTCTGTATTTAAGTAGAGACAAGGATGGGGTACATACATATGGTAACTAATAATATAACTGTGAACAATTTGAATTGCCTACCTAGGCGGGACCCTTATTTTATAGATCTATTACCCTAAACAACGTCTAAAGATAAAAAAAAAACTTGATAGGCTCTGGTAACCAATTCACTTTAGCAATCCATACCCATAGTCCAATACTTATAGTTGCCATGTCCTGTAATATTCCTGGTTCTCGAGTGCACTTGTATGGTGCATACAGATATAATTATAGGTTGATGTTACATCCCTTTTAATATAGGCGCAAGTGTCAAACAGGCCTGTGTGAGTTGGCTTCGTCCCCTCATACGTCTTCCAAAAGTACGGGACCTAACATTCAAAATAATAACAATATATAAATATAATATATTTTTAAACCACCAGCATTTAATTTAAACCAAAACATCTCTCGATCAAACACATTATTTCCTTACATTTTGCACTCAAACTACCAGCTGTATCATCTTTAAACTGAATAGCATTTTCTTCCCGAACTTCCCAAGTGCACTGAATCGAAATGTATCTTAATACGACTCGATGTGTTTAAATTCGAAAGGGGATCGCATCGGAAAACTGTTATGCATATTTTAAAGTTAAATTTACTTACAGTGAACCCACGGCGCCGAATGAAGATTCGCCTCTCGAATATCTCTTTGCGAACTTTAAAATGTTTTATGATATTCAGCGGACGTGATAACGGTAAATTTGTGAATAACCCACTCAATCGAAATGAATATAAAACATATTCATTTGAATTTATCGTTTAAGAAAGACGTGACTTATTATTCTTTGTATCTTATTTCATTTGTATTTTATTGCAAACATAACGCCTAAACGTTATGTTGTAGCAACAGTCCCAGCAACGATTCTTGCAAAGTGAGATCACCGTTTCAATTCTGCACATTAATTACAGCAAAACAAACGCAACTTTTAGCATTTCATAATACAAGGAGGGTCGAGTTAACAAACAAAAGGAATTAATTCAACAATCTCGTAAAAAGAAATAAGCAGTTCATAAAACTTTTAATAATTAAAACTCAAATAAAAATAGGAGCATCGGGGGCATGGCATGCCCAGTTTAGTAAGACCTCCCTCCCCGTCCTTGCATCTACGCAGACAGGGTGTATTCGACGTACTTTTATAGAAGTTAACAGTTCTTTATAAATGGACATTGTACAAGAACCATTTTCCTATATAAATCCCCGCTGGAGGGTAAAAGAACTGACAACTGTCGTTAACTCATCCTGACCGGGCATTAAGGAGTGTAAACAGGGAATAGCTCGTAAAAATAATAGCTCGCCTATTTATCAAGATAAGGATTATGAATGGGCACATTTTATATTTCATTTTTCATACACTGTAGTGACGTCACCCTCGGTGTAACGATTACAGGTAGAATAACAGTTACATTAGCTGCCCTAAGACTGCTGGGTTAGTAATAAATTCATTTAAATTAACTTTATACATGCAACACAAGTCTACCTGTCTCGTTAGCCTAGTGCGACTGCTACGCTAGAGGCCTTGGATTCGATTCCCAGGTCGAGCAAAAAGTGTTATTGGGTTTTTCTGTGAAATTCTCAGTAGCAGCTCGGAGTTAGGATTTATGCCCGGTTAATGGCAATAGGCTCGCCCCCTATTACATGGGATCTAAATATACCGGCGAACTGTGGGTGTACATTGGTACACCTCTGCCTAACCCTTCGGGGAATACAGGCGTGATGGTATGTATGTACGATTCTACCCTATTGAATTTATTTTTTTATAAATAAATAAAAAATAAAACGGTTTTGTTTTTCTTTAAAAAAAAATTGTTGCTCAGTACTCGTAGGTACTATGAATTTCTCTTGTATCGTAGGTGCGTTTACAAACATATAAAGCCACATACACAAACAACTAGACTTTGAATAACTACATATAGACCATACAAATATTAATTATCCGGGAATCATACCCGAGACACGCAGCGACCACTGTGCCAACCGTGCCTTCAAAGCAATGTTTGTTTTACCTACACATGAAAAATTTTCTTCGCATCATTGCATATATATCCCTATTTCACGTTTGCCACGTATTACATAAACACCTACCCTCTTACTAATAAACACGGAATAAAGTTATACCAGGAATAACAAAGGAATAATCAAACTATTTCATAGGTTACAACTTGGAATAACTTTAGTCTGTGTTTATTAGTAAGGGTTAAGCTGAAAGTAGCTCACTCGGCACACGTGTACGTGGTAATAAACAAAGAACTTTTACAATTCTACGTTATCAAGATTTTAATGAAAATCTAATTTATTTTCAGTAGAAAACTTTTACATTTAAAGATAGCGCGTGTAACCTACTGTGCTCTAACCAGAGCCAACAACTTAATAAATCGTCCAACATATTGCACTATCTCAAAATCCCCATCTAACGCTTGCACTTGTATTTTCTTTTAAACTTCTACTGAAATTACAATCGCGACAAGTGATAACGGCTACATAAGCTCTTTAAAAACCGATAAAAACATTTAACGCTCAGTTCCATTTCAGTTCTAAAGACAAACTCAATCATACGAGTACACATTAGTCTATAGTTAGTTTAAGAATCATCAAATCCGCCGGCGGCGTCTCGCTGCCGTAGGCAATTTTCAATCTCTTTCCTATTTGTGACAGTAATAAAACGGCCGGGAAAAGTCAACAATCAATTTTGTATTTCAATTTATTCCCAACCATCCTAGTTCGTAAGATGATAAGAAAGAGAAAATCGCGTTCATTGAAAACGGAAATTATTGCAAGAAGCCATCAGTGGTGTGCGCCCGGCTTCCTACGTTATTTGTGTTTTTTTATTTACGTTTTTTGCCAAACGGTTTCACAGTTTTGATTTGTGGGCCGTCGCGTCGGTGGGAGCCATTTTTCACGCATCTCATTGTGACGTTCACGCTCGAGGAGGCCGGCTGCGAAGGTTGGTTCACTCGTCACAACTCACACCTTTATTTATCGTCAACCTTTCTATTTGAACATGCGCTTCATGTGCGTACAATTCACGCGATTTGTTTCATCGATTTGTATTGTACGTTAGTTTGGTTAAGGAGAATGTAAACAAGCTATCTTCGACTGAAAAATCTTTAGTATAAACTGTCTGAGAAAAAATACTGGAATGCTCGTTTGAATTGCAGGTGCAATGTTCATAATTAGGTCTTTACTATATCGTGGAAGTGTCTCCTGTAAAGGCGCGTAAATAGTTGCGCCAGTCTACCTTTAATCTGTTAAAGACTGACTAAATTGACTGAATAAAGCTCTATTCCTGCAAGCCAGCCCTTGTTTCACGCGGTTACTGTATCATGGCGAAGCGAAGCTAACTGAAGCTTTACAATTTCGAACATTGCTGGGTTTCGAATTTGAAATCACGACCACAAATAGGTTGAATATCGAAGTCTGAGCTGAATGGCTGAACTTCGGGCCGTAAAACAAGGGACTACTTGTGTGGCTAGGATGTCGCATTAGGGTTAGAGACCTGGGGGTACAATATTAGTTTTATATTTCTTTGTAAATGTCACTGTTGGATTTTCAACTTTTGTGAGCCGTGTGCCGAGAGTCGAAAATCCAAGAGTGCGAAGGGCAAATTAATATTATAATAATACTGTTTTAAGAGATGGGCCCATGGTAGATTTTAAGGCTATTAAATAAATAATTATTCCGAATACTGAATATGAAATTTAGATAAACTGCTTTTAACCTCAGAATATATCTACTCAGAGTTAGTTGTATGGTATTGTCGGTGGTTGTTTACAGTGATGAAATTAAAGATGGCATCGATAACAATTCTATCAGGGTGTGTTGGGCCGACAATGAGGGCTGGGGCTCGGGAAATTGGGGTGATTTTTCTCCTCTTTGCACGCTCGCTGTAACCAGTAGCGTTAGCATACAAATACAAATGCGTGGAAATATTATCAGAGTTGTCTATTCTAATATTATGAAGAGGAAAGTTTTTTTTTGTTTGTTTGTACCGAATAAGCTTCGAAACTACTGGACCGATTTTAACCATTTCTTTTATCAATAGATAGCTAAATTATCAGCAAGTAACTTATGATAAAAATTTTAAGATCTTTTAGAAAATTGCAATAATGAATCCTAAAGTAGTAAAATTTGGCTGCCCAAAGTATATCTACTACACGCGGACCAAGTTGCGGGCAAAAGCTAGTTATAAATGAAAGAGTTTCATAAAAATCAATCAAAAAGGTTTCCTCGAAAACTTGCGTTTATTTAATCAGTTTTCTGGGTGGTAAGTGTGAGTTTTTTCGACTCACGTGCGATTGCGAACGTGATTCTAAAATCTCACACTTGCCACTCTGAATTCATTATCGAAATAATGAGCTCTGACAACCGGTCTATTACTCACATCAATATTAATAATGTAATTTACAGGTATCAGTTGTTACGATTTGTACAAATGCATGTTTTTAGGGTTCCGTACCTCAAATGGAAAAAACTGAACCCTTATAAGATCACTTTGTTGTCCGTCCGTCTATCTGTATGTCTCTCTGTCTGTCAAGACCCTTTATTTCGGGAATGCGTGGAGGTATCAAGTTGAATTTTTAACCGTATACTCAGGTCTACGGTCACATGAAGTTGTGAAAAAATCAAACTTCTAAGTTTACGCAAAAAAAACATACGCCCATTTATTCAGCAAAAAAACGCATATTTCGACACTTTCAAGGGAAATAAAACTCATAGTGTACTTCCGGATGACCTAGAACAATGAAATTTGGCAAATAACATCGTTATAGACCACAAATACAAGAAAAAGTGTCAAAACTATATATACATTTGTCATTAAATCATAAAAAATAGGGGGTCTATATTTTTTACAGGGGGTCAGATTTTCAAATTTAAGCTACTAGTTCAAATGGGGTATCATATAAAACAGCTTGATGTGCACATTGCAAAATATATTTTATTTATTTTTTCCGACGGATAATTTCTTATTTATAAAAAAAAAAACATAAAAAATACCGTTACCCCTCTCTTTATCTCGAATGTCTGTGAAAATAATAGGTAAAAATAATTATAATTACCTAATATCTAAGTAAATTTTTGTAGGTAAATAAATATATTATTTATTTATTTAATTTACTATTTATCTATTTAAATAAACTATTTATTTAATTCTGTAATTTATAATGATCCTACGTACGGAACCCTCAGTGGGCGAGTCCGACTCGCAGTTGTCCGGTTTGTTTTACTTTTTTTGCTACAATACTCCATTTATGGCATTAGAAACATAACGCACTTATCGTGGCTATTGTGGCACATTTTTGATGTTATTTTTTTCAAAGACTAATAGTCTACATTGATTTATATTTATTGTGAAATAACAATAACGCTAACATTAGAATATCGAATAACAAATGAGCTATTTTTAGGGTTCCGTACCCAAAGGGTAAAACGGGACCCTATTACTAAGACACCGCTCTCCGTCCGTCCGTCTGTCACCGGGCTGTAACTCATGCTTCGTTACAGTTAGACAGTTGAAATTTGCACAGGTGATGTATTTCTTTTCTAAAAAAACAGAATAAAATAAATATTGAAGGGGGCTCATGAGCCCTCTTCAATATTTATTTTCGACACAAAAAAACGTTGTACGGACAACAAACGATTTTTTTGCCCTTTTTTATTGAAAATGGTACGTAACCCTTTGTGCGCGAATCCGACTCGCACTTGGCTGGTTTTTTTTCTAATGATATATTAATTGGATTTATAAAAAACAAGCCTAAGTTTAAACAAGTATACACTCGTTTATTTATCTTCACTTTATTATATTATTATATTGTCGCTTTCGATTAGTTCTGCTGACGCTACCATCATTTTCGATGTGCTTCTCAGGTACTATCAGTAAGTAGTACAATGCTGTGGCGGACGACATTTTTATGCTCCCGATATGAAACCGCATTGCTCTCCATTCTCGCCCACAGCCCACTAAAAGAGCACCTCTCCGAATTTCCGCTCACCCCGACTGTTGATAACGCATTTTCTCTTTCATTGACTTCTTTATTGTATTTGTTCGAGTGATCAGGTCAGGGACTTTAGTATAAATAATTTCCGTACCGAATAATGATGTGAGTTAGTAGGAAACTTTACTTTTATGAAAGTAAAACCATTTTACACTGAAAAGTTTGTTTTAAGGTGTTAAAAGTGAGTAATATATTTTATTTCCTAAGAACTTATCCTTGGTTCTTGATTTTCGCCCAAAGCTTACAAATATTTGAATGGTCTACAGATAATTGTTCAGAGTTTAGCTGTTTTTGTGATTTTGTAATGAGAAGAAATACCTAGTACGGGGTTACGTTTTTTCAAAGAAAAACAAAACCAGACACCTTTTGACATTTTCGTTTAGTCTGTCTGATAATAGTGCATTTTCACTTTATTGCAAGGTTTTTAGAGAAAAAATAGGTGAAAGAATAGAATAAGAAGTCGATAAATGCGTGACAGTGAGACAATAAAAAATAAAATTCTCGGCTACAACACAAGGCCCCTGCGCGCGTTCCCAGTTTGTCGTGAGGACAGATTATCGAGTCGTTTCAAGCGTCGTGTCTTGTGTATTTAAAGGCAGGTGTCCACATATAGGACGACACGATTAGCTATTGTCCACGACTTCTTTTGCAGTGACGTCAGATTGTCAAGATGGAAACAGCTACAGATGACAGTCGTTCAACGATAAATTAATTTTCACGACATAGCGAGAATGCGCCCTTACCAACAACAAATGAATTTGTTCCGTAGGGCAATCAGTATAGTATTGAACAGGTGTCGATTTTCCGCTTCTAATGTTCATCAATAAAGTCTGTGTAGTGATGTAATGTAGTGTTTAAGGTTGTTTATGTATACCGTCAGGCTAATTACCTCTTGAAAGATTTTTCAAGAGGTCAGTTTTACATACCATACCATCACGCCTATATTCCCCGAAGGGTTAGGCAGAGCTGTAACAATGTACACCCACAGTTCGCCGGTACGGTTAGGTCCCATGTAATAGGGGACAAGCCTATTGAGGTAAAAAATTTTTATGAATATAAACAACTTCTACTATGGCACCAACACTGAATTTTTAATATAACCGGCAAAGTGCAAGTCGGATTCTCACATAGAGGTACCACCGTACAATATTAAGATTGAGAAAAAAAACAACAAAAAAAATAAGTTTCTTGTATATGACCCCTTTTTGTTTTTTTTTTTGGGGGGGGTGGGAAATCATCAAATAACTTCTCCCGCCCTAGGCGGGGCGGGAGTTAGTGTCGGACTTTTGCTGACTAAAACCCACCCATGTTCCTTCTTGTGCCCTTAGCGTTCCGGAGGCGCGGTATCCCTCACGAACAACCCGCAGTCCCGGCAGGCATCGGCCCTCAGTGGCCCCTTCCCTATGCTGACATCTCTTTGAGGCGCGCGTGGAACACGAACGCGCCGTCGACACGGCCTGTCGTTATGCAACGTAAGGACGGTGCCGGACCCATTGCTCACCGTCCAAAGGCCCGTATCTACGGTGGCCGGGAGTCGTCTCGCGGCTCCCGACGTCCGGAGCGTCTACCGCGGCGGCTAGGACGCGAGAACCTGTGTCTCAGCCGTCCCGCCGCCTCCTTCTCAAGCATTACTGCCTCGCAGGAGGAGGCGACTGCATCCCATTCCCTCTCGCTCCGGACCATGGCTTGCACCAGGGCCGGGGCCCCTTTAATGTTTAACTTTATTTTATTTTTATTAATTGTTGTTATAGCCGTCATAGTAAAATCTTCAAGTGTCTGCCTATTAAGGTTGAGATAAACAGCCCTGTGACAGCAGGAGAGACAAACAGAAGGACGGCTAAACGAAAGCAATTAAAAGTAAGATGCATACATCTTGACCGCGCTATAGTGCATTTTGTAGGGAACAGCTGCTTAATGTTTTACATTTCAAAGTTGGTCCTGTAGCAAAAGTTGGTCATATTAATGAGTACTTTCAGCTCCTATAAGATTGGTGGTAAATTAAAAGTCGTGTTGTACAGACCATATACATACCATCACGCCTGTATTCCCCTAAAGCAGAGGCCTACCAATGTACACCCACAGTTCGCCGGTATGTTTAAGTCCCATGTGTCGGTGCGTTAAGTCGTGTTGTATAAACCATTTTTATACTTAACAAGGCAATGTCAAAAGGTAAGGAAAGGGCATCTTATAATCTCATAAACTGATTTAACAGCTTTATGTGTCCACTTTGAAAATAATTTGCTTTAAGCCAAAAGCACATTATTCTTATGTTTGACGTTTGAAACTGTCAATTTAGTCGATGAGACTAAAAAATACACTTGAGTGAACAAAAAGTTGGCTAAGGAATAAAATAAAGTATATTCTTGAACAAGGCTTTAATGAGCTACATCTTTGGTCGTATCATTGGTTAAAAGAGAACTTGCACATTTATTTTTATACAAATGTGTGTGTTTTTGCACACAACCGTGCTTCTCTCTACAGGAATGCATGAGCTTGTACAGTCGTCAACATAACACCTACTATATAATTACACATCCAAGTACTTTCAAATGCATGTACCTACTAATTACAACTGCCGACATTAAAACACCTGATTCACAATAATTAACATTACAACGTCTATTGAGTAAAATACTTTCATGTAGAGAATGTAAGGTCTATAATAATTTTAAAATACATAGTATTGGCGACTGTACATAATTAAATGCAAACAATTAATAAATCATCCGAACGACGACAAGTTTTATTTAAATTATTACTAAATGAACTAGTTTGAACTATTTCGAATTATGTTTTTTTTTTTTAAACACATATCCACATTTTACTAATTAATCCAAATATTTTATATTCACCATTGTATAATAATAGATATACAATAATCTACTTACAGTGAGCTATTTACATAAATAATACAAACATCATAACAATGTCTATAGTAAACTTAACAGTTAATATACATAGATACAAAAAGAAATAACAAATGTATTGGAAAATTGATAATTTAAGTTAATTTTCTTCCACGGCTTAGCCAGAGTAAAACTAAAATATTTGAAAATAACTAAGTAATTTGATCATTACTAATACCTAACTAATCAATTTGAGACTCGATTGATTGTACTATAATACGTACATTTAGATGGTTATAATATTTACATTAACGCTGATATTTATTCTAAAATACATAATATTTCATCCCTCAAAGACAATTCAATTCGGCAGTCTTAAAACTCACGCTCGTTAATATTCCTGCGTTAGGCCGAATACACATTCAGCGGTTCGTATGCGCTTTTAACCGCTCTTAATAGCGGTCGAGCCGCCTAAACGTCCACATCACTGAATCCGCACATCACTAACCCTGTTACTGAGCATCTGAACCGCTGAAAATATTGACGGCCGTAAGCTAAACTCGCACAGTATCATTATCCGCACTCAATTTACACATCATACATTAAAGAGAAAAATACAGACATGATAATATTGCAACGTTTAACAGATTTATACGAGAAAGAGATTCAATGATCCTTTAACTATATCCTAATTCAGCATAATTGCTCATCTGAGATCAAATTCTGAGATTTAACAAACTAAAACAGATTTCCTTTAAACATTATTCTAATAACGTAATAATTAATATTATTTTTTATTCAAGAAAAAAATGACATGTCAACGTCGGTTATTTAATTAATTATGTGCTCTTCATAAACAATCAGAAACACTAACTACAGTTTGGCATTTACTTTGCTTTAGTTTATACACTTAGAAACATGTCAAGTCCAGTATCAAGACGATTATGTCTTAATGAAGCTGCGTTTTAAACATTGATAGTTCGTTTGTAACGGCAACTGATTCATTTTGTAGTACCGATTGTCTCGTGGAGTACGCGTATTTAATGTTGATACTTGGCGTAGGGGTGGGCCGCGTCTCACGCGCTATAATCTCAGCTAGATGCTGAGAGGCCGAGGGGCTTGAGGTGCGGGGGGGCGGCGAATGGCGCCGGCGACGACCCCGACATGTTGTTGTTCAGATCACCGGAGCGGCTCGAGCCGTTCATCAAACCGCTCATCGCGTTGCTTGTCTGTAGGAAATTAATTTAATTAATTTCTTGGCTATCAACTCCAGACGTGCGGTATCTAAAACGAGATCTAGATCTGGTCTTGCATCAATCTAGGGTATAGTTTTATAATTGGTAAGTTTCAATGTGCTTTTCTACTTCTAATCTGATAACCTAACTTTGTTAATATTCAAAATACAATAATAGATCAGTGATATTCCAAGATGTATTTAACCAAACAGACTAACCGCAAATATTTGCAAAACCTAGAACGCAAATTGAAGAATGTATAACAGTCAATCAGTGAAGGGTATTGCTTACCGGTGGCGGCGGCAGATGCGTGGTTTGCCTCTTGAGGTGCGCAAGCGGCGGCGGGTTGTACGCCATGTTGGCGAACACCAGGCGTTCCTCGTAATCATACTCGCACAGGATCTTGTTGTCACACAGGTAGAACCGGTCGCCCACGCAGAACCTTAGACAAACGATGCAGCTTATTGATTTAAATATTCTGATATAACAAGTATCAAGTTACCTTAGACTAGTGCTACTAAGTAAATTTATGTTGTATGTCAGCCGTGATATCGTTTTCGTTGTGTTTGAGTGTGCATCATTAAAATGGCAAGGTTAGATGTAATAATAAAGTATTTCACACAGAGAAGCAGATAATTGAGACCCGTTCTGCTAAAGTGAGCCAACACATTATCTTTCAATAATAAAATCAATAACGTCAAACATCAGTTGCTGTTATTACACATTTGGCATATTGAATTAATGTGCCAAAAATGTAATAACACGTACACGAAATAGTTGCTTAGAACAGATTTTAAATTATTTAGCGTCTTACATAATTTCAAAATTTCAATTACATACTTTGACGTGGCATTCGTTCGTTTTGGCAATTTTGGCAGAACTAAAATCAAATTATTGGCTGCAAACTGTCTTGTGTGTGAAAAACGGTAATAGCAGCATATAGGATTATAAATTCCAACTGATACTGAAAGGGGACTTCAGCGGACTTTTGAAAACTTTTATGAAAAAGGGTAGATTGTTAACCAAATGGCTTTATATAGTTTTGAGTAGAAACCAACTGCTCATTTCGTTCTCAACTTTTAAACCTAACATAGCCTTCGCCTGTGTAAGTAAATTACGATAAACTCATAGTTAGTCGACACATATAATATAGGCGAGCCACAAGCAGGAAGATGCAATTAGCAATGCTGCCGGAACCCGCGCGCTATTAAGGTTAATAATTATACGCATCCTATTTCTAATAAGACACGGCTCGATCTAATCGCGAACATCATTACTTTGATGAAACGAAACCCAAAAGTAAACCACAAAACGTCTAAGAAATAAAATTTACTATCATGAGTGGAAAGGTCAGCGCGAACCAAGGAGGCGCGATAACGTCACGCAAGCGAGCATCCCTCAATGTGGCAAAACAAAAGGTATCGCCTTCGACTCGTCCGACTCGCCACTGGCCGCCCGGAACCGCCGGTGATAACGGCGACCTTATCTCCCCTCGGTCTCACCCCCGCTGCCCGCCCTCACCCCCGCGTCTCCGCGCCACCCTGCCAACTCTTTTGTTTCACTTGTCACAAAAATTAAGCGCAATAGCTCCGCTACAAATGTCTCTTTTTTAAGGGGCCAATTTCCACCGCAACTCAGTCGATTTCGCCGCTCTTAATTAACTTTATTTCCTGTTCTCTTCGTTCCCGACTTTTGTTTTGGGCTCGTCGTTTTTTATTTCGCTATTTTTTGTCTGCAGCTGCGTAATGGAAAAGATGGAAAACGAAATTTTAATGACTGGGTGCAAGTTAAGCTTTGTTCCAAGCGCCATTGTGTCGCGACGGCACCCACGCCAAGTTTTACGTTAAACGAACGTGTACATTGATTCTACTCCCTCCTCAGTAAGACAAAAGCATTCAGGAGGTGTACTGATCGAAATCAGCAAAAGAAAAAAAGTCAACCCACTGCCTATACAGAACAAAAAGCTTTCTGATACTGTCCATAGCTGGTTTGTTTTTTTTTTAATGTAATTAAACATAACTTGCCGGTATAATTTGACGAATTTGCGCAAATTGTAATGGCAAGTTATAACAGCGTGAAGATAGTGGTTACAGGTGCGGGCGACAAGCGCCGAGCGGTGGCGGCGGCGCGGGTGACGGCGTGCGGCCCGCAGCACGCGGTTTCCGCCGCGGGCGCGCCGCCGCCGCCGTTCGCCGCCAGATTGCCACTAAATTATTTAGCCGTTTAGCGATATTCGCCCGTGATATCTGCCGTCCGCTCCGATCGGACAGCCCGCAAATTGGATTCAGATTTCTGCCCGGCGTGGAAATTGATTTGTACGTGATATTTAACTGGTGTAGCGTTGTTGTTAAATGTTTATCCAGCTTTAATAGAGCTACCTAATTAGTGAAATGACTGCGTATTTTCAGCGTGCAACTTGAGTGTTTACAATATAAAATAATAACACTGCTTTTTCGTGAAAGTTTAACCAATTTTCAGATGTTTAAGACAAAGTTACAGCGCTTTGCGTAAAATGAAGCCAACTGTTGAATCTGGATTCTAAAAGCACTCGAATGAATATATAATTCGGCGAGAATGTCGCGCGAGATCTACTAACACGAGAAAGGTTCACAAGTGACATATAAACCATTCAGAGCGGCTCCAATCTTCGCGACCTTTCTATTATTTAAACGGACGCAGTCCGGCGAAAATTGCCGTTTTCGCGCCTGCACCCCTACTCTGAACTTTACACGACATTTTGGAGAAATGAAGCGACAATTGGATGCAAATGTTTATTTATTTCCATCAGTTTTGCAGAACAAACATACCTTAGATTTACACAAATACTGTAAAATCAAAACCAGCTTCGAACTAAACCCCAAAACGTCTCAAACTATCCTGAAACATACCAACAAAATGAGCTTCAAATGCAAATTCAGGCAACGTGAGTCGAGAGTTCGAGACTAGAATACGGACGCCGGTATCCGGGACGGCTGACAATGTCGTGCACCGTACAATTGAATTGAATAAAACAGTCGAAGAGTATTCATATGTTTTGATTAGTAAAGAAATCTGTTTGCCGGGACAATGTTACTTTGGAGAAATATTAAAGCTGGTTTTAATATGCATGTGTTTGAGAAGGCAATTCGTATTGTAATGCTTTGATATTGATGAGTTTATGGGAATTTTATTTGCGTAGGTTGACGTGTTTGCATTTTTGTCTTTTACATCATACTTTGTTGCAAGTAGTTAAGTCCCTAACCGAGTCGTATGACCGTAGTAGTATTAACATGATGAGAAATGTTTATTTATTGTAAAGGATCTACCTAATAACCTAACCGGTAGATTTGGTACAAAGCGTTGTAACCAACTAGGTACATGTTATGTAAAAATTTAATGATTTCCAAGAATGGTAGCTTTCTAGTGTACGCTCTATACAACTCGACGGCTACCGGTTTCCCTTCCGACGTTAGGATAAATAGCTAATCTACTCATTGAAAGATAACAAAATTAGCAGTGTATAACAAACTATAAAAAAAAAACACAAAGAATTAAGTAATTTTTGCTCCATCTTTCCTCTTACAAAAATTGACCCTTCGCCACTGCAGTACAATCTTAAACACATTTCATAAACAATACCAGCCTATTACTGTCCCACTGCAGGACAAAGACCTTCTCATACAAAGAAGGCACAACCATTGATCACCACGCTTGCTCAAGGCGGATTGGGGATTTCAAACTTAGGTCATCATCATCTGGTTAGCCTTTTTCCAACTATTTCGGGGTCGGCTTCCAGTCCAACCGAATGCTGCCGAATACCAGTGTTCTACATGGAGTAGTCACTCCATGTAAAACACTGGTATTCGACTGCATTCCGACCTTATGCCTATCCGACCTCCACAACCCAGTTACTGGGCAACACGATACCTCTTGATTAGACTGGTTGTCAGACTTCCTGGCTTAGGACTTTTTGTAACGACTGTCAAAGATCTACGAATGACAGCCGGGACCGACCAGCTTTAATTACAGACTTAGGTATGTTAACTGTAAAGTCTAGGTTTTAAGGTATCATTTCATATTTTACAACTTTTCAATACAGAGCATATCTAAGTACCTACGGTTATTAAAGCTTCGAAGTTTAATTAAGCTGTTGAAGGGCTACATACACCATTTATTAATCCCGAATGCAATACGAACACAGCGCAGCGAGGAAATGAAGTGCCGTTTACGTTTACCTATATTATTTGCTTTCCTACGTTAGGCTGTTGGCACACTTAGCAGGTTGGATGCGCAGTGATCTAGTGTATGCACGGTCAACAAAAGAGATAACTAACCAGTTGTCAGATATGTTTGAAATTTTCTCCTGTGAATGTCTGCGAATTTAATTATTTTTTTATTAAATGAACTGTTTGTAATCGTTAAATCAAATTTTATTCGAAAACATCTTTCAGCGTCAAAAGAAACTTCTATTCCTTTCCTTCTTCTTTTCTTCTAACCTTCTTCTATTTCTTTGTTTTATATGTGACGGCATGGTTGTTTATCTTTTTCGGTGGCTGGATGACTACTGAATGTACATTCAGTAGTCATCTCATGGATGTATTAATACAGACATTGTTCGAGTTTTGATTAGCATATACATCGAGTTGTCGACTTGAACTTTCACTTGAAACTCTATTCTCTACAAAAATCGTGAAAATAAATAAAATAAGCCGCACAATTTATGGACACTGGATATTAAATGTTTATACAGAAGCACGCATTCTCCTCCTTGCGTTTGACTTTATTATGTAGCGGAAAATTTAATCGCGTTTTCAGTGTCCGTGAGAAGAATAAACAATCTAAACTGTTACATTATATCTCCATCTCTTTCGCTCAATATAGTTAACTGGATGTTTTGTCCTACTCTTTAAATGTGGGGTTCAATAGACGATACAGTTTTAGTTATTTTTTGTTTTCCTAAAATAATGGATAAAACTTTTGCTGTTGTTTTGTTAGGCAATTATTTTTTTAGGTTTAAATGGGCTAGTTATATTAAAAATATGAGGCCGATTTCCAATTGTCACATACTTCTCACGGAGGTACAGAAATCCAGGTCCCAGGTTTTTCGATGAAATTCTCAGTAGCACCTCGGAGTTAGGATTTGCGCCCGGTTAATGGCAATCGGCTCGCCCCTATTACTTGGGACCTGAACATACCGGCGAACTGTGGGTATACATTGGTACACCTCTGCCTAACCCTTCGGAGAATACAGGCGTGATGGTGGTATGTTTTAAAAGTGCCCTTTCATTCAAAAATAGGAAACTTCTTGTTCACTAACTCTTGTTCATTTTGTAACTTTCTTTTTTAATCTCTTACTTTTGTAATGCCGATGAGACTGGTTATTACGGAAGATGTTACTACCTAATTAATTGGATTTCTCTTTTACTGAATTAAATATCACATCTAATTTCAAGTTTCAAGCCTTAGTTTTGCAGTAAGCCATTAAAGAACCAGTAAATAGCCGAGCGTTAGTAGGTAGTTTTTATAGGCGAAGGATAAATTTTAATAAGAGGGAATCAGATAGTCTATCTAATTCTACATTAGATAGACATCTTCACTTCTTTGACTGCCTTGTTAGCCTGGTGATCCTAAGCGCGACTGCTACGCTAGAGGTCTTGGGTTCGATTCCCAGGTCGAGCAGTGTTATTGGGTTTTTCTATAAAATTCTCAGTAGCAGCTCGGAGTTAGGATTTGTGCCCGGTTAATGGCAATAGGCTCGCCCCCTATCACATGGGACTTAAACATACCGGCGAACTGTGGGTGTATTTTGGTACACCTCTGCCTAACCCTTCGGGAATACAGGCGTGAAAATGTGTATGTAACTTTACTTGTCTGTATTTAACATGATCTATCGCCGACCAAAGAGACAACAAAGTCGAACGCTGTGGTTTTGTTTTTTTTTGACGAGGTATTGAAATTACTTGCAGTGTGACTAATAATTATTTAGCAATAGTGACAGCAGATACTGACTACCATTGTTCAGTGGCTCTAGCTAGTGTCGCCTCCTGGTCGTGAATTGCAGGGGTCTACCTGGAAGCCATTAAATCGGCTGCAAACATAATCTTGCTAAATGTGTCTCAGTGCGTTTGCGGAGCTTCTGATCAAAAAATGTCCCATAATTATGCTGAGTGTCCCAATTGTCCGTTCACCTGTACCCTCGACGTTTTAATTATCGGCCTCTGACGCGGCAATAAACGTGGCCGGTTACTGGTCCCATGTAGTATAAATAATTATAAATGTATATCATCGATACGATATTAAGAAGCTAGTGTTGCTCTGAACTTTGGCAAAGGAGCCGGTAGGATTCGAGTTGTATGGAGTCCTCGCTACTGGTATTTTAAAAAATGACACATCAAACTGTAGAGAGAGACTTCCAAACTAGTATGAGAAACATCTTTGAAGCCGAATTTTGATGCTATTCTTGCCTTACATATTCCTCTATTCTAAAATGGGTGGAAGCGATGACCTAACGAAAACTTTACCATGGATTTAGTTTATGATTCTAAATAAAAGTATAAGAATTATAAAAAAAAAACAGTTGTCCCATAGACTCGCTAGGGCCAGTACAGACCTGACAGAGTTGCGGAATTTGTTCGAAAGAGATACCGCGGCCTTGGAACGCAAAGGGCATTAGAAGGAACACAATTGGGTTTTCAGTCAGTGACAGTCTGACACCTCCTTCCGCTACGCTTAAAACGAAAAAAGTGATTTGGTGATTTCGTATAGTATAAAAAAAATTACACGGTCAAAACGCTGCAAATGCAGTTATTAAAATCAAGCAGCTGTTTTCTTTATAACCGAGGAAAAATATTAACTTTGGGTGGTCTAGAATCATGCACTAAAATTCATGGTAAAAGTGATGATGTCCCTTATACACTATATTTTCAACATGTTTTCCTAAACATACCTATGGTTGCACTGCTGGCAAGCGAAGCACTCGAGGTGGTACACGTTGCTGCGTGCGCGCATCACCATCTCGAAAGCAGGGATCACTTTGTTGCACGCCGCGCAGTAGCCAGTGTTGCCGAACAGCCTGTCGAAGAAATAGGTTTTTAAAGATGGTTACGGGTAAGGGCCTGTGCACACCATGTTTCATAAACGCGACGTTGACGCGCGTTTGTAGCGATACAGACGCGAAACGCACGCGAGTCACACAAAAACAAACTGCAATATAGAAGGAAAAACGCGCTGTCGACGCGCGTTCCTAGAACGCGCGTCTAAGAAACGTGATGTGCACAGGCCCTAAATTAACATACCATCATATTCAGAAAGGGTTAGGCAGAGGTAAAAATAATAGCAGGCTATTACTCCTATTCCCACTGCAGGACAAAGACCTCTTCTCCTACAGAGAAGGCACGAGCATTGATCACCACGCTTGATCAAGGTGGATTGGCGATTTCAGACTTACATTAACTAGAAGTACAGGTTTCCTAACGATGTTTTCCTTCGCTAATGATTCTAGGTCAATCGTTTTAATTCCTCACCTCAAATAGTCCCTCTTGCAGAGGATCAGGTTAGCCCGCGTGTAGAGCGTATGACCAACCTCCCCGAGCCGACAGTCGCAGCAGCCGCACTTGAGGCAGTCTTCATGCCAAAGCTGATCCAGAGCCTTCAGCAAGTATCGCTCTGTAATCACCTTGCTGCATCCAGCGCAAATCTGACACAAGAGAGACAAACAGTTAAAGACGAACTAACAACAAAAGTGAGGGGCAATTCTTCTAACTTTTAGAACCGATCGCAATCTGATCTAAGTCTCAATCTAACAAAAATGCCTCTAATTTATCTACACTTTGCTGAGATGAGATTGCGACTAGATTTTGAACGTTTTAAACTAGAAGAATTTGCCTTCTATTTATTTATCGACACTGGCAAAGTTTTCAAATAATGTCATGGCAATGAGAAATATAATATTTGGTTTGCAATCTTCAATTATGTTATTGTTTGTTGCTCAATCAGTCATTTTTAATCAACTTGCCACGAACTGGCTACGAGCTACAATAATATTATGACATGATCATGGTCATGTTATATAATTATATCTATGTTTTATTTTCTTTTTTTCGTAATACTGTTTTTCTACTATAGTTAGTCTTACAGACTGTTAGTAAGAAACTTTTATCTATGTCACACCTTTTGTTCACCTATATGATAAGATTATAGGTATTATTAATTTATATATAGTATATTTTTATATATTTATTTATATTTATATGTAGTACCTGAGGTTGAGGTGGTTGAGCAGGCTGCGAGGAGGCACCTGTCTGCGCAGACGCAGGCAGCGGCGACGCGCGCGCCTCCTTCTGTACCTCCATGGCGAGCATGTGGGAACCCAGCGTCGGACTACCGCCGCTCGCCTGTTGGGGCGTCCGCCTCTCGCACTGCAACAAAATACACCATGTAAGTTGTTTTAAATAAATAATAAAGACTTTGATTAGTAAACCTAATAGTAACCTTATAACGAAAAGCGTTTGCAGTCAGTTAACCTCTAAATATAAGTAAAATATAAAACAATTTCGAGGAATAAATATACCGTAAACGAAACTACAAAAAAATATCCCGTTTGTGTATATTCCTTAGCAACAAATCAAGTTCAGTCGTATCGAGGTCCATTCATATTGAATCATAAGTCACAATACGTAATCGCCTCAGAACTATACAGCTCATTCAGACCACTTTATGTTACAGCATAAACTCCAGAACCATGAAATTTATCGCCTGTAATATTTCTCGAAAAAATTAGCACAACTACTCAAGCGATTAATGAGAACGTGAAACACGACTCTACGTTTCTGAACTATAGCAAATTATGTACCTTAAAATATCGAATAAGTACAAAAATAAGAATAAAAACTGTAATTGAGATCGTGTCGCCGAAAAAAGCAGCAATAAAGTCAAGCACGGACCGCAGTTTCGTCACGCTTAATTAATATTTAAAATACAATTCAATTAAATTTGGCAACTGGTGCAGCCTCGCACTATTTTGTTGGGGACAATCGCGCCGGTTACGACTGTGCGACCTTTCCTCTAATTTTTTTGTCCACGCACAAACTTGATTTCTAGTACAACGGATTCGGGTATTATGAGCCAACGTGGCTGAAACAATGCTGGCTATTGTAAGGTCCGTGACGAATGGTCCGCGACTCTTATTTTTGTGTGTTTTCGAGAGTGCGTCCGATCGGCAGCCATAAATAATAGTGTACGGATATCGACCGGAAGCGTGCACACTACGCCGACAAATAGTGTCAATGACTGTTTGTTTAATCTACAGAGGAAGCTAATCAACTCTGTTGTGACTCAGTTGAACTTAGAATAGCGGTTAAATACGTGTACCTAATCAAGTATGGCAAATCGTTTAATTGCACGTATATAATAACAATAGTTTATTGCCTCTGTACCGATACAAAATACGGATGTATGGCCACTGCGCCGCTCAAGTTTCATGAACTGCGGTGCAAGCACATGGAACTACCCAATTAGTGGTATAAATAAACCCTAAATCGAAATAATAATTGCACCATGCATCAAATGCGAAATAAAAAGACATCTGTATCAAGATGATGTGAGAATTTAAAGGTTAAATAAATCTTTTTATCTAAACTCACGTAGTTTCATTTTAGTTTAAACGGCTGTTGCCTGTCACCTTAATATTACAAGGTACCTACCCACTCAAATCGGATTCATTGAATCCGGTAAAGCACCAAAAACGTTAAAGAACAAGAACCAAACGAATGCGAGGCCTTCGGTCAATGGAATGGTAATGCACGACCGAGGTATCGATGCGACATTTTTTGCGAAGTAGACACGCCGTGAAGCGAGCCTTCGTGAATAATTACCGGCCGGTGACAGAAACACGCTACGCCACTCGGAAAACAACCCGTGGCGAATGCAACGAACCGAGATTAGACGCAGCCCAAGCAAAAAAGCTCACGCCTTCCATTAGCAGTGACTTTCGAAACGTCAATACGCACGAATTAGGATTTTACGAATGTCAGCCGTTGAAGCGAGGAAAAAAACTATACAAAAGTAATTAGCTTGACAACAAACGGCAAATTGTTCGGAATAAAACAGCGGTGAGTCGTTAAAGCGCGGGCGGCGATGCACCGGCTGAAATTGAAGGATGGTCGGCGCGGGCCGCTGGGACCCGCATCCGGCGCACCGGACCGACGTTAATGATTAACACAGACGCGTTCCGAGACCAATTATGCGCTGCCACCACACTCCAAATTAGAAACTATTTTCGCCCATTAGTGGCCAACTTCATAATCAATTACACGTTAAAATTTCACAGCGCTGTTTCGGGAGCTCTCTGTTTGGATAATCGGAGTTTGTGGTCCCGCGGCGAGCTATTACGTGGCTCTGTACGGGCCATAAAGGTTTTTGTTAGGCTTCCGACGAATTTTAATGCACGTTTCGAATGCATTTCGGTTCAGGTAACTGCACTAAGCTAAATAATTGTAGCCAACCATAATTCCCACTAGATCATCGCGATGTTTTTTCTGTAGTCTGATACAGTAGTTGTGTATTTTTATCTTTTTTTCTTGATTTAATTCTCAGCAGCAGCTCGGAGTTAGAATTTGTGCCGGTTAATAGCAAGGCACCTAATAAACACACGAAGCGAAATGTGGGTATACATTGGTACACCTCTGCTTAACTCTTCGGGGAATACAGGCGTGATAATATGTATGTAACTTTACTTGTCTGTATTTAACATGATCTATCGCCGACCAAAGAGACAACAAAATCGAATGCTGTGGTTTTTTTACTTGCAGTGTGACTAAATTATTTCGCCCCCTATTACATGGGACCTAAACATACCGGCGAACTGTGGGTGTACATTGGTACACCTCTGCCTAACCTAACCAAACCGGGGAATACAAGCGTGATGATATGTAGTTTTCTAGATGTGTAGTGCAACATCTTATCACCTCGTATTATTCAGTAAAAAAGGTAAGTTTCTAACTTTAAAATCGACGTTCCCAAAAAAATTAAAACAAATCTTCCAGAAGATTATTTGAGACAGACAACACTAATAGGATTGAGTGCACTCCGCTAATCATAATTCATCAGCGAGATTAAAGAATAAGCGGCGCGATGAGGGGGATACGGGGCTTCAGTACCAGTCCCCCCCACACCCCCTCGCCGCCTACACTCTGCCGGCGTTCGGATGAGACTGAGAGACAATATGATTGCCACACCTGCGGAAACGACGCAAAGTAACGAGACGAGAAGCTAAATAATTCAACCAACTAACAACGCTACGAACGCTGCTCCACTCCAGTTTATTTGGACACAAAATGTGCTGAACACGAACAATTTAGTTGCTAATTAGCTAAAAATTAAAAGCAGAATTAAGGAGCGGCTAGCTGTAATCTAAATGAAGTCGCCATTACCATTTTGATTGAATGTTAATGCGAATGAGACACGAGAAAGATAATAATATAATTAATTAAATTTCCAAAAACTTTGATGCTCCGCGGGTTAAAGTAGCCATGACTGAGTTTTTCAAAACGTACCGCAGATTTACAACAATATTACATGCACTACTTAGTGCTTACTGCTTAATTTGTAACCTAAACATTTATTAGCAACAAAAATTCATGCTAAATTTTTAAGTAGAGCCACATTCTCACCATATCAGCTACACTGGTACTTATTTAGCAGATTGCTTTCCTTTAAGTTGTTCTTTAATCTAGGTATGGCCGTGGGCCGCGGTGCTTTACTTCACACCCTCTCTACGTCACATCCGGGCGGGTCCCGCGGTACAAAGGACGTTCGCACGCACTTTGATATTAAACCTCTTGCAATGATGCACTGCGTAGAAGAAAATTGTTTTTCTGTTTTTACAGGTAGCTTTGAGTTTTGGTTGCGTATTGCTTTTATTTTTAGCAATGGAAGAGCTCGAGCGCACTTTGTGTTAAGAAATATGAAAAGTAATCTACTGTAAGTGCATTCTGTGATATTAAGACCAGCAATTGCGGGCGGGCGGTCAATTATGCAAAAGAAACATAAAATACTAATTAAGTTAAATTTGAAAGCTTGCCTATAACAAGGAGTAATTAACTTGGCTATAATATCTTGCATTATTCCTTATCTTTGCGGCTATGAAGGGCCGTCAACGAGGTGATCAGTAGACGATGGGCTATTAGAACACGAATGTGAGGAGTATTATCAGTCGCGCCAGAGAACGGCAACCGCGAGCTCGACGCGGAATTTCGTTAATACCAACCCATATTGGATTAGCGGCAGCACCCGGCCGCCGCAATAATATAACGAAATTCAAACATTAATAGGCTCAAACACAATCACGGATGGCCGCATAATCGAGTTAGCTGCTATTCGGTTAAACCCCTATCGCGTAATCTGCCCCATTGTCTGACAGTCGTTGTGCTGATCATGAGGGCCGATTATTGTGGCAATTTCGTGTTTATTGTTTTCAGGTGTCTCCTGTCACCCCGCCGTCCTGAAGGAGGAGCACAATGTCCCTTATCTGTAGTGAGACAATCTCGTAAAATGTTACCGTGACATTTCCAAAACAATACTACGTAATTGTTACTTCAACAAAATTAACCTCTGAATCTGTCAATGACACTATCCAATAACTGACCAGAAACGCTCCAAGAAAAATAATCTGACCATCTGACAATAGAATAACAAAACGCAATGGAAGATAATAAACAAAGTCCCTCGGCAGTCCAAGTAAGTGATACTCAGGTGGAATATACGTCGGACAAGTTAAAAGTTTCACCTCAGTTAGATGCAGCTGAAGGAACAAATAAGTAGATAGAAGCTGTGTGTCAAAACTGCCAAAAACAAAACTATAAAGTTTGCTTTATAACGGGTAGATATCGCTTTATCTATTTGAGATGTCGAACTCAATTTGGATTGGTGAACTTGTCTTTTATAACTTGCACTGGCTCCCAAGCGATCCTTTGTTCATAACACCACAGCTTATTACAGTTTCCATTTTCTAATTATATCCAATTTGAATTTAAATTATTCCATGATTAAGTCAATCGTTTTAATTAAAAGCAAGTTAATAGAATAGCAATTACTAAAACATTCACTGACGTGTTCATTTGAAGTATTCTAATAGCTTTGGCCAAGTTACAATTTCAAATTAACGTTAAATAGATTGAATAGTAAGTCCATAAATATAGTGAACCAGTTAAGTATGTCTACTTTGTATCTCGATATAATAAAATTGAAAGCTTTTACGAATACTTAAACGTAGAAGGCGTTAACGTAACACGAGTGTAACGACGCGCTGTAACGTCACCGATAGCATATTCTGCTGATTTTTTATTAGATGATAAAACAAACGTCTCGTATTAATTATTATGAGTCGCGATGCAGTCACATCCCTATTGATCATAAAGTATCGTTGATAGCTGTTGTAAAATGTTCCAAATCGTTGTCGTGATAATTTATGAAGCATGTTTATGGATGAATTTATGACGTTATCTGTCTGTTCCCCGTATAGTTGTTTAATACGGCGGATCCACTAGTTTCCATCCCGTGATTAACGTCATGATTTCCAACTCCCAAAATATATTTTTCCGAGATGAGTGGTAAAGCTAAATTAGTAAACGCCTCGCGCGACGAGGGGTAAAGTGAATTAAAGCAACTTGGAGCCTATTACGTGAAGTGAGTTATAAAATAAAGCCGCGGCGAGTAACTTCATACATTACAAGCCGATAACCAGACGAGACTTCTGAGACACAAACCAGTCCCTTTTAGTGAAATTGAAAACTTTTTCTGTTACTCATACCGCGGCCACGACACGGCTCCTTTTAAATCAATTGCCTTTTATAATTAACTTACTCCGTTATTGGAGTGCACTCGCTCGTTGACTCAATTAAAATTCAATCGAGATGTAAATCTATCTATTAAAGAACGAGTTTTTCTGGCAGATATAATTGAATAAAATTGTTTTCTAGATAAGTGTTGCTTACATACGGGCTTCGAGTGGAGATATCACTTAGCAATTCCTAATCGCAACGATTAAATTATCAACACATTCTGGTTCGCTTTACGACGTCAGTTCAGGAACGCGTCAGTTTCTTATCCGTAATTTATTATATCCATACTATAAGTGAACAGCTAAAAATATTAACGTTATTAGTGTAAGATCGAATAAGGGATAGTAGCTAGTCGAGCAGCTACACCCTGGACGGTGTTCAACAATACAGTGTCAATTCTGACATTATGCAGCCCCCTCTCATGCAATGAAAATCCCCGATGCCTGTCCAGGGAGTGCCACTTTTACCTAATTCTTATTAAACATTTATTAGATTAGACAAAAGCTATCGGAGATACCGTTCTCGATGTTTTATTTATGATCTTTTATTGGATTGCTATTTCCTCTCTGTTATGCTTTAGGCAATCTCTAAGTGTCTGCGATATTATTGTCCGTGTGTTGGGTGGTAGAGCATTTTTCAGACTGTCTAAATGTTGCTTGAAACAAGTTGTTTTAAAATAGTTATAGAATTTCTTAGCAGGTATTTTGTCTGTAGTATCAACAGTATACTTTTTGGATGGGATTAAAATGACCCATATTATCTGAGCGTTAAAATATAACTTAACTCGTCTACTTTTGTAATTTCCACATTGCGATGTCCTGACACTGAAAGGGACACTTGTAAAGTTTAATTTACTATTCGAATATTTAAAATGTATCAAAAATAAGTAACACGCTGGTGTCGGCTAATATAAAATTCTTCCTCAACAAGTGCTCTCATCGGTACGCACCGCTCAGCTGATCGCATTTTTCCTTTTCAGAAATTATTTAATCAGAGTTATGCGACCCATTAATTAAATTACGTTAGCCAAGGGCTGGGCTATAAGAAAATTGCTTTTATTTGTGGGAGTCATTTAATTAAACATTCATTCATTTGCGGCCCATCGAGTAGCGTCCATTACGTATAATTATATTTTAGACTAGCATTTTAATAATTACAACGGGTGGTACATTAGTACCGGCGTGTGCGCCGTTGAACACAGCTACTTTTAAAACTAGAAATGTATGAAGTAATTATGTTGTCCAATTGAAGATGGTTTTAGATAAAAACTATAACGCTTCTAAAAATATAAGATACTTGAAATATAGAAACTTATCTACAGTCACTTTTTGTAAACATGACGCCAAATCAATTTTTTAAGTACATTGCTCTGCATATCGTTTCATCGTAATATTGATTTATTTTAAATAATATTACAGGTCCACTTTCAATATTAATAACGTGTATAAGCACTTATCGTTTATGTATAACGAATAGTTGTGTATTCCCACGAGAGGGGTAGCCATAGGTGGTCATAATTAGCTGTAGGTTCGTTAACTAAGTAACTGACTACGCAATGTCGGTGTGCGTAATTAAATCACTCAATTAGGGTTATTAAAAAACTCAATCTAAATTAAATTAACTATGCTCACTTTACAAACTAATTTAGCTTGCCTAATTAAATTATTATGTGTAATTGTACGGAAGGCCTCGTTTCTTAAATTAAGCGCGTATGAATTAATCAGTTTTCGTTTTTGAGGTAAAATTAATTTTAGAGAATCATCTTAATTTTTTTTTAATCACCCATTGACTGTTATTATAATGTAATTTGTAAACCGTACTGTACAAAATCTATTAGGAAGAAACTATAAACAAGAAAATCTGTTAAAAAACTTTCAATAAGCTTGCTTAATTGGCATCAAAGCTGCAGCGAGAAGACTCTGCGAAACTTTACGACATTCATTATACTTATTGCACTTAATTAAAAACTGTTGAGATATTCACAATATCGCTGTAAACAATAGTGTATACTTTCAAAACAACGCGCTTATTAATATAATTCAGTTGCACTCACCGCACACTTGATTGTACTAATTAATACAAAAACATTCTTCACATTGTAATTACTGGGTAATATGAATTTATAATAATGATGAATGGTTTTTTTGGCTGCGCTAGTCCGTGGATCGAGACGCGTGTTAACTAAACGCATTCGTTTTTAAAACTGAATGAATGAGCGCCACTCTATCGGAGTGCTTCCTGTCGACTGTGATAACACCCCGCGCGCTTAATGAGACGTCTGTTGCCATTGTAGCCACTTTAGCTAATTATTGTGAACATTTAATGCCGACGTAATGATCATTGCGTATTTTACCATCGATGTGGGTAAGTGTTTCCGCTACAACATGGTAATTGTTAATGAAAACATGGTCTTGCCGCTGTTGTAAAAGTCTATAAGCTAATCTGTGTAACCACTTTCTTATTTATACTTCATAATAATGATTAAAATACGCGCCAACATACAATACAGTAGTAATAATACAGCTTGTTATTATTCATTAATAATTAATCATCATCTACTAGGCCTTTTCCCAACTATGTTGGGGTCAGCTTCCAGTCTAACCGGATACAGCTGAATACCAATGTTTTATATGGAGCGAATGTCTATCTGACTGTTAACCCAGTTACTGGGCAACAGGATACCTCTTGGTTATAGTGGTTGTCAGACTTCCTGGCTTCTGACTATCAGTAACGACTGTCAAAGATCTTCGAATGACAGCTGAGACCAACGGCTTTACTTGCTTTCCGAGGCACGGGGGTGTCACACCACCACCTTCCAAACTCCGGGTTGCTACTGAGGAAATCCTAATGGAAAAACCCAATAACACTTTTTGCTCGACCTGGAAATCGAACCCGAGACCCCACGCTCATCAGTCGCGTTTGCGACCACGAGACCAACGGGGCAGTCACTATTAATTAATAACGTACAAAAGTAAAAAAGAACATGTAGGGAATTCATACCAGCCGTTTTTATTTATTTTCCATAACAAGAACCAAATAACGGAGGAACATCGAAGTTGAAGAATCATAGTTTATTTTTGAGATTGCCCACGTGCACTGGTAGAAAAAAGAGTAATATTATTTTTCAATTCCCATACAAAAGTGGTCGGTGCGCGGCGGCAAATTGGTTGTATTGTCAATTTGGGCAGTGCGTGCCGGAGCGCAGATGAAATGTTTATTTTCAATTTCCGCCATTTTCCCGCCGCGCCGGCCGCAGGATTAGGATACGAAACAACTACACTATCCATGGCTAACCTAGTTTTTTTTAATATTGACAGCAGGTTCGCTTCCCGGCTAACATAGAGAAACATGTATGAGTAAAGATTTTTAATAGATATCACAAATTACTTATATTTGATAAAATAACATGGCATTTTGTTGGTTGTTTCGGTCATATTGAGAGAATGAGTGAAAGGCGATTAACAAAAGGGATTTATATGGCAGATGTGAGTGGCAACGCCGGGAGAGGACGCCCTAGAAAGACCTACCATGACCTAATTGGTGAGGTTCTTCAGAAAGGTCGGGTGCGCAGTACTCGTAACCGGCATGATTGTATGAACAGATGCATGAACGTGGACGAGGCGAAGGAAGTATGTAAGGATCGTAGCAGGTGGCGTTCTGTGGTTTCTGCCTACCCCCATGGGAAAAAGGCGTGAGTTTATGTATGTATGTTGATTTTACAATTTTTATACCTTATAGACAGTAAAGAGTGTTTCATTAATATAATTGATTTGGTATCTTTTCGTCGTGATGGCTCAGTGGTTAATACACCTGCCTCTCAATGCGGATTCAATACTGGGCAAGTACCAATGTGACTTGTTGAATTCACATATACTTTCTTTTTTTTTCTTTTTCTTTTTTGACTGCCCCGTTGGTCTCGTGGTCGCGAGCGCGACTGATGAGCATGGGGTCCTGGGTTCAATTCCCAGGTCGAGCAAAAAGTATTATTCGGTTTTTCCATTTGGAATGTCTCAGTAGCAGCTCGGAGTTAGGATTTGTGCCCGGTTAATGGCAATAGGCCCGCCCCCTATTACATGGGACCTAAACATACCGGCGAACTGTGGGTGTAAATTGGTACACCTCTGCCTAACCCTTCGAGGAATACCGGCGTGATGGTATGTTGTGTTGTTGTTGTTGTTGTACATATACTCTCTTAGTTTATCTTGGACTTCACTGACATTGGTGAAGGTAAACATCGCGAGGAAACTTGAACTTATTATTAATATGACACTGAAATCACCAATCCTTGAGTAAGCGTGGTGATCAATGCTTGTATGAATAGCTACCTTTGCCCTGCAGCGGGACTATAATAATCTGGTATTATTATTGTTAGTATATTTACACAAAGTTCTGTTCCAATAATATCAAATGATACAACACATATTGATTGAATCTATGAAACTAAACACTTTAATTGCCTTGCTTGTTTAAAAGTAGCCAAATAGCAGTTTTGTAATTTTCATTGCCTGAAATCACTCAAATCCAGTGATTTTATGCAACCGTAAATTGAACAAATGTAGTATGTATGTAACTATGTAGTTACACGATGTCCTTCATACGCCACAGAGTAACAATCCTCCCTAGTATTACCTGGTGGAACTGCATGTATGGGGCGTCGCGAATCAGCTAATTATGCCTGCATAACATCCGTCTGCGACCGTCTGAGATAAATGCTAGCTACGTCACTTCTGTTGGGAGGTCGTTTTGTTACATGAGGCTACTTGAGTCCTATTATTTGTCATGTGATATGTTACTCAAGAATAAGGTACGTACATCCGCGACATAAATAATAATAATAATAAATACCAACAGATTCGTTTCATCGCTTCTTTTTTTTTTAAATTTATGATATAAAAATAGTAATGGCTCATTATTGTCTTACTTCCTCTCATACAAAGAAGACACGTGTATTGATCACCAGACTCGTTCAAAGAGGATTGATTTCAGAGTTTTATCAATTATATGTCGCAGTTTCCTTACGATGTTTGCCTTTATCGCTGACAGTGATATCCTAGGTAAACTGAGAATCGAGACGCCTCCCGGCCACCGTAGATACGGGCCTGTGGATGATGAGCAATGGGTAGCTCACCGTCCTTTCGTTGTATAACGACAGGCCGTGTCGACGGCGCGTTCGTGTTCCACGCGCGCCTCAAAGAGATGTCAGCAAGGGAAGGGGCCACTGAGGGCCGATGCCTGCCGGGGCTGCGGGTTGTTCGTAAGAGATACCGCGCCCCCGGAACGCAAAGGGCACAAGAAGGAACATGGGTGGGTTTTAGTCAGTAAAAGTCTGACACTCCCTCCCGCCCCGCCCATGGCGGAAGAAGTTATTTGATGATTTCCCACACCCCAAAAAAAAAAAAAATGCTAAACTGAGAATGTAAGTATGTATGTATTGAAAAAGTTCCTCTGGTACTTTCATATTTAGAAAACATACCTTTTATTTCTCATAGGACGTTGTATCATGATCTTCTCTGTTTTAAGCTAATTCGATCCACATTGCATACAATACCAGAATATAATCTATTGATAAATCTTTAGCAGATATGTTTGCTTTGTATGAATACTAAATGAAGTAGTGCTGAATACCTGGTTACGTAAACGACATAAAGGTCAAAGTTTCTTCTTCAGTGTATTTACAATCAAATATGTACTTTATAAACGAGCAATTACCTACTTTCCAATACCTTGTCATTAAACGAAATAAAATCAGATAGCCATAAAGTTCTAACTTGACTGATCAACAATATCGTTCGAGAAAGTCGCGTAGTTAGCGACGGGCTGTGTGGCAAAGGTGGATAATTGCATGTAATCGATCATCGGCGAGCGATGAGTGGTGATCACGATTTCAATTCACTATCCGTGATCCATGACCCTTGGTGTCAATGCACGTTTGTTGAGAATAAACGTCTTGTTATACTTTTCCACAAATAAGTGACTTGATAAGCTTCTGTTTCGTTATGGCAAGAGAAAAAAAATGATGCTGCTATGAAATCTCTTATTCTTTGTTTCCATGAATATTTATTTAACAGAAGGAAACACCATACGGTCAAATAAATAAAATTAATAGAGGCTTAGCACATGATGCTGTTTTTATATCAATGTGCAGAGGTGATATTAATTATTGTGCTCACCGCATAAAGTTAAACCAAAACCAAAAATCTACTCGAATAAAATAGGTGATATACTTTAACTAGGTCTAGTGACGGTTTTTGACAACCTTAAGGTCTCTTGCATAATACATAAAAACGGAGTCCCACCACCCCAAAAACAAAATCCACGTAACCGATTAGAGCACAATACTCGACCCAAACAAAAAAAAACAAAAAAAATAACAGTATTCTAAATTCAAATCAGATTACTCACAAGCAATTAATCTACCGCGGGTTGTAACACTACCGTTTTAAATACAGTACCTTAATTGGCTCACAAGATCCTTCGTTGGTGGTATGTAAGTTAAATATTAGCACATTTTATTACTCAATGTTTACGTTGAGCTTCCTTTGAGTTACTTTGACGTCGCCAGCGGCATTTTCATAGATAAAGGGATGCGACCGGACGTTCCTACTAATATTGTACCTAAGTGTGTGCGTTAGTTTTGTCTGATCTTTGCTTACACAGGACATGAGGGCTGTTTTAATACCTTTATTGATATCTCTTTGTGGTGGTTCATTCTGAAACAATACAAAGGAGTGGAAACTATATTGTTTTGTTTTAACTTAAAACTTTAATGCATGATAGCTATGTTCCCTCAAAATACAAATAAAAATAATTCTAAAAATAAACAAAAGTGGACACGCCACCTTTTTTTAATTCAAAACGGACTATCTAGATAGAATCTAGATCTACCATTATGGGTGCCAAAATTACATATTTTAATTTAAATAAAAATTAAATGGCTAAAAAACTTGTTTCTAAACATTAAGATAGCAAATCTATAGATTGTATCACGTCCACAATATACCAGACTTTCAGACATAAACAAAGTCTACGTTAGTAATATGATATTCCGTAGATTATAGCATAAACGTCCGCAATTTGCTTGACATTCTACTTCAAAAGGGCTCCTCGACAATTGTATATCATTTGGTTCGTCAAGTGGATCCATACAAAGCCAATACCGCGGCTTGCGACGTATTATTGTGCAATTTTATACGGACAGACGACGATACCGGGAATGCTTAATTATAAAACTGGCCTATTATTACAGGCCTCTTCAACAATTTGTCTAATTATAGCTTTCCATATTGTTTGGAGACATTGAACCTATTGTTGTCTATGGATTACGTTTGGCTATGACTCATGTAGGGTGTTTGTCTATGATGTAAGTGATGACACCTTGTTTATTGCGAGATTTCGCTTTAGGAATGTAGCGTAAAGGATCATCTTACTATATTGGATTACTCACCCATTAATAATCTCATTACATAAAGTTGTTTTTTATGAAACAATCTGAATTATTATTATCAACTTAATAATAATGCATGGCAAAGGCTTCTGTGTGAAGTGCTTTTAGCATTGATCACCACCCCTGCCCAAGGCGGATTGGCGATTATTGACTCAAATAATTATAAGTACAGGTTTCCTCACGATTTTTTCCTTCACCGATGTCAGTGATATCCAAGATAAACTTAAGAAAGTACCTACATGTCAATTGAAAATATCACGTTGGTACTTTCCCGGTATGGAACCATTAACCCCATGCGCAAGAGGCGGGCGTCTTAACAACTGAGCCATCAGGACGCTCGTCATATACCTACACTGTCAGGTCTTAATGCACTCCTACTACCGAACATAATATCACGTCACATCATATGTAGGTATATGGAATTTAAATTTTTATTAATTTATGCAACTCGTGTCAGTTTTACGATTCCAGTTACAATACGATACTAGATCGGATACCAAAATTCCTAGTATGTTCCATCTACCTATCAATAACAAAGCTACTATTCGAATATGCGCCATATTAGACGGGCGGGATGTCACATTTAGGCGCACATACTTGAACAAATGAATGTGTAACACGAGGACGACATGCCGACGCGTTACAGGAATACCGACAGGATGGCCGCGGGCTTATTAACTCCCTCCATTAATTAAATTATTAGAAATCTCGAGCCGGACTAATTAATGAAGAATTCCAACATTTCGGTCCACCTATCGGGCTTTAATTAAAATTGACAAAGCCGCGGGCGAGCGCTCTCGCTCGCCAAATATCGCCTCTATTAATGAAATGATCACTCCAAACTAATTAAATTATGGAGGTAATGGTGCGTGCAAGTGATACCGGCCGCGGGACGATTCTGACAACTGCCTGTGTAATGTAACACCTACGCGCCGCTCCACTGCTTTTAAACCCGATAAAGTCGAACTATCAGCTATGTAATTACATTTTTTACTTCGCTATAATTTGTACAAAGGTCCTCAACTGAAACCACTTATTCGGGGAAAGCGGAACACGTAGTCAGTGAGTGAACTCGATCAATATGGCAATTTTTTACCCGTTAAGTTAATTGGTGCTGCCATGTTAGGCACCCGTATAATTTCAAGTGATTTCAATATCCTGCAAATTAATGGCTGCTATACAGGTAGGTATGGTATTAATAATTTCATACATACATTACCCAATTATTTTAAAACTACGCCACGTTGTAGCTAATGAGATGTCGAGCAATAATAACGAGCAATTAAAACGAATCGTACAAGAGTATAATACCAGCTCTGTTCTACACGAACTTTCAACCTTACAGTAACAATTACCGTCCGTATATTATTAAACCTCTTAATGGATACCCGTTTTCCAATTAGCGTTTATTCTGTAATTGAGATCATTAATGGCTTTTAAAAGCTATTAGTATCTACTAGTATTTGAGTTACTCAGTCGACAAGTTAAGTGTGGCTTGTAAAGGCAAAGATTCAGTGTTCATTTAAATGAGACTTTGTATGAGCGAGCACGGCACGGCACGGCACGGCACGACGCGAAGTTAGGCGCAGCGACATTAAAATGAGTAATTATAATAAAGCTGATATGTCCTCATAATTAACTAAGCCTGATGAAGAGTGCTTTGACGAGAGACGCAGTAGTAAAGCCGCTACAGCGCTTTATAGAAAATTATAATTGTGTGTGTTATTTATAGTCTTAGGAACTGTACTTATTTGTTTAATTTTCGTTACTTCGCTAGTTATTTTAGAAGTTAAATGATTTATTGAGAACACTAAAACTAAAAACAAAGGTGATTCGTCATTATTTTGTTAGTACTGTTAAAACCGAAAACACTTTTTTTTGGTCTCTACATAATACAAAAACAAATTTTAACTACTAAACTAAACTTGCAAAATTAAACCCCAAATTAAGCCTACAGCATTATTCTCTTGTAAGACAGTATTTCAAAATATCCCATTTCCACGTCCGCTCAGCGCTTCACCGCTGAATCGCGCTTACAGCACTAGCGCTAATTAGACGGAGTGACAACCCACTCCTGCCATAAAGCGCTGCAGATTTATCGCCACAGATTATTTATATTATGTTTATTAGGCCCCGCCCTCCGCGCCCTGCGCCCTGCTTTCCCGCTAATTGAATTGCCGGGATTTTTATACGTAACAACACCTGAGGAGTTTATTAAAGGTCATAATGTATGAGGTGACCTTTGGTAAGTTGCGTTTAGATTACATAATTTGCTCGGTACTGTTTTATTTTTAGTATCACTGTAAGTACAGTCACATAAATAATTAACTCATGTAATGAACATGAGTTAATTGTTCTATGGCCTGTACAGTCGCCAAAAAAAGGAGCGTGAACATTAGTTAAATTATTAACTTTTCTATTGACAACACACATAACATACTATCACGCCTGTATTTCCCGAAGGGTTAGGTAGAGGTGTACTAATGTACACCCACAGTTCGCCGGTATGTTTAAATCCCATGTAATAGGGGGCGAGCCTATTGCCATTAACCGGGCACAAATCATAACTCCGAGCTGCTACTGAAAATTTTATAGAAAAATCCAATAACACTTTTTGCTCGACTTGGAAATCGAACTCAAGACCTCTAGCGTAGCAGTTGCGCTTAGTACCACTAGACCAACGAGACACGTTTTAGTACAACACACGTTTGGTAAACTATATAAAAAGACACATAGAGATGTCTTCTTAATTTTTATGGATTATTGTCTGATGAATGATAAATATTAAGATCAACAGAACTGACCTAAACACGACATAACTGTGATCGTAATTAACATGCGACGATCATAAATCACCGTTCACAAGGAATACAAGTTATTTTGGCAATCGCACCGGTTATGATTAACAGCGTCTCCTCCCGTACGCCACAATGATGAATTGACTACGAAAATAACCGTTACTTTATAACAGTTCCAAGACACTGGACTTCTCTATGAAAAGAATACTGCTACATACAACGTCGTGATTGGTAATTAGCGCTCGCTACGTTCATCTCATCAGTACGTAAAGGTACTTATGGTTTTCATTTTGTGAGTGAAAATGTATGTTCCTGAGCTGCGCTGTTATACGAGTATTAGTTAACACTTTTTTCCTCGTTTTTCCTTTACTTCTATTCTCACTAATTAACTCTTTCTGACTCTAAAGAGCGTCTTGAATTAATTTTCTGTTGATGAAGGCCTGTGGTTATTTATTTCCACTTTGAACACATGTTATTCAATTAAAATAACTTATGAGTATGACCTATCGAAACATGACCAAACAACAAAATATTTTTAGATGAAAAATGAATACTAGTGTAGCTACACCAGAAAAGGCAATTTGAACACTATGTCCTGTACCTTAAAAATTATATTACAGTGTATTGTCCTAATACAGGGTCCGTGTCCTTATCCTCGGCCGCCGCTATCAGAAGTTGTATCTTTCGTTGATTTGTTGCTTCGGTTTGCACACAGTGTTCTGTAGCTAATTAATTTTAATTGGGCCGAATTGCAACACGTCTATTATACGTTTTAAATACGACTTTTGGCCTCTCCGCTTCGTTTGCATACACGCTCCTTGACGTTTTAGTGTTTACGTAACAACCTGTATCATTAATCTAGAAAAACACCTGCCAATTTTTTCCTGACATTGGCTTTTAACGAGACCGTAATTAGGAGAACACTACACATCTCCCTCGTCTTCTGTGTTCATCATTAACTCGTGAGTCTATTCATTTTGTTGCGGATGGTACTTTAACCGATGGACTTGAAACCGGATTGAGCTGCATTACTCATTTCTCGTAATTTCAATACTAAAGATTGAGCAATAAATACAATAATATTAGCCTATATTTATCCCACTACAGGGCAAAGGTCTCTTCTCATACAGAGAAGGTACGAGTATTGATCACCACGCTTGTTCAAAGCGGACTGGCAATTTCAGACTTATATTGATTATAGGTTATTATCGTGAGGTACTTAGCGTAGCTTTGTTACCTCACGATGTTTGGCGTCACCGATATCAGTGATTTCCAAGATAAACTTTAAAAACACATATGAATTTAAAAAATCACATTGGTACTTGCCCGGTATCGAACCCACAAACTCAAGCAACGTCGTAAAAGCAATACGGAGAGCATAATTATAACCACTCTAAATCAGTGTGTTAAGGGACTATCCGAACACAGGACACCGTAAAACACATTTTTTGTTTCGTAGTCTGGCGTACTGATACATATTACAAGCCTGAAAAAAAAATGAGAGTTTTGTCAAGGATTCAAAGAAAAGACTATAAATATTTCATGAACATTATTTGTTCCCGTTATGCGTTATAGTCAATTATCTAAACATTTGCTTACGACAGGGCCTTAATCCTCGCATTGTGCGGAGTACAGAGGGCCACCGCTCATGAACTCCTAACACTTGCAACAATAGTATTTAATTTTCCGCTCGTGTGCCTTTATTGGAAATCGCCTCTCGAAATTGTAACGTGAAGAAATCTCATTTGAACATGTTATGAATTAATTAAAGGATTTGCTCATTTATACGTCGGAGTGAATAATCACGCTCCTCTGAACTGACATGTTGGAACAAACACACGATAATTACTTAATTAGCTGTTACTAGCCTTGGAAATTATTTCATATTAAAATATTTTGTCTATACTCTTGGTTGCTTTAATATTTACTTCCTTATTACTTATTAGGTACTTATCCGTTATTTGACGGAAATGCTTCTTTCTAAACTTATTAAAATGATATTATAGACATCTAGGTGTGCACTATTTAAAAAAATAACTGCATTTCAGACATCAGCTTTCTGTAATGATTATTACATTACCAACTTATAGCATTATACGTTACGCGTTATCAATCCTGCATCTAGACTTGCAAATAATCTATTCTTGTCTCTGATGTTTATTAAATCATGACCCATAATATTAGTCATGTGAACACAGTGTGTGTGCGTTACTCATGCTTGTCATATCTATCACACTATTCACTAGCAACCAGCCATTTGCGTCTAACATGACAAGGGTAGGTAGCTAAACTGCGGGCGATGCAAACCGGTTGTATAAAAAAAATCAGGCAAACACGCGCACTCTACTTGTTTAATCTCATGAGCAGGCTAATTGTCCACAGCAGTGACGATGACAGCTGGGGATGAGGGCCGCGGGGGACGGGGGCACGTGACCTGTCACTCGCAGGGAAATTAAAACATTCCGTTATTATTTTCACTACGCGAGCTCTGCGTAGGTACGGGACAAGCGCAATAAATGATACCCACTGTGCACGACTGTACCAACTGTAAAAAAAAACTGGCGTGCCTAACAATGAAGTTATAGAAATGTTTGTGTAAGTTAGAAATGGACAGTCGTGACCAATTCAACGATTTTGGCAACCGTCGATAAAAACTGAAGAAAAAACAGTTACATCCAGTGGTCAATCGAGTAAGATTTCTCGGTTCTGCGTTAAATAGAGGGTTTTAAATCTCGATTGGAGTTTGAAATAAGAACGAGAAAATAAAGAGAAACCAACAGATATGGTTACGAGTATTCATCGGTAGGTACCTACCTACTTCGCATTTCATTGAATATATATTGCTCTCACAGTTATTTTGTTTTATGAGAATTTAATAAGAATCGTTTGTATTCATACAGCCAGGCTGGCGGCACACAGAGCGCTAAAATTAACAATACAATTTTATTGTTTTTCTTAAACTTTTAAATTTATTGTGAGTTGATAAAATATTTAACTTTTATGTTTAAACAGTTATTTTAAAAACTTCAAAGTATTTACATGAAATACGACATTATAATAAATAATAAGTCCGTTCTTATGTAAGACAAAAGCTTAAGGACTACATTTCAGTGACGTATTATTAAAGAAACACTATGTGAAAACTACACTATATGTCTTTAGTATTAAGGTTAAAAATGGTCTATCGCCATTGTCCTCGGTTGTGCACGAAACACAAGTATAATTTTAGCATTCGTTATTTGCGTTGCTTCTAAAACGTGCACCCGTAACTAGGTACTTATTACATCATCACGCCATTTACTGTCTTTAGTAGAGATGATAAAAAAAAACAGGTAAATTTAAATCGTTCCTGAATACATATTGCCAGCAACAAAGACATCGCGTGCCAGCGCGTGCGCCTACAACAACAGGAAAGAGCAGGTTCAAACACAGAACAGCTTTCAATTTGCATTCACCAACGTTTTATCCTCCATCTGCGTACAATTTAAATACAAATAATATAAGTACCCAATGGAATTGATGAATCAGTGCGATGCATGCGAGTAATAGGCAGTATTACCTCGTCAGTTCCCATAGCAAAGCAATATCGGCACACGCCGGCGGCGTAGAATTTTAATAATTAAAAATCACCCCAACCATGAAGGGAGTCGCCACACTGCACATTACGCGTTATCATTTTTAATTAAAATACTCGCGCCACCACTAACTATAATGATGAAATATTTCAACATTGTTATCGTTATTTATGATTTATTATATTCTAAGTTCTCATTACTTAAAATGTTTATAATTTTAATACTACTTACTAACTAAATTGTTCTGTGTATATCCAAACCTAATAAGAATTATTTTAATTATGAAACCAAATCTTCATAACTCTAAACTTGACAGACTTATCTACACAAACAATATAAAATTAACCTAAGTACGAAAGAGAACTCAATATAAATTGACTAAAACACTTTTGTTTAGATAATGTCAGCTATTTCATAACTACTGCAAACAATTTTTAATTTCCATTCAGTTAAGCGCTCGTACATGCAATATAGAAAAAATAGCAAACATTCAGAGCGATTCCAATAGGCTAATCGTGAGTTATTAAACCCCTCGCGGGAGCCCACCTGATCGCCTGCCTGCTATAATAGAAATACCAGGGACTTATTATTAAAATTGCTGCTAAATTGTTCCCCTCACCCCTCGTATTTTGTGGGTCGAAGGTGACTTATTGACGTTATATTCTACTCGTAATAATATTAATTTGACAACACACGACGCGTTACTAAAATTAATTAAATTAAATTGATTAGAGTCGAATATCAAAGCGACATAGCAGTGATCCAAGAATGTACAGGATTAATCAATCGGACAACGTGTGACCACGAATGCTGTTAAGGGAAACTCGAAACGTCGGATTATTAAATTAATGGTTAAAGCCAAACTAGAGACTTTGAGTATATATACAGATAGATACCAGTAAAATATCGGTTTAAACAAGACCTGAAGGGAAATTCTACTAATTAAAACTGTCCCATCTAAGCAACAATCAATGTCAAAAAATCTAGGTCAATTAGAAGTTTTTTGACAGATAGAGACTGAGATTAGATTGCTATCGGTCCTAAAAGTAGGAATCGCCCATTAGACAAACAAATCAAAATCAGTAGGTTAGCAAATAAGAGATGCACAAAAGTTTGTGTAGCAACAAAAGCTTTATAATTGGTAGTGGTACTACTCCATCGACACCTTTTTAAAAACGTTAGCTATGATAATTACCCCCCAAAGGAAACAATTTTAATTTCGTTCACTGAAACGTTTTTTTTCCATTGCGGTACTTGAAAACAACCCTCCCGTTGAACGAGTAAACACGAACCAAACGTAAGGGTTCCACGCGTCATTGAATTATTAAATATTGATGACATTAATGGACATTGTCGTTGCATACATTTTATATTTAACGTATTGATATAATAAATATGTAGTTTGCTAATCAAAACGTATTGTGGTTGTATTAGAGCACATTGTTTATGTGAGGTAACTCAATCAGTGGCAGTTAGCGGTATTATAATAACAGCGGTATTGTTGGCTCGGTTCTGGGACATTAATTAGGTAAGTACGTGGAACACGTCAGTCTCCGGGCTAATTAATTGAGCGTATTATTGGTGCAATGCCTAACCGATGCGGTTACAACGACTAGTGGCGTAGATACCGCGGCGTGATTCATGCCCAGATATTAATTCAGTTGCGTTTCAATTATATTTTCCAATATTCGCGTGTTATTTCCTAGGACGTGAAATATGAGTGGTTAGATGAGTGACTAACAACAGTAATTGGCAGAAAGTGTTTGGAGTAAAATAAAATAAAAATATTGTAATAAGTACTGGGGAATAGTGACGTGTACATACAGCTGAAGGGGATTTACGTAGCTACTTACTTATATTATGGCTATACGATGTGTTTAGGTGCTGTGGACGACACACTTAAGTTAGCTGAAAGGAAAAAGTTATGGAAATAGTTTCATAACACGCGATTATGAGGCCTTCATTGTTCGTAACGATTGGAATTGTAGAATAGGGTAACTAACTATGCTTATGTCAACTTCTTATGTACTTTGGGTCCATGATTCCGGGGTCGACTGACCTACGTCATTTTAACACGGCTGAAATTAAGGATAGATAGAGGAACTACTTAACATACCGGCGAACTGTGGGTGTACACTGGTACACCTCTGCCTAACCCTTCGGGGAATACAGGCGTGATGGTATGTTATAGAGGAACCTGTAGTTTAGAAAATATGGGCGCCTAATTGCTAGTTTCAAACCCGGATATTTTTTTGCCGGTACCAAATACAACGAATGCCTTACTCACTGACTTTCAAATGTGACGGCAGTATTTTATAAATGTTTCACAGGATTTTCTTATGACCCTTAATTCGTTATTGCCAGACACTCTTCGTAGGCCATAACTTCATACACTTAAAAAAAAGTTTAAGAGAAAGTGTTTTTTTTAAGTCTGAGAAAATGTGATGGCTTTTAAAAATATCTTATAAAGCATTAAAAAAAATTTAAACAAGAACGAGTAAGGTACCAAAAGGCCAATTCTCCTAATAAAAAATGTACAAAATCTAGTTACACTTCAAATTTACATAAATTTGAAGGGATTTTTAAAAGATTGAGACAGAGATTAAACCGCCGTTTCTAAAAGTTGGTAGAACAAGAATTGCACCCTTGAAAACTATTTTAAGTAACCCCCGACAGAAGAAAAAATCACTACCGTAGCTAACAAAAGAGCTGATAACTTTAAAACTGCTGAACCGATTTTCATCAAACAAGGCTAAGAACACTCCCGGCTAATTACCCTTTGAAAAACAAAATCAAAATCGGTTCATGCGTTCGGGAGTTACGGTGCCACAGACAGGCACACACACACACACACAAACACGTCAAACTAATAACACCCCGTCGTTTTTGCGTCGGGGACTAAAAAAGGCCCAGCATTGAACCTACGCACGCATACCTTTTCCTCTATCTATCCTCAAATACCAACCATGGTTACGACGTAGATCCTGGTGACTTCAGGACCTCAGTCCATAGTAAACGTGCTCTCCCTCGGCACTAGTATTGAACAAATGATATCTAGTGCATAATCTGAGACTAGTTGAGCGGAGGTTAATTCGTGTTGTCGGTAATTGAGTGGATAACACGCGTTACTGACACAGTTAATCAGT
Organism: Caradrina kadenii; assembly: GCA_947462355.1. Classification (NCBI taxonomy): domain Eukaryota; kingdom Metazoa; phylum Arthropoda; class Insecta; order Lepidoptera; family Noctuidae; genus Caradrina; species Caradrina kadenii. Next base: position 6,150,694 of record OX381677.1, on the reverse strand, counting down.
GAATAATGTGACTCGACATAGGTAACGTGACGCGTATTGATCGCTAACATCCAGAGTAAATAACTGATTCATTGCAGTTGAGGAGTTAACGTGTTGTTAAGTTTATTATTAGTTAAGTCTGGTATGAGGAGCAGGTCTGTTTTCTGTACAGGTTAACCAAACTTAGTTGACAGTTTTTTTGTAAAATTATTAAGAGAACCAGGGTATTCTTTTAAAAAATATAATACTTCAGTTACTTGAAGCTCAAAAGATTAGATAAAAGAATAGATAAAAGTTTTTGTTAAAAAACTGCCTCGTTAGCCTTGTGGTCTTAAGTGCGACTGCTACGTTAGAGGTCTTGGGTTCGATTCCCAGGTCGAGCAAAGTATTATTGAGTTTTTCTATGAAATTCTTAGTAGCAGCTCGGAGTTAGGATTTGTGCCCCGTTAATGGCAATAGGCGCGTCCCCTGTTACATAGGACCTAAACATACCGGCGAACTGTAGGTGTACATAGTTACAACTCTGCCTAATCCTTCGGGGAATACAGGCGTGACAGTATATTATGGTGTAGTTTACAGTTTTTTTTTATTATTAAGAGGTTATCGGGTTTTCTTTAAAAAAAATACCTCAGCTACTTGAAGCTCAAAAGATTGGATAACAAAAATAGATAAAAAAAATTATTAAAAAAAAAGGATTTTGTTCTGGTTTCATTGCCAAAAGTGTTTCAGACTTTAGTTATTTTATATTCCCACCAGTCCATGCTAATGTATTAGGAAAAAAAAACTAATCTGACGACAGCATAAAAAATTTAATTAGCTTTAAATTCCCGATACCTAATTATAATTACCAAGGAGGTACGCTTCAGCAAAGCCAACTAAGAGTCTATAAATATCCATTCACATGAGGATTCTCCATTTCTACATCATAACATCCCTTTCGACATAAAAATAATTACTAGCAACTGGTAGCGGAACATAGAGCTAATTAGCAAATGACATGTACAAATGAATTAGGTAAATGTAAGAACGATTGATGTGTGTCAATGTTTTCAATAATTCAATTAATTATGTACTGGTCAGATAAGCCTTATTTATCAGTTTTCTAGTGAGATTAAACAATCGAACATCACGATCGAGAACAAAAAAACGAATGCTCGACATTTTTGTCGGATGTCGTGTTTTTTACTTTTTATCAGTCGTGTGTGTATGTATGTATGTTTGTTCGTTTGTGATGCTCTAGAGACCAAACGCCTAGACAGATTTGGATGATACGTACGTCAATCGGTTTCGTCTTAATCTTGTTTCATATCTAGTCAAATATCGTGAGTTTGGTATTTTATTCCCCTTCCATAATTGTTAATATCTACATTTACCTACATTTTTTTACTTGAATTGTCACTGAAATGAGATTGCGACTTGATTTTGAACATTTTTGATAAGTAGAATTGACCTGCTGGATGTAACTGTAAAATGTTTTGCGAAAAATTCTAGAATAAAAATCACTATAGATAGGATAAAGTGTACATTAAATTTTTATTGTTATTTATTGAAACGGACATGTGTCAAACAAAGAAAAGACTTACTGGTCACTAGCTGGTACTGGTTACTGGTAGCTTGTCATTTTCTAACGAGACAGTTTAAGATACTAATAGGACTCATACAAAACACTCGACATGACACATCAATCTAAAAGGATAAATGTGGATTTTTTTATCCCTTTCATGTAAAACCCTCCATTTTCGTAATTGAATCATGACTACCTACACCACTTAACAGCAATAAATGTTTCGTACAACAGTTGGCTTAATTATAATTAAAATACAATTTGCATCCGATATTGGATCAATGATGGACGTTTGATTAAATCGATGTGCTCGCAAAGGTATTGCACTGTTCCGATTTGAACACGCCAATTAGTACTAAATTAATTTAATTTTCTATAATTAGCATACCTAGAATTTCCACAGAGCGCTGTTTCGATACCAAAATCAATACCTACTACATAAATTTTACACAATAATTAGATTGTTTTAGATAGGCAGATATGCCGCATTCATTATAAACTAGTTTGGAATTCTATTGGGTAGGTACATAATTGGTTGTGGCCACACTGAAAATCAATGACACAATTTAAATACATATACATTTTCTATTACACCTAATGACGAACAAAAAAAAAGTAATGTAAAGGAATCATCAATTTGTCAATTCATCAGCGAGTATTCACTTAATTCTGAATTCTCAAAGATGAATGAACATAATCAGTTCACATTCACGCCGCCCCCCAACGGGTCCTACTCACTCAATACTCAAGAGTCGCAATAAAAAAATGGTCGTCGTATGTTTTTAATTAAACGCTTATTTTGAAGAGGGAATGACTCACACAATAGCTCATTGTGCGACAGTGCTATTGCATTATTGACGTTTTATGATGTGAATGGTAGCTGATCACAAGGTGTCGACATCTACATTTTGTACCATAATCCCTTTAATATAAGGTTTAAATTACTGTGCACTCAACACCGCATAGTTCATACATAATATGAGAATAAATTCACAAAAGAAATTATGACATAATACGTAATGTGTGAATGGTTGAATAATGTCAATAATTTCTGAGGATCGAACTTAACAATGACTGTAGTATGCATAATATGCCGTGTGGGTTTTACACGGTTCCAGGTTTATGATGGAATCTGAGTACTATTATAAATGCGAAAGTTTGGATGGATATATGTTTGTTGGTCATTCCCGTCAGAACGGCTGAACGGATCTGGATGAAATTTGGCACAGATATAAATTATAGTCTGAAATTGCACATAGGCTACTTTTGATTGCGAAAAAATGTACGATTCCCGTGGAATAGTAACTTAAAATTTACTAACTTTAATTTATCTCTCGACCAGCTCCTCCATTTTATTTTTCAATGACCTACCTACTAGGTATTAGGAAATGGTGCATTATATTTGGTCAAGATATATTTTATTTGCTTTGGTTTTCTTTCTAGGTATCTAATAAAATTTTCATTACGATCATGACGTATGATCTAATAATATTTTTCCCTATAAATTGCTGCATTTAAACAACAAAAAAATACTTCGAGGTACCACAATTCAACAAGAATGAATTAGAGGCATTATTTGATAACAAAGTTAAAAAGAACTTAAGTGTCCTACTATTAAGGATTAAAATTAACCTGATACATGTTAAATGTTGCCTCTATACTTCACCCAGGTAGCGAGGCCAACCATAGCTCGAAGACTTCGAAGTATCAACTTGGGCATTCAGTTTCAAAGCCTCACAGCCGCGCGTGGCTCTTCCTAAGTGGATTAATTACGTGAATGATCTTCCACGTAAATTAGTCTAACAGCCGTATACCGTTACACCATCCTCTACGGAACTTGCTTTAAGTTTACGTTCACAGTATCTATATTATTATAGTGCTTGAATGTATTCAACTAGAATTCAATGTTGCATCTGCAGTTCTCAAAAGAGATGGGCTGAGTAATTAAGAACCTAATACTCAGTACTAAAGCTAGTTAATTGAGTTAAAAGGAATCGTATTTAATCAATCAATTAATACTGCTAACGATGGGTTAATTAATCAGAAACAATTTCTTAAACTATTTTCAGTATCATACATTTTCATCTAACGCCTACTATAATTTCTTCGATCCAATTATTAATTTTCTCGTCTCGAACACCACGCAAACAAAGCCGCAGGCTAAACCTAATTAGTGGGGAAGTAATAGTTGCCTTGTTTACTAATAAAGTAATCCTATATTCTTTTAAATAACTTACTGAAAGGTTGCGTGGTCTAGTTGATAGAGTTCTGTACCGCTTAATTACCTGAAAAAAAAACATGTTTGTTTTGTTATTTTTGTACAGAAAGGTACTCCCTACGCTCATTTACAAAACAAATATTTTGCAAACAAATATAGATCTATATTGACCATATTAAAACAAGCGTAAATAAACAATACCAAACAAAATAATTTACGGACCATCCCCAATTACATGAAAAAAGTTTTAAATACGCATTATTAAGCCCACAGAGTACAAACATGCAACAGACAGACAGCTGCCCAAACACGAGTGTACTCGTCTGTAATTTTTAATGTTCTAAGCAAATATTGGGTCACTCGGTACATCGAGTACAGTCGCGGCCAATTGGTTGGAAAACCACGAAGGGTTACTGTCTAACAAAGTCTTGCACAAAACCGGTCAAAGATGAAAATGGAAATTCTCACGAATATTTTTCACGCTAATTAACCATGACATACCCTTTACGCTTTGCCATGAATCACAATTAAGACGAGTTTAGCGAAAAGAATTGATGATTGTTCACACAGTTCTTTTGTAAATAAAACTAACATGGTTTAATATGAGGAAGATGAAAAGCAATTTAGAAAAATAACATCAAACATTTTTCACAGAATTCCGTGTGTTGGGATTTTTTAATAATCTAAACTAGTTTTCATATTAATTGCAACCCCGGCAACGCTGTTACTAGAAAACAGTGAACTGTTTCTGAAATATTTATATGAAAAAATCTCAGTTGCATAATCCCTCTTTTTTGGTAACCAACTACGAACAATGTATTACTGTTACGAAATCTTAATGACTTATAATCTGGGTCTACGCAAGACATAAAACCACAGTCCATATTAACATCATTCGCAAATCACAATACTAACACGATCTAAATTGGCTACTAAATATTCAAAACCAATAGGCCGTAGGAAACATACACGTAATTCGACAATGGGTGGCTAATTCAATTTGAATCACACACAATATTCTATTAATCGTGACGGGCAGGTGTAATCAATCCGGGAGCGGCGAGCAGCCGCATTGTTCCACAGGCCTGCGATTGATGCCAACATGCCCCATTGTTATAAAAGTATGGGTAACAAAAATACACGTTCTAATAGGCGTTTTGACACATTTTAAAGAAATGGCTTATTGTAAAATGTTTAGTATTGCTGAATTCAAGAAATGATATTTTTTTGCATTGAAATTTTAAATCGGTAATGAAGTTAATTATTAATAAATAATAATTTTCTGTGTTGTGGTTATTGTTGATACCTACATGAATTTCGTATACCGAATATACGGTGAGACATTCTGAGCTTGTACAAGGTATAACAACCTTAAACCACGTTACATTAAACATCACAAAATACATTCAAGTTATTGTGACTTTGACTTTGTTAAATGATTTTTTTTTTCTAAAATACATTTGATGCTTAACAAGCTCAAAAAATTAACAAACAACGAGAAAATTAAGTTTCTCTTCTTCCCCTAGTTGCTATCGTTCTTCTGTTTAGTAGGAAATTGGTGTTTACAATTTGTTGTAACTAATTGCCTATGAATGAATGAACAGTCAATAAATGGAGCACAAACTTGATACTCAAATCTGACTCGTTATTCCCTAAGTTTAGAGTTCATAACGTCTTAAATTCTTAATACAATGAAACAAAAACGAATGGAAACATTTCTTAGCGAAGACATTGAATCAAAATGTATCGCACTATATCAAAGTACCTATGTGAGAAAGAATCTCTGAATCGCCATAATTCGGGTATCCCTGGTACGGCCACCTGTTGGGTGAGAACGATTATACGACACTTTCTTTCCCAAATTAGGGCTGCTTGACTGCGAATCAGGAAAATAAAAGAGACGAAAAATTACTTGAGAGACAAGCCTTAATAAGATCTTTAGATTTAATAAAGATTTTGTAGGCATGTTATAACTAAATACCATTTTATCAATGGTAGAAAAGTCTTATTTAAAATTCATAGATGCATGCATCACTCATATAGACCTACTGAAAACACCATTCATGAATATTATGTTTACAAAGACCCTTCATAATATCACGAGTTAGTTCATTAGAAATAACTATCGTAATCTATTAAAACAAACAACATAGTTAAGATAACAATAATATTTAAAAAGTACACAATCGCCTGGTAATACGATCTGTCGTAATAGCATCTGCCTCAGCAGCAGCTGTCACAAACACCACTAATGAATAAATAAACCAAACAAACAGATAACAAGAGATGCCAATTAAACAATACACTAATTAATTCCAAACATTGGTGTAGTGGACTTAATTAGAGTAGGCAACATTATCAAACGAACAGTATACACAGGTACACATAACTACACAGAGTAGATGAAACGCAGTGCCAAAATTAATATTTAATGAATACGACTAGAGCAATCGATACGATATCAAACATATAAATACTAACAATGATCCAACCATTAGCCCATACGTCAAGAAGAGATCGAAAATAAAACAAGAAGTCGTAATGTTATAAATGATAACATATATTAAGCGTGAGTGTCGCATGAGCACCCAAGAAACATAAACTACTTTACGACAATCTCATAAAAGAAGCCGCACAAAGTCGACACTGGCTTTTTTAATATCGAAGGCGAGAGCTGGCCGCACTGTCCCACGAAACATTTTCCATTAATAAAACGCGAAAAAGGAATATTACATATGAAAAAGACATATATCCGTATCGCCGGACCCGGCGCTATCTCCTTGGAAGGTAATAACTTCTTTACAAGTCCAAAGTCCGAGGGATTGAAAAGCAATTTCAGCAGGACACCCCCGCCCTCACGCGGGGCCGGACTCGCCATATTTCTTTTTCGCCGCTACTGTAATTCGCCTTTGATTTAATCTAGAGAAACAAATCTTTGAATGTGAAAGTTTAGTGATAGGCATCAGTGGAACTAGTTTCGCTGATTGGATTCCATCCCGTCTCCCGGCTCGTGCGCGGACCCCGATAGTTCCTACAATTTGAATTGGTCACTGCAGATATTCCGCTATTTGTCTGATTCTACTACAAGATTGCATTTCTTATTTTCTTAACCGAATTTTGGTAGCCGTATTCTTTAGTTTTGGTGTCACCATTTTTATTTAAATTCAACACAATGTTAAAACCTGAGAAAAGGGTATAAAATTAATTGTGGAGGTTAATTAATTTGTAAATTATTATTAAAAGTTATCATTCAGATGACTAATAGCAGCTTAATAATTGCAGTAAAATCACAACGAACATCTATTTTCACGGCTTCAGTGGGTTTATCTAGTTCTTTCGAACTTAATGATGCGTATCTTACTGCAATATGGGTAACTTAATGATGCGTCGTTTGTAAAAATAAAAACAGTGATAGTTAATTAGAGCTGAGCCGTTGTCAATTACGTCTGTATGGAATATGAGCACAACAAAAAAGGGTTAGCGGTGTCATCGGATCAATTTGTAACGTATCACTAAACAGGATAGAATCGTAACTGGAACCAGAGTTTAGTCGTGGGCGGCGAGGCGGCTCGCCACTATCGCCTTACCTCCTCGTGCACTAACCACACCGCAAAATATACATTACAACGATACGTAGCCACTAGCCTGTATTAATATTATTCAATACAGTATTTATTGAACATATCGACATTCAATGCCTTACCTGATCTATGGATAAGGGTGAGATTATTTTACTTCATACCTAAGTAGCTGTAGTAATTTGATTTAGAATATAAGCCTCGGCCGTTTCCAATTGCAATGCAACAGATTTAGAAACGAAAAACAAACTTAAACACATACCATACCTCACCATAATAAACTCTATCGATATCAAAAATCTTGTGCAAATTTAACCACCCGTTCAAAGTTTACGTAACATATTCGTAATAACATCAGTAAAAAAATCTTCGTAAAACTGAGTCAATTTGTAGAAGACGGTTTGTTGAGGGAACCGCTAGGGCTGCCCGCAGATCTCTATCGGTCAAACTATTCCGGCCGCCTTATTTATATAATCTAACTATTTGCGAGGGACAAACACCCCTCATGATATTCCTTTTGCTTGGTTTTTATGCGAATACGGACTTTAAAATGGAAAATTCAAGACTTTCTTTAATGATTTCTGTTCCTTTTGAAGTTGTTTGTTAATTTATTATATTATTACGAGTATTAATCTTCACGGACTACAACTACAAACGACTACTGGATACAGCTCCCCTAAAAATACGCCACCACACAACAATTAGTTCAGCGTACTGTACTGAAATCATAATAATTGGTGTCACAGCCTACCAAAATTGGGCCAGAAATCGTCTGACTATTTATTTTCCTCTACCGTTTATTCACAAGTGCCTGTTAACTTAGAGATTTGATCGTGCATGTTTATCACAGCTAATTCGTAAGTTGTGTTGCTGTATCGCTAATATAATTTTATTCTGTGTAGGGTGGAGGGTGAACCAGGGACGCCGCTCACGCGTCCCGCAACCATTTTCTGCGCGAACGAAACTCTATATTGAATACAATTCTAATAGAAAACACCGTCTACATTGTACGCGGGATACTTACGTGAATAAAGTTTGACTGTTTTTTTTTTATATTGCTGTATGTTTCATAAATTAATAATGTAACTTTAAAAAGGGTTTGTCCTATGTTGTAAACGACAACTTAAAAAAATACAAACATGTGTTCAAAAAAAGTCTAGTAACCTGAATTAACGATACTGCATATATTAACACATAAGCTGATTTTGTCATTACAATCCTAGCACGTACCTACCTAGGTATAAAATTATAAGAAAATAGGTCAACAAGTTTCTTAAAAAAATACTATTTAAAGTAAAAAAAAATAGTGAATAAGAAGTGCGCCTATTGTGGAGAGGTTAGCGGGCCGCGATCGGGCCATTTGCTACTGTTTTCAATTTGTCCGCCGCCGCCATACATCAGCCGCGGCACGCAGCGGTAACGGCCCCAACTTTAATACACTTACGCTTGACATTTTTCCGCCCATTATGCATTCAGCTATACCAATACTTTCTGTTAATACTTACCGGGAAATCCAATTTACCAAGCCAGTCATTCACATTTTCTAAGAAAAACCATTCAACGGATTCTAGGACACCATTATTTTCAGTATTGTTTTCATTTTCATAACGATCACTTGGTTTCATTAAATTCAGTACAGTTAAAAAAAAATTAAGTCTAGCTTCACGTAGTTGTTTTAATTTGATTGTTCGTGCCTATTCGGTATTTACTTTTGTAAAAACACACAAAATTAAATATTTTAAGTACTTTACGCTCGACAGAAGAATAAAAATCCTTACCGCAGCTAACAAAATTGCTGATAACTTTGTAACCGCTGTACCGATATCCATCAAACATAGCTAAGAACACTCCCGACTAATACACCTTACTAACAAAAAAAAATCAAAATCGGTTCATGTGTTCGGGAGCTACGATGCTACAGACACACAGACACGTCAAACTTATAACACCCTCGTTTTTTTGCGTTGGGGGTTCAAAAACAACTGTTTCTATTTATATTGACTACTGGTTGCCTGTATCAAATAGTAGGTCAAATCGCAGGTACTAGTCAGACGGGCCCATATTGCAGCTGTCAGTTGATCCTCGCTAAAACGCCTGTAATTGATTCACGGAATTGTTTCGCTTCCACGCAAACATGCAGTACGATATTTGAGTCCACTCCGCTGGCAACTTCGGCTGACCCTTTATTCAAATTATGTGAAATTCTTTCTTCTTGACCTGCGTGTAATTTACTGTTGTAGTTTTTCATAAAATATATGTAAATAATAACTAATAACTATTAATAACTGCCTCAGTAGCCTAGTGGTCCTAAGCGCGACTGCTACGCTAGAGGTCTCGGGTTCGATTCCTAGGTCGAGCAAAAAGTGTTATTGGGTTATTCCATGACATTTTTAGTAGCGGCTCGGAGTTAGGATTTGTGCTCAGTTACTGGCAATAGGCTCGCCCCCTATGACATGGGACCTAAACATACCGGCGAACTGTGGGTGTACATTGTTACACCTCTGCTCAACCCTCATGGAATACAGGCGTGATGGTATGTTATATGTAAATAATAATCTCATAAATACGTTTCACAGAATCTGTAATAGCTCAGATTAAGAATAAAAGTAACAAACGTTGAATTTTCCTGGAAAAAAGGTGGAAACGGCAACAAGCTATTTTTAAATATTGAGCCGAGTACAGAGAGCGTAGGTTTACGCTCTCTGTACTCGCCACGTAGTTATTATCCCTCATTATTACATATCCGAACCATATCCATCGTGTGTTTATTGATTTCTCGGTCGACATCTCGTTTGTCGGTAATTAAGACTAAAATAACTAAGTATAGGGTTCCTAATGACTCATAAAAGCACTCATGTCTTAGAGAATTTCAATTTGTTTTTGTGTACACTAGGAATTATTCCTGTATTGTGGGTGCGTTTACAAACATATAAAACCACATACACAAACAGCCAGACCCGGAACAACTATCTTGTAGGCCATATAAATATTTGGTCCGTGCGGGAATCGAACCCACGACACGTAGCGCAGCAACGTACAACTGATGTCTGTAATATCTAACCACCTTTTTGTGTTACCGCAACGCATCATGTAATGACTAGAAATAAGTATACCGCACGTAAGTGAATTCTTTTTTCAAAAATAAAGTTCTTAAACCGTAAAAATTACGATCAACATTGTAGATGTTGTAAGCTACAAACTCTGATGTTCCGTTGCTAATTACTTGTTCGTATGCACAAAAGTACAGAACATTGCAATGTCGATAATGCCGTGCATCGTTACCGAGTATGTAAGAGAAATTCAGATGTACGGTAAACTCCAGGGAATGAGCGGAGAGCTCGTATCAATAATAATTAGAGGTGCTTTTAGTCGACGCAAGTTGGTAGTGAGCCACGCTCAGCTTAGCGTTCTAATTGAGCGCCCAGTCCACCTCACGAGCATGTTTGACGAATGGTCCAAGCGTTGACAAACAACGTTGGTATTAGAGAACTCGGATATAACACAGAAACCTCCCCTACCAGTGATTACGATCCCCGTATTTGAATTGCTAGCAGAATTTGGCTGCAATATTCCTGGAAATAGTAATTATATTGGAATTCTGTGAATTGTATGTTGTAGGTAGTTTGAAAAGGATTGTAATTAAATAAAACAGGATTCCCGAAGCCTAGTTTACTATTAATTAATAATTGACACTAATTGACAATCAACTTTATGAATAATGGTTATTAGTTGCGACGTATTTTCCATGCAGAGTCAGACCAACACTAATTAGTGAGCCAACAACAAAACATTTGTAGTACAAAAAAGTCGTTTGATTTGAGCACCGGTGTCGTGTTCATATTTGAATGATCACCCAGTCTCGACTCTGCACTCTGTAGTGACCAGTACACCAGTATTTGTGCTGTTATTAATTCCGCAAAATTGAAAGCCGATCCGAGTCGGCCGTTGCTGTCGCGTTGTTGACTCCGACGGCGATTTAGTCCAGTTAAATTGCATACTGTGACGCTTTGAAATTCTACCGCGTTAGGTAATAGATTCAACACGATAGTACCTACACGGCCATTTTGATGTTTTAAAAATATTGAACGAGTATTTGTTAACGCAATATTTTAAATTGGGTCATTGGATGGTTTTTTATTACCTGTTCCAAAATTTACGTTTAGTTAGGGCAATTTAAACTGTAAACTGTTATGGTTTTTGGTTAGATTAAGTTATCATGAATTATGTCTAATAGGTACCTATTAATGAATTCCCATACATTAATGTCCACAACGTAAGTATGATGGATCTAGTACAAGTTACACAAACTTCAAATATTAATTAATGAACACATAACATACCATCACGCCTGTATTCCCCGAAGGGTTAGTCAGAGGTGTACCAAAGTACACCCACAATTCGCTGGTATGTTTAGGTCCCATGTAATAGGGGGAGAGCCTATTGCCATTAACCGGGCACAAATCCTAACTCCGAGCTGCTAATGAGAATTTCATAGAAAAACCCAATAACACTTTTTGCTCGACCGATATTAATTAATGACACCGTGTCGAATCCAACAATACGCAAACCAAACGGTAAACTAAACGATTCAAACAAAATAAATTGGAGACATCCTGTTTTCTATCAAGATTTGTACTTTTGAAATCTACAAAGGCAAGCGGACACAATTAAATCCACATCGACGAACCACCGTTACCTTTCACCATCAACAATAGCTTATTCAAATCATTTCCTGTGTAATCCTTAATCAAGTGGGCAATGAAAACAACTGACGGTAGCACTAAGTATCGAGCTGTAGTAATTTCGAGGACTGTTGGAAAGCGCCGGCCCACTGAACGTTCAAATTGCCGTAGCGTTGAGCGCGTTCCCGCTCGTTCATTACCGCCGCCCGATGTTTGCTACTCTACGATCAAGTGAACTACAACATCAGGAAATGAACGATTTCTACGACTGGATGACGACTTCGTTGTTGTACTCACAAAACTTATTAGTTCTGTACAGTCGCTTAAACAATTGTTCCACACCTGAATACTACACTAAATATTCTGTTCTACTTAAAAATTTCTACGAGAATCAGATAAGGAAACATTTTATCTTTTGTGGAAAACGGTTTAAACGTAAAACGAAAGTAAACTACGTGGAAGTTGTCAATCAAAACAATCAATCGCGGTATAAATAAAAGTGGAACGCAATTTCCCTAAGGATGTCAATAATCTGTAGGAGGCAACAATCAGATAAGGCACTGAATAGAAATTGATTTCAAATGAATAATATTTTTTATAAAATTCCTGTAAATCGGTATAGGTCACGAACCTATCACAGAAATGGCTGCTGAAGTTCAACTTATATCACGTACTAGAGACCAAGCTGTTTCCTGCGTTCGTTAGACAAACAAACGGCCTAATTGAGCACTATGTCATCACTTCGACTATTCGACCAACCACTGATGAAACCCATGGCCTACATATTAGACTTGAAATTGGAATGATTTTCGTTTGAGGGGGGATCTTGGTAGCTGGTGATCTATAACTTTGAAGACTCGAGTTGATACATCTAGAATTCTAGATGGTTCGTGAAAGAACTGTAATGGAACCAAAGCTAATGAAGATGTTAATGAATGCATGTTTATAAAAAGTAGGTAGGTACTTATCTACTTAGTCAAAAGGTTTATTAACACAGCTTAAACACGCAAAAGAAGTAAAACATGGCCACAGTTTGTGTCCCTACTAAATGTCATCATGTCAGAATTTGCATAAAATCTGTCGCCCAGCCCACAGTTACAAACTGTACTTAAAAAGCACTAAAATCGAAATGAGCAATAAACGAGCGACCCTTATTTTGGTAGACCCGGCTTCCCGATTAATTTTACGTATAAATTGACTTTTTTAAAGTTTTACGTTTGAGTTCAATGCTTTTAAAACTGAACTAAATTAAGTTTTACTTTTTTTTGTGCACATGTCATCTCTTCTTCATTAAAGGAATACCGAACATTCTTTTATCTTAAAAAGGTCAAACTTTTTTCATATCGGCGTTGGTATAAAAAGTCTGGTTATGCATTTGAGAAACACTTGAAAAGTTGACATATTGACATAGATGATAGGGATGGCATTATAAGGGTTATCGTAAGCATTAAGGATACTTTGTTTTTAAAACATTAGGGTGTTATAATAACCGTACGTTTTTGTCTTACGTTTTTTAGTACTTTCTCATTCACTTAAAAATAATGACTTAATGTGATATACTTTTCCAGCCTGTGCTGTCTGTCTACATTTTACAAAGCTACGTAGGTATAAGGAAGCTAGGTAGGAACAAATGAAATAATAGTAATTACCAAGGTTTAAAATTTTTGTTAAAAAATCGAATCGAATCAATCGAATTTGAAGGGCCGAAGAATGTTGTTAAGTCGTTTTTCCAGTAATTGTTTATAGCTGTTCTTGACACCGCCAATAATTTTGTTTTGCAATAACTGGTAGTAAGTAGTATTCGTTAGGTACTCGATAATGACGTCTGTTGACGTCAACTGGCACATTCACAATTACCGATAACCCTTGGTCGAGACTTCCGAGCGACGCACTGAGCTTCATTCACATAGGGCTTTTAAGTTTACTCGTTAACAGAAGCAAATTTCATATTACGTACTATTATTATACTGAGTAAACTATTACTAGGTAATAAATTCTGCATTTACAAGCAGTTTTGGATCCTAGTCTTTTAGGAAGTTAAAAGTGTAAAGGCATAAATAGGCAAATTAATTACGACACCTAGTCAATAATTAATAAATACTTGATTTTTTAGTTGTTATGTTTGACAGTAGTTCAGAATACACCTCTTTCAAGCAAAAGAATCCTCCCATTGCGTATGCGGTAAGCAGTGTCGCGCAACTATACCTGTGAGTGCAGGTTCATCACCCCGTGTGCCTAAACCCAGCGGCAAGATAGCTAGTTTGAATTTTAAAAACATGTACTATAAAAAATCCCATTTGTTGTATTATTAATTCGTGTCGAGACTCAGTGAGCATAGTTGTCTCCCTGAATTTGTCAAGAATGCCAAACAACACCTTGTATTTTACGAGATCTTAGAAAACAATACGAAATCTCTCCGAATATACAAACTGGCGAACAGCCCGCGACTTCGTCCGCGAAGCTTATTTCGCCCGCGTTTAGTTACTGCTCCGCTCTCGTAAGTCGTAGCGTGATGTTATATAGCTTATGTTGCTCAAGAATAGTGTAGCTATCTATTGGTGAAAAAATGGTTAAAATTGATCCAGTAGTTTTGGAGCCTATTTGATACAATCAAACAAACAAAAAATCTTTCCTCTTTATAAAATTAGTATAGATATATATTGTTTTCGTTTAAGTAAGTACTGTGGACACTCTGGCTGGTGATAATATGATTAGCTCAATATACAAAAGAGTAATAATTAAGAGTATGTTTCAGATGAGTACATTGGAACTCCCGGTATATTAATGTATACATCTACCGATCTTAGGCCAAGAGCAGACCTCCATGGCGTCACTCTTCGAAATCACTATTTCACTAATGAATGAAAACAATGATAGCGCACACCCTGGCAAAAAAAAAGTCAGATAGTCAAAGTTGTATAAAAAACTGTTTTGACACCCAGTCTTATCCTAATTAAATTGTATTAATGAGAATGTTAAATGTCAAGGATAACATGACACGCAGTATTGTCCTACCGGATATCTATCTATGTTACGAGAGTGCGTAGCAACAGTGGATGTTATATTCTTAGACATAAGGATCAATGTAACACTATTGTTTATTTATTTATAAATCATGTACACTTAAGCGGACTTAATGGCACACGGTATTATCTGCTAGGCAACTTTCAATCGACTGCTGAGCACATTCGATTGCTTTTAATATTTTAAGGCCTTCTACTACTAGGCCATCCCGAGTATCAGGACAACACCGTTTGCCAAAGGAATTTTTAAATTAGATTAGTTGGTGAAGACGGGCCTAAATCCTTTTGTTCTAAGTATACTTGTATGTCTACTTATTCCGTCTTTTCATGTTATTGCATACAGTATTAATTATACAAATCAGTAGGTTGATGTAATATGAGATGGTTCAACATCATCATAATAGCCGTAAGACGTACACTGCTGGACATGGACCACCCCTATAGTCAAAAGCAAAACATTAATTCAATTAGACCATTTACAGGCACTTTTGAATTGTCAAGAAGTTACCCATACAAAAAGTTGAAGCTAGTTGCTCGTTCCAAAACGTAGGTCTCTATGAAGAAGAACGAGCAAGAAACTCCATGGACACTCTAACACGAGAGGGTTACTTACCATTACTACTTACTTTAAAATCTGACAAGCTCTGAAAAGCTTCCAAAACTAATAAAGCCTAATTTATTGGTTACCTACACAGAATTTGATTCACTATAAAAATAAAATTCCCAGCCAGCAACTCCTACGTAATCAGTGACACTATGATTTATAAATTATAGGTAATTCATTTCATGGTTTTATTGAACAATCGCCTATAATTATTTGAATTACCATTGTTTTACCACAATGTAACATGACCTACTTAAATTAAGTTTATTAAGTAGCTAAGGTAGGTAAACTATACCCATATAATCAAATATTTGGAAAAACATTAAGATTAACAAAATATTTCTAATTCTCGTACGAAACGACGCACATTAAAAACTTGGTGCGTGTTAATATAATATACACATGTTATTGTGTGAAGTTACTGACGTGAATAAATCTAATTGAGCTAATGAAGGAGGAATTTCTTAATTAGTAGTGTTTCGAACGAACCATAGGCACACGTAGTGTACCGAAACGGGTTAATTACGACCGATAACTCTTTAATTAACCTGCCTAATAACAGAGTATTTGCATTCGAGCCAATTAGGGAGTCGACGAGATCGATAGAAAATATTATTTACTCGCACGTTCGTTGAGAAACCCAGCGTGGTTTATGGTAGCGTGTTCTAGAAACACACACAGTCACTTTTTTATGCGCATCCACTGTCACTAGTCGATCCTTACCATGTGTACCAGTTTCCCTTAGGCGAGTTCATACCTATTCGAAGCATTCTAATGGAAATTCTTCACCGACTCAAAACGATTAATTAAAATGTCATTTTTTGTAAGCAATCTTTTGCATCACCTCCGTGCATTTGGGCTTAGAGAACAAAGTGTTGGTAAACATTCGGCTTTATTATTAGAGCCATACTTCTAATTAAAATTAAAGAAAACAGGAAAATGTAACTCTAATTATGATGATAACAAACCTACTCACATTATATGAAACTAAATTTTGACCTCGACTTCGTTCGCGTTGAACACGCGTTACTTTGGGCAGTCACAGCCAAGTGCCTAAATATAAATACAAAATTTCATAATTTTATCTCCAATAATGACGAACACCCATACAAACTTTCATCCCCTATTTCAACCCCTCCAACCCTTTTTTTTCAACAAACGGTACCCTATTGTCCTACTCTAAGGTCTAATCTATCTCTGTATCAAATTTTATCAAAATCGGTTTCGCGGTTTAGGCGTGAAAACCTAACAAACAGACAGACAAAGTTACTTTCGCACATATAATATTAAGTATGGATTAGCATTTATGCTTCGAACACAAATACAGACATACTTAATAAAATAACATTAACGACAACCTATCAATTATTGAGAAATTATTTTCATTAATTGGTCGATAAACACAAAAATATCTTGTAATCGTGAGGTCTATAAAATGGTTGTGTACAAACAGTATGTACGTACGCAAGTGTTGGACGTCAATAAGCGTCAGTCGTCACGCCACTGCGAGGTTATCTGTCGCGGCCGCGCTGGGCGACCATCCCTAATGAGGGACGAGGGGTTACAGTAAGACGACTTTCTAATTATTATTTACACATTGTAGACAGTCGTGGGTTAATTGGAAAACGATACTTGACTACCATGTGTCTGTTTTAAACACAGATGCTGTTTATTTGAGAGCATGATTAGGTACCAAGTTTTGTTGCAATTTCAACCATGTTAGTTTCGCTATTGAGTTGAAAACCCAATTTAGCTTTTACCTGTTCATTAAAAGGTGTATCTAATTATTAGAATTATATGTTGTTATGCTGTTAAAATAAATAAGAACAGGAAATCAGTTCTAATTTATCTGTGTCCAATTTGATCGAACTGTTTTTATAACCAGTAATAAAGAGATATGCGACATTGTATTATTATATATACTATGTATGTTTATAAAACAAAATATTATTAGGTACTTCAAGTTAATGTGTAATTACTGTTTGAAAATATGGTAATGAAGTGGACTGCGTTTTATGCCTATTCTTTATCAAGCCAACTAAAATAAGAGCTAATTATAAAGTAATCAAGAAGTAGGTACAAATGACTTCTGTTTAATTTGCATAATTATATCCACTGTATATATAATTTATTAAAAATGATTCGTCGTTGATGAGGCTTATATTTATTCATAATCAAAATAATAGTATAAAATGACCCCCATTTCTATCTTCAGATGATGTTTATTATCAGTATTTATATTTATATAATGCAGATTATTATTTATAGTTTGTACCGTAACATTCCGGTCGTTACAACAGTAGCAGTACTTCTACAGCTTCATTAAAATGGAGATTAACATTTGGACAAACATCTAATGAACTGCTAGAGAAAGTTGATTTATCCCGCAGATGCACCAATATTAAATAAGATGATTATGATAATTATTGAGAGCTTAATACTAATACCTTATTCCTATCATTAACTACAATAATAACACATTTTCACATTAATTTCAATATACAAATATATGGTATGTTATGTCTCCACACGGTAATAAAATTACAACAACACCACTTAATGTCTCTTCAGTGACATAATTATCTCAAGTATATCTTCAGTAAGACACACCTCCAGATAAAATTAATTAGTTGCGTAACTAAAGCTATATTTGTAAATCCATTAAAGTACAACAGATTTTCTCTAACTTTCCGTTAATATTTCTTTTCTATCATACACACCATCACGCCTGTATTCCCCGAAGGGTTAGGCAGAGGTGTACCTACCAATGTACACCCACATTTCGACGGTATGTTTAGGTCCCATGAAATAGGGGGCAACTCTATTGCCATTAACCGGGCACAAATCCTAACTCCGAGTTGCTACTGAGAAATTCATAGAAAAACCCAATAACACTTTTTGCTCGTCCTGGGAATCGAACCCAAGACCTATAGCGTAGCAGTCGCGCTAAGAACCACTAGGTTAACAAGTCCTTTCTATCCTAAGGTATTATTGCACTTAATTATCAATTTTAAGACAATAACAACGAGTCTTGTCTGTAAATCGTTATTTTTCTTTGCCAATTAGCGCGGCGTGCTTCTAAGTCATAATGATCGATAATAGGAGATTGTTGAAAGTCGTGTAACGCTAGGAGGAACACTTAATGCGACACGGGGAGCTCGGCAACACGAGACAAGAGTCGCGGCCCTAATTAAATAAGTAACAAGAGGAAGCGCCGCGCCGCCACCGTTGCTGAAAAACATAAGCCACACCAACAACCTAATTACTGGTGACCTTCGGTCAGGGCTACCACTTATTACTATATTCAATTATCGTTATCGAATTTCAAAAGCAATTTTGTGTGTGGAGTTTATTGAAATAAATTATTAACTTTGAAGCTGATGACAGAAACCGTTTTGAAAATTTGAAAACAGAACTTTTCTTTCTAATCGATGCAATACTTAAACTGAAAATTTAACAATTTGTCACTAAAAAAAAATCATCTTTTATATTTCAAATATAGTTTTGGTGTCTACAGCACAGTGCACTGTAGTGCAATAAGCCAAAATAACTCTTATTTCTTTAGCTACGATCAAATAACATCATAAAAATTCAATAGATCTCACTGACAGGTGCGTTATTGGATACAAATTGGATTTGCAAATTAAGCCGGAACGGTGAGTGGAACAGTTTAACTTTTTTCTGTCAATTATTCTGTTGGTACGCAGTGTACATCATCGAGTTTGAGTTGAGCTATGTTCCGCGATTAGTTTCCAGCTCAATACTCAATTTAATTACTTAATTTACTAGTATTACACCATTGTTCACATTGTTGCATATTTTTTTGTCCAAAAAGAACCCATTTACCTTTTCAGTAATTTATTTATTGCGAATTCATAATGGACAAACGCTGAAATATTTTTGTAAAGCAATACAGACTGCATATTTTGTTAGTAATTTTTAATTTAGTGAAACCAGCTCCAATATTGAATGGCAAATAAAATCATGTTTCAAGTGTTCTATTTTTGTTGTTACTGTTGTCATTCCTTACACATGCGGGTTGGATTTAAAAATTACTTTTGAGCGAATTTTTATTTACATAATAATTTGAGCTCTGATAATATTAAACATATTTTAGTGTATTATGAAATGTTATTTTAAAATACATGGTGTCATCATACATAATCTCAGACTCAGTCAATAAAATTATATTGATTGTCGCTAAGATGAGACTGTGACTGGATTTTGAACGTTTTTAATTAGTAAAATTGGCCTCCTGATCTCCTACATGACATCCTCTATGACTCAGTCAGTCACTCAAGCCGTCATCTAAAAAAGTGGTAACCCTAACACAGCGTCAACATCCGTTTCTCTAGCTAATTTGTTTGTAGTACGGGTGCGGAGGAGGCTGCAAGCCAGACCAATTAGTGCGCGCGGTGACCCTGCGTCCCGCACCGACCCGCTAATGACAACCCTAGCGCGAGGGTCACATGTCACTTTAATTATTTTTAATGAAACAAATAAAAAAATAACTTACGAGCGTTATAAACGCTTGCTCTTAAAATATGTTTTTCGCTGCCGTAACTTGTAGACTAATTAGTATTTTAAGTTGGGTTAACGTGAACGCGATTAGGTACTTAAAGCGAAATAAAAAGGAGAGGCCTGTTATGTAAGTTCACATTCTTTGCATGAACAAGTTTAATGTAAATTATATTTGTATCAAAACTATAGTTAATTTTTTATTCAACCAGTACCGCTACCATTGTGCGCGTGAGCATCTTAATATTTTGAATATGAGATGCTATTGTATTTAAATAAAAGTCCCGACAATACTATTAAACATTTCAGCGTACGTTAATAACGCGGCCATCTGTAATATGGCCAACTAATCAGCAAGCGTAGTTGACTTAATTGAAATTCCATCTAAAGAGAAAATATTATGACATAATGAAAATTTTGAGGTGCGGCCATGCTGATCATAGCGTAGACCAATCACCGCTGATTAATTTATCCTAACACCAACGTTAATTAAAAGCCGGTTTATTAATTAGGTAAAATTAATTAATGGAAATGCACTAGCCCATTGTGCTAAAATATAATTTTGACATAGCTAATTGAACATTAAAATGATATTAATTTATTATCCACTGGTATCGGCTGACGTAATAATACTGGTATTTTATTATAATATCAAGCGCGCCGCGGTTACATTAGCTGTACTTAGATTTACTTGTCAAAACAAAAGTATTTGTGTTTCATCTATTATTTAATTTAAAAAACTGACTGCCTCGGTAGCCTAGTGGTCCTAAGCGCGACTGCTATGCTAGAGGTCTTGGGTTCGATTCCCAGGTGGAGCAAACAGTGTTATTGGGTTTTTCTATGAAATTCTCAGTAGCAGCTCGGAGTTAGGATTTGTGCCCGGTTAATGCCAATAGGCTCGCCCCCTATTACATGGGACCTAAACGTACCGGCGAACGGTGGGTGTACATTAGTACACCTCTGCCTAACCCTCCGGGGAATACAGGCGTGATGGTATGTGTGATGATATGTTTAATTTAAAAAAAAAGCAAGAGACATGTTTAATTTTTTTAAATCACATTGTTTCGTTCGTTATGAATGATGTAACTTGTGCTTCCCTGATTATTTAAAAATAAACTTTTGTAATTTCAATTGAAATAATTTTATAATTTAAGAAACCATATTTTTGCAAATATTGCCTAAATGTGAAGGTTTGTGTATTTGTGAATTTGGATGTTTGGTAAATAATCTATTATGCCTTAACTGCTGAACGGATTTGGATACATTATGACACACGATTAGAATATAGGACAGGTACTTGTTATACCGACAGAGCAGTACCTTAAGATAATTTCCAACGACCAAGTCACGGGCAAAAGCTAGTTTATATAATAATATCCTCTGAGATACCAGTACTGGCACAAAAAAGAATATTAACAGCACACATTATTACTGACTAATGAGAAAAAAATAATAAAAAAAGTCTACTTATAGGTACCTAAGTTGACGCAAGACATATTTCTTGACAACCTCAACGCGAATTCCTACAAAAATAATATTGCAACTTAAAAAAAAAACAAAAACCCGATAAACAAGTGGAGCGTCGTTAATCCATTTTGTATAAACATTCGTTATGCGTAAGATAAGCAATAAAATGTTGTCCATTAATTGTGCACGGTAATTATAAGAACAGAAGGCAGTGTTTATAATTAAAACGAATGAGGCATTGCTACACTGGCTGGGCTAGTGATGTAGCTCTAATGAGATACTTGCTAATTAGAGAATAAACAAGCCGGATACGGGATTCTAATTGGCTTTTGGGACAACGATGTCGCGCTCAGCGCCACAGCCGCTCCGTCTTTTTATAGTAAAAAGATGCTTTCTTGTTTTTGGAGTTCCGTGTAATAAGGACCTTTGTACACACACATATAACATGTTTTAATATATCGATCTTTGTTGCCTTTGAATAATGTCGTAGCGTAAGTGCGTCCAGATGGCAGACTTTTACTATTGAAGTAAGATTACTTAAGCAAATTAGCAATATTGACGTTTTTTTTTTTGTTTTCTCATATTTGTACCTTGTAAATAAAATTCCAAGTATAAGGCATTTTATAGGTAGAATGAAAAGCTTATGAATAAGTTTTTCTTGCTAATTGATAATAAATATTATTATAGCACTAATTAGCTTTTGCGATAACGATGTTGAGCTTAACTCGAGGCGCGCTCTACCTTTTGTAGAGAAAGGGCTTCGTCTTGTTTTTATTTATAACGTTCTGGAATGATGTTCAATTGTGCATCCGACTCTTGTTTTTTAATAAAAATATATTATTGAGATAAGTGTTTTGCTTTTATTTCAGTTTATGAAAGAAATAATAGCTTTAAAGATGAATGAATGGAATAGAACTCAGTCGGATTTTTTTTTTATGTTTTAGCATTTTTACAATCTACGATTTTTTTGGACGGATATTTTTTCCGTGTTTCCAATTGTCTTAAAAAGTTATCAACTTTAACAACACATATTTTATAAGAGCGCAGAAAAAAAAGATAAAAAGTACCTACAGGAAGTTCATTTTAAAATTATCAAATCATTTTTAATCACCTCGCTAAAAACATCTTGCAAATTAATTCTTCACGACTTGCATTATTTTTTATGTGTTCCTGTTCTTATGCTTGATTTTTTCCTTAATGTCAATTAGTTTAAAGTTATCTTAATCAGCGAACATTGATTGTGAATGTTTTTTGCACATACATCATTATTTTTTAACGTAGTTCCCAATTAGTATCATATTCAATTAAAAAAATATACTTTACTGCGTCCTTTTACTCATTAAAATTATTTATTTCTGTGTGTAAGTTACGTCCTTTATTAAATGCAAAAAAAAAATTCAAAAAAAGAAATGTATGAGATTATAAAAAAAAAATTTTAGTAACTTCTTGTACTACGTAAAAAAATTTTTAGATTAAAAAAAATCTTTCTTTGTAACTCTTTGACGGAACTTGCGTCATTATTATCAACTTCTATTGACACGTTCTCCGGAAATTGTCCGTTGCTTACAAAATACGAGTCCCACCTTATCACATACTCACGCCTACTTGAATTAAATTTATTATTGTGTATAAACTAATTGTGTTTTATGCGGTTGTACTAGTTATCACTACGATGATAACCCGACCAATAAGAGCGTCATAAAAAATAATTAACTTATCGTTTTGTGGATGGTATTTTGTTTACAGCAGGATATGATATGGTTTCCTTCCGATTATTTTTTTAAATTTGAACATAATTTTTTGTTAAATACAATATTCTGTTATCGAATAGGGTAAAAACATTGCCACTGGTTGCATGAAAAATTGTTTAAAAATAACGAGTATTTATTTATTAAATCCTTTTAATGTCTTGCTTTTTCGCTTAAGTTAAAACGATGGATAAATAAACCTTTAATTAAGACTAAAAATAAATATAACAGATTAGATAAGTAGCTACATGTATAATTGAGAAGTATCACGTAAACTTAAGTCCAATTAAAAGTAGATTTCATACTATGAAGGTAGGTGCCTAGTTACTTAATTACAGACCTATGGTTTTATAATACTTATATAAATGTAGTGTCGGTGAAATGTAATTATATTTCTAAAACTTAAAACAAATTAAAATAAAAGATCCCTCTAAGTGATAAGCGTCGTAATCCATACAATATACTAATTAGTAATTAGTTTAAAACCATAGCCGCGGTACCTACCTACTTCACTGACTTAATAGTTTTTCAAAGTGTCGAGTCCGGTGGCCGGTGGTAGAGATCATTAAGCGACTCTTCAAAGCTGTCGCCGCATTACACTAATTGACGCAATTAGAGGGATTGCCGAACGGAAATAAAAGTCGGCTCACCTTCATGAAACGCCGGCCCAGCCAATTAGTCTAGCAACCCCTAATTAGCCTCTTCAAAACACTCTTACGCTTGATTAGTCTTTACACAGTTACAGAAAATCACAGCACAGAAAAATATTGTTAATTTTTGCGTA
The DNA here is from genome assembly GCA_947462355.1 of Caradrina kadenii. NCBI lineage: Eukaryota > Metazoa > Arthropoda > Insecta > Lepidoptera > Noctuidae > Caradrina > Caradrina kadenii. The sequence continues at coordinate 6,126,529 of OX381677.1, read as the reverse complement.
TTCGGAAAATAATGTTTTTCACCGCACTGAAAAGTTTTGTCGCGATCGCGGACCGGTTCGTGGGCTGTGGAGACGCGTACGTGCACTCGCCGCGGCCGCCACGGAGCGAATGCGCGCTCGGCGGGAGGAAACCGCGAGCCGCACCGCCACTGCTGCCTTGCTCGCGCGAGGCGGGGTGTGATGCCCTTCCTTTTCCCGTACGAAAGCTCCGCACTTGTGGAGCTTTTCGCACAAAGCCGCCGCAGCTGTTACGGCCTTTTGCATCTGGAACGACGCTTAACTCTGTAAGTGGGCAGATTTTGCGCGGTATCGCATTTAGGCCTAAATAAAAACGATACTGAATCAAATTACGATCGGTCCATTGCTTTACTGTGTGGTTAGAGTACATTGGTACTTATTTTATTGCCAGTAACATGTCTATCAGGTTTGTCCACTGATGAATGGTTTTGTCCTTAATTAAACTCATTTACATCGCAATTAAAATAATCCAATAAGATAATTCCCATCAGGGAGTCTATTAATAAGCTATATTTTCCTTATACGCAGCAAAGTGGCGCTTAAGTTGTCAGTTAAAAATAAACGTTACTGCATATTGTTTTCTATTACAAAATCAATTATTCACTTCAATAACAAGAATTGTTTGCTTACATTTTTATAAATAAACGTTTTTAATCAAAATGTAACTTGTAGCGACTGGTCGACTCTTAACGTGACCAAAGGGCTGGCCTTTTCTTGGGCCAAAGAATCAGCATTGCTATACAACGTGGCAATGCTGTCAGCCTTTTGGTCACTTGTCCCATTAATAGCGATGCGGATGAGTTTTTGATGCCCTATGAGCTTTCTTTTTTGTTTTTTTTTGCCTGTACATAGTTTGTAATCTAATTATTATTAAGGTAAGTTTAATGTTTGAAAAATAAACAAAATATCATGCCTTAAAATGATGAGACGCAAATGTAACTTTATATTTACAATATCATGCAGTGTGTGACTTGCCTTAAGGTTAAACCAGCAGTTCAAGCGAAACTAACTGGCAATTATAAATACAACGCCAAGGATGGCCCATTCATCATTGATAAAACTCGTCGGCGACACGTATCGCTCCCTGCTTTGTGACCACACTGACAGTCAGTAGCAGCCCTACACCACCCTGACGGAAGACTAAGCACAACACTATGATATTTTTGATCCTTTATTGTATTATATCTGCTAAAAATGATATAAGTAATATTAGGTAGGAAAGGATAGGTACAAGTGGTACCGAAATAACTTGCTTTTATTAACGTAGCGCTGAAAAATTCAATGGTTTTCCAAGTCGTGATAATTGCATGTACCTATTGCGACAAACAATAATAATTTAATTACTTCAATAACAAGACATTTGATCATTGCATCGCTGTGAATACTGTTAACTATCAATAAACAATACAAATGATTAATTTCTAAGTTTTATAATTACCAGGTCAAAAATAACTACCTACATCTGGTATCAAATTATCAAATTTCCTTCCCTATACGATATGTATTTATATAGTACACATTACTTAGGTAATGTGTACTGCATTACTTTACATTATGCAAACCTACGGTACCTACGAAATGCGGTTTTCCTTTTAGCGGTTTATTAGACAGATATCTCCCAAACCGAGTAGTGTATTATTAAACAAACTACCTTTATTTTCAAATACAATATGGTAAATATTTCACGATTTTTTTTAGGTTACCTCACTCTAAGATTTTCTCCTGTATCGTGTTTGCGTTACATACACAAACAGCCAGACCCGGAACAACTGTCTATAGGCCATACAAATATTTGTTCCGTGCGGGAATCGAACTCCGTAGCGCAGCAGTAATCACTCAGCCACTGCGCCCACCGTGCCGGCATGAATTCGTCGAATTCTAAAAGAAAATAAATTATTAACACTTCGATGATAAGAAACTGGCGAGTGGTTTCCACTACATGTAAAGACAAGACAGTTCCACCATTAACTTAACGATGGCTACGATAATGCGCAAGTACGTATAAAATGATACAGAAATTGGCATTAAGTTGCTATTATATACGCCGAGCACGACCATAAGCAGTAATATTATAAAAAACGTTATAAATGCATTATTCTCCACTTAGACCGGTACCTTGTTATAATTTTATGGTGGCACTTCTGCATTGAATCAATTAAGTCTACGTAGAAGGGTGCAATAAAGAATGATTTATAACTGACTACCATAATAGTTTTTAATTACGTCTGAAAAGAGTACTTATGTGCGTGGAGAAATGTTAGTGTAATGTCATAAACATGTCTTAATACAAATTCACTTACATTGAAGTCTAAAACCTGTATACCTAACGGGTACTGAGCACGTTTTTAGTATTGCCCATGTTCTTAGTCTCTTGATGGTCACATACTGCCCTAAAACAAGTTGAAGTGTTCAAATGGAGTGTTTTTCGAAACATAATACAAGTTAACACTTAGGTGAATACGTTTAAATTGCGTACAAACAAATCGGAACGAACGCAAGGCGTTCTGTGTCAATTTGCGATCCATTCAGCGCACGTCCCGCAAAAATCAAGGGTGTGACCCGGAGCGACGGCAATCATATCGATACGCACGCCGCCGCCGGCGAACGGCAGGACACATTTCCTTGAAAAAATTCAAAAATGAATGTAAAATTTAATTTTATAGACATATTATGACATTTAATACAACATAATAATGTTCTTCGAATAAAAGAGGTTAGAGAAAAAAAATACCAATCAAAATAAACCAACAACAATTCAAATACATTTTGTTTTCTCTTTCTTTCTATAATGTCATTACGTGATAGGCAGTGCGTAAATAAGCTGTATTAAGCTTGAAGCCAGACTAAGAAGGGTATTGAAAGAAGTTACGTGTTCTTTCCATCATTGCAATATTTTTTTTTTTTGTCTGGACCATGCCTGGGAACCGTGGTGAAGGTCAAAAGTTCCATTTTTTTGTACGTTTTTTGACACAAACGAGTTATAAATGTTGTAACTAAGCTTATAGTATCCCCACAGTAATTGAACTGTAATATTATGCTCTCATAAGCACAACTGTTTGGGTTACCATAAACAGTGATTTTGCACACCAAAAATGAAACTTGTAGTCTAAATTTGTAGGGCAGCATGCGCAGTTAACAGCTATGTAATGTGTATATTAAACCTTAAGGAGTACCTATTTTGAATGAAATCAAACTCCGTATATTTAAATTAAATTCACATCAACTTTTAAAGTATTTAACTGTAAGTTCCTGAAGCTACGCAGTACTTGAATTACTACCTAAGAAATAAGACGATAGGTACATAATATAATAGTTATATTTAATATTACAATATTATTATAAACAGTGGGCAGTTAACTCTATAATTGCCTTTTTAATTTCTACGCCCATTAAAATATATATTTCATACAACAACAGCAACATACCATCACGCCTGTATTCCCCGAAGAGTTAGGCAGAGGTGTACCAATTTACACCCACAGTTCGCCGGTATGTTTAGGTCCCACGTAATAGGGGGCCAGCCCATTGCCATTAACCGGCCACAAATCCTAACTCCGAGCTGCTACTGAAAAATTCCAAATGGAAAAACCCAATAATACTTTTTGCTCGACCTGGGAATCGAACCCAGGACCCCATGCTCATCAGTCCCGCATGCGACGAGACCAACGGGGCAGTCAAGTATATTTCATAAACAATTTATAATTGGTTGCCATTGCCACAGTTACCTTTTAGCAACGCTAACTGCCGACGAAGCGCATTTATCATTAGAAGCTAACAACAAGCAACATGCGTGCGTCAATTATATCTGAGCACGTTAGAATAACAAGTCGTAGAATATGAAACTTGTCCGATACGCAGCTCATCGATAAATCTTACGAACATCACTACAAGCCCGAACAGGGTTGGGGAAACGTATTGACGCATTCATTTTCTATACACATTTAATTTATTGCCGAGTAACTCGAGACATGTACGCTCACAAATCAACCGAGCTTTTACGCGTTTTCAGCGGCGTTTTGTGAGCCACTCACTCGGAAGCGCGCGTACTGTACCAGACGAAGGGTTAATATCAAAAGACCTTTATAACTCGACAAAAAGTTAAATCTTGTATTGACTGTTCAAATCTTATAATGCCTTTTCATAAGGCCCCGAATTTAACGAGTTTTAGTTTGGAAATGACTTAGACGCCCCATTATAGTCGACCTGGTTCTGATGAATAGCGCATAATTTCTTATTCTATTTAGTAGCAGGACAACCAGAACCTGTTTACATCTTATTGTGCGCTTTATTCAATTGAAACACTTATCACTTTGTTTGGGTTCGAATACCTGTATTATAATATTAACAGAAATTGCATTAATCATTCCTCATTTGTGAATAAAAGGTACTACCAATATATTGCTTTTAAATGCTAATTCTGTTCTCGATTTTGTAATCCTTGTAGGCAGAACTAATTATAAACTTATTTGGAATATCTTACACAATTTTCTGAAACTATCAAGTAAATAATAATATTTTTTTATACCTCTATAGAATAAAACACAATGCGGAAACGCTTTCTTACTGAAATACAACTATACACCTGAAAAAAAACTCTAACAATGTTTCTTTTCAAATAGAATTATAACCAAGCTTATCCGACTAACAAAAAACGTCGACGTTCCAAGCTTTCATTGAATTCGACTTAAACCAATTAATCACTCTTATCAGGTTGTTTCCTCCGAGTTTTTCGACAAAGGGATCGTTGGCTGACCATTGAGCGGCTGTTGTGGGGTAAACGCCACTATTGTCGGCCGATGTGCGCAGTACCCGGCTATTGTTGGCAGCTATTGTGGTGGAAACTGATGACGCCTTCGACAGAGGTGGCTAAGCCGACGATTAGTCTTCGATAACGTTTAAGAAGGCGGACGGATTGATAGAAATTGTACGTTATGAAGTGTAATTTATGTTGATATCTATGTAATTATATTGTAGATATCATTCAGTGTTGAAGTATAAAATTGAACCATATACGAAGTAGGTAGTTAAGTAAGTAGACAATTAAATTGCAGTACTTTGAGTGACTTTTATTTTTAATAGATCGTTTTGACATCAGCATTGTTTTATGGAATTGCACAATTTATTGTAATACATTTTTTTAAAAGAGTATGTATGGAGTTTCTTGCCCGTTCTTCTCCATACAAAACTACCTTTTGGAATGGGCAACTAGATTCAATATTTCAAATTGTAACATGTAATTGACGTTCAAAAGTGCCTTTTAATGGTCTAATTGAAATAAATGATTTGACTTTTGACTTAACTTTGACTTTGAATTACGAAACCATTCATAACATGTCCATGAAAGGAGTGTTTAAGTCAAATGTGATGGCGGACAAATGTGTTGTGGACGGTGAGCAATGGGTGGCTCACCGTCCTTACGTTGCGTAACGACGGGCCGTGTCGACGGCGCGTTCGTGTTCCACGCGCGCCTCAAAGAGATGTCAGCGAAAGGAAGGGACCACTGAGGGCCGATGCCTGCCGGGGCTGCGGGTTGTTCGCAAGAGATACCGCGCCCCCGGAACGCAAAGGGCACAAGAAGGAACATGGGTGGGTTTTAGTCAGTAAAAGTCTGACACTCCCTCCCGCCCCGCCCAGGGCGGGAGAAGTTATTTGATGATTTCCCACCCACCAAAAAAAAAAAAAAAAAAAAAAAAAAAAAAAAAAAAAAAAAAAAAAAAAACAAAAAAAATGTAATGGCATCATTAGCCGATGACATAGTCACTCACCTGTCACCGGTATGCTTCCATGAACTCCATAACACATTTGAGATAACAATGCATGTGTCTTAGCGTGGCGCATAACTGGGTCTAATTTACAAGGATTGAAGAATCAAACAGACTGCCCCGTTGGTCTCGTGGTCGCAAGCGCGACTGATGGGTACCGGGTTCGATTCCCAGGTCGGGCAAAAAGTGTTATTGGGTTTTTCCATTAGGATTTACTCAGTAGCAGCCCGGAGTTTGAAAGTTGGTGGCGTGACACCCCCGTGCCTCGGAAAGCACGTAAAACAGTTGGTCCTGGCTGTTATTCGTAGAACTTTGACAGTCGTGACGGATAGTCAGAAGCCAGAAAGTCTGACAACCAGTCTAAACAAGAGGTATCGTGTTGCCCAGTAAATGGGTTGTGAAGGTCCGCTAGGCAGTCGCTCCATGTAAAACACTGGTACTCAGCTGTATCCGGCTGGACTGGAAGCCCACCCCAACATAGTTGGGAAAAGGCTAAGCAGATGATGATGAAGACTCAAACAAAAAACATTGCCTTCGACATCTAACACCATCTTAAGCGCAACACCATACACAGATATACCTATAGAAACGTAAGCTTCAAAACTCAAAGCTAGCTTAACAGTAGAAAGAAGCTCCCAACTCACATCCCATCGCTTAGGGGGCCTTCGCTAAGAAAACAACCAAACTGGAATTTGCATAAATTAAACGAAAAGCACCTTCCTTCAGTTTACAAAGTGTGCTAATAACGACTTAAGGTTCTCACGCGAACTGATTCCGTATCACGTGACGAGTTCACGAATTAACTGACTGACTGTTCGAATTACACTGTCTTGCTCTTTTTATCAGCGTTTGGATTATATTACTTTCAGGATTTTAAAGGTTAGAACTTGTTGTAGCGAGCTCTTGTTCTTCTAGTACGCATTATACACCTATAAACCTAGTTCTCCTTCCTGTCTGACTTCTCACTTTCAATACTTTTGCTCTGCGCACAGTAAGAATCTTCGTTCCTCCAATAATCGCCTTTTACGATGTCCTTCTCACCGCTCCGGTTTTCTTAAATCTTCTTTTCTTGTCCAGGCGGTTTTCCTTTGGAATGCGCTTCCTCAGAATATCAGGATGGCTACCAGTCGGTTCACATTCAAAGTAAAAGCTCGTGAATACTTGCTTATGAGGTTGGCAGACTCGTCTCACAATTAATTTGTTTATTATTTCTCCTACTATGTATTTTTATCTCTCTCTACTTTGTTTGCATGTATGTATATATGTATTTATTATAAAAATATATTCCTGAATATTTTCTGTTCTTTGCACCTACTATGTTTTGTCTCTGCATCGCCCTAAGGTAGACTGGTAGAAAATGCCTAAGGCATTAAGTCCGCCTTTGTACAGTGTATTTTATTTATATTATGTGCATAAAGGTTAATAAATAAATTATTGTGGAACGAGAAACGTAATAAACTTATGATAAAGTTTGGAGATACTAGGAAGTAGTTTTTAAACGTATATGCATACGAGCTTTTACTCGAGACTCATCCGCGTAAATGTCGGTTATCGTGGACGTCGACAAAGTCGAGGAATAAAAAGTGGCATAGGTCCATTTTTGGGGTTCGAACTTACTCCGTACTAAATTTCGTCAAAAATGGTTCAGTGGTTTAGTCGTGAAAGAGTAACAAAAGGACAGACAGATTACTTTCAACACGTAAATATAATCACATGCATAAAATTATTAGCAAAGCTATTTATAAAAGAACGGGTAAGTATATAAAATAATTCCTAATGCCTATTTCAATTAAGTCATAATGTCTTTTTCACAATATTACAGTACGCAGACCGTGTTATGCTAAGAAAGCCCACCGGTTAATTATAAAATAATGTAGAAGAGCCTATATAATAAAATAAGTACGTATAACACAGCAAATCGTTAAGTAAAACAGCACAGGCTGCGTCAACTTCGCGTCACTTATTTGAATAATGTTCACTTAGTTGTTTCGACAACAGCCTTCCTTATACAACTTTAAAGATTTCAATTAGGACTCCCCCTTCTCTAAGGGATTTAACATTACCTCTACAATTAAATTAAAATAAAGTAAAAACGGCAAAAACACAATACAATGAAACAGCAATCACAAATGTTATTGTGCAAACTATACTTAATTTAAATCTGGTGAAACCACCTAAACGCCATGATCTCGATCGATATCTAATTAGCTATAAATAAAATAGAATGAAAAAAGATAATTAAAAAATAAGGTCACTATACATAGACGCAGATAACCTTAGAATGATAAAACGGTGCATTTAAGTGTAAAATAAATGTAAAGTTTAGATTAGTGGTGCGAAAGAAAAAATACGGGCAAAAACAAATGCTCGGGCGCAACAGCCGTGAAGAGTTATGATTGCCTAAAGACTACTAAGTACTATGACAATTAGAAAAAAAATGGTTGGAATTGTTGTAAATCAATTAACATGACAATTTTTTTTCTAATTATTACCCGTTATTCTTGAACAACTATATGCTCAAGGATGAATTTGGATTAAAAGCTGACAGATTACTATATATTTAATCTGAAAGCCAATTCTACTAATTAGAACCGTTCAAAATATAGTCACAATCTCATCTCATCTTCAATTAATGTCAAAATGTTTCAAATTTAGTTAGATCAGAGACATTTTTGACAGATTGAGACTGAGATTAGATTGCGATTGACCCTTAAAGTTGGTAGAAATACCACCCTGATGTTACTTAGTATTTTTTAATTTATTCTAGATATTCTTATTTTTGCAAATAACGAGAATGAACTTAGTAGCCAAGCCTCATAACTCAATCGATCCATGGATCACGCACAAAAACTTTCAACATCCATAAAATCGGTAAAAAACTTCAAACATCCCTAAATTCGTGCGAATCGAATCTGTGCCATCGTGACATCCAAAAATTATGTACGGGGATTTAAATAATGAGATCAGTCTCATACCCCACGGTTGAGTCACGGATGCCATGGGAAATGTAAACAGTGTGATGGGGGCATTATACTAATCCACAAATTAGTTGATAAACGGTCTGCTGTCATAAAACTAGACCGCGATTAAGAAGATAATGTCTTTAAGAATTGTTGATCGTCAAACGAAATATTAATAAGTAGGCTTACGCTAAACAATAATAATTTTGGATCGTAGTACATCTAACCTGTTAAAGACGCACGTATTTCCACGTATATCGCGCGTATTTCCTGTCAAATTCTTCGAAATCTTCTATAGCTAAATATTTATTTATCACATTAAAATCTAAATTTTTTATTACCCAAAACACAAACTCCAAAAATAGCTTTGGACCTTACAAAATATGACAAAGAGTCCATCTAAACCTAGACATGTCTAATTATCTTTTGTAATTACCTCATACAACCTACGTAAGTACGTTTCTAATGAATTACAAGGCAAGGGCAGCCACATTAACATTTAGCTAGCCAATCCCCTTCGTGGTAACCCGTTAACCTCATTAACAAAGTAGCCACCGCTAACACTAAACTTTGATCTTATTTTGATTCAGGTTTCAAAAACGATACTACGTATGGCATTAGAAGACTAATCTACATCCCACCGACCGTAGTCGTACCGTAACTACGGGTATCCGTAAGTAAATATAAGAACAAGAAAGACATGAAAAAAGAACAAATGAAGTCGGGCAACCCTCGGCGCGTCACTGCTACCCAATCGTCCATTCAGCACGCGGCGGGGCCATAAAATTAAATAAATCCGTTATTTTTCAGAGTGAGAAATGTTCGGGCGGCGGGAGGCGCGCCGGTCAATCGGCCGGCACGATAACGGCCCCACATTTGTAAAGATTTTGCCGGCCCACGCCAACCAACGTTATTCGCTGGAGTAGTGGCCATACGTTTACGTAGACTTAACAATGATCAAGAGAAGACCGAATTTTCTCAAACACAAAACTATGTTTTTGCTCAATTCATTCTCACACATTGTTCATAAACCTTAACTGAATTAGTCTAGACTGCTGATGAATATTGCCATAATTATCATATACTAATTAGTGAACATTATATTTTAAAGAATAGGACGGCCTTTACTAAGCACGCACAACCAGTCAACAGGAAAACGTAGTCTACTTTAAAACATACATACGAATAGGATTTGACTGTTGGGTATTTCCTGAAGTTGATTCATTCATAAGTAGAGTTGCAAACACGAAAGTACAACGACCGGGTTCAGTGCATGAAGCTTCAAATTTGCATCATTTTTTTCAGTTTATCGACCATTTCATTGATTTCCCTAGCCAATCAAAATCCAACAGACTTACATAATCTGATCCTTTCGTTAAATATGACAGGCATTTTCAATTGGAAATTAAAATAAATGTAAATAATATTTCACTATTGAACATTTGTGAAAAAGATATTTTCTATCTGACATTAGAGAGCAATCTACAAAATAAAACATAAAATTAAAAATTTTAAGTAACCTCCGACAGAAGATTAATAAAAATCCCTACCGCAGCTAACAAAAGAGCTGATAACTTTGAAACGGCTGAACCGATTTCCATCAAACACAGCTAAGAACACTCCTGACTAATTCACCTTTCAAACAAAAATAAACAAAATCAAAATCGGTTCATGCGTTATGGAGCTACGATGCCACAGACAGTCACACTTACACACACACACACAGACACGTCAAACTTATAACACCCCGTCGTTTTTGCGTCGGAAGTTAAAAATACCAAAATCAACCCCCTTCTATCCCGTACCTAAGTCTGTGCACATCATAAGGCGCACACTGAGCTAGTGAAGCTAAGCCACGAATAAATGAAAATTGATTTTAAGATTGCGTGGCCCCAGCCTCGTTGACAAATACACCGGCTTCGGCCCACGTATTAGCTTAACTCCCCGCCGTATAACCACGCATTCGGAAAATATACTGAGAAGATTAAGTTATGTTTTATTGAAAAACAATTTCTTGTTCAATTGGTATAAACAAAGTTATTAATTTTATCGACGGCTGCCCTTTACCACAAAGTGTTTTTATTGTTTATTGACAAAATTAGGTCCGGAAAGGCAATGTCAATTGTTTAACATACATGAGGACGTCCTCGATTAAGAAATGGGAACATTGTTTCAGATTTTTTTGTTAGCCTATTCTGTCCCACTTCTGAGCGAAGCCTCCTGCACACCTTCCATCCTTCACGTTTTAGTGCCACATCCCTTCAGTTTTGGAGGAATCTATCCAGCTTGTCCCGCCATCTCCTTCGTGATCTGCCGCTGTTTTAGATATTCAATGGAAGAATACGTAAACTTGTCTATACCGAAGAAAAAACATCACAAAGACTTAATGAAATCAACATCAAAAATAAAATAAAGAAGAGCAAATGTATAATAATATACAAAGGTACCGCTTCCTTGATACGAGCATAACAATGAGAAGGATAATTAAATTGAATTAATTCAGGAACTAAGTAAAGAGAAAGACACATCTACCTGTTAAATTTTTGGAAGACAAAAGCTGACCGAAGTTTCGATCAATATGACGTTACTACTATGCAATAATATACATCCATGTCATGATTCACTATCTTATTATTCATTATTATTTATCTTTTGACATTTAAATTTTACACATTTTGGGAATATTTTAATAGTGTAATTGTTCAAATTTAATATTTTGTGTCTTAACATGATTATTAAATTGTGAAAATATAATAATTTCTATAATGTAATATATGACTAGAGAAAATAACTTAAATAATTATGTAATTTAAATTCAAGCTCATTGACATATTGTTAATTTTTATATGCCAATAATGGCTGGTTGTAGCGAAACTGTATATTACACTAAACTGTATATTAATTAACATCCACTGTACTTTACTCACAAATAAAGTTTTCTGATTCTGATATAAAATTCTGGTAACCAGGTGTTTCAGAACAAAATGGTAAGCCCTTCTAGGGCTGTAAAATCGAATGAATGTCTTGTTAATGGGGGGTGACAATTATCCCCGATGAGGGAGGATATTGCGAACAGTAGCCACACGTGACGTCACTAATCTGCATCGCTGTCACAACGGCTCCGATCGAAATTTAAATACAGTATACTCTCCTTTTTATGTTGCGTATTATTTCGTTTTTTGCGTCATATGTTTTGGCCCGAGGAAGTATAGGTATATTATAGCGCTTATAATTATGTTTTTGTGTTGTTTATTTATTTTTATTTCAGCTGAAGGATAGTCAAGTTTCAATGCGATCAAAAGTTGGTGAAACGAGCATCAATCATTATATTATAATTAATGTTCTGCAGTCTGCAGTTGCTATAAAGACCATTCATACACACCATGACTGTCAATCCCATTTGCGTTTTATAAAAGGCACCACAGACGTTCGGTGACTATTAAATTATATAGAATTAAATGCACACTATATCTATTGTGCGAACACGTCCATTCAAAAGTTCATTCTAACGTAGAAATTATGCGGCGTGAAAGCATTACTTCACGAAATTAATTGTGAAAATAATAAAGCGTATCTTGAAAAAAAAATTAAATTCGTGGGAATAGTACAGTGTGTAATGAGTTGTACAAAAAATAGACTGTTTAATATTGTAAAGAGAGACGTGATTAAGTTTGGGGTTTAATATCCGCTGGGGATGCGCAAGACATAATGCACATCTAGCTTAGGGTTGGCACGCTCTTCGATTTTATTATTTATTAAAGTAAAGTAAAAACATAAATTAAGTAGTGAATTAGTATTACATGAATAGAATAAAATTCTAAATTTGAATTGGTGGACAATTTTATAAGTCTCCAAATGAGGTTTGAGATGTCTTTATTTTTGATAGGAATTTATTCACTAACATAAGATTTTATTTCACTAACATAAAATCATTATTGATTTACGCACAATTTATGTAAATTAGTATTGGCAAAAATATAGACAATAAAAAAGTGTTTCAAAAATGTAAGGTAATCGCTAATAATTTAACAGACCTACAATGGTTTTTTTAAGTCTTCGTTACTTATACTTCGTTATTAAATATGTAGGGAAGGTTTATTTTCACAACATTCACTAAGTTTGCGTGGAATTGTATAGAAATTTAAAAAAAAATTGCTTTCACGAAAACAGATTTTTTATGGCACTATTTATTTAGTATCTTTACTCTCTTTATCTTTTTAAAGTGGCAAGGATCAATTTAGCGTCTACATAAGTATTTCTTTATTATTAGTATTTCTTAACTCTTTACTCCAAATATTTTTATTAAGATAATTACACATATAGGTTGTGGCAGCCCTATTAATTTGCCATATCAACTGGCCAGTAGCGAATAGAATACGACCGCCGTAACAGTAGGGACGCACGCCAGCTATCGAAACACTTATCATTTTACTGTTTCCAAATCAGACAGGCATTCAAATTTAAACTCTATACGAGAGCAATAAGAGTCTTTAAACAAATACATTCTAAATAAACGAGAGAATATTCATTCTTGTGGCATAGTTAGCAAGGGAGAGACGTGTGTATGACGTTATAAAATAAAATTGAAGCCGCAAGGGCACTCGACACGGATCTAATTAAATGATAAGTGCGATCTAAGATTAATGCCGTTTACTAAAGAGATCATGACTAAAATCCTTAAACGTTTTGGTGAACGGGAATCTAGGACGAAGACTTAATTGCACTAATTTGTTCAGAAGATTCAAAAACAGGCCTGTATACTTAACGGTCATTTTAATTGAATAATCTAAGGAATAAAAATAAATCGACATTGTTTTGATCATACTTTTACGGTTTCAATAAATCAAGCGAACGAATTCATACAATTTTATTGTTTTCAGAGAATTTTTTGCCAATCAAAGCATTGTTCGGACACAACAAAGCTCCTCTTGTGAAAAAGTAGATCAGTCAAAGCCAACTGTTCGTGGAGACCCTGGCTGTTCCACGATATGAAAGTTATTGGTTTCAACATACATAGAATACCATTTCGAAAAATGTGTTATTTGATGAAATTCCGATACCTACCTACCCTTTGATTTCATCGCAGTTGAAATACGTATGCGATTGGCACTTTGACAACTTCTGACTTGTTTTTAACAGGAAACTATTTTCCAGGTGTAAGTTTGTCGGGATGGCCCAATGGTTAAGGTGTCATGCACGAGGTTGCGGGTTCGATACCGGGCAAATACTAATGTGACTTTTTCAATTCATATCTACTTTCTAAGTTTATCTTAGACATCACTGACATCGGTAAAGGAAAAACATCATGAAGAAACCTGGATTAACGATAAATTAAAACTCCGAAATGTCAACCCGCCTTGAGCAATAGCTCGTGTCTGCTCTGTATGAGAAGAGGCCTATGCCCCGCAGTGGGGCAATAATAGGCTGGTATTAGTATTATTATTAGGTTAGTCCAGCAAAAGTGATTTATAGCTGTTACATTAAATAAATGTTGTTAGTTAAACGAGCTCTTAAATTGAAAGCTGTTTTAACCTAATTGTGAAACTACTTCAGTAGGTAGATATTATGTATTCTTGTCTGTTCATTAAATGATGACGAGTGTTTCAACAAGCTAAATGTTCAATCAAACCATAAAACTACGACAAAGTTGAATTTACCAACCAAATAGTTCTTAACATGGCATTTTCCCGACTAATAAAGAATAAAGTTACAACGCAATACAGTATTTTGTTTAAAAAATATTTCTCACGGCACTCAATAGCCAGTTATAATAATCTTTATTTATTTTGCAGCAACACTGAACGCAAAGCCAAACTTAATGGTGTGTAATCCCGAACACATTAACACCAGAATAAAGATTAGGGGTCGAAACTACCACGTAACCACGTCACGTCATATTAGTAAGAACCATTAAATAAATCCTTGATATATGAATTTAAAATTACAAGAATGTTATAGAATACGCGTTTTAAAAGTTAAAATCTTACAAAACTAAACGGTTTTGTTTGCAGAAATTAAAATGATATAAAGCTTTGTAATTATAAAGGATTATTTCCCTGCATAAGTACTTAACGGATGAAATCAATCAACAAATAAAACCCACACGATTAAAATGACAGATCAACAATTACCATACATAAACAAACTTAAATAGGTTTACTTAATTCATCACTTCAATACTTCAATAGACAATGAACCAATACATACGTCTATTAAGCGCTGTTTGTGCAGCACTTGGGTTCAAAAGCTACGTCCATGAGACGTATAATGGTGGGATTTGCGGCGGTTAGCGGGTGTTTTCAGGCCGATTGGAACAGTGGCCGCAGATGGCAGATAGCGCGGCGCGTGCCAAATGATCGCGTTCTAACATTCGCGACCACTCTCACTCATGCGCATAGACGTAGCAATTCGTAGATCTGGGTAACTCGTAGCAAACATGTTTGATGCTATTATATAGTAGGCCATAATTGTATTCAAAAACCTCGTAGCACAGTTTTATATCTTACACTTTCGTAGCCCATAGTGTACTACATCTGGAAATAACGTAGCCCATTTTTTTTATCATGCCATTTTGAAGCCTCGTTTCAATTTGTTGCAAAGTTTTTAATTTTTTATGTACCTTTTGAATTAGGTACATTTACCTTGTAGTTGGTAAATACATAAATGCAACTCAACTCGCCAATTAGCAGAATCAGTAAATTACCATTTATTTCAAGTAACTATGGTCGTCGTAATTATGGTAACAAGAAATGCCTTACCCTTTTGTGTCGAAGTAGTCTTTGTTCGATTTCCACGTTAAGTAAAGGGTACGTCGTATCTAATTGTTTTTTTTTAACATTAGACCGGTATTGGAATTTGCTCGACAAGCGTAGTTTATTTACTTCACGGTAGTCTGTTGTTATAATTATTCGTTTTGTTCGAGTTCTTTCTCTACCCACGTATTGGTCAATTTTAATACTATTGCACGTTTTTGTAAATAAAAACATATTGTAAGTTACTGATATTTCTAAATATCAATGCGGCTACATGGAGTGACTGTGAAATGGTCGCACGCGCCGCCACGCGACTTCCCGATCATGGTTTATCTTTACTTTGACTACGCGTGCTAGTGACACCACTTGCACCCACGGCTATGAGGGCAGTAATCACCCCATTTTCTATATTATGCAATGAATAGCCCGTAGCATTGTGGACCAGTTCATATAAACGATTTATTCGATACAGTGTCTTTATATTTCTTTATTCGATTACTACTCTATTATCACAATTTTTTTTTTCAAAAATTGCTTACAAATTCCATGAGAGCTTTAGTTAGGTTTATTCATGGAATTGTTGAAATAATTTAAAACCTAAAAACAGGTAGTCAGTTCGGTTAGAATTCCCCAGGTCCCAGTATCGTTTACAATAATTTAATAATGAATAATTACTTACGTTGGTTTTTCTAAGATTATCTTGGACATCACTGACTTCAGTGAAGAAAAACCCCCGTTAGGAAAACTTGACTTACAATTAACATAAGTCTGAAATCCCCTATCAGATGGCGATCAATGCTCGTACCTTCTCTGTATGATAAGAGGCCTTTACCCTGAAATGGAACGATAATAGGCTGGTATGATTTAAGTACCTACTTGCCACATCAACATATACGTATCAATAAAAATAATTGAGGCGTCTGAGGTATTGAGCTATTTACTTTACCTACGACTTGTAAACAGAACGAAATTGTAGGTACCTATTGGTAATGCAAAAAACCCATTAATAATGTGCCGTGTAGTGTACCGTACGGCGTTTATACTAAGTCCTAACCACAAAAATGTATGACATTCGTTCTATGGCCACTCTTTCGATATGACCACGGTACCGGGACGTACTTTACTTCACGACTTTGATTACATTTTATTATCTGACTCGAAGGTGACCAAACAAGTGCCCCATATAAAAAGAAACATGTGCATTAACGAAGTAAAACTTCAGTCGTGTCACTTGACATGTCACTTGAGGAAGAGAGAAAAAAAATAAGCGCGCGCAATGTTCTGTCTTGCTCCTACGGTAATATACGAAATATAAGTCTCTCTTTCTATCTTCACTAACTTATATCTCCCTCTCAACTTCCGTTCGCCGATCACATTCATTTCCGTAACGCTCTCGTCAAGCATTTACCAGCTTACTCCCAAAGTCACGCGTACGTAAAGAAGTTTTACTACAAAAATCGATTATTGTCGACAACATTCGTAATCCAAAAAGGAATTCGGCTGAGTGTTTGAAAGAAGACTATTTCAGCCAGGTTGTTGCAATGTACAACCTTAGCAATACCTACAAAAGGTTTTCTTAGATACATCAATATCTACACAGTTTATACAAACTGCTAGGAATAATTATCCTAGTATAAAAACCGCAGAAAAAGGCTTGAAAGTATAAAAAGGAAAGAGACATGATTCCCCCCAGATCTACTATAACCCGTACCGTAAATACCTGCATAGCCCGCGTGCCACGCCGCTCATTTGTACAGCCGACATTTTAATAATCGCATATTTTTATACATGTCGCAGGCACTTCAACTATTTTGGGATAAGAGCGTTTTGTCTAATTTTTTATGAAGAAACATCCACGTGTATTACCACTAATATTAAGTATAATGTGTTTAATATTATTTGTATTGTGTCCATTCCATAATTTAATTATTTAGATTATAAATTTTATATTGCATGCCGCTGTGTCGGCGAAACTTGCTAAACTAAATATTTTAAATACTATTCTTTTATGTACCGTATTTCTGGCAAATAGATATAAAAAATCATTCATAAAAAAATTGTATAAGCAATTTTTTTCAAATATTTACAGAGTACTTGGTTGGAAGATACCCTTTGTGAGGATATGCCGTTTCCACCACACTGGCAGTGCTGTTTGCGTAATGTTTGTTGGCGATCAGCTGAAAGCTCAAAGCCAAGGTCTTTGTCTACATTTATTATTATCATTTGACATAACCTTGGATAGAACATTATGACCTTATGTTATTATGAACCATAAAAACAAAAGACTGTTCTCTTATTAAAAAATGAAAACATACTTAAAGGTGAGAAATATTGATGCAATCGGTGACTTATATTATTCATCATACACTATGACTAATGTTGCGTTATGAGTATGTGGCTCCATCACACACAAGTACTTCACTCTGACTTGGCACACAGTGGGTAACAAAGAAATATAAGAGTCATTATTGCAATAATAGTCTGGATAATTTAACAGTTTAAAACATCGAGTAATTAATTGTTACTGATAAATTATTAATTATTATTGTATACCATGTGATTTATAGTACCTACCATGATTATATTTATCAAATTAACCGCAAACAAACCGAGTTATTAAGTGAGTGACTGACATAGTAAATACGTGACTAACTACGTCTCATATTTAAACAAAATTGTTTCAAATATTATTAATTAGTATCTATTGAATGTACTAATATAAAAAAAAATATACAAAGTCAAAGTCAAATCATTTATTTCAATTAGACCATTGAAAAGGCAGTTTTGAACGTCAATTACATGTTAAAATTAAAAATATTGAATCTAGTTGTTTACATGCACCGTAAAGATCTTTTACCGTGACGAAGCAGTCGGGAGTAGTCTATTTGAGACGAATTAGACAACGTGCGAATGTCTTTGGGTACATTATGATTGAAACAGAAAACCAGTATTTTATTAAATTTTTGTTTGAGAAAACGTCAAATGACTTCTTCCGCTCTGGGTTTCGCTTCTTCCTTTTCGGAAGGACGTGTCAGAATCTTACTGACTAAAACCCATCCGTGTTCCTCCTAATGCCCTTTGTGTTCCTGGGCCGCGGTGACTCTTTCGAACAAATTCCGCTACAGAATATTAGGACCTGGTTTTCGTCTTATAATCCTATTGTGAAGAAAGTTATTATCGAATCTTACAAAACCATTATATTTGACTGGACTGACACAACAGGTTTGATGTAGCAGTCATTTTTACCTCATCAAGACATAGATGCGATCCAGACGGTTTGCTAAAAGTCCGATCATTGAATGTTCCCATAGCTCACGTCGCGCCGCATCCCACGGGCCGTACGCCGTGTCTTTAGAATTTTAATTAAATTGTTCATTGGCTCAATTAAATCGATTATTAAAAGCCGCGCCGAGTCGAGGGGTGAAACGGTACGACTTCGATTCATACTTGATACGCGACATGTCGTCTATTATGTTAGAAAATATCTAATTGAATTTACTGTTGTTTATTGTGTCAAATATAAACGCATTTAATCATTATCCACTGAAGTGTGAGGCTAACGAAGTGGATATTTAATTAAATTTGAAATATAGGGATTATCAAGGAGTAATGTCAATTTAACCAGTACAAATTGCTTTTGGCAGAGTCAGGAAGCTGCATAACGAGCATGCAGAAATAGCATGGAACTATGTTCTGAGGAACTGTGTTCTTGAGACCGGCAGTGCACTGCTATAACGGGGATCCAATTATTTCGCATGCTCGCAACAATGTCATTAGTTTATTTTAACACTATTATTTTGTAAATAGTGCTTGAAAATAGAATATTTATGGGCGTATGGTAATTAATAAGTTTAATGCCAACGTCTGTTGCGCTTGCATCGAGTTAAGTGTACCGTGCCATATCGTTTTAAAATGTATCAAACAATACTAAGGCTTATAATATTGTAAAATGATAGTAGACCTATTTACCTACTAGTTGCTAATTACCTGCCCTGTTGGACTCATGGTCGCAAGCGCGTGCTGAGCGTGGAGTCTTGGGTTCGATTGTTAGGTCGGACAAAAAGTGTTACTCGGTTTTTCCATTAGGAATTTCACAGTAGCAGTGCAGAGTTTAGAAGTTAGTGGTGTGACTCCCGTATCTCGGAAAGCACGTAAAGCCATTGGTCCTGCGCCTGGTCTCTCCCCAGTCGTGTCGGATTGCCGTCCCATGACAGTGACGGAAAAGGGAGTGTACCTGTGTTTGCGCACACACTTGTGCACTATAATATCTCCTGCTTATTTGATTACTCTCCATTGAGATTGGCGGCCGTGACTGATATTTAGTTGGGAGGATATTTTTATTAGTCGCTGATTTCTAAAAAGAAAATTTGGTTGGTATTTTATTATCCTTCTTACGTATCTACACGCCACCTTATTATTATAACTCGACCTCCATATTGGGCTGTTAAAATGTATAATATAGTAACGGATATAAATTGAGGACAATTAGCGCTGGTCGTAAATTGACGCAGCATCGTAGCGGGTTGCTCTTGGCTCCCGAGGGCGTCATCGACCACTAATTTATTGTTTTTCTTAACATTCTGCTATTTAGGACGATTCCGCCTATTGCCAGTATTGCCATTGCCTGCTAAGGCTAGCATCAGTAAGTTAGTTAGCCATTCTTTACTTACCTATTTACTGCTTGCCGACCAAACTGAAGAATGACTGACACAAAAGATGGAAAATTGAAAATCTCTTTTTTATATTAGGTCATAAAAAATAGGCATTGTGAGGACAGACAGTAAAGCCGGCGCCATACCTTTGCGTTGTCCTAGAAAAATATTGCCCATGCGAACAAGCGTACCTAATGTTAAACGTGCAAAATAAGCAGGGTTATGTATATTACCCCTGATTGACCCCCCCCCCCCCCCCCCCCTTACCCCCTCTAACAATAACTACAAAGAGAATGAAGTAGATATTTTACTACGAAGCACAAAATACCTTTCTTACATTTCAAACTAAGAGGCCTTGTCAAATTGTAGGTACTTGTATCCGATAAGGCTTGTGTCCCACAAAAAATAACACAAGTAAACGACAAATTAATACTACAAACCCGAATACATCGGCCTCGATGGCTTGTCGAAACTTCAGCAACACATGTTCTTGAACGTTTTGAAAAACTTTAAGTATAGGAAAAGCGCGATCAATCACCAACAATGGTGGAAAGGGACCCTCTCGGGAAAAAACTTGAACGGGGTGTAGCTGATTTATCGGTGTAGTTAGAATTATCGCCATTTGCAATTCTTGGCGGGTTTAGCAAACAAGTTGAGATAACGACTTGTGGGAGGCGACGCCGACGCGGCCGCTTGCGGAACTTCTGCATTCTTTGTCTACTAAGCTTTGTTTGTAGCACTAGTGTATTGCATGTTTGTGATGTTACTTGTTTTTTGTCTATGGGAAACAATTTTAAAAGAAGGCTGAGAAATCCTACTGAAATAAGACAAAGACAAACAAAACAGGCAAAGAAAGTTGAAAAATGTGTCTTAATTACAGCTGGTTAACCAATACATACCTAATTATATAAGATTACTGTTAATCCCTCTCTTCAAATGCAAAAGATTAAAAAGCATATGGATATCACCCAATACTAAAAAAAAAATTTTGTCGATTCATATAAACAATCTTCAGACACGCAAAGGTTGATGTTTTCATGAAGATACGAATACTGAATCCCAAAATACACGGGTTTCCTTGCACATTACAAAATAATTATTCTATAACGGGCTATATAGCTCGTATCCATAGAACCAACTTGGCACAGTCCTATTGCCGACGCGCCGACAGACGACACCCGTGGGACATCGCAACGACTTCCCCCGAACTTTACCTAGTCACCAGTCTGTGTACGTCTTTAGGAGTTTTTACGTTTTGTTGCTATCTAGCACAATCTATACTAATACATATTATAATACTGAAAAGGTTTATTTTTGTTTTAACGACCTATGTTATTCACTAGTAATTAGTACGTGGAGACAGAGTAGTTGAAGGAACTCGTGTTAATTAGATCTTCATCAGCCGTAGGTATACCACCGGTAATAGTATGAAGTCCTAACAAGGTTACATGAGGCAAGCCTACCATTTACCGAGAACAGCTCCGAACTGCAGGCAGCTTTGCTCAGAGAATTTCCTAATAGAACAACCTAATAACGCTTGGCAAAGCAACCTAAGAATCAAAAACAAGACCTCGTACTCGATTAATCTCTGTACAGCGTCACCGTCGCCGACGTTGGACGACATGCGAAGGTAATTCAATTCAAGTCCCGGTATGCACTAGGCTACTTCTACTACCCAACAACTACAGCCTCAATGTAATTAAAATGCGGAATAACAACATTAGGAACGAACAGGTTCTTAATAAATTGATAAAATCTAAGCACGAGTGTCGATAGCCAACGTGATTGATCAGATAACTTGTTGAGTACATTACCGCAAGTTATGTAGTTATGATAATTACCGTCCATTCAAATATCTCATGTCTGGGTAGATTGAAATTTAAATATGCACCGCGGTGACATTTGATGAAGTATCTATCACTTTTTATGCATAAAGAGATAACATCAATGATATCACCAATCATCTTAACCAGATCTTCAGCTTGCTTAACCTTTTGACCGCCACCTCAAAAAAACAAAAACGTACGCTCAGCGCCACGCTATGTCACTATCTTATTATCTTATGTCGCTATCTTTCAATTTCTACAAAATAGTAGTGAATTCGGAATTATATCGATGTTGTTTTATGAGTTTTATTTATGTATAAAAGTCTGTCATGGGATCGTGACCGTGGCGTGCTGGGCACATTTTGGTTTGTCATCTATACATGACTGTGGCGGTCAAAAGGTTAAGGTCAACCGTGGTCCCAAAGATAAAGGCACCGCCTCGTTTGGGGACCACTGCGTTTTAAAAGAAATGCGGACCGCTAACTTTACTGAATTTTTATATTATGTATGTTAACCTAATTATAAGGAACCTATGTACCAATGGTTAATAAACTTTATTTTCCACTAGACGCCCTGCCCGCGACTTCGTCCGCGTGGCTAATTTCACCCGCGTTATGTTACGTCTTTCGTTACTGCTCCGCTCCCGTGTGTCGTAGCGTGATGTTACATAGCCAATGTTATTCAGGAATAATGTAGCTATCTATTAGTGAAAAAATTGTCAAAATCGGTCCAGTAGTTTCGAAGCCTATTCGTTACAAACAAACAAACAAATCTTTCCTCTTTATAATATTAAGTATAGATAAAACAGCTGCCTAATTGTGACGTCACGACACCTAAGTTCCCGAAATCCGTATTTAGTTCTGTTTACCCCCATCTACTTTTATACAATTGCCGACATGATCTCATTTACCCATAACTATTTTTCAAAAACAAACCTTCGATGTTTGGCACAGTGGTTAAATTTATCAGGCACCTCAGATTCTTCGCAAAGATACGCATCATGGGTTCGATTTTCGAGTGAAAACCTCTGGACATACGAGTTATAATTATATGGAGGTACCCATGCTCTTTCGGATTTGGTTCGTGTGAAGATACTACTTCGTTTATACATAAAGAAAAGAACATTTCAGATTAAGAATACCTACAGACTACATTTTTTCCAATAGATGCAAGGACCTGGAGAAAATACCTCTCTCTATAGAATAATATCTACCTAAATAAGATGTCGTTCAAGATAATGCAAACCTTACGCAAGTACTGTATTATTTAATCGCTAGTAATTTTATTCTACGCTAGAGGTCTTGGGTTCGATTCCCAGGTCGAGCAAAAAAGTGTTACTGGGTTTTTCTATGAAATTCTCAGTAGCAGCTCGGAGTTTGGATTTGTGCCCGGTTAATGGCAATAGGCTCGCCCCCTATTACATGGGACCTAAACATACCGACAAACTGTGGGTGTACATTGTTACACCTCTGCCTAACCCCTCGGGGAATACAGGCGTGATGGTATGTTATGTAATTTTATACCACAATTTCATAACAGGAACTAAACCGTAACCCACCTCATCACGACCACAGATGACTTCATAATGTCTGTAAAATAAAGCCAAACGTTAATGTGGCGCACAGGCAATCACAAACAGTGTAGTGGCAATAAATGGTCCTTACAGAGGTGTAATCACCGGTCTCTAGACCCTTAACCCTCCCTCAAGTTAACACCGTCAGTCGGCGGTCGTCAAGACCAAAAGGCATTAAACTCAATGTAACGCCGCGGCGGACCCGTATGGCCGCTCAGCGATTATCTTAAAGTTAACCCTGTCGTTACGATCCTTATTTGCGGTTGCACCGAGCTGGGAACGCTCCCCGCCTGTTAAACTTAGGATCACATCAAATTATATTGGGAAGTAAATTTTAACACATCTGGTGAGCGCATGCTCTTTTAATGCATATTGTTCTACACACGTTTCTTTTGCAAGTACTCAAGTAGGTAGATCAATATTTCAAAAAATGTGTGTCTTTTAGAACGCTACTAGGTACTACTACGGTTGACTATAATATGATACTACGGTTAACATACGGAATGAACTGCCGTAGCTTAAAAGAAAATTGCAGGGGTTGTTTGTAATACCCAAATAAAAACTTTTTTTTGTCTGTGCCTGTTTGTTTCTGCGAATCTCCGAAACGGCTTGACCGATTTTGACGAAACTTTCGACTAGCAGATAGCTGATGGTATACGGAGTAACACGGGAATTCTAACATATTATTTTAGAAAATACATTAGGGATCCGCACAAAAAAAAATCCCCGCCTTTAACCGACGTTCACGGGGACAAAGTTGGCATTAGCTAATAAAAACTAAAATTATAACTTATCTGAATATTCTGACACGAATCACATGAAATGTTAGTAACGGCATGCTTCAATGTGAACGTAGCCATACTCGTTCTGCCTTGTAAGAGGAACAAGGCACTCAGTTACAATGTTCTCCGAATGAGATGCGACTCAGATGGCCGCTTTGCGTCACCACCTCGCCATTTGTCCGATATTGGACCGTTACAATCGAACGCTGCACGCGTCAGCTTCGATTATGTGCTCGCCATTCCTATAGCTGTGTTTTCAATGGTTTCTAAAATGTTTGGTTTGTACTTACCAAAAGATTAGAATTGAATTTGGATGTACGCTATCGCTGTATGGAACTGTACGTAATTTCAAATGTGATTGCCATTGCCTAAATCCTGTTTAAAATATTTCCCCTGTCACTTAATTGAATTGTTTTAAATGTTTATAGTGTCAATCCTAATAGAAATTCATCACGTGTTTTTATTGATTTCAATAAAGGCAATAAGTTTATACTAACCTAACAATACACCATTGTTATAAGGATGGGAAATCATTGTATAACTTCTTCCGCTCTGGGCGGAGCGGGATCAGTGTCGGACTTTTACAAAATCCTGTGTCCTATCTGTCTAGTTTTGGACTAGCCGTGAAAAATATTATCATTAACATAACACATACCACGCCTGTATATCCCGAAGCGATAGGCAGAGGTGTATTAATGTACACCCACAGTTCGCCGGTAGGTAAGTTTTGGTCCCATGTAATAGGGGGGCGAACCTAACAAACATACAAATTCACAAACCGACTTCCATCTTATGTATAACGTTCCAGAGTATTAGTAGCCATTTATACATATATAAATAAACCGAAGCAATTAAAAATATAAAACAAGTAAGTAGGTAAGTAGATTTTTTTTTTTCATTTTTATTTGATTTCAAATTTATTAAAACTCTGTAAATTATAACAGCAGATACTTACTAGGTACTTACACTATCACAGTTTTCTACCGGGTTCTATATACTTTACATAATTTTCTCCAATGCAGACGTCTTTGTTTATGATAGGGACTGTACTATTTAATAAGAACGTTTCATAATCACTTAAGGTAAAATCGTTACATGCCTGTATTATACCCTCCGGTCCTATTGTAGTAGGACCAGCAAAAAATCTTGTTCCAAATTGTGGATTGGATGTATAGCAAGTCGCTACAACGTGATTACCACAAATAGCATCTAATAACGAATTACAAAATTCATTAATGGACCAGGCGACCCCAAGCACCGCTGATTCATGACCTCGTTTCTTAAATACTACTTCAGTCCCTGATCTTCTCACAATTTGCGTCAATGATTCTGCTTGATAGGGACCTATAGCAAATTCGATTGGCTTGATATATGAGAATAAAGGTATGACTGTCTCATCTGAATGTCCTCCTATAACCGGAAAGAATAAATTTTGACAGCTCACTTTCAAAGCGTTCGCCGTGTACGTGCGAGCCCTGGCGGTGTCTATTTGAGTTATGCCAAAAACCTTAAAAGGGTTATATGCGCCATATTTATATAAAAGTGAGCAAGCAAAAGGAACCATGGAATTTACAGGGTTAGTTGCGATTGCCAGAAACGCGTCAGAGTTTTCGTCAGCTATTGCCCGACAAAGCCTGTGCAAAGTGGGTGCATTAGCAGCAATCATTTGTTCTCGCGTATCTCCTGGCTTGCGGGACACTCTGTGCAGCATCACGATTAGATTTGACGATCGAATCGCCGCACGCAGATCTTTATATGCGAACCCACTTACGAGCGGGCCCCCTGGTAATTGACTCAATTCTATGGCAGATCCTAATATTTTCTCGTCGTCATCATATAAATGCAGCTTTTTTATTTTGTTGTTCTGTTTAAACAAAAGAGACACATTTCCCCCTACTTCTCCTCCAGCACCAATTACAGAAACTTGGAGATTTCTCACCGACTTCAGTTTCGTCTGCATATATTTTATTTGCAATAAGCGGATGCTAATTTTCAGCATTATGACTCGAGTTTGTAGTATTTTTTACAGAATTTTAATACTTTGAATTTTTTATTCTTACATTGTAAAAAAGCTATGTTATTGACAGATATTTATTTATGGATTGTATTGACCTTATTGACTTTGTTGCCAACATCACAGAACATGAACATGGAGCCTTAAACCATAATGTACAAAATGTATAGGTAAAGCAGTAGATAGTGTTGAAAGGACCTTGGGTGTTTTCCGTCAGGGACTTTCCACCGTCCTTTTGCCAGTTAAACAGTACAGTAATGTTGAAATACATACAGTATTTCTGCCGATTTGGTTTCTGTCAAATAAATTATATTAATTAGGTTTACTTATATTGTGCCCTGACAAGGCGAGATGCTTCATGAGGATACAGACGCTTCGACTGAGTACCTATACTCACTCGAAGCATCCACACATTGTTTTGCAGGATATTACATCTAAACATATAAATCATGTACCTACCTACCTAATATATCGTCTGTTAGGCTGTTTGTCATTGGTCACCAAACAAATAAATTCCATTGCGGAAATGCAACGAGCAGTTCTACATAAGCCGCCAGCCGTTGGTTTAATTGTCTAATCAAAATTTGACAGTTACCTAACCGCTTAGAGAAAATTTAAACAACATATCTCCAATAGGAAAGCGGTAATAGAAAGGCAATTCCCGAAATAAAATACTTTCAAAGCCTAGTGAAAAATGTAGGCAAAACAAAATCAATTTAAAATACCCGACATATTGACCATTTTACTTTACTCTATCTAGTGAGAATGGTTGCTAGCCAACTTTAAATCGCTATAAATCATTATCAAAATGGAAAATGATAAAAGAAACAAATAAATATTTTTTTTTTTAATATATAAAGCCGAACAAATAACCTCCTCCATTTTGAAGTCGGTTAAAAATATCTATCATGCCGGTGAAAAATCTCCAAGTTTCTGTAATTGGTGCTGAAGGAGAAGTAGGGGGAAATGTGTGTCTTCTGTTTAAACAGAACCACAAAATAAAGAAGCTGCGGTTTGTATAATGATGACAGTTTATCGAACAATTTTTTTTTCTTTAACACAATATGGCGTCTTGTTGTCGCCACATTGAATTTTGATTACTGTCATGTCTTAAGAGACACTCGCACGATTACCATTGACGTAAAAATGATCAAAATCGACACACGTGTTTGGTCACTACAACGCCACACAAGAACAAATACATAGGCTGATAAACACATTACCCTTTGCGTCGCGCAGTCGGGTTGATTAAGGCCGTTCTCATAAAGATTAAAGGCGCTTCACCCCCGCATGAATATCCCAAAAAACAGCGTATATCTGTTCTCCTGCGTCTTTGATGCAGCACATTGGCACTTGCCCAGAAACGAACCCACTGGACCAACTCGATATTTATTCATTACTTTTACATCTTAATAAAAATATAAAATATCGTAAACCCTGTATGACAACAAAACAGATTTGGGTACAAGACAGGCTGGTACGAGCACGTGAAGAAAACTAACGTAAATTCGATCTAAAAATTATGCGTGTCACCCGTACCTATTGTTTTCGAATCGAACTTACAATGCTGCGCCCCTGCTAGGCTTTAGGCAATATGATAATAAATTTGTTATCTATCTTGACTGCGAATAGTTAAGATCCTGTTTGTCTACAGATATGTAATTTTAATTGAAAATCTACTTAAATTCGGACATCGTTTTTCTTAGCAACTATCAACAACAACAGCTGCAGTCTAAAATGTGACCGTAATCATTGACATGTATCTATGAACATACTTCATACCTACCTATATACGCAAAAAGGTACACAAAATAGCCGCAGAACAGTTAGCACTGCAACGCATTTCATACTATGCACCTTATATCAACCTTATTTCTTATAATGAATTATAACTAAAAAAGCAAAGGCATGCCACAATCAGACAGTTACCTATTTTCTTCGTTGATTTAGAAGATAAGGGCATCTGTAATTCTCCACAGGTAGGTATATCCCCATATTCGAAACGCAGTAACTGAACGTCAAATTGAATTTTGTAAAAAAAATAATTTAAAAATCCCAAAAAAATCAAAACTACATACAACAAATCACTAGTAGATCGTTTTATGATGTAAATCTTAGGTAATAATACTTCCATCAAAATGTATAAGCTAATCACCAGAAATGTTTTACATCCGTTTTATACAACCAAAAGGAATTACCAAGTTACTGTGGTAGGTGGTGCGAGCGACATCGGACAAACACTGTGTTTGCTACTGCGTGCGCAACCGGCTATCAGTAAACTCGTAGTTCATGATACTCGAGGACAGACACCTGGCGTTATACTGGACTTGTCGCATGTACCCTCCGAGACTAAAATACAAGGATACACAGGAGAAGACACCCTTGAAACGGCCCTAAGCAATGCTAACATTGTTATAGGCGTCGGTGGGCTCATACGGAAGCCCGGTATTCCAGAACATCTATGGCTTTCAGCAAATACAGAATTTGTAAAAACTTTAACCTTGAAGGTAGCCAAAATGCCACGTATGCCAATCCTAGGAATCACTACGGAGCCAATAAATTGTCTTATCCCGATGGCCGCTGAGATCCTGAGAAACCATGGAGATTATGACCCCAAGAAACTGTTTGGTATTACTGGCTTGGATTCCTTACGTGCTCAATCAATGTATGCGGCACTAAATAACTTCAACCCTCACAAGTGCTCAGTCCCTGTGATTGGAGGGCACTCTAAAAAGACAGTCATCCCTCTTCTCTCTCAAAGCCAACCTACTATAGATTTTGATGACGTTTTGTCCCAAGAATTCACTTCAAAGTTTCGTAAGTTTAATGACGATATAATAAAAGCTAACAAGGGATGTCCACCAATTCTGTCAGTTGCATACAGCGCACTGCTTTTTACTCGTAGTATACTCAATGCCTTGCTCGGAAAGCCAGAGAAAGTGAACGCATTTATAGAAAACAATGACTTTGGGACGGCCTACTTTGGAGGTCTGGTACATATCAACCACGCGGGCGTATTGGAGATGGAAAGGTACACATCTCTTACGAAATATGAATTGCAGTTGCTAGAACAGAGCTTTCCAGAGTTGCGCAGGGATGCGTTGAAAGGGAAGAAAGTTTTAGAATTATTATAGCCCAAGCAAGAAATATAAACGCCTTGTATTAAAATCAGGTAATGAGTTTGATATGAAGTCTTAAATTTAAAGAAATTAAAGAATTTTTAACCAATTTACGAATATTTATTTACATTGGGTTTTACAATTAAAGGTTAAATATACAAAGTACATTTGTACCATCAACAACCTAATGAAAAATAATCATATCACAGAGAATAATTTAAGGTTGAATTGACTTCTGGACAATATCCATTAGTCCTTACGAGCATTAAACGTTGTTTGGTTTAATATTATATAAAATCGTACCTTTTTTTTCTTAATGTATTGTAAAAATATTTTAAATTAGAAAAGGACGGACACTTTATTAAGAAACAACTGTAACTATAACTGTAACTCCATAATACATTACAAACAACGCTTAAAATTCAAACTTAGCCGACGGAACCCCGTCAAAACAAAATTCATTTTTAAAATAACTGACAATTACAACATCTACGCTATTAGGAATCAAATACTGAACACTTCACATTTGGCTAATCATTTGATTTTATTTAATAAAACTGATTGACTTATCAATCCGTCTGATTGAGAACAATCATGATATAAACACACATTTCGAAATTCTAGCCTTATTACACTTCCTCATTTTGAAATAAACATACAACATTTTCAAATCAACTCTGTAAAGTGAATAGTTACAACAAAATTCACCTTGAAATGTATCATTTGATAAAATAGAGAACAAAATCAAACTTAATTTAAAGTTTCAACATGTTCTTATAATGTAAAATATTGAGAATCAAGACAAAACTATGACACTATAAACTATATTTTGTAACATTATATTTTAAACTACTAAAACTCCACACACGTTACGATTAGGTACAATTTGTTCACGATTGTTGAACAATCACAACTGATCACGAATCACAAACACGGAGAGACGCTTACACCCTTTAAACTGTAACAATGAAATAGTTACTATTACCCTATTACGAAAGAAAACAATAGTTCTGTTTATTCAAATTAGCATTGCCAGATTTTGTTTCGAGCAAATTGAGATTTTCAATTGTCCAATCGGGATTAATAAAAACACAAATAGTAGAAGTTTATTGTACTTATTTATATTTTTCTGTAGATTTAACTGTTTTCACAGATTCTTTTTTTTTATAGAGTACGTACGTAGTAAGTACTTAGTACACGAATACTCTAAATTCCAGGTGCACCGACCAAGAAACCACTAAAAACGAGCCTGCCCGCATGTGACATTCAATTTTAAGTTTATAATCGGGACTTCTGGCAACACCGATTTAAACCGTAGATTTAATTAAAAAAAATACGTTAAAAATTAAAACCCGACTACAGCAAAAACGTCCACCAAAAAGCTATAAACAAGACTCCAAGTTGGTTAGACATTTATGTGTTACAAATCACTATCAAAAAATTCAAAGAACATTGTTTTTTGAAAGCCGTAGTCAGACGTGAATCAGGGCTGAAACTGACTTATAACACGTAACGCATCAAGACTGATTTGAGTCTTGATTTCCCCACTAAAGAAGGCAAAACACCTTTACCTCTTTATAATATCAGTATAGCTAAAAAAAGACAACAAACAGGAACTCACCACTTCATTCCTCATTACTTTTACTAATTTCGCTGCCAGACTCGCTGACTGAGGTAGAGCGGATGCTAATTGACGTCTCCTTAAATTGACTAATGAAGTCTAGAAGCTTCTGCAGGTTTCTCTGAGTCTTGATCTGGTCAGCTAGCAGTTGTCTTTTCTCTGCGTTATGCTCGTCCAGATTCTCTTTGAGGCTTGCAGCTCTTACTTCAAGTTTTCGAAGCTCGACGCACAGTTTTATATTCTTCTCTTGTAAGCTTTTTCGCTCGGCTAATTTATCTGAAATAATGTTTAGTTATTATCGAAAGTGGAGTGTCAAGCGATTTTGAACTCTGTGCAGTGTAACTTTTATTGTGAACTCGACCTGCCCTGCACTTCAACTGCCCTACGTGGTCGTGGTAAAAGCCCAGACATTATTTACATGTCGGTATCAATTCAAAAACTGTGTAGATGCGCTGAAGTAAAAGGCGCCGTGTGAAGTAGTTACCTCTGTAGAGCTGCTTATGCAGTGCGGGGTCGGGGTCGGCGGCGGGCGCGGCCGGGTGCGGCGGGTCGGGCAGCGCGGCGCCACACTGCGCGCAGTGCGCGGGCGCCACGCCGCAGCCCGTGTGCTGCCACACGCCACACCCCGCGCACCACGCCAGCAGGGACGCCACGTCTGACAAGACGTAAGGAACAATTGATAAAATCTTAACACAAACTCGTTAATAAAATTGCTACCTTAGTAGGATGGGACTTTTGAAAAAGAGTAAGAAGGAATTCTGATAAAAAATCAATTAAAGGAATATAATTATTTACTTACCATTTCGACCACACACATGACACACTTTTTTATGTACTGCATCATGTGTTGTGTATACAGGCTCTACAGATAAGCTAGCCGGTAAAGTCGCCGCCCACGCAGGCTTGCCGTTGGTCCATCCTGTTGACACTAGAGCAAAATTATCATTCCTTTACAATATCATTCCTTTACAATTTCATTCCTTCAATTTCTATTATAAATTAAAAGTAATTAATACTTTACTTTTATACATACTGCAAAAATGAATACTATTATTAGACTTTTTTAAAGCTTACCTTTGTTTTCAGTTGATGATCCTGAAGGAGAGCCTTCACGAGACGTTTTATTCTGCGACTGAAATATTAATTATAAAAACATTTAAGTAATTAAAGCAAATGCATTCATAGCCATGTCAAAGAAATACTACTGAATGGTTTATCCACATGATTTTCATTGGTGTATTAAATAAGCAAATGACTACCCTGTTAGTATCGTGGACGCAAGCGCAACTGCAGAGCGTGATAGGTTCCTAGGTGCGATTCCCAGGCAGGACAAAGAGTGGTGGTATTTGTTGCTTCAAAAAGCACGTAAAGCATGCCTTCGGTCCCAATTTTCATTTTAATAAATACATTCGTTGATCTTTAAGTCGTTACGGGAAGTAAGAAGCCCGAAAGTCAAAAGCAGGCTTACCATAGCGGTATTGTATTAGCCAGTTATTGGGTAGTGGAGATCGTATATGCAGTAAATTCACTTTATGTAAAACACTGGTAACCAGCTGCATCTTGTAAGACTGGAAGCCAACATGGTTGGGAAAAAGCTAGGGAGATGATGAAAATCAAAGTAAAATATACTTACTTGTTGTTTTCGTAGTTTTGCAGACCTTGTCTGTGGCGGATCATTATGTGTCTGTAGGTATGGGAACTGGTTGTACTTTTTTTTCTTCTGTAACAATAAAATGTATGTATAGGTAAATATATTATATAAGGATTGGTGATTCCATTGCAAACATAGCTTATGTAGATTAATACCCACAGGTAACATTTCATAGCTTCCATAAACGAAGTCATTCCGGTTGGAACTTGTTGTAGACCTCTTGCGACGCTCACTTCTCTTTTTCTCTATCAGTTCTCTTTGTAATGGTGTCACTAGACCAATAAGTCTGAAACGTTAAGTCGATAAGATTACATTTTAAAAATGCCACTATAATGTTACAACATGAGTTTTTCTATGTCAAGCTGTGTTATGTGTATTGTTGTATTCAAAGGTTAAATATGTTGCTATTTTTGTTAATTGAAGAACATGTGTGGTGCAATCACATGACTTAGTAGGTCATTTCAATACTAACCTACAGCTGTGGTTTCTTTTTTATATTCACAGCTTGATATCATATAGTGGGTATCACTATGTATATGGAGTATTATAATATTATCCGATAATAAGGTATACTATCAGGCAAACAGTGTGTTTGCAACAAAAATTTGTCTACAATAATTTTGAATGTCATTGATTTAGCCAGGTGATTAGTGACTACCTTAAGAAGATCTCTTTGGTGACGGGTTCACCAGGCCCCGGGAGTGGAGGCGGCGACGGCGTCGGTGAAAGAACCGCGCCTTGAGATGAATCCGAATCTGACTTCTGTTCTTCCTGCCACTCATTGCCGTGTTGGTGCTTTGAATCACTGTCAATAAAAAAATATGGTACAATATGCAAAGAATTTTTTTTAATAGGTAGCAATAAATAGTTTTAAGTAGGTCCCTTACCTAAAAGCTTCTTTCACTTTGTTCAAGACATTCACAAAATTGTGTCTGCTATCATGCACAGTGTTAGGTTGCAGTTGAGCAAAATTCCTCTGATATTTATCCTTATCATCATTATCACTAAGATTTGAGTTCTCCTTTTCATTGGACAACTTGATCTCAATTTCCACATCAGAAATATTCTCCTTTATTTCATCACTACTGTTTTCAGTTTTAATATGTATTTCATTTAGGACGGATGGCTTTAATAGTGATACGGTTCTATTTCTGCTACGATATTGTATCTGATGGTCCCTCAGTTGCTGTGCCACATATCTATTATCATTTTCGACATTCACATGCTTGTTACGGGCCTTCAGCCTTTGCTGGTACAGCTCTAGTTCTCTCCGTAATCGGTCAACCACCAGTTTCTGTGATAAAAAAAACTACATCAGACAAGTAAACAAGTTTCAAAGAGACGAGATAAAGACAATGTTATTAAGAGCTTCACAAAGTATTATAGACAGTCATATTACAACTAATAGTCTTATTATAGAATTATTGTGGTCAAAAAACACAGACACACAAAAAAAAGTAATGCAGTTTTATACTTAGAACTTGAATATTTAATTTATTTATTATTAAGATTTATAATTATTTCATGAATTTATTTGTCACACAGCAATTTTTAAACAGTTTTTTTAACTTTGTGTCAAATTAGAGTAGGTATACAATTTTCCTCATGGTTCTATGCCAAAAAATTACACTGATTTTGAGTGATTTTGTCCACAATATTCAATTATGTAGTATATATATAAATAGATAAATGTTAACATTTAAAAAACTAACCAATAATACAAATACATAATATAATAATATATAAATAATATATGTTGTAGAATATACTTTAGAGTGTATTTTTACTAGTTTTCTTTGGATATACTAAGTATACCAATCTATTACACCACACACATGTTTTAAAACATTACTTACAAAGTGATATTCCTGTTTTTTAACTTATCAAAAAATCCTGAAACTTACTTGAGTTTGCCCAATTGCAATAATTTCTTTTTCGGCTTCCTTGACTTTAGATCTCAGATGAATGTTCTGCAAACCACGCATAATCATTTTATTATAATATAAAAAGTACCTACAACAGTTAAGAAAACAATGAATCTTTCTTACATTTACATCTTCTTGAAGGCGCGCAACCCAAACCTGAAAAAGTATAGAAATTAAATTTTAACGGCACTATTTCCTATAATATGTAGAAATAAAAAGTAATTCACAATCACTAGACCAACCTGATGGATTCGTATCGCGTTTTTTAAGTCCGACTGGGTTTTGCGAATATCTTCCTTTATTTCGTTAGATACTTCCATGCTTTCTAAATCTATTGTATAATCTAGATAACAGAACTTATTAACAGTTTGTATTCATTTAACTACTTCCACTTCAAAAGAAAACTAAACAAAACTAACGCTATGTTCACGAAGAAACAACTCTTGTTTCAGACTACAAGGATACAAGAAACGCAAAATTAAATTATGCTTTTATAAACTTTACACTTCGCGGGACGTTTATTACATAAGCGAATAAAAATAATTTGAAACATAATAAAATTACTTTCGTACTAAAAGTCTGTACCAAATTGGTTAAATTAAATAACAACACAACTTTATTCAACGAAGTCGAAGTGAGTTGAATTGAATTCACATACATACCTACACAGACATGACATAGTTAGTTTTACATGCACGTACATTACACAAATACACACACACACTCATACATTCCGGAAATATATAACAGGGAAGACTCTGTTACACGAAATGAAATTGTAAAGTATTAAGCCTGTAGTACAATCATACAATGGAAGTAGTAGTGGCAACTTTCAGTTGGTTCGGTTTCGGGCTGTGTCACTCTCTCTTTCTGTGGTTTCGAATAATAAATCGGGGTATCGAAGATTTAGATGTGCATAATTTTGAAAATAAAACACAATAGACCTAGTCATTTAAGACAAGCAGCCATTTAGGCTTTTACATTAGCTATAACTTAATGTAATATTTTACTTAATGGACAAATGGACATTATTCGACAATAATAATCGCTTGGCCAAGTAGAATATAAGAATTTGCTAGTTGCTACAATAAAAAAATATCTTACGTGTTGAAATTGGTTCATTCATTCGTTTCTAAAGTTCACTACACAAGAACACACAATGACATGACACACGGCACACTTCATTCGTTCAATTCAATCAATGTAGAAGCATTTATTTCGATGTCGAACTTGTTAGAAAGAAATTATAATAAAATACTCTGACAATAGATAATTAGACATTCATTGATTTTCTTGATCGTGTCCTACAATTCAGTGCTTAAATTTAATTATAATAGATTGATGCGATTGCAATAATTTTCAAGATTAAAAACGACATGTTCATGCTGAAATTTTCATGGTGATTGGCGCCTCGACAAAATTATTGTATTTGTACTACTAGGAATATTGCTAAAGAGACTTGAAAATGTCTATCAAACGACAAGCCACTACCGAATTGAATCACGACAATTGGGATCAAGATGACCCAGCCGACCATGAAGAAATGGGCAGTTTTAAAATTGCACCAAAGGAAATGCTTGAAAAACGGGTTATCAGGACTGCAAAAAGGCGTGCACAAGTTGCCGGTGACGAGGTAAGTCATAATATTTTATAAATCAAGTAGTGAAAATTGTACTTAAACATGGCTTATATAAACTAGGTGCAAGTGAGACAAGTACAGCCTAGAAATATTGACTTATACTAATGTATAGGTATAACTGTCTTATCTTGAGTTTTTATACATATGTTTAGTTATGTACGAAAATTTAATGACACAAGGCACAATTAATTTAGAAATTACTTCTTATACTAGAATTTTGGGAAGACATTATCTGTTTACCTATGTTTTGCAATAATAGATACAAAATTGTTTAGTAAATGATAATCTGTCACTGTTCACTTTTTGATACTTGCTTTTTGTTTGAAATTTCAGCCAAAGAAAAGTGTCTTCAGCGGATTTAGTGGATTCAACAAAGCACCACCAGCGTCATTTGACTTTTTGTCAAAATTGACTAATGGCAACAATGATAGCAATACTTCATCCAACAAGGCAGATTCATCAGTAACATCCAGTTTATTTACGAATAAACCACTTGCCAGTCCACCCTCTGGTATTTTTGGCAATCAGTCAACTACGACACCAACTAAGTCTCCATTTGGGTCACCATCAATGCAGACAGGTTCAAGTTCCCTGTTTGGCGTTCCTGCTCAAAACACCTCAACTCCATCTATGTTTATGACATCAAAAGCTGATTCCACCGTTAAAGATTCTCCATTCAAGATCCAAACTGTCACTAGCTCAACAGATAACAATACTGATTCTACAAAGTCATCTGTGGCACCTGTTACCTCCAATAAATTTGACATTCCATCTACCAGTGCTAACGTAGCAAAGTCATTGTTTTCGACTACTTCAAATTCAGCACCATTTAAAATACCAACAATGTCAAATGCTAGTACAGTGCAAAATACTTTTGGTATGGCAACAAAACCAGATGTGAATATAAATGAGACAGATAAAAAACCAGGAGACACCAAGAATGATAAAAAAATGAAATATTATTCAAAATTAAAAGGTTTGAATGAGTCTGTATCAGATTGGATTAAAAAGCATGTAGAGCTGACTCCCCTCTGCATACTTACTCCAATATTTAAAGATTATGAGAAGTATTTAAAAGAAATACAAGATGAATATGGTTCAGATAAGGAAGTTCATAAAAAGTTAGATAACAATGAACTTACCACAGGAGGCTCAAAACCACAGTTTGGCAATCCTGCTGCTAAGCCTGTACCTGCAACTGTAAACAATACGACAGGATCATCTATTTTTAATGTATCCCCAAGTTCAAAATCTCTATTTACTACACAAAGTACCGCCACTGCAGCAACTGAGCGACAAGGAAAATCAGGTTCATTTTCGTTTGGGGTTGGTTCGTCTACTAATACTTCAAGTACAATTACAACTAGCTCCGCAGGATTTTCTTTTGGAGCCATAACATCAAGCACAGCTAGCGCTGTAACTTCTTCTCCTTTCTCTTTTGCTACAACCACAAGCACAACAGCTGCCAATGGAACAGCAGCACCATTTTCATTTGGGATTGGAAAGCCTTTCAGCTTTAATTCTAATGTCAAACAAAACACAGATACTACTGAAGAAACCAATGAAGAAGATGATGCACCACCTAAAGTAGAATTTACACCAGTTGTTGAAGACAACACCGTTTATGATAAGCGTTGCAAAGTCTTTGTCAAAAAAGATGGCAATTTTGTTGACAAAGGTGTTGGCACACTTTATATCAAGAAAGTTGAAGACAGTGGAAAACACCAGCTCCTTGTTAGAGCCAACACAAATTTGGGTACTATTTTAGTTAATTTGATATTGGCGTCTGCTATCCCTACACAACGCATGGGTAAAAACAATGTTATGTTGGTATGCATACCCACACCAGAATCAAAGCCCCCACCTACACCTATTTTAATCCGGGTGAAAACTCCAGAGGAAGCCGATGAATTACTAGAAACTTTAAACAAATACAAAGCATAAAATATTAATTGTACTGATTTAGTTTATATGGAGAATAATTACTGTATCTATAATTATTAATTAGCTGGACTAGAGTAGCCAATTTTATGCAAGAAATGTATTTTTATTTAAATATTTTTTTGTATAATTGTGTTTTAACATAAAACTTCACTTGAAACAAATTATGTATTGTAAGAATGTAGTCCTTCATCATTAAAAAGTGATATTCGTATCATTATGTAAACGATGATTTTGATTGTGAATCTTGAGATAAAATACACGATTTCCATTGCTGAATATTTCGTTTCAGATGACCCAATGAATTTGATGATTTAAATAGTTCTTTCTTTCTTGCAAAAACACGACTAATATTAGGTTGGGACCTGTCACACACTCATGGTGAAGAGTAGAATGATGCAGGTGACCTGACTTTTGCATTCTCCACCAAATTGCGACTGTAAATATAGCGGGTAAGTTAAAGTGGGTCAGCAATGAGAGATTTAAAAAAAGAACTTACACCCGATTCGGGAATCGTACTAGATCTAAATTTTAACTCAGCAGTCAGCCGAGTTCACGCACATGATACCATCGAGGTAAGTACGGAAACCAAAGCCCCATGATAGATAGGTAAGTTTATCAAGTGTACTTGGATGGCCTAATCCGAAAACAAAAGTACTCATTAGATTTGAAGAATTTATTTTAATTTTCCAGTATAAGTAATGATTTATGAAAAAAATAACATTACAGTAATCGCCAAGCTTTTAGTGAATGAAGGTTCAATCAGCTCAGGGGATTTTTTTACCTAACTACGGCCAATCAAAAAGGAAGGTTATGATTTTAGCATTCTATATAAATGTATGCATGTTGACCTGTTGTCCATGTACATATCAAGCTATACATTTCCAGTATAAGCTGACCTCTCATTGTGTGGTCCAAATCCTATAGGTACAATGAGAGATCAGCATAAACTGGAAATGTATAATTATGTAGCTGTGTGTATTTGTCGCGTAGATATTACGACTGAAGCATCGTTGGAAGCTTTCGCAACTAAAATGGTGTAATAATACAAGGTTTTTAAAATCAATAATTATAGATTCCTGGCTTTTTTCTGAAATCGAATGATGGATTTCCTAGTTATCAAAATCAGACCCGAGTACGTTTTCACTGTTTTACAGGAGTAGTGCAAGGATACATTGCGAGATGTTTGTGATGTTCACCAATATAATTATTTCATTTTTCTAGGCATGCACAGCGAAACTCTGGTGGAAAATAGCTTATTAAAGGGCACGTTTTCTATATGCAAAACAAGTGACTTTTATGATTCCAGCCAAGCTTAGCTTCAGTTTATTATTAAACTGTTGCCCTTCTGGCAACTTGAACGACAGCAAGTCACAATAAATTTCGTTTTTTTAGAGTTCCGTACCCAAAGGGTAAACGGCATCCTATTACTAAGCTAGCTAGACTCCGCTGTCCGTCCGTCTCTCAACAGGCTGTATCTAACGAACCGTGATAGTTACGACAGTTGAAATTTTCACAGATGATGTATTTCTGTTGCCACTATAACAACAAATACTAAAAAAACAGAATAAAATAAATATTTAAGGGGGCTCCCATCCCATACAACAAATGTGATTTTTGTGCTCGACATTGATAACGGCAAAATGTAAACACTTGAAATATTCACAAAATATTTAGTTATATGCTTTAAAAAATAAATAATTAAATTAAAATAAAACAAGTATTTAGGGAGACTCCCAACAAACGTGTTTTTTGTGCAAATGAAGTTTTTATACATGATGGTACGGAACTCTTCGTGTGCGAGTCCGACTCGCACTTGGCTGGTTTTTTTTTTAATTGGGTGATTTGAATTCAGATTGGCATGCAAATGAGAAATTATTTATCACAAAAGCCGCCTTTTATCGGCATAACTTCGTAATGTCGATACCATTAATGAATATAAATATTTGAGGCAGAATGAAGCACCCTACTTCTTGAAATTTTAAACTAAGTACCACTAGGATTGCATATCTCTGTTACTTAAAAGATAGCAAGTTTCTGGTATGTGAATGATGAAATGTAATTTTTAAGAATATTATCACGGGTTATGCACCATCTCTTCCTACTAATTTGTACGCCACGATATGCGGCTGAACATGTTAGAACTTTTTTCTTTTGTATTTCACTATTATCTTGCAATGTACACCATCATGTATATATACAAATAAAATTTACTTACTTACTGGTATCCGATTTCTACCAGTGGGTAATATTCTTGGAAACAATAAAAAAAAACCAATGCAATTAAACTAGTCATATTTTATTACAAGACTATGATACACTTAAATACCAGTAGTATTCATGGCACTGAGCAATATTGTAAGCCCATGTAGCCAAATTACAATAAATTACAATTCTAGGATAACCTTTTCTTTTAAAATGATTTTTTATCATACAATTTTCCCACTAGAATAACACAAATATTTTAAATCATAGGTACCTAGTATGACTATGCACCACATAATAATGTTACGATGTATTTTGAGAGACAAATTATTTTACATATTTATTTTTAAATAAAATTCATTAGGCATCCAACAAATGATCAAAAAGTCATAAATAAAATTTAAATATTGCACACTATGTACCAGCAACATAACTGTTTGGGGTCATTTGCCCAAGACCCATTTGAATCCTGTGCATATGGATCTCTACATTATTTTGAAAAAATTTTTGGTGATGTGGTTCTAATTTCATTTTTATTTGTTCCATTGTGCCCTGCAAAACAGTTAATTCATATGCATTTTGATCTGAATCAGACAAGCTTTTAACTTGAAGCATTAAAGCAATAAGATCTGTAATAAGATCAATTAAATTGGCATCTTTAACAGATCCCTTGTTATTTTTCTCTACCAACAAAGATGCCTTTTCACGGCATATTTCTCTCAGGTGTGAAGGCACTAACATTGCAGCCAAGCTAGGCTCTGGGGCAATTTGTTGGCAGTACTGTTGAACATCATTTATATAATCTTGTAAATCCATATTCATTTTTTCCAAGTCAATTACAACTGCAGCATATTTTCTTTCAAAATCCTCTGGCATTTTCTGACCAAATGATTTTCTCTTCTCTGCATCACAGTTATATTCTTTTAACAAATTAATTTTGTCTCGTTTAGCATTTAATATTCTTCTCAACTTGACAATTAGCTCTAAAAGTGCAAATGGGTAACTGCCAATAGTATCCATTTGTTTTGCTATGTCTGAGCAACCAATAAGCGGGTCACCTTGAGAATTATTGTTTGTTGGTTCATACAA
Source organism: Caradrina kadenii (assembly GCA_947462355.1). Taxonomy (NCBI): domain Eukaryota; kingdom Metazoa; phylum Arthropoda; class Insecta; order Lepidoptera; family Noctuidae; genus Caradrina; species Caradrina kadenii. The sequence goes on along the minus strand of OX381677.1, from coordinate 6,085,000 downwards.
ACTAAATATATCTTGAAGCACAAAACGTGGTCGGAACTTCTTTGCTATACTGGAAAGACTTATAGTATCTGGCGGTTCATTAGATAGAACTTCATAATCTGGCACTGAATGTGTGCCTAGTTTTGGCCGTTCAAACGTTATCCTATATGTATTGTTGGATGTGTCAACTGCATCTATACATCCTGTAAATAAACCATCCTGAGGTTTACGTAATCTTGCTGTTACTTTAGTTCCCACGACTAATTGCATTGGTATCTCGTTTGGTAAGTCTTTTACACTGATGTCAGCAGCTTTTCTTTGTTGTATAAATCTTATTAATTTACGTTTCCTCTCAAGTTCTCTTCGCTCTTCATCAAAAAATGCCTGGGAACATCTTCGGGGCTTGCCCATCATTCGCCTAATTTTAGACCATTGTACTTGTGTCAATTTTCGGTTAGTGAGTTGTGGAAAAGATTCTCTCAGACAAATCATGAAATCATTTTCTCCATCAAATAAAACCTTATCAATGTTACTGTAGAAATATTCAAAACACACCCATTTATGAGCCTTTGGTAGCTTCAACAAATTTCTTAACCTCATTCCAATTCGATGCCCAGACTTGGTATCTGGCGATTGAGGTCCAAGAGGTTCAGATTTCTCATCATACTTTTCACTTGCCCTTTGGACTTTAGATGGTGATTTCTGTTTTTTAGCACTTGGTTGTTTGTTAGGAGTTTTAGAAATAATTTTCGGAGTCCGTTTTGGTGATTGACGTGGTGGCGAAGTATTTACAAAATCATCAACAAATATAAATCTGTTTTTCTTTCTGATGCGAGCTGGCATACCTCTTGCGTTCAGTTTTTGGACAGGTTCACTTGGAGCTGGTTTTGGCGGTAACTTAGTACCGACCCTGTGAAGACCAAGCGCGGCAGGGCCAAACGCTGGGGGTTCTTCATCTTCTTCGGGAAAATCCATATCCATTGGTTCATCTTTAACTCGATAGTGTGATCTGGGCGAAAAATCCTCTTCATCATGGTCTCCTAAACAAAATAATACACAATTTATATAACTCACAGTCAAGGAAAGTTACAACTATGAATTCAAACGTTATATCATTATTTGAAAACAATTAATTATACATTAAAATAAGTAAAGCACTTTATTTCTTAGTTCCAATGATAAACTGATTGACATTTCGGCTGAAAATTTGAATTTTTTCAAATTTTGAATCTTGCGAACAACATTACAATCGTAGCTGCAGAGGAGAGCACATTTTATCAATCCTAGTTAAATACTGGTACGTACTTAAATAAAAAAATAATTCGTTTCCACAACATTTAAATAATCGGAAAGGTTAAATAATTTATTAAATAACATTATAAACAAAACTTACTTTCTGATTTATCCGCCATGTTGATGTGTAAATTTGAAGACGAGAGCGCCAAGAACAAATACAATCGGATACTATCTGTGGAATAAACTATACTATACAGGGCCCCAGCGGTCTACGCTGGGGCCCTGTATAGTATATAAAAATATTATTTTTTACATCATTGTCGGCAATATAGAATATATTAAAAAAGTAATGGGTGGAGATGACTAAGCTTTGATTGTTTTGGTAATTTTGTATATTTATTTTGATTTCAATCGAATTATTAAGGAGACCTTGCATTAGTTGTTGTTGATTCTTAGTCTGATCTGAACATTATATGTACTGCCGGCATTTGGATTGGTCATAGGTAACCATGGAAATAGTACCTATTTAAGTGTTTTTACCCAAGCCCATGGTATGATAGTACAAGTTTTGAGTCTGTCGTAACGAGACGTCCATTCCGTCAATCCAATTCTCGTCTGCAATTATGTCAAACTGCCAAATAACTATCCCACTACGCTGCCGTGCTGCTACTGCATCCAAGGACCTTTTAATAATAAAAACTTCTTAACCGTCTCTGTCTTAGTCTAGCCCGATCCTGCATGTCCCCTTACTGTTAATCCCCAGCGACGGCGACGCCTAAAGCCCAAATCCATATCCCACAGGAGTTGTACACAGGTGTCCTTACTAATTTATTATTATGTCTGTAAGCCTTAATGTAATTTATATAGCACCGCAAGATAGCCCAGTGAAGCAGCTTACAACCTCCTAGGTTAATTTGCAAGATGACAATTCGAAAAAGAAATCTGTCTATGTCTGTTTACGACGTTTTATTGAAATATTACTAATGTTGTTATTTCAAGTGATATTAATAATTATTACTTTTTGTGATATAATTAAAATAAATGCAGCTACAAATGCATCTCATTTGGAAGTTACAGCCTGTTACGACAATTCTTCATCTTTTGATGTGGTTGCAAATAATCTGAGAGTAGTAGATGTTGTTACCGGATCTAATGTGCACCTATGGTGTCATTTTTGGTAGGTAATAAATTTAGTTATAAATTAAACTCTAAATACATTTAAAACAATAAATAATGTCTATATTATACACATCGTACAGGGATTGCACGGGGTGGCGTCCGCCACAGTACCTACTCTACGTACTTACATTGAATTCTAATATTATTTACAATGTATTTTTAGCGAGGCTAAAGAGGACTACTACTCTAAATTGTGGTTTTATAAGCCAAGAGGTAACACAAATGCACAGGAACACGTATTATCAGAAATTGAAAATAATGATTTTAGTACCAAAGTAATAATATCACCAGTTCATACTTTGAGTATACTTAATTTCAATATAAATGATTCGGGAATTTATACGTGTAATAGTCCTGAAAAAATGAAAAAAGGAAACATGTTCATGTACATTCTCGAAGGTTAGTCTCAAAATAAGTTACCTAGAGACTATGAGGTATGTCCAGCACGTTGCATTTTATATACATATAAAATCATATCACTAGCTTATGCTTTTTTTTTTAGGTGGGTGGGAAATCATCAAATAACTTCTCCCGCCCTGGGCGGGGCGGGAGGGAGTGTCGGACTTTTACTGACTAAAACCCACCCATGTTCCTTCTTGTGCCCTTTGCGTTCCGGGGGCGCGGTATCTCTTACGAACAACCCACAGCCCCGGCAGGCATCGGCCCTCAGTGGCCCCTTCCTTTTGCTGACATCTCTTTGAGGCACTAGCTTATGCTTGCAACTTCATACTAGTAGTTTTTTCACTCGCATTAGGTAACGTTTCTGGTTACTGCTCCGCACCTATTAGTCGTAGCGTGATCTTACATAGCCTTTCTCGATAAATGGACCATTCACCACAAAAATATTTTTTCAATTCAAACCAGTAGTTCCTGAGATTACCGCGTTCAACCAAACAGACAAACTCTTCAGCTTTATAATATTAGTATAGATACTGAAAAGTCACCGTTAAGTTTTGTAAGTACATAAAGGTTTACAAAAACTTTTCGACCGTTGGGAGTTTTAATGGTTTTTTTTATATAACAGGCGTCATTAATGTCGAAACCAGTCCGATAGTTGGTACGTTCATTCAATGGCAAGAATACAAACGAAATTACTTCGATCCCATAAATAAGAAATTTAAAATATCAGAAGAAGAACTTTTCAAATCTCTAAGAAGGGATTTTTTAACTTTTAAATTAACAACGATTTGGGAAAACTGGGGTGAATGTAAAGAAATTGATCATCAGAAAGGTGTGCGCAAGAGAGTAGGCAGATGTCGTTTACAGCGCAGTGTAAACAATACCACGTTTGAGGTAAAAATTTCATTATTTGCATTTTTAATTATGTTGCTGCCCCAATTAATAACGAAACAAAAATAATTTTACCCCTACCCAGCCAGGCGAATAGGGTACGGGAAAGTGCTGAGGTATAGCCGGCCGGTTGTATACGTCCGTTTATAATAAACCATACATCACCGCGAATCCGGCAAAATTATCGGTCCGTCGTCCGGCGAAAAAAACAGACGTATATAAGCGGCCTAAACCTATCATCACGTAGGTACATTATAGTATAGTACCTACCCTTAGCAGATATTTTGCCTTTATTACAGAGAATGCCGTTACACGTTTCTTCTAACACTGCTCCCGTGTCACATTTAATTGATGGCTATGAAATTCCCTGTCGTTCATTACAACTCAATATTACAATGCCTAAAATTAGTGAAATTGTTAGAAATATCCCCGACTTTGAAGCAGAGGAAAAGTGTCATGTTATAAAAAGAGGTGGTAACAAAAGTTCTAGATTTTTTTTTATTTTAGCATTCGTTTAGCTAGTTCGTTTAGTTAAGCTAAGTGTGCATTAGGGGTGAGCTGACTTGGTGGCTTGAAATGGGATTGGCAAGTTTTAATTGTCAATAAATTACGTTTTAAAAATTCTACTCCTCCTAACATAAATGTAATAACTACTTATATGACAATTATGTCACAGGATTATAGTATGTTACACTTTAGCAGAACATAAATATTCGTTAATGGCGTCATGGGAAATATTTAATTAATTATTATATTTTTGCTACAGTGAAGCACAATGCAAATAAGGATAAGAATAAACACAAATCTATGAAGCAAGTAGAAGAAAACAGTCATGTAATACTTTCCTGTACGGAAGCAGTTTCAAATTCAGACTTACTGTGGTTTAAAGATGCAAAACTATTAAATTCTTTAATGAGGTAGCGCAAGTTACAGATCAAAGATCAATCTGACATCTGTTCAATCCATTTTCGTAATCCTGATTGACAGTGGAATGATGTAAAATATTATGTTAATTGTGTTTCTTTAGTTTCAATCAGATTTGACAGCAGATTGAAGGATTGAACCGGTACCAGATTAATCGTTTATTGTAATACTAATAATGATTTCATGAGGAAATCGTTATATTTTAATAGTCTAACGAGACGCTATTAATGTATTTTACAGAAATAATAAAAAAATTAAGAATGAAGAAGAACCTCATATATCGGTAGACAATAATAATTCTCTGCACATATTACACATTAGTAAAAAGGAAGAAGGTAATTATTCATGTCTCTTAGATGGCAAAAAAGTTCAAGAGTTTGAAGTAACGGTCGTGATAAAATCAAAATTGTTAAATGAAGGTAAAGAAATTAAGTTTATTTTCGTTAATTATAATTATGTAACTGCCTCGGTAGCCTAGTGGTCCTAAGCGCGACTGCTACGCTAGAGGTCTTGGGTTCGATTCCCAGGTCGAGCAAAAAGTGTTATTGGGTTTTTCTATGAAATTCTCAGTAGCAGCTCGGAGTTAGGATTTGTGCCCGGTTAATGGCAATAGGCTCGCCCCTTATTACATGGGACTTAAATATACCGGCGAACTGTGGGTGTACATTGTTACACCTCTGCCTAACCCTTCGGGGAATACAGGCGTGAGTGTATATTTTTTTTTTTTTTTTTATAATTATGTATAAATAAATTGTTACTAGGTAAGATAAGAATAAGTTATTTTTTGTTCCAGAATTTATTCGTTATTCGATTTATCTAGGTTTTGTACTGGCACTGGCGATGACGTGTTACTGCGCAGGAGTATGTATTGCTTGGCATAGAAGATCTTCTTTTGTAGATCCGCTGAATATGAACAAAAAAGGTATTCATGAATACCATCGTTTTCAATGTGAGCGAGAGAAGCTATTGAAGTGACAATTATTATATCGTGTATTTGTTATCCTGAGTTGTGCTCATGAATTACATGCAGCGAAATCCTGCGAGGTCAGACTACCCATAATCTATGGATTTAAAGTAGGAGTCACAGTACTGACAGTGACGGTATTGACACATGCTTGGTACTGTCACTCTGGAGTCGCTTTCTGTCTGACTGTTTTATCTGTTACACTTAACAAACAAACGTTGACGTTACATTACAATTGACAGCTGACGCGTACGGCGTAGTGAACAAACGTACAGTAAAAGTTGCAAATGAGTTCGATTAAAAAAATGAAAAGTTTTAAACATTAATGTGTTTGTATTTTGTCCCTTTTGTTAATATTATATTATTACGAAATGAACTGCAGTAGCGTGTTTTTCTGTACTATATTTATATTATTTGTGGCACAAGGAGTTCAAAGTAAGTTTTCACTTTTATTTTTGACACGACTTTATTTATCAAGGTAAAGTGAGAGTTGTTCAACAATACCTTGTTAGAATGTGTGTAAGTCATTTGATTGTGTAGAAAAATAATATAATTCGAACCTTTCCTTGTTATTGATGTGATTTTTTTATCAATATGCTTAAATTGTGTAAAATTAGAAAGTTTGTTAAAGTTTTTGTTTGCAAATATCCAATATTTATAGAAGTATTTTTAACGTTACAGGTTTACATAAGCGATGCATAAGATGTAGATCGCGAGGAGAACTTGGTACTTGTGGTGATCCTTTTCCAATAAATGTGACAGAGACTGTGATTGAACAAGGTCTTCATGTTGTGGCCTGTCCCTCAGGATGGTGTGGCAAACTAATTGAAGGCACTGTGGGGACTTTCCGGTCTGATGGTAAGCTATTAAACTCAATTACAATATTTTTTTAAGGCAATGAAATTGCAATCTATATAGTTAAAATATTGTCTTTTCATTACACTGCCAAAAAGCTTTTTTATTATGTCAAAATATTTTATGCTCAAGATACAAAAGTGTGTAAGACTTTATTATGTAGCAAGCCTTATGTATGCCTGAGTATGTAATAAAGTTTGAATGTACTCTTAGTATAAAATTAGCAGTGATTTTCCAGTCGTCAGATATGTTATCTGACAAAATAAAAATCTTGTTTTCCATAATAACCCTTGATATAGATACCTAATTAATTAATAAACCTAATTTTTAAATTTTTCCAAACAAATTTTTGATGTACACAGGTAATCCTTGCTATAATTCGTGCTTATAATTTTATATTCCTTCAGTTTTGGGAACTATTAAAGTGCAACTGGTTATTATTTCCAATGTAGGTAACAAATACATACATGTATTTAACGTAATTTCACAGATTATGGTGCTGCAACTGAACGCATGTGCCTTCAACGAGCCCCGAGTGATTACGAAGAAAGGTGTGCATACACTATGTGGAACCGTAAAAAGGTTTACATGTGTTTCTGTAATGGTGACTTGTGTAACTCAGCAGTTAAAGTCTCTGTATATCCACTTATACTTGCAATAGCAATCTTTCTACCCATATACAACTATTATTTCTAAAGAACTTGTGTCTCAAAGAACTTAAGAATATTGTGATATGTATGTTATGGAACTATGTGATTGCAGCTCTAATGTTGTTGCTCTAGGGTTGCTTTTCAGATATTCAATATAATTCAGATTACCAACATAAAAATGGGGCAAACTACTAATTGTACCATCAGAAATTTAGATCATAAATGTCATAATAACAATTCATATCATTATATTCTCAATTAGAAATCTATTTTTTTAATAATATTTTTATACTATGTATATTTAGATATAAAGTTAAAACCATAATCATTCTATATTTATAAACCTGTCCATCCTAAGCTTAGTAGTCAAGCTTTGTTAATTATGACTATTTTTTTTGTCTTCTTTTCTATTTAATATTTGCATTCCATTTTTGAAAAATGCATGTGACTTTTGAATTGTATTGAGTATTTTAAAGTTAAAAATCCGAATTACATATTTAATTTTGCTTTTATATTTTGGAATCAACAGGGTCCTAGTTTTTTTTTCCCCCTTTTCTTTCTTTTTTAATGCCATTAAGTTCTTAAGATTAGGTTCTATTTATATCTTAATGACTTTGATAGTTTACAATAATTGAATGTAGTGTGGTGTTACATTAGTGATTCCAATACCACAATGTGTTGTCCAAATTATGAATTGTGATGATAACATAAATTGACTCTTTAAAATGATATCATCATTATGATATTGTTTCATTGTTCCTGCATTACCAATTATTATGAATATTTATTAGTGTATATTTTAGTTACATGGTTTAAAAAAATACCTGTTCTAAAAATACTGGTTTTTTTTTAAAACCTTGTAAGTGTTTAATACTATGTATATTTAATGATTATTGTTTGTAGATTGAGATATACTCATAACCAATAAGGTAATTCCTCAAGTATGCTAATAAAATGTGTTCAATCTGTCACTGCCTTTACACCAATAATACATAATTTAATATAAATAATTGTAAGTTTCATAACTTCTACATTTTGCGAATGTGTAAGAAAGTATGAAATCTTTGTTATAGTTATTAGGTACATAAGCATTATAGCTAATGAAAAATATTGCTTAATTGATTTATTCCGTCCACTAATAGACATTCCATTTTTTTACAACCTGCAGGTAATTTTTACTGTTATAGAATATGACATTATTGTGTTTTGATCTGTAAGGTACTCATCATGTGTTTATGTTTGAAACATCTCAGTATACCTGAAATCTCTTTTTTTGAGACTGATTTCGTGTGTTTTACAATATATTTTTTATGCTGGCAGCTCTGAATATACAGCTAAAACTGATTGATTAACAAAAACCGTTGACGAAAATTGTTTTAATACTCAAACATACATACCTAGTGTAGGTAAATACGTACATAATATATTTATGATTTTTGTAAATGATAAAATAAAACTAGATAGTTTGAGTTGTGTATAATATTAATGACTTTTTTATTGAGTATTTTTACAGTTGTATACAAATATATAATTGCAATTTTTTATGCTTTTTTTTTTCGTCGGATCTGGGAGCGCTAAGGTCGGTTATAGGGCCACGTGTGACGTATGCTAGCTATCCTATGAGGTTTTAAATTGTTCTCTATCCTGAGCTCTTGGTTGGCGAGCAGAGAATCGATGTGAGGTATATCATGGAAGTAGTAAAGACCATGGCGACTTGTCCTCTTGACTGCTGCTATTGCTTCTGACCCCTCTAGTAGATAGGGGTCCAGGGATTCGGCTTCTGAAAAAGAAAGTTTAGTTAAAGATGTTACTCGAGCCTTCGGCGTGAAAGAAGTAAGCATCATCATCATTTCGATTAACAGGTTAAGAAACGTATTTCGCGAAACTGTTTTCATATTTTTTGATGAACTTTTTATATTCTCACATATCTACTGGAGTTTTGACTACTATACAATGCTAACGACTCGTATGCTCGTAGTGCTATTTACAATAAGTTTTACCTGACAATACCTCACTGCGGCGATTGCTAGCAGCCCCAAACCGCGGCGGGTTAAACGGCGGTATGAACAGACCTTCAGGCCATAGTGACTCCGGGTCAGGTGAATCTACCTTGTATGGTGATGGCGGCAACACAGGAATCGCAACATCTGTAATTAGAAGATGAGTGACGTGTGATTTATAATCGTCGGCATGGGTACTTAGAGTAGGTATCTCATTTCTAACTAGGCTAATGCGTTTCCTGGGATGTCGGCAGCTTCTGTGTGTTTGTATAATTAGGCTAACGAGGGTATCGGAAGAGACAAACTGTTTAGGGAGGTCTGGGAGGGAATACTGTGAGCAACACTGGTAATCCAAAAGCTTCTTCGCAGTTGCTGGGGACAACCACAGCAGAAGATTTAGACTTTGAGTCCGGCATAATGGCACCTATGAGAATTTCCTTAGTTATATAAGGAGGTGCGTGAATTTTCCTGACAAAACACAAAATTAAAAATTTTAAGTAACCCCCGACAAACAAATAAAAATCCCTACCGCAGATAACAAAAGAGCTGATAACTTTGAAACCACTGAACCGATTCCCATCAAACATAGCTAAGAACACTCCCGACTAATATACCTTTCAAACAAACAAAAAAATGGTTCATACGTTCGGGAGCTACGATGCCACAGACAGACACGTCAAACTTATAACACCCCGTTGTTTTTGCGTTGAGGGTTAAAAATTGGTTAAGGTCATGAGGTCCAACAGCGGACGTTTTTCAACGATGATGTAGGTATAGAAAGCACAAAGGTATACGTACCCATGTAATTGTTGTACTGCCACGGTGCTCCGTTCAGTGAGTTGTCGCGGTGGTAGGAGTCTTCGTTGTTGAAGGGTATCGTCGGCTTCACTCGGGGATAGCCTGTTCCTCGAACCGGCGGAACTGAAATCATAGAAAATCTTTAATTAGAGCGATTCGTAACCCAGATAAACAAAGAACTGCCTCGTTGGCCTAGTGGTCCTACGCGCGACTGCTACGCTAGAGGTCTTGGGTTCGATTCCCAGGTCGAGCAAAAAGTTTTATTGGGTTTTTCTATGAAATCTCAGTACCAGCTCGGAGTTAGGATTTGTGTCAAGTGAGCCAAGTGGTCCTAAACACGATTGCTACGCTAAAAGTCTTTGGTTCGATTCACAGATCAAGCGAAGTGGTACTGGGTTTTACTATGAAATTCTCAGTGGCAGCTCGGAGTAAGAATTTGTCTCCGGTTAATGGCAATAGGCTGGAGAGCCTATATAGCCAGTTCGCCGGTATGTTTAGATCCCATGTAATAGGGGGAGCCCTATTACATGGGATCTAAACATACCGGCGAACTGTGGGTGTACATTGTTACACCTCTGCCTAACCCTTCGGGAAATATAGGCGTGATGGTATGTTATGTTTATGTTATAAACAGAGAAGTGCATTTCTGGCAATGTAGATATTATGTACCTACCTACCTATAGAATATCTACTGTGTAGTATGATATCCACATTTTGCCAGTTATTTTAACGTTTTACGTAGGAGGCGAACTCATTAATAATAAGCTACATTCCAAACTAAAAAATTCCTGGTAAAAAACCTATCCGACCTGGAAATTAAAGCCCATCACCCATACTCCACCAACGAGGCAGTCAAATATAATAACATTGCTTATATTATTTATATTGCTACCCTAGAGCTTAGGCCATTTGTGCGCATGACCTTAGGTACTGCAGAGTAGATAGGTAGGTACGAGTACTTAAATGAAAGGTAAAAGTTAGCCGTATGTAGATACTACAATGTTTATACAATAACAACATACTATCACGCCTGTATTCCCCGAAGGGTTAGGCATAGCTGTGTACCAATATACCTACACCCACAGTTCGCCGTTATGATTAGGTCCCATGTAATAGGGGGCGAGTCTATTGCCATTAACCAGGCTCAAATCCTAACTCCGAGCTGCTACTGAGAATTTCATAGAAAAACCCAATAACACTTTTAGATACTACTCTACTAAATAAAAATGTTCAAACTCTGGTCACAATGTCATCTCAGCGACAATCAATATCGAGGCATTTTTGACAGATTGAAACTGAAATAAGATTTTGATCGGTTATAAAAGTTAGTAGACGGGCCCCCCGATTTCTACACTAGACCTTTATTGGGTTAACGTAGCATCATGTTGGAGTAGACAGGGTCATCTTTCCATTTTAGCCATAAATGGTCTTACTTGAAAGTGTGTATTTAATCGAAACCAGCCACTATTCACTCGACCTGGGAATCGAATCCAGGATCTCTCGCGTAGCAGTCGATGTGATGCGTCGATGTAATGTTTATACAATATGTATAAATACCTACCTTTTCCGTTTCCGAGAAAGTAATAATCGTTCTTGCTCACATAACAAAGTGTTTAGTAATGTCAAAATAAATGGTCGCACGCTATGCGTCACGCTAATTCAAGTTTTTAACTTACGCGGTAAGCTTCGGAAGGAAGATTGTCGGTTGTAATTTTTCCTCGCGAGCAATGGCAGGGGGTCACCGACCCCGTGCGTGAAGCTTCTTGCAGGCGTGTTCACGCTGACGTGAGAGGCAAACTGTGTTCCAGCCGAAGCATGTGCTGCCATTTGTAGAAATAGCAGTATGCTGATTGTGTTTTTGAAAACATTTTTTGATGCCATCTGTAAAAGAAAAACAGTTTGATTAGGTAGGTGCCGTAAGTATACTGTATTTGAGAACAAAAAGGTGTAAGTCATAGAGCCTCCTCTCGCTTGTTTGAAGTTTGTGCTCACGACTCTTGCCGGTTACTATATGACTTAGCCGATTGCCATCCAGGCAGAAATCCCGACTCCCGGGTGTCTACAGACAAATTTCTTATGGAAAAACCCACTATAAAACTTTCGATAGTTGTGCTTGCGTAAGACCAATTTGGTACACTTAGTGGATTATTATTTCAATTAGGTCAAAGTTAAGTCCCCGTAAGCGAAGCCGCGGGCTCAGCTGGTGTGGAATATGGTAGATACCTCTAAGATCCTTCAGATACGTCTCAAAAACGTGTCTACTAGATAGGAATTAAGAAGGCAAGTATTTATAGAAGATTCTAGTTGATTCAAAATGAAGTATTTGCATTAATTCATTTGCTTATTTCATATTTGTTTTTATAGGATAGGTAGGCGGTTACGTTTGTTTTGGTTGTCTAATTGAGTGCCTATTGAAGTGACGCGGTTTGCCGTGATTATTGGTAAGGTTACTTACCTTCAATCATGGTATTTTGAAGAAAATTAACGTTCTGAAACTAAATAGCCCAAGATGGAGCCTGGCTATGTTACTTAATTTGTTCATTGTTCTTCTTCTATGTAGCCAAGGAGCTAGGTCTTTTTATTATCAAGCCAAGCCGTCTACGGTTTACCCATCTAATATTGATGTAATAAGAATTTATATTGTAATTGAACGACATAGTATGTAGGCAGTTGTTTCATAGAAATAATCATTACAGATGTAAATAATAATATATTTTTTTAGAAACCATTGATTACATTAATTTAATGCATGGTTTAGGAGGACAGATTTATTATTTATCTATTCAGAAAAGGCCCAGCCATGTAACTGATTAAAAGCTCATTAAGCTGTCCGATAATCACATAATAATAGTATATTTTACTGCCACTTCGTACACATAGTAAGATTGTCACTACTTATTCATGTGTAGGATATAAGTTTATATCTACTTTGTTCCTTTAAAGATAAAGCTAAGTAATCTACCTACCTGGCTAATGTTGCATTCGCGTGTGGTCACGCCATATTTCATTCATAAAATAATGCCTCTAATAGTTTGTTTCAAGGTGGATTTAGTGACACCGATTTAATTCTAATTTCTGGTAATTTGAAGCCCTTGAACCTGTCAGTACCAAGGTTTATATTTTGGTTTCTTTCCAACATAATTTAGAAGTCATATTATAGAACTGCCCCGTTGGTCTCGTGGTCGCAAGCGCGACTGGTGAGCGTGGGGTCTCGGGTTCGATTCCCAGGCGGGCATAAAGTGTTATGTGTGTGTTTGGAAGCCTCAGCCTGGACTTTGGAAGTTGATGGTTCGACACCCCCGTGCTTAAGTAAAAAGACAAGAGAAAAAAATTATTTCTTACTTTTTTGAGTTTTTTATTGTTACTTAAAAATTTCAATTTTATTTTTATCTCATTCTTTTTAAATTACTCGCGGACCTTAAATCCTATAGATAACTACTTACTTTACTACTACCTCGGGGATTAAAAATGAAGAAAACAATTTTTTTTATGAATTAATCTGCCAAAATAAATTAACCAGAGCATCGGATCCGGTTCCTCTCACAACCTTCAGATAAGGTTGTGACTATAAAATGCTTTATTTTGTATTTCTTGAGTCATTTAACAATATTTTATTACTAATCCACCTGTAGGCACCTATTGACAATTACGATGGCTTGGCTTATCTAATATTCATATAGGTAAGCTGTAGCTGTACGTAGCATTTACTATTTAACTACTGTTCATAAATAACTACTTAGGTACCTACTTAAGTACATAATTAAGGTTTAGGAGCAAAAAAATGAGTTATGATGTCAAGATCAAGAGAATTTCAAATGCTTTGTTTTGGGAATATTATCAAATTTATTGAAGTACCTAATTGACGACGATTGCGTGTTCATCCCATGCTAATGTTTATGGTAGTATTTCTATGGAAACCTCATGACGATTACATCATCTATCATAAGTGTTATGGAATGACATAATAAAGTTATTTACAACTTGCTAACTGGGTAGGTAGGTATAGGACGATCGATTACCTACTGCGCCTGTGTCGGCGAAAGATGGTTCTTGTGTGACAATTTGTTTACATAATGCTCACGTGAATAATGGTCATTGGCTAGCCTGCATTTCAACGAAGCATATGTATAGGTAAGTACCTATTTATAGGCAGAAGATAAAAAGAAGAAACCTCTTTGGAATTTGCTTTAAATTTGGCTGCTGCTGCAGAATACGCAAAAGGTATCTGATGACGATAAAATCCGGAAATTTCGATGTCAATGCATAAGTAAAAACCTATTTATTTTAATGTAAGTTTAGGTCTCGGTATAAATTCTACGTCTATTGTCTAGGTTGCTATTTCGAAGCCAATCAGACGTTGCCATTCATCATGGTAATTTCATCCTAGTAGTAATTTTACACATCGCAAAAAATAAGTAGGTTTTTGTACAGGTATGTATGTAGGTACCTACTTATTTAGAAAGTTAAAGTACCCACTTAGATTCGGTAGGGAGATTGAAATCGGTGTTGCTTACGGATGTCAATATCCGGATTCAGATACCACTTAAGTACTTATTATATTAGCGCCTTCATTGTATCATAACTATACATACATAGTGTTCTGCGTGATGCTTAGTTCTCAAATGTCTCAAAAATTAAGTAGGTGTGATCAGGGGATAAATTCTGATGACTTTTAAACTGACCTAAAATTCAGTAGGTTTGATGAATTTTGCATTGATTGCCCTTGAGATGAGATTACCTACGACTTGATTTTGAAGGTTTTTATCTACTCATAAAAACCGTTCAATCGGTACATCGTTCGAAATGCCAATCGGCCTTCAGTACGATGGCTCATCCACCAGATCCGGTCTACAAAGAAAATTCATAGTCATCATGAAACAATGTTTTAATAGGCCCATGCACGGCGCGTTTAATATGCGGTTCAGACCCTGATGAGCAACATGCCAACAATGGTATACTTATACTAATATTTAGATTACCGTCGGTCCATTTAGACGTGAAGCGGCGTGCTCTCACGCTGGCGCGGTTGCATCACAATGACTGTCGTTTGAATTGGACCTGCGCCGGAGTGCCGAGCGGTGGCGAAACGGAGACGAGCGAACATTTCATCTGGTTGAGAGGGACCTGCTTCAAATGGTATAACTAGGTACCTATTTAGAACTGAAGCGATTGACGGTTTTTTCAATAAACATAATTGATTGGCTGCCGTTAAGTTTGTGGGATTGCGTAAGTATGTGATGTGAATATTCACTCAAGCAACCATTTTTCATAATGATTGATGCGCAGGTCACAATTCTCCCATCTTACGCAGGCTTCAAGACGTCTATCACTGAATACGGGTTTTATAAGCCGTAAAACAGTCCACATTAAAAAGGTGGTACTTTTTGCAGTAGAATGGCGTCCTTGACGTTTTGGCTGACTGCAGCAGCACTATCTATGTTGGCACTTGACGTTTGAACTTCAGTTACGTACAGGTAAAGGGTGACTTGGTTTTTAATTTTATATCCTACAAATATTATAAATGCGTAAATTTGTGAGGATGGATCGATAGATAAATGTTTGTTACTCTTTCACGCTTGAACGGCTGAACGGATCTGGATGTTTGGCACATAGATAGATTATAGTCTGAAATAGCACATAGGCTACTTTTTATCCCGGAAGAATATACGGTTCCCGTAGAATAATACTTTAACTTTGACGCGGACGAATTTTCGAGCACAAGCTAGTAGAACTTTTATTCAAATTTTGGATATGAAGTTTGTGCTACAGAACCCTAATAAATTACAAGATGTCATGACGCGACAAAAGAATAAGGAGCAATTTAACTTTTTTCTAAAAGACAAATTTTCTAGTTCCGCTATTTTATTGACCGAGATAAGATATAGAAATTGTGGTCGGCCTAATGTATTTAAACAACGGCATTTTAAGATAGAGCACTTCAAAGTTACTTGCCAAGTTTTAAATAACTGTTGATTCTCGAGCTCATTAACTAATTAGAAAAATGTAATGCAAGGTGGAGTTTGAATTACAAATCAATTGTTTTATTATTAATTGTTGGTTTTTTGTCGGCACAAATGGCGCAGTGGCTGAGCGATTCGCTGTTGCTCTACGTGTCGCGGGTTCAATTACCGCACAATTAATATTTCTATGGCCTACAGGTAGTTGTTTCGGGTCTGACTGTTTGTGTGTGTGAGTTTATATGTTTGTAATAATTAAATAATTGTAATTCCTAGTGTGGGGTAACGTTTTTAAGAATAAAAAATCTGTTTTGGACAGATTTACTTTGCTATTAAAATTTGCGTGTAGGTAGGTTTCTACATAAATTCTTACATAAATCACACTAACTATGTAAGTATGTATCTTTGTTCTGTCTTACATTACCTATGTAGGTATTGCTCCTGAGTATTGAAGCGCGATTATATCATAACTTCAATAACTTCCTGATCCCACATGACAATTAATATTAAAATGCCTAAGTAAATACCCTTTGTACTCGACATCTTGCGCAATATTTAACGAAAAGGTAATAATGTTGTATTGTTCAGTCAACTCAAACGCATTATTAGGTATTTTTGATGATCGACTTAAATGGATAAGTATTGAGTCTCGGTAACAACCAGGATTGCAAGCTATTGCAGTTTATTGAAGAAATGATTATTAGCTCGGCACCCAATAATGGCATTGGTTAACGCACCACAAAAGGTTGCACTATTTGCACTATTGGGTCTATTTTCTCCGTCATTAGTCATTGATGTGACAACTAGCAAGAATAACAAATCCAGACAAAAAAATACTGACTGAAGACGTAAATAACTTCGGTGTATAGTAGCCGCCACGAGTCGTGAGCAGAAACATCAAGTTCATTTTCGGGTTTTTGGTTTTCTTTCTGGGATTTTTTGAGGCGCTGACGTTGCACGCGATCGGATACAGGCGGCCCAAAATACCCAGAAAAGACACAAAAATTAAGATCACGTTTGTGCCCACGACTCGTGGTGGCTACTATTCCAATAAACAACAATCCCTCTCTAAAAAGTGCTTATCTATACCTATGAATATAATTTAAACCAGCGTTTATATTATTTCCATGAAGACCTCATAGAATACGTGACAAATAAACATCTCGTACAGTGAGATTTAATACTGGTCTAGATTTAGATTAAAGTTGGCTTAAAATAAGTCACAGTAAAGTGCAATGCCCCTGCTCTCGTCAAAGTCGTGACGAATAATGTACATTTGACTCTAACACGCTTTTTGCAGACAATGTTCTAAGTTTAATAGAACAATAAAATCAGATTTCAATGGCGTCTACAATGTTGAAACTGCTATTATCGGCCGTGACCTTAAATGATAACAAATAGGTCTGTCAAGCATCGAAGCTCTAATGGAGTCATATGATTCGACAGACACCGAACATCATACCAAGGCGAAGACATCATCATTAGGTACAGAAAACAAAGCAAATTGTCATTGTGTATATCCTTATACATAATATCCTTATACACAGATAATTTTAATCTGTGTGTGACTGTCTGTTTGTAGTGCAAAAAAACAGCTTTTTACAAAATAAATATTGTTATTAAACACGGTACTTACACGACAAAACGATTTTTTTAAATATTTGTCTGTCTGTCCGTTTGTTCAGGCTAATCTCCGAAATGGCAGCACCAATTTTGACGGGACGGACAGACAGCTGATGTAAGACAATAAGAAGTAATTTAGGCTACTTTTATTTTAGATAAATATATTCGGGTTCTACGCTAAAATTAAAACCCCGTGATAACCAATATCCACGTGGACGAACTCGCGGGCATAAGCTAGTATAGTAAATAAGAGATTGAATTCAAGTACTTCAGTACCTACTTGATCATGCACGATTAAGGAAATAATCTCTTCAATTTCAATGCAAGTCTTAATCATAAATTAAGAAAAGAATAAAGAAGAAAAAAGGTTATTAGGTTTTTTTTTGTGGCAACAATACCTTTGAAATATAAAAAAGAGCGTTCGTGACAAAAAGCAAACGGCTTTGATCATTAAACAAATTGTCTTAACGTTTGTTCATTACTTTAATTGACCTAGACCTGGAAATTGCAGACCATTTAATATTATGATTCATCATTTATTTTTTAAGGTTGCTGATGACAGATGCACCTACCTACTCATATAAGCATGTAAATATTGGTAGGGATCAGAACCGAACACAATTTGTAGTAGAAAATAGGGGGATACGAAATAGGGGATGGTCCTGTTCAGTAAAAATAATCCCCCTATTCCCCATACTACATAATTATTTGGTATCCCTTATTTATTTGTATAATTTCTTTACTAGGACTAGGACCTAATTATTGCAAAGTGATGGAAAGTAACCTTATAGTTAGATTGTTTTTTTTTCAAAAGACGCGCCACCATTGTGCTTTCCTCCTCCAGTTCTTTTAGCAAAATTAATATCATCCAAATGTAAAACTCTTCACACTATATCTTCTACTAAATACAAGTTTAAATATGGAATTCGTGATAAAAACCTATAGAATATTTTGAATACCTAGTAGAGTCGACCATTGAGCATTGATTAATCGCATCGTGCATAACAATCGTAACTGTTATAATACTGTTTTTATTTTATTTTAAAACAACAGCCTGTGCAACTAATCGGTAGTGTACTATAGTGTATTCAAGCATTCGCTCCGCTCGAACGAACAATCAATCTATCAGTTGTCAAAGGTAGCTTTTGAAGATACATTTTCAAACGTGACTCTGAACAAAGGAAGTTCTAAACTTCTAATTATCGATTCAGCGGTCTATTTAGAATCGTTAGAGATTACAAAATTTTGGACTGAAGCTAATAAAGTACCATCCTGTGTAACGTTGCTTAGTTGTGTGAAGTGTCGAAGCGGAGCAAGTATCAAGAATTTGTCACGAGCTCTATAACAGCTGTCGGGCTAAAGAATGGTCACGAAACTGCGTCACGTGGCTTGTCAAGGACCATAAATGATTATAGACTGAGATCCCAGAGTCTACAGATCTACGTAATTTAAGCATGGCTGAAATTATTGAGGACATGCTACCTTCAATGCTAGGCCATTTTTCAGGTATTCAGGATTGTATAGTAGGTGTAAAATGTACTTGTCTCACTTACGTTCAAGAGGAACGGCTGGTAAGCCGGAACTTTAAAGCGTCTAGCTAAAATCATGGCTCAGAAAGTGACTGGCAATAATGAATAATCGCTTTTAAAAAAAATCAGTAAAAGACATGCAAAAATAAGTCATCTCACTGGAACGTAAGTGAATTAGGTACCTTTGGATACCCGAAAAGGCTGAGCCATTGAAGTATGCATATCATCATCTATCCTCAAAGTTTCAACTATGCTAAAATGATGTAGGTCTGGTGACTTCGGGATCTTAGTCCATGATAGTTTTGTTGACATTGTTATATTCGACGTGAGAATTTCATTCGTTATTTCTTTCTTCATTGTCTAGGTAATTTTTCAGTCTTGCTCTGTAGGCGTTGGCACTGCAGTAGACATTCGATATGAAAAGTCTTTTGGGAAGGCTCATGCTTTCTTTTGTCACAACACGTTTTTTTTAGTTAAGGTCGGTGGAGTACCTTTGTTTTTTTCTTCCACACTTCTTAGTCAACCATTCCTTCAAAGTTTACTTGCCTCCACGCCATCCTCTTTCACCCAATCCAATCATATTTGCTAATTTGATATCCACTCCATGGTTTGCTACGCGTTTAGTTACATATTAGCTCTGCTCCCGTGATTGGATACCCGTGATATAAAATAAGGTTTTGGTACGCATAGCAAATCGTGGGGTCTATGTTATCTTAGCAATTTGGTTGGAGAATCATGAGGAATACCTATTGTTATTATTATTGCAATCCTACCGGGAGTTTCAGAGATTAGCGCGTAAAAACAAATAAATAAACATACAAAAAGCTCTTTAGTCTATTACTTAATTATTTATTTAAACTTTATGCAACAAACAAGTACAAATCTGGACTTAATGCCTTAGGCATGCTCTACTAGTCAACCAAACCATTATTATATCAGTAAAGTGAAGTAAAAATTTATTATCCACTGTTACAAAAGTTACATATTAGGTTAGAATACATTAAAAAAAGGTAACAATTAGCGGTACGCATTTCTAGTAAAAACAGCGGTCCCCAAACTAGGCGGAGCCTGTATCATGGGGACCAGGGTTGTGGTACATGTCGATACTTGCCACTGGGATAGGTAACTATGTATTATATAAAATCTATGTTAAGTTAGGAGATCAAAACTTCAATTGAATTAAAAACAAAATAAAAAAAATACAGTATAGATAATGTACCTTGTATGACAATTTCAACTGACAAATTCCAAGACCAATTTAAATCACTCATGAATAAGAAGTACACATAAGAATTCCGTTCCATAACTATAGATATTTTTTACAATCCCATCAAGAATGTAAATGAAAAAGATGACTCAACTTTTGGCGATCATTTAAAAAAGTTGTGTAAAGTTCAGTATTTGCTTGTCTTACATCAAGGCTGTTCTTTAATATGTAAATCAAACAATTGATGCCCACGCGCACACTGAGTCATCTTTAATTAAGATTGGCGTAAATTATCTTAAAACAAACGCTATTGATTTATTAATATCAGCCCCTTGTTTTTTAAAATCAACAGTTAAGTAACAGTCTGGTGAATCTAATCAAATGTTCATCGTCATCAAAACAATTATCCTGAGAAAACCGCAACTGTATTTGCGTTTATGCCGCAATGAGGTTGCTAATATGCCTCCTCTTGATTTATATTCGCTCTCATAGCATTATCACTGCGTGTTTCGCCAGATTTTTTCGTTATTTGGAGTCCTTCAAACCAGCAGCTGAGTTGAGATCGTCCGGTTAACAGTGCTTCTATCTCTGCTAATACAGGAAAGCTGGAAAGTTTTTGTTTGTTTATTTAAACGCGCAAATTTCTAGAAGTACCAGTCGAATTGGAAAATATATTCTTGTATATGATAGCCAGATTCGTGAGAAATAGTTTAGGCTATATAACACTACGCCACGACTTACGGGACCGGAGCTGGAATCAAAGACGTAACTTAATGCGGTTGAAAACCACCATGAGGTCGAAGTTGCGGGCGGCATCATATTCGTATTCAGATGCATCTGGTTAGACTGGAAGCCGACCCCCAATATCATTTAAATTGTCTAAGCAAAAGGAAAAAGCGACCCATAAGGCATAATAAGGAAGAGAAAGAACTAATAAGGCGGCAGACAAATATATTCTTCTATTTGTACATAAACGCACTCTTACAATTCATACAAGCAGCTTGTAAGCGGTTTATGCATATTAAGTTGTTACATTTCTTCCGGCAGCAAAGGGCTCGCACTGCATGTATATTCACTACCTATGTTGCAAGTTTAAAACTAGAGACAATGTTACATATAACAAACGTATTACTATTTGTATCTTCAATCAGTATTTAGGTACTAACAAGCCTGCCAATAGCTTGGGACCAGATGTTCAGTATCTTAACTAGTAGTATTATGTTAAGTTTGTTTGTTTGTTTCTTTGTTTGTAACCTTATCACGACTAAACCACTCTCCATCCTGAAATTTTGCATTTATTTTGTCAGGTGTACAGATACATACTTATGGTACTTTATATCAATAACAATAACGTTCTTATGATAATAGATGGCGCCACGTGTCTTTCGAATTTTAAAATTATAACGGATATTCACGCGGATGAAGTTGCGGGCAATAGGTTATCCATAAAATCTAGGTATATCATATGTTCACACGTGAATAGTGGCTGGCTTCGATTAAATACACACTTTCAAGTAAGACCATTTATGGCTAAAATGGAAAGATGACCCTGTCTACTCCAACATGATGCTACGTTAACCCAATAAAGGTCTAGTGTAGAAATCGGGGGGCCCGTCTACTAACTTTTATAACCGATCAAAATCTTATTTCAGTTTCAATCTGTCAAAAATGCCTCGATATTGATTGTCGCTGAGATGACATTGTGACCAGAGTTTGAACATTTTTATTTAGTAGAGTAGTATCTAAAAGTGTTATTGGGTTTTTCTATGAAATTCTCAGTAGCAGCTCGGAGTTAGGATTTGTGCCCGGTTAATGGAAATAGGCTCGCCCCCTATTACATGGGACCTTAACATACCGGCGAACTGTGGGTGTACACACTGGTACACCTCTGCCTAACCCTTCGGGGAATACAGGCCTGATGGTATGTTATGTAAATCTATCAGCATTGCTAATTACTAAAATGTGTGTTACTTACTACTTTACTTACTACTTTACTTACTTTACTTACTAAAATTAATAAACTGTGTTTCTTGGTAATTTCAATAATCTTAACAGACGGACCAGACCCTTCGATTTCAGTTAAGCAATAATCGTAAATATTGTAATCGATACCTATAAGTGAAACGTAAATTCTCAATTAGGTATTATTACGTAAAAGAGGTCATTATTTTTGACGGATGTAACTAACCTTGAGTAGAAAAGGCGCCCATCAATGTTAAAGTTAATCACTAAATTGCCACGGATGCAAAAAACCTCATAACATACCGATCACTTATCTTTAAACATACGTAATTAAAGCAGACTAGTAATTAAGTAGCTAATAATTCATGTGTAATAATACCCATTCATAAATATCGATATTTAATTGAGTATGAAAAAAATCGACAAAAACTCTAATTATTCAATTATAGGTACTAGCTACCTACTTAATAAATAAGAGTTCATAATGGAGTCCATAACTGACATTGACGTCTACATTGAGTTATACCTACATAAAGATAAATAATTATAAAAAAGCAGTTGTTTCTTTTTGTGGTAATCTCTGGAAATATCCTATCCCCCATAATCTTGTTTGACGTGATATTTAACTGATATTAAGGATTAATATCTAGTGACTTAATATCGTGCATAAATATTACCTGTTTATAAAAATCTATTAAAATGTGGAATCCTATTCGTATTTATGTGGGAGGTGTGAAAAATAGCGCGTAGTAGCGCACGTTGATGTCTTATCAAAGTAAGCGAGTGCGCTACAATAATTTCTAATTCAATCGATATGACAGTATCGAATGGACCACTCGATACACGTCTAAACTTTGCCTTTGATATTAATTTATCAATAATGATATTATGTCTGCAGTCATTTCTGTACTAACCATTTGCAACATATTATGGATTATTTTGCACTGGATCTTTTCAAACAGATTAATAGGTTCCTCGGTGACAGTAAACGTCTATAATGAAATCATAATAATCATGCTTCCACGGAGTCGGTTACCGTCACGACTTGATATTGGATACACTTAGGTTATTAGGAAATACCTGCCAATTTGATATTAGTTCATTACAAGCGTGAGCACAAATAAAATTAATCTAATCAAGAGTACGCAATACTGCGTTGGTCTTGTGGCGGTAAGTGCGGCTGAAGAGCGTCATTGAGTTTTATTGGGGTGTTATTTCATCATTAGAAATTTCTCAGTAGCAGCCCGGAGTTTGAAAGTTAGTGGTGTGATACCTTAGTGCCTCTGAAAGCACCTAAACTCGTTGGTCGCGGTTGTTTTTCCTACGAAAGACAACCGCGACCAACGAGTTTTATATTTTAAGATCTACATCTTTGAAAGTCGCTACGGATCTAGTCAGAAGCCAGGAAGTTTGGCAACCAATCTAACGAAGAGGTATCGTGTTGCCCCGTAACTGGGTGATGGAGGTCAGATAGGCAGTCGCTCCATGTAATACACTGGTATTGAGCTGCATCCAGAAAGACTAAAAGCCGACCCTAACACAGTTGGGAAAAGGCTAAGCAGATGATGTGTACGTAATACGCAAAATTAGCGCGTATGTTTTACGCAGGCGATAATCATAAGGATCTTAGTCCATTTATTTGTTTAGGTTTTATACTTGCACGTCGTTAATAAAGTTGTAAATCTAGACTGAAAGGGTAATGCAATATGGTGGTAATGATTCTAAGTTTATTACTTTCATTAATAATGATCTTCGAGTCTTCAATTACAAATTGATGTTCAAAGTACATTCTATTAAAGTATTATATTGTTTATTGGTTATTAATTTACTAATTTCCTTGCAATTACTTTGTGAATTAAGTTTACATCAGCATCATCTATCCGTTGACATAGCATGGCATCTTCCATATATCTTCTAGCCGTCATAGCTATAGTCATATCCTTCCCCTTTTAGAAAAAGCCCTATCATATGGCCCTTAACATTATATCTATTACACAATTTGTCCATTGGTCTTCCTCTGCTTTTATATATATATTCTATTATATTCTACTTCCCCGCTGGTCGCTTCTGATCACTGGTAAACTGCCCCGTTGGTCTTGTGGTGGTGAGCATGACTGGTGATCCTGGGTTTGATTTCCAGGTCGTGCAAAAAGTGTTTCTGGAATTTTCCATTAGAAATTTCTCAGAAACAGCCAGGAGTTTGGAAGTCGGTGGAGTGACACGCCCGTGCCTCGGAAAGCAAGTAAAGCCGTTGGTCCTGCGCCTGATCTCTCCCCAGTTGAGTCGGATTTCCGTCCCATTGGGCTATGAGAGTTAGGGAAGAGGGCATCTGTATTTGCACACACACTTGTGCACTTTAATATTTCCTGCGTACTTGACGAGTCTTATAAAGATTAGCCGCCGTGGCCGGCCTGGAGAATAAATACATTACATACATACACCGTCTATTTCCACATTCACGCTCAAAGCTTTCCTCACGACATGTTTTTTATTCATCCTCATCACATGCCTATGCCATGACAACCGATTTCCACACAAACCTCGGTCCACAATTTGTTTCATAATATGATATATGTCTCCCGAACCCATACTTATACGTACAAAGCTTTCCTTTACATCATTTGTTTATAACTTACTGGACTAGCTTCTGCCTGCAACATCTTCCGCGTTAATGTCGGTTATTTTTAAAATGCAAACATGATTTAAAAGACCGTCTAATAAGATAAGAACGTTATTGTTGTTTTCCTCGGAAACAGTACTTCTTTTTTGAATAAAAGATACCCAACGTCGGTCTCTGTACACCTGATAACGCATATGCAAAATTTCAGGATGATCGGTTCAATGGTTTACGACAAACAAACAAACTCAGTTTCGTATTTATAATATTAGTTAGGATACTATGGATTACGTAAATCCGTAGGTATTACTGACTAAAGCGTTGTATTTGTTAATTGATAGAATTTATTACACAAGAGTTAGTTTGCTGCTACCCTCGCCTACGTGTGGGGCATAGGCTCGGACAAACCTAACAAATTCACAGCAATAACCTACCTGAAGTTAGGTATTACTATTGAAATGATTATGGCAAGGTATTTAGGTTTATTGAACATACATACGTGACTGGTTTTGGAAAGGTAAAGGCGTATATTATGAAGGGTGACTCATCTGAAATAAGTTGACCACAATGTACTTTCACTGATAAAAAAATTGGGTATTTGTACTGTTATTATAGCAATTTAAGTATACTACAAACAGAGCTACATATCGCAATAACGTATAGTGAAATTGGAAAAGATGCGTATGTGTCTTGTGCAAGACCCGCATCTAATGACCCCACAATTCTATCAATTCAGATACCTACTTAACCTCATGCAAATAATGGGATCGACTTTGTAATATTTTGAAAGCGTCTTGTTCTGTGGTAAAGGTTTTGAAAATATAAAAAACAAAAAAAAAAAATATATATATAAAAAAACCGGCCAAGTGCGAGTCGGACTCGCGCACGAAAGGTTCCGTGGTGACCACAATCGCCAATCATAACAATTAAATTAAAACATCATTATTACAATGGTACCTAATGTGATAGAAAGCATAGCTCCTTAGCCCTCAACTTGAGACATTTTGTTGCATCCCACGATGTAAACTAACATATACCATCACGCCTGTATTCCTCAATGGGTTAGGCAGAGGTCCCATGTAATAGGGGGCGAGCTTATTGCCATTAACCGGTCACAAATCCTTACTCCGAGCTGCTACTGAGAATTTCATAGAAAAACCCAATAAAATTTTAAGCTCGACCTGGGAATCGAACCAAAGACCTCTAGCGTAACAGTCGCGCTTAGGACCATTAGGCTACCGAGGCAGTAACTAAAGCAATGTGAACTAAGGTTATGGCAATTTGACATCTAAGTACCTTAATTTCTGCCAGGTTTGCGAAATTTGTTGGAAAGACTCACCGCGACCCTGGAACGGAAAGGGCATTAGGGGGAACACGGATGGGTTTTAGTCAGTAAGAGTTATTTGATGATTTAAAAAAAAAACAGAATAGAATATATTGGATTTAGGTGTTTTTTAAAAATTGACTCGTACGCAGTTAAAAGTTAGTAGCCGTATAAAAAAATTCTAACAACAGCTTATTGTTTCGCATCATTATCAATTCTGTATGTAAACATGTGTCGAAAGCGAAAGTTACTTTTATAATCACATTTGTACTTTTATCTATTGAACGTGTGTAAAATAAATGGAGAGGAAATTCACTACTGTACAAACAAGACTACATACAAAGTTACCTACATTTCTAATTGAATAAGAACATAATTGCTTATTTCGTATGTAAACAGAACTGCAGAGCCGTCGTGCCTTACAAATATCATTAGTTTTATCTGCACTAAAATATCGACACGTTCTCCCTAGGATTGGATTTAGATTTAATATGTCTATATTTACATTTTCCAAGAAATTAGTACTTATCTATGTTTGTGGATTATCTCAACAGGGATTGAGGATGGGCCACCCACAGACAACTAACCACGTATAACAAACATATGATAATAATTTGTGGCAGTGCACTTGTGATGAATCTATCAACCAAAGTAATCACTTTGGTATAAAGAATTCAGGTAAGGTTTGCATTAATAAACTACAGACGCCTTCACATGCCTTCACCTAGTTGTGGGTGTATCATTCGATTAAAGTCTGTTACTAAAAGAGAAGGTCTTTGAGCTTTTATTGCAGTAAAGGGACCTCGTAGATCCGTCTGTTAAACTTAGTGGCTAATATACCCGAGGAAGTGGAGCAATAGCAGTTCGTGACCCACGTCACAGATCCACAATGGGAACTATATTGCCAGATGCGGTTCGATTTATTGCGCAAACGCCGACCTTCACACCTTCGCTTGATCCTGTTCTATATTATACAAAGTTACGTTTATAATGACATGCATCACTTCTACGCCAGAATAAAATTGATAGCCCATACAAATTCGCTTTTATCATGCCTATTCATATTGATGATACGATAAAACTGCCTCATAATCCAAACAGAGGAAATCACGATCTCAGTAATGGTAAATGTAATAATTCGATACGATGATACACCTAGTAGCAGCGGATACATATTTTAATTTAATTGCCGGTTAAGGATATGAAGCTATTGAACATATCATGATCGTTAGATTTATGAATTACACAGCGATTACAAAAAAGTAGATGAAGATTAATTAAAGTGTAATGTATAATATAGATTTCGAGCAAGTAACGTCAATAAAAATAATAGGAGTGACAAGGTTGATTGAGATCCACTAAGATATAGTTCCAGGGACGGTCACGACGTGCGTGCTGCAAGAATTCGGCAGGTATTTGTTATTATGGCAATAATTGCAGTTGTTATATTTATGAATATGATGTTACTAGTCCACGGTCAAATCACGACACGCCGAGATGAGTCGGGATTTATCAGATCATTTTATGGCAGAAATACGATTTAATGAGGATGTAGAATTTAATTTTAAATTTATTTGCACGCTGTGGAAACCAGCTCTAGTATTAGAGCCATTATTGTTATTTTACGATTGGTCAATTAGATCTACTCTATTGGTTTAAAATTATTACTTGTACTTTTTAATTGATGTCGGTACACATAAAAATACAAGGTGAATTATTAAGTCGTGCAGTAGGTAGATATGGTATGGTCTAATTAGGAAAAATATTAAAGATGTTTGTAATAATGGTCATCTTTGCAATATGATAAATGGAGCTTGTTAGTTTAGTAAGAACAACGGCAATTAAACGTTTTAACAAAAAATCAATAATGACCAAATCGACTATCAAGATAATGAAGCTGTGTGGGGGTCCTTTGAACTCTAATCGATGTGCATTTGGTTGTCCAAATATGGCAGTTAAACAAACGAAGTTGTGCAATTTAATGCACCGGTTTAGACTGTGGAGGCGAGACGAAATCTAAATCCTTTAGTTTAGGAGTCCAATCAATATTTCAACACACTCCAGCTCAATTTTAAACCCTTAGACAATGTACCTACTATGAAAAAAAAAAAAACTAAAATAAAAACAATTGGTGAAATGAGTTGGTGAGTGAGTGGTTGGGGTGTGACATTATCTAGGATATTCGTGGAATAGACCAACTACTGGGGAATGACAGTTTGCCCTAAGCTCATTACCGAAGTGTAATGGTAACACTGCATATGTGCATTACCTACCTATGATTTTTGTGCACTTGTCCCATTGACAGCGATGCGGATGAGTTTTTTGATGCCCTATGAGCTTTTTTTTTATAAGCTGTACGTAGTCTGTAATCAAATTATTATTTAAGTAAGTTTTATGTTTGAAAAATAGATATTATAATCATATTTATACCATCATCACGCCTGTATTCCACGAAGGGTTAGGCAGAGGTGGACCCACAGTTTGCCGGTATGTCTAGGTCCCATGCAATAGAGGGCGAGCCTATTGCCATTAACCGGGCACAGATTCAAACTCCAAACTGCTACTGAGAATTTCATAGAAAAACCCAATAACACTTTTTGCTCGAACGAAACGAACCCAAGACCTCTAGCGTAGCAGTCGCGCTTAGGACCACTAGGCTAACGAGGCAGTTCGAACGAGTAACGAGGCATAGGTATGTACATATAATTATGCACGACGTTTAAGTAGTGAAAAGCCAATTGAAGCCAGCAATCTGATCATGTTTTATTGAGCAAGATCTCGCTAATCATATTATTATTATTATACGCAGTGATTTCAAGTGTGAACTTGAACTCGTGCTACCTTTAATCACGTGAATGAACCTAATCCGCGGGAAAATGTAGTGCGTGGTTAATTAATTTAGGTTGGTAAAGTATCACTGAAGCTTCATTCAAGCCCATTGTTATGAATTATTCTTATTGTTTAATGACATGGCAAATTTTAAGGGCTACCACTCTCACTTGGTACTGACAGCGTTATTATTTGGTTACCCTTCTTGCATTAAAATTCGTTCGAAACAGGGGTAACCAGTTGATGACGCTGACCGTACCTAAAGTATGTGTTTATAATATCTGAGACTGATTTCATTTGCTTCATACGTCAAACTTGAGAATAGTCTGCTTTATGTTCATGTGCCGAAAGCACATTATTTTTATTTTTGACGTATGAAACTGTCTATTTAGTCTCTAAGATTAAAAAATACATTTAAACCCCTCAACTGTGGGGTAGTGTGTGATAGGTCGAGAGATTTATGAATATGAGTGCTGCAGTGGGGGCAATTAACAACTCGGTTGGCACTGTAGCTGAGCGATTGGCTCTTGCGGTACATGACGTGAATTTGATTCCAGTACGGATCAAATACACAATGATATATGAACCTATAATGACTTAGGTACAGGTGGTTGTTCCAGATATTGTTGCTTGCGTATGTGCTTGGAAACGCACCCACGACCAAGAAAAAATCAAAAGATTATCATGTTATTTTTTTTTATCCAAACTCATAATTTATTTTCTTTCTTTAAAAATATTGGGCAGCTTTAATTTAAATCGACTTAGTTACTTTGGTTTGAAACAAAGAGCCTATGAAATATCAACGTTAAACTGAGCCACATAAAGCAATCCTCATCATGAACGCAAGAGAATGTTGTGCCGTCTATAAGGATTTGTGGAAGATTATGCTATTAGTTGCGAGATTATGTGCGCACGCGATGTGGACTCATAGCTATTAACAGATGAGAAAATATGATCCTGGAGTATGTTGGTAAACATTTAGGTTGTTTGGAGCTACATCGGCTTTGGTTTATAAAATCTATAACAGAAAATTTATGAAAAACCAACCGCGCTACAGCGCAAATGCAAGAGGGAATTTTAGAATTTGACTATTTACATCATGTTAGGTCTGGGTTTTTTTTTTTTTTTTTGGTGGGTGGGAAATCATCAAATAACTTCTCCCGCCCTGGGCGGGGCGGGAGGGAGTGTCAGACTTTTACTGACTAAAACCCACCCATGTTCCTTCTTGTGCCCTTTGCGTTCCGGGGGCGCGGTATCTCTTGCGAACAACCCGCAGCCCCGGCAGGCATCGGCCCTCAGTGGCCCCTTCCTTTTGCTGACATCTCTTTGAGGAACACGAACACGAACACGAACGCGCCGTCGACAACACGGCCTGTCGTTATGCAACGTAAGGACGGTGAGCTACCCATTGCTCACCGTCCACAGGCCAGTATCTACGGTGGCCGGGAGTCGTCTCGCGGCTCCCGACGTCCGGAGCGTCTACCGCGGCGGCTGGGACGGGAGAACCGCTGTCTCAACCGTCCCGCCGCCTCCTTCTCAAGCATTACTGCCTCGCAGAAGGAGGCGACTGCATCCCATTCCCTCTCGCTCCGGACCATGGCTTGCACCAGGGCCGGACGCGAGAGTTCACCGCCGCCGATGGCCGCCACGAGGATAGGTCTGGGTTGGATCTAACTTCAACTGGTCTGGTCTAGTTAAACGTAAGGTTTTCGTTTAGTTGATCAACTATTATTAAATAATAAGACCAGAGTATTATTGTCTTACTGCAGAGCAAAGGCCTGTTCTCATACAGACCGCCACGCTTGCTCCAGATGGGTCAGTGATTTCAAACTTAAATTAATTGTAAGTCCCGGTTTTCTCACGATATGTTTCTCCATGAACATCAGGTATGCCCAATAGAAACTTAGAAAGTACATATGTATTGAAAAAGTCATATTGGTACTTGTTTGGTAGCGCACCCGCAACCTTCCTTCCTTCTTTATTAATTAATAGTCATCATACCATCACGCCTGTATTCTCCGAAGGGTCAGGCAGATGTGTAACAATGTACACCCACAGTTCATCGGTGTGTTTAGGTTCCATGTAATAGGGGGGGAGCCTATTTGCCGTTAACCGGGCACAAAGTGGTACTGAGAATTTAGTAGAAAAACCCAATAACACTTTATGCTCGACCTGGGAATCGAACCCAAGACCTCTAGCGTAGCAGTCGCGCTTAGGACCAGTAGGCTACTGAGGCAGTTACTAGGCTAGGTTAATGGTAAATTAATAATACGTCGAATCGCTACCCTAATTGCCACCTAATCAAATATTAAACCTAGTCTCATTAATAAACAGATGTCAAAAATAATAAGCAAGGGTTTGATTTGTGCTCACCACTTCACGATAGCTTGTGACAACAGAACCTGTCATTGACACGCCTCAGTATAATCGTTTAATAGCAAATCTATGTTTTCTATTGGTTAAACGATTGATTTTCGTAGATACCCATGTTTGCGGTCCAATTAGCGATCATTGTACAGTGAAGGTATTCCTTTGGTAAGCATGAACAAATTTTATGAAGTAAAACATGGACAGGTTTTAGTACTATTAGGTATTTTATTTGTTTTCCTTTCCATCTGGTTGTGTTGTGAAACTAGTATCGTCATCGGTCCGTAAATGTCCGCCGCCGAATATTGCTATAATAATTTTGTTTGGTTTACAAGCGGATCGGTAATAGGTAAACTTACTACAGAAGCTTAAGATGCTGCTTACTTGGCAGGTACTGTCTGCAGAAAGGAGAGACAGGTCAAAAGCGCAGTTAGTTATCTAAACCATCTATCTACCGATGCTCCAATGCAAAATAATAGAAAATACAAATTTCTCATAAATATATTTTCTAGATTCTTGGTTGATTTCATGCCGTGTAAAGACTTTTTCACCCCCTTGATGTGTGGCCAAAAATTATGCTCAGAAAACGACTTGGCGCGGCGCTTTTCAGTTTCATTAAGTAGCTACCTATTTTTTGTTTTACTGTAGATTAGGTAATTTCGAAAGTAATTTAATTTCCTAAGTGCATAACTCATAGTAAAGAGGCTAAATGGAAAGGACATGGATAGATGAATGAGTAGGTACAAAACTTGAAACCAAATCTTTAGGCGGATAGTATTGAGGCAATCCTCAGGAATGTTTACTTATCATTTTCCTCCGATAATGGCCGTTCAATAAATAACGGGTTCTATGACCAATTCATTGTGACTTTATGCACTAGCTCACAATGCTATGATTGCTCATCTGATTGTCTAGTTTTAGTTAGTATGGACCACGTTTGGACTTTCACTTAAACTTTGTGGTAGATTGTAATCTGCCCAAAATACTGAATAAGTTACGGTTTAACCTTTCGGTGGTTGACACTTCCCTTGACCTAAGGGCTTTTTTCTTTAAGGATGGGAAATCATCAAGTGACTTCTTCTGTTCCGGGCGGAGGGGGGTATCAGACTCTTACTGACTAAAACCCATTCGCGTTCCTCCTAATGCTCTTTGCGTCACAGGACCGCGGTTACTATTTCGAACAAATTCCGCAACTAGACCCTAGCTAGCTAGCTTTTACCTTGAACAGAGGCTAGCATTGCCATCCAACTTTGCAATGCCACTAGTTTTTTTGGGCACATTTCCAGTAGACGGCGATGCGGAGAACATTTTGGATGCCATTTAGTTTTAGTTTATTTTTTTTTCCTATTTTAAGTCTGTAAAAATTTTTTTTTTTCTTGCATTAAAATCAGTTGATGATGCTGTCTGTTCATAGTTATACCTGACGACATTTTTAACTCAAATCGATTAAGATTTACTTGCCTACTTCAAAGGTTCTAACTGTTATTTAAAACGAAATCATGCAACACTGCAATTGTAATAAAATAGAACTTTATTGCACTTTACATTTACTCGATCGTCTTCTATCGAGTGGACTATGTTTAGTCGATTCCTTTCTAGAATTGTTTACTAATGAGTACCTATTTATAAACGTACAAGTAGGTCTAACAGAATCTGATGATATTTTATTACACGATTAAATACATTTTTCATGAATATTCATATTTGGTAGTAGGTACCTATTAGAGACAGAAAAAATATTTAAAAATATAAAGGTCGTGTAGTCTAATGCCCCCGGTATTGCAAACTACAAATTTTAATTTCCCTTTTCACCATGAGATTGAAGTAAATCTATACTTATGCATGTAAATAAGCAGGGGTCTTAGGGACGCGTAAAACTTGTTCGGAAACGCGCGAAGAAAGCTGTTGTGTTTATCCGTTTAATTCCTATCACACGTTTAGTAAAAGTGGGGTATAAGGTCTTACGCGACTGTTTGTAATTGCCATTTGATTCATAGTGTTTAAAAATAGATATTATGTAACTAAAAGGCTGGAAAATAACACTGGAGACGTGATTATCTTAACATTTGGAGGACGGTACCAAAATATCTCATGAATAACTCTCTAATAGCTGAGCCTCGCTGTCATTGCTCTACTTTTCTACATTATTAGGATTAGTTAGGAATTTTTTGACAGATAGAACCTGAGATTAGATTGCGATCGTTCCTAAAACTTTTTAAAATTTTCGCCCTGTTCTATTTAAAAAAAATAATTTAACCGAAAATAGGGGAAGCAGGTACCTATCTGTTTACCTAAGGACCACCGTAGGTTCCCATCCTTTTTCCGCCCCAGGAATACCAATATCTGGGGGCAATGCTCTAGCTATTAGGAACGATCGCAATTTATTCTTAGTCAGATTTTGATTGGATTTTGAATGTTTTTAATTAGTAGAAATGTTCTTCGTTACACTTTGAGGCAAAGCCAACTTAGGCAACGGGACTTTTTCAGGACCTTCGTGTGTCCTGAAAAAGCCTTTGAATAATTGAGAAAAAGATTTTATTGGAGGAGAAATGTACTCATTTGTTGAGTAGGTTCTTTATTTTTGACAAGGTAAACAAAGTCAACAAACAGTTTCTTATACAAGTTACACAAAGTAGGTTACCTACATACTAAGGCCTACTCGCGAAAAAAAAACTTAACTCAGAGTTTGTTACCAACACGAGGTTAAATTACAAAATGTCATAGGTACATACAATTTAAAATTTAACAGTAGGCAAGTTTGTTCGAGTAAATTTTTTTACGCAGGTATTTTTTTGCGCATTGTAATGGAAACAGTTTGTCGTGTTTACACAATTAATTAACGCTTTAGTGAAGATTAGCGGCTGCTGCAATTTGAGCCAGTAGTTTTAGGTGATATTAAAATGCTAGAAAAATACAGAAAACAAACACACCCACGTCGACAGTTCGAATACAGAGTTGAATTTTAGGTTTGTATTTTAAACAAAAATTCAGTATCCCGGTAGGTATCCTGTTAGTCTAAATTATCCGCTTATTTTTCTCAGAAAAAAATATATCGTTGAAATGTCAATGACTGTGATAAATATTCCTTTGCTATATTTTTAATTATGTGTGCCATTTGTATTGCAATGTTCGGGGCATACTAAAATTAGAACTTTTATAAACTTAGGTTCATAAACTCTTTATAAAACCGGTCCTGTTACTTCTCTATATATAAATATTATTATGTAGTTATTAGGTACATCTATACCTATATATAATATCCAAGAAGATTGATAGGTACATATTAGACACACAACATTACAAACTAGTTGTTCGTCAGATTTTACAATACTTTATCATTGTTACGCGACAGATTGCTTTTAAATATATTTTTTCATTACTTTGCGAAATTTTGACAATGCAATGTGCATGCATTTAAAGCTTTTGTCCAAACTGTCCATCACAGAATCTGCTGACCGCATTTTCTTCTCTGTACTATGAGGAATGCATTAGTTCAATTGGCTGAATATTTTTTTTTTTAAACTTTACTAATTTTTATTTATTTATAGATTTTTTATGCACGTGAATTAAATTGTATTCAATATTTGCGATAGATGTGTGACACTGTAATTAATTACCTCAAATCCTTAAAAAATATTATCTTATTTAATTTAAATATTGACAAACCTTTAACTTACCGTGCTTAGACGAGTTTGTTTTGAAACTAGTGTTCAGAGACAATAAGGAGAAAATAAATCACACAACTGGCACAAAAAAATAAAAACATGAAATAATTTAAATTTTCGAACATACACGTATCGTTTCCCGCCAAAAACATTGGTGAGGTACGCATGCGCGACGTTACCGCGCGTCGGAACTTCTGCTCACGCTCAACGGCTTGCTTGTAACCGTTCACCCACCAACCGTTTCTCCCGGGGAGAATCAAAACACGTAATGCGCTTTACTATGAAAGCGTTGGCCGTGGAAGGTTAGAATTTTGTGCACTCAGCCATTTATTGACCGCTGAACTGTCTCCTAATCTACCTTGCTGCGTCGAGAGAAAGGCGCGATGCAGGTCAGGTTTTATTGGTCTATCTTATCGCAGAAAGTCATCAGAAAATGCGTTAGTGCACTAGGCCGCGTGACTTGAGTTGATACAGGCTCGGAAAAGTCGTTGCCAGGCTAGCTTTCGATTTTTGTTAAAATAATATGAGTAGATTGGTAGATGGTGCCGTACCTTTTAAGTTATTAGGCACCTAGTTTATATTCTCTATTGATTGCCATGAAGGGAATAAGAAACACGTCTTATTCTATGCTTTCTACTGGCTACTTAATATATTTAAAAAAATACAAAACCCTTACAGATGTACAAATAATAGGTAGTAAAATTCATCTGACCGAATTTCGGTCACGGCATCCAATCGCAGGGAGGTATAGCGTTAGAGGTACGTTAGAGACATTATAATGCACAAGTGTGTGCACAAACACAGGTGCATTTTATTTTCTCTAACTATCATCGTCCGATGGACCGGCAATATCACACGATCGCTCTCCGCGGTTCAGTCCTGATCTCTCAGGACCATCGGGTTTACCTGCTTTTCGTCTCACCGGGTGGTCATGCTATAAAGTTCCAAGCTCTGAGAGAGATTAAGATCACAAGAGTAAATCCACTATTTAACAAAATTATTTTTTTCAAGTAACCCCCGACAGAAAAATAAATATCGTACCGCAGCTAACAAACGAGCTGATAACTTTGAAACCGCTAAATCGATTTCCATCAAAATCGGTTCATGCATTCGGGAGCTACGATGCCACAAACACACACACACACACAGACACGTCAAACTTAATATAACACCCCGTCGTTTATGCGTCGGGGATTAAAACGTTCATAATCTAGTACCAATTTTATCTCAGCAGCAATCAATGTCATATAATGTAAGTATATTAGAAGCACTGAACTGCCTCGGTAGCCTAGTGGTCCTAAGCGCGACTGCTACGCTAGAGGTCTTGGGTTCGATTACCAGGTCGAGCAAAAAGTGTTATTGGGTTTTTCTATGAAATTCTCAGTAGCAGCTCGGAGTCAGGATTTGTGCCCGGTTAATGGCAATAGGCTCGCCCCCTGGTACATGGGACCTAAACATACCGGCGAACTGTGGGTGGATATTGTTACACCTCTGCCTAACCCTTCGGGGAATACAGGCGTGATGGTATGTTATATATTAGAAGCATTCTTGATAGATTAAGATTGAATTGAGATTGCGATCGTTTATGAAGTTACTAGAATTGCTCCCTAGAATGTAAACGTTCCTAGAAGTTACTACAATTGGGTAGATGACACCGTTAAACAAAAAATCCAAGACACAAGTTCACAAAAAAACAGCTCATATTAGCCCGGAAAACCCAATGAATTTTATTTAAATAACTATTAAATTGGATTTTTAGTTGGTTTGAAAT
This sequence comes from Caradrina kadenii, assembly GCA_947462355.1. NCBI lineage: Eukaryota > Metazoa > Arthropoda > Insecta > Lepidoptera > Noctuidae > Caradrina > Caradrina kadenii. Next base: position 6,048,274 of record OX381677.1, on the reverse strand, counting down.
TAATAAATAGTTAGCGAATTGAGATGTCAAAAAAGTGACGTCATAGTTTAGTATTGTCATACAAAATCTATGGGGGAATCCCGTTTTGACAGCTCATAAAAAGTACGTCAATTGATTAGTGATGTGAACTATCCAATTGCCCCTATGTACCCCTTTGTACGGAACGGTCCATAAGCTTATAATATCTGTCTGCATCAGATACTACAGTCAGGGATTTTTTTTTTTTTTTTTTTTTTTTTTTTTGGTGGGTGGGAAATCATCAAATAACTTCTCCCGCCCTGGGCGGGGCGGGAGGGAGTGTCAGACTTTTACTGACTAAAACCCACCCATGTTCCTTCTTGTGCCCTTTGCGTTCCGGGGGCGCGGTATCTCTTGCGAACAACCCGCAGCCCCGGCAGGCATCGGCCCTCAGTGGCCCCTTCCTTTTGCTGACATCTCTTTGAGGCGCGCGTGGAACACGAACGCGCCGTCGACACGGCCTGTCGTTATGCAACGTAAGGACGGTGAGCTACCCATTGCTCACCGTCCACAGGCCAGTATCTACGGTGGCCGGGAGTCGTCTCGCGGCTCCCGACGTCCGGAGCGTCTACCGCGGCGGCTGGGACGGGAGAACCGCTGTCTCAACCGTCCCGCCGCCTCCTTCTCAAGCATTACTGCCTCGCAGAAGGAGGCGACTGCATTCCATTCCCTCTCGCTCCGGACCATGGCTTGCACCAGGGCCGGACGCGAGAGTTCGCCGCCGCCGATGGCCGCCATGAGGACTCGGCGATGCTCCGCCCAAGCGGGGCATACCGCCACGGTGTGCTCCACCGTGTCCTCGGGGCGATCCACACAATACAGTCAGGGATGTAGGTAGGATAATAAGTTTAGGTAATGTGGATCTACATCTAAATCTAATCTAAATGAACATAATGACTCTTTTAGTTAACAGGTAGAGAATGCATAAGGCATTATTTTATTTTATTTATTTGGGTAAAAAAATAGTTATACGATACAGCATCTATACTAATATCATAAAAAGAGTTTGTTTGTTTGGTTGAATGCGCTTATCTTAGAAACTACTGGTTGGACTTGAAAAAATATTTTTGGGTTGGATAGTTCATTTATCGAGGAAGGCTAAATAATACGCTTCAACCAATAGGTGCAAAGCAGTGACCAAATATGTAACCGAATGCGGGTGAAAAAACCAGGCTGAAGAAGTCGCGAGCAGAAGCTAGTTTTTAAATAATAATGGTATACAAAAGTGAAAAAGAAACGTCTTATTATATTATATACTAAGTCCCCCTTTGTACACTTTGTTGCATAAAGTGTAAATATAAAAATGAAATGGTGAAGTTCTAATTCGCATTGCCAGATAAACTCTGCAACTACATGGCGCAGTACTTAATTTAAATTATGCATAAATAACGGTATCTAGGCCTTTGTCAGGTAACTAGGTACCTAGTACCGCAATAGTACCACCCAGGAACATCCCCGTAACAAAGTTCTAACAAAAAGGAATGAAAACATTACAATTATCTATTGTTTCCGGCGAATTTATACATAGGCATGTACCTATAAGTTGTTAAGTCAGGCATTGTAGTTGCGACTATTATTTTAAACTAGCCATACCACGTGGTTTGGCCCACGTCCAGTTACGTCTTGGGTTACTGGTCCGCTCCCGTTGCCGTTGGTCGTATCTTCATTAGCCTATAGTTATCTTCTTTGATAATCGGGCTATATAAAATAGGAAGTAGTTCCTGAGAGTAACAAACAAACAAACTCTTCAGCTTTAATAATATAGATGTTTATAAAGTTTTCTTTTAATTGGAATTGAACTTGGGTATCCTTCGTCAGGAGAGAACGAAGGGTTATGTCCGACTCTTAGGCTGAGCGTAGACTCGAGTCATGACACTTTTAAGACAGACTATAGCTTTACAAACACTATGAAGACGCGCACACTTAAAACAAAACGTCTAATAGACAAAGTCGTCTGACGCCTACAACGACAACGACGAACGACTGCTTCCCTTTTGAATCAATGCGAGCGGGCACATCCAACTAAAACTCCACATTCCTCCTGCACCCATGAGTCAGGAGTCCGGTATTCGCTTGACGTAATATTAACGCACTGACGTAAAACTATTCGATAGGAGTCGAATTTTGAATTGGAAATACGACATAATATTAAAATAACATAACATACCATCACGCCTGTATTCCCTGAAGGGTTAGGCAGAGGTGTAACAATGTACACCCACAGTTCGCCGGTATGTTTAGGTCCCATGTAATAGGGGGCGAGCCTATTGCCATTAACAGGGCACAAATCCTAACTCCGAGCTGCAACTGAGAATTTCATAGAAAAACCCAATAACACTTTTGCTCGACCTGGGAATCGAACCCAAGACCTCAAGCGTAGTAGTCGCGCTTAGGACCACTAGGCTACCGAGGCAGTTATTAAAATGCTATAGGATATATTATAGCATTTTAGTTCATTTTTATAAGACAAGCACGATTAGTATCACACAATAGTAACAATAAACTCTCCAAACTAAATAAATAATACAACAATATGTACTAAAAGGGTATTTCCAATTTAAAGTCTAATAAATAATAGGTATGTTTGTGTAGGTACCATGTTTTATATTTTGTTTACTTTATCCAACCATTGGCGTAACCGTTGTAAATTAACAATAAATAAATAAATCTTTGACAGTCGTTCCGGATAGTCAAAAGCCGGGAAGTCTGACAACCAGTCTTACCAAAAGGTATGTACTTACTTACCGTGTTGCCCAGTAACTGCGTTGTGATGGTCAGATAAGAAGTCGCTCCATGTACATAAGTACTGGTATTCAGTTGCATCTGGTTAGACTAGAAGCCGACCCAGACATAGTTGAGAAAAGTAAAGGAAGACTGATACGGTACGTTTACTCCGCGCGCTCGTGCTAGGCCTTGGTACCTACTATAAACACGCAAGAACGTAAGTAATTATGGCGCGACAGAATTTGGTGTCAGTATGCAAGCTCCAACATTAAAAGAGCATAACTATAGGACAACAAATGATTGGCTTCCACTATTTTATACAAATATCGCTAAACTAAACTTCCTAGCTTAGTATAGACATTCTTGTCTATTCACCAAGTCATGCTGGCCAAGTCAGCATCAAGAAAAATTTGAATTTGGCACTCGTCCAGCGTCAGAGCCGCGCCACTCGCTATTCTTTCTTCTTTTGCAGCTAGTATTTACAACATACAAATGGCTGCGGTGGGTGATAGAGACCAACTATTGGAAATTGCGTATAGTGGCCGTGTCGTAAATTAGTGTTTCAATTAAAATAGTAAATAAATCGCAGTAATTAGGTGTCTAAATTAATTAAAGAAAGACATTGTGCGCAGATTTATTGGGTTATCATTTTGATAAGTATGCAATTTACATTGACTGAACGGAATGTGTAATGGTTGCGACTAAATCCTTCATATACATGTTGTTAGAAAAATGAGTCCTTTAAAATCTTTGGTTCAAAACAAACACAAAGTATCTATGGCTGAGACAAACATTGACAATGGCAAGCGCCAAAAGTCATGATGTCAAAAGAAAACTGTCGAAAACTATTATTTTTACATATTTCCTAAATGTTTAATTTCATAGATAATGTACGCAATGAGTTATTTGATGATTTTATAAATATTTTAGATTACATATCGTTGGAAAGTCTCAGCTTATATGACAAAATAACCGACAATTTAATTATCGTACTTCGTACAAAATTCAGTAGACCCCGATGTGGCGATAAATTTTTGGTATAATTTAGGATAAGAATCAATTTTATTATTATACTATTCGAAATTCTAGTGTAAAAGTAGTACCTAAAAATATTTCATCATGGAAAGTGATACAATGTTTGGTGATGATGAGAATCCCGTTGGCGAAGGTGAGGAAGGTCCAGGTGGGGAAACTGGGGAAGGTGCAAAAACTGATGGAGCGACTGAAGGAGTCGAGCCTGGTGAGGCAGGCGAAGGTGGTGAAAAACAAGATGTAGAAGGAGAACACGTAGAAGGTGAACACGTAGAAGGTGAACATGTAGAAGGTGAACACGTAGAAGGTGAACACGTAGAAGGTGAACACGTAGAGGGTGAACACGTAGAAGGTGAACATGTAGAAGGGGAAGGGGTAACTGGAGAGCAAGTTGAAGGGGAAGTTCTTGAGGGTGAACAAATGGAAGGAGAAGAGCTTATGGGCGAAGGTTTGGAAGGCGAACAAGTTGAAGGTGAAGAAGTTAAGAAAGTGGAAGAAGCAGAACCTGAAGAAGAAGAAGAGGAGTATGTTCCAGAACCACCTCCAGATCCCACTGCACCGTATGATTTCAGTGATGCTAGCGAAGCCTTAAAGGCGCCTTTTGAATTACGACCTGATCAAGTAGCCGAAGTAGAACAACTATGGGACCTGTATCAGAATTACAATCCAGCTTATACCGATTTGGATGGGTATATCACCGAAAAGGAGTTAATTTACATGTTAAAATGTCTTCTCATTATGCCATGTACGCCGGAACAACTCCAGGAGTTAATAACGTTTTGTTGTAGACCTCCTCATGAAAAGGGACACATTTTTTTTAAGCAGTTCCTTAAAATGGTTACATTAAGGCAAAGGGACTTTCCTACAGAAGATGAAATTCGTGCTGCATTGCTATGTTATGCCACTGACAAAACAGGAACCCTGGACCGGGAATACGTAAGAGACAGTTTGCGGAATTTGGGTCATAAAATGTTACCAAAGTTAGTAGATAATCTGATTAAAGAAGTAGATATGAGTAACGATGGTACAATTGGTATAGAAGACATAGTTGGAACAATGTGTATTGATTTGAATCCGGAAGATATGCAATTGCTTCGAAATGCTGTGTACCCTCCAGAGGTAGTAGAGGAACCGGAAGAGGGCGAGGATAATTATTGATTAAAGATGATGTAAAACTTAAACTGAATAAAAATATCTGAATCTTAAACAAAGTAAATATAACATTATAAACCGATTAATTATAATATAATAATATAATACATTTGTCTACGATTTATTTGTTCATAATATAGACCCGGCCCTGATTCGTAAAGGTGTAATTTAATAAACGATGCCTGCATTTTTTTTATTAAGATTTTCATAGAAAAATACCATCCAGATTTCCAACATTTTAGACGAGTTTAGACTTTCACGAACTTTTGTCGCGATAAAACCCTTTAGGTGTGTCCACATTTCGCCGAATCGAATACCATGACCATAACAAAGTCGGATGTTTGTACCGATAGTGTGGACGGATTTGATATGCGTACAAATGTTATGATGATCATTTATCCGTTTCATACTTCATACAAAATATTTCAATCAAAAAGTACGACTGAACATTGTACGTTCTACCAGTCACAAATGTGGACGGTGCTTTGGTTTTGTCACGGTCAAATGACACGGGTCACGGGCCGATCCATTCAAAGTCGGTCTTTTTCAAAGGACGTCCGGTACTGTCTCGGTGTGCGGGAGACGTCCACAGTGCCATTTTTGTCATCGCGTTGTTACCTACACGGGATTGATAAATCGGGAAAATGTGTATCCTAACAAGAAAACACTCGCTTATTCACTCCGATAAAACAATGTAACAACGTTTTTGACGGTAGATGGTTCTGTCGATAAGTTATTAATTTAAATATTTATACGAACTATTGAAACGATTCGTTCGTTCGAAACATGTAGTGAAATTAAAAAAATGTTTTGAAATTTATAGAACTTTATCACAATAGTAATAATGAAAAGTCTTTATTTGGAACATAAAACAATAAGGAAGTACTGTGGGATCTTAAACATAATCAATACTTTAACAAAATCCTTTAGTTTGATCCGATGCAAACCCCCACCCGTCCACACTATCTCTAATAAGTCCGCGGCGATGTCACAGTGTTCGGTTCGGCGAAATGTCACTAATGTGGACGCACCTTTTGATGTACGGTAATTTACTGATAGCGGCGCGAAGTACATTTGTGTTAGCGATAGAACGAACTGCTTGGTCAGATGTGTCGCAACAACGCAAATCTTCTCCTTATCGTAACAATGTAGTCGTAGCTTCATGGCTAGATAGCAATGCAAGATGAAATACACTTTGGTCTTTAGCCTATGAAAATGCTACCTTGTACCTTTAAGAAGTAGTTTAACAACTCAAAAAATTATTTCTACGGCTCTACGTATTAAAATTAGATAAAAAAAAACCTTAATAATAACAAACTAAATGGCATCAAAAAATTCCTCCGTATCGCTGTTAACCGGAAAAGTGCCCAAAAGACTGGCGGCATCGCCACATTGGATGCCAATGCTTGACCTAGATAAATCCCTAAAAAGGCTATGGGCACACAGACCCCACGGCCCGAGGGTTTCCACCCCAAACGGCTCGAAAATATAGTAACCAATAAGGGTACTATACTTACGTCATTTGAGGTTTTCTGCAGCTGCAGCAGCAGCAGCAACGCCAGCACAGTACGCAGAACTAGGAAGAAGAATTAGTACGTATTAAAAAATATATTTTACAGGAGAGCACTTCTAACGTTTTTCAATAAAAAAAAAAAAAGTTTCAATAAGTGCATTTCATCTTCCACTTAACGTAAAGTCACGAAAATTGGTATATACGTTTAAAATGCGGTACTTTACAAAGAATTAAAATGTAAATTCATAAACTTTGTATTTTGTAATTATTTTACAATTGCAGCTTATGTGGTGCTTATTGACTTTTCAAGTGAGAGATGTAAATAAATTAAAGTTGTTTATCTCTATGATTTCATAATATCACATTATACAGAATACGGACATTTAAGTTAGAATGGCATTCACCGGGAGGGCTGGTTGGTGGTGGCGCAAGAAAAGAATATTTGAAAGGACACGGGGAGTCTTTTGCCTAGCAGTTGGGACATAATAGGCAAGGAAACTTAAAGTCTGAGATATTATCTATTCGAAATAATAAACTTCTAGCACGTCCGCATTACCTAAAAGTACCTGCCTAACCTCTTAAAAGTGTTTCTTTTTCCTAGAGAGTCGTAGATAACCTATTTCCTACATAAACAAATAACAGAAATAAACTAACAAACAAATACCTCTCCAATTTATTAGACTAGAGGGGGGCAACGTTTTTTTTTTGAAAAGGAAGGAAACAAGAACAAGGTATACATGAGTAGATATAATTATTTATTGGATGACAACAAAAGGCCCATGAGTCAGGGCGGGACGGTGTGTGAAAGCGCTGGCCAGCGCGAGCTCGCGTCACTTGACATGCAGAAATGACAAAATGACGTGCAAGAGACATCGTGGTGTATGTTCGTATTTTTTTAGAGAGAGAAGTATGCCCAGCCAGGAGCCCTAGTAAAAGTACTCGATGCGATTGCCTGTTTGAGTTTGTATAATTAGAATTTTAAGTTCATATCCACAGTATTCTATACATGTAAGTTTTCTAACAGTACTTAATATTTCCATGGGTGGTACTCCATGCACTGCTTCATGGTCTTAACTTTGACATTGGGAAATACACGTCAAAGCTAATCACAGATGGCGCTGACGCGCTGAGTACGATTGTTTCTATTGGATAATATGAGCATGAGAAATCTTGACATAAGCTACTAACACATGACATTTATTTGACACTCTTGAGTCTCTTGATATCTTGACAGTAATGACAGTTGTTCTGTTAGTAGTTTGCTTGATTTTTTATTGTTGCTTTGCTACTAAATAATACGAATCGGCGTGTTTTTATGTTTGTGCTTTTGAAAATACAGCAAAAGATAATTTAACACGTACAAAATGAAGTATTTAATATTATTCCTAACATTTATATCGGTTTTAAGTGATAGTAAGTATATAATGCATGTAAAATCATCTTTGCAGCTGATTGTATGGGTGTGGTTTTTTGAATGCATTGTTGATTCTGCTTCGACTATTCAAATCTATTGTAAATACTTGGTTTTCGTCGTAGTATAAATTGTATTTAACACAAACTTGTGTACAATTGTGATGCATTTCGGTAAATAACTATATTATAATAGATTGGATAGCCTGATAACTTAGCAAGTTATAAAATGTTACTGAAGAGTCTGACACGCTACCTACATAAGTAACTAGCATCATGTCATCTGGAATATCTACATTACATATCTGTGTATCATAGATCTGATCCTGAATATTTACAGATGTGTAAAAACCCTCTAAAAAACAGAAAATAAAACTTAGTACTTATAGACATTCAAGTAACTAACCAATATAACTTTAACTAACTAACAATACAATATAACTTCACTGAAAAACATAGTAAAATAAATAACTACCTTATTTTTTTCCAGGTTTAGCATTATGGTGCTATCAATGTACGGCAGCTACACCTGGATGTATGGAACCTTTTAACTGGCGTGGCATAGGCTACCTTGGTAACCCATGTCCTGATAATGAAGACATTTGTGTCAAACTTATTGAAAGGAAAGGAGGTAACTATATTGACTTTTTCCCTGTGTATAAACTAAGGATGTTTTGAAGCTTCAACCCTCATTCGGAAAAGGTTTGAACTTTGACTGATTTTGGGCCTTAACCTCCATCTTCAACTGCATCCAATACTTTTAAATACAAGCAAGTGATTGAGATTGGAATGGATTGGTACAAGGTTTTACTTTATTTACATACATTTGTCTTCTACCTCACTTCTGCCTTCAGCTCAAGTAGGAGCTGAAGGCTGAAGGCAGAAGTAGTCAATTAGAATTAAGTACCTCTGGCTCTGACTCCAGTTTAGTTATAACCACCTCCGTATCATCCTTATTAGTTTGTTTAACTTAAATGGGGCAACATAGGAATAATATTTCAATTATTGAAAAAAAAAATTTTTATCCTAATTTTAATTTTTTTATTTTTTTTTCCCCGTCACCTCTAGGAATTCAAATTGCCAAGGAAATACCCCCTGATGTTCATGTTGTCCCCCTGTGTCCAAGTTTCTACTGTACTTTAGAAAACAAACATAGATATCAGCCATTTTAATGTATTGAAAATTTTAATACAGCTCAAGAAGTGATAACAAGAGACTGTTTGAGCAACTTCAGGGCAGTCCGGACAGATATTCCCGCTGATACTTATGAAGGGTGCCGATCTGCTGCAAGGGATGTGAATTTAGCCAACTATGTCAATAATTCTATAAAAGAACTTGACATTAGAAGGTAAGTCATCAGACCTTTTCTTTCATGAATACACAGGTATCATATTATAAATAATATCAAGTACCTAAGTCTAAAGTCCCAAGGGACCCAAAAGGAGCTGTAAAAAATCTTTATCAAAAATATCTTTTGCTCTACTTTTTAGTTGGTTATGGATAGACACAAAAAAATATAATCATCATGAGTGAAGTTGCCCAATGAATTGATCACATACAAGTAATAATACCTAATTGTATTATTAGATATTTAAGTGATTATAATTTTACAATGATCAAGATGATCTTGTTCATTTTCTTCTAATTCTTTGTTATATGGTATGATAGGACTGACATTTATGTTCAGATAAATGTCAATAAAAAAAAGTAAAGAGAAAAATAACTTTAACATAATTCATAATAGTTACAATATAATAGGGCAGTATTCTGAATTTTATTATAATTATAGGGAATATGCATAGATTTTTGCATTTACTAATAAAATATAAAAATACAGAAGTAGAGATCACAAAAAGAGAAATTAAAATCGGTCAAGAAATACGCCGTTTCAATTATTTAAAACTATTAATTACGCACACATTAGACATGGAGATCAGACATAGTCAGTGACGTCACATGTCACTATGGCCATTTAGACTCCGTGTTAAATTATTTTTAACAATATATCTTTTTTAATTTTGTAGAACATTCGAAAAATAGTTTTACTGAAATGTTTTTTACATGAGTGAAAATACTTATTTTTATTTATAAATAGTCATGCATATTTCCTATTGTTCTTATTTCTCTTACATGTATATTTTAGTTTCCTATATATTTGGAAATTCTGAGGAATTTCATTTGTTTCAGGGACTGGTATGATGAAACAGTATGGTGTTTCTGCTTCCTTGACCACAGATGTAATGGTGCATCAAGTTTATCAATAATGGCGTTACTAATCCCATCATGCATTGTGCTTCTATTCACTAAAACCTTGTTTTGATATCCAGTTAGCATAAATTTTAAATCATTGATGTTTCACCAAAAACATTAATACTTGTAGAAACTTCTGGGTAAGTGAAAACAAACAAAATAGTCTATGAATATTTTAATAATTAACACACAAACATAAGGATTTATAAGTTATGCATTTAAAATAATAGAATCTCATTCTCAAATTGTGCAAGAAATAATAAATATAATATTAGCAACTCGTTGTGTAAGGCCCACTTACACCAATAATTTTAACTAGAGTTCGTTTTAATTTTAATGTCATACATAAGTTGTAATTTAAACTAGCGTTAGCATCTACATCTAGAGTTCAGTTTTTGTTGCAAGTGGGCCCAAGTAGAGTGAATTTGCAATAATAATGACAGTAGATATTAAATAATATGCACAAGTGGCCTATTGTAAAGCAATTTGGTAATAAGACAGGTTTATATTATTACATGGAGTATTAAGATCTGAAAATAATAATTGTTAAGTAGGCAGGCACTACTTAAAATAATTATTTTCGACAGCCAAAACATGTTTGTACTTAACTACAAATTTGTACACGACATGTTAATATTTTAAGAATTTAGTCTAACATTTCCGTCCAAAAGATATTTTATATTGTTTTATTAGCTTGTAGGTTTAGAGTAAGTTATGATGTAAGTGCCTCATTGAACATTGTTCTTTTACATAAGACTGTAGTTTTCTACACAATCATTTTATGTATTTTTAACACGTTTTTATATTTAATTAAAAGCATAACATTTACACCAATTATATCAAATTACAGAAATTTCTAAATAATGTTTCATGACCATTGATAAGCTAAATAAATCATTTTACTAGAAGTAAATGTAATTTTTTTTCCTAAAATGTCGCCACAAATTTTTAAGTCATAGTAATGCTTTATACACAAAAAATGGTTTTGCAAATATCATCGTTCTGTCTACAAGAAAGCAAACTGCATTTGTGTTACTATTAATCCGGTAACCAACATGAACATCTGTAACAAAATATTTGCATCTAGTTGCCACATGTCGTACACGGAGAAACGTGGTGGTGTTTCTTCTATTAGCTTCAGCATTCTTTTTGATTTCTCCCTTAATCGGCCTGGTATAAAAAAAGACACTTGTGCTTTAGAAAATGAGCGCGCGCACTGCTCTCTCTTGCTCCTACAGTAATATACGAAACGTAACTCTCTCTATCTTCACTAACTTATATCTCCCTCTCAACTTCCGTTCGCCTGATCACACTCATTTCCGTAACGCTCTTGTCACGCGTTCACCAGCTTACTCCCCAAGTCAAGCGTGCGTAATAAAGTTTTACTTTAAAAATAAAAGAACAAAGGAAATTCTATGCTTAAAATCTACTCGACTGTCATAACCACAGATATAGATAGACATATCTGTGGTCATAACTCACACCTAAACCTGGCCATTAAAACAAATATTAAAAACCAATCAAAAGTTAAATTGTAAGCGTATCAGCGAACACATATACAGCACAGAGATGCGTTATACATATATTATGCGTAAAGTGGTGTTGGATGTATGCAAAGCCTCCCAATATGTTAGGTTCCTCATCTTCCTGCCCTCATCCCATCTTATTTGGGGACGGTGCAACACATATTCTTCTTCTATGCCGTCCTGTCAACAGACATGCTATCACTGATTCTCTTTTATATCATTCTTCACTCAATCCATCCATCTTTTCTTTGGACTTCTTCCTCACCATCCATCCACATTTATATTTATAACTCTTTTGGTCACATGTGTCTCGTCCGTCCTCTTCACATACCCCTACCAAGAGAAACGGTTTTCAACCCTATCAACTTTTCTGTCATTGGCGCTACTTTCAAACTTCCTGTTATATACTGAATTCCTTACCTTATCCGTTGCGGTCACACTACACATCCAGTAAAATAGAACTATTTGTTGTAGGTAATGGTTCAGTTTCAGCTGATTAGATATTAAAAATAATTACCATCATAGTGTATCGACATAACAGTAATCACCAACCGCTTGGTTTCCTTCACCTCTCTCATAAATAGTTCACAGCGAACGCCTAGCAATATCGCCATTACCAAGTCGATTACGGTGAAAAATGATGGCGTCAGGCTATCCCAGAGTCCTACTGTCTGTAAACCACACGCGACTATTAAATCAAAGTTTATCTATTTACCAAGTTAACTTAATATTAAGGTATGTTACTTAATTTAAGATAAATGATTATCAAAATAATTGTCGTGTTCATAGAGGAGAAGAATATGATTATGGAAGGACGCATTCTTCTTTATTTGGATTTTTCAAGTACTTACATCATTTTGTACGGCAAACAGTAAAAATTCGAAAGTTAAAATACTCGACGCAACCAGTTTACAGCAAAATATAAAAATCTGAAAGCAAAAGGGATGTTTGGCAATTAAGCAGCATTTTTGCTTATCCACTTAAATTGTGGCATACAATTTTATAGAGAGGTAGGTAGGTACTTACTTGGAATTTATAAATGTCTTGAAATTTGAAAAAGCCATCTAATAATTGTTTCAAATAAACATCAGTATCGCTTGATACAAAATTATGAGTTGCAGCAGCCAGGCGTCTCATAAATATTTCACTAGCAAATAACGAAGAAAATAAATTGTTTTTTGAATGCAAGATCTCTTGAGTCTTCTTTTTGTCCAAATAGTTTTTGATGATAGAGTTCAAGAACCGAGCACGTATGAAGAAGTATATAAATATATTCGAACAGCAAACTAATTCCATGACGAAGCCGACTTGAGAATATGCTATTCCTATGTAAGGCCAAAATGCAGCAGTTCCTTTTGCACCAGCAAGACTGAGGAGTGCAATGAAGAGAATCAAAACCGACGCAAGTGCAATAATATTTGTCCTAACTAACAAATTAGTGATACTTTTGTTGCGATCTATATTCATAAACCTATCGATTTGTTGCAGTTTAACAAAAAAATCTACATTAGCATCTCCGTTTATAAAACGCACGTGAATGATATTGCATAGAAATGTGAGAGTCTGCAATCCCGTCACACAAGTGCTCAGATAGTAGATTGTTTCATTATCAAAAAGGATTGTATCATACTTGTAGATGACTATATAGTCTAACCCTAGGAGCAGAATTACACTAAGTAATGTGTAGCATTTTTGGACAAACGACGGAGTTGTCACAAATCGGTCTTTGACGTCAACGCGGGTAGAAGCTGTCAGCATTTGGAAATAGTACATAAGTCTTAAGGACTTAATGAATTCATAGTCAAGAATGTCTTTTGAAAGATATTCGATTTCAGTGTTTTCTTTAATTTTTTTCATAACTGATGTTAAATTTTCGGGTTTTAATATAAATTCACTTATAGCAAAGCAAACTGTAACAGCACGATGGTGTAACTAGCGGTAATAGCCAGCAGATGAAGTGGCAGCCGGGTGCCCAAAGTACAAATGTTGTAAATGGACACACTTCGTCTTCCTTCCACCAGTAATATGATTTGCTTAGCATGTTCTCGGGATTTGCCTGTGAATATAAATATTTCAGGTCATAATAACATTTCATAATTCAAAATAGGAAAAATGCTATTTCTAAACAGGATGAAATGATTTTTTGTTCCAAATGCTAGATGTAACTTGGATTTGGGAAATAAAGACCTATAAAAATGTTAATTGGTTTAGGGTGAGACTACTAAATGCAATGCACATACCTACAAGTGTTGAAAGAGTCATGTTTCGCGTGAGACCCTTAGGGCAAATAAGTTGCAAGGTAAGTCCTGTCCAGTTCTGAGTTTTTCACCAGGAATGTAAAGGGCGGTATTAAATCGGATATCAAAATCCAGGAAAAAATTACAAACAATCAAACATACTTTTTCGTTTGCTTATAAGCAGGCCCATTTGAGGTATACCAAAGTTAATGGAGCCAATTAAAATAATCAAATGAACACAATAATATGTTTAAGCGTTAGGGACTTTTAAAATAACTTCTAAATAATTACCTACCGTCATTAAGGGATGATGAAACGATGTCAATACCAAGTTTCCTTGATTCTTCTATCTGTTTTGATAATGATTCAGTTTTGATGCACAATGTTAACATTAGGACCTGCTTGTTCAATAGGAGAGGCGTCACACACAACATCAAATCGAAGTCTGCTACTGCGGTTTTCTGGTAAGGTATGTCAATTGATTATTAGGGTACGGTCATCAGCCGCGAACCTGGTGCTTCTATTTGGCTAGGTAAAGTACCCGCAACAAGTCGTGAGCACGAACGTCAAGTTAATTTTTGGATGTATTGGTTCCTTTCTGGGTTTTTAGGGGCGCCGACGCTGCATGCGATTGGTCCGTCAGTCGGACCAGCGCGTGCAGACATTTGTGACATATGTGCTCACGACTCGTGGCGGCTACTATAACTGTTAGTAGTAAACAATGAACTAAGAAAATAGTGCTACGAAATATAGGTGCGGTCAACATCGTACCTGTATTGTACATATTATACTTAATTTTAAACACAAAATTCAAAATTTTAAGTAACCCCCGACAGAAAAAAAGTCGGTACCGTAGCTAACAAAAAATCTAATAACTTTGAAACCACTGAACCGATTTCCATCAAACAAACAACACTCCCGACTAATTAACCTTTCAAACACAAAAAACAAAATCAAAATCGGTTCATGTATTCGGGAGCTACGATGCCACAGACAGACACACACAGACACGTCAAACTTATAACACCCCGTCGTTTTTGTGTCGGGGGTTAAAAATTAAGTGTCTACTGACCATTGTTGCTGACGGCGTCTATAGAGTTTTTAAATCATGGTCTAGGTAGACTCATAAACGAATATATATATAATGAGGGTAGACTAATCAATAATCATACAAACGCAACACACGCACAAACGGTCCATCTGTTGCTTCCTTCTTACCTGTTCTTTTAATGAAGTCACTAAGTAATGTATTGACACCAAGTTCCAAGCTAAGATTTGGCAGACGAAATAAAATAACTGTTGATGAAAAAGGATAATTAGATCAAAGAAACGAAAACTTATGATTAGTAAATATAACAACTATATCTACTTGCCGAGAGTTGAAAGAGCTCTGTGAAATCTGCTAACGCCTCAAAAATGCAATACATGGCTGAAACCAATTCGTGAGGAACTTGAATTTCTTGGTCTTCGGATGGGTTCATTAAAAAAAATAACTTTCCATTATTTGTTGGTTTTATCAACGATTCGTTTATAACTGAAGTCTCTTGTCGTAGTATATCGTTTATGTAATTGAGTCTTGTTGTAATGAGCTGTATGATGAAATATACTTCTACCATTTCAACGTGTAGCCCCACACCCGTTGACATAATTCCCATCAATGGTATACACATATCCGTCATCAACAACGTTTTGTACAAAATTATCCACAAGACGGTAAAAAAACAAGCGCTCACTATAGTGAAAACAGATCGCCTTTCAAGCTGCTTGTTCAAGCTTTTACTGTTCTTCATATTCAGGTAGCGTTCTATCTTCTGTAATTTTACGTACATTTGACCAATTTTATTTCCCCTCCAGAGATTGTTCCGCCAAACTATAAGAACGCCGTTTATTCCATTCATAAGGACACCGAGTTTTAGGCATGAGTCGGCGTACGGGGAGCCGAAACCGTTATCACAGCGTACAAAGAAGTACGCAACACAAAATGTATTTAGTATCCAGAAGACATTGCTGTATAAATGGTACCATGTCGAAGGTGATGTAGGATATCTGTGTTTGATGTTGACACGGAGGAATCCAAGAACCCGCAATACGTAGAAAATTGGTTGGAAAATTCGAATGAAGTCATCATTCAGCATGTCCGCGGAGAGATCTTCAATGTTTTTTATTTTGTTCATTTTGATACATTTCTGGTTAAGATTAATGCGAATTCAAAACGGAGAACACGAAAGTCCTCTGTGACCTCTGTCAACTAACTAAATGAAACAGTTGTTTTGGTTTATCGATTGCCTACGATGACTCCCTCGGGAAAAAATTGTTATCATACTCGAAGGCCACTACGTTTCCAAGTCCATTAAATTGCAATTGTTAGTAATTTTTATTTCAGAGGAGTTCCGTATATGTTTAATATTCCAAGATTTGGTATGAATTACTTACTTAAGCACCCGTTATGCTAATGAAATTATAATATTATTCACTTTAATCTGTCGTGGAATAGGTATAAGTAGACCTTACATAGCGTTATCTTTGGGTAATTTCGGACACGGAACCAATTTCAGCGATGATATCTTAAATTAATTTTATTAGTATTATATTGTAAATTATTACGTTTTTCTTCAGTAAAGTTAATGTTAATGTTTACCTTGATACGGCACCACATCTACGTGTTATTCGTGTTATAAAACATGCAGCCGGGACGATTTGTAGCGGAACATTTTATAGACGCCGATTTAGTGAAATGTTTTTCTCCTTTTTTTAAAATATCAACATTTCTGGGCTGTTCAGGAATACGTATTAACCAACAAATGGTTACAACACCAACAGTTCTGCAAAAACTTTACACATTACTTTGCATTGCAGCCTTTACCTTCTCATTTTATTATATCGAAGAGTATTACTACAAGACTTTTTACAATGAAGACAGTACAATGTACTTCGCTGGCGTCATTGGTACACTAGTGCAGTATACATCCTATTTCTCCAACACAATTTATACCCGATTTGTTAGTAGCGAATCAGCAGTAAAATTATGGCTGAAACTCCAAAAAGTGGACAATATTTTAGCTCTAAAAGAGTTTAAACATTTAAAAAGACAGCAATATTACTGGAATCTAATTGTCCTACTGGTATACATAGCATCGTTCGAATGTGGATTTTTTATCCACTCAATGGCTACTGTTGAATATCCTATTTTAACAATGTTCGGAGGAATAGGGTTACTTAATGTTTATCTGGAGTTAATTCTTGCTGCAAGTCTGATATTCTACCTAGTAATTCGTTTAAGATTCTTAAACAAAGTTGTAAAATATAACTTCCACGTAAAATGTCGCAACCACGAAGTGCCACGCACGCCAATCCAACTCCATGAAAGTTTTACTATTTCTGCAGATTTAAATGCTAGTAATAATTTAGATTTAGACAAATTCCTCGTTTGCTTGAAGGAGTTATTAAAGTTGTACAAACTTATTACAGAGCTTTTTAGTTTTCCGGTAAGTGTGAATCTTTTATTATTTTTATTATCAACTCAACATTGAAATTATATATTTGTTTTAGGTACTTAATATTGTGACGACCGTGTTTTCTTGGGCGCTTTTGATAACGCTGACCATGATTATTGGATTTCGTACTGAAGTAGGTACTTACCTTATAAACAACTAGCTGACCCGGCAAACGTTGTTTTGTCCGCGTGACATATTTCACCCGCATTAAGTAACGTTTTCTTTACTGCTTCAGTCCCGTGTGTCGTAGCGTGATGTTATATAGCCAATGTTACTCAGAAATTATGTAACTATCTATTGGTAAAACAATGGTTAAAATCTGCCTCATTGGCCTAGTGGTCTTAAGCGCGACTGCTACGCTAGAGGTCTTGGGTTCGATTCCCAGGTCGAGCAGAAAGTGTTATTGGGTTTTTCTATGAAATTTTCAGTAACAGCTCGGAGTTAGGATTTGTGCCCGGTTAATGGCAATAGGCTCGCCCCCTATTACATGGGACCTAAACATACCGGCGAACTGTGGGTGTACATTGTTACACCTCTGCCTAACCCTTCGGGGAATATAGGCCTGATGGTGTGTGAAAATCGGTCCAGTAGTTTCGGAGACTGTTCGTTACAAACAAAAAAATCTTTCCCCTTTATAATATTAGTATAGATATTCAAATGTAACATGTTTATCTTAATTTGGTTACAACAAAAAAACTGAAAAAAAAAATACTTGTGCGCTGGAGTTTCTAAAACCCTGCACATTAGTTAAAGTTTAGACACATCTTTTCTACCACAAGGTTATAAGTAAAAATATATTAATTGTAGATAAAAGCTAGATAGAATAGGCACCAAAAATTGTGCTTGCTATGATGTTTAATTTTGTAACATTTATTTATACTATGTTCTTCTGCAAATAACATATACCATCACGCCTGTATTTCCCGAAGGGTTAGGCAGAAGTGTACCAGTATACACCCACAGTTCGCCGATATGTTAAGGTCCCTTGTAATAGGGGGCGAGCCTATTACCATTAACCGGACACAAATCCAAACTCCTGGCTGATAATGAGAATTTCATAGAACAAACCCATTAACACTTTTTGCTCGACCTGGGAATCGAACCCAAGACCTCTAGCGTAGCAGTCGCGCTTAGGACCACAAGGCTATCGAGGCAGTTAAAAAAAAAAACAAATAAATACATATATTTTAACTTTTACAAATTGTATGTAAAATATTTTTAATTTTCAGGTTGTTTCAATAATTGTGATCATCGTTATATGCGTCTGGTTTGTATACTACTTTATATTAATAACGATGCTAGCCCTGGTGAGCGACTATTTCATACAAGAAGTTAGACAAACAAGATTACTCTGTATTCACACGATGGCCTGTTGTTTTGAAGGTAATAATAAAATATTGTTTTACTTTTTTCTAGATAAATAATTATGAGTAATACGATCAGTCAGACTGACGGATCAATCGCGTGCAGCGTCGACGCCCTAAAAAACCAAAAAATTAGCTTGATATTTGTGCTCACGACTCGTGGCGGCTACTATAACATTATTGTATCGACCTCTAATAAAATCCAATTTTCCCCATAAATAAATGTTTTAAGAATACGTCTTAGTAATGGAATTGAATATGCTTTTAACGTCGAATTTTTAACCAAACGAACAAAGATGTATCAGAATCATGTACCGTCATTTTAATTCAGTTTTTGCCTCGAACGCGTTCTAATCAGCAGTTAATCGTTAACCTTAAAAATCTTTTCAGAACCCATTTGGAAGGGAGCCCATGATATACTTCGGACAATACAGTATTATGAACCTACTTTCTCAGTGTACGGAATATTCACAATGGATAGGAAACTACCCCTTAGTCTTATGGGCATTATCACTACCAATCTAGCAATTTTAATTCAATTTACTATACCACACTATACGCAAAATTAATGGTAAAATATAAAGTCAGAAGTGTAACAATAATATTTTATTCTTGTTCTGCGATCATTCACTACAGTCGTTAGAATGTACTTAAGTATTATTACATCAACAACTACGCACTAAATATTGCAAAAACCACATTATCCTCACATACAAATATATATTTTATACTTAACAAGTTTTTTTTTTAATTACGTAAGTATTATTATTTCTATTCAAACCGCATGTTTCTTGGTAGAATCATGTGCTTATTTTCGGATAGGTTACGCACTGGGGTAGGCCAGCATCCTAAGGCATTCAATTTAAGCATTCCGGGTTGCTGTGGTGCCGGAGCTGTGGGGGACTCGTACTGCACACGCACGGTTGCACGTTTCCATAAAGTTATCGTGTTACGTTTGTCGCTGTACCGGTGTCACACAGCACTATTGACGTGTCGACTGTATAAAAAAAAAAAAACAACTACAAAGGTCGGTGTGCAGTACGATTGCCGTACTATTGCGGCGCGGCAGCAGTCCGGTAACAAACGCTTAAACTCAAAGAGCCTACACTCACACTGCTTTTATTGGCTATAATGAGAGACCTAGGGGCCTACCAACATCTCTTAAAACGGTATCATTTTAATATTAATTTGTTATTTCGGTTGTTGGATTCACGACTCGGTGCTGAGTCTAGCGTTAAAAATTCAACAGTGCGCAGGGCAAAGTAATATTGAAATAATATTATTTTAAGAGATGGCCGTAGTCCCCCTGTGCCATTTGCCTGTAAAGTGTGTCTACAAGGAGGCTTGTATAAAATTATGTAAAAAAAATATGGAATTGGCTTACTCCTTGATAAAAATGCGACAGCTTAAATAATATTGAGGCACTAACATTTAAACATACAGTCTACATTATTGAGCTGTTCGTAACGAATATAAACTACAAAGCTGTAACTACCCAGTTAAAATCACAATATTAACTACCGCGTAAAACATTCCAAAAAAAAAATATAATATTCAGATACTCCCAAAATATTAGTAAAATTCCGGTTTAATAGGCGAAACGATGGGATTCCTTGAATCCTAATTTCTCAAGAGCTGGGTTGCAGGCAAAGTTGATCATAGGAGGGGGTCCGCACATAAGGACAAGGGTGTCGTCTGCTGGAGGGAACAAGTGCTCACTGATCATCTCGTCGTTGATAAAGCCGGCGCTGTATTTCCAGCCTGTAAACAATGAAAGTTAATTTTAAAACTGATTCTAGATTGTCTTTCTAAATTCGTAAAATCAAAGTTGAATCATTTATTTCAATTAGACCATTAAAAGGCGCTTCTGAACGTCAATTCATGTAAAAAATTAAAAATATTTAATCTAGTTGCCCATAATGTCAAAACGATCTATTAAACATAAAAGTCACTCAAACTACTGCAATACGTACTCAGTGCTACAAATTAGAAATGAAAGCTAAATTAATTGTAATATTTAATACCAATATACATTTCAAAGACAAGGAATCAGTGTGTGAGGCATACTCAAATTTAGAATTAATGTCGAAGAGAAAAATAATTAATCAAAATAAAGTATTTGTAGCTTATAGTTTCGTATTTATATAATTAAGTTAGGCAACCAGTTGGTTTTGTCAAGATTTTTTATCCTAACTACTACTAGCTCTTCCAGTTGAAGTGGGGGGGTGGTAGTTGGTAGTTTTTGATTACTTTTAGAAGTAGTTATTGTAATGGCAAATATCAAAGTCAAGAACTAAAACAACTATGTTTTTGTTTTGTATTCTTGATAAAAAATGTTACCCTAGACTAGGAATTTTTCCTGCATCGTGAGTGCGTTCACAAATATATTAACTCACATACACACCAACATCCAGAAACACTACGTGGCCATACAAATATTTATTCCGCACGGGAATTGAACCCGCGACTCACAGCACGTCAGCAATCCCTCAGTCACTGCGCCAGCTGTGTCGTAACCGTGTTCAAACTTAGTTTGCTATCTAAGACCTTTGCTACGGCAATGAGACAACGAGAAACGGCTAGACATCCGTTTAGTTACGTAGTCAAACGATATCTTTCCTCTTTTCTGATTTAAATTATTTAATCTCTTTAAACGACATATTAATCGATTTCTGATAAGATATTTACGTGATCGATCGTGCATTCAATTTTTAATAATTAAAGATTAGATTGTCATTTATGAGTTTAAAGTGACTAGCTTTTGCTCGCGATTTGGTCAGCATAATTTTTTGTACGAATCTCTAATATTTTTTATGGTAAAATATAGTCTATAGCAGTCAGGGAATCCGTAGTTTCCTTTTCGCAAAACAATGCAATTTTCAGAATCGCACCAGCAGTTCCGGAGATTAGCCACAAACAAACTCTTCAGCTTTACAATATTAGTGTAGATGCTGCAACTCACCGTCATTAGGTCTATCGAGAGTGTACCACAATTTGAACTGGTCAGGGTGCTCAGCTTGGTACTTTTCCAGTTCATTCCTCAATAAGATATCGTCTTCAGTCTGGTTGGCGAACAGCAGTCTCATTTCCGTGCGGTCATTGGCATCTCCGCATATGTGCTTAATGAGTTGAAACATTGGCGCGATGCCAGTGCCACCTGGCGAGACAGCATAGATTAATAACTAATAACCATTTATTTTTTGTGTAACACGTTTTGAAAGCACGAGTAAGGCGACATTTTGATAAAATGAACATCGTGTATTATTGTTGTAATTCGTTACGTATAAATATTTAATGCAATAATTTGAGATCCATTTGTTCTTTAATACAGTTGATTCGGTCTGTTATATTTGGATATAGTCCATTTCATTAGTGTGTAATAGAAGTTGAATAATTGCCTACGATTTAGTAGTAGAAGCTTGACAGTACGTTTAAACTATGATTTACAGAGTTATATTAAGAAGTCAAGTCGTAACACCTTTTGGTGTGACTAATTTTAATGATGCAATGTTACAGAGGATTTATTGTGTGAAGAAAATTGTTTCAATATGAATAAACATGGGGTATTTCAATGTCATTCTATATTAAAGTGATAAGAGGTGATGACGCAAGAATGTCCGATACGTCACCTTATCAGTGAACGTCAATGGCGACAAGCATATTGTACCTGCAATCATGTTGAATTTCTTAGCAGGCATTTTGATGGGTGGGTCTTTTCTTAATTTCTTGATAAGGAATGTGCCATTTCCGGCATACTGCAGTCTTCCCGAAGGTCCTCGGACATCAATTGTGTCATTCAGCTTCAAGCTCTCCAAGTGTTGCGACATCTTGCCGCCGTCGGGGAATTTGGGATGTACATTTTTGAAGTACACCTGTAATTATATGTTTTATTAATTATACGACGGCCCAATTCATTCATTTCGTGGAGAACACCAACGCCCAAGCCACTAATGCTCATGATAACAATCAAATTATAGCTATTTTAAGGAGTGATAAACTTTAGATTTCTATGTATAAAATGAGTAGACAGATATTAGTTTATTTCTAGATCCGTCATATTCATAGTACAGTTCTACAAAAAAATTTTTTTGCCCATCTCATCACGCAATAGCTGATATTTCC
Organism: Caradrina kadenii; assembly: GCA_947462355.1. NCBI lineage: Eukaryota > Metazoa > Arthropoda > Insecta > Lepidoptera > Noctuidae > Caradrina > Caradrina kadenii. The sequence continues at coordinate 6,025,432 of OX381677.1, read as the reverse complement.
GTAATGGATGAGATCATCGAGGATTTTATGTAAAAGTAGGCCTAATGTTACAGTTCATAGAGTTTAAAATTGCAACAAAACATTCTAGACATTAAATCTACAATATTGAAAATTATCACAAGATATACAGCAAACGTTTGAAGATTGAGATATTTGTTTACGTGTCTGATTACATGTTGCTATCTATTCAAAAGTATGAACATATTCATAGGTAGGCATAAAACATTTTACACCTCATTACAAGTAGGTTTAACCTTGGACTAAAGTTATAACTCGTTTAGTAATGTGGCGGTTTCAATTTATGAAATAACTAGTTAACGATTTTGTCGGCTTGAATCACGGTTACCTGCAGATTTTATATTTTGTAATCACAATCATAATTATTCTCTCGGAATCATAACTTTTTTCGAAAATAAAAATTATGAATGTCGTTAGTTCATAAGGAGTACCGTACGCTACGTTTGTCCTTATAACAGCAGTGAAAGCCCCGTCCAAATCGGTCCAGCCGTTTCGGAGGTTAGCCGTAATAAACAGATAGACAGACAAAAATTTTAAAAATGGCTTTTTGTTATACCTATCTACCGTGTAAACCTTTCTAAGCATTTAGTAAACAGCTGTTTGATATTACAAACAGACACTTCAATTGTATTTATATGTGTATACATATACATGTATAGATTAGGTTATTCACCTTAATAACCAGTTCGACATATCCCTTATCATTATCGCTGGAGACTGGAGTATAAGCCCTGATGACGAGGTCATCATCAATCTTTGCAGACAAGTGGATGTGTTGACCAATTGGCAATCCTGAAAGACAATTAAAGGTTTATAATTAAGAAAATACCATACTAATAACTTTCCTGAGCGAATTTCGGTAACGCCGGCCAATCTGAATGAAGACTATCCAATTATGTAGGAGATATTATAGAGCACAAGTGTGTGCGCAAGCAGATACAAGTGCACTCCCTCTTCCCTCACTCTCGTAGTCCGATGGGACGGCAATTGGGGAGAGATCAAGCACAGTCCCCACGGCGTTACGTGCTTTCCGAGACACGGGGGCGTCACACCACCAACTCAGAAACTCTGGGCTGCTACTAAGAAATTCGAATTGGAAAAGCTCAATAATACTAAGCCCGACTTGGGAATTGAACCCAGGTTCCCACGCTCAGTAGGCGCGCATACAGCTACGAGACTAACAGCCAAAAAACAGCTCTAAATACCATACAATATTAGGGTCAACCTAGATAAACCTATCACTTTACAACTGGGTCAAGAATCAGATGCAGAAGGCGGTCGTCACGGACACGGCATGTATTGTAAAGAGGTTCGTCACTAAGGATTAACTTAGGTCTTAAACATTACCTCAATGCGGGCAAGTCTATCTATATTAAAAAAAGTATATAGTAGTTTTTCTTTTTTTGAATAAGTAAAAGAATAAATTAGAATTAAGAATACAAAGTACCTATTGTTGCCGCAATATCTAAATGGTATAATTTATTTCAATTAGTGTAGCTAGATAGAATAATTATCAAAGAAAAATTACAAATGATACTATCATTTTAAATTCAAGTACATATTTAAATCATTAACCAAATTATTATGAATGATAAAATGATTCAAATACCTTTATTAGATAAAATTTAAATAAAGAAGTACTTCTTGCTATAATTTTTTTAAATGACGGTATTTTTTACTAGGTGGGATTTCATTATGAATCTGGATAGTCATGCAAAATGAGATGTAAGTAGGCAATAAAACTAAAACTCACTATTATCTTAGTGCTCATTTTAATAATTAGTTATTCGCTTCCATTATAATAATTAATAATACTTTATTTCTGTTCCATACTTAAAGTTGTATTCATTATCATACACTGTAGGTACTAGGCAACCTTGTCTCAAATATTACCGGGACACATAATTACTACACAAAATAAACAAATGTTTGGTAAGAGAAAATACACATCAGGTATAGTAGTCGCCACGAGTCGTGAGCGTGATAGATAAAAAAATAAAAATGTATTAAGTTTGTAAGTGTCAGAAGGGCATTGTTAAAGAGACGTGTGTGTGTGCATAAGTGGTGTTGGACTGTGTGTGCAAAGTGAGTTATTAAAAAAATTCTGCACTTCCATAAATACCTACACCATTATTCCTTTTATATCTTTAAGAGTATTTGTGCCTTGGAAAGCACATAAAGCTTTTGGTCCCACCTGCCATTCGTTGATCTGTCTGTAGTCTGACAACCAGTCCAAACAAGGGGTATTGCGTTGCCAGTAACTAGCTTGTGGAGGTCAGATAGGCAGTCACTTCATGTAAAACATTGGTATTCAGCTGCATCCGGTTAGAGTGGAAGCCGACCCCAACATATGTAGTTGGGAAAAGGCTAATCTGATGATGACGATAGCTTTAAGGGTATTGAACTTTCCGTTTCCTAAATCATTTGACATCTATTCTCATCATTCATAATGTAGGACACTGACTGTACAAGGTACTAGAAATTGATGCACTTACCTAAAACATGTTGCGGTGAAGGCAGACCAAATCGGAATCTCCTAGTGTCATGGCTGATCTCCTCTCTCTCTATTAGCGGTAGAGCGTACTTAACATTAGAATCAACTAATGTTATTAGCTGGGAACTTTTCTTTGGGGCATCTTGTTTTTGTGGCTTACCTCCCCATAGCCAGTTGACAAATAATGTTACGAGTAACACTGCCGCACCACCCCCAAGCACTATGGGTAAAACCTGTAAAGAGAGTTTATTTTACTATATGACCAATTTATTAATCATTAGCTAAACCCGGCCACACTTCGCTGTGGCTTTGTCTGTTAAAAAAGGATTATTAAAACAATATCCTGTTAAAATGTAGTGTTGTATAAAAAATTTAAATCAATCCATCAACTACTTTCTGAGGTTTGGAGACATAAATGTATGGAATCTCAATTTTAATATAAATAAAGACTTTTGCACCAACAAAATACATGTCCCGTTTTCTGTCAACGTCCAATACACACAAGCATATGCACGTACATTTACAAGACAACAAACATTATTTTAAAAAGTTGTAGTTGGTGCTAACGCAAACATGTAGGTAATTAAATGCTAACAGTTTAATTTAGTACAATTTGTAATTCTAAAAGACATTTTGTGATCTTTGTTCTAAATACATATAAGCTATACATTGTGAAGTATGTATGTTAATCTAGATGACTATGTAGCAGTCAGTGCTACATAGTCCTACACTATTTTTAAGTATTTATTTATTTTTTGTCTTATTAAGATTTTGACTAATAATTATTACAATACCTACATAAGTCAACAATCATTTTGAGCTGAATTGATTAATTATTACACAAATAGATACCTACAGATGTTGCATAATTAAATTTTATTAAAAAAAAATCTATTAACAACTTATAAAAAAGTTTTGACCACTTGTACCCTAAATTTTTTTAACTTTGGAATATGTGCAGGTGCAGGCTGGTACTTGGTTAATCAAGAAACTGATGAAATAGAGATGATTTAAAAAAATTATCACGTTTAATGTAATTTTATCAAAGGCCCATTAGCAATTGACTTGAACAAGATTCTGATAACACTTTTCAGCTGTCAAATTGATTATTTATTTCAATAAAAAAAGTTTTGGTAACTTGTACATACTTGAATGTTTTCAAAAAAGTCAGTCACAGCCACTTCTAAGTTACTCATTTTCACACTTTTGAAGCTTTGATTAAAACATTAATTACTAATTTTAATACTGGATAAAGTTGCTATAATTTTAATATAATGATATCTAATCAAACTAGCAACACGGAAACTGTTTTGCGCACGACCATTTCGTAGAGGGTAAATAAGAAACTGTTTAAGGTCAAACTTAAGAGAACTTCGAGTTTGTTAAGCGATTACACCTTGAACTCCACATCAGACGATAACTATATCATAGAATTTACACATGCATCTGACGCTATGGTTTTTAGGACGACTGATCGCGTCATCGTGGAATTAAATGATTGGCATAATTATTATTTTGACATAAAGGAAAACGAAGACACGCTTCACGAAACAGTGTACTAACCAAAGAGTCGCTCATGTTCTTTCACTGCAGCTAACACACGTAGAATAAGCATATTTGAATCTGTAAACCTACGGTAGCCATTATCAATACAATATCCAATCAATTATGATAACAACCATTGATGAATTTATCAATTTATACAATAACCTCAAAAGTATGTAAATAAATATTATGTTGTACTTACTAATTTTGAATCAGTGTAAGTCATCTTGTGTTCATGTAGAATATAGAAAAATTTATCAAAAACTCTTAACTACAACTGAAGTGTAAGTTTTTATTGTTATTGCATAATATTAACATTTACTATTATTGGTGGTTGCTTAACGCGCCGCTCTAGTAACTGGTGAATACTGTGAATACCATCTATCAACCATGCGGCCAGTGAGTGAGAGGAATTTATTTTAGTCTACTAGGTACATTGTGTTGGTATGTATTTATGATTTGTAGTTACCTTTCGGTGTTTTGGGCGATGACAATCGATCCTAAAATAGTACGAGGGTTTCAGTAAATTGTTATTGCTGCTAACTATTTACAACGGTGGTTAAATTGGTAATTTGGTTGAGATGCCTTGAAAGAGATTCTCACAATGTTTAAATCTGGTGTTTTTTAGTCTTATACTAACTATATCTTTGAATCTCTTTAATTTAATATTCAGTGTTTACAAGTTTTATAAATGAAGACACTTTTAGAAATGTTTTAATTTTGCCGCCATGTCGCTGTCTTGGCACATACTACAGTCAGCTGCCAGTGTCAATGGATTGTCATTTTTTATGAATTGCCTATCTGGGCTGATGTTCATGTTGCTTGGTGTTGCTATCAAATAAAAAAAAAGCAAGGAATAGTCTTTTTACCCTAATTTATATTGTTTGTAATCTATTAGTAGTAGTAGAGCTCTTTGTGAAGGACTTACTACTCAATTTAAACACGTAATTAAAGTTCCCATTCCCCTTCCATACAATCGCTTAACAATAAAATTTTATAAAGCCGTTTTGGCGATAACCAAATTCTCATAAAAATATTATAGTTACTATAATATTTTTATGAGAATTTGGTTATCTCTAAATTATAAAACTCATCTTATAATAGTAATGCTGTAATATAGTATACTACCCGCCACGAGACGTGAGCACAAAAGTCAAGTTAATTGTAATGAAACAAAGGAAGTGAACTGTGAACAGAACGCGCGTATCCGAACGCAATTTGAATGTGTAAGTGAAGGCCATTTCCTTAAATTGCACAAAAATATCTGTATCGAAAAAAGTATCGATATTTTTTTCGTATCCCTACTTACCCTGTTTTGAGTCCGCAAGTTTATGCTTGAGAGTTGGTGCCTTAACCAATAACCATTGGGCCAAATACGACATTACCTACGCCTATACAAAGAAAAAAGTTTTTAATTCATTTGAATATGATATTATGTGACGAAGACTGCCCCGTTGGTCTCGTGGTCGCAAGCGCGACTGATGAGCGTGGGGTCCCGGGTTCGATTCCCAGGTCAGGCAAAAAGTGTTATTGGGTTTTTCTATTAGAATTTGCTCAGTAGCAGCCCGGAGTTTGGAAGTTGGTGGTGTGACATCCCCGTGCCTCGGAAAGCACATAAAGCCGTTGGTCTCGGCTGTCATTCGTAGTCAAAGTCAAAGTCAAAACATTTCAAAGTCAAAACATTTATTTCAATTAGACCATTTACAGGCACTTTTGAATTGTCAAGATCTTTTACAGTGTAGATCTTTGATACTCGTTACGGATAGTCAGAAGCTAGAAAGTATGACAACCAGTCTAACCATGACGTATCGTGCTGCCCATTAACTGGGTTGTGGAGGTCAGATAGGCAGTCGCTCCATGTAAAACACTGGTACTCAGCTGAATCCGGTTGGACTGGAGGCCGACACCAAAAAACAGTTGGGAAAAGGCTAAGCAGATGATTATGTGACGAAGACGAACTCACGGGTAGAAGATAGTATTAAAATGATAGGATTCGTAGGTATATTTAGGAACTTAATAGGCATTTTTAAGTTGTTTTTAAGAATAATATATCAGATGTAATTAACAAAATATTTATTATTTTTTCAAATAATATAATTCATTTAGGTACAGTGTTTAACACTGAGTTAAACGTCGAAGCGTTGCTAAGCCTTAGGTAATAAAAGTTCATAATTATCTGATATCATAGAACTAAAACACTCGGCTTAAGTACAATACAAATTTTACTTAATAATTCTTAATATTTTTTTAACAATGCACCTAACTATATTTACATAAATATCTAAAGTATAATTCATATTTATCACGACTTATTATTATTTAGAACTAATAATTTCCCTAATACTTTGAGTTACACCCGCGACCAGCACGAAGCTCCCGAACAATGCTAATATTACGTCTTTGACGAGAATCCAGTTGTATTTCCCGAAGTCTCTCTCCCAGTTAAAAATAATGTCCAACAAAGATGGCGCAATGAGGCCCAAGAAAGAATAGAAAAAGGCTCCTTCTAAGCCAATCACTTTGTCCAGACTAGGTAAAGTAGCCGCTGCCAGCACTGTGGACAAAAAAGTAATTGACGTATTAAAATGTTGATTACAGCACAATAATGCGTGCAAGGGAAGGGATTAAAAAAAAATACTTATCATAGATTCTGTATCTACTTTTTTTTAAATACATACGTACTGTCACACCTGTATTTCCCGAAGGGATAGGCAGAGGTGCATCAATGTACACCAACTGTTCGCCGGTATGTTTGTAGGTCACATGTAATAAAGGGCCTATTGACATTAACCGGGCACTAATCCCAACTCCGAGCTGCTACTGAGAATTTCATAGAAAAACCCAATAACACTTTTTGCTTGACCTGGGAATCGAACCCTAGACGTCTAGCGTAGCAGTCGCGCTTAGCACCACTAGGCTACCGAGGCAGTCTATGGCGGGTAAGTAATGTAAGAAATAAAATTATTGCTTACCTGTGAGAACCGCGAACACAGCTCGAATAATGCCTTGCGCCAGATTATGATACTTCTGTGTGACGTGTTCCTTAGAATTTCGCCATACTATCTCCATAGGAACGTAGTACTGCAGAGTGTACGTGAAGAAGATAGCTAATATAATAAACACCTTTGCAGCTAATGCAGCGCTGAAAACAAAAGAAATGTATGAAATTGTGTACTTGTACGTTTCGTACTTCTTATTTAATTATAACCACGACTTTTAATAACCATCAGGATTCAGTTTAGGATTTAATCAAAACATTTTATTTGTTAGTTAAATGAGAGTCACTGAACTTATTTTTTATGACCTTATTTTTCGTTTACTTGGGACTCATCATTATGAAGAACCTTTTTAATCAAATTGCGAAAAAAATATCGTCAGATCCATACCTACATTATGTAGATTTTTGTAAATATTTTAAAAATCTACGGATTTGTTAATGTTTTCATATTTTTACTGTGAAATTAATAAAATAACTACAAAAATGGCCATGCGGATGTTGGATACCGACTATGACTTTTAAAGCGCGGTAGAAAGTTGCGGTAGGTAAACTTGATTATTTGAATTTGGCGCATTTTTTAAGCATGACTTTCGTGGCAACTTGATTAATATTATTTGTATTCGGGTACAATTAGAAACTCTTTCTAAGCTACCTGCTCAAATTGAAATGCTGGCCTTTTCAGTTCGAGAAAATTTCATTTTATTTTTTTCATTTTACCGTTAAAACTATAAAAAAAAAAAATGGGTTTTTTCTACTTATTTCCACACAATGTGACCAAGATTATATATTATTATTATTATATTATTCATACTATTAAAACTAAAAATGTAGCACGAAAAAGTCTCAACGGAAAAATATAATCTTCCTAGTTTGCGTTGATAGATGGATGTTATTATTATCTGCTGAATTAAGTACCTACTTATGTTATGTTTTGCATTTAACCGTGTGTCTGTCTGCCTATGTCTATCAGTTACATACATGTTTGAGTTAGAATGACAGCGCTTTTAACAGATATTTTCGTTATTAATTTTATTTGCCTTCTAAAGCTTTGAGGGGCTAAACGTTACTCATTATATTAGTTCTGAGTTTGTTCAAACTGTACTTGAGTTTTTAAGCCAAAACTAGTTGAGACAGGAGTAAGATACCTAATTAGATTTGAACAAACAGGAGTTAGACACTCCTGTTTAGCTTTTAAAGTCCGGATTTATGGAAAACTAGTAAATAAAGGCAGGTACTTACGGTTCACCTGTATCTAAATTAAGAGTTATGCTCCCTTTAGCTTCCTCCCCGTAGCGTACGTATCCCAAGAATCCCATTAACATGTACAGCAGTACTACCACTGACATAGTGATGTTCAACACGCCTGGACAGCCCAAGAAGTGCTTTGGTTTAGCCATGGTGTTCTCGACCGGTAGCACGACGCCAATCCCTTCCATCGCAAATATAACTGTACTGGAATGAAGTTAAGGTTCAAATTAGGGATTTGAATAAGGATATTTATATATGTCAGTATTGTATCCTTTATTTTGAAGATTCACTGCTCAAGTTGTTAGTAAGGATATTTATGAAAAAATGGGTATCAACAGAGTTGGGTGTGACATAAGTGTGACCAATTAATGAGCAAATACTTTCAAATCTATTATATATCTGGCCTAGAAGAGCTAAGTTTTGCATCGTCATCCTTCAGGACTTTGTCATACAAGACAATATTTAATAAATACTTGTTTTTTTAGTTGTTCATTTAGGTTGTCCGTCCACTTCATACAATCGGTGACCGAATTTTTGTCGGAGAAAATGGAACGTCCTACAAAATGTCGGTCCCACAAAACTATGGATTTATTGAACGGTCCGATAATCTGTCCTACAAAAGGTCGGACGTGAGTGGAAGCCCTGAAAATCACTACCATAGTTCAAGGTACATTTTTGCATCCTCGTCGGTGGTACCTGGAATTTGACGATGAAACGAAATTGCACCTTGTAGGTACGCTTAGTAAAGATAAGTTTCTTAGTTCCCTTACCCGACAAAGAGCGGCAGTTTTCCAATATCGACGGACATCGGCTTGGAGTCAATAGGTTTGAAGTCCAGGCAAATATAATATAAACAGATGAGGAATGTGAGAACCAGTAGAACGTTTGCGAATCCAGAGAACGGCGCCAAGTATTTAAGGTTTTTAATTTGTGTGAATAACAGCACAGGGACCAAGACCATGAGGTAGTACATCGGATCACTGATTGTATTCTCCGGGTTGTGGAAGTCGACTATCTGAAAGGAAATTTATACAGTACAGGGTGGTGGCTTTGAAACAAGGGGCCGGTTTGGTTTTACTTGAAATCCAAATGTTTTACACAATTTTACTCGAAAATTGAAACGGAGCTGATTCTCTATAATGCTTAAATTATAGAAGTAAAAGGCATTTTAACCCATTCAAAATATATATTTTGGTTTACTTCAATTTGCATAGTGCTGAAAATTGGTACAAGTCTTAAATAGACTGTTATAAATAAAATGACAATTATCCCCTCCCATCCGACCGGTGAAAATAAACGTAAAATATTCTAGGTCAAAACACATAAGACACACATACCATCACGCTTGTATTTCCCGAAGGGTTAAGCAGAGGTGTGCTAATAAACTAAACCCACAGTCCGCCGGTATGTTTAGCTCCCAGAAATAAGGGGCCAGCCTTATTGCCTTTAACCGAGCTCAAATTCTAACTCTGAGTTGCTCCTGAGAAATTCCTAATGGAAAATCCCAATTACACTGCTCGACCTGGGAATTGAACCCAGAAGGTTAAAAGTCAGGTATTATTAGGTAAACCATAGGTATAGGTAACCTACGCATACTATAAAGCTAGCAAAGCAGCAGCAGCTAGAAAGATTTAACTTGCTAAAAGTTAAATCCGCCATATTGACGAGATCGTTATTTTTATTTCAAAGATTTTTCTGTTACTTTGTAATTGTAATTATGTGTTAGTCATTAATTAACATGATAGCAACAACACAAAGAATTTCGTCAGTTAGAAATTTATACACTTCGGCTAATTTTGTTCACGCCGACTGACATTTACAAATCTTCTCTTGTCTTTTGTTAAAGTTCCAAATGCATTAGAAAAGACGGATGTTTTGTCATTGGTCCAACATACCTGTTTTACAGAATCCACGATTAGGATGGCATAGACCGAGCAGGCGCCAAGAATGGTGAAAGCCATGGCCCAATCCATAAATATCCTGAAATATGAATTTAATAATGTAGATAGTCACCAATTCGTGGTCTGCGTAAAGGCGATACAGGTATATCTTGTTTATTTTGTCTTCAGATGTGTGAGAAAGGTATTTTTGAGGGGCAGCCAATCATTAGGCGCCACTGTAGTTGACAAGAGAGATGCCAATGTTGACTGCCCACTGATAGTAAAAATAACAATTTTGTTAATTGCATTCACTCAGTACTGGATTGCTGCGATACACTTAAATAACCGCTATTCCCTATCTGAATTACACAGTTCTGTACTTTTGAGTTTTAGAGACCACGTAGAAGGGACTTTACAAAGTATTCTGTCAAACATTGGTAGCAGCTGTAGTGACACCTGCTGATTTTAGAATCAAAGAATGGTAGAGGATCAAAATTAGAAATCACTTTTGGCAGACAACCGCAATAATTCTCAAAGGAAATCTACATCTGCATTTAGAGACAGTCCCGACACACAACGTGAATCAGAAGTCACGTGACGACCATTAACAAAGTCTACTTATATTGACAAGATAATAATAGTATTCTACTCCTTACTATTGGAATACTTGACCTTAGGTATCTATTTGTTCCATTACCTCAAATTTACAATGTCACTCATTGACAACGTGATTATTTCCATGGGTCATGTGATGGACTCGGCATTGTATCAGTTGGTGATTATAATGATTCAAGTATGTTCTATGACGCAGACAATAATGTTGTTAACATGAGAATCCCAAAGAGTACTGTGACTATTTTGGATTCAAACAATAGTTCAGAATTCAGATATCTTTACATTATGATATGCTATCGAATAATGTCTTTAAAAATAATAATACTACCAGCCTATTATTGTTCCATAGGCCTCCAGGCCTCTTCTAATACAGAGAAGGCATGAGCATTGATCACCACGCTGGCTCAAGGCGTATTTATGATTCCTGACTTATATTATTTATAAGTCTAGGTTTCCTCACGATGTTTTCCTTCACCAATGTCAGTGATGTCCGAGATAAATTCGTAAAGTACTTACTAATAATTTTTTTAGAGTCTAAAAATGGGCGATATCGAAGCAGTTAGTAGTGCTTTCATTTCCTTTTCAAATTATAGTATACATTGAATTTTCGATTACCAATCGAGTATTATCTATATATATCAGAAAATAAAATCGAGCTTTAATCAAATTGATTCCTACAGCCAATGGTCTCAAATAATTTTAATAATTTTTAAATGGTTTCATTACAGAGATAGTCAAACGGAGGCAACGACGTGATTGTTTACAATAGTTGCCATTATAGCACCAAGTAATAATATAATAAGCAAATAGTCTAGACATGGAGAAAATGAACAAGACATTACATTTTCAAACACTATTGTCTTCCACGTTTTATATTTTGGTTAGACCTTTGGTGAGTGTTTAATAAAAAAATATGACTTTAGAATAATATTTTTTCAATGAAATCTGCTACAATTGAAGCTTGTATTATTGATTCATTCACATACCATCACGCTTGTATTCCCCGAAGGGTTAGGCAGAGGTGTACCAATGTACACCCACAGTTCGCCGGTATATTTACATCTCATGTTATAGGGGGCGAGCCTATTGCCATTAACCGGGCACAAATCCTAACTCCGGGCTGCTGTCGAGAATTTCATAGAAAAACCCAATAACACTTTTTACTCGACCTGGAAATCGAACACAAGACCTCGCGCTTAGGACGGACCACTAGGCTAGTTCATGATAATAATGTTGGTGATTCATGTAAGAATTCATAATTCCAGATAGTTTGTAGGATTCCGTACCCGAAGGGAGCCAACGGGACCCTATTACTAAGTCTCGGCTGTCCGCTCGCCTTTTTGTGAGCGGGCTGTATCTCATGCACCAGTGGTACAAGTCCGAATAGCATTTGGCCGGTTTTTATTGTAACAACGAACATAGTAACGGCATATTACTGCTAATTGAACGAAGTGAATGAACAATTCAAAAACGTTGTGTGAGATTTTTTACTGCTAAAATTAAACGTAAATGCTGAGTTGTCATACCTGGATGCTCGTGAAAATTTCCGTAATGGTTGAGGCCCTGTCGCGAATACTGCTTCAACGGTTTCAGCGTAACCTAGCGATGGAACTCTTGATACCTTCGAAACTTCTTGTGAAGTTTTAACCTGAAATGTTTTGATAGGATCAAGTTTTTTCCGTTAAAATGTACAGTCGCCAGCACATTAAGCTATCACAATCTATCGAATTTCCATGACAGTATTTGAACTTTATTACAAAAGAATAAGGTTTATGTTCAATTGGGAAAATTTGACAGTTTGGGATAGCTACATGTGCTAGCGTCTGTACATTACCAGCAAAATATTGTGAATCGAAATATAGGTGTTGATGTAATTGATTCAACATTTCCGCATAATTATTTTTATCTCCAGTTTTACCACAATGCGGTTTACAAGATGACATTATAAGACCGTTATCTGATATGTGTTATACTCTGGGATCGGATAATCGGAAAAATAATAATAATTTAAACTTTAGGTGTTGACTTAGTGTAGAATGGACTGTTCTATCAAAAACATCCCGCGATTCGATAATAAAATCATTTATCTTGATACTTATCATTATAAAGTACGATAATTATGCAGTTTCACTTACAAAAATAGGTTAAAAAGCGTGGTTACTTAAATGATGGTACAAAAGTAGTCAACTAAAAGTAAATATCCATGGGATTTGTTCTGCGATCGTGGAATTTTGGGAATAATTTCTTCAAATCAATATTTTCTAAAAGTCGTATCCATACTTTCCTAACTTTAGATAAATAGCATACGATTATCCCATACCTACTCATAATGATATAGTTAACTTATAATTGGGTCACATTATTGGCTTTATAATACATTATAAATAGGTACTTATGTATCTGTTCCTTGATGTCAGTAAATGAAATAGATTACCAGTAAATAAACGCAGTGTGTGCAGATGTATCCCAGTATGATTGTTCCAACAATACCGACTATTGTACCAGCATTAGCGAATGCGGCTGGCATGGCAAGAATTCCGGAACCCAGTGACGATTTCAGGAGATTCGCAAACGACCTTATATCTCTGGAAATAAAAGTCATAATTACATACTCAAATTTCAGCCTATTGTTCTAGGTACCACTGGAGGGTAAACGCCTCATCTTATACAGATATGGCACTAGTATCTATCATCATCAAGATTACTTAAGGCGGATTAGTGGTTTTAAACTTATATTCATTTAAAGTCTAGGTTTCCACAGATGTCAGTGATGTCCAAGATAAACTTGGAAAGTACATATGAAATAGAAAAAATCTTGCCCGCTCCCGTATGCGAACCCACAGCCTCCTCCATGAGATGCGGAAGCCCTAACTACTATGCCATTACGTAATTACATAGTTAAAAAAAAAGCCGTTGAAAACCTAAATAAAAAAATTAAATCAAGGGTTAAGAGCCATTCAACTTCTTATCGTGGTTGAAAAAAAAAGCAGTAGATTTTTATTCTACCACGTGTTATGATTTATGCATGTTTTATTGCCTCAATTAAATAACAATCAATCAGTTTCAGCATCAATGCTTTCGTGTCAAGCTTGTGAATTACTACTATTGCCTTTTTTTTAATCGAATAGCGTAAAATGTCAATGTGATTCTTTATTTAAATTTCAATGTCGATGTGTTTCCGTCTGGTAGATAAAGTAGTAGGTTACTTACGAGTTGGGATGTTCCAGTTTTCTGTTTTTAAAAGGATCGTAAGCGCTCATTTCTATATCATTCTCTTTACATTTGGTGTTGATTGTGCTAATGGATATCGTCGACGGATAGATTCCATTTTCTGTTATGATGGCCCTGGAAGAGACAGTATTATTTTAAATGTGTTACACAAATCATTAACCTGTTTATCATTTGTATATTCTGCGCGAAATGTTCAGATATTTCAATTGAGATATACCTACGAATAGTGGTTTTTTTTTTTCAGGATGGTAAATTATCAATTGACTTCCCCCGCCCTAGGCAGGGCGGGAGGGAGTGTCAGACTTTTCCTGACTAAAATCCACTCATGTTCCTTCTTGTGCCCTTTTCGTTCCGGGGGCGCGGTATCTCTTACGAACAACCCGCAGCCCCGGTAGGCATCGGCCCTGAGTGGCCCCTCCACTTGACGAATAGTGCTATGAGTTAAAATTCCTTAACATTCTTTCTCTCTCAGTTTTTATGTAGGAAAACTATGGGCGAAGCCTGTGTCCAGCAGTGACACGGCAGATATGATGATGATGATAATGAAAACAACTCAAAACCAAATATGTAGCGTCCATGGCTAAAGAATGCATGTATGAAGCCAACCAGACAAAATCGCAGCAGCACATATTTTCCAAACGATTTTAACGCCAACCTGCATGTATTTCTGGCCGCGGTAGCAAGATTCCGAATGCTACCTATTTATGTACCTATACAATGGTTTGTTCGAATAAATCATGGACCACAATCGCAGAGAAGTGTCTCTATGTGTAATTTTCAGTTGTCTATCCTATTTGTTATGTTGTAAAGTATAAACAGAATATTGTGTGATTTACGTTGTGCGGTTAAAAGGAAAACCAAAGGGTTTAATAGGTTTTCCTAATGTCTCATTTTCAGTGATAGTCTTGGCTAGGAATGTGTCGGTCTATAAGTTCCTATGCTCGCTCCCTATGTCACAATAGTGCCATGAGTACTAGGACACTGGGTAGGTACCCTGATAACTGCTCGTAAAGGATTATTCTTGATGCGACGCCACGTTGCCCTAGCTATTGAAGATAGTGACATATTGTAGAATTTATTTATTTGCATGCTAAAGTTCACCAAAATGCGACGCGTTTAGCAACGCAGCGATTTATTAAACGCTGTCGCTCATGACACATCATTAGCCGTACTCATCTAACTAAGTAACATCATCATCTGCTTAGCCTTTTACCAACTATGTTGTGGTCGGCTTCCAGTCTAACCGGATGCAGCTGAGTACCAGTGTTTTACATGGAGTGACTGCCTATCTGACCTCCACAACCAAGTTACTAGGCAACACGATACCTCTTGTTTAGACTGGTGGTCAGACTTCCGACGTCCGACTTCCGACTATCCGTAACGACTGTCAAAGATCTACGAATGATAGCCGGGACCAACGGCTTTACGTGCTTTCCGAGCCACGGGTGTCTCACACCACCAACTTCCAAACTCCGAGCTGCTACTGAGCAAATTCTAATGGAAAAACCCAATAACACTTTTTGCCCGACCTGGAAATTAAATCCGGGATCCCATGCTCATCAGTCGCGCTTGCGATCACGAGACCAACGGGGCAGTCGAGGTTAACGTTATAAACTAAGAAACGTTAGTTAAAAATTATTTCTGGGAATCAACTTCCTAAACCACACTAGGGTTAGTGAAAAAATAAAATTTGAAATAAGAGAAATCTAGGTGGTACGATGTTCACAGGGTCATCTAGTTAAGAATATGGTTATCACATATCATTTTATATTCAATTCTCACCTAGTAGGTCTGCAAAATTAATTATGTTAATAGAATATAAATTGTTTGTATTTTTTTATTATAACACTCAACAGTTGGCTGTCTAACCGGTTATGGTTCTCTTGAAGGAAAAACGAACTGCCTATTTGCATTTTTGCCAGTCTTAACACCTATTGGCAATATTTACAATATTGAATATAAGTTTTTGATTCCATATCTCTTGAAATTAAGAAAACGTTGAGTGTTGTAAGTGCGAGTTCTAAGTGTAAGTAATTTTTGGTTTTTCTATTAGGAATTTCTCAGCTCTCAAAATTGCAGAACTCAAGTGGCAATAAGCAGGGCACGTCATAAGGCTCTCAAGTGGCGACCACGTACCGGAAGGCGCAGTGGGGGAAGGCGACGTGGTAAAGGTCGCGAGAAATCGCTCGATGCGGGCAGCGCAGGACCGGCCATTGTGGCTATCTCTAGGGTAAGCCTATGTTCAGCAGACAACATAATTCGGCTGATATGATGATAACTTGTAATTTCTCAGTAGCACCTTTGTCTTTGGAAGTCAGTGGTGTTAATCACACGTGGCTTGGGAAGCATGTAAAGCCGTTGGTCCTGCGGCTGATATTTCTCCAGATGAATCGGATTGCCGTGCCGGAGTACCTCTCATAGTGCGCATATACTTGCGCACAATAATGTCTACTCTGTACTAGTCTAGTCTTCATTTAGATTCTCTGCCATGACCAAAATTCGGTAGGGAAAGTATTATTATTACCTATAGAACCGGCCCCGTTGGTCTCGTGGTCGCAAGCGCGACTGATAGGCGTTTTATTCCCATGTCGGTTAAAAAGTGTTATTGGGTTTTTCCATTAGGATTTGCTCATTAGCAGCCCGGGGTTTGAAAGCTAGTGGTGTGGCCCCCCGGTCACCCCCGTGACTCGGAAAGCACGTAAAGATTTTGGTCACGGCTGTCATTCGTTGGTCTTTGGCAGTCGTTACGGATAGTCAGACGCCAGGAAGTCTGACAATCAGTCTAACCAAGAGGTATCGTGTTGCCCACTAACTGGGTTGTGGAGGTCAGATAGGCAGTCGCTCCATGTAAAACACTGGTATTCAGCTGCATCCGGGTAGACTAGAAGCCGATGCCAACATAGTTGGGAAAAGGCTAAGCAGATAATGACCTATAGAACCAGAAAAAAAAACGTGTTCCTGTTCATGATTATTTCTAATCTTGTATACTTATATCCACATAAATAACTTGTCATAAAGAGTACGTTCATTACTTTGCATAATTAGATACCTATATGATTTGATTACAATGATTGTGTTAATTATTCTTGTAATATTAGCCTTTTGGTGTAACATGAGTTAGCTTAGGTATCGCTTAAGTTATTCATACTTAAGCTATTTTAATACTCTTAATTGCTATCTGCAGTTATAAAAGGCTTGTATGATAATGTAGTAAAATTGTCACTGTAATCATTTAATTTACGTTTTGTTGTAAGAACTTATCTGTTATGTATACTTTGTTGTTAAGTGTACATCACGTTTTTGTGATAATTCATTATAACAATTGATTGTTTTAGATCTTGATTCTAAAAACTCGTTTTAACCAGTATTATTATTATTATTATTTTTTTTGTGGGTCATCAAATAACTTCTCCCGCCCTGGGCGGGGCGGGAGGGAGTGTCAGACTTTTACTGACTAAAACCCACCCATGTTCCTTCTTGTGCCCTTTGCGTTCCGGGGGCGCGGTATCTCTTACGAACTACCCACAGCCCCGGCAGGCATCGGCCCTCAGTGGCCCCTTCCTTTTGCTGACATCTCTTTGAGGCACTAGCTTATGCTTGCAACTTCATACTAGTAGTTTTTTCAATCAAAGAATCAGCTGTGCCATACAACAGTGCAATACCTACACAATTGAGATACAGGTATAGGAACTGCCCCGTTAGTCTCGTCGTGGAGAGCATGACTGTTGAGCGTGGGTTCCTGGGTTCGACTCCCAGTTCGGGCAAAAAGTGTTATTGGGTTTTTTATTAGAAATTTCTCAGTAACAGCCTGGAGTTTGGAAGTTAGTGGTGTGACACCCCCGTGTCTCGGAAAGCACGCAAAACCATTGGTCCAGCGCCTGATCTCCCCCCGGTTGTGTCGGATTGCCGACCCGTCGGACTATGAGAGTTAAGGAAAAGGGAGTGCACCTGTGTTTGCGCACACACTTGTGCACTATAATATCATAATATCCTGCGTACTTGGCTAGTCTGAATAAAGATTCGCCGCCGTGGCCGGAATCGGTCTGGAGAATACATACATAGGTACCTATGGAGTTGCGGAACACAGGGTATTAGGAGTCAGTAACAGTCTGACACTTCTTTCCACTCTGCCTAGAACGAAAAAAGTCATTTGATATCCATCAAATATCCACCCAACCTTATAAAAAATGAACCTATGGAAAAGTTAAGTTTTTTTGAAAATAACCAACGTAAAATGTTAAGATGTACCGTTTTCTTACAATGTTTCTTTCACACCGTATTACTTGTATGTTTACCTATATTAGCAAAGGAGAAGTCTCACGTCAATATTTCACTCTTCAATTTACGTAATTGCTAAATAAATAAACTTCTACTAAATGAAGCAAATTGCATTGATGTATAATTTGATGTCAAGGTTTTGTTCACATAAACCATTGGACTCCGTACCAGTCAATCAAACCTACTTTAAATTTAGATAGATTGTTTTATTGTACACAATAAATTGCTATAGGATTTTTGCAAAGCCACATCGAGTTTTCACCTTCCTGCCCTCATCCTACGTTACTTAAGGTCGCCGCAACACGTATTCCATTCCATCCTGTCAACAGTCATGATATCACTAACTCCCTTCTCTTTCATATCAAAGCAACATACAGTGTTACTCGTAAAATACCAATTTTACGAGTTTTTAGAGTACCTACTCTCCGTGAGATCGTCGGTAACTTCAAGGCGATGCTGGTCTTTCTCGAGGAGCTGGGGATCGAATGATCTACTTTCCACCTTTACGCAAAGTACAGACAGCTTCATCAATTAGTTACCCCCTTTAACACTGCCGGGGCTACAGGTTGTTCGTAAGAGATACCGCGCCCCCGGAACGCAAAGGGCACAAGAAGGCACATGGATGGATTTTAGTCAGTAAAAGTCTGACACTCCCTCCCGCCCCATCCAGGGCGGGGAATTCATTTGATGATATCCCAACCCTAAAAAAAACCCCTTTGCGAACAAATTTTAATGTAAGAGGGATAACCAATTGATGACGCTGTCTGTACGTATTGAGATATGAAGTAGCGGACACCAGCCTGATATAAAATACAATACAGATAGTCATAACAGGCGGTGTTATGGCTAAAAGCGATCTTTTACTACCTAACAAACGTATAGTATAAAATATATTTTGGTTTTCGAAAACCAAATAAACATGGCGATTGCAAACATATTCTTCTAAAGAGAAATATGAAAAAGCTCATTCTAGTAATGTATTTTCAAGAAAACTCATTTACAGTTTCACTAGCCCTTACGTATTTTTCAAAGGAAATGTATTATATTATCGATGTGTTGACGATATATCCCACGTGCTTTTGGACATAAGCCATCAATTTGGGCAATGTGGCCATATTTTTGTTGATTATTTGAGACACAACTATAAACAGAAGAGTCTTACACAACGGAACTATTGTCCGGTGTTCATCATATTTCTGAATTTTGTAATAAGATTGAATTTCTTTAAGTTATGTCTCAATAATTACGATTGTTTGGTTAAATATGATTAAAATTTAGCTAATATTAATTTAATTTGTATTTAATGCTTACAATATCTTCAAGGATAGCTTTTATATACTTGTTTGTCTACAACAAAATATTTTTAAGGTTCTATTGTACGCTATGCTACACTAAAATTAGTTTTAATAAGCTCGCATTGTTACGATGCGAGCTTATTATGTTGCTTTATTTTGATTTAATGAAAATTCTTTCTAAATTTAGTTTGAATAATTAACTGCATTATGTCGCTATTAACGCTAGCGTCATCGACTTGAACTAGAATACTCTATGATGCAATTTACGAGGAGGCCGAAATAGCTGTCAAACTTATACATTCTGATATTAGCAGCAGCTGTCCTTCTTATAATCTGTTCAGATGAAAGAGCTAGATTATGCGATGAAAGCATTTAAACCGTATGACCTTTGAAAGACACACACGCCATCACGCTTGTATTCCCCGAAGGGTTAGGCAGAGGTGTACCAGGTGAATTTCATAGAAAAACACAAAAACACTTTTTACTCTACCTGGGCATCGACCCCAAAACCTCTAGCATAGCAGTCGCGCTTAGGACTAGTAGGCAAATGAGGCAGTTTGACCTTTGGAAGAATGTGAACTTTAAGGAAGCCACATAGAGTAAACAATCTGTTATAAAAATATTATTTCAATAATTTCGTTTAAATTCTTATTCAACATTTCCTAAAACAATAATTTTAATTCATACTTAATATAAAAGTGCGTTCTACAAATGGACATAATTAAGAATCTATTAAAATTCCATTTGTTATCAATTTCTGATCTTTATGTAAGTCATAAAGGTACCTCAATATCTGACCTATGCGCTACCTAACAGGTGTATAATTTTGACCTGACAAGAGACGTAACTCTAGTAATGTTTGCATAAAAAAATCCTTGTCCAAAAACCAACTTTACGTTAGTCAGAATAAAGTTTGAAATACGAAAACTGATTTGAAGGTTTAAGGTTGGATCAAAGGTAGATCACGTTTTGTGGTGAGACCGGTTTTGTTTACATAGTTAAATTACAAAACTTGATGCATGTTGTCACTATTGATTTAGGTTGTGATAGATATCTTATTGTGATTGATGCAAACAATATCTTAGCTCATCGCGAAAGCATTACCTACTGGGTTATTATTAGAACTGGTTAATTGGTATCGAAGATTGTAATCTATCTATCTTTTGATGAGAGGAGAAGATAGAGATATAAGAATCTCTTAAAAAATCGTGAAAAGTTACGACTTCATTAATTCTTTTCTGAATGCTCACGCTAAAATAATAGCCCGTCAAACAATGTTTGAATATAGTTAGGTGTGTTATTTGTATTGTTTGGCGAAACTGTGTTTGCCAAAGCTTCAGTTTCTATGTTTGTATATCCTTATTGCTTTTTTCCTTGTTATTTTATTAGGGCTGCTTTGATTAGAACAAAAAACTTTCCGTTGCTACGCAAATACAGTATCCAATTATCTATGTAGTCAAAAAAAATTACGAATGTTGATTGAGAAGCGATGATTGGTAATAAAAGTAACAAATTAAAAATAATGATTGGTTGTAAGAAGTCTACCGTAGGTGACGTTTCACAGTTTGTGGTACATATGTTCTCGCAAGACGGCTACTATAATAAGAATGTGTAAAATTACCATTACTTAGGCGCATACCCGTGAAACTGAAAATTACACAACTTTGGCGCCATTTCAGTTCTAACATATTGCAGTGTTTACAACTTTATTCTACAAATAGGTTTACCTATTATTAAATAGAGGACTACATTTTCCTGGTGAATGAATAGTTTATTCAATAGTAATACTTTGCTTTGTAAAGTCAATTTATTATTGCACGGATATTGTATTTTTACAAGCATTTTTTACAGTAACTTCAAAAATAAATTAAACAAGACATACATTCTTTATGTGGTTAACATAATTTCTGGTTTATTCACGGTCATGGTCGACATTATAAAATAAAAAAATAAAATAAAACCCAACTTACGTCGAACTGAACTCCTTCATATTGTAACTATTCGACATTTTCACTGATGTTTATTTTTAATAGAAGCAAAAATCCAGAATGGCACAGGTTTTATTGATACGATTTTAATTAATCGATTAATTTATGTAAAACGATTTTTTGCATCGATACATTTGCGCGCGTGCGACATGTTTCACGTACGGACGGCGACACAGTCAATGGTCGTGTGTTTAGCGTGCAATACTGATCTTTATAAATATAAAACACGCGTGACCGTTTCAGGGACCATCTTGGCATCGACATTTAGCTCAAGGGCTGGTGGAATCTGGAATTCTGGACGGACGTGTGTTCACGAGACTGTTCAGTAGACCATTGTGTCATATGTTGACAGTTAATACATTATATACCTACCTAGGTATTGTTTTGTAAATATTATCTTAAAGTTAGATGTGCGTTTGTTTTGACAGGCTTGGTGAATATGTGGTCTGGAAGTTAAAATGCTTACGTGTCGTGTAGGTACATTAAATAGTTTTCTTTTTATCATCTTTTCCACGTAAATTGTAAATATTTTCAAACGTTTATTTTAAGATAGCGACACTTATATTTAGTATGCGATGGAATTCGGACGACTAACGATATTATATTTGGCTGCACTTTCAACTCGATGGAGTGTGAAATATACATTTTCTTTTTCAAAATATTTTTCCATAGACATAATAATTCAAGAGACAGTTCAGGCCCTCGAGGAAATTGTACAGTCGTTTTATTACTGATTGGCATATTTTAGTTCGATGTCATTGTAATATTGATACCATTCGTATCATTGTGAAGTTATTAGGTACTTACCTAATATTGAAGATTCCCTCCTAGTTTTGACTTTTTAGTTTCAAGGAAACAATTTTTAAATTTGTAACTAATTTAAACTACAATTGTAAGATCCCTTGAAAGCCGACCTAGTCTTTGTTTAAAACAAAAATAGGTTTAATTTTTCCAATCTTCCAGACCGAAGATTTAGTCGATTTTCTGTGGAGGAACTTTCTCACAGTTTCCATTAAATATGAAAACGGTAAAGTCTATTTATACTGTGTCTCTGCAATAGTAATTTTTATATGTAATATAATTTACTTAGCTGTACACTCGTTCACAACAGCGTTAATAGGTAGGTACCTATATTTAAAACCAAATACGTTACAAGTGTGCCGGACCAATGCGCATCGCATTCGTTGACACGCAACTTTCTAAGCAAGAAATTGAATGTTGTAATAGTTCTAACAATCTTTTATTAACATTTGGCACACACAAGATCGTTTTTAATTTATAAATAGGTATAGAATACCGGAGTGTGACTGTAACCGAGACAATTTGGCACTGATAACGATCTCCATAACTCATAATTGCAGGAGAATCTCATTTTTAACACCTTCATGTATTTTTAAACTTCACTGGAAGGACACGGCGTAAATGATTGTCGTACACTAATGTTCCGTTTATTTTTAATGGAACCACGAACAGGAAACAGGGAAAATGATGAAATATTTTAGTGTACTTACATTATTCAAAGGGTATTTAGGTGATGATTTGTAGTAATAGGTAGCTATGTCCAAAATACACACTGATTTTGTGTAATTTACAAAGCATTTTGTTTATCACTGTCCAGTAAGAATCAAGTCATTGGTTAAATATTATTGTTAAATACAAAAATGGACGATTGATTTGCACACTGTTCAGGCACCGACTAAAAACATTTAGTAGACTTCGTCCAAAAATTATAAATATGAAAAATGGATGCCAAACATGTAGGACGCAACTTCATTCATGTTGTCCTTCAAAATATTAAAAAAAAAAAAATTGGCATGAAAAGTGTGCAAGTCAAAGACTCCCCTGAAATGTTATTTACACGTTGTCGCAATTATAACTACGGATTTGAGTAATTAACCGTGATCAGAAAAGGCTGCAAATATTTAGAAGTCATATCTGTGACGTAGGCTGTGGAGCGTGAAGATTGCTCGATATTTCATACATTATGTACGTTTTCACTTTGTCACAAAATTTTAACTAAGTGAAAATACATAACTTCATTTTTTGTTGGCTCTTGCTCGTCTTGCCAAATAAGTACCGATAGAAACAGCTGGTAGGAACAGCCAAACGTCATAATGTTCGTGACTTAATGATGATTGACTCGCATTAATTATATTTAATTATTGTTGCGCTAATTCATTTGCTGTATCATTTTCTCAAGTGTTTTATTGAAGTATAAAGTGCTTTTGATACCAAAGGATTAAACAATACTGAAATTAGTAATGGGTACTGATGTCTCATTATATGAGTGCTACATAATCCTATAACAATAAATTGGTTACGACGTGAGCTAATGAGTATCTTTCTCATTCATCTCAAGTACTTATGTCTGGTATTTATGTGAACTTCTGCTACCTTAGTACTTATTCGTAAATACCTGTAATCTATCCAAGATAACAGGTAGATCACGGTTCAGGGAAGTGTCTGCGCAAGCGCCGCTCTCGGACATTAAAATTATTATTAAACTTTGACTAATTACCATTGTATTTTCAGCAACTCCTACGCTCCTTTTGTTGACGCCAGATAACGTCGTCGTTACAAGCTGAGGTGGATTTTTAAGTGATTTTCGTCAGTGAAGTCATGGGATAAAAATAAAGTTTTAAAATCGTTTTTCAGCAAACTTTCTTACAGATATTCGTTTAGCTAGGTTTTAACAATTTCATGTTTAACAAGAGTAGTGCAGAAATATACTAAGTATGTTAAACTTTTCAAAATTATGTTTTAGAGTTTCGTTCTTATTTATTTTTATATCTAGGGAAAAAAGAGGTGGAACTCTCTACCTGCGTCTGTATTTCCGAACGCATTAAACAATCTCTTTAAAGTTGGAGTGAACAGGCTTCTTCTGGGTAACTAATCGCCGTCTTTGTCACTTCTGAACTAGACTAGAGTTAAGGAAAAACCCATCACAAATAAAAGCTATAAATATCATCATCATCTACTTAGCCTTTTCCCAACTATGTTCGGGTCGGCTTCCAGTCTAACCGGATGCAGCTAAGTACCAGTGTTTTACATGGAGCGACTGCCTATCTGACCTCCACAACCCAGTTACTAGGCAACACGATACCTCTTGGTTAGACTGGTTGTCAGACTACCCGGCTTCTGACTATCCGTAACGACTGTCAAAGATCTACACACACAGGAATCCATCCAGGTTAAACATACCAACATCCAAATTGAAAATGCATTCTACAAGTCCCTACGTAATGTCTATAAAAATATATAACAAACTACCTGACATAATAAAAAAAGAAGAAAAGTTTAATATATTTGTAAATAAACTAAAAAAAATACTAATAAACAAATGTTATTACTCCATAAATGAATATTTAATTGATAAACATAAATAATTGGAATTAAAAGTTAACTATTTAGTAATAATCTAATTTATATGTCATAAATACACAATTTATTCATATGAATGTTAAAATATATTAATGATAAAATAATAATAAATGCTTAGTGTAATGGAAATAATACAACATAAATGAGTTTACTTAAAGTTTAAAATATAAAATAATTATTAATAATAAATAATGTAACTATACATTATTTATTTATAATAAATAATAACAATAATATATATATGATGTAATAATATAATATAATAAACTAAACTATATTAAAAATAAACAAAATAATATAAGTATACATATATAAAGATAAAAATAATTTTAAATATTCTTATATGATAAAATATGATTTATTATTAGATACAAGATATGTGATACATAATATCTACTTTATTCATGATCTCCAAATTTTGATTATTTTTTAGCCATAACTTATCTCTAGTATAATGTTTTTTGTTTTCTATACAGGGCTTCCTCTCTCCTAACCCTATGTTGCTGTGCCCTACAGGGTCCATATTGATCTCAATTATAATTTACCACCTAAGTATACATATGGAAAAGCAATAAAGATATTGAGTATTGAGTATTGAGTACGAATGACAGCCGGGACCAACGGCTTTACGTGCTTTTCGAGGCACGGGTGTGTCACACCACCAACTTCCAAACTCCGGGCTGCTACTGAGCAAATCCTAATGGAAAAACCCAATAACACTTTATGCCCGATCTGGGAATCAAACCCAGGACCCCGTGTTCATCAGCCGCGCTTGCGACCACGAGACCAACGGGGCAGTTGCAAATAAAAGCTATACATATATATATATATATATAAAAGGTCAATCTCTACTAGATTCACTGACTAACGTTAAATATATATCAAAAATTATAAGGAGGTAAAGCTAAACTTACAAAATTGTGTTCATCTAGATTATGCTACATATTTTCTTATTCAGTGAATAACTAATAATTTGTATATGTTTACGAACATCAAATCGCACATCCATCAGTAGCTAGCTATCAATATCTAGTGCCGAACGCAATGTGCTGACACTGTAATCAAATAAACGCTTTTGGCGCAGTAATCGAGGAAAAGCTAAGAAACCGGAATTATATTTAGGTACTACTACTGTTAGACAGCGACGTCGCGTCATTTACGTTAATGGCGGTTATCAAACGAAGTCAGGGACTAAAACTAGCTAATCCTTTCTTGGGGTTCAAGCTTACTCCGTACAAAATTTCATCAAAATCACTTCAGTGGTCTAACCACGTAAGAATAACAAACAGACAGAGTTACTTTTGTATTAATAATGTTAGATTGATTTACACTTTGGATTATGATATGTAATTAGGTATGTACATATAACATAGTGTCTATTGCGCATTTGGCTTCACCTATTAGAAACAAAGTGATGCAATTGCAAGTCGACAGTTTCCACGTGTAAATAAAGATATCTTCTTAAATGTATTAAAAGGTAATCGACCTCTGACTATTGCTAGGTATGTTATCTTTGTAATCTTCTGGCTATAAAAAGCCGGTCTAGTACGAGTCGGACTATCACATGAAGGGTTCCGCACCATCGTACAATATATGAGGGAAGCTGACCTATGTCTATAACACCGATTTTAACCGAGTTAGGAATAACGTAAAAAATATCAGCATAATGTATTTTAGGATTAGTCACATAATGTTACATACTAACCCAACCCCCTATAATTTTTAATGAAATTAAATTTTTAGTGTTTGTAGTTAAAGCGGTAATAGGAATATACAATCTGTGAACAAAACCCAAACTGCGGTCACAAAGCTGGGCATACTAAATAGAGCGAAGCTATACTTCACGCCTGCATTCTACCCTAATTTCTTTAAAGTAGGAGTGAACAGGCTTCTTCTGGGTAAGCTCACTCCATCGTCGACTTTGTCTTTGTTACCTCTGACCTAGACTGGAGTCAAGACCAAACACAAGACACAAAACCCGACTACGACGAAAAAAACTATGCTGAAAAAGTATAGAACAATATTTTCAGCGTGCTGAAATAAACAAGGTTACTGGAGACACAAGAACAGAACCAAAAGAAAAGCCGTAGTCACACGTTTTATAGGTACCATCCGTAACACTTTAGCTCAATGCTTTTTGTCCGCTAGAGGGCGCCACATTGAATTTTTTGAAACGTCACTTAGCCTATGTTCAACGGACGATTAAGACGGTTCTAACAATACCTCATTTGTCGAATTCCTATTAGTAGTTTAGGAGCTATGAGGGAACAGATGAACATACACACACACATACTTATTTAGCCTGTCAAAATCATAACGTCTTTACCGTAGTCGGGTAATAAAAAAAAACAATTCAACTTTCTACCTATTACGGTTCACGAGATATAATCCGCTGGCAGACAGACGGACAGCGAACTGTTGGCATCCTTCTGACACGGAACCCTAAATAGGCTTGCACGAGTAGGTAGTATCTCTATGGCTACGTGAACGTTATGGCGCCATCCAGACCAGTTTATTGAACCACGAGTATTCTTATAAGATAATACTAGGTATCTATGTAATTATTTTTTAAATGAAAATCTAAAGAACAATAATGTTTTTTTTTAATGAACACAATAGGTAACTACTAACATATTAAGTCATCATAACAAACCAATCACATATCGGCGCTAATAGCTGAATTAATAATATTTAAAAACGGAATCGTAAATCAACACGGTTGTGCAAAAAAATATGTATAATGTACTTATGTGAAACATCATGATGTGACAGCTCACAACTCTTTGAATAAGCATAGTCGCTTAAAATGGCGGCTTATTGTTTGCATTAAATAAAATTAAATAGTACCTACGTATTTTTTTTAGAAGGTCGTTGCGATACTCTAGGAATTTCTCCCTTAAACAGCCAGATCCGAAGCAATTATTTACAGGCCATACAAATATTTGTTCCGTGAGGGGATCGAACCCGCGATATGCAGACCGGCAGCCATTCGCTCAGCCACTGCGATAGATAGATAGAACATGTCATAAAATAAACGCACGTCCTGAAATTATTTTGTAAGTACTTCTTCATGAAAGTTTAAAAAAAAGTAGCAAGTTGCAAATGGCTTTCTCAAATATTTTAACAGAAATTCAATTGTAAATAATTATAATTTTAAGACAACTTCTCTAAAAAAACTTTATTTTAGACCTGAAAACCTGAAGTATTTTCGATTAACTGTAAAATTATATTTTTAGTTGCTTTGATATCAATAAATAGTTAATCAATTGAGTTGAGAGAGTGACGTCACAGTTTGCTATTACCATACGAAATCACGAACGAATCACGTTTTGACAGCTCATAAAAAGTATGTCAATTGATTGGGTGTCAATTACCCAATTGTGTTGTCTAAGGTCTTGCGTTTATTCCGTTGTAGACGAAAAGCTAATTAACGAGTTATTTAGGCACCTGCGAAATTGTTTTTTTTTTTTTTCAGTTATTACGACCGTTGCTGTACAAGTGAAACAATAATATCTAAGTTCTCCGTGCTTAGCGACGGCCACGCCGGCTATAAACGTTAATATTTTGAAAGCAAAATTTAAACACCACACCATGTTTTGGAAACAATGACAGCGGAAAAAAAAAACAGTGAAGACACACGGCCATGCATATTTATTTTGAAAATACCACATTTCATGGGGTTTTATGTGGATTAGGTAGCTATTTGTTTAGACGCCTTATTGTATTTTAATAGCAATTATAACGAAGCTGAAAAAAACGTATTCTTTCCATCGTCGTGGTATTTTATTTTGTACTGGACCATACCTTCTGGTTACGAAGATATTGACTGTCAAAGCTCCAACGTTTTTAGACGGCATCAATATTTCACTATGGACGCATTTGTAAGTATTATGTTTTAATTGCGTTACTTTGCGTGCTACCATAAAAATATTTTTCACAAGAAAAATTAAAGTATTATATATATTTTTTAGTTACCGGCTAATAACATTATTATATTCTTGTTTATCAACACATTGTTGCTTGTCTGAAAATAAAAGTTATTTTATTTTATTATATTTTGATGTGATGTTGCCTTGTATTTGTTTAAATTGTTCCATTTGTGTGCGTGTCTATGATCTTTCTGCTTAAGGAAAAAATACAATTTACTTATTCATAATTTTTGTGCCAATGTGACGTTAGACGAACCACTACGATTTCAACTTCAGTAAAAATATTTAATTCTTATGTAATACTTACAATAGACACTTTTGACCGAGTTACCTCTTAAACGAAATGTAGCCAATATAAAGATATTGTGCCAAATGTAAGGTCAATGACTAGCAATCAATGTCAATTTGTCCGGACCCACCAGACAGATTTAGATTCGCCGTGGAGTCAATGTTATCAAATTTAATCGAACCAATAAAACCGTGGTTTTTTAATGGTGTAGCGAATAAAAATATAGACTACAGTGTGACGAGAAATAATATCAATAAACAGAGAGTAAGTAAACAGCGTCTGTAAACATTTTGTTAGCTAGATTTTGGCTGCAGTTGTATTGGCGTGGGATTGAAATGGTATATTTAGACGTTTAGTTGCGCCATCTATTGGCTTAAGAGTTTCGCTTTATTGCTTGGATACGAGCTAGTTATTCTTTCGACTTGGCCCGCTTGTGCCAGTCAGGGTTAGTTAGCTTTTAACTCTGAGTTAGTTGCTAGCACGGACCAATTATTACCTATTACATTTTGTAATTTAATCTCAGGTTAGCAAATAATTCTGTGGTAAGTTTTTGGGGTAAGTGGGTCTAGTTTTGTATCCAAGCAGGTAGTTTGCGGCTGACGAAAATACCGTGAATTTATGACTGTTTTTTTATAATATCTAGACTTGTCATTGCCTTGAAGGACACATTGAACCAACGGTTAGGGTTGACAAAAACCGGCGTTCCAGGTTACAGGGAGGATTAGTTTCATCTGAAGTTTAGACACCATTATCACTCCACATTAGGAGTGATAATGGTGTGCAGTTTATTAATGAAATCATGCAACAGGTTTGCCATTCCTTCGAAATTGTTCAGTCGCTATCACCTGTTTACACTATCGGTACCTACTGAATTGCGCTGTAGCATTGAGATCTTTAGCAATTTATATTAATATAGGTTTACGGAAGGATTAAGTGACTTGTAGTAGTAAATCTAATAAGATGACAAGTTCACGAAAATGTTCCGACAAATAAAACAATAATAAGGTCACGCAGAAATAACCGTCTCGCGCGCACATTCTTCCGATTTATAACGACTGCGGCTAGACAAGTGAAACGTTGCTCTGAGGGTTACTTGAGGGGCAATATTTTAAAGGATTTTTGTCAACGGCACAATATTGGATCAACATTTTAATACTATTATTAGATCATTTTAAGGTTAAACGAATTTTAAATTCATTCGTCACACCAATACTATAAACAAGTACATAGTTATATTTTTAAAAATTTGATCTTTTCTTCCTAATATACCTATCAGCTTGCAGGATAATTCATTTTCTCAAAATCTGAAGCGCTGAATGTTGTTATGGCTACCTTTTTCAGACATGTCCTGTTAGCAATATCCTGATTTCAATACTGCTCTGAAGAACTGAAAAGGTGGCTGAAAAATGACAGGTATCGACAAAAAAAAACCTAAAAATACATTGTACTTAATAAATATTTATTGCATTTATATTTTTCATAATTTACTCTTATCTATACTAATCACAGACCTCATTATAAGTTATTAAAAAAAATCCTAATTCTTATTTATTATTCAATTAATTAATTTGTTCCGTTTTGTTGTTGTTATTAATCATTTCTATAGTATCAGATATAGTGATCGTGCACCCTGAAAATAAACTAAACATGCCACAGAAAACAATAAGTATGTTCTTATACAAGATCCAGTTGTACCTTCCAAGGTCTTCCCAACGGAATACAGTTTCAATGATTCCTGGTATGATAAGTCCGAGAATGGAGTAGAAAAGAGCACCAACGAGGTTGATGATTTGTTCCAAAAATGGGAGTGCGATACCGATTCCACCTAAAACAAATGATATTATTTTAATTTACTAACTGCCTCGTTAGCCTAGTGGTCTTAAGCGCGACTGCTACGCTAGGGGTTTTGGATTTTTCTATGAAATTCTCAGTAACAGCTCGGAGTTAGGGTTTGTGCCCGGTTGCTGGCAATAGGCTAACCTGGGACCTAAACATACCGGCGAACTGTGGGTATACATTGGTACACCTCTGCCTAACCCTTCGGGAATATAAGCGTGACGATTTAATGGTGAGTTTTTATTTTAATTTTAAAATCTCATTTTATGTATATCCATAAGTACACGAGCCAAATTTTAATGACGTTCAAATAAAAGGATGAATAATGGGAAAGTATAAGCAGTTCCCATTCCCAGCTGGATGTGAGGGTGGAAACAGACTTGAACAATGCTACGCTACGTCAGTGAACCGTGCTCCTTGGCCACATTTCATCTCGTGAAGCTACTTTTCCTCATTTACCTATTTTCATATAAAGTGATTGGAAAATCCATTCAAAATAATTGTCGCCCATGGTAAGTCCGTGATTACTCTTTAAATTATTAACAAGGAAAAAACGACCTAGTAACAACGTATTAAAGTGTGTTTAAAACAAATTATGACAAGGTTACGTCCAAACGTTCCACTTTACGTTAAACATTTTGTCCGACTAAAACGTTCTTGGCCTGTTTGTTAAACATAATTATTTAGTAAAAGATTAGTGTGACAATTAAGATTTATAATGTTCATTATGTTTCAAGAATGTTTGTTCTACCGAGATGTCTGGCACCGTTTGCTTGTGGATCTTATTATAAGTTCATGTTATCCTTTTGTTTCGTATTTGCCTAGCGGTTAAGACGCCCGCTCCCAAGCATGCGGGTGCAGGTTTGATATGGGACAAGTACAAAATTGAATTTTTCAATTTATATATACTTTTTATGCTCATCTTGAACATCACTGACATCGGTAAAGTAAAATATATATAGTAAGAGAACCAAGACTTATCTACACTAAGATAATGAAGCTGAAGTGTGCTTTTGTTTGTTTAAACGCGCTAATCTCGGGAATGTTCAGTCGAATTGAAAAAAAAAAGTATATGACAGCCAGATTCACGATAAATAGTATATGCTATATAACATCACGTTATGACACACGGGAGTGGAGCACTAACCAAAAATGTAAATTGACGCGGGTTAAACACCACGTGGACAGAGTTGAGGATAAAAACTAGTTATCAATAATCAACACTTACCACAAAAGCATACTATCAAAATCCTGGCACAGATTTGCATGACATTATGATATTTTTGCTGGACTCGAGGCTCCACGTATCTTGTGAATATGTCAATCACAACGAAGAAATGAAGAGGATACGTAAGGAAACTCGTTATCGATATAAATGTTTTCGCACAAATTGCAGGCCTGGAACAATTGAAATGGCAAACATTTAGAAAATGCATGAGAAAATTAAGATTGATAAATTGACAGAATAGGCTAACAAAAAATAATATCGTGGGTTTCAACTAATTCAGACGTGTAAACTTCTATTTAAGTTAATAAAATACGACATAAATGAATACTTATAATTTTTTTAAGTGAGTGCACCCCAAACTTTCGCGTAGAAGTAGGTAATAAATAGAAAATTAAATAAAATGTTGATGTTCCACATGGTATGTATATTGTTTTGTCAAATAGAATACGGTTTATCAGCGACTAAAAGTTATTTTCAACAGACGTTTTCATTATTTTATCACTAAGTCTAATTTTGAACCAAAGTCAACCAATTACCAGTCATCCATCGGCAGATTCAACGTAATAGTTCCTCTGACTACGTCTCCATATCTTAGGTAGCCGAAAACACCCAGGATTGTGTAGAACAGCATCACCAAAGTCATCGCAATCACCATGACGCTGGGGCATCCGAGGAAGTGCTGAGGTTTCTTCATCGTATTCTCAACTGGCATCACCACTCCTATGCCTTCCATTGCGAAAATCACTGTTCTGTAAAAGGTACCTAATAACTATTATCTAACTTCAAAAATTCTTATTATTGTTTATTTATTTTATGTACCTATGACAAGTTTCTCATAATGTGGTTTAATATTTCATTATATATTTTTTTTAATTTGTGTGCCTTATAATTATTATGATTCTATTGTTACTTGAAAATGTATAAATAATTATAGGTAATGATTGTTATTATTATTGTTGCATCTTGGAACTGTGTGTTTATAAAAGATCTTCTTAGAATGTAGTCTTATTATGTACTTTTCAATTTTCTACTAACGAACAGAATATAAATTGTGATACAATCATTGTCGGCGAATAAAAAGTAATACGTATGACAGTAATGTTCTTAAGTATAAGGAAGATGAATAATACCCACAATGAGCTACCGATATCTCATAAACATAAAATGTCAATACTAATCTGTTTATTTTGACTTACGACAAAAACGCGGGGAGTCGTGACATATCTCCAATGATTTCTTTATCGCTGATCGTCAGCGGTTCTCTGAATATGTAGTAGAGACATATTGCGAAGGTGGCGAAGAGGAGCACGTTGGCCAGTAAGGAGAATGGTGCGAGGTACTTTAAGTGCCTTATCTGGCAGAGCAGGCAAAGAGGCGCGAGCAGGATTAGACAGTAATGCTCCACCGGCAGCGGCGGCGCCGACACGTATGTGTCGAATAACTGCAATCAAAATATGAAAGATTTCGGTTAAAGTTTTTTCTAAATACTTATGTAGTTCATGGTGTTTTTAAATGTTGCACACTTAGAGATACCTGTAACACAAGACACATCATATAGCCGTTGCCTACGCATGCTGCTCATCAAACAAAGTAATTTTGTAAAAAAACATAGTCAAATCAAAGTAATTTTTTTTTTATTCCTCTATTACATTTTGCTGTGCAGTACATGATTGTGCCTAACTCTAAAGTTTAAACTAGTTTGCGTAATACAAATAAATAGTATTGTAAATTATATTTATAAATTATCACACATAACACCATCACGCCTGTACTCCCCGTAGGGTTAAGCAGAGGTGTAACAATGTACACCCACAGTCCGCCGGTATGTTTAGGTCCCATGTAATAGGGGGCGAGCCTATTGCCATTAACCAGGCACAAATCCTAACTCCGAGCGGCTACTGAGAATTTCATAGAAAAACCTAATAACACTTTTTGCTCGACCTGGGAATCGAACCCAAGACCTCTAGCGTAGCAGTCGTGCTTGGGACCACTAGGCTACCGAGGCAGATTAAGAAATTAAGATATAATATTTGGCAACTAATCTCTAATTTAAGTTGTAAAAACCATTTTAAGTTAACAATATGTTGCTGTGCCCTACCAGGGTCCATAAATGTACTCCAGCTCTAAGCTTTTTGTAACATCTATATACAAATTATGGTATGCAAATAAAATATGAATTTGAGCTAAATTAAAACACAGAAATTACTTTTTGTTGGTGTTAAAAATTACTGTTTTTGATAACTTTTTTGGTAACGCACATTGTGCTTATGTGCGTAACAGTACAGAGGTCGTATATAAACTATGAAAAAATGTTTACTAAAAAAATCGTAAAAGGAAGTTAGGACTTGACTTTCAATATCTACGTAAACAGAAGATATCCGGTACGGTCTAAAACAAAATAAGCTTTTTTACAAAAAACACAACCACCTTGAAAAACTAAAAAGTGAATAAAAAAAAAAAAAAGAAAAAAAAAAAAAAAACTTTAGCTTTGGAAGTCAACGAGCTCAGTGGAGAAGTTGTTGTTTTGTATTGTCACCAACTTCCAAAGCTTTTTGTTTATTTTATATATGGGACCACCTTTGAAACTTATCAAACCTATCAAACAAAAAAATAATCATCAAAATCGATTCATAATTGGCTGAGATATCGCGTAACACACATACAAAAAAAAATACATACAGATAAATCTTCTTCTTGAAGTCGGTTAAAAAATCGCAGCAGTGAGGCTATGAGAAAATAGCAAGAAGATGTAACTTTAGTCTTCGCTAAGTTTCTTTCAATAATCGTTAGGGTCAGTTCACACCGAGCGACTCAAAATATAGAATTCAGCGCTGCATTGCGTAACGTATTCTGAATTCTCACAATGAAATGTGTATCTTTTATTGTAGTAAATAAAGTTATATTTTGAGTAATGTGGCGTCTCGGTGTAAACTGACCATTATTGTCGATTTTAGATAGAGTAAACAGTAAATAAGCAACACCTAAGATGTTGTGTCATGTTACAAGGAACGCAAATAATATGCAGAGGTTCTATGTATCAGTTTGTTGGTGTTATTATCATGACAGACTTATCATTAAGTGGCTAAGCCAGCCATCATAATGCTACACATTAACTCTGAAGGGGATTTGTCCAAGGAAATATGTATAGTCATATTGCAATTATTGTCATTGATGGCTTAACGTGTAAATAGAAACGATGAGAAACGCACAATATAATATATGGAATTAGGTAAATAAGTATGTGCATATTGAGGTAATTTGTAACCTTACCTGCTTAATTGAAGTTGCTATTAGCACAGTAAATATGCAACAGACTCCAAGGTATGTGAAGCATAAGGAAAACTCCGCAAATAAACTGCAAAGAAAGAATAATACTTGGTTTATAAGAAATACTAGCTTAGCTTAACCGCGGACACAGACGTCACTTGCCAGCAACATTTGCCATTGAATTTTGAATCAGGTTTAATT
Organism: Caradrina kadenii; assembly: GCA_947462355.1. Lineage (NCBI taxonomy): Eukaryota > Metazoa > Arthropoda > Insecta > Lepidoptera > Noctuidae > Caradrina > Caradrina kadenii. The sequence goes on along the minus strand of OX381677.1, from coordinate 5,989,711 downwards.
TACCAATTTCATGGATTGTTTCTTGACGAGGTTCCCTAATTTTTTCCCAAAATAAATATTGCCTAAGTTACTCCTTGCGACATTCGCTACCGGTCAGTGAAGATCCTGTTAAAATCGGTCCACCCGTTTCGGATATTAGCCGGAACAAACAGACGGATATACAGCCAGATAAAAAACCACATTAATTTACCTACATTTAATAAAAAGTTGCTATTTTGACATTATATACAGACTCTTCAAGTTTATTGATTTGCATGAAGTTTGTATAGAAGATAAACGTGTTCTTATGATAATCTATTTACAATGACATCACCTTTTTGACTACATTAATAAATATTTTGATATAGGTACTCCTCGAGTCGAGACAAAAACACTTGGATACAGCCAGTTGTTTATCATCGAATTCAAACATGTTTATGGACTTGTCCCACCGTCAAGGAAACGAGTAGCTATCGACTATTTCCACATTTACAAAACGTACGAAGTAGACCCCGCGTCGATAAAAGAAATGCGTATATTAATAGTTGATCGTTGACTGCCGGTCACTGTCTCCACTAATTTGTCGTAGCGATAAGAGTTGTAAAAAAATTTCGCTCGTCTGAGCGAGTTCTTTTTATATCTCACGATAGCTCTTAAGCGAGCATGCCAGTGCTCGCTTTGCAGTCGGATACTCGCTTAGTACAAGCACATACCAGAGGTGGTGGGCGAGCGAGCGATGCAAGTAATCGCCTGTCGTCCAGCATTAAAACAATGGGAACTATACACTCGCTTCTCGCCAACTGGTTTTAGTTTCTAGCTCTATTCTGTTCTCGCTAGTCGTTGACGGTTGGACAGTACCTTATGTTGATTTTAAAAACAACATCTTAAAATTAAACATCTTTCATCTTTCACACTTGCTTTTTTCAAATTTTGAATACTAGTCAGTTCGATGCAAATGTGCTTGTGTTATGGCAACCTAGTACTGAGTAGGAAATGTATATTAAGGACGACTGGTAACAGATAGCAGCTCACAATAAAGGTGAGACTAGACCGAAACGGAGACGAGCGTAGCGGTGGAAAATTAACCAATAGGGTTATGATCGTTGAGCGGTGCAGAGCCGTTTAAATACCGAGACACAGGTTCATTTTCCATAGCTCCGTTCCTCTTTGCTTCGATGGAGTGTCACCCTTTGCCTTTCTACGATTGCTCTTGCTTAGAAAAATCTTGGCTTTTCTTGGTTTTAGGGTTCGCAGAAGCCAAGTTTTTTTTACATACTCTTACCACATCTTACCCACTCCGCTACATCCCTAATAAGTGAACTAGCTACTCTACGATGGTATGTGTAAATCTGATGGTAATATACTGCTACTCGCATCTTTCTGGTGAAAAGTCCTCCTGATATTCAATTAAAAAGCAATGCTAATTAGAAAAGGTATAAAAGTGGATAGTTACTGTGCAAAATTAGCAAATGGCCGGACACATTTTGGACCATTTGCAAAAGCAGCTCCACAAGTTTCTGAATAACTTAGTAATGGTTTTTGTTCTGCACGACAGCATCCTCGAGACGTTTCTACCTGTAACAAACAAAAACAAATAAACGATTGTCTTATAAAAACATTTCATAACATTATGCTTGTATTCCCGGATGTGGTAAGCAGATGTGTGTAGACGGTGCAGTACATTCGTTAGTTAACTCCCATCGAACTAAACGCAAATTGATTCTGGGATGCTACTCGAAAAATCCTAATGACTACACACTTTTTCCGACTTGTAGACCAAATCCAGAACCCTGTGTTCAGCAGAAGCTTTCAAAAATATCATTTCGATGGGTTACCTACTCAGGAAAGGCTTACTACTGTCGTAAGTACCGTAATTACTGTAGGGTTGGTAAGGCTTTAAGTACATGTAGTATGAGTGGCTCATCACCCTCGTTTTTAAGTACCTACCAATAGAGTACATTGTTTTCTAGCTGATTCACCATCTGGTACTACAGGTACCAATTGTTACAAGCCTTGTAAACTAGGAAATAAACTGAAAAGTAAACAGATTTCCGTCACCATAACAAAACTATTTAATTAGCGAACCCCAAATGTTGGATGGTGATGAAAGTAAAATAATTATAGCTGAAGAAATGTATCACATTGTCTTTCAACACTTAGGATCCTATTTTTTATTTGTGTTGACGCAGTATGGCTATGTCCCATGTCTTTTTCAACAAACTTCAAAAAAGGAGGAGGTTCCCCGTTCGACTGCAATTCTTTTTTTGTATTGTACGTTTTTTACGCGATCATTCTGCTAATTATGTATTAATTTTGATAATTCTTTTTTGTTTGGTAGGTAATACTTCAGAGGTGGTACCATATAAAATTGATTTATCAAAATTGGTTAAAAACCTTTGTTTATGTGTGTCTCTTTCTTATATACTAAACACCTGTCTTATCACATGCTTCTCATTCCCACACAACACATGTGCATTCTACGATAATTGAAAAATGAAGTTATTTCCCACGACTTTCGTACTAAGGTTACCTTGGAGCGGTAGCAGCAAATAAATAGCAAACATTTTAAAATATTTGAGTTGTACTTACGAATATATGAACGCAATGTCCGCAAATAAATGCTACGATAACAGTGCCTACTATGCCAACTCCCCATCCAGCATTTGAGAATGCTAATGGCATGGCAAGTAGCCCTGATCCCAGTGAAGACTTTATAAGGTTTGCTAAGGATCTGAGGTCCCTGAAAAAGAATGATTACTATAGAATTTTATGCTCAAATACAAATTCCCAACTATGTGCAGTTCATTAACTTAATTTTTTGTAATCTGGGTCATAGGCCTATCCCAACTATGTTACAATACACCTCCTTCGCCTTTAAGCCCCGTTTACAGCCAGCCTGACATAATCGCCTTTTAAGGTCGTCGGTCCTACGGTCATTTGACAATTACCTTTACATTTCAAAAGAGATTGGTAATGCATTGCTTCTTATGTTAGAAAATTCGTTTGCATGACGACGTAAACAACGCAATAAATATGGGTGCATTGTTAAATGAAAGGGATTGTCATAGTAGGTGTGTTACACAATTAGTTTGCTGCATCTTCGAGACGATTGCTAATGTTTTTGACGTTAAAGTCAATGGTCAAGTCTCAGCGAATAAAATATCATCGCTACCGTCTTTGCTACAATTGCAGGCTGATATTTATTAATCAAAGACTTATTGAAATAGTGTGGTGATAACCTTCACTGTCAATATTCTATCTTATTTAGCACTCGTATCTTTTTGATCAACATTTAACAACCAAAGTTATCACACACCAGTAAAATTCAAATATTACTTACGAATTTGGTTTGACAACCTTCCGATGTTCGAAGGGATTGTAATCTTTAACATTTTTATTCTTTTCTTTCTCAATCATTTTTGTTGAAATTCTGCACTTTCAGATTTAAAGTCTTTGTGATCGTTTTGATTTTTCTGTTGTTTAAAAGATTATGGTTTAGATATTATGTCACAACCAGTTATTACCAGAACACAACACTAAGATGGCACTATGAATAATCTTCACAATTTTATGATATCACTATAATTGTTCCGCGTTATCTGGAGGTTGCACTGTTTTTTCTTATTCAAATTGTTGACTGCTCATCTCACAATTACTTTACAATTCTTAACCTTTATCTCTTACGAAAGATAAATTCTTGGCAAGGATAATAATGTTTGTCATTAATAAGATAAAAGATGCTCATGCTTGTTTGAATTATTTAGCGAAAGTTTTGGTATCAACGGAGTAATAATAAACCGTGATCCATTCTTCAAGAGCTGGAATTAACAAATAATAAAAAACACTATTTCCATTCACTTTCTACTGTTATTTACGGAATTTTTAATCAATATCAACATTCCCACACACTAATTTAAAGTTTAGTGCTCTTTTTGCTTATCAAAACCGTAACGAATTTCATGAATTTCATTTGATTAAATTCGCTTGACGTATTGAATTTCAATGGCTTTGCATGTGTTTTCGATTATTATTTTGTTGCTAATACACAAGAATTGCGGAGACACGGTCACAGTAAACACCTCACTTACTAATGCCGACTGATACTCTATCGTCGTTCTTATAGGATCCACGTGACCAGTGCTGAGCACAATCTAGGCACAAATAACTCCACACAACATTGCTTTAGGATTGTCAATATTAGTATAAGTACTAGGTACTTACGACTTTTTATTTATATCCTTCCAGATTTTTTATCTCGTCTCCATAATTATCGCGTTGAGAGTAGATAGTAAATTTTCTGACATTACCAGAGTAACTTATTTTATATCTACGTAAATTACGGTAGGTTTTTTTATAACTTCAATGTTCTTATATAGATTTATTGGTTTAAAAATTATTAGGTACGATTTCTGGTTGCAACGAAGATACATTGTGAGTGTCTCGTGTACGCAAGTGCTCATCAAGCGTGGTTGTTTCTCTTTAATAATCATAACATAATAATCACTTTAATACAATACCCACCTTCTACATTAATAAGCTGCTTGCTGACATACCTATTCTCACACGCTGCTTCACGTGCGTTTTACAACTTAATTTTTTTAGATAACATTTTGTAGTCAATATTTTTTCCTATACGTAAATAGTATAATACAATTGTAATTAAATAATTACATAGGTGGTTAAGAGATCTCACAGAGACGTGTAAATGTTAGTTGATCGATAAAACAAGAGTTATTGATATAGGAGGGTTTGTTGGCCTAGTTTTTCAAGAATATCCTGTTTCTCAGATAATATGTAAGTAGTCTTTCTTATCAACTGTCACTGGAAATTGTCGCTTTAGAGTGAAACGCGATCGTACAAAAACTACACAGTTTAAAAAAATGTGTTTATAAAAAATGTACATGAAAAAAAAAATTGTTTTGCTTTTTGACGGCCCTTGAAAACCTTTTCTTTGTGGAAACGAAATGCTATATTATCATGCTTGGCATACGGATCGATGACAGAGTTGTTATCGAAGCTGCATTGTTCGAAGTATATTACCTACTTGTCCGTATTGAAGTTTTATGTGTTTTAATTTTATGCAGTTTCATATTTAGTCAATTGCTGGAACGAATTCTGGAATAAAATAGAGTTAAAAATAAATGTATCACTTGATTTGTATTTTTTTTAAACAATAGTGCGCTGTGTGATTTGTTAAACTTAATACAATGCGTAATACGGGGCAGAATTTTTGATAAAAATAGAACAATATAGAAGAAATAATAAACTAACGACATTATAATTTTCCGTAAAATTATGTGAAAATCTGTGAGAAGTTTTTCTGACTTATTTAATAATTTCCCGTTTAGTTGCTCACTGTCGTCAATTTGAAGACTAAATAAAAAACAAACAAAGCATTTGTTATCCTACAATTTAGCCTTGGGACTTTTTAGATACATAACATATTTTTTTGTTACAAAAATAACAAAAATGTTTCATATAAATTACATTTTAATACTAGCATTAAACACATAAAAATTGCTCTTGTTACTCAGTTTTCCGGTGTAAAATCTCAATTATATCCATAATAGTGACGGTACATCCTGAGACCAAACTGAGAAGGCCGAATGATCCAATTAGTATGTTCTTCCACAGAATCCAGTTCCACCTCCCAAGGTTCTCCCATCGGAAGACAGTTTCGATGACACTGGGGATGATGAGGCCGAGGATCGAGTAGAATAATGCTCCTACTATGTTGAGGATTTGCTCCAGTAACGGGAGGGCCATTCCTATACCCACTGAAAATGTAAACAAACCCTACATTAATACATGATGACCAAAGCCAGACCAAAATTAACGTGACGAGAATTTTCTGACTATCTGACCAACTCATTGACTATTCAAAAGTCTAATTGAAATAAATGCTTTAACTTTTACGTCTCATGGGTCATCTCAATCAACTATGTTGAAAGCAAAGTTCTTACAAAAACGTCAACAAAGTACGTTTACATAAGGAAAAAACATTACTACAATAAACTAAACAAGTAATCTTTCAGATTTTCTGATACTCATTATTCTCTTTGTAAGGTGAATGCTGTGTACGTAACTTAATTGTTTCTTATTAAGTTACGTACGCAGCATTCAGTGAGTCATAAATACATAATAATATATCGAATTTATTTTATCAATACCTAGTACTTCTGCATTGCGACTCACTATAGGCTATTATTTATATATTACGCACGTGAACTGCCTCGTTAGCCTAGTGGTCCTAAGCGCGACTGCTACGCTAGAGGTCTTGGGTTGGATTCCCAGGTCGAGCAAAATGTTATTAGGTTTTTCTATGAAATTAATAGTAGTATCTCGGAGTTAGGATTTGTGCCCGGCTAATGGCAATAGGCTCGCCCCTTATTATATGAGACCTAAACATACCGGCGAACTGTGGGTGTACCAATGTACATCGAAGGGTTATGCAGAGGTGTACCAATGTACACCTCTGCATAACCCTTCGGGGAATACAGGCGTGATGGTATGCGTACGCACGTCAAATAATCTTCCATGGGAAAAGTAATTGTAATGACTTTGGTCTAATTGATTTCAAATTGATTCAAAGCATAAGTATTGAATGTTAATTGTACTGTTTTCGCTGAATAATAATGTAATTTAATATGAAATACTTGGCATATTATTAATTTTATGTAATTACCAGAAATTTTGAGACACTAGCTTCTTTCTGCCTGCCAAACTTGATAAAATATTCCACGGGATCATTTTTCCAGTATAAAAAGTATCCTATGTGCAATTCCAGACTATAATCTATCTAACTCTCACATTAATATAGGAGTAAGATTGGGTTGGCTTGTTTTGGCAGTTTTAAGCTCATTCATAATAACAGTAACTACAATATTTGTATTGTATGTATGAATAACATCTTTGTATTATTTTAAATAAATCACATTCAAGTAGCTGTATGGTAGCACATGATGAGACAACGAAACCAAAGGGGATTAAATTGTGATAATTATTGAGGAGAACTATTATGTGATACGTAATGCGGCGGCACTTGTGATATTGATATCGAATGCAATACAAGTTACGAAAAGGCTTAAAGTCTTAAGCCTAATATGTACGTTATCTTTTATGGGTTATCATTCAATATTTCAATCACATTCATTGTTAAACGCAATGAAAGGAATAATATCATCATCATCATTGATCACATGACAGACCGCGGTAATGATCAGTTGGGACAGTTTTAATGACCATGGTTGTCAAATTCATTTGTGATCACTTGTTAATTACCTGCTGACCCAGTCAGTGAAGTCGTATTTTGCGACATAATATGTGAGAAGAGGTGGCTATTTTCTATAATTTACAACGGGTAGGTACCTAATTATAGTAAATAGCTTTTGCTCGCAACTTCGCCCGCGTTTTACTTTTCACCCCCGTTCATTTACGTCTTTGGTTACTGCTCCACTCCCGTGAGTTGGAGCGCGATGATATGCAGCATATACTATTCTTCATGAATCTGGTTGTCATATGCAAAAATGATTTCTCCAATCCAAGTGATAGTTCTAGAGATTAGCGCGTTTAAACAAACAAACAAAAAATCTAATAAGCTTTATTTAATAGATAAATTACTTTATTAAGGGCTGATTATTCAATCATCTTTCAACTTCTATTTGAGGAATAAATATGGCGGTTTGACATATTTTCTATACAAAAGCTGTCAAAACGTCAAACATATTCTTCAGATAAAAGTTAGCTGGCGATTGAAAAATCGGTCCTAATTAGGATAGATTAAAAAACCACAAGTAGCCTTGATATGTAATAAGTAGTTTCTTTTACGCACTATTAAGTACGGGATTCAATTTCAGATTTTGAAATGATGAATATAGCAGCACGATAATCAATAGTTAAAATTAATTATGGTTGGTACGTATGTATGTTTATGTAAATATGTGAACCTAAAAATACAGGTTAGTAAATAATGACCCAGCAGTTCAGGCATCCGCCTCTTATACATAGATTGTGGGTACAAATCCGGGCAGGTAATGTGTTACCTTTTTAATTTATATGTACTTTTTAAGTTTATCTCGGACATTACTGACATAGGTGAAGGAAAATATCGTGAGGAAACCTGGACTGTATATGTTAGTACATGTCTGAAATCGCCAATCCACCTTGAACAAGCTTGTGTTCAATGTTCGTGCCTATTGTGTAAAAGAAGAGGCCTTGGCCCTGGGTAAGATAATAAAAGACAATATAAATATAAGTTCACGTTTTCTCAAAATGTTTTCCTTTACCGATGTCAGCCATTTTCCTGATAAACTTAGAATTTACGAATGAAATAGAACATGTGTATAGTCTATTTTTTTGAGGAAGGCTATATAACATCACGCTACGACATACGGGAGTGGAGCAGTAACCAAAGACGTAACTTAATGCAGGTGAAAAAGAACCACGCGAACAAAGTCGCTGGCAGAAGCTAGTAATATTACAAAGAGGAAAAATTGTTTGTTTGTTTTTATGTTTGTAACGAATAGGCTGTGAAACTACTGGACCGATTTTAACCATTTTTTCACTGATAGATAGCTACATTATTCCTGAGTAACATAGGCTATATAACATGACGCTACGACACACGGGAGTGGAGCAGCGACCAAAGACGTAACTTAACGCTGATGAAATCGCGGGCGGGTCGCTAGTATTATAATATGTTTGTATAATTTTACTCGACTAGAACTAAGACCTACCACAAGCGCAAACTCCAACAGTCCTCGCTATCACTTGCGTGATCTGGCGATAGTTCTCCTTAATGTGGTGCTGCGTGTATCTTGTGAAAATGTCGATGACTACGTAGAACTGCAGCGGGTACGTGAGAAATATTGATAGGGCTATGGAAACCTTTGCAAGGACAGCTGGCCTGGAAAAATAACAGACACATTATACATGCCATCACGGCTGTATTCCCCGAAGGGTAAGGCAGAGGTGTACCAATGTACACCCACAGTGCGCCCGTATATTTAGGTCCCATGTAATAGGGGACGAGCCTATTGCCATTTACCTGGTACAGATCCTTAATCCGAGTTGCTATTGAGATATTCATAGAAAATCCCAATAACACTTTGCTCGACCTGGGAATCGAACCCAAGACCTCTAGCGGCTACGCTGCGACTGCTAAGTCGCGCTTAAGACCGCTAGGCTACCAAGGCAGTTAAGGAGAAAAACAAAATAATATAATATAAGGTTAAAATGATAAAATTTAAATTTTCCTCATTCCACTTTGTTTTTTAAGTTTATTATCATCACACTTGAAAACTGGTACCAACATAATGCTACATTTAAATTCTAGATACATAATTCTATAATTTATGAATACTTTAGGTAGAACTGTAGACACAATTTTCCGGTAAGTATATGTAATTTAATCGATTAAAAGGAATTGCGAAATTTGAATAAACCCGTAAACCTTCTGTTTATCAACGACGCTCGTATTTCTCGCATGACTTAGTCAAGGACGTCGTCAATTCGAGATTACGGTGAGTCGGGCGACAATTTTCTGGTAGCTTGTAATTAAGTGTTCTCGGGGAAGAGAAAACTGAAGATGAGTGACAGTTACAAAGCTAAACTGAGCGTTTGACACCACAAATCAATTGACATCTTTTTTTATGAGCTGTCAAAACGAGATTCCTGCGTAATTTTTCTATGGCAAAAGTAAACAGTGACGTCATCTTTTTGCAAACTCAATTGATTAACTATTTATTAATTTGTAAGCAACTATAATAAAAAAAAATACGAATAAAATTTTATTACATATACCATCATGCCCGTGTTCCCCGAAGGGTTAGGCAGAGGTGTACCAATGTACACGCACAGTTCGCTTTTATGTTCAGGTCCCATGTAATAGAGGGCAAGCCTTTTGACATTAACCGGGCACAAATCCTAATAACCCAATAACACTTTGCTCAACCTGGGAATCGAACCCAAGATTTCTAGTGTAGTAGTCGCGCTTAGGAACACTAGGCTAACGAGGCTGCTTATAAATATTATTATTATTGTAAATTATTATAATTTATTTAAATTTCATTGTTATTTAAAAATTAATCAATTCTTTTGGCTATAAATGTGGGCCTTAAAGTCATAACATTATTATCGCTTCGAAAAGAAGTTGCAGGCTTAGAATAAAATATGTTCTTTTTAAGTAATATAGTGCCTTGAAATGATTGCTAAAAGGTGTTATCTATCCAATTACGCCCGTACCGAACAAATACAATAACTCGAAATTTTGTGACAAAAAAATACATGATTTTGACTAAGTTTAGCAGGAATGGGATTGGAACATCTTTGGATTAGATAAGAAAATTGCTGGAACCGTAAATACATAGTCTGCATAGTTGAAATGCATTCTGGAAAAGCGATTGGTTCCTGATCATAGACTCGACATAAATATGTATTTGTTCTACGGAGTAGTCATTACAAATCTCAGTGTCCATCAATTGTCTTTTCATCGTTTGATTTTGTTTTTTTGAGAACAATATTGGTCTTTGATTACCAAAATCGAGAACGTTGGTAGTTTGTTACTACAAAATGTGGTTTTATTATTTTGGTATGTAAGTTAAATGTGTTCTAAATGTATCTACATCTAGGTGTATCCTAGATGTATTTGTCAGTCTAAATTTTCTTTCTGCTTTCCTTTTCGTTCCCTCAAACATATTAGGAAACATTTCTCAAAAATTATCACGTAATAATTGATAATTTTCATTGATAATTATTGAAATGTAATTAACTTAAAATACTAACTATGAACTTGCGATGTTAGCTTATTTACGATTATTAGAATGGGATTTTACATGTTCTATTGGTAGGATGATTGCCTACATGGTTCGTTTTGTGACTAGAATAATATGTAGATTATTTTAATATAGGCAATAATAATAAATTGGAACGCCGACATCTCGGAGGTAGGCGCTAATGACTGTAGCATAGTTTTTAAATGAATGTAACTATTAACGAACCCAATTTTGTAAACCTGTTTTTTGTTCCAATAAAATATTTGAATTTGAACTAACCATTCGTCTGTAGGTAGATTGAGAGTGATGGATCCTCTCAATACATCACCGTACCGGAGGTAGCCGAACAACCCGAGGGTGCCGTAGAGGAAGACGATGGCTGACATGGCCACCACCAGGACACTAGGACAGCCCAGGAAGTTCTGTGGCTTCTTCATCGTGTTCTCTATCGGCATCACTACTCCGACGCCTTCCATCGCGAAGATTACTGTCCTAAAAATAAGTAATTATAATGATTAGTTCTTAAACAGTTGCCTGTGTATGCGTAAATTACATCCATTCTTGATACTGAAGTAGTGTATTGTTCACATTGTGTATAGAGTTCTATTGAATAGGAAATGGTGGTTTACCACACGGTTGGCATAGTGGCTAAGTGTCACGGGTTTGATTCCGGCACGGAACAAATATCTATATGGCCTACAGATAGTCGTTCAGGGTCTAATTCTTTGTGTATGTGAGTTTATTTGTTTGCAAACTCACCCACGATACAGACGAAATTCCTAGTGAAGGGCAACATTTAATTAAATTAAATGATTTAAGAAATAGTTTCATGTTAGTTTCCATGAATTAAACTTACGATAGAAAAGCCGGATATCTCGCCGGGTTCCCAGCAGCTTGTTTGCCTTCAAATGATAAATCGCCTCCAAATATATAGTACAGGCATACGACGTAAACGGTGAATAACAAAATGTTGGCGATCCCGGAGAATATTGCCAGAAACTTTAGATATCTGATCTGGCATAGCAGTATCACAGGCACCAGAATGATAAGACAGTAGTACTCCACCGGGAGAATCGTAGACGGCGCGTATCGATCAACTAACTGAAAACATAAGAAAAAATTAAGTCAGAAACTAAGTATTCTATATAAATATTATGTTCTACGCATTAATACCGCCTGTATAATGTATATTACGACTGCAATGGGAAGGGAAGATAGAGAATACACACACTGCTATTATTTCCTTTAGACTTAGGCAACATCTTTTTTCTTCTTCTAAGTACCTACATAATTACGTAATGTAAATGTACTAGTTTCCTCAGAGGGTTGCCTGGTGATTTGTATCACAGCTTTTACCAAATTCAAACACCAGTCGTTGTAGTAGTTCACTGTAACTGTATATTCCCTTTTATTCGTGGGGAAATAATCATGAGCTGCGTCCCCCTCGAGGTAGACGGAGGGTGTCTAAGACCCTACGGTGTTCCTCCTTTGGCCGGGACACGGGAGTCGCATTCTACCGCACCTCGGGAGAACTATATTAAATTCAAATTAATTTATTGTGAAAATGGGTAATTAAGGTGACATACATTGTATACATATATTGGTCTCTCCATAATCCGCCTAAGGCATGCAATTTTATAAATTATTGATTTAATTAATTTTATTTAATTATTATTTTATATCCTGCTTGACGTTTTCGATTCCATCATCGCTATCTGTAAATCCCATTTATTAGTGTTATCAGAAAAGCTTATCCAGTTAATAATCCAGTGATATTACGATTCAAATGTGACCAAACATTTATATTTTGATCTCAATCCTTTACTCTCATTTGTACTCGTACCTGTTTTACTGAATCCGATATTAGAACTGTGTAAATGCAGCACACGCCTGCATATGTGCATAGAAGAGCGAACTCAGCAAATATGCTGGAAAGAAAATAATTATTTTTATAAAAAAATATAAGAAAATGACACCAAATGTTTGTATTATTACAACTAGAGATAAGTGGGAAATAAACAAAGGGATACAAGAATATAATTCCTACTTGTTGCGGCTTAGTGAAGACAGTACTTATATTTCTAAATGATAGTGTAGGTAAACAATAAACAACAATAGGAAGAAGGTTGTATGGTTATAACACAATAATATCTACAAAGTAATATGTCCCTTGAAAGCTTTAATTAAGGACTTAAGTTTAGTTTTCGTTTACGTTACGTTTACGTTTTCTCAAAATGAAATGAAAAAGTTATAACTTGAAAAACGAACAAAAAAGTTAAAAACTGACGTTACCAGGTATGGTACATAACAATAAAAATGATAGCAAGAAAATGTAATTTTCGGGCATTATGCCCGTTATGCTTTATGGTACTTTCTAGATCTCTGATCCATATTTACTGGAAGATTCTATTGATGTAATTTATTTACAGGGTCTGAAAGACACCTAGTTTAGGTGCCAGTCTTCCACAAATTGAACACCTATCTGTAGACTAAGCTGACTTAATGCTGTAATTTGTGACAAGAAAATAAATATGTAATCTATTCTATTCAATCAATATTACCTTGCGAAGGTAGCAAATTTCCTCATGCCTTTAGGTCCATTCATAAAGGCTGATTTGCAAGTTTCAGCATATCCTAATGAAGGCTTTTTTTCTAACACGCAACATTGTTGAGATGTCCGCACCTGTATCACATAAGATAAGAATATTTAATATTTACTTGTTACTCTTGTGAAAAGTTGATGGAAAAAAAATATTTGAGGATACTCTTATTTCCGTCGTCTTATGTCAATCACAGGTTTCTTAATACAAGATGATATGGAAAATCACAGTTCCAGGTAAAAGCAAAAAAAAAAAAAAAAAAAACAGAAGAATAGCATTTATGGGTTTTTGGGTTCCTTTCTGGGCTTTTTGGGCCCCGTCGGTGACCCAAAAAACCCAAAAATGAACTTGAAGTTTGCGCTCACGTCTCGTGGTCGCTACTATACCGAAACCATACATCAATTTTTTCCGTACAACAATTTTGAATGGTCATTTTTAATGATAGAGTAATATTGTAAAAGTCATAACATTTTAATCATTTGTAGGAACTAATAAAATTAGTACACACGTACATTAAATAGTTTATTTCCTCATTTAAAATACTATAATTATGTCAGTTATGAATAGCGAACGATGAATAATTATAGATAATTATCATATAAGTCATTTTGCACGTTCTTTTATCGTTATTTTAGAGGGCTTTAGAACAATAGACTAGATAGTGCTGTCATTAAATTGTATTTTACGACTTTGTAAAAAAATAGATATATTTTTAACACTTTTTGCTAAATCAAGTTCGTGGCAGCGGAGAAACTTAGTTGTTTTCAAAACACGTCATTGAAATCCCGATACAAATGAACAGTAAACTAGCCTTCACCTTCAATCAAAAACTACTAACGATTACGTATCAGATTACAATACAGAACTTGGTTTATTTCTGACTAGGTAAGTGCCTATTGAGTGCCTATTGATAATTTATTTTTGCAACTTTAATCGAAATACTTTATAAACCAAAATACAAAACTTATTTTTAAAATTATAAATTTTAAAATTACAAGGAATGTAGAAATTTTAAAAGAGAAATGTGCTTCCGCATGTTGCACAAAATGCTGCCTAAGAAAGTGCCCAAATCGCGCCATTCAATGGTTTGTAATTAATTATTTATTAAGTTTTTAGTGTATGTTTGTAAATGTACCCGCGGTACAGGAGAAATTCTTAATTTAAATTTATGACTCAATTTTTTTTTTATGATTCGTAATAATAATTATTTGTTTTTACGTTTAGCCACTATCTGCCTTGTATTTTAAACCGCAAAGTCAATAAAACAAGTAATACAAATAATGATACTTACCAATATATGAATGCAGTGTCCACATATTACACCAACAAGTAATGTTCCGAATAATCCAACGCCCCATCCTGCATTTGCGAACGCCAATGGTCCTGCCAGCAAACCTGAGCCCAAGGAAGCCTTGATTAAGTTTGCTGCCGATCTTATATCTCTGAAAATAAAGAACACATGTTTTTGTAACGTTAATTGATTAGATATTAGCCCAGCAGTGGGATAGTGTAGCCTAGTAAATAACAAAAAATAAAATTTTTAGTAACCCCCGACAGAAGAAAAAAATCCACTACCGTAGCTAACAAAAAAGCTGATAACTAAGAACATTTCCGACTAATTAACCTTTCAAACACAAAAAATAAAATCATAATCGGTTCATGCGTTCGGGAGCTATGATGCCACAGACACACACACACATACACACACACAGAGACGTCCAACTTATAACCCTGTCGTTTTTGCGTTGGGGGTTAAAAACAATCTTCTTTTCAATAAATTAAACTAACACCGACCGACAGACAACGCACCGCTTAAACTGAAGTCTAGAAGTATGAAATTTTGCCCATAGTTTCTTATGTAACGTAGGTACACTAAGAAAAAATTCTAAACATACCCCCCCCCTTTTATGGGATGAATGCTCCCCTTGTCCTTACATATTTACTACTTTTTTATCATGTTCGTAAAAGTATAATACGTTGAAGTTCGTAATTTTTGAAGTTAAATGGCTGGATGGTTAATGAAATGTTGGCGATAGGATATTCTATCGTGCATATGGCTGGTATAATTGATAAAATATTTAATTTACAATAATTCATAATCATTATTCGTCACGTTTGTAATCTATTGGATGCTTGTTTGATGAGAAAAAAGTCTTACAACCAACAAGAATTGCACTTAGAACTGTGCGCTCCAGACTTCCAGATATCGTTTATTTTAACTAGTTTTAACTAGGTTAGTTAATCAGAAAGAAAACTAGGATATGATGAACAGACGTAATAATTGTGCCATCTGATATCATCTTCTGAAAACTACCCACTGAAAGCTACTATAAACTACTAGAGTAGGCATTGTCTGAGAGATATTGATTTGAGATGAAGGATTGTAATGTTGACATTTTCTTGTGCCCAGATTTTACGGCCATCCCCTCGGTGCAGGCAGTAGATACCTAACGAGATATCACAACAAGGGAGCTTCTACCTTACCTGAGACCACACAGGACGGAAAATTGCGTAAACAATCACAAAGGTGCGTGAAAAGTGCACGACATTGACATTTCCGTAAATTCAAGGTTGTCAAAAAAATAGCACCGATATATTGTATCAAGTATTGTAGTAACGAAAAATACATACTTATCTAAACAAACAGGCCAGACTAATAATGAAATAACTTACGACGTCGGTTTTTCAACATGTCGATGTTCATAGGGATTGTAATCCTTTTTCTCTTCGGCTTTCTCGACGTTCATAGTGAATCGAGTTTCATATAAGAATGTTTGAATTCACGAGCCTCGTTCAAAAGCGAGCGAATACGTTGCACACACGGCCGGTAATGAGAAAATGAATAAAAAAAAAGATGTAAATGCTCAAATACTAGCAAATAATTTTTTGAGCAACTTTATCAAATTTTCCTCTTTAAAACTATACATGTGATTGTTTCAGTAGATTCAGGGACGAACGTACGAGATCTAAGAGAATAGTTTCATGTAGTAATAAATGTCTTAATTTGTTTACACAGTAAAGATTTTAATTGCTTTGTGTTTAACTGAGACTGGTGTCGATCTTGATAGACTGATAAGAGAACTTCTTCTGTCAGATTTCACGTGTATTAAACAATTTACGTATGTATGGAACGATGCGGTACAATTGTTATAATGAATAGGTTCTCGTACCCACTCTCTTAAGTGACTTCTTTCTGTTATCGTAGAAACTATTTTATTATAGACAAGCTTCTGCCCGCGACTTCGTCTTTTTTTTTTTTTTTTTGGGGGGTGGGAAATCATCAAATAACTTCTCCCGCCCTGGGCGGGGCGGGATGGAGTGTCAGACTTTTACTGACTAGAACCCACCCATGTTCCTTCTTGTGCCCTTTGCGTTCCGGGGGCGCGGTGTCTCTTACGAACAACTCGCAGCTCTGGCAGGCATCGGCCCTCAGTGGCCCCTTCCTTTAGCTTACATCTCTTTGAGGCGCGCGTGGAACACGAACGCGCCGTCGACTCGGCCTGTCGTTATGCAACGTAAGGACGGTGAGCTACCCATTGCTCACCGTCCACAGGCCCGTATCTACGGTGGCCGGGAGTCGTCTCGCGCGCGACTTCGTCTGCGAGGATATTTTCACCCGTGTTAAGTAACGTGGTTCGTAGTTTGGTTACTGCTCAGCTCCCGTGTGCCGTAGCGTGATATTATATAGCTAATGAAACTCACAAATAACGTGGCTTTCCATGAGTAAAGGAATTGTCAAAATCGGTTCTGTAGATCCAGAGATTACCCCCTACAACCTCAAAAACTCACAAGCTAATAATAAAATACTATATACTATAATATACTAGCGGCCCGTCCTGGCTTCGCACGGGTATTTAAGAATAATTTTACAGTTTATTTCTTAACATTGGCTCCCCGTACCCCAGTGGTGCCTAAATCGCATTATTATCTACTTAGCTGAGTAGAGTGAGTTGCAACCACCATTTTTTCTAATACTTACATTTTTGAACTCGTAATATCTTCCGAATGGAATGTCCGAATTAGATATTTCAAAAAGTTATATAAAGGTATTAAAGCAGTCTTAAATATCAATTTATTTTGATAAGGATTAATACCAAGATACAAATAAATACCGTTTTCTAGCGGCGGCATTTCAATTAAACTTTTAAAATAAAAAAACACTTATTGTGAAATAACTATAATAGTTAGACATATGCTATCGCAACACTTTTTGTAGATAATAATGTGTTCTACAAAGTCGTAGTACATTATCTTGTTCTATCATCAATATTTTTAGCTGCGCACGCGATGTAAAAAATTTCTTGGATTTTTTTTTACGCCTCGGGTTACGTTATTGCCGTTCTAGTAAGGAATCTAAATTTTTTTGAAAATATAATATAGCCTATGTCAGTCGGAGATAGTGTAGCTTCCCAACGGTGAAAGAATTCAAGAATTTCAAATCGGTCTAGAAGTTTCGGAGCTTATTCAATGCAATCAAACGAACAAACAAACAATTAAATCTTTCCACTTTATAATATTAGTATAGACATACTATAGAAGTATAGATAAACCTAAATATGAGTATTGTCATTAACACGAAGGCTTGTTCGTAAAGTGTTAAGAGCGTGGATCATTTGATAAGTAGGCTTGCTCACTGCGTGTTAGAAAAACAACTTTAAGGCTATCAAGATATAAGTGATTACCGTGATTACTGATTAGCTGGGGTAGTATCGTTATCTATCGGCTGTGTGATTTTTTCGTGAAATAGGCATTACAACTTTGTCCAGGGTTGCGGAATTTGTTTGAACACGGAGAGACACGGGTGGGTTTTAGTCATAAAAATCTGACATTCCTTTCGACTCTGTCCAGAGCGGAAAAAGTAATTTGATAATTTACTATTTATTAATAGTATGGATTCGAAAACACTACGTTTGTAACAATACTTTTCTATCAATAGGTATTTTAGGCGAAAATCGTTATTGAATTTTACATAATTGTAAAATATTTATGCTCGTGACTGTACCTACTGACCTATGTTGTAAAATATTTTACTACGTTTGTTCATTCTACTTTTGTTTTGTTTCATTCTAGTTTCGTTTTATAAAAACAGTTGAAGTGCACCTTTCACGTTTATTTTACTTAATATTTTTTCAAAGTGATATTAGAGTTTAGATCATATTTGACTTGACCTTGTCAAAACTGGGTCGGCTTGTAAATCAGGGTTAATTTTTAATTATTTTATTGATTATGATATTGTTTTTTTATTATTATAATTTACTCTAAACTCATTCTCACGTGTTAGACTTGTTACATTTTTCTCACAGTGTACACACGGCTACATAATTATCAAGCCATACATTTCCAGTTTATGCTGAGCTCTCATTGTATAGGATTTTTATGCAATGAGAGGTCAGCTTATACTGAAAATATATATATATAGCTTTATATGTAGCCGTGTGTACCTATCAATTTAACAGAATCATATAAATTTAATTTACAATGTTTTATTGATTTTAAAAGAGCGTTCATAGAGTTTAGTGCTCGTCCTTCTCCATAGAATTCTACTGTTTAGAACAATCATCTAGATTCGCCTTTCTTATTGACTACTTGGCAATTGAAAAGTGTCTGGAAATGTTTATTTAAAATAAATGTTTTCAATTTGTTTTTCAACACTGTAGACTGCACCATATTTGTTGTCTACAAGCGATAAACTTTAGATAATAGAATAGGTAGCGTTCCCACTATGTCCTGACGATAGATTATCGAGTCGTTTAAAGCGTCGTGTCTTGTGTTTTAAACATAGGGGTTCACTTATAGGACGACACGATTAACTGTCTTCCACGACTTTTTTGCAGTGATTACAGATTGCTATGAAGGGCACAGTTAGAGACAACAGTCGCTCAAAGATAAATTAATTGTCACGACATGGTGGGAACGCGCCCCAATGCGTCACTAACTTACTTTGTTTAGATACAAAATAAGTTCGTGGTTACACATGTTTAGGTGAGACAAACAAACACACGTATTATGTACTTAAATCGTTTATTTCGTAATAATTTAAAAATAACAGAATATCGATTGCCTTACATCTATATTTATTTCTTACAGTTTTCCGACAGTCAAAATTTGTAACGCGAGTCCCTATGTTACTGTACATTATGTACAATTAATTATATTTATTTTAAAACTCTACAAATAAATGGTATATTAGGAAAATATCTGAGAACGAGTTTTAATATAATTAATATTACAGTAGAGAAGTTAATATAGGGTAGGTACATAAAGTTACAAATAGTAATTTCCAATCAATGAAGATTTTCCGTTATTTTCAGTTTTGAGTTTAGTATGTTCGCAAAAGAATTGCTTGGCAGATACATTTAGCTATTAATAAATAATAGCTAATGTTCTGCAACATTAATAATTGCAAATATGAAAATGTATGTAAAAATACAATTACATATCTACTTAGTAATGATAAAAAAAGTAATTCGTAAACATAAGTATAGAATTCAAAAATTGTTTAAAACTTAAAACTACTAAGCAACATTGTATTATAGAGAAAATTAATATAATTAAGAATAAAGTATATTCTTATCGAGGATCTTAATGTTCGTATACTTCGTAGTTACGTTTCTCATGCCACCACGATGGGTTCCTATTCGGATTATTGGACTTCGTTCTCCCGGTTAGATAAGGAACAGCTGTTTGTTTAGGAATGTTGACATAGCTCTCCACAGTCGGTATAGAGTTCCTGATTATTCCAGGGCCAAAAGTGTTCTGTAGAATATCTGGACGAGGAGATGAGACTGGCGAAAATAGTGAAATAGTTCCAGTAATTGGATTGGTGGTCACACCCAAACCAGTATCGTAGAACGTGTAAGGTTGGTGCTGGAGAAGATTGTTCTGCGGAAGCTGGTTAATAGACTGAATGTACTGTGGTTGAGCAGGAGGCTGGCATACAGTTTCTTGTACCAAAATATCGAAAGGAGCAGTGTAGACCCTAAAGTTGATGTCACTGTAATCTAAGGTTGATTCGAGGAACACAGGCATTCGGTCGGACATCACCCACACATTTCTTTGTGCGTCGATCTTAACGTCACTAGGGAATATCAGACCTGCGTCATCCTTATCTACCACACCAATGTTCTGTGGTTTGTATGGTAGATCGCTTCTCCAACATCCAATTGCGTTTTGGTCTACCAGATTGAATAGCTCTACTCCTGTATATTCGTCTATTACTTTAGATGTGGTGTGACCATTATTACCTCGGACGCCTACAACTTGGAAGTCTCTGTAGGATCCTTTCACTTTAGATTCATCGCGTAATATGCGCGTCGAAACAGCGAACTGAGTGTTACTTGCTAAAGGACTGAAGTAGAGCGTTCTGTATCCATCGGGGCCAGCAGGAGAGGCAGTGATTCCGAAAATTCCTTCAGCACTCCATTGGAAGTTCAGGCCGCCAATGTTGAAGTCCCCAGTAAGTGGGTCGGGCATGAAAAATCCGTGGCTAAATCTCCATGATCTATTTTGTTGCCACGAGTAGGCGATGAGGCCGTAGCCAAGTTCGTCAGAGAAATATGCGAAGGTGTCGTCACAAGATCTTCCTTCGTCAAGAGCGATGTTCGCAATGAAAGTCGAAGCTACAATGTCTTCGGGACGGAACACATATCTTCGGATGCGTTGATCGGTGTTCAAATCGTAGATATTCAGCGAGTAAGGGCAGACATTGGTCACGTTGGAATCTGAAATCATTCAAATTATATTTTTAAATACTGTTCTTTCAGTCATTAGCCAACATTACTGTATTTAAATGCTTGCAAAACTTAATTACGGTTAACGCCTAACAGAAAAGTGAAACTTGCTAACATAGAGGAACTATCGTAATCAGTGTTCTTTATGTACTTATGATTTCACTTAATTACTTGATGAGGTATTGTTAACTTACCAACTCCATATGTACCAGTATCTAGGACCCAGAGACGGTCACATTTGTCTGCCTTTATCCTGTAGACGGTGTTGAGGCCAGCCTGGCAGTTGCCCAATTGATTGCCTTCAAAACTTGGGTAGGCGTTCAACTTCGGTGAGGGATCGTACGGTCCATCCAAAGGAATATAGTTCAGTGTAGCGGGTACACCTGTGAAAACGAATGGGCTAGTAAAAAAAAATTGTAATTGCTAATTTCATTTCTAACTGACCTTGAACACTTACATGTCCACACAAACATTCCGTAAGGTGGCAGTGAGATGATGAAATGCAATGAACAATGACGACAATTTAGTTAACGAGTAATACGCTAGATTTATACGACAGATTAAAAGATTAAGATTTAAAAGGAAAAAACTAGTAAAAACAAGATATACTAGGCCAGAGATGAGGTAAACAGTCATATATTTCAAAACAGCATCACAGCTCGACTATTAATGTTTCATGCTTTATTTGAACCACACAGCTTCGTGATAAATGTTAATTAAAATATGAATGGAAATATCTATATATGGACGACTCAGTTTATTTACCTAGTAAGGTAATGGGCACATTTTCTCAACAGTGTGTCAAACAAACCCAACATTATGAGGATGACATAAAATGTCTTCCACACGCAAAGTAAAATGCAATGACGGAAGTTCGCTTGGCTCTGGAAAATTAGTCGGAGTTATGGTAAGTATTACGTTACACATGTTTGATCAATACTGACTAACTTATAATAACGCTTGCATTCCATGAGAAGGAAGGCAGTGGAGTTTAGTCCGATGGTAATGGAAATGCGCCTATCAGGTACCATAACTACAGGTTCGCTCGTCTTGTTACTTTTGTTTACTAGTGAAATTATTATACAGCGTGATAATGAAAGTGCCTTTTCGTAACACGCGGTATATTCAGTTCAATGAGTGTACTTTTCACTTACCCGCTTTCCACCTAGGTACGCTAATAAAAAGCTTGTTCCTCCACCTTTCAATGCCAACAGGGAGGGCATTCTCCTGTATGAGACCTCCGGACTGGATAGCCTGCTGCCTCGAGTAAGGGTCAGGGTAGTTCCAGTCCATCACGTTCCAAGAGAACATCTCTTGGAGCTTCACTGCGGCTGTCGCGGATGACACCGCGGCTAATAGAACCAGTAACTTCGTAGCCATCTTATAGTTATACCTGAAAGAGGAGAGACTGTAAGTCGAATGTAGCGTGGGGTAACACCCCAGCTGATAGACCATCTTCGAACAGCTTTGGATGTATGTATTCTTCAGACCGTTTTCGGTCACGGCGGCTAATCCTAATGAATACTAGCCAAGTACGCAGGAGATATTATAGTGTGTGCGCAAACACAGGTGCACTCCCTCTGCCCTAACTCTCATAGTCCGATGAGACGGCAATCAGACACAACTGGTTATTGAGAAATTCCTAATGGAAAAACCCAATAACACTTTTTGCCCGATCTGGGTATCAAACCCACCTACAGTCGCGCTTGCCACCATGAGATCAACCGGGCAACGGGGCTTCGGATAGACTGAATGCGGAAGGTGGAGAACCTGGTATTGTTAAGTGAGGTAATTTAGAAAAGGGTATACCTAGCAGCGGTATGCGATTAATCCATTAGATTATACATATTTTAAAATTAAATAATAATGGACAAAGGCGTCACCTTTTTTGCTTTCAAACGCGGATACTACCTTCATTAGGCAGCAAATTGGTCGATTTTCATTCCTCAACATAACCTCAGAAACTAAGTGTACTGCATGCCTAATAGCATAACAACTATAATAGCAACGCGTGGCAGTAATACAAAGTAGTACAACATTTGTTTTTTTTTAAAAAAAACCTTCTCTTTTTAAAAACAAATTGTTTTGCGTAAGATTTACGCAATTTAGTTTAGTATTCACTTAGTATCACGTTTGTGACTAAGGAGTTTTAGTAATTTACTTTCAGTAGTATTAAATGGCCTAAATTTTATACACAGTAGCAGGGTCATCGTAACGAAATATTTTACTATGAATTTAGTACATGATACCTTCCAGAGAAGAAATCTATGCTTGTGTAGGATAATAATAGTATAGACGTATGTTTTCATTTGGTATTTTTTACATATATCTTCTACAAAGGCTGCAAAAGTTTATTATTTAAATAACTGAGATTGTTGACGAAGCTTTAAGCAACATTATTAATTAACATTCAAATTAAGTCTTTTTTAACGCCCGAAAATTTTCGGTCATTAATGATAATTATTATTCTGTAGGTATCAATTCTGCTAAACGTTATAGAAGGCATTTAATCACTTGATTGATGGATTAGTGATTACCAACACGTTTTTATTGCTACTAAATGCGACCTTACATCGTTTACTGAAATCTATTGAAAAACAATGCCTATTCTTGTATTTTTTTTTCGAGAACGGAACAAAATATCACATAGCCGTTTACTTCGCATACTGCCCATCGGGCTAGAAATAGGACGAACATATTCTCGGCTTTGTTAAGTGTCTTTTCAAACCTTTTATTTACATTATTCGTAATTAAATTTTCGGCCAATTGACAATATCCGTTTTGTTGAACCGGTCGAGATAATTAACCAACAAAACTGACGTATGACCTTTACAACACTTCGTTTTAGTAATACAACTTTATAGGTTTAATTGACTTATTAGATTTAGGAGGTCCAATTCGGGATATTGTGCAATGTTCATGGCAATAGGTGTAATGTGGGATTGACGAAATATTAAGTTAAGGAGGTCACTTAGATTGATGACAGTTTTATGTGCATTTTAATAATTAATAACACAACTTTCTCTCTACACGGTCTAATGTAGAAGTCATTGAGATGATCATCAACCGGATTTCTATAGAAAATCATCTTACCACAAGCGCGTGTGTAGTTTGATTCATTAATGATTATGAAACAATTTGAAAACAAGTCGTAAATCTGTTAAGGATCTATGGACTAAAATATTAGCATTAGTTATCTAATTTGCTTAGCAGTTTCATTAAATCAGCTGTCAGAATTATGTAGGTTTCTCACTTATCTTGTTCACCATTATTTATTCTTAATCATTTTTATGACACTATGTTTTGCATATCAACAGTCTACGCTACAATTTTAAATATTTTAGATTTGAATAGGTATTTATTATGATGAAGTTCTCTTCATCATAATAAATACCTATTCAAATCTATTTTTCTGTTCTCTATATTTAACGCGACCATAGCGAGGCGCCTTCTGCGCGGGAATCGCAAATATTAAAAGTTCCCTTTTGCA
This sequence comes from Caradrina kadenii, assembly GCA_947462355.1. Lineage (NCBI taxonomy): Eukaryota > Metazoa > Arthropoda > Insecta > Lepidoptera > Noctuidae > Caradrina > Caradrina kadenii. The sequence continues at coordinate 5,965,140 of OX381677.1, read as the reverse complement.
TCCTATGTGGAATTCAGTTCAGGATGAGTCCAGAGTGCCTACTACTATTTCTTAAAACAGTACCGTTTTAATATTAAGTATTTTGTAATTTTAATTGTTGGTTTTTGTCTAAGCTGTTTTACTACATACCCATACGTCCGAAAAGACCAATAATTTTCTCTAATATTTTCTATTTGGGTAGAGCAGAACAGTGCAGGTTAAAATCGTGTGTAGTAATTTTGAATCAACGAATAAAGATGCCTAATGAGTTTAAATAAGAACCACATTTGAATACAGTAGTTCCCCTTTAATAAGAGCATTAAAAACTGGTTTATTTTTATTAAAGTTGCATGTCTAATTCATTGCTAAGAGCATTAGTTTAACTGCATGCAATTTTTTATCTCGGTGCAATTTAAAGGGCAATGTTAATGTTACTGTGTATTAAAAAGATTTTGATGTTTTGTTATTTCTTGGTTTGGCAATGATGACACAAAAAATGAACTCGTTGGAGCACTCAATATTTTTAACGTTTCTTTGTTTTACTTTTATGGGGCCGATGTTTCAATATTTAGCTTACGCTACGAGTAATATATATGGCAATAGGCAGCTTTGCTTGCAGCTTAGAAAATATGCCAAACAGTCGTATTTATTCTTCGGATAAAAGTAATGTGACTATTGAAACATCAGCCCTTAATCGGCTTTGTATTAAACCGATTTGATTGGTTATTTTTTAGTTTACCAATTGCTTGAGGTGGTCAGTTTGGCATAGATCTGAGTTGAAGTGATCTTCGATTTTAACAAAAAAATTACTCCTATCACATTTATCAAAAAACTACGATTGTTATATGTAACAATGATGCGAGTAAAACAATAAGTTATATCTCTATTATTTGGTTTGATTATGTGTTTTTTTTTGGTTTTCACCTATATCCCATAACATTCGGTATTATCTTATTTATGAGTAGGTTTTTTTTTTTATTACACGTTCCTAATTTCAATAACTTTAATTTACTTGCGTTATCTCCACAACATAATATATAATATATAAATAATAATTAATTATAATTATATTATAATATATATATAATTTTGACGTTTCAATGTTTTGCCTTTTAAAAATTAAAAAACCACGTTCCTATTTATTAGAATTTCTTCTATTATTCGCGTTTTATATAAAAGTGTAATTAATACATGAGATAAATTGGTAAGCAGGAAGGTAACTGGCAAACATTGGTGGTCATATATTTTCCAAAATTTGATCTAACTTCAAATTGAAAATACAATTAAGGAAAATGTCGTTTTTCGTTTTTTATTTACTTATTTGTTATAATCCACCCATAAGTCGACTACGAGTTTTCAAAATACACCAAAATTTAAAAGCACCCTCACACACACATACACCTTCAACGTATAAAAGATGATCTTCAACAATCCAAGCAACGAATTCACTTTACGATATCGATCAAATTTACTAAAGCACACGACGCCATAGGCAAAAAAATAAAAGTTTATAAAAAAAATGTTAAACCTACATGGTTGTCCGAAAGTGGCCAATGTTCGCGACAGTTGGTAGTGAACTGAAACGGTAACATCCACCCCTACTATATAAAACATAGCCTCCGCTCCGACCACGTCCTACCAACGACAAGCAAATTACCGTAGACCTACGAACGGTAATTTTAAAAGTAGAAAATTTCTGTTTATAAAAGAAATGTGATTAGTGATTTATGGTCTCAGAAAACAAGCCATTCTTGATTTCAAGCAGTTTTTCCGGTTATAAAGTACTTGGATTGACTAAAAAGTGTAAAGAAAGGCGTAAAGAATTCCATTCAAAAAATTTTGCGTCACAATTTTGTTTTTCAAGAAATATATAACACACCCATGACATAATATTCTAATTGGGAGTTGTTTTTTAAAATTCTATTTGCATAGTTAAAATTGCAATATTATTCATGAAATCATTATTGAAATCTACAAGGGAATATTTCGTAAAGATCGTTACAAATGCATAAGCAAAAAAAAACAACTTTTATTTGACATTTAAAATACATGTTACAAATCAGTACGATGGGGTGGATAGATGGACACGCATTTTTTATTATCCACCCTAAACTTGCCGGTGCTGCGGGTTGTTCGTAAGAGATACCGCGTCCCCGGAACGCAAAGGGCACAAGAAGGAACATGGGTGGGTTTTAGTCAGTAAAAGCCTGACACTCCCTCCCGCTCCGCCCAGGGCGGGAGAAGTTATTTGAGGATTTCCCACCCCTCAAAAAAAAAAAAGGTAGCTGTTTGAGTGTGCAACAATTGTTGGTAAATCAATAAAATAATAGTGACGCAGAGAGACAGGACATGTGATCCTATGATCATAATAATAAGAAGAGAGTCATAAATTAACTACCTACATTTTATTTTATGATATTGTGGCCGCTTTAAAACAATAAAGCGTTACAGCTTTTTAATTAATTTTGTGAGCAATAAACATTTTCGGCGGGGAAGAGGGTTGATGATGACATCATGAACAAAAAAATGAGATATCCATTTTTCGGTACATTTTAAACTATGGACTTATGGACCTTACAAAACTTTCCGTTGCAGTAAAGCATATTTGTGTATTCATCAGTTTTATTTAGCAAACACGATAAGACATTAATATGTCGTAACTAGACACTTAAATTCTCGTAAAAATGTATGCGCAATTTAATGAGCACTATTTATGTATATAATAATTTCTTAAATGATTAGTTATGGATACCGTCTTAACGTTAAAAAAAAATTATTAATCTGCATCAGGAAATATAAAATTAAAGAACTTGAATTTGTGGAATTGATGATTTGCCTTCCTGTATAAAAAAAAGTCGCAGTACCCCTGCCAAGTCTATTGGGTTTAGAAGTGCATGGCATGCGTTTGCGCCGCATATTTGAGTTGCTCGAGCGCACTGCATCAACACCTCGTGACCTGTAGCTCCATGTTGCTCTAAATCTCGATAAACGCTTGATAAAATACTGCAATTTAACCTACGTACGGTCAAATGGTTATTTTGTGGGGCCCCGAAATTTTATAGACTGTAAAAGTTTTATGTGTATGGACCAGTAATTATCTTTATAAAATAAAAAAATATACCATCACGCCTGTATTCCCCGAAGGGTTAGGCAGAGGTGTAACAATGTACACCCACAGTTCGCCGGTATATTTGAGTCCCATGTAATAGGGGGCGAGCCTATTGCCATTAACCGGGCACAAATCCTAACTCCACGACGACACGGTTGGCGCAGTGGCCGAGCGATCGACTGCTGTGCTGCGTGTCGCGGGTTCGATTCCCGCACGGAACAAATATTTGCATGACCTACAGATAGTTGTTCCGGGTCTGGCTGTTTGTGTATGTGAGTTTATATGTTTGTAAACGCACACACGATACAGGAGAAATTCCTAGTGTGGGGCAACGTTTTTTTAAAAACAATAAAAAAAAAAAACTCCGAGCTGCTACTGAGAATTTCATAGAAAAACCCAATAACAGTTTTTGCTCGACCTGGGAATCGAACCCAAGACCTCTAGCGTAGCAGTCGCGCTTAGGACCACTAGGCTACCGAGGCAGTTAAATAAAATATATTTATAATGTCGTTCTTAGGTCCCAGATTCCATGTAATATTTATTACAGGTTACAGGCATGTAGTGGAGCTCAATTAAAAACAACAAATAAGATGACTTATTAAATCGTGCTTTTAGTGAACTTGATTTCCGCCGATGTACTTTTATACTAACCGTGTGAGGTTAGGACATATTCCCAGCGAAACAAAACCCCTCACTGGGAATATGTCCTGTATTGTGGGTGTGTTTACAAAGATAATATAATCTCGCATATATAAACCATCAGACCTGGAACAACGAAACCTACAAGTGGTTTAAGTATTTGCAATAGGTATCAACTAGAATTTTGGTACTAATTCAATAGATTAAATTGATGGGTGATTATGTCATTTCCATGTTTGACACACTATTTCAAAGTAAAAGCGTTGAAGTCAATTACACAATTTACAGGCACATTTGAATTATCGTAGAAAGTTGAAGCTAGTTGCTCGTTCCTAAACTAGTCTTTGTGGATAAGAACGAGCAAGGAACTTCACGGACACCCCCTTTTCACGACTTAACACTCTATTCTGAACCTAAACTCATAGAACATGATAATTTAAAATTAGAATATATGTCAATTTCGTGATGGCCCAGTGGTTAAGGCGCCCGCCTCTAATGCGTGCGGTTGCGGGTTCGATACCAAGCATGTACCAACGTGACTTTTTTAATTCATCATATGTACTTTCTAGGTTTATCTTGGACATCTCTGATATCCACCTTTACCAAGCGTGGTGATATACGGAATAGGCACGAGCATTGCGTGCCTTCTCCGTATAAGAAGAAGCATTTGCCCTGCAGTCGATCAATTATAGGCTGGTAGGTATTATTATGTCAATTCGAGAAAATAGAGGTGCACATTGTGAATGGGATTTGAAGCCCTGTGTGACACTACCACAATTTGAGTGATTTAATAAGTATAAAAACATACATATTTATATTTTAACCGAGTTTACTGAAGGAGGAGGTTATCAATTCCCTTGTCTTTTATTTTTTGAAGCGTTGGAATTTCTTTTATTTTTTTTTAAATGTTGCCCCACAGTAGGAATAACTCCTGTATCGTAGGTGCGTTTACAAACATAGAAACTCACACACACAAACAGCCAGACCCGAAACAACTATCTGTAGGTCATACAAATATTTGTTCCGTGCGGGAATAGAACCCGCGACACCCAGCGCTGCAGCCGATCGCTCAGCCACTGCGCCAACCTACTTTAAGGTTGATTGATACGCTAGAGGTCTTGGGTTGGATTCCCAGGTCAAGCTAAAAGTGTTATTGGGTTTTATCTATGAAATTCTCAGTAGCAGCTCGGAGTTAGGATTTGTGCCCGGGTAATGGCAATAGGCTCGCCCCCTATTACATGGGACGCTAACATACCGGCGAACTGTGGGTGTACACTGGTACATCTCTACCTAACCCTTCGGGGAATACAGGCGTGATGGTATTTTATGTTATGTTATGATTCAATAGATTTTTTTAAAGCCGGTTTAGTAGCCGGCTTAAAGTCAAAATAACTAAAAATAAAATGTTATCCATGTCAATGATATTGCCTATTTTGCTTTCTCATAGTTGGCGGTATTTGGCTCAGGGGATAGCTACGATTATGATGATTTTTCAGTTGTGTTTATCTTGTTAATTTATGTAGTGTTACCGTTTCTTCATGTATTTGGATATTAGGAAGCACCTATCTATACTAATATCTTAAAGCTGAAGAGTTTGTTTGTTTGGTTGAACGTGCTAATCTCAGGAACAACTGGTTGGAATTGAAACAATATTTTTGTGTTGGATAGTTCATTTATCGAGGAAGGCTATAGGCTATATAACATCACGCTATGACACACTGGAGAGGAGCAGTAATATCTAACTTAATGCGGGTGGAAAAAACCACGCGAACGAAGTCGCTGGCAGCTGCTAGTTATTTATATTTTAAAAACTTTTTTATATTTCACTACCACAACCGCCGTTGCTTTAGCTGTTTTGAATCAAGTTCGCTTTGGCTTTGGTTATGTTTGTTGCTTTGGATTGCTATCAACTGCCACATCTAAAGTTATTTTTCTAAGTGTAGTTGTTGAAGGCGGTTATCGTTTTTGTAACAAAGTATTTCTTATCCTTCCTTCCTTAGTTAACATTGAAAATTGTGACCTTCATTTTGAGATAAAGATTTATTGTTATCTTATCGTATTATTATGTCAGCTCTTTGTAATGTGTGGGTTATAAATATCGCGACCTAGGTCAACGTCGAAAACCGCGGCTCGTGCTATTGGAAATCTACATGGCAACTTGTTTAGAATCTATCACACATTCTAAACTCTTAATGAGCCTCTAAAGTCCATAAATATTTGCATTTTCTTAAAGAATCTGATGTAACATACTTACATTTTATGAAAGAAACTTTTATAAATACTCAATGTGCATAATTTTTGTCATTCAGTGACATTTATTACGTCGATTTGTAACTGACAAGGAAGTTTTGATAATTAGGTCTTGTATTTTCAAATGAGTACCTTTAAAACATTATTCTCCAGTCCCATTTCACTTACGGCGGTCAGGCTCAATGGAGACTGGCAGGAGAAGTCAATTGGCGATTTCCCACCCGAAAAAAATAAAGCCAAGCACGTAGGAAATATTATAGTCCACAAGTGCAATCCCACACGACCGGGAAGAGTCCAGGCGTATGACCAACAGCTTTACGTGCTTTCCGAGACACGAGGGTGACACACCAGCTAATTCCAAACTGGGCTGCTACTGAGAAATTCCTAATAACACTTTTTGCTCGACCTGGTTATCCACCACGGTCAGCAGTCGCGTTTACGATCACTATACCAATGGGGCAGTCAAAAAGGAATCAAAAGCAATTTAGCATTAATTTACATACCATCACGCCTGTATTCACCGAAGGGTTAGGCAAAGGTGTACCAATGCACACCAACAGGTGTCCGGTATGTTTAGGTCCTATGTAATAGGGGGTGAGCCTATTTCCATTAACCAGGCACAAATCCTAACTCCCAGTCCCTACTGAGAATTTCATAGAAAAACCCAATTACACGTTGCTCGTCCTGGGAATCAAACCCAAGACCTTTAGCGTAGCAGTCGAGCGTAGGACCTTTAGGCTAACGAGGTAGTAGTAAACATAACATTAAGTTTCATTAGGTATTAAAAAAAACCTCGGGTGTAGAAAGTGTCTTAGACTTTATTCTTGATATTGGGTAATCGTTTTCTAGTCTGCCTACGCAATTTGGAAATACTTTAGCGCTATATTATAATATTTAGAGGGTGTTGAGTGAGATAAGGATCGCGAATATCATTAGAATTTATACTAGATTTTAAAATTCTGCATAATCATTTTTCATTGACGTCAATAAAAAGCAATAAAAATATTTCCAAATTAGATGAACTGGGTGATCAAAAATTACATGATTTTGTTTTTGGCAATAGTCCAAGATTCCTCACCCCCAGGCCTACCTCATTTTTGCATCGCAGAAATTAAAAAATATGATAACAGAGCAATATGTACATAAAAAAGTACTTACTGCACTTGTGCAGCTCGGAGTTAGGATTTGTGCCCGGTTAATGGCAATAGGCTCACCTCCTATTACATGGGATCTAAAAACATACCGGCAAACTGTGAGTGTACATTGATATAACACCTCTGCCTAAACCTTCGCAGATTACAAGCGTGATGGTATGTGTGTTACTACTATTCAGTCAGAGTTACTTTTAAACCTGACCGGATATTGTTGCATACCAATATTCGTTCTTGCCAGATACTATTCGTGTGTCTTTCAAGTTCCGATCTTTAAAGTGATTGGAAAAAGTTGTGGCCCATGGTGTGTAACTATGTTGGTTATTCATTATATCCTGTAAAATATATAGAAAACACAGCCGTCACTCTTACGTAAGTGAGTTAGGCCCTTCTTAGGGACCTTTTGTAAAAATGATACCTGAATGTGGGCATTGAAACAATAACAGCATGTTCGCATACCTTCTTATTTTCTTCAATCCGTTCCCAAAAGTTTGCTATAACAAATATGGCTCCGGCTATTTGATTCTGGGATCTAACCCAATACTGTTGTTGAAAAAAAAATACAATAAAAGTATCAACAAAATCCATATATAATTGCTGGAATGATCGCGTCACAAAACATCACACATCACAGTCGAATTTAGAATCTCGTCCCTTTTTTGAAGTCGGCAAAAAAAAAAGACTTTACCCTTTAATACATTAATATTTTCCGAGAATAAAAGCGTTATTGAATCAACCTTTTATTTCATTAACGTAGATGTTAATGACCCAAAGTCCGCTGAAACGGGCGAAACTGATTACATTTAGAAAATGTACGTTGTTCAATCCTGTTGTGTTACATCAACTAATTATTAAAAGTAACTAGGCGGTGCCGGATAGGAGTAAGGCTATAACTATTTACTGGTGAACTGTGACTGCCTCGTTAGCCTAGTGGTCTAAAGCGCGACCGCTACGCTAGAATTCTTGGGTTCGAAACCCAGGTCGAGCAAAAAGTGTTTCTGGGTTTTTCTAAATACTCAGTTGCAGCTCCGAGTTAGGATTTGTGCCCGGTTAATGGCAATAGGCTCGCCTCCTATGTCATGGGACCTAAACGTATCGGCGAACTGTGGGTGTACATTGGTACACCTCTGCCTAAGCCCCCGGGGAATACAAGCGTGATGGTATGTATGTGTGTGTGTGTGGTGAACTGTCTTACCGTTTATATGCATATAGTTTTGGCTACTGATCTGGGATTCCATTCGAAAGACTAATAAAGAATTCAAGATGCGGATTTATTTTCTCTTTGACAAGGAATTTAAAAAAACTTTATCTAGACTTGAACAATGTCACCTGCTTATTATTCTAAACAGTAGTGAAGAGAATTACGTGTGACGATAATAAGTTCGTCGCTCTTAACTTTGTTATTTCCTTAAGTCAAGCGATGACTTGACAAATTTTAACGGTAAGATTCATAATTCCATAAGTTTATAAAAAGAATATTTGGAGTTTTTGCCCATATTTCACACAACTTAAATTATTTTTTTTTCATATTAAAAAGTGCCTTTAATTGTAATAATTTGATTTATTTTAAGAATTTTTACATAAAAGAATGCGAACCTATATTGCATAAGCAGGACTTCCTAGTAAGTAATACATTGATTGTACTACAAATCACTGCAAAAAGCAGCAATTAATACCAACATCTGTTTGTTTGTACGATAAATCGAATCTACGTTCTTTACACATTAATCAAAGCTCCATAAATCAGACTGGTTTTGTCATACATGACATATAACAAGTCGGAGGCACTATTCTGTGCTTTTTGTTTACCGGTAATAAAATCGTTTTAATTGAACGTGAGTAATTATGGGACCATGTAATAATAGCCCTCAGTGTAAGACTAATACTTTATATGGCATTAGTTTAAGTAATAATATGTTAGAATGTCATAATCTGTTAGTATAATAATTAAGAGCATTACATTTTATAGCAGACAGTGTGAAAGGTGGTGTCAACGGTTTCGATAAAAATCAAATTCAGCGCAATATTAAAACTTGTTTTGGTGACAGTTAAGTTTAGTGCATAATGCAATTTCGATATTTTAAGTTATGTTTCTAAATTCAACGTTATCTGGTGACGATCGCGTATGTAAATGTCACTTCCTTGTAGTTTTGTAAAATTGTGTAAGTTTCAGTTTTAATATAATGCACATAAGTGTCATCATCCATAGCCCAACTTCATCCACGGCTGCGCGTCTCGTCATAGATGGTCCAATTCTCCAATAACATTGCAATTGTGTACACAAACTTATTGTTACACTGCTATTATCTTATAAGATCTACTGAGGTTAAGCTTATTAGTAGCCAAGGGTAAACTGTGTGTGGGCTGAATTAGATTAATATTTCGGCACGTGTATCTTACTACTGTTATAACAGCGAAAGTTTGTTATTTTATCACGTCGGCACAGCTAAATGGATCTGGATGAAATTTGGCACCGAGATAGATTATAGTCTGGAAAAACACAAAGACTTTTTATCCCGGATCAGTGTACGGAATGCAAATTTGCACCTTAAATATTAACTGCGGTGCGGATAAAGTCGCGGGAGGAAGCTAGTGGAACCTAAATACGTAGGTGAGCAACCTATAGTTATACAAAGATTTAATCACTTATAAACGGTTTTTGTATGGTAATAGTTTGATTGTGCCCTCAGGGAGTCTTAACCGAGAGGTTACACCATAATATTTATGCTTGATTTTATTATGTGTCTAACTAAAATTCATTTCTCTTCACGAGATTCGTGTCACGATTGACGTCATACATTATGTTTGTAGGTCGAGGAAGAACTACAATTTTTTGATACAAATCACGCATTCCGTGTTACATGAAGGTGATATCTGTTTTTTTTTTTATTGTAATTAGAATATAAATTAGTTACTATAATTAGATTAGTTGGCCGAGGAACTTAGTAGAGCGATTAAATAAACACTAATTTGCTCATTTTAGACCTCGACAGGCATTTGTTTTTTTCTTTTTCCAATTTCTCACAAACTCTTGTACGACGATTGGGCGTATGTAAGTTGAACGCAAGTTTTCCAGCGCTCGTTACCATTATTGGTGATTAATAGACATTGCTTGGTAGACAAATTGCCACCTGTTCTCTGGAAACAGCTGACTATCATTCACTAAACAACAGGCATGTCACGACTATTTTGAGAAGGTCATGGACTCATGGTATTGTTCTTACTTCATACCAATATGGTGCCAAAGATTCATTGTCAAAATGACAATTACTGACATTGACATCGCTGAAAGCTCAGCCTTTGCCGTCGGAAGCTGTTTCCTTTGTCGTAAGTGAAGTGCAATCCGTTTGTAAGTGCCAAAAAAGTTCATGACGTCATCGCGGATTAGCCAAGGTGCGCATATACATAAAACAATAATTATCTACATACCATTGCACCATTGATCACCTCTCATAAATATAAACCAAATAAGTGTTTCCTACATAGAAGGTCTTGTAAGAGGAATGGTACACTCGGCCTCGTGGGAAAACGACTTCTTAATTTTATTGTATCAAGGTAGCCGTGACATAATATTATTGCACCATATTTTTTTAGTGAAACTTTGCGTCTATTGGAACATGGAAAGTGTAAATTTATTCAAAATTATTAGGCATCTGTATAATAACGTAATTCATGGATTTAAAACGGTGTAAAGAGCGAGTTGGTGACAGATTTTGTAATTTGCTATCACACTTAACGATTTTTGTGCTACCATTAATTTCTAAACGCAACCAAGATCACATAATACAAGGAAGACAGACTCGATGGTACCATCATGTATATTAATTTAATTCGGCAATCGATAAATGGAGCCACTCGCTCGAAGTTGTCATTAGGTACATGGCCCTTTCTATTTTTGAAGCTGTCTCACACATTGTCGTTTGTCTAGTCTCCAGATGATATTCGATTTCGAAATCGATCACGCCCACTACTGTAGAATTGTGGCTCACAAATTACCTACCCATGTATGTACTTTCCTTAGGATATTGCAAATGTCGGGTATGCCAGAAGGATTTTTGATTACAGAACGTGTAGTTATTAGCAAACTAAAAGAAGCTTGCTCCTGATTCCCTTGACATTTCTTAACTTCTAATGATACATTCATTTATTTTTGATCTGTCCAAATACTAATTACATTTATTACTCAACATTTTCGGTGACAGACAAAATTAAGAAGTCGGGGACCTGACAGAGCCTTATTATTTCTTTTTCGATCAGACGGTCTGTTTCGTAAAAATCGGTGAAGTGAGCGTGAGGTGTGTTGTCATCTCACTTATAGTGCTATTCTTTGAAAATCTTGTTCGCTGAATTTAGGTTAATTGAGTTTGAAGTAAGTTGTCCTGGTAGATATTGATAGCTCACCAAAACTCACCGAGGGGGATTTGTACAGAATAGACCGGCTCGTGTCTTTTGGAGGTTATCTGTTTGTCGACGTTCAGAATGTCTTAATTAGCACTTGGCCTGTTTTAAATAATCAATCATGATTTATGAACACATGTTATCAGTACAATAAAATCAAAACATCTGTTCTGACAGTTGACTGTCTGTGTGTTACGCTATACGATTTCAGTATTAAAGTGGACGGATTTTGACTCGCCGTTGATTTAACAATGATTTATAAATCCGGTGGTTTGGTAACTTTATTGTCAGTAAGTGGTTCGTGCGCCCTAACATTATGTCAGTTAAAAATACTTCAGGCACGAGAGTTGTACAAATACCATTAACATTTTATTACTTTTAATTACTCGTAATTAAGGTAAAGCGTACTTGACGAACTAAACGCGAACCATTATGTAATAGCTACATAGTATTAGTCTAAACGATGAGATAATTTATATCCTTAGCGGGTTCGTGATATCATCCGAAATCACTTAATTCAAATTGTAGTTATTAATACACAGAAGGATGCATGTGTCTGTCTTCAAGTCAAATCTTAGATGTTTTTATTTACAATAATGGCAACTTCTGAAGTGTAAAATAGTGTTTTACCATCATAACATAAACATACCATCACGCCTGTATTCCCCGAGGGGTTAGGCAGAAGTGTAACAATGTACACCCACAGTTCGCCGGTATGTTTTAGGTTCTATGTAATAGGGGGCGAGCCTATTGCCATTAACCGGGCAGAAATCGTAAGTCCGAGCTGCTACTGAAAATTTCATAGAAAAACTCAATAACACTTTGCTCGACCTGGAAATCGAACTCAAGACCTCTAGCGTAGCAGTCGCGCTTAGGACCACTAGGCTAACGAGGCAGTTAAATAGTGTTTTATTAACACAGTAACTTGGGTAATTGCAGGTTTGGTGCCGTTATTTGTCAAATTGTCGCCTGACAGTTTTGTTACATCGCAGTCCACAGGACACATGTAATAAAGCTGACAGGTTACATTTTTATTTGGCTTAAAATAGGTACAGCAGTATATTGCACATTTCATTTTGCATTAGCACTTATTTGAATATCAATTGGTAAATTTGTAATATTTATGAAATTCACAATATGCGTTAATGTAAAATTATTGTAATTCTCCCGAACTTTCTGTCACGGCGGCAAATCTCAATGGAGACGAGCCAAGTACGTAGAAAATATTATAGTGCACAAGTCTCTATGCAAACGTAGATGCACTCCTTCTTTCATCACCTCATTGATCGATGGGACAGTATTCGAAACGACCGCGAAGAGGCCAGGCGCAAGACCAAAGGCTTTACGTGCATTTCTAGACAATTTTTTTTTTTAATATTCATCAATGAATCAAGATTGATGAATAATTATTTTATGATGGCTCATAAATTAACACTGCCATATATCATCATCAAGTTTCGAAGTCCGCTGAAAGATCTATTCCTTATTGAATTTTTGCAAAAAATAACTTTGCTTACATTGTAGGTATTTGTGTTTACATAAATTAATACATAGGTACATCTGGTAATGACACAAACTAATTAATTAAAAAGTAAAAAATGTATAAAAAAAAGGATTTTATTTAAATCATGTTCAAATATCGCGAGATTAAGTATCTACAAAAAAATCCAATCAATCAGTGCAGCGAGTCAGCAATCTCCTCCCACATTGTGTAACAAATATAATGTAATCGTGACTCGTGACGCAAATCAGACACGCCCGAACATCTGTAGAAAGCGAATAATGTTACAAGAAGCCAAGCTACCCAATTACCCCTGCTTATTTTAATTAACCTCCTGTACAGTTTATCACAATCAAGACTACAAAACGTTTAGCATCTAGTTATTCTCTTTTCATAATGAACACTACTTCAACTTTTTCGATGATTTAATAGCGCAGTTTAAGTATCACTTCGCTTTGGTTAATTGTCTGACAAGATAATCTTCAATGCTACTCAATGGGTTATAATTCACTAAGTTTGCGTTTTTGAATGGGGAAAACCGAGTGCGCATGCCTTTGGTAGTGAGGAAAGGACATGAGTTATTGGTGTATTGTAAATTGAAAGTGGAATGATCTCCAAACAAAAATCCCATAATTTGTTTTTGAAACGGAAAAAGAATTTAGAATGTTAAGGATAATTGAGATGATTCCACATATTTTTTACTGTGAGTTGTAGGTAAACCAAATACGCTCCCGTGTTTATATTAAGCTCAACATCGAAGCAACGGCGCGGCGCGTGCAATCAGGTTCTTTAATACATATGCAATCAGTAGCACCACACTTGTTATCACGCATAGCTGAAAAGTGTATACGTACTCGAAGGGTATGACTGTTTCAGCGTTTTGCTGTTCAAATGGATTTTTTTTTAAGGATGGGAAATTATTAAATGTCTTCCCCTGCCCTGGGCGAGTTGGGAGGGAGTCTCAGACTTTTACTGACTAAAACCCATCCATGTTTCTTCTTGTGCCCTTTGCGTTCCTGGGGCGCGGTTTCTCTTACGGACAAACAGTGTTCATATGGATAAAGTAGCAAGTTCGACCAAAATGATGGAGTCTTTGTGACAAGGGCTAGTTATAGCCAGAGGGCAATTCTAGTAACTTTTAGTAATGATTGTAATCTAATATCAGTGTCAATCTGTCAAAAATGTCTCTAATTAACCTAATTTTTTTTGACATTGATTATCGCTGAATTTTTTCATTATTGATTATCGATTGATTTGAAAGCGTTCAAAATGTAATGCCCACAAATTTTAGGTCTTTAAAATCAATGAAACGGTTTTAATTGTACCGCTTTTATTCATAACATTCATTTTCTAGGTTTTTTATTTTAATTTCTCTAATAGCCGTGAGATTTATGCAAGATTTATGCAAAGGGCGCCACGCAATGTTTCACCGTAAACTGGTCTATTAATGTTATGTAAAGTTTATGAATGTGTATTACGAGTTTACAAAGAAAATTTAGTAATTTTAATAAACAGCTAATTAACTTACAACCCTAATAAGAAAAAAACTATAAATAACTGGTTGAATAGTTGCATAATACTAATCTGTTCGTTTCTCAAAAGCTGGTTAGTATAATCAGGAAAAGATGAATAAAAAAGAAACCACATCTTTTTAGCCTTAGTCTTTGGCTGGTGTCAATAGATACTCAATTATTTTTTGATACAATGTACATGCTTAGGTGATAAGCAAATATTGTTAATTGACCAATAGAAAATCTGTCAAGCACTGCCAATTAAAATTAAAGGAATGATCTCTCCGCCCTCTAGATGGAGAAGATGGAATGCATGCAATTTATGAAATGTGATGTTTGATTTCACTTCCTCTTCCGTCACGCTTACAGTCCGATGCTTTTGTACGGCACGACACGACTTGGGAGAGATTAATCGCAAAATCAAAGGCGTGCTTTCTGAGACACGGAGGTTTCAGACCACAAACTTCCAAACAACGAGCTGCCGTTAAGAAATTCCAAATGAGAAAACCCATAAATACTTTATCCGTTCTGGGAATCCAACCCATTACGCTTAGCATAGTAATGTTAAGCGTAGTGGGTTAGAAGCTAGATTTGCTTGCTTTCTATGTAAAAAAATCGAAAATGTTTTAGAAAAATATAATCTTTTACATAGATACAGCCACACTGACAGCTACAAAAAAACTGCCAAGGTCTGCTAGCCAAACCAGTCTTTGCCTAACAAAACAACAGCTTTGTTTTAAAACGAACAACTTCCGAATTCCACAACAAACGTCAACACCTGCTCGGGTGGTCTCGGAACTATTCGGAACGTTGAACACCATCTACTACTCCGAAATCGAAAGCGAAATAGCGGTTGATAATTATCGTCTGTTAACTGATAGTGGTAATGAGATGTTACGCATTGTATTGTGTGATCGCGAAATGCTGTAACACAAATAGCTGCATGTTATCGTGAGCGGGTTTGGTTACACACCTTAAAAAAGGCGTGGTTGCATCCTAGCTGATAGCGCGTTGCAACTGTTTGGGTACCGTATCGATGAGAACTCTCAATAATTAAAATAATAAATAAATTATTTTTAAATGTGTGGTACAGTCTGTTGCAATAACAACAGATAGTTGTAAGAAATTACAAATGCAAGAATGTCTTTGGCGCTCCCGCTAGATTACATAGTAACTAGTATTAAGGTACTTACATCGCTCAAATATACATAAATATATATGTTCATTTTGGAGTATGAGCTATTGGGGAAATCTAGATAGACATTTTTTTTTTGCCGGTGTATTCTGTAAATAGAGAGCGTCCTCATCGAATTTAGGTGAAATAAGCTCGAGGTGAGCTGTTACTTCACCATAATAGGGATTGACAGGTCATGTACAATTTACATAAATTCTGAGAGAAACTTACAGAATAACAACAACAATTTTCATTCATTCATTCACTCTTAATTTATCGCACGGAATTGACTACTCTGAATGACTGGTATAGGTTTTAATTTGTTAACGTCTGATAAAGTATAAGAGAAGTAGTCTATAACCGGGTTTTATGGTGCAACTGCGGAGAAGGCTATGTCCAACAGTGGACTGTAGTCAGAGACGATACTAAATCATGTCTTTTTTGTTTATAAGGTATAAGCTTTTATTCGCAACTTCGTCCGCGTCAACTTTGATATAATATCTCACGGTAACCGTACATTTTTCCTAGATAGAAAGTATCACATGAGCTACTCCAGACTATAATCTATCTCTATCCCAAATTTCATCAAGATCTGTTCAGCCGTTCTGGCGTGATTGTGTAACAAACATCCATCAATTCAAGCTCTTGCATTTGGAAAAGAAGTAAGATTTTTTTTTTAAAGAAATGTATGGAACCCGGAAAATATGCTAAGTTGTACAAAGTAATATTGTTTTTTCAATGCATTAATTGAACCGAAACTGAAAGTGGGTGAACGTTCACTAGTTTTGCAGCTTTTAAAATTAAACATGATGGATCACAGTGATCGCATCAGTTATGTACTCAGTGGTATGCGTATGAATCGATTATTGTAATACACACCAACAGTCTGTGATATAATGAAAAGGTATATAGACTTGATTCGGAGAACATACTATTTACATGATTGATGCAGTAAAGTACTCGAAAACTATATTTTCTGGGATAGAATAGGTTGTTTCTGGTCCGATTACAAAAATTCTTTCACTGATAAACCGCCACAGTATTGCGGAGTGTCATTGCATATGTTTAATTGTACACTAACTTCTGCCCGCGAGTTTGTCCGCGCCAAAATTGATACATTATCCCACGGAACCATACATTTTCTAAGATAAAAAGTAACCTATGTGTAATCCACACTACAATCTATCTCAGTGCCAAATTTCATCTTGATCCGTTCAGCCGTTTATGCGTGTAAGAGTAACAAACATCCATCCATCTATCCATTCTTACAAAGTTTCGTATTTATAATATTAGAAGGGTATTAGGATTTTTATTTCACGCGGACAAACTGTCTAAGAAGTGCATTCTAATTTTTTTAAATTTGATTGAATCAATAATAAATTTTAAACATTTGCAGTCCTAAATTTTAGAAGATTTGAATGAAAGTCCATCTTGAAAGCCTTTCAAATAAGTCTATTTTAGGATCAGGCATTAATATTGCCCCAGCACAAATCTGAATAATCTAGTTAATTCGTTCAGCGTGATAAATAACGCCAATTACGCAAATTACATGCATTATGCATGGTTTACATTCGCAGACGTGTGTTTGAATGCAGGAAATCTATGTGGCTGTGGTGGTTTTCATACAAATTGGAATTGGTCAGCGGAATTGGTTGGACGGTAATCTAATACTTATTACCGTGAACGATTAACTTTGTTCACGCGGAAGACGACGATTCCGAACTAAAGTGACGATTGCAGCATTGATATCGTATGGGTACCTACTTTACCTACATTGAGTAACAGAAAAGTTGAATGATAATTTGCATAATTATTTGTTTTGCAATTCATCATGCTAATGCCTGATTGGTATGGATTTATGTATGAATGCAATATGCATCAATAAGCGAAAGTTAGTAAAACGACATTCATTCAGTCGGAAGTATCGATTTAAATCTAGATCAAAACCTACTAATGATACATATGCAGCATGCATGTAGCTGCCTCGGTGGCCTAGTAGTCCTAAGAGCGACTGCTACGCTAGAGGTCTTGGGTTCGATTCCCAGGTCGAGCAAAAAGTGTTATTGGGTTTTTCTATGAAATTATCAGTAGCAGCTCGGAGTTAGGATTTGTGCCCGGTTAATGGCAATAGACTCGCCCCCTATTCCATAAGACCTTAACACACCGGCGAACTGTGGGTGTACATTGTTACACCTCTGCCTAACCCGTCGGGGTATACAGGCGTGATGGTATGTTTATGTAATGCAACATACCTAATGGATGTTATAAGGTCCAAGGTTACCGCTACAGCAAGCAGCACCCGAACTGTTTCTATGGAGAATTTTTTCCGATCAAAATAAAATACCAATCTAACAGAGTCGTCATGGCCCAGTGGCTAAGGGGCCGCCTTCCATGCATGAGGTTTCAGATTCGATACCGGGCAAGTACCAATGTAACTTATTAATTAATCCTACTTCTCACTAATATTATAAAAGCGAAAGTTTGTGAGGATGGCTGGATGGATGAATGAATGTTTGTTACTCTTTCACGCTTAAGCGGCTGAGCGAATCTGGATGTTTGGCACTGACATATATTGCAGTGTGGAATAACACATAGGGTATTCGTTTTCTCGTTAAAGTGTACGATTCCCGTGGGATAAATTATCAAATTTGTCGCGGGCGAAACCGCGGGCAGAAGCTAGTAGCATAATACTTAGTTGTGTTTTTTTGCTTAATATTTGTTTTTTTTTCCAACGTATATACATATAAAGTAAGCTTTTATATAAATATCTGCGTCTAAAATGAGGCTCATTACGTCGACCATCTGCTTTCTAATCAACGAATACTTCTGTTTTGTGCCCATTCGATTTAATCAAACCTTAGAAAGGACCGTCGAAGTTGATGATTGAAAAACTTAATGAAACTAATGTTTTCGTTGAAATAATTTCAAGTTTAATGACGGCGTTGGCAATGGACTTGAGGAAGTTAATGGTGACAATAATTGTAAATATTTATTTAATGGGAAAGGAAGTAATAATAGGTTGAGATTTATAAATAAAACTTCTTGGTTCCACTTCTGGTCTATTAGATGTTAATACACACACATACACATACCATCTCGCCTGTATTCCCCGACGGGTTAGGCAGAGGTGTAACAATGTACACCCACAGTTCGCCGGTATGTTTAGGTCACATGTAATAAAGGGCGAGCCTATTGCCATTAACCGGGCACAAATCCGAACTCCGAGCTGCTACTGAGAATTTCATAGAAAAACCCAATAACACTTTTTGCTCGACCCATAACTTAAGTAACAATAAAATTATTAATCTGTTATAAATAACGGCGGTCCCCAAACTAGGCAGTGCCTAGCGCAGTCGGATTGAATTGTTATGTGATAACCCGATTCATGAGGGATAGTATAGGCTATTTAACATCACGCTACGATCCACGGGAGCGGAGCAGTAAGTAAAGACGTAACTTAGCGCGGATGAAAAAAACTACGCGAATGATGTTGCTAGCAGAAGCTGGTACCTACATAATAAGTAGAGTAGGTAAATGTAGAGTTAGGGTTGTCAACATAACAAACTTTAAAATTCGATTGTCAATTAAAATGCGTGATTGCAACCGGGAAAAAACTATAATCTTAAGGATCAACGAAGTCGCTTATCTTGATCCCCAATAACCATTGTTACGATTTTATTGTTCAGCAATTTTAAAGTTAAATGTCGTCTACGGATCAAATTTCCAATTAAAAATATGTTATAAATCATGTTACGATCTCAAACGATATCCGATGAAAAAATAATTTAACGATTTGATCGAGATAAGGAAATCTAATAAATGTTGATAACGATCTTAGTGAGATATTGGCATGGTTTATTAATGAGAAGTAAAATTCAAATTTTGCATGAATTATTTATTTCGCTATCTATCTTTATTATTCGCGCTTTGATCTAGCGATAATGATCAGAGATAACATAATTGCTATTACTTATAATTAAACGGTTAGTTGCTACTGAATTTGCAAAATGGATTCACTTCAATCGAAGCTTATTTGTTTATTAGGGAATATAAAAAGCTTTTTTAGCCAGTGTGGTTTGAACATTTAAACTTGAATTTTTTTTTAAATTGTCACTGCGCCTAATGATAATTGCGTGTTTATTATTTTTGTTTCAACGTGAGTATATATATACTATTCTATATTAATATTATAAAGAGGAAAGATGTTTTTGTTTATTGGTATCAAATAGGCTCTGACACTACTGGACCGATTTTAACCATTTTTACACCAATAGATTTCAGACATTATTTCTTAGTAACATAGGCTATATAACATCACGCTACGACATACGGGAGCGGAGCAGCAACCAAAGACGTAACGGCACGCGGACGAAGTCGCGGTCATTTCGCTAGTATTAAAGTACAATGTTAAAATTGGGATACATAAAACCAAGATTTACAATTATCCCAGGAAATTGGGTATTTCGGTGTCCCTTCCAATCAAACTAAAAGACAACTCCACCTTTATCATGTTTTATTAATTATAATTGTTTATTGGTATCACCATTTTATGTACGATGCTTTATGTTCCTGCAATTAATACAGTTTGTTTAAGGAACTAAGTGTAGTCTCCACACCTACTTAATCGTTTTTTGGTTTTTAATAAGTCAAAAGGTTTGATATTTATTTATTTATTAAAGCTTTATGCACAAATGTAAAATAAAATACACCGTGCAAAGGCTGACTTAATGCCTTAGGCATTTTATACCAGTCTATGATTTTTATGATGATGATGATGTATATGATATTTTGTTGAAAAAAAAATTAAGTTCTTTCCCTTGAAAGAAAGAAAGAAGAAAAAGAAGAAGATATGATACAAGTAGGTACCCGAATCCATATCCAGGTACTTATAACGGTGATATATTTTTATTGGATTCGATTGAGGTTCAATTACGTAATTTTCCTAGTAACTTCCTAATACTCTTATTTGGCATCTACAGGAGTCTGAAGGCCAATTCTACTAACTCAATATAAAAAAATAATGGTAAATTTGTGGCGTTTCTCACAGATTCAGACTAAGATTTGATTTTTATCGTTTATAAAAGATAGTCATCATCATCCACTTAGCCTTTTCCCAACTATGTTGGGGTCGGCTTCCAGTCTAACCGGATACAGCTGAGTACCAGTGTTTTACATAGAGCGACTGCCTATCTGACCTCCACAACTCAGTTACAGGGTAACATGACCTCTTGGTTAGTCTGGTTGTTAGACTTCCTGGCTTCTGACTGTCAAAGATCTACGAATGACAGTCAGGATCAACAGTTTTCCTTTATAAAAGATAATAAAGGTAAATAAACCTTCGCTCAATTTATTCCAGCGGTATTCTCTCCGAAACCAAAGCCCAGTGAAATAAATATTGTATATAATATTGTTACTGCAAAACTATAGACACTCATGTACGCATTACACTGAGTGAAGAAGACATTGCCCTGTATTAATAAATTACATATGCGTCCTTCA
Source organism: Caradrina kadenii (assembly GCA_947462355.1). Classification (NCBI taxonomy): domain Eukaryota; kingdom Metazoa; phylum Arthropoda; class Insecta; order Lepidoptera; family Noctuidae; genus Caradrina; species Caradrina kadenii. The sequence continues at coordinate 5,943,929 of OX381677.1, read as the reverse complement.
CAAGTGCAAGGTAACGTCTGAATTGGCGGCAAGTATGTTGTAGTACTATTGTTCTGTTGCTGATGTTCGAGTGACATGGTTATCTTATTCTAGGAGCTTGCATATAAACTTTTGTTTATATAAGGTTGAAAACGTTGAAAATCTAGTTGCAATCTCATGTCAGTGTCAAACCATATCTAAAAATTACGAAATTGGAGACATTTTTAACTGATAGCCAACTGAGGTTAGATTGCGATCGTGCTTAAGACCTCTTATACACGGCACGTTTTCTAAACCGTACGGCGTGTTAGCCGTAACAAAACGTGCAACCTTGAACATGGCACGGCAAAGCTCAGTGATCCATACAATACTGACAACTGTGCCTACTCACGGCAAATTAATCGCATAATTAATTTTCACGCCGAATAAACGTGTGTGTACAAGAGGTCTAAAAGTTAGTAGAATTACCCCCTTAGGTTACATATAGTTAACTATAAAGCAAATGAATACTAACTCCTTTATCATAGTCCTAATAAAAGCATCTAGATATACTCGATCACCAATTTAAGCACATTGGAATTTCTTATTTAAGGATTTAGTAACCACTTTCTAAGTGAAAAGATAGCATTGTGATTTGCATATCTAAGTATGTTTAATTCCCAACAGCAAAAAGACTTTAATCCATAGTATTTTAAGTCCATTTTATTCACAGCACAAAAAAATAACGCAATTCGGTATGCAAACACTACAGTAATGACAGTTTGTTATAAACGTGTTTAGCATACCATCGTGGGCAAGTATTCTAAGTTTAAGAGTTAGTTAATAGCCTTATATTAATTGTCAAGTCAAAGTATCATGCTAATGTAGCAACGTTTTTGCGGATACTTTTATTTTCAGGTCAGCATTCTTGTGTGAGGTGGACTCCTATTTAGGAAACCCGTCAATGTTTCCAGTCCTGGACTCTGGTGTCGCGTGCCTAGGAATGTGGTGACGATATTTCTTGATTTTGTTACGGATTTTTCTGGAATAAATTGGTTTTGACTAACCTGACTCTTATTATTATTATGTTCGTGATTCAACAAAAAGATTATTAAATTGAGTAAGTACCTTATTTTTTTGTTTGGTTCTTGTATGATTAAATTTATTAAAGACCGAGGTACGTGACTTGCAAAAATAAATATTTAATGTATTTTTAAAAGATCTCCGTTACTGTCTATTTTGAGATCCTTTCATCTGAAAAGATTTAGATTTATGTTATAAAATAATTATGAATTGTTCTCTAACACTCTTCATGGTCACCATACTATCAGAATCTATTAAAACACTTGTTTAAAAATAGATAGGCATTGTGGACGTCCAGCATTTTGATCTCTTTAGTTGATTTTTAATGGCTATCTAAATACGCGGTTGTAAATATAGATTTTCTGTCTGAAGTGTTACAAATAATACTTCGCATGCTAGCGTTAAAAATACTTCAGTTACAAAGGCACAACATTTAGGTACATCTATTGAGATTTGAACCTATTTATTTATTAAAACGAATTTATTGTATAATGTATTCTTAATTACGCTTGTTCGTAAAATTATTAGGTAGATAACGTTTAACATACGCGTACTGAGAGAATGCAAATAGCAACCATTTTTAGAGTACGTGATGCTCGGTTAAAATAGTAGGCGCATAGATGGCGCCTGATGGTTTTTGCATTTAACATTGTTAGGTGAAAATTCTTGTTTATGGAACTGTTCTTATGCACTCTCGCTATTTTCTTTTAGCGCTATTTTTAGTATGTACCCATTATATTAAAATCTTCACACAATCCAACAGACTTTATTAAATTGATCATACTATGCTTTGCTAAAGTCCTAGGTCCTGACACCAATTCCCATACTAAGCCATAAAAAGCCTCAAATACGCTTAAATTTTACCTAAAGCGTATTTTGAACATTTTTTTTCCTAACTTCCCGCTGCGTTATATGTTGTTACCACAATCTTATTCCCAACAAATCACATGAATTTTTCATTGCCATCCATGTTCAAGAAGTCTTGTTTATGTTGCCGTACATGAATTTAAATTGGATTTTAACTGTTGATAACCACTTTATAATAGAGAGTAATCAATGCTATCTTTAGTGCAATTTTTATTGCGTCCACATTTCAAAAATATATTTATTATTAGGTTCATATTGTCATCGCTAGCTACGCTCACATGCATAAACTCAACAATTTTTTCAGCGATTTCTTCGTTGAGTATAAGCATATTTAAAAAAAACTGCATAACTGTCTATGAAAAAAAGCTCCAGATTGTGGAAAAGTGGCCTTATGTTTTGTACGTCATTGTGTATTCGTAAACATTAAGGTAAAACTGTGAAGTTAAACTTACAACCTCGGCTCTAATCCAGATTTAGTAACCCAATAGAGTATTGAGAGAAATAGAATTCCTATCTTAGTTACGGGTATAAAATGTCCACTGTTATTAACACTACGTTGTGGAAAGCCTAAGAATTTGCAGTCTAATGAGACCAAAAATATCGTAGAACAGTCATTTTGAAAGAGTTAGTATGGAGTAACTCTTATGTGAGAATGTAGTATTCTATATTTTTTTCGATAAATGATGTTTAAAAGTGTATATTAATGTTCTGATAAAAATAAATAATTTGTCTTTAACTTTGAGATTCGTATCCAGAAGAAGTGGTAACTATAATAAAGGGAGAAATTCACTAATGATTTAAAATCAGTGTTCATTACAATGTATCAAAGTATAATCACACAATTTTCCTTATCAAGCACAGTTACGAAGAGAATAATGACAAGGGACAGGATGATATTATTTTATGTTGATAACATCTAAGTTCTGTCGAAGACAGGCGCGACTACCATTCGGTAACAAAAAGTAAATGTGGATCAAGTTTCAGCCGGTTCCAGTTATTTTAATGGGTTCACGTACGAATGGGATTTCATATTATTCCGTTTACTGTACTTTTAATGTCTATAATTAAAGGATATGTGCGCTATTTTGCACTTATTTTATTATAACAAAGTTTCTCTTGATTATCTGTGCTGGCTATCGGTGGGTTGATCAGACTTGAATTGTTTCCTTAGTCATCGTTTTTTCGGTTACTGATTGGAGCTTTTATAGCTTTACTTCTGTAGAATATTACACAGTATGGATAATACTTGACAGATGTGTCGATTTATGTCTTATTTAATAGTACATTGCTAAATTGCAGCAGACCGAAAGTGTAATCATAAAAGGATCACGCATTTCATACGACGTTTTTCAACACACATGGGAGTTAATTTCAGTATTTAGGTCGCACAGATTTATACGCTAGCGATTTTTTAAAAGTTTTCACAAAATATTCAGGCCTAACACTATCAAAATTCTATGCCAAAAAAAAAACCATACACGCACTTGTGCTAAAAACTAAAGTAAAAAGCATGCATGCGTAATACGCTACATTTTGATTTTAAAAGCGGTGCAATAAGAGCCATGTTACGAGCTGGTGAGTTATAAATATTTTATTATTATTTGACCATGTCATGCCACAAACATCTTGGTCATGTTTGAGTAATGATTATGACATGGAAATGACGGAGGTGCTTTTAAATTTTGTCTCTTTAAATTATAAGTAATTTGTATCATATGCGATTTCTTTCAGAATATGCTAAACTGTACAAGAAACGGGTGGGAATCGTAAAATTTGTTTGATTATGATCACCTTCAGGCCTCTGTAAAATATAATTTGTTCCATTTAAGTCTTAACTAACTGTAGTTATTTGTACGGTATGGTTCGCGAAGATTTGGAAACTTCAGTTAATAAAATGTAGTCGGTGTTAATACATAGTTACAATTGTTATTGGAGTCTTCATTTATTTGTCTTTACGTTGTAATCGACTAATGAGTTTTTCTTAAATATTGATAATGTACCAATATAACCTTACTAGCTTCTGTCCGCGACTTTGCCTGCGTAAAAAGTAACTCTTCTAACATTAAAGTTGAAAGCTGATCCGAACACATTACTGGAATAAAAAGTATCTTATGTATTAATCTACGAAATGGTCTATCTGTGTGTCAATTTTCATACAAATTTGTTCAACGGTTTATGCGTGATTGAGTAACAAACATCCAAAAATCTTCACAAACTTTCACACTTATAATATTAGTAATAGTATTTCCAACAACCTTTCTCCCCAGACAGTTGTAACTAACATAAAAATAATCATAGCTTTTTTTTAAAATTCTCAGTAGCAGCTCGGAGTTAGGATTTGTGGCTGGGTAATGGCAATAGGCTCGCCCCCTATTACGTGGGACCTAACCATACCGGCGAACTGTGAGTGTACATTGTTACACCTCTACCTAACCCTTGGGGAAATAAATTAATAATTTTGTGTGTTATTCATGTGACAATAAACAAAGGCCGTTTAAGGGCGGATTTCACCAAACTTTTATACTTACTTACTTTTATTTTGAAGTTTGACAGTGGTTCAGTACAAAAACTGTCAAAAGTGAATTTTATTCTATGGATAAAAGGTTGATATCCGCAAGAAGATATTTAAAAAAAATGTGAAATCGCTGATTAAAAAAACGAAATTATCCGGTCAACGCGTTGAACTCTTTTTCACCAATTTACTTGAAATTAGTTTGAGGTCATCCCTGTGGGTGACAAACTGTAGTTTAATTAGAATGTAGATCAAGTAACAATCTTATGATATTGATTGTAGAAGTATCATAACTAAAATTACTAAAATCCTGAAAAAGATCATGAAATAATCTTGAAATGAATAGAAGCAAATTTTCTTTATAAATCCATGATTATGTGCAACTAAATAAATACTGAATGGACTTTTCTTTTGTTTAAAAGAATACCTACACCAAGAAGGGTAGTTTTATACTATAGCAGCCAAATAGAAAATAAAAACACCAAAATTTTGATTTTTTTGTGAATTATATTCGATAAACTTTCGTTTATACACTTAAAAGGTTTTAATTATTGCAGGATTTCTTAACTTTTTCCTATGGCTGGAAGTCGTAGAGGTCGGTTTATAGGGTTGAGCCACGTGCCTGTCTGTGGGCCAGCAGATGTCCCGTGACACCTGCCCTTGCCACCTCGCCCATCACTTTCTGATCCACACCAATCACCATATACCCATCCCTTTCTTGTTGTGCTTATTTTTATATAATTTATACAAAGTGACGGTAACTAGAATGGACCCGAGGCGGTTATAATGACCATTACCTACCTCAGCTGTGTTATTAATTGCGTAGTTAAGTACACAGGTTAAGTACCTAAAGTACTTTGTGACTCCTGCGTTTCTAAGCTGACATTATGTATCACTATGCAATCAGGTTCTAAGAATATAAACAGAGGAAATAAAGGACAAAGAGTTCTTTGTGCATTAGAGTTGCAATTTTCCTTATTATAAAGAAACAACACATAACTGCCTTGTAGGCCTAATGGTCCTAGGCGCGACTGCTACGCTAAAGGTCTTGGGTTCGAATCCCAGGTCGAGCAAAAACTGTTATTGGGTTGTTCTATGAAATTTTCAGTAGCAGCTCGGAGTTAGGATTTGTGCTCGGTTAATGGCTAGGCTTGCTTACATGGGACCTGAACATACTGGCGAACTGTGGGTGTACATTGTTACTCCTCTGCCTAACCCTTCGGGGAATACAGGCGTGATAGTATAAAGAAACATCAACCCTTACACTTTTGGTATAGAATCTATGTTTGTTAATCAGCTGCAATAAACTTGAGTATCCCAAAAATATAGCTACCTTATACTTTCACTCAGCTTTAATTAATTCCTTTCTGCATCACAGTTCTTTGTTAAACGTTTCTTGACTTTTCACATATACTTTGGTCCCAGTAGTAGTCCCAGTGGTCAGTGGTAAGCCAGTTTTCCTTTTCAATAAAAATCTTGTCCTATTTAAGGCAAGAGTATGCACATGTAAAACGCCCATAGATGGGTCATATTTAGAATAACGAATTGAGTGTGACAGAAAAATAACAAAAATAAAATACAAGGCCATGTTCAAAAAGAACATGTTATAACATACCATCACGCCAATATTACACCGATATTTTTTCTTACTCCTCCGCTAATCTTTTCTGATTAATTTCGTTGCGGGATCCAAGACAGTTATATCGTTTCCCCGGGACTCGTCGAGCTTCATTGGCTCTGCACTCTTCTGGCGGTCTCCACAGTTAATTCTGGTATACTGAAGTTGCAGTCGTTGGGAAAAGTGTGGTGGGCTTGTCCCATAAAAAAAATTACCCTCACGCCTGTATGTGTTCACCCACAGTTCGCCGGTACATGTTATGTAAATTAATAATTAACATTGAGCTAATTCACATTTGGAAAGTTAAGGTCACAAATTCCAATTCAAATATAAAAATTCTATTAATTAAAAACATTCAAAATCCAGTCTTAATCTCATTTCAATCTCAATTAATCTTAAAAAAAATGATAAATTAGAGGCAATTTTGACAAATTAAGACTGAGATCAGATTGCGATCGTTCCTTAATGTCAGTAGACTTACCTTCCTTGTAACTATTTAAATTAGGCATAATAGTGCTACCCGTACCAAGCAGGGACAGGCCGCCAGTAAACTATATCTTCGCAAGATCATTTATTTTTCCTAGGACGTGACTTTTTTAATAGGGGGGAAAAGGAAACACTTTTAATTACAAAGAATCTGTAATATAAATATGTTTATCGTGAAAGTTCTTAAACAACATTAAATACGTAACATCATGTTTAATGGGAAGTTTTTTGATTGACATTAATTAATTAATCCAGTTCATGCCATTAATATTGTTAAACCGTGAGCAAAGATTCGTTCCATTGTAAATATTTGGATATGTAGTCAACATGTTCGTTACGGTATATTAGGTAGCTAAATGACAGTTGTTCGGGGTGAAAGTTTTCAGTAAAATTGGTGTAAAATTCCTACCTGTAACTGTCAAGTTAATACTTTGCCATCTCTAAATACTTTTTTATGTTCTATATCAGAAATATTGGGCTGTGCTCAAGAATATTGGGCTAAACTCACGAATTTGACCTTATAAAGTATGCACCCTCGGGTTTCTATAGCTTTTTGCCGCTTTATCATTGAATGATATTTATTTCTCTTAACACTGAAGGAAGCAGTAGCTCAAATAAAAAAGCTGAAACTTAGCTTCTTCAAATCTCGAGCATCGCTACAAGAATTCTCGTCGGTGTTTGGAAAGGTTGAAGTAATTAATTTTTAATTAGATACACTTAGCAGATTCTTGGGATCGGAGCGTAGTGATCGACTCTCGCGCAAACCCGACTCACGCGCAGGTGCAACTGTTATTCCATTAAAATTTAATACAGATGTCGCGTGCGCCGCCTTTTTACTTCACGACGCTCCATTATAATTAAAGAATATTATTTTGTCGTAAAACTGTGGCAGCGCGCGTTTGCTCGCGACCGCCACGCGCCGCAAACGCTATTGGAAACAACGGGACTTTCGGGATGTTATGATATTATTTATTTATAGAAGGCTTAATAAGATATGGAACCGGTTACAGGAGCTCTGAAGACAATGTAGGATAAGTGGATGCTTTGACTGAGTGCATGAGTGACGGGCATTGTACTTAAACGGAAAGATATCTTGAGGCTCGCTGTTTTTAATTTTTTTGCTGATTTATTTTATAGATTAAGTAACTACAAGAGTTTCGTGATATTTTGAAGCAGACGAAGGATTAAGAAATTTATTAAGTCCCCTCTTAATTTTGATTTTAATTTAAGATTGTTCCTAAAATGAGCCAGGAAAGATATGTCCCAAAAGAGGTTTAATACCATTATAATTTACGAATACGTGGCTTATAAAACGAAATACTCGTAGATATAAAAATAAATATTATTTTGAATTAATTGCAACCTGTGAAAAACGATTATATTTAGAAAATTTGGATGAACCAGCAAATTTTGCTATAATTAAATTTTGTAAGTCGTTACGAAGTACTTCACGGGCGACGATTAGCTTATAAATATTTTGGCTCATTAAATTTATATTCTTGTATTGGGATCGTAAAAAGTTAACTAAATTAAACCATTACAGAGTGTATTGCTGATTTCTGGTCAAATTGTACGGTAATAAAAATAAATATTTTTAATAATTGAATTCTTAATATTTTTTGAGTCAGTCTGTTTTGAGAGTAGGTACTTTTCTGTTTTAGCAATGAGCGATGGTAATAAAGAATCTGGAAACGCGTTTACTGGTGCTTTACTTTAGAATGTACTTATGTTTAAACGAGATGCAGGCGCGTGTCTTGTTGCATGAGAAGATAGTTCACCGCGTCTGTCATTGATTTAAATGTGGAACACTTGGGCGAGCGATTTCCCGCGCTGCGAAGGCGCCGCGGGCGCGCCCCGCCCTCCATTGTACCCCCACAATGCGTCGTACCTCACGCTAACGAGCGCTCGCAGCAAACCAGACACATTTGTAAAAACCGCAATAAGCGTTCCATTTCGGCATATTGTTTTGACATATAATAAATATTTGCAAGATTACACAGCTCAAAGATTGCGGCTGTGATTTTAACATCGATCGGTTTCGTTTTGTCCGGGCGGCTATTGTTTCGCGAGCGTCCGGCGTCCGTGCGTCCGTCCGGTCGGTAGACGGTACGTGGGAGCTGAGAGCGCTACGGTGGACTGTATTACACACGGTTGCGTACGGCAGCTCGCGCCACACGCCTTTGAACTCTAGATCTTATCTCCGCGGCTTTTGTTCTACAACTTGGAGAAGGAAATCTTATGTATCAGATAAACGCTACACACTTTCAGGTTTATCTAATAGCTGGATTTTTTAATTTTATAAGCTTTAAGTAGTTCTAAGGTGCACATAAATTTAATTAAATTATAAGAAAATTAGGGAAATATATTATAGTTAGCCAGATTAGACTTTGATAAATTAGAATAGTATGTTTTAACACATAAAATACCATCACGCCTATATTCACTGTAAGAGTGTTTTATTGCGGCCTAAATTCAGCTAATTATAATACCAGGAAATAATTAGTATCTATACATAACCTTACCTATAGCTTTACACGTAGGGAATACTGAAGTTATTAATAAGAGCAAGCTTAATAATTTATTTGTTCATTTACGTTATATAGTTATTTATTAATTAATATATAGATTAAATATTTACAGCCTTAAAATTAGATAAAATAACTTTAATAATAACAAAAAAGAAACTAAAACTAAATGGCATCAAAAAATTCCTCCGCATCGCCGTCAACCGGAAAAGTGCTTAAAAGACTGGCGGCATTGCCACGTTGGATAGCAATGAGCAAGCTTACTTATTTACTAGCCGAAACTACGATAATCTGAAATTAAGCCACTTCCACGTACGCAATAAAACCAATGACCTCTAATCGACTCAGACAGTGCTGCAACAATGTCGGCATTAAAAACACAATATTTCTCGTCTAATTTAAGTTCAAAACAATAATAAAATGCGTGTTAGAAATACATGGGCGTAAATTAAAGCAAATCAGTGCCCACATACCGAAGCCTGCGCCGGCAGCGAACGACCGTACGTACCGAAGCTTCGGTGTTGCACGTCGAGAAAATTGCAGGGTGCACCCCAGTTAGCGCCTCGTAGGTGTCAAGATTGCCATAATTTGCGTCCCGGTGTTGCCCGCAGCGCCTGTCGTCACGTGTTGCCATCTAAATACTTTTATTACTGGGAAAAAGCACAGATTTGCATTACAATAAAACGTTACGCCCCTAAATGATACCGCCGAAGGAATAACATCGAACCAGTATGAAATTATTGCTTTATTTATCGCTTACTCCAACGCAATAAGAAAAATGAGAATCGGCAAAGTTAATAAGGTTTTAATTAAGTCAGGTTGAAGCTGTAACTGGTAAACGTACATTTTTATGTTCCTCCAAAATATTATTTTTGAACATGAGCCTTTCACGATCAAATCATTGAATAAAATGTCACCCAAACAATTCCCAATTTAATGAAAATCTTGTCTTAATATCAAGTTTACCTATTAATTAAAAATATGGATCTGATTAAATAAATTTGTACGAATGTAGAGACACTATGAATATGAAGTTTCTAAGTATTAGTTATGTTTCCATATGCTAAATGTGAGAATACTGTTATTTACTTTGGACTTTGGACTAGTATTTGCTTTGCCCGCGGATTCAGTTGCGTCAAAAGAATGATTTTCTATACCTATATCCTTTTTTGTACTTGTACCCCTGACAAAATATATGCAAAATTTTAAGATGATCGGTTGAGTAGTTAAGCCATTTAAGCGTACCAAACAATGAAAACAAATTCATTTTCGCATTTATAATATTAGTTAGGATTATCTTGATTGATTTATCTATAGACACAACTAAGAACAAGCATGCTATGGTAAATTATTCAACGATTAAGGATTCGTCGAGGGAGACGGGGATTTCTGTTCGTACGGGGAAACAGATTAAATCTTATTCAATCACGAAACGTGCTTTGGAAGCGAATGTCTCCTGATTTTAAGCAGATTAAAGTCAACTCTGAGTCTCCTACAATGGAACCGCCTCTTAAAACTCAAGTTCTCATTTATATTAAAAGTATTTTTTAACATTGGAAGTGTGTTTGAGAATAGTATCTTTTTGCCGCCCCCGAAAACGTATAAGTATTCATATATAGATAAGATTATTAAAATGATGACTTATGTTTTTGAGTTTCACATTCAATTGTATTCTGCGGATGAAAACGAAATATTCTGCTAACGAGCCCCCTCGGGTTTCATAAAAATATGTCACATGAGAACGGTTTCCAGAGGAGGTGAGTTTCTTCACACATTAATAAGCCGTTTTGACTTTGTGATTCCTCTAAGCACCAGCTATAAATTGTGGAAACATCAATATTGTATGACGAGATTAATGCCCATGTTCGGAGGACCATTAGGCCTGCATAATCCCATTGTGTTTTTTTCAACAGCTTTGAATTCGAGCTCAGAGCCGCCAAATTGACGTCGACTCCTCAGAAGAAATGATTAAAGAGTGATGAATTTATTTATAATAAGTCTGGATCTTTTACATTTATACAAGGTATGTGGCCTCGACTATCTCATGTAAACTTTCTGCTTCTAATCTTTTTATTTGGCTACATTGAATGTCGTCTACAGCGTTTTACTAAATGATATTTTAAATCACTTTTATCCCACTACCATTATCGGAGCAACGTACTTAAATATTATGTTTATTTTATTTTTCAACATCAATAGTCGAGTCACTCGTATCAGCGGCTTTCATATTTCAATTCACATATCGGCGGTTGTCAAAACGTCCCGTTTAAGGCGGTGGTTGAGATGCGGCCTCGCGAGGTCCGGGGGCTCGGACCAGAGCCTGGGCCATCCTTCATATCGGTCCATTCACGAGGCGAGCGGGGCGTCCGACGACACTCGGATGACTTCGCTTAGATTTATGCTCCTGTAATATGGCGGCTTCTGTAAATGGACGAGTTCTCACCACACCGCCGAGTCAATCCTTTGAATTTATTAGTTTGCTTCCAGACCCAACTGAATTATGTAAGTTCCTTTACCGTACCGAGGTCATTGTTTGATTATTGATTTATGTTTATTGGCAGCATGATTGCAGCATTATATTAAGTTACTAATAAACCAATCAAATGTTGACGCACTTGAAAAAAGACCCTTAAAATTTTGTAAATTAAACACTAGACATTTTTTTTTTACCGATGGGCAATCATCCAATGACTTCTATCGAACAACCCGCAGCCCCGGCAGGCATGGCCCTGAGTGGCCTCTTCTGATGTAAAGACTGGACATTAAAGTAAAAATGCAAAGTTTAGGTCTACTACGGTAGTAAACTAAGGTGAATTGATTACGACATTGTTATTGTAGAACCTTCAGTTCACTCCCGAATCCTGTTGATAATTAAAGTGTTATCAAAATAATACAACATAAATTATATGTCGGTGCGAACGGCGAGGCGTCTTTAATAGATTCCATACGTACAGCATCGAGGAGCGTAGCTGTCATAGCTCCTTTTATCACTGCGTGAGTTACGGCACACGTTACATTTTATTAAGTCATAATTTTGGGCGGAACGAAATGTGGCTTTCGTAATTTTATTTGAAATCCTAACATATTTTAATTCGATGTTACCAACGTCAACGCACATAATTATTAAATTCTTTAATTTACATAAGTATTTATTTAGCAAGTACAAGTTCATCGAAACCGTTACGTCACTAGAGTAGTCGCCACGAGTCGTGAGCACAACCGTCAAGTTCCTTTTTAGGTTCCTTACTGGGTTTTTTGGGTGGCCGACGATGCACGAGATTAATCCGTCAGGCGCCCCAAAAAACCCAAAAATGACTATTATGCCTACCTAACGGTACCTATGTTTTATCTGTGATACGACTATGAAAAGTCATTACTGTCGAGGGAATATCTGGATACTTTCATTTTTACAGTCAAAGGGCTATTGAGTGGATATCGCTGTCTATGTATCGTATTAACTGGACTATTAAAAATAAAGTACCTAAATAAAACATTGGTGAGTTAGGTATTCCACAACCATCTCTTACATTGAGACTGGTAGACGAAGCATTCAACTTTACTGCACACGCTAGTGATAAATGTTGTTTCTTGTAGACAAATAGCTGCTACATCTTAACAAATTGCTGCGAATCGCCGCGAGGGCCCCAAGGTTGCAACTTGGACCATTTCTCCTATAAGGCAAAAATATAAACGACTTGCTTGATGTAATGAATATTAATAGAAGCTTCTGAAGATGTCCCGCAAAAACTACGCATCGTTAGTTTACTTAAATAAATGTCACTCATGCGCATAATCTTTACAAAGAACAAATAGCCATCGGTATTATTTATGGCATTGATAACGAAATTTAAAATGAATGACTCAATTTGAGGTTCCAATAAAATTAAACGACGAATAAATATAACGTAATCTCATTGTTGCACATTAACATAACTGGGTCAGGAATTCAGAATAAGAACTGTGATATATGTCACGAAATAAAAAATAACAAACAGGTGCAGACAGTTTCAGCGGAGATTTTAAAGCGGTAGATGCCGTTGGATGTGAGTCATGGCAAAACAATATACGCGGTTGAATGGTAAGGAATAAAGAGCGAGTGAATGACATGCGTGTATGCAGCCCGTGCGATATGCCGAAGACTGACACGTGGGGCCGGCGGCGTGACGTTCTCTTGAAGGTTTATTTAATCAAGGAGTGGTACCCCAACACCAGCCGGGGGCCCTGGTGTGCAATACGCTCCTGCCGTCTCAATCTCGATTGCCCCCGTACAATTGCATTGTCCTCGGGTGATAGAGAATTTAATGAAATTTCTTCACGGCCTTCAACGGATTATAACATTGGCTGTGGCATACAGAGCAGTAGTTGTTTTACTGTTTGCACTGGCAGACATATGGAAACGATTGGATTTTATATTATTTTCAAATGTGTGAGAGCAATTGCTGCTCTGAACAACAATATGTTCACTGTAATTCGAATGTAGAGTTTTGTTTTGAGTTTGTAATTAAAAACTTTTAAAGCAATTTGTGCCTTCTTTCCTTTGTTGCCCAAGTAATTCAAAATGTTTCAGAATTGTTTTATGGCCAATATCTTAAAGCGCACAAAAATGTTATACTTAAATCTTAAAATACTCCAAAGCTTTGAATTTGTATTAGGCGCTAGTCACTGCTCCTAAGCAATATTAAGCATTTTCGAGGGCTTTTAGCAGTTTAGCTCGGAGGGTAGTATAAAATTTGTATAACAAATGAGGGGCGTGACCGGGATCCGTCACAGTGGCGGTGGACGCGGCGTGGGGCGCTAGATGGGTGGCCTTTCAGCGCAACTTACATCGTGGTAAAGATTGAAGCTAAGCGTTTATTATAAGTTGTTGTTGAAGAGAAAGAATGCAAATATTTTGGTAATTTGTTTTTCAGCACATACATGTATGTATGGATTAAGGATTTCTAAATGAATCTATCTAAATTAGAGATTTTTATTTTAGGTACACGATGTACCTAAAATAAAAATCTTCACGTTAATAAACTAATGTACTTATACAAATCTTTTTTTTTAAAAGGTAAGTATGACGTTTCTTGCCTATTCATTTCCATACGAAACTATCTCTTGGAAGTGGCAGTGAAGGCCAATTAAATTTTTCTCCTATAGATAACGTTCAATTGAAATAAAACATTTGAATTTGACTTTTTAAACACAAGAAAAAAATTTAGACTAAAAAGATAAACGTGTTGTTTCTTACTTCAATTAATTTACTGTTTAAACAACCTCGGATGTTGGTAAAGCTTCGCCATCATACAAAGTGTTAATGATGTAAATATTAAATACAATGATTGCGACGTTCGCAAGAGTGTAATATTAAATTAACATAAAAGTAATATTAACATAATTTTCACCGATCTCTTCGTGTGATTATTTCAAACATATATACAAAGGAACTGAAAAAAGTTCGAAAGATATTTATCTAATTTCAAATCTGTCATCAATTTTATTTTGTAATTTTTTTATCTTTAAACATTTTGAATGTGGAATTACTTAGTCTGTGGTTAAAATTAAGTGGTTATACACTTCATGGTAATAAGTGGAGATGTTTGCGTTTTTATTGCGTTTTACTGATGTCGTATCTAAATAAAGCTTTACTTAATGCAATGCAATTATGAATATGCAAGTAAAATTAGTCCAAACGTTTTGCTAGTATTTTTTATGCTCAGTCGGATAAAAAAGGAATATCCATATTAAGAGATGGGGTTAATTACTTGTTGAACATTTTTGTACTTGTAAGAGTTAATTTTTAGACTGCCCCGTTGGTCTCGTGGTCGCAAGCGCGACTGAAGAGCGTGGGGACCCAGGTTCGATTCCCAGGTCGGGCAAAAAAGTGTTATTGGGTTTTTCCATTAGGATTTGCTCAGTAGCAGCCCGGAGTTTGGAAGTTGGTGGTGTTTCACCCTCGTGCCTCGGAAAGCACGTAAAGCCGTTGGTCCGGGCTGTCATTCGAAGATCTTTGACAGTCGTTGCGGATAGTCAGAAGCCAGAAAGTCTGACAACCAGTCTAACCAAGAGGTATAGTGTTGCCCAGTAACTGGGTTGTTGTCAGATAGGCAGTCGCTCCATGTAAAATACTGGTACTCAGCTGTATCCGGTTAGACTGGAAGCCGACCCCAACATAATTGGGAAAAGGCTAAGTAGATGATGATGAAGAGATAATTTTAAGGGATCTCCGTTCCCAGGTTCCTAAGCTATAAACTTCGTAGGTGTTGCGTGGGGCTATCGTTACAGGCAGTTGTTTGTTAAAGCCTCGATTTTGTTAATAACATACATTTGCTAAGCGGGGCCTCCGAAGCGGCGTGGAGCCGAGAATCCAGCCACCTCCGCCGTCACAACGTGATATTAAGCTATTACTTATCCTGGCAAGTCGCTTATTTTCGGCAAAGCAAATAAACACGAGATTGTACGAAAGCTACAACGAGGAGTAAGTTTTGATACTTTGACAAATCAAGTATTTATTTAAATAAAGCCTGCGTCGGTAGCCTAGTGGTCCTAAGCGCGACTGCTACGCTAGAGGTCTTGGGTTCGATTAAAAGGTCGAGCAAAAAGTGTAATTAGGTTTTTCTATGAAATTCTCAGTAGCAGCTCGGAGTTAGGATTTGTGCCCGGTTAATGGCAATAGGCTCGCCCCCTATTACATGGGACCTAAAACATACTGGCGAACTGTGGGTGTACATTGGTACACCTCTACCTAACCCTTCGGGGAATACAGGTGTGATGGTATGTTATGTGTAAAACAAGCACATATTTCTCTTTTCGATGTTTGGTGTTCTTCGTAAAAATCATCCTAGTCACTAATTAATCGTATTCGGGAAAATAAAGATGCAGTGATTAAAACCCCCGTTTTACGCATCTCTTTATATACAAGACACGTTAGTTAATCTTTCTGGACATTTTCATTTAGAAAACTCCATTTTCATTTTCTGACGATTGGAGTTATGTGCTAAGAAAATATTCACCTAATCAATATCTGATTGTTATTGTGATTTCGGCCATGAATAATAATTAAAAATTCAATGGTTCCACACAAACCAACGAATTAAATGTGTTCCTTATCTTCACTAAGATAAAAGTATCAAAACCATTAACTATTTTCATATCAGAAGAAATCAACTAAATGCATCATCGAGATATGCAAATATCTGTTTGTTTATCGAAGTAAAAGAGTATTAATTTAGGATTGGATATCGGAGAGATGATCGCACCCGAAATGGATACATCATTTGCTATTCAAATAGCCTAAAGCTAACCTCGGTAGATAAAATCCCTGTATTTTAGTTAAACGAATCTGTTGTTTTATCCTTTATACTTTTCTTTGAGGCCGGTTTCTGTGGAGTAAACAGAAATGAAGGCAGATAGAAATACATACATTTACTCGTACACTTATATCTACATATTTTTTATACATATTGAATGATTTCATGAACTGCCACGTTGGCCTAGTGGTCCTTGGGTTCGTTTCCCAGGTCGAGCAAAAAGTGTTATTGGGTTTTTCTATGAAATTCTCAGTAGTAGCTCGGAGTTAGGATTTGTGCCCGGTTAATGGCAATAGGCTCGCCCCCTATTACATGGGACCTAAACATACCGGTGAACTGTGGGTGTACATTGTTACACCTCTGCCTAACCCGTTGGGGAATACAGGCGTGATGGTATGTATATATGTTTGTTTGAATGATTTCTAAAATTAAATTTACAAGTCGAAAGTCTAGCAAAAGTTTTTGGTTTTTTATTTTTCACATTGAAGTGTTTTATTGATCCTTTTAATACCACGCCAAATACAGATTCATATATCAATTGCTTATCTCCGATCCCCATTTGATTGACTTGTGCTATTTGATGGAAATGTATTAGTAGGTGACTGAGACAAGTGACTAGCAGCCTGACACGGCTCGTGCATACACATCCCATTCATTCAATACAAGTGTCGTTCAATCACTTTCAGTTCGCAGCTCTGATTCATCATCGTCACTTTGAGCGATCTTTAATTATTCTGAGAGAAACTATGAAAGTAAATAGAGAGTAAATTCAAATATCAGAATAAAGAATATCAGGATGGCCACCAGTCGGTTCACATTCAAGATAAAAGCTCGCGAATACTTCCATAAAAAGTTAGCAGACTCGTCTCACAATTAGTTTGTTATATTTCTCCACCTATGTGTTTTGATGTCTATCTACTTTGTATATATTGTTTGTATGTATGTATATATGTATTTATTATTATATTTTATTCTTGGAAATTTTGAGTTCGTCTTCCTTGCACCTACTATATTTTGTCTCTGCATCACCCTAAGGTAGACTGGTAGAAAATGCCTAAGGCATTAAGTCCGCCTTTGTACGGTGTATTTTGTTTTACATTTGTGCATAAAGCTTTAATAAATAAATAAATAAATTACATGATATTTACTGGACTATTGAGCATAGATTCGGTTTTTCTAACGAAAATCAATATTTAAAGGCCAAAAAAAAAACCGATCGACGTAAAGATTATATGTATGACGTATTGTGGAACCTGCGTATATTGCTGTAATTAGTTTTTTATTATTCAGTCAAGCAATTACAGCCGACTACGCGTACTTGACAATTTATCATATTATTATTCATTTATCGTTCGTAAAACCCTAAAATAAAGGGAAAGGATTTTTGTTAAAAAATGATCTTTATTGCTTACTTATAAGAGTGATCTTAAGCGCAACGGCTACGCCAGAGGTCTTGGGTTCGATTCCCAGGTCGAGCAAAAAGTGTTATTGGGTTTCTCTATCAAATTCTCCGTAGCAGCTCGGAGTTAGGATTTGTGCCCGGTTAATAGCAATAGGCTCGCCCCCTATTACATGGGACCTAAAAGACCGGCGACCTGTGGGTGTACATTGTTACACCTCTGCCTAACCCTTTGGGGAATATAGGCGTGATGGTATGTATGTTATTAAACGATGTCTTTTAGAGATCAACATGATATTTCTTTTATTTAACTAGCGACTAAAATGAGTGTCCGTGCGGTACAGCTACCAGTTTTATGTTACGGCTATACATATTTGAATACAAACGTAATTAGTTCAGATTGCACCCGAGTCAATTGCGTCCAGGAGCATTTTAATTAAGTTCCACAAATACTGCCTTGATTTATGTCTGAGGTACCGTAATTGGCGGCTTTAAACCAAGTGTAGTTAAAACAACGAATATTAAATTATTATTTGTGTTTTTACTATAAAAAGTTCAAGAAATCAAAGGGGTTTCTGGTTTCACTAATTAGTATCTGGTTTTCGATTGTTAATTTTATTTTAAAATTTAAAATGAAGGCCTCGATCATTGTTGGAATTGTAAGAATTTTGTTTGTTGGAAGAGGTTCTTGTTTATTCAGTATTCGTGTTTAAGTCAAGAATCAAAATTCATTAGTCAATAGCTGAAACTACAAATCAGTATTATTTACTTGTTTATATTGTTATATACATTCCGGCGGCGTCTTCCACTTTTTCGTTCCTCCTTAATAACTTAAACATTTACGACTCTAATTAATGAAACATTAGAAGGTGCCATGTTTTTTTTTCTGCGTTTATGTCTTTTCTTGTTCAGTTTGTTCGCCTTCACTGAACGACACAGTTGGCGCAGTGGCTGAGGGGTTGGTTGCTGCGCTGTGTGCAAGGGTTCAATTCCCGTACGGAACAAATATTTGTATAGCCTACAGATAGTTGTTTAGGGTCTGTTTGTGTAAGTAAGTAAACGCACCCACGATACTAGACAAATTTCTAGTTCTAAATGTTTATAAAAATAAATAAACAAACAGCCTTTTAAACGTTCGTTAGTTAGCCGAACGATGTTGTTCAAAATATTTCACACGAAAACCAATAAGAGATGATTGGTGGATGCAAGAGATTAACAAGATTGTTGGTATCGGTATCGAGTGTACGTTTAATTGGAGTGAAAATGAAGAGAGTGTGAATTTTGACAGCTTAATAACGCATGGTTTGGTAAACCAATAAAGTCGTTATTTAGTTTTAACTTAACAAAGGAGAAACATCTTATTAATGAAATTGCATTGGTTATCAAAGTAACACGTGATTGTAGCTATAGAATTGTAAAAAACAAATCAAATAACAACGGCATACTTATCATTATGTTTATGAAACCTTACACAGTAAATGTACAAAGTTACAGTAAATCAGTTCCGAGAATTGTTTAACAAATCCCAGTGCTAGAATTTTAATAAAACGTACCGCTATGGAATTATTAAAACGTAATCTTTAAATTTAAATTGAGATATATACCCGGTGGAAATCCTTTATAACGCGATGCCAGTGTTATTTTAATGGAGTATTAAATGTCTCCTAAGAGCATTTAACGTCTTTATAGTGGAAGAGCTGGTAAAAAATGCAGAGAGCATAAAGTGTCAAATGTCGGGTGACGTGGGGTCGGGGACCTAGTCATTGTTAATATTTTTTTATTGATGTTCTATAATAAAGTTACTGGCTTTATCAAATACTAAAGTACTTACACAATTTGGTGATGACTTAGAAATCTTTCAAAGAAAATTATAGTCTTAAGTTTTACCAAGAGGGCAATTCTACAAACTTTTAGAAATCGGAATCTAATCTCAATCTGTTAAAAATG
Source organism: Caradrina kadenii (assembly GCA_947462355.1). Lineage (NCBI taxonomy): Eukaryota > Metazoa > Arthropoda > Insecta > Lepidoptera > Noctuidae > Caradrina > Caradrina kadenii. The sequence goes on along the minus strand of OX381677.1, from coordinate 5,924,242 downwards.
CGTCTAATAATATTCACTATATATTATTGACATTGATTGTTGCTGAGACATTGATTGCGACTGGACATTTGATGCTTTTGGATTAGTAGATATGAAAAGTTTTTGTTACGTACAGAAATTGCTTTTGGAAGTATTTAATATTATTTCGTGAAGATGTAATAAAATTCTGGTTTTCCTGATTCTGAGAACAAAATGTGTTCTTTATTACAAATACAATCACGTCTGTAAGTTTTCCTGGCCATTAAAGAAACCGTACGCATTACACAGTCATACTTATACGACGTTAATGAAATCTTTCATTCAGTTGACGTGAAAGTATTTTTTGCTGGTTTTGATGCATTAAAAGAGTGGGTAGAGTTTTTAATGTTTAATGAGTACGAACACTGGAATGGCCATCCACGTGCATTATGCTTTAACGTGCATTTTGCTATATGTATGAGTAATTTACTACTAATGGTTTATATTGATTAGGGAAATTGAAGTGCCTCGTGCCTAACTGCCTCGTTGGGTTAGTGGTCCTAAGCGCGACTGCGACGCTAGAGGTCTTGGGTTCGATTCCCAGGTCGAGCAAAAAGTGTTATTGGGTTTTTCTATGAAATTCTCAGTAGCAGCTCGGAGTTTGGATTTGTGTCCGGTTAATGGCAATAGGCTCGCCCCCTATTACATAGGACCTAAACATACCGGCGAACTGTGGGTGTACATTTTTACACCTCTGCCTAACCCTTCGGGGAATATAGGCGTGATGGTATATACATATATGAATCAGCGTTAAATATTCAAAAACTGAATTAATTGGAGTCGATTACTCCAATTAATTCCAAAACCAGAAAAATTATTTCGTTACTTGGTTCATTTTGATGGAATTAAAACAATACATAAGTTATTACACATGAAGGAAGCCTGGATGTTATTTTATAATTTATTTGAATACCGTACTTGACGGCCGGCGTAAGTGAGGTTAATTACTATAATTACTATTTGTTAGACTCAACTAATTACAATACGTAAATTTTATGTGGAGGTTGTTCTCTTATTAGTAAAGTACCTAATTAAGATTGTTCGTCGCCATTACCCTAAAACTGTTTACTCGAGAATTTGATGGAATGATTGCTATACATAAATTAGTTTATGTTTAACGTTAATTTTCAACATCCACGTTTCTTCCCACAATAAAGTTCTGGACAAAAAATCATAACAAATTACTCATACATTTTCACGGTACATCATTGATCATAACTCTCCTACTGTAACAGTAGACAAGCTGACCTTAACGATAGCGATTTTAAATGCTTCATTTTAAGAGAAGGAATCTCTTCTGTTGTTAGGAGACCACCCCGACTTTGGTCGTGAATATGTAATGAAAAGTTCATATGATTTGAATTAATAACGCGTTACGATCAATTAGGTAATGAGCATCGGTATCTTTAGGCGATGACATACGCGTGTTTTCATTAGTTTGAATTATTTCTCAGCACTGGTGGTCCGTAAGTGATGGTTGTTATTTTTCTTATTTATCTCCTGATTACGTTTTATTAGTGTCTTGTTTGTTAATACATGAATTTAATTTGTTGCCCGCGCATTTAATTTGATTACGTTTAATTACCCATTTGGTTTACGATTTGACTTTGCCTGTGACCTCCATGGTTGTGATATTATACAGGGAGATTATAATGACTAATGAAAGTATATGAATTATTGAAATTTTTCGATTTTTCAAGTGTTTTGTTTTTTGTTTTTAATTAGGGCCCAGCGATTTAAATCTTCATTTTGTTAATGGCATTGCGGAATATGTGTAATTATTGTAATTATCGTAAAGATTTTTAGTACGTAGGCGGGTCCGGCCCAGGATACAGTGGCCTAGTAATTTCAGCTGTAAGGCGTTGCCTCGGCAATAACTTGCGAACATTTCGTGTCATTCCATCATTGGCAATGAAAAATATAGCCATGTTCGGCTACTTACTACCACGTGAACCTTCGGGGGATTGTAGAGATACCCTATAAAAGTCAAACTCCAGGGCCTGCAACGAGATAATGTGAACGAACATAATTGGCATCTAAAAATAAAGAGCCGACTCGTTGATTGCTCCATGTTTGCTATAAATGCGAAATAAATACGAAAACTTTTTATAGATAATAAAATCGAACTTATTTAATAGTTTCATTGAATAAATAATTTATTTAATTGAATATTTGTTTTGACGGGAGTAAAATAAAAAGGATTTGTAAATGTTTAGGGCCTATCTTAGGGACGTAAAACCGTTAAAGTTGGGTAGGGTGGGAGGATTGGTGTAATATTTCAACGCTGCCACTCCAACAAAACAAATGAATACTTTTAGTGAAATAACCTCACTTAAACGACCCTCTTAATAGCCCTAAACGCCGTGATGCCGCGGTTAGCCTCTAATGACAGTCCTTAAACAATGAGTTATGTTAAAAGTTTTAATATTCCATTAAAATAATAATTAAGCTGTTGCTGTGAAGCAGCTCTAACTAGCTCTAAGCTTGAGTATAACTATTTACGGTTATAGTTTCTTAATTGAATTTAAATTTGCGCCTCTCTGCGGGACGCGCCGCGGATCGTGGGGATCAGATAATGGCTGTTTATAACATTTAATATCACATTAAAAACTTTCTAATTCAATTTTCGGAACACACAGCGAGAATTCCGAAAAGGTCTGTGAAAAAAATATGCTAAAGGAGATTGAAGATTGTCCACGTGTGGGTTTACTGTAAACATGTGGACACAATAGCTGAAGAGGCCACTAAAAAGCTAATATGTCAATGGGGCACGCAGTGTTGCACAACAATGCGCTATTCTGTGTGCACTGTCATGCGTATAACTTTATTAAAGATGTGCCCCCGTGGAGGATCGATAGGTATGTCACTATTGACGTCTTAATGTGGGTTCGGATTTGCGGTTTTTGGAGTAATGTAGACCATTATGTTATTAACAAAAAAATTATAGTTTAGAGGTTAACAATACGCGAAATTGATATAAGTGTATTTTGTATTAACCTTTTATTTAGGTAGGTACATTATATGACATACCCTACATAAGAAATGCGATAAAAATGTTTGTCATCGTATTTTGCAATACATAACCGACATAGAGAAGGCAACATCCGCTGCCGATGCACATCCGCAAAGGTGCCATCTCAAATAAAAGCTCAGACATAATTCGTCATATTATTCATATAAAAATCAGTGCAAGATCGGCAGATGCGAAAGGATTGCACACACATGTTGGCAAGGTGCGCCTGCGCCTACTATATGGCTTGTGCCAAACACTTCTCTTGGCAAACAATCCTCTATAATACATATTAGCTCCGGCATCTGTTTTGTTAAGCATTTCTCTATTTCCATTTGACCCATTCATTGCATGTTGAAAGTTATGAATGTCGATTATATTTGTTGATTATTTGTCGGAAATTTAATTGGCATTTAAATGTTTGCGTTAGGTACTCGAATTATTTGAATTTAATCATAACAAGATGTAGAACAATATTGACACACAATATTATTAATATATTGAAAAGTAATTTAATGCAAATGCAAATTTTTTGCAAGAATTTTTTACTTGTTTTTTCACAGAAATAATGGTGTTCAAATATATATTCTCGATTAATATTTACTGAACTCAAGTTAGCTATTAAGTTGGTCGTCTTCTTCAAAAAGTATCATAAGCTCGACTAGACTTTGAGAATAAGACTCGCCTCTTCGAGGTTTAATATACAGATTTAAATGCAATAAAAATTGTGAATGTGTATAAAGCTGAAGGACTTGTAGTTATTTTTGCCACAGCCTTAGCAAGAAGTCGGATTCTGTGGAGGTCCTCGACGCGTGTCGCGGTGCCTTTTAAAGCCAGACTCAGTTCCAGTTTAGTAATTAAAGTTACAACTTTATCGATCAAAGACTTTCCAATACACGAGGGACCACCGGGCCGCGTATCTGCATCGACTGGACTCAACGGTATATAAATATTAGCTAGGTTCTGCCACGTAATGGAACTGTCAGCCGATCGCTCCTTGTCTACCAATAATCCTTCGAATGAGTTTATTACTAGTGTACTGCCCACATAGTTGGTGCCCACTTTCGTTGACATCAGACGGACGAATAAGGATAAAAGCCCATTAATTTTGCAAGTTTAACATGACTGTATCTTTTAGCGTTGATGGTACAGACACTTACACTTTTTCTAGGCTTTATCTCCTTGTATGTACGCAGGGGTAGAAAAGTAGATGAGTTTATCAAGTAACTCCTTGGACACGATGTTCTCTCCGCTATTTATGGACGCTCTATGAAAATGTATTTCTATTGCAATTTTCACAATAGACTCCTTTCAGTTCATTGTTAGTTTCGTTTTAAAATCTTAAAGTATGAATGTTACAAAGACTGTAATTATCGGTTATGGTTCCGTTTGCTCTTTCGTAGCTCATTGTGTTCAGTAGATGTCTCTATTTTGCGATTTTCTAAGGTGTGGGCTGGCTAAATGTTATTTGACGATAGTATTGTGAGCACGCCCGCAGTGCTATTGTGTCCGCACTTTGTGCTTCGATGTATCACTCCCACAATTTTATTATACTTTGCGAATTCACTTGTAGGAAGGAGAATTTGAAGTAAGATGATTGATGGTCTTAATATTCGTTCTGGGATTCGATTGTTCATATGTGAGAAGTTATACGACTCTGGGGAAAAAGTGTATATAAATGACAAAATTTTAGGTATAAAAATAATTTCTATCAAATCCACATCGTTAATGGTAGCATCAACTGCAAGGCAATTGTGACATGGAATTGCAATTTTTTTTTAATACTTTATGCTTGGTTGGTTCTCCTTATTTATAATGCTTATAAATGTCGAAGACTCTCATCACGAACATTATTTTTATTCTGTAGTAAAGCATATAATCGATTATAAATTTAAGTAAACAAATGTAAACAGTAAACCAAAGCAAATATATTGAACCCACCATATAATCCCTTAATAAAATAATTTACATATGACTGCAAATTATTATATTGCCCATTGAATGTACCGTGTCAAAAACAAAACAAAATACAGGTAAAAAGTTGAACCATGGGCCAAATGTAATTCGAATAGCTTCTTGGAGGCGACACCGAGTCTATTAAAATCACTTTAGCGCCTTCTTCAATGGATGATTGAAAGCTTCTAAACAATTCATTCTTCCCTCTGTCTCAATGGCTTGGCCCACATTCCTTGTGTAATCTTTTAACAGGACAATGGATGTGACAAAGGCGAGCCCTTCACTATTGAAGAGCGTGTAAAATACTGACGCTCCGTTCGAAATTAAGGTAACTTTTTTCAGTTATTCAGTGAAGGCAATGCCGCCCAGTGTGCACATTCTAAAGTCCTCACAGCTTCAAGTGTTAATGAAAAAGTGCCATTACTAAAATTCAACCTTATGTCATCAGAAACAAGACTTATTTCGCCTGTTATTGAATAGTTTGCAAGTTTTGTTTAGGTATCCTTATTGGCTACGGTCTCATTGTTGTTACTCTAAATACAAAGCAACTCGTCTCTTGAATTTTTATTATACCAACCGTAATAAATTTTGAATCTTGTACTGTAGACCGCATGGGTTTCCACTTGTGCCCTTAACATGAATTTAATGAAAGTTATATTGTTTACGTAACAGTGAAAATAACAGCTGATCCACAAGGCGCCATGGCTCTTTGTTGGTACTTTAAAATATAAAAATTTCCTTCCCAACTATAACTGGAGAACGTTTGATATTGTTACCTAGCATTAATATTTGTTAACTGAAGCATTAAGATAAATTCTAACTACTTATTTTATGAGTTTATCCACTGGAACTGCGTACTGTTGTCCTTTATTGCTCATAACGCAGATTATCCCGTAGGTACTCCTTTTTGAAAATGATTATTTGACTATAAACAGAGGGATATAAACGCGTAATCTTTGAATTTGTATCTTAAGTAGATAAAAACGTAATTTTTGTAAGTGCAGTATATTTTACTGGATAAGCACTTAAAATATTACAGCATTACAAAACAACAATTGTATAAAAGATATTTACATTTTTCAATATCAGTTTGTAATTCTCAAGTAATCAAACCGATTTGAATCTATCGCGGTCAATATATTTGAATCAATGGCACGTGTACAGGTCCACTATGCAGTACACCTTTGAACGAATATTCCAGGTAGGATCCCAAAAAAATGATTTAAAGTAGGGGAGTGAGGGGTCCCATCCATTTTTTTGGGCAAGGTGGGCCCATATAACGCGGTGCGGCTGCCCGTAGCGCTCATTCACTAGATCGTTCTCGACTACAACGAAGCTCCCAAAAGTTCTCCATCATTTTTACCTGTCACGTGCGCAGCTAAACGTCCTTGTTCACCAAAATGCTTCAAGGAATTCAACACAAACCGTCCGAGTTTCACGTTGCCTTCGTGAAAAACGACGCTCCGAGAATGGTGGCCATTGCACCAGCTCCTGAAAGAAAATATTTGACCCTGGATCTGCAGACTGATAAGAAGAAATACAATTACAAGAACAACGCGTACAACGGTCCTCAAGCGGCTTCAATCGCGAGGAGGAATGCCCGGGAAAGGAATCGTGTAAAACAAGTGAACGACGGATTCAATGCTTTGAGGAAGAGACTGCCTGCTGCTGTAATTGCTGCTTTATCTGGAGGTGCTCGTCGTGGATCCGGCAAGAAGCTCAGCAAAGTTGACACACTCAAAATGGTCGTGGAATACATCAGGTATTTGCAAAACTTGATTGATGAAAGTGATTCAGCGCACGGGGTTACAAGGACCGCGCAGGCTGTGGATTCGCAAGCGCCTTACGACATAGACGAAGGTATTTTTGATGGAAGTTCTCCGTATTCAGACTCTGTGCCATCACCAGCTGGTTCAGAAAGTTCGTCAGGAGTGTCATCTGCGTACTCAAGTGGTTACATCCCTAACAACTATCAGACCCAAGGACAAGTGAGTCCTATGGATGAAGATGATTTACTAGATGCTATAACGTGGTGGCAGCATAAGTAAATAATCAAACAAGTGTCCTTATGTACTTACGTGATGTCTAGTCTTACGAGTTGACGAACTCTAAATAATTTATTGCCTTCATAAATTAGGGAAATATTTGTGTGTAAACGGTCAATAAGATATTGTAAATAAAAATGTTATTGTTATGGCTGTGACTGTACATTTTGTATAAATTATATTCGAGTAAAATAATATTATGTTACTCAAAATGTAAATATGTATAAAAGAACGCTAATATAAATAAAAATATACAATTGAATACAAATATACTTTGTGGTTTTAATATCATTTTTTATTGTTGTTTATACTAAGTTCAAGTGATGAGAAAGCGCAACTTTATTCCTTAGTTTAAGGATTAATATAAGTTTGAGTTTCACATTTCCCTACAAACATATTAGGTACTTGTATGAATCAGCGCTTTACCGTCTACGAAATGGCTACTATCATGTCCTGGGTACTATAAACTTCCAATAATAAAATTAAAGGGTTAATGTAAACGAGAAACAAAAAGCTTTCTACTTTCCTTTAGCTCATCGCTATCGCAATCCTTCAAGTATGTAGGTACTATGTTTGTGAGGAATTGCTATTGGTATATGTCAAGTGACAGGGATTTATTCAAATCAGAAGCATTGTGTGTTGAATTTTTTTTATAATGGATAATAGACAAAATAGTGTCAATTTATAATATTGTTAATTTATGACTGCTACGCTAGAGGTCTTGGGTTTGATTACCCGTTCGAGCAAAAAGTGTTATTTTGTTTTTCTATGAAATTCTCAGTAGCAGCTCGGAGTTAGGATTTGTGCCCGGTTAATGGCAATAGGCTCGCCCCTTATTACATTTGACCTAAATATACCGGCGATCTGTGCGTGTACATTGTTACACCTCTGCCTAACCCTACGGGGAATACAGGCGTGATGATATATTGTATGATATTGTTTTCTACAAGTTAAATACGTCTATTTCGTTATGGTTTAAATCGGATAATACGGTTTGGATCGTAGCAAAGTTTTGAAAGTAGTACTTAGGCAGATACTTATTATGTATCGATTGAGGTTTTTTAACATCTTTCGTTCTTCTTTCGTCCCGTACGAGATTGAACGCCTCAAGCTGCAGCAAAGCCTAAAAGCTGAACACAAATTTCGATAAAAGTGTGAAAATAAATAAATTACCTGTGAATCCATTATCGAATGAAACGGTAAATGAGATACGAAACCTCGTAGAGATAGCCGTGCAGGATTATTTTATCTTCGTAGATTTAAAAAAGTGCTGATACGGCCAGCGAGCTTGATTAAGCCATCGATGCGCAAACGCAGCTCCGGTACATTGTTATACAAGATTAATGGTGTTCACCAAGATAAGGAGGTGGGAGCTAAATGCATTTACATGTGCGAATAAAAAGACACTGATAAAGGTACAAAGAAGCTCGCGACGAATAAAAATGGTACCATTTATCGTGACACATACAGTCGCCGCGAATGTCGTGCTTGTTGCAGAGCTAAAAGTTAATTGGTCGAACATGTTTGTAGGTGGCATTCACTGAGATTAAAATATTTTTTACACCCACCTATCTGTTTTCAAATGATTGTTTCAAAGTAATGCAGGGTAAGTAAGCCACATTTGGGAGATTTACCTAATTAAATTCTCATATAGAGTCCAGCTTAAAACGGATCAGGCAAAAGTTCTAGACAATTACAACGGCTTCAGCTTATAGTTTGTCCTAGCATTTAAGGACTCGCACGATATCTCATGTTGTCGTCCAACATAAATTAACATTAGGTTTAATAAAACTTTTAATAGCTCGCGTGTCGTGGTATCCGTGTGTAAAACAAACAGATTTATATGCAATCGCAGATTGTGGTTTACGATTATGGAAAATGCTGATAGAAGAGGAAGCTAACGAGTAATTAAACCTAATGCGAGTCACTGCAGACGTTAACTCACGTAATTGCGATTAATATTTTTACGATCAGCCACTCTGGCAGGCACGTGGGAAAGTGATCCGAGCGCTACAATGAAGCTGCGTGTTCCGTCTTTCAGTATAAAAGATTATTTCTTTAAAAACCTGAGGTTTGCATTACGTTGCTTTTATTTGCTTCCGTTCTGTAAAAAGGTTCGCTACAATGGATTTGACAATGATTTTGGCGAATTCCGGAAACTATTAATTCTATCAGAGCTTTGTATCGATAATCTTATTATTTGGGGCACGTGAGCTTTGTTGTGTTCGTGATGTTTGCGAATACTCGACGATAAGGCAGACGTATATGGGGTACATTTGTGCGCTTTGGGCTGTTGCTCGTATTTACTTTTGAATTAGAACAAACGCATCGCAAATACTTTAAAGTGCCTACAAAATGTATACAATGTTCTCTGTAAGCTTTTAATTTTCTAAACATAAAATATTAAGGTCTGAAACTTTTACGATTAAATAAAACTGGGCAAAGTTATGTCGGTGATATAACCTGCATTAGTTTTCAGTATACTGCCGTCTAATATTAAATCTGGATTAGAATAAAGATTATTATAAACTTGGGCTCCCTTTGCTTCTTATTTTGCTAAGGAACCCTTTTTTCAATAAGGCATTGAATAGTCCAAATTCCTCAGAAATATTAGAAATAAATACGTTTGTTTATACACTCACTTAATACTTTATCTCGCTAAATCAGTTAACCAGTGTTTGGCATAGATAATATCTCTTTGTTGTTCCGTGTCTGTAAGCACTATTGTTCGTAATTCGCTCAACTTGCGGTACAAACTGGACTAAGCGATTGTTATTGTTAATTTTCTATAATCTCTTTCATACTATTCAATGGGTTCGTTCATTTGTTATATTTTAATTAATCTCTCACTTTCACTGGTATTGTGTTTATAATTAATGGTTGTCTGGAAATAAATCGTTGAAATTAATTTTTGAACGACATACTTTTCTTTGGAGAGATGAGCTACATTTTAATAACTGTGTATGAAGTGATCAAGGAATGTTAAAAAATTAAATAGTAATTGTTTTTCAATATAATTATGTTCTCGGCACCGTTGGCGCTGTCGCTGAGAGATTGACTGCTGGTTCGATTCCTACACGGAACATAGTCAAAGTCAAAGTTAAAGCATTTATTTCAATTAGACCATTTACAGGCACTTTTGAATTGTCAAGAAGTTATATAGGTATATTTGTATATTCTATAGGTAGTTGTTCCCAGTATGGTTGTTTGTCTATATGTGTGTAAGTGCCCTAAGAGAAATTCCCAGTGTGGGTGAACGTTTTGTCTTTGAAAGATAAGAAAAAGTAATTTCGTAATTTCGAGACATCTAAAAACTGTTTTGTGCGGCGGTACCGGTAGGTAAAGACGTAATTGGTACAATGATACGAGACAAGTAAGAGCCATCACTTATGCAAATGGTTTATAACCCGACTCAGTTCCGACGCGGGACCGCCACATGATTTATTACAAATCGGTACATTATATACTTGAATACATTTACCATACACATGTAACTTTGATCTTAAACACCGAACTTAAGACATTATTTATCGTTTTATTATTGATAATTATCATGTTATTAGATTATTTATACACTGGATTGTGGAGATTAACGGTATTATAACGTATTAACGGTAGTAATTTGTACTATATTGCTATCAATAAGATCTATTTATGGCACTCAACACAGAACTTAATAATAAAGTAATACAAGATGGAAGTAAGCATTCTTAGAAAAAAAAATCAAACATTTTATTTACAATGACTAATTTTACACATACCATCATTCCATCACGCCAGTATTCCCCTAATGGTAAGGCAGAGATGTACCAATGACACCCACAGTTCGCCGGTATGTTTAGGTCCCATGTCCCAGGCCGAGCCTATTGCCATTAACCTGGCACAAATCCTAACTCCGAGCTGCTGCTGAGAATTTTACAGAAAATCCCAATAAAACTTTTTGCTCGACTTGGGAATCGAACCCAAGACCTCTAGCGTAGCAGTCGCGCTTAGGACCACTAGGCTAACGAGGCAGTCTAATTAACAAATTTTATTTTTTTATTTGACCAATCATTATTAAATTACATTCAACCCTTTTACAAATGCCTACAACAGTTACCACATAAGTTATGTTCAGACAGAGAGAAGAAATAAGGCTAGCGGCGGACAGGTCCTCGTACATAAATAATCGTCGGATATCGGCTTCCTTCGTCGGCGCTGCGCGGGCGCTGGGAACCCGCGATGTGATCGACGCGGCCCGGGTCACGCGCATATCACTGTTGTGCTATCGACATGGGGATGGAGTAATGATTAAAATGGCTATTTAGGTATTGTACTAACTAATTATAACAATTCGATAGATGACACCATTAAACAATAATTCCAAGACATGACTTTACAAAAAGAACAGTTTATTTTAGCCCTGAAAACCCGATGGATTTTTAAATAACAATAAAATTCGATTTTTATTTGCTTTGAAACCAATACATTGTTTGTGCATTGAGATGTCAAAAAAGTGACGTCATCATCATGTATTGTCGCACAAAATCTATGGGGGTTAGTGGTGTCATCTACCCAATTACGAACAACAAATCGAATGAAAAAAAAATTAAAGAAAATAATATATTTTTTTCATACTAATTAAATTTGAACGAAAAGTTAAACGTAGTTTTAGTAAATAAAAATGAAATACCTACCTACCGTCAATAATCGGTAGATATTGAAAAGGAAAAACTAAATAAATCTTTCTTAAAAATAAATATTAACATCTGTCGACCAGTAGCAGATTCAAAAGAAGATAATTACAATTTATAATTAGTTGTGTTGCGTTGAAAGCGTGGCCACTTGACCGCAAAACAAAAAGTATCACCTTTCAAGAAAACGTGAATTGTGATATCCGATAGTGCCAATACCAATATTGTTGAGCACACATTTTAAAATTGTTGAATGAAATGAAGTTATAATTATTAATTTTGTTCTCGCTCCTGAATATGGCATGCTTCCATATAGAAAAAAAAAAAACCTTTTGAATTTCTTAAACATTCGCAATCGGAAGATACTCTTCTGTGATGTGCAATTTGAGAATGATTTCCGCATGAAATACATCAAATAACCAACTCTCATGTTGCTACGTTTTTTCTACGTTTCCTCCGTCTTTTAAAACACTTCACTGCGGTTCGATTTGTATGAAATTGTCCGGGTTTCTCTAAGGGCACATTGTAACATCTGTTTTTTCTTATAATTTCGTACTTCAAATTGCGCAACATCGTTTACCACGTACTTTAGTGGCTTCAATATTATTACAATATAAATAAAAAATACCTTTTAACGATACCGACGCATTTTATTTCATTTTAATGGCACTTAAGTTGGAAACATACCGAAAATGTATTTTATTAGATTTCGAAGCTCGGAATGTGTGAGTATCGGCTACCGGGGTGTGTAATAAATATTAGTAGATTCATATAGACATATCGTATTTTATAAACTAGTCATTTACAAGCGGTAACACTAGTAACATTCGTAAATATGTCGTTGTGCATGTGTTTATGTGAACTTCGGCTAGTGATGTGACGCAGTACCACTGATACAATCAATCGATTCGATATAATGTTAAAACAGAAGCCCGTTGACTGTTTAAAGTGTTCAATAAGGCAGGTGTTGTGCCAATTGACATCAATGGACTAAACTGCATCGATTTAAAAGCAATAACATGATATTGCAATACTATAACGTGTAATAAGGTGTACCAAATTAAATGTCCTTAAGTGTAAGAAAAGTGACATAAAAGTTAAAAGTATTTTCCTCATTCGAACAGTAAATATTAGTCGTGAAATCGATTATTTTTGCATAATAGCATCGAGTCGAGTAGTATGTAGGGAGTTGATCACACCATTAACATGGACACGGGATGAAGATGTTAGTTTAGTAGACAGGACAGTGGCAATGCAGTGATTTAGATAGAACACCGCTGTGCCCAGCGTGACCTTACTGTAATAACTTACAATAGAAATTATTGATTTTATTATACATTCGATATTCATTCAATTCTATCGATGTTAGCCGATAAAATAAAGTTCCAATGTGGTTAAGATGTTTCTAGAAATATTAAATAAATAAATAGGTACTTACTTCATAAATGGGTACTTACGATATCAAAAATGTAATCAAAACTTGTATCTACGTATCGGAGAAAACTTAAAAGAATTAGAAATGCAAGTAGTTGTAAAACTTAAATAATTATATCTATACTAATATTATCAAGCTAATGAGTTTGTTTGTTCGGTTGAATGCGCTAATCTCAGGAAATACTGGTTTGAATTGAAAAAATATTTTTGTGTTGGATACTTCCTTTATCGAGGAAGGCTTTAGGCTTTATAACATCACGCTACGACCCACAGGAGAGGAGCAGTAACCAAAGACGTAACTTAACGCGGGTGGAAAAAACCACGCGAACGAAGTCGCTAGTAGAAGCTAGTGTTATGTAAGTGTACTGTGATATAAGTGATTACACATTTTCAAGAATTTATATTATTATCTTTTACGATATCAAACATTGATTAGTAAGATAAACCACCAAAAGGAAATCTGCAAGAAAAGTATACACTTCAAGAATTATTAGAAGATAAATCTAATGCAATCGTCCACAGAAAAATTGTACAGCCAATCAAATGCTAAAACAACTTACGTATAAAACTTTAATTGAAATGAATGCACCTTGCCCTAGATTTATAAGTTAACAAAAAATATATTCTGAAGAGGACAGCTAAAGGAGTGATCCTTAAAATGTCGGCGTGAATCTCATAAAAGGGATTATAGGTTTGAGAAGCTTAATGCTCTAGGATTCAATTAGGTGAAATAAGCTTAAGTGGGTTGTATCCGCTGTTATGACAGCAGTCAAATTACCAGGACCTGTCGCTTCCGCCGTATTACGAAACTTTTAGTGAGGGTGACGAGTAATGACGTAATGCTATGCTTTTAAGCCCGGCACAAATGTAGACACTTTTTGTTACTGTCACTGGACACCACGCAGTTGCTGTGTGCGGTAACGTCTACCGACAAAGTTGCCGGTTGCTACTACCGGACGCTTTCGGTGCTTGGTCAAATATTCCGTCAGTGTCCCGTGTGCGACACAGGCAACTAATGTGTGCAACATTTTTTTTACTCCATACAATTTGTATGGAACTTATTATTGTTGCTTGTGAACACACAAGCAACAATAATACACACACACTGAATAGTTTCTAGTGAAACACCACTAGAAACTATTCAGTGTCTAGTTGAATAAGAGATCTGCAGTCGGAGGATGCAAAGAAAACCAATTTACTTAAAACAATTTATTGAATAATAGAATTACAATAGAATTATAACTTAGATAGTTGATAATTGGTCGATGGTTGTACCAAGAATGAATTGTTATTTTATTACAAGGTGTAGGTTTTCAAATAAGCTATTGTGAAATAAAAGTGACGCGATGGGAATGCATATTCTGCTGAGTCGGCTCCTCGTGTCAGCGCCTCGTGCCGGCCGCGGTTGCGATGTGCAGTATTGGTCTCAGCAATCGTCAGCGTTTCCCGGCTTGTACTGTGGCGTAACAAATTGCTAACCCCGGACACTTTTGTAATCGGCGTCCAGTGAGTGTCAAGAGAAAGCAACAGGTAACCACAGTGCCTGCGTATGAGTGAGTAGATTCTATACTAATTAAATATAAATAAAAACTGGTTACCAGTAGCTTGTGCCAGACACCAGACACTAAAGTGTCTACGTTCGCGCAGGGCCTTAATTTAATGTTTATTTTTGGATAGTTGATTTGATTGAAATGTGATGACGAATCCCACAGTTGAATTAAAATGTGAACTTGATACGGGTATGCAGGTACCGTACGATTCTGTTTATTGTGAGTTCTAATCAAAAGTTCGTCCTTCAGAAAATGTGCTGCAGTTTCAAGTAGGACCACCATTTCTTTATGATTCCTTATGGCCCTATTTACTCAGTTTAGCAAAAGTAATTAGCGATTTTTTGATAAAATTTCTGATTAAATTACAGGAAGAATTCCTAATTGTCGGATAAATTTCGGAGGTGCTGGAGTCGTGTTAGACCAACATGAAGATCAACTATTAAGAATGAAAAAATATGATTGTATTCACTAAAACAAATTCGAAAATTAAAATAGACGCCTTTTATGTAGGTATGCTTAATGAACATTTATCTGTTGTACTTGTGAACTTAAGAGTCAAGTGTAGGTTACAGATAGCGCTATCATTAATGCACTGGCGCATGTATTTCTACAGTATGCGGGTAGTGATGCCAAACACTCTTAACAGAAGGCAGTAAGGTGGATTTTTGAATAACATTGGAACGTCTACTTGATATTCGCGCAAGTTCATTGTTAGTAGTATTCAGGACGTGACGGACAGTTAGTACAGGTATCGTCAACGTGCAAACTTGATAAGTGTACTGGCATGTTGCCTCCAACGAAAGCATTGCATTCTAGGTATTTACACCACTATTTATTACGAATTGTATCAATCACAATGTTTGGTATAAAAGCCTACAGCAAAGTAAAGATTATTAAATATAAATAATATAATATAATATTTAATCATGGCATTGATTTAAATCGGCATTTGTATATTGTTAAATTGGTTCATTAAAAATCACAAAATGCATGTTTATTAAACAAGATTAGCAGTAAAACCTAAAGTAACCTATAACGGGCCATTTTTTTTTTCAATTGATCTTAATAACAACCTTAATGTTTAAATAAAAATTGCCAAAATTATTAAATAAATAAAACCAGCCTATTTTGACCCACTGCGTGGCAGGCTTTTTCTCATTTCTATAGAAAAGGGTCACAAAGGCAAATGATACAGCATTATGTACACCACATTAAAAACAGGAACCTGTCCAAAGTTCACACGTTATTCAAAAGTATTTTTCACTCAGTTTGAAAAAGGCATCAAAAACTCCAAAGTTTCGGAAAAATAATGTTCCCACGTAGTGTGCGAATAGCTTCCGCATCAGGTGCAGAATCGAAAGGGTTCGTCAATCTCAAAGGGGTCCCATTATTATTGTTATTCTGATTGACAATCGCCCTCTCAAGTCGAGCCTTTTTTCTGCCAGATATAAAACTAATATTGGTAGGTCCCATCCTCTTCCGCCAGCTTTTTTGTACGTCACTGCACTGCATTTAGTTTAAGGAAAAAAGTTACTTTATTTGAATTGCTTTTAGTCTTTTTATGACGTTCTATATCAAATTTATATTAAGTTTACAATTACGTTCAACGACCTTTTTCTTTGAGCATCCTATTTCTCCGTGGGTACAAGATTTGTGGTGTTAGAATTTTGTCGTTAGTGATCCAGTTTTTCAAATAAAGTAATTAATTACTTCAAGGTCAATAAATTCTGAACAGGCCTATAACGGTGATAAGAACATCCAAAGGGTTACCACCCAAAGGCGAGAATGGAATTTTATTTAATTACATTATCTAATTAGATACAGCGTACACAATAATGCTTGCATCTGCGTTTAGTTCCGTAAATTAACAGCTAGAAGTGTACAACCGAAAACTGTTTGTACTACGATATGTTAAAGCTGTGTTTTGGTTGTTTTGAACTTCACTTGTTGGTGTCTGCTCCACGCGAGAAGTGTCGCCGGCGTGATGAATGGCCACGCGTTGATTTAAAGGGGTACATTTGAATGAAAGAGCTTGATATTGTGTATCTCTGTAAACTATCCTTAAATGCAATAAAACTATAAAGTAACCTTAACATACGAGCACTTAACCTGAATAAAAAATATTGATTTTAAAGAAAAAAAACTGATAAAAGATTCCAGCCATAATTGACATGAGGTGCGAAAAAACGATATCCAATATTGAGATCGAATCTGAGCTTGTAAGACAAATCGCTCCCAACAATGTCACCCGTTGGGTGCTCAAAGACAGCATTCGGACCCATTCATCCATTTTTTAGTTCATGAGGTACAATTAACAATGACAGCGGTCAGGTTGCGTGTAAAAAATTACCGTGGAACGAGTTTTTCCGAAATGTAGAGCCCAAGTTTTTTTTTCAATCTGTATGAATGAGGATGAGGATTTTATTGCATTTAGTATTTTGTTCATATATTTATATTTTATGATGTTGCATCAAAAAATTCTGGCGGCGTATAAAAGGTGAGATTTACATCGGTCTTCTTTGTGCCTTCTGTGGGTGATCTCGTTTGACAAAAGTGTTAACATTTTTGTCCATAAAATATTTTGACTTCTCTCTTAATGCACATAAGCGGACAGGTTACATTTTTTAATAATGTATAGTGGAATTTTGTTTGTTGTCATTTTAGATGCAAATGTCTTATTTATGATTTTTATCGGTGATTATACTTTTTTAACCATCTATGATTCTAGAAGCAAAGTAAAACATCTTAAGTATTTATTCATTTTTTCAAGTAGGAATATTCAAATTCAAATTTTGAAATATAAAATCGTCTCTAGTGAATATTCTTGCATCAACATACCATCACGCCTGTATTCCCCGAAAGGTTAGGCAGAGGTGTACCTATGCACACCCACAGTTCGCCGGTATGTTTAGGTCCCATGTAATAGGGGGCGAGCCTATTGCCATTAAACGGTCACAAATCCTAACTCCGAACTGCCACTGAGAATTTCATAGAAAAACTCAATAACACTTTTTGCTCGACCTGAAAATCGAACCCAAGACCTCTAGCGTAGCAGTCGCGCTTGGGACCACCAGGCTATCGAAGCAGTTAATTCTTGCATCAATTCAAATAAATAAATCGCAATGGCAGATTACTGATCAATAAACATTTAAACCCAATTTCTGATACACGCGAGTAAAGCCGCAGGCAAAGAGATTATATTTATGTGTTTATTACAGAATAAGTTTAATGATTGCATATCATGATTCCACCACCAGCGCTCACAACATCACGACATGATAAAAATTAATTACCGTTTTATTAAGTAATAGCCTTGAGCAACCAGCGCAAATGGAAGGGTTACACTTTAAGACCGAACAACCCTTAAAAGTTCTTCAGAAACATTCATTAAAACCTTTACTTAATCATTCAAAGTGGTTTAATTATCGGTTGTCTAGTGTTCGTCAAAAGCAGGTTATTAAAAACTATTAGAATATTTCAAATTGTAGATTCTTCACCCTTTCTGCCCTTGACAGGTCCAAGCTCTAATTTAGCTAAAACTATGATTGCCGGTTATTTGCTATAATGAAATTAATTACCCAAAACTTGGTTCTTTTAAATGAAACATTTAAAAAGAATGATCGATTATGATAAAATGAGTTCACATTTTATACTATGAATGCCAAAGGATTATGTTTCATTTGTATCTCTGTTTTCAATTCACAATCGACAAACAACGATAGCATCGAGTCGTGGACGCCTGTCAAAAGTTATATTTATTTTCTTTACAAATTCATAGAATTGTGCGAAATCACAGTGGAGATGTTTGCGGGTTCCCTGGTATTATGCGCGGGCGCTCCGTTTGTCCGCAGAAAGCTCCCCAACCCTTTGGCGACACAATGCGCGTCACTAATCTAGATCATGTGCGCTATTGTGTGTCATTGAAGGTGCGGCTCCCTTCGCCCCGCGCCCATACCGCTCTCTCTCAGCGGGGAGAAGCGCGGCCCCGGGATATCTCACTCGATGTCGATTTATAAGAAATTACAGCGCCGCGGGTGCCAGGTAGTTGCTCCCACGGATGCATACAGTACACAATGCAAAAACTTTGCTCTCCAAATTTCACTAGTAAACCAAACAGGAAATGAAAAATATTATTTCTTCCTATTGGCACTTTGTGTTCGACCATTATTCAGCATTATGTGTATAGATTAAAATATTTCGTAAATGGCTTCCGAATTCTTTTTCATTGTGTTATTACTTTCTCCGTGATCGTAAATTACGGTTGATCGTTGAAGGAAGATCGCTCCATGATTAGAGTCCGCTCGGCCAATCATTAACGTATGTGCAACAATTTCGTTAATAATTATGTAAAAATATTGGAAGCGGTCTCATGTGTGTTTAACTGCTTATTACTTTGTAACCTGGGGCTTGGACTAACGGAGCGATAACTTATAAATGTGTTAGAGTCGAATGATTTAAGAACGATTTTTTTTAAGCGTGGGCTGAAGTCCATTAAGTTTCAAAGATCCACTGGAAGGAACTACGCAATGTAGATAACAATATTTTTTAGTATAATTTAATGTTTGACACATAATAAACTTCATGTAAAATATTGTATTTGTCTTTAATTAATGTTTACGGAGCTATTACATTCATACAAACTAAGACTAACTTCTCTTTTGATTAATTATTATTATCGATGTAAATCAACCACGTGGGATATTTTCTTACATTTCTCATAAATGTGTTCTTAGGAAAGCAACTGGTAGATTCTTATCAGATACTACAACTAAACTATTTTTTGCCACTCTATGCCACTGTTGTTCTATATCGCGGGTGAATGGGCGGCGTGTGCCCAAAGGACAAGTTGAGTGTCATCCCGCGGACACCGCTTAATTGGCACGAATAATTTTGTCGTACGACTCGTACGCAAACTACCAGCTCTTATAACAGTATACTGGAAGTGATCGAGCACCGAATGATACGAGTTCGATTTGTTATTCGGGCGATTAACTTAGGTATCGATTCAACTGAGCGTGAGGAATTTTAATGGAAGATTAAAAAAACATACCTTTCAGGTTATATTGCAAATATACAAAGCAATTGACACACTATACCGAACTCTTGGAATCGATGTGTTGATAGGTGTTGACTATAACATATTACCAAGCAAAATAGTTCTTAGCTTAACATAAACCTGTCTAAATAATTCAAGAAATTGAGCACAAATAATGTGTTCTCTATAAAAATAGAAGAAAAGACGTCATTAGCTATTGCTTTTGTCTAGGCTAACCATGGCTTTCAGATAACTATGTATTATGCAATTTACCGATCACACGAAGTTGTCTAATAAAGCATCCTATTAAACTCAGAAAACAGAAATAATCACGAGCCGCAAGCAGCGTCTTGTTGAAAAACTAAAAAGAGTAAATAAAACACAAAAAGTACAACAGTGTGCTGTACTTTTGTGTTAACACAATGAAAAGACGATTATCATATAAACAATTTAACACCTCGCGTATAAAGGGTGGTACAGACACAAAGACACGGTGCGCGCGTACGAGATCATGTTAAGATTGCAGCTTATCACACATCTACAATTGTTGGTACAAACATTTGAAGAGCATCTTATTTGATTTGTTTTTTATTCAGTGTCAAAATGCTTTCATTGGTACAAAAGGTACTTCTTTATCGTTTTGTAATAGTAAAACATTTTCTGCCATTAAAATTCGTGATGGCAGGCTAATCTCATTTATTATGTATTTTATAAGTTTATCTTTGATTTCACTGACATCGATGAAGGAAAAACGCATGACGACAAAAAATACTATAATTAATTTAAGATGAGCAAGCGTGGTGATCAATTCTTGTGCCTTCTCATTAGGACAAAATGCCTATACCAACCCCCTATGCACCCTATACATATGCTTGTATTTCTAAATGTTAAAGGACAGATAAATTATGTAAAATCTACTGCTAAAACAAAAGTCATTATTAAATACGCTAAAACAACTTTAAAATAAATATGTTCATAAGTTAAACGTGAACCATCGCTAACTTACGTTAACACTTACGATTAAAGCCAATTGTATACCCAGTTGTATTCTGTAAGGAATTTTAATTATTATCTAGTTTCAGCTTGTATTTCGAAAATTATGGTGTGGCTATTCGTACACATGTTAAGGTGGGAACAACATGGCAAACTGATGCTTATCTCAGTGTGTGAGACAAATATCTTCCACGTCCAACAATGTCGCTGAACATAGAACACCTCTTCTGTGATTTATATATTTTTAAATTAATTGGGTGCATGTCTCTATGTAATTTTGAAAGGTTTGTTCTGTTCAAAATAAGAAGGCTTGTCTTGTATGTGAGAGTGTATGCACACCATCACGTCTGTATTTCCCGAAGGGTAAGGCAGAGATATACCAATGTACACCCACAGTTCGCTGGTATGTTTAGGTCCCAAACCTATATCCATTAACCGGGCGCAAATCCTAACTCCGAACTGCTACTGAGAATTTCATAGAAAAACCCAATGACACTTTGCTGGACCTGGGATTCGAACTCAAGACCTCCGTAGCAGTAGCGCTTAAGACCACTAGGCCAACGAGGCAGTTAGTGTATGTAGTTTATACTAATATTATAAAGAGGAAAGGCCTTTTTTTGTTTGTTTATACCGAATAAGTCCCGTAACTACTAGATCGCTTTTTTTAACAATAGATAGCTACACTATTCCTGAGTAACATGCAACATCATGCTACGACACAGTAGCCAAAGACGTGACTTAACACGGGTGAATTAAGCCAAGCGGGTAAAGTCTCAGATGGAAGTTACTTCGTAATATATTCGTAGTGTAATATCGGCACTAAATAAAAGAAGTTCCACACTTCCCGTGTAAATAAAACAAAGAAGATGCTGCATAAAAACATTATGCGAACAGCATTTCCTGCCAAAAGTGATGATTATAGTCATTATACCTGTACACTAAGAACTAGTGTTTTACAACTAAAATTAAGGTTCTCATTTTAAGAACATTTTTTTTAAACAATTTATTTATTTAAAAAAGGAATATAATAAGAGAATACAGACAAGTCATTGCATAGATAATACAGAGTATTAAAGTTCAGATCTAGACTATATATCTATCTTAATATAGTACACAGAATGACTATTCTTCAAAGGTAAAATTTTACCTGCAAGTTTAATTGATAAAGGAGAATCGCTAGGCTGCAATGAATACACGCGTAAAACAATACACGAATGCACACACACCAACACGTACACGCGTATTAAGTTGAATAGATTTTTACATTCGTTACGTTCGAAATTGCCATTTTTTCTCGTTTCCCATGAAGCCATAAGGCACGTGTATAAATCCCTGCGCAAGCGCATGGCCTAGGGGGTGGACGCTTCCTTTTTACTTCACCTTTGTTACGCTTGCCAGCGAATTTATTTCTTATTCGCGCGTTGAGTTGCGCTTCCTGGGCGGTTGACTGTACCCGCCGGCGGTGGGCTATGTGACATACTGATCATTAAAATTATATGCTATTCTTTATAACGATGACGAACGAGATGAGATGAGATGATGATGAGATGTATGTACGTAGACGAGGCTAAAGAAGTATGTAAGGATCGTAACAGGTGGCGTTCTTTGGTTTCTGCCTACCTCCATGGGAAAAACGCGTGAGTTTATGTATGTGTATGTATACGTATGTGTATTATATATAAGCATAAGATACATTTTTGTATAACTGGTTCCAAAGACAAAAATAGTAAAAAAACTTATAGTACCGCAGTACGATTTTTTTTTCTTTAATTTTTTTTTTTACAAGCCTTTTAATGTAATGATCATGCCAGGCTCATCGTAGCCTAAGAGGAGAGAAATGCTAACCGCAGTATGATGATGTTAGTAAAATTAGTGACACTGCATACTCCCATGATAACTTTGTAAACCTTTACGATACCCTTCAGAGGTTCAGGAGTGGCCATATTTAAAACTTGGTGCGCTGTATTCGTTAGAAGTTTATGAAGCTATTGTTAAAATTTCAATAATTTTTAACATGTTAACAAAATCTTAAATAAAAATAAAAGATTATTATATAGTAGTCTCTTACCATTTGCCGATAATTTATTGTAAACCAAGACTAAATAAAAAAAGTCGACATTTATTTCTAGGTACTAGAATCATGTCATTCGTTCGGTCTACAAAAAGTGCTACAAGAAAATCGTAGCGCGCTACGAACAACCTACGACTATTGTTGGTCAGACAATTTGTTCGTGTGTACGCCGCTGTCGGCAGCGGGAGCATTCGTTAATCCGCGGATGACTGTAAACTCTTTATTCTTTGGTGTTTTAAGAAAGTACATACCTACCTATATGTGGGTTATGTACTATTACAAACAATATGTATGTATGTTTGTTACAACTGCCTTGGTAGCCTAGTGGTCTTAAGCGCAACTGCTACGCTAGAGGTCTTGGGGTTCGATTCCCAGGTCGAGCAAAAAGTGTTATTAGGTTTTTCTATGGAATTCTCACTAGCAGCTCGGAGTTAGGATTTGTGCCCGGTTAATGGCAATAGGCTCGCCCCCTATTACATGGGACTTAAAAATACCGGCGAACTGTGGGTGTAAATTGGTACACCTCTGCCTATCCCTTCGAGGAATACAGGCGTGACGGTATGTATGTATTATATACATTTATATGCCTGCAAAATAATTGTCTTCCCTTTGTTTAAACTTTATAGCTTTACGTTAAATCGACACAGGATTCATGATTTTTATTGTTTGTAGGTTTACAATATATAATGAGTAAATAGCGTATTATAAAGTTTAATTGTTTATCGATATCGGTTGTTAAGTTATTTAGATATATCTCTATCTATTTGCTGATTGTACAGTCTCGTGGGAAAGGCTTCGCTTCGCTTGTATCCGTTCAATTGCAATACTTTTGTTTTTGATTATTTTTAGTCAGATAAATGCAAATGAAGTGGTTCGTACTCTTACATGAATGTGGTCTTAATTGCTCGTGAAATAGTGAATGAAATCATTAGTGACAATAATTTATGATCTTTCAAATATTTGAAACCAATTAATTAGTATGAATTACGTCGTGACGGAGATGTTGGTCTTTAATATTAAAGGAGGCTTTATAGGATGACATTTTGTTATAATACGCTGTTTAAGAATTTAGATGATAACATTTACAGAGGATCATCTTTCTTTTCTTAAAAAAAAAACTACGTTTACAAGGAATTTCTCCAGCGTCATGTGTGCATTTACAAAAATTTCCGTGGAGGAATCAAACCCGCGACACGTAGCACAGCAGTAAATTGCTCAGCGACTGTGCCAACAGTATTGTCTTAACATATGTATTAAAAGAATACATTAAACGCTGGTTTTTTTTATAATAAAAATGATAGTCCATTGTAGTTCTCATGCAGAAAAAGTATGAGCACTAATCACCATACTGGCTCAGGGCGGATTGGTGATTTCAAATTTATATTTATTATACATCTCGGTTCTTTATTATGTTTTTCGAAATAGAAAAAATGACAACGAACCTTACCCGTGCCGAGTTGCGAAGCCAGGGCCAAAATGCGTTCTAGGCTTATTAAAAAAAACATTCGTTATTCTCGGAATAAATGTGTTACCAACATCTTACATAAGTACCCGTATTTATAATAAATCGTAAAACATCTCCATCTCCCTGATTAATCGATTACCCTGATCCTGTACTCAAAATCGTCCGATCCAATTTATAAGCCAAAGATCAAAGCTGCCATAAATATCGGCACTTTGATACGGTATATCACGCATAACTAAATTCTAATGCTACTAATTGGATGCAAATCTAACCTGAATACTAACAAGCGGTGTTTAGTTCGGTCAGATGTTATAAATCAAGTGGACCAGATCTTACGGATAACGTCTTTCCCTCATAAATATGTAGCAAAAAATATGGTCCAAATGTGGTTTGAACAGTGGCCCTCCGCAGTACAGCCCGGGGCTAGCGATTTTGGTCTTTATTTATTTTTTCATTTTGCTTTTCTATAATTGCCCCCAATATTTCAAAAGTTTATTACTCCGTGTGAAATATTGGTGCACGTAAAAACACAGATGTAGTAAAGGGTTAATTATTGTGTTTTAGATTAATCGTGGTACGTAATTGCCTGATAAATGAGTAAAGATTTGAATAAGTAGGTATATTTTAAAAGTAGCCGCTAATTATTTAAGAATTGAACAGGTATGTGCATTACTATTAATGAGCAACATGTCCGCAATGTAATTACAAGTAAAAAAAGAAGTTTAGTGTTTAATGTTAATTTTCCATTTACTTGAAGTCATTACGTAGATACGAAGTTATTTATAGGTATGTAACCGAACGCATGTACCTAAGTATAACTAATTGATTAAAATATTTCATTTTATTACTCAGTCTTAATGTCTGTATATAAATAGGTGATAATGTAACACCTTACCTTAATTATGTGAATCATTAGGTGATATCATACCGTCTGAAATGATTTAGGTATAATTGTTGTTATCCGTTTAAGCGGTATAAATCTTGTGTTGTTACGCTGTGTGATTTATGTGCTGCGCGTACGCCGATCGCTGCCGTAGGAGACGGTTTCCCACGTCCGCTCTTGTCAGTAATTATTATTCAACATTTATTTCGAGTCAGCAGCTACTACGAAAATTGGGAATAAAGTTTAATTTGCTTATATTATTGAGGAAGTAATTGTTCTAAAATAACTACTGCCGTAATTTTTTTTCGAGTATAAATATTGGTAGGACATTTAAATACTGGAGAGATGAGGCACGAAAAAGTGAGTGATGGAAGTAGTGAAGGGAGGCCTTTATCTAGGAGTTAGACAGAACAAGCTTACAAAAAAATTGTACGAATAAAAAAAAAATCAAGTTAAATACAAAATATAGTTTAGTTAACTGGCTGTGGTCGAGTAAACAAAGTTATTATCTTTTTATTTATACGCATGCGCAACACGACGTTAAAAATGTTCGCATTCTTTCCGAGGGGTGGTCCAAAATATAAAACACAAGTAAAAGCCAAAAACCATTAATTGTAAAAGAACGTTAGATTTTTTTGCACATTATTATCCCGTTCCATAGATACGTCCCGGGGACGTATTTGATAAAGCCGTCGAGACTCTTATCAAGGGGTGAAGTCGTTTTAGAATTGGCGCCATACAGATTAAGATAACTGCCCTTAATGTGTTAATTAAAAAAAAATACTTTTCTTTTTTCACACGCGTTATCAACCACTTAAGTAAATGAAGATAGGGGTACATTATCGCGGTTTTTACACTTATAAAAGCGTTAAAATTTAATCAATGAGAGGTGTAGTACGTCAGAATCCACATAATTCATTATCAGAATCTGGGGGCATTAATTGGCATTTAAAATAATTAATTTGGTCATTAAACAATTTAAATTAATTGCGAGGAGTTTGCGATGCTAAAGTGCTTGACTTTTATTACAACTTGACTAAGTTATTATCTCTTATATTGGGTGATAATGGGTGCCTCACAAATCAGTAATGAATGGAAGCTTTATTATGTAAATTAAAGCAGTTGATAGTAATGTATAATGACTGATAAAAGTTTTTATTTAAAGAATGAATAGGTACGTTCTCGTTCGATTACAAAGGAAATAAATATAAATATATACACAAACCTACGTTTATATTTTTAATTTAAAATTTTCTGAAATGATATCCTTACTTTTTACGTAATTATAATAAGTTTAAAATTTTTATAAGTTCGTAGGTACATGGAATCTTGACGTTATGTCTATATCAACAAAAGACTCTGTGCATTTTTCCAATACACATAACTTTTTATGGCGCAATAAATATATTTCATTAATACACAATATTTATACGTTGGCATTGTGATGTCTTCTAGCTCCGAAGATTTATGTACGAACACAAAACATTTTATAGGGGGATGGCTCGTTAACACCAATGTAAACGTCGACCAGTGAAATATCTTAGTTACTGCCGGTAACAGTAACGGGCCGTTGTTTACTTTACCACTCGTATCATTGACATTCAAATTTTGAAGAATTAATAGGGACTGTGTTATGACCACTATTGAACACGTCATAATATTTTGAAGAATAGAATCTCTTTTAGTACGGCTCGTAAAACAGAAAGTGTCTGTTTATTAGAATTTCGATATGTAGGTGACCTTTTTATTATTAACTAGTAATATCCGGACAATATTTGCTGTGGCTCGTCTTATAAAAAAAGTTTACAAACACACACTTCTGTTAAAATGCAATGAAGTGTAAAAAATTCAAATCAATCTGTCAACGCTACGTGTGGCTACGCTAGATATCTTGGGTTCGATTCCCAGGTCGAGCAAAAGCGTTATTTGGTTTTTCTATGAGATTCTCAGTAGCAGCTCGGAGTTAGGATTTGTGCCCGGTTAATGGCAATAGGCTCGCCTCCTATTACATGGCATCTAAACATACCGGCGAACTGTGGGTGTACATTGTTACACCTCTGCCTAACCCTTCGGGGAATACAGGCGTGATGGCATTTAATGCGTTATGTCAATCTGTCAACTACGTTTCAAGTATTGTGGATACAAACATACGGACGCTAAAGGCTCATGTACGAGTGTATAGAAGACCTTAAAAACCATTAGAAGCTGGAAAGCCCTGCAAGATCAACCTTAAAATATCGATATCTTCCCGTAACTTGGCTACGAAGTCAGTCATCAGAATTATAAGATAAAATTTATCTCATACTAGCTAAATACCCCTCGGTGTCACCCGCGTTCTGTTAGGTCTTTGGTTACTACTCCGTTCCTGCTAGTCGTAGCGTGATGTTCTATATGTATAAACCTTCCTCTTGAATCATCTGACTTCAAATTATCTATTGACTTCAAAATTAGGCAAACCGGTTCAGCCGTTCTCGAGTTTTAGCGAGACTAACGAACAGCAATTGATTTTTATATATATAGATATCATCGGGAAAAAGCTAAGATGATGATGTCGATGACCTCTTAACAGAGCGCGAACTGAAGAATTGATAAGTGTAAGTAAATGTTTACTATAATTACTTACTTTAAGAATCAGGTAATTACGGTTATCTACAAAATATTGTGCCTGTATTTAACAACTTTTACCTTTGTTTGTAGCGCTCATTAGTAAAGAGATTACAATTTTACTTGTGGTATTCCTTGTCCATATCATAGTGCACTTTAATTAACGGCTTTATTTAGTAATTATTTTTTTTCTCTACGTCGTGATGGGCTAGTGGTTAACGCCTTTCATTCATAAGGTTATGTGTTCTATACCGGGCAAGTACCAATGTGACTTCTTCAACTAATATTTGTACAACAACATACAACATACCATCACGCCTGTATTCCCCGAAGGGTTAGGCAGGGGTGTACCAATGTACACCCACAATACGCCGGTATGTTTAGGTCCCATGTAATAGGGGGCGAGCCTATTGCCATTAACCGGGCACAAATCCTAACTCCGAGCCGCTACTGAGAGTTTCATAGAAAAACCCAATAACACTTTTTGCTCGACCTGGGAATCGAACCCAAGACCTCGTCGCGCTTAGGATCACTAGGCTAATGAGGCAGTTATATTTATACATACCTTCTAAGTTTACATCGGTAACGGAAAACATTGTGAGGAAACCTGGATCGAAATCGCCAATCCACCCTTAGTTAGCGCGGTGCTCAATGCTCGTGCCTGCTCTGCTTTAGAAGAAGCTGTTGCCTTGCAGTGGGACAAAAATAGGCTGGTATTATTATTTCTGTCGGATAACTATCTAATCTATCTGTTGATGACGTTCGGTTGATGATTGTCTATACTATAGATTGAGATTCCAGGATCGCTAGACCTTTGTCATTTTAGAATATCCAGTAAATTAAACTTTAAAATTAGCCGACATACTTAAACTATTAGGTACCTTTTTCTATCTGATAGCTCTGACCTGAAAAATGGCCCAACATTAAACTAACAAGTGCGCACTTTTTCTTAACTAACCCTACATAAATATTAATATTACTTCTGTATCTATTCTCAAAATATTAAGTCATATTAAAATGATGTCACTGTGTAGACTTTGGGATCTTGAACAAACGGCTACTTATCAAGCTATACATGTCCAGTTTATGCTGATCTCTTATTGTATAGGATTTCCATACAATGCTTATACTGGAAATTTACCAGCCGTACCATTAGTATTAACTCTCAAAAATTGTCAAAGAAGCGTGCCACTACAGATGGAACTTTCTATATCAATACAATCAATTTCACTGACACACATTCGCACCTGGGGTTAGCATGTGCCAATCTGCACAGTTGTACAATTTCGTCTATCCAAAAGTGTAGGGTTGCACAAAGAAAGGGGTATTGTAAATAGAAAGTTTTTGCGCAAACTGTCATCGGGTTATCTGTCCGACCGTGAGCACCCGTCTTTAGGATTTCATCTGTCCTGCAGCTTGTTTTTTGTGCGGTAAGCAGGAGTTTCTGCATCTACTTTGTCGCTTTTGCCCTAATTAAGATGATGTAGACAGTATTGTGATGGTTTTCGCTTTTCTTTAGAAACATTATTTTCAATATCAAATATTGCCTTTTCTTCATCTTTCGTATCTATAAAATATTGCCGGACCCATTAAGCGTTGGTCTCTGATCGGATCTCTCTCGGATCTGGTCCAATTCTTAATATAAACCTTCCACACAAAAAAATCATTAAGATCGGTCCAACTATTTAGAAGGAGTTCAGTCACAGCCAGAAGAATAGAAAATAATAATTATGCAAACTAATCTACATTTTATTATACTTCTACACTCATATTATAAAGAGGAAATTTTTGTTTGCTTGTTTGTTTGTAACGAATAGATTCCGAAACTACTAGACCGATTTTAACCATTGTGTCATTGGTGACACAATGGTTAAAATTATTGATGGTGATTGATCGCTAGGTAATGGTACCTAGCTACATTATTCCTGAGTAACATAGGCTATATTACATCACGCTACGACCCACGGGAGCAAAGCAGTAACGAAAGACGTAACTTAACGCGAGTAAAATAAGCCACGCGGGCGAAGTCATGGGCAGTTCGTATTTTATTTATTTATGTATAAAGAGATAAAATAGTTGGTTTGTAAGGGGTAACCTTAGGAAGTGCTGTTCTTATTACAGAAGGTCTTTTACTGTTAAACACTTCATTATTGAGGAATGTCATAGGATATGTTTTATGTCTTGACTTCCACGCGAATAAAGTTGCCGGTAGTAGCTAATTATATATAAAAACACAAAATTAAAAATTTTAGGTAACCCCCGACATACGAAAAAAATCACTACTGTAGCTAACAAAAGAGCTGATAACTTCGAAACCGCTGTACCGATTTCAATCAAACAAAGCTAAGAACACTCCCGACTAATTAACCTTTCAAACACAAAAAACAAAATCGGTTTATGCGTTTGGGAGCTACGATGCCACAGACACACACACACACACTTACACACACACAGACATGTCAAACTATAACACCCCGTCGTTTTTACGTCGGGGGTTAAAAATAGGTTGAGGTACCAATCAGTGACAAAATTCATGATCGGGTAGGTGGTGATACTAAATTAAGCTTAATATATTTAAAGGTGTAGAAGAGACAGGCAAGTAATGTAGGTACGTTACTTTGACATAAATAACCGGACAATTAAAGGAAAAGTGGTAAAATATATATCAAAGCCCATGATAAACAGGGATTTTAATTATCCTGCGCTACTTTCGCGAATTCCGCATTTATATCAAGGCGGATGTTGAAAAAAATACTACGAATAAAGTACATTCGCGTACGTAAACATTTCAATTTGTTTTTGTTATTATTATTTTCGCAGTAGCACTGTTTAATACTAAGTATTAGATAATAATGACATTCTTTTTGTATTTCTGTTTGCCATACATTTACGGCAATAATAATGTTGGAAGGATTTTTCACCAGTGAACTTTTAGATGACGCAAAG
The DNA here is from genome assembly GCA_947462355.1 of Caradrina kadenii. NCBI lineage: Eukaryota > Metazoa > Arthropoda > Insecta > Lepidoptera > Noctuidae > Caradrina > Caradrina kadenii. The sequence goes on along the minus strand of OX381677.1, from coordinate 5,893,559 downwards.
AAAAACTTTGATTAGTAACAACTTTAACAAAACTATTGTTGACAACTTTTAGGTCTTAATTACAGTTTATCACTTTCATTCACGTTATTCGCATTCCTTATTTTCAATTAATTTCTTTCGATTAGGAGGAACCATTTAGTATAAAAGTGCACGGATCTAAAGTTTATTATCATACTAGACTTTACAAAAATAGTGTACCTAGTTTAAATATATACTGCTGTTATTAATTCAAAAATAAAGTCACATAAATCTTATTCCCTTTGCGCTCGTCTGTACTTGACGATGACAAAGCTGTGGCTTGTGCCACTCACAGCACCTGAGCCGTGACACCTTGCTACTACCCGCAATCCTTCGCATCTGCCGCACTGGCCATGCCACTCATTGCTAGCCCGCACTAAAACTATACGCGTAACTACCTCATTTAATTGCATTGCATTGTTTGACAGACGAGTAAAACTTAAGTGTGAGTTAGGATTTTATTAGTTCTTACACTTATACAAGTGTATGATGGTAAGATTTAAATAAAAGCCTGATGAAAATATTCAATGTTCAAGTCATGGCATTCATTTCAATTACACCATTTACAGGCACTTTTGAATTCTTAAGAAGTTACTGTTTAAACTTGAAGGTCGTTGTAAAATGTAGGTCTCTATGGAGAACGAGCAAGAAACTCCACGGGCACTCTTTTCTTTTAATTCGGTTTTAATAAAATCTTGGTAGTACATAAGCATTTATATATAATGATTTCCATTATGTCTAAATGAAGCCCAAGCGGATTTTCAACATACATTGAGTAGTGAAAAGAAAAGTGTGAAATAAACAAAGTTTTTGAAATTTGTGAAACAAAGAACTTTCCCTTTCACTCTGGTATAATCTCCGCATTTTCTGTCTAACTGATGACTTACTTTGTTGATAACAAGGTTCATTTTTGATAAAATGAACCTAAAATAAACTACACCTTGCTTTCTCAATATACTCTACATAAACTCATACCTGGTTATCGATTATTACACCAAATTCTAAGTAGCAGTAGAATCAATTTCACGGTACAAAAACATTGTTTAAAATAATTCCCAGTGAATGACGTGTTTTGTAAACATATTATCGATGTAACAGTCTGTAAGGGAACAATTTGTCTGTCGAAGCAAGAGATTTGATCTTATCACCTCCATTGTGGCTGAGTTTGGTTCAAGATTACGTTCAGCCATGTCTTAAAGGTTTATTTTATGAATTGTTCGGTTAAAAATTACTTGTTCGTGGGTGTTATTGGAAAAATTTTGCTGGTGAGCGTGAAATTTGTTTCTGTGTTGAAAAAAATGAGAGAGTTAAATATTTTTAACGATTAGTAAGTTGACAGGCGCGAGAAAAGAAAAAAGTATTAATTTTGTTGATATTATGTTAATATCTTGATTTCCTATAACTACATGTGATAATGAGTATTTGTCACGACACCCAACAATTAGTTTAACATGATAAGTTAATGAATTTTTTATTAGTCATATCGATACAAATGATGTAACTCATAAAATTATATTTGTACATAATTGAAACATATACATTCTAAAACCCATGTGGAGACGTGTTCGGTTAGACACATCAATATTAGTGGACAGAACCAATGACAAAAATATATTTCGCTTATAATATGAATTCCATTCTATATCCAAAAATATGAAAATTGATGAATGGAGCGCTGTCAGAAGTTATATTTATTTTCTTTACAAATTCACAGAATCTGTGCGAATCCGTCGAGATGTTTTGCGGGTATCGACGCATTATGCGCGGGCGCTGCGTTTGTGTTGCACACAATGCAACCCTTTGGCGACACAATGCACGTCACTAATCTAGATCATGTGCGCTATTGTCACCCACACAATGAATATCTTGGACATCTCATTCGATGTCGATATGAAAGATGTTACGACAATGAATGCAACCGTTGGGTGCCGCCCAGTGTTTTACCACTGGTTAGCGGCCAGAGGTCGACGGGTAAATTAACGTTTTCTATTACGGTTTATTATGAGCTAACCGCAGTGTCGACAATCGTTATCCTAAACATGCTTATTTATAATCGTAGCATCGTGCTTGTGCCGGGGGCGCGCGGCGTCCGATCCTTTGAGTGCGGTCATACATCACGGTTCCTAAGTAGACAGTATATCAACCGATATTCAGAGTAATTAGCCCTTTGGCGACGGACCTCCGGGATTTATTGTGGTAGGGCGGTAATGTGGCCGACAGCCGTGTTGCCGGCTTTTGTTCTCCAGCCCCGAAATATTCAATTGGGTTATTATTTCGTGCGTTAAGTAGATCTGTCGGGAACTGTTGAAGAAGCTATGGCCACCTATTATTAGGTAAGTGCGCTTCGGTGTCCTGTGTAGAGAGGTAAATTAATATTTAAAGGTGGTTATACGTAAGCATGACGTCTATGATAACATCGCTTCCTGATTGTATGTCGGTGGTAGATACGGAAGATTATGGAAGGATACATTAATTTTTTTTTTTAAATTCAAATCAAAATCAGTTTGTCTCTTAACCGATACCTATTAAGTGCTCTTTGGCTTACCGTTTTACCAAAGGAATATAAAGTTGCGGAACATGTGAACTCAATTCTATTATCACTTAGATAACTTTCCGACAAAAGAGTTAGGATGTTGCACAAAAAGGGGCGCTAATCAGTTCAGTTGCTACCGCGATCCGTCAATTAATTAAGTTGCCGTAGATATGAGAGGCGACAAAGAGACAGCCGCCGGGAAAATGCTACCACTTCACAATATCACGACTGTTATCATATAAAAGAACCTTATTATCTTATGCATAGAGGAGATTTTGTTAGATTTCATCGATAGTTGGTGCATTAGCTACCGTAGGCGACGGCTCGTGATAACGCGGAGTGCAGCAACATCGTAAAACATCATTAGCAAGATAAACAGCCTAAAAGTAGCCTTTATTAAACCGAACGCAGGAAGTTATACAGATATGTATGCAACTTGATTAATGTGTGGAGAAACTCAGATTCGTTGATAAATTGACGAGACAAAAAATTAAAAAAAAATACGTTTTCAGATGTAAAAAATAACTTATAATCACTACTGTTGGCGTATTTGTTATAGGTGGTATTGTGATAGGTGTTATTTTGGCAAATTACAGACGAAAGGTAAAATTAGTGAAAAATATTCCCAAGAAAACAGTAATTTTATCTCTGTTAAGTCGTTAATAGAACAAACAATCTTATTGTGTGGACGGTGCGACATGAAAAAAATAACAAAGCCGGCCGATGTTAGAAAACTTAATTTTACACCCGAATCAAAACTTCATCCCGTATTGTATTTGTATGGTGCTAACCAATTCTCTTTTGTTGCGACTCCGCCCACGCTTATTATCAGATGTTTGGATGGCATGTCATTTTTTATCAAAACAATAACGTTTTTTATAGAAACAGTAGGGTAACACAGTCGCTCTCACGCGTGATGCTACAAGTGAATTTGTCAAAAGGTCTAACAATGCAGTCAAATATAATTTACGTTGATATATAAATTATACCACCTAGCTATTGTGTTCCTAGAAACAAGGAAGAGATGTTTAAAAAAACTCAAGGAACGAGTTATCTTAGTGTTTGTTTGTTACTAAAATGGCTTCTCTCTGCTAAACAACAAATAGATTTCAATCTCTTTTATAAATTCCTTAGTAATACGTATTTGAGAGTTTGTAATTTTTGACCTCTGATGCAAAAACCACGGGGTGTTATAAGTTTGACGTGTCTATGTGTGTGTGTGTCTGTCTGTGGGATCGTAGCTCCCGAACGTATGAACCGATTTTGATTTGGTTTTTTGTGTTTGAAAGGTTTTTGATTAGTCGGAAGTGTTCTTTTGTTTGATGGAAATCGGTTCAGCGGTTTCAAAGTTTTCAGCGGTTTTGTTAGCTACGGTAGTGATTTTTCTCTTCTGTCGGGGGTTACTTATAATAAATCATAACAACCTGTAATCAAATTTATGGCAACAACACGTTAGTCAAACAGGTCCGAAGAGCAATTAGCGTAAGTTTAAAACGATCACATCCTAATCCCAATCTCAAGGTACAGACATTTCGACAAGTTTTTGGTTGTCACTGAAATGAGACTAGCTTTGAAATATTTTTAGCTACGAGAAATTATTGACCTTAGAGTCAATCAAATCTTATGATTAAAAGGTACTTACTGCCAAGATACTAGCTATTTCTCGTAGCTATTAAGAGTAAGTAGGCCCGTAGACATCATACATGCACTTAAAGCCTAGCCATGTTTCTCCTAATCTTTTCCCCGTAATATATGACGGCTTCATAAGGGTTGCGTGCTACAATTTACTTGGCCAATATCTTAATAAAAACAACACAAAATTACAGTTATCCGTGTCCACGTTCGCGACCTTTAAAAAAATAATACCAGTATATCCACCCACATTGGTTATAAATTAATAGAATCTGCCCTCATCGTGTGTCATATAATAATGGTTGATTGGGCTCGTGTGAGGTATTTTTTTATTATTTTTAGGGAATATCTCGACGCGATCGCACAGCGTCCCGCTAATTCTCTACATCTGGACAACGATGATTTATTATATCTAAAGGGTAATAACAGTATTGACACAAACCAACGGTCGGGTTGTTTGGTTAAAAAACTATGGGAATAAAACATTTTTTAAGTGAAACATTTTAATACCCGACTTATCGAGAAAAATTGCAGGTAATTTGTCACTGAAATGATGGAAAGTTTTGAATATTGTATCTTTACAATTATGATTAATTACCGAATATTTTAAAGAGATTACACTTAATTTCAGTTACAAGAAGTAAGAACATATTGTCGCTGTTTATTTTGTTAATTTCATCTTATATAATAACTAGCTTCTGCTCGCTACTTCGTCCGCGTAGTTTTTTCACTCGCATTAGGTTACGTCTTTGGTTACTGCTCGGCTACTATTGGTCGTAGCGTGGTGTTATATAGCCTTCCTTGATAAATGTACTATCCATCACAAAAACATTTTTTCAATTCTAACCAGTAGTGCCTGAAATTAGCGCGTTCAACCAAACATACAGACTTTTCAGCTTTATAAATAGAGATAGATAGATAGATAATAATATCGGCCTATTATTGTTTCACTGTGGGGCAAAGGCTTCTTTTCATAATTGTAAGTCTGAGTTTTCTTACGATGTTTTCATTCACGGATGTCTGTGATGTCCGAGATAAATTTAGAAATTACGTATGAATTGAAAAAATCACAGTGGTATCGAACCTGCAGCCTCATGCATTAGAGACGAGCGCGTTTACTACTTGTACAATCGTCTAGGTAATAAGAGTTGATGGCAGGGGTTGTTCTGGGTTTTGCTGCTTATGTATGTAAGTTTATTTGTTTGTAAACGCACCCATGATATAGAAGGTAGTCTTCGTGTGTGGCAACGTTCTTTTATTAAAAATAAATATTTTATGCCACGACCAATGTTTCTCAAGTAACTAAAAGCAACTAATGATCAATTAGAACGTCAGAGTTGTATGCGGTATGACGTTATCAATAGACCAATCAATATTGTCGCTTATCCCTATGACATAATCCCTATGTGACCTACAGTGACAGTAAAAGCCTTTTAATGTATTTTCAAGTGAACACTTTCTACTGTAAAGATAACATGCCATCATCACGCCTGTATTTCCCGAAGGGTTTAAGCAGAGGTGTACTAATGCACAATTGCACACCCGCAGTTTGCCGGCAAGTTTAGGTCTCATGTAGTAGGTGGTGAGCCTATTGCCATTAATCGGGCACAAATCCTAACTACGAGCTGCTAACGAGAATTTCAGAGAAAAACCCAATAATATTTTGCTCGACCTGGGAATCGTACCTAAGATCTCTAGTCGCGCTAAGGACCAATAGGCTAACGGGGCAGTTAAGCCTATTACTGTAAAGATAGCATATAAAAATCTCATATCGTATTTTATATCGTGTGAACTAAACCTTTGATTTATTTTTGCTTTTTTAAAATGACTTATGGTAAATAAAGTCTACAGAACCAGACACTGATTCGTTCATTATGCGAATTTGTGTTGTTTTGTGAGGGGCTCGGTCGCTTGCCGCTATTCTGTTGACAAGTTTAATTGTTTTCGTATATAGTAAGTACTTTTAAAGGTCTATATTTCAAGATTCTATTTTCATAAGTTTTTCTTATTTTATTATTAGATTATTGATGGTAATGGATTCACCATTTCGAATGAGTTTCGATCAAATAATTTAACACTTAAAAATTCCGTTCCATTTTTGAATATCTAAAGGCCTTATTGTAATTAAAAATGTTCGAAATCTAGTCGCAATCTTATCTTAGCGAGAATTTCAAAATCTTATCGAAAATAGAAGGATTTTTAACAGAATGAGATTGAGATTGGAATGCAAACGTTCTTAGAAGTTACTAGAATTGCTCCCCTGGTCAATAGTGTCTATTGAAAGGTAGTGAAATAGGCTCTTGTTAGATAATTACCACCTATAAAATATAGACTCTTTTACACACGGATAAATTATCCATGTGTAAATGTTTTAGAGTTTATTCGGCGAATTCTATCTTCAGTCAAGGGGCATAAAAAATACATTGGCCATCTTTCTAGGTCTAGGTCGTAGGCGATCATCTTCCCCGTGACTATAGATATGGCTTTGGACTTTGTCCATAAATAACGACGGAAAATATTAAAAAAAAAAATACTACTGAAGATTTAATAAGTATGTTAAGTACTTCTGTGTGCATGAGAAAGTCGGTGTTGAGAAGTACTCATACCTTTATGCAGGGTCTAAGGGTCATCAGAGAATAATTATAATTATTCATTAATAAAATGAATATCCTGCTCGATTACTAATTTGATAGTTATTGACGTTAGACTGATAGGACAAAGCGATTTTTTTAAGAATGTATTTGAAATTAACTTGATAAAATAAGCATTATGTGTTTGAAAAACTAATTGATACACTTTATAACTCGTTTGGTCTCACGACATTTTTACACCTGTAGTTCGGTATAAAAACCAGTAGTATGTGCAGCTTGCACGCTTCTTTAAACAAAGGAATATAAATACCAACAGTTCGATTCAATAAATAGTTTTAATTTCTTATCCTAACTTACATATAATTAAGGTATATTTACAATATCATCGACTCGGCCGATAACACAAAGTGCGTTCTTACAGTTTCGGTAATATCAGTAATAGGTAACGTGTACTATCGACCATTTTGTTTTACAATTTATGCTTAAAGTATTATAATAACAGCCTATACCAAACAATTGTTTTTTTTATAAAATCATCTGCACAATTTAGAGGTATTTTATACAGTCAAACACTTGACAAGTGTACTTACAATAAAAAAATTAACACCTACCCCAAAGAACAATATTTTTTATAAATTGAGCAGTCAGATGTTTTTTCTGCAAAAAAGTCAGTACAGTAATCCAAAACTTAATTAATTACCCCGCAATTAAAACTAAGACTTAACACGTAAATATTAAAGGCACTATTGATTTGACTAGATATACAAGAGTCTTTTCGAATGTATAAACGACCAATGCACTATTCTTAAATAATGGACATCGTTTTCGGAGGGTTGGGTCCAGTTGTGTCACGCACAACGTTTCATCTGTGAACAAAAGATAATAAACATTAGATTCGTTAATTCGATAGCTCCTTGTTGCTAAACAGGTGTAAGTATTAATCTTGAATTTTCATTTAATAAACAGGGCACACATGTTAAAAACACTTTTCAGCTGAGTAAAGAAAATGTATGTCAACTTACGTGATTGTTATTTTTGTTGCCACCATGAGATGACGTCTAGTAGCTCGTCTTCATCCATAGGGCCGAGCTGTTGTTGCGTCGTCGGCGTGACCTCGTATCGATCAGCTGAGTATGCCGACGACACCCCCGACGAACACTCGGAGGGCGCAGGAGAGTCGGGCTTCTCAGAACAAGGAGATCCACTTCCATAGAAGAAACCATCGTCCATATCCATCGTCGTCATCGGCTGTAATGTATTTCCATTTGGAATATTTTCTCTGTTTTCCTGATCCCGAGTGATACCCAAGGCAGCGTCGCTTTCTTCGAGGATTTGTTGCAAATATCTAATATATTCTACTACCATCCTCAGTGTGTCAACTTTACTTAGCTTCTTGCCAGATCCTCTGCGGGCACCACCTGATAACGCAGTGACAACAGACGCAGGCAGGTGTCTTCGCAGTGCGTTGAATCCGTCATTCACTTGCTTCACACGATTGCGTTCCCGAGCGTTACGTCTCGCGATGGACGCGGCTTGGGGTCCAGTGTAAGGGTTTGTTCTAAAGTGCACCTTTTTCCTGTACTGTAGATTCGGCGGTGTATCATGTGTTACATAATTTTTTTCAGGAGCAGGAGCAATCGGTATATTTCTCTTCTCTACGGGCGACTTCGCTAACGTCGCTGAAGGATATCCGGACGCGACGACTACGTAGTTCGTCTGACCTTGAACGAGTTGAATTTCTTGTAGCATTTTACGTGCGATTGGCGCGGGCGTTCACGGCGGATAAAGAGCACGACCGGTCGGCGCGGCTATCGGGAAAGCACTGCGCGATAGGGGAAGGCTTTGTGGGAGCTTTCGGTTAGAAGCGAGCGCGAGCGGCGGCAATGGAGCTTCACGTACAAGTGAGTCGCCGGCGCACGCGCACGCGTTATATCACCTGCGCCGGCTGCAAAAAATATAAATTTTAAAATTCTCTTCCCCTATTATTTTCGATCATCCCTTCCCCCTGTACGTGCGGGTTCGTACCTGGCATGGTGGTTGGGGGGTGCGCGGCGCGGGGTGAGTGGCTAACGCGTGCCCAGTTTCTTTTTCCGCTGACCACTGAATGCTGTAAAATAAAATACAAAATGAATAGCTTTCGTAGCAATGACTCGTAACTGCACATTTTCATAACACTTAAATGAATCATGAATGGCTCCTAGTAATATTCACTTATGGACACAAAGATACGTATAATAAATATTAACAGGTTAATTTAAGTGCCCATAAATATCTGCGGAATTACCGTTAATGCGCTGCCACTAAAAGGGATGAAGAGATATTGTCACATAATCAGCGTATCGATGTCTTTATATTTAAAATAAATCAATCGTCTTAAGAATCCACATCAGTATTATCAGTTTCAATCTCATCGAGTGTTTGAGTTTAAAGGTATTTCTTATAAAGGCAAGTCGTATTCGAACCTGCTGGATAAAAGTCGCATCAGTGTTTATCGGTACATTATCGATAAAATACATTGACATTTACGTTAATGAAACCAATTCTGGAAATTGGGGAATGGAGTTGTGATGTTGTAAATGTAATGGTAATAATCCTATTACATATGTATACGCGTGTAGACCACTCTTCAAGTACGTTGGCTTGATTAAAAATGTTTACTTTGTTAATTAGTCGAGCTCTCTATGAAGGGAACTGTTTTCATTTTGAATAGCAATCAGTTTAAATAAAGATAGGCTGTATCGTGTTGATTAAAAGTTTTAAGGCCAATAAAGTTCATTAAACTTTAGTAATGTAAGCTCATAGTTTCAAGTAAGTATAAGTATGTCTTTTATAATAGTGTAAATATTTCCTGTTTCATTTTATAGGTACGTTTTAAATGACTAACTCAAGTCATTACTGCCCAAGCCACAATAACTTTAACTTAATTATATTTGACAAAAACTCAATAAATATTTAGAGATATGAACGATAATAACGTGTTTTAGCGACAGTTATGCCTTTCCAAGTACTACAACTAACACATAATTTTATAAATATCTTCAATCGACGTATCATCGAATTTATAAACGTTTATTGGATATTTCTAACATTCTTGACGTGAGCATTAGATAATTTTGAATACTTCGGCTGCATTTTTCTTTTCGAAAGTTAATGAAATATCGTCATCTTTTCTTCATTAAAATATGCCAATACCGTTCGTGTGAGTGCAGCCGCCGTGGTGACAGGCCCCGGCGTCTTCACCAGCCCATCATCAATTAGATATAAAACACGCTATGAATTGCACTTCTTATATTTAGTTTTATTTTTTACTCCGTCGGTCCTTTGATCAAAGCAAGGCTACAGTCAATACGTTTGCGTGAATCGAATAACTCTCATTCTATTAAGCTTTACTAATTGAATCGATATGGTTGTTTCGTTGTTAGGTATTTGTTTTCATTAGTTAATACATACTTTGCTCTGTATTAGCGGTTAATAGGTCTCGTATCGAAGTTTTTATCAGATTGTTTTTCAACTTCGCTCGTTAAACGTGTACGTTTTATGATGTTAGTGTTGGCTTCCATTTTCAATTTCACATTCCAAAATAGGACTGTAATTGTTTTCCATATCTTTTGACTTAACAAGTGATAATGGGTTTTTTATTTGACACAATTATTTATGTATATTTTTTGAACTTGATCTACTTATCTCGTATTTGATTTAAATTGACTTCAGTAATAAAGCAGTGGCCAGTCATCTTGTGGGGTTAAGCCCCACGATTTTGTACCGGATATGACCTGCGGGAGGTGCTAATGGGTTCCGTAAATAACCGATATTTTTTCCTGTTATAATTATTATGAATAATCGATCGATGTTCCGTTAGGGTTATGCGAGTTGTTGGGGATTAAATGAAAGACAATAAAATTAAATTGTAACCCCTGCTGGTATTAAATGCTGAAATAAATAAAATTGTATTTTATGAACACCTGAATAAATCCAAAAATCCACCCCCACCACCTAGGAGAAAATGATAAAAGCTATTACTTCTACAGTCATCATCATCTACTTAGCCTTTTAACAACTATGTTGGGGTCGGCTTCCAGTCTAACCGGATGCAGCTGAATATCAGTGCTTTGCATGGAGCGACTGCCTATCTGACCTCCACAACCCAGCTAGTGGGCAACACGATACCTCTTGCTAAGACTGGTTCTCAAACTTTCTGGCTTCAGACTGTCCGTAACAACTGTCAAAGATCTACGAATGACAGCCGGGGCCAACGGCTTTACGTGCACCACCAACTTCCATACTCCAGGCTGCTACTGAGAAATTCGTAATGGAAAAGCTCAATAACACCCGACCCAGAAATCGAACCCAGGACCCCTTGCTCATCAGTCGCTCTTGCGACCACGAGACGTCACGGGGAAGTTAAGTCATACAGTATGTCAGTCTATAACTTCTAGATTCATTGATAAAAATGTAATTACTTTTTCCTTTTGTGAATTGCAAAAAATGAATAGCTAACTACCCATCTTTCAATGACACTAGGATTATTCCCATTTCATCCTGACCACGGGAGCCACATTGTATGCCAATACTAATTTAATATTTTTCAAAAATGACTTACGAGGTGTGAACTAGAAATAATATTTATCGCCGACAAAGGAAGAACACAGTGTTATTAGCGTTCAATGATGTCGTTAAGATCTTCCTACTAACAATAAGCTCAAGTATCATGTTAAGTCTTGTAACATGTCCAATAAGAATGTGACGATATAATTCAAGTCATTGTGTCCGTATTGTAAGGGTACCCACCCTATGCGCCTACGCATCTCAACGCACCACCCACGAAACTGGTTTACAAATTAAGTGCTATAAAATATTAAATTTGTAATTTATTTCTTTTATAAATTGATACGGTTTTTGATTTATATGAATGTTTGAAGGTTTTAGTTTGATTTGTTGTGTGAAAAATTTTTGCATATTTGTGCTGTTTGACTATATATTTAAACAGCACAATATATAATAACCCTCTCTCCCTCCTTATTACATGGGACATAAAAAAATACCGACGAACTGTATGTGAATATTGGTACACCTCTGCCTAACCTTTCGAGGAATTTGTGTAAGTTCTAAGCTGTTTCTGAGCTTTATATTTTTATTTCATTTGGTAAAGAAGAAACTAACGATATATCTACAAGCATAACAATAACGTGTCATGACGACATAGTTAGCGCAGTAGCTGACCGATTAGCTGCTGCGCTGCGTTTTGCAGGTTCGATTCTCGCACGAATCAGCTACAGATATTTGCTCCGGGTCTGGTTGTTTGTGTATGTGAGTTTTACAGTGGGCGGGGTGGGGGGGGGGACGTTTTAAAAAAAGAAAGAATAAAGTCGACAAATCTTCCGATTCAAACAAAGTATCCTTGTATTCAAGAGTTTGTGTTAGTGCAAACAGATGGGATACCAATTCATGACCTCTTACTTTTTCAGTTGATCATTTAATTGAACTATTATACACACGCACACATTAAAAAAAAACGTGTGATGTTATTTGTTTATATGACCCTTTGAACTCGGTGTGCGGTTATGTTCCCCTTTTCAAAACTGTCATAACAATGTCAATTATTTCCCATTACATAAAGCAATTACAATTGGACAAATTATGCTGCTGTGTTAGACGATTATCTACTCTATAAATGGACACTAAAATTGACAATGTTGTTTTTTAATATTTTATTTTTTAGTAAAGTATTTTAAAAACTTTATTTAAACTTGTTGGTATATTTTTTTACTAAAATCTTCATATTTATGAACCTAGTTTGAGTTGCCCTTGACCTGGCTGTGACAAATTAACACGAATTTATGTTTAGGATGATTCGGATTTGGATAACCACTTTAGACGGGGTTTTGATATCTTATGAACTTACTCCTTTCTCTTATATAAATTGTACATACATTATGACTTTACACATACATACCATCACGCCTGTATTCCAAGAAGGATTAGGCAGACGTGTACCAATGTACACCCACAGTTCGCCGGTATGTTTAGGTCCCATGCAATAGGGGGCGAGCCTATTGCCATTAACCGGGCACAAATCCAAACTCCGAACTGTTAGTGAGAATTGCATAGAAAAACTCATTAACACTTTTTGGTTGACCTGGGAATCGAATCGCTTAAGACCACTAGGCTACCGAGGCAGTAACATTATAACTTTATTCAAATTTTTAAGTTCTGTATTTTTGGTTAATTATGTTCATATTTATTGTTCATATCATTATTGCTTCACATTTAATTAAACTATTATCGATTTATTTTAATGAAGTTTTAAATCGATCGATTTAATTTCCCCATACCACCCCGGATACCGTGTGACATTTACATTTTATTTGAGCAATTACCTGGAAATAAAACAATTAGATAAAACAAATGACGTGAGATGCGGAACATCGTGGGATATGGGGGTGAACACAGTAGTGATGTCATGATTATGGGAATAGTGTCATCTGCCATGTATGTCGTTACGCATCACTGGTGTGGGATTGATGGACAGTACACGTAAATAAACATGGAAAATAGACATAAAACCGTTACTTTTAAAATGTTTATGGTATTTGTTAATTCAATAAAAAAGTAAGGTTACAAAAAAAAATACGTGAAAAGTGTCTCCTCTCTAGGAATCCCTCCTGAATTGTAGGTGCGTTTACAAACATATAAATAACCATAAAATCAGACTCGGAACAGCTACTTGTACTTGCGGGAAATTAAATTGATCGATTTAAAACTTCATAAAATTAAATTGATAGTAGTTTAATTAAATGTGGAGCAATAATGATATGAACAATAAATATGAACATAATTAACCAAAATACAGAACTTAAAAAATAGAATACAAGGATTTTTTTTCATACGGGAATCGAACCCGCGATACGCAGCGCAGCAGCCAATTACTAAGTCACTGTACCAACCGTGCCATCAATAACCAAAAATGTTGTTTGTAATGCTTCATCGAAATCGACCTGATCAATAACAAGGGTAACTTACATTAGTAGCTCCTAGCTTCTAGTTGCGGTTCAATGAATACTTCAGTCTCATTAATGCCAAGTTTAAGAATCATAATAAATCATAGATGCAAAGCTCGCCGCCATCGATCACACAATACAACTACCTGATTCGTACCCAATATCGTTTGATTAACGACTTGTTGAGTGACTCCTATTCATCGAATCAAAGGGTGATCGTATTAAGTATTAATAAAGGGAATGTTTTACATTTCATATCAAGCGTGGTTTGCTAACAATGAACGAACATTCCTCTTCTCTGCCAACGAGGTGTGATGCATTGGATTTCTGAAATCATGGCCATGAGACGCGGTTTGATTGTGTGTCGCTAGTTTATTTGGTTTCAATGATTTTTGTAAACTTTTTAAAGAGTTTTTGCTTTGGACTGTAGTAGTTATTGTATTGAGTTTATTCGGTAGGCGTTTCGGGTTAAATAACACTTAAAGCCGAGGCCGTCTATTATAGACAATGAGTCTTGATGCTTTTTTAAACTTATTAATTAATTTCTTTGTAAGTCACTTTAACGTTATTTACTTGAAACGAGTTTGGTCGCAAAAAGCACTTAAGTATCTATTTAGATATAAAGATAAGACTCCAAAGATAAAATGGGTTGTAAAACAAAACCGAAACGAGAAGAAAGTCTGCAGACATTAATAGCATTTCTAAATACTTTTTAAACACGAGAATATACTTGTATTCCCACCTACATGTACTAGGACAGATAACACACGTCTTTTAGACGACATCCAAAATGCAAATAGAATGTCTCGAAGCTTGTAAGACAGTGACACGGGAGCTATCGGGACATCGCATCGGTCTCGGTCCCCGCCGCCGCCACCTACGGGTGACGGGCGCCGACGGACACAGTGACGTCGTCGCATCCGACTTCACCGACACCCCGACACCGATTGTGACCGAGATACGATTCGGCTGTGATTCGATTCGCATTGACCAATCGGATGCGATTGATTGATATTCGAATTTTAAGATAAAGATTTGTGTGCGACAATGATGTTGGATGTATTGGAAGGAAGTCATTTGGAGGTGTGTTGTGGTGGGATTTGCTAGTTTATTTTGTTTTTTTTTTATTATACATTACAAGGCATTGTGCCGTCCACCTTGTGTTTTGATTTTTGGGTAAAATTTATGGCAAAATAAAACAACGTTAAAACCGTAAATTTGTTTTTCTATGTTATTGAAAGCTTCAAATAAAAATGTTTTCCACGTTAATTATTTTTTGACAACATTGTAAGTCTCAATAATGAGTGAACGTGTATCATTTAGTACGCTGTATTTCACAATATCTAACCCTTCGAACATGTGGAGGCCTATAAATAAGGCTAGTTTAGGCAATTGTCTCATTTGCCGACAACAAGCCTTGTCGAACTCGTTTATAGGTTTACGATATCTCGTTAGCAGCGGCGATAAGATGCCCCTAAATAGATAATTAGTATTGTTTCCTTATATCGGCTGCTATTGTGTTATCTTTTTTACTGTCAGTTTTATTGATTTGAACGGAATTGCGACGCCCCTAAGATCGTCATCTCGATGTGTTAACAGCTGAAGAATGAGGAACATAAATAAACCGTCGAATACTGATTGCCAATAAACAAACTCGATATACTTGTTTAATATTTTGTATCATTTAAGTCTCCGAGTGCAGCAGGCGAAACTTAAACAAAACCAGACTTCGGTTTGTGCATTCATTTATTTGTCAAAGTGGTCGCACTAGAAATTAATTTGTTATCGATAAAGTATGTATCATTACATATGGTCAATTCCTAATAAATCTTAACTTGTGCTGTCTACTGAACCAAAGTTATTGGTTCAATATAATGTAATCCAAGTATTTACCCATAAATACAAGATTCAGTAGACGTTTGCATGTTAGACATAATGGTTTAAAGATAACGCCAACAAATCAATTCAAAAAGTTTTCATTTAAATTAGAACGAATCTACATCCAGCACATTATAAAGTAATAGATTTAGTCCTCTAATACTTAAAGCATTAGTTGCAATATTAAATACTCGAAAGGAGAGCAAAAAAGTAAAACAACCAAAAATTTTCCAGAGACGAATAAAGAAAATATCTCAAAGCATCTGCACCGAATCGCGACGAGCCTGTTAATCTGATACCATAAGCAGAAATATTGATGGAAACAAAATTTCTCGTTAAACGTTTCGAAGGAGTACCGTTCGGCGCGTGGCGGTCGTGCGCCCGCCTTGTCCGGCTCGTTTAAAGCCATACCTTAATTACGGCAAGGCGTTATCGAGTAAGAATGTGCACACGCGACATTGGTATTAATTTTAATGAAAGAAGTGTGCGCTTGGGCAGCACCTGCCCGACTCGACGAGTCGTTGGCTTACTGAAAACTACGTGACAGGAAAGCTATAGAGACGGTGTTGTTTTTTTTTGTTTTCTTTTCTTTTTGGTTCTTCGCGCTTTGAGTTTTACTGTTCACTTCATTGACGTCATAATATTTTAGTCAAGTAAGTATGTAGTAGATCTTTTGCTTCGGTTTACTGACTACCTACCTATGTTTAACAAGCATCGTTTAGCTTTAACAACTTATAGAATTACCTTAGGCATATTTTATATTTATTATTTTAGTAAATTCTTTACACATATAATTCTAGAAATGTATAAAATTCATTGAAACAAAAAAAGGGTACATCTAAATTTAAATAAAAAAAATGTTAATTAATTCATAAAAGTTAAAGTCGACTCCACAGACGTCCTATCCATAATTATATCAGAAAAATGTAAGGCCGTCTTCGACCAAAGTATGCCCTTTTTATACGTAGAATTACGGTTGATTTTTCTTCAAAAACATGTTTACAGGTGAGTACATTGAAACATACAATTAATGTTGTCATAAAAATCGTAGACATACATACGGGGTTGTAATTTGATTTCACCGATTTTTGTGAAACAAATATTTAAAAGAGTTTAAAAATTCAATCGTTTATATAAAATACACCTGGAACGTTTGATGTGTAGAAATTAATGTTAATAGGCATGCTTTTGAATGTATGACGCCTTGAACTGCAAGGAATATATTATAGTTAATTACCTTATAATATCCTCGAACTTCAATTATTGTGTGTAATTATTCAGATAAGCATCGAAACTCCTATTTGTATTTCAAGCTTTTAATTTAACTATTTTTTTCAGTAGTCCCATACAGCTTATTATAATAAGTAAAAAAAAAGTAGATGGCAAAATACACATAACACACATACCATCACGCCTGTATTCCCCGAAGGGTTAGGCAGAGGTGTACCAGTGTACACCCACAGTTCGCCGGTACGTTAAGGTCCCATGTAATAGGGGGCGAGCCTATACTAAGAATTTCATAGAAAAACCCAATAAAACTTTTTGCTCGACCTGGGAATCGAACCCAAGACCTCTAGCGTAGCAGTCGCGCTTAGGATCACTAGGCTAACGAGGCCGAGGCCGAGGCCGTTATGGCAAAATACATAAAATAGTAATTGAAATAATTTTCTTATCCCATTAGATATATATTCATTAGGTATCTTTAATTATCAGGATCTTTAAGAGAGATTAAATCGCTCATACAGATCGCGAAATATACAAATCACTAGATTATGAGTTAATAATAATTGTCTTTATGCAGGTGCGATAATACATCTGCGCTCTTGTGTATTCTCCCCCTCTAGTCCTCTATTATTATTTCTAAGAAATTTTAATAAATCAATCATCTCTAATAATATTATAAAACTAAATATTTTTTTGTTTGCTTGTACCTATGAGCCTATTCGGTATTCGCTAAAATCCAGATTTTAGCGATTTTTTCACCAGCAGATAGCTACATTTTTCTTCAGTAACATAGGCTATATAACATCACGCTACAACATACGGGAGCGAAGCAATAACCAAAAACTTAACTTAACGTGAGTTAAATTAGCCACGCGGCCGAAGTCGCGGTCAGTTCGCTAGTTTCATATAATTTAATTACTCCAAGTTACGCTCTTCGGTCTAACAAACAAAATTACTTGGTTAGATCGCAAAAACGTAATACAAGTCCGTGTAATTGATATTCCTGTGCATCATGGATGCTAGTATTTCCATAAATTATGTTCCAAAGATAGAACTTCGCTGTCATACGAGGAGCTGTTATGAGGTTGATATTTTCATGAAACGGTCCTTTATCGCTAACGCAAAGTGATATACAGTCAGTCTGTCATATTACAATACGGTTGTCAACCTACAGTCTTAGGAATTCATTTCTACAATGTTAGTTAAGCTTCTTGCATTCACGTGCATTTCTGTACTAATTCAAATATTGTAAAACATTGATTTTTAATGAGTATGTATGGACTTTCTTGCCCATTATTCTCCAAACGAAACTGCCTTCTGGCAAAGTAGCTGGTTTAATTATTATTTTTCATGTATATGGCGTTTAAAAGTGCCTTTTATTGGCCTAATTGATGATAAACTAAATAAATGATTTGAATTTGACTTTCCATAAAGATATTTAAAGAATTTCAAATTGGCTACTGCAGTTTACCACCTTTTATGAAACCTGAAACTTTAACAAACCGAAAAATTTAAGACTTTGTTATTCAAAACTGAGTCTTAAATCTTCTCGTTAATAATAACAATTTGAAAGGTTCGTCAATTCAGAACATCCCAATCACCGCGTGCCTCATTTGAAACACGCGCCTCGCAACTTCTTAAAGTGTATGCGACAGGTTAATTTCAAGAATAAATTGAAGCTCGACGCGATCGACCGCTTTTATGGGACGACGGCGTGTTTATGCGAGAGGGAACCATAATAGAGGCTTAGTGAGTCCTGGATGGGGACACAGCTGCCCATTGGGCGGGGACAACGGTGCCCAGACGAGGCTTTTGAATTTTTAGTACTTACTTTTCTGCGTAATGTGGAACTTGCTAATAAAGTAATACACGCATACGTATTTTTTTAAATTCTGCCACTTTTTTTTAGCCCCTGACTGCGATAGACTCGGTGACATACATAATTCAAACATTCATGCTGAAGCTAATAGATGATTTAATAGGATTGTGGATATAAATTATTATTATTCGACGTTAACTGACAGTTATAAATAAGGCTTTACGGGTTTCAGGTTGATTGAATTTATCATTATTGAAACAATATGTCCATGAACAAATCAAGTAACTACTGCAACTATTGAACATTACATGGGGCACCAATTAGATTGTTGAGAGGAGTAATGTATTAAACAGAAAGGTTATTTATAGTGACTTGTTAGGAATTAAATACAATATTAAATACTAAAAATACTAAAGTTTTATCTAGATGTTGATCTACCAGAGGTTTTTAATCAAGTCACTGAAAAAAAAAACATAGTAAGTCCGAATAACATTAACTTTTAATAATTGCTTTTAGCTAACTACCAGTTAGTAGGTAGCTGTGAGCTTTAGCGAAAACGTTATCAGAAGATCATGTAAATATTGCTGTACTCAGCATTCTTGATGTTGAGACTAATGTAAGACCCACCAAGAAAAAACGATGACCATAAATATTTTAAAAGTACACCGGAGACTACGATTACCGTAAAACTTAGCGGCAGATCCAATCCAGATAACATGACAAAAGTTTCAACATGTGCACTAACAAATGTATCGAGACACTTCCGAAATTATAACACTTCACAATTTTGAACTCTAAGTCTTTCAAAATAAAGGTGTAAGTGTTATCAATGAACGGTTTCGTAGGTGTTCAGTTGAGTTGGTCATGAGTAAAGAAGTAGGTTCGATACCGATCTCGACTCAAGCTGTTAAACGTACACACATGAACATGCCTGTAACTACTGCTTTTATTAAATGTTTTTTTTTTTGTTCAAATTGCCATTATTGGCTTTTGTTTTAATTTATGATTGGAGGACGACTTTGGGAACATTTTTTTCTCGTTATTCATGAGTTTAACATCTTTTTGAATTGTATTTTAAGTAACTATGAACTATATTAACATAAACACACTTGGCATTAAACAGGTTTTCCTCCTTTACATGGAAATAAAAACAAGACTCGGGTAACGTGACATGTATCGGTATTCCATAATTTCGTACATAATTCTGCAGTTTATTAAAATATAATTATTATAGTATAATTTTATCAAATTATAATGAGAGTAGTACTATAAATAATCTTAAACACTCATAAATCTCTCTATAGATGGTTCGAATAAAGTCACTGTAAGTTCCAACTACATAATTGGTCTTTTTATATGAATTATGCTTCAAGTCAAGTTCTAGTAGTTACTAACACTTACATAATAAACACCACAAAAATAAATTGAATTCTTCTTACAAGTCTGTATATTAATAAACATTTAATTCCTTCAACTTGGGTATTTACATTTATCGATCACATTATAATGTAAGTGAGCTATAAGACACATAAAACATTGTATAATACGAGCAAATCTCCCTACGACCGACATGTATGCGCGCACGCACGGCCGCGCGCGCCCGACGCGGCCTGCCGGTGAATTTTAAACTTTCATTAGTAACCCACAAATGTAATCGTTTACATTAAATCGCAGGTGTAAACCAAGGTTTTTTTGTTTATATCAATCATCAGATACATATTTTATATGGAGCGTGAATTAATTTTTTATTCGAGTTTATCATAGATTTTTTAAATGATTTTTTTTTTTTAATAAGAATACTTATTCTCGTAACTATAAACGTTATAAATCTAGTCGCAATCCCAATTACGAGAATTTCTCTTACCGTTGTAAAAATTGTATTTTTCTGCCGTTTAAAACTTCTTACAAAATTATAGTCTCCGCAATTTAATAAATTGATATCACATAAGAACTTAATACAGATTACACTCTTCACATAATTATACCAACAATAAGTACCTATATTAAATAAATAAACCCATAAAGTACACTCAAGCAGGCTTTATCTAGATTCGACTTATAAAATTAAATGGCTCAATCCCAGCTCGGGGCTAAAACAAACACGGGATTATCTTTACGGTAACGCCAATCCTGGAGCAATTGGAAGGCGAGGGTCCGGTGCAAAAGCAATAACAGTTTTGCGGTTTATTTCAATTTAAGTATCAGGAAGAATTTGAATACCTACAAAAAATCCTGAAATGTCTTTTTTAAGTATCGTAAAATACCTATAATTAACTTTTTATATCTGAAGAAACACTAAAGCAATTAAAACTTGTAATTTAAAGTCCCAAAAGCACGTATACCGAGGTACTTAAATTAATTTTAATTAAGACCGCTATTCTCCAAATGTTCATTCAATTAGAAACTTGATAATTAAAAACACCGGCATAACAATGCGCACACGCAAGCGGTCAAACGCTTAAGGACTTGATACATCTCTCTGCACATCGAAATATAAATCAGGGCAGTATAGACGAGGCCTGCCCCTCGTGAGCTTTGAACAACGGATACGATCACTTGCGAACGAAAACAATTAGCCGCTCACTTGCACTTACCATTACGTAGATCGAAGATAACGTTACCGAGCCAAGTGTAAATAGAATCAACAATAAAATCTGTTATACTGGTCACTATCAGATAAATAAATAAGACGTAAAAAGGCTTCATTCCGATACTGTTTGTAAAGCCAGTGTCAATTCGTTTTCAGTTTTAAAATATGGAATTAAGAGATCTTACTTTTGTCTTTTTTTTATGATGTTTCTGGGTATAAGCCATACTTTTACGAGTAGTTACTACGCTATTATAAGATTCTCGAGGACTGTAAAATTTAATAACGGTAAGTCTTTAACCGGGCGATATGACTGCGGGTATTGCCTACCCATTTTGAGAAGAACCTTTTAGCTGTTGATTCTTTGTTTTGAACTGTTAATCGAACTGTTAATTATACTGTTACTTTTATTTTCGTCTGATCATTTGACACTTGACAAGTAACTAATTTGAGTTAATGTAATTGTACGTATTAGAACTTTTTTAAACGTTTGTACTTCAGAACGAAAATTCAAAATTTTTGTTTTATATATTTTTTTAAATTTTTGCATAGACTTTTAACGGTTTTTACTCAGGTGGGCCTTTTAATTTTTATCAAATGAAAATATTCTTATATTACGCACCCCTAATGACCTCACATCCTACACAAACTAATCCATACTGCCCAAAGGCTAACTCAAATGATATCTATAAAACAAACGTGTGTATCACCGTGGGATTGAATTGCGAATTTTGATATCTCAATCTGTGTCGGGTCAGAGACGCCGCGGTCACGAGGGCCTTCGGTGATCACGAGCTGAATATCGACTGTGAGCTTATTAATTATTATCTGACCAGCGAATTAACTACACTAAAGGATGTTAATGTGCGGTATTTATAGTCGGTACGATAGGTTCCTCGTGATATACTATATCTTTTTTCATTTTTGAGTTAATCATTTTATATTTCTATTATCGTCGCTCAATGTAAAACACTGATATTTAGCTGCATTCGGTTAGACTGGAAGCCGACCGCAGTACAGTTGGGAAAAGGCTAAGCAGATAGATAAATATCATCTACTATTTCAGCTATGAAATCTGACTTTAAAAATTTTCATTAGTAAATTAAGAAATTGTAATAAACAATTACATGGCCTAGTCATGACATTGGTCGGCAACAAGAGTTTTATAGTTTTCGTTGCAAAAAAAATGAGCTTAGCTATAATCTACAGAATTATTAATTTGAAGTCTAAACAAATTGTGCCTTAGCCAAATTTTTACTTTCACTTTTAAGAATTTAGAATAGGCATCTCTACAACATTCAGCACTATGAATACGGCCACTCACACGCACAGGGCGAAAGGTCTCGACCAATGGGCCGCCGAAATTAAATACAGGACACACTCGCTTAAGGCTCGGATGCGATAAATTATAGCATAAGTGATTCCTGACTTGAAGAGGATCGCATTTTAAACACCTCAAAGATCTGATAGGACCACCATACATCAGTACTTTTCTATCATAATCATTATTTTTAACGACGTAGAAAGTCTGTGTATTATTAAAAAGTCCCTGTAGGTCACTGTTATTGCAGCTGATGAGTAACGGAATGTGGCTACCATATTTATATAATGAATTTATTGTTCATTATGTGGTAAAGGTCGACTTACATTGTAACTAACTAAATAAATTTACTGCTAAACGTATTTAAAAAGATCTTTCTATTTCTGCCAATCGTTTGAAGTTGATGGAGACAGGATTATAAAATAAATAGGCACGTTGAGCGCTAAATGCATTAAGTTGCTTGTCGTACAGGTGGGTCTAAAAGTGATAATGTCGAATCTAACAAATTGATTTTAAAACCGAAGGGTACCTACCTAATTTCCATTTCCTACCACCATCATCACGTAGGCAGGAAACAAGTTTACAGCACAAGAACATGGATCCGAACCTAATTCAGACAATACACTTACCATGTTCACAAAACATGGCAAAAGTTCTAAGTAACCCGTATTTTGTACGATGTAGGGTCTAAAATCAAGAAGCATTTGATAACGTGTCGCTATTTATAGGCTGTTTCAAACTAAGCCGTGTGACCGAATTATTTTTTCATTAGCATCAGAATACGCGACGTCGTCGGCGCGGGCGCCACATAGATTGCATGAAAAAACAAATAAAAATAGGTTAGAACTAATAAGTGTGTAATTACGTTAGTCTCGGAGGGTGGCTCGCGGCCGGCGGTCCACCCTTACCTGGAAGGGTGCATCCATCATTAAACTACTGCGGTATTAATCAAAGCTTGGGCCTCATTAAAGTTTTCGCCTGTACGAGAATTAATATCAAATTTGTTAAGTGAACTGCCTCGGTAGCCTATTGGACCTAACCGCGACTGCTACGCTAAAGGTCTTGGGTTCGATTCCCAGGTCGGGCATAGTGTCATTGGGTTTTTCTATGAAATTCTCAGTAGCAGTTCGGAGTTAAGATTTGTGCCCGGTTAATGGCACTGGGTTTGCCCCCTTTTGCATGGGACCTAAACATACCGGCAAACGTTGGGTGTACATTGTTACACCTCTGCCTAACCCTTCGGGGAATACAGGCGTGATGGTATGTTATGTGTTGTTAAGTATTAGTTTATCTAAACTCAAATTAAAAGCTACTGTGCTGGCTCCTGCCAAAATTAGATCTTTTATTTATACAATGTCCTGCAGTAATTTTAATGAGTATGACATGTATAATTGAATTTTTGAGATACCTATATTATCTATCAAAGGACCTGACCCCGAAGTATAGAAGCTAAATAGTAGATATTACCAAAATTAGCGCACGACATTAAATAATATTTAATCAATTATTTTCGAAACAGTAAGATTTTCTTAGTTTGTAGTACTTTCTCGCACACCTTTTAGCTTAACATGGAGTATTTTGTATTTACCTATGACTTAATAAATAAAAAAATATTTGTTGAGTTGACTTAAGAAATTGTGCTGTTAATCGCAATTTCATTTTTGCGCAACATACAAATGACTACTCATCTCATTATATGAGTAAATGTTTTCCCGGAATGGCAATGTTAACCAAACTTTTATTATAGGCACCCTTCGGCATAAATGTTCCACAACTATTTGTTACCCATATCCATATTGGTATTACAATTAACCACAAAGATTATGTTGAACCCCATTATTACATACTTTAGGGTGGTTGCTCACAGCAGTGATTCATCATTCACCCCTAAAGATGGTTTGCCGATAAATGATCTTTATGGGTCAGCTGTTTTTGTATGCAATGTGTTGCAGGATTTAGTATTGTTTATGATAGTAGGAGCTATAAAACCTTTCCAACTTATCATTTAAATGAACATGCAAACTTTCACTGGTGAACTCTTTTTCAATAACATATAATATGTCTATACCTACAATCCTCAATTGCAGAAATACTGAAAGAGGTTTGTTTAGAAAAATTGTATGCATTACCTTTGTATTTTTTTTTTGTCGCTTCATATGTTTGTAAAAATAGGAGTAAATAAATAAATACATTACTTAATATGAATAAATTACGTATATCATCTACGTCATTATCCATGTATGGCAACAAACAATCCATGGCGGGATATCATTATGCTTTTCCAATTGCTCGAGATCGATCCTTATCCGCTATTAACCGTCTACCACCAAAGAATTTTTACACCATACAATTCATCTCACAATATTATTGATAGTTACCATAGAGCGTAATCTGTGGTAATCGCTTTAGAGTTACGCAACCTCCCTCTACTTATGGCCTATAATAATGATCGTTAAATCCAATCCGTTACTACCGTACCATCCAGTCTTTACCATAATAATCAGACCAGTAACTTGCTCGTTCAATAAAGAAAATGAGAAGGCACTATTACGTTATAAGAGGGCTCCACATACGATTGTGTATTATAGATAGAGGTGAAATACCAGAAAGTTTATCTGGCATTTATGATTTGCTGACGAGATGTAGACATCCCATGTAGTAAATTGAAACAAGAGGTTTGAGTGATCTCAGAGAGGCCAATTTTGTATTTTGAGGGACGTTCCCATTATAATATTAGTCTCTATCTATCAAAAATGCCTATCTTTTCCTTTATTTTTGACATTGATTGTCACTGAGATTAGAAGGGCATTTCTTCTTATTAAAAACGCTTAAAATTTTAGCAACAATAAATGTAGTAGATTGAAACTAAGATTAGTTTAAAATTGTTTTTAATCACGGGAATTGAGCTTCTGAATTTAGAAAGTTCTAAGTCTAGTTTAAGTATGTGAAAGTATTACACTATAGACAAGCAAGAAAGAAAGAATAACATCTCATGAAATTGATTTGTTTCATTACTTTCTATTTCAAGCAGAACAAAGCATTCCCCTTTATAAACCGCAAATTTCACTTTTACAAACTTCGCCACTGTTATCTGTATTTGCGTAATAATGATCACCTCACCGTATTCGATGCTCTGTATACACTGGCATGAATGTAAACAAGGAAGTGGTTAACAGTAGGCGATCGTGTGCCACTAATCGTCGTGCAGGGGTTGACAACAATGAGAAGCATTGAAATCAGTTCATTGGCAACACCTTCGCGTGCCGTCCACCCACGCAACTCAGATAACAAGTTGAATACATCTGCCTGTTTGATAAAATAATACCATGTAACAGGCAGGTAACGTTAGCATGCAAATGCCACTGGATTTTAGAAAAACGATATTTTTTTTGAATTTTTTGGTAAAATTATTTTAATGAAAAATAGTAGGTCAAACGATTAATATGATATCTTTAATGATAACGTTACTAAGACCATAAAAGCTGAGAAACGATTTGTCTCAAACAAAAGTCTTTTAATGCCGCCTTTTCGGTCGTAAAACGGCTTTTTTAAACGATTACGTGTGATTATAAATAATCTTTATTACAATATAATAAAAATGCACTATTAAGCCACACACAGAGCATAATTATTTTGTTTTTTCTGTAACATGCAAAACAAAATTGTTAGTGCTAAATATACTAATTAAACGCTCATTTTCAAGTGATCAAATTTTATGAGTTCAAGTGATCTTTAAGTTTTATTGTGCCACTTAGAGGGAGAAATCATTTAAGTTGTTTGTTTAAAGGACTTTGTAAGTGGTCTGTCCATTCAAAGGGTTCCGGTGTCATTACAGCCATTAGGGTCACTCAACACACCGACAATTACTTGGGAAGGTTTTCAATTTACTTTATTATTTATTTATTTATGCGTTATCTTGAAATGATGAGCGATGGTACTGGGAGGAGAACAGTGAAATGTGTGGAGAAGGAAGCAATAAAAAAATGTACAAAGGTACAGTTTCACGTGTCACACTAGTCCCACACTCCGAAGATCATTGTTTTTTTTCATATTGGTGATCTTAGCATATCATAAAATTACAACAAGACAGTTAGGTATATTTCTTTCGAGACTTAAATAAAGTCACACACTGAAAAATGAAAGCTGTCATAGCATACCTAACCTACGTTTAAAGATTTAAACAGTTACATCCTTCTTAATTTTCTTATGACAATAAAAAAAGGTCTATCAATTTTTTTCGTATTTTTAGGCATCAGTAACATTTCTTAAAATTTTAATTAAAACAATAAATAACACGAGTCAAAGCATTTCTATGTGCTAGTTGTAACAAATAATATCGGAGCCTATCTGCCTACTATGATTAAAAGCATTATGTTTATAGTCCCGAATTGCTCCAGCATTAAATGGATCTAATAGGAAGCGTTTATCTTAATACCAGTCTCCCACGAAACGCACCTTAATGCCGCGTAGATGACTGTTTACATTATTTGACAAAAAAGGTGTTTCACAACCTTTATTCTATAATTACAACGATTTTGTATTCAAACTATATTTTTTATTAAACCCTTTAAATGAGTTGGGGTCAAACTTCGCATATTTTCGACCTGCAAAAAGCAACATTAGGGCTATGGATCCAAAAAAAAGAAAATGCTATCCAAAACAAACAAAACATAATAAATAGCCTCCGCGTTTTCATATTCATTCTAAATTAAATTTAGGCGTGATTAACTCACTCGAGGCGTTTTCTCTGTTCATCAATCAAAGTGTGGTCACGGAGAGTGGAAGCAACATTTACTTCCTAACATTTATCTCTTTCACGCTCTAACTAATGTCTATGTTTTAGAGAGGGACGAAGTAGGCTTGATTAGACAGTACGCAATTATGATTTTCAGAGTTCACACGGGTGCCTCGGGAGCGGTCAGACGGCTGACTTCAGAAGCCTCCGGTAATCAATTTTGTACACAAACGGCGGTTATTAATTGATTTTTTTCTCTCTAATGACTAAAAATAACATCTGCCAAATCAACAGGACCGGTCGTTAACGAACGTGCCAAAATTTTATTTTCTCCTGTCTTCAATCTCACAGATAACTTGTAATGCACACGTGTTTCGTATTTTAAGGCAGTGATAAAGTTCCTTTAGGTGTGATGATAGAAATCATTTCTGAAAACGCAAGCGCACCTTCGACAAACTTTGGATAATTGTGTAACGACAACAAAATAATTATGTATAGAGGCGCGTCACATTTAAATTACTAATATCGTCCCATGATTAAAATCACCCAAATTCATCAGGAAAGACAAATCAAATGGATTTGGGTGATTCTTACACAACAACAACAACATACCATCACGCCTGTATTCCCCAGAGGGTTAGGCAGAGGTGTACCAATATTTACACCCACAGTTCGCCGGTATGTTTTTAGGTGCCATGTAATAGGGGGCGAGCCTATTGCCATGGTCAATGGCAATAGGCTCGCCCCCTAAAACCGCACAAATCCTAACTCCGAGCTGCTACTGAGAAATTCATAGAAAAACCCAATAACACTTTTTGCTCGACCTGGGAATCGAACCCAAGACCTCTAGCGTAGCAGTCGCGCTAAGGACCACTAGGCTACCGAGGCAGTGATTCTTATTTAAGGAATATCTAATAATCTTAAAATCACAATCGCAGTCAAATCATTATTTTTAATTAGACTAATAAAAGGCACTTATGGACCACATATACAAGAAAAAAGACTTGAATCTAGTTGTCTAGTTCCAAAAAGTAGTTTCGTACGGAGTAGAATGGGTAGGCTTATTTCTTTAAATCACATAACTATGCCCTTATCTATGACAAACAGGTACACATTGAGTGTTAGGCGTGTGCCGACTATGCCGAGTAAAAAAGGGGTTACAAATTTGCATGATC
Source organism: Caradrina kadenii (assembly GCA_947462355.1). NCBI lineage: Eukaryota > Metazoa > Arthropoda > Insecta > Lepidoptera > Noctuidae > Caradrina > Caradrina kadenii. Next base: position 5,865,048 of record OX381677.1, on the reverse strand, counting down.
AGATTACAATAGTTGTGAGTATCCCAGTGGGATAGAGCTACGGTTCGTACGAATCCCGCTATAAATTTTATTACACATTCCGAAACCGCGTGCAGTCTTATTTATGAGCCGATACTCAGATTTGATAAATATTCACCCTGGGTGTTTAAATAAACTAAATTAGATTAATCTTTAGATGTTTCTATTATGATTTAGTGATTGTTTTTGTTTCCTTTAATGTACTTTGTATAATCAAATGATTACAATTATTTAGAAATGATTTCGACTTTCATTTTGGAAATTTTAAATTTTAGATGTTATTATAAAAGTGTTTGCCTATATACTTAAACATTATTGTTACCATTTAATGGTAATGTAAAACATCGATAAACCTTTGAACATTTCGCCGATGTTCTACATACAAGTTTGGTAAAGTTACAGCTATAGAGAGCTATCGCTTAAATTCGATGCATTCCGTTAAATCTACATATCGGTCGAATGATTGAACTAAACAATTGAGATTGCAATTTGATATGCAAAGCGATTGGATATTATTCGATGTTACATACGATACTTACTGTGTTTCGTCAGGGATGTATTTCCTTAAATCAAACCGCTTTGGACCCGAGACGATCCCGTTTTGCATCCGTTCGTACATCAAGATTGCTATCAAAGATTTACAAGAGCCGTCTTCGATGGGAGAATGTTCCTTTTCCAATTGATACAGACGAATTATTTATTTATTTCAACTGTGTTAGGGCGAGTTTCGCTAGTCAATGTTTTATTGAACGATTTGTACTTCACTAGGAGCATTGTGAATTTATTTAGTTGTACCAATGTTTTGAGATGTTTTCGTTAAGATCTATTAACTACGAATCGTGGCCGACAAATGCAAATTGATGAATGGGAACAGCCATTTAGTACTATTTGTTAATCAATGGAGGGACAGGACTTGATCGACTGACTCTTGACATTTGCTCTAGATGAAACATTAACGGTTGCATTGTAGGTACTTACAAATATTGTTGACAACAATTTCTATCTAATCTGAAAACTTCTCAGATATTGTCAAAAATAATATTTTTAGTATTTTGACCCTAATCTTCAAACTCATCTTCGAAAATTAGTTAAACAAACAAAACACTAATGTGTTTCAATTCCAATATAATATCCTCGTAAATTAGGAGGCGCAGGCGCATCGCGGTGGTATCAAAGCCCGTTGAACAAATAACACGTCTTGTCTGATTTAGTGCTTGGTCGCGACCCTTTAACCACGGCTGTCCACACCTATGGGTGGGCAGAGAGGGCATCCCGCTAGCAACTAGCTGACTTTAGGTCGTAAGTTTGTGATTTACGATATGAAGTCGTTAAAGTCGAGTTGGGTATATTTGTACAGTTTATCTCTATGTACATAAAGTATGTTAATGTTTTGCTAATGGTAGTTTTTGAACCAGGCTTTTATGATTATCCAACTAACGTCATAAACCAGACGCAGTTGTTACGCAAAAATTAAGTTAATCTAAATTAAGTCAAACCTTATAATCTACACTTCTATACTAATATTATAAAGAAGAAAGATTTTTTGATTGTTGGTAGTGAATAGGCTCCGAAACTACTGAACCGATCTTAACCATTTCACCAATAGATAGCTACAGTATTCCTAAGTAACATAGGCTATATAACATAACGCTAAAATCCACGGGAGCGGAGCAGTGACGAAAGACGTAACATAACACAGGACAGCTAGTCAATTTATAAATTAACTAGCTTCTACCCGGACTGAGCTCGCATGGAAGTCAGGTATTTCTTAAAACTTAACCTGGTACTCAGCAATAGTGTAGCTTTTTATCAATGAATTTTTTTTTGTAATCGGACCAGTATTTCCAGTGATTACCTATTACTTTTTACAAACAAACTTCAACTTTATCTCTTTATATTTTAGTCAGTAAATAAAAAAAGCAACTCCACACGGAAACACGTCTGCAATACCAACTCCTACAGAACTAATCAATTAACAAGATTCGATTGTCATTCCAAATCGATTTTCGCAATGAATATTTCTCGAGATAAAGTATTGATATTCAAAGGGTTCTATGTAAGCGTGAAATCACTATAGTTAAGCATCTTAGCATACCGACTCACCCTTTCGAATTCGCAGTGCACAAAGACATACATATCCGGGTTGCGAATACAGCTCAATCGATTCGCACAGGAAGTTGAAACGCTTCATTGCCCCTGCATTATGTTTTATTAAATTGAATATGATCCCTTTTACCCACGCCGACAGTTTGCATGTCATTTTCGATAATGGAAAAGATACCTTTTTTTTATTATTATAGTCCTATTTTTAAACGACTGCTCTAGAAAGAAGGTAATGTTATTTTGAAATTTTACGACTTAAAAGTAGCTTCAATTTTAATGAACATTAATTATTTTCTCATCTTTTAATTTAGTTTATACTAGTTCTGTAAGCTCACACTCACAAAACTCAATTACTCCATAAGACTGAACGCACATCAACCCATCAAAACGCGTCACACCAGCGTTCAGACGCCACAATAAAACTAATCACGTACATTTTTCAGCACAGGACGTTTCAATCGCAACATGTTATCGTTAATTAAAACGCAAACTCAACATCGTTCATCTAGTTCTGTCTCTCTGTCCGTTATACGTTTTGTTCGACGCTGACTAAATTATGTCTTGATAGTGATGGTGTAGTGTTATCAAAGACCACCATCTCGTGATCGAGCCCTGCCACAGTAATTTGTACCTGCCCTGTGTTACCGATGCGTCCATCTCCAAAGCTTTGATCATGTTGCATTTTATTTGGGATACACACTGTATTTTGTTGTGGAGAACATTTTGTGAGATTTATTTTACGAAAGACAATGAGAATATGCTAATTAGTCTCTGATGAATCAATCAACTGTGTTATACTAGAGTAGACTAGAGGCGAGAGCTTATCTATATCGAACAAAAAATAAAAATTAACCAATAATAACAAGACACAGCTTCTCTAACAAATACTGTATACATTGTTAATCAATTAAATTGTCAAATAAATGAGGTCACAATTTAATATTGCCATGCTAAATCGGTAAAAGTTATCACGTTTTGGCAGCTCTTCAAAAGTGTTGTTAAATACCCAATTTTTTAATTAAGTATCTAGGTATAAATTGATCGTAGCAGCGTAGCTGTCTGCTACGAGTTTTTTTGTCGTCGTAGCGACATGCTACGAAAATAATTAATTAAAGAGTGATTACAGAAGTTCAAGTAAAAGTTGTTTGTTAAGCCATTTTTTTTTTTAAATTGCTCAACCATTAACTCTGTGTGTCACAAAACGTCGAAACAAGAAACTATGGGGAATAAAAATTATAGTGCTTCTTGAGGGGTCGATATTTTTTCATGTTGTTGATTTTATTTGTAGATGTCCGGAAGCGGTGTTCATTCTGGTCTCCTGTGATTAATGTGCTGGCTCTTGCTTACTCTGATTAAGATTTTAAGGGTAGTATTACAAATAGGGCACGCATAGCAGATGCAGTGATAGTCAAACTGGAACTTTCCGTATTTATTTTCCTACTTTAAACATTTTTGATTAAGGGGTACCGATAGGAAATCTTTCTAATGACTTCACCCGCACTGGGCGGGGCGCTAGAGAATGTCAGACTTTTATACTGACTAAAACCCATCCATGTAACTTCTTGTGCCCTTGGTGTTCCGGGGGTGCGGTATCTGTTATGAACAACCCGTAGCCCAGGCAGGAATCGGCCCTGGGTGGCCCTTTCTAAAACTACTAACATCTCTCTTACATAACTGCTTCGCAGAAGGAGGCGACTGCTTTTCATTTCCCCTCGCTCCGGACTATGGCTTGCACCGCCTAACACCGCCACGGTGTGCTCCACCGTGTCCTCGGGGCGTTCCACGCAATAGTGAAACCTGGACGTTTCCTCCCGCATGATTAGGTGCAGGAAATATACCATTTTCAAAAGAATAACAATATAATATAGACTGCCAGTAATATAGTTTGTTGTAGCTTGTTGTAGTTTACAAAAATAGAATAAACTAAAAATCTGTGAGAAATGAAAACTTTAACTCAATCCATACAAAATAGTATGTTCTGTTATGTTGTTTAAACACTATCAGGTTACAGGCGCCAGTGGGCAAACTGCAATATTGACTTAGGTCAGTTTTTTCTTGCGTTTACTCCCGCACAGAATCTGCGCTGTAGCACACACTATTGTTTACATTAATTTCTACTTAGTACTTTGTCTACGTGTTTTTGCAAGTATAGTATTTTTTCAAATTTTGTAACAACTATTTCTCTTATTTTTTATCACTTAAATTGTAAGTAAATACTTATTTATTTATATAAAATAACACACTATTTTACAGTTTGACCTCAAAACAATAGAGTGATTCCTAGAAAAACAAAAATTAAAACTAAATCTAAATCTTAAATCTAAAATCTATCTTTAATCTACTAAACAGATAATATTAAAAGAGATAAACAGAAAATTAAAAATACTAAACCCTATTAAAATCAGACTACACAATTGTTTGATATACCATACCGCGAGAACCGTTCATTTTTCCGGGATGAAAAAGTTATAGCGCCACCTGGTGGTTACTAGGAGAAACCTATTTTTTCATTTATAATTCAAACGCGCTCGCAATCGAACATGAGTCGAAAAAACTTACACTAGCCACTCAGGTCTGTTCAGCCGTTCTGGCGTGATTGAGAGACAAACATCCGTCCATCGAAACTTTCGCATTTATAATAGTAGTAAGATAAGAGGTTACCCAGCAATTATTTTTGTTCAATGGTACTTAGTTCGACAGACAGGCTTTGTACGTAGTAAACTATTGAATGTGTCACTTTACATTCTGTTTATTTTTTAGTTGTTAAAACTAAACGGTAACGATATTATTATGTGTTACGTTGGTTGTTGATTATGATTAAACCATTCTCAAAAGCTCGCTGTTAAATGCTTCGCCGTTAAAATCGATCCAATCTATAAAAACATTACCTCTAAAATCGATCCCCTGAAACCAACAATAATTAATCAACATTTACGTCCACCATCTATCATTTCTATCACAATAGTACACATTTTGATTTACACACGTGCTCACCGTGCAAAATTCAAAGTGTTAGGTTACAGTGAGTGGAGTACCCCTATGAATTGCATCGCTATGCACTCCACCCTTTCATTTTATCGTATTGTGCAAGCGATACGTCATCTGTCGGCGTCCGAGCCTTTGAACGTTTGCCGACGTCGCATGCGCACGGTTGCTATAACGCGACTTAACGATGCGATATTTGCTTTTATATTTATCAAGTACACGGTTTAGAACTAGATTGTCAGTTTACGTCTCTTATGTAGAACTTTGTAAAAAACGTCGGTCATTACATTAACAGGATGTTCTCATAAATAGAGGCAAGCTAAGTTGCTGGAATTAACTAAAAATAACTCCGTATCTAAATAATTACTCTAGATTTTTAGATAAACAAGTTACGACTTGTCAATGTAGAATAGATACGCGTATTGATTTTAATCTCCAAAGATACCAATAGTTATGAATCAATAGCAAAATGTGTTACGAAAAGGAATAGCACATGCCAAAATCTCGAGTACACCTTGTCAAAGTTTCTATAGAAATCATAACAATAATAAATTGTGTACAATAACCCTTCCACATCTGCCGCTTATATTATTATCGGCGCTCGTATTGATCTACATTATAACGGAAGGTATCTAACGCACTATCTCTGAAACACAAGGTGCTACCGATCGATAAGATGTAGGTTACCATGGAGCGTGCCAAATACTTTACCTGGACTAACTCAATAGAATATATCGCATTTCTGAATTAATTCTTATAACGCCACCTTGCTTACTCTGATTGTTCGCAACGAGGATTATATTACATTATCTTTATGAACGTGATCCGTAATTAAGCGCCCACATCTAGACAGTCTCGACAATGTCTGTCCAACAAAAAATCAAATGCATTGCCCCGAGCAGATGCAAGCGTTCCGCAAACATAACTGGAGGCACCAAATCAATTTCAAAAGTAATTCAATAACATAATGTTGATCGTTGTAAAAATAATGTATTGCTTCCTTCCACCTTGAAGTAGTAGGTAGCGTGGTGATGGATCCTCGGAAGTTCACGGGGGCTGCGGTACAGTTACCTCAAAACTGTAACACTTTGATACTCGCTTTTTTGTTTATCATAACGGCAAAGTGCAGTACCGTTCTCTAATATCAACAAGTGCACAAAAAGTAGCGGTCTATCGTTTTATAGGGATGTCTTGAAAAGAAACGTGGTAAAAAACTCGTAAGGTGTTCATACAAAGTTTCTTTAGTTCCGTTATATCAATAGAGATTAGAGGCACGCGTCTTTGCACCGGCGACGCGAAGACCCGGTATAGTGTCGGTGTCTTTGATGTGGCTGCAAAAGACGTTCCTTTTGGACAATGGTTTAGGGATAATTTAGCGAAGCAAGTATCGGTCAGGTGGAAATCCGGTTGATTGTAGCTTTATCTGACCACAGGCTTAACGGTTCGCGTTTGTAGGTTCTGCCAGTTTGCATTCAACTAGTAACTGTACTATATAAACACCAACACGACAACATGTTGGAGTTGAAGGAATAAGTAACAAACTACTTTCATGTAAAAAAAAAAAAATCATACCAAGAGATGAATAAATAACAAAAAATATAGGAGTAGATTATGATTTGCAAAGATAACGATAAAACTTTTTTGTGAACTTCGAATTAATCATGTTTTTCTAAGAAAGAAACTATCGTAATTACTAAAACAAACAAGAAAACGTGTTACACAAAACACGACTCGAAACCAAATAGTTAAAAAAAACACTAATTAATAAAGAGCCTACTAACAAAATACGATTACTTTAAGTACTTTGAGAATGTGACGCTGAGAATATTACTATGATAACTAATTACTAGGGACGTCGGGACCGGTACGAAAATTGATTCCATCCATCAGCACCAAAGGTTCCCGACTCTTGTTGATCCAATTACCATCATCCTATTAATTGAATATAAGATTTCCTATAGAAGACCAATTAAATGAAGTTGTTTGATCAAAATGTAGACGTTACTTAACGTGTTCTTGATAGAGAAATTATTTAGCCCGTTAAGAAAATGCCGCTTTTTTACTAAAAACTAAATTCAAAGGGTTATCACGGATCGTAAAATAATATCGCCACTTTAGATTTGAAAACGAAATTATACTAAATGTGGTGTTCCTACTGCTAGATCTCGCTTAAGCCGTGGAGGCTGCACTTATAAGTAGTTTGAAGTCGTGTTATCTATTCTCACGTATACCAATGGCAATCATTCATAGAATTAATTTTGATAACTGTGACGCCTGGCTGTAGATACAGAAGCCGATGCTTTTAGCTTCTATCTTACAGTTTAATTATACCTCGTGGAGGATATTGACAAATGAACTGTCTCCCGATATGTCCAATCGCTGAGGGTGTTACATTCTGTCAACTAATGTCGGTGGATGGTTTTTTGGGTCAGTTGTTCTTGGACCTGTCATATATAGTTAGATAAGAATCTATTCTTGTTTTCTAAAGCTTGTATCTTGTTTTGCCAATTAAGACGTCCAAAGCTGTAAACAAGAAAAAAGTTGGAGTTTGTCCCGCTATGTAATTAAAAATGTCCTTCGTAGTTTTAACTGGATGAGTTGTTTGTGGTGAGCGATCTTCTGTTTGTTTACCTACTTGCTGAGAATATTTGTTCAGTTTATCACCTTTTTATTTCAATTAAATAAGTTCCAATTCAGTGTCAAAGTAAGGTTTTTTCTTTATTACTTTTTAGACGCTGCAATTTACAACCAATACTTATTTCCTCTAAATCTACATTTCCTCTAAAGGTTTTATATTAAATTGCCTGCCTATTTCTATTCCAACGTGCATTAGTTCGTCCGCCGCCTCCGATACAAAAGAATTACACCAAAGAAAACAAACAAAAACAAGCTTTCCTTGTAATCCTCTATTCTTCTCAGCTTAGGCGTCGGTTCGTACGTTTCATATTTGTTTAAAATCACCACCGTATTCAAAAGATCCGATAAAAATACTCGAAAACTTCCGGTTGGTTGGTCACTGAATAATTGGTACGCCATATATTTCCATCTCCGGGAATTTGGTACGAATTTACGATACACATTGTGCTAAGATATAAATCTTTCTAATGGCACGAGTTTTGGGCGTGAGCGATTGTGATGGTATATATTGTCACACAAGTGGTGGGTGACACGAATTGCTAAAATTTTGAAGTTTACAATTTATTAGGGTCATTTGTAATTACTTACATTTACGTCACCAAGTATTGTTATGATTGAAACATTTTGGGAGTGTGTTCTTTGTATTGTGTAAGTGCTTCTGCGTAGGATATATTTATTATTAGGAAATTACATTAGAAATGTTTTTTTTTTGGAAATTGAATTAGCTTGTATGTGTCAAGGTATTGCTATTACTTCTAACTTCACCTGATCAAATCCTGGGGGGCAATTCCACAAACGTCTAGGAACGATAGCAATGTCAGTGTCAATCTTTAAAAAATGTCTATTATTTACCTATATTTTTTGTCATTGATTGTCGCAGAGACGAGATTGCGAATTGATTTGGAAGTTTTTAATGAGTAGAAATGGTCTTCTTTGATTCTCCCAGATCTACATATATGGCATGTGTAAAACGTTTTATTTTTCCTTACATATTTTTTCTTCTAAAATCATCTGAATGAGATGAACGTTTGTGTTTATAATCTTTTGAAAGAATCAGTTCCTCACAATAGGCGTTAAAATAGAAAACAGTTGAATGTGCGAAAAAATCTATTCATCAATTTTACGCTTTTTTATTTTTTATATTTCGCCATCAGGAAGATAATCGTTAATAGATTTCCGTTGGATATTGGTAGTATCTATCTACGAAGACTGTTTAAGAATACTTAAATATTATCAAGGAAGGACTTGGTGAAGGCGTTTGCCTAACAGTAGCAGAGTGTGCGAACGAAAAAAAAAACAGGTATTCCAAAAAGTTTAATCAAATTTTACTAAGGAGTTTATGTGGGAAGGAACTAATAAGTGTTTGAAAGTCTATTCAAAATTTTAAGTGGTTTTCTAAGCTCATATTAAATTTGAAGAATTTTGCACAAATCCGGTAATACGATTATGAAGAATAAGCTCGCTTTAACTGATAATCACTTTAAGGAAATCTTAAATCCTTTCTGCAGCGCCGTTTAAATTAGATCCACTGAAGCTATAACGGTCAAGTTCGAAAGCGCTATAAAAAAAATGCGCACAAAAACGCACCGTGTTCTATTGACCGTGACGCAACAATTGTTTAGCAGTTTGCCAAGAACCCTCGAGTCCATCTTGTTGACTTCGACGCACAACGAAATTAAACAAGAGAAAAAAAATCCAAAAGTCCTTAAGTAGATCGAACGAAGGGTTCTATTGTGAATATTGTGTAATGTAGCGAGACGACATGGGGCCAGTATACCAAAAAAGTTTCACCATCATATTGTGATGTAGCTGAACCTTTTACGCAAACTTTTGACCACGGCTGTACGTTGCAGGTAGAACCCTTTTTGCACAATTCGCCGTAACCGATAACAAAACGTGGCGAAGTTGTTGTCGCCACACTTGTCTGCGCCGACGCACTTCAAACACTCCCAATTTCACGTCTGGTTGATCCCTGAATACATGTAACTAATTTTGTGTATCAATACACATCATGGTAGATGATATATTGTGTTTATTACGCTTCCAGTTTAAGTAATTCGGCGTGAAATAGCCAACGTGGTATGTGCAAGCCTAAATATGCTACTGCAATAATATTTAATACGACCATTCGGAAAAAATCAAATCAATCCGATATAATATTACATCACTACAACTGTTCGTCATCAGACCAAAGTCCAGTTCAGACATTTAACATTCATAATCCCTTTGATAAATAAAATATCAAACGAATGATATGAAATATCGGGCGATTGTTAGCCAATTACGTGCCTTTTATATCGATTGATCTGAATTATGGTATTAAAGATCGATTGTCCGAAATCGAAGCTGTCTATTTGATATCAGAGCGAGACTAATCGAATCACAATGGCGCTAAATGATCATAGAACTACGTTGATCAACTACATAATTTAGAGACATAAAATAGTGTTATACTTACTTACTTACTTTATATTTAAAAAGGCTTTACTATGACAGCAGACTATTGAACAAATCCTAATCTATATACAAAAAAGCTGAAGAATTTCTTTGTTTAAATTCTTTAATTATCTGCAACTACCAGTCATGTTGGAAAAAAACGTTTTGTATATTATAGCCAATTTGATAAAGATGTAGGCTTTACAACATCACACTACGACTCACGGGAGCTAAGTAGTAAAGGTTTGTAGATAAACAATGACATAACTTAACGCGAGTAAAAAACTACGCGAAAAAAGTCGCGGGCAGAAGCTAGTATTAAAACTAAGGTAAGGCAACAATTTGTTGTTGAAATAGAAATGGAATATAAATAAATTGGGAGGTATATTTCTTTCTGAGAAAGTCTGTACGAGTATTGCATTAAAATATATGTAAATAGGAATCATAATCGGTAAACACAATCATTTAGTCTACGACATACAAACTATGATCATGCAACGTCACTGTTTCGTAATTGAAAGTAAATATTTCTAATGTAATCGAGTAGCATTTATTGTTCCAAACAATTCAAAAAGCTTGTCATGATACGATGAACAAAGAAAGCAAAAGGGCATACATTGAGCGGAAGATAAACGATACTTTTATTGTCTATTGATAGATTATGATGCTGTAAATATTGGGCACTTTGAGATGTGTTAGATACGAAACTACTTAGCTACTTAGCATACTTGTCTAAAGTTATTAGTACTAGCTTATGCCCGTGTCTTCGTTCGCGCGAATATTGGTAATTTTTATAAAGAAATCGTTATTTTTTCTAGCCTTAGTTACTCCTTACAACATAAGCTATATGCTAGTGAAGGTTCTGTCAAAATCGGTTCAATTGTTTCGGAGATTAGCCGTAACTAACAGACCGACAATAGTTTGAAAAATTGATGTTTTGCGTGAATGTACCTTGTTCATGTTTATTTTGTAAAAAAAAGCTATTGTTTTTACATTACACAACACAGACACTCCAATTTTATTTATTTGTATAAACGTGTAGTTATCAGATGTGTATATATATCAAAGATACTCATGTCCGACGGTGCTTCAATTGCAAACGAAACGAGTTAAAACAAAATTACCCATAGCGGTAAACTTTTTACACTAATATCTAAGGGTTGATCAAAACATTATTTTCACACGATCGATCGATTTTGTTTCCGATCATCCAATTTCGGGATATCGGTTGCGGCCACAAATCATTAAAAAAAAATTGAGTTGGAAATTTTCGGAACAGGCAAAAAGTCGGCTTGCTTTACGTAAGGCGGGGCACACACCGCGTTTTCGAATTATGGCAATTTTGACACCTAACGAGTGCTAAGTTTTCTTTGCCCCCTGTAATTTTATCGAGACGTGTGCTGACGGGCGCGGCGTGTAGGGGTGAAAATCACTGTGTGTATTACGTGCCTCCGAGAACTGCTCCCTGATCATAACTCTCATGTTTTATAATAATATTCAAGTAGTGCAACGTCATTCGTTTTTAATGATGCGTCCAATCTTATCGTATACTCTTCTGATCTGGCGCCCTGTAATTTTTATAAAAAAGTGAAAGTTATTTGTGATAGGCAATCTAGGTCCATTAAAGTTGACCATTATGATGAAGTTGTGCTAGTAGTAATTAGGTATATCATTTTTGGATGTCTTATGAATAACGGTAAATGACAAAAATGTTTTCGTACCAACGCATATGAACGTATTAGAAACGAATCTGGGCTCATATTTTGAGAATTTTACTTTTTCCTCTAATTCCAAGTTACTATGCAATTAGGTACTTACTGTAGAGGTGGGGATCCACCTCTACAGTAAACCTCTACATATTTACTATGATTGAGACACGTAAATTTTGGATGTCGTTTATTGGATCCATACTTATTTCAATATAATTTTATATCTAGTTTTAACTGCCGCGGTAGCCTAGTGTACGCTAGAGGTCTTGGGTTCGATTCCCAGGTCGAGCAAAAAGTGTTATTGGGTTTTTCTATGAAATTCTCAGTAGCAGTTCGGAGTTAGGATTTGTGTCAGGTTAATGGCAATAGGCTCGCCCCCTATTACATGGGACCTAAGCATACCGGCGAACTGTGGGTGTACATTGTTACACCTCTGCCCAACCCTTCGGGGAATACAGGCGTCATGGTATGTTATCTAGTTTTAGTTTTCCTGACAGCCTTATCACGGTTTGTCATATTCTTCTTAATTTTAAAGTAGCGTAATTTGTATAAAGCTCATCCAGCCGTAGCCTCTACAGAACCTACCTATTTTTTGAAAGGTAAAAACATTTATTTCCTTTCAAAATCGCTAAACGGAAGGAATAGCGAACCCACGTTCGGGGGTTGGGTGAATTAGTTTTTATAGATAACAAAAAAAAACAGTAGCAAAAATGAAGTATTGCTGATTGCTCCGCAGCTATTACCACACTGTATAATTTAGTGGTAAGCCTATGATTAAAGAACGCTGCCTACCTGTTAAATTAAATTAGGCTTTTTAAGGGTGGCGCTCAAGCATTCCTGTAGCCATTGCCTTGAATTAACAAACTTGAAAAAGGAAACGAGAAAGTATTAATTTACGGACTCATCGATTATTGAGGCGCACACGTGTTAATGGTTTTTATGCTTATTCCTTTTTTATTACTTACAAAGTTTCAATTAATTGTAGTTATTACCCGGCAATAAGCTATGTTGGACTTTTGAATGCAGCTTAAAACCAATAGCTGTTTTGTATTTGATTATTCTACGCTATTATTGTTCTTTAAGATATACATAATATATTTTTATAGTAATGGCTCTTCTTTATCTCACAGTTCTTGTCAATTCTGTAATGAATATACAGAGTGTCAGGTACATAGCCAGTAAAAAAAATTGCAAAATTACAAAGTAAGAAGTCAAATTACTTCGACTGGTCAAAATTACATGCAGTCTATAGATTTATGGATTGAAATGACAATATAATTACAAGAGCCTTGTGACAAACCAAAATATTATATTTTCCGTCGTTTTTTACTTTTATATTTTATAACTAACAACACTATTTAAGGCTATAACTGATGTGGTAGAAGACGGTCATTTGCCTCTTACGATTAAGATTCGGTAGAGAGGGTTATTTTGATTGTATTTCCACACAGTCATTCTATGTATAGCGCATGTTTATTTATTTATTAAAACTTTTTGCACATAATGTAAATAATACACTGTACAAAGGCGGACTTAATGCCTTTAGCATTCTCTACCAGTCAACCTTAGGGTGATGCAGAGACAAAACATAGTAGGTGCAAGGAACAGAAAGTTTTCAGGAATAAAATATAATAAATACATATATATACATACATACATACAGCAAAATATACAGAGTAGAGAAAGCCAAAAAATACATAGGTGGAGAAATATAAGAAACTAATTGTGAGACGAGTCTGCCAACTTCATAAGCAAGTGTTCACGAGCATGTTATAGCGTTGTTTCTGTAATCTTTGTTCCTATTAATTCAAATATAAAGTTATCCAGAACACCGAGTTTTATTTAAGCAGTACTAGATGCAGTGTAAGGCCTTTTTTTAGGGATGAGAAATCATCAAATGACTTTCTCCGCCCTGGGCGGGGCGGGAGGGAGTGTCAGGCTTTTACTGACGAAACCCATCCATGTTCCTTCTTGTGCCCTTTGCATTCCAGGGGCGCGGTATCTCTTACGAACAACCCGCAGCCCCGGCAGGCATCGGCCCTCAGTGGCCCCTTCCTTTTGCTGACATCTCTTTAAGGCGCGCGTGGAACACAAACGCGCCGTCGACACGGCCTGTCGTTATGCAACGTAAGGACGGCGAGCTACCCATTGCTCACCGTCCACAGGCCCGTATCTACTGTGGCCGTGTGTCGTCGCGCGGCTCCTGACGTCCGGAGCGTCTACCGCGGCGGCTGGGACGTGAGAATCTCTGTCTCAGCCGACCCGCCGCCTCCATCTCTAGCATTACTGCCTCATAGAAGGAAGTATTAAGACTAAACCTCTTTTTATGCAACTAGAATTACGATCAAATTGACGTACTCCCAAGATCCAAGACAATGAACTAAAACATACTGCTTTATCCGACTAACACAATGTTCTTGTACAAGAAACCGCTTGCCTACCGAGTACAGCATACTTCGTACCCTGGAGGAAAAAGAGATCTCTGCTACAATCTCAGCTCGGTGTAGTCTTACAAATATTTATCGTGTGTCAATACAATATGCCAAAAGCGGGCGCTTATTATGGTTTTTACAAATGTGAGTACGCTTCAGGCTTTGGTTATGTTGCAAGTTACAGACGAGAGCGTTACGCGTTGTGTTGGTTTGTTACATCATCACAATATGCTTTCAGTTTTTATGAACTGCCTCGTTAGTTAGAGTTAGAATTTGTGCCCGGTTAATCGCAATAGGCTTACCCCCTATTGCATGGGACCTTAACATCCCGGCGAACTGTGGGTGTACATTTATACAGCTCTGCCTAACCCTTCGGGGAATACAGACGTGTTAGTATGTTATGTTTATGAATAAGAATTTAACTAGTGCGACGTACAGATAGATAGATGAGTGGTGTAAGAGCTCATTGAAGAGTTTTTTATTTTTTGGATGTCATCCAGAGAACTAAATCCTCAAAAGCGTTGCTGTGTTCTGATTTAAAAGGTATAAGTAGGTACCGGTGTAAATTAAACGCACATTAGATATTTTAGCTTTGCCTCTGAGGTGGCAATATAATCTGCTATTCCTCTGATATTGCAGACATTTATAGTCGGCGGTAATCACTTAACATCAAGCGGGTTGTCGGTATGTTTCGTTATTTAATGAAATTATAAAAAATGACCCAAAAATCATCATGATGCGCATATGCGGGTGGACTAAGTAGGTATATGCCTTACGTAAACTAAGACCTTCAGAAATCAAGTAATTATGGACAGAAAGACTGGCATATAAACAGAATTAATACTTAATAATATCAGGTATTTTGATTAATGATTTTGCTCAAACTTCTTGACGAGCGCGTATAAGTAAATATAATTCTAACTCAAGTGTTTACCTTCTCATTGACTTAGCGATCGCTGCTCGCTTCTACCTTGCTCTCTTTCTACGTCTCGTTAGTGAGGAGTTACAGCGCATTGTCCAACACAATGGGAGGAGGGGCGCCGCCCGGGGCAGCCTCGTGGCTAAACACCATGAAACCAAATAAAACCATATGCAGAACATATGGTTTTTGAGAATCGTGTGTTATGTCTTTCTTACGGGTTTGTGTGATTACTACAGCGGGATATAAGGTGTTGGTACCAAAATACATTGTTGAAACGAATAAGAAATTAACGGTTTATTGTAGATTCATGATAGTTGCTGGGCTTGTAATGGCATTGCAAATATTTTGATCAGTAAATTGCTTGTTAGAAAATGATAAAATTTTCTTCAAAAGTGTAGCTTGAAGATGTAAGTTTCTACTTTATATGCAGGTATTTCCTATAGTATACGTTAACAATAATGTGGCCATAATTATCGGGTGATAAGATATTTAAAGTTCTTATTTCCATAGCTTAAGGACTTACTCCCACGATATTGGAGCTAGTAACCGATATGCATGTGATCAATTTATCAAAGCGCATGATCAGAATCGCATATCTCTTTGTATCTGCGCGTGAGTTGCTCACGCGAGTCTCAAGATTCGAATTTCGAATCTTACCACGCGATCGCTTTGCTACCCGAGATCTTGTTTGTAGGCGATAAACGAACTTTGATTAATTCACGGCTAGAGAAAAATTGTAATTAGCTACTAAAACGAGCTTCGGAGTTAAAGGGTTGTTACCATTCTTCGCATGTCCGGCTAGATCGGTCAACATTCGCTGTCAATTATATTTTTTTCGAAATCAAGAAATTAGATTTCTCTTCCCTTGACACTATCTGACCGATATCAAATTGCGTATTTCTAAGGAAAACAATGCCAAAGAGACGGCGCTGATCCAACTTCGGATTGCCGTAGATGGCATGACGGCTAGGCTAGGCGGCTCGTCATACGCCCCGATCATTCGTTTAAATGGTCATAATTGGTCAAGCGTACTTTAAAATACAGCAGTTGCTCATTATAACAAAGTTCCCTCGAGCTTTTAAAATCACTAAACGCCGCTCTGGGCTTACCCTGTTCTTTGAAACTGTCATCTCCCTAATTGTCATGTTTGCCTGTGCTGACACCTACCTCTCTACAATATATGACTTTATTTTTAAATACGTGTCGTGTTCGGTGGCTAAATAATAAAAAATGTAACATGTAGGACGAGACCACTTCTCCGCTCGGAGCATGTTGAAAGATGTGCGTGACTGAATATTCAAAACTTATAATGTACAGGTCCCTAGTTGTTTAAGTACTTCGGTGTCAGAGTCGATCAAGTGATAAAGATGTTTATTGATGATCTTTGGTTACATTAATTGCCAACAGCGGCGGCGCTTGTGTTACCGCAATGTCGCTCCGCGTCGACTCGAGCGCGAATGACAAAGATCCAGCGGTCGATATGCGCAGGCGACGACGGCCGGCCCGCTTTGATCTCCACTATTGACTGGTTCGACGACCAATCAAAATATTCGTGGGAAAAATTATCGTTTCCATTTCGTACTTTTTTATATGAGCTAAGTGATAGTAAATATGAGTCCCATACATGGCTCGCATTGTATTACAGACCGCACGTCTGCGTACAAGCAGATCACGCAGAACGTGGTCAGTCAACTGTTCATTACAGCTACTGTTCGATATTCCAAAAATTTTAACATATATAAAAAGTTGAAAGCTCGATAATGATAAAAACCCTATACTAGTTTATAGACGCTTAACTACCACTCGATAATATTTTTTCAGCTCGCTATTAAATGTTGTCTTTGCAGTATAAGGATCAGGCATTCGGTGGCCACCTTAGGATTTTTATTTTCATAGAACGTTTCGAATACCAATATGGATCGTACCGAAAAAGGAGGTCCCGAGTTATTGAGTGCTCGTGCCGGAGCACGTCTTTGTCATAAAATACCTTGTCGGGAATTAATCTTGGCATTTTGTTCATGGTCGCACACAAGCCGTGTACCTACTGGCATCTGAAAAAAAGAGCGATACAGATCCTATTTTAATGAAGTGGGTTTTATGAACAATTCATAAACTAAAAAATAAATATCTTGACGGGGCGCCTTATTGGTGGTAGTAATTAACATGGCGCAAGCGCAGCACGCGGCGGCGCGCGCGCGCTCCTGCGCCCGCGCCTGGTAGGTCACTCACACTCACTGCACATGCGGCCTTCGCGAAGGACGGCCGCGCCACTCATTAAGCTTTACTATTGTAAATTGTCATAAATTATTATTTGTCAATTTGTATTAATTACTTATGAAGTTTATTATACGATACAATTTTCACTTTATCTTTACGATATCGTTCAGTTATGAAATAAGTAGAACAATTTAAAGACATCACCGTTTTTGTTGTTTATATTCTACGAAAGAAAAACACAATCAAGAGAAAAAGCTACTACAATGGCGTATAAAAAACAGTAATTTGCTCGTTACATTATGTGGCTACACACGTAATTTGATTTATTGTAGTACACAAGGCCCGCATATTTATTAGAACATTGTGTATCTTCTTAAAACCAGTATAGTTAACAATTAACTTAGTGTAATTATTAAGGTTTTAGCAGGTGCAACTCCTTTAGAGGACTAGTTAATTGTGGTTGTGTCGTGCGTACCGACGTCATACCTGCACATTATACGGTGCTGCAGAAAAACAACATCATCTTACTATAAGGAGTTAATGATAGTCCGTGCTGTTTAGACACAGAGGACGATGATAAAAACACTGATCTAAATACGTCAAACGGACGTGAATAATTGCATGTGCCATTAAAATTATTCGCCCCTTTTTGTTCAAGACTTTTAAAAGGATAACGAGAAATAAAACGAATCTAAATTTCATGTTAACTGAAACTTTTATTACGTATTTTTCAAAACTATGAAAAAGGTAAACAAGCATAGCCATAACTGTTATTAAAAAATAAAAGGCACATATCCATAACAAGCGTGGCAGACAAACGACTTTCCTATTAAAATATACTCACGTAGCGGCTACCATTTTGGTTGGTGATCATTCCCAAGTAATCCTAACACCTTAATAAACAGTGGTGGAAAAACAATTTGCATGTAGATGGCGCCTTAACTAATACATGTCTAACCGTCAGCTGCCGACTGGTTCAGTACTACATACTATCGACCACACTAACCACTAATACACCTCACACGGCTGAGGAACTATGACTGGGAAAATTGAGGAGATTCCTAATTAGATTTACTATTTTTTTTTTCCGGCAGCTGGTAAGTTAAAGTTAAGTTAAGTACCCAGGATTAAAGATTAAATTAAATCAATCAAAACTGAGCTCTGGATTTGTTTACAATAGTTCATATCGAAAGTTGGTAAGTTCGTAAAACGGTAATTAAAAGAAATTATTGGTGGATTTAATAGCTTGTTTTACATTTTCGATGTCGTATCATCAGTTTAAAACTAAAATGTTAAAATATATAAAAAAATAAATCGACTCTACTCCTTTCCTAAACCTTACACGAGACTAGATCCTAACATTATCCAGCTTCTATTTTTTATGTTTAAATGGGAATACGGGCAACGGGTCTGTAGGTGAGACGTGCTACTAAGTGGCTTGCGGAATCCTAATGCATGCAGGTAGGGCCATCTTGAGGAACCTGCCAGGACCCGCATTTTAATGTCGCTTGAAGAATGTGCTTGAAGCTAGAACGTATTGCTGTTTGATTGGAGAGCACGTTAGTAATTGGTTAGTAAATCTATTTCGTTATTTCATTTTGTTTTATCGCGAATTTATTCTATTGATGCAGATAGGACGCTGTTGTTGCACACTTTTTACAAAGTGACAGTCGCAAGGATTTATACAGAAATATACTGAAATTATGCAATGTAATTGCATTTTTATAGTTTACAAAGGAATGGCTGAAGTTCAATGTAAATTATTCAGATTTGAAATAGAATACGAATATTCTGTCAGTGAGAAATTGATATCGATACGATTAACATTTAAATCAATCGATCGATTGCAGCTAACGTTCAAATAAAAGCATCAGCAACAATTAAGAAACGATATTGTCATGTACTAGAAATAAATAAAATTGTAACAAGTGATAAATATACTGACACTGTCAGGCGAAAGTGTCTCTGGTCTTCATTCCATAGCCCTGGCGAAGGAACACCTGTTAACGTCCGTCGGTCAGTCAGGCGCGTGTTTATAGAAGATATTTGCATATACATGCAAACCAGATAAAAACACCTAGATCATAAGCAAAACATGCATGACTAATTTCGCCTCGAGATAGTCTTATTTAAATCTTAAGTGAAGCTAATGACAGGTGAAATTTCTGATGATTAAGCCAATCAGGCTGTTCCATACCTTAGAAGAGCATCTAATAATCTCAGAGACTGATTTAACGGCTTTATGTGACCAATTTAAAAATAGTGTGCTTTATATTTATGTGCAGAAAGTTCACAAGTTTTATGCTTGACGTATGAAACTGACAATTTAGTCTCTAAGTTTAAAAAATACACTTTAAACAAAGTATTTTGTGTATTAAGTATTTGCAAATAGGGATGACTTTCTTTTTCTATGTTATCTGGTATCTGATGTTACTTTTAGTTACAAAAAAATATTGCCCCCGCATCAATAAAAAACCCAATTCATATTCGATATCAATATATCAAACAATACGATAGAAATATCTCTTTTATTCTCACAAAATTAAGTTAACCCACATAAAAGAGTTTGTTTAAAACATTAGATGTTTTTAGATGTTATCGCTGCTGTTTGGTGTCAAAAGTCTCGCATCATGCCGAACGCATTTACGTGGAGTGATACCGATCTGAGGCCTTTGTTCGCCTATCGGTTCGTAAACAAGAATAGCGGGAGGCCACATAAATCATTTTTGGACAAAAAAGCTAAAACCATACTTCAGACTGATTCGTTTCAAAATTATGGTACAGAGACATAATTTTTGAAAATTATTTCATTTTGCTCAATGTTTATGAGTAAATGATACGTATTTGCTGGAAATCTTCGAAGACCCAAACACGCGAAATAACGAAATAACACGCGCCAAACCAGTCAATTACGCTATTATGTTATTTCAGTCTCACGAGCTAATTGCTAACCAAACAGCTTTGTTTACTTACTTCTCCTCTAAAAACACCTATTAATTTAGCTTACAATTACACGTTTCGATGTCCCCGGTACCTAGTTAACTATGTGAAATAAAACAAATGTCCTATAACTGGTCAAGCGAGTAAGGATTCGTACATCGTCCTGTGCAAATGATTTGCGTCGTGTTGTTTGTGTTCGGTATTAAATTATCGACAATGTAACAAGAAGTGCGGCGAAGAAACATGTAAGTACCACTTATTGTCATTGCTTTTATATTTGTGGACTGATATTTTGTGTATTTCAAGTATATCTGCCACGTAGATAGAACTGAAGCTGTTGGGGTAATAAACTTTAAAAGCGTGCCGTATTTCATCTGGCTCTCCGTTTTATAACTCGATTAATATTCTGAGGAAGTTTTCATTACTTTTTAATGAAACTCCGAGTCGTATCTGCCGATCGCTAATTTTATGTTTTAATTTACGCCTCTGCAAAGCGTCCCCTGCGTCATTGATCACTGTAACGGGATGGTAAGTGAGCTTCGTGCTTACTAATAGAATGGAATACAACGTAATACCCATATTGATTATAGATTATTTACTGTAATGATCAGCAGAGTCAAAAATACATCAATGTTTTAGTTGTCTATCACTATCACCAAAATTATTTTTGTTTTTTTTTATCCTGGCCTGCAGGTTCCAAAGGTTTTATCAGATAATGGTTTTATCTTATGATAATTTGTAGCTATTTTTACTGCTGTCTACCCATTTACTTTCCCCTATTTTAAATAGTCTTATTAAGCTGTAGTGATTATAAAAGTCTCCACAGCTGGTCATAATTCCCATCTGGATCAGACGGACATTAGCAAGACTATTAGCACTGAAAAAAATCAATTATTTCAACATTCCCTACTTCAAGCAAATTGATTACGCTTCTGGACAGACCCTTCCTTAAGGCATTCGTGTGAACCAAGGGTTACTTACTATTCAACCTTCTAAACATCATCATACTATCCCTTTCTTTCATAAAGATCTTTAAATGTGAATGATAAGGATAGAGGACGGCTATGATTGAATAGTCGCGACCTTTGATTGATGAGTTCAGAAATCGCCGCGAGAGAATCTTAGTTTCAAATTGAATTTTACGAATGTTGTCCGTCATTATTAGAAAGATTTTGTTTATTTAATAGTTACTAAAATAGTATTAGATGTGATGATAAGTGAAGACTGGGGGCTAAAGTAATATTTCCCAGACAATCATACCTTAATAGTTATGAGAAAATAATGCTAATAGGTAGATACTTATTTACTATTGTCTGGGAAAGTTAGTTTGTTTTTGATGTAGATTAGTTATTATCGAAACTGGACTTGTAATTACAGCCTAGCTTAGACCATAAATATTTTTTGCTGGCACTTAAATTAATAAGTATCTTAGGTTCCAAACTCTAGGTCCAATCGAGCAACTAGCTTCAACTTTTAAATTTAACTTTTTGAAAATTCAAAAGTGCCTGTAAATGGTCTAATTGAAATGAATGCTTTGACTTTGACTTGAACGTTGATAGTCAATACAAGTACGTAATTTTTATTCTAACCTGTTAGCTAGACGATGGTTCCTTAAAACCAGCGAAGAAATTCCATAAGTTTATCTGAACAACATTTTGGAGACTAAAAAATTCACAAAATTAATAGTCACCCAAAGAAATTGATGCGATTAGTTTTGGATTATGTTTGATTACTACCCTTTTTTTGTTGCGGGAGACATTTTTTGTACCAAAACGCGTTTCAGATTTATTTTTAATAAAACTTATCTATTCCTCATTATCGTTTTTAGGGTGAGGATTTTGATCCTTTACAAAGTACAAAATATTTTCCCATAGCTCTATTAGGTAGAAAATTTTCGAAATGTGGAGCATTTTTTTGTAGATTTGTAATTGACATAAAATTCTAGGGTCTAAGGTTTTAGGTTCTTAATGCAATGCAATGCATTCTTAATAAAAAGTTGAAAATTTTCCATTTAATGAACAGGGTGAAGGAAACATGGATTTAGTCCTTAATATTAGACCTTAAAGAGTTAACATTTTAAATCGGTTTCAATTAATTTTGTTACCATGTCCCTTCCATCCCGACATAAATGCATACATACATACCATCACGCCTGTGTTTTCCAAAGCGTTAGGCAGAGATGTACCAATGTACACACACACTTCACCGGCATGTTTTAGATCCCATGTAATAAAGAGCGAGCCTAGTGCCTTTAACTGGGCACGAATCTCAACTCCGAGCTGCTACTGAGAATTTGATAGAAAACATTTTCTCGATCTGGGAATCGAACCAAAGACCTGTAGCGTAGCAATCGCGCTTAGTACCACAAGGCTAATAAAGCAGTGAAAATAAACGCAATTCTAAATATTTATGTTTACAATTTTCACAATGTTTCTCTTTCATACGCCACAAAGACATGGCTTCTTTTAATGATTTCATTCGTTAAGTACCTACCAAGACCTCCGTAAACGTACAATCAGTTCATTCAATTTATATTCGTTTTCAGTGTTTATTTTCATATGAACATTATTTTTTTTAATGGCCAGCTTGTATAACATCCGTATTTGCCATACACCTGCGTCCGGCTGTATTTGGTCCACGTTGTAATAAATAAAAGTGATATTGATTAATAAAAACGTAATTATTACTTTCATGGTAATGATAATTGCACGACATCTTGTACCTTGGAGAAAGTACAACAAAGAAACTAAGTTTGATGTCCTGGTGTTACGGACTATAATATTTCTCTTTCGGCATCTACCTTTAAAACATGCTTTTTTTCTCTCTTATGTTATAAAAAGGCCGAAGAAAATGTTCCTTTCTCATTACATTTTGGTGGTATATTGGTCATTAAGTCCGTTTAAATTAATTATGAGCTAGTTATGTAATAATTTGTAGTCTCGAGTTTTTATGAAAATTACGTTAATATTTTGAGTCACAAGGTATCAATTTCTTGAAAATGAGTCTCCCCTCGTTATGTGGGCTAACGAGCCATTTTATCTTTTCTTTTTACAGGTTCTGGGAGGTGTAAACTGAAATGAGTTTTGTAGTTAAGTAGGTGAATATAAGTTTTATTTTTAACTGTTTGTACATTACCCAATTAACCACTGAAGAATAATTGTTCAGTTAGTTTTTTTTTTATTCATCATCTCAGTTTCAGTAATTGTTTCAGTATCCGCTTATATTATTTACACTCAATTTTGTTCACTCCGTAGTAAAGCTTATCGGTCCATAGATTCAATGATTTTTTGAAATAACTCTTTTTTCTTGAGTAGAGATCGTAGCCATGTAGTAGTTTCATTACATAAAAATTGTTGCTAAAGAAATTCAAGTAAGTGCCAACATATTCCGGCACATACAACCTAATCAAGTTTTTCCCACTTACATAAACAGCCGCCCAAGATTCCCATACATCCAAATCCACCATCAAAATCCAAAATTAACGTAATCACAGCATTTGCGCAGCATTGAGAAATAAGCGTGTCGTCAGCCACCTGCGTCCGCTGACGGCCTGCCACGACCTGATTTATATTAAGAGAACAGACACAAGTAAAACAATACAGTACCCTCCGTACAGGACAGGAAGTCAGGAAAAAATAGGGATGAATCTTTTGTCTTGTTGCATCATCCATCATATGTTGCTCTGTGATAATGTTTGTGGGGACTATTTGGTTTTATATTGAAAGTAAGAGCTCTTAAAGTATACCTCTAGTTTACTATGGGAAAATTATTAATACAATTTGACTTACTTATAATTGTACTTTAGTTTTAAACCTTATGTACCATCTTTTTACACATTATGGTAGGCAAATTAAAATAAATATAATAACTTTTTCAAATTTTTGGAAATATCCACGTTTAGATGTAGCATGTTTGTTTTGGCTAGCGTTTCTAAGTTTCCTTGTTATATAAAAAGCCTATAATACTCGGTATAAAAATAAACATTACATAGCGATTAAATACGCTTACTGAACTTAATCTTTAATGTTTTATCTAAACTTGTATTTAACAAGTTTAGATAAAACATTAAAGACGGGTTTTCGTAAGCCTCGTTAGCCTAGTGGTCCCAAATCTAGAGGTCTTGGGTTCGATCCAGATCGACCAAAAATTGTTATGTGGTTTTCTATGAAATTCTCAGTACCAGCTCGGAGTTACGATTTGTGCCCGGTTAATGGAAATAGGCTCGCCCTCTATTACATGAGACCTAACTAAAAGGAACGTGACGGTAAAGTTTGAACTTTCACTGTCAAAATCTCCAGAAGGTTTCCAACTATGATTCAAAACAAAAATATGATAAGAATACCTGTACCTTTCAGCTTCGTAAAGCTTCTTTTGCAGTCGTTATATATTTTTGTCATTCTCAAACTGAACTGTTCTGTTAATTTGCGTTGAATGATTTACACTTTAAGACAAGGGATGTATTCAATAACAAAAGCTATCAATTCCAATTCAAAAAACATAAATATTTGGCGTATTAATTTATGAAATGTCCGATAATGCGCACTGGCAGTGTAAATAGCAGCCAAAGGTACATACAGATCAAAATCCAACAACCCGGCGCGTGTAATGTCACTTGTTCACCATAAAACATTTATGCCACGATGGAACCCTGTACGGATAAAATCTATTTTTTATCAGTAAAATAAATTGCGCTTAAATAAATAACTTGTGAATACTCCAAAGCAAGCGGCTGTTTAAATTATTGAATACAAATTCCATACATTGCGGTTGAACAGAGGTGCTGGGGCGACGCGCACAGGCGGCTTATTGCTCCACTCAAAAACCGACATCAATTAAAGAGAGATGAGCGTATGTATTCACATTCACGGGGTTGCTGTGACCATGGACTGGGAACGACTGAATCTTGCTGAAAAGTGAGACATTAATTTAATCTTAAATTCGCCATTGGCTAGTAAAGTACACGAGAACGTGAAATACTTATTCATCTGTAAAAATTTCATGAACACATCATAGTGTCAAATGACATGTTTAATATGTAAGAATGTGTGTGTATTAATTCTATGTTGTTTCTACAATACGACAACTTTTGTCGCTTGTACAATCGATTCTTATTAATATAATCAGGTATATATATTGTTTTTCAAGGCTTTACTGCGAAGGACGTGGCTAATTGAAGAAACTACGCCAGCTAGAAAGCTAAACCATCTTGAGCTTTAATTAGGGAAAATTACGGTTGGTATTCTAAAATTATTATACTCAAGGATTTCCCACATGAACACACTCGCGTACTCAACCTACCCGTAGTAACTGAGAGTGGAGCCTTCTGACGGGTACAGGCAAGAACAGCGGCGCTTTGATCGTGTCAGAGTTGGCGCTTGCACGCCTCCTTATGGGCTGCGTCCGTTACCCACCGTAACATCAAAGGTTTGGGCACGCCTTAATAGAGGCGGTAAGTCCCCTCTTTGAGGAGTGGCTGGAGAGGCGCCACGGCGCCCTCACCTACCGCCTGACGCAGGTCCTCACCGGACACGGGTGTTTCGGGAGGTTCCTGCACCTCATCGGGCGGGAGGAAACGTCCGGGTGTCACCATTGTGTGGATTGCCCCGAGGACACGGTGGAGCACACCGTGGCGGTATGCCCCGCTTGGGCGGAGCATCGCCGAGTCCTCGTGGCGGCCATCGGCGGCGGCGAACTCTCGCGTCCGGCCCTGGTGCGAGCCATGGTTCGGAGCGAGAGGGAATGGGATGCAGTCGCCTCCTTCTGCGAGGCAGTAATGCTTGAGAAGGAGGCGGCGGGACGGTTGAGACAGCGGTTCTCCCGTCCCAGCCGCCGCGGTAGACGCTCCGGGCGTCGGGAGCCGCGAGACGACTCCCGGCCACCGTAGATACTGGCCTGTGGACGGTGAGCAATGGGTAGCTCACCGTCCTTACGTTGCATAACGACAGGCCGTGTCGACGGCGCGTTCGTGTTCCACGCGCGCCTCAAAGAGATGTCAGCAAAAGGAAGGGGCCACTGAGGGCCGATGCCTGCCGGGGCTGCGGGTTGTTCGCAAGAGATACCGCGCCCCCGGAACGCAAAGGGCACAAGAAGGAACATGGGTGGGTTTTAGTCAGTAAAAGTCTGACACTCCCTCCCGCCCCGCCCAGGGCGGGAGAAGTTATTTGATGATTTCCCACCCACCAAAAAAAAAAAAAAAAAAACATCAAAGGTTGTAGGACTTGCAAGTACTTGCAACCGACGTCATACTTGCACAATAACATTTAATCATGTCGGTAGAGATGGACATCGAGGTTAAAAGATTCGTGATTATTGAAAATAAATCTGTGAGGCATGGGAACTGAAATCTTACTGCTGTTTTTGCAGTTTAAGTTTCTGTAATGTTTTATTTTTTATTCAATAATATAACATACCATCACGCCTGTATTCCTCAAAGGATTAAGCAGAGGTGTACCAGTGTACACCCACAGTTTGCCGGTATGTTAAGGTCCCATGTAATAGCCTATTGCCATTAACCGGGCACAAATCCTAACTCCGAGCCGCTACTGGGAATTTCACAGAAAAACCCAATAACACTTTTTGCACGACCTAGGAATCGAACCCAAGACCTCTAGCGTAGCAGTCGCGCTTAGGACCACTAGGCCAACGAGGCAGTTAAACTATTAAACTTTTATAAAACAGATAATCAATCATCTCGCGTTAAAACGCTTTGAAAAAACCAAACGGAAGACATTTCACACATTTTTTAGACATTTTAGATTACACTTATCCTTTGAATGAAATAAACACAAACACACATAAACTCGATTTGACGTAATAGCTTCCATCAGAGGCTATGCAGCATTTATTTCTAAATACGAGAACATCTTCCTGATTGCTTAAAATAACGACTATAAAACTAAAATACTGTCTTTAGCCTACTCTAATCTTCCTTTGGATCACAAGGTACCGAAATCCGAATCGTATTACGCATTAAGGTTCTTATGCTCCATATAAAATTGTTCCATCTTCGTTACGCTTACCGTGCCGCGATGAATGAAGACGTTATTCAAAATAATGTCTACCTTGTTCAGATATTAAACGTTTAACGCTACAGCTATGTAGAA
Organism: Caradrina kadenii; assembly: GCA_947462355.1. NCBI lineage: Eukaryota > Metazoa > Arthropoda > Insecta > Lepidoptera > Noctuidae > Caradrina > Caradrina kadenii. The sequence continues at coordinate 5,837,546 of OX381677.1, read as the reverse complement.
AACAATTAACTTTGAACATTGAAATTGTTACTTTCATAATTTGTTTGTAACGGTTGATTGAAGTTGGGAACAGAGGTCATTTGTTTAGATAGAATTCGTTTATAGTACGTCACGTGACACGCGCATGAAGTTTCTTGTTCTTACCAAATCACTAGAACGTATAACTTTTATTATTTGTAGAATATTTTTAAATTTTCTCATAATAATGCCTCTCCCAGTACGCTTACTAGGCGAGGCATATGAGAGGTATTTTATATTTATGTTACCCAGTTGTAAAATGTATGTAAAAAAATAAAAACGAAACAATGGCGCCAAACGTTGCATAAAAAAAAAAACAATTGAAAGTTCTCACCATAAAGTGAAAAACATAAAATTGCAAGGTGTATAAAAGTTTCGTTAAATCTATCACAAGAATAACGAGCTCGCCAATCTACACGATGGTGAAGAGAAACTAAGTCGTCCAATAAAAAAAAAACAAAACCGACAGTTGTTGAATTGAATGCACTATAGACGCATAAAATAAATAGATAGGAATTTCATTAGGTACCATCACGTCTATAACACCTAGGAATCCTCTAAGAAAATGGAACAAATAAATCCAACCAATGAGCACTTTTGTGGTGTATAACATTTTGAAGTAACTCAATTAAAGTGAACGTTAATGCAGGGTACATGGAAGAGCCAGACTATGTATCATTCGGTTTATTAACCGGCAGTTAACTGTGTATCTAACGCGCCAATCATTCCCGTTTTAAAGTTCTCGCGTGAGACGTTAAATTAGCGGAGTAGCTTTGGTGGAGCCAGCCGCTGTTGATAGTGCAGTGGCTTATCTAGTATCTAGATCTAACTGAACGGGATATCGGTGTCGCTTTGTATTAGGTAGGTTATGTTGTTGCCACTTACTTGCAATTACGTGAAGAATATTAAATCACTTTTGTAAATATTCATGTCATAATATGAATAGCTTTTCACCATTTTTACTTTGATATTCTTCTTGAAAGTTACGCTATGAAAGTGATAAAATTGTAGAAATTAAATCTAAAAATATCCTCAATTTCTAAACTACAAAACAATTCAATAAGTTTTTTTTTTCCAATAAATGCTAAACATTTGGTATTTGAAATGTCATTCTATCTTGAGTAAACTTAAAACGATCGACAGAGACACAATGTCCTTTTATTATTATTGAATTACACTTTGTTTATTGCTAATTATAATATGTGAACTGCCGAGAAAGCGAACTTTGGAAACGAAATTTAATCAGCAGTCAGTATACACAATATCTCTACCTCATTAGCAAATCAGATCGCCCACACAACAACTAATCATACTAACAACCTGTGAACCTGAAATGGACACCTAAACACAAGGATTAAGGAAAACTGGATAACACAATTTGTTCCCGTCATTTTAATACAAATTTAAGTATGCACAAATCGCGCCGCACTGTACAAGGTGTAATTATTAATTTTGTATGCTTCAAATCCAATATTTCGACTTAAATAACATTAGATACGCTTGTTGTCGGAATGATGTTGTTAGCAGCGTCTCTTTTTATCACTTGTTTGATTTGAATGCGAAGATTTATGTCATAAAAGTAATTTTGGCTTGTGATGAATGTTTGAATCCGAAGTAAATCGGACTGTGAACTGTTCTGGTGGTCAGTGTATTGGGTGTAGTGTCCGAAATATATGTAGCTTGTGTTGGATTGGATTTTGAAGTTTGACCAGTAATTGGTTTATTTCAATAGTTTTAAGGAAAGGGGCAAGGCCCTTTTTCTAAGTATTTTCTATGCTAAGAATATTCGCGCACCTAAACTTTAAGGTAACAGAGACACAAATGAGTTCTACATATTTGTTTTTGATATCTGCTTTATTTATTATATTTTTCTTTATATTTTTAATTTAGTTTTTTAGTATCTTTCTTTTGTGCGTAATTCTAAAGGATTCTTTGATTACTCATTTATTAAACGGTAACAGATGCAAGTTGAATTATTAGCGCGTCATAAAAATCTTTCCATTACTTTCATCACAAGAACATCTATAAGTATGACTGGTTCAACCTCCATCTGAACTGTACACCTCAACCTGAGATGAAGTGACGATAGTGTATATTGATCACGTCCGTTTAAATTAACAGACATAGCTGTCACATCTGTGCTCACGGCTGATCGCACCAAACACGATATTCGCGATATCTGCGCAGGCGCCCGACGCACTTTGATCCCTCATACGATCCATTATACGTGGGAACTTACTGACACAATCTCGGGCTTATGAAGAGCTTGCTAATGAGCCGTAAATAGTTTTAACAATACTAATGATGACTTAAATACGTGATCATCCTAAACAGAAAAGTAATTTAATTCACTTATTTTAACATAATTAATGCTAAATATATTGAAGTAGAGCTAAGTCTGCCATATTATGTTCAACTTTTAAAATTAAATATTCAATCATTATAATTTCAAATATCAACATCACTAGAAGAGTTTTTGGTGAATAAATTCAAATTCTTTATTCTGTTGTGGGTCCCCATTGCCTCAGTAACGAAGCGGTGTTCACTCATGGTTGTCATCATTCAACATCTAAAATGACAGAGTGGTGACGGATCATCGATATCAGCCGACGGATGGGCCCGCCGATCTTCGATTGTTACGAATTACATTCCCTCATTTGACAAGATAAAGACGTTATGACAAATTACTGAAGATCTACATCAATCGTTAATATTTATTGGTGGATATAACGTTTAAAACTGACTGTGGAGATTGAGTATAATACTAAAAGCAGAAGAACAACCGGCAAACATTAAATCAAAATAGAGCTATTTCATTTATTTGTTCTTTGTGTCATCGTAGATAATGTTCGGGTAGAAAAATCGACAAACGATTGCAAATTTAAAAGACAAGGCGAAACAATAATGCAATATAGATAAAGAATATCCATAGTTCTTATATTTCATTATGGTAAGTTAAATCTTTTGGCACAGGCTTTGACAAATAACTCCAGTAAAGAAGCCTCCCCCATCAATTAAACTGCTTATTCGAAGCAGTATATCATCGTTTTGTTTTGTTTTATAAAGTAATATTGCAATTTAACTTTCATTTTGCAATTTATATAGCTATTACATTAAATGGAGGCATTAAGAGCAATGCCACTAGACTTCGTAAGGAGAATGTCGCGTTCAACTTCATCTGATTAATTTTTTTCATACCAACCACCTTGATTATTTATCAACAGTTTGATCGTAAATTAAAACTGGTTCATTAATGATCATAACTTTTAATTTATAGCTCGTTGGTGTACATGTCGATGCAAATATTGTGTGTATACGTGTGAGGTGAATTTATTTTATGGAAATGATTATATCTCAGATTTTAATGGTAAAAGGTCTGTCATACTCGAAGCGATAACAAAAGTTTTATGTCTACGAAAAATTACTACAACTTGTGATGTTTTTACTTGTTTCTCTTTTAAACAATTGCATTTTGGAATAATTGATTATTTGAAACATTTACATAACAGTATTTTATGCTAATCTTAAAACAAAATCTAGTAAAATATCTGAAGGCTTTTGCAGGTTTACGGGCGATGCAAATTACGCTAATAAAGCAATTTGCTGCATTAATTGGCCCTTAATTCGTTCAGACATTGTTTTAAAAACAACGTGTAACGTGTACTTTGTAACCATCACTTTGAAACATGAACATGTTTATAAATTGCTATCGTGATGGCCGTGCAATAGTTGTACAATTACCGTACACCGAGTTTACGTCAACCTAGAAAATTGCATGGAATGGGATAAAATTGTTTGATCAAAGCCTAAAACTGGTATATAACTTGTTCTAGTTATGTTGTGTCTCGCATGCTTTAGAAAGTTATGGAAAGCTCTTGCCAAGTATTCCTTCATCGAATGTGTTGTATCGAAGCTTTACACCGGTATTTATGTATAGGTCGACTATTATCGCCGATGTCCATGTCAGTACCATGCATTATGTTGTATTTTTTTAAGTTACTTACAATATTTTCTCGTATCAATTTTCTTAATCAAAACGTGCTAAACTTTTCGATGTTTATTGCTATCTCAAAGAAAAACTTTTCATTTAAATTAATACATATTGAAATAATTACAACCCAACAACTGGTTGCTAGTAAGTTGCTGTTAAAACAACAGGCTCATTCTTCACTCGTACACGTTTGAAAGCAATGTAAAAACATTGTTGTGATAAACATGACTCGATTACACCGCAATTTACCGGACATGGAAAAGTGGATCTATAAATATTTACAGCTCCTCATATACCCGTGCGCGAAATTATACAGCTGATCGGTGCATTTTAGCATATCTTCGATTACAATAGCACGTCTTGCTACTGTTGCAGAGCCATTAAACTAGCCATTCTACACTTCATTGTAAAAACTCATGTGCCTACATACGTACCTTTGTACTTCTCGCGCGTGTGAATGATATTAATTCGGTACATGACAACTAAAATAATAGGAAACATGCACTCTGTTTTACATAAATTCAATATCTACGGGTTATCAGAGAAATGAAATATCAACCTGCTATGAAACTGTACGTTCACATGTAAACAAGTAATCGAAATATCAAGACGTTTTTCAAACATATTTCCTGTGTACACATGTTATATCGAATTAATTCACTTAATCCGTAGAAATATGGTGTTGAAACAAATATCTAAGGCCTATTAATAAATGTTTATTGCCCACGCAATACATTTGGAGCTTTAATCTGGTGTTAGCGGGAGACCGGCGCCCACCCAGAGGTGTGGACATCTCTAACCAAATCGAATTATAAACCAACCGAATAACGATTACCGATTATCCAAACTCACAGCGACATTACCCAGATGGAATAGATGTCAGATTCGTTTGTCTGAACTATAATCGATTGAAAACATTTAATTGCTGTCGGATAATGTAAACCATGGAAGATTAGACATATTGGAACACTATAAACCATTTATATACAGAGTCATTGATTAGACCATTTATAACGGAATTAATTTTGTATTATCCCACGGTATTGCTGGAAAATTCAAATCATGGTTGTGAACACGAAATATTTTTGTTTTTGAAAAATTATTTCCTCTGTTTTATGTCACTTAAATGTCAAAGTTTTGGTTTTAGTGAGTTTCTCTCGTCCACCTATGGCAGTAAAACACTCTCGTTCTTGTCTACCGTTTTTACTTTTTTCCTTATACGGTTTCATCACATTTTTTTCACACAAAGCGACCAGCGACAAACGTTTATCATTTTTATAGGAACCTTGGCGCGTACACTTGTAGGATTCATGCGGTGTCTGGAATCCATTCATTGAATATTATTTATTGTGATTTAAAACAAATAAGATCAAAATTCCCGCTGTGCCGTTATTTATAGACTTTGAAAAGGAAAGTAAGTCATAAGAAAATAATAATCAAATTTTTTATTACCTGTTGTAAACTTAGACTTATAAAATTAGGGCAGGCGGATATTTTGAAAAAATTTTTAGGTATTTCGTTTACAATTGCACGGACGTTTTTATGAACAGGCTACAGAAGATGATGATGATGGATTTCCTAAGAATGTTAACTTACTGCTTTGTTCTACTTTACCAATAATAGAAATAATAATAATAACCCAGCTTATAACTGTTCCATTGCAGATCAGACGCCTCTTCCCATACAGAGAAGGTACGAACATTCATCATCAAGCTTGCTCAAAATAGATTGACAATTTCTGGCTTATATTAATAATAAGTCCAGGTTTCCTCACGATGTCTTCCGTCACGGATGTCAGTGGTATCCAAGGCAAACTTAGAAAGTAAAAATTATTTAAAAACTCATGTTGTTGTCCGCACAACCCCTTAACTACAAAACCTTCATGACATTATACTAGAAATAATGTTTTTTTTTTTATTCTAATTCAAATAGGTCCTTGTTAGGTTGATACGCCGTCGCTATTCGCCCATTATTACAACATGAGAACAATTTGCAAATACTTGCGTATGTGGAGATCAAATTGAGCATTCCTGTAGAAAACTGCGTCTGCAAATTGTGATGACTCCCCGTCTACCTGCGACGAATCTTTGGAAATTCCTGAAAATACCAACACTAATTTATTCTTGTGTAATGTAAATAATAGAGAAGAAGATGACGGGATGCCCTGAATAACTTCCTCAGGAATTGGTAAGATGAGGCACACCACAGAGGGAAGTGGACGAAATGAGACGGAGACTTTTTCCCAGGATGACAATAAAGGAAAGCAAAAAAAAAATCACAAGAATGTCCCAAAAAATATTTGCAATACACATACTACTTCGCAGCCCTATTCTCGAGTCAGCCATTATTAGTTTTGGTTATTTTCAGCGTAAATTTAATCTCGTAAATATGTATTGATTAATGTTTACCTATGCAACAAAATGGCCTCTAACATAAACTCGACGAACGCTTCTACTTAATGCTTCCAAAAAGTACAGTTATCCCAAACCATTCATCGTAATGAACCAGCGCACTAGTAGCCCATGGATATTGTTAGTGCGAAGTACCCGGTATTTGCATGCGCTCGTTAGTGCATTGCCGACTGAATGACACGCGTCCAGCCAACTGATTGTTCCCAGCGCGACACTCGAGCGAGACGACCGAATTTGATGTTTATTTACTACAGTAATGTATGAACCTGTATACCCTTAAACCTTATATGTACGTAATAATGTGTACCTAATGATTTAAAAAGGTGTAAAAAGATTTTTTACTTTAAATATTCACTCCTTTTTGGAATTGGAATACTTTTTTAAGTTGCTAAGTTTATATAAATGTGTGTCGGTTTGAAGTCGAGTTCGTTCTCGATAATGTCTTCTTTCGTTTTTAATAAATTGTTGGTCATCATTTTTATTGCAATTTGCGTAAAGTTTCGGGGAATTTCTTTACATTTTTGGAAAAAATAAACGTTTGTTTGTGTAGCGTACACAGCTGATTTGCTTCTTCAACGGTTTTTGTTTTAAATCAGCTGTTACCGATACAAATAATAATCATTCTGTTTCTTTTTAATTGTAGCAGTTATCAATTGTTATTTAATGATGGTCCAAGAAGACAATTCGGCTCCCTCCAATTACTTACGAAAAATAAAATTACATACAAATATTTTGACTAAAAACCTAATTACTCACTCCAATTTTGTCTGACGCCGAACTCGGCTCCAATATGCACCGTGGCTATCAATCGTCCAATCACGGGTTTGATTGAATGTCTGTAAACGTCATTTACTGCTCGTTATCCACGCTCGAGGCGCGAAACGTCCCGCCGGCTTCGGCAGCCAATAAACATTTCATTGCCGAAGCGATCCTCTTTTGTTTTAGTACGTCCCAACAATATTAACACTGGAACTCTTTTCATTATCATTTAGAAATATACTCTTCCAATCACCGACGAATTTTATCATCTAAATCCATAACCGTTTGCGAATAATCTGGCGACAAAATAAATATTTCCAAAAATAAACGCAATCCCGAAAACATTTTGTCGTAAAGTTCAGCTAATGTTGAATATGAAACAGCTGGGCGTTGTTATTTTTGTTTTCTTATTAGCAGTCAGATTTTAGGAATTTTTATTTTATTAGTTTTGGCTAAGTTCGAGAAAATAATGAGATCTCAAACGGCGTTAGGCGCCATAGTTGTATTCAGCGCAGATTGCGAGGAGAAGTGTAGTGTTCGTCGTAAATAGCTCCTTGGTAATTATTCATAACTGTACCCCTAAAGGAAGCATGAATGATAAAAGACTCATCGCAATTCCTATGTTTACGGTAAATTCTCGAACTTCAATGAGCTATAATTCATAGTTCTTCAGTGAGATAATGAAGTTGCCCCTTTGAGGAATTCAAAGGTGGCAAATAATTTTAATGATCATTACGCCATGCGGTTACTAACGTTACCGAATTTATATTTCGACGAAACGCATCGGTGCATTTGTGACTAATCTTCATGAGAAAGAAATCAATTACTTCACTTAAATAGTGCCGGTGAAAGGTTAATGTAACCATTTTACAGTCTCATTTAAACTCCGACTTTTATAGGCTATCTTCAAAACGTTACTGTGCTCTAAATTAAATGAAGATACGATCGCTACAGTTTTCATTCAACGGTACATACGTATTTATATTTAAGTACTTGGGTACTTGAAGTCCTTGCCCTTAAGTACGCGTGGTTTAGACTTCTTTTATTGTGTGGATTATTAATGCATCCCATTATTCTATTAATGTTCCCACATTGGCGAAATGTACGGCATGTCTAATAGTTTATAGCGTAGTTGTTAGTTTACGTAATTAGTGTAGTGAGAATTTCTTAAGTCAGTAGCTATTGGTGTGAACTGCATTAGCACACACTCGATTTTAAAAGATTTGTTAAAAATTTAAAATATTTTAACGGTCGTTTCTCGTTTAGTCGTACGTAAAGGGGCTGGTATGTCAAGTAGTAAAGTTTTAACTACGTTTATTTGAATGCTACTGTGCTTAACCTTAAACTTCTGTAAAAACAAGCGACTTGATAACTTTATAGCCTATATTATACCTGCGGTAACCTACATAAAATTGCCAAGAACTTGTACATTTTTACATTTTTATACATTACATATTTTTATACATTTTTACATTTTATATACATTATATATATTTTTATACATTTGTACATTTTTGAACGGTAGGTCAGCCTAAATTGTTGTACATAAGTTTTTGAAAATTACTCGATTTACACATAACAATACGGACATTGCTTTTGCTTGTAGTTTTATTAACGCTTATATGTAGCCTTGGAGTAGAATATTAATTTTCTGTGGCCCTTCGTGTCGGCCCGAGGACCGCCTACATAGAGCCTCCCTAACAAAATTACACACTCATTAGTTCTACGGAATGTTTGTTTGTTTTTTACCACAACTGGCGCCGAAAGCCCGCGTTAATACTAACAAAATTAGTCACAGTCAACATTAAATTGATTTAGTTTATTGGGTTATAGGAGAGGATATTGTTTTTCGGCGGCCCGGCCATCGATGTTCCTTGATGTTCGTCGGTGGCGCCAATTAATTCAACTGTGACAATGACTCAGGTAATTAAACAGGTAATTTCTCATTGCGAGACGCCCGACATGGCATGTGACGTCACGTTGTCCTCGCGTCCTCGTAACATCTTCGACAGATGAATAAGTGCGTGTTGATTGGAATTTTAATGGGCGTTAATGGGCGGGACAATGATGAAATCGTCGCAGACGGAGATTTTATCGTTTCTATGCGCTGATAAGGGTTTGATCGCCGGCAGTTTCAAAGGCAAATTGTGGACAGACTGTGTGACGTTACCGCATGCGGTGGTCTTCAGCCAACACACTTGAGATGTTGCGCTGTTTCTGAACTCCTCAATGGCTACTGGATCGTTTTAAGAGATTATATAATAAATATTATAAAGTTGAATAAAGTATGTTTGTTTGTTAGTGTGTGATTTTTATTCGAATGCACTGATTCTGAAAATTCTTTCACTGACATCTTAAAACCATATTTCATTGTCAAAAAAAAATTAATTTGTAAGAAGATTCACGTGAATGAAGTCGCGGGAAAATGCTAGTGAGAGATAAATTGAAACCTATCAAGATACATATTAAATTAAATCACTGAAATATCTTCTGCAGGAAGTATAGGAACGGTAGTACGGTCTAGAACAAAACAAAATTATATTTGAAAAGTGCGTGAGAATGTGTCGTGTACACAGATAGTGCTATTAACCCTTAATTGCAGGGTATTTCAACCCCTCTCCGGACATAGCGTGGGCAATTGTTGGATTTGTCCGTATGTCAGCAGTTCAGTGATAATGACTAAACGCTTTATCAAACCGGCAAATCATTATTGTCGTAATCGTTGGACGTGAGAATAAATAAATTATGGCAACTGGTGGGATAATGTTTGCGGACATAAAATCATTATAGACGATCTTAATTATTTCTATAGGAATACATGAAAATGGTCAAACAGTTTGACTGAGTAATGTATTTAAATAATAATAATAATTTATTTGGGATACTATTTTTTATATTTTTAAATGTTTTTATTTTTATGTTAATATTTAAAAATTAATTTAATATGTATTAGAAATAAATGAATGTAAAAAATTTATTTATTTCCTAGAAACACAATATTTGTTATTGTTTGTAAAAGTTAATTGATACACTAAAATTTGTTAAAAAAGAGCCATTTATTTTACTAATGAAACAATTCATTTATGTGGATAGACGAAATGTATGGATCAGCTGTTTTTTTTTGCAATTTCACAGCTGGCGCCTTTGTAAAACTGGTTCATAATAATTAGTACAATGACCCTTTTTTGGGTCAATTTTCTTTATCATAAGTGACTACTTACATACCAGATAATGCAAATATTGAAGTTAGTACTTATGGAAATGCTACGAGGCAATGCACGAACATACAACCTACAATTTTTCTCTGCCAACATTATGGCTATTATTAACAAACACATTTGACACATACTTCCTGAAGATGTTAATGTTCTTTCAATACTCGTTCAAATACGGAAGTATTAAATTATATTTTTCCATGACAAATCACGGTGTGAAAAGGTACGTAATGGGTATAAATATGCCGCATATATGCGGTAGCTAATGACTACAGGAACTCGACGTCCGTTGGTGCCCTTTTGACCTGTCGCGATTTAGGGTTGACCAACCATGTAGTTACGTGATTTAATGATCGTAGTAATGTATCGTGAGAAAATATTTTGTAGGTAATTTTGGAAGTCAAATCAAATAACGTCGTGATGGACTGAGCCATCAAGTTAAGACTACCGACTCTCACGCTTGAGGTTGAGGGTTCGATACCGGGTAAATACCAATGTGACTTTTTCAATTCATATGTGCTTTCTAAGCTTATCTTAGACATCACTAACATCGGTGAAGGAAAACGTCGCGAAAGGGAACTTGGACTTCTAATCAGTGTAAGTATGATATGCCAGCACCTTCTTTGGATGAGAAGAGTATTTTTTTTTGTTTGTCACCATAAATCTACAAAAATAAATAGTGGAAGTAATAGAGTGTGGAATTCACCTTTATTTATTAACTTGATTTAGATTTGCAGTTATAATTTAAATAAGCATTTTCAACTTCATTAAAGATTTCTTTATAAAAATAAGTTTCTGTGAGACGTGTTTTAAAAATTCATCTCGTTCCAAGAATGTTTGTCTTACATTCTTTTTCTGTCCAAATCATTTTTACATAAATGTAACAGGAATATGAAATATGAATACTGAATATTGTTCGGAGTCACAAATAAAAGAGAAGGCATACCGAAGTGAATTTTTATGAATTTGTAACAGCTGCTGCCGTTTACATATGCCATTTCTTGTGTAGGTAACGGTTGAATACCTTTTTTCGACACCTAATTACAAAAATAAAAATAAAATCTATCTTAACTAACAATATAAAGAGAAAAGATATGTATTTTTGTTTGTAATGGATAAATCCATAAACTACTCAACCGATTTAAAAAAATCTTTCACTTACACTTTCATTATGAACCAGTTATGCAATAGGCATTTTCAAAAAAAATTGGGATCTTTTAGAAAATAACACGGACGTAGTCCCGGCCAAAAGCCAGTATTTTACATTCTGTGTTTGACTGTTGATGAGTTTCCTAGTTCATTCAACAATATTTAAAAATAGAAAAGACATCGCGATGTTTATTTATTTATTAAAACTTTATGCACAAATCCAAAAAAATGCATCAATATTTGTGTTTCATATAAATATTATATGTGATCAGTCCCTCACAGCAACATCGATATCATGCGAATTGACTTTTTGTTTGGATATTTTGATCATGCTCATGCAATATTATTTTTATTAACACCATTTACGTGATGAATGCTGTAGAAGGAGCTTTTAAAATCCAATAAAATATTATTGCGGTGTTTTCATGTGTAATGTGAGAACCCAGACTACGCGTGGAGCTCACAGGAATTTACAGGGATACTATCGATCTCGAAAAATAAATGAATCAATTCAATTAAAAATAAAGGATTTTGTGAAACACTTTCGCTGCGGCACAGATCCAAAATAAATTTTGGTCTGCACAGCCACAACTTATTCTAATTAGTTGGTACAAAGTTCCAATTAGTACGATTCGGTATCGGATGCGCCTGCGCCGCGCGCCCTGCACGCGGTGGTTAACATAAACTGCACAGATAAAATTTAAACCTTTTAATGAACTCCCGGATTGCTTTATTTACTTCGAGATTAATAAATTTTCGGCTTTCCGTACGTTCAGTCGCCATTTTGAATTTATTCGCGTGCGTGTCCTAATGCTGATAGGATCAAAATTTTGGTAGCAGGATTGTGTTTCATACCTATTATTAAAATCCACGAGAACATTACCACTACGATAGTGGTCCTGGTGAAAACAGTGAATCATCAGCGTGTGATAATTTACAACCATAATTATTATAGTAATAGTGCCGATTAATGTTACACGAAGTGGCTAGTGAAATAAAACAAAACGTTACCTTATTCGTATTTAAATGAACTTAAATATTTAATAATTAACATCATATATTTATGATATATCAAAATTAAGTGACTCAAATAAATTGTCCGTAATAGCCGCACGTTTAATATTAAAACAAAATCGAACTCGTTGGAGTGGTTGCAGATCGGACGGTCGGCGCGGCTCTGCAATAATAAGCCTAATGATACCTTTAAAGAAAAGGTGTTAAAACGTTTATTGGAATACGTCTAAAACATTATTAATAGCTTTTTAACAAGCCGACGCCATATTTTAGGTGTGAACCTAAACTTTTTCTGATCCAGTTTTTTGTTTCTCGTAAAATATTCTCAACGCAGAGTCTGAGGGAAGATTGTATTTCAATTATTACGATATTCTGTGATTATGGCGGATGATAGACGTTAATACCAGGTTCGTCGCGACACCGATGTCGCCTCTCATTTAAACCGAAAGCGATTTGAGTAAAGTGATTGCATAAATTTTGATTTCACGGTCTTTAATATAATAAACGAGGTTCAGGAGAAAAAATGGACTTTATAAATTAAGACGAACGATCCCTTGAATGGTTATAGTTACACAGAAGCGTGGCATACTTCTGAGTATTTAACACGACATACCACATGTTGACCTGTCTGTAATGCAAACCACGGAGAGTGCAACTGACATGGTACAATCAAGCATGATGGGAAGGATCGAAGTGCCAAAGCTTAATAACCCCCTAATCGACGATTCCTGCTACCGCTATAAAAATTCACCGGGCTCAAGAAAAACCGTTGGTCTCCGCCCAGTACATTTTGTGCCAATGTCGATAATTTCAGACTAGTGCTTCGGACAAACGCTGTCCACCGGTGAATTGTGGGGGCATCGATTTATTATTGAAATCAGCCCGTCGCACGCGCAGGCTTCCTGTTCTCAAAATTGGTTATAAAATTGGCGACCGCTCGTGCCGTACGCACGGTGGTTAATGATACTAAAAAAAGTTACAAGACTTTACTTTTCAATTATGATTCAAGATTGACATGAAGAGCAATTTATCTTGTATGTTCAACTATACTTTTTCACTTCATGTAACTATATTTGTCGACAAATAGTAAAAAAAGTACTTGCGTCGATTGTATTAATTAACACTTTGTAATGTTATTTCCGAACGTTGGCGTTGTGTACATTTATTCCGATAATTGTGTTGGTGCACAAGTTGATATCTGTTTGCATGAATAATGGAATTATTAAAAGTAGATAGGGAATAAAAAAGATCAGAGCCCTATTCAACATAACTACTTAACGAGTTGACATAGATATTTGTCAACAAATGACATATTTTTCAACAGTTGCTACAAAGTGTGTAAAAACACAAAATTAAAAATTTTAAGAAACCCCCGACGGAAAAATAAAAAGTTCTATCGCAGCTAACAAAAGAGCTGATAACTTTGAAACCGCTGAACCGATTTCCATCAAACATAGCTAATAACACTCCCGACTAATTCACCTTTCAAACAAAAATAACTAAATCAAAATCGGTTCATGCGTTCGGGAGCTACGATGCCACAGGCAGACATACACACACACAGACACGTCAAACTTATAACACCCCATCGTTTTTATGTCGGGGGTTAAAAAGATACTTAATAAAATTAAAAGTTGCATGCATGAATGGTTTTATTGTTCTAGACCATTCCTGAGAATCTTCTCATTACGAAGATATTGAAGACCAAAGTCCTACCTTTTTCATAGGCATAATCGAATTCTAGCACCGCTAAAAGGAGTAAACGATTTACCACCGTCAAACAAGACGCGTTCGGCTGTCGCCATAATGGATACGCACCTTTATGTAATACGTCAATCAAACAAAAACTTGTCAAGTAGAATAATATATAAAATCTTGTTTTCTTTTTCACATATGTGTTTGGACAGCTATCTATACCTATATATACAAAAATCCATTGCTGTTCGTTAGTCTCGCTTAAACTCGGGAACGGCTGAACCGATTTGCCTAATTTTGGAGTAGATAAAATGATTCAAGAGGAAGGTTTATACGTATAGAACATCACGCTACGAGCAACGGGAGCGGAGCAGTAACCAAAAATGTAACTGCACGCGGGTGACACCGCGGGCAATGCAGCTAGTTTCAAATAAAAGTAGATATGTGTGTTTCCCGGTTGATGTTTTGCACAAGCCTATATGATTTCTTGGTATTAAAGCCAGTTGTAAGACGTCCGTATCAAGATTTGGTAATGACTAATAAAAATATAAATCAGACATATCGATTCACTAGCTTCAAATACATACAAAAAAACTAAGAGAATCTAATACCCTCCCTTTCGGCCTGAAAGCTCTAGTAGGGGCGCACGTGCCGGTCAGTGCGCACGCGCAGATGTATCGCGACACCTGCCTTGACGGCTGAATCTCTCGCTCATACTCACATCATAACGTATCGCCATCTCTTTCCTTTAACTCTTATTTTTGATTCCAACAAAGTCTGTAAACGCGATACGAAGATCAGAGCCACTGCATTTTACATTATGTGACCTGTTTCTTAATGATATGTTCTAAAATAGTTCTCTGTACTCATTAGTATTCCCGGTGCGAGTGATCCTACCCCACAGTCTATGACCATGTTTAATACTGCAGCGTCCGACATGTTTGGGAACTTGTTCTAGTACTCGACCACATACTTCTGTATGTAGGTGCTTGGGTTAGTCGTTTAAGCGGTTGTAGGATAACTCAAACGCGGCATATAGTTTTTATGAAGACAAAAAGCTCCCTGTTTAGCCTTACATTAGATTCCATTCAATTGTGACTTTAATGGACAGGTATAAAGAAAGGAATATAAAAATGGACACGAGAACGAATTACTTCAAAGTTGCAGTTATTAATGCAAACTCAACTTTATGCCCTGTTCTGGAATGCGAAACTATACCAATATAATGAACCTGAAATGTATTTTGTTTGTTTGTTTAGACGCGCTAATCATTAGAACTATCAGTCGGATTGGACGAAATATTTTGTATATAACAGCCAGATTCTTGAGAAGTAATATAAACTATGTAATATAATGCTACAACCCACGAGATCGCAGCAGTAACCAAAGACATAACAAATCACATGTACCTATTACTTAATTTAACTAAATGTCTCATGTGGGTCGGCACCACAGCCTGTTTAAATACAGTATATCAAACCCCATTTGGCAGCGAATCAAATGGTAATAAAATGGTGGAAGATGTTGATTTGGCCTTGATTAATGATTGTGCATTGACAAAGGCGCAGCACGACAGACGTCTTGCTGGGGAAATTAGACACAGCCATCCGAACAGAACAGGCATCCGAACGGGGGCAGCGCGATGATACGTAAATGTCATTCTTAACAAGTCCAACGGTAACCTTTTATGTGGGCACACTGAACTGGCAATATTCGATTTAATTGATGCACGTAATTATTGAGAGGGAATATGAAATGGTTGGGATTGTTGCTTGTGCAATTTTTTACTTTATTATAATTGAATACTAAGGAATGTAGATGCGATAAAACATTGGCAATATAACTAAAATATCATTCAACGGCTGAAGAGTTTGTTTGTTACTTTTTTATGTATACTAGTGCTAATTTCGGGAATTATATAGTCCGATTCTGAAAATGATTTAGCTAATAGATAACTACGTTATTTTTAAGTTGAAAAAATTCAGGAATTTCTAAGAAAATTCAGGTGGACAAAGTTGCGGGTAATAGCTACATTTTTATATAAACAATTTAAATACGAGTAACTTTAACTTGGTATTTGTGTTTTTGATTCAAGAAGAATTGGCGCCAGAGTTGTGCAGAGCTGAGCTAATAATCGACTCTAATAACAAGGTAGTAGGTAACTTTATTAGTGAAGCTTCTGAATTATTTTATTCAGACTCACCCCGCCTCTAAAGCCTCTATTTTTTCCATCAAATTACAAGATACCTTTTATAGCGTAAAAATTCCTTAATTAAACAACAAATATGATTCTATTCTTTGTGGTTAACGCCTTTTTTGTGAAAGGATATTGCCGCTCATCAATTTAATAACTTGTTTTTTAATGTGTAATAATCTGTTTTTTGTTCCTGTGCTGGCATATAATATTTTTTACTGCGGATAGTAAAATGGTGCTACTATTGCCCCATTTAGAAAAGGGTATATCGTCAGTATGATCTTTTCACTGGTATATCTGCCGTATATTGTGTGTTGAATAACCGCAATAGCACTTTACTAAAATAGTTTTACGTATTAGTAACTAAGCATTTACTTAGTAGGATTGCAACAGAAAAACCCATTAATATCCCTTTTCTACCTACATTGGCCAGGAACCATCTCATCCTAAATTCCCAGGATATTAAACAGTCGCGATCTCATATATATAAGTTTACTGCTTAGTTAATGACTGTACCGTAAGGGATTACTCCTTAATTGATAATCGTTAAAATGTTACATTTACTGCCAGTGCCCATAAAGTTTACATTCACTTCTAACGTTTACCTGCAAGACCACCGAGCGAGGGCATCTCAGGGAAATTCGCTGAGACGTCACAATTTAATTAAGGGCGACCTCCTAATTAATGTTTCCTTTGCCGACTGTCACTTGGACAGCTCACGAACGATTGAGCAACGATTTGTACACGTTTTGGGGACAAATCTCTTAGAACTTGCCTAATGTTCAATGGGGCAAGGGATTTTTAGAAATCACTGTTAGCGATGATCAAGATTTTTGTAGGGCAATGTGGAGTTCCTTTTTTCTACCAAAGAAAAACAAAATTCTTAAATACCAACGTTCTAATTAAAATACTCGACTATTATACTAGCACAATACATTTATTCAGTGTTCACTGCTCTCATTTATCGGGTCTCGATATAAATGACCGAAATTTTATCTGCAAGTGGATCTCCCAGCCACCGGGCAAGTGATGTCTTAATAATGACATGAGGTTAAATATCGTGAGACACATCTCGGGAACAAAACCGAACGTCACGACAAAGGAGCAATGTCCCGAGTATTTTGTCACTGTTTAACTGATCCAATCAGTGCTACGTGAATCGTAGCTACAAAAAATAATACCGACATCCGAAAGGGCTGATACAAATTATTATTAAGGCATGCGATTATCTTTGTACGATAAAAAATGGGACGGTAAACAGCGTTGTTAATTTCTATCGTTCGGTATCTGGATACTATTCAGTATTATTAATAAGTAATGTCACGAAAACGATTACTTTTAATAAGGTACCTAGTTCGGAATGCCACACGCAACATCCAGTTAATAGACCAAAATAAAAGTGCTACCGACTGGAACGTGTAATTTGAATGATTCGGAATAAGACGTCAAATGAATTGTTCCGATGAAAGGGGTTTGTTTTTATATGAATCAATCATGTTATTATTTTTAATTGAGCTTGTGATGTAACATCTGCTTGTTTTGGTTTGGTGGCTCTATTAACAAGTTAACAATACCCTAAAATGCAGAGAAAAAACATAAATAAAAATGTTTTCTAATAAGATCCAATTTAGACGAGAAATGTCCTTCTTCAACCAAGCAATCTTGTACATCTTTTGCGGTTTTTACTCAGTACTTCTAGCATTCAGCCGACCTTGTGAAAGGAAATGATTCTGATAAAAACATTCAAATGAACATGCGCTCCTGAATTAACTATATGAAGAAAAAAATCTCTCTGTATGAAACATATTCAATTTACATAAACAAAAGCGCCGCACAGCGTCGTTGGTGTCATATTCATTATTGATATTTCCATGTCCGCCACCCAACGAGCAAAAGCGTTGAATAAAATATCAATTAGAGCACGTTTTGAATGGTAAAAAATCTCTTTATTTCTCAATTTTGCTAAGTGAATATGTTGGTCGTGTATTGGCGTATGTCATTTGCTGTTTTTGCATTCTGCATGTCGTCGGTTTGGGCGGTAAGGTAATGAGGAAAGAGAAGTATTTATTACAACGTAGCTCTCTTAAGGCGCAGCAGACCAATTCAAAAAATATTACAGATGGAACACAAAAACTGACTAGTAATACATCTTTAATGATACTCTAAACAAAAACTATTACAGGTGAAATGTACCTGATATTGCCTTTTTAGTTCGACTACTTTTTAATATGAAGGCTTCGAGGCATAACTTCTCCTTAAAGGTTTCAAGTGCAGCCCTGGTTGTTTTTAGGGCTCGCGACAATGTCGATGGGTATGTGTAAACAACGGACCGCGGTAACACGTATTTTTTGTGCTTTGATTTATTGTTTCATGTTACAAAAGTTGCTTTTTGCGCTGTACCACACACGCACAACCTCCGCGGTTGATATATGCAAATTGTTGTTTTTCTCCTTTTAATCGAGTGAACTATTGGAATTTATACTTAAGCCTTCGCTACCCAGCGGTTTTATTTTCAAAAAATGATTTAATAGTTTGTAAAATAACAAAATAAATGTTATTACTGTCTGAGGAAATTTATTACATTTTTAAAAGTTAATTTCGTTAATATCTTATTTTGCATTTAATAACTTAATTGCGATAACATTATGGCTGCAATAAAGTAGATACGTTAGTTTTTATTACAAGTATTAAAGTCACTTTGGGTTAAAACTATACAGCATCAACGGAGTCAGCAAACAGACACACAAATATTAACAAAACAGCGTATATGCAGATGAAAGTCTAATCGAAACGGCGACAGGCAAAGCTTGTAAGAACTGAACAAAGTTTATTGGTTGCTTAAAGCTGAGTACATGAGCGCGCGCTCGCTACCACAATTTTATTATTAAGCCGTAAACGTCAAACATTTAATGTCGCTCACATAAAATTATTAAAAGACATTATAATAATACCAGCACTCGCGACCCTCCTTCTAATTGGCACCTTATTTAAATTCCTACTGGCGATTTCGGAACTGGACTTGCAAATGTTGCATATCTGGTTTCTGTGTAAAATCTACTTCTTTATTAAGTGAGGAACTTTAATATTCACGTAATGGTAAGCATACTCACTAAGCGATCCGGTAATTTCATTGGCACTTTATTTCGTTAGCTGTATTAACCGATCTTGGCCTCTTATGCGCGGATAAAACGAACTCATGTAATCTTCCTTAAGTGCACGTCTTCACCGATATTAAACGGTATAAACTTAGGATTTTATGAGGCAAAAGTGGTATTTCTATTAAAAAATCTATTTGGGCTTAAATAGATACAGCGTTTTGTAAGTAGATAAGTATTTAATTGACGACAAAATGGTTTTAGTAATGAGCTTCGGTGCGACGGCGACGCTGATAATTCGAATATGTCAAAATGCAAAAGTTTTTACTTAACAATCGAAGTGGAATAGCATTAATTTTTATGGCCTCATAGTAAATTCTCACTAGAGTGCGGTAACTCCCCGCTGGCGGCGCGCGGCACCACGGGGCGAGCCTTACGAGCGCCAAATCGCTTTTTACCGTATAACCCGACCGTTTGTAGAATAAGGGAAATGTGTTATTTATGCATCACAGAGAGGTGCGCACCCCACCGCGGCATCATGTTAATTGGTCGGCATTTCATTAATACCTTATTGTTGCTATACAGTGTCTCAGTTTTTTATTCGGCCTCCCGTAGTACAGTCGCGAGACGGACGCTTAATTACAATCAGGCTCTCATCATAATGATCTTTG
This sequence comes from Caradrina kadenii, assembly GCA_947462355.1. NCBI lineage: Eukaryota > Metazoa > Arthropoda > Insecta > Lepidoptera > Noctuidae > Caradrina > Caradrina kadenii. Next base: position 5,817,334 of record OX381677.1, on the reverse strand, counting down.
TGGAGGTGCTGAACCTTTTTGTTATTATTTAAATACTCCTGCGCATTTGCGATCGACAGAACGAATCCTAAGGCGGACTAAGTTGGTTGGAGTAGAGTTGAAATTAGTGCTACTGATCACTCTTAATGCAAAGGAGGGAGGGATTCATGTTTTACTTTAGGAAACTTTTGGTTCATAAATATTGATGTGCCACGCATTCTAAGCAACGTTGGATTTTTAATTAGTTGAAATGTCTTCATCAGCCTCTTAAGACAAAAAGCGTCGGTAAAACTCATGTGAACTGCTGGCTCGAGGTCCATTTTATTCATTTATAGCGTCGTAAACCCTTAGATTGCTAATTAGTTTTATGGGCATTTTATTCCAGTGACAAGACTTGGTATGATATTCCACCGTCTATCGTTACCGACTTTGATATTAGGTTGTAGTTATTTGCCTATAATGCCTATTTCACATTGGGCCAGTTTTATGAAACCAGAATAGTAAAGTAGTAGATTGCATTCTAGCTTGTCTAGGCATATCACAAGCGTACTAACTTATAAAAGAAGCTAGTTCTCTATACACCAAGCCAGTATTAGCATAGGAGCTTCCTAGCTTAAGATTTAGAGGCACCATAGAGTAGTGTGTTCACGAACGACAACTACAGTGGAGCTGAAACAAATGCCTTGGCCGAAATCGGTCGGATCACATTATCATCATCATAATCAGAGTATTGTGCCCAGTGACTGGGTTGTGGAGATCAGATAGGCAGTCGCTCCATGTAAAACATTTGTATTCAGCTGCATCCGGTTAGACTGGAAGCCGACTCCAACATAGTCGGGAAAAAGGCTAAGTAGCAGATAATCAGAGTAGTGATAAATAATAAAAAAATCATATACTTCAGGAGAAAGAATTCGTAATTATATTATCACTGAAACTTTCCCACGCATAGCAAAGACGTCTTACATCTCACATACCAAAAATACAAAACTTACCACAGGGTATAAATAATACAATGACACGTCCGATTCTATCAGACAGTCACATTTAGCAGCGCTGCCTATACCTAGATGGCGAGGCGTGATGTATGCTCCGACGCGGGTGGCGGCTTTTGTAAAATAAAAGCGTGACTTTGACTTTGTTGAAATTATTTATTTCCTTAATACCTGTGTAAAGTTTTTTTGCGAGTGTAAGGTTACTTATACATTGGTGTTAGTATTAATATCGTCAGTGTACTCATGGTTTATACATCTATAGTAATATAATAAAGAGGAAAATTTTGTTTGTTTGTTTGTACGTACCGAATAAGCTCCAAAACTACTGGACTGATTTTAACGCTTTTTTTCACAAATAGTTAGCTACATGATTCCCGAGTAATATTACGCTATGACACACGGAAGAAGAGCTGTAACCAAAGATGTAACTTAACGCGAGTGAAGTAAGCCACGCCAAGCCAAAGAATATTTTTTATATACATACCATCACGCCTGTATTCCCTGAAGGGTTAGGCAGAGGTGTACCAATACACCCATAGTTCGCCGGTACGTTTAGGTGCCATCTTATAGGTGGCGAGCCTATTGCCATTAACCGGGCACAAATCTTAACTCAGAGCTGCTACTAGAAATTTCATAGAAAAACCCAATAACACTTTTTGCTTGACCTGGGAATTGAACCTAAGACCTCTAGCGTAGCAGTCGCGCTTAGAACCACTAGGCTACCGAGGCAGTTATTTTTTTATACCGTAATAAAAAAATGCATGATACATTTAAAATATAAATATTTTTTATAGACTTGTCGGCTACTTATAAAATTATGTAAATCATAATAATCGTAAAAGTGACCGTTGTAGTAAAGTTATTAAATTAAAATTTAAAAGGAAATATAAATAGGTACCTAGATGAAGTTTTAATTTATGAAAAGAAATATAAAAAATGTCGGAATCGATGGCTTTAAGCTTATTAAATTATATTTGATCAACATTTTTTTGAATACGTAACTCCCTAAACTGTTGATCTTAAAAAATAAGTATTTTTACATCGGTATAATTTTAGCACACACATACCATTACGCTTTTGGGGAATCCCGAAGTGTTAGGCAGAGGTGTATCAACACACACAATTCATACCTACAATTCGCTGCTACGTTTAGGTCCCATCTTATAGGGGGCGAGCTTATTAAATGGGGGCTTATTTAATGTGGGGGGGGGGGGGGGGTTAGTACACTATTAAAAGTATGCTATTATAAATATAGATAGTTATTTTAAAAGTTTGTTTATATAAATCATGTCGTTCTACACATTAATTTTATTGTTTCGTGAATTTAAAGTTTCCCATCCTTACTCGCCAAAGTAAGTTTCCATTACATTTAAAAAGGCACTTTATAAATGACCAGTAATCATTTTAAATTATATATCGCTGCTTAACGTTCGCGGCTTTCTTTTTGCACATAAGTACAATGAATGGAGTCACGTGGCCCCTCGCATCATTGACAATTGGCCACATTTGCCATTGTCAAATTGCTACTTGCCGAGTTTTGTTGTTGGCCATAATTAGAGATCATTGCTTTATATCAATTCAGATAATTATTCCGTTTAAATCATATAATTTTTATATCAATGCTGCCATTTAACTGTTTGAAATTATGTTTTTTAATCCATTTATAAGTTGGGGTTCCGTATTGATTAAAAAAAAATGGAACAGAATAGGCTTAGAATAATATTATTAATATTTTATAGATTTTCAACTCTAAAGCACCTTTGAGAAGAACATCGTTGATGTCTTTTGTTAGACGGAAATGGGAAATTGTCTAATAATTATTAATTATTATTTTGTTTGGAAAGCTAAAAACACAGACTAAAATCACATTAGTATGGTTTATTTAAATATTTTACTACCTAACAAGGAATTATCATTAAGGAATTGAAAAATATCGTAACCACATAAATTTGAAATTATATTAAATTGCGTTTATTATCCAATTATATATTATAGCACGTAAAACACAAAGTACCTATTCCTATGAAACACCAGATCAGACGCCTCATCAATAACCCGTCCACGCGCCACAACCACCCGAGAAGACAATAAAAATCTGGCGCCTGCGCCGGTCACAGATTATGACACGTTCACAGTAATGACGGGGAAATTGTGCCTACGTGGTATCACGCACCTCTATTTTTTCACGAAAGTAAAAGTTCCGTCCTCTATACCATAGTGTCGCGTATTCGGAAGCCGATTGTCAATGTGATATGAATTTGAAATGGATTCGAAATCTCTTTTGTGAATGGGATGTCGTTTCTGCGAAGTCGTTGTCCTTTTGGAGAATTTTAAGCGTAATGAGGATGATAAATAATAATAATTTTAAGATTTTTGTTTTTGGAAAGGTCATTATTATTTTGTACCCTTTTTAGCGGAGTTTGGAAAAACAAATTCTAGATTTATAGCTGTTTACATATATCGTAAATTGGTCTTTTATTTTCCTTTGTTTATTTAAGTATAAGTTTTTACAAATCAAAGACAGAGCATTATTATTTTGATTCAATGCAAGTATTGGGAACATTTTAAACTATTTCACGAAACCGGGTACACATAAATTATTTAGTCATTAGCATGTTTGTCTGCGTTGCCTGCTCGGCAAAGCAGTCGTCTATAGGTGGGTCCTAACCCTTAAATCAACATCAACAAAACCTTATAAAATAACTCCGAAAAATAATAAACAAGTGAACACATGGATTTCGGTATACCATTTCTCTTCTACTATTTTCTACTTAGATCAAAATAAATGGGAAATAAAGAATCACATTACCGCATAAACCAATTAGAACCACACTAACACAAGTCTTGTACGAACAAGCCCTAATAAGCTACACGAACAAGATTCATACAGACACATTCTACCACTTTCTAACTAGACCCGTCTATGAATAACACCTTTAATTACAGACTAAATACCTACTACGCATGCGCTGTGACTGCCAATGCAAATCTATTGCTAGGCGAAGCCTCTTTGCTGTGATTGGAGGAGCGGTCGGTAAGACTCCGAAACACCGCCAATAGGCTGGCTTTATCCAACAATAGGTTAACATAGCTACGCCTGTAACGGTATCTTGCTTAGTTCCAGTTAGAATGAGCTTAGATGGTGGAAATCGGATGTAAAATGTACTTGGTTGTTAAAGTATTTTGCTGTAGTAACTTGTTGGGTTGTTAAGTAAAAGGGGTTTGTATATATTTGGATTTGTGTGTTTTAACATGATAAATATAATATTATAAAATATTTATTTTAAAAGAGTGAGTATGGAGTTTCTAGCCTATTCTTTTGCATACGTTTTGCGGAAGCTTTTCAGTTCAAATTGCAAATTTGAATATGTAGTTACCGAGAGAAGTTATTTATCTACTTAGAAAAAAATGGTATTTTATGAAGCCAATAGGAATAACTTACTAATTAACATATTGCTTAGATGTTTAGTGGATTGAGTTGGTGTGTAAAGGAGGTGTTGGTCTATAGTAAAGCTTTTTATAATGTGGATATCCCATTTTTCTTATTGGTTGACTAATTCTTAATAATAAGAAATAATCGTCGAGAGAAAACATCGTAAAGAAACCTAGACTTGTCTATTTTACTATTTACATAAAAAATTGCCGTGCGTTAGTCCTGCAAAAACTCGAAGATGGTTAGACAAATTTGATTTTTTTATCCCCTGACTCAAAAAGATGGGTATTATAAGTTTGACGTGTGTCTATGTGTCTATCTGTGCCACCGTAGCTCATAAACGGGTGAATCGATTTGAATGCAATTTTTACATTTGAAAGCAGGTTTTCTAGCAATGGTTCTTAGATATGTTATATCAAAATTGGTTCAGCCGTTTCAAGGTTATTAGCTCTTTTGTTAGCTGCGGTAGGGACTTGTCGGGGGTTACTTAAAATTATGAACTGTACTATTTGTTATTTGTTTTATTCGTCACTATACTGGTGTGTACAAAGTTCACCAGGTCATTTAGTAATTAATAAAATTCTCAAATCGCAAATTCACTTACAGTAAGCTTGTAGACCAATGCTCGTGCTTTCTCTGTATGAAAAGAGATCTTTGCCCGGTAGTGGGATAGTAATAGGCTCAAATTGTTTTTAGTTTTAATCTTAATTTGAAGTTATATTTATATATTGAGAGGCTTATTAATCATTACACAAATGTCTATATAATTAATATAAATATTCCAGAAAATCCTCAAATTATGCACGGCAATATCATTTATTTACCTCTGCCTTAAAAAGCTCTATACCATGTTTACATTCCTAAAAAAAAAATAAGTAGCGTAATTAAAACAGCATCGCAAACGCCCAAACATATGTTAAGAAGTAATTTACCTTTAAATCCAAGCGATAATCATTATGTTAATCATGTTTTAATTAAGCGAAATGATTTATTAATAAGTTGTTCCTGCGATTAAGTACACACATGTACCTACAGACATTTTACCGCCTCAGGCATTCGACAACAGACCACAATTAGAGTAACACGCTAAATATTGATAATTATTTTGCGCCCTCTAATTTGAACGTTCACAATTTGGACAAGAAAAACATTAAAAGCGGTTCGACGAATTTTTTTTGCGATTAGCTTTTTTCCATCATTATTTTGACAAGTTACATTAACTTTACTAATTTGTAATTGTTGTTAAAGCAAATCCTACTAATATTTTAAACGTGAAAGTTTGTGAGGATGGATGGATATTTGTTACTCTTTCACGTTTAAACTGCTGAACGGATTTGGATGAAATTCGACACACGATATTAAGTGTGACGCGGACGGAGTCGCAGACAGAAATCAGAACGTAATACGTTAATGAGTTAGACTAAAACATAATATAAACAAGACACGCGAACTTTAACAGTAAATTGAAATACTTAGATATCAGTAAATAATGCTGCCGTAACTTATACGCTGCTGCATTTTTAAGACCAGATCATTATAAGTACAAGTAGCCTGAAGCCAGCATCAACACCCCATGTTGGTGCAACACGCATGATATGTACACATTAAACGAGCATCATTTATTTACTCTCATTTATAATTTAGCGTCATACAACTAACATAAAGCATATAGCAACTACGTGTATATACCAAAACGTCTATTTCAATCGGGCGCATCACTATATGTTCACAATTAATAATATACACGATACCACTGTAAGATCAGAAAGATATTCGTTTGATGAAGCTCCGCCATTTGTTTGATAAATGAATAATCGCCACAGATGAACCGAAAATAAAAAAGCCACAACACTATGGTGTGCGAACTTTATACTAGAGGTATAAATAAAAAAATTGGCGTTGGTTAAATACACTCGGTACCCAAGTGCGGTACAGTCACCACTTAAAATTTATTGCAATATTAATAATATTAAAGTGACGTTTATTGTTCGCTAGCCATCGTTTACGCATAATTAAGTATGAGAACTATTCTTTATTAGTAACAAAGTACATGCATTAAAGTTATTTAGTAAAAAATGATTGATAACACAAAGTGCTCTACTGTCCGATGGATGATCTACTAAGGACGTGATGAGTATAATAACGTAGAAGAAGTGCAACAATAAACCGGGTACAGATGAAGACTACCATTTCGAGTTTAAAAGATGTCATAATTCATTCTAATCACCGGTGATGCGCGGTCCAGACTAGAGCGTAACGCAGGACTATGATGTAGGTGCGCTTAATGGAATGGGCATCGGCTGGTGGCGGGGCGTGCCCGCGGCGCTGCTGCCCGGCGAGTGTACACGAATGCGTCTGTCGCGTGGTTACGTGCTATTAACCGTGTCGACCGCTCGCTACTAGTCGACGGACTACTATAAATTACACGAATTATACAGTGTGGCGGCGTACGCGAGCATGTGATATATTGTGGTATGGCGATCGCGCCGAACAGCCTCCGTGTCAGCGCACGTGAAATTACACACTCGACCGCGATGTTTGCGCGCAACACCGCTAATACCCCGCGCACGCGCATCGCATTTTATTTGCGATTGTTATTTCGTAAATGATAGGCCTACGCGCGCCTAGAGAAGTTATTGCCGCCAACCCTTATTTACCGAGAGAAAGAGTCGGACAACGTTTGTTTTGATGACAATCAGAATCTGTCTGTGTCGCGCAACGTGGTATTATCATTTGTATTGCATGTAACTCCGGCTAAACCCCGATGTAACTTTAGCTGACTGTATAATTTATTGGATAACGCATTAAATAACTATTTACACGAGCGCGTCCGTATATACGTACGATCGATATAAATTATTTTAATAACGCTTTTCTGACGCTGAATACAATTAATTCGTGAAACCGATGCGGTTATTAAAAATGTAAATAAATTTGCAAAATGACAGCATAATTACGGCGGAGGCCTATTTAAAATGTCTGGTATCGGCAAAAACGCGAGTGTACCGAGTTGCTTCCAATCAAAGTGGTAGGCCGCCTTTCTCAATCCATTAAGTCAAAGGCTTTATAATCCAATTAAATTGCTTAAATCGATCAAGATAAATTTTACATTATTGTCTTAATTACGAGTTGTATGTCATCTTTGACAGGATCTCGCGAAATTTAGATCGTCATCGTTAAAATCTGCACGCGAGTAACGAGAGAAGAAATAAAGCCTAATGAACCTCCTGTTTGTATCTCCTCGGAGCAGACCAATTATATGAGGAAACAGTGCGTAGACCAATATAGCTACGAGCTGTGGACGTGAACCAAAAATTGATTTCAACATTCCCACGATTTGATTTCAATTACGGAATTCTTAATTAAGTAGACACAGGCATAACTACACTGATTTTATATATCTTGATCGGTTCCTTGGCTCGTAAAATCGGGCGTCGATGTTATCGAGTGCTTTACCGAAGACGCGAGTAATTAACAGGTAGATAATAAGGTTCGCGGGGAGAAGTTTATTATATTTTTAATTAATAGCATCATTTGTGTGAGTTTAGGTGTGAAGGTTGCGTCGTCTCCCGTGTTACTTGGTGTAATTGGCTTTTAGCTACTGTATCAATAAATGTTAATGGCATACTCGGGAAAGTTCTACGATAGTATAATTTTGTTGCGTTACGTATCACACGTATCATTATAAATGTCATTTGGTTAATGTCTACTTACAGTCGAGCGTGGCTTGGGATTAAGACAAATTGATTAAAGATATGTTTTTTTTATAAGTACTTTTACCTACATAAAAGAAGGTAAGTACTTCTGCTTTTTTGTTTCATAATTATGTAAATTAAAAAAACTAAGTTTTGATTCATAGTGTTTTGATGCACACGTTTGTTAGTGTAATTTACTTAATGAGTAATTACAGTCAAACGTTCTTTAGGGCTTTAAGAAATGAATTAAGCAACATGAGAATGGGAATATCAAAAATTGTCCATAGGTACCCGTCAAAGTACATATGCATTTCTTTAAATAAAAAAAAATATAGCTACGTATCTACCTACTTCAGTATCGTTTCATTCTATTACGTCTGTATTTCCCTTTATAAATATCACGCCATCTACACAGTCGAACTTGAAAGTTATATTAAAAACCAAATGCACCCTTAAAAACCCACCCCTGCGCAAGAGCTGGTCGAACGCCATCTGCCAACCTTTTGTAGAAATTGTTTCACGGTATTTGGAGCTAGTATCGATTCTAATTTCATTTGGCTTAAGGGTTGGGTATAGATGGCGCCTCTGTACTACTTCGAGGGTAGTTTTAACTATGGTTACTTTTGGAATGTTTATGCGTGTGTGCGTGATAGAAAACTTCACTAAATTAACGATGATTACTACAAGAAAACTAGGAAAGACTTTGAACTATTTACTTAGACTTTTGACTTTGAAGACTAGCTTACGCTACGATATTATAATTTTAATATTATATTATATTAATATTATATTAATGTGTATTTATTTTGATTTGATTTTATTTTATGACATAGGTATATGGACTAATACTAGTTCGTAAGTTGTTTTTGTCTTTGCTAACAAATAAACTAAATAAATGATTGATTGATTGATTGATAATACCGGTCTCTTCTTACTCAGAGAAGACAATGATTGATCATCACGTTAGCTCAAGATATATCACTGATTTCAGACTTTACGACGATTTATTATAAGTCCTGGTTTCTCTACCATGTTTTCTTTCACCGGTATCAGTAGGCTGCCAACCCACAATACCTTAACCACTGAAACCTCGCGAGACAAATCCCGGCAAACGTAGATGCAGGCCTGTGGACGGTAAGCAATAAGTAGCTCACCGTCCGTACGTTGCATAAAGACAGGCCGTGTCGACGGCGCGTTCGTTCCACGCGCTGTAGAGATGTCAGCAATTTTTTGAAAGGGCCACTCAGGGACGATGTCTGCCGGAGTTGCGGGTTGTTCGTAAGAGATACCGCGCCCCTGGAACGCAAAGGGCACAAAAACGAACATGGATGGGTTTTATTCAGTAGAATGTGACACCAGTCCCACCAGCCCGGGGCGGGAGACGTCATTTAATGATTTCCAATCCTTAAAAAAAAACCACTGAAAGACTCTTACGAATTACAATTATATGTATATTTTAAATTCTCCCAATTAAATGAAATTTAATTACAACTAATGAGATACAATACACACCCACCCCCTTTGCCCTTTTTTTTATTTTTTTGGGGGGTGGGAAATCATCAAATAACTTCTCCCGCTCTGGGCGGGGCGGGAGGGACTGTCAGACTTTTACTGACTGAAAACCCACCCATGTTCCTTCTTGTGCCCTTTGCGTTCTGGGGGCGCGGTATCTCTTACGAAAAACCCGCAGCCCCGGCAGGCATCGGCCCTCCGTGGCCCCTTCCTTTTGCTGACATCTCTTTGAGGCGCGCGTGGAACGCGAACGCGCCGTCGACACGGCCTGTCGTTAACCAACGTAAGGACGGTGAGCTACCCATTGCTCACCGTCCACAGGCCCGTACCCCCTTTGCCTGTGTTGGATGTTGGATGTGATGTTTTCTAATTCTATTTTCTAACTTCTTTTTAAATTACAACAAGTCTGTACTGAAATAAACATTATAAAATTCCTTTGACGTGTTTCAAGACTTAGGTAAATGGGTAATGAGTAATAATTTATTTTCTGCGCATGTGCATTTTTAATTTAAGTTTAGCCTGTAAATGTCGAAGTAAGTTGACATTCATTAGGGGTATAAATTTAATAGACTCTTAAGTACCGTCATTGCTTGCTTAAGTTTAATTAAGGTAGTACCTATGTATTACATGCATTAAGAAAGTATATTAATTTATTTAACATCCAGTTATTATTAACATGATAATATTCCAAAGAATAAACACTAAAAATAACATACCATCACGCCTGTATTCCCCGAAGGGTTAGGCGAAGGTGTAACAATGTACACCCACAGTTCGCCGGTATGTTTAGGTCTCATGTAATAGGGGGCGAGCCTCTTGCCATTAACCGGGCACAAATCCTAACTCCGAGCTGCTACTGAGAATTTCATCGAAAAACCTAATAACACTTTTTGCTCAGGGAATCGAACCCAAGACCTCAAGCGTAGCAGTCGCGCTTAGGGCCACTATGCCAACGAGGCAGTTAAACACTAAAAATATTAACGCTTTTAAAACATTCGATTACTTACCAACAGCTTTTGAAAATAAACTTGCCCAGGCAAGCACTTGTCTAATTAGTTACATGTTAGTATCTACGTCAGTCCCATTAGGGAAACACAAAAATATTTTCAATACTGTATTGAATCACGCAACGATTACGCACTTATCACACAAGTATTTGCCTTCAACTTCTTTACTTCAAAAAGAGTTCTACTCAAATCAATTAAATATTCATACAATGATTTAACTCTAAAATAAGTTGACATCACAATAACACACAGGTGACGGTGACGTAAAATAGTCGGTCAGGCAGTGTTGCGCGCGCGCCGTTACACCTGCCACAACCTGCCTCCTAAATCGTAGTTCACACGGTAATGACGGAATTTCGTGTGAATTTTTAGAATAAAGATGTGTATTCTGTGGAGATTATAAGCTATTATAAGGATCTGTGATTTCGAAATTCAAAATGGCATAAAGACTAAAGTACATGTACTAGGTACCTAGTGTCATACTCTGAGTTATACTTGCCTTATTCTGATAGATTTAATCATTCATTAACTGTCTCGGTAGCGTAGTGGTCCTAAGCGCGGCTGCTACGCTAGAGGTCTTGGGTTTGATTGCCAGGTCGAGCAAAAAGTGTTATTGGGTTTTTCTATGAAATTCTCAGTAGCAGTTCGGAGTTAGGATTTGTGCCCGCTTAATGGCAATAGGCTCGCCCCCTATTACATGGGACCTAAACATACCGGCGAACTGTGGGTGTGTACATTGTTACACCTCTGCCTAACCCTTCGGGGAATACAGGCGTGATGGTATGTTATGTTGATCATTCAATGGTTTCGTTTATGGAACGAAAGTTAGAAAATAATGTTTCCTTGTTTTAATCATAATTTTGACCTTGATTGATATATTAGCATTATCATGCATTACCCACGTCCTCTTCTGGCCTTTTTAATAAAATATGTTAATAAAATGCGAACAATAATTGGTTATAAAGTTAAAGTAATTCCTATTTTAAGCTTCGCAGATAGGTCTTACAAAAACACATCTTCATTCCTTGTAACTTAGTATTCTAATCTATCTCCATGCCGGCTAAGAACTTAAAGAGCGGCTTGTAAACTATAAATATCAAAAGATCTAACATTATAATGAGAGTAAGCCATCAAATAAAGTGCCATTGGCGACTCACTGGGCTAGGTTACGCACGAACGTCATCAGTGCACCTGCCCACGTTTCTCGAGATGAACCAAACGACTTTTGCATAAAGAAACATTACAGTTTGAGAAAATCAACTCAAACTTGACCGATCGGTAACCTAGTCTACTGCTACGCCGTAGATCTACGTAGTTACGAGTGTACTACGAAGTTTCTGTTTAATTCTATTTATATAAAACATTAGTGTGCTTGAAGGTACTTGAACTCCATAAAAGTAACATCCTCAAGCGATGTTTACACAGGTATTTTTATACGTAGCTGTATCCAAAAAAGTTTACAGGCCTCATTTAATAAAACAAAAGCTCCGGGACAATATTAATAACGCAATATCGTCCCCGATCGGTTTACAGCGTCTATTCTCTATAACGACTTCTAAATAGAAGACGTGAACAGTGCCCGTCTTCCGAACATGGTAATGGACGGGATAATTACGCGCAACGACGTGCAACAATAGCGGCGCGAGCTTACCGCTCTATGGCATAATAAGCGCCGGCGTATTTTGATCAGCGCAACAAGTAGCGCGCGGGCGGTGGGGCGCGTGCCGAGCGCGCGCCGCGCCGCTCCCCGCGCCCGTCGCCCTCCGGCGCGCACGCTACTTAGCGTCGGGGGTGCGCGCCACCTCCGCCAATCCACCGGCGACCTCCGCGCGGCACAGACAAGTGCTCTCTCGATACACACTTCTAGTTCACTCGTACATTCGCGATGCCGATGGCGGCTATTCACACGTACCAAAATCTCGGTGTTGATCAGAAACTGACGCACCTACAATCTCAAACTCCACGGAGATTAGCACCTGCTCCAGTGGACCCCAGCCGCTGCAAGAAAAAATCCTATCTTCATCAGCCTTACCCGACCCAACCTGCCTCCGTAGCACGCAGGAACGCTCGGGAGAGGAACAGAGTGAAACAAGTAAACAATGGTTTTGCGGCACTTCGTCAACACATCCCATCAGCTGTCTCCGCAGCCTTGGCTGGAGGTAGAGGATCTTCAAGAAAGTTGAGCAAAGTGGACACTTTGAGGCTGGCAGTGGAGTACATCAAAAGCTTGAAGCGGTTACTAGAGGAGAGCGAAGAGGGTTGCTCCGATACGCAGTCAGGACTAGTGATGACGACTAGCGGGCAGCATACTCCACCGCTCTCCGAAGAGTCTCACTCACCAGCTCCGTCGTTCGTGTCCGAGTCCTCAGCGGGTCCAGGCTGTCACGACGCGTACGACTCTTACGAGCCCATGAGTCCAGAAGATGAAGAGCTTCTAGACGTCATATCGTGGTGGCAGCAACAGTGATTGGAGGTGAGTCTTACTTCTTCATGTTGACATTTTTTGTTGAGTTTTACCACTGACATGAAAGGATACTTATATTTTCCATGAGATAACACTGCACGATATTATCATGAATGAATTTTAAGTGTGTTAACATAACCTTCAAGGTTTGATAATGATGTTCTTATCTGCGTGTTTGCTTTCGTCGCGCCGTCTGTTAATATTAGTATCAAAGTTATCAAATTTTTTATTAGTCATTCATTTATTAAAAGCTAGTTTGGAAGGCAAACGTTCTTAGCTTATCACCATAAGTCAAAAATATGTTTTATTATATTTATTCATGCTAGCAAACTTCGCATACAGTCAGGTAGTTGAAGCTTATAGTATTTTTTATGCTGATCTTTTAGTCACGGTTGCCTTAGGGACCGAATCTTTTATATTGCACAATTTGAATGTAGATTCACCTTCATCCTAAGCAAAAAGTAAACACATCAACCATTATGGGTGAGCATTGAACCGTAAGATAGACTTTATCTTTTCATTGTAGAATTAGGAGGACACAATGGCACGTCGGCAACAATGGCGAATGTTAAAATATGTCGCAGTATAAAAGCTCCCAGCTAGGTAACATTTTTTATGATCAAAGGTAGACTTTTCTATTCCAAGTTGTAGATAGTAGGGACCCGCATTCCACCTTCTTATTTGCTTCAATAGCCGAACAGCAATTACTTCTAACAATCTTGTGGTTCGCCCCGCATGTAGTGAGAAAATTGCACATAAAAGTGATCTATTCTAATAATAAGTAGCCATAACAGATGACTCCGATTCCCAAGTGGAAGCAGGTTCTGTTTTTCACTGATATCTATCAAGTTAATGCGTTTCGTCCGGTCAGTGAGAGCATTTTGCCAAAAATTCGCCATATGGTCCGTCCTGATAGATTAAGTAGAACCGGTAGCGCCGCAAATAAAAACAAGATATTAAAACTCGCAAAAAATGTTTTGAGACGCTTCGTCGGCTATTAATTTATTGTACCGGAAGACGAAATCTCGAGAGGAAATAGAAGGGCGGCGGGCGAAGCACACGTGTTACAATATTTGCTAAGCTCTATGCAAACATATGGCGATACCGTTCAGTGTTCATGGGAATTGTATAGCGTCACGTAGTTCTATACTATCCAGAATTCTGGACTTCGATTACCTGTTACTATCAAAGCGTTGACGCAAATCGTTATGATATTTACTTTTTTATTTCAAACATTACAAATGAGTTTTTCCTTTTTCCCAGGATCCGTACATTGCGGTGATCAAAGTGCGGCCAATCAGCGGCTTGGTGATTATGAAAAAACGAGTAATCCTCAAGAGGACCCGAGCATCGGAGCGCGAGGGCTCCGAGAGAACCTCTAATTAAGCGCAATCAGTATATTCCTAATGAGAGGGGATAATGGTGGACTGTAACGACCCCATCGATGCATTCCGCCGAGCGACTGAACACCGAACGAATACCCCCACTGCATTTTCCACATCGATGGAATAGCACTAAGAAGACTGAATCGATCATTTATTAGTTCCACTTAAGCATTTAGTTATAATATAAGTGATTCGAGTATTCGACATAACGCTGTGCCTTAGTGTAGCCTTACGTATTACTACTTCCACTTAGAATGTAATCTTTACAATTGTTCATAATTGTTATCTAGTCATTAATGTTTAAGAATAGTTTATGTTCAGATTTTTGATCGTGGCTGGGTACCTTGTTTTGTATCACAGCTCGTTCATTTTGTAAAATATAATTTTGAAAATCTTGAGACAAAGACTTGTACTGTAAATAGTTAAGTTAGTACCCTAAGACAGATTCCTAATATTATAAGATTTTTACGAAATAGTTATAAAAATACCAGTATTCAGCCATTTGGTTGTATCTGTAATTAAATACATTTTTTATAACTTCCTATTTACATTTTTCAATTATTTTTTTACCTACCTACTGACATAATGCAAAACACCCACAAAATATGCAAAAGATTATAATTGTAATGAAAAATAAGGGTCTCTCCATCCTTATTAAATGATGGCATGATACTAAAAATAAAACCAAAATTGCACTCATAAATCTTTGTATACCTCTCGACTAATTTATACGATAAAATATTCCTATTTTAAGCGCGACTAGATAAGTGCTAATAAGCGTAAATGAACAAGCGTGATTTATTCCCAGTACTTTACAGTCTTACATAGACACAGTGCCTCTCGAACCTCTACAGATATACCAAAAAAAAACCCAGAACAATTTGTTGAAAAAAATAAGAATAAGAATACGAATAAATTTATTTCCAAATTTGCAAAAATGAACCTAATTGGCCTAATACCTACGAGTAGTTAACGTGTAAGTTATTGAAATTGAATAAATAAATTTAAAAGTAGGAGATCCCCAATGTTTCAAATGTATTCTCTAGAATACATTAAAAACTTTAAGAAATTGCTGCTAATTAATAATCCCGACAATACATAACGTAGATAATATTTACCTTACTTACTTACTTAGATTGCCATGGATCTATGTTCATGGCAGTCCCAGAAAGCATCCATAAACTAGAGACATATTTTTAAATCTGGAATTCAAAACGCACTGCAATAACGGGAGTTTACGGGGTTCTACAAAGAATTACATTCTAGCCGCAGAGCATAGATACACAAATAACGACTGGTTGGCAACATTGGTATCCCATCGACTACAATCACCAGAAGAACCTGTTTCTCTTAGTTAACTCAGAATTGCTCAGGACGATAAGCAGCTGATACACTTCGTGTTTTCTTATTATCGTCATCTTACAGAAGTTAATCTAAAATTCACACCTCCATTATTTATTATTCTCTAGGTAAAACAAATATGCTTGGTTTCGATTACTTTGCTATAAATTATAACCCACACCATTGACATCTATAACTTAGACCAGCCAATGTTTTATTATGTCCTTAAAATAAATAAATAATAAAAAGTAACATTATCTACGTAGGTTTCAATATACAAACACTGGACATTGCAAAATTAAAATAACAAAAGGTGCTTTTACCACACGTGCCACAACTCAGGTTACATTTTGCAAACGAAAACTAATAATACAGACGTACTCAAAATACACGAAATGGGGGGGCCTAAGCATACTTTGGCGCATTTAATTTGAAAAAGACAATCCGTACTGCAACTGGATCACGTCGCCGACCCCGCCCATCGAAACCAAATTGCAATAGTAATTTTTTGATAATGGAAGGGAAGCACGAACCATTATGGGTGGATATTTCCGTCAGAGGATATTAATTGTTTGAACTTGTTCAAGTTCTATACAAGACGAGATCTGCTGGATATGACAGGAACTTGACGAACACACCTGAGGATTTGCGAATTGCTTTGTCGTTCAGTCTAGTTAATTTTCTTAAGTATTAATTGTTGGTTATTATGCGCTTGCGCATCCGTTTGCAACAAACTTGTTTCTCATTATCTTGTCCGTCTTGTTGCATACCTAGTGTCTACGTTCGTTTATATTGCGATTATCACAATCTTGCAAAAACGAATGTTAATTTTTAACTCATTGTCAAGCAATTAATTAAAGCGAACCAGGTATTCTTTTCAACATCATAAGGGAAGTTACAAAAGTTACAAAGTAGTTTTATGAATAGCAAAAATGTAATTCAATTCATACCAAAATTACTAAAATTGTAACTCCTTAAAATTTTCGAACTTCGAAACTAAATCCATCGTTAAATCGCGGCGGCATCAAACGCTGCGTCTGCGCCCGCCCCGGCAAAGTTTGGCGTCAGAGTACGGCGCGCGGCAACGTTGTCTCGTGCGCGCTCGGCTCCGCTCGTGCGTTTACGAGGCACGCGACCGTCGCGCGCGCAGCCCGTACAGCTGCCCGCTCACTGGTGACCACTTGCCCAGAACAGATTGCTTGGATGTGATGGAAATTATGAAATTGGTACCTTGATTTTTATTTTATGGATTTTTCAAGAATGGTTACGTGTATAAATAGTAATGATTCTACGTACATAATACGTAATGATTGTACATAGTAGATGTTAATCCCATAAAAAAATGTAAACTATGGAATTCAGTTACACTTACGACCGTTTCGAAATCCATCCTATCCATTTTTGATTTGACGAATTAAAAAAGATATGTGCTTCGCTTTTAATTTGACGTGTTTCAAGCGACAAATAAATACCCAGCAGTTGCCATAAGCATTTGTCAAAGCCTATTTCAGAAGCTACCACACATGAATTGAGTGAACACTAAAATATTTTTAACTTTTCGGAAACAATGGAACCGTAAATATTGCGAAAATGTATTTGGCTTCACTTTATAGCAGGCTGTATTACCAATATGAATTATTGTCACATAAAAGAATTGATCCCTTCAGTTTTAAAATCTCTATTTGAGACAAGTCATTCAAAATGATAATTAAAAAACCGGCCAAGTGATTGTCGGACTCGCGCACGAAGGGTTTCGTACCATTATCTATAAAAACGAGCAAAAAATCACGATTGTTGTATAGGAGCTTCCTTAAATATCTATTTTATTCGGTTTCATAGTATTTGTTGTTACAGCGGCAACAGAAATACATCATCTGTCAAAATTTCAACGGTTCATAAGATACAACCTGGTGATAGACGGACAGACGGACGGACAGCGGAGTTTTAGTAATAGGGTCCCGGTTTCCCCTTTGGGTACGGAACCCAAAAATTCAATTCAATTCAAAAATATTAATTCTAATAACTTTTATTAACGATCGCAATCTAATCTCAGTCTCAATCCATCAAAACTCCATTTTTACTGCCATTGTTTCACATGGATTGTTTCTTAGATGAGATTCCGACTAGATTTAAAATAGAAATAAGTAGTAGAATTGGCCAATTCTATTTACAAAACGGACCATATATTTTTTTTATTAAATCTCAATATTCGAACCAAAACTGCCAAGAGCAGCTACCCAGCCCCCAGGGACCACTGGCCTTGGTCACAAGTGTTACGTTGCCGCCAATAAGCGTGTGACCTAAATCCCTTGGCGGCGCGCACGCACAACACGCTGCTATTTTGGAATATCGATCAAGTTCAAGTGCCACTACGTTTGGTTGTTGTTTATTTTTTGCTTTGATTGTACCAGCATGTGTACTGTGTAGGTTATGGCTGGTTTTCGTGGTGCAAATAAAACAAAACACTCATAGAAACATATTTATATATAATTATATATGTATAATTACGACATAGCCAACACATTACACACACTGTGTAGGTTATTGCTGGTGACCTGAAATACATACCTTGAGCCTAGTTTAAGCACCAATCTCCCACAATATGGGGCATTATATTGTGCATCCTATATGTCACCGTACAAATAAGGTAACAATTAAGAGTAATATTGTAGAGAAAATAAACTATTTTAATTTTGTATTTTTATTACTGTCACTAACAACGAATGGACTTTATCTGAGACATTAAACATACAACATACATATCATCACGCCTGTATTCCCCAAACAGTTAGGCAGAGGTGTACCAATGTGCACCCATAATTCGCCGGTATGTTGCCGGTGCAGCTCGGAGTTAGGTTTTGTGCCCGGTTAATGGCAATAGGCTCGCCCCCTATTACGTGGGACCTATACATAGCGGCGGAATATGGGAGTGGAATTAACAGTGGGATAACTAAAAACATTTATATTGTTATGTATACTGTGCAGTAAAAACAAAACTAAGTATCAATTGAAGCTTAAAAATGTCAAAAGAAACAAAAACTTAACAAAGTAAATAAAACCAAGTAAATACATCAATTATATATTTTTTTCCTAATCATAGAGAAGATAATCTTTAAAAATATTCTCATTGCAAAAATCTATAAAAACGATCGCGCTCCTGATGAATGACAGGACTAATACGTACTTTTTATTGAAATTCTAAAGATAGTTTCAAACACGCCGATCTCCTTTGAATTTGTTGAAGCTGCGATATAATAAAAATACTGAATTCCAAACGGGACGCACAAACTGTAATGTCCTATTCAATGACTATTTAATTAATCAGTCGGCACAGAGGTGCCATAAATTCAGAGTCCGCAATAAACCTCATTAATGGCCTTTAATGAATTGGAACTCAGTAGCAGGTAGTTTTATCTAAAATATCTCGAATAGCTCCACCGAAATTCCTATAAAAATAACAGTTACATCACAGGGTGTCATGTCAGCGATCTCTGAAATGCCACCCTTAAACTTTGCATTTAATTGCCACACCCAAAAATGCGACCTTTGAATTCTTAACGTTCTTTATTACGAACCTCATTTTTTTTTTATACACGAGTTCATTATCAATGAATTTTAGTTTTTTAACTAATCATATTATAAACGGCCTTTACAATAAAAAGCAGAAGTTCAAACATTAGTCAGTGGTTGTTATTATAATTTTATGTCTAATAGCGCTGCACTTGCTACGAAAAAACCTTTTATAAATTGTTGGAAGCAGTGGAGTCGAAGAATATTAGGATTATCTTCTGCGTAGGTAGTAGGCATCCCACATTTTTTTAAAAATTGAGAATAATATTATTATAAATTAATATTATCAACGGAATCATGCAATTGCCTCTAAAGATGATACATCTTTTAATTTTATCGAATCGCTCGTTTCAATCTTCGAAACTTTCGTGACATGACGAATTTCTGATTTTACGCATTTCAGAAATATAATATAAAATTATCATATTCCTTACAGGCATCGCTTACAAACTCCATTAAAAAATGTGCTCGTCTGTATTCAGTTAGCACACTTCATCTTGTTTAAATCATCGCAACATATTAGCAGCATGAACCAGAGTTGCGTATTATATATTTTTTTTTATTTACGAGTGGACCTCTTACATTCACAAGTTCTGGTTAAAAACACATTTAGCTTAACACCCCTTCTCTATAATCTTCGCTGTTCGAACAAGTTATCGGCTTTAGTCAAAGGGCTGTCGTGTCGCGCTATTCAAATAATTAGGGCCGATACAACCACTTGCTTCGATCGAATTAAACCACATAAAATCGCCGTGAGGACTCGTTGGTCACAAAAACGTTCAACCATCAGTGATATATAGAGGCTTCGCAAACGTCGACGATCATTTACACTTGTATCCAATAAAGCCATATAGAACTCTAAAATAATGATCATCCGTTATTACTGAATCCCCTCGAAATGTAAGATATTTGGTGACGCCGATTATGTGTTTACGTTACCAACTTTGGTCGATAATTTTGTTGAGATCAAAATGGAAACTTGCATCGAGTTCATCGACCCGTCCAGGTGGTAAGTAACAGTAAACATTACTTATCAATAAACGGAAGAAATTACGATGCTATTGGTGTCAGTCAACATTGAACTGACCTCTCATAATGCGCTCTAGATTACGTCTAACATCAACAATGTCCACAATCAATTTAATTTTATCGGCGCGTGTGATCTGGACAGCTGTCAAAGCAGTGATAACTATATTACTTTCTTAAAAGTGTTTGATAGCCGAACTTGCTTTTCTTTAACTTTTGATCGTAGACCTCTCTTCGAAATAAGTATATAGGTACCTGAAATATAGGGTGAGTAAACCTGAGACAATATTTACATACACTATAAGTACAGACACGTTCGCAATTGTCCAGGAAAACCTCAGCAAGAGGTAACATGTCATCCAGATCGACTCTAACGAAGGTTTATTCAAAAAACGGTGTTCGCCTCCGGTGGTCCGATGCTGTCAACGCAGCCCGTCTACGCGAGACAGGGATCGTTATACAACAATACCGAAGTGAATTACTTTACAAGGCAATTATATGCCCAATAGTTTATAAACACTACAAATTGAGTTTAATTCTAATAGACTCTTATACATATTTAATTTGTTACACAACAGAAGAACAATTCGAACAATTAAAAAGTTCAGAATCTTGTCATAATCTTATCGCAGTGACAATCAATGTTAAAATAGAGGCATTTTTGACAGATCAAGATAGATTAGAATGCAAACGCTCTGAAAAGTTACTAGAATCGAGCCCCTGAACATAATTAATTATGTTTCGTAACTTTGTAAGTGAACTGGTGGAATTTCTTGCAAATAAGGTAGTAAGGTATTCATGCTGCTTAAAAGTTCTTGTCACGTAGCTCATAAAAAAATGCCTGAAGATACGTCCAGTACCGGAAGACGCCTGCAAAATACCAAAGGAAACATTTCTTCAATCGTTTCCAAAATCGAACTGTAATTGGCGAAACTAATCGAAGCATTGTATGTCATAGGCGCTTCCACCTGATAACTAACAATCATCAAGTATTTGAAGCCAATTTCCCCTTTCACGGTTATTAAGTTTAATGTGTGCGGTTCAAAATTTGCTAATAATGTACCACTTGGTTCTGTTCAGTTTCGAGCCGCTACGGTACTTAAAGTATATTAAACGTTAAGGTGTTGGTACTGGTAGGCATTCATTACGAATGAAACCGCCCAGAAGTCTGGTCTTATGCGATGAAATGTACGATTATAAGGCAGAAATCAGATACGAGGTAATCGTAGTGCAAGAGGCTTTTCCGCAATCACGCGATCACGCTAAAGTCCGAGGCGGCCTTCGGTGCATTAAAATGCATGAGTCGGGGTAGCAGCGGTTTATTAAAAATATTTTAAAAGATATTCCCACAGTGTTAATCAATGCTCTCATCATGATATACTGCTTTATAATCACGGAGTAATCCAGTCACATTTATCAGACGTTAACGAGCCGATAAATTGATCACTAGAGATAGAACCATTCACAAACAAGTAACGTTACAAAAATATCTGTCCCATAGCAATTTGTTAATGCTTAATTGTAAAAGGTAGCGCGGTATAGCTCGGCTCACTTTATAAATGTTTCATTGGATTTTAAGTTTGATAAAGAGCCACATTAACAAAGTGCGTAGATAACGTTCAGGATATACTAATTCAAATCCAGTTTAAAATATATATATCTTTTTTCTTTTCGACTTAGATAACGCTATCTGGATCGGCGCCCCCACAAAATTTAATAATATTTTACGACATGTTTCTTAATTCATCAGCATCAGATAGTATTATGAAGTGGTGGAACAAGTTATTGATGTAAAAAAAAAAACAAAACTATTGGCGCATGTTGTTTAGTTAAACAGTGTTATAATCATTTTACGGTTCGGAGGATCATTTCTGGTTATTCCAACCGCACTGCACAGACTCGGAGCATACGCCTCTATGTAGCGGTCAGGTCTGCCAATGTCAGTGACATTCAAAAAACTATTAGTAAGTAGCGGGTCATTGTCTGGAAGGATTGCTCTGACCGCATCAATTTTCTCACTAATTTTCTATTTCACTGCGTAAACCAAGGTAAGGCACGAGTCACGAGTTGCTGAACCGAGACGGTAGTGTTTTAGAATATTTCCGAAATATTGGCTGCGGCTATTTCCTTTGTTGTATTTGATGATAGACCTATTTGCTCAATCATGATAAAATAATGGTGTTGTAAGACAATGAGGAATTGCTATGTTCATTCAAAAGTATTAAGTTCTTGCAGAATACTTAGACTAACTGAGTACTCTACAAGAACCTTATAATTAGCTTGAAATAGTTGATAGCAATAGAATACATTTTAGAGTTAGAGTTTCAGAACTTAGAGGCCATAAAAGACACGGTTCTCAAAAAACAAAAGAAGCTTAATTTCCAAATTCCGATGATCTACGAAATGTACATCGAAAAAGTATCGATGTAGCGAGACCACCAACGTCAGTGGAAGTGTAAGACGGTGGTATCTTAATTAAAGGTTAGGAACTTGATCGCCTGCGTAGTTCCGGCACCGGCACCGGGCACCGTGCCGTTGATTTTGGACGTAACCACTCTTTAAACCCTAATAAGTGAATATTGAGATGTTTCGCAACGATTACTGACGTGTACACTGAATAACACGCTACGTTTAACATGAATAAGATTTTTTTCGTTTTTCGTTTGTAAGAGGACGAAAAATATTTGGTATTAGTATTTTTGGCCCCCGACTCAAAAAGAGCGGTGTTATAAGTTTGACGTGTCTGTATATCTGTCTGTGGCACCGTAGGCATAGCTCTTAAACGGGTGAACCGATTTGAATGCTGATTTTTTTATTTGAAATCAGGTTTACTAGCGATAGTTTTTAGATATGTATTATCGAAATCGGTTCAGCCGTTTCAAGGTTATCGGCTCTTTTGCTAGCTGCGGTAGAGATCTTTATTCCTCTGTTGGGAGTTGCTTAAAATTTTTAATTTTATTACTTGTGATATCTTTTTAAACCATGAATAGTGTACTATAAAAAATAAAAAAAATAACACTTAGCTCCAAAGTTACAAAAAATCGCAGAACATACGTGGGGGTAGTTTAAAAAGTCCAAGAAGGGGGAAGACTTCTTTTAGAAGTCGTGACTTGTTCCACCCTTTAAATACTGTAACTTATGGGACAAATTATGAATACTGATATATTAAATTATCTAACTGCCGAACCTAGCCTTCCTTAGATTGCCATCGATACCTTAAGAAGAAGAAAAAATAGGAGCAAAATACATAATCAAAAGTTTCCAAAGTGAGAGTTAATCCTTATATAAAATACCACACCAGAACCCAGCTCGTACATTTTAATTATATAATGAACTGTAACAAATCGTAGTGGTTATAATTGTCGTTAAGACAACAATGTTAGCCGGGAGGTAAACCATAGAGAATGCTGTGGGGGCAATCAGTAGCAATCGGTTAATGGGCGGTAGTCGCATATCGAATGAGACAATCATAGCTACTGGTGTGGAAGATACGGAACTAATTGACGCGATATAGTGGTAGACGGAACCCATTTGATTTGTTCGATAGACTGCATTATTGGTTCACAATTGCTGGAGTTTTTGGCTTCGCGATAGACGGAACTTTTTTGCCAGGGATGTTTCTTAAGGATCCCTATATTTAAAAACATAGTATAGCCTATGTTACTCGCTGATAATGTAGCTTATCATAGGCGAAAGATTTTTTATATCAGTTAAGTAGTTTTTGACTGAGCATTACAGACAAAAATATATATATATTTTTTTTGTAATATTAGTTTTATACTATGTTTTTGAGGCCAAAAAGGACACTATTTTATAAATAAATAAAAAATGACTTTATTTAATTTGGTTTACTAATATTCAGAGAAACTTAAGTAAAAGAAATGAAGAAAATTTACTAAGGGAAAGTGCCTAAAGTCTAAACTCCTATACTATTTTTTCTATAATGCTTTACTTGGAACAGTTGGAATGGAGATATTCCGGTGGTCTCACAGTGGCTTGCATCGAGATCAATGTAATGACGGTGACGAATCGAATGGCCCGCCGCTCACCGCTATTATTTTAATGGATTTATTACCATACATTACGACCAACAAAAGATCTAATCCAATACGCTTATTAAGGCTTTTAGAGTTTTAATTGGATACAAAGTAATAATTTGATAAAATATTAAAATTCTGGTAGCTACGAATAAGTTATGTTACGTTAATTGAATTAAACTAAAAATAACGTAATTTATGGAGCGAACTTGTTTCACACGCTGTCAGTCTCAAGAAAATTGTGTGCACGCTGTGTTAAATCAAAGAGTTCTTTTATCAAATCTAACATAATTACATAACATACCATCACGCCTGTATGCCCCGAAGGGTTAGGCAGAGGTGTACCAATGTACACCCACGGTTCGCCGATAGGTTTAGGTCCCATGTAATAGGGGGCGAGCTTATTCCCATTAACCGGGCACAAATCCTAACTCCGAGCTGCTACTGAGAATTTTACAGAAAAACCCAATAACACTTTTTGCTCGACCTGGGAATCGAACCCAAGACCTCTAGCGTAGCAGTCGCGCTTAGGACCACTAGGCTAACGAGGCATAATTATATTTTAATTTAGTTTACATAATTAAATCCGCAACTCTGTAGCCAAATAATAAACGATTGCATTATTACCTTTACATAAAAAATCATCATAACATCAATTATTCAATTTACAAAAGCATTCAAAGCAAATAAAATCATTAGGGATTATTATTTCACGCAGGAGTATAAGTTTTAACGATGCCATTATTTTTAATTCACATCAGAGTCTTGAACAACTTCTCATAAGCTGCCTCATGACTGCAATGGTAGCGGTCACGCATGCTCCTTACGATTAATTCAAGCCAATCAGGGGCTGATTACACGCATTACGCACTTACAAACTAATAAATGCAGTCATAATCTCGCTTATCCGTAAACAAATAAGTGTTATTTTAATACGCCGTAAGTGTACGCTGCAGTTCACAAGTAGGCCTGTGTTCAGAACCGGGTTGGTCTTTAGTAGATTTTACAAGGATTTCACGCGATGCCACTCGGTTCGACGGAGGCGTAGCATAAATTCTAACCCGCGGCAAACACTTACTGTATTACATGAGAATCTATCATTATACCTTATTACACTAGAATTTTAAATGGTGGCATACATTAAACATTAAGTATGGTTTCGCTTTAAGTAGATGGGATTTTTAAGTTCTATTAGCAATTTAAATTATCTAAGTTATTATAGCACCACCCATGATTAAGATCGCTGTTTAACAATGTCTGCCTTTTCTACAATTAAGAAAGACCGTTACCTATTTAGCTTTTAATTAGTATACAAGATTTAAATATATAAATTTTTCCACATCACATACCATCACGCCTGTATTCCCCGAAGGGTTAAACAGAATTGTACCAATGTACACCCACAGTTCTCCGGTATATTTAGGTCCCACATAGGTATATTTAGGACACAAATCCTAACTCCGAGCTGCTACTGAGAATTTCCTAGGAAAACCCAATAACAATTTTTGCTCGGCCTGGGAATCGAACCCAAGACCTCTAGCGTAGCAGTAGCGTTTAGTACCACTAGGCTAACAAGGCAGTTATGGTATTTTTTTCCAATATAAAAATATTTGACTTAAATGAAAACAACTGCCTCACTGCGTGTACGAAAGATGAGAAGAGAATACTTGAGAACGGCTCGACCAGTTTGGCTGATGTATTTTGTCAGGTCTGAAAAACAATGTGTAGCTCATTCAATTGCTTCCATCACTAAGCCAAAGAGAGTCGCTAGAAGCTCATCATCTGCTTAGCCTTTTCCCAACTGTGTTGGGGTCGGCTTCCAGTCCAACCGGATGCAGCTGAATACCAGTGTTTTACATGAAGTGACTGCCTATCTGACCTCCACAACCACACACACAACACAATATACTGGGCAACACAATACCTCTGGGTTACACTGGTTGTAAGACTTCCTGGCTTCTGACTATCCGTAACGACTATCAAAGATCTACGAATGATCGCCAGGACTAACGGCTTAAAGTGCTTTCCGAACCACGGGGGTGCCACACCACCAATTCCGGGCTGCTACTGAGTAAATCCTAATGGAAAAACCAAATAACACTTTTTGCCCGACCCGGGAATCGAACTCGGGACCCCACGCTTATTGGACGCGCTTGCGACCACAAGACCAACTGGGCAGTCCAGTCGCTAGAAGCTAATAAATTAAAAAAAGTCTGACAACAACCCAAACCGCCATCAACTTATCCGCAACACAAAACCTGTACCATCGCTAATCTAAGATTAGTAAACTGTAGACATAACGTTAAGCGTTGTCTAACAATCAGTAATTTGAAACCCCACATTTTACATCACAAGAAAACATTTTTAACGCAGTGTCCAGTTAAATTATTATTATTTTTAGTTTACGCGGAGACGCCGACTTCAATTTATAAGTTTTTTTTTTTCAACATTGATTGATGTTAAGTAGCACTACGAAATATGAGACGTCAATTGCTTAATTAAAAAGATAGACTGGGTTCTGTTCCTCAGAACATGCTATATCTAACCGTTGAACGGAATATCACTTACCTACATCCTTCGATATATTTATTTCTGTCAATATAAAATCAAATAAATAAAATTATATACAGACTTACAATAGGTAAAATACGTACTATATAGTTTAATTTAAAAAAACAACACAAAATTAAAAAGTTTATGTAACCCCCGGCAGTAGAATAAAAATCTCTACCGCAGCTAACAAAAGAGCTGATAACTTTGAAATCGCTGAACCGATTTCCATCAAACATAGCTAAGAACACTCCCGACTAATTCACGTTTCAAACAAAAAAACAAAATCAAAATCGGTTCATGCGTTCGGGAGCTACGATGCCACAGACACGTCAAACTTATAACACCCCCTCGTTTTTGCGTCAGGGGTTAAAAATAGCAACAAAAAAATTTGGATCTGTAAATTAAGTTCACAACTACCAGGTACATGAAGGTATCTTAAACTACTGTAAAACTTTTTCCCAAAACTGAAAAACGTTTATACTCCTCATCTCTTGAAAAATTACGGAACAACTAAACATTTGTAGGATAAAAAATATTTCACGTGCAAGAATGCTTATTGTCATTTAGGAGACGGGAAGTTCTAGTCAAAGGTTTTACCGTTTTAAGCCAAAGTTTCCCTAAAGAGGTAAAGTAACCCTTCATTTGCGGTACCTTTTAAATTATATTATTTAATTATATTTATAGTCTGTTCAATCTTCAATATGTTCGATATCCGAACTGAGATGTAATATGGAGAGATATTTATCTTAACACAACGTCGCTAACGAACTGGTCACACATAAAATGTTCATAAATGGCATTAACCAATGCTATCTTTTGTTAGATGTATGCAACGATAGAAACCTGTTCTGTGTCTAGATAGGGATAATAAACGTGTGTTGTATATTGTTATGTATAATGTACAGTTGGAAACTGAAGAGGTTAAGCAACGTAGAAAAAAAATACTTTTATCATACAATACTCTTTTATAAGACTTTAACTCTGTGAGAGAAACTTACATCATGCATGAGACTTACATTTTAAATTTATTTAATTAAAATTACGAAAACGTGTAGACCGATTGTAATGAAACTTTAACTAACTTTGACGTTTTTTTTACTTTTAGAGATTTAATGGCTGCCACCGACAACGCAGTCAAAGTGGCCAAATTCAGAGCTGAAACAATATAATTTATCACATTATATAGTTTTTCATCGAAACACTATGAAGAAAAATGAAAATTTGATGGATTCTTTTGCATACGCCAGCGAACCAAAAAATAACCCCCGGGTTGAAGTCGCGGGTAGACATAGTTTTGAATAAAAACGACCAATGTGCACGCTGAACAGAAAGGCAAAATTGATTAAACTTTTCGGTCCGCGAGTGTAGGTACAAGTTTTCAGTCAGTCGTTAATGTAAACATACGTGGTATGGCCTAATGGGCTGGTGTTGCCGAGTTTTGGATAACAAGGACCACTACTCGGTAAATACTGATTTAGAATGACAGATAACTGTCATGGCAAAAAAGTGTCATTCGGACTATTATGTAATTTACGATTACTAAAATTGCAAAGTATAGTTTTCTCACATTCTAAACTATGAAGAAAGCATTACGTGTTCCTTTTCGTTAAAGAAAACCTAAGAATCCATAAACAGATATTAAGGCAAAAATAAATAAAAATGTATTAAAAATCTTAAGTCCTAACATGGTACTAAGCTAATAATATACAATCGTTACTGGCATAAGGCATTTTATTTTTATACAATCATTATTTTAATAAATTAAGAAAAAATAACATACAGCATTTCTGAAAAAAAACAACATTGTAACAAATGAATGCTATAAAGTCCTGTATTGTTTCGTTTCATCACATAAAATTATAGTCGTGTTTATTTGGGTTCCGAACGCGGTACGGCAGACATGCCTCGACCAAAATCATATTATTATGTGGTAATTGAATTAATTTGATAATTCTTAAAAAATATTGCGTCTTTAAAGGTGTATTGTCTTCGGGGTGAATGTATCCGGGAACAAGCATAATGAATAATGTAGTTGACGAATAAGTCTTTATGGGGATTACTTGTTAAGTTTGTTTTTGCCAAATATGGTTTTGGCTTTAGTAATATTTTTTAATTAAATTAAGACAACTTAACTGAGTTTCTCCTTTTGTTTACTGTACACTGTGTGTACTATTTTTTTCAAAGAAAAGTAATTTTCTCAAGGAATGTAACTAAAAAGAAGTCCAATAAAGCTACCGGTCCAAAATGTTAAATGCATAGCAATTTTATTATAACCTCTATTTGTGAAAATTGGAATATTATTGTTACATTTTGCACTATTAAAGGGTCCCAAAGGACACCCACGTCACTTATTACTTCCGATCACGGAAACATTGACACGAACGTTCCAAACCCACACAAATTACTGGTCACTTTTTAATCTATATGACAAAATCTTATTACTTCTAACAATTGGACCTCCTGCGTTTAGCAGCCAGTAAATATGCCAATTTGTCACATATAAACCCTTATAGGTTTATTTCGAGAAAAATAAGATGTCACCTTGTGTGGGCAGATGCCACCAGCAGCTACCTTCCTGTATCACGCAGTGAACGGACATAAGTTTTGACACCATTAGAGATACAGTAGAGATAAAAATAATCAGAGTTTGACCACAACGTATTCCACGTACAATATTGATGGACAAGGTAAAGTTTGCGAAGAATTTTGAACTCTATCTCCACGTTGTTACGGCGGTTATAAAAAAGGCATCATTCGCAAACGGAACAAAAACAGTTTATCACTCCATACCCCAAACATCCTTTTGTACTATCTTTGATCTACTTACTTGTGCTATTTTTTGCTTCGTATTGTTTCTTGTGAAGAGTAATGGTGTTTGACTTTTTGTTTTAATCCCGAGATGGGAGTGCAAATAAATTTAGCAAGAAATGACTCTCATGGTGGTGCGGCCCTTATCTTGACGTGTGGTGTTCACCCAGATTAGAAGTGTCAAATCTACCCAAAACATGTTTTCGATGTTAAGATTAAAAACCAATAGTCTCGTAACGGAATTTCTTCAAACATGGCATCTATTGTTGTTTTTGAAAAGAGAATTTGATGTGAGCGTTCCTCTAGTTCCTCATTATTTCCTTTCGATTTCAATCGCGGTTAAAATCTTCCGATATCATTAACGAAATCGAAACCTGCGATGCGTTATGTGGCTGAATGTCCTGCACACAATGCTGCCGTACAAAAGCGTCCAGACCGCGCAATAAAAGCGTTCCCAATAAAAAGTAAAATCTGAGTAAAGGAAGTGCACGGCGGGCGGAAATGCAAACTCTCATTGTGCGAACTTGCACGTGTTCCGGAGTGTTTTGTGCACGCCCCTGCAGTCGCTACCAAAGGCACCGTGAAAGCCTCCAGAATGAAATTATGCTTATTTTCAGATATGACCTAGTACTTAAGACTGGCGAGAACAAATATGTAATTTGTATAAGAATAGCTGAACGAATTCTTTCGCGCTGAAGAGCTTTGAGACTGCAGACTAAAAATAAATAATTCAAGGTATCTTAAAAGTATTCTACACAAGGTTACAATCTAATATTACATTAGATTCTGCTTAAATATTTTGAACATTAATGTAAAGAAGTATTAATTAAATATTCTATCAGCATTACAACTCAAATATTTTATTTTCTTTAGGTATCCGTAAGCACGGAAGGTCCAATGGTAAAGCAACAACCACAAATTCACCTCACAATAAGGTGCCTACCAACGAGACGATATATCACCGTACATCTTCTATAAACTTTTTTCTACATACCCCGAAGTACGAAATGTACTTTTTCAATAAGTAAAGCTTCAATAAACGAAATAAAATACGAAATTTTGGGCAAAAAATTGTTCGGGCACACAGCAGGGTATGTTTGTGGCTTTGTCGCGCCCACAACTTGACAAAAGGCAAATAAGAGAACAGTACCGTGGTTCGATGAAAAAAACATCATCTAAATACCGTCCTATTCATGTTTAAAAGCCGTAGAGAAACGCGCATTGTTCGCGGGTCGTATGCGGTGGCGATATTAGATTCGTATTATTTCGCGATACCAAGTGTATTTGAAGACGTTTCGCATCGAAGTCCAACCGTTAAAATCGATGAACAACCTCGGACACTGTAATAAATAGCCGTCGACGGAAATTCTGACATCGTCGATAATTTTATTTATGTCTGCCTAAATATCAAATGACCACACGGTCGGCGTATCAAAGCGGGTCCATCATACATACATCAGGGGTACCTCAGTAACTTTGTGGGTAATTGTTTGCAGAGCGTTAACGCAAACAGTATACTGGCTACATTCAGTATAAAAACTATAAGTTCCTCATAAACAGTGAGTTGTTTACACCGCGGCGGCGACGGCAGATTCGTTGTTTTTTTACATGTGAATTTTTTTCGTTTACCACCGTCGCAGGACCCGTGGCCAAACGTAATTCGACCTGATCGTATCTGGACACTTTTTGTCCTTGTGGTCAGAGACAGCTGTCCTATAAAAGCGCCGTGTTTTGAACATTGTTTATAGACTAGCGCCATAATGACATTGTCAATCAGATATATATGAACCTGGCTCCCGTGAGCAACATTCTTTATAGCAAGATATTAAATACAGGAGATTAAGGAGCTGATTTCATAAACAATAACCAGAACGAAAAAAATTCAAACATTAATTAAAATTTCAGTGTATTCTAAAACCGTAGCAAAATATTCCCGCTATTTAAAACCATCCAAAAAATTTATATCAAGCAGCAAAAAACGGACTGGGTTAAAAATTTCGCACAAAAAACGAAAGTCTTATGAATAAAATCTTAATCAGCGGCCAGGACTAAAAGGCTAACAGAACAAATACGATGATTAAAAACAAATAGGTCTGAAAAAGAGGCGGAGTGATTAATTTTGTGGGCGAGCGGGCGCGCCTTCACCTGTGTGATATTAAATTGGCGAAGCGTTGTCAAAATTGACGCGGCCAATGTCAAGGGTGACCATGAAGATAAGGCATATAGGATATCCGAAAGACTAACGAGATCTTTACATTTTTACACTACCTACTAGAAAGTCAAATATAATGAAACCTTATGTTACTTTTACCATATACGATGTACCTGTATTCTGGAAAATAAAGCATTAATTCTTCTTGATAAAGCAGTCTATTTCTCTCGTACGGCAGACGGTAAAACCAAAAGTGTGTTTTTTGACTACTGATAAACTTGATTTGTGAATGTTACTTAATGTTTAGATTTACTAGAAAGTGATGGCATTCACGACTATGGTTGTTTGGCATTATTGAGTCAAAAAAGCTATATAGCTATTACATTGTTGACTTAGGAAACCAATTGAATCCTGTTTATTTGAATAAAACAATATGTACTTACGTAGATATTAGACATATGATATATGCTATATGTCAGTTACTTATAAAAAGACAATCTGATTATATGATACCTAAAAATAAACCATATGTGTACGAAATCCTAGTATTGACTAAATTATTCTGTCAGATAACCAATGGTCACCCTACTAATACATTTAACGGTTTTGAAACGCGTTATTAATATTTATAGTTTTTACTTTTAAACGGCTATTTTTTTCTTATTTGTTTAGCAGCACGGGGGCCACAGGTGCCGCCTTTGATGACGCCGCCCATGATTGATTCAAAACTGAATTAAAACCGATAAAGTTACGGTAAGACATAACGCAAAATTAGTATCAAAATTTATGGCCAATAGCCATAAAATTGGCTTAAGCAATTTAATTTTAACGATAAAGCTCATTTAATGCATGATATGTGTTAAATTTTAAACATGTTTAAATTAGCAAGAATATTACGTGTTATTAAACAGACAATTTACGTACTTGTAACTAATATATTGCCCTACTAAATACAACTTATGACAACCGCAATACATTAACACTTTTAATATTTAGAACTGTATTAATTTAATATGTCTCCATTCCAGTAGAAATATCATTTAACTGTGCTCGTTACTTAATGTAACATGCATAATATTCTTAGGTACATAAGTGCCCTTTTTTAAACCAATTCAATTAATTTGCCCTTTACACAAGTAGAGGCCAACATTCTGTAACTGAACATTTTGAATCGTTCTCCCTGCCCTCCCGATTTTATGACGCCAATCAAGCCATTAAGCCTATTAGAGATCATTATGCCTATTATTATTAAACCAGAAAACCCGTAGGAGCATGTCATGAATAGTAATGTTGAGAAACACAAGCTATACGATGAAACAGTATGTTTAACATTATCTTATATGGGCCCATAACATTTGATTGGATTTTATTAAATGCACGCGTAGAAATAGTCTTGTATACTTATTGATTTCTTTATAATATAGCTAGCTTTTGTCAACGAATTCATCCACGTAAATGTCGTATATTAAAAAGTATCTTATGTCCTTTATTTGGGTTCAAGCTATGTCTTGGACAAATGACTTCAAAATTGGTTTAATAGTTTAGTCGTGACTTGATTTCGCATTTATAATATGTTATAGTAGATACTTCGTCCGCGTCAAAGTTTATATATTATTCCACGGGATCCGTACATTTTTTCAGGATAAAAGTACTGTGTTATTTCACACTATAATCTATCTCAGTACCAAATTTCATCTAGATCCATTCAATCGTTTAACCGTAAAGGAGTAAGAAACATCTAGCCATTCGTTCATCTTCACAGACCTTTCTCATTTATAATATTAGTAGGATGGTTTGGATGTACATTTTCAGTTTTCATAAAAAAATCCATTCTCGCACATTTTGCGAATGCGAATTATCAGGAACTAGCAGCGAGCAAAAATTGCTCTAGTATAAAATGAATCAGTCCAATTACAATCGTTATTGGCATTCGTTAACTCAAGGATATACAGTGCAATAAGGTCTGAGCTACTTATAAATAGATTAAGTTTATGACCATGGCAATTTCAGCATTCAGTTGAGTTAGCTTTTACATTTATTCAGGTCTAGTAAGTACTAATCGTATGTGAACTTAATTATCAGTTTTTTTTATGTCCATTTTATTACATACAATCTGGTACAACAGCCATAATAAATGTCCAAATACGAAAAAAAGATTTACAATACAATTCACAGCTACGTTTCAATGCTTAATTGTTTCCTGATTTTGAAATCACAAGTGAATAATAATACTAACTTATGATATTCCGCGGCTGCGGGTTGTTCGCAAGAGATACCGCGCCCCCGGAACGCAAAGGGCACAAGAAGGAACATGGTTGGGTTTTAGTCAGTAAAAGTCTGACACTCGCTCCTGCCCCGCCCAGGGCGGGAGAAGTTATCCCACCCACCAAAAAAAAAAAAACTTATGATATTAGTGAGTAAAGTTTGTCATTGCGGCCGAGGCTGAATTTCAGCCTAAGCCGAAGGCGAGATTGTAATAATGAATGCTCACGCGTGTCATACCAAACTTTTAACACACTAGTGATGAAAAACATTACTATAAATTCATTGATACGAAAAATGTGTTTACGACTACCTAAATGTTATTAAAGGTATAATAAAGTTTAACAGAATCCAATGCTGAAACATTTATAACTACTATTACACCATACTATTAGTAAATTGGACGAACTATACCTAATTAAGTATTGTTTAAGCGAAGTAAACAGGATTTAACCATCTGCGTTCGTTAATTATCCTTTTGCAAATTTCTAAGGCTTCATCTAGAACAGAACACGTTGCGGTAATTTATTTTAAAACATCGAGAAACATGTTTTGTTTAAAAACGGTCATATTATTATTTCCATTAATATTCGCAATTTTTATTCAAATCATTGCAACTATCGTGGATGCATTTTCAAAGTTTAAAATTCATTTAAACTACCGCACATCCGCTGGCAAGCATTAATGAATGTACGCAGCCTGATATCACACGTAACGGACTCTGTCCAAGATCTCATTTTGTGATAGTCATCAGGAGGCGAGACTCGCCAACCGCCACATAATAACCCCAGCTACTTAATTGGAACCCTTTCATTGATTTGTTAATGGTCTCGTTAATTTTTATTCGAATTATAAGCAACATTTTATGAATATGCGAAATATAATCTGATATAAAACTGCCCTACCTACAGATTTTTGTTCTATTTTGCGAGCGCCTTGTTCTTTGTTTTCAGTTATGTTCTATTTTGTAATTTGTATAATCGAGTCCTACTTCTGATGATACAGATTATAAATAACATATCGTAAATTCTATTTAAATTAAGAACTAATATAATATCGTGCGCTCCAAAAACTAAACGACCCGATACAATATTTTATAACGTAAACCGTTTGAACCCTAATTAAGACGTTTGTGTCCGAATAAAAAGTTACGCCGACGAAAACTACCGCCGGAATATACGACACCCGCGCCACCGACACAAAGCGGCCGAACTAATAGCGTCCAGACCCAAAATTTATTTGCTCCTAAACCCATCGGAGGCTCCGTTAAAACAGGGCATTAATACATGTTGATTGGCTGAAGAGAAAGCCTTTAGATGAGAATGCTCGAGCACAACTCATCAAATTTGCATTTGGTTTGTAAACCGTGCCTCTTTGGACACTAATGAGGTGTTAAAGAATTAATCCGTGAGATCTCAACTCAGATAATCAAGATCTTACCGATAAAACGGTAATAGGTGGGTTTTCATGTGACATTAACGAGTGACTTCCGATTTCGGCTTTTCATTACAGCCATCTAACATCGTCAGGCTAGTTTTAATTGCATCTATATTTCCCGACGATGATAAACAACTTCCTTTTCGTTAAGATTCCCTTCTATATACCACCGCTGCTATGTTCCCCGTCAGTAACTAAACCCACTCCTGAGTCGACGACGTCAATTGTGGCCATAATTGCACCATTAGGAACTGTGAAAGCTATAAATCTAACGATATCGGCGGCGGTGATACAAAATCAATCGATGGTAATAGTCGGCCACTGATCATGGCTAACAAGCGGCACGTGATTATTAGGGCAATCACATACAAAAGCGGGAGCAGCGCTCATAGTTTTGAATATCGGCCGTCTGATCAATATGGTTATCTTGCCTAATGGGCCCACGATGACTTTCTATAAATTAATAACAACAAGCTCGTGGAGCCTCTGATGATTGGACCAGGTTAATGAGGAAGCACATCTTCATCTTTGCCTCATAATAAATGTATGCGTGTTTTTATTGAGTTCTGTTACTTTTATTTTTTACTTTGTTAACTTCTGTTACGTCCGGGATTGATAGCATCTTTATAAATATGACGTATAAGTTTATTTTGTAAGATATCTTTTTCAACTGCATAATAATTATTTCATACAATTTTGCACACAACGGGTAACTAACTACTGAGAATCCTCAAATTGTAAATCATGGTTGTAAAATGCTTTGTTATGGCAATTTATTTTGTTTAATACGGTAATTTTTGTAAACGTTCGCCATAAATATTTTACAACTGAATGATGTTTTTAGTGCTGTTATTGCAGTGTTACTTCCTCTGCCGGTGACTCGAGCCGATTCAATGCAACCGGAAAGAATTTGTTACTCCACAAGTGCATTGTCAGGATTGTACAACGACGGTCTACTTTCGATCAAGTTAATTTGAATAGCCTGTGCATAAATAGCCCTTATATTGTCACTAACTTTCTACCCTATTTAATAAAGCTTTTACTAAATTTAAATTTATCATACACGCAATAATAAAACATTAATTTCGTCGGTGTTCTCAGTTCTTCTTATTACATAAAGTAATTACCTCGGTTTCTTTACAAAGTTTTCAGTTGTTGAAAAGCTCTCTGACTTGGGCATAATTTAGATTTAATGTGAAATATGTACCTATTATATCCTGCATATGCAGTAGATGCTTTTTCGTCTACAGTTAAAGGCTTGCTAGATATTTGAGCAACCTTTGTTTGTTAGTTTTTTTTTTCAAGAACCACAGTCAACGGTCAAACTGGAAGCACGAGTCAGAACAAGCTTAACCTAATTCTTTTGTGCGTTATTTTCTCAAAGGCTTGCGCCCGCGCCGCATGCTCTAAAAGCCTCTTCACACATCTGGTAGGCTCATTGTATTATTTATTTATAATGTTGGTAACAATACACAGCACACTCCAAGTGCAAATTGTTATCTAGTGAAGGATGTCGACAATGGCACACGCCTCGAAATTTCCGTATAATTCTACCTTTTATCTTTACAAACCTTTGTGGCGTGAAGTTGGCCATTTATTCTCAATTATTGTTTCTTCACCGGGGGGAGTAGGTTGCGAAGGCGTTATATTTGCTTTGATACCACTTTGAATTCATTACTGAAGAAAAAAGTATTTTTTGAACACCGAACTAATATGAATCTTACTACTCTTCTATAAGATTGAATTTCACAATCACATCTGGGTGGAGTTAAGACTTTCTTGGACACAGTTTTGTGGGGTGTAAATTGTGAATGAATAGGTTTTGTCGCGTGACAAGTGAAGCACTTGTAATGGTACAAATCGGTAAAATGTGACTACTCCTCCCTTATGCCAAGTCATTTATTACAATATTTATTTAATAAATGCCGAGTTTTTTATAAACTCATCACAATAAATAAAATCCAACGTATAACCGTCAATAATACAATACTAACTCTGTACATAGTAAATTGTATACAGCCATTACAGTATAGTAGTTGCCACGACTCGTGGCGGGTAATATAAACAAAAAAACATCATTTAAATTTACGTTAATGTAGACAAAATCTAGCCTACCCGCAGTTTATAATTTAAATAGTCTTCCTTTATTCCGCGAGTGTAAATTAAGTTGGAATATTTATCCCACAATTTGGCATTTTCGTGCAAAACAATTACTTTGGCCCGATGGAGGTGATAACTTGTGCACTGTGCAGTCTGGACTAATTGCTGGTGTGTGCTCCAGTTAATTATTGAGGTAAGAATGTCTGATACAATCGCAACAATTAACATAATGAATTTATTTGAGACTCTTTCTTCCTCTAACTTATTTATTTGATTACGGATTTCTTTGTTTACATTTTTTTAGAAGGTCCTGTTTTCATTTTTAAAGTTTTGTGAAATAATTATTAAAAGAAAAAAAAAATATATATATGATTAAAACCTCAACGAAAATCAACTTCAAATAATGTATGGAAAATAGAGGCATTTTTGATTTATTAGTGCTTTATATCCTATTAATTAATTTATAGATTAAATATTTACAGCCCTAAAAAAAAACCTTAATAATAAAGTATGTAGAAGTTCAGAGTAGACCTAAACTATTTATAAAATGTAAGATTTAATTAGGTTAAAAGTTAAATATATACAAGTCGAGCTTTTAACAATTATTGACAATCCCAAGAAAAACAACAAAATCAACCTTACATTTGAGAGTCGCAGTTACCCCCAAGGCCGCCATCTGCCATCGACTGGAGACGAACAACGCGTGATGAATGGCCGATCTAAAAATTTACAATTTTAAATGAGTGTTACAATTGAGGGTTTAAATTACAAATCTTGGACGCACGCGGAAAGTCGTGGAATGTATTTCAGTCGGAGTCGAACCTCTTACAATTGCGTATACGATTGTAAACAATCAATTTCAGTCGAATAAATCTTTAATACTTTGTAGAGAGAATTTTGATTTATGATCGTGACTACACAAAGGGCGCGTAGATAAAATGAAAAATAAAATAAAAAAAGTACCTCCATGAGAAATTTATAGAGGGCCTTCAAAAGAATTCTATGTTATTTATTCTCTGATACGTTTTTCCTTAATATAAAAAAAAAAAAAAATCAAAAAATCAAAAATTAAAATATATATTATAAATAAAAATAAATATATTTAAATATATATTTTTTATTTATTTCAAATTCATTTCTTTTATTTATTTAAATTTGTTTTTTTTTTATTTTAATTTTTTTTTTCTTAATATTTTCTATGAAATTATAATACGGTTGCAAATAAAACAACTGACACATTTGCTTTGAAAAGAATTTTATATGACAGCACGGAATCCTGAAATTGTTACTGTATGATTTAATATGTGTATGGTATAAACGCGTGCTTCGATTATATTATTGTTGTATAAGTAAGAACTGAATATCTGTACACGGAATAATCAAATGTAAAGTGTTGTTATCAGTACAAATTTCTAAGTAACACTTCCCCGGCGGCCGCGGTGCCGTCTTCTATCTCGAGTCAATATTGACCAAGCGTGGGTGTGAGTCGATTTAAACGCAATCAATATCGGTTAAGCACTGACTTGACGACAGTAAAGTGCTTACAGTGCGTGCGATCCAGCGACAAATTGAACAATTTGTACCGCCTACTTCACTGCGCTTTAAAATGTTTTCGTAAAGGTATTACCAACTTGCGTGACTACGTACCTACGCACTTGTAATTTGGGACATGTTGATTTTGTGTACCTGTTCGTGTTATTCAATCTCGAACGTAATCATAATAAAATCATTAACGTCTCACTAAACGTTTCTTGAACGAACCTATCAGTGATAATGTCAATATATTAAAAGATTTAATAATATTGAAGAGGCTGAGGTTTGCTTTTGGATTTTCATTAAATCATTCTTCTAAGTGCTATTAGGAATGTTATGTAACTATTTTTTTAATAAAATATAGGTACTTACCTACCTTAAATACGACCATGGCTTTTAATGGCATGAACAGTGCGTTAAATAGGTACTTTAGTTACATCTGCATCTCATATATTTATTATTAAAAATCATTTACTGCTAATTGTTTAACTAACTCTTGAGAGACAAAACTGCTTTATTATAAGGTCTGTACCACTATAATCAACGTTATAATTAAAAATCAACAATGTAATGAAACCTGGGTCCCGCAATTAGCATTCGAAATCAAAGTGTTTAACAAAATGTCTTCAACAAAGTACGAAGGAATGAAAAGGCCTCCCCGCTGGCGAATTAAATAAGATGATATCTTACTTATGTTTACGGACAACATTATACAAAGTAATTATTCGGCTTAGCTTTGAAACGCATCTCTGGAACAATTATCGCGATACCATCGAGAACTGGACGCCATCATCACAACTACTGGACTTAAATATTAAGAATATAAAATATTAGAATATAAGACTACCATTTACTGATATGTGCATTAGGTATTAATAGTTATATTCTGTAGTTAAATCTGCCTCGTTAATTTTAGATGAGGTGAGTTGTAAATTCCTAGTATCAACCGGTCTATTATGTAAACATTTCCACCAGTTTTAAATAAAGTAAGCTTGAAGTGACATTTCAATAGGTAGGATAAGATTTTTACAGAATTTCATGACCTCATAATAACAAGACCTTTTCAAACGAGGAATGAAAACGGAAGCAGTTACATTGCGTAGATGCATTGTTAATTTGTTTCTAGGTACGTAGAACACATCATACTCTATGTTACTAAGAACAGACGACACACTAAAAGGAATTTCAGTTGAATAATACTCGATATAAATAGCATCAGGACATTGAATAGCTAAGGTTAAACGGTTTAGTTGCGCAACATATATTAATAACACACACTCATAAACTATTTCCTTCTACATCAACAACAGACTATAAACCACAGTACTTTTAAATTAAGGATGACATTACTTCGCAAAGAAAGCAGTCTATGCGCCGTTACAAATTAAACGCACAGGCCACAGTACCTAGCGTCTTGAATTAATCTCAATTTGTAAGCCGCGTCTTGTCACGGTGTTTGTATAATGAAATGGAGCAAGTCTGTATCATTCATTAGAGTCGGACACTTCTATACAGTTAATTGTTTGAACTTGCCCGGGCTGCCGTTTAACATCGTCTCGGCTAATCAAGCCACGGTTAACAACATCCGCCCGGTAAGTGGCCGGCCGATGACTCGACGCATCACTCGATGATGCAATTGTCTCGAGTTCAAACTGCTAAGCACAGAATCGCGTCTTCAATATATACAACTTCCGATTGGGTGTCAAGGATGCTTCTCTAATGTCAATCGAGTTGAACTTGTACGAATTGAGTCGGAAGCAAGTCAAACGAGTGACGTCATGTGATTAAATGGAGTTGTAATTTATTCAAGAGTATTCTAAGAACTCGATTTATCAATGGAGTCATCAATTGATCGCATGTATTGATCGTTAGTCTTGTAATGAAATCATTTGGGTCAGTCTGATCGGAATGAGTCATAAACATGTTTACTGAGGAAACACTATTATGACCAGGAAATGTTATAATTTCAAATGGAAACCATTCCAGTGATACAGCTTTTAACTTAGCTTATGGCTTGTAAACTGCAGTAGAATAACTGAATGTACTGTTGTTTTATATTGAAATTTAAATGTCAGAAAGTGTAAATTATTCAGCATTGCTGAAATGCATCCACAAATTTAAGGAACCTTCGATGAATACTTAAGCGAATGCTTATGTAGTACTTACGTAGTACCCTGTGGTCATTGAAATGACTAAAGAGTCAAACTCTTAAATTTAACAGAAGGAGAGCGGCTCGATGAATGGACGTTCACGCAACGACTAGTGATGTCACAGCCTACCGGTTCGTATCGATG
This sequence comes from Caradrina kadenii, assembly GCA_947462355.1. Classification (NCBI taxonomy): domain Eukaryota; kingdom Metazoa; phylum Arthropoda; class Insecta; order Lepidoptera; family Noctuidae; genus Caradrina; species Caradrina kadenii. The sequence goes on along the minus strand of OX381677.1, from coordinate 5,775,754 downwards.
CCCATAAAATAATTTTCCACAAAATTGTCAACAAACCTAACTTACCTGAAAAAAAATAGCGTATATCATAATTATTGTACAGGTATTCTTTAAATTTTCTATTTATTAACAGTTTTCAGTTAACCTAGCAGAAGAAAATGCAGTTCCTACATAACATTAGTTTCTTTAAAATAAAAAGTAGGTGTCAACTTGACTGACATTAAAAAAAATGTAAGCCCCATCTGTCGTTATATTTCGAATATCATGGCAAAAGGATGAGATATTTATTTTCTATACATTATCTTTATCGATAACTAACTCCAATCCCTATATCAGAGACAGGTCCGGCAACGGGTGCATCAATTAAACCGCCCGCCATTACAATTCATTCACGATTATTGTTGTTGGGCACTGCGCCTGCGCCGATTCTGACGTCGATGCGACAAGCGAAATGATACGATATATTTTTTTTGCATTGTCAAAATTCCGTTTCAATCTGGTTTCAGGCCCGGCCACAGTACTGTTTCAGCTCTTCTTAAAGTGACTGATGATATAAGGCGAGGAATGGAAGACACAAAAGTTTCAGTTTTAGTGCTGATTGATTTTTCCAATGCTTTTAATACCGTCAGTCATGAAGTCCTTTTACCCATCCTCTCCTATCTAATGGTCTCTCCTGAGGTTTTAAATTGGTTCTCTTCCTATCTTCGAGGGGGGCCGGCAGCAGTCAGTTCTGGAAGGTAACTCCTCTTCTGGCTGGTGTGATCTTGATGCTGGCGTTCCTCAAGGCGGTATTTTATCTCCTCTACTTTTCTCTATTTTTATAGATCATGTTACAACCGTGCTTCAGTGTGCGTATCATCTTTATGCTGATGACTTGCAGCTCTACAGTCAGGCTGGTGTCGACAACTTATCCGATGCGATTGAGGAGCTAAACCGGAATTTAGCAGTAGTGAAGGATTGGTCTGATCGTTTCGGGGTAGTGGTTAACCCAACCAAGTGTCAGGCAATCATTATAGGGAGTACTCACAGCCTGCGCAAGCTTGATGGTTTAGCGGTGCCGCCGCTTACCTTTGATGGCACAGTCATTCCGTTAAGCTCTGACGTCAAGGATCTGGGTTTGTACGTTGACTCTTGCTTGGACTGGCGTAAGCAGGTCGCGATTGTGAGCAAAAAAGTCACGGGGACGTTGCGGTCGCTTTACCGATTTAAAAATATGCTCCTGTCACACATAAAGGCAATGCTGGTTCAGTCCCTTATCCTCCCCATAATTGATTATGGCGATGTGTGTTACTATGACCTGAATGCAGATCTTCTCAATAAACTTGACCGACTTCTTAATAACTGCATTCGATTCGTATTTAATCTCCGTAAATATGACCATGTGTCCGCACATCGGTCTCTCTTAAAATGGTTGCCCATCAGACAGCGCAGGGCGTTAAGGGCCTTGACTACTTTGTTCTCTCTTCTAGACAAACCTAGTTCTCCTTCCTATCTGACTTCTCACTTCCAATACTTGTGCTCTGCGCACATCTTCGCTCCTCCAATAATCGTCTTCTACGATGTCCTTTTCACCGCACTGGTTTTCTTAAATCTTCTTTTCTTGTCCAGGCGGTTTTCCTTTGGAATGCGCTTCCTCAGAATATCAGGATGGCTACCAGTCGTTTCATATTCAAAGTAAAAGCTCGTGAACACTTGCTTATGAAGTTGGCAGACTCGTCTCACAATTAGTTTCTTATATTTCTTCACCTATGTATTTTTTTTTTTGCTTTCTCTACTCTGTATATTTTGTTTGTATATATGTATTTATTATATTTTATTCCTGGAAACTTTCTGTTTCTTGCACCTACTATGTTTTGTCTCTGCATCACCCTAAGGTTGACTGGTAGAAAATGCCAAAGGCATTAAGTCCGCCTTTGTACAATGTATTATTTACATTATGTGCAAAAAGTTTTAATAAATAAATAAATAAATAAAATTCGTCAGAATGATTCTTCAATGAGAACATGACTGTATTCTAGTATTTAACAGACATAAACACAGATAATAACATAAGAATAATAATGGACGTATGATCAGTATAAGTACCTACGTACTCTGAAATGTCAAAGCTAAAAAAATATTTAAAATTCTCTCGGTCAAGCCAAAGCATTTATTTCAATTAAACCATTTACAGACACTTGAATTGATTGGAGTCAGTCAGTTAGTCAGAAAGTTGTAGCTTGGCGGGAGGGAGTGTCAGACTTTTACTGACTAAAACCCACCCATGTTCCTTCTTGTGCCCTTTGCGTTCCGGGGGCGCGGTATCTCTTGCGAACAACCCGCAGCCCCGGCAGGCATCGGCCCTCAGTGGCCCCTTCCTTTTGCTGACATCTCTTTGAGGCGCGCGTGGAACAGAACGCGCCGTCGACACGGCAAATTAGTAGGCTAAGTTCCATGTGTAACTCAAGTACTCATAGATATGCCATAAAACACAGCCAAAATATTGAACCCGGCTAAACTGAAGCTTTCTATCAGTGAATGATTTTTTGTAGTCAGATCACTAGGTACTAGATTACCTTACAAACAAAAACAAAAAAGAACTTACTTACTTTATCTCTTAAGCTTACGGAAGTTTGGGCGTCAACAGTTTATTCACATATAAACGTAATTAGTGCACGTCCTATAATATAGAATCATCATCTACTTAGCCTTTTGCCAAGTATGTTGGGGTCGGCTTTCAGTCCAACCGGATACAGCCGAGTACCAGTGTTTTACATGGAGCGACTGCCTGTCTGACCTCCACAACCCAGTTACTAGGCAACACGATACCTCTTGGTTAGACTAGTAGTCAGTCTTCCTGGCTTGTGACTATCCGTAACAACTGTCAAAGATCTACGAATTACAGCCGGGACCAACGGCTTTACGTGCTTTACGAAGCACGGGTGTGTCACACCACCAACTTCCAATCTCCGGGCTGCTACTGAGCGAATCCTAATGGAAAACCCCAATGTCAATTTTTGTCCAACCTGGGAATCGAACCCGGGACCCCACACTCATCAGTCGCGCTTGCGACCACGAGGCCAACGGTACAGTCAAAGTCAATATTCTATATATAGAAGCAAAAAGTAATTTACAAAAATGTAAGTAAAGAATAAGAATGAATCTTAACACTTAATCGCATTCAATATCGTATCATGAATTCGCACGTCGCAGTTCTGCACCTATAATCATTTACACCTTCACAAAAGTCATTAACAGAATTTTCCCACACGTACATTCCGTGCAGGTAAATATCAAGATCGACGGCAAATTTTCTGAAGTAGGTAAACGTATGGATGGTAAAAAAAAAATAACTGTGACAGGAAAACGTCATTCAGCGGCATTGCGACCCCGCCATGGATTGTAATACAGTATCCTTGAGCGACGCTGTAGAGATGTTTATGATATTTCCCGTAATTACTGTAACAGTAAATGAACCATTTTAATCGTCCATACTATCGTTAATTACCTCACGTATATTTACAACAGTTCGTGATCTTTAACTTAATTCGTGCACTGTCGCTATTCGTAATTTTTTCAGCAAAAACACAACATAATGTTCCGATGAAATAATTATAGAAGATAATGGCGCGTTTACTGCTATCATTTAAGCCAAATGAAATGTGAACATATATTTCTTTAATTGGCTCATCATTCGAATATTTGTCAAACTGTTAAGGGGATTGATGCTACATGTGAGTGTGTCAATTAAAAATATTAGGGTACCCGCCGACCTCTCAAAAATCTTTAAAGGTGAAAACAAATTAAATCTCCAACTATAATGCCTGTAGTTAATTAATTTGATCTGAAGCCTGCATTAATAATTACTAAAAAACTTCTACCTCGAATCGAGAAACAGTATCAATTACCAGCAATATGCTAAAGAAACTTTCTCATAATATCAAGTAAATAAAGTCCAGATTAAAACTTCACCTGTTAGGGCTTGTTAAAAACCCATATTTTGAGCTAACCATAGGCTTCCGCGTCGAGTGCGGGAGAGCCTTCGAAAAAACGTAATTTCGCGTTACATAATTCTTAATTTTTGAGTTTTTGATATGAAGCGCTTCACTTTTCTTCCTGAGTCAAATTAATAGCGGCATAATAATGAACTTCGCTTTTACTTAATAATAATACCTACCTCATACTTAGCGGAATTGGAGCAATTTATAGTGAGTAGAAGTATCTCATTTAATTTAACGTTCTTAACCTACTGTTAGAAGATTGTATCTCTGTTATTTTGACCAATTTCATTCTTACGAGTCACACAGTCAAATGACACGTCTACTGATTAAAAAACAATAAATTTTCCTTAAGTACGTTTCGCCGAAAACTTAATAATACAAATTTCGACTAATCCTTCGCTGACCTATTTATTATAGAATATCTCGTACTCAATATCTTGATAAAATAACTGTTTAGTTTTTATGCAATCGTAAAATACTGCGATGTCTTCAATAAAATTACCTGCTTTTTGTTGGGTTTTCGTAAAAGAAACACAACATCTGAGTTTTGTTAGAAAGACAGTTACAATTTCGGCCGTTATAATTGTATAGAATTTCTTTGTGAAGCACAGGAACGGAACAGTGGAAGGAATAGAGTCTATCTCTTCTAATTTGAACAATTTGGAGAGTACTTCGACAAAAATGCAATATTGTAATGTGAAAATAGCTTATAATTTTAGGCAATGGTAGAACTATCCCGATTTTATTCTTTCAACTGCAGTTAAAATAGAGGCTGGAGAAGAGGCCATTTTTCAACTTATTTCTTTTACTGTCGTATAACCCTAAGAAAACACACACGTCAACAAATCACTAACAATCTCAGAAAAAAAAATAATGTACGTAAAAATATTTCTCTACTTAATGCAACTCCGAACGTTTTCGTTTAAGACGCGTCGTACCTGACATCACCTCGCGAGCGCTGAGAAAATCTTCCAAAACATAATCTATAATCCATCGGCAACACGTGCAGGGGACTATTATTGATTTTGCCGTTTTTTCTACAAAATTGCATGCCCGTTCCGACTTGACATTGAAAAAAATATCTACTAGGGTGCCGTGTGAATGGGCCTTATTATAAGCTTGCGCAATGACATTTCAGTTTTTATAGAAGGTTCCCAGACGCGTGGCGTTGACAGAGGAATGCGAAGGTTCGTGAATTATACATACTTTTAAGTCTGTGTATTAAGATAAGGTCATTAATACACTCGTATAAATAAACTTAATTTTACTGCAGTTGAAATGATGAAGTGACAAAACATGGTAATGTTCTACAAATGAACGTTCACTTTGGAGTGATGTATGGTCCGTGATAACGGGCTCGTTTATGTCAGATACGTTGTTTTAAATGTGTTTATTTAATTTACGATTTTATAGAATTAATAGGCCTCCAAAAACAATTAAATATTCAACTAATGTCGCCTTGTTCAATTTCTCTTTGTAACAAAAACAAGAGTTGAAATTGTAGTCGAAATCTTATCTCAGTGACAATCATAAAATGTTGGTAAGTTTTTGGCAGCATTTTTAACCCCCGACGCAAAAACGACGGGGTGTTATAAATTTTACGTGTGTGTATCTGTCTGTGGTATCGTAGCTCCGGAACGTATGAATCGATTTTGATTTAGTTTTTTTTGTTTGAAAGGTGTTTTAGTCGGGAGTGTTCTTAACTATGTTTGATGGACATCGGTTCAGCGGTTTCAAAGTTATCAGCTCTTTTGTTAGCTGCGGTAGGAATTTTTATTCTTCTGTCGTGGGTTACTTAAAATTTTTAATTTTGTGTTTTTGATACATTAGAATGCAATTATTTCTAAAAGTTAGTAGAATTTCCCCTTGTTAACTATATTATTAATGCTAATACCAAACAAGTGTCAGTTTTTAAACTGACTATTGAAATTCCAGTAGCTACGTATAAACGTTGAAAGAAAAACAAGTCTTTATTTGTACGGATGTCAAAATGTCAACAGATCCTGACTTTCGACCCTTCGATACATGGCTCCCGGAAAAAGGGTTTCTAGTTTCATGTGATGGTATGTTACCCTTTCATAGAAATATAAATATTGCTTAACCCTCTGATCGACTGAGATATACGAAGCTAATAAGATACTTGAAGATATTAAGGAAAATAATAGAAGTTATATTCCTCTTTCTGTATAGATATGTATTTTTTTTAACACACTTACTCGTAAAATTCCTTTCTTTGCACCGCTTTTAGGTTCGTAACTCAAAATATTACGAACTCGTGGTTTTTACTTTGTATTAAGTCAATAGTGCGGTGATGATTTTTAAACATACATACCATCACGCCTGTATTCCCCGAAGGGTTAGGCAGAGGTGTACCAATGTACACCCACAGTTCGCTGGTATATTTAAGTCCCATTTAATAGGGGCGAGCCTATTGCCATTAACCGGGCACAAATCCTAACTCCGAGCTGCTAGTGAGAATTCCATAGAAAAACCTAATAACACTTTTTGCTTGACCTGGGAATCAAACCCAAGACCTCTAGCGTAGCAGTCGCGCTTAAGACCACTAGGCTACCGAGGCAGTTGGTGATGGTTTTTAAAATAACCGCAAAAAGCTGTGCATGTTTTTGTCACTAAATATATTAAATCCAGAATAAATCATACATTGCTCTGAATGACATAAATACAAATTCATTTTTTTAAGAAGTGTGTATTGAGCTGAAAACGAAGGCAAGTTACGTTTTTATATCAAAATAAAATTATAGCATGCTCTCTTGTAATCTATGTATGTTGTAAGAGTTAAATAATATATCGTTTAAACATACGAGAGGACTCCACTTTTCACTTAGTCCGACAAAACTAAAATAAGCTTTTACGAGTCCCAAAAAATAGGTCCCCATAAAAGTTTTGACTCGTAATATGACACAATACCACACTATAGACACAATCGATGATAAGATAAAGCCATTCACCTCTCAAAGGATCGACTCCACACTTATTATTCTATTACAGATTACCGACATGGCGAAGATAAACCAACCGATAGATAGCAGTAAAAACCGATGATGTCAAAATATTTATTATATCAATGAATTTATTAAACATATAGCTGCTCGAGCCGTGAGAAACAGAATAGGAACACATTATGAAGTGCATTCAGTATCAAATAAGAATGCTTTTTAATCTTTTATCGGATACGGTAAGTGTGGATTTATATAAGAGAGCCGTAAGGGATTACTATAGGCGCCCATGCATGCCTACTGTGGTTTATGGTTTCTTAATCTTGAAAAATAAGTAATAATTACTTGAGCGCTATTCTTGACTTACTGTATCAATCCATTTTGTGGAATTCTATGCGGTAAAAACATTTTTATAGCATTTATGCGTTTATTATCATTAGCATTAGACCAAAAAGAACATGTAGGAACTTATGTTTTAAAAACATTAGTTCCCAATAGCGAAAACAGTTATGGTAGCCGTCACAAGTCGTAAACACAAACGTCGATTAACGAAACGATTGGTCCGTCTGTGGGACAGATCGCGTGCAACGTCGGCGCCCCAAAAACCCCAGAAAGAAACCCATCATCATCTACTTAGCCTTTTCCCAACTATGTTGGGGTCGGCTTCCAGTCTAACCGGATGCAGCTGAGTACCAGTGTTTTACATGGAGCGACTGCCTATCTGACCTTCACAACCTAATTACTGGGCAACACGATACCTCTTGGTTAGACTGGTTGTCAGACTTCCTGGCTTCTGACTATCCGTAACGACGGTCAAAGATCTACGAATGACAGCCGGGCTTTACGAGCTTTCCGAGGCACTGGGGTGTCACACCACCAACTTCCAAACTCCGGGCTGCTACTGAGCAAATCCTAATGGAAAAACCCAATAACACTTTTTGCCCGACCTAGGAATTGAACCCGGGACGCCACGCTCATCAGTCGCGTTTGCGACCACGAGACCAACGGGGCAGTATTGTGATATCTGGGTAGACTAGTCTTATGACTAATGTGTTTGTGAATATGTAAGAAGTTGAACTATTTAAATAAATATAAAAAAATATTACAATTGATCAATCGAGCACGTGTGAAATTCAATTCTACATAATAATATACTACATAGAATACAATTAAAAACGTACAAAATCTAGTCGCAATCTTAGTTCAGCCACAATCAATGTGAAAAAACTATGGTAAGTTAGAGACATTCCTGACAGAATGAGATTAAAATGCGGTCATTACTAAAAGTTTATTTTAAATGTCCCCCTTGATTCTTACAAAGTGTCTCGAAAAATTATCTAAAAATTTAGACAAAGTACTAACTAATCAGTACTTTGGGAAAATGTTGGGATAATTTTTAATGCAATGCAATTCTTATATTAATTGACATAGTACCGAAAAGCATGTTTGTAATATCCTAACAACGGGAAATTCTTTGGCAATGGAATTATGTTAATCAAAAAACTCTCTTACTCTTTTTTATTTCAAATAACATGATACCAATTTTTATGAAAATGCGATTATAAAATTAATAAAATGAAACCTCACACGACTCATCCGTTGGTAAGACACGTCTAACATGCCGACTACAAGATTGATGGCATAATAAAATCAAGTTTTTATAACTAACATTATTGCTTTATAATCTCAAATTTGACTTTTATCTTTAGAAAGCTTGTATAATAGATAAACTATCTTTGGGGACACGATCGTGTTGATTAGTCAAACCAACTCATACAAGTAAGATGTCCAATTAAGACATATAAATAAAAATAAGTTGGTCATAATAAATTTTAAGAGTGGTTTTAAAGAATTAATGAGTTCTTTCGAACACCATCATGCGCTAATTTATAGCTGTTCATAATTACGTTTTAATATGAAATGTCATATAATTCCAATAGAGATCACATGGGAGATTAGTAGAAAATAAACTTTTATAATGAGAGGGAACACTTTTCGAACATTTCGTTTTCGTAAGACGCCTATAAACCGTGACGATTATTGAACATAAATTTTATGAACATTTAAATGTATTTTTTGACATTTATTTTTTGTAATTACTATGACAGGCGTAGCCAGCTAATTATAACGCTTCATTAAAGATAAAGTTATATTTTTTTATTGGGTTTCAAACTCCATACAGACTGAACTGTTGATATCTACTATTTTCCGATGGTAAAACAATTTTTTTTTTCATTTTTATTAACCTTTGCATACAAAATGTAAAACAGAACCTTCTTATCTAGACTCATAATAACGATCATTCTATTTTCTGAAAATAATACCAGCCTGTTATTGTAACTGCAAGGCAAAGACCTCTTCTCATTCAGATAAGGCACTAGCAATGATTACGACGCTTGCTCCTTTGGCCATTTCAGACTTAACTAATTAAAAGTCCAGGTTCCATTACAGCGTGTTGCTTTACTGATTTATTTTCTTACAGTGGCGAATTATATGTAGGAATTATATGGGTGAATGCATAACATATTTAGCATACGCAAATATAAGTTCAATGCGACATAATTTTCAAAAAAAATTTTTTTTTGACTAACCCCTAAATTAAATTATTATCAATCTTTAAAATCCCTACTGCAGCTATCAAGAGAGTTCACATACACACACAGACACGTCAAACTTATAACACTCCGTCGTTTCTGCGTTGGGGGTTAAAAATACAGTTACCACCTTCCCCGATCATAAAGTATAATAACAATTCAGCAAACTGTAAGACACTGCTCAATCATAAAATCAATGCAATGTTCATACGTGTACAGTGGATAACAGTCAATGATCACGATTCAGGAGCGGCATCCGCTTCGCGCCAATAAATACCCGAGATGAATGGTCTATGCGTGAGAGCACTATCGGATGACACCAACCCGGCAGTGTGTTGCAACTTTTTGCAGTACTTGCAGACATGTCATCGTGCAAGCCACTTGCGTGCTTACATGCCTATTCGTCATTTTTATGACGTAATATGATTGCGTTCTTTACAAAATTATTGGTGTGTCTTATGATGGGGATAGACGTGTCTTTTTCTGTTAGGTTTAAAATTAATTCAGGGTTTTTGTGTAGGTATGTAATAAGTTTGTTAATACTGCATGCTTATGATCATGATTAATAAAGTAACTTACCTATTATATTTCTGTGTCAAATTCCACCCATTCGTATTGTAACACAAATATTTTAAACGGGTAAGTATAGAGTTTCTTGCACATTTTTCTCCATACTGATAGTCTAATACTAATTCTTGACTTACTTTGAACTTCAGACGCAGAGTGTACGAGTTATATTTTAAGTACAAGCCGTGAGCAAAGTCTTTGAGTTTATGGAAATATGGCAATTTTCGTTGGTTCTTATCTTATTAGAAAAAAATCTGTCAATAGAACAGCTATTCACATAAAATCCGTCATCAAGATCATAGATCACCATCATTTTATATAGTTTTAAAATACATAAATTATGTGCAGATTTAAGTAAGACCTGCGCTCACAGCTTTGCCGACTATCTACCTAATCTTTCTTCAATGATTTTAGCTTATACGAAAAAAAGTCCTATTCTTTTCTGTACCCTTTGCGTGTCTATGGTACCCTGGTATCACAAAGCAATGTCATTCAAAGATTTCCCGACCGAAGCATCTCTCGGACTACTGTACATCCATTTTTTATATCAATAAGAATTTGTTCCTGGTTGACGAGTGAAAGAATCCCGATCGTTCCCTTGTTACATACCGCTCCATCATAAAATGTAAATAACATTAATTCACTCATTTAAAGTCGCCGAACAATTACAAATAACGTAGTGTAACAACATTTTTAAGGTCTGAACCGGCCAGTGTGAATGAAATGCTATTCATGCGTCCAATGTTTTCGTTGGCACAAAAACCCTTCAGTAATCAATCGTAACGGTGATTGTTATTAACTCTTCAAAATGCAATAACTTCCGGAAGACATAAATGTAAGATACAGACGTTGGACCATTAAATTGTTGATTTAATGTTTTAACACGTGTCAACACTTCCAGTTATTGCCATCTGCCCCTACGATGTCACCTGTAACTTTTTAAGTGGAGACCGCACACTAATGAAAATTCGCGAAAGCCGAATCAGGATGTAAGGCAACGTATTATTTCGTATATGCATCGCCGCTTCATGAATATACATATCTACTTGATTGATGTCATAAAAACACATGGCCGTTAATCAGAGGAGCAATCCTCGTATTTTTGAAAACATTCGCATTCTAATTTCAGTCTCAATCTGTCAAAATAAAATATTTAATACTAGCTTCTGCTCGTGACTTTGTTTGCATGGTTTTTTTTGACCCGTGTTGAGATAGGTTACTGCTCCGCTCCCGAATTTTATATAGCCTACAGTACTCCGCGTGAATCTAGCTATCACATACAAAAAATAGTTTTCCAATTGGATTGGTAAGTTCAGAGATTAGCGCGTCTTAACTTACACGCAAACAAACAAACAAAAAAATTCTTCAGACTTGTATAAGTCTGAAGAATTTTTTTGTTACACAACATTACATTTCGAGCACAGATGCGGCCAAAATCGGCGTAAATCTATCCTGCCAGTATTAACTTATTTTGATAACTGTATTACGAACTACAACACTTTATTGTATTATAAGGATTTAATAAAATATATACATTGATTGTAGCATATATTGTGACTAGATTTTGAACATTTTTAATTACGAGAATTGCCTAGCCCTTAGGTTTTATTTTTCCTTTCTAGGTATTATGTATGGCTTATGATGGTATTAATGTTATAGTTAGTACATCACATATCATCTTAGTATTTATTATCGTCCGAAGTAAGTAGCAATACGGGAGGCTTACAGCCGATTATGCTAATGAAGTTATCAAACGTAAGCATATCACAGCTTATGGCTCAAGCTAGGCTCCCGATCTATTACGTTGTAAAAAAGTTTTAAGTATTAAATAAAATTGTTTTGTGTGCATGTAAATTGTTAATTTACTAAATTAAATAGGTAATCTTTTAATTCGGTTCATCTTTTAGTTTCGGTTTGCGCAGAACACGCCCATCTCTAGTTCCTTTTCCTAATTTCATAATTAAATATCAATGTTCTCCCAGTTTCTTAAACGTAACTTAATGCAAAATTAATTGGGACCCATTGTCATGCGCGCGGAAACTGCTTTAATCAGTTGTTAATAATTTAATCTGGGGAAGCTTTCAAAAACTTAGAAATCTATACAAATTAAAATCAACTGCAGAGTGTATGAAAGATTAGCAAATTTTTTTTTTGACGTGTTCTTTATTTTCAGAACAAAGATAGTATGGAAGAATTTTTTCGGAAATATAAATAAAAGTAACTTGAAAACAGTTTTACTACATTCTTTATAATTGGTGAAACAGCTATTTTTTTTTCAAAAACCGACGAAATTTTTTGTTTCTAGAAACATGAATAATCCATGTTAAAAGTTTTTGTTAAGACGTCTTCCACCCTATATCAGCATCAACCTATTTAACTATCGGATAATGACATAAGTCAGAACAGTGACGTTCAAATCCCTTTACGCAAGTACAAGCGTGTGCTACGTTTCTTTAGCTTTCAGCTTTTACTTTCAAAGGTTACGTTTACACTCTGATGGAATCACTAACGCTAAATTTAACGCGGGACATGCGCCAGACGAGGACGCGGCGGCTGCTTTGGTTCTTTTTGGCTCGCATCACATGGCTCTTCGAAGAAAACGATACCCCATTGTTATGCCTGTTACTGAGTGTACTGTTACACTTCTTCATGCCACGTTACTAATGTTCCCTTTGTATAAGTTTTTGTATGTCGAGTCAGTACTTGAGAATGTAGCCATTGATGGAGAGTCAGTCCGCCTCGTTGATGGCTACGAAAGCTCCATGCGAAAATTATTTAGAAATGACAATTTTTTTTTAATGTAAAAAAAAACACCATCACGCCTGTATTTATATCCATACCCCGAAGGGTTAAGCAGAGGTGTATCAGTGTACACCCACAGTTCGCCGGTATGTTAAGGTCCCTGGTAATAGGGGGCGAGCCTATTTCCATTAACCGGGCACAAATCCTAACTCCGAGCTATTTCTGAGAATTTCATAGAAAAACCCAATAACACATTGCTCGACTTGGGAATCGAACCCACGACCTCTAGCGTAGCAGTCGCGCTTAGGACCACTACGCTAATGAGGCAGTTTTTTTTAATGTACCAGACAATAATTGTAAAGTAATGTTTTGCAGATCGCAATAAGTTTCAGGAAAACGCTGGATGTAGGCTGCTGCCATCTGGTCCTTTTAAAAGTCTATGGGGGAAGCCTATGTCCAGCAGTAGATGTCGTAGTTCTGATATGATGATGATGGTGATTCAGTTACATGAAGTAGGACTATAGGGAGGCTTTACACTCTGGGATCTTATAAAACCAATAAGAAAAACTTTTACCAATACGTACGTACTGTGTGGCTATGTACAACGGAGAAACGTGGCAATTAAGTCCTTGTCAACCTTATAAACAAGGGCATAAGAGTGGTAAGTGGTCAACCGCCATTGTCCACGATCGTACATAGCCGGATGTTACAGGCCATTTTCCTGGTATAAATCTTTAAAGAACTTTTATGGCATCGTACACTCGCTTAGTTTTACAAAAGTAAGCCATTACAATCAACTAGCTTAGACTATTCAATTCAAAAAAAGAATTGCATCTTTTAAACATTGGCTTTCCCTGGATGAGAAAGCACAGTTACCTTGAATACTAACCTATTAAGGTGGGTAGTTTAATGATTCCCACGTGTACATTAAATAAATCCTCTCTCTCTTTTTTTCAAAGGACACTCTCGCCACTTTAACTCGTAAACAAAACAGAACAAAGATAGAGAGAGCTAAGTAATGACAATTTACTAGTCGTGCGATAATAGGAACCCGTTTACCTTCAGTACCTAGATTCTTACTTACGCAGGTTGATTAGGCGCTTCTACCCTGTTTAACTTTAAGCTGTGAGCAGACATGAGGAAAGACGTTCTTAAAAACAATGAAGACACACGCGCACGGTGTATACTATTTTGTTTTGACAAAGAAGGAACTATTCTTAGTTTATTTGAACGTGGACCAAGTCAAGACTAATAAAAACAATAATAATCCATGACGAAAACACCAAAAATGTTTTGACTCTAGTGTGCATACTGTCTTAATTCTGTATTCACTATACCATCGTAGAAATGCAGACAAAAAAAATCATAGATTAGATAGCAAGCATATTTCTTGATAGCTTTTATCAATCAGTTGTTTCTTAGTACTTACCACATTACTGCAGATCGCTTGGAGGCGAATCCTTAGAGAGGTCTTCAATCATGTTAGAAGCTAGTCGTTTTAAAACGATTATTCAGCGTACAGCAAAAGCGCTATTAAGTGCTAACTACTAGGTTTCGTTTGTGGGTATTTGTTTTTTGTGTCTGTAATGCAAACATACGTATAAACTTTTTGCACGGTATTTTTGTAATAAACTGTACTACAAATTTAACTATAGTATAGTAGCAGTTGTATGTATTTCAAAATTGGATCTTATATAGTTTTTATCTGTCATTCAATATACTCGTAGTAACATTATTAAGTCACATCACTGTCATTTGACATCCCTAGTTACGAGTACTTCGAATAATGTTTTCTACATTTACATAAAATATATTTAGATATTTTCATTATATTAACAGTAGCAACGATTTTAAAATACTAATTAGTGACGACAATGTTAAAAGAAATACGGGACGGATTGTAAAAATGAAAATTAAATAAAGTCTTTGGAAAACCTGAAATGTTGATAAACAATGCTTTGTATATTATTTTATGTCTATTTAGATGATCGACTTTTCCCGCTGACCGTACATTATTTTATCAAAGTTCATGATAATTTTTAATAGAAATCCAAAGTTATTTTGTTACTTTTCTTAAGGATTTATGTTAAAACAGATAATAAGACTTTCTTTATCAGAAAACGACGAAGAGACTTACGAACTTCTTTATTTTGCTTGTTTGAGTTTACTGCTCCGATTATTCCGACATGACATAGAACTTAGCAAAAAAGGTAGCGAAACTAAAATATAGTACGATAAGACCGTTTAACTATCTATCGTTAAAATGGTAGGTAGGTAATTTAGTTTTAATCAGTTAGTTAAATTAACTAACTAAGTGATTTGATTGTGTATCTAGGAACATTTATAACCATAACTAGCTTCTGCCAGTGACTTCGTCTGCATCAAATTTAATATATTATCCCACGGGTATCGTACATTTTTCCGGGAAAAAAAGTATCCTATGTGTTATTCTACATTACAATCTATCTCAGTCCCACATTTCATCCAGATACGTTCAGCTGTTTAAGAATGAAAGAGTAACAAACATTCATCCTCAGAAACTGTCGAATTTACAATATTATTAGTAGGAAGTAGGAAAGAATGGTTCAAGAAGTCATCAGACCCACGTCAATTAACTATGGCTGAAGTTTTGAGGATAAATAGGGGCATTGAAACTAGCAAGTATGCATATTTGCATACCTTCCATATCCTTATATTTGAGTTATACTAAAATGATGTAAGTCTGGTTAGACTCTAATATCTCAGTCAATAAGGGCAATGTTGTCTCATTTCATATCATGCCATGATATGACTTTTTCACCACATTATTATTTTTTAACTGGTTTTTACCGAACACTTTACAGCTTATTATTTTATTTTACTATTGTAGAAAAATATTCAGCAATATCAGCAATATTCACTCGTTTTCTTAAAAAAAAAAATTCTTTATAGTTGTTCGAATGATCAGTTGGACCACCGCGTAGAAAATAAGACGTCAGGCAAATTGTAACGGATCAAAGGAATGAAAGCTTCGTGAAGGCATTAGAATTGACCGTTTTCTGCGCGTTTCAAATAAATAATACCAAATACGAGACTCTTCCGATATTACTAACATCGAGAGAGATTTAACTTAGATACAGGCTGTTGCTTTTATGCGGTTGCCATAAAATTTTGATTTGTTGAGATTTTTTATCGGCGCATGGAATAGGTTATCTACAACATAATTTTCACCCTGAAGTCTATCAATAGATTTTTTTTTGTCATTAGGGAATATGCGTGATTTATTTTATTTTACAAAATCTATCCTCATTTATGTAGTAAACAGTTCAGTAAAACAATTTTTCGAATAACCATAAAATTTAAAAAGATATAAGCCATCGAAGACTTGTTTCTGTCTCTTTCTAGCAAAAGCAAATTTAACACGGAGTTTATATGGCAGCAGTGGATCTCTCTGTCTAATCGGTGCGTAATTAATAGTTTTAAATGCTTATATAGGCCGTATTTCTTGACCAATTTTAATTTCACTTTTTGTCATCTCTACTACAGTATTTTCATATTTTTTTGATAAATGCGATAAAAAAAATTATGCATTCATTATGTAAGTTTAGAATTTTTCAAAGTACTTCTTTTTTGAAAATGATACTCATAAACATACCTACTTAATGAAGTGACTTCATCCTCAATCAGATCTCTAATCTCATCTACAACACACATTTCTCTTCCTAATTATTAATTACGTTCAATGTTAACTTTCATAAATTCTAATTATCTTCTCATATCTGAGTTAACTTGATATCATAATTCAAATCTCGAACCCGACTGGAGTCATTAGGTCTTTAGATATTATCGGTAATCGGAAAAAACAAATCACTCCTAAATGTGAACTGTCTTAAAAGTTCAATCGCGAATCGACGAGGCCACCCGTTACATGGCTTTCCCCGGTGGTCCAATCTTCAAGATGATTAAATTAGGATACGAACAGATATAACATGCGAAATGATATACAATGAACCGAGTCCGATTCTGCATAATGAAGCAATCAAATAGTTTCCATTGTACACCGGCCGATCCTGACGTAGCAGTTGTAACGTTAACTTTTGCGTTACGTTATATATAATCTTGGAGTATATTTGATATAAAAATATTATTTTACAAACTTAAATGAGATACTAATTTAATTTGAACTGTCAGATTATTTGCAGTTAACACGTTTAACATGTGTCAAAGATAAGTTCATAATTAAAATATCAAGTCTCTAAAACTACAATCATCAAAGTTTGCGTTTTAGTTACGTTTAGTAAGTAACACCGACGCCGCGTTGTCCGTGACCGCTTTGCATACGGTAATCCCGTTGGAATACTCACACAAAAAGTCGTTGCATTTTAAAATCCTTTTCGAAAGCAAACATTTGACGTTTCGAGGGAAATTGAGCGGAAGGTTTTTTGTGCGCTTCTTTGGAATGGATTAATGCAAGGTATACTTACACTAAGCTGACGTACGGTAGCGCTCTGTTTCGAATTGGAAACAGCTTTTTGACTGGTTATACTGTAGAGATGATTTAAGCCATCATCTTTATTGATTTACTCCGATCTCGGGGCTGGGATATATTTTAATGTGTCGGGCTGTCCGAGCGCCGATATCGATGTTACATTGTCAATATGGCGCCTTTGTTCGCGCCAAAATTTATAAGTTAGACGTGTGTCCATTGTATGGGGTTGTTAAAAGCAACGCTACAATGCGTAGTATTTTATACCGATCATAATCCTGACGTGTGGTCAAAATGTGTCGAAGCGTTAAAGATTTATATCAACGGTCAGGATTTTGGGCTAGTGGGTCATTTATTATCTACCTGGCAAGAAAATTGATATCACTACTATACAAAACTTTGCAAGAACGCGCAAAATATTTTGAAATTAATGTTGACCATTATCTTTAGGGTTCCGTACTAAAGGGTGTCAACGGGACCCTATTACTAAGCCTCCGCTGACCGTCTGTCTGTCAGCGGACTGTATTTCATGACCCGTAATAGGTAGAGTTGAAATTTTTACTAAAAATAAAAAGCATTTAAAATTTTACACCCTAGAAACATGTTTGATTTTTATTTTATGTTAAATATTGTATGGAACCCTTCGTGAGTGAGTCCATTTTGGGACCCCATGATTTAAAATAATATGAATATATTTTTAGTAAATTACATATTACTTAGGTTAAAGGTGAAGTACATACACATGGGAATAGCCTCGACGTTATAAATCAATACTTAAACAGTGGTAAGGGAATTAATCTTTAACGTAGGTGGCTCTACTAATCTGTATATTAATGTATCAGTATCAGTCTGACTGTCAAGGTGTGTACTTTTGTTACTAAGTATGAATAAAATCTATAGAAATATAAATGTATATTTGACTTAATTTTCTACTATGAGTTTTGGAATGTATTTGTACATTTGTAGGTAGGTATAATGCTGCTGTCAAATAAGATAAATATGTATGGATATTTTCAGGTAGGCACCTACATAAGAACTTCCATATTTATTATCTGCAGCAAGATTATTTGATCTTTAAACTGCTTTCAAAGTAAAGCCTTAGTGATTTGTTCGAATTTAAACAACTATCAAATCAAGTGACCCTGTAATGCTATTTGACGAAAGCATATAAAAACAGATCTTCAAAAATCGAGTGTAACAATCACAAAATAATCCTCCCTTAACACAGCCAAATCAAACTCACCCGTACTGGGTTAAACGTAACGTATGTGAATTTCACATATCAATAGACAGTACATTTAAAAAAATATAAATAAATTAATATACCATCACACCTATATTCCCCGAAGGGTTAGGCAGAGGTGTAACAATGTACACCCACAGTTCGCCGGTATATTTAGGTCCCATGTAATAAGGGGCGAGCCTATTGCCATTAACCGGGCACAAATCCTAACTCCGAGCTGCTACTGAGAATTTCATAGAAAAACCCAATAACAATTTTGCTCGACCTGGGTATCGAACCCAAGACCTCTAGCGTAGCAGTCGTGCTTAGGACCACTAGGCTACCGAGACAGGTACATTTTTACTAACCACAAAACGTCACCTATAAATTGTAACGTCTAATCATACGCCCAATATACCACATATAGACGATTTTAACGATATCTTCTTTCTATGCAAAATAAAAACTACACAGTACGTTCGTACCTGTACGAAAGGTAGCCAATAGCTTTACAGACCCGCCCTGTACCGCGGCATCTCTTTACTTATTATTGTCACACAGAACGACACTAATTTTATTTATTAGTGTATTTTATGAGTTGTCAAATTGCGGAATACTACTACTACACAGTCTGTGGGCGGCGCAGGCGGCCTTTTGTAACGCCGCTGTGTGTCAAATCGATTTGTTTTAGGGTTCAGTGCATTAAAAAGAGACAAATAGAAGTTATATGAATGTCAGAAATCGAGAAATGTTTAATTGTTTTTCTTATAGTATGACTTAATGAAAGTAAATAGCAGCTCGGAGTTAGGATTTGTGCCCGGTTAATGGCAATAGGCTCGCCCCCTGTTACATGGGACCTAAACATACCGGCGAACTGTGGGTTTACATTATTACACCTCTGCCTAACCCTTCGGAGAATACAGGCGTGATGGTATGATGGTAATGAAAGTCAAAATATTTTCGTAATCATTTGTAAATAAAATTAAAAGGTAACATAATCGGTTGTCTATAACTCTCGACAAAGTGGAAACTTGCTAAAATTCATAAGTAAAGAAAACGTTATGAACGAGAATTTTTTTAACTTGATGCAAGATTTCAGATTTAGGTTCTGTCTGATTTTCTATTGAAACATCATAACTTCATTGGTGAAACATTTTGTTACCATATTAAAAATCTACGTTTTGCTTAAAAAAGAAATAGTAAATGCACCTAAATGTTCGAGGTCTAAATAAAAATATTAAAGAAAGCAGCTAAAAACAACACCATCAGCTGTTTCGTACAAATTGCAACACCTACCTACTGGATCAAAATGTATGGAATAGCTGATTTTGTCTACAATCTGATACTGAATCCATGGAAAGAGTAATCGTTACGAGGTTTCTTCGACCCGTCATTTATATTCTTAAGCATGATTATTTTGCCCTCAGACACTTCGGTCTTGACCATTTCTTTTACAAACAAAGCGGATATCTTTAATATGCTAACGAATTGTGTCACTAACAAAGTCTCTTTTGTAACTAAACTCGTAAACAAAGAGAAAAACAGACACACATAAGATAAGAAAGTTGTAAATTATTTTAAACAAATTGCCTTGCAACTTAATGTATGCGAGAGAAGTACAAGAAGGTTTTAATGTTATAACACACATAACATAACATACCATTACGCCTGTATTCCCCGAAGACTTAGGCAGAGGTATAACAATGTACACCTACAGTTCGCCGGTATGTTTAGGTCCCATGCAATAGGGGACGAGCCTATTGCCATTAACCGGGCACAAATCCTAACTCCGAGCTGCTACTGAGAATTTCATAGAAAAACCCAATAAAACTTTTTGCTCGACCTGAGAATCGAACCCAAGACCTCTAGCGTAGCAGTCGCTCTTAGGACCACTAGGCCACCGAGGCAGTTTTAATGTTATGCGAGGCTAAACACGACTTCTGTGTACTTTTTGTCATACCTATGTACATATCTATGGGGCCATAAACTACGTTAAGTTATTACCAGATGATAACTAGACTATATGAAATTCAATGAAGCTTAAAACTGGAGGAATACTAATTAAAAAAAAAACATTCACAACGTCAGTTGAGTGAAGATGGAAGTGAATGAAGGTTACAGGTTGTATTCTCCAGACCTCAAGCTAATCTTTATTCAGACTACGCAGGAGATATTATAGTGCACAAATGGGTGCTGAAACACAGGTGTACTCCCTCTTCCTTAACTCGCGTAGTCCGGTAGGACGGCATACCGACACAACCGGGAAGAGGTCAGGCGCAGGACCAACGGCTTTAAGTGCTTTCCGAGGCAAGGGAGTGTCACACCACCATCTTCCAAATTCCGGGTTGTTACTCAGAAATTCCTAATTTAAAAATCCAATAACACTCTTTGCTCGACCTGGGAATCGAACCCAGGACCTCGACAGTCGTACTCGCCACCATGAGACCAAAGGGGCAGTTATAGATTAGGTAAGTTATGAAGGAGTTAAGTTAGGAAGTCAGGAGGAGCGAAGGTACTCGCGTCACTGTAGCGATGGTGCGAGGAAGCGCGGGTGCGAGGTGAGCGGCCGATGCAGGGCCAGTTTGAGCTGCGTCTGACGCAACTACACGAGGTCCAGGTGGTGGAATGGCGAGACGGGCTCTGAAGCTCTTCCGCCGGCCTCATGACCATCGAGGCGATCCGGCCGATACGGGGACTGGCTCGGGAGAAGGCACAGCTTCCTACCGTTGCTGTGGTCTCGCAACCGGGCACGGGCTAGTACCATTTCTTGGACATCACTGACTGAAACAAAACTTCGTGAGGAAACCTGAACTTTACAATCAATATAAGTCCCAAATCAGCAATCCGCCCTAAGCAAGCATAGTAATCTACGCGCGTGCCTTCTCTGTATGAGAAGAGGCTTTTACCCTGCAGTGAGACAGTAGATGCTTTATATTTTTTATTCAATTAATAATGTCAGTTAGGTGGTCAGGAAGGCATAGTAAGGGTTACTAACAAGCCTAGCAACGGCGTCTCTATCTTGTATCTACAGATATACGTTAAAATAGTTAACACTGTAATATAACACTACACCTCGGGGTTCTAAACTTTTTCACACCTTGTACTCGGTCAATAAGTTGATAATGTACGAACCCTATTATAGGCCATATCGTATGGTCAGTGACTGGCGACTTGGAACAGCCCTTAGGTTCTCTGACACATGGGCGTTGAGAATATCCAAATTGTATTGACGTGATAATGAGCACTATGCTGTTAGAGTCTATGCTACAATAAGCATATTTAAACACGATTAAGTTATACATAATGTATTTCAAATAAAAACCCTTAGGTATAAAACTTAAATTAAAATATAAATATAAAATTCATCCATTATAGATTAAATAAAATAAGACCAATTGAACTTCATTAAAAAACACCCCATAATAATATTAATAATAATAGGCACATAATTGACATTAATTTGGTATTTTCTCTAAAACATTTAGAAAGAAAGAAAATACATTTATTGGCACAACTTGAGGGTCTAAAAACAGATTATTAAAAATAACAAAAGAAATAAAATAAAATGTGATGTGTGCCCCACTGCTGTGCCAAACAGGCCCAGTTCAACAATAACGCCAGACTACATGGAGTGACCCTGGTTTTCAACTCGACCTTGGGGAGTGACTTGCAGATAAAACCAAACCAACCAAACCAATACTCAACCGAGTTTGATCTTAAACTTAGCGCTGATTTTTCCGTCAGTAGATATCTTTCTCGACCTACAAATAAAATTGATGTTTTACAGATTTTGTACAGAAAAAGAAAGATTAAAAAGAAAACTGTGCCAGTACCTAACTTCAATATATTATTTATTTTTAGAATTCATAAAAATTTCGTTTGACCATTAGACAACCATAGTGCTGGTCAATCCAACACCCCGTGTGTATCATTTCTAACATCTGCCTAACCCGTACATGCGTAATCAAAATAAAAATATTATTTTAGTAGATTTATTCGATAGTGGGCAGATGTGTCGGCGCGCGCTCCTACCACTCTATTTTTCTTGGCCCTTCATTGTATTTGGGCGAAGGGCCTAAAGGGTCAATATCCAAGACTTGGGCTTCCGTTCGATATTCGATTCACTTCTTGTTTTGTCTGCAAACATCTTAAATATCCGCCGTCAATCATTAACAAAGATTTTGCAGTCGCTAAAATGCTTTCTTTGAATTTTGTATTAACCCATTAGTTGTGAAAGAGGCTATTTGAAGCTGACTTGTTAAGTCTGGTAAGTACGGACTTGGTAATTTTGAACCTATATATTAGCTAAGATTTATATTCGACTAGCTTCTGCTAGCGACTTCGTTCGCGTAGTTTTTTTCACCCGGATTAAGTTACATCTATGGTTACTACTCCTCTCCCGTGTTTCGTAGCGTGATGTTATAAAGTCTTCCTCAATAATAAAACGACCGAACACAAAAATTTAAGTTTTTATTTATTTAAGAATTTTTCTATTCAGTCCAGTAGTCCCTGAGATTAACGCGTTCAACCAAACAAACATACAAACTCTTCAGCTCTATAATATTAGTATAAACAAGTTTTAGGTTGATCAATTTGTTTTGGACCTTTCTACTTATTATTTCGATTATAACTTTGATATTTAACGATTTATTCGTAGATAAGTAGATTGGTAATGTCAAAGTAAAAAGATAAAAATCCAAAGCCAAGAAGTGGCATGAGCGAAGTGCAGCAACAGATACCAATAATGAAAACATAATTGAGATGCAAAATTAAAATGAACGTCGAAGAAAAACAAAAGCATAAAAGTAAGCTGCAAGAATGCAAATATAGGCCTATCAATGTCTTGTAGGTAGATAGAGAATTAAAACTGTATCTTATTAATGAAATTTTCTTGTTTTTATGATGTTGCAACAATTCCTAAGCCGCAAAGCCGCACAAGAATCACTTGTTATTTATAGGACATGAAAATAAGACGCTTATAAGGTTGGCGTCAATTTAATAATAACAATATATAATAATACCAGCCGATTATTGTCCTGCCACAGGACACGAGCATTGATCGCAAATATTGTTCAAAGCGGATTTTAGATTTCACACTTATAATTAATTATGATTACAGGTTTTCTTACGATGTCCAAGATCAACTTCGAAAGAACATATCAATTGAAAACGTCATTTTGGTGCTTGACTGGTACCAAACCCGTAACCTCAGGCATAAGAAACGGATGCCTTAACCAGTGGGTTATTAGGAGACATAATTGGTGCCAAGGTCATGTCTCAAGTGATCAAATATTAATAAATCGGGTATACAAAACGCAAATCAATCAATTATTTCAAAAGCTAACAATGACTAAGAAGCAATACAAATTAATAAACACAAATACTTATTTATATCACAGCTCAGAAAGCTAACAGAAGAAACGGCACCGCGTCTGTCGCTAGTCGGATTAACACTATTTACTTCTTGTTTCGCGCAAGCCAGTCCACTTAGTCTTTTTAATGTGTAAATTAATTTAAATCGACCTTTAGAGCATGAAATTCCCAATCCATTACACGTAAGACAGTTTAATGCGCCGCCCGAGACTCACAACGCAATAGAACACAGCTCCCAGCAAAATCCGCGTATTCCCCACATACTGGACACAGGTGGCGGATTCTTGAAATAGAAAAATCGCCCATACGTCTCCTTAAGTACATTTTTCCCGTTTTATTATAGACCATAACGAGGAACTTTTTCATTTTTAAACGTGCATTAAAGTTGAAAGTCGGTGGCTTATCGCATGTCTAGGTGTTGAGGACTAATTGATAATCGAAATAAATGGACGCCTTTCGTAGGGACTAATAGCCGTGTATCCGTGTGAACGCGGCGTAATCAGCAGCCACTTTTCAGTTGTCGCTCACGCACGATAATACCTGTGAGCTGATCATACCAGGGCGCGAGAAGTGGTCTCACTAACGAAACCAGAGATTACCTCACAATCTCATTACTGCCGTGCCGTGTTTAATAGCGGGGATAACACTGGAATACGTTTTAATTTTGCGTCCAAGCTCGTTAATACGTCGCTCAGATCAGTTTATACTTAATGCCAAGTTGCTGCAGAAAAATTGTTAATTACTTATTTTTAAGCTCGCTTTAATATCGCGGTGTAGGGAACCGTTACATCAAGACTTTTTTATTTTTATTAAAAGTAAATATGATTGGTGGTAAATATTATTATATTGTGTATTAATATCTAATAGAACATGAAATGATGTCATCAAAGTATCCCACGTTACATTAATTAAAAAAAAAAAAACAAAGAAACAAGTAGTCGTTCGAACATTGCTATATCATAAATGCAGCAGATATTTTTTAAACAGACGGTACTACTTTTGAATAAATATGCAAGTTCTAGACTCCCCTTCGAGATGGGCAATACAACAAACTAACATACTTGATTAGAGTTGTTAAATAAAGTAAGTGAAGCATTAATTATTTGTAGACGTGTAAACAAATTGTGGCGAAAAATATTTAATGGCACAGAAGAGGCATAATTAACGTTATTTATTTCCAAACAGATTTTTAATTTTATACCAAGCTTTTCGATATATCGTAGCGCCAACTGGATCTTTTTATTATTAATTTTTCATTCGATGCATTCAGGATTTTATTTTATCTTGATTTAAAGTTTTAATACGGAGAGACGCGCATCCGTTATAAAGAGTCAATTGACAATCTGAGCCTCACGCCTCGTGGCGACTGAATAAATGGCGCCTGGGACGGGTGATTAAAAAATATGGCCACTTTAGAGTGTTAAATATCACAAAAGGCCGGCAATATTTTCAAAATAATTACGTCAATAATTGGCACGCAAGCCAACAGTAACTCGAAGGAGGTTCGTCTCATTATTCGCGTACGGATTTTACCACCAACCGAGACAGATTAATCGTTTTAACTATATCATAAGTTTATATTCGAGCGTAGAACTGCGCTGTGTCAATTACACAGCAAAAATACAGCTGTCTATTATTCATGGCGTGGTTCATGAACTATCTATGCTAAGTGAAATCCATATTGCATGCGTGGGAATGGTGCGGCGCGACTACCCGCCAGAGATTATGAATGAAATTTATTTATTCACAGAAACCTGAAAGTTAACTGTAATTGAGCATACGTGTCATTTATACTAATATTAGTTTAAAAGTAAATGTGAAAGTGTTATTGGGTTTTTCTATGAAATGCTCAGTAACAGCTCAGAGATTTGTGCCCGGTTAATGGCAATAGGCTCGCCCCCTATTACATGGGACCTAAACATACCGGCGAACTGCGGGTGTACATTGTTACACCTCTGCCTAACCCTTCGGGGAATACAGGCGTGATGGTATGTTTGTGTGTAGTTTAAAAGTACTCTTGTCCTAAATATTTCCGATACTTGAAATTCAGAAAGATTACGTCAGTAAATAAAAACTTCAAGTAAATCACAGTACCAAAGAAGGCAAAAAATACCTTCGATTCAGAAATTATCTGTCGAACAAAAGATGAAAATCTGTCAATAGTGCGATGACAAATATTGAATGTTCTACAATGTATCCATTCACCAGTGATGATCTAAGGATCGACCTCTCAAAGTGCCCGAAAGTACAATAGCTTTGAAATGTATGAATACTATCGCCGATCAGATGGTATAATGGATTTTCGTTCTCACTCACACTTTCAATATCGTGATGTGGCCACTAAAATAGCGAGAAACAAGTTACAATTCTATTACTATTACAGACGCGAAAGTTTGTGAGGGTGGATGGACAGATTGATGAATCTTTGTAACTAGCTCATGTTTTCTGAACGAAATTCGCTGTTTGACACTAGATATTAATCTAGCATACTTATTACACCAGAGAATTTTTTATCCCGTTTTTGTTTTCCCATATTTGTATATATAAATAAACCGTGAAAATGTTAAGAACTGAGTCCACAAAACACGCATTCTTTCCAAATAAAAACGAATTTCTATTACTACACAATGAAACTTAAACTGACTGGCAACTAGCGAACTGAAACACTGAAGTCAAAAATATATGTAGATTTTGGAAACAAATTTCTTTTGTCTGCAATTTTCATTGAAGTTTCCACTAGTAAGTGCCCACTAGTTTAGTGGCCCCATCATCTAAGCCTTCTGACAAATGTCTACGTCACTGATATAATCAAGGACGATGGCAAGAATAGCCATGATACTTGTGGTCAAAGCAGATAAACATGGTGATTGTGTTGGAGATTCTGTTATTTTTAATCGTCCAATGATAGCGATCTGAGGTGTGGATAGCCTCTTAGAAAATTTTGCAGCTGAAGCCGTCTTTTATACTTTTATTATCTGTTATCTATCCTCTCAACGAGTAAATACTTCTGAAAGTATGCATTAAGTGTCCATTTTCTTGCTATATTTTCTTTAGGAATAAAAATGGTATTTGTTTTGTATTTTTAAATGCCATAAGAAAAGGATCTTCAAGTAGAAACAAAATTGTGAGTGATCCTGATCAGTGATGCTTAATTGCTCTTATTAATAGGCAAAACTCCTTGCAAACATTTACTTTGAATAAATTCATTCGATAAATCTCATAAAGGAATTATGGCTTTACAATCAATTAAAAATTACATTTAAATATGACATTAGATTTAATAATAACACAAAACGAACCTATACCCTCTCACCTATTTCGGTTAATCACGGGTACGCCCGGGTCGTGCGCTTGCGCCGATACCGGAGGGTTGAACTTGTTCAAACATCACGTTTATTTGCATTTGACGAGTGTAACGAGCTTTTACTATAGTTGAGTGTCAACCGTTTGTAGGGTTACCAACTATTCTACTAAGCACGATAGAATTTACATATTTTACTAGACTGGTTTTGTATGAATCATGCAAAGTAAGTAGTTAATATTAATATTTTTTAAACCCGTTCTGAATATTTGCATACTATTAGGATTACTGATTCCAGCTATGTTATTTTATGCAACTTAGTAGGATACCATCTTGTCAGTAAATACTGATTTTCATGGTATATCTGATCAGTAAGCCACATCCGAACTGCACTTAAATTACTAAAATTTTTGTATAAAAACTTCATGGTTATGAATGAAGAGCAGTAGACTCGCATTTAGCATTCAATAATCGGTGTTGAATAAGAAACAGATTCGTGGCTGGCAGTGGACAGCAATAGCGGTAATGTACCTAAAACCAAAGATGATACCTAAAGCTTAATGAAGAAGAATCCGAATTAAAGTACAAGTTTATTAACTGCCTCGTTAGCCTAGTGGTCCTAAGCGCAACTGCTACGCTAGAGGTCTTGGGATCGATTCCCAGGTCGAGCAAAAAGTGTTATTGGGTTTTTCTATGAAATTCTCAGCAGCAGCTCGGAGTTAGGACTTGTGCCCGGTTACCGGCAATAGGCTCGCCTCCTATTACATGGGACCTAAAACATACCGGCGAACTGTGGGTGTACATTGTTACACCTCTGCCTAACTCTTCGAGGAATACAGGCGTGGTGGTATGTTTTTTAACCATTGTTACAAGGGTTCCTTATATTCAGGTTAACATACTAGGCGGAGCACAGTATCTTGAGGACCAGTGTTGTGGTACAGACAGCGTCATCAATTGGTTACCCCTCTTGCATTAAAATTTGTTCGAAAAGGGGGTTATCAATTGATGACGCTGTCTGTACATGACGATATTTAATATTATATAAAATCTATGTTACGTCATGAGATCAAAACTTAAATTAAATTAAAAACAAAATACGATATATAATATGATTTTTTTTTAATGACACCAGTCAGAACAGTTACCGTCTTCGTATACTCCGTCATCTGTACTACCAAAACTTGAACAGTAAATAATATTTCCGAATATTCCTTATCGACGGCCACCCTACACTATACCGAACCAGCATAGTATAGTTATGCGTTGTGGTCTCAAATTCCCTCAAATAAGGGGTGCGACACACCTGTCCCGCACCCTCGCTGACACGCGACGTTTACAAGTTGCACAAGCTGGTCCACCAGTGTAAATAGACCTTATATGTCGTATAAACTTATAAATTCTCTCTTTTGATAGTGCGTACAGTGGCGGTCGCAAAAGGTCCTGATAAAATGGTTTGAATTTGTAATCGCGTAGGGTGCCCATATAGCATGGTCTTAAATCTGGTATGTGTAGAGCAATGTGCATTGTTATGGATATAAATTATAGTGAACCACTTTTGAACAAGTTTGACAGGGGTGTTTTATTTTTATTATTATTCCGGTTTTGATCTACCTGATTGACCTCGGTACATTAAAAAGGGGAACATTACGAAGTATTTTTGTCTATCAGATCTCCCAAACAACAAATTGTAGAATCAAAAAGAAAATGAGAATTTGTATTACAAGTCACCAATATAGGGAGTGATCAATGAAAGCGCTTCATCGCCGTGACTGTGATCAATCGACCATTGTGCGCGCTCAAATTGGTAAAATGTATTTACAACCTATTTTATTGTTGTGTCCACGGTTTACAACTGCACCTACGAGCTGTGACACCTACATCACTGATAATTCGATAAAATAATGGCGATCAAGTTGAAGTTACTACTACAGGAGCAAATATACCTACGTTAAAATTTCCGTTTAACCTGTTTAGTGTTTTCATATAGAGCTTACAATTTTCAACAAAACAATGTTAAATATAAAATGTACACATTGACAAAGAATTATGAATTATTAATACGACCGTATATTATTAAACACCGTACTGAAATGTTACAAAAATTCGTGCATGATAAAAACTACAATTAAAACCATGATCACTCAACCAGTACGCAATACAAATTATAATATTCATGAATTGCTGAACAATGTTGCTCATTAACTACGGAACCCGTTTTACACGTGTCAAAAAATATCGTTGAATAAAAATAATAATGCTTGTATAAAAATTTAACAATCGAATGTAGGAATAATTGCGGAGGGAATCGCAAGCGGTTGGCGCGTGGCGTGCGCGCGCGCTCGACAGGTGTGCCTCAGCCCTAATTGTTCGCTATGAAAGGGAGGGCGAGAGGGTGAACTATGTAGATTTTGCATTAAATTATATAGGTATGTCACGCTTTATTGCCCCAGTAACGGAATAGGGTTACCAAACGAGTTCTATTGATACTGTTTGTTCAAGGTGAAATGCAAAACATTCATTGTTGTGTATTCAAATGGCAATGCCATTATATTATTCAAGATTTTGTAAACAAAAAAGTATTTTTTTACAGGACAGTTTTCTCTCCTTCTCGCAGCTTCGTGTTGACACAAATATCTCTGGATCTGCAATTACCATTACGTCAGATGTCAAGTTATTTGTTAATCAGCTATCCCATTACATGACCTGGAAATTTCATAACAGCTAAAGAATCAGAACAATCTGTTACGACAGCTACCTTAACCTGAGGACATAACGGCCTTTCTATCCGCTCGTTAGCCAAAAACTCGTTGTATGTGCCCAGTGCCTTACCGACAATGCTGGGGAACAAAAAGCTCCTTATGCGTCCGTTTCTGAACGCCACCGGAACACCTCGGGCGCAGGCTGTTAAGGAGCAGTAGTATATATGTATATGTTGAGTTATGTGGGAACCGAATGGTAAATAGGTTAAAAGCTTTATCTAAAAAAAACGATGTAAATTTTGACTTTTGGTTTATTCATGAAAGAGTCTACTTTACAAAAATTATTACTCCTTAGGAAAGATGTATAATTATTTTAATACGAAAACAATCAGAAGGACAATTATACTAATTATAAACGTCCAAAATCTAGCCTCTACACATCTCAGCAACAATCAATGTAAAAAAAAATTATGACAGGTTGAGATTAAATTTAGATTGTCGTTCTTAAAAGTTTATAGAACTGCCCCCAGATTTCGATCTTATAAAATAGAGCTAGTATTTATTAAAGGGGTAAGCAGATGCAGACACATTTTATCAGTTGCGATAAGAGTGAGCCTTTTCATTACCATTAACAAAATCACATTAATTTAACTACTAGTTTGAAATTACCCCTTTAATTATTTTATCTTACTATTTAAATAAATAAAAAATATTATTTTAAATATTATAATTGGATCCTCCAATAAGGATTAAATCAAACTTCTTTACGTAAATTAATAGCTTTTTCTTTAATTATTAATTTAGGATGAATTATTTCATCTATTATAATTTGAGAGACTTTATGATTTCTTTATATTTTTATATACTCATTTATAATTAGAATTATATGTTTTTTATTTTAAATATTAATTAATTTATTAATTTTCTTTCTTTAGGGGGATTACCCCCATTTATTGCATTTTTCCGTAAATGAATTAATATTATTTTTTTAATTAATAGTAAAATTTGACTTCGATTGTAAAAGTTATTAAATGTCATTTTACACACAACCTACGCAAAATCAGTGCAACTAAATAAATCTAAAAGAAATATAGATCGACATCCTCATACGACTCACGACAAGTGAAAAACGTTCCAGTTCTCGAATTAACATTGCAAATAAACTCCTCATGTCGAGTATTAAGTAGTGGGGGTAGTAAATAAATACGAGTGTGTCCCAGCAATCAGTGCAGATATATAGACTGTAAAATTAACCTGCCGCCGCCGGGGGCGCGCCGCTCGCGCGCCTCCCTTGCGAAGTTGTGAGATGCGACGTGGGTGGAACTCGTGTCGCATACGATAAGTCGTACTTTTTGAGAACTGCCTATATTTTAGACTAGCTTATGCCCACACTTCGGTCGCGTTACTGTCAGTTATCAGCGGTGTTCTTTTTCTAAAATAAAAGTAGCCTAAGTTAGTCCATAAAATTTTAGTTTTCTGCCAGTGAAAGTTTCATCAAAATCGGCCCAGCTATTTAGGAGATTCGCCGAAACAAACAAACGGACTGACAGACCAAATGATTTATTTTTTGGAATAGGTCTCGTGTAAACAATAATTGTATTATAATGCATTTACTAAAAAGCTGTTATTTTAACATTACAGACACTAAGATTTTATTTATTTGTACAAAAAAATCAAAACTTAAGAATAAAGATAGCGCCACGTGTATATATTTATGAATATTTTGCGGCTAACATTACATCGTGATTGCATTTCAATGGCATTTTCTTTTCTAGTAACAAAATAGTCCTTACTTCTCAACTATTTACGACGCTTAAAAAAAATAGTAGTATTTAAGAACTAAATACATTTTTATAATGCAATCCCAAGAACTTGTTAGAAGACTAAACTTTTTTATACGACCGTTTCATGTCTAGCAAAGCATCAGCGCCACTAATTGCAGGCTCCCGTACCGATTTAAATCGTACTCATAAAACATTTTGTAAAACCCAACATACACAATTTATTGGTAGGATTTAATAATTGCTCATAATTGAAATGCAACAGCAATTACGTATGTTACCTACCGCTCAGGCCCCGCTTTGTATCGCCGAAAGCCAAAGGCGTTTGTTTACAATGAAAATTATGTAAAGTGCAATTTTGACTGATGTTGATGGCTCTTTAATGCATCTCGTACTGAGTCGTATTCCTCTATTTTAACTCTGTAATTAGTCATTAATCGTACACTAGCTGTCGCACATGACATGTTCTCGATTTATTATTAAGATGTTCTTGTACGTTGAGAATTGAGATCATTAATTTAAATGACATAGGAAACATTCAATCATTATTCAGTAACGAAATTTTTGTCATCTGATTTTATTATTATTCTTATAATGTGTTTCTTCAACTGCTTCGTTGGCCTAGTGGTCCTAAGCGCGACTGCTACGCTAGAGGTCTTGGGTTCGATTCCCAGGTCGAGCAAAAAGTGCTGTTGGGTTTTTCTATGAAATTCTCAGTAGCAGCTCGGAGTTAGGATTTGTGGCTGGTTAATGGCAATAGGCTCGCCCCCTATTACATGGGACCTAAACATACCGGCGAACTGTGGGTGTACATTGGTACACCTCTGCCTAACGCTTCAGGGAATACAGGCGTGATGGTATGTATGTGTTTGTCGATCTAAAGCTATTCAGAAAAGTGACTATTACTATATATATAGTAACTATATTATTAGTGACTGTTTGTTTTAATAAAAGTGTAGCCTATCGGAACTCGTTTTAAAACATACACAAATTATCACAGGCGTAATACAGGTGCTTATAAACCGCGGCCATCATCTGAGATTAAGTTATCAAGTTACGATTTATACCTCCAATAAATGTCAAGGCAGTGACCGTGCGTCTGAAACTGAGTGAGTGAAGTAAACTCTCCACTTTTACCAGGAAACTTATTAAAAAGTAACGTTAGCCCATATCCCAGTATCGTTGCCAATTTATAATAACGATCCCACTTACAGACAACGTGTATTTTTCAGCTGCTAATATAATTTTAACCTGCGTACGTCGTACTTGCAAGGATGTATTGCCTTTTTTAAGCTCGCGCCAATGACTTAATCACGCGTTTCAGATGCCACCATTCGTTACATCCCTTATTAGTACTTGTGTGCTGTGTAAATATTTAACATTCTTTATACATATAAATAAGGTTTACATAGAAATACTCAATAAATTAAAGAGAAACCAAAACCAGCGAACAATATGCAGTTGATTTTACCATTTCCGAGGCGCTGTCTGTAGTTGTTGAAATTGAAACTCCGTTTTGATCACCACCGTGGGAAAGTATCCATACGCCAAAAGCGTTCATCTTATTGTACTTATCTTAAATTTTTAACCAAGATTGATAGCGGAAGCTTCATATCTCGAGTCTTATTGGTTTTATCTGTCATTTCCGTCCAAATTATTGAAAACATATCATATTCATGGAATCGATTTAATCCAACTCATTTTTGTTTCTTTAATTTATAAGATTGATGCGATTATAATTATAAGTTACGTGTAAAATGAACGGATATCTGTTTTAAGATTAATTTAATTCGCCATTAATAGTTCGGTTGGCCATCAATCATGCCAATTTCCTTAACTAGGAAACGAATGGACGTGTCTTTGGTAGAAAAAACATCTGGGTGTAGCACTAGAATCGTTATAAACACATTTCGTCTCCGTGCGAAGTATAGGCGGAGTCGGGGGGCGCAAGAATTCACAACGAACTATCAGGAATCGGATGTTCTTAATGAATGAGATTAATGACCTTTACTACCTGTACCTACTTGATAATGATACGTACGCCTCGAGTTAATTGGGTGCCTCGTTCCGCAAATATTAACCGCGCCCTTGATGAGTGCAAGTTTGCAAATTTAATTGTATACAGAAACCTTTTAAATCGAACTTAAGCAAAGTAAACTGGGAACGTTTTATATTCATAGAAAAAATGCTAATCAAATCGGTTTCGATGTTTCAAAAGATCAAAGTGAAACGACATTATCAAGTCAGTTATCAATATGCGTCATTTTGTTAAATGGAAGTTGTATTTATTCGCAAGCTGAACACTTGGGTGACAGATTTCGGAGTCGAATTAATCAAAATTACTAATCAATCGCTAATTACAGATCAACGACCCGCTGTAGGTACCGAGTTGCTCCAGTCCTAATTGCTGGCCGTTTTAAAGCCTATACGGCGTACGTAGAGGCTTTATCTCAATAATTAAAGGCTTATCTTCGAGTCAGAAACGCCGTCAGAACTTTATCGTACCGTGTCCACCCCAGCGTTATCTTCATTACGACTCTGCACCGCAACTTTAATTCACGTGTCCATTAATTTTAAAAGCTGCCGCATTCGTTTGTTAAACCAATCATTATCTTTACAGTAATACGGCCCTAAGTTTGCCTTGGAGCTATAAATCATTGCAAATCAAATGATGTCGAACCGCAGTGGATAATCTAGGTAACGTTGAAATGGCAGATTTAAGACTTGCAGCATGTAATTGCTGGTTCTCGTTACAGCTAGTGGTTGAAGCTGCGGCGATAATGAATGCTTTGTGCTATAAGATTCTTCATTGAATCGCGTTAAAGCAACTTATACGTGTTCCTTAACATAACTTCGGAATATTTATTTGAGGAATAAAAAACAAATATATGTAGTAGATTATTTATTTATTTAAATACTTTAGGCAACAAGGGTATGAACAATATACATAAATATAAATACTAATAATACTTATCTAATTATATAATTATTTATTTAAAACTGAAAGCAAGTGTTTCTTGTGAAATGAAATAAACTCCGCAGAAATACGATGATATTTTGTTCCTACCCCATCTTTCTTTAGACAAGGTTGTATTCAACCTTGAAATAAACACAGATGTCTGTGAAAATTCTAGAATAAAAAAGAAAACAAAAGAACACAAGTACTTACTTGTGCAAGAATATAGCAAGTATTAATGTATCACTTAAACTTTTTTCATACGAGTTCTGTCGGCGGCGCTTGATCTACATAAACAGTGACAGATTGCTATCGCCCCCAAGCATTAAGTTACTAGTAGATTCTTCAGAGGAATCCTATAACTTGTGCCGGAGATATACCAGTGATATACACTAAATATTTTCATTCCAACAATTATTTAAACACTGGAGTAATAACAAGATAGTTATCTGTACGTTTAAAAAGACGAACAGCCTTGCGTTATCGCGAATCTTCTCTGAGACTTGAGAGAGAGAAAATATATCCTGAGTTTTTTTCATTTCAAAGTCACCGGTATTCAACTTCGTTTCCCTGGTTGATTTAATATGATCTGAATCTCATTATCTTCACCCGTCTATTCATGTACGCGCGAACTAGCTAATGATTTGCCGAGCCAGTACGCCCACGATATTATCCACAACACATAGTAAAGCGTACATCAAGCCTCTTCACTAATAACAATATTAATTACACACGCTACTATCTCGTAGAAGTAATCGTTTTAATTATTAATAATAGCGCGTAACAACAGAATTCTGTCTTGATTCAGCGCTTGCGCACCAGTCGTGTTATTAAGCCCTATTTTTTTAAATCTACATTAAGGTCTTGTGTACTGTGTGTAGGTACGTACGACGGTATGTATGTACCTCTATTAATAAACGTTTATAACTATCATTTACCATTGTACGGAGGCTTGTAGCGTAACTCGTGGATGATTTTATGACCACTCCGAATACTTTGGGGCCGTGGAACGAAGAATACGGATAAACGCTTTAAGGCGCTTTGTTTTGAATGAAACTACATATAATATATGTTGTTTTACGGTGTCACCACAGACATTATTTAAGCATTTCTATAAATAGGCTATATTAATTTATTTAATGTGACAATTCATTACATAATATTTTTCAATTATAAACTGCAGGGAGGCCTTTGCCCAGCGACGGTACAGAAACGGCTGAATAGAAAAAAAATGCAGAGTCCCATTGTGTCAATTGGTGTTATTAAAAACATACATACCATCACGCCTGTATTCCTCGAAGGGTTAGGCAGAGGTGTAGTAATGTACACCCACAGTTCGCCGTTATGTTTAGGTCTCATGTAATAGGGGGCGAGCCTGTTGCCATAAACCGGGCACAAATCCAAACTCCGAGCTGCTACTGAGAATTTCATAGAAAAACCCATTTACACTTTTTGCTTGACCTGGGAATCGAACCCAAGACATCGCGCTTAGGACCACTAGGCTAACGAGGCAGTTCATTAAAAACATCGGTAAGATTTACTTTTTACTGCTCACAGTTACATACTTACTCACGTATATTTGTAACCAGTACTCACTCGTACATATCTACCTACATATGGTGCTACAATCAACTCTTCAATAACTTAAAATCTTTGTAACCATCCTTCTACATACTTCCTGTTCATAAAAACGAATATTTATTCCATCCATATAATCAGAACAAGCGAGCCGACAGCTCGGACCGAACGCTCGGCTATTCTTATAATTGAATTTTGTTAACAGCACAGTTATCCGGTTTTATTGCAAGAAAATTATTTTTTATGAAGAAAAAATCATTTGTGTTACCTTCGTGGATTTTCATTACCCCTAATCTTGTACGAGTTTATTGTTAATAAAACAAAGGCAAGAACTATTGAAATAATAATTAGTGGAGCATTTAGTATGGAACGTCAGACTCCCGTGGCGTGGATTTTAATGGATATTTCAATGTCAAAATTACTCGTACCCGTTGTTCTCAGACAGTCATAATGGGCCAAAAAATTCAATAAGCGTTGTTGCGTTTCGTTTTACATGAAGTTAATAGAACTTTTGAAATGTTTCCATTTGACCCTGTAAAGTTTAATGATTCTTTTTACACAATTCCGTTATCAAACTTTAATAACCTAATCATACTTGAATAACAATGTCATAAACATCATTATTATCAAATAGTAAATAAATGCTTTTTAAATTGTTAATACTTTTACGGTGTGTTCAAAAAATAACATTCATTGTCTTAACAATAAATATCATGAAAAAAAACAAATCCAAATCGGTCAAACTGTTCTACTTACATGTGTGAATTGGTATTTATTTATATAGAGAAAACTACATGTCATGCTAAAATAAGTATGGTAATTATAGCTCTAACATAAAATAGAATCGCCGAGGCAACAAGTAAAAATAAATAGTAAAAAGACTAGCTCAACTAGGCAACTTGAGTTAACATACAACCTGACAATACATTCCTTATACAGTTTTTACATTAATTACAATAACTACAATCCATAAAATTATATTTATCTACAGCATTCAATTGAATCAATAAAAAAATAATATATAAAATTGTCTCTCGCTTCTGTTTTGATCGTGGACACATACTCGGCCCACCCTTAATTGCTTGTCAACAAATTCTTGAATGGACAGCTCCGCTGGACACACAGGATTCCTCTTTTTACCTACCCGAAATACTCGATAAACAAGTCATCAACACTGGAACCTTTTCCAATGAAGGCGATCCCTGAACATAACGAAAAGTACTCGATACCCGAACTTTTCTTACTCCGACAAAGTTGCAACGTTATTAGCGTAATAACGTTATACTTTCGTATCAATTATATTTTAATAAATTCAACAGACGAACCAGTATTCCATGAGCATCTCGGAGCATCGACCTCATTTCATTGAACTAATTTTTTCGTGTGTTTCCGCATTCATGTTTTTTAATACGCGGACACTGTCACCAAATTGGCTATAGAACGCTTTTGCTAGAACCATTACCCCTAACATCCATAAT
Source organism: Caradrina kadenii (assembly GCA_947462355.1). NCBI lineage: Eukaryota > Metazoa > Arthropoda > Insecta > Lepidoptera > Noctuidae > Caradrina > Caradrina kadenii. The sequence goes on along the minus strand of OX381677.1, from coordinate 5,738,082 downwards.
TTGGGTCAAATATTACGTTTGCCATATAAAACAAGTCTTTAAAAACCTGACAGTATAAAATATCAACTATAAATATACGTGATTAAAAAACAAATACCTATGTAGATCTGCGAGAGACCGCAGTCTGTACGGTTTTGCTAGTTGTTAATTAAACATCGGAGCCGAGGTACTGTCACTTCGCTTATTAAGAAATAAATGAAATACACGCCTTATTCTAAACGAATGGAAAAACAAAAAGGACAGATAAATTCAGCATTTGTTTCGAAATCAAGAATTCTCGAGTGCTAAAGGAACATGTATTATAATTAGTTTATGTATTGTGAGAAAGATAAAATTCGAAGAGGTCCGGTGATAGGCGTCATCGGGCGCGTGTCTTTATTTTTATTTAGGAGTAATCGTCAGTGGCGCAGGCGGTGAAACCAGTCGGAGTGCCACGCGCCACTCGCTGCCACTCTCCGCAGACGACACACGCCTCGGCTTACACACGGAATGACATCGGCCTGTCGCATCTACCCTAACAAACATAAAATATAACACTGCAAATGAACACTGCTCCTGATATTAATTAAACATGAACTAAGACAAAGTCTTTGTTGAAAAATTATATATTTCTTAACAGATTTTTCTTTATGTTCTCCATATTTACACGAACAGACCTAAATGATTTTACACAGGTTCTAAAAAAATCTATCTATTCAATAAGGCGTTAAAATAAAACAATCATCAATCACACTTAAGGCTTCAATCGTAATAGTCCTTTCAGCTGCGCACACGCAACACAACTAAGGCTCTAACAGCACAATTAAAATTTCAAATTCCAATTTTGGAGTTGGTTCTTTTTGTTCGCCGATGTAATTTCACGGCGGTTTTTGTCTCGGAGTAGACAGAAATAGATCATGGCATAGCTGGGAGACTGGACTAGGTGGAATCCGCTCGGCCGACCTTCGATTATTCGCCATTGCCAGTTGGCACAATAACCAGCAGTCGATAACCACCATCCAATTAAGTTCGGTAGCGCCTCTTAAAGGCTCACAAGACAAGTTTTTGTCACGGACCATGCGCAGACGCTTAATTGGCGGATACTCGTCATTAGGTATGTGCAATGCAACTTTGCGGTTAGAATTACTTTTTGCATTTTAATTTGGATTATATTTGCTTATCTACTTATTCTAGTGATTGGCCATATTTTTAATAAAGATAATTATATATTTTTGTCATGACATTTTCCTTTATTCACCTCCAACAATTCTTAATGTATGGTTTTAGAAACATAATTTATAGTAATGGTAAAATTAAAGGGGCTCTTGAACATGTCGTCTATTAAACAATTAACATGAATGTCATTTATTAAACGTTCACATCACGTTTAATTAACATGAGCTTGTTCATACAAAATTGTGGCTTGATCGATGTGGAAGCCCATCCAATTACTTCTCTTGTCGTTGAGATATTATTTACAGTCATCTCGTGTGTATTTATCACGAGATAACGATAAAATATTGCGTGTACAATCTAATATACATCTGCGAGAATCGTAATTACTTCGATTAAGACCACGGCATTTTCAGACAAAAAAGAAAAGTCGTAATCTGCATGAACTTTAACTAAAAGATAAATATTTTTACTTGTTTATTATTTTATTTCTTGGATTTATTGAGTACACCAGTATCCATAACACAATTATTACAAGTAAACACCAAAACATTGATAACACTGCTTTTATTAACCGTATATGCATATCTAATCTTCAAACTCACACATGTCTCCAATTCTTATAGCCCCTGGTACACAGCCCGCCTGTATCATGCTCTCTACTACGGGTTTTTGACAGCCTTTAACCTCTTCTTGTTCTTTTGTATCAATTCCATCATCTGAGTCTCCAGCGGTAGGAGGATATGTTGTCATCACAACGTTAATTAAAAGTAAAACTACAAGTGACGGAATATAGTCCTTCATTTTCTGCGGTCCTTCAGTTTATGATCGCGTAGTTGAAATATTCCATTATTTATGCGTCAGATAACGTCACGAACTCCAATAATGGTCTAGCTCGACAACTAATGTCGTTATGGAATTAATTCAGTAATTATTCATCAATTAGGTATCTATTTCTTAATAACTCTTGTCGTTAGCCAAGTTTTAGAAGCGTAATATTACTCTCATTTACAAACAGAATATGTAGAATGTAAGAAATTCATATTACTTTGATAATTATAGTGAATGTTTCTAAATTCTTGTTTTTTACGTTAATATGAATAGTTTCTAATTGTTAAATGTTATTGACAAATTGTATCGTTTTTTTTTTTAAATATTTATGTTGCTGAGTCCTGCATGGTCCACGATTGTGCCTAGCTTTAAGCCATTGTATTTTAATACCTTAAAAGATTGTGGGATACAATGAATGATATGTGTATAAGTAATCCTAGATATTAATAGTGTGTGAGACTTTCCCAAGAAACTTTATCTACAATGCTAAGACACGATGTATGGTATATCTATTGATGAAAATATAGAAACATGTTAGCTAGTTAGCTTAATTGGACTGAAAATTAAAATATAAAAGGCTTAGAAGCGATCTTTGCCGGCCATAGAAGTACATAGTTACGTTAATTAAAATCCCGAGCATACACTTGCATACACAATGACAAAGTAGCATACCTCGTAAGTGCCTTCATCCCGGAGAATTAGACAGAAGAGACTGCGCCGATAACGTTCAGAGTCCGCTCCTTAGACCGCTGTGTAGAAAAGCAAACGTAAACGCGTGCGTTTGTCGCCGCCACGAGCATTAGCCTGTAATGGATATCATCGAAAACCTGCTGCGGTAACATATTATGTCCATAGCTCCCCGAACTGGTCCCAATATCGCTTATTATGTATCGCCATTGTGTTAATCATATCTTTCGCTCAGTATGGCAAGCGTGGTGGCTACCGGTCGTTGGTCTATTAATAAAGGGCAGGCTTCCACTCGACGGAATGCTCGCAACCTGCTATTGTAGTCTAGTGGTTGAGGGATTTGTCTTTTTAATCGCGCTGCCTCTCCACTGCCTCGAGCCTATTATTAGGGTTAATTGGAATTATTAAAGTTTTTTTTCACAGCAACTAGAAGTTTTAGCAGATAGTAGTGATGCATGCGAGATAGCTATGAGTGAGGCGAGCTTTTAGATTAATGTATGGTTTGAGTACATGTTATGGAAATTTTAATAGAGCGGGCTTGGGGAGGCGTACGATCGTGACCGTACGATTTCTTTCACTACCTTCTTTATGCGTACGAATTAGTAATCTACTAAATGTGATATAGTAATATCACGTACGACCGTATCAAGTACGGCGATGTTTATACTCCTTTTTTCTAGAAGCTGGTTACACTGTTTACGATGTTTCAAATTTCTTCACGTAGTTGCGCTTGTTAACTACAAAATTATACATAATGTTAAAGCTCGCCGTATGTTTTTTCGATCAGTCGATTTTCACTTATTACTGAAGTTAGTCGCATGGACTGAGTATTAAGTGTGGCGTGTCATTTGCATGATTGTCGTTAATTAACTCATAAGGACCGTGACGGTGTACGAGCGTATAAAGTTACTGTAGCATTTATCATCAAATTGCCGGGCTATCTCAAGCTACAGTACAATTACGGCCAGTTTAAAATGATTCAATGTCGCCAATCGCATTTGAGACAAGTATAAAAAGAGGTATTCTTCATGTTGTTGAAAATATTGAACTTAAGAAATAATCGAATGTTTATAGCTGATTATCGAACGATTAACTGATAAATGTATCTACTTAAATACTTTTTTTGAGATCTAAACCTTTTTTGCTGCTGTCGTTTGTTGAGCCATAGTCGATCATACAGTATAGAGAATAGATACTCCAGTAGACGTAAAGTACCTACCTTAAAACTTATTTAAAATATATTTATATATATTTTAACTGCCTCGTTGGCCTAGTGGTCCTACACACGACTGCTACGCTAGAGGTCTTGGGTTCGATTCCCAGGTCGAGCAAAAAGTGTTATTGGGTAGAAATTCTCAGTAGCAGCTGGATTTGTGCCCGGTTAATGGCAATAGGCTTGTCCCCTATTACATGGGACCTAAACATACCGGGGAACTGTGGTGTATATTGTTACACCTCTGCCTAACCCTTCGGGGAATACAGGCGTGGTGGTATATGATATATTTTAACTTACCTAATATATATATATATATATATATATATTTTAAACAACCCCAATTTCAACTATATTAAGTGTCAAATTAAATAGTAATAATAAAATACTTATGGTAAAAATTAAAAAAAAAACAAAATCAAATTATTTATCTAAATGAAAAGATATCTACTTGAATAATATCAAACACTATCATAGAATAATTAAAAATCACATTCACACGACTACTAACAAATTTGTTAATATAAAATCTGAGAGGCTCACAATTAAACATGGTACTCTGGCTATAATGTATACAGCTTCAGGCGACGGCCCGTAACTTGTTATCTATTAAATCTAAGACGAAACGCTGTTTATCATTAACACAATATAAATATTTATTTATTGGTGGCCGATCCGTAAGTTAATTCAGAAGCGAGTGAATTAAAGGCCCTACACATTGGTGGAACAAAAATAAAAATGAAGCTATAGCACTAAGTTCTATTTAGCATGATTTTGGCTTCGATGTAAGTGTAGTCAGTCGAACGTAGGCTTTCGTACATCATACGTCGCGTAATCGCTGTAACTACGCAAGCGTAGTGTGTGATCTGTCTACGAGGCGCCTACGCGGCTGCTACGGTTTCACCTCTATGCTAGACAAAGATGCATGTGGAAGGTATTCCATCAATTATTTTTTGAAAAATGTAATACAGTTGGACATAAAGATAAAAGAAAAAAGATAAAAGAAGTAGGTATTATTAAATATTTGAATAATACATCTACCTAACGTTAGTAACTAAAATGAGCGAATGTAAATAGTCTGTTACTAGACTATTTTATAGATGGGCACTAACCCGAAAACGAGGAACCTAAAAAGGAAAAAATATGAATAATACTAATTCTATTCAATGGATGTCGCTGTACATTAACTACTTTAAATAACTAAATCTCATTTATACGCTTAGTTTTATAGTCCCTGATTGATCCCTGAATATGCTTACAGAACACCAAAAACTTTTAAGACATTGTATAGTCACCTTAACTTCCATCCAGAACACAAAATTCGACACTTCATTAAGGCGAGGCGATACGCTGCGCCCGCGGCGATGCCCACTAGCGCCACTAAAACAAACAACTCTATTAATTCAAACTATATGAAGGAATCCACTACGAAATTATACCGAGACCAATATCAATCATCCGATGTGTCCAAAGCGATAATCGATATACATTCGAATATTCAAATCGAGAACTAACACAGTATGTATCGATTAACAACTCAATTAAAATGAATTATTATGTGATATTTGAAATAGCTTCTTAAAATGGAATTTAAGTTTTATTTTGTCTCATGATTGAACAATGAAAGAAACCTATTCAAAAGGACCAATGTTTTAAGTTCCACGTCAATTCAAATATACAAGAAATCTAAGTACGTTGCTCTTGATCTATTTAACTAAAAACCCGTTTCCATTACGATAGTCTAGATCCCATATACTTACGACGCGAAGTTTAAACGATAGAAGATATCAATCGCTATTTAATTTATGTAAGATACTTCAAAAAGTCTTCGTGATGGCACAGTGGTTAAAATGCTCGCTTCTTATGCATGAGGGCTAATATATGACCGTGTCGCCTATATGCCCATAGGCGACACGGTTGGCGCAGTGGCCGGGCGATCGACTGCTGCGCTGCGTGTCGCGGGTTCGATTCCCGCACGGAACAAATATTTGTATGACCTACAGATAGTTGTTCCGGGTCTGGCTGTTTGTGTATGTGAGTTTATATGTTTGTAAACGCACTCACGATACAGGAGAAATTCCTAATGTGGGGCAACGTTTTTAAAAAAAAAAAAAAAAATATGATATGATCTTTTTAATCTTCAACTCAAAAAGAGGGGTGTTATAAGTTTGACGTATCTGTCTGTCTGTGGCACCGTAGCTCTTAAACGGGTGAATCGATTTGAATGCGGTTTTTTTATTTAAAGGCAGGTTTCTTACCGATGGTTCTTAGATACGTTTTATCAAAATCGGTTCAGCCGTTTCAAGGTTATCAGCTCTTTTGTTAGCTGCGATAAGGATCTTTATTCTTCTGTCGGGGGTTACTTAAAATGTTTAATTTTATTACTTGTTAAGGAAAAAATATTACTCTCACGATCCGCAACATTTAAAACCGCCACCATAAAAATGGTCGATATTTTATGATCTACTTAGCACAAATCCGATTGTTGGAACTTCACTGTCGGTACCTCTGTACACAAGATACGAGCCGGAGAAATAAGTTGCGAAAAGGATAAAGTCTTCATTAAAATGTGTTTAACGTCGGATCGGATTCAAATAAGCTTGATCAATATGCTTTCTATTACTTTTAATATAATTTAGTTCCCACATATTCGAATAATTTCAATTTTATTTGTATAACTCGTTTATTATTTTATTGTTTTTGTATAAGTGTATAAATATATGGTCCAATTTTTAAAGAATAAAGACTTTTTTACGTAACAATAAAATATTTACATACAAAAGAAACGTTGCCGCCGAATGATAAACGCATCATAAGTGCCTCAAGGCATCTCGAACAGTCGATATCTGTTCGGTACAAATCACTGTTTTATCGTTACTCCCATCGTAAAAAATATTGATATCAACATAAAAAACGTGGTCCAAAAACAATAGAACGGATGGATTGAAAGGATTCCTGCGTCAAATAACAAGTCGGTTTAAAAAAAAGATATGTATTAATAATAGCTTTATAGTGACCATGTTCGGGACGCTGGTCATTCTTTGTTGTTAATGGTGTCATTTTAAACTCTATCGTTGAGAGATAGTTTTGACACTTGCCTAATACGAGATGTTAATGCTACTATCTTTATACTTATACATTTTTTGTACACTCTAATTGGATCCCAGAAAAATACTATCTGGTATTCCAACTGGGTGTAATGAAAAAAAATTGTGATTAATTTTTTACAAAATCATAATTATGGGAATGTAACTAGTTAGGTATATATTGTTATGACGTATCTAGACCTGAATAGGGTTTGAATCCTTTGAGGATTTTCTCTATTCATTTTTATAAACTGATCGATCAAGACAAGCCTTTTAATAAGATAAAGGATCAAACTGAAAGCCTGGAGTTCAAAGAGATCATCTTTTTATAATTATAACGTCTTATTCTAAAAATAAAATGTATAATCTAGAATTTCTCGAAATACTATGTATTAATGATAAATAATTCTTAAATAATTGTTCTACTACAGTGCCTACAAAAAAAAACCAAAGATGCATTTCCTCTTTTCACACAGAGAAAGACACGAGCTTTAATTACCACACTTATTCAAGACTGATTGGCCATTTAGTTCATATTAATTATAAGTCCAGGTCTCCTGACTAGAGCCGCGAGACGACTCCCGGCCACCGTAGATACGGGCCTGTGGACGGTGAGCAATGGGTAGCTCACCGTCCTTACGTTTAACACAACGACAGGCCGTGTCGACGGCGCGTTCATGTTCCACGCGCGCCTCAAAAAGATGTCAGGAAAGGGAAGGGGCCACTGAGGGCCGATGCCTGCCGGGGCTGCGGGTTGTTCGTAAGAGATACCGCGCCCCCGGAATGCAAAGGGCACAAGAAGGAACATGGGTGGGTTTTAGTCAGTAAAAGTCTGACACTCCCTCCCACCCCGCCCAGGGCGGGAGAAGTTATTTGATGATTTCCCACCCACCAAAAAAAAAAAGGTCTCCTGACAAGATAAACTTAGAAAACTAAGTACATATGAATTCAAAAAGTCATTTCGGTACTTGCCCGGTATCGACAACACAACCTCATGCATGAGAGCCTGACTCCTGAACCACTGGGCGATCACGACACCATCATACATTAGGCAAGTAAAATATCATCAAAACCTATAAAATACACAAGTTATGGGCATTTACCTTTATTTTATTTTACGGTAATTATATTTTCTTGGAAACAAAAACAAAAGTTATCTTGTTAATAACCGCCAAATATTAATCGCCATTATTTATCCCCGACCTGCCTTCATTTACCGAATGTTAATCGTTTGACCACGCGCTGGGCTATCAATAAACACATAATTTACTTTTCAACGACCACATTGTAATCTAATAACTAATTTGCTTGATTGGATTAAGACGTCAAAGTGTGCTCGTGATTTCACGGTCGGCAAAACAGATCATGTTACCATCTATTAATCTGTAATCGATATTTTGTGACGATACAAGAATGTTATCGTCGATACAATAGACAAGCGTGTTAAAGAATGCATACAAATAGAAAATGATATACAAAGTGTTCTTACAAAAAATTAATTGAATGAAAGAATGTTTGAAATAAAAACAAAATAATTGGCAAGGAAAAACTTGTCAAGCTGTAACTACAACTTAATAAAACATATTTATATAAGTATATTATGTAATTACAACATCTATTAAATCAAAAGTAAAATAAAAATCAATAGTAAATTCGATATACCTTATCTATTATCTTATCCAGTAATATTACTCAAAGATTACCTATCTAAAGACTAGTTTTTTCTCATAGATAGGGATCTATGAGAAAAAACTAGTGATATAGGCTAATTTTATTTAAAATAGCCTATATCACTCAGGGATAACCTAACATACTATTACCGATAGAATTTTTAGAATCGGATCAGTAGTTTTGGAGATTAGACAAACAAACTCTTTAGCTTTATAATACATATTAATAAGTAAAAACTATTGCAAAAATTATTAAAAAAAAAAGTAATATTTAGCAGAGCGTGGTTTCGATCCACGGACCTCTGGGTTATGGGCCCAGCACGCTTCCACTGCGCCACTCTGCTTGTGTCAAACGCTGACCAAATTCTACACCTCTATCGTTAGTCCACGGATAAGATATGAATCATACCATGTAATTTCCACGTGATCATGAAATGCGTTGTGTAAGCGTACTTACACTATAAAATATTAGATAAGAACCTCATATTATAATCTCCTCATAAGGCCCATTTTCTATGTTTTCAAATTGTAAAATACTAACTGACCCGGCAAACGTTGTTTTGCCATATAAATTACGAACTGTGTTAAATACCCTATATAACTCAGGCATAATGTAGCTATCTCTTGGTAAAACAATGTTCATAATCAGTCCAGGAGTTTCGGAGCCTATTCGTTACAAACAAACAAAAAATCTTTCCTCTTTATAACAGTATAGAAGTATAGATTAGTATAGATATAGATAATAATATCTATTTACATACCTATTCAGTAAATATTGGACAATTAAACATTTTTTGCTGACGGTATTGCATTTTTTGAAATTCCATTCATAGCCGTGGCAAAAATTATCACTGCTACAGTAACAAAAGAACTAACACATCTTCCTTGTGATGATGATTAGAACCTAGACAATCACGGCAATGAACAATTTGTATGCAATTTATGGCATAATATTTGCAATTAGCCGTGAATTATCATTCATTATAACTCGTTAAATATTTAAAACAGCTATCGTTGCATCAATGACTTAATTAGTATCACTCTTCTATTCATATTATTTGATGGAAAAATAAGTTTTTTAGGCAATATATTGCAAAAACACCTGACAGTGTAGGTAATGTTTCAATGTGTTTATTCAAATTGGCAATACCGTCGTGCTTCAACAAATCAATCAAATTATTAATAAACGTCTGATTCCAATCAGAACCAGCTATTTTACTTGATCTAATTCTGATCTGATCGTATTAAATTTGTATTCCATTTCTGTCATTTCCATAATTCTTTTATTTCGGCAAATCTTGCGGGCGTAAAGAACGTTATCGCAAAACCAGAGGCTTATCAGCAGTTCCCTTGTTCTGCAGCAGCAATAAATTGTTTAAATATGCCATAATTCTTTGCTTCCTTAGATCAGGTTTCGATAAGTGTTTATTAGAACACGGGTGGTAGAAAACTTGTGCGTCATCGACATAAAAACAGGTGAACAACAAAAAGCAGCCGACATTTTTTCCGTTTGCCAAATCTTAAAAAGTGTTCCGAAAATCTTCGGGCTTGTTCGACCCTTATCTCTGTTTGTTTAGTAAATAATGAGCGGTCGCTAACTTGTTAACAAGTCCTGAATTTGTGTTCAAAATAAAACATTAGTCAGTTGAAAGGCAAAGTAATATTAAAACGAAACTTTTAATTGAAGAAACCCGTAAGTGTTGTCTTAATAACAGGGAAGAGCGAAGTCTCCAAAGTTATCTCAAGCCGCCCATTTCATAACATGATTACTGTATTATAAAGTAAAGTGGTCAGATATTGTTGGTATTTGCATAAAGGATTGGCGGTTGGGCGTCGCGGCGTGTGTGGCATCCTCCTGTCCCCGCTATATGTCAGCGTTCAAGCAAATTGAGGTTTCAGGAACAGTCGTTAACAGCCGCGAGCTAAGGATTTCTTCGCAATGTGTAAATACGTGGTAGTTGCAGTCAGATTTCGTCATTTACGCTGTCAGATCTGATGTTTTGAAAAATATCTTCTCCTAAATTCGACTGCGAAACTCAAATTAAGAAATTTAAGATAAGTGAGATAAGTGCCATTTTTTACCATTCCATGTTAATTAAGTGGATTTTATTTAGCCGATCGAAATGAAATTTAAGTAATATATCGAGGCACTTTTGAATAAATGACATAATAAAGATGTGAATGAATTACGATATCGATATCCAGTGTAGTAAATTAACGACGCAGATCGACGCATCCCAAAGATATTTATGAGATAAATTTGTCTCCCGCTTGCGCAGTGTCTCATTACTGCTGCCGACAAAGCTCCGGCTGGCCAGCATTTGTCACACGAACAGTTGCAAATAGCAAAATTCTTTATAATTTATAATTATGTACTCGTGATTTTTACTTGCTAATTAGGGACTTACTATGGTTTGCACTTACTGGGAATAACGAGCGAGAAAATTACAAGAGATGTGACAATATATCAGTGCAGAAAAAATGGCGAATTTCGCGTTTTTTGATAACTACATCGATGTTTCCGAGTGCTCAGTAAAGTGGTGTGAGGAATTCGCTTATTAAGTGGTGCTGAGATGTCTATCAAGTTCGATGCAGCTGAGCTGTGTAGCGGGGGAAGCTGCGCCTGCGCCGCGGCACGCGTTGCTTAACATTCAGCGCGCAGCCGCCCGATCACCAACTGCCGATGACTCGTGCGCACTTCCGCACAAAACTCATTAAAATGATGAGCATTGGTTTTGTTTTAATAAAAATATAATTTTGAACACTTGGGCACGTTAATTAAATAATATGTGGGTTTATTGATCAGTAGAATGTAATCAATTACTTTGCCAAAAAACATGTCAGTTTGATGTTATGGTTGCTAAAACTGGTTATACAAACAAAGGCAGTTAGCGAAGCGCTGCAGATATGAATGGACTTGGTTTAAAATTGAAACAAAAAAATCAGCATTTTAGTGCATCATGGTATAGTTAACTGAACAAAAATATTTTACTATGATCCGTGACTGTTCCAAGCTTTCAGCCATTTTCAATTTTTAATGAGATTTGATATGTGATCTTTAATAAGATTTAGAATTAGTTTGGTAGTACGTACTCGGGGACAAATACCTTTAATAACATCTTCCCATTCTCGTACTTTTTATTGAATCAAGCCTTCCCTGGATATGGCTTGCAAAAGTTCAGTGAGTACAACAGTAATTGGTCTCCTCATTGAGACCTCACTGTTGGTTTTGCAAGCGGCACTCCCGCGGGCTACAACCTTTTTCGTCAAAGCCCTTGCTCTTCATAATTGTCAATTTTAAACAACGGGATACCTCTGCTCGTTTAATTTCATTTGTTGTTCTTTACACATTACTTTCTCATTCATTAGACTATTAAGGACAAACAATTTCTGATCCACCACAGCATTGAACAATCTGCAAGACATTACGTCTCCCAAATATATCACCTTCTTCCCACAATGGGATCGAAAAACTATTACCGCCTAAGGCATGAATGTACGCAAACGTTCCCAACAGTATATTGAGGGCATTTAATGCGGATTCCCAAAGGGGTCTCCAGTAAATAAGGCTTGTTTACGAGTACCGTGTTGCGGAGGCGGTATGCCATTGTAGCAACCTTCGACGAGCACACTTTATTGGCTAATTTTATTCAATTAAATTGTTCTCGTTGCGCGCCGACACCCATGCCGGGCTCATTTTAACGCCTCGGAAATTATTGCAATAGATAACATAATACACGGCGTCCGTTCGAAGGTAAGTGATTTAATGACAGCCGCGGCACTTATGTTTCGCCAGCCACTAGTGCACGCACGAATTTATTGTAACGGCTTTGACATGCACCGCTACTAAAACTATTAACATAAACTAATACGATCTTATTGCTATCTTCAACTGTCGACGATGATTCGATGTATGGGGTTAAAAATTATTATAATATGTTAATTCTGAGCAACATTACAAAGCGGGTGGTGGCTTCCAAACAGTGAACGCGCCGTCAGCCTCATGCTGTGAATCCACTAAGACGTCTCATCACAATATTGTCCAGGGGACAAAACTATTATGACTACCCTTTGTTGAAGAAAAAACTTGATTTCACTAAACTCAGTTCGCGTCATGCTGACAACGCATTTTACAAATCGTTTATAACAGAATTTTATTTAGCTGAGATGCGTATGCGCTCCCTTGATAAGTATCGTGGTTATGAATGTTGACATGTGAATAACGTAACTATCTACAAAAGGGTTGTATTTTCAAAACGATAGCAATTTATTTTATGGGCGTGATTATAATAATTGTCGGCAGATCTGATTCATACCCTGATTCTAAGGTCTAGTGACTCCTTAACAGCGTAGGCACGGATTTTGTTTTTGTCCTGTGTGCCCAAAATCTGTCCAAAAAAAACATTAATTTCCATTATTTTATTTACAAAAACACAATTTCGGAAACTATAACTTGCGATAAAAAATATTGGCGACAAGTTTTTGAGCTTCCTCATCATAAACACGTCAAGGTCCCGCCGAAGTGTCCATATCCATAAACACAGAGATGGCGTCTACTCAAAAATCGTTAGAAAAACAAATAAAATTATATTTAATAGGCTCGTGAGAACTGTCGCCCACCACCCACTGTGACAGGTTCGTTAAATATTTTAATTGCGCCGCTAAAAAGATCCCAAAATTTTATTTGTCGTAAATCAAAGTGGTGTCCACGGTAGTCCCCATCGTTTTTTCTTTTAAATATTATGTGGTTATATCTGATGAAGTGCCACAAAATAATGCCAGCTAACATTATGGAGTTTAAATTCCTCAAAAAATGCTTTCCTGCTATTACTATCTATGGAAGGATATAATAGCAACGTCATCAGTGAACCATGAAACGAAACCTTACAGATAGACATCGATTAGGATCACTGCCTACGCTCCGTCAGCCCAATTCTCTCGCTTCCAAAATTTTGTATAACTTGATATTTACCGCAAACCGATGAACAGATAAATCTTTGATAATACCGTTCTATAATTTTGGTAAATGATATGATTTACTCTAACCACTGGCAGAGAGACATGATTTTGGAAAGTAGCACGATTTCCTAATAACTAAATTATTATCATCAATGAAATGACAAATCAGGTTGCCTCATTCCTTCACCTATCAAACATCAAGATATAATTTTGTAAACGGAAGCATCACTCCGGCAAGGGTCGACAGTCATTCGAAATCCATCATTCATTCGCAACTAGACATTTAAACAAAAATTTCCGACTCAATAAAATGTCTCTGTTTGTTTTTCTAACAGGAAACCTATTTAGTTTGGTAAAAAGATTAGTAAAAAAGGAGACCATGTGGGTGGTAGTAGCTGACGACAGTTTAAGTAGTGTAACTCGATACGTGAGTCCAGTAGTTTGTTTTTCTTGCACACTCAAAATTGTCGGAAGCCAATGAGATGATGATATTATTTTGCCGAAGACCCATCGTAGACTTTATGGGCTTGTGTCGGCGTCTAAATGTTTACGGAAGCGGCTTTTTATGGGCACTTAACTGTAAAGTTGGTTTTAATGTCCTCATTACACTTGGGAACACAAAGAGATCCGGTTTTGGATCTATTACAACTATAACTTTGTCAAGTAAACCAATATCCGTTTTCGTTAATTGGTCAATTCCTATTTGATGTAGACTCGTTAGTGGTTAGTTTAAACGCATTCCAATTAGGGAACGAATTCAAATTCTTGCTGTTATCATACTTTTTTTTTCAATTTTTCCTAATTATTAGCCCGTACACCATCATTGCTGAATTTAGCACTATAGATTGCAGCAAGACAAATAATTTTGTGAAAAACAGTGTCTAACATTTGCTTTATTTCCCAAATTAAATACAAACATACGTAAATATCGATCTCTTAATAATATGTTTACTCAAAATATCAATCATCTTACACTCATTAATCATCCAGGAAGAATAATAATTAAAACAACATCTACAAAGCACGTTCAATCCGGTACAATCAGTACTCGGCCAGTAACAAAATTAATCGCCGAGATTTTTTCTCTAGATCAATAAAATGATCGAGGGTTCCCTGTCTTTATATGTGTGCGAACGCACCAGGGAAGAGATCACGTGGCTAAACCCTCCACAACCCCTATTGATATCTCTTCTCTCGTTCATACATCATTCGTTTAAGTAGAGTAGAGAAGGACAGAGAGTTTGCTTGTGTGGGTAAAACGGCGCGGGCCCAAACATCTGCCAGGTTCCTGATATTTTTTGGTCGGTTAAGTTAGTCGAATAATAATACTGAATTAAATTTGATTAAAGTTGGAATTGATTTTACTGGAGCTTATCTATTTTGTTACAGTTGTAATGTAAAATATCCGCTTGTTAATGTATACTTTACGGATATCGATCGAGAGATTTTTGACATAATCAAGTGTTCAAAAAAATTTGATTGATTGAATAAATTCATTCCGATTTGGTCTTAAACACTGTTTATTTTCACACCCCCTTCGTTCCTAGTAACACTTATTTCCAAACAAAACGTTAATTCACAGCATGTAACGGTTTCACCATTGAAAACGGGAGATGAACAGAGCAACTCAAAGAAAAAACTTGATCTTGAACCTTTACAAACTTCGCAAAACCACCACTTAGTGCACCATAATCAGCAATTGTAAAGAATAAGGCACGAAATAGAATGCGCGAGTAATTTTGAACGCAAATGTAATGTTGTTTTTGTTATAAGAAGTTGGCAAAGAGTTCATTGAAAACGAATGCAGTTCTAAGGTCTAAGAGGAAGGGGCAGGTCCAAACGTCTCGTGTGGTGTTAAACAAAGAGGTTGAAAAGAGTATTATGTCTGGACGGCGGCTCCAATGAATGCACCTCGTACTGTGCGAATATTTTTTAAATGTACTACAGATTCGATATTAAAATGCAACAAACGGCTTTTGAACACAACCAGCCTTGAAGACGTAAACTTGTTGGTGTTTGTATCAAGCGTGTTTTTGCTATTTCGAATATATTATTTGCCCATATACTTACTTTGGCAATTTGAATAATGTCTAATTGTTGGCTAGCCCCGGAACGCAAAGGGCACAAGACGGAACATGGGTGGGCTAGTAAATAAGCTTAACACTGATTTTTCAATCGTCTGATATCTGTGGAGTAATTGTTTTAACTTTTAATAACACTCGCAATGTAGTCTCATGTACATTCTGCCAAAATTTTATTAATTACTCTATTTTTGACATTGATTGTCACTAAGATGAGATTGCGAATAGATTGTGAAAGTTTGCAATTAGTAGAATTGGCCTTTTGTTATTTGGATTTGAAAAAATACAATTCGCCATATTTTATTCTCTAGAAAATAGTTATCTGACGATTAAAAAATAAGCCTTGAACATGTAATTTCGTAAACTACAGTTAAATAAGCTTAAACTTTTACTTTCAATTAAACTGGCTCCAATGGCTATCAAAGACACGATTGTCTCATTGTTTTCCCTCAGAATCATACCCAATATTTTGAAGCGGATATGCTTACAACTCCCCCTTTTAATAAAAACTTATATTCAATCGTCTAGTCGTCTAGATGCAGTCTAAGGGGTCCAGACGTCTTTTGTTAATCTGACCTTAGCTTATTTAATTTTCAAGTTGAAGGTTCCCCTTTATTCTTTTTCTTTGTTCTCATAATAGGTACGTCTGGATCGGGGAAGCCCTCAATAGCCTAGCTAATACAATTTGTCCTATATTGAGATAGGTTATTGCGTTAGAAGGTGACTCGGCTGGCGAGAACTATTCATAACACAGCTGTTTGAAAAGTATGAATGCGCAGGTTTGTTTTTGTGTGTTTGCTTGGTCTAGACTGGGTTTATAGGATTTGTGTTCTGTTAGAAACTATGGTTAGTTTTCTATACTATTCAGTTGATATTTCGAGTGTATCAATTATATAGCGTGCTTAACTAGGTCGCAGCTCTATGCAGAACGTTTTTTTATACTAGTCAATGTTCTTCACAAGCTAAAGGATTAGTTAAAAGAACGTTGAAATCAAAACATTTATTTCAATAACCTTTTACAGTCTTTTTGAATTGTAAAGGAGTCGGTAAGTTAGTCAGAAAGTTAAAGCTAGTTGCTCGTTCCAAATCTTTGACTGTCCTGCATTCAAGATAATATTATAGACTAGTTGTCTTACTTGTTGTATATTTGTTTAGTTTTCATTTTCAAGGATTGGAATGTAGGTAATTAACATGACTCAGTTCGTTTCTAGATTCGTTTATATGCCCACTGCTGAGCAAAAGTCTCCATTATTCCCATTGTATTTAGCTATTTTGTTCCAGAGCCAGTGTACCTACCTACCAAGTAAATCTAACCGTATCGTGTACCTATACCTTGAGTTTACTTACACTAGTATTATTCCGACATGTACCTACCTTTACACACAGAAATAAAAACAAAAGCGCCCTGATGGTGCTCCTAAAAAGTTGCTTTCAAAAAGGGTTCGAATGTTTTGACAGATCAATCCACCTCGTTCGAATGCTGTGCCATCTCCAATTCGATACACCTTCCCCTGCCAGCAATTACCATATGGCCAGGCTAAATATAGCCAGGATTGTATGCACCATAGCCACACTTACGGCTCCCACATGTTCGCAAGATGGTGGAGCCTTGGAGCTGAGCGGATTGACGCGAAAAAACCAGACGTCTTGTGTTACAGGATGCACTTTGAGTATTAGGAGCAACACTCGTCTTACCTCACAAATCCAAAGACAGTTTAATGTGTCGTTGTTCGAGTTACATTTTAATTGTGGTGCATTTACAAAACATAAATGTTCAGTTCCACTTCACCAAAAAAATATTTGCAAAAAACAACGAATTTTCAAGGTCATGCAGTCAAAAAATGATAACCAACGCCTACAGAGGTAATACTCAGGTAAAATTCACCGGTAAAGCTATACGTTGCCTTAACCCGCTAACAGGCGCTTGAAGAACAAGACAATGATAATTTGCGTAATATGGGTTCTTTTATAACTTTTTACGGATTTTTACATAATGTCATACGGCTATTGGATTTCTTAATTATTGCCAACTCCTATGTTTGATCTGATTGAAGACGCTTTGTTTTTAGCTGAGCAACTTGACCTTAGAATAAGTGAGTATTTAAGTAAACAAGGCGTTATAACTTTTCGTTTGGTTAAAAGACGATGTATTTTGATACTTACCATATTTAAAAACTTAATAGAAACTCAAAAAAAAAACCTTCTAAAAATAGTTAAACTACACCAAAATTACCTAAAATTCTTCTACCTTTAATTAGTA
Organism: Caradrina kadenii; assembly: GCA_947462355.1. Taxonomy (NCBI): domain Eukaryota; kingdom Metazoa; phylum Arthropoda; class Insecta; order Lepidoptera; family Noctuidae; genus Caradrina; species Caradrina kadenii. The sequence continues at coordinate 5,720,143 of OX381677.1, read as the reverse complement.
GATTGATCAAAGTATCGCTTTATTAATCATTTTATCTGTTAAGGCGGCAGGCGAAATCTTTTTACGGGATGTAAAAAGACCCATTACAAAGTCGTCCAATAAACATAATGTAGGTACATCAAACTGAGTAACATTGAGCAGATATTGTTTTATAAAACACCGAATTCATTCACAAGAACTTGCAGCAATAATTTCAGCCAGGAATAATTTACGTTTTTAGTTATTTTTTTAATAGACGAGATTTAGTTTTATTTAGGAAATAATAAAAATGAAATAATATATTGAAGGATAGATGAAGAATTTTAGGTACTTTTTGTTTAAGTCTCGTTTATTAACCTATGAACCTTTACCTCTGTGTCCATCAAAAATCCCGTCTAGAAATCTCATAATTTATACCCCACTAAAAAAAGACTCTACTGCAACTAAGTTAAGTATCAAAATAGTATATCAAACTATAATGCAGTTGTAGAGATGTAACAATGGTCATACTAGGACAGTGGCGCGTGCCACGACACAAAAGCTAAAGGGCACGCAGCTGGCGTGGGTGTATGTACGCACACACACACATACAAAAAGATCGGTTAGAGAAAAAAAAGATTAATTATATTTTATCAAAGAAATAAGTTGTATGGTAACGAAGATACTTATTGCAATGCTTTTGGTAACTGGAAATAATGTTTATTTTCAGATACTTTTTTTAAGTGGAAGATAATAATACATTATATAATTATTAATTCATGCCCTATTTCTCGATTCGTTTTCCAAAATTTGATAGTTGTATATTTATTGACCAACAAAATCTAACTGTTAAAATTTTGCAGCTGTTATTTAGAAATAACTAATGTATATTCTATCACACCTAGCGATACATTAATTATTAAAAAAATATAATATTAGTACTTTTCGCCATAGCCAGCATTATATTCCATTACCAATCCAACCCTCTGCGCCAGCGCAATAATTTCGGAGTTCCATTGAACCACGCGAACGGTTTTAGCTCGATTACTGAGCATGTGTGACCCTTATATGTATGTGTGTGTATATGGCACAATAAAGGTATGTGTTGGTATGTAACTGCAGCTTACACACACAGACATACCAGTAGTTGGGTGCGACACCCCATGAAAATTATATTGTCCTTTATACTGTTCAGGTTTAAGGGCATCGTTGCGGTTCAGAAGACAACGTTCGTAATTACAAAATTGCTTTTAAACATTCAGTGATACATCAACTATGGAACTTCAGACTTATTATGATTTAACATTTTAATTATGAACGAAAGTAAATTACTAAAGTTTTTGTGGCAGACAAAGTATTACTGTAGATATCTTTTTTAATGTTATAATTTTAACAAAAATGGTCAGTACGTAGGTAAGCATTAAATTTTATACTATTATAACAATGTCACACACAGCATATAAAGATTTGTTACATATCTAGTCCAAAAAAAACATGTCGATGACGATAACGTATAACATAAAATCCGCGCTCAAATAAAATTGAACAGGAACGCTGCCCCATTCCGCCCTTTGAAAGAGCATGTGTGCAACTAGTAAACGTAAGTACCCCTGTTGATCCCCCCGCGAGCCACCCCAGGTGCGTCCGCGCGGCACGCGCCATTCCTGTCGCGGCCGGCGCTCTGACGCCATCGTATAGTCCTACTCCACTTTACTACAAAACAGTTATTTTCTACGTGATCCAATCTAACCCAAGTCCGAAACTAATTCAAAATAAACAATCGTAACATGTGAAAACAGCTACTCATCGTGCCGAAATGAGTTCCATTGGCGTCGTCGTCTTCCGCAACTCGCCGCTCGGCAAAGCGCAGGTGCTTCAAGAATCCGTGAATAATACCGTGAACATAACAAACAATGATGCCAAACAAAACACCACACGTGAAATCATATTAGTGAGGCAGAAGAAGCCGAAGATTCAATCTGTACCAGCGACCGTTTCTGTGACGTCATTGGTGCGTGCTGCTGAACCTATTAAGTCACAAGCTACAGTGGCTAAGAAATCTCGGCCTTCTGAAAATAGTGCGGAAGAATCAGCGCGGTCACCAACACCTCTTGCAGTTGCCCGACGAAATGCGCGCGAACGTAACAGAGTGCGTCAAGTCAATGATGGTTTTGCCGCTCTGCGTAAACATATCCCGGAAGAAGTTGCATCCGCCTTCGAAAATGCAAACTCCAACCGAGGAGCCAACAAGAAATTAAGTAAAGTGGAAACGCTGCGTATGGCAGTCGAATATATACGAAACTTGGAGAGTTTACTGAACATCGGTCATGATAAAGAAAATTCATCACACCCGTCAATGGAATCGTTCCCGTCTCCAGCATCTTCATCACCGAGAGAGAATAGTCAAGAAAGAAGTTACTACTCACTGCATTCACCCGCAGTCGAAGATGAAGATATGGATGAAGATGAACTGGATGGTTCTATACATCTTCCTCAACAACAATATGTTGACTTGCAAGCTACGGAACAATTTCAGTTAGTAGCTACTCCAAACTTATATGACGAAGAAGAAGGTGCTGACCAGCCACTAACTCCATCATCCGACCTTCTTGGACACGAAGATATAAATCCTCATCTATTGGAAGGACATTTCGCATTTCCAAATTCTGCTGAACAGTTTACAGTGATTCCGGAACGACATTATTTAAGTGAATCTGATGTGCCTGTGAACGAGAGTGATTTCGAAGTTAAATATTCTGCTGTAATGAATCAGCAACTACATCACACTTTCACTGAAGAGGGCAGTCTGCCGTCTATTAATCCTGGTTTAATTTTGGCTCATAATGAATATAAATTCAAGGCAGAAGAGAACTCATTCGTTGAAGACCAGTTCAACGATGACATAGACCTAAAGAAAGAACTTCCTGATATTCACGTCACACCAGAAGACAGAGAGCAGTTTGAGGAAACCCTAAAATGGTGGCAAGAGAAAACTAGACAAGCGCGACTATTGAAGCATAACAATAATAAGAATTAACTTTTAGGATCTATTTATACTTAGTTCTTGTGTAGATAAATGTAATTGAAGATATTTATTGCGATAGAAGTATAGTGTAGGTGTAATAAAACATAACATACAGCTGTTAGTGCCAAAGTCGGTTGACGGCGCAGGCGCAAGGTGTGTCGTAACGGTCGACAGACGAGCCTGCACTTCAAGCTTTGTACATTGATCATGTTATTTTTATGTTATTCGAGTAATTTAGTTCAATGACTTAGATAATCCAGTGTATTTTAATTACAGAGAAAAGCTCTCGTGGTTAGTTCAAATATTGTAAATACAAGTTCCAAAGGGCACCTCTTAATACAAATGGAAAAATTTAACTTAGTGCCTTCTATTTTAATAAACATTGTGATGTTAGATTTTAGCTTTACGATAATAAATGAATTAGTTCCTTCAAAGTGTTTTTCATTCATATTTATTGAGGTTTGAATTGTATTTTTTATCTCCGAGACTTAATTGAGTGCTTTCGTCACATAAACATAAAGCACACTATTTTCAAGTTGGACACATAAAGCAGTAAAATCAGTCTCTAAGAATAATCTTAGAGACTGATTTTACTGCTTTATGTGTCCAGGGGCAAGGGCATCTAATAATAGATGCCCTTTACATTACTAAAAAAACATTAAATACGTTTTCTTTAAATGGACTCCCATGAGATCCATTTCTCTAATTTGTCAATAGCCAATAATGATCTAGCCAACCCATTATACACACTCCTTTAATTCCAACCCCATTGAGACAAAGACCCTTATGCTAATGCAACCAAATCATTTGACAGTAAATGACCTACTTAGAGGGCTGCAGCTTAACATAAGCCGCTACGGTCGACTTCACCGTCGCCTAAACCTCTTGTAAACTAAGGATTAAACATTAGATGATTAGATCTTAGATCTTTTGAAGCTCTGTGTTGAATTTTAGAGTCTGCTAGATTTGATTTTTTCAATGGTAGATTATAAAAAAAGAATGCTTTCATTTGTACTATTTTAAAAGTATAGATTAATAAATAAAAAATAAACGATCATACAAAATTCATTGTATTCAATGCTACCAATAAAGTTTTCGTCAAACAAAAATCATAACCTTCAGTTAACGAAATTGGTGGAGTCCGCCGAAAACCCGAGCCGTTAACGGTAAGGCGATAGCGCTATTATGATTGTAATGTGCCGCCGTTATCCCGAATAAAAAATACCAAGTTTCAAGGGAGAGCTACACAAACGGGTTGATTACGACTTGGGTCGAGCTTACAGATTTAATTTTTGTGTAGTCGATTTAAAATTATGATTTAAGTCCATTTTAACTGTCGATTTTAAAGATAGTGTACCGACATAGCGATATATAATATTTTAGTCACATTCTAGGCAACAAGTCATTAAACTGGATAACATTTAGTAAATACCTAGGATAAATGTACTATAACTAAACAATACTAATACAAATAGATACCATCATCTGCTTAGCCTTTTCCCAACTACGGTGGGGTCGGCTTCCAGTCTAACCAGAGACAGCTGACTACCAGTGTTTTACATAGAGCGACTGCCTATCTGACCTCCACAACCCAGTTACTGGGCAACACGATACCTCTTGTTAAACTGGTTGTCAGATTTCCTTGCTTCTGACTATCCGTAACGACTGTCAAAGATCTATGAATGATGATGGAGTCTGGTAATAGATTTTAAATTACGTATCATTTTGAAATTATTTTAATTTACGGGAAACCGACCAATGTCTAACATAGACATTAGTATAATTTTCCTATTTACAAAATTTCGTCGTGTTTCATTACTTTTAGACCAAAATATTATTATACGTACTACCTTTTTAAAGAGCGCGTTATAATCGTCGCGAAAATCTCCTTCAGTTGATTTTTATTATTGCTTGCTTGGTAGGTATCCAGATTTTTTTTAATCAGTATGAGAATGAAACACATTAAAGAGATTGTATTTTGTTACTATTTGTTGTTTGTTATAATATGTACTTACGTTAGAATAAAATCGCTGAAAAAATATGTCGTTCATGTTTAACTTTTTCAACGAGAACTAAATTTTACGTTCTTGAGCAAAATAACGGAAGTTTTGCTTTGGCCTTCCTTCAGCAAAATAACGGAAGTTTTGCTACCGAAAAATGCGATGAATTTCAAAGTTAGTAAACATGAAAGTTCGCCTATTTCTTCCTGCGTTTGTTTCGTTCCGCACGCTTCTTGTATCCGGGACGGTAAGAATGTTAATTTCTCCCAAAAAAATTTTTTCAACATCAAAATATCGCCATATTTATGGGGTAGTTGCACGCTATTTTGACTTCCATTTAAATATTTTCCGCTTCATTCGTCAAGCTGTTTTTAAATGATTAAAATTTTTGATGCACATGGGTGAATATCGATCTTAGTTAGCTGTGAGTTCCTGCACCGTAATGATTAAATACAAAAGTAGGCAACGGAGGTAAGAAAATAGGTCACTCGTATAATCTGCCGGTTTATTCTGTAGTAACAAGGTAAACCGGTGAATTTTGGAGAAGTGAGGTTTCAGTTCTTAACATTATCTAGAGGAATGACTTGTTAACTCGATTTTAATTCACCAGTTTACCGATTGAGATTTTTACAGAATACCACTACTAGTGAATTATTTGAGTGACTAGTACAGTATTAGCTCTAGACAGTAAGGAATTTTAATTACCTTATTTGTTGAACATATCACAAACGCATTACTCAAAAATGTTTAACTTGAGTTCGTCAGTCACAACAATTACTATACAAATAAAACTAACTGGCACAACATGATTCATCTGACGGAATAATAAATGTATAATGATGAAGGTATTACAATTATATTGTACTTATGTTGTGTACGTTTCACTTAATTTATGTCAATATTTGTACTTTTTTCGTTTCTAATTTGGTTGTTTTACCCTAGTCTCTTGACTCTAGTTTAGGTCAGTGGTGACAAAGACAAAGTCGACGATGGAGTGAGCCTACCCAGAAAAAGCCTGTTTTCGCTGACTTTGAAGAGATTAAGGCTGAAAGTGTTCGGAAAAACACGCTATTTGTTTACGTTTATACCATAATTAGCACCTTTTTTATTTTTATTATTAATAATTAGCACCACATTGACTGGTAGGTAATGTCTAAGGCATAAAGTTCAACTTTGTAATTTTTTTGCATTTCGATTTCTTTTTTAACTGTCTCGTTAGCCTAGTAGTCCCAAGCGCTACTTCTACGCTAGAGGTCTTGGGTTCGATTCCCAGGTCGAGCAAAAAGTGTTATTGGGTTTTACTATGAAATTCTCAGTAGCAGCTCGGAGTTAGGATTCGTGCCCAGTTAATGGCAATAGTCTTGCCCCCTGTTACATGGGACCTATACATACCGGCGAACTGGGGGTGTACATTGTTCCACCTCTGTCTAACCCTTCGCGGAATACAGGCGTGATGGTACGTTGTTGTATATTTCAATGTTTATTTTTTGCGATCCCACTTGTATTCACTTTTTACCACGACCATCCAGCTAGAGGCAAATGTCTTCAAAACAACAGTTATCTCTCTAGATAGACTACATACCTAACAACGTCCTCAATGTAAGGTCAGCAAAGGAATAAAATTAATCGCCAAATAAACAACGGTCGAAAGTTCTCATTTAAAAATGTTAAAAACACATATTTTCTTGAGCAAGTGGCTATTATACTTTGAAACAAGTGTCCTCTTAAACCGATATCTTTGTACCGTTATCTGCAGTTTAGTTAAACGAAGGTTTATTTAAACTCTACTACTATCTGATCGTAGATTATTACTGCACTTAAAACACTTGGGAGCCGTTTTCAGAACTTTGTATGTCATTTCCAGTGCCATGAAACAAGTGCATCTTCTGTAGGTACATAGTGTTTTAAAATTAGTTCTACAAAATAATTATTTCACTTATTATTTGCTAATAAAGGTAACATTTTTTAATGCCATCACCATGAATTGTTTTCTCAATGTTTAGTATCCTTAACATAAATATGTATTATAAATGCGAAACAGAATTTGTTTATTTATTTGTTTGTTACACTTTTACGGCTAAATTACTGAATCGCTTTTGATGAAATTTGGTACAGACTACGCTTGAACCTCAAGGATGAACTACTGTTTTATTCACGACGTCGTCTACACAGGCAAAAGTTGACATAATTATTTATATTTTTTATAATCTTTTTTTTTTATTTGTTGGGGATAAAAAACATGTACATGTCAATTTATAGTTTATCAGAACTCTTTCTATAAAAATCTTGCAGAAAATTATTACCTGACCTAATTACTTATTAATAATTATATTACTAATCGATAATTAGGTAATAGGTCACTTTTTTATACTTTTATAATTGCAAAGCATGCACTAAGTAGGTTCATTCACGTAGGTACCCTGCACGTGACAAAGTTCTTCAATGCAATAAATTAAGTCAGTAATCAGGTTATGCGATGCGTGGGAATGGCGGGTCCCTTGCATCACAAAACCTACGAGGAAGATATCCTGATCGATGCCGCACGGAAAAAAGTCCGTTACGAGCCGCTATGCCTTTTGTTGTGTTCCGTATAGTGCGCGACACACGACTTGATACTTGGACCAGATTATAATGTTTTAATGTTAGAAATAATTTTATCTTATACTATTTAATATAAACTAGTTTTTATTGTTGTCGCACCTATAGATTCCCGACTTGTTTTATAACTACAATAATAATTAAATATTGTATCATATTTTATGTCGTAAATTTTCTTTCAAATACTCGATAAAGTAAGATTTTTTTTTGTTACAATTTAGCTATTATTTACCTCAATATAAATAGTTTTAAAATAGATTCTCTCCTTATAACACTTCCTTCTATTATAATCATAAAACAGAAATATATTTCTACAGATACATCTTTATTAAAACTTTCCTACAGACGTTAGAATTCTAAAGATCAAGACTACTTAATCGGACATCACGGCAAAGTAAAGTCAAAGAAGCTACCCTATTGTTGTATAATATTTATTCTTGCGTGGATCTCCCCGAAGTCTTTCAGCGAGGTCGTCGCCATTGTCACAGGGTTCATGGGAACCAGCAAAAAACGGACTTTACCTTTAGGGTACTACCGAATTCACTAAAGAAACTGAATAAGCACTTTTTCTACACACGTTCGCGCATCCACGTGTTCCAAGATTAGTATGACGTATATTTTTGTATTTAATAATCTGTGCATCTTATGCAAAGACCCTCGGGGCAGAAAGTGGAGGCTTGTACGAAAAAATGTATATGTTTGTTTATTTAATTAACAAAGATGACGTTCCTTCGCGGTAGCAAATCCTTTTGCACGTGAAGACCCCCTGTCGCGCCCTGTCATAGGTACTGTAGGGGTAGAAAGATGTTACTACTATTGAAATAGGTATTTTTGTGCTTAATTTATTGGATTATTAATCTCATTTATTTATTTATATTTTAAATATTTATATAAAAATAAAAACAAAAAAAAATATTTCAATTGATCAATAACTTATTTTACATTATTACGTATTTTAAGTTTTGCTGACAGGCGTAGTCACGGTCTGTCTCTTTCTTCTTTATATTAAATCTAGCAGTTATCTTATAGCATAAAAAACTTAAAAGAGTTTGAATTCAGCCTACTTAGACAGAGCCTTTACGCCTACGCATGGAGTCAGTATCAAAAATGTGTAACCTCGAACGACAATGATTCTTTATCTATACTAATATTATAAAGCTGAAGAGTTTGTTTGGTTGAACGCGCTAATCTCAGGATTAATTTAAAAATTTAAAAAAATATTATGGTGTATTAAAAATATTTGTGGTGGATAGTCCATTTATCGAGGAAGGCTATAAGCTATATAACATCACGCTACAACCAATAGGTGCGGAGCAGTAACTAAAGACGTAACCTAATGCGGGTGAAAAAACTATGCGAACGAAGTTGCGAGCAGAAGCTAGTTATGTATAAAACCTTGTACTTACTATCATGTAAATAGTAGATATTAGACTAGACTTCAGAAAATATCGTTACCAAACCTCAGGTACAATTTTCGAGTATTTGACTAAGATAATTATCTTATAACATGAATAATCTTGACACTCTGATGGTTTAATTTAACTAGGCAAGACCTTGAAGCCCACAATATTACATTATTATATTGAATTATTTCTAAAAGCAAACATTTGAAATCAAATAATGATAATAATTGGTGTCAATTGATCAAGATAACTGTACTCATAGATCCTAGTTGTTTAGAAGATAGTGCAACATGACTGTAATTATATTTCTTAAATTTGAATTATTTCTATATCACTTGGTTTTTTGTATTTCATTTTACACATACACACTATGACTGTAGCAAATAAATTTAATTATTTATATGTTAGGCAATAAGACTTTAGAATGTACTAGGGTTCAAGGTGCTTTTCATTTGCACTAATTAAATATTTTAATTGTTACAAATATTCAAGGCAGCGTACCTGCAATTTCTAGCTTTGTAGCCTCACGTAACTCTTTGACTGTAAAAAAAAAATACCGCAGAAAGAAATGAAAGTAACGCAACAATATATTTTTGTGTTTCCGACGTGGGGCCAGATTGTTTGAGATAGCAGACAGTGAAATTACGCCAGGTTCCCGCAACAGTACTGGCAGTGACGCCATACGGCATGCGCAGGCGCACCATAACCATCTGGCGATCAACAGAGATTCAACAAAAACTACAAATTAGCTCTCGACTGTAGAAAAAGTTTGAGTCATGGTGGCATATGCTTTTGTTTGTTCATAATTAGTGTAATTCAATTGTTGGTAAACAAAACACGTGCGTTCTGACTGTTTTTTTATTAGGTATATTTTTAAATGTTACTTCAACCTATCTAACTTCAAATAATTAAGCTTAATGTCTGTTCTAACATAATCATAATATGACCGCTAAGTGAATATCTTTAAATCTAAAAGATTTTTCTTTCAAATTAATAGTTATAATTACAAGGGAGAAAAAACAATTCCTTATTTAACATTTTTAATATGCCATTATATTTCACTATAAGCTAAAAATAACTTTTAAAGTAATCAAGTAGAGAAACAGGCAAGACGTACTGACATAACGCAAAAAAACCGCCAACACATAATTAAACCCGGTGTTAAATAACGCCAAACTTATACCTCGAAAAATATTTTAAACCAAAGTTTACTACTGGTATAACTTTGCTCCTTGTTATTAACAAGGGGGGTAACAAATATTAAATGGAAAATTCCATGTTTTATAGTTCCAAACGAAAACAGAAAGTAGCTAGTGCGTGTTCAAAACCATGTGCATTACGAAAGACCCAATTATGATACTCGAAATAGAACAAGCTAAACCAAGTCATGTGTCTCTCTACGGAAGTATGCTATCCGGTGTAACGTGTTACATAAACGTTTATGATAGTCTTAATACCATATGGCAGATTACCATAACTGACATAATTTTTATAATTTAATTGGGTTGACCTCAATTGATTTTCTCAACTGCAAGAGTGCAGTTTCGTAGTTTTTTTTAGTTTAAAAGAAGTGCCTTGCAAAGAATTTAAAAATTGAATTGAATTGATTGAATTTGATTGATTTTTTGAATTGATTGAATTGACCGTTTCATCAAACATTTTAGCTGAGGCGCTGCGTGCCACAAGTTCGATTCCCGCATGGAACAAATATTGATTTTCTCAACTGCAAGAGTGCAGTTTTGTAGCTGTTTTTTTAGTTTAAAAGAAGTTCCTTGCAAAGAATTTAATTATTAATCGATTCTTCAAACATTTTGGCTGAGGCGCTGCGTGCCACAGGTTCGATTCCGCATGAAACAAATATTTTATGGCTTACAGATAGTTGTACCGGGTGTGCCTGTTTATGTATATGAGTTTATATGTTTGTAAACGCACCCATTATACAAAAAAAACATCCTAGTAAGTCTTCAATGTTTATAAAAAAACGGGCCAACTGCAAGTCGGTCTCACACCTCGAAGGAAAAATTCCGTTTCTTGTATGGGAGCCCCCTTAACTATTTATTTTATTTTGTTTTTTAGTATTTATCGTTATAGCAGCAACAGAAATACATCTTCGGTGAAAATTACAACTAACTATCATGATTCATATAATACAGCCTGGCAACAGACGGACAGACGGACGGACAGACAGCGGAGTCTTAGTAATAGGGTCCCGTTTTACCCTTTGGGTACAGAACCTTAAAAAAGACAAATTTAGGTGATTTTGGCCATAGCGAAAGTAATTTGGACATAAACCCTTCGTTATGGTGATTGGCTTTACGTAGATGGTTGATTACCTGCATTGAACAATGGCTCGCGTTACCGCGATTCGTTCCGTCCAATAATTCTACTTGGAGAAAATTTGACGTAATTAGGTTAAATCTAACGTAATTATACGAGATTAGAAGCAACCCGTTTAGATATTATAACGTCGTTTTCAGATAAAACAGAATTATAATTTTTCTTTTAACGTATGCAAATAAAAGTCACTAATGCATGAAGTTTATGTTGTGGATTCGTAATTCATACTACATATTCAGTGGTGACTTGTACGTAGATACGAACTACATGCGCGACGTTATGGAAATGAGCAAATACTAATTTATAAAAACAAAGAGTTCAAAGAATCTCAAAAATTTATTCAGACCTTTTTTTTTATGCTTGTCGTTGTGCAAAATCATTCGGAGTTTAATTACCTTCTCACTTACCTACGTTTTAACTTGTCGATATCATGACTGTCCTGTACTTTCAGAAATAATATTTTTTATTCGTTGCGTATGTTGAATTTAGGTGTACTTCTACAGAGATCTTGCGTTGGTACTTATAGGTACCCCAGTTGCGTCCTCTAATCTTTTCTGATTAATTTCGTTGGCTATCCTAGACTTTTGAATCGTTGCTCCGGGACTCGTCGAGCTTCATTACCTCGGCGCTCTTCTGGCGGTCCCCACTGTTGATTCTGGCTTTTTGCGTTACCCACTCACTACAATCTTTTTGATTTTCCAGATTTATTTATTTATAAAGCATTGCTTTAATAAAGGCATGAAAGTAGGATTAATGCTGTGGAGATGCGTTCCTTGCGAAGTATGTGTGGTGTAACTTTGAACGACAGAGGAGGGAATGAAATTATACGAGAACGTTGCGGATTAAAAGAAGATGTAGTGACAAAAATAGAAAAGAGTATGCTTAGATGGTTTGGTCATGTTGGGGGAATGAGTGAAAGGCGACTAACACCAGGGATTTATATGTCAGATGTAAGTGGCAACGCCGGGAGAGGACGTCCTAGAAAGACCTACCATGACCTAATTGGTGAGGTTTTTCAGAAAGGTCGGGTGCGCAGTACTCGTAACCGGCGTGCTTGTATGAACAGATGTATGAACGTGGACGAGGCGAAGGAAGTATGTAAGGATCGTAGCAGGTGGCGTTCTGTGGTTTCTGCCTACCTCCATGGGAAAAAGGCGTGAGTTTATGTATCTATGTTAATAATTTGAAAACTTCACGTTAATTATTTATTTAACGTATTATAATATTAGTTTATATGCAAGGTGCATGTGTTATGTAGTTTGGTATGATATAGAAGATATACAAATATTACCAAAAAATATTATTTAAAAAAAAGTACCTATGTATGACGTTTCTTGCCAATTATTCTTCATTCGAAACTACATTTTGAAAGCAGCGACTAGATTCAATTGTTTTTCTTGTAAATGACGTTCAAAAGTTATTTTGAATAGCATAATAACACATACCATCAAGCCTTTATTCCCCGAAGGGTTAGGCAGAAGTGTAACAATGTACACCCACAGTCCGCCGGTATGTTTAGGTCCCATGTAATAGGGGGCGAGCCTATTGCCATTAACCGGGCACAAATCCTAACTCCGAGCTGCTACTGAGAAATTCGTAAAGAAACCCAATAACATTTTTTGCTCGACCTGGGAATCGAACGCGCTTAGGACCACTAGTCTACCGAGGCAGTTCAGTTGTAATAGCATAAAAGAAATAACTAATTTGACTTTGCACCTTCGTAATCACTGTTCGACGACCATTAGTGTTGTTTGCCAACATTTTTAATGTAGGTACACACTTAGACAACAGCCAATTTCATTTGGTTCCACTTAGCTTCACATCTACGTAACTGGCGTTACAGAATTCAGGAACTGTTTCGCACTTTTTATTAACGAGTTTTTCTTTTTATCAAAGCATTTTCTATAACATTAAATAATTCAAATATTAGGAATTTTGTGCGGAGATTGATTACGGAGCAAAAATTTTCCTAAAATATGGAAAAAAAAGGAATAAAATAAATAATAATTTGTCATTTTTTTTTAAACCCGCCGGAATCACGGCTAGCATAGCGCACATGTCAGTTACGCGAGTCGGGTGCATGTCAACCTTGCTTCCTATGCACATTGCGCGTGCGCACGGTCACGTGTTCAATGCAATAAATAATTCAGCTAACGTGTGCACGATACGAAGAAATAATACCGCGTTTTGGAATATAATTAGTACAATTATTGTTCGTGAATTATTGGAAGGTCATAATGAGTTTAGAAAATGTTACAAAGTCGTTTCATATTACCGTTTAGCGGTCATTTTATAGTTAGTAGAAGCAATAATCAGGTTATCAATAGGAATAAAAAATTAGAACGTATGGATAGAAAACCACAAGACGGTGATTAAAAAAATAAATTTGGTAATTGGTTCATTGGTTTGGTTGGTTGGTTGTTGTTTCGGAGGTGGTAGGTTGGTCTTGGTAGGTTGGTTCTCAGTAGCAGCTCAGAGTCAGGATTTGTGATACTACATGGGACTTAAACATACCGGGGCGAACTGTGGGTATACATTGCTACACCTCTGCCAAACCCTTTGGGGAATACAGGCGTGATGGTATGTATGTGGTACTTAAAAATTTGTAGCATTTTAAAAGATCATTTTCATGATTGCTTTTATCCGTCTCCTGAAAAGACCTCCGTTTATTTAATTAAATACATGTAATCTGTAGCCATAAAGATCCAATGCGATTGTATGGGTTCCCAACCGGGCACGGCCTCACCACACATCGTAGTAAATGTACCTACTTAAATTATCTAAACCAACCCAATGCTCCATTGTCAAATAGTTTAGTTCAGAGTTCAAATTAGCAACGAGTTTATCTATATTTTTAAATGACGAACGATTGCTTTTAGCAAATTATTCCACTAGGGAATAAAACCAAACGGAAATATTTAGACCCAATCAAAATAATATTTGTTTGTCGAAGACTTGGAAACCTTGAATTTCCTTTTTTGCTATTCGCAAGTAATAAATTTAACTGAGTAGGTAAGTCGTATACAGACTGGTAGATAAACCGGTCACTGACGTAAATGTTATTTTTAAAATATTAATTTCACTATATTTTGACTGCCCCGTTGGTCTCGTGGTCGCAAGCGCGGCTGTTGAGCGTGGGGTCCCGGGTTCGATTCCCAGGTCGGGCAAAAATTTTTATTGGGTTTTTCCATTAGGATTTGCTCAGTTGCAGCCAGAAGTTTGGAGGTTGGCGGTGTGACACCCCCGTGCCTCGGAAAGCACGTAAAGCCGTTGGTACTGACTGTCATTCGTAGATCTTTGACAGTCGTTACGGATAGTCAGAAGCCAGGAAGTCTGACAACCAGTCTATCCAAGAGGTATCGTGTTGCCCAGTAACTGGGTTGCGGAGGTCAGATAGGCAGTCGCTCTATGTAAAACACTGGTACTCAGCTGCATCCGGTTAGACTGGAAGCCGACCCCAACATAGTTGGGGAAAGGCTAATCAGATGATGAGAAGGAGGCAAGTTTGTTGATGCCGAATATGTTTCTCTGTAAAGATAACAGATATTGTTTCTACTAATAACAACATGTCGTTAGCGTGTAAACAGAGACTTAGGTATATGCTCGGTATTATCAGACGATGCATCATAGAATCGCGTTTATTTACTATTAGTCTTGTCTGAATTTATCTTGTTATCCAGTGAATCATACTTGTTGACTGTGTTAATGTGCGATTAGAGATACCGGGTATTCTGCGACCGATGTCACTTGCTTTTATGAACTGTCAATTGTGTGCTAGATGTTAGGTACTAAATAAAATCTTATTAAGTACTAGCTTTTAGTAGCTAGCGACTTCGTCCACGTTAGCTCGGAGTTAGGATTTGTGCCCGGTTAATGGCAATAGGATCGCCCCTATTACATGGGACCTAAACATACCGGCGAGCTGTGGGTGTACATTGGTACACTTCTGTCAACCCTTCAGGGAATACAAGCGTGATAGTATATATGTATAAATGTATGTTCGTCCACGTAAATGTCGGTTATATTTAAAATTTAATCATGATGCGAAAGACACGTGGCGTCATATATTATCATAAGAACGTTATTGAAAGGGCAAGCTAGCGAACAAACTCACTTTATAATATTAGTTAGGATGTAAACATATTTAATATCTATCTATAAAACATTACACACATTACGCACATGTAAATAGGCTTTAAATATATTGATGAATGATACTATACATAAAATATATTGATAATTGATGATACATTGATGAGCACGGGGATGTCACACCACCAACTTCCAAACTCCGCAATGCTACTGAGCAAATCCTAATGGAAAAACACAATAACACTTTTTGCCCGACCTGGGAATCGAACCCGGAACCCCACGCTCATCAGTCGCGCTTGCGACCACGAGCCCAACGGGGCAGTTTAAATCTCCTTCTGAGTTCAAGAATTAATTAATTTGCCTAACCTACTACACACATACATAAACTCACGCCTTTTTCCCATAGGGGTAGGCAGAAACCATAGAACTCCACCTGCTACGATCCTTACAAACTCGTTTTGCGTCGTCCACGTTCATACATCTGATTATACAAGCACGCCGGTTACGCGTACTGCACACCTGACCTTTCTGAAGAACCTCACCAATAAGGACTAGCCTAATTCATACTAGTAATAATTTCCGCGACCAAATTTCGATTCCTTCGGCCAATCTCAATAGAGACTAGCCAAGTGTGAGCGCAAATACAGGTGCACTCCGTCCTCCCTCACTTTGGGGAGGCCATAGGTAGTTCTGAAAAAACGAGCCAATCCACTATCTTCCGACAGTTAAATAAATGACGTTAAACTAATTCAATATGCTTAATATGTTACATTACTTTCCAGCAAAAACAGTTCAATACACGTACCAAACTTATTTGTAGAATAAATTAATCTGTATTAACATACATACAGTCCATCACGCCTGTATCCCCCGAAGGGTTAGACAGAGATGTACCAATGTACACTTACAGTTCGCGGGTATGTTTCAGTCCCATTTAATAGGGTTCGAGCCTATTCCCATTAACCGGGCACAAATCCTAACTCCGAGCTGCTACTGAGAATTTAATAGAAAAACTCAATAACGCCGGACAGTCGCGCTTCGGACCACTACGCTAACGAGGCAGTTCATTGGTAATTGTTCATTGGTTTAGTGGTGTATGGTCTAATTGAAATAAATGATTTGACTTTGACTTTGACTTTGACATTCTGCATCAAGTATCCAAAATAATTACAATTGCTTTTTGCTCATAGAACTAAAGCAGAAAAGCAAGAAAGCAGAAGATTGACAATTTAATTCGGGAAAAATACGTCCACGTTACTATTTGTTTAGCTAATGACACACCAACGCGACAATGTTTGTGGTTTGATAAGTTATTTAAATAAGCCGGCAATATTTCTTATTTCGTAGAGATAAAGAGATTTACTGCAGCAGGTTAAACTTACATTTACAATTAAAATAGTACACATTACAATTAAAACACAAAATTACAAATTTTAAGTAACCCCCGACAGTAAAATAAAAATCCCTACCGCAGCTAACAAAAGAACTTTGAAACCGCTCTGAACCGATTTCCATCAAATATAGCTAAGACACTCCCGACTGATATAACTTTCAAAAAAAAACTGGGGGCTCCACGAAAATAGTAATCATCATAAAAGATATCGACATGGGACTTTAACCATCTCCTGATATCAAACAAATGATTAACATTTTATACTTCCCATTATTTATACAAATATCAATTGTCAAGTAATATAATTATTAATAAAAAATACACATAAAACCAGTTTTGATTATTTTAGGGCTCCGTGAAATATTTTGTTGACCATAAGGTTCCGTGACCAAAAAAGTTTGAGAGCCGCTGCTGTACAATATATCTTTCGGCTTCATGTCTGCTTTTACAACCGCTAAGTCCTTATTAAGAATAACTATGTTACTGAAAATTATCTATATAGCACGCAGCCACGCACGTATATTACCGAATCGATTAATATCTTACTGTAATTTACAGCCAACCATTTCAAATGTAAGACATTCTGATTACCTAATTTGACTTCTTTCATTTCAGTAGTGTTATCAATATTTATTGAGTCTAGCCAGCTTGATAACGCATCAGTTTGGCTGTGAAGTCCACAACTTTTTCAAATTTGAGAATTACCTTGACAAAGGTTCTCTATATTATAATATTATTATAATATAAGATAATTACACTGACTATTGATCACTAAGCGTGCTCAATTCGGATTGATGATTCTGTGCTTATATACGTTATAAGTTCAGGTTTCCTCACGACGTTTCCCTTTACCGAAGTCAATTATGTCCAAGATCTTTTAAAAAATTGAACAAGTTACATCGATAGAATGAAGTTGGTGGTGTGATATCCCCGTGTTTCGGAGAGCTTCGGTTTCGGCCCGGCTGCCATTCGGAGATCTTTGACTGTCGTTACGTGTATTCAGATAAAGCTGACCCTAATTTTGTTCTATTCGTAGGTACTCGTATATCTTTGTTTTCCAAACATATAATTACAACATACATACAAGTATTCCCTGTATTCCCCGAAGGGTTAGGCAGAAGTGTGCCAATGTACACCCACAGTTCGCCGGTATGTTTTGGTCCCATGTAATATTAACCGGGCACGAGTCCTTGAATCAATTATATTTTGGTATTTTAAACCAATGTTTTTACTTATTCTTTATTTTAGGTAATTACATAACTGAAATCACGCAACACGACACGTGTAATAATAAATCATATGCAACATTGGTATCATATTATCTAAATCACATATATCCAACCAAGGCCTAACTAGGACACTTGAACTGTTATCAGTAAATTTGTATAGTTCCAAATATGAAATCGAAAATAGGAAACCAAAAAGTGAAAGATTCTTCCTAACCCTTTGTACCTCGCTACACAAACAGAGGGTAATATTTATGATTTCGCTTTCATTTTTATAGGTAACGATTCCACCCACTTCGAAGGGTTCAATAAAATTCTAGTCAAGTTTTTTTCTGTCTATTCCACTTCTAATTGATAGCACGTGCATGGTTTCCGCTCAGCCACGTGTCCTATTGTAAATTATTAAAATATTCGTTCCGCTCGAATTCCATCGTGCCCTTTAATAGCGATGATATGATATGCAAGTAGCACAGAACGGGATAAAATAAACTAAAGCACAGGAACCACTTGACATGAAAATAAAGGCAATTTTCTGATGCATGCTTTATTTTTAAGTTTTGCTTGACGGGAGGGTTGCTCTTTTTATTGGCTGGTTATTCGAATAAAAAGCGGAACACAAGCCTTTAAAATTTATTATAAATCTACATTTGAATGTGGAACCTTTAACCATCAATCGAATATAGATACGTAGTCGTTACCGACGCGACAGCCGCACATGTTCATTAACAAGTTCCTCACACTTTACTTCATAAACACTCAAGTCCTCTATAAATAGACTGATCCAGTCTCCAGATGTTTTCCTGGTTGTTTTTTGTCCCCGAACATGTCGCGTACCAACGTGGGAACTTGAATCTGGAAAAAATCTTCACAGATGTAGCGAATCTTGGTCTCATAGACCACGTGTCTGACAGGAAGAATTGATAATTTATGTTGGAGACGCGTGCCACTTATGCCACAGACTAAACGTAAGTTAACGGACTGTGAAATTGATCTACCGTTTTTATTGCATGGTGCCGATAGACTGGACACCCTTCTTGTAAACGTCTTACAACAATTCATTTGTTCAGTTTTGTAGGTTAAAAGTAACATATACCATCACGCCTACATTCCCCGATTAGGCAGAGGTGTAACAATATACACCCACAGTTCGCGGGTATGTTTAGGTCTCATTAGGGGGCGAGTCTATTGCCATTTACCGGGCACAAATCCTAACTCCGAGCTGCTACTGAGAATTTCATAGACAAACCGAATAACACTTTGCTCGACCTGGGAATCGAACCCAAGACCTCTAGCGTAGCAGTCGCGCTTAGGACCACTAAGCCAACGAGGCAGTTAAAAGAGGTTAAAAGTAGTAGCATTTATAAGTAGGTTATGTGTTCAATTAGGCGCGTCATATTTAATAGTGTTACCTACTTTCGTAATCGTCATATTGTGTAGTAGGGGTTAAGTCAAGGTTTGTACATAAATGTTCTTTTATGCAATAAGACTTGATTCGTTTTATCAATTTTAGAGCAAAATGGTGTAAATATATTTTACTATTTAATTCATGGTCAGCAAGATCAATAATCTGTTGTAATATAAGCTATATAATATCACGCTAGGACCCCCGAGAGCGGAGCAGTAGGTAACCAAAGACGTAAAAAACCACGCGGTCAAAGTTGCAGGCAGTATAATTTTGTCCACGGTCAAATTCAAAGATCCTAAATATGCATAAAATAAAGAATGACACAACCTTTATCCAATTTTATTGATCTGCTATCTTTACACATTAAACCTAAAAAGCTTATAATTATCTTACCTGAATCTGAAGGTTCATGCACCTGCATGAACCTTCAGATTCAGGTAAGAAAATGAAATCTATTTACATAAATACAAATGTTACTTAGCGCTTTGGCTAATTCTTTTTTTTTTGGTGTGTTCATAATTTACCGGACAAAGTTTTTATGAAAACATTTTTTTGAAAAATTCAACGGATATTTCAAAAATTTTTGGTTCGAAAATAATTTAATAAATTACAATGTAAATTTTGAAACTATTATTGCATACATACCATCACGCCTGTATTCCCTGATGGGTTAGGCAGAGGTGTACCAATACTAATGTGCACCCGCAGTTCGCCGGTATGTTTAGGGTCCTTTTAATAGGGGCGAGCCTATTATTGGAAATTGCAATAATAATAGTTCATTATGATACAAGTGAGAAGAATTTGTTATCATGGTCAAGAATGGATTGCAACTCAAACCAATGCGTCGGTGAGGACATAATGTAGCCAAGAGTGTAATTAAAAAATGCTCATGAGTATACGATGAGCATACGATGTACGAATATACAATGTTTTTTCAACACACTAGTGAGGAATAAACATTGTTATAAATTCAACGATGCGACAACTCTTACAAAATGTTAAAGAAGTATTAAAAAAATTTATAAAAGTGTAATTATGACTAAGTTTCTCTACACTATCTACCTGTCTACTCTAAAAATATAAATATCTTATCATAAAAGTAAAGGTTTTTTACTAAATTTATCGATATTCCGCTTATTACCTAAGCACATAATGCCAATTTAAGCATCACAATGAGATAGCTAACATTACGTAAAATACCTTCTTATCATTAGTTTAAACAAAAAAATGTTTAATCATACTGACGACGAAAACTGTAGAACAAGAGAAAACGGAAAAAGATTTTGGAAAAAGTCGATTCTCGACAACTCTCATATAGCTTCTACCACTCTGCGAAAATCGTCGCCCCAACGAGCCTGACGTCCCACCTTACGCTTACCGATTCGCGGTCTCTACTCAACAACACGTCTCTCTACCCTAACGGTCATCGGTTTTACAGCTATGTCATGTTTTCCTGTACTAGACATGTATCTGGCGTAGGCGTTGATGAACGAAGATCACACTGTGCAGTTGTAAACTGAAAACCGATCCGGATCAGACATAAATCATTTTAAGAACAGAGGAAAAGGAACGAAAATATTTTATGATCAGTTTTATCAACTAAATTAGTATTAAGTAGGCCGAACCGTAATCTACTTTTAACTTCCCTTGAGAGGAAATACAAGGCATCAATACATAGACGCTTAAAAACATTGTTTATTTCAAATTATCTTACTTCTTGTTTATTTTTTCTTGGAACTTAAAACTGAGTCAAGCACCCAAAGCAACAAGGTCATGAGGACAACTGGATTATATCCATAAAATACTTTAATGCGTACCTAATTCCTCGGTAATGGATGTTTTTACTAAATATTTAATTGATCACCTATACTAATATTATAAAGAGGAAAGAGTTTTTGTTTGTTTGTACCGAATAGACACCGAAACTACTGGACCAATTTTAACGATTTTTTCACCAATAGCTACATTATTCCTGAGTAGCATAGGTAATATATCATCACACTACGACCCACGGGAGTGGAGCAGTAACGAAAGACGTAACTTAACGCGGGCGAAATAAGCCACGCGGACGAAGTCACGGGCAGTTCGTTAGTAATTTAATATAATTAAAAGAACAAAGTACCCACCAGTTGACCAGGTGTAGGTAGGTAACATTGTCCACTAAAATATTATGAAATAACAATTCAATCATGTCATTGAACTCTTGACATTGGCATTGCATAATTAAATCATTAACACATGTGTAGTCACGAAATAAGTATAGATATTAGAAAATGATTCGTAAAATCGTAAAAATATAAGTATAATTATATACCATCACCGCCATCATCATTCCCCATCATTTCCGCATCATTCGCTAGTGTTTAGATTCCATGTCATAAATCCCTTATCCCCATAAGGGAGTCTATAACCATTAACCGGGCACAACTCCGAGGTGCTGCTAAGAATTTCGTAGAAAAACCCAGTAACACTTTTTTGCTCGATCTGGGAATCGAACCCCAGACCTCTAGCGTAGCAGTTACGCTTAGGACCTTTAGGCTAACGAGGCAATTAATATATTAAAATATTGAATTAAAAAAGTAATTATATATATAAATATACAAGGCGCAACTTAGCAACCTCGTCAAATACAATAAGGTTCTCCCATACTGGTGATTCTCAACGAGAATTAATAACAAAATAAATAGGTTTTTTATATTATGTGATATCGAATACGAACTGGAAATCATGCCGTTGGTTTTAGGCAGGTGGGGCAATGAACCCTGCTCCTAGTGAAATAGTCGCGCGATACTGCCTACCGCATGAGCAACGGGGCGCTTCTGTTCGTTAAAAGAGGTGTGTTCTGAAATACTGTCAAACATAAACAACTTAAAAAAAAAAAACAAGTTTTATCAAGTGTCGCAATTCTATTCGATTATTTCTGTCTTATATGACAACTTAATGAAATATGACATTGATGCCTAACTATACTCCTTGTATGAAGCAGTCAAATACATATTTATAATTCGGTTTTATTAGTCCAATCAAGTTAGTTGTTACGTAATAAATAATAATAATAATAAGATGGTCATTTAAATAAAACTCGTATTGAATGGGTGTATCGTTTTTCTATTTTGACTCTTATAAATAAGTAACTTAAGCTTACTTTACAATACGGATTCAAAAAATAATACAGTCACAAACTCCATTAATTAAATTTATTTAATAAGCTATAGTTATACAGTTGCGCGCGGGCGCTTGTTTTCGCTAGACGCGTATACGGTGTGACTTCGAACCGGTTTCGACTCACTTTGTACGACCGTGCGCATGATTCATCGGTTAAATATGCTATTTACTAATGGATAGCAGTGAATACGAAAATGAGTCAACAATTGAGATAGTTAACGTGAATAATGTAATAGAAGATTATAGTGAGATTACGAGTAATAGTGAGAATATGGACGTGATAGCAGCATGTACAGAAGATAGCAGTATAAGTGAAGGGCCGAGATCTACCAAAAGAAGTAGACAGTTAGACCAAGAAGAAATGTGGACAAATATTACGAGACGGGGTAAACGCTTTGCGCGTTCTAGCCAGGTTCACGAGGAGATACGAATCCCGGAGGATAGAATCGAAATTAGTATTACATCTACCGAAAAGTTACCAAAACAGTTTGGCTTGGCAAAATTATTAAAAACAGAGAATATTGCGGACATTATAAATATAAAATATATTAATTCGTTTAAAGTGCTAATCCAGTTCAGTAATGAAGAGAGTGCCGACAAATTAATGGAATCAAAATGCTTTAAAGAAAAAGGATTTAGATGTTACAAAACACTGGAGATCAGAGAAACTTACGGCGTTATTAAAGACATAGATTTAGATTCTACTGAGGAAGAAATACTGGAGGAATTGAGAAGTGAAACCGAGATTATAGGCATAAAAAGACTGAAGCGCCGCAATACAATTAATGGACAGTGGGAACCTGGAGAAGCAGTCAGAGTTACCTTTAAAGGGTCTTCCTTACCTAACTACGTCTACATATTTGATTCAAAAGTGAATGTGTATCCCTATCAATACCCCGTAACGCAATGCTCACGCTGCTGGAGATTTGGACATACACTCAAAGTGTGTGCAGCAATAAAAGTGGTATGCCCAAAATGCAGTCAATCACATCCAAATTGTGACACTACGCAATATAAATGTAATAACTGTTCAGGAAAACATATGGCGTTATCCCGTACATGTCCTATATACTTAAAAGAAAGAAGACTTAGAGAATTGATGGCAGAATTTAACTGCACATACAAAAGGGCTTTGACAATATATGTTCCGCCGGAACCGGAAACGTATGAGGAAGAGATAGTAGAAAAAGAAGATAAAATAGAGAGAGAATTTCACCAAGTAACAAGTCAAGAAGAAAACTTAGAAGTGGGCTCTGTAACTCAAATTCAGAACACTTATGCAGACATTGTAAATGGAGTAAAGAAGACAAAATCTAAAGCAAAGAAGAAACCTACAGCAAGTCAAGAAGAATATAAAAAAACGGATAGGGCTAATCGGAAGAATATACAAACGAATAATACCGAGATTAACTGCGCGGCATTTTCAAGCAGCGATTCTGAAGAACACGTAGAAACAAGAAATACAGATAATTTAAACAAGGAAACCTGGAAACCGCTGTGGAATAAGCTAAAGGAAAAAATATGGGATAGTAGGATGAGTTTGGAAGATAAAATGTCAGAGTGTATGAAAATAATTTTTGAATGGTTTACATCTTTCATAAGCCACTACATAATGGAATTACCCTGCTTTTCTAACATAAAAAAATGGATTATACCAGACACAGGCACGTAAAAATCAATATTCTACAATGGAATGCCCAGAGTTTACGACCAAAGAATACAGAATTTGAAGCTTTATTATATCAGGAAAAAATTCACATAGCGATCATTAGTGAAACTTGGCTTGAACCAGAAAGCTCATACAGAATTAGTGGATACAATATTTACAGGGCAGATCGCGACGATGGTTATGGAGGAACGGCAATCTGTACCCACCATTCGATCAAAGCTATACAATGTAGTGTAAATATTTCGAATTCAGGTATACAAATCGTTCACATAAAGTTGCTTAATTGCAGTCAAGTTGAGAATATTATTTCTATTTATTGTCCATCCTCAGTGCGCACTTGCAGAAGGGACTGGGATGAAATTTTCTCAATATCACAACATAAAGCTATCATTGCAGGAGATATGAACGGTCACCACTCGAACTGGTCTTCCAGAACTGATACTAGAGGTAACCAGATTTTTGATTCCATCATGGACAATAACCTATGTACAATCAACGACAACACACACACACGTGTAAAATTGGTTAATGGAAGTGTTCAAAGGTCTTCCCCAGACATCACTATCGTATCATCGGAGTTGGCATTACAATTGGAATGGTATGTGATGAATGAAAACCTTGGAAGCGACCATTTGATAATAAAAGCGCGATTAGGAAACAATACTTCAAATACATATAAAACTCGAAGAAACTTTAAGAAAGCAGATTGGCAAGCATATACTAAAAAAATTGAATCGGAATTAACAAACTTAGAACTACCATTAGACCAACAATCAGCATATAATAAATTCATGGACATTGTAAACTCTGCAGCTGATCAACATATACCTATAGTAGGAATGTGTGAGAACCCTCTTCAATCAGACAAGTTCATACCAAAGCCATATTGGAGCCAAAGGTTATCACATATTGTCGCACAAAGACGTCTTGCATTGGCTACTTTTAGGGGAAATCCTAGTCCACAAAACCTTGAAACCCTGCAAAAGAAAATAAGTGAATCACAAAGATTAATACGACAAGCCAAGAATAAATCCTTTCAGGAGTTTTGCAGTGGAATAGATAGTGTAACTTCTTCAAGTGAAATGTGGAAGCGCATGAGATGGCTAAAAGGACATAAATCAAATACATCCGTGGTTGATCAAGGTAAAGCGGAGAAACTGTTGCAAAGTTTAGCACCTGACTATGTAACGCCACCTACTCCAAAATTCTCTTCATGTAACACGCAATTATCTAGCCCGGTGTCGGTACAGGAAGTAATTAACTCTATTAAAAAATCAGATTCTGCCCCGGGTCATGACAAAGTATCATATTCTATGATCAAACATTTACCACATACTGCCAAAATTATGCTGACTGCAATATACAATATGATTTTGTTATCTGGAGTTGTACCAGAGCAATGGAAAAAAGTTAAAATAGTTCCTATACCGAAACCGGGCGGAGACACAGGTTCAAGCTTGGCTGTTAGACCTATTGCACTGATATCTTGTGTATGTAAGATATTGCATACTATTATAACACGCAGGTTGGAATGGTTCCTAGAGAAAAATTATCTATTATCTTCTGACACCACAGGCTTTCGAAGATCTAAATCGTGTTATGATGGCCTTTATAGATTGATTGCAAGGGTTCAAACAGGTTTTACTAAAAGTGTACCAACTGTTGGATGCTTCATTGATATTGAGAGTGCTTACAATAATATAAACTTGACATCTCTCTTAGACATTTTGGACAACTTGGGGGTGGGATCTGTTATTTGTAACTATCTTTGGCAATATCTTCATCAGAGACACCTATTCGTTGAATTACTGGATAATAGTGCAATACGTCGAATGACTAGCATAGGCATAGCTCAGGGTGACCCGCTATCCCCATTATTATTTAATGCGGCAACAATTCATGTCTGTAAAATTATGACTAATGTTTATATTGCACAATATGCCGATGATTTTATTATATATGACATTCAGACGAAATTGACCGATTCTGTATCGCATATACAAAACGCGTTACAAGTATTTCAAAAGTTGATGACTGATTTAGGTTTAAACATTTCTCATAAGAAAACAAAGGTTTGTCTTTTCAGTAGGGGACACAGGCGAAAAAGAATTGACCTTACGGTTAATGATAACATTATTGAACAGGTCGATTGTGTCAAGTATCTTGGAATGTGGCTGGACAGATCTTTAAAATGGGGTAGGCACATAAACGAGATCAGGGAAAAAGTTAGTCGCTATTTAAAAATATTTAAAATATTAGCTGGGGCAAAATGGGGTGTACATCCTCTCCACCTACGAAGGCTATACATAGCTATAATTCGAAGTAGAATGGATTACGGTTGTTTCCTATACGGAAATTGCGCAGACAGTCACCTTCTTAAGCTTGATAGAATTCAGAACCAAGCAATGAGAATTATAGGAGGATTTATTAGAACCACGCCTGTTCATACTATGGAAAGCGAGTTGTGTCTCCAGCCGTTATTTGTTCGAAGACAATTCCTTGCATGTAAATTCTATCTAAAATCAAAATCGGTATGTAATAATGCTCTTATTAATATCTTGGGTGAGCTGTCTGACCATTGCCTACAAGTATATTGGAGAAATAAGAAACTACCACTGCTAGTGGAGGTCCACAGAGACTACGCAGATTTCCCTTTACACTCTAGCCCAGTACTGGATATATACTCTTTGAATACTTGGGTAACCAATATAAATTTAACTAATGTGATAAACACCAATGTTGAGGGTATTACTTCGGCAAAAAGACTGGTAAATGCAGCAGATCTTTATAATAAATGTACTCAAATGATAGAGGATAGGTTTAGTCGCCATTATAAAATATTTACGGATGGGTCCAAAGAAGGGTCAGACCTAGGAGCTGCTTTTATTGATCCTCAGCTCAATTCAAAAGCAAAATTTAAAATAAATTCCCAGATTTCTATAATGTATTGCGAACTCATAGCTATTTCTGAAGCACTGGCTTATTTACTAAATACGAATCAAGAAAACCTTGTTATATTTTCGGACTCAAAAAGCAGCCTCCAACATTTGGCTCGGGTTCCCTCGAGTCTTCGAGGATTCCCGATAGCCTTAAGTATTATAGATACAATTTGTAAAATTCAGTCTTTAAATAAAACTGTGACTATTCAATGGATCCCTTCACATGTTGGAATCAAGGGTAACGAGGAAGCAGACTTGGCTGCCAAACAAGCATCTTATGAGGGCATCTCCTACTCATGTTTACCACTATACTCAGATTGGCTTGGTCATGTCAAAGACCGATGTAGACAAAGATGGCACGAATATTTTGATGAACGATCAAAGTTAAAAGGTATTTGGTATAAAACCATCCAAGCAGAACCTCCTCGTTACCCTTGGTTCGAAGAAAAGGAAATAGATAGAAGATATGTAGTGGCTCTAATGAGATTACGTTCCGGCCACATTCCATCCAATAAATTTAAATACTTAATGGGTAAAATCGCATCACCTAACTGTGAAGTATGCGGAGTGATTGAAGATATTTATCACGTGTTGATGGAGTGTGACCGAAACGTACACGAAAGGCAATGTGTGTTTGGTACAGGTCTGGGAGTGGGGACATGTAACAGTATTTTAGCATCTCCATTGTCAAGGGAGGCTAGGATGTTGTGTCTACTGTTGTTTGCAGTCCGCCAAAGAGAATAGATACCCTGTTGTCTCTGGGGAACTGCATGTTGTCTATACATAGGTTATTAAGTTAAATATGCTTAAGAATAGAAGATGATTGTTATTAATTTTGTTAAGTTTAAGTTTGCTGTATTTTTCATTACGGGGGTGACATTATCACTATGTGACAAAGCCCCTCTAAATAAATAAAGATAAAAAAAAAAAAAAAAAGCTATAGTTATACTTGTTTATCT
Source organism: Caradrina kadenii (assembly GCA_947462355.1). Lineage (NCBI taxonomy): Eukaryota > Metazoa > Arthropoda > Insecta > Lepidoptera > Noctuidae > Caradrina > Caradrina kadenii. Next base: position 5,691,974 of record OX381677.1, on the reverse strand, counting down.
GAGCTAATGTATGCATTATTTCATAAAGATACTAGCTTATGCCTGCGACTTCGCCCGTGAGAACGTTGCTTGTCTGCGGGGTTTTAATTTTACTGTGCGGAACTTTAATTATTTTTCTGAAATAAAATCCCTACCGCAGCTAAGAAAAGAGCTGATAACCAGTGATAGGAATAGGTAGTGCCTATTTGCCTAAACTTCGAAGAACAGAGACAAGAAACGGAGACTTCCTTAGGACTACATTTTTTCCGAGACATGTGCCCCGAAATTTCGAGACAACACTTAAATACATTAAAAAAAAATGTTATTTGGAATAAGTAATTCCGTTTCTTGTCTTTGTTCTTCGAAGTTTAGGCTAATAGGCACTACCTATTCCTATCACTGCTGATAACTTTGAAACCACTGAACCGATCTTCATCAAACATGAACATTCCCGACTAATTCATCTTTCAAACAAAAAAAAATACAAAATCAAAGTCGGTTCATGCGTTCGGGAGCTATGTTGCCACAGACACGTCAAACTTATAACACCCCGTCGTTTTTGCGTCGGGAGTTAAAAAATAGCTTCATATGACATCAACGTTTCGGAGATTAAAAGTAAAGAACAGATAGACAAGCAACAATTATGAAAATTGTTTTTTTAGCATAATTACCTTGTAGGTAAACATTCATATGCATTTAGTAAAAAGCTGTTACTTTGACATTACAAACAGACAAATCAATTTTATTTATTTGTATAAATAATTTACTAATACTAGATCATCATCTGCATTTAATTGCTATGGCCAGTTTTAATCCATCAAAACGTAACATCTTCTATTATCGAACTAGCTTAACTAAATCACATTAATATTCATACATTTGTTCATTCTTCATTACGCACTTCCAGTAATAATTTACAATAACAATTGTATATTACATCCAATTCAACAAAATACTTTGTTTTACGCAACTTCAACGAACGATAATAAAAATAAAAAATAAATAGCGCTCCATTTGTTTGTAATTTTATATCAGTCATTCAAACTAACATCTTACAGCCAGCACAGACAGCAGTAGCAATTGTTATTTATTCATTGATATTGAAACGAATCGTTACAGAAATAAAGTTAAAAATTGCGTAATGGCATGCCAGATAAAAATCCCGTAAGGAATTACATCTTGTTCATTTTGAAAGCTGTGTGTGATATATTTTAGTTTATTATCAATTAATAAATAAAGTGTTCAAGCACATTTCTACTCTGTTTGGACTGACCCTTAGGATACTTCAGGACTTACGCAATCTCAACTGAACGTCACCTTAGAGATCAGTTACAAATTCGTGAAGATAACATTCTAAACAGTCATCTGTTGATACTCAAAACTCTTAGATATCTACTTGTTTACTGTCTTTTTTCTTCCCATACCTAAAGTGTTCTTCTATTTCTAGCAAAGTTTTGTCTTTTGTTTCAGGTAAACAAAAGAATAAGAATATCGTACCCAACAAAGTGGATAACCCGTAGAACAGATACGTTCCATGATGACCAATACTCGTGAACATGGCGGGAGCTGTCTTCACGACCGCGAAGAAGGCGACCGACGTCATCATAACACTGATCCCTGAACACAAGCCCTTTGTTTCAACAGCAAACAGCTCACCGACCATATTCCATGGTAAAGGACATATTCCCAAATTAGATACAATTATATAAAATCCCATAAGTCCCAATGAAATAAACGGCGACATGTGATGAATGACACCATAGGTGTAAAGATAAAGGTACAAAGCTAACACTATCAAAGACAGCGATGTAAACACTCCACTGAATATCGCCATCGGTCTGCGACCTGATCTCCTGAGCATGATACAAGCAGCTCCCAGTGACACACATCGCAACAAGTCTATACTTAACATGGCGGCGTAAGTGAAAGAACTAGTTGAACCACTACCAATCAGCTCTTTCATCATATCTGTTGTATACGCACAAATTACATTAACTCCAGAAAGTTGCGTGATAACGAAGAATGTCGTCATTATTCCCAATGGTTTATAAAATTCTGGCTTTTGAATGTTTGCGGCTAAAGCTTGCATCTTCCCCTGATTATTTCCTTTAGCTGAAAGATCTACAATCATTTTATCCAACTCTGTTTTCATGGCTAGACTGTTTCCTCTGTACCATTGGTACGAGACGATGCAATCATCTATTCTATTTCTGGATGCTAACCACGATGGTGATTCTGGAGCGTAGTAAATTATAAGGCCACCGAACAGTGGGAAAAGTCCACAAAGCAACGATGCCAAACTCCAGTGAAGAAAAGTTCCAAATAAATGTGACATGAACACTCCAACTGCGATCCCCAAAGAGAGAGCAGCCAAGAATAATCCCCTGAACGCCGGAGAACTAATTTCTCCTACGTAGACTGGACCAAGAGGACCAAGCCACCCTTGACACAGGCCTGTGATGAACCTTCCTATTAATATTAAAAACATTAGGCCGTCTGCTAATCCGATGATCAGCCATCCAACTACGAATGTTCCTGCCAGTAGTAAGGTAGACAGTCTTCTTCCAAATCTGTCCATTAAATAACCTGCCATCAAGTTACCGAAAAACAGCGCGAAGGATGATATGGCAGCTGAAAAATAAAAGGAAACATTGTGAATTTAACAAAGTCATTCAACAAAGATTTACAAAAGGTTGCACGTTACGAAGAGCTTGATCACAGTCGAAGCATACACATACCTACCCATGACACCAGCTCAATGGATATGGAGTTATTTCCCTTGGCCTCTATGAGTTGTGGTATTAATATGGCAGAGATACCCGATGTGGCTCCAGCACCGAGAGTGATCATGAAAACTCCGAACGAGATGAGTGCCTGTAAACAAGAATCAATTTAAAACATATTAATATTGTTTTGCCATAATTTAGACCACTTATATTCATAGTTTCGCTAATTCAAAAGATATTATTAAAACATTATTTTTTTGTTTTGCTTTTAAGACAAGCAAATTATTGCCTCATCTGATTAATTGGATTCATTCTAAGAAATTATTTTCGTTGAAAGCAACAAAAAATATTTTGATCGAAAACAAATAGGTTCATTTCTAATGTATACCTAAACATATTCCACAGCATTAATAACTTAGCCTATATTTTAAACTCATCATTATCTGCTTAGCCTTTTCCTAACTATGTTAGTGTCGGCTTTTTTCCAGTCTAACCGGATAAAGCTGAATACCAGTGTTACCTATCTGACCTCCATAACCCAGTTACTGGGCAACGCTCTTGGTGACAAGTTGTCAAACTTCCTGGTTTCTGACTATCCGTACCGACTATCAAAGATCTACGAATGACAGCCGGGAATAATGCCTTTTATCTGCATGTATAATAAATAGTACATAAAATTAGCCTATATTTTAGACTAATTTATTCATTTATTTAAAAATAACCAACCTATACTTACAGTTTACACCAGACATACAAGTTGTTGGTTAATACATACTAAAGAAAACTAAGCATAAAACATAAAATTTGACAAATTGCACAGTAAAAGAATAAAAAAATACAAAACTATAAAATATAAATAAATTTATGACCCTGTAAAAGTCTTCCTAAAAGTTCAAGACCCCTAAAAAAACTCGTGAGATAATTATTGACACAATTATTATCGAAACGGAATACCTACATTGTAGTTCAAGCACGTGTAACGTATCTCTATTTAATATTGAGTAAACAATACATAGTATGTAAAGTAGATCATAATTAACATTATTCCGACTATGACGCAGGTAGTCCACAACTCTCAAGTGCATTAGGAAGAAGACAGTTACCAACAAAAATATTTACAAACCATCAACATCATTGATTTTATTTTTTGATTTCTATGATCCAAAAGTATTAAATTTATTATTAACAATAAAATTATACGGTAGGTATTTGTCAACAATGTTTAATTTTGTTTTTATAAGAAGGGGAAAAGCTCGTAGGACATCGAAAAACTTATCCTCATCGCTGTTAATGGAATAAGTATTCAAATGGCTGGCAGCAATGCCACGTGGCATGGCAATGCTGATTCTGTGGGTGATTTTGTTACTAGTTTTTGTTGTGCTAAAATCTATCAACACACGACAAATTCGTCTCACCATTTTTCGGGGTAATTGCTTCGATTTTGGATATATGAAGCAGATTAATTTTAAATCTATTCTAACCATAACTTTGAAATGTATATTAAACTATTATTGAATATTGTTGGATAGTAACGTAACGCAATTGGCATAAATGTAGTTTTTCATTAGTTGAAAGATGGTCTATGGGTTGGCTTATTTTGACAAATAATCTTAACTACTTCAGAAAAGTAATAAAATATCAGGTTTCATTTTTTTTTTTAAACGTTGCCCCACACTAGGAATATCTCCTGTATTGTGGGTGCGGTTACAAACATAGAAACTCACATACACAAGCAGACAGACCCGAAACAACTATCTGTAGGTCATACAAATGTTTGTTCCGTGCGGGAATCGAACCCGCGACAATTAAACTTTTATCATAAATCCGTTCACGCTTTCATGCGTTTTTAGACAAACTCACGTGCAATTTGGGGATAAAAAATGTCACACGACTTTAGATAATAGATAACATCCAACATGGCAATGCCGTCAGTCTTTTGGCCACATTTCCAATTGGCGACGATGCGGAGTTTGCAAAATTTTTTGATGCTATATAGTTTTAAATTTCTTTCTTAATATTATTATTTTTTATGATATATTAAGTTTGTAAATATTGTACATATAAACTTTTAATAACGCAGACAAACAGAAATCACCTATTTTTTTTTATATCCCATAAGTCCAGAGTTATATTCCATAAGTAAAAAATTTAAAATTTTAAGTTACCCCCAACGGAAGAATAAAAATCGACATCGTAACCAACAAAAGAGCTGATAACTTTGAAACCGCTGAGCCGATTTTCATCAAACAAAGCTAAGACCACTCCCGACTAATTAACGACAACGACAAAATCGGTTCATGTGTTCGGGTGGTACGATGCCACAGACATATACACACACACTCACGCACATACACACACACACAAACAGACACGTCAAACTTATAACGTCGCTTTGCGTCAGGGGTTAAAAAGTATACAAAAAATCCTAGAATATGTTTCTAGGACTTTTTATAAAATAAATATGCACAAAGCAAAATGTCATGAATCAATTTAATATTATTTGAGGCGTGACTTATAATATTTACTTATAAGAAAATCAATTAATATAATGTGACTAGCTAATGACCGAGGCGTCGATCGTCACAGAATCCTAATTATTAAAGAAACCTAAGTTACTCCTTATAACATCAGCTATCTCACCAGTGAAAGTCCCATCAAAATCGGTACAGCGGTTTGGGACATTAACCTGAACAGAAAGCCGAAATAAAAAATTGAGTTTTTGGTATAAACATGTACCATTTTACCGTTTCAATTTAGTAACAGACACTTAAATTTTATTTATTTGTCTATTAATGATGCAAAATGAATATTTTATTCAGCGAAGTTGATATCGAAACCGCTTTTTTAATTTTCTTTAGTATGTTTGTGGTGTGACTAGTATAAAACTGAGTGAAAAAAACAAATTAGGTAGTACAATATTTAATGTGCCTAAAAAACTAGCAGGATTTTTGTTTTTAAAATAATAATAAATGAGCAACGAACTTTGACCTTTGCGTGGTATTGTTGTAGGCATTATGCCAAATGGTTCAAAAGGTTGCTTGACATATTATTGTATCTTACATATATGTACAAAGCTTTAGAAATTGTTTAGTCATTGTCACTTGATTATTATCTAGATTATTATTTTATCAAAACAATTATATTCATTCATTTAAATTAATTTTATATTCAAATTAAATTTTATTGATGGATGTTATTTGTGGATGCAAAAAAACATTTTTATTATTATTACTATTATTTATAATAAGTACACTGACAGGAACTTAATAAGGAAATGTCATTTGATTTTGTTAGCTAATTTAATAAAATTCAAACTATAAGCTAAGAGTTAACCCTCCCATTTTGTAGAAAATAAAAATAAACTTAAAATGTCTGTTTAGTTTCCAATTTTATAAACCCACCAACAAATGAAATTTCTAATAAAAACATTATCGTTAACGAAAATAATCATGAAATTACTATTGTTCCTAAAAGGGAAGTCATTATGTTGGTAATACCTACGCCTTATGGAATTAATCAATACAACACAAGATCCGGCCGTTAATCTGTACAATCTACGATGTAGGTGAGGGTTAACTAATTTTTAAAGTACCTTACTGTACAGCAGTAATAATCAATCCTGTGTCCACTATATCAAATAAAAACCTTATCATACGTCACCTGCGTTCACTATTTAATTTTTTTTATTAACACTTATTTTAATTTTACTATACTTATTTATTTATTTATTTTTTTTTTTTTTTATATTATACTAATTTTTTTATAGTTTTAACACACACCTGTCTTTTAAACGGTGTCCGTCGTTCATTATTGAAGTATTCATCTTTAGATTCACAAAATTCTTTCTCGTGGACCGATATATTTTTATGGATTTTCTCCAATTCCGCCACTGTATCGTCACCCATCTCTGAATGTTTCTGTGTCACTGCATCACACATGATTCGAAGCAACGACTTTATGAACCTCCGAACGCTTCGGAGATTGTGTTTTATCTTATCGACCACTCAAGTTAACCGTCTATCTGTCGTATAATGACATTTGTATTTTTGTAACGAAGCACTGCACTTGTATATTTGTATGGAAACGTATTCTGAAATTGTTTTTGAGGTAAACACGATCTTGTTTTGATAAGAACAGGACCTATTTTACTGCTAGATGCAGTGTGGCAACTACCTGCCACAATGAAGGTAAAACGGAACAAAACGCTTTGATACAAAATATAAAACTTTTATAGTTTAAGTTAAGCATAATATTAGCTTCAAAACAAGTTATCGATGCACGAACTACATACTTATGAATTAATTCCTCTCGTGTCTGGGTCTGGTTGTCACGACGTTTTTGTTAAATGCAAATAAGGTTTTTGTATTTTAGGTATTCAGTGCCTTGCGACTGCACAATTTACGGATTCAACCCTTGATCTTCCCAGATCATGATGGAATCAAGACTTAATTTTATTGTATACCGAGGAGCAATTCCCATTATTTTAAGAACGTTCTAATTACAGTTTACGTCTGACAAAAATACCCCTAATTTAACTATATTTTAGACAATCATTGGGGATTGGCAAGATTTTGATCATATTATAATATTATTAACAAAATGTTGAAACCAAATTTGAAATAAAATGGTATTATGTAGATAGGTTACTGTAGGTACTTATCATTACTAACCAGTCTCTCTTTTAAGATATTTAACCATTACTTAAGTACCCATCTTGTCAAAATAAATATTATAAAAATCCCCCACCGCCATATTGGGCCAGTGCCTATTAGTGATCCGCAAGTAAGCACTTCTAATCATATTTTGTACACAAATGGTTGTACCAATAGACTGTTATTAGGCAAATACGATTACGTTTATGATGATAATACTATTCTGACATTTAATTTATTATCAAGTTATCATGATATCATGCTAGCCTGAACACAATCCAATTGACTGATAGATACACACGCACTATACACGCTACATGGACAGTGTAAGCGAAATTATCAAAACCACTTCCTAATAAGAACTAGGTACTGCGAAACAATAAAACTCGCAACTCCTCAGTCCAAATAACCCGCTATTATTGCAATCGCTGGTTTATATAGGTATTATTTAAAAAATTACATGTAAAATAAATAAATTTATTTATAAAAAAAACAACAGTGTGCAGACCACAACCGCTTAAAATTGATAGAGACCTCAATCTGAAACCAAACACAAAATACCACATTAATACAACAACACTACACACTCCATAGGGCACGTCGCTCCACCAGGGATGCTTCCGTGTGGAAGGAGTGGCTGGAGAGGCGTCATGGCGCCCTCACCTTCCGGTCAACACAGGTGCTTTCTGGACACTGATGCTTCGGGAAGTACCTGCATCGCATAGGCCGGGAGACGGAGCCTAGGTGCCATCATTGTCAGAACTGCCCCGAGGACACGGTGCATCATATGCTGGGGGAGTGCCCAGCTCGGGCAGCACAGCGCCGTGATCTCATCGCAGCGACAACTGCGGGTAGCCTCTCGCTCCAGGACGTTGTTCTGTCCATGGTCGAGAGCGGGAGTACTTGGGACGCCGTCACCTCCTTCTGCGAGGAGGTGATTACCGCCAAGGAGGCGGCGAAACGGGAAAGGGAAGCTACTTCCTTCCATCCTACCCCAGAAGACGCACCAGGCACCGGAGAGCGCGAGATGATCTCTAGCCACCGTGAAATGTATCTATTATCTATATTGTTGTATTAGATATAATATTTATTATCAGTATATATCATATCTACAATTATCATCGTTTCACGAGAAAACATTATTTCGAATGAATAAATGAGAAGAAAAAAAAAAAATATTATTATATTAACTGGTCGACGTACATGTTGATGATGGAAACAGACACCGAACTCCGAAGCATCTAGTGGAGGTATTATCTACATCTGCTGATGCTACCATTGAGTTTCTAATCTTCGAAACCTAAGGCCATGCGTGAGATTGGTATTACAGTGTTTTACGGCATTTTAGCTTTAGGAAAATGGGCCGTTTCAAAAATTTTTGCTATATTCGACATCAAAGAAACGTAAGGATTCAATTTTTATTTTCTTGTTTTCTTTTTAAATGTGACGTGAAGTGTTGGGGTGTGTTATTTGTGCATTAACATTCACGAGTTATTTTGTGTGTTATAATAAGGATCGGTCTTCGTTACGTATTTGGTTACTGCTTGGCTGCTGTGGGTCGTAGCGCGCTGTTATGTAGCCTTTTTCGATAAACGAGCTTATATATCGCAAAAGGTTTTTTTTATATATAACCAGTACCTTCTGAAATAATTTTCATATTTATTCAAATAAAGAATGAAGCTCTTCATAATATTAGTATAGAAAATAGATTTATATATGTAGATAATATTTTAAATAGGAAAGATTTTTTGTTTGTACCGAAGAGGCTCCGAAACTTCTGAACCAATTTCAACTATTTTTTCACGAATAGATAGCTATGTTATTCGTTAGATTTATGCCTATATAACATCACGCTAAGACACACGGAAGCGGAGCAGTAACCAAAGACGTAACTTAACGCGGGTTAAATAAGCCACGCGGATGAACTCGCGGGCAGTTTGCTAGATACAACATAAAACAAAACAAAGTGACGTCAAAAAAATTCTCCGCATAGCTGTGAACTGGAAATGCGTCTTTTGAATTTAATCAAATGCCTGTATCTTATAAAAATAATTTCTTTTGACGTTATTAGCGGAATTAAATATACATTATAGAGAGTTTGATGTTACATAGCTGTGAAACAGAGAGCGACGTTGATGTGTAAGAGAAAGAGATGACATATACGTGTGATGACATAAAAGATATTCAGAAGGAAGATTTGAAAAGTGCGAGATGAAATACTAGAGAAAGATGTACAGATTTTAATATTTTAAAGCAGCGGAAGTAAAACTTACTAAAACTGTTTCTTCATTTCTAATATTAGTTTCCTTGACCTCGCATATTTGTGTCAGATTTTCTTGGTTTAAGTTTTAGAATAAACTCCAATTTACATGAGTATCCATAAAAATATAACTTCAGTAAAACACTGAATTACATAGAACATCGGAAAGAGCCTATTGCTTTATTCATAGCAAGAAGTCACTGTAAGTCAATTGCTAACAAAAACCGTTTAGGCACAATAAAAGCCATTACATAGAAGTACTATTTAGTTCAAACAATGAGAAATATATTTTTCATCAATAAAATATGGCTTTTGTTTCCATTACGTATAGCAACAACAAATAAGACTAATCTTTTAGCAATGATGTACCTACGCGGTGAGACACAACATACCGCTGCCCATTAAAGTAACTAACATACTAACATTAGGTAAATAAATATTGCTGAGAAATGACTTTTACTTATGTCCAATGTTACTTCGTTTTCAGTTATTTGTGCAAGTAGGTACCTCCGTAACTGCATACAAACATGCAATATCTCGCATATTTGCCTAAATATGTTTTAATATTCAATTTCTTGACAGTACAATAAGTTTTACTAAAAGCAAAATTTGAACTTAGACCTATTCTTTAAAGTATAAATCCGTGTTCAATCCTTTAAAATCAGTATTGTGTTTTTTTTTTACCGTATTTGACAAACTGGTGCATAGGTACGTATAATTTTTTTATTATTATTTTTATGGTAGCCACATTACACCGGTTGCATAGACTACCAGTGTATGAACCGAGCGAGTGAGTAACAAAATAATAATAACCTTGAGTTTTCCTGTACATGGCCCATTACCGTCTTCAGCTAATAACAGCCAATTCCTGGGCATAAGCCTGTCAAATCGCATACCATAGGCCAATCTTCGGCTATTCCCATCCTGCTGGAACCTATAGAATGAGCCTATTCTTGGACATAACATGGTAATACTCCAAAGGGCATCCATAGCAAACCCATTTGGAAGTACCTCTTAGGACTAGAGGTTTCTTTATATACTTTTGAGTCTAACGGGGTCTGCCCAGAGTGTTACGTGACTTCGAAAAGAGTAACAATCAAAATTGCGTGAAAATTGCGTTGGTTGGTGACGGAACGACCTAGTGGGCGTAGTCCCATACTTTTCAATACAAAGATTTTTTTTTGTGTGACACGGACATGTACAGACTACTCGAGTGTGTGCGGAAGGCTCAAAGCGATACCTGTGCCCCGGCCAGTAGTAGTTGGAGGAACAATGTGGGGTTTGAGTCGGTAGGAGTCCGACTATCTCCGCCTTCCTTGTTGCGGAGGCGGTCCATGAGGATTTTTAGGACAAATAAAAAGACTCCTTAAGTGTAATTTCCTCGGGCAGGTTTCAAATAGTTTTAAAACTATTAAAATTAATGGATCTAGATTCACTGCAGACTTGTTAATTCGTATTGGTTTCTGTCTGAGAATGTTCAACTTTATGCTTACGGCAGAAATTAGTAAACAATGACTATTCAAGGTTAAAAGTCGACTACACATAATAATATGCGACGGAACAGCTATTAATATTAATCGTTAAAGGCTTACTACATTTTCTTCATATAAATGTAGTTCAGTATAATTTTTATAATATTTACGAAAAGAAATTATTTAAAAATATTCCTCATTTTACACAAATCTAAATAGTAGAAACCTCGTCAAAATCTAGTCCAAAATACGTTATGCATAACATAACATACCATACACATCACGCCTGTATTCCCCGAAGGGTTAGGCAGAGGTGTAACAATGTACACCCACAGTTCGCCGACATGTTTAGGTCCCATATAATAGGGGGAGAGCCTATTATCATTTACCGGGCACAAATCCTAACTCCGAGCTGCTACTGAGAATTTAATAGAAAAACCCAATAAAACTTTTTGCTCGACCTGGGAATCGAACCCAAGACCTCTAGCGTAGCAGTAGCGCTTAGGACCACTAGGCTAACGAGGCAGTTTTAGTTAATAAGGTTCATCAAAAGTAATTACGATATTATTATTTTTTATACCTACACCTCACTGTAAGTAACGTCAATGATAACGTTTGTTATTCGTTTTCTTTATTATTGTATTGTTTTTATAATTCTAAAACTTACAATCGTGTCGTCGGGTCATTTTACTGTATTATAAGTACGTGATAATGCCAACCAGCAGTGCTCCGCTGAAAACCATAGGTGATACGCACTTAAATAATTGAAGACTAATTATGTTACTGAAATAATTTGCATTATGATTACCAAATAAGTTGATCGAACTCGACCTTTACTTTAGTGATTACCAAATTGGTACGGAAAACAAATTTTTATTTTCATGAACACTGTCACGCCAACTGCACGAGGAGACGTTACGATTCTGTCAGGTACTGTTTCATAAATCATTAGCTTCTGCCTGTGACTTCGTCCGCGTCTTATTTGATATATTATCCCACGGGAACCGTACATTTTCCCGGGATAAAAAATATCCTATTTTTTATTCCACACTACAATCTATCTTAGTGCCAAATTTTATACAGATCCGTTAAGCCGCTTAAGCGTGAAACAGTTACAAACATCCATACATCCTCATAAACTTTTACATTTATAATATTTTAATTTAATAAATAATAATAATATAATATCTTGTATTAGTAGGATTTCTATAGCCTTATAGAAATCGTTTGCCTACCCCGTTGGGTTTGTGGTCGCCAGTGCAACTGCTTAGCGTGTAGTCTGAGATCGATTCCCAGATCAGACAAATTGAAATTGGGTTTCTCCATTAGGAATTTCTCAGTAGCATCCTGAAGTTTGGAAGTGAATCGTGTGACACTCCCGTGGCTCGGAAAGAATGTAAAGCAATGGCTTTATGTCAGGCGCAGATCCTGCTACTGATGTGTCCCTGGTCGTGTTGAATTACCATCCCATTGTTTTGTTATGAGAGTGAAAGAAGAGGAGTAAACCTGTATTCAAAAAAACACTGTGTACTTGAATATCTCCTGCTCACTGGCTTAGCTTGAGATTATAAATTATTATCTTCCATCTGTACTCACTATCTTCTTTTAAAACTATTCTGGGTCTGGCCTAGAAATCTTTTCTACAGTGAAACTTATAACCTCAACGGTTTTGACAAACATTTTCGAACTTAATAACTTTATAAAATTACTCTATATAATATAATCCATTGTCTGCAAATTTCGCGACATACTTAGTTTCAAAATTATTACCACAATGTGAATAGTCAACAAATTTCATATTACTCACACCTACATAATTACGTTTATGTAGTTGTTAGAAATTCTGTATGTATGGTGCAATATTACAGGATTAAAATCATAGGATTTGAGCTGTGCTTACAACTAGCTTCTGCCCACGATCTTGTTCGCACAGAAGTCATGTTTACCGTGAAACATAACCTATGGGAATCGGCAATCGTGTATCTTTAGAATGCTTTAGATCAGTTAACTGGACTGCCCCGTTGGTCTCGTGGTCGCAAGCGCGACTGAAGAACACGGGGTCTTGGGTTCGATTCCCGAGTCGGGCAAAAACTGTTATTGGGTTTTTCCATTACGAATTTCTCAGTAGTAGCCCGGAGTTTGGAAGTTGTTGGTGTGACACCCTCGTTGGTCTCGGTTGTCATTCGTAGATCTTTGACAGTCGTTACGGATATTCAGAAGCCAGAAAGTCTGACAACCAGTCTTACCAAGAGGTTTCGTGTTGTCTAGTAACTGGGTTGTGGAGATCAGATAGACAGTCGCTCCATGTAAAACACTGATATTCAGCTGCATCCGTTTAGACTGGAAGCCGACCCCAACATAGTTGGGAAAAGGCTAAATAGATTATGAAGTTGGATCAGTCAAAGATTTTTTCTAATCGGACCACTATCTACTTGTCTTCTAGAGATAGATTACCCCACACAAACAAAAAAAAGGTACTTCTTCAGATATAGAGAGATATAAACGTTCCTTCGCGTCCATGGCAGAAAAATCATTTAATGAGGCTAGTTTAAGTGTTTATATATGTGTGTATATAGTAGTGTAGTTTAAATGTATAGTGTAGTTTGACTAGTTTAAGTATGTAGTAGTAGTGTAGTAGTGATATTCTGTAAAAAAATACCTCGATGAACTTAAGTGAGTGAGATTGTGGTGAGCTATCAAACCACAGCATTAGGTAAGAAGATGGCTCCACTTAAGCACTACCAATGATCGTCTTGATGAATGGCAAATGTGTCGCCACGAAAGGAGATGAGAAGTGGGTAGTTTCAAATAACACACAGTCGGTCAATTGGGTAGATGGCACCATTGTACAATATTCCAAAATACAACTTCACAAAAAAACTGTTTTTTTAGCCCTGAAAACCCAATGAATTTTTCAATAACTATAAGATTCGATTTTTAGTTGATTTGAAATCAATAAATAATTAGTGAATTGAGATGACAAAAAATGTGTAGTGTATTGTCATATAAAATCTATTGGGGAATTGTGTTTTGATAGCTCAAAAAAAGTACGTCAATTGATTAGTGGTGTTATGTACCCAATTCTATAAAAATCTCTTTCGGTGAATTTAGGTGAAGAGAGCTTGAGCATGCTATCCCTACTATTCCTCGTACTAGATTTTGATAGCATACCTTATATTCGTTGAGGGAGATTTTTTACAGAATAGACCGGCTGAAGTTTCATGCTGGATTTCGGCGCTTTTCTTCTACTTGGCCCAAGTACTATATAGGGTTGCAGAATTTATCGGAAGAGGCACCACGGCCCTGGAAAGCAAAGGGCATTAGGAGGAACACGGATGGGTTTTAGCCAGTAATAGTCTGACACTCCCTTCCGCTCCGCGCAGAGCAAAAGAAGACATTTGATGATTTACTATAATTTATTTGTAACCATCAATTCTAAAAGAAGAAGATAATGTTTTTTATAGAATAATAATATTAAATTTTATTTATTTTCAGCATTATGGCGTCTGTCGTCGATGATACCAATCATGTGAATTACGCGCGGGTGATATTCACTCCCCTACTGATCGTTGCGTCAATCCTATGGATGATACATAGATGGCAGCAGCAATCAAGAATCTACAAGTTGGGTAATATCCTGCCAGGACCTACATCTGTTCCGTTCTTCGGAAATGCACTTCTGGCTTTGGGGAAGAAACCTGATCGTAAGTAGATAAAAACGGTATTTAAAAAAGCCCGTCAAATGCGAGTCGATCTCGTGGACTAATGATTTATAACAACACATTTATTTTTATTATTTGCTATTAAAGCTATGGTAACACGTATTCTGTGAACATTTCAACTGGCTAGAAAGTACGGTTTAAAAGAGACAGCCAGCTTAGGGTTAGTATTAGTCCCCTTTTTTACCATCATGAAGAATCATGATTCTCGTTGCCAAGGAAAAACCCTCTCATAATAACCTAGCTAATATACTTTCTTTCTGTTATCTATAATTGAAAATCTGTTTAAACAGAAAGGTATTTATGCATTGCTATTCTCCTTTTCAATAATTAAGTTAAAGGTCAACATCGAATTGAATGAACATGTACCTACCTATTTATTTGCAATTAATTTAAAATGCAGCGTCTTACAATTATTTGCAAATAATTGAACATTGAAAACATTTATAACTTATGTATGTAATTTCACAATATTTAGCAATATTAAGTATTTATATTGTTTAAATACAACAGTTCAACCCATTATACTAAGTAAATCAATTTGACAACGTGGTTATATAAATTCAAACATTTTGATCAAGTAAAACATGTGCTTGAACGAAACAGGGTACATACAAATTTACACATATCTACATAACTTTTATGCATTCCTCTCGCAGTACTTGTAATGTTGCTTAACTAAAAGAATATCATAACCTTCTTTAACAGTTTATTTTCTTTTCAAAACATTAATTAAGTCATCATCATTATCTGCTTAGCCATTTCTCAACTATATTGGGGTCAGCTTCCGGTGAAACCGGATACAGCTGAGTACCAGTGTTTTACATGGAGCGACTACCTATCTGACCTCCACAACCCAGTTACTAGGCAACACGACACCTCTTGGTTAAACTAGTTGTCAGACTTTCTGGCTTCTGACTATCCGTAATTACTGTCACAGATCTATGAATGATAGCAGGGCCAACGGCTTTACGTGCTTTCCGAGGCACGGGTGTGTCACAGCACCAACTTTCAAACTCCGGGCTGCTACTGAGCGAATCCTAATGGCAAAAACCCAATATCACTTTTTGCCCGACCTGGCAATCGAACCAGGGACCCCACGCTCATCAGTCGCTCTTGCGACCACGAGACCAAAGGGGCAATTCATTATGTATAACTTCCAATTAATATTATGATACTGGTTTATTTTGTAAGCAATCGTGCCGCTAAGCGCTTATTAGTGACATTTTGCTATAACAATTTTGATAGGATAGTTAAAAACGCCTTTCACATGTAATTCACAATCACAAAAATCATACCAATTGACAAGAATTCTCCTTTGATTATGTATGGCAAAACAACTATATAGTGACGTCACTTTCAAAGGAATTAAAAAACAACAGTTAATTGACAATTAATCACGTTTTCAGGGTTAAAATAATGTGATTATTTCGATTTCGAGAAATTGTATTTTTTTTTAATAATTGCTTATTTGTGTTAACTACATACTTCACACACATTCTTATTTATTTCAGAACTAGTAGCAGAAGCTATGTATTATTGCGAGAAGTATGGCACAGTGATTCGAGCATGGCTTGGTTTCAAGCTGATCGTGTTCCTCCTAGACGCCGATGACATTGAGGTCATACTTAACAGTCAAGTACACATCGACAAGGCTTCTGAATACCGATTTTTTGAGCCATGGCTCGGGGAAGGGCTACTTATTAGCACAGGTAAACATATTATTTGAATTGTTAAAAGAGGTCGAGGTTTATGATGAATTTTCTGGATTCCGCGTTAATACAGTTTTGTTTCCCACCGGGTATAGTTTGGTGCGTTTTTGTATTCCTTTCACAATACCTCCTTCCAATAATTCCTTTGGACATATCTCGCTGAATGCAACTTTTTCTATTCATAAGTACTTTTATCTTGGATATCACTGACATCAGTTAGGGAAAACATTGAGAGGAAGCCTGGGCTAGTCTGAAATCACCCATCCACCTTAAGTAAGTGTAGTGTTCAATGGCCCAGTTTTTTCAATATCCTACCGGGGCTGCGGGTTGTTCGTAAGAGATAACGCGCCCCCGGAACGCAAAGGGCACAAGAAGGATCAAGAAGGATTTTAGTCAGTCAGGGGCGGCAGGGAGTGTCAGAGTTTTGTCTGCCCTGCCGCCCCGCCCAGGGTGGTGAAAGTCATTTGATGATTTCCCATCCTTAACAAAAAAAAGCCTTTTCAGTATGAGAAGTCAAAAACCATCTTGCCTTTGACCGACAGTGGGACAATAAGAAGCTGGTATTATTATTATCTAGCTGAATAGCTATCCCCTAGAACTAAATCAATAAATCTATAAATGCAAAGGGCGTGTCTTCAGAATTATTATGGGTCTATTTACATTTCATTGAATTTAAGTGCACTATTTACAATGTAATGTCATCATTATCCCCAGGTAACAAATGGCGTTCCCACCGGAAAATGATAGCTCCAACATTCCATATAAATATACTAAAGTCATTTGTGGGAGTTTTTAACCAAAACAGCAGGAATGTCGTTGAGAAAATGCGCTCCGAAATGGGAAAAACATTTGATGTCCACGACTATATGAGCACAGCGACTGTCGACATCTTGTTAGGTAAGAAAATACAGATAAGTTAAAGTCAAAGTAGAAAAAAAGAAAAAATAATTGAATATGGTTGGTCTAGATAATTTACTAAGAAGTAAACGATATAAAATTTATCTTGAAAATATGCATTATTCTTAATAAGAAAAGCATTACTAATTGATTAAAACATATGAAACTGCCTATCCAAGGCTTCACTTCGTGATCATTGAATTTGCTATGTATTTTAGTCAATGTAAAAATGATGATCAACATGAATATCTTTTACAGAAACTGCAATGGGTATAACAAAAAAAACTCAAAATGAATCTGGCTTTGATTACGCAATGGCCGTTATGAAGTAAGTTTTCTCATCATCTGCATCTTGTACACCATTCAATTGTTTGTTTTCTTAGCCTTTTATATTTATTTCTTTTTTTTTTTCAGGATGTGCGACATTCTTCACCAAAGGCACTACAAGTTCTGGCTGCGATTTGATACTATTTTCAAATTCACGTCATTCTTCAAAAAGCAGAAGAAACTTCTAAGTATTATCCACGGACTAACTGATAAGGTACACATGCAATACATTTCCGCTTGAATTCCTCTAGCGTGCTTGTTTATATTAAGATATTGGCATAAATGGAAGCATTTGGTTTCTAATTACCTAATTTTAATTGATCTCCGTAATTATATTATCGCAATCTTGTCGGTGCTTGTATTAAAATTGTTTTATTGTACTTATTGCAATTATTCAAGATCAATACTAGTTTAATCCTTGGTCATTAAAATAATATCTTCAAGTACCAAAATTAGCTGACTAATAATAAACTTGAGCAAAGTAAGACGCAGTTGGCCTAGTGGCTGAGCGATTGACTGTAGCGCTGTGTGTTGCAGGTTCGATACCCACATGGAACAAATATTTATACGGCCTACAGATAGTTGTTCTGGGTCTGGCTGTTTGTGTATGTGAGTTCTTATGCTTGTAAACGCACCCACGATACAGGAAAAATTCCTAGTGTGGGGCAAAGTTTTCTTTTTATTGAATAATAAATGGTTTCTATATGTGCGTGCCTAGTAATGTTGTGTTGCGACTAGGCTCCCTAAAATTGAGTGTGACAAAAATGTAACAGCGTCCTTAATATTTTTAAATTTTCAGGTAATAAAGTCTAAGAAACAAACTTATTTCGAGAACAAAGCAAAAGGATTAATTCCACCAACATTAGCTGAGCTGACACGAGACACCGACGATGATGATATACTAGCAAATAATAACAAAACACTTTCTGATGCGGTGTTCAAAGGTTACCGTGACGACTTGGACTTTAATGATGAAAATGATGTTGGTAAGAACATGGTGCTATTATTTAAACCGGGAATAATTATTATTGAAGGACATCCTTGTAAATATAACAAAGCTTAATTAGTTAATGTCACAAGTTTCTTTTTTAAAGGTGAGAAGAAACGACTCGCATTCTTGGATCTCATGATCGAGTCTGTTCAAAATGGGACCCATCAGTTAACTGACCACGAAATTAAAGAAGAGGTGGACACTATTATGTTTGAGGTAAGGAATAAAACGGTACTTAATTTTAAAGAAGCATGGTACAATTCACCACAAAAAAGAATTCACCACAACTGTACAATAATTCTAAGACATGAAAATTAAACAAAGTCAAAATTATATTTCTGATGTTGAGATCTTCTGTCTTTAAGTAGTAAAGTAGTCAATTTTGAACATCATTTACCTACCAGAAAATAGTAATTATATTGAATCAGTTGCCCATGCCAAAAGGTAGTTTTCGTGTGGAGAAGAATAGGCAAAAAAACTCCAGTGATTAAAATCATTCTTACAAACAGTGGTGTCCTTCATAAAAACAAGATATACTGAATGTTTCAGGGCCACGACACCACTGCTGCTGGCTCCAGCTTCGTTCTATGTCTTCTGGGTGTTTACAAGGATATCCAAGCGAAGGTTTACAACGAGCTTTACGAGATCTTTGGCGACTCTGACAGACCAGTTACCTTTGCCGACACTTTGGAAATGAAATACCTCGAGCGGGTTATCCTCGAAACATTAAGATTGTACCCACCTGTACCAGTTATCGCAAGGAAGCTAAATCGCGATGTTAAAATTGGTAAGAAAAGATTGTATCATTTTGTTTAATCGTAAGAGTAACTTTAATGTGTTACTAGTGCTATCAATCATGTGTAGCAATTGCAGATGCATTACCTTTCTCAATTTTCGAGTAATGGAACAATAATAAGTACAGAAAAATATTTTTTTGAAGAAACGTGGTGCGGGCAGGCCCAGATCTTGAACCTGTCGATGCTTAGTGAAGGTTTTTAAACAGAAGTCTACAGCAGCACCGTTTTTTAGCCAATATAAAGATTCTCATTATGACTTTCTTTTTTCTAATGGCCGAGGAATCAGCTCATACCAGCTCAGCTACTGACACTTTACTTCGACATTTTTTCAGTAACGAACAGCTACGTCCTCCCGGCTGGCACTACTGTCGTCATCGGACAATTCAAGGTCCACCGCAATCCCAAATACTACACAGACCCTGACACCTTTAACCCTGACAACTTCTTGCCAGAGAACTCTTCAAATAGACATTACTACAGTTACATTCCGTTCAGTGCTGGACCCAGGAGCTGTGTCGGTTAGTATTCACTCGCGTTTTGATTTTTATCAAGTAGAGATGGCTTCGTTGCTTAGGTGTGTATTTTGTCAACCAACTAGTGTTATTAACCTCTGGTTTATACTCTTAAATTATTGGTAATGTAAATTGCCAAACCTAGCTAGTACCTATTATGTCATTATGTTATGCATTGGAGTATTCTATGTACCAATTTCCCCGTTGGTCTCGTGGTCGCAAGCGCGACTGATGAGCATGGGGTCCTGGGTTCGATTCCCAGGTCGAGCATTAGTGTGTTATTGGGTTTTTCCATTAGGAATTTCTCAGTAGCAGCTCGGAGTTAGGATTTGTGCCCGGTTAATGGCAATAGGCTCGCCCCCTATTACATGGGACCTAAAACATACCGGCGAACTGTGGGTGTACATTAGTACACCTCTGCCTAACCGCCCGGGGAATATAGGCGTGATGGTATGTTATGTTATTATGTTATTCTATGTACAGCGGTGGACGCCTTCGGCCGATATGATGTAGTCACTTTCATTTACTCGAAAATCAATAGTTTTAAATTTCAATGACAGATAACTTACCTTTCAGAAACCGGTACCCATATCAATGCCCTATTTTGATCGATGCCTAAACTGGTAACGGCCTTCTAACGCTAAACCTCTTATCTTTTAAGTCAAACTTATTTTTACAAAATATGTTTCCAGGTCGCAAATACGCGTTACTGAAACTTAAGATCTTACTGTCAACAATTTTACGTAACTACGAGTGTACATCAGTTGTTCCTGAGAAAGACTTCAAGCTTTTAGGTGACATCATTTTAAAGAGATCCGACGGATTTAGAATTACAATTGAACCTAGAACAAGAGTACCAATAAATGTAGCTTAGATTTACTTTATTGTTAAATACGATGAGAATAAATGTTTCCAATAAACTTATAAATTGTCTGAAATCTTATATGATTTTTTAAATTTTATTCTTGTAACGCTGCCAAAAGACAATAAAATACTGATTTGTTTTATTATTCATTTATTATTCCTTGTCCTTCTTTATCCTTGAGATTAGCTCTAAGTTAAGTACATTACGATATCGATTGGAACCTAGCTAGACTACCCTTTCTTGAGGATTAAAAGACAACGTGGTCAGTGTATGCTCGCATTTCGAGTTCAGTTATATTCTCAATAGTTGTAATGTTGTAGACAATTATTTTAAACTCTCTTATGCCCGCAATTTCGTCTGTGTGAATGTGGGTTTTAATATTTTAGAGCAGGACCCAGATTCAGGTAAACAATCCATATTATTACAGTTATTTAGACATTAGAAATACATTTTAATAGAGTATAGAAAAGCAAGTAAAGGGTCTTTGCCCATTCTTGGCCATACCTTTTGGAAGGCAACTATGTTAATAATTTTTTTTTCTTGTAAATTTTGACTTTCGAATCACGTTAATGGTGTGATCAAAGTAAAAGATTTGATCATGACTGTTTGTAATCTTTTAACAAAAATATTTAATTGAATGGATTGGATTAGATTTTTTTGGCAATAGGCCCTCTATTACATGGGACTTAAAAACATACCGGCGAACTGTGTGTGTACATTGGTCCACCTCTGCCTATCCGCTCGGGGAATACAGGCGCGATGGTATGTTTTTGTATGTAAATGGATGGAAATTTCGTAAGATTCCTCCTAGTGTCTGTGATTACTTAATGTTAACGTTTTACATTTGACGATGACCCGTCGATCCTCGACGCACGTCAGAGGTTCAAATGATGTCATTCCGTAGAAATTTTATTTCGAACATCCGCACACAATATACAAAACACTTTTACATAGTTCAATAATATGACGTACAATTAACAAATACGAGATTGTTTATTAACAATGGTTAATTATAATGCAAAATTAGTACGTAATTGTCACTGTATAAATGTTTGGCTGCTTAACCCTTCGTATGCCATTTATTATGTCGTGAGGGCTCAGTGGTTAAGACTCCAAATGGCGAGTTCCAATGTGACTTTTTTCATTCATATGGAAAAAATTTAAACACAATGAGGAAACCTATTTTTTAAGAATGGGAAATCATCAAATGATTTCCTCCGCTCTGGGTGGAGCGGAAGGGAGTGACAAATTCTTACTCACTAAAACCCATCCGTTTTACTCCTAATGCCCTTTGCGTTTCAGGGCCGCGGTAACTCTTTTAAACAAATTCCGCAACCCTGGGAGGATCAGGCCCAGGAGACTTGGACTTCTAATCAAGATGAGTCTGAAATCGCCGCAAAAAGCGAGGAAATCAAAGCACAGATCACCACGACTAAAATTTAATTATATTTTCCGCTATAGGCCATTAATATGCTGTATTAGAAACTGGCAAGCACGGATGACAAACTGTATTACATTCTATGGAAACTTTTAAGGTTCTCTTTAAGCTCCGTTTTACTCAGTAAAATTCAATGAGATTGGAACAATATAGATAACACACAATGACAGGGTCACAATACCGCAATTTCAAATTTTATGGCGACCTGGTATTCTTCCTCTCGTCATAATCAAATAAAGAATATCATAAATGTCTCAGTTTTCAAAACACGCAGCAGATACGTATATACTGAAATAATCTCCCTTGATAAGTTTAGGTGAAGTGAGCTTGACGTCTCCTGTCATTTGTCAGGTGGAATTGACAACTCACATCGAGTTAATTTTTCCCAAATTCACTGATGGAATTGTGTATAGGATAACTTATTTTTAAGGAAGCCTGGACTTGTAATTAATATAAGCCTGAAAACGCCAATCCGCCTTGATCGATGCTCTATCTGTATGTGAAGGGGCCTTTGTCCTGCAGTGGGATTTTGGTTTATATTGGTATTGGTTTGGTTTGGCCGGGCTGCCTCTGCACTTAGCCTATTGATTAGGTGATTAGGCCATTGTCCGTGTCTCTCCGTGTGGTCTTACTCCAACCAGCCCAGGTCATCCCAAAAGGTTAGCGGCTTTTTCAGACTAGTCTGATATTATTATTAACTTATATAAAAACGTGCCTCCGCGCCCCCGAACCCCATACGTTCCCCCAATGACATCGAATTTTCGTTTGTTGCGCACTTTCAAGTTAATGCAATACCAAGTGCGAGTCACCATGTTTATTTTATTTTGACTGTGTCTAACCACCTCACCACATGCCAAACGTCATGGTCATACTTATGAAGTAGTATCTACACAAATATAACGATGGATGACTACGTGACAAATAAAACAGACAAATAATGGAAAGTACCTTTAATTGTTATTTACATGAAGTACAAAGACAACAATATCAGTTCGAATAGGTCACGTTACATTTCCAAGTAAGATTTCCGCACAGATATTGTTTTATGACTTCACCAGTTTTATAAGTCATTATTGATAGTTTAGAAGTAGAGGGACCTATTCAAAACTTTAGTATTTTCCGTAGTTAGCGTTCAGTGAGCATCTCTTGTAACTTTTAAGAATAATCACAATCTAACCTCCGCCTCAATCTGTCAAAATTCTAATTTACCTTCAGTTCAATATATTATACTGATATCAATTGTTGTTGATATGAAATTGCGACTCAATTTTGAACGTTATTAATTAGTAGATTTGGCCTTCAAGTTTCCAATGCGTAATTTAATGAAATATAAAACAAAAGAACACGGGCTTACGGCTGTTTTACGGGCTGCTTTTAAATTTTCGATAAGAAAGCTGTCGAATATTATATTTATTCTTCAGATAAAATATATTGAAAAATCAATCCTAAAATATAATATTTCTTTAGGTACCCTTATAGTGATTCACCAGATTAGCAAAATTTTTTTAAGAGAATTGAACAATTTCATTACTTTAGAAACTGTTAGAAATCAACAAGACGTAGGTAGGTAGGTACTACAAAATGTTGCGGAGTTTGTTTGAAACAGTTAACGTGACCGTGAAAAACAAAGGGCATTAGGAGGAACACATGTGGGTTTTAGTCAGTAAGAGTCTGACACTCCTTTCCGCTTTACCCAGAGTGGAAGAAGTCATTTGATGATTTCACATCCTTAACAAAAACTAAAAGGTACCTACCACAAAATATCATACAAAATGTATTTTTTTTTAAATAAAGATATTTGACGGGAAACTGACTAACCATTGAACATTAGTACCCTTATCTCATCATCACAAAATGTCATTGAGTTTAATTACTTATAACCGTAATTTAGACTACGTTGTACGTATGTAGTGCAGCTTCGGTACATCCCTTCAACAGGTAAACAGGCCGCTACCTATTTACTAGGAAAACGTAATGATCTCCCATTGACCTTGACAAATCCTTTATCTTGGTTACATCCCAATTTTTTTGTAATCAACTCAGTAAGTTCTATTTTATTGACCTTAACAAAGACACTAGACAGATTATCTTGCACTTGACAAATTTTTTTCGACAGATTACAGTCATATTTTGAATTCACCCATTCACTCCCGTAGGTAGGTAGATACGTTATTTTTTTATATTAGTCTGTTCTGTTTCACTCCTGGGCGAAAGCCCATGTTCACTCTTTCCATCTTTTACGATTGCGTGCTTAAACTTTTCAGTTTTTGTAGAATTCATTCAGCTCCACGTCGTCATCTTCTTGCCCTTATCCCATGTTACTTGGAGTCGGCGCAACACGTTTTCTTCTTCCATGCCGTTCTGTCAGTCATCTTGATATCACTGACTCCCTTCTCTTTCATAACATTCTTCGTACAATCCACCTCTTCTACATCTTTTCTTTGGCCTCCCTCTTCCTCTCCATCCATCCACATTTATATTCATAACACTTTTCTTCACATGCGTTTCATCCCTCGGGCCACTATATATAGGCCACTTCAATTTTTCTGTCACTGGGACTACTTTTTAACTTCTTCTAATATACTTTATTCCTAACCTTATTCATTTTGGTCACTCCACACATCCAGCTCAATATTCTCATCTCCGCTACATGCAATCATTTAGCTCAACAAACGTTTTAATAAAGTTAAAAAAATGTAGGTGGCAGGGTCGACGCGCTGTCGTAATATGACGACATAAGTCTGCAAATTATGCTCATCAATGAGGTTAATGATTTAATGTGCATGACATGTAAGTATTCTTATTGAAACTCGTGTAATATAAGTGCGAGTTGATTCTTGTATTACTATTGTTCCGTACTATTTGTATTTATGCTAACTTTTAATCGATATCTCATCCGGTTGATGTGGTTGCCGATGGTGCACGCTTGCAAATTCTAAGGCTTAGGTATGAGTTATCGTCTTAAAATGGTCGTCTAACAAAATATGATTAGATTCATATTTTTATTGCACACCCGTAGGAACAATCTTAAAACGTAATCAATTTAACGTAGTCTATTGGAATTGGAAATACTCATTTTGCGCATAATATTTAGATTATAATGACAACAAATATTGTAGATCACATTTATGCAACTCCAATCGAATACGTTTAGTGCATTTGCATTAGGCCCAAAAGATACAACATAAGTTAAACATTAGAAACCAAAAAAACAAATAACTCAGTAAAGTTAAGCTATGTAAATATTGATCTGGAAATAATAATAGCAAAATATTTTACTGATCAAAAGCACACTTAATGCTGAGTGCACTAGACTTTGTTTTATGATATGTCAGACTCCCACACGGACGAAGTCATAAAAAATATAGATGTTTTAACTTATTATGCTATATTTACCATACATTTTACTTATTAAGTCATGAAGCGTCACAAAGAGTACATTGTTTATGTAGTACAAAATCTGAACCAATGTTTTCACAAAATCTTTATTTTATGAGCTCCTCCATCCTTAAGATCCTCTACTCTCCTATGACTTTAAAACCTTTGTACCTTTTTAAAACGTGCCATAATTCAGGACACTTAAATATTATTTTTACATAACAGAATAAAATAATAAGCACAAGCACAATAAAAAAGGTGAAGGGTCAAAATTTTTACAAAAATAATCATCAAAAGTAACAAAACATGTTTCGTTATATAACAGCTCATTGAATTTCTTTTCTGAATAACATTTGGTTAATTATTCAGATTATACAACAGGCTGAGACATTAACAAATATAATCAGTATTAAAATAACGTGGAGACATGCGTAGCCCATGCGTCCATGCTTATATAAAACGTGACGTTAAGTAAATAGATTAATTGTCATTGGACCACGGGGTGATAGGTTTGACTGACATTCTTAGAAATTAATTAAAACAAGTAAGTGCAAATATGGAAATAAATAAACCTGCTATAATTATTTTTGTATTATCGATCGTGAATATTTTGTTTCAAAGTTTAAGCTTTTAAAAATAGTAATTTATTTTTTATTTATTTCAAATGTAATTGGATGTCACTGTCTCAGTGTGGGGGTTAAGCGAGTGAATACAGTAAAAGTTGTAGTCTCGTCAGCCATAAATAATGTTTTTACAAAATAAGCCTTTAATTTAACATTACAACGCCCGGTTAATGGCAATAGGCTCGCCCCCCATGGGACCTAAAACATACCTGCGAACTGTGGGTGTACAATGGTTACACCTCTGCCTAACCTTTAGGGAAATACAGGCGTGATGGTGTGTGTGTTAAACATTACAACATTTAATTATAACAACTGTGTAGAAGTATAAATAAAAGCTAACTTGGCATGTTGGTGCATTAAATTCTCCTAATAACTTTACCTATATCTATTCTTTGTAATTTAATGTAGATTTTATATTTTTACATACAACTCTGAAACGTAGAATATACGTCATATTATTCATTAGGTAACTCACGAGCTCAAGCTATATTATTAAGACTAGCCATATACCCCGCGGTGACCCGTGTTCAGCTACCTCTTTGGTTACTGCTCCGCTCCCGTTCATCGTAGCGTACGTATACACCTTCTTCTGGAATCATTTTCTGTAATGATGAAAATCGCATTAAAAGCCGTTAAGTGGTTTAAAAGATCTAACGGTACAAAGTTACAGACGGCGGGAAGCGACTTTGTTTAATACTATGTAGAGAAGATGAACAGAACGATTATAATAAAAGTGGTCCAATTTCAGCACAATGACGTCGGTGCTCGACGATACCGAGGTGCCGAGCTACAACACAAGACTGATCTTTTACCCACTCCTCCTACTAGCATCAAGTGTCTGGATCATATACAGATGGCAACAAAAGTCACGCATGTACCAGTTTGCAGAGAAGATCCCCGGGCCACCTATCGTACCATTTGTTGGAAATGCTCTTATAGTACTGAGGAAGAAACCCAGTGGTAACTGATTGATTTCCGAATTATTTATTTATCCAGCTTCCCATGCCCTTTCGCGGTTTAAAGTTACCTTTTTTTTTCCACGCTAATCATGAAAAATCACAAGCTTAAATGAAATACAAAAATTCACTAAAAAACCATTCCAACGATAATTTAATATTGAAAATACTTCTAAATATTATCTAATTATGTCGGAATCTACTTGATTTTCAGAACTGGTTCAGCTCGGTCTTGAGTACGGCGAGAAGTTCGGCAACGTCGTCAGAGTGTGGTTAGGGTCAAACCTAATAGTTTTCCTCACCGACCCTAATGACGTAGAAGTCATCCTTAACAGCAATGTCCACATTGACAAGGCTTCTGAATACAAATTCTTCAAACCGTGGCTCGGAGAGGGCCTTCTTATCAGCACAGGTATACATGGCTTTAAATATTTCAACATTGCAACCTTTTAAAGTTATTATGTTTGCATTAATTTTAGAGACAGGTTCATTAGAAAACCATCTCGTTGGATTCAAGAAATTGTTTCATGAAAGTGTCAGCATAAAATTATTTTTAATAAAATATTTAGATATTCATACTGTAGCAAATACTATTCACATATTTATTATTTATATATCTATCCGCTTAGACTGGAAGCCGACCCCAACCAGGTTTGGGAAAAGGCTAGGCAGATGATGAGTAAAGTTAATCCAGTCTTGATAATTCAACCAGTCAAAGTCAAATCATTTATTTCAATTAAACCATTAAAAGGCACTTTTGGACGTCATAAACAAGAAAAAGAAATTGAATCTAGTCATTCAAGAATTAAAAAAAAACGATACCTAATATTATCTTTCAGGTGATAAATGGCGTTCACACAGGAAGATGATCGCTCCTACATTCCACATCAACATCCTGAAGTCTTTCGTGAGCATCTTCAACCAGAACAGTAAGAACGTGGTGGAGAAGATGCGCCCAGAGATCGGCAAGGAGTTCGACGTCCACGACTACATGAGCGGTGTCACTGTTGATATTCTTCTCGGTAAGATTACGTTATTTTGTACTACATCTGGCTCCTGGTTTACCCAAATGAAAGAGCAAAGTCAAAGCATTTATTTCAATTAGAACATTTACAGGCACTTTTGAATTGTCAAGAAGTTACAGTAAAAAGTTGAAGCTAGTTGCTCGTTCCAAAGCGTAGGTCTCTATGGAGAAGGACGAGCATGAAACTCCATGGACACTCACTCGGAACTCCAAGGCCCTCACGAATACATAAATTGTGTATGTCTCTGGCATAAAGAATCCTATATCAGTTTGGAATAGTATAGGTTCCTATTTGTGAAAGAATGTATGTGTGCGTAATTGCAAATGTATAAACTTGCATACAATTTCACCTTATTCATTATCATCATCATCACCAGCTCAAGCAAAAGACATTCACTGCTGAACATAAGCGTAAAATCTTGCGTACTTGGCTAGATTCCACTGAAATTGGCCGCCGTGACCGAAATCGGTCTGGAGAATAATATTTATTAAGACGACCTGCCCACGACTTCCGCGTTCCTAATTACACCCTCGTTACGTCTTTACTGGTCCGCTCCCGTGTGTCGTAGCGTGATGTTATATGTCCTATGTTACTCAGGGTAAACGTAGCTTTCTAATGGTGAAAGAATTTTTTAAATTGGCGCAGTAGTTTTTGAGTTTATTCATTACAAACATACACACACACAAACATACAAATCTTTCCTCTTTATAATAATAGTGTAGACTAGTGCTGGTGGAGTAGTATTCTAAAATTGACCTGCCTTTAATCATCGCCCATTCAAATTCTATATTATAAGCAAATTTCAGTAATGATGGAAGGACTTGACGCTTTCATTGTTATGTATTTTTATTATTAAATATTCATTACTTAAATTAATTATTAATGCCCTAATTGCATTGAATGCATCGGAATTCATATCAAGGTTAACGCTCTTCTTGTTGTTAGTGATCCACTTTTTTTTAATCATTGATGTACCATGTACATAAGTTGCGTCTGTACGCCCCGAACGCATTCAACCCTAATCTCTTTAAGGTTAGAGTGAACTGGCTTCTTCTGGGTAAGCTCGCTCCATCGTCGACTTTGTCTTTGTCACCTCTGGGCTAGGCTAGAATCTATAGCAAACCCATCTCGAGTAAAAGAAGACCACGTACACAAACGAACTGGTCATGGATGAACAGACCTACATTTTGAGTCCGTTACTAGATCAAAGTCATCCTGAATGAATTGCAAAAGTTTGCCAAAATACATAATATTTCATTGTCTCATTAGGTTTCTTTTTTGGATGGGAAATCATCAAATGATTTCCCCCACCCTTGTGTCAGATTTTTACTGACTAAAACCCATCCATGTTCCTTCTTTTGCCCTTTGCGCTCCGGGGGCGCGGTATCTCTTTCGAACAACCCGCGGCCCCGGCAGACATTGGCCCTCAGAGGCCCCTCCGATTTACTGAAATCTCCTTGAGGCGCGCGTGGAACATGAACGCGCCGTCGACATCATTAGGTTGCCAACAAAGTAGTAAAATAAAATTAAAATAAAAAAAAAATATATACATGTCGAAGTACTTGTGTGTGCAAATATGTTATGTAAAACAGTTTTCACTGTACAGTCGTAAACGTAATTATTTAAATTAATTTCCCTCTTCAACATTTACTCGCGTTATTTAAGTATCTTCGTGAATGACCTTTGCAAAAGTTAATTATTTGGCTTTTAAATTATGGTACCTAGTAAGCGTGACTTGTCAATGTAAGTAATGATAATAACAATGAATGTTTAATTAATATTATAGAAACAGCAATGGGAATTACTAGAAAGACTCAAGATGAATCTGGATTTGATTACGCTATGGCTGTGATGAAGTAAGTTACCATTGTTCGACATTGTTTTAGAATCTTGTTATTATTTATTCATTTCAGAGAGATAATCCTAAGATTTAGGAACTTTCGTAATCTAATGTCTATCTGTCTGTCAAAAACTCTTCTAATTTACTTACATTTTTGATAGTAATTGTCGCCGAAATGAGACTGCAAAAAAAAATGTTCTTTATTTTGAAGTTCATGGTCTTAATTTGCAAATCGGTATAACATGGCAGACAATAATTAATAAACTTATACATTATTCTAATTTCCTTTAAAATATATTTGCAATTTCATATATAGCCTCTTTAGTCTAGTTTAAGAACGACTGTTACGATGAAGGCATTGGGTCCGATTCCCAGGTCGAACAAAAAATGTTATTGGGTTTTTCTATGAAATTCTCAGTAGCAGCTCGAAGTTAGGATTTGTGCCCAGTTAATGGCAATAAGCTCGCACCCTATTACATGGGACCTAAACATACCGGCGAACTGCCTGGCTATTCTTATACAATTACATTATCCAATCGGTATTTATTTAAGCAAGTTTTATTTTGCTGTTATTATTTTGTATGTCCCAGGATGTGCGACATAATCCACCAAAGGCACTACAAACTCTGGCTCCGATTTGACGCTATCTTCAATTTCTCACCTTTTTTCAAGCAGCAGAAGAAACTCTTGGACATCATTCATGGACTTACCAACAAGGTAACAAATCACTTGACAATAATATACGAATAATAATTTGTAACGGTTTCATGTAATGTGTATGAAAAAAATAATATTAATTGGTGAATAAAAGAATACGCATTTTTTTGGGAATGGCCTATTAGCCGAGAACAGAATAAGTTATTATAATTCTCGAACTAACGTCATATTTCTATTATTAAAATCTTTTATCTTTGTAAACTCTCATATACACTTCTATATACATACTTACTTATTTATACAATATCAAAAACAGGTAATCAAAAACAAGAAGGAAACGTATTTGGAAAACAAATCCAAAGGGGTGATCCCACCGACTCTTGAAGAACTCACCAGGACCTCAGAGGACAATGACAATGTCTTGGCGAACAATGACAAAACTCTCTCTGAAGACGTGTTCAAAGGATACCGTGATGATTTGGACTTCAATGATGAAAACGATATTGGTAAACATTATGTTATTGATTAGTCTCGATATATTTAAACTAGCTGCTGCCAGCGACATCGTTTTTTCCACCCGCGTTAAGTTAGGTCTTTAGTTACTGCTCCTCTCCCGTGTGTCGTAGAATGATGTTATATAGTCTATAGCCCTCCTCGATAAATGAACAACACACAAAAAGAATTTTGCAATTCCAACCAATTGCAAGAATTTTGTCCCTGAGATTAGCGCGTTCAACCAAACAAACAAACTCTTTAGCTTTATAATATTAGTATAGATTAAAATTAACATTAAACTCTGGAATAGATTTTAAATAATACCAGCCTATTACTTTTCCTTTAGGCCATGGCCTCTTGTCATACAGTGAAGGCACGAGCATTAATCACCACTCTTCCTCAAGGCTGATTGGCGATGCCGGACTTATAAATATTATAAGTCCAGGTTTCCTCACGATGTTTTTCAAAAACTTAGAAAGTACATATGAATATTGAAAAATATTCTTACTTGTACCGGTATCGACTCCGTAACCTCGTACATTATAAGCCTTAACCACTAGACCATAACCACTAGGCGATCACATTTAGATTTTAATTATTCATTTATTTTACAGGTGAGAAGAAACGTCTGGCTTTCTTGGACTTGATGATCGAATCGTCTCAAAATGGAACAAACAATATCAGTGACCACGAAATCAAAGAGGAAGTCGACACAATCATGTTTGAGGTAATGACCGAATGAAGTGATATTTCAATCTTTAAATATTGTAGAAGCAGTCGTCATAATGCAAATTTAATAGAATCTAGCCAATTAAGTGACCCGTTTGTAGTGATTCATGATTATGCACTTA
The DNA here is from genome assembly GCA_947462355.1 of Caradrina kadenii. Taxonomy (NCBI): domain Eukaryota; kingdom Metazoa; phylum Arthropoda; class Insecta; order Lepidoptera; family Noctuidae; genus Caradrina; species Caradrina kadenii. The sequence continues at coordinate 5,659,802 of OX381677.1, read as the reverse complement.
TGTCATGCCATATAATAACACCTGGACAAGTCAATTTATCAATGAAATGAAGCTGCATTTGTCAAGTTTCGTAAATTAAAGATCACTCCTACAGTCCATTTTTCCTGTCTGTCTCGAATGACATAATTATCAAGTCAGCCAACAATCTTTTCCGCCCAGGGCGGCTGAAGTTATTTAATGATTTCCCACCCCCAAAAAAAAAAGCCAACAATCTTTACTGATAAAAAGATAGTTATTTAGACGATCGACAAGTTGTTGATCGGTCAGAATATCAGTATTGCACAGTTGAATTTAAGTTAAAAGGAACAGGAGCCAACCGCTTTATCACTTTTTATCCAAGACTACCTTCTGTCCGCGAGTTCGTCTATATGGAAGTCAAATATACCATAAAATATATAGCTTTATGGCACTCACCAATAGTGTTGCTTTCTATTATTAAAAACTAGCGACCCGCCCCGGTTTCGCACGGGTGCAATGCTAATACTAAATACACTACAAAAAAACAGTGAAAGTTGTATATAAAAACATAGCGGCCCGCTTCGGCTTCGCATGGCTATAAAATATATAGCATATGTCACTCACTGAAAAAATTATTAAAATCGATCCAGTAGTTTTGATTTATTCATTACTGCCTGTGGGCCGCACGCGTTAAATTTGGAGTAAAACAATTCCCCTTTCCATGAACCAACCATGAAGATTTCCTGCTATCTTTGGAATATCTAAATTCATACACTACATTGTTACTTATTTACTCTTTACATTTTTACCTATTTATTTTATTTTTACAACAATTAATATATTACAGAATGTCTTTATATGCACGCTCCCGCTGCCCCGGCCGGCCGGTACCGCCGCAAACGCTACGTCCCGCAATTTTTAAATCTGTAATATCTTCGAAAATATTCATTTAAATCATATGCTGTAAAGGGCCATATAAATCTATATTAAATCAACAATGTATTTAAGGTATTTAATTGGATTAGGATTAATGCAGTATTGGTTAAAATCGCTTCGAAAATTAGCCATTATTTGTCGTAAAAAGTAAATGACAAAAAAATGTTATTGTGGAATATCCATAAGAGATTGACATATACCATCGCGGAGACCTTTTCAATGTGTACAATACTTAGTACATTACTTTGATAAATCTCGTAGGGTTCAGCCTGCGTTTGCAATATAAGCGGCAAAAATGTAATTATTAACGACATCACATTAGAAACCTAAAAAATAACAGTATTTCTCCACTATTTAATGGATGTTATTATACATATAAACCTTCCTCTTCAATCACTCTATTAAAAAAAACCGCATCAAAATCCGTTGAGTAGTTTTAAAGATTTAAGCATACATAGGGATATAGGGACAGAGAAAGCGACTTTATTTTATACTATGTAGTGATACTGTTGTAATCGAACCAAAAGTTCCAGAGATTACCTCTTGAAAACAAACAAACTTTACGTCTTCATTTAAATAGTTTATATTGGCTAGGCAGATTAATAAATATTTGTGTATTTGGTTTCTAGGGTCACGACACCACAGCCGCTGGCTCTAGCTTCGTGCTGTGCCTTCTGGGTGTCCACAAGGAGATCCAAGCAAGAGTCTACAACGAGCTGCATGAGATCTTTGGCGACTCTGACAGGCCCGCCACCTTTGCTGACACTTTACATATGAAATACCTCGAGAGGGTCATCCTCGAGTCCCTCAGGATGTACCCACCAGTGCCTATCATTGCTAGGAAGCTGAACCGTGACGTGAAAATCGGTAGGTCTTTCATATTTTTGACCATTTAGAAGTTTACCAAAGTCATAATTTTATATGTTAAAGTCAACTGATGATTACTGCATCTAAATGGCTAATATCGCAGTTTATTTTTATCTTACTACGGCAAAGCCAAAAGTAGGGTTATTTTCAGTTAAAAGTTCAACATAGGTAAGTGTGGTAGCTATTAAAACAGCCAAACAAAACAAACAAATAAACTGATTAAAAAATCAAATCATATTTTCATATTATTTATTTATTTGCATACCATAATATGCATAAAAGATGTAACAAAAAGCTTACAGCTAAAGTACAATTATGGACCCTGTTAGGGCACAGCAACATGGTTTTAAACTAAAAAACTAAAATTTATAAAATAAAAATTAAAAATAACAAACTTCTTACAAAATTTTGTAAACTTATGTACCTATTAAAATGTGTTGTTAGTAGTTACTTATAATTCTATTGAAAATGTTTATTAACAACTTTATTAACTTACGCTGATTACTCGTACAATGAGGAGCCTCCTTTTTAACCCCCGACGCAAAAAATGACGGGGTGTTATAACTTTGATGTGTCTGTGTGTGTGTGTGTCTGTGGCGTCGTAGCTACCGAACGCATGAACCGATTTTGTTTTTTGTTTAAAAGGTGAATTAGGCGGGAGTGTTCTTAGCTATGTTTAATGGAAATCGGTTCAGCAGTTTCAAACAAATGATGTACATTAAAAAATTTAGTAAAACGCTTGATGATGGATTAACTTACCTACGACGCTAATCTATAGTTACGTCATGAACTTTTAACCTTTAGGCAGTTTGTATAAATTGTATGTACCTTGAAATTAAATTCGATTTCGGAGTCAAACATCGTTACTTTATTAAAATTAAAACGATACTATTACATTTTTTTTTAGCTACCAAAGATTACGTTCTGCCCGCTGGCGCCACCGTCGTGATTGGTACCTTCAAGATCCACCGCAACCCTGAATACTACAAGGACCCTGAGACCTTTAACCCTGACAACTTTTTGCCTGAGAACACATCGAATAGACATTACTACAGTTACATCCCATTCAGTGCTGGACCCAGGAGTTGTGTCGGTTAGTACACTGTCTGCAACTAAACCTGCTTAGAAATGCATAGAACTATTAATAGTTTAATGTTTAGAACACCTAATAAAAGTACTGAAAAATACCTATTCATTCGACTGTACATTATAGTCGTTACCAATAGAAATAACAGCGCCGTCTTTGGCGTGACTGCTGAGCGTATGATCTTGGGTTCGTTTCCCAGGTCAGATAAAGTGTTGTTTAGTTTTTACACTATGAATTTCTAGAGCGCAGCGCAAGTAAGGAATTTGGGTGTGTAACAACCTAAAAAAGAAAGAGTGCGCGAGTATTTGCGCAGATACCTGTAAGTACATGATCATTCCCGCGTACTCGATTAGTCTCCATTGAGACTGGCCACCATGACCAAAGTTCGATCAGGAGAACACATGACACACATGACTCAAAATCCCAATAATGTACATTGCAAAAAAAAAAAAATCAGAAAATCTCCAGTATATATGTACAGGAAATTTTTAATTCCTTCAAAAACCAATCCCACCAACCAGCACTAAACTACCAAATTTAAATTTCGATCATCGATTTCAACCGAAATACGTCTACTGTTGGACAAGATTATCCATGTTTCTCTTGCTTCCAGGTCGGAAGTACGCCATTCTGAAGCTGAAAATTCTGCTGTCTACCGTTCTTCGTAATTACAAGGTGACGTCCGATGTCACTGAAGACGAGTTCAAACTACAAGCTGACATCATTCTGAAGAGGACTGATGGATTCAGGCTGAAGATCGAACCTAGACAGAGAGTCGCTACACCCGTCGCCTAATCTACCAAAGAATATTCTCTATATCATCTTGTTATCACACATACGTATTTAAAATTCTAAGATGCGAAATTAAACACTCATTACGATATTAAATTATAATTTATTGTGATAACTCAACATTAATATGTCATTTTAAGAAGTATATCAGGCACTTCAATATTTATTTATTATATTATCATTATATGTCGTTTAGTCAACTATTGTCTTGTTACATAGTCAATTGTGAATGTAGCTGTAAGACAATAAATAGCTTTTAATGGAATAAGGTACATTAAACTAACAATTAATAAGACTTTATTCATGAATGGTTATTGTGGATCTATGAATATGAGACAGAAAATATTAAATAAATGTTTTGTACAGTTAATTCATACCAGTTCATTGGTTTTTAATACCCCTCAAACCCAATCCCAAAGCTGTTCAAGTCAGTCTGGATCGTACAATGAATCGTCTAATATTGTATACAGGAAATATGTTTTTGTTGGTTTGTACCGAATAAGCTCCGAAACTATTGGACCGATTTGAACCATCATTTCACCAATAGATAGCAACATTCTCAGGAAGTAACTTATGCTATTTAAGGAATTTTAAAAGCTATCTTTAACTAAAAACCAAACGTGGAATTTAGCACGTCACAGTTCGAAACTTGAAATTGATTATTATGTTAATTATACCTGTTTTTGATTCCACAAAATAAGTATTGGATGATCTTGCTGATAACGATCAAATCCTACAAAGTTCCATGCCAACCGTTATTCAAGGACATTGACACACAGTAGAATACGCTTTATATGTATCTATACTAATAAAATAACCATTTGAATTTGTATGTCAACTTAAAACAAACAAGATAAGCAATGTTAGGGATCTGAGCCAAAATAACGATTAATTATGGTCACACTTAAGGGCAAAGGCCTCTTCTCATATTGAAAAAGCACAAGCATTGATATTACCACGCTCGCCGCTTACTCAACATTAGGACGGAATGATAGAAGGATACGTTGCACTTAGTGTAGAGTCATAGAGAGGGACGTGTTGTGCCTACTAACCAATTTGATACTGCAATCTAACTGTCAAAAATGTTTATAAGCCATGGACCGAAAACTAAACTCCGGGTTTGCATATACCAGTCATATTCATAATCATTTATTTTGACACTATAATATGTATAAAATATGGTAAATAAGGCTGAAATCTAAAGTACTTATAGGCCCAGTTAGGGCACAGCAATGACACTGTTGGGCTGCCTGTCCACAGAAGCGGAGCGAGGCTGCGAACCGGAGAAATATTAACCAATAGGTTTGCTTAACTTCTTCGCTCCACACCCGTTATACAATCCCATTGATTCATTTCTACGTTTCTCCGCTCCACAGCCTCGCTGCGCTTCTGTGGACAAGCAGCCTAAATCTGCGCTTACATAATAAATTTGTGTTTAATGAGTTTGTTAATCATACAATGGATAAAACAAATTGTGGATAGTTGATTAACATTGTGTTTTCACACAAGGACAGTCAACACAATTATTGGTCGTGACCCCTTTCATTGAAAGTTCACCTGTACTGAACAAATACGGGAATATTTAATATTCTTTTAAAATTATCGGTGTTTTTGTAAAACTATGAAGAAATAGTAAAAGGCTTGTCTTTAAATTATAATTACATAACATACCATCACGCCTGTATTCTCCAAAGGGTTAGGTAGAGATGTAACAATGTACACCCACAGTTCGCCGGTATGTTTAGGTCCCATGTAATAGAGGGCGAGCCTATTGCCATTAACCGGGCACAAATCCTAACTCCGAGCTGCCACTGAGAATTTCATAGAAAAACCCAATAACACCTTTTGCTCGACCTGGAAATCGAACCCAAGACCTCTAGCGTAGCAGTCGCCCTTAGGACCACTGGGCTACCGAGGCAGTTATTAAATTATAATTATGTTGAGAATATAACTGCAAAATTTCTTTTCTATGGGAATACTCGTGGATGGAACGGAGGGTTGCCAACCTTACCCTAACTTGTTAATAAACATACATACAATATGTAACGGCCGTTTTAAATAAATCCCATTTAACAATAATAAGGAATTATTTATACGTTCCGTAAAAGGCACAACATAATAATGTTTTTAAACTATACTGCTCATTATTGAACCTCTTTGATATCAGATAAATTTCTTAAAAAAGTTAGCAACCCTAGTTGTGTGTGTTGTATTGTGCTACGCTTCCCTGAATATAATGCTATAATTTGGGGTTCAAATAGCATCATAGGTACCTGCTTATTTCTAAGGTAAAACGGGATCCTATTACTAAGAATCCGCTGTCCGTCCGTCTGTTCGTCTGTCACCAGGCTGTATCTCATGAACCGCGATAGTTAGACAGTTAAAATTGTCACAGATGATCTTGTATTTCTGTTGCCGCTATAACAACAAATACTAAAAAAATGAAGGGGCTCCCAGAAACAAACGTGATGTTTTGCTCGTTTTAACAGATAATGCTCAATAAACTTGACCGACTTCTTAATAACTGCATTCGATTCGTATTTAATCTTCGTAAGTTTGACCATGTGTCCGCACATCGGTCGCTCTTAAAATGGTTGCCCATCAGACAACACAGGGCGTTAAGGGCTTTGACAACTTTATTTTCTCTTCTAGATAAACCTAGTTTTTCTTGCTATCTGACTTCTCACTTTCAATACTTGTGCTCTGCGCACAGTAAGAATCTTTGTTCCTCCAATAATCGCCTTTTACGATGTCCTTCTCACCGCTCCGGTTTTCTTAAATCTTCTTTTCTTGTCCAGGCGGTTTTCCTTTGGAATGCGCTTCCTCAGAATATCAGAATGGTCACCAGTCGGTTCACATTCAAAGTAAACGCTCGTGAACACTTGCTTATAAGGTTGGCAGACTCGTCTCACAATTAATTTGTTTATTATTTCTCCTACTATGTATTTTTATCTCTCTCTACTTTGTTTGTTTTGTTTGTATGTATGTATATATGTATTTATTATAAAAATATATTCTATTCCTGAATATTTTCTGTTCTTTGCACCTACCATGTTTTGTCTCTGCATTGCCCTAAGGTAGACTGGTAGAAAATGCCTAAGGCATTAAGTCCGCCTTTGTACAGTGTATTTTTTACATTATGTGCATAAAGTTTAATAAATAAATAATGGTACGGAACCCTTCGTGCCCAAGTCCGACCAGCATTCTGCCGGTTTTTTAAAAAACTAGTAGACCAACCCAAAGGGCAATGAAGCACTGCGTTAGAATTCGCGAGTTCCGAATTGCGTACGAAAACCGTGATCAAGTGAACATGCACAATGGTACCTTTTTTCAGAAGATTTGTCAAAGTAAAATATATAGATAGGTAAGTACCTATTTTTAACTTGGTCAGATATCTGATAATTTATTAATTTATTAAGGGCCGATTTTTCAATCGTCAGGTACCTCTTAACGGAGGAATAAATATGGCGGTTTGACAGCTTTTGTATATACGTTAGACGTCAAACTGTCATATTTATTCGTCAGATAAAAGTTATCTGACCACTGAAAAATCAGCCCTAAATTATTCTAATTACTAAAGTAACGGAGAATAGTATTAGGTAATTATGCAGTAGCGACTACGGGTCATACAATAAAATTTAACAAAAAAAAATACTTATATTAACATTTTCTCTCGTTGGCTGTCAGTCACATATTTATTGTGCAATTCAAATAATAGGTTATTTCGTAGAAGAGACTAGGCCATTAACGATTTTTTAGGTAAAGCATTCATTAGAGTTCATATGGATGAAGCATTTCCACTTTCTGACACACGATACAAAGCCTTAAAGTATTTGTAAGATATAGGCAAAAAAAAATCGTTATTTGACATCTAAGTCCATTAAGGCTCTGGCAGAGGACGTCAAATACAGAAATAAAAATATTTACGAGTGAGTAAGAGGATATTAATAATAACATTGTCTCGACCGAATTCTGGCCACGGCGGAAAATCTTGATTGAGACTAGCTAAGTACGCAGGAGATATTATAGTACACTAGTGTGTGCGCAAACACAGGTGCATTCCTTCTTCCTTCACTCTCATTGTCCGATGAGACGGCAATACGACAGGACGGGCTCAGCACTAACAGCTTTACGTGCTTCCCGACTCAGGGGTATCATACCACCAACTTCCAAACTGCTGCTGTAAAATTAGGGTCGGCTTCCAATCCAACCAGATGCAGCTGAATACCAGTGTTTTACATGGAGCGACTGCCTATCTGACCTCCACAACCCAGTTAATGGGCATCACGATACCTCTTGGTTAGACTGGTTCTCAGACTCCCTGCCTTATAACTATCCGTAATGACTATCAAAGATCTACGAATGGCAGCCGGGACCAACGGCTTTACGTGATTTTCGAATCACGGGGGTGTCACACTACTAACTTCCGAACTCCGGACTGCTACTGAGCAAATCCTAATGAAAAAATCCAATAACTCTTTTGCCGAGCTCGGAATTGAACGCAGGACCCCACGCTCGGCAGTAGCACTTGCGACGTAATGACCCACGAAGCAGCTATCTTACAAAATTATGTTAATCAGAATACTAACATTCATTTTTTTACTAATACTACTTATTGTATTCTTTGTTAACCTAACTGTAGGACTTTAAATTTCTATTGTTTTATTTTAAATTAGATAATGCAGAATGATGTCTGATCTTCATTGTTAAGAGGTCCCCAATACACGTCAGAAAACACAACAAAATCATGAATAAATGCAATAACCCAGAATAATTGATCATACAAATTATTTACGAAATCATTAAACACGTATTCTAACATTATGTATGTCACAGCCATTTAGAAAAAGTAATATTTTAGCAAAATAGCTTGTAATTTTCTTTATGAAACATTTCACATTTATAAGGATGCTGTTTTAAAATAATTGCGTCTTAAAAATAAACTTCCTACCAATGCTCTTTTAGAAAATCCTTTGTTTGAATTGTATATACTGCCTCGTTGGCCTAGTGGTCCTAAGCGCGACTGCTACGCTAGAGGTCTTGGGTTCGATTCCCAGGTCGAGCAAAGTGTTATTGGGTTTTTCTATGAAATTCTCAGTGGCAGCTCGGAGTTAGGATTTGTGCTCGGTTAATGGCAATAGGCTCGCCCTCTATTACGTGAGACCTAAAATACCAGCGAACTGTGGGTGTACATTGGTGCATCTCTGCCTAACCCTTTGGGGAAAACAGGCGTGATGTTGTTTGTAGATGAATATGTAAAGTAGATATGACTATCGTGTCAAAATCAAAATCATTTTGGGTATGACATTGATTGCAATACCTATTCTATTAGAAATTATAATGAATTGTATTAATTACATTTATTTAATACGCCTATGCTTATTTCATCGAATTGTTTCAGTTACTATGTTATGAATCAGAATTGGATCCAGCAGGTGGCGTTGCAAGCCAACGTTCCGTCAGCACAACATATCGCACCTTCTTTGAGGAGTGGCTGGAGAGGCGCCACGGCACGCTCACCTACCGCCTGACGCAGGTCCTCACCGGACACGAGTGTTTCGGGAGGTTCCTGCACCTCATCGGGCGGGAGGAAACACCGTGGCAGTATGCCCCGCTTGGGCGGAGCATCGCCGAGTCCTCGTGGCGGCCATCGGCGGCGGCGAACTCTCGCGTCCGGCCCCGGTGCAAGCCATGGTTCGGAGCGAGAGGGAACGGGATGCAGTCGCCTCCTTCTGTGAGGCAGTAATGCTAGAGAAGGATATGGAATGAATGGATGATGGAATGATGCTGGAGAAGGAATGTTGAGACAGCGGTTCTCACGTCCCAGCCGCCGCGGTAGACGCTCCGGACGTCGGGAGCCGCGAGACGACTCCCGGCCACCGTAGATACGGGCCTGTGGACGGTAAGCAATGAGTAGCTCACCGTCCTTACGTTGCATAACAACAGGCCGTGTCGACGGCGCGTTCGTGTACCACGCGCGCCTCAAAGAGATGTCAGCAAAGGGAAGGGGCCACTGAGGGTCGATGCCTGCCGGGGCTGCGGGTTGTTCGTAAGAGATACCGCGCCCCCGGAACACAAAGGGCACAAGAAGGAACATGGGTGGGTTTTAGTCAGTAAAAGTCTGGCACTCCCTTCCGCCCCGCCCAGGGCAGGAGAAGTTATTTGATGACTTCCCACCTAACAATAAAAAAAAAAAATCGTGTCATTTACCTAAATGTAAAAACTGGCGCTTGCGATCTCTAGAGAAAAGTATTGAAACTAGGATAATGTCTGTTTTTGAATGACATGCACTTTCTTTCAAGGAATCTAGATGACGTTGTAACTCAATATTGGCATTTTCGGTATAATGCCACTTTTGTGTACAAGGTGCGATATCGCGAGACCGCTAGTTTTATATTTTATATCACATTTAAATAAATATATATAGATGGTTCGGTCATGTTGAGAGAATGAGTGAAAGGCGACTAACGAAAGGGATTTATATGGCAGATGTGAGTGGCAACGCCGGGAGAGGATGCCCTAGAAAAACCTACCCGGACCTTATTGGTGGGGTTCTTCAGAAAGGTCGTGTGCGCAGTACTCGCAACCGGCGTGCTTGTATGAACAGATGTATGAACGTGGTCGAGGCGAAAGAAGTGTGTAAGGATCGTAGCAGGTGGCGTTCTGTGGTTTCTGCCTACCCCCATGGGAAAAAGGCGTGCGTTTATGTATGTATGTATTTAAATAAACATGAGCAAATAGGATTTTTTTCCCAATAATTTATTGAGGGAACTTGGCTAATTTTTTAAGCACCCTCATATATTTGTCGTTATTACGTTATTCATTTTATGTATGGTTCAACCAGAACTCAGTTACTCACAAAGGTCTCCCTAGATGCAGGTTTGTATGGTACAGTCACATTCCTGAAACCCAATTCTTCTTATTAAAAACGTAAAAAATGTAGTGACAATCACATCTCAACTACAATAAATATCAAAAAATGTATGTAAATTATAAGCATTTTCGATAAGTTGAGAAATTGATAGATTGCGATCATTCCTAAAAGTTAAAAGTTGCCGTCCTGCTCATTGGTTAACCTGCACCTGACTTATTTATTCCTGCAGCGAAACATCAAAAAAATTGGGCCAAAACTGGCAGCTGTTTTAACTGTCGTTTAAAAACTTAATTTAACTTTATCAAATTCCAAGATTATAGAAATTGCTACTATATAATAAAATATAAAACATAATGTTCAAAAAAAAGTAAACAAAAATAAATAGATACTTTGAGGATTTATAACTTACTGAAACACTTGCCCGCACCGCCCTGAACACTGGTATTTTTGTTAAAAGTCTACTGATTCATATTCACTGCGACATATATTTAACGGTTATTTATAAAATGAGGACCTATGCAAGTGTATTTCACAGTTATAGTTTTAAAATCGTAGTGATAACATATGTTTAGATAACATAATTTTCTTGTGCAAGCTTTATTTATTATACACTCAGGTACAGTGCTTATCAATTACCAAAACCAGCCTTTGAATAAACCGAGATCTTTCAGAATTTTATTTATTTTAAAACGCAGGCAGGGTTCTATGAAATCATAAAAAATCTTGTCTTATCAAAATACTGTCGAATTAAAGACTACTTTCTTCTATTAAAACACCGAAGGCAGCAAATACTCCAGATTAACTTAACGCCTGCATAACAAACACATTGCTGACGTTAGAAACAGGAGCATAAAAACAGTGCTACACACCTTTGTGGACGAGGTTAAGGTTACATTATAATATTAGTTATTTCACGACATACCTACTATTGTAAGCACAATTGTATGTATATTTCGAACAACAGTTCCAAAAACTACACTCTTACAGACAGTGTCGTTTTGATTTGCCACTTGTCTTCCTTTCAGCTCAACTTTCAGTAGTGGTGAAGGGTGAGCGTCTTAGGTGTAGACAAGAGACATTTAAAAGTGCTGAAATTGAGGTTCATTTTAAATAATTTTGAATTTTTTTTCGCGTTGTTTGCAGCAAAATGACGTCGGTGTTAGAGGTTACTGATGAGCAGAATATCCATACCACGAGACTGGTGTTCTATCCATTGGTGATACTTGCATCATGCGTTTGGATTTTCCACCGATGGCAGCAACAGACCAGGCTTCACAGGATGGGGAACATCATCCCTGGTCCTGCGGCGCTTCCAATATTCGGGAACGCGCTGATGGCGCTGTTCCAGAAACCTGAACGTGAGTAAAAATAGTCTTTGCCTACATGTCTATTGTGTTAAAATTTACAGAGCAGACCTTAGACATCTTGACATAGTTTAAAACAAAGTCGCTTCCCGGCGTCTATAGGCCTTTTAAATTACGCCACGGTTAATAATGCGATTTTTATCAATACATAGAGTGATTCAAGAGAAAGATATATATGTATACTGCTTCGGTCCCATTAGTCATAGCGTGATGTTCTCAGCAGTAATCAAAGACGTAACTGAACGCGTGTGGCACTAAGGGGTATACCTATATCTAGCTAGTTGTTACTAAAAGGTTCCCAAAATAACCGCAATGCGGATATAACTGCGGCCGAAATCTATCGTTACTAATTATTCGCAAATTTATAGCTACCCTTCGCCGTGACTCGAAATTTATATTGACGCCTTCCAATTTTTTGTTTAATTTTTTTTTAGACACTCGTGTTGTAATTCCAACAATGACAGCCCCTTCATAACGCGACTCCCTCTTTCGTCAATTTACCCTTCACTCGTTTTACTAAAAGATACTCATGGGTACTTAAACATTTTATCTTTTTACAGAATTTGTTGAATTAGGTTGGTCTTACCAGGACAAATATGGCTACGTAGTTCGCAGTTGGCTCGGCTCAAAGCTGGTTGTGTTCATTGCAAACCCTGAGGATGTGGAAGTGATCTTGAACAGTCATGTCCACATTGATAAAGCTGCAGATTATAAGTTCTTTAAGCCTTGGCTTGGCGAAGGTCTTCTGATCAGTTCGGGTAAGATAATTTGTGTTTGTTGTAGGGACTTCTAGCACTTGTTTAAATGAACATACACATTTTACTGCTTTAAATACCAGTTCACCAATCTATAGCTTTACAGTAGAATATTTTCAATACATTTGATTATTATTTTAAGTTCGAAAAAAAAATGACAAACAATAAAACAAGTAGGTACTGAACCTACTCAACCATTTTTTTTTACACAATTTTCGAAATTAAAATAAGCTGTAGTTTATCTCCTTAAAGTTTCATTTGTAACGAATCACTGTTTCTCTTTTAGGAGCAAAATGGCGTTCACACAGAAAAATGATAGCTCCAACATTCCACATAAATATTCTGAAGTCTTTCGTGGATGTCTTCAACCAAAACAGCAAGAACGTGGTCGAGAAGTTGCGTCCCGAAATCGGCAAAACTTTTGATGTCCATGATCATATGAGTGAAGTTACAGTCGATATCTTATTGGGTAAGCTGCTTGCGTTTATTTTATTATTGGAATACGGAACGTTTAAGCATCAATAATATAATAATCTTTGAAGAAAAATTAAAGAGATATCTAAAAATTTAATATTATTTATTAAAGGATACTGATTTAGTCTGTCGTTATATCGTTAATACTCGTACTACCTATTCGTCCCCTAGTTACAGTGTCATCAGAGTCAGTTAGTTATGCCAAATAGTGTAAAATAATAATGTTGTTTATTTCGAAGTCACGTGGGCAATAATATTCTTTTAATTTAAAACGCGTCAAAAAAGAATAGTCAGTTTCATGTAAATGTCTAGAACGAATATATTAGAAACTAGCAAACCAGTTAAGACGGGTGGAAACGACATTTTCGGAGGATTTTCCAAAAAAAAGATTTCTTAATAAACCTTGTACGGGATATTGCGAACAAAATAATTAGCCAAATCGGTCCCGCCGTTCTCGAGTTTTGCGCTTAGCATTTACCCATTATTTACACATTTATTTATATTAATATACACGTGACGGTGTTATGCAAGAATACAATAAATTACTGAATATTTTAAAACAATGTGTCATGTTTAATCAATTCTTTTAATGAAGCGAAGTAACGATTGTGGCTATAATGTGATGTTTACCTATTGGTCCAACATATTTTTTTTAAACTAGATGTTGCCTGCGACTTCGTTCGCGTGGTATTTTGTATAACGTCATATCTCTGAAACCCTGATCCTTCACTGAAGGATTTTGATTTCATTTTTAATGTAAATGGTATTTTTACAATCAACGTCCCTATTGAGGTTTTTAAACAAAAAACGATATGGATGTGGTTATAATCACAAACATTTCATCATCTGCCTAGCCTTTTCCCAACTATGTTGGGGTTGGCTTCCAGTCATACCGCATGCAGCTGAATACGAATGATTTACATTTAGCGACTGCCTATTTGACCTCCACAACCCAGTTAATGGGCAACACAATACCTCTTGGTTAGACTGGTTGTCATACATCCTGGTTTATAACTATCCGTAATGACTATCAAAGATCTGCGAATGACAGCCAGGACTAACGGATTTACGTGCTTTCCGAGGCACGGGAGTGTCACACCACCAACTTCCAAACTCCGGGGTGCTGCAGACCAAATCCTGATGGAAAAACCCAATAACACTTTTTGCCCGACCTGTGAATCAAACCCGGGACCCCACGCTTATCAGGCGCGCTTGCGACCACGAGACCAACGGGGCACACCCATATCATTTTTTTTTAATTTGTTCAAGTGAAGTTGATTTAAAAAAAAAATATTCCTACAAACCTTGTCCGGAATTTTGTAAACAATAATAATTCGCCCAATCGGTCCCGCCGTTTTCGAGTTTTGCGCTGAGCATTTACGCATTTATTTATAGGTATATTAATATACATATGTGGCGGTGTAACACAAGAATACTAAAATCAAAAAATAACTCAATATTTTAAAACAACGTGTCATGTTTAATCAATTACTATGAACGAGGTAACGATTGTGGCAATAATGTGATGTTTACCTAACAGTCCAGTATAATTTTTTTAACTAGATCCTGCCTGCTACTTCGTCCGCGTAGTATTTTGTATAACTTTATATCTCTGAAACCCCGATCCTCACTGAAGGGTTTTAATTTTATTTTATGTCAAACGTCTTGGACTTTGTACTTTTAAATCGATATGGGTGTGGTTATCATAACCATATACATATCAATTGTTATATTCATTCAACCCTTTTATTTTTAACCCCCGACGCAAAAACGACGGGGTGTTAAAGTTTGACGTGTCTGTGTGTGTGATTCTGTCTGTGGCATCGTAGCTCCCTAACGCATGAACCGATTTTGTTTTGTGTTCTTAGCTCTTAGATGAGATATCATCAAATGACTTCTTCCACCTTGGGCGGAACGGAAGGGAGTCTCCGACTCTTACTGACTAAATCCCATCTGTATTCCTCTTAATGCCCTTTGCGTTCCAGGGTCGCGGTGACTCTGTCAATCAAATTCCGCAACACTGGCATTAATTCACATCTAAGGGATTTTCTTTTTTTTCGGATGGGAAATCACCCAATAACTTCCCCCGCCCTCGGCGGGGAGGGGGGGAGTGTTAGACTTTTACTGACTAAAACCCATCCATGTTCTATCTTGTGCCCTTTGCGTTTAGGGGGCGCGGTATCTCTTTCAAACAACCCGCAGCCCCAACACCCCTAAGGGTTGGATTTTCGAAAAATCACGAAACACGTATTTGCTTATTTATTTTTGGGAGTACTCTCACGAAGTTTCAAGTCGAAATGTCGTTTTTAGTATTATTTTCCATACTAAATTTACACCCCGATTTTGCTCTTTTAGGGGTTGGATTTCGAAATATTCTTCCTTATTCCTTGTATACATCATAAAAGAAATTTTTGAGCAAAAAGTTCAGCTTTCTAAGTTCAAGGACGAACCCTTGATGAGTCAGTAAGTGAGTCACGATTTTTATTAGGTACGTAAAACACGTTATGGAACAACTTTTAAAGAAATTATTATCTTACAGAAACTGCTATGGGCATCACAAAGAAAACTCAAGATAAATCGGGTTACGATTACGCAATGGCTGTCATGAAGTAAGTCAATAATTTACAATACATATCATTTTAATTTCGTTAATGTAATTAAGTAAAGGTGATGAAACAAAATGTACCTAGCCCGGCGCCATAATGCATTCATATATTTTTTTAAATCCTAAAAAATCTTGAATTAATGTCTACAAATTATTAAAATTAAAGTCTGTTTGTAATGTTAAAATAACTGGTTTTTACTAAATGCTAAGATAACATGGTAATTATACCAAAAAAGCAACTTTTTAATTTTTAGTCTAATTCTTTGTTTTGGCTAATCTCTGAAACAGCTAGACCAATTTTGATGGGTCTCGCTAAATCCCCTGGCAGATAGCAGACGTTATAAAAAACTTATAATTTAGGCTACCTACTTATAATTTAGAAAAAAAAATAGGCTCCACCCGAAAAAATAAAACCCCGCAGATAACCGACATTCTTGCGGTTATAGTATTCTTAATATTAACATGGTTACCCATGTTTCAGAATGTGTGACATCATCCAACAGAGACATTACAAGTTCTGGCTACGAATGGAGGTTTTGTTCAAATTACACCCGTTATACTACACTCAACAAAAACTTTTGAAAATAATTCATGGACTTACTAATAAGGTACTGCCTACTTATATATATGCAGTGTTCATATACTTTCTTCTATTTACCACTAAAATGTATGTCGCAAATCACCAGTCCGCCTCAAGCTGCCTCTCTATTTGAACGGAGCGAAGAAATGGAGAAATATTAACCAATAGGATTGCAACATCGCTGGAGTGGAACGGAGATTTTATGCAATCTTATTGGTTAATATTTCCCCACTTCTCTGCTCCG
The DNA here is from genome assembly GCA_947462355.1 of Caradrina kadenii. Classification (NCBI taxonomy): domain Eukaryota; kingdom Metazoa; phylum Arthropoda; class Insecta; order Lepidoptera; family Noctuidae; genus Caradrina; species Caradrina kadenii. The sequence continues at coordinate 5,643,266 of OX381677.1, read as the reverse complement.
CAACTTTGCTCCGTTTTGGCCAGGCAGCCTTAAGAAAGTGTGATAGTCAATGCTCGTGCCTTCTCTGATGAGAAAAGTCCTTTGCCCTGCAGAAGGACAAGAATAGGCTGGTAATATTATTTAAGTACCTACTATACGTTTCGAACAATTTCAAGGTAATTGCAATCAAGAAGAAAATATACTACGAAAATAAAAGGAAGGGTATTATTCCTCCTAGTATCCAGGAGTTGACGGAAGAGGTCGACAATGACAATGTTCTAGCGAACAATGCTAAAACAGTATCAGATACGGTCTTCAAGGGTTATCGTGACGATTTGGACTTCAACGACGAAAATGATGTTGGTTAGTAACTTATGTAATATCTACTTGGCTTGACACGCTGCTGCATGTCAAGCAACTCTGTACCTAATTATAACGAAGAATTAAGACTCAAATCCTTAAAGCTCTATTAATAACAGAGGAAGGGACATTGTGATGAAAGGTGAGGTGATACTTATCGCCATTTAAAAAAAAAACGTTTATTTTTCAAATATAAAAAAAAACCTAAGTACAATTTATACGAAAAAAAGGAAGCTCAAAGCCGCATCACTATCAATGTGACAAGTGCCCAAAAGACGAACAGTCATTGGCCACATTGCCACGTTGTATGGCAATGCTGATTCTTTGGCCCAAGAAAAGGCCAGCCCTCTAGTCACGTGAAGAATTGACCAGTCGCTTGGTGATGTCCCGAAAAACTAGATGAGCGTTCAGACCCCATGGCCATGGCATGTTTCAGCCCCAAACGGCTTCAATATACAGCTTCTAGGAAGGTTATTATATTTACACTATTTGAGGTTTATTAAGTTATTTTTATTTTGTATTAATTCATAGTCGGAAAAACCCTTTGATAAACTGAATTCAAGTGTTCCAAATTTTACTTACAGGTGAGAAAAAACGATTGGCCTTTTTGGACTTGATGATCGAGTCAGCTCAAAATGGCACGAACCAAATCACTGACCGCGAGATCAAAGAAGAAGTCGATACCATCATGTTCGAGGTACTTACTTATGATTTTAATATCGTCATTACTTTCCACATAAGTGGCTATAATCCAAAAAAGCAATCCTTTCATTCTAGTCACGACGTTCACGTTGAAATGGTTCGTTACAATCATAATATCCTCCCTATCAAAATTCGGTCATGCAAATCTTAATGGAGACTAGTCACGTAAGCAGAAGACATTACAGTGCACAAGTGTGCGCACAAACATAGGCACCACTTTCCTTATTTCATCGTCCGATAGGTCGGCAATCCGACACGACTGGGGAGAGATGAGGCACAAGACCAATGGCTTTACATGGTTGCCAAGACATGGTAGTGTCACACCACCTACCTTCAAACTCCGGTCTACTACTGAGAAATTCCTAATGGAAAACCCAATAACGCTGCCCGACCTGGGATCGACCCCAGTATTGACCTCAGACTAACGGGTCAATCTACAGTTTCTACAACTACTGTTCCTAAAACAACTAATATTCTTAAACTCCTTTTGTCTCAGGGTCACGACACAACAGCAGCCGCTTCCAGTTTCGTGATGTGCCTTCTAGGGCTCCATCATGACGTGCAAGCAAAAGTTTATGACGAACTGTACGAGATCTTCGGCGATTCAGACCGACCAGCCAGCTTCAACGACACCCTGCAAATGAAGTACCTCGAGCGAGTGATTCTGGAAACCCTCAGAATGTACCCTCCTGTACCTATCATTGCGAGAGAGTTGAAGAAAGATGCTAAAATTGGTAAGTTTTTTTTTATATGACGGCCCACCTGATGTTAAATGGCTACCGCTGCCCATAGACAACTACAACCAGAGGCCTTGTAAATGTGTTGCCATCCCGGAGATAAAGTTAAAATGTCTCACGTGCCGGTGCACAGCAACGCTGCTTTGCGGCAGAAATAGGTATGGTGGCAGTAATTACCCGGACGAGCTCCTTCACAAAGAGCTTTACTACTACTAAAAAATGCAATTGATAAGATTCCATTTATATGCCCCAAGAACAAAAATGATAATGTTGACATTGCTATCCTGAGTTCAGATGTGTATTTTGTAATTTTTTACTGCTTAATTTCTGAGTTAAATAATAAAAACGTTCATTTAACTTAGTTTATATCCGGGGCTGCGGGTTGTTCGTAAGAGATAACGCGCCCCCGGAACGCAAAGGGCACAAGAAGGAACATGGGTGGGTTTTAGTCAGTAAAAGTCTGACACTCCCTCCCGCCCCGCCCAGGGCGGGAGAAGTCATTCGATGATTCCACCCATCAAAAAAAAAAAAAAAACTTAGTTTATATAAGGATTTTGTATCTCTAAGAACTAATAGAAATAAATAAAAATTGGCTCGTACCTACCACTTCAAAATTAATAGTGCCTAGCATTTATTTTAAAGTACAATCGATAAGTAATTACAATATAAACAGAATTATTCAATACTATTGACGTCCAAACGACACGTGATTAGCTCATTACATAAGTAGAAGGTCGTCAATTGTGCCTTTGAAAGACATATTAGGCTCTAATGTTTTAATACCAACTCAGAAATTACGGAAAATGTCTACACTAGTTGTTTCTTACTCAGTTACCAACGGCTACACTCTACCGGCTGGAGCTACCGTGGTGGTGGCTACTTACGGAGTCCACCGCCACCCCAAGTACTACAAAGACCCCCACACGTTCAACCCTGACAACTTCTTGCCAGAGAACATGCAGAACAGACACTACTATAGCTACATTCCATTCAGCGCTGGACCAAGGAGCTGTGTCGGTGAGTACCTAAGAAATACCTAGCACCTTTTTCAAATACTTTTCTAATTCGTTGAATAAATAGTACGGTTAAGAGCCTACACCGGCTGTCTTTTACCATACTTATACAGTACCTATGGCACAGAAAGTTCTGACATGGCATAATGATAAGATACAAAAATATAATTTGTATTAAAATAAATACAGATAAAAATATTGTAATATATTTATGCAATGTTCCTTCTTAACGAAGTCACGGCCAAAGCGAGTATTAACTTGAAATCAACAAACAATTATTTTCAGGCCGCAAATACGCTCTACTGAAGCTAAAGATACTTCTATCCACTATCCTGAGGAACTACAGATGTGTATCCGAAATTCCTGAAAAAGACTTCCAGCTTAGAACTGATATCATACTGAAAAGATTCGATGGCTTCAGAATTAAGATCGAGCCAAGGAAACGAGTCCCTTCTAGTATTTCTTAATATACCTGATCATGTAAAAACTTAGTATAGTTATCGCCTAATTAAAGAATCTTTAATATTAAGTTAACTTTAATTTTTATTGAGATCATATGGATTAATGGCGAATTTCTCTCTTAGAATATTTCATAAAACTGTCAAAAATAGTTATTTGAAATTTCTAATCAATAATGTCATTTGTTTTTCTACTTTGACTAACATAATCGGTTTACGGTGCTATTTAGCCGTTTTAAGGCTTTCACGTAAAAAAATGTTCCATTAATTATAATTATAATTTTGCGATTACTATTTTTTTTTTAAGTTTTTTTTTCATACTTCAAATGTTTAATATTTAAGAAATGTAATTTGTGTCTATTTAAAGATTATACGACAACAATAGTAAATTATTCTTTGAATGAAATTAAGAAATATTACTCTGATTATTAATTACGTAATTTGTTAAGTAAGTAAGTTTGTCACTGTATCAAATAATATCATTGGAAAAAGCCCAGTCATTAAAAATATATTTAATAAAAAAAGGTAGTTCTTACTATTTCCCAATTAGAAATCTAAACCAGAGGGATGGTAGTCAATTAAATAGTCGTAAATATTTTAAATAAGTATTTCGTCATACATTGTGTATTAATGAAATTCTTTATTAGGTACTTAGCATAAACTACATTTACAAATCTGACCACATAGATAATTTTTAAAGTATATGATAAAGTAATTATGAATTAATTGTGCTTAATTATAGCAAATTCTTTTGACAGTAGCCAACCGGATGACAGAGTAAGATTAAATATCGAAGTAATATATACATTTTTATTAAGTTTAGTGACATTAGCATTCCAAAAAGGCGTCAATAAAATAATATTAACAATAAGAGTAGTTATAATGTAACTATATTTTTTAATAACAAATTTTAAATAATATACAAAAACATAATTATAACGAACGTTTAACATGTAATGTTAACTATAAAAACTATTTAAAAGCATAACGTACTGTTCTTATTTTTTTTAAAACACGTGACAGAATATTTTCTCTAAATTACAAGGTAGGTACTTAGTAAATGTCATCCACAATTATTATTTATTTATTTATTTCCCACCATACAATTATCTTTACAGGTAATAATACCAGCTTATTATTGAACTACTGCAGGGCAAAAGCCTCTTCTCATACAAAATAGTAACGAGCATTCATCACCACTCTTGCTTAAAATGGATTAGCGATTACAGACGTATATTAATTATAAGTCCAGGTTTCCTCACGATTTATTCCTTCATCGATATTAAAATGTAAGCAGGTATTGCACAATACTAAAATTCCGAAAAAAAACAATCTAGGTCATTTAAAACACACAAACACAACTTAGATACCATTTTAAAATCATTAATACCTAACATTTCTTTTAAGATACATCACGTCTGTATTCCCCGAAGGTTTAAGCAGAGGTGTACCAATGTACACCCACAGTTCGCCGGTATGTTTAGGTCCCATGTAGTAGGGGACGAGCCTATTGCCATTAACCGGGCACAAATCCAATAACACTTTTTGCTCGACCTGGGAATCGAACCCAAGACTTCTAGCGTAGCAGTCGCGCTTAGGATCACTAGGCTAACAAGGTTGTCATAATACAATGGTACATTAATTGAATTACAGTATAAACGGCATTGTATTAAATTCGATAACTGATCAAATGACACAGGATTGTCGCATTAATTATTATGTATTTAAATTATCAACCCTAGGACATATTATATTACATCTACTTGGTAGGTACCTAAGCTTATTTTAAATAACTCGTTTTTCTAGGTTGCGAAAAAATCAACATTGACTCTAATTTCAACTGTAGGTAAAACAGTATACGTAGCAAAAATTTCTTTAATAAATATAACAGTTAAATATTTGAATATTACTATATTTTATTAGTAAAGCAATTATGATAAAGTATTTCTTACTAAGTTGAAAAACAAATACAATTATCATTTTTATATATGCACTTATGTGACGCCTTAGCGTATATGATAGGAACACAACACTGTTTTTGAAAAGTCTTTGTGGTTCAGTCAACTATTAAAACGACCATTATCCAGATAATTTCATATACAGAGCTTTCTCTTTTCAATAACTTTGTATAGACATAATATCTAATAAGCCTGTATGTACGAGGTGTAAAAAGAGACGTCACATGCCTGTTAACTACGCAACTGATTAACAAACTACGTAGCTCCCATCGAGCCCAAAATATTGCTTTCAAACGACTTTTAATTTGGTTTGAAGCATCACTCTTTATGGTAGTGTGCAATGTTTAGCACGCTAAATGTCAAAATCACAAGACCCGTGGGAACACTTAAAATTTATACATCACCACCACAAATCCTAACCTCGAGCTGCTACTTAGAATTTCATAGAAAAACAAAAGTCAAAAACAACAAAAAATATATATTACTAGCTGCTGCCCGCGACTTCGTTCGCGTTCACTGTTTTATTGGTTTCAATTTTATTTTCCCATATAAACCTCTTTTATTTTTAATTTAAGTAAATATAAAAATTAAAATAACAATAGCCTAAGTTACTTCTTATAACATCAGTTATCTGCGAGTAAAAGTCCCGTCAAAATCGGTCCAGCCGTTTCGGAGATAAGCCGGAACAAACAGACTGACAGACAGACAAAAATTTTCAAAATTGTTTTTTTTATGTTAGTACCATATATACTTTCATATAAATTTACTGAAAAGCTTGTAATTTGAAATTACAAACAGACCCTTCAATTTTATTTATTTGTATAGATTATTACTTTCGGCTTAGTTAAGTGTCTTTTTCCACACGTTTTTTATGTTATTGGTAAAGTATAAAATTATCTTTGGTAATAACTTACTTCGCTTACATTCATTTCAATACAAAATCATACCAATCACGGGCCTACGAATTATGGTTCTTCTGTAAAATGTTACAGAGGAACAATAATTCGTGTACCTCTTAAATGGCTATAATATAGGTAACTATATTTTTTATTCCCGTCCATAATATTTTTATAATACCAGCAATGTTAATACTAGTAGGTAAAAACTTAAAGCCATGTCCACACTGACGCACATTTGAAACGGCACAAGTTCCAAAATGTATCTTGACAAGTACGAGAAATGGAATAAAAAAAATGTTTAAAGGTGCGTCCACATTTATAACACAATATGTTATAAAACATGGTTATCTAACATCTTTTAATGCATTTTTGAATAATGTGAACAAGTAGTAACTTACTGTACTAACTTTCTTTCTAATATGTTACTCAATCGTAAAAAAATGTTATAAAACTCTTTGTGTTAGTGTGGTCGCACCTTCATGGTGATATGACTTAATTCTAAGTGTGGACAAAGCTAAATAAGCCAGGAATAATGGTATCCCATGATACTGTTTCTGTCATATACAAGTATTATTCAAACATCCAACGCTATCAAGTTTCTTAACAATCCTCTCGTAAGGTTAATTTTAAACTATAAGTCTGTTACTAATGGCACGTTTTAGGATCTACTTTTACCTTTACGATACACTACATATTCAATCGTCCATAGCACAACACACACTAAACAGCAGAAGCTCATTGCGAAGAAGCAGTACACGTAACTTCCCGTAGCTTCATAGAGGACACCTGGAATAAAGCAGTTAAAGGATAAATGTCAAAAAAACTTCAATGATCTGAAGTGTTTATCTCCAGACGATTCTTTGATCTTAATGCAGACTACCCAAGTACGCAGGAGATATTATAGTGCACAAGTGTGTGCGCAAATACAGGTGATCACCCTCTGCCCTAACTCTCATAGTCCGATAGGACGGCAACCCGATACAATATCGGGGAGAGATCAGGCTCTACGTGCTGTCCGAGACACGGGGATTTCACAACACCAATTTTCAAACTTCGAGCTGTTACTGAGAAATTCGTAATGGAAAAAGCTAATAACACTCTTTGCCCGACTCGCGAATCGAACCCAGGACCCCACGCTCAACAGTCGTGCTTGCCACGACGAGGCTAACGGGGCAGTTTTTGACAGATTGAGACTAAAATTGGAATGCCGTCCGAATTCCTAAAAGTCTAGAATTGGCTCCCTTATCTATCAGTAATACCAGATTTGTCTAGTGTCAATGTCATTATAGAGAACTGATTTGTTGACAATGCCACAAAGACTCGTACCCGCCATCATCATGTTCACCACGGTGGATACAGATCATTAGACTATGTACTAATAATTTTTGACTCAGAGTGCGCTCAACCTAAGTAAATGATAAAAAAAAAAATGTTTTTAATATGGAAAGATGTTTAATTATAAATCCAGATGATCAATTATTTAGGTAACGTGTCATGAACAATTTATCGATAAAGAGTAGGGGGTAATCTACAGCCAACCTTGCACAAATATAGACTATAATGCTTTTTATAGAAAACTTGATTGAGTTGCAGCGGTAATGATAAATGGTTAATGACTAGATTATTTTTTATCTAATTATGTAACATATTATAACGTTGCCTAATTGAAATTTTATGGCGATTAAAATCAATCTGCCGAATGCATTTTTTTATAATCTAAAATAATTAAAAAGGAACAGAATCTACCAATCTTTGACTTTGGCAATATTATCTTTAAAGGTTTTAAACTATGCACGCGCGTCTTTGCTGATATATCTATAAAAGATATATATACACCATCACGCCTGTATTCCCCGAAGGGTCAGGCAGAGGTGTAACAATGTACACCCACAGTTCGCCGGTATATTTAGGTACCATGTAATAAGGGGCGAGCCTATTGCCATTAACCGGGCACAAATCCTAACTCCGAGTTGCTACTGAGAATTTCATAGAAAAACCCACTAACATAAAAGATAGTAATTAATATAAATAAAAAAGTTTCCTCATAAAGTCAAAATGTAAGTAACTGATTTAATGATCAAGAATTGGTTACTTTTACACCGCAAATCAATCGACATAACTTTTTTGGGCCATGTATGATTCCCCCATAGTTTGTATGGCAATAGTAAAAAATGACGTCACTTTTGTTGCCAACTCATTTGACTATTTATTGATTTCAAATCAACTAAAAATCTAATTTTACTGTTCATTGAAAATTAATCGGTTTTCGAAAGCTAAAAAAAGGTATATTTTTGACAAGACAAATTGTGTTTCAGAATTGGGTAGATGACATCAATAAAAAATAATTCCAAGCCACGCTTTACAAAAAAAAAGTTTACTTAACCCCTGAAAACCCGATGAACTTTTAAATAACTATAAAATTCGATTTGAGTTGCTTTGGAATCTATAAATAGTTATTGGATTGAAATGTCTCAAAAAGTGACGTCATAGTTTAGTATTGTCATACATAATCAATGGGGGAAGCGCGTTTTGACAGCTACATACTTTTTATAAAAGTACGTCAAATGATTAGTGGTGTCATCTACCCAATTATTGATTGCAAACTCACCAATCATAGGATCAGCCAACATCATAAGCGTGCCAGAGAACAATATGTGTAGCGCTAATGCTGCAGGAAACCGATCTGGTGCAGCAGTGACTAGAACCAGTGGGAACAGCACCTGGACGGAACACCTCACCAACCCAGATATGGCCGTGACCGCGAACACAAACCAGAGCGCACTTGAAGTCACCAAAGCTGAAAACAATTTAAAATAAAACATGAAAATCTTACACAGAAGTTAAATTAAAAATCGTGTTAGTATTACAATCACATTAGGCCTGTCTCAATTTATAAGGGGTCTGAAAAGTCATATCAAACAGCCTACGTATACTGCCCAAAATTAAAATTATTGAGAGGTAACAACTTTTATTATTGCTATGAAAAATCGCTGTACAAGGTAACGCAAGGTAATGTAACGCACGCAGAACGTTAGGCTTATGGGAGTTATGCATTCCGTAGCCTGTAAGCGTATTTAAAATTTAGACAATTTAAAACCTTGTTTTCAGACAATACAATTCTAATTTTGAAAAATAAAAACCTTGAATATTTAAATATTACTAAGCAATTACAAAAACAAACAAAACTATAATCTTAACTTATAATTATAATAACCTGAATTACCTAATTATACCTACGTCAACAAAATTGGGTAGTCCAAGGTGTTTAAGGAAATACACCAAACATTAAAATATACTGGAAATACTTTAAAACCGGCTAAAATACTCGTAGTTAACCTAAATTGTTAACCAATACTTGGAAATCAACTGTTTGTTTTATTGATACCCTCTGATAAGGAAATAAGTACCTTCTTACGTAACTTGTTGATCAAAATGATGGTAAAAACAAAATGTCATCGAAAAAGTTTCTTTTTATAACATAACATACCATCACGCCTGTATTTCCCGAAGGTTTAAGCAGAGTTGTACCATTGTACACGCACAGTTCGCCGGTATGTTTAGGTCCCATGGAATAGCGGGTAAGCCTATTGCCATTAACCGGGCACAGATCCTAACTCCGAGCAGTTAGTTTATGTTCAAATAAAAAGTATCCGACTATAGTTATGTTCTAGATAATGGTTCAAAAGCTTGTTGTCAAAGTTGTGTTTACCTATGCGCAGGAACACGGTGATACAAGTGCCTACAAAGAAAATTAGACGACTATCGACGACGAAGAAATACGTTATTACTGCCAGGGTCAATCTTGCTAATAAATCTGATATGGCGCCAACCATCACGCATGTTGCCACTTGAATCTGAAAATTTTGATTATAGAATTGTAGTCAAATTAAATTACGATTTGAACAAGAAAAGTACATAATATAAAAAAAAAAATTGACATTCTTCTTATAAGGTCAACGACACATGAGAAGTAACGTGGACCAGCGATTCCTAAAGTGTGTTCCGTGAAACCTACAGGTTCCGTGGAAAAGTCTGCAAGGTATCGTGAAATTACAATTATCTATTGAATTTCAGGTTTTTTAATAGTTATCGAATATTATTTGAAATAGTGCAAACTCACATGCACTGTTGCTAAATTTGGACGTATCGGGTTGATTTAAAAAATAAATCTTATATAAAAACCTTGTCAGGAAACTACATAAAAAAGAATCAGCCAAATCGGTCCAGCTGTTCTCGACGTTTGTGCTTTTTTTTTGGGGGATGGGATATCATCAAATAACTTCTCCCGCCCTAGGCGGGGCGGGAGGGAGTGTCAGACTTTTATTGACTAAAACCCACCCATGTTCCTTCTTGTGCCCTTTGCGTTCCGGGGGCGCGGTATCTCTTACGAACAACCCGCAGCCCCGGCAGGCATCGGCCCTCAGTGGCCCCTTCCTTTGCTGACATCTCTTTGAGGCGCGCGTGGAACACGAACGCGTCGTCGACACGGCCTGTCGTTATGCAACATAAGGACGGTGAGCTACCCATTGCTCACCGTCCACAGGCCCGTATCTACGGTGGCCGGGAGTCGTCTCGCGGACTTTTGTGCTTAGCAAAACATTTAGCCATTTATTTTAAGATTGAAGTGATTTCATTTATTTAACATCATTTGATATAGGATTCCATAAAGTAAAAGGGCTTTGTTGATTGAAGTTCAGTTCAGTGTCTAAAAATATGTCTATTTTTACCTTTGTAAATCCATAGGAGAAAAGCAGCATTGGTTCCATAGCCAAGTATGTCACGTCTGACACGAAGGCGAATCCGAGCCCAACTAACGTGCTCACGAATTTGGGATCCTTTAGTAAGTCCAGTTCTACATTCTCACAAACAATCTTTCTGAAACAGAATGTCAAAGTCAATCATTGATTTCAATTAGACCATTAAAAGTCACTTTTGAACGTTTACTATTAATATAAATTAATCTAGTTGTCCCTTCAAAAGGTAATTCTGATGAAAGAGAATGGGCAAGAAACTCCATACTCTTTGAATAATAATTTATTTACAATAATTTGTCCAGGATAACCTTGAAGACGATGTACTTAAAACAAAAATCAGTGATAAGTTCTACAATAGGTAGCAAGTGTTTCGAATTAATTGTTTATTTAGATATTTGGTGCTTACATCTTTACAATATTGTGTTCTTAGATAACCACCCCTAATATTTCAAAAGATAATGAATGTTCCACATACGGATATATATATAGGAAACAATCAATTATATGAATTAGATACTAGATTGATAAGCTTGCCTATCTTGCAGTGTGCATTGTCATCTTAAAGAAATAGGTCAGTTGGGTGCTCGACACGGATAGTACAGTTATTATCTGCAATTTATATCTTCCTATTTATGTTCTGCTTCGTGTTAGTCCGGTTAAGTCATTTTTAATACTCACACCAAATTCATCCTCATGGACTCTTTTTTTCTTCTCTTTACAGTTTTTATCTCTACGTCCTCTTCACCGCTCGATAACATTCGCACTGAGAAATCATCGAAGCTATCCGTGTTCTTCTTCTTGTAGCTGCTTACATCACATAATTCTGAAAACAATCTTTAATAAGTAAAAATCCAGCCATATGCGAAGCGGATTTGCACATGACGGGCTCCGTGCCAGCTTACAATATTTAAATTTAACATGACATACCATCATGCCTGTATTACTCGAAGGGTTAGGCAGAGGTGAACCAATGTTCACCCATAGTTCGCCGGCACGTTTAGGTTCCATGTAATAGGGGGCGAGCCTATTGCCATTAACCGGGCACAAATCGTAACTCCGAGCTGCTACTGATAATTTCAGAGAAAAACCCAATAACACTTTGCTCGACCTGGGAATCGAACGCAAGACCTCTAACGTAACAGTCGCGCTTAGGACCAATAGGCTAACGAGGCATTTAAATTCAACATTACTTATAAAAAACACGTTTCTAGTGCCTCTCTTGAACGTGCCCTCGTGAACCCTCTTTTTTAACTTTATTTAATTTATTTTCAATATTTGTTGTTTTAGCGGCCCTAGTTATGGAAACTGAAAATTTTAAGTGACCAGGAGGTACCTATTAATTCCTTTTTTTTTTTTAATACAGTCCTGGAACAAACGGACAATGGAGTCTTGCTAATAGCGTCTCATTTGGCACCCTTAACACTAAAAATGACGAAAAGATCAACAAGAAAACATCAAGTAAAATTTTAAAATCACGCTTGATACCTTTTTCAATAACTTCCTCAGACTGAATCAAATGCCATTCAACTGGGTGCATGACTAGCATAGCGAAGACCAAGTGTAGATCCACTGCCATGATTAAAGCTAGGGTCCACCTCAACCCGTATTCCGATAGAAGGAACGTCACCAGCATTGGGAATGTTATAGAAGCTAAACTGCTCATTGCTTGATTGGCGCTCATCATTGCTGTTCGTTTCTTGGTAAAGTAACAGTTGAACGCTGTAAAACTTACTGGTATCATCATGCCGAAGCCTGCGCCTAGAAAATTTAAAAATAACACTATTATAATATTTATCTAGAACTGGTTCATCAAACGAAAATTTTATCACACACCAATAATATGTATATCTTTTGTTTATTCAAATCTTACATGTCTATTTTTGTGATATTTTATTTCTGTATTTCGGATGTCGTGATGCCCCAGTGATTAAGGGGCCCGCCTCTCATGCACAAGGCTGTAGGTTCGCAACCGTTCATGGTTAGGTATACCTAGTAACCGGCACGGGTCGTGAACACAAACGTCAAGTTTATTTTCGGGTGTATTTGGACGGATAGGCGCCCCAAATAACCCAGGAAAAACCCAAAAATTAACTTGACGTTTGTGCTCACGATTCGTGCCGGTTACTATACTTATGTGTTTTATTCCAATTCATAATGTACTTCCTGAGTTTGTCTAAGACATCGCTCACATCGGTGAAGGAAAACTTTGTAAAGAATCCTGGACTTATAAATTAATTCAAGTCTAAAATAGTCAATTCGCTCGTACGTTTTCTGTATGAGAAGATGCCTTTGCCCTTGGCCATTTGGACTCTTACCTCTTATAACCCCAAAGGTGAACACTAATTGGTATGTCTTCTGGACGAAGATTGTGAGCGCGTCTCCCAGCACAAAGAGTCCTGCTCCTACAAGCCCCACTTGACGAAAGGAATACCGCTTCAAAGCTATCCCTCCCAAAAAACCTGTAAACAAGATGTGAGAACCTGTGAATTCTGATATTTTAGTATTCTTTGAATATAAGCTGTTGTAATACTAACAAAATATGGATCGCCGTTGTCCGAAATAAATGAATTTGAATTTACGTTAATCGGTGGAGCTCTCTGCCCGTGGGTCTACATAGTTCCGCTGGGTGTATCAGGGGTTTATATTTTCCTTCCGTGGTCCGCCTCAAGTTTACTAGCATCCCCAGGAGATTATATTTCTTTCCGTTGTCCACCTAAATTCACCAGGATGCACCCGCCTACTTTATGATAAGTGGGCACTACTTCTTACAACCCATATCTTACGTGTCCGTAATATTATGGTTACCCTACAAATTGGAACTCAGCATGAGCATGAGGTGGGACTCTATTTTCCCGGATAAACATCTTCACACAGAGCTTCTACTACTAATTCTAATTAGTGAATTTGTGACATTTTTTTTATAGTTGTCTATAATAAACCAGTTAAGCCGGTTAAAAATCAAAGGTTAAAGGTCATTAAAGAAGTCAGATCAAGATAGATATTTTAGTAAAAATAATCAAACCAAAATTTCAAAAATCTTGAAAGTATTCAAATGCGATGCGCCTTTTAACATAGACGTTTTAATTATTATAATTAGTAAATATAATATTTATTTATTTGTTTATTAAAACTTTTTGCACATAATGTAAATAATACATTGTACAAAGGCGGACTTAATGCCTTTGGCATTTTCTACCAGCCATACCATATTTTATATTATAATCTGATGAGTTTGTTTGATCACGTAACTAATCTCAGAAACTGCTTGGCCAATTTGTTTTTCATTGTATAGCTTGTTTATCGATATAACATCACGCTACAACCCACAGAGGTGGAACAGTATTCAAAAGCGTAACTTAACGCGGGTGAAGTAACTAACAAACCAAATGAAATGTAAATCTTATCTAAATTATGTGAATTTATACGAAACCGTTACATAATATTAAGTCAAAGATCCGTATCACACAGGAGTGTAGTAATTCGCGGAAATGGTGTCACTTACACTACTGACAGTATCGGTTTACAGATTTAGATCGATTTCAAAACAATTGTAATAAAACGAGCCGCACACATCATTTAAAATCCTATTTTATAATTGTTTAACTGCCTCGTTAGCCTAGTGGTCCCAAGCACAACTGCGACGCTAGAGGGTTCGATTCTCAGGTCGAGCAAAAAGTGTTATTGGGTTTTTCTATGAAATTCTCAGTAGCAGCTCGCAGTTAGGATTTGTGCTCCCAGTAAACCGGTATGTTTTTAAGTCCCACGTAATAGGGGGCGAGCTTATTGCCATTAACCGGGCACAAATCCTAACTCCGAGCTGCTACTGAGAATTTCATAGAAAAACTCAATAACACTTTTTGCTCGACCTGAAAATCGAACCCTCTAGCGTCGCAGTTGTGCTTGGGACCACTAGGCTAGCGAGGCAGATTTATGATGTAGGTTTCGATCTATCCCCACCAGTTATATTTTTTTTGTAGCAAACTTTAAACTGCCAAATTGATTGAAGATTAAAAGCCTAAAAAGAGGTCACTGAAACATTGTATCGCTCTATCGGTCTCTTTGCCCAATCCGACTTGATTAAACGATTTGTGCTGAGCTACATCGTCTATCCTTAATTAGGAATGGTAACTTGAGCCATGATCGATACTTGAACTGGTCGGCATTATACAGAGTTTGATGCACCCGCCTAACGACAAATTTAGGTTAAGTAATGTGCGCTTGAGTGACTATTTGGGGGGTCCTTTAATGTAGTTAAGACGATTACTCATGTAGTACCCACAAGAGAACTTAGGTCTTTTATTTTGTAGAAAGAAGGAGTGAATAAAATATGTAATGAGAAACTTAGAAACTAAACAATATGTACCGTAGTTTTACTAGTACATGGTAACATAGAGCAAAAAACATGACAAATTCAACAGACGCTTATGCAGGAACTGTCCTTGTGATGGTACAGAGAGGCCCTGAACAGTAGTGGAAAACGTGTCATAATAACAGCCTTAAGCACCTTATAAAAAATTAAAAGCTTTAACTCATACGTACCAGCAATCGAAAGGGCTCCATTGTACACCCCTATCACCAAGGGCAATCCACTACCACTGCCCTGCTCTATGAAGAAGTTGTGGAACAGTATACCAAACGCGTTTGAAGAGCCGAAACCCAACATCTGTAAAAGAAAAATAATATTATGAGAAGATTTTTTTTGTTTGTTTGGAATGAATAGGTTCCGAAACTTCTGGACCGATTTTTACCATTTTTTCACCAAAAGATAGCTACATTATTCCTGACTAATATAGGCTATATAACATTAAGCTATGACACACGGGAGCGGAGCAGTAGCCAAAGACGTAACTTAACGCGAGTTATATAAGTCACGCGGACGAAGTCGGGGGCAGTTCGGTAGTATGATATAAAAATAGGATCTTCAAGACTAAAAAATATAAAAAAGGAACGATTCTAATTTGTGTGTAATGTTAAAAATATTATTTTAAAAAATGTCTACCTTCATAATTTGTCCAAATAGAAAAATAATCTTTTATATTCTTGTCGTAACATTACTTTTGCTGGTAGTTTTAGCCGTGAACTTAAGTTAAACAATGTTTTTTAATTAATACGGAATAGGTTTAGTTTAATCCTTAACCTTGACCGACTTATTTGTCAAGGTAGGTTGTTTGGGGGCTACGTTGGCACACCCTAAATCAGTACAATTCTGGAACACGTAATTAAATTAGAGTGACGAAAAATATTCTATCTATAGTTCCGCAGCGCCAATAAGTACATCTCTCTGTAACGATAGAGGAGCAGTAGCGAAAAGTCCATGTAGCTCGATTCCTACCTGTTCTACTTCGTAATGTCGGGACAACAGCTGCTCTGTAGCCATTAGAAAATGGCACACTCAGTAGTATCGTGACACTACAGGTATTTCAAATCCAAACTAATATTATAAATGCAAAAATAGCTCTGTCTGTCTGTTACGCTTTTACGACTATACCACTTAACCAATTTTAATGAAATTTGGTATGGGGTAAGTTTGAACCCCAAGAAATGACATAGGCTACTTTTTATTCCACCGTTCCGTCTGCGTCCGCGATAACCGTCGATGTGGACGAAATCGCAAGCAAAAGCTAGTATGCCATTAAAAAAAACATTGCAAAACAGCTTCATTGTCAGAACAAAACACACAAAATTTAAAAATATAAGTAACCCCCGACAGAAGAAAAAAATCACTACCATAGCTAACAAAAGAGCTGATAACTTTAAAACCGCTGAACAGATTTCCATCAAAGAACATTCACATCTAAGAACACTCCCGACAAATTGACCTTTCAAACAAAAAAAAAAACAAAATCTAAATCGATTCATGCGTTCGGGAGCTACGCTACAAACACACACACACAGTCGGGGGTTAAAAACCACAGTGTACGATTTTGTTGTTTCGGCTTGGCTATGTATGTTGTAGTTTAGAAAAATAAAGTTGTAAATCTAATAGTGTATACAGGGTTATTTGTAAAACATAGACAACCTCTCAGGACCATGTTACTAACATCATAATCAACAACTTTTGTTACATTTAAATTTTTTTCATATTTTTGTTCATCAGATTTTCATACAAAAATAAAAACATTTAAATTGAACGCTCTAAATGTTACGAAGTCTATGCGAAGCAAACGAAAGCGATAGTAAAATAGCGAGGGGAGCGGGGTTAGGGCGGCGGGGGTGTTTGTACATGACCTATTTACAATTTTACGGAAATCCTTCAGTCGGTCATTCACTTCAATGCGCTTGCGTTGCTTGATTCTGTAAAAAATTATAGAACAAAAGTTGTTGTTTATGATGATAGTAATACAGTCCTGCAAGGTTGTCATTGTTTTACAAATAACCCTGTATATGTGTATATATAGTGTATATATGTATGTAATAACCTAATACATTCATCAATTCTTTTCCAAAAGATAAAAAAAGATGTAAAAAGGCAAGAATTAAATGCATAAATAAGTATCGTATCGGGATATTTTGCAGTAAATATGACAATCATATGTATTACCAACGCTTTAATGATATTGTCATTGGCCTCATAATTAATATCTATTTAATAATTGTTTATTTTTACTTATATGGTCGTGTTGCTGGTCAGCGGGTGGCGAGATGGAGAGACGATGTTGGTACTATTACTTGTGGATTCTCAGTAGCAGCTCGGAGTTAGAATTTGTGCCCGGTTAATGGCCATAGGCTCGCCCCCTATTACGTGAGACCTAAACATACCAGAGAAATGTAGATGTACATTGGTACACTTCTTCCTAACCCTTCGGGGAATACAGGCGTGAGAGGTCCTAATACTTATGATATCTATATCTTGGCTATCACACAGCTACCTACCTAATAGCTTTGTAAGTAACCCGGTTTCAGGTACGGAAATCTACTCAAGATAACTTTTTAAATACATGTCAACTGCTGTTATTGGCTGACTGAATTATCAACAGCCAATCAGATCACTTGGGATTTATTTTAACACGGTTTTTATTCTACTCTGGCCAAACGGGTTGGACCACGACAACAACACGAGTCTATGTTCCTACTCATCTTAGAACATGCACCACTTCCAACATGTTGAAGTTAAAATAATATTTTAAGTAGGTATAGACCGGCTACACATAAAATATTAAACTAGGTTAGTTATCTCTTTCACACAAGGTGTAGGTCAAAATAACATTGTATAATATCATGTTTATTTAATTTTCTATTTCCTATATTGTTGAGCTATTAAAATCGTTTCCTTCAATGTCGATTTATAAATATTGAATATCGTGTAGATATTTAGTTACCCTACGCGTCTCGAAGCCGTTGTTCTTGCGTCTAATATCTCCCCGGTTGTGTCGGATTGCCGACCCATCGGATTATGAGAGTGAAAGAAGAGGTAAAGCATCTGTGCTTGCGCTCACACTTGTGTACTATAATATTTCCTGCTGTACTTGTTAGTCTCCGTTGGAATTGGCCATCGAGACGAAAATTCTGTCAGAAGACTTATTTTTTGTTAAAATACAGCGTGTCCATTTAACACTTTTTTTTTACCGATGGGAAATCATCGAATGACTTCTCCCGCCCTGGGCGGGGCGGGAGGGAGTGTCAGACTTTTACGGACTAAAACCCATGCATGTTCCTTCCTGTGCCCTTTGCGTTCCGGGGGCGCGGTATCTCTTTCGAACAACCCGCAGCCCCGGCGGGCATGGCCCTGAGTGGCCCCTTCAGATGTTTGCTGACATCTCTTTGAGGCGCGCGTGGAACACGAACGCGCCGTCGACACGGTGTCCATTTAACACTTAGAGTTATGCTTGTGTCGAAAAAAATTACTATATCCAAAATAAAAATAAATCTCATCATAAGATTGGCGTAAAATTGACGCTGATCAAATGTTGATTAGAAAGTAATCAATACTAATTAAACATATTAGTTACATATAACATAGGCAATAGATAGATATATTAATTAGCAACATGCCAACAAACCGATAGACATACAGATATTAGTGGGCTATCTATTTCGATTAAAATAGTCGAAAATCTATTAGTATACAAAACAAGCTATTTAGTATTCAAGCAAAAATATTCATGTATCTTCTAGGTGCACAGGCAATATCATTTTTATTGTGTGCGTGACATTTTTCAACACACTTATAACATTGCTCAAATAATTGCAAGTTAGCTACCTGTATACCAATTAATTTGATGGGCTGTACCTACTATATTAAACTAGCTTCTGCTCACGACTTCATCTGCATCAAAGTTAATATTATTACATCGTACCTTTTTCCTTGATAAAAACTAAAGGTTTATTCTATACATACCATCACGCCTGTATTCCTCGAAGGGTTAGGCAGAGGTGTAACAATGTACACTCACAGTTCGCCGGTATGTTTAGTCCCATGTAATAGGGGGCGAGCCGATTTCCATTAACCAGGCACAAAACTCCGAGCTGCTACTAAGAATTTCATAGAAAGACCCAATAACACTTTTTGCGCGACCTGGCAATCGAACCCAAGACCACTAACGTAGCAGTCGCTCTTAGGACCACTAGGCTACCGAGGCAGTTTTAGATTTTATTCTATATCTGTGCCAAATTTCATCCAGATCCGTTCAGCCATTCTGACGTAATTGAATAACAAACATCCATACATCCAAACTTTTGCTTTTTATAATAGTTGTAAGATTACTTATCAGACAGATATGTAATTATTTAAACGCAGTATTATAACCAGCGGATACATAAACACTAAAAAATTATATTCTCGAAACTAATAAAGACAAGACAAGTGTGTAGATAAAATAATTTAAATTCGTTGGCATTTCTGCAATATTAGATATTTATCTAAGGAACTTATTCATTCGTTATCTGAAGATTTGCGAATAATTAAGATACAGATCAGCCACGAAATTCGATTCCTTTAAAATTACCGATCGTTATTAGTTAATTAAACGTGCACCTTTGTATTTTTGCCACGGTCAAGATCCTGTTGTGTTTGACGGCACGGTTGGCGCAGTGGCTAAGCGATTGGCTGCTGCGCTGCGTGTCGCGGGTTCTATTCCCGCACGGAACAAATATTTGTATGGCCTACAGATAGTTGTTTCGGACCTGGCTGTTTGTGTATTTGAGTTTATATGTTTGTAAACGCACCCACGATACAGGAGAAATTCCTAGTGTGGGGTAACGTTTTCTTAAAAAAAAAGAAATCTTGATAGTCACCATCTTGCAGATAAATTACAACAACAACATACCATCACGCTTGTATTCCCCAGAGGGTTTCGCAGAGGTGTACCAATGTACACCCACAGTTCGCCGGTATGTTTTTAGGTCCCATGTAATAGGGGGCGAGCCTATTGCCATTAACCGGGCACAAATCCTAACTCCGAGCTGCTACTGAGAAATTCATAGAAAAACCCAATAACACTTTTTGCTCGACCTGGGAATCGAACCCAAGACCTCTAGCGTAGCAGTCGCGCTAAGGACCACTAGGCTACCGAGGCAGTCCAGATAAAATAGAAAAATGGAATAGAATTTGGATAAAAATGTATTATCAATTAGATAAAGTAACTGGTTAAACTACTTACTTAGCAAAAATGTAAGATTATATTATTATTATTTGCCTCGTTAGCCTAGTGGTCCAAAGCCCGACTGCTATGATATGGTCTTGGGTTCGATTCCCAGATCGAGCAAAATTTATTATTGGGTTTTTCTAATGAAATTCTCAGTAGCAGCTCGGAGTTAGGTTAGATTAGGTTAATGACAATAAGCTCGCCCCCTACTACATGGGACCTAAACATACCGGCGAACGCCTGTGTTCCCCTAAGGGAACACAGGCGTGATGGTATGTGTGAAGAGTAAGCATGCTTTTTTGTATTTTTTTAGTAAGAAATATAAGCCCTTTTTATTTTATTTTTATTTATTTATTTCATTAAACTAACTGGAAGTTATCAGGAGGTGGTGAAACCTGTTATTAGTAATAAGGTTTATGAAAAGTAGTTAAGTCTTTCATTCAATAAAGGTTTTGTAAAAAAACATAGCTTTGCACTAAATTTACATGCTCTCTTATGAATAAACCCATTAAATAATAATTATCGGTCACGGTGGCCAATCTTAATGCAGATTAGCCAAGTAGCCAAGAAATATTGTAGTGCACAGATGTGTGCGCAAACAGGTTCACTGCTTCCTACCTCGCTCCCATAGTCCGATGGGACGTCAATTCGACACGACACGGTCTACTGGTCATAGTATCATACTTTGCAATACATTTTTTTTTTTGCCTGCCACGTTCCTATCCCGGTTATGGTATGATGCGGTATAGTGGACGTACTCCTTTAACACGCTAAAATAACCTGTGCTATTTAATGTATTATTCAGCAAGAAGAATCTGTCTGCTTGATAGCGGCGCTTATCATAATTATCTTCTCACTCGCTCTCTTATAATATGAGAGAGAAATGGCATGATAAGCGATCATTTGTCTTGCCGCCATTTTTTATTCGATTGTTTTATGGCTCAAACTATGGATACCATGAAACAGTCAACACCACGTTCATGTGACAGTACTCAATTCACTTTGACACGGCGTTTATTATTTAGTAACTAAATAGTACTGTATAGGTTGCATACCACGGCAAGCTGGCTTAAATATCTTCGGATTCCATTAAAAAATCGAATTTAAAAAATTAACAATTGTGTTTTTTTTAACGGGCAATTGTTTGGGCCGCGCTCATGATGTAAGCACACAAAGTCAATTTCAATTCAATACTCTACAAAGAAGTACTTAAGTGTTACTCGTGTTTCTTTCTGTTAAACGCTGTTGGAGTCCTATACACCAACTCACCCAGCCTGCCGGCCGGGGCACTAGACCCGGTAAGTGCCGACACGTTATTGAACTTTAAGAATGAATCTAACTTCAGATACTAATTTGACTAAAACAAAAATAAATATTTTCAAGGTCGAAAAACTGATTGATTTTACATAGATAGGTACATAGGTATTCGAATAGTTTTTGACATATACATAAACAGATTAGGTCTCACTTAAGTATTGTTATCTTTTTATTTCTGAACTTTACTTCCCGATACTAATATTGAATATACAGGGTTATTTGTAAAACAATGACAACCTCTCAGGACTATGTTACTAACATCATAATCAACAACTTTTGTTCTATGACATTTTAAAATTTTTCATATTTTAGTTCATCAGATTTTCATACAAAAATAAAAACATTTAAATTGAACGCTCTAAATGTTACGAAGTCTATGCGAAGCAAACGAAAGCGATAGTAAAATAGCGAGGGGAGCGGGGATAGGGCGGCGGGGGTGTTTGTACTTGGCCTATTTACAATTTTACGGAAATCCTTCAGTCGGTCATTCGCTTCAATGCGCTTGCGTTGCTTGATTCTGTAAAAATTTATAGAACAAAAGTTGTTGTTTATGATAATATTACTATCATCTGTCTCATATATCATCTGTATCATATGTATCATCTGTCAGGACTGTATTACTACAGTCCTGCAAGGTTGTCATTGTTTTACAAATAACCCTATATATTGACCTTCCAATATTTCGCATATAAAATAAACAAATTAGTCATAATTTATTTTGATAAAAATTATAAAGGAGATCATTCAAATCAGTTATCGAACATTTAGTATCCATAAATACAGCGATAGAAAATCAAAAGTAACTGTTTTTTTTTGTACTATTACTTTTTCATATTTTTACGGGGTTATACTCCTAGACTCTCCTGATAATTTTAAGTAGGTTCCTAGGTAATAAACTAATATCTTCAAGACGTTTTTCCTCATAACAATCAAGTATTTATTCTTCCTAACTAGCTGATAAAGAATTATTATAAATAGGTATTTATAGGAATCTAGAAAGTCAATTCCTGTAACCTAAAAATGTTGAAAATCTAGTCACAATCTCATCTCAGCAACAATTAATTAAAAAAAGAAATGGTGAATTAGAGGCATTTTTGACAGAGTCAAACTGAGCTTCTAATGGTTAGTAAAATCGCTCCCAGATCTCAGTGACAATCAATGTCAATAACTTGTCAAAAATGTAGGTAAACATTATTAAAAAAATGATGATTGCCCCCATGATACCTCATCAGCGTCACACATATTAATCCTACTTATCCTATCCAACTAATATTATAAATGCGAAAGTTTGTGAGGATGTATGTATGTTTGTTACTCTTTCACGCTTAAACTGCTGAACGGACCTGGATGAAATTTGACATATAGATAGATTATAGTCTGGAATAACACATAGGCTACATTTTATTAGAAAAAATGTACGGTTCCCGTAGTATAATATATCAACTTTAACTCGGACGAAGTGGCGGGTAGAAGACAGTCAGTTAATAACATACCATCACGCCGATATTCTCCGAAGGGTTAGGCAGAGGTGTATAAATGTACACCCACAGTTCGCCGGTATGCTTAGCACAAATCCTAACTCCGAGCTGTTACTGCGAATTTCATAGAAAAACTCAATAACACTTTTTGCTTGACCTGAGAATCGCACCCAAGTCCTCTAGCATAGCAGTCGCGCTTAGGATCACTAGGCTAACCAGGCAGTTAATAAATTATTTGTTTATTTCTTTATACAGATGATGGGATAGTCTATTGATGGTCAAGGCCATCGGCGAAAACACTTAGGTATGCACATCAATCAATAGGCCCAATGTAAATCGATATTGATGAGTTTTTTATGGCATTCCGGTAATGGACAGCAATTACCTATTTGTAAGGAATGATTGCGATAACACCAAAAAAACAATCGAACCAGACTTAACCATTATTACCATTTACCAGTAATTAATGTTGTATAATATTCACACTTCAATACTAATATAAAAACCAAAAAGATGTTTGTTTATTCAAACGCTAAAATCTTTGAAACTACCTGTCAATTAGAAACAATCTTTCTGTACGTGATAGCCAGATTCATGAGCAATAACATAACATACATTCACGCCTGTATTCCCCTAAGGGTTAGGCAGAGGTGTAATAATGTACATCCACAGTTCGCCGGTATGTTTAGGTCCCATGTAATAGGGGGCGAGCCTATTGCCATTAACCGGGCACAAATCCTAACTCCGAGCTGATACTGAGAATTTCATAGAAAAGCCCAATAATACTTCCCTCCCGCCCCGCCCAGGGTGGAAGAAGTTATTTGATAATTTCCCACCTCCCAAAAAAAAAAAACACGCTACGACACACGGAAGCGAAGCAGTAACCAAATACGTATCTTAACGCGGGTAAAAAAACCATGATTACAAACTAATTTTTGTAACTGCGAGAAAGTCTAGATAGCGTAGATTCAATTCCAACAATTTCTGTATCAGTGTTTCAATTAGTATTGGATGCTTTGGACCTGTCTCCGTGACCCTGTCATCCGTTAATTTAAATACCTACGAATCAAGACTTGGTAGGGTGAGGTCATTTCAGTGAAAGAATGTTTTGCTGAATCAATTCTCATTCATCTGTTGTAAGTTAAGTTCTCTTTTTTGTTTTGTTCTTATTATAATATTTTATGGTGTAGTTCTGCTAGTTCTCTTATAGCATGGCTTTGGTTTCAGATACTGTTATGATGGTATAACTGTGTGTGAACATCTTACAACAGTTATATATGCGAAAGTTTGTATGAATATTTGTGACTCAAACACGCCAGAACGGCTGAGCGGATATAGATGAAATTTGGCACAGATTTAGGTTATAGCTTGGAATAGCACATTGGCTACTTTTTATTTCGGAAAAATGTACGTCTCCTGTGGGATTATTTGTTAACTTTGAACCGGACGAAATTGCGGGCTGAAGCTAAGAAATAAATACATTTTTGCGCTTGTTGAAATATTAAAATGAGAATTTATTACAAAAAAGCATATAAAATGATATACTTACAAAGGTAAATCCAACTCCTAGTCCGACCACGTACCCCCAGCCTCCATCAGGGGGTACCATCCCCTTCTTAGTTTTCTTATCATCACTTTCAATATGCGCGAAAGCCTCATCCATTTTTTTTCAATCACTATGGCAGTCCACAATATTAAAAGATGACTAAGGCTTATTAACGTGTTATTTTGGTAAAAAAATATATATTTTATTACTTAAATCTAAATACCTATTATTATTTATTTATAAAAAGAAACACAAATCCATTTGAACAGGACGATGCTACGACGCCTGCATTTTGAGCGAACGACAATGTTCAACGCACGTCCTCACTACACTGTGTCTACAATGAAAATACTCTCAGGGAATGTACAGCACATCGAAACTATCATCAATATAATTTAAACTTAAAATTGTTACTTCTTAATGGAAATAATAATTATTTGTAAAAACAAGTTTTTTCGTAAACCCTCATGAGGCTCGATCAAGCAATTAATAATTATGGAAGTTCGTCAGTTTCACTAATGTACATCTTTTGGAATCATTGTTTTTAAAGCAAAGTAGAACTTATCGGCACGTGGATTTACAAATGGCATTTCATTTGTTTGCTATTATTATTAGGTTTATAACTTAAGGAACCGGAATTTACGTAAGTAGGTAAGTCGCGTAATGTTGCGTAATGGTGGACCAGATAAATTTACCACTAATCTAGAGAAAAGAGAGGCTTTTAATAACGATCTAGGGATGGGTATCATAATAATTACTTAATTATATCGATATTATACAATTAAATCATTCAACAAGAATAAAAAAAAATTAAAATGTTTCTAATTAAGCTGTCATTACGAAAAATTAATTAATTATTTGTCTATTAAGATTCTATTACTGTAAAGACATACCTACCTACGGACGGTACAAATTCTAAACTAAAAATGATTTTTTTATTCCTCGCCTACGCTGTTCCTGTGCTGGGTAAACGCCTCCTCCTTACCTTTCCAGGAACACCTTGCCCGTGCCACCTTGAACCAGCCCTCGTGGTACGCGTCCAGACAGACCTATAACTTAGTAAAACTTACTTGTAGTCAGGTGGGATAATGTGATGACCCCTAATGGCTGCCAGATTAGTTAGAAAAATGGTAAAAGTTTTTGTTCCAATGTCCCTTCCACCCTGTATACTGTAAACAACTGTTACAGATTTATTAAATAGATAGTTTATGACAATTTATTTCTTAATAACCTAGACTTGTTTTACTAACTGTATAGGTACCTAAAGTTATTCATACAAAGCTTTTTGATTTTTAAAATAAGTCAATGACCAAAATTGCATAAATAAGAATTTTCTTAAGTGCTAAAGTGGCATTTATGCTATCAGCATTGGGTGCTGAATGTTACCTATTAATTTATCATTATACATCACTTGATAAACAAATAAGAGTTTTTATTAATGATTGTAACTTAGACGTCGGCTTTTCAAACGATTCGCTATCATGTTGCTTAAATATTAAATTACTCGTGAGTTTCAAGTACAAATAAAGTCATCGAGTAATTGTTATGTAAAAAATCATACGATTTGGAAATAAGTAATATACCAAATAATGAAACTATATTTTTTTTTTCTAAAAATAATAGTCTAAAGTGTAAGTAGAACCAATAAATGGAGTGGTTCTCGAGAAAGGTTTTAGTATATAATTTGTCAAGTTTTTGTATACACTGACTAAGATATAATGATATTTATCATATTATAAATTGATATTTATGTCTCGGAAAAAATAAGCCTTATGAGCTTTCACGTTTAAACGGCTGAACGGACGTGGTAGTGTGAAATACATAGTATAGTTTTTATGCAGGAAAAATAATATATCAAATTTGACACGGACCAAGTCGCGGGCAGAAGCTAGTTTGTAATAAAGTTGTAAAACTATCAAAGAAATTTGACAGATTGCGATAGTATGATGTGTTGACCTCTGTATATATTTTTCAGCTTAACGTAAACTTACCTTACTCTTCGATCTGACAAAATCAGTGCATTTCGCGTGGATTTGAACATGCAAGTTCACACCTAAGTTGCATTTTTGTCTTAAAGTGGTTTCTATACGGCGAAGCGAAGTCTGAATTGGATGGGCGAGAAATGGAATCACGTTGACCCTTGCACACCGAAAGACCCCCGACCAGCGCTGACACACTCGGCTCGCGCGATATTTGTGTCAATTTTGTAAAAGTAATAAATACACTATTTACGCTGCAATATAGTACAATGTTCTACAAACAAATATTTCAATTCTCGCCTCGCGTATACCCGCGCATCCAAACCTTTTACACTAAAGATTGGCAAGACGTTGATAGAATTATGTATTCGTACAACATTGAACTATAATGGCTGCACGATTGTACCCATTACTTATATAAAAATTGAATTTTTGCCCATCCATTTCAGTCTTCGCCTCGCCGGTGTAAAACCGCCCTTAGACCTTGCCAAACAAGTAGTAGGTACAATGACCCATGACTTGTGTAAGCACCGGAGACATGTTTCACAGTGTTGCAACGGAATCTCAAAAAAAAAGAAATTAACATATACAACCACTTTAGCAAGACGTGATTCCACCATTTAAACTAATGTATTAAAAATCTACTGTGATTCCTTGGCAAACCTGTTATATTATTGCTAGATTAGTAGGTTTTAAAATATTGTGCTATATTGTTTTTCACAGGTGTGACGTTTATTACTAATAAGTTTGATTTAGGTATTATAGGTTGGATTCCCACACACACAAACCATCACGCCTGTATTCCCTGAAGGGTTAGGCAGAGGTGTACCATTGTACACCCACAGTTCGCCGGTATGATTAGGTCCCATGTAATAGGGGGCGAGCCTATTGCCATTAACCGGGCACAAATCCTAACTCCAAGCAGCTAGTGCGAATTTCATAGAAAAACCCAATCACACTTTTTCCTCGACCTGAGAACTAACCCAAGACCTCTAGCGTAGCAGTCGCACTTAGGACCACTAGGCTAACGAGGCAGGTTGGATTCCCAGGTCGAGCAAAAAGTGTTATCGGGTTTTTCTGTGAAATTCTCAGCTCGGAGTTAGGTTAATGGCAATAGGCTCGCCCCCTATCACATGGGACCTAAACATACCGGCGAACTGTGGGTGTACATTGGTATACCTCTGCCTAACCCTTCGGAGAATACAGGCGTGATGGTATGTATGTTGCATGTAATCTACGTACCTACTCCGGACTCGAAATATGAGAAATATATGGTTTGTCAAATAGAAGCTTGGCTTAGTGCAAGGTGAGTAGGTATATTATAATTATAAATAGGTATCTTTTGTTAATTTTTAATACAAATGTTAACACAAAACACGTGACGATGTAAAACATTTTATAAATCCATTCGATGAATTAGGCTCTCGCAATCAGGGTTCCGTACCTTGCTATTTTTGTCAACTTAAATACCTACTGGACTGTAAATGTGTAAGATGGTACTCTGCTGACTATGCATTTAGACCTTAGATTTAAGTACCTATTGATACTTCACAAATAGTTAAACTAACTAAGCCGTGTTACCTAACTTGGACTTTAGGGATTCTAGGACTAGTCCGGAGACTGGGAAAGTGTTTAGAGTTGAATTTTTTTTTTTTTAAATAACTTTTTTATTTTTCCATTATATTTAAAACTGCCCCGTATGTCTCGTGGTAGCAAGCGCGACTGATGAACTCGGGGTCCTGGGTGCGATTCCCGAGTCGGGCAAAAAGTGTTATTGGGTTTTTCCATTACGAATTTCTCAGTAGCAGTTTGGAGTTTGAAAGTGGATGTTGTGATACCCCCGTGCCTCGGAAAGCACGTAAAGCCCTTGGTCCCGGCTGTCATTTGTAGATCTTTGACAGTCGTTATGGATAGTCAAAAGCCAGAAAGTTTGACAACCAGTCTAACCAAGAGGTATCGTGTTGCCCAGTAACTGGGTTGTGGAGGTCAGATAGGCAGTCGCTCCATGTAAAACACTTATATTCAGCTGCATCCGGGAATATCTAGGGAATATCTAGTTGGGAAAAGGCTAAGTAGATGATGATTATTTAAAACTAGCTGACACCGCGAACTTCGTACCGCCTCAGAATCAATAAAATTTGATTTCTTTATATTGATTTTGTTTTTTTTTTTTTTCGTGAAATTTTTATTCGTTATTCTGCTATTAGGTGCAGAGACGAATCCAACAAATAGATTGTTAAAATCGGTGCAGCCGTTCTTGAGTTATAAACGACACCGTTTATAACTCAAGAACGGCTGGACCGATTTTAACAAAGTCGATTTATTTACCTACACAGGTAAATAAATCGACTTTGTTTTTTGTATATAGGTAAGATAAATAAATATTATTTTATTTGTATTATAAACCTAACCAAACGTAAATAACTTTAAAATGTCGTTGTTTCTAATGAATTAATAAACCACAGGAAAATTCCTTTCATTGTCACTTTGACATTTTCTTCGCCATTGGAAATTTCACCCACGATAAAGTAACCGTATCCAATTACCTATTGAAAATTAGGTGTCACATGAAGCGTGAACGAGTAGGAAACCAATAAAAATAAGTTAATCCGTTCTAATATCATAGAATATCACTTACTACAACACGCCATCGTACGTACTTGATGTGTAGGTATCTGTCATGTAATTTAATACATATACCTACCTACCTACTTTGCAAAGATGTGTAGATAACACAGTTCTCTGACCCTGAAATTAATACTTTGGTATTCAAAAAATATTGTAATTGGACTCAATTTTTTTTCTGCAGATTCATGGCATTTACGTTTTGTGGATTAAAGGCACAACATTTAAAATTGAAAACCCTATAAACCAGGAGTTTTCTTTCGTGCAGGAATGGATCACCTATCACCAAAACGCTCAGTCACATTAATCATGTGGTCATAATATATAGTTCCACTAGCTTTGAGACCACGTCTCCTATCTATAACTACTTATCTGCCATTCAACTTCATGGGACAAGCAACTAACTAGTTTTCAAAATAATATTTTGTTTATTGAGTGACCTTTTTCTTAATAATTTATACCTACCAGCGTTTGCCCTCGACTTCGTCTGTTCTTAAGTCAAAGTCAAATCCGTTCTAAGCTTACGTCTCGTCCCTATAATATAGGTTTCCTACCTCTCAGGTCAAGTATTTTTCGAAATTGCGTGATCTCACTTTTATAAACGACAAGAAGTTACCTAGTCTGCCTAATTTAATGCAATTCAGACGTTACATATTGTACCAAATAAACAAACAGAATACCCACTTTCACAATGTTCAGATATTTCTAATGATTAGCATGACCAGATATTTAATAAACAAATGTCTCCACTTTGGTGACTTAAAATCAACATCCGTATTCCGCATGTTCATTATTTCTTAATTAAGAAAATACGCAAACATATTTGGCCTAATTTATATTCTCTCGCAAAGTTCACACGTGCACTGCGTTGCATGCAAATCGTTGGGGGCCATAAATGACGTCACGCAAATTTCAAGTCCCTCCCCCCCCCCCTCTTTGTCACAGCTGGTCACATTTATGTAACTTCCCCTCACTAGTATGACAAATTTGCAATTTTACATCTAGAGAACATTAGAACCGAAGATACTTCACAAAATTAGTTTTATTTCCATATAAATTATTTTTGAATAAAATCAACATCAACTCATACATTTGAAAATATTTAATGTTTGTGAATTTCACCTAACGCAAGTTTTTCCGAAACGTATCCCTTGGTTATAGCGAGGTAAAATGTAGAATTAATTAGATGTATTCGATTTTGAAATGTAACGTCACGAAATTCAGAACCCCAATAATTTATGGTTGCATGATAAAACAAAGATTGTTTCTTTTTTAAACCGTATGGTTCAGCAGGCAGATAGCAAGAGGATCGTGGACTTAAACAAAAGCTGAAAGAAGTCTCGTGTGTAGAAACTGCCGCGGGTTGGTCTAGAGATACCGCGCCCCCGGAACGCAAAAGGCACAAGAAGGAACAGGATGGGTTAGAATGGATGGGTGAATGGGTTTAAAGTCAGTAGAAACCTGACACTCCCTCCCGCCCCCCCAGGGCGGGAGAAGTCATTAGATGATTTCCCATCCGAAAATATATATTATATCTAGAAACTGCACTGCTAGTCTCGTGGTAGAAAGCACGACTGCCGGGTAGAGGTCCTGGTTTCGAAACCCAGATCAGTGTTAAGTGTTTTTGGTTTTTTCCATTAAGAATTTTTCAGTAGCAACCCCAACTTTGAAAGTTGATGGTGTGACACCAAGTGCCTCGGAAAACACGTAAAGCCGTTGGTCCTACGACTTATCTTGTCCTGTTTGTTTCGGTTTGCCGTCCCATCGGACTATAGGGCAAGGGAATAGTGAGTGACCTTAGGTTTTGCGAAAAACATACGTCACCATTTCATCAACAAATAAAACAAAATCTCTCGGTAACCACCTTTTAGTTTAATCCATTGTCTTTTTTCATTCTTTTTATATAAAATGTTCACTATAAATTTTACATGGTTAATAAAATAGGTTAAGTATATAACATACAGGCTAAGTCTCGCACCATTCATAAAAGTGTAGGACATCTGCTTATTATAATGCAACATCAAACAATATTCTACTTAATTAATATTTTTTCTACAAAATATACTTAAAACTATATGAACATGTTAGTTCTTAAGATACTAAGTATCAGAAATTAAGGAAAAATAATTTTATAAACGCTTAAAGCATGAAACATTGTAATAAGCAGACACCCACGATTTCATAACAGATTCAACTGATATTTAAACAAAGCTCGTCAACAATAATACGACTACATAGCAAAAACTCAACAAAATTATTGTCATATAAAATTAAATTAGACAAACAGAGTAGTCCGTCAAGAATTATCGATATTTATTAAGGTAGGTAGGTTTTATTATTATATATACGTTTATGTAAAACACTTTATCTCATTAGCCGAAACACTTTATTTTAATGTGGCAATAAAAAATTTAAACATATCACGTTCTTGTAGTTTTTTAGACAAAACAAGTATATCAGTGGTTTGGTAGCCGCTGTTAGCAGACAATACAGCGTCATTGAAAAACTATGCCAAGTAAACGAACATCTGGCGAGAAACTAATTTCCATAGTGTTCTGATAATCGCATTGTATAATTTAAAATGTCACTTAAACTTGAAATATTAATAATTTAACAATGTATTATTGTGTGTTTTTTTTCTAACAAGATATTAAATACCGATACGTCATGCTTTTTTTAAGTCGTTCACAAAATCAGTGTTAATTGAAACAACACTTCTGTTTAAATATGCTTATTTTTCTGTGCAGGGCAAAAAAAATGGTAAGGCATCGATGACAAACATCTCACACCTTGATTATACTTTGAACAAGGTCAAAAAACCATAAATAAACAGACATTTTGTATAGATTGAAGTTAGTAACAAAATGCAGTGAAATATTAAAATGTACGTTCATTGTTGTATTTCAAATTAATATAATAAGTACATGATTGTAAAGATCTTTTACGTTATTTTATATAAAGATTTATGTACAATTGGCACATGAGTTCCACAAATTGATTGCATTAATTTTATTATGTTAAAACAACAGACGTTGAATGGCTAATCGTGCGTACACGAAAGCCAAAAGTAATAAGGGCCTGTTTCACTACCTTTCAAAAGATACCATTTACAAGATATTATTAAAAAATAGAGCAGAATAATGCAATATTTTGTAAGAAATAATCTGCCAAGAAACTTGACAGTGAAACAAGCCCCTAAGAGTTATAAGTACATACAATAACTGCTTAAGAATTCTTAATATAACGTAAGTACTACATTTTTATCAAACGTTAATATAAGTACACGATATATTTGGTCAATTAAATCACACATCAAAAGCGCACGTTTCAGGATAAAATTGTATTAATAGTCCTTGGAAGACGAATTATTGGAAGATACGATTTTGATTATGAATCAAAAAAGTTGATAGAATTAAAATCTGTTTAATTGCTCTAAGATTAAGGTATATTATTACGTTACGGCTAATAATGAAAGAGTATGTTCAGTCAAACATAAAAACCATGAAATACGTTCTAGTAATATTCGAAAGACGTAACTTGTACATACATAATGTACAATTGAGTCAGCTCATTCCGTAAGTCAAAGTAAACAATCATAAAACAATTGCCTCGCATGCACTTATTAACCGTAACAACCTATTGCATAACTTGCTATACGTCAAGAGTAATTCGAATTTTATGAAATGTGGCAAAAACGTTGACATTCAATTACTCAATATTCCTATCAGGTATATTATTAACTATAAAATTCTAAATGATCACTAGGAATGCTATGTTTCATTTAAATGAAATAAAAAGTCTTTTCTTTATGCAACAGTTCTGTTCGTCTAAGAAATCTGATAAAAATAGTTTGTTGTATATTCTTATTTAAAAATAGATTGCTTAGATTATTTTTTTTTTCAATTCACAAGGTCACGTTATGACGAAATCAGATGAAACAAGAACTTGACGGTCGTATTAAAACGACATTATACAAATTAGCCAAACAGTAATAATAGAAATAGGTAGTCATGTTATAAACAAACCACAAATTGCGGTCACCGATATAAAATAAGTACAAAGTCTAAATTTCCATACATTTATGGAAAAAATAAGCCATCACTGAGGTCATGATTTAAAATTATAGAAAATAAAGTAAAAACGAAATCGAGTTTAATCAAAATGATCTCTCATTCACCTACATTCAATGTCTAAGAGTTTAGAAACCTCTAAATGTTTAGACAAAACCCTTGTCTTTAAGTTTTTACAAGATAGATTCCCTACTTCTAAGTTATGTGTATAAATTAATATCATCTAAAAATACACACCTACAAAACTTTCTGAACTACAAACAGCCGTCTAAAAATATGAACGTTACAAATCAATGTCTAAAAGTTACGTTCTAAGTAACTACATACTATCTATAGATGTTCCACTTTCCAAATTCACTGGTTCTAGCGTTAACAACTAAGCTTTGACACATGAAAGAAATATTCTGATTAGCATGTCTTTAGTATTCATACATTTTTATTATTAAAATGTTTGTACTTGTTAGTACTCCATACCAAAATAAGATACACTCTGTACATAGTCATGGCCGATTAGATTTCTGATTTAGAGAGCTACTTTTAGAGAGGTTTTCAAAAATATCTTTAAGCCAGTTGCAGACCAAGAGCTAAGCTAAGTTGGTTTAACTTAGCTCGCATAGCTAATCAGTTTTTCATTCTTGTGTTCAGACTGCAAACTAAGCTATGTGAGCTAACTAGAATATGCGAAGCAAAGGTAGTTGTGTATACCGATGCGCAGCTACACGAGCTAAGCTAAGCCCCTCCCGCCTACTCCGCACCCACTCCACAATACTGACTGAGCTTTCATTTAGTTTTTGGTGTGCACGGGACACATTTTTAGTTTATTTTAGCTTAGCTAAGCTGCCTTAGCAAGCTCAGCTTCGGGATAGCTTAGTTGTCGGTCTGCAACCGGCATCATTCATTACGTTCTTTTTATAAACATTCGTATTTCGAATATGGTATGGATACATGTTACAAGTTTAAATCGCAACTTGACCTTTCTCTAATAGATTCTAAATACAAGCATAATATCAGCATGAGCAAGTTCGCTAAGGCAAAGCAATATCAACATTGCTTGTTTTATACCCTTCAATGTCAATAGCGCCATTTCTTACACTTGCGAACTTCACCTGTTATGGATACAGTGCAGTCAATTAACTCCGCTTTTAGTAAAATCAACTTTAATTTGATATGACTTTGATATGGACTGCGGTTTATTATGATTTCTCTATTATAATTGGTTTTTATACCTCTATTATGAAACCAATACGATACATGATAGAATTTATAAACTGCACTGTTGTCCTCAACTGGTGTTGCTCGCTAACATACCGTCCTTTACGATATTGTACTTATAAAAGCATTAATAGACAAGAAAAAACATGTCTAAATAGTTGATTATAATTGTTACTTATTACGATGAGCTTCGATTGCGTTCCTTAATCGGAACGGTGCGGTCACTAGATCTGCACGACTTTTCTGCGGCGTGTGAATGCGAGCGCGTACTCCACGCCCCACACGAGCACGCACGACATGATGAGCGCGTTCTGTACGTGGATGCAGGTCGCGAAGCTACCGGTGTAGTCTCTTACGTAACCTGTAAGGAGGGGGCATGTGAGCTGTTAATGCTTCATCGTGGCTAGCCTATTCCTAACTATGTTGTTGTCGGCTTCCAGTTTAACGAGATGCAGCTGAATAGCAGTATTACAAGGAATGTGTGTCTATCTGACCTTCATGACCCAGTTACACGAACTTTGGTAACACGATACCACTTGAGAATAATAAAAGTCATTTTTTTTTTAATTGTGAGATCCTGACTCCAACGCTAGGTGTAATAATACCTGTGTTACAGGAGCCATATTGGTACAGATTTTTAATCAAGACCTAAATTCGTTTTTAGGGTTATCTTAGGCCCTAGACAAAGCCGTGATCAGTGAACTCACAGTGACAGTCATGTTAGATATCGTGATTGTTTGAGCAAAACGACAACTGTGGCTTGTTTCATTACACAAGTTGAAATAAGCTATTATTTGTACCAAACATCACAATCATCTTTCATTCGTAATTGTTTTTAAAAGAGATTTGATTAAAATTACGAAAATGGAAAGAAGTAATTTATCATTACGGCCACATATTTTTTTTGTAAACTTAGAACTATTTTTATAATAATATCTAGGTACTATAGATGTGTTCCCTGACTTCGTTTGTCACGTGAAGTTACACTGTCATTCCAATGGAGCAGTATTTTAGTAATAAATGGACTATTGTAAAAAACTTACCAATAATAGGTCCAATAGCAACAACGAACACTCCCTTGCTGACCATGTGCAATCCGAAGGCGGCGGGCAGCTTCTCAAGCGGGCAGTACTCCGAGATGGTTAGTGTGAAGTTACTGAGACACATGCCTCGGAAGAACCCGCAGATCGACAGCCAGATCATTAGGGGCACCCATTCTGTTTGTTCAGCTAACACTGGAAGAGACATTGTTTTTGTTAGACGATTGTTGTAACATACCACCACGCCTGTATTCCCTGAAGGGTTAGGCAGACGTGTACCAATGTACACCAACAGTTCGCCGGTATGTGTAGGTTCCATGTAATAGGTGGCGGGCCTATTTCCGTTAACCGGGCACAAATCCTAACTCCGAGCTGCTACTGAGAATTAAATAGAAAAACCCAATAACACTTTGCTCGACCTAAGAATCGAACCAAAGATCTTTAGCGCAGCAGTCGCGCTTAGGACCACTAGGCTAATGAGGTTATTCACAAAAAAGGGAACGATATGTGCGAAAACTGTTATTATTA
The DNA here is from genome assembly GCA_947462355.1 of Caradrina kadenii. NCBI lineage: Eukaryota > Metazoa > Arthropoda > Insecta > Lepidoptera > Noctuidae > Caradrina > Caradrina kadenii. The sequence continues at coordinate 5,607,027 of OX381677.1, read as the reverse complement.
GATGTCTGTCTTAATTTATTACATTTGCAATACCATAAGCTTAGTTGATGTGTTGCCAGATTTAAAGACAATGTTGAAATGTATTTGTATTTTCTTTTCAATATTTTTTTTATTAAAACTTAATAGTATTACATTTTATAATGACAAGGATGTTGCATATTAGGACAGTATGATCAAGAAAATGATTTTTTTTTTAGTAGTTACTGTAAATTGTGTAAGCGACTGTACAGAATTGTGTAACAACCTATGCACGTCTTATCGATTTATTCAAGGTACATGACCTAGTTACCTACTCTACAGCAATGTTAATGACGTCATATTCCTAGTATTTGGTAAACAAACCAAACCAAATCAATTATGGTTTAAACTTGTCATAACAATAACATTTAAATTATGTTATACATAGTGTTTTTTGTGGTTAATGTGCAAAATACAAGCTTTATAATAAATAGAAAATATGTTATTGCCATTACTCACCGGACCTCGTCGCCGCTAAGAAGAATGAAGAAATGAAAAATATCATCTTCTTAGAAATAGTCGTCCTGTCGAATATAGGGGGCAATATCAACCGCACCAAAATATCAGTTATGGCAGTCATGGAGAGGCAAAACGCCGTATCATTCATATTGTAGCCCAAACTTCTAATAAAGAATGGGGTCAACATCCTAAATTGTAGCTCCCCGCTCCAAAAGAGCGAGAGTCCTAGTAAAAGGTTCAAAAACGACCAGTCTTTAAGTAAATCTAAGTCCATTAGAGCTATAAATCTTCTAAAGAAGCCCTTTTTCTTTTCCTCGGGCTCTATACTTTTCTTGATTGGCTTCATTTGTATGGCATCATCGTCCACCGTCTGTAAGTAATGTTTAACACGTGAAAAGAATTGACTGTATCCTTGATAATAAATGACTATGTTTCATTTACAAATTGTATGTAATTCTTAATACATTAATCACGGTATTTACTACATTAATCATTATTTGAGAATTAAGGGACTTTAAAGCATAGTATTAGTTGCTTATAGGATTGAATTACCCTAAAGTATATTAATACCAGCCTATTACTGTCCCATTGCGGGGGATCACTACGCTTGCTCGGGTTAGCGATTCCAGATCTGGTTTCCTAACGATGTTTTTCTAAAGGATAGTTAACCATTACGCAGCCTTATTAGTCCATCATTACATACGGAAATACTCACATCAAGATACAACTGCAAGTAACTGCCAGTGAAATCCATGTTAGATATGTTGGAAATGACTGACACTTTCCTCTTGCGCGCCGCTTCACTCATACTCCCACTGGATATAACCCGCGGCATGGCTGCCACAGACGCGGCCGAAGTCAGCCCAGGATACAACTTATTGTTTAACTCAAACTTTTCAAACTCCTGTAGCGGCTTATCACAAGTCTTCGCCCTCGGTAAACCTATCGTCCTGACTGAAGGATGGTTCATGTTTCCGTGAGACCGCTGCTTTATTATCTTTGGCACTGGAGGTGATACAAGCGGATTTATTTCAAATTTATCATCGTTTTCTTCTTCACTTTCTAATATACACTCCATTTCCTGTAATTCGTAAAGGAATTGTATTAGTATAGTACAGGAAACAATAGAAAGCTACGCTACATCAAAATTACAATTTTCAATGTTAAAAAGACATCTACGAAATTCACCTTCATCGTTTGCAGTTCACAGTCAACAGGCTCGTCAATGAGATGTCTTTTGACTGGCTGCAGTAGACACGATCCTAGCACCGCATGGAAGGCTAAGCCTCCCAGTATGACGACCGTCCACCTGAACCCATACTCTCCTAGGAGGAGCTTGACTAGTTGAGGCATAACCATCAGCCCGAAGCCAGTACCTGCCATCGATAGACCGACGGCTTGTCCACGCTTCTTGGTGAAGTAATGGTTGAGTGACACGAACGATGAGGACGATGCCAGACCCACTCCGAAACCTGGAAAAAATAATTATAAAATACATAACATCACGAGTGAGTATAAGTGTTTCGGCAGTTGATTTATAAGACCCCTTATTTTAGATGGCTACCTTAATAATACCACTAGGCTAGTAATGTTCCATTGCAGGGCAACGGCCTTTTCTCATACAGAGAAGGCACGAACATTGATTACTACGATTGCCGATTATCGGACTGATTCCATAAATCCATAGTTTCGTGGGTCGGACTATTTGCAGGACGTGTATATTAGAATTTATATGTGCCATACTCGCCGACAAAAAAAATTGGTTATTAAGATGATTTGCGATTTCAGACTTATAATTATTTTAAGTCCAAGTTTCCTCACAATGTTTTCCTTCATCGATGGCGACCTTATAAGAGGAAAAATCATAAGCAGTTTAAAAAATCTTAATGGAAAAACTGAATAAATAATGGATCTCTGACGTGAGAATTAATTGAGCAGTGATTCTGATAAATTAATATCATCAGTTATCTAATTTGAAATTTCTTAATAATTGAAATAGAGAGTTTAAAATGATTAGATAAGTAATAGATATTATGTACTTGCAATATTAGTTTTAAGTTATCTTGCTGCGCCCTAACAGGGTCTTGTACTTACTAGTTTTTAAGCTTAGCCTGTAAAACTGGTTGTGTACATTGTGCATTAAATAAATAAATAATCCTGGGAACTCAGCGAAACTGTGTAGTTTTTAAGACTGTGTGACTAATCCAGCTTTTATTGTACAAAAGTACCTACATACTTGAAGGAAACGTTAGTTTTCTAAATAACCTTAGTCATGAGGAAACTAACTTTATTACCATGGCCATAAAAATAGAAACTCTATAAAACATTTTAGTACATAATACTTTCTAAGAATACATTAGCTCATAGTTTAAGTTTCTGCAGGTTATAAAACCAAATATTGGTCAAGGAAAATACTATTTGTAGGCACATTTAACAGACTAATTAATTACTAATTAGGGAACATATGTAACAAAACAATCCTACTTATGTACGAGGAAAACAATATGACTGTAATATCCTTATTCAAATTGTATACAGTAGTCGTAATCTTTGAAAGACGTTTGTGCCTTTATTAGTGTACCCGCACAAAGTATAGGTACACTAGCAAAGGCCCATCAAACGTTCGTAAGAACGATCTAATCGTTTATTTTCTATACAATTGGTATCACCAGCTGCGCTTTCCTTATTGGAAACAAATAGACATAAAAAACTTTCCTATTTGCAATACGACAAATAGGAAAAGGGTTTACATGGATAGGAAATACTTGGAAGAAAATAACAGCTTTTTACTGCATATGAAAGTATAGACGATACTTATAACAAAACAAATAATTTTAATTGTCTGTCTGTCTGTCTGTTCCAGATAATCCTTGAAGCGGCTGGGCAAATTTTTGCGGGAATTTTACTGGTTGATGTTATAAGAAATAACTTAAGCTTAAAAAAAAACCCACCACAGTTAACCGGCATTGACACGGAAAAAGTCGCGCTCATAAGTTAGTTTCTATATTGCAAATCTAAAGAGCAAAAAAATAAATCACGTGCATTAAGTTAGGTACATACTTGATGCAAATTATAGTTCTTATTGTACAAGTGCAATATTTAATTAGTCCGCCATTACAATAATCATTTCGTATTTGTACAGTCATAATCGAACGTCGGTAATTATAAACTTCTACTAGAGTACATTGGAGTGCATCCGTTATAATAATTAATAAGATTAGTTGGCGAGGATAAAGGTATGAACACATTGCAAACATCTGTAGGTATATGAGTCAGAGAAAATATTCAAGATTTCCTTGTATGTGCATGTATGTCTGTGATCTGAGTGCACAATGATAACCAAGTTAAATAATATATCCTGGGGCCCTGCTATAAACGTTTGCACTTGATGTGCAGGGCAAGTCAAGGTGACAGTCATTAGTTGTTTCGCACATGGTGCAAAATCGCTTGGCATGAAGTTTGAACTCAACTTTTTATTAAGTACATATTGACGTGCTTTATAAGTGTGTAAAGTCCCCTAGTAAAAATAAATTGTAAAAGTAACATGCTATTAATCCTACCTAACACTTAGGAGTAATGTAACAAAATAATATAAGGTATATTATTTTGTTTTTATACTGAACAAAAAAAAGGAAGTTTCTCAGTCTGGAGCCTTGACTGCCGTTAGCTCGGACCCTGTTTCTGATACCGGTGGGCTTATTTCTTTTATACTTACTAATTTAAATGTTTTTATTTTTGTTATATGTAAATATTATTAAAAAAATGAGAATAAAAAAAAACTAGGTCTTATTCCTTTTACATTAGGCTTTATAATCCAACAGACAGGCTACGTAACAAAAGCGACGTCATGTACCATAGTACGTCAGTTACGTTACATGACATCAGACACGACTATCGAAGACGCGTGTAATCGGTTACACGGCGGCAGTTTGGCTGCCTTGAACATAGTTTACTGTACCGTTGAATACTATACTTACTTAGATTAATTCCATGTAATATGCGTAAAATATGACAATACTGACTATGTCATCTTTCAAGGGTGTCATAGTTAAATATCTTTGAAAGGGTGTCAAAAAAGGTAAAAAGAGGATTCTTATTATGGGCCTGTGCACACCACTTTTTTTAACGCGCCGTCGACGCGCGTTTTGGTAACGCGCGTCTACAGCGCGTCTACAGCGCGTTTTTCTTTCCACATTGCAGTTTGTTTTTGTCTGACTCGCGTGCGTATCGCGTCTGTATCGCTAAAAACGCGCGGCAATGGCGCGTTTAAAAAACGTGGTGTGCACAGGCACTACGACAATCGACTTTCTTTTGTATTGACATCATGACACCATCTTCTAATTACTGATATTACGATGTTCAAACGACAAATATTCTGAAAAAAGACAGCCTAATGCCCGACTCAATGGTCAGTTAATTAAACAAGTTTTACAAATATACTTGAACAACATTCCAGTAACTGGGAAAGGAAATATTAATTACTTGAAATAATAATGACGTTGATTAGCAGCCACTGTGTAAATTACATGAATCGCAGATGACGCAAGAGATGGAATTAAGTACCTAATGAAAACCGTTGATGGACCATTTACGTTACGACCCATAAAAACAGTAAATTAGTTCTGAATTGTTTGTTTTCAGACACGCACGACAACGGATAAGTATAATTGTAGTTTTTCCTTTTACTCTACTTTTTAAAGAGGCCTTGGATGTACAATCAGCCAAGGTTGTGGAATTTGTTCGAAAGAGTCACCATGGCCCTGGAACGCAAAGGGCATTAGGACGAACACAGATGGGTTTTAGTCGGTAGCAGTCCGACACTCCCTTCCATTCCACCCAGAGCAAAAGAAGTCATTTGATGATTTCCCATTCATCTATACTTAATATTATAAAGAGGAAAGTCTTTTGTTTGTAATGAATAGGCTCCGAAACTACTGGACCGATTTTACAATTTTTTCACCAATAGATAGCTACGTTATTCCTGAGTAACATAGGCAATATAATATCACACTACGATCCACGGGAGCAAAGCAGTAACGAAAGACGAAACTTAACGTGGATTAAATTAGCCACGCGGTCGAATTCACGGGCAGTTCTTAACTTATATGGCAAAACAACGTTTGCCGGGACAGTTAGTCAAAAATCAAGTATGCGTACTTTATGGTCGACGATCTTTTTCGTCCAAGCGTCACACTAAGTAAGCGAACTTTTAGAGTGAAACGTAGGCGGGTAAGCTTGTCGAGCTTAAGTACGCGTACTTTCTCGTTTACACGTCTATAGCCCACTTTTAATCTTTTCTACAAGAAATTTTTGTAATAGTACGATTCATAGTGGTCATTGCGACGAGAGTTATTCGAATAAATTAGTAAGGAGACGGCACAGTTAGCACAATTGTTGAGCGATTGGATATTGGGCTGCTTTTCGCAAGTTCGAGTCCCGCATGAAACAAATATTTATACGGCCTACAAGCAGTTCTTCCGTTTACCAACCAGGATACACAATAATACTTTTCTTATATAACCCCCGACAGAAGAATGTAAAAACAGAAGAGCTGATAACTTTGAAACTGCTGGACCGATGTCCATCAAACATAGTTAAAACTACTACAGTCTAATTCACCTTTCAAAAAGAAAACAAATAGAAATCGGTTCATGCATTCGGGAGCTATGATGCCACAAACACACACAGACACGTCAAACCTTATAACACCCCGTCGTTTTTGCGTCGGGGGTAAAAAAATAGAAAAAAAATAATAAAAGTTACGTAGGCAGCGAATGCGTCCATTTTGAATGTCCTTCGGAGGCTATAGAAACCAGCGAAGCCTAGCAAAATCCCTGTTTGTGAAAGGTCAGTATCAATCAGTTCAGTGAAAGCATTTAGCCTTGCGTTAGATATAAGTATATCTATGTCCAAAATGTTTTGATTATTCTTCTATCGACGTTTCCTTCAACTAAGTAACGGACTTACGTGCCGCCTACGTTGTCGCTACAGACGAACGGGAAACTGTTTTCAACAGGAGAATTAAATTTCTGGAAAAGAATATTGTGCTCACGCAAATTCTCAACATCTGAATCAGACAGATTATATCATCTGTTTCGTCACAGGTACGTAACGATTTTTCTAACATACTATACATCAAACTACAGGTAAACATAAACACTTATTGTTCATTTTTGGGTCTCTTTGGCGGAAAGAAGGAGGCGGGGGGCGCCGACGCTGCACGCCATTGTTCCGCTAGTCAGACCACCAATCGCGTGAAGCGACGGCGCCCAAAATTTCATTAATTTCGCCAGAGACCGAAAAAATAGCATAAAGTTTGTGCTCACGACTCGTGCCGGTTGCTATACTAGTTTTCACCCGCGACTTTGTCCGCGTAATTGTAGCGGAATAAAAAGTAGCCTATGTCCTTTTCTGGGGCTCAAACTTAACCTGTACCAAATTTCATCAAAGTCGGTTCAGTGGTTTAGTCGTGAGAGCATAAAGGATAGACAGAGAGTCATTCATCCATCACAGTTCTCAATTATTTACTCGAAATTTGCTTCACAGGATTTAACAAACACCTATAATCTTATCTATATAAGTTTTTAATCTATATCTTAATTATTTTGAGAGCAAAAGGTTACATTATTGATATCAACTTAAGAATACTAATCAGAGAGTCAAGTAATTGTAACCTTTAAATATTAATTTCATACAGAATTATGTTACGAGGCTAATTTAACAGTTAACCATAGATGCAAAACACTTCAATCGAGTTTAGTGAAATGATAAAGGAAAACTTCCATGAAACCTTCAAGTCGCTATAGAAGGTTATAATAATAAATGAGTCTAGTACCTCGCAAGCCTAGCGGTCCTTAACGTGATTGCTACGCTAGAGGCCTTGGGTTCGATTCCCAGGTCGAGCAAAGTGTTATTGGTTTTTTTTTTGTTATATGAAATTCTCAGTAGCAGCTCGGAGTTAGGATTTGTGCCCGGTTAATGACAAAAGGCTCGCCGCCTATTACATGGGACCGGCGAACTGTGGGTATACATTGGTTACACCTCTGCCTAACCCTTCAGGGAAAACAGGCGTGTTGGTATGTGTGAGTTTAGTACCTAAGTGTAATGCACTGTCATGAGTGTCAAATGGGTGATATTATAACCCGAATCAAAACAAACATATTTATTTTACTGACTCGCCAAATAAAATATGATATGAATGTATTAGGTTTCGCTTTATCCTGCCCCGGACTGGTGTGGTGAGTGATAACCAGAAAAGATTTAACTAAGGTTTAAAAAAACGGGTGCACGCGAAAACGACATCTAATTAACGAGTAATAACTAAGGAAAATAAATCAGCTGCGAATAATAAATAACTTTGAATGTTCTTTGCAGTTTATAATTTTGATGACCTTCGATATTTTTACGAACACTTTTATCCTTCTAATGTATAAGCATACTGGGATTCTTGAATTTTGGATATCTTGTCCAGGTCTTTCGGATAAACATAACTAAGTCATATTTTTTTTAATATTTATAACTAAAAATTATTAGGAAAACAAAAGAAACTCACCTCCCAAAATACTGTAAGTAGCAATAATGTGCCCCATGCTGGCAGCTGGTGCGGTGAACAGCAAGCCCAGGGCACATATTGTAGAGCCGACGAAGCACACCTTCCGATACGAGAACGTCTTTATCACTGGCCCCACAAAGAAGCCGGAGAAGTTAACCACTGAATCTAAGGTACTAGCGATGACTGAAGCACCAGTTGTGTGGACGCCGAGGTCATCCAGCAAGTCTTTGAACAGCAGACCGAATGACGGCTCTAGAGAACGCGTTGAAAACTGAAATTAATAATGGACAAGGTTTAGGTGCTGAATAAAATAATAATAAAAGCTATTTACTATGAATTGTTTTCATGATTTTACTGTGGCCAAACTTGCCAAATAACTGGAAGAGTCATGTTCTGCTCAGACTATCGGAAAATGATAACGACGGTTTTAAGTAATAACGACGTGATTCTTGTTTTCTAACTTTGGTTCGGATTTTAGGTCGTAAATAAGTCAGTGTTCAATTATGTTACAGAGTATTTTCCAATAAGTATGCAAATCTTCTTATATCTTCATAATTAATAGAAGCAGGTTATTCATTTGACATTTTGGCATCTTTTTATGATTTCGCTTTTTCAACAGTAACTTACTTCTTTTGAATATTTATCTGCGACAAAAACGTGGACTAGACGGAACACGTGCTATTTATGTAAGTTTTTCAAGGTCTAGTAAGTTCAAGGTCATTAGGATGGCGGAACCCATTCAAACAATAATAAAATTTATTCTCATGCAGATTATTTCATTCGCTCAGATCGTGCTTAAGTATCCATGGAATAGGAAAAGCGATTACCGAGTCATGTCCCAAAAGGACAATGGAAGCGATAATTAGCTTGCTAATTCGAAATTTGCTTAATTCGAAATCGCAAGATCAAGTAGGTATCTTAGTGACAAAGGCGCAAATATAATAACCTTTTTGGAAGCTATATGTTTGAGCCGTTTGAGGTTAAAACACTAGGGCCATGGGGTCCGAGCGCTCATTTAGTTTTTCAACGGCTGGCCTTTTCTGGAGGCAAAGAATCAGCATTGTGGATACAACGTGGCAATGCTACCAGCCTTTTGTGCACTTGTCCCATTGACAGCAATGCGGATGAGTTTTTTGATGCCCTAACAGATTCTTTTTTCGTTTTCAAATGAAAACTGTACATACTCGTAGTTTGTAATCGAATTACTATTTAAATAAGTTTTATGATTCAAATAAATGAATAATATTAGAGAAACAGAGGATATAAATCTTCTTCCTTATTTCAACAGTGAAACAGTAATTGTGTCAGCAGTAGGAGAGCATGTGACTAGTTAAGCAATCATGATTATTGTGTTGAGAGTCGAGACTTCGATACTCGTCACGTACGCACTGCACTGCCCTTCAATAAATATCAGATGGTCAAACAAGCAAAGCACCGATAGATTAACCAACTGATTTTGGCATTTGCAATTTACTTAACTGTATGCATTTATAATATTGTCACCCAAAACATTATGCTTTTTAATTTATTCATTTATTGTAAATATTTTTCTCCGTTCCAGTACGCAGAGTACTATTCTGTTTCGACAATAGGTACTTAAAGGTGAATACAGCATTTATACATTCATTCAGACTGACAATAGGCCATGTATAATGCTATTAGCCTACTGTTAAATAAATCTGTGGACGGACAACACATTGCGACATTACATATCCCTTGATTTTAATTGCCGACATTGGTTTGAATATTTGTTTATAGAAAAGTATCCTTTTAAAATTTTTACGAGACTTTTCCTGGACCCAAGTCTTCTTTTATTATTTTAATTAATCATTCTATTAACCCATATCATCCCAGTGTTCCATTTTTGAAAAACACTAATTTAAAAATGCGTTCAAAAATTATAATAAAAAAATAAAAAAGTAACCGTTTCAAAAATGGAACACTGGGATGATATGGGTTAAGAAGTAGGTCATTAGCGATGCTTGTTTTTCTTTACAATAGTTATACACTAAGTTGATGTTTTCATTTAATGCAAATTAAGTAGGTAGGTACTCCTACGTATCTATTACTAATTTAACACATTAAATTAAGCAAGACGTTTTGATTTAGAATAAACACAATATCTGTATTTTGTGTAATTATTTTGATGCCTAGTCAACTAGCATAATTGTGATTGTTGCGCAGTTACGTCAGTATTCACCTTAAATAATTTTTGAATATTCCAGAGTACAGCGTGAAGAGATAAGGTGACAGTATAGAACCTTGAGGAACTCCGGTGCAAATGGGGTGAAGGACAGACTATCCCGCTATAAGTGATATCGAACGGTTATCTACAAAAAAATCGTAAGATACAGGTTCGAAACAGCCATGCACATAGATACCGTTAAGTTTTCAATGACAAATTACTATCCGGCATGTTGTCGAATGCTTCCGTTGAGTCAAGCATGTTGTCGAATGCTTCCGTTGAGTCAAACAAAAATGTCCTTACCATTTTTGCACTTGGAAAGTATACCTATTTAAATAAGCAAGTTACAGCAGTCCAGGATACTGTTATAATTTCAATAAAACAAAATATAATAATAATTTTAGACAATTATTTCCCTTGTGACTCGAGGTCAGATTTTTTTCATTTAACAAAGTCCAACCATATTTATAACCGAAACTAACCGGAGAAGATAAATATTAATAGTACCAAACTTAAACTTTCAAGAACGCGAGACAGGTCATTGACCTTTGCAATTATACATAAATATAATATGTACCTTGATTGTATAGTATGTAGACTGCAGACAACACGCAAAACTAAATATTTGAAATGTTAGAATTAGATACTTTCCAAGGACTTTTATCGAAGGGCTTCCTGCGGTAACTTAGTCAGCAGTTCTTTATGTTTATTCGTCGAACCAAATGCAGACCTACATCAATTTGATCAGAATATTAGCCGGTACTTTGCATCAAAGTTCACAAAAATGCAGCACGGATAATTTTTCCTTTCTCATTAAAGCTATTCATACTAATATTTGATTTCAAAATGTTATTGCATTTTTTAAACCATTTTGTAAGCACAGGTATTAATCATTGTTATTACAAGCTTCAAGGGCTACAACAATTCTTCAAAAACTGGGTTTGTTCTCTACGGTCTTTGTAATTTATCATTATTATAATATTAGGACTCACATTAACTAAACTGACTCCTAAACAGACCATCCACGCCCATCCTCCATCAGGGGCCACCTTCCTCGTCCCTGGTGGCTTCTTCGCCTCTAAGCCTTTGCTCTTCTCCACAGTCATTTTCAGCCTTTGTCACCTCGCCTGCAAAAAAACAGAAGCTAGAAATAACATTCATATAAAATCAAGATCGGTTTAACATTATTACGCTATGTTGTTATGATAAGCACTGTTAAACATTTTCGTTTAATCAGATAAGCTTATTCAAAATGATTCCTAAATTATGTAGATAATGAAGTGATTGCTGTGTGGTCACATTAATTACCTAATCATTATCAAAAAAGCTTTGTTATTTTGTACTGTTTGAAAAGTTTATCACAAACCAATATATGTCGGTCACTTCTACCTATACATATTCATCATAAGTGTACATCATGTTCGATTAAACGCCTACTTTATCACAATCAAATGAAGTGTCGATGTTTTAGACTCATCGCCGCATGACGAGTTATCAGTACAGCGTTGCGATAGCATGTGTTTTGATTTGATTGCCGGCCGGCCGCCGCAGCTCGGCAACAAAACAGTAAACATTAAATATAAGTTAGGCTTCATAAGAAAAAGAACCACGATGGCAGCACGTGCTTACAGTGATCCACTCGGTCACCACGTGCAACGCCCTCGGCTGCCACTCGCCGACTTCATGTTACGAGAGCGACAAAATGTACAACGATTACATGCGTACCTACTATATTACAAAATAACAATTCATTATTATGTTTGTCTGGTCAATTATCACAGCTATTCACGTCTATATTAAATACGGTTACTTTGTTTGTCCTTTGCCAGGACAAGTAGGTAGGTAGGTAGGTAGGTACTTAGATGGTTTCCATAAACCGTTCAAGATTCTTGGAAATTGTGGTTAAGCTCAACATGACACTAAGTATTCTATAAAAACATTCCTTCCATTGAATTAAGTTCTTGTGTACATTACGTGCCTTATTGATAAAGCAAAGCGAGGCAAGCCTTGAGGTTGACAAAACAAAATTTCAAATACACCGAATTCGATTCCGAATTTCACCTAACCTCGAAACTACATACATACGGAATGCCAAATTGAAGCAGGCGACCATGAGTGACAAACTGATACTACGTGCTCCATAACTGTTAGTGCAATTCCAGTTTATTTTAAAAATAGGTAACGATGGCAAATAAAACAATAACATGGATAAGTACATCATTCATAAGATAACAGTTTTCGTTGTGAAAAAAAAACAAAGTGTTTAGGCAATGATGTATGTAATTGGATACATTGTTTTTAATTGCACAATATTATATGGTTTTTTTATTGTTTCTTTTTTCACCTACAACAATCAACAGCATGTTTCTCTTTGATTCAAGCTTAATTTTGATTTTGAAAGTTTTTCAAAAATCCTGGCTGGCTAATACATATATGTATTTTCTAACAGACCTTCCAAAAAGTATTATGTTTATCTAATCTACCTAAATACAACACAAAATCATTATTTGGGTGAAATGAATTTTTTATGCTTGTAGGTTGGTTTAACGTTAGTAAGACTCGTATTGAGGGGGCTGAAGTTTATAATTATTTTCCTCAAGGAATCGATATCACTTCCAACTTTTAAAAGGTTGGTAAAGCAGCATTTGTATAATTTGTAAACTTTTGCTGTTTTTATAATTTTAGTTTATTCCCAAGCGAAACCGTCGCTTATTTTATCTTAATTGTTATGGTTTTCCTCATAGAAGTGAATAATTGTATTCTCTTTGAGGGAAATTAAATTTCCTAAACCGTAATTCATTTCATTTGATTTTGTTCATTTTATGTAGTTTTATTTATGTACCTACCTAATTTAATCGATTTGACTAATTTATGGTGAATATATTATATATAACTTACTATAATTTAGTTCGACATTTTAGGTAAATATTGGTTTTGATACCAGAAATGCATGCTTTATAATAAAATGAACATGACACCCGACTTCACATAAAGCAAATTATCTTTTTTCAGTGAGTGCTGACCGAGCAATATGGATAAATGATACCACGAGATGAGATCTTACAAAGCTTGGAAGATCACGTGATCTTAAAGAAAATCCAATTCAGGGAAACTACATAATAGTAGTGTCAACAATAGCAGTGAATTTTCCAAACATATGGTTTACTTAAAATAGATTTCACGATCCCATATAAATCCGCTTGTGACCTCGTGTTGACGTTTGTCGCCATACTCAACTAACTCATGAAATGTGAAACATTGTATTTACAAACACATGTGAATTGTGATCGAACCACCTGTACCTATAACATCTTTACAATGTTATTAAAAGTGGATTATATCCGATACTTCACGTAAAACTCTAACCTACCTAGATACGTATATTAAATAAAATAAAACATTTGTTTTTAGGCATTACAGTTGCCTTCTGGTGTTTATAAACAGACTCTACGTATTGGAACAGCGAACGAAATTACCTAGAATGTCAAATCTCTTTCAATTTGTACATTACAATATGGTATACGTCCATAAATTTATTATTTATCACGTTTTGACATAATAATGGACAATTATATTACAATACGAGCAGTAAAATAAACAGTTATTACATTATTCATTTCAAGAATTCCGCTATCATCTCTTTAAGTAATAAGATGAGAAGATTAGCATATAAATTCCATAAAGCAATGGAATTTAGGACAATATCTCTGAAATCAAATTAAATGAAGGCTGAAACACAAAGGCATGACCGTAATATATTATTTGGGTATTAATAGTTCAGACATGAGACTTCCAAATCAAACACACAATCTCATGTAATGGAATTCAATGGAGAGCAAATAATGGTTAAGTATATTGGACCTTGTACCTTAGTATAACACACAATTTTAGCATGCAAAGTTACGTAAGCCTCGTATAGGAACAAAAAACTGCCCATACAAGTTGAGGCAACAGGCCGATAACCCAATGTAAGCAAAACTCACAAAAACTAAAGATCGCGTGCTTATACTGTTATTCAAGATAGGTACCTCCCCTGAATCTTTGGAGCACATGCCTACTATAACTATGATTGTTAGGAAGTTTCTAGATCTTTATAAAAATTTTAATACATTGACATTTCTATCAAAAGTATTATTAAGAAAAGAGAATTTAGCGGCACACCATAGTTTCGAGCACCTGAATGATGATTAGAAAATGTTTGATCACATATGATACTAAAATCATGAAATAAAACCAATGAAAATAAACGATTAACTATGCAGGAAAAGATGGCTAGCCATGTATGCCGTGAGAGATGAAAGAGACTGGGATAATAAATAGAACATCACGTGTTTGCTATAGATAGTGACTGATTACTGTAGTAACAAATGATATCGCGTAAGTATAAGATAAATAGCCAATGACATGATGGAAATACAGCCCATATGTTGCGTTAATCACTCTCACAAATCTCGGTCAATTGGCTGCTTACGACGTCCTATCTTTAGGACAATACTCAAGTATTTTATCAACCGTGATAACATGGTTGCAAAAGGAAAAGTCATGTGAATTAATGACTACTGTTCGCTTTAATTTGCTGGATAAGGATTTGTAGTACACTTAGCCCACATATTGATTAACGCGACCTTCAGTATAAGATGATATGTATATGAATATAGATCACCAACATTTGATGTTTTAGTCAGACTAAAGATGACATGACCATGCTAATGAGCAAAGGCTCATTAGCATGATCTCCAGCTTAAATAAAATAAAGATCTTGGTTATTTTCGATTTATGTTCACACTTTTGTGAATGGACTGGGTAATAATATATTTTGAAAGATTAAACGAAACTAACAAACCAAATGCTGCTAGATATGACTATTAAAAACTCATAAGGCTAAAATAGTTGTTAGCAACAGAAAAAAATAATATACGTTTAATTAAAATTTAAGGCCATTTAGACCATGTGACTCCTGTAACATCTGGAGTTATTAAATTAAGAAACGAACGCTGCTGAGTAATCCTTTATGTTCGAGAGACGATCAATCTGTTTCCACATTTTGCTCTCAAAATATAATAAAGACACTAAAAACTTGATTAAAGAAGAAGACTAAAATTCTTCGATCTTCTCATTTTAATCAAGTATTAAAACTATTTATTTATTCTACGGGTGGAAAAGTTGCGATAACAAAATATTTTACTATGGATTCAGTACATGATTGGAGCCCCCCAGAGATCACCTTTCTTTTTTATTAAGCAACGAAAAAATGTATCTCTGGGGTAACCACGTGGTTCGCTGCGAAGTCATAATAACAATCCTATGAAACAAGACTAGCCAATCATACTGTAAATGTATTCTTCAGACCGATTCCGGACACGGCGACTAATCTTTATTCAGATTAGCCAAGAACGCAGGAGATATTATAGTGCACAAGTGTGTGCGCAAACACAGGTGCACTCCCTCTTCCCTAACTCTCGTAGTCGGATGGGACGGCAATGCGGCACAACCGGGGACAGATCAGGCGCAGGACCAACGGCTTTACGTGCTTTCCAAAGCACGGTGGTGTCACACCACCAACTTCCAAACTCCGGGGTGTTACTGAGAAATTCCTAATGGAAAAATTCAATAACACTTTTTACCCGACCTGGGAATCGAACCCTCGAACCCAGGACCCCACGCTTAACAGTCGTGCTCGGCACCACGAGACCAACGGGACAGTTATACTTATAAATACTTGGCAATAGCGGTATGATGCACAATGCACATAATACTAATGATGATCATTTCACATGCAATTCGCACGTCGATTAGCAGCATGTACAAAAATAGATCTGCTTTTCTTTCCATTACGTAAAAGACATGATACTTTCCATAATTTGTTCTTTATACAGTGTACTAATAATGTTCAGTTTAGTGTGTACTATGATTATCGGATCAAAAGGTAAGGAGTAAATATTTAGCTACCCACGTATTGTAATTAAAACGAACTAACTGTTATTTTTATTTAAAGAAGCTTTGTCTTTTTTATTATAGTTTATTTTTAGCTAACATCGCCCCGGTTACTAAAGTGAAGTCAACGTGGTAGAACAGTTTTTATTATTTGCAAGCTGTTTTGCTCTTTCAGTAACCGTATCTATGGAGGGTAATGAAATGGTGAGTTGCTTTGGAGTGAAATTAAATACATAATTAACATTTGCTTTTATAACCTAAATAACACTTTTAAGTAGGTACACGCTATTATTTTCGACATCTCCTAAGTATAGGTAATAAGAGAAGTATCTATGAGGAAACCTGGATGGATTGATAATAAATCTAATATCGCCAATCCGCCTTGAGCAAGCGTGGTTAACTTGCAAATGCTTGTGGCTTCTCTAGATATAAAGAGAGAGGCCTTTGCCGAGCATTGGTACAGTAACAGGCTGAAATTATTCTTTTTAATTTTATTTATCAGTGAGGAGGATGAATATCATTTACTAATAATACTAATATAATATTTATTTAATACTGTTCAAATTTTAACCGGATTATAAAAAAAGGAAGAGGTTCCCTACTTATGGATTCGGTGAGTTGTTTATTTGTTAGTTATTGACTCTATTTCTTTTCATTCCGGGTTTCACTTCGGCGATATTACCTGTGGGCACTACTACTGCATACTACAGTCACTACTGACTGAATAATGTAGCAGCATTTTTCTACCAAGTATTGATTAATAAAATTTTTTTTGTCTTATTGCGGGACTCCGGGGCCTACACGTATCAACGAAAAATGTTATCAAATGTTTTTAGTTTAGTTCGCTAACGTATTCGTTAAAGTCGGTCTACTTTAGTTTATTTAAGAAAATCTTTAACATCTTTACATGAGTCATCAAATTCACGCTGTACCTAGCTAAGTACCTACATATCTACTCATACGACGGTAAACGGTATATCGGTTTTTACAAAAAAAAAAAAGAAAAACGAAGCAAACTATTGGGGACATTAACGCAGTGTACGTTTCGTAGTCAATCTAGGACTCACAGTTTCTAGTAACTTTCTCTTAATGTCGCATCAGCACAGATGGATTGACTGCATACAGTCGCACACTTGGGGTTTCTTTCGGAACCGTTATTTTTCTCGGCAAAGTAAACTGCCTACAAGACTATAATTATGCACGTTTACATTTGCGAGAATAATACAGAATCATTGCTAAGAATATTTTCTTAGCAATGATTCTGAAACAAACAAAAAATTTTTCCTCTAAAAATTTTTTGTTTGTTTGTTTGTACCGAATAAGCTCCGAAACTACTAAACCGATTTTTACAATTATTCACCAATGTATAGCTACATTATTACTGAGTAACATAGGCTATATAACATCACGCTACGAGACACGGGAGCGGAGCAATAACCAAAAACGTAACTTAACGCGAGTAAAATAAGACACGCACAAAGTCGCTGGTGGAAGCTTGTTTAATATTAAGTATAAAAATATCCCATACCTTGAATTTAATTGTGAAAAACTTTTTGACAATTCCTTAGATTTAAAAAAATACTGTACTTTATCTGTCTTCACTTATGGCGTGCATCAGTATGCCCTGTATTAAGACAACACGTGCTAATAATTATTCTAGTCATTAGTCGAGCGTTAATTAATTACTCATTATAAAAGATAACTAAGTACCTACATACCTACTATATATTTTTTAACTACTAACTGATTATAAAGTCTGCTTTTCTTTACTTCCTATTAAGTAGCCATTTGCCAAATAAAAAAAATACTATGATTGTGTTGTGATACATTCTTTTTTTTCTTTAAAAAAAAAACATTGCCCGCTCTAGGATTTTCTCCTGTGTCGTGGGTGCGTTTACAAACATATAAAACTCACATACACAAACAGCCAGACACGGAACAACTATCTATAGGCCACACAAATATTTGTTTCGTGCGTGAACCGAACCCGCGACACGCACGCATCTCAGCCACTGCACCAACTGTGCCGTTGAAATTGGTTAAAGGAAAAAAAAAATATATGCAATAAGGGCAGGTACCTACTCATTACAACAACATAAAATATGATAGGATTTCAATAAGGTACTTTCAGTTATTTCAAAATAAATTGTTCATTGTGTTGTGCATAACAATTGATAATAGAACCTTAACAGGATACTAAAGTAGAATAAGGTATAAATAACTAATACAGTTTTAGGTGCAGTGCCTCCGTGTTCTGCTGTTGCAGTTTTACCAGTTTGACCTTAAGTATCTAAGACTAGCTTCTGCCTGCGACTTCGTCCGCATGTAATTTGATATAATTATCATCCCACGGGGAACCGTACATATTTCTGAGATAAGAAGTATCCTATGTGTCCACACTACAATATATCTCTATGCCAAATTTCTAACAGATCCATTCAGCCATTTAAGTGTGAAAGAGTAACAAACATACATCAATACATCCTTAAAAACTTTTTTAATGTAACATAAAGAAATAACCCTGTATCTTTTTTTTAAGCTCTCAGAAAAAGTTACTGTAGTAATAAAAGTAAGTGAATAAGGTCAATTTCGAAAACGTATTTTTATTGCTAAACCCACGTAAAACTGTGATTAAAAACAACAGGATGATTGAGTTTACATTTTATGGTAAAAAAATAGTTTTGCAAATACCCATTATTTCGACGGATGGTTGGCTTTAATGAGGTATAACAGAAGGTTAGCTTTCTAGAGGGTTTAATAACATTTGTAATATCAGTAGCAAACGTCTTGAACAATCATGCTGAACACAGCGCGTGTCCCCCCCCTCAGTGTGCCTCATGAGTTTCTCAAATGACACCATATTATCATTTGTCTCACATGCTCAAGATTGCCTGTTGTTTACCAGAACATATGTAATGAGTATCAACACATTTTAAATTTTTCAAATGCTGGTATAATGATGTCTTTCCAAGATTTATAGTTAACAATCTCTCTGAAAAATATTTTAAATCTTTTAGTTGAGAATCGGTAAGTGTTTAGAAATTGACAGAGAAAATGGTTCAATACAATTAAGTTAAGACATTCCTAATAAAAAATAAATATTTATGCAATGTTTTTTGGATCGTAATAAACTAGAGATATCCAATCAGAAATAAAAAGGTAAAATTACTCTTCAACTTCTTTTGTTTGTAATGCAAGTTTTCATAACAAAGGAATTGAGTAAAACAAAAGATAGTGGCATGGTAGTCAGCTGCATTTGATTGACATATTTTTTTTTTTTTTCACTGACAAAGCTAAATAAGAATTCTAAATAATTATAATTGAATAAAAAGGAAGTAAATTCTGTTAGAATAATTTGTTAGGCCATCCTGTAGTGATCATTAAAAACCTCACAACTGTAAACAAAGGGTACTGATCACTTACTTAAACAATGTGTCAAGATTTAATTTTCAGTTTTTTTTTATTTTAGAACTGAAAGTTTTGTTTTTTGGCAAGCAAACTGTACTTAGCCTACTGAACTGCTTATCTATTATTTTATGGCTTGTGTAAATATTTTTTTGTAATTTTAATAATTATTTATTTTATTGAAGGTATTTGGAAGTTAATTTGAAACTTCAGGCCCGAGAAGAACACTAAAAGTATTTCAGAATAGGTTTATGTACTTACAAAAACTTTTGCATTGTAATGTCTAGACTAAATATTTCAGGCTTTGCTTAAAACCTCCAAGAAATGGAACTGGTAAGTAGGTAAACGTGCATAATTATAATAAAGGTCAAGGAATTATCCCTATAGGTAACTAACTTATTCAAGCCACTTACCGTTCCGAAGATATTTCCCATATAGTCTCTCCGAAATTATAACAATATCATAACATTTACTACAAGTGTCGAAAACAAAGAATTTCACTCGTTTCGTATTCTAATTATTTGACAAAAATAACTAAACTTAACGCTTATTTTGATATATTTTTAAGTAACGTTACTTAGAATTAAGTTATGCGTGTAATTATTAAACAAATATATCAGAGGCACATCGCTATAACTTCATGCAACACTTTTTTCTAAAACAAAACAATTAAAACAATAATCCGTCTTCCGACTGAACGGCGGGCTACCACCATCACTTTTCTGCTAGTCTGTATAATTTACGTTAATGTGAGTGAGTGAAGTTTATAACAACTACATACAAGCAATGTCATGATAGTGTGGATGATTGTTGTCTCGTGGCACGTCATAAAGCATGGTTCACAAATTGTGGCAGTAGCACTTGATTTGTCTAAGCAATTTTCTTGTGACCTTTACAGACTAACGTCAACATTTAACAATGCTCCATAATATTGTTTCTAATAGAAAACAAGCCTGAAGTGCCTTAAAACTAAAAAAGTACTAATTATTTAATTGTCATTTATTTTATGACATGTTAATAATAATAAAAATTAAGGTTTATTTCTGTGCCGCTCCATTGGTTGAATAAATTAATGAAAATATAAAGATCGATTAATGATAAATGGCTGGCTCCGATCAAATTGTTCACAATAAAAGTCTAGAACTACTGGATGCAAGAGTCGTTTATCTCATTCGAATCCTCATAATGAAATCGTGTAATAAGTTAAAACATTAACATAGTATTATTTGACAAGTAGGTAGATATGTAAAGCTGTATGTATAAAAAAATCTCATATTTTCAAAAAAGTTACTTTACATTCATGTAAACAGGAAGACGCTGAATGCAGGCCGGTTCCAACCGGTCCTTTTGAAAATTTATAGGTGAGGCCTATGTCCGGCAGTGGACGTCCTGTGGCTGATATGATGATGATGATGATGAGGATGTAGGCAATGGCAGTGATGACTTTATGACAATGCTCGCCAAGTCCACTATTTGTAGTACAGGGTATATTTTGACATTTTAGCTTTGACACTTTGCCTACAGATAATAAAAAATATGACAACAGAGTCAGTGTCGCACAAATAAAATATTCTAATTAGTCTTATTGACTATTTTAATACCGATGCCCCTATTTTTTTTTTGTGTATTTTAAGCAGTCTAAAACCGCTCTAAACTGGTATAAATGAAAGTAGATGGCGCTACTGGTTGTGAGACGATGATCAGAAATTGACTGGCTCATGCCTGGCATTTGAACGTTTTCTGAAAAGGTCATGGTAAGCCCCAAGATGTAAAATCCAATAGGTTATTTTATTTTTTATTATTTCGTAAATTCATGTCATTGGTTAGTTCTCAATTTCGCCACGGTTATTAAAATCCGTGTATTATCAGATTAGAGGAAAAATGTTAAAACTGTTATTTTACATTAATATGTATTTATACTTGTCAACATACGTTGACAATATATAAGAAAAAAGCTAAAATAGATGTTTGTAAAAGCTTGTAATAATATGTTGGTTAAATGGAAGGAAGGAAGGGCCTTGTAGTAGAATGCTATTAAGAGGTTTTAAAAAATGTATATAGAAATGACGGCAATGCGGCATATTAGCGCCGGCTCACGTGGTGTTTATGTAATATGGCGATTTTACATCAACGCCAACCACGGGCTTCAGTTTTTTTACGACAATGACTGTTTTTACGCTTACTTATAGCTTGCTTTAAATCAGTTGCCAACGTAACAAAAATGAATTGAAGCTAACGCGCCAAATTCAAACTTAGAATTCAAACATTAGTTGTAAGCGCGTTTTTCTATAACACAACTTTTCAAATTAAAAATGCTTGGTTAATTATGTAAGTCACACACACACACACACACACAGAAAAGTGAATCTAAAAACAAAAGAATACTAATCTTCGGTGCTCAGCAATGTGTTGGACTGGCTTCGGCTATTTGGCGCTCAAGAGTGGAAACGAAATACGAAAAATATGAAGTGGTTGCGGAAACTAAGCCATACGCACTAAGTAACCAAATAATAAAGAGCTGCAGAGACACGAAGCTAAAGAAAGACGATAAACTCGTAATCTGCGTAGGTGAGAATGACTACAACATTGAACTAATCCTGTCACAACTTAAAACCATATTAGACAAGTTTAATAATAACATGATTTTGGTATTGAACGTTCTAAAAAATGATTATTTTCGAGTCAATACATTAAATAACAGTATTAAAAACCTATGTAAAAAGTATAAAACATGTAATTTCGTTAACACTTCATATAAATTATCTGATATTTGTAAAACAATTAATTACCATATTGACTGTAACGATTATGATAAAAATTATTTAAACTTAAATGTACTAAAAAAACGCATAGCAGGCAATAAACCAAGTTGTAAATCGCGTACGAACGTAAACTTAAAGAACCTAAATAAAGGGACAATCCCTTACTATTTTAGTCGCCAAACCAGTGTTGAAGTTCACCCGACAGAAAATCCTATAAAAGCCTCGGTGACAATCAAAAAAGGCACTATACCTTATTACTTTGCTCCTATAAATAAGAACAATACTTTTTTTCGAGCATAAGCAAACTACCTCTATGCCACATCAATTTAGAATTCTACATCAAAATATAGCAAGTGTTTTGTCAAAGCGAGAAATAATAGAATTAACTTTAAGAGAACTACGTGAGGCACAAAATGAACCAGACGTCCTATGTCTTTCTGAAACCTTCATTAAAAAAGGCTATGAGAATTATATAAAAATCTACGGTTACGAAATGGCTGCTAATTACTGCAGAGAAAAACAAAGAGGTGGTACTTGCATCTTAGTCAAAAGAGGATTAATCTATAGAGAATTACTATTTATTACAACATATGCCACACAACATTCGTTTGAAGCCTGCGGCATAGAACTATTATCTAATAAACTAATTGTTATTTGCCTCTATAGAACACCTTCTTCAGATCCTACACAATTCTTGACCAAACTTAGTAATCTTTTACACGATATAAATAAAAAATATAATCCCAAAACAAATATAGTTATAGCAGGTGATTTTAACATAAACATATTTAAAAAAGGCCATATTACAAACGAGTTATATGACCTATCGAATAACTATAACATGAAAATTCATATCACCGTACCCACACGTAAGTCGTCTTGTATAGACCATATTTTAAGTAACATCCCAGATGCGATTGCTACAGTACTACCACTTCATCTATCTGACCATGATACTGCACAAATGCTAGGTATTCCTTTAAAACATAAAACCCAAAAACCAGCTACATATTACATATATAAGAGAGACTTTAATATGGAATATATTCTAAAATTTCGTGAATGCTTGAAAAATTTATCTTGGTTAGAAATATACATGGAAAATGATTTAAATATAGCATTCAGTAAGTTTCATGAATTAATATGCCTATTCTATAATCTTTGCTTCCCAAAGATAAAGGTAAAAGTCAATACTAATAATCAAAATAAACAAAATTGGATTAGCAAAGGACTAAAACGAAGTTGCAAAACCAAAAGAACACTACGCTACAATTATTATAAACATAAAAGTCTAGCTAACAAAACTAAATATATATCATATTCAAATTTATTGAAAAAAATTATTTATTTTTCAAAAAAGAACGCTAACATTAAGTTTATAAATAAAAGTGAAAACAAATGCAAAGCCACTTGGACAGTTGTTAAAAATGAAATGCCTAACTCTAACTACAAAGATAACATAGAGAAAATTAACGCTGATAACACAATTCTTATAAATCCAGTCGAAATAGCATCTGCTTTCAACAATCATTACGTCAATTTAGCACACAAATCAACACTAACAAAGACAAAAATTGGTTGTAGTACAAACTCAAATCAAGATTCAATGTTCCTCAGCCCGGTATCGGAGAATGAGGTCAGGACGGAAACAATATCGTTAGCTAATACTAATTCAGAAGGCTACGATGAAATTAGCACTAAAATTATTAAATCATGCATTAATGAAATAGTTGGAATTCTTACACATTTAATTAATTTATCATTTTCTTCTGGAACTTTTCCAGATATATTAAAACTATCCATAGTCAAACCACTTTTCAAAAAGGGAGAAAAGGATTGTATAAGTAATTATCGGCCAATTACCTTAATACCGATACTATCAAAAATATTTGAAAAGTGCATGTATAAAAGACTGATAATTTTTTGCAATAAATTTGACATTATTAATAAAAATCAATATGGCTTTCAAAAAAGCAAATCTACCTCATTGGCCGTCTTCTCTCTAATACAAACAATATTACGCAATATTAATAAAAACTACCTAACTACAGGATTATTTTTTGATTTGTCGAAAGCTTTTGACCTACTGTCACATGACTTATTACTGCAAAAGCTGGAAGTAAACGGGATAAGAGGACACCCACTACAATGGATAGCGTCATATCTAAATAACCGTCAGCAACGAGTCACCATTACAAAATTAGACAAAAACAATGTCATGAAATCATACTCATCTGAGTACAAATGCAACAATTATGGCGTCCCACAAGGGAGTATTTTAGGCCCAATACTGTTTCTACTCTATATAAATTCTATCACAGATATAACAAATCATAAATGCATACTGTTCGCCGACGATATTTCCATTATAGTGACGTCTGATAAAAATAATAACACAAGTTACGATCATGAAACTGAAATTAACAATACGGTTGATAAATTAATTGAATGGCTTAACATAAATAGTTTAAAAATTAATTTAGATAAGTCTGTATATATACAGTTTAATAAATCCAACAATGGTCAATGCAATGTGAAGCTTGACATACCAAAACTTAATGAAGTAACACAAACAAAATTTCTTGGAATTATAATTGATCAGGACATAAATTGGAAAGCACAAGTAGATGATATATCTAAAAGAATAAATAAATTCGTATACGCACTGAGAAAAGTTAAAAATATAACAAACACTAAAACTGCCGTCACTACCTATCATGCTTACGCTGAATCAGTAATACGCTATGGGCTCATAATGTGGGGTAATAGCACCGACATAAATAGAGTATTTGTTGCACAAAAAAAGTGTATTCGGGCAACATATGGGCTTCAACCTGGCGAATCTTGCAGGTCAATATTTAAAGAACTTGGTTTATTACCGCTTCCTTCTCTCTATATCTATGAAGTATGCATGTTTGTTAAGAAGTATAATAACTTATTTAAAAAGGCGGAAGATGTATATCCTCGAAACCGACGTGACCCCCATAGACTTATGTTAAAAGATCTCCCAAGACTGGCTAAATATAATAAAAGCTGTCTAGCCATGTGTGTTCGGATATTTAACAAAATTCCAAATGGTTTAAAAACTTTAAATCTTAAAATGTTTAAAAAAAAACTACTTTTATGGTTAAGCACTCATAACTTTTATAGTATAAAAGAATTTTTCGAAGTGAAACATTTTGTATTGTAATATTTGCACGCTGTGATACAAGCAAAACATGTATGCTCTATATTGTATGTAACAACTTTTACACCATGTTTTATGCAAATAAATTATTATTATTATTATTATAAGTAATGGTAATATTATTAAACGAATACGATATTAGATTTTGATTTTAGTATAAATATTTTTTTATTAGATATAGGCACATATTTTGACAAAACCATAACAATATCCTTACAAAACCATTATGAAAGCAATAACTTATTCAGAAATCTATCAAAATGGCCTACTTTTAAATTACATAATTATGTAAGCAGGAACTAAAAAGGGTGCAGTTAACATTATTATTCCACATAGGTATCTATTCATAATTCCTTGATCTTTTTATGAGGTGTGTATTATTATTTACGACTAGGTTATTAAAGTAAGCATCAGTTTAGCGCTGTAAATTCATACAAAGGTAGATAAGTAAACTTAACTTTGTGATTCCGCAATTCCATGTTTCATTTTACGGAAGCACGCACGTCAAGCGTGTCCTATGTACGCGCTTACAGCGCTCAGTTATAATAATAATTTGCAATAAAACAACTACGGCGATTATTACTTAAAGGCTAAGTTGTAGCCTAGGTACTTACTAAAAGAAATGGTGAATGTTAAATAGGTAGGCACTTTCGGTAATGTTTGTAAAGTGCAATATTTATTTCAAGGTAAGTATTTTTGTGTAAGTTTTCTTTTGTTTATAATTATTTCTTTGAAGTACATTTACAAATTAGTAGATATACCTACATGATTAAACTACTTTACCCATTTTTAATTACTTAGGTGTGTACCTTATAATTTTGTAGACTGAAAAAATAATATTTATATTTCCAAGCCTACGCCCACCGCCCGCCGACTTTCTGTGTTACAGAACCTTTTCTACACGAGTCCGACTCACATTTGGCCCCTTTTTTCAAATTTTGGTCTGTTAAAAATAGTTTTTTAGTTTCATGGTCCGAATTAAAATGCTGAAAAGTACGTGATAGTATTTAGGGACTAATTCTTCTTTACGAGTCGATGATACTTAATATTATAATTTTTGGACCCAGTAGGTAGGTATGTATGTATAGTAGTCGCCACGAGTCGTGAGCACAAATGTCAAGTTGTTTTTTGGGTTTTTGGTTTCCTTTCAGGGTATTTTGGGGCGCCGCCGTCGCGCCGACGCTGCACGCAATCAGTCTGACAGACGGACTAATCGCGTGCAGCGTCAGCGGCCCAAAAAACCCAGAAAGGAATCCAAAAATTCAAAAATAACTTAACGTTTGTGCTCACGACTCGTGGCGACTTGACTACCTGCCTACAATGCTGCACGCGAATAGTACCTACTTATGTCATTTTAAGTTATGTAGTTCCTAGGCACTGCAGCTGCCGTATAACAACAGATAGGTATCTAGTATCTACACAGTTAACCACTATTAGTTACACTACATGCCTGCATTAAGCACTCGCTATTCAAATCACATGGAATAAATAGGTAGGTTAGGTAACTACCTACATACGTCAGTCATCTAGACATAAATGAGCATGATAGATGGATTTCACAGGAAAACTCGAACGAGTACCTATAATTAATTATGGACAATCAACAAATGTTACATACCTACCTAACAATCTATACGAATAAATAATATTAAAGTGTCTATTTGTGATGTCAAAATAACAGCTATTTACAAAATACATAAATATGAATTACGTTGCATGCATGCATGTATCCATGGACACGGCATTTCGATCAATTAAAAAAAAATGGCTTGTCTGTCTATTTGTTCCAGTTAGAGACGAGACCGATTTAGACGGGTCTTAAGAAAAAGAATTTAGGCATTCGAGGCATTTTAGAAAAAGAATTAGGGTGCCGCGCATATAAAATATCCCAATGGTAACCGATATTTACGCGAACGAAATCGCAGGTATAAGCTAGTTTACAATAACTATTGCATATTTCTTGTGAAATGATAAATCAAATCATTCCACTAATAAACATCAATGTTTTGCACTCTTTTCCATTAAATAATTTACTTAATGGTCTACAACTTTTCTCACGATTTGAAATTATATTAACGTAACATTCTGTTGTTTTAAAATAATGATTTACAAGCAACCGTTATCTCAGAAGCGTGTCATATTGAAACTATCCATTATCTGCTATTAGGTAGGTATATTTTTGATAATTAGGCATTTTAACTGACAGATGACCCCAATAATATCTAAACATTGATTTACCTACTTCATGGCCTACCTACTTCGCCGTCACGTTTACAAAGACTGATAGGCAGTATAAGGACGTTGCTCAATTACTACTCGATAATGATAAGCTGATAAATATTTTATAGACCTACGATCGATGTTACGATAGGTATTTTTATTAATTTGTGAATCCCACATGCAGCCACAAAATTCTTTCAATAATTAAAAACTGAATTCTACCCTCGGTCTTCGTCCGCGTGGAAGACTAGTGTACCTATAGTGTAGCTTTTCTATCAGTGACAGTTTTTTTTGTAATTGGAAAATAAAGACGACAACATCCTTCAAAAACTACAAACTGAAAAATACCTTTAGTTTTTGAAGTCGGTGGTAATACAAAACAATAAACAGAACCAAAGTCGCATAATAAGACCACCTCTGAAGTATGGCCTGCCAAACAAAAAAAGAATCATCAAAAAGTGTAACAAAGATACAAAAATAAAAGGTATTGAGAACCTCCTTTTTTAAAGGCGGTTAAAGAAACTTTCCCAAACTCTTTAATATATTAGTATGGATGGGCTACACAATGTATTTTTATAAGTCACGTGAGCCATTTGTAGCGTTTTTTGCAGCAAAGTATCATTTCTATAATAAAATACTTATTATGTCATAATAAACACTAGGTACATTTATATGTACACGTACATCTGGCAGCGGTAACTACGCATGGCATAACCGCATGAGGTAGATGTAATTTACTAACACAGATTCACACAGTGCACATCTAGATAAGACTAGGAGCGGATACACACCGGCTTCACAAAACACTCAATGGTTTTAGTCATTCCAGTTAATATGTTTACATAGTGAACTAGTCTCTTTGTTCCAGGAAACATTGCCAACTCATTTGATTCATTTGTCATTATTAAAGTGATTACTGTTTCAAAAGTTATCAGTTCTGTCCGTAACGTAAACGGAGACTGTAGTGGGCTTCTTACATGAGACTTAATAAAGATAAGCTCGAAAATGACGAAAGCTAAGCAAGTGAATACAAAATTGAAGAAAGAAGGCGAGTTTATTCCCCCTGATGGCGGCTGGGGGTGGATGGTCGTCGTTGCGGCTGGATTTTCTAATGTAAGTCATTATTTCTGTTTACAAAATTTTCCTAGTATTAGCTGAGTAATATATGAGCAACTCTTAAGATGATGAAGCCATAAAGCTCGTATCTACCTACTCAAGGAGGCATAATATAAACGATGCATTTAATGGCAACTATGTGTTTATTGCATTGTATTGTGTCTTTACAATTTTAAAAATAATATGTTAGTGTGTTGTTGTTGTTGTTGGAAGTTTTTATAAACACCCGAATGACTCTTGATAACTTTATAGTTGTCTGTGACGAACATTTGTTAGGTCAATTATTACTGGCAATTACATGGCACAGGGGCATCCAAAAAAAATACAATAATGTTAGTGATGCAGGCGGCGGTATGCGACCACGTCTATGAATTTCAGACGTGAGTATTTTTCTTGTTTGATGCGTTGCAGTACTATGGAAAATTAATTTCAACTTACTGGGGAGTGATACATTGCCACAGATAATAAATAATATAAGGTATTAGCACTCTAATCCTAAATTTTAGCGGTATACAAAATTCAAAACGCAATTAATGTGGCACGTAGAGTCATTATTTAGTTGACGCAAATTAATTGACTTGCTGATATAATTTTAACTAGCTTGTGCCCGCGACGTCGTTCGCAGGAACATCGGTATCACGGCGATAAACTTTTTATTTGTGTGGAACCTTACTATTTTTCTAAAATACAAATAGCTACAAATAGTCCTTATAAAATCAGCTATTTACAAGTGAAAGTCCCGTCACAATCGGTGCAGCCGTTTCAGAGATTATCCGGAAAAGTCAGACAGACATTGTTTGTTGTGTTTTTTTTTCATGTTTATGCCGTGTAAACATGCTTATTTGTTGTAAATAGAAACTGTTTGACATTACAAACAGACAGTTCAATTTTATTTATTTGTATAGATATTAATATATACTTATTTATAATTAAAATTCGACATACACACGTGCTTATAATACATATGTAGAAAAGCATATCGTTTCTTATCGGAACATAAAGATTATTGCACAGATCTGTAGCGGCTTATGTGCACGATATCAACAATCGAAGTGTTAGAAGGATTGGCATCCAATAGTGTTAACGTGCTTAATCTTTATTTTGTATTTAATGAAGGATAAGTGCTAATTTATCAATATGTGCGTCAGTTATTCGCCAAAACATTACCTACTTATGGACATTTTTAATAATAGTCTAAATAAACTTACTTTGTCCGGGGGAAATTCTTTATTTCAGGGATTTAGATATCAACTTTTAATTTTATTTGCTACTTAACCTTTGAGAATTAGCATTCAGATTCGCATCTCATTCTTAATTGAATGGGGTGATATCTTACAGCGACAACACCATACATTATTGTATTATGTTTCTCTTAGTGCTTAGAAATAATTTCTAAACTGCTACCTGTATAAGGAAAATGCATGCACAAATGTGTATATTAATAGAAATTCCTTAAGTACCTTTTATTCCGATCGAGAACCTCATCTTATTATGCTGATTGAAATTCTGCGATTAAGGTAGAGAGACCAGGACCTGGAGGTTCCTATAAGGCACTGTACAACCGTAAACACTATAGTGTCTTCTGTAAGACACTAGCAACCAGCAGTGCACAATTATTATCTTACTACTTTTAAAAGCGAAATTTAGGATGGCTGGATGTTTGTTTTTCAATGACGCCAGAACGGCTAAACAGATTTGGATGAAATTTGGTACATAGATAGATACATCATAACCTGGAATAGCACATAGGCTACTTTTTATTCCAGAAAAACGTACTGTTCCCGTGGGATAATATATCAACTTTGACACGGAGAAAGTCGCTGGCAGAAGTTAGTATTTTCGTATAATTAGTATCTATACAGATGACACACACCTACTTATAGACGTAATGTAATACGTACTGAAGCTAAATGATTTTGCATGTGATTTGTGCAAGTATCAAGAAACAGATAGAGGTACAGAGAATCCTTATGTGCAGCAATGAGTCGCGTGACAACGGTATTAAAATAATTATTACTAGAAACTGCGGGTGTATGGAGCATTTATTATATATACAGTAGGTAGGTTTTGTACATATTTATACGGCCGTATAGCTTGTATTGTGACTGCTGTTCGTTGGTCGAGAAGAGTGTAGAAAAAATACTAACTGTATGTAACTCATGAAAATGAACAACTTTTACTGTTATACGAACCGTAAAATTGAGAAAAAAAATCAGCTGCTCCATACTAATAATATCTTTTCGTAATTTTAAATTTAATTTCATAGTGAAAGTGGTTTATTTTCATAAGCACTGCACTCCCTTAAAGTATGTTCCTCATTTAAACTAACACCTTGTAGAAGCAAAACTCCTAGACTTTTGTCGTACAGAGAAGAGGTAGATTAATTGTATTGTATTTTCCAGTTGTCAGCACTACCCATACTGCAACAGTTTGGACTTCTGTTCCGGGACAAGTTCACTCGTCTCGGCATCAGCAGCTCGGAGACGACCACTATAATCAACATGAACTCTGCCCTGACCTCTTGCGTCGGTGCGTGACGCGCCTTGCATGGTAACTCTCTGATACCATACCGGCCCCTTCATAATTAGCTGTCGTTATAACTATCTATACCTACATCATTATCCACAACCACATTACAAATCACGAGCTGTTTACACAATTTGTTTATTTACTTTGTACATTTTCGAGGTTTTAAAAGTTATCAAAAGTTATCATTGTGTACTTGTAATTTCGCAGTAAATACATTATTAACAGTGTGTATAAAATACAAAGATTGCATTTACATACATTAATCTTTCGTACAAAGAGCAAAAGGTGATACAAAAAAATCACAACTTATTTGATTTTGTACTTTTCATCGCACGTTTATTGAAATATTAAATTTTAAACCAATTAAAGGTTTTATTAAACTTGTCTAACTCTTGCTTCTGTTTTTGTTTCAGGTCTAGCAAATGGTCCTTTATTTAAAACATTCACCTACAGACAGGTGTCTATCACTGGAGCAATATTAGTGTTTATATCTCTGATTTTGACTACGTTTTCGTATAACTTCATCACCTATCTAGTATCATTCTCAATATTATACGGTAAGATATTTCTGAATTACTTTCCGTACCCAAAGTAATAGGTGAAATAAAAATAAAATATAGTTACAAATTAGCAACTAGCTTCAACTTTTTGTATGAGTAACTTCTTGACAATTCAAAAGTGCCTGTAAATGGTCTAATTGAAATAAATGTTTTGACTTTGACTTTGAATTAGAAAGACCATTCAAGGAACATTTATTATTTCAGTAGTATTTGTACGATCTTTATATTATACCATAGTACGGAACTCCTCATGTGCAAGACCGACTCGGACTTGGGCGGTTTTCTTTGTTAGACGTTGGAACCGCATAATTTATACATCCGTTATTTGCATATTTTCAGGTTCTGCCTATGGCATAAGCAGTTCGGCAAATGCCTTAGCCCTAAATACTTATTGGAAAAACAGAAGAAGATTGGCTACAGGATTATCATGGACGACGACGGGTCTAGGGCCAATCATGTGGCCACATATTATTACCGCCCTCTTTGCCGGCTTTGGGGAAACGGGAGCCATTCTCATCATAAGTGGAATTTCCTTGCATGCCTTAGCTTGCGCTCTTTTGCTACAACCAGTAGAATGGCACACTAAAAAACCTAACGATGAAGATCAAGAAAAACTGCTGAAAGCTGACATCAAAGAAAATCAGATAGAAAATAAAAAACAAGAGAGCGGATACTTTAGTCAAGTTTCGAAGTTCAAAAATTTAAGTGCATTTTCAAGTCAGTATCTTTACAATGAAGATGACCCAGTGAATCCTGGCTACGAAATTACAGACCCTGGTATACCCATGATGTTACGTGCAAACGACGGTTATTTCAGTAAATCTAGGCAGTCAAAAAGCAGAATTTCATCAAGAGAAGGCTCAAATAGAAATTCACAAATGAATTCACGACTAAATTCAAAAAAGCCATCCATGACAAATTTAGTTGAAAGTCGTTCTCGTAAATCATCAACATTATACTTAAATGAATCTAAGAAAAACTCTGCAGTAAATTTGGGAGCTTTGGGTCAAGAACGTGATCGTTCTCGTAAATCGTCGACACTGTACTTAAACGAGTCCAAGAAAAACTCATCAAACAATTTACTAACTGTACCTCAAGATCGGGATCGTTCTCGAAAATCGTCAACATTGTACTTAAATGAATCTAAGAAAAACTCTTCAGTTAACTTAGGTGCTTTAGCTCAAGAGCGTGATACTTACAAACCAAAACGAAAAACGTCTATTTCATTGGAGACGCAGATTCCAGAATCAGAAATAGAAGATTGTCCCACACTTAAGGCTCCTCAAGATTTGAAAGCCGACGAAAAGGCAGTAGTAGAAAAAATTGATCCAGTTGATGCCAAAAATATAGCCGATAGAGCCGAAAAACATTTAGCTGGAAGTAAAAGCATAAAATCATTCAAAATGGATGGTCAGTATGGCGAGAAGTATAATAAGGATAACCACAGTAACGTCTCACTTAAACATCAGAAAGATAATGAAGAAAACGACGAAAAGAAATATCTGAAAGATAATCACAGCAATCAATCGTTCCGCACACGACACAGAAGAAAATCAAATAACTTTAATTACGAAAGCGAAGTATTAAAACAGGCGTCATTAAAATTGGAGCAATATTTGAAAGAAAGCGAAGATAAAACTGAGAAAGTAAAGCTTTTGATAACGCAGATAGAGGACAGTGACAATGACGATGTATTTGATGAAAAGAAAGAAGACGAGGTCGATGAAGAGGACGATGAAGAAGAACAACTAACGTTTTGTCAAAAAGTAGCTTTGTTCTTTGATTTAGATTTATTAAAGGATTATACTTTTATTAATTTGATGTTGGGCATAACTCTAGCTAATTTCAATGAGCTGAATTTTTCTATTTTGACTCCATTCATTCTCGGTGACTATGGAAAAACTAAATCTGAAGTGGCCCTGTTCATGTCACTTTTGGCTGGGGTTGATATTTGCGTTAGGTTCTGCATACCGTTCGTCGCTGGCAAAATCGGATGGGACAACAATTCATTTTTTCTTTTTGGTGTGATGACGATGGCTATGGGAAGAGTAGGTAATATACTAGTAATTTTATTTTATAATTTGTTCATTGAAACTTTTAACGATTGTGCAAAATTTGCATTTGACGATTTAGGGTACGGCCCTATTAAGAGCTAGTAACTAGTAGTTATAGGAGCTATTTTTTAGTTCAAGAAGAGCTGAAATGCAGTTTGAACTACAGGGCTAGACATAAGAAGTGGACTAGTTAAAAGCTGTCAATGGCAACGCGCCCTTTGGTTACCTCTTAAAGTTTTCAGAGAATTCTTAAATTTTTCATGTTTTATTCATTCTTCTTCCAGTTTTGGCGTACTGTCAAAAGTATTATGTGGTCCTTCTGGTTGCTGTCATGATTGGTTTCGGGAAGGGGTTAAGAACTGTATTCATGGCGCTTGTCATCCCAACCCATGTCCCACTGCATAAGCTGCCAGGAGCGACGGGAATACAACTGATTACAGCTGGAATGGTTTATCTTACACTAGGACCTGTTGTTGGTAAGAAAAAAAATGATCATCATATCAGCCGTAAGACGTCCACTGCTGGACATAAACCTCCCCCATAGATTTCGAAAAGGACCGGTTTGAAGTGACCTACATCAAACTGCTATTATCTAAAATTGGTCCTTCATTTTTTGTCTTGACATATTATGTCTACTTAAGTTAATTACATTGATTGTTTTCCCTTTATGCCCATTGGCTTAGTTCGGTTCTATCTCCTGCTTATTTAGAGAGAAGAGTAAAATTTGTTTAACGGAATCCTCCACTGTTGTTTTTTAATTAATTTCGTTTCACCGGGACTCGTCGAGCTTCGTAGCTTCAACCCTGTTCTGGCAGTCGCCACTGTTGAAAACAGTGTTGTGGGATTATCTCAATTTAAAAAAATACATTGATTTAAAATTTTACCAGTGATTATACTTTATTCTTACAGGTTGGATCAAAGACAATGCTTCAACAGCTGTGACGCTGCATTGCCTGAACATATTCACTTGGTTGACTGCTCTGTCATGGGGACTTGAGAAATTCATCGCATCAAAGCGACAGAAAACTGATGAACAAGACATTGTTAAAGCTTAATTAGTTTAGTTTATTTTATTAATACAATGATATTATTTTTTTCTTTGTGTGTTTATTTATGACTTAAAATAAAATTAGGCCAATGGGCCAAAGTGCCGTCGCTACTTGTGACCATTTTATCTACATTTATTCTACACGGTAGATTATTTTAATAAATTACGTCGTAAAATTATTATCATTTCCATTGGGTATAGGTATCTATACTTGACCCAATAAAAATTCTTGTGGCATTTAGTAAATGATTATTTTCAATTGTTTGTTCACTTACAAATTACATAAACCAGATGTAACACATGGTTGATAAGTCCCAGATATCAAAGCCAGAACCGCGAATTAATTTTGGGTACGTAGACTAAAAGTTTTCACCAACTGAAAATATTGGTTTCCATCTATAAGACCAGCTTCTAAAAGAGAAGATTTAACAAAATAATAATTTGCTGTAATTGGTTATGGAGATGAGAGCTCTGTGCCTGTTCAGTGATCAAAGCAAGGCAAGCCAAAGTTAAGGAACAGGATTTCTCCCGGGAGATCAGAGTCGTGGAATTGCTACTGCCCAACACTTGCCCTTTCTTGTGAGCTTGGCACCAGCTGCCTTCTAGGTCTATTATTTTTTTTTTATAGAAGAGGGGAATCTTCTATCTCATAGTATTCCTGTTCAAAATGAAGAATGACTCTCATACACGACAAATAGATACACAGACATGAAGGAAATACCTTTTGTGCGACTACTATATACACCACGCTGCATCATTGGTTAAGAGCCCATAGTTAATAGATTTTGATTAACCCGTGTCGCTCGTTGCCGAGCAATGGCAGTGTTAACAGGTTAAACTGAATTCGTCACTGCGCGGGCGCATCTTTTTGACGTGTACGTTTGCCCTTTGCGATTGTCAAACGTTTAAAAATAAATGAAAAGTGCGAGCATTGTTGATTTGATATCGTTTAGTCATGTGTGTGTTATTGTGATAAATGCCAAAATTATGATAATAAATTTTTTGAGTTTGTGGTGGAAGTGATGGTTGTGGTAATTTTTCATAAATTTGAAATGGCCTTTATCTGTTCAGTGCAAAAAAATATATTATAAATAATGTTTGTGTTATATAAAGCGCCTGAGAATATAAATTAGCAATCAGCAGCCGACTGTATTTGAACTACGTTACTAAGTTTATTTCATAGGCACGAAAAAAAATTTAATACTTAAATAACGCCTGTCGTTCTTAATTAGCAATGTTTACTCAAAGAGAGTTACACTAATTTTTCAATAGTCTAACAATATCAATTAATAAAGAAGCCGAATATAATACCTATTTCGTAGATTTTTAGCAAAATAATTTTTTTAATAACTTACTTATTACATAGATAGGTAATGTGGTCCTTACTGTGTAAGATTGCGAAAAGAGGTCATATCAACAACAATCATATGAATTAGTTATTATTGATACTTGAAGGATTAAATGATAAAATGATTTCAACGTTACCTAGAAGTTAAACAAGATATACCTACACAAATATTAAATACCAATGAACGAACTTGAAACTATTTAGGAAATTGTGAAAGTAATAATACTTACTTAATAAAAAGGTTCCTAAAAAAAATATAAAGAAAAACCAGTTTACTTAATTCCTTATTGCATTGAGGAAAAGAGATCTTATCAATAAAATTAAAACGATTATTCAGTTTGAACTTATTCTTATTTTATATTTTATCACTAGATAGCGGAAGATAAAGAAATTAAAACCATGCGTGACCATTTAATCAAAGATTAGGTTAACAGGCACACAATTTCAGCTGTTTAATTAATCCATCAAGTCGTATGTTAATAATATGACCTACCTATTACCAATCATTGTTTCGAACTATTTTCACTGTTTCGCATTGTGACCTGAATACTAAACTCAACTTTAGGTATCTATGTAATGTTGCAATGTAAATAAGTATTAACGTATGTAGTAACATATTTAGACATAACAAGAACAAAGGACTTTTTGATGAAAACGTATAATTAACTTTAATAACATTAAAAAAAAAATAAAAAAGAGCTTGACATTTCCTTTTATTTTAATTTAAAAAAAAATAGAAGAACGTAATTTTTTTTTAAAACCTTCCTCAATATCCTTGACTTTAGAGAGATAATTTAGAAAAAAAAGATTGCAAGAATTGCGCCAAGAACATTTAAGACAAGAACAAGACAACAGCTAAAGCGTGGTCACTGTCCAACTGCATAGAAAAGAAAGAGAAGCACGATAACACAATGCTTGTAATTTAATTAATAATAAATGCTTTATGCTTTAATTCGCAATAGGCTCGCCCCCTGTTACATGGGACCTAAAACATACCGGCGAACTGTGGGTGTACATTGGTACACCTCTGCGTAACCCTCCGGGGAATACGGTATAATGGTATGGTATGTGTGTGCTTTAATTTATTGCCAAATGAGAAGCAATGTTCAATTTACTCAAAAATAAAACTCATTTTGTGGATTGTATTCTAATATGCTACGTTATTTTTTTTTTATTCTTTTTTCAACACACTTGGATGAATCAATATAACAAATATTTTGGAATGACACGTTTCGCAGGTTAAAAGGGGAAATCCCCCCGATTTTTTTAAATAAACTATAAAATGGGTTCAAAACTTATAATAGCTAATGAGCTAGATCTCTACATACATTCTGATATTGACTAAGATAGGCCCAAATACGTGTGAGTACGTAATAACATTTAAACGATAACGAGACACATTACAAAAGTCAAACTGATAACGAATGTGAATATTTGCTATGCGCCTACAGTCTGTCACTAACACAACATGTAGACAGTGCTACGAACATTCACGTATTCGTTGCTAACAAATTCCAAACAGAACCAAGGGTCAATAATCTCTGTAGAAAAACAGAGAAATAGTCGCCCAAGTGATGAAAAACTCGCATTATATGTGACTTGACGTTAACTTCGAAAGTTATATAATAATTACACAAAAGTTTTGATTGAAGAAATGTGTTTAGTGATTTCGAACTCAAAATGACGATTGTTGAAACAAATAAGGTCCCCCCCGACGGGGGCTACGGGTGGGTTGTGACCATAGCGTATGCTATGAACAATGTAAGTACACTTTTATTATTACACACAACTACATACACTAATTTACATTTCATAACGAATAATAAAAAGCCTGAACAAAATCTGAATTGCAATTCAGATTTATAGTTATAGTTAATTTTAAAAAAACATTTTCTTTGATCAACAGATGGTCAACAGTAAATTAGTTCTAAAGACATGTTCATAATCACAAAGACGCGTCTTATCAATAAAAATACTGTGTTTTATTATGTATTACTTCGCTTCGTGTATCTCTTAAAACAACTTTGTTGATGCCAAAATCTTCTATATCAAAGTTATCGGTAGAGACTTTTCCACAACGGATTAATGACAAGAACAGCTGTCTACTGGATCTCCAAACAAATACTTTTACAAGATGTCTCGAGCTAAAGTATCACTCTTAGGAAATGAGCACGGTAGAGCAATTTGAATAATTCTCTGACTCAGTTCTGTATAAAAAATGTAATAGTTTGATTGAAGGGCTTCTCTCTATTTATGTAAATATGTCACTCAATGTTCCATAAATGCCTTAACATAGATCAGTGAGCATCGATAGATTATACATAATTATGTATATGAGCGAATAGTTGTTTTACAATTTCCGACTTTTTCGGTATACCTTCCTAACAATTATGAACACAACACAAAACAATCAGCTCATTCAGTCGAACAGTTTTTATTCATGCGGCAATAGAGTTTAAAATAGAAAAAGATGCTTCATAACTTATGTGCGGGCCAGTCCAATCGCAGGCCATTTAACTCAATTCTTGGCTACTTTCATCCAGCTACTAACAGCCACCCTGCGGAGAACGTTGCATGCCTAAATACCCTACGTTTGCTGAATTGCTGTAGCCACATAAAAACATATCCATCCACTTCCAGATCTATGGCTGGCCCACTTCCAATTCAGCTGTCGCAAGCTGTTTTTCAATTATCTTAAGCTCTGCAATGATCTGGTGATAAAGTTTAGCGAAACACGTCTACCACATCACTACCAGCTCCACTATACCACTTAGCTCTAAGCAAATGCTTCCAAACCTTAACTTGACTGCTCAACTAGCTGAGCTAATAATTATGTCTGGTAAAAGATAGTCTTAATCTCCACACTTAGATGTTAGTCCATTGATAGTGCCTAAACTAAATAATGTCCACTGCTAATTACATCAAGGCACAATTACCATTTGGTGTACCAAATATGTTGATCTTCTTTCAGTTCGGTCATACATTTCCAGCAATTTGATATAAAGATGATACTTACCTACCTACTTAACCTTTTTAATGTGATACAATAAATCCTATTTTTAGATTGTCACTTTCGAAATGACCTAGACAAGAAAATATATTTTGATAACATTCATTTTCCTTCTTGTTGAATTGTTTCGCCAAAATTATCAAGATTATATTTTTACAATATGATAACTCGTCCGTAAAATTATCAATATTTAATACCTACTCCCTTTTTTGTCTACAACTTACTTTCTTATGCCACATTTTGTATGAAGAATAATTATATTAAGATTCGTCAAAATGTTTTATTGATTGATTGTCTTATCTCTATAGTGCTTAAATAATGTACAGTGATAGGCTACACATATCATCATTTACAAATTGCATTGTAGGCAGAAACATAATCTATTTAAGTGTCATACCATACTCTTCATATCTTTCACGATTGAATTATGTCATCGTTGTAGGTAATTATTATGATTTTTACGTAACATTACCAATTATAATCAGCGTAGTAATTTATATAGCTAAGAAATAGTAAAGGCATTAGATGTGAGTTTTAAACTGACAACGTATAAACTAATGCGATTTATTAAAAATATTTTCGTTGACTAAGAATAGAAGTAGCAAGAGAAGAAGAGACTTAAGGTCGAAGAACGATACAGGCACAAGCTGATGCAATAATTCTGCTGTGTGCAATAAAGATACAAGAATAATCCCACTCGTCAATAAAAAGTTACTAAATAAACGAACTGTTAATGACACAAGAATTGACGCGAGAGAGAAAAAATAAAATAAGAATGACTAGACGGATGGTAATGACGGAACCAAGCAATTATCCAATCAAATCAATTAAACCTAATCTAGTCTCATTAGATAATAACTTATTAGCTTAAATTCATTTAGCTATAGAACTTTGAAGCACGATTCATAATAGTTCCCCTAGTAAAACCATCATTGTTTTTACATTTGTGTTTCTTACTATGTGTTATTATTATGTTGTACTTCCATTACATTTTGCCCAATTTTTTAGTTAACGTATTATTTTTCAGGTGGTTGTTCTTCCCCTAATCGCTGGTTTCGCTTTGGTGTTGAACGATACCGATCTGACGTCTACACAAGTCACCTTCGTTATTGTATTAAATCATAGCATAGGAATGCTTCTGTCATTTTTTGGAGGACCCTTATTAAGTCGCTTCGGATACCGAAAGATTGCCGTGTTGGGCGCCATATTCATATCAGCTGGTCTAATGATTATGTCAGCAGCAACTGACTTCTGGCAATTTATATTATCTTACAGTATTATATGTTGTAAGTACTCATATCTGTTAGATAACAATCATATTAAGTTTAGATTTCATTGCATTATGAAACATGTTATCATTTTCAATTTCAGCGATGGGTGTAGCTGCAATTATGGCAGCATTCACACTAGCAATTAATTCCTTTTTCAAAGAGAAAAGAGGAAGGGCCGTTGGCGCAGGCATGTCTATCACAGGACTGGGATCTATATACATGCCTTTACTAATGAGTTTCTTGATGTACACTTACGGCTGGAGATACGCAGTATTAATTTTGAGTGCAATTTGCCTGCATTCCCTTGTAGCAGCCTGTTTACTTAGACCCGCTAAGTGGTACTTAAGAGATCCACCCGTACCAGAAGAAGCGGTGCCTTTAAATACGCCACCAGAACCAGAGCTTGTTAATGGCAGTGTAACTCCTGTTGGTATGATTATTTTATTATTTAAATATTATAGTGATGTTTCAGTACTTTCATTGTAACATACTTTATTATCACCGATGTTGTTACAGGAATTGCTTCTCTACCTCTACTAAATGAAACTGGGCAAAACGGTGTGCTCCCATCAATGAGTCTATCAATGAGATCTCTTAATAGTAACGCTAGTCTCCAAACCAGAAATGCAATATCACACCCTGATATACGAAACAACATGCCAGATGTACCCCTATTGGAGTCACGCTACAGGTGGTGGGAGTCTCAAGAGATTAATCTTAACAGTTCCATTAATATATTTAACGAAACAGAGAATACTCAGAACGAAAAGCCTCAAAAAAAAGAAATTGTCAAAGAGAAGGAGAGCAAGAGTTATGTGCAACATTTCATTCAGTTCTTTGACCTGACACTTTTGAGTGATCCAATATTCGTCAACATTATATTTGGTATATCTGTAGCTGCTTGTGTGGAAACGAACTTCACACTGTTGCTGCCCATCATCCTCAAAGATATGCTGAAGTTTGAAACAGCTGATATAGCAAAACTGATGTCAATCATTGGTTTTTCGGACACTCTGTTCAGATTTGTCACACCATTTATCCTAGAATGGTGCAACAAGTCACCACGTGTCATGTACATGGTTAGTTTAATGATGATAATCTTCACCAGAAGCAGTAAGTATATTATATTAATTTTAGCTTTGTTTAAGGAATAACATAATGATAAACATTAATCAGCTTAGGTGTAGCGTAAATGACCTTCTCCATCATTGTTCGGAGTTATTGATAAAGGAATACAAACAATTGCTCATTTCTCAATGTATATCAATGTCATTCATTTACAGGTTGTTACACTTTTTGTGTGTAAATGTATTTAAATTATCAAATATCATCGGTGACAGCGGGTATTTGCGTCTTTTAGATGTAACGGTTGATACAATAGGACTACACACGTCGCAACCAACTTGTTAAAATAGTCGGTTAATTGCTTGGCTGTATCATTTAACATAACAATTCATTTAGCAATGTTACTCTCGACGTTAATATTTTTCGTTAGTTATGTTAAAACCCGAATATTATAAGCCGATTCCCCAAAGAATGCCGTGTGGAAGAGTGAGAGTGGTCTAAGGACAATTCTTCAAGGCTTAAAGAAAGAGAATATACAGTAGTATAGACAAAGTAACAGCTAAATGCCCATGACAAATTGCCGTGTTAATTCATTTTAATTCATTCAGCAGGATTCAAAATATGAAATTTAGAATCGTGTAAAAAATCTAAGACAAAACGTTTTGTTCCAAAGTCCCTTCTATTCGTTATAGTAAATTGTTTAGATTTTCCTGCAAATTTAACTAATTCTTTAGAGCGTCTAATGGAAATACAAACCAGTTTTTAAGTTTGTCTTTCAATATTTTTTAGTGATGCTGTTCACGTCGTCTTTCACGGGCATGATAGTAGTGTCCCTGGGTCTTGGCATCACGAAGGCGATGAGGACCGTGTACGTCAACATAGTGATACCCAGCTACGTACCGATCCACAGACTGGCCTTTGCTTCCGGGATCCAAATGTTCTTCAGCGGCATCACTATTTTCACTATCGGAACCTTATTAAGTAAGTGTTCTTATGTTGCTGTTGACTGATAAATATTTTATCGGTTACTGGTCTCTTTACTGGTGAAGGGGTTCGATTGTAAGATTAAAAACTCGTTCATTATTAGGACCGTTTTACTAAAGTTAAATTATGGGCATTTATAATATTATCAACGGATTAAAAGTACTTCCATTTTGTAAAACGAAAAAATATCCTTTCAAATACAAAAAGAATTTTGCAAATCGGTAGATAAATGGCGGAGTTCAGAGATAACAAACAAACAAAAATAACCGAATTGATAACTTCTTCCTTTTTTGAAGTCGGTTAAAAAATAAGACAAAGGGTCAAACGCGCGTTAATTGCTTTTATTGGTTGACTAAATTATCAACAGCTTACGCACGCTTGACAATTTGTCAGATTAATAATTATGTTGATTTTCATTCAAATGATGATATCGGTCGGAACTTGCAACGCAAAACCTCTATTTCAGCACATTTTCTAGATTGACGACTCATTAACCTGCCACTATCAGTTTGTTGCTGTGATATTTGAACTTAGAACCTTTGTTTGGCTTCTAAATTGATGTCGGACAATGCCGTGTGCTAGAATCACATTACGTTACTGTAGATAGAACTATACGAGGCATGATTGAACTAACTCATTATCTAAAATTGCACAATTTGTATCGAAGTAGAATGGAAAATCCATAATTGAATCGATTACACTAATTTAATTTTGGTAGAAAGTTATAGTGTATCGATTTACTCATGTTCGACACCAAAAATTGTAAATACCTTTTACAACAAAAATAAATTATTTGCATGATCTATTTATTACAGTAAAACATAATTGGAGCGTATAAAGCATTGAGTTATTTATATAACACCTTGTCGAAAAAATTAAGCGTAGTTAGTTATTCCTAAGAACAGGCACAAAAAATAAGCCAATTATGAAGATTTACAAATTAGCTTTGATAGCACCCAAAGTTCGCTGTTATCCTCAAATACTTTCACAATTTGCGTGAGAAGATAAACATTTGTGTGTAGATTTATCACTCTATTTGCTCTTCTTTCCGGAGAGATAAAATACCTTATTACTTGTATGAAATACTTAATAACATTTTTATCTTTTTAATTTCAGCTCGAGTGCGCGAGGCGTCTGGTTCCTACATAATGCCAATCATCGTGTTAAACTTCGTCACACTATTACCAATCATTTCTTGGAGTGCCGAGTTCTTATATTTTAGATTTAAAGACAAAACGAAACCTGAACCTGAACCTGCAACGTAGTTTAAACCTTTTGTATAATATAGTTTAAGTATATTTTATTTCGAACAAAGTTACAGTGTGTTTCATTTAGGAAATCAATAAAAATAAAATCTCAATTCATTCATTTATTTACAATTCAATATTTACAAAAATACATTATTTCTAATACTCAGTTTTATTAAACATTTTTAAATATCAATACACGTAATACTTGAAAACATATCTACTTAAATTAAAGCTAACATATAATAGAGGATGAATATTTTAAAATGATTACATTTAAAATTAATGAAATAATATTTAATGAAGTCCCACTTTGGTTAACTTTACCTATTTTCCAGTGTCCATATACACTTATGTAAAATATAAGATCAAAATAAAAAGAACACTTGTCTTCTTGTTTCGCGTTCTTCTTAATTTGTTCTGTTTCACTCACTAACTACAATAATGTC
This sequence comes from Caradrina kadenii, assembly GCA_947462355.1. NCBI lineage: Eukaryota > Metazoa > Arthropoda > Insecta > Lepidoptera > Noctuidae > Caradrina > Caradrina kadenii. The sequence continues at coordinate 5,562,624 of OX381677.1, read as the reverse complement.
AATATGTGTTAGAGCACATCATTTTAATTGTCACTGTCACTTGTATTAGTTTTTAGTTTCAAAATCAGTTTACACTTTTCAGCCATTATTAGGATTTGCAGTCGTGACTGTGTCCTGAAACATTAAAACAAAACATGAATTTCATTATCACCTGCTTCCTTTTATAGTATAGGTACTAGCTTTTGCCGGCGACTTCGTACGCATCGTCTTTGGTAACTGCTCCGCTCCCGTGGGTCATAGCGTGTTGCTAGTCCTCATGAATCTAGCTGTCATATACAATTTTTTTTTTCGATTTGACTGGTAGTTCAAGAGATTAGCAGGTTTAAACAAACAAAAAAAAACTTTTTAGCTTTGTTACATTAGTATATTAGCGCCGACTCTGCTCACGATCGGTCCGACTGACGGATCAATCGCGTGCAGCGTCGGCGGCCCAAAATACGAAAGGAACCCGAAATCCCGAAAATTAACTTGACATTTGTTCTCACGACTCGTGGCGACTACTATATTGGTTTATTATCTTTAAATTAGTTATTTGAATAAGGTTATCATAATCTTATGCTAGATGTTTAATTTGTAATAAAGAAAGTTTTAGAAATAAGCTTATAATTGTGCACTTATTTACATATTGAAAATCGTTGAGAGAGTAGTTACTATGGCGAAGTATCTACATATATACTCGTACTTTTCTCCTAACTATCTTAATTACTATTTTAATTAGGCACGTAGCGGAGCAGATGTTATAAGTTATCTATAATTTTGTGAACTTCTAGGTACGTCTATATTTAATGCTCTTATCACTACAATGTATTCTCATATTCATCATTTTATTTAAATTGAAATTAGCGAGTAGATATTATTGTTTTCATAATGGAATTAAGCAAACTGTTTTTCTTGTGAACTCTGTCTTGAAATCATGATAAAAAGTACGTATAATATGAATAGAATAGTGTGAAGAATGTCAAATAGTGTGATAAGTTATTTAAATGACACTGAAAGTTAGTAAATATTAAGAATTAAACCTCGTCCAAGTTAGTGGTAACTTTCTGTTGGCTAGCTGCAGGGAAGGACGTACTATTGTTTTCCTTTTGCGTCTCCAGCTCGTTTACTGAAAGTAAATAATATAGTCTTTAATTTTATCCGAGATACAGAACTTATGTTTTAGTAACAATTTAAAACAAAAGTCAAATCATTTCCTATTTCATTGAGACCATTTAAAGGGAGTTTTGAACGTCATACATATTAAAAAAAAATTGAATCTAGTTGCTTCTTCCAAAAGATTTCGAATGGAGAAGAAAGGGCAAGAAACTCTGTTTAGTTCCTTAGTTTTTTTTAATAAATAATTTTATAATATCTTGTAAACTATTAGTTAATTATGTAATACTTACTGCTTTGGTACCAGCTTTTAGAAAATCCGTACGATGAATCAGACTCAATCTTCCCTCCTGAGGTAAAGCCAAATGACGGGCGATTCATAAATCTTGGAGACTTAAAAGGGAGATTGCTAGACGCTGACGTCTCACTGTCGGCGATCGTTTTCTTAGATTCGAAGGGTTGTATTTCATACCAGTCGGTCGACACATTTCTAATGTCTCTCCAAGGTTTCGAAGTTACTACATAAACTTTTTCTTTCGTCAAAGGTGATATCGATGTTTGTATTTTCCCCCACGGCGCTGGAGTAGTAGTGGTAGATGTACTTGTGGTGCGGAAAGACGATGCGGCCGTGTAAATATGAAGCTTTTGAACTTCATCTAACTCTTCATTTTTGCCACTGTTATACCTATTTTTTGTCCTTTCTATTGTATTATATTCTTTTCGTGGTCTACTAAAAGTATTATTGCTTTCATCGGTGACTACGTTTTGAACACTACTTGAACCTTCGTGGTCATAGAATTCGTAATTATAATTGCTTGTCGTTGTAACGTAATTGGTTGGCATGGTAGTCGTAAAATAATCGTCAGGAATCTGCTTAGCATGCTTTTCGCTGCTTCGAGTCCTTTGTGGAGTCTGATACTGTTTCGAATATTCCTGTTCCGTCCAGTCATCTATAGTGTGTTGAAGTTTGATTATATCAAACGGTGGTTCTTTTACATCATAGAAATCCTTTGATCTATCTGAGTCATAGTTTTCCTCTACTTGTGTATCTTCAGTTGTTGTTGCTGCAGTACTATACGTTTCTGTTATAACACTTCCGTAAGAATTATCCATATTTGATGGGACTTTACGAGCTTGATATTCGGCTTTTGGGGTTGATGGCCAATCTTCTGACATTTGTACAAAGTCTTCGTTTGTATCAGCTTGCTTATTTCCTGTAGTATAAGGTACAATAATCTGGACGACCTTAGGTTTATATGTATTTATCTGTTCATGGGCAGATGTGTCTTCATTATCCTTAGTTTCATTTTCATCCCAACTGGTAGTTATAGCAGGGGTCTGTGGTGCCGCCGTTGTCGGAATATCATCATAGATTTCATATTCATTATCTGGTATAGGCGATGAGACGGCTAATATGAAGTTCCCGTGGTTTTTATGTGGTGCACTTGGCTTTAGGTACAAAAGAGGTGAGTCGATGTTTTGTAAATTACTTTCTGTGCGGTATTTATCAACATCGTCATCATTTACTCCTCTTAAATCCGCAAAATTAAATTTATGATTAGAAGGAACACGTGAAACAGGTTTCAGATCCGCAGGTACATTAGTGTCATACAGTTCATTGCCCACATCACCCCCTGTACTTTCAAAACTGGCATCTGGAATTGATTTGGTTGCTGAAATATGAGCTTCTGAAGCTTGAGATGTTATATCCCTAATTTCATCTACTACGTAACTATTGGGTATGTTTCTAAATGCTTTTGATTGATTGAAGTTTGAGGGCGGGTCTATTTCGATAATAGGCGATTGAATAATAGTAGCAGGATATTCTACAGAATGGGTAAATTCCGCAAGAGGTATACTTTGTTCTACATGAACATTACTATTAGACTGTTGCATCTGATTGATACCTTGTAGGATATTTTTAGAAAACTGTGGTGGCATAGGTCGAAAAGGTCTGGCATTAAATATTGGAGGCAAAGGTGACACACTGAGATTAGGAAGTGCGACTGGCTGTAGTGTATGAATATTTCTACCTCTATTTAACGTAAATGGAGCTGGATTTGCCAGAGCAAATGAAGTGTTTGGTGTTAATGGTTTCGTATTATTACGTGGTACGACTGTTTTTATTTTAGATGATTCAGCCGCTGAAGCTGATACAGGGTACGAAATATCAAATAGATGTGTATTAGTAATAGGTTCACCGTAAGAGTTCTTGAATGTTGTTGGATGTGAGACTTTCGGCAATTGTAATTCTGCATTAGGTGTTATATTGTCCAATAATTCCACGTCATTTTGTGGAGGCAGCTCTTTATTTAGAGTTCCAGGTTCGTACTGTGGAGTGACTGGTTGGAAGTTTGCGATTACCGGACGTGGAGTTTCATATCCTGGGGAAGGAGTTCCATATGAAGCAGACGGAGTTCCATATAATGGTGAAGGAGTTCCATATGAAGAGGAAGGAGTCCCATAGGATGAAGATGGTACTCCGTACGATGGGGAGGGAGTCCCATACGAAGAAGGAGGTGGTTGGAAGGTTGAACTGGCGACATTGTGGTTATTACTTAAAATTCCATGAGATGGAGTAGATAAAAATTGAGAATCTAATGAATTGCTGGGTAAGCTAAATGAAGAAGTCGGTATGCCGTATGATGAACTTGGCTGAGAATACGTTGAACTCGGAGGGTTCGGTGATACAACGTCTAAAGTATGTGTCGCACTAGGTGGACCATAAGTTGAGCTAACAATTCTAACTGCACCGCCATTATAGGAAGGATTAGGAGGGCCGTAGTTTATGTGTGGCACTCCAGGGAAAAGTTGCGGTGGCCTTTTATCTTGGCTTTGAGAATTGAAAGGTTGCGGTTGCACCTTTAACATATTAGCATAAGCTGTAGGACTGGGCGGTCCGTATGTTGGCAATGAATTGTGATGTATATTTTTAGCTCCTAAATTGTATCTAATTACTGGTAACCATGGCACTAAATTACAAGGATTGCAATCCTTTTTTATTGGACCTACGTTATTAAATACAGATGATCCTGCATAACTAGTTTGTTGCGATGGGAAAAGCCATCCTGAAACTTTTTGAAACAAGCTTGGGGAAGGAGTAGTAGAGAAAGGTTGGGGAGGTGGGACAAAGTTAAAGTTGTATTGTTTGTAGAAAGGAGCTGGGAATTTGAAGTCACTAGAAGCTAGCGGTGGGGGTGGTGGTGATTGATATTGGTAGCCGACATCTGCGTTCTGTCGCTGATTTCTCTCTGGGCCTTTGTGGAAGGGCACGGGCGCAATAGGAGGCAGCGGCGGTGGCGGTGGCGGCTTCAGAAGTGCTCCAAATTGTGATGCACTGATCCCGCCGTGTGTGTTGAACCCATTTGCGTGATCGCATTTACATCTTATGACCACAGCTATTAGCAGTACCGGAAATATCTGAAAAAGAAAAAAAAGAAAAATAATATTATTTATTTTGAATCGGACGATGCTTCAGAAGATGACAGATATAAGTTCTAAGTGTATTTAATTTAACAATTAGAAAATATAGTGAAACACTCGTCGTGACATATCGGGGCCATTGTAGAGGCTTCCCACGAGTTGCCATTCTTTGCACTTTTCTCTTTTCTCATAATATACCGTCAATGGTCGCGATCGGAAGACGCCACGTTTTGAATTGAATTATGATCTAGATGTTTTCTTATTAGAAATTTATTACAGTGCTAACTGTGAATAAATAATATTAAAATCGATAAATATGGAGTAAGTCTGTGATTTCTTATAAACACCTGATGCCTTGATTCTAGTTTAATAGGGACCTACATATCTACATGGAATTATTGTTATGAGAAAAGCTCCGATTAATACACGACATTCATGCATCTGCTTACCATGATGCTGTAAGAGGTCAAAGCCGTGGGAATATTTATGTAAGTAAGTACATCTTGTAATATAATATTGTAAATCGTAATTGCTGTAAGGTGTTGTTGTTTGTCTTTAACTTGCACAAGTCACAGGTTAGCAACCAAGTGACCATCCGTGCGTTTGCAATCACTTGTGTAACTCTTACAATTTGCAGCATCTTACACGCACTATACATCACTATTGCATAATCTTAAAATATACATTACATTTATAGCTGTAGTAACTGGGTGCGCCCAAGTGTTCTTGAAGTGCAATCACGCGCAAACGCATGTTTTGGCACAAACTAAACAAATCAGCAATGATCAATTCAAAACTCGTATTGCGTTCGATTTTCGAAACTTCACTGTGTGTATGCTACCCACATGATTGTGCCATCATCATTTAAATAAATACGTAAAGAAAAGTAAAATCGTTCAGGGAATTCAGACGCGTGCTTATCGATAAACTACCAACAATAAAGATTTTCATTTTATAAATCCAGGGGCTTAATTTAATTCATCTCAGTCAGTAGGTCACTGTCTCATGAATACATTAGTATTCATGCATTCAAAAATAATTGACAATTCTTGTCTAACATAAATCACAGATCATTATTAATAGAAACTATAATTAATGCATAAAAAGTGAAACAACAACTTGCATCTGTTTGACTATATAACGTATAAAAATGTCTTATAGCAGTATTTTTGCTTCCTGCTTTTTAGTTATGAATAGGAGAGTAAACAATATTTCCTCTATCTAACCCTTGGAGTGTACGTATCCTAAAGGACAATAAAAAATTGCATGTAATTATTATGTCGATGTGTTTGTAGAGTGAACAAAAGGCAAAGTTCTGGAAAAGAGACCAAAACCCTCGGATCGCTTAGCAAAGTAATTGAAGAAGTTGTTTGGTTGAGTGTTATTCCCAATCTCAAAAATGCTGAAACGTGATTTGAGTACATAGAGCCGCTATTGCCTAATGAGTTAGCAACTCTTCCTCACAACCCACGTAAGAAAAAAAGGCACCTGCAAATACAAATAATAGTAAATCCATTGTTGATACTAACGGGTCATTCATCATTGAAGAATTCTAAACTGACAGTTCGCACGCTCTTGAAAGAGAACTTTTACTTAATTGCCGGTCAAAAACGCAACAATGCTTTCTTCCTACGACTATGACATAAAACGGTGATGCTATTTCTCACAGACGAAAACAAACGAAAGTGAAAATGAACTAAAGTAGGTGAATCGAGTTTAGTCTGAAATTCTTAGATCACTGTTAAGTTGTATAATTGGATTAGCACGTTTATCTGGTGTAATATTTTTAGAAGCAATTTGTTTTCTCTTCATGATGAAATCGAATATTTGATTAGCTTGAATCATATTCTATTATATAAAATTGCGCGTCCTTTAGTTGCTTTTAGGCGATCATCATCTTTATAGGGAAATGTGGAATTGTATTTTTTCCCTTATCGTTATTTAAAATAGTATTTCTTCCTCCTTTCTTCTCAGTATAGGGATTGTGATGAACATGATATTATGGGTTGAATAGGGACGAATTCTACTCAAATGATTTTTAAGACAATCCATCTACAGCTTCTTTGATCTTCCTCTGTTCTAGTTGCCACACTGTTCTGTATTTCATTATGTGTGTTGTTGTTTGTTATACATAACTTTAATATAATTTCGTTGCATGTCAAGGTTAATTGTTTTATCTACAAAAAAATAGAATGGGCAAAATACGGCATTTGATTAACATTTCAATCAACGCCGTTTGATACCCCAACACGGAACTTTTATTTACAAAGTGGAAGCGACAATAGGCTCGTTGAAAGCTGACGAGCCGGTCACAATACTTCGCCTCTCGTGAACTGTTCGTGACTTGATTTTTTAGATGACAATCGTGATCTACGTCTCAATTTAGTATACTGTCATCGTTGATGTTAGAGGTGACTATGTACTTTCTGATTGTTCTGTACCTACTATATGCCTTTTTTCAATCTTTGATAGACTCACTTATAATATTAGTCATCTCGCTTGATGACAAGCAAAGAAGCGATGGACGATGGCTAATTTATTATGAGGAAACGTTTTTTAGAAATGTTTACATAGCTTTCTTTAATACAAATAATAATTATTGAAAGTTAAGTACTAAAAGACCTGCCATGGTTGAGGAATTTGTACGTAAGAGTCACCGCGGCTCTGGAATGCTAAGGGCATAAATAGGAACATGGATGGGTTTTAGTCAGTAAGAGACTGACACTCCCGCTCTTAGTGGAACGGAAGAAGATATTTAATGATTTCACAACCTTAATAAAAATATTTAAAAAAAACCAATAAAACACAAGACTTTGAGAAAATTAGTTTATAGTGAATACCTAAATAAAATAGGGGGAGGCCTACGTTCATCAGTAGACGGCCACAGGCTGATATGATGATGAAACAAAATAGTAATGTCATGTGTATACCTCATTGTCATACTTTCTCCAGGAAAGAAGAAAACTATTAATAAATCAAGAAACATCAGCAAACGTCAGTACTCACATTAGTCAATAGTTATTTATGCTTATTATACAAGTCAGGTTGAAAGTAAAAGTGGTCTGTATTGTTTTATTGACAATTGATATGTTAGGACCTGCCCAAACGGTTCAGCATTTGAATATAATGGTTCGAACGTAACCGAACACTCATGAAACTTTGCAATTTTATAAATATTCAACTTTGATGTTCAATCATATGTAAAAGAGTCGTACCCTTATGGAAGAGTACCTAGAGTAAATAAATGAAAATGAAAATAATGTTTATTAACGAAAGATTGCCTACATACAAAACAAGATTATTACTTCGGCCAATCTGTAAGACAGGCTAAGCATATTTTTATAAAGTGTTAGTTACATAACTTAAGAAGTGTAAGTATATAGTAACAAGTAAACTCAAAAACAAATGTAAAAAGTACAATGGCTACCAATCTGAACACGAATTTAAAAATTAGTGAGGACCTCAAACTATACAAGTACTCTACGTTCTAAATGCCAAAGAAAGCTAAAGATAATGGTGAGTGGCTTGCTTTAGAGAGATTGTAGGATAAACGCGTTTCATGGCGAGGGGCAAAGGGCTAAGCACGTCTGGCATCGCGGAGCCTCGCATTACTACCGTTTCGTAACTCACTGTTGCAACACAAACTTACTCATCCTCACTTTTTATCTTATACTAATATTATAAAGAGGAAAGATTTTTGTGCGTTTGTACCGAATAAGTTCCGAAACTACTGGACCGATTTTAATATTTTTTTCACCAATAGATAGCTACATTTCTCTTGAGTAACATAAGCTATATAACATCACGAAACGACACATAGGAGCGGAGCAGTAACCAAAAGACGTAACTTAACGAAATAATCATGCGGACGAAATCGGGCGCGGGAGCTAGTAATATTTAGAATGATGACAGTCTTAAGTTCACTGATAATATTTATGTAAGCAATTGAAATTTGTCGCACTTTCAAATTCACCAAATGCTCACATCTTTTTATAGTTATCTGTTTTACATGTATAACCAGCCAGTCTATTCTGTATTTAAAATTAACCTTGGTGAATTTAGAAGAAGTGAGCTTGAAGTGCGTTCTCATTAAACTTGATGTTTGGGATTGACGGCTCACCTTCATGTCAACTTTTACCCAGAGTTTTTTCTTTCAAAATAATACTGCAGGTATACCAATTGAGATGGTCCACAGTCAAAGTTACAAGCTAGTGACGTACAACTGCTTATCTTGTTTATGTTGTGACGTTAGACACTAGTAAAAAAATTCAAGAGTAACACTGGCAAATAGACATGACCATAAACATGATCCAACACCTTTCGATTCTCTTTACGATATGCAAATATAATTATGTTTTAACTTATGACTGCTTATTAAAATAACCATCGCTTCATTACTTCGCTTTCTTAACACAAACACCTGCAGATATCACGATAATAAGATATTTAAAAGTATCGATAAATCTTGATATTTGGCAACCATTAAGAAACCTGTTCCTTGATTAGCTCCCTAGCAGACTCCTTTCGCGGAATGATAAACAGTGACAAATTGTAGTATTTCAGCCTTTTTAAAATCTTATATGAAAAAATTTTAAAAATGTAAACCGACAGATTTGGACAATGAAATTTAAAATCGTTAGGTTAAATTCTAACCTATCCTAGTACTTCATACTACTATATTATAAAGTTGAAAGTTGGTGACGTTAGAGGTACGAATGGGTGGATGTTTGTTATTCTGTCAAGTTTAAATGGCTAAACTGAATTAGCTGAAATTTGACATACATAGATAGTATTTGAAGCTCAACTTGAATAATTTTTATAGTTTTTTTGTGGTTCCGTGGGATTATTGAGGACTTTGACTTAATTTTGAAGTCTATCACGGGCAAACCTAACCAAACCATGTATTTGCCGCCATAATTCATTAACATGGAAATAAAAACAAGAACTATACAGAAACAAGAGAGTGAAACAATCAAGGAAAGTATCCACCAGTTGAAGAAGAACGTCAGTTTGTGAATGATGATCACAATTCATGATCAATTCATCTATTACATCAATGTCCACCTACATGGTCATCTGTCGAAACGATTCTTGCACAACGTACCACAAAAAGAAAACCCAGCGATGATCACGAACACTTCAAAGAAGAGGGTCATTACAAGAACATTGTTAGCAAAATGACAATACTATTGTAGTCCTTTGTCAACAAAGTGACGGATGTGCAGGCCACAGGGTGGGAACAGCCAGAGAAAGCACCGCGCGTGACTAGACGAGCAATAATGCGGTGAAGTTCACATGTCGCACTGTTAATCTGACCTGTTACTGCTGATTGTTAACTGCTCTGTGTGTATTTTAGCAGTTAACTCCAAACTTTAAAAAATCCTACTATGTACTATTATAAACGCGAAAGCGTGTGAGGATGGATAAGTTACTCTTTCATGTTTAAATCACTGAACGGAATTAGATGAAATGCACACTATAACAATTTAACTTTACACATATAGGCTTCATTCTGATAGTCTAAGTACACGGACGAAGTCGCGGGCCGAAGCTATATTTGATAAATGAATAAGCCTCCATATTTTTCCAAGACCCTATAGGCTTTCTTCTCTGTCTCCTTTAGCCAACCGTGTATATTATTTAATATAATATTATATGGGTTGTAACATATTAAAAGTTACAACACCAATCTTCATGAGAATACTTTTATAACCATCAATTAATATTACCAATGCACCATTTATTATTCCGAACACCACAATTACTGAAAGCGATCCTATAAATTACAACTTCATTGCGCCAGGCCTGAACAACTTAGAAAATGAGAGTGGATTACGCACGATCGTGTGTGGGTGTTCTTTGAACGTGCTCCGATCAATATCAAACGTTAACATTGAACTTGATTCCAAATGCTTGTTTGATTACAGCATGATGATTGACAGATACATTGACCCATGATCGAATCACGAGAGTTTACTTGAATGCCGCGGTGTAATCATACGATCCGATTGAAGCCTTAGGATAATCTATTTTTTGTAGTGCCATTTGTATATGTTTGATTATGATCTATAGTTTGATAGTATCGAGCACATTATTTATTGGAACGAGTTACAGAACACAGGGTCATTGTAATAATTTTGAAATAAATTCTTAATTGAGCCATTTTGATTATTGTATACCTTCACAATGTAATCCTCATCAAGTTGAACACAAACATAATATAGTTAATGACGATCATCATCTCAATGTGTTTGATTTACCGAACACAATAATAAACAAATGAACGAAAGTAGAGATATTAATGGTATAATATTACGGGGTCGTGCGTGGAATATTTTGAGTATCATTGCCTCAGTAAAGGTGAAAGGTCTAAGATCTTGATGAGATGTATGTAATTCTGTAGCAAATTTTATTTTGTACACGCTTTTTCGGTCAAATTGTTTTTTTTGATACACACACTCACACACTTCATACAGGAATCTGGCAAATTGATTCGGACTTTTAAATTGATCAACTCAAAAGGTCATCACTGACTTTGCCGAGCCAAAAGTGATATAGCAGGACTAATAGGCACATTCCATTTCATTATACGGAACATGAAAGAAAAACATGTACAGCAGCAGTCAGAATGATAAAGTTGTCACTACTTAATTCCATAGGCGCTATATTTCCAGCACACAATGAAATATGGTCAAATACTTAATCGATTTAACAACGATACTGATTCATCGAGTCGGAAGCAAATGTTTGTGCGTGCAGACAGATAATAAATCACTTTTAACATTAACGTGAAGTGCATCAGCCATAAAACAACTTCATATGGTAAAAACAAAACCATTCAGTTGTAAACCGTGAACAACATGTAGATACAGAAACTAACTTGCTAAGTCTTTGTAAACAAAGTTGTTGATACTAAGACATTTCACAATACGCTATTTGACATTGCGAAAAATAAAGTATCAATTAGTGTAATCAGTATGTATTATGAGTTTAAAAATGGTTATTTATTATCGGAAGTTAAAAAAAAAAATAATAATTTATGTATGCATTTTTTTGACGTTTGTCACGTGACACAAAACCCTTCTGATTGTTCGGGTTTATGAGAAACGTCTCTGGCCAGTAAACCTCGTTTTTTGTTTGCAACAAATGTATGTGGCTGACATGTGCCAAAGATCATGACACTGGCTAGTGACATCACCGACGCCGTTGCAGCACCATATTGTCAAAGTAGCGTTTTAAATATTAAATTAATTTGATATTTTTCAGAATTAAAAAATACAACTTTTACTGGGTTCCTTAAACTCTCCTAAATAATATAAAATGGATTTTAAAAACCAATCAAATAGCCTATTCCTTTACTACCTAGTTTTGCTAGAGATGGACACAAAATATTTAGGATTTAAATAATCAAGCAGAGACGCAAATCAAATCAAATCGCTTTTATTTAATATTTTAATAATAGAAAGAAAAATCTGGAAGATTATAAGATATTTGAGAGACATAAGGTGACAAATTGATATTAAAAACACAACAGTATTTAAGAAGCATATTATAAATATAAATAATATATAAACATGTGATTTAATAAATTTTTAATAAGTCAGTGGGCGCCAGGGAGTTAGGGTTATGGGAGATGTTTGTAAAAGATTATAAGAATTAAGAAAAAACACTAGAAACCAAGATACCGAAGATTTAGCCGTGCATAAAATCAAAACGCATAAAGTCAAGTAGGTATCTTTCAAGATAATTGTTAAGACATAGATACCTATATAAGTATGAATAGCAGTATCTTTAGTGAACCTGGTGAATCATTCTTAAACGTCCTCAGAAAAAGGTGAGATAACATGAGTTTGGTCAAGTCAAGGGTGTTTGCCTTCTTAGATAATATTGTTCATAAATCCAAGTCCAACGCTGTGTCAGTAAGTGTTAATTACATACAACTATTAGTCAGTTGTTAGCAGCACATTTACAACCATTATGTGCATCGTTCCGTGCTTTGTTTACAATATTATGTTACATTATGTAAAATCGTTGAATGTATTCAGGAAGTTGTCGCATTCCGCCATATTGTGTTTGGATATTATCGTGTCTGTCAGTCACAACATATTAGTTAGTCTTGTGCCTGCTCGGGATCGCTCCTTAATAGTTCGTTTCGGACAGTGAACTAGTTTATTCTATTAGTTGTATTTGCTCTCTTCTCAAAAGATAAAAAGAACATCGTCAGAGCGGGTAGCATCGTTTGCCGGCTATTCTCTCTCATTCTCACTCACAGACATCGAATGAAATCGTATAATGTCAGTCTTATCAGTCACAGTCTTCTCTCCATAGATTATTATACTGGTAGAATATTTCTAGTTCACATTCACACATTACGATCCTGGCCGCTTTGGCGGCTTGCAAATGTTCGAGTCTGAAAAGAGCTGTTAGACATATCAGACCGATTACAAATCAACGTTCGGAAACGTTTCTTCTAGTACAGTATGGAGATACGATTCCTATTCGTTCATCGTTCACGAACTACACAAGACTTTAATATTAGTATAAGGTGAAGTGAGCTGAGAGTGAGGTGAACTGTCTATCCCTATAAGATGATTAGCTAATCTTAAGCTTACTTAACCTAAATTTTCTATTTTATAGAGAAACTTGTGGACCCAAGAGATGTTGCAATAAATTGTAGTAAATCAGTCTAGCGAGCTGTTGAAGCGTAGTTTAGTGTCATACACACGTACAGGCTAATAATAGATATATTTATAAAAGATTAAAAAAGAATATAAAAAATTTCTCTCGTCACACTCCCACTAACATAATAACTCGTGTTAATAAAGAAATTACACGCGTTACCTTTACAATGAGAATACAAAATACTTGAAATGAACACCTTAACATTGAATGTAATATCGTTTACTACAATGACTGCGAGAATCGACGCTTTCACGAAGAGCTTTGCAAGCGCGGATTCACAGACGTAACAATTGCTCAGAACAATGATCCGCGACTCCAGTGCACTGACTCCGCATGTGTTCTGGGTCCCATGTTGTAGGTCACTTGTTGCTGGTGAAATAACACTCATCTTCTTTCTTATAATTACTATTACAGACAGCTTTAGGATTTAGACCGTCAATAGCTTTACATTCAAAGATTGGGGATCATTTTACGATGTTCATCGGAAACTGCCCCGTTGGTCTCGTGATCGCAAGCACGACTGATGAGCATGGGGTCCTGGGTTCGATTCTCAGGTCGAGCAAAGTGTAATTGGTTTTTTCCATTAGGAATTTCTCAGTAGCAGCTCGGAGTTTGGATTTGTGCCCGGTTAATGGCAATAGCCCTTCGGGGAATACAGGCGTGATGGTATGAACGGATGGTTCATCGGAATGATATCACCCATAGTAAAATACTCCAGTTTTCTTATTTCACCTCGGAATGAATTCACCTAGTGAATTACTTCGACATAATTGGTTATCCCTTAGCGGAGGCCTATGTCCAGCAGTGGACGTCTGTCGGCTGATATGATAATAATGAATTATTGATTATTACCTGACTGGTGCGATTTAATTCCAAGGTGGGCATAATACATTAATTATGTCGAAGCTAGTTAAGACAAATTACGTGAATACAATTATTGATATCATCTAGGTGATGATGGTGATGTTCAACAGTCGGAACTATATTGAATAATACAACATGTTTTTCCTCCATTCAAACTACTAAATCACGTGTTCTAATACAAACAACTGCTAAACGCACATTGTTTATCAAATTATGTTGAACATGTCAAACAGGCGGTAGACATTGTATTGGGGAATTCTAGAGCAAGTAAATGTATCGAAATGGAAAGTGAATCACACGCAACTCACGCGCGCTCGTATCGTAAACGTTTGTAGGATGCGCGAGCGCTTACTACCGATCAGTTAATTAATATGTATGAGCAATTGATACTATTTCATTAATTTATTTTAACGTTAATTTCTATTCTGATTTTGAATTTTAATCTGATACAGAATAAATTACCTACTTATTATCCCACTCTTGTGCATCAATAGAATGTCCTTTAGTTTTATTCATTTGGGGAATGCTACTTTTCTTCTTATATCTAACTTCAAGTCTATCTATACATATACAAAAGTGAACCACTCAAATAACGCTTTAGATTGCATTATGATTGAAAGCTCACCTCCTCGGGTCTGATCGTATAAACAAGGCTATACACGCAATTTAGAAAATGGCAAACCATTTAAAGGTTATATTAATGGCATCGGGAGAAAACAAGCCAACAAGTATGAGCTGATTGAAGATGATTGTTTACCAACTAATTTAAGATTCACCGAAAGTTGAAGAAATTCTGGTGCTGACTCAGACTAATAACCGGATCTCGTAATCTGTTTTACAACGACAGCTGTGTTCAAATTCAAAGTGGAATTCAAGAAGCATGTTCGTAAAGAAAATGCTCCGGTCAATAATGTGCATAGTGGAATAAAATACGAAGTGAGAAGTGTGTAGGTTCTAAGAAATTACACTATAGCTAAAGCACGTGCGGCTCGACTCCGAGGAACGAGTGCAGTCGCGACGAATAGTAACCTGAGCTGGACCATATGTGTTAATTTTTTCTTTAAATTATTTTTAATTTGAGGCAAAGTACTCCGATTCACCTATTATGGAAGTACCTAACATATTCGCATTCTCAGAATTTTTATACTCAGGTATGTCAACAAATATTTCAAGTGAACTATCTTCTACTCTTCCTATTGGTGAAATCCCTATATTCATATATTTTTACAAGTCATGGTACAGTGATGATATCACCAAAATTAAAATAGCACTTTTCTCCACGACAGTATCAACATTTAAGTTTATTTAGATGGGCACCTCTCGTCCATCAAGAGCAAAAGCAAATAAAACTGGTTCTCAGATTTCACTCGTACTGTCGTATTCTAGAGTCAGAGTATGGGCGTGAGCTATACTGGAATTTGTTATGTTCTTATCAAAACTGCTAATTTTAATACAAATTTATTCAAATTTATGAATATCTGTATGTCTGGTGCTAAACAAAACGATTTGTTTATCATGTCTTTTGTTTTCTTCTAAGGCCTGTGTTCACCACTATTCATCCAAGGATTATATAATATTGATTACTGTAAAAGAGTTATAAATATAGATGTGGATGGAAGGAGAAGAAAAGGAAGACCAAAGAAAAGCTGGATGAATTGTGTGAAGAATGATTTGAAAGAGAAAGGAGTCAGTGTTAGCATAATGGTGACAGGACGGAATGGAAGAAAACGTGTTGAGCCGACCCCAAGTAACATGGGATAAGGACAGGCAGATGATGATAATTTCAACAGAGGTATTTTCAAACTTGCCTTAGGACAATTGTAGTCAACAACAGTTTAAATACTTAACGGGTTGACTGAATGTTGGTGACCACTGTCATTAACCTATTCATGTCCATCACAATAGCATTTAATACCCCATCGTGCTTATTCCGACAATCAACGAAACCGTGGTAAAAGGGTTCCATTAGATTCAGTCGTAAAGCTCTTTCCGTGTTAACTACAATCCCAAACAGAGTTATCAGTGTGTTTCAAAGCCTTCATTCGATTCTCATCAGTGTCACAAAAAAGGGTTGTGTTTATTTTGTGATACTGTTGTCGCCCTCACGGCTTTGTCACCTGCCAAGTCGAATTACTTGGCTGACGTCGCGGGATACTTCCTCTGTTTACAATATAAACTTTTTATTTTCATTCATCTCCCTACCTCTCCATTCCTTTCTCCTCTATTATTTTACTTCCTACTAAGACAGGTCTGACAAAAATATCTTAAACAAAATCTTTGCTGTGGCAGTTAATGGATAACAAAATTGATGTTCAAGTTCATAATTATTGTTTATTATTATATTTTATTCTTGGAAATTTTCGGTTCCTCTTCCTTGCACCTACTATGTTTTGTCTCTGCATCACCCTAAGGTAGACGAGTAGAAAATGCCTAAGGGATTAAGTCCGCCTTTGACGGTGTATTTTTTTTACTTTTGTGCATAAAGTTTTAATAAATTAATAATTTCTAAAGATTCATGTGTGTCTTTAGAGTCTTAAGACACAAATGATTCTATAGAATTAAGTGCACAGTCTAAAGTTTAGACTATAGCGATAAAATATTTAATATAATGCTAGATGTGAAAATGTGTACGAGTTTGCCATATATTTTATAGCTTTTGCACGTGAGTTTGTTCGTGTTTAAGTCAAAGACCCCTTTAATTTTGCCCTGTGTAAAATCCGTCCTTAGATGACGTCTCTTACGTATAAACTACATACCTGCAAAGCTTCATAGGTTAAGTATTTTTTGATATTTTGTATTTCCTGAGTAAGTGATGGAATAATTTCGCTATTTTTGTAGACTACTCTCAAAGTAATTATGACTAAATAAAATAAATATTGTCTTCTTGAAGGTAATAATTTTATCAGAGAAACGGGATGTTGCATTCCTTCTCTGATAACAAAAGTTTAAGATGCGCTGATTATACCTAGGTAATTCTAAAGTAAACATTTTAGATAACTTTTATGTAACATCAAGAATGTATAGTCCCCGATGGGTTACCTAGGCAGAGATGTATCTATGTACTACTCCACACACGTTTGAAAACAAAAACAAAAAAAAACATGGTTCCAGGTATACCAACTTAAAAGATGACGAAGGTATGGCACCCATTACAGATGAACTTCCAGTTTAAAAAAAAAAATCCAGATAACGCTATCTGCCAAATGTAAAGCCTCGTTTCATCCGGATAGTAACTACATAAACATTAAAATACTTACAGCTTTTTCAATTGATAACGTCAACTCTACATCGCTGATAATAGTAGCAGCTTGTTAAGTAATCGGAGATTAGACAGGCCGTGCTTACTAATTACTCGTGAACTACTGTTGTAAAACTAATGGAAAGTGAGCTTGCTTTAATAACATGCTGAGTAAGCTCGTTTTTTTGTTCATATTTCATTTGTTGACAACTTACACTTGTAACACGTTTTCTCGTTATGACTGTTTATGTTCGTTTTTTATTTGTTTTGTTATTGTTTCGAACATGACCCTAATTTGAACGTATGTCCGCTGTCATTTTGTTTATTTTTGTTATAGGTATGTTTTCCTTACAAACCACTATAGGTACTTAATACGATTTTTTATTTTTATTTTATCAAGTGAATTTCATTAAGTGCACTTAGACAGTGTAATTATTAATAAACTCGATATTTTAAATATAAAAAATGTAAAGTAGAACTTTCCTTTTTTTAGTTATCCAACATGACAATGACAACATGACTTATATGTTTTGTAATATATCTTTAAAAAATATATTTAAATATGCAAGTAAATTTATGTACTTACTTCGTCAGTTAATTTTTAGTGCAATACTAATAACTGAAGCGGACGTTTCAATCATTAAATCTCATTGAAAGTCGTCAAACTATAATATCGAAATCGAGTTATAAAATTACAATTATAATCACATTGCTACCTACGGCACATACCTATTAATAGACTCTCCATTATCGTTATTAAATTTAAATAAGAAATAAGAGAAAACAGTAGATAAACCAGAAGTTTAATGTCCAATTAAAGATATAATTCAAGATTTTATGTATCCTAAGTGTAGGAAATTAATAATTATAATCAACTCATCACGATCACTAATCACACATCACAGTTAATGATGCATTAATTTCAACGCCTTTACTTTATTACAATAATTCCTTATCTTTAACGTAAAGAACGCTTCACATAAAGCTTGGCGTGAACTATTAAGTTAGGTAATAGCTTGGAATCACTTACCGGCGCGACGGCCATCTCTCCTCTTATCTGACAGGAAGATCCCAATCACTGTGTCTATTTGATCATCACTCAACTTTCACCAGGTAACGTCCCGAACATCACCCAACATGCCGATAATCCTCAGTTTTCATATCACAGTCACCTCAGTGGCGATAACACAAAGCTCGCGCTCGTACTCGCGTACTCGTAATAGCATAACGTGCGGTCCCCACCGGCGATGTAGATGAATGACGCCGCGGGTAAAGCACGAAAAAGTCAACAGTTCCCACGTGAGAGAAATGCGCGTGGCGAACAATGGTGGAGGCTGCGCTGCGCGTGAGTCGAAAGGTGGGCAAAAAGCGAATGAGCGCAGGCGCGGGCTCACACACCACGCCGCCCCGCCGCCCGGGAGCCCGTACCTGCTGACCCATTTCAAATGTTCACCGCAAGCATTGTAGGAATTTAAACCCTTATTCGATTTTGGGACCGCTCGACTTCGGTACAAAATCACATAGTTTTTTTTGTGGTGGATTTTAGAAAGTGGTGCGTCTTACAAACCTTCTTTGTCGAAGAACACCTCAGTATGTCAATATTTTTGCATACTCTCTGGCGTTGTGGTAAAAGATGATATTAACGCAATAGATTTTTATTATATCATTGCTTATTTACAAAACGAATCTTTTATCGGCCAATTTGCGGAAAAAATACGGGTGGTAGTTACGCAGCATCCGGCAGTCTAGCTTCTCGAAAATTCATGAAAGTTGTCCAGTCTAGTCCTACTTTCTATTACACGAAAGTTTGTGAAAATGGATGGATTTTCACGTTTCATGTTAAAACGGCTAAACAAAATCAGCTGAAATTGGTCACAAATAAATCTAGCTATAGAATTTTATCCAATTTTTTGTTCCCAAGTACCTAGTCTACGCAAACAAAGTCGGGGAGAAACTAGATCCTTATAATTGAAATACGGGATTAGCATTATTTTAAATTAATTCCACCTCTTTTTTTGGTTCCATGGAAATTTATTTCACCTAATCTAACAATTATGTACGATGATCTATTGTAGATAAAATATAAAACGGCGTTTATCACAATACTTAGCTGGTACGTGATTTATTAAGATCAATCTATTGATTGATCGATTCAAACTGGATAAACTGGCGATATCTGAATATTTTTGCGATATACATTACGTGTCAATTAAGAAGTATGTGATTATCTTAACAATTTACCGATAAAGGCAAGTTCTTTAGATGTAAGAATTATGACAGTTTACTTTACAAAAGTACATTCCAATATGATTCGATAAAATATTTGAACTTGCATTTTAAAATGTCATCCATACCAAGTCCACCTTTACTGATAGGTTCCGATTTATTAAGAAGATCCCAAAAAATAATTTGAATACCATGAGCCGTCCAGATTAAGAGGATACCTTTCGTATCGGTTTACACTACATAAAAATAAAGCATGATAAATGGTTTCTTACCCTACTAAGCTTACACTTAAACCTTTTTACGAGCACAAGTTATACAAGATTACGTCTAATGATGATCTAGTAACATGCCACGAAGGTATTCGACAGTTACTTTGTTCAATATTTTAACTGTTCGAAGAATAGTTAAAGTCTTTTATCATTGGAAGTATGGACAATGTTCGTTAGGATTCGAGTGTCCAGTTCTTATATCCAAATATGAATCGTTTTAAAACCATTGCCTTATTCCCGCGGCTACGTCGGCATGAATGCCTGTTACCGCTGATGCAGACGTAAACAAATTAAAAAGTAGCCTATGTCTTTTCTTGGGGTTTTAGGTAAGTGTGTACCAAATTTTATCAAAAACGGTTCAGTAGTTTAGCCGTAAAAGTGTAACAAATAAACGAACTCACTTTTGCATTTATAATATTAGTTTGAAAGCATGGCTTGCTAGTTTATAATTCAAAAGAAAGCAGCTTATATAAAAGCACTATAAGCCATGTTTGTCTGTGCTGTTTTATGAAAACTATATTTAATTGCTGGTAAAGAATACGTGTGTAATTTTGATCCAATAACTATTGGTTACGTACAAGAATCTAACGCAAACCAGAATTCAATCTACCGCCAATTATATGTCGATTTATCTAACGACTGTAGATTGAATACTTTATAAATTTTGTGCTGTAATTTCCTCGTATTAAAAGTTGTTCCTGGACACCGCTTTCCTTTTCCGGTTTATTGTACTAAGGTCTTTTCATTTCAAAAATATTTCTTATTAGGTCTACATTCATGACATCTTATTTATGATTTTTTTTTGTGAAACCCTATTATGGGTAATAAGCGGATACAAGAAGTCGACCAGTTTTTTAATAGAAGCCAAATGTTGATTGTAAATATTTACAATGTATAATTAAACTAACTGAGAAACTAAAAACAGTATGAACCATTTTTACTACAGGCCCAACCCTCATCATCATTCCAGCTGAAAGTCGTCCACTGCTGGGCATAGAACTCCCCTAAAGATAACCACAATCACTGGTCCAGCGCTGCCCGCATCTTGCGGTTTCCCGTGACCTCTACCAGGTCGTAGGTCCACCTAGTGAGGGGCCTTCCCACACTGCGTCTTCCGGAGGTCGCCAACCTAAAACTATGAAAAAAGAACATCTTCTGATCCATACATTTTGTTAAGCTACGTAAACATAAATGTGTATGGATCAACTGTTTTTTTTCTCTTCCGCAGACATATTATTGAACTAGGCTTAGTTAGTTTCAGGCATCTATTTTAGCTTTACAGGATTATGTGCTTGTCTCAACGGTCATGTGTAAGACTGACCTATCAGGTACTTATCTATTATTTTTTCAAAAAACGATACCCCAGCCCCAGGCTAGGAGCTCTTATACCTATCGAGGGTGCTTTAACAAACATATTATAACTCAAATACAAAAACAACCAGACCAACAACAATACCTGTAGGCCATACAAATATTTGTTCTGTGCGGGGATCAAACCCGCGACACGCAGCGCAGGAGCCAATCGCTCAGCCACTGTGCCAAACATGTCGTCAACCATTTCGTCATGTCGTCGTATTTCCGAGACCAAAAGATTTATAAGATAAATCAGCTTACAATGATAGTAATAATGTTCACATCACATCAATCAGCTGAAAAAATACTTATGTAATAGTACCTACCTACTCATTCACGCGAAGCATCATTCATCTATAAAAAGTAGTGCGATATATTGTATGAAAAAAAAAACACACATTATGTGCAAATTACTGGCATACCTATTAAACGTTATTTATGAGACATCGCCTTTCCGTAACGATTGGCGGAAGACAAGTCATATAGTGCGCACGCGCATACATGAATTCATAGTTTCACACCGATTTTTTAACTTTTGAATTGCTATTTTGTTAAAGATTTGTAGTACCTAGGTACCCATCTATACTAATATTATAAAGAGGATAGATTTTTTTGTTTGTTTGTTTCTAATAAATAGGCTCCGAAACTACTGGACCGATTTTAACCATTTTTTCACCAGTAGATAGCTACATTATTCCTCAGTAACACAGGCTATATTACTAAAACAACACGCTACCACCAACAGAAGTGGAGCACTAACCAAATACGTAACTTAACGCGATTGAAATAAGCCACGTGAACGAAGTCGCGGGCAACAGCTAGTGTGTAAATAAATTTTGCAATTTCCATCGTTATTTGATCACAATCCAATTTTATTCAAAGTTTTTCAGCATTTTCTCTACATAGTAAAAAACAAAGTCGCTTCCCACCGTCTGTACGCATATATCTATTAAACTACGCAACGGATTTCAACACCGAAATTCTTTAATAGATAGAGTGATTCAAGAGGAGGTATTTTATAGATATAAAACATCACGCTACAACCAACGGGAACAGAGCAATAACCAAAGACATCACTGAACACGGGTGACACCTCTATGTATTGTTGTATATCGAGAAGTACAAAGCCATTATTTTGTACATAGTTACGATACCTACAAGAGATTGAAAGAATGAAAGAGCAAGGCACCTGTATAATATTAAGTAATGTACGACCGTCTGGGACTCCGGCGATAGTCCCCAAATTTAATCTAGACAATCATTGATCTATTTTAAGTTTTAAATGGATGTTCTACTAGTGATTCACAAATTTTTCATTTAATGACTTTTTCATTTTAATGGCTTCATCTTTTACGAGTATCTTTATCAGACGAACAATAAAATCGATATAAAATTTTCTCGTTTGAGACGTAAAAGATGAAATAAATTATATTTGTATGTTTTAATTTAGAAACGAAGGTGTGACCAAAGTTGTTACGTTAATAAAAATGTTATCATAAACCCACTAGTTGTTGGGTGACACTTCCCGTGACCCAAGGGCTGGCTTTTACCTTGGCTAGGGGCTTAGCATTGGGGTGCACGCAGAAAACCTCCACGTTCGGGGGAAAGAGCAGCCGTCGGGCTGGTGCACCCTGGGAACGGCCAATGCTCTCTTCATGTCGGGGAGGGCATTGTCTGTAGCGAATTTCTGCGGGGGAGGGGAGCATGTTGCTCCATGACGGTTTCTCCACGTGTTCCTCGGATAGCAGAGGGCATCATGGAGAAACGTGAGAGACGAGGCCATTTCTAACCGATCGACAGTCGTCGATTTACAAAGGACGTGACCATGCCGCTGCGGTGCAGGCGCACCAAGGCGGCAGTCGTCTCTCTCCTCAAGGAGCACTCCTGAGGAGAGTCTCCGGCGGGTCCGCTGAGTTGGGTTGGCCAAACAGCGGACGAAGGCATGTTTAATGCCGCCGTCGGGGGCTTGGCTTAACCGCCCGGCCCAGAGGAAGGACACCTCTAAGATAAAAAACCCCCAATCCTAAGTTTTGAAGCGCGGCGAGAGGATGAATGGCTGGCGGGGATACCAGTCTCTAGCGCTTCCCCTGTGGGGTACCTGCCGACCCCCTACAGTATTTAGGCTTACCTCGGTACGGGGCACTGCCGGGGTGGACATTTATTCCTCCACTACTCGTGGGATCAGTTATGAATAAACGAAAAATTAAAAACAAAAATAATGTTAGTGATGATTTGGCGGAGAAGGAGCCACTTGCCGATAACGGCAACAAGAGCCGAGGAGGCTCTAGTCCTGGTGAGGACCATATGTCAGATCGGGACATGCGTGGGTGCACCTCCAAATTATGGAGGAAGCGCCAACGCAGCCAGGATCTGGGGTCGACGGGGCTCTCCTCTAGCGAGGAGAACCTGTCGGCTCCCAAAGTAACGACGGCGCGAAGGGGACGAGGCCACGCAGTGGTAGGTGATTCAAGAGCCCGCTTCTTACGGCCCAAGACGCCAGTATCAGTGATGCGACTGGAGAGCGCGGAAAGCGATGGGACCATTCCTGGGGACCTGAGTGGAGACTCCGCTGCGTCTCCGCTGTTGCTGGGAAGCAACAAGGCAGAGGCAAACGCCGCAAAGCGGGCGCAGCGGAAGGCGGTCGCGGCTGATGAGGTCAGCGAGTTGTCCCGGAGGGTCCGAGAGCGGCGCGATGCTCAGGCGGCTGCCGGAGAGAGCCTATCGGCGGTGGCGCTCAGTCGCCAAGTTCTGGATGGTGTGGACGTTGTCTTGAAGGTTGCCACTAAATCTGGCAGCCTGAAGGGCACCTTCACAAAAGCTCTAAAGGAGGCAGCAGAGGGCATTAAGGAGGCAGCTGGGGTCCTCCTTAACCGCACAAGCTCAGAGGAGACGGCGAAGCTATGGGAGGAGAACGGCCGTTTACGAGCCGAGCTCGAGGACCTCAAACGGGAGCTTGCCACTCAGAGGACTGAATGGCAGCAGAGGCCTACTGGTTCTGCGGCTATCGGGTCCTCTCCTGTCTCTGCTCTGCCGCTGTCGATCACACCCTCGGCCCCTACGCCTGCGACAGATACGGAGATCGAAAAGATTGTCCGTATTTGCATGCTGCAGTGTGGGGGTATGATGAATGCCCGTCTGCAGGGCCTGGAGTCGAGGCTCCTACCGGCAGAAACACTCCGGCCACCACTCGCTGCGGATAGGCGGAGAAAGGAGGTGATCGTCACTGCGGACCCTGTTACCACCGGGAAAAATAAGGGGCCCAGGAAGCCCGCCGAGATTACGTCCGCACCCATGGCCCCGGCGACCGCAACCGTTCCGGCCAAGGAAGCTAGGACGACGGTCGTAAAAAGGGGCCGAAAGAAGAAGAAAGTGGTGGTGTCGGCTCTTGCTACGCCTGCACCCGCACCTAAAAGGACGCAGCGGCCGCCAAAAGTGCGTGCCCCACGCTCCGCGGCAGTAGTGGTTACGCTGCAGCCCGGAGCCATTGAAAGGGGCCTGTCGTATAAGGAGGTTCTGACGGAGGCGAGAGCCAAAGTCGCGTTCCCGGACCTGGGAACACCGACCGGCTTCAAAATGAGGTCGGCGATTACGGGAGCGCGGCTTTTCGAAGTGTCGGGTGCCTCGAGCACCGAAAAGGCGGATATCCTGGCCGCCAAACTGAGGGAAGTTCTCAACCCAGATGACGTCCGGGTATCCAGGCCAATGAAGACTGCTGAGCTGCGTGTCGATGGTCTGGATGACTCGACGACGCCAGATGAGGTCGTGGCGGCCATAGCAAAAAGCGGTGGATGTCCGCCCGAGGAGGTGCGAGCGGGCGAGATTCGTACCAACGCTGCAGGGCTCGGCACGATCTGGGTACGGTGTCCAGTGGCGGTGGCGAACAAGGTCGCTGACGCAGGACGACTGTTGGTGGGTTGGGTTGCAGCGAGGGTCAAGCTACTGCAACCCAGGGCAATACGGTGCTACCGGTGTCTGGACATTGGGCATGTCCGGGCACGGTGCACCGCCGAAATAGACCGCAGCGAGCAGTGCTATCGTTGTGGTCAGCCCGGCCACAAGGCGGCCCAGTGCACCGCCACACCAAACTGCAGCCTCTGTACTGCTGCAGGGAGGCCCGCGGGGCACAGAGCTGGCGGGAAAGCCTGTGGCGCGCCCGCCCAGAAAAAGAAGAGGGGTGCAGCGAAGGCCGTGGGGGCTCTTTACCCCCCCCGCGGCCTAGCTGCCCTGCGGCCGACTCCCGGCCAAGGAATGATGCTGAGGAAATGGACTGTGTATAATGGCACTGCACCATTTCCTCCAGGGCAATATCAACCACTGTGCCAGAGCTCAGGATCTCTTGCTCCAGAGCATGGCAGAGTGGTCGATTCGTGTGGCGGTGATTGCCGAGCCGTATTTTGTCCCCCCCAGGGATAACTGGGCGGGTGACCTAGACGGATTGGTGGCCATCATCGGCGGGGCTCTTGTCAACCCGTCTCGAGGTCACGGCTGGGTGGCCGCCCTCGTGGACGGCATTGGCACTGTTGGGGCATATTTTTCGCCCAACAAGACCCTCGCCGACTTCGAGAACTTCCTTGTCGAGTTGGGTGCCGTCGTTGGCCGTTACCACCCTCGTCCGGTGCTGTTGCTCGGGGATCTCAATGCCAAGTCTGCGGCCTGGGGATCCCCGGTCACCGATGCGAGAGGCGAGGCATTGGAGGAGTGGGCGATTACGACAGGCCTGGTCGTCTTAAATCGGGGTTCGGTCCTCACGTGCGTACGGCAGCGGGGCGGATCAATAGTGGACGTGTCGTTCGCTAGCCCCGCTGTCGCGAGCCGTGTCCGCGACTGGCGTGTCGCTGCAGAGGTGGAGACGTTGTCGGATCATCGATATATCCGTTTCGACGTCTCCGCCCAGAGTGCTGGAGGCCGCAGGCCATCTGCCCCGCGAAGGGACGGCCCGCGCTGGTCGCGTAAGCGCATCGACAGGGAACTTCTCGAAGAGGCTGCTATTTTCCAAGCCTGGATCCGGAAATCGGCATCGAACGGACCCGTCAACGTCGAAGGGGAGGCGCAGTGGTTCCACGGGGCTATGACGGTTATATGCGATGCGTGCATGCCCCGGGTACACACAGAGTACACAAGGCGCCAGGTGTACTGGTGGTCTGCCGAGATCACACATCTGCGTATTGCGTGCGTGGAGGTCAGGCGCCAGTACACCCACTACCGGAGGAGACGTTTTCGGGTCCCTGATGAAGAAACCGCGCTGTATGACGTGTACCGCGCGGCGAAAGAGGCTCTGTGGTTGGCCATCGGCGAGGCGAAGACGCGAGCCAGGGAGGAGATGTTGGAGACTCTAGAAGTGGATCCGTGGGGCCGCCCCTATCGTGCGGTTCGCGGGAAACTTCGAGCGGCAGCGCCCTCACTTACAGAGAGCCTTCAACCCGAGCTGCTAGAGGAGGTGGTCACAGCTCTCTTCCCGGCAAGAGCGGAACACATTCCGCCGCTGATGGCATTGTCCACTGCCATAGAGTCTGAAGGCGAGAACGCCAGCGTCCCAGGGGTGACACAGGCAGAGATGAGGGCAGCCGTGATGCGGCTCCGGGCCAAGAATGTTGCTCCGGGGCCCGATGGGATTCACGGCCACGTGTTAGCCCTCGCTTTGAAGGAGCTGCAGCCCCAATTGAGAGGACTTTACTCAGCGTGTCTCGAGCAAGGCCAGTTTCCTACTCAGTGGAAATCTGGTCGTTTGGTCTTGCTCAGGAAGGCGGGGCGCCCTGCGGACTCGCCGTCCGCGTACCGGCCCATAGTGTTGCTAGACGAGGTAGGCAAGCTGTTCGAGCGGATTATCGCCGCCCGCCTCGTCGGCCACTTGTGCAGGGAGGGGCCGGACCTGGACGATAGCCAGTTCGGCTTTCGCCAAGGACGCTCCACCGTCACCGCGATATCGCGAGTGAGGGTCCTGGCGGAGGAAGCAGTGTCCCGGGGTGGGGTGATGTTGGCGGTGTCCTTGGACATCTCCAATGCTTTCAACACCCTGCCCTGGAGTTGTATTCGGGAGGCACTGCGCTATCATCGCGTGCCTCCCTACCTCCGCCACATCGTTGGGGCTTATCTGTCGGAGAGGTGTGTCACCTACATGGGACGTGATGGCAGTTATCAGCACCAAATGTCGTGCGGTGTTCCACAGGGCTCGGTTCTGGGCCCGCTTCTGTGGAACATCGGGTACGACTGGGTGCTGAGGGGCGAGCTCAGTCCGGGGGTAGCCCTTACATGCTACGCAGATGACACCCTGGTCACTGCCCGGGGGAGCTCGCATCGGGAAGCAGCGTTGCTGGCGACGGCTGCGGTCTCACAGGTGGTAGGCCGCATACGCCGCCTAGGCCTAGAGGTGGCCCTCAGCAAGTCGGAGGCCATGGTGTTTCATGGCCCCCGGCGGGTGCCACCACCCGGATCACACATCGTGGTTGGAGGGGCTCGAATCGCTGTCGAGTCTACCATGAAGTACCTGGGATTGGTGCTCGACAGCCGGTGGGACTTCGGGCCCCACTTCCGGCGGCTGGCGCCCAAGTTGCTGGGCGCCGCTGGCGCGCTCTCAACCTTGCTTCCCAATTTGGGGGGCCCGGGAACCGCCTGCAGGCGGCAATATGTCGGGATCGTGCGATCGATGGCCCTGTATGGGGCCCCGATTTGGGCGACTGACCTGACGGCCAGCAGCATCACTGTTCTGCGGAAACCGCAGAGAGTGATGGCCGTCAGAGTCATAAGGGGTTATCGTACGATCTCCTACGAAGCGGCTTGCGTTCTAGCTGGATCCCCGCCCTGGGACCTGGAGGCGAAGGTACTCGCGTCACTGTACCGGTGGCGCGAGGAAGCGCGGGCGCGTGGCGAGCAGCCGATGCAGCGCCAGTTTGAGCTGCGTCGATCGCAGCTTCGCGAGGTCCTGGTGGCGGAATGGCGGGACAGGCTTTCACGCCCTTCTGCCGGCCTCATCACCATTGAGGCGATCCGGCCGGTACTAGCGGATTGGCTCGGGAGAAGGCACGGCTCCCTGACGTTTCGGGCGACGCAGGTGCTCTCGGGGCATGGCTGCTTTGGGAAGTACCTATGTCGCATAAACAGGGAGCCGGACGCCCGGTGTCACCACTGCGTGGACTGCCGGGAGGACACGGCGCGGCATACGCTATCAGAGTGTACCGCTTGGGAGGAGCCACGCCGTGCCCTCATATCTGAAGTAGGCAGTGACCTGTCGCTGTCGGCCGTCGTCACTTCGATGGTCGGCAGTGAAGAGTCCTGGGACGCGGTGATCTCTTTCTGCGAAACGGTCATCTCGCAGAAGGAGGCTGCGGAAAAGGAGAGAGAGATCACAACCTCTCTTCCAACCCGCAGCAGGCGCACCGGGCGTCGGCGGAGGGCGGACAACGCCCTCTTCCGGCCCCCCTGAATGGGTCCAGGGGTGGCGGACTTGGGGACGTCCGTTACCCCCTATTCAACTGGACCCGAGGCGGCGGCGCGTAGTGTTCCACGCGCGCCCCTATTTGACGTCGTGGAGGGAGTTCCAACACCTCACTCCCTCCCTTGACCTGAGGAGGCCCGTAGTGGCGGACCGGCACCAGTCGGGGATCGCGGAAGGCGCATCAGTTCCCGGGATCCCCGGCGTAAGTGTGGGAAGGGAACACTGGGGTGGTTTTTAGTCAGTAAGAGTCTGACAGACCCCTCCGCCCTCCCCAGGGCGGTGGACATCCATGAGGATTTTCCACCCCGGCAACAAAAAAAAAAAAAAAAAAAAAGGGGCTTAGCATTGCCATCCAACCTGACAATGTCGCTAGTCTTTTGGGCACATTTCCAGTTGACGGTGATGCAGAGGAATTTTTTGATGACATATTTTAGTTTCTTTTTTTATTATTATGATTGTTTTTTATCTTATATTAAGTCTGTATAAATTGTACATAATTATGAATATTAATTAGATGAAACCTACTAGAGGTTCGAAAAGCCCCAAGATGTTACGAAATGTATAATTACTTAGTATTCCAAGATACGATGTTATTCAGTGAAATTGTTAAATTTCGAAGAGCAACTACGCGCTTTATTTACAAAGCAGTTGGCTTTCGCAAATAACGGTCGAGACAGCGCATGGCTTGAATATGAGTGAACTTTTACTTGAACACTTCTGCATTCTTTGATTTTGTGCAACAAATGCGACATGTTTATTCATGGTCATGTTTTTGGGTTGTTCAGAATACATAATACTTATGTCGAAAAAATGTTTACGCGTTTATTTCTGGAAAACTATAGGAACACTGTTTTGCGAGTATAACTGTTCCACTTGCATATCATTAATTCTGCAATTTTTTATTTTATTTTCTTAAGTTGTTGGAGATTGAAAACATTTAGTTTGGAAATAATAACAATATATTACTTACCAGCCTAATATTGTGCTACTACAGGGCTAAGGCCTCTTCTCATACAGAGAAGGCACGGGCATGGCATTGATCACCACGCTTGCCCAAGGCAGATTGAGATGTCAAACTTATATCGAATTATGAAAATATCAAGGTGTCCTCACGATGTTTTTCTTAAACAATGACAGTGATGTCCAAGACAAACTTAGAAAGTACACATACATTGAAAAGTCCACATTGGTATTTGATCGGTATGGAACCCAGAATCTCATGTAGAAAAACCTTAACTTAGGTCATCATGACCACCGTTGGTTTGGTTTGATATTAAACATTATTAAATTGTTTAATTGAAATACTTTCTTTCCGCAAACAACAGGAGTAAAACAAAGCTGTTCAAAGCACATCACAAAACTTCGCTCGCTTATAACTATAGGCAATAAAATGTTAGCTTCTGCATGTGAGATGCACCTTTATACCGCGATTACGCAATATATACGCTGCAATCTTGTGCGTGACATCGTTAGTAAGCAGGAAGGCAGACGGCAAGAAATACTGCTGCGACAGTTTGGACGTGTTAAGCGGACTCTGTTACTTAAGAAGCTATCAACAGTCACTGGAAAAACACCCGGATCTGTGTGCCTAGGTAATCCTATTTATTATTTTTGATTTTAGGACCATTAGGTGCCTAGGTGCCTAGGTTACCTAACATAAGTAGGAGACATACATATATACTGCACTGGCTGTGGTTTTTTTTTTTTTTGGGGGGTGGGAAATCATCAAATAACTTCTCCCGCCCTGGATGGGGCGGGAGGGAGTGTCAGACTTTTACTGACTAAAACCCACCCATGTTCCTTCTTGTGCCCTTTGCGTTCTGGGGGCGCGGTATCTCTTACGAACAACCCGCAGCCCCGGCAGGCATCGGCCCTCAGTGGCCCCTTCCTTTGCTGATATCTCTTTGAGGCGCTCGTGGAACACGAAGGCGCCGTCGACACGGCCTGTCGTTATGCAACGTAAGAACGGTGAGCTACCCATGGCTCACCGTCCACAGGTCCGTATCTACGGTGGCCGGGAGTCGTCTCGCGACTGGCTGTGGTTGACTGTCCCTTTGGTCTTATGGTCGCAAGCGCGACTGTTGAGCGTGGACTCCTGGGTTCGATTACTACTTTTTAGTAGTAGCAGAGCTGTTTGTAAAGGAGCTCTGTATGGGTGCCGGTGTAATTACAGGTACATGAGTCATTTCGCCTTTGTCCCTGGGATGGCAACGCATTTGCAAGGCGTCTAGTATTGCACTTGTCTATAGGTAGTGGTGACTACCTAACATCAGGTGGCCTGTCGCATTGTTTACCATCCCATGACTTAAAAAATAAACTTCGGGCAAAAAGTGTTATTTAACGTCATTTATAGTGCGCACTGCAAATCAGTGGAACTCTCTACCCGCGTCTGTATTTTCAAACGCATTCAACCCTAATTTCTTCATAGAGTGAACAGGCTTATTCTGGGTGAACTCACTCCATCGTCGACTTTGTCACCTCTGACCTAGAGTCATTAGCTTACACATCTCGAATTAAAAAAAACTGAGTGTACATTCTGGGTGTACATTCTACACCTCTGCCTAACCCTTCGGGGAATACAGGCGTGATGAGATGTGGTTAATTATATCAATGGGCCCAAAGCTGTCCTGTACTAGGCCAGTAGGCCCCACCAGACTTTGTTAGGTATCATAGTAGGCGGTAAGTGGTTAAGTTTTGTAGTTTGGTAGAATATCATAGCGTTAGCGGTAGGTTAGTTAGTAAACTAGTCTGGCTATCATTATTATCTGTATTATAATAATATTTTGTAATTAACATTCTGAATTTCAGTTTTGCGACATGTACCTTTGAGCACACAATATTAGGTAATGCTGTAACTGAAGTATGGGATTAAATACATTAAATACACTTATTCAGATCAATTTAGCTTTTGTCCATAGGAAACACTATTCCAGTAGGTACGGAGATGCGTACGCATGCATTCAGCTTTCCACGTCTGAACGGGTCTAATATAAAACAGGCGTATTGCTGAAAAGCTGAATTGAGCTCAATAAGTGTAGTAAGTCCCTAATATGTAAACACTCAGTACGCACCAACTTAAATACATTATCTCAGACGAATACATGAGGATTCAATCAGATGTTTGACCGTGTCTGATTATCATTTTTAGAAAACACATCACGCAATTTCTTGATGTTTCTATTCCAATTGTTCGGGGTATAAAACGTTACGTGCTTGGGCTTTTCACAGAATGACCGATGACGGCCCCGGCAAGCGGTGACGCACAATACCACCGACCTCTTAAAAGTGCCTCGTAAAATAAGTACGTATTGCTACGTTTAGAAAATATCATTACCATTCATTCCATCTTCTCCAATCTTTTCTCTCGAACAGTTGACAGTTTATAAAAGGAAAATAAAATTAAATAAAAGGCATTTAAAACATTTCAATCAATTTGTAGTGTAGAAGTCACGCAAGTGAAAGCGCATATCACAATATTGCTTCTACTAAGTAAACAGAAGGGGAGCGGAGTAAACTATTACTAAAAATTTGCGACTCATTTTGGAGTGGTGTTAAAAAAATATTGTGATTTGTATATATAATTTCTTTTGTATGTTTATTTCTTGTGAAAACTTTCGTAATGGCCCAGTTATTAAGACCCTGTCTCTCGTACAGCCAAATGCGCAGTCAAATGTTTTTAAGGGATATGCGATGCCAGTACGCCCACTCACTACATGTAATGAAAATATACTTAGTTAATAATACCAACTTACACTTTTGTATACTCCTTAAAAGCGAAAATTTTCTGAAGTAGTTACATGTTCAACGATTTAATTTAAATAAACTTAGAAAAATATTTTAGTAAGCAGTAGTAAACTTGGCAAGTTACCAAATGTTAATTTTCGTTTTTACCATAATTATGCAATAAGTAATCCCCTACCACCTTATTTCTTTATTAGTCGGGAGTGTTCTTAGGTATATTTAGTGGAAATTGGTTCAGCGGTTTCAAAGTTATCAGCTCTTTTGTTAGCTGCGGTAGGGATTTTTATTTTTCTGTCAAGGGTTACTCAAAATTTTTAATTTTGTGTTTTTATAAACAAAATTCGATTTATAAATATCTTTTAGTACAGCTTTTCTTTGTATACTCCATTGCTTTCTTGTTAATTTACGGAAATGGCAATTAAGAAGCGTGTACTCGGTGGCATTGTAAACAATAACAGCATCGGGAACTATCTCAGACTCTTTCTTCAGTACGATATAAGCAACACGCATCACAGGTGAATGCAATCTTAAACTCAAGGATTTTAAAGTTTAATTTACTTTGAAATGCTATGTTGAGATGCAAAGTGTATTTGGATGATTTGCCAGACTAATTTGACCTTGATTCCGTGGTATGGGAGCTGACTCTCGACGACCATTGTGTGATTTTCATTCACTTTTTACTAAGTCTTAGACGCGATAGTATCACACTTCTTGGCGTCAAGTCGTTTGTATAGGAATAAGTGATCTCATCTTTAATTAATTGTATATTTTAATACGTAATCTGTTAGTAAAATAAGTGCACTGATATAAAAAAATGTGATCTTATCACAAATTTAATTTTTTCCAAAATAGACTAAATAGTTTCTAACTTACGATTCTCTATCACCATATCACATAAAAACACACTGAAAAGAGGACATAACCTCTATGGAAATAGTCAAAGAATGTCAAAATGACGCGCAATTCTTACTGCAAAACAGTTTTTAATGATTTCTTTGTTAACAAGATATATCTTATTTATACAATTAGTATTCAATAGTTTCACACCATTTTCGATTAGTGTAAAAACATACCAAGTGCAACGTATTAATGAAACCACCTATATGGTAACAAGTTTGCCTGAATTTGAAAATGATTATCGCAAACGTTTTAGCGACAATAAAAGTACAAAAACGACTGGAGAAGTTAATCTTAATGATAATGTGAGGTATACCGACATCTTTGAGCCCACGATAAGCACTGTCACAGTTGGTGAAAAAAGAGATAAGGTAAAGCCGAAGACCGTAACCGCCGAGTTTATTAAAAAAGCTAGAGAAAGATACTTCCGCACTTACTATGCAACTGTGAAGAATTCTTCGGATAGTTTACTGCCACATAGGATCAGTCCTTATTTGGTGGAGATCGCTAATAATAGTAAGAATGTAAATACCTTTTTGAGCCGTAATCTAATGACAGCGAGGCACCTCGCTATGTTATTAATTCATCATACATCCAAAGGCAGAGGGAATCCAAAGAGGCATGATATTTTTTTTGACCAAGTCAAAAGGAAAACTCGAAGTATTACAAAGATGAGACATAAGCCATTTTGGTCAGGTTCATCTTGGAAACATTTACCCAGCTAATCAAAATCTTACCTGGCTTACTTGTAAAAAAAAACCGTTTTTAGGAAGAATATAACAATGAATTTGCTAGATAAACTAGCATCAATATTTCACGCAGGTATAATTTCCAAATGCATTTTGACTCGGGTTTGAGTTTCGACATCGAAATGGCCTTTAGCAGCAATGGGATACGTTGATTTTCATTAACCATAGTTGGTTACCACAACATTGTTACTTTATGCTATAATATATATTAAGTATGTCAAGTTTTGTAACAATACAAATTTTTGTTTTGTAAATAAAAATTGGAATGTATTATGTTTTTATTTTCAATGGATATCATAAGTAAATAATCTCATGTTGTACACATTAAAACATTTTTACAGTAGGTTATCTAAGCGGCACAAGCGTATTCTGTTGTACAATAATTGTGGATGGGGTCGAATACTGAAACACTGGGACATGTATACTCATTCAGAACGAAAGTTCCATCACCTAATAACACACAATTATAGTAAGTTTGGCAAGTGGTGTCGGCGCTATTGGCGAATCTTCCAGCTGAAGAGCATGTGAAAGCAGTGGAGCCTGAATCCGAAGAATCCGTTGGACAATCGTAGTCAAAGTCACATATAGTTGAGTCCGGATTATAATGGGACTTATCTGGACATATGTACTTTGTTTCCTGGTAACTACCATTTTCATTTTGAACGCATTCTATATAACTAGAACAATTAGTAGAATCTGGGTCGGCGAGGAATCCTTGTGAAGTGCATAAGGATGTCGAGTTTGTCGCATTGTCGGTTGTATCTGAGCCGTCACTTGAATCTGTTGGACATTCGTAGTCGAAGTCGCATATTGTTGTATTAGGATTGTAATAGGACTTGTCAGGGCATGTATAATTTGTCTCTGTAAAATCGCCATTTTCATTTTGAACACATTCTATATAGCTGGAACAATTGGCAGAATCTGGGTCGGCGAAGTATCCTTGTGAGGAGCAGAAACATGTCGAGTTTGTCGTTTTGTCGGTTGAATTTGAGCTCTCACTTGAATCTGTTGGGCATTCGTAATCAAAATCACATATAGTTGTGTCAGGATTATAATGGGAGTTGTCAGGGCATGTATATTTTGTTCCCATAAATCCACCATTTTCACTTTGAACACATTCTATATAACTGGAACAATTTGTAGAATCTGGGTCGGCGAGGAATCCTTGTGAGGTGCAGAATGATGTCGAGTTTGTCATATTATTATCAGTTGAATTTGAGCCGTCACTTGAATCCATTGGACATTCGTAATCGTAATCACATATAGTTGTGTCAGGATTATAATGGGATGTGTCCGAACATGCGTACTTTGTTTCCGTGTAATTGCCATTTTCATTTTCAATACATTCTATGTAACCAGTACAGTCGGTGGAATCTGGATCAGCAATAAAGCCTTGTGAGGTACAAATGGAAGATGAATTTGTAGTGTCAACTGTTAGTCCTGTGGTCGTGTTTGTCGAGAAACTGGTAGTAGTCTTATTTGAAATATCAGACGTTCTAAAGGAAGTCGTGACATCTGAACTGTTTTTAGTTATAATAGTCATAATAGCCTTCCTCGTGTCCTCAAGAGATGTCGTTTCAATAACATCAGTACTGTTTAAAGTTGTAGTAGAAATAGTAGTGTCGTTACCATCAATAATAATTGTTGTGATTGTAGTATTAATATAGATTACTGTAGTTATTACATCGGTGATATCATTTGTTATTATGTCTTCTGTACTATTTGTGTAACTAGTTACATTAGTCACAATTGTGGTTTCAGTTATATTTGTTACATTGTCCTCTACTGTCATAGTCATATTCATAGTTGTAATCGTAATCACAGTTACGTTGTCAGTAGCATCTGTAGTAATCGTTGTACTCGTAGTGTCAGTATTATTGTTTGTAATTGTAGAAGTGTTCGTATCAATAACTTCAGTTATATTCCTGAAGGCATTGGTATCGGTAGAATATGTTGTATCTATTTCTTCTGAACTCCTTGTACGTGTCGTGTTCTTATTAGCAAATGAACTTATAGAATTAGTGTTGTTTAAAGTTGAAGAGTCAGAAGGTTCCTCTGAGCTACTTGAACTATTCGTTGGAACTGATGTACTTGATGAGCTTGAATTAGTTACCGTTGATGTAAGGTTTGATAACTTATCAATTTTATTGGCAGTATTTGAACTATCACTAATGGAACTGGTTAACGACGTTTCAGCCACGGTATAATTCGATTTTAAAGATTCTGATTTTGCTGTTGAATTTAAATTGGACGTCGTACCTGAAGTTATAATGTCTGTAATATTTCCTGAACTTGATGAATCATTAACGTCGGTGTTAAATAATGAATTTTTTGAACTTGTGTAATTAGATGAGGTCGATATAGATGCGTCCATTTCACTGGAAGAATTTTTACTACCTTCGGTATTATTTGAACTTGTGGATTGTACTATTTCCAATGTTGATGAATCCGAATTTTCAGTGAAATTTTTTGATCCAGAAGTGGCAACTGTAAAGAATGTATTCGAAGAATATTCGAACTCTCTCTGGAAATCTTCTGAAGAATCGTTAGAATCTGTAATATTCTTGGTTTCTGTAAATGCAGAAATGTTGGAATATCCTTCATCGTACAATTTATCAGTAGTAATAGTTGAATTTATAGTTTCTGAAACAGATGATTCTGTAACATTTGATGAATTTGAAGAAGTTGCGGTATCGAAATTAGACGTAAAATTTTCTGAACTCGTAAAATTTGACAATGATGACATTAAATTATGTGATGTATACGATGAATTTGAAATATTTTCTGCATTAGTTAAATTTACGTAATTAGTACTTTCTAGAATTGAAGAATTTGATGCTTCTGTGATGTTAGTTGAGTTTTGAATTACGTCTGTAGATGTCGCATTTAATAAATATTCTGATTTTAAACTAGAATCTTCTGCAAAATCACTAGAGTTTGTCAAACTGACGGTATCTAAAGTTTGTTGCGTAGCTTGCTCGTTAAAATTGTCTGTATAGTCAGTTGAGCTCGTCATATTTGCCGTGTCTGATGAAGAGTTATTTTTAATCCTGACAAACCTTTCTGCAATTGTGTTTTCTGAATTGTAAGTTGTATTCGTTGATGTTGTAGTATTTGATTCAGAAGAAGTCTGTTCATCTGTAACGGCAGAAGAGTTTGTTACGTCTGATGTATTTGTTAAAATGGTTGAGTTTGAAGATTCCAAAGTAGAAGAATTCAGACTCTCTGTAGAGTTAACTGAATTTTCGGAATCTGAGGCAGATGTAGAATTTAATTTATATTCAGATTTCAATTTAGAAATCTCTTCAGAATCGCTTGAATTTGAGGTTTGAATCGTATCAAGAGATGTTCTTATATTTTGCTCGTTGGAATTTTCCGTTACATCTGTCGAGCTCGTTGTGTTTGCAGTACCTGATGTCGAATTATTCGTTGTAATTGTTGAATTTATTGAAGCTGCAGTTTTAGAATCAAACGTCATATTTGATAATTCCGAAGAATTTGAAGTGGAAGAAATCCGAATATCTAACTTCTTTGATGAGTTTTTTTCTTCAGAAATATTTCTAGAATTCGTCATGTTTGAAATTTCTAAAGACGTAGAATTTAAATCGTCTGTGATATTTGCTGAATCTACAGTTACTAATTCAAAAACTGTTCTTGTAGAATTTTCAGAATCCAATGTAGACGTATCGGAGGTATCGTCAGATATTGAAATATTGGAAATTTCTAAACTGCTGTTTAAAGAATTGTAATATGCACAGCCTGAGCCGTTTTTCGAGTTTGTTAAGTTAAAACTGTTTGAAATTTCAGTCTCAGCAGAATTTAACGAATTTATTGAACTCCTTGTATCTGTGTCAAATGTAGAGTTTGTTAAGGTCGTAGTATTAACTGAAGAAGAAATTAAATTATCGGTAAAGATTGATGAATTGGAGGTGACAATTGCAATTGTAGAGTTTGTAAAATTTGCTTTATCCAAAATGGAACCATCTAAAATGTCTGTTAAGTTTATGAAACTTGCAGACTCTGAAACTGACGTCATATTTGATGAACTCGTGGAATTCGAATAAGAATCTTCTGTGCTGTCTTCTGAAGTCCTTACAACAGTTGCATATAATTGGTCAGTCGTGTTAATTGAGCTTTCAATATCTGAATCCGAAGTCAAATTTGTAGAATTAGCATAATTAGAAGTAAGTGTGCTCAAAGTATCCGTAGAATTGGTAACATTGGCAGTGTCTGAGGTAGATGTAGACAACAATGTCGCTGTCGTATTTGCTTCAGATGTAACGTCAGTGTTTGAAGAATTAACTATGCCTACTAAATTCTCCGTAGATGATAGTTCCGTCGTATTAGCGGAATACGTAGTGGATGCATCATCAGTACTTGATGCATCAGTTATGTTTGTGGTTTTCGTTGCATTTGTCGTACTCACTGAAGTCTCATTAGTCGTTAAACCAGTTGAATTTGATAGACTTGTTTTGTTTGATGACGACTGGCTGTTGCCATTTGAAGATGTCTGAATCGTTGCAGCGTGAATATTCCATACTGTTACGAATATCTGAAAATGAAATTACTTATTAAAAATCAAATCTACTGTATTTGCAGAAGGAAACTTATTCTTACTAGTTACCCAACTACGGCGAAGTCAAAAGCAGAGTATGATTTTGACCGGTATATATGTATGTGGGTATGCATACCCACATACATACATAAGAAAGGAGATGTATGCAGATGAGACTTCTATACTTCTTATCATTAATGATAACAAACGAGGTATCGTTGGAAGCGTTTTGATTATCTACTGGTTTTAGCCAATGAAAATCAAAATGGAGCTGATACAAAACAAGTACCAATTTAAAAAAATCAATTACAGTAATTAAATCATGTCTAATGAAGGGTCTTAATAAGCGCATTTCAAATAGGTATATAATTTATACACTATAATCATTTAAATACATATTTATAAAGTAAAAATCTAAAACACGACTACTGAGAAATCAAACTATAAAATTATGAAACAAGTCATTATTCTCATCTAAAATTGTTATTGCTAGTGATGTGCAGAGGATAGTTTTAGTCAGAGAACAAATAAACCCTTATTAATTATATGTAATTTAAAAGTAATATTTTTTTAATAATATTGTTAAATATTCCTTATGTTTATTGTTAAAAAATAAGTGGCTCGATGGTTTCATATCTATAATAACTTGTATACTTAATGCAAATAATAAGAAAAAGGTACTTACGAGAAATACAGCGACGGTAATATTTCTTCGCATCGTGAATTTCTATTTTTTTTCTTCAAGCACTGAAGAATATATACTAAGATCAAGAGATAATGTAGTTATCTCGTTATTCTTAAGTTAATAGCATTAATAAAAAGATAGTATTCATGACGGTTCGGAATATTTCACATTATCTGACTTTGTTTCCGAATTTTAAATTAATTATAACTGTAAGTGAACCGTATACCCAAGTAAATATTCACAAACAGTCATTACTACTGTAAGCCTTGGCGTCCAAATAATTTGAACGTTAACAGCGGAACTAATACATCGCGGTACTTCTACATAAGAAGAATTGTAGTACTAACAAGGATGGTGTTGAATACAGATTAATCATCTTCAATTATTATTCACTTTGAACATTACACTTATAATAACTTGTATAACTAAAGCTTGCCGAGCCCGCCTGTGGATTCCTATATTTTAAATGAGAAATGAAAATAACAATTCAACATTATCACGCACGTTATTAAAATCTGGTGTCAGAGACGTAATTATGTGTTCAATATTGACATTACACCGACTCAGTAATAAATTACTTATGGCTCATTGCTTTCGTGTTTGTGCATAATCAAATATAAGCGTTAAATTAAAGCACGTACTGAAAACAGCATTGGTTACAAACGAGAAATGTAATCGTTGAAAAATTAATGACTTTTATTTGTCATTATTTTCATAAACATAAGTTGGCCGCGGCCATTTATTGTTGGCCATTCATCCAACATTCGTCTAGTTTGTTTTAATTCAAGTTTATTTTGTTGCTCAGATTAGTTCGACACAACAAAATGCTATATTGTAATTCCATAACATACAATGGTTTGGTCGACTGGTGGAGAATGCCTAAGGCATTAAGTCCGCTGTTGCGCGTTTTGTTGCATAAAATTTAAATATATATAATATGTACAAATATTTCACAAATACAAATAGGTACATATCCTACCAGCTCTATTAAAAAATCTGTCAGCTGAATTAACAAGCGTCCATAACAATCCTAGCTCTGTAAACTACCTAAATTCAAATAGTTTATTCATTTATTGATTTTATTAATAATACACTTTTTTATACAATAAGTATACTGGGCTCATTTAAATAATTACAACTTGCTTGACTTTTTATACTTATTTGATTTTCAACACGCCACTGGAACAGTCTCTTCTGGACCTGATATGACCGTTTCATTGAGCAGCCTATGTTAGAGGACACACATAAGTGTAGGGAGAGGTGCATTTCCCTATCTTCTGATTAAACAAGGAAATGCCGGGACAAACGTAATTATAAGAAAAAAAGGATTCATTGCCGTCCGTGGCCCCCACATATACGCAGAGCGTGTAGTTCCTGCAGGTTTTTACAGTTTTATCGATGAACCGGCCAGTGTCATTGCACACTACAGCTCCATGAGCTTCCATGACCAAAACATATAACACCTAAAAATAAATAACCTTTATTATGTTCGCGAAAGAAGTTCTGAAGGTACACGACTGGCGATTATATGCTGTCGACGAAATATTGATAAGTATTTGTTTAAAAAAAACACAAAATTAAAAATGTTAAGTAACCCCGGACAGAAGCAAGAACAAGCAGAACAAAAATCAAGCTACGGTGCTTACAAAAGATCTGATAACTTTGGAACCGCTGAACCGATTTCCATCAAACAAAGCTAAAAACACTCCTGACTAATAACCCTATCAAACACAAAAAACAAAATAAAAATCGGTTCAAGCGTTCGGGAGCTACGATGCCACAGACAGACACACACACACACAGACACATCAATCTTATAACACCCGTCGTTTTTACGTCGGGGGTTAAAAAGAATTTTGACAAAAATTATTCCTAATAATCTGTCTTCATATTTGTATTAATTTATATAGGTAATAGGTAAATTCTGTTTACTTACAATAAATATGACGATACCTTTCCTTACAAACATCTTAGGAACGGTTCCTGACGAGACTATATGTTCTAACATTGCGTACTTATCTATAACATATTTATACTAAAACAGAAACAATGGATAATGATAAATTAATAAACCATGGGATTTAACAAGATTAACATAAACTTACTTTGATAATCTAAATTGTCCTGTTGTTTTTCATGTTGCATTATCTCTAGCAATTTGCATAATGTACTACCTAGTCATGAAATCTTATGTGGTTCTATTCATCTGTTGTTGTTTGGTATATTCTGGTACTCTTTGTTCAGTTACAAGAATGACCCACAACCAGTAGTAAGATATTTAATTACTAGCATTAAAGAACCGAATATAAGAATTCCTCAAAACTTTGCAGTCGAAATTAATAACAAGAATAGAAAAAGAACAATTATACAAAAAAATCGGGAATATGATTTTTTGATGGAATTTTCAAACGTTGCTTGAAAGGTACAAACCCTGACATTTGAAACTTTAAATATTATCAAAGTTTATTTCTGTCATCCTACTAAATCTAATGCCTGTAGATATCGTTCACATATAAAATTATCAGGGACAAGTTCGTTGCTTATCATTATTGCGGAACCAGTTAAGGGCATGACTAATTTACGAAACGTGTAAGACAATAATATTATTTAAATTTCTTTAAATATGTTTATTAATAAAAGAAATAACAAATGAATTAATTGGGCTCTAAGCTCGTACATAACAATTTCAGCACCTTCGTTAGGATAAGTAATAGACACAAAATGAAGTGTAAATTACATAATATATTCATCATTTTTTCAAACATAAAAGAAAAGTATCACGTTTACCAACAAGTAAGGCTAGAGGGTAGTTTTATGATCGTAACCCTCATCATCTATTTAAAATAAAATATTGCCGGTACATAATTATAAGGTACACGTATATGTTGCAGTGCATAGAGCCGATGAAGGATTAAACAAAGAAGTAGTGGGACAAGTGTAATTATACTGAGTAAACGTCCCATCACCCAAAAGTACACAGTAGAAATAAGTTTGACAGGTGGTGTCAGCAGTATTGGCAAATCTACCGACAGTGGTACACGTAAAAGTGGTTGTGCTGGTGCAGTTGTAAGTAGAATCACAAAACGTCGTATTTGGGTTGTAAAATGTAGTATCTGGGCAAGTGTATGTCGTTTCCGTGTAGGTCCCGTTGATGTTGACACATTCTATGTAAGAAGAGCAATTTACAGCGTTAGGGTCAGCGATGAACCCATCAGCTGTGCAAATCGAACTTGTGGTGTTGGTAGTGTTGGTGGGGCAAGTGTAGGTGGAGGTGCACTGGGCTAGGGTGGGACTAAAGAGTGAGGTGGTGGGACAGACATAGTCATAGGAGACGTAGGTGTTGTTGCTGCTCACGTAGACGCAAAGTGTATAGTTCTGGCAGGTCGGGTCGTCGGGGTCTGCTTGGCGACCAGCTCCAGTGGATGTGCAGTTTACGACCGCATGCGCCTGCCATGCGCACACAGACAGCATCTAGGAAATCAACAGCCGTGGTTAGGCATATAATTTCTTTTTTTTACAGTCTGTTAACTCAAGAGTCGTCATGAACAAAATCTACCCTTTTCAACACATACAATGCAAATGAACTATTCTTTTAGATTCGAGTTTCAAATGGAGGATGCAATATAAAGGTAAAAAAAAAGTTTATCTATAGAAATTACTTAGATTTTTGCAACATGGAAAATGGATACTCACAAAAACAATAATGATGATCTGTTTAGCCATTTTTGTGCTGTGAATAAACCGGCGCCGAAATTCAGGCTTTATACCTTCCAAGGATTGTAAACTTGGATACTCAGAATTGTAAAACGTCAATTATCTGACCGTCTCAAAATTGTTGGATTATCTGATGGATTATCTCCTTCATTACCTTCGTAACGTAATCCACAAAAAAATGGCTAAACTTGAATTCTTTCCCTGACGTCATCACTTAATCAAATTAACGTTCTTTCTCTTACTCGCCTTTTACTTTCATTAGTTTCATGCTCATCTTTCAGACTACATCTAGATCAACGATTATGTATTTATCTTACTTAAATTTTATCCACACGATAGTTGAGTCACTATCCAGCATTTTTATATAGACCTTTATTGCAGGACCTGTAGAATATATTCTACATGTCCTGCAATATAGGTCACCCCAAGTGTCGCCACATGAT
The DNA here is from genome assembly GCA_947462355.1 of Caradrina kadenii. Lineage (NCBI taxonomy): Eukaryota > Metazoa > Arthropoda > Insecta > Lepidoptera > Noctuidae > Caradrina > Caradrina kadenii. The sequence continues at coordinate 5,519,261 of OX381677.1, read as the reverse complement.
GGATGATTTTATTAACTTTCGATTTTATTAATTTTATTAGTTATCTCTGTCGTATCCTAAATCAGTTCCTATTTTACGTACATCACGTGGTTACGAACTTACGGCATGCAAATTACTTGTGTATTCCCGTTTGTCCCATCGACTTCGCCACCTCGTGGGACGAACGGGAACTCATTATTTTTTTCCCGATCGTCCCACTAATTTTATTGATTTAACCAACGGGAATAATTTATGAATCATTTAAACTGGTTGTTTTAATGGTAAAAAAAATTCACTTTATCATTAAAACAAGATAAAATAAAAACTAAAAAAAAATATTAAAAAGTCAGTGTAGAGCTTTTTTCTATAAAAATAAACCGTCTTAATAAAGTCACATTTGCATCAGTTTTCTCATTAACTTTACATATTACTTTTTTGGTTTAGTAACGGCATCGCCAGCGCATTCCACCAGAGCCATGTAATATCACGAAAAATTTGAAAGTAAACTACGAAACAACGATTAAACATTTTACGTACAAAATTATTTAGCAGGACGAATGGCACTAATCTTAGAACATATTCCCATTCGTCCCCTCTAAAATGTCGAATGGGACGATCGGGAGCAATTTTAATATTATTTTTGTAAATTCCCGTTCGTCTCACGACAGGGCAAAGTCGGTGGGACGATCGGGAATACACGAAAATACTCGCTCACTCAACGGTTGGTCATCTTGCCTACCGGTGTCAATAGTCCTGACTACCAGTATCGTGATCTGTTGTAGGGTTTCTCAGGTAAGAGTTTCATTTTATAACGTTCCCACGTTAGACAACAACTAGCTCTATTGTCTCCTTAAACATAGTGGTGGGTAAATATTATTCAAAAATCAGGAGAAGATAGTCAGCCTAGAAATTATAAAATGTGTATAGTATAAACTGCCTTGCCTTGTTTAGGATTCGGTTAAGAGAACTTCTCGATATTTGGGGGCCCGCCAAGGCCAAAGTCTGGGGCAGGTCCTTCACCCCCATTCCTCCATCCCTAGAAAATAAAAAATCAATAAATATACAGGACACTGAAAACTTAAGACAACGCATCTGCATTGCATGAATAATTTGCCAACAGCAAACAATAACTTTATTACACACAACCATTATTAAGATAAACTTTACTACTTGTAGATCCTATATTTGTAAGTACATTGATATCAACGTTTACATTGGCAGGAAAGTCTCACTCATTTGCGCGGAAAAACCGCACCATAAATATGCATATAAGTTGCATAATAATATTTGCAGTCCAATGAAAAATCCTCAAGTGTCATCCGGGTATTTGAAAGTAACCGACACGTTAAGCCTAAGCTAGAAATGGACAAAGGCGATTTTTCTTTCGTTACTCCACCACATTTTTCGTCGTATATTCAAGCACTTTGTGCGAAGTTAGATAGTTACCTTTTTTTGTATTTAGCATTCGGGTCTTAGCAACAATTTACAAGTAAATATAGAAAGGAAGTGTAGAAAGCTAAAGTATATATGCAAAAAATAACCGGACAAGTGCGAGTCGGGCTCGCCCACCGAGGGTTCCGTACGCCTACGTACGGAACTCTCTGTGGGCGAGCCTGACTCATTATTCATCATTATAAACTAAAAAAACTTAAAATAAACAAAAAGTAAATTATATAAATAAATAGTACAATTATTTACCTACTAAAATTTACAATAATATGTAGGTATTAGTTCATTATAATTATTTCAAAATTTGCGTTTCACATACTGTGGAGACAAAGAGGTAACAAACGGAGAATGGTATTTTTTTTATATTTTCAATTATAAATAAGAAATAATGCGTCAAAAAAATAAATAAAATATATTTTGCAATGGGCGCATCAAGCCGTTTTATATGATACCCCATTTGTACTATTAGCATAAATTTGAAATTCCGACCCCAATTAAAAATATAGACCCCCTATTTCTTAAGATCTAATTACAATTATATAGTTTTAAGATTTTTTCTTCTGCTTGTGGTCTATAACAATGTTACTTTCCAAATGTCATAGTTTTAGGTCAACGGGATTTATTTCCCTTGAGAGTGTCAAAATATGCGTTTTTTGCTGAATAAACGGCCGCATTTTTTTTACATAAACTTAGAAGTTTGATTTTTTCACAACTTCATGGAACCGTCGATTTGAGTATACGCTTTAAATTTCAACTTGATACCTCCACGCATTCGCGAAATAAAGGGTCTTGACAGACAGACAGTCAGACGGACAGACAGACAACAAAGTGATCTTATAAGGGTTCCGCTCCTTCCTTTTGAGGTACGAAACCCTAAAAAAGCAATTACGGTTGAATTTTAACCACTCGACCACAAGTATATCCGAAAAATTGATCCACTATATAATACGAGTCATCTTTGAAACCAAGTCCCTCCAAGTCATTTTGAACCTTAAAGCCAATAACACTGCTAGGTAATTTATAGATTGACAAGTAAACCTTGATGGTTGCAACTCCAACATTGGTTGTTATTATTCCTTAGTCTACATTGACATAAAGAGTGACTCGAAAAACTGTCTTTTAGTCATTACACTAATTGACTGAGAGTCCAGGGCCGCCAGACCTACGTCATTCAAACATTCAACGGATTTCAAATGTGGTTTTTATCAATAGATTTAGCTATTCAAAATAACCTTCATTTTATATAGGTACGTATAGAATATCACGCTACGACCAACAGGAGCTGAACAGTAACCAAAGACGTTACTGAACGCGAGTGACACCACGCGGTAATTAACATAAAAACCTGCCGTCTCACTTATACGTACATAAATGAGTAAGGTACATTATATACTTGATAGGTTACCTGAAAAAGGGCGCAACTTTAAAGCTAACTATTACGCGTCCGTTTTTAACTTACCGTCTTATTTACTTCTTTTCAAAATTTTAGCCATGCCTAAATGATACGTAGCTCTGGCAACTTTAGGATCTTGTACTGAACTAAACTAATCGGACTACCGAAATTCGACATCTACATGCTTGAAGTTCGATGTCTTGAAGACCTTCGCGGTTTTTGTATCATTCATAATTTGTTATTCAACATTGTCATTAACTCTCAGTGGTACATAGGCACCTAATAATATCTATATACAATGTAAGAGTATTTATCAGTAATCAAACAAAAAAATACCGACTGCGGTACCGTAATTAGATTCTTGTGTATTGACTAATACACGTAAGTAGACGATGTTACGTGGAAGTGTCCCTCCAAAATGGTCGAGCTTAATGGTACGAATCCTTACGTCATGTTCAGGAACGGGTGTCTTCAGTGAGACTTAGTGATCTCTTAGCTGCCTCGGCTATTTGAATTGTTTTTATTATGACTCTAGACTTCTTTTAAACTAGGAACATGAATGTTGTAATTTAAATCTATTGTCAAAGTCTCCACTTTAGAATGCGTCAGTTTTTACAACAAATAGCATAAGAACCTTGTCTTCGGTTACATTAGCCGTGAGCCCGTGACTCCCTGAAACTGCTGCTCAGGAATCTCCTCATATACAGAAGAAGTGAATATTACCATAATCGGTGTATTGGGTTTTTCCATTACGAATTTTTCAGTAGCAACTCGGAGTTGCTACTGAAAAATCCGTAATTTTGTGCTTGATTTGTGCACGGTGAATGGCAATAGGCTTGCCCCCTATTACATGGACTTAAAACATACCGGCAAACTGTAGGTGTACATTGGTACACCTCTGCCTAACCCTAAGAACAATATAGGCGTGATGGTATGTGTGTATGTGGTGTATTGGCAAGTAATTAAAGGATTTAACGGCAAGATTGGCGCAATGAGTACTTGAGAATTGAAAACAAGACATGCAGACAGACAAGACACTCATCTTGTTTAGCTGCATGTCTCGTTTTCAATTCTCGGACAAAACAAATAAATTATTGTTCTGTGAACCACTATCAGCAGGCCATGCCCATGGTATGTATGGCTTATAGACAGTGGTTCCGTGTCTAGTGGATTTTGTCTACCTTTGTGTTTAAAAGTTTGTAAAATGCACCCATGATCCAGGAGAAATCCGTAGAATGTGTGCGTTTTTAATCAGAACAATTAGTAAACGCAGTTTGAAGCTATCCACAGGCAACAAGACTAGATCCCCGTTAACGGAAACCACGTGGTAACCTAGCATTCCTGAAATCTGTGTCATTTCATTGCTTTCTTCAAAAAACTGTAAACAAACAAAGTTTGTACCATTATGAGAAAACACGGTTTTACCATTACCAACCATAGTAAGCATCTTGATAAACTTGAGTTGAAATCAAACAATATTATCATTTTTATCTCGCAACAACATAGAGGTGCGGCATTCATTTATTTTTTGCAATTAACTAAATACTTGCGGGTAATATTTATCGATATCATGTTCTTCATCATCATTTTCAGCATAGCTATAACAGCGGCCATTTATTATTTGACTGAGGTCTCTGGAACCGCAAGTCATTTAACTAAGACTTCGAACACCACAAGAACGACTCTCTTCACGTGGATACTACGTGAAGAGCGTCGTTTTTTTTAAACGGAGACTTATTGCCCATCCTTGCTTCTACATTTTATAAGTTGCTAAAACGCGATTCCTCCATTATATGTTGTACGGCAATTGACTAACGATTTATTGGTTTCAAAGGATCTGAAAATCATGCAAAAGTAATGAAAAATAATTAGGTTTTCAGGGCTAAAATAAACTGTTCTTTTTTTGAGCAGTAAAAAAATAATTTAAAGTTTTTTTTTCCTGTATTTAAAGTTAATGGTGTTTACTACCCCACTCGCGATTTCCATTCATACCCCAACGGTTACCTACAGATCTACGACTGTATAAGCGTACTTTTTTGTTGATTTCCTTCACAATAGTTGTGCTGTACGTTTAATCAGTCGTTGTTATAAAGACATTGGACCGCATACACGACAAAACCCTTGACATAGTAGTTATTAGGCACCAATTTCAGAAAAAGGCTTCAAAAGGCAAAATAATCTAAGTTAAAAATTTAAACAAGCTAAACTGAGATACCTAAGTCTAAATAACGTTCGTATCAATAGGGAATTGAAAAATTATTTAGGTAATGAATTAATATAAAAAATAACAAGTAAAATTTCTTATTATATAAATTATATCGATGTGTTTAGAGTCGTTTACACCTCTAGTTAAGACCACAAAAGGGAACAAACTACTTTAGTTTCTATAACTTTGTAACAGAGTAGCATTATATTCATAAAACTGAGTTCATTTGTTCAAGTGAACAGTCGTGAAGTGAACAGCCATTTATTTCAATAAAATATTTTATTGCTGAAATATCATTTTTATTCCACGGTGTGTTTGACCTTTGGATAATGGAAACTAAATACTTTTGTGTAGTTTTATTATTCGTTGTAAGTACCAATATTTTTGGATCATTTATTACAAAACTTTTGTGTAGGAATACCTACCTCATACTTACTATTTTCCTAAATCCCGAAGGACCTTTTTTATCTCCTTGTAATAACATAAGTTTTCAATCAGTTGTAAAAGAACAACGATGAATTGGTAAATAGAGAAATACATTATATTGTCATTATGCTTAGATTTAAAGTTCAATGTTTAGACGATACGAAGTCGGCCAAACGTTAAACTTTAAATTAGATCTTTAAGAACTAAATTCACTAGCTTTCCAACCAATACTTTCTACGACATCTTTAAAGATAATGGCCTTGCAATAGATAGCACTTTAGGCAATGAGTACCTTCAAAGGCACGTCTCATGTTTTCATTTCGCCTGTTATCTTTCCTCTGAAAAGGTGTAAAAGTCTTAAATGTAGATAACGAGGTATTTAAAAGGTGGTTACTGATAAGACACATTTTCTTATTGCAGGGATTATGTCACGGGGTGAGCAAAGCGACTGAATGTACGGCGCGAGGAAGATTTCCGAACGATGAAACTGCTGACTGTCGGGGCTACACCATGTGTCTCTTGGGCGGCCTTACAAACTTCACTCAGTACAAACTTACGTGTCCCATGGGCATTTACAGCCACATAGAAGAACAATGCACTAATTCAACGAGTTATAAATGTTATCCGAACTACAACTGTACTGGCGTCGGGAACTTTGCCGTTCCTGGAAGCACTGATTGTTCATCGTTTATTGCATGCATCGAAGGCCTAGGCAGCGTCGGCACCGCTAGAATGGTCGAATGCCCGCCAAATACACTTTTTAATTCAACTGCAGGTGTTTGTGTTAATAGCACTTTATTTTCTTGTCCAACTTCTGGCGTAGCAAATCTTGGCGTCATAGTGGTACATTCATTCGTAATGTTATTCTTTATAATTTTAATACAATCAATGTTAAAATAATACATGAGATGAGATTTTTATCTGCCTTAAACAAAATCTGATCGATTTAATTTTTATTTATTATACCTGAAATGTAACAAATAATACTTAATTAAGGACTAGTAGACAATGAGATTTTTATTTATCTCAAACAAAATCTAATCAACATAATTTTAATTTAATATAGTGCCAGCATCGTAAGTATATCTAAGTGTGTTTTATTTCCAAAAATGGTAACCAATCCCAACCTACATTATGATTACAAATCAACAATCCAACAAAGCCTCCCAAAGCGAAACATTACGCTGGGCATGGAAATGCAGGCCTAGACTGACCTGACCAATCTTATATCGTAGGTATATTGTGTGACTTTTTAGTTGTACCTGGTGTTGCATGGAGTCAGAAATATGGCAATGATGGGATAACTAGAATGCCTTCGAAGTTAGGTAGGCCTTTGGTGTGGGATGCAACATGCGTCGACACCCTTGCGCCATCCTATCTCCGTAGGACGACGTGTTGTGCTGGGGCGGCAGCTACTGGTGCCGAAAACCTCAAACGGCGCAAATATAATAACCTTCTTGAAAGCTATATGTTTGGGCCGATTGGGGTTGAAACACTGGGGCCATGGGTTGCGAGCGCTCATCAAGTTTTTCGGGAGATCGCCAAGCGACTGGTCGACTCTTCACGTGACCAGAGGCTGGCCTTTTCATGGGCCAAACTATCAGAATTGCCATACAACGTGGCAATGCTGCCAGCCTTTTGGGCACGTGTCCTTTTGACAGCGTTTTTGATGCCCTATAAGTTTCCTTTTTTTATATATGTAAACTGTACATAGTTTGTAATTTAAATATAATTTAAGTAAGTTTGAAAACTGAATAATTAATTCCTTGGCAATAGGTAAATAATTTTATCTACACTCACAACGTAGTGTTCTAATTATAAATTCGAAACATAGTCTATAATACACGTAATTTTTGTGCTTGGATAGGTAAAACTTTTAAAAATAACCAGTTCAGCATCTCCTTCGATTTACAAACAACTGCATCATAAAATAGCTTTTAAATCTTTATAGCATACTTTTATTTTTTAAATCGTAGCGCGTATGATAGGATGATTGAAAAATAGTGTCATTGTCTATGGACGCGCGAGCTGCGCAGTCATTCGCAATGACAATCTGAATTTCCCGCCGTCTGACAACAGACAATTATTTTTCAAGAAAGTAGTTTAGTAGAAAGTAGTAGTTTTTCTTGTAGAAAGAATAAAAATATGGCGTGGTGTTTTTTTTTAATAATTAATATAAAATTATGTAAATGAAAAAAATACTTTTTAAATAGTGGTATGTTTTTTTAATTATTGTGCTATAAACTGGCAAAAAAGTCTCTCATCCTGATTTCAAATTAGAATTAATAAATTAACAATACATTACTCTGCAAAACTAATTAAATCCATTTTATTACGCTAGCTGGTTTCATAAGGACATAGGTTTTACATATAAAACTTTGAGATATTATCGTCATTTAAATCACACGATGCCGCGAGGCCACAAGTAGCGCCATCCTTTTATGCGCGGAAAAACGGCTGCGCGCAATATGGCCGCCACAGTACATCAAAAAGTCAAAACAAAAACTGAATATGTGTGACAGTGACACTGACATTTATAAATGAGGTTATGTGTATGTCTATAATAAATAATTTCTCAATTAAAAGAAGCATAGTCTTTTAATTTACTATATTGAATAATTAATAGTAATATAAGATAAATAATTGTTAAAATACATCATCAATGTATTCGAACGTTATTGTACCGAGGTAAGACAAACGAATCTTTGAGGTTAAACATCGTCAATATTATGCCCTTTTTATTACATAAAACTTATTTATTTGCAGACAATGGACAAGGTTAGCGTGTCTTTGTCGTACATTGACCACAGTGGAAGGGCAGAAGCTTCCTCAGAATTGTAAATCCAGCGATGGTATCTCACCTCCCCCTCGCATACCCAGAGGACCCACCGATATCCTACAGGCATTAGCAGCTACCGTAGGAGCCGACCCGACTGCTGCACACTACAAGTAAAATAAAGATATATGAATTGCATGACTTAAGTATCTTCAGAATAGATAGTATTTATTATCATTTAATCTATTCATAGGAATACACCTCGTTAATTGACAACTTTTGTCACTACTCTGCTCTCGTATGTTGTAGCGTGATGTCAAATCGCTTATAACCTTACCCGATAAACAGGCGATAATGCCAACAGACTTTTTCAACTCAGACCAGTGCTACCTAAGATTAGTGCCTTCAAATAAATAAACTCTTCAGTTTTATAACATTTATTTAAAAAAGAACTAATTATGTTTACAGATATCATGATGATCCATACCTAATACCACTGTCAAACTTCCGTAAGAGATCTTACGCATTATCAGCTGAAGCTGGACGGAAAGCTGCTGCTTGGATCCGTGATGAACATGCTGAGCTGTTCACCACAAGAGAATGGGATCCACCAACCAAGAACAAAACACCATATTTTAATGCAGATCCAAAAATAGAAGCATTTGCTCCTAAACCTATTTATAATGACGCAAGCAAGGTAAGGCACTTTAAACAGAACTGCTAGAAAAGTTTTATAAATGAGTAGTATTTCATTCTGCACTACCTTCCATAAGTAACTGTATACTTTAACCCCAAAAACAAGTAACTACAGAAATTCGGTGTGATTCAAAAGCAATCTCAAAATGATTTTGGCCTGAAATTTAAGTAATAATCTGAAAAACTATTGAGTAATATGATAAACCAAAGAAGAAACTTTCTTTTTCTTCTAGGTCACAGAAGAAGACTTAAAGTACACAATTCAAAATGCTTTAATAGAAGATTCAGTAACAATATTTCAACTGCTTGGAGGCACGAGCGGAGTGAATGAGGAATTGAAGCTACAGTTCCTACAACTATTATGTTTTTATAATGAAAAGGAACCGGACTCAATGGAGTGGCTTGAAGAAAGGTGGTTTGCAGCTAATAACAGAGATAGACAAGCAGCTACTTGGAGGTAAATATTATTGTTGTACTTTATTTAAGAAACTGCCTCATTGGCCTAGTGGTCCTAAGTGCGACTGCTACGCTAGAGGTCTTGGGTTCGGTTCCTAGGTCGAGCAAAAAGTGTTATTGGGTTTTTCTATAAAATTCTCAGTAGCAGCTCGGAGTTAGGATTTGTGCCCGGTTACTGGCAATAGGCTCGCCCCCTATTACATGGGACCTAAATATACCGGCGAACAGGGGGTGTACATTGGTACACCTCTGCCTAACCCTTCGGGGAATACAGGTGTGATGGTATGTTGTCAAGCTTCATAGCCTCACCGCTTTTCTAGTGGTTGCCACTGTAGATTCTGACTTTTAGGTGTTGCAGTGGATGGAATAGTGTGGAGGCTTGTACAAAAAATTATCTGTGCTGACTGTAAATCACATCATCACTTGAGAATTGTTTTTACCAATCCCTATCAATCATTTCATTTTGGAGTCTTTTGCTGAGTAATTTTGCCGAGTAAACGCTGTCAAAAATCTATTATACCAAAACTGTTATATAATTGATCTGATTTTGCTAGATAGTAATGTTGATCACATTTGGTATACCTAATTATTTGAAGTATTGAGATATTGTAGGTTGGCTTGTCTTGGCAGAACTGTACTTACTTCCTTTTTATGACATTGTTTAAAGACTTGGTGGGCTTGCTGATCAAATTTTCGAATCAATGGAGCCAAAGAAGCCAGAAGCATATTGTGCCATGATTCAAGGCATGGCTAAATATTACCAGGTAAACTACCGTGATTTTATTATCTATTACTTTAACATATATTTTCTTAAACAACAATATTAAGGAATATATCAAGAAACTCTACTTCTGGTCGCCGGCAAGGTTGGCCAGTGACTGCGCGATTGGCTGCGTGTCGCGGGTTCGAATATCGCACGGATCAAATGTTTGTACGGCCTACAGATATTTAATACGGCTCTGTTTGTGTATGTGAGTTTAGATGTTTATAAGCGCCCTCACAATACAAGAGAAATGTCTAATATTAGTTAAAGATTTTCTTAAATAAAAAATTTCATTCTGTTCATTTTAGGCTGAAAGAGCTCACATGATAACCCAGGAAGCTATAGAGAAAGGTATTCAACTCTCTACCGACGTGTATAACTCATTGATAGGCTGTGTCGGATTCCTGCGGGAAGGAACCAACCTGCGAGTGGAAGCTCTTCAGTCCATATTAAGACAGATGCATGAACAGGTAAGAAAATGTTGATTAGTCTCAACATACTAATAGATAGATAGTATGATCTCTGAAATATTACAAAAGTATTAGTATATGTGTGCCAAATTCAGGTAATTCTGTTCAACCATTTAAGCGTGAAAGAGTAACTAAGTGTTGCTAGGAGAGTAGATAATAGGTAGGAGACGACACCATACAATGAATTTGACTTTGACTTTAGTGTGAAAACGAAATCGATAACAAAAGCTAGTTGTTTATTTTTATTGTTGAATAGAAAACATGCCAATGGCCCACCTGATGTTAAGTGATTCCCGCTGCCTTTAGCCATCTGTAATACCAGGAGCAAAATTGAAACGTCTCATGTGCCTGTAACTACACCAGCACCCCTTCAAACTAGAACACAGCAACAATGCTTTGCGGGGAAATAGGTATGGTGGTAGCACTTTCCTGGGCGAGCTGCTTCAGAAAGAACTCCTCTACTATTTTTCATATAAATTCATCCATGCTATGTTTACATGAATATATTATTATTTTCTTCCAGGGTATATCTCCGAATGAAGCGACTTTATCAGCCTGCCTGCGCTCGTTGTCTGTGTGGGGCGGCGGCAAGCTGCTGCAACAGATGGCGTTGCAGATAATCGCAGAGTTCAAACAAATAGACATACAGCCCGGCCTGGCTGCGTACTACTACTTACTTTGCTTGTTTTGTAAAGAACGTAAGTACGACACGTGATCTTTTTAGGGTTCCGTACCCAAAGGGTAACACGGGGCCCTATTACTAAGACTCCGCTGTCCGTCCGTCCGTCTGTCACCAGTCTGTATCTCATGAACTGTGATAATTAGACAGTTGAAATTTTCACAGATGTATTTCTCTTGCGACTAGAACAACAATTACTAAAAAACAAAATAAAATAAATATTTAAGGGACCCATAAAACAGACATGATTTTTGTACTGATATATACAGATTGGAGTACAGAACCCTTCGTGCGCGAGTCCGACTTGCACTTTTCCGCTTTTTTATTAAAACAATGTCTTGGATGAGTTTGTAATAGGATGGCATAGCAAATAAATTGAGATGTTGTAGTCTTCAGGGGTGGTATACGTTGGAAATAGAACAAAGGCCCGTCATTTAAAAATTTCCTTTATTGTGATTCTGTGTTATTATTTTGTTACACAGCTCAAAAGACAAATTAATGTCATACATATTTAAGAGTGTAAGCTCCTGTAGTTGTTTGTTATTAATAATTCAGTGAACCAAACAGCAACGAGCGCCATAAATATTTCGTTTGAGACACCAGGGTCGAACTTCACAGATAAATCTAACAACAGAATAATGAAACAATGTTCATAAATAAATTGTCATTGCAGGAGGACCACGTTTTGACATACTTTCAATAATAATAAATGAGCTAGAAAAAAAGGAAAATTTAGTTGCTAAAGAAGCTGCTGATACCAATTTCTTTATAACGGCTATGGGCGTGTGCAGTGACCATCTGCAGGTCAGTTGAAGTGATAAATAATAATATATTTATTTGCTTGGAACACGGTAAAACAAGGTGTTATTACAATACACTAAGAGATCATGCATGTTTTGCTTAAAATTAAAGCATGAAAAATTATTCCTAAAATTATAGAAATTATTAAATTGACTGCAAGTCTTATATGCGGTTAAAAATACACAAAGGTATGTATATACATATATATACATATATATACATATAAGAATTAACTTAAAAGTTATTAACTTAAAAAATATTCTTATATGTATATACATATAAGAATATTTTTTAAGTTAATAACTTAAAAAATATTCGTATATGTATATACATAATAATTTTTTGTTATATTTGATATTATTTTAACTTTTCAGAATATAACAATGGCAGAGAGATTACACGCACTTTTAATGAAAGGTGATAACTACAAATTAGTCGGAGACGCATACAAAGAAAGCATTTACTATAGACACTACGTCACTGTTGCTTGCAGGTAATAATAATATTATATAAAAAACCCCATGAAATATTTATCTACTTCCTATATTTTCTTAATATAAAATCCTGTTTGTTTGTTCTTGACAGGCACGCACCTTTCGAGAAAACTCTAGAACTGCTTGACACATTGGTACCGAATGTTTATGTACCTGAACCATCAGTCATGGAAGAGGTAAGGTTGCATTAAAAATCTCAAGCTAAAGATCATTCATTCGAGAACTACTTGACCTAAGAATCGAAAATTTAATAGCTAGTTCTTATAAGAAACATAGCAAACAACGGATAGTTACATAATAAATATAATGGTAACAATCAGCTAGATTGTGCGTTCAAAGTAAACTCATACTATAAACAATTAATTTTATAATATGTCTTGTAATAATGTGTAAAAAAAATTATTAATAAAACACCAAAAGAGTTTGTCAGAAGTGGGATTCGAACCCACGCCCTCAGAGAGGACCAGAACAACTCGACTCACGTTCAGTGAGTAAGGGAACCTTGAGTCTGGCGCCTTAGACCGCTCGGCCATCCTGACAGCTGACGTTGTTGCCGAAATTATAGCTCTGTACTGAACTGCCGTAAAGTTTATTTTTCCATGTGTTTATTGATCATCAATATCAACACTTATTTTAATACAATGAAATCGTTGACACATTTTGTTTTGAATGGTAGGGAATTTACTGTAATTTCGTTGAATTGACAATAATGTATGTTACTTTTAATTATGTGGAAATGTAGTGAATTGTATGTTAATCTATTTTATTACATAACTAGATGGTTTTCCCTAATAAAAATAAAATACTGGCTGGCTACGTAACTATTTCCCTATTAGTATTACGAGATTCCACGTACTGATCAATTTTTGTTTACTTAAAAAATATTTGTCAATTCATTGAGGGTTGTTTTTGTAACTACAATTAGTGTCATAAAAATATTATAATTTTCGGAGTAAAGGAAATACAAAAACATAGGTCACAAAACTACAGACCAATTACACCACCTTTGAATAGACACTATCCACCAGATTATTTAAAAATGGAACGTTTTTAACTGGAACTTATTTAGAAATAGTAAATCAAGTCCTAAATCTCCATTTTCATTTGTAAATAGATAATAAAGACTCTAGAAGTGGGCGGTGCAGGCGACCGACTCGCGCAGGCGTGGTCGCAACTCGTCGTGTTCGGTCACGGCAAGCGGGCGCGGCTCGTCGAGAGACTGCTGGATGCTATGATCAACACCTACCCGGGACAAGGTAAGAGAGAAAATTAAAGGAAGACAGCATTAATACGACATATCACAGTCGCAAATGGCGTGACTGGATTGGCGTGTGGCATTACTATTTATGTGGAGTCGTTAATATAAACGACGCTAGTGCATTTAAATCACAAGCATGTCATTAATACTTATTTTATTTTGAATCTTAGACGTAAATGACAATATCAATCAAAATGTAATTTTATTAATATTTAACATAAGGTTTAAATTACAATGACTGACGCGCGCTAGTAAAAAGCTGTAATATAACTTTGCTTTTTAGATGAGGAAGTTAAAAGTAAAATGCGCGCTGCAGCTGCTGATATGCTCAGCTTTGGACAAATGACGCCAGAAGAGAAGGAGGTGAAGGACATTAGGTCGCCTGTACAGAAGTAAGTTCGGTTGGGACTTTTGTTTAGTTTGCTTTATTAAGAAATAGAGTATAAGTATTGCTAAAAAATACCGATTCACTTGAGTCAAAATAATCAAATGTATTCATATAATTTATGTTTTTGTCAAGATGTTTTTATTAGTCATAACACGGAATCGTAAATTTTCACCAAATCGAAGCGTTGTCTTGAAACTTTTTTGGAGCTGTTTTTCGTGTCAGATTTTAATAGGGTCTAAAATATGATGAGTAGCTAATGCTAAAAGTAATTTCATTAAATCAGTTATGATTTGAATTCATTCATGTTATATGTTTCTGTTGAGGTGTACAAGATAGGTTTAATGCTTCCAACCATATCATCTGACTTTTAAAACATTTTTGCTAGATTATCAGCATCAGCAGTGTGCAACATAATCGAGATATGTTCCGATACACAAGATAAGGCTGATCCTCACTGGAAGAGTGTCGAGGGGGCGCTACAGCGTCTCCTCCGCGAGGAGGCTGCGGGCGTGCCGGCACGTCCACAAGCGTTAGCTGACGTCGCGAAGAAAGCTGCCACAGTTGGTCTACCTGGTATTGCTGCTGTAAGTAACTTAATAAATAATAATAGCCTTCTTTTTTTTCTTGGGTATATCCTTACGATTGGGGTAAAGGGAGTGCTATGACGGACTTTTACCCTTACCGACTAAAACTCGGGAGCCCGATATTCGCTTGACGCATGATCCGCCCTCCAGACTGGTATTGGACCGCCATTGGCGTGCCCTTTCATCATATGCGACCTGTCCTGCGACCGCACGTTACAAAATAATACCACCCTATTATTGTCCAATTGCAGGGCAAAAGCCCTCTTCCCATACAGAGGCCTGTTAAGTAAGATTTTCGATTTCAGACTTATATTAATTGTAAGTCCAGATTTTTTCACTATGGTTTCTTTCACTGGTGTCAGTAATGTCCAAGATAAACTTAGCAAATACCTTTTATTTTACCCACAGTCTGCAGTGACGTACTTAGCGGAATGTGGCTTTGAAGAGGCGATGCAAGCGAGCGTGCAAGTCCTCGGAACGATGCTGAACCGACCCGAGCAGGAAGTAGAGACGTTACTCACTCAGGGAGATCCTAGCCTGGCTAGCTCTCTGCACCCGGCGGCGGTGGTTGTCGCTGAGGCGTATAACTTGTAAGTATAACGAGTAAACAAAATTGAGCTTTATAACTATCACCATTATGTAGATTTTTGAAGCTAGTGACCCAGCCATGTACAGACAGCGTTATCAACTGGTGGTCCCTTTTACACAAAATTTTAATGCAAGAGGGGTAACTAATTGATGACGCTGTCTGTACGATTATTTTGTACGACTGCAAAACTGCAGTTGACAAGTTCTGCCCTTATTACTAAAGACAACTACTAATTATTAAGTATCTTATAATTCTATTGCTCTATTGTCCAGGGCGACCCACTATTCAAAAACCTTGACCCTTCCTCCTCCACAATTCCTTACAAAACACAGAAGAACCGGTAAGCTTTTATTGGTCCTAAAGATGATTTTTTACTGTCAGTTGCTCTTGTAGCTGCTTAAAAAAAATTCAACGTTATCAAGATAAAAGAATCCCTTATCATATAGTCCAGATCCATTGCAACTACCCAGACTTCAGGATGTAACTGAAAATTTAATCAAATTTCTAATACAATCATAATTACACTTGATCGAAATCTGCAGTAATATTCTGTAAAAAATCTCCCTCAGGTAAGCTTGAGATGAGCTTTCATCGTAATAAATACTATGAATTGTTAGCTGATCTTATGCTCACATCGCCTAAATTCACCGAAGGAGATTTTCACAGAATTAGACCGGCTGATCTCTATACTCAACATAAACAAGACGGTTTATCCCAGTCGATATTCTATATCCCACTATGTTCGTCTACAGGGTCAAAACCGGTGGACCAGTAACGCGAGACTCGGAAACAACGTCCTCAAGTTCGGACAGCGATAGCGAGTCTTCGTCCGACGATGAGTAATGTTGTGTTAATTGTAATTTATAGCAGTATGATTTAGTTTTAATAAATGCATTTAGGTATTATTTACACTTATTATTTTTTCTATTAGTAATTATAATCCCTATATTTAAAAATTGTGTTGAATAAAATGTACCAAGTAACATACATAAGTTTTCATAGAATTAATGTTTCTATTTCCCTAATGTTAGTAGGCGGAACTGTGGGGTTTGAGTCGGTAAGAGTCAACATAACCTTCCGTTCAACCCAGACAAAGAGTATTCCTTCCGCGGATTAGACAGGCGCATGTCCATAACGACATTACATTTTACCTTGATATCTTATTTATTTCGTGTCGGTAAGGGCGATTTTCGTAATTAAACTTACAACAGTCGTACGTTTAACCGTAAAGTGCTTTCCACCACATGCAAGTACAGTTTACACACTTTCTGAGAATATATAGAAAACACATTACCGTTAACTTATGACACATATCAAGTACGTAAGTAAGTTTAGTATGGAATAGCATTTTTTTATAACAACATTTTTTTTATGCTTGGATTCTAGACTCTATAATCATGCACTGAACTGACATAACATGATAAAAGTTCGATCGTATCACAACTGATTTTATTTAAAAATAGAACTAGTGTCTACAATAAAAAAAAACAAAACACTATCCTTAATCGCCGTCACCTACTTGTATGCCCCCATGCAGTCATGTACCGTTAAAAACATACGAATTTTTCGGTCGTAACCGTGACAATGTGTCACCCATTTCTCCACATAGCCCAAAGGTGTTAAATACGCTAATTGACTTCTAACTCGATAGCATAAGGAAAGTAGTTATAGTCCGTTAGTCGTGTACCGAACTTCATATACGCAACATAGTACCTAAGCTGTACTTGTGGAAAACTAAAATGTTCAGTCTAAAACTTATAAAGGCTTTATTAGCGGTAAGTACAGTAATTAATCTATTTATATTATACATACAGTCAGTGAGGATGGGTGAATGGATGCTTGTTACACTTTCACCGTAAAACATCTGAAAGGAAATACCTAAAATTTGACACACAAAGATTTTTATCCCGTGCTATACGCAGATGAATTCGCACGCGAAAGCTAGTGACAAATTAATGAGTCGCTCTATACATTTTGATTGTATTGTAGGTGGTGCATTTTTGCAGGGATCAGCTGCTTTTTCATATTTTAGAATTGATGCGCATTGAATAAAAATGTCAGCCTGTATATGCATCATAAATATTATATACATAGATACAAACCATAAAATGTTATTCAAATGTCGTAATTTATATAACGATAAGTAACACCCAAATGATGTTGACGACTTCACTTTTTTCCATTCAAAGTATAAACTGAGATTATGTTATTTGTCTTGAAGATTAAAAAAGTCACACGAGATTAATATTTGCACGTGTACTTTCACGTGGAGTACCTAGATGATATTATTATTATTAATTTACACATATACCATCACGCCTGTATTCCCCGAAAGGTTAGGCAGAGGTGTACCAATGTACACCCACAATCCGCCGGTATGTTTAGGTCCCATGAAATAGGGGGGCGAGCCTATTGCCATTAATCGGGCACAAACCCTAACTCAGAGCTGCTACTGAGAATTTTATAGAAAAACCCAGTAACACTTTTTACTCGACCAGGGAGTCGAACCCAAGACCTCTAGTGTAGCAGTCCCGCTTAAGACCACTAGGCTACCGAGGCAGTAAATTTAATTATTTATTATTATTAATTTATTACAGCCTAAACCGTTATCATTTTCGGTATTTTATTATAATATATGTATTTATTTGTTATGGTCGAGCAAGCGTATTGATCAATGCTCGTGCCTTCTCTGTATTAGAAGAGGCCTTTGCCCTGCAGTGGGACATTAATAGGCTGACATAATTATTATTTTATTATTATTAAATGTATCTCTATTTAATAATTTTTTATTACAGATAATAATTTACGCCAGCTTAACAAAGGCGTACTACATAAACCCAAATTATGATTGTGGCCAGCATGGCTTCACGTGTGAACGAAACAACAGAGTGAGATTATGTGAAGGCACTAAATCAATTGGTCCCTCATTCATCTGCCCAGCCGGGACATTCTGCAACGAGGAATCTCCGTCAGTTTGCGAGGATGCAGTCAATTTCATAGACCCAGCGTTAACAAGAAGACTTCGATGCCACAGAAATGAGAGAATCGCAAATCCCAACGTCCCGGGATGCAAAGGATACATCCTCTGTGTCCCAAATGGAAACCGCTTCCAAGGCATCAACTTTAAATGTTCAGGGAACACTATTTTCAACGGCTTCACCCGCTCTTGCACTTCACCACTAAAATACAAGTGTCCTGTAGGCAATATGACCAAATCAGGACCTGAATTGTTTGGATCTAATAGCCGAAAGGATACTTTATACAGCGACGAAAAATCCAACTCGGATTTGAGCAATCGGTTCTCCGGTCAACAACCAGCATCGATAGAGTGCAAGAATTACAAGTTTAGGGTGACACAAGACGATACTTCGAACAGTGTGACGTATTTCTGTCCACCGCGACCTGTGCGAGGTGAAACGTCAATTCGTTGCACAATATTTTCAAATAATTTCTGCGTCACATTGGAAAGAGACGACGAGGACCAATTTATTGTCGACAGCGGTGCGCCATCCCGAAGACCACGAATGTAAAATAATTATACTTATTAAGGACAATACTAATTAAAATTGTATTGCCTACTACGATGGAAGACTGAATGCAAAAAACCAGATTTACGATTACGTCGTATAAAAAACTGCATTTATTTAAATATAAGTTGTACACAGGTACTTGTAATATTACTTATTTTTAATGTAATTTATTAGAGGATAAAATAAATTAAACTAATTGTAATAATAGAGTTTAGTATATTAGAGATAAAAATACTGTTCATTGTTCACCCCTGAGATAAATAGATTAAAAAGATAGATATGTATATCGTAAATCACAAAACAGTAACAAGCGATTATTCCTCCTCCTCCCTGTCTCTCTCTCTGTCTTATTATATTAGTATGACAATGTAAACTTTTTGACACCTTAGTATCAACTACTTACACTACTACTTATTTAGATATTTATTATTTAAGTCTTCAAAAATATTTAAATTGTTCTGTAGTGACGAAAGGCAGACATACCTTAATATCAACACAACTAACACTCGCCACTATCGGATTCTACGCACTTTTTCTCCTTTATATCGAAAACTTCATCGCTTGCGCATTTCTTGATCTTCCGCCGATATACATTTTTAATTTTAGTACATACGTAATATTTACTGCAGTCTTTAACATATGGAAAGTTACCTTCCTTTTCACATTCAAAATTATCTGTACTGATCATTTTATCTGATTTAGATTCAGGTTTACTTTCATCAGTGTTCGTTTCACTAACAGAAGATACTGATTGGGTTGATAACTCTTCATTTTTTTCACATTTAACCGATTCCTTGTTTAAATGATAATCATTTTGGCATTGTAATTTATATCTTATAAAACCATGTATTCTATTCTTAACACAGATGTAATAAATGTTATCTTTAAAAAAGTCACTAAACCGTCCTTCAAATAAACAATGAAACTGATTGTTTCTTACGCAATGCGATAAGTTTTTCGTACATTGTTTATTAATTTCGCTAAATACTGTATTGTTTGGGCATGTCCCTAGCATAGGCTGAAGGTTACCTATGCAAGTATAGAATTTTCTGCAATCTTTATTATCTGCGTATTTGCCACGGGTACGATTTGAACAATTAAAAACTGGAGCAGAAACGGTAATAGCACTTTTATTTTTACTGACTGCATTTAATTTTAATGTTGTAGGATTTGAGTTGTGCGTACTAGTTACATTAAATGACAGCTCATCACTTGTTTTATTACTTTGTTTACCGCTTTCATTCCAATGACTTTGTATTTCTGCCGTAATTGTATGATTCCCCGATAAAAGATGTTGTTCTAATTCGTCATTGATGGTACTGTTTTGTTGAGATAAATTATTGTATGACGTTGTTATATTTGTTTTTGTATTACTTAATTTATATCCATTACTAAAATTTTTAGAATCCGCTCGTACTTGATATACATTTTCATTTACCGAGCTATCATATCCCATATTTTTATTATCTTTGATAATCACCGTTTTTGTTTGCGTATAATTTCTGGGAGCAATTGACTCACCCGCGTATGGGGGACTAGGTGTAACCGTAGCAATCTTAGAGTCAATTATATGGGCTGTTTTAACATCTATGGGGTTAATTTGGGCGGTTTTTGTAGAGTCTGAATGCAAGGTTTTGCTTTGGGGGTCTTTAACAGATTTTATAACCAAGGGTTTAGACGTTTCTGCTTCCTCAGTCTCAGACTCCTTTATCTGAATACCGTCTATATTTACATCTGGACGCATCCAATTAGTTTCTGTATGATTAACAATTTCTACTTTATTAATATCCACTGATTTTGTAGTAGTCGTATTTTGTGAATCATTTTTAGAAGTATTTCCAATTACTATGCTTTCATGGTCAATAATGTTTTTCACTGACTTAACACTATAATTTGAAGGAACTGTCGGGTTGCTTGACATTACATCACTAGAAATCGTGTCTCCAAGTGATGTTCCACTTACTTTAATGTCATCTATTTTGATTGTTTCTGCCATAAAATCAGGTACAGATAGTGAATCAATAATTTTAGTTGTTATATGACTCACCACAGGATCATAATTGTTCACCGTCGGCTTCACATACTGTGGGTAATTCGTTGTTTTTATTCCAGTTGGACCATCGTGATTCGTCTTACCAACCGTGGCTAACGACGACGTAATTTGAGCAAATGTATTAGTAATAGGAGTAGATTCAGAAGTAATTTGTGCATCTGTAACTCCTACCGTATAAACCGTTGGCGTCGATTGAGGAATATTATTTTTTACTTTTGACAACACATTCTGCGGCAAATCTGTAGTTTTCATTCCAGCTATAACATGTTGATTTGTCTTACCAATTATGGCTAACAACGGCGTTGTTTGAGCAACTGTATAAGTTGTAGCAGTAGGTTCAGCGATAAATTTTGCAGCTGTAGCACCTGCCACATCTAGAGCTGGCGTCGATTGTGGAATCTTATTGCTTATTATTGCCAATATATTCTGTGGCGGAGTTGTAGTTTTAACATCTGGATTCGTTTCACTATTCGTGGCTAACGATGATGGGGTTTCAGCAAATTTATTAGCTGTAGGTATTGGTTTAGAAGTAACTTGTGCACCGGTAAATCCTGATGTATGTAGTGCTAGCGTCAATTGAGGAAGATTGTTGTTTACGACCGACAATACATTCTGTGAAAAATCATTTGAATTGGTCGTCTCACTAATTGTGGCTAACAACGGCGTGGTTTGAACAAATATATTAGTTGTTGGAGTAGGTTTAGACGTTATTTGTGCACCTGTAAATCCTGTTACATGTGGCGCTGGCTTCGACTGAGGAATCTTGTTGTTTACAGCTGGCAATACATTTGGCGGCAAATCTGTAATTTTCATTCCAGTTTGTACATCTTGATTCGTTTCTCCAATTGTGGCTATCAAAGGTGTGGTTAGAGTAACTACTTTAGTTATAGGAATTGGTTCAGAAGTAACTTGTGCATCTGTAACTCTTGCCGTTTGTAGCACTGACGTCGATTGTGGAATATTGTTGTTTACTATTGACACTACATTCTGTGGCAAATCTGTAGTTTTGATTCCAGGTGGAACATCTGGATTCGTCGGTCCAATTGTCGCTATCGACGACATAGTTTGAGCAAATGTATTAATTGTAGAAGAAGGTTCAGAAGTAATTTGTGCAACTGTAACTTCTGCTGAATGTAGCGCTAGCGTCAACTCAGGAATATTGTTGTTTACTGCTGACAATATATTCTGTGGCAAAACTGTCGTTTTTATTGTAGGTCTAACATCTTGATTCGTCTTACCAATCGTGGCTAATGACATCACAGTTTGAGAAAATGTATTAGTTGCAGAAGTAGGTTCAGTTGTCATTGTTACTTGTTCAACTGAAACCCTTGATACAGGTAGCGATGGCTCGGTATTATACGAAGCTGTTTTTGTCTCTGTCTCTTTAGATGTTGAAAGTGGATATTCTGAAGTAATCTCAATATTATCTTCATCCACTGCGACTTTAGGCGGCATTTGTGTGGAACTCATTGTAAAAGGACTATCTATAATCATCGTAATTTTGTTGTTATCTGGTACCACCCAACCATAAGGCGATCCAGCTGTGTCGGGCGTAAAGCTACTTACTGAACTTGAAGAAGAATCGGCTTCTACTTTATGCTCTTTATTAATCTGAGTAAGAATAGCTTTTGATGACAAAATATAATCATTTGTTTTCTCTTCCACATAATTACTTTTTGTTGGGTTTACATGCTCGACGACTGTAGTGCTAGAAAGAGTTGGTTCAGTGCTAACATATTTAACATTTTCAGTAACTATTTCTATTCTTGGCAAACTGTGCGTACTTGTTGTAGCCACAATGGAATTCATTACTTTCGTTTCAGCGGAAGACACAATTGATTGTGTTGCTACAACTTGCTCTAAATTATAATCAGGAATGTTATCCGTTACAGGTACATAAACACTCGAGTCTTGAGATTGGGTTGTTTTGACAAAATCATTTGTTGATGATAGATATGAACTTGATGGTGGCATTGTCCCATTTGGCATCCGGTTCACTGAAGAATTAATAATATCGAATACTGGCACTATCGTGAAATTTTCATCCTTAATAATTTGATCTGCAGGTGAAGTTGATGTATCGGTATATTTACCATTGATCGGATCTACACTCTCAGTTTTATTCACATCTGCGTTTGCATCAACTTCATAAATTATTGGTTCTGAATTCACTAAATGTTTTGTTTTCAGATCTATATCTTCTGTATAAAGTATAGCATATCCAGTAGTTGTAACGTTAGAAGGAAGTAAGTCTCTAATTGTTTCAGTTGTTGTACTTGTAGTATTTAATTGATTTACTGTAACATTTTTTTGCATTGCCAGCTCCTGTGTTGGAAGAATTGTTATTGGTAGGTCTCTGACGTTTACAATATTAGTAGTATTTGCTACATCAACTGTAAATGTAGTACTAGTTTCGGTTTTGTCATCAGTCGTAGATACACTATAAATGCTGACTAATTCTGGAGTTGTTACTTGTTGAAGTATCTTAGTATCCGTACTTATTGATGTTGTTTCAGCGGTATTGGGCGTAGTACTGGTAAGTTCAATCACGTAGTAGTTCGTTTTCGGTAATACATCTTGAGAAGTTACTTTATTTATAGCCGCTGTTATGTCGGCTTTGCTATTATTTTCAGTAACGTCATCTGAAAATGGTGTTGTTGCACTATTTTGAAAATAATTCGAATCGGTTGTCGACATACTAACTAGATTTTGATCTGCAATAGTTGTAGTCCATTGATCAGCATTCAAATTTTCTTGTAGCGAGTCTGGTTCTAAATTCTCCGGACGATTCAGATTGCCAGGAATTTTAGTTTCTGGATTGATTGTTGCTTTTGGAATTGTTACTTGATCTATAGAAGTATAACCATCTGAAGCCGTGGGTGCAATGGTATCTGGTGTAAAGTGTATCTGTGCATTTGTTACAATATCTGATTGTGAAGTCAAATCTTTAATTGTGGTATTTCTAACTGCGTCTGATGTCACGTTATAAGGGGTAGATTGAACATGCAGAAGTGTATTAGTCTTATTGTTGTCTGTATGGGGTTCATAAACACTAATAGGGATATCCGTTGCTGGAAACTCACTTATTGCTTCTGCTAAACGTACCGTGAATTCGTTCTCTTTAGTTTCTGTTGGCAAAATTTCATTTGCTGGGTATTTTATTGTAGTTGGAGGAAATAAAGTAGGTTCCGTGCCTTTGTTTTTAACAATATCTGTTCTTAAAGCAGTAAACACTGTATTTACATTGTCAGTAGTTTTTGCAGTCAAGTTAGTCCTATGATTCAACCGTGTGTCATTCTTAACATTCGTCGTAGACGGCTCGTTGAAACTAAGATCTTTCATTTCTGGTAAGTTATTTAATACTTCTGTTGCATGTGCTGTAAATTTATTCTGTATTGCTTCAGTTGTCGCTGTCTTGACAGGGTGTTGTATAGTAGTTGGAGGAAGTAAAGTAGGATCTGTGCTTTTATCATTAATTATATCTTTAGTTGACGCTTTGTACACAGTCTTTAAACTTTCATTAGTATTCATAGTATCGGCTGTTTTATTTTTTGTTGATATCAATGTCTGGTTTAGTTCTCGATCTAACTCATAAAAATCATCTGTATTTTTTATTGATGAATCAGTAGTCATGATTATTTCTAACGGCTGGGTAGCTGTCATGTGTTTCTCAACTAACGAGTAATTCTCGAATAAGTTCCCAGATGTTGGGGTCGTCTCTCTGGTGTAAATAATATTTGTTTCTTTACTTATTGTAATAAGAGTCTTCTCTGTATTTGTTTGCAGGCTGGCTACAGTAACAGGCTCCGGGTTAAAATAAGTTGTGTTCATTTCTGGTACGTTTTCAGTTGTAGTTATGTCAACAGTTAAGTTAAATTCAGTGAAGAAATCATTATCAGTGTCAGATTTGTTAATATTTTGATTATTTGGTTTTAAAATAGGAGTTGTGCTTAATGCTTCCGTAGTGACAGATATATCACTCAATGTTATTTTTTGATTAATCGTTGATACAGTATTATCTTTTAATTTGTTTAAATAATCAGGAGATGATTTTGTACTCGGTGCTTTTTCTTCATAGAAACCAACAGGAATTAAATCAACTACCTTTAAAGGAACAATAGTTTTATCCGTCGTTGTTTGGGGGCCCGCAACTTCGGTTACAGGTTCCGAAACATTACGAATTTTAGCGGGGGCGAAATATTCTTTTGTCGTTTCCGGTACTACTTCAGTTGTGCTGTTGCTTTTGTCAAGATAATCTCGTTCCACGATTGTTTGATTATCTGAATCGGTTGTATTAATGTCTTTGATTGAATTATTTATATCTTTATTGATAAATATATTTATCACGGGTGTCGGACTAACTTCATCTGTATTAACAGATCTTTCACTAAATGTGTCTGTTGGTATAGTTTGATTATGAATTGTCTCGTTAACATTTACCTTTTTTGCACCTTGTATTATTACTTGTTTAGTAGTATATTGCTCGGTTGTAGTTGCAATGTTATCATATAAAGTATCTAAAGAAGTTAATACATCGGAAGACGGTTTTGAATTCACTACAGTTGGATGATCAATAGAAATTAAATTAATAAGTCCTATGACGGAAGTAACCGTATCAATGGATTTCGTTTTATCTGTTAAGGAAGCATTTACTGCTTTATGTATTGAAGGTTCTACAGCAGATTCAAGATTTTTGTTATTATCAGTGGCGGAAGTTGTTATTGTTTTATTACTTGATTGTTTATCGTTGACAATTTCATTTGGAGTATCAATGAAGCTAGGATTCACTTGAATATTCGTTTCTGTAGTGTTGTCACTGTTACCTCTAATGGGATTCTTAACATCTTCTAGTACTTCTAATATAAACACAGGCGTCACATCTTCTGGTATCTGCAAAGTAGTGGCAGTAATATTTTCTTTAAACACACTTAATATTTCACTCGTTGCCGTTGAAGCTGTTACACTAGTTGTCACTAAACTCGTTTCACTTGTATCACTTTGTTTATAAATATCAATAACTTGAAGAGGAGGCGTGGTAACTTGAACTTCAGGAAAGTCACATTCGAAAACGTTATTTATATGACACACTGTTGTCGCTGGACATGGTATGACAAAGTCGTCAATCGTAGTGGACAGGCCGCCGCCCAAATCCACGCATATCATAAAATGCGTTGAGTTGACACAGTGGAATGCTCTACCACTGCAGTTTATATTCCTGGACGCTATCATTGGGATAGCGAACAATACCTAAAAAAGACCAACTAATTTAGCGTATATATATTAAACTAATTTTTTTAAACATATTTAAGGGAGAATTGTATAAATTAAGACGGCATTTATTTGAACAAGTTGATACTTACCAGAGTTAAAATTCGTTTAAGGTCGTTAATTTCGTAAGCCATCTTCGTAAATTTTGTACGAATTTGACAAAATCTCGTCGGTTAATATTTCGTTTACGCTTGTCGTTTATCTCATGAGGTTTTCTCGCGAATGCCGATCTTGTGTTTCTCCCAACAAATATGAATGACGGCATAAAACATGCTTTGTTAACATAAGATTCGTTTACTTACATCACGAACTAGATTAGGCCGACAGGAGGCAAATAATGTTGACACCTTATTTCCTGCGGCTTTTCAATTCGTATTGTTGTTGAGATAAAGTATTCATTTCTACAGAATGATTGAAAATATGTTTATAAAATAAGCTGGGCAGTAGGGCCTGATTATGTAGGGATACAATCTATACCTAACTATATATAACTGCCTCGTTAGTGATCGAAGTGATCCTAAGCGCGACTACTACGCTAGAGGTCTTGAGTTCGATTCCCAGGTCGAGCAAAAAGTGTTATTGGGGTTTTCTATGAAATTGTCAGTAGCAGGTCAGAGTTAGGATTTGTGCATGGTTAATGGTAATAGGCTCGCCCCTATTACATGGGACCTAAACATACCTGCGAACTGTGGGTGTATACTGGTACACCTCTGCCTAACCCTTCGGGGAATCCAGGCGTTATGTTATGTCACAATATATACAAATAAACATAATTAAAGTGCCTGTAATAACAAAATAACAGCTTTTTATTAAATGTACCTATATGAAGGTGTCTACGATACCTACTTATAACAGAAAAACTTTTGTCCCGGCAAATCTCCTAAATGGCTGGACCGATTTTTACGCGACTTTTACCGGCATATATAACCAAGGCTTATATAACCAAAACCAAGGGGTAACTTGGTCCTTTTTTTAATATTTGGGAGTCCACACAAAAACAAAAGCAAACCCCGTGGTAACCGACATTCTGGCAAACGGAATAACAGACATAAGCTAGTTATGAGGTTAACTTTCAGATATTGATTAGACAATTGAATGCGAACTTTAAAAGTCTGCCCGACAGTTGAGGGGTTATATCATAAGAGGGGTTGTTGACCTTACTAGCTTTGTAGGGGCCATTTTACAGTTATTACCTTTCTGACGGCGTAGTATTAAACGGTGAACCAAAATCAAGACAGATAGGTGTAAAACATGGGAATATAGACACGTGCTGTTAGAAACAACCGAGAATAATGACTAAAATAAGAATGAAGGATACAATACCAATAAGAGTAGAGCAAAAGAGAGCGATTAATATGGTATTTGTGACGCCAAGAAATGTAGGCTTTAAGAAGAAATTCTTTCTGTAACAATTAGGTACCGTAGAACTTACTGTAGCTTTTGGTACACATTGCATTAACGTTTAAGCCCGCGTCATTCTCCTAAATATTTCAGTATCTAGTAAGAATATAGGTACACTTCAGATAACAACACAAAATTCACGGGAATAGAGTGATTCAGTAAAGAAAAATGTGTGCTACATTGCTATATCTTAATAGTCATAGTATAAATAAAGCTTTAATTAAATTATGATATTATGCCAAGGCTGCATTCTTCACAGGGGTAGGTAAGGCAGAGTATAATTCCAGCTGCAGTTGTACAAGATTTGAAAAAGAATTTCCTAATGAATAAAGCACTGATGAACCAAAGGCCTCATCATCATCATCATCATCTACTTAGCCTTTTCCCAACTTTGTTGGGGTCGGCTTCCAGTCTAACCGGATGCAGCTGAATACCAATGTTTTACATGGAGCGACTGCCTATCTGACCTCCACAACCCATTTACTGGGCAACACGATACCTCTTGTTTAGACTGGTTGTCAGATTTCCTGGCTTCTGACTATCCGTAACGACTGTCAAAGATCTACGAATGACAGCCGGGACCAACGGCTTTGCGTGCTTTCCGAGGCACGGAGGTGTCACACCACCAACTTCCAAACTCCGGGCTGCTACTGAGCAAATCCTAATGGTAAAAGCCAATAACACCAAAGGAACGAAAGGGCTAATTTCTGCAATAAAAACATTCAAAATCTAGTCATAATAAAAAAATACGAAAATAAGACTAGAAGGCTAATTCCCACAATAATAACCTTCAAAATCTAGTCGCCAACCAAAAATATGCGTAAATGAAACGTATTTTTGACAAATAAGACTTAGAATGCAAACGTTTTTGAAAACACGAAAATTGCCCCTCTGGTATTGAACCCTGGAGAAGCATATTTATTAAAAATAGTTACATCAAATAAACATTTAAAATATGAATCATCATTTGATGTTATCATCAAACTAATTCATGTTTACTTCATCATATTAGGTAACTACGACTGCAGTCACTAAGTATCACAACTGCAGTAGAAATGTAACGACACTGACTGACGGCAGAAGGCTGTTTGTTACACATAGTAGTACCTAATAATCTAACCATAGAATATCTGTGACTATATACTCGCAAAGTACACAAAGAGTAATAAAACCCATTACTTAATATCATAAATGTTAAAGTAACTCTGTCTATCAACCTGTTATGCTTTCAAGACTGAACAACTGAACCGATTTTAATGAAATTTTAGTACGAAGTAAGTTTGAAATTTTGAAACCCAAGGAAGAACATAGGGTATCTGCATCCGCGAACGAAGTCGCGGGTAGAAGCTAGTAAATAGATATAATAGCAACACAAACATCAAATAGTTCAAAGTAACGAACATAAATTACAATCACGCCTACATTCCCCAAAGGGTTAGGCAGAGGTGTATCAATGTACACCCACAGTTCACCTGTATATTGAGGTCCCATGTAATAAGGGGCGAGCCTATTGTCATTAACCGGGCACAAATCCTATCTCCGAGCTACTAGTGAGAATTCCATAGAAAAACGCAATAACACTTTTTGCTCAACCTGGGAATCGAACCCAAGACCTCTAGCGTAGCAGTTGCGCTTAGGACCAGTTGACTTTAGAGGCAGTTAATAGTAATGAACTAAGAAAATAAAACTTGTAGGTAGTATAATTTATAAAATATAATTTACTGATTAAATATTACATTACAATTACTTATGCACCTAACGTTTGATATCACAATATTCACAATCTAACGTCTGCACCTCACATTATCCCCATTATTGTTCCAGTTTCGATGTTTACATATGAGTTTAACCTTATTAGCTATACAATACAAGTATATAGAGTGACTGGTAATTCGTGACCGATACTTAAACGCATGGTTGTACTCAAAATAACAAACGTTAAAAAGAAAAGAAATAATGCATGATACAAGTTGAATAAATATGTTTGTAAAAAACACAAAATTAAAAATTTTAAATAACCCCCGACGGAAGAATCGTATCAAGAATCCCTACCGCAGCTAACAAAAGAGCTGATAACTTTGAAACCGCTGAGCCGATTTCCATCAAACATAGCTAAGAACACTCCTGACTAATACAACTTTCAAACAAAAAAATAACTAAATCAAAATTAGTTCATGCGTTCGGGAACTACGGTGCCTCAGACAGAGACACACACTCACGGGGGTTAAAAAGGGATAGGTATATAACTAAATTAAATTACAGCCGATTATTGCGTTATTTTTGTCTCTAAATATTCTATTGGGGTGACCGAGGTCAAGCGCTTTTAAATTTTTTTTCCGGAATGTTGTTTGTTATCATGGGTACAATAAATGTGTATAAGTATCGGTCACTAATTACCGGTCACCCTATATACAGTGACGTATTAAAATATCCAACGTTTACTGAACCTTACCGATCTTAATTTGGTAATGTAAATATAAACGATCGCTATTGCCAACCATACGAAACTTATAATTGATAGAATTATGGCTAAAATAAACATAGCAAACTGCAAACCTCTTTCTTGATCGACAATGAAAGATATTCCTACTACAAATATAGCTAATAGAGTACCCGAGATCGTTTCTAAAGGACTGTGGAGTTTTGGCCATTTTCTTGCGCCAACGAAGTCTTGTACTGCGGTCTCCCAACAACATGATACAGCACCATATCCGAACCCTGCTATTACGCATCCAATGGAAAATGAGTCATGGTTATCTGCTACTGACAAAACTGTAACAAATAAAAAAGAGTAAGTAAACTGTGGTAGTTACTATGTCAAATCTTTAAACCCAAATTGAATTTAAAAAGCCAATTATATACTAATTAAAGGTGTAGTTAAAATTTCGAAGTATTTTTTACACATTGAAACTGAGATCAGATTGCGATCGTACCCAAAAGATAGTAGAATTGGTCCCCTGATACCATTGGCTTTGAATGTTCATAGCCTTTGCGGAAATATTATTTGTATCTTTATCTACGTATCGTCTATCCTAATTTTTACTTGTGATAGATATAAAAGCGTTAAAGGCTTAAAAAAATACGTCTCTAATATTAAACTTACCATAGCATCCTACAGTTGATATCATCAAGCCAGCAAGTGCGACGTACTTGAAATTACTTTTCGGCGTTTGTGCGAGCCATGGTGTACTCATCAAGAAACATACCCAAGTGAACCCGTACAATGTCATCAGAAAGTTTGAGTCAGAAATTGAAATTTTTGGGTGCATTTCAGAAGCAATCATAGATAGCGACACCATTGTTACTGACGTTAAACTTAGTCGAGAAAAATATAACATTAATGACGGATAAAACTTCCAACATGACAAAGATCTCGTCAATGGCTTGAAGAACGTATCATTTATGTTGTACATGAAAAATATTAGCCTCCTTCGTATCGTATAAATTCTATATGATGGCATCCACATTCTCCTTCTCATGCTGGCATAGGCGGACTGACAACGAAAGCTAAATGAATTAAATATTTTCTCTCTCTGAATATCTGTAACTGGCGATACATTATCATAGGTTACTTCGACCTCAGAATATTCTCTCTGTTCGACACCATCACGCTCGGATTGCGAGTCTCGTCTTATCTGTTTGCTGATACAATCGTCAAAACTATCGCCTAATGTACTCAGTCTCTTGATAACGACACTTAGTCGCTTTTTATTTTTACTCGTATTTTTTTCAGGAGGTTCCTCACACTCACTATCTTCACTCTCTTCTGGAATTTCTGGAAGTATTTCAACGCCAAATATATTTCTCCTCTTTTCCTCAGGACTAGGCGGTGGCGTTATTGTGGCGACTACATCACCTTCGTAATCAAAATCTTCAGTGAAGTCCGGTTCCGTATGCAAATTATCGTCTGATGGACTTTTCCAACTTTTTTGACTCATGTCATGTAGTTGCAACTCAGTCGTGTAGAAATTCTTATCTATGCCTTCGTTACTGAATACAGCGTATGTTTTAGCCAAATCGCTGTATCTAGAGAAGGAAATTGGTCTTTGTATACTTTCGTCAACTCTCAATAACATGATTGCCGGTAGCGTTTGAAGCATAATTCCTCCAAGTACTATGTACGAAAAGGAATATCCATAACCGTCTATAAGTGCTGTTATGATATGAGGGAACATTGCTTGTCCAACTGCTTGACCGGCGAAGCATAATCCACGGATAATGCCCAGTCGACTATCATAGGTATCAAATACAATTGCATCCACTTGAGCTGATATAAGCGATGATCCGAACCCTGAAAAGGTCAAACAAAGAAAATGATTACTAGAGATTTTTAGGGCTTTAGTTAAATTATACTGAAAAGGTCAAACAAAGAAAATGATTACTAGAGATTTTTAGGGCTTTAGTTAAATTATCTGTACAAAAATGTATAAAAATTATCACCTCCGAGAATTCCGTAAACAAATGGTTGTACATGATAAGGTATGAACGCGCAGGCGAGAAGACTAGCCACAACCATGACGAGGCCTATGGTAGACATGACCCGGTACCCGACAGTGCCGCCCCAGGAATCTGCTGCTTCCCTGCACCAGCATTCTGAAAACATTTTAATTTTTAATTAATATTTTTATTTGAAATAAGAACGCATGCTGTACAACAGACATGCTGACAAAAGAAACACCTTCTATGGAACTATACCAATTTTTGTTGACCAGGCCTATGATCATCATATAAGTCCAATAGGCCTTATATGATAAATAGCGGTCTATTGGGCAGTCCACAACCGGTACTTAAACTGAGGAAGTTTGAGAAATGCTTATGTATATTATCATATTAATGATGAATAAATCAGAAAACCCTTACGTGAAAGATTGTAGACGAGTATATAAATTGTAGGAGTCGAGATACCGAGCCATATCGGCACGTGAAGTTCATCCAAATGTACTAATATTACTCCATAAGCATACACGAGACTCGGCAGGCAGATCTGGAAAGATAATGGTTCTATAGTAGCAATAGATAACCCTTTGGAAGGGGTATCGGACATAGCACTTCTCAATGTCGCGATTTCAAAGTCAGAATCATATGAAGTCTTCCAATGATAATGTTCTGTAAATGATGGAGTCTAGCTTTTAAATTGGAACTTCCTACGCTCTAGTAGTAGAATAGCGGAATGTTTATGACCTACGAGAAGCTCACTTGGTGATTTTGTTTCATCATCAGCCTCCTAGTAGCCTATCACAATCTCTTAAAACAGTAATAACTGACTGGCTGAAACTTTTTATGTACAGTAACTCATACTTGTTAAAGCAAAGGTGATTCCACCAGGGAGCATGACGTAACATTTTGTCCTTTCTTCTGTTGGATTTTCAACTCTTGGCGCTGAGCCGACCGTTGAATAACAAAATCTCATACATTTATAGACCCGTGATACCAACTAATTTGGAGTTGCTCTGGCCGGTGCATGAAGGCCTCTGTCATTTATTTATTCTTTATACATAATGATGTGCGTGTGAGCTACCTAGCTATAGAGATCTAATCGTAAGGTTTGCGAACAAAGTCAAAGTATTTGTATATAATTTACAGCCACTTTTGATTTTTTAAGGTCGTACAGTTAGAAAGTTTAAGCTCGTTGCTGGTTCTAAAACGTACATAAATATCTATGAAGAAGAACAAGCAAGAAACTCCACGGTCATAATTCTTATTGCTGCTAACGCTGCTTTGCGGCAGAAATAGGTATGGTGGTAGTAGTTACCCGGACGAGCTCTTTCACAAGAGCTCCACTCCACAAGGTGTAAAAGTAGAATGTACAGCATATCATGTGTTTGTTTTACGAAAGTATCAAGGCACATATTATGGGCATCAAAATACGTAAGTATGTTACCTATATAGGTAGGTATATAAGTGCTAATTCATTTTTAATCATCAATGCCACCTACTTAATGAATGAATAGTCATCAATCATTTCCAGAGACAAGTAGATGGGTACAACGGTACCTATTGCTTCACCTACCTACCTACCTATTGTGTACCTATAGAACGAAAGTAATACCTCGTGGTGTGGTTACTGCTCCGCTTCCATATTGTTTTATAGCCTATAATTTATGAATTTAGCTATTATATCAAAAAGATGTTTTCCAATCCTACTGGTACCTAGTTCCAGAGATTAGCGCGCTTTAAACATACTTACAAACAAACAAAATAACTCTTCAGCTACCTGTATTATATTAGAACAGATTTATCAATGTCTTGATTAATTACAACAAGTGCGTGGCTACTGCGTAAGTAGGTAAATATGGACTCATTTAATACAATATTACAGCGCTCACATAGAGGAATGTATACATATATACCTATACTAATAGGAAACCCTATTAAACATTAATAATAATAGGAAAACTACTTTGACTCGTCATCTATAGTAATAGGTGTTAAAAAGAAGTAAGATAGTTTTGTTTGTTTGTATCGAATAGGCTCCGAAACTACTGGACTGATTTTAACCATTTTCACCAATAGATAGCTACATTACTCCTGACCAACATAGGCTATATAACATCACGCTACGACACACGGCAGCGGAGCAGTAACCAAAAACGTAACGAAAGTGAAGTAAGCCACGCGAACGAAGTCGCCGGCAGTTCGCTAGTTTATTTTTTAAGTTATTAGTTTACCAAGCTATAGGTATATTATGTACTAGCTGTTGCCCGTAACTTCGTCCGCGTTTCCGTCGTTTCTCGTAAAAAAGTAGCCTATGTCCTTACTCACGGTTCAGTGGTTTTGATGTAACAGACAGATTAACTTTCATATTTTAGTAGGGAAATATAATATGTCAATCTACAATACTGTTGAAAAATATCGCAATACGGAACCGCACAATATTATTGTTAATAGCTGTGCCCGTTACTCCGTCAGCGTGTAGTAAGAGTAGCCAAATAACATCAGAAAGCTTCGAACTGCTAAGCTATCGGGAGTTACACGTGATATTGTGAGTCAACCATAAAAGATAGACATATGCTGTCGTGGGATATTTTTTATATAATTTTAAGGAGAACATTTCCGTCATACCTGATTTCTGTGTAGCTTTAACCATTAAGGTTGCACGCGCGACGGAAGCTTAAAAAATGGAGTAACTTCTCCCGTTTTCACAACATTTTCCTTCACTGCTCTGCTCCTATTGATTGGAGCGTGATGAAAAGTATACTATAACCACCTCAGGAGTATGAAAAATAACTGTACCAAGTTTCGTTAAAATCCGTCGAGTAGTTTTTGTTTCTATAGCGGTTATACAGACAGGCAGACAGACAGACAAAAAATTTACTGATTGCATTTTTGGCATCAGTATCGATCCCTAATCACCCCCTGATAGTTATTTTGGAAATATATTTCATGTACAGAATTGACCTTTCTACAGATTTATTATAAGTATAGATTAGTACCTACTTACAGCTATACGGTAAACATATCTATATACAAGTGAACTAGAAACACAATTATTATCAAAGCTGACTTTGAATGTTATGTTTTATTTGCAAGCACTTGACAGTATTGCGCACCTACCTACATACTTTATTGATGATTGGAAAACATAATAATACCTATACTGTAACTTAAAATGCAGTATTTTTGTCATTATAATATAATTATAATTTTGTACTGATCGTAAAAAAAACCAGATAGTTCATAGACATAATCGATATTTGATAGCCTTTTCGATAACGCCAGAACGGTTTGTATAGTCGCGTGACGAGTAAATCACGCAAATCCTTATCATTCACCTGTGCTGTGTAGGTACATCTGAAGCATGTGTGTTTTCTTACACGAACGATAGTGTGTGACGTCACTGTGGCATTGATATAAATTCATGGGCTCTCAGCAACTGAATAATCTCAACCCTGAACCACCGAATACTATTTAATGATCAACTAGATAGATTCTTTTATGCAAGTTAAATCTACCTTATAGGTTTTTAAATATTATTAAAAAAAATCTAGAAATAAATATGTTTAATTGTAGATAGACTTACGTTCAAAAGCACGACGGAGAGCAGTAGAGGCCATCGCCACGTCGCGCCATGCGCTCTTGCATTAAAATCCATCTAGTCTTCTTTTTTTTCCTGCATTTTCTGAAGTCGTAAAATGACATTATCCATACAAAATTGCACTTAACGTTACAGTCATTAAATCACATGATTCGGCAATTGTTCTATAAACACCACGAACTTTAACCGCACAAAGATGTTTTGAAATGAAAAATTATGTTGTTTATTTTAAAACTTGTAGTCGTGAGAGAGCATATCGTCGTATTGACAGCATTCTATACATCAGTCGTGTTATCAAAAGGCCCCAACACGTAGTTACTTTGTCTTATCTTATCGTCTCAGTGAAAGAAACCAATATTAGTTTCTAATTGTTTTTATTTTTTACCAAATTAGTTATGTTTAGATCCAATATCATCCAGTTAAAGCTAAGTACCTAGCTAAGTAGATTATTTGATCAAGCTGTATGCATCTTATTTATCGTCAAGTCAAACTCGATTCTTTATACGGGAACTAATTAAACCCCTCGTATTAACAGCTAACTTTATCTTTAAGATAATAACTTTTTTAGTCTGATAGACAACTAGCGATGTCTAAACGGTTAAGCTAGAAGAAGTTATCCAACACCTCCAAAATCTTGAAATCCGAAGGTAACCTACATGCTAACTATAAACAGTGTATTTTTCTAAAAAACATATTAACGGACGCTAACCTAATCGCTCAATCTTGTCAACTCCTCTTGCCTTTTTTTTTCTATCTTTCTCCCAATAAGTTATAGTTAGGTACCTACAAGACTTACTAGGCAGTTATTTGGTACTAAGGTAGGTTAGTACCATTATCAAAGACTCAGTATTAATAAGTAACTAATAATAAACTTAAGTTAGGAATCAAATAATAAAATAATGTCTAGCACACTTGGTTAGCTACACAGCAACACTTGCTAAGAAGAGAATTTATATTGGTCCCAGAAAAGAACCCTGCGGGACTCCTGAATCTGTACGAAGCAAAGTAGTGCTCACCACACATCCTTGTTCCACGATTTATGCCTGATTAAAAGCCGGCAACACCAACAACGGTCATAATCTGAGGTAATTTTTGACAAATATTGCCCCAAAAGCCAATACTTGTTTCTATAACTATATACCTCTAGACGTAGCGTACAGTGTGAAATATGGAAGTGAGACGCATTTATACAGAGTTGGTAGAAAAAAAGAGACAAAGCATCCTATCTTCTGTCCCTTACGGCGTGCCGGATTTTTTCTTGGCGAACTTATCAAAGTTAGCCAAACAAAGTGCTGTCACTGTCACTTAAGTTATTTTGCGTCGATCAATTTTACTTTTTGGATAGTTTTTGTAATTGTTGTAATCGTTTGAGTGTTTTAATGAGAAATAGACTATAGAGTCTATTTCTCATTAAAACACTCAAACGACAAACTCATTGTAGAGCATACAATATACACTTAACTAATAGTAGTTGAGTGTATATTGTATGCTCTACAATGGAAGGATGCAGTATATTAGGCTGTAAACGTCGCACAGAAAAGGCAAAGAACGAAGACACTTTTCCCTCGCTTGTATTTAATACTGTTAGTGTTATAGTATATTTATTGAATGTATACATTTGCGCGCATGTATTAACGTGGGTTTCAGCCCAAAATAAGGAAGATTTCATACGGTAAACTTCATTTCTCAAACCACATAATATTTACTTGCAGTGTTGCTATACTTACGTTTGACACCTTTACCCCTAACTGTGGACGCAATGTTAATAATGGTCAGATCGAATTAAATCAAATAGGCAAATCGATGGCTGGAATACACTGTTAGCAAAAATGTTCCTTCTAAATAGCAGTAACTTTATTTGTCAATCAAGTAAAGATTGAAAATATCTTACGTAAAATGATATTTACCTACACATGGATACTCTTGCATTCACATTAAAACGTTGCCTATATAAATTATATTAAAATAGTACTGAATGTGTAGTCCGCAGATAAGCATCATTTTGGTCGTATTTTGGGATATTTTTATATAATAGCAACACTGAAGTTTTATATTGCTGTCTCATGAGCGGCCACGCGATGGTTTGTCCTAGAGGTATATTGTCTAAGGTTTCTATGGACGAACCGGACGAACCCTAACCACAAAATTAAAGATGCCGCTTTGAGACACGAAATGGTCGCAGAATAATACGCGCCGTACGCTATTCCTAGAAATACGAACCTTATTTCTATGGTGTTGATACACAAAATGATTGGTACGCCACGTTTTGACAGATATTTACTATACACAATTTGAAGTTTCTCTTTTGTTTTTAATTCATGTTCTACATAGAAATAGTGTTCATAGCCATTTTATTATTTTTACATTTATCTTCTATTCATCGTTCAAAATAATCAGAATAATTTCTACCGTTTGATGGTCTTTTAGAGCAAGTTAGTTTAGTAGTCGCCACGAGTCGTGAGCACAAATGTCAAATTCGTTTTTGGGCTTTTTGGGTCGCCGACGCTGCACGCGATCGGCGATCGGTCGGAGTAATGGAGCAATCGCGTGCAGCGTCGGCGACCCAATAAACCCAGAAAGGAACCCAAAAATCAAAAAAGGAATTTGATATTTGTGCTCACGACTCGTGGCGGCTACTATATCTGTAAGAGCCAAAAATAAGGCGCGGAACTTGGCTTAAATATTGACATGTGTGACAGGAAACGCCAAACAAACTGACAGATGACAATCAGCTGTTGATGTTTTGAAAATTTTCTCCAGCTCACCTTTTCATTTTGAATTTCATTAATTTAGCTACTAAACCAAAAGAAATTTTCAACTAATTCTGATTAACTTAGATCTAAATGACTGTGTAGTTGTCATGACGGACCAAGAAGTAATACAAGAGTATGCCAACTCAATTAAAAACCTTAAAAAACAGTGTGGTGATGCTGGCATGAGCGAAGAGGAATTTAGAAGAATGTATTTTAGATCTCTTAAAACATTAGAAACTACAGAACGTCCAGAAGTTAACACTCCACGCCGGTTTGTTACGAAATTTCGAGTGTTACTCCTCGGAATTATCATTGGAGTCTATACTGTATATAATTATAAGACTATTTACAGCAGTGTCGTGTGTAACTTGCAAGAGTATATTTATCCTGGTTTAAAACTCTTGAGAAGGATATCAATTCCATTAATATCATTGTTTCCATCCTTGACTGGTAAATACAATACTTTCATAATGATCTGCCTGAGTTTCATGCTAATAATTGTTAAATAATACCATGTGTATTTATGTCACAATTTCAGATTTCTACCATGAAACATGTTTGATCCAAAACCCATACTTTGCTGTAGTGGACATGGACTGCTGGCCATGTAGCACAGTGAGCAACATCAGGGAGGTGCATGATCCAATCCCTGTCAGCCAGCAGCAAACAGCACCGTTTATTTATGAGGTGAACTTAATTCTTATTATACTAATGTTCTAGTTTCCTTTATTTTGTATAAATAAGGCTGTATTTCGTCACTGCAAGGCCCAGGCTCAGTTACTCTCACTGTTTGAATTAATTAAACTTGAAAATCACTTGTAACCTTAATTGCTAACCATCAGTATCTAGTGTGGTTTCATTTTCTTTCAGACTGAACAACAAGTTATAAATATGGAAGCACTAAAGAAAATGTACCTGAGAAATAGAGATATATTTGACAAAGAATCTCCGAAGATTTTAACAAACAATAAATATTATTCAAGTCCCAAAGATTTGTTTATTGATAAATCATTTGACGACAAAGGTTTCTATATCTGGTAAATGTTTTAAAATCAAAAATATGGTATTAGGAAAAGTTTAATTACTGCTTAGCATATTAGCTAATTACAAAAACTCACTGATATATATAGATTCACTATTGCCAAATGGATTTGTTGTAAGTAATGCCTGATGGTATAATTATTAACTTTCATGCAGACAAAGTCGCATGCGAAGGCTAGTATTTTAATTAAATTTATATTATACATACTTACTTCATGAAATTACAAACAAAAGAAGATAAAACCTTATACAGGGTTATTTGTAAAACAATGACAACCTTGCAGGACTGTATTACTATCATCATAAACATCAACTTTTGTTCTATAAATTTTTACAGAATCAAGCAACGCAAGCGCATCGAAGCGAATGACCGACTGAAGGATTTCCGTAAAATTGTAAATAGGTCAAGTACAAACACCCCCGCCGCCCTAACCCCGCTCCCCTCGCTATTTTACTATCGCTTTCGTTTGCTTCGCATAGACTTCGTGTCATTTAGAGCGTTCAATTTAAATGTTTTTATTTTTGTATGAAAATCTGATGAAAAAAAATATGATAAATTTTTAAATGTCATAGAACAAAAGTTGTTGATTATAATGTTAGTAACATAGTCCTGAGAGGTTGTCATTGTTTTACAAATAACCCTGTATAGTAGTCGCCGTGAGTCATAAGGACAAATGTCAAGTTGATTTTTGGGCTTTTGGGTTCCTTTCTGGGTTTTTTGGGCTGCCGACACTGCTGCTGCGACCGCCGAAAGTAAACCAAATACCCAAAAATTTACTTGACATTTGTGCTCACGACTTGTGGCGACTAATATACCTTTTTATAAAATAAGTGTACCTACATATCCATACTAATAAATCTTCATAATTTCAGGAAATTTAATACCATGAATGTTGCAAAGTTGTTACGGCAAATTATACCGAGGCCAAAAGTTGTTCCAAAGTTTGGACAAAGCACTGAAAGATATTTAATTGTTGATACAAGTCAACAGAAATTTCATATACCTGACACAGAATGCAGTTTCTCATTCCTGTTAGCATTAAGTGGGTCTAAAGAAATACTTTTGGTCCCAGCTGAAGAATGTAAACATCAATGCAAGTCACTGAAAGTCAAACTTAAAGAAACTTATTTACGTGAGTTGAAATTGACAATATCATAGATTAAAAAGCCTTCGTTAATATAATTATGAATTTAATTACATGGTTCATGGTCTTTTAAATCGAGGTCGAAACATAATTGACATTGACGGCACGGTTGGCGCAGTGGCTGAGCGATTGGCTGCTGCGCTGCGTGTCGCGGGTTCGATTCCCGCACGGAACAAATATTTGTATGGCCTACAGATAGTTGTTTCGGGTCTGGCTGTTTGTGTATGTGAGTTTATGTTTGTAAACGCACCCACGACAAAGGAGAAATTCCTAGTGTGGGGCAACGTTTATTTATAAAAAAAAAAATAAAAAAAAATAATGAGTTTGTTTTTTTTTGCAGTGTGGTATAATTGGTGGTACTGGCGACCAGTCGTACAAAACTCTATGGGAAACCAAACTTTTATTGCTCATGTGGGCTCATACTGCTGATGACGGGAATACACAAAAAAAAACACACAAATGGAATGTACAAAACACCAATTTATTAAATAAATAAATAAAATTAACTAAAAATCAACTAAAATGTTCTCATTCAAATTTTTTTTTCAATGTGTCTTTTAGGAATACTGGTACTAAAGATACAAGTGCGAACAGACTCAGCACTGTGACTGATGTCCATGACCATGCGTCACTCGTCGAGGTTAATGTGTGTAGTGTTTGTCCTGCTTTAATAGCCAC
Organism: Caradrina kadenii; assembly: GCA_947462355.1. NCBI lineage: Eukaryota > Metazoa > Arthropoda > Insecta > Lepidoptera > Noctuidae > Caradrina > Caradrina kadenii. The sequence continues at coordinate 5,477,950 of OX381677.1, read as the reverse complement.
AAATGATGGTGGAGCTACACCTGGAAAACAGAAAATAAATGTTAGAAAACACCTATTATTACAACATTATTATATAAATGTAACTTATAAGTATAATATGAGGATTTTATTTTAATTCATACACACACACATACTATCACTACTGTATTTGCTGAAGAGTGAGGTAGAGGTGTACCAATGTACACCCACAGTTTGCTGGTATCCTTAGGTCCCATGTAATAGGGGATGAGCCTATTGCCATTAACTGGGCACAAATCCTTACTCCTAGCTGCATCTGAGAATTTCATTAAAAAAAACCAATAACGCTTTGGTCGTCCTGGGAATCGAACCCAAGACCTCTAGTGTAGCAGTTGCTGAGGAAAAATCTTTATCTGTGTAGAATTTAATATAAAACAGCATCCTAACATCATCAATTTGAATAGTTATTTACATAATTACTTTATCTATTGCTTCATCATAATAAATAAAACCTATTTTATCTATTCTAACAAACAGCATCTAGATATAATTATCAACTTACCAATAAATGTTCCTAATGCAAATGGTACTAATGGCACTCCAATTACAGGTGCTGACATATTAATAAACCAGTTTGGTAAAAAGGGTGTCACCCTCAAAAATATCATATAGTTGAGCAAATTATTTCTGTGCTTTGTAACTGCTTTAGCCCACTGTGCAGCTTTGTCGGGGAAAAATTTCTTCACCAACTTCTTCCCGAGAAGATTTGATAGAAAGAAACACAAACTTGCACCAATTGCTGAACAACAGCAAACGAGAAGTAATGCTAAATAGAACGGGAACAAGAAGCCTGAAAGAATACTTAGAAAAATAGATCCAGGTATTGCAAATGTTTGCAAACTGTGATAGAGTTAAAGAAATCAATGATAAATTTTTAAAAAAAAGGAAATTGCTCGAAACTAAGTGCAGGAAAATGTGAAAAGGATACAAAATGTAAACTAAGAAGACTCCAAATAATACTTCATAAAAATATTTTTCCTTATAACGGTCTAGTACTAAACCTAAATGTTTAGCATCCTCAAGGTCCCATGGCAAATGCAGATGTTGTTGTTCATGTCTGGAAAAAAACATTTAATATAACACAGATTTAGTAAACATTTTTTAAGAATTTTAATAGTGTTTTTCATGGACAAAGTAGTACTGCTTCTGCTTACATAACTTTCAATCTAAAATAGCACTTCACAATACTATTAAATCTATTTTGAAAAGATGTTAAGGTATCGCTCAATTTATATTGTTCCTATTTCTTTCTACATTTCAATTGTGTCATGCTATACTACATTCACACATACACACACATAGAGTACATGAGCAACAGTTGATACTTACTCTTCTAAATCTGGGAACTGTTTATATAGTAGGCCCAAGGCTATAAGCGATGATACAAATATTATGGCAACTAGAACTACAGATTTAGACGTAGATAAGTCTTCTGCACTAGATGTCACATTAGTCATTGAACCTGAAAGATGAATTTGTTTCATAGGAGTCACTACCTAATTTTAAACACAAAGACACGAAAATTTGAAACACAAAGAAGATCAAAGTACACAATTATCAATATAATTTGGAACGGAATGGAATGGGAAATTCATTAAGTTATTAATGTGCTAGCTACACAATAGAACAATAAAGGAACATGAGGAATAGGTAGATACTTGGTAGAGGATGAAACAATCCAGCACAATCGACTCTTATATTCCTTATTCTTGGTTTTGTGATGGTGTAGGAAGGGATAAAGACCGTGGAGGAGATGTAGGGATCTTGAATAGTTTCTTGATAATTGTCACCTGGAATGTTGCGCCCGCGAGAATTTCGTCTTCTAGCATTATTTGCGCTCATATTTGTTGCTTAAATGGAATTAAACTATTTTATTCAGTATGTTTGTATTTTATTTATCCGTAGATCCTACTTATTCTATACGTTTATTATAATAATCACTCACTTTACAAAAAACATGTATTTTTAATAAAAAAAATGTACGTGACCACTGTCTGTGACAAGATTATTCGGAATTCGAATGGAATTAAATCTATCCCCCATATGACATTAAAATTTGAAAAATGAGGAAATGCATGATTCGCAAATATTTTAAGATTTTTTATTTCTCTCTAATTAGGGCTTTTAGATAGAGTGGTAACAAAATTAAGCTAACCTAACCATAGAAGTATTGGAATTGGAACGAAGATTGGCAACTGGCATTGGCACTTCTATTGTCAACACTGATGACATTAATGTCGACGGACGGATTTTGATTTGACACTAGTGAAGGATCAATCGTTGTAGTTTTGTTTTACGCAGACTGCAGAATTGGCAATTTATTTTTGGAAAGTATGATAGGTACATTCATGTTTTCATGGAATAATTAGGTACTCCAAGGTTCTTTAATATTTCACAATGAACGTCACGTCAATAAAGACAGACCAATTCCAAGATTAAACTGGAACCGGAACTATAATTAATTTATGAAAAATGTCGGTCATACTCAAAAGGCATAAGACATACTGGATACTATATAAAAGACGCAGTGCCCATTGTCTGGTGGTCATTATGCCGATGGTTATCGCTGCATTATGTCTCCCAACTTTATCTAGTCCACTTAACAAAGTAGTTGTAAAATATGTGCATTAGGCTCTAAGTGATTTCTTCAGAAAGTTGTTCAGGGTGCTTAGGGAGTAAACATACTAAAAGTCTCCACGTCTAGGAGGTAACCCGGACTGGGGGGGGGGGGGGGACAAAAGTTCCCACTTTTGAGTGGGGCCTATATCTTTCCTAAAATTCATGTTAAATGTAATGTTATAATATGTCGGCTCCCCCGATAAAATAACGATTCAATGAAACGTAATTTCGCGGAACCTCGATGTCTTTTCTACGGAAGCCGCTTTAGTACTTAATCTGTGTGTTATAGCTACCTAGTTCAATAAAGACCTGGGTCTCGTTCGTTCCCACCAGACCTCTTCAGCCTGAAGAGGTTCTCGTTAAGTAATTAGGTAGACAGACAGCGATCCTACAGACCCTATACCTACTGTTCTGTCACATATCATATTCGTATAGCTAGGAGCAAGCTGGGAGGTTTCTTTCCTTTCTTTGACCGGCTATGGGAGCATGGATATATGCAATAAAAAAAAAAATCTAGAATACTTGGAAGAATTACGGTTGTAAGAGTAAGGTGGAAGCTACTATTATTGAATTAAAAAATAATGCTGTCCTAATTTCAAAAATAAATTATTTTCAACGTAATTTATTTTTACGTACGTATTACGTATTTTTTTTTAGGTACGGAACAGAGTAATATTACTTAATTCTTCCTCGCTCACTAAGATGAGTACTTATCTAGGGACCTGACTAAGTAAACGTTACTCTCCAAAATATACATAATCCAATTTCAATAAATAGGAAACAAATAAGTAATTCTCATCCTTATAGGAAATAATAATAAAACATGCTAAGGACGAATTTAAAAACCTATTTAAGCGTTTACATAAGAAGTCTAAGAAAATTGAACTGCGCTACAACATCGTTTTTATAAATTGCCACTTTGTCAGCAATTTATAAAAACAATGTTCAAATAGTAGTTCCAATTTATGAAACAAATTGAGAGATAGGTATCCACTTATAAGAAACGTCGAATACTACATAGATCTGCCGTACGTTTCTATTGCCGGGTAACGTCCACGCGTATGCGCATCCTGCGTGGGAGGAGGGATAGGGGACCGCTCAACAGAACAGTTGAATGCGATACCGCGTCTCCCGCGCGGTGCAGAACGCCTGGCGACCGCGGCCGAACCGAACCACAGCGCATCGTGTGCGCCGACTCTTACTTAATAGCTTACTTATCAAAAACAACGACTGTGAGTGCGTGAGTGATAAATCAAAGTGTTAATGGATTTAACACAGAAGTTTAGTACAAATATTCGTCACAAATCATTCGACAGTGACACTGGTGAAAGTGAGCTTTCTAAACGAACATAATTATTCCGTTCTGAGATGTGGTCCTTCATGAATACTTAGGCAGCATACATGAGTGTCAGCAAGAAGGTAATGAAAATAATATAGTAGTATCTAAGTACCAAAGCACATAACATACTTGTGAAATTAAGTAGATAGATGCCTTATACCTACTTAATTAAGTAGAGGTATAATTAGTCTTGATGGGTTGCCAATTTATTTGCCTATAAATACTACATATTTGAGAGAAGCGTCTAGTATTACCGCAAAAAAAAAATCGTCGTAATTAACGTACCTACGTTTCTTATGTTTTTTATTGATAATGCAATGACCGGAAGATGGTTCTACGGTACCAATTTTTTTAGCAAAACTTAATAAAATAATTTTGAATTAGTCATTTTGGTGATGCCCTTCTATAGGGAGACAAGCAAGTGTAAAGTATTGTAATTATTTATTTCAATAGACTATACGCACATTCGCACAAGCTACTTTGCGTTTAATTGTAATTATTTAATAACGTCTACAATAAATGAACGGATTAAAAAAACGAATAAGGAGTATTTGTATACTTTGTGAACTATTTGTATTTATTACTGCACATAGTTTCACCCCTAGTGCCTACCTGAGAAACCTACTACACTAATTAATCTCCACATGACAGGTAATGCGAGGAGATATACCCAAGTTGTGTTTGCTGCTTGCTACACTGGCACTTGGGTCTGTGGCGGTAAGCGACGGCGCCTGCGAGCGCGGGCTGAGCTGGTGGGACCGACAGCGTGGCACCTGCGTGCCGTGCACCCGATGCGACCCAACAAAACGCCTGGTCGTCAGATACCCCTGCGAAATCCACAGGGATACGATCTGCCAGTCGTTATACGAGGCCCAGATATCTCCCTTCAATACGCCGAAGCAGGTGCTTAAAAAAAACAATGAATCGAGTGAACTGGTACCCAGTGATGAGGAGTACGAATATGTGGACTACGATAGTGAAGTGCCGTCTAGTAACGAAGTGTCGTGGGACCTACAGACGACCAGCCTTAGCGTGGCCGCGAGTGGCTGTATCGTGTTCTTCGTCGTGGTGCTAGTGATGTCTTTGTACCATGCGAGGCAGTGGAGAGTTATTAAGCGAGCACTTAAGTCAGGTATGGTTTGAATGTTACTCTAAATCCCGCCTATATTGCACATCATTATTATTGCGATGCGACTTCTACCTAACATCACGTCACCGACTATTTATCAGGTAGTTACAACAATTCAAAAGCAAGTGGGATGGTATTCCTCAATCTACTGTGATTATAGGATGCCAGGCTTCGTACTTACAATGAACGTTAATCTACATCATGCAAAGCGTCTAAAATCCAAAATGACCTAACAAACAAGTTAATATAAGCAGTTTTAGAATTACAATTGAACGCAGAACGATACAGAAGTACGAACCCAACGTTAAGTAATGGTTAGCCATACTTCTGTACGACGTATGCCGTTAGCTGCCTCTAGTTATCGATATGCCTAGCCAATTAGCAAAGTACCTATTAATCAATTAACACACTCATTGTTCTTTATATTTTCTAATAAAGGTGCCTATACCACAACAAAGCTTTTATTGTTGCAAAACATGATTTTATTGCCAGTCTGACCACTGCATTGGGAACAAGCCGACCCACAAAGTTCGTTATACGCTGCTGTTGATATTCGACAGACGTCATCGGTGTCTGGATAATAAAAACGACATTACACGGAGGTCGCGCGAGCTGATCGTTCATCCTGAATAAATAAACCACAAATTATGCCGCGTCTAACATGTTAACACCATGCGAATTATTTATTTAAAGTTTGGTTCTTGTTAGCGTTCGAAATTATGCAGGAACTTTTAGACAGAAACAGGATTTGTTTTCGAAACAATGATATTGAGAACAGAAGGATTGTGTACTTTTATAATAATGTAGAACTTTATGTTGCCTTGCAGCTAGGCCTTACGAGCCTTTATAAGGTATACTTAAATGCAATATGCAATTTGAGCCCAAACTTATCCGAAAATAGAGAAACATGCCACTGTAAAAGCTTCCTTAAAAATCAAGCACATGAGATAAAGTGTGAAGCTTATCGCTAGAAGCAGTCTTACAAAGGGACTAAAATTATAGACACTAGACGGAAAGTAGTGTGTTCAATCAAAATAAAATACCTATGTAAAAGTCATAAATCTAAGCTTGCAGGCGTAGGCGTAGACCCAATTCTGTGGCAGCGCGCGCGCACCGATCCCGTGTAAACAATACCAGTTTGTTTGAACATGTGCGCTACTAATTTTGACCTGAGTAGCGGACCGCACGCGTAACAATAGCTAACGGCTTTCGTTGCATTCGACTATTCCAAAATTAGAACTGTAATTCAGTTACTTTCATTAACCGCTTACTTCTATGGCGTTGATCAAAATATAATTTAATATAATGGCCGTCATAAATTACAACATAATGATGTGTGGGTACTTAGAAATACCTAGTTACAATAACTAATGGGTAATTAATCTGGGTATTGAACTTTACAGATGTCCAAGACTTAACGGCGAAACTAAAGTTAATGGAGGCTGGAGGTGAAACGACAGCAGAGCCGGTTGTAGCGACTGACCACCACATCTACTGCAACATTCATAACCTGGGCAAAGAGGCGTTACTTGGTATGTTATCGTGCATATAAATTAATCTGATATGGCTGGACAATTGCGTTATAAACTTTCTAACCGGAGTGATAAGAGGCTTGTCTTATTTTGGAAACAAATTAGCTGCATGAACTTTCACAAAGGACAAAAGCGTTCCCAATAAGGGAATGTGTACGCGGTCATAACTCTCATTAACGGTCAGGTCGAGAGAGCGGGGTCTTCTCCTCAGTGCGGCGTCTGGCGCCATTCCAGTCAAGTTTAAAATACGGTCTTGCGTGGGTGTGGGCTGCGCTTGCGTCTGTCTGGCGATGGCGCCAGCATATCATTTATTTTCGATCGGAACGTCCTCGAGGTCAAATCTGTTATCTTCTGCCAATATGCCACATACGTGTTTGTATTCCCTAAAAGTTAAGAGATTTCAAATAACTGAGTAGAGATTCCACATAGATAGAACAGCTTGATGTTATAATACCCAACCACAGTACGCCGCGGACGAATATTGACGATCCTGAAGTTAGCCGATTAGCTGAGCAGTAGACAATTTTGTTCCTAGATCCATTGCGCAGCCAAACAGCTAACTTCAAGATCGCCAAGATACGTCGGTCGTACTGTACGCAGCCGCTATGCGCGATGTCCTACAATAGTAAACCAGTAGGTACCTATCCAAGCACCTTGTTCCTAATTGTTGCTATAAGGCTCCACGATGCGTTGCATGGAGGCCACGGGATGCCATCACGCGCATGTGCTCGATGTCGATCAAATTTTAATGGCTCTATCGATACATTTATTTATTCTATACTCGATACCTTCGACAACGGTAATTCTGTTGCAATAGACGCTTTCCAAATACGTTGGACTCCCTTTCAAAGCATAAAACGTGGAATAGGCCACGTAAATAAATCATGCATAAAATAATATTGCTTGTAAATGGCATAACATTCAAGCTTTATTACGTTTAAGCTAAGTTAGGTTATCCTCTCTGACAAGAGCTGAATTTGTATCTACTGTGGTCACTCTTTTGATATGACTACGGTACCGGGACGTACCTACTTTACTTTACGTATAGGGCTCTTAATTATCTCACACGATTGAAACTTTTATTGCATTTACTATGATATATCTGGCCAAACAAGTGCCCAATATAAAAAAAAAATATTCTTTTCTACTAGGATTCGAATTCCAAAAAGGAATTCGACTGAGTATTTGGAAGAAAACTATTTCAGCCAGGTTGATGCGTACAACCTTCACACTAACTACCACCGAATCTACGTTTTAAAAACTGACGTCGAAAACAAGCTTTGAAGGGCGAACGTCCAACCAATGCGGGCGGGCAAGCAGCTGGGCCCCCTCACGTAAACAAACGTTTATTTTTGTTTACAAAATCAACTTTTCGTAAAACTGGTCATGCTAAAATTATTGTACCTACACGTCTGTTGTATTTTCAAACTTCCCAAAGATCTTTTAGTGTATACATTTACCCCATCCATTTTTTCTTTGCCGTAGAAATATTATTCAATTCGATATGTCGAATGAATGGGTATTTAGAATTTAGTTAACTAGGCAATACTAGGATTATCTTGGTCGGAAGGCAGGTAATCGACCCAATCTGGCAGTAACTAACGCACGTGCGTTCATTAGGGGGTTATTTGTAATGCAAGCTTGTCGCCGAGGCGACCGCCGCTGCTTCCGCCCCAGGGCTTCACTCGCGCCGCCGGGAAGGCCCACACTTCCTGCTTATACCGATTTTTGACAACAATAACTTTTAATTAACAATAAATACTAAATAGTCCTTTCGATTGATAATTTATTTGTGTGTTGAACTGTTATATTGCGTTAGTATTCATTCAAACCGAGATGTCGATGTTGCATTTTTTTGACCGCTCTACAAACCATATTTATAAACTATTTATTACTGAACAAACCGAGACCGAGACTAAAGAAAAACCAAATCTAATGGCTTCTTGGAAAAATATGTTTCACCTTCAGTTTTTTCAGCATTTATGTTAAAAACATCTAAACATTTTAACGCTTCATTCTATCGAACGGCCAGATAGCTTTTTTTCTATAAACAACAGCTATTTTTATCTTGGGCATAACACAAAATCCAGACAGAACGCGAGATAAAGAAGCATCGCAAAAACTATTGAACGTTATCGACAAACTCTGCACTAACATCTTTAGGACTAAGATAGACAGAATAGTAGAAGGCTAGTGGTGGCAGGCGCAACCTTGTGCATTGAACTCGATAGCCAATTAGGTATTCTATGAGGTGCGCGCGCGTCGTGGGATGAAGGATCAGCGGTGTGGTCTTGCTTGTTGGATCGGGGTTCGATTTCGGTGTAATTAATCTGAATACGATAGTACCTGGATTAAAGTACGATAGTCTAAGTTGCTAGAAAAAGGGTCGTGCTCGATTTGTTCTCGTTCATAAAAAATGGGTTAAAAAATTAAATCGTAAATTATAATTATTGTCTACACAAATGATTAAATTCGAATAAACGTACGTAGACATAATTATTTAGGAACGTACAGATAGATAAGTTATTAAAATTATCAAGTCCATATAACTTTTTTGAGAATGTTAGTAAATTAAGTAATTCGATCGATACATTGATACTTTAATTAACACCCATATTATTAATTAAAGACTAAATATAGCCAGTGGGTTCATTACAATGGAATCGTATAGAATTTAAAGTTGAGTCACGTTAGTAAGATCGTGATCACTGCTAAATCGTTATTGTTGTTTGGGATTTCTAACTAACAGGCACGATTTATGTAAGCAACAGCAGACATTTTATTTCCAATACTATATACTACTACTACTATCTACATACGAACGACTTATTTGTTATTCGTTTTAATTAGAAGAAAATCAAACGTCAAACGTTTCCAGGTTGAGCAAAGTGTTTTGGGATTTTCTGTTAAATTCTCAGTAGAGCAGCTCGGAGTTAGGATTTGTGTCCGGTTAATGGCAATAGGCTCGCCCCCCATTACATGTTGCCTAAACATACCGGCGAACTGTGGGTGTACATTGGTACACCTCTGCGTAATCCTTCTGGGAATACTGGCATGATGTTATGTAGAATCAAACGTTCAGGAACGAAGAGGTTACCAACGTTTCTTTACTCAGGCCACCTTAAAGTCATTCGTTGGTACTTACTCCGTGGGGGTTTACATGAGAAGATAGGTACTTAGGTAGATACTATGTAATCGTACGCTTCAGAAATATATTAATATAAAAAATAGAAGGAAAGACACATGTTCGGGTAGGTACAAAATAAAGATCTTGCATTAGCAAGCGATGGCGGATCTAGCTGAATTAGAATGTTTTATCTACATAGGTACCTATTACTTGTATTCCCTAGACCGATTCCGGCCACGGCGGCTAATCTTAACGCAGACTAGCCAAGTACGCAGGAGACACTATAGTGCACTATTGTGTGCGCAAACACAGGTGCACTCCCTCTTCCCTAACTCTCCTAGTCCGTTGGGATGGGACAGCAATCCGGCACAACCGGGGATAGATCGGGCGCAGGACCAACTGGCTTTACATGCTTTTCAGAGCCACGGGAGTGTCACAACACCAACCTTCAAACCCCGGACTGTTATTGAGAAATTCCTAATGGAATCTATTAATAACATAACTTAATGCAAAATTATGTACTATTCGGAAATCAAGGGAACTTATAGAGCTTTATATCACGTTTTTCGACTATAGGTAAGTAATGCTTTGATAACACTTTATTGTTCACACTTGGGCAAGATTTTCTAGATATACGACAAACAAACACTACACTGGAACTTTGTGGTATTACCCAAGTTGTGAAAACTACAAAGGAATTCGCGCTAACTCCAACCTTAGCACTCGAATGTGTAGAACTAGAATTGCAGATTAGCAAGTACAAGCAAGTCTAGCAACTAGTGAAATTTTATCGTTTCCTTGTTTTGAAAGAGCGTAATTAAGAACTCTTGTTTCAGTGCTTGTATTTAAACAGTCAGTAGGAACGAGTTAGGTACCTCTGCGTAACGTTTCTAGAGCAACTAAGTATTTGTATGAAAGATTTCGACTAGGTCAGAATATCTTTTTAAAACCAATTCTAATGAGTTGGTTGCTCTACTGGGTTTCAGAGCCTGTTTTCGAATATCCAACCCAAAATAATCGTATCTCTATTACATTTCTAATGCTACTAATGTTGTCAGATTTTAAATCCGAAAAGCCGAACCGCCAGCCAGTTAAGCCGCGACTTTTCGGTGAAATTGGGAAAAAAGCCGGATTAAACGTCTGAATGTTAAAATGACAACATTATTGTACCTATTTATTTTTCTAGATACTTCATCATAAAATCGTCTCAATTTCTAGCATAACAAAAGCTGGGCAAACCGTACACAGACAAATTTACAAAGATAAAGTCGGACACGCATCCAGAAATCCTATGTCCGGCTTTATCTGGATGCCTGGCAACTCTAGATGCTACCATGTCAAAGATATTTCTAAGAGAAATCGAGGATGTTCGTAGGACTAATAGAAGAACTACGATTATAAAAAAAGATTTATAATTATAAGCGGATGTAGAGGTAAAAACATGCGTCACGCAGCTCAGGCACGCTCGGCCCCATTTCACTCAGCGCCAGGAAATGGCCCAAAAGCTTCCTTTCACACGATGTTTGCGCAGTCAATAAATAGATTTCATCTAATTCCGCGCTATCTGTTTTATACGTGCCTATCCATCATAAATATAACATCATCTAGCTAGGAGAAGCGAGCCGAATTTACCAGTGCGGGATACATACGCGTGATATCTAACTGCGTACCTACAAATCCCTAGTTATTCACGTTGATCACGTTCTGTCGGATGGCAGCTTTTCTTTCAATTAGGATCCGGATCATTCTGAATGCATTTTCTCGTTACTCCGTTATGAAAAGGCCTCATTTACCGTCTAATAAAAATCAGGGAACATAGGTATCTATTTAAAAATTTAAAGCACGATATTCTGTCAAAGCTGTTACTGTCATTTCAGATTTTGGCGCCAAACATTTCACATTTTTTTAAGATTCCGTATCAAGTTAAAATTGAATTAATATTCATTTAATAAAACAGAGGCGTAAATCGCGTTGTACAGATGGTTATTAATAACCAGATAGCATGGGAACAGTGGAGCACTCGGTACAATGTCACGATCGTGCACAGAATGGCAAATTCGCGAGTGAATTTCCTTTCCTTTCGGGGCTCCGGAAGTGGCTCGAAGACTCGTTATGGAGCTTATTCTTTAACATGCACGAGCACGATGTCAATAATAGGTACGACTTTTATTGTCAAAAATTCCTACAGGCAATTAAATTGTAGAGACATCAAGCATTTGTATTTATTTTTGGGTTTGACTGTACACAGGTATAACCAACCTGTTGTACTTATAACAATTTTAGCGGACTCTAGCAGTGGTTTAGCATTCATTGTCCTTACAAATTTCGGTTAGATTGAATTTATTAAGAAAACATTAAATAAATAAAAGTTAGCTAGTTTTAAAGCTCAGGTTAAAAACATAATTTTAAAAAACAAATAGCAAGAAACTACGCTCCTGTTCATCATCTTTATCAAGCCTTCACTATGCTCAATTTATTAATTTAGCTTATTTTTACATTCCTTTTTTATACTTAACTTAATTTCTCTAAATTATCATCTTCATACTGTTCGAAGTCCGTTCGCATGGTTTACATTGTATTATGTTAATTAGGGAAACATATTATTAGCCTTACAGAACTGTTTTATATTTCTGTAATATTTTATAAGTATCGCTGTTGGTTTTCTGAATAAAGAAAATAAAATAAGTAATAATTAGGCCAAAGTGCGTCTAGGCAATAATATTTAAATTAATATAATATCAAAATAGATTTTTTTAAATAGCACCCTATTTTACTGTTTCTTTTTAAGACTACATTATTATTAACTTTCAATATTTTTAGAGATCGCATTTTAAGTCCTTTGATTTGAAGATAAATAAACTGTACTTTAATTCGAAGTGTTATAGCTTTGTATGCATCCTTTGAACCGTAGATGCGTACCTTTATTAATTTTCTAGACACGTTCTTTTATAATGACAAGATCAATATTATATAGCAAGAGTACCAGCGGGAGGAAGTCATGGCCAATAAAACGTTACGATAGTTCCGTGTTGTTATTGTGGTCTACGATCAACGACACGGTAAAACGAAAAAAATAATCGTAATTTGTATTGAACCGACATATTTAAACACATGTAATAATTATGACATAATAAAAATATGAACGATAATAATAAAAACAAAAGACGTGTGCGACCCGTCCGTCCTACGTAGGTCTTATCGCGCTACAAATATCTCGTCGCGAGTCTGAATGGCACATGATTTATTGTGTTTATGCATCGCATCTTTCGACTCACAACTGCTACTCATTTTCAAATAAGATCAAGATTGTTAGAGTCTCGCGCATCAGACAGAACGAAGAATTGGCGAGCGTTTGAAGGTTAAATCAAATTGAAATGGGAATTTTAGAGTTGTTTAGATGGAAGCTTCCTGGAAATACAGAGCGTGTAGATGTTTCGCGCACGTTTCGTGTTACTTGCCAACATTACTGTTTGTATAAATAAACCCCAGAAATCTCAGAATGCTGAAACTTAAAAAACAATCTAATAGATAAATATACATTATTGGGTGTGGGAATATACCTACACCATAGGAAATGGGAGTTGGAAGTGTAAATAAATTTGTTAACACGAAATGAATAATATATTATGTATAGTACAAGTAACTTGAAAGCTTTTTTATATTCGTCATTGACTTATGTATACGTTCATGATATCCGCAAGATTTTACGACAGGTTGCCCGCGAACAATATCTGCAGCTGGGGACCGTTTAGAATGCCAGGCGCACGCGCACAAGCCGTAAATTCAAATATGGTTGCTACAAACCGCAATTAGCATTGCCTTTATGCAGAAGAACTTTTTATATCACAAATGGATAGTTACGCAAGAGTAATTGCATATTCTGAAAGTGTGCAAGTGGGTTTTAATATAACGGTGTGTTTGTTTCAGGTCCGAATTCAACCAAAAAAGGATTGGGCAATGTGTACACACAGGAGAAGCACAACTCTTAAAAACCACCGAAATCGTTCTTCAACAAGTCAACAGTACAAATAATTCTAAATAACCTCGCACATCAAGATTTTTTAAAGAATAAGAGAAACATATTTTCTTAAGATAAAATATATGAATTCAAAGATATCTTAATGACTTTTTTAATTATTTTTGTCATCCGTACATTATTTTGTACTGCGACTTCAAATTCTGGGGCGCGCCACGACTGCGTCGCTGCGCTGACGCAGACGATCTCCAAATAGATTTGACCGTTCCTCGTCTAGCACACATCTTATACCGACCACTGATAATTATAAAAGCTGCTATATTATGACAACCTCATACACTGTTTATGTTTAAAAGCTCTGTGAAAAACATGGTTCGTGCGGAAGGGAGACGTTTTTCTACGTCTCCTGTGATTTGTTGGTTAAGTATAACTAGGGGGACTTTTGTCAAGAGTGGATAAAATATTAGCATTGTAAGTGCTATAAATAAAACAATCGAAATTATTTAAAAATACTATATTTACCTATAAAGGTATTCGTACTTACCTCCATTTACAAAACTGGAGAAAAATATCGATTATATTATTATATTAAATTAAAAACTACTAACCAATATTAAAAACATACCTTACATCTCAAAAATAATAATTTACTAACAAACATCGCACTGAAATGCTATCAATATTGGAACTTGAAAATGAAATTGTTAATATCTAATTTTACACTAATAGTATTCCAATAAGAAGGCGTCCCCAATTTAAAAGCTTTGTAAATGTGTAAGAGCTAGGATAAAAACCCTGTAGTTTGCAATGAGGGATTTTGATTATCTGTGAACAGTGTAAACCCTAGCCCTGATCATGGTTTGTGCACTTAACATGTTAAAAATAAAAACATTGCAAGTATTGGCACCTAATTTTACCTACAAAATATTTGGAAAAAAGCAGGAAAGTCTTTGAAGATAAAATGAACACAGTAACGGCTATAAGTGACGTTAAAACTACTCACAAACTTAAATTTAAACGTTTGTACACTAATTATGGTCTAGGCGAGTGTCTGTAAAATTAGAAAATGTATGTTTAAGCTTTTATGAGGTCAGATTCTTTGGGAGAAATGCACACAAATGGCACAATGGTAATATGGGAAGTGAAATAAAATTTCTTCAAATGAGTGTGATGCCTTTGGACCACTCGTCATGCAACCATAAAATCACAATACACAGTTAAGAACTAATAGAAGTCGAAGGGTTTTTATTTCCATAGGAAAATGTTAAATCTAAAAACTAGCATAACAATTCACAAAATATCCCAATCAATGCAAACATTCGATTACTTCGAGATTTTTCATAATTATTAAGATTAGGATAAATGCAATAAGTCTTAGTTTCGAATTAAGAATACTCAGAAATGTTTAGTACTCACCTTAAGTTTTTAATGCATAGCAATTGCTGTTATCAACAAAGTATTACCAAAACCACAAAGCAAAGCAAACATGGATAAAGAGGACCCACCGAAACAGTTCATTCAACTCTGTATTATTAGTTATCGTATTTCTTGTACAAGTGTCTTAAATTTTTTGAGAAGATTAAGACTTCATTTTAAACTTACTGTTCTGTTAGCGACAAAGGTAAAATTCGTTATCGTAGGCTTATTTCATTAAGTATAATCTTTGGCCGAACAAGTATAACGAGAAAATAATTATTGTGTTACTTACTGGCCGAGATTTGGTTAGTTTGTACTTTCTTAATGGAATAAGCGAGTGGTATATACTATGATACTGAACTTATGCATGGAATACTGAAATAACCAGCTGACTGAGCAAAAACGACCAGCCCGAGGGCTGGTATTAACATTAATTCGGGTCACTCATCCTACCACTCTCAGAGTCAATTCGACTGCTCCTAAGTAACGCGTTGGACCATGTTCGGAAATTTACTAGCTGCTTCGTGTAATGTCGGTTGGCGGCCTAGTGCTGCTTGGCGGCGGCGGCGGCTGGTACTTTGGCACCGGGTACATGGGCTTAGGCTCGATCGTCGACACGCCATCAAATCTAAAAGAAAAAATGACAATGACAACATGCTTTGTTTCAATGATTCATGTCACATTCGCGGGATTATTGCCAAAAGAATATGAGACGTCCAATCCAATAAGGAGTGACTCTTTGACCAAAATCACAAGAATCATTAACTATATTAAAGATGGGCTGCAGGAAGACTACGAGTTTTCAAAAACGTATAATTCACATGAGATGACGAGTTTGACTTTCCTTCGTTTGGACATGAATGGTTTGTATTTTTTGAAGGTCGAGTGAAGTGTAAAAAGAAAAGGGATGCTTTCACAAAATACGAAATACTTACTTGTTATTCTTGTACTTGTCGGGTACAGCTTGGTAAGGCTGCATTGAAGCGTGAGAGTGCGTGCGGGCCAATTCCCGCAGGCAGGCCTCGAGGTCTGCTAGCGTGTAGCCGGAGCAAGTGGCGAGTGCGGCAGGCCAGGCCGTGGCGGCACATGTAGGGTGGATTCGTGCCTCCTTCGAGTCACGGGACTCACGCCGAACCTGGTCGTCGACTGTGCAACGCTCGCATAGCAGAGAGTGACGCGCAGTCGCAAGTGCACTCGCCGCGATGATAGATGGCTTGAATTGAAGATAGGGATCCGCCTCCAGCAAGCAAAGTTCGGCAAGATACTGAAATTAATTCTCATTTTAGTTTGGATGGCAAAATAATATAGTTTTTTAATAATATTTTTTTCATAAATCACAAGTTTTTAGTAGTATTGGTATAATGGGCTAGTGTCCGCAACTCCACGTCTTAGTGCATTTTGCGTGATGATTACTATGATAAAAATTTTATAAACTGGTATGAAATACTAAGGAAAAATCAATTGAATACTTACAGCAGCTAGGTGAAATGTTTTCTTCGGAAGCCCATTTGATATACAGTAGTGCGAAAGGAAGGCGAGGGATGTTGGTGTCGACAAATCAAAAGACAGGACCTTTAGAATAAGGTGCTCCATGCGAAGAACCTCACGCTTCGTGTATGTGTCATCTGTGATGTACACGAACTCTGACACTTCAGGTGGGTAAACCTCTTCATATTTCCTATATATAAAAAGTAAGCATAAAACAGTTATTTGAGCATTTACCACATAAAAAAAAGTTTCCAAAATTGAATTGTTGATTACTCACGCAGCAATATAAGTAGCAGCTGTGCCCACAAGCTGCAGCTTGGTCCGTACCACACTCATGTAAGACAGGAATCGATCCACATAGGAGACAGCCAGGTGCAACGTCTCACTCTGCTGGTTGTACTCATCACAAACTTCTACCAACCAGTCAATAAGGATGGAACGCATCAAGTGCGTAATGTCTGGCTGTTTGCGCATGTAGCGGGGGTTGGCTCTATTTTTAGCCTAAAAAATATTTAAATAATTACTTGATTAGTCAACAGGTCCATAGAATATTTTAAACATGTTGTCAGCATTATTATCAATGTTAGGATTATTATAATGCCAATAAGTAACAGATCAGTTAGAGTTTGGTAGGCCCTCTTGCAATTCTAGGAAGCCATGTAAAGTCCCAATGTTTCTGGTCATTGCCATTGGTGCTTTAGGTATAAAATCATAAGAGAATTATTTTACTAGCTATTGAAAGTATTCTCCAGGCCGATTCCGGCCACGGCGGCTAATCTTTATTCAGACTAGCCAAGTAAGAGATATTATAGTGCACTAGTGTGTGCGCAAAGACAAGTCCACTCTCTCTTCCCCCCCGACTCTCATAGTCCGATGGGACGGCAATCCAACACAACCGAGGAGAGATCAGGCGCAGGACCAACGCGTTTACGTGCTTTCCGACGCATGGGGGTGTCACACCACCAACTTTAGGCTGTTACTGAGAAATTCATAATGGAAAAGCCCAATAAAACTTTTTGCCCCACCTGGGAATTGAACCTGGGACCCCACGCTCAACAGTTGTTCGTCTCGTGGTGGCGAGCACACCACAATCTAGTTAGTTATAAAATTAAGCAAAAAAAAAGGGATTAAATTTGCAATTATGCAAAATTTATTCTAATATTTGTAATATGGAACTAGGTTACTACTTAAGTAAAACTTTATGCTTGTGTAAATATAATAATCAAAACTGCATCATCTGCAGAAAATAAATATTGCAGCATATAGTGATAGGTAGTGTGAATTATTATAACTACCTACTTTGATTTCTTTTTGAGGTTAACATACATTTATAAAGGACTGACACAACTTGACCTAATTGTTAATATTGTGGCCTCCTTGAATTTGTGCCAATTGATAGAGATTAGATTGTAATCTAATTAAAGGCATAGGTAAACATTGTTTGTTAGGTGTTTAGATTCAATTGGTTGCTAAAATTATTGACATAAAAATATAAATATCATGTAAATACACATGAACAGTAGATTTTAAATTAACATTATTTTTACACCTACCTCAATCTCCTTCATGTACTCATAGATGTCCTGCCGGTATTCCACCACATGGAAAAACATCTCCCGGTCAGTTTGTGCAGTGGTGGCATCATCATCCTCATCATCAATGATCTGACTCTCATTTTTAGAGATGGACATAGAGAGCACACTGGTGTCCACAACAGACATGGGAGATTCCACCGCATTTTTCTTTTCTTGTAAAGGCCTTAGAAATAAAATATGAGTATGTAGTTATCTAGATATGGGTGACATAAAAGCTTTTGTTCGTTGAAAGTAATGGGCAACCATATTGCCCTTTGCTGGGCACAATCTCTCGTTTTTTTTTGTAAAATATAACTATATGCCCAAAACAAATAGATAAGACGTTACAACTAATCTAGAACTCATATTTGAATAATTGTGTGTAATTCTACATAGTACGATCAGCCAACCATGTGATTAAAGGATAGCTGAATAATGTGAGGTTACAAAATATGGTCAGAGGGTAGTCCTAACAAGTTACCCACAGAGCGATGGTACCACTTACCGAACTGAAGGCGGATCAATCAGCCGATCTGGTTTCTTCTCACCTTGAAGGCACAGTGCTTTCGAATTCTCGTTACTGACAAATATGCTATCTTTCTTGGTATCCTTAGCAACAAAAGGCTTGAATGTGTGCTCTCGTTTCTTGACCTCGGCCTCCGTTGGCTTGTCTTCGTAAACGCTAAAGGCGCGAAATTGTGCCACGGGTGGTACGATGTTCTTTTCATTTTTAATTTGGCGCAATGTCCTGTTTTCATCTTGAACTTTACAAGGTCCATTCGTCAGTCCCGGCTAGAAACCAATGGATAATGAGGAACACAGAACAAAATACAAACTAACGCTTACCCACTAAACTCATACTCACGAGTTTTAAGTTTCGACTTTGGTTGCACGCAAATTGGCTAAGATCGCCAAGGGCACGACGCTGGTTAGCAGCAAATACATCAGCGCTGTCCTTCCTAAGCCCCAGAGAGGCATTTTCTTGATCTTCGTGTATTCTAAAAGCCATTGCCCCCGCTTCCGTCAACAATAACGAAATACCAGATCAGCTTTACGCGCTTCACGCGAATGCAGTAATGGCAACCAAAGCGGAAATGTGCAAATATTTAAAACTAGTGGCACATTTTTGATAAATAACTTGAGAGTAGACTTGGATAATACGCCGATTTCTCTAAAATACACCCTCAAAACGCAAGCGAAGATAGCAAAGCGTCAACGGACAACAGACATTTTCAGCTGTTGCAGTTTACGTTGATCTTTTGTCTATGGTTATTTAAATTTCGACCAATTAAATTCCGAGATCCACAAAATTAGTCTATAGTTTATGGGCACATCATAAGTTTATGGTTTTAACCGTTTGGCAGGCGGGTTCCTCATTTTTTGCTTTGAGATGGCTCAGTAGAGTTGAAACTATTGCGGTCTCATTGGGCATTGTCTCGTTTCATTTATTAATCGGCAATCAATTAAAATCGAATGGAAATAGCATTGACAATTTGGTAATGGTGAATAAGATATTATCAAAATTATATCTTGCACACTTCATTCAACTGTAATGAAAACTAAAAACTATGATCTTTTCAGATAAAGAATAATATTTTATGGTCTTCCATTTTACGTTAACAAGGATTCCTCCTGTTTCAAAATAACATGTAAATGTTACTAATTAAAGTAGGAAGGTGTAGTGTAGCTAATTTAGAATAGATTCCAGGCGGGCCAATAGATACTAAGTTTATAATAGAATGGACCAATAAAAGAAAATAAATAAATAATATTTAAAAAAAAACGTTTACGACCGCCCACCGTTGTCCCATTTTTAAGGTATTTACAATTTTTAAGGTTACATTTAGAATATGCGTTTTATTCTCTATGGGTTTTATTTATGCAGGTGAACTTGCCTGGAAATATGGCGAGTTAAAAATAAAATCCTGGTGTTTCATGTGATAATTGCAATTACAGTATACCAATATGAGTTTTAATGATACGAGGTAAGAGCTATTTTACATCACTATTAATTTTTCTTGGCAACTATGGCAATGCAGTAGTCAATATGACACTTCTACGTAAACAGACTTCTGTTAATGACAGTTCTCAAATAGTTCTCGTTTTCTGATGATTACTGTTGGAATATTGTTGGATTGTGAAGTCAAACTCAATGGAATTATAAATCTTTAAGTCGCAGATTAATATGATTAAGTCAGTTGTATTACTTTTTATTTTGTACTATGGCTGTGATAATTGTTACGGTGTTAGAGTGTACAAGAAGTCTGATATTTTGAAGCTCAGGTAAGCTCTAAGCAGTTTTCTGCTTCAACATTCTTAATATGCAACCCTCTTAGTTGTTTATCGGTTATTTGCAAAGGAAATTTAATATTATTCTAGCTATCATTCAAAGCTGGCAATAGGCTCGCCCCCTATTACATGTGACCTAGACATACCGACGAACTGTGGGTTTAGATTGGTACACCTCTGCCTAACCCTTCGGGGAATACATGGGTGATGGTATGTGTATGTGCATTCAAAGCTGTTTAAATAAGCCCTGCTTTTTTGCTCTATGTATAAACAAGCCGTCATTTATATTTAGTCGTGGTTGTAACATACCATCACGCCTGTATTCCCGAAAGGGTTAGGCAGAGGTGTACCAATGTACACCTACAGTTCGCCGGTATGTTTAGGTCCCATGTAATAGGGGGCGAGTCTATTGGCATTAACCAGGCACAATACTAACTCCGAGCTGCTACTGAGAATTTCATAGAACACATACACATACCATCACGCCTATATTCCCCGAAGGGTTAGGCAGAGGTGTAACAATGTACACCCACAGTCCGCCGGTATGTTTAGGTCCCATGTAATAGGGGGCGAGCCTATTGCCATTATGCAGGCACAAATCCTAACTCCGAGCTGCTACTGAGAATTTCATAGAAAAACCCAATAACACTTTGTACTCGACCTGGGAATCGAACCCGAGACCTCTAGCGTAGCAGCCGGGCTTAGGACCACTAGGCTAACGAGGCAGTTAGGTAGTTGTGGTTGTATTATAATAATTATTTTCTTTTTATATTATATACTTTTCTGTTATATATAAAGATTTTTTGTTACAATAAAATGTAGTGCTGAGGTGGTGTAGTAATAATAATACTCCAGATGTGTAAACTGTATATATTAAATGTAGGCTTGTAAAACATGGAATTATGGAACAATCTTAACTTAAAATATGATGTTTTATATTTTTTTACAGAGAGGAGGTTCGAGATATGTTCCAACATGCTTATGATAGTTACTTACGTTATGCTTACCCATACGATGAGCTACGGCCGCTGAGCTGCGATGGAGTGGACACATGGGGAAGCTATTCACTTACACTCATAGATGCCCTGGACACTCTGGCTATCATGGGGAACTACACAGAGTTCAACCGGGTTGTTGATATAGTTTTACAAAAAAAGAACTTTGATGCAGATATAAATGTATCAGTGTTTGAAACAAATATTAGAATTGTTGGAGGACTGTTGAGTGCTCATTTACTATCACATAAGTAAGTCAGTACTTATTCACATTTTATACCCATAGCTTCAAGCCTTCTAATTGATTATGACTATAAGAATAAGTATATTATTAATACAATGAAAAGGTTCATATTTGTATGAAATGCAAAATTATCTAGCAAAGTAAGATTAAAAAATGGTCTCTAAGGCCCCTATCACACTGGCGTTTTTTCGAGGCAAAGCGAGCACGCGACGGGCGCGCTACGTTATCGCCGCCTGAGTGTGGCGGAGCGGGCTGCCGAATGCGACTGTACAAAATGGTTTCGGCGGCGCTTTTCGCGGCGAAACCGTTGCGCTCTCGCCTCGCTTTGGCCTTGTCCATACAGCGAGCCTAGCGCGGTTGCGATGACGGGCGCGAAGTATCAAACATATAAAACGCACCTTTGCGTCCATATTGCAGTGACTAAGGCGGAAGCCTAGTGCGACGGGACTGAGCGAGACAGCGTGCGTAGTTTTCAAAGTGTGCGTCCACACTGAATGCGCGGTGACTAGAGCCTGAGGCGGGCGCGGCGAGCGGGGGTGTGCGGTGGCCACAGTGACGCGCGAGCTCTTGTAGCGGTTCGACGTATAACAGGGGTTGCAAACTATGGACGAGGATTTGATATTTTTACTAGACAGTCCGATCCTGAGATGGGAGGTGTTGAACACTAGAGATGGTGTGCACGAAATAAATAAAAACAGAGGAATAACTGGCGAATATTTTAACTTATATGAAGAATTGAGATTATATCCTTCAAAATTCTTTGAGTACACTCGAATGCCGGTGTCAACATTTGACTACATACTAAGTAAAATATCACCTAAAATTACCAAAGAAGATACTAACTTTCGCAAAAGTATTACACCCGAAGAGAAATTGTTCATAACTCTAAGGTAAGAATGAAACAAGATTTTTACTAAAAGTTTTGTATTTTTAAGTAGATACCTAAGTAGTAATCAAACAAGTAAGTAAAAAGTTGTAATAATCAATAATTAGGGTAGTTCCCAGTAGAATATCCTCCATAATTTTCTTCGTATCTTGGTTGAGAAAACTGCATCCTTTCTGTCTCGTCTATTAGGATTTGGGTGATTTTATTTCGTATGCGTAACTTTTGTAATTCACTAAATTTTTTCATTTGTGGTAGGAGACTCATAAAAAAATGATAATCATCACATTTCTCCGACTGGTCACTATTTGACGCCATTTTCTGTTCAATCAACAAAATTTTTTTTCTTTCACATTCTATTATTTCATTTCTATAATCTGATGCAGTTTTATTGCGCTTTGATGCGTTGGTGCGACTGCTGCAGGTTGATGTACTTGGACTCATCACGTCAGCGATGTTAGATTGCTCAGTTTGACAAGACTCGTTGAGGGATTCAGAATCACTGTCATGCAGATTTCCCGTCATGTCTTCCGGTGTTATATCATCGTTTAAAAATTGCATGAGATTAAAGTATGGCCATGTGCTCTCTATTTCATCGCCACCGTCACCAGAGCGCGGCGTAGGGAATTTCTTTTTTTCTTTTCGAAACTGATCGCGCAGGTTCTTCCACTTCTTACGCAGTTGTTTTTCTGTAATAATAACAAAATATTTTATTTTACTTATTTATTTCAGGTTTTTGTCAACAGGAACTGGATTTAGAGCACTAGCTTACAGTTTTCGTATGGGGAAAAGCACCATTGCATCTATAGTGCACGAAACATGCCGTGTTTTATGGACAGAGTTAGTTCCTATCCACATGCCGATACCAACAGAACAACACCTAAAAGCTGTTGCAGAAGACTTTGAAGCTACCTGGAATTTCCCACATTGTATAGGAGCAATTGATGGGAAACATTGCGAAATAAAAAAACCACCTAAATCTGGTTCGGCACATTGGTGCTATAAAAAAAGAAATAGCATTGTCATGCAAGCTGTGGCTGACGCAAAAAGGAAATTTTTAGTAGTCGAAGTAGGCGGTCGAGGAAAGCAAAGTGATGGTGGTACTTTTATCGCATCAACACTATATAAACTTATAGAAAAAAATAAATATAAAATCCCTATGCCAAAGAGGCTCACAAATTCTGACGTCATTGCACCCTACGTCCTAGTGGGTGATGAAGCTTATCCATTAAAACATTATTTAATGCGTCCATATCCCGAGCGAGTCCTTAATAATGAAAGAAAATGTTTTAATATCAGATTGTCTGCCGCTAGACAAACAATCGAATGCGCATTTGGTATATTAACATGTAAGTGGAGAATACTACTTAAACCTATTGAAACAAACAGAAAAAATGCCTTGTCTATAATAAAAGCTGCGTGTATACTGCACAATGTTATAATGGATTTAAACGGCGATCTTGATCTGGATGTCCAACATGTGCTATCTAACCCACCATTATATGAAAATAGTCTCAGAAACCGCGGAGTCAATAATAATCCATCACGAAGAGCAAAAAATGTTCGTATAAAATTCACAAACTATTTCTGGGAACAATATCAAATAATGCAATAACTTTAGGTATAAGTACGTATATTATTATTAAACTTACCTTCACTTCCAGGAAACTGTTCTTTTATTTCACTCCATAACTTTCTTGTTACTGTGCGATTACTGTGGTGTGGATGTTTGCTTTGCCATATAGGTAGTTTAGATTGAATTGCACTTATAAACAATTCAGTATTTACTGCCATTTTACAACACGTACAAATAAAGACGCGCAAACGCCGAGCGACAAGACCGAACTGGTTTGTTACCCCCGCCACCCGCGCATTGGGTCGCTCGTTGACTAGGCTCGTAGTGTGGCCAGAACGCGCGGACAAGAGTGTTTGAAAACTACGCACGCTGTCTCGCTCAGTCCCGTCGCACTAGGCTTCCGCCTTAGTCACTGCAATATGGACGCAAAGGTGCGTTTTATATGTTTGATACTTCGCGCCCGTCATCGCAACCGCGCTAGGCTCGCTGTATGGACAAGGCCAAACACTCTTGTCCGCGCGTTCTGGCCACACTACGAGCCTAGTCAACGAGCGACCCAATGCGCGGGTGGCGGGGGTAACAAACCAGTTCGGTCTTGTCGCTCGGCGTTTGCGCGTCTTTATTTGTACGTGTTGTAAAATGGCAGTAAATACTGAATTGTTTATAAGTGCAATTCAATCTAAACTACCTATATGGCAAAGCAAACATCCACACCACAGTAATCGCACAGTAAGGCCTTGTCCATACAGCGAGCCTAGCGCGGTTGCGATGACGGGCGCGAAGTATCAAACATATAAAACGCACCTTTGCGTCCATATTGCAGTGACTAAGGCGGAAGCCTAGTGCGACGGGACTGAGCGAGACAGCGTGCGTAGTTTTCAAACACTCTTGTCCGCGCGTTCTGGCCACACTACGAGCCTAGTCAACGAGCGACCCAATGCGCGGGTGGCGGGGGTAACAAACCAGTTCGGTCTTGTCGCTCGGCGTTTGCGCGTCTTTATTTGTACGTGTTGTAAAATGGCAGTAAATACTGAATTGTTTATAAGTGCAATTCAATCTAAACTACCTATATGGCAAAGCAAACATCCACACCACAGTAATCGCACAGTAACAAGAAAGTTATGGAGTGAAATAAAAGAACAGTTTCCTGGAAGTGAAGGTAAGTTTAATAATAATATACGTACTTATACCTAAAGTTATTGCATTATTTGATATTGTTCCCAGAAATAGTTTGTGAATTTTATACGAACATTTTTTGCTCTTCGTGATGGATTATTATTGACTCCGCGGTTTCTGAGACTATTTTCATATAATGGTGGGTTAGATAGCACATGTTGGACATCCAGATCAAGATCGCCGTTTAAATCCATTATAACATTGTGCAGTATACACGCAGCTTTTATTATAGACAAGGCATTTTTTCTGTTTGTTTCAATAGGTTTAAGTAGTATTCTCCACTTACATGTTAATATACCAAATGCGCATTCGATTGTTTGTCTAGCGGCAGACAATCTGATATTAAAACATTTTCTTTCATTATTAAGGACTCGCTCGGGATATGGACGCATTAAATAATGTTTTAATGGATAAGCTTCATCACCCACTAGGACGTAGGGTGCAATGACGTCAGAATTTGTGAGCCTCTTTGGCATAGGGATTTTATATTTATTTTTTTCTATAAGTTTATATAGTGTTGATGCGATAAAAGTACCACCATCACTTTGCTTTCCTCGACCGCCTACTTCGACTACTAAAAATTTCCTTTTTGCGTCAGCCACAGCTTGCATGACAATGCTATTTCTTTTTTTATAGCACCAATGTGCCGAACCAGATTTAGGTGGTTTTTTTATTTCGCAATGTTTCCCATCAATTGCTCCTATACAATGTGGGAAATTCCAGGTAGCTTCAAAGTCTTCTGCAACAGCTTTTAGGTGTTGTTCTGTTGGTATCGGCATGTGGATAGGAACTAACTCTGTCCATAAAACACGGCATGTTTCGTGCACTATAGATGCAATGGTGCTTTTCCCCATACGAAAACTGTAAGCTAGTGCTCTAAATCCAGTTCCTGTTGACAAAAACCTGAAATAAATAAGTAAAATAAAATATTTTGTTATTATTACAGAAAAACAACTGCGTAAGAAGTGGAAGAACCTGCGCGATCAGTTTCGAAAAGAAAAAAAGAAATTCCCTACGCCGCGCTCTGGTGACGGTGGCGATGAAATAGAGAGCACATGGCCATACTTTAATCTCATGCAATTTTTAAACGATGATATAACACCGGAAGACATGACGGGAAATCTGCATGACAGTGATTCTGAATCCCTCAACGAGTCTTGTCAAACTGAGCAATCTAACATCGCTGACGTGATGAGTCCAAGTACATCAACCTGCAGCAGTCGCACCAACGCATCAAAGCGCAATAAAACTGCATCAGATTATAGAAATGAAATAATAGAATGTGAAAGAAAAAAAATTTTGTTGATTGAACAGAAAATGGCGTCAAATAGTGACCAGTCGGAGAAATGTGATGATTATCATTTTTTTATGAGTCTCCTACCACAAATGAAAAAATTTAGTGAATTACAAAAGTTACGCATACGAAATAAAATCACCCAAATCCTAATAGACGAGACAGAAAGGATGCAGTTTTCTCAACCAAGATACGAAGAAAATTATGGAGGATATTCTACTGGGAACTACCCTAATTATTGATTATTACAACTTTTTACTTACTTGTTTGATTACTACTTAGGTATCTACTTAAAAATACAAAACTTTTAGTAAAAATCTTGTTTCATTCTTACCTTAGAGTTATGAACAATTTCTCTTCGGGTGTAATACTTTTGCGAAAGTTAGTATCTTCTTTGGTAATTTTAGGTGATATTTTACTTAGTATGTAGTCAAATGTTGACACCGGCATTCGAGTGTACTCAAAGAATTTTGAAGGATATAATCTCAATTCTTCATATAAGTTAAAATATTCGCCAGTTATTCCTCTGTTTTTATTTATTTCGTGCACACCATCTCTAGTGTTCAACACCTCCCATCTCAGGATCGGACTGTCTAGTAAAAATATCAAATCCTCGTCCATAGTTTGCAACCCCTGTTATACGTCGAACCGCTACAAGAGCTCGCGCGTCACTGTGGCCACCGCACACCCCCGCTCGCCGCGCCCGCCTCAGGCTCTAGTCACCGCGCATTCAGTGTGGACGCACACTTTGAATTCGCTCGAAAATCGCTAGTGTGATAACGCCCTTAATCTCACCCTTACAAAAGGTAATTGACTTAGAAGTACTATGCAAAAAACATAAATGACTTCCTCAATATTATTATTTCACAATAGTTCCGTTTCTATCAAGCTAAAAACAAATACTCCCAAAATGTTGCAATATGTTTATTATGTCAACTACAAATGGTATTTATTTCCTAGATAGTTATCTGATAAGTAAACCCTGTTATAGTTTCCGCCGCGAGTCGTGAGCACAAACGTCTAGTTCATTTTTGGGTTTTTTTGGGGTCACCGACACTGCACGCGATCGCCCTGACTGACGGACCAGTCGCGTGCAGTGTCGGCGCCTAAAAAAACTCCAAAAACTAACTTTGTGCCCACAACTCGTGGTGGCTACTATATGAGACCTGAATATTAAAATAACATTATCATTACAGAACTGGTAGCAAATTAGAGCCAGGGTGGCCTTGTAATGGACCCCTCTTACGGCTCGCAGAAGATGTTGCCCAAAGACTAATAGCTGCTTTTGATACCACAACTGGTATGCCATATGGTACTATTAACTTGAGGTCTGGAGTACCACCTGGAGAAACCAGTGTCACATGCACTGCTGGTGTTGGTACATTTATCATAGAATTTGGAACATTAAGTCGGCTCACTGGTGATCCATTGTATGAAGAGGTATGTATCCATGGGGTAAAGGAATGTAATGAAATACGGGTATTGAATCATTTTGTTTTTTATAATATACACCACTATTTTTTAATAAGTACAAAAAAAAATGGGGCTCTATCTGTACCCGTTACTGGTCCTATTTGTGTAGTCAAAAGTAAAAAAAACAAAATCCCAAAATAATCCACGAAATTTTGTCATAATTGGAAAATTCATAATTGAATCAATCATTCATAACTATTGCTACTACAAAATACTACGCGCAGTGCTAATTTATAAGAGGAGGTGCGCGCACGCTTTTTAAAAAAATATTTCCATAAATTGAGTGACATTTTGGGATATAAACAAACGCTAATAACTTTGCTGTTTATGAATATTATTTATTGAGACTTTACATATATGATAAGAAGACATTGTATAATAAGCCCTTTAAGTATTTGTACTAATTAAAAATTTGTGGTGTATAAGTATTAAAGTGTTGTTTTCTTCAGCACTATATTTTATTTACAGGTAGCCTATAATGCGTTGCAGGCATTATACCATCACAAATCACCAATCGGTCTCGTTGGTAACCACATTGATGTTATGACAGGCAGGTGGACCGCACAAGACGCTGGTATTGGAGGTGGCGTCGACTCTTATTACGAATATTTAGTTAAAGGTATATTAAATACGCCTGGCTACAAAATGGTTTTGGTTACTGAGACGGCTTATAGAGATTAAAATGGAATTTGTAAGAAAGAATTGAAGAAGAAATTGAGATAAGGATAATAATTAAAATGTCAACTTCTCTTATTTCGAAATAAACAGTTAGCTATACAGAATTACAGATCAAAGGACTCAAAGAACAGAGATTAGAATTGGTTCAGATTTCCTTATAATGTTTTCTAAAACATTCCTTTTTTTTGTAGGCGCCATTCTGTTAGAGAGACCAGAACTTATGTCAATGTTTAAGGAAGCACGGCAAGCAATAGAGAAGTACTTGAAGAAAGACGACTGGTTCGTATGGGCTACTATGCTAAGAGGACAAGTTACACTGCCCGTGTTTCAGTCACTGGAATCCTATTGGCCAGGAGTGCTTAGTCTTGTTGGTAAGTTTAATTAACAGACAGGTAGTCTAAAATACCCAGAATATTATTAAAGTAATAATAATACCAGCCTGATAACAGTATCAGGCTGGAAGAGGCCTTTGCCCTGCACAGGGACAGCCCTGTGCAGGGCAAAGGCCTCTTCTCCTACAGAGAAGGCATAAGCATTGATCACCATGCTTGCTTAAGACGGATGGGCGATTTCAGACTTTATATTAATTAAAGTCCAGGTTTCCTCACGATGTTTTCCTTCACCGACGTCAATGATGTCCTAGATAAACTTAGAAAGAACATACGAATTGAAAAAGTCACATTGCTACTTGCCCGGTTTCGAACCCGCAACCTCATGCATCAGAGGCCTCCATCACGGCATTAATGGCATTATTAGTGGTTTTTTATTTTTAACTATCTTTTATCGTGGAAGCTGTGAACGCTACCTGGTTTTCACTACCAAAGAAACATCAGCTTTGCGCACCAGGAAATAATGTCGAAAATAAAAAGTGTGTACTGTAGTATATTTCCTTTATTTACAACTACGTATAAAACAGTGTTTATTTCCAGGTGAAAGCGACACAGCAATGCGTATAATACACAACTATCACAGCGTTTGGAGGCAATATGGATTCACGCCTGAGGTATACAACCTCGGTACGGGCGAAGCATCATCGTCGCGAGGGAGTTACCCCCTCCGTCCGGAACTCATCGAGTCGATCATGTACCTGTATCGGGATACCAGGGACCCAATACTGCTACAAATGGGAGAAGATATTCTTAGGAGTATACAACATTCTGCAAGGACACCTTGCGGATATGCTACCGTAAGTTGGAGTTGCCTGATTGTTAGGCTTAGTGCATACAAAAAATTGGGTGACGGTCGTCAAGAAAGAGTTTTGGCCAAAAGGTGTGTTGCGTGTGCGTTTCCGCAGCCGGCTACGCGACACCCCGCAGCGTCACGTCGTGGGCATTCGTGTTTTTAAGTTTGTTATAATATAAAATACTAGCTGTTGCTCGCAACTCCGTTCGCGTTGTGGTCATAACCGCGACTTATTTCACCCACGTTAAGTTACGTCTTTTGTTACTGCTCTGCTCCCGTGGGTCGTAGCGTGATGTTATATAGCCTATGACATTCACAAATAACGTGGCTTTCTATGGGTAAAAGGATTTTCAAAATCGGTCAGTAGATCCCCCTACAAATTTATAAACTCACAAACTTTACCTCTTCATAATATTAGTATAGATGCATTAGTTTATGGTTATTCTTTTTATATCTATATGTATTGTGTTTTATGGGCCTTAGTTGCCTGGAATAAAGAAATAAAATTAAAAAAATAAATTACTAAATTGTCTTGCCCACAGATCAAAGACGTACGTGATCACCGCAAAGAGGATCGTATGGAATCATTTTTCTTAGCTGAAACAACCAAGTATCTGTACTTGCTATTTGATCCGGATAACTTTGTCCACAACCCGGGCGTACATGGCACGGTTATCAACACGCCCAACGGAGAATGCGTTGTAGACGTTGGCGGCTATATATTTAATACAGAAGCGCATCCGATTGATCCCACTATGCTGTATTGCTGCCACGAAGCTAGGCAAGGGTAAGAATATAAAGTACATATTCATATCTAAATTTAGTCCAGTTTTTTAGTCTCAACTAGAATGGTCAAAAATTGATATAAGTAAGGAATGCCGAAAATAACATGGTTTTAGACTAAGGTTTATATAGCGTACATACATATACTTTTAAGCCAAATCCAGTTATTATTACGAATATAAATATTTTTAGTGTAATGTTAAATTGTTAATTGAATAAAACGTTCGATCAAATTTGTTTGTTTCTCGATATAGACGTTATCTGCATTGGAATAAGTTTTATATTAGCTTATGTGAAGTCTAAGCACGCTTTACAAATCTAGGACGTAATAATTTAAGTTACAGAACCTATGACATCGTATTCTGTTCCTCGTAATTGAAGCAAACTCCTTGTTAAGTGTTAACACAGGGAAACAGGCTCATCATTTATATTTTTTCAGAATCAATATAAGCGAAGTTCACAGAATGTATCAAATACTAGAGGAAGAAGACAATATAAAGTTTATGACTACAATTGAAGGCGCACCAGAAAACAAGGAAGTCAATGTGGCTGTAGAAACTCCTGAGCATGAAGCAGGTCTCAATACATCTGAAGATATTAACAGTGGCACTGGTGAAAAGATTGATCAAAATCAAGTTCTAATCAAAACTGAAACTAGAACTGGATATGTAAATATTGATGGCACAGACAGAGAGAAAACAAAGAATGAAACTAGTCTAAGAGATATAGTGAAAGAACGAATCAATAGTTACTATAACAGCAGTAGTACTAATTTAGAATCAGATGAGGAATTAGCATTTTCTACAGAAAACAATACCCCCACAACACAATTTGATGTCGATGATATAATTGTTCCACAAAAACCGCTAGAACCGTTGCAGACGCCGAGCGAGACGAAGGCGAAGGAAACATTCAAAATATTACCAAAGGTTATACAAGATTTTTTGAATAGCGATTGGAAATCTAAATCGAAATGCGAACCTCAGCATATGTTAGAGCGAATACGGAAAGAGAAGAGGTACCCAGATCACGCAGATATGGACAAATATGACTTGTTGTTAACACCGGCACCGTCGTTCTTACAAAGGATATCGTTAGCTGGGGAATTTTTAAACAAAAAGCAATTAGAAATGTAGGCAATTATTAAGTCAACAAAGTTGAATGTGGTATGTGCAAGATAATCTTGCTCAAATCTGAATGTGTGTGTCTACTGTCTACACACGTTTTTTTGTAACTATAAGTTATTTCTTTCTGCATGTACTTGCAATAATATATAATGTTAAACAATGTAAATGTGTTTATTACTTGAAAAGGTAAAGAATAAGATGTACAGAAACGTTTCATTTTTATTTAATTATACTAGCTTTTGTCTGCGGCTTCATTTGCGTAAAAGTCGGTTATCTCGGACGGCGAAGAAGTCGCAAAATAAAAAGTAGCCCATGTGCTTTCTTGGGGTTCAAACTTACCCCGTACCAGATCTCACAGAAATCGGTTCAGTGGTTTGGTTGTGAACGCGTATCAAATTTTACTAATATTACAAAGATCTAGAGGTCTTGGGTTCGATTCTTAGGTCGAGCAAAAAGTGTTATTGGGTTTTATATGAAATTCTTAGTAGCAGCTCGGAGTTAGGATTTGTGCCCGGTTAATGGCAATAGGGTCGCACATACTGGCGAACTGTGGGTGTACATTGGTACACTCTGCCTAACCCTTTGGGTAATATAGGCGTAATGGTATGTTATGTTATATAAAAATGTAAAAGTTTGTATGCACGTTAAAATCTTTTTTGTAAAAATGCAAGCACTTCAAATCTGTATGATTTTCTAAATATAGGACAGCGGATGCACTAACTTTAGGGCACCTTAAGCCGTGTACGCACGTACGATCAAGTTGCGTAGCATGATACGCAACAACTTGATTCGCACTTGCGTGCCACTAGCGAAACTCGGACACTGTTCGCCAAACATGTTTGCGGCGATCCTAATAGTATGTTCTGTATAGACTGTGTTTGAAGAGCTTTAATAAATGTTACGAAACAAAACTGAACTTCACTTCACAATCCATCACATCCATCTTCGCCATGGCTATCCGGTTCACCTTCACGACTGTTGTGGGCAAACTCGATTCGAATTATGTTCGCGTTCGTGTTCGAATACGCCGTCCATACGTACGAACCAGAAGTTAGGGTTTGATGTTTGTGTTCGCATAGGAACCATTTAATTTTAGGTTCATTCTTGGGTTTTTGACTCGTGCCGGTTACTATGCGTGCGTACGCGGCTTTAGGTAACTGACTGCATGATAAGCAGGTCTGATACGAAAGCTACCCTTTGAGCTACTTTGATTTCAGTGCCAGTGCGCAAAACAAAAGTATCAGTTTCTTCTCGATTTTTTAAAATAGTAAGATGACACACACATTCTAATCATAATTGCTTCGTGGGTAAATCACCTGGCAATTCGCCCCATGGGTATTTTCACATGGGTATTTTCAATCCTCGACAAGCTCTTCTCGTGTAGACGCGACTTTAATTGTTTTACACTTTTCAATGGCACCTCTACCTAAAATGTATTTAATATCTATCTATAGGATGTATTGTGATATTTATGAAGAAAGAAGAATAATATCTCAGCTTGCGTCAATGAGACGCATGTGACATCTTCTGACATGAAACATAATGACGACCTGTAAATATAAATTTTAGTAATTGAAGTAACATAATCTTATCAAAATCATAAACATGCATACGTTCCCTTTGAATATGAGTAGCCGACCAGCTAATCGTAAAGTTGCGTTGAAAGGTGACTCAAGGGTAACACTGTGCTCGATGTTCAACCACATGTTTATGTTAACATGTCATCAGAATTGAAATCTACTGCCTCAGAAGAAATTACGTTGTCTTCCAAAGGATACAAATTACAGAAATTTTTAGGTGAAGGAGCATACGCTAAGGTATTTATAATTTTCTTTACTAGTGAGTAATATTATGTTCCTTTTTTAACAGAGGCTATTTTCTTGCACCGTACCTAGCCTAAATTTTAGTTTCTTACCTAATGTCCGCAGCGTTCCTTCACAGGTGTATCTAACAGAATTCGCTTCAAAAGATGACGCTCAAAAGACTTTACTCGCTTGTAAGATTATAGAAACGTCCAAGGCACCTAAAGATTTTGTGTTGAAGTTCTTGCCACGCGAAATAGATGTGCTTGTACGTTTGAATCATCCACATATTATACACGTACACAGTATATTTCAAAGAAAAACAAAGTATTATATATTTATGAGATTCAGCGAAAGTGGCGATTTGTTGGGGTATATTTTGAAGAACGGCTGCGTATCTGAGAATCAGTCAAGAGTGTGGTTTCGGCAACTCGCACTAGCGTTACAATACATCCACGAATTGGAGATAGCACATCGTGACATCAAATGCGAGAACGTGCTGTTGACGTCGAACTTCAATGTTAAACTATCTGATTTTGGATTCGCGCGGTTTTGCGAATTAAATTCTCTCAGTGAAACATACTGCGGGTCGATGTCATATGCGGCGCCAGAAATTCTGCGCGGCAAACCTTACCTACCTAAACCGACAGACCTTTGGTCTTTGGGGGTGGTGTTATTTGTGATGCTAAATAAGTCCATGCCATTTGATGACACGCGAATGCGAAAATTATATGAGCAGCAGATGGGCAAGAAGTATAGGTTCAGGTCCCGAGTAGGCAACGCTGTCTCGAACGAGTGTAAGAGTATCGTGAAGCATCTGTTGGAACCCGATCCAGGTATACGCCACTCTGCCCAACAAGTGCTCAGTTCCGAATGGATTGCTATGGATAGTAGGCTTACCAGTGAGTTCAAACAGAAGTATTAATTTATATGAACGTATTAGGCAATCGTAGTTTACTGGTGTGTATGGCCTTTCACAATAGGATATGGGAACCTCCTATTCCCATTTACTTTGACTAACGGGCTGGTGACTTCAAAGCTTCACTTCAACTGGTACTTCAAGGTACTGATTTTGAACTCTCATCTCTGTATCGCCAGCCTCTTGTTAGGGCTACTATACCAGCTCCTGCTGGTCGCCAAGCTTTGTTTATTAGGTAATTAAAATACCTCATTGTTCCTTTCTCTAATTTCCTCGGTGACCTATACATACATATATGTAATTTAGTATCTCTCCATACTAGACGAGTAAATAAACATTATGTGGTAATATGTATCTTGTGTGTTGTTACTCAACTCACCCAACAAGGATGTGAAAAAATAAGCTTCTTACAACGTACAGCCGTGGAAAAATGGCGGTTGACACTTTTTAACCTTTTACTAAGAGCGTAAGGATGAAATATTATTGGGGCTGCGGGTTGTTCGAAAGAGATACCGCGCCCCCAGAACGCAAAGGGCACAAGAAGGAACATGGGTCGGTTTTAGTTAGCAAAAGTCTGATACTAAGGGCGGGGGAAGTCATTAGATGATTTCCCATTCGGAAAAAAAGGGTCAAACGTGGTTAACCGCATTTATCCGCGATTGTACACAATGAAGAAGTAATGCAAGTACTGTTTTTATTATCGATATAAGTAAGAGCAATAATTTATATTAAATCTTAATAGCTTTGAACGCAGTAGAAGCATCAGCACTCAAACGTGCCAGAGAGGATAATACTCGACGAAACTCACTTCCGAAGCAAGGCGACATACTAGATGTAGGCGTACGAAAAGGTTTATCTTTATACAAGGTAAGCTATGTATAAATTAAGCTTTTTTTTTCATACACATACATAAACTCACGATCTTGTCACATGGGGGTAGACAGAAACTACTGAACACCACCTGCTACGATCCTTACATATTCCTTTCGCCTTGTCCACGTTCATACATTTGGTCATACAAGCACAGACATTTTCTTCAGTTCACAATAAAAAAAAACACCATTTTTTGTTCAGGATTAATTTTAATTCGTAATAAGTATGTATTGTTATTTCTAAAAGTACATTTTTACAGTACAAGCAGGTTATTTTTTTATATGTATTGTTAAACTAGGTAATGATTGCGTTTTTCAGGCCAGTGAAATTATTAAGGCTCTTACTACTGTAACTTCACAGCCGAAGGTCGCTTGACATACCCTAATAAATGGAGGGCAAGACAAAGGTAATGTTTTCTACGATTATATTAATATTTTTACTAATTGAATGTGAGTGTTAGTCGTTGAATGATTTATAAGTATTTCCCGTAGATGTGCATATTACATATTAAACGTTAGGTATATCAAGAAGAGCTCATACTGGCCCGAGTATGAGGTCCACCTCCTAATAAGCAGGTCGTCGGTTCGGAAAACGAAGCAAACACAGTGTCCAAAAAAAATTAAAACATGTTACCATCCTACTCTTTCACAGAGAAACCTGAATCGAGGCTTATGATATTCTTGCATTAAAG
Organism: Caradrina kadenii; assembly: GCA_947462355.1. Lineage (NCBI taxonomy): Eukaryota > Metazoa > Arthropoda > Insecta > Lepidoptera > Noctuidae > Caradrina > Caradrina kadenii. The sequence continues at coordinate 5,441,747 of OX381677.1, read as the reverse complement.
CTTTCTATTTACTTGCCCCTGTTTTGATAAGCAAAGGTCCATTTGCACCAAAAACTTAACTGAGAGTTAGTTGCTAATACAAGGTTAAATTACAATCAGGTATGACGTTTTTGTAATTTAATCTATGTTAGGTAAGTACCGATTAACTTTAAATTCAGTTTGAGCACAATTAGGTCTGAGTAAAATTACCACTTGTCATAATTTATGAAACCATACGACAGTACCTACTTCTTTACAGTTTCATAATTTGGAAGAAGAGTTAAAACTTAGTGGATCTGAACAATTAACATTGGCTACCCGCGGTTACAAAATGATTAAAAAAGTTAATGAAGGATCCTATGCCAAGGTAAAATATTATACTGTAAATACCTAATAAATTAAATATAGAAAACTAAACCAAATCGTACCATATACAACAGGTATATCTAGCGGAATACAGAAATCCAACCAAAAACGATAAATTATCAATACTTGCATGCAAAGTTATTGATACCAATACCGCACCTAAGGACTTTGTAAGGAAGTTTCTACCGAGAGAAATAGAAATGTTAATCAAATTAAACCACCCACATCTTGTACACACACATAGCATATTTCAAAGAAGATATAAATATTTCATTTTCATGCGGTTCATGGAGCACGGGGACTTGTTAGAGCATATTCTTCAAAAGGGCGCCGTACAGGAGGACCAGGCGCGGATTTGGGCAAGACAGCTTGCTTTGGCAGTTCAATACATGCATGAGCTTGAAATATCTCATCGAGATATAAAGTGTGAAAATGTTCTACTAACTGCTAACCAAAACGCAAAGTTATCTGACTTTGGATTTTCTCGTACTTGTGTCGATAAATCAATGAGAGACGTTCAAAGTGAAACGTTCTGTGGATCGCTATCTTACACAGCTCCAGAAATATTGCAAGGAGCGCCGTACTTTCCTAAGCCAACCGATGTGTGGTCCCTGGGAATCGTGGTCTACGTAATGCTCAACAGAGCAATGCCCTTCGAAGATAAGCATATCAAACAATTATTTCAAGCACAAATGAATAAAAATTGGAGATTTCGGTCGCGATATATAGATTCCCTTTCAGACAAATGTAAGCATTTGGTATCCCTAATGTTAGAACCAAACTGTCAGTCCAGAATAAAAATTGAGAATATTATCAACAGCGAGTGGATAGCTATGGACTCAAGATTATTAGGTAATAATAAGTATTTTTATAGGACTAAGTTAATGAAATACTTGTTTTTGTTTTCAATGCACCTTTTGGTACTCGGTTGTCTCATCAACAACTTTATTAAATCGCAGCAACTGATGAACTGATATTCGCGACATAACGACAATATATCTTTAATCCTTGTCTTGCTTGGAGTCTAATTTGCAGTTTTCTAATTATTTTAACTTAGTTACCTGGATACATTAGTAAGTACCCACGTTAGGCAAGACACTGCTATACCTATAGACATGTGGCTATTGGAATGTACTGCTGCTATGTCTCATAGCTCCGTTATGATTTTTAATTTGCACTGTTTTTAACCCCCGACGCAAAAACGACGGGGTGTTATAAGTTTGACGTGTCTGTGTGTCTGTCTGTGGCATCGTAGCTCCCGAACGCATGAACCGATTTTGTATATTTTTTGTGTTTGATAGGTTAATTAGTCGGCAGTGTTCTTAGCTTGTTTGATGGAAATCGGTTCAGCGGTTTTAAATCTGTTAGCTACGGTAGTGATTTTTTTTCTTCTGTCGGGGGTTATTTGATATTTTACTTGTTAACATCGGTCTGTCTAGTTGTCTAAACAATATTCAGATAGTTAAGTTGCTTCTTTATTTAAATAAAAACATCGTATCGTTGGTGCGTTTACAGACAATGTTACATATACAAACAGCCGTACGTGGAACAACTATTTGTAGGCCATACAAATATTTGTTCCGTACGGGAATCAACGCATTGCAATCGCCCAGGCAGTGCGCCAACCTCCGACATTTCACTTAAGTATTCATTTTATAGAATGGACACCTCAGGAAACAATAGCATACAAGAAGGCTAGGGACGAAAAAATAGTGCGACAAAAGAAACTGAGTCAAGAAGAACAAAAAATAGAAAAGGGTGGAACCTCCCCGCCTGATACATCGATTAGAAAGGTTGATGTAAATGGACCGGCAAGCACCTGGTAAGCCTTACAATTATTTTAATATAATACCTACACTCTAACTTAGATAACTATCCTCGATGGCCGACCCCATAGGAATGTTCGGGTCGGCTTCCAGCCTAACTGGGTGCACCTGAATACCAGTGTTTTACATAACATACCATCACGCCTGTTTTCCCCAGAGGGTTAGGCAGAGGTGTGCCAATGTACACCAACAGTTCGCCGGTCTGTTTTTAGGTCCCATGTAATAGGGGGCGAGCCTATTGCCATTAACCGGGCACAAATCCTAACTCCGAGCTGCTACTGAGAAATTCATATAAAAACCCAATAACACTTATATACACCCAACCCAGTTACTGAGCAACACGATACCTCTTTATTAGACTAGTTGTCAGACATCCAAGTTTCTGACTATCCGTAACGACTGTCAAAGATCTAAGAATTACAGTCGGGACCAATGGCTTTACGAGGCACGGGGGTGTCACACCACGAACTTCCAAACTCCGGGCTGCTAATATGAGATTTCTAATAGGAAAACCCAATAAGTAACACTTTGCCCGACCTGGGAATCGAACCCTGGACCCTGCGTTCATTAGCCGCGCTTGCGACCACGAGACTAACGGGGCAGTTATTAGTAATTATTTTTGATGTAGTTATAAAAAATATTATAATATTATAAATGCGAAAGTTACTCTGTCTATCTGTCTGTCTGCCCGCGACTTCACCCGCTTGGAAGTCATGTATATCATAGAATAAAATTATGACTCGGCAAATTCACCCAAAATTTTTCATCTATATTGACGTCCTAAGTTTTTGTCTGGATATTCTGTCAAAAATTAGGGTATTAAAGATTTTTAAAATCCGTCTTAAGTAAGTAGATACTTTAAAAGAAAACTGCAAAAAAAAAACGTGCTTCCGAATCGTGCGGCTGCTTGAGCCACCAAAAAGGCAACACACCAAAATATTCGAGCAAGATGTCTATGACATGTAAGCTTCATTTAAATTGTCATCAAATACCGGTAGCCTGTTTTAAGTTTAAAAAAACACAAATGTCACTCATTTACATGTAAACATAACTTCAATTAAATATTAAATACTATAATGCATAATAGTAACACATAAAAGTTTTCTACTACAACCTTTTACCAGTATGCTACCGTTAAAAGTAAAAATGAAAGAATAACTAACGAGAATGCAACATAAATGGGTTTAACTACCAACGTAAGCATAACTCAATCTGATCTTGTAATCTTACAAGAAAAAGGATTCACATTAGAGAAACTGATCGGAGAAGGTTCATATGCTAAGGTAAATAATAAAACGAATTAGAATACGAATCAAGTAAATGTTATAAATCAACTTTTCTCATGTTACATTGACCTCGTTGCAGGTTTACAAAGCTGCACTATCGGCCGAATCAGCCCGCCATACTGTGTTGGCCTGCAAAGTGATAGACACGTCTGTCGCCCCGCGCGACTACCTCACCAAATTCTTACCTCGAGAACTAGACGTTCTAATACGCATCAACCACCCTCACATAGTAAACGTGTCAAATATATTCCAACGACGCGCTAAATACTTCATTTTTCTACGTTTCGCAGAAAACGGTGATTTATTGGATTTTTTAACAAATAACGGCGCTGTACCAGAGAACCAAAGCAGGCTATGGATGCGACAGATTATATCAGCGATAAACTATATACACACTATGAACATCGCACATAGAGATCTGAAATGTGAAAATATACTGATTACAGCAAATTATAACGTTAAAGTTACTGATTTCGGTTTCGCTCGCATAGTGACAGCGCGCGGGCGCGACCTGCAGAGCGAGACATACTGCGGTTCTCTCTCCTACGCTGCTCCCGAAGTGTTGAAGGGCACGCCCTACTTGCCCAAGTTAGCGGATATGTGGTCAATTGGCATTATCCTCTATACAATGCTCAACAAAGCATTACCGTTTAATGACACATCCGTCAAGAAACTCTATGAGAAACAGGTTAGTACAGTACAACACATTGATGAATAGCTTTGAAAATATAAGAAAAAATTCTATTAACACAAGTAGTAATCGGAGCAAAATTCATAGAAATTCGTTGTGCGGGAGTATGTCAATGATATCAGACTGTGTTTAAATGAAAGTGAAAAAAGTACAGTTAATGGCCAAAGTCAAATGAGCAGAATATTTTATAGTGCACAAGTGTGCACGTAAACACAGGTGCATTCCCTTGTTCCTCACTCTTATAGTTCGATGCGGCTCCTCAGTAGTGAAGTAACCAAGGACCCGCTCCTTGACTTTTAAACTCATCGTCGTCGTAATAACCATATGAACCAGTTAAATTAATCCAGTTAATTTATCTATCAGGTAATGCGCAAGTGGCGTTTTCGTACAGATGTAGTCAACCAACTTTCGTCGGAGTGCAAGGATCAAGTAACGAAACTAATCGAGCCTGATCCGAACTTCAGACCAACCTCCGCCAGTCTTTTCAACGCACCTTGGATGGCGATGGATTCCAGGCTTACGAGTATACAAACTGATAATACACAAACAAAATATACATAACATCACGGCCACATTCCTCCAGTTACGTTACGCTTGCGTTATGTTAAGCTACGTTTACGTTGCATTACGCTACGCTTACGTTATGTTAAGCTACGTTTAGCATTACGCTACGCTTACGTTATGTTAAGCTACGTTTACGTTGCATTACGCTACGCTTACGTTATGTTAAGCTACGTTTACGTTGCATTACGCTACGCTTACGTTATGTTATGCAGTGCATTCGTTACTTTATGCTATACTTTACTCTAAGCTTATCTTACATTACGCTTCGCTTACGTGACGTTACGCTATAAACCGGGCAAACCCTATTTAGGCTGTTAATGAGAAAATGAATAACCCTGAAAGAAAAAGATAATAGTGCCCCCCCTGAGGATCGAAACCATTCAGCTTCAACCATTGTGACCATGCTCAGCAGGCACGTAAAATACATTTGTCGTATTGTTTAATTTTTTATATTTCAGGGCTGACATTTTTAGAAGAGTCATTATTAAAACAAGCTCGTGATGAAATACATCGGAGGGATAGAGAGACGGATGATATGAACGAGGCTGAGAGAATCGCAGATTTGCGTCGCAGAGGACGTGATAAAGGTACTGGTATCGCTTTAATCACATGCGGTGGAGCGACGGCATGTTTACCATCCCATGACAAAAAATACATGATAGAAGGGACATCGTAACGTATACCAATAATTTGTAAGGATTCTTCCGCAGTTAACAAAAAAAAACAGCTCTTTCATTCATTTTGACTGTGCAGTTGCACTTTTGTATTGAAACAGCAGTTTTTTTTTTAAATAACCGGTCTAAATATTCATAGCTCCTATCTCCATCTTAAAGCTTCTATAAACGTGATAATAATTAAAAGCTCGTGCATAATTATACGATGCTTTATGAACCAAAAAGCCGTGTAATAGGATCCAATTCACGAGCAAGAGTACTAAAGATTTTTATACTTTTGTGTCCGGGGCAGCCCTAGGTGAGCGTACCGGAGCGGCGCGGCAGGCCAAAGACCTCAGCCGGTACGCCCGCAGGTGTCGCGGGGAGTGCGGGAGCGCCCCTTTCTTTCATACCGCACCCTCGCGTTGCCCCGTCAGACGACCACGCACATTATTGCTACCGTGATTTTGTCAGGAATATCGCATTTATGTTTTGATGTATCAAACAAAAGGACTTTCAATATTGGCCTCAGGACAAAGGAAGTAACTTGCGCTGGCCCGAAACTGACTCTCTGTAGAGTCCTAGTCCTCAATACCGAAGGCGCTAACTTGGTTTATTTCTATTGCAGACGGCTTGAAAGTGTTCAAAGATACTGCAACAACCTCTGATAGATCACAACAGTTACTTGACTTATAATCCACCTTCAGACGCAGTTGAATAAAAAAATGTAAAACGTAAAGAAAATGAAAATCAATAATTTTGTTCATTCAGTATTTATTAAACTTTTAAAATTTTTTATTTTATATTTTTAAGATATTGTAAAAATGTTTTATTACGTAATTGTACAAAGATTTTGTTGTTTTAATGATATACATTAGTGAAATTATTCACTCGCTAGTGTTTAACTCGTATTAATTTATAAAGCCTATGGAAGACGAGGGACTATCGTACAGGGCTTACAACATTTATATCATTTGGCACAACGTGTTAGGAACAGGATACTGGACTATTCTATTGCCTCAAAAATTCTGTAAATGTTTTAAAATTACTATTGTATACTTCTTCAACATTGTGCGAAAAATTTGTTATATGCTTATTTCACACAAACCGAAAATATTTAACAAATGCTTAATTTATAACAAACCATCAGAATTTTATTTTGTAACCGGGGTAATGCTTATCATTAATTTTATATTATTATTTATAATACATTTCATCAAATGTAATCACCTAGAAAGCTGACAGCCGACGCCGACGTGCCAGCGCTGGTCGCCGTCAAAAAGCGTGTGTTGTCGCTACCTTGTTTCATAAAGCAGGGGAAATCGAAGCGCGAACTACTCTTCCGATCTATACTAATCGGCTGATAGCCGGAACTCAGATCTGTTCCAAAACTTCTAATTTTAAATTCATTTTAAAAGAACATTTTTTTTTTCTAATTCTTTACCTTTGTATATAATTTCAGGATTCAAATAATCAAATGATATCACTTAATTTGTAAATGGCATTACAATTTGTCATCCACAAGTACTAAATTAGCCGACCTGTTATGGTAATACAGTACTTCAAAGCTTCGTTTTCCCTGCTTTTACCAGGTTGCTTTGTGTAGCGGCAACCAGCGCTGGTCACCGGCAAGCGCTGGCATATCGGCGCCGGCTCCCAGCTTCCTACATGAATACACTCGTAAACAAACAAGAAGGCTTATTAGAAACAACTATGTAAGCCGTCTCAATTCTAAGTAAATATATTATAAACTGGTATATTATCTCTTACTACTACATGAAAAATTATTTCCAGGAAATGGAAAAGAGACCAGATTAATATTGTCGCCTTTCAGTCGATTCCTAATAAGCTACTTAATTACTTGTATAAAGCGCTAAGTACGGCAAAACTTGTAACAACTGTATAATACTATTATGAAAAGTGTTAGTTCAATGTGTTCACATTTAAATAAATGATTTCAATTTTGGTAAAAAATCATGGAATGTCTATTGCTCGCTTGGTAATCTGAATTTCTTCCGTTTGTAACTAACGTTAGCTCAACCAGCACACAAGTCATCAAAAATATTCACTTAACCATAAAATTATAGGTAAAATAAATATTTTCTTAAATACATGATTTATATCAATCTCTTATGTTTTATTGGTCGTCAGTCATCTATTAGGTAAGTATTTAAAATGTCACGATATTTGTGTCGCCTTAGTACCAACTTCCTTGTTAGAATTAATGTTCATTGTAATTTACTGGAACTGATAATTTACAGTCCCAAATCAAATCAAAGAATGTTTGACTTACAAACGAATGGCGGCGTCAATAATTAAACCTATAGCAAAATTATTGTTATCTTTGTGATTTTTGGCAGTTACATTCAACATTAGACATTTTGTTGTCCGTTTTAAAGTCTATATTAACTTTTTTATTTTGAATTTTATATTTTGGACATACTTTTAACTTCCGAGGACTTTTTTTATTGTTTTTAGGGCTCAAACGCCAACATATTATAATTTAGCACCAACACACTTTCGAAATCAGACGAAGACGTCGAGTAAAATATTCTCTAACATTTAAAACATTGATCATACCTCGCTACATAATTTATTTCTACAATATTAACAGAAATTCAAGGATTTTGATAGCATCTCATTTCTCTGAACTCCATTTATGAAAATGCAATGGAACATTTACTGTCCTTTATTTTACGTTCCTACAAATAGGGGCATAGTTTATCGTCATTTTGGTCAATAAATTTATTTCTTGATATTTTATTACGAAACATATTTTTTTGTTTTTCTGTTAACTTATAATTAAAAGTTTATAAGGCCCAACAAAATAGGCAAAATAATTAAAGGGTTATCAAATTATTGTGATCATTTTAAAACAAAAACGTTGCTCTTTCACGGAAAAACATCTGTCACTTAATGAATACCGCTTTCCGCTTACTTAGACGTAGTTGTAATTAATTGTATTTATTACAATAAAGGAAACATTTTTGTGTGTTGTTCAATTTCATGTCTAAAAATATAAATGCTAAAAGTACTTTTTTATGCTTTTGCATAGATTTCACTCAATTTTTATTTGACCTTATAAATTATTAAACATTACGCATGTATTTCCTAACACTTAAGTTTTCCGTTGCCAAAATGTATTCCATAATTACTAACGATAGCACATTCAAGAATAAAAGTTAGTATTCAGTATTGATTAGATGTTGTTCAGTCGGTCGTGCGGCGGTGCGGGGTGCGGACGTGCGACTACTGCGCGCGCGCCTCGTCACGCGGGGGAGAGACAGCCGACGCGACGTCCACTGCTGCTGATTTTACTTTCATCGTCTGAAAATGTTGGCAACACACTTTTAATAACTTGCAATGTTGCAATCATTAACAAATGTAATAACAGAATGTACAAAATGAGAAGTAATAAAAAATAATGTCGTTAAACTTACGTTTTTCTACATTGGTATAGTTACCCAAACCACCAAAAGCTTACCCAGTTATTGCCATGTTAAATTTTGTTAAGAAAGTACACAATCACCAAACTACAGTGCACACTCGGTATAAAATAGTGCAGTCAAACAAACATACCTCTGCTTTTTGAAATTGATCGAAACATACTGTAGTACTACTCACTTTCTCTGTATACAGTGCTAATCAGTCTTAAAACCTTTTGTAAAAACGTCTTTTGACATGTTCAGGTTATTATCGGCGGCTGCAGAAAATATATGGCAAAACTGGGAGAAATCTACCGGTACGTGTGAAAGTTATCAAACTTTTCCACTACCTATGTAATTGTTGGCCCAGTGACGGCTACCCGGCCCGGCAACCTAAGCGTGTTATTACGTATTTAATTAGCAACGATTACATAATGAAGTTTTTGAAATATAAAAAAAATATACCAGTACTACCACTTGAAAAGTAGCCGCCACGAGTCGTGAACACAAACGAGTTCATTTTTGGGTTTTTCAGGTTGCCGACTCTGCACGCGATTGGTCAACCAGTCCGACCCAAAAAACCCAGAAAGGAACCCAACAACGAAATTGACATTTGTGCTCACGACTCGTGGCGGCTACTATATAAGTTTTTTGTCTCATTTGTTTTGTCGCCATGTGTAAATTCTATCCTGTAAATGTCTAAAACATGTCGAATTAGGTGTTGGTCCAGTTGCGAATTAAGTTTTCCATAATCAAATAAAAGGCAATAAATAGTTCTAAAATCCGAGCGAGTCTTACCGAAATCATCAATAATGCAAAGGAAGATTTTTAAAAATACTAGAGAAAAGGAAATCTTTGATTTTATTCTGAACGATTATTGAATTCTAGAAATACGACATGAATTTATGTGAATTCAAAAGTCACATTTTCATTCATATAAATTCATATTTATGTCGTAGTACTTACAATTTTTTTTTGTCACTTACCGTGTTTTAGCATCATAGACAATTATGAGTATGACGGGTCTAATCTATAAATCTGTATTTATTAGTTACTGATGATTTCAGCAAAGCGCTACATTATTACAGATTAGTGGTGTTAGTAAGGCGACTTACTGGCGAGTTGGTTATGTCACCTGAGCAGTCATCGTGTAAAGGACACACGAGGTCGCCGAGGTCAAGGTCATCCTTACTCTTCTTGCGTTTCAATGAGAACTGGCTTTTCTTTGGTACCTGTCAATGAACAAATAGATGTTTAGTTAGTGTTTTTGTTTCCTGATGTTGTGAAGTTCATTTGTGTTTGCAATAATTCCTAATCAACCGGTGCTTTAGATGTTAAAACCGAGAAAAAGAACAACAGATGGGGATTATATTTTACCATTAGGTTCACCCCACCAACACCCACTAGGCGTACGTTGTGGTGGCCTATTGTAATACATTTTTGAGTTATTATTGTCTATTTACATATTAGTTGTGACGCCCAGCAGTTATTGAAAATAATACACAATACCATCACGCCTGTATTCCCCGAAGGGTTAGGCAGAGGTGTAACAATGTACACCCACAGTTCGCCGGTATGTTTAGGTCCCAATGTAACAGGGGGGCGAGCCTTATTACCATTAACCGGCCACAAATCCTAACTCCGAGCTGCTATTGACAATTTCATAGAAAAACACATTAACACTTTTTGCTCGACCTGGGAATCGAACCCAAGATCTTTAGCGTAGCAGTCGAGCATAGGACACTAGGCCAACGAAAATGACGGCACGGTTGGTGCAGTGGCTGAGCGATTGGCTGCTGCGCTGCGTGTCGCGGGTTCGATTCCCGCACGGAACAAATATTTGTATGACCTACAGATAGTTGTTCCGGGTCTGGCTGTTTGTGTATGTAAGTTTATATGTTTGTAAACGCACCCACGACACAGGATACATTCCTAGTGTGGGGCAACGTTTTTAAAAAAAAATAAAAAATAATACATACCTTATATTTGGTAGTTGCAGTAAGTGGTTGGTAGCCGAGGGTCTGCTCCGCGTTGCGCTTCTGCTGAATCACATCCCGGCCTAGAAGGTCGTTAAATCTGGAACGATAGAGAGTTACGATTTATGAAGCCCTCAACTTAAGTTTCGCAAAATGCGCTTAATAAGGTTGCTGGGGTGCATCGAGATGACACTTTACAAGGGATTTTAACGTTGAATTAATATAGTTTATTTCCAAAAATGTCTCCATGTTTATACTGAATTATAATTTACGATTTAGTGTCCTTGTTAATCAAAGTCTTATTGGCAACAAATGTATTATATTTCAACGTTAAAATCCTTTATAGTTTCGCCCCGATTATAAAAAACTAGCGACCTGCCCGCGGCTTCGTCCGCGTGGTCTATTTCATCCGCGTTAAGTTACGTCTTTCGTTACTGCTCCGCTCCCGTGGGTCGTAGCGTGATGTTATATAGCCTATGTTACTCAGAAATAATGTAGCTATCTATTGGTGAGAAAATGGTTGAAATCGGTTCAGTAGTTTCGGAGCCTATTCGTTACAAACAAACAAACAAATCTTTCCTCTTTATAATATTAGTATAGAAAAGTAGGCTCTCAGTCTGAAAAGACACCTTTTAACATACACATCCAAGTAATATTGCCCGTTTCATAAAATAAATGTGATATTTACCTCTGCGTCAAATGCCGCCGCAAAAGCGTCTTGTTAGCTGGAATGTTTAGTAAAGCTGCCAGAAGTTCCGCCGTGAACCGTGGCTCCAGTAACATGAGGCCTCCGTGGACACCTACAATACAACACAAATTAGGATACTGTACGTCCATTTTATCTTGTCCTTCTCTTGTATTATATGTTGGCACATTTGAATGTCACTATTATGTCCACATCGTGTCCCGTTGTATAATCTAAAAAAGGCCTCGTCATCGCATAGACACTGCGTATATGCACAAACGTCTTACTGAGGACCTGCGCTCACGTCCGACATTTTGTAGGACCAATTATCGGACCGTTCAATATATCCATAGTTTCGTGGGACCGACTTTTTATAGGACATTTGCGTTGGTATATTGGAATTCATATGTTCCATTCTCTCCGACAAAACAATCGGTCACCGGTCGTCTGACGTGGGCGGGCAGCCTTAATCAAGAAATTTTGAAGTGGAAGGGTCAACTTCAAAATTTTAAAAATCATAGACAAACCATGTCTTCTGTAAAATGGCTGACTAACATATTATGCAATTAATTTAAATTATTTAATTACGGTCTCCAATAAAAGATATACACAGATAATATATATATATATATATATATAATATTAGATTTTGTAAATAATGATGATAGTACCTGCCCCGCGCAGATTAGGCGCGTACTCCGCGAGGTCTATCTCCTTGAGCCATTGCATGACGCGATGCGAGGACCAGCGCGCGAGTTGCGCGGGCGGCGCGGCGTCGGGCGGAGCATCCGCGTCGTCCGCGTCCGCGCCCGCGCTTGGAGCCGCGCGGCGGATCATCGTTTCGGGGTCGAATTTGTTATCGCGGAGGACTTGGATGCCTGCGGGTATCGCATTTAATATCAGTAAAGAAACATACGACACGGTTGGCGCAATGGATAAACGACTGGCTGCTGTGCGGCGTGTCGCGGGTTCGATTCCACATGGAGTAAATATTTGTATGGTTTAGAAGTAGTTGTTTCAGGACTAGTTATTTGTGTGACTTTATTAATTCATAGTGCGGTGCAACGTTTTTTTTTAATAAAAGTAAAAAAATACCGTATAGTTCTTTAATCTACACTGTGTATACCTGTTTAGGTTTGTAAAAAAATATTTTTGGAAAAACAACCATTCAGTAGTAAAAGAAAGTTATATAACTATTTAGTGACTTATGATACTTCTCATCCCGGTAAAACGAACGGCTTCTGAAAGAAGTCTCAACGAAAGAATCTCCACGTGAGCGCAACAAGTTAATAAGACCGTGTACCTCTACGTATAGAGAGCGCGTGCAGCGCGTGCGTGACCCGCAGGTGCGCGTGCAGGTCCGCGTGCGTGAGGCGGTGCAGCAGGCGGCCGTCCAGCGCCGCGTCGGCCGCGGCCGCGCGCGCGCCGCACGCGCCCACGTCCTCCATCCAGCGCAGCGTCCACGCCGTGTCCAGCTGCCCCGACTGCGTCAGCAGCGGGTCGCCGTGACCACCCTAACAACGACACAACGTGCATTTCATCAAACTTAAAAAAAAACATTATTATTTCAATAAAACAAGAAGTAGTTGCTCACACTAGGAATTTCTCCTGTATCGTGGGTGCACAGTCACACCCGGAACGACTACCTGTAGGCTATACAACATTTTGTTCAGTTATCGAACCCGCGACACGCAGCGCAGCAGCCAATCACTCAACCACTGCGCAAATCGGGTCGTCAATAATACTGTCATGTTTACGGTCTTATCATACTGGCTATTTGCAAGTGTGTTTTCAACAAAACGATACTACACAACACTTACGAGAAGCAAACTTGTCTCGGTTGCGCAACGTGCAAAGTCGAGACTCTACTGTGTTACAAAATTACAAATCTGCTTCAATCAATTTGTTCGGTTGTAGTTCACCCGTGGTAAAATAGAGGTCGCTAAATTTTTAGTTCACATGCTGTAAGATAGATGTCGGTACAACCTAATGAAACGAGGTTGTATTTATATATTGGAAAATGCGATAATAACAGTGTGCATTGCTCATTTGACCAACCATAGCGACACATTTATTTGTTAGCTAATCAACTTACCAATAGGTCAGTCAAGGCTAGCAATATCTTCTTTTTATGTAACGGATGCTTGATGGCCAGTTCCTTCTCGATTGCGTTGTGGGAGGCGGCGGCTATTACTCCGCGTGCATCAGGCGTGGCTCCAAGCCAAGCTCGGGCTCCTGGTATATACACTTCTAGACCAAGACTCTCGAGCCACCCGCATGTAGTCTCGCAATCCCACTCGCGGACATCTGTCGTTTCCCTTGAAAACGGAAATATATATAATCATGAAAACGTGCTGGCGATGTGCGCGAGTTTGATGTCTAAATAATTTTATGCTATTGACAATAAAGCGTATAATTCCAATGACATCAGATTCAGAACATCTTTTACTCTCCGCTCCACGTTAATGAGACAGAACCAAATTCGTAAAGGATTTATGTAAAAAAATTACCATGGCATGGGATGCGTGCGTAGACGCGGCGTGGAGGCGCGCTGCGGCCGCGTGGCGTCCCCGCCCTCCAGGCGTGCGCGCAGCGCGGCCGCCGCCGCCGGACTGCCGCGCCCGCTCGCCTCCTCCTTCTCCGCTGGTACACATACACCCATCACGATGAAGATTAAACTTTGCTTGATATTGAATTTTGATACCAGATACAAGATACCCTTGTTTTACTTCGACGAACATTCATGAACCAAATTGTAAAAATGAGACAGCGTCATTTTTGTCATCACGAAGAAATCGAGTATCTGGTTATGTGTGTTTTCTTTTTTTATTGGGAAACAAACAGACACCAATAAGTCTGTGGCCTGAGGCAGTGGCCGATCAGAATCTTTTATTCAGCAAAATTATAATGACCTCATTACGATTAAAAGCTACATGCATTTATAAACTACTGATAAAGGCAATATATATATTTATATCGTTTTAGGGCTTAGGCAGTACGCAACACATGCTTCCATAATATCTAAAATATTATTTTCTATTTACATACAACACCCATATTACGACATTGACGTAGGCAAAGGAATTGCGGAAAAGCTCGATTTTTGTATCATTTACTTCTGGCACTAAAGTCTGCATTTCTTGAAACAGAAAGCAGACGATTAATTGGCATCAATAGGAGCATGACGGAAAAGATTCCGTGAAAGAACGAGTCATTTCAAAATTTATATATTTGTACTGGAAAATCAACAGCTACGACTGTAGAATAATTAGGGCTGTGGGTCTATTACTTATCAAATTGACTACACAATTATTAGCAAGGGACCTTCGTTGAACAATTAAATAGTTTGATTGAAATATCGCATCGTTAAAGCGGGCCTACGTAGGGCAGGAAATATTCAGCCTAAAGCAAGGCAGGGTCCATGCTTCGCGAAGCTATCGTGTTGGTCATGCCAGAGACCTAAGTTCGGCACAGAGTGTCCGCGTCCACGAGCCACCACCATGTTGTTCTGTTTACCGAACGCGACGCGCGCCTCTGACGTCACCACAGACGAGCGCGGCAGCGACGAGTACATGTGAGTGTTGCGCTCGATCTGACGACCGTAGTTTGCAGGCGGCGTCTGGAATGTTTGTATGTTTATTTTAGTATCAGACTGTGTAACGGCTGCTGAGTGTCATGTCACTTATGATTACAGTCACTAATCTATATATATATATAAATCAATTGCTGTTCTTCAGTCTCGCTAAAACTCGAGAACGGCTGAATCGATTTGCCCAATTTTGGAGTCAATAGATAAAATGATTCAAGAGGAAGGTTAAGACGTATAGAACATCACGCTACGACTAACAGGAGCGGAGTAGTAACCAAAGACCTAACTAAACGCGGGTGACACCGCGGGGTATTTAGCTAGTTATTTATAAAATCATGTTTAACTTTCATTTATCAATAAACAGCCGAAAATAATTTTGTATGTACAACGAACAAAACAGATAAGTTATAATGGTACAGACAGCGTCATCGACTGGAAATTCCATAATGTTCGTTAAATTCGTTCGAAAAGGGTTTCGAACGAGCTTAATGCATTAGGGGTGACCAATTGATGACGCTGCCTGTGCTATATTACTTTCTAACGCAAGTTGTACGGCCTCGAAAACCTGCGAACGCCGCGCCGTGAACCCATACTCATGTCATTTATTCCATTCCACAATGTTTTAAGGAGTTAACATACAATGGCTTAAAGCTAGGCATAAACTGTGAATCTTGCAGAGCTCAGCAAAATTTATATTACATAATTACGATATAACCGTAAGAAGCGCGAGTGTAGAGGCCGCTTTAGAGTTTAAAGAAGTTAAATATACTTATTTTGTTCGTTTGAACGAGTCGTACGTTTAAGAAGTGCGGTACACTCTCGATGACAATACATATTGGAGCATCGATTTTAACACTTGGATTCTTGTTAGTTTTGCCGAAAGTACAAAGATAAAAAAAACGAATAATCAACCAATGTGTAGTCTATGAGAATTCTAAATAACAAATATATTCAACATACTCTAGGGGGCGCAGGCCTAGCCACAGGCAGGGCGACGGCGACGGGCTCGGGCGGCGGTGGCGACCGCTCCAATATGCCGCGCTCCGCTGCACGCAACCTTACTTCACTTAGTTTTGATAGCAACTCCAACTTCTGCGTCTCCAATGACGAACGTTGCAGCATTTCCTGTAAAAATAAAGAATATAATTACTTAAGTACGTAAAAACAATGTCCTTATAAAAAAAAACCGCATCTATAAAATTTCATCACTTGGGAACGGCTGGACCAATTTGGCTTTTTCTTATTTTGGCGTGTTCGTAATGAATTGTCAGGACGACGTTTGTATGAAAGAAACGTTTTGGAGAATTTACCAGAAAAAATACACACGTTTGAAGCCGTGTCAGGTACCTAGTAGTGTAATAATTAAAATCAAGCGTAAACACTATCGTTCTCTTGCCGTTAATCTAATAGAGATCGATTCTGCATTTCGTTTTTCATATTTTTCTATTTATATCTCATAGGGTTGCCTCTTTTATCACAACATTACTTCCACACAGCCCGTCTATTGTTCCTTTGCTACTTCCATCTTACGATAAATAATATTATATCCTTCATCCCTCTACATGCCCATAATCTCGACAACTAATTTTCTTGATCAACGATGATCAAAAAGATGTAGGGCCCCTTCACACAAAAATTTGAAGACCATTATAAGGAACTTGAGAAACCGAATATACTTTTGTTTCAAGCCACACAAACGCCTGTTTTCTTTACATTACACTCAAAGGTGATACTCAAGGGTATGAACGCAATGAAGTGCTGTTGTTCACAGATGCCAGTGTTTAAATCATTAGTAAGTTCTACAGCGTGCCAGAATTCTTTCTCAACACAAAAACTGGTATACTTTTAGTTTGAAATCATAACTTTGATGCTAACCCGAAAATAAATCTTTATATAACAACATATACCACAACACAGACAATAACTCGGCAATAGTTGACCTTTCTATCAAACAATTTTCGTGATCGAGTCAGTATTTCCAGAGATTACCTCTTACACAGGAGCGTAGCTACCGTCGTATCGATACAATACAGGGCCCACGGGCTACAGGGGCCCCTAACGTGTGTAAGCAAAAGTTAGTAAAATGTTATCCACAATGTCACTTAATCTCGTGCTTCCAGGGAAAAACCATATAAAGAAAATTGTCGTACGTGCCTATAATTTTGTTTGGCTAGCTCAATTTATAGGAAGAAGCGATAACTTGTAATCAATAAATATTTATATTAATTTTTGCAAGCATTTTTCTTTCTTTGGTGAGAAATCTTTACCCTTCATTTGGGCCCCCCAACTAATTTTGATACAGGGTCCCTACAAGACACGATACGCCACTGCTCTTACAAACAAACTTTCTCTCTTTAGTATAAATAATACCTAGGTACATGAAATTCGTATACGTTCTAGAGTTGAATAAACGCATTCATAAGAATACTCTGTATTGTGTAAGCTAGACGTCTAAAAGACCAAATATATTTCAGCTTCCATTTTAAAATGAAGAAAACACAAACAGCAGCTGTCCCAACCAACTATGCCTCTAATAGGATCTCTAAATCGAAACGTCTAAACAGCACTGACTTGTTCGAAATTAAAGTTCAATCCGAAAGGAATTTTATAGTACGAACACTACGGGGCTGTCTCCAGTCGTTTGTCGGTTGTTATATAATAAAAAGGGCGCATCTGGTGTGGTTCGCGCGATATACACACGCTGCACATTGCTCGGACGTTAATGGACTTGGGAACGACGGACTGTTTATTTTGTTTACACATAAACAGGGTGATTACCTTCCCACTTGACAAGTAGTGTTAGTAGGTATAGTAACCAATTGTGTCCACCTTGTCTGTCCATTGTGACTGGACAAATAAAGCGATAATATAAGGACCACTTGGAAAATGTTGGAGGAGGTATACCCGCCAAGGACCTTGACTGTATTTAAATATGTATATCTATATTTTAATACAATTAATCTATACTAATATAATAAAGCTGAAGAGGTTTTTTGTTTGTTTAAGCGCGCCAATCTCCGGAACTAGCTGTCGAATTGGAAATAATATTTTTGTATATGATAACCAGATTCATGAGGAATAGTACAGCCTATATAACATCACGCTACGACCTACGGAAACTGGCTGAAAAAAACCACGCGAACGAAGTTGTAGGATGTCATTGAAATAAAAAAGCTTTGTTTTTATTAGTAGGTCAAGTTAGTGCACATTAAAACATTATTCTTTATCTTCACTTCTTATAACGAGTACCTCGTGATTTTTGCGCACTTTACATTCAAAAACCATTAATTTAATCTAACAGATAATGTTTAATCAATAACATTTACATTTCGTTAAATTTTACGGACTACTTGTGAGTTTAACTGTTACTAATCTATCTCGTTGATTGATCCGTTGGCACACGCGGGTGGCCATGTGTGTAGGTGAAGCAATCATTATTTTCTGTGGAGCGACTATTTTATCGAGTTCCAGGCTCGGATGTGACGCATCGATTCTTTTAACTTTACTGTACTATTAAATTCCAATTTAATTTTCTAGATGCCAGAAAGAAAAAATAATAATTGTTATTTTTTTTTTTCAAAGCAAAATTCGAATTTGGAAATCACAAATAGCCGACTTATTTGGTGTTTTCCTAAAAAAACCTGATTAAAACAATATTTAGCAAAAGTTTGTACGAGTCGCGAACTCTATCGATCCGAACTGCTTTCTTATTTGGGTAGTTACTTTTACGTTTTATTACGCGTTCATGAGCACTGGAGCAAGATGACGAGGGTGACATTAATCTCTTGTCATAACTTGGTGTGAGTCTAAAACAATGAACAACATTCTCGCACGCTCACGCGACTCGACATCGCTATTTTGTATCATTTGCATCTACAAGACACGCATCGCTAGTTATTCGGACATATAATTCGAATAGTAAACCACACGTCATCTGTAGTACAATGAAATAGTTTTCTATATTTACATAGTTATTTGTGTAGTACACAGCCTATTCATTCCAGTGATACGTCTATTGTAAATAACATAAATCCATAGATAAAATGCTACACACGTACTACCACATGGCCGGTTCTCTAGTTACTTGTTAAACATAGATAAATACATATATTTACCGGCATCGCTATTGGATAATAACATGTTTCGGTTTATTACAGTATACTTCTGCTATAGTTTCAAACCTTTAAATTCACAAGAGATAACTTAGCTCCAAAGTCACTGCAAATATTTGTTTTGATTCGTTAAAAAATCCCGGCCACTATTCGTTTGTTCCGAAATGAAACAATGAAAAGGATTTCATTCATTAAACTAATTGAATAGGACCAGGTTTGGGTGGACCTAGCCTTTGATAAAACAAAGATAATCCACGGATTACAACTCTGCTAACAATGCTTTCACAAATAAGTAACCTGACCCATAGGGGTTGGTTTGCTGTTGGCATAGTCCGAAAACAGAACATGAGAGCACTAACAAGTTATAACTCATCCTAACTCCATTCAAAATCGTGCCCTAAGTTGAAAAAAACCGGATAAGTGCGAGTCGGACTCGCCCACCGAGGGGCATGTACGTAAGATCATCATAATTTACAGAATCAAATAAATAGTAAATAAAAAAAAATAAATAGTAAATAAAAAAAAATCGTTTTACAGACTTAGGAGACAAAGGGGAATGGTATTTTTTAAATATTTTCCATTATAAATAAGAAATTATGCGTCGGGAAAAATCAATAAAATATATTTACAATGTGCACATTAAGCCCTTTTAAATGACACCCCATTTGTACTAGTAGCTTCAACTTGAAATTTCGATCCCTATAAAAAAATAAAGACCCCCCAATTTTTTAAGATTTAATTAAAAATGTATAGTTTTGAGACTTTTTCTTGTACTTGCGGTCTTTAATGATGCTACTTGTCAAATTTAATAGTTCTAGGTCAACGGGACCTACCCTATGAGTTTTGATTCCCTTGATAGTGTCGAAATATGCGCTTGTTGCTGAATAAACGGCCGTATCTTTTTTATGTAAACTTAGAAGTTTGATTTTTTCACAACTTAATGGGACCGTCGACCTGAGTATACGGTTTAAATTTAAACTTGATACCTCTACGCATTTCCGAAATAAAGGATCTTGACAGACAGGCAGACAGACGGACGGACAACAAAGTGATCTTATAAGTGTTTCGTTTTATCCTTTTGAGGTACGGAACCCTAAAAATAAAAATAAAGCTCTGCGCTCATGTACGAAGGTTATGATACGACTTATTACTTAATCTGTAGTTCCAAGTGATTGTGTGACGGGCACGTCGAGCTGAATGCGATAAAGAGATCGGGCACCGCTGAGGCGCGCGCTAGAAATTGTGCGGCCCACACCGATCATGATTATTCAATAGCCCCGTACCACCGGGATCTAGGCCGTGCTGAATGTTAAACAGTTTACCGTCTTGCTATCATATTTATTAATTCAACTGCAAATCCGTACGAGCTAACAATGTCTCACTGTTCCCTAACAAATTGGGTACGGAATATCGTACCTACAAGACTTGTATCACAAACTCAAATCAACTTAATGTAGATCTTTTATATGATGTTTAGGGAGTAAATGAGGTTGTTAAGTTCCACAGTAAATAACGGGTGACCAAGGCGAAACTTGTAAACTATCAAGACAAGCGCACAGCGAAGTTGTAAAACAAGCAACTTGTTCTGTTAGAACTAACGTGACCCTGCCTAGCACCTAGTTTCAAACTTAAATAGTACAAGATTTTTTGGATTACAAATACTATTTTCGAAAAGAACGCAGCAATAAAACACTGGCATGTATTTTTTGTAGAACATGCAAAACAAGAAAACGTACGTGTGTTAAATCTCGTCCCAGTTAAATTTTCACGCGTTTTTAAGTGGAATCCCACACGAGGGCGAGTACAAACCCAGTTCCAACGTAACGATATTTTGTAGTTAACCTAGTATTTTTAACGTGCCCTGGAATTTGTATTAAAAAATTCGGGCCAAATTTTTTATTTTCGCTTGGCGGAAAATCTGAAATAATGTAATGTATTTTACCTTCTGCAGCCTTTGTTCAGCATCGTCGAGTCTCTGCCTCGCGTCCTGCAGAGCGCGTTCTAAGTCCGTCATCTTCTCAGTCTGCGCGGCGATTTGTTCCGACAACACTTGCACCTGAAGATGCAAGCTCTCCTTGTCTGCCTCGAGCCGACGAACGCGATCCTCGGCATCGTTCTGTAATGTTCGTCACAGTTATACAGTCACTGTTATACGAAGCTAAACATAACATAGAGTCAGCCGTGCAAAAACGATTGAATTGCCAGCTCTGCTTCATGGTTATTATCATATTTTTACAGAGCTGGCATTTATTACAACACAAATTAGTGTGACTGTTAAAAAAATATAAACAATTCGTTGTGTTAAAATCACATTCCCAACAACAATAATTACTAACATTTACACCAGAACAATAGCACTAGATCGTTTACAGCTATTCCATGAATTCCTTTTCTCGAATCGTAACCCCCGGTTTATTGACATAAGCTAGCGAGTAGGAGGTATAGTGGATTGCATAAATGCGGAACGTGTATATTAACGCTTTAAGTAATGTCCTAGCTCAATTCTTCAATTGTCTGAATTAATTTTTTGTCTACTCTCGGTTCCCATACCTTACTGTAATTTCGTGTGGGCATGGGCGGAAGCGAGGGGTTTGACGGCCAAGCTCTGTCGTGCATGTAACAAGGCGGCGGCACCGGAGGTCCGTGGCACCAACACATCGGAGGCCACCAGCCACCCTCCGGCCAGCGGAAGTGCTCGTAGGAGTTCCATCGCCTTTGTAGATCTGGAGGTGTGTCCTCATTCCGAGAACGCCGCGGTCGAGGCGACGCGCGTACGCTCGTCGGGTGTTGTGGCGGTTTGGATGTCAACGACGACCTTGTTTTACGGTCGCGATCTTGCCGGTCGCCCGGCACACGTCGCCGTCTTTCCAAACTTGCTGCTGAATAATCATCACATCTCGGTTCTGAGACATGTTCAACTCCTTCGTCCACCATATTTCCAGTTGGCATCCACGTAAAATCATCATCTCGTCGAGTGGAATTATCCAAACGCCTACTAGGCGTCAGCGTGCGGTATTCCGCATCACTACCTCGAGTTTCGTACTCCTGTTCATCAGAATCGTCGCCACTAGAAGAACTGGATGCAGTGTCAGATGATCCAGTTCGAGCTGCGGCTACAGCGCCGTCGGGCCATGTAGTGCATTTCACTGTCGCCTCATCAGGGCTGTCCGAATCACCGCCTGTCACGAGATAAGCGATGAAAAGTAAATAAAACACGCTGAAGCCTCATGAGCGACGCAAACTCACCCATCGGGGAGTACATGTAGGAGCGCACGGCGGGGTGCACGAAACCGGCCGCCGCGCGCTCCTGCTCCTCATCGAAGGGCTCCGTCAGATATTCGCAGTCGGACATGAGGCTCCGCTAATGCGACACTGCGCGACAAGCTCTCGGTACGAGTCACCTACGTGTCTCTATTTTAAAGTTTGGCTAAGTTCCAGTAATATGCTACGTCAGTGACTCGTCCGCAGATCGCGTGTTACGTACTCTCCTGTGGGGGCGGCTCCTCACTGGACTGCACGGAAGCGGAGTCACGTTCTGAGGCTTCTGACGCCGTGGACACAGGACGTTCACTACAGCCGGATGCTCTCCGCGAACGCGTTTCACCAAAATTTTCTTCTCTTATACACCGTGCAACATTTCTTATCTCCGCGGAGGTCGATCGTGATTTGATCGGCCGGGGCTTTTCCTCGACTACGGTTCGATTGTGTAATGCCGCGATGGTGGCAGCCACGAGTGAGCCCCCGCGGCCGAGCTCGCGCATGTTTTAGTTCAAAATGAACGAGGCTTACACGAATAGGGCCGACGCCCGCGCCCGGAAATAGATCGCGGTATATGCGCCTGATGCATTCTGGACACCCTTCCCACTTTGATCCGAGTTTTATTAGGTTTAAGAAAAATTAAGGTTTCATTATGTAAACAAACCCATTCTCTATTACGTCAGTAACAAACGCGTAGTCTGTTAATTTTAAAACGGAATGTTGAAATATACAACATTTTGTTTATGTACACACATAGAACACGGCAACAAGGCGTAATAGTAGTAGGCAGCGTGCGACGCGATGCACACAAGCTGGCGCACTCACCGGCATACAGTTGACGCCTTCGTACAGGGACTGGCGGGCTCGCCCCCACTCATCATAGTTTTCGAAAGTATTTCCAGCGTAAAACTCGCTATAGTAGGTGCTCCACACATTGCCAGGATCAAGAACCGCAGTCTCATCATATTCAACATGTTCATCGGTGAAATCGGGGTTGTAAGGTAATTGCGGTGGGTAGTAAGGCGGGGCGCTTGTCTCTGCCAGATTAAATTCATAGCGGCCCTTACACGAACCCAAACAATTCATATTGGCTCTTCTCTGTGTCTGTATGTAGGTATTATAAGCAGCTATTTTAGATGTTATTTACAATCATTTTGTTATTTATGTATTGTATGGACATTGAGTCGATTAAATAAAAATATACTAGTGCATCAATGCAATTTATCCTAGGTTAGGTTTACAATTAAACTTAGATAAAAAGAACAACTTCTCAGACCTGAATTCGCTCTACATAATGACAGTAATCAATTACAGCATGCCTACCTCGACTTAAAGCTATAATTTATTACATGGAACGTTTACTAAGATAGCCAAACGAAGCTCTTAAACGACACTAAATTATTTACAACATAAGTTATTTCACATTCATTATTCATTCTGATTTATTAAATATTATCAACAACAACCAACTAAATTCATCTTGAAAATAAGATAACTCCCCTCATGTCGGAAATAGAATGACAGCTGTTCCGTGGAGAATATCCGACAAAAGACCCATTTTAATGTTCCACAGAGGGTGAGCACGTTTACCGAAGTCCTAAAAATAGACACAAATGTTGAGAACTTTTGCGTGCATGAAGCAATTGTTACTCCTAGCATAAACAACTTCTGGAACTTGGAAGTGAATGTGGTTCATAAAGAAGTAAATTTGCTCGTTACAATATTCTGCGTATGATCCTAAAATATTGTATGCGTAGTATGTTACTGCAAACCTAATTAAATTGTAGAAAACATAAATACTGGTTCACTCAACACAAGTCTGCGTGCCCAGATATCGATCAAATAAAAATAGATTTATTACAATTCATAAATAAATAAGAATACCTTAGGAAAGATGGGCAGAGGATGGAGCGATAAATCCAATGAACGATTAAATAAATGAAATCCTGGGACGTTTTTATTAGAAAATGGGATTCGTTTCCGATATTATTATCGCATTAGCGCCTCGGGAGACAAAAATAAACATTGAAATAGTTCAATCGGATAAGTCTGTTTCTAAACGATTACTCTAGTAGGGGGTTTAAAGGGTGTACCCTTTCCCTTTTCCTGTACCTATTTAAGATTCTTAAAAAAAAAATCTTTATAAAGGTATTTATTATTTCACATTACTCCTATATTCTTAAAAAAATATTAATAGGAATAAAAAAAACTCGCGAAGAAAACGCAATGAAATCATGCGTGCAAGTGTAATTGCAACTAATCGTTTAGAAAACTCGTATCATATTATTATCCCATACTTAATTATAATGTATGTGATAGACATCATGTACGGTACACCTAATGTCTTTTATTGAAACATGATCTACACGTGCGTGTTCAGCTGAATACCAATACGTAAAACCACTATTCAAATTAAATTTTCCATCTTAAATTTTCTAAAATACAGTATCTGGAACAAAATGTCACGAATTCACGATAAGGAAAGGATGACACGAAAAGCACAAACTGTAGGAGCAACGTCTCCGTGATTGTGACATGGGCTCAGAACTCTCCAACGATTCCGGAATACTGACGTTGCATAATTCCCGGGGGTACGCGTACAACTGAGCCGTTCGAATTTCATATTCACCACAATCCTAACAAATAAAATAACGTCAGAATGTAAAAAACCATAACCCTCATTCTGGCGCAGTCGGGTAACAAGACGTGACGTGAAAAGCGTAGGCAAGTAGTAGTTGCTTCGCCGACAGTAACGGCGTACATTCAAATATTTTACAATGCGGGTCGAATCCTTTGCCAAAGATTGAGTTGCCTGCCAATAACATTATGGAATCGTATTTTGAATCTAATACAATATTTTCAAATTGATTATTTATAGTTGACTGCTTTGTTCCTAAGAATCTTGTTTCAAATGTATTACGTGATAGCTTTAACTAATTTAGTACTTAGTCTGACGTTAATATGTCTTATATTGGATAAATTGGTTTTTGAGCTCTAAGAGCAAAGTTATTCTGTTTTACGAAACATAATAAAGAGTTATTTTTATTTGACATCTTAGAAAATCTATATATTTTTTTAATTGCTGATTTCATACCTTCTATAATCTAACATGTTTTTTTTTAAACTAATACTTCTAACTACTTAGAAGTATTAGTCAGTATTATAAAAATAATAAGCTCGATTGTTAATTAAACAATTCAATATGATAATTAATGATCGTATAGTTCTAACATCGTTATTCGAAGGGGAATGTTGAAGTCCATTGCTGCCCATCTATCTAATATAATCCCTATAGCACTCCCAAGAGTAGTCATGGGGTGGTATTTATAGCCCGCTTAGCTATAAAGTTAAACTACGAGTTTACAGCGATGAATCTAATAAAATGACCATGAACAACATATTTTACAACAAGTTTGGAACGGAAGGATAATATTTACTGAAAGAATCTATGCAGTGTGCACTCAAACATATTTCTGAAGGCCAATTTTATGGCACATTCTAGAGGCATTTTTGACAGATTGAGATGGATTAAATTGCGGTCGTTCCTAAAGATTTGTAGAATTGCCCCAAAATTAACTCAAGTACGCTTTCTATTCTATTAAAATGCGTCCGTAAGTACGTACAAGCCATTATTCTTTAAACAAGCTCGTCTTTTGTAACTTAGTAAACGGTTCACTGGACGTCTGAGTTGCGGCGTGTGTTCAAAAAGAAAATATTTAACTTAATGGCAACTTAGCCTGAAGTTGACAGGGAGTGACTGCTAGCCGGGTAGAGGCGACGCAACTTTTATCCTTTTGGAGATACAATCGATTACCCTTGTCTGATAATCTATATGAGTTATGTGACCCATACTACATAGGAAAATCTTAGTACAATACTTACGGTTGAAAATTGTAGAAAGCAATGAAGGGAAAATATGAAAAATATTGAGTTTTATTTTCACAAAAACACTTCACAGTATCACGTTGCACAAAATTGCGAATTTCCAATCAAAAGCGATGGCTGGCGACTATTAACGTTACGAATGTTTGTTACAAACTGCTGCTGAAAATTCGTCACATCACTACGTAAACGTTTTGGGTCATTAGTGGAGCGCAACATGCGCTATCTGAACAAAATAATATTTATGACTGAATTTTTGCTACACGGCAAAAATATTTTGTATGAACAATATTTATTTAAAGATAAATTGGACGATAGTGCTTTTAAACTTATAAATAATGGACGGCAGTTATATTTTATACATAAATTTCAAAATATTTTAAACTATAATTTACAAATATGTGGGTACTAAATGACAATATGGTATTGCTACCACTACACAGTAGATTCTGAAACTTAAAATATGACGAAATAAAGGTGCTGCCCTTTATAAAAAGTCCAATTTACCTATGTACTTCTATAAATTTTAAAATCTCATCTTTTTATTTTTCCTACTTCCTCGATGATGTAACAAAAAACATGCCAAAAGAGAGACTAAAAGTAAATTACACAAATAAGAAAGGAGGAATAAAATGGCATGGTTACGTTTTACTTTTTTTTTTCCACAATAAAATGTAACAAGCCCACTGTGCAAAACGCGGGTCGACACCCTTGCGGCCCGGTGGGCGGCAAATGGACTCTTGGGCGGGTGACTATAAATATCCCTTGTTACTATAATATACTGTGCCACTTAATTATTGGCTGTTGAAATAGAGAAACCTAATGTTTTCCGCGAGATACAGAGATATTTAGGTTAATCGTACCATTGTTTACGAATTGGAAAAACAAACCATCGTACGGAAGCGCGCCATAACTATTTTAAGACATTCTCTGACACAAAAAGAACTCAAGAACAGTCCGGGAATTTCTTGCGCGCTCCACGGCAACCATAAATTAAGATGAGAAAACATGTAATAGCCATCACGCCTGTGATCTGAGGAAGGGAACGTCGAAGTGTACTACAGATCACTCCTCAACTTATCTCAACAGCCCATAAACTTCTACTTTAGCATCCATGTTTACATGGGTCGGGTATAACGGCTGCTTCTAGTGTACGGAGGGGTAAACGATATTATGTTGCCTAATGCCTACTAGACGCTCATTACCGAAATAGGCCCAACCAACTTCCAGACTGTTACCAACCATCTTATAATTCGTAGAAATAATACATTTCGGATCTTAGGACCAAATCTAAACCCTGTACCTATAGATGACAACCATATAAAAAGACAAAAAAAAATTTCATCTTTAATAATTATATAATTTAAAAAACTGCCTCGACTGCCTCGGTAGCCTAGTGGTGCTAGGTGCGACTGCTACGCTAGAGGTCTTGGATTCGGTTCCCAGGTCGGGCAAAAAGTGTTATTGGGTTTTTCTATGAAATTCTCAGTAGCAGCTCGGAGTCAGGATTTGTGCTTGGTTAATGGCAATAGGCTCGCCGCCTATTACATGGCACCTAAAACATACCGGCGAACTGTGGGTGAACATTGGTACACCTCTGCCTAACCCTCCGGGAAATACAGGCGTGATGGTATGTTATGTTATGTTTTAAAAAAATATATAAAATCAAAATAAAATCACTTCTTCCTTTCCCCAAGCTTGAGGGTATCAAAATTGACCCCATTATCCAAAAAGTTAAATGAATCAAGTTTTTCGGGACGCCATCCATAAATAAAAAGTTTACGGAAGTGAGTTGAGAAACAACATCGCAAGCAAGTACCCAACATTGGTATTTATTTTCTGTAAAAACATGACGAATGGAACAGCTATGCGTCTGTGACAAAGGCATACGTGCCACTCGTCTTTTGCATAGATAACTAGGTCAGTATCTAACAGATTGTGAAGCTTGCCCTTTCAGTTTCAGGGTCATGTTGGTTTTGTTTAATAGAATTCTATTATTCTCGTTTAGTATTAAAAATATATTAGTAAAAAAAACATTGCGGAATACCCATTCCGCAATGTAAACCGTAAAAAAAATGTAACATTCTGCAAACCACTGTGTATACCCATACACAGTGGTTTGGCCAGTTTTATACAATATAGCCGTTCCGTTTAGTACTCATACTGCCCATTAAATGAAATAACATTGAGTTAAAATACTTAGTTTAGTTATACAATTTTAGACTCATTGTCATGAAAAAAAAACGTAACAAGAAGTTTGGGTATCTTTGTAACCAGAAGTTTGACAGGTATAGTCAATAACAAAAAAAAATCGCAATGATGGGTAGAACATGTAGTTTTTGGCTGCATAAACGCCTTTTTACGTCTGTTTTGATGTACCTACTTAAGTGTAAAATTAGCATTTATATTTCTCATTTTCTCTTCCCTGTGAGTCCACATAAAATGGAATACACGGAGCAACACCAATTAAAGGAGTTTAATTAAGTATTATTATCGTTCTTGGTTGTAAATAAAGCATTAGAAATGGCTGTAACTTCATTCAATAAAAATATAATTACTCTAACTGGCTTTTATTAAGTCAGCCGATAACATCTGATGTACTAACTCGTAATTTTATTTTTATACTGATAGCTAGTCTAGTACTGATACAGTAAGACTGTGTCGCGGACTTGCGGTAAGTCACGAAGGAGCTGGCGGAAGGAACAGGATGGATTCCTCTGAAAAACTGGAGGGATGAAGCACAGAATCATGAAAAATGGAAGGAGCGGAGGAAGGCCTATGCATAGTGGGACAGAATAGGCTAACCTTACTACTTTTATAAATGTGAAAGTTTAGATGGATGGATGTTTGTTACTCACGACATAACGACTGAACGAATCTGGATGAAATTTTGCACCGAGATAGGTTACAGTCTGAAATAGCACATAGGTTACTTTTAATTCCGGAAAAAATTACGGTCTCCGTGGGATAATATACCAACTTTGACGAGGACGAAATCGCGGGCTGAAGCTAGTAAATAATAGTACGTACTAGGCTAGCCCTTGTTAGAGAATTTTAGTTTTAGTGATTTACAGCCGTGTGGTAAAGACGCCATGGATTATCTTTATCACTTCAGGAACTATCTCAATCTGATCTGTTAACAACAATCAAAATGAACTGTTAACGAAATATACTTAATAAATGGGAGAATAGCATTATTCAGATAGCATCATTAATAAACGAGCTGCTATCTTACAGAATATTTCCGCGTGCATCTGTCACAAACACACGTCTAGTCAAAAGACGCATGAATTTAGCTCCACAACGTTTTGTACTTGACCCAGTACTCTGGGACTTAACTTTAGAATTCCCTGTAAGTACTTGACCTGTATAAAATCTATTTACAATGCTAAGCGACTCTTCAGCGTAAAATACGTAGATTTGAGGTCCACTTCAATGTCAATGTTCTCTCTAAGTGGATTTTGAAATGTGCCTAGAAATGTAATTGATCACGCTGTCAAGGCTTTTCGATAGAAATTCTATACACGTGCTTTTAAATGTTTATTATGTTTCGTCTCTTTATTTTATGGAATAAGAGCGTAAATATACCTCAAGATGATTGACTTATTTCAAAATTGAATAATATTAAATACACATATTCTTGCAAATTGATACCTACTCTCTGGGTGTGGGCGGTGGTGGGTTAAGTGTGTACAAAAGAAAATTACATCAAAACAACTATATTGTCGACGCCTTTCTGTAGCTGGCGGCTTTGCGTCTCCAAAGACCATAATCCAAATGTTTCATCTAAGTAGATAATAATATTGAAGGCACGGGAAATACAATGGGGTGAAAATTCACGCAACATATTAACAATAAACAGACAATAAAATAGCATAAACAACAATATAGTAAAAAAATAACACAACGCACAACATGTATAACAATGAGGCAATAATGACCGACCCGACGCGACTGAGGCGCTCTGAATTTTAAATTACTCTTTGCACAGGCGAATTCGCTGAGCCAGCTCGTAAACAGCCTATGTCGATGACTGCGCAAGGAAACATACCCCTTTTTGCGTATTGTCATGTTGAAACGTACTTATTAACTTGATATGTAAGGTTTGGGTAAAGATGTTTTAACAAAAATCCTTTTCTTCCAAATTGTGCACATAAAAGTTAATACAATTTCTTTAAATGCGCCTAAAGCAATCCACTGTCAAATTTCTAAAATTCAGATATTTATTAATTAAAAACGAAATCCGCGATCGTATCTCGAAGTTGAAGACAACCCAAAAGTTGTTGGTTCAAGCTCCTCCAAATTTACATAACTACTACCTAAGTAACGAGAGAGCTTTTCATACAGCGATTTGCGTAGCTTCTTCAAAAATGAATTAAAAAAAATACTGCTAACTTTCCAGACGATTGCATTGTAGCTCTGCGAGACGAGTTTTGGATCTCCCTTACAAATAGTTTTAAAAATGGAATGAGTTTACAGAAGCTAAACAGTAGCTACTTATCGACATTTATTTTATGTAGATTTGTGCTGTTAGCTAAATTGGACTAGTTAAATGCAAACCATTTGAAGGGGTTTTAATTATAGCAGTCTAGCCGAAATACCAACATTGACGTTCGGAAACAAATTGAACGGGATCGGGAATCAGAGTATCCAATAACATTTCACATTCCATTTCCTCTGAAATTGGTACAGCATTGTTTCCTCGGAAAAACAGACAAAGATTAAAAAAACATGAAGATTGGATACTTGCATTCGTTTACTTTACGCGGGAAAACTCAGCTACAGGTTAAGGAATAATTCGTAACTTAGAAAATTTGGTATCTGATTCATTGTGGACGGGTCGATTCCAGAATACTGTTCTACGGATACGGGTGACAGGCACCGGATGCACAGCGAAGCCTACTTTCACGCCTGTCGCGCTGATGAGGCCAATGCCGAGGGCACGGCACTGTGGCCTTTATGTTCGTTATTTATAATATTATGTTGTATTTGGCCACACTATCGCTCCAAATTTCGTCTATAGGTTAGGGACTTTTGTGATACATTTCTGTTAACCGTAAAAACCAAAATGTCAAGTAAGCCACCTAATTGATTATATTTTTATATCATAATTAAACAATAACCTTATTATATCAACGTTTTTTATGGAATTTCAATTACGAAAAAGGTTTTCATATTCTTAATTTAATTTTATATTTTCCTTGTTCGGCCTGTGTCAACCAGCTGCTCGTAACGCATTTTTTTCTTTAAAAAGTTTTGAAAAAATAAATAATTATAAAGGCATGAAAGACCTTTAATTTGTTCTTTAAAACTTTATAATGAGTAGGTATGTTTTTTTCCTCATAGAAGTGAATAATATGTATATTCTTTTTGAGTAAAATGAAGTATCTTCTACAGTTCTACCGTATGAATATTATTGATGTAAACAATATTTTAAGGATGATGTCGAATGCCAAATCACGGCTACCGGCTACGGTATTTTAAACATTATTTACACAGTTATTTAGAGCCAAATCGGTATGCATCAGTTACATTTTATTAATAACTGAGCTGTTAACGTTATGTACATCCAGTGCATTCAATGTCCACAAACACATAGTATGAACGACGGACGTGATTACACATTGGGGCAGGGACACATAGTGCCGCGGACACATACCAATAAGCCACACAACCAACGATATACCAATATGATACTACGATGTAATATTGATGCTAACGTGTTGGCCTGCTTCGAGGTCTCAATTTATAACCTGCTATTTAGCAGAAATAAATTCATTCAGCGCTCCCCGCTTCAGTTTTCCGATCAAACGCCGAGTGCCCGACATTTTAATTGGAATTCTGTTAATGTCGATCCCATTTTTTAATTTACAATTAAAAGTGACGTTTTATCAATTTCTGTCAGTAATGAAAACTAGAATATTTTATAATAAAACCCTAGTATTTGTTAATACTTTACTTTCTAATATCAGTTGAACCGGAAATACAGTAGACAATGTAAATTATAGCCGCTTCGCCAAGTGCTAGCTCATAAGCTCAGTAAGAACTTAATCCAAAACGACGACGTCGCCGTCGTCTTGAACTAACACCAGACGGCTCTCTAGACAATTGAAGTTTTGATACATATTTTACTCATGTAACTTTAGCCATGTGGATAATTTTATTTTATTATACAAAATGCGAAATACATTTTATTTTCTTACCAATAAATAATAAGCTTCGCCGTAATACTGCCTCTAAGCTGCCTAGTCAATCAATGAGAGTATACAGCTTCCGCCGGCACAACGGAACAAGAAATGTATAAAATCGGTTGCGGTGCCGTCAATTTTAAATAGGCCAGAGACTCCTTGAAAATTCCCTTCCACTTCCACGTACGAATCGTTAACTTGGAACGATTGTATTATTGGTAAAGATAAGAGGCGTGAAACATAGCTCCCGAGTGTGGAGGGGGTCGGGAGGCTTGGAGAAATTCTAATTAGCGCTAATGGAACGCGCGTTCACCTGGAACTAGTCTGCGGCGAGCGCTTCGTACCTTGCGAAATTAACGTTAAATATTTTACAATGCACAGGGCTATGATCACACAAAATTAACCAAGTACAACATCCACGTTAAAGTTATACCGAAACCAACTTCACTAACCCAGTTCTTAAGAGCCGCTTAATTATATGACCTTTTCCCAGGAGAAATCTAGGCTGACAATAACCAGCTTAATAGGTAGGCTCAAATTCGGGATCCACTCGTATTTCAAACAATGACTTTTTGTTTTATTAGAAGAGTGGGACGACTCTACAACCTTATGAAATTGCCCTTCTGGTTACATTAGTTAAATCACGATTACGTTATGAAATACCAAAGAGTATTATGGAAGATTTCAAAGTCACAAACCTTAATTTTACTTGAACACTACAATCAGTTCAACTAAAAAAAAGTATTTACACAAAGTCATGGTGAACTGAATTTACAGGAGGTTTTTTTGTGTAACTTAGTTGTAATTTACGCAAACTTCAAACAAATCAGTTTTATGCCAAATTCATGTCAACAAACAAAGCACGTTTTAGCAGTGTAAAGGATTTTTACTAAATAAAGTTCTAGAAATCATGAGGTTAAAATGGAGAATCAATATTCCTAATAAATATCCTACAGATTTTACTCACGTATTTTTATAAGTTTTAAGCTCATTTATCGGAGGAGCACAACTTGGAACGGCATGACATCAAAAACTAAATACTTCGACAGGCTTGATAGCAACACCTTAACTTGCTAACTTGAGAGTATATTATTGTAAAGCATATTATTGTCGGATATCATTAAATTATTCCCTTTGAAAATACAACATAGTCGGCTAATATCGAGTCAAACAATGGCTCGATAGGAAGCTAGATAAGCTCCATATAGGTATTCGGCTTCCACAAAGTTATACACGAACTATTCGAGGCTTTCCGACTGTTTTATAATATGCTATATGCAGCGTACAAGCGAGGTTAGTTACCCCGTATGCTATGAGGGAGGCAGCCGGCAATGAATGCCTAAGTGGTGCACACGGCTCATGAGATCCATTCATCCACGAGGTTCAATGCTGGTCAGTAAACAACCGCATTCATGGCATACGTGTCACCTGCTAGCCCAGTGTTCTTGCACAGATCAAATTATTGGTGTAATTTGACTGGGATTAATAAGCCTGCAGGTTCATTTACATGGAAATTAAACTTTACATGTTTTTCAGTTACAGTTTGCGCAATTTACTGGTATACATTTATATTGATGCATGTAGTAACAGGGTTTAAAAGTGTACCGCGCTCAATCAACAGTAACCAATTCGTTAGCTTTCGGAACTATAAAGATATACCAATCCATTTTCCCACTACAGCGGTCAATTGCAATGGTTGATGGATAACCAGGATGAAGTTCTGTTTTTTACTGTTCAATAAAATCTTACTGAGATGAAAATGTATCTTACTACGTTGCGTTAGTCCGGAGCGAAAATAAAAATCATTTTGTTTATTAAAAAAAATCAAGTAAAAAGAAAAGGAAACTCGCAAACTTATACACAGATTCTGCCACCGTTTAGCGAATTTCTTATTTTCACTAACTAGGTATTTGAGAAAATTACAGCAGTTTAAAAATTAGGATTGCAAAATTGACACTCTCTCTCATAATGGTTCCAAAATACAGTGGTTAGTGGTCACCTGTGTGATCTGCGACATAATAACGACCCCTGCGTCACGGGTGGTGTGTTCATTGAGCTGAAAGTCACTCGGGTAGTCACAGACAGACAGCTACCGACAAGCTGCGGCGATGGGACAGCCCGTTGTTAGGGAGCGACAACGCTCATGCACACCCTGTTAAGGGATCGATATCAACACAAATTGTAGTTTGTTTACAATAGTAAACAAACAACAATGTGTCTTGTTTTAAGTTTAGGCTCGCTCTCTTAGACATGTGGGCGAGGTCTAATTTTAGAACTAGCTGACATTTAGTTCAATGCGCGACTTTTCAGGGGTGAACCTAGTCCTGAATATGAACAACTTTAATTATAGGACCAAATCTAAAACAGGATAAAAGAGCAGCTGTTTTCAAAAACGCACTACAAGTTACAACACGATCAAAATTGTATTAAACAGCTAGTTTTTTTATCAGCCTGTAGATATCTAACCTCTGCCTAACCCTTGAGAAAATACAGGTGTAATGTTACGTGTTTAAATAATACGGGGAAAACACAAGAATGAGACGCAACGTAGGCGGAACTTATAACAGAAGTTTACAAACAAGCATTTAGTCCACTTCCAATAATTCATGAAGTTGTATGAGTTAGTAAGTTGTTTTTATTATAAGACACTCTGTAAAGCTATTTTCGCGTTTACAGGGTGATAATTTTGTGAAAATAGGATATTGGAAAAGTTTTTCAAGAAAAACAGGAACTCGCACATTCAGCGGTTTACTCAATGATCTCTTGCGGCAAACGACTACCGGTCGAAACCGCTTAGGAATTTTGTAAATCATGCGTAATTCATGCATGTAGCGCTAAATTTGCATATTATGTTGCTTGGTACGTGGCATCGGAAGCCAGAATATACTTTCTTTCGTCAAAGAGGGTAGAGATACCCCGCATTTTTACAAATAATTCGAGCTTGCTTTTAAATAAAATGAAAGCAGTACTCCTGCAAAATTTCATTAAAATTCACAATTAAATTAAAAGGAACAAAGAGCTTGAGAAGTAAGGACCGGCGCAAGAAATATTATACGATAGTAGTCACGCGAAGCTAGCCTGCTAATTTCATTGTTCATTAATGGGAAAAAATTAAGTAGAGGTAAATGTATTATGGTGCATATATTGGGATGGGCCTGAACATGAGCTCGAAATCGGATTAATTAAATTGGTGGTTAACTTCAGTTCCAACTTCCACTTGAGAGGTGTCCCGTCCCGGTATAAGATAACCAAGTTAGCGCGTATACCGTCAGCATTCCGACTGTATGCGTTGAATATTCAACGTTCCGTTTTAAGCATGCAAATTATTCATATTTAGAGGTTTCAATAGCAAATGTTTGTTTAGGACGAAAAACGATTGGCCAACAAACTGTTTTCCCAAATTTTATAAACATCGCTAGAGTAGCTTCGCTTGTGACGGCATTAGTTTAATGACGTGCCTGAAAATGTAAAGACAGAGTGGGGACTTCGGGAGCAAAGTAGCACGTGTAGTAGGTATACGTACGCTTGTTGCGAATGTATTCACGTCAGCGAGCAAACGTACCATGGGTGTGCAATTAGTTCCCTTCCGCACACAACTTCCAAAGGCTTTTATGGCCGTCGGAGTTTTAAACGTAAGCGTAACCAAGACCTACACGAGCACCGGGGCGAAACACTGACTTTGCAGATTTTTTTTAAGCTGTTTGAAGTCGATTTTGAACTATTGCTATTGGTGTTGTGTGTTTCAGCTTGAAGGGTATAGGTGCCGGTGTAATTACAGACACATCATTCAACTTTGTCTTTAGGATGGCAACGCATTTGCAAGGCCTATGGTATTGCAGATGACTATAAGTAGCGGTGACCATTTAACATCAAGTGGGCCGTCTGCTTCTTTGCCATCCAATGATATTAAAAACATCAACTTCTACATATTTTTTATAACATAATGCACAAACTAATCCGTAAATATAGAAACATGAGGAAGACATGTTATTACATTCCTAAGAGGGGTAGATGTGCGCTGAGAAAAGATTTTTCTAAACTCCATCACTGAACGGAACAAAGGGGAGCTGAAGTTTGTATGCGAACTGAGTCGCGGGCACCCGCTAGTTTTAATGGATATGCGTACACCAAGGAACAACTTCT
This sequence comes from Caradrina kadenii, assembly GCA_947462355.1. NCBI lineage: Eukaryota > Metazoa > Arthropoda > Insecta > Lepidoptera > Noctuidae > Caradrina > Caradrina kadenii. Next base: position 5,405,124 of record OX381677.1, on the reverse strand, counting down.
TGTAACCAATACCTTTGCTATTGTATCATATATATAATCCAAAAATGTTTTTGTGCCAGACAGGTTTCAGGATTCTTGATATAAAATACCTAACTAAGCTGCAGTAACCGAAAACCATGCATGGCGTGCGTGTTCTATATGAAATATATATGCATTATAGAATTGACATTATCGACAGTGCGTTACCAGCCTGCAGCCCATACTAAAGCAGTCTTCATATTTTGTTCAATAAGAAACTATAAAAGCACAGTACAGTGTTCTTAAATTCAGGCTAATTTGAAACTGGTTTTTACAGTCTTCTGATATTTTACAGCTGCATTCCAATATTTCATCGTTTCAATTTGCTACTGAGCTCACAAAATGTTATAAATTAAAGACTTTATTGCACTAGCCGTTTTCTGAAATAATAAGGCTCTTGCAGACTTGTTGAGCATACACAATGTAGGAGCTGCTACGTGGCGTTCACGTTGTTTGCCGAGCCAGAAGCTTATCTACGAGGTGAATTGAATTCCGTTCGTACATACGACTGCAAGTCGTCTTGGAACTTCTAGTAAGACTGGATACTTATAATTTTATACTTAACGTAAGCTTCCACTTTGAAATAAATGTTGATGAATTTGTATAGGATTTTCTACATATTAATTTTGTTCAACCGCTGTTTGTTTTTATTTTTAGATATTACACGCCGCTCTTCCGATATGGTATAATGTGTAAGCCTGTGGTTGATAGTATTCCCCTAAGTTTCTACCAAAGGCAAGATAAATTAATCGATTCGCATTATAATGACTTAAGTACTGTGATATTACATCACAACCTACACTCTCTATACAAATATTCGTCACAGTTCATGACGCTACGGAGACATGCGAAAGTAAACAAAGTTAAGGAAGTAAGTTCTTATCGGGAGAACAAAGAAAATAGTGCGGCACTTACTAGGGCGACGGAGTTATTGTTCTGTTGAAGCCACCGCAGTATGGCACTGGCTGTCGTGAAGTCAGGTCGTGGTGGTGGAGGAACTGCATGCTGGAGCGAGCTGGCCAATTGCTGCGCCAGTTCGAGGGCCCGGGCACGAGCTGCTCGACCTGGCCCCGTTGTCGTCGAGCCTCCCGTGCCGCCTGCCTCTGGAATATCAAACAAGACATGAGATTAGAACCGATTTATAAAATTGAATTATACAAGATGAAGTTTTAGGATGGGACTATTTGTGATTTTTTGACCTGAGGCCAAAAACCTAAAATAAGAACACCAATGGTGAACGGAAGCATTGCGCTAGATTAATTAAAATTAATATCCATAAAAAATTGTTAAGCATCCATGATCAAAGACAAATCATCCTTGATCAAATCAATTATTTAAATTAAACCATTTACAGGCACTGGTCTATGGCACTCTTGTATATTAAGTAAGGTTCCAAACAAAATGTAATCAAGAACAAAGACGAGGGCAATGACATCACTGCAATCTACTAAGTATGATGCAACTACGTAGGTACTTTTTAAGTATTCAAGCAGCGATAACTTAACAACTACGTTTTCCTATGGAAACTTACATCGAAGACCTAACTTTAACACTGTCCATAGTTTAAACAAAACTTTTGAAACCTAACTTATAGTCGTCGTCGACAAGGAGTAGCAATAAAGAACCCAGTAGTGCTATAAACAGACTAAGCACCAACTTATTTTGAACCTTAAAGGCTTTAGTAGGCGCTAAAGCAGTTAAACAGATGGCGCTATTATACATTTAGCAAAATGAAGACGAAACTAATGGAATATTGAAAGAATTACACAAAAAATGTAGGTTTTTTAGTGTAGAATATAAAAAAATAATGTCATAAATATTTAAAATACACAGTTTATTAGCGTTGGTGTCCCCTAGCCTTTCAATTGAACCTAAATGCTACATCGCGCTATTATGATTTTCACTGGGCTTCGTATATAAGGAAAGAGGCAAATTATACAGATGGAAGTGTATGTCTTCTGCTGTGTCGATACTTACTGGGCATTGATCGCTGCTCAATGCAGTCGCATCTGTTTAGTAAGGAAACGTCACGCATTTCACGGTATAGTTTAACGATGTTAAACCGGCTGGCTTGTAGCGTGCGCCGACTCCCGTTCGCCCGGACGGCCGGCCGCGACGGTGAGGCTCGCGCACATTCCCTGACCGGCCTTTGCGATACGCGTTGTTAGTCTAGACACCGGGTTTAGAAGTCTTGAACACTTCCACGTGCAGGCACTGACCGCGTCAGGTGCCAGATTTTTGGTTTTTTATCCAATACGCAGCAGAATTGAAACTGTTTACTGATCAATGACACAGTGACAACTAAGCTACACCTTTGCTACCATATCAATTTCAGGTATTAAATTGCAGAAAGGTACACCGTCATTCGATCTATCGACGAGCTTCAATGAGCATTATTATTATGTATTGTTTTTTCGCTGTCATGTGCAATATCACCTTCAAGTATTTATAAAACTCGCTACTGATATTAGGTGTACACGACCTCTGCCGCATATGCCAAGTTTTGATGTAGAGTTAGCAGACCAGAGGGAGAGAGAATTAACAAACTTTTGCATTGCGCAGTTAGAAATTGTTATATTTTTTTATGCGGGTCTGGGACAAGGTTGTTTTAAAGCTGCCGTAACTTATAGATATGTTTTTTGATATGCAACCTTTTTTTTATTTACACCTTTAACTACAGAACCTACTCTGAAACCAAGGAAAAGAATCGGCTACATTTTGTCGGCAAACTTAAATGTATAGACCAGTAGATTTTTTTTTAGGATATCTTGGTTGGTCTTTTAATAAAAGTTACCATCACGCCTGTATTCCCCGAAGGGTTAGGCAGAGGTGTACCAATGTATACCCACAGTTCGCCAGTATGATTAGGTCCCATGTAATAGGGGGCGAGCCTATTGCCATTAACCGGGCACAAATCCAAACTCCGAGATGCATAGTAAAACCCAATAACACTTTGCTCGACCTGGGAATCGAACCCAAAGACCCCTGGCGTAGCAGTCGCGCTTAGGGCCACTAGGTTAACGAGGCAGTCAATATAATAAAAGTTGTTCATAATAATTAGTACAATGACCACATTTAAAGTTTCTAGTAAACAAAAAATAAGCTTAATTAGTGTAGTACCCGTTATCTCCGAAGGTTACATGATTATATTTTTAAAAGTAACCACAATCGGATAATCTGAAGTGGTCTGGTAAGTGGCAAGTGCGGCGGTTTAGCAGTGTCGGTAACCTACGTGGTAGTAGCGTCAGTTTGATTCCTGACCTGGATTAGATTAGCCCAGTAGAGTTAACGATTTAGGAAATCCTTATTGGCAGCCCGATCCGCGTAATTGTGGCCGCGATACTACAGGCTTGCCTAGCACTTGGTACCTATATGGAATTATCAAGCGCTTCCACGATGAACAATACTAACGCTAAACTTTTGCGAACTAAGTACGTACTTACATTTTTTTGTAATCAAGGTACCTATTACAAATGAGCTCTCTACTCCTCTTGATTAAAATCTTACTACCTTTACTTACTCTTCTTGATTAACAAAGTTAATCAGGAAGAGGTCCCTAAGGCATTCCATAGTTTATTTTACACAGGTATTTTGTCCGTCATAGTGATGCTACTGCAATGTGTATCGACCAGTTTATTATTGAGAAAATAAATTTAGAGCACAAAAAATAATAAAATATGAAATAAAATCTTACAAATCTCCATTCATTAACCACCGTACAGCCAGCATGAGCGCCACGACACAAATCTCTTCGAAATTACTCCACTCGCGCAAATTGCGCGGGGACCGAGTGAATTGCATCCGCCTATGAACAATGGCGCTTTTGCTTCGAGCAAAAAAAAATCTTCATCATTTTACCCTTCGTTATAATAGTAGGAACGTTGGGATATCTTCATACCGCGCTACGCCACCGCATAAAATACGAGCATCTCTTTTATTTTCAGGATTAAATAACCGGACACGTAATTAGCACATGCATACATGTGATCCCGCATTGACGCATTTAGAGTAATATTAGTACTGTGGTTAGGGACGTTGAAGAAATACGTAGATAGGTATGTGAAATTTGCATACGTTGCGGTATCTGGGAATCCGTAGCATCCGCATCGCCGAACAACCGCTGCGTACAGACATCCAGCAGCCACCACCTGGTCACGTGCTCGGGTAAATGCCAACACCCCGGCATTGCAATCACATCAAACACTCATTTTTAACTTATCACTGTTTCAAACAACGTCTAAAGTCAGTTATTCTTTAACTTTTCCGGGTATCGAATTGTACGATTGTGCCGGATACATCCTGTATATTTTATATCTATTTAAAATATTAGGAAAGATAACTCACACAAAACTACTAACACGGAAATCACCAAAAAATAATAACAGGAGCTCTCCTTTGACGGCGCGGTGTAGCGGGGAAAACATTTTATTACGAACGTATAAATTTTCCTGGTGACCCCCTTCGAGTTCGCTTGAAGGCAATTTTTACGTTTAACTCGTACGTTGCACTTTATTTTCTTATTGAACTCTTAAGTGGCATTTGACTGGAATTTCAAACGGAATACTTAAATGTAGGTACCAATTATTGAAGTCTTTTCAAATTTTGGGTGTTAAAATTGGTCGTCAGTCACCAAGCCGTCATCTAAGCACGCTATAGGTAGGTACATCAGTCATCAAACTAAGACAGTAATAATGAGCGAATATAGTTGCTAGGAATGAATACTTTTGGTGTGATAAATCGCTGTTTAAGGTAATGCGCAATATAACGAACACACGTTGTGCTTACATGAAAATAAAAAGTTTAGTTACCTATATGTTACATGAATTTTTAATACCAGCTTAGGGCTTAGAGGTACGTTTAGAGTGCTTTTGTGGCCTCATATTGTATCAAAATTAATGAGAACGCGATATTTTTATTACGTTCCTCCTCTTTTAATCGTTACTATTTTCCTATTTGAAAATGAAAAACATTCGACGTGATGTTTGGACGTTAGTAGCAATGTCTAAAACAAAAAGGCTTCAAAAACCATAATGAAGAGCTTTTTTGTCTATAAAGGCGTTCACAAAGATAAGCCACATCTATTTGGACTTAGTGGACACTGGGAGCTGAGGGGTAGGATTTACGAGCGCAGATGAAAATGTTGAGCAAAAAATACGGAAGGTACCTGTTGAGTGTTGAACACACGAAAATGGAAGAACAAACAGAGTGGGGCGTAATTACGAAACTTTAGTTCTAAGAATAAAAATAAATAGGACCAGTGAAGGGAAGGAATAATGCACACGATTTGTTGGCGAGGAAATTGAACCAGACGTAGAACTGGCACCGTCATTCATTAGTATTGCTGTGTTACCGTATTGGGTATCTACAAGCAATGGGTGGTCGTGTCGTGTCGTGCGTGCGTGACTGACAAGATAAACGTTTTATCTCTATACTTTTCTATTCCTAAAAATATAAAATAATTAAAAAATACTGCTAATAGAGTCGTATTATTATCTCGTCTCTACTCTTAACAAAAATAATCATTTATGTATTTTTTTAAGTAATTTTTTGTTTATTTGTTTTAACGGAACTCTGGAACTTCCAGTCGAATTAAAATAATTATTTTTGTATAATTATGATAGTCGGACTAATGAGGAATAGTATAGGCTCTATAACGTCACGCTACGACACACGGGAACAGAACAGTAACCAAAGACGTAAGTAAACGCGTGTGAAACCGCGGGGTACAGCTACAAATAATACAAATTATTTTACCAGATTTAAACGCTTCAATGTAACCGTAAGTAATAAAGAAGGTATTGATAATAAAATAACTTTTTTTAAATATGCAAATAGTGTGTTTATCATTTTTTTTTTTAAAGCTACGATTTTGTAATAAAGATGAAGCGATTAAAAGAAATCCATACTAATATTATAAAGCTAAGGAGTTTATTTGTTCGTTTGGTTGAACGCACTAATCTCAAGAACTACTGGTTTGACTTGAAAAAATATTTTTGTGTTGGATAGTTTATTTATCGAGGTAGGCTATAGGCTATATAACATCACGCTACGGCCAATAGGTGCGGAGCAGCAATCAAAGACGTAACCTAATGCGGGTAAAAAAACTACGCGAACGAAGTCGCGAGCAGAAGCTAGTAAATAATAAAAAAGTAAACAAGAAGTGGAAAAATACAAAAGCTTCGTGGCAAATATTTGTGAAATGAGGATGCCAGAGATAAGAAAAACGCCTGAAAATTTAATCTTGACGCTATCCAACTGAGATTAAATTCTCTTGTTTGTATTCATTATATCAAGAAAATACTCCACGGCAAGATTACTAAGTAGAATATCATTGGAATTCTAGAACTCGAAAATATGTATTTTATTTATACATACATAACAGTAAAGTTATTAAATACTATGGTGTTTCCTACTACTCCTGAATAACGCCTACAATAGATAGGAGCAAATTATAACTGCCTTCACTGTAACTTAAATTGTGTTGAATGTTATCCACGACTAATCAACCTTACCGCGATCGCGGTTTTGATTGTAGAAACTTGTAGGAAGGGTAATGTAAACCCATTTTTATTTATTTTATTTAACAAACAGACGCTCACAATATCATGCTTTACTGTTTTTACTATCGATGAAGTATTTTTTTTTAATACGATTCTCTAAAAAATTAGGATACGTTTTACATTTTATTCAACACACTAACAGAATAATGGGTCTAACTGCATAAGTAAATCATTCACTATATTATACAAGTGGCCTCAAAATAAAGCAGAACCTGTCATTCTGCTGAGCTCCTATGCTCTTTAAAAGCGTGAAATACGCGACTCTCGAAAAATAATAACGTATATAAATGATTACATTCAATTAGCCGACCTAGTCTTATTAAGATTAATGAATTTGTTTTAAAGTAATGATTACACGTTATTAATTTAATTAAATTTGACGTGAAAAAGTAAATTAGCGGTTACTTGTTAACAATAGCGAGGGCAATTTGACGCGTGCAGATTAATCGCAAGGACGATAACGCGTCCGCGGAGGCTGCGTGCGGGCGGCGGACTGGCGCCACGCCACCCTCCGTTCAACAGTTTGCACCCTCTCCCACGAAAACGTCACCCCTTTTTCCTGTAAAGCCTACAATACGCCTATTACATTTGAAGATCATTCAAAATTTACTTCCCATGAATTTTATATGTAGGTAGATTAGTTACTTAGCAAACAACTACGCAGCATCGAAAATACTGTACTAGAAAGGTAAGAAAATAAAAAGATAAAGGTTTGGAAGAAAACTATTTACGCCTTGCCGCAATATCTTCAAACATTTTATATTATATACCGAAAGTTCCTAACACAAGACTTCAAGAGCCTATGACAGCAAACAAATGAACTAACATCAGTGTCCCAACACGCCGCGCTTATTATTTCCGTTAGGAATGGCAAATCGGCGTTTGTAATAGATTGTAGTAACAGGATTGGAAAACAACATCTACTCCCTCAGTAGAACATTCAATAATTATTTCTCTAATTTTAATAAGTATCTAATGACTATAAAATAACAACTGAATGAACAATGAATGATGAATCTAATGTGTAATGAATATAATATAACAACTGTTTAAGTTGTTATATTATAAGTTAAGTTATTAAGTTGTTATAATATAACAACTGTTTAAGTTGTTATATTACATTCATTAGATATTTCATCAGGATCAGAGAAGTTAAAATATTTTAACTCCAAATTGGATAACAAGAACACCTTGTATAACCCACAACCTCTAGATTACCAATCTGGCTCAATGCCAATATCCGTACATGAATAAAATCGACATCCGTGCGTTACTGTCGCAAAAAGCTCGAAAATGGCTTAACTTATTTTAATGAAACTTTGGTTTGTTGTTAAGCAAATGCCAGCTAAGGTACTTGGCCCAAATAAATTAAAAAAAAGAAACGGAACAGTGGGAACAGTCGCAAGATGCAGCTAGTTATTTATAATTCCTGAAGCTGCTATGGCTCAATTCTTAGTTAACATTTTTTTTTTTATTTCAATCCATTTTACTAAGTAATCATTACATTACATTGTTAAATTTTTTTTTTAAATGAGTCTGAAAAATCTTTTTGAACCATACATAAAGGTATCTCGGGCTCATTTGATCCCTAATTAAATACTTTCTAATTTGATACCTAACAACAATTATCCATAATTTTATTTAAAAAATCTTATTGCTCATCTACAATGAGTCATGTCACTATATATGATAACTACTTAAATTCAAAACAGATACTATACATAAATAATTTTATTTGTATTTTGCAATTAAAATTATTCTGCAGATTATTACATTCTGCTAAAATCATATTGCAATATAAATATTGGTTGAGTGGGGGCGAGACATTGGCGTAATTCAGTGGGACCCCTAAATGCTGTTTATAATATTTTCAACTTTAAATGATAATAATCTTCATTGAACATCATATTAGTTGTCGACACTGTAAAGAGTGAATTAATAATTTAGTTTCAAACAATTAAGACATTTTTCTCCTACATTTTAATATTAAAAAAACATTTTAAGTAATGTTTTTATAAGGATTTTTATGGAAGTGTCAGAAATAACTATTATAATAATGAAAAAATAATCCACATTCCATAAAAGAGATTTGTGGATCTTTGGAAAGTTATGAAAACAAAATAAGAAAGTTGACTAGAGAGGGTAACTTTTCTAAGGTTATAGTTTTTGATTTGTTTGCTATTAATCCCATGGTATTTAACTTATACAAATTTTTAAATGATTTCAGCCATGCTATAGTTCAATTACCAATTGGAGACACTAATAATCGCTGAACCATGAAGTTATTAAAGTGAATGTTACTTGCTGTTGAAACTTATTAAAAACAAGGAAGAGAATGTTCTAGTATCAAATAAGTCTAGATTATTTATAGCCGATTGTACTTACCGGCTATAATGCCATCCATCTGCAGCAGAGCCGCTTCCAATAGTTTTGTTGGATCAGATTCTGATGAAGTCGGGTTATTATCGCCATCAACTTCTGTAGTTTTTCCCATTACAACGTCAGTAACTAATTATGTACGCTTAAAATATGATATTATTCTACTTTTCAACTTTTAAGATAGTTAGCTCAAAGTTTTAAAAAATTATGAAATTATGGAAAAAGTTAACTTTTTGTCAACAAAACTTTGACCTGACATTTCAATATTTCAGTTTTTTGACAGAATGACATGTCATGGCTGACATTGTTTTCGTTGGGCAGCGGCAGTAAGTCTTACAGCCACAGAAAATTATTTTATTATATTTATTTTATTTAAAAATATTAGAAACAGACAGGCCTAACCTTAATTAATCATAAGACTAATATTGTGTATGTTTTGTTCACTTATATGTAGGCACAGCCACATTTGTAGGATTCGGCGGCAAAGCAAAGGGGAGACAATGTAAATATATACCACGTGGTCCAGAGAAGAGATGAGCCTTGTACGGCTTGTAGCCATCAAAATATCTACTGTATATCATATTTTTGCCAACATCGACTTGCAGAAAAGGCCTGAGTCTATGGATTGAATGCTGCTGTAGGTTTTAATTTAAACCACTTTTTACCGTGCAGGGGTATCCACTAGGAAAAAGATCATTTACACATACGTGTCTTGGCACAATGTACTTCAAACCACCAACATTTTGTTAAGATAATTCAAACTTTAGGGTTCCGTACCCCAAAGCAAGGCTAAAACGGGACCCTATTACTAAGACTCCGCTTCCCGTCCGTCTGGCTGTCACCAGGCTGTATCTCATAAACCGTGATAGACAATTATAATTTTCACAGATGATGTATTTCAATTGTATTTTATATTCTATTTAAATAGGAACTAAAAAAAAGATTAAAATAAATATTTAAGGGGGCTCCCATACAAGAATGGTTTTTTTTCCGTTTTTATAGATAATGGTACGGAACCCTTTGTGCGCGGGTCCGACTCGTACTTGGCCGGTTTTTAAATAGGTTAGATACATTTCTGATAATCAAATCATTGCCGGTTATCTTCTTCAAGGTCTTGTGAACAATTAATGACTAGGTGTTGTGGGGTATCTACCTGACTGGTATCTAAAATCTAAGTTAAAGTAAAACTCAAATCATTTATATCAATTAGACCATTTAAACAGCACTTTTGAACTTCATTTACATGGAAAATCAAATCTAGTTTGGACGATCTTCCATCCCCTTGTATACCGTATGAATATAAAGATTTGACTTTGACAGTTTTTATTTCGTAGCACTAAGTGCGGTTATCGTAGATTGGTGTTACTACATTCTGACTTTGTGTAGGACAGTAGCATAAAAGTATCATACTTGAAAGGAATTACAGACAGTAAAATAAAAATAAAACATTTTGTATGTCATAGTTTATTAATATTTCATTAGACCCTTTACCAAATTATTATAAAGTAAATAAATAGAACTACATATTCGGTAGTAAGTACCATTTGTTTATAACCCTTCATCGTCACATAAAAACGACAAGAGCAATTTTTCATCAACTGCAAATAAACTTTTTCTATGTAAACAAGCATAACAGCCACATTGTATATTATAATGTATTTTTCTATACATAAATAAATAACATTTGATTCAATTTCCCAGATTCTAATAGATGTAACTATTGTATAAATCAATGTGTCAATTTTTAAAATGCACATTTTTGAATAAAATCTGATAATATTTATATGATGATAATATAATCAATATTAAACTATTGATCTAAGGCACAATCTGCTACAATTTGATATAGTCACTATCACTCATAATTCCAAACTGGTTCCTCGTAAGTAGTAACCCTATATTATATTAATAGTACAGTTTGATATTGTTTTCTCTTAATATTGATATCATAAAGTAACAGAAAAATATCAACGACAAATTCAATCTGCTTATAGTTACTAATTGCTTTCAACCATGTTAATTTCTCTATCTTATATTACATACATAACAACTTAAAATAAAATTATAATGTTGGTAAGCTGTGTTTTGGTATTAAGGTGAGGATCGCTACACTAAATATTCTGCTTTTATTATTACATATCATATGGTGTATATTATGTTTATTAAGGTTACAACCAAATCTAGTTGTTATTGTAAGTCTCGCTGCTTTAGTTTCAAAGTAGGAATCAAATATTTTGTAATAAATATGTTCGATTAGGAAAAGGTTTCCAAAATGTTACTTTAAAAATACTGTTTGTATCTACACGTTTGATGATATAATTTTAGGTCAACAATATTCTAAAACAACGTCGAATACTTTAAAGTTTACAATTTGTATTACTACCACACAAAAAAATAAAATATTTACTTCAAACCGCAACAATCAACAATGTTATTGCTGCATTACAAATAAATCAAACAAGAACCATTGCACGTCACAAACGTGCGATCACTTCAACAAGTTCTCTGTTGATTATTTTGCAATGCAAACATCCATGTAATAGAAGTTAAATAAATACATCTACATCTTTAAACCTCTGCATTCTGAAAACATTTTATATTTAAGATCTGTTCTTAATTACACCTAGAATCTATAAAATATATTACTCTATTAAATATTAAAGGCAATATCTATCATTAGATATGGACGGATTAAGTAAAGGCGCCCAACGGGGGTTACCGATTAATAATATTAATAGCTCTTATACTAACCTACACTGTATTAACATTAAATTGCGGCGCGACGGGACCAAAATATATAATAAAACATTCAAGTTCTACATAACCAACAATTGAAACAGCATAATATAAGAATCTCTATAAATAAATATGTGTTGCTCGTTTCAGGTAACTCACTATGTCCATGCAACTCACGGACGGACTACCGCGTGCGCCGACTGCTAACCTAATACCAATGCAATAACAAAACAAAATAAACTTCGTTGGTAAACATAATTTCAGTTCCATCTAAGTCAATTTAGTAAACTTATCAGGCAAGACCACAACCGATATTAAGTACTTAATTGCTAAAGGAATGTAAATCTCAGGTTAAAACAAAGAATGGAACGGATTCACCGATGTTATGCAGTACGAATACGTTATACAAGAATGTACCTAATAATAGGAAATAACATCTATAATATTTATATGACAAAAATACGACGCTTATCTTCTTAATTTCGTTAGAGTGGATAGTCTAAAAATTTTATAGATTATAATTGTTATCCTGATTATGATGATACTTTTATAACGATAATTTAGTAGTATTTGCTACAAAAAAGATGATAAAATCGTTTACCACAAAGTTGAGCATTTTTCTTAAAATAAATTATTTACCTATTTTGATTAATCCATAAATAAGGAGCTTAGAACTCAACAATGATTAACCAATCTGCCTGCGTGAATGTTTTTTTATCATTAAATAACGAATCTATCTTATCAGGCACCAATAAAAGCACATGCAACTTTCTGTGGAGTATTTCAAACTATGGAAATGTATGAGAACTAATGTTATTATGCTTTTGTGCGAGTACAACTCTCAACATGCTCCGTGCTTGAGCTTAATTGAGCAAGGTGTGCTAGGTATAGCCACTCGTTTAATTGTTGTTATGAATTTACAACATTTAAAACTTAACTTTATTAGTTATATTAATTTGAAATGGGACTCGAAACAGAAAGTGCTTTACTACAAAAAGTAGCGACTTTTTAAGTACATATATTGAAATTTATAATTCTAAGAATGTTTAAGTATTTTAGAAAAAAATAAATAAATAATAACAACAAAATAATTTAACTTGTACATTAAGTATTAGTCGTGGACTTGCATCACATGCATTTTATAAAAGGAAACATAAATAAAAACGGAATGTAGAATTTATAATTCCTGTCTGTACACAATCACAATAATTAAACCATCACGGATATCATAGGCTTTGCCTTTCTATAACTTTTCAACAGCGAAATGTAAAAATATATATTAATTTGTACACTCTTCACCATAAGTTTTATTTTAATAAACGTTTGTAAAATTCACTATCGCACCAAAATACTCTAAAACGGATTTTTTTAATCACGGTAATGTACAGTTAAGTACTTCAAGAAAAAAATAAATAAAAAATATTTTTAAGATAATTTGAGTAGGTAGTTACTTCCCCACCAAAAACTGAATAATTTTCGTCAATCTCACGAAATGGAATGTATACGTCATAATTTGGAATGTAAGTACATAATAACAATTACAGCTGAATTTCAGCTTATTTTATAAGTCTTATTTTAACTCAAATGTATTAGACACGACCTCGTTTTAATTATTTTTTTATAACCATCTCATATCCCTTTTTATTTAAGTACTAAAATATCCATATAAATATCTTCGCACATTTACTATTTTAACCACTAAATATACCTTGACATAATTTGCACTTTTAAAATAAACAATAGCTTCGGGGGGACGTTCAGCATATAGCATATTCGAAGCACTTCAACATACAGTGCCTGCTTTAAATTAGGAATGTAGTTACACACACAAAAACAAGACAGGAGAAACAATAAATTGTATCTAATAACCGTAAATAAGTAAAGTATAAGGTGTAGTATCTTCGAAGTGCTTACGGACTATGCACACATAGCATACGAGAAGTGCATCATCAAACCAAAAGTCAGTGATCGAACGGCCCCCCTGCAAACAGTCATTGATGGCTCTTGCTCAGCAGGTGGGAGTTGAACTCGTAGACGTTGCAGCACTGCTCGCCGCAGATGTTGCACTTCCAGGGGTTGGAGTCGCAGTGGCAGCCTTTGTGGAGGAAATACAGCGTGGAGTCCGGGAAAGTTATAGAGCAAAATGTACATACGAGAGACGAAGGCAGCATGGCGGCGTCCCCGTGTGTCGACGTGATCACACCGCCTTCGGACGGAGAGGCGCGGGAAGCCTGCAACAGTAACAACAAGGCTGAAGAGCAATATTTGGGCATTTCCGAGAGAACAACTACCACTCTCTATACGAAATTGAAAAAAAAAGTTTCTTTATAATTGAACTCGACATAAACGTACGCTAGAACCCCGAGCGCGTCCACGAGCAGAGATGCGCCGGCGCAAATCTTCTCTTAATAAACTTTTTAGCGGTGACACCTTGATCAGAGATGACAGACTCGAGGATACGCCTCGTTTATCGCCGCCATTAGTTTCACCTTCCCGCATATCGTTATTGCCCGAATCTTCTTGATTGTTTGGTTCCTGAAAAAATAAAAAGACAACTATGTTTCACAAATATTGTTGTAGGATTTCTATATTCTAGTACTCTGCCATTATTTAATTATTTTTTGGAAGTAAGCAAATAGGAGAAGTTATCGCTTCATGTTACCTGTTTGATGGGTATCAGAGTAATGGACGGAGTAATATTAGTAGGTAATCCGGCTGACAGGGAGCTGCTGGCGATTGCGCTGTCGCCGGACTGCGGAGAGCTGGGCCCTTCGCCGTTCATGCGCGACTCTACAAAACCATAAAATAATATAAATGCAATGTCAAAGTGATTCTGGTATGTTTAAAGTTTTAAAATTAGGTTGAAGTATAACTATGCAAATTAATATGGCACATCAAAAGGTACTGCCTAAAACATGCTATCTCTTTCATGTTATATCTATTGGTGAAAGATAGCAATATTTAGCAACTATTTTGACAAAGTATTTTCAAAATGAGGCAGATATTATTAAGTCTTCCTTTCTTTATGATTATGTCACAATGTATGTATGTATGTAACAATAAATTTAAATAAATAACTATTAAAAAAAAAAGAAACCAATGTATCTACACACAGCGACATTAGGGTTGCTGATAAATATTTTTAAATTCTTGTAGAGTCGAATTTACTAAATATTAAGACACCAAGAAAAAAAATAAAAGAAAAATTGTGCAATATCTTCAATAACACCCAAGTTAATTCAAAAACGAGTTAATTCGAAAAGAGGAACGTCACGCCTTGTAAATTGATATACATTGTCTATCTAATTAGCTTCCAAACAATATTGCTCTTTATTAAACAAGCCTTGCCAGTGATCCATTCAACTTTACCATGAAACAAAAAGTTCACAATATATATATTCATAGTTACCTGAATTTCCTAAATGATTTTGGCCTGGAGAAAAAGTTTCGTTATTGTCGGCCATAGAAATCTCAACATGGGGAGTCAAATAATGCATGGGTGGAGTTGCATTATCCACGGAGCGGGCACCATTGCTGTCACCACTATCTGAGTATGTAGCAGCGACGGATACCGATAAACTAGATCCTAACGCGCCGAGGGCGTTGATAGCACTGGGATCCATTGTACCATCAGAATATGCGGCATTGGCGATACCCGCAGCAAGGAGAGATACTGAGGAGTTATTGCCTGGACCAGGGTTGTCCAAATCAATGCCATGTCTGTAAAATAAAATATCAATCATAAGTGGATTTTGTATATCTGACAACTTGCAAAAATGCATTGTAACTAGTCATAAGTAACGGCCCTGCTAGCCAAACTAATCAGTAACGTCCTAGAACGATTCGCAACACGAAAACGTCACGCCTGTTTAAATATTTAACCAAAGAAATTAAATTACCTGTTAAAGAAGTGAACCCTGAGGCTCTTCATAGTGGGAGCACGATAACTACACAAGGGGCAAGTTTTTACGAGGTCATGCTGACCAACATGTTCGTTCTGGAAGTGCGCGCGCATGGCAATTTGGCGCTGGAAACCTCGGTTGCAGATTGGGCAATGATACGGCAAGCTCTTGGTGTGAGTTGTGAAATGTTCTGCCAAGTGATCTTTTCGGAAGAATCTTTTTTGGCAAACGCGACATTCGTATGGCTTTACTCCAGTATGTCGCATTTTATGTCGACGCATGTTGGCGCCATTTGAAAACTTCATGTTGCACACGTCGCATTCAAACAGCTTTCTGTGAGGTCGGGGATCGGCGTTTTGTGCAGCTGCCACATTGTTGTTGTCAGGGGAACATTGAGCCATGTGTGTGGTGAGGGCGCGACTACTTAAAGTACTAAAACTATTGCATGTGGTACATTTTAACAGTGTACCACCCCTTTTTGGAGTTTCTTTGCTGTTGGTGGCCACCTGAAAAGTTTAATTAAATATAAACATTACAGCCAGACCCTTAAAGAAAATAAATACTTAAATGACTTTTTAATCAAAGACAATATTTCTTGTCTTAGTTTAAACACTAGAATTTTTACACAACTTTGATTTCTGGTGAGATCAATAATGCATACTGTTTTAAATCACATGATGCAATTTAAGTCTAAAGATCACTATAGTTCACAGCCAAAGAGTTATAATTATTTTCCTTATTTATTAGGATCAGAAATGGTTTGAACTTATATATTAATGATTGTTTTATAGACAATAGTGGCTACAAGCATGAAGGTGTTCTTAAAGGAATCTAAAGGTGCTGTCAATGTCTATAAAAGATTAAAAATTTGCTGTAAATTGCTTGCTTTTACAGAAATGTTAGCTAATTTATTTACAAGAATATAGCGACAATTTTGGAATTTTATAGCAAAAAAAAATGGTCACCTTTCAGAAAAAGAGTTTCACTAATATAATAATTTAATTAAATGGCATTATAACAATAAACATTCTAAAAATGGGACAGCTGAATCATAATGGCACCAAAAGTAGCAAGTCATTAGTTTTGGGTGAAAGTTAATACACATAGTTGATAATTAAAGGTAATAAACATTTAGGTCACTATTTCTTAACTAGTGGCCTTAAATTATACAATTAACCAATAGCTCTGACAAAATCATTTTGTTGTTCTACTAATTTAAAATTCAACTTTTTCAGTATGTAGGTACTGTAACTGAAGAAGAAAAGATAAATTAGCAAAAAAAAATATCTTATGTTGCTAAAAGTTATGCTCAACAAGTTCCAACTATTTCTGGTTGGCAATAGTGCAGGTGTGACATACATTTCAGTTAATCACCCCACATGAGAAAAGAATGTAAATAAGGAAGAAACTTTTTTTATTACACCTGTTTTTTTGTAGAATACCAACAAAATTAAAATCAATGCCACAGACAATTTGCTTACAGCACAGGATAATTTCTAAAAGATTAAAATTGTAACAAATCATAATTTACATAACATTTGTTATTCTCAGAATTCATTATTACATAATTTCAAAATTAATGGAACTTCAATTGTTTTAAGGATAACTTATCAAATTAGTTATAATGATTCAAGTATAATCATTATTAAAGTATCATTATCAGTAATATCAACTGTTTTGGGAAATTTTATTTGGGTGCTGATTATGCATATTGTTCAGCCAATAAACCTTGTAATATAAAAAATGCAAGAAGAATGCATAAAAAATAATTAACACCAATACTAAATATTTCTGCAATACTGTTAACTTGCCCCAGTTATCCAGAGACAAGTTTTGCATGTTGGATTGGACTATACTTTCTCATTTTTTGGAATTTTACTTATAAGTAGTTGTTGATAAAAGCTGTAATGTCAATAAACCAAACAACACACAAGGTCTCCAAGGGTTAGTTATAATTTTCACAATGGTCCAGCAGTCATAAATATGGAATTATATTTATCCATGAAACTTCATATCCCTCAACTGTTCTGTACAATTTTTGCTGACATAGGTACTTATAATTTTGAGAGGTAAACCTGACTAACCCAAATCTAAGTTACAGTTAACAGATGAGCTTACTAACCGGTTCATTTTTGACTGCAGACAAATTCGGTGACACGGTGCCGGAATCGGCCTCTGTTTCCCCTTTTGATGACATCACATTACCATGTAGTGGGCTTTCTGATCATCACTCTCCCGCCTTCCAAGACTACGAAAACATAAACACGTCAAAACAAAAACGAATATACTATATTTAAACGTTAATTTACACAATACACACAAAACAATGTCCCAAACAGCTTGAAAACACAAAACAAGTTGTTTCTCACAAGAATGGCGAGGTGACCCATTTACGAAAACATACGAATTATCTACTCACATTATATTACTTTTTATACACTATCTATCGTCTATTACGTTTAAAAGCATATTCCATGTATTGTATAAGAATTCAAGTCGCTATATCACACAGTAATAAATCACAAACTCACGTTAGCTTGATACGTCGACAACCAGAACAGCGGTATTTTAGGGAGAGATCGCTATGTGGCCTAATTCAATGCTTGAGTTCGATGCACAAAATACGTGTTACGCGTATAACTGTAAATGCATAAATAAGTGGATCCCCGTTTAGCTTGTGTTAATTTGACTTTAATATTTAATGCCTGTATTTATTATGTACTAAGAAGGAATTTCCTAATGAAATTAAAAACTTTTAACCAAAACCATTTTGATAAAAAACCGAACACCTGTAAGTGTTTTTTTCTTCTCTGACTGAGATTTTTAAATGTGGCAACATAACAAATTTTATGACGTCAATGGTAAGAACATACAAACAATCCTAAATTATTTATCGTTTCGATAAAATATTAGGAAAAAAAAATAAGTATAAAAATATCTAAATTAATAATAACCCAATTATTATAGCATAAGACAAAAGTGGCCAAAATAACAATGATTATTATGTTATATTGTTGAAATAATTGCATTTTAGTGATGTAATAGTAAATAAATTACATTGCGTTGGATTTTTTGCGAAACAATGAAGCTCATTTTATTCTAGCGTTATAACGATATAATTGTCATAAATTATAGTTAATAATCGATTATAGGTAAATTGAAGTTAGCACTAGCACCACTTAGTATTCAAAGCAATTCATAGTTTGAATTGCTTGAATTTGAATCTCCAAAGAAAAACTTACTAAAAGTTTTAACAAACTTTTATTTAAATCTTTAAAGTTTACGTACATCTAGCAGAGTAGAGTTGAGAGAAGAACTGGCGGTTTTGTACGTAATTTTGTTGGGTTAAGGCTGCCTGCCCACGTCAGATAATCGGAGATCAATTATTTTGTCGGAGAGAATGGAATATGATGCATTGTTCACTAATGCATACGTCCTACAAAAAGTCGGTCCCATAAAACTAAAGTATTGAATGGTCTCATAATCAGTCATAGAAAAAGTCGGACATAGACGGACGCCCTAAATATATGTTGACGGCGGCGCGGCGTTGTATATATTGTCGCCCTTAATTTTGTTGCCGAAATATTCTGAGCGCACTGTTTCTATAAACTAATTTGTTTTTGGTTGCTTTCGCTGTTAATGTCAGTCATGATGACAGTCACATGAATGTCATATGTCAATGTCTTTTTGGCAGAGACAGTAGTGGGCTGGCTGACTAAACAGACTCTTAAATTTTTATCATTGTGAAATACTGTGTATTTTAATTTCATTATTTTAGTAACGAATAAGGTAATCGTGTAAATTGCTGTTACTGTGTCCTTTGGCACAATTTTTGAGAATGATCATCTGCTACATCAATAAATAAAAAGAAGAGAAAGTATTATGTTTGGCACGTAAAGAATAAACAATAATTACGTTTTTATAATGTGTTCTTCCACAATTATATCATTTTTAAGACAATGGAGACTTTGGATTAGGCCTTTCTTGATCGCACTATATGTTGTATTAATTATAGTATTGGTACCGATACTCATAGCCCATTCGATAAACAATGGGTTTAGTAAATCCGATCAAGGGGCTTTGGTTGGTGGAGGATTTGTTCTTCTCGCCGTACCTATCTCCATATGGCAAATAACTCAACATGTTGTCCATTATACAAAGCCGATATTACAAAAACATATTATAAGGTAAGTTATTTTATTTGTTTACTTATCATAATCTATATTATCACAATAATTGTTATAAGATAAACAACAGCAGAAAATGCTTTTATGAGTAAAAATATTATAAGAAACATGCTAACAACTGATTATTAATGACATGCAAACTGTAGTGAAGATTAGAGAACAGATTGCAGAACTTGTTATGTCTGTTTTAAATAATCTAAATTAAATGTTACAATAACATATTATATTTGCAGAATATTGTGGATGGTACCAATATATGCTTTAAATGCCTGGATAGGCTTACAATTCCCAGAGCAATCAATTTATGTTGATTCTCTTAGAGAATGTTATGAAGCTTATGTAATTTACAACTTTATGAAGTATTTGTTGAACTACCTTAATGAAGACCATGATTTGGAGGCCCTCTTGGAAACAAAGCCTCAAGTGTATCACATATTTCCTTTATGTTGTTTGACACCATGGGAAATGGGAAGGTAAGAAACATTGCACAACTGTAAGGTTTCACTTAATATTTATTTGAATGTATCTACGCAAGCTTATGGGCTCTTTTAATTTATGCGTTTGGTGCTAGACTACTAGAGCAGTCAGGCATCAGACTGCACATAGATGATTGTCTTTTCTCATGATGTTGACACGTCGTCCTTACATAGTGCATGTACGGTGCTCACGGCGCTCTTGACTGTGAACTGTACGTAAGAAATTGCAAAACTACATCCAATTGATATAGCCCTAAGTACCATTGTTATTTATAACTCTGACTTCACATAGATGATTTTTGCAAGTCACATCAGCCATACTATATGAAAACAACATATACAATATTATCTTTTTGTTATGAAATATTGCATATTATTACCTTGGATTAAACTTCAATGTAGAAAGTTCATTGCACAGCTGTTTATTCACAAGTGCTTGTTTGCTTACAGCTGTTATGTAACCTATTAAAACAATGTTGTTGTTTTTCATTACTGTAACATAATTATCATATTGTGGTTAGAAATATAGAAAAAAAGGAGTACATATTATCTAGTGGTCCTAAGCGCAACTTCTACACTGGAGGTCTTGGGTTCGATTCCCAGGTCGAGCAAAAAGCGTTATCTGGTTTTTCTATGAAATTCTCAGCTGCAGTTCGGAGTTAGGATTTATGCCCGGTTAATGGCAATAGGCTCGCCCCCTATTACATGGGACCTAAATATACTGGCGAACTGTGGGTGTACATTGGTACACCTCTGCCTAACCCTCTGGGGAATCCTGGCGTGATGGTATGACGATATTATGTATTATATTTCTTCATTTTATACCTACTCCTTATACTATGTTATCACTCATAATGTTGCCTAATTTAATAGCTCAATGACATGACATCACAAGGCACTGTTCATCATCTACTTAGCTTTTTCCCAACTATGTTGGAGTCAGCTTCCATTCTAACCGGATGCAGCTAAAACTGCCGATCTGACCTCCACAACCCAATTACTAGGCAACACCTCACCTCTCACCTCTTGGTTAGAGCGGTTGTCATACTTCCTGGCTTCTGACTATCCGTAACGACTGCCAAAGATCTACGAATGACAGC
Organism: Caradrina kadenii; assembly: GCA_947462355.1. Classification (NCBI taxonomy): domain Eukaryota; kingdom Metazoa; phylum Arthropoda; class Insecta; order Lepidoptera; family Noctuidae; genus Caradrina; species Caradrina kadenii. The sequence continues at coordinate 5,383,766 of OX381677.1, read as the reverse complement.
CGGGACCAACGGCTTTACTTGCTTTCCGAGGCACGGGAGTGTCACACCACCAACTTCCAAACTCCGGGCTGTTACTGAGCAAATCCTAATGAAAAAAACCTAATAACACTTTGCCCGACCTGGGAATCGAACCCGGGACCCCACGCTCATCAGTCGCGCTTGCGACCACGAGACCAACGGGGCAGTTCACAAGGCACTGTTAAGCACCAAAAATGTTATAAAGTAATCATTACATTTATTTAACTTTAAAATATATATATAACTTTGTGAATATACAGAATTGAGTGGTAATAACACTATTTATAACAATATAAAGGTCCCAGCCAGCCTCGATGGAGACTAGCCAAGTACGCAGGAGATATTATAATGCACAAACATGTGCGCAAACACAGGTGCGGCAATTCAACATGATCGGAGAGAGATCAGGCGCGGGGCCGACGGCTTTACGCGCTTTCCGAGGCATGGGGGTGTCACATCACCAACTCTCAAACTTTAGTCTTGCTACTGTGAAATTCTTAATGGAAAAACCCAATGACACTTTTTTGCGATTACAAAAAAAACCGACAGAGCTATCAAAACAATTGACGTAATAAGTACTAATATATTATGATCTTTATTTCAGTGAATTTGTCCACAATTGCCAGCATGGAATTCTTCAATATACAGTTGTGAGACCCATAACAACAGTTATATCGATGATATGTGAACTATCTGGGGTTTATGGAGAGAGTGACTTCAGCCCAAAAGTTGCCTTCCCCTACATGATAGCCATCAACAATCTATCACAATTTATTGCTATGTACTGCCTTGTTTTGTTCTACAGAGCAAATAAAACGGAATTGAAGCCTATGAAGCCGATTGGTAAATTCTTATGTATAAAAGCTGTAGTCTTCTTCTCATTCTTGTAAGTTTTATATCTTATTCTAGTAAAATTTTTACAATTCTTCGAAAATAACTCATGAATAATATTTCACATTTTCAATTTATAGCCAAGGAGTAATCATTAACATATTAGTTTATTGTGGCGTGATATCAACTATATTTGATATATCAGATTCTGACAAGATAAAAATCATGTCGTCTAAGTTGCAGGTGAGTTTCCAAAATTAACTTAAATTTAAATATATCCAACATTAAGAAACCATATAACAACCAGGTGGCCTTGTAATCTATCTCTATTGAGTATTATCTATTCTATACTAATAATATAAAGCAAGAGTTTGTTTGTTTGAACGTGCTAATCTCCGAAAATACTGGTCCGATTCTGAAAATAATTTCGCTTACGTTGTCTCTATGTACTAAAGGTTATTTAAATATTAAAGAAAGTTTGTAAGAATAAAATTTACGCCGTCGAAGTCGCAGGCCTTTGCTCGCTATTTGGGTTTTTAAAATATTCCTTATATGTATTTTACTCACAACGATATTTTTTACAGGATTTTTTAATATGCATAGAAATGTTCTTAGCAGCGATAGCTCACCACTACAGTTTCTCGTACAAACCGTATGTGTCGCCGCAAAGCCCGTCCCAGTCGTGCTTTGGATCCTTCCTCGCGATGTGGGACGTGTCCGATGTCAAGAGAGATATATCTGAGCACCTTGGTGTTGTTGGTATGTTGCAACATAATTATAGCTACGCAAATAAATACCTTATAATAATAGCGATAAGTCAATGAAGGCTTTTTATTATATTGTGGAGTAATCTTGGCTACTCTCCATCCGGGCAAAAACGAAGGGTTATGTTGGACTCTTACCAACTAAAATCGTACGGTTCTTTCTACCACTATAAGCCGCGTCTTGGTGTACACTTGAAGCATGAGCAGAGCTCCCCTGCCTAGCCATCAATGGCGTGGCAAACTGATGAATTAAGATCAAAGTAAAAAGTCAGAAATAAATTACATAATACCTACAGCATTACTTTATCATTCACTGTCTGGACTTTGGATACTTACTAATGGACCATGATTCAATGAATAAAACAGTATAAATTGAATACATGACGTGATTAATAACCGATTACCTCGTTGATTTTATGTATGTATATATGCCTTGTTGATCTTGCGATCGTAATCAGGTGAAGCTAGACTACTTCATATGAGGTCTTGAATTGCATCATGCATACTTGAAAGGGGGTACTATATGGGATAAATCTGCCTACCCTTTTTTTTACTGTTCCCTTAGATAATGTATTCAATCTACTAACAGTAGGTATTTTCTTTCAACAGGGAGCTCATTTAGTCGAAGACTTCGAGGTAAATCGATGTATCACATGGCGCGTGGATACGATGAAAGTTCAAGATTGATGAGCGATCAACCAATCCCGTCTAGTTCGGCTCCAGATTTGACTGTAGACTTGGAACCACCGCCTGTGGAAGTGAGACCGTCTGCCTACGGATCGCTCGACAACACTGTGGCCGCGATGTCAACGAACTCTGAAACAGAGCCTTTACTTAACCTCGATGATACAACTAATGAAGACCCTAAAGTATAATGTGATACAAAAGTGATAGTCATTTTGCATATTTGGGAAAACGAATATAGTAGCTTGGTGCTACTTTAATATTGCTTTATATAAATTAAATGAGAATGCATCACACACAGCTGACAGGTATCTGACAAAAGAATAAACACAAAATTGTACATACTTACATTCCTTATTTATCCAACCAAAGTATGAACATCCTGAATTACATATTTTTTCGTTTGATATTTATTTTATGATGATCTGCAATATATCGTATATTAGAACTAACTATGAATAATATTAGTATAAATTGTGATATTTACGTTAATCTGATTACTGTAATTGTAATTATATGTTAAGTTTTAGAAATAAAATATTTGTTTAGTATAAAAAAACGAATGTTGTTTGTCTAATTCTAAATACCCCGCTTCGCCGTCGTCATGACAGAGCTAAATTTCAGCAGTTTTCAGGACCCGTATGAGTCATTATTGGTTCAGGGTGAGAGGGTTGCCAATTACATTTCATAGATTTCGGCCTTAGGAGAGTTCTTTACTATTCCACACATATAAACAAGTGATTTTTCTAATATTGTGGGTAAGGGCACTTGTGATCTGCGAGACGAGGCGGGGAGGGGTGATGCCGGAGTGCACCGTGTCGTCACCGCAATTATGTATACTGAAGTGACCCTACACACAGTCATTGACGTTGCAGCGCCGCGCCGCACCGAGGTAAACAGCGTTCTATTGCAGGAACGCACCGCCCCATAGCTCGATTTAAAAACAGTGGGGTGTCGCACCGCACCGTTACCGCATCGTGTGGCCTCGTTCTAAAGCAGGCTATACAAACACTCGCGGCGCGAAACCGCGCGAACTTTGGTGTGGCGTGGACCGCAAGTATAGATGGTCTCGTGGCTTCGTGTTCGCACCTCACGGCTCGACAAGGGGTGGGAACGCCTAAATTCACAATTCGCGGGGGTTGTAGAGCCGGCTTTACAAAATGTATAATTATATTAATTATGTACTAGATTACTTAGATTAGAAAATAAAATCAATTCTTATTATAATTCTTTATTGTTCACTTAAAAATTTAGGCACCTGCATTATAAGTATTTAACCTGCAATATATAAATTACAGTTTAAAATGCATTAAATACATTTTTCTTGTGAGAATGTCATAAATACAAACAGTGTTATTGCTGTAAATGTGCCGATTATGTACTGTTTAGGAATTAGAAATCGAATACATTCATCGTGTAGTCTTAAATTCTAAGTATGCTTAAAAAATATTAACAAGAAACGCTAGATCATCAATTATGCGGCAATTATTAAAAATAATACTTATATTCTTCCATACTCTATTTACTTCTTATCTAAACAAATAGTTTTTAAAATAAAAGCCTCGTTTGAATCTCATAATCGCGTTATAAGTGGAATGTAATTATTCCTAACATAATAATATTTTTATGTAATCTACTGATATGTAAAAAGTTTAGATTATTTATTTAGATAAATCAAGTATTTACTATAAACGGCAAAACCGTTGCATCGTTTAGATTTAGTGCGGGGAGTATAAAGAATATATTTTTACAATCGAAGAGTGAAAACACGATCATCACTATTTTGATGTCCGTTGGAGTTAGTGGAGGTTAAATGTGAATCTTTTGCGATCTCTCAAAGACGTTCAATTGTGTTAATCATGAGATACTTTTGTTGAATCTGGAGCCCTTAGAGAATTAGTAAAACATATCTTGGTTTACTAAGATTATACCTGATACATAGACAGTTTAAGGTTCAGGTTAACGGCGCCAACTCATTGGGGTCTGAAATGACTATAAGCGTTCCCTAAGGTTCGGTAATGGGGCCATTTCCATTTCTAGTTAATATAAATGATTTATTTTCAGATTCCAATCATTCAGATTCTTCATTGATTTTTTAAATAGACAGATCTACAGGTCCATAATTGATTTACGGTAAATATTTCGGTAGGTACTAAATGACAAAAAAAAAACTAAATGTATTATGTTTTAAATTCATTTTAGCAAACGTTAGAAGTAGTACACTTGTAATCCTGTATGCAAATATTGTGAAACATTTATTTTATAAGAGTAAGTATGGAGTTTCCTTCCCTTCTCCATTCTAAACTACTTTTTGGAAGGGACAGCTAGATTTAAGGCCACTAAAGTGCCTTTTAATGGCCCAGTTGAAATTAATGATTTGATTTTGGCTTTGAATTTCATGACATGATCTGTTGATTAAATAAAAATGTACATCCGTTGACACGGCAGGGTGCAATACCCTGCCGAGTCACCGGATGCCATGTGTAAAGATCTTATCGAGCAGATAGGTCAATTGGCGTCGATTCAATCCTCGTCCTGCAGAAATATTTTATGGAACTATGTCCAGCTTTTAGACCATTCATTTCAATTCTGTGCCATAACGTTCCCATTATGAGCAAATAGAAGCATGAAACAGTGATCCCTATTTTAATTATGTCATAAAGCATACAGTTTGGCCAATAACCAACTGTGCCAATCAGACACATGAGCATCAATCCACCAATAGTTAAATATGATGTTTTATTTCTTGACATGTTGACCATTGCCTCTCCAAAAACTTGAATCGCCTGCATAGCAGTTTCACTAAACTCGCAATCTTGTTCTTGCACTGTCTTCTTGTTACTTGGTTTCACATGTAATTGTACAGAAACTGCATTGTGGTCTGAATATGAAAATCTTTGGCAAGGCACTCTGTCAGGTAACGGGTTGCAAAATTTAGACACTACAACCTGAAAAATAAACCGTTAAATTTGATCATGTGTTACAAAATATATATATATACAGTGTACAGTACGGCCGACGTATCTTGGCTGTCCTGAAGTCAGTTGATCAGCTGCGCAATAGACGAATTTGTTCCTAAAAGATCCATTGCACAGCTAAGCAGTTAACTTCAGGACCGCCAAGATACGTCCGCTGCATTGTATGCAGTGTGTGGGTGTTAAATATATATACCTCCCAACCAGGGTTCACTTTATATAAAATATGATCTATTCTTTTTCCTTCAGGGCAAATTTTGACTTGATTTGGATCTGCATAGCTATTATTAGAGCTGTCGGAGGTCCCTAAGGGCATGGGATTCGCGCAGTTCTTCAACACAGGGTCTTCGTCATAAGGATCCACAAGTGGGGGAAGCTGGGTGATTATTCTGAAACGGAAAAAAGAATATATTTACAAAACTAGCTATTTCCCGCAACTTCGTCCGTGTGAAAGTCGGTTATCATGGAAACAGACAAGGTGTTATCAAGGACAAAAACTAGTAATTTTTTTTTACTAGTTTCTGAATGCTACTTCTTTGTCAAATTTAATTTTGATTGGTTAAGTGGTTTTCCTGTAATGAAGTAACAAACAGACAGTACTTTCGCATTTATAATAGTAGTACAGTCGCAACAATATGCTAAGGGTGACTTATGCCAGAAATTTAACACAATCATATTTAGTTACTTAATACAAAGGGAAATGTCAAATTGTCATAATATTAGAGATAAAAAATAATCCTGACTGGCGCAAGCGGGCCTATGGATTTTTTTCCGGCTTCCCGACTTCTAACTATCTATAACAACTGTCAAAGATCTACGAATGACAGCTGGGACTAACGGCTTTACGTCCTTTTCGAGACACGGGGGTGTCACACTACCAATTTCCAAACTCCGGGCTGCTACTGAGAGATTCCTAATAGAGAAACTTAATAACACTTTTTGCCCGTCCTGGGAATCGAATCCAGGACCCCATGCTCATCAGTCGGGCTTGCGACCACGAGGCCAATGTGGTAGGGAATAAAAAAGGAAAAAGATGACAAAAACTTTACTTGAATGATAAATCTCCAGGCGCTGTATTTAAATCTCCTGCCAATATGGATATGTCAGCAGGTGCAGAAGTTAAATTAACTAATTCTGCTGTTGTGCATGCTTGTAGCACTCTGTGCGCCAAATAGATATCATCTTCATGATATTCTGCATGGAGCTGAAAAACGAACAATACTTTTAAGTAACCTGTATTGCGTCATGGTGCGTTCACGTGCCCGCATTGTGCGAGGATCGTCACAAAGAAGATTACGTAGCTCACATGCAAGTTCACGAACGTTCATATTTAAGTACCTAGTAGTAGTAGCTCTTTGTAAAGGAGCTCATCCGGGGAAGTACTACCGCCATACCTATTTCTGCGGCAAAGCAGCGTTTCTGTGTTCCGGTTTGAAGGGTATGTGTGTCGGTGTAATTACGGGCACATGAGACATTGCAACTTTGCCTTTGTTATTGCAGATGTCTATAGGTAGCGGTGACCACTTAACTTTAGGTGGCCCGTGGGCTTGTTTGCTATCCAATGACATAAAAAAGAAATTAAGTGCTAGAGCGGAGCTGAAGCAATCGCCTTGGCCAATATCGGTCGGATCACATCATTTTGCGTCTGGTATACTGCTTTTATCGGGACTAATTTTGTGTATTGACAACTTTGGCATTTGTTTTTTCTTGTACCTAATCTTGTTTTTTTTGACTATGCCAGCTTCATAGGATCAAACACATTGACGTACCAATCAATATTATATCAATTGTATTATACTAATACCTAATCACATTATATTATAAACTTTACTACTATTACCATACTCTCCATCACAGTCTCTCATTTCTTTCTTTCTTAGATCAATACTAATATAATATAGCGGCCGAGCTTTTTTTGCTTGTGTGTTTGTTTAAACACGCTAACTAAACTCTGAAACTACCAGACGGATTGGAAAAAATCTCACGAGTAATAGTATTGCTATATAGCTGTATAACATAACGCTACGGCTCACGGGAGCGGAGCAGTAGCCAATGACAACTGAACTTGGGTCAGAGATACTACAGGAGAAGAAAGGCAAGCTTCAGTTATCTATCCCTTAGGACTTGACATTATTTTGGTATTCTAAAATGTGTAATAATTACTTACTACTTACATGTGTACAATATACATTTATTAGTCTGTTACCACACTGAATTCGGCAAAGACCGATTCCTTTACCTCCGAACCAATCTCCGTGATGTATCTTGTGAATGTAGCCATTCAATGGCCACTGGTGAAAGAAGACATCTCGTATTAACCATTTCGAGAATATACAGAGGCCTGAACCAAGTACTCCACTGAAAAAGAACAGTTGAAAATGAGTGATTTTTCGCTTTTATATTTTATGTATGTTACTCTAAAAGCATTGTGAAATATAAAGATTTTATAAAAATAAAGACAGTGTGGGCTTTAATGGTTAGAGTTTGGTTCAGACATTGTCATCAACTGGTTACCCCCTTTTAGAACGAATTTTAATGCAAGAGCGGTAACCAAATCGATGACACTGTCTGTACATGCATAGTGACTATGGTGGTTTGTAAATGTTGATTTGTAAACATTTCATACCTATCACTTAAGACCTAACATAAAATTTTTAATTACAAACATTAATGACTTTACTTTATGATCATAATCATGCTTTTCATTAGGTCAGATAGGCAGTTGCTCTGAGTAAAACACTGGTATTCAGCTACATCTCGTTAGACTGGAAGCCAACCAAAACATAGTTGGGGAAAGGATAGGCAGATAGATAGATAATCACTCTTTTAATTATCAGATGAGTGTTTCTTTATAAATTATTACAACTAAATTCCTCATCAGTCAAATCCTCACATACCTAGTTACAATTATTATTATTTGGTAAATTTATTTATTGAAAACTAACTAGCAGTCTTTGTCCACTTGTAACTCAAGCATACCATATATTCTATGGCACTTGCCAATACTGTCGTTTTCTAACAGTGAAAGAGTTTTGTCTAAAATGTTTCAAGGAATCAAGCCTTTCGCGTATCAAACTAATTAATAAAATAAAATATTTATTGGTATTTAAATATAAAAAAAAAAAAAAAAAAAAAAAAAAAAAAGGAATCAATAAAACATAGTTTAATAAAAACAAATAAACTTAATAATTTATACATTTATTTTAAAATGATTCTTTGAACAATGATGACTTATGATTTTTAAAAATATATTATTTCATTAAAACATTCAGGATAGTTAAGAATGATAGTATGTTAGGAGGGATGCAGTGCTAAGGTTGTAATTTAAAATTTCTTGCTTTTTGACAGTGCACAGCTCAGTATCAAGTTATTATCATCACCATCATCATCATCATTACAGCCAAATGGCCTCTACTGCTAGTCATAGGCCTCCCCTACAATTCCTGACTTGTAGGGGTGTTTTATGATTGGCCGCAAACATGTTTTCATCACATAGGCACATTTACGTATACATTGACTTGAAAATTTATGTTGGTAATATGGATATTAATACCCCTTTAATATGTTAGTACCACATATTTTTTTTTAATACCACTCAACAGGATGCTGAACTGCAAGTTGAAAAAAACATGAGAAAAGTTAAATTTTACAGACTACACTGGTGCTTTCACCATGAGATAAATTTTGCATTTATTATTGTGCATCAAACAGAAAGTGCTGCTGCTTTTAATAAATAGATAATTATGATACCTGTAAAAGTAGTGTGAATATGGTAGATTGATTTTCAAACTGTCCTTCAAATATTGATAATCGTTTTCACTCCAAACTTCTTGTAAACACACTATATTATGAGAGCTCTCTTGCAAATATTTGGCTATGGCTTCAAAACGCTCTTTTCGATCCTTGGACACCACTGGTATCCCCCTGTAAATAAGTACAATAATGGGTGCAATAGAGGTGTGCTGTGTTTGAATAGAGGAGCAATATCAACACGAAGAGTCACTGTTAATAGATCTTGCTTAAAATTTTTTTATCAACCACTAACCAGTTTGCAGAGAGGTAACCATGGGAACATAAAAATTAATGCAGTATCTTGTAATTTACAAAATAAGGTAAAATTGCTGTAATCATACACTTACCAACAGTTTAGCGTGAAAACATTCAAAGTGAATTCCATAATTATAAATTAACACTCGATAAATGTTTCGCGAATTAGAAGCTAATTTCTAAAAAGAATGTGAGTACCATAAAAAATGGACATCGACTCAACTTAAACTCTTGATTAGTAGCTGCAGTCGAAAATTTTGCCAATATTATAGTACGGAATGGAATTTAAATTTGCAATAAAAAAAAAACAAACAATTAAAACTGTTTGACAGCAGTTTCACAAATACGATGTGATACTGATACTGATAAGAATGAAATGGGAAATGGGCTTGCAAATAAAGATTGACAGATTTGACAGTTTTAAACTTGACGTATAGATCCAGTTGCCCGTATGACCATAATAGTTTCCACTTTTTTTTCCACTACACAGGATTTGGTAAAACTGCAATTTGATATTGTCATCATAACCCTTCATTGGTATATGAGAAAGCCGACCTTATGGCTCGGTTACAAATCAAATCACAATCTGACACACAATAATTTTAGTGTATATTTCATAATATTATGAATCTAATCCATGAAGGCGATATTTTCTCCTTGAATACAGACTTACAAAAAGGATGTGTTATACACATCCTTTTTGTAAGTCTGTATTCAAGGAGAAATTTATTATTAAATAAATAAATTATTATTATTTTAAGTTAGGATTTGTGCCCGGTTAATGGCAATAGGCTCGCCCCCTATTACATGGGACCAAAACACACCGGCGAACTGTGGGTGTACATTGTTACACCTCTGCCTAACCCTTCGGGGAATACAGGCGTGATGGTATGATGGTATTATTATTATTTTTTTAAATAATTTGATTCTGCCATTTACCAGAGATCTGTAAGATAGCACATATAACTAGCAATTAAATTCATAGGCATAGATAAAAATCTGTCAGAACCGTATGTACATTGTAGTGTACCCTGTTTTGGGTGTACCACTCCTCATAGTAGTAGTAACTAGTAGAGCTCTTTTTGATGGAGCTCGTCCGGGGAAGTACTACCACCGTATCTATTTTTGCCGCAAAGCAGCGTTGCTGTGTTCCGGTTTGAAGGGTATGGGAGTCGGTGTAAATACAGGCACGAGACATTTCAACTTTGTCTCTGGGATGGCAATGCATTTACAAGGCCTCTGCCATTGCAGATGTCTATGTGTAGCGGTGACCTCTTAACATCAGGCGGCCCGTGGGCTTGTTTGCCATCCGATGAGTATTGATTATAACCTGGCATCCCTTTCGACTGACAACCAAGACGTTAATGTTACAATAAGCAAAAATCATAAACAAATAAAATAAAATTGAACTATTTGAAATACCAAATTTTTTGTTTACAAAATAAACAACTTTTAACGTTTACATTGTACATACAAGAAAAAAAGAAAGGGAATAAAATAAATGGTAATTTTCAAGGCCAAAAACACTACCACACTATTACGTAGAATAAAAGAAAAACTAAAAAGGAACATACTTTTATTTTCAACTTCCAAACTAGTTGATATTTCATCCCTCACTCAATGTATCAGTCCTCAAAATTCTAATACCTGTAGAAAGGGCTGCATACAAAATGGTGAGAGTAGAGTACGTATCTATTACTTTAAATCAGTTTATTACATTGCTCATATTTCAAATATTTACAGAATATTTAATTAAAAATGTGAAATCTGTACATAACAGCTTGAATATTTTACATAGATGCCAGAACTGAAAAAAGGAAATATTATGGTGTCTTCTAAATATTTTCGAATATATTGTAAGTACGCATTTACTTGTACCTAAATGATGTGTAATTCTTTGTTCTACTACATTGTGGTTTTTTTTTTACAATAATCAAGAAATCGTTTTGTACACTAAAATATAAAGCTAGTTGTTATTTAGCAGGTGTGTACCACTCTATACTAATCACTCCAATTTACAATGAGATATTATTTTCTCAACATTTCAACTGGCTACCAGATACAGGTAGTTCAGAATTTTATTTCTTCCATTCCATTTGATAAACTTTACTATGATGCATTTAAAGTTCAAATATGAACATCAACTTCAACTTCAATGTGTTCTGATTGTACTGACAAATTAATGGGCGAGTTTGGAGTAGTCTTAGGTTCTTTAGGTACTTCAGTTAATCCAGCTAACTTTAGTGCAGTAGAAATCTTGAAGGTCCCCTCATCTTTTCTTGGTTTTCTTTCTTTATTGTTGTTAATCTTCGATTCCATTCCTCCCTCCTTGTAGTGTAGTTGGACATGATAATTTAATTTTGCCTGAAACAACATATTTTATACATATACAGTTTCATTTTCTTAGTATAGTTTCTTTGTCTAAGCTACTATGCAGACATTTCAAACAGCCATCCATACTAATATATATGTATGTACTTCCATGCTAATTTTATAAATGCGAAAGGAATTCCGGTCTGTCTGTCAGTCTAATAAATTTTCACGGTGAAACGATTTTAAGGAAATTTGGTATGGAGTAAGTTTGAATTCTAAGGTAGGTGGCTAGTTATTATCCCGCCACTTCGCTTGCATCAGCGATAACCGACATTTACGAACGAAGCCGCGGGCAAATGCTAGTAAGTATATAATTTGAATAATATACCTTGGTTGATAGTTGTGCATGACACAGCATGCATTCATGGTACATCTTCATATGTTTTACTAAAATGTGTTGCTTCAAATTGCTTTTTCTAGAGTAAAAGCTGTAAAAAAAAGAATAATAATTGGTTCAATGTATAATTATCATTGTTGTCATATTACAATACTATAAAAGAACAATACAGTTTATTATTTTATACCTTGGACAATTTTTATATGGACATGGAAATGTTTTCGTAATTTTTTTCTGTCCATGCGTTTTAAGGTGTCTCACCATATGAACTCTTTCCTTGAAGGTTCTTTTGCATTCATTACAAATAAACACTGGAAGAAAGAATAAAAATATAAACATATAACATTTTGTTATTTCTACCAATAAAGACAGTAAGAGCCTCCAAAGTTTGTATCCTTAGATCCTTGATTAAAACGTTGCTCCCATGACAAAGTGCCAATGCTGAATAAAGGTGTCTACCATGTAAAGATAATCCTATTTTATTAAATCTAAGAATATACAAGATGCAGTTTTGCAGAAGGTTGTCGTGTGTTTGGCAGTATTTCAGAATACACCTCTTTTATAGAACATAATCGCCCGTTGCGTATGCGGTAGGCAGCGTCGCGCAACTATATCACTGTGTGTGTGCGAGTTTGTTGCCGCATATGACGAATTAAAAAAAAAAGAACTCCTATTTATTTGATTACTGACTCGTGCTGAAAATCACTAGTAGAAATTGACGAGGTTGCAAAACTGCAGCTTGTTTTAATAAAAAGTATAATGTTCACCTTCGGCGTCGTCTTCGGCCGAAGGTGACCGCATCAACCGAAGCTCGGCCCCACCTGGGGCCCATAATTTAAACCTTGATTGGACAACAGTGACATTGCTTTCAAATAACGACTTTAATGATTTAAGATGTCGGGGAGTTGACGGGTCTAAAACAAAGGAATAATGCAGATGTCATAAAGTATATTTCTACTTGTATAATGACAAACTTTACAATAGACTATAATACCTAATCATTTCCATGAAATGTGTTGGTAATTGTGTCCTATAGTCAACTAAATAAGTATGCAAATGAGTTTGATGGAAAAAAAAGCTAGTTTGGTGAGTATTTAGGCCAACAATTTCAGTAGGGGTGACAAAAAAGATAAGATATCCAATATGAAATAGGTATATCTATGAAGGTGAAAGGAACATCATTAAGGCAGTTTTTACCATGGCTTATTTAAATTATTCTAGACCCCACAGGTATGAAATTAAATGTATGGAACACTTGATTGATTTTTTAAAACTGACAAAAAATATTAACGCATAAATGATTTCATTACAAAATCCCTCTAAAGTTGTAAAAACTAAAGCTAGCCTAGGAAAGCTTTTAATGATTTTAAATTTGGTATGAAACACATGTCTTTCTAGTCCTATTAGTTTTGTGTCACCCTATCAGTCATGCTCTAACCTGTGCAAAAGTCAAGACCTGCAATGGTATTTTGTCAAAATTACCCTCGGAAATGTAGGTCAAGTAACAAATAGGTGAGCTGGTAATCTCTTGCATCATAAGTGAGATAACAGCTCACCTCAAAATCACTTCCCTTAAGTTACAAAAGGAAGATTTAAATACAAAATAGACTAGCTGTATGGGAATTCAAATGAGGTTACTTACTTCATTTATTTTTATGTCTGCTGCTGTAAAGTGTTTATAAATAATAAATTATCAATTACGAAATACTTACAACTCTTTTCATGATCATTTTTTTTATGTTTTTGATACTTTGACCAATGATTGAAAACTAAATCACACTCTTCACATGTGTATGTTTTATGATATCTCATGTGCCTTTTCTTCAGGTAAAGACTTACAAATGTTTCTGAACATAAATCACACCTGAAAAATAATGTTAAATTACTTGAGCACTTATTAGTTGAGGGTGAAAGTAATAATTTGATATATAAAAATGATCATAGAATTAAAGATTTCTTAAAAAAAAAATTACTTGATCAAAGATTGAACATGGGTCCAATAGACCCAGGACTATAGTTAAGGGTTAAGAAAAACTGAATATAATCTTCGATTTCTCAAATTCACGATTCAACACGTTGAACGCCTTCAGGGGTCACCGGTGACATCATCTGGTTTAATTTATTGCACCATGGGGAGCACCGTTGACCTCAGGGTTTTTTTTTTGTTATATTTACGGAACCCTAAGGCAGATTCTTATGAAAAACAGTATACATACATATCTTGATAAAATACATAAACTTTATTCTATGATGGAGTTTATTGTGTTAATTATTTACCGGCCGACATTGTTCGCTAGTTCCTATGTGAAATGAAGGAGGCCATGATTGCTATCCAAAAGTGCATAAGTTTTATTATTGATTTGTAAAATTTTCATACATACTTAAATGCTTTTAATCCTGTATGTTGATACATGTGTGAACTCAGTTGATTCTTCTTTTTAAAGTTCATTTTACAAATATCACATGTAAATTGTCGCAAGTGAACCGTGTTGAGATGCCTCTTCAGATTCTGACGATTTGCAAATGATTTAAAGCATTGTGGGCAGCTGAAACATGAATTATTTAGTCATCTAAAACTGTAGTACTTTCATTATTAAATAAAATAAATTGCAAAGAATATTTGTATTAACCTGTATACAACATCATTTTCATGGGGCATATGCACAGCACTTATGTGTCGATCCAAATGACTTTTGCTGGTGTATGCTTTGCTGCAATTTGGCTGCTTGCAAGGGAAAGGTCTCTGAAAAAAATATTTTCAAATATTTCACTAGTTTCAATACTTACTTTAATCGTAATGATATGCTACGAAACTTACAATGTTATTGTGAGTTAGAGAATGTTGTGCCAGCCTATACGGTCTATCGAAATAAGACGTACAACCTTCATAGGAACAATAATGTAATTTTTTCTGTTGCGGTTCTTCCATGCTGCTTATTTCGTCCTGAGCGCGTTTTTCTAATAAAGCTTTTGTGATATATATTGATAGCTTGCAAGTTTGTGGTATTTCAACGTGAGTTTTAGTAATGAATAAAACAGCACACAGCCAAAAATAAATTATAACGCTTTTCTATAATTCAATTAATTTTCAATAATTCCACGCTAAAAAAGTTCCTTCCGTACCATCATCACTGACACTGACACTTGGAAGAAATGTCAAAAAGTATGATTCTGTCAATCAATCAAATTAATACCATTTTTATTTTCAATTTTATTTATCGCTAATCAAGTATTCGACTATAATAAATAGTAACCCGAGTCTCAATAATAGGTAATATGTATTTGAATAAGAACTCAATAGGAATAAAAGTTTCAATTTAGTCAAATAAAAGCATATGAGACAAATCGGATCAAACTAAGCAAATATCTACTTAGTCCTGCTTGAAACCTTGAAGGACTGAGGTCAGTTTTGTGTAAGGAAGTAAAAATTTAATATTCTCCTGAAAAGTTAGTTATTATGTGCCTAATATGTAGGAAATAATCTTTTAAATATTGAACTTGTTATTTGTATAACCTACATCCACATGAAAAGAAGACTTAATATTTTAGTAAGAATGTCATCACGTCTCTAATCGGTATTTCGATAACGTTGCACTTCTTGGTGCAACTCTAAATCATTCTATTTTGTCCGACGAATAATGCGACGTAATCTTCGTTATAATATAACAAAAAATATGATTATTTCGTGAATTGTTGAAAAAACTCATGTGGATATAGTGTATTTTATTGGGAGTTAATAGAAAATTATTCGTTTTACAGTGCATCAGTCAAGTCAGCTGACGTACGTAAACAAAGGGCATGTCAATATTTTGTGCAGTGGTGAAACATCTTCAAAGTGATTTGTGATAAATAGGCTGCATATTTTTGTTTTAATAAAATGGATATAGACGGTTCCTCGGTAACTGGAGAGATCGACCAAAATTTATTATTACAATTCAGTTGTATGAACACTACAGACAGAGATGAACTTGTTAATCAAATGCAGAGACTCTTGGGTCCTAGTGTGAATTATAATACAGCCAGTTTCTTTTTGGACATGAGCAACTGGTAATAGTATTTTACAATTAGCAAACTTACATTTATATCAATACATATTTCTGTCGACTAATCACTTATATTTAATTACAGGAATTTACAAACAGCAATATGTTGTTACTTAGATTATACTTTACCACCAAAGCTTCCATCAATGTCGCTAAAAGCTGCTCAAAACCAGGAAGGTGCAGTGGGGCCTGGAACTTGGTAAGGATAACTTACATAATTATCAATTAGGGTTATAAACTTCTACTTTTCTTAGTCGTATCTAATATTTCAAGTATCATCAGTAATCTAGCATTACATCAATGATTGACTCACTGGAGTGATAGCATTTCTTCCTTTACTATTGCACAATGAAACTTGTGTAAGTGAAGGCAAATTATTATTATTATTTTTTATAGTATGTATGTCGCTTTTTTCAGTTTTGAACAAAGTTGGAGTATTGCTAATACTGGGGCAGAAGGGTGGCCTGGCAGCTGTAGATTGATACAAGCAGGGGGTGAGCCACTAGGTGCCACCCCAGTCTATGTTCCACCATTACCTGCAGGACATTCCACTACAGTTACATTAAAGTTAGTAGCTCCTACTACACCAGGCACTCACAGAGGGTATTTTCATTTGGTGACTGAAAAGGGTGACCAAATAGGGGGTGAGTATCTAAGTTAAATTGCAGTTTTTGGGTAAATGGTATCATTATAATATTTCTGTAATACTCTAAATAAGAAATACTTTTCAAAGACAAGACAATAGACAAATACTCTTTCAAACTCCTTTTATAAAAATTTACACAAAAATCAATTTAATTATAATATTTTTTTACTGACTATTATTACCTAATGCTTTACTAAAACTTTATGTCTACAGTTGTTTATTACTTAGGATTAATTGTATGTTAATTTTGTTTTTATTTTAGATACATTATGGGTAGAAGTTACTGTGGAGTCGGAGATGACAATGGCTCTTGTTCAACAACTTGCTGCCTTACCCGTCCCAAGTAGTAATGGTCAGGTATGTTTGCGAAAAAGTAATTTCATTGCAGACATTTTTGCTAATATGTAATAGGTACTGAATATTTATTATTTTCATTCATGTAGGTACTATTTATTTTAGACATGAGTAGGTATATGTTGTCACTAAAAAGGCCAGAAACTATTTATTTCTAATAGACTGCAGTGACCACATAACATCAGGTGGGCAGATTGTTTCTTATGCAAATATTGCTATACTTTACCGTAAATCTGTACAACTGTTGTGATGGCCCAATGGTAAAGGCACTCTTATGCATAAGGTTGCGGGTTCGACATTGTGCAAGTACCAATGTGGCTTTTCAATTCATATGTACTTTCTCGGTTAATCTTGGATATCCACCACTGAGATTGAAAGGCACACATGAGTCATTATCCTGGAATTATCAATGTTAATACACATAAATAAAATTAAAGTATTCGTTTGTAATATCAAAATAACAACTTTTTACAGGATTAATATGATTGTTCATAGGGAACTTACACGAAAAAACAATTTTTAAAATTGTCTGTCGGTTCTAGATATTCTCCCTAACGGCTAGTCCCATTTTGATGGGACTTTCAGTGGCAGGTAGCTGATGTTATAAGGAGTTATATGCTCGCAACTTCGTTCTCGTGAATGCCGGTTATCATGGCGATTTTAAACCCTAATTCTTTTCCCAAAGAATTTAACAATAAACTAGTGATTGATAATATGTCTAAAGTCGCTAATTCGGCTTGACCATGTGTCGTATTTAGTCCTCACGCTTTTGACCAAAGCTAGTATTATTGTTTAATACCAGGACTGAAAAAAAGAGTGACCTTTTGACCTTGTTCTAGATCTCTCAGTAATATTAAAACCTATTTACGCAATTTTCTTAATTTATCACTTTCAGATGCCACCACAGGATGACCAGATGTGTTGATGAACAGCAGTCACAAATATTTTGTAAAATTTTCATTAATCTAACCTTAATTATGTTATTTCTTACTGTATTTATTTAGGCCGTTAGAGGGCAATATCTAATGTCCTTCTTGTGAAATAGCCAAAGACCACTATAATCACAACATTATTCTTAATTTTTCAGTTTCTTTTTTTTTATTTTGTTTTTACTATTGTAATCTAGTTTATCAAGATAAGTATGTCTATCTTATAACATGGCTGCTGCAATGAATTGGACCTAATCAAGGCCATAGCTTGACACATTTATTTTGAAGATTTCTTTTAAACAATGGAAATTTATTTTACCTTTTTACAAAATAAATGAATGTTTTCTTCCAGGCAAATAAAATAATTTTTTTAATTAACGTGCATGAATATTTCTTTCTATAGCCTTGAGTAGGTGTTCATGAATTTTATTGCAATTTAATTCACCCAACTTTGCTATACAAAATCATTAAGACTCTTATTAAAAGGAAAATAATGTACAAAAATACATTATACTCTAAATGTTGATTAGCTGTAAGACCACAAATTAAGAATTTGTTAGATATTGTTGAATTTTACAAAATGTAATAATGATTTTATTAGGATTAATATTTTTAGATTGCATTGCCATGAATGTAATTACTATGGGGGATTAATTTTATAGTATAAATAAGCAAGTATAACAATTAAATATTATTGCTGAATTTATTTATTTTTCACAGTTTCACTCCCCAGCACCTACCTATATCATTAAAGATTGTGTGTACAGTTAGCATCATTGCTTTAACACATTTCCTTATTACTAAAAATACTTAATTATTAGAAGAAAATAATCATAACATCTAATTAGATTTGGCAAAAAAGAACTATATGGACTGTGTGAAGAATGTTATGAAAGAGAAAGGAGTCAGTGATATCATGGTGGTTGACAGAATGGAAGAAGTGTTGCGCCGACCCCCACTGACATGAGACAAGGGCGGGGAAAATGATGATGACTTATTTCGATTATGACAGCCGTTTATAGGCAAATTAGAGGCTAACTCAAGCAGTAGGTCAGAGTTTTAAGTATTTCATTACTGGCAAAATATTAATAAGTATTTGTTTACTACAAACAAAATGAATGACAGATTTAATTGGCACACAGCAACTGGATATCAGTTTCACAGTGCTAGATGAGAAGGTTGCGGACCAAAGGGGTTAAATAATTATTTTTTAATGCATTCCTCTGACAAATGTCTCCTGCATCTCTGGGCCCTGAAGTACATACCCTTTTAATTTTACGTAATACCTTTAGTTAAAATGGGATGTATAGGGTTGCAGGGGTGAATTGGGACTTAATCTTTAAAATAATATAGTTTGTTGCCAACAATTTCACCCCATTTTGCAGTGCCTTAATACTAATAACGAGATATTTTTACAACTAGAATTCATATGTTTGGATAACCTTAAACTATAATACTATTCTATACATTTGTAGTTACTTACTAAAATTAAAATTACTAAACTAGTTAGTGAATTACTAAATACTACTAAACTAAACAGCCATTTCCATATCAATTTTGGGATGTGGTTTATAACCTTTGATAATAAAATCTTCATACTTGAAGTCATCAATGGAATCTATCTTACGAGCAAACTCCAATGTGGGGAATGGAGTCGGCACTCTTTCTAGTTGCACCTTCAATGGTTCTATGTGGTTCAGGTACACATGAGTATCACCTGTAGTGTGGACAAATTCACCCGGCTGTTAAAAAAAAAAAACAATTATAGGCAGGGAGTAATTATTATTTTTTGGTTTTGCTAATTTTATTCACAATCTTACCTCTAATCCTGTGATGTGTGCTATCATATGTGTGAGGAAAGAGTAGCTGGCAATATTAAATGGAACTCCCAGACCCATATCTGCACTTCTTTGGTACAGGAGACAGGATAGTTTACCGCTTGATACATGAAATTGGGCAAGGCAGTGACATGGAGGTAAAGCCATTTTACTCAGATCTGAAGGGTTCCATGCGCACATCAACATTCTTCTATCTGCTGGACGATTTCTGTAATAAATAAAGGCAACAATTAAATAGTGCTTATTTTAATGAAAAAGTTGTTGCATAATAATAGTGTGTGTTGAACCTTACTTTACGGTGTCAATTATGTATTGTAATTGATCAATGCCTTTTCCAGTATAGTCAGTCCTAGCATCAACATATTCAGCTCCACTGTGTCTCCACTGGAAACCATAAACTGGCCCAAGATCTCCTGCCATAAAAAATATTAATTAAAAATAAATAAAATATTACGATGAAGATTATTTATTTTATTTACAATAATTAATTGTTAGATTTCTTACCTTCTAATCTATCAGTAAATCCCAAGTTGTCCAGAAAGCTTCGAGATCCATTGGCGTCCCAAATGTGTACTCCTTTGGATTGTAGTACTTTGGAATCAGTAGAGCCAGATATCATCCAGAGTAACTCTTCAATAACACCTCTGGTAAAAACTCGTTTAGTAGTCAGTAAAGGTAGAGTGTTATTTTTGAGGGAATACCTTTGCATTGCACCAAAAATAGATAAAGTTCCAACGCCAGTCCTGTCGACTCTTTTGTCGCCTGTATCAATTATTTGTTGAACAAGCTTCAGGTACTGGAACTCATCATGATTAAAAACAAGGTCGTTCGCGAATCCCATATTCGGATAGATGTAGTAAAGCGGTGAAATATTTCTGGTTTTGCCTAGTGTAAGAACCTTACGTACCCTAGTTGTTAAAAAAGGCGCGAAAATTGACATAAGCACGACACGAGACTCCTATGGATTGTCAAATACAGTTTTTTTTTTCGTATGGCAAGTAATGTTGATATTTCAGAAATGCAAACGTTCTAAAATATTTATAAAGCGGTAATAATGTTCTGTGGTCTAGGGGCCAGCGCACTGTAGAAGAGATTCAAGAATTCAAATATATTTTCAAGAGTTCAAGAATTTAAATGTCTTTGGGTATACATGCTTATAGTAACCGGCATGAGACGTGAGCATAAACGTCAAGTTCATTTTTGGGTTCCTTTATGGTTTTTATGGGTCGCCGAAGCTTCACGCGATTGATCCGCTAGTCGGACCAATCGCAACGATGCAGCCTCGGCTGAGATTTAGGTGAAAATCAGAGGCTGATAAGTATTTACCGCCAATAAACCTCTGCGTTCCTAATCTCCTTTGTCGTTGACTGTTGCCAGTAGCAACTGACAAACAAAGTGGACTTGTGATGAATAAAGTACAAATTAATTAAATAAACATTTACTCTTCTAAGAACGAAGTACGTTTTCAGGATATTCTGCTTTGATATTCCTACAAATTTTAAAAGAATTCCAGTAAAACTTGTTGTACAGCGTGTGTTTGTAGGTAAAACTGCAAATTCACTAATTTGTTTGTTTATATATTGTAATGTATAGCTTATACCTACCCTAAAATTGATTTAATTGTAGAAACTTAAAAAAAATGCCTGCATTCGAAGCGCCAAGTGTCGAGCTGGGTAGTGCGCCTCAGACTCCTAGTATAAATGCGTCGCCCTCACCTTCGGAAATCTCAAGTGCCAGTTCTCCCGAACCTCCAAATATACGAGCCACACCATTATTTAGGTGAATATATTTAGCTTAAAGTATCTACTGCATACTTAATTATTATTAATCCCACTAATATTACCTGCTGAACAGGTAAACGACATGACGCGTGTATTATCTAGAATCTACATCCATTTTGCATCAGTTATCATATATAGATGTGTAGGTGGATGTTATATAGAGGGCAAGCCTACTAGTAACTGGGCACAAATTCTGACTCCGGGCGGTTACTGAGAAATTCCTAATTTGAAGAAACCACACGCAGTCCGACTTGGACCATGAATCCCACGCCCAGAAGTCCCACTTGTGACTAGACCAAAGAGGAGATCTACTAACTATTTCTGGTCTAACATTAAAAAAACCCATAGCACCACGTCATTTTGAAGTAGGTTCCTAAGTTTAACTTAAGGTAAATAAGTAATCACGAAAGAATGGATTGGTTTTATTTAGGGCTCTGGCTATGCCTCCTCCTGAACCGGAACAACCACCAGGGCAGGAGGAGCTAGAGCGGCGTTTGCCAGGCTACAGGCGTATAGTCATACCACGGGATTTAACTTTGATAGAGCTCTTGGTAAGTTTACAAACTTAATTACTTATGTAGCAGTAAATGCTTCCTATTGTGCTGAATGCGTCCCTTCTGTTCTATGTAGGTTAAGCGAAAAAGTGAATAGTTAAATACAGAGGCATCTACGCAACCAAAATATTGATGTTTACTCAAACAAGATACTTTCGGCCTCTCTAAATACACTCATAAGTCGATTATTATACATACGACCTAAATTATGGCTGTGCACGTCCCATAAACTATACGAAATTTTTAAACTAGTAAGTAGCTCAATGATAAAAACATTTTTAATCCAGAAACAAAGTACCGGAGTGACAACAGACGAGGAAGTTTTGCGTATTCGAGAGGCTAAACTCCGTGTGGTAGCAGAACGAGTTGGCTTAAGAAGACTCCACGTTCTGTCTCCCAGACTTCGCAACTTGACGTTAGACGGCAGCGCGCTTTCCTCTTTGCGTGATCTTGGTATCGGTTTAGTTCATCTCAAAGTAAGTTTGTTACGTTTCGCTCTATAATTACAACTTTTCGATGATAACTACAAAGTAAGGACCAAAGATTAATTTTCGACTACAAGCAGGTGTACAAAGCTCATGCTCTTTGCTTATTAT
Organism: Caradrina kadenii; assembly: GCA_947462355.1. Classification (NCBI taxonomy): domain Eukaryota; kingdom Metazoa; phylum Arthropoda; class Insecta; order Lepidoptera; family Noctuidae; genus Caradrina; species Caradrina kadenii. The sequence continues at coordinate 5,360,996 of OX381677.1, read as the reverse complement.
TTTAATGGTTTTTGCTTCGCTAGGACCAGCTTTATTAATATGATATTGCTTACCGGGGTAATAAGATTTAAATGACTATCGACAAAGTTGGGACTGACTTCTCAGTAGATCCCAGGATGAACCCGTCTACTTGTATCTATTTTTTTTCTGTTTCTAACTTAACTACCACACAGGTCTTGAGCATAAATCGTTGCGGGTTATCGACTTTGGACGGTGTTTGGGGGTTAGGCGCCTTGAGGGAGCTGTATGCTGCTGAAAACCGCCTTCAAGACCTTCAACCATTAGGCGCGTTACAGAAATTGCACACTCTCAACTTGGCTGAGTACGTTTTAACTTTCCGTTATTCACAATCAGAAAAATCTCTAGGCCTATCACTAAATGGCAATTTCAGTTTTTCGCTGAACATAGAGTATTATTCTTATTAGACGATCATTGTTTTGATACTTATTCAAGATGGAATTTGTACAAAGTCGCCCTTCAGTATTTCCGGTGTCAAATATTAGTTCGCCAGCTGACGGCGGCGGCCGGTTGACGATGTAAAGGGCAAGAAAGCGGAATATTGAATAAAACGACTGTTTCTATCTTAGTGTATTGATTTTTCTGGATACTTGATCTTCATTGTAATTTCTTCATCTCACAGCAATCCTATATCACAGTCGGGTCGCTTGTGGACACTGGGAGTATGCACTGCTCTAAGGAGGCTTTCTCTTACCGGGACTCCAGCAGCTAATGACGCCGACTATCGCTCTCGGGTCGCCTCTACACTCCCAATGCTTGTCTATCTGGACGAAAGACCATTGCATACCGATATTGAATGTAGGTACTTACCAACGCATTCAATAAAGATTTAAGAACGTCTTGAAAATAAATACTACCTATTTTTTAGCATTTTGTCTTTCTCGAGTGTTGATGATTCATTTTCATTTTCGATGCGGACAAAAACTGCATGGTAATAGAATTGTCAAAATTAATTTCTAAATTACAGCTGCACGAAGTTTTGTGTTGCGTGTTTGTTAACGATTTATTTTTGGATCGGTTTTGTGGTTGGGGGGAACATAATTATAACTCAATATAGGCAGTTTTTGTAGTACCTACTGGTCGTGACAATAAAACTGATTTAATAGCTGCAAAGGTGCACATAGACCAACGGGAAGGGAAATAAGGCCGTTATCAACACAACATCGGGTAACTCTCACATAATGGCAGAAAATCTATTTGCAAAGATGTTTGACCGTACAAAGTAATTTTTTGTCCACCATCTTTGTTCTAGGTATAGAACCTAATGACTGCCTACAGATTTTAGTTTGAATAAAATTATAAAATATTTTGCCAGACGACTCTGACGGAATTTTGGATGGAGGATCGTCTTCTGACAGCGAACCTGAAGCTGAGCCCGACCTACTGCCAAAGGTTACTGGGCCTGAGCCGACAGAACCCGAGCCGGGACCTTCTACATCACAAGACGTAAATGCTAAGTATCTCTTTTCTTAGCTTTTTAGAAAGGAATGAGTTCGGTTATGTCAAGTTTTCTACTTAATACATTTTTTAATCAACTTAATATTTTTTTACGGAATTATGTTATGCAAGAAACGTGTTTATTTTGCACCATCTACATATTTATTGAACTGCATCACTGACACAGTGACACCACGAATTATAAAACCGAGCAGAATGAAAGCTTCCTAACACAGTTCAATATTCTTACCTACTTACATAGGGTTGTCACTCGATTATTGAAAATATAAAATCGGGGTACCTACAGTTACTTGTTAGAAATGAAAAAAAAAAACAAATTGTTTTATTCAAACAGTTTGGCAAGTATCTATTACTTATATTATATTTCTACAAATTCCCAACTCTCAATATTTTTTTTAAAACTGAGAACGGCCCTTTTTGAATTTGGTTAATAAAACATGATAGTAAAGTGTATGTAATTAAGAAATACTGTGAAATAGTTACACACACATAGATGCATACAAGTTGGTTAATAAAATTACGGTTTTTTTTTTTTTTTTTTTGGGCCGTGGGAAATCATCATATAACTTCTCCTGCCCTGGGCGGGGCGGCCGCGGGAGGGAGTGTCAGACTTTTACTGGCTAAAACCCACCCATGTTCCTTCTTGTGCCCTTTGCGTTCCGGGAGCGCGGTATCTCTTACGAACAACCCGCAGCCCCGGCGGGCATCGGCCCTCAGTGGCCCCTTCCTTTTGCCGACATCTCTTTGAGGCGCGCGTGGAACACGAACGCGCCGTCGACACGGCCTGTCGTTGTTTAAACGTAAGGGCGGTGAGCTACCGATTGCTCACCGTCCACAGGCCCGTATCTACGGTGGCCGGGAGTCGTCTCGCGGCTACCGACGTCGATAAAATTACGGTGACTTACGGACGAACAGACAGACGGACATTGCGACATTCTAATGTTTCCTTGTTCTACTATTTCACAAACGTAAGTTAAGTAGGTACTTATCTAATAGAAAAGGCTAAACGGAATCTCACTAATACGGTACTTTGGTACCTACCTACGTACTATTTTACAAACTTACTAAAACAAATAATACCTACGCAATTACACAACAAATACCTAATAATTACAGAAAGCCTTATCGCCATCTTAGTTATTTTGGATATTACCTACTCGTAACTAAATGCTTCTGTAATAAGTATTAAATATGACATGTGTAGGTATAAGTATATTGGAGATAATTACCTGACAGGATCCTTTGGATATAAACAAAAGAAATCTCCTTGTTTTTCCTATTATTATTAGTACACACAGTACAACTGTTTGCCATCTTTAAAAACAATATAAAATAAAACGTTCGCGTTGTACCTATAGCTGCCACTGGCAGCTGGCACACCTTTTTGACTTCTTACTGAGCCGGCTCAAACCGGTTTGTACTCCAGCGGGCGCCGCGGCGCCAGCGCACTCCCAGCGCGCCTTGTCGGTGACAGGTCACGCACACATAGCTGTGCGTGTAGTAGTGTTCCTACGCACCGGCGTTTGTATGAAGCTTTTATTCTGCTCGGTTTATTTGTTCTGTAGTGACACTACACGATGCTTTATTGTAGGCACGAAGCAAACCTTAGAAGTAAGTAATTACCTACCCATTTGTTAAATGTGTATCGATATGAATCTGAAAGTCTGAAAGGCAGTGAAACGAGAGGTCACTTTGCTAGTTAAATTTCACAACCTAACCCAAATACCTGTGGCTACACATTATTATCATATTAATCGTAAAGGTAAAATTATCAGGACTTGAATACCTAAACCTTTTAATTTTTTGTTAGCTGTTTAAAGAAAGAACGACGCAAGTTCAGAAGGGTTTTACCCAGCAGCGGACTGCGTTGGGCCCCAGGTAAAGGCCCATTCTTAATATAGGTAGGGGAGGAAAAAGGTTGTCATTGATAACTGTGATGATTTCATGGATACGGTACCTAAACGTGACAGCAATGATAAGCGCGAAACTTGAAAGTCATCCAGGATATGACAGTACATGTCTGTTTGGAACAGATATAATTAACTGTTAAGCATAGATAAGCAATCTGTGCTAAACATCTAATATTTAGAGATATAATCCTAGGTAAGAGTAGGTAAGACTACGTACTAGGACTACCTATCATTTGAAATATTTAGCATCTACCTACGTAAACCTTTACCTACGTTGATTATTGGAAAACCCGCTTGCTGTCACGAATGCCCATCTGTTATTTGTTGCTCTTTGAACCCTATTCTAATTTATTTAGATATCAATTCGAAAAAAAAGGGTAAAGTTAGATACCTACTGTAGCTAATTGGCTATCAGCAGGGTGGCCCTATGCTTGGAGAATGGGTAGGCCAACAGCTTTACGCAACAAACAAATATAAGTAAAGAAAATTAGACAACACTGACAAAACCGTTTGCTCGAGTAAATTTTTTGAAGTACTTACCTAGATAGTATGTATTAATTTTATCGCCATTTCTAACCTGCCCAAAAAATAACAGGATCTCTCTTTCTTATGTTATAAAATTACTACTTGCCAGCGCCAATAAGAATTAAAATGCGCATTTAAAAATAACGCCATACAATCTGCCTCATTTTGTGAAAGTTAGATAAACACGTATGGTGATGGGACATTAAACAAAGGTTATGTCCAAAATCAACATCACAATCACATCAATTCTCGTTACGATCAAACACAATACGGTCGTCGACGGCTCGTAGACGTAACAAAAGTACGTACGCACAAACCGTAAGTGGGTAAATTCTTGTATCTTAAAATGTAGTATCTTCAACAACATAATTTTCTAATACAAAATAGGTACGTCAGCCGATTTCACTTATAGTTTGAGTTATAATGTACTGTACGTAGTACATTATAACTCAATGCCGCTCAACCGATTTCCATTAAACAAAGCTAAGAACACTCCCGACTAATTAACCTTTCAAACACAAAAAACAAAAGCAAAATCGGTTCATGCGTTCAGGACTACGATGCCACAGACAGACACACACACAGACACGTCAAACTTATAACACCCCGTCGTTTTTGTGTCGGGGGTTAAAAAAGTAGAGTCAGACATTCTCATAGTGAAGTCCTAAACTAATTACGCACAACCGTACAAAAGAAAAACTAATGTAGTAATAGAAAATAATTTTTAATTTTTAAATGTGAAAACTGTCAGCAGTTCATAATAGCTAAGAGGCAATTTAATGGTGTCGTGTCCACCGTCGATCATCGTTTCGTTATTATAATTGTCGCGTGTAAGACAATAATTAGTTAAACGCATATAATACGTATAATTGGACATTAATAATATAATTAACGTGTCATAAAAGATTTGATTCGAATCGCTTGCACACACTTAAGACGCGCTTACGGTGTAATGTCTATTTTTTCCTTTTCATTCTTCTCTTCTATGAGAAAAATGTAAGTATTCTACGAGTATGAGCTATCTTTAACCCCCGACGAAAAACGACGGGGTGTTATAAGTTTGACGTGTTTCTCTGTGTGTGTGTGTGTGTCTGTCTGTGGCATCGTAGCTCCCGAACGCATGAACCGATTTTGATTTTGTTTTTTTGTTTGAAAAGTGAATTAGTCGGGGGTGTTCTTAGCTATGTTTGATAGAAATCAGTTCAGCGGTTTTAAAATTATCAGCTCTTTTGTTAGCTGCGGTAGGGTTTTCTCTTTTTCTGTAGGGGATTACTTACAATTTTTTATTTTTAATCTGATCCTGGGCTAAACACAACTAACTATTAATTTGAAGTTGCTCGACAGTCCATTAATCGATTTTCGAACGTAATAAGTTCAGGCCAACTTGTACAAGATGTACCTTTACTTACTGCATGTAAGTACCAACTCAGTTTCTTTCATCAAAAATATTTTATTTCAGTTTATTCAAGAACAAGATTGTGTACCTGATGAACCTGATATAAATTTGAAATGCGTTTCTTCACGAAAACGAATAATACGTCGTCCAGCAACAACGGAGAATGCTGGTATTAGACCAAGCCGCCCAATCTTGCCGCTTAGACCGAAGACTGCTCAAGATAGACGTTGCGGTAATGAGGACCAGCGCACTAGACTACAAATAATGCATACGCTTTTGGGTAAGTATTGTAAAGACAGACTAGTCTTAAGCGATGATCCTAGGTTTAAATTTGTCTCTAATAAGGTTAGGTAGGTACTACACTCCGATTTGAATGGCGCTGTTGTCAGTCAAGTGCGACATTTTTCAGCATTTCTAAAATGCTAAGTTATTGGTGATGTCTTTGGTATTTCGATGTAAGGGCGGCGAAGTCCATGCACTTACCACTAAGGTGGGCCGTGCCGGCTTGTTATATAGAAATGTGAAATGGAAAAAAAGATAAAAATCATCAGAATATTAATTATGCGTCAAATGTCTTCATGTTACATTTTTATTCTGATGTAGGTAGTTTACGTCTTACAATATCTAATGAATTTCTTTTTTCAAAAGATGATGAATGGCTAGGCAGTGGAAGCAAATTGACGTCTCTCGAACCAGTTTGTGGAAATATAGCGAGAGCTTTACGTGGCAACACTAGCGGGCATAATCGCACCAAAGGTACCTATATTCGTTGCTTTCATTTGTTTTTAATAGGTAAGTAAATGGTTTTCCGCTTTCAATAATAATAATTAAAAACGTATAGTGTACACTAGAAATAGGTTTTTTTTTAAATGAGTAGTTAAATTATTAATAATAACGTCCATTTATTTTAAGTAACTATATAGTGAAGCTTCCGATCACTGCAAAAAAAAAATGTAATTGGACCAGCACTTCAGGAGTAGCTATAGGTATTCTCTTAGTTTAAAAAAAAGAATAAGCAAACTTTACCTCTTCATGATAATAGTATAGATTGCATTATCATTTGCTTTGCACCCTGTCGTGAAAGAATAGAGGAGATTATAATTACACACTGGATAAAGAAAATATCTTGCCTCAGATGACGGTCTTGGTACCTCTGGGAAAGTGTTTAGTAACCTACAAAGAATAAATAGACTCTGTGAGAGCAAACAACAGCCTAGTTATAAAGGCTAATTTACATTAACTTAACCCCTCTTGCGCAAGCCTGGGTTAACTTTTAAAACTCGGAGTAAGCTAGGAAGAACAAATTCAACTTGGGCCAATTATGTGTGACATTTTGTAATTTAACCTCGTGTTAGCAAGTAGCTCTGAGCTAAGTTTTTGGTGCAAATGGGTTTTATAACTTTTATAGTCTGGTTAAGTTAGCTCGAAAATAATTTGGAACAAGCTGAAAATTTGTACAAATGTTGAAAACACCATCATAAACAATACATAGTCGCTATCGATCGCACGTATGTAAAAAAAGTACAAATTTTCAGCTTGTTCCAAATTGTGAGCTTGCATGTCTATTTTGACCCGACTATTAAGGGATCATCGTAGATATTTATATATCGTTTCGAGAAAAGTTTAAGGAAAAGAGAACAATAATAAGTTGCGTATGTAATACAAACATAATTTTTGAAGTAGTCAAAATAAAAAGATAACTTGTGACGTCTACTACTGTGTACACACGCACATGTGTCTGTTTTTAGACTCATTCACAAACACTTACATTAAGAGTCCAAATGGCATGCACTTTCACACTGTGGCAAGACTCAAAACATTTTTGCTAAGCCTTTTTTTACTTTCATAAAATTCTTAAATTCTTGGGCTTCAAATTTTATTTTATTAGTTAATTCGATTTTCATTTAGGGTCAATTCACCCCGAGACGCGACGCGACGCTATCTTTTCGTGTAGTAAATAAAGTTATATTTTGAGTCGATGTGCGCGCAGCGTTGCGTCGCGCGTCGCGTCGCGTCTCGGTGTGAACTGACCCTTAGCCGACACGCCAGCTGCTAACAGCTGGCGTGTCGGCTAAGGGTCCCAGGGCATTTACCCATGTAAATGCTGGAAATAAATCATCATCATCAACATCATATCAGCCTATAGCAGCCCACTGCAGAAGGTAGAAAAAAAAATGATCAAAATTAAATTCTGTTCCAAAATGTTTAATCACACCTTATATCAGGCTATGAATACGGGGAGACCCCCAGTGAAGTTAGATTAGATTACTCAATATGGCCCCGACCTAAGATGCTGTTGATGGAAAGCTGTGAAATTGTGCCTGCCTTTGTTAATTGTACTAACACAGCAGGCTCAGATAACCAACATGACCTTGTCCTACGATGTGTACTCTTGTATTCGAAAATAACGGTAAACATTTTTAGAAAGCTACAAAAAGGAACCCACTTATTAGAGCGTGGTTTCGTGTGATTTTAAAGTAAAAAATAAATGTAAGACAAGTAATTTCACAATTAGGTATTGTAAATTTTTTTTAATGATTCTTCTGAATGATGTTAAATAAAGTAAGTTTACACAGCATCACTTGTGAGCTGGTTATTTTCCTGACACAAATATTTGCACTGCGGAAGTTTTAACAGTATATATATTTTTCATCGTTTTGTTCATGCGTAATTAGACCGTCATTTTACATTTTACAGTTGCAGCAAATGCAGCTGATGCTGAGAGAGACATGGTAGAACAGACGATGAAAGACGCGTCAAGAGCTTTAGCAGCTGAAATACCACGTGCCCCAAAACTAGAAGATTGGCTTAAGTTCAAAGAAGATACTGGGTAAATAGAATGCAGATAAGGCTTGTTTTTAAAAATCACCGTTTTCCTCAAGGACAATTTAAATATTTATCAAACGTCACTAACAAACAGCATATGTCTCTAAGATTTCAGGTCTTTAGTTTTATCAAATGATTAAAAAAATAAAAATTTTATTACAATAATGTTACGTTTTTCAACAGAATTGATATCAACATAGATTTTGACAACAGACCAAAGTGTCCAGATCCGTCCAAGATTCTTGAACGTCTTGAGCAAATTGAAAAGGAAACTCAAGACAGGTATAAAGAAGAGGCAGCAAAAGGGAATTACAGCAATGTGGATGCAAGTACTAGCAGTTCTTCTTATTTGCCAAACAGTACATTCAGTACAATGTTACCTATGGATGATTTTGAAATGTACCGAACAGATGTGGAGTTACATACAACAAATTTTAATTCGGACCTAGATACGTTTTTTGATAGGGTTAATGATTTGCACTCTGTGAGTACAGAAAGGGTTGGGTTTCGAGATAACGATGACGCACTAACTGAATAAGAACTGCAACTTTCTCTAACGTGTCTTGATATTACTTTACCTAGAAAATCAGTTCTGGGATCATTTACCTTCACTGCTCACGTGAGATTTCATTTTAAATGGGTAGGTATATGGTCAAGTCCTTTCATCGCAACACTAAATAGTGTTCATAATTAAAGAAATGCGTTAGTCTGTTAGTTTTCAGATTCAACACGAGAACAGCCAAACTAATTAGAGTGATGCCAGAAAAGATGGAAGGTACTGACGAATTACCGATTACTGTATTTGTCATCGTGTAGGTATTTTGTGTTTTGCAAGAATCGCTTCGTCATTCAACGTTGTAATAATTGGTCTTGGTTGGTAAATAACTTGGCGGACGTAATTTAATTTAACTTGAATTAATTATTTCGTGACTTATTATTTGTCACGACAACATCGCAACCAACTGTGACAAGAGTAACAGAAAGTTATCATATGTATAACAACTTTCAGTACTCGCGAGAAACTTTATTGTTTTATATAGAAACATAAAATATTGCTCTCACATTTTCCCTACATTATGGAAAAGCTGTTGCCGAGTCGTTTGAACTACAAAGTTGCTCCTATAGGTAGACTGAAAGTTGTTCAAATTTATGGCCGCTATTTTATCTTTTTAACAATTACCATATTTTTTTAAAAAGGGAGAAGAGAAGAGAAACTTTGAAAACCATTTTCTTTTATTTTATTTTAAATTTCATAAAATCATTAATCATGTTCATTAAGCACATGTTTTATGTTCTTGTTATGTAGTTAGAGTGAGAGTTCTTGAGATATAAATTTTAGCGTCCTGGTAGTTTTGGTTAGTTCAACTATATTGGTCTTATAAAGTGAACTTGGTTAACAGGTCTACCAAGTCCGACGTTTGTTAAAAATAATATTCGAATTCGCGTTTTAGATTTGGGTGCGATATTGATCTTTGAAGTACCGACACCATTATCAGCTCGTCCAAAAAAAAGTAACCAAGGGGGGTTACGAATAAGCTGTTTTGTTATGGTCAAGATAAAATATAATATTTTATTTGAAAAACATACGATATACCTACAGGATTTTAAAGTGTAAGTGTGTTAGGTTGGGTTAGGGTTGCCATCACCTTAATTGCCGACGCCGGACAAAAACCGCAGACATTTGGGCGGAAATATTTTTTCTGAATGCCAAAAAAGAAAATATTTTTACAATAAAAATAAAAACTCTCATCATTCTCATCCTTCAATTTATCGAGATTACCCTGACACAAAAAGTGTCTAAGTTTCATCCGAACACGTTTTGAAAGCCCCTTCCGGTCGTCCCTGGACATTCTGTAAACGATAACAAATCCTAAGAATCCCGGACGGATGACAGCTCTAGGTTAGGTTATCATGTAACATTATCCATCTTCTATGAGATTCGTTCTTAGAATTCCAACTTTTCATTTATCTCCTTAAATTAATTTTAAGGTTATTTCAGTTAGGTTTTTGCCTTTTGTTACTAATCTTTATGTTCTTACTATCTGACCATTTCTATGTTTGTCTATATCTCTACTTATTGAAGACGTGGGTCCTGAGTTTTCTAATTAATTGCATATTAATCATGGTTAATATTGCGGTTATTCGGTTTATCGAAATATTATTAAATTATTTTATTGTAAGTGTTTCTTGTATTTTTTAATTATATTACAAAATATTAAATAAATTTTATTCAACGTTAGACGAGTTATTTCTTTTAATACACCTTTTTTTAGGTGAGCCCTATCCGATATTACTTTGGGAAAGCGTTAGTTGGAAAATATTACCTACCAATGAGACAGTGGCCGCAGTATGGGAATCTGATGGATTGACGACCTGGTAAAGGTCTGGGTCAAGATGGTGGATGCGGGCAGCGCAGGACTAGAGATGGGCAGAGGGTTTAAACCCAGCTGCGCGAAAAAGTCATAAACTGGAAAAATAGGCCAAAAACGAATTAAATTAACGTTCTTTTAAATAACCAAAAAACGGACGGACTCTATAAATAGTTAAATTGCATAGTTGTTAAGACTTTTGCATTCGGATTGCTAAATAATTGATGCAGACTAGTAATAAAACTAATTTCATAATTATCGACTATTCCCATTTATTCAAGACGGTTTGAGATGTGTGAAATCATCAAAGTATTTGGGATTTATTCTAATTAATTTGAAATGCCAACAAGAACATAACTTGTAAAAAAGAAACAAGTTTTGCAACTCAATTCTCCTTCCGTAAAAAGTTGTGAGATTCATGTAATACAAATTTGAACCAGAATTTTTAATAATCATAACTAGTGAGAGTTTCTTAATTTTGCCTCTCTTGATTGCCAATTTTGATGATCGGTCAGTCAGTGGACTCACTGACTGATCATCAAAATTCTAAGGCACTTCTAGCAGACATAGAAGCTTCAAATTTAGAATACAATTAGTGTTTAGTGTTTAGATCAAGGAAAATCTTTTTTTTTTGCAATTTTGCTGTATAAACAACTTTGTAATCGCAAATAAATATATATAGGATCAAAAGTTACATATGCAGTGAATGAATCAGTGTACCTGTATAATATGTATAATCATTTTATTGAACTTACGCAAATTGTATCAGTCAGTATGGGTATAAAAAATTATATGTAATGTTTATATAAATCAAATTTTATAGAAAAATAATGGGTTAAGTAATTTTTTAATTAAAAAAAAACTTTGAGTGCGGCAGTGTGTGCTGTTAAGCTTGATTGTTTAATTTTCTGTTAGGTACATTGACAGTCTTTATAGTGAATGAGAGATAACATTTTTACATAAGGATTAAATTTAACTGCCATCTGACGAGTGCTGTCGTAAATATTATTAACTAATGCAAAAAAAAAGCTAAAGAATGACGCGGCGCTCTCGTGTCGTATGATGAGTGTTGCCATGCCAGCCACGCATGTGCGTATTCATATGTGCGTAAGGTAGGACAATTTCAAGAGAAATATATCAAGTAAGGAGTTTTTTAACATTTTAAAAGATATTGATGGATCATTTGAAAAATCTGACGTGGAAAGAATAAAGAAAAAAAAGGAAGACTACCCACAAAAAATAGCAAAGCTCACAAGACAGAGAATGGGCTTAAAGAAAATCCGTTGTTGGTATTTAAGAAGTAGAAGGTACTAGAAAGGAAAAAAATATAGGAATATTTACAAAAAGAAATGAGATGCCATCAAAAACATAACTTGTAAAAAAAAACAAGTCTCGCAACTTAGTTGTCTTACCGTAAAAAGTCCATCCAAAAAAATAACTGATGCAGATTCGTATTAAACTAATTTCATAATTATCACATATTCCCATTTACTCAAGACGGTTTGTGATTTGTGAAATCGTTGCAGTATTTGAACATAGTTCTAATTAATCTTAAATGCCATCAAGAACATAACTTGTAAAAAAATCAAGATTCGCAACTCAATTCTTCTTCCGCAAAAAGTTGTGAGATGTACGTGTAGTACCAAGTCGGTTAATTTATTTAGTCCCTACCTAAGGGCCTTCTGTCTTAAGTTATTACGTAATTAGATAAACTAACAACATCTTATAGTGATCACTGACCATATCAATATTAAAAATCTTTTATGTTAACTGCCTCGGTAGCCTCGGTCCTAAGCGCGAATGTAATGCTAGAGGTCTTGGGTTCGATTCCCAGGTCGAGCAAAAAGTGTTTTTGTGTTTTTCTATGAAATTCTCAGTAGCAGCTCGGAGTTAGGATTTGTGCCCGGTTAATGGCAATAGGCTCGCCCCCTATTACATGGGACCTAAACATACTGGCGAACCGTGGGCGTACATTGTTACACCTCTGCCTAATCCTTCGGGGAATACAGGCGTGATAGTATGTTAAAAATCTTTTATGTTTTAAATAAATAGATTGACTTATGGCTATCGCATGAAAACACAATGTATCCCACAAGTATATATTAAATTAATTTGTTTAGTGCGATTGCCAAGTCAAACTATTTATTTACAACATAAAAGATTTTAAATATTAATATATTTCTAATATAGATATTAATAGATTGAATTGGCAATCGCACTAAACTATCTAATTTAATATAATATGTGTATTAACCGACTTAGTATTATGTTACGGCTGCACTAGGACACGAACATTCGAGTTCGTGTTGTCACAATAAATCTTCTATCTACGATATCCGTGTTTGGTCATACAGACACAACTTCGTAACGTCGCGATAATTAATTTTTTGGAAAAATGTAAGAGGCGGTTGCGCCATAGTTATACTATTGTTGCGCTATATTATTTGAATAAAAAATAAAAAGAAGGAGAAAAAGGCGATGGTGGATGTTATCCGTACACATTCGGATTCATAGTTTTGTATATTTATAACCCAATATTCTCTCATTACTTCAATCCATTATAATAAACGGAAACTATTGATGCAAAACACAAAAATACGTGCTAACCGCTCGGCATCTCATTGTCGACAAAACCCTTTGATGTGCCTTTGCAGCGCAAAGTACATTTTTGTTCGCGATGACGATTCGCGATAGGACAAATTGTTTGGTCAGGCATGTCTCGACAACGCAAGTCTTCTCCCTATCGCGACAATGTAGCCGTGGATTACACTGATTTCTCAACTTTTTACGATAGAAGAACTGAGTTGCGACACTTGATTTTTTTACAAGTTATGTTCTTGATGGCATTTAAAATTAATTAGGATTGTGTTCAGATACTGCAACGATTTCACAAATAACAAACTGTCCAGTAAAAGAGAGAGAATATTCGAAAATTATGAAATTGGTTTTATAACGAGTCTGCATCAATTATTTAGCAATACGAGGGGTTTTATTTTTAAATTAAATGTATGGAAATTTCATCATACATTTAATTGAGGACCTCCTTTTTGGTCAATACCATTGTTTTTAATATTATCCTTGTATTATAAGTAGTACCACTACTTACCTAATGAAAAATGCTTAATTACTATGAAATTTGACTACCTAATTATAGTTTCCGCCCTGTTTTTGGGCACGTAAGAGGACGTTAATTAGTTTTTGCCCTATTTTTCCAGCGTATATATGCCCTTTTCGCCCAGCTAGGTTGAAACCCTCTGCCCATTTCTAGACTCACAATAACATTCATCATAGGTAAGAGATACCATGTCCTCATCAAGTTTGGTTTAAAGAACGTTAGGTACCTATTTCTCATTAGAACTGAATAATAATTAATACAAGCTCGAGATGAGTTACGTGATTAAAACTAAGTAATGATCATACTTCTAAAAAAAAAAAGAAAGAGGAAAAGGCTAAGTAGATGATGATGACTTTTAAACCAGGCATGGGCAACCTTTGGCAAATTGCTTGCCAAACTTTATTATTTAATATTAAGACGCGCCATATGAGGAAATAAGGACGCTTAAGATAATTTATGTATAACAGTAAATGTGATAGGTTCAACTTCAGAAATAAGTTTATCAATATCTGGAAATATTTCGAAATTTCAAAATGTCGCGAACCATATAATATGGCCCATACGTGCTATAATCTACGCTTTGGAACGAGCAACTAGCTTCAACTTTTAAATGTTACTTCTTGACAATTCAAAAGTGCCTGTAAATGGTCTAATTTAAATAATTGCTTTGACTTTTGATTTTTGACTTTGACTAAAGTGTTGGATACGTTACACTTAATGTTTTTCTTACTATAAACAGGGTGGATTTTTGAGATGGTTCACTAAGGGCAGGTATTTTAAAGTCGTAACACACGTATCAACTCGGACAGGGATCTTCACCGTATCAACTAGAGCCGTTCAGTATTATTTGTATGAAACTTCCTACTGCAACGCACACTAATCGGAATCGCCACGCTTCGGGACAAGCTCACGAACCGCGGTGCGGTGCGTGGGCGACTTGCAGTTCCCGTGCTTGCGGTTCTCCGTACCCTAGTTTACGTTTATTCGTCCACGCCCCTATGACAATGATAGCCAACCCACGTATTGTGAACCGAGATATAACCGTGCGCTACACTTAACGTTCGGATTCAAAATGATTGAACTAGCGCAGTCTAGCCGTCAACTACCTGTAGCCGAGTCGACGTGCCGGAGCTTCTGATCCGCTTACGTTACGTGGTTACCAGTGTTTCTTTCAGGCGAAATCCTCCAGGGGGGCGGTAAAGAGATCTGGGTGGGGGCGGAGTAAATAAAGGAAACAAATAAAATGTTAATGAATAAAAGATGCTGTAAGCTGAACCAAGATTGTCAAAGTAACATTGTGGTTTTTTTATTGCGTACAAATCAACAACTTCTTCTAGAAATTCTTCTTTTGGAGTTCCAAATGCCCCGGCGGCAATAGGGCGAAGCCCCCTGGAGTAAGTATTACCTGAAAGAAACACTGGTGGTTACGTTACGTGGAGGCCTGTTTGACGCCAAGGCGAAAGGCGAGGCGGTGACGATCTGCTCCTGGGTGGATATGTGTGCTGTGACCCTTAACCGTTGTAATTACAGGAAAACGTTCCTAGGAGACCATCCATAACTATTGTTTCAAAATCTGTAACTGCAGTTCTGAACCGCATTCACAAATTTTGAAAAAAAAGTACAGTCACCGAAAAAAAATGCTGAAAAACAAAAAAAACTTTTATACCAATTGCCTAAGGCATTAAGTCCGCATCTGTACAGTATATTTTTTTACATTATGTGCATAAAGTTTAATAAATAAATAAATATTTTATAAACACAACGCAAACGAAGTTGCCTGCAACAGCTAGTTTAATAATAAATTGTAACCAGGAGATAACACGATAACATATTGGATTGATTTTTAGATAGATGTGTTTTAGTTGTATTGTATCACACAACCTGTCTTACTGTATACATATATAGCTTTTTTACAATTTACCATTTTCTATTCTATCTTCATCTGGCGTGTTTTAGACACTCCACATCTAGGTGGGATTAACCCTACTTTAAAAAAATAACTCTAATTGAAAATCGAATTCAACTGAAAAACAAAATCGGGAAACAACGCAGATGTACGATTTATTTATAACTCATAAGTTATAGAACTTTGCACTGAACGTAGCCAGACATCAGTATTATACTTTTCGTTTAGTTGAAGTGCATGTAAACAGGATGGATCATTATTCAATTTAGACGACCCGCTTTAAAGTTGCGTCCACACTGAGGTCAAGTAATAAGAATTAAAAATAGTTGCGATAACAAATGCGCTTAAATTAATGAAAGCTGCATGACAACATCCATTCTTCTTGCAAAATTATAAATTTGTTGAAATATAAATTAAGTTTTTAGTCTTTAACTTACCTAATACATCCAAAATAGCAACCAGTATGTTCTAAATAATCCGTCGATAGGTACAAATTAGTGTCTGAACGGACTATTTAATTTACTACGAAATTCAACACTGCAAATTAACATACCTGTTGCTGTTGTAACTGTATGCACAAGCCTTTACGTCTTTGCGGATAAACTGAAGAGTTTAAGTACGACGGTCATGCCACTGCACTGAGCCAGTCAGTCATCTGCGTGAAGGAGGCCGAAGCACACGCATTCACTCTGTCCAGTCCAAGAATCGTACAAAATGAGTTTGTGCCAGTGTCTACATCGTGTTGTGGTGTCAAACTTGTTAACTTTATACTATAGCATTCAGATGCTTTTCGTGTTTGTTTTAGTTTATTTAAAAAACCCGTTCTCTAATCCCTGGGCTCAGAAATTGAAGCTGGAACCACCAGCTCGACTTACAGATCCTAAATATGGTGTGCACAAGTATATGAAAGTTAATGTGAGTATTTATTATTTTTTATACTATTTATAATTAAAATTTATTGGAGCATAAGTTATAGGAAATTAATTTTACTCGAATGCAGATGCTATAACTGTGTAAACGCTTGCATAAAATCATTAATGGCTTACCACACAACAGTTGCAATTTTCCCGCGCCGGCCGGTGCCGAGACGTAGGTACTATCAAGATCATTACTGAATATTAATGCATAAAATACTTTGTTACCAGTGCTATAGAGTTTTAACTGTTTTCCAAACCATAAAAAGTTAATTAGGACTTTTAATTATTATCTCGAAATAGCTTGAGTGCCTGACTTATTAGCGTATTTTTGGTTATAAAATATTAATTTAACAAACTTAAGACAAAAAATGTTAAGTTTATGTAATTTCCGGTTTCTCTTACAATAATGAACGTTAAATAATTACGTTATATATACCTACCTACTGTCAAGCGCGCTATTAATGGGAGGATTTGAACCGGTCTAAAATTTTAATTTATCCAGACCAGAGATCTAGACTACTGAACTTGTTTTTTTCTTTTCTATACACAGTCGGGATTTTTGATGTTTAAATTAACTTTTTCTCCTCGTTACGTCGTCAACTGCCTCGTTAGCCTAGTGGTCCTAAGCGCGACTGCTACGCTAGAGGTCATGGGTTCGATTCCCAGGTCGAGCAAAAAGTGTTATTGGGATTTTCTATGAAATTCTCAGTAACAGCTCGGAGTTAGGATTTGTGCCCGGTTAATGGCAATAGGCTCGCCCCCTATTACATGGGACCTAAATATACCGGCGAAATGAGGGTGTACATTACACCTCTGCCTAACCCTTCGGGGAATATAGGCGTGATGGTATGTATGTATGTAAATTAACTTTTTATGTAATGTGAAAAAAATATTCATGGTACTCCAGGTTAGTGTTCGCAAGTCGCAAACTGGCCTCGTGTTTGGACTTCTGAGAGTCCATGTACTCAGCGGCAAGTCCTTTTCAAGTCCTGCCAAACACCTTGTAGGCTACAATTCCACTTCAGAATTTCTATAACGGTTTATGCACAGGCCATTTAAAATTTAATTATTGGTACCGGGACTTGTGAAATATATTAGACATCATGCTCGAAGAAAAACCAAGGAGACTGATTAGAATACCAATTTGGTCTATAATTTTAATGACACTTGTTTTTTGGTAGTCAAGGATTTTTTTTTTTGATTGGTGGGAAATCATCAAATAACTTCTCCCGCCCTGGGCGGGGCGGGAGGGAGTGTCAGACTTTTACTGACTAAAACCCACCCATGTTCCTTCTTGTGCCCTTTGCGTTCCGGGGGCGCGGTATCTCTTGCGAACAACCCGCAGTAGTCAAGGATTTGAAATAATAGGAACAACTTCTTCAATTCCTGTTTCCATCTTCAGCATCCAAATAAGCCTATAGTGGTTTACGCCTTTTAGTCTGTCAATCCAGGGACGGAACTGATTTGAAGATAAAGAAAAGATATTAACATTAATTATGACGCTACTCCGTCCGCGACGCGACGTAGCTCGTAAAAAGATAAAACCATAGTTTCCTCATTATCTGTCTATCATAAAGATAGGAATAAAATACCACGTCTTTGTTAGAGACACACATACCATCATCACGCCTGTATTCCCTGAAGGGTTAGGTAGAGGTGTGCCAATGTTCGCCCACAGTTCGCCGATATTTAGGTCCTATGTAATAGGGGGCGAGCCAATTGTCAATAACCGGGTTCAAATCCTAACTCCGAGCTGCTACTGAGAATTTCATAGAAAAACGAATAACACTCCTGGAATCGAACCCAAGACCTCTAGTGTAGCAGTCGCGCTTAGGACCAGTAGGCTAATGAGGCACTCTTAATATAAAGATCGGCAAACGAGTGATGATCTTCGCTGGATGGCTGGTAGTAGCTGTAAGAGCAGGCGGGGATCTAGTAAAATGTTGCTACTTGTTTCTTCCAAATCTTTGTTTTAGGGAAGTTTTCTTAATAAAATTCAGTTCAATTCTGAAGACTAGAAACAGAATGTCAATTCATATGGTGTCCGTAAATCTATCACCGAAATTGCTTGTATTTTGGGGATATGTCTGTTTTGGCTTGTTTATTAAGATTAGGTACGTAAGGGCACCGTGTGTAGGTAATGATAAAAAAAGGAATTTGTTAAGTACTTTGTTGTCGTAAGTCCAAAGTTCAAAAATATAACAATGTGTGTTTTTAAAGCGTAAAGTAAATTACCTTATCTTAAACTTGTTACTGTAAATAGTGTCCATGCTGAGGTAAAGTTCATAGTTCACCCTTGACAAATGTTTATATTATGATTGTGGTGCAGGCGATCCTATAAATAAAATTGATGCACCGATGCACTCTTTATTACCATTATATGGCTTGCCTTTTGTCGATTATATTGGTTTAGGCTTCCAGCTCTACATCTGCATCCGGTACTACACATTATTATTGTAACTACTTTTTATTATTTATTAATAATATATGCAGTATTTGCTTTCCACAATGGGTCACAACACAGAGTATCAACTGACACAATAATCATTCCAAAGGCTGGTCTCATTTTCGGGATGCCGGCTACCCGTGCGATAGTCAAAGATCAATGAATGACAGCTGGAACTGCTTACAGACTTTCCGAAACACGGAGGCTTCTCAGTACGAAATAGATGGTCACCCATCTACAGGCCCAACTTCACTAACGTAGTTTAACAAAATTGACCGGTCGACCCATATGAGTTTCTTACCTTAGCCATGGGTATATTTGTATTAAAGGATATCTAAATGTGTACTTATATGTTCTGGTTCGTTCTTCTCTTCAAATGTACGGATTTATATGGGTTTAACTGTGGGAGCCGCCTGTTAAGGCTATGCCTCATCGGAGCGCCATGATGGCGCAGCTAGATTGTACTGCTAGCTATATTAACAGCATACAGCTCTGTGTTGGTTGGGTACCTCACCCGGCGTCCGCTTGTTAAGGTAGTCGACCCTACATTTTATTGACAGAGTGACTCTATAGCGCCGCCACGGCAATCCAGAGAGCTAGGCCTTTTAAAGCTAGTAATTAACTAAGTAGATAGGTGCATGTCTCATAAGTACTTAGCGTTCTACAACCCATAATAAAAGTCTGGTTAGTTGTTTAATAAACTGCAAATAAGTAGCATCTCTTTATGATTGTGGTTTCTACGGTACCAATAATAATTACCTATCTACTTACTCAAATTTAATTAAATATACCAAATTAAAATTTGTGATTAAAATAACTTATTTTGCTTTACTAATGAGGCCTTCAATTTTATAAACAATGCGATGAAATTATACTTCAAGATTAGTACGTACATATGAAGTAAAGTGTAATGTCATGTTTCTTTATGTTTATTTTTAAACTAGCTATACATATAACCCGCGGTTTCACCCACGTTCATCTACGTCTTTGGTTACTGCTTTGCTCCCGTTGGTCGTAGCGTAATGCTTTTGTGTATAAACATTCTTCTTGAATCACTTACTCTATCTATTATTAAAAACAGCATTAAAATCCGCAGCTTTGATTTAAAAATCCCAGCGTACAGACACCGCGGGAAGCTACTTTGTTTTATACTATGTAGAGGAAAAGTTTCGAGTAGTTTGTGTTAACTTCTATTATCCTCAACTCCCACTGAAAGGCAAAACTATGTACATTTATTTTTGTACATTATGTACACAGATAGAGGCTAACGCGTTCACACAATACCATGAATACATGCACCAGTGCTGGTCGGACGTGCGAACGCATAGTGTAGCAACAACAACTATTTGGATGCAATCAAGTACCCGCTATGCAATAATATTCTACTACTAGAGAATACACGAAAGCCGTTCCGCTTTCTGTATCAGCGCGTTCTTCCGGACAGTTGTATAAACCCAACCAACCTGTTTTGGCATGCCTCCCGAACAGCCGCTACGGGAGGAGTTAACGTAGGTCAGAGTACTGTAATCTGATAAATCAGCAAAGAAAATGCCGTCTAGATATGTCTAAACGTTATAAACAATAATGCAGGAGTTGAAAGATTACTATGTAATCATGTTATGATCTAGTGTATCATTACGAATTGATTCTATGATTATCAATATCTTGGCAAACGCGGATACTTATTACGAGTTGATGTAGAAATACATGGTGTTATTTTCAATATACCATTATATGTTTATTGCAATTTAAGGCCTGTTTCGCCACTCTCAAGATACATTTACACTACTACTGAAATAGGTATGTATTAAGAAATGGAGAAGGATTTATATGAAATAATCTGCCAAACAATTTAATAGAAACTTTTTGTAAGGCGGTAAAACAAACCCTTCATTTTGGTAATTTTAAAATCCTCTTCAAGACATTGTGTAACAGGATTACGTTATGTAATAACTATGTGTGCATAACCCTTGACTTACGAAAACAGCTGATTAAACATGAACAAAAATAAACAATCAACATTGCAGTCACATTTTTTTCCGTTTCCGTCTACAAGAAGATTGCATCTATCAAAGTAGACTTATTTATACTTTATAACTATGACCACAAGTGTAAGTATCGACGTAGGTACATAGGGAAACCTTGAAAAGGTTCTTGCCATAGTGTTTTGGTTGAATAAATCCAAGGTCTTTATATTTTATGTTGAACCAAATAACCGGCCTTCACTAATACAAAGTATGATACAGATGCGATATAAATTTATTACGTATGTATACAGATGAAAACATAAATGAAAACGAACTTAATTTTGCGCGTTCTGAATCGCGTAATTTATGCTACATTCCTTTGCATATACAAAAGTCCCGTTTGTTTGTGCTACACTGCGAAGCCTACCTTTAAAAAACGCGATTTTAAACTCATAAAATCTTATTCGTTTAGTCTCGCACTTAGCCTCAAATCTTTAGGAGTTTTGGAGTTATCTGCATGATACTTAGTTAGAAAATTACAACTATTTGAAAAGGCATAAGATTGATTTTTGCAAAAACTAACCTGCGGGCTTTGTACCTTCATGTAGGTCATTGGCCTCATGTTTAGCAATAGGTAGATGTTTTTTGACTAGCAAGGTGATAATGATTAGAAAAATCTCAAAAACAGGTGTTACTTTTATCGTGCAAATGTTAAATTAGCAAGGCTACGTCTACTGTAGGTGTATCAACCGCGCCGTTACGTGGTCTTAAAGTATCCCAAACGGTATTATGTTTACGTTACATCATAACGCACGATAACTTGATTTTTTTATTCGGATTTGCCTCGTCATGGTCCAAAAGGTCGAGAATTTCATTGTCAAAATTAACGCTATTGTCCCGGCCATGTTTGGTATAGGATT
Source organism: Caradrina kadenii (assembly GCA_947462355.1). Lineage (NCBI taxonomy): Eukaryota > Metazoa > Arthropoda > Insecta > Lepidoptera > Noctuidae > Caradrina > Caradrina kadenii. The sequence continues at coordinate 5,339,223 of OX381677.1, read as the reverse complement.
CTAAGCTCTAATTGAAGCTAAAATTGCTTCCTAACTCTACAAATGGCGACTGACTTACCATCTCAGGTATTGACACAATTGAATTGTGGGTGTCTGACGTAGGGAAAGATTACTTACATACTTTCTAAGCCCATTGGAGAAAGACACTTGACAGGTTATTATAGTACCAGTTTTAATCATTAAATCTTGTTCACAGGGCATAGTAATACACTATGTTGAAAGCGGTGACTCTTCTAAGCCTATGATGATGTTTCTGCATGGATTCCCCGAGTTCTGGTATTCATGGAGACATCAAATTGTCGAGTTCCAGAAGGATTATTGGTAAAGTACCTATTGTATACTGGAATTTTAATAACAATTTTTTTTTCTTTCTGCACCCAGGCAAACTTGTATTTGGGCAATTAAATGCTAGACAGATTTTGGAATTTCTTTCTAGTAGAAAGCTAAAATCGTTTAAGTCAAGTTATAGCTAAGTTTTACATAATTTTATTACAATATTTTAAATATTTATATAATATACAATTCAGAATAAAATAAATTTAGAATCAAACTGAATCTTGAACGAACGATAGTACATATCAAATCCGCTTAGCAACGACGCTTCACTACTTTTAGTGCCTTGCATAGTAACAAGTTTTTGCGAGAACAGCTGCCTCAGATGTAGCGCGCGTTACGCGTTTAATTTAGCGATTTTTGTTTATTTTAACTCTTTCTTTATGTATATCTACGTCATTGTTTTACCAAACTAATGGAAAGAACGCTGATGGAAACAAATGAGATGGTGGAAATTGCTTTAGAACTGTTAATCGTCTTCTGGCATTTTTAAGGTATAGAGGGTTTGCGATCACCTATTACATGTTGCTGGGGAGCAGACGAATGTTCTGAGCGACCTCCTCGAGTTTGAGATATTCCAATAAGAAGAAAAAAAATTAATGCTAATGTTTTGCAAAATTGCTAATGACTAGGGCTGACTAAATTGCATATTGGTCTAAAACTTCTAATACCCCAGACATTTGAGTAAATTTCAAATTCTCAGTCAGGTTTACGATTACAAATGACTTTTTGTCTATGATTTGTTGCTTATGTCTTTACTACTCTGGTTTCCCTGACGCAATAAAACCTTTTACAGACTTCCGTTAATGTAGGACCAATCCGGAGAATTCCGGATTGATCTTGGATGGCAGTCCTTACAAAGGCAATCATTGTCGATTACTTATGTTTCCAGGTGCATTGCGGTTGACATGAGAGGCTATGGTGATTCAGAAAGACCCGAAGGCGTCGCTTCATACAAGATAGAACTTCTGGTTGAAGACGTTAGGAATCTAATTAAAGAATTAGGTAAAGTTGGAAACAATTTATTATTATAACTGCTATTAGAACAATGTTTTCAGTAAATTCATGTTATTAGATACAATTTTGGTTTAGTTCAAAAAAAAATGTAATGAACAATGAAGTTTATCGAACCTCTTAGCCTGGTCCTTCCGGGGCTGCGGGTTGTTCGTAAGAGATACCGCGCCCCCGGAACGCAAAGGGCACAAGAAGAAACATGGGTGGGTTTTAGTCAGTAAAAGTCTGACACTCCCTCCCGCCCCGCCCAGGGCGGGAGAAGTTATTTGACGATTTCCCACCCACCAAAAAAAAAGCCTGGTTCTTATGCTAAGGTATATACATGCATAGTATAAATACCTATGTACCTACATTTATATGGTTAGTTCAACGTTCCACCAATGGCTATTACGTGCAAGATTGGCATATTTTTCCCTGTGCTCATAACAGTAACTGTAGTCAGCTACGAATGGTTTTCGATAATTAGGTTGGCAGGTATGTTGTAAAGCTATACAAATATTAGGAGTCAAAAGCAAGAAACTGCGCAGTTGTTGAAATAAGGTATCACTGTGTACAGAGAGCATATTATGAGTTGGTGCTGTGCATACCGAATACCGAGTACTGGACGAATATTGTATGAGTTGTATAATAATATGAATATTTTCATTCAACAATATACCTACCTACCATTTTTATACATAATTATTAATCGTCCTTAGTAAAAATTAATTCAGTTAAACATAGTGAGTTATTGTATAAGACCAAAAATAAAGTAATTTTGATGCAATAAAGATAACAACGCATTTTTTACTGGATTGTTTATAGATAGTGAGATTGCTGCACTTTGCGACTTTAAAATGTTCTATTACTTTATTGTTACCACTTTTTTAGGTCATGAAAAATGCATCTTAATTTCCCACGACTAGGGTGGTCTCATCGCCTGTCAGTTCCGCAGCCGATACTCTGAAATGTTGTGACTTTTAAATGACCTATATTTATTACTTTGTTGTTGTTCATTGTTCCCACTTTTTTTAGGTCGTGAAAAATGCATCATAATTTCCCATGACTGGGGTGGTCTCATCGCCTGTCAGTTCCGCATCCAATACCCTGAGATGTTAAGTGGCCTAGTCATGCTTGCCAGCGTCTCGCCCACCGCATGGGTGCGCGAAATTTGGAGCAACCCTAAGCAAAGACTGCAGTCGTGGTAAGTTTGTACGATGTTTTGTTTCATGACACTTTCACCGATCGTCCCGAATCGTGACAATTCTTGAAGAAGTTCTATGGGCAGCAGTGTGGTGGTATATTAGTCAATAAAGTTTAATTTTGCCAGAAGCTAAAGCACGCGTACTAACGTACATAGAAACGTAGCGTGTAATGTTATATCCATTCTATGACGCTACTGAAGCCTCGTAACCTTGATCATATTTAGCTCCAGATGTTCAATTGTTAAATGATAAAACTACTGTCTGGTGTCTGGAGGCTCAAGGCTGTATATCTTTACTGTATAATAAATATTGTGGGATCATAAAACTGCTCATGGGAATCACATAAAGTCAAGTGGCTCTTATTCATGCAAATCATGAATGATGTTGCATTGTTAACAATTACATAAAACATTTGACTTTATATATGCCTTAGGCATAGGATTGGTACCCGTAGAACAGAGATCAAAAGAGAAATCATGTGTTAAGTTTGTGTGACGTAACGTTCTAGCATTTTGTTAAAATTTTTCCCTTTAAGACTATGTACCTACTTAAAGGTTATGTTACATCATTAGGTACTCAAGTAGGTACTTCATGTGCGTCATAAGACGTAGGTTCTTCCACGTATATTGCGGTTAGCGTCCTCGTGTCTGTCTATTGCATTAGCTATCATCGGTATGGTACTTAATAGGGCAAAAACAATATGGAAAATTTGCAAGAAAAGCATTCATCTTCTTGATACGTTGCACCGCATCATTAGACCAATTCTTGGAAGTTATAAGTAATAACTTAGAAGTCATTAAATCAAAGAGTACCTTTTTTAGATTTTTTTGAAGATTGCATCTTAACAATTCAGAACGCTACCTATGTGATTTGAATCCAGGATACAACTAAGTTTGTATTGCAATGACTCCTGACAAGAATCATGTTTTTCTACTCCAGGTACGTATTCCTGTATCGCGCGCCGATCATACCGGAGAAAACACTAATCATGAACGATATGGATATCTATGACAAATACATGCTGACGCCTGGCAAGAGCTCAACGGATAAAGAAGATATTGAGTGCTACAAGTATTGGTTCCGTAGGCCATGTAAGTATCTAGAATAAATAAACAATTTTTGGTTGTCTGGGTAATTGGCCATGTAATAAGTAGTGTGTGTGTGACATTAATTGGATACTACAGTGAAGTATGCCGTGTAGGCGGTAAATAAGGCTCTTAATGACAGGTATAATCTAACCGTTTTGTTCTTCAGCGTTGACGTGTGCGGTGCTAAGCCACCTCGAACGCTTGTATCACACGTACCACAACCAAACCGCGAGCGCAAGTATGAAAATGAATAATTTAATTCACACACACATACCATCACGCCTATATTCCCCCAAAGAGTTAGGCAGAGGTGTAACATTGTACACCCACAGTTCGCCGGTATGTTTAGGTCCCATGTAATAGGGGGCGAGCCTATTTCCATTAACCGGGCACAAATCCTAACTCCGAGCTGTTACTGAGAATTTCATAGAAAAACCCACTAACACTTTTTGCTCGACCTGGGAATCGAACCCAAGACCTCTACCGTAGCAGTCGCGCTTAGGACCACTAGGCCAACGAGGCAGTTCGCTTAGGACCACTAGGCCAACGAGGCATTTAAATCACATAGACCATATTTTGCCGCCAAATTCAACCGTGTGGGCAATATCGTCTACATAGACATTTTGTAGTTACCACAACGCAATTGCAAGAAGCTGCCGCGACACTATTCACACATAACGACTTTTTGTCGCTGCGATCTGGCGTGGTTGTGGTACATGTGAATTCTCCCTAAGTTAGTAACTAACTGACGATGTGGTTTGCGCATTGGCTGCTGCGCTGCGTGTTTAATTGATTCCCGCACGGAAACAAATATTAGTATGGCCTGTAGTTCCTTGTCTCGTTGTTTGTGTAGTTTATTTGTTTGTAAACGCACCCACGATACAAGAGAATTTTTTAGTGAAAATACTAGGAACTTAGGAACTTGTAGGTACGAGTAGGGGATGCTAAACTTTGTTAAATGACGCATTGTTTTGCCGGCGGTGTATAGTCTATTGTAAAGTCTAATTTCAGTCAATATTAATTTTATTCTGAATAATAATGTTGAATAGTTTTAGGAGGTATATTAAAAATATGCTAGGTATATGAGTTACCTAATTCGTCGGCTAACTGCAAGAACTCAATAATGGCAAAAACATTTGGGAAACAATTTTGAACTCATTTTTGACGTGTTTTATATCCTATTTCAAAACACACTTAATTCTAAACAAATTTGGACGCGGTCAATTCTAAAATTACACTTTGGAACATTTGGTTGCATAAAAATTATGAATTTACCTACATTCTTAAAATTACAATTACATTACAAATCCTGAAAAGATATATGAATTTTTTTTTTTACAAAAAAGACAATCTCCTCCAATAACTAAAAAGTGAAAAATAACTTTAGCTTTGGAAGTCAACAAGCGCAGGGGAGAAGTCATTCGTCATATTTTTTATTTTTGTTTTATTTAGTATCAATTTCCTGTCATCCAAATCCACGAAGGAACAGTTATACTACGTAAATTCACACCACTAAAAAGTCACAAAAATGCAGAATACGCTAATTCGTTTACTTGAATGACCTATTTTTTTCAGTTATTTAATTTTTTTCTACCAAACTACTGAACCAATTTATATAAAATTTATATGGGACCGCCTTTAAAGTATCACTTATTAAACGAAAAAAGAATTATCAAAATCGATTTACAATTGGCGGAGTGATCGCCAATCGCGTAGCACACATACAAAATAAAAAAATATATACACAGACGAATTGAAAACTTCCTTCTTTTTGAAGTCGGTTAAAAATGTCTGTTTCCTGAAATACAAAACTCGACCACCATGGTTGCTCAAAGCGGAATGGCGATTTCAGGCTTTAGTAGATTCATTATGTTTTCCTTCACCTATGTCAGAGATGTCTCTACACACAACACAAGACAGATAAACTTTGAAAGAATATATGATTTCAAGAAGTCTCATTGGTACTTCCCCGGTATTAAAACCGCTACCTTATACATAAGAGGTGGGCGCCTTAACTACTGGGCCAGTAATGGTCTGACATTTTAATAATAAAGTTATTAAGGATTGGAAAGGTGTTCATTTTTTGTTTAAAATAATAGTAGGAAAAATATGATGACATAACGGGGTAGTCAATACAAGCAAAACTAATTCGTTCCTTATTCAAAATTTTGCAATATGTTATTTTTGTCTACACTCGGTTTTTGAGTGGACCCACACACACATACACATACCATCACGCCTGTATTCCCCGAAGGGTTAGGCAGAAGTGCTACAATGTACACCCACAGTTCGCCGGTATGTTTAGGTCCCAAGTAATAGGGGGCGAGCCTATTGCCATTAACCGGGCACAAATCCTAACTCCGAGCTGCTACTGAGAATTTCATAGAAAAACCCAATAACACTTTTTGCTCGACCTGGGAATCGAACCCAAGACCTCTAGCGTAGCAGTCGCGCTTAGGACCACTAGGCTACCGAGGCAAACTAATTTGTTCCTTATTCAAAATTTTACAATATATCTTATTTTTTTCTACACTCGGTTTTTGAGTGGACTAATTAGATTATCGAGACACGCTTCCTTTCAAGGTTGTGTAATTGTTTTTTTTGCAGTTAAGGAAATTTTGTTCGTATATATTAAGTTTTTTTTTAATTTAATAGCTGGTTTGTTGTAGATACTATTGTTCTTGGATTTCGGACTCAGAGCGTGAAGATTTTTTTACCAAAGTAAACTGCCTAGAATAATAATAATCTTTCGAATTTTCACTTAGTTCTTTTTAATCGCGTTTCATGAATAAAGTTACGTCTAACGATAGGCACATTAATCACTAACCCAAGATAGGTACATGACGTCAACATGGTGAAATTAATTAAAAATATTTATTTATTACAGTTGCCCTGACGCCGCCAATAAACTACTACCGGGCTAACTTCAGATTCGACCTGCCAGAAATCGTCGAGCGCAAAGAAAACGTGCCCATGCTTGTAGCACATGCTGCCAACGACCTTTACCTGAGTCACAGTTTGCTGGATGGTATGAAGAAGGAGTTTTCTACCATTGAGACCACTATAGTCGAAAACTGCAGTCATTGCCTACAACAAGAGGAACCTGAGAAAGTAAACAAAACTATCCGAGACTTCCTCTCTAAGAATAATATTTGAGTTTAGAATTTATTGTTCTTAATTTGGAATTATAATCATAATGTGTGCCTTCGTAGTCAATGTTTTAATGTTTTAATGTGATTATTGCTTTGCATACCTAGTAATAAGGTACTACCGATAAGTTTGATATAAATTACTTGTTTTTATTTTAATTATATTGTTGTTTTTATTATACCTTAATTTCCTACTTTAAACCCTACCAACTCTAGCTGCTCTATGTAAAACACTGGTATCGAGCTGCCTGAGGTTTGACTGGAAGCCGACTCCAATATAAGGTGCTTGAAGGTATCTATATTATCCATAAGCTCCGCGTAGCAGAAGTGTAAGTTCTGGGAAGCAGAAGCGTTGGGGCTGCGTAGCAGTACCGTTGGAACTGCGTAGCAGTACAGATTAAGTTTCTAATAGAACACGGGCCGTGCGTTTCCCAAGCGTATGCCATATATAGCGTAGAGACTGCGTAGCAGTCCCGATTGAGTTTCTAGTAGTAGAACACAAGCTTCGCGTGTCAAAAACGTAGGCCATGCGTAGCAGGAGGATGTAGGTCCGGCGAGGAACTGCGTAGCAACAATAGTAGCAGAAGCGTAGGCCCTACGTAGCAGTGTCAAAACCACATAACAACGCTAACGGCATTAGGAAACTAAAAAGGAAACGTTTGTGCCGATTACTAAAGGGAAATAGGATAATGGTAAGTTAAGGGCCGAATATAAATCGTAGGTAACATAAGTTCTGAAGATAATTCTTCAATAGCTAGTTACAAGTTAAATAGATTAAAAACTGCAGAGCTAACCATTTATCATTAATAACATTTTATTTAAAGTAGGTAGATTTATCTCAGTCTTCAATAAGTATATAATGTGTACTTACCTATATTCTTTAGTTTTGAATTTTTAAACATCGCCATCTGTAACATAACTATATAATCTACAGACAAAACGAAAGCCTTGTTCAAAACAAAAACCTTTAAAAAACACAACACTCATTTTTTTGGGGCAGTCGTGTAAAAACATACATTTACATTCTATTACCTCAAATTTATTTTATTGTAAATTTTAAACAGTTTCTTAATTGATTTGAGTAAGATTTTCCATAATTATAATTTTAAATGCTTTTCTACATCTATGGTTTTTGCTAGCTAGAAAACCTTGAAAAAAAATTTTGTTTTTTACTTTGCAACACTGAATCTTCTTCGATTCTCTGTGATCAAGGTCATGTCATATTATAGTGGTCCTAATTTGTGAACTGTTGTGAATATGTTTTGTCTCTTTTCTGCAACATAACAAAGCTATGAAACAACCTCAAACATATAATACTGTCTTCCTCTATCCCGTGTCTTTCTATATGGAAAGTTAATACTTCGCTTCAAATGAAATGAAAGCTAATGGCTGCTGGTACTCTAATGATGAAACAGCTGATATGCGTCTTTTAGTTTCGCTTAAAAACTGGTGTTTTCTATAAATTTATCGATTGAAATTGTTTAGATGAAACGTTATTTGTGTGACAACTTTGTGTGGATATCAGGGTTGGTGCAGTTCTGTTTTAAAATCGATTTTTTTTAAGAGTTCTGTTGTGAGTTTTCTACATTGCTGGCTTTTTCAGATGTCACTGACCATACAGCAAATAATTTTGGATGCTAAACGACTTGCGGGACGTCTCAAAGAGCGCGAGACTGAAGCTGATGCTTTGCTGACCGAGACTCAGACTGCTTACAGACAAATACATACGATGAAACAGGTAGGTTGTTGCAATGTGATACGAGTACATAACAGTGACGCTCATTCTTGTCTATTGTCTGAATACTAAATTTACTAGGCCAAGAACCTACCGGGAATGAGTTTCAGACTAAATAAACCATGGTTCTAAAGAAATTTATGCATTACTAATAGATACAGTTCCATGACCTTGTAGATTGTTTCTCTAGTGTTGTGTAAACAGTTGGCTTTCACATAATGTTATTATCTAGCTTCTAGTAAGCAAAGCTGATCTAATTTGCTAAGATTAAAATGCTATTTTTAAAAAGATAATGTTTATGTAGTTTTCAATTTAATGCTAATAATGAATTGATAAACTAATTAATATAAAGAAAGTTATTTTTTATTCATTTGATGTTAATGAAAGCATAAAAATAAGCATGTAAACAGGCTTTAAATTTTTTTTATGTTGATCAATAAATAATGCTAAACAATTTGTACATGCCTATGTTAACATCCTGCGCAAAACATTTAAGGTGTCTAAGTGAAAGGAATGCTATAGTACTGCTATAAAAAAGATGAGCTGGCAACTTGTCAGTAGGTCTACTCCTAATTGTTGCAATGATATCCTTGGTTCCTGTTTTACACTGTCTACTGTCTTTTTATACATCTTGACTTGCTAGTACATAGAACTTAGACAGGCAGAGTAATTGCCAGAAGCATTAGGATACCCTATAAGTTTAATTAAAATGATGTATTCATTTCCAGGGCCAGTTATGTAACATAGAATAAGTAAATGGAAATGTTGTACATAAGTAATTAATTAACTACACGCTCTACCCTCATATAACAAACTATAAATGATAATATTAATATTATTTGTATCGTATAATTAAATACAACTTATTATACAGGGTTCAAAATATTTATTTAAATTTTTGTGAAATTAACAATAAATATAATTTACTGTAAAATATATAAAAAATATCTAAAATGTAAAAAATATCATCGCCTTCAAGAGGTACCTACCATATTAGGATAGATGACTACATCACAGAATAAAACAAATATAAGGAAGGAAAAATAATTTCATTCTATAATTACTATTTCTGTATAAATAGATTTAGAAGAAATATAAAAAAATTGGTTTACGAGTAATAATCACCAAATAGTTTCTTTTTCCTTATGTGGAGAAAAGAAACTATTTGGTGACTGGTTACTCGTAAACCAATTTTTTCAAAATCATGCAATGATATTGTGGCTCTGAACACTAACAATTTTAAATTTTCTATTAAGGAATGAAATCAGCATAAAAATTACTAGGGAAATCTACTTTGCCTTTGTCAATTTTTTTAATATTCATAAATAACGCTAATGGTTGCTATGTTATGATTATACCAACATCATCAGGATCATCAAATATGAAGGCTGATATGTAGAAATACAGACTATATACTAAAAGTTTAATCTTTCAATTGGATGTTTGTATAGTTTATTTGTAGGCACTCACAATTTGTAATTTCTTATAAAAGAGTAATAATTTATACAATATTCCAGTATAAAGAAGAAGTTGATACTCTGAACGAGGCGTCTCGCGAGCGTCCGCGAGGGGCTCTCATCGCGAGTATCGAACGGGAGTCTCGGCTTATGAGAGACGTACAACGCGAGAACGGTGAGCTGAGGGCAGCCTTGGAAGACCACAGGCGAGCACTGGAACTTATCATGTCTAAGTACCGGCAGCACACTGAGAAGAGAGTATGGGAGTCACGGATAGATTTCACAAATGCTATCAATGAAAAACAGCAAGAGGTATGCTGAAAATATTCAATATTTGAGATGTCACTGATACAACGCTTATAAAAACCTTAGCTGATGTAATCCTGCCAATATCAAATACTATGTTCCTTACTTTTATTGATCTGCCTACCAGGGTAAGCTTTGTAAATCAGTATTTTATTTGTTTGTGCCTAATTACAGTTGATCCGGCAACAAGCAGAGCGGATTAATGAGATGACAAGCATCATGTACAAAGCTGTCACTTTGGATGAAAATGGTGATGCAAGGAAAGAAGAGGAACTCTACCAAAGGCTCATTACAGAAAATAAGGTAGAACTTTCTTATTATAAAACTTAGTGACATTTACATATACTTTATATAAAATTATTAAAACAGGTAGTCAATTTTTTACTAATGACTTTGTTGTCCTAAAATTTCAGGGTTTGAGAGAGATGTTGGATCTGTCGAGGAGATACGGGTCCGACCGTCCTTGTGTGCCGTCAACAGAAGACAAGGATGTGCAGACGGACGGGCCACCGCTGACTGGAGCGTGACGGCCCGCGCCCGATCCCTGCCGCCTGTGAACCGGCGACGGCAGCCCCAGAAATGCTGCCTCGCCGCGACACTCTTATAGGTAGACAACACACCTCCTGTCCGCACATTTGAAACCTTACAGCACGGACTCTTGTACTCGATAGTGTGTACATACTTACTTAAGTAACTACGTAACTCATGTGTCCAAATCCTTCAGAAGCTTAGATGCCGTACCAATGGGTATAACGTGTAGATGTTGACTCTAATATTGTATTGTTCAAATGTTAAGTTTGCAGCTGCTACATTATGACGGCAGTGTGCAGTCTTATTCAGTGACAATGTTCGTCTTCGATGGTATCCTATGCAAATGTCGGGCTTCTCGCCCCCTCATTATATTACAGCAATCTTAAAACGTATTGAATGTCGGTTGGCTGACTGTAATACAGTTGTATATACGACTGTGACGCACTTGCTGTGATAAGACTAGCAAGATATCTTCCACTTACTACTAGTACTTACTGTCCATGTTATGTGGTGCATCTATAGTTGCAAAATGTGATCTTGGAACGAACTATGTCAGATGTGCAGGCAGGGTTGTCATGATTTGCTAACAACAGTCACCGTTCCAGTATACAACATGTATTTTATTGTTACTCACAGGTTTTGGATCTAACGTCTTTTGACATAACGTACCTTTCAATTTCACATTTATTTTAAAAATGTGAGTGTTACAAATTAAATACAGCGAAAAACTACAATGTAGCTATTAAACATTTGGTTTCTCCCTTGGTTGTATTTGATGTTAAATATTATAAATAGGAATATATTTAAATGGCATTTCCAGTTAGAGCTCATGTTATTTCTATTAAAGATGAAATGTATCGTGTTCACACTACGTCTCTAGTAATAATGCCATTTTGTGAAACCAAATCACTTGATATGGCAAAAACTGTGATCTTTAGTATTGCGCTGTTAAGTTGTAGATTGTTTCATTAATTGTGCTTAATGTCTAAAGACTCAACCACTTATTAGAAAACATGATGATAAAAATCATACATGCCTTCATTTATCTTTGATTCATATAATATTAGGAAATTAATTAATTATTATCTTCTTATTACTTATAATAATAAATGCTTGCAACATCATGGCATGTGTGGTTGGTATTCTGTTCTTTTTTTATTACAATTTATAGATATATATTTATCTCAATACATAATCTATGATTTAATTGTAATACTCGATGTGTACCTACCAATATTATTATGTTTTAAATTCTAGTAAATGTACTTTGTTTAGCATGTTATAATGATATTAGACTTCTCGAATTTCATTTAGAATTAGAGAAACTGTAACTTTAATTTGTCATTGCAGTGCTCTTACGACCGCCAGGAGTAGAATGTAATGGGAATGGTCGTAGCAAGTATTATCATTACCTAATCACATGTTTACTAGTCAATTCATACGAACAGGTCAAGTACTGTATTTACACTGCATTAGATATTATAATATTTTGTCTCATGTTGTTGAATTGTAGTTAAAATAGAGAAATACATCACTGATGTGATTTTTGTGCGTGCAGGCTGTCTGCTATACTATACATCAGTAAAGTATTACTTGAATATGCAATATTTTTTCATGTAATTTAGCAGGATCGGCTTTGAATGTTAGCATAATGGTAGAAGTCGTAGGCGAGTCTTTGTAGGGAAATTCGTAAATTCTTAATACTGCCAGAGGCAAACACAAGCAATATACTATAAACTGTTACAATGTAAGTCATCTTTATTGACGCGATTCACTTCATGATCATTCATTTTAGTGTACAATAAGGTAGCCGTGCTTGTCTTGCATTTCATTGAAAAAATTATAGGGAATACTTACTGATTTACAGAGTAAAGTACATACCTTCGATAATTAAAAGCATTGGAAGGTTCATTCTAGAGGTTTAAACTCTTAGTTATTAGAAAAATGTAATTGTTATCAAATAAACCATTGCCTTATTTTCCACTTTACCTGGTTGTGTGGTTTACTTCGTTAGTAGAACAATTTAACCTATCACCAATAAAAATTTAAATAAAATTATTCTATTATGTTCATATGTTCTTTAAGTAGTAAATAAGTAACCTTGTTAAGATAAATTTAAGAGTGCTTACTTGTGTTTGTAAACTGTGTTAAATGGTCATGAATGGCCGACACACATACACTAGCACAAATAGCAAAATAATAATTAATTGCTTTCATTTGTCGATCATCAAGTTATAGATGATCATTATAAAAACCAATAATAACATACCATTATAAAAATTTACGATAAAACAATTTTTGAAGGAAATGAGAGATCTTTGTTGGAGAACTATTTTTACAGTTAATTAGATGTTAAATTATATTTTAAGGATCCTCATAATATGGCTCCAGAATAAGAAAAATATAATAATTCGTATAAATATATATTATTGTATGTTTCTTAAAATGTACACGCTTGTATGAGGTTTAAAAGTAAAAATAAAAACACATGTAGTTGAAAAAACGTTTAGATGTTTCTGCTTAGTTATATGCATTTATATTATACCTCAATATTGAGAATATACCTCCTGAATATTTGTTATAAACTAGATGGTTTCATGACGAACCTATAATGTGCTAAAATGTTTAGTTAGAAGCAATTCTTATTATGAAAAAATCTAAGTGATAAATCCAGTCCACTTGAGACTTGTAATGTGTTTCATATCTGGCAATGCCGATTAAATTGGCACAATGTTTTGGGAGACATAGATACCTCTATTAAAGCAATAATTGTAGAGGTCACTAGTATTTTCTGCTGTAGAACAACACTGTAGAGCAAAAATGATTAATGTATGTTTAATTAAAAATGTAATTGATAATTATATGATATAAAATCTACATTTTTCTTTTTATTGTAATATTTTTAATATCCTATTATATTCCCTTCCCCTTTGTACAAGTTTTGTGGATTTGCAATAAAAAACGAAAATAAAGAACATCAGTTTTATTATCTACAAATAGTTTTAAATTTTTGTTATAATTTAATGTCAGAGAAAAATTGTTAGAGAAATATTGACACATTACTATTAGGTATGTAATTATGTATGTAACAATATTTTGGGACATGATCATTAACAGTATCAAATTAGCACTATATTTTATTTATTATGTTACAATCCTGGCTGAGTTCACAGTTCACTTGAGTCCATTCCTTACACTTTAAGTAAACAAACATTAAGTCACAGGCATATACAAGTAAATAATAATCTAGTCTTTCTACAAGTAGCTAATCAGATACAATTATGTACAATTTAAACAGGAACTTTTAAATAAAACCCATAATTGTGACAAAGCAGTATATTTGACAATCTTAATGTAACAACTCTATCTGAAACCCAGCTATGCAAAATGCACCATTCAGATGTAACTTATGGATCATACCCTCGTCTGGGTGTAGTCTGTGGGGAACTTGAAGGAGTGCTGCCCAATAGCCTGGATGTTTGGCAGCAAACCTGCATTTGGTATGATGTTCCATGACAGGGTTAGGGTAACGTTGCTGTGTCCCCTGGAAATTAAGAAAAATAGATTAATACACCATCACACCTGTATTCCCTGAAGGGTTAGGCAGAGGTATCCCAATGTACACCCACAGTTCGCCGGTATGTTTTTAGGTCCCATGTAATAGGGGGTGAGCCTATTGCCATTAATTATTACTTTACTCTTAACATTGCATTATGGGGTAAATGTGGGGCCAAAACAAAAAGTATCCAATACTACTAAAGCATCTTGCAGCTAGTTCATTGAGTATTACAAATAATATTGTTGTTTAGCATGTTAGCTGTCTAATATTCAGAGGGTATGTAACATAAATAATAGAACTCACTTCAAACCATTTCCATCATCCCAGAAATAGTATTTAGTGTTCATGTTCTTGAAGTCCAAGAGAGCATTTTCACCTCTGAGGATGATTTTATCCCACAATACAACCTGATTTAGTTCATTATTGGGTGTGATGTACTCAGCAGTGAGGTAAAGGAACAGTTGCTTTACGTTCCAGTTGAACAGGTGAGAGAGATCCGTCTTCAGATCGAAAGTTAGGAAACCTAGATCATTTCTTTCCCTTGATGCTCCATAATCTGGTACGTTTTTACTGTGGAAATTTATGGGTTTATATTAAGTTAAGTGATTAACAAAAGGGAATAAAAGCACTAAATATGTTTTGAATACTTACACAACTACTTTTACTGTGTTCATTTGAGCTGCAGTCCTGTAATCCACGGTTAATGTGGACAAAAAACATAAAAAGGTTAGACATGCTAGTACGCTCAGTGTGTACGTCAGTATCGCATTCCCTCTCGTCAACACGGAGTACATTTTTACTTTATGTTTTTGTTAGCTCCTAACTTTAAATTAAAATAATTATGCAGCGGTGGCATAGAAAATCACTGCTGGAGGAGTTTTTAAAATATCGTTTGACGTTGCTGTCGTTTTGCTGACTGAATGACAGATCGGACACGTCACAAAATTCGTCAGAATACAGATACCTAAATGAATCGTTTATTTTCTTACTTCCAATAGAATTAGTAGATTTTTTAAAGGTTTTAGTAAAATAAAAATAAAAAGTTTTGTTTACGATGTAACGATCATTTCAAGCATTAATTATTTAGTCTCAAAAAGATTTACAATGAACATTATAATGCAGCAAGTCCATCAGGCCCAATGATAAGCAAAATATAAAATATCTTGCTACTTTTCATAGCAGTTATGTTAGTTGCGAATAAAACCACCGGTACGGATAAGCTTGAACAATGCACACACAAAAACCCATGAAAGAATCATATTATTTTAGTAACCGTGGAACACAAAAATGATAGATCTTTATTAAATTACGATTGTTTTGATGAATCGTATGATTTACAAAACCTCATAAGGATTTTATTAGTAAATTTTGGTCATGGACTATAAACATGGCTGCTTCGGTAGTTTAGTTAGGTTGTCTCGACATCGATTAAGGTGCCCTTTCGCGGCTTGTTTCGTACTCATTTGTAAGGGCAAGTAATTTTAAAATGGACCATCTCTACCTCTTCTTAGAAGGCTTCGTTTGTAGGATTTTCTCATTCTAGTTGGATAGGGAGTCATTCATTCAAAAGACTTGTAGTTTGTAAGTTTTAATATCCCATGTTTGGGCCATCATGTACTCATAAAAGAATTACATCTTCATTATAGGTAGGTTGCTTAAGTCCGTATGTAAAGTATAGGGCCTGTACTTGGGATACTTCCTTGTGGCGCACCAGAAAGTACTATTATGCACATGTTAGAATTTACTTTGTTAAACAAGACCTCCTGTAATATAGTTTTCAAAAACATGATTCCGTCGTGTAAAATAGAAGTCCGGGAGCGATTTTTCTATTTTAAATACAGAAGTCCACACGCCAACCTTGTTAAAAGCTTGTCCAAGAATAGAAAAATACTAAGTAGTATTTTTTTCTATTCAAAGGTACAGACCCCTACATATCAAGCTATACATTTCCAATAATATACAATTAAATCAATATACAATGAACAGTCTTTTTTAAATATGTTAGTAAATGTTTAATTATATTAGTGTTAGTATAAGTTTGTTTTACCAAAATCTGAATTAAATATCATAACTAAAGCAACAAGAAGGATAAATATAATGTTTAAATGCGATAGAAAAGCGTTATTGCAGGGTACACCTCCTGGGACTGAGCGGCAGAAACAGGCCCTGGTGACAAAACTACCATTTCTTTGTTCGTAACAACCATTGGTTATCGCATTCCCGTCGGTGTCAACAGCTCGTGTGCACATATATGTCGAATTGTCAACTGCAATGAAAAAAAGAGCATTCATATTCTGTGACGACTGGTTACGTTATCATGTATCCCATGATTTAGGTATTAGTAAACCAATTGATAAGCTCCAAGTATTTTTATTTTCCTTGATCTTCTATTTCACATAACATACCATTACGCCTGTATTCCCCGAAGAGTTACGCAGAGGTGTACCAATGTACACTCACAGTTCGCTGATATGTTTAGGGCTCATGTAATAGGGGGCGAGCCTATTGCCATTAACCGGGCACAAATCCTAACTCCGAGCAGATATTATATTTCCTTTGATTATGTATTATGTAATTTAGGGAAACGTCTTTGTATAATATCGTATAAAAACACCCCTGTACTGACATATGTGCCTATTTCAGCGCCTTGTACAAGCAACCCGTTGCTATTCTTGTCTTTAAACCAAGACATTGGGCTGAGAAAAAAATAATAAAGAAAAAAATAGAACTCAAAAGAGGTGTTAATTCCTTCGAGGATACGTGCGTGCTTGACTTTGTTGTGGACGCTGCCGTCCCTCAGGGATCTAAAGGTAATATTTACCATGTCCATCGAAATAATATGTGTACTGAGCGCATACGTCATTGTTGGCTAAAATACATGAAGCATTTCCCAAGTGGTTCCGCCAAATGTAGTCAACATCCGGCCATGTCCCATCATCTGAAGTAATTAAATAAAATCTTGTAAAAATTAAGTTACATAGTAAATTATGTATGTACACTCAACAAAGCTATTTGGTATACAGGCGGCTTACTTGCATTTACTTTAAACAATGTTCTAAGTGTGCTGAGCGGACAATTATTTTACATCACTGTTTTAGGTGTGTCATAAGCTTAAAAAACTTATTACGCATACAATAAAAATGAATTTTGGCAGTGTAGTAGAAAGACGAATAATTTTGCCTGTATACCAAATGGTTTTGTTGACTGTACATTGGGGTTATTATAAATGAATTAGTACTTTTATCAAAATAGTAAAGTAAACAATCGTGGATAATGATAACTTTAAGCTACGTCTTTGGTTATTGCTCTGCTCTCGTGTGTCGTAGCGTGATATTATATCTATAACCCTATATTTCTATAACTTTCCTCGATAAACGGGCTATAATGCAAAATTATATCTGAGATTAGTGCGTTCATCAAAAAAAAACTACAGCTTTATAATATGATAAATGTAGATGTTACGGAACCTATTGTCAGAATAAGCTAAGCCCATAAACCTATAGCCATAGCAACTTATAGGCATTATTAGCCCATATAAAATGAAATTATCACCATAAAAAAAGGATTTATATGGCTATCTATATTTTATAAACTTACACGAGACGACGAGTGGTTCTACGCAGGGAACCCCACTGGAGAGGCGCGTCGCGTCCTGACACGTAGCGTTCAGAAATATACTGTCGTTATTCCATCTGGGACCCAGCCAAGTGAAATGGTAGCATCGAGACACAAGGGTGGTAGAGCTGCTAGTCGTGGTTTCTGTGTCAGCGTTGTTTGCAGCTATGAATACTGCACCTGAGTTTAGAGAAGTATAACGCGTGTAAATGACATTTCATGGATTCGAAAGTTATGTTATTATGATTCATCCATCATTGTTGGCATTTTAGTTTTGTAAGTTTTAATAGTTTTGTACGGTTTTTACGAGTTTTTAAAGATTGTCTTGTGTAAGTAGAAATGTAGGTACATACAAAAAAATAAATGTAGGTATAATGGCAGCTACGTAGAATAATAAGTAATAGGTATGCATGTTTATTTAGGTTAGTTTTGCAATTCCATTGTTTTGCAAAACTGCAATCCGGACTTTTGTTTGTGTGATTTTTATAAATCCTACATCTATTCTGTAATCAATACATAAAAAAACTTACATGACACGATGATGCCAATAGAAATTATAAAATAATTTTGAGACATTTTTCAAGTCTTTTTTTTTTGTCCAGTAATGGACATCAATAAAACAAGATAGATAAGACTGGAGATGATTGATTTATTGATTCTTCTGAACACACACAACACTATATCTTGAAATCATTGCAAAATAAAACAAGTTTATTGTTCACTCCACGTTACTGTTTATTGTTTATCGACGAGGATCGCTAAACGTCGACTGATTCCTTATCAAAGTAATTTAATCTTTGTTAATATTATCATTATTATTCATTGCCGGTAAATTGGGACTGATTTTATTTGATAAGATACAGTGATATTTTAAGTCGCATAACTTGATATCATCAATATTTTAAATTTCGTGCACTACACTTACATTGTTATCTAGAGTGCTAGAAACACGTCATACGGATGTCCGAAAAACACTTGTGTGACAATAGTAGATTGACGTCGCTATAGGGTAGGCCTGGACACGCCAGCCGCCTGCCCTAAGACTGGCGATTCATAAGGCTAACGCGGTGTCCTGCGTGAGCGACGAATGCGACGCGGCACGATGCAATGCGACGCGATGCTACACGCGACAAGTGTCCTACGTGATTTTCGTCATTACTTCTCGAATCATGGAGAAGTACAGTACAATTTTGCATTTAGATTGTGTCATGCTACTTTCTGGCCGCGCCACAAAGAATATCGAAAATCGGGAGAATTGGGGTTATTAAGAATAAACCCGCGTTTTGTTAGGTCTTTGGTTACTGTTCCGCTTCCTTTAGTCGTAGCGTGATGTTTATCTACTTGAATTACTCTATCTGTTGATTATAACCCGTTGGTTGCGTAGTTTAAAGGATCTAAGCGTACAGACGGCGGGAAGCGGCTTTGTTTTATACTATGTAGATGTATGACAGTTCGGGGCAAATGGGCCTAAAGTACCCATGCAGAATTAACCAACTGTATGTTCATTCAAGTTGATAGTTACTTTAGTTAGTTATTGGAACGCCCATATTCACTAGTGAATGAACTTTTACGACATCAGTAAGTTTGTGAGGCAATATTTTGGTCGCTGGGCCGTAAAAGTTGAGTAAGGAAACGAACATTAGGAGGATGGGTCGATTAGCTTCGTATTGCATTATTGCAAAGTATAGTAGGTACTTAAATTTTTCCTAACTCAATATGAGTTGAGAGGCGACTAACAAAAGAAATTTATAGTGCAGATGTGAGTGGCAATTCAGAGAGGGGACGCCCTAGAAAGACCTACCCTGGCCTTATTGGTGAGGTTTTTGTAGGTGCGCAGTACTCGTAACCGGCGTGCTCGTATGACCAGATGTATCACCATGGACGAGGCGAAAGGAGTATGTAGGGATCGTAGCAGGTGGCGTTCGGTGGTTTGTGCCTACCCCCATGGGAGAAAGGCGTGAGTTTATGTATGCATATATGTATGTCAATATAAGTCTGTAGTGGAAAAATACGTTTTACATAGTAGTCTTTAAGAAACATGTTTGTGTACCACGTACAGTTTGTAGATCTTTTCGGTACCAATATATTAGAAAGAAGCCTTCACAAAGGCACATTGTCAATTTGCATGACAGTACGGCAAGCGAGACCCGCAGAGCGGGCGGTGCATGCCAAAATGAAATTATTCCCCGGTCCCTCTCCCTATCGGCGAACGTTAAGCCGATTTCATCTAACCTCGTTCAATCAGCGAGCACTGAAGCCGAATGCACTTGCGCAGATTTTTACCAGAATGGATAGAGTGCAGTACATTTTTTAACAATTTATTTTAGGTAAGTAGCTATGTTCATTAAGTTTTATTGCAGTGTCTCTCAATTTTTTTTAAATTTACTACTATTTTATTGTTATCTTATTTTTAATTGGTAGTTCATTTATTTATTAATTTATTTATGAATACTTAACCTAAACTTAAAAATATTATTTAAAATTAATATAAAGTGCCCTTTTGGGTACTTAATTGCCGCATTGACAGTTATGTGGACGAGTTTTTTGATACACTTGTGCTTCCTCCTTTATTTATGTTTTATAAATTGTTGGTTCATACTTTGTAATTTAATTATTATTTATACATTTCGTATTTCATACTTCAATATTAAACAGTAGTCTGTAATAGATTTTTCATTTTTGAACAATTTTAAGTTTCCAATAAACTCCTACCACAAAATATACAGGGTGTAAGTATTTGTCCGTTGCATTGTGTATTGTGAAGACTCGAAGAGTCTTGTGTTTGTGTGACACTGGGCGAGAGGTGCAAGCTTTATATTTCCCGCCAACAGCAAGGCACACAACATGGTCACCAGCGTCTAAAAGGATAGAATAATATACCACTGGACAATATTTGCTTTGAAGTTGCTTCAACGCATTTGTTCGTGGCAATTTTTATTGTCTTAGTGTATTTTGAAATGCTGTAAATATTTTTCACGTTTTTATTGGGTAGTTGACAGCTGACACCATTAGCCAATAATTCCGGGACACAAATAGCTCATTCATTTTCAATGAATTGTAAAATATGATTTTTAGTTGTTTTGTAACTGCCTAGGTAGCCTAGTGGTGCTGAGTGCAACTGCTACGCTAGAGGTCTTGGGTTCGATTCCCAGGTCGAGCAAAAAGTTATTGGGTTTTTCTATGAAATTCTCAGTAGCAGCTCGGAGTTAGGATTTGTGCCCGGTTAATGGCAATAGGCTCGCCCCCTATTACATGGGACCGAAAACATACCGGCGAACTGTGGGTGTACATTGGTACACCTCTGCCTAACCCTCCGGGGAATACAGGCGTGATGGTATGTTATGTGTGTTATGTTGTTGTAATAAATAAATAGTTACTCAATCGAGTCGATAAATAATTTGGTATAGCGATACAAAATCTTTGGGGGCATCGTTTTTTGGCAATTTAAGAAGAGTATGTTAATTGATGAGTGGTGTCAACTATCCAATTATCTTTTTCAACATAAAAAGGTTATCCCTCAGCCTAATGAACTTTTAATACCTCAACAATTTGAAAGAGACAATATAACGGGGCTCAGTAAAATTTACAATATAATGAGCCCTCTGTTGTAGACAAAAACAATACCACATCTAAACAGACACATGCCCATATGAAAGGTATAGACAGATTACTGATAAAGGTATGAGTATTCGAAACCTGATAACATGACAAGCAGACAATAAGCCTTCATCGGCAGACCCTCCATCACTTGCTATATCTAAGTATGTATAGTTTGTTCTGTAGAATAGATAATTATGAATAGTGGTCTGACATTCCGTGTATAATAGCGATGAAATATATTGAGTCACAATAAGTCTCTTGGTATTTCAACTGAATTTTATAGTTGTAGTAAGAATCTCAGTCGTGGTGAAGGCCAGGTGGATAAGGCGCTCGCCCCTGTTGCGCAAGGCTGAGGGTTGCATGGGCAAGTACCAATGTGCCTTTTTCTATTTCATATGTACTTTCTCAGTCAATCTTGAACGTCATTGACATCGGTGACAGAAACATCGTGAGGAAACCTGGGCTTATATTTGACTACCTATACCTATAACTACCTCGGTAGCCTAGTGGTGCTAAGCGCGACTGCTACGCTAGAGGTCTTGGGTTCGATTCCCAGGTCGAGCAAAAAGTGTTACCGGGTTTTTCTATGAAATTCTCAGTAGCAGCTCGGGGTTAGGATTTGTGCCCGGTTAATGGCAATAGGCTCACCCCCTATTACATAGGACTTGACATAACGTCGAACTGTGGGTGCACATTGTTACACCTCTGTCTAACCTTTCGGGGAATACGGGCGTGATGGTATGTCTTCGCTTACAAAGGTACAGCTCCATTTTTGATAACTTGCTTGTTCAGAGTGTTCGTTCCTCGCATGAAATCTTTTCCATGTATAATAAAATTGATTAAACGCTTTTGTTACAACTTGCATAACTATCAGTCTCTCGGAATTTATTGTTTGCTATTTGAGGAAACTTCGTGTGCGAAATTTTTAACAGCGTGTCCTACAAATATTATGCTGGAGTTTGTTTTATTGCTAGATTTATAATAATTTACTTCTATGATGTTAGTCGTGTGCCGTGTCTTTGATATAAGAGTGTAGAGGTACTCTTCATACATATATGCATAAACACATACCACCTCGCATGTATTCCCTGAAGAGTTATGCAGAGGTGTAACAATGTACACCCACAGTTCGCCGGTATGTTTAGGTCCCATGTAATAGGGGGTGAGCCTATTGCCATTAACCGGGCACATATCCTAACTCCGAGCTGCTACTGAGAATTTCATAGAAAACCCAATAACACTTTTTGCTCGACCTGGGAATCGAACCCAAGACCTGTAGCGCAGCAGTCGCGCTTGGGACCACTAGGCTACCGAGGCAGTTAGTTATATGCATAAACTCACGCCTTTTTTCCATGGGGGTAGGCAGAAACCACAAAACGCCACCTGCTACGATTCTTACGTACTCTTTTCGTCTTGTACGCGTTCACACATGGCATGGTCATACAAGCACGCTGGTTACGAGTACTGCACAACCGACCTTTCTGAAAAACCTCACTAATACAATACTTTTCCTTGTAGTAATAGCAATATAACATAACAAACATACCATCACGTCTGTATTCCCCGAAGGGTTAGGCAGAGGTGTAACAATGTTCACCCACAGTTCGCCGGTATGTTTAGGTCCCATGTAATAGGGGGCGAGCCTATTGCCATTAACCGGGCAAATCCAAACTCCGAGCTACTACTAAGAATTTCATAGAAAATATAAATAAATATACCATCACGCCTGTATTCCCCGAAGGGTTAGGTAGAGGTGTAACAATGTACACCCACAGTTCGCCGGTATATTTAAGTCCCATGTAATAAGGGGCGAGCATATTGCCATTAACCGGGCACAAATCCTAACTCCGAGCTGCTACTGAGAATTTCATAGAAAAACCCAATAACACTTTTTGCTCGACCTGGGAATCGAACCCAAGACCTTCTAGCGCAGCAGTCGCGCATAGGACCACTAGGCCAACGAGGCAGTAATAGCAATATACTGCGTTTGATAATGCTTCTAAACGTGTCAAGCTGATAGGACACGACTTGTTTCTTTTTGTGCTAAATACGAAAACTTTGTGAAATTATTCTGTATATCTATGCTAAGCGCAAGAATCAAGAACGGGTGGTCTTCTTCTGTTGTGTTTTGAAATTTCCCGGACAAGGTTAATCTATCTATACTTATAATAAATCTGTAGAGAGGTCAATTCTGTACATGAAATATATTTCCAAAATAACTATCTGGGGGTGATTAGGGATCGATACTGATGCCAAAAATGCAATCAGTAAAATTTTTGTCTGTCTGTCTGTCTGTCTGTCTGTCTGTCTGTATAACCGCTATAGAAACAAAAACTACTCGACGGATGTTAACGAAACTTGGTACAATTATTTTTCATACTCCTGTACACATAGGATATAGTACACCACACATACACATATACATACACGGACATAGGTTATAGTATACTTTTCATCACGCTACAATCAATAGGAGCAGAGCAGTGAAGGCAAATGTTGGGAAAACGGGAGAAGTTACTCCATTTTTTAAGCTTCCGTCGCGTGTGCAACCTTAATGGTTAAAGCTACACAGAAATCATGTATGACGGAAATGTTCTCCTTAAAATTATATAAAAAATATCCCACGACAGCATATGTCTATCTTTTATGGTTGACTCACAATATCACGTGTAACTCCCGATAGCTTAGCAGTTCGAAGCTTTCTGATTATATTTGTCTACTCTTACTACAAGCTGACGGAGTCGCGGGCACAGCTGTCAATAATAATATTGTGCGGTTCCGTATTGCGATGTTTTTCAACAGTATTGTAGATTGACATATTATATTTCCCTACTAAAATATGAAAGTTAATCTGTCTGTTACATCAAAACCACTGAACCGTGAGGTAGGACATAGGCTACTTTTTTTTACGAGAAACGACGGAAACGCGGACGAAGTTGCGGGCAACAGCTAGTATGAAATATTTTTAAAAAATCCGCTGGAAAAGTCGAAAATTTGTACCCGTGGCAAGCCGGATAGGTTTGCTAGTCTATAATAGATACGTTGTCATACGTAAGTATCAGTAATCATGGATTGAAATATTGGCAACTTCGACTACATATTTTCCTCTCGTTCGCAATAAGTTCTTTATCAACGAGTGTAATCCAAATGGGGTAAAGTAAATAATTTTCTCCAACTGTACCAGTCCCTTGGGGATATTAAAAAATTACGAGGGTTTCCAAATAATGAAAAAGTATAATTTCAAATTTTAGGTTAACTTATTAAGTTTACAAAACAGCTTCCATTAATCTTAGTTTCATAACTTAAAGGTCTCTTTGTTTCTTTCGGCGCCCCTGCTTAGTATGAAAACGGCTTTAATTAAGATATCATGGGAAATAAACCTTTCAACTCTGTGAAATATTAGTCTCTGGATCTTGAATAAATTGGTTTTTTTTTCAGTTATATAATATGCATGTATTAGTTTTATTACTATCTCATGTGTCATGTTTTACCTATAATCTATACTAATTTTATAAAGCTGAAGAGTTTGTTTGTTTGGTTGAACGCGATAATCCTAGGAACTACTGATTAGAATTGAAAAAAAAAAATTGTGGTGGATAGTTCATTTATCGAGGAAGGCTTTAAGGCTTTTTTTTTTTTTGGTGGGTGGGAAATCATCAAATAACTTCTCCCGCCCTGGGCGGGGCGGGAGGGAGTGTCAGACTTTTACTGACTAAAACCCACCCATGTTCCTTCTTGTGCCCTTTGCGTTCCGGGGGTGCGGTATCTCTTGCGAACAACCCATAGCCCCGGCAGGCATCGGCCCTCAGTGGCCCCCTCCTTTTGCTGACATCTCTTGGAGGCGCGCGTGGAACACGAACGCGCCGTCGACACGGCCTGTCGTTATGCAACGTAAGGACGGTGAGCTACCCATTGATCACCGTCCACAGGCCCGTATCTACGGTGGCCGGGAGTCGTCTCGCGGCTCCCGACGTCCGGAGCGTCTACCGCGGCGGCTGGGACGGGAGAACCGCTGTCTCAACCGTCCCGCCGCCTCCTTCTCAAGCATTACTGCCTCGCAGAAGAAGGCGACTGCATCCCATTCCCTCTCGCTCCGGACCATGGCTTGCACCAGGGCCGGACGCGAGAGTTCGCCGCCGCCGATGGCCGCCACGAGGACTCGGCGATGCTCCGCCCAAGCGGGGCATACCGCCACGGTGCTCCACCGTGTCCTTGGGGCGGGCCGTGTCCGGTGAGGACCTGCGTCAGGCCGTAGGTGAGGGCGCCGTGGCGCCTCTCCAGCCACTCCTCAAAGAGGGGACTTACCGCCTCTATTAAGGCGTGCCCAATAACATCACGCTACGACACACGAGAGAGGAGCAGTGACCAAAGACGTAACTTAATGCGGGTGAGAAAAACCACGCGAACGAAGCTATAAAATATATTATGCATCCCTGTCTTAATTTCTTAAAAAATAATAGCCACTGTAAATTTGTTTTTGATTTCTAGCATCTTGTAGATTTATGGTTTCAATAAACATACGTACCTACCTAAAAAGATGAAGGTTCGGTTGATAATATCATACTATAGAAACCGCCACGAGTCGTGGGCACAAGCGTCAAGTTCATTTTTAAGTTTTTGGGTGCCGACTGATGGAAAAATCCCGTGCAGCGACGGCACCCCAAAAACCCAGGAAGGACTCGTGGCGGCTGCAATGCCATTGTGTCAAAACTAGCTTTTGGGTACCTGGCAATATGGTTTTGGTAATAATTACGGTCGTTCACCTACTGAAGTACAGTGTACCGCTTACCAACTAAAACTTCACGTTTCCTCCTGCTATCATGAGCTGGGAGCCTGGTATTTGCATGACGCATGATTCGTGTCTCTGACTGGAAGTACAGTGTACCTATTGCGGTTTGAGAATTCATATTTTTCAATGTATTAAAAGCTCACAAAGTTTTGAAACTTTGCGTACCCGGGTATGTTATATGACAGTTGAATGGACTAGTGATGGTGGTGTTTGGGGATGAAATTAAAGCACGAAACCAAAGTTTGCTATTTATTTGTTTAATAGTATGGAACCCTTTATTCTAAGCAATACATGTACAAAAGTATAAAATACATTCTTGGAAGCTATCTACAACTATAGCTATAGGTAGGTTTACAGTTATGTACAAGAGTACTAATCATAAATAATAATTATTTACAAAGCAATTACTGAATACAAAGTAAATTGCGTTACATATTATCTCAACTACACGTCGGTAAACATTACCTCCACGTACCGTTCACAAGCGAACGCATCGCGTAGCGCCGAGCTCACAAAACTATAAGAAATACAACTTCAGAGTTTTCATGTTTTCACAAAGGCTATAAATCCCACCGTTCTGCTGCTTTTGCACTGTTTACTGTTCACCTACTCGCAATACAGTTTATCACGTGCACTACAACAACGCATTCACAGTTTAAAGTTTCGTTACTCGTGCAAAAGTTACGTGTTATCATCACATACACTAGTGAACACAATTTTTAACTTATAGACCGCACTTATTGATTTTACATGCTATATTTACTGGTCTATCCTACGTATGGGAAGGGTGCGAATGGCGGCTGGTAGTATCCAGGGTACCCAGGAGGCGGGGCAGTCGGCTGCACCGCAATCGATGACGTCACGTACGACGTCACCACTGTGGGCACAACTTGAGTGGTGAAGAGAGTTGTGTACACCGTCTTCGCACCAAAAGTTAACTTCAGAACTTGACTATTAGTAGCTGTAACTTCTGTGTTTACAACGACTGGTGTCGATATAAGGGAGAATTGTTGAGGGAACAGCGGGTTGATCGTTTGCAAAGGTAGCGCGGGAAGACTGCTGGTTCCAATTTCGTATTCAGTTTTGGTAATGGTTGCTATCGGTCTAGATATAGTACTTTGAATTGTGTTCTTTCCGTCAAATAATGGAATAACATGGGACTCATAAATTGTTTCGTACTTCAGAACTGGTTTCGATGTGGTTACGACATCAGGGATTTGAGCAGCGGCCGCTGGATTCAGCAATCTCAAGAGAGCCAGTTGCTGAGCTTGTTCTGGAGTCAACGCAGGAGTGGGTGGGTTGGGAGATTCAGTAACATGGTTGCCTTTGTTTTGACCATGAGCTTTCTTTAGTCTTAGGTGGTTTTCATGCATTCTGTATTTATCTACTTCAGTAAGATCAAAGTCTGATCCGATGTTTGCGAGGTCGAGATCCGGTGGGAACACGCGTCGCGGAACACCGTCTTCATCTTCATTACTATCTCCAAAGTCTAACTCCAGATGCAACTCGGAACCAGCCTCGTCCAAGCGGCTATTAAATTCTTTAAGAGTTTTGCTTGGAATGAATTGGAAGAAATCCATAGGGGGCAATGTTTTAGTCGCTGTGACGAATCTAGTGACTTCATAAGTTTGGATGAAAGTTAGGCTACTAGTCAAGTTAACGTCTCTCACTACGGGTAAAATATGTGTTTTCAACATGTGCTGTGTTGTGCTGAATGTTTCGGTGATGGTTTCTAGCGGCGGCGTTTCCATGTCTGAAGATAATGTTATGGCAGGTAGAGTAGCTATACTTGAGTCTAAGAGATTATGATCCTTTTCATAAGGAGATGCTGTCGCTAATATGTTTTCTGTCAACGGTTCGTTGAGAGAACTTTGCGAATTGATTGCCAACGTGGGTTCTATACGCTTTTCAATTGTAGAAGTTACAGTAATAATACGAGTGTTTTTGACACGTCCAACCTGAAAATAATAATACGGGTGTTAAACTAGTTCCATTACAATAAAAAATAATGTAAATCTAAACAATAATTACCTGGAATGTGTAAGGAGACCTGATAGTAGCAATTTCATAGTAAACATCTCGGAAATCAGCGGGAGTCGATATTTCAACTTTCAAAGTTTCAACGGGCGGGGGTTTCTCAATAGAGTTGTCGTCGGTGTCATTTTCAAGGAGTGTACCAGGGCCACTTTGCGAACCTGACAGTTCTAAATCATTATCAGACCTTGCTTGTGGAGATATATCGTTGTTATCGTCAAGAAGCGGATTTGAATTAGGCGTTGTTTGTTGTTCGTCATCAGTATTTTGTTTGCGAATGGTCACTTTAGGCTTTGGACTTGTTTTGTACTGCCAGCGGCCAGAACCCGGGGCACGGTTCAATTTAAATTTGTACACACTGGTAGAAGCAGCTGGTGTCACTTGTTCAACAGGTGTGGGTTGAACTCGAGGTTTGAATCCACGTTTTGATTGGTTGTCGTTGTTGCTCTGGGGCGTCACAGTCGTCTTATGTCCAGAGTTACGATTGCTTTTTCTTCTGTTTGTAAATGATGAGGTCGCTGTTTCACTGAAAACAGAGACGGTTGCCAGTTGAGGCGAATTCACGGGTCGACCAAACCGTGTACTGAAAATAAAATCATTTACAATTGCCGATGATCACAATCATATTAATACAGTTTTATATGAAGAAGATGAAGGTATAAATGATAGTTTATTTAGTTAAATAAGAGCAGTAAGCTTGAATATCATGCAAACGGAATTTTCATCTATTTAGACAGGATAGTCGGCAATAGTACGACGTTCGTATGTGCATGTTATATCTTAGAGTTAATGCATGGTTTAAATGTTATGGATCCTGTACATAACGACTAATTAGGCCAAGCTTAAGTACGTACATCGGGTGTAATAAGACATTTAATGAAGCCTAAAGTTACGTGTTCCTTCCATTATTCTTTCTTCTGGACCATACCTGGGAATCTTTTGATTACAGAGATATAAAGAATATAAGTTATGATTAATCATTCTTAAACTTTAAGCTACCACAAACAGTGATAATTCGCACCAAAATTAATATTTAATATTATTTCCTTTTACGGTCAGTATGCTTAAAAGCACACCTATTATGGACTTGTGCCATTATGTACAGGACCAATAAAGCACTCTTAATAATGTGTGTGTTACCTCTGTGTCCGTTGCGAATTGTTTCTATTTTTAAACTTTTTGCTCTGGACTGGAGGCGGAGGTGGGGGGCTATGGACTTCACTGTCGGCATTGTTTTGAGCTCTGTGACGATTTTTGAACGATCCTCCACCGTTATTTTGTCGACGCGTCGTTTTCCCGTAATTGGTGTCGTCGTCACTAATTGACGGCGTTGGTTCCAAATGTTGTCTGTGATTTTTAGAAATGGACGGTCCTACTGTCTTCAATATCCTATGTGTAGGACTGGGAGATATTTTTCCCCTGTGCCCACCTTGAGGAAGTACTTTCGAATTGCTGTTCAGCACTTGAGCATATTTACCAGATATAAAAGTACCAATCACGCTTGTTTCATGAACCGTTGTAAGCCCGTCTTTAACGATAGTGCCTCCAAGAGTTGTAACCAAACCAAGAGGATGATCGTCATCGTCATCTGGGGGCGGAGTTGGTTGGTGCCTGTTTTTATGACCGTGTTTCGGTTTTTGACCGGGGACCTTTGACGGGCGTATATTGATAACCTTGTACGTCTCTTCAACAAATTCAGACGGCTGGCGTGATAGAAAGTCGTACTCAGGTTCGCCAATATTATTGTTAGTAATCAAAACTGCAGGTTCCTCTTCAGGTTGACTAGACTTTACTGCAACAATGCTACTGACTTTCGAACTAATTATCGATGGTGGAGGGCCCTGTTTTACTTCGACTTTACTGCTTACAATATTGGTGATAGACTTTACACCATCGCTTTTCTTGTTTTTGGAATTGTTCGATTGTGCATTTTGTTTGTTCGGTTTTGGAGACGATTGTTTAGGTGAGCTGCTCTCAACGGTTTTTGAGGGTCCAGTGACTACTTCTACTTTTGTTATGATTGGTTTTTGTTCTTTTGCAGCAGATTTAGGTACGTTAGACGGTTTGTTTTCTTTTTTCGGTGGGGAAGATACTACTGACACAGCACTAGATAAGACTGCTGGGGCGGCGGGCTTATTAGTTTTATCTTTATCAGATATTTTGCTTGGCTTGATTGCTTCAGGCTTGACGCTTGTGACTGATGGCGGAGGTGGTTTTGTTTCGATAATATTTTCTTGCACGGATTTTTCGGTTTTCGGTGGTTCTGAAATTATACAAAAAACATTTGTGAGTTCGTTTTCTTTACTCAAATTTTTTAAAGCATTAAGATAACATAAAAACTGAATATCAATGTAAATTTATGTGTTAATTAAATAGAAATAATTAAGAAGCGACCTGGTGGCGGTGCCGACTGGGGCGAGAAGACCATGACCGTGTTGCCTATTGTAGTGGTGAAGTCCAGAAATCCGTAGACTGTCTGTGTGAGGAAGTTGTTGGCTGGCGCGGGGTTGATTGGTTTTCCTTCTCCATCGTAGACTGGTCCATCAGCTAATACTACACTATCTGTAATCCACATAAATAGTATTGGTTAATAAATTGGTTCAACTCTTGAGATTTTAAAATCCTAACTATAGGAAATGCTCTCTTATCTATTAAAAAACTAAATTGATAATGTAAGAGTAACAAAGTTAATGGAATTTTCGCTGACTGTACCTACACATATTGTTAAATTCTACACTAGCTGCTATCTTGACTGAAAGGCTAATAGAAGCCGTCTGTCATGTTCTATAGGTGCTTTTCTTATCCTTGAACATATATCTGAATATAAATCAACCTAACTTTGTATTCTCTAGCACGTCAAGCTCGCTTACGAGAGTTTTTATGTTGAAAACTCAGAGCAGAATGTATCGATAAAGGCGAAAAGTCAGTTACAGCGTTACTTCAGTACCATTGGCTGGCAAATGATCTGTGATAGTACCTTCATATGGCTTAAAAAAGAGAGGGTGTTTACAAACAAAGTCATTGGCAAGATACGAGTATAGTTAAGCTAATGATGTGTGAACGTTAAGAAAAAGTTGTTGATATGAAAACAAATGTGTAGCTTCGCCATGAATGTGGGCGGTGACTAATGGCACGGCCGTGTTTGAGTACTTGGTATTTTTTACATGGCAATTTTTCATAGAATATTCCAGTAATAATGAATACCTACAATAAACATTTCAAAGTAATTGGTAAGAAAACAAAAGAAAGCTTCGCTTTATGTTTCTTTGAGACAACGAACATTGAAAACAAGGCAAGTTTCCTAAACATAGATTCAAGCGCTACAAAAACAGATTCGTAAACTATGTTCCAAACTCCGAACGCCGATCTGCCGCAAATAATTAAATGAGTTCCGCAAACCAATTTGGTAGGTAGGTTAACGTTTAGTGAAAAGAGCATGACCGTGAACCTAAAACGGTTTCAAATGCAAATAGTTTCTCATCGTTATCGTTTCAAGATGACACGGTTGGTGCAGTGGCTGCTGTGCTGCTTGTCGCGAGATCGATTCCTGCACGAAAAAAATATTTGAAAAGCCTGTGTCTTCGTAATGTTTAAGTAGGATAGAGACACCAACGAGTGTTTGGAAGCACGAAAGTTTTGAAAAATTTATTAAGGAATGTAAAAAAATTATCGTTCAGTTCGAAGTGGGCACGAAACGTTCTAAACTGACTGCAACGAGAGTGCGCGTAACAATATAAAATTTCAATTGTGCTTCTGGCATTGGAAAGTGAGTAACAAATTCCAGGATCGTGTCGCTATATCCTTGTTACTTCCGCGCCATTTGCTGGCAAGTGGGCTGAGATAGTCCACCTTAGATACGGATCGAGGCCCCCACTCGCCCTCCACTATTCCAATCTATGTATTTTCAATTACTTTGGCCAAAACCCTTTTGTGTTTTTTTTTTCTTTTAAATACACGTTCACACATATTCTCGCGAGCTTTCAGTCAGTAATCCTTATTCATGAGTATTCGCATTGACATGTTTACCCTATTTACGCATTCTGTAAGTTCTATTCAAACTTTTTCAAATGTATTTTTACAAGAGTAATATGAATTTATTAGAATATTTTTGTCATCGAAAATATTTGTGGGATAATATTTTCTAAACAAATTCTGCAGAATACGTACCTACACTCTTATGGTATCCCGCCAAAGGAATTCATGATATTAGTTCATAATATTGAAATATTCTACCCTACACTACTATAGTAGTGTAAGGTAAGTCTTGGTAGGTGTAAGTGTAGTTAACCAAAGTTCTATAGAACTTTGGTTGACTGCTGGAAATGTCTAAGACATTAAGCCGCCTTTGTACTTTTTTTATTGCATAAGGTTTCAATAAATAAATGAAGTTTTTTTTGACGGATGGGAAATCATCAAATAACTTCCCCCACACTGGGCGGGGCGGGAAGGAGTGTCAGATTTTTACTGACTGAAACCCATCCATGTTCCTTCTTGTGCCCTTTGCGGTCCGGGGGCGCGGTATCTCTTATGAACAACCCACAGCCTCGGCAGAAATAAACGAACTGAATAATACAAATTGCAGTTTTAGACACCCATACGGAAGAGACCCATTTTTAATTTTTTTTAACTTTAATAATGATCTCGAATATTATTTTGACAGTAAAGAATTCTGAATCATTGATCAAATTTTTGTTTGATAATAAAAGACCTACAACAAAGGTAATACTTACATAAATGGGCGAATATCGCCAAAACAATAACTAGTCTTCGATTCATGGCGTGTGACTTTGTAGGTACTATCGGCAAATTAGATGGACGCCTGCTGTAGACGCACTCTCATTACGTAGGACAATCTCATTCTGTGTTGAAACCTGAAACAAATGAAATCAACCATTGAACATTTTTTTTTGGAAAATAAAAAGATGACCAAATAGTCAATTGAGTTCAGTATTGCGATTAACTTTGTTAGAAATTTTGTGTAAATACAGAATACACAATAGTGCTCGTTGCTTTATTTTCAAAGTCGATTAAAATCTTGAAGGTGTAAACGGAACCTTGAACCTATCAATGGCTTTTAAGTAGATTAAGTGCGCTTCATTGCTTTGTTCATTCAGCCAGGAGTAAAAAAAGGAAGTTTCTATCTGATCGCTCAACTTGTACCGAGCAAAATATCTATCTAAAATTTAATTGAATCACTAGAGTGATTCAATTAAATACGGTAAAATCCGTTGCGTGGCTGGAAGCGAATTTGTTTTATACTATGTATAGAAGATGCAAAACCCATTGAAAACACCAACAATAACAGAACGAGACTGTTCAGTTGTATAATCATTCGTGTAGACGTACATATTTATTATGGTAATGTTCATATGAATGAATACGAAATCAACCTGTGAACCGCAACGCACCGACGGACAAAATAATCAGTCGATATGCAAAATGTCGGGCCGCGGTCACCGCGTCTCATTTCAGTGGCCGACCGATTTCATTGCACAAAACCAATACAGATTTTAATATAAACATGTTTGGCCGATTGCTCATTGCCTTCGTAATTATTATGGCATCCCCAACACATTAAAACATCGTTATTTTAATTCAATTTGGATATTATTTTTTCAGTGTCCATTTTAAATTGATTTATAATGTCGCTTGTGGTTTGAATGACGAATCGGATCATAAATAATGACTAATTAACAAGATTTGATTCTCTATGTTGATCATTGTGATTTGCATATAATATGCTACAAATGCTTTAATCATTTTTGCGGATTCCAAGTCGTTGAAAGATTATTTCATATCTTTATTAAGCGTTTAACTCCCTTCGAGTCATAAAACGTTGTAGTATTCCAGCCTCGCCTGTTTATAAAGCTGTATAATTTACGATGCTCCCAATGATTGCGGCTGGCAATTCACGATTGGCATCCTTTTGTGGGGTTTTGGCATTTGGAGGCGCCGTTCGAGGGACTAATCTTAAGGCCGCTAACATTAGTGAGAGAATTCTCAGAAATATGGGCGTCTACTGATTGAACTCTTGACTGTCTGTTTGAATAATTTCGAACAGCAGTGTTATTATGAGAAATTATCTATGAATTAAGATGAAGTGAGCATAAGGTGAGTTGTCAATCTCAAGTAACGGTGGGATGACATCTCACCTTAAACTCATTTCCCCTAAATTCAGTAAAGGATATTTTAACAGAATAGACTGGCTGAAAACGTATTTAATTTTTAGTCCAATATGCATCTTGCACAAAGTCCTCGTAAGGACTTGCGGAAGGCAGTACATGTAATTAAGTGCATACCACACCTCTCAACGTGACATCTCCGGGGACTGAGCTCTGCGTATATAGGTGGATGCGTCCAAGCCGAATTCCCGGGCAGATTGGCATCCATTGTGCCTACCACGAGCTCAGACA
Source organism: Caradrina kadenii (assembly GCA_947462355.1). NCBI lineage: Eukaryota > Metazoa > Arthropoda > Insecta > Lepidoptera > Noctuidae > Caradrina > Caradrina kadenii. The sequence goes on along the minus strand of OX381677.1, from coordinate 5,304,416 downwards.
GGGCTGCATAGCGGAACGTATTGAAACCATTTGAATGCTTAGTGAGTTCCGATTGCTGGCACCGAGTGCATTGCAATGGCTTAGAGAATTTATAGAGTATTATTATGTACCGGTTTTCTCAGTATACCCTTACTGGACGGATTGTGCTCGGTCAGACTTTCATATGTGGTTTGAATTATTTTTCGTGACGCCCATGTGATGTGCTCATTACTAGAGATCACTATGCTGATTGTATTGATAGACGTATACTTAAAGTTTGAGAAATAATATGATCACCAGATTGCTGTCCCTTTATTGGGCTTAAGAATCAACATTGACATACAACGTGGCAATGCTGCCAGTTTTTCGGGCACCTGCCCCATTGACAGCGATGCGGACGTGTTTATCGACACCCTATGAGTTTTTTTTATTTTTGGAATTTGATTATGTTAAGGGTAATATTATTATTATTGTTGTATTATAATAAATGTAAAAAAAAAATGCTCCTGTAACAGTAACTAATTGAAAAGTCTTGCTATATGTAATAATAATGTCCGCGTGGGTATAATTGGTCAAAGTAAAACCAAATCTACCCGCATATTTTTTATATTTGTGATGGCTTATCGAGGCTTGCACGATCAGTCGCTCAACAGCTTTTCTTGTTAGCACATATTTTCTTCCGGATAATATGGGCCTTGGAGCCAGCGCTGGCGCTGAATCGAGTATCCGCGAAGTGAACGATTGCGCGGCTTCGCAGTGTTGTGGAAGTGTGTGATGTCCTCAAGGTGATCTGTGACTAGTGAAGTGTAGTGGGATGTGGTGTGAAAATCTGAGAAGGTCGCACGCGGCCTGCGTGATGCTGAGTTTATAGCTGCCTAGACTGCAAGGTGAGTACCTCTTAACTTTTAATTTAGGGTAACCCATTTCCCAACCTATCTAGACCGACATAACTACATATTTGTGACCGCTGACTAGGGTCGCATCTGTACGTATTCTAATAAAAAGTCCGATCGAATCTCGGCAGGTCCCCAGAACATTTTTACGTTATTACTATTTGATATTTTCCACGAAAATGACAGATCCTTGTAATATCTCGCGTTAGAAACCTATCATACCTATATCGTGTAGGTACGATCAGACGTGAATAAGCAGCTATTACGTACTCGATCATAAGACAGGACTCCGACGCGTCGTGAAAGAGCCTGCCTCCTTTGTGACCGCGATGAGGGTTTACTGTAGCCGTACGTATGTGTGCGTGCGTGAATGGCCGACGGGAGGTATGCAAGTGTTTGCTCGCGAGATGGCGCGGTGATGGAGCAGTGATGTTTGTGGCTCCCTCCCGTCTGGAACTATTCAGCCGATGCTCCTATACTGGGTAGGGTCAGCAAGTAAAGCTTGCGGGATTTTATATTTTACTAGCGAACTGTGCGACTTCGCCCGCGTTAGTGACGTCTTTGGTTACTGCTCCGCTCCCGTAGGTCTTAGCGTGATGTTATATAGCCTATATTACTCAGGAATAATGTAGGTATCTATTGGTAAAGAAATTGTTAAAATCGGTCCAGCAATTTCGGAGCCTATTCATTACAAACAAGCAAATAAACAACAAAAAACAATCTTTCCTCTTTACAATACTAGTATAGATTTTCTTAGATAGCAATTATCATTGAACGGTAAACTTTAAATTTGATTTTATTGTAATCAATTACAAATGTACCTAATGATTACAGACAGGAAGCATTAAAACCGTTTACACAAATCATCAAGCTGACGTAACTGACTTTTGTGTACATGTTGCTTATATTTATTTACTTAGACTAAAAGACGGAACTTCAACTCTCGTCTAAGTAATGCAACATGTACTTGAAAACGACTTGTACGGATGTAACGAAAACCGGTGTACTTGTGAACGTTTATTCCTATTGTGTATTGTCACAACGATGTAACTGCGCTTTCCGGAATTAGTGGTCAGGCGGTGTAGAAGGCCGCGTGGTCCATACTAAATTTATAAAGAGGTAATTTTATTTTGTTTTTTTTTTGTTAGACGTTATCTCTGGATGTTTTGTCCAATTTCAAAAAATCTTTCACTGATAGCTAAATATTATTTGACTTGTACGCGGACGAAATCGTGAGCCGAATCTAGCATTCTTTTTTTAAACTTGTTTTTATTTCGAATTATTTAAAATTAGAATGAAAATTTAATGAATCCTACTGAGTTTATGTATAGAGTTTTTGCTGTTCTACCTAAATATGGGACAAGGTATAATAATACATTTCTTTTGTCTTTCTTGCGTCAGATCTCATTTTACACAAAATATTTTTCTATTTTCAGCTACATAAGCTATTTTTCTGCGCTAAATTCAGGGAAAGTTGTAACGTGACACTAAGCATCCCTCTTACTTATTTCTATTTCAGTCTTGAGGGGTCAGGTATGACGACACTACCCCGCCACTGGTTGTACAACGTGATCCATAAGTCACGAGGTGAAGGAAACGTGGGTTGTTATTGAAATTGTTCATTTACATAAGCTGGTCGATTGCCTTAGAAAAATTGTAACGATAATCTATCGTTGTAGTAGTTGATTTGATAAAGCCCACTTGCACCAGTCAGGGTTAACTTTTAATTCCAATTTAGTCGCTAACACGGGCCAATAAAGTGTGACATTTTGATACTTAATCTAGTGTAACCAATTAACCCTAGGTTATGGTATTGGTGTAAGTGGGCCTAAGAGTCATCTTCTGATAAAGTCCCTACTGAAAAGCTTCTGTGGACTATTTCTGTAGTCTGACGAAAATAGATTAATATTATTTCTAAACGTATACAAAACATCGTTTTTGTCGACGGTACAACCTGTATCTGACCAAGTAGGCAGCCGGTCGGTTCATCCCTCTATTCAAACAAAATTTAATGAGGCGTAGGGCATACACGAGTGTGCGCGCTCTCACACGACCCCGTATGATCCACGATAATTACACGCACTATACACACCGAATCCGTGATTATGATCATCATAAATAAAACGTTAAAATTCCAATATAATTTTTTATCACGCAAAATTTAAAATGCCCCAAATTTCGCGTTTGTTGTGATAATGCAACAAAATTTAATTATGACTATAATTGTACCCAGAAATACAGATAATAGGTATTTTTGTTTCGGAATGCTAATCGCATCCGCTGCCATTTTATCAAAGATGTTGATTAAATTGTACAATTATTTATGCGAGTTCCATTACTCGACGCAACCTCAAATTTGTACAAAAGAGCGGAAGGCAATGGATGGAAGGTAACGAGTACGAATATTTTTGTTCAGACTTTCTCACAAAAGTGTACATAACAAGCGATCGCTAATGAGATTTAATTGAATTACTGGATATGCGAGTTCAAAGCGCAATTACCGCAGCAAGGTTGCCTTAAAAATAAAGATAAAAATAATACACATTACACATTCATTTATTACATGGGACCTAAACATGCCGGCGAACTGTGGGTGTACATTGTTACACCTCTGCCTAACCCTTCGGGGAATATAGGCGTGATGGCATCGTCAGAAAAATATCGTTGTTAGCATTGCAAGTCATCTCCGACTGCTCGATGTTGGAGGAATCATTAAGAATTTATAGCTATCATCATTTCCTGTTCTCATCTGAGAAGTATAAGGGGGATTTCTTATATATCGTTCCCTATTACTGACTTGGTTTCACGGAAATTCAAAATTAGAAAAATGTTATGATCATAATAAAATCATTAGTTTCTTTTTTATTCATTATAAATAGTTGAACGATTGCTTTATTACTTAGTATTCAATCATTTTTTGAGTCATTAAATAACACTGGAATACCTTAATTAAATTTGATCTGAAAGACTAATGACCGCATTAGTCTTCTAAGCTGCAGAATTTGCTTTATCGTAGAATCTGCTCTAGGTTCAACAAAATAGTAAAGTACCTAACTATTTTACTCAGGTGTGTACGTATTATGGGAACGTAAATCGGGATTTTCCAGAATGTTTTACGAGTTTCTATTCAGTACCGAAAGCGTAAGCCTCTTTTCAGATTTTCAGTCGTCTTATAAAGGCTTTAATCCACGCCTTGGAAATGGAAGGATGCGCGACAATGCATCATTTCTTCGCATTGCTTATGAGAAAAAATGTCTTCAATCCTATTTCTTACCCTCCGATAAAGTTTTCCTATAGATAGATGGCACTCCCTAAAAGCATATATTATATTGCTCAAATAACTCAACGGAGAAAGAATATTTTGTTACAAAACTAGCAGTAAAACGTACCTAGCAAGGTATGTAAATATTTGGCGATCGTTGTCGGTAAACTAGAGACGAATGTTGTCCGATAATTTATGTTGGCAACCGTGCCTATTGTCGGACAAACAACGCGCAGGCTCGTGGCCAAATTTATATTCCAAGTTTGGGTGAACAAGGGCTGCCCACAGAAATGCCCTCCCGGCTGAAACCGATAAAGAACTTACTAAGCAAAACTGATACAAATGACCGTAAATAATACAAAAGCTCATGTTTATTCTTTGTTTGGATAAAGTCGTTTGTGGAGGTGGAGAAAGTTCGCTGTTCTGTGGAGAGTCTGAATTAGATGCATTTGTAGCGAAGGTTTTTGATTCAATAAAACGCAAGGATACGAGTGAATTCGTAGTCCGCGCAGAATATTATGTTAAGTAAACAAGCTCTCGAGGACGGGCACTGACGCACCGTGTTTCGCGTTGGACTTTTTGCTATTGGGGATTTCATAAATAACTTTCGGATGGACAATAGAGTTACCTGGCTTTGCAAATTTAAATTCGTTTATTATACACAAAACGCGATAAGTATTTGTAATCCCCCAAGAAGTTTGATTTGTTAGTTCCTCATGTAGTAGTCATGAAAACATAAATAAATAAATTAACTAACGGTGCGCAGAGTCTTAATTATTACATTAACAGTTTGGTCTCATAATTATTAACATATGTCTTTAATTGGCAAGAAAAAATAACGGTCTATTTGTATTCCCTATAACAATGACATTTAACATCATGGTCATGAGTTTAAACCCAATGTGCTACCAATTTAATTTAACAATACAACTTGAAATTGCAGGCAGAGAAACTTGCAGGCGCATACATTAGAGGTACTCATGCGCATTCATTCTAAATCAGCACTTAAGTTGATTTCCGTGTAATAATCTGCGTTGCAAGCGAGGGAACGGCAACTAGTAGGTAATAAATAACGGTTTAGTTGAGAAAGCACAATTTTCCAGATGAGAAGGGGCCGAGACTCGGGGCGCGCCGAGCCGTTTTGGCTGCATCCCAGACACGTTTTGCATTTTATTCAAAACGTTGACGTGAAGGATAAAGTTTTATTATTTTACTACTTTGACGTGATCTGACTGTACCTGAGTGATGGCGTACCTGCTGATGTGATCATATTCAAATCGGAAACCTGTGAACATTTTGTGAATTCTTTGCGGTTCCCCCATTTTGTGATGAAATTGGAATTGAAAATTGACGATAGTGACTACGGCACGTAAAAAGGTGTCTGTCCTCCAGGCTACGGAGGTTATAAGAATAGAATTTTCACAACCAGAGTGAGCAAGCCTGGCGGATTATATAGGGTTTCATTTTGAATACATAATTATATGTATAGACTATGAAGAAATCAAGCTTAAAGTTTGTTAGGGGTCCGTTTGTTTTGGCAGCCATTGCCTACAGTCCCACTCCTGGGCGAAGGCCTCCCCAATTCCTTACATTTTCCTATGTGTCGTGCTTCCTCTCGCCAGTTCCTGAGATAGCCAACCAAGGCACCTACTTTAATATCAAATCTTGTCGATTACTTAAATCCAACTAAACTGATGCACCTACAAAAAAAATACAATACCTTCTTACTGAATTTATTAAAATACTAGCTTCTGCCCGCGTTACGTCTTTCGCTACTGCTTCGCCCCCGTAGGCCGTAGCGTGTTGTTATAACCTATGTTACTTAGGAATAATGTAGCTAATTATTCGTGAAAAAATGATTCAAATCGGTTCAGGAATTTCGGAGCCTATTCATTACAAACAAACAAATAAATATTTCCCCTTTAGAATTTTAGTACAGATAAAATTACCATAGTAGTGAGCTGTATCACAATACGTAGATACCTAATAATTATCTCGTTTACATTGAATGCAAATTCTGAACATATGACATAACGAAAGGTTGCTTGCGTGAACATGTTCAACATACTTAATGACTAATGAATCGTGCTCGAATGCCAATGTGTAATAGCTAAATAAATTGATCATATGGGCGTCTGGACTGGTGGATGTTTGACCTTTTTGTTCCCTTCGCTTTGGTCGAAGATTAGTTCTTGTCACTCATTTTTAAACGTGGATATGATATTCTGTTAATAACACCTTCTTGTTAAAAGTACCAACGCCTTTTGTTTATTACTGCTTCGCTCCAATGGGTCGTAGCGTGATGTTAAATAGCCTAAACTATTCCTCGTGAATCTGGCTATCATATATAAAAATATTTTGTTTTTGTTTGTCTAGTCAGATGACTAGAGATTAGATATAGATTTGCATTTACACAAACAAAGAAAAAATCTCATCAGCATTATTATATTATTATAATATTAGTACACCAGTAAATAGTTGATTTATTTGTCTATTTGTTCAAACATTTTAACACACAGCTACAGGCGAAAAGCTCAATTCAAAACGAACGTGTTAATTACAAAAAATGTCTACAAAAATCAATATTCAGTGCTACGTCGATGGTTACGCGCTACGAAATTGCTACGCAGCGCTACCATTGACAGTAGTCGTACCAAACGTAAATATAATGATCACGAATTATTTTTAATCTCATAAAGGTAATATTACAGTTCAACACTACCAATGTACTGTTTAGGTACCCACCAACACTTTGAACCAACAACACAAACCATGAGTTGATCAATAAATTTAACTTTACGAGCCCTAAAATTCACTTCTCCGCGTGTTTGCCACTAATGCCGCATTAACAGCAAGCAGTCCGTGAGGCATTGTTGCACTAATGAGACATAACTATGTTGATAGCGTATCCTATATTACGTAACTGTTTTATCTATACGAAAATGCAAGTACTATATCCGTTTCAATAGCTGAGAACCTTGCAAGCACAGGCACAATAGTTCAAATGTTAAACATGCATCAGTTAAATGTGAAATTGCAAAACAAAACCGTGAGTAACTTCCTCTATGAGCACAGTTAAAATGGTGCTCCTTGTAAATTTCGTAAGTTGAGCCCACGAGGCATTCTGATCAGCATCGCAGTAGTGAGTCATGACCGCGAGGCACAAGGCACGGAGGCGCGCCGACACCGTTTACTACCGAGATAAAGAACAATGGGCACTAACTGCCGTTACTACTTACGGATAACACCCGCCTACGATAAAACCTCATATTATTTGAAAAAATCCACTTGATGGACGTGACCTCACATAAGGTTAGCGGAGGTCACATTAGTCACAACATTATAGTACGCTGAGCAGGTACGGTTCTTATACGTACGTCCGCGTCTTGGTATCAGCCAATTATATGGCTTAGTCAATACATATAAATACATATGCGGACTAGACCGTGAAATACAATAGTATTATAAACCTCATTATTTTTATATCAATATTTGAATGCAAAGTATAGGTTTCGTTAACATCTACTTCAAGGAACACAATACGAATATAATTTGTAATAACAGCTTTTGTATTTCCGCACCAACCAAAACAAACAATAGAAATCAAACAAATATTTTACCTAAAATTAATTCAGTAGTTGTTTTCAGGCGTCACCAAATTAGGACAAATAGGTAGGTATCCCGAACAATTGTGAGGCTGTTTACAGGTTTCCTAATAAAAGCGGTTGAATGCGACCTCCTTGTTTATGTATTGTGAGTTAGAAAACAGAAGCACCTAGAGCGAGGTCTGGGAGGTATTGTGCCCTCTAACAATGCGATCGATGCCGTCCGCGGCCACACCAGACAAAGGACACGGGAATATTGTTTGTCACAAAATTTATTATAGCGGTAGACAGAGTGGGACGCACGTTGCGAGCAACATATCCAATATATCAGAGGCAACAGTAACGCGGCTGAACGCAAACATATTTACGTGCTGCGCGGGGCCCGATTGTCGTGCCGCTTTATACTACTGTGTTTGTGTGTTTGTGACACTCAGACACTAACTATGACTGGATGGCAATGGAGGGAAATCATGGCAACAATGTCATTTGAACGAATCAACTGCGGGGTTTTTGTTCTGTTTATTTAGTAGTCTGAAATCGCCAATCCGCCTTGTGTGCATATGTGTATCAACACTCGTGCCTTCCTTCTCTGTACGAGAGGAGGCCTTGGTCCTCCAGTGGCCAGTAGGCTCATATTATTCTTATTCCGTACATAATTTACACCTTCATACATACGTGTAAATATAAAAACATTGTCTTGTAACTTTGCCAATAATGAAGTAAGGCCATGAACACAAAGTATGAATTATCTACCGAGACGCTAAGCACTAGACTACACGGCGACGGCCGCCACATTCCTTTCACACCTTTGCGCAGACATGGCGATAATGAGCAAGCTTAGGTGTTAAATAATATTGAAGTATTAACCGACAATAATGTGCTAAACGATATTTATTATCATTAAGTCACGAGTTAGGATTTTAAAAACAGGATGTATTTGAAATGAATCTCACATTTTCTGTATATATTTATTGATTTGCAGTTTATTATTTACTTTAAAATGTTTTAATGAGTTCTTATTGTGTACAGCTGCTTTTTACCCGACTGCGGCAAGAGGGGGGTTATGTTTTTCGAGTGTATGTATGTATATCTATTTCTTTGGCACGCCCTACAGCCCAAACCCATTATTAGGACGATTTGAGTCGGTCTAGATTTTTAATGGGTCTCGACTGTTACTTAACAGAATTCCAGATTCCTGGACTTGTTTTTTTTCTCTTCAGTTTTTATTTAAAGTTCGTGTTTTACGCAGTCAGCTTTTTAATTTTTAAATCATTATTTTTTGTAGTTGTAAGTCGCACTTTCGCAATCGATCTTAATTAATGATCTTGTACGCTTTTAAACCTACATACGTATTTTATATAAATTTGAAATCGTTTTGTATGACGTGGTTTATATATTGCACCCAGATACCTTATATCCAACACTTTCAAAAGCGGGTTTTTCAAAGCTTTCAGAAGATTGGATCCGAAAAAAGCTATAGGCACATGCACGTGGTTATTTAAAAGTAAATAATGACACCTTTCCCATCAATTTGAACTCGGTCCCACAATAGTTACATACAAGCAATTTAGTTGGTTTGAATGAATGCGTGTAAAACGAGCGTTCACCCCCCGGACAAACATGGGGTCTTCGCCTCGTTTACTGTTTCCCTTTATAAGTCAATTCCAAGCGAATGGCGACTACGCGACGTGTTTACGCCATGGTTTTATATTTCTTTGCTATTTTCGATTGGCTTAAGCACTACTTTGTTCCTACATTTCGCGTTTTTTTTTGTAATATGATTATTAATATAGTTTTTAAATCGGAAATCCGCCTTAATGTCAGTGCTTTCTCTGTATGAGAAATGGCCTTTGTCTTGCAGTGGGAAAGTATGGTGTTCTTCAAGATGGGACGGAATAGATTTTTTAAGGAGCCGACCCTTACAAAACCTATTTAGTCCCAACGCGCGTGTGATGCCTCTGGTGTTAAAGGCGTCCATTGGTTATGGTAACCGCTCACCATCAGGAGGGCCATATACCTGTTTGCCTCCATCGTGGTATAAAAATGTAGGTTAGTATTATTATGATATTTAAACCTTCTTTTTATTTTAGCCTTTGCTACATAAGCATTTAGTGTTTATAACCTTGATGTCGAGTCTTGGAACTTGTATAAAATATTTACTAGAGATTATTTATACGCGACAAAAGCTGTTATGAAATAAATAATGTTCTTCAAACGGCTACTTAGGAATAAATAGCTTTTGTCGTTCTTTGAAAATTCATGTAACATTGTCACACAGGGCTAATTAAATTATAATGTTATAGCCTATTTATTAATTACTTAGGTACTCGTTCGTAGTTATATAATTTAGAAAGCACAATGAAACTGGATTATTACAATGATACAATTATAGGCTAAAAGACAATAAAAATTGGGTATTTGAGAACCAATAATTTCATAGACGCAACTTCCCCAAAAACACTTTATTCATCTCTGAATTTAATTAATTTTTAACTAACTGTAAAATTAGATTTTTAGGTGCTTTAAAATCAATAAACAGTTAGTCAATTGTGTTGGTAAATAAATGACGTCACGGTTTGCTATTGCCATTCTAAATCTGTAGAAGAATCACATCTTGGTAGTTCATAAAAAGTATTTCAATGTTTGTTGTGTCAACTATCCAATATTAGACTGTACTTTTAATTGAACAAATTCATAGTTTATCAACAACCTAAAATGTAAATAGAAGACTCGTTTGCGGCAAAAATGTTAGAAATCGCACGCGTTGAACTTTGTTTCACAATTGGTGAGAAACACCATTAAGACAACGAGAGGATGGGATGAATTGTCGTAAAAAATAATTAATTAAGCGTCCCCAAATCTGGGCTACGAGGAAGGCTGGCATTCTTTTCCACATTAACATTCTTTTAGTGAATAATTCATGTGCATTTAATTGAATAGCATTTAAATTCATTAGTCTTGCTCCACTCTTATCTAAGGAGAGTTTTGCCATTATCATTTTGGGTGCCCATTTTTCATGAAAGAAGGTGTGTACTGCTTTAATTCAGAAGATTATTTCGACCTTCCTTGGTTTAAACAAAATCTAAAACGATTTTGTTGAATACAATAAAACTAAAGTTGGTTTGCGTTTTAGGATTACTAAGTAACGTTTTAAATATATTCAGCATTTACTGGATATCTACTTAGGATTGGTTATGTGTAACAAATTTCTCCTTATTCAAAGACTAAACAACCATAATTCAGTTTGTATAGGATTTACGAGAACTGTTAAGGCTATAAAACCTTAAGGTATCGTCTCCTCATCATAAACATGGGATAAGTCGCTCCGCCGCCGCTCAAAACTGCCCACGTACCCAACTAGATGTCGCTAGTCGTAAATATAACTCTTAATTCCATGATATCCTAATAAATGTCGGGGCAAAGCACTTATGAAGTTACTTTACTGTTAGAACACCTGAATTTTGAACATCAGCATAGATACTATGAGGAATATAAAATAATTTATCATTTGAAATACATACTTAAGTGTTTGCTACTTAAGGAGGATATTCCTTCCATTTATCTGTTTCAACAAAAATTTTGAATTTTAGATCAGTGTGCGGCACGACGCTCCTTTTAATGGATGAATAATAACATTCTTTCAGCGGTATCCAGTAATGGAATCTTGAATATACTTGTGCACTCATTTTATTCAGACATCCTGAGTGCTTTGCGACAGCGTCAGACAAGTTGTGATTTAGTTTTCAATGAAACTCGAACAATAATAATTGAAGTTACCTGTGGGTAAATACTGACTAAAGTAATAAACTTTGAGATGAATAATAGCGGGGGCAGGTAGGAAAACATCCAAGTTATATCGCCCATCATCGCAAGTTTGTAACTTTACAAACGAAAGTTGTCGGCGAACTGTGAACAGATGTAACAATTCTATTGATCTTCTTGAATGGTGAGGTTATCAAAATAGTTGAATATTTGTTTTAATATCGCTTTGTTACATAAACTAGTCTAAATAATCCTTTATAACGTAAATAATTTAACCTGTAAGTTAAATGTGAACTTTAGCTTATAATCGACAATACCTTACATATAGCAAAAAATAACTAACATAATATACAAGTATTATGTTACAGATTATGCAGTTAAACTGCCTCGTTAGCCTAGTGGTCCTAAGTGCGACTGCTACGCTGGAGATCTTGGGTTCAATTCCCGAAGCAAAAAGTGATAATCGGGTTTTTCCATGAAATTCTCAGTAACAGCTCGGAGTAAGAATTTGTGCCCGGTAAATGGCAATAGGTTCGCCCCTATTACATGCGATATAAACATACCGGTAAACTGTGGGTGTACATTGGTACACCTCTGCCTATCCTTTCGGGGAATACAGGCGTGATGATATGTGTGTTATAGATTGTTTACAGTTAAGTTACTCAAATAAAACCATAAAGAGATAATACTTGTTTATTCTGATTGCGACCTTTTTATTTTTCCATACGATCTATTACAAGTTGTTTGATCTCTATATGAGATAAAACGTTACGTTTCCCTGGAAATCCAGTAATAGTTTTGTTTATAGAAATGAAAACTTGAATGGGTATACGCTATATGTGGCAGTAAATGGCTGTCTAGATAATTTATACTGATTTGCTGTTTCTATTCCTATTGCGAGGTAAACAAGTTTCCATAATATTCTTCTTTACTAAAGCTATTATAGCTAATGAAGTAACCTTTACTATGTTTTGTATTATTTTCTAATTGAAAAGCGATGATTGTAAAATGTTTAACATTTTTGTTTGGAATATTTTTATGCGATTGAATGTTTTGGTTGATTGAATATATTTTTAGACTATTTATTTTTATTTTTTTTAACTGCTTCGGTAGCCTTGTGGTCTTAGTTAGGATTTGTGCCCGGTTAATGGCAATAGGCTCGTACCCTATTACATGGGACTCAAACATACATGTGAACTGTGGGTGTACATTGGTACACTTCAGCCTAACCCTTCGGGGAATACAGGCGTGATGGTTTGTATTATTAGAATTTTAAACGATTTTGTTTCTGGTTATTTGTTTAGCTATTTTTTCTTCACGGAACCCATGAATTCCAAAAGCTTTGCGTGCAAGAAATGTTGGACCTTGTTCTTCCCATAAAGACGAGCGATCGTAAAAGCCTGCTAGCTTTCTAGGCTTCCAGAATTTTCTGGAGAAGTTCATTAATCGTACTAGTTTGTTCCCAGTAGTAATTGAGTTGGGTTTCATCTCCTCCATTAAACCTGAGTCATTTGATAAATTTATGAGTAGATGTCAGGCCAGGTAATGAGAACTTGACCTTTTAGTACAATAAAACTGAAGAGGTTACATGTCTAACGTTGTCCTTGACCCTCCGTTGAGCTACGGAAACAGTCTTTACCGAAAAATAGGTAACAAAAGTTGAATGTTAAAATCGTGATAAATCTCTCGGGTCTTGCTTGGTTGAGTTGTTTATTTGATTTGATCTATTGTTTGAATAACAACAACATCAGAGTTTGCGGATTATTAAATCGCGGGTGACGTTCGGTTTGAAGAAATATTTTCTATGTATCTTGGGGTCCTTTGTATTTGAAAACTGTTTCACTTAGAACAAGCTAAGTTATCTGTGAGTGCTAAAGGCTATTTTAGATTATCAAAAAGAAACCCGTTAGAAAATTCACGTTGTCGAAGTAGCGAGCAAAAACTAATTAAGTAGGTATCTTGGAGTTCAGAAATGAAAGGCATATGATACAATTTTCTACTGAAAATACATACATAAACTCACGCCTTTTTCCCATGAGGGTAGGCATTTCTGCCCATGGGAAAAAGGCGTGAGACAGAACGCCACCTGCTACGATCCTTACATACTTCTTTTCTTTCTTCTTCTTCTTCTCCTGAAAATAATCTATACTAATATTATAAAGCTGAAGAGTTTGTTTGTTTGAACGCGCTAATCTCAGGAACTACTGGTTAGAATTGAAAAATTCTTTGTGTTGGATAGTTCGTTTGCCGAGGAAGGCTATAGGTTATATAACATCACGCTACAACCAATAAGTGCGGAGCAGTAACCAAAGACGTAACCTAATGCGGGTGAAAAAACTACGCGGACGAAGTTGCGAGCAGTAGCTAGTAACGTAGTAATATTATACCTGTCCTATATCATTGCACCTGTTGCTATGTAGAATGTAATCATATGTAACATTAACTACTAAATACATTTACACGCTAACGACATTTGTACGAATGCGATTAAGTTCACTCATTTAAAAGATGTGAGAACGGTAGCAATAATCCTAGCTTCATTTCTTATGCAATACTTTTGATATGGGCCGTATTCGGGTCAAAGATTGCGCCAATGCATTAGCAGTGCCTTTCATGATGAGCACCGTAATCTATACCTCAGATGTTTTCATTAATTCGTGGGAAGATTACTAACTGAATGGAAGAAAAACATTTTGTGTTATTTTTTCATCCCTCCAGTCAACGACCTTTGAAGTACATTTAAATTGGAAGGTAAGTTTTAATTTGTTATCTTTGTAACGTCTTGAGTTCGTCAAGCGTGCTGATTTGATTAGCGATGATAAATATTTCGTATCAATGTTCCTTTGAACGGTTGACGACATAATTATAAGTCGGAAGCCATTTTTTTTTCAGCCTGTTTACATAACAAAAGTTGTTGATTATGATGTTAGTAACATAGTCCTGAGAGGTTGTCATTGTTTTACAAATAACCCTGTATATACATACCTATGGGTACAGAATACAGTTCTGTAGTTTTTTTTAGCCTAAAATAGTTGTCGTAAATCGTCTTCTAATTTGTTACACAATTCTTGTACTCGAAACAATTCCGTGATGAGTCTAGCCTTGACTTTAATATGACAATGATGAGATAAACGTTTCTATGACATTTACTTTAATTGTTGATGGGTATAATTAGTTTAGCTGATTAATTAAGAATACGTATGTTTCTAAGACATGACACCGAACTTCGAAAGTATCGAAAATTAACCTTCATTGATAAATCCTTCGAGTTCTGAACGTCATTGTTGATTGTCTGTCACATTATAATAATTTTTAATGATGTGAATTTGACTACGGATTGAGAATAAAAAATGAATCTTATCGCCGTTTAGCATCAAAGTTGCAGCAGAGATTCAAGCTGTGATCTGTAAAGATCTAGATACTTGCCGGTTATTTGTTAGCTCGTATGACCAGATGTACGAACCTGGATGAGGCAAAAGGAGTTTGATAGGATCGTAACAGGTGGCGTTCTGTGTTTCTGCCTACCCCTATGGGGAAAAGGCGTGAGTTTATGTATGTATGTCATTAACCCTGGATTCATTGACTGGTTACTAGTAAAAAAGCGGCTTTTAATTCGTACGTTTATCCACGAAACTACTTAAATATACGACAATCACTATGCCCAAATCCGTGTCTCATATGTGCATGTTTAATGCATGCGCGCACATTTGGCTAACATTAGCCGCGCCGAGATTACAATTGAACATGCTAATATGCATTAGCCCCAGACGCCGTGTAACATAACGCTTTCAGCTGTAAATTGTGCAAACAATCCGTGTAACGATAACTGAATTTGATGAGTTGCGTGATATGATTATATTGGATACGTAAATTACTCCGCGGGTTGATAGTTTTTGGTTTTAAATGAGATTGATGCCTCTACTCTGCTAACTATCTTTAATTAAAAAAAGCAATTGTAAATATGTACTTTGAAGAATCTGTTACATGATAGATTGCTCATAGATACAATACCGCATATATTCCATTTTTTTTTTAATTAGAAAAAGGAAAATGGTTAAAGAATGATAGATAAAATTGACATAATAATCATATTTTATAAATTCCATTTTTTATTGAACTTTATTCTGCCAAAATGGGCCAACCCACAATCTTTCAATAACTAAATGAATTACCTACATCAAATTATATAATTTTTAAATTAGTATACAGCAATAATAATTCAATGTACATCTCAAACGTATGCTTGCAATAGGCTTAAAATTAATCAGCGTTTAATACCTAAAAGCATTGTAATCTAAATATGGAAGAAATTTTGAGGTTTACATCTAATTAATCGTTCTCATCTCGTCATTCGATCCGAACATCCACTTAATTTCTCCTTTTCACCACACAAACCTTTTCAAATATTTTGCCCATAAATCCATATGAGAACGCATTCAAACAGTACTAGTCACGTCTCCCTTTCATTTGCGGTGGCCACGTATTGCCTATTGGCTCCGTTCCCGGTCAGGCATTCTCGTTACTCGCTCAGCGTTTTGCGGTCCGAACACCACTCATTCAAATAAGCTGGCTTATCTGCATTGAGGGTGACCGTGAGTCTGCGGGACGTCTGCTTAAAGTAATGATATCGAATAGTTACGTGATCGTTAGCTCTATATTCACTCCGTCCATTGAGTACCAAACGCGTGGCTTAGTATTGAGTGTGACCAATTTCATTAAACTTTCAGTAAGCTTCGAACTGGGTGTTGTATCTACTTGCAATTAGAAATGGAACTAATGTTTAAAGTTAAGACTAATGATTTTGATACTTTATTGTAACTTAAGATTTATTTGCTCATCCAATTTCGCCTTGTAGTCCGGACCTCATTTCAATATTATAATTTAATTGGCTATAACGTGTACCTATTGGGTGATTAGGCTTCGAGCGACTACATTTGATAGTGACATAATAATTGTCAGTGACCGGAATGGCTCGAGTGGTTTAGGAATCGATACTGTTAGGGCTACCATGTTTAAGGGATAATGACATTGTTTGTATGGGAAATTAGAAGGAGAGATCTTCAAAGAATCTATGCCAATAATAGTAGTAATATGTCAGGTGAAAAGTTTCAGCACAATCTTTTATTACATCTGACGCACATTACCAACAGGGCATAAAGTATTCGGGACCAGCTCGGATCTTGGGCTTTTCGTCAATACCGATCACATATCACAGCAGATGGATGGCTACAGATAACGACACCCGACCGCATACTTCCCAGTTTTTGTGTAAGTCCATGATCCGAGGACTCTGATATGGTAACCCTACTTACTTTATCTACCTGTAGTTATTTGCTCCCGTTTCATAGAGCGAAAATCAATATTGGGAATAGAGTAAGTTAATTAACTCGTGTAGGTTAAGTGCATGTTTGTATAACTCGAAGCTATAAAACCGGAACTTTCGGAAAAAGACACAACTGAGTGTATACAAATGTAATTTCAAACCTGACTCAGTTTTACCTATCTCCTAATCCATGGCTACTTAGTTGAAATTGAAAAACGTGGCAGTAAGGAAATGCTTTTTTATTTATGTGTGCATAACGAAACGTATCTAATTTGTATAATAATCACGCTTTCCCAAACAAAATGATGTTTTATTCTTATTTGCGAGGAGAGTAACAGCACCTCTGGCATTAATAACAAAAGCTATTGCCGCCCGTTAAGGAAATTTCGTTTAGATTATAATCAAATGGCAACGTAAACAAACTTTTTGTGCCACGTGACGAGCATCGGAACTGCTCGGGACGATTCTAATTTCACGGCGTGACGAAGAGGTCTGCTCATTTTCCTGACGGTTGCGGATATTTTCAATTTTCCCGACGGTGGCTCCTTTTTATTAGTTGTTGTTTCGCCTTGAATACTAATCGCTGAAGAATTAACATTCACGTGACATCTCCTTTGCTTATCCGAGACGTTGTGGCCGAGCCGGGGTTCGCATCCATTCTAAATGGTGCAACATTAATTTGTTGTTTGTTGTTGATTCTTATGTTTTTCCTTTGTTCTTGGAAAACTGTTGTTTCGTATTCGTTACAATATTTTTAAATTTTAATGTGCATCTTTTCGAAGTCCTCGAATGTCAATATAAGTAACATTCGGGTATCTTCGGCTTTGTTCGTGTTTGTAAACAAAAGATAGATGGGAAACCACTTCATTACTCGAGTATTAACACGACGTAAACACTGGGTATCGATATAATAGTTTATCCATCGACAAGCGTTTTAATTAACATGGAGGTTATTACGGGCGATGTCACTTGCCTTCACAGTTCACACGTATCTATAGATATTCTGATGTTGCATCCAGTTATTAGCTTCCTTCCCAAGGTATTATGATATTAGCTTTGCTCGCTTAAACTTTACCCGAGTATATTAAGTTTGGGGTTAATTATTGTGTATTTATGTTCAGTACTCTACAATAAACAATATTGCATGCTTGTTTCTTTTGCTTCTTAAGGATTTTTTTGCTGGATTATTTATTTAAAAAGACCTAATTATTTTGAGTGTAATGCGGTTTCTATGAACTTATAACTGAAGAACGGTTCCAGGTACAGCAATATTCGATGAATCAAAAAGCGGTTGGTATATATTAGAATAATGTATTCGACTATAAATTCAATGTAAGTGCGGAAATAAGGTGACGCTTACTCCGTGCTGGGCGCTCCGGTAGACAGAACACTCGCCTGCGCTGGCAGCCAGTAAAATAGCAAGTTGACTGGAATAGTGCTGGCGGCGTAATTAAAGCTGAACTTAATCTCCTGTCACCGTTTCACGAGCTGAAGGCCCGCGCCCACCGACTTAATTAGATTTTTGATGAATTGTTCCACCCAATATAGCCTACGCGGTTTGTTGTGCACAAACATGCTATGGTCGTGTGTGTGTGTCCAATTAAGGCTAGTTAGCGATGCACATGTAAGTTCAAAAATAATTCAAGTATTTATAAATAAAGTCCGAAATAGAGCAAGCCTCTAAAAAAACCTAACCCAAAAATGACCCAAAAATGTTCTCTAAAAATAATAAAACACGAGTAAAAACTTACAGGGGAACGTACCTCTAAATCGTATTGGACCGACATAAACAAGCGTTCAACATCTGGATCCTTATTCAATGTTCAATCGACCGTGACTCCAATGGTATTCGAAGCAACGATAAGTGGATCGAGTACTTTTGACGTCGGCAAGTAGGAGCCATCACAATGGCTGGGGATCTCCAAGCGGCCCGGGGAGCTTCGCAGATAACCTTTGCCCCAATATTTTGATTGAACCGATGTACAACACCAAGGTCGACATCATTGTACGGCTATTGTGTACACCGAAGGCTCACTCGACGATCCTATTCAGAACAACCAATTATACAAACCGGACCATTTTGAAACCAATCCATCACTCCAATATAATAAATAGTAATAAACAAAGGGTCTCCATTGTAAAATCAATTTCAACTCGATGTATTACAATAGGTCCCGTGTACGTGGAAATAGAACGCCCTAATGCTATTTAATATCGAACAATGTGAAAACCTTCTGTGTAGGTCACAGAAAATTAAAGCGAACTCCTATACTTTGACATATTCAAATGAGTGAATACTGATATGGAATGTTTCTTTCGCCGAATTGAATACAAGTTGAAGCCTTGAAGCTTGGGGTTTGAAATGGAATACTTATCGTAGCTCGAATTACAATGTCAAGGAAACAACAAATAAATTATTTATGAAATGCTTTATTATAAGTTACATTTAAGGTTAAGTGAACTAGGTACAAGAATATTACTTGAATGTGTATCATACTTGGTTGCCATAGAGTACCGCACACGATGATTCAATCAAGATTGACTTATTGACTCACCGTGTGAGGTATCTTGTTCAAAAATGTATGAAGTAAATCATTAATTAATAGTTTATGTATAAAAAACTGACGACATTGATTGATAGCGAAGCTTGACCTAAGTCTTGATTATAACCACACTGATAACGATTGATTAAATAATGAATGAACGCCACGTTTTTATAAAAGAGAAACTAATTGCGCTTATGACCTGTGTCAGCGCTGCGTGTAAATGACAACTTTGATAAATATATGAGTTAGCAAAGGTCATAAATGAGACAGCCAATTGTAGCGTTTAATAATTGCTGGCAATCGGTCGTGTCACGTCGTGTTATCGTGTGCATCAGTTAACGCTTTGTAATGACCTTTCATTTTAAATTTCATGTCGTCTTCATCCATGTTCAAATTAACTGAGAAGGACGCTGAATAGTAAAAGTACTTTGATTTATTTTTTTCAAATGAATGATGCGCATGAATGAGTTTAAAATGTTATTTTGTTTAGAGGCATGTTTTAAGTCTTAGTGATGTGTGACGTACATAATTATGTTGGTGGATTTTTTTGATAGGTAAATGAAAGAGCTTTTTTTAATTATCGTAAAGTTTTCATATTTTTTTGGAGATTTAGTACAGTTTTCTATGTTCTTATCTAATCAGAGTTTTTAATTTGTTTTTTAATTCACTTGGAGTCATTGGAGATAAAAATAAAACGTATTTTGTCTGCAATGATATTTTTTTATTATTTTAGTTACATTTAGGTATACTATAAGTAGGTATATTATAATTAATAATTATTTTATTATCATAAGTTATGATAATAAAGTAAAATAATTATTAATTAATCAATAACCCAATCAAACTTAGAATAAACTTAACCTAACCTTCGTTAAAATTCTTTATTAGCGCCTGCGATCTTCTTTTTCAATAAAATCTTCATTACATAAACTAATCTCTTCCTTAAATTCCTTTTAAAAGTATTGAATTATATAGTCATTATGTTCTAACCTCGTCTTTAGTCCTAAAAAGTCAAGGGCATTTTACTGTGTATTTTATTGTTCAATATATTTTATTGTTTACTAAATGGTGTTCGTCGTTTATGTTCGAACAATATTTCAATTGCAGACCAATCCATCATTTAAGTGTCAATAATTGGTTGCTCCGTGTTATTATTACTGCTGAATAGTCAATATTAAATTTGTAGGCAACAATAAAACTGTCAGAATTTTAAAATGCTTTGGTTTGGAAAAAATGTTTATGGTCTTTGTAAAAATCGAATTGTTCTTTGTTGGTTTTATTGAATTATTTTACGTAATATATGTAATACGTCATATTCTTAAACCGTCTTATTTATTATTTACAACATAAAATCTGAATAAAGTATTATTAAATGACATACAATTTTAAAAAAGGACGGCGCATTAAAAATCTCCATCATTGTCAATGTGACACGTTAGAAATTACCTTTATGGATTGAACTTTACAATTAACACGAATTCGATTATTGAGATTGATTTTTTTATAACATCGAAAGACTTTAAGCAAAGAACAATAACCTAATATCTCATCGAGGTTAAAACTAGTTTTATTTTTAATTCGTGACTAACGCATGCGAATGTGTGTATAGGGCTTTAGTTCCGTCGTTCGTCAGGAATCGTGCACAGCCTCGCTTCTAAGATATGACACGTAATTTTATTCACGACTTTCAACCAATCAAATATTATTATTGATGTGAATCGATCATTTGAATGCTTAATGCAATTATGTGCAGTTAAATCCATTTGTTGAGGACAACATCTAGCGATTATCTGCGAAGATAGCGTCATTACGGCAATAACTTTAATAGACTCACGGCTTGAGCATCACAATTTCCTTAAGGTTAAAAACGTAATAAAGAATACACGGTCTAATCTTGATTGATCAATTTAGTTTATAAAAGACGCCTAAACTAAACGAAGAAACCTTTTAATTCGAGAGAAAGACAGAAAGACCTACGCATTACGATGTCTCCTAATTTTGCAAAAAATACCGCAAGCAAAGTTTCCAACTTTGGCAGAATGTCCATTTTCCTAGACATTAAAACTGAAAGCTTTTCCGTTAACAATCTTAGCTAAAGTACGGAGCAACAAGCTAATGAAAAACCCGGTTTCATAACCTCCCGCTGGCTACGGGTAAAACAGCAAAATTGTCTTCAAAAAACTAATCACTTTTTCAATATCCGACGCGACATCTGCACTTCCTAACTTTCCTTCCCTTACAGACTAAATTAAAAGTACATAAAGAAACTATTATTAGACTTTTAATTGCTCAATTCAGTGCGACGATAAAAGGGGTCGCTTTGGTACAGCTTTGCATACTCTGTGGAATAAGCACGAAGGGAAAAACCGGACTTTAGTTTTCATCTTTCTTGGCTAATAGATTTTTTCATTCAACTTACGGCACCAAGAATAAATGGGGGGATTTTTGAATTAAAATTTACATAAAGAAATTTCCATTAAGATGAGGGTTAAATGGAGACTTGCTCTCGGGAATTAGTATTTAGCTTAACTGCATTTATGTGTAACTGTGCGTTATTAAACGCGAGTTAATGAATTTTATATTCAGCCATAAACAGCACGTGTTGCTGTTTCATTCTTGTAAGTAACCATTAAATGTTAGCACAAAAAGCTAACTGATTTACTTGCTTATGAACTGAAATTTCTTGATAAATCTGAGACGTAATAATACAAAGAATTTTGTTATTATTTACAGTAGAATATACGATTAAATGTATTTTAATTTTTGTGAGGATTATAAGTAAAACATCGTGAAATATGTGACTAGTTTCTGCTCGCGACTTCGTCCGCGCGAAGTTAAGTATATCATACAACATATCCTACTCGTATGTCACTCGGCAATAGTGTAGCTTTACATCAGAACATATTTTTTGTAGTCTTCATAATATACTAGCTTCTGCCCACGACTTCGTCCGCGTTAAGTTACGTCTTTCGCTACTGCTCCGCTCCCGTGTGTCGTAGCGTGATGTTATATAGCCTATGGCACTTACAAATAATGTGGCTTCCTAAAGGTAAAATAATTATCAAAATCGGTTCAGTAGGTTCAGAGATTACCCCCTATAACCTCACAAACTCTTTATAATATGTATTAGTAAAAAAGTGTAGATTTAACATCATGCCCATTGCAGCTCGTCACACAAAACTACGTACTAGTTTAATAATCAGTATAAAAGAAAATATACCTACGCACACATGTATAAAACCCGTTTCTTACGTAAACATGTACACTTATTTACATTTCCTTTTACATAATTATATTTCCTGTACAAAGGTCTTCCGGCGAAGCTTTCGTCTTTTCGTTATCTTGTATCTGTAAGCTAATCCTATTGCAGAAAAGCTATTCAGTCCTCTAGCCCCAGATATATAGTACGTAGAGGTATATACGTATGTATATTTGCCTTTGAGAGGGCACTAACGAGGAGGTTGGCTATCGACGTCACTCTATTTACATATGCAGTGCTCCGGAACGTAAACGGCATATTACAGGTTTTACAGAAAAAAAAGGCCACTAGAAAATGTAAATAATGGTCATTGGACCTGGGCTATAATTAGCTTAGTTTGCGGACGAAGTATTTATTCGAAATTAAGTTTCAGACTTCGAGCAGTATTTTACATTCATTAGTTTTTTTTTAGACATAATAGACTGGTGAGTATGTCAGTATCCTTTGATAGTCTTAGGGACATTTTTCTAGACAAATGAAACGTTTGGTTATCTTTCGAAATAGTGAAGACAAGAGCTGTGTGAATTGATAAGTTAAACGAGCCTTCAAGATCTTAAATGGAAAGTAATCAGACTCCCATTCCTGGGAGTCTGATTACTTATATGAATACAACAAACACGTACTGTAGTAATCCCTATAACTTGTGGTATCAGGATTATTAATCAACGATGATTGAAAGAGGTTGCCACTTGTATTACTTGACTTTTTTTCCTCTCGTTGTGTTGAGCTGTCAGCCCGCACGGACTGTCAAACCTTTCTTATTTAACGTTTATGTCTTAAGCATAAAATATCTACCTCCTGAATAACTGCCTCGGTAGCCTAGTGGTTCTAAGCGTGACTGCTACGCTAGAGGTCTTGAGTTCGATTCCCAGGTTGAGTAAAAGTCTTAATGGGTTTTTCTATGAAATTCTCAGTAGCAGCTCGGAGTTTGGATTTGTGCGCGGTTAATGGCAATAGGCTCGCCCCCTGTTACATGGGACCTAAACATACCGGCGAACTATGGGTGTATATTGTTACACCTCTGCCTAACCCTTCGGGGAATACAGGCGTGATGGTATGTATAAAATAAATGAATAAGGTTGTTTAAGGCTCATCCAACCGGAGCCTCTATAGTACCTAGGTACTTCAAGAAACATATACACTTCACAAAGAATGCTGCGTACTTCAAACTGAGTAATTCTTACGTAGCCACTTAAGGTAAGACCACTAGACTACTACTAGTTAGTTCTACGTAATAGACGCGCATCATTACACGAACGAGCGCGTTACATGAGAACTAGGAAGAATTACCGAGCTGCGGTCTTATTACTTGACACCCTATGGACACGTGTGTTCCGACACGGGATGGTGCACACCTGGTGAAGCGTAGCGTAAAAATTACCTTCCCTCGTTTTCTCAAATGAAAGGGGGGTAATTCTGTAAACTTTTCGGAACGTTCGTAAAATAATCTCGGTCTTAATCTGTCAATTTACATTAATTTTTGGCATTGATTGTCGCTCAGATGCGGTTGCAACAAGATTTTGAATGTTTTTATATTAGTTTTCAAGATTTTTTGTCCCTACAATGTACTTTTTATTGTACTGTGACAACATGACACCTACAACTTAAAATCGACTTTCATTTGAGACGATTTAATGCTTTCTTAAATAAATTTTTACGTTATCTTAACTTTTAAAGTTCATATTTTTTTAAACACAACATATGACAGCGCTACAGTCCGCCAAGTGCGTGCTTGTCCTAAGAAACTAAGAAATAGGAGTACACCCGCACGTTTTTCATCGTAGTGATTTATTTTGTTTGGTTTTCTCTTTCATTACAGTCTAGATATTATGAAATAGGTTAACAACGCAATGAAAGCCTCTACAGCATAATGATGCTTCATTTTATCATATATTTAAAACGTTATTTTCTGAAACATTGAACTTTTTCTCTAGCTCTTGAACTAAATGATGTTGGTATTTTTTTGCAAATAAATTGTAGTGATGTGGGGTCACATTACTCTAGTCAAGCAACCCGTATAGGTATCTAGGCGCAACGGGCGGGATTCAAATATATAATCAATCGAATGCGGAGAATAAGTAGTTATTTTCATATTAAGAGGAAATGAACCACATGCAATTTCCCAACACGGTTGGCGCAGTTGCTGAGAAATTGGCTCGTTTCCCGTTCGATTCCCGCATGGAGCAAAAAATTTTGTATAGCTTACAGGTTGTTGATTCAGGTTTGGTGATTTGTGTATATTAATTAGTATATTTGTAAACGCACCCACGATGTACACGAAATTCTGAGTGACGACTTTTTAAAAATAAGATTGAAGAAGTAGTAACGATTTAAGCCGTCGCCGATATTTGATACTGCGAGGAAAACATGCAAATGAAAGGGAGCCCCGGTTTGCTGCTCTCAGCCGCGAGGCCTCACACTATAGCTCTAGTATAATCATTATTTTAAGCTCTCCCAATAAATGCATGAATACGTTACGTAATAGAATGCTTTCAATGGAGGCACTTAAGCGTCGTTCAAGCGATGCGTTTAATACTAGACTTGAGAATTATGAAATACTACTCGTGTTTCGTATAGACGCAGTCAATATGCACTTCGTCAAAAGTAATGAGCGTGTCGTTAAAGATAATGAATTCGTTATGACTTTATTTAAGAAGAAAATAGTGTGAAGTTGTGAACCGGCTGTCAATAGATAAAAGCTGAACATGATGTAAGCAAAGAGGATTGTAGCGACTGATTTTGAAATAAAATTATTCGACGGGAATAAGATAACCACAAGATTAGATATTATAAGTAGCCTAATCTTACCTACTTTTATCCAGTTTAATTACTTTTGGGCCAAAATATAACTTGACTACATTTTGAATAGAGCGCGACTGGGTTTGTACCGACAGGGTACAAACCCTAAAATAGGCTAGGACTTAAAGTAAATCACGTCCATTATAGAAAAACTTCGCGACTTCGTTCCAGCTAAGTTCACTAGTCCGCTCCCGTGAGTCGTAGCGTGATATTATTTTGCTTATGCCTAATGAATCTGGCTATCATATATTTAGATATTAAAGAGATTTTTTTCAAATCCGTCTGTTTCTTTCTGAGGTCAGCGCATTTAAACAAACATACAAACAAATAAACTCTTCAGCTTTGTTTGTTACAACACTATAGACAAAACGAAATGTTACACTTTTTGACAAAAAATTATTATCGGCAAACAAAACGTTCCGTTTTTGGGATTTAGAAAACCAGGCATTAGAAGATAACGTTAGAAGTAGGTTATGAAGCGGACGGTAATCTGGGCGTTTATTCATCGTCACGCGTGTGACAGCGTGGTCGCATCATTATTCCTAGACATGCATGTTTCAAGAGAGCATGCCTTACAACATGCAGCTTTAGAGTAGGTACAGCGAGGCTGCGCTAAGGGCCCTTTAGGCTTCGCAATTTACGTTCGCGACACGCATATGCAAGATTTGCGATGCTTTTATTAAGTACACTCTGCATATTCCCTGACATACATAGTAATATGCTGGATATTGCTTTGTTTGTGAATATAATTGTGTTGACGTATGCATTGCACTCGTTGCCTTCATTTACACTAATATCGGATGACTGCAATTATGTAACTAGCTTTTGTCTCGCGATTCTGTTAGCGTGAATTTGCTTATAGGTCCCTAATGTTTTGGATAATAAAAAATTGTGTATTAGCTTCGACGCCTGACTGGAGTTTGGAGAGACTGGCCTCCTTAGTATATATATTTATCCATGCAGTCCATGCAATCCTGTAAACTCTCTGGTGGGGAAAGGTCAAAATGTAGCTAGTAACGCATATCAAATTTTCTTACACATGAAAATCGATTCTTAAGGGTAAATTCAAACAATTGACGTAGCTCCATATTAAGGAAATAATTTTCAAAATCAGATCAGGATTTAAGGAGATAAGCAAGCTTAAACAAATAAACAAACTCTTTAGCTTTAAAAGGTTAATTATATCATTGTAAAGCGACTGAATTTTTCAGCCATAACAATGGTGTGTTAACAAGACAAAGTGACGTCAAACAATTGCAAAACATGACATGTGGCACTCCAAATCGAGAATTGCCTTTGTGATACACCGAGGGTCATCATCCTGTACCGATACAAATGGTTACAATCGTTTTAAAGCCACACTTTTTTCGAGTGCAGTGTATAACTGACAGAGTAATGTCTGGTCGGTGATAACAACGCGGCCTGTCGTTCATACTTGATCCGCATCGATTATCCAGGTTCAATACCGGCGAGCTATTCTATCCTGACTGCCCTTTGTTGCATTCCATTGTTGGTCTGCGAAGCCGCGCGGCCATATAAGAGACACTCGACTAGCAATGGAATCGCTGTATATTGCAACCGGTGAGTGCATTCGCTTTGTTCGTAGAACAATCGCGCTGCGATCGTCAACTGGTTTGATCGCAGATTAGGTGTTGTGATATGTCTTGACTTAACAAGGTTGGAACGAGATTGGTAATTTTGAACGATAATTTGTTATGATTAGGTACCGGTTATTTTGATTTGGGTATTAATTTAAATGATTATGTGTAGGCCTATGTAGCTTAATTTTATCTTGCAATTCTCGACCACTTCTTACATATTTTTCAATTTATTCTAGTTATTAATTTAAGAAACTGTGTTTTATCTAGGTTTTAACGAGCTTTATTCACGTTTGGGAAACAAATCACCAGATTTCCGAACAGATCGAAATTCGGCAATATTGAGAGCATAATGTCTGATTCAGACAATACGGCATGCAGATGAACTGATGAAACAAGACGGCGCAATCAATTCAATAATTCACAGCGGGGCTGCGCGGTGCAATCGCATCATAGTGTTGGGATTCGCATCAGTCCCCGGTTCATTTGGCGGTCATTATTCTAGGGCACGTCTCGCCGTCACGTACGTCGCCACCCATGTCACTTATTGCTCAGTTGCTCCCAGCCATTTGTAAAGCAGCCTCGTTAATTACGCATGTGGAGCGCTATTATTACAATTTGAATTTTGAATAGAAGTTTAATTTTAAATGAATTGCAGTTTGCAGGCCACCTGTTTCAGAATTCTGCCGTATTTGTTAAATTACAATTAATGAAGCGTGTACTGTACATTTTTCTTTTGATCCTTTTATACTTGGATTTCAGTCTCTTTCTCTTCACGTGTCGGTAAAGTTAAAACATTTGTATTATTACCTATTACAAAGAGCTATGGTTTACTCATATTAATAGTAATTATTCTTAACTACAAAAGGATCTTCGTGATGTCTCGTTAATCGGATCTCGAATGTCAGAACGAGCATATTAATTAATACCAAAATAATTGTGCTAAGATTAAATTAAATTAATATTCACAGTACAAAACTTATTGGAAAACCTATTGTGCAGCCTTCACTAGTTGAAATAGTGATGAAACATTTGACATATCACGTACGCATAGTTCGTACCCATAATTAATCAGTAGTCCATTCACGAATACGAGTTCGCAACGTAGATGCGCTCATAATTTTATGTGAGAATTTCAATTTTGAATTCGTACTTACTTTTATACGTTGTCTGAATAGAGTTGGGTCTTAAAGGCTCAACTGTGAATGAAAATATGAAGTCAAGAAGAAATATTACGAATCAATAGAGTACAGATTAAGCAGAGGCAGAATAACTTGCTATTATTGCGTACAATAACAATTTGTTGTACATTTTCTTTAGACTGATCTAGATTTATTGCTGAGTCAGCTTTGTTAGATTTCTCGCTGTTATTGTTAGTTTAGACACAATATAGCTTCAATAATGTTTTAGCGAGTAAAATATGGAGTATCTATTGGACAAAACCAATGACCACGTTTGTATAGGCGATGCAAATCAAATGATTCAGGAAATCAGAATGTTGAATGTGCAACATCCTATACTCCTCTTCATGTGATGTGTGTTCCATTGCGTGATACAACTATAAATTGGAAGTGTTATCGAATTGAGTTTTGATTGTATTTCCGTAGCAGCCGTATCGTATGTAGGTCGCAGTTACACATTCGACACACGCCACTCGCGGCCCTACAGACTCGTCCTCACGTCAGAAATCATCCACTTACCCTTTGTACGGATTAGAATTCGACGTGGAAAATGTACCTCGTTTATTATGAAAGGAATATAAATATGTTTATTCCGATAGTCGTATTTCAAAATACTCGTTCTTTGCACCCAATCAAAATGTGAAATATGGATTATTGTGACGTCTGGAGTAATTCATCGGATTTCTATTCGGATCGCTTGTGCGCGATATTGAATTTTCTTCGCTTCGACTTCTGTTTGCATTTAGAAATTCGAAAGAGTAAATAAAATAAACAAGCTATGTTTGAGACTAATCAATTGAGTTCAAGAAAAACAATTTAGGTTAAGTTTGTTTAGATATTTTTAATATGTTTAGTCTATGCGAGGTGTTAGGGTAAACGCGGAACTTATTTTTAGGGATTGAGTACTCATGAAAATTAACAACTTTTACTATAGTACGAAACGTAAAATTGAGAAAAAAAATCATCTGCTCCATACATTTAAAAAAAATGTAAGGAACAGCTGATTTGTGTTCGCAATTTTTAGTTTGATTTCATAGTGAAAGTGGTTTATTTTCATAAGCACTACACTCCCTTAAAGTAAGTCCCTTGTTTAAACGGACATCTTGTTTAGTATTAATAACTTCACCTGAGTACGCTACGTAAGTAAGTAGTGTGACATATCATCACGCCTGTATTCCCCGAAGGGTTAGGCAGAGGTGTAACAATGTACACCCACAATTCGCCGGTATGTTTAGATCCCATGTAATAGAGGGCGAGCCTATTGCCATTAACCGGGCACAAATCCTAACTCCGAGCTGCTACTGAGAATTTCATAGAAAAATCCAATAACAGTTTTTTGCTCGACCTGGGAATCGAACCCAAGACCTCTAGCGTAGCAGTCGCGCTTAGGACCACTAGGCTACCGAGGCAGTTACATGATCCTCATGATGATGTTGATGATGATGATGAAGTAGTGTGATTCTATTTATACAATGTTACCTATTATCAAATAGGTATCCGCTAATCTTAACTGTCTTAATATGACAACATCCCAAACGCTGAAGCAATCCTTCAATAATAATCCCAGTGATTACTACGCATCTGATTGCATACACTGGAGATAATTTGCACCTGCGAGCGTGATAGCCAGTACACTTATGGAAATGAGCTTATAAGCTGAACGCAAACGTGCTATGATTTCCTTTCAATTTTGTATATGGGTCGCGGTGATTGAACCGTCCCTCGACATCTTGCAAGGCATCTGGATAGAATTTCGATGTCATTCGTTCGGTGCCACTCAAATCAATACTAGATTTTTGTATGTTTTTCTCGTCTTTTATTTTCGGTGATACATGAAAGCTGAATGTTATTTCGGATAGTGTTTTCTCTCTATTTGTTTTATTTTGGAGGATTTCTAGATAGAAATGTTTCTTCTGTGTTACACGGATACCTACGTAGGCGTACAATCACTGTCAATGTTGTTTTCATTTGAAAATATCATGTTACATAATGTTTTGTTGTTAACAGAATGTATTGTAGTGTAGCATAGTGAAGCTTATCAATTGACCGCTTACTACAAAATAAACGAGTAACATTATTTTCCACCAACGGTATATGGTTATGTACGGTATGTGGTTTTTTCGTGGCCAACTGCCTCGTTGGCCTAGTGGTGCTAAGTGCGACTGCTACGCTAAAGTTCTTGGGTTCGATTCCCAGGTCGAGCAAAAAGTGTTATTGGGTTTTTCTATGAAATTCTCAATAGCAGCTCAGAGTTAGGATTAGTGCCCGGTTAATGGCAATAGGCTCGCCCCTTATTACATGGGACCTAAACATACCGGCGAACTGTGGGTATACATTGTTACACCTCTGCCTAACCCTTCGGGGAATACAGGCGTGATGGTATATTATTATTTTCCCGTTTCCCTAGCTTGAACAATGTGAAACACGGTTTACAAATTACTGTTAATTTTGGTGATGCACTATATTCTAGCTTGTAAATGAATTTTGATATCCACTAGTTGTTAGTGCATAAATCCTGAAACACATTAGTGTTCGTTGCGCTGTTACAAAGCACCGTATAATTGCATAAAATATTCCTTGTTGCTGTATCATGTTGTTGTAACATTGTGAATTGGAACTGCTAATTATAAAAGCTATTAATGAATTTTCAACTGCTTTTATTGTTTGATTGATAGGCGATTAATGTCATAATTAGAGGTTTATTATTAAAGTGTGGACATAATTTATATTATTAAAATAGTAAATGGTTTTGGTTTTCAAAGTCAATTAAAGTCTTTTATTTCAATTAGACCATTAAAAAGTATATATTTTAAACATCATTTACAAAAAAAAAATATCTTGTTGTCCTTTCCAAAAAGTAGTCTCGTCTGAAGTAACATGGGACATAAGCAAGAAGATAATAAAAGTATGCTAAAAATAATTCAGTTTATGTATTCTGGCTTTCTCATGTTCAGGAGGAACATGAGCAAGTTGTAAAATGAATTGAAAATTAGAATCAAATCCTTAAAGCTTTTGAAGGGGCCACTGAGGGCCGATGCCTGCCGGGGCTCCAGGTTGTTCGTAAGAGATACCGCGCCCCCGGAACGCAAAGGGCACAAGAAGGAACATGGATAGGTTTTAGTCAGTAAAAGTCTGACACTCACTCCCGCACCGCCCAGGGCGGGGGAAGTCATTTCTTGATTTACCACCCCCCAAAAAAAAAAACAACCCTAAAGCTACGATAAACTAATTAAGATTTCACAAAAACAAAGCCACGTAGTACTCAAACACTGGACTTAGACTGTTAGTAACTAAGCTAAGCGAGTATTTAGACTTAATCCATGGAGGTTTTTCACAATTATCGGACTTAGATCGAGGCGTGGCCGAATTTATAACCGCATAAACTTTCAACGAAAAAGGCTAGAGCTTGCGTTATATTAAACAAGTCGGTTTTAGTGCATCGTAAATCTAACCGCGAGAATGGAAAAAAAGGTGGTACAGATGATATCATTGTAGAACATTGCAATATAGTGCTTTAATAACCTCGTGTATTATTGTATGACATTAGGTCTCAACCATTCGCGGAACGGAAATGTTAGGCAATTTTTTTATTTATTCCTTTAGCGGGTGCATTTCATGTTTTCGAACTGTTTTTTGGTGGTAGTATTCTTCTAATATAATACTATAAATGGGAAGTTTTGGGAGGATGGATGGATGGATGGATGTTTGTTACTGTTTAACACTTAAACCGCGAATAAAATTTGGCAGTGACATAGATTGTAGTGTGGAATAACACATAGAAAATGTACAATTCCCGTGGGATAATATTATATAACTAATATGACGCGGACGAAACCGTGGGCAGATGCTAATATTGTAATTATACACAAAATTTTAATATTAATCGTAGATAGTTTATTATGGTAGACGCCACGAGTCGTGAGCACAAATGTCAAGTTATTTTTTGATTTTTAGGTTCCTTTCAGGGTTTTTTGGGTCGCCGACGCTGCACGCGATTGGTCCATCAGTCCGGCCGATCGCGTGTAGAACGGCGACCCAAAAAAGCCAGTAGGGAATCCAAAAACCCAAAAATGAACTTGACATTGGTGCTCACGACTCGTGGCGAATACTGTATTTAAATGTGATTCTAAAATCTCTTTTATGATTATGTTTCTTTATGACTGTAATTTAACTGAAATAAATGGACATTATGGATGGATATTACAGGGTCCAAATAAAATTGGCCTTCGGGTGTTTTACTTTTCTCACCTTGACTGTACATTTAAATAGTTACATTACATTTTATTGTTACAATCATATTACAATAATAATTTCACTGAATATTAATCATCATCTGAAGTACTATTTTGCGCTGGCATTGATTTAAAGCGGCAGTTGTATATTGTAGAATTGGTAAGTTAAAAATTACGAAATGCAAGTTTATTAATAAGCTTAGCAGAAAAGCATAACGTGCTCTCACGCCTGTATTCCTCGAAGGGGAAGGCAAAGGGCACACACAGTCCGCCGGTATGTTTTAGGTCCCATGGTAAAGGGGCGAGCCTACTGATACGTAACCTAACCTAATCTATAACTGACTGTTAATTTTTTTTACAGTTATTACTTTAAAACATTTATTACTTTTAAAAATTATTACTTTTTTGAGAGATTACCCCTACGACCTCACAAACACACAAACTTTACCTCTTTGATATATTAGTATAGCATATCATCACGCCGGTATTCCCCGAAGGGTTAGGCGGAGGTGTACCAATGTACATCCTCAGTTCGTCGGTATGTTCGTGTCCCATGTAATAGGGGCGAGCATATTGCCAATAGCCGGACTCAAATCCTAACTGCGAAATGCTACTGAGAAATTCGCAGAAAAATCCAATAACACTTTTTGCTCGACCTGGGAATCGAATCCAAGGCCTCTAGCGTAGCAGTCGCGCTTAGGACCACTAGGCTAACGAGGCAGTAATATTAGTACCTATAGATTGATACTTTTCGTTGTTCGTTTAATTGAAAAGCATTTTTATCTATCGTTTTAATCTTCAGTAATTAAATCGGTTCCGTAGGATTGCTGCACGAGGTCGGAAGACTTACTAATGAGAAATGAAATTGGTTGTTTGGATTACCGATTTTCAGTTGGATACTCTATTTGTTGGAATTGAATTAGTGAATTTTGTCGAAGCGGTTTACAAAAGTATTTTTTTCTAAGCCCTGGTGATGTTTTAATTTTCTCGATGAAGATATTTTGTTAGGTAATCAAATGGTGCTAAACAGAACCCTATTATTTACCAATTCATCCGTCTGTCACGAGGCTGTATCTTTTAAACCGTAATAGTCTGGATTGGTGTTTTTCCATCTGTGGGTCGTGACCAAAAGGAGCAAGGCCAGGTTCTAAACAACAATAAAATACAATTTCAGTGAGAATTATAAGGTTGTAAAGAATAGATGATATTTTTGTCTGTCTACGGCTCAAGGGGGTCGCCAGAATTTTTCAACTTCTAAAGGGGTCTAGTATTCAAAAAGTTTGAAAAACACTGGTCTATTACTAGATATTTATAGTAGACGTTTCACTTAAATTTTACTTTTTTTTTTTTGGGTACCCCTAAAAGAAACGAGTTTTGTTGTATTATGATTTGAACATTGTCCGTTTCGCACTTAGTGGTTTTTTTACTATAGACGTAGTCAGCAACAGTGAAATCGATGGCGATCATGGAATTTTATCTACACAAAATTAAAAATTTTAAGTAACTCCCGACAAAAAAATAAAAATCCCTACCGCAGCTAACAAAAGAGCTGATAACTTTGAAACCACTGAACCGATTTTCACCAAACATAGCTAAAAACTCTCCCGACTAATACACCTTTAAAACAAAAATAACTAAATTAAATCCATGCATTCGGGAGCTACGCTGCCACACACACACAGACACGTCAAACTTTTACACCCCGTCGTTTTTGCGTCGGGGGTTAAAATGGTACAAGAGAGCATGCGTCAGTCAGTCGCGTATAACTTTGATTATAGGTCCGTACTCTAAGAACAAAAGCTTTCATCAGAGCCGTTAGGTAGGTACTCATTTCTACTATACAAATTCCGATATCTTTATTGAGATAATTTAAAAAAGATAATAAAGAAAACAGTGTTCTAAAAAAAAACAATAGCCAACCCTATTGTTCTATCTAACAACATTGTTTATCTCATTATTGAAATATCAATTATTATAAACTCAAAATTTTATAAGGTTTTTCTTTCAAGCGTAAACGGCTGAACGGAGTTAGCTGAAATATTCTTCGCATCATTGCGATAATTAATTCTTTGGTATGCACCATACCTGGGAACCTTAACGTTTTGGTTAGGGATATTGAAGGTCATAGATCTGGCACCAACAGTGACATTACACACAAAAATAAAAGTCGTTTATCCGCCATAAATTTTGCTCAAAGTTACTTGGTTTGACAGTCAGTATCCGAATTTAATAGCTAGAGTCAAGTCAAAGTCACATCATTTATTTAAATTAGTCTATTAAATGGCACTTTTGAACGTCAATTGTAAGAGATTTTTTTTTAAATATAGTTTCGTATGGAGAAGATCCATACATCATCATCATCATCTACTTAGCCTTTTCCCAACTATGTTGGGGTCGGCTTCCAGTCTAACCGGATGCAGCTGAGTACCAATGTTTTACATGGAGCGACTGCCTATCTGACCTCCACAACCCAGTTACTAGGCCACACGATACCTTTTGGTTAGACTGGTTGTCAGACTTCCTGGCTTCTGACTATCCGTAACGACTGTCAAAGATCTACGAATGACAGCCGGGACCAACGGCTTTACGTGCTTTCCGAGGCACGGGGGTGTCATACCACCAACTTCCAAACTCCGGGCTGCTACTGAGCAAATCCTAATGGAAAAACCCAATAACACTTTTTGTCCGACTTGGGAATCGAACCCGAGACCCCACGCTCATCAGTCGCGCTTGCAACCACGAGACCAACGGGGCAGTTATGGAGAAGATCCATACATATTATTTTAACAAATGTGTTGCAATAAGTTGTCCAGTTATAATTATTATTAATGCTAGATGTGTATTTTCAAACTCTGTGTAGGTAGGTACAGCTTGAAATACTTAAACCGCGTATCTTAAAATCATCATCATCTTCCTGCCCTTATCCCATGTTACTTGGGGTTGGAGCAACAAGTTTTCTTCTTCCACGCTGTCCTGTCAACCGTCATGCTATCGCTGACTCCCTTCTCTTTCATATCATTCTTCACGCAATCCATCCATCTTTTCTTTGGCCTCCCTCTTCCTCTCCATCCATCCACATTCATTATCATAAGTCTTTTTGTCACCGCGTATCTTGAAATAACTAACTTTAAAATGTTTCATCAAAAGTCAATAGACGATTTATTAGATCGGGTCGGAAGCCTACTAGCGTCATTACGCCCACGGAGTGTCAAGTAAAGTTCGCTAATTAATTTCATTACAACCTTTCGTAATTGGATGCAAAGGGCGGAGGGGCTGTCACAATATTAACATTTTAAAAGGGCACAAAGTAAGTGTCGATACATTTATGTATCTTAATTACTTTTCTTACTATATAAGATTTAATCAGAAATAAGAATCTAGAATTTTAATTCGTTTTTCTTTCGGACCCCAATCTGGTTGGTTTGTGAGATAACATGGGTTTTATGGCTAACTAGCTTTTGGTCGTGACTTTGTCCACGTAAATGTTGGTAACCGCGGCCGCAGACAAAGTCGCGGAATAAAAAGTAGCCTATGTCCTTTCTTGGGGTTTTAACTTACCTCGTGCCAAATTTCATCAAATTCGGTTCAGAGGTTTAGTAGTGAAAGCAACAGTGTAACAAACGGACATAGTTGTTTTCGCATTTACAAGATTAGTATGGATGACCCCTTTTTCTCGTAAATATAATAATGATTGAGCATATTGTGTACCGTTAATTCTTCTTTCATAGATTCACCAATCTGATAAGAGTAAAAAGAAAACCATACCTGAAACAAAAAAGAAAAACAATATTAAAATGGATTAAAGATATTATAAGAAGGGTTTAATGAACTTTATTCCATTCGAGATACATAATAAAGTTATACCTGAGCGCAATAAAACAAATTTTACGTAAGTAAGTTAAAACAACAATAAATAAATTGCAGTGGCGGCCACACACAGACGCAACACTGGGAATAAAACTCAATTAGAGATTATAGCTTTTTGCAGTTTTACTCCATTTTAATGCACTACAGTGTTTTTGTTCGTGAATCCAGTTACACAGGAATTCAAATGTTTTAAAACAAAATTGGTTTATTTTTATTGACTTCATAGTAATACTGTGGGTTGTATTGTTGATTTGTTGTTTCATCGCTTAATGGGAACACATTGGTAGGTAGAGGTTTTATACACATACCATCACGCCTATATTCCCCGAAGGGTTAGGCAGAGGTGTAAAAATGTACACCCACAGTTCGCCGGTATGTTTAGTTCCCATGTTAATAGGGGGAGAGCATATTAATATTAATAATAGTAATATTTAAGTGTCTATAAAATTTCAGCAATTTCATTATAGCCGTGAAAGAGTAACTTTCATACATCCACCCATCGTTACAGTCTATCGTAATTTTAATAATAGAAGGATTCAAGTCAAGCATTTGTATAGCAGAAGAGTAAAGACCGATTAATGGTCACAAATCCTAATTCCGAGCTGCTACTGAGAATTTCCTAGAAAAACCCAATAACACTTTGCTCGACCTGGGAATCGAACCCAAGACCACTAGCGTAGCAGTCAGTTGCAGTTGCCACCCGTTATACGTATGTTTTATGCACGATTTCCATGTACAACCGAAAACAATGGCGGTTAGCCACTTTTCAACCTTATTACTAAAAGCGTAAGAGTTAAAAGTGGTTCAACGCAGTACATTTGGGCTCTTAAAACTTAGCTCATTATTGTTAGTGTAACCGTTAGTATTAATACTATGACACCGTTAAATTCGGCTCAATAAGCTGCACGGATGTACTCGTAGCATCAAATGGAAGCTGGATTATGGACCATAGTGATAATGTACAGTAAACAAATTGTGTTAACGTTTATTGTGATAACAGATTGGCCATTGTAGAGTCGTTGCAGTTACCCTGTTCGCTTAAATGATTTATTTTTCGACTATTAACCGGACTAGCGTTCATTGTTGGGGGACTGGGAGTGTATGCAATTTTGTGTGAGTTCATAGTGATACGAAGTCATGTTTACACTAGACCCCATTAAAGGGAATTAAACTCATAATTTTTACCTAATCGGAACTGTCGAAAAAGTTGAAAAAAAAAGTCATTTTAAAATTTTATTTCGTAAATAAAAAATTGTATCACAATATAAATAAACTACCTTTGACACGAGAGATTTCTTTTTACAAACAAAAAAAGACAAACTCTTTAAAATATTAGATACTCGCTGTTGCCCGCGACTTTGTTCGCGTACATTTTATTGCTTTCAATTTTGTTTTCGCATAACCCCCTTTTTTTAAATTTAAGTAAATAAAATAATAAAACTAGCCTAAGTTACGTCCTATAACATCAGCTATCTGCGAGGCAAAGCCTCGTCAAATTCGGTCCAGCCGATTCGGAGATAAGCTGGAACAAACAGACATACAGACAAACAAAAAATTAAAAAAATGTTTTTTTTTATGTTAGTACTGTATATACTTTCATTAGTGAAAAGCTGCCTCGGTAGCCTAGTGGTGCTAAGTGCGACTGCTACGCTAGAGGTCTTGGGTTCGATTCCCAGGTCGTGCAAAAAGTGTTATTTGGGATTTTCTATGAAATTCTCAGTAGCAGCTCGGAGTTAGGATTTGTGCCCGGTTAATGGCAATAGGCTCGCTCCCTATTACACGGGACCTAAACATACCGGCGAACTGTGGGTGTACATTGGTACACCTCTGCCTAACCCTCCGGGGAATACAGGCGTGATGGTATGTGTTAGTGAAAAGCTTGTAATTTGAAATTATAAACAGACCCTTCAATTTTATTTATTTGTATAGATTATCAACAAATGACTGTCGCTGTCGTTTCGACCAGTTTACCCACCTAAAATAAAATAATAATCTTTTCTTTTTTAAACAAACGTTGCCCCACACTAGGAATTTCTCCTGTATCGTGGGTGCGTTTACAAACATATAAACTCACATACATAAACAGCCAGACCCGGAACAACTATCTGTAGGTCATACAAATATTTGTTCCGTGCGGGAATCGAACCCGCGACACGCAGCGCTTTAGTCGATCGCTAGGCCACTGCGCCAACCGTGTCGGCATGCGGCACCAGATTCTTCGCCTCTTTTTAAATACTATCTGAGATAATAATTACTATCCGAGTAATCATTTTCTCAGATAGTATTTAGTAAAACCGTTCTACCATACTTTTGTAGTAATCACACAAACAAAATAAAGAACCGCACCCCTAAAGTAACAGTATAATTTATCACAACCCAACAAAATTGCAAACCATTTTAGCACACTTCTATTTTCAACCCTAATCGATGCTCGTGGTCGGTTTAAAAAAGGAACGCCCGGTTCACTGCCCGGTTCACGTGCACTGTTGACGCTACCCGGTTAAATCCGGGTTTAATCGGATTACAGAATTCTTTCACGGGAACCGATCGTGATCCTCGGTTTAACCGTCAATAATCAACTGTGAGGCGAAAGTAGTAATTAGCTTCGAATCAGCAAGGTTGAAAGGGTGGCTTTTATTCCGTATTATGCAGTTATTGAGATGGTTTTTAAAAGATCTACGCTTGTGTAATAATTTTGTTAAGCATAAAATTATACTGCTAATAAATGCCATACAGTATTGCTTAAAATACAATATTTTTGACTAGCCAAATGTCTTGTCAGTCCTTATGACGGACTATCAAGTCTTTAAAATTTTCAACATACATAGTTAATTTCATAGGAATATCTATATAAAATGAGGTTTTATATAACCACACAGAGTCTCTACAGTACCAATTGTTGGTACAAAATACAATGTAACAACCCTATCCATTGCAAACTTCATAAATATGTTGATTTACTTTGAGAGTAAAACTTCTATTCACTATTTTAACTACGTATTTTATTCCTAATTTAAGGCGAGTCACGTCTCCCGGCTCATTATTACACCATTGTTTTCGAAGACGTCTTAACGAGCTGGCAATACGAAATAGCAACTACATCGCCAAAGCAATAGGTAATAGGAGCGTCTATCAGAGCCGATGAAGCCAAAGAAATTACTTTGAACGTTAACACCGACTTGATTGCTTTCAAAGCGTAGTTTCCTGGGTTCCCTTCAAAAGGACTCCGTGCAGGTTGAAAACATTTCGCTGGATGTAGGCGACTAGACGTGACTACGTATACTGAGTGAATTATTCAGATTTCCTCTAGTAAATTACGTGCAGTAGCTCTACTTAGTTGTTATTCGTTTTATTTTAGTTCATCATCATCTTTCTGCTCTTATTCCATGTTACTTGGGGTCGGCGCAACACGTTTTCTTCTTCCATGCCGTCCTGTCAACCGTCATGCTATCACTGACACCCTTCTCTTTCATATCATTCATCACACGATCCATCCATCTTTTTTTTGTCCGCCCTCTTCCTCTCCATTCATCAGCATCCGTCTTGTTTTTGTTGCTTCTAAAATTTGTCTTAAAACTTATTGAGACATTTAGAGCAACATTTAGAGCAGCAGAATGGTAAAATGTGAAAATTTTAAGTAATAGTTTTATGATACGGCTTTAAGCTTCGTGTAAAGGAAATAAGGCAATTAAATGTAAGTGTTTAATCAGTTTAAGGGACATCGGGATCATTATTTAATTACCAAAAAGTAAATTAAACCCGAAATTGGGCTGGAAGTTAAAAACAGATTGTAGTGAACTCGCTGGGAACTCAACTAGGTTGCATCGACAATAAAGAAATTTAAAAAACAACAGAATTAAATTATCGAAGCTTATTTTCGCGTTAATTGTTTTCGGATTACGGAAATTTATTGAGTAATCGCACACACAGCTCTAGTTGGTGTCTACATTGTTACCGCAAGAGGCGCGAGCGGCGGGCAGGGGGGGGGGGGGGGCATTAACACAATTTACGCGAAAACAACGTTCATAGCATTCAAATGTGAAATTGAAAACTGGCGAGCTTCGCGCTATCCGTAGTGAGATTAACTTAACTAAATTATACAATCAAGTGTGCATTCACTTCGTTCCCAAGCGCCGCCGCGACGTAAAAAATACGCCCCGAGTCTTCCACACCATTCAAATAAGCACAGGCCCATCCTTCTCGGCTTAGATATTTCATATGAGAAAAATGCAGTTTTATCCCCCTCTTGCGAACCTTTACTGCACCCGGTGGACACGTTCGCCGATAAAATAAACAGTAAAGCTACGTTAGTTCACAGATTCCGTTTACTCAGTATCATATGCAACTACATTATGCAGTAACATTTTCTAAACAAATTGTTTTATCTCTACTTGTTAAGCGGAACCGCTCCTTCGCACACGTAATTCTTCTCAGTCCGCATACAAACAGCCCCTAAGGAGGCGACAATCCTCACAGCAAACAATAAAAATATGTATAAAAATAAATTTGATAGTTCCAAACCGCGGACCGTGAGGAATATGCAATGGGCGTGTTGCCGAACATATTTCGTAAAGATGTGACTGTTAGAACTTGTCAGTGTTTCGACGCAAACGCATCAATTCAGTTGTCAATAGTCTCATTCATATGAGGAATGGCGTCATCTTTGTGTCGTTCTGCGAAGATGAAAATGGGGTGTGTTGTGTGTTGGAGAAATACGGGGCACATGTTGAAATGTCGACTGGTAAATTGCATTGTGCTGCGACGCGACTCAGGCGCCGCGCCGACATGAAATTGGATTGCACAGTATCCAATAATTTCGATCGTGATTTTCGATGATGATGGTCGTGACAGGTATGTTTGCAATCACTGCGACTAATTCGCAATCGAATTTCTCCAATATCACACGTGTGGCTATATCGTACGTCAGTAATAGGGTTCATAATTTTGAGAATAGTCGAAAGTACTTATTTAGAGTTATTACCGTTGAATTATTCAAGAACGTCAGGTTAATGAGATTATAATGTATACTAGGCACTCAAGTATTAAATACATATACATATTTATAAAGGCAGGCTTTAATTCGTCCTAAATGCATGACACCTTCGGGCTTGAATAAGATTAGCATGCGCATAAGCAAGAACAATGAGTTATGGTATCAGTCACTGATACTGTACACATTAACATAACAAATTGAGTCATTCAACAACTGTTGCAAGTATAACTAGTCGATCAGTCTTCGGCTGGAATAGTAGCTGACAAATTATGGTCAAGTGATGAAGCTTTAATGTATGTACCTAATGATGTTGTAGTTTATTTGAAATTGTATTTCTGTTCGCAATTCCATTTAGAAAGACTTCAGAATCAAGCCAAAGTCCTATATTATCCCTACGGAACCAAGAACGGGATAAATAAGATAAATATATTGTCAAATTTTATCTAATTTCGTAAGAGTTTGTTGTTTGTGAGTGTCAAACATTCCCACATTTTGGGTAGGTATATAAAAAAAATCGTTGCACAGGAATATCTCCTGTATCGTGAGTGCGTTTACAGACATAATAAATTCACATACACCAACAGCCACACCCGGAACAATATGTGTAGGCCATGCAAATATTTGTTCCGTGCGGGAATGGAGCAGCGGTAGCCAATCGCCCAACCACTGCGCCAACCGTGTTATTATTTGACCATTGATTAATAGTTTACAGG
The DNA here is from genome assembly GCA_947462355.1 of Caradrina kadenii. Classification (NCBI taxonomy): domain Eukaryota; kingdom Metazoa; phylum Arthropoda; class Insecta; order Lepidoptera; family Noctuidae; genus Caradrina; species Caradrina kadenii. The sequence continues at coordinate 5,262,404 of OX381677.1, read as the reverse complement.
TAAAACAGAGCGATTTGTGTTCTAATGCTAAGCCGCGGCAACGTGCAAATTGTTGGCTAACGACTAATTATTAGGCTCTCACAGCACGTGGGAAGATCCCACGACTCACATAGCTGCCTTTGATCGAGTTTACTTTTTAGCGATAAGGTACTCTGCTCGCGCATTCAGTGGGCAAAGACAATGACTGCCCCGTATTGTTTGACTTACTTTGACGTGTGTATTTAAGATTGTTTTGATTAATGGTTTCGCGAGGTGCAATGTACTTTAAAGTTGCAGAAGGGTCCGTAATTAAGTTTCTAAATAATATTGCTATTGCTACATTAGTTAGGCAAACGCCCTGTGCTGTGAAAAAAATGGAAACCGCTGTTCTCAAGGAGAATTAGCCTGTTCGTTACACCTCTGTGAGCACAGATTAATGTTTAGATTGCTGTTACAATTATACCGATTATCTAGCTAATTTCCTGTAACGTTGGTAAGGATACGTTCGTCATGATTACGAGCAAGAATCTTTGCAAGTGCAATTTGTTGGTGGCTTAAGCTTTATTGTGGTTTAATTGCTTTAAGATGTTTGTGTTGCTTCATGAAATACGAGTACTTTGTAGCTGATTGTACCTTGAAAATTGTTAGTGCGCAGCGTAGATACACGGCTTTACGATTAATTTGTAGTGTCTTGCGTAGTGCGTTTAGAGTTTGTCTGCTCATATTTTTTTAAAATTATTTCTCCTGTATCGTGTGTGCGTTTACAAACATAAATAATCAGCCATACAAACAGCCTTCCCTAAAACTATCTGTAGGCCAGACAAATATTAGTTCCGTGCAGAAATCGAACCCGCGGCACTTAACGCACCAGCCAATCGCTGTCGTCCCAATTGTTGAACGCATTGCTGCAACAATTTATTGATATATCCCACTTACGATTAACAATATTTAGCATACAATAACGCATTAAATACAGACACAGTTGAGTTCGGATATCGTTTATATTTGGCAACAGGTTATTACAAGCAGTTAGTAAATAATTAATAATGTTTAACGAGTCACGTAATTGCGATATCGAGCTGGGTTTTGGCATTGACGGTTTAATTGTCACGATGTGAAACTGAGCCGGGTTCTTTCGGGATTTTCTACATTTCTATTTTAAGTATTATGAAAATCGTATCTAACAAGCGCAATCAGTAAATCGTGACCGTATTGTAAATATTAGTTTTGTGTTAATTGTTGTCGAGGTGGCCAAGAAACTAAGTTTGACAATTATTTGTTCATTGAGCTGCTAAATGATGATGTAGGGTACTTATTTGTAACAAAATAAACTTTATTTGAGTTGAAAACCTATATAACCTATCTAATTATTAATACTACTGCAGAGTAAAATCACAAACAGTCATTACCAAATTTGCTAGTAGACTAGCATTTCAGACTTATATTAATTAAAAGTCCAGGTTTCCTTCACCGGTGTCAGTGAAATCAAAGATAAACTTAGAAAGTACATATAAAATATAAAAGTCTCTTGATACAGTGCTCCGTTGCGAACCCATGGCCTCGTATATAAGAGGTGAGCGCCTTAACCACTGGGCCATTACGACGACCTTATCCAATTAAAAGCACTAAAATATTTATCGCCACTTAGTCCAAAATACGGAGCAAAGTCTGAGAATTTCCGGATCTTTTCTAAGGAAACATTTCCTTTTGTCTGACCTAGAAACCAACTCAAGAATCTCACGCGTTGAAGTATTTTGTTGGTTTTGAAGTTAGAAGACGTTTATAAGTAATTAGACTAATGAGGAGATATATTTTTGCCACTTTCCGCTTTGATATTCAAAGGCAAAATATTTTCGTATTTAGTTGACATTTTGACTAAAAGCACTGTTATCGCGATTCCTTTACGCGTCGCCGACGACGTGGTAGTATTTTATGAAGTCTGAAAGCCATGTCTTTCATATCCAAGAATAAAATTCCTGTTATTTTTTTCTATTTTTATTTGTTTGGCTTTTTATGTCACTCTGTGTTATTGACGGTTATATTTTCTTTTATGAGGTGATAATTTTCATGTCATGATTTGTATAGACTTTGATACATAAAAAAATAATGAAACAAACTCTTTTACAATAAAATAATGTTACCAATATTTAGGTATTTTTACATCGCAATAACTACAATAATCTACGTGTACCTCTCTACCTCTGTTCTCCAAGTTTGATCAAGCAAACTAACCCTGAAACGTAACAGAAAGATTCCTATTTCAACAAATGTTTAGACTTACGAACAAGCCGAACAAATAGCGGCGCAACTCTACAATCCTTTTGTTACACGGTGTATTTGTTTACCAAGTTTTTGAGCCAAGGATGCGGTGCCGTGCGCCGAACATAAATCACTGTTGACAAGTTGACTATTTTCACAACCGTCGTCCTCGGCACTCGGCAGTGTCTCGACAAATGCCGAACGCTCGGTATGCATCGCTATGCACAATAAACAATGGAACTATTGCTAAATATCATTTGTTTACTTCGCATGCACGATCAGCTTATTTATGTCCGAAGGGACCAAGGACCCACGAATCCTGCAAACTAATCGCTTGTCGTCTCCGTAATTAATTAATTACACAATGCACCGCTGGGTTTCTTATAGGCAGCCGTTTGTTACATCAAACAAAAGACGTGCTCTAGTGTTAAATACGCGATTGTTGTGCAAGCACATCGGATTAGATGCGTTGTACAAGGTTAATACTTAATTAATTTGCATTAATGTGTTATTCGCACGGTGGTTAATTATAATAAGACAAAATTATCAGTTTATCTAATATAATTTACATCACAATCCACTGCTTTTATACTAGTACGCACTTGCACAAGCATTTATAATTTTACTTTGAAATAAGTACTGGTTTTTGCAAACAAACCAGACTATCTACGTTAGTGATGGCAAATATCGCAGGTATAGTGGCAAACCAGACAAAGATTTAAGTTATGCGTAGCGTCTGAATGTACAACTAGCATGTCAAGTCTGTAACTTCAATAAAGCCTTGAAATGTTGTGGACAGTTCTGAAGCTGGAGTCGTCTAATCAGGGTTTGAACCCGCATCGGCCGCAAAGTCGGGACAAAACAGCGCTACAAACGGCAATGGAGTTACATCTATTATTCCAGGCGACATCTGTTTTTGAAGAAGAGTACACAATGGATTCAGAGGCAACTATTGTCGGGGCTACACGCTCGGTTGACTTATTTACACGTCGCGTGTGGAGCTTTACCCTGCTTTGAGCCTAGGTGAACGTCACCTTAGTTTGTTTTCTTATTAAACAGACGCTTCGTTTGTCTCTCGAATGCTTGTAAGCAGCCGCAGGATATTTTATTACTCGTTTGTGTGTATTTGTTTAAGCGGTTTTTGGTGTGCGGGATTTTCTGGCTTACCTTATAGTATACCTATAATAATAAGAATGATTATTACGATAGTTGAGCTTAGTTCCCACATTCAACACAAAATTGCACAATAATTAAATGAATTACGTGTTACTATTCAATATGCCTCGAAGCTTCAAACTGCCTCGTTAGCGTAGTGGTACTAAGCGCTAGTGGTCTTGGGTTCGATTCCCAGGTCCACCAAAAAGTGTTATTGGGTTTTTTTGTGAAATTCTCTGTAGCAGCTCGGAGTTAGAATTTGTGCCCGGTTAATGGCAATAGGCTCGCCCCCTATCACATGGGCCCTAAACATACCGGCGAACTGTGGGTATACATTGTTACACCTCTGTCTAACCCTTCGGGGAATATAGGCGTGATGGTATGTTATTCATGATGCTAAATGTATTTTATTACTATGTAGCAATAACAGTTCATTATACATCAAAAACTTATGCTTAGCATACATTTCAATTTAATTAGCGTTAAATATAAAAACTGCCTCGGTAGCCTAGTGATCCTAAGCGCGACTGCTACGCTAGAGGTCTTGGGTTCGATTCCCAGGTCGAGCAAAAAGTGTTATTGGGTTTTTCTATGAAATTCTTAGTAGCAGCTCGGAGTTAGGATATTTGTGCCCGGTTAATGGCAATAGGCTCGCCCCCTATTACATGGGACCTAAATATACCGGCGAACTGTGGGTGTACATTGTTACACCTCTGCCTAACCCTTCGGGGAATACAGGCGTGATGGTATATATATAAAAAATCATTGGAATTTCTACCAAAACTGGGAGAAATTTTGAATTGTTATAATGATAATGACTCGTATTAGCTGAAATAGTACCTATTAATATACTCATTATCGTAGTACATACTATTATTCGTGAATTGTATTGTATTTTTCCATTCCTCTAACAATGCTTCAATAATTTGCTTGAAGCATTTGGATCGGATCAAAAGTCAGGTCAGATTATTACGATCTGACCTGACTTCTTGCTCGTTACGTTATTATCAATGGATTACACACTATTAATGGTGTAACTATGGTAACTGATTTCTCTTGAAGATAAACAACCTGCTAGTTAATATCTTTTGCAAACATTGTAATATATTATGGTATAAACAACTGCCCCATTGGTCTCATGGTCGCAAGCGCGACTGATGAGCATGGGGTCCTGGGTTCAAATCCCAGATCGAGCAAAGTGTTACAGGGTTTTTCCATTAGGAATTTTTCAGTAGCAGCTCGGAGTTAGGATTTGCGCCCGGTTGATGGCAATAGGATCGCCCCCTATTACTTGGGACCTAAAACATACCGGCGGCGAACTGTCGGTGCACATTGGTACACCTCTGCCTAACCCTTAGGGGAATACAGGCGTGATGGTATGTATCTATGTATAAACACATTCATTACACTACATAAATGAAACACACACAATGCAAATATTCATTTTTTGATTCTTTTTCTTGCATACATTGGTGATACCTACTCAGATTATTTGAACCAAACACGTGTAAAGCTATATATTACGATAGAAGATCGAAACTGCACAGGTTACCTCGTCACCTATCTAGAAGAACGATACTCTACCCACTAAGGAGATTAAGACACATTACACAACATAACATACCATCACGCCTGTATTCCCCGAATTGTTAGGCAGAGGTGTACTAAAGTACACCCACATTTCGTCGGTATGTATAGGTCCTATGTAATAGGGAGCGAGCCTATTGCCATTAGCCGGTCACAAATCCTATCTCCGAGCTGCTACTGAGAATTTCATTAAAAAACTCAATAGTGTTTTATTGGTCGACCTGGGAATCGGACCCAAGACGTAGCAGTCGCGCTTAGGACCACTAGGCTAACGAGGCAGTTACATCACATCAGCGTAAAACACATTATATGAGTCCTATTTCTACAATTTCAATTTAATTGTGGTATAATTACTGAGCTGAGCTTTGTTTGTGTTTCCTTCACAGTACACGCGTCGATTTTTAAACAGGAAAGAAACTAAATATAAATAGTCTTAAACATTTTACGAATATCTTAATTCACATCTAAATGATGAAGCTGAGAATTTTGTGATGTCAAATGCAGCGGAAAGTTATCAACTATTGTGTAACGTATTGTTCCGGATTGTATAACTTTGTATAACAAGTTCCGATACAGATAACAAAATTGGAACGACGCGACGCAAAATTAAAGTCTATACAATAGATGTTAAGGAACAATGGAGATAATAACTGTGAAGACAAGGGCTATACGCGACTCGTTCGATACTATCAGAGAAGACCCACTTACTTAACATTTACTGTACCAAACAATACAGTTTAAATCTAAAAACTAACTCTTTTATAGGTATTAAACTGAGTGTGAAGATGAGGTAATTATTTGCTTTGAAATACGTAATGCTTTGCCGTCGGACATTTGTGTTTGGGTTCAGCAAATATAGTCTTTATAATTTACGTGCTATATACCCACACAAAATGTTTCCTATTTCGACAATATCTTTCAAATAAACATGTACCTAAGTTGAAGCTTTATAGTCTTCGTACATAATAACAGCATGGCTCCACGAGGCTAATAATTTTGCTACTCCAAATAGAGTTTAAAATAGTGTGCGTTAAATGTTTTTTGACAAGACATAATGAAAAGGTGACGGCTTGCGGGCGGCGTGTAGGTAACTAAAGGTTGAATTCTTTCGAGGGAATTCCGATGGGACGTTTCTGCTGGTATAATTGGGAGGAGATTATAATTTATTTCATTAAGGCATTTGTCTTTATTTATTATTCTTCTTCGACATTGCAGTTGGTTATCATGATCTTACAGAGAAATACTCTACCCATCGCATCCACACAGACAGTATTAAAAACGTTAATGCCAAACGATATCTCAAATTAATTTTTAAGTCTAAAATTTTTGAAATAATAATTCCGATTTAAATTCATTAAATTTGATGTACATACATCTAAAGTTCCACTTAAAAACATTTTTAACCCTCGACGCAAAAACGACGGGGTGTTATAAGTTTGACATGTCTGTGTGTGTGTTTGTGTGTCTGTCTGTGGCATCGGAGTTCCAGAACTCATGAACTGATATTGATATTGGTTTTTTGTTTAAAAGGTGAATTAGTGGGGAGTGTTCTTAGCTATGTTTGATGGAAATCGGTTCAGTCTGTCGGGGGTTACCTTATTTTTATAATCATGTTTGTTTTTAAAAAGATTTGAGTAGCTTAAAAAGTTGTCTATGGAAAACTTAATTACACTTGAAAGTTTTTACGAGGTAAGTTGCGGTACTGCCTCGGTAGCCTAGTGGTCTGCTACGCTAGAGGTCTTGGGTTCGATTCCCAGGTCGAGCAAAAAGTGTTATTGGGTTTTTCTATAAAATTATCAGTAGCAGCTCGGAGTTAGGATTTGTGCCCGGTTAATGGCAATACGCTCGCCCCCTATTACATGGGACCTAAACATACCGGCGAACTGTGGATGTACATTAACAGACCTCTGTCTAACCCTTCGGGGAATACGGGCGTGATGGTCTATGTAAGTTGCGGTTTACACGCTCTTAAATTATTCTAGTTCAGTATGTATGTTATGATATTGTAATCTATGACCTTTCCTATGATCCTTCCTATTGAAAACACGTCTAGATACTACGTGATAACACACTACACACACACACACACATGACACTACATGACATTACACGATACACACACACTAACTACTACATGATATTATACGTATGTTTTCCTTTAAGGATTAGCAAGCATTCAAGTGTCTAACAGTTTAAATGCGTGTGTCTTAGAGCTGCAGTAAATAAGGCCTTAATATTCCTACGTCTAGAGCTCCATGCTAATTTATGGGTTTAATAATAATATTTGCTATTACCGTTTAAAGCTGTTTGTAAATCAATTTTGTGCGTGAGTGTAGCTGGGAATCATTGGTAGTGAAATATCGCACGTTTGAAGATTCAGTTCAATTATGCATAAATGTGCATAATTCTTTAGTAATAATACCAACCTATGATTTCCTCGCTGCAGGGCAAAGGGTTCTTCTCATACATAGAAGGCACGAGGTTTGATTACCATGCCTGCTCAAGGCAGACTGGCGATTCCAAACTTATATTAGTTACTAGCGAACTACTCGCGACTTCGTTAAGTTACGTCATTGGTTACTGCTCCGCTCCCGCGTGTTGTCGCAAGATAATATATAGCCTATGTTACTCAGGATTAATATAGCTATCTATTGGTGAAGAAATGGTTAAAATTGGTCCAGTAGTTTCGGAGCCTATTCGATACAACAAACAAACAATTTTTTTCCCCTTTATGATATTATATAGTATAGATAAGTTCAGGTTCCGTTCATCGATGTCAGTTTATGTACTAAGAAATCTTAGAAAATACATATAAAAAAAATCGCATTGGTATTTGCCTGGATTCGAACCCTCAACCTCATGTTTGAAAAGCGGATGTCTTAACCATTGAGCTACTACGGTACCACTTTAGTAAGTAATACATTTATAAGGTTTTAGGTAAACAATTCATCGCTGATTGTTTATCGCGATAGGAGAGTTTTGTCGACAATTTTCCTCCAAGGTGAAGCCGCGGGCAAACTCGGTAGGTAGATAAAAGCACGTAAATTAAACTTTAATTTATCAAGCGTCTGTATCTTGAAGAAAAATCCCATTTGCATTCTATTACGTGAGACTGACAGAGCGATTTACTTGATTTAGAAAAAAACATTTATTAAGCTGTTTTTGGCTCATCTACGAGTACGCACGTTTTTACGCGAACTTTATTTAAGTATCTGCCTTGTTAGCCTAGTAGTCCTAAGCGCAACTATAGCAGTTGCGCTAATATAATTGGGAGGAGATTATAATTTATTTCATTAAGGCATTTGTCTTTATTTATTATTCTTCTTCGACATTGCAGTTGGTTATCATGATCTTACAGAGAAATACTCTACCCATCGCATCCACACAGACAGTATTAAAAACGTTAATGCCAAACGATATCTCAAATTAATTTTTAAGTCTAAAATTTTTGAAATAATAATTCCGATTTAAATTCATTAAATTTGATGTACATACATCTAAAGTTCCACTTAAAAACATTTTTAACCCTCGACGCAAAAACGACGGGGTGTTATAAGTTTGACATGTCTGTGTGTGTGTTTGTGTGTCTGTCTGTGGCATCGGAGTTCCAGAACTCATGAACTGATATTGATATTGGTTTTTTGTTTAAAAGGTGAATTAGTGGGGAGTGTTCTTAGCTATGTTTGATGGAAATCGGTTCAGTCTGTCGGGGGTTACCTTATTTTTATAATCATGTTTGTTTTTAAAAAGATTTGAGTAGCTTAAAAAGTTGTCTATGGAAAACTTAATTACACTTGAAAGTTTTTACGAGGTAAGTTGCGGTACTGCCTCGGTAGCCTAGTGGTCTGCTACGCTAGAGGTCGTGGGATCGATTCCCAGGTTGAGCAAAGGGTTTGTGTCCGGGTAATGACAAAAGGCTCGCCCCTTTTATCTAAATATACCGGCGAACTGCGAGTGTACATTGGTATATGTCTGCCTAACCCTTCGGGGAATAAGGCGTGATGGCATGTGTGTTTATTTTGGTACTAGTTTTAAAATACATTTACTCTGAATACGTATTGGACCGTTAATTTTATCGTGTGCTATAACAATATGCATTAAAGGATAGTACGGGAACTCGCGTTTTACGTTATAAACGAATGGAATCGCAGGTAAGCGGGCTCCGTCCGCTCCCCTGTTATTTCACTCGTTATGAAAATTGGACCCGTGATGCGACCGTATAATTTTATGTCACGTTATCCAATAATTTGCAATATTACTGCCGCATACGTGAATTATCTGTCGTGTAATATATAAATGTGTTTCATAATTCGTAGAGGCGACTGCGCCATAATGGAACACCGTGTTATTGTTTGTGGAAATTGGATTAAAGTCTTGGTAATATTTTAATACTTCCGCAACGCAAAGTTTGGTTTGGCGGCATCTTCGACAGCCGTTGCGAGTATAATTAATGGGTTAGCTAATAACGTCTTTTAGAAGGGACGACCGCTTCACGATCTTATGTCATTGTTTGAGATTAGTCATGGAATTTCAGCAGACTGCCCAATGCCACTGGTAATGGTGCTCGATGTCGATGAACTGACAAAGTGTCATAACTGTTGCACTATATCAATCAGATTGTAAAATGAGTTTTATTTATATCGCATTGAAGAACACAGTTGATTGACAATGACCTCGGTCTATTTTTAATGGACATACAGCCTATTGTTGTGAAATAGACTCTTAAGTGTTTGTTCTATGACGGAACATTTAACATCGTGGGGAACACGTCTGTATTCCCTAGAGGGGTTAAGAAAAGGTGTAGAACAAAATTTCACCAGTTATACGTTAAGTATCATGTTAAAAAGGTGGGTTTACAATTTTATTCACATAAACCGTCATAGGTTTCCCGAACTTTCTAATGTGGTAGATTGCAACTCTCTTTGTTTTCATGGTAAATTCCTCATGGATTCCGTCTGGGGAGAACGAAGAGTTATGTCGGACTCTTACCAACTAAAACTCCACTATGCCTTCTGTTACCATAAGTAGGGAGCCTGTTATTCACTTGCTCCTGCCCTGTTAGTCTCGTGGTGGCTAGCACGACTGTTGACCGTGGGGTCTTGGGTTAGATTTCCAAGTTGGGCAAAAAGTGATATTGGGTTCATCCATTGGGATTTTTTTAGTAACAGCCCGGAGTTTGGAAGTTGGCGATGTGACACCCCCGTGCCTCGGAAAGCATGTAAAGCAACGGCAAAGACCAACGGGTTTTCCACCTGATCTCTCAATGGTCGTATCGGATTGCGGTCCCACCGGACTATGAGCGTTAGGAAAGAGGGAGTGCACCTGTGTTTGCGCACACACTAGTGCACTATAATATCTCCTGCGTACTCGGCTAGTCAGCATTAAGATTAGCCGCCGTGCCCGGAATTGGTGTGTAGAATATATACATATGCTTGACGAATGATCCACGCCGACCCTAAACCATGAATTAAATTCGAAATCGTGAACAATAAAGGGCTCTGATCTCCAGCATCGAGCGCTGGCAGACGGCAGCTATCGTATGCGTGTCAACCAGAGGCTGAATAATGATATCGGGTGACATTTAATTTTGGATACAAAAGGCTCTTCATACTGTTTACCCTAATCCGTTTAACCCCCTTCGCCCTATTATTGACAGACAAGCTTTTAACTCCTCCCGCTTAATTACATTGACGGGATTATCATTGGGACCATATTCTTTCTGCCTTTCTTTTCTTTTTTTTTTTAAACGTTGCCCCACACTAGGAATTTCTCCTGTATCGTGGGTGCGTTTACAAACATATAAACTCACATACACAAACAGCCAGACCCGGAACAACTATCTGTAGGTCATACAAATATTTGTTCCGTGCGGGAATCGAACCCGCGACACGCAGCGCAGCAGTCGATCGCTCGGCCGTTGCGCCAACCGTGTCGTCAAATCGTAATATTGTGTCGTAATATTGGTATCGATATGTTCGGTTTTTACTGCCTTGTTAGCCTAGTAAGCGCGACTGCTACGCTAGAGGTCTTGGTTTGGATTCCGAAAGTGTTATTGGGGTTTTCAATAAAATTCTCAGTACCAGCTCGGAGTTAGGATTGCCGCCCGGTTAATGACAATAGGCTCGCCCCCTTTTACATGGGACCTAAACATACCGGCGAACTGTGGGTGTACATTGGTACACCTCTGCCTAATCCTTCGGGGAGTACAGGCGTAATCGTACATTATGTTCGGTTTTTAGTTAGTCGGTTTCGTTTTAAGCAAAGGTTTTTAACGGAGGGACGTGCATGTCTTTATGTTTATGCTAATATGTTACGCCTATTTTGTGTTCGGAATTTAAAAAAAACGTAGTATTGAATAGGGTTCCTTTTGGATGTATGGTACTGTAGAGCCTGGTAGGTTTAGCCATATTTAAACTTATTTTATTAGCCATTCCTATGAGTTACATTTAAATAAAATACTTGACCGTTTGCTATGAGAGCTGAAAATTGAGCTAGCAATTAATTATATACATGACTAGCTTATGTCAGCGAGTTCGTTCGCGTGGTTTTTTTCACCCGCTTTAAGTTATGTCTTTGGTTACTGCTCCTCTCCCGTGTGTGTGATGTTTTAAAGCCTATAGCTTTATAGCCTGTTATGTTGTTGTAATAAATAAATAGTTACTCAATTGAGTCGATAAATAAGTTGGTATTGCGATACAAAATCTTTGGGGGCATCATTTTTTGGCAATTTAAGAAGTTTAGAAACATGTAAAGTCACTTACACAAACAGCCTCACGTTTCCAAATTTTTACTTGGAACCAAAAATAAATAAATAATTAAAGTTTAACCATAAAGCAGCACTAATTCAAATCAGTAACGCATTTGATCTCAGTAATAATTAATTTTAATCATGTAACATAAAATCTATGGCATAAATTCTATAAGAGAATCCCACTGAGTCGCGCCAATTAATAATTAACAATACTCTTATTTACTTCTGAAATTTAATTACAGTTATAATTGGAAGCATTTCAATTTCTAACAGTTTAGTTTGGAAAATTAACGGTATTCCGATTTTCAGTTGAAAATCCTTATGCCTAGTCAAATATATAAGCAATATTAATTAACCATCTATATTCTATGTTAACTTTGTTAAGTGATAGCCAAACTGTTTTAACCTTAAGCAACACATTTAAACACTACAGTTAAGATAACATACCATCACGCCTGTATTCCCCAGAGGGTTAGGCAGAGGTGCACCAATGTACACCCACAGTTCGCCGGTATGTTTTTAGGTCCCATGTAATAGGGGGCGAGCTTATTGCCATTAACCGGGCACAAATCCTAACTCCGAGCTGCTACTGAGAAATTCATAGAAAAACCCAATAACACTTTTTGCTCGACCTGGGAATCGAACCCAAGACCTCTAGCGTAGCAGTCGCGCTTAGGACCACTAGGCCAACGAGGCGGGGTAATTATTATTAGTATTGTATATTGGGCTTGTGTCCGTAACTACACGTCTTAGCGTATACTTTGTGTAAGGGCGGGAGGTACATCATACGATCCTCCCCAACTCCACAGGTAAGGCCAGCATTGACGTCACTGGCGATCTTTTGACGCGTATCTTTCTTTTTTTTTTTTTTAATGGGAAATCATTAAATGGCTTCTTCCGTTCCGGGTGGAGCGGAAAGGAGTGTCAGACTCTTACTGACCATGTACCTCCCAATGCCCTTTGCGTTCCAGGGCCTCGGTGACTCTTTCGAACGGATTCCGCAACCCTGGCAATTGGAGGGTAAGTACCTGGGTTACCGAAGAACTGACGTTGATACTGTTAAGTATACTCACGATTTTGTATGTATTTCTATTTTGTTATAACAAAATCCTGTAACTACACATAAATATTTAATAAATGTTGGGCGTAGCCTCACAAAACGTTATAATTTAGTGAATTCTCACAGCGTTGTGTTTTAACCTTTATTGTAAGAGTGGCCTACGCCTTAGCTGGCAATAATAGCTTCACCTAAAGTTCATTTAAGTTACGACATTTGCGCAAAGCTTTTTGATACACTTCTTGGGAAATAGACTATTGTTTTAAAACTAACCAAGTTAATTTAATTTTGTGAAAATTAACATCTTAAACTGCACGTAAAAGTCTTTATGTGTGTACATTTTAAAAAGTCGGTCCGTTCAAGGATCACATCTTTCTAGAATTTAAATAGATTTTTTAGGTAACTAATATGTAAGTAACATCGATGTGTATTAATTACGGTTTTCATATATATAATACCTGAATGCGAAACCAAAAGTTAAATGTTCGTCTCATCATTGTGATATGTTTTTGTACCTGGGAACCTTTTGGTTATAACTAAAGTTTAAACGCGCATAACATTAAGCGTGCGTTATATTGCGCGCGTTATAAACAGCGATGTTTCACATAATTTTTTTTTTTTTTGATGTGCGTGGATTCTGGAATATTGTCAATTAAAAGAATACAATACAGTTCCAAAAATAAAAGTCATTTTCCAGCAATAAAAAGATGCTCAGTGTTGCTTAGTTTAATGGCATGCGTAGTTAACGACACCCCTTATTTGTTGTAGTCTTAACAACATGAAATAAAAATACCTTTAATTATGTACTGCTACTTCTCAGTTTATAATCATATTTTTATCTTTATTCCCACCGACTGAATTGAAATAAGATACCAAAAAATATTCACTCTAGAATACCTCCTACTTATTAAGTTACGAACTTGACTTACGAAGTATCTACCTAATCATAATAATATCATATTTTTATAGCACTTGCCTTGGTATTTAAATTAAACGCTTACCTTTATGAAGTATACTTCAGTAAGGCTCTTCGTTGAAACTGAAAAAAAAAACATTATGTTAATCTTTAAGTAAAATATACAAGAATATTTATTTGTCAGGTTGGCGTGGATCAAGGGAGATTTTTTTTCTCAATTAATATTCTGACTCTGGGCACAGCTTTGGGGCACACTCAGATAGGTAGGTACTTATTTTTAGGGCGCGCGGAAATTAATTTTCATATCCGTGGTTTGGCCAGATTGGATTTTAAAGACGGATGTTACGCGTAGGTCGGTAGTCCTACCTCCTTAAATTGGATCTTCATTTTCAGCTGTAACGGAAATTTTTCTTTTTCCTAATTTGCAATTTTCGCAAGAATATTTGATGGAAATTATGTGCCTACTCACAGACTCGCTATCTGAAAGATCATCTGATGGTATAATTTAATTTGATTGTATTTCTAAATACAGGCTGAAGGCAGAACGGTTTAAGACATTCTTTATCATTTGCATAAATTAGCGATTCCTGAACCAGAGCTTTCCAATATTTCATGTTATTTTTCGTTAAAAAATTGGACAAATAAACTTTCTTTTAATCCAGCAAGTACCTAACTAAATGCTATTGAATTATTTGAAGGACGTACCCTTTAACATTTAAAGAACAGAAGAATTAAATACTTTGATTCGTTCGATTATTCAATCAGCTGTATCATGTGGCGATAGGCTTGGGGCGGGCGGCTGCCAGTGTCACAACATCGAATAATTCATGAGCCGCTAGTGATGTGCACGCAAAGCACGACGTCCCGCATTTTAGGGAAATAGATTCACCTACGTTTGGTTGAAAATGGTTCCAAATTGTCATGCTAATTTGACCCTTATTACTTTACCGAAATGTCGACGTAAATATATTGTACGAAAATTTGATTTTGAGTAGCGATTAAGATATCAGCAGACTAGGTGTTGGGTCGTAGGAAACTCGATAGTTGACGCCTTAATACTTGATTTTACGGCAAGTTATTGAAACTAGAAGCCTAGCCTAGAACTATAGTTCGGATACCTGTTTGGTATTGAAAGTTCGAACTGGATGTTATGGCATAACTGGATAGACGACACAGAAAATTTTACGAAAAAGAAATATAGATATTGAAATTCCGTTTTCCAAATGTGATGAGACGTCACTAGTGACGGCGGGGACAAGGCGGCGCTACCAAGGAGGTGTTTCTTTTACGTTTTGTAACAACGTTTCGTACCACTCAAACCATTGTGCTATTATTATGCAAAACTGTGACGACTGCCGATCGCAACAAATGTTTCTAGCGAACACTGAACTACATTTCTTTGTGTTAAAAGGTTATTAGAATGTAGGTCTCGATGTAAACATTTTCAAGGTTGCCTTGTTATTTTGAAAATTGATTATAACTGTTCTAAGTAATGCAGGTGGATGTTAAAAGATTTCGTAGCTGCAGTTTTATTCTGGTGAGCTGCGCTGTCATCCCACTGTCTCACCTAAATTAAGGGGAGACATTTCTACAGAATAAACTGCCTGGTTTTGGTTGGCCTGGTTTCTTTGACTTGTCAGCATGCAAGTTAGTGTTTCTAGCTTAGCCTGCAATTTGAGAGAAATGAGACTCACATAGGGGTGATAGCGTGTTCTTACAAAAGACGTCAGGGAACCAGAGGGAGCCTAAAATGGGGCGACGTTTTGTTTCTGCGAGAAACATGAACATGACAAAACACTCGAGGTTTCTGTTATTTTCTTTTCAGGAACACTTTCAAGACTTTGAATTTAATAAGTGCTGTTTGTCCCACATTTGTCTTAAGAATTAGCGCATGCCACGCATTTTCGGTCACGGCATCTTAATGGAGAATAGCCAAGTGCATAGGAGATATTATAGTGCACAAACACAGGTGCACTTCCTCTTCCCTAACTCTCGTAGTCCGATGGTACGGCAAACCGACACGATCGGGAGCGGAACCAACGACTTTACGTGCTTTTTGAGACACGGGGGTCACAACGCCAACTTTTAAACTGGTACTATTGCTGCTGCTGATATTGAGAATGTATCACCAAAAAGCCTTCGTTTTGGAAATACAATTAGACTTTAGAGCAATGATATATCGCGTAGAAATAAATATAAATGGCGAGGGAATTCTGGCACATTGCCTAAGAATGTTGCTTCATTTCTTTTAGTTGACAAGTGTACAATGCGTGCATGCAAGCAAGCAGATGGCTCATGTTTCTTGGTGCACATGAACGGGAATTGTGCAAATAATATAAGACTTACATTTATTACTGTAAGAGTCTCTTTTGAAGGTTCCTAAATCCGTACTCAAAGGCTAAATAGATTCCTGTTACTTAAAATCCGGTATCTGTTACAGGGCTATGGGTACCTTTATAGGTATAGGATATCTTGATAGGTATCTTTTGAACCGTAATAGGTAGATACTTAAATTTTTTTACAGAGTGTGTATTAGGTAATATGGCCGCTATTGTAAAGGAGACCCCCTTTAATTTATTAACCTTATGTAGTGTTAAATATTGCACGGTGATACGGAACCTTTCGTATGCAAGTCCTGCTTGCAATTGGCTGGTTTTTTTAATTGGACGAAAAAATCTTTTAAATATCCTTTACACCTAATAATTTATTAACCACAATAACTCTCGTCCACTTTCATTCACAGGCCAAAATTAAATATAACAAATCGATATCGTAATTTGTAACATTTCTGTAAACGCTACATCAATTTTACTTTCTTCGTGAACCTGACATGTTTCAGACGAACAGACCTCAATGAATAAATATGTAGACATTGAATAAAATCAGTCTTTCAATCGATCATTCCTTTCATTTGTCTTTTGTATGGAATCGATAGATAATTGAAATCGAGTCTGTTCAGAGTTTAATAATTCTGCTAGTAGATTGAATGTCGTTCGTTGTAATAAAAGGACAACCTTGCTCAATGAATCCTCTTGATTGAGGGCATCTGTGGTAGAAACTAATATGACATAGTTTTGTCTTCAAAAGTTAGGCTCACTATTGAGTTAAAAGGTACTTGAATGCTATTCAATATATTGAGTATTGGATCAAGCTTGGTATGATCAATTATTTGTACTAGTAACTTGAAATTCGAATTCTGAGGAACTTAGAGGACGTTTGGTAACTAATGTATAGGGTAAAGTTCTATCTATTTGCCCTCTAGGTGTTCTAAGACTTCGTGACTGAGAGTATAAGTATGTAGGTATAACACCTTAAGTTCAGAGATTGTTATATCGAGAAGGGCATAAGAGTGGCAGTTGCTCTATGATAGCTATGTAAACGGCGATTACTGCATTCTTTGTGGTTGGAGGGTCAAAGGATATAGTGCTACTTTTGCGATTTGTACTTGAGATAAACCGCGGCACAGACTAAACAACTACGGAGAGTAAATGGTTCGAAATTTGAAATTAGCCTAAAAAATTAAATAAAGCCTCTCCACCCGAATTCTTGTAGGACCGATTATCGACATCTATAGTTTCGTGGGACCGACTTTTTGTCGGGCGTGTGCGTTGGTGAATTAGAATTAATAAGTTCCATTCTGGCCGGCAAGAAAATCGGTCACTGATTGTCTGACGTAGGAGGGCGGCGTACGATTGTCATTTATTTTATTTATAAACTAGCTTCTTCCCAAGACTTCGTCTGCGTGGAAGATTAATTTACCATAAAACATACCCGATAATACTGTAATGTAGCCTGCTGTAATCGGACCCGTACTTCCTGAGATTATTTCATACAACCAAAAAAAAAACAAAAAGACCAACTAATTTTGTGTATTTATACTATTATTACTATGCAAAACAGAGCCTTATAACTTTTGCAATAAAATTTATTTAAATAACGAGGTAGACGTAATTTGTAGTTTAGACATAGTTACAACTTGCACTCACCCAATGAAATGTATTAGTTTCATATAACAAAACAGGATTGACAAAATAGTGTTATTAATATTCTATTGTGCTTATTACGCAATGCTATAATTGGAGTGTCTGAGGTCTTGCGCTTATTCTGTTGCACTACGTACACAACAATAGGATTGTTGGGAAACCGTTTCATTATATTTATTCCTGACTATCTCTCACATCCTGATGCAAAAATAAAAAAAAAATGAAAAACACATCGTGAAAACACTTGGACTAATAATTAATAAAACTATGCAATCGCCAAGCCATGAGCAAGCGTGCTGATCAAAACGCGTGCCTTCTAAGTCAAAGCCAAATCATTTATTTCAATTAGACCATTAAAAGGCACTTTTGAACGTCAATTACATGTTAAAATTATAAATGTTGAATCTAGTTGCCCATTCCAAAAGGTAGTTTCGTATGGAGAAGAACGGGCAGAAAAGTCCATACATACTCTTAAAAAAAAAATGTATTACAATAAGTTGTACATGTTACATGTTCTCTGAATGAGAAGAGGCCTTTAACCCTGCAGTGGTATCCGGGGCTGCGGGTTGTTCGTAAGAGATACCGCGCCCCCGGAACGCCAAGGGCACAAGAAGGAACATGGGTGGGTTTTAGTCAGTAAAATTCTGACACTCCCTCCCGCCCCGCCCAGGGCGGGAGAAGTTATTTGATGATTATTGTTAATTGGGTAAAAAAACAGCGACCCTGTTCTTTAAAAAAATTCAAATAAATATCGACTTGAATATCGACTTTTAATTGTCAAAAGATAATTTATGAACATAAAAGAAAGGTCAAAACCTCAAAAGCTGACAACATTTTCTTTCATCACAGAAATAAACAGAACCAGTAACTCTTAAGTCTAAATTAGGAACAATACAACCAACTAATTACTCGACATTGTAATTTACACTGTCATTGAGGCATCGTTACCAAACAATGTTTATATTTGATGTGAACCAACCGCGAGATTGATTACGTCAGACAGATTATGAATAACACAGTTAGGACGCTGTGTGTTTGTTTCAGTAGCAAAATTACAGTGTAAATTGTAATTGTATTGTTAATTTATAATCCTAGTAACACATGTTAATATCTCATAAGTTTCTCTGTGTTCTGTGTGTGAAATGGCGTTAATTTTACTAATGAACTATGAATAAATTAGATGTTGTGACGTTTGAAGGGAACTTGTCTCTCTGTTTGAGGTTTGGTACTAATTACTATATGTTGATAATTGGCTTTCTTTTACTAAAATACAATGTTAGTTTTTCTTTATTATAAATTTGAAAATTGATCATTGAAAGATATTCATCATACCCTTTCGCCACCTTGCCCTGAAATCGCGAAAAAAAAATTAGTTGATAATTTTCTAGTTATGCGAAAAGAAACATGGAGCTGTTGATTTTTTTTCGTGATTTCAGAGTTGGTCCTATAGTCAAAGATGATGAGCACAATAACCTTTTCAGCTTTATGGTAAACAGGAACAAGGTTGTTTACTTAGAACTTAATGATGTTCATAAAAGATCAACAGATTATTCAATTTTCTTTTATATTGTGTTTGGTTAACATATCATAATGTTAGTAATTTGTGTAATCATCTCCTATTAAGTATAATCAAGCGAAGAAAAATAAGACCTACTCAAGGATTCTTTCATTTATATCTCTATTTCAGGATTCTGTTTAAACTTCAACTAGCCACAATTACTCCAGTACATCACCCCTACAACTGAAGCTTGAAAAATGAATAGGTAGGTACAGATAATTAAATCAGTGGCCACGGATTTAAGCGTGCCGTCGGGGCTAAATGTCCAGGGACGCGCGGGATCAAGCGTGCCAATCAAACAAACTGATACAGATTGATGTCCTGCCCGTCTGTGCCGAAAATAACGGGACATGCATTAACCATGACTACGCATTTATTGGGCGAATTCGGATTGAAACGGTCCGGCAGCGCCGGTTAGCGGATCAAAGGACTATGGATGCAAATATTTTGTTTAGGACTTTATTTTGAACTGATTTTGTGTCGCTTGCGCTTGTTTGCTCGGGTTTATAGAAAAATGGATGTTAAAGTATAAGTAGTAACGTTGGTATTTGGTGGAAATTGTGATGCCACAATCCCCTTCACAATCTCCTTGAAAAAGGGTCTATTTCCCTTATGTTTTACAGTTTAGAAATAATAAGTGGAGCACTTGCGAGGGGACAACACAAAAAAAAATCGAGGTCGATGGGTACGAGACGGAATAGAAATTTACCTAATATTCTGTATATTTTTTAATAAAATTAATTAAAAATCTTTTACTGCTGTACACTTGAGACGCATTTTGTCCAACTCATTTATTGCTTGTTTTAGTAAAAGTAAAGAGTCAAATGGAACTTTTCACCGCGCAATGGTTTAATTAATTTCTCAGCGTATAGATTTAGGAATACTGGAATATAGATAGTCTAATTAAACTGCTTCCTGTTTATTTAATACTCGACCTTCTATTACACGTGTTAGCTTATTCAAATAATTCGAAACGGAAAACATTAAAGGAGCTTAAACAAACGCTTTCATCAAAGTAGGATTAGTTGCTCTTTGCTAACCAAATACCTACGTTTAATTAGGCAAAAGATACACGATTTGCAACGTCTTTTCTAAGATTTTCCTTATTACGTAATCTTTTTGAAGTTATTAATCATAAACCTACAAAAAAATATAAAACATTTAAGCTTTATAATTTTTTTTTTCTTTTTATTTTGTTCCGTTTGATTCTATTTTGAAAAATCGTTTATGGTGTATTCGTGAACAAATGTCACGTAAAAATGATATAAGTTTCAGATGTCATCTTGTGGTTCTTAGAATTTGCATCAAAATTAACAGTCATTAATAATTCCAAGAAAACTGCATCCAAAAACAATGAGTCAGATGAATTATTACCTAAATTTTTTCAATACTAAAAACATAGCATACCATCACGAATGTATTCCCCCAAGGGGTACGCAGAGGTGTAACAATGTACACCCACAGTTCGCCGGTATGTTTAGGTCCCATGTAATAGGGGGCGAGCCTATTGCCATTAACCGGGCACAAATCCTAACTCCGAGCTGCTACTGAGAATTTCATAGAAAAACCCAATAACACATTTTGCTCAATACTAAAAAGAGTTATTTTTTATTAGTTTATAGGAACAAACAAGTAGTTTAGTAACAGGTATAATTAAATATCTAAATACGTCGTCGGAACAAAGCGAAAATATTTTTATTTTTAGGATCTGTGCCCGACGTTTACCGCTTTCTTTACCTTTTTCTTTCGTCCCCTATAAACGAAACAGTATATTAATATTTACAATAATTAAGAATTTCAGGCCGGCCTTTATTAGTTCTTGGATGTAATGCCTGCGCTAGATTGTGAACCTAACTCCTATCGATATTATAAATGTGGAAGTTTGCGTGCTTAGATTTTTGTTAATCAATAATGCTACAACTTCTGAACAGATATGAACAGAATATGGCACATAAATACACAATGATATTTATAATGATATTTTTGTTTTGGTAAAACGTTCCTATGGGATATTTTTCAACGCATAAGAAGTCGCCAGCAAAAACTAGTTTTTTAATAAAAATACTGACGGAAAAGACCGTCCGGAATAGACTTTCTTTATCAAAAACAAAGCTTTACGAGACGGTAGAAAACTTTCAATCTAGGAATGCTTTGACGAATACATTTTTAAGAAATGAAACAATGACATAGCTGAAACATAATTCATTTTTTATTTACAGCAAATATTTCTTTATTAAATATTATTGTGTCGACCAAATTTCGGTGAGCGCGGCGAATCTCAATGAAGGTTGGAATTTTACGCAGGAGACATTTTAGTGCAAACATAGGTAACACTCTCTCTACCCTCATCTCGAGGTAGGATAAACTACTAAAAAATCTCAATAACCGATCGAATCGAACCCCCTCTTAACAGCAGACGTATTTATGATCACGAAAGCAATCGGGGAGTCAGCTTTTATCAAATACATAAAAAATAAATACTATTGTAGGTAAATACTATTTACTTTATTTTTTTTTATGTAAAATAAAAATATAAAAAAATATTATTTATATTTTTATTTTACATAAAAAATAAAGTAAATAGTATTTACCT
The DNA here is from genome assembly GCA_947462355.1 of Caradrina kadenii. NCBI lineage: Eukaryota > Metazoa > Arthropoda > Insecta > Lepidoptera > Noctuidae > Caradrina > Caradrina kadenii. The sequence goes on along the minus strand of OX381677.1, from coordinate 5,240,566 downwards.
ACACTATTTTTCATAACTTAGCTATTAACCGTTAAGTATTCGGATTTCTCAACGTCTCTATTCGAAACTAGCATTACTTCGTCGGAAATCGATTCATTGGAAAGTGACTTACTCGAAATTGAATTCGATTGTTCATTCGTAGTCTAACAGAATACCCTTGGCGGTTTTAATCAAAAGATTTGTTATATGTTTTATTTTAAATTCCACTACAGCCGTTTCGATTACAGTGTTCCAATTTAGTAACTTCATTAAGGTAATGTATTATGAATTGTAATTAATGTCGTGTTTAACAATAGCGGCCAGTGTCAAGCTCTGAGACAATGTCGGGTCACGACAGATGGACAAACCTTCATGGTACTGCGCCTTCAAGGTTTATGTCAAATGTCATGACTGGAATGCCGGATCAACAGGTACAGTTGCGAATAAAATTGATCGGATTAGATGTACCTAAGTATATTCTTAGTCTAACTTATTTGCTCATTGCATTGGATTGTCAGCTTCTGACCTTTATTATGTAACTGGTGACTGATAGATTTACTGAAGGCCAATTCCCATGACTATAAATGTTCAAAGACTAGTTGCAATTTCATCTCAGCAAAAATCAATGTCAATTTCACAAAAATGTAGATAAACTAAGAGGTTTTTACCAGATTGAGACTAAGATGAGAATGTGAACATTACCTACTTGTGTGAGTACATTTGCGCTAGTTTGCCGGTTCAGATCTTTATTTATCCAGCATCTAGATTCCATTAGGCTAAGTACCGTTACCTATCTTTGTAAAACCAATTTTTGTTTTCGGTGAAAATCCTTAGAGTTCTCTCGACTAAAACTCCACGGTGTTTTTCTAAATACCTTTGGTCAGGATACTGGGGTCACTAGGAGCATTCTTTTGCCCCGACTGGCATTGACACGCCACCAGTATAAGTATTTGTAAAACATTAAATTAACGCATCAAATTTAATATCCAGCCAATATTTCTGTTCCAACAATTCTATTCTTCAGTTTCGACTACAAACAAATAGATTAATAATAGTAAGAAGTCTATTGGCGCCGAAAGTTTAATGAACCAAGCAAAGCAATTACTAGCTACTTTATTGTATTGTTAAAGTATCTAATTGTTGTACAGTAAGTCATTAAGATAACAGATTAATATACTGGGCTAAGATTTCACCGCCGATAGCTGGCGGTGAGATAAACTAATAAACACGATTTGATATAAATGTTCGATATTGTGGTGTTAGGCGCTAATTTTTTATCATGGATCATGGTACTGTAACCGATATATCTACGTTTTGTTTAGACTTGTATGCTCAATGGTACTAAAGGGGTTTAATTCTACCAAATAGTACCAATCCACAATCTCACAATAATTTAATAATTTACTATCCAGTAGTAACAATTCAATGTATATACAAAGTCATACTTAGATTTAAAATTGTTAAATTTAAAATTATTAAAAAAAATGTCTAAGTCCATTGCAATCAATTATTTAAAAAAATGGAGTTTTGATGTAAGTTGATTGGTTATATGTATTTATGTAGATCTAACCTCAGATGACCTTTACAAAATATTCTTTTATAGGCTTAAATCACGCCCGCCTTGAATCAAACCTACATGAAAAATTCAAACTTAGAATAAACAATGAATTTTATTATTATGCAATTCGTTACATCAATTACGATGTTCTTTTATTATTTAATTGTTTAACATTGACCCCAGAGGCGTAGGCCATGCGCTGAACTAACACAGAATATGCAGGTACGCCCCTATTCGCAGGCAGTGTGGCAAGTTATGTGGGTAGTAGTAGATGTACTATTGTTCTTACAGTGACAATATAAGCATTGCATGTTTATTGCAGTTGCGAAAATATCTGGGTTTTTTAGAAGCTGGATTGTGACATGGACATAATCCTACTAGTGTTATAGACGCGAAAGTTTGTAAGGACGGATGAAACGACGGATGGATATTGGCTACTCTTTTAAGCTGAAACGGCTGAATGTAATTAGCTGGAATTTGGCAGATATACTTATAGATTTTTACACATAAATTATGTCCTATTTTTGTGTTCCCGTGAGATACTTTAGAAGCTGGTCAGAAGTTTATGAGTAAATTCTAGGTAGAACGTTGCATCTTGAACCCTCGTTACTAATCGGATTAGTTTAACGGTCTTTATTCCCGGCGTAGCTTTACTCCACGTATATTATTAAAGTATTTAAAATTCGTGCTGAAACGCGCTATTAATTAAAAATTCCCGATTAACAAGCACTCCGAATAAAATTTCATGACATCAAATGCATATTTAAATGGCATGAGGAGCTTCAAATCCGACCTTAAAAGGCACTCTAGGGGCAAAGGAAAAATCGTGCAAAAGCAATATGAGGTTATGTGAGCCATAAAATTAAAGCCCTTTACTAACGACTGCCAATAAAACATAATTACAAAGCAAACCTTTGATTTTTGATACGAGATTATTACAAATTCCATGATTAAACACTCGTGTGTCCTTTGTTTTACAATACGAGTTCAAACAAAGCGGTATTAATCAAACGACTATCGAAATTAATGACAAGTACTGGCTGCTGGCCAGTGCTGGCCAACTCGTATCTAAATTAAATTCATGAATCAATATTGTCCCCGTGACAGGTTATTTGCTGAATGTACTTGCGGACTATCAGCTGTTATCATGATTATGTTTAATAACCGGCCTGAATACTTTAGTGGTATTAAGTACAGAGGGTCATTCGTTGACACTGAACTCAAACTGTCTAATAATACCTAATTGATCGGTGCGGTTGTCATTTGCTGGTGGATTGTTATTATTAAGGTTTGTTTATGTATTTATATGACTGGTTTTAATGATAGTGCCTATGGTGTAGAACTGGGGTGGTCAACTTGATTAGTGCCAAGATCGACTGTTTACTGACTAGTAACAGTCACTTCTTCATAAACCTAACATCGAATCGTATTTCATATAATGAACATTATTATTAACTTTATAGTGAGTAATTAGATTAATTAATTACTAATTGATTAATTACTAATTAATTAGTAATTACTTCCCGCGACCCAAAGGCTAGCTTTTACCATGGCCAGAGGTTAAGCATTGCCATCCAACGTGGCAATGCCGTCAGTCTTTTGGGCAAATTTCCGGTTGACGGTGATGCGTAGGAGTTTTTTGATGCCATTTAGTTTTAGTTTCTTTTTGTTTTTATTAAGGATTTCTAATTATAAGGTTCTATTATTTACTTACATAAAACGTTTAATGTGTAAAAAAAAAACAGTATAAAGGCACGAGAAGTATTTTTGAGTTTTATTAATTAAAAAGGAAACATATTTTTAGAAATTATTAATATTAATAGGGGTATTGTGTCTAGGATCGACTCGACTAATACCCGCGATCTGGTTGGCCACCCCTGGTGTGGAAGATTATCTTAAATGAAAGCAGCCAGTCACTATTTATAATTGACTTTATGTCGAACAAAATTATTGCAAACATTTTTGTTCAACTAATAGTTAAAGAACTCACTACTAATTAACAGAATATTTGTAATACGAAACCAGGCTATTCGATAATTAGTAACAAACATATTCATTCAGAAAATTAAGGTGAGGTTTCAGTAAAATGAAGCAACTCTTTGCAAGTATACGCCTAATATTAACGTTAGCATTGAAATATTAGGCGTATAGTATACGCCATCAAACACGTCCTTATTGTTTTGAAATTCGAACACTGATATTCTTTTGTTCATTATTACGTTGTAAAAGGTTATAGAAGAAGAACACAAAGCAGGTTAAATATCAAGGTGATACATCGTGATATTTACAATATTTACAGGGGTATGTTTGATTGTACCGCCTCCCGTAGATAGTTATTTTGATAAACAAGCAGCGATTGTTATCGAACAATATAAATCAATTGGGTATTGGAATATATCAGCGCTTCAGATATTTCAATGTAGATTGGGCTATAGAGATCTATTGGCGCGTACTTGATTTAGTATTATTTTGATGTTAGTTGATTTTGCGAAAATCTAAGTATTGTGCAAAACAACCTTTGTGTCGAAAATAGTCATATTAATCCATTCCATTTATTTCTTTTGGGTACCTAACCATATTTTTTTGGTTTTTCGTGGGGAAGTCATTATGAATACCCTCCGTGTGGGGAGAACTAAGGGTTATTTTGGACTCTTACCATGAGTCAGAAACCAGGTCCTTGCATGACGTATGATCCGCGCTCCGGCCTGGAGTGAAGGAACTCTTCTAATTTATAAATCTTTTGCTAGACTTTCCCGGCTTTGTCCACATAGACGCTTCATTAATCTTTAAAATAATTTTAAATTTATTGTAAGTACTTCTTTTTCTTTTTACGATACAACAATAAAACAAATGAGTTCTTTAATTAAGTACCAATACGGATAGCTCATGTTTAATTACTAAATAAATTTTCTTATTAATTGCATGAATAGGTCGAAACTGTCACGGTATCGTGTGTTGTGCAAAATAACGTACGAGTCACGACTCTGCTTTAATTTATGGGAGTCAATCTGTGCTGTTGACTAATTAGTTATTTTGTTAATAGTAATGTTTGTTGAACTAGTTGAAGTTCGTTCGCAAGAACTTAACCCCCGATTGACCCGATCAGGGGATAGTTTCGTGATTATGTTTCTAAAGCCGCGTTTACACCAAACGTAACGTAACAATTAGCACTAAGTCTGAGTGGTTGACTATAAATTGATTGTTCATTACTTATTGAAGTTTTTACTCACTGATAGCGACTGACTATAGGTACTTTTAGTGTGAACGTGACCTAAGTAGGTATACTACGTGAACGTGAATTATGTCCGGAACTTAATTCTCTCAATTTAAATGTCCTAATAAATAATGTTGATTTTCAGTGGTTCATGTGGCTTACGGCGAGCCCGTTTCCTAACATTTCCTAAACAAAGTATCTAAAGTATTGCAAGTCTATAGAAACGATATTTTTGGAAGTTCGTCGAGTGCCTTGGTCACGATGCTATTGTGAAAAATTTATGCAAGTTACCGCTTAACCGTTTTCAAACTATTTATGGAATTGAATAAGCATTTGAAGGTTGACACTTAAAAGGTATGAACGGTGAATGGTTTTCTTTTGACAATGAGAAATTGTAAAATATTATTTTTTATTTTGAAATTTTATTTCTAAATATTTGTGTGCAAACGGTGCTTTGTCCCGACTGTGTGCATGAATTTATTACTTAATTTGAATTGTATTTTTATTTGCATAGATTTTTAGAAATGATGTGTGAAACAATTGTCATAGCCTTAGCGGATGTTTAGCTAGTTACTAGAGAAGGAATGACGTTTAATACTTCTGATTCACAAACCGAGGCAACTTAACACAGAGGGAAGTGGAAGGAATGTTGGAGATCTTTGTCCAGGAGTAGGACAGTAAAGGCTAGCAAAAACACACACAAACATAGCAGTTAATCAATAACACACACATACCATCACGCCTGTATTCCTCGAAGGGTTTGGCAGAGGTGTAACAATGTACACCTACAGTTCGCCGGTATGTTTAGGTCCCATGCAATAGGGGGCGAGCCTATTGCCATTAACCGGGCACGAATCCTAACTCCGAGCTGCTACTGAGAATTTCATAAAAAAACCCAATAACACTTTTTGCTCGATCTGGGAATCGAACCCACGACCTCTAGCGTAGCAGTCGCACTTAGGACCACTGGGACAACGAGAATCAACAAATATATAATAATATAATAAATTATTTTATTGGTGACACAACAGCCTTGATCTATTGTAGTAAGGTAATTTTCTGATAGGCACTAAACATCTAGTGCTATTCATTAAAAATCCAATTGATATTTAACCCCTCGTATGCCGGGCGAACAAGTAAAAAATGCATTTTTTAATGTCACATAATTACAGATAAACGCTCCGGCAGACTAACACTGGCTTATTTTGAGCGTTGATCTACGTTCCGGCACTCGAGAGGTTAAATTGGAAGTTGTCACTCAAGTTACTCCTTAATATTCCATTTCGTATTGTGAAAATCACGCAAAGTTATGAACGTAAAAAGTAAACAAACAGTTGAATGACTTGTTCGATTCGCTGGTTGAACGAAACTCAGTTGTTTATTTTTTTGATTCTCTATTGTAGTGTCGATCAATCGATCAAAAAGTGTCGGCCAACAATGTAGTCGAGTAGGTATCGATATAGTATCGATTATAGAGGCGAAATGTTTGAAGAATTATGTAATGGTGGACCTTGAAGCTTGACCCTAATCGTGATCCGCGGCGGTGACCGCGCGTGGTCCAAGTGTGAGAGGTAGCGATTGTAACTGTTATTATTTTTCCTTATGGCCTTGATTCTCCTAATAAGAAACTTTGGCTAGAATGTTCTTTATTGCGTGCAAATTTTTGTGTCTAATAAGTCATGGTTGATTTATTTTACAACAGTGCTCTGATTTAAAGAAACCTGTTTGAATGCAATAAATAACTTTGCTTTTTTAATTACATTAACAATAAACATTTTCACACAAAAATAAAATTTTAATAACATTATTATTGAAAATATAATTCAAAACACCTCTTGTATTGAATTTTATCTAGTTTTGTCTTGTTGTTGTCACTTGCACCACAATACAAACAACGACTAAGAGTAGTCGTGATCGTATGCATTTCAAGTCATAACTTACATTCATGTTTACGTCCAGTTCAAAGCCAAGAGTGCCGTGACAGACAACTGAAAGTGTTACGAAGGGCACACCCCAGCAAAAGGCCCAGCATGACATAATAATTTGTCGTATGTTACGGAAATCGAGTCACCTTGAACTAGCTTGAGTAATTGTTGTCATTGCGACATATCGCCTAAGACTTTATAAAAACATGCTTGCATTTATCGGTAGGTACCTATTTATACATGGGTATACTTGGGTGTTGAATAATACACTCACTAGAGTGCTACTGACCCGACGCAGAAACGACGGGGTGTTATGAGTTTGACGTGTCTGGTGTGTGTGTGTGTGTGTGTAGCTTTGTTTGATGGAAATCAGTTCAGCGGTTCCAAAGTTATCAGATCTTTTGTAAGCTACGGTAGTGATTTTTTTCTTCTGTCGGGGGTTACTTAAAATCTTTTACCTAACATCATTACTTCTCTAGCATTTCCCAATTATATAGGGGTCGTCTCTCAGTCTATCTGTGTGCAGCTAAATACCAGTATTTTACATGGAGCAACTGACTATCTGCCCTCTACAATGAAGTTACTGGATAACACGATACCCCTTTGTAAGACTAGTTGCTTTTCGAGGCTTTACGTGTTTTTCGAGGCACGGTGATGTCACATAATCAAATTCCAATTTCGGGCTTGGTACTGGGAAATCCCTAATGGAAAAACCAAAAAACGCTTTGCTTGGCCTGGGGATCTAATTAAGGACCCCACGCAGTCCCCCAGACAGGACCTCACGCAGTCCCGCAGACCGCCAATACCTTACCCGACCTTAATAACAATTTTAGGAGGAACTGAATTGAACTATAACTGTCATTTGTTAAGCAAATAAAATTACCTTGAACTTTCGTTGTTACATAGACAAATACACTATACTGACTAAAACATACGTACGTATGTGCATACCTAATTGAAAGTTCCAACAATTTGACAGTTCCTTTGTAAGTTTTGACATTAACTAATGATACTTCATACGTGTTTCCTTATTGTTGGTTTACGGATAATTATTAGATTTATTAATTACTCCTTCTGTTCCTAGGAAGGATAATAATAAGGTCTATTTTTGAAGTTATATTTTTAAAGATTAATGATCTTTATTTTGTTTGTATCCGCAAAGGAATATTGAATTGTCGTCATAGGTTTTTGCGAAAGTCAATTAATTATTTTAATGATGTTTTGGCAATGTCAATGTTTAATTATTCATTAACAACGTGAGCTTGTTGAAAGTGGCACTAATGTTTACATTTTAATTATTTGTTTTGTCTAAGATAGAGGATCTAGGTAGAGAAGATTTAGATATTTTTACCTGAAATAATAAAACCTACAACGTGTGTTTTTCAATGGCTAAACCCGTATCATCCCAGTGTTCCATTTTTGAAACGGTTACTTTTTTATTTTTATATTATAATTTTTTAACGCATTTTTAAAAATGGAACACTGGGATGATAGTGTTTGCTGCTTAGCCTTTTCCCAACAATGTTGGGGTCGGCTTCCAGTCTAACCAGATGCAGCTGAATACCAGTCCAAATCCTCATGGACTTCTTCCGCCTAAGGGGTGGTGGCACAGCATGACGGACTATAACCGGCTAAAACCACAGCGGTGTTCCAACTCTGCCTATGGTCGGGGGTGCGGGATTCGTCTAAGCATACAGCGACATGACTCGCACCGCTGCGCTGTTCCGCAATGGTTGTCTCATCAATCCTCAAAATAAGATAAATTAAGTATGCAATTGTGTGATTATTTAGTTTTTGTAAAGATTAGCATACAAAGTTTTTTGATTATTCAATGGTAAGCAATAACTACAGATAAAACAAAAGAGGAATTCCATTTTTAAAGTAGGTACAACTATTGGTAGGTAGGTACGTCGAAAAACGATTGTGATCAACTAGGTAGGTACTTTTTGTGAACTTATACAGCAAAGTCATCCACAACTTCTGACTCTACACGAATCTAATGCAACATTGAACTTTAAAATAACTAATTTAAAGTTCACAATAAATTCTAGAAGCTTCTATAGATAGTGAAACCAGTATTGCACGTAGTTATAGTACAGTCATGCACAGTCACAGCATTTTCTCACGAAGATGGTGAACAAAAACAGATCGAAAAACTGTTGTCAGTAAAAAATGTAGTGATTTGATGTTTTTTTTCCTATTTCCGAAGTTTTCTGTTAATTTAATTACACGTACTTATTTCCTTGACAGGTATTGAGGGTTATTTTTGTACCAATGAAAAAAAAAATGTTTTATCCGGTACTTGTTATATTGGCCGATACCTACTAAATGCCTGTGAAAACAAAGGAAGAATAAAACGATATTATTAGGTATGCCCATTAATATTATTTTATTGTGAAGCTTTCGTTATCTTTTTCTTTTCATTCTAGAGATAGCCTACCATTTTTTTTCTATCATGAAAACATTGTTTTTATCGATTGTATTTATATATTTTCTTTGTATCAGTAGAAAGAAATTCGAAAGTAAATCTTTCCAATTTCACAAACTTTTACAATCGTTGTTGCAAAGATGGTGTGAAAAATTATTGTAGTATTATTTGTCTGAAGAACCTTTATTTATAGCTTGTACAACGTGATACTGTCAGGCTATTATAGCCTTAATTGCATGAATTAACCTTAAGAGTATCTGCGACATTAATATGCATGCATGCATGAACGTAAAGGTTTTGGCGTTTCATGCCTCGTTTAAATCGCACGAGTCTGACACGAGATGACACATACGTGTCTAAAGGTCACGAGGTCGTAGGTTATCAGTGAAGCTTTGGTAACATTAATCTTACCTGGCAATTTACACCTATTAGATATTGTAAGTGAGTATTTTTACCCGACAACGGTAAAACCTATTGCAAAGCCTTAACAAAGAATATTGTTTTTTTTTAAGTTGTAGGTACACGAAATAAAACGGCTTTTAAAAAGCAATATTCTTTGTATAGTTTAATATAATTGAAGCGATGTTTTTCACTTGTCAGTTTGACATAATTCTACAGATCTGATATAATTATGTCAGATAAAGACATTGTCAGAGTATGCTATTAGATTGAAGTATCGTTAAAATATCTACGTATATCTTGGTAAATTGTTTTTGAAAAATTTCCGGCTATTTAAACCTTTGAATATTTTTACGGAACTCTCTCTCTCTCTCAACTTGCCCACGGAGCAATTTTTCAAATAGGAATAAGGTGTAAATTTCAACTTACTAACACTGTTATCCACATAAGTATTGTCGGTAATTAACTATAAGGCAATATTCTGGTTTAATTACAACAAGAAACAAGATACCAATTATAAATTAACATGATTTGGATCGTGTTACTTTATAGTTGCCGTAGGTTCGTGTACTTGAGATATTAGAGTCATATTTCAACTTTGACTTACGAATTAAATTCCAATTAATATGACAACGAGACCAGCATAGGAAAACGTGCCTGGTTTAGGAGGAGGCTTTCACCGCCACAGGCGGCCCTTACCGAATCTGAATAAAACGAGATGTAGCGACATCTATCGCTCAACATACGAACTACTACGACAAACTGACGTTGCCTAGATCTGGCTATCTGAGTTCGTCGCTACGTTTAGCATATAAATCAATAAATAAAATAAAATCTACAAAATTAATAAATATTAAATAAAAACGAATAAATGTAAAACTAATTAAACTGACGATAGTACAACAGAGAAAAATACTAACAAAACTAACCTAAATTCTATAAAGTTTGCAAAGAGAAAACCCAATAATAAAATTAAATAAATCCTAAAAGTTACTTACAATGCAAAATCAATGTAAAGTTGTAAGGATAAATAAAAATAAAGCTTATATTATTTTTGAAATCGAAGAAAATCTTTACTTAATTAACTGTCCGGCACTGTACTTTACTATTTAATTTATTACCATTTAGTTATAATGTGGTACCACAATATTTTAATTAGAAAACGTCAGAAAGCAATAAAATTATAATACCATTAAAACGGTTATAATATATTTTAGTAATTAGGGTTTGCAAACCGAGACAGGGACATTAATTAACACTGCAACAAACGTGAAGCTTTGTTTAACGAACGCATTACACGATTTAGTCTTCGCTTTGGTAACGTTTCGAACAATAATGTAATGAAACTGGAAGAGGTTAGTGCGTAGTCTTGTCCCTTTTTTTAGGGGCTCGTTTATGCTGAGCATTAAATCCTATTTCTAACTATGTATATTATGATATGTTTGTTACGCTTTAACGGCTTAAACACTAAAGCAATTTTAATGAAATTTGGTACAATTTAAGCATGAACCTAAAGAAAGGACATAGGTTACTCTTTAACTTTTTGACCGCCAGTCATGTATAGATGACAAAGCAATATGTGCCCAGAAAGCCACAGTCACCATCCCATGACAAGGCTGAATGCATAAATAAAGCTCATAAAACAACATCGATGTAATTCTAAACTCACCACTATTTTGTAGGTATTGAATTTGTAGCTTGGCGCTGGGGATACGTTGGCACGCCTTTGTTTTTTAGACTTGGCGGTCAAAAGGTTAACCAGCGACTTAATCTGCGTGTGTGATAACCGGCAATCAGGCGAACGAAGTCGTGAGCAAAAGTTAGTAACCCAAAAATGTACATTTGTGGGTTACGTAGTGGTGCAGTAACGAGAAATATCTTCTGCAATAAATGTTATTACCTAGTAAAACTCAAGTTAACCGTTTCCGTGATATTAGTTGAGTATTTTAAAAGATATTTACTTTCTATTTTACACTATGATTCCGTTCTTGTTTTATTGCACATTTACTGCAATAAAAAGCTAGGAGTAATTTTTTTACTCATTATTGTTTAGAACGGGCAAAACGTCGGTAAGTAGAAACTTCAACGGACATTGTGAATTGGCAAATAAAACTTTCAGCACGTTTTGCATCATTAAATAATAAATAACGAAGAAAGTGTGTTGTAGGTATTAAAAAATATAATAAAATAATCTTAGCTTTAACTGCTTTTTGTGTATTTACTTTACAATGCAATATTTTCCTGCAATATATTAGTGAAATTATAACTTTAAAAACAAATAAAGTCTTTTCATGGTGAAATGACACACAAAAGAACGCATTAAAACTTTGAATTTAGAATACTATAGACTTTTAATTTATCAAATCGCAGATAAATATTTACTAAAAGGGGCTGTCTAGGAACGAGAAAATACCTACTTTTTCAAGCTAGTTCAGCTAGTAGCTTGAACTTGTCTCACATTGCTTTATTTGTATAGTACCTATACAAAACAAAAGCCGATCATTTTCCTCCTACCAATAGCCACATCCAGTCAAACCATTAGCTGTTCGGATCTACGTGAGCGAATTAAAGTATTTGTAGTGCGCTCTCGCTGTGTACTGAGCGCGGTGATACCTAGCTTTGACTGCAAGTACAACGCATCTCACGGCGCTCAAACTCATCGGGGTAAAGGCAAGGCCACAAAGAGAGGGTTTGATGTCCTAAAGTAATGAGAACTGAAAATTGGAACCGGATTTTACGAGTTTTGCTGGGTATCTACGGACGTTATTGATGGTAATACGATTACAGTTTTATATAAGGTAGAACTCTCAATACGCTAAGCGCATAAAACACTACGTGCGTAGTACTATGCACAGAATCCTACGCATGTAGTGGTACACACGTTACGTTGTAAGCATAACACTACGCGTACAGTAATATACACGTTACGTTGAACACACAACGCAAGGCGCGTAGCGCCACACACGTTACATTTACGTATAACGCTACGCGCGTAGTGCTACACTTGTGATGTTGCACACTTAACGCTACGCGCTTAGTGCTACACGCGTAGTCACGCACGTGTGTAGCTCTACGCACTATATAATTTAATAACTAGTTCTCAAAAATTGCATTACCTGCACTATTAAGGATTATGTGCTTGAACAATTCTAATCATGGGCTAATTTCCAAACCACATTAAAGTCGAATCCGCAGCAATTATAAAGATATCGATCCTGTCTGGCTTTTAGTACTTAGCTGCTATTTTTGTTCGTGTGATTAGCCGCAATTAGCTTCGCGCCAGTAAGCAAGCTTCGTAAGAATAACTGTGAAAGGGGAACGGAAAATACTAGGGCCATGAAAGAGCTATACGTAGTTTTACAATGTTGAATGTGATGTATAGAGGCTTGCATTTATTAGTTACCCCTAAGGTTTTTTATTAGGTAGGTATATACATTGTGGCTATCTTTGGGGGAGACCTATGTGATGCAGTGGACGTCGCCCTGCTGCTATCATGATGATGGATGAAAGTTAGACCAACATGGCCTTCATGTTTATTACCTACATAATGTAAGATTTTTGTTATAGTCTTGCTAATAAATAAAAAAGATTATGCTTACTTAATCCACATTAAAACTCATCAGGCGTAATATTTTCGAAAAAAGAGCTGATAACTTTGAAACCGCTGAACCAGTTTCCATCAAACATAGCTAAGAACACTCCCGATTAAGTCACCTATCAAGCACAAAAAACCAAATCAAAATCAGTTCATGCGTTTGGGACCTACGAAGCTACAGACACACACACACACACACACACAAACATACACACACACACAAACATTCACACACACAAACGTACACATGCAGCACGTCAAACTTATAACACCCCGTCGTTTTTGCGTCGGGGGTTAATAAAGAAAAATCGTTCCAAACAAGCTCAGTGTGCACAAGCCTTTACCTACCGATCCAGTTTCGTGTGCAGCGTGTGTAAATACGTTTGTTTACGGGATTAATCAGGAACTGTTTTGTCTCTAAGTCGGGTGTTACTTTACAATTCGACTTTGTAAACTTTGATTGCATCAGATTACTGCGTCTGGTTCCGTATGCGCCGTAAACAGGGATTTATGTTGATTTGATCGTGTGGTTTCGAATGGAAGGTAGTTTTTGGTTGAAAATTAAATGTTTGGAAAGCATTATGATGAAGATTTTGTAAGAAGCTGATAAAATTTTTACGTAATGTTAATATTTGAATACTTATAAAGATAGACAACGTTATGTTTTGATTTCAGCATCGATGGAATATGACACCTACGCCTTGTATTATATTGTATTGTCGGGCTAGTGCGGCAACTTTACATCGCAGAGTGTATTTTGCGCTATATATTTCGGACTATATTAAACTTTATTAGGATTTGTGGTTTTTTTTTTTTATTAAAACTTTTTGCACTTAATGTAAATAATATACTGTACAGAGGCGGACTTAATGCCTTAGTCATTTTTTACCAGTTAACCTTAGGGTGATGCAGAGACAAAACATAGTAGGTGCAAGAAACAGTAAGTTTCCAGGAATAAAATATAATAAATACATATATACATACATACAAACAAAAATACAGAGTAGAAAAAGATAAAAATACAAATAAAAAATAAATATATAGATTTTATGGCAATAGGGTCGCCCCCTATTACATGGGACCACAAAAAATCCCGGCGAACTGTAGGTGTACTTTGCTACACCTCTGCCTAACCCTTCGGGGAATACAGGCGTGATGGTATGTTATGTATGTTATATTAAATATGCAATATTAGTTTCAGTCAAATTTTCCAATTGTTCTGTCTTCCAACCTACAATGTCTCATTACGTCACACTTCAATCAATATCCTAAATGTGTTATTTTGCTATCTAGCAATAATAGTTAAATCTATCCAAATGTTGCTTTGAATAGATTTAAAATGATTCATGAACCTGCGTTAAATACAATACAATATTACGTATACAGTTACTTTAAAAAAAAATCGCAAATTTTACGTGCGTTAGTTCGTTGTGAAATGAACCTTATTCGGTAGTTATCACGTCAATCGCCTTATCAATTCTCAAACTAGAGATCCAATAAAAAATCAAGGTCGTTGCGTGAATGTTATAATTTTCAAATAAACATCAGCTTCCGATAATAACAATCGTTGCTTCGTATTGAGAGAGAAAGCTGCAATAAGTAACATCATATCAATATCTTCTAGAGGCCACTTTCTGTAATAAATTTGTAATTACACTCATTACATTCAATGTGCAAACTTTTACTACTGATTTATTAAGTACACGGAAATCGCATTTTCACTGTAGTTGCAAGAGATGTAATATTTTCTTAGAAAACAAGATTTTTATTTTGACTAATCTATCTACACTAATATTACAAAGGCGAAAGTTTTTTTTGTTTGGTTGTTTGTCCCGAATATGCTTCGAAACTACTGTACTGATTTTTACCATTTTTGCATCAATTACAAACATACACACACATACACGTACATTATTATTGAGTAACATATGCTATATAACATCAGGCGACTACCCACGGGAGCGGAGCAGTAACCAAAGACGCGTTAATTTACATTAACGCGGGTGAAATAAGGAAGCTCGATTTATATTAAAAGTTTAAATTAAAAGTAATTTCTATGTTAGACAAACTGATAAGTTAAATAAAACAAGTATACAATGCACATATTAAAAGCTACCATACATTGTAATAATTGCTTAGAGGTATTAACAAGACATTAAAAGTTACAAGGTACATCCTAATTTGCATATTGTGAAGCACTGTCCCAGATATCAATCGGTTATATTATTTAACAAGTTTCCTCTAGATTTAAAAAGCGCTATCTGCTCAAGCTCTTTTAAGAATGAACTTTCCCATTGAAAAGGTGTCTTATGCTGTTTACTATTGAGTTTTAAATTGAAGAGTTCCCTATTGAAAAAGTGTTTTTATGCTGCTGTTGATGATCTTTAACGAAATTCCTGTGTAAGTTGTATATATTATTATGCATTATTGTAATATTTCACGTGCTTTCTTTTCTTCTTTGGTGGTTCTTCACGGTTGGCGCAGTGGCTGAGCGATTGGCTGCTGCGCTGCGTGTCGCGGGTTCGATTCCCGCACGGAACAAATATTTGTATGGCCTACAGATAGTTGTTCCAGGTCTGGATGTTTGTGTATGTGAGTTTATATGTTTGTAAACGCACCCACGACCCAGGAGAAATTCCAAGTGTGGGGCAACGTTTCTTCAAAAAAAAAAAAAAAAACAAAGAAATAAATACAATTTAGTGTTCATGAATAAATGACCAATTTCTAATACAAACAAAAGTTGATCCATAAAACTTCATTACCTGCACTGGTACTCACAAGTGTAATCAAAAGGTCAACACCTTTGGCAACTGTAATTAAATATGCGATAACAGTAGTTTTAATACCTCTACACTCCATAAACGTGTCAAATAAATCATTTGTTGTGAACATTTTATTACCTTACGTAGGTACTAATGTACTTAGTTGCAATTACAATAGAAAACCTTGGTTGATACAGATAGTTAGTGTTTTAACGATCGTGAAGTGAAATAAAACATTCGTTAAATCGCCGGGAAGGGGGAGGGAGGGGACGCCGTAGAAAGACTTACCCTGACCTTATTGGTGAGTATCTACCGTGTGGACGGCGCGCTCGTGTTCCACGCGCGCCTCAAAGAGATGTCAGCAAACATCAGAAGTGGCCACTCAGGGCCATGCCTGCCAGGGCTGCGGGTTGTTCGAAAGAGATACCGCGCCCCCGGAACGCAAAGGGCACAGGAAGGAACATGGATGGGTTTTAGTCAGTAAAAGTCTGACACTCCCTCCCGCCCCGCCCAGGGCGGGAGAAGTCATTGGATGATTTCACATCGGTAAAAAATAATAATAATTGGTGAGTATCTTCAAAAAGATCGGGTGCGCAGTACTCGTAACCGGCGTGCTTGTATGACATGATGTACTCGTATGAACGTGGACGAGGCTAAAGGAGTATGTAAGGATCGTAGCATTTGGCGTTCTGTGGTTTCTGCCTACCCCCCTGAGTTAATGTATGTATGTGATCATTAATTATCATTGCGACACATGGAAACTTAATTACATCTATGAATGGATTTTATATGCTCTAATTCAAAATGATAATGTATATGCACCATAATTTATTTAATTATGAAGATAATTCCTGTGCTGTACGTGGCTGTGGTTTCGCAACCGAACACGGCAAGTAGCAATGTGAAGTTTTTTATTACCTACATAATGTACTTTCTAAGTATCTTAAACAGTACTAACATTGACATTGGTGAAGGAAAACATCGTGAGGAAACGTGGACTTGTAGAAAATATAAGTCTGAACTTGACAAAACCATTTGGAGCAAATTGTGGTGATAAATAAGATTCTCAGTGTTATCCCACTGCTGGGCAAAGGGTCTCTTCCTTTGTCTGCTGTGGGATAATAATAGGCTGATATTATTATTATACGATTAGCTTATGCCAGGGACACTGTCCGCGTAAATTTAGGTTTTCTGCGTGATTTAATTATTTCGTGGAGCCCTAAAACTTTTATAACAACAGCTATGTGCTAGTGAATACCCGCCAAAATCGGTTCAGCCGTTTCAGAGATTAGCCGCAAAAAAAAGGAAGACAGTCAGACAAAAAAAATGGCTTTTTAGTATAACTACCACGTTAACATTCATAAAAAGTTGTTGTTTTTACATGACAATTTTTATTTCAATTGTATGTTTAGATAATTTTACTATTATTCCACAGTACTTCAAAGTTATCATCATCTGCCTAGCCTTTTCCCAACTATATTGGGGTCAGCATCCAGCCTAACCGGATGCAGCTGAATACCAGTGTTTTACATGGAGCGACTGCCTATCTGACCCCCACAACCCAGTTACTGGGCAACACGATACCTTTTGGTTAGATCGGTTTTCAGACTTCCTGGCTTCTGACTATACGTAACGACTATCAAAGACCTATGAATGACAACCCGGACCAACGGCTCGGAGACACGGGGGTGTCACACGACCAACTTCCAAACTCCGGGCTGCTACTGAGCAAAAAAAAAGCCAATAACATTTTTTGCCCGACCTGGGAATTGAACCCGGGACCGAATCGAACTCGCTTATCAGTCGCGCTTGCGACCACGAGACCAACGGGGCAGTCCAGAGTACTTCAAAGTCGACCACATGAATTCTGCAAATGAAAGTTTAACTATTCACTGTAGTTTGTGTTTTATAATGTAAAACATTCCGACCGCGCCCGTACGTACGTTTTGCTAGAAATTATTGCACTCGGATACTTGGATTTACGTACGCGGTAAGCTCTCAGAATGGGTATTATCTTGCTAATTGCACAAATGAATTATAGTGTAAAATAAACGGGAGCGTATTTTACTAATTAGTCGTACAGTTAATTTGTAGATTATATCGTTTGTGATATGATTTTTTATTTATTTATATTCTTATCATTACAGTTTGTCACATGCCATCACGCCTGTATTCCGCGAAGGGTTAGGCAGAGGTGTGCCAATGTACACCCACAGTTCGCCGGTACGTTTAGGTCCCATGTAATAGATGGCGAGCAATTTGGTACAATTATAATTTATTGTCTACTATTACTAAATTGTTCTAACGGTCAGTTTCACCACTCCTAAATAGGCACTATTTACCAGGTAGGTATATTAAAAAATGGAACAGAATTTGTATTAAAATTATGTGCCAAGTAATTTTCTCGGAACTCATTTGAGAGTGGTGAAATAGGCTCTAAGTATTATTAAGATTATTTTACAATGAAATTGACTATTTTACCATCACATACCATCACACCTATATTCTCCGAGAGGTTAGGCAGAGGTGAAACAATATACACTCACAGTTCGCCGGTATGTTTTAGGTCCCATGTAATGGGGGGCGAGCCTATTGCCATTAACCGGGCAAGAATCCTAAGTCCGAGCTGCTACTGAGAATTGCATAAAAAAACCCAATAAACACTTTTTGCTCGACCTAGGTATTGAACCCAAGACCACTAGGACCACTAGGCTAACGAGGCAGTTGATTATTTTAAGATATCCTATAAGCCATTTAGCACACACATTATATTTCCCTTTTACGAATTCAAAGAGAAATTTCTTGTTATTATGCCAAGGATCAATATACATAAATGTTTTTGGCGAAAGTCTCTCACATAAAATCGAAAGAAAGTAACCATACAAAGTTATCGCATCCATCTACCTACTTACACATTTGATAACACCGTACTTTCCGCATCCAACAAAGGTTGATAACACGGCATTTACTTATTACGTTATCGAACGGACACTTGGCCATGACTCGGAATGCATCGGAAAGTTATTGACTTTTGATAATGAACGAAACCAGTTTGCGGCGAGCTGACCGAGAGCCCGCGGCCTCGTTCAATACCAGATGGACACACCACGAAGCTGTCCCTATACACCCAAAAATTCCCTGACGCAGCATACATTAGCATTTCTCTTAAAGCTTATTCGCGACCAACGCGTAACGGACGCGAAGTGTAAAGCGCTCTGGCCTTTCAACCAACTTATAATCGAAACTCACCTCGACTTTGGTAAAAGGCAAGTTTATAGTAAGCGACAGGTCTCAAGTTAGCCGGCAGAATTTTGTCGTAACCTCTTTGTGGAAGTAAAAACTGATAAAAGGGAAAATTATAAAGTCAATTTTACTTGATAAACCGCCCGCCCAAGTATTTTATGGTCAGAAATTATCTATAACAGTTAAGTTTTATGCGCTCGTTACCTTAGATGGGTTACTATCTGGGTGCTTTTATTTGTTGTCATTCTATATTGAGCCTTTCATTATTGTTTTTGTAAACATTTAAGCTCCAGTGGCTTATTTTAGTATTTTGTTGAAACTTCGAAGGTACGTGTGGAATCACCACCGGTTTCTCGAACAAAAAATAATCTATACTTCTATTACCACCAAGAGGATTATTTTTTAGTTTGTTTGTTTGTAACGAATAGGCTCCGAAACTAGTGAACCGATTTAACCATTTCTACAACAATATAAAGCTACATTATTCCTACGTAACATAGGCTATATAACATCACGCTACGACATACAGGAGCGGAGTAGTAACGAAAGACGCGGGAGAAATAAGCCACGCGGACGAAGTCCCGTGCAGGTCGCTAGTATGCAATAAAGACAACAGCTATCGCGCATTTGACAATTTGTCACATAAATACTGTTCACAACGGAGGTAAAACTCAGAAATAGAAACTTTCTAAGCCATGGTTGCGACGTATACAGCAAGAACATAGTGCGGTGCCATATCGGGCTTAACATCGTCACGTATGCACAAACCCAGCGTGTAATAAGCATTAGAAATATCAGCCAGTAAGTGGGCTCGTATAAATAATAAAATTACTCGACGCGGAAAGTTGTGGTTTGGTGATCACGACTAGTTTCGTAAAGTGTTCGCTTGTGTTTGACAACGCAGATTTGTTGTGCAAGAAACTATTTTGTCTCTTAAATTTTACTTTTCCATAATATAAGCAGGTCACGTCCGAATTTGGTTTGGTTATTGATTGCGATAAGTACTTGATAAATTAGGCAAGTAGCGAAAGGGAAAATTGAGACCATGCTGGGCACTAATTTTACGCTCGCAGCGCGGCGCCGGCGGGAACATCGTGTAAATGAGTTGTCTTTGCTTATAGTCTGTTTATTTTCTCCAAGAAATGCAATTAACACTTGCTCGTAATTATAAAAGTGAAAACAGAAAAAGAAGTATACATACATTGGTTTTGTTCAGCTTACAATGTTCTTCTAAGAATAAAATTTATTTTTTAAACAAAATTTCTTTGTTGGTAAAACTGTTTTGTTTTTCCTCAATAGTATTATCGCACATCAGTGATGGTATCGATCCAATTTGCAGCATTCTTTATTGCAATTGTATTTTTATACATTTTGATCTGCCTCATTACCACACAAAAAGATCATCAATAAGTTGTCGTTGTCGGCTGTAATAAAGTAACTCTCCCGCTAATGTGACGTTAGTAGCGTATGTGCATGTTAAGTGGAGATGCACCGAGGAGATTATGTTATTTATCTAGCGAGGGGAACACACAACGCGTCACTTTCTCGCCGCTCCGGGAAGGAAGCCATTGTTCTTAGCGCCGGAGGCGTCCGCGCTGGATTTATCATAACACATCACTCAGGGCGTTCACATAACACCTCGCATTTCCATACCTGCACAAGTTTAGCTAACGATGAACATAACAAGTTTGTTATTCAAATTCGCGTTATCACAAACGCTCAAGTCCAGTATACAATGCACGAAAGCTCTGCTAACGTATTCATTTAGGAAACTGTATTTTGGTAATGACAGTATTTGAGTTAATATTACCGGACGGACGCTTTTAACGCGCACCGTGTAATTTTCTTCGAGCGGACAACTTGAAAATTGTCTAGTTTGGTTGAAAAAGGTATTTCTCGCTGAGAATTTCTCGTCTAGCAATAAACTGTTACTTGTTTAACGTGGATGAAATGAGAGGATGCGAGCCGCGTCTAAAGACTGGAGATAGTTTTCTTAAAGTTGGTTAGGTCGCCGGCGTCGGCGTTGGGTACGGGCGTGCATTAATAAAGAGATCTCCGGGCGGCAATCTCGGGATCCGATGGCAGCGCCATCTCTCGCCGACCTGAGATACTTGCATGTTTCACAGGATACATTCACACTGGTCTAAGAATTACCTATGTCACATCTATTATTTAAGTCACAATTTTTGTGCTCTAGATTGATCGATCATGCATTTCTCTGTACAAAATTGAAATATTAAAGTCATCAAAAAGAACATTCAAAGTGAAAGTGGTTCCACTTGCTTGTAAATAAACGATTATCCGACGACTTTAAGTATGAGAATTAATCGGATGTGGGACGATTTTAAAGACAAGCTCACTAACATTCCGTTCCGAATAAACTCACGTAAAGATTAATTATCGAGTGACAGTGATGCGTAACGATTATTTTCAAATTATATACTCTTGTCAGTTACATACATAAAAAGTTTGACTGTAGGCAGGTGGCACATAACTTTTAAAACGAAGTTAATTTTTTTCCAAGAAGTCGTCCAATTAATTAGTTGGGAAATAAATTGTATCATTTCATTGGAGCAATAAATTTTTGAGTTAGTTATTGATGTTGAAATATCGGGGGGAAATTGAGGTAACTTTTCGGAAACTTCGTATTCTGATCTCAGTCTCAATTCTTTAAAGAAAACCTCTACTCCACATTTGATTTTGACATTGATTGTCGCTGAATTACGAGAATTTGCCTTTTGATAGAGCTAGACCAAAACTGAGCTTCTCTTTCCAAATTCGTAACTGACGGATACTACTCAAAATCCTTCAGTAAGTACTCGAAAATCCCCCTCTTCTTCGGTTTCTCATGACGTATTCCTAGACCAACGTGGACGCGCCTGTAGTAAACCGGGTTTTAACGAGCTGTGTTCCGGTAAGCAGTCTCTAAACTCCACTCACCCCTTACAAAGTTAGACAAATAGATTGTGTAGGAAATGGCCGTGCTCCCTTTTTACCTTTACCAAACATTTAACTGCCTCGCTAGCCTAGTGGTCCTAAGCGCGACTGCTACGCTAGAGGTCTTGGGTTCGATTCCCAGGTCGACCAAAAAGTGTTATTGGGTTTTTCTATGAAATTCTCATTAGCAGCTCGGTGTTTGGATTTGTGCCCGGTGAATGGCAATAGGCTTAGCCCCTATTACATGGGACCTAAACATACCGGCGAACTGTGGGTGTACATTGTTACACCTCTGCCTAACCCTTCGTGGAATACAGGCGTGATGGTATGTGTCAAACATTTAAGTGTACAGTAATTATCGAAACTACTTTGTGAAAGAACATAGAACCGATGATAGTTGTTGTAGTCGAAGGGTTTTCAATCGATTTTAATTGAGTTTTTACTATAAGCATTAAAAGGGGAACAACTAGGTTCATTTTTCTGTGTAATTAATCGACTCCTTGCTAATAATTATGTTATCTATACAAATAAATAAAATTTAAGTGTCTGTTTGTAATGTTACATTAATAGCTTTTTAACTCACGACGCAAAAACGACGGGGTGTTATAAGTTTGAAGTGTCTGTGTGTGTCTGTTTGTGGCATCGTAGCTCCGGAACACATGAACCGATTTTTATTTTGTTTTCTTTTGTTTGAAAGGGGAATTCGTCGGGAGTGTTCTATTTTTCTGTCGAGGGTTACTTACATTTTTATTAATAAATTTAAAGTTTTTGTACCAAATAAAATTTTATCTGCCGGTCTGTGTGTTCGGGCTGATCTCCGAATCAGATAAACTTATTTACGGGAGTTTCACTGGCAGATAGATGATGTAATAAAGAGTAACTTAGGCATTTATTTTATAAAAAGAATAAGGGCTCCGCACAAAAAAAAAACAAGAAGCAACAGACATCTACGTTGATGATGTGAAGGGCATAAGTTACAAATAAATGTTTTAAATTTGACTTTGACTCGCGCGTAGAAAGCGTAATACCTAGTTATCTTGCATTGTTAAAAATAAAAAGTTGTTCATATTAGAAGGGAAAACCTGACAAGTCATCAATTTGTAGTGATCATTAGATACCTCAAAAATACCCACGTCACACGAATCACGATCAATAACCCATTATGTCAATACCATGGCAATGGCCAACCAATCAATTTTCCTCGAATTCCATTCCCGTAAAATAATAATCCCGTACATCAGGGGTGTCTAACCAGTCGATCGTGATCGACCGGTGGATCATGTCAATCCCAGATGCAACGCTCACACTAATAAAAGTAGTAGAGGTTTGCGTGTATGGCAAACACAATTGTAAATTTAGAATAAGTGTTTATGAAATTAAAAGTCAATAAAGTTAAGCACGATAAATAATTTTCAATTTTGATGTGTCTCTCATAAAAAAAAAATACGACTCTTAAATATTGTTTAATTTTCTTAGTTAAAATTTATGTAACTATGTATATAGATATATTATGTTAATTATGTGCATTACGATTCAATGTTAAGTTTAAGTAGAAATACTCTGTACTGATTGTGTAATCGGTAGATCGCTTAGAGTCTATTCAGTAAACAGTAGATTCTGTGCCCAATCAAGTTGGCCAGCCCTGCCGTACGTCATTATACTAAACACGGATGAAAACACTCGGATTTCTCATAAAGAAATCGGAAGTCCGATTAACAATAAAGTCCTCTTAATATTCACGTCAATTGTGATTACATATAGGCGCGTATATATTGAATGCTTGATTGGGAACCGAGTGGCGAAGGGAAATGCTCCAGTTTCCTGGGTACATTCATGCTGAAAAGGAAATTGAATGGTCGTTATGAACGACTATGGAGCCTTCATAAATTCGCCAATTGATAGATGATTAGTAAGTATTTATAGAATGTTGACCTATTTTGGACGAGTCCTTCCATTTTGTTTGTAGGCAGCTTGCTTTGTTATTCGAAAAATTTCATCGGTAGGACATTTCCTGAAAATTTATTTTTAAATTTTTTTGTTGAAATTTATTTATACGTCTATTAAAATTACTACCCGAGTGGTTTTTCTGAGGCTTAGGCTCGGCCTTATTTCCCACCATAATCTATACCAATAAATAAAATTGTCTGTTTGTAATATAAACAAAAACAGCTTTTTACTAAATGTATTGTTAAAGTTTACACAGTAAGTACACAAAAAAAAAACTTTTGTCTGTCTGTTTGTTCCGCCGAATCTTATAAACGGCTGGAACGATTTTGACAGGACTTTCACTGGTAGCTGTTGTTATAAGGAGTAACTCAGGGTAATTTTAGTGACAGAATTAGATTTTCGCGTCAAAAAAATATCTTACCGCTGGTATTTATGGGGACGAAGCGGTTTGAGTTAGTTGTTTTATATAGGTGTCGATAACTCACACGTGAGAACTGGCCTTTTACAGTACAGTCGCGGTTACGTTTACGTTTACGTTTACCACCATAAGGTTGATGCTTGACAACTTTAAAAAAATAATAAGGATAGCTTGATATATTGTTTTGGCTTTTATTGCACACAGTGTGATAAATAATCAAATTTGAAAACTAAACAACATTTTTAGACCGCAACCGCACATAAGTACTTATACTTTTATTTGTGAAATATCGATTGTCTAAAATTACTAGTACAGTTCAAAATTTCTATCTGTTTGGCATTGACTTTCGATTGTTTCTTTTTTATCTTTTGCAACTATTAAGTTTTAGAGGTAATTGGGGGTAGTCACGGAAGCGTGAATTGATACGTGAGGCGCGTGCGCGTTAAGAAACTATTGACGAAATTTTTAAATTGAACGGTAGGACGACAAGCGTTTGGCGTAGTTAGGGTAGTCCGTGCGTAAACCATGACGTTTTATATGAAGAACGACGAAGGAGAAATTACATAAAACTAGCTATACCCCGCGGTTCCATCCGGGTCAAATTACGTATTTAGTGACTGCTCCGCTCCCATGGGTTTTAGAGTGATGTTACGTCCTCCTACCTCGATAAACGGGGGCTTTAAAACGCAATAACATTATTTTTAAATTGACCAGTGTTTCTTGAGATTAGCGTGTTCAAACAAACAAACAACTTCTTTAGCTCCATAATATTAACTATAGAGAATATATAGATACATTTATTTAGAATTTTCGTTATTTTTTTTGGGACCAAATTAAATACATAAGACTAGGTACTATGTGTCTACATTTAAAACTAGAATAAATTAGTTTGAACTACCTATCCTTGGCATAGACTACGTAATAATAATATAGCATTTTTAGACCGTAATACAGAGTAATTAATGTTCATTTTCGCATAAAACCTTCATCCTTTAGGTACAATTATCTCTTAATCGGCTCAGACCGTATTAAGTACCTCAATTTTATATGAATTAAACTCGTGGGTACATCACAAATCTGTAGCCGCTGAAGGACAAAAATAATTATTAAAACAGACCTTTTCACTAACAATACTTGTATAATATGTATGTACTAGCAATGTCGTGCGGTTTCACCCGCGTTCAGTTACGTCTTGGGTTACTGCTCTGTAGCATTTAACCTTCTTCGAAAAACAGGCTACATTATGTAAAAAAGATTTCTTCAAATCAGCCCAGCAGTTTCTGAGAGCACCGCGTTTAAACAAACCAAAATAATCTCCAGTTTTATAATATTAGCACTAGCTTCTGCGTGGCTTCGTTCGCGTGGTTTTTTCACCCGTGTTAAGTAGATAACGTATTTACTTACAGCTCCGTGTGCGTATGTCCTAGCGTGATATTATATTATATAGCCTATATTATTCCTCATGAATCAAACTGTCATATATAAAAGAATTTTCACAATACAAACAAACTGTTCAGTTTTATTTTATTAGTATAGATAATCCGAACACCTTGAAAGGAATTACCTAGTAGAACTCGCCACTTCCCTTTCCTGCGTAGTAACATACAATCATACTATTATCATAGACTAAAGAGTGTAATCAGACAGCCAGACCCATTATAAGTCACCGTGAAGGTCGACTTTTCCATTTTTTGTTCCAGAATATTTAGTTCGAACATAAAAACGCAATTTGGAATGCAATTATCTGTTGTGGCAACACTGTTTCAGTGTTTATGAACTGTATAGCTGGTGTTGCGTAAAAAGTATATCTATGGTGTTGCTTGACCTGTTTACAGCATTTGCTAACGATAAAGTACATATAAATTTTTGTGGTATGATGGTCAAAGAAAGGTGTATCAATAACATAATTAAAACTAACTTCGTCAGCGCGGAATTCGAAATGAGGCTAAAGTCTAAAATTATACCAGAAAAACACAAAAACATTCTACATGTTAAATCAGATCAATATCCATCCATATGTGTGTCAAATTTCAGTAAATTCCGTTCAGCTTTTTAAGCGTGGAAGAGTATAGTAGCCGCCATGAGTCGTGAGCACAAATATCAAGTCCGGCGACCCAAAAAACCCAGAAAGCATACACACCATCACGCCTGTATTCCCCGAAGGGTTAGGCAGAGGTGTAACAATATACACCCACAGTTCGCCGGTATGTTTAGGTCCCATGTAATAGGGGGCGAGCATAGGCTAATGTTAGTTAATGGCAATAATGCCATTAACTGGGCACGAATCTTAACTCCGAGCTTCTACTGAGAATTTCAAAGAAAAACCCAATAACACTTTTTGCTCGACCTGGGAATCGAACCCAAGACCTCTAGCGCAGCAGTCGCGCTAAGGACCACTAGGCTACCGAGGCAGTCAAAAACCCAGGAAGGAACCCAACAATCAAAAAATAAACTTGACATTTGTGCTCACGACTCGTGGCGACTACTATAACAAGCCTCATAACCGATTAGTAGTAGGAAAAGTTAGTATGGTTATTGAATTATATAATAACATAAATAATAATACCAGCTTATTATTATCCCACTGCAGGGCAAAGGCCTCAACTCATACAAAGAAGAAGGAAATTGTATTATACGACATTGAATTTTCAAAAGTAATGTAGGTACTAACATAAATGTTATCATAGACAACAATTTTAAAAATGGAGTAGACAGTAAATGCATCCGAAAAATGAACTCCGCATATTATAAAGACATTAACTCACAGCCTACTTACTCGTATGTGAGGATTATAATAGGCGTAGTTCCAAACCAGCTAATACTCACACTTTCTTTTACAAAAGAGAAATTACCAATCATCACCAAATATTGATACTGGCCGTTTTTAATATCCAATTTATAACCATTAAAGTGTAAAATGAATGAGTCAAACATGTCGAAACGGCGGTTTCACGTCATTTGTACCCAACATATACCATTTATGCCAATGAGACGTGGCCAGCATATTAACGTAATGGACAATTGTTTGCCATGTTATTTTTTGATATATCAGCTTCTAAAATAACGATAGAATGTATTCGAAATTCTGGGAACGCTCTTTTAAGTACAACTCAGAATTCTTATTTTTAGACAGACAATGTAGCCTCGTGGTCACCAATATTTATTCAAAGGGTTCTGAATTAAAATTTTATATACATTTTCTTAAAGATATTTAAAATATAGAATTGTTTTAAAATTTAACTGTTTTATTAAATGTCGGTGAACAAATGACTTAAAAAGAATGGAACACAGACATAACATGTTTTTATCTATTTAAAATATAGCTAATGTAAAGCTTATTTTACTTATAAAAATTATTTAAAGTTAAGTAATGGTTAATGTCTACTTAACCATACTTACACATACAGTTTTTACATATAGTTTTTGGCGGTTAACTCTGTCATAACTCAAAGCAATATTTTTTAAGTAAGGGGGTGTAAGTGCAGAATAATCTCGGCAGTTGATCTGACGACATTAGCGCTTAGATTGTAAATTGCTACACACAAAAATGAGTAATGTTTATCATTTAATCTATTCCCGCAACGTGCTTGCAACTTGTCAACTACATAATGTAACATGTTACCAAAAACTCACCGATAACGGTTTCACTAAATGTTAGATAAAAAATTGACATGTCTTGTCAATGTCAAAATTTTTTATGGACTGTTGCTTTCAAATGTAGATTGTCAAATGTTCGCATTCGATCAATAAATTATAATAATGATAATGATGATAATTATTGGTAAACCTGTGCCTAACCCTTCGGGGAATACAGGCGTGATGGTACGTATGTAAAAGTTTATAGGAATAGATGTTGACGAAAACGCAGACTTACATGTACATATTTTTTCTTGTTCCATGCTTACGCAAGGCGAATTGCGAATTTCAGACTTATATAAATTACAATTTTAGGTTTCAATTACCTGTACCTAAGTCAATGATGTCACAACCTTCAATTGAACGTGAAGAAGGTCCATCATACTTGTACAAGGACTCAGTTTGTGGTCGTGCGTAAATGGGTACATGATCATTGCATGTAAGATAAAAGAGGTTAACTTGGTGATTCGTCCCCCATGTCTCTTAGACATTGACCCACTATGTCCTCTGAATATTAATCACAAGATTTTGGTCGCCCTGATGGACTCGCGAGCGCGACGTCGCGTCTCGGAAAGCAGGTAAAACCGATGGTTCTACACGCCGGCAAATTGGACTATTCGAATGGGAAGGAATGTTTTGCTCCTATACTTGTTACACTACAATACATCATACGTACTTGGGCTGTCTCTATTAAGATTGGTGATCATGACCGAAATTCGGTCGGAAAAATAAATTACACGATTTTGAGGGTTTTACTTATAATAAATAGATATATATAAAGAATTTTGAAGGTGAATTTTGGGCATCGTTGGCCTGTTGTTAAGTAAGTTTATTTTATGAAATTAGAGCTGTCATTAGCTAATATTTACTTTTTTGTTATATCTATTCATTACATAAAACAATCCACGCCAAAAGTTTCGAAAATTTCGCGAATTCATAAATAAAACATACTTTATCGCTCTGGTTCTTTACATAATAATTTAAATATGTAAACTAGATGATTCATTATATTATCTGAAACCGAGGAATCCAATCGATTCGCTACCAACGGCTTCATTTATTATTATTCTTTATTTGAATTTCCAATACCTCTATAAACTTTTATGCAATTAATTTTATCACTAAGCATTGAAAATCAAAATTTGTTTTGTCTTTTACGCCACCGCGACGGAGTTTTGAAACGATAGCTATTCTTTGTCTACCGAGCATAAAACTTGACTATTTTTGGTAGTTTCTTAACTATTTTATGTGAACATTCACAACGGTCTTACACATTAAGTTTAATTATATTACGCTGATTTGTGTAATACATAAATTGTTCTCGTTTTTCGAATGGAGTTGGTTTCGTAAGTGACACTTTTACTTTTTAAGTCCCAGTGTTTATGTGATCACCTGTGACATATTTAGTATACGCTCCATCTTGAACGAATGATTCTATGTTACTTCATACATCGGTGGGTTCTACTGCTTTAATTATTTTATAATTATTGGTTATTTGGCCTGGTTATTTTTATAAGGTTATTTGGCCTAAACAAAATTTTTGACATTGATTGTCGCTGAGATGAGATTGTGACTGGATTTTTCTAAGATTTTTACCCTTTGTTTGTAAGGAAAAATAAAGTATTGGTAATTAATGTTCATGCAGTATTTCATCTGATGTTTAAAAATACAACAGCATTCAAATTCGTGCAATAATCTCTCTGCAGATAATCTGGTAAACATCTTGTAGCGTAAGCTAAGTATGTTCTCTTCGGATGTCAACGTCTATGGGTGAAAGCGTTCACTTATGTCTCGTCATTCCGCTAAAGAAGAACATAATGACATTTGCGTACGAGTTTGTCACATCCATGATTACGTATAATGAACGAAGCCACTTTCGCCCAAACTTTAAAAAGTTTCTAACTATTTATTCGTTCTCGTTTCTTTGTAACTAATACCTGTTTTACATTTATGCAAATACCAGCTTCTGCCCGCGATTTTGTCCGCGTCAAAGTTAAAATATTATCCTACGGGAACCGTACAATTTTCCGGGATAAAACGTAGCCTGTATGCTATTCTTATTCTAGACTATAATATATCTCAGTGCCAATTTCATCCAGATCCGTTCAGCCGTTCTCGCGTTAACAAACATCCAACTATCCTCACAAACTTTCGCATTTATAATATTAGTATGAGTAAGATTTGTTCTCGTTTCTTTGTAACTAACACCAGTTGTACATTTATGCAAATATTTTTTTGTTTAGTTCTCAATTATGTGTTATGTCAAGAATGTTTGAAGTCCTCATTATGCAAGGTAACAACGCGTGACTTTAATGACAAAACATTTATGTGGTTTGTGTGAAAAGTAAAAATTATAACAGTTAGGTACAATATGGTCAGTAAGCAGCTGATTTGTTGGTGACAACTGGCTGTCATTGTCATGAAAGGAGTTATGACATTAGATAGGCATTTTTATACAAAACTTGTATGGCGGGCGACTAATTTCAAATCGTTCCTTGTGTGAAAATGTTAGGCTATATTTTCTAGGTTAGGTCAGATTATGGTTTTCTCTCGGAAACCGCGAATCGGCAAGCGTAACTTGGGACGCTCTCAGGCCCAGTGGAGCTTCGATCTTCGCAGGTTAGCTGGTAGCAACTGGATGAGAGTTGCCAAGAATCGAGCTAAGTGACGTGCGATTGGAGAGGCCTATGTCCAGCAGTGGGCTGTTGTGGGCAGATGATTATGATGGTTTCCTTACGGGAAATGCGGAAGGCGCGTACGTTTCGGGGATTTTTAACGTAAGTGTGAGAAGGGAACACCGGGGTGGTCTTTAGTCAGAAAGAGTCTGACAGTTCCCGCCCCCCAGGGCGAGGACGTCCATTAGGTTTTTGAAACCCGGAGCAAAAAAATAGGTTATGGTTTTCTTGAGTAATAGGTAGGTATTTTAATATACTGCAGTAAGCACTAAGGCGGGCAATTCGTTTCAAATCGCTGTTAGTTATGGCTATGTCTCACGGGTTTGGTTACGTTAGGGTAGGGGTATTTGACTATATTGAAATAACTATAATTACAACAGCGACGCAATATTGCACATGGAGCTATTTATAATTTCCTTCTTTCTTTTGCTTATTTAGCAAGTTCGGTTTTTTTTAGTTAAAATAAAATGTTGCCATATAAATTCACATAGACAAACAGCTAGACCCGTTTACTCTGACTGTACTTTAAGGTGTACTCAGGTACGTAATGTCTATAAACATAACCAATGTATATGTAGCGTGGGTAAACGGGAGCGTTACCAAACGGGCACGACCCGGAACAACGACTGTAGGCCACACAAATATTTGTTACGAGCGAGAATCGAACCCAACCCAATCTTTCTAGATTGGGTAGAAAATAAATAACAAGGTACATGATATTTCGTACAATTAAAACAAAGAACAACCTGTATATATTACAGCATAAAGTCAATTTATGAAGATAAATTTTATTGAAGGCGATTTGAAGCGCATAACTATTATTATTGATCTATTTCCCTTCAACGCGCGCGGCCATCATAGCTCCATATTCAGACAAAAAAAAACTTCAATTAATTCAGTTCTCAGCATTCTACACCGTTTTAATTAGTGGAATTTCAAGGAGTTCTTCACTTCGTTACACTCCACTTGCAGGTAGAACTACATTTTTGCCGCTGTATTGCACGTTACACGAATAATTGGACAATTTTCGTCACCTCACTACTTTATGTAAGGTTTGTTTCCCGTATTTGAAATTGAGTATTGTTTGCCAATTATCAATAAGTACTTGTTTAACAATTAGTGGGATGGTTATTTGTTGGGTAATGGATATAATGGTTATTTAAGAGACTCAATGTAGTTGAGTTATTAATTATTATTATTAGTTTGAAAGTATCGTGCTTTCGTTGATATTTTTTTAGAAAACCGTAGTTTGGTAAATTAATAATTTATTTATAACTTTATTCGCACTGAAGTCCAGTATATATTTTTGCCATCCAACGTGGCAATGCCGCCAATTTTTTGGGCACTTTTCCGGTTGACGGCGATGCGCAGGAATTTTTTCTCGATGGCATTTAGTTTTAGTTTCTTTTTTGTTATTATTAAGGTTTTTTTTTAATTTAATTTTAAGTCTGTAAATAATTAATCTATGTATTAAAATATTAGTAAAGATGAAGACGTGTACATTAGTAATTGCACCTGAAATTACAATAAAATAATACAAACACATAAAAGCGGTCTATACTAAAAACAAAACACTATGTTACCACCTTTTTCCTTCACTAGAGATACAAAAGCGAACAAAGGCATCTGTCGGCACCAACTTTGTTCCGTCGAAAAAGTTCCACGAGGACCGAGGACCGTAAAAGCCCAACTATTATAATGATCTGACGCAAAGAGGCCTTTAAACCGTGAAAATGACGGTATATTTAGTTAATGCTATGCAACAATATACATTGTCGTTTAGAACTGTATTAGAATATAGTGTTAGTACAGTCTGGTTTGTTTTTGGGGTTCCCTTTTATTGAATACCAACTTTGTATGGCTTTCTTTGAGGATGTTGACTCCTAAAGGCGTAATGTTTATTAACCTTCGACGCAAAACCGGCGGGGTGTTATAAGTTTGACGTGTCTGTGTGTGTGTCTGTCTGTGGCATCGTAGCTCCCGAACGCATGAACCGATTTTGAGTCGGGAGTGTTTGATGGAAATCGGTTCAGCAGTTTCAAAGTTATCAGCTCTTTTGTTAGCTGCGGTAGGGATTTTTATTCTTCTGTCGGGGGTCACTTTTTTATTTTTTATTTTGTGTGTTTTTTTAATTACTTCTGTTGTTTTGTTAAATCGAGTTCCAACACGTTAAATGATTAAATACTAATATAATTCTTGTATGGATATGGAAAATACATTCAGCATTCGATACAATGTTTTAATTATTATTATTTATTTATTTTTTGTTTTTTTGTTTTATTTCGCTATTATGTACAGCTTCGATGTGTTTTTGTAAGTTTTTCGTACTGTAAATCTCATCACGTAATGCTTTTATACCTATTAATTTTAATTTTAGTTAAGTACTCAAATATTAATGTTTAATAATAGTTCAGTGCTTGTGGCACATCTTATATGTCTATGGGGCATGCGGTGCTAACCTGTAATTAATTGTTACACTAACCTTGGATATTATATACTTACTTTAAATGTTATCAGTGTAAACAGTTGTTGGTTGGCCAATAAAGGAAAATAAATAAATAAATTACCTAAGTAAATTTTCAGTTACCTACTGTTGTTATGCGGCATAGAACTAAACAATATTTCGATGACAAGCTCTTCTATAGTTGTTATCAAGATTTGTAAAAGCCGAACACTTAAATGCGTCGTCCATATTCGTATTGTCACTTGCAATTTCCGTGTATGGTATTGAGACGGAACCCTCGGACCCGTCTGCTTCTAGGACCGTTTTGTGTGACCTCGCCTTAACCGTTCAATTTTTAAATGGACTCGTGTCCACCGCATTATGTTTGACGCCATATGGCGTAATATTTTGAACTGATATTATGACCGCACTAAATTCCGATCGCACATTTATTTTGCCTAAAATAACATGTTATTTACAAGCATGTTTATTCACACAAAAAAAGGACATAAAGAATTTATAACAACGCATTTTAATCTTCTTACATTTGAGGTCGAAAAGCACAAAAAAATAAAATTGTAATGTACTTAAGAGCGACGAAAACATTTAAAATGCTGTCAACTTAGCGCTAATGCAATATTAAGTACGTTTACACGGATGTTCAAACATAATAAATCATTTTTGTTCTGAACCGTACCTGCACGATGGAAAAAAAACATTTCCCTCCATTCAACCCTTGTTGACTTGCGCGTGATGTAAAAGCCACTGCCTCAGATTTGGGGGAACAACATTAATTTATGAATTGAGCATAAAATATGTGATGATTGTACAGTATTTTGTTGGTCAATGTTTCACATACCATCATGTCTGTATTGCCCAAAGGGTATGTTTAGGTCCCATGTAATAGGGGGTGAGCCTATTGCCATTAACCGGGCACAAACCCTAACTCCGAGCTGCCACTGAGAATTTCATTGAAAAACCCAATAACACTTTTTGCTCGATATGAGAATCGAATCCAAGACCTGTAGCGTAGCAGTCACGCTTCGGACGACTAGGCTAACGAAGCTGTTTCAATTTTATAGTAATTCCCATTAGGTTCGATTTACTTCGTATTAATGGGTTGACGTGTCAATAGATTATTGTATGTAGGCATTAGGAGTAGACGTTTAATCAATGAAAATATGCACATCTAATCTTCGTTTGTATCTGTAGAATTTACGCTTACGCTGTGCCTTACGATCCCTAAACATAGAATGTAGCGTTCTGTCATCCGCGGGGTCCTCGTGGCGGCAATCGGCGGCGGCGAACTCTCGCGTCCGGCTCTGGTTCAAGCCATGGTTTGGAGCGAGAGAGAATGGGATGCAGTCACCTCCTTCTGCGAAGCAGTGATGCTAGAGAAGGAGGTGGCGGGACGGGAGAGGCAGAGACTCTCTCGTCCCAGCCGCCGCGGTAGACGTTCCGGGCGTCGGGAGCCGCGAGACGACTCCCGGCCACCGTAGACGCGGGTCTGTGGACGGTGAGCTACCCATTGCTCACCGTTCACAGACCTTTGACCACACACCTTTTGACGACATACCGTGTCGACGGCGCGTTCGTGTTCCACGCGCGCCGTAAAGAGATGTCAGCAAACATAAGAAGGGGCCACTCAGGGCCATGCCAGCCGGGGCTGCGGGTGGTTCGAAAGAGATACCGCGCCCCCGGAACGCAAAGGGCACAGGAAGGAACATGGATGGGTTTTCCGTGTCACACCACCAACTTCCAAACTCCGGGCTGCTACTGCGAAATTCGTAATGGAAAAACCCAATAACGCTTTTTGCCCGAACCGGGAATCGAAACCAGACCTCGACCTCGACCTCATCAGTCGCGCTTGCGACCACGAGACCAACGGGGTGGTCGTAGCGGGGCAACGTAGCGTTCTGTATAACGGGTATAAGAAGTCACTTCACATAGCCGAATATTAAGTACATGTTCTTCCCACCATAAAGCGATATTTATTTGTACCTAGATTGAACAGAATCCGTAGTTAACCGCTATGTTGTGTATCGTTTTACACCCTGTATATATTCTATAGACCCCGCGACGTAATGTATATTCCAAGTACCATAAAGCTACTGGAAATTAAATGATTTACATATTGCATTCTGACACTTGTAAACACCTACAAATCGTAGCGTATATTTACATAACCATTCATTATGAATGAATGATAAATTGTTTATGCTTGTACCTTGAAGACCAAAAGAATGAAGTATTATAGGGTATAACTTCATGTATCGTCTTAATTTACACAGTGAAGGGCGATAAAACATCGTTGAATAATTTTTTTTTTTCTTTTTAAAAAACGTTGCCCCACACTACGAATTTCTCCTGTGTCGTGGGTACACACAAACATATAAACTCACATACACAAACAGCCATACCCGGAACAACTATCTGTAGGCCATACGAATATTTGTTCCGTGCGGGAATCGAACCCGCGATACGCAGCGCAGCAGCCAATCGCTCAGCCACTGCGCCAACCGTGCCGTCCCACTGCGCCAACCGTGCCGTCAAAATCTGTGCTACTATTATAAAATGAAGAGTTTGTTTGTTTGGTTGAACGCGCTAATCTCCGGAACTACTGGTTTGAATTGAACAATTCTATTTGTGTTGGATAGTTCATTTATCGAGGAAGCCTATTGGCTGTATACCATCACGCTACAACACACGGGAGAGGAGCAGTAACCGAAGATCTAACTTAATGCGGGTGGAAAAAACTACGCGAACGAAGTCGCTGGCAGCAGCTAGTTAATAATAAGATTTAATGAAAAAAGACTTCGCCAAGTCTTATTCTACTGGGATTACAGGTACCAACAGGTGGTCAATGTTACAGTTTCTTAGCTAGCAGCATTTTATTATACTTTTTCTTTATAACTTAATTGACTTGATACAGTATTTTCTGCCTATTTAAACAATTCCTTAGGTCACGAGAGCTCTGATTAATTCATATTTGCTCTATAACCAGAGTCAGAAGCAAATCAAATGTTTGATGAAAAAGAAAAATGCTGTTTTGCAAATATATGTACGAATTGACTTTTAACTCGTTATAACATCTTTTAGGGGTTGAATAACTTTTATTAAAGGACTTACACTGAAGATGAAAGAATAATCGGCTGTTCTTTACATTATGATCGTGTATCTTTGCATTTTTGTAGGAAACAGCTAATAGGTTTTTTTTTTCTAAAACCTACCCATGTTCCTTTTTGTGCTCTTTGCGTTCCGAAGGCGCGGTATCTCTTACGAACAACGCGCAGCCCCAACAGGCATCGGCCCTGAAGGCGCGCGTGGAACACGAACGCGCCATCGACACGGCCTGTCGTTATGCAACGTACGGACGGTAAGCTATCCATTACTCACCGTCCACAGGCCCGCGTCTACGGTGGCCGGGACTCGTCTCGCGGCTCCCGACGCCCGGAGCGTCTACTGCGGCGGCTGGGACGGGAGACTCTCTGCCTCAACCGTCCCGCCGAGCTAATAGGCTTGCCTTCTTTATACTGCTATTGCTATTTTTGAAATTTCAGAGTAGGTCCCGTAATAAAAGTTGTTCATATTTATGAGAGATTTCTCTCCCTCAAGAACGTATAACGAATAAGGACATGCGTTACTAGAAATAATAATCAGTATACCTATTACAAGCTTTATAATGAGATGCTATTAAAAATTTTAATCTCTTTATAAAATATTTATTCATTCATAAATCCTTCTTAAACCAGCTTAATGCTATTTCATAATTCTCTTATTGTGCACTGTATTTCAAATTGGTTGCGGTTATTTTTATTTTTATGCCTGTTAAACTACGTTACAGAAAGCCCGACTGCTATATTACAAACTTTCTCAACTCAAATAAATTGTTTCCAGTACAATTCTAGTTTTAAAACAGTTGAGTGCTATTATATAGATTACTAGTTTTTGCCCAAGGTTTCGGTCGTTTGGTTTTTTCACCCGCTTTAAGCCTTTTGTTACTGCTCCACTATTGTGTGTAGTAGCGCAATGTTACATAGACTATACTATTCCTCATAAAGATTCATGACCAAAGTCATGTGATGAGATCACAGACTTTTTCCAATCCGACCGGTATCCAGTACGGTCAACGTCATCAACTGATTACCCCCTTTTCGAACGAATCTTAATGTAAAATGCTGGTATTTTTTTGTTCAGGGTGGATAATCATCAAATGACTTCCCCCGCCCTGGTCGGGAGGGAGTGTCAGACTTTTACTGACTAAAACCTACCCATGTTCCTTCTTGTGCCCTTTGGGTTTCCGGGGGCGCGGTATCTCTTTCGAACGACCCGCAGCCCCGACAGGCATCGGCCCTAAGTGGCACCTCCACTTGCTGACATCTCTTTGAGGTGCGCGTGGAATACGAATGCGCCGTAATTATGCAAGAGGGGTAACCATGCCGCTGTCTGTACCAGAGATTAGCGCTTAAGAAACAAACAAACCACAAACCTTTGAGTTTTATTATATTAGTATAGATATTTTTTATATAAATTTTATGGGTTATGCCTGCCAGTGATACTTTAAATATTATTGTCAAGCGACCGATCATAAAATGTGTTTTAAATTGTGTTACCAGGAGCACAGTGAATTGTAGCAGTAGTTGAAAGCGTTATCTTCCCCATTTGTACGGAGAATTAACAGATGGTTCGGTTAAGTCTTCTGGTTTCCGATGGACGTTGACCATTGACAAGGCTCACCCCTTCATTATTTAGTTTAATCCATCAATCTATTTGGGTTTTCCTTTGCGAATGGATGCAATATTCCTAGCTCGATTTTTGGGTGGGCGTCGTTTCTCTGATCCGGAAGTCTTATCAAATAACGGCAAAATTTTAATGGCTTTAAATGAAAGAGTGTTAAAGAATATATGAAGCCGACAGTTACATATTCTTACCATAATTGTTTTATTTATTTATTTTGTTTTGAGTAATTCCTGGGATTCTTTTGGTTGCTGAGATAGTGCAGGTCAAAGTTCCAACTTTTAAATGTCCTAACATAGCTTCAACTGCCTCGTTGGCCTAGTGGTCTTAAGCGCGACTGCTACTTTAGAGGTCTTGGGTTCGATTCCCAGGTCGAGCAAAAAGTGTCATTGGGTTTTTCTATGAAATTCTCAGTAGCAGCTCACACACACACACACACACACACACAGTTCACCGGTATGTTTATGGTATGTTCATGGGACCTAAACATACCGGCGACACCTTCGAGCTGCTACTGAGAATTTCATAGAAAAACCCAATAACACCTTTGCTCGACCTGGGAATGGAACCCAAGACCTGTAGCGTAGCAGTCGCGCTTAGGACCACTAGGCTAACGAGGCAGTCAAATACACTCATATACCTATATATTCCAAAAATAAACGCAACAACTATAAACTTTTTAGACAGCCATGTAGTTTTCCGTGCGGAGTTGTTCGGTGCTATAAAAATGATAAACAACTGAAGTTGGACCACAACGTCACATTTCACAAGGTGATGTATGCCAGCATTAAAGGCGATAACACAACATTATAAATGATATGCAACGCATTATGCGCATACTATATGAAATATGCACTGACAGATAAAATTGATAAGTGAATGCGACGTTCCTTAGAATGTGGTACTTACATTTGACGGTTTGCGGCATAAAAATGTTTTATAGATATTACTTACTTTTTAAGTATTGAAATTGATCATGGTTTTTTTTTGGTAATTCGGAGTATAATTTTATCAAAATATGCAACTTAAGATTTTTTGCTAGGTAAACATTTTATCAAGGTTCGAACTATACTCAAAGGAACGAAGAACTTTTTATTCAAATCCTTAATAGAACGTACTTTAAAAATAAAAACAATTGATAATTATTGTATTAAAATGTTCTTTTCGCGTCTCTGTCTTATTTCATCAGAGAGTAAAATACAGAAATAACTCATCGGAATAATTACTGTTTCGATTATTTGGTGCACAATAGAATCAGGGCCATTATCACGGTCAGTGACTATAATAAAAATCCACTAGATTACGGCATTCTTCACATTCTTCACAAATATTAATTCAGAGGTTTTTTTTTTTTTTTTTTTTGGTGGGTGGGAAATCATCAAATAACTTCTCCCTGGGCGGGGCGGGAGGGAGTGTCAGACTTTTACTGACTAAAACCCACCCATGTTCCTTCTTGTGCCCTTTGCGTTCCGGGGGCGCGGTATCTCTTGCGAACAACCCGCAGCCCCGGCAGGCATCGGCCCTCAGTGGCCCCTTCCTTTTGCTGACATCTCTTTGAGGCGCGCGTGGAACACGAACACGCCGTCGACACGGCAATTCAGAGGTAATGTAAACATTTTTGTAGATAATTATTAAATGTTTCGCCTTACACGAGTTAGTCGGCTTGCGGCCAGCGTTTGGAATGTTATTCGATTAAATGAAATATTTAGAAGCATTTTGATAATAACATTGCAAATAATAACGAATCTATATATCTATATTTTTAATAATGTACCTATTCCGTTTTTATATTAAACTTTCGTTTTATTATACCTTCTAGAAGAGATTAATTTTGTGTTTGTTTTAACTGTCAAAATGAACTGTAAAAGAAATTAGTATGAAAATTATATAGAAAAGTGGTTGGTAATGTTAAAAAAAAATCTAAAATAATCATTATAGTTATTACAAAAAGAATATACTTATCATTTCTAGATTTTTATACGTCCTACCGTTACATTTATTTTAACATTTTATGATTGTAGTACGAACCCTCCATTGATCGAAGGTGAAGGCCTCCTCTAGAGAATTCCAAGTTTCCATATGGTTCTCCTTATTAATTCAGTGATCGCCAGTCGTGTTATGGTCGCATGAATGTCAGAAATATTCAATAAATGTTATTCAGTAATCTGAAAAACATCGCAAAGTTTGCATCACATTAAAATTACAGCATTTCATTAACTAGCTTTTTTCGGCAACTTCGTCCGCTTGCAATAGTTACTATGGGCCGTCAAAAGGTAGCCTCTATTTTCTTAAGGTCGTCTATCTCTGTACTAAATTTTATCAAAATCGGTTCAGCGGTTTAGGTGTGAAAGCGTAACAGACACAGACAGAATTACTTTCGCATTTATAATATTTGCATGAATATGTATGCTAACAAATCCAAATAGCAAAATTCGGAATCAATTCGTAAAACAATAATCTTGGCTTTTAGTATCACTCTGTTCCCACTAGAAGTCTATAACGTCATAAAACCAATCTAAACCTTCAGACACAAAAAAACATTCAGAATCCCATGACAAATAATTCGGTCCAATAATTGAAAATAAACGTGAACAGTCGCATAGGTACGGCGGACTCAATGTCGAGACGTGGTCAGTGGCAATATCTCGTTTCCTAATTTCCCAAGGGATGCCGCCTTGCTTTCTCGACAAATCGAAGTGTTCTTACGTAGTTACATGTCATACAGCGACTTCTTATCGAATTATCTTTGTAAACAATGATGATTTTACGTGCAGTAGTGTGTGTAAACGTTCTTCTTTCCTTTTTCAATCGATATAAGAAAATCGTTCTTTTTTTAAAACTATTTTATAGTATTTAGTGAACACACGACGTGGCCATGTTTATCACGGCGTCAGTGTCATTTTTTTTAGCCTTGAAAGTACAGATACCTGTCAACTTGCGAGAGAAATAAAAAAAAAATTGAAAAATATAACTAAACGGTATCGTTATTTCAATGTTAACTTTTTTTTATTATCAATTCGAAGCGTATATATATATTTTTTTAAGTATGATCAGTCGCTCCATGTAAAACACTGGTGTACAGCTGCATCCGGTTAAACTGAAAGCCGACCCCAACATAGTTGGGAAAAGACTAAGCAGATGATGATTTTGATTTATGATGAACTTTTTACAATTTTACAAAGTAGTCCGATTTAGATATTTTTTTTTTTACAATAGCTGTAAAGCAATGTAGACTAATAACACCAAAATGCAGTCATTTGAACAATATAACGCATTGACAGCCGTTTCTAATTAAATATTAAATGGAGTATTATTTCCTTTAATACAAAACTAACATTCAGAAGAATTTATTTCAATTCTCTTGTTGTATCTTGTTACGCGCACAATTGTATTAAACTCATATATTGTAATTAAACTACAAATTGAAGTGTTAATTAAGTGTTGGGAACTTATTGTATTGTTATTACTGTTAACTTAATTAAGCACTTACCTATTTGTAGCAAGTTTATTATCTGTAATTATCTCGAGTTCAAGAAAATGTGTGTACTGTACAATATTTTACATAAACA
This sequence comes from Caradrina kadenii, assembly GCA_947462355.1. Classification (NCBI taxonomy): domain Eukaryota; kingdom Metazoa; phylum Arthropoda; class Insecta; order Lepidoptera; family Noctuidae; genus Caradrina; species Caradrina kadenii. Next base: position 5,199,101 of record OX381677.1, on the reverse strand, counting down.
AAACCTGTAATGTGAGTGACGTAGTAAATGAGATACCGTCCAATATGCAAAGAAAGAAATAACAGATCTACATCATCGGCTAAGCCTTTTCCCAACTGTGTTGAGGTTGACTTCCAGTCTAACCGGATACAGCTGAATAACAGTGTTTTACATGGAGCGACTACCTATCTGACCTCCACAACTCAGTTACTGGGCAACACGATACTTCTTGGTAAGACTGGTGGTCAGACTTCCTGGCTTCTAATTATCCGTAACGACTGTCGAAGATCTACGAATGACAGCCGGGACCAACGGCTTTACGTGCTTTCTGAGGCACGGGGGTGTCACACCACCAACTTCCAAACTTCGGGTTGCTACCGAGCAAATCCTAATGGAAAAACTCAACAACACTTCTTGCCCGACCTAGGAACCGAACCTGGTACTCCGCGCTTATCAAAAAGAAAGAAATAGCAGATGTCCTAGAAAAAATCAATCAAGTGAAGTCGGGCAGAAATAAAATCACTCTGCACTTTCATGAAAAATGTGACATAGTTCTTTCTGTCCATTCTTTTCCTGTTCTTTACTCTATTCCTGGTAGAAGTAGCCTTTATGGTTTGATCCCAATTTTTTTTACGAACGTGGTATAGTTTCACCTTAAAAAAAGGCAATTTTACTTGATAAGATTTTTTTTTCTGTGTCGTTCTTTGAATATGAAAGGGATCTTAGCTTATGAACAGCATTACTATGTATGACTACACAAAAATCTAAAATTGTACCGTAATGAAAACATTATGTAAAGCCGTAGCTAAATTAATATTTAAACATTTTCAATACAGTTATTGAAGATTGCAAAAAATTGTAATTAAAAATGTAGGTCATGTTGTTATCTGTAAAAATGTAATTAGATTAATTGTAGAACTTTTTATCTGACACTTATCCATTGAAATTTCAGGTAAAAAATAGTGCAACTAATAAATGTTTGAAAAACCCCAATTTGTTCGGACACGCAATTGGAGTTGTCAATGTGTAGTCAGTCTTTCAAGTTGGTACTTCAACAGTGTAGTAACGGCCTATTAAGTTTTTGCTTCAGGTAAAGAACGGTTTTGTGAAATGATCAGTCAAATTGATTCATGCACTATTAACTTCTTTATATAGTACCTATCTAACAAAGTCGCTTCCCGCCGTCTGTCCCTCTGCACGCTTATATATTTTAAACTACGCAACGGATATTAGCGCGGATTTGTTCAATGGATAGAGTGATTCGTATAAAAATTCATCACGCTATGACCGACGGAAGTGGGGCAGTAACCAAAGACGTAACTGAAAGCGGGTGACAGACACCGCGGGGAATTTAACTATAACTAGTTAAATTCCTCGCGGTGTCTGTCAATTTTATTCTCATTCACGTAAAGAAAAAAAAATTTTTCTTAATAGCTTTTTATTTTTAGGTACTTTCGATTTTAAGCAAATGCTGCATTTAATATTCTGAACCATCATTTTACGAACTAAGTACATAAATGTATTGTATTAACTACACAAAAGATTTTACGTTCGCAAATAAATATTTATTAAAATTGCTTTATAAAACGAAAATTATATTTCTCTGCAGCCATTACCGTTCGAATTAACAGAATAATTTACGAAATCCAATTCCACCAAAGGCTTAAACGGGTTCAGTGTAATAATGAAGTCGTACAGACGGGGTTAATATTAAAAAAAAGCCCGTTATCCGACGTTCAAATAGCCGAACACGTGTCGTGCTTAGCTGAAATCCGTTATCGAGAACGACTCTCAAAGGATTTAATTTCCTGCCGACGAAATGAAAATCGATTAGTTTGATTTCCGCCGGCCGCCGGCGCCGGAGGGTCGATAGTTTCCGATGTAGCTCGTGCCAAATTAAATAAGACACGCTAGTTCTAACTGGGACACCTACCTTGCTGCCATTAATTATGTGGACTCCATGTTGGTTTTGTATCTCGAACGTTTCATTTGGGTTTAGATTGTGTGCGCGTGGGCACGGAAATTCTAAATGGATGATGTTTTTCCTGTGTTATTTATTGTCTTGACCGTATTTTAACTATCTCCAATTTAAAAAATTGTATTACCCTTTCGTTCATGAATTAATCAATCGTGGAGGTGGTGTTTATCAATACAATTTATAATTTACTTACCAAAATACACCGGAAATGGCACTTCGGTTTATCTGTAATAAATAAAACAGTAATTAGATAAGGAACATTTCGATTTTGTTTTTAATTAAATTAGTCATATCTTAGTTATTGATTTTTGGGAAGCTGCATGAAAGCTATTAGACCTACTCAATTACTTGAATGGATCAATTGTAATTACGAAAGTGAATGATGTTAAAGTCAATTTGAAATCTTTTGCCGTTATTCGGCAAAAAATTGTTAAGACGTGTTTGTTGTATTGCAAAATAACAACATCTTGTTTATAAAAAGGTTGACACCAAAATCTACCTCAACAATTCTCGATCTCAGCAAAACATAGCAGAATTACCCACAAAATTGGGCGGTTCTACTAAACATTTTCCCTTCACATAAACGCTGATAATTAACTTTGTCACTTTACCAAAATTATCTTTGCACGTCGCTGTATATCACGGTACACGGGAAAGTTAATATTCAGTTTAAACTGACAGGGCCTCAGGGCGTTTGTGACTTTAGCGATTAACTAGTAAAGATACCTCCGGTGATATTATAATACTCAACTATTGTGTAATCAAGGGAAAGGTAAACGGTAATATTTGCTCAATAAAATTGAGTTGAAAGTGGCTGTGTGAGATGGTTTGTCAAGAATGTTTGAAGATAACTGTCATTTGATTACGTAGCTCGAATATGTTTGCCTTTACCCTACGTTAATGATGACTTGGAAAGTGGGTAAGTAGTTTACATTACATGATGTCTATTGGACTATTAGATAACAGATGTTTTGTGAGATCTTTCATTTAAAATACAATACTAGCCTATTCTTGTAGGGCAAAGGTCTCTTCTCATATACAGATGGTGCGAGCATCGATCACTTCACTTGCTCAAGGATTGACGATTTCTGATTTAATCTATACTAATATTATAAAGAGGTAAATTTTGTGAGGCTGTAGGGTACCCCCGCAACAAATTGGTTCAGTAGATCCAAAGATTACCATCACTGGATCTGAAAATTCTTTTAGCCTCAGAATGCCACGTAATTTGTGAGTGTCATAGGCTATATATCACGCTACGACACACGGGAGCGGAGCAGTAACTAAAGACGCTACTTAACACGGGTGAAAATATCCACATGGACGAATTCGCTGGCAGAAGCTAGTTAATTATAAGTCCAGGTTTTCCCCTGGTTTTATCTCTCACCAATGTTGGTAGTGTCTAAGATAACCTCAAAAAGAAAAAGCCACGTTCTTAATTGCCCGTTTTTGAACTCACATCTTCATGCACGAGAGGAAGGTGCTTTAACCACTGGGCTATTACGATATTTTAAATAAACGCAAGTACTTGAAGCCGTTAAGTCTCTGCTATTTCTAATTTAAGCAGCCTTTTAGTATCTTATAACTTTATTTCAGAAACTAGTTTTTTAAATCTCTAATCTTATTACTTATCCCTTTAGCAGGCCTTTGCAGGCCTTTTTATCAAGGCTTAAAAATTCATTTCGACAGTTGAAAGAAACCCTTAATCCCTTTGAGGGTGGATAGATAAATCTGTTTCTTTATAGGTTTATTCATTAATCACCCTAAACCGATTACGTTGAAATTTTAACAGACATTGTTAGAGAACCCTTTTATATTCATTCTTATTGAGTTGTATTGTGCCGAAATATATTTTTCTTTGAGAAAGATTCAGACTTTTTTTGTCAATACAAATATACTTAGTATTGGTGTAACGACTTTGAAGAAGTATAATTTTATGTAAAAAATGATTTATTATTGAATAAAAAGTCTTTTATTTTGATTGTTTTTTTGGGAATCTTAAAGAGATTTATATATATTTTTAGTAGAGCTCTTTGTGAAGGAGTTCGTACTACCAGCATACCTATTTCTGCCGCAAAGCAGCATTGCTGTCTTCCGGTTTGAAGGATACGGGTGCCGGTGTAATTACAGGCACATGAGACATTTTAACTTTGTCACTGGGATGGCAACGCTTTTGCAAAGCCTCTGGTATTGCAGATATCTATAAGCAGCGGTGGCTACTTCACATCAGTTGAGCCGTCGGTTTGTTTGCCATTCAATGACACTAAAGAAAAGAGATTTTTGACTAAATGGATATTCATTTACCTAAATGAACTGCCCGTATTACGATAGGTTTTTGTTTTTTTGAGTTTATAAAAGATTTTATTCATAGGCCTTAGCCAATAGACATTTACTATATAAGTTCCTTGTCATGGTGAAAATAGAAACAGTAATAATGATGTCTATATGATGAAATATTAATCATGTTAATAAGAATAGGGGTCGCACGATGAGTAAGGAGGGTGCATTTTAAAGTAGCTTTCACACAGAGAAAGGTGACGTACGCGCAACCCCTAAGGGGTTATAAAGGTTAACGTTCACTTAGTGCCATTTCATTACGGCTTTCAAAAATATCCTATGAAGAAAAACCATGGCTTTAAAATACAAATAAGTTATACAAAAAAAAATTGTTAATGTACAATACTTTATAATATTCATTTCACAACTGTAGTATTAACATTATTAAGAACACTAACGCCCATAGGCGTCATAACAATAAAACTTATAGAAGCTTTATTGTTATGACGCCCATGGGCGTTTTGTCTCGTTTAGTGTACTTCAAAGTGTTAAGTTTCGATTATGTTACTTGTACGTACTGCATAATAGGTACATAATAACTTAGAGAACCTTAATCAAAGAACTCCGACGTAAAAAATACGTAATAGGATTCATACAAAACACTAAATAATTTCAATAACACGTAAAGACGTAGTATTGAAAACGTTAACTATGCCTGATAAAAATACTTTGCTCGAGTATAATTTTATAGTATTTCAATAAAACGTCCAACACGTAATTACAGTGTCAGAGGGGAAATAATTCACAAACACGGGTAATGGAGACATTTTAATGGAACTTAAGTAGTTATTTATGAAATGGGTTCAATTGCAATGATTTAGTGTAATTGTAGCACCATTGCATATGTAGGTATGCATAAAATTGTCAGCCTGAGGAGTTCACGAGCGTGCTATATATTAGGGCCTTACATACCATCACGCCTTTATTCCCCGAAAGGTGAGGCAGAGGTGTACCAATGTCCACTCACAGTTCGCCGGTATGTTTTAGGTTCCATGAAATAGGGGGCGAGCCTATTGCCATTAGCCGGACACAAAATCCTAACTCCGAGCTGCTACTACGAATTCTATAGAAAAACCCAATAATACTTTTTGCTCGACCTGGGAATCGAACCCAAGACCTCTAGCGTAGCAGTCGCGCTAAAGACCACTCGGCTACCGAGGCAGTTATTGTTATATTAGGGCCTTAATACATATAAATCCTACTTTTAGCATCGAAGAAAAGCGATTTTACAGTATATCCCTTTTTAGCGATAGCAGTCACTGCCATTATTAGCCGAAATTTGCCATTGTGTGTATGAAGTTAGGAGCTAATATTGTGTGCATCGACCCTTAGTGCTGTATAGTTTTGAAAACGGATAAGTTTGAATAAGTGCAGATCAGTTCTAATATTATACAAAGGTAAACGAAGGTTTGAGGTTTGTTTATTTATTTCTTTTGTTAGCAAAGAATCTGGAAATACCTACTGGACATAACATACTATCACACCTGTATTCCCCGAAGGGTTAGGCAGAGGTGTAACAATGTACACCCACAATTTGCCGGTATGTTTAGGTCCCATGTAATAGGGGGTGAGCCTACTGGACCGATTATAAAAATTATTTCTCCCTTTTACATGACTTCCTTAAATTAGAAAGATTAACTAGTGATGTTAATTACATTGCGAAATTGTCATCATTATTCTTCCAAATCGTGGTCTGGAATTTCCGTGACATTGTTTTGGTGTAAAATTGGAAAGTGGCGTGTCAGTGAATTCCAAGCATGTTTTTAGCGTAACAAGTTATGTCACCTACAAACAATAGTACTTAACTACTGCTGATCTATTTTTAATGAGTAAAAAAACGGTAATTTTCATTCATGGAAGTCTTAAATGATGTTGTTTACATTCGCTTTTGTAAAGAATAGTATTTCTGTGACCTGCATACACGTTACAAATCTGTGATTTTGTTTGTATATAACTAGTAACTTGTTGTAAATAAAGAAAAACATAATGTGATTGCGGACATGATGGAGAAAAGATCCCATTTTTTTTAATTTTTAGCATTGTTTCGGTACAACATAAAATCCATGTTGAGATTTTACTGGAGATTTTATAGAAAGACATGCACAACTCTGAAATTAAGACCAAAGAAAAATATTTCCACGCCACAGCGACGGTTTAATCAGCGCAGTAGCCCATGCGATAGCCTCAATTAGACACAAAGCTTTCACTTTTAATCGTGATTAAATAATCCAATCTTTTCTCCACCGATCATATCAATCTGCTGTTATTTTTCTAAACAAACAAAATGATAAGTTTCCGTGTTGTTATCACCGTTATGCATCAATACGTAATAGTTATGTAACCAGAGATGCGCAGAAGTTATGCTAAGGTCAGAGGTCGCGGAGAGAGTGGTAATTGACCCTGTCGCGTTGTGACGTCATCAGGAACCCGTTGTACTGGTAATATTTTATAGGTTCACCACTCAGGTCGCCGTGAAAGTTACAGATGTGTATTTATTGTGTGACATTTAGTGGTAGTGGCGGAATATTTAATCGGATTTTGGCCATTAAAGTATCATATTTATTAGTCCGTAGTTCTAACTTCGAGAAATAATTTGCTATAATCACCATACTTACAATCAGACTGGAGACAGCACCCTGATAGTGGTGATGTTATCAGCAGATAAGCTGACAAGAACAATTCCTACCACTCTATAAAGTCAGTCAGTCAGGTTTCTTTCAATTCGATCCGTCTGCAGTTATACCGCTAAAGGATACGGTGCAACCAGAATGCCAAATCTACTAATCAAAAACGGTCAAAATCTAGTAGCAATCTCATATCAGCGACAATCAATGTCAAAGAATTTAGGTAAATTAGAGACATTTCTCACAGATTAAGAACGAGATTAGATTGTGATCTTTCCTAAAACCTTTGAGCATTGCCTTCTGTTGCCAGCCACTTAGACATGTTCAGTTCCGTTTGACGTCAAGTTAATTATATTACCACATTTTTTTCTACATATGTATTACCGCAATAGGATATATCATATAATAAAATTCACTATTCAATTACTACGGTACTAATAAGGTCCATAGTAAGGACAAATAATAATAAAATATGAAAAAATGTGTTACAGACCGCGACAACTTACTAATAACTTGAAATTACTTAAAAGTTTTTTGCTAACAATTTGTCAGTAGTTTGCTTGGTCTTATTGTAACTAAGTATTTAAGTTTTAATTAAAAAAACGACAATGGCCTAAAATCGGAGGTGTAGAATTTAGAGAGAGAGTCGTGGGTTCCAATCGGTTCAACTGTTTATTTTTAAAGCGAATTTTATTGGGCCTTCGGTATTATTATGGCTTTGATACTGATCATGGTTGCTCATCCCGAAATATCTTAATATTTACTTCCTCAACTTTGCTTTTAAGAAGCTTTTCAGTTTGCCAGAAATTACGAATTCTTATTTTTAGTTTCCTTTACAACATTAAGAGCGTCTAAGTAGTACCACGGAAATATAATTATCCCCCTATCGAGTTACTTAAAAGCAAACTTTAGCCTTTCTATAATATCAAATATTTGTAAGCGAAGACTCCTCAGTTACTCGGGACATGGCTAAACTCAAACAGTTATAATACTTACGCGGAGTCCCGACACTGAACTTGTTAATTAAACTTGTTTCATTCAATGAAACTGAGAATGAGTTCCAAAAATTAATCACCGAGTGCCTATTTGAATAAGTGTCGAGAAAAAGAAACTTCTAAACGGGCAGACTTTGTGGAGAAATTAAATTTCATTCTATTCGCAAAGTGAGGCTGATTAGCATAATACAAGGCGAGATGAAAACGAAAGATTCACCTGACGCTCCACCGAGAACAAACCGACGGCGACAGAGTGACGACGATTTGCACCTCCATAGGTGGCAACCGCATGAATGAGAATAATAGGAATTACGATCGTGCCGATGAAGTTCTTTATCGGTGTTAGACCGCACATGTGTACCTACATACATATCATCACGCCTGTATTCCCCGAAGGGTTAGGCTAACTAACTAGTGCGATTAATGAACTTCTCCAGAAAATTCTGGAACCCTGGAAAGCTAGCAGGGTTTTACGATCGCTCGTCTTTATGGAAAGTACAAGATCCAACATTTCATGGATTTCCAAGCTTTTGGAATCCATGGGTTCCGTGAAGAAAAAATAGCTAAACAAATAACCAGAAACAAAGTCGTTTGAAATTCTAAAAATATAAAATATACCATCACGCCTGTACTCGACGAACGGTTATGGAAAAGCGTACCAATGTACACCTACAGTTCGCCGATATGTTTAAGTCCCATGTAATAGGGGGCGAGCCTATTGCCATTAACCGGGCAGAAATCCTAACTCCGAGCTACTACTGAGAATTTCATAGAAAAACCCAATAACATTTTTTGCTCGACCTGGGAATCAAACCCAAGACCTCTAGCTTAGCAGTCGCTCTTAGGACCACTAGGCTTACAAGGCAGTACATGTGTACCTATCGTACCAAATACATACGACCGATTCGTATGAACGTATAAGTCATTTTTTAGGTGATCATTGAAAACTAGCGCTCTGCTGTGGGACCTCTTACTATCGCATTAAGCTGAGTAGAAGCCTGTTTGTCACAGTCACAGTTCTGTGCTCATCTAAGTCGTACTTTATAAATGCACGTATTAACTTCTTTTTTAAAAAACGTTCTTTTTTAAACCCTAGGTTTTAGTCAGTAAAAGTCTGACACTAAATAGCGGGAAAAGTCATTTGATGATTTCGCATCCCTAAAAAAAACCCTAGGTACTTTGGTATCGTGGTTGCGTTTATAAAAATATATAGATTCACATACACAATCAACCAGACCCGGAACAAGTACCTAATGATCACACAAATATTTGTTCCCTGCGGGAATCAAACCCGCGACACGCAGCATAGCAGCCAATCGCTCAGCTAACGCATTGTCTTTCTTTTTTCTCTCCGATAGTGACGTAACTCGGTTAATATACATTGGTTTACACGATGACATAAGTATCAGTCGTAAATCATGTTTAGATTTAGAATTACTAGTAAACAATCTCGAAATAGACATTTAATCTAGAATAAATTTTAAATTATAAGTCTTTGAAGTCTGTAGAACTTTGTGTGAAGATCCGGAAATGGTAAAAGTATAATTTCTTAATTTATTTTAACTGTCTGGGTGCCTATAATAAGGATACCAATATTAATAAATTCTGAATCCAATGAATAATAAAATTTAAATTATCCATCAAAAGCATATTTTAGTACCTAGTCTCCGCAAATACAAAAAGAAATGTAATCAGCAACAAGCGAAAGATAAAATTTTATAGAATTTGCTAAGAAAGGCAGACTGCGGGAACATTTGGACACCGACATTACAAGACAGCCGGGTGCTTTGTTAAACTTTCGAAGAACATTGCTTCAGCTGACTATAAAAAATAAAACTGGAAATGTTATTTTTAGAAAACACTGCACCTGTTACACGGAGTGAAACCCATATTTCGGTGTTGAAATAACTCATTTTGTCGTGCGTACCATTAAATCTATTGAGGCTACGGTATAAAGTCAAACGTGCGTGATCGAGGGACACACACATGTCAGAATACTATTATAGTTTGGCGCGGTCCCTTCCGGCCTATTATGTCACTTCCATAACTTATGTCGATAGGTCCGCGTCCAATCGAACCCTTTTAATTATTTGATCCCGATGTTATATAAAATTCTTTATTGTCAAAGTAATTCGTTAAAACTTGTGAGTTAGTTTCCAAAGGCGGAATTGAATGGAGCACCGGGAATCCGACTTCCAGTCTGAAAATTTTAATGAGAAATTCGTATCTCATTGCTTTAGAAACAGCTATGGAGGGCGGCAATCTCTCGCGTCAATTATTCTCTCTCGACCGAAGTTTCAACTGTTTCAATGAAATTCCTTTCGGCAACATCTTATTTGTCTGTCCGGGTCCAAATTAAAAGATAATGTGTTAAAGTTTGGCCGTTTTGAAGTTGTGCGGATGGTGCAGATTGGAATTATTACCTGGCCGTTAGGGCCGGCCGGCCGAGGGCCGCGACTTAATGTTAAAACTCGGCGATTTATTTCTGCGCCCAGATGCCGACAACAATCACTATGATAAATTGTTTTTGTGCGTGACTCTAAATTTTTGCAACCACTTCCTTAGAAAAAGTTTGTTTTAATGTTCATTTGTAAACAAATGGCCCAAAGTTTTTCGTCTCTAATTTAGCTCGAGAATATTTTTTTCGAGTTCCATAATTAAAACAGTCTGATATTTTTGCTTCAAAATATTTCTTTTGCGATCCTCTTGTGATAACACGTAAAGTAATTTATTTCGAAGTTTATTATTCTTTTCGTTATCAAGTTGCCGATCATACAAGACATCGAAGGGTGTCGGAAAGCTATAAGAATGAAAAATGACATCTGATTGTATATTGACATCATTCTGTCTGATATTTTATAATATCGATTTTTCTTTGATATTATTGAGGAAAATCGCGTTATGGTAGAGACATTTCCAGTGGCCGGTGTTTACCCACGACAAGCTATATGACTATCATCAGTAAATTAGTCATCATTAACAAAAACTGAATACATCATTTATTAAAAAATACACACGGAAGCTGGCACTTGCATATAAACAGATGCAATAGATAACATTAATTTTGACAGCCAACCATAATTCATACCATGTACCACAGTCATTATTAAACCACAAAGGGTTTATATCTCTATTAAGAAACAAGTGAATATTAAATTAAATTAATTGTTAAGACAAGGAAGCGGTGTCAAGTCAAATAAGATCGTTGGGTAATGGCTTCTCTTATTCGTGACATGACCTCACGTTTGCACCTCAGTTTTTGTTACAAATAAATACCTATACTAAATTAAAAACCGAACAATTAGTAAGTTTGTTTGTTACCTTTTCACGCCTAAACAACTAAACCGAGCATCCCAAATATTGTATATACGATATCAGGTGAACAGAGAAGGACATAGGGTACCTTTCATCCCGAAAAAAAGTACTGTTCCCGAGGAATACAACAATAACGTTCTCATAATAATAGATGGCGCCACATTTCTTCCGAATCCTCTTAAATATGTGACTTGTTATTTGTTTTTAAGTATGTTTTTTTTATGTAATACTAGCGACCTGCCCGCGATTTCGTCCGGGTGGTTTATTTCACCAGCGCAAAGTTACATCTTTCGTTACTACTACTCTCCCGTGGGTTGTAGCGTGATGTTACATAGCCTATGTTACTCAGGAATAATGTAGGTATAGATACCTACATAGTAGACTGGTGAAAGATTTTTTTGAATAATTCAGTAGATTCGGAGCCTATTCGTTACAAACGTAACAATAAACAAGAAAAAAATTCTCTTTATAATATTAGTGTAGATGTTTACTTTAGCCAATGTTGTACTTATTAACTACTGTTATTGGCTCAAGCCGTTGTAATTATTTATAAATTAATAAAAAGACACTACGCGGACCAAGTCGCAGGCCGAAACTAGTAATAATATATTTGGCAACTCAAGGAACTATGTGTCTATTTAATGTACTACTACTATTCGTGTGTAAGGTTCTGCGTGTCTTCCGTATTTTTAATTGGTACCTAAGACGTGCTGATCAAGTGTGTGTCTTGTATTATATAATTATATATTGCGTTATAGTCATTTGCTGCGCCTATTATTGATAATAATTAAAGCGTTTAAGTGTCTAAGGGTCAGTTCACACCGAGACGTGACGCGACGCGACGCTGCGCGCACATCGACTCCAGATTTAACTTTATTTACTACACGAAAAGATACATATTTCATTGTGAGAATTCGGTGCTGGATGTTGCTGCATCGTGTGCATTCTCACAATGGAATGTGTATCTTTTCGTGTAGTAAATAAAGTTAAATCTCGTCGCGTCGCGTCTCGGTGTGATGTGCCCTAAGCTTAATTTGGTATATCTGTTATTATTAGAGCTGCCAATGCTTCTACTTAATAATAGTGTCGGCTAAATCAAAGTATAGTGTTATTAATTGTTTGAACACCATGCGTGTCAATAAATTGGAGTCTATTTTATTTTTTCATGGCCTTTTGTTTTAACTCTTTTTATATACCGCTAGCTTCAGCCAGCGACTTTTTTTTTCACCCGTATTTTGTTACGTCTTTGGTTACTGCTCCACTTCCGTGTGTAGTAGTGTGATGTTATATCAAATTAGTAGTTCCTGAGATTAGCGTGTTCAACCAAACAAACATACTCTTCAGCTTTATAATATTAGTATAGATTACGGAGGCATACAAGTACATGGCGCGTATGATGGGACCGATCACTGAAGCCTATAGACGCTAGCAATATCAGCTCTTTTTAATTTGGGATATTCTGTTGTTTGTCCAGAAGCGTCATTAAAATACAAATTTGATCCTGTCTACCGATGCAGTGAATCTATACTGTATGAATATCCCTCGGTGAATTTAGATTACATTAACTTGAAGTGAGTTACCATCCAAGCAAGAGCTTGATGTCTCTCTTCACCTAAATTAACTGGGACAGATTTGTGCAAAATAACATTGCAAGTCGGTACCTATTCCCATTTTACACGAATGCATTAAAGTCGTCTAACCGCTAAACATTGCGGTTACTCCATTCGCCTAACGTTCTCATTGTGGAAGCAGTACTACAACAATTACACTTCTTTTTCTAAAAATAAATACGAAAAGCAATGAGATCAACTTTCTATACCTTTCTTTCCCCATATACGAGATAAAGCAATTAATTAATTTCAAATTCTATGTTCTTATTATATTTTCTACGTTCGTAGTTCGCGCTAGATCCGTAATGTGACGCATGGCAACGAATTTGTAATGTAAATGTAGTAGTTAAGATTCTGTGTACATAGGTAGGAACATGTGTTGCGGAAAAATACGAAAATATAAAATGCTGTTAGTCAAGTGAAGGATGTCTAAGAGGCAATGTGGTCGAAGTGACGGGTCAATACAAAAGTGTTGAATTAGTCATCACTGGTTGTAAGGATCACGGACATAGTAGAGGTATTAAATACACAGTAGTTTGTTGTTTTATATTTAAAATTAGCTACTTATGTCAAGTCAATAGTCAAGAGTTACTGAAGTTTTTTCCGAACTTCTTATATTAATATTTGTTTATTACGAATTTCGACAAAAACGTTTATGTACAGTTTTTATTGTCTTTTTTATTATTTTACAGCAGCTTGTATAGACTCCTGTCGATAATAGATGTGAATAAGCACGGAATAAATCTTAAACGTCTTGTATCAACAACACGCTGATTCTTATTTATGTATATTTTGATTTTATGTGCACTTCTGAAGTTTTAACACACTGAGACGAGATTTGACTCTGTTTTATCTTCGTAAACAGGTGGGGTAAGTAAGGCTTCATTGTTATATTTCGAAGTATTTTTTTATTCAATTACGCGATAAGACCAATTAATTCTACTAATTAAAAATGGTCAAAATCTAGTCATAATCTCATCTCAGCGATAATTATTGTCGAAAATTTTGTTAAAAATAGAAGCATTTTTTAAAGATTTAGACTGAGTTTGTAATGTAAACGTTCCTAAAAGGTACTACAACGGCCTTCCAGGAATGACACGGTTCAATATAGAATATGAACGTATGTTATACATATTTATTTGTAACACCGGACACATCGTGCCACTTAATAACACTATCCGTGATTCAAGGATTTGTTATGTATTTATAATATAAAATGAATCAGTTTAATTTATAAATAAATGCCTCCATTAATGATGTCTGAGTTAATTTTAGTTCAGCCTTAGTTAAACCACGATTCTATTCGTTACTACATTATAATGACAGATTAAAGGTAGACTAAGGAAACTGGGCTCTATTTTTTGCTAGGTTAGCGTTATTTGTCGTTAGTACTTATTACTTAAAAAAAATGGTTATCTAGAAAATTCAGTTACGTACTTTCTAAGCTAGGACAACCTTGAAGAATGTCCGAATTAGGTAAATAATGTTTCCTGTATTGTGTTGAAATAAAAACCGCCGGGTTAGTCGTGCAAGACCTGACATGGATTTGATTTCCGACTTTGATTTTCAAATGAATTCTTATTACTGATAATTGTTTTAGGTACATCGTCGCTACAGTATTTAAAAAGAGTAATTACACAGTTTTTTGCCCATTCTTCTACATACGAAACTGCTTTTGGAATAGAAAACTAAATTCAATATCTTTTTTTCGTAAATGACTTTGATTTTGATTAAATAATAAGTAAGTAAATAATTCTCAAAAAACCGGCTAAGTGCGGGTCGGAATTGCGCACGAAGGTTTCCGTACTATTATCTATAAAAACGGCAAAAAAAACATGTCTGTTGTATGGAAACCCCCTTAAATATTTATTTTATTTGTATTTCTCGTTATAACGGCAACAGAAATACACCATCTATGAAAATTTAAACTATCTTACTATCACGGTTCATGAGATACAGCTTGGTGACAGACCGACAGACGGACAGCGGGGTATTAGTAATAGGGTCCAGTTTTACCCTTTGCCTACGGAACCCTAAGAAAGAACTCACAAACATCTTACCACAATTTAAATAGTTTAACCAAATAACCGTACAACTTCAAAATATCTACAAATATCTATTAGAAAATCGTCAAGGAATCCAAGAGTTCATAGCGTGCGACCAACAATAATCATTACACCTGATAGGCGTATTAATACTTATACATATTACATTCACTCCTAGTAATTAAATGTTGCTTACTGCTCTTCCTGATACAACAACTTAGTTGCTTACAACATGTACACTCGAGGAATGTAAGGGGTCAAGCAATTTTCAATCACATTCCTTTACTAAGTAGCGGTCATAATGTATTTCGGGCATTGAGAACGTTGGTAGTTAGGTTGTCGCATGATGCAAGGCAAAATTTACTGGTGCTCAATTTTTACATTCCTTGACTTTACTGCATAATTATGTATGACTGAATTTCGTCTATCTCAGTGGAGATAAGCCATTGAACGACTCTAGTAGGTAGTACTAGAGCTCTTCGTGAAAGAGTCCATACGGGTACGTACTACTACCATACCTATTTCTGCCGCAAGGCAGCGTCTGTGTGTTCCGGTTTGAAGGGTATGGGTGTCAAAGTAATTGCAGGCACATAAAACATTTTAACTTTGTCCCTGGGATGGCAACGCAATTGCAAGGCCACTGGTATTGCAGATGCTTATAGGTAGCGGTGACCACTTAACATCAGTTGGACCGTCCTCTTGTTTGCCATCCAATGACACAATAAAAAGTTTTTTGAAATGGTTAAGTGTGTGCGCAAACACAGGTGCACTCCCTCTTCCCTCACTCTGATAGCCCGATGGGACGGCAATTCGACACGACCGGGGAGAGATCAGGCGTAGGGCCAATGGCATTCATTAACTACGTGTCTTGCAATACATCTTTGTATAGGAAGTGATTGTGATACCACATAATAGGTAGGTGATTATGTAGGTACATTCCCATGCCACTGAGAACTCCTTGGTCACCTCTTATGAAATTTACAGGAACTGATATCCGAGAATGGTTGTGTTATGCTTGGACATTACCACGTATAATGTTGTGGGTTTCTATATACTTGTGTATCTAGTACAAGCATGTGAATAAGTGTTTTGGATTCAGGTATAAAGGGTATGAAGAAACAGTGATAGCTGCAGTGAGCTTTGAATCATAATCGTTCATTTACTTAGACGACATTGTCAAAACGGGATAAAACTGGTTTGATAATTATAACTCATTTGGTTAGTGTGAATTTTCTAATAGATCCCTTTTTGATAATAAAATATAGCCTATAGCACTTACAATAATTTTCTACTAGCGAAAAACCTTTTAGGATCAGTTCAGTAGTTCCGTAGGCTATTGCGTTCAAGAAAACCAACTGTTTACATACAAACCATCACGCCTCTATTCCCCGAAGGGTTAAGCAGAGGTGTGCCAATGTACACCCACAGTTCGCCGGTGTGTTTAGGCCCCATGTAATTGTGGGCGCGCCTATTGCCATTAACCGGGCACAAATCCTAACTCCGAGCAACAAACACACTCAATAAACCCAAACAACAACATCAAAATCTTTAGATTTATAATATTGGTATAGATTTAACTAAGATTAAGTGGCTTGTCACAATACGCCGGTCATTTATTCTCTTAGCGTATAATTGGGTAAATTAAGCAATGATTTGTTTCTCCATACGAGATATTACCATTTGCAGAAAGCTCGTTCCTTTCTTCGTTACATCAACAGTCCGATGTACGGAAGAAAGTGGACCCGCTGCGCTCGCGCAGCCTCCACTAATCGGAGAGAGCTACAAGTGACACTATTTATCTAACGTCAACTTTATCAAGCAGATCGCTCGCATTACGAGACCATTTAGTTCCGGTTCCGTCGTATGTGGTCTTGTGTTGAGTTTTTTGCTAAGCCATCATGCAAATGTTTGTGTATATAAGTACTTACGTGAATGAACTAATATGCTGTTAGTTATTTCAAAGTCAAGGATATTTTGAATGCCTAAAACCGGTAGGTTCATTCTAGAATCATAAAAGTTGTTTGAATAAGATGTATGCTTTTCTATGTTCACTCAGACTTGTTCGCTTCTTTGTTTGATCATTTATTTACAACGCTCTTTGTAAGTTGTTTTTTTTAAGTATTTGAAGAATTTTATTTATAACTATTAAAATGTGAAAGTAAATAATATTTATTTAATATCAATGCGCATTGAATTAATCTAACTGGTAGTAGGCATTAGTTGAGTAATGTAAACCTTATTACTATTTTAATCCTAAATTACGTGTAGATCATTTTGCGCTCTAAAATCATGAGTACAAATAACAAATTCGAATAATTTACAATGTAGTTATTCCGGGTTTGGTTGTTTATGCATGTGAGTTTATATGTTTGTAAACATACCCACGATATAGAAGCACTTTCTAGTGCGAAGCAACGTTAAAAAAAACCTAAATACTTAAATAAGGTCATTTTAGGAAAAATAAGTAGTAAAAATGTTATCGATAAATAAAAAATAATCATATCACACACCAATTCTCAAGGAATGTTGATACGAAAGCTAATTGAGAATCACGATGCGTGCGCAAACGCAGAGGCGGAGGCGCGTGCGTTGAACTCTTTTCCACTAGAGCGAGCGATCTAGATCGATTCGCTTTACTATGCAACTTAGTACAAGTTACGTAAGTGTCATTGCCGTGATTTGCATCATTCGATACCTGCTGATAATCACCATCGCAATTATTGTATAACACTTTGGAAAATTCCCTGACAGTTGACTTAGAAATGTTAACGGGTTTAGTAGTTCACAGGATGTGACGACGAGTTTATAGTTCGGGAGCTAGGGTATTTTGTTACTAAGTGTAATTTTTTTTGTTTACTAGGTAACTGAAATCGTGACAAAAAAATAACCTAGTCAAAGTCAAATCATTTATTCCAATTAGACCATTAAAAGGTAAAAAAAAAATTTAATTTAGTTGCCCATTCCAAAAAGTAGTTTCGAATGCAGAAGAACGGGCAAGAAACTTCATACATACTCTTTTAATATGTATCACAATAAGAAGTACATTAATTCCATAAAAAATAAACTAATGTCAAAACGATCTATCAACAATAAAAGTTGTTCAAAGTACTACAATATGTACTAAGTGCTACAAATTCAGAAATGAAAGCTAAATTCATTGTATCATTTAATACTAATATTGTGATCGTAGATGATCACTTCTAACCTTACAAAAGACAACGAATCAGAGGTCAATCCATACATGTGGTCGAATTATAAGAACTGAAATGCATGGAGCTGCTCATTATTATATTATTTTTTTAATCCTCGTATTATTTGTAACTACTAATTAAATTAAATGATTAGTAATAACAGTCAATGACGTTACAAACGAAATAGTTTTTCGTTTTTCCGAAATATATTATAGTTAAATACACCTGCCTATTCTAATGAATATTGCCCATTATTACGATTGCCTCCAATGACTTCGCAATTGCTGCACTTAAAACGTAAATAGGCATATTATTGTTGTCCATAATGTACCATAATCAACATAAAAAACAATAAGTATGGTGTTCGTAAATGCTACTTACATTACCTGTACAAAGGACTTTATATTAAAGATTTAGGTCAAGGAGTGACAAAGGATAATCTGAGATATGTTTTAGCCGTGGCAAGCTGTTGTGGCAATAAAATAAATATTTTATGCTTATTATTTGTTTTATGTGTTTAACTTGCATACAGTTTATAATTCGAATTAGTCACAGTAGTATTACTTAGTTGGTTTACGTACTATAGTAGTCGCCACAAGTCGTGAGCACAAATTTCAAGTTAATTTGTGGGTTATTGGGATCCTTTCTTGGGTTTTTCATGCCGCCGACCCTGCACGCGATTGGTCCATCTGTCCGACCGATTGCGTGCAGCGTCTGCGCCCCAAAAAGCCCCAAAAGTAACACAAAAATTCAAAAAATAACTTGACTCTTGTGCTCACGACTCGTGGCGACTACTATACCAGTTTTTAAGAGTAGGTAGGTACTGGAATAAGTTATTGTTACCCGAAGTCATAACGAACAAATCTGTAATAATAATATAAAGAGTTTGTTAGTATTTATGTGTAAGTGGAAATCTCTAAAAATGTTGGTCTGTTTAAAATAATTATTTCACTGATAAAAAGCTATATTATTTTCAAGTCTATTAGTCTATGTTTTATGGTATACATTGCTTATACACGGACAAAGTCGCGGGTAGAAGTTAGTAAGTTATAAGACCAAAAACAGACAAATAAAAAAATTAAAATCTTATAATTTCTTTTTTAACTTTCCGAAAGTTTTTATTTTTAAATCATCATAATTTAGTAAAATAGATACGCATTAAATAATAAATACGAATTTATGATAAAATAAACGCATTTCAATAAAATTATGTCTAAATTCAAATATTGAACGTGAGCTTCATTAAATTTCATATTTTATTATGTACATTATTAATCGACGAATACAGTGTTCAATTGGGACTGCATTGAGCATAACAGTCAAATAATATTTATTTTTATTATACTAAATGATAAGTGCCTATTGATATCTATTACGCAGTTAACATTAAAAAAGAGAGAGTAGGATGCCTAGTAGCAATGATTAATTGGATATTTAAAGCAGTCAAAACATCGTCAATATCTGTTGTATTAAGAGTGATAAATTACTGCCGTCTAAACATATGATATTAAAATAATTACTTCGGCTTTCAAGACACAAAATGTTTTTATGATTTTGTATGGTAATAAAAAAGTGACAAAAAACAAATCGAATTTTGAATCAATTATTTTCTAAAATTTTTGACTTTCCTATTTTTTTGTTGAAAATAATTTAAATAACGTGAAAAATTGCAAGTCGACTCCCAGACTTGTTGATTGGAAATAATGATTCTATGAATATTAAAAGCTCTAAGTTACGCAATAAGTATTAAAATTATTTTATTTTATTTTCAACTATATTTTATGACGCCTGTAAAGTATGTTAATAGTTAAGAATGTGCTATTTCGAAGTAAAATAATTTGCAATAATAGGCAATGAAAACGTTGGTGGGATATTTTAACTGTTTATGTAGTAGTGGGCGAGATAATTATCTACTTATACCACATACCACATACCATCACGCCTGTATTTCCCGAAGGGTTAGGCAGAGGTGTATCAATGTACTCCCACAGTTCGCCAGTATGTTTTTTTACGTCCCATGTAATAGGGGGCGAGCCTATTGTCATTAACCGGGCACAAATCCAAACTCCGAGCTGCTACTGAGAAGTTCCTAATGGAAAAACCCAATAACATTTTGCTCGACCTGGGAATCGAACCCAGGACCCCATGCTTATCAGTCGCGCTTGCGACCACGAGACCAACGGGGCAGTTATTCACTTATATACTTATACATTGCGGTAAAAACAATTGAAAGGAGCACTTTTCCAGAGTAGTTACCCATTGAAAAGTCACCACTTAGAACCGGCAGAAAGAGAGACAAAGACTCAAAAGTAATTGAGTAAATATTTTACATGGTGAACTCTCAATGTAAACATTGGCCGAAAAGAAAAAAAAATACACGCTACAAACATGGCTAATACGAAAACGAAACTTAATAGACGTGTTGCAGCTGCTAAAAGGGGTGGTTTGTTGAAATAAGTGGCCAGTTTGCTTCGTCCCGGCTGCCAGTTTTAATCAAGTTGGTTACGAGGCAGAAACATCCAGCTAAGAGCTCGCACTGACGTCGAGTGCACTTTGAAAGCGGCTGATTAAGTCTCACGACGCACTGGGAGACTCGCGACGTTCCAAACTTGCTTTTTGTTTCGATCGGGACTTAAGATACGGACTTAAATAAGTTTGTTGTGCGCGACGATTTACTAGTGATTGTCCTTTGTTTGTACTATTAATGAGAGATGTAATGAAGATAGGCAGGTATGGTGTGGCTCGTATTACGTTTACCACATTTTACATGTAATTGCTTTGTGAAGCAAAAACAACCATGAGGCTGTTGTTCAATTAAAATTCCTACATCATATCGTCAACTGAATAATCCGTGGTATGAATTTGATAAAGACAGTTTTTTTATTTTGTATTTCGATATCGCCAAGCGGGTGGTCGACTTTTCACGTGACCAGAGGGCTGATCTATTCTTGGACAAAGAATCAGATTGCCATACAAAGAGGTAATGCGGCTAGCCTATATGGCACTTGTCCCATATTAAGCAATGCGGACGAATTTTTTGATGGCCTACATCATCATCATCTGTTTAGCCTTTTCCCAACTCAGTTACTGGGCAACACGATGGCTCTTGGTTAGACAGATTGTCAGAGTTCCTGGCTTATCCGTAACGACTGCCAAAGATAGCCTACATTATTAAAACATTTAATTATTATTATTGCTTCCGGTCCTTTTGGAAATATATGGAGGAGGCCCATGTCCAGCAGTGGACGTCCTGCGGCTGATTTGATGACGATGATGATTGATGAATGACATGCATAATTGTTTAATACAGGAATACATTTTATGTTGCGGTGTGAAATCAATCATTCAATTTAATTATACTCAATATTTGTCAGTAGTGAGGGCTTACAAAGTTTAACTAGTCAAGTGTAGTTGACCGTACGCTACAAAAGCATGTTCAAGACTGTTAATTAAAAACAACAATTTTATAGTACAAGAAATGCTTGCCAAAACAACACAGCTCTAACTTCTAAGTAATAATATTCAGTTCACTTGTACTGTAAGTACGACGTGACGTGCCAAGCAGCTGGTCCATAATTACCTTAGTTCGGGTGTGCCGGACATCGGACGGAGCAGCATTCGCTTCCTTACAGTGCAACCATTCGAGATAATCACTTGGAGTTCGGATGAAATATGCCGTATTAGATGGAATACTGACCGGTTTGGATAAGGGGAATATTGTCGAGTACTTTCATGATTGTTGTGGATTGCATAATAAAGTAAGTGCAGGCTTTAAGTGCAAATTGGGTTAGAAGTAATTTAAGTTAAATTTTGTGTTATGATTTTTATTTTGGTAACTAGCTTCTGCTCGCGACTTCGTCCGCGTAGTTTTATCACCCGCATTAAGTTATGTTTTTTGTTACTGTTCCGCACCTATTGGACGTAGCGTGATGTTATATAGCCTATAGCCTTCCTCGATACATTGACTATTCAACGCAAAAATAGTTTTTCAGTTCTGACCAGTAGTTCCGGAGATTAGCGCGTTCAACCAAACAGAAACTTTTCAGCTTTATAATATTAGTATAGATGATAGGTATTCTATGTAGGAAATTTTCCCCCAGCCTTTGCTGCCCCACTGTTGGGCAAAGGCCACAGTCAAGTCCTTCTAGGAACTCTTTTTCCGAACCGGATAGAATTAGGATAAATAAAAAATAAGTGCTATTTTTGTCAAATTTCGGAATTTTTTGTTTGATTTACAATAGAGAGATGATACTATATATCCGTAATTACATTATATACAATGCTTAATGTTTATATTCACTTACAAAAAAAACACGTAAAACTTAATGATACAGCAACAAAAGTGCATAGTACCTAGTTGTCTGAAAACAACTTTATTTACACCGAACTAAGTAACAATACTTACTTAAATTGTAAACAGTTGTTGTTGTGTAAACTGTTTCAACTTGTTTTATCTCGAACAAATAAATGTCTCGGTTAATTCCTAGTAATCGTGTGCAAGTTGCACATCACATGTAATGCAGTTACGTATTGTACATCGTTCTGGTATTTGCTTTTAGATCTAGGTATTGATGCAGTATAAGTATAGAAGCCGCTACCAGTCGTGAGCACAAACGTCAAGTAAATTTTTGGGTTTTTGGATTTCTTTCTGGGTTTATTGGGTCATCGACGCTGCACACGATTGGTCCATCAGTTCAGCGTCAGAGACTCAAAAAACTCAGAAAGGAACCCAGGAATTAACTAGACCTTTGTGCACACGGCTCCTGGCGGCTACTTTAACTACTTATACTTACAAGAAAGTCTAACTAGACTTCCTGTATACTTATAATATTCTCTCGACCGAATTTTGAATCAACTCGGTATTTTAGTGCATAAGCGCGACTGCTACGCTAGAGGTCTTGTGTTTGATTCCCAGGTCGAGCAAAAAGTTTTATTGAGTTTTTCTATAGAATTATCAGTAGCAGCTCTGAGTTAGGATTTGTGTCCGGTTTACGCCTCCTATTACATGGGACCTAAAAATACCGGCAAGCTGTGGATGTAAATTGTTACCACTCTGCTTAACCCTTTGCAAAATTCAGCGTGATTTTATGAGTATGTGTGCGTGTATTAAACGTGTTAAAAATTATTTCTGTCCTGTCATGTTTAAATCACAGCAAAAAGTGCAGCTTATAAAAGCCCTTGAAGAGGCATAAAGATCGCCCTAAACTTTTTTATTCTTTTTCCCTCCCACTAATGGACGAAGGCCTCCCTCCCTCCAGATACATAATAATATAAAACTGCATTATCCTCATACCAACCACATGTGAGCAAGTTGTACAGTTATGTAACATGGAACTTGCATTGAATATATAGAATAATATGTATATTCAGAGAGAGTCGCCTCCCGTTGGCTTGTTCATTGTATCGAATATGTTTCCAAACAATTTGCTTGATAACATAAATACCACTCAACTTTTATGAAGCGTAGAAGATATTTTGGTTATGTTCAGTGAGTTTCTTGAAGGTATACTTTTTTGAAGACTTGATTTTTAAAAGACTGCTTGCATATCAACTTATCCTTGGTAATATTTTTGGTGGTGTATTTATTAGTGCCATCTTTAGGGTAGGTACCAAGATGCATTGTTATTATGATTTTTAGAGTCAATGCATTTTAAACAAACAGTTGTTTTTTTTATGATGATTGTCGGGAATAAACTTAATTCGTTCTCAATTAATTTATGGAAAAACTAGCTTTTGCCTACGACTTCGTCTGTGTAGACTTCAGACTTAAGCTTTTGTTCTAAATTATCCCACGGGAACACAAAGTCATCAAAGCGTGGATGAGTACATCACTTCTTCAACGTATTTTCGTCGTTTCTGTGAATAATACTCAAAACTGGTGTACCGTCAAAATTATGCTAATAATATCGACAAGAAAAAATTTAATTATCATCAATACAGATGAGTATTGAATAAATTCCCTAAAGGCGTGTTCCGTGAAGCGTTTGTCGCTTTCACTGGAAAGCCGCAGAGTCCGGAACTGGACGAGTCGCGTGCGCAAGCGCATGCTCGTAACTTACCGCATTCATAATCATCTTGAGAGCTACTGTGGTTATAAATGTAGTTCTTTACTTGAAATTTCATTATCGAATAAAATGTAAGAAAAATAGTTATTATTTTGGTGACATGACTTTAAAGCTTATATAAAACGGATGGATGGATTAATTTTGATAACATCATAATCTACCATACAAGTCGAATGACGTCCACTGCTGGACAAAGGCCTCTCCTAGAAATAGCCACAATCGCCAATCCTATGCTGCTCGCACCCAGCGATTTCCCACGACATTTAACAGATCATCGGCATCAGTCCAACTCGTGGACCTCTCACACTGCGCGTTCCAATATTTTAATTATGAATTTTGAGAGTTCCTTGTAAAACATGGTGTTCTTTAATAAGGCAGGTAATAAATTGATTGACTCCAGTCTGGGAGAATAACATACACTTTCGTTAACTTTTTAAAATTGACGCAATGTTCTATCTGCAAATGCATCTTCATCATCATAGTAATCTTATTTAAAAATATGTCAGAAGTCATCTCGATCGTCGATTCAAAATATTACAATTATTCCGCTAGATAGCCCTCACTCTACAGTAACAATCAAACTTCTTGATAATATGGAATAACGACATAGAGGATGGAATGCTGAAAATATTATACTCAGAAATACAGCATTGCACTAGGGACGGGTATGAATTACTCTATTTGTATTCATAAGAAATCGTATGTTACATTCCATTCAGTTATTATTTCGAAGTTGAAATGAAGTTTGAAATTGCTTCGTCTCTTTATGTTCAAGTACATAGTACTTTTGCTTCTGACTATTCTGATTTTGCTTACTCATTCATAGAGTTAGATTTTCTGATGTATTGTGTAAAAACTAAAAACTCAGCTCAACTTATATTGTGTAAAATATAATAGCGTCCATTCAATAAAACTATATTATTATCTTCAAGGAGCACGCGATCTCATAAACTTCCACAACAGAGTAAGTGCAACGAGTGAAAAATATTCTCACAATATCAAAGTATTAAAGTTGCTGTTCATCAAATTTAAAAGTTATAGTGGAGGTGCTTCTGCCTCATTTTGTTTTAGCTGTATAAAAGTGCATGGTTCAGGTCGAACCGTCGAACTTGTTAAGTAACGGAATGGACAGACTATGTAGTCTGGTACTCACGGCGAAAGAGTTAGGTATGCAGGCTAACTACGATAAAACTTTCCATGTTTTGTCTGCATCACTCAAACTTAACTTCAAAGTTGACTGGTAGATTATGTCTTGGGCATTAAGTTTACCTTTGAGCAAAGTTTGCCCATTGTTGTGAATGTATTAATGCTGCAAGTAATTTGTGTTGTGTTAAAGTAGATAATAGTTCACTTTGCTTACATAAGATGCGCATTAGGATATGTTCAGGGAAGACAGACTCCTCCCAGGCCAATTCAGGTTCCAGATTGTCAATTCACAAATCGATACATCGAAACGTCGTAAAGGACATCTCAATATGTTTTACTACCTTTGTGGCATAGGCATTAAACTAGCTCCGTACAAAGCTGTATGTACTATTGGTCTGCTTACTTAACTGTTTTGTCATGTGTACCAGATAGCCCGCTGGCTCCCAGTAATCTCGAGTCGAGATTAAGTCTCGAACTTTACTAGGTATCGACTATCGACTCGCCATTATTTTGTGTTATCCGCTGTACAAATTGGACGCAATTTGTAAGTTATTCCAATATACGGTTCTCGAATATGCCTTTTGTATTTTAGATAAAGCTTCGCTCTTTATTTAAGGATGATTTAGCTGAGTTTTTTTCTCGATGTTATCTTCATAAATATATTTTTTTACTTCAATGTACCTATTACGTAAGGTAAAATAATACGTATTTGACTACCATATTGGATACGTTTTTACTCATAGTTTTTGTTTTTATATTGGAAACGTGATGATACATTTAATTGTTCAAATAAAATAAGTACACAAAACATGTAGAACGATAATTTTGTTGTATATAAATGGAAAATTTTACCTCTACTTTAATTGTAGCAAATAATCATTAAATCTTCTAAAGTAACAGTAAGTTTTAATGGCTTTTTGTCAATAGTATCTCGTCTCATAATATGCGTTTTTGTGGGTCAGTGACGTTTGTAAGTAAACATAGTACGATGACTAACAAACTTGTTTTAAACTCCTTGATCTTGACATAGATTCAGTATAGAATAAATCCTTCTGCGCGAAACCTGTTCATTCGCGCGTATTTGCAATAAAATTGCCTATTGATATTGATGGTGACTGTTGAGGGACTAGTTAGCGTATGCATGTATTAGTGGGTAAATCTGTTGCTTGAATTCTTTATTGTATCCTGTCGTTAAGCAATAATCGAATGGTGCGAACGCCTCGTTAGAGTTCTGCTAGAAGTTATGTTTATCTGTGTTTTAGCGTCCAAAAAACTTTGTTTATATCGCGATTAATGGTTTGTTTTTAGGAAACCTAGTAGCTTAAGGACTCGCTTATTGCTCCGAAAAACGTGCTTGAATTAATGAATTTCCTTATGTTGCAACAAAAATAAAAAAGCCTATTAATTAACAACAATTTATGCAAAAAATCCTGTTAAATCATCGAACGATCTTTCGTTTATCAAAAAACGTGATTCTGTTGACTTTGATCATATTAATTGAAGGGAGTCAAGTATGGCTTCAGCCTTCACGGCTCCGCTTAGTTTACACGTCCATTTTCCTCATTTTATGCCGTTAGTACCTTTTAATTTATTTAATAATAGCTCTCATGTTCGGTCAATGACCTCAAATTACGTATTTGCATCAATAGAATATAATTTATATTTGATTTATCGTTTACATGAATTGTATCGGTATTGTTAAATCAATTTATTTAATATTCAAACATTTGATGATGATGAATATTTTATATAATTATGTAACTATAAAATCTAAGTTGATTTCGAACGGATCCTATGAGCTAAAAATGTTTACGACGGCAATTTCATTTTATTTTGTTGCAAATAAAAAGTTGTGTCGAAGTCTTTCACCTTTCAGCTAGATGCATCATTGAGAGTTACATTTATGAGCAATAATTTTATGTGAGATTGAAGTAACGTATTCGTAATGCGATATTTATTATTTAAGTACCTCGAGCTACCTACCGTAACCCCCCTTCGTTCCTTCTTTTTTATTTGACTTTCTAGTTGGTCTATTGGTCCTAAACGTGACTGTAATTCTAGAGGTCTTTAGTTCGATTCCCAGGTCGAGCAGTGTTATTGGATTTTTCTACGAAATTCTCAGTAGCAGTTTGGATTTTTGCCCGGTTAATGGCAATAGGGTCGCTCCTATTACGTGGAACCTAAATATGCCGACGAACTGTGGCTGTACACTAGTACGACTCTGCCTAACCCTTTGGGGAATACAGGCGTGATAATATGCGTAGGTGTGGTATTTATTATTTAAGGAGGACTTGAAAAGAAAAAAACTGAATGGAAGGTAGGTCAATTAGCTTTTTCCTCGTCCAAGTAACCAAACATCTTTCCATAAAAAAATAGGTACCTACAATTTGTATAACTAGAGTATAGTAACTCAATGAAAAAGGTAGCCAATTTTCAACCATTGAATTAATTGCGGAATCGCAATCAAGACTTTTTACTATTTTTGTATATTTTTTCCAACGTCGAGCGAGATGAGAAACTTTCACTGGCGGTGTCCAGACTAAAAAGTACAGCCTTTTAATGAGGAACTTCTAAAATAAAAGAAATGCGGTCGGACGATGTCGCGGGAAAGAGCTATTGAAGGCTTACTCTTGGTTTTTTTGCTGGTCGAGAAAAGTAGGCGCACGATAAATTCCTTCGGGTCTGACGTATTTATAGAACAAACATGTTTTATCTGTATATTACCTTAAAGTGGAATGGTAGAAAATGCCTTAAATTAAGTTCAGTTTTCTGTAGTTTTATACTAGTTTGTACAAAAAGTTTTTTTTAAATATAAATCAGTGTTTGGTTGAATACTGCATAGTTGCCAGTATGTTTTTTTTGGGATCCGTTTTTGTACAATGGCGATCATGTCACTTGGTTTATGTTATGTTGCCTTTAACAATGGTTATGGGATCACATCAAGACTAATTTTCACATTTTTAAACCCCGACGCAAAAACCACGGCGTCTTATTTGTTTTAAGTTTGATGTGTCTGTGTGTGTGTGTGTCTGTCTGTGGCATCGTAGCTCCCGGACGCATGAACCGATTTTGATTTTGTTTTTTGTGTTTGAAAGGTGAATTAGTCGGGAGTATTCTTAGCTTGATTGTTTGATGGAAATCGGTTCAGCGGTTTCAAAGTTTTCAGTTCTTTTGTTAGCTACGGTAGTGATATTTTTCTTCTGTCGGGGGTTACTTAAAATTTTTAATTTAGTGTTTTATATATTTTTTTCATAGATATGTAGTTTATGATGAAGACAGTTGATTCTTGTGCAGTATCTAAAGTGTACTGAGTCAATATCACAAGAAAATGCAATCTTAATAAAATGTACATTAATATTTGATTAACTAGCGAACTGCAAGCGACTTCGACCGCGTGGATTATTTCACCCGCGTTTAGTGACAATAAAATCGGTCCAGTACTTCGAAGCCTATTCATTACAAACAAATAAAAAAATCATTCCTCTTTATAATACCATCCATCACGCCTGTATTCCCCGAAGGGTTAGGCAGAGGTGTAACAATGTACACCCACAGTTCGCCGGTATATTTAGGTCCCATGTAATAAGGGGCGAGCCTATTGCCATATATATTCCTCTTTATAATATTAGTATATTAGGGTAAATTATTTTCTAATTTTGCCTAATACGATTTCATGCTTACTTTTGTCTTGATGAAATATAAATTCGACACTAAACGATATTGATGAGTCACGATATTCGTGAAGATGTATATTTATAGACGAAATTACGATTTGTTATTAGATAACACGTCATATGTAGGCAAATTGTATGGGCTGAGATAATTTAATGACCGAATATGAAGAGGGTCAATTATCGTGGCCTGTTGTGTAAATAAGTGATAATTATAAGTAATAAATATTAAATGAATTCATTGGTTGGTGTTTAATATCCGCGTTTTAGGTATGTAGGTTTTTATTGAGTTATGAGAACATAACTTTTATAGTCATTTCTTAATTTATCTGTGCATCATTGGTTTGTAAAATTCTTCCACTTCTCATCTATCTATCTATTTTATCTACAATATATAAAAAAAAACGATAACCGTGCGTTAGTTTCGCAAAAACTTGAAAATTATAAAACTTAATCGATTTGATTATGTTTATATCTTGCTCTCCTCTGTGGTGGTTTAGGACAAAAGAAAATTAGAAAAATTGGCACACTTTTTAACCCCCGACGCTTAAACGATGGGGTGTTATAAGTTTGACGTGTCTCTGTCTGTGGCATCGTAGCTCCCGAGCACCTGTGTCGATTTTGATTTAGTTATTTTTCCTTTTTTTTTTTTTTTTTTTTTTGGTGGGTGGGAAATCATCAAATAACTTCTCCCGCCCTGGGCGGGGCGGGAGGGAGTGTCAGACTTTTACTGACTAAAACCCACCCATGTTCCTTCTTGTGCCCTTTGCGTTCCGGGGGCGCGGTATCTCTTGCGAACAACCCGCAGTGTTATTTTTGCTTGAAAGGTGTATTAGTCGGGAGTGTTCTTAGCTATGTTTGATGGAAATTAGTTCAGCGGTTTCAAAGTTTTCAGCGGTTTTAAAGTTATCAGCTCTTTTGTTAGAGCTGCGGTAGGGGTTTTCATTCTTCTATCGGGGGTTACTTAAAACAATATTTTTTTTCTATTTTAGATGGTAAGAAGTTCACCGGGTACTCAATATAGAAAAACATATTAAAAAAAGCGATATTTTCACATAGTTATTTAGATGACATATAGTTTTAATTTTATTTTTATTATTATATTTGGTATCTTTTTATGTTAAATATCTTATCTTAAGGTTGTACAATATCTTCTGCTTATACCTAATAGTATTAACAGCACGTTTTAAGAATTTACGAAGTAATTATTATACTGAATCATGTTACAAAATGCAAGGCCAGGTTGAGCGTTTTACCAAACCGTTGGCTCCATGTAAATTTCCAATTAGTCGCTTCGTTACTAGGATATCAAGATGGCTCCGGCGCCACTCAATTTACCTAAATTAGTTTGCAGTTTTTAATTTAAATTATAATTTAGAGACGGTTCGAGCCGATATTCAAGCCTCAGTGCTTCGAAGTAAAGAATAATAATATGGGGTGAACTAGATTCTTTATGAAATGCGGTTACCTACGTTCATTATATAAAATTGCAGAAAAAAAACTGTACTTTTAAAGGTGATAGATATCCATACTGCTATACTTTTAGTATTATAAATGTTAATATAACTGTCTGTCTGTTACGATTTCAGGACTAAACCCGGGAAACTTTGAATTCCAAGAAAGGACATAGGGTACTTTTTATTCCGCGACTTTGTCTGCATCCGCTAAAACCGACATTTACGAGGTTGGAGACGCGGGTAAAAACTAGTTCACTATAATTCTAACGGTTGCCCATCTCATTATGCCTATGGTTATAAGTGGATAAGTCGTAACAGTACAAAAGAAGTAAATAAAAATAGTGATTCACCCAAATAAGCGTGTAAATGAAACTCGAACCCAAAAATTCGCCTTTTTATTTCTGTATTGCGTATTTTTAGCTCAAAAACCAGTTAACACCAGACACGAAAGTTAGAGTCTAAGCACATAATCTTTATTTGCATCTTAATCGTCATTCAGGCGAGACTAACTCCCAACTTTTTGCATAATTTTTACGTTCATGCAATGTTCACGCAAAAATTGTACAAGTGTACTAATATTACACAATGTTGCAGAATAACTGAGCCCACAAACATATTTGCGTTAAATGAGCATGAAGTGTATTGAGCGAGTTAGTGGTGCGCGATTCGATAGAAATTAAATACTGTTACGCGATTGTGTTTAGTTTTTTTTTGTAAAGTTATGACATTTTGGGTATAAGTAACTAGAGACCCATCCGTTGCTTATTTCACCTGCGTTAGTTATGTCTTTGGTTACTGATCCGATTCCGTGGGTCGTGTAGCGTGATGTTATATAGCCTATGTAACTCAGGAATAATGTAGCTATCTATTGATGACTAAATGGTTCAAATCGGTCCAGTAGTTTCGTAACCTTTTCGGTACAAACAAACAAAAAAATCCTTCTTCTTTATATTATTAGCATAGCAGTATAGGTAGATTACTTTTGTGCATTCTCAGGTACCTAAGTGTTTTTTTCCAGATCGAAAAAAGTCTCGGTGGAGTTTCTTGCTCGTTCTTTTCCATAAAGGCCTACCTACATTTTGGAACTAGCCACTAGCTTCAAGTTTCTGTCCGACTCCTAGACAATTCAATAGTGCCTGTGAATGGTTTAATTGAAATAAATTCTTTAACTTTTGCGGATTAGGTATTAGGTGGGTGATGTACAAGCAAGTACGGAAACTTATGGTTTCACCATTTGTTTCGCCCATGCATCACCATCAAGTACGCTAACTTAATGAAACATTGCTGAGAAAGGTCGTCGAGCTTTAAGTACGCGTACTTTGCGTACGTCTATAGCTTACTTCAAAGTACGCAACTCGCTTTTCTCTATGTAACAAGAATTATAAATACATAGTTTTAATAAATGGATACCTTGAGGCTACGTTCGTTAATGACGGGTTTAAGAAGAAAGCTCACAGTAATAAACAACTATGAATGCGAACTATAATAATGGTTCAATACTCTTGATTGTTTCTCACAACTTTCGAAAAAGTTGTTGAAGTGTATGATCTGCAAGACTTTTCTCAGAGATTTTTTAGACAACTAGCTTAGTCTGCTTAGACTTCGGATTGAACTGAAGTCTTTATTGATCCAACGGGAGCGTAAAACGAGATAAACCTTATCCAACCATTTTTTTTACCTTTTTCTGAGAGTTTAATTAATATTCATTAATTTGCACAATTATCACAGGATAAATAAATAACCTATAAAAAAAACATTAATAATAAAAACTAAACTAAATAAAATGCCGTATGTGCTATAACGTAGATTAATATCTATATACTATCACGCCTGTATTCCACGTAGGGTTGGGCAAAGGTGTACCAAAGTACACCCACAGTTTGCCGGTATGTTTAGGTTCCATATAATAGGGGGCGAGCATAATAATATTAATATTAATAATAGTAATATTTATATGTGTACCGAATTTCAGCAATTTCATTATAGCCGTGAAAGACCATCGTGTCATACATCCATCCATCCTTACAATCTTTCGCGATTTTAATAGTAGAAGGATTCAAGTCAAGTGTTTGTATAGAGTAAGAAATAAAATTCCTCATATCATAATAATAAGTACTAGGAGCACATGAACACCACTAGGTTCCAAAGCACAAATAGTGTGGGAACAACGCGCTCATTGAATGCACCAAGCGTTAATGTGAGCGTCGCTTTGCTGGCTCGCTAGTTATAAATGTTTATTTATGTTAATGTTCCGCGTAAAGAATGGGAATGTAAGGTTCTGGGTGCACGCGATTTCTCTTACAATGTATTTTGCATTGCATTTTATCTGCAGTTACTTTTCGTTCAATTATGGGGTGATTAAGTTTGTGTTCGTCGTTTTGTTATTACGTAAAGGAGAGAGATTTTCAAATATAAAGGTAAGATAATAAAAGACATTTTAGTAACATGAGACATAACAGCTTTGTTTCTCGATTACCTATGATGCCTCTGGTTTTGCAAAGATGTCCTTGAGATTGATGATAATGAATTGGAAATACGACTATCCTTAAGCTTTTTGGTATAATTTTATGCGACTGTTGATAAATAATCAATTGACTTAAGTGTTTATCTCGCACCCCCGCCCTTAGTGTCAGACTTTAACTCACTAAAACCCATCCATGTTCCTTTTTGTGCCCTTTGTTTTCCGGGGGCGTGGTATCTCTTTCGAATAACCCGCGGCCCCGGCACTCTAGTCCCTAAGGTGTTAAAATTGCCAACCAAAAGCAGTTAAAAATGTTATATCTGAGATCAATTAAATGAAAATTATTTAAAGATTACAATTGCTTGTTACTAACTAAAAGTTACGAACGGAATTGCTAACATCGTAATAGTAGCAATAGTATATGATTGTTAGCTCATCGCTTGAGAGCATGACAACAACCTGATTCTCTTAATTGATTTCTGTTACACTTATTAATTGGGTTGGTGTGTGTTTGATAAGTTAATTATAGCTTTTGGCAGCTCCGTTGGTCTCGTGGTCAAGCGCGACTGCGTTACTTATGTTAGGCAAAAGTGTTATTGGGTTTTCCATTTATCTCTCAGTAGCAGCTCGAAGTTTGGAAGTTGGTGGTGGGATATCGACGACTTGGTAAAGATCGCAAGGCAGCGCAGGAGCGGTTATTGTTACTATCTTTAGGGGAGGCCTGTGTCCAGTAGTGGACGTCGATCGGCTGATTTGACGATTTTTTTTTGGGTGTGTGGAAAATCATCAAATGACTTCGCCTGCCCTTTAGTGTCAGACTTTTACTGACTAAAACCCACCCATGTTCCTGCTTGTGCCCTTTGCGTTCCTCTTACGAACAACCCGCAGCCCCGGCAGGCATCGGCCCTCAGTGGCCCCTTCCTTTTGCTGACATCTGTTTGAGGCGCGCGTGGAACACGAACGTGCCGTCGACACCGCAACGCGCCGTCGACACGGCTGATTTGCTGATGATGATGTTGTGATATCCCCGTGACTCGGAAAGCATGTAAAGCTGTTGGTCTTTGTCTTATCTCTCTCCGGTCGCGTAGGATTGCTGTCCCATAGGGTCGGTGATAGAATGAACATGCTTTATGCATGTTCTGAGCCAAACTTGGAAACCTTGAGGGTTTAACGAAAACCAGTTTTAAATGTTTTTTTTTTTTTGGTGGGTGGGAAATCATCAAATAACTTCTCCCGCCCTGGGCGGGGCGGGAGGGAGTGTCAGACTTTTACTGACTAAAACTCACCCATGTTCCTTCTTGTGCCCTTTGCGTCCCGGGGGCGCGGTATCTCTTACGAACAACCCGCAGCCCCGCTAGGCATCGGCCAGTTTTAAATGTTGTAACTAAACTTTATATAAATACCCTCACGACCCTTTTACTCTTGCATGCCCGTAAGCACAATGTTTTGTGTGAGTTAAACATTAAGTTAATGTAATATAGACTTTATAGAATACTAGGGAAGGGCCCGCGAATTCGTCGGTGAGGCTTATTTCACCAGCGTTTAATTACGCCTTTGGTTACTGCTCCGGTCCCGTGGATTGTAGCGTGATGTTATATAGCCTATGTTACTCAGGAATAGTGTAGCTATCTATTGGTGAAAAAATGGTTGCAATCGGTCCAGTAGTTTTGGAGCCTATTCGATACAAACAAGCAAAAAAAAAATTATCTTTATAATATAATATTAGTATAGATTTACCAATCCCAATGGCAAGTATCGTCACAACACGATACAGGAACCGCCTAGTTAAGGGCTCCAGTTAGTGGGTAACACGATACCTCTTGGTTAGACTGGTTGTCAGACTTCCTGGCCTCTGACTATCCGTAACGACTATCAAAGATCTACGAATGACACCCGGGACCAACGGCTTTACGTGCTTTCCGAGGCACGGGGGTGTCACACCACCAACTTCCAAACTCCGGGCTGCTACTGAGCAAATCCTAATGGAAAAGCCAATAACACTTTTTGCCCGACCTGGGAATCGAACCCGGGACCCCACGCTCATCAGTCGCGCTTGCGACCACGAGACCAACGAGGCAGAAGGAAATTCCGTAACAATGGTTAATAAACTTTAATTACTTTAGTTACATTGTGTATGGCCTTGAATAGTGATTTACCACCCCTAAAAACATTTTTACATAAAAGACAACCGAATTCAAAAATTACAAAGTGAAAAATAACTTTAGTTATGGAAGTCAGTGGCTTTAGTTCAGTTTGTTGTTTTGTATTGCCACCGACTTCCTTACAACTCCTTTTTTGAAGTCGGCAAAAAAAAAGAAGTCATTTCCCAGCATTAGCTTTCTGCTTAGTTTAATGGGCCGTGTGCGCAGTTAACGGATATGTTATGTGTCAAATCTCATATCTTTATGGAAATCCATAATGTGAACATACAGGTGGTGGGTGTTAATAAATAGAAACAATTATGGACCCTATCGGGCACAACAAAATAATAAGTAAAGAGATAGGAAGAGATTTTTATTTTGCATCATCATCTACTTAGCCTTTTCCCAACTATATTAGGGTCGGCTTCCAGTCTACCCCGATGCAACTGAATACCAGTGTTTTACTCGATACCTCTTGGTTAGACTGGTTGTCAGAGTTCCTGGCTTCTGACTATCCGTAACGACTGTCAAAGATCTACGAATGACAGCCGGGACCAACGGCTTTACGTGCTTTCCGAAGCACGGGGGTCACACCATCAACTTCCAAACTCCGGGCTGCTACTGAGTAAATCCTAATGGAAAAACCCAATAACACTTTTTTCCCGACCTGGGAATCGAACCTGGGACCCCTTGCTCATCAGTCGCGCTTGCGACCACGAGACCAACGGGGCAGTTAGTCAGTTGTCTAAACATTAATCTCTTTTGCCCATGGTACTTACATCCTTTTTTATCCACAGCATTATGCAGCTACTTAACCAAGGTGGAATGTCAAGAGCAACGCAGGAATGCATCCGTCGACTTGATCGACTTTGGACCTAGTTTCATCTTTATGTACAGTATAGAACAGCAGCCTTGCGTCTTATAATCCAGTTACTGGGCAACACGATACCTTTTGGTTAGACTGGTTGTCAGACTTCCTGGCTTCTGACTATCCGTAACGACTGTCAAAGATCTACGAAAGACAGCCGGGACCAACGGCTTTATTATGTTACTTTTACGCCCCGATAACAGCATTCAACAATAAATTATTCACAATTAAGAATTGTTTTGTCTGACAGTAATTGGTGACACATTCTCTATCCATAGTTAATGAACAAAAAATACATTACCACATGCTGATCCTGAATCAAAGCATACAATTATACTAATTAATAACTAATTGAATTAATTTTTTAATTGCATTAACGTAATTGATTGCAACCGACATGATGGATGGATTTGCACAATGTAAATCAATTCGTTACTGTTTGCAATTGTTAGTTAAAATCTGGGTCTGTCGCCTTTGGACTGGAAACCGGCTTAAATATTGATTTAATCGCTAAATGTGCCTTAGTTTCGTTAGATTTAGTTAGAAATATATTTTTGTTGCAACAGGTGATTATGTACAGTGATGTAGGTACTTATAAAATTGTCTAGTTCTTAGTTTCCGCTATGCAATGCAAAAGCTATATTTATATACAAACAAATGAATGAAATGTTAAAGTTTTTGTCTGCGATAATATTTACGAGCTTATTTAAATGTAAACGCGATAGTAATTTATACTGACAAATTTGTTTATTGGACACTCCTGATCTAAATCAGTACCTTGTTTCATAAAATAAATATTCAGAACTTCATGAGACTTCTTACTTCTCACTCTTGTTTTATAACATAACACATACCATCACGCCTGTATTCCCCAGAGGGTTAGGCATTGGTGTACCAATGAGACAGTTCGCCGGTATGTTTAGGTCCCATGTAATAGGGGGCCAGCATATTGCCACTAACTGGGCACAAATCCTTACTCCGAATATCATAAAATTTAAGAATTTCATAGAAAAACCGAATAACAGTTTGCCGGACCTGGGAATCGAACCCAAGACCCTAGCATAACAGTCGCACTTAGGACCACTAGGCTAACGGGGCAGTCTGGTATTATACAGATCTTTATTTGAAATAAATATTTCTACTTTGACGTTTCACATAAGTTATATTTCTTACGGTAAAACCCTGTAAATCTCTTTAACAAACAAGTTGAAAAAATCCAGTTCCATTGTAAGTGGCATCCCACATTGGGATGAATGCACTCTTCTCTTGATGTTTTATTTAGTAACTAATCCACGTTTATGCCCACCTCGCTTCTTGGAACAGGTTACGAAAAATTCCCTTCATCTTACGTCATTGATAAAATCGATACTGTAACGACAAAATATAACCCCAAACTAAACACAAGGTTTGTATATAAAAGGTATTGGGCCAGTAATTAAATCGATTTACTTAACACCGATTAGGTATTATCGGAATAATCGTTGGTGAAATAGTGGCCGAAACTGCAAGTACTTTGCTCTAAATTCCTTGCTAATAGCTGTCTAGAAATAAATACTGTTTAATAATTGCCGTACTTGCTTTTATGCTAAACATAAACATAGTCCTTTGTATATGCAAAGCAGGCATTGCCCGTGTAATGTCGTTGATGTTCGGCAATTTTCGGAAAAAAAAAAAACGTTTTTTACATGCTCCGTCACGGTGAAACCCACTTCGTTTTATAAAACGTTATCAGTTGTTCATGCCTTTTAATCAAGTACCATCGCCACTGTTATTAAATTCTAAAACATCTGTGGCAAGTAGATATCGTGTTAGAAAACTCAAGTGTCAACGAACGAGAACACCGACTGTACTCTCACTGCTAACTTCGTAAGACTTTACAAAATAATAGAAGTTAACGAAAGAATGAAATTTTCTAATAACATGTAATAGAGAATTCTATGGACATCGAAACTGAATAAATCTTTTGAGAAAGTGATTTTAACTATAAATCGTGAAGGCAAACGTTTGACTCCTAGACGACCTAGGGTTCGTTAGGTTAAGCCGGGTTACCCTCAGTCCTAATTTCATCCAGTCCAATTTTGTTTAAGCCATTTGTACCTAACTATTCTTACTTAAATATGAATGAAAATGTTCATAATTTTCGTATCTTATTTTCTCAGACTTGCGGTTTGCCGCTTTTGGTATCAAAATATTTGTTCTAAGTTAGGACAACTTTATAGGTTGGTAAAATTTACTCTAGAATAGAACGTATATTTTACTCCGGGCAGGTATTTACATTTTCGATATGGACGAAAATTATTACGAATAAACAAACAAGTTAAACAATACTAAATAATAACGGCCAAAGCCTTATTTATGATTTTCGTCTTAGTATCTTATTATGACTTACGCGTCTCTGAATATGTAAAATGTAGTTGAAATTACTTCGATTTTAGTGTGTCGAGTACAATAGCCTTTTGCCTGTCCAACTTATTATCACTTCAGCTACAAACGCATAATAATCTTAAATTATTCTCAGTAGCAGCTTGGAGTTAGGATTTGTCCGAGGTTAATTGCTTGCCTCCTATTACATGGGACCTAAACATACCGGCGAACTGTGGGTGTACATTGGTATGCCTCTGCCTAACCTTTTGGAAAATACAGGCGTGATGGTATGTTTGCATGTAAATTATCCAGGTGACAAATTATATCTACGTAAGTACCAATTCATAACCATGCTACAAAATACGAGCACCCAAAGGAAACTAAAAGCAAGCACAGTAACTGCAAAATAGTCCATCATTCCAGACTTACGACCTATGGACTTACGTCTTTTGCACAATCGTTCCCCAGTCACACGAACTCGGTCTAGATTTCTCTGGAGTCGCATGACTTATGAAGGCAATCTTGAATATGCAAGATCATTGCATCTTGTTATACCATAGACGGTTGCTTGGTAAGCTTAACTTGTATAAGATTATCCTTTATCTGTATGCCGTCATTTTACGAGATCGATGTCATTGCTTTGGTTTTTAAATAAGGATATTTTTTTATACTGTTTTCTTCATTGATTTAATTTAGGTAAGCATTGATTTAAGTAATTAGGTTCAAGTTGACAGAAAACGTATGTCTAGAGGAACACTTAATTATCAGGTAGGCTTAAAAGATTGACAGTTACATACGTCTATTTTTAGAGATGATAATATAAAATATAGAAGTTATCTGGCTTATTGATGGAAGTCGATCTCAGCATAAGGGTGGAAACAGAATTTTAACACATGACGGCCACCTTTAATCACGTGAAGCTATGTACTCTTCGTCATTTACCGCCGGGCGTAACAAGTGTGAAGCGACCTTAATTCAAGCCGAGGGAATAAGACATAATTATCAATGCAAAACATGGTGGTCAAGGCTATCTATTCAACCGGTTCCTGGAAGGATCCTGTTTTTATCTCAATTATATCAATACACATCGATGACGTAACGTGTCATATATTTATTTTTAAAACTTTTTGCATGTCAGTGATGATCATTGCTCACGAACAAAAAACAATAGATAGGCACCGATTAGCCGTTTGAGAGTGGGATGTAAAACAATTTACTAACAGATTTATTGCGAATCATGATGCTATCGTAGTAACAACAATATTAATAGTTGATAATTTCTGTAATCCTACGTAATCCTAGATTTGCCTTAAGTTAAAATATGTCAGTCTACCCAGAAAAAAAAAATCTTGTTATCTTTGAACCGTGTGATTTGAAACTGTACAAGTCCGAGACTGATCGTGAAATAAGCGGTTAACTGTCAAATTTCGATTAGACAATTGAATTCGAACTTAAGGAGTCTGCCCCATAGTTGAAGATTAAATGTATGCAGAAAGAAGCTGTTGGAAAACCTTAAATAAATAAACTAAATTGATAATTTTCGGTCTAAGTAAAATAGTCTCTAATTTTAATTAGTCCATGTGTAATGAATTCTAAGAAAGAATTTAATAATATACACCTCGTTATGGTTAGTGTAATTATAGTACCAACCCATTATGTTTTAGGTAAATACTTAAAAACAATGTTGTTGACTTGTGATCCCCGCAGATCATCTGACATTTACATAACATTACAAACATTATAATAAACTTTTATGTGCAAGCTCTTGTTTTATAAGACAAACATGGTTTTTCATTTTCGCGGAATTACTTGAATTAAACAAATAAAAGTACACACGGCAAAAAACTTAAGTGTGCAGGTAAACATCAAAGACATTACGAGCATAAGGCTGGGAAATGTCATTGAAATAGCATGCGTGATAACTTTTTATGCGCAACACGCTCTCAGACAAGCGATGCCAAAGATTTTGCTAATCAGTACACGCACGGCTACTATAATACGAATTCAGTTGTCTGAACATCATCATCTGCTTAGCCTTTTCCCAACTATGTTGGGGTTGGCTTCCAGTCTAATCGGATTAAGCTGAATACCAGTGTTTTACATGGAGTGACTGCCTATCTGACCTCCACAACCCAGTTAGTGGGCAACTCGATACCTCTTGGTTAGACTGGTTGTCAGACTTCCTGGCTTCTGACTATCCGTAACGACTGTCAAAGATCTACGAATGACAGCCGGGACCAACGGCTTTACGTGCTTTCCGAAGCACGGGGGTCACACCATCAACTTCCAAACTCCGGGCTGCTACTGAGTAAATCCTAATGGAAAAACCCAATAACACTTTTTGCCCGCCCTGGAAATCGAACCTGGGACCCGTTGCTCATCAGTCGCGCTTACGACCACGAGACCAACGGGGCAGTTAGTCAGTTGTCTAAACATTAATCTCTTTTGCCCATGGTACTTACATCCTTTTTTATCCACAGCATTATGCAGCTACTTAACCAAGGTGGAATGTCAAGAGCAACGCAGGAATGCATCCGTCGACTTGACCGACTTTGGACCTAGTTTCATCTTTATGTACAGTATAGAACAGCAGCCTTGCGCCTTATAAGTGACTGACGACTAATAATATTGCCG
The DNA here is from genome assembly GCA_947462355.1 of Caradrina kadenii. Classification (NCBI taxonomy): domain Eukaryota; kingdom Metazoa; phylum Arthropoda; class Insecta; order Lepidoptera; family Noctuidae; genus Caradrina; species Caradrina kadenii. The sequence goes on along the minus strand of OX381677.1, from coordinate 5,158,220 downwards.
GTTTATGACGAGAAGTACAGATTATCTTTTAGTTTATTACTAAGAAGGGCTTGGTTGGTACAGATTAACAAATAAAACCTTAATTGTCCTAGTCTTTAACACACACACACACCTACAATCACGCCTGTATTCCCCGAAGGATTAAGCCGAGGTGTACCAATGTACACCCACAGTTCGCCGGTATGTTTAGGTCCCATGTAATTGGGGGCGAGCCTATTGCCATTAACCGGGCACAAATCCTAACTCCGAGCTGCTACTGAGAATTTTATGGAAAAACCCAATAACACTTTTTGCTCGACCTGAAGCCCAAGACCTCTAGCGTAGCAGTCGCGCTTAGGACTACTACGCTAACGAGGCACCTAGTTTGTTTAATTGTAGACAGGTTTGTAGGTAAATTACACGTGTTTGAAACGTATATATTTGACGTCCACGCGTGACCCCCTGTGGGGTCTGCAAAGTAATATCAAAAACGAGTAGTGTCGGTACCGCTTAAGGCTATAATAGTTCTAAGAAACTTCAAAGTTTCTGATGGATCACATTAAACTACATAATGCCTGTAAGGGTTCATTTGACTCCTAAACTGGAAAGGGATTATATGACGCATATTAAAGGCAGGTAAAATTACCAACAGATCTTTTGTTCACACGATGAGTTCATTGGTTACGTCATTCAGACACAAAAAGTCTCAGGGGTCATAAATCAAATGTGGTTCCTAAGACCGGGCAAGAAATGCAACGCTGGATTTATGTTATTTTTAACGCGTACGTACAACCGAGGAATTTGGCGATTGACCACTATCAACCGTATTACTAAGGGCGTAAGTGTAATAGTGGTTCACTACAATTGTACGCGACGGTACATCAGGAGGAGATCAAAAGTACTTTTCCACGTCGTCGTTTTTCAAACACGCTTTTAACACACGCTACTTGATAATAACAACGAGTCATACAAAATAAAGTGACAAACATTTGTGACAAATATTTTCCAATTGGAAACTTTCAACGAGTTGAATATGGGAAAAATATATGTGGTTGGAGTGCTTGCTTGGCCCCGATTCATCTTTAGAACTTCAATTTTCCAAATATATTTCTGGTAGTGAATTCAAAAGTTGTTCAGTAAAACCTCAACTGTCACATACATTTACGCGATATATAAGTTTTAACATTCAGCACGTGTCTAGAATATCTCTGGAGGAGCACTGAACTTCGTTGTGGGTGCATTGACTCCCTCGCTGAACCCGTAGGTACCTACAGTGTCCTCGAGGACATTATACAATTTATGTCAACGCTAAAAGCGAAACGGTCTTCTGCATGTTTTTGTTTTTCCTTTGTTTAAGTGGGTAATAATAAAATTAAAATAATTACTCTATAAACAAACTACATAATTGGATAAAAGTGCTGTAAAAGTCATCTGTTAGTACCTACTTACATTATTTCTTTTAGGTCTTGTTTCCTTGCGCTAATTTACATAACTAGAAATGTTCCTTCGAAACTGAACCAAGAACTATATTAAAATAGAAGTTCGATTTGCAAAGCTTGTCTGAATATTAATTTGTTTGGTAAATAAATACGGTACAGTGCGGAGCGCGCTGGCTAACATTTTCTTTTTTTTATTTATCTTGAATTTTAATGAAATGAAAATGAATTTACTGCACAAATATTATGTCTGGTTTTAGTAATTTATCGTATTTGTGAAGATTTTATTAAGGATTGTGACTTACTAAGAGAGTATTGGACGGCGAAGGATTATGAAGGTATCTTTTCTATTTCTAGTTAATAAAAAAAACCATGTAGAACATTATAAACTCACACATACTATCACGCCTGTATTCCCCGACGGGTTAGGCAGAGTTGTAACAATGTACACCCACAGTTCGCCGGTATGTTTAGGTCCCATGTAATAGGGTCGAGCCTGTTGCCATTAACCGGGCATTAATCCTAACTCTGAGCTGCTACTGAGAATTTCATAGAAAAACCCGGTAACACTTTTTGCTCGACTTGGGAATCGAACCCAAGACCTCTAGCGTAGCAGTCGCGCATAGGACCACTAGGCCACTGAGGCAGTTATAAACTCACATACATTATATAAACCATTCACCAACACACAGCGCAGCAGCCAATCGCTCAGCCGTTGCGCCCACACTGTCTCCTTTGAAAAACAATACTGACCATTATGAATTTGTGTTCCATAGATTTCTCGACAAACCCCGACGAAGGAATCCAAAGGATCGCGTGTGTTAAGTATTACGTTGGACTTTCGCTTCGCTTTGTCGATCGCCAGGTCGATCCGTCTATTGAGGCGTTATGTATAATTAGTTGCGTCAGTCCCGCTACGTGATCTACCGGTCCCATAGTCTCGCGTGCCGTGAATGTGTTATGATTGCTACTTTCACATACCGGTACGAATCTTCGGACTTGGATAGTTTCCGACGTCTAGTGATATACGGTTTTCTGTAGCGTTTGCGATTTTTGATGTTACGGTTTTGGTGTGTTACGGTTACGTCAGTAGTCTTGTGTTAAGGTTTTTTGATAGTCGGGATTAATGTAGTAACGACGATTAGTATTATAATTATAAATAAATTAAGAGTTTTTGGTTGAGTCATCTTTACTGAGTTTAAAACCTACCATTTTTTTCTAAAGCGTTATTATTAAGTTTGATAACCACCAATTATGTCCTAAACTGCTTCTTGGCAATAATATATTCATAACAAGCCTCTGCCTGCGACTACGTCCGCGTCAAATTTGATATACATACATACCATCACGCCTATATTCCCTAGAGGGTTAGCCAGAGGTGTACCAATGTACACCCGCAGTTCGCCGGTATGTTTTTAGGTCCCATGTAATAGGGGGCGAACCTATTGCCATTAACCGGGCACTAAACTTAACTCCGAGCTGCTACTGAGAATTTCACAGAAAAACCCAGTAACACTTTTTGCTCGACCTGGGAATCGAACCCAAGACCTCTAGCGTAGCAGTCGCGCTTAGGACCACTGGGCTACCGAGGCAGTCCTAGGTATAGGTCATGGTGCTCTATTTACATAAAAACATCTTTTTCGCCCAATTTAACTAACAAACTTCACCAACAGAACTAACTCTTTACAGTCACGCTTAGTTGACTGTAACATTTACTTTCGTATGTCAACCGAATTAGAACAAACGATGAGCTCAAGGCAGAATATTTGTCACTGACACACATATTTATTTAGGTTATGTAATGTAACGAAAACGTGTAACGTAATGGTTATAATTACTGTTATAACTGCTATAATTGTTGCTGACATGTTTTGATAGCATCGATATGTGTAATTGAGTGTTGTTGCTTGGCGAATCTGTTGTGTAATTGATAATCAAGGGCAAAGATGCAGCATTGCCCATAGGTCTCCACTTAGAGTGTAATACCTCTATTTTTACACCCCCGACGCATAAACGACGAGGTGTTATAATTTTTACGTGTCTGTCTGTGTGTGTCTCCATCTGTGGCATCGTAGCTCCCGAACGCATGAACAGATATTGATTTTGATTTTTCTGTTTGAGAGGTTTATTAGTCGGGAGTGTTCTGTTCGGGATTTAAAATCGGTTCAGCGGTTTCAAAGTTATCAGCTCTTTTGTTAGCAACGGTAGTGATTTTTTTCTTCTGTCGGGGGTTACTTAAAATTATCAATTGTGTTTGAAAGGTAAATTAATCGGGAGTGTTCTTAGCTATGTTTGATGGAAATCGGTTCAGCGGTTTTTTAAGTTATCAGCTCCATTGTTAGCTGCGGTAAAGATTCTTCTGTCGTTGGCTAGTCAAAATTTTAAAGTAAATGGTCAACAAAATGGGTCATCCAGTTACCAGTGCTTCTTCTCTATTGTAATGATTAGCAGTGCTGTTCTGTAAAAAAAACTCCCTCAGTGACCTCAGATGGATTGACTTTGTGGTGAGACGTCATTCCATGATGCTACGTGTGAATAGATCATTTTAAGCTTACGTCACCTACATTCATCGAGTGAGACTTTTACAGAATTGATCGATCGGCTGATCATTGTTCTAATTACCTACAATGTGTTACTTTATTTCTACATGGTTTAAAAAGTGGCTTATTGCCGTCTGTACGCTTAGATCTTTTAAACTATGCAACGGATTTTAATGCGGTTTTCATCAATAGACAGAGTGATTCAAGAAGAAGGTGTATATGTACAGAACATCACGACCAACGTAAGCGGAGCAGTACCAAAGACGTAAATAAAAGTCCGTGACACCCCGGGCCCGCGGGGTGTATAGCTAGTATTGTATGTCTGTTTGTTTCGATACTGCCAATAATATTGCGGTCACTGTCCTTTTAAAACGATGTCCGTTAGATACATATATGTTGCGGATTGCGGTGGGTGTTCTAGAAGACAATGTTATATTCCAATAAGGCATCTTCTTTGTGGTTATGGTGTAGTAAATAAGCAATTCCTATTTGAAGATTTCATGGAAAATTACATTATTGCCTCAATGTAGTTTCTGCATAGCCTAGTGGTCCTAAGCGCGACTGCTACGCTACAGGTCTTTGGTTCGATTCCCAGGTCGAGCAGAAAGTGTTGTTGGGTTTTTCTTTGAAGTTCTCAGTTGCAGCTCGGAGTTAGGATTTGTGCCCGGTTAATGGCAATAGGCTTGTCCCTTATTACATTGGACTTAAACATACCGGCGAACTGTGGGTGTACATTGTTACACCTCTGCCTAACCCTTCGGGGAATACAGGCGTGAGTGAGTGTCATAAAGAAAAGTCCAATGACTCCTTTTTCGGTTCCTGGTAAACAAAAACTAAGCTTGTATAAGTAGCACGATATACTTTGTTCTCTTAAAGTTCATACCTAGATAACTACTAGTAGTTATGTATGTTCAGAACTCAGAAGCTCGGGGCTCCACGTTAGTCTAACAAAATTAAAGAAAGTTAGCCCTGATTGTGCGACATATGGAATTAGAATTGGGACTATTTCAGTTCGCAGACTCCTTACATGCTAAGTTCAGGTTATTATTCAAACTTTGAATAGGTTTCTACATTATAAAGTTACGACAGATTCTATTTGCGTAAATTCTAGATTAATAGCTTCGTTTTAATGTAATGTCTTCAGTTAGTTTCGACGTTAAAAACATAACATTAAGGGCGAGTTTCACCAAACTTTTATCCGAGAAATAAATTTGACGTCTGACAATTTTTGTGCTAACGGGAAAACTTTCAAAAATTCAATATTTATTAGTAGGTTAAGACTAGGTATAAAATTTTGGGGAAATGCGCCCAAAATAATAGTGTGATTTTGGCGTTGTGTGAGGTCCTGATTCAAAATTCGGTATTTAAAATAAAATAAACATAACATCACGCCTGTATTCCCCGAAGAGTTAGGCAGAGGTGTAACAATGTGCACCCACAGTTCACCGGTATGTTTAAGTCCTATCTAAAAGGGCCGAGCCTATTGCTATTAACCGGGCAAAAATCCTAACTCCGAGCTGCTACTGAGAATTCCAAAGAAAAACCCAATAACACTTTTTGCTCGTCCTGGGAATCGAACCCAAGACCACTAGCGTAGCATTAGTACCACTAGGTCAACGAGGCAGTTAAGAAGAATAGAATTGTGTTAAGTAAGAAATAATACACATTCAATTTAATATTATAAAGAATTTCACTGCATAAGATTTAATTTTAAAGAATGTAAACGCTCTTAATTCTTTGGCGTTTGATTAAAAGCAAAAAAAAGTGTATTTAGATGAATGTGAACAATGTTTTTGCTAAAACAAAAACTATATTTAGCTTATTAAGTGATACAAGTGAAACAGGGTCATTGGGTCAATGTTTTTTAATTAGTTGACTGACTCTATCGATGCATAAAAGATATTTGAACTTGGAACACACTTTACGGTACATTGAGCCTTGCCTAGTGGATTGTATAATCAGATTTATGAAAATTGACGAGTCACTAGGCGAAAGGAGTATGTAAGAATCGTAGCTAGTGGCGTTGCGTAGTCTCTTCCTACCCTCATGGGAAGAAGGTGCTAGTTTTTGTACCTATGTATGGTTTTTTTTTTGGTAGGTACTGATTCAAAGTATAGTTATTATATACACATACTGGATCTAAAGTTCTTTCTAGTTACAATATAGCCTCCGGTTTTCAGTTTACCAAGTCTCCTCAGGTACCTACCAGACTTTGCCTATCTTTTAAAGATTCGTCTGCTTCAACAGTTGCTGGTTTTTCAAGAGAAATGATTTTGAGCAAGTCATAGGTAAAAATATCAATTGTTTTCACATAAGTGATTTTATATGTTGATCGTATATTTATTACAAAAAAAGCTTTAAACAATATCTCTACATTAATTCATACATACCATCACGCCTATATACCCCGAAGGGTAAGGCAGAGGTGTAACTATGTACACCAACAGTTCGCCGGTATGTTTAGGTCCCATGTAACAGGGGACGAGCCTATTGCCATTAACCGGGAACAAATTCTAACTCCGAGCTGCTACTGAGAATTTCATAGAAAAACCCAATAACACTTTTTGCTCGACCTGGGAATCGAACCCGAGACGTCTAGCATAGAAGTCGCGCTTAGGGCCACTAGGCCAACGAGGCAGTTCAGTAAATTAATTCATCAACTACCAAAGAACAAACTGCTTTAATAGCAAAGTAGTTTGTTAATCAAGTTAAAATAAACTGCAACATGTCAATGATTTTTCAACATTTCCAAGTGACAACGGCCAACGTAATCTGTTTGATCAGTTGGACACAGACATCATCGATTTGCGCTGTTGAAAAGCTTCATCCGTTTCAACTGTCGCAACGGATTCAAACGACTTTTGTTTGCCGATGATACTAAATGTTCCAGCATTCTGTGATTTTTTATTTCTGTGTCATTTGTACCAGTTGAAAATTTGTCGCGAGTGTGTTTTCATATAAACCTGATGATACATTGATGCGTCTACGTAGCTTAATACGTTCGTTTTTCTTTTTAAGTATGTTCTGTAGATGCTGTATCTGAATGAGCCCTATACAAACTTATTTTATGTACTTACTTTATATTTTGAGATAAACGCTAGATTAAAAAAAAAGAATATTACTGGCTGTGACTACGGCTGTCAGAAAAATAAAAACTAGAAATAAAAATAATTTTGGAATAAAATAAGAATTGATCCTAACTCCGAGCTGCTACTGAGAATTTCATAGAAAAACCCAATAACACTTTTTGCTCGACCTGGGAATCGAACCCAAGACCTCTAGCGTAGCAGTCGCGCTTAGGACCACTAGGCTACCGAGGCCCGGTTAATGGCAATAGGCTCGCCCCTTATTACATGGGACCTAAATGTACCGGCGAACTGTGGGTGTACATTGTTACACCTCTGCCTAACCCTTCGGGGAATACAGGCGTGAGTGTATAAGAATTGATTGTGTTTCATTCAAAGTACCTATATTCAATAGAACCCTTCACCTCTGTAGTACTGTGGTCACTCCTACGGTTAAACCACGGTACCGGGACGTCATTTACTTTTCTATAGGGCTCCAACTATATGATTTAAATACACGAACGTTTTATAGCTTCATTATATCGTTTCATTAATATGTTACTTATAAAACTGTTTATTCTAATTCATTCTAATTTCAAAAAGGAATTCGACTGAGCGTTTAGGTGAAAACTAATTCAGCCAGGTTGATGCGGTAAACAACCTTCACAGTACCTACCTACCTAATTTGGCACTAGACAGGATTGCGTAAATTAAGAAAGAAATATTTATTTAGGTCCCATGTAAGGGGCGGCGAGCCTATTGTTATTAACCGGGCACATATCCTAACTCCGAACTCCTACTGAGAATTTCATAGAAAAACCCAATAACACTTTATGCTCGACCTGGGAATCGAACCCGAGACCTCTAGCGTAGCAGTCGCGCTTAGGACCACTAGGCTAACGAGACAGTTACAAAACTTTAAAATATTCGGTAATGTACAACCATGAACATGACGGTAGCAATTGCAAGCAGTTATAACAAATTATTAAATAAGTACTTGAATATTATATTTATTCAACACCAGCTACTTGTACAAATAAATCATTGATCATAACCGTCAATTATGATAAAGTAGGTAATTTTGGTGTTCATAATTTTTGATCCTATAAAAAATTGTAAAGTAAGCACTTTTGATCATCACTAGGCAGACTTCTATTTACTTATTATTAAAAGACTAGAAATTTTTGCTGGCAGCTTTTATTCACGACTGAATTTAAAGACTTTGTTTGTATAATAATTACAGATTTGTTCGAAAAAAAGATAAAACGGCCAGTTGGTAGCCGTCCGAGCGCCCTCCTCCGTAATTAACTCTTCCGTTTGCCTCATTTTCCTCAGTTCCTTCGCTTACCCGACAACTTCGTTCTACTTACACAATTACGTACTCACAGCGTAAAATAGAAAACCTGTTCAATTCGAACGTTCCGTCTCATATATCACAGTGGCAACACAAAACGGTAACCACTAGTTGCTAAAAGTCAAAATTTTTAAACTACACTACATTTGAGGCATTGTGAAAATCGTTACACTCCTTTAAACACGCACTCGAGCAGACATAAGCAAGGTCTCGATACTGTACAATTAGTTCACTGATTAAATAATTAATGCTAAAATTGTGTCATCGTTGCAAAACAGTACAAGTGCAGTTTAGAAATCCCTGTTTAACTATTAAAGTTACTTCAACGCGTTTTACCTTCGTTACTGGCCTTTGTAGTAAGTCGTGTATGAAATATTCATAAAGTTGTAATTAAACAATTTGCAATGCCATTCCGGTTATAAAAATACTAGTTTTTTTTTTTCAAGTAATAGGCATGCAATGTAAGCCGTTTGCAGTTTGTCTATTATTTTGAACATGCACCATATTACGTGGATGATTTATGCACGATGCAAGCGAGCATAAAATGAACGACTAAATAAATACGGTATAATTATGTGTGAGATGTTGGATGAGAGCGGTTGGTAAATTTTGGCAAAGAGCTTGTAATTGTGATGTGATGAAGTTTTTATTTAAATTTTAACAGCTTCGTTGTTTATCGTTGAGATAATTTTTCAATTCTTATGAACGTTGTTTAATTATTGTAATCGGTTATTAAATGAAGAAGCAATTACATTTAAAAAATTAAGTTTATTATTTTATTCGCTTCAATTATTTTTTTTACTCAATTGTATAAAAATGTACCTACAAACCGTTTTATTGGTCTTCGAAAATAAATAAAATAATTGTCCCCTTTTAAATAATTTTAATTTCATATAAAAAAACTTATTATGAAAAACATAATTATTTAATAGTACCTAATATTTATTTTTAAATTATTAATAATCAATTTCCATTTCTGTTGCCTTAAGAACACGCCAAACAACTTTAACTTTAAATATTATATTGTATTGTAATTGGTTACGCGTTGCATAAGGCAATTCTTCACTCTTCGTGACAGTGAGAGTATTTCTACGTTTTGTAGGTCGAGATCTTTGTATTGAGTGGAACATCGAACACCGAGCGTGAGATATTTAGAACAAGTGAAAACTAGACATACTTTACTTTGTATTTATACGTAAAAAAATCCTTTGTCTTGAAATTCATGAGATTGGTGGTAATAATTTAATTATTTTTTTTACTTAACATAAAATGGCCACTGGCCAATTAAATTAGATAATGACATTGACAATAATAATAATTTTATCAATGTCAGTCAATATTTCAAGTAATTTTTTTTTTTATATTTATATAATAGAAAATTATGAATATTTAAGTGTAAAGTAGAGCTTTAAATTACTTCTATTTCAAGGTTAAATTCTACGTAATTAATTACCGTATGACCTAATTATAATTTATTCACAATAAAAGCTTGCCATTAATTTCAAAACAATTATGAATCGGTAGGTATAGAGGTATTACAGCTGAAACATGACTGAAGCGAAAGGGTTATGTTGGAAGTTGGAAGGTCGTAATTTTCACCTAAACAAGTAAAACTCGCTAATAGGTTTGACGGTTATGGCTCAACTATGTTACACATTTAGTTCGAAACCGTATCGCAGTTATGAAATGAGCGAAAAAATTCATTGACTACCGATTGTTACAGGCATGCTAATTCGAACGAAATATTGCAACTGTTTCGACATTAACTAACAGTTTAACATATTTATCGAATTTTGTTTTTTTATTGTGTTTTGTTTTCGACAAAATGAAATTTGATTTCTAATTTTGTTAAAAACATTTTTAGGTTTTACAGTTATATTTCAATCAATAATAATTATTTTGCGTCTAGATAACTAAAATTATAATTGAATTGGTTTTACTATCCAATAATATGATTTTTATTTTACAAATATTTGGGTCACATTATTTATTTAAAAAAAATACATATTCTAACAATAAATTTATGGCAATATTAATTTATTACACATTTTTCACCACGAATACCTACCTAATAGAAAACCTAACATTTCAACTGACAAAACTACCTATTGTTTTTAAACGTATGGCTAAAACCTGTTATTCCAAAGACAATAATAAATTAATATTTCCCGAGACAGCACTCATCTTAAAATCAAAATAATCTGTCAGCCGGTACGAGCTCGCCTAATCACAGCTTTCTTCGACTGTCACCGGAGAGAGCGCAACCGCTATTTTATATAAAGAAAGTTCATATCTCTGTATACGAATCGTCATTAAAAAAATAGACTTACCGTATAAATGCCAAACAAAACACAATCACAATATAATTGGCACAAGAAAGTCCGCAAGTTCACAGTTCACAGGTGTAGCAGCGCGCGATCTTGACGCGGTGTACGATTCGAAGTTCTAAGTTCGTTCTCGGCCAGTGTCGTAGTTGCACTGAGCGTTCTTAACGGAAGAGCAGTGCGTGGTTGCGCCCGCGCACGCTCACCTAAAAGTAAAACCAAAAACGCGCGCGTACGCCGCGGCGCGTAAATCAGTAAGATATCACTGCCAATCTAACACCCTACACAATGCGTCGTATGCGCAGCCAATATTAAGGTTAAGGATAGAAATGAACGATTAACAAAACTGTTATGGGCATATTTTTTACGTAAATCAATTCGATATAGCGTGTCTAAATAGCGTGACTCGATTTTAACGCTAATTGAGTTTCAGTAAGATACAATTGGAGCGTGAGACTGTATCTCAATAGTTAGAACTCTTAATTAGTAAGAAGATGTTCAAAGATGAGTGCTTGTGAAAGATGCATTGTATGTTATAATTACATGACGTGTGTGATATCACTGTGACTGTAATAAAAATGATAAACAAACTTAATATTTTCCAAATAAAGTTTAAATTTATCTAAACGACCTGTGAAAATCAGTCGATGATGAAGATCGTCTCCAGAACAAAACATAGTGTCTTCTTAGTCGTCCAAAGCTGATGAGACAAATGACAATAAAATCCATTTAGATGTAGGTCGTGATTGTAGACGCGAGGATACGTGCACTGTCAGAGCGCTCAGCTAAAGTACTGGGCGACTGGGGTAAACATTATATCAAAGGATAGGTGCAGAGGCGTTCGCAGTCGTGCGCCAAGCTAAGGAAATCCTTACAAAGAACTGTAATAAGTATACGTCTGTTACGTCTGCTTATGTATTTTCTTGCTGCAGTTCTAAGATCAACGTATGATTCATTAAAGATCAATGTCGATTAGGTTTAAATCACAATGATGGAATTTTAATTAGCAATAAATTAATAAGTGAACACAAGATTTCATATTTGTGATATACGTAAATTACAAGATGTACGAACGTGAACGAGGCGAAAGGAGTATGTAAGGATCGTAGCAGGTGGCGTTATGTGGTTTCTGCCTACACCCACGGGAAAAAGGCGTGAGCTTATGCATGTATGTACGTAAATTACAAGAAGGTATGTTAAATTTTTTTTGCTGTTTATTTACTACTCCGCTGTTATTTTCTGATTAATTTCATTACGGGAATCAGAACAGGCGAATTATTACTTCAGAACTCTTCGAGCTTTATAGCCTCAGCAGCTGGTGGTGGCCGCTGTTGATTTTAGCTTTCAGGAGTTGCAGTGATTTGAAATAGTGTGAGTAGTCTGTCATCCTATTGCCAACTGCTACAACTATAGAAGACATAACACTAAGTAGATATATTTTGAGACTGCCTCGTTAGCCTAGTAGTCATCCCAGGTCGAGCAAAGTGTTATTGGGTTTTTCTATGAAATGCTCAGTAGCAGCTCGGAGTTAGGATTTGTGCCCGGTTAATGGCAATAGGCTCGCCCCCTATAACATGGGACCTAACATACCGGCGAACTGTGGGTGTACATGAGTACACCTCTGCCTAACCCTTCGGGGAATACCGGCGTGATAGTACGTATGTAGAAAGATTTTGAGCCATACCCGACGTACGTACTCTAAATTTTCTTGATGTTACCTAACTATAAATAGCAGCAATCAATGTATAATGGACACTTATATTCCATGCGCAAGATGTGTAACATAAATATTACAAGAGTAACGTAATAAAAATTACGTACACCAAGACAATATTGTCACCACATCGAAGTGCCTATGCTGTGGTAACGATCTACTTGCAACACCAAACCGTTTTGGACTCGTGTGTGAAGAAATTGAAACTAGTACGTTTAATATCGATTACTTGAACAATTCTGGCTGTTATAAAGTCTACGTGAACATATTTCTGAACGTAATCGATCAGTTGTGCAAATCGGTGCGTAGAAAATATGTTTTTGATTGCTTATTTCTAACTATTGTCGATCTAATGAAAGTTTTACTCCACTCAATCGGTAGGTATTTCAGACCGAAAACAATTCTTTTGAAATATTTGCTTAGGCAGTACCTACCTACAATAATTTTCTAAAATACCATTTGAAATTCAGCCGTACATTATATAGGATGTCTGAATCGCTTGAGAGTAAAAAAAACACAGTACCTACCCATTTTTGTACCCAAATATTCATTTGCATATTTTTATTTGACAACTCGTTGAAAACCTGGAAGGAAAAGTTTTTTTATTAACTTTTTCCAGGGAATTTTAATAGAAAGGAAAATAATGTTGGTGGAGAGATAATCTTGCATTTAAAATCGTCAAAAACACACTAGATATTAATAAAACGGTATCAAATAGTCGCAGTTAGGAAAATAATGTATTCAGAGAAAAAAAAAGTCATTTTTTGATATGTAGGTACAAATTATTATGTTCTCGTATGTCAATGTGTACCAGTGTTCTCTTTTTAAATTTTTCTAATTTTTCATAGTAGAATGCTTGTTGAACATGCTTTTAATTGTTTTGTTTGAGTTCCAATATCTTTTCTTTTTTAAAAAGGTGATACACACTTATATAGACTATTATTTTTGTCTATTAACATTTAAAGTTTAATTGTTTTCTCCATTGCGAAAACAATTGAATTTTATGAGGCAATAACTAGACACACACACATACCATCACGCCCGAATTTCCCGAAGGGTTAGGCAGAGGTGTACCAATGGGAACCCACAGTTCGCCGGTATGTTTAGTTCCCATGTAATAGGGGGCGAGCCTATTGCCAATAACCGGGCACAAAAACAATAACTAGATAACTAACAATAAAGCGCGACTGCTACGCTAGAGGTCTTGGATTCGATTCCCAGGTCGAGCAAAAAGTGTTATTGGGTTTTTCTATGAAATTCTCAGTAGCAGCTCGGAGTTAGGATTTGTGCCCGGTCAATGGCAATAGGCTCGCCCCCTACTACATGGGACATAAACATACCGGCGAACTGTGGGTGTACATAGTTACACCTCTGCCTATCCCTTCGGGGAATACAGGCGTGATGGTAACAATAACAACTAATGCAATAACTAGATTCAACTATAATTGGTGTACTTACTACCTAGATTGAGAATAAATAGGTAATAATTGCAACCGACTAGTCTACAATTGATTACAATGGTTTGGAAACATCTGAGAAAGATTTTTACAGAATGTAGCAAATTGATTGTACAGACAGCGTCGTCCATTGGTTACCCCTCTTGCATTAAAATTTGATCGAAATGGGGGTTACCAGTTGATGACGCTGTCTGTACTTTAACATTTCAAGGTTATACATATTTTCGTAAAAATAAAATAATTGTTATTTCTTTTTTAATTATGTAATCTTATTTAATAGTTACATTCAATGAGTCAATAGTGTTACTATTATAATAATCACTAATTACGTAATGATAATTATTTAGTTTCTTTTATATATAAGTACTTACCTATTAAAAAGTAATTAATTTGATTTCCTGAACCATGCTTAAATAAAACTTTCACTGCTGTTCGTGCTTGATTTAAAAAAAATTGGGACGTCATTTTGTCTCATAAATCCAAACGTGCTTTAAAATGGATTATTAATTCGCTATGGTTAGTGGTCACCATGACAAGTTATGTCATTGGTGGTCAATGTTTGCAATATGACCAATGGCTTTTTTTCCGATGGGAAATCATCCAATACCTTCTCCTGCCCTGGGCGGGGCGGGAGGGAGTGTCAGACTTTTACTGACTAAAACCCACCCATGTTCCTTCTTGTGCCCTTTGCGTTCCGGGGGCGCGGGATCTCTTTCGAACAACCCGCAGCCCCGGCAGGCATGGCGCAGAGTGGCCCCTTCTGATGTTTGCTGACATCTCTTTGAGGCGCGAGTGGAACACGAACGCGCCGTCGATACGGTACCAATGGCTAACATTGGTTTTAAAATATAAGTGCGTTTAGTCAGTTCTTTATTCTATTTTTACATTTACCAATATTACTTATAAGATTTGTTTAGTATTTCATTTTTATTTTTGAACGTTTTCCATTCAATTTGCGTACAAAATTGAAGAGAAATAGCTGTTTACAGCGCGTCACTAAATAGCGGTTACAGTCGATTGCCTGATAGAAAAAGTTTGAAAATATCTGTTTGGTTTTCCTAGGTTTTGCCATCGTAAAACATCTTGGAATACATCTCGCAGTTGTAGTGTGACAAGATAACTCGAATCACTTAATTTTTAAAAAGAAATATGAAATCTTTACTTATATTATAAAGCTGAAATTTGTTTGTTTGGTTGAACGCGATAATCTCAGGAACTACTGGTTAGAATTGAAAAATATTATTGTGTTGGATAGTTCATTTATCGAGGAAGGCTGTAGGCTATATAACATTACGCTACGACCAACAGGTGCGGAGCAGTAACCACAGTCGTAACATGTGAGTGAAAAAACTACGCGGACGAAGTCGCGAGCAGAAGCTACTCTTCTATAAGCATAAAAAATGTGAAAATTATGTTAAAATAATTTTAATATTGTTTGTTTTAAGTGCTTAAGTAGCGAGAACCACTTATGGACCAAAATTCAACTTTTCACTGTTCGTAATGCTAATTTAACTAGTTTGACCCGGAAAATAGAACTACACTGCCGCCCGTGAATTTAGGTTAGCTAAAATTTTAGAAGGTTACTGGTATAGTAGTCCCCACGAGTCGTGAGCACAAATGTCAAGTTAATTTTTTGATTTTTGGGTTCCTTTCAAGGTATTTTTGAAGCCGAAAACCGTAAAATTAACTTGACATTTGTGCTCACGACTCGTGGGGACTAATTTAAGTGTTTTAGCTGAATACATTTGGACGCAATTGGACCGTGGATTACTTAATACATTTTGTGGTAAACGTATACTGTAAACTGCCTCGTTGGCCTAGTGGTCCTAAGCGCAACTGCTACACTAGAGGTCTTGGGTTCGATTCATAGTCGAGCAAAGTGTTATTGGGTTTTTCTATGAAATTCTCAGTAGCAGCTCGGAGTTAGGATTTGAGTCCTGTTAATGGCTAAATCCTCGCCCAATATTACATGAGAACACATACTGGCGAACTGCAGGTGTACACCTCTGCCTAGTACGCGGTAGGTCTCAGTATTAATCTGAGAAAATTTAACAACTTTTCTAAAAGTGACAAAAGCTACCTTCCTATCTATACAAGAAGAAAAGCAATTGGATACAGCCAAGGTAGATAATGATTACATCGATTTGGATGTGTATGAGATAGTCTAGATTGGCCGAATGTATTAAAGTTAAGGCGATTAAAAACAGAGGAGATATATTTTGCAAAGAGAGAACTTTGTCAGTAATTGGACGCTAAAAAGAATCCAGTATAAACAAGCCTTAAATAAGTTACTATTAAAAAGAAAGTCGGTAACGACCACCGATGACAAACACGAACAAGTTTTCAAACAACAATTATTATTATGATAAGCGGTTTACAAATACAAATCACTTATGAATAGATATCTGTTTATTTAATCTAATATTATGGCCTACCTACTGTCAGTTATGTGTTGATATCTCTGTAGCTTTGCTACTCTCACAACCTTAATTAAGTTGGTAGGTATGGAGATAGGAGAGGAAAGTGGAGGGAGTCAGTGATATAATGACGGTTAATTAATTAATTATTTGAACTTAAAATATCACGACCAAACCCTGTACTGTTGCATGAACTCGTAAGTATAATGTTTTGTGTGCATTAAGAAAATAATCACAATTATTTTAATTTGATTTTACGTAAGACGGGGAACTTACTTAAAATCCAAATAAAATTGTCGATTACAAAATAACCTATACAATAGGTGACTAAAAGAGTTATGAATAAAAATGTGGATGGATGGATGGAGAGGAAGAGGGACGCCAAAGAAAAGATGGATAGATTGTGTGAAGAATGATTTGAAAGAGAAGGGATGGATTAGTGATGGAGGACGGAATGGAGGAATAAAACGTGTTTAGCCGACTCCAAGTAACATGGAGCACAAAGTGACATGGGATAAAGGCAGGGTGATGAGGTACAAACATATGGGGGAACAAAAAAAAATTTGAGCCGTCACGGGACACCTGGCAGATGTGAGCTTTGAAATTATTTTGTACAAGTAATATGCATAAAATAACAGATTACGACAGAACTAAATATGGCATAATGTAAATATAAAACATTACGATTTTTTCCAGAAAATAATGACTGTTTATTTAATAAATTTACGCCAGCAATGTGTTTTATGTGCGGCTATAGATGTTTCATATCAATAAATGGGCGATTCTTAGGATGTACTCTAGAGGCTCTGGGTGAATGAGCCGAATACAAACTCATTTAAGTATGAGATACATGCTGATACGGCTGTCAACAAACCTTAAAATTAGATATTAAAAATAATATATTCCTTATTAATAATTGAATACATGAACTTAAATATTCATAATGTGTTTCATCCATAGTATTGATACATGGACTCCTCCACCTCTACATTATCCATACATGATATAATTTACGTGGTGTGATAATTCATAGAGATGACGTTATAATATCCACAGCCTGCCTTAAAAATATAAGTTATAACCAGAAAACTTTAGGCAGTTATTTAAGAATAGTCTTACAACAATTTAAAATACACAAAACATTTTCATGGCCGAAAAGTTTTTCAAAAGAGCTGGAAGTTGGCTATGATTTATCACTCTAAATTGATTTAATGACTAACAGACGACAAGGCGGTGGCACCAACAGTCTCTCGACCGGAGTTTCGAAACTTTTACCTTACCGATAATAAATGAAGCAAGTTATGACAGTTGGGATGAAATCGTGACCGTTTGTGCGTGCTGTCAACGACTTCAGCTATGCCGACAGTCTGAACAAAGCAATTAGTGGCGAGTGGTATTAATATTGTAAATGAAGTTGATGTTATCGGTGAAGGGGCACCGGTGTTTAATACAAAAGATTGTGAAACTAAGTTTTTATCGCAACCAACAATAAGTGAAAATAATATTTTTACTTTCTTAACAAAAAACATCATTCTAATTGATAAAATTATATTTATAACAAAATTATATTATGTTGGATATCTATGAACAAATAAAGAATCTTGTTGAAAAAATAATTCCAAAACTCATCATCTCTTTGAAATTGCTTTGTGAGAAAGTCAAAAGCCCAGCAATTACCCACATTGTTACATACCTTCTAGAAGAATAAATTACGTTGAACTCGATAGATGGCGTTACTCGTTGCTTTCCGTGTGGATTTACCATTAACAAAAAATAAATACAATAAACATAATAGTATATTTGAACATGGCATAATGAACAAGGAAAATGAATGCATGAATGATAAAGTCAATCAAGACTGTCTGTTAATTAAAGTTGAATTAAAGTTCTACCAGATTTGCTTGTATGCGAATTGCTCCGTTTTTTTTTTTTTTTTTTTGGTGGGTGGGAAATCATCAAATAACTTCTCCCGCCCTGGGCGGGGCGGGAGGGAGTGTCAGACTTTTACTGACTAAAACCCACCCATGTTCCTTCTTGTGCCCTTTGTGTTCCGGGGGCGCGGTATCTCTTGCGAACAACCCGCAACCCCGGCAGGCATCGGCCCTCAGTGGCCCCTTCCTTTTGCTGACATCTCTTTGAGGCGCGCGTGGAACACGAACGCGCCGTCGACACGGCCTATCGTTATGCAACGTAAGGACGGTGAGCTACACATTGCTCACCGTCCACAGGCCAGTATCTACGGTGGCCGGGAGTCGTCTCGCGGCTCCCGACGTCCGGAGCGTCTACCGCGGCGGCTGGGCTCTCCAGCCACTCCTCAAAGAGGGGACTTACCGCCTCTATTAAGGCGTGCCCAGCACGAGGTTGCGACAGTCGCTGTCTCCATGTCGCCATGAGATCGAGCCGGAGGTCGGCCCGCCGAGCGGCAATTTGCCGCGGTGGCGGACTCTCCCCCCGGCCTAGTACCTCCACGCGCCACTTGTGCAGGCGCGCGAGGACCAGCGCCTCCAGATCCCACGGCGGCAATCCGGCAAGGAGGCTCGCCGCCTCCCCCGAGATCGTGCGGTATCCTCGGATGACCCTTATGGCGATCACCCGTTGGGACGCAATGAGGTAGTGGGCGGCAAGTCGCCTTAACCCCTGCGCCCACACCGGGGCCCCGTAAAGGGCCATCGACCGCACGACTCCCGCGTAGAGCCTCCGGCAGGAGGCGTTTGGTCCCCCCAGGTTGGGTAGGAGCCGCCTAAAGGCAGCCCCGGCCCGTTCCAGTTTGGGGGCCAAACGTCAGAAATGCTCCGCGAAGTTCCACCGGCTGTCGAGGACGAGTCCCAGGTACTTCATCGTCGACCCGACGCCGATGTGAACCCCTCCTACCGTTAGTTGGGATCCCGACGGTGGCCTATTCCGAGGCCCATGAAAACACATGGCCTCAGATTTGTGCAAGGCCACCTCGAGACCCAACCGCCGGATCCTCTCAACGACTATCGCAACCCCGCGTGTCATTAAGTCGGCCGCCGCCTCGTGCGACCTTCCCTGCGCCCAGACCAGCGTGTCGTCGGCGTAGCATACTACGCCGACGCCCTCAGGGAGGTCGGCTCGCAGCACCCAGTCGTATCCGATGTTCCACAGGAGCGGCCCCAGAACCGACCCCTGTGGGACACCGCACGACATCTCTCGCCGGTTCCATTCTCCTGTGCGACCAGGGTAAATCACGGCCCTATCCGTCAGATAGGCCCCGACAACTCGACGGAGGTAGGTCGGCATCCGGTGGTACCGGAGTGCCTCCCTAATGCAACTCCAGGGCAGGGTGTTGAAGGCATTGGCGATGTCAAGAGACACCGCCAAGACGACCCCGCCCCGGGCCACTGCATCCCCCGTCGATAGGGCTCTCACGCGCATGATGGCGTCCACCGTAGAGCGCCCCCTGCGGAAACCAAATTGGTTGTCCGCAAGGTCCGGCCCCATCCCCACTAGGTGCCCGACGAGGCGGCCCGCAATCACTCTCTCAAAGAGCTTTGCCACCTCGTCGAGCAACACGATGGGCCGGTATGCGGACGGCGAGTCCGCAGGGCGCCCCGGCGAATTGCTCCGTTGGACTTATGCTCTCGAGCGCGACTGTTAAGTATGGAGTCTGCTTAAAGTAAGGATTTTTTTACATAACATACCATCGCGCCTGTAGTATTCCCCGAAGGGTTAGGCAGAGGTGTAACAATGTACACCCACAGTTCGCCGGTATGTTTAGGTCCCATGTAATAGGGGGCGAGCCTATTTCCATTAACCGGGCACAAATCCTAACTTCGAGCTGCTACTGAGAATTTCATAGAAAAACCCAATAACACTTTTTGCTCGACCTGGTAATCGAACCTAAGACCTCTAGCGTAGCAGTCACGCTTAGGACCATTTGGTTACCGAGGCATTTTTTTAGTAGATTAAATTGAAGAAAATCAATTACTTTAATGGTCTTATATATTAGCGTTTATAAGCCTTATAGTTTGGCGGAATTTGAAGTTTCTCACCTCGATAATTAGCAAAATCATCAATAGCTTGACATCATCCACTTCTTCTTTTTGTTTCGTTTATACATCTACAATAATTTTAACTATTTGGGCCCAGTAGCTATCATGGTTATTGCTGGGTCAGAGACGTTGCATAGGTTGTCAAGGGTGCAGGTGGACAGGCACAGGAACGGGGTATTCTTTTGCCCTTTTATGGTAAACAAGCCCACGGCCCACCTAATATTAAGTGGTCACCGCTACCTATAGACATCTGCAATATCTGAGGCCTTGGAAATGCGTTGCGCTCTCAGAGACAAAGTTGAAATGTCTTATGTGCCTGTAATTAGACCGGCACCCATTCCCGGCAGCAGAAATAGGTATGGTGGTAGTACTTCCTCGGACGAGCTCCGATTGAGATACTCCAGCTTATAGTCTGATCAGGAGCTCCGAAATTGCGATGGATGTGATGGGTATGATGTTCCATTTTGCCAAACTCGCCTCCCTAGTTAATATCTAAGGTAATTTATTGCTGACCAATCGGGCAATTCCTGTCAATGTTGACGTTTTAGGCTTGACGAGACACGTCATATAACTATTGTTTGGATCTCAAAACGGGAAAAGGGAATTGTAAACCAACTGTAATAACAATTGCTTAAGTCATTATTTTCCTCATCATTGGTATTACCAATTAGCGTTATGTGTTACTGTCGTATATTGGCATGGTAATACCTAATAAATTAAAATAATCATTAATAATGATTATTTATATATTATTATATAGCATCATCATTAACAGTGTTTTTAACTGCCTTGTTGGCTTAGTGTTCCTAAAGGCGACGGGTACGCTAGAGGGTTTGGAGCAGCTCGTAGTTAGGATTTTTTCCCGGTTAATGGCAATGGGCTCGCCCCTTATTACATAGGACCTAAACATACCGGAGAACTGTGGGTGTACATTGGTATACCTCTGCCTAACCCTTTGGGGAATACAGGCGTGATGGTATGTTATGTTATGGTAAACTTCTGTCCTACATTTAGCTTATGTTGGAGCCCCTGCAGCCTGTAATACAGGATTATCCTAGTACAGGCATCTAACACTATTTTATCTACATTGAAAATTTTAAATTCAAGATGTATTTTATCTTTTGAAATTCTGAGAATAGATTTATTTATTTATTTAAAGATTTATTTACAAAAGATCACTGTAATCCAGTTGTGATGTAGACACAAACGGGCATCGCCCAGACTTCAGTCTGGGCACACCACCAGGACAATCCGTATTACCAAATACTTGGGCCCCTTGATTGTTGATTTCACGAGACATGTGTGCCGTAAGCACTACGTCATAGAGGTACAGCAACACGTCCTCAGGAGTAGCTCCCTCCAGTATTCTGGGGACTGGGTCATAGCGACTGGAGGCAGAAGAATCGGCTACACCAGTGCAGATTGCGATTAAGAAGAGAACTGCTTTCATTGTGAGCATTCTGAAAAATATTTTAATTAAAATTAAATAATATTTAAACTGTGATTTCATTGTTAACTGCCTCGTTAGCCTAGTGGTCCTAAGCGCGACTGCTACGCTATAGGTCTTGGGTTCGATTCCCAGGTGGAGCAAAAAGTGTTATTGGGTTTTTCTACGAAATTCTCAGTAGCAGCTCGGAGTTAGGATTTGTGCCCGGTTAATGGCAATAGGCTCGAATCCTATTACATGGGACATAAAACCATACCGGCGAACTGCGGGTGTACATTGTTACACCTCTGCCTAACCCTTCGGGGAATATGGGCGTGATGGTATGTGATGGTATGGTATTTTACTGTTTTCCAAAGTTATTTATTTGCATTCACTTTGATTACGCATCAGTTAAAAAAGTGACTCATTCTATTTACCTATGAGTATTTGTATATTTTAAATGTTTAAAAGTTATGATGAAAAAAATATTACAAGATATTTTTTTTTTGTGAAGAGCCATGTATTTACATGTAAATAACAAAGGAAAAATAAATAACTGACCGTGGGGCTCGAGTCACAAAACCGCATTCAGGAAAATAATAATAAATATAATGTCTAAATATAACTTTACATTCAATTTCGGAAACAAATAAAGAAACCCCATTTTAGAAAAATATCAAAACGAATCATTACCTGCTAAATGAATCCTCAGACCACATTAGAAAATGTTGTATCTTGAAGAAATATTGAGTATGTCTATAACTCTTGCAAATCGCAGTTTCTTTTAGTGACGTTGTCACTAGACGATACACAACATACTAATAATTAAACTAAAGGTAATTAGGTATCTGCCGCTCCTTAAGGAAGTTTGAACGTCTATACTAAATGACGTAGGTAACTTACTGTTCCATAGTTGATTGTGTCAGTACTAGTCACTTCAGAATATGATTATTGCCGTTTGTTCAAAATATACGATTGGCTGTTGTGTTGCGATTCCCGTTCTGAACAAATCTCAAATCTTTATTGCAATCCAAAATGTGAACATACAGGTGGTGGGTGTTAATAATTAGAAACAATTATGGACCCTGTCGGGCACAGCAAAATAATAAGTAAGGAGAGAGGAACAGCGCTATCATATTTTATTTATAGGGTAATATTTAATAATAGGTATATATCTTTATCACTTATTTATTTTGTTATTATAATATGTCTAAATATTAAGACTATATTATATATATATTTTATTTTAAGTTAGGTTGGATATTTTTAATATTTGTTTATTTTCACTTGAGTATTTTATATTGCAATTTATTTGTTTTATTGTTTTGTTCAAAATATTTATATGGTCTTTATGTAGTTGTTCCGGGTCTGGTTGTTTGTGGTTTTCTGGATATGTGAGTTTATAAACCTACGATATAGAAGAAATTCTTAGTGAGGGCCAAAAATTAAAAAAAAGCATCTACCTATTCATCGAAATATTAAGTTTGTAAGGGTGATGATAATACTCCAAATCGAATTTCGGTCACGGTAGTCAATCTCAATGGCCATTAGCAGGAGTATTTTTTTTTTACCGATTGGAAATCATCAAATGACTTCCCCCGCCCTGGGAAAGCGGAAAGGAGTGTCAGACTTGTACTGACTAAAACCCATCCATGTTCCTTCTTGTGCCCTTTGCGTTCCGGAGGCGCGGTATCTCTTACGTACAACTCGCAGCCCCGGCATTAGCAGGAGTATACGTGCACATGATGTGTGTATGTGCACAAAACAATTTATACGTTTCAATGTGATCATTTTTCTTTTGTGTGCACCCTGGTATCACATACGCCAACATTTTCATAGAACTTTTAATTAAAATAAATCGTATTACTAAGTATAAAATCATTTTATTTCCCATTATTTACGATGTTTCATCTGGAAACGACTTTTCAATACATTTCAAAACCTTAACCTACTTCTATATAGATATAGATTCTTCTATATAGAGATACCAGTTCCATGATATTAATATAAAAGATCTAAATATTCTGGGTCTAGAGTTTTTACAGTTGGACAACTTCCAGACATAAGTCTGGACTGACCACCAGGACATTTCAGATTATTAAACACTGCCCCCCCTGCGTTGTTCTCCTCTTTGGACAAGTGTGAAGCGAGTACTACGTCGTAGAGGTATAACAAGACGTCCACCGGAGCAGCTTCATCTAAAATTTTAGGGACTGGGCCTTTTAGATTGAGGTCAGGTGAGTAGCCGGCAGCAGTGGAGATAGCAATTAGGAAGATAACCACTCTCATTTTGGGTATTACTGAAAAAAAATATTTAAAATAATTTTCTATTCAAAGGCTTGCAATGAATACATAGCTGTAATAGCCAATCCGCAAGAGCACTGCCATCTCTGTATGGGAAAAGGTCTTTGGCCTGTAGTGGGACAATAATAGGCTGTTACTATAATTATTATTATTTGGATGAAAAATACAGTCAACGAAATCATAGTGTTGCTACATGTGGACAAAATAAATCGATAATAGGGCAAAACCGGGAAATGCATATATATTTTTAGGAGACCTATACAATTAGATAAATTAAAACTGAACGTTACCTATTAATCCTTAGTTTTCACAAAGAAAAAGGCTTGAGTTGTGAAGGTTGGCTCAATTATTGCAATTTGCTATTTTCCCGGTTACTTGGTTAGTCTGGTATGATTTACGTCAACACTGATAGACGATTGACCATTTACTAATACAACATTGTTACTAAGACCTACACACTTACGGAGTTTCATAGAAGGAAAATATGTATTTAAAGTACAAATTACATAAATGTGAAGTTTCAGTTATTGGTAGGTAGGTCCGATGTGAAGTTAGTCATGTAAGGAAATGTGACTCAGACTAGTGCACCAAGCCAAGGATTCTAGGGGCCTTCCACCTTCTCAAAATAGTATTAAATTAATATTACTTTGCCTAGCGCTTTGTTGGAGTTTCAAATCTCGATGCTGAGCCGATCGTTAAAAATTCAGCAGTGCACAAGGCAAAGTCATATTAACTTAATACTCTTTTAAGAGGGTGGAAGGCGCCTGTACCTGGGAAACATAAATACTCTTCCATTTTCAAACTTACATATGAACGGTTTCTGCTGATTTAAAACTGTAGGGACATTCTTTCTGCCGGGGCTGCGGGTTGTTCGCAAGAGATACCGCGCCCCCGGAACGCAAAGGGCACAAGAAGGAACATGGGTGGGTTTTAGTCAGTAAAAGTCTGACACTCCCTCCCGCCCCGCCCAGGGCGGGAGAAGTTATTTGATGATCTCACCCCCCCCCCCCCCCAAAAAAAGTGACATTCTTTTATTTTTGTTTTAATGTTTACACATAAACCTTTATCAACCCTAATTATTTCTTATCTTTCGTTCTGTAAACTTCGGAGATTTTTCTTCGAAAACATTTTTTGGACATTATTGTTCATTATATTATGTCAAAAACTGTGTCGTTTACTTAGAACTAAAAATTTACAAAAATATGCCTAGAAAAGTCCGAATAAAGTTCTTTCATAGACTATTTGGTATCTTAATCTCACTTTGTTTTAACACCTTACTTCTGTTGTTGGTTTGTTCTAGTTCTTCGAAAACATATTAACCCTTCTCCTATTTTTCGGAGAAGTTATATTTAAAGCTGATTCATTGTTAAATCTATACTTAATATATGTTTGGGATGTGCAATGAGCCAGTATTTCTGGTTAGTAATGAATAACAGTTGACTTAAAATTATATACAAAGTGTTTACATCGAAATAATCATGTATCATATTTGCAAGCCACGTACACATTTCCTTAGTTTTGCTTTGAATATTGAACACTAAACCTAATCGTCCGGCAAATCTATAAACAATTGTTCCTCTTCAACCAATATTATTTCTCTTTCCATTTTAAATCTTAATATAACAAGTCATAATCGGGCGCCTCTGTTACGGGGGCACATCTACCAGACTCCAGCATGGGCATACCACCAGGACAAGAATGATTAATTAAAATTTGAGCCCCCTGATTGTTTCTGAATGGGGACATGTGTGACATAAGGACTACGTCATAGAGGTACATCAACACGTCCGCAGGTGTAGCTTCCCCCAGTATTCTGGGGACTGGGTCTTTGCGACTGGAGAGAGGCGAGTCGGCTACAGCAGTGGCGATTGCGATTAGAAAGATGATCGCCTTCATCGTGTTCTGTTCCTGAATAAAAAGAATAAAAAAAATAATGCAAACCAGTCGTACGCAAAACCTATTTTTTTGGAGATAGACCGTAGTTTATCAATTTGTACATATACATTCTTTCTTTTTTCCCATTTTGAAAAAAAATTGCCCCATACCACTGGAATTGCTGATGTATCGTGGGTGCGAATTTTATTTTTGATAAATATCACTATTTGTGGTGTAGCACGAAATGTGACGCATTCTAAGTAATGTGTATGCAATAGACATTTACTTGCGCCACGAGCCTTATTAAAAGATTTAAAACCTTAATTCATATATATTTTTTTTAAACTTTGCTCCACACTAAGAATTTCTCCTGTATCGTGGGCGCGTTTACAAATATATAAACACACATACACAAACAGCCAGACCCGAAACAACTATCTGTAGGCCATACAAATATTTGTTCCGTTCGGGAATCGAACCCGCGACATGCAGCGCAGTAGCCAATCGCTCAGCCACTGCGCCAACCGTGCCGTCAAAATACTTCAACCTTCAATATTTTCGCAAGTAGACAGTTTTCAAGTATGGTAAGAACAAAAAAAAAGTCTTAAGACAAAGAATAACGTGTAACTTTTAACTTCTTTGTATGTTTTTTTTGACTTGTCACATTATTAAACACACACTCAGAATATAAACATAAGCTCAGTAAATAGTAGAAAATACTTTTCAGTTTTAAGAATTCTAAATTCACGTTCGCTTTTATCGGATAAATAAAACAGAATATTACCTAAAAAAATCCCTTGTGATCACAAACAAACAGTTTTTTTTATATAATAATGCACACTTTTGAACAGAGTTCGTATTGGTTTACGTTGTGATCGGACGACAAATAATACACAAATAATACCTATAGTTATGTACAAAGAAACAAAACAGATGAGTTGAAGGAAAATGTACGGGAATAACCAGTAGGTACTATAGTGAGTATGCTATGACTATGCAACATTATATCACCACTTATTTATTATTGGCATTATAAATTAGAGGGTAATAAAACATATTTACCGTCACGCCTGTGTTTCTCGAAGGGTTAGGTAGAGGTGTACCAATGTATACCCACATTTCGCTGGCATGTTTAGATCCCTTGTAATAGGGAGCAAGCCTATTGCCATTAACCGGGCACAAGTTTCATAGAAAAACCCAATAACTCTTTCCTCGACCTGGGAATCGAACCCAAGACCTCTAGCGCAGCTGTTGATCAGAAGGTTATGTTTACAAATATACAAGTGTTTGCCTCCTGTTCCTACAGGAGCCTTAACGCCGTATTGTTTTTATTTTATGCGGGCTCTAGTCTAGAACTATCATGAATGAGAAAAATATCGGCCTAGGGTCGGACACGCACAAAGGGTCCCATACTAGGTACAATATGTTACACTACATCCAATAATACACAATCCTTGTTCTTTGACGAGTTCTTTTATTACCATTTTGTACAAAACCCTAAAACTGTAAAGTCTTGTCATCAAAATAGGTACATAAAGTAAGTATATCGAAAAAATTAAACACAGTGGTAAGGTAATATTAATTTATTTATATAATTTAAATAAAAAAATTAAAATATTATATTCAAAGCTTGTTTGTAACATGGTGATTATTTGTTTTATTTAAATATAAATTGAACGATAAATGAATTGGTATATTTATATGTAAATGTATAGTTTACCAGTTCCAGGGGTGGACTGAGATTGTCAGGGTAACTAAATAATATACTAACTATATTTGTATGTTAGTTAAAATTGTATAAATAACTAAGTTCTCAAGTAGCTAGCTTAACTTACGAGGCCGTTTTGTATTTTTACCTATGGGGTCTCCAGCTAACTACAAACAGCCTCTTAGCCTTGATTAGGAGAACTATTCGTGATTTGGCAGCCCCCCAGGACCGGGGTACCGCGGCGGGCCGCCCCTTCTTTATTACGCCACCAATCATTTCTCTTTTATTTGAATAACGTACTAGGTGAACTCGTTACAATGACGGTTTAGATTCGATTTTTAAATCTTAATAATCGTCATACAAAACCGATAAATCCGGCTTTTCTGTTACATCCGCACATCGGCCAGACTTATGTCGTTTCATATTACCAGCACATAAGTTTCTATAAAATATACCCCCTTGACTGTTGGTGTACTCAAACATGTGTGACGTAAGCACTACGTCATAGAGGTAAAGTAACACGTCCTTAGGACTAGCTCCCTCCAGTATTGTGGGGACTGGATCGTTCTGACTGGAGAGAGGTGACTGGGCGACAGCCGTGCAGATTGCGATTACGAAAATGGTTGCTCTCATCGTCAAAACACTGCACAGCGGTGCTGGAAGTTAAAAACATAAGGTAAATATAATGGTAAAGCTGTCGCCATGAGTCGTGAGCACAAACGTTAAGTTAATTTTTGGGTTTTTTGGTTCCTTTCTGGGTTTTTAGTACGTCTGTCGGACCGATAGCGTGCAGCGTCGGGCCCAAAAACCAACTCAAAAAATAACTTAACGTTTGTGCTCTGAAAATTATGCGGGGTGTAACAAAACACATTACATAGCCGTTAACTACGTATCATATCATATCAGCCTATAGCCGTCCACTGCTGAACGTGGGCTTCCTCCAAAGAGCGTCAACCATCCCAATCCTGGGCAGCCGCATCCATTCGCTGCCCGCCACCTTCTTTCAGCAGGGCGTCCCACACTACTTTTGCCTAAATGTGGTCTCCACTCTAAGACTTGTCTGCTCCACCGTAACTGTCTGTCCGTCTGCAGACAAGAACAGCCCACTGCCACTTCAGCGTACAAATTCTGCGAGCAATGTCGATGACTTTAATTCTCTGGCCGATGAATTCATTGCGAATTCTGTCCATTAGAGAAATTTCGAGCATTGCTCCCTTCATTGCACGTTCCACGCTACTGCGCGTATTACCTATCAAACAAGGTAACAATAGGCAAAAATGAATGCCGGAAAGATTTTTATTTTTGGTAACATCGAGGGGCAATATTTTACCATGCATTCAGTACATCATATGAGACGCTTATCGTCGCGTATTGAAAAATCTGCTATTCCTAACATTTTACATTGTACTTTTTTATGGAGCAGTTGTTTTTTTTTCCAAAAAAAAACTATTAAAAATTTAATATCTGAATCCAAGGGGCCACTCAGGGCCGATGCCTGCCGGGGGTGCGGGTTGTTCGTAAGCGATACCGCGCCCTCGGAACGCAAACGGCACAAGAAGGAACATGGATGGGTTTTAGCCCGTAAAAGTCTGACACTCCCTCCCGCCCCGCCCAGGTCGGGGGAAGTCATTTGATTATTTAAAAAAAAATGGTAAAATTGTGCCAATAAATGTCCTTCTTTCACCCTATCATATTAATTTATCTGAAACGTTATCGGGAAAGAACTTACCTCAGAACAACGTCTCAAACCTCAGTCAGAAAATGTACGTCTCGTAATTTTGGGCTTGCTTATGGCTGTAATGTATAATTATGAATAGAAAACTATGTACGAAATTTCGACTGATGTTTCGTGGCACTCATTTACTGGAAAATTTATATATTTACACACTACAAGGATAATCACTTCCTATTAACAGTTTTCGATGTGAGATTTTATGTTGAATTTTCATTTATATATAGGCTTCCGGCTGTTGCGTACTTAGGGCCAAAACACACGCTACTTTTAGCAACGGCGATCTGCGATTTCGGGTCGCAGGAAATCGCCAAAACATACGGTACGATACAGTCACGAAATTGCAGATCGCCGATGCTAAAATTAGTGCGTGTGCTTTGGTTCTTACTTAGTATTAATTGTCCTGCTGGGCTCACAAAAGCAAGGGACGGATGAGCGTGAAGAAAATCTAACGCTCAGTAGATAGCCCAGGTGGTTACTGACTAAAGTCCAAGGTTTTCCATTAGTAGTAACAACCCGAACTTTGGAAGTTGGTGCTGTGCCATCCTTATATCTCAGAAAGCAGTTGGTCCTATTGCCTGATCTCTCCCCTGCCGTGTCGAACTGCCGTCCCGTCGGACTATGAGAGTAAAGGAAGTAGAAATGCACCTGTGTTAGCGCACACAATTGTGCACCATAATATCTCCTACGAACTTGGTTAGTCGAAACTGAGATTGGCCACCGTAGCTAAAATTAAAACATATCATCACGCCTGTATTTCCCGAAGGGTAAGGCAGAGGTGTAACAATGTTCACCCACAGTTCGCCGGTATGTTTAAGTCCCATGTCATAGGGGGCGAGCCTATTGACATTAACCGGGCACGAATCCTAACTCCGAGCTGCTTCTGAGAATTTCATAGAAAAACCACATTGTGCTCGACCCGGGAATCGAACCCAAGACCGCATAGCAGTCGCTCTTAGGACCACTAGGTCGCTGAGGTAGCTAAAATTCTTATATGTAGTTAATTCATTGGTAGATATTTAACTAATAATGAATGCGCAAGTTAGCTTTAGGTTTTTCTACAGTTCATGTTAGTACCGTCATAAAGTTAACTCACAAAGGAAAAACTTAATTAAATCTACATAAACATACCATCACGCCTATATTCCCCGAAGGGTTAGGCAGAGGTGTACTAGTGTACACCCACAGTTCGCCGGTTAATTAAATCATAAAACAAATAATAATTTTAGTTTTAAATTAATTTTGGCCATGATGGAGTGAGTCAGAAAATTATTAAATATGTCTAAGGGTGTTTGTGCACTTCAAAGAATTTTACCGTCCGGCAGTCCGATTTCTTACAATTGTCAATGTTTTTCAATGATTTCTCAATGAAAGTCTATGTAAATCTGACTGCCGGACAGTAAAATTTCGTGTAGTGCACAAATGCCCTAAGTTATTTATATTTAATACTCTGATTATTAGGTATAGTAGTCACCACGAGGCGTGAGCACAAATGCCAAGTTAATGTTTTTGGGTTCCTTGCTTGGTTTCGCACGCGTACAGCGTCGAGGGCCCAAAAAACCTAGAAAGGAACGCAAAAACCTAATAATAAATAAACCAAATTAACTTGACATTTTGTGCTCACGATTCATGGCGGCTTTTATACTTATGTACAATACAATATATTCGTTGTAACTTTTTTTTCATAGCATTAAATAAGTTGCTAACATCATTATCTTGTATTGTAATCTAATTAGTAATGAAAAACAAAATAGCATCTACCTACTTCACATATAATTAAAGAAATGTATATTTAAATCCATATATATAACAATTGCCTCGGTAGCCTAGTGGTCCTAAGTCCTACGCTAGAGGTCTTTGGGTTCGATTCCCAGGTGAAGCAAAAAAGTGTTATTGGGTTTTTCTATGAAATTCTCAGTAGCAGCTCGGAGTTAAGATTTGTGCCCGGCTAATGGCAGTAGGGTCGCCCCTTATTACATGGGATCTAAATATACCGGCGAACTGTGGGTGTACATTGTTACACCTCTGCCTAACCCTTCGGGGAATACAGGCGTGATGGTATATATATTTTTTTTTATATATATAACAATTTTATTTAAATATTGTCCGCTTTTAATTTCCGATAGCATCATTAAAATGGTTAATAATAATTATACCAAAAATAGAAACTAAGTATCTGGTTTTCGGTTTTCCTGCACATAATACGCGTGGACAATATATCCATTACATTATCATTTCACTAAACATGCACGTTAAGGCGTTCGTCATGCACCTGATTTTTTCCCGGTCGTGTCGGATGGCCGTCGCCTAGATCTGCGAGAGTAACGGAAGAGACAGTGAACCTGTGTTTGTGCACGCCCTTGTACACTGTAACATAATTATCCTGCGTATTTGTTTGGTCTAGTCTAAAATTCGCTAAATGGATTAATTGGTAGATACTCGACCAATAATGAATGTACCACCAGCTCGAGTCTATAACCCGGCATAAATCCTCCGTACTGCTACTGAGGCTTTCATAGAAAAACTCAAAAGCACTGTTCGACCTGTGAATCGAAATCAACACCTCTAGCGTCGCAGACTCGCTTAGGACTACTAGGCTAACGAGGCAGTCTACACTGTACACATAATACTCATGTAAATAAGATAGATTCCTAGATAAAATACTACTAGATTCTCATTAGCAGCTCGGAGTTAGGATTTAAGCCTGGTTAATGGCACTAGGCTCGCCCCCTATTACATGGGACCTAAACATACCGGCGGACTGTGGGTGTACATTGTTACACCTCTGCCTAACCCTTCGGGGAATACAGGCGTGATGGTATGTGTATCCTAGATAAAAATCCAATTTAATCCTCTATAGTCCTTGTACAAGGACAGAAATAATTGTCGAATAATTATAGTTTACACTGACGATCGATAATAGGATGCAATTATAACATTCCTGTGTAAGGAAATAAGATACGAAATGTTATTTAATACAATTAAGAGAATTTTTGTTTGTTTATACTGAATAGGCTCCAAAACTATAAGACCAATTTAAAAAAAAAATTCACGAATATTTTATAGGATATAGATACATTGTTTTTGAGTAAAATAGGCTATATTACGCTACGGCACACGGGAGCGTAGCAGTAACCAGAGACGTAGATAACCATACCATCACGCCTGTATTCCCCGAAGGGTTAGACAGGGGTGTAACAATGTACACCCACAGTTCGCCGGTATGTTTAGGTCCCATGTAATAGGGGGCGAGCCTATTGCCATTACCCGGGCACAATTTCTAACTCCGAGCTGCTACTGAGAATTTCATAGAAAACCCAATAACACTTTTTGATCGACCTGGGAATCGAACCCAAGACCTCTAGCGTAGCAGTCGCGCTTAGGAACACTAGGCTACCGAGGCAGTTAAACGTAGACGTAGATAAACGCGGGTGAAATAAGCCTCGTGGACGAAGTCACTGGTAGTTCGCTAGTTTAACGTATTTTTCATAAACATGGGGGTGTTATCGCGTCGCGTATTCTCGTGACTATAGTTCAGGAAAGTATTTAAACATAATCGCACGATGAAACTTCACAGCACTTTTTCTATCACAGAGAAGAAATGGACAAGTTAACTATTTATTTCTTTATATTTATTGCTTTTTGTGGAAAAGGTAATCGATTTTGTAATTTTAATTGTAGTTATTTATAATTTTTATATTTTTTGTCCTGATGGCCCAGTGGCACCCGCCTCTAATACACGAGGCTGTGGGTTCGCAACCGGGCGCGGGCAAGCAGCAATGTGACTTTTTCTATTTCATAATTTACTTTCTAAGTTTATCTTGGGCATCACTGACATCGGTGAAGGAAAACATCGTGAACAATTCTGAACATATAACAAAAATAAGACTGATATCGCCAATCCTCCTTGAGCAAGCGTGGTAATCAATGCTCGTGCCTTCTCTGTATGAGAAGAGGCTTTTACCCTGCAGTGCGACAAGAATAGGCTGGTATTGTTATTTAAATGTAATTATTTACTCATTTAATAACAATGTACCGGTAGTCAAGACTATCAGTACATTATTATTATATGAGCTGTCAACCGTTAATGTACCCAAAAGATTTGCGGAATGACAACGCACTAACCAAACCAACCAAATGGTACCGAGAGACTAAGCAGACTTGACCGAAGAGACAAAGTAGAATCTAGCCCTTGTGTCACAGGAAGTGTCAACTAAACGTTTGAACATTTCTTTTAAAAGTACTCTACTTTTAACTACGTTACTCGAACTCGACGATCAGAAGGCTCCAACAACAGTTGGAAAAGGCTGATGAGAATTTAGTTTGGATTTGTTGAAAGTTTTAATTAAAAAAGTAAAGGTTTATATCTAATAATTTTTATCCCCCGATGCAAAAACGTTGGGTGTTATAAGTTTGACGTGTCTGTGTGTGTGCGTGTGTCTGTCTGTGGCATCGTAGCTCCCGAACGAATGAACCGATTTTGATTTTGTTTGTTGTGTTTGAAAGGGTAGTTAGTCGGGAATGTTCTTAGCTTTGTTTGATGGAAATCAATTCAGTGGTTTCAAAGTTATCAGCTGTTTTGTTAGTTTTTTTTTTTTTGGGGGGTGGGAAATCATCAAAAAACTTCTCCCGCCCTGGGCGGGGCGGGAGGGAGTGTCAGACTTTTACTGACTAAAACCCACCTATGTTCCTTCTTGTGCCCTTTGCGTTTCGGGGGCGCGGTATCTCTTACGAACAACCCGCAGTCTTTTGTTAGCTACGGTAGTGATTTGTCGGGGGTTACTTAAAAAAAATCTCAAATTTGAAGCGCGACTGCTACGCTAGATGTCTTGGGTTCGATTTCCAGGTCGAGCTAAAAGTGTTATTGGGTTTTTCTATGAAATTCTCAGTGGCAGCTCGGAGTTAGGATTTGTGCCCGGATAATGGCAATAGGCTCACCCCCATTACAAGGGATCTAAACATACCCGCGAACTGTGGGTGTACATTGGTACACCTCTGCCTAACCCTTCGGGGAATACGGGCATGATGGTATGTTATGTGTGTTGATTCATTTTTGAGATAATCGTTATAATTGTATCTTTTTTCAGATGTCTTATGTAAAAAACGTGAAGACAAACAAGAGGATGGTGGTAAGATTGTAGGTGGGACTGAAACTACTATACAAGAGTACCCATATCAGGCATACTTGTTGCTTTTTGATGGCGAGGTTAACTTCCAATGTGGCGGGTTCATTGTTAATACGCGTCAAATTGTGACTGCTGCTCATTGTCTTCAGGGGTAAGTTAACAATAGCGTTTTATTTTCATGTCTTTCAGTATCGCCTCGGTAGCCTAGTGGTCCCAACCGCGACTGCTACGCTAGTGGTCTTGGGTACGCTACCTAGGTCGAGCAAAAAGTGTGGTTGAGATTTTCTATGAAATTCTCAGTAACAGCTCGGAATTAAGATTTATGCCCTGTTAATGGCAAATAGCTCGCCGCCGATTATATGGGACCTAAACATACCGACGAACTGTGGGTGTACATTGGTACACCTCTGCCTAACCCTTCGGGAAATACAAGCTTGACGGTATGTTATGTTAGTGTTCTCTGTCAGTATCATGTCTGGCTGTTTATCTATTACGTACATAAACAGTCAGATCCGGAACAATTATCTTTAGGCCATACAAATCACCACTGTTCTGGAACGCAAAGGACATAAGGAGGAACATAGATGGGTTTAAAAGGCCATACAAATATACGTTCCGTGCGGGAATCGAACCAGCGATACGTAGCATTTAGCCGGGTCGTCAAAAATGACCGACTCGTCTGTGGCTTTAGAATGGGTATGACAAAATTTTGGCACCTACAGAACATTCGCCACACCCTCGACTCTCTAGATCTCCCTAGAACTCCTAAATATTTTAATGTGTGTGGGTGAATGTTGTAGCAAATTTTTTTTACTGATTGGAAATTATCAAATGACCTGCCCCGCTCTGTTCGGGACAGGAGGGAGTGTCAGACGTTTATTGACTAAAACCTATCCATGTTCCTTCTTGTGCCCTTTGCGTTCCGGGGGTACGGTATCTCTTACGAACAACCCGCAGCCCCGGCAGATGTTGCAGGGATGAACTGAGCTAGACATGAGCCAATCGAACGAGAGGATGGAGTACGGTTTTTCTAAATTCAACGTCAAGGTACAACTTGACTTTTGAATTTAGTAATAATTTCGTGTGTTGCTCTAGCGGATCCATCCTAATGCAAGTTTCAATTTCAGAATTCAAAATATTACGGTCCGAATCGCCAGTACTCAATCTAACATAGGAGGATTGTTGTACTCAACAAATATTTTTAATTTCCATCCATCTTACGATGCAAGTACTAGCGATTATGACATTGGAGTCGTCACAGTAAACGAGGGCATGTCTTTAGATGGTACTAATGCCAAAGCTATCAGTCTGGTACCATTTGGGTCTGACGTAAATGATGACGAGGACGTTGTAGTTACTGGTTGGGGTGCCACTAGTGTGAGTTTTATCTTTATGTTCTTAGTTTTCATCAAAAATATTCCTTCAACTGCTTCTATATGCAATTTGGAACTACTCCGGTTTTTAATTTAGTTAAATACAATAGCGACCCGCGACACAAATTAGAAAATAAAATGTCGGGATATCTGTACTTTAAGTACGAATAAATTTCACTGTTTTACACTAAAACATTTTGTTTGGTATTCATAATTCTATGGTTTATACCATTAACAGTATAATAGATACATACATAACTGCCTCGTTGGCCTAGTGGTCCTAAGCGCGACTGCTACGCTAGAGGTCTTGGGTTCGATTCCCAGGTCGAGCAAAAAGTGTTATTGGGTTTTTCTATGAAATTCTCAGTAGCAGTTCGGAGTTAGGATATGCGCCCGGTTAATGGCAATAGGCTCGCCCCCTATTACATTGGACCTAAAACATACCGGCGAACTGTGGGTGTACATTGATACACCTCTGCCTAACCCTTCGGGGAATTCAGGCGGGATGGTATGTGTGTAGATACATACTTATTATTTCCACGATTTACATATTTCAAAATTACTAGCTGTCCCGTTGGTCTCGTGGTAGCAAGCGCGACTGATGTGCGTGGGGTCCGCACGTCGGAAAAAAAGTGTTATTGGGTTTTTCCATTATGATTTGCTCAGTAGCAGCCCGGAGTTTGAAAGTTGGTGGTGTGACACCCCCATGTCACGGAAAGCATGTAAAACTGTTGGTCCCGGTTGTCATTCGTACATCTTTGACAGTCGTTACGTACATCTTTGACAGTCGTTACGTCCCTGAAAATCGGTTCAACAATCGGTTCAGCCTACCCTACCTACCTATCTACCCTATCAACCTACCTACCCTACCTCTACATACCTACCTACACTAATTACCTAACCAACCTGATCAACCTACCTCTACTC
Source organism: Caradrina kadenii (assembly GCA_947462355.1). Classification (NCBI taxonomy): domain Eukaryota; kingdom Metazoa; phylum Arthropoda; class Insecta; order Lepidoptera; family Noctuidae; genus Caradrina; species Caradrina kadenii. The sequence continues at coordinate 5,121,450 of OX381677.1, read as the reverse complement.
TATCTACCTACCTACCTATATACTTACTCTACCGACCTATCTACCTACCCTTACATACCTACCATGCCTACCTAGTTACCTACCCTATCTACTCTACCTACCCTATACACAACTTTTACCAAAGGGCCAGGCTGAAATCATGAAAAAATGAACAGCTGATCAGCATTTACGTTCGCGTAACTCAACAACAGGTATGAACCAACTGGTTCATACCTGTTGTTGAGTTTTTTCATACTTTTTTCTCGATTTCAGAATTGGTAACACACTACGACTTGTTTGTAATAAGGAGTACAATGACCGCTTTTAGATAAACAAGAAATAAGCTTGTATAGCTTTAAAGTCTTGGACATATTTGAAGTAAAACCTCAAAGATATTATCAAAGCTATTTTAGCCAGTACGTAATACCTTTTTTTTAGGAAGGTGGCACTGTTACGTCAACATTAAATGTTGTGACGGTACCTGCCGTGAACAGGATTGAGTGTAATGAACTCCTTGGAAGTGGTATCACCAGAAGAATGTTCTGTGCTGGAATCCCCGCAGGTGGTGTGGATTCCTGTCAGGTAAATAAGACAAAAAAATCCCTGATACCTTTGTCTTTATGGAACTCTTCAATGTTTTCTCAGAAAACTGTTTTATTCCAGTTGAGATTTAGTCATTATGTGTATATGTTATGATTGGTGAAGAAAACTCACATGACTATAGGCTGTTTGTTTTCGTAATCATGTGTATCAGACTCTGTATCAGAGAAAGAACAATTCACAATTCTATTAAAATAAATTCACTATTTCTGTTCACGTATGCATGTTGCATGTATAATAAATATTATATTTAGTAGGAGTACAGCTCTTGTAAGGAAGCTCGTCCGGGGAAGTACTACCACCATACCCTATTTTTGTAAAGAAGCGCTGTTATGTTCAGGTTTGAAGAGTATGTGTGCCGGTGTAATTACAGGCACATTAGACATTGTTTAATTTTGTTTCTAAAATAACAACGCATTTGCAAGGCCTCTGGTGTTTTAGATGTCTACAGGTAGCGGTGACTATTTTAACATCAGGTGCACCGTTGGCTTGTTTGCCATATAATGCTAATAAAAAAAAAATATTGGTTGAAATCGCCAATTTGCTTTGAGCAAGTGTGATTCATCGTGCCTTCTCTGCATGAGAATGGCATGACAAAGGTCCCTTGCCTTTCCCCTGCATTAGGGTTATATAAAGCTAGTGTTATTATTATTTTATTTTGGGTTAGTAGACAATTCGCAGGAACATGTTTCCTCCTGAACGATTCGTGCCAAATTGACGATGGAAGGACTTAACTTGTTGCCTTTTGTAATACTTATAAATGTGATGGTAATTTCTTGTAGGGAGATTCCGGGGGTCCTGCGGTGGTCAATGGCCTGGCAGCTGGTGTCGTATCCTTCGGTATTGGCTGTGCTCGTCCCAACTCACCTGGGGTCTATACCCGTATAGGACACGCCTTAATCCAATTATACCTTAGAATAATGATAGGATTATAATCAACTGATCATTTTGATATTTTATATATATATATATATATTTTAGTTTAGTTTTTTAAATAATGTAAGTACGTCTTAAAAAATTACTTTCATCATTATATTTTAGACTACCTACCTACTTACATTTAATAATTATATTTCTATTTAATTTTGTAAGGCAGTGGTTGAATATGAAGATATTGTTCGTTTTACATAACATCACGCCTGTATTCTCCAAAGGGTTAGGCAGAGGTGGTGTTAAAATGTACACCCACAGGTCGCCGGTAAGCTTAGGTCCCATGTAATAGGGGGCGAGCCTATTGCCATTAACCCGGCGCAAATTCTAACTCCGAGCGTTTTATTAAAAAATATTTAGAAAATCAATTTTAAATATTGTTATTATATAATCATAGTTTTAGAAAGTTGGAAGCCACGTTTTAATGTTTAATTTAAAGTTAATTATTTACTGTTCATAATAAAGTCACTGTTTACTTAAAAAACACTTACTTGTAAAACATACCTACTTACTTATTTTTGGAAATTAAATAGCAAAGAAGTTTCTACCTAATATGTATGGGGTTACATTTTTTTTTTTTTTTTGTGGGTGGGAAATCATCAAATAACTTCTCCCGCCCTGGGCGGGGCGGGAGAAGTTATTTGATGTAGTGTCAGACTTTTACTGACTAAAACCCACCCATGTTCCTTCTTGTGCCCTTTGCGTTCCGGGGGCGCGGCATGTCTTGCGAACAACCCGCAGCCCCGGCAGGCATCGGCCCTCAGTGGCCCCTTCCTTTTGCTGACATCTGTTTGAGGCGCGCGTGGAACACGAACGCGCCGTCGACACGGCCTGTCGTTATGCAAATGGGGTTACCTTACCCTTTACCTTACCTTTACTATGCATTCTGCTGAGAAGCTACCTTTATTTATGGTATGACAAATGTTAATGTAAAGCTGAAAAAAAACCAAGGCGGTCGCAGAAAAAAATGTCAAAGTCAAATAATAATATTTATTTCAATTAGGCTATTAAAAGGCACTTCTGGAAGTCACGTAAAAAAAAAGATTTTAATCCAGTTGCCCCTTTCAAAAGGGCAAAAGTTTCGTATGGTGAAGAATGGGGAGGAGAAAATCCATACACACACTACACACACTTTTAAAATACACTTAAAACATACATACACTTTTAAAATCAATGTTTTTTGTAAGAATCGCACTTGAATGCAATGCAAAAATAAAACAACATAAATATTAATTTTATGTAAGCCTTTAGTGTGAGACGCTACGTGTGTCGATACTCTTGCGCCTCCCCATCTTCCTAGGCCTGTATGTACGGCGTAAGTATAGTACCCTTATTGGTAACTATATTTTCGAGCCGTTTGGCGTGGAAACCCTCGGGCCGTGGGGTCCGTGTTATAGCCTGTTTGGGGATTTATCTAAACGGTTGGTTGGTACTTCCCACGACCCAAAGGCTTACCTTGGCCAGAGGTTAAAAATGCTTAAGCATTGCCATCTGACGTGGAAATGCCGCCAGTCTTTTGGGCACATTTCCGGTTGACGGCGATGCGGAGGAATTTTTTGATGCCATTTAGTTTTAATTTCTTTTTTGTTATTATTAAGGTTTTTTTTCCTAAATTTAAAGCTGTAAATATTTAATCTATATATTAATAAAGTTATTATTTTATCAGTCTATTCAATGTAAGTCTTTGATTCGTTATAATTAAGTGTATATTTAAGTACACACGTTACATAAAATTATTATTAAAATCATCATAGCATTAATTAATAATCCCCCATAGTAAATAATACGGTTATAATGCTACAGCTATTGATCAATTTGTAATTAGCGAATTTCATCGAACGTTGTTCGTGGAAAGATACCAGTCTAATCGGTCATAATACCTCGTAATACTTATGAAAGCTGTAATTAAAGGTAGCTTTACTGTGTTCTGGTGATCGTGATCGACAGTGCCAATTAAAAAATAAACAATCGATTAAGTGTTACGTATTCTTTTTTTCTTAAACTTTGTTAATGTTTACTTACAAAATTTTGCTAATATGCCGAAATATACGTTTTATTTTAGGTACCCTTGTTATGTACTTAAAAATATTGAGAAATATTGAGTGAGATGTTTGACTGTCGTATTGGCGTCGCTGTCGCAAGGTTGACTGTTGCGTCGGGTCGCGGGTTCATTACCCAGGTCAGGCAAAAAGTGTTATTGAGTTTTTCCATTTAAATTTTTTTTTGTAACAGCCCGGACTTTTGAAATTTGTGGTGTGATACCCCCGTGCTTCGGACAGCACATGAAGCCATTGGTCTCGTGCCTGATCTTGTCCCACTTGTGCGTCGGATTGTGAACTATATAACTTTTGCGTACCTACTTTAATAGTCTTCATTGAAATTAGCCGCCGTAACCGAAATGGGTCTGGAGAAAATTATTATATAATTTTCAATATACAGAAATGTATGTATCAGTACGACATAAATCATAAACAAGCGATGTAACTGTAGTGAGTAATGAGTTTTTTTTTTTTTTTTTTTTTTTTTTTTTTTTTTTTTTTTTTTTTTTGGTGGGTGGGAAATCATCAAATAACTTCTCCCGCCCTGGGCGGGGCGGGAGGGAGTGTCAGACTTTTACTGACTAAAACCCACCCATGTTCCTTCTTGTGCCCTTTGCGTTCCGGGGGCGCGGTATCTCTTGCGAACAACCCGCAGCCCCGGCAGGCATCGGCCCTCAGTGGCCCCTTCCTTTTGCTGACATCCCTTTGAGGCGCGCGTGGAACACGAACGCGCCGTCGACACGGCCTGTCGTTATGCAACGTAAGGACGGTGAGCTACCCATTGCTCACCGTCCACAGGCCAGTATCTACGGTGGCCGGGAGTCGTCTCGCGGAGTAATGAGTTTTGATAGTATTTTGTTTAAAAATTCATAATTTTGTATTTCGAACAGTAATTAACATTTGAATAACACTACATGTTCCAAAGACGAAAAAAAGACAGACAAAAAAAGTTGCTACCCACTGTTACACCATTCTCGAAAAAAAAAAATGCAAATTCCAACCAGCGCGAAGTGAAACTGGTAAAAAGCAAAACTTTTCTCTGAATGACAAAACTCGCAATGAATACTAACACGGAATCCCTTAGCATTTAAATGAACGAGACCTACCGAGTTCCCGTGTTGCTAGAACTTTTTTAATTTCGTCGAAAGGAGCCAGGTGGCCAGCTCACGTCAGTTTCAATTCGACAGACAATCCCTGCCCCCCCCCCCCCCCCCCCGCCATACTTCGCTGAATTCTCGTGATAAGGTGACGCACACTCCGGGAACAATCAGAAAGAATCGTTTTGTTTTAATTGAGAGTTCTTTTTTTAATTGTGATTATATCTCGTTCGGTGAGTTTTTGAATGTTTGAAGACTTTTTTTTAAGAATATTTAATTCTGTCTTATCGAGTGTTTTTTTCATAATGAAGGTTCTTCTGTTTCTAGGGAGCAAAGCATCAATCTACACTGATATTACAAAGATGCGAAGAATGTTTTTTTTTAAAGTGTTGTTTCGATTACAGAACATCCTTCACTGATAGGTAGACACACTATTGCCGAGTGTCATAGACTATGTTTAATACTTGTCTTCCACGCGGTGGAAGTCGTGTGCTGAAGCCAGTCATTAAGAATTATCATTATATAGGGCATCTATACTTATATTTACAAAAATGATTGTTTGTTATTGGAACGTAATCTCTGAAAGTAATGAATCGATAAAAAAAATTCTTTCGCTGACAGAAAGCAACACTATTGCCAGGCGTTATAAGCTACGTTCATGATATACTTGACTTCCATTAGGGCGAAGACGTGGGCAGAATCCCTCCTTACATGGATAGCAGTTACGTAATTCCCTTAAACAAAATCACTTTTAATAAGCATCAGATGTGCCAAAGGTATTTTAAACACTTTTGATTAACGTCACTCTCTGTTCCAGAGTTTATAATGTAATATTAAACAGTAAAGTGCTTCAGCAGTCTATAGTAGGCCTTGTTTAGTCGCTACTGTTCAAAACTGGACGAGGCGAAAGATAAATGAAAATGTAATTAAGCACAAGGAAAAGTTTTAGGAGAACGTTAAAAAGTTTCTTAGCTTCGGCTGCATTATTTATTTTGTCTCAGGGTAATCTAGTTATTTGTTTGTTTTGTATTTTTATATTTTAATTTTTGTCTTGTCTGATGAAGCGTGAGTGTTGTTAACTAGTTGGTCGAGCGGTATTTTTGCTGTATTATAGTTCTATGGTTTTTTTTTCTCAACTTCGTGTTACAATTTGTCAACACACCACGACGTCATCTTCTGCTTAGTCTTTTCCCAAATATATTGGGATCGGCTTCCAGCCTAACCGGATGCAGCTGAATACCAGTGTTTTACATGTAGCGACTGCCTATCTAACCTCCTCAACCCAGTAACTGGGCAACACAATACCTCTTGGTTAGACTGGTTGTCAGACTTCCTAGATTCTGACTATCCGTAACGGCTTTACGATACCACGACGTAATTTCGTGAAAAAAAAAAAGAAATATAAAATGTTTATCGAGCATTACCTCAGCAATTATTATTAACACTTTCTTGTCTATGTCATTGCCGATGGTTATTGAAAAGTTCGAAAACTTTTTTTATGAAGTGTTTTGCTAATCGATGTTCTAGCTATGCTCGATGCACCTTTTTTTTTATTGAAGGTGCATTGATGCCTGTGGTGTAATATTCCAGGGGATGTAAACCAATGAACTTTTGAAATATCTTTTTCAATTCTTATTGACAACACGCATTGGAGTAGAAAATACCAGCCAAATCAATGGGCCGTCTTTAAGCGGTGATCTTACTTGAAGGAAACGTTTTTAATATGTGCGGAAATTTACATTTCTATTAATAATTGTTTATTAAAATTTTGGAACTGATGTTACAACTGTTTAGTTCGTAGCAATTGTAATTAGCGGTCAGTAACTCGCGTCGGTGCAGGGATCGAGTGTACAGTTAATACCTACCTACCGCTCTACTGCCGCTTGTCGGCAGCGGCGAGTGCCCATAAAATAAGTTTCAAAGTAGACATCACTCGTAAATAATAACTTTATTTTTTATTACAAAACCATTTTAAAATAAAAAACACGTATCTATTTATTAGAACTCGTATAAGTTTATTTTGTCAACATTTATGCACTGATAAAAAGCTTTTCGTGTATATGCGACAATTGATGTTTATATACAAAATTTTATTTATTGTTGTTTATATATTGATAACTGCCTCGGTAGCCTAGTGGTCCTAAGTGCGACTGCTATGCTAGAGGTCTTGGGTTCGATTCCCAGGTCAGCAAAAAGTGTTTTTGGGTTTTTCTATGAAATTCTCAGTAGCAGCTCGGAGTTAGGATTTGTGCCCGGTTAATGGGAATAGGCTCGCCCCCTATTACATGGGACCTAAACATACCGGCGAACTATGGGTGTACATAGGTACACTTCTGCCTAACCCTTCGGGGAATACAGGCGTGATGGTATGTTTATGTTTTGGTATGGTATATTGATAAACAAAATCCTAATTTACGAAAATATTCGTCACAATTCCTCAAACAAAAGTTGGTTTAAGAAAAGATATCGTATTGCCTCACCTATTTGCGACTCTGAAGTAATACGATCGAAACAAGAAAAAGGTGAGATTTAATTGCAAAACTAAATTTCTGTGTTACTAGAAAACCCGAGAGCTACCGGGAAAAATAAATGCCGTCGAAGTCAACCCTAACCCTTTTTTATTTACAGTTTACCGTTTCCCATTTTCATTACCGTGTTACGTAGTATTTTACCGCGACGTATAGAGTGACGAGAAACGTGATTAGATTGCGGGTTCTGTACCGAAATTGTTTGTTTTTTTGTTCAGAATTATTATTTAGGTGTTAAATTGTCGGATTCTTTATTTTAACATATTTTTATTTTAGGATTTTATAGGAGTTAGGATTTGTACCCGGTTAATGGGAATAGGCTGGCCCCCTATTACATGGGACCTAAACATACCGGTGAACTGTGGGTGTACATTGGTGCTGTTTTTTTTTTTACATACTTTAATTTCATTAATAGGTATTTATTAGGTGCTTTTGTTTCTTAAGGTGTGGTCCTTAATATCTATTGTATTACTTAAAATGATTCTTATTTTAGGTACACCATCAAATAATTGTATTTTTGGTAAAGAGTATGGGGACTCTTAAGTTTTTTGCTCATTCTTCTTCATACGAAACTACCTTTTGGAATATATGCAGTATTCAATATTGACCTATACAAATTATGAAAAGAAATAGGAAGACGCTGGATGCTGGCCGCTTCCAAACGGTCCTTTGGAGATCTATGGGGGAGGCCTATGTCCAGCAGTGGACATCCTACAGCTGATGTGATGATGATGATACAAATGCTCACTCTCCTTCCGTTCAGTTGCAAATAACCTCCTCTACAAACCAACAAAGTACACGTCAAGAATAGTCGCACCTAATTAATACTAATTTATTCGTACGTGACTGTTACAGACAATACATTATCGTAAATGTCAGATGACACGGTTTTACCCCAGTCGTGGCAGGCCTTTGCCCTCACAATACAATACAATATTCATAAGTTACTTAATCCGTCATTCATCATGAGAGACACCGCATAAATAATGGTGCTGCATCCAATCTTGTTCATTTCCGAATGTGCACTCGAACATAAATTGTTTAATAGCTTACATTCGGATTGAACAAATTACATGAGTTATTTATCGAGTCGTGTCAATTGTGTTTCAGTTTTACGTGGGACGTCAATAATGGTTTAAGGTATACACACACACATACCATCACCCCTGTATTCCCCGAGGGGTGAGGCAGCGGTGTATCAATTTACACTCCCAGTTCACAGGTATGTTAAGGTTATCGGGCACAAATCGTAACTCCGAGCTGCTACTGAAAATTTTATAGAAAAAACCTGGTGTTATTGGGTTTTTTCTTCAAGCTGGGAATCGAACCCAAGACCTCTAGCGTAGCAGTCGAGCTTAGGACCACAAGGCTATCGAGGCAGTTTAAATGACAGTAAAATGTATTCAAAATATTATCAAAGAACATTGATTGATTACATAACTACGTTATGCACTCAGGATTGTCGCATTGAAGAGGACCTATAATCCCTCAACAATAACTTGCAGCTTCGCAATGGCTACGCCCATTAATGTTTTACGTATCTATTCAAATACACGTAAACCTTACAAAGGTTCCCACGGGGCAGGTATTGTACTAATCTTGTACTACAAGACTTGAGCTGAACTAAACATAACTCTGCTATGTTGTTGTTAAGGATCAAATTAGGGAAACGTATTTCTGGGATGTTTACGTCTGTGAGCTTGTACGTTAAAGTATCTGGTAGCTTCAGCTTTTAACTTTTGGGGCCAGTAGGTGGACCTACTGGCCCTAAAAGTTATACGATTATCATCAACTCGAAAAGAAGAAGAAGAAGCTTTAGTCTTAACAGTCTGACTTTGACTGTGTTGTCTATTTCCCGTAAATGTCGGTTTTTTTTTTTAATGGGACCAGACCGATTCCCAACCACTGCATCTCCTGAAAGCCAGAATCAACAGTGGAGACCGCCAGAAGAGCGCCGAGGCAATGAAGATCGATGAGTCCCGAAGAAACGATATAACTGTCTTGGATCCCGCAACGAAAGCAGGAGACAGAATAGAACTAGGCCAATAGGCACAAAGAGATGTTGAAATCTCGGTTACCACGGCTTTTTTTTGTGCGGAACCCTACGTTTAAAGTAACTGAAGTTACTTCTTATAACATCCACTATCTTTTAGCGATTCCCGTTCAAATCAATTAGTAATTTCGGACATTAGTCGGAATAAACAGACAACAGCCAGGGAAACATTTTTTAAATGGTTTTTAGGTGTTATTAAAAAAAGTGTAAAAAATCAACAATAATTGATCAAAACTAAAACAACGTATATTTTTCAGTTTAGGCTTTATATTGGTCAATTTTTTTCCGAGTTTTCACCAGTTACCAATTTTCATTACCATTTTTTGGTATATCATTGTCCACTCAAAACCAACTTTCAATTTCCTGTTCTAATTCACCTTCCGAAAATGAACATAAAACCATTTATTCTTGTTATTATTCTCTTAGGTCAAAAGTACCTCATTCAGGGCATAATTACGTACCCACTTTGAAATATTTCATTTCTTTCCACTTTTCTTTACCGTACCCGTAATTAGCTGCCCCGGAAAATAGTAGGTAGGTACGTATATCTTTTGAAAAGAAAAAAATCTTTTCTTAAATTCTACGATGGGTCGGACGTAATCAAAGTCCTTAATGATTACTAGACTTTGTTTAATTATTCATTATTATAAGAAGGGAAATCTTGTAAACACTTTAGAGCGGAATCAAATAATACGCCCGCACGCTAAAGTTTAGAGTGCGGGCGTATTCGGCGTATTATTTTATTGGGAAAACTTAGAACTAATAGAATGTAAAGCAAAATACATTTGCAAATTTACAAGTGTTTGTGTATTATTATAAACTCTAAAGACACACAGGCCTGCCTTTTTCCTTTAAAAATAAAACTTAAGCTTTTCAAGATCGAGTATTACAAGATGTAAAAGTTTGATTGGTCATGATGGCCGAGTGATTAAGGCCCCAACCTCTCATGCGTAAGGTTGCTGGTTCGATACTGGACAACCAATGTGACTTTTTAAATTCATATGTACTTTCTAAGTTTATCTTGAACATCTCTGACATCGTAGAAAGAAAATAGGATAAGGAAACCTAGAATTGTAATGAATTTAAATCGTCAGTTCGCCATGAGTGTGGTTAACGATCCGCGTGCCTTCTTTCTATGAGAAGAGGCCTTTGCCCTGCATTCGGAAAATAATAGTATTATAATAATACTGGTATTATTAAAAGTTTAAATCGCAAAATAAAGGATCACAGAATAAGTAACAATCGATTTTAGTTCACAGACGTTGCCCAAAAGTTTTAACAAGACAATGAATGTTACTTCTGACCCGACGACGAATCTTAGTTGGACACAACTAAACTTAGTTTTTCAGACTATTGACTGACTGCTGAAGTAGCAGAACTATTTTAATGTATGTGATTATTTATATTGATTTATATTCTGTACTTTTAGGTTTGTTCTGGAACAATTTTATATCGAAGGATCCTACACCGAATTTTAGTACCATTTTTTAGTACGTACGCTTGACAATTTGTCACATGAATTATACTAGTCCTGAATATAGGACAGTACACAAGATAACCTACTAAATACACAAAATTCCTAACAGAACTTTTAAATACTGTTATATTTTAACAAAAATAGTGTGCATTTGTAATTTATGTTAAATCCCGCGGAAAGTTCGAGTAAGGTGAAATAGGAGCCACGATCTCATTATCTATGTTGCATAATTTGCGCTACAGCTCACTGGATTAATGCCATGAGCGTTCACCTAATACCAGCAAATTATTTGGAAGAATAAGCAGAACACTAGACTGTAAATTACATTTCTCATCGTCTAGGAACACGCTAGTTGTAGGTATGAGGTATTGCTACGCTGTGTTACGTAGTTATTTTCTTTTGTTTTTGTGTCTTGACGTTAATAACACCAAGCTTAGCAAACTCTGCTCTACTGATCCATTTTAAGGGTGATTATTGCTTGATCAAGTCCTCCTAATAATTAGTAATAATAAGGGCAAAGGCGTCTTCTATTAAGTACTTAGAAATATTCTTAGAAGAGTTCTTAATATTAATTAAAAATATATATATCCTTACCACAAATTCGCTTGTGTGGAATGACTGGGTTATAAAATATATTTGACTGCCTCGGTAGCCTAGTGGTCTTTAGCGCGACTGCTACGCTAGAGGTTTTGGGTTCGATTCCCAGGTCGAGCAAAAAGTGTTATTGGGTTTTTCTATGAATTTCTCAGTAGCTGCTCGGAGTTAGGATTTGTGCCCGGTTAATGGCAATAGGCTCGCCCCCTATTACATGGGACCTAAAAACATACCGGCGAACTGTGGGTGTACATTGGTACACCTCTGCCTAACCCTCTGAGGAATACAGGCGTGATGGTATGTTGATAAAATATATGATTTTCATTTGTTTTTTATAATTATGTCAAATCAAATCTTGACCTCAAACTGAATAATGCTAAATGCATTCAAATCAGTGCTAACGTAAATGCATTAACAAAAACGCATTTTTCTTACTGTAATAACTATGTAGGTACCTAATTTTGTAACTAAACATTAAACACTGAGATATTTAATGCCTAACAAGGGATAACATTGCAGATTTGAGCAACAATATTACGCCGTAGTCTCCTCAGCATCTCGCTATTGTCGCCTTACATTTTTCATATCATAACATCTCGAGTCTATCAAGGAGGCTGCTCCGAAAAAGGTGAACGACTTTATCTCACTGATAAGACATTTAATTTCCTCTCCCAGCTAGACAGATGATGTAAGAAAATGACATTCCATTTTAGGTATTACGGAATATACCGAGTAAAATATAGGTCTATTTCAGTCGCGGTTTAGGGAAAGAAAGAATTCTTTTTTAAGATTGTTTTTTTAACACCTTTCTTTCTAAACTGTAGGTATAATTATATTATATCATCAACGAGCCGTCTTTTATCTAAATTCTACGAAGAAATAATGAAAACATCGTTTTAAAAAGATGGCCGGTATTAAATAATGTTATTTTTTTTTTAACCAGAATCTTAAAAAAATGCAGTCGCTCAGTTAATAAATATGCGATGGAATTCCTTCATTTAAATTCAGCACACAGTAAATGCCTAGACTAGACAGTTCTATAAAATGGCTGAAAGGATTGAGTGTAAGTATACCTACCATACTCTCTTACAAAGAGATGCAATTTGCATAATAATAAATTTTTATTGAAAGCCTTCGGGCACGGAGATCGGTTTGAAAAGCGAGATCCTCAATAGCTTAATATTTCTCACTGAATTATTGTTCGAGTATAATTCTTCTACCTTTTATACACCATTCTAAATGGTAAGTTTTATTGTTATGATTTTATTATCAGATGAGAAATGTACGTGAACAAAATTTTATTTCATAAGGCTTCTTTGTTATAGGCCTATTTTGCATGAAATAGAATTTTGATCATAACGCTGTAAAGAAATGGAATAATTGGCGACTACATACCTGCCTATTGACTAATTCCCTGGGAAACAAAGTTGCGCAACATTGTATAAGTAGCAATTTTTTATGTTGCGGTATTGCTGGCAACAGGGTAAAGTATTCATGGAAAACAAAAGAACATCTCACAACGTCACAAGATTTTATTCCATTATTAATATTTAGGCACCTTAATACACTTTATACGCTAATGAAGCCGAGCCCTAAAGGAAGGGAAGTGAGGATTTCCTTTCCTACGTAGATGAATATTCTGTGAAATGAAAACCAAAGCTACGTGGCACAATGAATGAAAGCCCTACTGTGCGGCGACTTGCCGACTTACACAAAGGCGATAGGAAGCACGTTTGCTTTAGGGTTTTGAGAACTACGCTCAATAAAGACAAGCTGGGCACACGATCCGAATTTACTTACTGTAGCATTTGGCTACGCGCGCTAAATTCACTAATAGGTAGTTCGCCAAAAGCTGCTTAGAATTATTAATTATTTTGGGGACTGGACCAAATTACTCCATCTATATTCTGACAAATTCACAGCAACCCCATCCTTAAGAGGAAAAGAGCTTCCATAAATTTCTCATTTATAAAATATGCAAATCTGCAAGGCGATGTGCAAAGACAGAGAAAAATAAAGTGGCTCGGCCAATCATGTTCGAAGATATCGAGTCTATCGTAGCGCTGCTCCGCGTTGTGGCAGTTATGAATGACCAGCTCGAAGCGTTGCCTAAAAGTCACATTACGAATGAAAAACCGCAGGATTGCCGTAATTGAAAATTCCCTGTGTAATATACGACTTGCAATTTCAGAGTGGTGCCGCTCCCGCTCCGTCCTACAGGGCGGCGAACATTTTTCTTTGCTCTTAACGATATTATTTAGCGCCACAAATTTTACCATTTTTCTTATGGCCCCCAGAACTGGTAGCAATTTCATTATGATAATCGCGCATAACCTGCGCTATTTTATACAATAACCGTTTGAGACGGTGTTTTGAATAGAAATTTTAAGTTGGCACTCGTAATAAATTTTAAGGAATTTTTTTAGCTTACGCGGAGGATTCATTAAGGTGAATATCACGAGATAGCGTTTGCTAAGAAGTCAAAAGTAATAGCTTTTTCCTTGAGAACCACTTAAGCAGTAGATTTCGAGAGAGCTGAATAAACCGTAGGTAAATTTATCTATTTACTAAGAAAAAAAAAAGGTAATCTAGTGCGGCAAGAAAAAGGTGGGACTCGTACCTAATGTAAATTTCTGAATAACTAAAAATCGAAAGCATGGAGACGCAATAAACAGAACCGCTGTCAACCCTTGTTCTTATTTTGTTGTCCCTACAGGTGGTAAGGAATGTTCCACAAACAAATCAGGGGGAGTAATCAAAATGTACCATGCACGAATTTTCAATCAAGGTAATGTAAACTTGTATAAAACTTTTCTTCAATTTAAACTTTAACTGTTTTCTTCTAAGAATTTAATTGTCTCATACAGTTCAGTCTATCAAATTTTAACTTCACTTTAAAATGTCGTGATGGCTCAGTGGTTTAGGCACCCGACTCCTAAGAATGAGGTTGTGGGTTCAATACCGGGGAAGTACTAATGTGACTCTCAATTCTTATCTACATTCTAAGTTTATCTTGGACATCATTGACATCAGTAAAGAAACCTTGACTTTATAAATAATTCAAGTCTGAAATCGCCAATCCGCCTTAAGCTAGCGTAGTTCTAAATGCTTGTGCCTTCTCTGTATGAGAAGAGGATTTTGTCCAGCAGTGGGACGAAAATAAACTAATATTGTTATTATTATTCTGAAAATAAAATTATCTCATTCGACATTAAGTCTTAAAATATTTTACTTCATCTTTTATGCAGAGTCGTGTATCTACAAACTCTAAGCGCACAGACTTATCTATGTATTGCTATCGTATTTGTACTTTTACGATATTCACAGAGTCCCATATGGTACTTACTGAAATGGTGTGCAGTGAATATCTTGTTACGTCTTGAAACATGGTAACGATGACTGTAGAAATAGTAAGTGAGTAACAAATCAATAAAAAAGTAAATTCCGTAAAAACTGGTTGGTTTGGCCATTTTCAACAGAATTATTTCTCATTATCTCTCATCTACATTAATATTATAAAGAGGATAGATTTGTATTTTTGTGTGTGTGTATCTTTGTGATGAATAAACTCAAAAACTACTGAGCCGATTTCAAAAAATTCTTTCACCATTAGAAAGCTACATTCATTCTGAGTAACATAGGCTATATATCATCACGCTACGGAAAACGGGAGCGGAGCAGTAACGAAAGACGTCACTTAACGCGGGTGAAATAAGTCACGCGGGCAAAATCGCGGGCAGGTCGTCTAGTAAAATATATGACAAGTTAATCATTGTTGAAATTTTGTAAAATAGGCAGTTGGGGGTTAGTCTGTGGTTATGTAGAAAAGAATTCCAATTTATTATCTTTATATTGGTATTAGAGTTTACCTAAACATTTCCAGTGAGAGCTTTAGGGTTTTCACAATACTTACTAATATAGTGGTCGCCACGAGTCGTGGGCACAAATGTCAAGTTATTTTTTGGGTTTTTGGATTCCTTTCTGGGTTTATTGTGCTGCCGACGCTGCGTCGACGCCCCAAAAACCCCGTGATATGAACCCAAATTCCCAAAAATTAACTTGACATTTGTGCTCACGACTCGTGGCGACTACTATAGCAGTATGTATAACTACCTAATGTATTGAATATAACACGAATAGATACACTGATCTAATTCTAAATTCAAAAACACAAAAACGAATTCGAAATTCAAATAATCCAATTTCCTTAACCTGTCACTTTGAACCTCCACTAACACACGACTACAATTTCTAAGCAAGATGGCGTAAGTGAAGCTAAAATTTAGAGTTAATAAGGATACGATAATTGCACTACACTACGTAGTAACGTTCCCGCTGCATCGTAAAACCCAACGTTAGTTGAATTAACTTACCTAATGGAACTGAGCATTGCTCGTTTTATGTTTGGAGGGAACACTAAACTTGTAGATAATTTACAATCAAGGAGAAGGAAGAAAATGAATGCTTATAACTTTGTCGTCTAGCATAGGTCACCTATTAACTTTTGTAGGTCCTTTCGTCTGTCTGATGATGACTCGTTAGTCAAGTGGTACATTAAACATACCAGCACGCCTGTATTTCCGAGAGGGTAAGGCAGAGGTGTACCAATGAACACTCACAGTTTGCCGGCATGTTTAGGTCCCATGTAATAGGGGGCGAGTCGATTGCCATTAACCGCGCACAAATCTTCTAGAGTCAATCTACTGAGAATTTAATAAAAAAAAACCCTGTAACACTTTTCTCGACCTGGCAATCGAACCCAAGACCTCTAGCGTTAGCAGTCGCGTTTAAGACCACTAGGCTAACAGAATAAAACATACGCAAAAGATAACTAATATATCAGCCTTTATTATTCGCAATAAAATTCATCTCATTGCCAACGTTTCACCAAAAATTTTGCGGTGCAGACATGTGACGACTAATATTCACATTTCTTGGCAAACACAGGCCTTTTTTTGGCTCAAGTGAGAAGACTCACGTGCGACCGTTAGCGATAAGAATTATTTCATGTCTTAAAACTCGTCATTAGCGGGCTAATTACACAAGCGAGCTGTTGCTATGCCTTGAGATAAAATAGATGACAGAGGGGAGCCAGAATTAACCGTAATTAAGCTGAATGAAACTCTTTCAGAGGAAAGGAAAAGAAACCGTGCTTAATTAAAACGGGAGACTCCAGAAAAATGCCTTATGTTTTAAATTATTACCGTTTTTTACTCAAGTAGAGTTTTCGAGTGTCTAATAAAATTGAAATACATTAATGACACCTAAATTTCTTAGACGTGCTTTTAATTAAATTTTAAATCTTTCACAGTTTATTGGCACTGAGAAAACAGTTAAAAGCTTAGTAAAGAATTTATCATTGAAAGTTTTTGAGGAATATAATGCTAAAATATTTTAGGTCGTTCTCGTGTGAAGGGCTCTAGAAAATACAGTTCAAAGTTTGGTACTTTTTGTTTGGTCTCAATCATCCATATTAATATTATAAAGAGGAAAGATTTGTTTGTTTGTTTGTAATGAATAGGCTCCGAAACTACTGGATCGATTTAAACTATTTTTTCACCAGTAGCTAGCTACATTATTCCTGAGTAACGTAGGCTATATAACATCACGCTACGACGCACGGGAGCGGAGCAGTAACGAAAAACGTAACTTAACGCGGTTGAAATAAGCCACGCGGACGAAGTCGCGAGCAGGTCGCTAGTTTTGAAATACAATCTTTTAAAAGCGCTTTGAATACCTAACTTAAATGCTGACTATTTTTATTGAAAGAAATGTGATATAGTCTAAAACATAACATACATCACGCCTGTATTCCCAGAATGAGAGAGGCAGAGGTGTACTAATGTAATGTTTAGATCACAAGTAATAGAGGGCGAGCTCATTGCCATTAACCGGGCACAAATCCTATCTCCGAGTTGCTATTAAGAATTTCATAGACAAATTCAAAAACACTTTACTCGACCTGGAAATCGAACCCAAGACCTCTAGCGTAGCTGTCGTGCCACTAGGCTAACGAGGCAATCTAATAAAGGGGTTTTAAAAAGATATATTTTAATTCTTGCTGTCTATATTTACTTTTCGAGTTCCCTTAAACACTATGTGCAAGAAGATTTCATTACCTACTTTTATTTTTATACCTTGTTTAAAACATAAATTAAAAGTTTTAATTTGAGCTCGATGGGAATTTCTTGGGGCTCTTAAAGTCATTTGTTCTCCGTTACAAATGACCAACTCGTGACTCGGAGGGATCATAAGACTTCCTTATGAGGGGTTGAAACTTTCCACAGACGATATTGTGAAGGTTGTACACCGCGACAACCTGGCTGAAATAGTTTTATTCAAAACACTTAGGCGAATTCCTTTTCGGAAATCGAATGTAGAAAAAGAAAAAGAAAAAATTAAATGGGGCACTTCTTTGGCCAACCTCGAGTGATATTCATCAAAGTAGCACATTGTCATACCATCATCACGCCTTTATTCTCCGAAGGGTTAGGCAGAGGTGTACCAATTTACACCCACAGTTCGCCGGTATGTTTAGGTCCTATGTAATAGGGGCGAGCCTATTGCCTATTACATCAAAGTATTTGTAAAAGTGTTGTGCCCTTAAATAATATAGTTGAAGCCTTATATGTGAAGTAAAGTACCGTGGTCTCATCAAAAAGGTGACCACAGTACTGTAGAGGCTACAATTGAAGGAGCCTATACAACCTCATTTTATATCTACATTATGATTATGATATGGATGCCATTTTAAATTGTACTTAAACGTAAGAATGTGTCATCCCGTTGCTACGGATATCAATAGGTCAACAACCTAGAATTGAAATAAATACCTATAGGTACTCATATTATAAAGTTGAAGAATTTGTTTGTTTGAACGCGATAATCTCAGGAACTACTGGTTAGAATTGAAAAAATATTTTTGTCTAGCAATCTACGAAAGCAACCTATAAAATTGAAACTTTTCGTATCTATGTCAATACATCAAAATGTAATAAAATGGTTGGCACACGACTTTTTTTTTATTATCGAAAGGAACTTAGAGCTCTGAATAAAAGCTTCTAGAAAATCTTCGAGCAACTATCGCAATGAGATTTCAAAAGGAATATTTCCAATTCCAATTTATTCCTATCCACGCACCACCTTTTCCTTGTCTTCTCCAAACCAGTACTTCTTTAACCTCTTTCAAAAGTCCTACCCTCATAATATGCGAGGTCGCTAAAACTGAGTTAAGCCTTTATTGAGATTCACTTCTGGGGCAATTCTACCCGCCTTCCTTTATTACTTTTTTACTATGGGAAATTGCTCATCGCCGCCAAGAGAAAATAGTGAATGGAAAAGTCTCTTTTACTTTGAAATCCTTTATTTATTCAGAGATTTAATTTTCGAGGGCGGATCTTAGTGCGCTTGTTTATGTTGAATTGGATCATTGGTTGTTCCTTTTCATTTGTTTGTTGTAATAGGAAATGGGTGGGTAGTCTTATTTTCTTTGACAGCCGGATGGACGGTGTAAAAACAATTGGAGATTTTTTTTTTTGGGGGGTGGGAAATCATCAAATAACTTCTCACGCCCTGGGCGGGGCGGGAGGGAGTGTCAGACTTTTACTGACTAAAACCCACCCATGTTCCTTCTTGTGCCCTTTGCGTTCCGGGGGCGCGGTATCTCTTACGAACAACCCGCAGCCAGCAATTGGAGATGGGGTGTACGTGTAAGCTACAGAAACCTCTACATAGGCACAAACGCAATGACCACGAATTCATAATTTAAATATTATAATTAATTTCATTCATAGTTTTAACTACCTTGTTAGCCTAGTGGTCCTAAGCGCGACTGCTACGGTACAGGTCTTGGATTCGATTCCCTGGTCGAGCAAAAAGTGTTATTGGATTTTTCTATGAAATTCTCAGTAGCAGCTCGGAGTTTGGATTTGTGCCCGGTTAATGGCAATAGGCTCGCCCCCTATTACATGGGACCTAAACATACCGGCGAACTGTGGGTGTACTTTGGTACACCTCTGCCTAACCCTTCGTGGAATACAGGCGTGATGATATGTTTGTTTGTGTTTGTTATAGTTTTAATTCTAAGTATTTATGTTTCCGATAGTTTAGGAATTAATTGGTTATAACCTGGACCTATTTTATGTGTATTTTTAAATTTTGAATTATTTTTGTATTTGTCTTACTTATTTCGGGACTCTGGGGTACCGGGTTTTTAAAAGGGTGCCAGGGGCCGTTGTCAACTCGCAGAGACCCGCTAGGTATCTTAACTGAAGACTGTGAGACACCGGCAGACGATTATCCCTGTATGCACTAGACAAGTGCATCCAAGGTCAAACACGGTTGAACATTGATGTAAGACATACAGGATATATATATGCAAAGAATGGATTTATAGGTTTGTGTGGCTTTATTTTATTTATTAATCAACTGGTTTATTTTTCCAAGAACAAGGGAATGTTTCATTGTATGACTTCAATATTTAGATTAACACGTGTTCCATTGTTGTCCGCAACAGAATGACAAATAACTTTATTTACAAAATGTCGCAACATTCACTTCAGCCTACAACGATTAATGTTTAGTATTTAGACCTTGGCAAGTCGAAACCAAATTTCGCAAGACTACGTACGAATTTGTCAGAAGCCATAGATCGCTAGTAAAATATAGCTGTCAATTATCACGATATCGGTTAACGACATGACCGAATTCGTTAATATTTGATAGTGTCGAGTGTTCAACTACATTTTACTGTACATACTGTGTTTATGAACCAAGTCTAGACGAGACAGTCGATCTCTAATGAAGTTTCACGTCAAGAACTCTTAACTTTTAATTGGCATCGTCAATGCACTCAAAGTGAAGACGTAGGTACTTTGTTTTCTAATTAATTGATAAGCGTCTGTATTTTTTTGTGAAGCTGAATATAATGTCTAATTAGTACTTGTTGAAGTTCAAGTTAGTTTCATTTGATTTAGGAATCAAGAAGTAAAATATGTTTATTCAACCTCTATGGTTGAAATGAAAATTAACATTTTTAAAATTCGAATACGCTATTACAAATTTCTGTTCTTTTATTAAGAATACGCATTTACTTTAACCGAAGGAACAAAATTATTTTTTCTTTATTGTTCACTGGCGATATAATAATACATACACGTACCCACTATTATCAAGCCTTTAATAACTCCGTTGATTTTAAAATAGACCAACAGCCATATCTTATTTGGAAACCAGTACTATGAATTGCAATCGAAGCCAAGTTCATCCATATTTCATTACAGATACTTAATCAAAAAACAAAAAATACCGTCTGTTAGATGCATTATCTTTGGTACTTGCCTAAATTGAATAGTAGTCGCTACCTGGCTTAATAAGAACAAGTTTATGAGGGCCACTTGTGAAACTATTCTACTAAATATTGAACCCCTACCTAACAATGCACGATTTTGTGCGAGGCATGCAAAAAGCGACGTAATTTATAGTTCGAGTTCCAGAGGGTGAGATAATAATTGGAACCGAAACAGTTGGATAGTGTATGTAGTTACCATTTTCACCCTTAAATGCCTACGTCATAAGTTCAACGTTGCTTCCCAATTTGGGGGCCCAGGAACCGCCTGCAAGCGGCTATATGTCGGGATCGTGCGATCGATGGCTCTGTATGGGGCCCCGATTTGGGCGACTGACCTGACGGCCAGCAGCATCACTGTTCTGCGGAAACCGCAGAGGGTGATGGCCGTCAGAGTCATAAGGGGTTATCGCACGATCTCCTACGAAGCGGCCTGTGTTCTAGCTGAATCCCCGCCATGGGACCTGGAGGCGAAGGTACTCGCGTCACTGTACCGGTGGCGCGAAGAAGCGCGGGCGCGTGGCGAGCAGCCGATGCAGCGCCAGTTTGCGCTGCGTCGATCGCAGCTTCGCGAGGTCCTGGTGGCGGAATGGCGGAACAGGCTTTCACGCCCTTCTGCCGGCCTCATCACCATTGAGGCGATCCGGCCGGTACTAGCGGATTGGCTCGGGAGAAAGCACGGCTCCCTGACGTTTCGGGCGACGCAGGTGCTCTCGGGGCATGGCTGCTTCGGGAAGTACCTGTGTCGCATAAACAGGGAGCCGGACGCCCGGTGTCACCACTGCGTGGACTGCCGGGAGAACACGGCGCGGCATACGCTATCAGAGTGTACCGCTTGGGAGGAGCCACGCCGTGCCCTCATATCTGAAGTAGGCAGTGACCTGTCGGTGTCGGCCGTCATCACTTCGATGGTTGGCAGTGAAGAGTCCTGGGACGTGGTGATCTCCTTCTGCGAAACGGTCATCTCGCAGAAGGAGGCTGCGGAAAGGGAGAGAGAGATCACAACCTCTCTTCCAACCCGCAGCAGGCGCACCGGGCGTCGGCGGAGGGCGGACAACGCCCTCTTCCGGCCCACCTGACTGGGTCCAGGGGTGGCGGACTTGGGGACGTCCGTTACCCCCTATTTAACTGGACCCAAGGCGGCGGCGCGTAGTGTTCCACGCGCGCCCCTATTTCACGTCGTGGAAGGAGTTCCAACACCTCACTCCCTCCCTTGACCTGAGGAGGCCCGCCGTGGCGGACCGGCACCAGTCGGGGATCGCGGAAGGCGCATCAGTTCCCGGGATCCCCGGCGTAAATGTGAGAAGGGAACACTGGGGTGGTTTTTAGTCAGTAAGAGTCTGACAGACCCCTCCGCCCTCCCCAGGGCGGCTGACATCCATGAGGATTTTCCACCCAGGCAACAAAAAAAAAAAACAAAAAAAAGGGGCTCGTGGGTAAGTACCTAATAACGGACGCACGGTGTACGATGGCCGAGGTCGGTCTATGGATGGTTACCATCTATTGCATACCAAGAACTCTCCGGTGCTTCGGAAAATATGTCAAGCCTTTGGTTAAAGCTATCATTCGTAGATTTTTCACAGTTGTTACTGGTGGTCAGAAGCCCGTAGGTCTGACAATGTTTTATCAAGTAGTATCGTGTTACAGTACTGACTTGTGGAGCTAGTATCTATTCGCACAAACATGCGCATTCTAATGTCAGTCTAAATCTGTCAAAAAATCCTGTATTTAAGATTTCTTTTTCTTTTTGAGTCGATGGTTCTAGTATTATTTTTTTTTCTTGTTAAAATACTTGGGTCCTGTATGTGGCCACGATTATCTTGACATTCGTGGCGTTTCTTATGTCCTCTAAAGTGCAGGTGTAGGGAAACTTTGGGCTTATTGAGTGAGATGAGATTTTATCTAGAATTTGAATGTAATTAAAATTAAAAGAATTGACCTTCAGATAAGCAGTTGCTCGGCGCTGTAAAATAGTGGTATTCAGCTGCATTCGGTTTCTGGTCGCAGACCGCAAATGTAATGTAGTTCGGAAAAGACTAATGTTTGCTTCAAAAGTTGTTGTTGTTTTACACTTAAACAACAGTTGTTTAACATTGCTTTTCCTTTTACGATAATGTTTAACACGAATGTACTTTTTAATGTCCCGTATAAGTTGACGTTAAATGATTTATTACCGGTTGAAATAAATATCACGCCATAACAGATTTTGTGTGAGTGTATAAATTAATATTTTTTCTAATGATTAAATATAAATCCGTTTTAATTATCACTTGGAGTTTTGATAGCAGATTTGTTTTAAATTACTATTTAAGAAAATATTTGTTGTGCTAATTATTTGTAGTCGGTAGTTCGACTTGGAAGAATAATTGGGCAAATGGATTCAGATTAGATCAGCACTAATATAAATATCAGAAAGTTTTGTGTTTTGTTGTTGTAGATTCGTCATACAATGAGAATATGAGCAGTTCTTAAGCTTTTAAGGCAACGGAACTCTCAACAAAGCCCAAAAGGGCTTTAAGGGCTTTAAAATAAAAAAAATATGGATCCCTCTATCTAATGATTACGTATTTTAAATGAAAAAATCTAATTTTAAATTAACAGTTCTAATTTTAAATTGCAATGTTTACTGTTTAAAATGAGGACAAAAGCTTTTATTTTTAATATTTTGTAAGTGATACAGTTCTATTTTTAAATTTAGTTTTAATGTGAAGAATGTATGCTATATTCCAAATAATATTCGAAGCTGTGGAATTATACAAAGTGGTTTTGTTTTGTCTTCGGAAATACCTTTAAAACACTGATGGCAACGCCGTTGCATACTAGATTAATATATTCAAGTACGAATGAATTATTCAATCTAAAATTGCATCCATACCTTCATTGAATACTCCATCATAAACAGGTTTCTGAAATACTGATCGGTATTCTAATCCAGAATAAATGATTCCGTTTTAATATTTCGCAAGTTTGAGTACAAAATCCTTGCAATTTTGATATACAATTGGGTTTTGTAAACCGGTTTTTCACCACCTCGTGATAAATTACGGACAGCTGATTTGACAGATAATTTTATACAAACGCTTTCGTATTTTTAAATCTAAATCGGCTGATATTTAAATGATTGGTAAATAGTGTCTATTGATACACTGTGACGTTTCAGAGAACACAGATACCATTAAGCGTGTATTCCCCGAAGGGTTAGGCAGAGGTGTACCAGTATACATTCACAGTTCGCCGGTATGTTTAGGTTGCATGTAATAGGGGCGAGCCTATTGCTATTAACCGAGCATAAATCCTAACTCCGAGCTGCTACTGAGAATTTCATAGAAAAATCCACAATTTTTGCTCGACCTGGGAATCGAACTCAAGACCTCTAGCGTAGCAGTCGCACTTAGGATCGCTACGGCAACGAGGCAGTTTTAGACGGTTAATAATATGAGATGAGGAGATATGAGGCTTCCCTGCTTGTAATTTTAGTTTTACAATATTTATCGTAGTTCATTTCTAAAAAACAGCACTTCGTGCATATTTCGAAGGTAAACACAGAAGATCTATGTACCTACGCCATGTCCGCGGAGACACCATGGCTTATTTAAAATTTTCTGACAAAATTATGAATTGATTAAAGAATATTATTAATTATTCTGTGACAGATGTTTAGGCTGATAATTCATAGTGTGTATATATAGTATGAATTTAATTTCTAAATCTTGAAGTAACTGCCTCGTTGGCCTAGTGGTCCTAAGCGCGACTGCAAAAAGTGTTATTGGGTTTTTCTATGAAATTCTCAGTAGCAGCTCGAAGTTAGGATTTGTGCCCGGTTAATGGCAATAGGCTCGCCCCTCATTACATGGACCTAAATATACCGGCGAACTGTGGGTGTACATTGTTACACCTCTGCCTAACCCTTCGGGGAATGCAGGCGTGATGGTATATTTTTTTTTTATCTTGAAGTATTTCCTGTCATGATTAAAATATGTACAACAATATGTTTTGTACGCCTTACAGGCGGCACAAATGACGTCTTCGATTCTAATCTAGAATGATATAACTAATCTACACTAGACCTAGTATTCCTGGTAAGTAGACTTGCAGAGGTATATAACAAACGATCATCCTGTATGTATAGACGTACCTACTTCATAAAGACGCATCACCCCATACATGCAAATTGAGGTAATAAAAAAAGCGAGCCCATCGATTGGGGTGGAATTGAATAAGTCGTTTGGAATGCAATAACTGTGTTCCCCTATAATAACATTTATTTTTAAAGACTGTTAAGCGTGGGGTCCTAGTTTCGATTCCCAGATCGTATTTTTTCCATTAGGAATTTCTCAGTAACATCTCGAAGTTTGGATGTGTGTAAGTTTGTATGTTTGGTTGTGTTCGGTTGACACCTCTATGTTTCGGAAAGCATGTAAAGCCGTAGGTCCTACGCTTTTTTTTTTTTTGTTTTTGTTCTCGTTGAGAAATCCTCATGGACTGCCTCCGCCTCGGGGTAGGCGGAGGGGTGTGTCGGACTCCTACCGACTAAAACCACCACAAAGCAGGCCCCTTCACCCGTCATCCACCGGCCGCACTGACTCCAGAAAGGCGCACGGGGAACTGTTACTCTGGCGCATGGTTACTCTCGGGCCTGTCTCTGTTCGGGTGACGGACTGAGTTGGTCCTACGCCTGATCTCTCCCCGGTTGTGTTGGAATGCCGTCCCATCGGACTATAAGAGTTAGGGAAGAGGGAGTGCAGCTGTTTGCGCACACACTTTTGCACTTAATATCTCCTGCGTACTTGGCTAGTTTGAATAAAGATTAGCCGCCATGACCGGAATCGGTTTGGAGAATACATACGTATTATGTACATAATAAAATTTATCTTTTTCAAACGTTAAATATTTTCATTTTCTATTTATGATCGTTTTTAAATATACATTAAAGAAATAAAAACATTTTCTTTCTTTCTCTTTTTCTTTGTACTTGCTAGAATTTGCAGCTCACTTAAGAACTAATAAAGCATGCAAGCAATTGTGCCTTCATTCAGAGCGTTCTCTTTTCTGTTAAATCCTTTTCGTTGTAATGGCATTGTGCCTCGGTATAATGACTGTTTTTGTAGCGAATTTATTTCTGTAACTTTTATTATTATATAAAAAGCAATCTTATTTTAAAATTCACACTCTAGGACACTCTAGGTACATTTTATAATTAAAAAGTAAGATTTTTTTGTGTACGTACGTCTTACTATTTCCTACTATCCTATCAATATCCTACTAATAATAATTATTACAAATTTTAATACGAAATTACAATGCGAAAGTTTTTGAGGATGGATGGCACTGAGATAGATTGTAGTGTGGAATAACCCGTAGGGTACTTTTTATCCCGGAAAAATGTACGGTACCCGTGGGATAGTATATATTAACTTAGATGCGGACGAAGTCGTGAGCGGAAGCTAGTATTACATAAAAATATCATCATATTATTGTTGTGACTGCTGAATTATTTCCTTCATATACAATTTGAAACTAGCCCATATTTGCCCGAAACTATCCCTAACTAAACTTTGACCTAGCCGACCTTTCATTGTCCGCCACAATAAGGGATCAAAGGAGAAATTGACATAATTTGTGATTATGGCAATTTCCACGGTTGACGACAATTAGGAAATTGATTCCGATGTAGTCGATAACGACTTTCCTATGCTATTACATGGGACCTAAACATACCCGCGAACTGTGAGTCTACATTGGTACATCTCTGCCTAACCCTTCGGGGAATACAGGCGTGATGGTGTTATATTGTACCTATGTGGTTGCATCATGATGAGAATGTAACAGTCCACTGCACATATTTTCGTGTTCCACGCGCGCCTCAAAGAGATGTCAGCAAAAGGAAGGGGCCACTGAGGGCCGATGCCTGCCGGGGCTGCGGGTTGTTCGCAAGAGATACCGCGCCCCCGGAACGCAAAGGGCACAAGAAGGAACATGGGTGGGTTTTAGTCAGTAAAAGTCTGACACTCCCTCCCGCCCCGCCCAGGGCGGGAGAAGTTATTTGATGATTTCCCACCCACCAAAAAAAAAAAAAACTGCACATATTTGCAAGTCACATTTTGGTACAATTGAAACCAAAATTCTTTTAACTGACATTATGTACATACCATCACGCCTGTATTCCCCGAAGGGTTAGGCAGAGGTGTACGAATGTGCACCCACAGTTCACCGGTATGTTAAAGTCCCACGTAATAGCGGGCGAGCCTACTACTGAGAATTTCACCGAAAAACCCAATAACACTTTTTGCTCGACCTGGGAATCGTACCCAAGACCTCTAACGTAGCAGTCGCACTTAGAACCACTAGGCTAACGAGGCAGTAAGTACCTTGAACTTAAAACTTCAACACTAATAATGATAAGTTTAAAGGTTGAGATACGGGTGACTAGATGACTATCTTACGACGCAATTATCATACTAGCATGCGCGGTCAAAGTCGTAAACCGAGTTTATCTCTTAATCAGACACTAATCACCCATTTTTTCTCTAATCAACCAATTAAAGACATCGTGTACGGTCTTAACATAGAATTAGAACCTCTATGTTCCAATGTTTTTACCTTGTTGGTAATAAGTATTTGAAATAAGTATCAATTAAGTTTGAAGTGAGACTATCAATCATTTTAAAGGACCACAGTGGTTTTAATTTTACAGAGAAGCGTAATCAAGTGGCTAATGCTTTATAATAAAACCTTTATGGTCAGGGTAGACCTTCGGTTTCGGATAGTAAATGTATGGATTGCTATATGATTACATGGTTGGAGTTTACGTCTGTTACATCTTGTACTGAATAAGCTCCGAAACTCCTGGACCGATTTTAACCATTTTTTCACCAATAGATGGCAAAATTATCAGGAAGTATAAGTCTATAACTTATTTACAGAAAAATTAGAGATCGTTAAGAAAATTGCAATAATGTATCGCAAGGTAGCAAAATTTTGCTCATAAAATTCATTATTTGGCGTGCACTGAACCATTTCTTCACCAAAAGATAGCTAAATTATCACATAGTAACATAGGCTATATAACATCACGCTACGACCCACAGGAGCGGAGCAATAACCAGAGATGTAACTTAACGCGGGTGAAAAATATCACGCGGGCGAAGTCGCCGGTGGAAGCTAGCTCTTGTATCTGGAGCAAGCTGCAAATTTTATTACAAGGCATGAAAGTGATTTGATTCTTGTAATTATATTGCCATAATTATCTTGTGCATTGCTTTGTTTAAAAGTCTAGTTGTACAAAAGGCGTGAGGCCAGGGCCGTGTTTTGAAATTACTACTATACTAGCTTTTGCCAGCAAGTTCGTCCTCGTAATTGTCGGTTCTATTTAAAATTATAATAATATCATAATTTAAAAGAGACGTGGCGCCATCTATTATCATAAGAACATTATTGCTGTTTTCCTCGGGAAAAGTACTTTTTTCGTGATGAATGTTACTCTATATCTGTTTCTGTACACCTGACAATGTATATGCAAAATTTTAAGATAAGTGGTTTAGTGGTGAAAACGTAACAAACAAACAAACTTACTTTCGCATTTATAATATTAGTTACAATTTGGGCGGGGCTGCTGAATTCTAACATTCTTTTCTCTAAGGTTGGATTTCTCTATCTAATAATGTGGTATTAGGCCGCTAATGACGAGAATTTGGTCAATTTCAATTTCTGAATGTACTTATTATGGTATGTAAATCCATGTATTTTAATCTCACAATTTTTTTTCATGGGCGTTTTTAAGTATTACGCTACTATCCGAATTAACACCCATTTAGGTGTGATAATTACTGTGGTTAAAATTATGATTTAAGGAAATAAATTCCACTTTTATGTACAATATATTTAAAAAAGGAAGCTCATAGGGCTTAAAAGATCTCGTTCGCATAGCTGTCAATGGGGCAAATGCTCGAGAGGGTGGCAGCATTGCCACGTAGTATGGCAATGCTGATTCTTCGGCCCAAGAAAAGACTAGCACTGTACATACTATGTAATTTAAATATTTTTTAATAAGTTTTATGTTTAGTTGTAAATTCATAAGTATTATGTGGGAATATTATTTTAAACAAAGGAATAAAATAGAAGTCGTTGATAAGCAAGAACTTCCGCGCAGGATGGTAGTGCAGCCTACTATTATTGTTAAAGTGCTAATCAATGGTCGGTGACCATTGATGGTGTATTGAGCCGAACGTTCGTCTAATGCACAAGTCATGTATCCATTCAATAGCCACTAATTCACGGTAAGTGGATTTTTTTCTTACATTAGAGGTAATATTTGGATATTGATTTCTGATGAAGACGTGTGAATTGATTTTTATTCATACATAATGATGGATATTGAAAATAGCCTTTTTGTGTTAAATTTTATGATTTATTTTAGGTTGAATAAACACTTGGTCTTTTAGAATTCGCGTCGAATTTTCGGGTGATTAAGAGTTTTGTTTTTGTATGTGCTAAAGACAAAGTTAAAACTAAATCATTTACAGGAACTTTTAAATTGTCTGTTTAACTGCTTCGTTAGCCTAGTGGTTCTAAGTGCGACTGCTAAGCTAGAGGTCTTGGGCTCGATTCCCAGGTCGATTAAAAAGTGTTATTGGGTGTTTCTGTTAAATTCTCAGTAACAGCACGGAGTTTGCATTTGTGCCCGGTTAATGGCAATAGGCTCGCCCCATACCACATGGGACCTATACATACCGGCGAACTGAAATATCGTCATCATCACGCCTGTATTCCCCGAAGGTTTAGGCAGAGGTGTAACAATGTACACCCACAGTTCGCCGGTATATTTAGGTCCCATGTAATAAGGGGCGAGCCTATTGTCATTAACCGGGCACAAATCCTAACTCCGAGCTGCTTCTGAGAATTTCATAGAAAAGCCCAGTAACACTTTTTGCTCGACCTGGGAATCGAACTCAAGACCTCTAGCGTAGCAGTCGCGCTTAGGACCACTAGGCCAACGAGGCAGTTACACGAGGCACATTATTATACCTTTAATAGGTAAATTATTTTGAAAAAAGTGTAGGTATGTCAGTTTTGAGAAAAACATTTACTTTATTGGTGCTTGAAGCAATATTCAAACACACGACTCGAAGTACTCAACAACAAATACATTTCTAAGTTATAACGACGGTTGACAATGTTGTGCAAACCAAGCGCACTACAGGTAAATCCCTGTGGCTCTGTAGTCTGTACTCCGCATTACCATGTAGCCTGTACATGACGCTGTCGAACTTATATTACTCGTATTTTCTCCACTGAAGTTGCGTAGTTTATTCAAAGTTTTGAGTGCAAAGATAACAAGAGAACTGTCTGAATAATGCAAATAGTTCATCTATGAAGCGTAAGGCGGTAAGGACTAAGGTGTTTGCTCGGCTCGTGTAAGTATTAACCGGCGCTTTGTCTTGTGAGGCGAGCAGAAAAGTTATATTGAAGAGTGTACTCATGTACACATTTGCAACAGCTTTAGCGTGTACTTAACTTACAGTTCGCAGTCCAGTCAAATGTCTTACAGGATTATGCTGATATAAAAGTTGTTGAAAGATACCTAATGAATCCGAAAACATTGTCTTCGTATAAATGCGATCATTGTTTTTTTATGAACCATACATACATGGGAACTTTCTGGTTACGGAGTTTTTTTTTTAATGAAATAAGTTCTTCTTATCCCTTTACTAGCTTCCGCCAGCAATTTCGCTCGCATCCAAGTTAATATTTTATACTACGGGAACCGTACATTTTTCTGTGATAAAAAGTAGCTTATATGTTATTCCAGACTATTTTTTTTTTTTTTTTATTATATAAAAACGTTGGCCTACACTAGGAATTTCTCCTGTGTCGTGGGTGCGTTTACAAACATATAAACTCACATACACAAACAGCCAGACCCGGAACAACTATCTGTAGGCCATACAAATATTTGTTCCGTGCGGGAATCGAACCCGCGACACGCAGCGCAGCAGCCAATCGCTCAGTCACTGCGCCAACTGTGCCGTCACTATAACTACACTACGACTATAATCTATCTATGTGCCATATTATATCCAAATCCGTTCAGCCGTTTGAGATTGTAAGAGTAACAAACATCCATCCATCCTCACAAACTTTCACGATGAGTAGAAAGTAGGAGTAATTATTAAACTTGAAATATCCCACAACCAAACCCTACACTGTTGCATGCACTCGTAAGTATAATGTTTTGTGTGCATTAAGAAAATTATCACAATTATTTGAATTTGATTCTACGTAAGACGGGGAAGTTACTTAGAATTCAAAAATAAAATTATCGACCTCAGTACAACTTATACAATAGGTGACTAAAAGAGATATGAATATAAATGTAGATGGATGGAGAGGAAGAGAGAGGCCAAATAAAAAATGGATAGATTGTGTGAAGAATGGTTTAGGAGTTAGTGATATCATGATGGTTGACAGGACGGAATGGGGTAAGCTCCCTAGTAACATGGGATGAGATGAATTGACTAAATTAATTAAAATGCCTATCATAGCCAAACATCTATTGAGATAAACAGACATACCTATCGATTATTTTGTCTTAAACTTTACAGGTACATATCACTTTCAAGATTAATTGTGAAGTTATCCGTATTTGGAAGTTTTCGAGCAAAAGGGACATGTTACAAGGGAATAGGTTATGTAGAACGATATATATATATTAATTTAATTTGTTGTTCCCTTCTAGGGTTTTGTATTAGTTCGTAGTATTGAAATGTAAGGTAAAGTTTGGGAAGGCAATCTTGTTATTGGATTTAGTTAGTTAGGACTTGAAACTATCTTAGATGTTACCACATAGTGTGGGACGTGGATTCCCTAAAGTATCCCACACACCAATCATTTGCAAATGTGGTTAGAGCGAGCCGCTTTAAATACCATTTTTTGGCCGCCTTTAATACAAATATTTAGTAGTCGCCATGAGTCGTGAGCAAAAAAGTTAAGCTAATTTTTGGGTTTTGGTTTCCTTTCGGGGTTTTTTGGGGCGCCGACGCCTCACGCGATAGTTCCGACTGATGGACCAATGGATGGACTACTATACAGTGTACAAAGTTATTATATGTACGACATAATGAGCATGGCGATTCATTGTCACGCTCACTTAAATGTATCGCTGATGGTGGTGAGTGTGTTAGATCATTCGGTTTCCTTCAAAATGAGAGTTGAGTTAAATGTTAACCGGAGGCTGTCAGTTGAGATTGGTCATCTATTTTTAAATTGTTTTTTATTCTAAATTATTTTCACATGTAGAAGCAACATTTGATTTTTCTTAAACTTTACTGAGAATAGTGTACGTGGAGCTTTTTGCTTATTATTCGCAATAAAGACTTACCTACGTTAGGTATATGTATATTTTATTTACTCATCAACCCGTTCAATGCTACTATTCTTTTTTTACTAGAAGATTTTTTATGTCGAGCAAGTAAAGAAATAGTGTTCCTGGGTTTTCCATGAAATTCTCAGTAGCAGCTCGGGGTTAGGATTTGTGCCCGGTTAATGGCAATAGGCTGGCCCCCTATGACATGGGACCTAAACATACTTGCGAACTGTGGGTGCACATTGGTACACCTCTGCCTAACCCTTCGGGGAATACAGGCGTGATGTTATGGTATTTTTATGGGAGTGTTTTGCACCATTAGGATGTCGCTCTTAATTAGCAAACCCCCCTAAAGGAAGAAAACACATTACAACATCCTTCATACATACTGTCCCAAATATTCATTCACAGCCAAAATTGTCTTTGTCACAAGGAAGCTTTAAGTAGACAGGCGCTCCCATCTATCATAACAATCGAAAAATACATTTAGATTTGAATACGAATTCATCCAAATGTCAAGTGTTTTTCTTCTAACTCATTTCTGATTGTCAAAAACGTGAAAATCTGTATGAAAATATTTCTTTTATGTTTTGTAGGGCTCTCAGCTTTGAATTGCAACGAGGGGTCCTTAAAATTTACGACACGGCTGGTGCAATGGCTGCGTTACATGTCGCAGGTTTGATTCTCGCACAAAACAAATTCTATGGGCTTACAGATGGCTGTTCCGGGTCTGGCTGTTCGTACATGTGAGTTTATATGTTTAAACGTTCCCACGATACAGGAGAAATTACTAGTGTGGAGAAAGGGTAAAAAAAACGCGCTTGCTGAGGTGTGTATGTAAAATAGATTAGTGATAATTGTTAAATCAAGTATGTATCGGAGATCATACAGATAAAGCTGTTGGTCCAGTGTCACAAAAATACTTAGGTACGGTAGTTACAGCTGTCAGTTTTATAGTACTGCATGTCAGGTCAAAAGTATTTGCCTTTAGGCCCTTACCTAAACAAGGTACAGATGACATAAGCTACACACGCATCTTCATCAGCGGCATTTTTCAGGGTTGGTCCCATAATAAAAGTTGTTCTACTCACGAGTACTTTAACCCTCTAAAAGTGCACAATGATTTTAAAAGTTAACCTGTACTTACTAAAAAATACTGAACGAAGTTACATTCAATCATAGTGTACCGCTTAGTAAGATGTATTAATCTGCTAGTACGGTAACAAAGCCACATAAAATGAAGCACCATACAATGTTTGCAGTTTACTTGAAGCACTTAATCTTCTTAGAGAACACGTTAAGTCGCCGTTAAGTAAACCGACGCCGTTAAGTATTGGTCGATTTATTAGTCACTGGCTTTTGAACCCTGCGAGATTTGGATTAGAGTTTATTTTATGAGTACGTATTAGCAATTGCTGTAGCCAATGCCGTAGGAAGAAAAGAGAAAGAAAAAAAGTTTGTTTTGTGCGGAAAAATAATTGCCATGCTAAATGTACCTTTTTTGAACTACTCCATTGGTCTCGTGGTCGCAAGCGCGACTGATGAGCACGGGGTCCTAGGTTCGATTCCCTAGTCGGGCAAAAAGTGTTATTGGGTTTTTCCATTACGAATTTCTCAGTAGCAGTCCGGTGTTTGGAAGGTGGTGGTGTGACACTCCCGTGCCTCGGAAAACACATAAAGCCGTTGGTCCTGGCTGTCATTCGTAGATCTTTGACCAGTTGTTACGGGTAGTCAGAAGCCAGGAAGTCTGACAACTAGTCTTACCAAAGAGGTAGCGTGTTGCCCAATAACTAGGTTGTGGAGGTCAGTTACGCAGTCGCTCTACGTAAAACACTGATATTCATCTGCATCCGGATAGACTGGAAGCCGACCCCAACACAGTTGGGAAAAGGTTAAAAAGATGATGCTAGATGTACCTTATTTAAATACTTAGGTTACCTATAAACCTAACTTCATTTGTTTTTGCATTTTCTTAATTTGTTTGCAGGGACATTAGAAAATGATTTACAGCTTAACTATTTTATGAGATAATAATTGGAAGGTTTCCAAAAAAAAAACAGACTTTACCACTTTATAATTTAAGTAAACATTGTAAAAAGCATTTCGAAAAACATAATATTAATTAATCAATAACACGTACTTAACCAATTCTAATCACAAACATCAGAGTAATTATTTTTTGTAATTAATTAGCGTAAAAAGTGTAACGTAACATGCTGCTTTTATATGTGATGGGATATTAATTAGCGTTCATAATTCGATGTTATAATTTGTAAGAGGAAATTTGCAATTTAAACATTAAAAATATTCATTAATTTATTTAAGAACACACACATAAAAACAGACAAGAAAAGGATCAGAAAAATACAGTCAATGGTAATGCTTTTTTCTAAAGAAATCTCTTCCAGCATACTTGCCATATAAGATTAAATATAAAGAGCAGAATATTCTTGATTTGAATAATTCTTTCATCATTTTAAAAAGATTCTTTTTTTTAAATATTGAGCTTCAAAATTTTCTTTATTATAAAGATCCAAAACAAAGGAGTCTTGGCGTTCCATTTCAGTTTTAAAATGATTTGAAATATGGAATTCTATGTTCATAAAATCAATCTCCGTAAACGCTTAAATATTTTTTAAGTTCTAAAACTTTCAACCTGCTTCACATATTCGATTTTCATTAAAAGTATTTACGTAAGAAGCAATAAAAGCACTTATCGTAACCTCGCCTCTTGAAAATGTCTAGACGTGCATTAAACGACAATTTATCTTTAAAAGCTTGTTACCAAACAAAAGGTAAAAGATACAGTTGGTCTAAAGTTTTGTAAAAAAAAAGAGTACGAATAAAAATATTCTAACGAAGATCTATGAACACGATGGTTTAAATTGGTTTTTTATGGGCATGCATAAAATGGACTGCCGATAAAAAAGAAAAAGCCTGCTCTAGTAAATTTTAGTTTACGGTACAATTCTCTGGCAGTATTGGCTCCATAAACATTCGTATGCAATGCTCCGAACGGATATAACAATCGGAATAATGTTCGGCTTTACGTAAGGCCATTTTCCGCATTAAAACTTTAGTCTTACCGACCAATATCAGCAATTTGTAACTCCGGGAGACACGGGCTTACTATATTTTAGCCAACTATTGTATGAACAATATAAAAAGTATGGAAGCTAAAAAATAAAACGGAAGATATTTGTTTTTAGTTCTGTGATTAAAAAGCTTGTTTTCGCATTTAAAAAGTGCATACATACATACGGACCACGTCAACGTTTTTGGCTTCACAAAGTTAGTTGGTTCCGTATACATTTATATATATATAACTAGTTTCTGCCCGTGACGTTATCTGACTTGGCAATGGAGAGTATAATTATCTATCAGTGAAATATTTTTTTTAATCAGTTACGTACTTCCGTAGATAACCTCTTACAAACAATCAATTTTGCTTCTTTCTGTTAATAGATTACATATGGCATAACCCAAGAGTTGATTCCTTAATTTTATAACTATGTAAGTCTTCAACAAAATGTATCCTAAAGAATAATTGGTACTTTTCCCTATTTCCTTAAATTTGAATAGGATTATGTAGTGAATTTATCAAGCCTCGTCAAAGATATTCCTTTGCGTGACATTAGTCAAGGAAACAGCGGTCGTTACTTTTAATTCTAATAATATTTTTGAATTCCTTTTTCATCAAGTCAATGTAATTTTTTAGGACCACTTGCGCCAGAAACTTAAAAGTTAGGCACTGAAACGTGGTTTGAATTACAAATTACGTTTGTCAATTTGTAATATAACCTCGTGTTAACAACTAACTCTGAGTCAAGTTTTTGGTGCAACTGTGCCTTTAAGATATCATTAACTTCACTTATTACGTCTTAATCCATAAATTCTCGCAGTAGCTACATGCACCTACCTACGCAAGTCTAATTAAATAATGAAATATAAAGGGGCCCGCGGCTCAAGCCTTTACCGTACCTTTTATTCCTTGTCTGTTATGAGTTACCTACTAAGCTTTTCAGCCATTTTTTTTTTACAACATCGAGTCTTTTGTTCTAAATACAAAATATTTGTTTAATTAGTCCACGCTAAGTATTTGTATACTGTTGCGTAAGACCGCTATTTTTTTTGATTTGTAACACTGTTCGTTGCTTGTTTTTTTGTTTTATTGTTATGGAAATATCTTTAGAGATATTTTTTCTTCTATTGCCTAACCTTGACTAGCTTTAAGCTATCAGCAAAACTTTCTCACACTAGTGCGCTATAATCAAAAGAAGTCTTGTCATAATATCGTGGTAAATAAAAGAAATAAATGAAACTTGATGAAATTTTAAAGACAGGATATGGTTAGTCAGTTTTTCGACAAATAATTTAATTTTAAAATGACAATGATTTTTAAATGTCATACGAGATTTTGAATTAGGTACGTACAAATTTTAAATTAAAGCACATAGAATACACTACTTGATCGTCTAGTTCAGCGGTTCTCGAATTTTTTTGGTGACGGAATCCTTATGGTCAACTAAATATTTGTCGGAGCCCTAAAATTATTAAAAATGGTTTTATGAGTTTAATGAATATTTCCATGTAATGGGAAGTATGAAATTGCTTTTTACTTGTAATCATTTGTTTGATATCAGGAGAAAGTCCAAGTCACAACATGTCGATTTTTTTTATGATGACTAGTAATATATATTATGGAGCCCCCATAGAGTCTTTGTGGAGCCCTAAGGCTCCGCAGATCACACTTTGATAATGGCTGGTCTAGTTGATTCGTTTGGAAAAACATTAGATCACTTAGCATATCCCTTATCATCAGACAGCCTCATTATTCATTACATGACACCATCCAAAAAACATTACAATATTCACCATTCTTTCTCTCCGTGTGTGTCGTGCACCTCGCCCGGCGACATCGCTTGTGCGCATATTAAAATTGATTGCGTTCTGAAACAATTGAAACCGAAGTCGGCTCAAATTGAGTTTAGAATTTGCGCATCTAGCTCCTGAGGTTGCACCTGTGAACTTCTGGAGTACTGTTATAAAACTGGGATAAGTGAGAATGGGCGTATGTAGGTTGGTTAGAGGTTTGTTATTAGATGACGTATTAAAAGGGAATATAATTTTGGTACATCGATCTCAAGTTCATTGTTATTACTGAAATTAATGTATATAAACTAACAATTGTAAAACTTTTTAAGGGGAATGTTTTGAGTTTCTTGCCTATTAGATTCTTCACTAGATTCAATATTATTTTCTCCAAAAATGAGATAAAAAAAATGAGATATGAAAATGATATAATTGAAATAAATACATTTTATACAAATAAATATGTGTATGTTTATCTTTACCGAATAAGATTACAAGAATTATTCATCATTAGGTACGTACTTAACGTTAACAAAATATTAATAGTTTGGCCACTAAAATAGTTCTGCAGGTCTTCTCTCAGAGCGTCTTTGTTCTTAGTTCTTAGAATTGCTTTATCTTATCTCAAAGCTCAAAGTTTACTCAACATATTCTTTGTTTAGTTATGAAATTGAGAAGCCACTGATTCATACGGAGTTTTAAACTACGTGGGAGGATACCTGTGATAGAATTTCAGTACCAAGAAATATACGAAAATAAACTCTCGATGCACGATGCGCTGGAATGCAACCTAAAAATGGAAATAAAATAAAAATTCTAGAATGTGTCAGCTTATTTCCTCGCATGCACTGAAACTGCGAGACTGTGAAAGGAAAATCATTTTCAGTGTTTTCGTCTCATTTGGTTTGGTCGTCGAACCTTGGTCGAACAAGTATTTGTATTTATTTTTACGTAAGTTTCAGATAAAATGTTTTTGTTAAACATTGTAGTATCAGTTTACATTCTTCAACTCGTGATACAACTATAAAGTACTCTAATGATGTAGCTCTAACAAATATATAATTTTAAAGTTTAAAAACAATGAAAACAATAATTAGAGAAGCTTTATAAGGAAACATTTCCTTTTGCGAGTCTAACTAATTGCGAGTCTTGTATGTGAAGGGCTCCGTTAGTACGGAGCCCTTCCAGAATGTCTGTGTTACTGTGACCGCTATGAAAAGTGGTAAAAAGAATAAAAAATGTTTTTTTTCAGCGTCTTTTGCTCGATCTTAATATTCTAAGTTAGTATTTACATTCTGCTAAAATCAACACTGTCTTAAATGTCTACCTATTACAGTTTAAAATATACAGACCTGTGGAACAGACAGACAGACGGACGCATGAGTGAATAGGGCGAAGGAGATGTTCAAAAGAGATACCCCGCCCCCGGAACGCAAAGAGCACAAGAAGGGACACGGATGGGTTTTAGTCAGTAAAAGTCTGACACTCTCTCCCGCCCCGCCCATGGCCACGCCCACGGCATGGTAAGTCATTTGATGATTTAACATCCGAAAAAAAATATATGAGCGAATAGGGTTCCATTTGGACCCTTGTGGTACACAACCCTATAAACATACATACATAAACTCACACCTTTTTCTCATGGAGGTTAGCAGAAAGCACAGAACGCCACTTGCTACGATCCTTACATACTTCTTTCGCCTCGTCCACGTTTATACATCTGTTCATACATGCACGCCGGTTACGAGTACCGTGCACCCGACCTTTCTGAAGAACCTCACCAGAAAGGTCAGGGTAGGTGTTTCTAGGGCGTCCTCTTTCGGCGTTGCCACTCACATCTGCCATATAAATCCCTTTTGTTAGTCGCCTTTCACTCATCCTCTCAACATGACCGTATCCTATAAAAGAGTAAATATTCACCAATCGTAACACATACAAAAATGTACCATGATATTCATCTCCTTTTCACAAAATACAAGGTTATAAAGTCTAGATCTTAAGCAGTAACTTATAACAGCAGTGAACTAGATTCAAAGTTGCCATGATCCACTGCACTTCGCCAGTATCTTGCTAAAGTCCCGATATCATTTGCATAGATAACTTCATCGTTTGTGGTACCGGAGTATATTTCGTAGCTGTGCTATGAGTATGTATGATGTGAGTTGAATGGTCTTTTTGAAAAGATATGCGGATTAAAAGAGTATTTTTTGACTAATGTACTTATTTCAGGCATAGGTACATGCATTAATTGAATTGTTGCAAGAAAAAAAAAAGACGGGGCTGACCATCCTATTATTATTCCACTGCAGAGCAATGGCCTCTTCTTACACAGAGAAGGAGTATTGATCATCACACCAGCTCAACATGGATTAGAAATTAATTATTTGTTCTGATATTCATGACGTTTTCCTTCACCGATAAATTAAGAAAGTCGCGTTGGTAATTGCTTGGTTTCGAACCCGCAACCCCTTAAACATACAACGCTATCGCGACATTACCAACATACATTTTCTGTATACGCATACAAATCCAAAATCCGGGACTCTACAGACAAATTCTATATGCAAAACCCCACTATCAAAAATTTTAACAGTTTCGGTTGTGACGTTCAGGCCAACTAGTTTCACTTGTAAGATTATGATGACATAGTATTCAATACATTACAAATTATTATAATCTCTTTAGGTTCTCGTGAGGGAAGCCACGGGCATAACTAGTTTAACTATAATTATTGATGGCTTAAGGTTAATTTTTAATGGTATTCCAATGTCACAAAAGTCTTGTAGTAATTACATTGTGAGAAATATTATTCAAGCATTTGTCATTGGTAAGCAGGATGAATGAATAACCAATCACTGTACTTTATTGGTAAAAAACTTACCTATCAAAAACCTATAAATGAATTGTGCAAGAAACTGTAAAAATGTATGGGAACAAACAATGGGACGTTTTTCTTAACAAAACACAATAGATGGCGACATATGCTTCAGCATTAGTCTTAAGTAAGGGAAAATTGTAGATAATGGATACTAATCGCAGGATTGTACGGACTAACATGTACAGTCGGTGACTCAAGGTAAGTATCCACGTTACTGAATAAACGTTTAGGTCAGGTGGATACCATATTAGGATCCGTACATACGAGGTGTTGGAAGACACATCACATAACCGTTAACCACCCTTACCTGTTACCTATTAATGCACGTAACATTAAGTAAAGATAATTATTGCTGGGAATCGAATTTTATTGCAAAACATTGTGCTTATATTATTATTTATATTTATTTATTTATTTTATTTTTGGAAAGCTTACAGACTAATAACATTATAATAACAATAACATAGAACTAAGTTGCTAATAACATAAGTTGTAGATAAATACAACATAAAGATGACTTACAGTATAAGGTATGTTATTCCTCAATATTGTTAATTTTCGTTAATCCAGAACAAAAAACGGCTGTGCCAAGAGTTATTAAAAAGTGTATTTAAAAGTGTTGCTTATGAGTGCATACGCTACAAATGGTACAGGCGTCGTCGTAAAAGAAAAACCGAAAAGCTAGAACTTTGACCTTCAATATCTCCAGAAGGTTCCTAGATGTATTAAAAAAAAATGATCGCAATTTTGGGGAAAATATGCGAGCAGCTCAACCTTGCTCGTTCTGGGACTCTTTTAATTTACTTTTCTGCTTTTCCGAACTGCATTCGGACGGTTGTCTTTTTACATTCACTACATACGCTCGACGGCAGGATGACAAACGTGAAACGAGAACTGTATCCGGCACCGCAACGGTCCGGCACCAAACACATAAATTGAAGAGAGCTAGGTTCTTCTTACGCGTCAGTGATTGACCCTTATGGTCTAAGATCCCAAAGTCATCAGACCTACGTCATTTTAGCTTACTTAAAGTTGTGAGGACTGATAGAGAAATATGTCGTTTAGAAGGTATGCGTACTAGCCAGTTTAAATGCTCAGCTCTTTTTTAGTTATCAGGTATAAAAGATACCTTATTCATTTAAATTCTATTAGCTGACTGCCCCGTTGATTTCGTGGTTTGATTGCCCCGTTGGTCTCGTGGTCGCAAGCGCGACTGATGAGCATCCTGGGTTCGATTCCCAGGTTGAGCAAAAAGTATTATTGGGTTTTTCCATTTGGAATTTCTCAGTAGCAGCTCGAAGTTAGGATTTGTGCCCGGTTAATGGCAATAGGCTCGCCCCCTATTACATGGGACCTAACCATACCGGCGAACTGTGGGTGTAAATTAGTACACCTCTGCCTAACCTTTCGGGGAATACAGGCGTGATGGTACGTTGTCAATTAGCTGGTTGGTTTTATAAATTTTGCAGGATATTATTATATACCATTTTTCGTTATTGCCAGACACTTTCCGTAGGCCAGACTCTAAAGCTTGGATCTTTAAATCGTCTAGCTGAAGTTGTGGCTTCATGCTTGTTCCCTTACTTTTTCATGTCAAAGTTTACGTGTACTTGTTACATGACGGTGTTATGCAACATTTGATTACGTTAATAACATGTCCCAATCTGAATTATGTTTCAGAAATATATGAGACAAAGCTAATTAAAGTGATATTAAATATTAATGTCTCTGGTTGTATGATGACGCACAGAATCCTTTCACTTGTTTTGAAATTTTAATGTAATTAAATAAATGAGCCCTAAATGTAGGTTTATCAATGTCCGTACATTTTTCATTATTATTAAACGTGAGTAACAATTCTTGTGACTATTTCAATTTACACGTTCTGTTTAAGTTAATCTTGGACATCACTGATATGATGTCGGTGAAGAAAAACATCGTGAGGTAGAGTGGCCGCCACGAGTCGTGAGCACAAACGTTAAGGTCACTTCGTTCAAGCAGCACGCGATTGGTCCGTCTGTCGAACCGATCGCTTGCAGCGTCGGCGCCCAAAAAAAACAGAAACCCAAAAATGAACCTGGACTCATAATAATATAAGTCGGAAATCGCCAAACATGGTGAGAGAAAGTGCGAGCGTTGCTATAATAAGCTTTTATTGTTATTTTAGGTACTTTGTCAACCAAACGAAAGTTTCATACATTTTAAATTCACTATTTATTTCCATCAAAATTCTTCGAATTGAGACAGCAAATGTATTACGCAATTACCCTACAGATGCTAACAACAAATTCCGATGTTCCTTTTAGCACCCCAACATTACCGGTGAACAAGATAAATATAATGAAAAAAAAAAAGCAGTTATCCATCATTATAAACACTTACTCCGTCTCCAACGTAAAGGAACTCCTCATTTTCCCGAAGAATATGTCGCAAAATATAATTGAACAAAAAGTCTGGTGTAGGGTATAAAGTTTAGGAGCAGTACACACCTGAGCCGGTTCTTTGTGACCTTGCATATGATTGATTATGACAAATACGTTCAAGTACGTGGTCCATATGGTACGTAATACACGATTGAAGATTCGTATTTAGATAAGCAAAATGAATTACCTAGTTCATTACTACGTGAGCGTTTTTCCTGTAGCCTACTCAAATTGTTCGTTCCTTTTTGGATTTGCTAGTCGGCTTGTTTGTTTTGTGATTTATTTTCCCTGATGGTCCTGTGATTAGGGTTTCACGTCTCATGCTTGAGGTTGTGGGTTCGATACCGTGGAGGTACTAATGTGACTTTTTCAATTCATTTGTACATTAGAAGGTACTTTGACATCGCTGACGTCTCTGACATCGAAACAAAACTTGGATATAAGTCGAATTAATATAATTCTGAAACCACTTTTACGCCTTGAGCAAGAGTGGTGATCAATACCTACTCATGCCTTATCTACTATATGCTGTATCACGGTACAGATACACAAATAGATATTATTTAACACACAAGATAATAAACAAAACAATAAAATACACGTTTCTAGTAAATCATTTTTAACTTTAGTTTATTTACATTTTTTTTTTCAACTGCCTCGTTAGCCTTGTGGTCCTAAGCGCGACTGCTACGCTAGAGGTCTTGGGTTCGATTCCCAGGTCGAGTTAACTGTTATTGGGTTTTTCTATGAAATTCTCAGTAGCAGCTCGGAGTTAGGATTTGTACCCGGTTAATTGCAATAGGCTCGCCCTCTATTGCATGGGACCTAAAAAACATACCGGCGAACTGTGGGCGTACAATGGTACACCTCTGCCTATCCCTTCGGGGAATATAGGCGTTATGTGTCATTTTTTTTTCGGTAATAGTGACAAAAGAAATACACACAATGTAAAAATTTATTCAATTCGGTTCATGAGATACATCACCATTAACA
The DNA here is from genome assembly GCA_947462355.1 of Caradrina kadenii. Classification (NCBI taxonomy): domain Eukaryota; kingdom Metazoa; phylum Arthropoda; class Insecta; order Lepidoptera; family Noctuidae; genus Caradrina; species Caradrina kadenii. The sequence goes on along the minus strand of OX381677.1, from coordinate 5,078,279 downwards.
GACGTACGAGCAGACGGACGCACATCGGAAGCTTAATAACAGGGTCCAGAAAACCAGAACCGAGGAAATTACGTGTAGGATCACAAGCATCAACTAAGTTACCATACCGTTTTATTTCATTTTCCAGTCGATTCCACCGCAGAACTACATAATAATGCTTATGCAGCAAATCCAGTAGTGAGTCGGCAAGTCGGCATTATCCGAGTAGTCTGCAGGTTATCAAGAACTTTAAAAGTATCGGCTGTGGGGAAGTTGAACCGCTCTTTTGTTATACCGGTTCCGAGTATGGGACAAGTTGTGAGCGGAGCGGGGATGGAGGCATTAGTTAGATTTTTTTGGCAATTTAGGCATATATGCTTCAAAATTGTGTTGAATAACATACTATGACGCCTGTAGACCCCGAAGGGTTAGGCAGAGGTGTACAAATGTACGTACACAGTTCGCCGGTATGTTTGGTCCCCTGTAATTGGGTGCGAGCCTATAGACATTTACCGGGCACAAATCCTAACTCCGAGCTGATACTGAGAATTTCATAGAAAAACCTAATAACACTTTTTGATCGACCTGGAAATCGAATCCATGACCTACATTTATTGTTTATCCATTATACAATAATTGGAACTTTGATTGTGATGTGACTTTTGTATTTATTAAGTCACAAAGAGAAACGCTTTTAACAAAAGAAAAGATTTGCTTTTTGTTCGTTTATTCTAAATTCTGTATACCTAAAGAATACTTATAATAAAGATGTTTACATGACCATCAATTTTAGATAGATCTTTATACCTAAGAAAATGCACCTAATCAAAGATCTTTCGTGACGGTGATATTACGTATTAAGTTAGTAAGTTATATCGTAATAATCTTCAATCTTAAGACTCGGACCGGATTAGCTCTTGGCAAACAGAAGAAAAACTCGATACTACTTCTCTTTTGAGTGGCTGTAGTACAATGTTTACTATTCTCTTAGAAATATTGCAGATCACTGACTCACTAAAAACTGTAACTTACCGATACTTTTTAATTTATCTTTTATACCACAGAAAACACTTGACAGTTTAAAAATTACAATATACAACAATGTATAACTGCCTCGTTGGCCTAGTGGTCCTAAACGGGACTGCTACGCTAGAGGTCTTGGGTTCGATTCCCAGGTCGAGCAAAAAGTGTTATTGGGTTTTTCTATGAAATTCTCAGTAGCAGCTCGGAGTTAGGATTTTTGCCCGGTTAATGGCAATAGGCTCGCCCCCTATTACATGGGACCTAAACATATCGGCGAACTGTGGGTGTACATTGTTACACCTCTGCCTAACCCTTCGGGGAATACAGGCGTGATGGTGATGGTATGTACAACAATGTCCAAAAGCAATCAATGTTTTCGTAGTGATCCTACATAAATAAATAATACCAGCCTATTATGGGTCCACTGCAGGGTTTAATAGTAGTAGAGCTCTTTGTGAAGGAGCTCGCCCGGGGAAGTACTACCACCATACCTATTTCTGCCGCAAAGCTGTGCTGTGTTCCAGTTTGAAGGGTATGGGTGCCGGTGTCATTATAGACACGTCAGACATTTTAACTTTGTCTCTGGGATGGCAACGCATTTGCAAGGCCTCTGGTATTGCAGATGTCTATAGGTAGCGGTGACTACTTAACATCAGGTGGCCCGTCGGCTTGTTTGCTACCAATGACATAAAAATAAATAACTACTGGGCAAAAGTCTCTTTCCATACAGAAAATGCACAAGGATTGATCACCAGTCTTGCACATAGCATTGGCCGCGAGCTAAAGGCGGATTGGCGGATCCTACCTATGCCTAAAAAAATAAATAATTTTGTAATGGAATTCAAAGTATCAAAATTATCACGTAGGCACGCATTTCGGGGTCAAACCAAATATGCTATTATCAAGATTATCATCATACAACCGGCAATCTTTCCATAAACACTATACTCAAACAAAAATGTGTGATTACGACTCAAAATGTCAATACTTAAAATGTTAAGGTTTACCACCAAATTGTTGGCGGGACCAAATGATATACCTAGTTGAGTAAATGTACACACCTATTTCATCAATGAACGATGATTTTACAAATCCCTTTATGGTAGTTCACGCTCGATTTAACAGTAGATAGGAAGGTATTACATTTATTTACCGGGTGATAGTGCAGATTGAAATAGGTCGTCTATTAAAGCAACCTGTCAGCCTGTCGCTAACCTAGGCTATTATGTGCCTTACTTCCATTAGATTGCAACAAATTGCTTAATACAGAAACTGTAGTTGTTAGGACAAATACACATATACACTCTCGCTATTACAAGCTTGTATTTTTGTTACTTCTTTATTTTTTAATGTTATTTCTTTCCTTTTTAACCGTGATTAACTGCCTCGTTAGCCTAGTGGTCCTAAGCGTGGCTGGTACGCTAGAGGTCTTGGGTTCGATGCTCAGGTCGAGCAAAGTGTTATTGGGTTTTTCTATGAAATTCTCAGTAGCAGCTCGGAGTTAGGATTTGTGCCCAGTTAGTGGCAATAGGCTCGCCCCATATTATATGGGACCTAAAATATACCGACGAACTGTGGGTGTACATTGGTACACCTCTGCCTAACCCTTCGAGGAATACCATGATGGTATGTTAACCATGATTTTTTTGTTGCTAGTTTCTGTACTTTGTATTACGGCACTGGTTTCTGTATTACAGTTTAATCTCAAAGGCCAAGAATTTCAAATAACTGGGTCTTGATGCCAATAAAAAAAAAATATTTTATATTTCTATGAAATTAGGTGTCATCAAATAGGAATGTTTTTGGACAGATGAAATACGAAATACCATACAAGTCAGATTTTATTTCTAAACTAATAAATTACGAGTGCACTAAACAATCATGTTCTTATATCTTTCCAATCAGCAGAAAATATAAGGACAATGTCTAAAGGAAGGCCTTTACCGGTAACAGAGCGGGCAGCATAATATTACAATGAGTAATCGGTGTAATTTGCATTTATGGCTGAATTATTAAAATACCGTAACCTCCGACATTATTTGCGGCTGCAACTCAAACCGCATCCAAGATACAAAGGCTCGATAGCAAATGTGCCCTTTGAACTTTATCCCACGGCGCTCGGCGGGAATGCAGCGTCGTGACGCGCGGACAATTACAGTTTTCAAGTACCGCTCGCACGTACTCGACTAAATCTCTGTCTATTAAACCAGTACCAGAAACTGTCTATATTTACCAACCTTGCTTTTTGACGCCAAATTGGTTTGCGGTCTCCCACCATAGACAGCTGTCTAAATTCATACGCCACTATTAATAAATGTGACGGCTACAATTCAACGCATGGCACATTGCATACAAAGCCCTATGTTTGCAACGAAATTAACGCCAACTCTGAAGTTGGTTTGTTTGAATCCATTACGTGTCTGGAATGGCTCATAGTGTGGAAGCAATAATTCATACGAACTTCTATATCTAACTACATTTCTCAAAGCTATCAAACTTTACTCCGTAGACAATCCAATCGCAGGGGGAGTTCAGCATCGACTTTTGCATTCAAACTTTGTCTACAGATTGTTCGTGCAATGTCAAACTGATCCAGACAATTGAACCAATTAATCGGTTTTCGTGGAGTTGATATTTGAGCCGATTATCTACAGATATTATCTGTATTTGATTCTGCAAAAGAAGTAGGTAAGTACGTACGCAGATCGAGTTGGACGACTTCGTGAGCTCTTAGATTGTGAAGTGGTTTCCTTTCTTCATGACTTGACTTGTGTTTTAATCGGTTTAATACAAAATGTGGTATTGTTTTAACTGCCTAATCGGTATAAGATTGACATTTCGTTTTCAAGTCTTGTCAATTACTACATCGAGTAGATAACGAGCTTCATTAAATAATGCAAAAAATCTATAATGTATCTTAAAATAATACTAGTAGGTTAACACCAGGCGAATTAGATAGCGGTTTGAAACTGGACCAGTTTGTGATAAGTGCATGTTGATTAACATTTTGGTGTAGTTCATTTTAGACTGTCTTAAAGGCTTGACCTAAATATTAGTTATTAGTAATTTAAATGGCAGCATTAAAGAGACTTGGAAACTGTTTGTACAATTTCAAGGTTTCCGGGTACAATACGTTGTCTGTTAGCATTTCTTGATATTTTAGCCAAAAGTTTATAAAACTGGTTTGAGTAAAAGTCAAAGCATCTATTTAAATTGAACTATTGACTGTCTGATCGCCAATCCGCCTCGAGCAAACGTGGTGATCAATGCTCGTGCCTTCTTTGTATGAAAAGAAGTCTTTGCCTTGCAGTAAGACAATAATAGGCTGGTATTATTGTATAAACTATTAATAGGCACTCACCATCACGCCTGTATTCCCCGATGGGTTAGGCAGAGGTGTAACAATGTACACCCACAGTTCGCCGGTATGTTTAGGCACTCATTAATTATCAAGGAGTCAGTCAGTTATTTAGAAGAATAACTTTTAAAAATCAATAGGAAAAGTAATTGTACCTAAAATCTTTATGTAACTACTGTACATAAATCAATGCTTTCAACTCTATCTCCTTCTAAGGAAGACATTCACATCAACACAAAGTACTAGGAAACCAGAAACATGCAGTAGTTAACACGCCTCAAGCTTACCTAACTAATAATATGAACTAAAACTTTTGTTCGCACCACGTGTGACAATGTTGCTTACACTCCGGCTCATAATTTCAGTGTAGGTACTTTATTTCGAGCCGTAAAGCGTGAGATGACGTCATAAGCGGCCCTACATACCGCCAACAATGTGTAAAACGATAAAGCAGAAATGTGTGAATAGTGCCACCAAGTAGACGAGTGAGGTGGGACATTCGGAATAAAAAACTATCTACAATGTCTCTTTCTTCTAGTAGGGAAAGAAGATTTTTTATTATTATTTATTGACGTTTGGTTGGTTTGGGTTTGGTTTTATTGGTTTGGTATCGTGTCGCCCAGTAACCGGGTTGTGGAGGTTAGATAGGCAGTCGCTCCATGTAAAACACTGGTATTCAGCTGCATCCGGTTTGATTCCCAACACAGTTGGGAAAAGGCTAAGCAGATGATGGTTAAGGTTTGGCAACAGCGTCTGTTCACATTTTTATCTTCGGAATGAGTAGATTTTCAAATTGGAATTATTACAATCATACAAAGTTTTGGTTTAATTTTTTACGACATGCACAATAAGTATCAACTATTTCAACGAATAAAGCCTTAAAAGTTAATTAACATAATGTGCGAAACGCGTAGTTTCAAATTCAAAATCGAACGACAATAAATTATGTTACGTGTTCGTGCGTGCGTCTTGTTTGTACTTTACGGTACCTATTCGTAGGTAGTGTAAGATAGCCTTTAATCTATTTATATAGGTATCCTATTTTGTGCCTACCTGACTAAAATTATAAACTGTCTCAGACTCGTGTCCCACGTAGCACCTTAAATGTATTTGTCCGTATTTCGAATTCTTAGTTATGACTTGGGGCTGGAAAGCGATACCCTCAACGTAGCCCCTATCATTAAAGGAACTAAAATCGCCTTCGGCAAAACGTGGCTTTACTAGTACGTCTTCTCTCCTTGGCATACGTGTCAGTTATGTATGTATATGTAAGTATGTTATGTATTTTCTATGAAACATGTCAGGGGATATAATGCCTGGGGGCCGAAGCGATACGATAGAAAATCCTGCCTTAGCTCCGCCAACGCCCTCGGCACGGTTCACGTTTTGCTACAAGTTGTGAAAGCCAATTTTGGTAATTAAGTGGGTATAATAAATAATAGTATTAGGTTTGATAAGCTCAAAAGATTTTTTGTTAGTTTCGTGTTTGAGAAGAAATTTTTTTAGTGATCTTGTAATAACGTAATTTTTTGCCCTAAATTAAAGTATGTAGTCTATCCTTCTATTCTAAAGCTCTGAGAAGTTTGTTTGTTTTTTCTATCGTTATCTTAGGAACTACTGGTCCGATTCTGAAAACTCTTCCGCTAAAAGAAAGTTACGTTATTCATGCGCAGGTACTAAAATGCAATGTTTTTTCCAAAAAAACCAAGAAAATTTACACGGACGAAATCGTAGGCAAAAGCTAGTGTTGTTCAAAATTATCAACGAACGTAATCTAAATGTTTATCTGAAGTTCATTATCTGAAGTTGGATTTATATCTAAAAAATAAAGATTTCGTTTTAGATTTATATTTATTTGAGAATGAGACAGACTCTTCGATTTCAATTCGAGAAAGAAGAAAATCCTTTTTTATGTGACGACTGACTTCATATCCATCCTACCGAGTCCTGAAATCGGCTACAACGATTTAGGTGTGAAATGAGAATGGAACTATTCTTAACTTTATTAGGTCTAACTTAGCTGCCTTTATACTTTTTAGACTTTATCGTATAGGTTTTATATGATTGCCGTTCGATACTGCAATAAAAACGATAGCAAATCCCTAGACGTTTACTACAACAAAGTTCGAGGATTGCGAAAATATATTACTACGTCGACTTTGTTACGGCGTATTTTCAATTTTTCTCTTCTAAAAGAAAACTTTTGTTTGGAAACCTATCCATGAATAAAAAGCTTTGTTGGTTTTGTTGTGTTCGTAATATTTGTGCAAACCAATTGGTTGATGCAATCTTTTTGGAATTCCGTACCTCTGGGGTGCCAACGGGACCCTATTACTAAACCTCTGTTGTGCGTCTGTCTATTAGTGGGCTGTATCTCTCTCGTGGCGGGTGGCGTTCTGTGGTTTCTGTCTACCCCCATGGGAAAAAGGCGTGAGTTTATGTATGTATGTATCTCATGAACTGTAGTAATAGTTAGTGTGTGTTTAGTAGTTGTAGAGCTCTTTGTGAAGGACCTCGTCCAGAGAAATACTACCACCATACCTATTTCTGCCGCAAAGCAATGTTGCAGTGTTCAGGTTTGAATGGTATAGGTGCCGGTGTAATTACAGGCACATGAGACATTTCAACTTTATTTCTGGGATGGCAACGCATTTGCAAGGCCTCTGGTATTTCAGATGTCTACAGGTAGCGGTGACCACTTAACATCAGGGGGGCCGTGGGCTTGTTTGCCATCCAATGGTATAAAAAAGGTAGATACTTCAAATTTGCAAAAAATGTGTATAACTATGACTGCTATTACAAAAAATAAAATAAAACCGGTCTCTATACATGAAACGTGATTTTTTGGGCGGTTGTTTTTGCTCGATCTTAATATCGTTCTCGTACAGTGATTCACTTGACCTTTTTGTAACTTTTGTTTGAGTTCATCATGTGGTGAAAATAGCTGTTAGTTTAGTAGTAGGCTATTAACTGTGCAACAGACGTCTGTACCTAAGTATCGATGCAGTGAGTGCAAAGGAAGATAAAGTGTTATAGGCAACAATTTATAATAAGTACCTACATAGTGTGGGCGACTCGTGAATACCTCGTGAATCTAATTTTTTTTTAAATAAAGTTGTTTCTTATAAGTGGTGTATAAAGATACATCACATAGCCGTTTACTGAGTAATATTATGCATTAATGATTTCTATTACACTCGTTACGCATAACTTAACTTAAATATCGAGTATAGATATAAAAAACTAAAAAGTGAAAAATAACTTTAGCTTTGGACTTCAACGGGCTCAGGGGAGAAGTCATCTAATGATTTCCCATCCGGAACAAAAAAAAGCCTTTGAAAGTCGGTGGCAATACCAAACGACAAACAGAATCAAAGCCGCCGACTTCCGAAAGTTATTTTTCACTTTTTAGTTTTTGAAGGAGGTTGTCTGATTCGTTAAATAGTTTTTATTTTTCGCTTTTTGGTATCAATTTTCTGTCATCCAAATCCATGAAGGAATACTTAAATTAACAAGACACCACTTAAGAGTCACAAAAAAGCAGAATACGCTAATTCGTTTACTTGGATGACATATTTTTTTCAGGGAACTCCTTTGAATTTTGATTGTTTCTTTATTTGACCTATCAAATAAAGAAACAATCATCAAAATGGATGCATAATTGGCGGAGTTATCGCGTAACATACATACGAAAAAAAACTTACAAACTTAAAAAAACTTAAAAAAACTTAAAAAAGTAGTCGCTAATCCATATCCATACAATAAATGCGAAAGTAATTTTGTCAGTCTGTCTGTTACGCTTTCACTACTACACTACTTGACCAATTTTTATGCGAAGGGGTTAAGTTTAAACCCCAAGAACGGACATAGGGTACTTTTCTTATTGCAACTACTTCTGCGCCTGCGATAACCTATTTTAACGGGAAATATTAAAGGCACGGCTTGTACAAAAAACATATTAGGAGACGTTGTTTTACGCAATTAGACCATTTACAGGCACTTTTGAATTGTCAAGAAGTTACAGTTTAAAGTTGAAGCTAGTTGCTCGTTCTGAAAAGTAGGTCTCTATGGAGAAGAATGAGCAAGAATCTCCACGGACACTGTCATGAATATGAACTTCCTTTTGGACACTTAGGTATGAGGTTTTCACTCATCACCGATGATAAATGTAGATTGTTGTTATGTATGACAAGACCACCCATTACGACAAAATTGTATTCATAAATAATTTCAGGTGAATACAATTCGAGGTGTGTCAATAAACAGTAGATTTGAAAGATCATTAATTACATATCAATGAAACACAATTATTCAATAGTTTCTGAATAGGACTCCGTATGAAATACCAAGATGTTTTGAAAATAATTTATCATCCATTTTAATCATTTCTTGAAAGGTTTTGTAGTGGATTCCTTATTAATGGTGCAGTTTTGCATCTGCGTCAAATTACAGGAGATTGTCTTAAATAATTATAAATAATCAAATAAAATTACCATGTATACATAACATACCATCAAGCCTGTATTCTCCGAAGGGTTAGGCAGAGGTGTAACATTACCCACAGTTCGCCGGAATGTTTAGGTCCCATTTAATAGGGCGCGAGCCTATTGCCATTTACCGGGCACACATCCTAACTCCGAGCTGCTACTGACAATTTCATAGAAAAACCCAATAACACTTTTTGCTCGACCTGGGAATCGAAACTAAGACCTCTAGCGTAGCAGTCGCGCTTAGGAGCACTAGGCCAACGAGGCAGTTCAGTTTGTGTATACATTTAACAGTATTTCAGGATACACCTTTGTCAAAGAACAGAATCACCAATCATGGAAATTGCACTTTGTAGGTATAGACACTTAGTTGCGACCGCCATGAACCTCAGAACAGTCTAGCCCCAAGGATTGCATTGTAAACTTGTCTAGAATACCTTTACAAATGTGTAAAACATGTTTCACAGCGAAGCACCTATTAAACGGAAGGTAAGAGTTATCAGCTGTTAACTTAACAAAGAATCTTTTTGTTTTGGTTGTCTGGTTCATGAGAAATAAACCTTACACTTACTTGTTACAACCATGTCGTTGTAGTTCGAGCTTGCATCCATGTTAACTATTATTGATGGTCTCTGATTCTACAAGAATGAATGTTCATAACATACCATCACGAATGTATTCCCCGGAGGGTTATGCAGAGGTGTACCAATGTACACCCCCAGTTCGCCGGTATGTTTGAGGTCCCATGTAATAGGGGGCGAGCCTATTGAAGAATGAATGTTCAATTTTGAATTAAACGCTTTTCTTATTTGTTATGTTTTCCAGAAATATCATAGGTCACACCCACCAATTTTTTGATTATGAATTTCATTGGAAGAGTTACTGCTTGCAATGAAAACTGCTTGCCACGTTGCTGCTATTTCTATCATCTTTTAATAATACTAGCCTATTATTGTCCCACTGTAGAGCAAAGGCCTCTTCTCATACAGATTAGGAACGAGCATTAATCACCACGCTTGCTCAAGGCGGATTGGCGATTTCAGACTTTGTATAAGGCCAGGTTTCCTCATGTTGTGTTCCTTCACTGATGTCTGCAATGTTCAAGATAAACTTAAAAAGTACATATGAAACAAAAAATTATTGGCCATGATGACAACACCATCATCTTTCTAATTATCATCAGTTACCAGTCCGCTTATGTGATAGGTCCCTGCTTATTCTGCAGATTACAATAGCTCAACAATATTTATTGAATCTTCAACTTTATTCAATTTCATGTAAACAATGCTTTCTTCTATCACTTTAGTTCCACACTAACTCTTGTATATCCAACATCCCGTCCACCATCAATGAATACTTCACATATCCATTAATATTTGCTCGTTTAATTAACGTAATATCTTATCAACTCCGCGTACGATCAGACGCCATGAATACATATTAGTTACCTGCAAATGTATGTACATAATATATGTATGTAGGTATTGTAACTCGGAGTGTTAATAGTCAAACATACAGATGACACTGATACATTTGAATATTAATTTGTAAATGTATCTGCATAGTCAATTGTTTACATTGTCTTGTCTTATCATCCATGGCAGACATTGAGTGGCGGTCCTTACGTAAACAGGACATTATGTAACTTACCTAATAACGAGTTATAGCTATATATTACGAGTAAGGAGGGAGGAGGGAGTGCACCTGTGTTTGTGCACACACTTGTATACCTACCTAGCCGTTTCCCAACTATGTTGGGGGTCGGTTTCCAGTCTAACGTGATGCAGTTGTATTTTACTTGGAGCAACTGCTAATCTGACCTCCACAATCCAGTTACTGGGCAACGGGACTAGTTGTCAGACTTCCTGGCTTCTGACTATCCGTAACGACTGTCAAAGATCTACAAATGACAGCCTGGACCAAAGGCTTAACGTGCTTTCCGCAATACGGGGGTAACACACCACCAACTTCGGGCTGTTACTGGACAATTTTTAATAGAAAATCCCAATAACACTTTTGGTTCGACCTTGAAATCGAACCTAGAACCTCACGCTCATCAGTAGCGCTTGCATTTCAACGCATGAGGCCAATGGGGCGTTAAATAAGATAGAACAAACAAAAGACAGCATATATACATACATACCATCACGCCTGTATTCCCCGAAGGGTTAAGCAGAGGTGTGCCAATGTAAACCCACAGTATGTTTTTTAAGTCCCATGTAATAGGGGGCGAGCCTATTGCCATTAACCGGGCACAAATCCTAACTCCGAGCTGCTACTGAGAAATTCCTAAGGGAAAAACCCAATAACACTTTGCTCGACCTGGGAACCCAACCCAAGACCCCATGCTTATCAGTCGCGCTTGCGACCACGAGACCAACGGGGCAGTTCGGGGCAAAAGACAGATATGTACAAATAAAAATTACGCGTAGGAAGTTTAATTTATTGCAATAATAAAACAATATTCGTGACTGATTTACGTAATAAGTATTATTAAGCGGAAAAAGTTAGATTGTATACGAGGTCATGTTGGTACGGATTCCTTTTTAGGCTTAATCAAAAAGTTTAGTAAACTTTTTTTGTATTTTTATGTGTTTTTTATGATTTCCTTTTGTGATACACATCTAAGGAGGTCACATACTAGAGCTTTGTATTTCAAGCAATTTAGATAAGCCGATCTGAACGTTACAGGTATTACTTGGGTCTTTGAATTTCGAACAAGTGAGCTGTCAATTCCTAATGGCTCTTGTTCCTGTTTCAAATTTTGTTCTCTTACGCTTGTACGATAATTTACCACCTGTCTTGTTATCTTTTCACTACCTTTAGTGACTGGTAGAGAATAACTAAGGTATTAAGTCCGCTTTTGAACCTTTTGTTTCATAAAGTTTAAATAAATAAATAAATCCCTAACAACAGTACTGGAATTCTGAAAATAAACGTCAAATTCTCTCTCGTTGAATTTAGATGAAGTGAAGCTTTAGGTGAGAACAGGTGGGACAACAGCTCATTTAATCGAGTCATTTTTTTATAGAATTGCGCTTATGATAACTACAGATATAAGTGTGGTAACTGCCCCGTTGGTGTCGTGGTCACAAGCGTGACTGATGAGCACGGGGTCCTGGGTTTATTTCCCGGGTCGGGCAAAAAGTGTTATTGGGTTTTCCATTAGGAATTTCTCAGTAGCAGCCCGTAGTTTGGAAGTTGGTGGTGTGACACCCCCGTGACTTGGAGAGCACGTAAAGCCGTTGGTCCCGGTTGTCATTCGTAGATCTTTGACAGTTGTTACGGATAGTCAGAACCCAGAAAATCTGACAACCAGTCTTACCAAGAGGTATCGTGTTGCCCAGTTACTAGGTTGTGGAGGTCAGATAGGCAGTCGCTCCATGTAAAGCACTGATATTCAGCTGCATCCGGTTGACTGGAAGCCGACCCCAACATAGTTGGGAAAAGGCTAAGCAGATGATGATGAGATACAAGTGTGGAATAGCGTCACATATATAATAAATAAGTCTAGACCTTTCTGACTCACAACACCATAATTTGATAGAATCTAGGTATAGTGAACTAATCATCCTTATCATCATTATATCAGTCGAACGACGTCAATTCCTGGACATAAGCCTCCCTCAGAGATAGCCACAATGATCTGTCCATTCTGCTGCCATAAGAAAAAAGGACTTAATAACACAACATGAAGTACCCGATTTCCGACCTTAAAATGTATTAACTTACAGTTGGAAATCGATTACTTTGTTTGTCGTGTAACTATGTCCTTTTCTCTTATGACGGCAGCATTGGTCCATGCTCTACCTGTAAGCAAAAAAAAAATATAATCTAGACGTAAATTGTATTAAACTTGATAGAACAAAAAGATACAAGCAAATAATGAATAAGCTAATAAAAGTTTGCAAAGTTTGTACGTGGTTCCGTCTGTTTGTTTGGTCCATCAGTTAAAAGGGACTTGTGTGTGGATTTACTGTCAACTGTGACTGTGTAAAGTTTACTGTGAAAGTCGCATCTGGCTTTTGAAGTCCAGAAGTGCGTCTGTTGTAAATACATTCAGCTTTGTGTGTAGTTACTATTTTATTCAAATTTAAATGGTTCAATGCTTTAATATATAATTTTTCTATTGTATATAGTTCAGCTTTAGCTGTCTGAAGGCAAATGGATAGTATTAATGCGATTCTAAAAGCCTATTCTTGTAATAAAAGCAAAACAACATTTTGTCGCAAATTCATCTCAGTGATAAACAATGTCAAAAACATGTCAAAAATGTTGGCAAATTAGAAGTATTTTTGACAAATTGAGACTGAGATTAGTCGTTAAACTTACAGCAATTGCCTCCTCTCCGATTGTTACTAGTACCTAATCCTAATCCTAGTACATCCTGCCGGGGCTGCGGGTTGTTCGCAAGAGATACCGCGCCCCCGGAACGCAAAGGGCACAAGAAGGAACATGGGTGGGTTTTAGTCAGTAAAAGTCTGACACTAGGGGCGGGAGAAGTTATTTGATGATTTCCCACCCACCAAAAAAAAAAAAAAATCCTAGTACATAATAATCAGCTCATAATTTTATAAGCTTACTAGTTACATACGCCTTTGGTTACTGCGTCGCTCCTGTTGCTCGTAGCGTTATGTTCTATACGGATAATCTAACCTAAAGACTTCTATAAACATTTCACAACCAAAATTAGTCAAATCGGTTCAGCCGTTCTCGAGTTTTAGCGAGACTAACGAACAGCAATTCATTTTTACATATATAGACGTTCCGCTTTCGTTTAAATACAATTTAATTCTGAAAATATAATTCTACAGTCATGATATTGTATTCAAGATTTGACAACTAATGACCATTCTCTTTTAAATTGAACACCCGACGGTTATTGCAAAAATTACTTATAACTAGATTGTTTCTAAATGTTCACGTTTAAAAACAATCTTCAAATACATAGTGGAAACTAACAAAGATACCTAGGTAGGTATTATAGTTGATTACTCGACGTTCATCCAAGAGATAAGTATCGAAGTACATTGCGTTGTAAGTAAGTGGATTGTTTTGTGCGGCTGCCCGCATTGCCCTTTGTGTATGACGTTGCCTCATTGCCACACCCGTGTTGTGTAAACAGGGGGGCAATCAAACTTGCCGACTGGGATCCCTCGAGAGGCATGCGGACGGATTTTAACTTAAGTGTTTTTGCATCTTTTGGGATTAAACGTACGAGAATTGATTCAAAATGTTTGGTTCTGTGATTGTTTAGAAAATTATTATTTGGTTTCCTTTATTACATTCTGAAAAATATCGTAAGGAATTTTGGACTATAGTAAATATAAGTCTGAAATCGCCAATCCACTTTGAGAAAGCTTGGTGATTAGTGCTTGTGCGTTCTATGTATGAGAAGAGGCCTTTGCCCTGCAGTGGGACAGTAGTGGGCTGGTTTTACATTTATGATCCCGGAAAAATGACACTAAAAAGTCAATTAAATTATGAGTGGTTCAATAACACTAAAAGTCTCAGTGTGCACACTGCTTAAACCTACTTCAATACGATTAGATAGCGGAACATGTGGGAGCCAGTACTATCATACTAATTTCAACAATTCGCACGAGAAGGCAGGTATATCCTAAAGTGAATATGTTGCGGGTAACCGAAATCTTTTGAATCAAACGAAATTCAGAGCTTTGCTGTTAGCCAAACAATTTTCGTGTTCAAAAAAGAAGGCATGACTAACTGTTTGTGGATTCATTTCACACTTGGTTTCCTTCAGTTTTATTCACGGCAAAGGCTATTCATGCTTTAGTTTGGCGGTGGGAATTTATATTTGCGCGTATTTAATGATGGTAACTTTAACTTTGTGTTGGTTTTGGAATTTCTTTTTTTTAACTTTGCCCCACACAATAAGAATTTCTCTGGCATCGTGGATGTGCTCATAGATAAATGTAAACTCGCATACACCTGTAGGATATACTTTGTTCGGAATTGGACCTGCAACCCGCAGAACAGTAGTCAGCCACTGAGCTAACCGTGCCGTGATTATTAGATGTTTTTCTTTTTTATTTAAATAAAGTTGGGCTTCTTCAAGATATGTAGGCAATTGAGTTAAATATTATTCAAATAATACAATGAAACCTTCTATGGAAATTCTAAGTAAGTATCCTTAGTACTATTTTTTTTTTTTTTTTTTTGGTGGGTGGGAAATCATCAAATAACTTCTCCCGCCCTGGGCGGGGCGGGAGGGAGTGTCAGACTTTTACTGACTAAAACCCACCCATGTTCCTTCTTGTGCCCTTTGCGTTCCGGGGGCGCGGTATCTCTTGCGAACAACCCGCAGCCCCGGCAGGCATCGGCCCTCAGTGGCCCCTTCCTTTTGCTGACATCTCTTTGAGGCGCGCGTGGAACACGAACGCGCCGTCGACACGGCCTGTCGTTATGCAACGTAAGGACGGTGAGCTACCCATTGCTCACCGTCCACAGGCCAGTATCTACGGTGGCCGGGAGTCGTCTCGCGGCTCCCGACGTCCGGAGCGTCTACCGCGGCGGCTGGGACGGGAGAACCGCTGTCTCAACCGTCCCGCCGATCCTTAGTACTATTAGTCCGATATTACAGGCTCGTGACGCATATGTATCAATGAAATACTGGTTAGTAACAAAACTGACTGTTGGTGTTGATGTTTACCATCGACAATTAGAGAGACCAAAACAAGCAAGCACGCGAAGTAAAGTTCGATTTTTAAATTTAAAATACTGGTTTGTACTTTCTTCTTATTTAGTTTAAAGGATTTATTAATATCGACGGTTATTATTAAAAAACGCTTGATCAAAAAACTATTTTTTTCCATTGTAGCCTACTGTTTGGAACGAGCAACTAGCTTCAACTTATTTACTGACTTAATGACAATTCAAAAGTTACTGTTAATGGTTTATTTAAAACTCGCTTCTACGTTTGACCCACATGAAGTTACGTCTTTAGTTACTGCTCCGCTCCCGTTGTTTGTCGTGTAGGTACCTTATTACCATATCTCATATTATTTTTAACCCCCGATGCAAAAGCGACGGGGTGTTATAAGTTTGACGTCTGTGTATGTGTGTGTGTGTGTGTGTCTGAGGCATCGTAGCTCCCTAACGCATGGACCGATTTTGTTATTTGTAATTGAAAGGTTAATTAGTCGGGAGTGTTCTCAGCTTTGTTTGATGGAAATCGGTTCAGCGGTTTCAAAGTTATCAGCTCTTTTGTTAGCTACTGTAGTGATTTTTTGCTTCTGTCGGGGGTTACCAAAAATGTTTAATTTTTTTCTAATCCGATTAGTAGTCCAAGAGATTAGCCCGTTTGAACAAACAAAAAGCTCTTCAGCATTATAAAATTCAGTAAGTACCTACAGATAAATGATTATTATATTGACTTATAAATATATATAGCTATAGGTCAGTCGCATTTCAAATCGACTATATTTTTATATACACTGACACTAAACCTGTCACTAGTGCCGCACAATTCTGTTCTTTGACACATTACTGCGTACGTGCGTCACCGCCGACGCACAATGACGTCACGAGGACTGAATGCATTAGAGGGTTTGACTGCACGGGCTTTGATGGACCGGATGCATTAAGTTGATACCGTTGGGCTCTCTGTGCACTAAATGAGCGTAAATGATCGACATTTAGATATCATGATTCACGTAGTTACTAATATTATAAAGCTGAATAGTTGCCTCGTTAGCCTAGTCACCCTAAGCGCAACTGCTATGCTGGAGGTCTTGGGTTCGATGCCCAGGTCGAGCAAAGTGTTATTGGTTTTTTTTTGTGATTTTTTTAATGTATGAACGTGGACGAGACGACAGAAGTATATAAGGAACGTAGCAGGTGGCGTTCTGTGGTTTCTGCCTACCCCCATGGGAAAAAGGCGTGAGTTTATGTATGTATGTTGTGAAATTTTCAGAAGTAGCTAGGAGTTAGGATTTGTGCCCGGTTAATAGTAACAGGCTAGCCCCTTATTACATGGAACTTTACCAATATCAAGGAAATCTAAAGAAACCGGCGAACTGTAGGTGTAAATTGGTACGACTCTGCCCAACCCTTCGGGGAATACAGGCGTGATGGTATGCTATTTTTGCTTGTTTTTTGAGTGTGCTTATTTCTGGAACTACGGGCCCGATTTTTTTTTGTGCATTATGTAGCCTGTTCATCATAGAGGACAATAATTATAACATCTCGCTATGACCAACAGGAGCACAGCAATAATCAAAGACGTACTGTAACATAAATAAAACCGCGGGACAAAGCTAGTTTTTCAAATTTATCGAAGTGCATTAAACATACATTTTTTTTCGCCACTCTTAAATATACTTATGACGTCATGAAACAGAGCACATGAACCATTCCTATTTCAAAACCACGGGGCAATAAATCATAAAGCGCTTTACAACTTTGCTGGTCTGAGTGAAGCTAATTAGGTCAGAAATACATCGCTTTTTAAAGCGGTCTAGCGTTAACAGAAACAGCTAAACTAGTGGTTTGTGAACTGCCACGGCCATGCTATGATGTGGACAAAGTATGAATTGACTGCTCCAACTAAGTTCCTAGTTTGTCGCTATTGTGATTTATGTACAGAAAACATTTCAGTTCTATAGCTTAGTTTTTATACAGGACTAGCTTTTGTCCATGACTTCGTCTGTGTCATTAGATGAAATGACAGACAAAAGCTAAATTAAAAAGTAGCCTATGTTCTTATTCAGATTTAAATCTGGAAGTAAAAACAGCTAGAGAGTTATCTCTTTATCAAATTTCATCATAATCGGTTTAGTGGTTTCTCTTGATGAGGCAACAAGCATAATGCAGGCAGATTGCCGATAGAATTGGACCATATTAGTTTATAATCTGCATCTTCTTCTCGGGATTTGAAAGGAGAAACAGAGGCCGCTGATCTGCAGTGGGACAAAACCGAATAAAAAAAGAAATATTTTCATAAACCCAATCAAAACCCTTAAATACATTGACTTCTTACTGATAACAATACCGGTTCAATTATGACTCCATACCGTGTTAGTCGGAAACTAACATGATAACAATTGTTGAGAACAATCGCAGTTACCCTGCTATCTATACTATAGGAAATTGTGTAGACAGGCCACTTTTTGTTGGGGGCCACTGTTTAGTTACGAGCGATTGTATTCCGTTGTCTTCACTTTCAAAAGGCTGCTTTAATTTCGGCACACTGAAATGCATCCACAGTAGTAAAAGAGCTACTGCGGCACTGCCTTCAAAGTATCTAGATATACATAGATCGATAAATTAGGTGCAAGAATGACTTAGTAATATGAATAATTTGAATAGTCATCGCATCAGGCCATCGGTTGCATGTTGTGCTGTCTGTAGATCAATCCCTGCCCGCAACCATCTATGCTCATATTTATTAATAGTTTGCTTGTTAAAAAATTGTTAAAAGCTACACTATATCTGAGTATCTTATGGTATACTTTACTTCTACATGACTGAAATCGCAAGCAGAAACGAATCAACTGAAAATTTGATCACTTAGTCTCCCGTCTAACCCACACTGCTTGCGTTCAACGTCATCTCAGTTTAGATATTAGCTTAGGATAACTTGTATTAAGGCGCTTTTGCGATACGCTTAGTGTTACTATTAAACTTGTATACCATGGTTTTAGGTAACATTTTCCGGGATTAACTAAACAGAGAGTTCATCGATAGTGGTATTTTTTTATCTTACAGATAAAATAATACAAAAAGGTTTGACTTTTAATATGTACATATATTTCTAGTTGCAGTCTAGTTGTCATTAAGTTTGAGTCCAATGAATGGGATCATTATATACTAATTGTATGTACGTGTAGGTAGTATAATTATAAGGCAGTAGTTGCATCAATACAAACAAATAAATACACGTGGAAAAATGAATACCTTTTAAAAGTTGTACTTTATTTTTTTACCAATTTAAGGAGAAAGCATTTACGTCAATAAAAAAATTTACAGGCCACTTTTGAATAGTGAAAGAGTCGGTTAGGTAGTCAGAAAGTTGAAATTAGTTGCTAATTCCAAAACGTATTAATAGGTCTCTCTGGAAAAATCGAGCAAGAAACTCCATGGACACTCTTTTCTATCAAGTAAAAAAAAATCCTGGTAACATCAGATATTCTTGTTGCTTTTATATGTATGTGAAAACAATGTATTCTGAGAATATGAAAAAAATAAAAAAGTAAGTTTTAAATACAAGATACTCGTATCTAAGCTAGCATTTGCAACTTGCTGCTCCCAATGGACAGAGTTCGAGATGGTATAACCATATGTAACATGTACGGCCTACGTGTCTTGTCAAAGAGCCTGCTCTCTGTGGCAAACTCTTGACCCAAACGCCTGACGAGTGCCTCTCAAGATGTTGATCGAGTCCCTTGACGATTAGAACGTTGACCGTCACAATTGCCGAATTTCATCTGGTGTGGAAATAGGCTGGTGAACTTTTAACACGTTTTAGAGCGAATTGACTCGGTTCGATTTAATATTGTATGGTTCAACCATTTTTAGGGTTCCATACCCAACGGGTAAAACGGGACCCTATTACTAAGACTCCGCTGTCCGCCCGTCCATCTGTCCGTCTGTCACTAGACTGTATCTCATGAATCGTGATAGTTAGACAGTTGAAACAGATGATGTATATCTGTTGCTGCTACAACAAGAAATACTGAAAAAACAGAATGAAATAAATATTTACAAGGGCTCCCATACAACGGACTTTATTTTTTGCCGTTTCTAATGGTACATAACCCTTCTTGCGCGAGTGCGACTCGCACTTGGCCTGTTGTTAGCTTAGGTGTCATTCACACGTTTTCCATCTCCAAAGGTCCAAGTTACTTGAGCAAAGCTTTTTAAAAGTTCAATTTCAATCAATCGTTTACTAAGCAGTCACACTTTTGTAGAAAATAGTACAATTTTAGTAATCGGATTTTAAGGTTTATCTGTCATAAGTCTTAACAGTATCTATGAAGTTTCTTGCCCATTCTTCTCCATACGAACTACCTTTTGGAAAGAGCAACTAAATTATTTTTTTCTGTATATGACGTTCAAAAGTGCCTTTTACTGGTTTAATTGAAATAAACGAATTGACTTTGACTTTATAACAATTTTTTACTACATTCAATACAAAAGAGTGTTCCTTGAAATTATTCACTCCTAATTGAGCATTAAGCAATTAATGCTTTGTCTTTGCTCGCCATTCAGAAAATAGTCCCCAAAAAAATTACCCTATTATTAAAAGGTGTCAAAGGCTCTAAGATAAGTGAGTCTTCATTACACTTTTATTTATTTTTTACTAGCTGGTACCCGCTAGTTTGTCTGCGTCAACTTTGATATATTATCCCCGGGAGTCGTAGATTTTTCCTGGATAAAAAGTATCCTATGTGTTATTCCACAGTACAATCTATCTTAGTGCCAAATTTGAACCAGATCCGTTCAGCCGTTTAAGCGTGAAAGCGTAACAAACATCCATTTATCGATCTATCCATCCATCCTTACAAACTTTCGCATTTATAATATTATTACAGTAGGAAGTAGAATTGCAAACAATAAAATGGTTTCAAATCAAACCTTCGCCTTTAAAGTTTAGAAAAAATTACCTGCTATTTTGAATCTAGACGTTTTACGTTTTACATTGGTACTATATTTATATGTAAATATAGTACCAAAACCAATGTTAAAGAAGAATGAGCGTATACGGAAGTGTCTAAACTAAAATAATTATTCTAGATGCCTGTAAATAAACAAAGCTAAATAGATTTTAGGTTACGTGCTTGTAATAAAAAGTTATTTAAAACCAGAATACTATGAGTATGCATGAATCAGTGAGCCGCAACAACAATATTAGTTTTGGTACGGTAATGAAAACTGTTTGCAAAAATTAGGTCACTGCTATACTAGTCTTCTATTTTTAACCCTCGGCGCAAAAACGATGGGGATACGTCCGATGTGTCTCTATGTGTGTTTGTGTCTGTCTGTGGCATCGAAGCTCCCGAACGCATGAACCGATTTTGATTTTGTTTGTTTTTGAATGAAAGGTGTATTAGTCGGAAGTGTTCTTAGCTATGTTTGATGGAAATCGGTTCAGCTGTTTCAAAGTAGCTCTTTAGTTAGCTGCTGTAGAGATTTTTATTCTTTTGTGTTTTTTAAACCATGCTTTCACATTTATATTGTAAATGTGAAAGTAACTCTGTGTGTTTCAAAATAAATTTATGTTCAAAATGAATTCAGTAGTTTACGCCTAAACTACTGAATTTATTTTGAAGAATCTCGGTATAGAGATAGATTGGACTTTGTAGAAGGACATACTAATTTGTTTAGTATGGAGAGTTTTAGTTATTTTGTACTTATGTTCATTTCAAGTTATTTATATTGCTTCGAGTTCTTTTTCTATAATCTCAAAATTCGTTGTTTTAATTTTCACCTGTCATGTTATCTCTTCACCTTTGGTTGACTCGTAGAGAATACCTAGGGCGTAAAGTGCGCCTTTGTACTTTTTTTGCATAAAATTTAAATAAAGAAATACATTTCACCATGGATGAAATTTTGCATGGGAAACCGGTCATTTCTCAAGTTAGGGATATAAGAAATAGACAAAACCTTAAAGAAATAAATAGGCTTCCCGAAATCATTATTCTACGCGTACAAAGTCGCGGGCGCAAGCTAGTTTTTGGTAAAAGCGTTATAATTTTAATGCAAAAATCTACCATGACCGAATTAAAACAGAGGTCAAAATCTCAAAGGTTACTACTACCAAACAATAACTAACTGACTTGTTATACAGAAATCTGATCTCAAAAGCAGATGTTAAAAAAAAATATGTTTGTTAATATCAAAAGATTTGGCTGATAACAA
The DNA here is from genome assembly GCA_947462355.1 of Caradrina kadenii. Taxonomy (NCBI): domain Eukaryota; kingdom Metazoa; phylum Arthropoda; class Insecta; order Lepidoptera; family Noctuidae; genus Caradrina; species Caradrina kadenii. Next base: position 5,056,550 of record OX381677.1, on the reverse strand, counting down.
CCATAAAAAGTATATGCATCTTCCACTTGACAGATATTATGAAGCTGGCAAAAATATGAACATTATAAAATGCAAGGTTAGGTGACTGTTATTCTGAATAACCTGCAATTCTCACTTTATATAAGGTTATATCACTATGCATAATGTATTCAAGAGAAACATAAATGTCTAAGTCTTCCTTATTCCGTAAACGCATTATTTTCAACAAGACAGGATTTGTTACGTTGCAATGTGCTAGTTTCATATACTGTATATATGTTTTTATCTAATAGGTAATGATAGATCTATTTTTTTTTCTTACTAGCCTTTGCTCGCGGTTTTTGTGGACTCAGACAAAGTTGCGGAATAAAAAGTATCCTATGTCCTGTATTGGGATTTGGCAATTGGAACTGCCTCGGTAGCCTAGTGGTCCTAAGCGCGACGGCTACGCTAGAGGTCTTGGGTTCGATTCCCAGGTCGAGCAAAAAGTGTTATTGGGTTTTTCTATGAAATTCTCAGTAGCAGCTCGGAGTTAGGATTTGTGCCCGGTTAATGGCAATAGGCGCCCCTATTACATGGGACCAAAATATACCGGTGAACTGTGTGTGTACATTGTTACACCTCTGCCTAACCCTTCGGGGAATACAGGCATGATGATGATGGTAACATTCTTCACCCATCACAAACGCAGTGCCAGTGTGGAGCACCAACACAAGACAAGCGTCACCTCCTCAGTAGCACGTCGTGCACAACCACCTGCACCAACCAAGACCTAAACGAGGGCAATGTGGTGTACAAGTTGCTCAATACTGGTTGGACAAAATTTAAAACGAGTCAATCGACATGAAAAGAAGAAGAAGTAGATTGGGGTTCAAACTAAACCCGTACCAAATGTCATTAAAATCAGTTCAGTGGTTTAGTCGTGAAAACGTAATAGACAGACGGAGTTACTTCCGAATTTATGATATTATTATCGGTTATATTAAATAACGTATGGATAAAACTTTAACATTCAAAAGTGTTATTTCTCATTTCAACAAATGATTTGACTTTCATCTTCACTTTTGACAGTCAATGTTGGGTTAACCGTGTTATTAATGACTACTTTTCTCATCTGGGTGGCAAATCTACAATCTTAGGAAAGATCGCAATCTAATCTGTCAAATATACTTATAATCTGCCTTTCATTTTCTGACATTTTTAATTTAATACAACGATTTTAATTTTTAGGATTGATCTTCTAATGTTTAATTATGCTGCTAGCATTTTAAGATTTTTTTTTTGTTAGCCTGTTTTGTCCCAGTCCTGGGCAATAGCCTCCGTCCACTCCTTCCATCTTTCTCGTTTCGGCGCCTCGTTCTTCCAGTTTTGGAGGAATCTGTCCAGTTCGTCCCGCCATCTACTTCTTGACCTGCCGCGACTCACTGTCTCGGTGCACCAGCTTTGTGCTTAGAGAAATTATGATTTAAAAAAGGAATTTCAATTGATCTATTCATCTATTGTACCAGGTTTCTAGTTTATAATACATGACTTCATTACAGCAACGATTAAAGTCTTTGTCTAGCTTTTATTCTCGATCGGCGTGAAAGATTACTGCGTGAGCAATTTAAATATTATAATTAAGCTGGTTTATTGATTACATTACCTTACAAATAATTCCGTCATAGCAAGTTCCGTAGCCGACGAAAATAATGATTATGTTACAAGATAAGTATTGACACTTACAAATTGACATCTAGCGGAAGTAACAAGCGACAGACTAAGTAGCAAGATGTTGATACAACAGCCAATGTAAACCTATTACACTAACTAATAATCACAAGAATTAATGACTTGGAAAACAACAAGCCCTTTAAAGTCATGTATCATATTCCCACCTGTCTAAAAACTAGACCATTTTGCTTTTCAAATAAGGTTCACATTGATCTAAAAATTGTCTGTGCAAAATTATAAAATCTTTTTTTTTGTCGCCTCTAACGTTCACGCCAACCATTTTTAGGGCACAATAGTACAGCGAACAAGAGTTTAATACGATTGATAAGGGCCCTGATGTATGAGTAGGCCTCGATAAATAATTCATTCGCGCAGCGGAGCCAAAAATACACTTTTTATTAGGACATTTACAAACGAAATACATTATACACTCAATGATATAAATTAATCATTGGAACCGCGCTTTTATCTAATAAAATTAAATAAATTTGAGAAAAACATGTCACAGCAGTTAGTTAGGACGAAAAATGTAGGGAATTAATTAGTATTTGTATCCGACCATGTGTGACCTTATTACAATGGGTACAACAAGTTATAAACGATAATAATTGGTGACCAAATGTTTATATTTGGAGGTTCTTAAAATTTTGTCACAGTAATTGCTTGAGAGTTGAATGTAGTAAGTAATTATTAAGTTAACATTGATTATTTTGTAGACATAAAAATATTTGTTACATTAGGCTTATGCCTTCGCAGAGGCGATCGGAACAGTCTAGGATCGCTGAAGATACGTATGCTCCCCGGTTCCCTGGCGAAAGTGTGGGAAAGAAGCTGGGGTGATTTTTAGTCAGCAATAGTCTGTCAGGACATCCATGAGGATTTTCCAGAAGCCAGTGTTACTTCGAGTTAGTTCCTAACCAGGATTCATTATGTAAGATAATTTGTAATTAAGGCTCGAATTAACAACTAACAGTACTGCCCAGTAAATAAGTTATGGAGGTAAGATAGGCAGCCGCTCTACGTAAAAATGGTATTTAGCTGTATTTGGTTATACTGGAAGACGACCCCAACGTAGTTGTGAAAAGGCTAGGGAGATGATAATGATTAAAAATTAACTCTGAGTTAAGTTTTGTGGTGTAAGTGGGCCTTATTACTTAAAAACTTATACGTCAAGCCTTATAAGCTAGTACGAATTTATACATATAGCTCCCTTTTTAAGCTGATCAGAATCACAATATGTAGCAGTATTACCGTTGCGTGCACAAACATTGCTTGAAGCCACGTGTAATAGTGACGTGCTTTGTTTAAAGATGAGAAGATTAAATTAAAGGCAAGCGCTTGTACACAATGTAAGTAAGTAGCAAACAAAGATACAACTGGTTAGCGAAAAATAGGTATAATGTTATTTGTGTTACCAAAAGTGATGTTTAGTAGTGACACCTATTAACTTGGATAGCCTTGTATTAACTTAGATATTATCCGACTTCAAAATGAAGGAGGTTATCAATTCGTCTGTCGGTTTTTTTTTTTGTATGTGTGTTACTCGATATCTCCGCCAATTATGAATCGATTTTGATGATTCTTTTTTGTTTGATAGGTCATACTTCAAAGGTGGTGTGCTATATAAATTTTGTCGAAAGTAGTTTAGTAATTTGTTAAAATAAAAAATGACATCCAAGTAAACGAATTAGCGTATTCTGCTTTCTTGTGACCTTTGGAGTTAATAATATTAAGTACTAGCGACGTGTCCGCACTTCGTCCACGTGGCTAATTTCACCCGCGTTAAGTTACGTCTTTCGTTACTGCTTCGCTCCCGTGTGTCGTAGCGTGATGTTATATAGCCTATGTTACTCGGGATTAATATAGCTATCTATTGGTGAAAAAATTAAAATCGGTCTAGTACATTCGGAGCCTATTCGTTACAAACAAAAAGAAATCTTTTCTCTTTATAATTTTATTATAGTATAGATAAATTACGATTAGCAGAACCAGCAACAAAAATACAACTAGCATTAACACAACAGACACTCGACTACCAAAAACAATATCTAAAAAAAAATACAAAAAAAAAGCTGGTAACACACCAGTTAAAAGTAAATATCGGGATCGTTAGCCAGAACGTAACCCGTTCACGTGTTAGTGACCGTTTGAAAAGTACTGTAAACACGTAGCCAACAATAAAGCCAGTTTGACGTTCTGTCGTGGGTAATTGATTTACGTCCGTGTGTGGCTCGTATTTACGGCCGGAGCTATCGGACGTGTAATGGTATAACGTTGTGGAAGTATTAGCGGGTTCAGTTATTTGTAGAGTTAGGTTACATTTAGTATCACATACCATCACGCCTGTATTCCCCGAAAGGTTAGGCAGAGGTGTAATAATGTACACCCGCAGTTCGCCGGTATGTTTAGGTCCCATGCAATTGGGGGCGAGCCTATTGCCATTAACCGGGCACAAATCCTAACTCCGAGCTACTGACACGATTTAAAGCTCTAATTCGAATAACTTAATTATTTATACAGCGCGTAACGGAAAGGGTTTATACATAGAATATGCATGGATTCTATAGGTGTTAACTAACCACATAGTAATTTTTTTAAATATATATACTCATAAAATTAAGAAACACTTAAGTAAAAAATCAAATGTTACCAACTAAATTCTACACAACACAAGTCAGCTGATCTGTGTCAATAAACTACACACAAAGAAACAACTCCGTAAAATATTGGTTTCTCCTGACACTTTCGTTATGATTTAAACTTAATAAACAGCCGAAATAAAGTTCAAAGTTATTGCTTTTGAGCTGAAATTTTGTATAGAGATTCAGTACCGGATACACTCTTCACCACGTTTGTATGGATATACTCTTTCTGTAACACGCTGTATAAGCAATTCTAACAAGATACATACAACTAGCACAATAAAGAAATGTGTTATATTGCTTACGCGATTTTCATAATTATTCTCTACTAAATTGACCTAAAAGCTTGATTAGCAAACTACAAACCGACCTGCCAATATTATTCTTAGTACTATGGTAATAAAGTTCAATATTTATAACTGTTTATCAACGCAGCTTTAGTATTCAGCATTGGATTTTTATGTCCCCACATTATAATGTTATGAATATTCATTTAATCGCAGTTCAATTCATGTCACCAACCAAATAACAAATTGATACACGAATAAGAGAAATGTAAATCTATGGAACCGCTGGAATTCTATTAAAAATTCTTATAACAAAGTTACAGTAATATATGTTAGACAAATTGGAAGTGGAATAAAAATTAAGTGGTGAATTCCGTCGGCCACTTCCGTTCGGACACGAAACTTGATAATTTATTATGTTAGTGCGAATAGTTAGCGTGATTCAGATTTAAAAGTAATAGTCTAAGATCCCAGTCGTAATATCTACGTCATGTTAGCATGGTTGATGTTTTGAGGAAAGATAGAGGACCTTATTATAAAACTAGCTGTTGCCCCCGACTTCGTCCGCGTTTCCGTCGTTTCTCGTAAAAAAAGTAGCCTATGTCCTTCCTCACGGTTCAGTGGTTTTGATGTAACAGACAGATTAACTTTCATATTTTAGTAGGGAAATATAATATGTCAATCTACAATACTGTTGAAAAATATCGCAATACGGAACCGCACAATATTATTGTTAATAGCTGAGCCCGCGACTCCGTCAGCGTGTAGTAAGAGTAGACAAATATAATCAGAGAGCTTCGAACTGCTAAGCTATCGGGAGTTACACGTGATATTGTGAGTCAACCATAAAAGATAGACATATGCTGTCGTGGGATATTTTTTATATAATTTTAAGGAGAACATTTCCGTCATACATAATTTCTGTGTAGCTTTAATCATTAAGGTTGCACACGCAATGGAAGCTTAAAAAATGGATTAACTTCTCCCGTTTTCCCAACATTTCCCTTCACCGCTCTGCTCCTATTGATTGTAGCGTGATGAAACCTACTCAGGAGTATGAGAAATAATTGTACTAAGTTTCGTTAAAATCCGTCGAGTAGTTTTTGTTTCTATAACGGTTATACAGACAGACAAAAATTTTACTGATTGCATTTTTGGCATCAGTATCGATCCCTAATCACCCCCAGATAGTTATTTTGGAAATATATTTCATGTACAGAATTGACCTCTCTACAGATTTATTATAAGTAAAGATTAAGAACAAAATGTAGGTATAGGTTCTTACTTTTTCCGGTATCAGAATTATCAGGTTTATAAGTTACCTTACACACTTAATTTCAAGTGAAACAAGGTTGTAAGGAAGGACTAAAGGTTTTAGTTAGAATACCATACCACCATCACGCCTGTATTCCCCGAAGGGTTAAGCAGAGGTGTAACAGTTTGTCGGTATGTTTAGGTCCCATGTAATAGGGGGCGAGCCTATTGCCATTAACCGGCCACAAATCCTAACTCCGAGCTGCTACTGAGATTTTCATAGAAAAACCCAATAACGCTTTGCTCGAGCAGGGAATCGAACCCAAGACCTCTAGCGTAAGACCACTAGGCTAACGATGCAGTTACAAAATACTGCAGGTAAAACCCATAATTTGTTATAGACAGACATTTTCCGTGGACCATAAGTTCAGCTAGATGCCTTAAAGTTCCGATCTTTATTCATGCCTTATCAATGATATTCTGTTCTATCTATCCTCTAATTTTAGTCTTGGTAAAATGGCGTAAGTCTGACGTCTTTGGGATCGTAGACTACAAGGCGTAGGCTATGTCGAACATTCACGGAAATATTAATGAACTCATTTAGATATTAGTCGACAGAATAGGGCTTTGCTCGGAAAAGTCAAGTCACATTCACAAATGTGCTTTTTGAGCTCTGCGTTTTGGTGTATGCCTTTGTACATGACGTGTTTTACTAAGACTTAGTTGTTAAACAAGTCAAAGTAAATAATATACTTTTTTTTCTGAATCTACTCTTATTTCTTTGTTTAGTTTTCTTTAGGTATAAAGGTAAGATTTTGTAAGTAAAAATATGTAGGCCAATTAAAAGATTTGTCTCAGATAGAAAATACATATCAATACAAAAAAATAATACATACAAGAAGGTAGAAGACCGTGTCATTGATAGATAATTATATTTCTCTTCTTTAATACACTTGCTCTAAATAACATTTTGTACAATTCCGCTGATTTCTTAAGTAACTTAACTTCGGTTTCCTCGGGGCACAGTGTTAGGTCCCAAAGGGCAAAATAATCTGCATTTAATAAATTTTGTACTGACTGTAAATTCTATTTTGTCTACCTACTGTTAATTGAGAAATGTAATTACAATTTTGTTTGGTACGACCCTAAAGTAAAGGCTTAGGCTTTGTCACACAACTAACAAGTAAATTAACATATTGCTAATCGCTTTTGGCACGCAAGTCGTAATAATAGCTATGAACAAATACAATCATTATTATGAAAACAACAAAGTTGTAATAATCGTGCAGGAGAACACCCACACAGGATACGTGTGCCTGCATCTAATGTGACACCTACAGAGGTTCAAAAGCGACGTGTGAATTAACATTACGTGCTCAGTGTCCAGCTCAAAGGTCCCGTCGCATTGAATAAGATCTTGGACCACCTCCCCACGACATTAACCTCGTCGACTCGACTCCCACAGTATCGCTCGATATTTCGCAACATTATTATCATTGCAATTTGGAAAGGTACTGCACCTAATATAGGCAGGATTTCCTATTATACTATTACAGTATTATCCGTCTAGATAAATCGGAAACGATCGGAAACAGCACGCCCGTTTGATATTGACAATTATTTGGTGTAACGAATGGCCTGTGTCGAAATTCAACGTGCACTATTGGCGTGCTCCTAGGATTTAAATCTCGGACATGATTGCGTTAAAGAGATAGGTGCTTGGCTTAAGATATCGTGCTTTACGAACCGTTGTTAAAGTCTAAATTATTAAAATTTATTTTATCGCCCAGTGTTACCAAGTTGTTGATAATTACGGCGGCACTCAATTGATTTTGAACGGCGACAGAAAAACAATTGCGTTATTGGTAAATTGCTGTAAAATATTTAAGCAGACCGGTTTCGTATGAATGCATTTAGTGTTTGGCATTTCATTCGTTCCCGCAGGCACCTGTCTCGCGGTTGCGCAAGCGCGCGTCGCTATGCGATCGCCACCGCCTCTTTTATTCCAAAGCACGTGCTATTCAAATTGAACGTTCCAATTTTAATTTCAAATACCGAACGGCCGTTATCTGAATGGCAGACAGTGATTCACTGTTGACAACTAGCTGCTTTTTGCAATAAAGCTTAGGCTTGACATGCACGTGCCATTTCCATATACGACAGACGTATATTTGAGTATAAACGCTAGACAAAACTCAATTAACAATTTCATAAACTCTTTATGGTAAATTGTTCTCTAGCTAACTGCATTTATCTATATGACTGGATTTATTGACATCTCAGCTATTGTCAGCAAACCAGTATTAGATAGTATCTACGTAATTGCGGGCTGGTTCAGGGTAAAATTCCTAGCGCCCATGTAACCATTATAAGATCAAATATTATGACATTATGACACACAAATCCTAAATAATTTGTACATTGACTTTAGGCTTGTAACTGGAACAACTAGGTGTTGCAAAACCACAGCTATTAGGGTACCCAAGAACCCGTACAACCTTGATAGTGCGCCTGTTACTTAATTATTATGCCAGCCGAATTTAATAGAGGTGTATTTTTGTGGTAGAGATAACATTCTGTACCAATAGTTCCAGATTAACATTCATAATTTAGTATTATTGGACATTAAAGGTTTATTCACGTAGGACAAGTCATTGGTTTGAGACCAAGGCTAGGTGATGTGGGTATATTAATTGTACGTTGGATTTTATTTTTACGACTTGTAAAATCTATACTAATATTGTAAAGAGAAAAAAAAAATATGTTTGTCTGCTTGGTAGCTCCGAAATTACTGTACTGATTTTAACCTCTTTTTTACCAATAAATGGCTATATTGTTCTTTTATAACATAGGCTTTATAACATCTAGCTACGACACAGGGTAGCGGAGCAGTAACCAAAGACGTATTTTAACCAGGATGATATAAGCCTCGGAAGCTAGTGACTAATAAACGAGATGTTTTTCTCAGCACAAGTAGGTATTAATATCGTATTTCTAAGATATGACAATACATTACATGTTATTGCTCAGCGATACGCATCTCCTTTTTCCTCAATTAAATATTCTTATATTCGTGATAATTATCTGATATTATGTCCTAACAAGATATAATGAACGCTTTTTTTTCCTTACCCATGTGTTACACGGGTCAAGTAGGTAGGTAGGAGATTAATATCTTTTCTGGTTTTACAAGAAAACAGAACTAGAACAATGTTCTTGCCTGCAAATAGGTAACATAAATGACGTCATGATATCATACGGCGAATTCTAAATTCGAATTTTGAAACATCATAGATTGAAGTTTTTTAACCCCGACGCAAAAAAAACCAGGACGTTATATGTTTGACGTGTGTGTGGCATCGTAGCTCCCGAACGCATGAGCTGATTTTGATTTAGTTTCTTTTTGTTTAAAATGTGTATTAGTCGGGAGTGTTCTTAGTTCTGTTTGATGAAAATCGGCTTAGCTGTTTTAAAGTTATCAGCTATTTTATTTGCTGCGGTAGGGATTTTTAGTCTTTTGTCAGTGGTACTTCAAATTTTTAATTTTATGTTTCTTTAAATTACTTTTTCTTGCAATTTTATTTTTTTTTATCTTTGCCCAACACTAGAGATTTCTTCTGTATCTTGGGAGTGTATAGCAATACATAAACTCACATACACAAACAGCCAGATCCGGAACAAATATCTGTAGGTCATACAAATATTTGTTCCGTGCGGGAATCGAACCCGTGATACGCAGCGCAGCAGCCAACCGCTCAGCCACTGCGCCAACTGTGCCCACAATTACGGAAATGATTACAAGAATGGAAAACCGTTTAGACTATGGAACATTTTATATAATTATGTATTTTGTCTCAGTAAGATTTTCTTTACTTATTTTATTTATTGTAGCGCCCACTACGGCTGTGAGTGACAATAGGTGCCATTCACAGGTGTGAATTGTGACGAGATTGCTTGAATGATGTACTTATTCGAGTGTCAATCATCGTGGTGAATATTCAGTTCTTGTTTCATTCATAGAACATTCTTTATTTCCTTATAATATTTTTTCAGAACTGTTTGTTTTTATATACATTTAAATGTACAGATCTTCAGCCAGATGCTGATGTATTATGATACCTATTTTTAAATAGCTTTTTTTATGTTTTAAAGCTTTGGCCTTATTGCGACGTAGTTAATTACATTATTAGGTAGTATAAATAAAAATTGTGACCAAGGAGAAATGAGATGCAGGACCAAAACTTTACATGATTTCTAAGGCACGAGAGTGTCGCACCACCAACTCCGGGCTGTTACGCAACCTAACCTGGAAATCGAACCCAAATCCTTGCTTCAGCGGTCGCGTTTACGACTACAAGACTAACGGTCATCAGGGGCAAATAGTTCAACAAATAAGTGATTTTCTGTGCCATAAGTTTGTCCAATTTAACGACGCACTTGCCATTTTAAGCAATTGGGAAGGGAAATACCGAATGCCGGCCTATTAAAAGTTTAGCTTTAGTAGTAAATCGATTCGTTTTTCAAGCATTCATAACATTTTCGGCTCCAAGTCAACAGGTGGCCCACTGGTTGAACTTGAATTAAAACTGTGTGTGTGTTTACTTTTTTTGAAGTATTACGAGAACTTATGTAAGGGAGTTAGACAGAGGAATGCTCGAGTTATATAATTGATTTAGTATAGTGACCGGCACCAGTCGTGAGCAAGTCAAGTTCAAGTTTATTTTTGGGTTCGTTCTTGGGTGGCCGAAGCTGCATGCTATTGGTCCGACAGATGGACCAATCGTGTGCAGCGTCGGTGACCCAAAAACCCAAAAATGAACTTGAAGTGTGTACTCCCGACTTGTGACGGTTTCTCTAGCACTCTCTGTTTGTAACTACTGTATAGATATTATGTAAAGACTCGCCGCGCCGTCTTGTACTGATGTTTATAATATTGGCATAATGTACCCATCGGGTAACTGCCTCGGTAGCCTAGTGGTCCTAAGCGCGACTGCTACGCTAGAGGTCTTGGGTTCGATTCCCAGGTCGAGCAAAAAGTGTTATTGGGTTTTTCTGTGAAATTCTCAGTATCAGCTCAGAGTTAGGATTTGTGCCCGGTTAATGGCAATAGGCTCGCCCCCTATTACATGGGACCTAAATATACCGGCGAACTGTGGGTGTACATTGTTACACCTCTGCCTAACCCTTCAGGGAATACAGGCGTGATGGTGATGGTGTACCCATAGCAATGTTTGGGGAAGATCAATCTGTAGCGGTATGTGTAAACGGCATTCATTTGATAAGATGGCCATTTCACAAAGGACTCGTGTACACGAGTGATAAAAAAAACCGGACAAGTGCGAGTCGGACTCGCCCACCGAAGGTTCCGTATGTAAGATCGAGTAGTGTAGCTTTCTGTCAATGAAAGAATGTGTGTAATCGGACGAGTTGGTCCTACTTATTACAAACAAAAATATAAAAGACAACCTACCTATTATCAGAACAACATAAAGTATTAGTGTTAAAATAGTTTTCTTCGCAACTATTTTGAGAACCGAATGCACTGCTGTCGTCTGCGAACCTCCGTAGGGACGTTGCTGCAGACTGACGACACTTGCACTTTTGCACACTACGGTAAGTGCTTATTGAAATTCACGTCGACTTGCAAATCTGTTCTATTTTGGAGAATCTCCTGTATGACTGAAAATAAGTGGGTAGATAAAGGAGTATATTAGGTATAAGGTAAAGGTGAGGGGGTAAGGGTGGGTGTATTAGGTGACAGAATAGAACTTTAATACTTTTCGATATACGAAAATTGATACCTACCACCTTCTCCATCTTTTTTTGAAATCAGCGAATGAGATGCCATTGTAGTGTCGTAATACTTGTAGGGTTGCCACAGTGAAAGGTCATCTATGTCTATCTACTAAGCTGTTCTATTATACATTTTTTTTTATTTTTTCATTGGGAAATCTACGTGGATGCTCTCCGTTTAGTAAACGGAGAGTTATGTCGGACTTTTGCCGACCAAACCCGACGGATCCGCATGTTACAATATGTCAGGAGCCCGGTTTCGCTTGAAAATTTATTTCTTTTTTGTTTGAAAGAAGTAAGTGATATCTGGAAGTCCTGGTTCCATTTCAATTTGTTATCACTGATTGTAAGTTACTTCATTGCTTAGTGTCATAAGGTATGATTTATAGTACACTTGTCTTCTACACAGACGAACCCGCGGGCTGAAGCTAGTAAACTGTAAGTAGGTACTTCATTTGACCTACTTCTTCTTTTAAAGTAATAAGGAAATATAATATATAATTTGTTTTGTAATTCAGCATCGTGAACAAATTGTAACTTGATCGTTTATTACTTAGAAAACAAAAATGGGAAAGGTACCTCCTGTATCGTGACCAACTGAATCTGATAAAGTAAATTACAGTTTTATCTGAAATATTAATAATTTCCTGTTTATAGGTAACTTTTATTTATATTAGTTTTTTTTAAATGTTGTACACATAGACATACCGTCACGCCTGTATTCCCCGAGGGTTTGGGTAGAGGTGTACTAATGTACACCCACATTTCGCCGGTATGTTTAGGTCCCATGTAATAGGGGGCGAGCCTATTGCCATTAACCGGCTGCTACTGACAATTTCATAGAAAAACCCAATAACACTTTTTGCTCGACCTGGGAATCGAACCTAAGACCTCTAGCGTAGCAGTCGCGCTTAGGACCACTAGGCTAACGAGGCAGGTAATATGTGAATGTGCGTGTGTGTTTTATTAGTGAATGTTGTAATGTTCAAGTATTCATGTTTGTTGTTTTGTGTGTTATTTTATTAGGTACTAGCTACTTCTATTACTTCTGCCCGCGACTTCGTCCGCGTGGCTAATTTCACCTGCGTTAAGTTATTGGTTACTGCTCTGCTCTCTTGTGTCGTAGCGTGATATTGTATAGCCTATGACACTCACAATTAACGTGGCTTTCTATGAGTAAAAGGATTTTTTAAATTGGTTTAGTCGATCCAGAGTACAACCTCACAAACTCCAAATTTTACCTCTTTATAAATTATTCGTAGGTATAGACGTAGACAATAAATATTGAATTTTAAAATATATTTTTTTCAGAAGTGTCCATGTATGCGTATATTGTTTAGCAGAAATCTTTAAAAGGTTCTGTACTCATAATTACAAACAATTTTTACTATCGGGATATCAGCTGGTACATAATTATATCGTGTAGTTATTCGAAGATTTATGATTTTTTTTAATTAATGTTTTGTTTTCTCCTTTCGCAGGTATGCTGGAATAAATTGTATTTCAAAATAAGAATTACCTGTGTACGTATACTTTCATTCCTTCTTTTTCTCTGTTAAATATGTGTTTACTTAAATGGATAAATAAAAATATACATTTCATAATTGCTGTGCATAGTTGTTAATTTTGATAAGTTCTTAGCGAAGATTTTCACGCGATATGAAATTAAAAGAAGTGTTGATACGGTACCTCGCAAGGAATAAATATATATTACATACGACTTAACCCTGTAGTACCTTCAGTGTCACCAAGCTTCAGCGGTAGACCGGTGACAGCCGTCATTTTGTAGTGAAGGTACTCGTTGCGAAGCTTGGCTTAGCTCATTAATATGTAAGCGTTCATCAATGCTCTGGCTCAAGATATCGGATTTTCCGCTCGAACTGTTTTGTTAAGGCTGTGGTGTTATATATTTTGTATTGAACATCGGAGACGTGGTTTTTTCAGGGTGTGTTATTTTTTTTTTTTTTACATTTCTCCTGTATCGATGGTGTATATTTTGTTCCGTGCGAGAAACAAACCCGCGACACGCATCTCAGCAGCCAATGGCTTAGCCACTATGCCAACCGTTTTGCTAAGATTGTAGAATACTTATTCAATATGGTAGGTATAGGTAGCTTGATGCCTTCGAGCTAGATGACTTCGCTTATAGTGACATGCCACTTATTGTGACCCATTTTTATAAATTGTGTTAAAACTGCTGAACCGATTTCCATCAAACAAAGGTAAGAACACTCCCGACTAATTACCCTTTCAAACACAAAAAACAAAACCAAAATCGGTTCACATCAGACACGTCGTTTTTGCGTCGGGGGTTAAAAACAGAATTCTTTATTTTATACAAAATACTTTGTACGACATCTGCTTAGTATGACGTGTTTCTTATTTCCCTTCGATATCATTTTAAATGAATTCCGCTGTACCTCTACTTTTCATACATTTTTGACAAGTTTGAAACAGAAAAAGTCGACATTAAGGAAAATACCTGTGATAAATCTAAAACAAAAAATTCTTTTATACACATGTATAAAATGTCCTCCTCATTAATTATAAACCAAATCCCTCATCCCAAAACAACTCAACATTGAAATAAGCCCCGGAAAAAATTAATAAACGCGTACAAAGTAACCCGCGGCTATTCGTAAGCCGTGACATTAACAGTTTAAAAGGATCCCGCCTCACACGTTCTACATACCATCACGCCTGTATCCCCGAAGGGTTAGGTGGAGGTGTACCGTCCACCCACAGTTCGCCGGTATTTTTAGATCCTATGTTATAGGGGGCGAGCCTATTGCCGTTAACCGGGCACAAATCCTAACTTCAAGCTGCTACTGAAAATTTCATAGAAAAGCCCAATAACACTTTGCTCGACCTGGGAATCCCACGTTCTCATGCATAATTTAAGCCAAATATCGATCTTTCACCAGATTCGAGCGTCGTTCCACTAATAATGGGTATTACGAAGAAATTACGAGCATGCGCGTATCAAATGTGATTTACGATAACTAGGGTGGTTTTTGATGGACAGTTTAATTTAAAGACTTAGGGTGGCGTTCCACTAGCGTGTTAAGTGCGGCCTCGCTAGAGTGACGGTTGCTGTAGCTGTAGGTTGGTTGAACCATATTGTAGATAGTAAAATTTTGATTATTTCCTTCGTTATCGTCTTTGGTTTAATCACTCTGAAACGGATAAGGAAAGGGTGTTTTTTAATACATGATACATAGTAGATTGCCGCTTTTTAAACCTAGAAACCTAATCTCTGTCGAATCGACGGAAGGCGGAATTAAATATCACTGTATCTTTTTTTAAGCTCTCAGAAAAGTGATTGTAGTAATAAAAGTAAGTGAATAAGGTCAATTTGGAAAACGTATTTTTATTGCTAAACCTATGTACAAATGTCATTAAAAACAACAGGATGATTGAGTTGACATTTCATATTAATTAAATAGCCAACTGCCTCGTTGGCCTAGTGGCCCTAAGCGCGACTGCTACGCTAGACTTCTTGGGTTCGATTCCCAGGTCGAGCAAAAAGTGTTATTGGGTTTTGCTATTAAATTCTCAGTAGCAGCTCGAAGTTAGGATTTGTGCACGGTTAATGGCAATAGGCTCGCCTCCTATTACATGGGACCTAAACACTAAACATACCGGCCAACTGTGGGTGTACATTGTTACACGTCTGCCTAACCCTTCGGGCAATATAGGCGTGATGGTGTGTTATGGTAATAAAATGGTTTTTCAAATACTCGTTGTTTCGACCGATGGTTATCTTTAATGGGGTATAACAGACGGTTAGCCTTCTAGGGTTAATGGTGATGAGTAAAAATTAAGTTTATTTTTTTTTATGTGAAAATATTTTTTTTGGATTGAAATATAATTAAATAATCTCACACTTGAGATTTCTTATCGATGAAGTAGAGTGTCACGGGATGTCATTAAATAATCCCACCAACGGTCACTGCTACGTCACTTCATGACGTCCGGTATGCAAAATCCAGCCCATCAAGTAGACACGTTTCGGTGAAGAGGAAGAGAAGTCGCTCGTTCATCGAAAGCATTCACCTGTATTGTAACAGTTCAGGCTCAAGCATTACATTACTGAGTGACGAGAACCAAGCACTACAGTGCGCAACTTGTAATGATACAATTTCGCTTTTAATGCAATAGTTCAAATTCATCAGTGAGTTTGGAGAACCTAGCAATATAGTGCACACACCCTGTAATACATTGGGCTCTCACTGGGAGTATTCCCTTGTAATGTAACAGTTCAGATTGAAGTTCAAAATCGAGTTTTGGGATGTCAAATGTCAGCGGGGTAGTTTTGCACCGTAAAGCCCAAAATCGAATCTTAGATTGTTACTATCTAGGATTAGGTACAGGCAAGTACGCCCGGTTAGGAAGCACCTTTATTTTTTAAGAGTACATACTGTCAACATCGTCATCAGCTTTCTTTTATATATTTCTAGTTATTAATTTAGTCTGGAGCATTTTGTTGGGTTCAACAGACCGTGCTATAAAACAAAAAAATATAGATTTTTACAAAATATACATAGTTTATATATTGTTGATACTGATAGGAAACTGCCCCGTTGGTCTCGTGGTCGCAAGCGCGACTGATGAGCGTGGGGTCCCGGGGTCGATTCTCAGGTCGGGCAAAAAGTGTTATTGGGTTTTTCCATTAGGATTTGCTCAGTAGCAGCCCGGAGTTGGGGAGTCGGTGGTGTGACATCCCGGTCCCTCGGACAGCACGTAAAGCCGTTGGTCCCGGATATCATTCGTAGATCTTTGATAGTCGTTACGGATAGTCAGAAGCCTGGCCTGACAACCAGTCTAACCAAGAGGTATTATGTTGCCTAGTAACTGGCTTGTGGAGGTCAGATAGGCAGTCGCTCCATGTAAAACATTGGTACTCAGCTGCATCCGGTTAGACTGAAAGCCGACCCCAACATAGTTAGGAAAAGGCTAAGTAGATGATGTTGATACCAATAGGAGTATAAGGAAAAAAAAATAGCGTGAACATTCTACATACGTGACAGATAGTAGTTCAAATATTTTTTTCTTCTTAATTTACAAAACCCTAAACTGTAATATAATTCCCTCGCACGAACTTAATTTTATTTAACAAAAGAAACTGAAGAGAACCGTAGGTACCTACCGACCCCCTCAATATATACGATTATAGAGTTCCCAACTCCAACTAGCCACGATAACCAACTGACAATAATTAAGAGCAGTCAAACTTCCCCGGACCATTTTCTTCCGTGTAGCTAGAAACTTTAAAATTGCTTCACCTTGTTCAACCGTTCTCCAGCTCCCGTTGAAAAGATTCAAAGTATGCTTCATTAAAACTGCGTTGGGCATCGACAATGGCCCACGATCTCAGGTCTCGGATGTAATTAGTGGCCGCCTGCCGAACCTTTAATACATTCTTATTAATCCGCACCCTGAATGGAGCTTTTATAATTACGAACCAAGCCATTCATACGAAAAGGAATAATTAAAAACAATTCTCTAAATGTTTGTATTTATTTTACGTATTATGTTCACAATCTTATTAACAGAAAGCCTGTATTTCTAGATGGCTGGGAGAAAATCCATGTTCAAATATTTAACGAGGCAGCGGACGGGCCGTTCCCGTTTTAAGCTGAAATTATTTTCAATTTAACTAGTGTTCAGTGCGCCAGCCCAGATTTACTGCAGATAACGAGTGTATGATTAATATTGAAGGCAGCGCCGGCTGCGATGACTGTGATTAACGACAAGCAATCAACGGTTCGAATAATTCGGATTTATTCGGCTTATATCGTTTTTTTATTAATTGGTTCAGAAATGTTCACAAGGATTTAATTAAACACAGTGACGTCGCCGTGTATTTAATTTTCGACCAAAATGCCTTTGCCGGTAAATGATTTTTAATTTTAATATTCCGACGGAATGTGGTCGACGGAAATTTCCGTTGAGGTTTCATCGACGTTGACGGACAATGCAGCACGGCTTAAAAAGTGGGATTATTAAAATATTCCCGGTTTATAAGTGGATTAACTTTGGTATAATCGATTACGAAATTCAATCTTTTGTATGGTAAAGCCTGACAATTTATGAGCATATCATTTATAATATAAATATTTTGTAGTAAAATGAACAACAAAAATCGTAATAATTTGCACCACGGCAAACTGTTTGAATTCACGACATTACCTTTAAATGTTGCCTCTTAACCTACACACATATAAGACATGTGACTTCTCATTCATGTAGCCCAGCCTTATAGTAACCAAGCCTTACGACGAACAAGGGTGTCAACGCAGTTTGCTAATCTCTTAAGCCTGGCCACCGCTGTTCTTTGATGGATTTCCTCGTTGCAAACGTGATCCCTCAAAGAGACTAAATTTAACACTTCTGTACACGGAACCTTAGATAATATGTTCAAATGCGCTTGACGCCTCAGTTTCATTATCTCTGGTTACTTCTTAGAGATATTAGAACTGTTTCATTAATTTGTTGTCTAAGCTTCGGAAAAAGCGTTCAAAAAATTGTATTCGTCGGCATTGTCAAAAGGGTTAATTGGTAACAGTGTCTTCCTGTCTGAAAATGATAACAAACTCTAAACGTGCTAATAAAATAATGTGAATTTTCCTCTTACCTACTCATTATAGGGTAACTGTATTCAAAACTGTTTAATTTTAAACTGTTAAGATTATTCACACATTATTAAACAATTGATTGCCAAAATTCAATTAGGTAAATGACACCATTCAACATAAATTCTAAGACATTTTTTCCAAAAAAAAAAATCAGTTTATTTTAGCCTATAAAAACCTGTAAAATTTGATTTTTAGTTTTTTTGAAATCAATAAATAGTTAGTGAATTGAGATGTTAAAAAAGTGACATCATAGTTTAGTATTGTTATACAAAATGTATGTGGGAATAGCGTTTTGACACCTCTTAAAAAATAATTCTATTGATTAGTGGTGTCATCTACCTAATTGTTTAATTATCTTATGCAAAATAACAAACTAAACGCTGTAACGGTTGAAGCGAATTTTTAAAAATTTTATACACATATAGATATTGGTCTAGCTTAAAACATTAAAATTTTACGTTGTGTTCCCTTATGATAATATATCAACTTTGACGCGAACGAAGCCGCGGACGGAAGCTATATACACATACATTTTATGGATGCAATAAATTACTTGGAGGACCACATCGTTACGACCATCGAAAATTCAGGGCACGGAAATTGCATGTAACCATATAACAACCTTGTACAATGACATGATACTGTATCTTTTTCATATATGATGCGTGACCGGAGTCGCCAATCCGAACACTTTTACCGTCCAATTCGGTTCTAATTCAACTAATCCAACCAATCACGTTGCCGGAACGCGAGGATTTACAACTGAAATCGAGTGGACAAGTGCCCTTGTTGGTATAACTGGAGTTGAGAATATTGTGTAGAAATTCAAAAATGGATTTTGATGTAATGTTTCGCTATTAAGTCCTTTTTGTGTTAGTGCTTTCTAGAAGTATTCTAGGTATACCACCTACCCGCTAGGTACTTCCTCGGCGTCAAAGTTAATATTATTATTCCATGGGAACCTTATATTTATCCAGAATAAAAATGCTATGTGCTATTCCAGAATCTATGTGCCAAATTTCATTCAGATCCGTTCAGCCATTCCGTAGTGATTGAGTAACAAACATTTACAATAATACACACACACCATCACGCCTGTATTCTTCGAAGGTTTAGGCAGAGGTGTAACAATGTACACCCACAGTTCACCGGTATGTTTAGGTCCCATGTAATAGGGGGCGAGCCTATTGCCATTAACTGGGCACAAATCCTACTCCGAGCTGCTACTGAGAATTTCATCGAAAAACCCTACAACACTTTGTGCTCGACCTGTGAATCAAACCCAAGACCTCTAGCGTAGCAGTCGCGCTTAGGAGCACTAGGCTACTGAGGCAGTCAGTATAATAATAGTCAGATTGAATAACTTTTTATAGGAACCCAACAAAGTTTTATTAACTCTACGTGAACACTGATTAAGAGATAGATATATAATCTGTCAACGCCAAAAGCATCACCTCTTCATATCAAATTAGTGATTAAGGTGTCAGTGAGTTTTAAACTTTTTAACATTAGCACAAGAATAATTATATATTTTGTCATGCCATAGGCTAATTGGTAGTAAAACCTAGGTAGGTTTATTTTAAATCTCAATAAAGTTATTCAAAATCGAAAATTTTAACTAGACGTTATGGTTCATTATAGTTACCTATATTAGAAACGGAAGCAACAAATTTATTTAACTGTCCAATTTTCTCGACCTTGCATACTTCATAGTAATTGATACCGAAAGTGGTATTATAAAATTTATTGTTCATTACTTCCTTCACCAGTTTCACCTCCAACAGGATACTTTAATTATTTCTCACACTAACTAGTTTTAAAGTAATTGCTCATAATTTCACTTAATTAGTGAACACATTTAGGTCTCAAAATTACTTAAGCTGCATCATTAAAATACCGCGCAATGTTGCTAGTCGTTTGATGTCTTGGAAGTAACAGTCCGTGTTTAATAAATCAGAATTTTAACATTCTAGAATTTATTTTAAATGATGTTATTAATAGTTACGAAAAAAAAAAACATCGATCTTTATAATCATCATCATCTACTTCGCCTTTTCCCAACTATGTTGGGGTCGGCTTCCAGTCTAGCCGGATGCAGCTGAATACCAATGTTTTACATGGAGCGACTGCCTATCTGACCTCCACAACCCAGTTACTGGGAAACACGATACCCCTTAGTTAGACAGGGTGTCCAGGCTTCTGACTATTCGTAACGACTATCAAAGATCTACGAATGATAGCCGGGTCCAACGGCTTTACGTGCTTCCCGAGGAACGGGGTGTCACACCACCAACTACCAAACTCCGGGCCGTTACTGAGCAAATTCCTAATGGAAAAAGCTAATAACACTTTTTGCTCGACCTGACCACGAGACTAACGAGGCAGTCAACCCAAAAATCATAAACAAAAATAAAAATCTTTTAAGTAAAATATAGCTTCTGTTACTCTATGATGTAACTTTCCATAAATATTTTTTTTTCCCTTTATAATATTAGTTTATATAAACTTAATTTATTTTAAACATATAATTCTTTAATAGACTCGAATTGGATCTCGCCGCGGTTCGGGCAACAGTCATTTATATTGCTTGTTAATTAGCAGGATTCCGAAACTGAATAAAATCACATGCCAATTAGAAATATACTTAGTACTCAGATATACAAATGTCTTAGAAAATCGTAGTTGTATTTATTAAGGAACTAATTAAGGCCCTTAGTCAAAGGAAATGTTTACTAAACTGGCTATAACAGAGAGAAATAAAACGGTAGAACATAGCATTATTAATCATAAAACGATATTATCCATTGCCTGTTTATAGTAGGTACGTGTACTCCAAGGCGCACAACTATCTACAAGGTATTTTCAAATATTGGTTCATTTCCTTGATTTATGACCCGTTGCCGGGCATATAAATATTGGCTCTACAGGAAATACAAGTGTTGAATCCTGCTGTGTAAAATATTCAGACAAGATGTTTACTGGGTAAACGCAAATGCTATGTTCCAAAATAAGAATAATAATAAACGACCATTTGAATTTTTTTTAATGTTTTATTTTTAATATAATATTTAAAAAATAAATTTATATAAATTCCTAAGTAAAATTATGAAAGGAGTTAACGATAATATTGATTTTAAAATACAAGTAATATTTTTCATTTTCATTTATTTGCATAACATAATATGTATAAAAGATATTATAATATAAAGCTTAAGTACAGTTAATGAATCCTGTAAGGGCACAGCAACGTAGTATTAACTTAAAATTTATATAAAATAAATGCAACATATAAAATTTTCCTCAACGACTGGTCAAACATAATATTTTCTTAAAATTTTATATGCACTTCAGACAAAAATATGAATTTTTGATGACACAATTTGTACGACTTACAGATCCATTTCGAAGAACTACAAAATGGAAACTAAAGTTACATTCTCATAAATATATAAAAATAGTCGAGATCCATTCGGCCAAAACGTTCTAGAAAGCTGTAGGTGAATAGGGGGTCACGTATACACTGCAAATCTTCCATATGCGGTATTCTACCGCCGTCGTTTTTACATTTTACTGGAGTCAAATGCATTTGTGGAAATATTGTTTTAAGAGATTGGGTCCCATTTTGTCTATCTGAATTTGCATGCTATTTTACTTTGCGGGTTATTCCCAATTGCAGAGAAGCCATTGCTTACGCTGGAAAATGCTGTGAATCTGATTTGAGCAATATTTTTACCTGATTGCGCCAGAAGGAGGGTTATGTTTTTCGAGTGTATGTATGTATGTTTCTTTGGCATGCTCTGTATCATAAACGGCTTGATGGATTGTAGCTTGAGAGATGGGTACGTTGATTGCGGGACTGGGATTAGATTAGGAATATTTAAAAGCTGGTCTAGATTGTTCAGTTTCATAAATTAATTTTAGATTTGTTTCCTTCTTTGCAATTTTTATTAAAGTTCATGTTTTATTCAGTCAAGATTTTTAATTTTTAGAGGTCCGTACCCAAAGGGTGAAAACGGGACCCTATTACTAAGACTTCGCTGTCTGTCCGTCCGTCTGTCTGTCACCAGGCTGTATCTCAAGAACCGACAGAAACTAACTTGACAGATGAAATTTTCACAAATTATGTATTTCTGTTGCCGCTATAACAACAAATACTAAAAATGAAATAAAATAAATATTTAACCCCCCCTTAATTCCCATACAACAATAGTGATTTTCTTGCCGTTGTTATAGATGATAGTACGGAACCCTTCGATGGATTTTTTAATTCACTTGTGTATTTTGATACATTGTATTATCATAAATGGCTTTTGCAGATCGAATATTAATAGTCAAAATTTTTGAATTTCATTAGTTACCTATTACAATTCATTTTTATGCATGCACACGTGAATTCTTTTATAGTTTTTAAGCTAACCAAACACTTTTATTATTAAACTTATTTTTCATACACTCAACGTGTGAACATTTTGCACTTTGTGCGTTTAAGTGGCGTAACCCATTGCGGTTTTAGAGTACTTTACCAATTCGTTTTTTTATGAGTGAGCTTATCTGGCAGCTCTATTTTTTCCCCTGTGGAACATACCATCACGCCTGTATTCCCCGACGGGTTAGGCAGACGTGGACCAATGTACACCCACAGTTCGCCGGTATGTTTAGCCTATTGCCATTAACCGGGCACAAATCCTAACTCCGAGCTGCTACTGAGAATTTCACAGAAAAACCCAATAACACTTTTTGCTCGACCTGGGAATCGAACCCAAGATCTCTAGCGTAGCAGTCGCGCTTAGGACCACTAGGCTACCGAGGCAGTTCCCCTCTGGAACTGTACACAATATTTTTATTTTGTGACAAATTCAAGTGTTTATGGCAAGTAATATTTTTTTACCGGAATACTTAGCGTTGCATAACTCACTATCCAAGATTCAGACTAACTTTATTCCAAGATACAATTCAGTCACTCTTCCCCTCTTTAGAGCAACACTTAACCATTTTAACATTAACTATTAATTTCCTCCATAAAAGCTCCCAGCAAGCTTTAATCACATTAAAACCACGGCTTCTAAATTATACATGCCATTACTTCGTCCTCTCAAGATTTCGCTCAAGGAGCTATGTACTCGTTACAGCAACAGTTACATTTGGAACCTGTGGCACGCTGAATCTCGCCGCCTCTTCAGTGGAGAGCCCTACTGGGCCAGACCGGAGCAACGCCAGTAAAAAATCTCCAGCTTTAATTGGATTGCCTTTTATTAGCGTAATAAAATTGGATTTACTCAGTCGAAACCGGACGCGTTTCGGCGCCCCGTTGTTTCGTTATTCCCAAATGGAATATTTGAATCGAGAAACGGTCCTTTGAGGCGATCATCCAACGCTTTTGAATACAATCGTAATGATTGACATTGGACTTTTTTTTTTGAAAAATTATTTGCTGAGCTATAATTAAATGGCTAACAGAAAGGGTCTTTATAGAATTGTCTATTTTATGTTTTTGACAACGTTTTCAGTGATCCTAAGTGCTTATAAAATCTGATGGTTACTTCAGCTTTCTCCAGATACAATATGGAAGTTTTATAACACACCATCACGCCGGTATTCCCGAAGGGTTAGACAGTCCACCGGTATGTTTTAGGTGCCATGTAATAGGGGCGAGCCTATTGCCTATTCAATTTTATGTATAATATAAGTACAAATTTCGATTATTTTCTTTTACGGAACATATCTACCTGTTTTTTACGTATATAGTAATCAAATAATTAGCTGACGCTACTCTCCGTAATTTTCTTATTACGTCGTGGATTGCACAGAGGGGCTTAGCATTTCGGAATAAGCTCAGACGGTGCGGTATTCCATCAATGACCACCAATTACGAAATTAAGCCCTTTGGTAAACCCAGTGGGCGGCCATTCGGATTAATCTGTACGACTTTGTATTAAAATACACACCTATGTTAAATATTTTGGTAGAATTTGAATGCTAATCCATATTTTTCAATGGCCAACCATTGAAAAGTATGTATTATTTTGGTGGAACATTGGCAATGAGAAGAATTTTATTGCGAATAATAAAGGCTGATTAAATTAGTTAACTTTTGCGTACATTTTATTCTGTTCCTAAGCGCGACTGCTACGCTAGAGGTCTTAGGTTCGATTCCCAGGTCGAGCAAAAAGTGGTATTGGGTTTTTCTATGAAATTCTCAGTAGCAGCTCGGAATTAGGATTTGTGCCCGGTTAATGGCAATAGGCTCGCCCCTTATTACATGGGACCTAAATATACCGGCGAACTGTGGGTGTACATTGTTACACCTCTGCTTAACCCTTCAGGGAATACAGGCGTGATGGTAAAATTTTCAGGTAGCAGCTCGGAGTTAGGATTTGTGCCCGGTTAATGGCAATAGGCTCGCCCCTTATTACATGGGACCTAAACATTACGCGCGAACTGTGGGTATACATTGGTACACCTCTGCCTAACCCTTCAGGGATTACAGGCGTGATGGTAGGTATGTTGTGTGTGCGTGATGGTTCGAAAAAAACTTACTTTTTTGTGTTTAACTAAATTAGACATCAAATACTTTGTGGAACAGACATCGTAACGTAACGGAACCCTGTCCCGGAAAAAAAAATACGTCGGTTATTAATAAAAATTAACTGTTCCACTGATGAATTTAACAAACTACGCTAGTTACAATGTCTCCTTCGCAGTGTATAAGTACCACGTATTCTTAATGTTATTTCTTCTAACAACAACAACATACCATCACGCCTGTATTCCCCGAAGGGTTAGGCAGAGGTGTACCAATTTACACCCACAGATCGCCGGTATGTTTAGCACCCATGTAATAGGGGGCGAGCCTATTGCCATTAACCGGGCACAAATCCGAACTCCGAGCTGCTACTGAGAAATTCCAAATGGAAAAACCCAATAATACTTTTTGCTCGACCTGGGAATCGAACCCAGGACCCCATGCTCATCAGTGGCGCTTGCGACCACGAGACCAACGGGGCAGTATTTCTTCTAAGCATTTCGTTTTTTATTTGTTCGCATTATTAAAAAAAAAATACTCAAAGTGCCGTAAAGTTCCACACTATTAAGTCTAACAAGGCTTATGAGGACGCAAGAAAAGGGCTCGGGGCCCTTAAAGGCTCTTAGCAAGGTGCTCATGCGATTCTTGGGTAGTTTTTGTATTTCTTTGACAACCCTTTGCCTGTGCGTAATACAAACTAACATTATATATGCGAAAGTTACTCCGTCTGTCAACTACGTTTTTACGATTAAATCAATAATCCGATTTTGATAAAATTTGGTACAGGGTTAGTTTGAACCCCAAGGAAGAGGACATACGGCTCGATTTAATTCACGATTTCGCCTACACAGACAAATTCGCAAGCAAAAGCTAGTTTATCAAATAAACATATCATGTTGCTTTTAGACTTGGTTTTCAATTTTAGTAAATGTAGACTGTATGTCTACGTAAAGTCAGTTTTAATGACATAGGCGTGCGTAGCCGACCGTTGTACCATGTAAATTCGCGACCCCAGACAGACATAGCAGTGTAGGCACACCATAAAACACCAGATAAAATCAACGAAGCGGTACTGGGCACTGGCAACAATATATCCAGAGCAACGTTCGACTCCAATGTGTCTATTTGGCAGAAAAAATATAATTGGATTGTTCCTGACGAGATAAATTGGAGGTCCGACACAATGTTATGCATGGTTCAGCCATTTATTGCCGTGATAAAATATATTACGAAAGGATACGGATGCGAAGGGTTTGGGAGGAATCAAATGTGACCCAAAGCAATTGGCACCGGCGAGTGTGTTTAATTTTTGTTATAAACTTTAATGTCTTTGAAATTTGTTTTGATCTGATTGAGACCGTGTGCCGTCTAGATAAAAAAACTGAATTGTTAATTTTTTTTTTGTCATAAAACGTTAACATGTACTTATAATTAATGTATAACTGAATGCCAAAAAGCCGCGTGGTATGACTAGTAATTAACATAAGTCTGAAATTACAAAGCCATGTTTAGCAAGCGTGGTGATTAGTGCTTGTTCCTTCTCTGAATGAGAAGAAGCGTTTGCCCTGTAGTAGGACAATAATAAGCTGGTATAATTATCTATTAAGTATTTTAAAACCCCATGCTATGAAATACAAAACAGTTTTTTATTTTATTACAGTCTTGACTCTTGTCTTGACTAGCCTAACAAGCTGACTAACATGGGTCCTGACATCACAAGTCAAGACTCATGAATTTGGAATTCCTAGCCAATTTTCAGTAAATATTTATTGCCTTCAAGATATTTTTATATCAAGTGGGCGTGCTCGAAATAGTTTGTACATCGTTCGTGACGCAATAAAGGATTTACAGATAGCTCTATAGCTCCGCTCCTACGTAAGCCACAATGGACCGATTAAATGTTATATATTAAATGGCTGACAAAGTGCTAGTACATTTTATGTTCCTCCATGCCTCGTTCACAAGCATTGATGGCACTATAAACGTTTTGTGCTATAGGTCTTATGTATGAAACTTCAGAGAACTGGTAAGTATGATATCTTACTAAATCATTGTAAGAATTTTTATGAAAATAAAGGCTAAATATTATAATTTTGTCGTATGTTTGAAAATAAATAAAATTAAAGTGTCTGTTTATTTTGTTTATCGACTGCTACGCTAGAGGTCTTGGGTTCGATTCAAAGGTCGAGCAAAAAGTGTTATTGGGTTTTTCTATGAAATTCTCTGTAGCAGCTCGGAGTTAGGATTTGTGCCGGGTTAATGGCAATAGGCTCGCCCCCTATTACATGGGACCTAAAGATACAGGCGAACTGTGGGTGTATATTGTTACACCTCTGCCTAACCCTTCGGAGAATACAGGCGTGATGATGGTATGTTTGTTTATAATGTCAAAAATAACACATATTTGTCTGTTTGTTTGTTCTGGCTAATGTCCAAAAAACTGGATCGATATCGACGGGACTTACACTGGTAGATAGATTGATGTTATAAGAAGTAGTTTAGGCTACCTTTATTCCATAAAAATAAATAGTGACGGAGTTTTACACAAAAGAAAATACGGCTAGACATTCATGCGAACGCAGTCGGAAGCATGAGCTAGTTTATCTACTCGTATATACTAAAACCAGATCACCAAAACGCGTCTAAACCATTTACAATTATAATGTATCGTCACAAGCTAAAACAAATGACTTGATCCCTCATGATAAGTGTTGGTGTCTCCGCAACTTCCCCGCTTTAATTTTCCAAGATAACTGATTATACTTGATATTGTTTTTCTATAGGAAGTCTCGGAAACATTATCTTTAGCGTAGCTTCTGTAAGATTAATGATAATGGGTTCACAAGGCGCTAGGTGACGCTTACCCGGAGCGACGTGGCGGCAAAAAGAAAATATTAATACTTTCTTAACGTTCTGCTTGCAAAGTGCTGGGGGGAAGTTTGTGTCCCCTAAGTTAAGACATTATCTATCACTGGCGATAGTGTTGTTAGTCATTTGTTTTTAAGGTATGTAAAAAACTGTATACACGAGCATTGGCGGCAGCGATCAGGGAGGTAAATCTATACTAATGTTACAAAGCTGAACAGTTTGTTTGTTTGGTTGAACGCGATAATCTCAGGAACTACTAGTTAGAATTGGATAGTTTATTTATCGAGGAATGCTTTAGGCTCTATAACATCACGCTACGATATACGGGAGAAGAACAGTAACCAAAGACGTAACTTAACGTGGGTGAAAAACCCACGTAACCGGAGCCGCTATCAGAAGCTTATTTACTATACTTTAGGAACAATCCCAGTCTAATTCCAGTCTTCTATCATAAATGCTTCTAAATTGTCGACGAGATGGAGTTGCGACTCAATTTTGAATGTCTTTATTTAGTAGATTTCAGCTTCACGTAATTGTACTGATCTGACATAATTTAATTAGACAGTATAGCAGAAAACTGGACGCCTTTTGAAGGTTACCCCTCGAAGACAAAATAAAGGTATACAAACGTATTAATATCGTTGCTATCTGATAGAAGAATAAAATATATTTTACTCTACAAACGTTCAATATTTTTCCTTAATTGCAGTCATGAACATACTGATGTTATGTAACACAACATCCAGCCATCGTGAGTCAACAGCGATTACCGCGAGTCACTATAAATTTTCTCCTTAATACTGCGTCACATCTCACACATCGCTCTCAAGCAATTTTCTCTAATTGCGTCCAACTCATCATGCTCACCTAAATAGCTATAAAATGCTCATACGTAACATAACTTGTGTGTCACATATCCTGTTGCTACAAACCTGTTTGAACGCGGAAAAACTAGAGCAAAATAGTGAAAGAAAAAGTTTGCGAGGTAAACAGGATGCTACTGTGAGGACAACTGATGACTCGAGAGGTTTACGTAAATGGTAACTGGTAGGTAACTGCATATTCTATTTAATAGCTTAATAGAACCACTAACGTTTACTTTTGCGTTTAAAATTCTCACGTTTACAGATTACCGGAGAATTTTGGTTAGAACTAAATGTTCGTGTATTTTTTCTGCTGTTTTCCGTATAGGCTCTTATTATGTTTTTTAGGTTAAAAGATACGAAAGCCTTCATCTGGAAAAAGGTTTTTGCTATAAAAAATCTTGCTTAGATTTTAGTAGTTTCTGGAGAGTATTCTAAAATCCTTGAAACGTAAAGTTCTTGCCTAACACTGATAGGGACTTACGAAGTCAGACGTGGCCTGGCCAACGCCAAAATGGAAAGTCTAGTTCTACAAGTTATTAATTTTAGTGCCACACAAATAAATCTAAACAAAAAGGTTTCTAAACAGCTTTGTTTATTTAATTACTTGTGGTTGTTTGTGTATGTGAGTTTAAATATTTGTAAACGCACCCACGATACAGGAGAAATAACAAGAGTGGAGTAAAGTTTAAGAGTAAAGTTGGAGTGGAGTTAACTGCCCCGTTGGTATCGTGGTCGCAAGCTCGACTGATGAGCATGGGGTCGTGGGTTCGATTACCAGGTCGAGCAAAGAGTTATTGGGTTTTTCCATTAAGAATTTCTCAGTAGCAGCTCGGAGTTAGGACTTGTGCCCGGTTAATGGCAATAGGCTCGCCCCCTATTACATGGGACTTAAAACATACCGGCGAACTGTGGGTGTACATTTGTACACCTCTGCCTAACAGTTCGGGGAATACAGACGTGATGGTATGTTGGTATTTTGAGTAAAGTTTATGAAAACAAAATAAAATTAGTTGCCTTAAGTCATATGCTACCTCTGCCACTTTAAGGAGTATTGTTGTGACATATATCAATACTAATATTATAAACTAGGGGCTGCCAGCGACTTCGTTCACGTGTTTTTTTCCTACCCGCATTAAGTTAGGTCTTTGGTTACTGCTCCTCTCCCCTCTCTACACAGTTCGCCGGTATGTTTAGGTCCCATGTAATACGGGGCCAGAGCCTAAATCGTTCCTCGATAAATGAACTATCCAAAAATATAATTTTTCGAATACAACCAGTAGTTCCTGAGATTAGCGTGTTTAACCAAACAAACAAACTCTTCAGTTTTATAATATTACTATAGATAAGACAAGTTTGTGAGTTTGCGAGGTTGTAGGGGGTAATATCTGGAACTACGGAAAAGTTAAAAAAAAAAATACTCATAGAGAGCCATGTTATTTGTGAGTGTCATTGGCTATAAATAATATCACGTTACGTGTAGGAATTGTAATTGTTAGTTACTTGCCAATATTAAAATTCAGTATTGCATATTAACAGACGTGATGCTTTTCGTTTTTGATTTATATTTTCTTATACATTTTTATACAATCTCGTTTCATCTTTCTTCTCATTCAGATTCAGGTCAGTTGCCTTATTGCGAATATCGTCCATTTTCTCATCAATTGCTTGGTAGAGCGTAGTGCTCGTTGCGATAAAAATATTGATTACAAAAGGTTTCCGTACTATTGAGAGCAACAAAAATTATGAAAAGAAATCTTTATTTATTAATGTTTGTTGCTTGCCTTTTCAAAGATTTGATTTAATTGGTTTTTCTGAGTAAAAGTCAATGTGACCGTGATATACAAGAAAAAAAATATAATTTAGTTGCCCATCCAAAAGGTAGTTGTATCTATGCAAATAAATAAAATTTAAGTGTCTGTTTGTGATTTAAAATTAACAACTTTTCACTAAATGCATATAAAAGTATATACGGAACTAACATCAAAAAAACTATTTTTAATTCTTTTGTCTCTCTGTTTGTTCCGGCTTATCCCTGAAACGGCTGGACTGATTTTGACGGGACTTTTACTCGCAGATAGTAAATGTTATAAGGAGTAACTTAGGCTACTTTTATTTTGGAAATTTTAATTAAAAAGTCGCGGGCAACAGCTAGTCTTAAATAAACGCGTAACTTAATTAATTAACATTTATTAGGGGCAGAGCAACACATGATAGTCGTAAAAAGAGAGAGAGCAATATAATTATGTGCAAGTAAGTAAGGTAATCATAAGGATGCGTTCCATATCTCACAGTAGTTAATGGAGAAGAATAGGAAAGAAACTCCATATTTACTCTCTTTTCAGGGAAAGCTACTTTAATTAAATATTTATTTTCTTTCTTTTTGAAAAATGTTGCTACACGCTAGGAATTTCTCCTATATCGTGGGTGAATTTATAAACAAATAAACTCACATACAGAAACAGTCAGACTCGGAGTAACTATCTATACGTCATATTTTGTTCCGCGCGGGAATCAAACCTGCACCACACAACGCAGCAGCCAATCGCCCAGCCGCCCAGTTAATTCATTCTTATATGTAACTATCTAGCTACCTAGGTAGTCATTACGAAATTACTGAACATTCGGTGTTGGATGCTCTTCATTAAACATGAACGCATACAAAGTATAATAGTATTTACTTCAAAACATACATACTTGTTATCTCCCATATGTTTTGAAAGTCAACCGAGCAAAACAGATTACTATAGTGCTCATATATCTCACGAGTGCGTCACTAGTGAGTAGTGATGTACCGCCGCCATTTTTGTAGCTAACAGTTTATCAACAGGCTCACAAACGACGTGAAACCGTACTCAACAACACACAACACAACACTACAAAGTATTGTGGCGGTACAAAGGGGAAAAGGATTTTATCTAGAAAAGCTTTTATTGAATAAAAGTATATAATAGAGGTATTATGTACTTTGTAGGTCTTTGGTTGGAGAGCTTGACGTAAATATGATGCCAAGTCAATGTTTATCACGATCCTGTAGACAGATAAATGAAAGAGATCTAAAGCAACAAACATACAAAAATACAACCGAATTTTTAACCTCTTTCTTTTTTTAGGTTGGTTAAAAATATAATAGAGACATGAGAATTGCCCTAATATTGTCCTAAAGTCAAAGTCAAATCATTTATAACAATAAGACCGGTAAAAGGCACTTTTGAACGTCAACTTAAAGACAATAGTTATTTATATTGAGTATAGTTGTTCATTCCATAAGGTAGTTTCATAGGGAGAAGAATGGGCAAGAAACTCCATACATACTCTTCTACCTAATCCTGTCCTACTAATAGTAATTATTAAGGAGTCTGCATATTACACTGTACCATACCAAGACCATGTTAGGAATATAATTTGTAGTAGCAGAAGCTAGTGAAATATAATTCCCTTTAAATTCCTTCAGATTGTGATGACGACCAATATCGTCATCACAATTTCCCAACCAAATCCAACCCAACTCGATTTAAAAAAAAAACGCTTATAAGTCAATACTTACAAGCGTTTTTTTTTTAAATCGAGTTGGGTGTACCCTTGTCTCTAGTCTAGGTTAGAGGTGACAAAGACAGAGTCGACCATGGAGTGACCTTACCCAGAAGAAGCTTGTTCACTCTAACTTTAAAGAGATTAGGGTTAAATGTGCTTGGAAATACAGACGCAGGTCTCCACCTGTGACGGGGCCCGCTAGAGCCTGGTCTGCCAGGGTTGCGGAGTTTGTTCGAAAGAGTTACCGCGACCCTGGAATGCAAAGGGAATTAGGAGGAACAGGGATGAGTTTTAGTCAGTAAGAGTCTGACTCTCCATTCCGCTCCGTCCAGGAAGGAAGAAGTCATTTGATGATTTCCCATCCTTATAAAAAAAAAAAGTCTCTACCTGCGTCTGTATTTTCAAACGGGTCGTAGGATCTCTCCTCTCCCTTATCTCTTTCTTTTAATGGAACTCTCTAGTTCCATTAAAAGAAAGAGTCCTTTACAGTGTGAATTAGAAAAGACATTTAGAAACGCTTGGGGCGAATTGGTGTTGTTTGTATTTGTTAAATAATGCCGTAGTATTTCAATCATCTTCTGAATCTATAAAAGTAAATGTTTAAGTAATGCAGTATATCCCAATAATGCTTACCCGTTTCCAATTACCCACAATGTCTGCAGCAAACAATATTTTGGCATATATTTTGAAATGTAAGCTGCAAGACCTACTCATATTGCATTAATACACATTATGTGGGTGTTTCAATTAACACCTAAGCTTTAATAACCGGAACGGTAATTGCTAGACACGCCTGTCAGATAAAGAATATAGCACACAAATGTAAAAAATGTGCATTTGGAATAACTTTGGTGTGTTGAACTTATGTTTATAAACTTGTAAATAAAGTGAACTAACTTTATCTTATTTTTTATTATAAAGAGGAAAGATTTGTTTGTTTGTTTGTAACGAATAGGCTCCGAAGCAACTGTATCGATTTTAACAATTTATTCACCAATAGATAGCTACATTATTCCTGAGTAACATATCCTATATAATATCACGCTACGACCTATGAAAGTGGAGCAGTAACCAAAGACATCACTTAACGCGGGTGAAATAAGTATATAGTACTATAATATATTAATACAAAGGAGACTTTTTTGTTTATAATTATGTTTGTTTAAACCGCATTGGTTTTGTAAGTATATTGCAGTCATTACAATTTCTAACGTTGCAAATCTATGAAAAAAAATGCCCGTGGTTGCGCGCTTTAATGAGCTGGGCGGTCGACAAGCGGTACGTGTGACCAACGGCCGGGTTCGATTCCTGGCCTCGCGACGTTACTGTTGGCGTCTGTAGCTACGAGTACAAGATATGCACCGACAGTGCTACTTTTGAACAAAGGCCTCCCTCCTCCAATGTTTCCATATTTTGCGATTCCGTGCTTCATCCCTCCAATTTTGAAAGAATCCATCCAGTTCGTCCAAAGAAAATTTGTAAGCAGTTTTTCCCCCTTATTTGTCTATGATTTACGCAATTAGGGTACGAGTTTATAAGAATCATATTCAAGAAAAACAATGTCAGTTGTAGCTAAAAATATACTAACCAATGTCACTATGAAAACTAAATAGGTAACTGAAATTATTAACGAATGGACAACTAATAAGACTTCAATACCATTATGAACGATCACGTAGTTACTTGTAAACAAATAGATTGTTTTGTCAAGTATCTATTGCACTAATATTCATTAGAATGTAATAGAATCTATCGTTATCAATCAATTAGATCGGTGAACTTGAAAAATTGATTGCTCTCCGTCAATGACCGAGTTTCGATTCAAGTGAGAGTACAGCAAAAATAAATGTTGCCAATTAATAAATTGATTGCAATTACACAACAGGCGTGGTTTGGATTGTTATTTCGATTGTAATGAAGGCAATAAACTATTATTCGAGCCATTATGGCAAATAAAATGGTAATTGTATGCGTTAGAGATAAATCGGTTTAAAGTGCCGACGGCACGTTTGGGACGGGGGTTGAGCGATTTGCTGTTGCTCTGTGAGTCGCGGGTTCCATTCCCGCACGGAACTAATATTAACATGGCCTCCTGATGGTTGTTTAGGGTTAGGGTGCTTGCAAGAAAAAAAAAACGGTGACTCAGGCAATGCTTTTTTTAAAGGGAAAAATTATTATTGTTACAACTGGTTTTGTGATACTAAAAACAGCATTGGTACCTATTTAACCCCAATCACTACTCTTGGTGACCCAAAGTTTAGCCTTTACCAGACCCCGTTCAGTTTGGTAATAATTAAACCAAATTACCATTTTTTTAATTCAGTCCTAACCTTTTAGACAGAATTGTATCTATGTCAATAAATTATACGATACTGACGCCTACTAAATTTACCTAATGTTAATCTAAATAGGACGTTTAAAAAAAAAGCTATATTAAATAGGTATACGAGACGCACGCCCGCAAACGTGAATTGCAGTTGCAAAGCGAGATGTGCTCTCTCAAAAGCCTCCCCTCACTAATGAGGAGGCGAGAGTGAAAATTTTCCCTCTCGAAAAGAAAATTTCAACTCCAACTATCTTCCCACTAAACGTGCGCTACATTTTTAAATGCGTCCATTACGAAATATTTTTTACCTCTGTGTGGGTAAGTACTTTAGTGGTGGTCCTTTTTTTCTAACAGACATTTAGGGTTGTGCATTTTAAAAGCCTTGCTATGACGTGTTTTTAATCTCCGACGCAAAAATAACGGGGTGATATAAGTTTGACGAGTCTGTGTGTATGTGTGTCTGTCTGTGGCATCGTAGCTCCCGAACGCATGAACTGATTTTGGTTTAGTTCTTTTGTTTGGAAGATATATTAATCGAGAGTGTTCTTAGCTATATTTGATGGAAATTGGTTCAGCGGTTTCAAAGTTATCAGCTCTTTGTTAGCTGCCGTAGGGATTCTTATTTTTCTGTAGGAGGTGTACCTACTTAAAATTTTTACTTTTGTGTTTTTTTTTTCTTTTTTTGTGTCGACTTTTGTTTAGGTGTTTACACTAAATATAATATTTTTAAGTGTAATGGTAGAAAATAAGTAATTTTAGACTTCTTTCTTTTTTAACCCCCGGCTCAAAAAGAGGGGTGTTATAAGTTTGGCGTGTCTGTGGCATTCAAAACGGTGAACGGTTTTCAATGCGGTTTTTTTTTTCATTTAAAAGCAGGTTTCCCAGCGGTGGTTCTTATATACGCTTTATCAAAATTGGTTACGCCGTTTCAAAGTTATCATCTCTTTTGTTAGATGTGGTAGGGATCGTTATTCTTCTGTCGCGGGTTACTTAATTTTTTTGTTTTTGATACTTCTTATATAATAAATCCAAAATAACTATCCCAAAGGCGCCTACCTTTCGTGCATAAGATTGTGTATTCGAAACCGAACATGTGACTTTTTTAATTCATATTATTTTATTTTTTAAGATTATCTTGGACATCACTAATAATAGTGATGGAAAACACTCCAAAGACATTTGCACTTATTCAATGAATATAAACCTGAAATCGCCAATCCCCTTGGAGCAAGCGTGGTGATCAATGCTCATGCCTTCTCTGTATGAGAAAAGTCCTTCGCTCTGTAGTGGGACAATAACAGACTGGTATTATTACCGCTACTAGCCCAAAGTGTTTGGCGTGAAAACCTTTTTCAGGCTGTAAAACTTGAG
The DNA here is from genome assembly GCA_947462355.1 of Caradrina kadenii. Lineage (NCBI taxonomy): Eukaryota > Metazoa > Arthropoda > Insecta > Lepidoptera > Noctuidae > Caradrina > Caradrina kadenii. Next base: position 5,020,759 of record OX381677.1, on the reverse strand, counting down.
GTTGGCCACTTTTTTAATTTACAGCGCTCTCAGACAGCGAAGTAGGAATATTTAGGTTTAAGACTCACTCGTTTTACGACCAACCCAAAGGGCAGTAACTGGTGAACAAAATTAAAATGTACTCTCTCTACTCTCATTGTTCGTACGACAGGTTTTTTTAATTGTTTTTAATAAAAAGTTTAGTACATAATAATATTTGATTCTTGCTTGTGCCCTGTGTGTCCGTCCGCAGAAATGTAGTTTATCTAGATTTTTTTTTGCGGTGAACACTAATTCTTTTTCTAAAACTTTTTTTACAAAAAAGACCACCGCCTTCAAATACTAAAAAGTGAAAAATAACTTTAAGTTTTTTTTTTGCTTTTCAGTTTTCTCACCGCTTAAATATCTTGTTAAAGTTTTCATTTTATATTTTTTTGTGACTGTAATCTTCTAATTACTACATAGTTAATTTTTGATTACTTTTATTGTAATACACAACTCAGCATTGATATTTGTGAGTATACAACAAATCACACCTATTTTCTCACCCTTAGGGTAAGATTTTGTGCCATATTTATATGGGATAAACTTCAAAGTATACCCTATCAAATAAAGAAAGAATTATTAAATCCGGACTACTCGGTAAAATGTTAAAAAAGGGAGACGTGATTCTGCATAAAAAAAGAAATATACGTGTCGAATTGATAATCTTATAAATAAAAGCAGCCTAGTCCTCCTTATAACATCAATAATATGCAACTGAATGTCTTGTCTGATCTTTAAAAAACGTTGCCCCACACTAATTATTACTCCTGTATTGTGGGAGCGTTTACAAACATATAAACTCGCATACACAAACAGCCAGACCCGGACCGACTATCTGTGGGCTATACAAATTTTGGTCTGTGTGCGGGAATCGAAACCGCGACATGAAGCACAGCAGCCAATCGCCTAGCTGCTGCGACAATCGTGTCATCGGATTCACAGTAGTACTCTCGTAATAGTCAGTTCGTACAGATAGCGTCAACAACCCTCTTTTCGAACAAATTTTAATGCAAGAGGGGTTAGCATTTCCATGCGAAGTATGTGTGGTGTAACTTTGAACGATAGAGTGAGGAATAAGGTTATACGAGAACGTTACGGAGTAAAAGAGGATACATACATGCATAAACTCACGCCTTTTTCCCATGGGGGTAGGCAGAAACCACAGAACGCCACCTGCTACGATCCTTACATACTTCCTTCGCCTCGTCCACGTTCATATATCTGTTCATACAAGCACGCCGGTTACGAGTACTGCGCACCCGACCTTTCTGAAGAACCTCACCAATTAGGTCATGGTAGGTCTAGGTCTAGTAAAAGACGATGTAGTGTCAAAAGTTGTAAAGAGTATGCTTAGATGGTCTGGTCATGTTGAAAGAATGAGTGAAAGGCGACTAACAAAAGGAATTTATATGGCAGATGTTAGTGGCAACACCGGAAATCCTAGCAGAACCTACCATGACGTTATTGGTGCGGTTCTTCAGAAAGGTCGGGTGCGCAGTAACTACTCGTAACCGGCGTGCTTGTATGACCAGATGTATGAACGTGGACAAGGCATAAGGAGTTTGTAAGGATCGTATCAGGTGGCGTACTATGGTTTCTGCCTACCTTCACGGGAAAAAGGCGTGAGTTTATGTATGTATGTATGTGTTAGCAATTGATGACGCTGTCTGTACCACTTCGACTACCACACGTTCATAGCACTGTCCTGGTATGATACGGTGTAGTGGGCAGACCCCTTAACCACTTAGAAGGACGATAAACCTTCATCGACTGCCCTTAATTTTGGGTGTTACTTACTTGAACATCAAACTTAAGGGTGGGGCTGCTTAAGTAACGGTGACTTGGGACTTAAGATCGTAAAACCGACATAGCCTTAACCGGGTAAATTTAGTGCCTACTAGTGAAGCATAGAATAAATAAGTACATTACTACCATCTGTCCAAAGTGCCAAACGATTATGTTGGTACACATATTAAAAATGTATGTTGATATTTAATAAATAACATACCATCACGCCTGTTTTTCCGGAAGGTTAGGCAGAGGTGTACCAATGTACACCCACAGTTGGCCAGTATGTTTAGGTCCCATGTAAAAGGGGGCGAGCCTATTGCCAATCACCGGGCACAAATCCTAACTCCGAGCTGCAACTCGGAATTTTATATAAAAATCCAATAGCACTTTTTGCTCGATCTGGATATCGAACCCAAGACCTCTAGCATAGCAGTCGCGCTTAGGTCCACTAGACAGTTCAAGGTAAGTTTAAGGCAGGTATTTAATAAATATTTAGATAAATTTCATGTTTACCCTTTCTCATGTTCTCATTTCGATTTAAAGTGCGTAGAAACTTGAATAACCTCGTCCGCTTTGTTTTATCACCCATATTAAGTTACGTCTTTGGTTACTGCTCTGCATCTATTGTTCATAGCGCGATGTTAAACAGCGTGTTACGGAAGGGTATATTCATACAAACGGGGTGAAGAATGTATCCGGTACTAAATCTCTATACAACATTTTAGCTCAAAAGCAATAACTTAGAAAACGCATTCTTTTTTATTTCGGCAGTTTATTAAGTTTACATCATAACAAACGTGTCATGAGAAACACATCTTTTACGGAGTTGTTTCTTTGTGTGTAATTTATTGACATCGATCAGCTGACTTGGTGTAATGATGTGTAGAATTAAATTGAAAACATTTTAGTTTTTGGTTAAATGTTTCTTAAAATGTTGCTATGTGGTTTGTTAAAACTAAAAGAATCCGTGCTTTTGATATGTACATACCCTTTCCGTTACACGCTGTATATACAACACAAAAGTAATTTTTTAATTCAAACCAGTAGTTCTGGATATGAGCGCGTTCAACCAAACAAACAAACGATTCTTCAGATTTATAATATTAGTATAGATTGAGGTTCAGAGGAGACTCGAGATGCGAGAGTAGACTCGCCGGGAATTTGCCCTAACAGGCCTTGCACAAAGAGACTTCTGGTGTGGTCCTTTATTACTATCGTGCGCATTTGAAGATAGTTCAGTATTGAACGAACCGCTTCAGTCAACAGCATAAACCATTGAACTTGGTTGGTTTGATTGTTGTACCAACATTCAAACAGTTAGCCACAGTTATCGGTGGTACTTTAGTTATTTATAAATTAATCCATAGTACTTCCTACTAATACGAGTATTACAATTGTGAAAGTTTGTGAGGACGGATGGATAGATAGATGGATATTTATTAATCTTTCACGTTTAAACAGCTGAACAGATCTGGATGAAATTGGGCACTGAGATAGATTGTAGTATGGAATAACTCATAGGATACATAGGATACTTTTTATCCCAAAAAAGTGTACGGTTCCCGGCGTGGTATAATATATCAAATTTGACTCGGACGAAGTCGCGGGCCGAAGCTAGTATTTCATAACTATGTAGAAACCTCGATTAACGTTTAAAAACATGAGTAAAGTTTTGTATTTCTATTTAAATAACGACCGGTCTATGAATACGACCATAAAAAAAACCTTGAAATCAAAATTCTCTTACAGAACGTTTCACACATTTGCAATTTTCAGTATCATCAGCTTATCCGATGCATTTATTTGAAACTTCACACTTCTACAGCATAATAGCCTTGTGAACTTTCTATAGAGGTGAGCACACAATTTTAAGAGCATCACTAGAGCTGTACTCAGGTGACTGACTTCCTAACGACAGTACTACGGACTGTTCTCAATTTGTACGAATTGCAGTGGCGCCAGACAAAGTGGTAGATAGAATAAAATTTGTCAGTATGTGTGTGATGATAGTCGTTATTATTGGACAAAGAATAATATATTTTGTACTTGAACACTGGATGTGTGGTGTGACCAGAATGGATAAGGTAAGGAATAAGAATATTAGAGGAAGTTTGAAAATAGCAGAGAATAGTGTTAAAAACGATTTAACTGTCTACTACCTACAGTCTTAAAAATCAAAGTCAAAAGTCAAATAATTTATTTCAATTAGACCATTAAAAGGCACTTTTGATTGTCAATTACATAAAAAAATCATAATATTGAATCTACTAGTTTTTCTTACAGTATACTAACACATACCACATAGCATCACGCCTATATTCCCCGAAAGGTTAGGCAGTGTTGTAACAATGTACACCCATATTGCAGACACACACACACACTCACAAACCAGACACAAGTCCAGTGAGTTTGTAAATTACCAATAACACCTACGATCATAGAAATATTTTTCATGGTATAAGAGTTAACTGCACCCAAATTTAGCTAGAGCACACAATGAAACGTTTAAAAACGAAAAAGTAACTAGTCAGTGTAAAAGGCTCCAAAAGTTAATGAACCAAAAGCGGGAACGCACCGACAGACGAGCGGATCCGGCGGCGTCGGCTAATTCGATGAACTGCTATTCGTTCCGGGGGGTGCATCTCAAAGTGATGTGTCTGATTACAAAAATGTATGCACCATAATCTAATTATATGAACCGCATGAGTCCGCCATGTTTGACGGCGGATCTCAAAGTTTTACGCAAAATATATTGTTATGACAGTTTTGAATTTGATTTGGTTGATTTTTCAATTCGCTTTATAGGGTTCCGTACCCGAAGGGTGCTAACGGGACCCTATTACTAAGAATCCGTTATCCATCTGTATGTCAGCGGCCTGTATCTCATAAACCTTAATAGGTAGAGAGTTATAATTTTCAAAGTGTATTTTCATATGACCGTTTGAACAAAAAAAATATTATATTAAGAAGGCCAAACTTCAAAGTTCAAAGTTTGAACTTAGTAAATATAGTTTATATTACATATTTTTTTACATTTATTCAGAATATTTAGTATCAGTACTTTTATATCTAATGGTAGGAGACCTAAATTCTGACCTTGATCGAATAGGATAAGTGGTTAGTCCGCCATTTGTCTATTTACGTTGTCTCCAAAACATGGACCGCTTTCATTTTTATCTAAATTCATTTTAAATTTTCAACAATGTTACAAGTTTAGGAATTTAAAGTGCTAAGTGTTGTTTTGCAGTCTCTAATGCTTCTTTAATTCAATGGAACAGCTCCATACCTCGGACCACTATCTGCATGCATACTAGTTTACCCAAAGGGGCGGTCCCGCTCACTTTGGGACTCGCTGCTCCAGAGAACTTCGCCAATATTCACACAGCGCTCTCGTTAGAGGCAAGCCGTCATTTGCTTTTTGAATTTCCATTGGTTTAACATAATTTGGACGTATGATACGACAAGTACTCCGTGATTTCGTCGATGTTGTCTTTTCATTGAAAATTTAATTTTGGCTGCCTCTTATTATTTGGAAAGTACGGAAAATGGATGCTTTGTGGCGAGATCCAATTATCCGGCCATACCATAACCTATAAGCGGTCTCGCTGCATAATAAATGCATTAGGTATGTTATCAATATTGAGTGCTAAAGCTTACTGGTGTGACCAAACTAGCGCTCAATTTGTTCTGCATGGCCACTTAGAATAACTAATTCTAGTGGAATTTGATCAATTCGTTTAAACTGTTTATTAGTTTACATAACACACCATCACGGCTGCATTCCCCAGGGGAGGAATAGGGGGCGAGCCTATTGCCATTAACCGGGCACAAATCCTAACTCCGAGCTGCTACTGAGAATTTCATAGAAAAACCCAATAACACTCTTGCTCGACCTGGGACTCGAACCCAAGACCTCTAGCAGTCGCGCTTAGGACCACTAAGCTAAAGATGCAGTTTGTTATTTTAAGTGTCTTGCGAAATGTTTTAATTATTATAATATTAAGTTTTACTTCTCTTGATCTAATGCTGTGTCGCTTGATGAGGGAGTTTTAATATCCTTGAGTTAGTACTTTATTTTAGCTCCTACAGAATATCTAAAAACTTTCTAAGGTCGTAGATTCGTGTGTCCTCTATAACAATGTATAAAAATATCTTATTACAAGATCATTACGTGATCTTCAAAGAGTTCGATCGTTTTGAAGGTGGCTCTTGTGTTTCAAAGGCGACAACTTTGCTTTCAAGTATAAAACGGTTTCGAAACACGTGTACTTTAAAAAATGTTCACACAATCGTCATTTATGTTCTCTTAACGTTTGTTCTTCGTTGCGGAACCTTTCAGCGCTGACGTATATTTGAAACGTGTTGATTTTATGTGTCAAAATAACAAGGAAACAAATCGAAATGTAAAAGTTCAACGACCTTTTATTTATGTAAGCTTCAAAGGAAAGGGGAGGTAAAGACTTTCCATAATTTAAATAATAACTCGAAAAAAAAATTGTTTTGCCAAAGAAATTATATTGTGACAAACAATGAATCTCTGCACTGGCGTTTTTATAAACACGCGCTCGTAATCTACGTTCGATAAAATGCCTTTAGCAGCGTCACATGGCGGAGGTATATCCATCCAATTTGAAGAGATTATGTAAAACAAGCTGAATTGTTTACGTTTGTTTTATAATAAGGGGGCACACGTCGGTGTAATAATGTCATAAATGTTACATGACGGGGGAAGCCACGGGGAAGTGTGTGCCTATACAGCGTGTAACGGAAAGGGTATACACGTAGCAAAGGCACGGATTCTATAGGTGTTAACAAACCACGTAGTAATATTTTTTTAATACCTATACTCACAAAATTATAAAATTAAGAAACAACATAAATACCATCACGCCTTTATTCCCCGAAGGGTTAGGCAGAGGTGTAACAATGTACACCCACAGTTCGCCGGTATGTTTAGGTCCCATGTAATAGGGGGCGAGCCTATTGCTATTAACCGGGCACAAATCCTAACTCCGAGCTGCTACTGAGAATTTCATAGAAAAACCCAATAACACTTTTTGCTCGACCTGGGAATCGAACCCAAGACCTCTAACGTAGCAGTCGCGCTTAGGACCACTAGGCCAACGAGGCAAAATTAAGAAACACTTAAGTAAAAAATCAAATGTTTCCAATTTAATTCTACACATCACTACACCGAGTCAGCTGATCGGTGTCAATAAAGTACACACAAAGAAACAACTCCGTAAAAGATTTGTTTCTCCTGCCACGTTTGTTATGATGTAAACTTAATAAACTGCCGAAATAAAAATATTAAATTATGCATTTCCAAAGTGATTGCTTTTGAGCTGAAATTTTGTATAAAGATTTCGTACCGTATACACTCTTCACCTCGTTTGTATGGATATACCTTTTCTGTAACACGCTATATATTATTAAAATTCCGCCATATGTAGCGACAAAAACCGGTTTAGGTCGAGCAAAAAGTGTTAGTGGGTTTTTCTATGAAATTCTCAGTAGCAGCTCGGAGTTAGGATTTGTGCCCGGTTAATGGCAATAGGCTCGCCCCCTATTACATAGGACCTAAACATACCGGCGAAGTGTGGGTATACATTGTTACACCTCTGCCTAACCCTTACAGGCGTGATGGTTGGCTTAGAACAGGCGTGATTGTATGTGTGTGAAGCGACAAATAACAGCCACTCTACTACTCAGAATATTATGATCGTACGCACTTACTCCTACGCTCTAGTACTCCACGCGTTATTTTGTTTGCAGAACAACTAGTTTATTCCACTTTATTTATGTACAACTGAGAGCAGTGATATATGGTCGGGTGTTTAGCAACACTTGGTATAACTAAAGTTCTCGACTTGACCCTTATTATTTATAGAGCGAGTCCCAGCCGTAGGGGCGTAACTTTTGAGTGACTCCGACCTTTTATTTCTAGGACATCGTGAACGATGGAAAACTTTTAAGACAGTGTGATTTTCTAGTCACAATTTATTTTAAACCAAAGTCAAGTCTTATAATATGAAAAGTTGGAACGAGTCCTGAATAGTTTTTTAATGTGATTGTATTATTAGTTTATTATACTGACATAATATTATCTTAGAAAGGTCATAAATAAAGAACTTAATTACCATAATTATGCTAGTCTTTTATAGTCCTGCCAAGGTCAAAACCAAAGGGTAAATGCCTCTTCTATTATAGAGGCTGCACGAGCTTTGGTGATCAACGCTTTCTGAAACGGCGATTACAGACTTAAATTAATGATATGTGCAGGTTTCCTTACGACGTTTTTCTTCACTGACGTCTGTGATACCCAAGATAAACTTAAAAAGTAAGTACACATGAATAGAAAAAGGCACATTGGTTTTTGGTCAATCCGAAACCTCTCATATGAGACACCGAAACCTCACTACGATCGTAAGTAAAATTACGACAAATTCGAATGTGATAGCAATCTTTTCACCTTTCGTAACATCTACGAGTCTATGATTACAGACTTCGTTCACCCATTAAATCGATAGCTACTTAATCAATTTAATTCGAGATTGATTTCGATATCTCGGATAAGTACCCGGTTAAATTTCAGACTTATCATAAGCGGCACTTAAGGCAAAATTGAAGTAGATAATAACAAAGGCATGGCATTAAATTGTCTATTAATTCTAACTACTTTAGGATTAGACCGATCAATATAACTGATACCCTCTTATCTAATGATAGGCTGATACTGTGAAATTGAATGTTAATTAGTACTTTAGGGTAATGTAATAGCTACCTATTAAAGTATAGATATTGTAATGCTGTTTATTTGAACATTCTAATACAAAGTCGTTTTTTCTAATCATCCCAAGCGTGAAAGACAAGTGTTAGATTTTGAGGTTGGTTCCCAGATCGGGCAAAGTGTTTATAGGATCTTCCACAAGGAGGAGCCTTTTTTACCCGTGTTTCTCTTAATGCCCTTTGCGTTCCAGGGCCGCGGTAACTCTTTCAAACAAATTCTACAACCCTGGACAAGGAGGAACCTGGAGTTTAGAATCTGGTGGTGTTTGTGTGGTAGTAATGCTGTTGGTTCCTGATCTCTCCCCGGTCGTCGGTAATACACCTGTGTTTGAGCACAAACTTGTGCACTATAATATCTTATGCGTAATTAAATAGTCACCGTTGAGACTGGCCAACGTGCGGTGACCGAAATTTGACCGGCAGAATACAAGGAGTACCATATTGAATCTTCAACGTTTCAACGAATGTAAAATTGAGTTGATGCATTAATTTGCAAAGTTCAAGGGTTGGTATGAAAGAAGAAGGTAAAAGTTTTCTTTTACCTTCTTCTTTCATACCAACCCTTAAACTCTTTTGAAGGTCTTCTACATAGGAATGTATTGTGCTGTAAAATACAAGCGGCAAAATACAAATGGCTCCCGAATACGAACTTAATCCAAGAGACAGAAATATGCATAAAAAGATTCAAACCACTACATTTTTGTTAAGTGGTTAAGGGAAGCTTGTAAATTATTCGGTTTGTTAAACGGTCCAAGTTTTTAACTACACGCAATTGTATGAAAAACTATTTTGGAACTATCAAAGTTCGCGGAGAATTACCGCTTGCAAATTGCTAGTAATTTTGAATGAAAATGAACTTTGAAAATTCGTGTGAAGGAAACTTGGTGCTGTGCTGGGGTTCATCCGTATTATGAGTTGAATGTATTAAGGAACTAGGTACTCTGAAGTATTCCGAAGGGAATACTATTATTAAGTAGAGCTATGAGCTGTTGCTGAATTAAAGAAATCTTCTTTTATTTTGTCGGAAAATGTGTGAAACTAAGTTCTTGAAAACCAAGTATTTTCGGAGATTAGTAAATTAATGGTTATATGGATTTCTCCAGCTATGATTAAAAAAAACTCTTTTGTTTACAACTATCTTTCGTCCGCCTAAATCTTACGGAACCCTAATTTTTACGGTAATTAAATTGAGCCTGTAGCACTCACGGATCATGTAGCTTCCTATTAGCTAGAATTTTTTAAAATTAGATTAGTAGTTTCACAGATCAGTGCGTACAAACACACAAACACTGTCTTTAGCTTGACAATATAAAAAGTAAAGGTAAAGGTAGGTTTATAGATAACAAGTATGAAAAATTTGAAAAAGATTGGGTTGGTCTGATTTGGCAAAATTAAACCCAATTGAACTAATAGAGTAATCTATATCACAATATAACATACCATCACACCTGTATTCCCCGAAGGGTTAGGCAGTGGTGTTCCAATGTACACCCACAGTTCGCCGGTATATTTAGGTCCCATGTAATAGGGGGCGAACCTAATCTATATCTATACTAATATTAGAAATGTTTTTTGTCTGTTTGTTTGTACCGAATAGGCTCCAATACATACCATCACGCCTATATTCACCAAAGGGTTAGGCACAGGTGTAACAATGTACACCCACAGTTCGCCGGTACGTTTAGGTCCCATGTAATAGGGGGCAAGCCTATTGCCATTAACCGGGCACAAATCCTAACTCCGAGCTGCTACTGAGAATTTCATAGAAAAACCCCATAACACTTTTTGCTCGACCTGGGAATCGAACCCAAGACCTCTAGCGTAGCAGTCGCTCTTAAGACCACTAGGTCACCGAGGCAATTCTATCTAGTTAGAGTTTAGGCTCCAATACTACTGGACCGATTTTAACCTTTTTTTCACCAATAGATAGCTACATTATTCCTGAGTAACAAAGATTGAGTAAGTCGTAGGTAGTTCGCTAGTAAACTAAATATACATAAATCTTATAGTAATTAGGAGTACAAAGAGTTTCTCTGCCCTAAAATTTTATTGACTGAAGTTGTGTTATTGTGATTAACTTTTCATGAAGTCCCAAACGTATTACCAAGGCTCGTATTTACTCAATTATGTTAGTTCAAAATTTCCCAAATGAAACACTATTTTATAAACACAAACTAATACGTATTTTTGTTGCAAACAATTGTATTTTTTAACTGTAGTGTACGTAGGTACATCACTGCACCGTTGGTCTTGTGATCGAACAAAACGAGTTATTGGGTTTTTCCATTAGGATTTACACTAAATAGCAGCTCGGAGTTTGGAAGTTGATGGCGTGATATACCCGTGCCTCGGAAAGCACGTAAACCCGTTGGTCCCAGCTAACATTCAGTGTCATGTCAGATCTTTGACAGTCGTTACGAATAGTCATAAGCCAGGAAGTCTTGTATCGTGTTGCCTAGTAACTGGGTTGTGGAGGTCAGATAATCAACCGCTCCAAGTAAAACACTGGTACACAGCTGCATCCGGTTAGACTGGAAACCGACCCCAACATAGTTGGTAAAAGGCTAAGTTGATAATGAGTATACAGAAGGTACAACATACGTTGTGCTACACTTTTGTATGACTGAAATATAAATATGAACTAGCCTCTGCCAGCAACATTGTCCGCGTCGAATTCGATATATTATCCCATTAAACCCGTACATTTTTCCTGGACAAAAAGTATTCCATGTGTTGTTTCATACTACAATCTATCTAAGTGCCAAATTTGATTAAGATCTGTGCAGCCGTTTAAGCGTAAAAGAGTAACAAACATCCATCCATCCTCACAAACTCTCGCATTTATAAGATTAGTAGGATCTCTGTACCAAATTTCATCCAGATCCGTTTAGTCGTTCTGGGGTGATTGAGTAAGAAACGACCACGCATTTATATAGTACTAGTTGCTGCATGCCAGTTCGTTCGCGTGTTTTTTTCCACCTACTTTAAGTTAGGTCAGCAGTAACCAAATACTGCTCCTCTCCCGTGTATAGTAGCGTGATGTTATATAGCCTTCCTCGATAATTGAACTATCCAACACAAAAATAATTCTTCAATTCCAACCAGCAGTTCCTCTTCAGCTTTAAATTATTAGTATAGATTAAGATTTTAATTGTTTTTAACATTTATTGGCTTTTTTTACAAATATAATTGGTTAAATATTGGTTACTAAATTGTATACAGGAAATCTATTAGGTTACATATCTATTTACTAGTATTTTTATCTAGCAAATTTTCTTTATTTGAAGTAAATGTATTTAGCGTAATTCCTAAATACAATATAAGAACTAGAACACAAACTGGGACATGTAGACAAAACTTAGTATTCAGAAAACTTACAGAATATTACTATTGTCGAGAGCAATCATAAACATTGTTTTGCCATGTAAAGAAAAATTATGACACGATTTTGTAAACTAAAAAAATAATAATAATACCAGCCTATTCTTGTCCCCTTGCAGGGCAAATGCCTCTTTTCTTACAGAGAAGGAAGTATGAACATTTGTCAATACGCTTGTTTAAGGCGGATTGGTGATTTCAGTCCATTATTTTACTATTTTTTGCCCGCGACTATGTCCGCGTAAATGTCTGTTATGAACGCGGACAAAGTCACAGAATAAAAAGTCAAGTCTTACCCCGTACCAGATTTCATCGAAATCGGTACAGTTTTTTAGTCCTGAAGGCGTAACAGACAGACAGACAGAGTAACTTTCGCATTTATACTGTAAGTATTAATTGAATTTTTAATTATGTAAATTACCCAATTTTTGAAATTTTATGAAATTCTCAGTAGTAGCACGGAGTTAGGATTTGTGCTCGGTTAATGGTAATAGGCTCACGCCTATTAAATGGGACCTAAACATACCGGCGAACTGTGGGTGTACATTGTTACACCTCTGCCTAACCCTTCAAGGAATACAGGCGTGATGGTATGTGGTACCCAATGTTTACTAATCTTGTATTCACAAAGTTCACATAAGTAATAAAGGCCAGGTACATAACTACCCAAAGTAAATATTTTGGAATTTTTATCACGTCACAATTTTTTAATTTTGGTCTGACAACCTTAAATTAATATTTCCCTTTAATTAATTCATAGCTGAAAGTATCGAAAAATGTCTAAACTGTCTTTTAGAATATTTATAAGCATTTTCTTTGCTGACAGCTAAGGCCCGTTTGTGCCAGTCGGGTTGTCTTTTAAACTTCGAATTAGCTGTTAAGACGAGCGCGATAAGGAAGACATTATTGTAATTTAACCTCGAGTTAGCAACTAATTCTTAATTAAATTTTTGATGCAAGTGGACCTTCTTCATATAAAAACTGTCAAGAAAGTAAGGTCTTTACTATGAAATAATTAATAACTTCAGTCAGCTTAGCAGTTCGTTAAAGGAATTGAGCAAACAAAGTTCGTCTTGTAAGTTTTTCGCTTGCTGGAGGAACTCATTGTTCGATATCTACTTAGTACCTACTTTATTTTTAATTTTTAACACTTTTATCATAATTAATGAATAGCTGCCTCGTTAGCCTTGTAGGCCTAAGCGCGACTGCTACGCTAGAGGTCTTGGGTTCGATTCCCAGGTTGAGCAAAAAGTGTTATTGGGTTTTTCTATGAATTCCCAGTAGCAGTTCGGAGTTAGGATTTGTGCTCGGTTAATGTCAATAGGCTCGCCCCCTATTACATGGGTCCCAAACATACCGGCGAACGGTGCGTGTACATTGGTACACCTCTGCCTAACCTTTCGAAAAATATAGGCGTGATCATATGTATGTATTTTTGTCATTATGTATTGTTCCACTGCTGGGCAAAGGTCTACTTATTCTTCCTTGTAAACCTAATCGTGTTAATAAATAAAGTTAGCAGGTGAGGAAGTCTTCGTTCGTTATTTTCTACAAAAGAAAATCCGAACGACGAAAGCTGCCAAAAAATATAGAACAATAAAAATAAATCGCAGAATTTGGCATCAAATAAAAAAGTATGAGCAACACTTGACTTCTCTTACATAAATTCACATTGAGAGTAACATTATCCATTACCGACACTCACATAGCGTGAAAATCTGGATTTTTGTAGGCTTGCACGGTGACAATGTGGGAAGACTAATGGGGTGCGATATCGAGTTTCTGTCTGTTGAATATCAAGGTATATTACATTGTGGTACACCACATTTGCCATATTGAGGTTTGGCGTAATTAATTAAATTATGAGCAGACTGTGGGTTGGCTAAGCTTAATTATAATAATAATTGCTTGTCCAAGGTCCGGGACCCTAGAGTCCCGAGTTCAGTAAAATAAATATTAAAAATACTAATTGTTTGATTTATCTAGGCTCACTAGGTTTGGTTTGCCTAGCTCAGATAAACAAACTACTTTTATTTAACTTATCGTTTTTTTTTTAGTTTGATGAATGTGGCAACCCAAACGTTTGCCTAGATCGCCTCTGAAATCAGCCTCTGTTTTCTATAAGAAATAAACAATATTTGCTATTATATTAGTATTTTCGTGGTACAAAATAGTTAGATTAAATATCTATTTATATTATCCTGAATTGACTTATAATTTTGGCTTCGCCATTGAATTGCAGTCATTTAATTTCATTAGTTAAACGTGTCCAAATAATTATGGCGAATAATCTTATCTTTTAGAATAATTTATCTGAAATCAAATTGACAAAGACCGTTTATTCAAGAATGCACACTAAAGTTTAAGCAAAATATGATACGACAACCAAGTATAAGTTAACAAATAAGGGCATATTTACAGCGCAACTAAACGAAAACATTCCAAATAGGTCATGATGCCCTATCTCTGTACCTTTAATGGAAGCGTCTTGTTATAGCACATATTTTACATCGAATACCGAAACATAATAGTATGTAAGAAAAAAAGAATTACGAGCGTTACTCGCGGGTGCCGCCGTACTATGTGGTAGGTCTGCTAAGATATGGCCGCTTGAGCATGTATGTCACGTGCCGGATTATAAAAGCTTTTTCCAATTCTCCATTGTAGGAGCTCTCGGGATCTCACGAAGACCACGTAGGCGCTATATCTTACGCTCTCTGTACGCTTTTATTTTAACGAAATTTAGCCCACTCCCCTGTCACTGACGATTACTTTCCATTGTCTCGCCGAGAGGGTGTAATACCGTATCAAATTGGGAAATATTGAAAGAAAACGTGGTAACCGATCCAGTTGTATTGTGAGCTTGGATCGGTTAGCAGTTTGTTTTGTTGACGACAATAAGAATAACAATGTATCTATTTGCGTTATTTACAAGGACTTTATTAACCACGGTATTTCTCTTACTGGATACGGCTTTAGGAACAAAGGAATTACAGAAATTATTCTATTTTTATTCGGTACCTAATCTACATATTACCTCGTATCCCATTCCGAAACACAAACGCGACGGCAAATAAAGTCATAAAATTACTCACCAAAAATAATATTATTGGGCGCGAACGTGTTTTTTTATGCTGTCGCATCCCCACAATAGAGGGTACGCTGTTTGTTGTCCTCATTCATACAAATCCGGAAAAAATAAAACAGATATTAAGGGCGCCCTCACCGTCCGGGCTTCCCGCCTCGCACATTAGTGTCCCCGAGAATGTGCCCATTCTTATTCAAATATTTCCGGCAATTTGTTTGTCGGTTTGTCCTATCGTTCAGAACGTAATACAATAGGTTAAGACCGTAAATGAATTACTGTTTAAATCTCTACATTTTTTTTTAAAGATGGCTTGTTTTTTCCCTCGTTCTGTACTCATTCTGCCTCGTTCGTGCATCAATCCCGACTTTTAGACGTAAATCCTGTAAACGGGCGACCGCGTCGTGTATTTTGTGTTTTATTTCCGATTGGAACACTGCACCTCATGCATTTTAAATAGGAAATTCAATTTTAACTATGTTCAAATAGGCGAGCGGTGTAAAACTGACCGCTGGCCGCTCTCGTGAAAGCTTTAACCGCAGCGCTAACAAACAAGTATCTTGCCAAAAAACTTGGCGAGTTTATTAATGCAGTCAGGCTGTATTACTTGCGCGAACCGATTCCTTTGTTCACTAAGAAATACAGAACTAAATCTTATAATACGATAACACTAAATTTGTGTTTTCCGGTTTTGGCAAGATTTTGTTCCAAAACTATAAACGATCCATTGATTGCATTAATTCATTTGTAGTCGTTAGGTTTAAATGCTATATTAATTAAACAATTTATTGGCAATGCGCTTGCCTTCAACTGGAGTAAACAGGAAATGGCCGTAAACAATCTCAATAAATGTTTTATAAAGTATACAATTCTAGGATCATAAATTAAAGTTTAATTTTATAGAAAAAGTGGCAAAAAAAGACTTATAAAGATCACAATTTTTTTAAGAATTTCAATATTAACTTAGCCTTTCTTTGAAAAATAACAAAATTAAGTTTTTAAAGTACTTGAATTAATTAGTGAAATAATTTTTGATAAGAAGTTGTCTCGTTAAGAAAAATTAAACCTGACGCCAGTAGATTATAGGCTCCTAAAACTTTGATAACTCTATAAATCTATCAGAACTTACTGTTCAAAGAAATTTTGTTTTTAGAGCATAATAATATTAAAGCTTTTTTTCCCTTTTACATGAAGTTACCTAAACTTGTAAATGAAGTAGGTAACCGGTATTTCTTATTAGCCTAATCTCCATTCGCCAATCCATCTTAAGCAAATGTGGTGATTAATACTCGTGGCTTGTCTGTATGAGACGAGTTCTTTGCCTTGCAGTGGAACAATAATATTCTGGTATTATTGTTATTATTTTTGTTCTGTCTCACTCTTAGATAAAGGCCCCTCTCCACTTCTTCCTTTTTTATGTTATCGGTTGGAAAACAAGCCAACGGGCCAACTAATGTTAAGTGGTCACCGCTACCTACAATACCAGAGGCCTTGCAGATGCGTTGCTATCCTAGAGACAAAGTTAAAATGTTTCATGTGCCAGTAGTTACAGCACTCATACCCTTCAAACCGGATAACATCAACGCTGCTTTGCAGCAGAAATAGGTATAGTGGTAGTACTTCCCCGGACAAGCTCCTTTACAAATTGCTCTACCATTACTCAACCATATTTCTAGTTTTGATGGTAAGCTCATCCCGTCATTCCCTTAGAGTCGCGCTCGCAACCCTATCTCATTGTCTCAGCGGCCTTTTTTTTTTTTCGGGGGGTGGGAAATCATCAAATAACTTCTCCCGCCCTGGGCGGGGCGGGAGGGAGTGTCAGACTTTTACTGACTAAAACCCACCCATGTTCCTTCTTGTGCCCTTTGCGTTCCGGGGGCGCGGTATCTCTTACGAACAACCCGCAGCCCCGGCAGGCATCGGCTCTCAGTGGCCCCTTTCTTTGCTGACATCTCTTTGAGGCACGCGTGGAACAAAAACGCGCCGTCGACACGGCCTGTCGTTATGCAACGTAAGGACGGTGAGCTACCCATTGCTCACCGTCCACAGGCCCGTATCTACGGTGGCCGGGAGTCGTCTCGCGGTCTCAGCGGCCTGGATTTAGAATAAAATAAAATGCATAAACCCTACACACCACCTAAGTTCAGTAATAGTTTAACACAAACACAACCTTAACACTTTATCAAGTTCTGATAATATAGCATATGGACTACCAACCACGCCTAGGTCTAACCCTGCATGCTAATTCCTAGGAACTAGATAACGCTGACAGTTACCGACCACGCTTATTAGTTATCCTAAACAGCAGCCTGGTTTTATCTCAGTGCGTAAGTAAGCGACAATGTTGCTCTTAAAGTTAACTATTAGACAAAGTACTTGATCAGACGTGATCACGGTACGGGTTTAATTTACACTTTAGTTAGACATAATGTTAGATGTAGGTTCATTTTATAGTATTGTCGTTGGTCGAGCACGACTGATGAGTCCTGGGTTTGATTCCCAGGTCGAGCAAAATGTTATCGGATTTTTTTGTTAGGAATTTCTCAGTAGCAGCTTGGAGTTAGGATCTGGGCTCGGATAACGTAGCAGTCGCGCTAAGGACCACTAGGCTAACGAGTTTCCTAAATTAATAAAGATTAAAAAAAATATATATTTACAAAATGTATATATTTTTTTTCTTTTCTTTATGAATGTAGAAGTCATTAAATGTTTTCTTCCCCTCTGGGCGGAGCGAAAGGGTGTTTCAGGCTCTTACTGACTAAAACCCATCTCCTATCGCCCTTTGCATTCCAGGGCTGCGGTGACTCTTTTTAACAAATTGGTAGAGCTTTTTTTTACCGATGGGAAATCATCAAATGACTGATATCAATGACAATGACAGGGCGGGAGGAAATGTCAGACTTTTACTGACAAAAACCCACCCATGTTCCTTCTTGTGCCCTTTGCGTTCCGGGGGCGCGGTATCTCTTACGAACCACCCGCAGCCCCGGCAGAGTGCTAGAGCTTGGGCATTACATTTAGGTGTCGCCTATTGATAATGAAAACAGGAATTTAATGTCTTGCGCTGGTTAAACATTTGCGTGCTTCGGATCTACGCATGTATTCAAAGACTTAATTGAATCTTACAATCGTCATTAACTTTCGATGTATTTGCATAAATATGCGAACAGCGATGGCTAGGACAAGTTCGTGCCAACAATGAGCCTGTAGTCACGACTCCTTGATCCTTGGGATGTCCTGACGACTGGCGACTGTCACTGGATCAAGAAACCTTTCTATTATTATAGTGTGGGAGGTGATAATCTGTTAACAACGCGCAACGTAATAATACCAGCCTATTATTGCCTCAACAATGGCCTCTTTTGATACAGAGAACGCACGAGCATTGATGCATGCTGTTTTAAATGCTGATTGCATGCTGGCGGATAGCCTATTTCTGACTTATAATAATTATATGTCCAACTTTCGATAAGATGTTTTATTTTACCAATTAATTATAAGTCCAACTTTCGATAAGATGTTTTATTTTACCAATGTCCAAAATAAACTTAAAAAGTACACTATGAATCAATCGACATGTTATTTTTTAAATTCTCATAATATGAGGCCTGGTACTGTAGTGACCTCCACTAGATAGGACATACCTACGGGTTTCATAAATAGAATTGCATTTAAAAACAGAAATGCTGGATTTGGCACGCCATTTAAACCCCAAAAAAGGGCTTCGAATTACGACTCTGCGATTACCCAAAAAGTTGGCCTAGTAAACTAAAATCCGGCTAAAAATAGGCGTTCGGCAACCTTAATCACGATTTTAACCCTAAAAGCGACTCAAATAAAGCGTACACGGAACCTAGTTCGTAGGAGCTAGCAAAAAACCTGTCAAAGACACTATAGGGCGTTTTTTATGTAAATGCTCCGATAGTTTAACTCTCTAATGGCGTTGTGCTATGGCAAACGCTTTTTTTTTTAATTTAATGTCTGCTGAATTGTGTAATAAGCGTGTATTAAGTAATAGTAACATACTGGGATTCCTTCAGTAATATTCTCTGCATTTTGATCACTTTGAAAACCGAACAAACTATATGCAATTAAAAAAAGATAATTTTAAACAACTTTATGATAGATTAGCTTTTAAAATAAAAGGAATTAAGTAAGTTTTTGTTTGCCATCATCTGAATAGGGATCATTGTACCCATTATTTTGAAAACTTTTATTACAGGACCAATTCTGAAATCATAAAAAAAGGAAAAGTTATAACATTTGTAAAAGTCGTCATAATGTCTGGAGTACAATGACCCTTCCTCAAAGTTCATAACGAACAAAAACATTTCAAATTGTACCTCAGTTTTCAAGTATTTATATGTAAAAATACGTAAGTACCATTTTTTCATAAAAGGAAAAAAAAAACAGTCGTAGTTTTTATTAAGTAAGGTTTTTATTAAATCAATGAAAAACAACGTTCTGATTTTAAATCAGTGTTTTAAATGCACCAATTTGTTCAACAGATAAACAGTGGCAACCGTCCAATATTGTAGGTATCATATTTAGGTAGTTTGAATTCATAATTACGACTCCAATTAGTTTTCACCTAGTTTATGTTACTTGCAAAATTTAAACCACGGAATAAAGGTTATTATTAAAACTCGTTTTGAGTATGGTCAGCATAAAATAAAGCGAAAAATGAACGAAACTTTTGTAATCATTTACTTTTGTTACAAATTATAACAGAGTACCTATGTAAAACTCTAAAAATTGTATTCATTTGCTTTTTTAGATTCCAAAAACAGAAATAATAATTATATAAAATTTACTTTCTATGCTTTGCTTTCTGTGACTGCCTCGTTAGCCTAGTGGTCCTGAGCGCGACTGCTACGCTATAGGTCTTGGGTTCGATTCCCAGGTCGAGTAAAAATGTTATTGGGTTTTTCTATGAAATTCTCAGTAGCAGCTCGGAGCTAGGATTTGTGCCCGGTTAATGGCAATAGGCTCACCCCCTATTACATGGGACCTAAACATACCGGCGAACTCTGTGGGTGTACATTGTTACACCTCTGCCTAACCCTTCGGGGAATAAAGGCGTGATGGTATGTGTGTACTTTCTATGCTAGCGTTACGATCCGGAATCAATTTATTAGTAATTTATATAGCTAATCGAGTCAACTAAACTCGGAAAATGTATGCTACAAGCAAGTTTGATCTTTTTGAGGTATCTTAGATAAGTATCGGATTTCCTCTCGAAACGGGCGCAAATTTTATGTTCTTTTATTGCTTATAATTACAGTGTTTTGTCTGCTCAATATCGGTGGCTGGTAAACCATTTGACAGACACTATACAAACATACCATCACGCCTGTATTCCCCGAAGGGTTAGGCAGAGGTGTACCAATGCACACCCAAAGTTCACCGGTATGTTCAGATTTGATTTAATAGGGACCGAGCCTATTGCCAATAGCCGGACACAAATCCTAACGCCAAGCTGCTACTGGGAATTTCACAGAAAAACCCAATAACACTTTTTGCTTGACCTAGGAATCGAACCCAAGACCTCTAGCATAGCAGTCTCGCTTAGGACCACTAGGCTAACGAGGCAGTTACAGACACTATACTAAATTAATATTACTATTTCCGTAATGTTTTTATTTTAATACTAACAAATATTAAAATAATATGTGCCTAATTATGTCCTATT